>OZ022219.1:0-5000000 GCA_963978815.1 Aleochara curtula
TTAAAGGAGTACCCGCTTGATCGTTTTCAATGGTCTCCAAAGAATAAACAATAAAACTTAAACATAAAGGAGTATAAATCTCCAAACTTTAAACTTAAATTAACTGTGATTTTCTCTTTCAGGATATTTGATTTTGTGTTAATATAATTATTATTCTCTTGTTTTCAGCTTACTAATCTTTTCTTTGCAGCCTAATTGAGTGAGAACAATGGACGCGTATGTCCATTCTTGCTCATTGACTCTTCGGAAAGGACAAGTAGTGCGCGTAAATGTCGAATGCCGGAGAATTCGACTTTCCATCCAAGATGCGACCAGGAGGTCTTCCTTCAATAGTGTTTAAAGGAGTAACCGCTTGATCGTTTTCAAAGGACTCCACCTTGAATACCATACAATTAAACCTAATACAAATACCATTCCCGCAAGGGATTAAAGGAGAACCAGGTGATCGTTTTCAATGGGCTCCAAACAAATAAACAAAGAATTTAAACATAACGGAGTACTGACCTCCAAACCAGTGCGCGGAAAGTACGAGTGCGTGTTCCATCCAGAGGGTTTCCATCCAAGATGTGTTCATCCAATCACGGGAGACGGGAGCCAATTGCCGAAGGATTTCATCGACAAAACTGTGAGTAACTTTTAATAATCTTGCATGTTTGCATGTTTATTCATTTGTTGTAATTCCATCCGAGTTACTGTAACAATTCGTGAAGAATAGGTTTTAAATGCATGTTATTCCTTCAGATTAAAACGCCTAAGTCATTCAAGTAGCCATTTAAAAACTTAAATAATTAATAATTAGATTAGCTAACTTTAGTAGAATATCCAACTGCTTACAATGACACTTTTTCGGTTTATGTTAATTTGTATTCAGGTCCCTGTTTACACTATCGTTGATTTGCGAAAGCCTAGCTTACAATTAATTGATTTTATTTTATTTATTTTTTGATTTATTCTATTTTGATTAATTTAAATTCTTCCCTTCACCACCATTAATTATTTCTACTTATTTTTATTTATTTAGTATTCTTTATATTACGACTCATAATTTTTTTAAAAGAGACAATTGAGTCCAAAATGGTCATCAAATATTGTTGCAGATATTGATAATTATTCTTTTCCTTAAGTAAATCTTACACTTGGAATAGTGTTTGATAAATAGTATTTTATATACTACTTCTAGGTCCTGCAGGATCTAATTAATCGAGAGGAAACTCTTCGATTTTTTTCACAGTTATCTGTGATTAACTTTCTCATTGAAGAAAACAAACACTTGTAAGTGTTTGATAATATAGTATTTCATATACTACTTCTAGATCTTTCGGGATCTAATAAATCGCGAGGAAACTCAGCGATTTCATTTCACAGTTCTCTGTGATTATTTTTCTCTTTAAACAAATCTAGTACTAATAATAGTATTAGATAAAATAGTATGGCATATACTACTTCTAGATCTTACGAGATCTATTAAATCGAGAGGAAACTCTGCGATTTTATTACACAGTTCGCTGTGCTTAATTTTCTTTTGTTTCAAATCAAACACTAGTAATAGTGTTCGATTCAAAGAGTATTTCATATACTCCTTCTAGATCCTTCGGGATCTAAAAAATCGAGAGGCAACTCTCTGATTTTATTTCACAGTTCGCTGTGAGTATTTTTCCTTTTAAAGAAATCTTTCACTTGCAATAGTGTTAGATATAACGAGTATTTCATATACTCCTTCTAGATCCTTCGGGATCTAAAAAATCGAGAGGCAACTCTCTGATTTTACTTCACAGCTTGCTGTGATAATTTTTCTCTTTGCATAAATCTAACACTAATAGTACTAGATAAAAAATAGTATTTGATATACTACTTCTAGATCCTTCGGGATCTAATAAATCGAGAGGAAACTCTTCGATTTTATTTCACAGTATTCTGTGATTAATTTTCTCATCGAAGAAAACAAACACTTGTAAAAGTGTTTGATAATATAGTATTTCATATACTACTTCTAGATCTCTTCCGAGATCTAATAAATCAAGAGGCAACTCTTCGATTTAATTACACAGTTCACTGTGTTTACATTTTCTTTTTCAGCGTATGAATTTGACTGAGTGCGTGTGTGAGAGATTTGTGAGAATGGTCTGCAACAATAACGTGATGTACCAATATAAAGTTAGATTGAGTCAAATATATATTAATTATTTGCAACGAGTCATAATATAACTGAATGCTAAAACTTTAATTTTATTTATTATTTTATTATTTATATTTCCAGTTACTTTTTTCCTTGGTTGATTGTAAGCTTGGTAATCGCTAGCGATGCGATATTGTACCGGGATAGGATATTAAGTTGGCTTGATCGGATTAAGTTCATTTATGGTAGATGCATATCTCGACTAAGTTTTTTTAGGAAAAAACACCGGGTAAGAACCAACGATCCAGCACCTTCTTGTGCCGAGATATCAATCCGCAAGAGGATTTAGAGCTGGGGAGGGTGTCATGAAAGGGCCACTCACACTACTGACATGCTGCACTGATTGATTCTATTCCAGTGACAAATGTCCGGGAGTGCGACGTCCATCATAAAAAACAATGCAATTTTGTAATACCTTTAGATATCGTCCGGGCTATTTGAATGATGTCATGAGGTCCAGGAAGAATCAACTTTAAGAAGTATGAGGCCAGTCCACACCGCCGAGAAGGGTTAATCGACATGCGACAGCAGTTGGGCACTCAACGATGGACCTTCAAGTAAGTTCGAACATATATTAACTATAACACTTAGTTTTTATTTTTGTTATATTCCTGTAGAGTATTATTTTATTCCAACAAAGTATTTATTCGTATTTCAGTGATGAACAACTTCCTTCAAGAGGGTGCGATCCATTCCGTGCGACAGCAGTTGGGCACTCAACGATGGAGTTTCAAGTAAGTTTGACTTTGAAAATATATGAATGTTATGTTGTGCATTATTATATACTAACAAGAAATTCTTATTACAGTGAGGGACGTCTTCTTCAAGAGGGAGGAATCCATTCCAAGAGACAGCAGTTGGGCACTCAACGATGGAGCTTCAAGTAAGTTCGACATTGAACATTTTAATATAGCTAGCTATATTTATTTGTGTTACAGGTCCCATGGATTCACAGTGAAACAAATTACCGAGTGCGGGTACGGTAAAGTGCGCGTAAAAAGTTATCGAGTGCGCGTAGAGTCCGAGTGCGGGTCGCGTAGAATTCGAGTGCGGGTTCCGTTCCGGCAATTTTTGTAATTTTCGCGAGTGCCGTGAGAGACTGAATATCATAAAAAGGCGGCCGTATATCCGTCCAACGATCCATCCAGAGGGTTCGAGATGACGTCGACATCCATCCATCCAGAGGGTTCCAGATGACTTCAACATCCATCCATCCAGAGGGTTCCAGATGCAGCGAGGGCCAACGGTGGGACGCTCAGCGGGGCGACTGCTTGTGTGCCGACCCACAAGTAATGCTCGCCGAAGTGGAATCTCCACTATTACAAACTGTAATAGTGGAGCAACTTTAAAAAATTTATTGTGTCACAAATTGTGAACAATAATTAGTGGGTATTAACTTATGCAAGAGTCCTTCTGACTCAACAGACGTTCAAAGTCCTTCTGACTTTTACGCGGGTCCTTAAGACCAACTTCGTAGTAGTTTTTCGCGATCGGGTGTTTTTAGCTAGCCAGTTGCTGTTGCTGCTCAGAAGGAGGGAAGGTGCCACCAAGAAGAGATGCCCGAGGAGAAGCAAAGAAGTCCAGGAATCCAAGAATCCGTTCTAATACCACCAACATGCAGCAGCAACCACAATATTATTATGTCGTGGCTACAGAAAGGATAGTGCCGTTCTGGACTGTAGCCACTCGTTATTTATCGTTCGCTAAGTCGTCGGGCGCGTTATCGTTTTATCGTTATTGTTTATTTAACCGCGAGTAAAAGACGATTTCAATTCAAGGAGGAGAACCTCCAGATATCATAGTATTTGTGTTGTATTTATTTTTGGTGTTAAATCTCGGATGAGAGCCTGTGGTGGGTAGACATATGTTTGGTCGTAGCTACCCTCAGGTCACAGCTGATCGGCACGTGCCAAACTGCTCGTCTCGCGCGGAATAGACGATGCCCATCATTGGATATGTACCTAGGTAGGCTAATTATCCTTATGACTCCCTCTCGTTAGCTATTTTTGTATGAATGGAATGTGTGCAGAAACAAAGCATGAGAAAGAATGACTGATTAATAATCAACTCTTTTTTACAGGATTAAATTTCAATTAGCTCCGCGTCCCCTCTCATTCGTATTAGGCTGTTCCTTTATCCTTGCTGACTGTGAGTGTGCCAACCGACGTTCTCTTTCAGGCATGTATTGTTTATAATTTGTGCTTTCTCTCCACAGGGCTTCAGTAAACCGTGAGTTTTTAATCAAATACTTAACGAAACTTCTAATTATAATGTGTGTGATGGTTGGGCACAGTCGACATATCCTTACCCCTAAATCGGCACATCCTTTTTAGGGCGGCATGGCTACTCGTGTAGCGGGAGTGTTACTAACCATATATTTGTGTTTTCTTTTGTTTCAGGTCGCCTTTGACATTGTTTCACATTCAATCGTGAATGAAAAGCAAAGTCATTAACCCAGCCCAGGGGGACTAATGTTGATTAAAGTCCCACCTGGGTAAATCCTGGCAGACGCGTCCTTGTCGCGGGGGTGGGCATACAGCCAATAATTTAATAATTATTCATTACTTAAAGTCAATTGGCGTATGGCTAAGTTCTGTCAGGGACCCGCTGTTTGCACGGGTATAAATAGCAAATAACAATTAATCTCTAATCATCTTTTGATTATAGGAGACACTGGAATACATGAGCAACCCTTCTAAGGACGGAAGGAATTTCTTGAATGATGCCATTTAAATTAAACATTAAATGTTATTATTTAGAGTTAGAACAATTACGAATTAAATAATTGATGACATGAGATTAAAGCAACTCTAAGGCACATGATTATGCTTTTTAAATCATTAAAATCGGTTGATAACTTTGCGAGCTATAAGAGTTTGAAGATTTCTCGCTAAGATGGTGCGCCTGCACCAGGCGTGAAATTCAGTAGGCCACCTGTTGCCTAGTCGAATGTGTGCCCTGGTGTGCCGCGTACTGCTAGCACTAGGTCAGGAGGGTAACCGACTTGCCGCACCACCCATATAGCTGGCAGGGGTGTAGGTAATGGTAATTACCAGTAACGTAATTGCAACAGAGTACGACTTTACGTTATTAATAATATCTGAAAAACAATAAAAGATATCTAATCAATTCCTTCATTTATCAAAAAAGTATTAAATTCTTTAAAACATGTCAGTTACCCAGTAATTTTCCATTAATAATAAGAGATATTATAAGGGTGTAAATTATGCATGCAGAATATTGATATATCGAATTTGAGATTTTTTTGCAGCAAAACGCTTATAGATATTAATTTACCGTAAACAGAATAAAATATAGCATCTAACTGTGCATGACCACAAAAAATTTCAAAGCTATAAAACAATTAGAAGTCCATCAAATAAATTTTTGAAAATTACCTCATAATTTTATAAATGTGCAATTTACGCCTAAACTACTGAAGATCGAATTATTTATTATTTTTCTCATTAATATAATTAGTCTACAAGTAAGTATTTGTCATAATTTCCACGAAAATCAAAAATTATTTAATAAATTTTAGCTACTACCATTAGGGATACCCGTAATGCATTACGGCCTATGCTTGCTTCGGTAGCTATGGTTGCCATGGCTACCGTACACGTAATCGCCATAAGAGCGGCCATCATGGATTGGGCAACAAGATCGGCCGACGTATTTTGCCTTGAGACTCCACCCGTGAAAACGGGTAATTTTTAAAAATTCATATCTTTGTTAGTTTTGTAGATATTCTCTTCAAATTTTCAACATTCATTAATGGATTATTGATTTATATGTCAATATCAATTCTATATTTGGGAGTAATTTATTTCCGGAGTTATGGTATGTTGAAAATACTGCAATTTCGATGCTGGTGCACGGTATCTAGGTCAGTAGGCGTCATGTAGCAAATTTTCCAAATGTTTAAAAATTCATATCTTTGTTGCATACGCATGTATTGTGATGAAATTTGCAACATTTATTAAACGATTATTGCTCTATGCAATCGTATAACTTTCATAACTGATAATAAGTTATTTTGGATTTTATGATTAGTTAAAAAGCAACAATATGTATAATGATTTAAATATTTATTCATTGATTTATTTAAGCCGCACTGCATAATTATGCACTACTCAACAGAGCTGGCATTCCAGTAAGCAAAGGGTTAGTGACCTATTTCACTTGGCTACTGTAGCTACTGCAGGAAGTCAACCCTTTACTGGAGCAGGTACACCTGTTGCGCGGTTCCAGAGTGAAGTTTTCAAATCGTCATAACTTTTAAACTACTGAACCGATTTTAATGACTTAAACACTATTATTATCTACATTAAAGCCGCTTTAAGCTGCGTGTAGTTCAAAACAAGTTCAACAAGAACTCACACAAGCAGACAGAAATAGCATATGATTATCATCAGATATTTAAATATTTAAAGTATAACAAATCCACGAGGTGCCGCAGCATTGTTTAAAACTATATTTTATTCAGCAACTCACACGGACAGTGGAAAGTGCATGAGTGTCAGTTTTTGATCACACGGACGAGAGAAATGCATGAGTGTCAGTTTTTGGCTCTGCTGGCCGGTCGCTCGAGCGGACACAGCGCATGCAACTGATATCAGCTGTGCGACGTCAGTACAGTGCTCGTGCTCTCCACGTGCACGTCGCTCCACGCGTTTGCCTTTTAGGTAGGTAATTATTAAGTTCTAATTACGCGGCCGCGATAGATTTTTGAAGCAAGTGATAGCAGTGTTAATAATTAATCATTTAAAATCAATTCGTACCCGATTTCGCGAGTGAAAGTGCTTAAAACAAAGTGAACACGGATTACTACAGTGCTTCTTCTCTTCTGTTCCCAGGATGTTTTCGCCATCAACCAAAGGATCAACAGGACCATCAGCATCATCATCAACATCGTCAACATCATCTGCATCATCCGCCAGCCCCACATCAGTGTAATTAGTGCAACGAACAGTGATCAGTGAACATGTGCTTTCTAAACCATGGCCTTTTCTGTGTGTTATTCAGTGCCCTGAGGATTAATTGGATTACACATCATCATCGCCCAGCTCATCAACCCTTCCAGAGACGAACAGTAGCCCAGGGATCGCCAAACCGTGAGTACTTTTTAATGATTCTAAGCATGCGGTCCGACGTTTCTGAACAAATTTTGTGCAGGTTCCGGACCAGTCCAGTTCACGTCGACGGCCAGTCCGTCCCCTGACACGCAACGTAACTTAACCCGTGTACTGCTTATCAGTCATAGGAGAAACTTTTGTGCCTCAAGTGCCGTTTTAAGATGCTGTTTTACTTAGCATTGGCAAAATCGCTGGCGTAATATTATTTTAGATTTTGACTAATCTTTAGCGCGCCAATTTCAATTTATATTCTTTGCGTGTTGCTTTGCGTTCATTTAGTGATTATAATTAATGCGTTTTATTGATTTTGATTTATCTTGCGCTAATGCGATTGCGGATTAATAGATTATTAATTGAGTTGCGGATATTGGTGGTGATTATTAGGTTTTTAATTAAGTTGCGGATATAATAGGTGCTTGCATGATAATTAGATAGTTGCGATTTCTGAGTATGATGAGGTTTGGTATGATGATGAGTGCTGGAATGGCATGCATTAAATTGTCCTTTGTCTCAAGGGTGCGCACCCGAAAGTGTGTCTTGCATGGTATTTTGCTTGGTGGGGTTTTGGTTTTGGTGGCATGGTGTGATTTGGTGGGGTGGTATGATGATGATGAACTATGATATGGTGGCATTGAGTTCCATCATATCATACGAATCATTTGGTGGCATGGTGTGATTTGGTGGGGTGGTATGATGATGATGAACTATGATATGGTGGCATTGAGTTCCATCATATCATACGAATCATTTGGTGGCATGGTATGAAGTGAGATTTGGCGGCATGGTATGGTGGTGGTGAAGTATGATTTGGGGGTATAGTATGATGATGAGGTAGTGGGTTTTGGCGGCTTAGTATGATGGTGACGAAGTGTGAGTTGGCGGCATAGTATGATGGTGATTAAGTCTGATTTGGCGGCATAGTGTGATGAAGTATGGTATGAAGGGATGGTATGATGATGAAGTATGATTTGGCGGCATGGTATGATGATGATAGAGTGTGATTATTAGGCGGCTAAGGTATCACCACCATGAATTAGGTCATTAGGAATTGATTTAGATAGCGGAATTAGGTATATTTGGCAATGCGTACTTCCGTCGGAACAGCACGTGGCTCGCGGCATGCGTTAATTGCTTTTTTAGTTGCCCTTTGCGACGTTTGATTAATTTGCGGTTCGGGTTGCTTAGTGCTTATCAGGGGAATAAGGGATTAGATCGCGATATAGGGAAACGTGTCAGGGTATGGATGAGGAGAGGATGGACCATGAGGGTGGATCAAGAGGATGGACGAGAGGATGGACCATGAGGATGGGCCATCAGGATGGGCCATGAGGGTGGATCAAGAGGATGGACCATGAGGATGGGCCATGAAGAATCCAGGGGCAGCAGCGTGGAGGACATCGCCGGACACGTATCTGCAGGTTTGGCAAATGAACAGATATTCATTGTTTTGTTTGTCTGTTCACAGGCATGGTGGCATTGGGGCCATCCAAAGAAGGATGCCAAGGATTCTACCAATGAAGGAAGCCAAGGATTCAACCAATGAAGGATGCCAAGGATTCAACCAATGAGGGAAGACCAGGACCAACCAGCGTGGGAGGCCAGACACGTATCAAGCAAACGAGTAATTATAAAGAATTAATTGGTTTGTTTTGTATGTTCACAGGAATGATGCCATCCAGCCGAGATGCCAGTCGATGGGGGGACCAAAGGGTACAAGTATCTTAGTGGTAATTAAGTGATCAATTACTAATTTGCCTTTTGTCTGCTTTCAGAATCAATCCAAGGGAAGGAGGAAGAGGAGGATCGCCGTGGAAGCCAAACACGTATCATAAAATTGAGTTAATTATATGAAATTAATTTGGTTTTCTTGTATGTTCACAGGTTCAATCCAGAGGCAAACCAGGGACCAATCAATGAGGGAGGATCATCAAGGGCGAGAAGTATCGGTAATTAGAAGTTAGAATTGATTCATTGGTTTTCTTGTATGTTCACAGGATCAATCCAAAGAAGGAAGCCAAGGTCGTGGGCCAAGGACCAGCAGGAGGACGAGGGTAAAGTATCAACAAGATTTATCAATTGAAAATGTATTCATTTGTATGATTTTTGTTCGCAGGATGCCACAACAGTCAAGGGGATGAGGATGGAGGATGGAGGATGAAGATGACCATTCAATCGAGAGGGTGGAGGGATCAAGGAAGTGGTGCAACCGCCCAGTGCTTCAAATTTATTAGGTCAGTGCAATTAATTCTTATTTCTTTGCTTTCTTAATTAATTTCTTCTTTCAACATTTGTAATATTTGATTATTAATTAATTGTATATTTTGTTACAGGTGAACCAGGCTAGTGCGACATAGGAATCCTAATTCGGTCGAGACGAGGGTGCGCGAAGGACGAGGAACGAGGGACGTAAGCCGGTAGCTTCAGATAAGGTCAGGGAACTTTTATTATTGTTTATCTTTCCTTTTTTCTTCTTTTTTCTCATTATCGGGTGTCATCGAGATTAATTACGCGTACCGCATAATAATTTTTAATTAGATGCCGCGAATAAGTTATTAATTGCATTTTATCGCGACTTTTTTGCTTAGCTTCGTGTAATTATGGTAATTAATATCGCGCGTGATAATTTTAATGATTTTAATCGCTTTTTGGTAGTATTTTGATCGAGTTTAATTGATTAACGGTCGTGTCGTTTGATTTAATTATCGCGTTTTGATCGGTTCGCGAAAATATTTGTTTCGGGTTGTCTAATTACCTCGTAATTATATATGAATTTGCTCTGATTAGAAATGGTACAAGCATTGGTATGATGGTATGATATGTGTTTGTGTGTGTGAAGGGTGCGCACCCGACTGTTGTATGCTTTGAGATTGGAATGGTGTGATTTGGGGTGGTATGATAATGAGAGGCTTGTAACATTTCTAATTATTGCAAATTCATATACGCGTTCATGCGCCGTTTGATGGCGACTTTTTTTTATCCTAGACAACCTGGGCGAATATTTTATTAATTTTGAAATCGCTTAATTAGCTTTTAATTGTTTTAATTGATTAATGCATACCGGTATGCAATATTAATTGCGGGAGTAATAATTTTAATAGTACCATTTTGGGTACTAATTAGTATCGGATATCGGTAATAATCGCGGTAGTAATCGCAGTAATAATCGGGGTAATAATCGGAATAGTAATCGCGGGAATAATCGGGATACAAACCGGGGTAGTAATCGCGGTAATTGGGGGTAAATCACCAATGAATTTGGAGCACTCCCAAGGAGTCAGCTTCAGCATCAGCACCACTACCACCAGCCAACCGCCAATCAACCACCACCCCCGCAATACCAACCACAACCGCCGCGGGATCATCATCACCGTGGGAGAACCACCACTGTGGCTGCTTCGGCAGCCCAGGTACTTTTAATTGCTAATCATATTTGTGTTTTTCTTTTGTTTCAGGTCGCCTTTGAGCAGCCCTATTGGTCTGAAGCTCATTAAGCTGATGGCTAAAAGGGTTGCTCATTAACCCGGCCCAGGGAAACCTTCAGTTTCACCTGGGTAATACCTGGCAGGCGCGTCCACGTCGCGGGGGTGGGCATACTCCTGATTGCCGCTAATTAGCGGTTAATTTGCTAATCAGGAGTATGGCTAAGTTCTGCCAGGGACCCGCTGATTGCACGGGTA
This sequence comes from Aleochara curtula, assembly GCA_963978815.1. Lineage (NCBI taxonomy): Eukaryota > Metazoa > Arthropoda > Insecta > Coleoptera > Staphylinidae > Aleochara > Aleochara curtula. The sequence goes on from OZ022219.1 coordinate 10,989, forward strand.
TAACCAGCAATCACTAATCACTTTTTTACAGCTTTTTTCGTTGAGAATGAATCGAAATAAATTATGGAGCAATTTAAAGGTGAGAATTGCCAATCAGCGATATTAATTACTAATTAAATTCTTTTGTAGGTGTGACGTAGCAGTGACGTGATTTGAATATGGTTTGAAAGTTTGAAATATTGCCGCTTTTGGAACAGCTGGCGATCGATGGCAATCGGAGAATCGAGGATGGACGATAAACAAGATTGAAATTCAGCGCGAACTAACAAGTTTGAATTTGAAAATTTGAATTTGAAAGTAAAAGCTTGGCGCCTTGGGAATCGTCGGAGCTCGGACGATGTCGAAAATCGGCGATTGACTTAACAACTTCAGCGCGCTAAAGTTTAAAAGTTTAAATGTCTGGAACGCGCCGACATCTGGTGAATGTTAGGGAAGACAGCAAGCAAATTTATCATGCAATTTGAATTTGATTATACCATTGATTTGAGATACATGTGAGTATGAAAGGGTCTTTAAAACCCTCAGGTGAATTTCCAGCAAACATTTTTATTAATATTCATTATATTTTTGAGGTCAAATGGTATTCAAAACAAAACGCAAGAAAGGAACAGGAAGGCATGGCAGAACAATCAAATAACTATAACTAGTGCAGCCACAACAGCAACAATAATTTTAAGTGAAGGATTTACTGATAATGATCAATCAACGACTGGGGATGAGGAAAAAATTCAGCAGGTTGAGAAGAAAACAAGGAAATCAACTAATAAGCTGGATGATTCTGATAAGGAAGAAGAACAGGTACCAGTGGAACAACAGCAACCGCCAACCAACCACCCACAGTACCAACCACAACCGCCGTGGGATAATTTAGTACCAACCACAATAACGTGGGACCCGCACGGGTATAGCCAGCAATCACTAATCACTTTTTTCTAGCTTTCTTCGATTAGAATGAATCGAAATCAATTGTATGAAGGTAAGAATTTCAAATTAGCGATATTAATTACTAATTATATTCTATTGTAGGTATGACAAAACAGTGATGTTATTTGAATATGGAATTTTCAAATATTCCCGTTTTTCGAACAGCTGGCAATCGATGGGAATCGAGGATGGACGATCAACAAGATTGAAATTGACCTGGAACTTCCAAATTTGAGCGCGCCGACACATGGTGATAACGATTCATCTAATCGGTGAGTACCCAGAAGTGGGAATTTAATTTACTTTATATGATTGATATCAATATGTGGTTACTCGCGAAACACGCAACATGACTATAAATATTTAAAGTATTCGCGCGCTTAGAACAGCTGCTCGTCGTACACGTTCGGACATGCCGAAGATAACCATTCGTAATAACAAATTGGCGCAGCAAAGTTTAAATATGAATGCGCACTAATTCATAAAGAATGAATTTGACAACAAATGCAACAACAGCGAGTATTAATTACTGCCTGTACTACCAGATGAGTACCAACTAATTAGTAGCTTTTTAGAAGCGTTAAAATTGCGTATGATAATCTCAATTGGTGAAAATCTCATAATCCATCCTTTAAAAAATTGCATATGATACATACATTATTCCAGATAGCGCAAAAAATAATTAAAAAAATCTAACGTTATTGTGGTAGCCAGAAAAAAATTATAAAGTTGAACAGTCAACTACATGTATTCCTTATGGGAGCAATGTTCGCGTACGCGTCATATGCTAACTTTTAATCATGCGCCTATGAATTATTATTTTTTGAAAAATCTGTCGAAGCGATTTACACGAAATTTTCAGGGCACAATCACAGATAAATTATTCACATCCCCTCTAAATTTCATTAATTTCTGTAAAAAATTTTCTGAGATACAGACTTATAAATTTTGATAACGTTTCTCTGGGAAAAAGTTAATCTCCACTTTGGATGATTATATCTCATAAACTAATAAGTTAATCTCGTAAATATTCCGCATAGAGATGCTATGGCTATTTGAAAATGTATTTATGTAAAAAACTATAATGTTATGAACAATCAAGGTTTTACATATTTTTCGACCAGAACCGCACGACGTGTTTGAACAATTTTTGAAAATCTCAAAATCTATCTATTAAAAAATTGCGTCTGATACATACATTATCCTAGATAATGTAAAAAATAATGAAAAAAATCTAACGTTATTGTGGTGGCCAGAAAAAAATTATAAAGTTGAACAGTCAACTACATGTATTCCTTATGGGAGCAATGTTCGCGGACGCGTCATGTGCTGACTTTTAATCATGCTCCTATAAATTCTTATTTTTTGAAAAATCTGTCGAAGCGATTTACACAAAACTTTCAGGGTACAATCACAGATAAATTATTCACATCCCCTGTAAATTTCATTAATTTCTGTAAAAAAGTTTCTGAGATACAGACTTATAAATTTTGATAACGTTTCTCTGGAAAAAAGTAAATCTCCACTTTGGATGATTATATCTTATAAACTAATAAGTTAATGTCGTAAATATTTCACACAAAGATGCTATGGCTATTTAAAAATTATTTACGTGAAAAACGATAATGTTATGAACAATCAAGGCTTTACATATTTTTCGACCAGAACCGCACGACGTGCTTGAACAATTTTTGAAAATCTCAAAATCCATCTATTAAAAAATTGCATCTGATACATACATTATCCTAGATAATGTAAAAAATAATGAAAAAATCTAACGTTATTGTGGTAGCCAGAAAAAAATTATAAAGTTGAACAGTCAACTACATGTATTCCTTATGGGAGCAATGTTCGCGGACGCGTCATGTGCTGACTTTTAATCATGCTCCTATAAATTCTTATTTTTTGAAAAATCTGTCGAAGCGATTTACACAAAATTTTCAGGGTACAATCACAGATAAATTATTCACATCCCCTGTAAATTTCATTAATTTCTGTAAAAAAGTTTCTGAGATACAGACTTATAAATTTTGATAACGTTTCTCTGGAAAAAAAGTAAATCTCCACTTTGGATGATTATATCTCATAAACTAATAAGTTAATGTCGTAAATATTTCACACAAAGATGCTATGGCTATTTAAAAATTATTTATGTGAAAAACGATAATGTTATGAACAATCAAGGCTTTACATATTTTTCGACCAGAACCGCACGACGTGCTTGAACAATTTTTGAAAATCTCAAAATCCATCTATTAAAAAATTGCATCTGATACATACATTATCCTAGATAATGTAAAAAATAATGAAAAAAATCTAACGTTATTGTGGTGACCAGAAAAAAAATATAAAGTTGAATACGTGCTACTCTTGGCACGTGCTACTGTAGGAATTTATCCCATTATTAGAGCAGGTGAACCTGCTGCGCGATTCCAGAGGGAAGTTTTCAAAGCGTTATAACTTTTAATTCTGTGAACGGATTTTAATGATTTAAAAACTATTATTATTTACATTAAAGCCACTTTAATCTGATGTAATTTTCATATGAGGTTAACTCCTTATTAATATTTAATTAATGCCATTTACATTTAAACTATAACAAATCACATAAATTTAAATATTTAAAGTTTAATAAATCCACGAGGTGCCGCTCTATTGTTTAACACTCTATTTTATTTAGCAACTCACACGGACAGTGAGAAAGTGCATGAGTGTCAGTTTTTGTTCACACAGACGAGAGAAATGCACGAGTGTCGGTTTTTGGGTCCGCTAGGCGGTCACAAATATTCTATCGCTCTCTACCATATACTGATTAACAATTTCGCCCCGTCGCACAGCTGTACAACAAAGATATACACATAGCTGAATGTGTTTACTTGCTGATAATTTATTATTATCAATAAATTAAACTAAATTATTTATTACGCTTACAGTAGCTTATAGATAAGCCACATTGTTATACAAAATAACAAACGTTTCAATTTTCAGCTATCTTGCATGACATATTAATAAATTAAATTTTAAATAGGATACACTGTCGTTAAAATAATTATAATTATAACACGGTTTACCAAAGATTAAAGAGGCACCAATGTAGATGATAATAGTTTTTAAATCATTAAAATCGGTTAATTACTTTACGAGTTATAACGGTTTGAAAATTTCTCGCTGAAAGAGTGCACCCGCACTAGCATTGGAATGCGGAATGCCACCTGTTGCATCGTGGAATCCCCTTCTTGGAAGCGCCTACTAGTTCAGTAGGTCAGTAGCTACCGGTTACGCACACATGCACCTGGTGTGCTGCTACCAGAAGACCAACTTAGTAGTAGTTTTTCGCGATCGGGTGTTTTCAGCTTACCGGTTGCTGTTGCTGCTCAGAAGGAGAGAAGATACCATCGAGAAGAGATGTCCGAGGAGAGGCAAAGAAGTCCAGGAATCCAAGAATCCTTTCCATTATGACCAACATGCAGCAGCAACCACAATAATTGTATGTCGTGGCTACAGGAAGGATAGTGCCGTTCTGGACTGTGGCCACTCGTTAATTATCGTACGCTATGTCGTCGGGCGCGTTATCGTTTGACCGTTAGTATTTATTCAACCGCGAGTAAAGGACGATTTAAATTTAAGGAGGAGAACCTCCAGAAATCATAGTATTTGTATTTATTTTTTGGTGTTAAATCTCGGATGAGAGCCTGTGCTGGGTAGACATATGTTTGGTCGTAGCTACCCTCAGGTCACAGCTGATCGGCACGTGCCAAACTGCTCGTCTCGCGCGGAATAGACGATGCCCATCATTGGATATGTACCTAGGTAGGCTAATTATCCTTATGACTCCCTCTCGTTAGCTATTTTTGTATGAATGGAATGTGTGCAGAAACAAAGCATGAGAAAGAATGACTGATTAATAATCAACTCTTTTTTACAGGATTAAATTTCAATTAGCTCCGCGTCCCCTCTCATTCGTATTAGGCTGTTCCTTTATCCTTGCTGACTGTGAGTGTGCCAACCGACGTTCTCTTTCAGGCATGTATTGTTTATAACTTGTGCTTTCTCTCCACAGGGCTTCAGTGAACCGTGAGTTTTTAATCAAATACTTAACAAAACTTCTAATTATAATGTGTGTGATGGTTGGGCACAGTTGGCATATCCTTACCCCTAAATCGGCACATCCTTTTTAGGGCGGCATGGCTACTCGTGTAGCGGGAGTGTTACTAACCATATATTTGTGTTTTCTTTTGTTTCAGGTCGCCTTTGACATTGTTTCACATTCAATCGTGAATGAAAAGCAAAGTCATTAACCCGGCCCAGGGGGACTAATGTTGATTAAAGTCCCACCTGGGTAAATCCTGGCAGACGCGTCCTTGTCGCGGGGGTGGGCATACAGCCAATAATTTAATAATTATTCATTACTTAAAGTCAATTGGCTTATGGCTAAGTTCTGTCAGGGACCCGCTATTTGCACGGGTATAAAAAGTTAATGTTTAATCATAGTTTGTAATAAAATGTTTTAGGTTTTATAATTTGTTAAAAAGCAAGAATTTGTATGACGTACTGTGTTAATTTAATAAGTTATTCATAATTTATTTAATTTATCATTAGGTTATCAAATTCGTAGCATTGTAGCATGCGGCATGAGAAGTGTGTCACATGGTGCGCATTCCTCAGGTTTAAATGTCCGCGTGACCATGCGCGGGAGCAACAGGAGCTGCACTGATTACGGTGATTATCAGCGCTTAACTTAAGTGCACCTGCGCACATACCAATGGGAGTAGCGCACACAGCGCCATGCTACGGAGTCAGTTTGCTTAAGCAACATCTTGCGCTAAGTCAGGTGGTACTCAAGCCACATCCCACATGACTGAACTACCTCGCCTTCGGTACGTATGAGTGAGTGAATAAGAAATTGTTGCCTATCTCACTTATTCATACTGCGGCTATAGGAATACGTGCGCGCCACCAGCAATTGCGGCAAGGTGTTTTGCTTTACTCCGTGCCGGTCTCATAGACAGACCGCCTGCATCAATCAAGAATCTGCATATATCTCAGTGATCAAAAACTTCATCAAACGTATGTATCAACTTCATTTACGTAAAATAACGTTTTGTTTTAATCGTGGCAGTATTTCAATTGCGTGATTACTCGAAATTCATAAAAATACAACTTTTTAATGTGTTCTCATGTAGTCCGTAGAAATTTGATCATCCAATGAAGATCAATCAAAGAATCTTCGGATTAATTGAGGAAATACCTAGACGGATATGGTAACATAGAGGATTGCTGCTGGGAAGAGATATATTCAATAAATCGTAAGTACCAAATCATTTTCTATCATAATGCATGCCTTATTCTTCATACATCGGTCCATCTTGGTATCACTAAGCAAATCGCCGATGCAGCGTATGTGTGCATGTATGCATGTGTCTGTGAGCCGCAAGAAGATAAGGTGCCAAATACAGCGCTATTTTGACCGCTAAAATTTCACCATGCGTTGGAGAGAGATAAAAGTTTTGCAATTGTTTCTATTTCATTTGCTCATACAACAGCAATAGCACTACGCGCGCGCCACCAACATTGTTGCAACATATATTGTTTTATGTACGTACTGTACTTGGTCTTTTCGCTCACCATCGGGTCGGCTGCGCCGGTGCACATCAGCATAAACTTTAGAGATAAACTACTTAATCAAAAGTAAGCAATTACTTCTTTTGACTAAAATAAAGTTTAGATTTACTTGTGATAATGCCGCAATTGTGCTACTAGTTAAATTTCATCATAAATACAACTAAATATTGTGTTCTTCCGTGCTCCGCAGGAACCTCTTCAGCCAAAGAGGATCAATCAAATAATCAAAGGATCAAGCAAGCAGTTAGTCAGGAGATATTATTACATTAAGATTACTACTGAGGATGGACATTCATACATTCATCAAAAAGTAAGTACCTATTAATTTTCTATTGTAATGCATGCAAAGCAATTAGTGAATACATCGGACATATATCGGGATGGCCGATGACGATAAGATCTCGTACTTTCGACACCTAGCGCACTATTTCGAGCGCACAAATTTGGCAATGAGTGCGAGAGAGATGAAATTGTTACTGCACTTTATCTGAACGTAGTGGCAATTTGATTGCGTGTTTTTCACACCTTACTTGCTCAGTTGCTTCGTTGATTTTCATTGTGTTTCATTGTGCATTTCGCAAGTAGTAAATTTTATTGTGATATTAAAAATTAAATAAAACTAAATAATCATATCATTTCCGCTAATAGTACGTAATGTTTTAATTGTATAATTGGTGTAATTATGTGACAAGTGATTAATATTTTATTGTGTTCTATAGGAAGTGTTCCGCTCAAAGAGGACTAACCATGAAATCAAGCAGTATCAATCGATGGATCAATCAGAGAATCAATCACACAATCAAAGAGCTACTTGACTACCAGAAGCAATTAGGGATAGATTCATCGATCAAACCGTAAGTACCCATTACTTTTCTAAGCATGCCTAACTGCGCCACTATCGTCGGACCTCGACACGTCTCGACAAGTAGCCCGCATATACAGTGCATGTTTGTTTATGCGGCTAGTGAACGGTGATAAGAGACAAATGTTGTCTACCTGGACAACAGTTGTGCCGCGCTCACTTTATCATATTACACAAATCTATGACACCAGATACTCAAAATTTCATTCATTTTGCAATGTGCGCGAGAGAGATAAATTTATTGCACTGCATATATGTTACTGCGTGCGCGCTCACTTAACCAATGCATTCCTTTACCTAATCCTTATATATTTTTGAAATAAATGCAATAATATTATAAAATACATAAAAATAATTGCATTTAATGATATCATTTGAGATAATAATATGTTTACTTGTATTTGGCAATTGATAAAAAAGTTTTGCCATGCGTTACTTGTATTCTTAGCTCAACTTGGATCTTCAACAGCTGATTCGGCATAATTTAATGACTAATTAAACAAAGATCATCTATTTGATATAGTACATTGCCTGCGAGGTGCGCAATATAATAATAGCACACATCATTTACGCGTAGTTTGAAAGTTTTGAATACTTTGCAGCCGCACCAGGAACAATTTGGATCAACTGGATTTTACGAGACAATGAATTCTATAAAAATTAGGGACTGCGGAACTATGATTAGTCACTGATTTCAATTACAATAACATTTTGTAATTAGTTTCTTTCATTCTCTTTTAGTTAATGAAACTGCGCAGACAGAACATCCAAACATATCATATGCCATTCGATTAGCATTTTTGAAATTAGCGTCCTAACTTATAACTAGCGAAGAATTAGGTAACTTTACAGAGGGTTAATTTATTTTTATAATTTTATTTATTTTCTTTAACTTATGATTTTACTGTATTTTAATTTATATCCTTTTAGTATGATTTTTTATTTTAATTTCTTTAGTATTCGGCAGCCAAAAAAAAAAAGAAAATAATTAAAGTCGCGTCACAAAGGTTCATCTAAGTATTGTCTTAGATATTAATAAGCATGCTATTTATTTAAATATGAGATACGCCGAATAGTATGAGTGAGTGAGTGAAGGGTGGCCACCCGCAAAAGTGTGTTGGAGTTTGGGAATGGATGATCTTTGGCAATATAAAGATGACCTTTAAAAAAAGAATTGAATTGAGTCCGTAATAATTGCTGAGTTAATTTCTGCTGAATACTAAACCCTTATTTTTTATTTAGTTATTTATAATTTTGTCACAAACTCCTACTATTTCTTCTTCGTGAATTATAAGCTTAGTTAAATCGCGTTTTATAAATGAATACTTATTTATAAGTATTCATATTTCGGCCGCTAATTCGAATGGTGTATTTGGTCCGTGAAGAAACAGCACAAACTCTCAAGCAGAAGAATTGCAAAAGATGTGAGGAAATAGACATCGAGCTGATAAACAAATGGATGCGAAATCCATAAAACCTGATCATCCAGACCAAATCATCACAGGACCAAGCAAATGAAGAAGGCATGATTAGCACGAGATGTAAGAAGAAAAAAGACTTTTTTACTGCTATTCAATGTAGGTATTTTAATTGTCATAGTTTTGTTCATATTTTTCTAACTTTTTATATTTTTAGACGAAGTATCATCGCTACTACAACTGCAGTGGCACTAGAGTAACAAACCAAAAACGTGCAGAGCTACATGCCAACCAAGCTTTGTTTGGAGAGAAACACTTGAAATCATCAAGCAATCGACGGTGATTTCAACAACCGATTATTTGACGGCGCACCGCACCACACCTTAGCGCAAATAGAAGTTTTGTCAAATGTAATGAATATTTCTAATTTCTAGTCAACTTTAATTAACTTTAAACCATGTTTCAGGTGAAGAATCAAACCACCCAAAGAGATGACGATTGAAAAATTATAAATAATCGTTGTTGAAGACCCACCAGGAATCAAAAATGAATAGGAATTAAGCGACAAGATATACTAACATGTATTGGCTGGGATCTAAAAGACAATTCAGGTAGGTTCAATTATTATTGATTCAAAAATATTACTATTAATTGACTCTTTTTTAGCCAAAAGCAATAGCTCATAGGATGTTAAGATGCCCAGGGACTAGAAGCCAGAAGCCAAGGACCGAGGATCCAATTACCAAGGACTTCAAGAGAACCGTTAGTGTTAATATATTATTGCATGCTAATGGTTATGGGGATAAACATGCAAGTTGCTTTGGTTTGAATCGGTAGTAAATTCGCGTTATACTTTCAGACTACCAGGCGCAACATCTTCGAATAGCGCGCAATATTTTAATAGTTTTCAAGTAGATTGAGTCATTTAGTCGGAAATGCGACTACATCAAATATGTATCTTTTTCGGTGAAAGTTTGCTTAGTGTCAGGTTGCCTTTTTGTATCCGTCATTCGCGAAGGTCTAGTTTACAACTCACTGAGAATTCCGTAACATTTCATTTAGTTAGTTTCTACTTTTTATTTTATTTATCTTTAACTTTATTTTATTTTCATTTAATTTAAATCCCCCTTTTAACTTTTACTTTTTATTATTTTTTAAACATTTTTAGTTATTTAGTATTCTTGATAATGTGACTCAGAGCCAAGGACTAAATTTCAAGAGATCTTCTAAGATCTCTCACCCGATATGGCAATTCTGATTGCACACCCCAGTTGATTTTCACATGAATTTCTTTGCCACAATCAAACACGCGTCTATGGTGTTCGATTAAAAAAGTATTTCTGAATACTTCTACTAGGTCTTTCGAGACCTATTACTCGTATACGCAATTCTGCTTGCGTTTGTTGGGAATTTTCAAATGATCTCTTTGTCATAATCCAACACGTGCATAGCGTGTTGGATTAAAAAAGTATTTCTGAATACTTCTACTGGATCTTACGAGATCCATACCTCGAATACGCAATTCTGTTTGCGTCTCAATACATCAAAGTGAAAATCAACACATTATAATAACTCAGCACAGCTATCTGTGCACTCATCTTACTTGAAATACTAATCTAACACTTAGTGTTAGATTAAAGAGTCTATGGCCTGGGTCATGTTATTGAGGTGCTAAAATTTTCATTTAATTTATTATTTAATTCTCCCGGTTATTGAGTTCTTGGTGGATTGTAAGCTAGTTCATCGCCAGTGATGAGATACCGATGGGGAATGTGATGTTAAGTGACTTTTGCTTGCAAAAAGAAACATCGCGTAAGAACCTATGATCCAGCACCTCTTGTGCCGAGATACTTATCCGCAAGAGGACTTAGAGCTGGGGAGGGTCTCTTGAGGGCCACTCACACTACCGACATACCGCTGATTCCATTCCAAATGTCTGGGAGTGTGACGTCCATCAATATTTTAATAGTTAGAAGCGCTATTCGAATGATGGCAACATCCAGGACATTGAGGCCAGTCCATCAGATCGAAAGGATTCGCGACAACAATTGGGCACCGTTTGTGTAGGTGTAATGTAAGTATTATTAGTTGAAATTGTAATTATCCTCTGAATGTATTTTCTAATGATGTTTTCTCTTTTTTCAGATCTATTGCGAATTTCAAATTTATTTGGAAATCATCGGAGCTGCATACGAATATACTTTAAGTGCAAAAATCTGCGCACGCAATTTATTACATGATAAGGCAGCGCTGCTTTATCTTCTTTGCTCTGACCAGTTCTTTCGTCTCGCAGCTCGGCGTCGAGGCGCACGTCATATATTTGCAAACTATTTTGTAACTACTCCTCAAAACTAATTAAAAAGTAAGTAATCAGCAATATTATTCGCAATAACGTTATATTAACTTATTACGAACAACTCAAGTGCTTGATTTGACCATATTAATTGAAATTATAAGTGATTAAAATGCTTTCGTGTACTTTGCAGGAATTCTTTCGCTCAAGCGGGATTCAATCGGGTAATCAAAGGAACAGTGAAATACATAGAAGCCAATTGTTGCAGAGTTCAAGCATTCAAACGTAAGTACTAATTATTTTTCTATATTACTGCATGCAAATCATTAAGTGCGACGATAAGATGCAACAAGTCAGGTGATGTCTTTGATTGGCTGTCCATCTACACCGACGATGCAAATCTCTGCGTGCGGCCAAAGATGATAAGGCGCCAAAGTTTCACGCTCCGGAAGGCTTTTCAGAGGTGTTAAAATTTGATCATTTTTCTACGAGTGCGAGAGACATGTCTTGCAAATATACCTATGTCATTTCATTACATGGCATTGTTAACATTGCGCGCAACTTCAACACTTTGCCTTGCTTTACCAATGCAGCGCCAATAAATATGAAATGAAATATTAGTAATGTCATTTTGTAATTAATTTATTTTATCGTGTGCTTTAGGAACTCGTATATGGAGTCCATTACCATCAGCAACACTAGCAGGAGTTCTTTCACTCAAGGAGGATTCAAAAGGACAATCAAAGTATCATTTCAATGCATTGCAGCCCATTGGCGAAAAGTTGATCGATTAAATCGTAAGTACTAATCACTTTTCTATATTTATTGCATGCATATTTATCGCGAAGTGCGACGATAAGATTCAACAGTCAGGTGACGTCTTCGATTGGTCAGGTGACGATATTGCGCGCAAAGTTCCTCCGGCGCGCCGCGGCGCTCGCATCTGCAGGGAGCGAAGAGGATAGCGCCCGAAACTTCGCTCTCCAGATGGCTTTCCCGGCGTTCAAAAGTTTGGCTATCTCCGCACATGTGCGAGAGAGATAAATTTGTTGCAAATATAGCTATGCTCTTTCTTCTCACTGCATTGATAATCGCTGCCTGCGACTTCAGCGCTCTGCATTAGTTTGATAGCAGTCGTCTTCTTTCTATCGATTGCGATCACACGCTCGCCAAAAAAATATTAAATTAAATGTTAGTATTGGCTTTTCCATTAAAAGCAATTAGTTCTATTCGTGATTTAATCATCATATATTAAAATTACAAGTGATTAACATAATCTACTGTGCTCTTCAGGTAATCGTACATGGACTTAAGCAGGAGTATGGTCACTTAAGCGGGATTCACTATGATAACCAAACGAACCATTCCAACACACGGAAGCCAATTGTCCAAGAGTTAATTGATCAAACCGTAAGTACTAATTACTTTTCTATATTACTGCATGCATATCATGAAGTGCGACGATAAGTTTCGACAAGTTGGATGGACGATACCACTGTTGCAATTCTTTAGGTGTGGTAGTGTGTGTGCGGCCGAAGATGATAAGATGACAAAGTTGCGCACAAAATTTATCGCAAATATGCCTATCTTTTTTCTTCACACAGCATCGATAAGATTGCGTGCGCCTTTATTACGCGAATAAAAATTAAATGTTTGTAATCTCATTTCAATTAAAAGGTGTTAGTTTTATTCATTAGCTAAACGCGATTTATGCAAATTTATTTAGTGATTAATATTATTTACTGCGCTTTTTAGGAATTCGTACATGGACTTAAACCCCATCAGCACCAGTAGCCACAGGAATTCCTTCGCTCAAAAAGGATCCATACTAGGATTATGGTGAATTCCAGGATCATCCACCCACTCAAAGGATGATATCGTCACAGGTGGCAACAATTAGGGACATCGCAGATTCAAAACGTAAGTACTCATTTTCAATATTAAGCATGCAAATTCGGGAACATTGACATCGGCATTTTCGACGAGATTCGAGAAGTTGCCGGCAAATACTTTTCATGCACTTGCATGCGTGCGGTGGCAATTGATAACATGCACAAGTGTACACTATTTCGGCCGCTATTTAGACACTCAAAATTTCAATTAATTCGCAATGAGTGCGAGAGAGATAAATTTATTGCTGTAGTTACAGCTGACTCATTACTTTACATTGCATATATGCATTTGCATGCGCGCCCATATAACAATTGTTTTCCTTCACCTAATCCTTATATAGTTTTGAATTAAATGCAATAATATTGTAAAATACATAAAAATAATTGCATTTAATGATATCACTTGAGATAATAATATATTTACTTGTATTTGGCAATTGATAAAAAAGTTTTGCCATGCGCTACTTGTATTCTTAGGTCATCTTGGATCTTCAACTAATCAACAGCTGATTCGGCATAATTTGATATAGTACTTTGCCTGCGAGATGCGCAATATAATAATAGCATACATCATTTGCGTAGTTTGAAAGTTTTGAATACTTTGCAGCCGCGCCAGGAACAATTTGGATCAACTGGATCTTACGAGACAATGAATTCTATAAAAATTAGGGACTGCGGAACTATGATTAGTCATTAATTTCAAGTACTATAACAATTTGTAATTAGTTTCTTTCATTCTCTTTTAGTTAATGAAACTGCGCAGACAGAACATCCAAACATATCATATGCCATTCGATTAGCATTTTTGAAATTAGCGTCCTAACTTATAACTAGCGAAGAATTAGGTAACTTTACAGAGGGTTAATTTATTTTTATAATTTTATTTATTTTCTTTAACTTATGATTTTACTGTATTTTAATTTATATCCTTTTAGTATGATTTTTTATTTTAATTTCTTTAGTATTCGGCAGCCAAAAAAAAAAAAAGAAAATAATTAAAGTCGCGTCACAAAGGTTCATCTAAGTATTGTCTTAGATATTAATAAGCATGCTATTTATTTAAATATGAGATACGCCGAATAGTATGAGTGAGTGAGTGAAGGGTGGCCACCCGCAAAAGTGTGTTTGATTTTGGGGATGGATGATCTTTGGCAATATAAAGATGACCTTTAAAAAAAGAATTGAATTGAGTCCGTAATAATTGCTGAGTTAATTTCTGCTGAATACTAAACCCTTATTTTTTATTTAGTTATTTATAATTTTGTCACAAACTCCTACTATTTTTTCTTCGTGAATTATAAGCTTAGTTAAATCGCGTTTTATAAATGAATACTTATTTATAAGTATTCATATTTCGGCCGCTAATTCGAATGGTGTATTTGGTCCGTGAAGAAACAGCACAAACTCTCAAGCAGAAGAATTGCAAAAGATGTGAGGAAATAGACATCGAGCTGATAAACAAATGGATGCGAAATCCATAAAACCTGATCATCCAGACCAAATCATCACAGGACCAAGCAAATGAAGAAGGCATGATTAGCACGAGATGTAAGAAGAAAAAAGACTTTTTTACTGCTATTCAATGTAGGTATTTTAATTGTCATAGTTTTGTTCATATTTTTCTAACTTTTTATATTTTTAGACGAAGTATCATCGCTACTACAACTGCAGTGGCACTAGAGTAACAAACCAAAAACGTGCAGAGCTACATGCCAACCAAGCTTTGTTTGGAGAGAAACACTTGAAATCATCAAGCAATCGACGGTGATTTCAACAACCGATTATTTGACGGCGCACCGCACCACACCTTAGCGCAAATAGAAGTTTTGTCAAATGTAATGAATATTTCTAATTTCTAGTCAACTTTAATTAACTTTAAACCATGTTTCAGGTGAAGAATCAAACCACCCAAAGAGATGACGATTAAAAAATTATAAGTAATCGTTGTTGAAGACCCACCAGGAATCAAAAATGAGTAGAAATTAAGCGACAAGATATACTAACATGTATTGGCTGGGATCTAAAAGACAATTCAGGTAGGTTCAATTATTATTGATTCAAAAATATTACTATTAATTGACTCTTTTTTAGCCAAAAGCAATAGCTCATAGGATGTTAAGATGCCCAGGGACTAGAAGCCAGAAGCCAAGGACCGAGGATCCAATTACCAAGGACTTCAAGAGAACCGTTAGTGTTAATATATTATTGCATGCTAATGGTTATGGGGATAAACATGCAAGTTGCTTTGGTTTGAATCGGTAGTAAATTCGCGTTATACTTTCAGACTACCAGGCGCAACATCTTCGAATAGCGCGCAATATTTTAATAGTTTTCAAGTAGATTGAGTCATTTAGTCGGAAATGCGACTACATCAAATATGTATCTTTTTCGGTGAAAGTTTGCTTAGTGTCAGGTTGCCTTTTTGTATCCGTCATTCGCGAAGGTCTAGTTTACAATTCACTGAGAATTCCGTAACATTTCATTTAGTTAGTTTCTACTTTTTATTTTATTTATCTTTAACTTTATTTTATTTTCATTTAATTTAAATCCCCTTTTTAACTTTTACTTTTTATTATTTTTTAAACATTTTTAGTTATTTAGTATTCTTGATAATGTGACTCAGAGCCAAGGACTAAATTTCAAGAGATCTTCTAAGATCTCTCACCCGATATGGCAATTCTGATTGCACACCCCAGTTGATTTTCACATGAATTTCTTTGCCACAATCAAACACGCGTCTATGGTGTTCGATTAAAAAAGTATTTCTGAATACTTCTACTAGGTCTTTCGAGACCTATTACTCGTATACGCAATTCTGCTTGCGTTTGTTGGGAATTTTCAAATGATCTCTTTGTCATAATCCAACACGTGCATAGCGTGTTGGATTAAAAAAGTATTTCTGAATACTTCTACTGGATCTTACGAGATCCATACCTCGAATACGCAATTCTGTTTGCGTCTCAATACATCAAAGTGAAAATCAACACATTATAATAACTCAGCACAGCTATCTGTGCACTCAACTTACTTGAAATACTAATCTAACACTTAGTGTTAGATTAAAGAGTCTATGGCCTGGGTCATGTTATTGAGGTGCTAAAATTTTCATTTAATTTATTATTTAATTCTCCCGGTTATTGAGTTCTTGGTGGATTGTAAGCTAGTTCATCGCCAGTGATGAGATACCGATGGGGAATGTGATGTTAAGTGACTTTTGCTTGCAAAAAGAAACATCGCGTAAGAACCTATGATCCAGCACCTCTTGTGCCGAGATACTTATCCGCAAGAGGACTTAGAGCTGGGGAGGGTCTCTTGAGGGCCACTCACACTACCGACATATCGCTGATTCCATTCCAAATGTCTGGGAGTGTGACGTCCATCAATATTTTAATAGTTAGAAGCGCTATTCGAATGATGGCAACATCCAGGACATTGAGGCCAGTCCATCAATATCCAGAGGATTCCCGACAGCAACTGGGCACCATTTGTGTAGGTGTAATGTAAGTATTATTTGTTGAAATTGTACTTATCCTCTGAATGTATTTTCTAATGATGTTTTCTCTTTTTTCAGATATATTGCTAATGTATTTTTGCAGTAGGAGCCCGCCCATCCAGACAGCAGTTGGGCGCCGGTCCGGACTCTTTCGAGTAAGTACAAATCATGAAAAGTGATTGAATATTTCTAATTATGTTTCTTTTGTTATAGGAGTTGTTCGCGAATCGGGAATGCGCGTTATGGGATATCGCTTACTTTCGCAATTCAAATCGAGTGCGCGTAGAGTATACCGAATTCGCGTATCGTAAGTTTCACGGTCGAGTGTTTCGCGTAGGTACCGCAATCGTATATTTTCTCGCGTTCGCGCACCGTTCATCAGGAAGCCAAGGAGCCATGAGGGAGGGACCAAGGATCGTATATATTTTTTAATTTCGCGAGTGTAATAGACTTTATTTACATCATCCATCCATCCAATCCAGATGCGGCGAGGGCCAACGTAGGGACGCTCAGCGGGCAGCTTCTTGTGTGCACAACCCACTTGTAATGCTAGCCGAAGTGGAATCCCCTTCTATCTACAAACTGTAGTAGTTGGGGCAACTTTAACACTACCGATTACCACCACAAACTGTGGTGGTAATCATTTGATATATTTTTATGTGCATGAGAATAATTTGCTTGATTATAATTTGCATGAGCATAATTTGCATGATTTAGAAAGCATGATTAAATGTCCTTCTGACATCTGACGGGTCGAGAAAACTTTCGCGATCGCGGTTTTTAGGGAGTATGCTGTTGCTGTTTTGCGTACGATATAAGAAGTCCAAAGTCCACGAAATGGAAAAAGAAGTCCAGGAAGCAGGAAACAGTAAACACAGCATACTGTAAACAATACTGGAAAACAACATTTTTTATGTCGCGGTTACAGGGAGGATCGTGCCGTTCTGAACTGTAACTGCCAATGTCTTCATTATATGCCTGTTATTATATCATATATATCATGTAATATTTGCGTGTTAAATCCCGGATGGGAGCCTGGGTGGATAGACGTATGTTTGGGTGTTGCTACCCCCAGGTCACAACCTATATTGGCACGTGCCAAAACTGCTCGTTTCGCGCGGATATAAACGAGCCCATCATTGGTTATGTGGTTAGGTAGGATAATCATCCCATGTTTTCCCCATATTTCGTTAGCTATTGTGTGTGAATGGAATGTATTGAGAAATATTGAGTGAGTGAATATTTATTAACATGTACTTTCTCTTACAGGATTAAATTAGATTTAAGTTAGTTCGCGTCGCGTTGCGCCAAAATCGTATCAACTCGATTAGGTTAACCCTTCATACTGACTGTGAGTGTGCCAACCGACGTTCTCTTTCAGGAATTGTATATATTTTTAATATGTTTTCTTTTCACAGTGCTTCAAAAAAACCGTAAGTTTTTAATGAAATACTTCATTAAAAAAACTAATAATATGTGGTATGATGGTTGGGCACAGTCAGTATTTCCCTATTCCTAAACCGGCACTTCCTTTTTAGGGCGCAATGGCTACTCGTGTAGCAGGAGTTATTAATCATATATTTGTGTTTTTCTTTTTTTTTCAGGTCGCCTTTGACTTTGTTTCGCATTCAAGCGTGAATGAAAAACATAGTCATTAACCCGGCCCAGGGAGACTATTTAATGAAAATAGTTTCACCTGGGTAAATCCTGGCAGGCGCGTCCTAGTCGCGGGGGTGGGCATAACGTCAATTGCTTTTTTAATTTTATTCATTAGTTTGACGTATGGCTAAGTTCTGCCAGGGTCCCGATTTTTGCACGGGTAACAAGTTGCAAAAACACGGTATAATGCGCATTCTCAGAGCTAATCAGCAAAATAAATCGTCAATTATGATTAGCGGATTTTTAATAAGGTAGCGGTTCTTAATAATTCTTCAAAGATTCAAGCGACCCATGCAACGAATACAACGAAAACATTTCATGAAAATGTTATGAAGCGATTTTAACTAATATAAAGATTATCGTAATCACATTTGAACAATTCGACAAGATATCAGAGGATAAGTGAATACGCTCGCTATACTAACATTTGGTACATTTCGATAAAATCGCAATATTTAAGTAATCACTCTTGAAAGAGTCAACGCAAAACGGTTGTTATTTCCCTATAAAATAATTGATATTGATATGCACTTACGATATAAATAATTCGCTAAAAGTGGTAATTATCAATTACGAAATTTAACGAAAGACGTAATTTCATTACGTTTACATTGGTGCAAATGCAATGACTTTAAAAATATTTGCACTCGACAATATCAAGTCATTACGCATCTAGGCTAATTTGGAGCATCTCTAACAGAAATATTTTCAAGTCAATTACGCCTTGAAATTTTATTGTTCAATTCCAGACGCAATGATACGTTAAAATCCAATATAAACTGGTATTATCGGTTATCGGTTTGATTCAAAATTATTGGTTTGATTCAAACAGATTTAAAATATACAACAACAAACGTGTAAATACACATGAATATGATTGTGATTAATGCGTTGCGCGCTATTAAGTCAATGCCCAATAATCAATAATTTAACGCGCTAAAGCTAATCCTATAAAATTGATGAAATTTAATCAGCTTTCCAGCGGTTCTGCTATTTTAGCTTTACTCTCATCCGCGATTACGTTTATTCGGGAAACTTGCAGAAAACAAATCACTTTTTTGCAATTATAGCAAAATCGGCTAATGCAAATTTAATGACAATTTTTGTACTGATTCGTCATTTAATTTTTATCAAGCAACATTAGAATTGTTTTATTATCTCGATTATTTTTTCCAGGACAATTTTTCAAACGCAAGCGGTCATAATTTATCCATAAATTTTCAAAAATTTATTTAACATACTTGCAATGGTTACGGAAAATTGAGTTATTTTCTAAATATACCCAGATAGTTGTGTAAGCATACCGTATTAGAATAATAACAATTACTTTGATAGTTTTTGAACAAAAAATGTTTAAACTTGACTTTACCAATTAACGTACAAAAAAAATTACTTACATGTAACGATGAAAAAATATTACTTCCGGATATAGTAGAAACTCCATTCTTATACAACATTATAAGCTGTTTAATATACTTCCTCCTGGTGAGAACGGCATTGCAATATAGCGATTCACTATTTAGTTATTAATATTTATAGTTGATGCGTTATAAATCTGGGGGTTGCACATTATGGTTAATATCTATAAAACTATTGCACCGATTTACACCGAACCAGAGTCATTTTAATACGCGGTACGGTCTTTATTATTATGCCAATTTTGATTAAGATCACGTCATTAATTTAGGCAATATTAAAGTTTAAATAATTTGATGGCACTTCCCACCGAACAAAAAAAATTCACTTAATTCGCGCTTGATTTTGATGATTTGACCATCCACAGACGCGGAATTTTATTACGAAACCAAACACAGCAATGAATAGATGATTAATCCATGATTAACAAATCAAACAATCTTTAACACTTCGGACAAGCTTATGCTAAAAGTGGCGCGAAACGACTGACGCCGCGACTGAACACTGCCAGTTTAACTCACTACTGCTACCGCGTCACCTACGTGCGCGGAACCCCTGTTACTACTGCTTGCGCCTCTGCGCGTGAATCGTATAGAAAACATAGCGCAAATATACAGAGCCCTTGAAATTTTGAAAATTTAAAAATTTTAAGAAATAGAACAAAGTATATACAAATTATATTGTGCTCCAGACTACTAATAATGAGAAAAATAATTACAAAATTCTATCACCCATGGTAACGCAGATAATGGCATTTGTTGAAAATTAGTTTTTGGCATTTATTTCGGTTTCTAGCATAGCAATGATAGCAAGATTTAAACAACTAGTAGATATTTTAACAATAAATCACCCGGAATATAAGGCATTTTGATATGTTTAAGAGATTCCTAGAAACCTTTAAAAATATCAGAAAGTACCAATTTTCTTCAAAAATTATTTTTGGTAACATTCTGTGTATATAATACTTTCAAATTTAACCGTGTTATTGCCAAATAGTTTATTTAATTAAGAAAAACTACAGAAGCTCAATTGTTACAATGATTTAGTCGCAATTAATTCTCAAAGTCAAATTTTAGGGAATAACCCTCAACTTTGAGGAGATTTTCAGGAATTTTTTTCTAGTATTTCTAATCAATTCTTACAATTGAAAATTTGGGTAAATATCAGCAATTAGACGTGCAATAACGCGATAATTTTTGAATAATAATTCACGCAATAGATTCTGTGAAAATAATTTCTAAAGTCGGTATATCTAAAACAGCCCACGTTAGAGATAAATTTGCAAAGAAATCAATGATTTTGAAATATAGCCGATTCAGCTATTGACTTGAAATTATGCATAATTATATACAAGATATATCACAATAATATAAAATAGTTATAGAAACTCTAAAGTGATTAGAACCTTGTCAAAAATATTATAGAAAATGAAGTGAATCTTGAAAAATTGAATGTGCAAAATCAATAATTCAATATTGTGCGCAATATATACTTAAAATTTGTAATAATTATGGATAAAAACTTCACACGCGATGTAAATAACAATTGTTGATAAAAAGTTGTTACAAATAGTTAATATTTATAATGTTATTTAAGCAAATGTCGTCCAAATTTTTACGGTAATTATCGAATAATTACAATTAAATATGACATCAAAATTTGCATATTCATAAAATAGGTTAAATATTGAACAAAATATTTTTTAAATTATTAATATCGCTTTATAAATAACAAAGTTATGAACAATTAAAAATTCACAAATGTTTGGAGTTATTTTCGACCGTAACGACTTTTCGCTTCGGAGCCTCTGTGCCGTGTACGTATTCCGCTGGGGCTTTCACTGCAATACTTGACTTGAGCAATTCCATGGCGTGAGAAATTGTTAATCTTTAAATGTTCATAAATTTGTTCTTTATCAAGCGATTTCCATAATTTAAAAAGCATTTGATTCATTATTTAATATATTATTAATAAATTTAAAATCAGAGAAATTTTTTATCATTAATGCAGGATACGGGTGTTAGAAAGCTTGACTACATTTGTTTTAAAAAAACGTTAAAATATTAATTGATTTTTATAAAACTCTATCAACAATTATTCACTAGATTAGGCGTGAACTTGTTATGTATAAATATTTTAAATTTGGGATAAGCAAGCATAATTATAAGCAATAATTGATATCACACATTCAATTTTTCAAAAGTACACTTCATGTATTTTAATTTCTTTAATAATGTTCTAATAGTGGTAGCGCTTTAATTCTTTCATTGAATAATTCCTGGTTAGCTTATTTATCATCCTTGTAAATTTCAAGTCTGTGGCTTAATTGGATCTATTTTAAAATAATTAATTTATTCGGGAATTCATCTTCAACGTGCGGTATTTTTGCAGTTTCAATTTTGAACATTATTTTCAAAGAATCTATCGTATCAATAATTTCTAAAAATATACCATCATATTAAACGTCTAATTGATAATGTTTGTGCAAATCTTGGATTCTCAAAAATTATTGTAAATTCTAGAAAAAAATTCTTGAAAATGTCCGCAAATTTGAGTGTTATTTCCTAAATTTTGACTTTGAAAATTAATTGCGGCTAAACTACTGTATAAATTGTCCTTGATCAATTTTTTATAATTAGATAAACTATTTGTCAATAAGTCTTTAGAGTTTCAAATCTCCATATATACAGGAAGTGTCAGAAAATAATTTTTGAAAAAATTTGGTACTCTTTCACATTTTTCAATTTTTACGAGAAACTAATATTGATATCAAAATGTTCGTCACTTTGTACGATGCACCTTAAAAATGTCTATTATCATTCAAGAGCGCATTAAAATCGAACTACTAGAAACCGAGAAAAACGCAAAAAACTAAATTTAAACAAATGCAATTTGCTCTGCAACCATTAGAGATTGAATTTTTTTAGTATTTTTCTCGTAATCAGTGGTTCAAATAACATCAGAATCAACACGAATTTTGCTCAAATTATGTAAAAATTAAAATTTTCAAAATTTCCAGCATTCCGTATATTTGCCCTGTGTTTAGGCGCAAGCAGTGGCAACAGGAGCTTCACGCACGTAGGTCACGCGGTAGGAGTAGTAAGGTTGCGCGGTAGTCGTATCGTAAGAACCGCGGTCAATGCCCAGCGCAATACGTACGCGGCACAGGGGTCTGAACTTGAATTGCGATGAAACCGAATCTGGCACAAAAATTAGCGCAATTTTAATTGTTAATAACTTTTTTGTTTATCCGAAGATTTTAATAGTTTAAAAAGTATTCGGTTCATTATTTAATCTATTATGTGTGGATTTAAAATAAATGAATTATTTTATCGAGGGCATAGGATATGAACGTTAGAATGCCGGACTACATTTGTTTAAAAATACATTATAAATAATCATTTATCGTTGCAAATTTTTATCAATAATTATTAGTTACACTGATTATGAACTTATAATGTATAAATATTATAAATATTGACTACGCAAACAAAGATATAAGCAATTATTGATATTTCACATTCAATTTTTGTAGGATACACTTCATTTTCTTTAATTCTTTTAACAATGTTCTAATTATGCTAGCGCTTTTATTTTTATTTTGAATAATTCTGCATTAGTTTATTTATATTCGTCGTAAATTTCAAGTCTGTGACTTAATCGGATCTATTTCAAAATAATTAATTTATTCGGAAATTCATCTTCAACTTGCGGTATTTTTGCAGATTCAATTTTGAAAATTATTTTGACAGAAACTATTAGGTAAATAATTTTAGAAAAATTACCATATTATTATACGTCTAATGATTGATATTTGTGTAAATTTTTGACGGCCAAAAGTAATTAGGAATACTAGAAAAAAATTCTTGAAAATGTGCTCAAAGTTAAGGCTCTGTTCTTAAATTTTGACTTTGAAAATTAATTGCGGCTAAACCACTGTATCAATCTAGCTGGATTAATTTTTTTTACTTAGATAGAGTATCTGGCAATAACACTTTATAGCTTTAAGCTTCTACATATACAGGAAGTAGCAGAAAATAATTTTTGAAAAAATTTGGTACTTTTTTAACTTTTTCAATTTTTACAAGAAACTATTAGTGATATTAAATTGCTCTTTGCTTTGAACGACGCAGCTTTAAAATGTCTATTATCAGTGAAAAGCGCATTAACACAGCTATGCTAGAAACCGAGAAAAACGCAAAAAATTAAATTTAAACAAATGCAATTATCTCTGCAACCATTAGAGATAGAATTTTTTTAGTATTTTTCCCGTAATCAGTGGGTGAAATAACATCAGAATCAATACTAATTTTGCTCAAATTCTGAAAAAATCTAAATTTTCAAAATTTTCAACATTCCGTATATTTACGCCGTGTTTTCTATATGAAGCGCGTGCATAGGCGGATAGAGTGGCATCAGGGGTTTTATGCACGTAGGTCACGAGGTAGTAGTAGTGAGTTAGAGCACCGATCGATATCCGCGCACTGTATACGCAACCTCAGTCGTTTCGCGCGTCTTTTAGTAAATGGTTGTACCAAGGGTTAATCGCCGTTTTAATTATTAATAATATGTGATAAGCAAACGTACTAATGCAGTTTATTAAATAATATAATTTCGCCTCTCTGGAATAGAAAATTTCATAAATCTGTCGTGAATTAGGTGTGTTTCTTTGGCCTGCGATAATGGTGCTGCGAAATTTTTAAACATGAATAATTACTAAACTAACAATGCAAAATTAATGAATTTTGGTGCAGTGATAAAGAACTTAATTCTATTTCAAATAATAGTCATCGCGTTTCCGTGGTTTTATTCGTTTCATAGTTATTAGCCGGAACATAAAATTACCTCATATTTGACAGATTTGCTTTAAACATTAATAATTAATTAATAGACAGTGCACTTGAAATACGGTTTTTACTAAAACAAAGTATATTTAATAGTTCACTATGTCACATTAAAATAATTTGGAATATCTGCCAGGAAATAGTATATTTTTGACTCTAAATGTAAGTCAATTTTTAACCAAATTTTTTGCAACTTTAACTTTGAAAATTTTTTCCGGATAAACGGTTATAGATAATTATTTTGGGTTAAGAGCACCTATTAGAGTATTTAACTAGGTATGCACTGCTAAAAGATAATTCGTAAATAATAATTACAAGTACGTCAAATGAATTTTTTAACATATTTTGCAAATTCTACGTTTTAAACTTAAAAAATTTGTTCTCGGGAAACTAAGAAAAATATATAAATAATTTAAGGTGCATGTGATGAAGGATTAGTTATAGTTTATACGAAAAAATATTCATTATGATATCTTTAGGGAGTATGGAGATTTTTGCAAAAAACTATAATTGATAAAACGTTTGTTTACGCATAAACCATAAGTGCCCGAATTTTTTTATTATTTTTCTGATAACTGTTGGCGTTGTACGTATACGGATCAATCATTTTTTATGCGAATTTTGTATATTTCAAAATTATCAAAATTCGCTCCTCACTACTACTACTACAATTTAAATGCTCAGCATGTGTGAAAATTTAAATGGCCGGCATGTGATTTAAAGGTAGCCGCATTCCATTGAGTATTACTCACCGCTACTGTTCGTCTGCCGATTGCTGCCCATAACCGAACGCGCCCGATGATGCACGATGCAAGTTTCAGGCTTTTAAATATGACATTTGAATGTTTACCTTTGCATTCCATAACCTGCTTAAATTACATGTATTTTATTGTTAGTGTTTATTGAAAATGTAATACTTTAGTTAATAATTTTCTCATTTGTTGCACCCCTTCCTGAATGCGTTTATGATGTGCTTGGTGGAAGTCAGACAGTGCCGAACCTAACCAAACGAACAAAACAGGTGGTCAGCATCTTCAACAATGTTATAACGAATACTTGCTTGATCTTCAATGTTATTGTTCAACGTAGGTTATTTTCAGTGGTTTAATAAGGGAAGTGAGTATTATTAAAGGTACACAACTCAGTTGAGGATCAATCACTGATTGGAGAGCAAGATTGTGTTATTAATGAGGAAGCAATTGAAGATGAGATCACCTTTACCAGAAAGAAGAGACCATTGCTTATTACTTCCGATGATAGTGATGAAGAAATCAAGCAGAACTGTTATCAGGAACAAGATTAACCAATTACACCCAGTGAAATAGCTGATCATCAAGATACTTCTTCTAAAAATCCTTCAGAAGTAAGTGAACAAGCCCTTGATGAATTATTTGTAACCCATTTTCTTTTAGGTCAATAGTGATGTAGATGCATCACAAGTAGCACTTTTACAATACAAGAAGAAATCCCACAAGCAGAACAACAACGCTGAATTGGACAATGACACAAGGAAAACGTCAGCTAAGGAAGCACAAGAACAAAGGAAGTAAATTGATTCTGAATCACAATGTGTGTTTCATGAGTCCAACATCTCTCTGCCATATCACAGGCCCAAACAACAAACACTTCATGATTTTCTAAAGATGTGTTCCCAATTTGCTGAAGTGGTTCAATTACCACTGCATCTGTAATCAAGATGAGCAAAGAACACCTTGAGCTTGTCAGGTATGTGAATTTCAATTGCCATATCAAATGGCAATTACAAAAACTGTAATTTCCCAGCTTAAAGCTCAAGGAGCACCAAAGGCATGTTGAAAGCTTTCATAAAAGTGACTCAGACAGTGACTTCGATGAAGAGGACAATGAAAATGAGATGCTGGCTAAAGAGATTTTGAATGAGATGTTGGGAAATGCCATAGCATTGAGTGAAGAACAAGCATGAGAAGTGCAAAGTGTGGAGAAAGAGTCTTCAGGTAAAAGATGAGTCAAAAGTTGGATGAGTTCTGAACTGGCTGAATTCAAACCAACATTCAAACCGACTGGTGACCCAAACTTGGTGATAGATTTCGGCAAGGGAACAACTTTCCCAAGTGAAGTCAGTGTATTAATGCAACGATTCATGCAACATACAAGCAAGAAATCCTTGACCAAGAAACCATCCATGATTGAATTAGGTTGACGTCATTAGTGTTTTACAATTTGGCGATATTCACAAGGAACGGGTAGCTCTCCAGACGGAGAATCAGGTGGAACCGGAAATTGATGAAACACCTGGTGTGAAATTCAAACAACCCCGGGAAAATCTACGACAGAAAATCGCTAGGAAACGTAACGAGCATTGGCTAGAAAAGCAGAGATTGAAAATCAAGAAACAAGACGAGGAGCATGAAGAAGATAATGAGAAGGAGGAGAAGGAATGTTTTCCTGATGATTTCCTTGATGATGAAACAGAATTTACTGATAATGAGAAATTAAAGAGGATTATCAATCAGTTGGATGATTCTGATGAGGAACAAGTGGAACAAAAGAATGTCAATACAGATTCAACAATTTCTTGTAAGTATCCCAAGTTTCCAACGTTTTATTTGTTCCATTTCCAATACAACTTTTGTGTTTAGGTTCTGATGATGATTTACCAACTGGTGGACAAACAAACACTTGTAATACACCTATAAAGACGATGGAATCTCGCTCTGAATTGGGATTTATTTCTCCAGAAGCGCATGGAGCAACAACGATTAAGAGACAAAATTTGCTTCCGCTTAAGACACCTTGATAGCTTGGGAAATAATAAAAGATGAAAGACTGATTGCACTTGTGTTTATAATGTCTTTTGAGTTAAAATCAAAGGTGTACTGTATAAAATAACTTTGGTGGTTTAATTTCACATTGAATTGTGAAAAGTTGTATATAGACATAATATGATAGGTAGCAGGCAAAAAGAAAGGAATTAGTTGCAATCAAAGACTGTAGTATATGATAATTATCGTTTTTAAATCATCAATTTGAACTTATTTCAGAAATACATTTGGTTCGACATTTATATATTTTGATCTCCAATGATGAAGAAGTGATAAAAAGAAATGGAAAAATTTGTGATATAGATAATTTACTTGCTGTTGAAGGGTGAAACAATCAAATAATTAGTCAGCAGGGTAGATGCATTTAGTAATTTTTTGGATCATTTAATTATAAGAGGACTATATTTAGATCAGATTGTGATAAGCTTGCAATTAAATTATCATTTACTATGTGCAGGTGTGTAATGATATATTGTATCAGCTTCTATGAAATTAATTTGTAAATTTTTATCGGCCCTTTTGGCCACATAAGTTTTTATTTTAGGAGTGAATTAGACTTGGCACTTAATGGGATTGTTGAATATCTGCATCACTCTGGCAACTTGAGTATGGTAATATGATGATTAGCAACAACATTTCTTGAAGGACAAGTTGCCCCAGGTGATGAATCAGGGTGCAGAAGTCTTCTTCATTTTGATAAATGTTTTACTTGGAAGTGCAAAGGCATTTTCTCCCTATAATTAATTAAAACGTAGCAACTAACTTTTATCTGCAACATGTACATCGTAGGTTAAAGTGTGTTAACCGTCACATGGCTGCTGAGTCATGTGGTGGAAGCCCTGTAGTAGTCTGGATGGTGCTGCTAAAAAGTGAGGAATTTATGAACTAACGTCTATTTGCTTCAGCCAATGAGGAGGGAATTCCCTCGGCCTTTAAAGCTACAGCCTTTTAAATCTGATTGCGCAATAGCAGCGCATAGTGAGAGCAAGACGTTCACTCTGGTGGATTTAAAAATTGAAATTTTTGAAAATTTCTTTCTGCCAATGTATAAAGGATTATTTCAAGTACTTGAATCTGAAAGAATCAATCCTATACGATAATTTGTTTAGCCGCAATTCAGCGTTAAAGTTGCAAAATTTTTCGGTTAAGTTTGATTTATGATAATTACATCAGCTAATCATAATTAAATATTTATCATAAATTTGATCTGAAAGCCAGTAGTACAAGTGCCAGAGTCGGAGATTACTGTTGTCAACTTTTCAATAGTTATATATGGTTTCAATCATATTTAACAGTGAAAGAAAAGTCTTCTATAGTAGGTATCACAACGGGCCCATGGCGGCCATAATTGAATGGTAGTCATAATTTCGCAAATATACCGATTTAGTTTTCTTGGGGCAAAATCGGTTGATAACCATAAGAGCTATAATGGTTTGAAAACCTCTCGCTAAGACGGTGCACCTCCATCAGGCGTGGAATTCAAAAGTTCACCTGTTTCTTAGTGTGTGTCCTGGTGTGACGCGTGCTGCAAGTACAAAGAGTATTAAATTCTCCATCAATAATAAGAGATATTATTCGGGCGTAAGTTATGCATGCTGAATAATGAATTATCGACTTTGGGATTTTTTTCCAGGGAAACTGTTAAATATATCAAGTTCCTATAAATAGAATAAATTATAGCATCTAACTGTGCATGACCACAAAAAATTTCAAAGCTATAAAACAACTAGAAGTCCTTCAATTAAATTTTCTTCAATTAGAACTTCAATTTACTCCAAAACTATTGAAGATTTTTTAATGTTTTTTAAAATTAATATGATTACTCTATAAGTAAGTATTAGTCATAATTTCCTCCGAAGTCAAAAATTATTTAATAAATTTTAGAAAATTTACTGGAAAATTGATATGTCCAACAGAATTTAATAGCCTTTCTGCCAGTGATAGAATTATTTAAATATCTCTTGTAGTTTAAGAGATATTAATCAAAGTATGAACCCTTAATTTTTGGCAAGTATGCTCCAGGCTGCTAGATGCATGTACAGAACAGCTGTTTTCATACACTAGTGACCTAGTAAGAAGAGTATGCACCACTCACCAAAGCTGGCATTCTAGTAAACCAAGGGTTACTGACCTACTCCTCCTGGCGTGCGCTACTCTACTGTACAAATTTCACCCTGCCTGAATTAATTACTGGAGCAGGTGCACCTACTGCGCGGTCCCAGCGGGAAGTTTTCAAATTGCTATAACTTTAAAACCACTAAACCGATTTTAATATTTTAAACAATATTATTATCTGCATGAAAGCCGCTTTAATCTGATGTTATTTTCATAGCTGGGTAAATGGTTGGGTTGTTGATAGTGGTACTTACCAGTAGCTTATTTGCAACGGACTACGATTTTACATTATTATTAATATCTGAAAAACTATATGAAATATATAATCAATTCTTTCATTGGCCAGAAGAGTATTAAATTCTTTAAAACATGTCAGTTACCCACTAATTTTTCATCAATAATAAGAGAGATAATAAGGGTGTAAGTTATGCATGCAGAATATTGATATATCGACTTTGAGATTTCTTTTCAGGAAAGCCCTTATAGATAATTATTTACCCGTAAACAGAATGAAATATAACATCTCACTGTGCATTACCATCAAAACTTTCAAAGCTATTGAACAATTAGAAGCCCTTCAAATGAATTCTTGAAAATTATTTGATAATTTTCTAAATGTACAATTTTTGCCTAAACTACTGAAGATGGAATATTTTAATGATTTTTCTCATTAGTATAATTAGTCTACAAGCAAGTATTCGTCATAATTTCCACCGAAATCAAATTTTTTTAAATAAATTTTAGCTACTACCAGTAGGGATACCCGTAATGCATTAAGGCCTATGCTTGCTCCGGTAGCTATGGTTGCCATGGCTACCGTAATGTAATTGCCATAAGAGCGGCCATCATGGATTGGGCAACAAGATCGGTCGACGTATTTTGCCTTGAGGCTCCACCCGTGAAAACGGGTAATTTTTAAAAATTCATATCTTTGTTAGTTTTGCAGATATTCTCTTCAAATTTTCAACATTCATTAATGGATTATTGATTTATATGTCAATATAATTTTTATATTGGGAGTAATTTATTTCCGGAGTTATGGTAAGTTGAAAACACTGCAATTTCGATGCTGGTGCACGGTATCTAGGTCAGTAGGCGTCATGTAGCAAATTTTCCAAATGTTTAAAAATTCATATCTTTGTTGCATATGCATGTATTGTGATGAAATTTGCAACAATTATTAAACGATTATTGCTCTATGCAATCGTATAACTTTCATAACTGATAATAAGTTATTTTGGATTTTATGATTAGTTAAAAAGCAACAATATGTATAATGATTTAAATATTTATTCATTGATTTATTTAAGCCGCACTGCATAATTATGCACTATTCAACAGAGCTGGCATTCCAGTAAGCAAAGGGTTAGTGACCTATTTCACTTGGCTACTGTAGCTACTGCAGGAAGTTAACCCTTTACTGGAGCAGGTACACCTGTTGCGCGGTTCCAGAGAGAAGTTTTCAAATCGTCATAACTTTTAAACTACTGAACCGATTTTATTGACTTAAACACTAATATTATCTACATTAAAGCCGCTTTAATCTGCGTGTAGCTCAAAACAAGTTCAACAAGAACTCACACAAGCAGACAGAAATAGCATATGATTATCATCAGATATTTAAATATTTAAAGTATAACAAATCCACGAGGTGCCGCAGCATTGTTTAAAACTATATTTTATTTAGCAACTCACACGGACAGTGGAAAGTGCATGAGTGTCAGTTTTTGACCACACGGACGAGAGAAATGCATGAGTGTCAGTTTTTGGGTCTGCTGGCCGGTCGCTCGAGCGGACACAGCGCATGCAACTGATATCAGCTGTGCGACGTCAGTACAGTGCTCGTGCTCTCCACGTGCACGTCGCTCCACGCGTTTGCCTTTTAGGTAGGTAATTATTAAGTTCTAATTACGCGGGCGCGATAGATTTTTGAAGCAAGTGATAGCAGTGTTAATAATTAATCATTTAAAATCAATTCGTACCCGATTTCGCGAGTGAAAGTGCTTAAAACAAAGTGAACACGGATTACTACAGTGCTTCTTCTCTTCTGTTCCCAGGATGTTTTCGCCATCAACCAAAGGATCAACAGGACCATCAGCATCATCATCAACATCATCTGCATCATCCGCCAGCCCCACATCAGTGTAATTAGTGCAACGAACAGTGATCAGTGAACATGTGCTTTCTAAACCATGGCCTTTTCTGTGTGTTATTCAGTGCCCTGAGGATTAATTGGATTACACATCATCATCGCCCAGCTCATCAACCCTTCCAGAGACGAACAGTAGCCCAGGGATCGCCAAACCGTGAGTACTTTTTAATGATTCTAAGCATGCGGTCCGACGTTTCTGAACAAATTTTGTGCAGGTTCCGGACCAGTCCAGTTCACGTCGACGGCCAGTCCGTCCCCTGACACGCAACGTAACTTAACCCGTGTACTGCTTATCAGTCATAGGGGAAACTTTTGTGCCTCAAGTGCCGTTTTAAGATGCTGTTTTACTTAGCATTGGCAAAATCGCTGGCGTAATATTATTTTAGATTTTGACTTGACTTTTGCGCGCTAATTTCAATTTATGCTCTTTGCGTGTTGCTTTGCGTTCATTTAGTGATTATAATTAATGCGTTTTATTGATTTTGATTTATCTTGCGCTAATGCGATTGCGGATTAATATAGATTATTAATTGAGTTGCGGATATTGGTGGTGATTATTAGGTTTTTGATTAAGTTGCGGATATAATAGGTGCTTGCATGATAATTAGATAGTTGCGATTTCTGAGTATGATGTGGTTTGGTATGATGATGAGTGCTGGAATGGCATGCATTCAATTGTCCTTTGTCTTAAGGGTGCGCACCCGAAAGTGTGTCTTGCATGGTATTTTGGTTGGTGAGATTGATTTGGTTTGGGGTTTTGGTTTTGGTGGCATGGTGTGATTTGGTGGGGTGGTATGATGATGATGAACTATGATATGGTGGCATTGAGTTCCATCATATCATACGAATCATTTGGTGGCATGGTATGAAGTGAGATTTGGCGGCATGGTATGGTGGTGGTGAAGTATGATTTGGGGGTATAGTATGATGATGAGGTAGTGGGTTTTGGCGGCTTAGTATGATGGTGACGAAGTGTGAGTTGGCGGCATAGTATGATGGTGATTAAGTATGATTTGGCGGCTAAGTGTGATGATGATTATGAAGTATGATTTGGCGGCATGGTCTGATGATGATAGAGTGTGATTATTAGGCGGCTAAGGTATCACCACCATGAATTAGGTCATTAGGAATTGATTTAGATAGCGGAATTAGGTATATTAGGCAATGCGTACTTCCGTCGGAACAGCACGTGGCTCGCGGCATGTGTTAATTGCTTTTTTAGTTGCGCACTGCGACGTTTGATTAGCTCGCGGTTCGGGTTGCTTAGTGCTTATTAGGGGAATAAGGGATTAGATCGCGTTATAGGGAAACGTGTCAGGGTATGGATGAGGAGAGGATGGATCAATAGGATGGAGGAGAGAATGGACCATGAGGATGGACCATGAGGGTGGATCAAGAGGATGGACCATGAGGGTGGATCAAGAGGATGGACCATGAGGGTGGATCAAGAGGATGGACCATGAGGATGGACCATGAGGATGGGCCATCAGGATGGGCCATGAGGGTGGATCAAGAGGATGGACCATGAGGATGGGCCATGAAGAATCCAGGGGCAGCAGCGTGGAGGACATCGCCGGACACGTATCTGCAGGTTTGGCAAAAGAACAGATATTCATTGTTTTGTTTGTCTGTTCACAGGCATGGTGGCATTGGGGCCATCCAAAGAAGGATGCCAAGGATTCTACCAATGAAGGAAGCCAAGGTTTCAACCAATGAAGGATGCCAAGCATTCAACCAATGAAGGAAGACCAGGACCAACCAGCGTGGGAGGCCAGACACGTATCAAGTAAACGAGTAATTATAAAGAATTAATTGGTTTGTTTTGTATGTTCACAGGAATGATGCCATCCAGCCGAGATGCCAGTCGATGGGGGGACCAAAGGGTACAAGTATCTTAGTGGTAATTAAGTGATCAATTACTAATTTGCCTTTTGTCTGCTTTCAGAATCAATCCAAAGGAAGGAGGAAGAGGAGGATCGCCGTGGAAGCCAAACACGTATCATAAAATTGAGTTAATTTTATGAAATTAATTTGGTTTTCTTGTATGTTCACAGGTTCAATCCAGAGGCAAACCAGGGACCAATCAATGAGGGAGGATCATCAAGGGCGAGAAGTATCGGTAATTAGAAGTTAGAATTGATTCATTGGTTTTCTTGTATGTTCACAGGATCAATCCAAAGAAGGAAGCCAAGGTCGTGGGCCAGGGACCAGCAGGAGGACGAGGGTAAAGTATCAACAAGATTTATCAATTGAAAATGTATTCATTTGTATGTTTTGTGTTTGCAGAATGCCACCACAGCCAAGGGGATGAGGATGGAGGATGGAGGATGAAGATGACCATTCAATCCAGAGGGTGGAGGGATCAAGGAAGTGGTGCAACCGCCCAGTGCTTCAAATTTATTAGGTGAGTAAAATTAATTCTTATTTTTCTGCTTTCTTAATTAATTTCTTCTTTCAATATTTGTAATATTTGATTATTAATTAATTGTATATTTTGTTACAGGTGAACCAGGCTAGTGCGACATAGGAATCCTAATTCGGTCGAGACGAGGGTGCGCGAAGGACGAGGCACGAGGGACGTAAGCCGGTAGCTTCAGATAAGGTCAGGGAACTTTTATTATTGTTTATCTTTCCTTTTTTCTTCTTTTTTCTCATTATCGGGTGTCATCGAGATTGATTACGCGTTTTAATTAATTGTAATTTCGCGAATAAGTTATTAATTGTATTTTATCGCGACTTTTTTGCTTAGCTTCGTGTAATTATGGTAATTAATATCGCGCGGGATAATTTTAATGATTTTAATCGCTTTTTAGTAGTATTTTGATCGAGTTTAATTGATTAATGGTCGTGTCGTTTGATTTAATTATCGCGTTTTGATCGGTTCGCGAAAATATTTGTTTCGGGTTGTCTAATTACCTCGTAATTATATATGAATTTGCTCTGATTAGAAGTGGTACAAGCATTGGTATGATGGTATGATATGTGTTTGTGTGTGTAAAGGGTGCGCACCCGACTGTTGTATGCTTTGAGATTGGAATGGTGTGATTTGGGGTGGTATGATAATGAGAGGCTTGTAACATTTCTAATTATTGCAAATTCATATACGCGTTCATGCGCCGTTTGATGGCGACTTTTTTTTATCCTAGACAACCTGGGCGAATATTTTATTAATTTTGAAATCGCTTAATTAGCTTTTAATTGTTTTAATTCATTAATGCATACCGGTATGCAATATTAATTGCGGGAATAATGATTTGATTAGTACCATTTTGGGTACTAATTAGTATCGGATATCGGTAATAATCGCGGTAATAATCGCGGTAATTGGGGGTAAATCACCAATGAATTTGAAGCACTCCCAAGGAGTCAGCTTCAGCATCAGCACCACCACCACCACTGCAACAAACCACCAACCAACCGCCAACCAACCACCCACACAATTCAAACCACAACCGCCGCGGGATCATCATCACCGTGGGAGAACCACCACTGTGGCTGCTTCGGCGGCCCAGGTACTTTTATTTGCTAATCATATTTGTGTTTTTCTTTTGTTTCAGGTCGCCTTTGAGCAGCCCTATTGGTCTGAAGCTCATTAAGCTGATGGCTAAAAGGGTTGCTCATTAACCCGGCCCAGGGAAACCTTCAGTTTCACCTGGGTAATACCTGGCAGGCGCGTCCACGTCGCGGGGGTGGGCATACTCCTGATTGCCGCTAATTAGCGGTTAATTTGCTAATCAGGAGTATGGCTAAGTTCTGCCAGGGACCCGCTGATTGCACGGGTATAACCAGCAATCACTAATCACTTTTTTACAGTTTTTTTGGTTAATAATGAATCGAAATAAATTATGGAGCAATTTAAAGGTGAGAATTGCCAATCAGCGATATTAATTACTAATTAAATTCTTTTGTAGGTGTGACGTAGCACTGACGTGATTTGAATATGGTTTGAAAATTTGAAATATTGCCGCTTTTGGAACAGCTGGCGATCGATGGCAATCGGAGAATCGAGGATGGACGATAAACAAGATTGAAATTCAGCGCGAACTAGCAAGTTTGAATTTGAAAATTTGAATTTGAAAGTAAAAGCTTGGCGCCTTGGGAATCGTCGGAGCTCGGACATGTCGAAAATCGGCGATTGACTTAACAACTTCAGCGCGCTAAAGTTTAAAAGTTTAAATGTCTGGAACGCGCCGACATCTGGTGAATGTTAGGGAAGACAGCAAGCAAATTTATCATGCAATTTGAATTTGATTACACCATTGATTTGAGATACATGTGAGTATGAAAGGGTCTTTAAAACCCTCAGGTGAATTTCCAGCAAACATTTTTATTAATATTCATTATATTTTTGAGGTCAAATGGTATTCAAAACAAAACGCAAGAAAGGAACAGGAAGGCATGGCTGAACAATCAAATAACTATGGTGCAGCCACAACAGCAACAATAATTTTAAGTGAAGGATTTACTGATAATGATCAACAATTTCATCAACGACTGGGGATGAAGAAAAAATTCAGCAGGTTGAGACGAAAACAAGGAAATCAACTAATAAGCTGGATGATTCTGATAAGGAAGAAGAACAGGTACCAGTCGAACAACACCAACCGCCAACCAACCACCCACAGTACCAACCACAACCGCCGTGGGATAATTTAGTACCAACCACAATAACGTGGGACCCGCTGATTGCACGGGTATAACCAGCAATCACTAATCACTTTTTTCTAGCTTTCTTCGATTAGAATAAATCGAAATCAATTGTATAGTAATATGAAGGTAAGAATTTCAAATTAGCGATATTAATTACTAATTATATTCTATTGTAGGTATGACAAAACAGTGATGTTATTTGAATATGGAATTTTCAAATATTCCCGTTTTTCGAACAGCTGGCAATCGATGGGAATCGAGGATGGACGACCAACAAGATTGAAATTGACCTGGAACTTCCAAATTTGAGCGCGCCGACACATGGTGATAACGATTCATCTAATCGGTGAGTACCCAGAAGTGGGAATTTAATTTATTGATATCAATATGTGGTTACTCGCGAAACATGCAACATGACTATAAATATTTAAAGTATTCGCGCGCTTAGAACCGCTGCTCGTCGTACACATTCGGACATGCCGAAGATAACCATTCGTAATAACAAATTGGCGCGGCAAAGTTTAAATATGAATACGCACTAATTCATAAAGAATGAATTTGACAACAAATGCAATAACAGCGAGTATTAATTACTGTCTGTACTACCAGATGAGTACCAACTAATTAGTGGCTTTTTAGAAGCGTTAAAATTGCGTATGATAATCTCAATTGGTGAAAATCTCAAAATCCATCTTTAAAAAATTGCATATGATACATACATTATCCCAGGTAGCGCAAAAAATAATTAAAAAATCTAACGTTATTGTGGTGGCCAGAAAAAAATTATAAAGTTGAACAGTCAACTACATGTATTCCTTATGGGAGCAATGTTTGCGGGCGCGTCATGTGCTGACTTTTAATCATGCTCCTATAAATTCTTCTTTTCTGAAAAATCTGTCGAAGCGATTTACACGAAATTTTCAGGGTACAATCACAGATAAATTATTCACATCCCCTGTAAATTTCATTACTTTCGGTAAAAAAGTTTCTGAGATACAGACTTATAAATTTTGATAACGTTTCTCTAGAAAAAAGTTAATCTCCACTTTGGATGATTATATCTCATAAACTAATAAGTTAATGTATTAATTATTCCGCACAAAGATGCTATGGCTATTTGAAAATGTTATGGACAATGAAGAATTAAAGTTTTACAAGTGCCAAGTTTCCAGCCTGACGCGAGGGTCACACGTACATGCAGTGCATATGTAGTAGTGATGAGCAAATTTTTCAATTTTTGAAATTTTCAAAATCCGCGAATAAAACGACAGATTCATTTAGATACGAAGCTACTGTTTATCGAAAAAATAGTGAAAAAATTCTAAATATTATAGTTTCGCAGATATTTAGACTTTTAGGCAAATCACTTTTTCGCAATTTTAGGGAAATCGGATGATCCAACGTGAATGAATATTTTTACTCTGATACATCATTTAATACTTAATCACATAGCGTTAGAACTGTTTAATTATCTCGGTTAATTTTTTCAGAAAAAATTTTCAAACGCGGGCGGTCATAATTTATCCATATTTTTAAAAAAATTTATTTAACATACTTGCAATAGTTATTCAAGGTTGAGTTTTTTTCTCAAGATGCCCAGATAGTTGTAGTAATACACGGTATTAGAATAATAAAAATTGCTTTGGTAGTTTTCGAACAACAAAATATTAAATTTGACTTTTCCAATTAACGTACATAAAAAATTACTCACATTCAAGGACGATAAAATAATACTTCCCGATGTGGTAGGAACTTCATTCTTATGCCACATTATAAGCTGTTTAATGTACTTTCTCCTGGTGAAAACGGCATTGCAATATAACAATTCACTATTTAGTTATTAATGTTTATAGTTGATGAGTCATAAATCGGGATGTTGCATATTATGGTTAAAATCTATAAAACTATTGCACCGATTTACACCAAACCACTGTCATTTTAATACGCGGTACGGTCTTTATGATTTTCCCAATTTTGATTAAGATCATATTATTAGTTCATACATTATTACTGTTTAAATAATTTGATGCCACTTCCCGTCGGGCGAAAAAAAATTCACTTAATACGCGCTCGATTTGAATGGTTTTACCATCCACAGACGCGGAATTTTATTACGAAACAAAATACGGGAATGAATTGATGATTAATCCATTATTAACAATTCAAACAATGTTTATCACTCCGGACAAGCTTATGCTAAAAGTGGCGCGAAACGAATGACGCCGCGACTGCACACTGCACAGTAGCAGGCCATTAACTCACTACTACTACCGCGTCACCTACGTGCGTGAAACCCCTGTTACCTCTGCTAGCGCCTCTGCGCGTGAATCGTATAGAAAACAGGGCAAATATACAGAGCCCTGGAAATGTTGAAATTTTAAAAATTTTAAGAAATCGAACAAAGTATATATAAATTATATAATGCTCCTGTCTACAGATAACGAGAAAAATAATTAAAAAATTCTATCACCCATGGTTACGCAGATAATGGCATTTGTTGAAAATTAGTTTTTGGCGTTTATTTTGGTTTCTAGCATAGCAATGATAACAAGATGTAAACAAGTAATAGATATTTTAACGACTCAACTAACAGATTAAAGGACATTTCGATATGTTTAACAGATTCCTAAGAAACTTCAAAAATATCAAAGAGAACCAAATTTTGTCAAAAATTATTTGCGGTAACATTCTGTGGATAAAATAGTTTCAAATTTTACCGTGTTATTGCCAAATAGTTTGTCTATTTAAGAAAAATACAAAAGCTCAATCTATACGAAGATCTAGTCGCAATTAATTCTCAAATTCGAAACTTAGGAAATAACCCTCAACTTTGAGGACATTTTCAGGAATTTTTTTCTAATATTTTTATTCACTTTTTACAATTGAAAATTTGCAAAAATATCAACCATTAGACGTGCAATAACACGATAATTTTTCGAAATTGATTCAAGTAATAGATTCTGTGAAAATAATTTTCAAAGTTGGTATATCTAAAACAGCGCACATTAGACATAAATTTGCGAACAAATCAATGATTTTCAAATATATCCGATTAAGCTATTGATTTTGAAGTTATGCATAATTATAAACAAGATATACTACGATAATATAAAATAATTGCCAGAGTTTTACAGTAATTAAAATATTGTCAAAAAAATAAAGAAAATGAAGTGAATCTTGAAAAATTGAATGTGCAAAATCAATAATTCAATATTGTACGCTATATTTACTAGAAATTTGTAATAATTATAGCTAAAAACTTCATATGCGGTGTTTGTAACAATTGATGATAAAAAATTGTTACTAATAATTATTATTTATAAAATTATTTAAGCAAATGTCGTCCAAAGTTTAAAGGTAATTATTTAATAATCACGATAAGGTATGACATTAAAATTTACATATTCGTAAAATAGAATAAATAATGAACAAAATGCTTTTTAAATGATTGAAATCGCTTCATAAATAACAACGTTATGAACAATTAAAAATTCACAAATGTTTAGAGTCATTTTCGACCGTAACGACTTTCCGCTTCGGAGCCTCTGTGCCGTGTACGTATTCCGCTGGGGCTTTTACTGCACTACTTGACTTGAGTAATTTGATGGCGCGAGAAATTGTTAAACTTTAAATGTTCATAACATTGTTGTTTATCAAGCGATTTTAATAGTTTAAAAAGTATTTGGTTCACTATTTAATATATTAGTCGTAAATTTAAAATGAGAGAAATTGTTTATCATTAGTACCGGATATGGGTGTTAGAAAGCTGGATTGCATTTGTTTAAAACACCATTAAAATAATAATTTATTGTTATAAAACGTTATTAGGAATTATTCACTAGATTACGTGTGAACTTTTGATATATAAAAATTTTTAATTTTGGATAAGCAAACAGAATTATAAGCAATTATTGATATTGCACATTCAATTATTCAAAAGTACACTTCATTTATTTTATTTTTTTCAGTAATGTTCTTATAGTGCTAGCGCTTTCATTCTTTCTTTAAATAATTATAGATTAGTTTAGTTATCTTCGTATTAAATTGCAAGTCTATAGCTTAATTGGATATATTTAAAAATAATTAATTTTTTTCGGGAATTCATCTCGAGCGTGCGGTATTTTTGCAGTTTCAACTTTGAACATTATTTTCACAGAAACTACCGTATCAATAATTTTTTGAAAAATACGATTATATTATAAGTCTAATTGTTATTATTTGTGGAATTTTTACATTCTCAGAAATTATTGCAAATACTAGAAAAAAATTCTTGAAAATGTCCTCAAATTTGGGGGTCATTTCCTAAATTTTGACTTTGAAAATTAATTGCGGATAAACTACTGTATGAATCATCCTTGATTAATTTTTTATAAATAAATAAACTATTTGACAATAACACACTAGAGTTTCAAGTCTGTATATATACAGGAAGTGGCAGAATATAATTTTTGAAAAAATTTGGTACTTTCTCACATTTTTTAATTTTTACGAGAAACTATTAATGATATGAAAATGATCTTTATTAGGTATGAAGCTCCATTAAATTTTACATTATCAGTGAAAAACGCATTAAAATAACTATGCTACAAACCGAGAAAAACGCAAAAAACAAAATTGAAACAAATGCCATTATATCAGCAACCATTAGAGGTAGAATTTTTTAAGTATTTTTCCCGTAATCAGTGACTAAAATAACATTAGAATCAATATGAATTTTGCTCAAATTATGAAAAAATCCAAATTTTCAAAATTTCCAGCATTCCGTATATTGGCCCTGTGTTTTCTATATGATGCCTGTGCATAGGCGTAAACAGTGGCAACAGGGATTTCACGCACGTAGGTGAGACGGTATTAGTAGTTACTCGGAAGACGTATCGTAACAAACGCGGTCAATGCCCGGCGGAATACGTACGCGGCACAGGGGTCCGAACTTGAATTGCCTTCAAACCGAATCACGCAAAACATAACGCAACTTTGATTGTTAATAACTTTTTTGTTTATCGGACGATTTCAATAGTTTAAAATGTATTTGGTTCATTATTTAACCTATTATTCGTGGCTTTAAAATAAATGAATCATTTTATCGTGAGCATAGGATATTGACGTTAGAATGTCGGATTACATTTGTTTAACAAACCATTATAAATAATCATTTCTAGTTGCAAGTTTCTATGAATAATTATTAAATGCGCCAACTATGAACTTATAATATATAAATATTACTGATTTTGACTACACAAATGGAGAAATAAGCAATTATTGATATTGGACATTCAAATTTTCAAAGATACACTTCATTTACTTTAATTTTTTAAATAATGTTCTAATAAAGCTAGCGCTTTTATTTTTGTTTTAAAAAATTCTAGATTAGATTGTTTATCTTTGTGGTAAATTTCTAGTCTGTAGCTTAATCGGCTCTATTTCAAAATAATTAATTTATTCGGGACTTCATCTTCAATGCGCGGTATTTTTGCAATTTCAACTTTGAACATCATTTTCACAGAAACTATTAGGTAAATAATTTTTTTTAAATTACCATATTATTGTACGTCTAATTGTTGATAACTATGCGAATTTTAGATTCTCAAGTGTGATTAGAAATACTAGAAAAAAATTCTTGAAAATGTCCTCAAATTTGAGTGTCATTTCCTAAATTTCGACTTTGAAAATTAATTGCGGCTAAAGTACTGTACTAATTGCGTTCAATTAATTTTTTTCAATTAGATAAACTATTTGACAATAACACTCTAGAATTTTAAGTCTCTATATATACAGGAAGTGGCAGAAAATAATTTTTGAAAAAATTTGGTACTTTTTCACAGTTTTCAATTTTTACGAGAAACTATTAATGATATCAAAATGTTCTTTATTTTGTACGATGCATCTCAAAAATGTCTATTATGATTCAAGAGCACATTAAAATCGCACTGCTAGTAACCGAGAAAAACGCCAAAAACTAAATTTAAACAAATGTGATTTGCTCTGCAACCATAAGAGATAGAATTTTTTTAGTATTTTTTCCGTAATCAGTGGCTCAAATAACATCAGAATCAAAACGAATTTTAGCCGAATTATGAAAAAATCCAAATTTTCAAAATTTCCAACAGTCCGTATATTTGCCCTGTGTTTTCTATATGATGCGTGGGCATTGGCGCAAGCAGTAGCAACAGGAGCTTCACGCACGTAGGTGACACGGTAGTAGTAGTGAGTTAGAGCACTGATCGATATCCCCGCTACTGTGTACTGCCGCACAGTGTACACTCAGTAACCTCAGTCGTTTCGCGCCACTTTTACTAAACGGTTGTACCAAGTGTTAATCGCT
Organism: Aleochara curtula; assembly: GCA_963978815.1. Taxonomy (NCBI): domain Eukaryota; kingdom Metazoa; phylum Arthropoda; class Insecta; order Coleoptera; family Staphylinidae; genus Aleochara; species Aleochara curtula. The sequence continues at coordinate 53,452 of OZ022219.1, forward strand.
GTTTTAATTATTAATAATAAGTTATTAGCAAACGTACTAATACAGATTAATAAATAATAAAATTTCGCTTCTCTGGAATAGAAAATTACATAAATCTGCCGTGAGTTAGGTGTTTTTCTTTGGCCTGCGATAATGGTGCTGCGAAATTTTTAAACATGAATAATTACTAAACTAACAATGCAAAATTAATGAATTTTGGTACAGTGATAAAGAACTTAATGCTCTTTCAAATGATAGTTATCGCGTTTCCGTGGTTTTATTACTTTCATAGTTATACCGGAACATAAAATAACCTCATTTTGGACAGTTTTGTTTAAACATTAATAATTAATTAATAATTAGTGCGATTTGAATACGGTTTTTACTCAAACAAAGTATATTTAATGCCTCATCATGTGACATAAAAATAATTTGGGATATCTACCAGGAAATAGTATATTTTCGACTCGGAATGTAAGTCAAATTTTTACCAATTTTTTTGCAGGTTTGACTTTGATAATTTTTTCCGAATAAACGATTATAGATAATTGTTTTGGGTTAAGGGCAACTGTTAGAGTGTCTAATTGACCATGTTCTGCCAAAAAATAAATCTTAAATAATAATTAGAAGTGGGTCAAATGAATTTTTGAAATTTTTTTGTCAAATTCGGTGTTTTCAATTTCAAATTTTTTTTTCGGGAAACCATGAAAGTTATTTAAATAATTCAAAGTATATATGATGAAAGATTAATTGAAGTTTATCCAAAAAAATAATCAAGATGATATCTATAGGGAGTTCGAAGATCTTTGCAAAAAACCAAAATTGATAAAACGTCAGATTGCGCATAAACCATAAGTGATACAATTTTTTTATTATTTTTCCGATAATTGTTGGCGTCGTACGTATTCGAATCAATAATTTTTTATGCGAATTTTGAATATTTCAAAATTTTTAAAAATTACTCCTCACTACTACTACTACAATTTAAATGTCGAGTATGTGTGAACATTTAAATGGCCAGCACGTCATTTAAAGGTAGCCGCATTCCATTGAGTATTACTCACCGCTACTCGTCTGCCGTTCGTCTGCCGATAACCGAACGCGCCCGATGATGCACGATGCACGTTTGAAGCTTTAAAATATGACATTTTAATGTTTACGTTTGAATTCCATAACCTGCTTGAATTGCATGTGTTTTATTGTTAGTGTTAATTGTAAATTTAATACTTTAGTTAATAATTTTCTCATTTGTTGCAGCCCTTCGTGAATGCGTTGAAGTCAATGGGCTTGGCGGGAGTCAGACAGTGCTCCACCTAACCAAACGAACGAAACAGGTGGTCAGCATTTTCAATGTTATTGTTCAACGTGGTGTTACTTTCAGTGGTTTAATAAGGGAAGTGAGTATTATTAAAGCTTGAAAATTGTGTTATTGCGCTGGCTTATAGTGCATTAGTGTTTCATGGGTGTTTTGTGCTTAGAAAAGTGTCAAATTAAAGATGAGATCTCCTTTACCAGGAAGAAAAGAACAGTACTTATTACTTCCGATGATAGTGATGAAGAAATTGAGCGGAACTCTGTGATTACTTCTCAGGAAGATAATCAAGCAATTACACCCAATGAGATAGCTGATAATGAAGATATTTCTTCTACAAATCCTCCAGAAGTAAGTGAACACATCCATGTTGACTTGTTTGTAACCCATTGTCTTATAGGCCAATAGTGATGCAGAAGAATCACAAGTAGCACCTTTACAATACAAGAAGGAATCCTGCAAGAAAAACAACAACTCTGAAGTTGACAATGACACAAGGAGGATGTCAGCTAAGGAAGCACAAGAACAAAGGAAGGAAATTGACTCTGAATCACAACGTATGCTTTGTGAGTCCAACATCTCTCTGCCATACCACAGGCCCAAACAACAAACACTTTCTAAGGATGTGTTCTAAGGATGTGTTCCCGATTTGCTGAAGTGGTGCCAGAAAATATCTATTGATTGCCCACAGCATCTGCAATCAAGATGAGCATAGAACACCTTGAGCTTGTGAGGTGAGTGAATTTTAATTGCCCTGTCAAGTTGTTACCAAAATTTTGTGATTTCCCAGCTTAAAACTCAAGGAGAGACAAAGGCATGTTGAAAGCTTTTAAAAAAGTGACTCGGACAGTGACTTGGACAAAGAGGACAATGAAAATGAGATATTGGCTCAAGAGATTTTGAGTGAGATGTTGGGAAATGCCATAGCATTGAGTGAAGAGAAAGTATAAGAAGTGCAAAGTGTTGAGAAAGAGTCTTCAGGTAAGAGCTGAGTCAAAAGTTGGATGAGTTCTGAACTAGCTCAATTCAACCAACATTGACTTGTGAACCAAACTTGGTGATAGATTTAGAGAAGGGAACAACTTTCCCAAGTGAAGTCAGTGTATTAATGCAACGATTCATGCAACATACAAGGAAGAAATCCTTGACCAAGAAACCATCCAAAGTTGAATTAGACGTCATTAGTGTTTGACAATCTGGCGATATTCATAAGGAACGGGTAGCTCTCCAGACGGATAATCAGGAGGAACCGGAAATTGTTGAAACACCTGGTGTGAAGTTCAAACAACTCCGGGAAAATCTGCGAGAGCAAATCGTAAGGAAACGTAACGAGCAGTGGTTGGAAAAGCAGAGATTGAAAATCGAGAAACAAGATGAGGAGCAGGAAGAAGATAATGAGAAAGAGGAGAAGGAGTGTTGTGCTGATGATTTCCTTGATGATGAGGCAGAATTCACTGATAACGAAGAGGAATTTTCATCAAGTGATGATGAGCGAGAGGAAGATGAGGTAGCTCAACAGGTTGAGAAGAAAACAAAGGAATTAAAGAGGATTCTCAATCAATTGGATGATTCCAATGAGGAAGAACAGGAGAAGCCAGTGGAACAAAAGAATGTCAATACAGATTCAACAATTTCTTGTAAGTTTTCAACATTTTATATGTTCTGATTGTAATACAACTTTTGTGTTTAGGTTCTGATGATGATTTACCAACAGGCGGACAATCAAACACATGTAATACACCAATAAAAACGATGGAATCTCGCTCGGAATTGGAATTTCTCTCTCCAGTGTTGCGATTGACTGGATTGCAAAGCTTTGACTGCACTTCCAAGTTCCTCCCGGGTTCTCCGGGTTCACCAGCAGTTAAGCTAGAATCCGTGGAGAAATCCTGGTCAAAGTCACTTTTCCAAAGTGCAGCAAGTGAACTCGGCACGCAGGAGATGTACGGGAACACTCAGGATTTGCTGGAATTGTGCTCTGGTGAATTCACCAACGCAACAACACAAGAAGCATGTGAAGACTCACAGGAAGAACAAGAGAAAGAAGTTGCAATTGATGCAGTTGATGAGGATCTCATTACTCAACTTATTGATAAAGATGAGGCGGAGGAGGAAATTAGGCCAATGAAACGTAATAGAAATCAACAAATTATTGACTCTGATGATGAAGATGATGGGGAGGAGGAGGAGGAGGAAGAGGAAGAAATTGAATTGAATGAAGATGTTGATGAAGTTGGTTACGACTCTGAAGAAAATGAAGTGCCTTTACACATTCTGGAGGCCAAAAAGAAAAAGCAGCAGGGCAAATTCCGGGTGGGAAATTTCGTGGAAAAGGAAGCTGAATTAAGTGGCTCTGAATGGGGCAGTGAGGATGAAGATGAGCGAAATCTGGATGATTTGGAATTTGAACTTGGAGATGAGGAGAAATTCAATGAGAAGCAATTACGTAGAGATCTTGAACAAATTCATTTACGCCGTTTAATCGATGAGGATAAACGGGATATTAAGAAATTGCAGGAGCTGCTGTTGAATGAGGATGAAGAATTGCAAGGAGCTGGACGCCAAAGGCAATTCAAATGGAGAAATATCGGTTGGTTTATTACTCCCACTTTGGATTTTCTTTCTTAATAACTAAAATTCCTCAAATTTCAGATTCGGAAAATGTCAATGCTAATGGAGAACTGGCAGCTGAAGATGAACATAATCAATCAATCAATGATGAGGAATGGCGCAGAAAACGATACGAACGTGAAGCTTTCCTGGAATCGGTGGGTGTAATTTAATTACGATGTGAATAATCATTAATTAATTGACGCAATTTTAGCAAAAAGAAAAGAAAACATTGCCGCCTAGTCTTGAAACTAAAAGTCAGGTGTTTCAATTAGGTCAACGTGCAATTATTCAAAGCAATAAGACATTGGTTAATCCGGAACTAAAGCCAGTCTCAAAGCAAGCGTATGCAATTCAAGTAAGTCATTGGCTTATGAATGGGTTAATGAGCTAATTAACTCATGTTTTAGTCACTGCGTGGGTCATTTTTGTCCAGGAATGATCAAGAACTGGCCCGGGTTGCTGAATATACAAAAGTAAGCAACATTAAGATTGGAGGTGCTAAAAACTCCAAGAATTTCGTCTTTCAAAGTGTCACAAATCGCAATTCGAATGAATTAGATGCAATTAATGCGGTAATACTTTATATTAATTCAACTTTAAACTTTATTAATACATTTCATCTTACAGAAGGAGAATAAAAATCGAGAAGCGGTGGATAATAGTACAAGAGGGGGGGTTGACGGGGAAAATACCCGGGGCCCCGGAGAAAAAATGTAGCCCAACGCTAAGGTAAAATTTTTTTTTCACGCTTTTGGCAGGGGCCCCACAAGAAGTATATACCCGGGGCCCCAGAAGTCCTCTCGGCGGCCCTGACCATTAGCATTGAAGAAGTTAAGACTGAATAGCTTAAGTCCAGCTGGTAAGCCACATGTCAAATCAAAAGCTAGATTATTTTGATACAATTAAGGACTGATTGATTTTTAATATAAACAATGCTGAATGGTAATGATGTGATTTTTTTATTGCTCAGTTGGTTTGCGAAGGCGGTGATAACTTGGAAGGATCTTCTTCAATGTTTCAATTTGTCCTAAAAGGCCCTGTAAAATGGTATAATTTAAGCAGCTGATGATTTAGCTTTAAGTAAAGCTTACTGTTGCTTTATGTAGTGCTTTCCTTCGCATATTATTTGGCCCATATATCACATTGTTTATGTCGCCCATAATCGAGACTAATGGATGATCTATAAGGGTGATTCACCGATAAGTGGTATGAGGATAGCAGCATGGGTTGCCGAGTTAGTGGCACTTGAAGAATTCAAAGCGGCCTAACGTCAAAACTTATTCGCCGATTCGGCTCAAATTTGGTAGCCGGATAGAGAAGACCAAGGATATTATTAGGAGGTATCACTCGCCCTTTCAGTAGCACGGGTTGCCGAGCTATTGGCACTTGAAAAATTCAAACTGGCGTAGCGCCGAAATTTATTAGCCGATTTGGCTCAAATTCGGTAGCCAGATAGAGAAGGTAAATATGATTATCACTTGCCCATTCAGCAGCACGGGTTGCCGAGTTATTGGCACTTGAAAAATTCAAAGCGGCATAGCTGCGAATCTTATTAGCCGATGGAGCTCAAATTCAGTAGCCCGATAGGAAAGGCCAAGGAGATTAATAGGAGTTATCACTCACCCCTTCAGCAGCACGGGTTGCCGAGTTATTGGCACTTGAAAAATTCAAAGCGGCCTAGCACCGAAACTTATTGGCCGGTTGGGCTCAAATTTGCTAGCCAGATAGAGAAGACCAAGGAGATTATTAGGAGTTATCACCCAACCCTTCAGCAGCACGGGTTGCCCAGCGATTGGCACTTGAAAAATTCAAAATAGCCTAGCGCCAAAACGTATTGGCCGATTGGGCTCAAATTCGGTAGTCAGATAGGGAAGACCAAGGAGATTATTAGAAGTTATCACTCGCCTCTTCAGCAGCACGGGTTGCCGAGTTATTGGCGCTTGAAAAATTCAAAGCGGCCTAACGCCGAATGTTATCAGCCGATTGGGATCAAATTCGGTAGCCAGGTAGGGAAGACCAAGGAGATTATTAGAAGTTATCACTCGCCTCTTCAGCAGCACGGGTTGCCGAGTTATTGGCACTTGAAAAATTCAAAGCGGCCTAGCTGCGAATCTTATTAGCCGATGGAGCTCCAATTCGGTAGCCCGATAGGGAAGACCAAGGAGATTAATAGGAGTTATCACTCGCCCCTTCAGCGGCACGGGTTGCCGAGTTATTGGCACTTGAAAAATTCAAAGCGGCCTAGCACCGAAACTTATTGGCCGGTTGGGCTCAAATTCGCTAGCCAGATAGAGAAGACCAAGGAGATTATTAGGAGTTATCATTCGCCCTTTCAGTAGCAGGGGTTGCCGAGCTATTGGCACTTGAAAAATTCAAACCGGCGTAGCGCGGAAACTTATTGACCGATTGAGTTCAAATTCGGTAGCCAGATAGAGAAGGTAATTATGATTATAACGAGTTATCACTTGCACATTCAGCAGCACGGGTTGCCGAGTTATTGGCACTTGAAAAATTCAAAGCGGCCTAGCTGCGAATCTTATTAGCCGATGGAACTCAAATTCGGTAGCCCGATAGGGAAGACCAAGGAGATTATTAGGAGTTATCACTCGCCCCTTCTGCAGCACGAGTTGCCGAGTTATTAGCACTTGAAAAATTCAAAGCGGCCTAGCACCGAATCTTATTAGCCGATTGGGCTCAAATTCGGTAGCCAGATAGAGAAGACCAAGCAGATTATTAGGAGTTATCACTCGCCCCTTTAGCAGCACGGGTTGCCGAGTTATTGGCACTCGAAAAATTCAAAGCGGCCTAGCGCCGAATCTTATTATCCGATTGGGCTCAAATTCGGTAGCCAGATAGAGAAGACCAAGCAGAAAATTAGGAGTTATCACTCGCCCCTTCAGCAGCACGGGTTGCGGAGTTATTGGCGCTTGAAAAATTCAAAGCGGCCTAGCGCCGAATCTTATTAGCCGATTGGGCTCAAATTCGGTAGCCAGATTGGGAAGACCAAGGAGATTATTAAAAGTTATCACTCGCCTCTTCAGCAGCACGGGTTGCCGAGTTATTGGCACTTGAAAAATTCAAAGCGGCCTAGCACCGAAACTTATTGGCCGGTTGGGCTCAAATTCGCTAGCCAGATAGAGAAGACCAAGGAGATTATTAGGAGTTATCATTCGCCCCTTCAGTAGCAGGGGTTGCCGAGCTATTGGCACTAGAAAAATTCAGACCGGCGTAGCGCCGAAACTTATTGACCGATTGGGTTCAAATTCGGTAGCCAGATAGAGAAGGTAATTATGATTATAACGAGTTATCACTTGCACATTCAGCAGCACGGGTTGCCGAGTTATTGGCACTTGAAAAATTCAAAGCGGCCTAGCTGCGAATCTTATTAGCCGATGGAGCTCAAATTCGGTAGCCCGATAGGGAACACCAAGGAGATTATTAGGAGTTATTACTCGCCCCTTCTGCAGCACGGGTTGCCGAGTTATTGGCACTTGAAAAATTCAAAACAGCCTAGCGCCAAAACGTATTGGTCGATTGGGCTCAAATTTGGTAGCCAGATAGGGAAGACCAAGGAGATTATTAAAAGTTATCACTCGCCTCTTCAGCAGCACGGGTTGCCGAGTTATTGGCACTTGAAAAATTCAAAACAGCCTAGCGCCAAAACGTATTGGGCGATTGGACTCAAATTTGGTAGCCGGATAGAGAAGACCAAGCAGATTATTAGGAGTTATCACTCGCCCCTTCAGCAGCACGGGTTGCCGAGTTATTAGCACTTGAAAAATTCAAAGCGGCCTAGCGCCGAATCTTATTAGCCGATTGGGCTCAAATTCGGTAGCCAGATAGGGAAGACCAAGGAGATTATTAAAAGTTATCACTCGCCTCTTCAGCATCACGGGTAGCCGAGTTATTGGCACTTGAATATTTAAAAGCGGCCTAGCGCCGAAATTTATTGGCCAATTGGGCTGAAATTCGGTAGCCGGATAGAGAAGACCATGGAGATTATTAAGAGTCATCATTCGCCCCTTTAGCAGCACGGGTTGCCGAGTTATTGGCACTTTAAAAATTCAAAGCGGCCTAGCGCCGAAACTTATTGGCCAATTGGACTGAAATTCGGTAGCCGGATAGAGAAGTCCATGGAGATTATTAAGAGTCATCATTCGCCCCTTTAGCAGCACGGGTTGCCGAGTTATTGGCACTTGAAAATTTCAAAACGGCCTAGCGCCAAAACTTATCGGCCGATTTGGCTCAAATTCGGTAGCCAGATAGAGAAGGCAAAGCAGATTATTAGGAGTTATCATTAGCTTGTTGGATCCCAATTGGCGGTTAGGTTTAGGAGCTATGTTGTTTTGTAGCTGTAATACAAGTTTGGAAACATTCAACTATATGCAACCCTCCGTGCTTATGCGCCATCTATGAGAAATGGGCGGAACTACTGTTATATTATATTGTCGGCAACACAGAACGGCCACAGCTTACTTAACGAACACCAACCAAAGACAACATAAACATTTAATTAATTTATTAAGTAAATTATGTACATATGCAATTAATTACAATTTAAGTAGAACCTCTATCTGATCAACCATTGACAGGAAGAGTATAAGGCCTGAACAGTGTGTAGTGCTCATTCCGAGTCTTCCTGATAGATATGGAGTTATGGACAATAGGTAAACTGGAAGACAATTGAAAAATATATAACTATGCAGCAAACATAAGGATTGGAATCAGGATAATATTCAAAAATAAAGAAGTGATTGTATACCTGGCCACTCAGCCCATTTGAAGCTCGTAATTCTAAGCTCAATAGCTTTTAGTCATTAACTTCAAGCCTTGAGTCTTTCATAGTTTTTCCAAGTCCCAACTTGGCATTAGATGACGGCACGCCTCTTGCAACTAATTTGTCTGTATATCTAGAAAAAAATAAAAAAGATATTAGAATGCCTCCTTTTGTTTATACTATAGACAGTACAAGGGCAAGATCATATTTAACTGTAGCAACGACACTCCATAGCCTCGTGGTTTCAACTATGAAAGTGAACTGTGTGTCTCAGGTTCAATTCCTGAGAAACCCGAGGTTTAAATTTACAATTTAAATTAAATTTGAGTCTATAAGGGTAAGATCAAATTTAACCATAGCAAGAACACTCCATAGCCTAGTGGTTACGGCTGTGGAAGTGATCCGAAAGTCTCTGGTTCGAATCCCGAGAAAACTTAGTTTTAAATTTACAATTTAATTAAGTTTGAGACTATAAGGGCAAGATCAGCTTTACCTAGAGCACCAATACCCCATAGCCTAGTGGTTACGGCTGTGAATGTGGTCTGAGTGCCTCGAGTTCGAATCCTTAGCATGGCTGCTCGGATTTCTAAGTTTTAAGTTTAATACAAGTAAATTTGAGACTATAAGGCCAAGATCAAATTTAGCTAGAGTAACAACACCCCATAGCCTAGTGGTTACGGCTATGGAAGTGATCTGTGTATCCCAGGTTCGAATCCTGAGAATAGCAACTCGAATTTCCAGGTTTTAATTTCCTTGTACGCTTGGGGGCCCATTGGACTTGGCTGTATGTCCAATGGAGCCCCCCGGATACAAGGGCCCCATTTTTAAGTTTTGAAGCCCGTACGTTAAGATTGTCTTGTGTCGGCCCACCCCGCCGCTTCGCTCCCCGGCAGTATACTGCCTCCCCATTCCCGATTTTCGTTACCAACAAGCCTCGGTTTCTGACGTCATAGTAACTCCGAGAGGGGGGTACCTTATGCTATGTAGAACTTAGAATTATATTCTAAGTGCTTGGTTTGAATACAAGCGCCGTGGCCAATTGAATGGCCATCCTACGAACTCCAGAGTTGCTATTCTACTCTATTATTTAAAAATATTCTCGCCCATGTCAGGATTCGAACCCGGGACTCCCAAGTCGAAGCCGAGCACTGTACCAGCTGTGCTATATAAGGCTTTTCTAGCTGTACATTGAAACATGCACTTTAGGCGTCAATAGCTAAGCTATTGTAACAAGTTGAGAAGTACTTGGACGTATACACTCCAAGTACTTGCGCCTATGGCCAACTATACACTTGTACAAGTTGCAATCTGTTCAATTATTTACCAAAAGCAGTTGTGCCACGATTCGAACCCCGGACTCCCAAGTCGAAGTCAAGCACTGTACCAACTGTGCTATATATGACTTCTCTTATTGCACATTGCAACATGTACTTCGGGCGTCAAGAGCTAAGCTATTGTTACAAGTTAAGAAGTACTTGTACGTATACGGCCCAAGTACTTGCGCCTATAGCCAATTATACACTTGTACATTATATACTTGTACCAATTATACATTTCTTAGATATAATAAAGCAACAATAGTAAATAAACTAACCGCAGTACTCATTCATTTGAATTGACCTATATTGACTGTCTCCTTCCAGCTTAGGTCAACTCCTCCATCACTTCTTGAAGATCGTTTCCTTAATTTTCGATGATGGCAAACTCCTTACGGACGTAGCGCACTTTAGCGTCTCAATTTCAAACCATTACTTGAATCATGGTTGTTCATTCAACTCTTCCATCCCTAAAATTATAACAACTGAATTAAGATCCACGTATAACAAACAATCCAATTCGACTATAATTACTTGGTGTATTATGGAGCAGACAGCAGATGATCACTTGGACTTCTCTCTTCATTGAAGTTGAGTTGGAATGACAAAGTTGCTTACGCCATTCTTCATCATCCTCCAAATTGTCACTGGCATCCATTATACTTCTTGTGTTGTTGCTTCATTTACTTCTTCTGTTGCAGAAGATTGCTGCAGTGGTAGAATAGCCTTAAAATAACTCCAGCAAATCCTGAGTATTCCCATACCTTTCCAACAGCCTAGTGCACCCACTCCACTTTGGACAAGTGATTTTGAGCAGGCTTTATCTTCCCTGGGAATTTCAGTAATACTTTGACAATTTGAAATGGAATAAGGATTCCTGACAAACTCTAGATGTTGTTTGTTCATCTTGATTACAGATTCTGGTATCCAATGTACACCTTCTGAAGCAACTTTAAGAAGTTGAAATGTATCCCTGGCCTAGCATTTCAATTAGCAACCCATTTGGGTTTATGCTACAGCAATGAGATGCTACACTCTTGAAGCATGTGGAAAAAGCTTGAATCAATTTCTTTCCTTTCATCTTGTGTTCTCTTAGCTGATAGATTCCTCAATGGCGAGTTTCTCATAAGTGATTCTCATCATCATGAGCAAACTACAACAAAATGGATTACAAATAAATCATTGCAGACTGGTTTACTTACTTCTGAATGATTTCTAGATGAATTATGATCATCATCAGGACCCTCACTGTTCGTGTTGCTTGATCATCACTCTGAGAGGTATTGAATGTACACATTTTGAAGCAACTTTAGGAAGTCAAGATGTATCCCCAACCTAGTATTTTAATAGACTCTTGAAGCATTTGTTAGCAGTTTGAATCAATTTCTTTACTTTCACCTTGTGTTCTCTTAGCTGATAGTTTCCTCAATCATGTGTTTCTTGCAAGTGATTCCCATCATGAGCAACCTACAACAAAATGAATTACAAACATATCATTGCAAACTGGTTTACTTACTTTTGAATTTTCGTTTCCTTAATCTCCGATGATGGCAAACTCATTATGGACGTAGCGCACTTTAGCGTCTCAATTTCAAACCATTACTTGAATCATGGTTGTTCATTCAACTCTTCCATCCCTAAAATTATAACAACTGATTTAATATCCACGTATAACAAACAATCCAATTGGACTATAATTACTTGGTGTAATTCATCCTCAATCAACAGCAGCTCCTGCAATTTCTTAATGCTCATTGATTAAACGGCGTACATGAATTTGTTTAAGATCTCCACATAATTGCCTCTCATTGAACTTTTCTCCTCATCTCCAAGCTCAAACTCCAAATCATCCAGATTTTGTTCATCTTGTAACCAACTTCATTGACATCTTCATTGAAATCAATTTCTTCATCTTCCTCCTGCTCCTACCCGTCATCTTCCTCATCAGAGTCAATAATTTGTTGATTTCTATTATGTTTCATTGGTCTGATTTGTATTGTTGCATTGGTAAATTCACCAGAGCACAATTCCAATAAATCCAGTGTGTTCCCATACATTTCCTGTGTGCCTAGTTCACTCACTTCACTCTGAAAAGGTGACTTCGACCATGATTTCTCCACAGGTTTGAGCTTAACTGCTGGTGAACCTGAAGAACCTGGGAGGAACTTGGAAGTGCAGTCACAACTTTGCAATCCAGTCAATCACAACACTAGAGAGAGAAGTCCCAATTCCAAGTGAGATTCCATCATTTTTATAGGTGTATTACAAGTGTTTGTTTGTCCACCAGTTGGTAAATCATCATCAGAACCTAAACACAAAAATTGTATTGCAAATGGAACATATAAAACGTTGGAAACTTGGGATACTTACAAGAAATTATTGAATCTGTATTGACATTCTTTTGTTCTACTGGCTTCTCTTCTTGTTCCTCATCAGAATCATCCAACTGATTGATACTCCTCTTTAATTTCTTCAGTTTCTCCTCAGCCTGTTGAATTACTTCTTCTTCTTCCTCTTTGATTGATGAAAAGTCCTCTTCACTATCAGTAAATTCTGTTTCATCATCAAGGAAATCATCAGCACAACATTCCTTCTCCTTATCTATCTTCTTCATGCTCCTCATCTTGTTTCTTGTTTTTCAATCTCTGCTTTTCCAGCCAATGCTTGTTATGTTTCCTAGCGATTTGCTGTCATAGATTTTCCAGGAGTTGTTTGAATTTCACACCAGGTGTTTATCAATTTCCAATGCCTGTGTGGAGAGCTACCCGTTCCTTGTGAATATCGCCAGATTGTGAAACACTAATGACGTCAATCTAATTCAACCTTGGATGGTTTCTTGGTCAAGGATTTATTGCTTGTACGTTCCATGAATCATTGCATTAATACACTGACTTCACCTGGGAAAGTTGTTCCCTTGCTGAAATCTATCACCAAGTTTGGGTCACCAGTCAATGTTGGTTTGAATTCAGCCAGTTCAGAACTCATTCAACTTTTGACTCATCTCTTACCTGAAGACTCTTTCTCCACACTTTGCACTTCTCATGCTTTCTCTTCACTCAATGCTATGGCATTTCCCAACATCTCATTCAAAGTCTCTTTAACCAGCATCTCATTTTCATTGTCCTCTTCATCCAAGTCACTGTCTGAGTCACTTTTGTAAAAGCTTTCAACATACCTTTGTCGCTCCTTGAGCTTTAAGCTGGGAAATTACAGTTTTTGTAACAATTTGATATGGCAATTGAAATTCACATACCTGACAAGCTCAAGGTGTTCTTTGCTCATCTTGATTACAGATGCAGTGGTAATTGAACCACTTCAGCAAATTGGGAACACATCTTTGGAAAATCATGAAGTGTTTGTTGTTTGGGCCTGTGATGTGGCAGAGAGATGTTGGACTCATGAAACACATATTGTGATTCAGAATCAATTTACTTCCTTTGTTCTTGTGCTTAGCTGACGTTTTCCTTGTGTCATTGTCCACTTCAGAGTTGTTGTTCTGCTTGCAGGATTTCTTCTTGTATTGTAAAGGTGCTACTTGTGATGCGTCTACATCACTATTGACCTTTAAGAAAATGGGTTACAAATAATTCATCAAGGACTTGTTCACTTACTTCTGAAGGATTTTTAGAAGAAGTATCTTGATGATCAGCTTTCTCACTGGGTGTAATCGGTTAATCATGTTCCTGATCACAGTTCTGCTTGAATTCTTCATCACTATCATCGGAAGTAATAAGTAATAAGCTTCATGAAACGCATTCAGGAAGGGCTGCAACAAATGAGAAAATTATTAACTAAAGTATTAAATTTTCAATAAACACTAACAATAAAATACATGTAATTTAAGCAGGTTATGGAATGCAAAAGTAAACATTCAAATGTCATATTTGAAAGCCTCAATCTTGCATCGTGCATCATCGGGCGCGTTCGGTTATGGGCAGCAATCGGCAGACGAACAGTAGCGGTGAGTAATACTCAATGGAATGCGGCTACCTTTAAATCACATGCCGGCCATTTAAATTTTCACGCATGCTGAGCATTTAAATTGTAGTAGTAGTAGTGAGGAGCAATTTTTGATAATTTTGAAATATACAAAATTCGCATAAAAAATGATTGATTCGTATACGTACAACGCCAACAGTTACCAGAAAAATAATAAAAAAATTCGAGCACTTATGGTTTATGCGTAAACAAACGTATTATCAATTTTAGTTTTTTGCAAAAATCTCAATACTCCGTATAGATATCACAATGAATATTTTTTAGTATAAACTATAACTAATCCTTCATCACATGCACTTTAAACTATTTAAATATCTTTCTTAGTTTCCCGAGAAAAAATGTTTGAAGTTGAAAACATAAAATTTGCAAAATATGTTAAAAAATTCATTTGACGTACTTGTAATTATTATTTAAGAATTATCTTTTAGCAGTGCATGCCCAGTTAAATACTCTAATAGGTGGTCTTAACCCAAAATAATTATCTATAACCGTTTATCCGGAAAATTTTTTCGAAGTTAAAGTTGCAAAAAAATTGGTTAAAAATTGACTTACATTCAGAGTCAAAAATATACTATTTCCTGGCAGATATTCCAAATTATTTTAATGTGACATGGTGAACTATTAAATATACTTTGTTTTAGTAACGGGTTGTATTGCAAGTGCACTGTCTATTAATTAATTATTAATATTTAAAGCAAATCTGTCAAAAATGAGGTAATTTTATGTTCCGGCAAATCACTATGAAACAAATAAAACCACGGAAACGCGATAACTATCATTTGAAAGAGCATTAAGTTCTTTATCACTGTACCAAAATTCATTAATTTTGCATTGTTAGTTTAGTAATTATTCATGTTTAAAAATTTCGCAGCACCATTATCGCAGGCCAAAGAAAAACACCTAACTCACGGCAGATTTATGTAATTTTCTATTCCAGAGAAGCGAAATTTTATTATTTATTAATCTGTATTAGTACGTTTGCTAATAACTTATTATTAATAATTAAAACAGCGATTAACACTTGGTACAACCGTTTAGTAAAAGTGGCGCGAAACGACTGAGGTTACTGAGTGTACACTGTGCGGCAGTACACAGTAGCGGGGATATCGATCAGTGCTCTAACTCACTACTACTACCGTGTCACCTACGTGCGTGAAGCTCCTGTTGCTACTGCTTGCGCCAATGCCCACGCATCATATAGAAAACACAGGGCAAATATACGGACTGTTGGAAATTTTGAAAATTTAGATTTTTTCATAATTCGGCTAAAATTCGTTTTGATTCTAATGTTATTTGAGCCACTGATTACGGGAAAAATACTTAAAAAAATCTATCTCTTATGGTTACAGAGCAAATTGCATTTGTTTAAATTCAGTTTTTTGCGTTTTTCTCGGTTTCTAGCCGTGCAATTTCAATGCGCTTTTCACTAATAATAGACATTTTAAAGGTGCATCGTACAGAGTAAACATCATTTTGATATCATTAATAGTTTCTCGTAAAAATGGAAAAAAGTGGATAAATTCCAAATTTTTTCAAAAATTATTTCCTGTCACTTTCTGTATATATAGAGACTTGAAATTCCTGATTATTATTGTCAGATAAACTATCAAATCAAAAAAAAAATAACCCAGCGCGATACATAAAGTAGTTTAGCCGCAATTAATTATGAAAGTCAATATTTAGGAAATGACCCTCAAATTTGAGCACATTTTCAAGAATTTATTTCTAATATTTGCAATAGCTTTTGACAATCTAAAATTCGCATAATTATCAACCATTAGACGTGCAATAATATGGTAATTTTTTTAAAATTATTGATACGACAGATTCTGTGAAAATAATGTTCAAAGTTGAAACTGCAAAATTATCGCACGTTGAAGATGAATTCCCGAATAAATTAATCATTTTGAAACAGATCCGATCAAGCGACAGACTTCAAACTTACTACGAAGATAAATAAACTAATCTAAAATTATTTAAAACAAAAATGAAAGCGCTAGCACTATTAGAACATTGTTTAAAAAATAAAGTAAATGAAGTATATCTTTGTAAAATTGAATGTTCAATTTCAATAATTGCTTATTTCTCCGTTTGTGTAGTCAAAATTTATAATATTTATACATTATAAATTCATAATCGCTGTATTTAATAATTATTGATAAAAATTTGCAACTAGAAATGGTTATTTATAATGTTTTTTAAACAACTGTATTCCAGCATTCTAACGTCAATATCCTATGCCCACGATAAAATAATTCATTTATTTTATAACCACGAATAATAGATTAAATATTGAACAAAATATTTTTTAAACTATTAAAATCGTCCGATAAATAAAAAAGTTATTAACAATTAAAGTTGCACTAATTTTTGCGCCAGATTCGGTTCCATCGTAATTCAAGTTCGGACCCCTGTGCCGCGTACGTATTGCGCTGGGCATTGACCGCGGTTCTTACGATACGACCACCGCGCAACTACTACTACCGTGTCACCTATGTGCGTGAAGCTCCTGTTGCTACTGCTTGCGCCTATGCCCACGCATCATATAGAAAACACAGGGCAAATATACGGACTGTTGGAAATTTTGAAAATTTGGATTTTTCATAATTCGGCTAAAATTCGTTTTGATTCTGATGTTATTTGAGCCACTGATTACGGAAAAAATACTAAAAAAATTCTATCTCTTATGGTTGCAGAGCAAATTACATTTGTTTAAATTTAGTTTTTTGCGTTTTTCTCGGTTTCTAGCAGTGCGATTTTAATGCGCTCTTGAATCATAATAGACATTTTTGAGATGCATCGTACAAAATAAATAAGATTTTGATATCATTAATAGTTTCTCGTAAAAATTGAAAACTGTGAAAAAGTACCAAATTTTTTCAAAAATTATTTTCTGCCACTTCCTGTATATATAGAGACTTAAAATTCTAGAGTGTTATTGTCAAATAGTTTATCTAATTGAAAAAAATTAATTGAGCGCAATTAGTACAGTAGTTTAGCCGCAATTAATTTTCAAAGTCGAAATTTAGGAAATGACACTCAAATTTGAGGACATTTTCAAGAATTTTTTTCTAGTATTTCTAATCACACTTGAGAATCTAAAATTCGCATAGTTATCAACAATTAGACGTATAATAATATGGTAATTTAAAAAAAATTATTTACCTAATAGTTTCTGTGAAAATGATGTTCAAAGTTGAAATTGCAAAAATACCGCGCATTGAAGATGAAGTCCCGAATAAATTAATTATTTTGAAATAGAGCCGATTAAGCTACAGACTAGAAGTTTACCACAAAGATAAACAATCTAATCTAGAATTTTTTAAAACAAAAATAAAAGCGCTAGCTTTATTAGAACATTATTTAAAAAATTAAAGTAAATGAAGTGTATCTTTGAAAAATTGAATGTCCAATATCAATAATTGCTTATTTCTCCATTTGTGTAGTCAAAATCAGTAATATTTATATATTATAAGTTCATAGTTGGCGCATTTAATAATTATTCATAGAAACTTGCAACTAGAAATGATTATTTATAATGGTTTGTTAAACAAATGTAATCCGACATTCTAACGTCAATATCCTATGCTCACGATAAAATGATTCTTTATTTTAAAGCCACGAATAATAGGTTAAATAATGAACCAAATACTTTTTAAACTATTGAAATCGTCCGATAAACAAAAAAGTTATTAACAATCAAAGTTGCGTTATGTTTTGCGTGATTCGGTTTGAAGGCAATTCAAGTTCGGACCCCTGTGCCGCGTACGTATTCCGCCGGGCATTGACCGCGTTTGTTACGATACGTCTTCCGAGTAACTACTACTACCGTCTCACCTACGTGCGTGAAATCACTGTTGCCACTGTTTACGCCTATGCACAGGCATCATATAGAAAACACAGGGCAAATATACGGAATGCTGGAAATTTTGAAAATTTGGATTTTTTCATAATTTGAGCAAAATTCATATTGATTCTAATGTTATTTTAGTCACTGATTACGGGAAAAATACTTAAAAAATTCTATCTCTAATGGTTGCCGATATAATGGCATTTGTTTCAATTTGTTTTTTTGCGTTTTTCTTGGTTTGTAGCATAGTTATTTTAATGCGTTTATCAATGATAATGTAAAATTTAATGGAGCTTCATACCTAATAAAGGTCATTTTCATATCATTAATAGTTTCTCGTAAAAATTATAAAATGTGAGAAAGTACCAAATTTTTTCAAAAATTATTTTCTGCCACTTCCTGTATATATACAGACTTGAAATAGTTTATTTATTTATAAAAAATTAATCAAGGATGATTCATACAGTAGTTTATCCGCAATTAATTTTCAAAGTCAAAATTTAGGAAATGACCCCCAAATTTGAGGACATTTTCAAGAATTTTTTTCTAGTATTTGCAATAATTTCTGAGAATGTAAAAATTCCACAAATAATAACAATTAGACTTATAATATAATCGTATTTTTCAAAAAATTATTGATACGGTAGTTTCTGTGAAAATAATGTTCAAAGTTGAAACTGCAAAAATACCGCACGCTCGAGATGAATTCCCGAAAAAAATTAATTATTTTTAAATATATCCAATTAAGCTATAGACTTGCAATTTAATACGAAGATAACTAAACTAATCTATAATTATTTAAAGAAAGAATGAAAGCGCTAGCACTATAAGAACATTACTGAAAAAAATAAAATAAATGAAGTGTACTTTTGAATAATTGAATGTGCAATATCAATAATTGCTTATAATTCTGTTTGCTTATCCAAAATTAAAAATTTTTATATATCAAAAGTTCACACGTAATCTAGTGAATAATTCCTAATAACGTTTTATAACAATAAATTATTATTTTAATGGTGTTTTAAACAAATGCAATCCAGCTTTCTAACACCCATATCCGGTACTAATGATAAACAATTTCTCTCATTTTAAATTTACGACTAATATATTAAATAGTGAACCAAATACTTTTTAAACTATTAAAATCGCTTGATAAACAACAATGTTATGAACATTTAAAGTTTAACAATTTCTCGCGCCATCAAATTACTCAAGTCAAGTAGTGCAGTAAAAGCCCCAGCGGAATACGTACACGGCACAGAGGCTCCGAAGCGGAAAGTCGTTACGGTCGAAAATGACTCTAAACATTTGTGAATTTTTAATTGTTCATAACGTTGTTATTTATGAAGCGATTTCAATCATTTAAAAAGCATTTTGTTCATTATTTATTCTATTTTACGAATATGTAAATTTTAATGTCATACCTTATCGTGATTATTAAATAATTACCTTTAAACTTTGGACGACATTTGCTTAAATAATTTTATAAATAATAATTATTAGTAACAATTTTTTATCATCAATTGTTACAAACACCGCATATGAAGTTTTTAGCTATAATTATTACAAATTTCTAGTAAATATAGCGTACAATATTGAATTATTGATTTTGCACATTCAATTTTTCAAGATTCACTTCATTTTCTTTATTTTTTTGACAATATTTTAATTACTGTAAAACTCTGGCAATTATTTTATATTATCGTAGTATATCTTGTTTATAATTATGCATAACTTCAAAATCAATAGCTTAATCGGATATATTTGAAAATCATTGATTTGTTCGCAAATTTATGTCTAATGTGCGCTGTTTTAGATATACCAACTTTGAAAATTATTTTCACAGAATCTATTACTTGAATCAATTTCGAAAAATTATCGTGTTATTGCACGTCTAATGGTTGATATTTTTGCAAATTTTCAATTGTAAAAAGTGAATAAAAATATTAGAAAAAAATTCCTGAAAATGTCCTCAAAGTTGAGGGTTATTTCCTAAGTTTCGAATTTGAGAATTAATTGCGACTAGATCTTCGTATAGATTGAGCTTTTGTATTTTTCTTAAATAGACAAACTATTTGGCAATAACACGGTAAAATTTGAAACTATTTTATCCACAGAATGTTACCGCAAATAATTTTTGACAAAATTTGGTTCTCTTTGATATTTTTGAAGTTTCTTAGGAATCTGTTAAACATATCGAAATGTCCTTTAATCTGTTAGTTGAGTCGTTAAAATATCTATTACTTGTTTACATCTTGTTATCATTGCTATGCTAGAAACCAAAATAAACGCCAAAAACTAATTTTCAACAAATGCCATTATCTGCGTAACCATGGGTGATAGAATTTTTTAATTATTTTTCTCGTTAACTGTAGACAGGAGCATTATATAATTTATATATACTTTGTTCGATTTCTTAAAATTTTTAAAATTTCAACATTTCCAGGGCTCTGTATATTTGCCCTGTTTTCTATACGATTCACGCGCAGAGGCGCTAGCAGAGGTAACAGGGGTTTCACGCACGTAGGTGACGCGGTAGTAGTAGTGAGTTAATGGCCTGCTACTGTGCAGTGTGCAGTCGCGGCGTCATTCGTTTCGCGCCACTTTTAGCATAAGCTTGTCCGGAGTGATAAACATTGTTTGAATTGTTAATAATGGATTAATCATCAATTCATTCCCGTATTTTGTTTCGTAATAAAATTCCGCGTCTGTGGATGGTAAAACCATTCAAATCGAGCGCGTATTAAGTGAATTTTTTTTCGCCCGACGGGAAGTGGCATCAAATTATTTAAACAGTAATAATGTATGAACTAATAATATGATCTTAATCAAAATTGGGAAAATCATAAAGACCGTACCGCGTATTAAAATGACAGTGGTTTGGTGTAAATCGGTGCAATAGTTTTATAGATTTTAACCATAATATGCAACATCCCGATTTATGACTCATCAACTATAAACATTAATAACTAAATAGTGAATTGTTATATTGCAATGCCGTTTTCACCAGGAGAAAGTACATTAAACAGCTTATAATGTGGCATAAGAATGAAGTTCCTACCACATCGGGAAGTATTATTTTATCGTCCTTGAATGTGAGTAATTTTTTATGTACGTTAATTGGAAAAGTCAAATTTAATATTTTGTTGTTCGAAAACTACCAAAGCAATTTTTATTATTCTAATACCGTGTATTACTACAACTATCTGGGCATCTTGAGAAAAAAACTCAACCTTGAATAACTATTGCAAGTATGTTAAATAAATTTTTTTAAAAATATGGATAAATTATGACCGCCCGCGTTTGAAAATTTTTTCTGAAAAAATTAACCGAGTTAATTAAACAGTTCTAACGCTATGTGATTAAGTATTAAATGATGTATCAGAGTAAAAATATTCATTCACGTTGGATCATCCGATTTCCCTAAAATTGCGAAAAAGTGATTTGCCTAAAAGTCTAAATATCTGCGAAACTATAATATTTAGAATTTTTTCACTATTTTTTCGATAAACAGTAGCTTCATATCTAAATGAATCTGTCGTTTTATTCGCGGATTTTGAAAATTTCAAAAATTGAAAAATTTGCTCATCACTACTACATATGCACTGCATGTACGTGTGACCCTCGCGTGAGGCTGGAAACTTGGCACTTGTAAAACTTTAATTCTTCATTGTCCATAACATTTTCAAATAGCCATAGCATCTTTGTGCGGAATAATTAATACATTAACTTATTAGTTTATGAGATATAATCATCCAAAGTGGAGATTAACTTTTTTCTAGAGAAACGTTATCAAAATTTATAAGTCTGTATCTCAGAAACTTTTTTACCGAAAGTAATGAAATTTACAGGGGATGTGAATAATTTATCTGTGATTGTACCCTGAAAATTTCGTGTAAATCGCTTCGACAGATTTTTCAGAAAAGAAGAATTTATAGGAGCATGATTAAAAGTCAGCACATGACGCGCCCGCAAACATTGCTCCCATAAGGAATACATGTAGTTGACTGTTCAACTTTATAATTTTTTTCTGGCCACCACAATAACGTTAGATTTTTTTAATTATTTTTTGCGCTACCTGGGATAATGTATGTATCATATGCAATTTTTTAAAGATGGATTTTGAGATTTTCACCAATTGAGATTATCATACGCAATTTTAACGCTTCTAAAAAGCCACTAATTAGTTGGTACTCATCTGGTAGTACAGACAGTAATTAATACTCGCTGTTACTGCATTTGTTGTCAAATTCATTCTTTATGAATTAGTGCGTATTCATATTTAAACTTTGCCGCGCCAATTTGTTATTACGAATGGTTATCTTCGGCATGTCCGAATGTGTACGACGAGCAGCGGTTCTAAGCGCGCGAATACTTTAAATATTTATAGTCATGTTGCATGTTTCGCGAGTAACCACATATTGATATCAATAAATTAAATTCCCACTTCTGGGTACTCACCGATTAGATGAATCGTTATCACCATGTGTCGGCGCGCTCAAATTTGGAAGTTCCAGGTCAATTTCAATCTTGTTGGTCGTCCATCCTCGATTCCCATCGATTGCCAGCTGTTCGAAAAACGGGAATATTTGAAAATTCCATATTCAAATAACATCACTGTTTTGTCATACCTACAATAGAATATAATTAGTAATTAATATCGCTAATTTGAAATTCTTACCTTCATATTACTATACAATTGATTTCGATTTATTCTAATCGAAGAAAGCTAGAAAAAAGTGATTAGTGATTGCTGGTTATACCCGTGCAATCAGCGGGTCCCACGTTATTGTGGTTGGTACTAAATTATCCCACGGCGGTTGTGGTTGGTACTGTGGGTGGTTGGTTGGCGGTTGGTGTTGTTCGACTGGTACCTGTTCTTCTTCCTTATCAGAATCATCCAGCTTATTAGTTGATTTCCTTGTTTTCGTCTCAACCTGCTGAATTTTTTCTTCATCCCCAGTCGTTGATGAAATTGTTGATCATTATCAGTAAATCCTTCACTTAAAATTATTGTTGCTGTTGTGGCTGCACCATAGTTATTTGATTGTTCAGCCATGCCTTCCTGTTCCTTTCTTGCGTTTTGTTTTGAATACCATTTGACCTCAAAAATATAATGAATATTAATAAAAATGTTTGCTGGAAATTCACCTGAGGGTTTTAAAGACCCTTTCATACTCACATGTATCTCAAATCAATGGTGTAATCAAATTCAAATTGCATGATAAATTTGCTTGCTGTCTTCCCTAACATTCACCAGATGTCGGCGCGTTCCAGACATTTAAACTTTTAAACTTTAGCGCGCTGAAGTTGTTAAGTCAATCGCCGATTTTCGACATGTCCGAGCTCCGACGATTCCCAAGGCGCCAAGCTTTTACTTTCAAATTCAAATTTTCAAATTCAAACTTGCTAGTTCGCGCTGAATTTCAATCTTGTTTATCGTCCATCCTCGATTCTCCGATTGCCATCGATCGCCAGCTGTTCCAAAAGCGGCAATATTTCAAATTTTCAAACCATATTCAAATCACGTCAGTGCTACGTCACACCTACAAAAGAATTTAATTAGTAATTAATATCGCTGATTGGCAATTCTCACCTTTAAATTGCTCCATAATTTATTTCGATTCATTATCAACCAAAAAAACTGTAAAAAAGTGATTAGTGATTGCTGGTTATACCCGTGCAATCAGCGGGTCCCTGGCAGAACTTAGCCATACTCCTGATTAGCAAATTAACCGCTAATTAGCGGCAATCAGGAGTATGCCCACCCCCGCGACGTGGACGCGCCTGCCAGGTATTACCCAGGTGAAACTGAAGGTTTCCCTGGGCCGGGTTAATGAGCAACCCTTTTAGCCATCAGCTTAATGAGCTTCAGACCAATAGGGCTGCTCAAAGGCGACCTGAAACAAAAGAAAAACACAAATATGATTAGCAAATAAAAGTACCTGGGCCGCCGAAGCAGCCACAGTGGTGGTTCTCCCACGGTGATGATGATCCCGCGGCGGTTGTGGTTTGAATTGTGTGGGTGGTTGGTTGGCGGTTGGTTGGTGGTTTGTTGCAGTGGTGGTGGTGGTGCTGATGCTGAAGCTGACTCCTTGGGAGTGCTTCAAATTCATTGGTGATTTACCCCCAATTACCGCGATTATTACCGCGATTATTACCGATATCCGATACTAATTAGTACCCAAAATGGTACTAATCAAATCATTATTCCCGCAATTAATATTGCATACCGGTATGCATTAATGAATTAAAACAATTAAAAGCTAATTAAGCGATTTCAAAATTAATAAAATATTCGCCCAGGTTGTCTAGGATAAAAAAAAGTCGCCATCAAACGGCGCATGAACGCGTATATGAATTTGCAATAATTAGAAATGTTACAAGCCTCTCATTATCATACCACCCCAAATCACACCATTCCAATCTCAAAGCATACAACAGTCGGGTGCGCACCCTTTACACACACAAACACATATCATACCATCATACCAATGCTTGTACCACTTCTAATCAGAGCAAATTCATATATAATTACGAGGTAATTAGACAACCCGAAACAAATATTTTCGCGAACCGATCAAAACGCGATAATTAAATCAAACGACACGACCATTAATCAATTAAACTCGATCAAAATACTACTAAAAAGCGATTAAAATCATTAAAATTATCCCGCGCGATATTAATTACCATAATTACACGAAGCTAAGCAAAAAAGTCGCGATAAAATACAATTAATAACTTATTCGCGAAATTACAATTAATTAAAACGCGTAATCAATCTCGATGACACCCGATAATGAGAAAAAAGAAGAAAAAAGGAAAGATAAACAATAATAAAAGTTCCCTGACCTTATCTGAAGCTACCGGCTTACGTCCCTCGTGCCTCGTCCTTCGCGCACCCTCGTCTCGACCGAATTAGGATTCCTATGTCGCACTAGCCTGGTTCACCTGTAACAAAATATACAATTAATTAATAATCAAATATTACAAATATTGAAAGAAGAAATTAATTAAGAAAGCAGAAAAATAAGAATTAATTTTACTCACCTAATAAATTTGAAGCACTGGGCGGTTGCACCACTTCCTTGATCCCTCCACCCTCTGGATTGAATGGTCATCTTCATCCTCCATCCTCCATCCTCATCCCCTTGGCTGTGGTGGCATTCTGCAAACACAAAACATACAAATGAATACATTTTCAATTGATAAATCTTGTTGATACTTTACCCTCGTCCTCCTGCTGGTCCCTGGCCCACGACCTTGGCTTCCTTCTTTGGATTGATCCTGTGAACATACAAGAAAACCAATGAATCAATTCTAACTTCTAATTACCGATACTTCTCGCCCTTGATGATCCTCCCTCATTGATTGGTCCCTGGTTTGCCTCTGGATTGAACCTGTGAACATACAAGAAAACCAAATTAATTTCATAAAATTAACTCAATTTTATGATACGTGTTTGGCTTCCACGGCGATCCTCCTCTTCCTCCTTCCTTTGGATTGATTCTGAAAGCAGACAAAAGGCAAATTAGTAATTGATCACTTAATTACCACTAAGATACTTGTACCCTTTGGTCCCCCCATCGACTGGCATCTCGGCTGGATGGCATCATTCCTGTGAACATACAAAACAAACCAATTAATTCTTTATAATTACTCGTTTACTTGATACGTGTCTGGCCTCCCACGCTGGTTGGTCCTGGTCTTCCTTCATTGGTTGAATGCTTGGCATCCTTCATTGGTTGAAACCTTGGCTTCCTTCATTGGTAGAATCCTTGGCATCCTTCTTTGGATGGCCCCAATGCCACCATGCCTGTGAACAGACAAACAAAACAATGAATATCTGTTCTTTTGCCAAACCTGCAGATACGTGTCCGGCGATGTCCTCCACGCTGCTGCCCCTGGATTCTTCATGGCCCATCCTCATGGTCCATCCTCTTGATCCACCCTCATGGCCCATCCTGATGGCCCATCCTCATGGTCCATCCTCATGGTCCATCCTCTTGATCCACCCTCATGGTCCATCCTCTTGATCCACCCTCATGGTCCATCCTCTTGATCCACCCTCATGGTCCATCCTCATGGTCCATTCTCTCCTCCATCCTATTGATCCATCCTCTCCTCATCCATACCCTGACACGTTTCCCTATAACGCGATCTAATCCCTTATTCCCCTAATAAGCACTAAGCAACCCGAACCGCGAGCTAATCAAACGTCGCAGTGCGCAACTAAAAAAGCAATTAACACATGCCGCGAGCCACGTGCTGTTCCGACGGAAGTACGCATTGCCTAATATACCTAATTCCGCTATCTAAATCAATTCCTAATGACCTAATTCATGGTGGTGATACCTTAGCCGCCTAATAATCACACTCTATCATCATCAGACCATGCCGCCAAATCATACTTCATAATCATCATCACACTTAGCCGCCAAATCATACTTAATCACCATCATACTATGCCGCCAACTCACACTTCGTCACCATCATACTAAGCCGCCAAAACCCACTACCTCATCATCATACTATACCCCCAAATCATACTTCACCACCACCATACCATGCCGCCAAATCTCACTTCATACCATGCCACCAAATGATTCGTATGATATGATGGAACTCAATGCCACCATATCATAGTTCATCATCATCATACCACCCCACCAAATCACACCATGCCACCAAAACCAAAACCCCAAACCAAATCAATCTCACCAACCAAAATACCATGCAAGACACACTTTCGGGTGCGCACCCTTAAGACAAAGGACAATTGAATGCATGCCATTCCAGCACTCATCATCATACCAAACCACATCATACTCAGAAATCGCAACTATCTAATTATCATGCAAGCACCTATTATATCCGCAACTTAATCAAAAACCTAATAATCACCACCAATATCCGCAACTCAATTAATAATCTATATTAATCCGCAATCGCATTAGCGCAAGATAAATCAAAATCAATAAAACGCATTAATTATAATCACTAAATGAACGCAAAGCAACACGCAAAGAGCATAAATTGAAATTAGCGCGCAAAAGTCAAGTCAAAATCTAAAATAATATTACGCCAGCGATTTTGCCAATGCTAAGTAAAACAGCATCTTAAAACGGCACTTGAGGCACAAAAGTTTCCCCTATGACTGATAAGCAGTACACGGGTTAAGTTACGTTGCGTGTCAGGGGACGGACTGGCCGTCGACGTGAACTGGACTGGTCCGGAACCTGCACAAAATTTGTTCAGAAACGTCGGACCGCATGCTTAGAATCATTAAAAAGTACTCACGGTTTGGCGATCCCTGGGCTACTGTTCGTCTCTGGAAGGGTTGATGAGCTGGGCGATGATGATGTGTAATCCAATTAATCCTCAGGGCACTGAATAACACACAGAAAAGGCCATGGTTTAGAAAGCACATGTTCACTGATCACTGTTCGTTGCACTAATTACACTGATGTGGGGCTGGCGGATGATGCAGATGATGTTGATGATGATGCTGATGGTCCTGTTGATCCTTTGGTTGATGGCGAAAACATCCTGGGAACAGAAGAGAAGAAGCACTGTAGTAATCCGTGTTCACTTTGTTTTAAGCACTTTCACTCGCGAAATCGGGTACGAATTGATTTTAAATGATTAATTATTAACACTGCTATCACTTGCTTCAAAAATCTATCGCGCCCGCGTAATTAGAACTTAATAATTACCTACCTAAAAGGCAAACGCGTGGAGCGACGTGCACGTGGAGAGCACGAGCACTGTACTGACGTCGCACAGCTGATATCAGTTGCATGCGCTGTGTCCGCTCGAGCGACCGGCCAGCAGACCCAAAAACTGACACTCATGCATTTCTCTCGTCCGTGTGGTCAAAAACTGACACTCATGCACTTTCCACTGTCCGTGTGAGTTGCTAAATAAAATATAGTTTTAAACAATGCTGCGGCACCTCGTGGATTTGTTATACTTTAAATATTTAAATATCTGATGATAATCATATGCTATTTCTGTCTGCTTGTGTGAGTTCTTGTTGAACTTGTTTTGAGCTACACGCAGATTAAAGCGGCTTTAATGTAGATAATATTAGTGTTTAAGTCAATAAAATCGGTTCAGTAGTTTAAAAGTTATGACGATTTGAAAACTTCTCTCTGGAACCGCGCAACAGGTGTACCTGCTCCAGTAAAGGGTTAACTTCCTGCAGTAGCTACAGTAGCCAAGTGAAATAGGTCACTAACCCTTTGCTTACTGGAATGCCAGCTCTGTTGAATAGTGCATAATTATGCAGTGCGGCTTAAATAAATCAATGAATAAATATTTAAATCATTATACATATTGTTGCTTTTTAACTAATCATAAAATCCAAAATAACTTATTATCAGTTATGAAAGTTATACGATTGCATAGAGCAATAATCGTTTAATAATTGTTGCAAATTTCATCACAATACATGCATATGCAACAAAGATATGAATTTTTAAACATTTGGAAAATTTGCTACATGACGCCTACTGACCTAGATACCGTGCACCAGCATCGAAATTGCAGTGTTTTCAACTTACCATAACTCCGGAAATAAATTACTCCCAATATAAAAATTATATTGACATATAAATCAATAATCCATTAATGAATGTTGAAAATTTGAAGAGAATATCTGCAAAACTAACAAAGATATGAATTTTTAAAAATTACCCGTTTTCACGGGTGGAGCCTCAAGGCAAAATACGTCGACCGATCTTGTTGCCCAATCCATGATGGCCGCTCTTATGGCAATTACATTACGGTAGCCATGGCAACCATAGCTACCGGAGCAAGCATAGGCCTTAATGCATTACGGGTATCCCTACTGGTAGTAGCTAAAATTTATTTAAAAAAATTTGATTTCGGTGGAAATTATGACGAATACTTGCTTGTAGACTAATTATACTAATGAGAAAAATCATTAAAATATTCCATCTTCAGTAGTTTAGGCAAAAATTGTACATTTAGAAAATTATCAAATAATTTTCAAGAATTCATTTGAAGGGCTTCTAATTGTTCAATAGCTTTGAAAGTTTTGATGGTAATGCACAGTGAGATGTTATATTTCATTCTGTTTACGGGTAAATAATTATCTATAAGGGCTTTCCTGAAAAGAAATCTCAAAGTCGATATATCAATATTCTGCATGCATAACTTACACCCTTATTATCTCTCTTATTATTGATGAAAAATTAGTGGGTAACTGACATGTTTTAAAGAATTTAATACTCTTCTGGCCAATGAAAGAATTGATTATATATTTCATATAGTTTTTCAGATATTAATAATAATGTAAAATCGTAGTCCGTTGCAAATAAGCTACTGGTAAGTACCACTATCAACAACCCAACCATTTACCCAGCTATGAAAATAACATCAGATTAAAGCGGCTTTCATGCAGATAATAATATTGTTTAAAATATTAAAATCGGTTTAGTGGTTTTAAAGTTATAGCAATTTGAAAACTTCCCGCTGGGACCGCGCAGTAGGTGCACCTGCTCCAGTAATTAATTCAGGCAGGGTGAAATTTGTACAGTAGAGTAGCGCACGCCAGGAGGAGTAGGTCAGTAACCCTTGGTTTACTAGAATGCCAGCTTTGGTGAGTGGTGCATACTCTTCTTACTAGGTCACTAGTGTATGAAAACAGCTGTTCTGTACATGCATCTAGCAGCCTGGAGCATACTTGCCAAAAATTAAGGGTTCATACTTTGATTAATATCTCTTAAACTACAAGAGATATTTAAATAATTCTATCACTGGCAGAAAGGCTATTAAATTCTGTTGGACATATCAATTTTCCAGTAAATTTTCTAAAATTTATTAAATAATTTTTGACTTCGGAGGAAATTATGACTAATACTTACTTATAGAGTAATCATATTAATTTTAAAAAACATTAAAAAATCTTCAATAGTTTTGGAGTAAATTGAAGTTCTAATTGAAGAAAATTTAATTGAAGGACTTCTAGTTGTTTTATAGCTTTGAAATTTTTTGTGGTCATGCACAGTTAGATGCTATAATTTATTCTATTTATAGGAACTTGATATATTTAACAGTTTCCCTGGAAAAAAATCCCAAAGTCGATAATTCATTATTCAGCATGCATAACTTACGCCCGAATAATATCTCTTATTATTGATGGAGAATTTAATACTCTTTGTACTTGCAGCACGCGTCACACCAGGACACACACTAAGAAACAGGTGAACTTTTGAATTCCACGCCTGATGGAGGTGCACCGTCTTAGCGAGAGGTTTTCAAACCATTATAGCTCTTATGGTTATCAACCGATTTTGCCCCAAGAAAACTAAATCGGTATATTTGCGAAATTATGACTACCATTCAATTATGGCCGCCATGGGCCCGTTGTGATACCTACTATAGAAGACTTTTCTTTCACTGTTAAATATGATTGAAACCATTTATAACTATTGAAAAGTTGACAACAGTAATCTCCGACTCTGGCACTTGTACTACTGGCTTTCAGATCAAATTTATGATAAATATTTAATTATGATTAGCTGATGTAATTATCATAAATCAAACTTAACCGAAAAATTTTGCAACTTTAACGCTGAATTGCGGCTAAACAAATTATCGTATAGGATTGATTCTTTCAGATTCAAGTACTTGAAATAATCCTTTATACATTGGCAGAAAGAAATTTTCAAAAATTTCAATTTTTAAATCCACCAGAGTGAACGTCTTGCTCTCACTATGCGCTGCTATTGCGCAATCAGATTTAAAAGGCTGTAGCTTTAAAGGCCGAGGGAATTCCCTCCTCATTGGCTGAAGCAAATAGACGTTAGTTCATAAATTCCTCACTTTTTAGCAGCACCATCCAGACTACTACAGGGCTTCCACCACATGACTCAGCAGCCATGTGACGGTTAACACACTTTAACCTACGATGTACATGTTGCAGATAAAAGTTAGTTGCTACGTTTTAATTAATTATAGGGAGAAAATGCCTTTGCACTTCCAAGTAAAACATTTATCAAAATGAAGAAGACTTCTGCACCCTGATTCATCACCTGGGGCAACTTGTCCTTCAAGAAATGTTGTTGCTAATCATCATATTACCATACTCAAGTTGCCAGAGTGATGCAGATATTCAACAATCCCATTAAGTGCCAAGTCTAATTCACTCCTAAAATAAAAACTTATGTGGCCAAAAGGGCCGATAAAAATTTACAAATTAATTTCATAGAAGCTGATACAATATATCATTACACACCTGCACATAGTAAATGATAATTTAATTGCAAGCTTATCACAATCTGATCTAAATATAGTCCTCTTATAATTAAATGATCCAAAAAATTACTAAATGCATCTACCCTGCTGACTAATTATTTGATTGTTTCACCCTTCAACAGCAAGTAAATTATCTATATCACAAATTTTTCCATTTCTTTTTATCACTTCTTCATCATTGGAGATCAAAATATATAAATGTCGAACCAAATGTATTTCTGAAATAAGTTCAAATTGATGATTTAAAAACGATAATTATCATATACTACAGTCTTTGATTGCAACTAATTCCTTTCTTTTTGCCTGCTACCTATCATATTATGTCTATATACAACTTTTCACAATTCAATGTGAAATTAAACCACCAAAGTTATTTTATACAGTACACCTTTGATTTTAACTCAAAAGACATTATAAACACAAGTGCAATCAGTCTTTCATCTTTTATTATTTCCCAAGCTATCAAGGTGTCTTAAGCGGAAGCAAATTTTGTCTCTTAATCGTTGTTGCTCCATGCGCTTCTGGAGAAATAAATCCCAATTCAGAGCGAGATTCCATCGTCTTTATAGGTGTATTACAAGTGTTTGTTTGTCCACCAGTTGGTAAATCATCATCAGAACCTAAACACAAAAGTTGTATTGGAAATGGAACAAATAAAACGTTGGAAACTTGGGATACTTACAAGAAATTGTTGAATCTGTATTGACATTCTTTTGTTCCACTTGTTCCTCATCAGAATCATCCAACTGATTGATAATCCTCTTTAATTTCTCATTATCAGTAAATTCTGTTTCATCATCAAGGAAATCATCAGGAAAACATTCCTTCTCCTCCTTCTCATTATCTTCTTCATGCTCCTCGTCTTGTTTCTTGATTTTCAATCTCTGCTTTTCTAGCCAATGCTCGTTACGTTTCCTAGCGATTTTCTGTCGTAGATTTTCCCGGGGTTGTTTGAATTTCACACCAGGTGTTTCATCAATTTCCGGTTCCACCTGATTCTCCGTCTGGAGAGCTACCCGTTCCTTGTGAATATCGCCAAATTGTAAAACACTAATGACGTCAACCTAATTCAATCATGGATGGTTTCTTGGTCAAGGATTTCTTGCTTGTATGTTGCATGAATCGTTGCATTAATACACTGACTTCACTTGGGAAAGTTGTTCCCTTGCCGAAATCTATCACCAAGTTTGGGTCACCAGTCGGTTTGAATGTTGGTTTGAATTCAGCCAGTTCAGAACTCATCCAACTTTTGACTCATCTTTTACCTGAAGACTCTTTCTCCACACTTTGCACTTCTCATGCTTGTTCTTCACTCAATGCTATGGCATTTCCCAACATCTCATTCAAAATCTCTTTAGCCAGCATCTCATTTTCATTGTCCTCTTCATCGAAGTCACTGTCTGAGTCACTTTTATGAAAGCTTTCAACATGCCTTTGGTGCTCCTTGAGCTTTAAGCTGGGAAATTACAGTTTTTGTAATTGCCATTTGATATGGCAATTGAAATTCACATACCTGACAAGCTCAAGGTGTTCTTTGCTCATCTTGATTACAGATGCAGTGGTAATTGAACCACTTCAGCAAATTGGGAACACATCTTTAGAAAATCATGAAGTGTTTGTTGTTTGGGCCTGTGATATGGCAGAGAGATGTTGGACTCATGAAACACACATTGTGATTCAGAATCAATTTACTTCCTTTGTTCTTGTGCTTCCTTAGCTGACGTTTTCCTTGTGTCATTGTCCAATTCAGCGTTGTTGTTCTGCTTGTGGGATTTCTTCTTGTATTGTAAAAGTGCTACTTGTGATGCATCTACATCACTATTGACCTAAAAGAAAATGGGTTACAAATAATTCATCAAGGGCTTGTTCACTTACTTCTGAAGGATTTTTAGAAGAAGTATCTTGATGATCAGCTATTTCACTGGGTGTAATTGGTTAATCTTGTTCCTGATAACAGTTCTGCTTGATTTCTTCATCACTATCATCGGAAGTAATAAGCAATGGTCTCTTCTTTCTGGTAAAGGTGATCTCATCTTCAATTGCTTCCTCATTAATAACACAATCTTGCTCTCCAATCAGTGATTGATCCTCAACTGAGTTGTGTACCTTTAATAATACTCACTTCCCTTATTAAACCACTGAAAATAACCTACGTTGAACAATAACATTGAAGATCAAGCAAGTATTCGTTATAACATTGTTGAAGATGCTGACCACCTGTTTTGTTCGTTTGGTTAGGTTCGGCACTGTCTGACTTCCACCAAGCACATCATAAACGCATTCAGGAAGGGGTGCAACAAATGAGAAAATTATTAACTAAAGTATTACATTTTCAATAAACACTAACAATAAAATACATGTAATTTAAGCAGGTTATGGAATGCAAAGGTAAACATTCAAATGTCATATTTAAAAGCCTGAAACTTGCATCGTGCATCATCGGGCGCGTTCGGTTATGGGCAGCAATCGGCAGACGAACAGTAGCGGTGAGTAATACTCAATGGAATGCGGCTACCTTTAAATCACATGCCGGCCATTTAAATTTTCACACATGCTGAGCATTTAAATTGTAGTAGTAGTAGTGAGGAGCGAATTTTGATAATTTTGAAATATACAAAATTCGCATAAAAAATGATTGATCCGTATACGTACAACGCCAACAGTTATCAGAAAAATAATAAAAAAATTCGGGCACTTATGGTTTATGCGTAAACAAACGTTTTATCAATTATAGTTTTTTGCAAAAATCTCCATACTCCCTAAAGATATCATAATGAATATTTTTTCGTATAAACTATAACTAATCCTTCATCACATGCACCTTAAATTATTTATATATTTTTCTTAGTTTCCCGAGAACAAATTTTTTAAGTTTAAAACGTAGAATTTGCAAAATATGTTAAAAAATTCATTTGACGTACTTGTAATTATTATTTACGAATTATCTTTTAGCAGTGCATACCTAGTTAAATACTCTAATAGGTGCTCTTAACCCAAAATAATTATCTATAACCGTTTATCCGGAAAAAATTTTCAAAGTTAAAGTTGCAAAAAATTTGGTTAAAAATTGACTTACATTTAGAGTCAAAAATATACTATTTCCTGGCAGATATTCCAAATTATTTTAATGTGACATAGTGAACTATTAAATATACTTTGTTTTAGTAAAAACCGTATTTCAAGTGCACTGTCTATTAATTAATTATTAATGTTTAAAGCAAATCTGTCAAATATGAGGTAATTTTATGTTCCGGCTAATAACTATGAAACGAATAAAACCACGGAAACGCGATGACTATTATTTGAAATAGAATTAAGTTCTTTATCACTGCACCAAAATTCATTAATTTTGCATTGTTAGTTTAGTAATTATTCATGTTTAAAAATTTCGCAGCACCATTATCGCAGGCCAAAGAAACACACCTAATTCACGACAGATTTATGAAATTTTCTATTCCAGAGAGGCGAAATTATATTATTTAATAAACTGCATTAGTACGTTTGCTTATCACATATTATTAATAATTAAAACGGCGATTAACCCTTGGTACAACCATTTACTAAAAGACGCGCGAAACGACTGAGGTTGCGTATACAGTGCGCGGATATCGATCGGTGCTCTAACTCACTACTACTACCTCGTGACCTACGTGCATAAAACCCCTGATGCCACTCTATCCGCCTATGCACGCGCTTCATATAGAAAACACGGCGTAAATATACGGAATGTTGAAAATTTTGAAAATTTAGATTTTTTCAGAATTTGAGCAAAATTAGTATTGATTCTGATGTTATTTCACCCACTGATTACGGGAAAAATACTAAAAAAATTCTATCTCTAATGGTTGCAGAGATAATTGCATTTGTTTAAATTTAATTTTTTGCGTTTTTCTCGGTTTCTAGCATAGCTGTGTTAATGCGCTTTTCACTGATAATAGACATTTTAAAGCTGCGTCGTTCAAAGCAAAGAGCAATTTAATATCACTAATAGTTTCTTGTAAAAATTGAAAAAGTTAAAAAAGTACCAAATTTTTTCAAAAATTATTTTCTGCTACTTCCTGTATATGTAGAAGCTTAAAGCTATAAAGTGTTATTGCCAGATACTCTATCTAAGTAAAAAAAATTAATCCAGCTAGATTGATACAGTGGTTTAGCCGCAATTAATTTTCAAAGTCAAAATTTAAGAACAGAGCCTTAACTTTGAGCACATTTTCAAGAATTTTTTTCTAGTATTCCTAATTACTTTTGGCCGTCAAAAATTTACACAAATATCAATCATTAGACGTATAATAATATGGTAATTTTTCTAAAATTATTTACCTAATAGTTTCTGTCAAAATAATTTTCAAAATTGAATCTGCAAAAATACCGCAAGTTGAAGATGAATTTCCGAATAAATTAATTATTTTGAAATAGATCCGATTAAGTCACAGACTTGAAATTTACGACGAATATAAATAAACTAATGCAGAATTATTCAAAATAAAAATAAAAGCGCTAGCATAATTAGAACATTGTTAAAAGAATTAAAGAAAATGAAGTGTATCCTACAAAAATTGAATGTGAAATATCAATAATTGCTTATATCTTTGTTTGCGTAGTCAATATTTATAATATTTATACATTATAAGTTCATAATCAGTGTAACTAATAATTATTGATAAAAATTTGCAACGATAAATGATTATTTATAATGTATTTTTAAACAAATGTAGTCCGGCATTCTAACGTTCATATCCTATGCCCTCGATAAAATAATTCATTTATTTTAAATCCACACATAATAGATTAAATAATGAACCGAATACTTTTTAAACTATTAAAATCTTCGGATAAACAAAAAAGTTATTAACAATTAAAATTGCGCTAATTTTTGTGCCAGATTCGGTTTCATCGCAATTCAAGTTCAGACCCCTGTGCCGCGTACGTATTGCGCTGGGCATTGACCGCGGTTCTTACGATACGACTACCGCGCAACCTTACTACTCCTACCGCGTGACCTACGTGCGTGAAGCTCCTGTTGCCACTGCTTGCGCCTAAACACAGGGCAAATATACGGAATGCTGGAAATTTTGAAAATTTTAATTTTTACATAATTTGAGCAAAATTCGTGTTGATTCTGATGTTATTTGAACCACTGATTACGAGAAAAATACTAAAAAAATTCAATCTCTAATGGTTGCAGAGCAAATTGCATTTGTTTAAATTTAGTTTTTTGCGTTTTTCTCGGTTTCTAGTAGTTCGATTTTAATGCGCTCTTGAATGATAATAGACATTTTTAAGGTGCATCGTACAAAGTGACGAACATTTTGATATCAATATTAGTTTCTCGTAAAAATTGAAAAATGTGAAAGAGTACCAAATTTTTTCAAAAATTATTTTCTGACACTTCCTGTATATATGGAGATTTGAAACTCTAAAGACTTATTGACAAATAGTTTATCTAATTATAAAAAATTGATCAAGGACAATTTATACAGTAGTTTAGCCGCAATTAATTTTCAAAGTCAAAATTTAGGAAATAACACTCAAATTTGAGGACATTTTCAAGAATTTTTTTCTAGAATTTACAATAATTTTTGAGAATCCAAGATTTGCACAAACATTATCAATTAGACGTTTAATATGATGGTATATTTTTAGAAATTATTGATACGATAGATTCTTTGAAAATAATGTTCAAAATTGAAACTGCAAAAATACCGCACGTTGAAGATGAATTCCCGAATAAATTAATTATTTTAAAATAGATCCAATTAAGCCACAGACTTGAAATTTACAAGGATGATAAATAAGCTAACCAGGAATTATTCAATGAAAGAATTAAAGCGCTACCACTATTAGAACATTATTAAAGAAATTAAAATACATGAAGTGTACTTTTGAAAAATTGAATGTGTGATATCAATTATTGCTTATAATTATGCTTGCTTATCCCAAATTTAAAATATTTATACATAACAAGTTCACGCCTAATCTAGTGAATAATTGTTGATAGAGTTTTATAAAAATCAATTAATATTTTAACGTTTTTTTAAAACAAATGTAGTCAAGCTTTCTAACACCCGTATCCTGCATTAATGATAAAAAATTTCTCTGATTTTAAATTTATTAATAATATATTAAATAATGAATCAAATGCTTTTTAAATTATGGAAATCGCTTGATAAAGAACAAATTTATGAACATTTAAAGATTAACAATTTCTCACGCCATGGAATTGCTCAAGTCAAGTATTGCAGTGAAAGCCCCAGCGGAATACGTACACGGCACAGAGGCTCCGAAGCGAAAAGTCGTTACGGTCGAAAATAACTCCAAACATTTGTGAATTTTTAATTGTTCATAACTTTGTTATTTATAAAGCGATATTAATAATTTAAAAAATATTTTGTTCAATATTTAACCTATTTTATGAATATGCAAATTTTGATGTCATATTTAATTGTAATTATTCGATAATTACCGTAAAAATTTGGACGACATTTGCTTAAATAACATTATAAATATTAACTATTTGTAACAACTTTTTATCAATAATTGTTATCTACACCGCGTATGAAGTTTCTATCCATAATTATTACAAATTTTAAGTATATATTGCGCACAATATTGAATTATTGATTTTGCACATTCAATTTTTCAAGATTCACTTCATTTTCTATAATATTTTTGACAAGGTTCTAATCACTTTAGAGTTTCTATAACTATTTTATATTATTGTGATATATCTTGTATATAATTATGCATAATTTCAAGTCAATAGCTGAATCGGCTATATTTCAAAATCATTGATTTCTTTGCAAATTTATCTCTAACGTGGGCTGTTTTAGATATACCGACTTTAGAAATTATTTTCACAGAATCTATTGCGTGAATTATTATTCAAAAATTACCGCGTTATTGCACGTCTAATTGCTGATATTTACCCAAATTTTCAATTGTAAGAATTGATTACAAATACTAGAAAAAAATTCCTGAAAATCTCCTCAAAGTTGAGGGTTATTCCCTAAAATTTGACTTTGAGAATTAATTGCGACTAAATCAT
Organism: Aleochara curtula; assembly: GCA_963978815.1. NCBI lineage: Eukaryota > Metazoa > Arthropoda > Insecta > Coleoptera > Staphylinidae > Aleochara > Aleochara curtula. The sequence goes on from OZ022219.1 coordinate 91,630, forward strand.
TGTATCAATTGAGCTTCTGTAGTTTTTCTTAATTAAATAAACTATTTGGCAATAACACGGTTAAATTTGAAAGTATTATATACACAGAATGTTACCAAAAATAATTTTTGAAGAAAATTGGTACTTTCTGATATTTTTAAAGGTTTCTAGGAATCTCTTAAACATATCAAAATGCCTTATATTCCGGGTGATTTATTGTTAAAATATCTACTAGTTGTTTAAATCTTGCTATCATTGCTATGCTAGAAACCGAAACAAACGCCAAAAACTAATTTTCAACAAATGCCATTATCTGCGTTACCATGGGTGATAGAATTTTGTAATTATTTTTCTCATTATTAGTAGTCTGGAGCACAATATAATTTGTATATACTTTGTTCTATTTCTTAAAATTATTAAATTTTCATAATTTCAAGGGCTCTGTATATTTGCGCTATATTTTCTATACGATTCACGCGCAGAGGCGCAAGCAGTAGTAACAGGGGTTCCGCGCACGTAGGTGACGCGGTAGTAGTAGTGAGTTAAACGCCTGCTACTGTGTAGTGTGCAGTCGCGGCGTCAGTCGTTTCGCGCCACTTTTAGCATAAGCTTGTCCGAAGTGTTAAAGATTGTTTGATTTATTAATCATGGATTAATCATCAATTCATTGCTGTGTTTGGTTTCGTAATAAAATTCCGCGTCTGTGGATGGTCAAATCATCAAAATCAAGCACGAATTAAGTGAATTTTTTTTGTTCGGTGGGAAGTGGCATCAAATTATTTAAACGTTAATATTGCCTAAATTAATGACGTGATCTTAATCAAAATTGGCACAATAATAAAGACCGTACCGCGTATTAAAATGACTCTGGTTCGGTGTAAATCGGTGCAATAGTTTTATAGATATTAACCATAATGTGCAACCCCCAGATTTATAACGCATCAACTATAAATATTAATAACTAAATAGTGAATCGCTATATTGCAATGCCGTTCTCACCAGGAGGAAGTATATTAAACAGCTTATAATGTGGTATAAGAATGAAGTTTCTACTATATCCGGAAGTATTATTTTTTCGTCGTTACATGTAAGTAATTTTTTTTGTACGTTAATTGGTAAAGTCAAGTTTAAACATTTTTTGTTCAAAAACTATCAAAGTAATTGTTATTATTCTCATACGGTATGCTTACACAACTATCTGGGTATATTTAGAAAATAACTCAATTTTCCATAACCATTGCAAGTATGTTAAATAAATTTTTGAAAATTTATGGATAAATTATGACCGCTTGCGTTTGAAAAATTGTCCTGGAAAAAATAATCGAGATAATAAAACAATTCTAATGTTGCTTGATAAAAATTAAATGACGAATCAGTACAAAAATTGTCATTAAATTTGCATTAGCCGATTTTGCTATAATTGCAAAAAAGTGATTTGTTTTTTGCAAGTTTCCCGAATAAACGTAAATCGCGGATGAGAGTAAAGCTAAAATAGCACAACCGCTGGAAAGCTGATTAAATTTCATCAATTTTATAGGATTAGCTTTAGCGCGTTAAATTATTGATTATTGGGCATTGACTTAATAGCGCGCAACGCATTAATCACAATCATATTCATGTGTATTTACACGTTTGTTGTTGTATATTTTAAATCTGTTTGAATCAAACCGATAATTTTAATGATTCATCTATATGATGATCAAGTTTGCGTACACTTGTGCATGCGCGTACCAGTTTATATTGGATTTTAACGTATCATTGCGTCTGGAATTGAACAATAAAATTTCAAGGCGTAATTGACTTGAAAATATTTCTGTTAGAGATGCTCCAAATTAGCCTAGATGCCTAATGACTTGATATTGTCGAGTGCAAATATTTTTAAAGTCATTGCATTTGCACCAATGTAAACGTAATGAAATTACGTCTTTCGTTAAATTTCGTAATTGATAATTACCACTTTTAGCGAATTATTTATATCGTAAGTGCATATCAATATCAATTATTTTATAGGCAAATAACAACCGTTTTGCGTTGACTCTTTCAAGAGTGATTACTTAAATATTGCGATTTTATCGAAATGTACCAAATGTTAGTAGGTATAGCGAGCGTATTCACTTATCCTCTGATATCTTGTCGAATTGTTCAAATGTGATTACGATAATCTTTATATTAGTTAAAATCGCTTCATAACATTTTCATGAAATGTTTTCGTTGTATTCGTTGCATGGGTCGCTTGAATCTTTGAAGAATTATTAAGTACCGCTACCTTATTAAAAATCCGCTAATCATAATTGACGATTTATTTTGCTGATTAGCTCTGAGAATGCGCATTATACCGTGTTTTTGCAACTTGTTACCCGTGCAAAAATCGGGACCCTGGCAGAACTTAGCCATACGTCAAACTAATGAATAAAATTAAAAAAGCAATTGACGTTATGCCCACCCCCGCGACTAGGACGCGCCTGCCAGGATTTACCCAGGTGAAACTATTTTCATTAAATAGTCTCCCTGGGCCGGGTTAATGACTATGTTTTTCATTCACGCTTGAATGCGAAACAAAGTCAAAGGCGACCTGAAAAAAAAAGAAAAACACAAATATATGATTAATAACTCCTGCTACACGAGTAGCCATTGCGCCCTAAAAAGGAAGTGCCGGTTTAGGAATAGGGAAATACTGACTGTGCCCAACCATCATACCACATATTATTAGTTTTTTTAATGAAGTATTTCATTAAAAACTTACGGTTTTTTTGAAGCACTGTGAAAAGAAAACATATTAAAAATATATACAATTCCTGAAAGAGAACGTCGGTTGGCACACTCACAGTCAGTATGAAGGGTTAACCTAATCGAGTTGATACGATTTTGGCGCAACGCGACGCGAACTAACTTAAATCTAATTTAATCCTGTAAGAGAAAGTACATGTTAATAAATATTCACTCACTCAATATTTCTCAATACATTCCATTCACACACAATAGCTAACGAAATATGGGGAAAACATGGGATGATTATCCTACCTAACCACATAACCAATGATGGGCTCGTTTATATCCGCGCGAAACGAGCAGTTTTGGCACGTGCCAATATAGGTTGTGACCTGGGGGTAGCAACACCCAAACATACGTCTATCCACCCAGGCTCCCATCCGGGATTTAACACGCAAATATTACATGATATATATGATATAATAACAGGCATATAATGAAGACATTGGCAGTTACAGTTCAGAACGGCACGATCCTCCCTGTAACCGCGACATAAAAAATGTTGTTTTCCAGTATTGTTTACAGTATGCTGTGTTTACTGTTTCCTGCTTCCTGGACTTCTTTTTCCATTTCGTGGACTTTGGACTTCTTATATCGTACGCAAAGCAGCAACAGCATACTCCCTAAAAACCGCGATCGCGAAAGTTTTCTCGACCCGTCAGATGTCAGAAGGACATTTAATCATGCTTTCTAAATCATGCAAATTATGCTCATGCAAATTATAATCAAGCAAATTATTCTCATGCACATAAAAATATATCAAATGATTACCACCACAGTTTGTGGTGGTAATCGGTAGTGTTAAAGTTGCCCCAACTACTACAGTTTGTAGATAGAAGGGGATTCCACTTCGGCTAGCATTACAAGTGGGTTGTGCACACAAGAAGCTGCCCGCTGAGCGTCCCTACGTTGGCCCTCGCCGCATCTGGATTGGATGGATGGATGATGTAAATAAAGTCTATTACACTCGCGAAATTAAAAAATATATACGATCCTTGGTCCCTCCCTCATGGCTCCTTGGCTTCCTGATGAACGGTGCGCGAACGCGAGAAAATATACGATTGCGGTACCTACGCGAAACACTCGACCGTGAAACTTACGATACGCGAATTCGGTATACTCTACGCGCACTCGATTTGAATTGCGAAAGTAAGCGATATCCCATAACGCGCATTCCCGATTCGCGAACAACTCCTATAACAAAAGAAACATAATTAGAAATATTCAATCACTTTTCATGATTTGTACTTACTCGAAAGAGTCCGGACCGGCGCCCAACTGCTGTCTGGATGGGCGGGCTCCTACTGCAAAAATACATTAGCAATATATCTGAAAAAAGAGAAAACATCATTAGAAAATACATTCAGAGGATAAGTACAATTTCAACAAATAATACTTACATTACACCTACACAAATGGTGCCCAGTTGCTGTCGGGAATCCTCTGGATATTGATGGACTGGCCTCAATGTCCTGGATGTTGCCATCATTCGAATAGCGCTTCTAACTATTAAAATATTGATGGACGTCACACTCCCAGACATTTGGAATGGAATCAGCGATATGTCGGTAGTGTGAGTGGCCCTCAAGAGACCCTCCCCAGCTCTAAGTCCTCTTGCGGATAAGTATCTCGGCACAAGAGGTGCTGGATCATAGGTTCTTACGCGATGTTTCTTTTTGCAAGCAAAAGTCACTTAACATCACATTCCCCATCGGTATCTCATCACTGGCGATGAACTAGCTTACAATCCACCAAGAACTCAATAACCGGGAGAATTAAATAATAAATTAAATGAAAATTTTAGCACCTCAATAACATGACCCAGGCCATAGACTCTTTAATCTAACACTAAGTGTTAGATTAGTATTTCAAGTAAGTTGAGTGCACAGATAGCTGTGCTGAGTTATTATAATGTGTTGATTTTCACTTTGATGTATTGAGACGCAAACAGAATTGCGTATTCGAGGTATGGATCTCGTAAGATCCAGTAGAAGTATTCAGAAATACTTTTTTAATCCAACACGCTATGCACGTGTTGGATTATGACAAAGAGATCATTTGAAAATTCCCAACAAACGCAAGCAGAATTGCGTATACGAGTAATAGGTCTCGAAAGACCTAGTAGAAGTATTCAGAAATACTTTTTTAATCGAACACCATAGACGCGTGTTTGATTGTGGCAAAGAAATTCATGTGAAAATCAACTGGGGTGTGCAATCAGAATTGCCATATCGGGTGAGAGATCTTAGAAGATCTCTTGAAATTTAGTCCTTGGCTCTGAGTCACATTATCAAGAATACTAAATAACTAAAAATGTTTAAAAAATAATAAAAAGTAAAAGTTAAAAAGGGGATTTAAATTAAATGAAAATAAAATAAAGTTAAAGATAAATAAAATAAAAAGTAGAAACTAACTAAATGAAATGTTACGGAATTCTCAGTGAATTGTAAACTAGACCTTCGCGAATGACGGATACAAAAAGGCAACCTGACACTAAGCAAACTTTCACCGAAAAAGATACATATTTGATGTAGTCGCATTTCCGACTAAATGACTCAATCTACTTGAAAACTATTAAAATATTGCGCGCTATTCGAAGATGTTGCGCCTGGTAGTCTGAAAGTATAACGCGAATTTACTACCGATTCAAACCAAAGCAACTTGCATGTTTATCCCCATAACCATTAGCATGCAATAATATATTAACACTAACGGTTCTCTTGAAGTCCTTGGTAATTGGATCCTCGGTCCTTGGCTTCTGGCTTCTAGTCCCTGGGCATCTTAACATCCTATGAGCTATTGCTTTTGGCTAAAAAAGAGTCAATTAATAGTAATATTTTTGAATCAATAATAATTGAACCTACCTGAATTGTCTTTTAGATCCCAGCCAATACATGTTAGTATATCTTGTCGCTTAATTTCTACTCATTTTTGATTCCTGGTGGGTCTTCAACAACGATTACTTATAATTTTTTAATCGTCATCTCTTTGGGTGGTTTGATTCTTCACCTGAAACATGGTTTAAAGTTAATTAAAGTTGACTAGAAATTAGAAATATTCATTACATTTGACAAAACTTCTATTTGCGCTAAGGTGTGGTGCGGTGCGCCGTCAAATAATCGGTTGTTGAAATCACCGTCGATTGCTTGATGATTTCAAGTGTTTCTCTCCAAACAAAGCTTGGTTGGCATGTAGCTCTGCACGTTTTTGGTTTGTTACTCTAGTGCCACTGCAGTTGTAGTAGCGATGATACTTCGTCTAAAAATATAAAAAGTTAGAAAAATATGAACAAAACTATGACAATTAAAATACCTACATTGAATAGCAGTAAAAAAGTCTTTTTTCTTCTTACATCTCGTGCTAATCATGCCTTCTTCATTTGCTTGGTCCTGTGATGATTTGGTCTGGATGATCAGGTTTTATGGATTTCGCATCCATTTGTTTATCAGCTCGATGTCTATTTCCTCACATCTTTTGCAATTCTTCTGCTTGAGAGTTTGTGCTGTTTCTTCACGGACCAAATACACCATTCGAATTAGCGGCCGAAATATGAATACTTATAAATAAGTATTCATTTATAAAACGCGATTTAACTAAGCTTATAATTCACGAAGAAAAAATAGTAGGAGTTTGTGACAAAATTATAAATAACTAAATAAAAAATAAGGGTTTAGTATTCAGCAGAAATTAACTCAGCAATTATTACGGACTCAATTCAATTCTTTTTTTAAAGGTCATCTTTATATTGCCAAAGATCATCCATCCCCAAAATCAAACACACTTTTGCGGGTGGCCACCCTTCACTCACTCACTCATACTATTCGGCGTATCTCATATTTAAATAAATAGCATGCTTATTAATATCTAAGACAATACTTAGATGAACCTTTGTGACGCGACTTTAATTATTTTCTTTTTTTTTTTTTGGCTGCCGAATACTAAAGAAATTAAAATAAAAAATCATACTAAAAGGATATAAATTAAAATACAGTAAAATCATAAGTTAAAGAAAATAAATAAAATTATAAAAATAAATTAACCCTCTGTAAAGTTACCTAATTCTTCGCTAGTTATAAGTTAGGACGCTAATTTCAAAAATGCTAATCGAATGGCATATGATATGTTTGGATGTTCTGTCTGCGCAGTTTCATTAACTAAAAGAGAATGAAAGAAACTAATTACAAATTGTTATAGTACTTGAAATTAATGACTAATCATAGTTCCGCAGTCCCTAATTTTTATAGAATTCATTGTCTCGTAAGATCCAGTTGATCCAAATTGTTCCTGGCGCGGCTGCAAAGTATTCAAAACTTTCAAACTACGCAAATGATGTATGCTATTATTATATTGCGCATCTCGCAGGCAAAGTACTATATCAAATTATGCCGAATCAGCTGTTGATTAGTTGAAGATCCAAGATGACCTAAGAATACAAGTAGCGCATGGCAAAACTTTTTTATCAATTGCCAAATACAAGTAAATATATTATTATCTCAAGTGATATCATTAAATGCAATTATTTTTATGTATTTTACAATATTATTGCATTTAATTCAAAACTATATAAGGATTAGGTGAAGGAAAACAATTGTTATATGGGCGCGCATGCAAATGCATATATGCAATGTAAAGTAATGAGTCAGCTGTAACTACAGCAATAAATTTATCTCTCTCGCACTCATTGCGAATTAATTGAAATTTTGAGTGTCTAAATAGCGGCCGAAATAGTGTACACTTGTGCATGTTATCAATTGCCACCGCACGCATGCAAGTGCATGAAAAGTATTTGCCGGCAACTTCTCGAATCTCGTCGAAAATGCCGATGTCAATGTTCCCGAATTTGCATGCTTAATATTGAAAATGAGTACTTACGTTTTGAATCTGCGATGTCCCTAATTGTTGCCACCTGTGACGATATCATCCTTTGAGTGGGTGGATGATCCTGGAATTCACCATAATCCTAGTATGGATCCTTTTTGAGCGAAGGAATTCCTGTGGCTACTGGTGCTGATGGGGTTTAAGTCCATGTACGAATTCCTAAAAAGCGCAGTAAATAATATTAATCACTAAATAAATTTGCATAAATCGCGTTTAGCTAATGAATAAAACTAACACCTTTTAATTGAAATGAGATTACAAACATTTAATTTTTATTCGCGTAATAAAGGCGCACGCAATCTTATCGATGCTGTGTGAAGAAAAAAGATAGGCATATTTGCGATAAATTTTGTGCGCAACTTTGTCATCTTATCATCTTCGGCCGCACACACACTACCACACCTAAAGAATTGCAACAGTGGTATCGTCCATCCAACTTGTCGAAACTTATCGTCGCACTTCATGATATGCATGCAGTAATATAGAAAAGTAATTAGTACTTACGGTTTGATCAATTAACTCTTGGACAATTGGCTTCCGTGTGTTGGAATGGTTCGTTTGGTTATCATAGTGAATCCCGCTTAAGTGACCATACTCCTGCTTAAGTCCATGTACGATTACCTGAAGAGCACAGTAGATTATGTTAATCACTTGTAATTTTAATATATGATGATTAAATCACGAATAGAACTAATTGCTTTTAATGGAAAAGCCAATACTAACATTTAATTTAATATTTTTTTGGCGAGCGTGTGATCGCAATCGATAGAAAGAAGACGACTGCTATCAAACTAATGCAGAGCGCTGAAGTCGCAGGCAGCGATTATCAATGCAGTGAGAAGAAAGAGCATAGCTATATTTGCAACAAATTTATCTCTCTCGCACATGTGCGGAGATAGCCAAACTTTTGAACGCCGGGAAAGCCATCTGGAGAGCGAAGTTTCGGGCGCTATCCTCTTCGCTCCCTGCAGATGCGAGCGCCGCGGCGCGCCGGAGGAACTTTGCGCGCAATATCGTCACCTGACCAATCGAAGACGTCACCTGACTGTTGAATCTTATCGTCGCACTTCGCGATAAATATGCATGCAATAAATATAGAAAAGTGATTAGTACTTACGATTTAATCGATCAACTTTTCGCCAATGGGCTGCAATGCATTGAAATGATACTTTGATTGTCCTTTTGAATCCTCCTTGAGTGAAAGAACTCCTGCTAGTGTTGCTGATGGTAATGGACTCCATATACGAGTTCCTAAAGCACACGATAAAATAAATTAATTACAAAATGACATTACTAATATTTCATTTCATATTTATTGGCGCTGCATTGGTAAAGCAAGGCAAAGTGTTGAAGTTGCGCGCAATGTTAACAATGCCATGTAATGAAATGACATAGGTATATTTGCAAGACATGTCTCTCGCACTCGTAGAAAAATGATCAAATTTTAACACCTCTGAAAAGCCTTCCGGAGCGTGAAACTTTGGCGCCTTATCATCTTTGGCCGCACGCAGAGATTTGCATCGTCGGTGTAGATGGACAGCCAATCAAAGACATCACCTGACTTGTTGCATCTTATCGTCGCACTTAATGATTTGCATGCAGTAATATAGAAAAATAATTAGTACTTACGTTTGAATGCTTGAACTCTGCAACAATTGGCTTCTATGTATTTCACTGTTCCTTTGATTACCCGATTGAATCCCGCTTGAGCGAAAGAATTCCTGCAAAGTACACGAAAGCATTTTAATCACTTATAATTTCAATTAATATGGTCAAATCAAGCACTTGAGTTGTTCGTAATAAGTTAATATAACGTTATTGCGAATAATATTGCTGATTACTTACTTTTTAATTAGTTTTGAGGAGTAGTTACAAAATAGTTTGCAAATATATGACGTGCGCCTCGACGCCGAGCTGCGAGACGAAAGAACTGGTCAGAGCAAAGAAGATAAAGCAGCGCTGCCTTATCATGTAATAAATTGCGTGCGCAGATTTTTGCACTTAAAGTATATTCGTATGCAGCTCCGATGATTTCCAAATAAATTTGAAATTCGCAATAGATCTGAAAAAAGAGAAAACATCATTAGAAAATACATTCAGAGGATAATTACAATTTCAACTAATAATACTTACATTACACCTACACAAACGGTGCCCAATTGTTGTCGCGAATCCTTTCGATCTGATGGACTGGCCTCAATGTCCTGGATGTTGCCATCATTCGAATAGCGCTTCTAACTATTAAAATATTGATGGACGTCACACTCCCAGACATTTGGAATGGAATCAGCGGTATGTCGGTAGTGTGAGTGGCCCTCAAGAGACCCTCCCCAGCTCTAAGTCCTCTTGCGGATAAGTATCTCGGCACAAGAGGTGCTGGATCATAGGTTCTTACGCGATGTTTCTTTTTGCAAGCAAAAGTCACTTAACATCACATTCCCCATCGGTATCTCATCACTGGCGATGAACTAGCTTACAATCCACCAAGAACTCAATAACCGGGAGAATTAAATAATAAATTAAATGAAAATTTTAGCACCTCAATAACATGACCCAGGCCATAGACTCTTTAATCTAACACTAAGTGTTAGATTAGTATTTCAAGTAAGATGAGTGCACAGATAGCTGTGCTGAGTTATTATAATGTGTTGATTTTCACTTTGATGTATTGAGACGCAAACAGAATTGCGTATTCGAGGTATGGATCTCGTAAGATCCAGTAGAAGTATTCAGAAATACTTTTTTAATCCAACACGCTATGCACGTGTTGGATTATGACAAAGAGATCATTTGAAAATTCCCAACAAACGCAAGCAGAATTGCGTATACGAGTAATAGGTCTCGAAAGACCTAGTAGAAGTATTCAGAAATACTTTTTTAATCGAACACCATAGACGCGTGTTTGATTGTGGCAAAGAAATTCATGTGAAAATCAACTGGGGTGTGCAATCAGAATTGCCATATCGGGTGAGAGATCTTAGAAGATCTCTTGAAATTTAGTCCTTGGCTCTGAGTCACATTATCAAGAATACTAAATAACTAAAAATGTTTAAAAAATAATAAAAAGTAAAAGTTAAAAGGGGGATTTAAATTAAATGAAAATAAAATAAAGTTAAAGATAAATAAAATAAAAAGTAGAAACTAACTAAATGAAATGTTACGGAATTCTCAGTGAGTTGTAAACTAGACCTTCGCGAATGACGGATACAAAAAGGCAACCTGACACTAAGCAAACTTTCACCGAAAAAGATACATATTTGATGTAGTCGCATTTCCGACTAAATGACTCAATCTACTTGAAAACTATTAAAATATTGCGCGCTATTCGAAGATGTTGCGCCTGGTAGTCTGAAAGTATAACGCGAATTTACTACCGATTCAAACCAAAGCAACTTGCATGTTTATCCCCATAACCATTAGCATGCAATAATATATTAACACTAACGGTTCTCTTGAAGTCCTTGGTAATTGGATCCTCGGTCCTTGGCTTCTGGCTTCTAGTCCCTGGGCATCTTAACATCCTATGAGCTATTGCTTTTGGCTAAAAAAGAGTCAATTAATAGTAATATTTTTGAATCAATAATAATTGAACCTACCTGAATTGTCTTTTAGATCCCAGCCAATACATGTTAGTATATCTTGTCGCTTAATTCCTATTCATTTTTGATTCCTGGTGGGTCTTCAACAACGATTATTTATAATTTTTCAATCGTCATCTCTTTGGGTGGTTTGATTCTTCACCTGAAACATGGTTTAAAGTTAATTAAAGTTGACTAGAAATTAGAAATATTCATTACATTTGACAAAACTTCTATTTGCGCTAAGGTGTGGTGCGGTGCGCCGTCAAATAATCGGTTGTTGAAATCACCGTCGATTGCTTGATGATTTCAAGTGTTTCTCTCCAAACAAAGCTTGGTTGGCATGTAGCTCTGCACGTTTTTGGTTTGTTACTCTAGTGCCACTGCAGTTGTAGTAGCGATGATACTTCGTCTAAAAATATAAAAAGTTAGAAAAATATGAACAAAACTATGACAATTAAAATACCTACATTGAATAGCAGTAAAAAAGTCTTTTTTCTTCTTACATCTCGTGCTAATCATGCCTTCTTCATTTGCTTGGTCCTGTGATGATTTGGTCTGGATGATCAGGTTTTATGGATTTCGCATCCATTTGTTTATCAGCTCGATGTCTATTTCCTCACATCTTTTGCAATTCTTCTGCTTGAGAGTTTGTGCTGTTTCTTCACGGACCAAATACACCATTCGAATTAGCGGCCGAAATATGAATACTTATAAATAAGTATTCATTTATAAAACGCGATTTAACTAAGCTTATAATTCACGAAGAAGAAATAGTAGGAGTTTGTGACAAAATTATAAATAACTAAATAAAAAATAAGGGTTTAGTATTCAGCAGAAATTAACTCAGCAATTATTACGGACTCAATTCAATTCTTTTTTTAAAGGTCATCTTTATATTGCCAAAGATCATCCATTCCCAAACTCCAACACACTTTTGCGGGTGGCCACCCTTCACTCACTCACTCATACTATTCGGCGTATCTCATATTTAAATAAATAGCATGCTTATTAATATCTAAGACAATACTTAGATGAACCTTTGTGACGCGACTTTAATTATTTTCTTTTTTTTTTTGGCTGCCGAATACTAAAGAAATTAAAATAAAAAATCATACTAAAAGGATATAAATTAAAATACAGTAAAATCATAAGTTAAAGAAAATAAATAAAATTATAAAAATAAATTAACCCTCTGTAAAGTTACCTAATTCTTCGCTAGTTATAAGTTAGGACGCTAATTTCAAAAATGCTAATCGAATGGCATATGATATGTTTGGATGTTCTGTCTGCGCAGTTTCATTAACTAAAAGAGAATGAAAGAAACTAATTACAAAATGTTATTGTAATTGAAATCAGTGACTAATCATAGTTCCGCAGTCCCTAATTTTTATAGAATTCATTGTCTCGTAAAATCCAGTTGATCCAAATTGTTCCTGGTGCGGCTGCAAAGTATTCAAAACTTTCAAACTACGCGTAAATGATGTGTGCTATTATTATATTGCGCACCTCGCAGGCAATGTACTATATCAAATAGATGATCTTTGTTTAATTAGTCATTAAATTATGCCGAATCAGCTGTTGAAGATCCAAGTTGAGCTAAGAATACAAGTAACGCATGGCAAAACTTTTTTATCAATTGCCAAATACAAGTAAACATATTATTATCTCAAATGATATCATTAAATGCAATTATTTTTATGTATTTTATAATATTATTGCATTTATTTCAAAAATATATAAGGATTAGGTAAAGGAATGCATTGGTTAAGTGAGCGCGCACGCAGTAACATATATGCAGTGCAATAAATTTATCTCTCTCGCGCACATTGCAAAATGAATGAAATTTTGAGTATCTGGTGTCATAGATTTGTGTAATATGATAAAGTGAGCGCGGCACAACTGTTGTCCAGGTAGACAACATTTGTCTCTTATCACCGTTCACTAGCCGCATAAACAAACATGCACTGTATATGCGGGCTACTTGTCGAGACGTGTCGAGGTCCGACGATAGTGGCGCAGTTAGGCATGCTTAGAAAAGTAATGGGTACTTACGGTTTGATCGATGAATCTATCCCTAATTGCTTCTGGTAGTCAAGTAGCTCTTTGATTGTGTGATTGATTCTCTGATTGATCCATCGATTGATACTGCTTGATTTCATGGTTAGTCCTCTTTGAGCGGAACACTTCCTATAGAACACAATAAAATATTAATCACTTGTCACATAATTACACCAATTATACAATTAAAACATTACGTACTATTAGCGGAAATGATATGATTATTTAGTTTTATTTAATTTTTAATATCACAATAAAATTTACTACTTGCGAAATGCACAATGAAACACAATGAAAATCAACGAAGCAACTGAGCAAGTAAGGTGTGAAAAACACGCAATCAAATTGCCACTACGTTCAGATAAAGTGCAGTAACAATTTCATCTCTCTCGCACTCATTGCCAAATTTGTGCGCTCGAAATAGTGCGCTAGGTGTCGAAAGTACGAGATCTTATCGTCATCGGCCATCCCGATATATGTCCGATGTATTCACTAATTGCTTTGCATGCATTACAATAGAAAATTAATAGGTACTTACTTTTTGATGAATGTATGAATGTCCATCCTCAGTAGTAATCTTAATGTAATAATATCTCCTGACTAACTGCTTGCTTGATCCTTTGATTATTTGATTGATCCTCTTTGGCTGAAGAGGTTCCTGCGGAGCACGGAAGAACACAATATTTAGTTGTATTTATGATGAAATTTAACTAGTAGCACAATTGCGGCATTATCACAAGTAAATCTAAACTTTATTTTAGTCAAAAGAAGTAATTGCTTACTTTTGATTAAGTAGTTTATCTCTAAAGTTTATGCTGATGTGCACCGGCGCAGCCGACCCGATGGTGAGCGAAAAGACCAAGTACAGTACGTACATAAAACAATATATGTTGCAACAATGTTGGTGGCGCGCGCGTAGTGCTATTGCTGTTGTATGAGCAAATGAAATAGAAACAATTGCAAAACTTTTATCTCTCTCCAACGCATGGTGAAATTTTAGCGGTCTAAATAGCGCTGTATTTGGCACCTTATCTTCTTGCGGCTCACAGACACATGCATACATGCACACATACGCTGCATCGGCGATTTGCTTAGTGATACCAAGATGGACCGATGTATGAAGAATAAGGCATGCATTATGATAGAAAATGATTTGGTACTTACGATTTATTGAATATATCTCTTCCCAGCAGCAATCCTCTATGTTACCATATCCGTCTAGGTATTTCCTCAATTAATCCGAAGATTCTTTGATTGATCTTCATTGGATGATCAAATTTCTACGGACTACATGAGAACACATTAAAAAGTTGTATTTTTATGAATTTCGAGTAATCACGCAATTGAAATACTGCCACGATTAAAACAAAACGTTATTTTACGTAAATGAAGTTGATACATACGTTTGATGAAGTTTTTGATCACTGAGATATATGCAGATTCTTGATTGATGCAGGCGGTCTGTCTATGAGACCGGCACGGAGTAAAGCAAAACACCTTGCCGCAATTGCTGGTGGCGCGCACGTATTCCTATAGCCGCAGTATGAATAAGTGAGATAGGCAACAATTTCTTATTCACTCACTCATACGTACCGAAGGCGAGGTAGTTCAGTCATGTGGGATGTGGCTTGAGTACCACCTGACTTAGCGCAAGATGTTGCTTAAGCAAACTGACTCCGTAGCATGGCGCTGTGTGCGCTACTCCCATTGGTATGTGCGCAGGTGCACTTAAGTTAAGCGCTGATAATCACCGTAATCAGTGCAGCTCCTGTTGCTCCCGCGCATGGTCACGCGGACATTTAAACCTGACTATTACAGTTTGTAATAGTGCAACTTAATTGAACTCTCCAGAAGTATATTAAATTTATAGACTTCTTATCATTGAAAATTTTAATGGAAATTTGTTGGCTAATAGATATATTTTAAAGAATTTACTACTCTTCTTTTCAGTAAAAGAATTATTTAAATATCTATTATAGTTTTTGAGATATTATATTGAGGAGTTGTAGTTGCATGGAGTTGAGTCGAAACCCGGGCTTCAGCATTCCGAATATGCGATAGAAAATTATTGGGTTGTGAAATTTAGTTCAAATTTTAACGAGTTATGTAGAATTTTATCAGCTTTAAAATAGAGTTTAAATTATCTCGATATCTCATTTAGTTTTTGAAATATTAATCATGAAGTGGAGGTATAGCGATTTGATAAATCTCAATATTGAGTATATTGATTTTATCGACTTTTTATCATTGGAAATTATATTGGAAATTTGTCGTCTTATTAATATGTTGTAAACCATTTAATACCCTTCACGTCAGTGAAAGAATGATTTATATATCTCTTATACTTTGCGAGATATTAATAAAAATGCACACCATTAGTCAACTCTCCTTGTAGCAGCACACCAGGTGCGTGTGTGCGTAACCGGTAGTCTAGTGACCTACTGAACTAGTAGGCGCTTCCAAGAAGGGGATTCCACGATGCAACAGGTGGCATTCCGCATTCCAATGCTAGTGCGGGTGCACTCTTCTAGCGGGGAATTTTCAAACCGCTATAACTCTTAAAGTAATTAACCGATTTTGATGATTTAAAAACTATTATTATCTACATTAGTGCCTCATTAATCTTTGGTAAACCGTGTTGTAATTATAATTTTCTTAACGCCAGTATATCCTATTTAAAATTTAATTTATTAATATGTCATGCAAGATAGCTGAAAATTGAAACGTTTGTTATTTTGTATAATAATATGGCTTATCTATAAGCTACTGCAAGCGTAATAAATAATTTAGTTTAATTTATTGATAATAATAAATTATCAGCAAGTAAACACATTCAGCTATGTGTATATCGTTGTTGTACAGCTGTGCGACGGGGCGAAATTGTTTATCAGTATATGGTAGAGAGCGATAGAATATTTGTGACCGCCTAGCGGAACCAAAAACCGACACTCGTGCATTTCTCTCGTCTGTGTGAACAAAAACTGACACTCATGCACTTTCTCACTGTCCGTGTGAGTTGCTAAATAAAATAGAGTGTTAAACAATAGTGCGGCACCTCGTGGATTTATTAAACCTTAATATTTAAATTAAATAAAAAGGAGGTGCATCATGTTTATTTTCAGGTGCATCGTCTTAGCCAGAGATTTTCAAACCGTTATAGCTCTTAAATTTATCAACCGAGTTTACCTAGAGAAAACCAAATTTAAATAATAATTTTGCATTTAATAATTGTATTTACTGATATGTTGTTGTTAAGGGGCTGCTTTCGCACACTTAGGCAGGCCTGGGACCGTTCTGATACCTACTACAAAAGACTTTTCACTGTTAAATATGACTGAAACCATATATAACTATTGAGAAGTCGACAACAGTAATCTCCGGCTCTGGCACTTGCACCACTGGCTTTCAGGTCACAAGTGTAAGTGTTAACCCGCGCAGCCACCGAGCCGTTATTTGCTGATATAATTATCATAAATCAAGTTGAACACAAAAATTGTTCAACTTTAGCGTTGAATTGCGGCTAAACTAATTATCATATAGGATTGATTCTTTCAGATTCAAGTACTTGAAACAATCCTTTATATATTGGCAAAAAGAAATTTTCAAAAATGTCAATTATCATATCCATAAGAGTGAATGCCTTGCTCTCACTATGCGCTGCTATTGCGCACTCAATTTTAAAAGCCTGCAGATTTAAAGGCCGAGGGAATTCCCTCCTCATTGGCTGAAGCGAAAAGACATTAGTTCATAAATTCCTCACTTTTTGGCAGCACCGTCCAGACTACTATAGGGCTTCCACCGCATGACTCACCAGCCAAGTGACGGCCAACACACTTTAACCTACAGTGTAAATATTGTCGGCAGATCAACATTAGTAGCCACGTTTTAATTAATTATAGTGAGAAACTGCCTTTGCACTCCCAAGTAAAACATTTATCAAAATGACGAAGGAGACATACCTTTCTTATTTGTGGCATCCTAATTCAACTTGACCTTTAAGAAATGTTGTCCGTCTTACTATCTTCCTCAAGTTGCTCGAGTGATGCAGATATTTGATAACTATTGAGTGCCAAGTCTAATTCACTCTTAAAAGGACAACTTAAATGGACAAAAGAGGCCATCTAATTACAAATTAATTTCATGGAAACTGATACAACATATCGTTACGCACCTGCACTTGGTGATTGGCAAATACTCTAATATCCTCAGTATTATTTCAAATATTCAATTCCTGCCATTTGCAATTTTGTGGCCACACATTCTTGTTATATATTGGCCATGTGTGGCATTTACGTATTCTAATTTATTCTTTTCAATCCATATTGATAACATGTTCGATACCAATAAGTAATTAACACAAATTACAAAAATGAAATAATAATATATATATAATATATCAATAATAAACGTGAAGCAATTACGTTATGACAACAATAAGCAAATGCATAAATTTGCTTTTAAAATATAAACAATCATTATCAATTAAATGTTATTCAGAATTACCAAAAGATTTCCATCTATCATCAATTATCAGTATGCATATGTTTAATAGTACACAATGTGAAGTAAAGAAGCTTCATATATTGTAAAAGCTACTTAATAAAAAAAATCATTAAAATGCATTTGAACCTAAACAAATTAATTAATTCAAAATGCTTCTTGTAGTTTAGTTGACGTTGTTTTTTTTTTCTTCGTATAAATTGGCTAGTTTACTTCGTACACAGTAATAGAGAAATACATTTTCTACTAGCATCCTCATGAATGTCTTCTGGCTTGGCTAGTTTGTAACTTCATTAACAAGAAATAAATTATGGCACCAAATTTAAGCTGCATATTGTGTTGCTATCGATTAATTTAAATGTTTCATCTGCCAATTAATTAACATCTCCAGTTTTTAGTAACTGTTGTAAACTGAAATCTGAAACACTACCAGTCTTTTCTTCACGTTTCTTAATTATTAGATTACCATGTGTAGTGATACTACCAATAATCGCAAACTAAAGAAAAGTAGAGCAATTTTAATGACATTTCTTTGAGCCAAAATTGTTTACTTTACATTCGCTTCATAGTTAATTGATTGATTATACATGTCGCTCACACAATCAGGAAACAAACGATGCGTATTAAATGCTAAAAAGCTAAACGTATTAAATTCATGTAATTTTGTTGTGATTCAAACTCGTTCTAGAATAATATATTCAACCGTATACTAAACTTGGCGTATTAATTTCTTTTAAATATTTCCCAGTCGCATTCAAATATCGTCTTATAAAACATTTTCATCTTTCTTTCAGTATTCAATTAAATTCCACTGTATGTTAAGATAGCTCAAATACATATACCACTTGTACGGTACTCTCTAGTAAGTTCTAGTACATAATTAAGTAGTGCTTGATATTTATCACTTATCATTTAATCCTGTTAGTATTAAACTGCTCTTTTCACCATTGTATATCAATTGTACCAAAAAAATACGAAAATCGATCAGTATCATAATAGATAATCATAATCTATGAAACGTCAGAATGTTTCCGTAATATGAAAATTCTTTGCTACTTAATGATTAGATTCACTAAAGTTATTTCTTTCTTTCTATATACATATACATGTAGTATTCTGTTATTATATTAAATTATAATTTAATTGTAAGCTTATCATAATCTGATCTAAATATAGTCCTCTTAGAATTAAATGATCCAAAAAATTACTAAATGCGTCCACCCTGCTGACTAATTATTTGCGATAGTTTCACCCTTCAACAGTAAGTAAATTATGTGTATCACAAATTTTTCTAATTTTCATTTCTTTTTATCGCTTCTTCTTCGTCCTACTTTGGAGATCGAAATATGTAAATTAATTTCTGAAATAAGTTCAAATTAATGATTTAAAAACGATAATTATCATATACTACAATCTTTGATTGCAACTGCAACTAATTCCTTTCTTTTTGCCTGTTACCTATCACACTATATCTATATACAACTTTGTTTCAACCTATTAAATCAATGTGAAATTAAACCAACAAAGTTATTTTATACAGTACACCTTTGATTTTAACTCAAAAGACACATTATGCACACGTGTGCAATCAGTCTTTCATCTTTTATTATTTCCCAAGCTATCAAGGTCAAGGTTCTCTTAAGCGGAAGCAAAATCTGTTTCTTATTCGCAACATTGTTGTTGCTCCATGCGCTTCTCTTCCTCCAGCATTGCGTCTAACTCATCAGTAAGATTAGCAAGCATATTGCCAATATCATTTAGAACATCTGCTGGTTCAGCACGTTGTGCTCTAGGTGTAGCAGTCGCTGAAGACGATGACTGACGCGATGGCGTCGGGGACGGATGAGGCGGTAAACCCGCTGACGATCGCGGTTTTGCTGGCGAATATTCTACACCGCGACTTCCAGCGCGTGTTCTTATAGTACCGGCATTTTCATTTGCAAATGGCAGTGAGTCTGATTCCGTACTCGAACTCGACTAAAAAAAAACATAATTAAACAATTAATAATTACAATCATTCAACGCACCTTAAAGCTAGCATCCGATCCATTCCTATGTTGTAATGCTAATGTTTTTATAAGCTCTTGTTCTTCAGCTCCCCAGGATCTAGACGAATTCATCTGGGATTGCGCACCGGGTGGTGTTCCTGGAGCCGGCGGCGGTGGCAATGGCAAGTCACCCTGGCTATCCAACGATATACTTAAACTGTCTGAACTAGGATATGCAGGCAATGGCAAAGGACTTGATGTCTGCACATGATGAATTTCCACAGTTGTCGTATTCTCATTGCTTTCCGAACAAGAGTCTAAACGTTTTGGTGGATTTGGAGGCATCTTCTTACCCATCATTGGACTGTATTGATACTTTGCATCCATAATGTCCCTAGGAATGGTTTTATATTGTGTGGAATACTTTTCCGGATTAAACTGCGGCTTCTCGTAATCGGGAAATGGTTGATCCCTCTTGGTTTGCCCTTGAATTTTGGCGACGGGGCGCGGACGTATAATTCCACGAGGTCTCGGTAAAGTACCGCCGCCCTCGTATATAAGGCCTGTCTCATTGGTGGGAGTTATATCTCCATCATCATAAGATCTTCGCCAAGGCATGGCTTGCTGATAATAATATGGCTGTGCTTGTGTATTATCTGGATTGAATGTATGATGAGTTCGTTCATTAGGATCCTCTAAACTTTCCAAAGATTTTCCACGGCCAGTGCGTATCTGGAACAAGAATACCGCAAATTTTATTTACTGGCTGTCCAATCGAGAATCTGCATCGACACAAATCTAACATTTATCATGCTAGGTCAATTACGATAGAGAAAGAAACACAAAACATTATTAGTAATATAATTGGAAAGTGTTTGTGTACCTTGATGGGAACAATGTCAGTGCAATATCCGGATTGCATGTAGTGTGTGCCGACGCCTGCAAGTTGTCTTGTCTGATCCAATTCCCAGTTCTGGTGGAAAGAGCGGAAGGTGCTGTGAACTGCTGGGACACCAGGTGATGGCGGGCCCAAGGGTGCGTGCACCACCACGTCCTTTACAACAACAAACATGCACAGCGTAAGCGACTAGCAGAAGAATTGATTAACAAAACAAATAGAGGGAAAAATGGTAACACATGTGCCCATTATTTCATCTTTCTAGATATTTCACAGTCTTCTTTCTACTTCTTCGCATATGATAATTATCGTTCATGTGAAACACCTCTTTACGGATATTCCAATCGTAAGTAAGATTAGAAGAAGTATTAATGTAGAATAATAAAAAATATATATATCATGCTTCATATTCGATGTGAAACGAAACATAACATGACATGGTGTTGGTATCTAAATGAATGCGCGTTTGGGAGTCGCTTACTTGCTGCGTGTAGGAGCGATTCATGTCCGCCGTGCTGATGCGCTTTCCGGCACGAAGATCTTTAAAACGTTTAATTGCAAGCATTATCTTCTTCTGATGGCCCAACTTGACGATGCCAAATTCTTCCAAATCCTCCCATGTTAATTGAGCGACTGCATCAACCGTTTGATAGCCTTGGTCTAAAAAAGCTGTTTGATACTCTTCCAATCGCAGCAATCTCAACCATTCCTCCAATGAACCCTGCACATCACAATGTTGGAACATTATATATGCCGTACGGTTGCACAAGATCAACGATATAATAATACTCACGGGTATGTAATCGGGCAGGTTGTCGGGTAAGTTGAGTAGTGCGATCTCGGATTTGAGCTTCTTACGATGATTGGGTTTCTTAATTCCTATTGCCGTCAGATCTTCAGGTGTCATTCGTCCGATCGTTGGCAAGTCGTAGCCAGCCTTCAAGAAGAGGGGAATGTAATCCTCGAATTGCAGTTCCATCAACCATGCTTGAATGATTTCCTGATCCTGTTTCATCAACGCGATTCGAAATTATTTACTCGCAGCACAATAATCCAATACAACATACCGGTACACCCTGTTGAATCATGCGTTCGATGCGGCCCTGATCGGATCCAATCGAACACGAACTCAGCGAGCAGCGTGGACTGTTCGCCGAACCGATTGTACTACGGCCTGCGGTACTTAGCGGATGGTAGGAAGCTCTTCCGCTGTCCAAAGACGCAGTGCTATGCCGAGATCCAGAACCAGCACTTCCACTCGACGAGCCAGGACTATCACGGCCCGGCGACTAAAATTAGACACCGAATTGTATAAAACAATTCGGTGTCTAATAGATTAGATATAGATTTTTCTCATTAATATACTTGGTCTACACGTAAATATTTGTTATAATTTCCACCGTAATCAAAAATTAATTAATAAATTTTAGCTACTACCATTAGGATACTCGTAATGCATTACGGCGCATGCACGTTCCGGTAGCCATGGTTGCCATGGCTACCGTACATGTAATTGCCATAAGAGCGGCCATCATGGATTGGGCAACACGAGAGCAGCCGAACTATTTTGCCTTAAGGCTCCACCCGTGAAAACGAGAAGTATTTAAAAATTCATATCTTTGTTCCTTTTGCAAATATTCTTTTAAAATTTTCACCATTCGTAATAGGATTCTTGCTTTATATTTCCATGTAATTTTTATATTTGGCAGTAATTTATTTCCCGAGCTATGTTAAGTTGAAAACGATGCAATTTCGATGCTGGACCCCGGTATCTTGGTCAGTAGGCGTCATGTAGCAAATTTTACAAATTTTTAAAAATTCATATCTTTGTTGTATATGCATATATTATAATGAAATTTCGAGCATTTATTAAACGATTATTGCTTTATGTAATCATATAATCTTTATAACTGGTAATCAGTTACTTTGGATTTTATAATTAGTTAAAAATATGTATAATGATTTAAATATTTATTCATTGATTTATTTAAGCCGCACTGCATAATTATGCACTACTCAACAGAGCTGGCAATACAGTAAGCAAAGGGTTAGTGACCTATTTCACTTGGCTACTGTAGCTACTGCAGGAAGTTAACCCTTTACTGGAGCAGGTGCACCTGTTGCTCGATTCCAGAGAGAAGTTTTCAAATCGTCATAACTTTTAAACTACTGAACCGATTTTAATGACTTAAACACTATTATTATCAACATTAAAGCCGCTTTAATTTGCGTGTAGTTCAAAACAAGTTCAACAAGAACTCACACAAGCAGACAGAAATAGCATATGATTATCATCAGATATTTAAATATTTAAAGTATAACAAATCCACGAGGTGCCGCACTATTGTTTAACACTCTATTTTATTTAGCAACTCACACGGACAGTGAGAAAGTGCATGAGTGTCAGTTTTTGTTCACACAGACGAGAGAAATGCACGAGTGTCGGTTTTTGGTTCCGCTAGGCGGTCACAAATATTCTATCGCTCTCTACCATATACTGATAAACAATTTCGCCCCGTCGCACAGCTGTACAACAACGATATACACATAGCTGAATGTGTTTACTTGCTGATAATTTATTATTATCAATAAATTAAACTAAATTATTTATTACGCTTACAATAGCTTATAGATAAGCCATATTATTATACAAAATAACAAACGTTTCAATTTTCAGCTATCTTGCATGACATATTAATAAATTAAATTTTAAATAGGATATACTGGCGTTAAGAAAATTATAATTACAACACGGTTTACCAAAGATTAATGAGGCACTAATGTAGATGATAATAGTTTTTAAATCATCAAAATCGGTTAATTATTTTAAGAGTTATAGTGGTTTGAAAATTCCCCGCTAGAAGAGTGCACCCGCACTAGCATTGGAATGCTGAATGCCACCTGTTGCATCGTGGAATCCCCTTCTCGGAAGCGCTTACTAGTTCAGTAGGTCAGTAGACTACCGGTTCTGCTACAAGGAGAGTTGACTAATGGTGTGCATTTTTATAAATATCTCGCAAACTATAAGAGATATTTAAATAATTCTTTCACTGACGTGAAGGGTATTAAATGGTTTACAACATATTAATAAGACGACAAATTTCCATTATAATTTCCAATGTTAAAAATTCGATAAAATCAATATACTCAATATTGAGATCTATCAAATCGCTAGACCTCCACTTCATGATTAATATTTCAAAAACTAAATGAGATATCGAGATAATTTAAACTCTATTTTAAAGCTGATAAAATTCTACATAACTCGTTAAAATTTGAACTAAATTTCACAACCCAATAATTTTCTATCGCATATTCGGAATGCTGAAGCCCGGGTTTCGACTCAACTCCATATAACTACAACTCCACAATATAATATCTCAAAAACTATAATAGATATTTAAATAATTCTTTTACTGAAAAGAAGGGTATTAAATTCTTTAAAATATATCTATTGGCAAACAAATTTCCATTAAAATTTTCAATGATAAGAAGTCTATAAATTTAATATACTTCTGGAGAGTTCAATTAAGTTGCATTACTCCTAGTTTATGAATAATAATTTAAAAACTAAACGAGATATCGAAATAATTTAAACGCCAATTAAAAACCAAATAATTTCTACGCATCATCCTAAAATTTGAATAAAATCTCATTAACCAATAATTTTCTATAGCATATTTAATTCACGCTAATATAATTCCGATGACTGAAGCCTAGATTTCAACTCAACTCAATGCAACTACAGCTCGCCAATAAAATATTTCAAAAACTATAAGAGATATTTAAATATTTCTTTCATTGGGAAGAAGGGTATTAAATTCCCAAATACATATTAAATTGCCAACAAATTTCCATTAAAATTTCCATTGATAACAGGTCGATAAACTCAATATACTTTTAGAGAGTTCAAACAAATTGCAGTACCCCTTGCTTATGATTAATATTTCAAAAACTAAATGAGATATCAAGAAAATCTAAACGATTTTTCAAAACTAATTAATTTCTACGTAATATTCTAAAATTTGAACAAAATCTCATTTGCCAATAATTTTTAATAGCATATTTAATTCAAGCTAACACAATTGCGCAGACTTCAACTCGCGTTTCTAGTCGACTCAATCCAACTACAACACCCGAATATAATATCTCAGAAACTAATTGTGATATCATCATGATTTATATGCCAAATGAAATATGAGTAAATTCTTAATTATTTCACAAGATTTGAGAAAAATCGGTACAGCCAATTTGATTCCAGGGCGTGTTCTTTGAACTCGCAACACCGTGCTTCTCAAAACACTTGTCAGCTATTAATTTCTGATTAATACTGCTAAACTTTATCCTCGTAGCTTCAAAAATGTGTTATCTAATATATATTTCTATTTTATAAATGAATTATAGCATATTTAAGAATTTGAATTTTTAGGTACCCCCGTCTGCCTTCAGCGTCCACATAAAGTGTAATGGTAAATCGCGTGCACGTGCGCTGCGTGCTCCCGGCGGGGCGTGGAGCATTGGTCCAGACTAGTCATAGGGGGGCGGTCAATCCTAACTACCCTTTGCTCCCCTAGATGGCGATGGTTTTAATTCTCTCAGGAATATTGTTGCCAACTATGTTTAATAGTAAGACAGTTGCGGCGCAATTCGACTCTTCCCGACTTGTTTGGGAAGCCGATCTGAGACAGTGGGGTCGCAAGGCTTCTATGCCTTTTGGGCTTTTCCCCCTAAACACTAAGCCGTCGGGGGGAAAGTCTGATACCAAATTCGGTTGTGGTTCTTCTTCCATCCTCAATCTTTGATCTCCAAGTTAAAATCTTCGTTTGGTTCTTGAAGTCCTGAGCTCAGGCTTGTCCACCAGTGCCAAAGGAGTTACCGCTTGATCGTTTTCAAGGGACTCCACTCTTAATACACAACAATTAAACCTAATATATATACCATTCCCGCAAGGGATTAAAGGAGCACCCGCTTGATCGTTTTCAATGGTCTCCAAAGAATAAACAACGAAACTTAAACATTAAAACCATAGTGATTTCTCTGTGCTAATATCATTATTTTTCTATTGTTTTCAGCTTGCTAACCTTCTTCTTTGCAGAAAAGACTTTTCCATAAGATAGCAGTTCGGCACTCAACGATGGACTTTCAAGTAAGTTTGATTTTGAAAATATAGGAATTCTATGTTGTGTAACATTCTATACTAACAATGAGTTCTTATTTCAATCAGGGACGTCTTCTTCAAGAGGGAGGAATCCATTCCATGGGACAGCAGTTGGGCACTCAACGATGGACTTTCAAGTAAGTTTGACTTTCAAAATATAGGAATTCTATGTTGTGTAACATTCTATACTAACAATGAGTTCTTATTTCAATCAGGGACGTCTTCTTCAAGAGGGAGGAATCCATTCCATGGGACAGCAGTTGGGCACTCAACGATGGACTTTCAAGTAAGTTTGACTTTCAAAATATAGGAATTCTATGTTGTGTAACATTCTATACTAACAATGAGTTCTTATTTCAGTCAGGGACGTCTTCTTCAAGAGGGAGGAATCCATTCCATGGGACAGCAGTAGGGCACTCAACGATGGACCTTCAAGTAAGTCCGACTTTGCACATTTTAATATACTTAACTATAGTTATTTATGTTGCAGATGCTGTGGATACTAGTGCGCGTAAAAAGTTATCGAGTGCGGGTCGCGTAGATTTCGAGTGCGGGTTCCGTTCCGGCAATTTTTGTAATTTCGCGAGTGCCGGGAGAGACTAAATATCAGGCGGCCGTCTATCCGTCCAACGATCCATCCAGAGGGTTCCAGATGACTTCTACATCGATCCAGAGGGTTCCAGATGACATCAACATCCATCCATCCAGAGGGTTCCAGATGCGGCGAGGGCCAACGGTGGGACGCTCAGCGGGGCGACTGCTTGTGTGCCGACCCACAAGTAATGCTCGCCGAAGTGGAATCTCCACTATTACAAACTGTAATAGTGGAGCAACTTTAAAAAATGTACTGTTGTACAATAATTAGTGAGTACGCGAGAGTCCCTCTGACTCCAACGACACAGATTGAGTCCTTCTGACTCAATAGACATTCAAAGTCCTTCTGACTTATACGCGGGTCCTTAAGACCAACTTAGTAGTAGTTTTTCGCGATCGGGTGTTTTCAGCTTACCAGTTGCTGTTGCTGCTCAGAAGGAGGGAAGATACCATCGAGAAGAGATGTCCGAGTAGAGGCAAAGAAGTTCAGGAATCCAAGAATCCATTCCATTATGACCAACATGCAGCAGCAACCACAATAATTTTATGTCGTGGCTACAGGAAGGATAGTGCCGTTCTGGACTGTAGCCATTCGTTAATTATCGTTCGCTAAGTCGTCGGGCGCGTTATCGTTTTACCGTTACTATTTATTGAACCGCGAGTAAACGACGATTTAAATTTAAGGAGGAGAACCTCCAGAAATTATAGTATTTGTGTTGTATTTATTTTTGGTGTTAAATCTCGGATGAGAGCCTGTGGTGGGTAGACATATGTTTGGTCGTAGCTACCCTCAGGTCACAGCTGATCGGCACGTGCCAAACTGCTCGTCTCGCGCGGAATAGACGATGCCCATCATTGGATATGTACCTAGGTAGGCTAATTATCCTTATGACTCCCTCTCGTTAGCTATTTTTGTATGAATGGAATGTGTGCAGAAACAAAGCATGAGAAAGAATGACTGATTAATAATCAACTCTTTTTTACAGGATTAAATTTCAATTAGCTCCGCGTCCCCTCTCATTCGTATTAGGCTGTTCCTTTATCCTTGCTGACTGTGAGTGTGCCAACCGACGTTCTCTTTCAGGCATGTATTGTTTATAACTTGGGCTTTCTCTCCACAGGGCTTCAGTAAACCGTGAGTTTTTAATCAAATACTTAACGAAACTTCTAATTATAATGTGTGTGATGGTTGGGCACAGTCGGCATATCCTTACCCCTAAATCGGCACATCCTTTTTAGGGCGGCATGGCTACTCGTGTAGCGGGAGTGTTACTAACCATATATTTGTGTTTTCTTTTGTTTCAGGTCGCCTTTGACATTGTTTCGCATTCAATCCTGAATGAAAAGCAAAGTCATTAACCCGGCCCAGGGAAACTAAATTATTGTACTATAGTTTCACCTGGGTAATTCCTGGCAGGCGCGTCCTTGTCGCGGGGGTGGGCATACAGCCAATATTTCAATTATTATGCATTACTTAAATTCAATTGGCGTATGGCGAAGTTCTGCCAGGGACCCGCTTTGCACGGGTATAACTAGCAAATTACCTAGGTTAATATTTCCAATCACTTCTTATACTACTGTACACAGCATTATTATAAAATTGTTGCAAGTGTAAGTATCTAGCTATATCGCTGAGAACATCATTTTATAGACAAATTATATCTATTTTAAGTATTTGTAATTTTAGGTACCCCCGTCTGCGTTCGGCGTCCACAAAAAGTATAATGGTAAATCGCGTGAGCGCGTTTTGCGTGCTCCCGGCGGGGCGTGGAGCACTGATCCGAACAATTCAAAGGGGCGGCAAAGTTTAACTACCCACTTTTCTCCCAGATGGCGATGGTTTTTAGTTCTCTCAAGATTATTGTTGCCAACTCTAGTCAATAGTAAGGCAGTTGCGGCACATTCTGACTTTTCCCGACTCGTTCGGGAAAACAATCTGAGACGGTGGGGTCGCTAGTCTTCCGGGCCTTTGGTGCTCTCTCCCCCTAATTACTAAGCTGTGGGGGGAAAGTAAGATACCAAATTCAGTTGTGGTTCTTCCTCAATCTTTGGTCGTGTTCAAAGATCTACAAGTTAAAATCTTCTCTTAGTCGTTGAAGTTCTGAGCTCAGTTCTTTCCCAAAAGCCAGGTGGCTTCGTCCACCAGTGCCTAAAGGAGTAACTGCTTGATCGTCTTCAAGGGACTCCACCTTAAATACATACACTTAAACCTAATACATATACCATTCCCGCAAGGGATTAAAGGAGTACCCGCTTGATCGTTTTCAATGGTCTCCAAAGAATAAACAATAAAACTTAAACATAAAGGAGTATAAATCTCCAAACTTTAAACTTAAATTAACTGTGATTTTCTCTTTCAGGATATTTGATTTTGTGTTAATATAATTATTATTCTCTTGTTTTCAGCTTACTAATCTTTTCTTTGCAGCCTAATTGAGTGAGAACAATGGACGCGTATGTCCATTCTTGCTCATTGACTCTTCGGAAAGGACAAGTAGTGCGCGTAAATGTCGAATGCCGGAGAATTCGACTTTCCATCCAAGATGCGACCAGGAGGTCTTCCTTCAATAGTGTTTAAAGGAGTAACCGCTTGATCGTTTTCAAAGGACTCCACCTTGAATACCATACAATTAAACCTAATACAAATACCATTCCCGCAAGGGATTAAAGGAGAACCAGGTGATCGTTTTCAATGGGCTCCAAACAAATAAACAAAGAATTTAAACATAACGGAGTACTGACCTCCAAACCAGTGCGCGGAAAGTACGAGTGCGTGTTCCATCCAGAGGGTTTCCATCCAAGATGTGTTCATCCAATCACGGGAGACGGGAGCCAATTGCCGAAGGATTTCATCGACAAAACTGTGAGTAACTTTTAATATTCTTGCATGTTTGCATGTTTATTCATTTGTTGTAATTCCATCCGAGTTACTGTAACAATTCGTGAAGAATAGGTTTTAAATGCATGTTATTCCTTCAGATTAAAACGCCTAAGTCATTCAAGTAGCCATTTAAAAACTTAAATAATTAATAATTAGATTAGCTAACTTTAGTAGAATATCCAACTGCTTACAATGACACTTTTTCGGTTTATGTTAATTTGTATTCAGGTCCCTGTTTACACTATCGTTGATTTGCGAAAGCCTAGCTTACAATTAATTGATTTTATTTTATTTATTTTTTGATTTATTCTATTTTGATTAATTTAAATTCTTCCCTTCACCACCATTTAATTATTTCTACTTATTTTTATTTATTTAGTATTCTTTATATTACGACTCATAATTTTTTTAAAAGAGACAATTGAGTCCAAAATGGTCATCAAATATTGTTGCAGATATTGATAATTATTCTTTTCCTTAAGTAAATCTTACACTTGGAATAGTGTTTGATAAATAGTATTTTATATACTACTTCTAGGTCCTGCAGGATCTAATTAATCGAGAGGAAACTCTTCGATTTTTTTCACAGTTATCTGTGATTAACTTTCTCATTGAAGAAAACAAACACTTGTAAGTGTTTGATAATATAGTATTTCATATACTACTTCAAGATCTTTCGGGATCTAATAAATCGCGAGGAAACTCAGCGATTTCATTTCACAGTTCTCTGTGATTATTTTTCTCTTTAAACAAATCTAGTACTAATAATAGTATTAGATAAAATAGTATGGCATATACTACTTCTAGATCTTACGAGATCTATTAAATCGAGAGGAAACTCTGCGATTTTATTACACAGTTCGCTGTGCTTAATTTTCTTTTGTTTCAAATCAAACACTAGTAATAGTGTTCGATTCAAAGAGTATTTCATATACTCCTTCTAGATCCTTCGGGATCTAAAAAATCGAGAGGCAACTCTCTGATTTTATTTCACAGTTCGCTGTGAGTATTTTTCCTTTTAAAGAAATCTTTCACTTGCAATAGTGTTAGATATAACGAGTATTTCATATACTCCTTCTAGATCCTTCGGGATCTAAAAAATCGAGAGGCAACTCTCTGATTTTACTTCACAGCTTGCTGTGATAATTTTTCTCTTTGCATAAATCTAACACTAATAGTACTAGATAAAAAATAGTATTTGATATACTACTTCTAGATCCTTCGGGATCTAATAAATCGAGAGGAAACTCTTCGATTTTATTTCACAGTATTCTGTGATTAATTTTCTCATCGAAGAAAACAAACACTTGTAAAAGTGTTTGATAATATAGTATTTCATATACTACTTCTAGATCTCTTCCGAGATCTAATAAATCAAGAGGCAACTCTTCGATTTAATTACACAGTTCACTGTGTTTACATTTTCTTTTTCAGCGTATGAATTTGACTGAGTGCGTGTGTGAGAGATTTGTGAGAATGGTCTGCAACAATAACGTGATGTACCAATATAAAGTTAGATTGAGTCAAATATATATTAATTATTTGCAACGAGTCATAATATAACTGAATGCTAAAACTTTAATTTTATTTATTATTTTATTATTTATATTTCCAGTTACTTTTTTCCTTGGTTGATTGTAAGCTTGGTAATCGCTAGCGATGCGATATTGTACCGGGATAGGATATTAAGTTGGCTTGATCGGATTAAGTTCATTTATGGTAGATGCATATCTCGACTAAGTTTTTTTAGGAAAAAACACCGGGTAAGAACCAACGATCCAGCACCTTCTTGTGCCGAGATATCAATCTGCAAGAGGATTTAGAGCTGGGGAGGGTGTCATGAAAGGGCCACTCACACTACTGACATGCTGCACTGATTGATTCTATTCCAGTGACAAATGTCCGGGAGTGCGACGTCCATCATAAAAAACAATGCAATTTTGTAATACCTTTAGATATCGTCCGGGCTATTTGAATGATGTCATGAGGTCCAGGAAGAATCAACTTTAAGAAGTATGAGGCCAGTCCACACCGCCGAGAAGGGTTAATCGACATGCGACAGCAGTTGGGCACTCAACGATGGACCTTCAAGTAAGTTCGAACATATATTAACTATAACACTTAGTTTTTATTTTTGTTATATTCCTGTAGAGTATTATTTTATTCCAACAAAGTATTTATTCGTATTTCAGTGATGAACAACTTCCTTCAAGAGGGTGCGATCCATTCCGTGCGACAGCAGTTGGGCACTCAACGATGGAGTTTCAAGTAAGTTTGACTTTGAAAATATATGAATGTTATGTTGTGCATTATTATATACTAACAAGAAATTCTTATTACAGTGAGGGACGTCTTCTTCAAGAGGGAGGAATCCATTCCAAGAGACAGCAGTTGGGCACTCAACGATGGAGCTTCAAGTAAGTTCGACATTGAACATTTTAATATAGCTAGCTATATTTATTTGTGTTACAGGTCCCATGGATTCACAGTGAAACAAATTACCGAGTGCGGGTACGGTAAAGTGCGCGTAAAAAGTTATCGAGTGCGCGTAGAGTCCGAGTGCGGGTCGCGTAGAATTCGAGTGCGGGTTCCGTTCCGGCAATTTTTGTAATTTTCGCGAGTGCCGTGAGAGACTGAATATCATAAAAAGGCGGCCGTATATCCGTCCAACGATCCATCCAGAGGGTTCGAGATGACGTCGACATCCATCCATCCAGAGGGTTCCAGATGACTTCAACATCCATCCATCCAGAGGGTTCCAGATGCAGCGAGGGCCAACGGTGGGACGCTCAGCGGGGCGACTGCTTGTGTGCCGACCCACAAGTAATGCTCGCCGAAGTGGAATCTCCACTATTACAAACTGTAATAGTGGAGCAACTTTAAAAAATTTATTGTGTCACAAATTGTGAACAATAATTAGTGGGTATTAACTTATGCAAGAGTCCTTCTGACTCCAACGATACAGATTGAGTCCTTCTGACTCAACAGACGTTCAAAGTCCTTCTGACTTTTACGCGGGTCCTTAAGACCAACTTCGTAGTAGTTTTTCGCGATCGGGTGTTTTTAGCTAGCCAGTTGCTGTTGCTGCTCAGAAGGAGGGAAGGTGCCACCAAGAAGAGATGCCCGAGGAGAAGCAAAGAAGTCCAGGAATCCAAGAATCCGTTCTAATACCACCAACATGCAGCAGCAACCACAATATTATTATGTCGTGGCTACAGAAAGGATAGTGCCGTTCTGGACTGTAGCCACTCGTTATTTATCGTTCGCTAAGTCGTCGGGCGCGTTATCGTTTTATCGTTATTGTTTATTTAACCGCGAGTAAAAGACGATTTCAATTCAAGAAGGAGAACCTCCAGATATCATAGTATTTGTGTTGTATTTATTTTTGGTGTTAAATCTCGGATGAGAGCCTGTGGTGGGTAGACATATGTTTGGTCGTAGCTACCCTCAGGTCACAGCTGATCGGCACGTGCCAAACTGCTCGTCTCGCGCGGAATAGACGATGCCCATCATTGGATATGTACCTAGGTAGGCTAATTATCCTTATGACTCCCTCTCGTTAGCTATTTTTGTATGAATGGAATGTGTGCAGAAACAAAGCATGAGAAAGAATGACTGATTAATAATCAACTCTTTTTTACAGGATTAAATTTCAATTAGCTCCGCGTCCCCTCTCATTCGTATTAGGCTGTTCCTTTATCCTTGCTGACTGTGAGTGTGCCAACCGACGTTCTCTTTCAGGCATGTATTGTTTATAATTTGTGCTTTCTCTCCACAGGGCTTCAGTAAACCGTGAGTTTTTAATCAAATACTTAACGAAACTTCTAATTATAATGTGTGTGATGGTTGGGCACAGTCGACATATCCTTACCCCTAAATCGGCACATCCTTTTTAGGGCGGCATGGCTACTCGTGTAGCGGGAGTGTTACTAACCATATATTTGTGTTTTCTTTTGTTTCAGGTCGCCTTTGACATTGTTTCACATTCAATCGTGAATGAAAAGCAAAGTCATTAACCCGGCCCAGGGGGACTAATGTTGATTAAAGTCCCACCTGGGTAAATCCTGGCAGACGCGTCCTTGTCGCGGGGGTGGGCATACAGCCAATAATTTAATAATTATTCATTACTTAAAGTCAATTGGCGTATGGCTAAGTTCTGTCAGGGACCCGCTGTTTGCACGGGTATAAATAGCAAATAACAATTAATCTCTAATCATCTTTTGATTATAGGAGACACTGGAATACATGAGCAACCCTTCTAAGGACGGAAGGAATTTCTTGAATGATGCCATTTAAATTAAACATTAAATGTTATTATTTAGAGTTAGAACAATTACGAATTAAATAATTGATGACATGAGATTAAAGCAACTCTAAGGCACATGATTATGCTTTTTAAATCATTAAAATCGGTTGATAACTTTGCGAGCTATAAGAGTTTGAAGATTTCTCGCTAAGATGGTGCGCCTGCACCAGGCGTGAAATTCAGTAGGCCACCTGTTGCCTAGTCGAATGTGTGCCCTGGTGTGCCGCGTACTGCTAGCACTAGGTCAGGAGGGTAACCGACTTGCCGCACCACCCATATAGCTGGCAGGGGTGTAGGTAATGGTAATTACCAGTAACGTAATTGCAACAGAGTACGACTTTACGTTATTAATAATATCTGAAAAACAATAAAAGATATCTAATCAATTCCTTCATTTATCAAAAAAGTATTAAATTCTTTAAAACATGTCAGTTACCCAGTAATTTTCCATTAATAATAAGAGATATTATAAGGGTGTAAATTATGCATGCAGAATATTGATATATCGAATTTGAGATTTTTTTGCAGCAAAACGCTTATAGATATTAATTTACCGTAAACAGAATAAAATATAGCATCTAACTGTGCATGACCACAAAAAATTTCAAAGCTATAAAACAATTAGAAGTCCATCAAATAAATTTTTGAAAATTACCTCATAATTTTATAAATGTGCAATTTACGCCTAAACTACTGAAGATCGAATTATTTATTATTTTTCTCATTAATATAATTAGTCTACAAGTAAGTATTTGTCATAATTTCCACGAAAATCAAAAATTATTTAATAAATTTTAGCTACTACCATTAGGGATACCCGTAATGCATTACGGCCTATGCTTGCTTCGGTAGCTATGGTTGCCATGGCTACCGTACACGTAATCGCCATAAGAGCGGCCATCATGGATTGGGCAACAAGATCGGCCGACGTATTTTGCCTTGAGACTCCACCCGTGAAAACGGGTAATTTTTAAAAATTCATATCTTTGTTAGTTTTGTAGATATTCTCTTCAAATTTTCAACAT
This sequence comes from Aleochara curtula, assembly GCA_963978815.1. Lineage (NCBI taxonomy): Eukaryota > Metazoa > Arthropoda > Insecta > Coleoptera > Staphylinidae > Aleochara > Aleochara curtula. The sequence goes on from OZ022219.1 coordinate 126,245, forward strand.
TCATTAATGGATTATTGATTTATATGTCAATATCAATTCTATATTTGGGAGTAATTTATTTCCGGAGTTATGGTATGTTGAAAATACTGCAATTTCGATGCTGGTGCACGGTATCTAGGTCAGTAGGCGTCATGTAGCAAATTTTCCAAATGTTTAAAAATTCATATCTTTGTTGCATACGCATGTATTGTGATGAAATTTGCAACATTTATTAAACGATTATTGCTCTATGCAATCGTATAACTTTCATAACTGATAATAAGTTATTTTGGATTTTATGATTAGTTAAAAAGCAACAATATGTATAATGATTTAAATATTTATTCATTGATTTATTTAAGCCGCACTGCATAATTATGCACTACTCAACAGAGCTGGCATTCCAGTAAGCAAAGGGTTAGTGACCTATTTCACTTGGCTACTGTAGCTACTGCAGGAAGTCAACCCTTTACTGGAGCAGGTACACCTGTTGCGCGGTTCCAGAGTGAAGTTTTCAAATCGTCATAACTTTTAAACTACTGAACCGATTTTAATGACTTAAACACTATTATTATCTACATTAAAGCCGCTTTAAGCTGCGTGTAGTTCAAAACAAGTTCAACAAGAACTCACACAAGCAGACAGAAATAGCATATGATTATCATCAGATATTTAAATATTTAAAGTATAACAAATCCACGAGGTGCCGCAGCATTGTTTAAAACTATATTTTATTCAGCAACTCACACGGACAGTGGAAAGTGCATGAGTGTCAGTTTTTGATCACACGGACGAGAGAAATGCATGAGTGTCAGTTTTTGGCTCTGCTGGCCGGTCGCTCGAGCGGACACAGCGCATGCAACTGATATCAGCTGTGCGACGTCAGTACAGTGCTCGTGCTCTCCACGTGCACGTCGCTCCACGCGTTTGCCTTTTAGGTAGGTAATTATTAAGTTCTAATTACGCGGCCGCGATAGATTTTTGAAGCAAGTGATAGCAGTGTTAATAATTAATCATTTAAAATCAATTCGTACCCGATTTCGCGAGTGAAAGTGCTTAAAACAAAGTGAACACGGATTACTACAGTGCTTCTTCTCTTCTGTTCCCAGGATGTTTTCGCCATCAACCAAAGGATCAACAGGACCATCAGCATCATCATCAACATCATCTGCATCATCCGCCAGCCCCACATCAGTGTAATTAGTGCAACGAACAGTGATCAGTGAACATGTGCTTTCTAAACCATGGCCTTTTCTGTGTGTTATTCAGTGCCCTGAGGATTAATTGGATTACACATCATCATCGCCCAGCTCATCAACCCTTCCAGAGACGAACAGTAGCCCAGGGATCGCCAAACCGTGAGTACTTTTTAATGATTCTAAGCATGCGGTCCGACGTTTCTGAACAAATTTTGTGCAGGTTCCGGACCAGTCCAGTTCACGTCGACGGCCAGTCCGTCCCCTGACACGCAACGTAACTTAACCCGTGTACTGCTTATCAGTCATAGGAGAAACTTTTGTGCCTCAAGTGCCGTTTTAAGATGCTGTTTTACTTAGCATTGGCAAAATCGCTGGCGTAATATTATTTTAGATTTTGACTAATCTTTAGCGCGCCAATTTCAATTTATATTCTTTGCGTGTTGCTTTGCGTTCATTTAGTGATTATAATTAATGCGTTTTATTGATTTTGATTTATCTTGCGCTAATGCGATTGCGGATTAATAGATTATTAATTGAGTTGCGGATATTGGTGGTGATTATTAGGTTTTTAATTAAGTTGCGGATATAATAGGTGCTTGCATGATAATTAGATAGTTGCGATTTCTGAGTATGATGAGGTTTGGTATGATGATGAGTGCTGGAATGGCATGCATTAAATTGTCTTTTGTCTCAAGGGTGCGCACCCGAAAGTGTGTCTTGCATGGTATTTTGCTTGGTGGGGTTTTGGTTTTGGTGGCATGGTGTGATTTGGTGGGGTGGTATGATGATGATGAACTATGATATGGTGGCATTGAGTTCCATCATATCATACGAATCATTTGGTGGCATGGTGTGATTTGGTGGGGTGGTATGATGATGATGAACTATGATATGGTGGCATTGAGTTCCATCATATCATACGAATCATTTGGTGGCATGGTATGAAGTGAGATTTGGCGGCATGGTATGGTGGTGGTGAAGTATGATTTGGGGGTATAGTATGATGATGAGGTAGTGGGTTTTGGCGGCTTAGTATGATGGTGACGAAGTGTGAGTTGGCGGCATAGTATGATGGTGATTAAGTATGATTTGGCGGCATAGTGTGATGAAGTATGGTATGAAGGGATGGTATGATGATGAAGTATGATTTGGCGGCATGGTATGATGATGATAGAGTGTGATTATTAGGCGGCTAAGGTATCACCACCATGAATTAGGTCATTAGGAATTGATTTAGATAGCGGAATTAGGTATATTTGGCAATGCGTACTTCCGTCGGAACAGCACGTGGCTCGCGGCATGCGTTAATTGCTTTTTTAGTTGCCCTTTGCGACGTTTGATTAATTTGCGGTTCGGGTTGCTTAGTGCTTATCAGGGGAATAAGGGATTAGATCGCGATATAGGGAAACGTGTCAGGGTATGGATGAGGAGAGGATGGACCATGAGGGTGGATCAAGAGGATGGACGAGAGGATGGACCATGAGGATGGGCCATCAGGATGGGCCATGAGGGTGGATCAAGAGGATGGACCATGAGGATGGGCCATGAAGAATCCAGGGGCAGCAGCGTGGAGGACATCGCCGGACACGTATCTGCAGGTTTGGCAAATGAACAGATATTCATTGTTTTGTTTGTGTGTTCACAGGCATGGTGGCATTGGAGCCATCCAAAGAAGGATGCCAAGGATTCTACCAATGAAGGAAGCCAAGGATTCAACCAATGAAGGATGCCAAGGATTCAACCAATGAAGGAAGACCAGGACCAACCAGCGTGGGAGGCCAGACACGTATCAAGCAAACGAGTAATTATAAAGAATTAATTGGTTTGTTTTGTATGTTCACAGGAATGATGCCATCCAGCCGAGATGCCAGTCGATGGGGGGACCAAAGGGTACAAGTATCTTAGTGGTAATTAAGTGATCAATTACTAATTTGCCTTTTGTCTGCTTTCAGAATCAATCCAAGGGAAGGAGGAAGAGGAGGATCGCCGTGGAAGCCAAACACGTATTATAAAATTGAGTTAATTATATGAAATTAATTTGGTTTTCTTGTATGTTCACAGGTTCAATCCAGAGGCAAACCAGGGACCAATCAATGAGGGAGGATCATCAAGGGCGAGAAGTATCGGTAATTAGAAGTTAGAATTGATTCATTGGTTTTCTTGTATGTTCACAGGATCAATCCAAAGAAGGAAGCCAAGGTCGTGGGCCAAGGACCAGCAGGAGGACGAGGGTAAAGTATCAACAAGATTTATCAATTGAAAATGTATTCATTTGTATGATTTTTGTTCGCAGGATGCCACAACAGTCAAGGGGATGAGGATGGAGGATGGAGGATGAAGATGACCATTCAATCGAGAGGGTGGAGGGATCAAGGAAGTGGTGCAACCGCCCAGTGCTTCAAATTTATTAGGTCAGTGCAATTAATTCTTATTTCTTTGCTTTCTTAATTAATTTCTTCTTTCAACATTTGTAATATTTGATTATTAATTAATTGTATATTTTGTTACAGGTGAACTAGGCTAGTGCGACATAGGAATCCTAATTCGGTCGAGACGAGGGTGCGCGAAGGACGAGGAACGAGGGACGTAAGCCGGTAGCTTCAGATAAGGTCAGGGAACTTTTATTATTGTTTATCTTTCCTTTTTTCTTCTTTTTTCTCATTATCGGGTGTCATCGAGATTAATTACGCGTACCGCATAATAATTTTTAATTAGATGCCGCGAATAAGTTATTAATTGCATTTTATCGCGACTTTTTTGTTTAGCTTCGTGTAATTATGGTAATTAATATCGCGCGTGATAATTTTAATGATTTTAATCGCTTTTTGGTAGTATTTTGATCGAGTTTAATTGATTAACGGTCGTGTCGTTTGATTTAATTATCGCGTTTTGATCGGTTCGCGAAAATATTTGTTTCGGGTTGTCTAATTACCTCGTAATTATATATGAATTTGCTCTGATTAGAAATGGTACAAGCATTGGTATGATGGTATGATATGTGTTTGTGTGTGTGAAGGGTGCGCACCCGACTGTTGTATGCTTTGAGATTGGAATGGTGTGATTTGGGGTGGTATGATAATGAGAGGCTTGTAACATTTCTAATTATTGCAAATTCATATACGCGTTCATGCGCCGTTTGATGGCGACTTTTTTTTATCCTAGACAACCTGGGCGAATATTTTATTAATTTTGAAATCGCTTAATTAGCTTTTAATTGTTTTAATTGATTAATGCATACCGGTATGCAATATTAATTGCGGGAGTAATAATTTTAATAGTACCATTTTGGGTACTAATTAGTATCGGATATCGGTAATAATCGCGGTAGTAATCGCAGTAATAATCGGGGTAATAATCGGAATAGTAATCGCGGGAATAATCGGGATACAAGCCGGGGTAGTAATCGCGGTAATTGGGGGTAAATCACCAATGAATTTGAAGCACTCCCAAGGAGTCAGCTTCAGCATCAGCACCACTACCACCAGCCAACCGCCAATCAACCACCACCCCCGCAATACCAACCACAACCGCCGCGGGATCATCATCACCGTGGGAGAACCACCACTGTGGCTGCTTCGGCAGCCCAGGTACTTTTAATTGCTAATCATATTTGTGTTTTTCTTTTGTTTCAGGTCGCCTTTGAGCAGCCCTATTGGTCTGAAGCTCATTAAGCTGATGGCTAAAAGGGTTGCTCATTAACCCGGCCCAGGGAAACCTTCAGTTTCACCTGGGTAATACCTGGCAGGCGCGTCCACGTCGCGGGGGTGGGCATACTCCTGACTGCCGCTAATTAGCGGTTAATTTGCTAATCAGGAGTATGGCTAAGTTCTGCCAGGGACCCGCTGATTGCACGGGTATAACCAGCAATCACTAATCACTTTTTTACAGCTTTTTTCGTTGAGAATGAATCGAAATAAATTATGGAGCAATTTAAAGGTGAGAATTGCCAATCAGCGATATTAATTACTAATTAAATTCTTTTGTAGGTGTGACGTAGCAGTGACGTGATTTGAATATGGTTTGAAAGTTTGAAATATTGCCGCTTTTGGAACAGCTGGCGATCGATGGCAATCGGAGAATCGAGGATGGACGATAAACAAGATTGAAATTCAGCGCGAACTAACAAGTTTGAATTTGAAAATTTGAATTTGAAAGTAAAAGCTTCGCGCCTTGGGAATCGTCGGAGCTCGGACATGTCGAAAATCGGCGATTGACTTAACAACTTCAGCGCGCTAAAGTTTAAAAGTTTAAATGTCTGGAACGCGCCGACATCTGGTGAATGTTAGGGAAGACAGCAAGCAAATTTATCATGCAATTTGAATTTGATTATACCATTGATTTGAGATACATGTGAGTATGAAAGGGTCTTTAAAACCCTCAGGTGAATTTCCAGCAAACATTTTTATTAATATTCATTATATTTTTGAGGTCAAATGGTATTCAAAACAAAACGCAAGAAAGGAACAGGAAGGCATGGCTGAACAATCAAATAACTATGGTGCAGCCACAACAGCAACAATAATTTTAAGTGAAGGATTTACTGATAATGATCAACAATTTCATCAACGACTGGGGATGAGGAAAAAATTCAGCAGGTTGAGAAGAAAACAAGGAAATCAACTAATAAGCTGGATGATTCTGATAAGGAAGAAGAACAGGTACCAGTGGAACAACAGCAACCGCCAACCAACCACCCACAGTACCAACCACAACCGCCGTGGGATAATTTAGTACCAACCACAATAACGTGGGACCCGCTGATTGCACGGGTATAGCCAGCAATCACTAATCACTTTTTTCTAGCTTTCTTCGATTAGAATGAATCGAAATCAATTGTATGAAGGTAAGAATTTCAAATTAGCGATATTAATTACTAATTATATTCTATTGTAGGTATGACAAAACAGTGATGTTATTTGAATGTGGAATTTTCAAATATTCCCGTTTTTCGAACAGCTGGCAATCGATGGGAATCGAGGATAGACGATCCACAAGATTGAAATTGACCTATGAACTTCCAAATTTAAGCGCGCCGACACATGGTGATAACGATTCATCTAATCGGTGAGTACCCAGAAGTGGGAATTTAATTTACTTTATATGATTGATATCAATATGTGGTTACTCGCGAAACACGCAACATGACTATAAATATTTAAAGTATTCGCGCGCTTAGAACAGCTGCTCGTCGTACACGTTCGGACATGCCGAAGATAACCATTCGTAATAACAAATTGGCGCAGCAAAGTTTTAATATGAATGCGCACTAATTCATAAAGAATGAATTTGACAACAAATGCAACAACAGCGAGTATTAATTACTGCTTGTACTACCAGATGAGTACCAACTAATTAGTAGCTTTTTAGAAGCGTTAAAATTGCGTATGATAATCTCAATTGGTGAAAATCTCATAATCCATCTTTTAAAAAATTGCATATGATACATACATTATTCCAGATAGCGCAAAAAATAATTAAAAAAATCTAACATTATTGTGGTAGCCAGAAAAAAATTATAAAGTTGAACAGTCAACTACATGTATTCCTTATGGGAGCAATGTTCGCGGACGCGTCATATGCTAACTTTTAATCATGCTCCTATAAATTCCTATTTTTTGATAAATCTGTCGAAGCGATTTACACGAAATTTGCAGGGCACAATCACAGATAAATTATTCACATCCCCTGTAAATTTCATTAATTGCTGTAAAAACGTTTCTGAGATACAGACTTATAAATTTTGATACCGTTTCTCTGGAAAAAAGTAAATCTCCACTTTGGATGATTATATCTCATAAACTAATAAGTTAATATCGTAAATATTCCGCATAGAGATGCTATGGCTATTTGAAAATGTATTTATGTAAAAAACAATAATGTTATGAACAATCAAGGTTTTACATATTTTTCGACCAGAACCGCACGACGTGTTTGAACAATTTTTGAAAATCTCAAAATCTATCTATTAAAAAATTGCATCTGATACATACATTATCCTAGATAATGTAAAAAATAATGAAAAAAATCTAACGTTATTGTGGTGGCCAGAAAAAAATTATAAAGTTGAACAATCAACTACATGTATTCCTTATGGGAGCAATGTTCGCGGACGCGTCATGTGCTGACTTTTAATCATGCTCCTATAAATTCTTATTTTTTGAAAAATCTGTCGAAGCGATTTACACGACATTTTCAGGGTACAATCACAGATAAATTATTCACATCCCCTGTAAATTTCATTAATTTCTGTAAAAAAGTTTCTGAGATACAGACTTATAAATTTTGATAACGTTTCTCTGGAAAAAAGTAAATTTCCACTTTGGATGATTATATCTCATAAACTAATAAGTAAATGTCGTAAATATTTCACACAAAGATGCTATGGCTATTTAAAAATTATTTTTGTGAAAAACGATAATGTTATGAACAATCAAGGCTTTACATATTTTTCGACCAGAACCGCACGTGTTTGAACAATTTTTGAAAATCTCAAAATCTATCTATTAAAAAATTGCATCTGATACATACATTATCCTAGATAATGTAAAAAATAATGAAAAAAATCTAACGTTATTGTGGTGGCCAGAAAAAAATTATAAAGTTGAACAGTCAACTACATGTATTCCTTATGGGAGCAATGTTCGCGGACGCGTCATGTGCTGACTTTTAATCATGCTCCTATAAATTCCTATTTTTTGAAAAATCTGTCGAAGCGATTTACACAAAATTTTCAGGGTATAATCACAGATAAATTATTCACATCCCCTGTAAATTTCATTAATTTCTGTAAAAAAGTTTCTGAGATACAGACTTATAAATTTTGATAACGTTTCTCTGGAAAAAAGTAAATCTCCACTTTGGATGATTATATCTCATAAACTAATAAGTTAATGTCGTAAATATTCCGCATAGAGATGCTATGGCTATTTGAAAATTATTTATGTGAAAAACGATAATGTTATGAACAATCAAGGTTTTACATATTTTTCGACCAGAACCGCACGACGTGCTTGAACAATTTTTGAAATTTCAAAATCCATCTATTAAAAAATTGCATCTGATACATACATTATCCTAGATAATGTAAAAAATAATGAAAAAAATCTAACGTTATTGTGGTGACCAGAAAAAAAATATAAAGTTGAACACGTGCTACTCTTGGCACGTGCTACTGTAGGAATTTATCCCATTATTAGAGCAGGTGAACCTGCTGCGCGATTCCAGAGGGAAGTTTTTAAAGCGTTATAACTTTTAATTCTGTGAACGGATTTTAATGATTTAAAAACTATTATTATTTACATTAAAGCCACTTTAATCTGATGTAATTTTCATATGAGGTTAACTCCTTATTAATATTTAATTAATGCCATTTACATTTAAACTATAACAAATCACATAAATTTAAATATTTAAAGTTTAATAAATCCACGAGGTGCCGCTCTATTGTTTAACACTCTATTTTATTTAGCAACTCACACGGACAGTGAGAAAGTGCATGAGTGTCAGTTTTTGTTCACACAGACGAGAGAAATGCACGAGTGTCGGTTTTTGGGTCCGCTAGGCGGTCACAAATATTCTGTCGCTCTCTACCATATACTGATAAACAATTTCGCTCCGTCGCACAGCTGTACAACAACGATATACACATAGCTGAATGTGTTTACTTGCTGATAATTTATTATTATCAATAAATTAAACTAAATTATTTATTACGCTTACAGTAGCTTATAGATAAGCCACATTGTTATACAAAATAACAAACGTTTCAATTTTCAGCTATCTTGCATGACATATTAATAAATTAAATTTTAAATTGGATACACTGTCGTTAAAATAATTATAATTATAACACGGTTTACCAAAGATTAAAGAGGCACCAATGTAGATGATAATAGTTTTTAAATCATTAAAATCGGTTAATTACTTTACGAGTTATAACGGGTTGAAAATTTCTCGCTGAAAGAGTGCACCCGCACTAGCATTGGAATGCGGAATGCCACCTGTTGCATCGTGGAATCCCCTTCTTGGAAGCGCCTACTAGTTCAGTAGGTCAGTAGCTACCGGTTACGCACACATGCACCTGGTGTGCGGCTACCACGAGAGTTGACTAAGGGTATGCATTTTTATTAATATCTCGCAAACTATAAGAGATATTTAAATAATTCTTTCACTGGCGTGACGGGTATTAAACGATTTACAACATACAAATAAGACAACAAATGTCCATAGTAATTTCCAATGATAAGAAGTCGATAAAATCAATATACTCAATATTGAGTTCTATCAAATCGCTATAACTCTACTTTATGATTAATATTTCAAAAACTAAATGAGATATCGAGATAATTGAAACTCCATTTAAAAGCTGATGAAATTCTACATAACACGTTGAAATTTGAACCAAATCTAACACCACAATAATTTTCTATCGCGTATTTAATTCACGATGATACAATTCGGAATGCTGAAGCTCATGTTTCGACTCAACTAAACGGAACTACAACTCCCCAATGTAATATCTCAAAATTTATAAAAGATATTTAAATAATTCTTTCACTGAAAAGAAGGGTATTAAATTCTTTAAAACATGTCAGTTACCCAGTAATTTTCGATCAATAATAAGAGAGATAATAAGAGTGTAAGTTATGCATGCAGAATACCGATATATTGACTTTTTTTTTCAGGAAAGTCCTTATAGATAATTATTTATAACAAATCCACGAGGTGCCGCAGCATTCTTTAAAACTATATTTTATTTAGCAACTCACACGGACAGTGGAAAGTGCATGAGTGTCAGTTTTTGATCACACGGACGAGAGCAATGCATGAGTATCAGTTTTTGGCTCTGCTAGCCGGTCGCAGCCGGTATCAGCTGTGCGACGTCAGTAAAGCAGTCGCGCTCACTGTGAGCAAGTCGCTCCACGTGTTTGGCTTTTAGATAGGTAATTATTAAGTTATTATTACGCGGCCGCGATTGATATTTGAAGAAAGTGATAGCAGTGTTAATAATTAATAATTTTAATTCCAATCGTACCCGGTTTCGCGAGTGTGCAGTGCTTAAAACAAAGTGAACATGGATTACACAAGGATTACTACACTGCTTCTCTTCTGTTCTCAGGATGCCTTCGCCTTCAACCAGAGGATCAACAGCATCGTCAACAACATCGTCAACATCAACTGTATCATCCGTCGTTCCCACATCAGTGTAATTAGTGCAACAAACAGTGATTAGTGAACATGTGCTTTCTAAACCATGTCCTTTTCTGTGTGTTATTCAGTGCCCTGAGGATTAATTGGATTACACATCATCATCGCCCAGCTCATCAACCCTTCCAGAGACGAACAGTGGCCCAGGGATCGCCAAACCGTGAGTACTTTTTAATGATTCTAAGCATGCGGTTCGACGTTTCTGAACAAATTTTGTGCAGGTTCCGGACCAGTCCAGTTCACGTCGACGGCCAGTCCGTCCCCTGACACGCAACGTAACTTAACCCGTGTACTGCTTATCAGTGCCTGGGGAAACTTTTGTGCCTCAAATGCCGTTTTAAGATGCTGTTTTACTTAGCATTGGCAAAATCGCCGGCGTAATATTATTTTAGATTTTGACTTGACTTTTGCGCGTTAATTTCAATTTATGCTCTTTGCGTGTTGCTTTGCGTTCATTTGGTGATTATAATTAATGCGTTTTATTGATTTTGATTTATCTTGCGCTAATGCGATTGCGGATTAATAGATTATTAATTGAGTTGCGGATATTGGTGGTGATTATTAGGTTTTTGATTAAGTTGCGGATATAATAGGTGCTTGCATGATAATTAGATAGTTGCGATTTCTGAGTATGATGAGTTTTGGTATGATGATGATGATGATTTGGTATGATGATGAGTGCTGGAATGGCATGCATTAAATTGTCCTTTGTCCCGAAAGTGTGTCTTGCATGGTATTTTACTTGGTGAGATTGATTTGCTTTGGGGTTTTGGTTTTGGTGGCATGGTGTGATTTGGTGGGGTGGTATGATGATGATGAACTATAATATGGTGGCATTGAGTTCCATCATATCATACGAATCATTTGGCGGCATGGTATGGTGGTGGTGAAGTATGATTTGGGGGTATAGTATGATGATGAGGTAGTGGGTTTTGGCGGCTTAGTATGATGGTGACGAAGTGTGGGTTGGCGGCATAGTATGATGGTGATTAAGTATGATTTGGCGACATAGTGTGATGATGATTATGAAGTATGTTTTGGCGGCATAGTGTGATGATGATGAAGTATGATTTGGCGGCATAGTGTGATGATGATTATGAAGTATGTTGGATTATGAAGTAATGAAGTATGGTATGAAGGGATGCATCCCTCGGTAGCAGTGCACTGCTACCGCGTCACCTACGTGCGTGAAACCCCTGTTACCTCTGCTTGCGCCTCTGTGCGTGAATCGTATAGAAAACATAGCGCAAATATACAGAGCCCTGAAAATTTCGAAAATTTAAAAATTTTAAGAAATCGAACAAAATATATATTTATTATATAATGCTCCTGTCTACTGATAACGAGAGAAATAATGAAAAAATTCTATCACCCATGGTTACGCAGATAATGGCATTTGTTTAAAATTAGTTTTTGGCGTTTATTTTGGTTTCTAGCATAGCAGTGATAGCAAGATTTTAACAACTAATAGATATTTTAACGACTCATCACACAAATTAAAGGGCATTTGGATATGCTTAACAGTTTCCTAGGAAACTTCAAATATATCAAAAAGTACCAAATTTTTTCAAAAATTATTTTCTGTGACATCCTGTTTATATAATAGTTTCAAATTTTACCGTGTTATTGCTAAATAGTTGATCTAATTTTAAAAAATACGGAAGATTAATCGATACAATGATTTAGTCGGAATTAATTCTCAAAGTCGAAATTTAGGATATTCCCCTCAACTTTGAGGACATTTTCAGGAATTGTTTTTAAATATATCTATTTACTTTTCACAATTGAAAATTTGCACAAATATCAACAATTAGACGTGCAATAACACGGTAATTTTTTGAAAATGATTTAATTAAGAGATGCTATAAAAATAATTTCCAAAATTGGTATATCTAAAACAGCGCACGTTAGAGATAAATTTTCGAAGAAATCAATGATTTTGAAATATATCCGATTAAGCTATTGATTTGAAATTATGCATAATTATAAATAAGATATACGACAATAATATAAAATAATTACAAAAATTCTAAAGTGATTAAAACATTGTCAAAAAAATTAAAGAAAATAAAGTGAATCTTGAAAAATTGAATGTGCAAAATCAATAATTCAATATTGTACGCTATATTTACTTAAAATTTGTAATAATTATGGATAGAAACTTCATACGCGGTGTAATTAACAATTGTTACTAATAGTTAATATTTATAATGTTATTTAAGCAAATATCGTCCAAAGTTTAAAGGTAATTATTCAATAATTACGATAAGATTGATAAGATTGAAGATTGAAATCGCTTTATAAATAACAAAGTTATGAACAATTAAAAATTCACTAATGTTTGGAGTCATTTTCGACCGCAACGACTTTCCGCTTCGGAGCCTCTGTGCCGTGTACGTATTCCGCTGGGGCTTTCACTGCAATACGTGACTTGAGCAATTCCATGGCGCGATAAATTGTTAAACTTTAAATGTTCATAACTTTGTTGTTTATTAAGCGATTTCAATAGTTTAAAAAGCATTTAGTTAATTATTTAATATATTATTCGTAGATTTAAAATCAGAGAAATTGTTTATCACTAGTACAGGATACGGGTGTTAGAAAGCGGGACTGCATTTGCTTAAAAAACCATTAAAATAATAATTTATTGTTATAAAACGTTATTAGGAATTATTCACTAGATTAGGTGTGAACTTTTGATATATAAATATTTTAAATTTTGGATAAGCAAACAGAATTATAAGCAATTATTGATATTGCACATTCAATTTTTGAAAAGTACACTTCATTTATTTTATTTTTTCTAGCAATGTTCTAATAGTGCTAGCGCTTTCATTCTTTCTTCAAATAATTATAGATTAGTTTGGTTATCTTCGTAGTAAATTGCAAGTCTGTAGCTTAATTTAATATATTTAAAAATAATTAATTTATTCGGGAATTCATCTTCAACGTGCGGTATTTTTGCAGTTTCAACTTTGAACATTATTTTCACAGAATCTATCGTATCAATAATTTTTAAAAAAATACCATCATATTTTACGTCTAATTGTTAATATTTATGCAAATTTTAGATTCTCAGAAATTATTGCAAATACAGAAAAAAATTCTTGAAAATGTCCTCAAATTTGAGTGTCATTTCCTAAATTTTGACTTTGAAAATTAGTTGCGGCTAAACTACTGTATGAATCATCCTTGATTAATTTTTTGTAATTTGATAAACTATTTGACAATAACACTTTAGAGTTTCAAGTCTCTATATATACAGGAAGTGGCAGAAAATTATTTATGAAAAAATTTGGTACTTTTTCACATTTTTTAATTTTTACGAGAAATTATTAACGATATGAAAATAATCTTTACTAAGTATGAACTAGCGCTTTCATTTTTAGCGCTTTCATTTTTATTTTAAATAATTTTAGATTAGTTTATTTATCTTCGTTGTAAGTTTGAAGTCTGTCGCTTGATCGGATCTATTTCAAAATGATTAATTTATTCGATATTTTTGCAGTTTCAACTTTGAACATTATTTTCACAAAATCTGTCGCATCAATAATTTTTAAAAAATTACCATATTATTGCACGTCTAATGGTTCATAATTATGCGAATTTTAAATTGTCAAAAGCTATTGCAAATATTAGAAATAAATTCTTGAAAATGTGCTCAAATTTGAGGGTCATTTCCTAAATTTTGATTTTCATAATTAATTGCGGCTAAACTACTTTATGTATTGCGCTGGATTAATTTTTTTTTGATTTTATAATCTATCTAACAATAATAATTAGGAATTTCAAGTCTCTATATATACAGGAAGTGGCAGAAAATAATTTTTGAAAAAATTTAAAATTTTTCCACTTTTTTCAATTTTTACGAGAAACTATTAATGATATCAAAATGCTGTTTACTCTGTACGATGCACCTTTAAAATGTCTATTATTAGTGAAAAGCGCATTAAAATTGCACTGCTAGAAACCGAGAAAAACGCAAAAAACTAAATTTAAACAAATGCAATTTGCTCTGCAACCATAAGAGATAGATTTTTTTTAGTATTTTTTCCGTAATTAGTGGCTTAAATAACATTAGAATCAAAACGAATTTTAGCCGAATTATAAAAAAATCCAAATTTTTAAAATTTCCAACAGTCCGTATATTTGCCCTGTGTTTTCTATATGATGCGTGGGCATAGGCGCAAGCAGTAGCAACAGGAGCTTCACGCACGTAGGTGACACGGTAGGAATAGTGAGTTAGAGCACTGATCGATATCCCCGCTACTGTGTACTGCCGCACAGTGTACACTCAGTAACCTCAGTCGTTTCGCGCCACTTTTACTAAACGGTTGTACCAAGTGTTAATCGCTGTTTTAATTATTAATAATAAGTTATTAGCAAACGTACTAATACAGATTAATAAATAATATAATTTCGCTTCTCTGGAATAGAAAATTACATAAATCTGCCGTGAGTTAGGTGTGTTTCTTTGGCCTGCTAAAAGGGTGCTGCGGAATTTTTAAACATGAATAATTACTAAACTAATTATGCAAAATTAATGAATTTTGGTACAGTGATAAAAAACTTAATGCTCTTTCAAATGATAGTTATCGCGTTTCCGTGGTTTTATTACTTTTATAGTTATTGACCGGAACATAAAATAACCTCATTTTGGACAGTTTTGCTTTAAACATTAATAATTAATTAATAATTAGTGCGATTTGAATACGGTTTTTACTCAAACAAAGTATATTTAATGCCTCATCATGTGACATAAAAATAATTTGGGATATCTGCCAGGAAATAGTATGTTTTCGACACGGAAAGTAAGTCAAATTTTTACCAATTTTTTTGCAAGTTTGACTTTCATAATTTTTTCCGGGTAAACGGTTATAGATAATTGTTTTGGGTTAAGGGCAACTGTTAGAGTGTCTAATTGACCATGTTCTGCCAAAACATAAATCTTAAATAATAATTAGAAGTGGGTCAAATCAATTTATGAAAATTTTTTTATCAAATCCGGTGTTTTCAATTTCAAAATTTTTTTCTCGGGAAACCATGAAAGATATTTAAATAATTCAAATTGTGTATGATGAAGGATTAATTGAAGTTTATCCAAAAAAATAATCAAGATGATGTCTATAAGGAGTTCGAAGATTTTCGCAAAAAAACAAAATTGATAAAACGTCAGATTGCGCATAAACCATAAATGATAGAATTTTTTTATTATTTTTCAGATAATTGTTGCGTCGTACGTATACGAATCAATAATTTTTTTATGCGAATTTTGAATATTTCAAAAAAATTTTAAATTGCTCCTCACTACTACTACTACAATTTAAATGTCGAGTATGTACGAACATTTAAATGGCCGGCACGTCATTTAAAGGTATTCGCATTCCATTGAGTATTACTCACCGCTACTCGTCTGCCGTTCGTCTACCGATAACCGAACGCGCCCGATGATGCACGATGCACGTTTGAAGCTTTAAAATATGACATTTTAATGTTTACGTTTGAATTCCATAACCTGCTTGAATTACATGTGTTTTATTGTTAGTGTTAATTGTAAATTTAATACTTTAGTTAATAATTTTCTCATTTGTTGCAGCCCTTCGTGAATGCGTTGAAGTCAATGGGCTTGGCGGGAGTCAGACAGTGCTCCACCTAACCAAACGAACGAAACAGGTGGTCAGCATTTTCAATGTTATTGTTCAACGTGGTGTTACTTTCAGTGGTTTAATAAGGGAAGTGAGTATTATTAAAGCTTGAAAATTGTGTTATTGCGCTGGCTTATAGTGCATTAGTGTTTCATGGGTGTTTTGTGCTTAGAAAAGTGTCAAATATGGAAGAATGCAGCACTGATGAGGTACACAACTCACTTGAGGATCAAACGCTGATTGCAAAGAAAGATTGTGTTATTAATGAAGAAGAAATTGAAGGCGAGATCTCCTTTACCAGGAAGAAAAGACCAGTACTTATTACTTCCAATGATAGTGATGAAGAAATCAAGCAGAACTCTGTGATTACTTCTCAGGAAGATGATCAAGCAATTACACACAATGAGACAGCTGATGATGAAGATACTTCTTCTACAAATCCTCCAGAAGTAAGTGAACACACCCATGTTGACTTGTTTGTAACCCATTGTCATATAGGCCAATAGTAATGCAGAAGAATCACAAGTAGCACCTTTACAACACAAAAAGAAATCCCGCAAGAAAAATAACAACTCTGAAGTTGACAATGACACAAGGAGGATGTCAGTTAAGGAAGCACAAAAACAAAGGAAGGAAATTGACTCTGAATCACAACGTATGCATTGTGAGTCCAACATCTCTCTGCCATACCATAGGTCCAAACAATGAACACTTTGTGACTTTCTAAGGATGCGTTCCCGATTTGCTGAAGTGGTGCCAGAAAATATACATTGATTGCCCACAGCATCTTCAATCAAGATGAGCAGAGAACACCTTGAGCTTGTCAGGTGAGTGAATTTTAATTGTCCTGTCAAGTTGTTACCAAAACTTTGTGATTTCCCAGTTAAAAACTCAAGGAGAGACAAAGGCATGTTGAAAGCTTTTACAAAAGTGACTCAGACAGTGACTTGGACAAAGAGGACAATGAAAATGAGATGTTGGCTCAAGAGATTTTGAGTGAGATGTTGGGAAATGCCATAGCATTGAGTGAAGAGAAAGCACAAGAAGTGCAAAGTGTTGAGAAAGAGTCTTCAGGTAAGAGCCAAGTCAAAAGTTGGATGAGTTCTGAACTGGATCAATTCAAACCAACATTGACTGGTGACCCAAACCTGGTGATAGATTTAGACAAGGGAACAACTTTCCCAAGTGATGTCAGTGTATTAATGCAACGATTCATGCAACATACAAGCAAGAAATCCTTGACCAAGAAACCATCCAAAGTTGAATTAGACGTCATTAGTGTTTCACAATCTGGCGATATTCATAAGGAACGGGTAGCTCTCCAGACGGATCATCAGGAGGAACCGAAAATTGTTGAAACACCTGGTGTGAAATTCAAACAACTCCGGGAAAATCTACGAGAGCAAATCGCAAGGAAACGTAACGAGCAGTGGTTGGAAAAGCAGAGATTGCAAATCGAGAAACAAGATGAGGAGCAGGAGTGTTGTGCTGATGATTTCCTTGATGATGAGGTTCACTGATAACGAAGAGGAATTTTCATCAAGTGATGAGGAGGGAGAGGAAGATGAGGTAGTTCAACAGGTTGAGAAGAAAACAAAGAAATTAAAGAGGATTATCAATCAATTAGATGATTCCAATGAGGAAGAACAGGAGAAGCCAGTGGAACAAAAGAATGTCAATACAGATTCAACAATTTCTTGTAAGTTTTCAACATTTTATATGTTCTGATTGTAATACAACTTTTGTGTTTAGGTTCTGATGATGATTTACCAACTGGCGGGCAAACAAACACTTGTAATACACCCATAAAAACGATGGAATCTCGCTCGGAATTGGAATTTCTCTCTCCAGTGTTGCGATTGACTGGATTGCAAAGCTTTGACTGCACTTCCAAGTTCCACCCGGGTTCTCCAGGTTCACCAGCAGTTAAGCTAAAACCCGTGGAGAAATCCTGGTCAAAGTCACTTTTCCGAAGTGCAGCAAGTGAACTCGGCACGCAGGAGATGTACGGGAACACTCAGGATTTGCTGGAATTGTGCTCTGGTGAATTCACCAACGCAACAACACAAGAAGCATGTGAAGACTCACAGGACTGACAGGAAGAACAACTTATTGATGAAGATGAGGCGGAGGAGGAAATTAGGCCAATGAAACGTAATAGAAATCAACAAATTATTGACTCTGATGATGAAGATGATGGGGAGGAGGAGGAGGAGGAAGAGGAAGAAATTGAATTGAATTGAATGAAGATGTTGATGAAGTTGGTTACGACTCTGAAGAAAATGAAGTGCCTTTACACATTCTGGAGGCCAAAAAGAAAAAGCAGCAGGGCAAATTCCGGGTGGGAAATTTCGTGGAAAACGAAGCTGAATTAAGTGGCTCTGAATGGGGCAGTGAGGATCAAGATGAGCGAAATCGGGATGATTTGGAATTTGTACTTGGAGATGAGGAGAAATTCAATGAGAAGCAATTACGTAGAGATCTTGAACAAATTCATGTACGCCGTTTAATCGATGAGGATAAATGGGATATTAAAAAATTGCAGGAGCTGCTGTTGAATGAGGATGAAGAATTGTAAGGAGCTGGACGCCAAAGGCAATTCAAATGGAGAAATATCGGTTGGTTTATTACTCCCACTTTGGATTTTCTTTCTTAATAACTGAAATTCCTCAAATTTCAGATTCGGAAAATGTCAATGCTAATGGAGAACTGGCAGCTGAAGATGAACATAATCAATCAATCAATGATGAGGAATGGCGCAGAAAACGATACGAACGTGAAGCTTTCCTGGAATCGGTGGGTGTAATTTAATTACGATGTGAATAATCATTAATTAATTGAGGCAATTTTAGCAAAAAGATAAGAAAACATTGCCGCCTAGTCTTGAAACTAAAAGTCAGGTGTTTCAATTAGGTCAACGTGCAATTATTCAAAGCAATAAGACATTGGTTAATCCGGAAGTAAAGCCAGTCTCAAAGCAAGCGTATGCAATTCAAGTAAGTCATTGGCGTTTGAATGGGTTAATGAGCTAATTAACTCATGTTTTAGTCACTGCGTGGGTCATTTTTGTCCAGGAATGATCAAGAACTGGCCCGGGAGGTGCTAAAAACTCCAAGAATTTCGTCTTTCAAAGTGTCACAAATCGCAATTCGAATGAATTAGATGCGATTAATGCGGTAATACTTTATATTAATTCAACTTTAAACTTTATTAATACATTTCATCTTACAGAAGGAGAATAAAAAGCGAAAAGCGGTGGATAATAGTACACCATTAGCATTGAAGAAGTTAAGACTGAATGGCTTAAGTCCAGCTGGTAAGCCACATGTCAAATCAAAAGCTAGATTATTTTGATACAATTAAGGACTGATTGATTTTTAATATAAACAATGCTGAATGGTAATGATGTGATTTTTTTATTGCTCAGTTGGTTTGCGAAGGCGGTGATAACTTGGAAGGATCTTCTTCAATGTTTCAATTTGTCCTAAAAGGCCCTGTAAAATGGGATAATTTAAGCAGCTGATGATTTAGCTTTAAGTAAAGCTTACTGTTGGTTTATGTAGTGCTTCCCTTCGCATATTATTTGGTCCATATATCACATTGTTTATGTCGCCCATAATCGAGACTATGCCATACGGATATCCTAATGGTAGTAGCTAAAATTAATGAAATGATTATTGATTTCGGTGCAACTTTTGACAAATACTTACTGGTAGGGTAATTATATTAATTAGAAAAATCATTAAAAAATTCTATCTTCAATAGTTTAGGAGTGAATCGAAAATTTAAAAAAATTATCAAGTTCTTTTAAAAAATTTAATTGGAGGACTTCTAATTGTTTCATAGCTTTGAAATTTTTTGTGGTGATGCACAGTTAAATACTATATTTTATTCTGTTTAAGGTAAATTAATGTACCTAAGTGTTTTCTTGGAAAAAATTCTCAAAATCAATATTTTATTATTTTGCATGTATAATAAAAAAATATAATATAATACTGCTATGATTCCCTAGGGATGTTATATCATATCTGCACAAGCAGAAGGTTGTAGAGTTCTTTATCAGCTAGGGTATTGTTTTCGTCAGTTCTGAGTATGCATGGCTCATTCTTGCTCCCTCCTAAAAAGCAAATTATATGATTATTAAATTTAATTGTGTTAAGGTAATAAATACTCACATGATTCCCTAGGGATGTTTTTTCATATTTGCGCAAACAGAAGGCCGTACAGTTGTCCATGAGCTAGGATATTGTTATGGTCAGTGCTGAGTATGCATTGCTCATTCTTGGTCCTTTCTAAAAAGCAAATTATATGATTATTGAATATAATTTTGTTAAAGTAATACTCACATTATTCCCTAGGGATGTTTTTTCATATATGCGCAAACAGAAGGCCGTACAGTTGTCCATGAGCTAGGATATTGTTATGGTCAGTGCTGAGTATGCATGGCTAATTCTTGGTCCCTACTAAAAATTAATTATATGATTATTGAATATAATTTTGTTAAAGTAATACTCACATGATTCCCTAGGGATGGTTTTTCATATTTGCGCAAGCAGAAGGCCGTACAGTTGTCCATGATCTAGGATACTGTTTTCATCAGTGTCGAGTAAGCATGGTTAGTTCTTAGGCAGTACTAAAATGCAAACGATATGATTATTGAATATAAATTTGTCAATATAATACTTACATGATTTCCTAGGGATAATAATTCATAATTGCAGTTATATAGTGTACAGTTGTTCATTACTTTCAACTTCATGTTTGGTTAGTGCAGACCCCATAAGAGTATGTTAATATAATATCCTAGCCATCAATTTGTTCCTTTGATTTCTCGGGCGGATCAGACAGAACTTCAACAAGTTCACTGTCTTTGTCTGATATAGTAATAATACTGCCAATATCAGTAGTTTGGGATTCGTGGTAATCCTGCGATGCATTAGATCCATTTCCTAACCCTGAAGATAAGTCAATAAAATCAGTAATGTTTAATTCATTTGTAGCACTCTGTTTTTCCCTGGGATGATTCATTTACATGCTTGTGTTATTGCTGATTCAATTGAGTCTCTTACTGAAGGCTGGAGAGGCAGGCATTCTATCAAGAGCCTTCAATGATAAATGCTGGCTCTTTTTCATAAATGTATAGAAGATGATCAATCAAACGATAAAGATCGTCGCAGATCAAATTACGCGGTTTCTCATATGTTTTGTTCAGTGTAGTGATTGTCAAAATACTCATGACCGGGGTAAAAACATAATTGCAAATAGAGTAATTATATGAATTGCAATACAAATTTTGATACTTACTTAAGTTGCAGGACTAGTTGTGCTGTACTTTCACCAGTTTTTGACACTGCTACTAGTATTTGATGACTCTTCGTAAGAAACATGAATTTTGTATTGCCTGCATCTACTGATTGGATGGTGTCACTCTGATCCTGGATGAAGCTTACTATTGCTTGTATTACTCCAAATAACATTGCCAATTTGTTCTCATTGCCATATCTAAAATACCAATATGTTTAAGTATGCTTGAAGCACAAATAGAAAGAGGAAAGCTATGTACCTGGAGTAGATTGATTTCCCAGCTAAGCTCTTTGTAAATATGTGCTTCTTCTTGGTCAGCCACTCTTCGTTTCTTGTGTAGTCATCGTTCTACGATTGTATACTAACATCATCCTCATTTGTATTAGCATTTAGCTCTTCTGAACCATCATCAATGCTCGTAATGTTCAAGGTATCTACATTGCTTATGAAAGAGTTGAAGCTTTCAAAGTTGTCAGGCGAATTCTCTGGTCATAAGTTCACACACTCTGTATCCCCCATTGGTACTTATCGTTGATTGCGATATTCCTAATTAAAACAAATCACTATTAATTTATTTATTCATGGAGAAAAACAAACGTAAACCCACATTCTTGAGATTTGTGGTTAAGTAGGAGGAGCTTATTAAGTTTCCACACTTACCATCGGGGGCATGCTGATTAATTGTTGTCAGACTTTAAGGTTGAATTAAATCAAATAAAATGAATTAATCAACATATTATAAACATTTAACAAGACTTATTTAGTTATAATAAAACATTTTACAGTACATTTTTTGAATTTAATCTGTTATACAGACTGCATGCCATCTGCTTACACTTGCACTAGTGACTCACGCACTCATGCATGATTGACCTACTTATGAACAGCTGATCACCTGACTGCCGCATTCCAATGTAGACAGTAGCATGTAAATGGAATCCCCTGGAATCCCCATGCGCGCGGCCCTTTAATTTGCGATTTAAACTGTGAACACCTTTAACTATTTTTTAAATCGCTATAACTTTTAAAGTTACTAACCGATTTACGTGATTTAAAAACGATGTTCATCGAAATTAGAGTCTCTTTAATACTCTGTAATCAGTTTTCCGATTTTAGTTGTTCTTAACTTTGAATTATATCAACATGAGAAATGTGCATGGGGTTAGTTTTGCAGCATAAACACCGCGTGTATGGCACAGGTAAAATGATCTTTTGACCCGGCCAGCAAATTTTTGTTATCAGTAAGCCAGTACAGCGATCGCTCTCGCCTCGTGGCGATCGCACTCACGTGGCGCATTTTCTTAAGGTAATAAATCGGTGTTTAATTCGCGATAATCGTGTAATTTGTGCGCGTAAACTGTTTGTGCAATAATTTATTGAGTAAACCGCGAATAAGTGATAAGTGATTTCTAATACAAGTGCTTAATTGTGTGTTCATAGTGCCCCAGGGATTCATCACCATCATCGCCCAAGCCAGCCTGCCAGCCAGCCACTAACCAGCGAAGAAGATTTTGGACACCACCCTCCTTCCAATTGTGTGATTAGTGCTAATTAAGAAATCAAAACGTGTTCGCTAATACAAAGTGTTTCGTGTGTAATTTAGTGCCAAAGGATTACTACCACGCATCACCCTTTGACAAGAGGTCCACGTCCCTGAGAAGCCCCGATGACGAGTCCCAATGGATTGATGAGCCCCTTCGCCAAAACCGTGAGTACCAATTACATTTTTCACCATGCGGTTATAGTGACCTGATCACAACGAAACGTTTCTATGCAGGTTCAGAACATGTTGGGATGACGTAGTAGATAACGTTACATGGGGCAGGCAAATCTCAAGCGTGGTTAGTTTTGTTTGTTTACAGTATTTTTCGCTGCAATTTTTCGTAATTTAAATAATTTCATAATGCGGTTTTTAGCTAATGAATCATAATTAATGCGCCTAGTTAGTTAGAGATAGATAATAGATTTCCGGTTGCGGATATTCCTGCGAAATTTAGCTATTGTTGCGGTAATTAGTTTGCGAGTATGAAATTGATTTGAGTATGGTGTGATTTAATAGGTAATGATATTAGCGCATGTAATATCATTGGTTTGCTATGCTATTGATATGCGAATAAATGAGTTGTCCTTTGTCTAAAGGGTGCGCACCCGACTGTGTGTCTTGCATGTGTTATGCTAGGAGTGATTGAATTATTGGTGATTTTCTTGGGTTTGGGTTCTTTGAGTAAGTTGCATGATGAGCATGATGATGATTAGTATGATGGGTACGAAGGTGATATGGGTATTTTGCATGGTGTTGGGTATATTTAGGTAGTAAGTTGAATGATGGGAATGGTATGATGAGATTGATGAGTATGATGGATGATAAAGTGGGTGTTTATACTGATTATGCAGTATGTTGCGCCAATGGGTTTGTACCATGAATTAGGTATATTGTGCCAGTTAGGATTATTTAATTAATGCAGTTTATGCTCGTTCAATTAGAGACTCGCGTTTCGCGTCGTTTGCTTAAATTATTTATTTTTATTTTCGCGCGTTATAATCTTGAGATTTTGCATCGGTAAATCGTGGGGAATTCGCGTATAGTTCGCGGAAATGGAGGGATAACGGTTTGGCAACTGGAGATGAGGACGACAACGACGACGACGACGACGACGACGACGACGACGAGGATGATGAATGGAATCAATCGCCAATTCCGGACAAAGTCAGGGGTGAGCGCATTAACGTATATAAAAAGAGACATACTTTATTTACATTGTATATAGGGTGAATGGAGCGTGAGGAATGGAGGGATTTAAGGACCGAGGGGCTGAAACCGACTGTACTACAGGGTGGAGAACGCTGACTGGAGATGTGGACGCCCAGGCAAGTTTTGATAATGTTAACAAACAATTTCAGCATACTTACTTGTTGTTTTCTTCTGTCCACAGGAAAGGATCCGAGGGATGGAAGGACGCCCACGCCGGACACGTGTCAGCAACAGCAGATTGGCAAGCAGGAACTAATTAGTTTTTTTTGTTTGCTCGCAGGTTCAATCGAGGACGATGCTAGGCCGTGGATGCGGAGGGCGCCGGTAAATGTATCGAAAGTTTTGATTAATATGTGAATTATAATTTGTTTTTTCTTTACTTGCAGGATCAAGCCATGGACGGAAGGACCATTCCTGGCCAATGGGACCATCACGGACAAGTATCGGTAATTATAAATTAGCAAGTTAATTCATTGTTTTTCTTGTATGTTCACAGATTCAATCGAGAAGGAAGCCAGGAGCCAATCGGTCAATCCATGGACCAGGACGAAGAGGATCATCACTGGGGATGACGGACAAGTATCGGTAATTATTAACTACGAAGTTGATTCATTGTTTTTCTTGTGTGTTTACAGATTCAATCGAGAAGGAAGCAAGAAGCCAATCGATGGATTGACAACCATACCAGGACGAGGGGGATCATCACCGGGGATGACGGAAAAGTATCGGTAATTATTGCGCACCCGACTGTGTATGAAGTGAGGGGTTGAGGCATGGTGTGAAATGGCATGGTGTGGCTTGTATTATTAATTAAGCATTGCAAATTCATATTCGCGAGTCATTCGCTGTATTTAAGCGACTTTTTTTGCTAAGGCAGCCTACGCAAATATTAATTAGGTTTTGATTTAATTTAGAAAATTCATTAGTTTTTGATTATAGTTTTTATTTAATTTTGATTAGGTTCATTAGTTAATTTAATATTAATTAATTAATTTCATTTTGTAATTATTTTTATTAATTCGGGCAATTATTTCGGGAGTAATTTTTATTGCGCCTGGTCACTTTTTTATGTGAGCATTCCTAATATGGATTCCAATGGATGGGAGAATCCCAGCACCGAATCAGGACAACGCCAGAATCAATCCAACCAATCCAATCTAGGAACCGCCCACCAACCGCCTACAATCCAACCACAACCGCCGCGGGATCATCATCACCGTGGGATTTTCGCTGCGGCTACTTCGATAGCCCAGGTACTGTTGTTTACTAATCATATTTGTGTTTTCTTTTTTGTTTCAGGTCGCCTTTGAGCAGCCCTATTGGTCTCACGCTTAATTAAGCTGATTACTAATAGGGCTGCTCATTAACCCGGCCCAGGGAAACCTTCAGTTTCACCTGGGTAATACCTGGCAGGCGCGTCCACGTCGCGGGGGTGGGCATACTCCGGATCACCGCGAAAAAGCGGCTAATTAATTAATCAGGAGTATGGCAAAGTTCTGCCAGGGACCCGCTAATTGCACGGGTATAACCAGCAATACAATTATAATTTGTGTATTATTAAATGAATGTATGCTTAATGTACCTTTATTTTTGCTTATCAATTACAGGAAGCATCCAAAGTAAAAAAATTCGAAAAAAAGTAATTAAAAGCAAGCATTAATGTAGGCACTGATTATATTATGACGTAGCAACGCGGGAAATGTAGTACGTATATATTTAAAATTTGAATGTACTAGCAAACTTTTCGCGCGAATGTGTTAGCAACGCTTCTACACATTAGTGACGTGTTTTAACATTTGAGCGCGCCAAACAATTGAAATATTTAAATAGATAGAAAGAACTGACACCAGTTGTATAACAATATACATTAAAACGAATAGTTCTCTACCATTGCAGATGGGTTCCATTAAAAAAAAAATGCCTTCTGATAGTATAGGAAACGAACAGTACATCAGTTTTTAAATCATTAAAATTCGTTCAAAACTTTAAAAGTTATAGCGAGTTTAAAACTTTCCGTGGGGCTGACGAACTGCTATCAGGGCAAATTTATTTGCGTAAGAAGCGCGCACCTGTTTAGTTAAATGACTGGTGAGTTCTCGGAAGCCGCACTAGGGCAGTGGTGCATTCGTGCTCGGAGGGAGGTGCCATGCGCAATCCCCCAGTTGACAGCAGCCATTCGCTATAACCAGGCCGGAATCACAAGCAAGCAGCGCAACTGGTAGTGCCAAAATCATTTCTGGCATGTACACCACTCCTAAGAAACAATGTCTCAAAATCAAGTTTTAGATTATACACACAGAGCATATAAGATAAAAATATTTTTACTCCAATTTATGACTATTTAATTCCAAGTAAAAATAGTTGGAAGTAAGTTGGAAGCCAACTCCAAGGTGTCAACCACAAGCACATTTAAATACTTAGATTTGTATCAAATACTTAAGTTTAAATTAAAATAAAATAATATAATATTGTGTATTTAATATTAAATGACGTAATTAATTTAAATTTAAATTAAAAATATAATAATTTCATATAGTAGGTACTTAATATAAATATCGGATTACTACCTACTGAGTTATTAAAATATTCTTGGTGTCAGCAAAAATCTGCAGCCACTCGATTTCTAAAACATAAATAACAAATAACAGCGTAGGTACCTATTGCATGAAATTCTGTTTTTCATCAGCAATTTGCTAGTTCATCATAAAGAAGTCATTCATTTCCCATTTGATCAAAATTCCTATATCCTAATTAATGATTTGATTGCATCCGCGTATTGTTGGATGGAGAAAACCTCTTCAACCATCCCATCTGGTCGAATTACACCTAAAATACAATTTATTATTAAAGGCAAGTTGCATATTTCAATATTCTTTCCTGTTATAGGTATTACCATTCTCTTATTGGAATAGCACCCATTCTTTCCTCTCATTTTATATAAATGAAGCAGCAATTAACGTTGCATCATTTGATTATCCCATTACGAATTTGAAATATCATTATTTCGGTACAGCACAATTTATTTTGTGCTTCCGTCATATGTGATTGAAAGTTCCAGCTGTTTGGACATCATGAATGTTGAAGTCGCTGAAAAAACACAATATAAGTAACCCATTGTTTTCGCAATTTACTTATTCGCCTCTATGATGCCATTCAATTCATTAATTGAATTTACTATTACCTATAACTTTTGCGGATCCTTTAGTCACATATGCTACCTGTATTATAGCGCGGCGCCCAGCTAGCCGGTGCGAATAAGTTATAATAGGTGATTAAATAACTTGATGTTAACTGGCTTGTCCATTCACCTTTTCCTTCCACCCATTCTGGGAGAGACTGCCAATGGCAAGTATCTAATTGCATTTATATGCTTGCAAAGCATAACGCACCATAGAACAAATTTGTCTATGTCGTTTAAACTTTCTTTGTTTGTGTTTTAGCAAGATTCCTATAGCAATCGGTGCACATCAGCATTGCCAAAAATTCAAATGGCATTGACGAATCCATATCCATTACTTTAAAGAATAATCCTGATGGTAGTAGACAATCAATCATTCCAATTGAATATTGCAAGCTATTAAAATTATTGGGAAAACTTACAGAATCGTTGATCTAAAATAGATTTGTAATTAATATAATATTCAAGATATGCTATTCAAATATGATCAACCAATGATCAAATACCTCTAGTCGGCTTTGCATATTCAGTTCATATGCAATATACCCAAAACATGAGAGTAAATCCTTTAATATATGGTGGCAATGCACACCAGGAATAATTTGAACTTGGTCAGCGAAAGTTGACATAAATAATTCATTGTATTCGCAACGAATACTATCAGTGCTTAGCTTGCTTTACAATCTCCACAGGTTTTCGTGCATAAACACAAACGTTTGGTCAGTTTGTTTCTAAAATATAAGCAGTTAAAAATCGAATATCGTATGAAATTGAATTGTAATATTTACGCAAATGTCGATTGTCGCCATTTATCGAGTTTATGCTTGCTCATCATTACGATACGAAGAAATGTTTACTGGTCTCTCATTCCAACAATGAGCAATGGCTTAATGCATCATTTGAAAGCTCCATACGTTCTACCAGGGCTGTTGAACCTGCTTCACTTTTCTGCACTGTAGGTACATTCAATCCGGCTGTGCAGAAAGATAAATTTGACTATTGCATTGCAAATTTTTGGAAATCATCATTCTCCAGAAATGAATTTCCAGCTGATTCGTTTGATGAAATGATTAAGTTGCTTGACTAAAAACAGACGACGCGACGTATTTATTATATTCGCAAATTGCTTACTCACTTCTGTTTCAATGTCTCGTCATGCATTGAACTCTTAAAATATATTCAGAACAGAGCAGAGATTCTATATGAGATCTTGCATCAATAGTTACCGATTTGTATTGCTTCATTTTTCAATGTTGCTGACTATTATTCAGAATGGAATCGTTGGTTTATCGAATTTCTTTTCTTTCACTTCGTTTTACAATCAAATGCAAAGAGCTCTTTCCAAAATTAACCATTCGATTTGCATCACCTAAAGTAGCTATATGTTAGTATGAACATTCTAATAGGATATCATGATGGTACCTACTAATAAATGATTAATTACCTGTCGTCTTGTAAAATCATCGTTATCGGTTGCGTTGTGATCGCAACCGATATCTTGAAGGCAGTAAACGACAAAAACCTAGCACCTCGTCTGGAGCTGAACACAAACGATCCACAAAAACTGCAACGCTTTTTGGGACCGTTTCGATTCCGTGAAGACGTTGAGACACAAAAAACCAACGAGGGAAAAATGCAAGTCTGTTCATTGCAATTGTCTACAAACAACACAAACGTCTGGCTGAATCATTGGTATCCAAATTACTTCAAGCCACAGATTGCCTCCATGTGCATTACCCAATATGCCATAATCTCTCTCTCTGCAACTAGATCAATATTAATGATTTTACATATGGATAATAAATAAGACACCTGAATTGCGTTAAAAGCTTCGAATTTGTGTAGATTTCCTTGCAATCATTGGCTCAAAAATCGACAATCATATGTGCACCACCTGAAACACCATTATTTTAGTATGCATATCAGAATGAACTAAGTCATTACTAAATTCCTGGCCTGTAGTAAATTGAGTTCAATGGAAAATAGACCTTTATCTGGAACGGATGATGCACAAAAATGGCACTGAATTTGTACTGCTCCCTATCATGAACCGCACAGTACAAGCGCCTGGCTCATTCTTTGATGATAGTAGAATCAGCTGAAATTGTAATTTTCACTATATATCGCATATGAGGATTGTAAACAACGACATGATTTAACACTTGAACCATGTTGTTCATTTTTGCTAGCGAAAGCATCTGACTGCAGCACGTTGGCTACAAACTATGAAACCACCAGTCAGCTGATCTTCACATATGAAAATTGAACATTTTGAATTTCTGATCAGATAATACCAATCATATCGAGAAAGCTAGGATCATATGAACAAGTCGAATAATTCAGATTAAATCGTACATCCAATTGTACTATTCTCTTAGAACCTTGGCATATGTTTACATTGGCATGCATTAGGTGCATAGGTGATTATGAGAATTTCATAAGATCTGTAATGAAATTGTCACTTGAGTCACATTGTTACAAGTACTCATGATTTTCCTTAAGGGATAGATTTTATCAAAACGATATTTTAATGTGTAAAATCATTTCAAGAAGGTTTGCACATATTGTGCATTTTTTGCATCGTTGATATTTAGTGTTCAGGGGTCTTTTAGCACGGGGAAAGGCTCATTAGAAATTCAGCAGTGCATATTGTTTGTGGGGATAGCATTGAAATTCCATTTAAATGAGTTTATTGCTTTTAATTAATTTTGAAATTTTTTGGGTAATACACGCATAGACATAACCATGATGTGTCATATATGATTTTTCATTCGCTATATCTTGTGATTTACTAATAATTATGATCTAAAATTTGGTACATCATCATTTAGGGCAATAACCGATAGATTGCATTCAAAATAATAATTATTTATTGCAAAAAATATTTATTGTCAATAATTAGACAGTGCCGAGTCATGCCGATCAGTTCCGAACGGCGCATCTTATGGGTTGAAATAGGCCCGAGCAGCTGTTTTTTCGTCAGTTTTGCATAAACTTCCGACGTGGAAGCTGCGTCTCTTTGTTCCGTGTATTAATTTCTGCTGCTGCAGTTGCGGTGTTGCCAAATCGAACATTCTTGTGTTTTAGGTCTTCAGCTCATCGTATGATTGGCAGCATAGCATTCGCGATGCTGTCATAAAGTAAAAGAAAACATTAATGGTGGTGCGGCCATTTTTGATTGAAAGTTTCACAATCAATTAATATCACTGATTGAGGAGAGGCAGGAGGCAGCACGATATCTTCAAGCAAAGCAAAGGTACGTTTAATAGTGGATGTTTTTAATTTCGTTGTGTTTCTTAGGTCACCATAGTCGTCTCCTGGAAAGACCGGGCGCGTTTTCGTCGTGTGTTTGTCGTATGTTCGTCGCGTGCCTAGTGCGGGAGGCAGTCGTGCGGTGCGTCGGATTCTAATCGCGAAGACCTGGAGAGGTCATAACGAAATACTCATCGTGTTCGTGTCGCGTTTCATAATAGTAAGAAATCGCGATGATTAGCTAACGAAAGTGGGTTGTGCCATGGCCCCTTTCACCTGTTAGGGCAGTTTCGAAAAAAAAATTAATAATCGTAATAAAAATCGTGTGCGGGAGTGCTCAGAGTGCGAATAGCTGAGCATACCCTGAATGAAGGGTCGTGTGCGTTCGCGATATTGTGTCCGCAAGCCGCGTCTTGTGCATCGTAATTTAAATGGACAATTTTTAAGGATCAGTGCCGTTTCGATGGAGTGCGCGTGTATGGTCGTTTCCACCAGAGGGTCCACCAGGATGATGAGGGGACGGCAACGAGGGAACCCAGATAAGCCGTCCACCCTGAAGAGCGTGGTAAGTACCAAGAAGAGCCTGCTCTTACTGTTTATGGTGGCGATTGTTGCTTTGAGCTGGTGTGCCTTCAGTGCACTGCTCAGAGCAGCATTCAAAATCATACACTTTGGGAGTTCGGCTCTTATAGTTTTAGTTTCAGTACAAACTAACGTTTTGTACGTTGTTGGTCGCCTCTACTCGTTGGTCTTTTGTCTTTGTTGTTGCCTCCTTCTCTATGCGACTAACGTTCGCATATCGTAGGACATTCTCGAGTTGCGGCGTGTTAAATCCCGTAAGGGACCCCAATTTGTATGCCGCTGGGATGCTGCAATTGGGGCACAGTATTAAACAACTATGTATCGGCAATCGTGCCACCCATGGTCGCGAAGGCAACCGTGCCACCCCTGGTCGCGATGGCAATCGTGCCAAAATTGGTCGCGAATTTGGGCAATCGTGCCACCCTGGTCGCGAACTTGGGCAATCGTGCCACCACCAAACGAGATCAAACTTGAACATTGCGTGTGGCCCACTAGTAGATAATTTTAATCAATTACACTTTTCATTTTATATCTGTGTTACACTTGCGCTCTATGTTACACTTTATCTATGTTACACTTGCGCTCTTAACAAATAGCTTTCGCGTATTTCAGGGCGCTTTTCCAAGATGTTTTGCGCCATATTCGATTAGGTAACACATCAACACAACACCACACACAACCCTTCCTCATCCTTTATTATGTTCCTACAAAATACACATATAACTAAAATGTAATTTGTTCACAGGTGCTTTTTTTATTTTTTTAATCACGTTGCTTTCAGCTTAGTTGTTAAGTTAATCCATTTCTTTCAGCGCTTTGCTTTTTTTATTTTTATTTTTTATTTTTATAATACATTTTGCATTTCAGTGTGCTTTCCCATTCATCCAAGGCGGATCATAACATTTTAAATATTTCTTTTCAGCAAAAACTTGACTTGAAGTTTTATTATTTGCATACCAATTATTGATATGATAATATTGATTAAGTGTATTTGATACTTATAGTAAAATCAATATTGTGTAATCGATTATTGGTTTTCAATATCAATATCAAATGATTGAATCATACTTTATAGTCAAGTTTTATTTTTATTTTATATAATTGCTATTTTATCCTCTACACGAAACACTATAATCTCTTTATTTCAGTGCGGCAAACATTTCTTTAGGTTTCAGGTGCGCCAATAATTTAGCTGCGTTTATACATAGGTATGGCCATGCGCAATTTAATTACGCGAATTTGACTTTTGATGCGGTTTATAATACTTATAATTTTAATGCGTTTTAATCGAATATGAAATTAGTATTTCAACATTAATGCGGATATTTAATGCGCCTAAATAATACTTTCTTGTTTCAGGAAAAATTTAATAAACACTTTCTTATTTCAGCACTAATTAAAATTTTAACTTTTTAGCTATTCTTATTTTTAGATATTACTTATACTTTTTTATCTTTCAGGAAAAAATTAATATCTATTTTTTCTTTTTAGCACTAATTATTATTTTAACATTTCAGATACTGAGTACTCACGTTTCTTTATATTTCAGGAACAAATTAATATCTATTTCCTATTTTTAGATATGATATGCAAACGACAATTATGCAACTGTCTGGAATGTTGACGCCCAGCGATTAAGGGTTAGGCGCATTGTTATGATTGCGCCAACACTAACAAAAGTTTTTGTTGGGATGGAAATATGGGTCAGACCACTAATCTCATTAATAGACGTGGAATGTTGACGACCTCACATTAAGGGAAGGTGTATTATCTAATTTTGCATTAGAGTACAATATTTTCGCAATTAACAGCTGGTGTTTGAATGTTTTGAAATCGTCAATGGGTTGTCTTTTTCAATAAACCATAACTCACATAATGCATGTTACTAAGTAAAGAGTATCATGATATCATGCATGTTATTGGTCAACATCAAGTAAAGATATTGCATGTATTTAAATCCAGCTTATATAAATGAAATTTTCAATTATTTTTAGCCACTTAGAGCTAATTAAGATACTAAATAATTTGTTTTAGCTCGCACACATACAACTTCTTTTGGACAGTCACGTAGTATAACTTTAACAGGTACTGAAAGGAGTGAAATTGTTGTGTAACAATATGACTCACTCGTGGAATGATTATGATCCATAATTATCAGCCAAATTACATTATTTTACGGATATTTCTAATGGCAATACACATGAGTAGCTTTGATACCACTCTTTGTGTATCATAGTGTATGATGTCGAACCAGGATTGGTTTGTAAATGAATGGATCTTCTTGAGTATGGGTTTCTTTAGTTATACTTCAAACACTGGCTGGTACATGGACAGCTCATTGAGTTGATTTTCTGATAGGTTCGATGTGACGCTGTCGAAGACTTAGACGTGGCTTACCATTCCTAGACTTTACGTCCAGCACGTTCGAACGCAATATGAAGACGTGACTCATGGTCAATCAGCTGTTCAATCAATTGTATCAACTGCACTTCGTCTGCACAAGCTCTATGGTCGAACCCTACAACATCATCTCTGAAATGCATGGCACCAATTGTATTGGTGAGCGGTGAATTGTTTAATTTTTGAGTCATGAATATAATTTGCTTATAGAGTCGTATGAGTGCTCGGAAATTGTATGATCGAGGAGAGGCATCCAGAGGATGATATTTAATCAACGTGAATCTGGACGTGCTTTTTTGCAATCATTGCCGTTTCTTAACTAGTCCAGAGAAACTGCGACAGTACAAATAACAACACAGCCTAGCACAGCATATTAGTCAACATGAATCCCTGCACGAATTGTAATGGCTAAACCAACAAAACAACAACGCAGCCTTCCGCATATGCATCAATGGATCGTTTAATACATTAGGTAATGCCTAATTCAATTTAATATACCTAACTCCGCTTAAACATTTGATCAATGATAGGACTGCAGCAACAATCCGAGAGTCCACGCCACCTGTATGCGCACAGCTCTCTATTGCAACATAACTATAGGCCAGCTGATCGTAAAAGTAATTAATCAAATAATTAGAAATATGGTGAACAAGAACCAAGGGTTCTTTATTTACGAATCCAAAACAAGAATTCACTCGTCATCGTTACTGCATATTGGCGTCGCCATGACAAATTCTGAACAGGTATTTGCAAGTTTGAGATTAGTGTTGACTAGGTGTGTATTCGCCTATGTAGAGCTACGTACTGTAGCCTACAGAAACATTACGTGACAACATTCTTATCGCTTGGAAGACGGTGTAACATAATGCATTTTGGCCAGTTTTAGACACTGTTATTCCAAATGGAATATTCTATTCTGCGATAAATAACCCGAACACTTTGCGCATTCCGCGTTGCCTATTTCAGTAAAGTTAAAACAAATCGCATTGTTTCACTCATTTGAATTCTATGCTTAAATTAAATTCAGTACAATCTTCTCTTTTATTTTCTATTGTAGGACACAACGTGCTAGGCATGAGATTACAGTCAACCGACATTAAGAGAAGCCTAGTTTGCAATCGCTTTTAATAACCGAAAAGGAGCCGCGAAACAATAAGCGAACAACGGGACCTATCAAATTTCCAGCGATGAAACGTTTTATATCTTAAGTAATGAAGGGCGCATTCAAAATCACCAATCTCTAAGAAAACAACACAGTCTGCCATAATTCTATCGATGCATCGTTTAATACATTAGGTAACAATTCTAATTCAATTTTCTCAAACAGCTCGCGCCAATCCAGAACGTAGTCACAATAGGGAAAGCCAATACCTATCATTCTCTGTGAAATTCGGGAAACGTTGCCACGAGATTTCCAACAAATTATACAACATGCAATCGTTTGCAACGCAGTCAAAATTGTGAATCTACACCCGCAAAGTAATTATTGCTCAAGCAGCGCATGAAAATCGAATCAAACCAGTGCAATAGTTTTATGCGGATAGTGTAGTGTTTGTGTTTCGTTAGTAACATTTAAAATTTTAGGAAATTTGCCGCCAAAAGTTTTGAAACTACACGTTTAGCTCCGTTTCAACTGTGCTATAATAACCTCAATTGGTAGGAGACAACACGTGCTAGTTGCGGTTGGCACAGTCAGTCCAAGTCAGTCGTGTTTTGGTTGTCGTTCTCATCGTTCGGCGTTGATGAAGATTGTTTGTGTTATAATCTGATAACTCTCACGATATAGTTATGAGTACTTCCTTAGCTGAACAATTACAGCGGCTTGCAGTGCCCCAAAGCATTCAATTACGACGCAGTGATAAAATTCGTCCGTCTATTTTGTTCGAAGCTAAAGAGGCGGCGAATATTTCCAAAGAGAGTGTGTACCAAATCGCTATTGATGGAATAGAAGAGCTGAAGTTAAAGAGTGCAGTGTTTTCGTCCTTTGAACAAACGCTTTTTCACATCACTGCAAAGCAGTTTGAACGGTCTGTGCAGACCTCTGACGCAAACGTGAAATTGAACAAAACGATTTGTCGATTTTTTCATCTTGTTGCTCCATACTTTCTCACAAGTGCAGCACATAAAGCATTAGAATGGCTTGTGTACAGATATCATGTGCAGGAATATAACAAAGATGCATTGATTATGCTGATTCTGCCCTATCATGACACAAATATTTTTGTGAAAGTTCTACAGATTATTGAAATTAAGAAGAATGATAAGTGGTTATGGCTAAAACCATTGCAAAGACCTGGAGTACATCTGTCCAAACAGATATTGTATAATCATGCAAAAAGCAATCCTGGCTTCCTGCAACTCATCACTGACAACTTGCTTGCTGCAATAAATGAACATGAGATGCCATCAAATCTCACTGTCTTTTTTAACTTTTATTGTTCAACATTTGCAGGTGCAATTGTTCAGTCCAAGGAAATTGAGGAGAATCTTTTACTTCAGATACTGCCCTCAATTACAAAGGGTCTCAATAGTGATATTCCTGACTTTTGTGCTGCATCATATATAGTTGTTTCAAATTTGTTGCACTGCACAACTTTATCAGACAGGGTGCTTGATTTGCTGCTGGAGAGACTCAGTGAATTAAATTTGCCAATTCTTAAAACTGAAGGCTTGTTAGTTATCATTGTTCTGTATCAATCACAACAGGCCTACACAACTATGCCTGCAGCTGCAGTGAGAAATTTGTCAAACAAGTTGTGGCTAGCTGAACATCTACGTGTGTTAGCTGATAATGGTTGCATTTTTGTTGCATTTCTACAGGCATTATTCCAAAGTGGATTTAAGATTGCTATGGATGAAGTTGCAACTACATGTTGCCAAGCTTTAATTAAGTCATTGATTAACACTCTGAAATTAGGCCCGTCAATAGTTCACCAAATATTTAAGTGAGTATGGTTATGCGGCTGAGTTTCAAAATGCTCAAGTTTCTTCCTTTTTTGCAGTCTGTTAACAACTGAGTATGATTTCAAACAAACATATCCTCCGAACGTAATTGAATGGATGAAAAATATTGTTGAGACTTTAGAGCGCCAATATCCTGACGAGTTTGATAAAGAAGTATCATTGTTGATGCATGCTACAGCTGGTAAGGTTGCTATCCGTAAGCGTAAAGTTCTTCAACGTATTCTACAGAATGCAAGTTTTTATGGTCAAATCGAACTTTTTGATAAGATTTACCACCCGCAAGCCGACATCCGGAAAGCAGCGACGCGTCATCTAATGAAGAAGTACCATAAATTAAATATGCATGAACAGTCATTGGTTACGAGTATATTTACTGATCGCCTTAATGATGACGACCACGAAATTGCGAGAGAGGCGCTAAAAAACGCAGATAAAATTGCACTCGACTCTAGCGAGTTTCAGAAGTGTCTCATAAAGATGCTCTACAAGTATCAATTTTCGAGTTTGACCGCAAATATTCTCGAAAAGTTGCTCACCACTACAGGAGTTTTTAACAGTTACGAAGTGGCGATTGCCTTAATTCCGTATTTGATGCCCACCAAAAAGAATCATCTAAGTTTTGCAACATTATTAATACAGGAGTATTGTGCAAAATCTCCTATGTTTTCCGACTTTTACAAGGCGATTAAAGATAACAATTGTACAACGTGCCATGATTTGTCGACATATAACACTGCACATTTGGGAAAAATTAAACTGAACGTCACAGAAATTCTCAATGTTCAAGCCACCAGCGAGAATACAAACGAAACACTCTTCAAATACGCAGTGTGTCAGGCACTTGGATATTTTAATTGTGGATTTCTCAATGACGCAATGGAGCTGCTACAAAGTTATTTTTCGACCACAGACATAAAGCACGTAAAAGAGGATTCTGAAATGGAGTACATTAAAGCGGCGCAACGGGCACTGCCATTGGAGGGATATCTGAAATGTATGCAGAAATACATCGAGAAAGGCCCTGCAATTGAATTGGCCACCTACGATTGCTCACACTATGAAAGAAATGCACATGGGTCACTCTTTACTTTCCTACTGAATGGTGCCTTTCATGCTAAGGCGACATACGTGAACGAGTTTGCAAAAGTGTTGAAGATCGTTTTAAATAAATTCGCAAACGGATTAGAAGCCGAATTTCTTTTATGTATTGCGGCCGCTAATTGCGCCTCTATAACAACAGCTACACGAATGCGCGCTTTGAAGAGCGCCAAATCCGTAATTACCATAAAGGGTGTCTCGAGAATAGAAATAGTACTCAGCAGTTTACTGAGTTGTTTGATGGCGACATTTAAGGAGCTCCGTATTTTAGCTCTAGAAACTCTTCAGTTGATAGGTTCAATACCGAATATACCGAATGCAGATTTGAATTTTATTGCACATGTTTTGAACATGCGTCAGGAGATTGCCATCGATCATGAGCAAGTTCCGCTTGCATTAGCGGAACAAGGCAAAAATTATAGAGTAATAGAAAATTTATTAGATACTGAAGACATGCCCATTTACATTAAGGCCGACATGGTTTTACTAGCTTCACAATCGAACAACTTGAATATTTATAAAAAATGCATACAAATGGCTCTGAATGGCAGTTGCTCCACAAACGCCGCATGTCGTACAAGCATTATACAAATGTGCATAGAGCGTTTTACAGTTGAAATGGCTTGTGAAACGAAACCAAACTCTGAATTGTGGACTTTTATACGGCGGGTGTTAGAGGAAGATTGTATTCAAGGTGATCTGGATTTAGCACTTGCCGTGCGCTTATTAAATAAAATCGATCGTGAAATATTTGGCAACTTTGTTGAAGACATTCAGTTTCAACTTCTTGATGTTGCCATCCAGTTGGCGACCACTTCGATTAATCCCGATATATTGCCGGCTGTGGCCAAGTTATTTAAACATATTGATCTAAATGCATTAGCAATTTTGAAGCAGCTCGAACAAATGCGAGATGCTATATCCCCAAAGTTACAATCAAAGATAAGAAGGCGCATTAATGTGCTTCCTACTCCCGACGTGCTCGATCTACCCGAATGGAAGAAGGGAGTGTGCGTGCTTGAGCTAATCCAAGAGAAGAAGAAAGTGCGAAACATTGCTGAATTGATTCCCGTATTCTTTGGAATTTTGAAGAAATGCCTCGACTTTGACGAGCAAGCAAATGTGGAATATCCTAAACAACTAGTTTTATCGAGCCTATTGTACTATTGCGATAAAATTGATCCAAGGGACATACCACAAGCTGCTTTCAATATGGAACTTGTTGTACAATGTGTTCGTGCCTCGCAAAATCCCCAAACGCACCATCATGCGTTACTTTTACTGGCTAAGGTTGCGACTTTTATGCCAAATCAGGTGTTGCTGCATATGATGACGATTTTCACATTTATGGGTTCGAGTGTCCTACGACACGATGACGCTTACAGTTTTCAAATAATATCCAAAATTATTGAGACCATCATCCCAATTATGGTCAACAAAAAACAAGGCGACATTGTTAACGTTTTGAGGGTGTTTGTGGATGTAATTCTTGATGTGCCTGAGCATCGCAGATTACCACTCTATTGCCAACTACTAGAACAGATCGGTGCCAAGATTAATTTGCACACCTTCCTTTTACTTATATGCGAAGCGCATGTTATGCTTAAAACCAACAAGGAAGGCATTTCTCGGCTGCATGTCGCAAGAAATATCTCTATGCATTTTGCACCGGATGTTGTTTTAAGCGCCTGTGCGCACCTCATTGAATATGTGAAAATGCTGCCGCAAGACAAGGAGAATTTCCATCCGCAACAGACGCTCCAAATGGATGTGTTTGATATACAAAATAGCACTCCAAAGCAATTCAGACATTACAAGTATTCACTCGTATTGTTCATATCGAGTCTGCTTGCAACCAAAGAACTTGTCGACAAAGTGGCTAAGCTTTCCAATGTTGAAAGTCAACAGTTGGAGGAGCTGCACAATAAGATCATCGTTAGTGTCTTGACCTATATTCAGAGCACTTCTAAAGTAGCTGACTTAAATTTGAATACGCCACAGGCACAATACTGGAAAGTGATGTTGCATCACGCGTATGATATTCTGGATAGTTTGAACGCACTGCTTACACCACAAATGTTCCTTCTGGTTGTGAAAGGTTTAATGACGCATAAGCTAGCTACTGTGAAAAGGCGCGCTCTGGAATTACTCAACAATAAACTACAGCACAATACAGCTTTCTTCGAGGGCGCTGAGAAAAGTGATCTGTTTGCAATGATACCACCGCTGATTGTGATTGTTAAACAAGTGGAGAAACAAGACGTGAATGCGGAAGATGAAGTTATTATTCAGACAGCACTTTTGAGTTTAAAACTCTTTATTCGACTACTGGCTGCTGAAAACAAAGAAAAGTTTGTTCAAATCCTCAAATTCATTACAGAATTGGTTAAAACGAATGTTTACGCAAATATATTGGCTTCTGCCATATTATGCATCGCAGAATTGTGCAATCAATTGCGTTCGCACTCGATCGGTGCACTCAATACATTTATGCCTGTTCTTATCAAAATTCTTCGTCGTGAAAGTAAGGAAGAACAGCCTACTTTATTATTATTGAGTATATTAACAACATTCCAAAAGATTTTAGATGTATTGGCCTTATTTTTGACGCCGTATCTTGACAATATTTTGGTTGCAGTTTGTAACACTTGTTCGAAGTGGGGATATAGTACGGATGCGAAATTAGCGAACTGTGTGAATAAATTGCAATGTATTCAAGACAAACTTGGAAGTTTACCAGCGCGCATCTTAATTCCAATCGTCAGCGATACTTACAAGAAAATTCTGGAAAAGCGTAATTATCGCGCTGTCCAAACTCTAATGCATATTTTGGGTGAATGTTTAAGTCATCTAAACGGAGCAGAACTGCAACAAAATCTGCCAGAGCTAACAACGTTTTTCTTGGATGCTCTAGAATTCCGTACAGCATCGATCAATGTCGCTGATGTCCAGTTAGTAGAAAATGAACTTATTAATGCACTGATCAGCTTGACGATGAAATTGTCAGAGACATCATTTCGGCCTTTTTATTATAAATTATATGATTGGGCTATACGTTCGAACGAAAAGAGCGTAAAGGCCATTACGTTCTATGCATTTTCACACAAAATCGCAATGTCTTTGAAAGGGCTGTTTGTACTTTTTGCTGGACA
The DNA here is from genome assembly GCA_963978815.1 of Aleochara curtula. NCBI lineage: Eukaryota > Metazoa > Arthropoda > Insecta > Coleoptera > Staphylinidae > Aleochara > Aleochara curtula. The sequence continues at coordinate 166,957 of OZ022219.1, forward strand.
TTTCATAACAAATGCGTCCAATCTGGTTGATGCTTGCAATCCGAACAAGAACGATACTCTGTATTTTGATATTGAAGAGAATAGCATTGAATTGCTGAACAATGTTCTACAAACCATCAATATGGTGTGCCAATTTGATACCCACAAATTTTTGAATAAGGAGCGCTTCGACTTGTTGATGCAACCACTTGTTGATCAGCTGGATAATACCTTGGGCGAGTTTGAAGACCGAGTACGTGACGTTGTCATTCCAACCATTGTTAATTTCACGGTAGCCACGGCCGATGATGCACTGTGGAAGCAGATGAACTATCAAATTTTATTGAAGACGCGTGATAGCAATCCGAAAATACGAATGCTTGCGCTAGAATGTCTCAGAGATGTGTGTTCGAAAGTCGGTGAAGACTTCCTGCCGCTGCTGCCGGAAACTATACCATTCCTTGCGGAGTTGCTTGAAGACGAGGAAGAGGCAATTGAGACAGCCTGTCAAAGGACTATTAAAGAACTTGAAAAAGTTCTTGGCGAACCCTTGCAGAAATATTTCTAAAATGCATCTGAATAAAAAGAATGTGTTGGTATATTATAAATTTGCCCAAACAGATTACGAACGATTTATCTAGCGTCCTTTTATATAAATAATATCACATTTCATTCGGCTACAATAGCCTCATCAGTGCAGAAATGACAGGATACAATAGTTCCGCAAAGAATGTATTACAACGTACCAAAAGGGCAATTGTCACAACGTATTTAGTGTAAAACAGATTAAAATCATGCTGCGGTCAAGTAACTAATCCTCGAGCATATTGATTTGGATTTCGGTGATCAGAGGGAACGTCAGGAACGATCGCCGGTTATTTCTTTAGTCCTTAATAGCTCTTGTTCCAGTTCTGCTATACGAAGCCGCATTTCTTGCAATTCTTTCGCCTGTCTCGCTATGAGATTGTCTTTATCTTCTTTAGACTCTTCAAGCTTTAATTCCTTAAGTAGCGTGGCTGCATCTGGCCGACTTGCAGGATCTCGTGCTACCAATCGCGACATGGTTTCCGCAAGAAGCGGCTGGTGTTTTCGTGTCATTTTCGGCACTTTCCCATTGCGAAGATGTCTTATGTACTCTACGCGTTCCATATTGGTGGAGAAACCCTCAGTCAATTCCAGGATAACAATTCCGAGGGAGTACATGTCGCTCTAAATAAATTTGAACTGATGCTAGTAATGAAAATGACAGACTATACTGATTCGTATACCTTTGCATCGCAAACACCTGCGAGTTGTTCAGGAGCTGCATACAATTGGGTGCCCCTTGCAATTTGGTGTTTTAGGGCACTTTTTGGACACGCAAGACCAAAGTCTCCTAATTGAATGAGAGTAGACGTTTGCATATCATGCAAGATAAAAATATTGCTCGGTTTAATGTCGTGGTGGACCATTTGCTTCGCGTGCATATAATCTATTCCTGTAATGCCATATTGTAATTTTGTTGAACGTGGTTTAGAAGAACGTACCTGATAAAATTTGACGGCAAATTCCGATAACTGTTCGTGCTCGAATTGGATCACAAACTGGTACAACACTGTTTACGCAGGAAGACTCTTTAACATTTCGATCTTCTAGCCATTCTTTTAGTGTTGAATGGCAGAGTGTCATCTGAATGTACAATGTGGCCCACGTTAAAGCGCCTTTTGCCTGTGTCCCTTGTAGTCGCTTAATCTCTTCCACTTTACATATTGCGTCGCCTCCTTCGGAAGCGGAATTACGCTTAATGCGATGTTTCGCCTTCTTATCCCTGGACGTCGATAATGAGTGGTGCCTAGAAGTTTCAAAATAGATGTTGAAATCTGTTGAAGCTGAGCCATTACTGGCAAAAGTGTCCCTTCCAAACGAATCGTCGTCATCGCCTTCGTCTTCACTATCAGTGTCAGTATCAGTATCACATTCATTTCTTGTGTCCATTTCTATCCACGCGCCCTTGTACTGAACAATGTTTGGATGGTTCATTGAGGCAAACGTTTTTACTTCTGCCAAGCAGTCTTGTATTGGTTTAATACTACTTTTCCGAATGCATATCTTTTTAATGGCATATTCGGTTCCATCGAGCCGATGTCGTACTTTAAATACTTTGCCAAATCCGCCACGGGCAATGAATTCTTTTTCCTCGAACTCTCGTGCATAGTGTGAGTCGATTACAGGTGTGACAGCACCAGAACGGGTTCCAGGTGCGGAAGAGAAGATCTGTTGGAAGATGCCCTCATACTGCATACGAAGCCCCTCAAATTCAACCATTTGGAAACTATGATCGATTATCATCATCCTGTTTAGAATTTCACAAAATTCCCTGTATTTGGCCTCGCTCGACTTGTATGCCTTGCACATAAATTTGATCAATGATTGAATGACTACCGAGTTCCGAGATGAAATTTGCGTAGGAAGCGCAATCGCATTCTCTTCATCGGCAAAGACTACACTCGAATCGGAAACCGTAGCTATAGCGCCCAATTCTAGCTCATCTTCAGTGGTAATACCTTCTGGAAATTCATCACTGGAACTGTTGTCAGAGTCGGTCAGTTCTGATTTAGCCATTTTATCACCTCACCACGTTCTGCACGGTCTTTCTAGAAGTATTTAAGACGCATGCTATCGATATGACCGGAAATTTATCATTTTATTAAAATCTTTGGACGAATAATGATTATACTTAAAATCCGTTATGGATACACGTGGAACGATTAAAATTCGACTGATGAGACGCAAAAACTTTTCAACTGGCGGGCTTGACATGCGTTTGCGGACTGCATGCGATTGTATGGTCGAGAACCACCATCTAACCTCTATACTGATCAACAGCAAACTTTAGAAATCTAGCATCGGTACAATAGTTTGGCTGTTACAATAAATACCAGACGAAAAGCAAGTTTTTAGCTCACGTAGAAACTCATCCTGTATCGTTGCGTAAACTGATACAGTACAATTAAACAGAATCGCCGTTGTAGCGCTGATAGGTGAAGCAGCTGATTGTGACATTAGTTTGAAATTGTTCTATCAAATGACCGGTGCGTTTCATAATCATGATCAAAAATAATTTTCGAGATAGATCACCAAATATTTTGGCTGTAAGTATGGATTAAGCCAAGCAGTTTGCCATATATTATAGCTCCATTTGCAGGCCGGTTGTCCGTTGAAAAAATCTGATCGTGCGGAAGAATGCCTTAAAATATATCCAATTGATGATGCAATTATTACGATCCTTGACGAAGCAGGTTTACATAAAGTACCTTCAAAAACACCCGCACGCAGGCCTGGACCGTGTAGACATGCTGGAATATACACGCAGATGCGCGAATTACTTTCGCCTTCAGTTGAATCACGATATCAAACACTTCTGAGGGACTTGAAAGAAACAAACTGGAACAGTTATTGGGTTAAGGATTTGGGCCAATGTAATGACCCTATTGGGGGTGTACCTCCGCATGTAACAAACTCTACAACATTTGGAATACCTAGCCGTATTGAACCTTCCGTGGCGGATTTAATTAATCCCCAGAAGTGTCCTTTGCAGCTTGCACTAGAAGATACTGAACATCATGAAATGTATAAGCAAACTCATAATGATTATTTTCCATCTGAGCGCGCAAATAGAAGGTCGGATGTTGTTTATATCATAAATATATTTCCACTGACACCAATTTTTGTAGGTATGATTCCCCGCCATTCGACCCCAAAACTCGTTTTGGGACTAAATTCCCAAAGTTTCGAACTACTGCCAGTTGTGCGATCCAAACAAACACATATCCTGCAGCCATTGCAAACCAAGTCTTGACAGATTTTAAAGCTCGGAATGCACATCACTTAGGAGTTGTATTAGCGCCGTATGATTCAAAATAAACCAAAGAATGCAGAGTATTAAGATTAGAATTGTTGTAGTAATAAGAATGTGAATAATGTCCCACCTGGATATAGATTTGGTAAACATTCAACAGTAGACCATTCTATGGCCGAATTACTGCAGCCTTGCATTTCAAACATGGAAATGCAGACAGATTTTCGCGCTGCGTTGGCTTCTCTATGGGAACTACGTACATCTTACGCGAAAAGAGTGCAGAACTTTACTGTATTACATCAGCAATGTGTACATGCTGCTGTAAATTCAAATTTCTGTAGGTCATTTGTTAAACCAACAATTAATTTCCAATTTTTTAGAACGGCGACACATGGTTAACTGTAGATATCTTCTTCAACATTTTAAAAGATAATCACCTCCCACTGCCAACAAATCAAGTCATGGAAATTGTTAAATGTTATGGAATGTTTCAAAATAACTTAGTACACTACGATTCAATCTTAAACATTCTAAATTCAGCTAAACAGTTTCCTGACCTTTCGTTTATTATGAATGATAATAGTGAGTAGGGAATATCAGTAATAATTAGAAACGATAGGTTTTTTTTAAAATTTTCTGCTCCAGGCGAAAGACGTGATGAATTTATTACCACATACAGAAAAAACTACGGTCCAAATCTCATTTGCATTTCGGAGAATGATAACATTCGTAAACCTTATGCTGGCATAGGAAGTTTTCCGGCTGAATCCAATAGGCCAGTTAGAAGTAAGACCGAAATTAGAAAGGATGAAAATGATTTGGGAGGAGAAACAGACGCTTCGATTATGATTGAGCCATCAATCTTGACCAATTATGGTCTTAGTCATATCGATATGTTAACCGTGAGTCAAAATTTATTTCATTATTGTTCTTGTACGTAGTGTTTTGCTTATGTTTTCATATTTATTGTGTGCAGTTCCGAGACGCAGAATATCTGCGTGTTCTCTTTGAACGCCTAGGATATAAATTACCGACGGATATATTTGAAAAACTATGGAATATGGGCAAAGAATTGGATGATAGTAAAGACGGAGTAAGTGTAGACACTTTTTATAAATTGATTCAGCAAGCTACACCATTAGTTGTACACCTAGAAGAGGATTTTTGTGTACAGGATAATGTCTAAAATTTATATATTAATTTATATAGAATTTTTATTCACTTAGAACGTCTAATCCAGTGTAATGTTATTCTGATAATTCTTTCACGATCGAGAATAATTTTGTAATTTTAAACTCGGCAACATTATGGCTGCAATGAATTTTCAATTCGTAGGTGAATTGTAGCAATCCATCTTGTCACTACTTCATGTTTATGTTCTCGATGTTCTCGTTTGATCTAACCTCTTCTTCCAGATTCCATGAGGTAGTGCTTAGTAGTGTGCATAGATATGGAATTACTAGATGGAGCACGGCATTAGTACAGTACAGTCTCCTGTTGGTGTCTCAAGTGATGCGTTATTCATTTGTTTTTTATTGCATTAGATTTACAGGCTCCAGTGGTTCCCAAAGTGGGCCCTGTAGCTATCGTCTGGTATAGCCTATATTGGCCGAGACCAAGCAACAAGTTTGAGAAACACTGCTATAGACGAACGAAGTTGCACATCGTAGCCTTTCGGAAGCATTCGAGTAAATATAGGTAAATACTAGGGAGCAAAAACTGGCGCAAACAAGCGGCCAAAAATTTGCATTTAACGCATGTAAATTTTGACAACACCGTTCCATCTAGTGATTCTATATCTATGGTAGTGTGTGATCATTTGTGTCGCTAGTATCATATGGTGAATTTAGTGCACTTCTATTCATTTCAATAATTATAAGAATGGGAAAACGTGGTAGTCATAATCGTAGTTTTAAGAGAGGTCGAGGAAGAGGTGGTCATCGTAATATCCACGGTAAACGAGATCATAAATCTTACAGTGATAAGTCTAGCAAAACAAACGTGAGCACGTTTTTGGTAAAGCCTGAACAACTCTGTGAAACAGATGTAGGAATTACCGAGTACATTAGCAATTTGCAAGGATTTGAAGGTTTGATAAAGAGCCGTTATTCTGATTTCCATGTAAATGAAATTGATGCATCTGGGAATGTTGCAAAACTGACTAATACTCAAATGCCAAAGGAGTTTCTTACTCGAGAAGTGGATCCTTCTGATGAGTCTCCAATAACTGAGATTAGTGCTGATAAATGGTCTGATATTAGAGATATGATGCAATGCAAAGATGATAGTAAAACAGTTAAGGTTGAATGTCCTGATGATAAAGCAATTAGAGGTCTAATACATACCACTGTCAAAGAAATATTTAGGAATAAAATTATTAGCAATACAGTAATAGAGGGTGATAATAAGTTTATTGTATTTCAAAAGGCGTCCAACAATAGTAAGTTGTAATATAAGACAATTTTAATACCATCATTCATTATGGTTACATACATTTTACAGATAAAGATAGTAGAGGAAATATATGGCCACCAAAGTTACCTCAGTATACTCATTTTCTGTTATATAAGGAGAGCATTGACACTATGAATGCAATCATTAGCATCAGTCAGACACTAAATATGAATAGTGCATGTTTTAACTACGCTGGCGTTAAAGACAAGAGGGCAAAGACTACTCAATGGATAAGTGCAAAACGACTGAATCCATCAAAATTGTTATATAAAACAAAGAGACTGAGAAATATAAAAATTGGTAACATTACTTTCAAGCATACTCCACTGAAGTTGGGGCAGCTAAGTGGCAACCAATTTAGGATTGCATTGAGAGATGTGACTGCAGATGATGAAACAATTACAAAGAACTTGAATCAAGTTAAAGAGTTTGGTTTTATTAATTATTACGGATTACAACGGTTTGGTAATTTTAAAGATATACCAACCCATGTTATTGGTGTAAAGTTATTACAGGGTAATTTTGAAGAGGCATGCAAATTAATTCTGAAACCTAGAAGTTTTGACAATCCATTAATGGAAATCACAAAATCAAAGCAGATTTATGCAGAGACTGGTGATGTTGATAAGGCAGCAGAGTTGCTCTCCAGGAATGATAGCATTGAAGCAAAACTACTCTCTGGTCTTGCACGGTGTGGCAAAAACAATTTTGTGAATGCGCTAACACATGCAAGTATAATCATGTAATTATTATCAATATTTTAATGCTTGAACCTGTTACAGATACCGAGAAATATGCGACTTATGTATATTCACTCATTCCAAAGTCTTGTCTGGAATTTAGTTACATCAAGGAGAATAAAAGAGTTTGGTACAACGCCAATTGTTGGTGATCTTGTGCTGGTAGATGATGCAGTAATTGAAGTTTTAAGTGATGGTGACCAGGACGTTCTTGATGATACAGAGAAAGGGAATACAGAAGATGAAGACAGTAAAAGCTTTAAGAAAACAGCTGTTAAAGCACTTACTGAGCATGATCTTAAGAATTACACAATTTACGATATAGTCCTGACTCTGCCTGGGTATGATGTGTCCTATCCAGAAAACTCACTAAAGGATTATTATCACGAGATTCTTGAAAAATACGATTTAGGATTGGAAATGGCTAAGCAAAGCGTGAAGTACGAGCTAAAACGAAAATTGACTAATTTAAAATTAATACTGCGCATATTATATTAATTAACTTTTTTTAGGACATACACATTAAGTGGTGACTATCGTAAAATTGTTAAACGTGCTGAGAACATGGAATGGAAAACCATAAATTATAAGGATCCGCAGTCAAATTTAATTCGTTCGGATTTTGAAGAGATTCTAGGACATAAGGAACCAGAAAATGATTTGGACGGGAATTGCAAAGGCGTACTTGTTAATTTCAACTTGCAATCTTCATCGTATGCCACGATGGTGCTTCGAGAAATTATGAAAGTTGACCTGGCCAAGCAAATCAGTCAGTGTAGCAACAGCGTAGCATTGCCTGCTGCGAAGCCATCGTCTGTGCCAGAGAACACAGGGGATGATAGCAGCCTCCTGCGAGATAAGACTAAATTTGCTGCGCTTCAGAAACTAATTGAAGATACGTCAAATGACAAAGATGCAATTGTAGGGCCCATTAAGCGCATCTTACAAGATGAAGAAAACGATGCAACTGATGCCAAAAAGCAGAAGACCGATGATGATGAAAGTGAGGAAGGAATTAAAATACAAGCATCGCTAATTTAACATTCACATGATTTAAATGCGATTTTCGATGCGCTTTTAAATTGACTTGTAACATAAACTTCGTCTGGGGTCTGCTTGAAAATTGTTAAGGGATTAGTTATTTTGTGGATCAGTAAGTTCACTTTATGCACGCATCTGACTTATTTTGCGTTTTGAGGTACTTCTCGAATTATATGCTTTGCTGTTTGTATTTGATTATTTAATTAATGTAAGTTCTATTTTAATTTGCAGCATTTAATCAATATCTACCTGTATGAATTACTAAGTGGTTGTGCAAGTTGTTGCGTTTAGTGAAACCACGGTAACAAATTATGCATCGAAATGGCTAAGTGCCGTTGTGCAGATACATATACGAAGGTCACCAGATAAATAATGATTTTGGACACTATTTGCATTAATGTGGTTTTATCTTAAACATACTTGTTTTTAAAACGAACGGCGACGCCCTATCAGTAATGGAATTTAATATTTACCTTCACATGGGTATTTTTGTGATAATACAAATTTGAGCTCGCCGTAAAACTTTTATTGCACAAATTACAGGCCTGCGGCTTTGAGCTAGTACAGATATCGCATTTGTGTGGTTTCTCACCTAAATGCAAAAAATATTTACTTTTTTTGTCATTTATTTTTAGATTTGCAGCAAGTAGGCGTGTTTGATTTCGTGAGCAGATTTCCCCATAAAATTAACATAACGTCATAAAGTGCTCTCAAAAATATTAGTATTAACTTTGGCACGCGTGCTTGATTTTAAGCAACTTTAGAACTGAATATAACTGGTCTAATTTTTCATTATCAGTTTTATAACAACTTATATTACGTGTTAAATATCTTGGTGTATGAAACACAGTTTGAATTCTTTTTTTTGCAGGCAAGGTCTGACAAACAATGGCATTTGTAGTTTTTTGCAACAGGACATGGAACACGTTCTGTTAAAGTAACTTTGCTCATTTATAGGTGAAGTGAAAGGTCCATGTTTTACTCTGAAATATGCTAAAACCTTGTTCTTTTTATAACTTTGCCGGGTTAGTTTTCAGATTGGTACATTGCTATACCGAGAGTGCTATAAATCTTGTTCGAACATTTAAATGACACAATTATAAGGCAATTAAATGATGACGCAATTCTAAAGGGTCTACAGGAAGCTGTATATACTAAAGAATACACAGCTGTAACTTCGGACGCATTCATTTGATAAATTACCTTCCTTTTTGCGATAATCTTTTTTAAATAATTACTGGTGGTTGAATATTACGCTCAAAAGCGTAAGTTTCCTGTTATAATTCACAATAGGAATTATACTTTTTTCGGGAATGTGTAATTTGATAAGTGCAATAGCTGAATAAACATAGTAACCCGTGTGATACTGGTGCACGTTACCGGGCAAAATAGACCAACAAACATTTGAGTAAACTTTGTTGGTGAGTGATAATATTCTGTATTACGTATGGCATCTTTTATCACTGAAAAGGTCAGTGATAAACATGGTTTTACTGCGTCAAATGCGCTCGAGGTTTATTTTAAAGTTAAAGACAAACAGCATATCGGACAATCCATTAAATTGCCGCCCAAGGTTAACGTGGATCGCATATCCCCGCCTTGTTTCCAAAGTGAACAGTAGTAAGCCGGCATTCAAAGCAGTTGTGCAGTTTGATTAACGAGGATGGCACTCGCATTAAAAAGTGGTACATTGCTACCAATATGTTTTAAAAAATTAGCATTTAATCCAGCATGGTACGACTATTTTTTAATTGAATCAATCCAGTAAGTAATTGCGCAATCTGTTTGTAGTTGGGCGTCAATGTGGTCACATGTGGAAATGGGACCCCCTGATAGTATTCTGGGTTTGAATGAATCCTTCAGAAAGGATGGGAATGAGAAGAAAGTCAATTTAGGTGTAGGCGCATACCGTGATGATAGTGGCAAGCCTTATGTGTTGCCTTCAGTAAGAATTGCTGAGGAAAGAATTTTCCACAACAAGTTGAATAAAGAATATGCGCCCATAGGGGGACCACCAGAATTTAGTAAAGTTGCAGTAGAATTAGCACTTGGAGAGGATAGTCCAGTTATAAAGGAAGAAAGGTATACCACTGTGCAAACCATCTCAGGCACTGGTTCTTTAAGAGTTGGTGCTGCATTTCTCAAGGCACATGCAGTTAAGAATGATGCAATTTATGTTTCAACGCCTACATGGCCCAACCATATTCCAATATTTAAACATTCAGGATTTGATGTCTGTACCTATAAGTATTATGATCCAGAATGTATTACATTTGATTTTAATGGATGTGTGAATGACTTGTATGTAAGTGGATACTGTTGATGTTGTTAATGGCCATTGCTTAATATTACTATTGTTTAACAGAAAATTCCAGCATGCACCCCAGTTGTATTCCATGCTTGTGCTCATAATCCAACGGGTGTTGATCCAACCAAGGAACAATGGAACAAATTGTCAGCTATTGTAAAGGAAAGAAAACTGCTTGCTTATTTTGATATGGCCTATCAGGGTTTTGCGTCTGGCGATTTTGACCGAGATGCCTATTCTTTGAGGAGATTTATTGAAGATGGAAATGATGTAGTAGTCTCACAAAGTTTTGCTAAAAACATGGGCCTCTATGGAGAGCGCGTTGGCGCACTAACCGTGGTGTGCGAGTCGAAAGAAATTGCAGCCAAAGTGCGCTCGCAACTTTTGATTCTTATCCGACCAATGTATTCGAACCCGCCAATTAATGGCGCTCGGCTTGCTACCGAAATCCTCTGCGATCCTAAGCTCACTGAACAGTGGAAAGAGGAAGTGAAGGGCATGGCTGATCGCATTATTTGTGTGCGAAAAGATTTGCGAAAAGCACTCGAAGAGATCGGCTCAAAACGTAGCTGGAAACATATAACTGATCAAATCGGTATGTTTTGCTATACTGGCCTCAAGCCGGACCAAGTTGAAAGGATTATTAAAGAGCGCAGCATTTATATGACGAAAGACGGACGCATTTCAATGGCAGGTGTTACATCTAAAAATGTTAAATATGTTGCAGAGTCTCTTCATGAAGTAACCAAGTAGCAAATTTCATAGCAACTTTCAATTACGAATTTCTATAGCTTTAAAATGCTTATGCGATAAAAATCTTGTTCGAGAATACTAATTTCCATAACATAAAAATGCAAAGTTCTCTAGTTTGCCTTTATTTTAGCATCTACCAATTGAGTTAAATTAAATTAAATTAACGTCATTTTGAGCAATGCCCTGCCGGACGTTGGATGAATAGCGTTTGCATGTTTCGCGTTAATCAACAGTTTTCGGCTACATCTCAGCTTCAGTTGTTTTCACATACGGAAGAATACAAAAATGTATTTACAAAACTAAAGTTAGATGGTTATTTACTTGATGTAAAATTTAACCAGTGTCGACTCTCCTAAATTTCAATACATCTAATGTACACAGGATGCAAAATTGAACGGTCAAAAATCTAACACTCAGATCGCTACCGCAAGTGAAATACTTTTTACCCATTTTTTTGCTTTGAATATACTCCCCAATGGATGGGTTTGTGATCGATAATACCTTGTTTACATTAGTTTAACATTGATATTCACACGCCCAAATCTAAATAAATTCAAGCAATTTTTTTACATTTTGTATCAATTACTAAAAAAATAGCTCATCACAAATTTTCGGTTCGTTTGCCTAAAAATCGTACAACAAATTACAAATATAATTTTACTAAAGATCACTTAAAGTAAACAGCCAATGAGTTTGAAATAATTTAAAACAAATAATGATCATGTTTCCGAGTCTTCGTCATCATAATTATTGAAAAAAATTGAAAAAATGTTGCTAAAAGATTATGCGGCATAATTCAAATGCACGAGAATGAACAACCTGCTCATATTGCATATCTAAACATATTTTTGTACTTTTTTTGCAAATGTTTCGAAACTGAAATCGAGAACGCGGTTAGTGTATGCTGATAATGCATTATGCCAAATTTCTTGCCGACTTTGTATTAACTCCGTATATTTTTCATATTCGAATAGCCAGGCTCGTCTAGCGTTTGAATCGCGTTTAATACTTCAATAGTTGATTCCCCAGGAATTGCATCCATCATTACATTGGCACTGGCTTCATTACCTACAAATTACGAAAAGTGTTAATTAATGTCAGATGGTTTTATTGTCCTAAACTATATATTCATCTCACCATAAATATATAGAGATGAGTCTTCCTCCAAGTCCATTTTGTTGGGATTTATTGAATTCAGAGTGTCCAAATCACTACTTGTTTTACTTGCACACTCTAGAGAGCCTGCTTTCGCAATCACATCATTACAAAGCTCTTCACACAAATCTGTACTATCTATATCAATAACGGTATCAGAAATTGGTAAGGGAACAGCCTCAATATGCTCTTCAATTGTAGAATTTCCATTTACCATTTCGGAGCAATTTTCTCCTTGTGTACTGTGACCTATGTCTAATCCATCATAATGGATTTGCGAACACTTAGTACTGGTCACACCATTGTTTTTGGCAGTATCAATAACTTTTTTCATATTCGTACCTTCGGCACGTTTTAGTGAATTTGTGAATTTTTCGGTAGATACGCTTGAACACTTAACTGATTCGTCTTGCTTGTTACCAATATCGAGTAAACCCGCAGCATTTGAACATCTGGTTATTGTTTTGTTACTCAGAGGCAGTACCTTTATGCCTCCTTTCGTGTTCACAACTTGTACTTGTGATAAGGGGATGATTTTTTTATTAGGCGCATTACGTACAGCGACAATTTTCTGCTTTGAGGAATGCTGCTGCGCACCTCCAGAGGTTGCGACTAATTTAAACTTGTCGAGGTTCTTCAGTGAGATGTTCTTGAATGGCAAAGTTGTTAAAGTCCGCTGCAAAATGCTTGTTGTCTGAGTTGTTTGTGTATGCGGTATGGTAGATACAACGATGAGTTTTTGACCGTCGGCTGTTGTAATGGTTTTAGAGGGAAGTGCTCGAAGCGACGGCACATTGACTTTGCCAACTTGTTTTACATCATTTGGCGTATTTGTAATTGCTTTCTTTGACAAAGGTTTATCCAGTGCAGAATTTTTGCCGTCATTGGCAGGCGCTATTTTGGCAATATTTTCTGCATTTTCTTCTGCCATAAGATCTATTACAGACGTTGAGGCGGTGCTAGAAGGTGGAATGGCCTGAATAGTCTGATTGTTTAATACTTTAATTTGAGGTTTTGAAGCAACTTGTTGAATTAACTGTGGCTTTGATTGCTGCTGGGCTAAAGCACATTTTCCGCCTGGTATTTCTTTCTCATTTTCAGGTGGCTTCAACTTGGCCATTTGGTCTTTAAATTTAGCCCTTGTCTTTTGCCTAATATTAATAACAACATCATATTATTGAATCATATTATTGAATGCACAAGAGCTCACCTGTAAATTTGTTGGATTTTACTAATTTTGGGAGGTGCCATTGGATGTGGAATCACTCCACAATTTTCCATATTCAATTTCCTCTTTTTGATGTCAGTCTCATTTAGCCGAAATTGTATGGTATTTTTATTACTTGTCTCTGAGGTAGACGGGTGATTATTTACATTTAGCTGTGTTGGCGATAAGGTGCACGGCCGCTTTCGTTCAGTACTTGCAGGCAAAGGCAACTGTTTATTTAGCTTGCTGGTTGAATCAGCAACATCATCAGCTATTGCTGAATATGCAGTTTGAGGCGTAATACGAGGAATTAAAGGAATTAAACGTTGCCCTTCATCAGCCCATTCATCGATTGAGTGTCGCTCGCCGTTGACACTAAATATAAGTTATATTAAATCCTCATTAAAAGGTTGAAAAGGAAGAACTCTTACTAGTATGCAATTGTATTAAGTCTCTCGTCATTAACAACTCGTCGAATTTCAGCTTTATGTCTTTCTTGAGATATGTGCAGCATAGTACCAGTCTCCTTCAGCAGCTTCAATTTCTCACTGCTTAGTGTACCCTGAGCTCTTAACGCATTTACAAGGCCAGAAAAAGCATCAATTTCTAAAATTTATGATAAAAAGTTATTGAATTTGAGCGTAGCAAGAGAGCATAATTGAAGTATACGTTACCTAAACATCGTAAGTGCTGCATTGACTCTTCTTTGCTCATATCAAGGAGAATAGGCCACATTATTTATGTTAAATTATTTAATTCATCGTCAACTCTGGTGATTTGCCTGACATTAAATATAGCGTCTATTATTTGAGGTTATACATACGATTTATATATTTTGATCATTTTTATTCATTAGTTTCAGTCACTTTGTTATTTTTTTCTAGTCGAAGCAATTGACTTCATTTAGGTAATTAATTAACTAACTTTTTTACGTGAATCTCAACATATTTCATAAAATATTATTTACATTTAGCAATGACACTAATTGCGATCTGCAGCCACCTAAATTCTTCAGCTTGTTTACATACATTTTAAGGAAATACTGTTTCCATGTATCAACATTTTATTTCTAATTTTTTAGATATAAGAAATGTATTTAATGATAATGCGTTAGCATATGGCATACGCCTTTCTTTTATACTACAAAGAAGTGCAGCATTCTCATCGTAAAATACAATAACTGAGTTTACAACACCCAGTCGAACTCTCATTTAATAATTTAAGGTGAGAAACACTTAAATTATTTACTCACAAAAATATTATTTAAAATTTTCTAGGGTCCAGCATTGCCACTGGCTGCCACTAAGCTAACCAAACAGCACCATATGACTCTTAGTTTGACAGCAAAGTCAGTGAGTGAGTCGAGTGGAGTCGAGTTTACGTCGCCATATTGGCAGGTTATGTGCGTTTTCCTTGCAAGTGTAAATATTTAGTTGTAATTCTTTAAGTATAAGCGGCGCGTGCTAGTTGCAGTCAGTACCATTGGATTTAAGACTTTAGTAATCGTATTAACATTGTGTTGCGTAAGTACAAATTGTAAAATAAGTGTATTTGCGTGCACTCTGTGTGCACATGGTCCTTGAACATATTCGTGGTCAGTAAGTATTTTGTTGTTTATCAACAGAGAAATTATGATGGATTAAGGCGCCGCCTGCGTGTTGAAGAGCTTTCTTCCAATCGGTAGTCATGCATATGTCTGCGCCACCACCCAACATGAATTTGCCGCCACCAAACCTCAGTGAGCCCCCTCCGAATTTGTCTTTGCCTCCGCCAAATTTGAGCGCGTTGGGAAACCCTTTGGGCCCTGCTCAGAATACGAGTAACTTTCGCACATTGACAAATCACAATAATGCAGGCGGGGGATTGGCAAGGCACCACTTCAGACCGTTTTTAAATATGCAAAGGCCTCTTCCTGGTCCCCTTGGTAATATGACTTTGGAGGATTTTGATGGCAAACGCTTGAGAAAAAGTGTGATGCGAAAAACGGTGGACTACAATTCCTCAATTATTAAGGCATTGGAAACACGCGTGTGGCAACGTGACTTTCGCGATCGGAGAGCACTACAACCAGACGTCATGTATTACCCAGATCTGATGCCACCTCCTAGTTACCCAGATAACCCAATAAATTGCGTAACTACAAGATTTGTAAAGACTGCCACTAATAAAATGCGGTGCCCAATCTTTTGTATGGCGTGGACGCCTGAGGGACGCCGTCTCGTCACTGGAGCAAGCTCTGGAGAGTTTACTTTGTGGAATGGACTTACCTTCAATTTTGAAACTATATTACAGGTATGTGAATTACTCATTTCGCAGCTCTTACATTATCCCCAATAAATAATAGTCGTATCTGACGATCAAATTTTGCGCAACTATAAAATAGCAAATTGCATTATATCAGCATCTCTATATCTTGAATTCGTGTCTTTGTGCAGGCGCATGATAGTCCTGTTAGGACAATGGTC
This sequence comes from Aleochara curtula, assembly GCA_963978815.1. Lineage (NCBI taxonomy): Eukaryota > Metazoa > Arthropoda > Insecta > Coleoptera > Staphylinidae > Aleochara > Aleochara curtula. The sequence goes on from OZ022219.1 coordinate 182,897, forward strand.
TGGTCGCACAATGATAGCTGGATGGTGACCGGTGACCATGCCGGCTACGTCAAGTACTGGCAATCAAACATGAACAACGTCAAGATGTTTCAAGCACACAAAGAAGCGTTGCGAGGAATAAGGTATCTACATATTGACTTCGTTTTGATCCATCTTGTATATAGAATAATATTAATAATGATGCTGATAATAAATGGCACCTTCCTTTCCTCTTGACGATGACAAAGGAATTTAGCAAAATAATGAACAAGAACAAACAACATTTGAACGATGTCACTGTGTGATATGATTCTCTTAGTATTCTCTTAAATGAAGCAAAACTGTGATAATTTGTACTCTAGCCGTTATTATTTAGCATTTTACATTTTCTCCATTTTTCTTTTTTGGGAACTATTTATAATAAAGCTTTTCAGTTGAACGTTTCAAATCTTAACTTAGGACGTTTTCAGTTTAAAGTGACTGTACCTAAGAATAAATTCGCTTTGATGCAAAAGAAACACAGCATTTTCCATCATGTGTCTATTCTATTTTAGTTTAATTTTAGAGAACGAAACGATTCCAATAATAAAATGCGAGTTTTATTTCATTTCCTTTTGAATAATAAAGAACTCCCATTGATCCGCGTTGGTCAGTTTTGCGTTTGTGCCATTTTAAAAATAAAATAATGAACCATTTATTTTGCTAATAAAATGCGAGTATGATTGTTCTTTTCTCTACGATTTATTGTTGTTGCATTTAGCTTCAGTCCGACGGACAGTAAATTTGTTACCTGCTCGGATGATGGCACGCTTCGAATTTGGGACTTCTATCGGCACATGGAGGAGAAAGTACTTAGAGGTAAGCATTGCTGAAACTTCAGCGTGTAATCGCCGCGCCAATGATTAATTAATGCTAACTATTTTCTTGAAGGGCACGGAGCCGATGTGAAATGCGTTCATTGGCATCCCCAGAAAGGACTCATTATCTCAGGAAGTAAAGATAATCAGCAGCCAATTAAGCTATGGGATCCGAAAACGGGTCAATCCTTGGCAACTCTGTACGTCGTCGTAAATTTATATCAAGTTTTCGAATTATTACTGACTCGTGTATTTTGCAGACACGCGCATAAGTCAACTGTAATGGATTTGAAATGGAATGACAACGGCAATTGGCTGATAACTGCTTCACGCGACCACTTGCTCAAATTGTTCGACCTGCGCAACCTCAGCCAAGAAGTACAAACATTCCGCGGACACAAAAAGGAGGCGTCAAGCGTTGCATGGCATCCGCATCACGAAGGATTGTTTTGTAGCGGCGGCTCTGACGGTTCCATAATGTTCTGGCACGTCGGGTACGCACAATGAGTTCGGTTATCATTCTCAGAATTTTAACTTGGATTTTATATTTTTAGCGCCGATAAAGAAGTAGGTGCCATCGAACAGGCTCACGATAGTATAGTGTGGACGCTGGCATGGCATCCATTAGGCCATATTCTCTGTTCGGGCTCAAATGATCACACATCCAAGTTTTGGACGCGCAACCGACCAGGGGATCAAATGCGCGACAAATACAACTTGAACACATTACCGCCCGGTCTTGGCGGGTTAGATGATGTCGATGTGGATGAGCCATCCATGATACCCGGTATGGGTCCTGAGGATAAGGTTGAATCGCTCGTATCTAGCGAGACTGCAAATAATACGGAGATTCCCGGTCTTGATCTCGATGCTGTTACCAATGCGAATGAAGATCGAAGCAAGTCGAAGAAAGTACCCTACAGTAAGCCAATTCCGCGAAATTTCCAAGCGCAGTGGAATGAAACTGGGGTGGATGAGGAAGCGACCACGTTGAATGATGTTATTACGCAAATTGTTGAAAACACACCTGGCGTTGTACCTTTACAGAAAATTACTCCAAATGCAATTATAATTTATGGTAAACTCATACCAGTCGAGCGTAAGTGTAAATTAATTGTTATTCCGCGTGCGATTGGTGATCTGACAAAACTTATTATTCTAGCGGGCTCAAAGTTGGAGCAGGTAATAGCGGAAGGTCCAGAATCGTTGCAGCGTTTTATTGACTCAGGGCAAATAGAAGAATTACACGATGTAATGCCTCATAATGATGATGATGAAGATTACTTGAACGACGCATATCTCGATGACGATGATGACGATCGAGCGTCACAGCGGAGTCGCAAGTCCGACCAGCCTGGACCCGTTTGGGAAAGGCCACCTGACCTGGACGAAGATCTGCGCGGTGGCAATTTTATGCGCGACTCTGAGATAGAGATGCGCAACCGCGATATTGATTTTCGGCAGATGCCACCGAGGCCTCTCTTCGATAACTTTCACATGCGATACAACGAGGAGCCCGACAACGACTTTGAGTTTCAGGAACGATTACGAATGGAGAATAACTTTATGCGTAACAATGGGGGCAACTTCTTTCCGCCACGCAACGGTATGCCGCCAATGCCGCCACCATTTATGGGCAACGGTGTGCCACCGAATTTTCAACCGCGATTGGATTTTGGAAATATTCGTCCACCACCACCTGATTTCCGAAATATGAATATGAACATGAATATGAATATGAACATGGGAATGGGTATGGGCATGAATATGAATCGAGGAAATTTGAGAAATAATGTGAATATGCGTGGCAACATGCGGGGAAACATGCCCCGTTCAAGACCGCCTCATCGAGGTAATAATCGTGGCTCTAACACAAACAGTCGGCCAGGCCCCCGGAGATTTTAAGTTTATAATCACAATGTTCATATGCAGACCTAATTGAGTTTTGAAACGAAGCCGTCAGTGAAAACTGAGGGAGAAAATACAGGATTAACTTTGTAAATAGGAAGTTTAAATATGTCTTTTATCTTATTTAAACAAGCCTGTTTAAATAATTTATTTTGTAAATAGGACAAGCAGTAAATCCAAGCCAGAGTAGCTGATTTGCATATTAAAATAAATCCAATTTTCAGCGGCATTACTTAAAACGCGGGAGAAAGTTTCGCCTAGAAGCATTCATGAAATGATTCCATTAAAATTCATTTCATATAGATGCATAAGAAATACAAGTATTAATTGTGAAGAAGGTAAGACATGATGACATACTTAAGAAAATTCTTTATTAGTTAGCAATCATAAAAATTTTCATTCAAAATTCTTGATGAAATCATGCAAATATACAAAAGAAGTTTGCAAATGAAACAATCATATAGTTTCAATTATATTAGTAACTCATGTGGGAGTAATAATCTTGGAACACTTGAACATAAATCTCTTTTTCAGCTTGGGTCATTTGGGCAATAACTGTGTCATTAATGTCTGTAACAGCATATGTTTGATTACCCACTTTAACCAATGGAATGTTACTGTCATCTTCATCACTGTCCATGGTTTCAATCTCTGCCATGCCATCTTGCACTTCAGTCAATTCATCTTCACTGGAGTCAGACTCTTGGTTGGTGATACCTTTGAGTGCATTTGATGCAGTAGAAGTGGCCTTCTTTTCATGTGCTAGCAGCACACTCATGATATCATCAGTCTTATTACTGCTACTGGTGTCTGCTTCCTCTGCAATGGTATCTACAGTGGGTCGTGAGGAATCCAATGAGTCTGTATTTGTAATGACTGTAGACTCTGACATCCAAATTGGCTGTTCTTTTCTATTGACTACATTGGATGTAGTTGTCTCATCACTTATTGTAACATCTACTCTGGTCTCTTCAAGCAACATTCCACTGTTTCTGGTGGCCTCACCAGACCAGGTTTCACTGCCAGTACCCGACTGCTTTTTGTCTAGTCCTCTTATTGCACTTATATCAACAGGCTCTGGTTCAAGTACTTCAGGTGCAAGCTTGATGCCCTCTACTTCCCTAAGGAGAATATAAAGGGGTTCTAGCTGCTCATTGAATTTAGCTAGCAATAGCCTTGAGTCCTTTTTAGGCATTGCTGACTGATCTTCTTCTACAACCTCTCTACAATAAGTACATCTGAATTCAGAGGTCATAAAATCAAACAGCTGATCTGCTTCCAAGTCAGTGAATGTTTTTAAACAATTGGGGCATTTAAAACTGGCTCTGCTCGTTGCGTCGCGCTCTTCAGTCTCAAGTCGTTTCCGCATTAGATCCAATTTATATTTGACAACATTGACAAAGCTCTTGTAGTTTATAAAATAGTAGTTAACTTTTTGCGCTTTGCCATCGGAACCCGTCTCCATTTTCAGTCGAACTTGTAAAAACTTGTCATTCTTCAGAGTTGCAATTCGTGCGCGTAACATTTTTCTATCAAACTTGAGCAATTCACACAAATCATCTTCCTTCATGCATGGATTTCGTACTAACATGTCCACCATAAGGGCATCTTCAATTGAATAAAATCCACGTACAACTAGGCGGGCCAACTGTTTTAAACTGCTTGGGATTTCAAAGACCAATCGTTCTTCAGACATTTTAGTACTTTGTTTATTATCGTTCCATTAATTGTAATTTTAAAATCGGATATAACCTCCGAACGAAAATATGTATGATAGTCACAATACGAATTATTGAACAGTTTTCTCAAATCGTAATTTGAGACGATATCATGATTTTTGAAAACACATGTAGAAATTACTTTTTCAGGCCAGTATTGAAACGATACCCATGGTTTGTTGTGTTTACTTATTGTTCCTTTCAGTTCCTTTTCGGATTGGGCATGTGGCTATAGTAATGTAAGGCATGGTTGTCATGTTTCAAGTGTGAGCATATAGCTATATTTTGTTGAAGAACTTAAATCCTTGTTTAAAGTTTTATTATTAGTTTTTCACTTACTAACTTTGTGATTTCTTTTAGATGGAAAATAAAATATAATGATGAAATTTGAAAGCATTCTAAACAAATGGAATAAGTGGCAACATACAACGTTCCGGATCAGACGCTTGTCAAAAATGCGCTGTACAGCTAACTAGTATTATAGCGCATATTGTTTGATGCTGTTGCTACACTTTGTAGCCGTCGTTGTTTGCCTAGTGAATGAATTTTTCAAGTTTACAAGTTTATTATACTGATTTAGTTTAGTTCGACACTTCGACAGTTTGTGAAATGTTTCTAATGACTAGTTCGGTTGTTGAGTGCACGTTACTTATGATGCATTTGCTTCTAGTGTGACCGTTTTCGTGTACACGCTGATGAGATCCTGTGAATTGCATTTTCTGAAACAACAGATGCTTTTATTAACGTACATTGCGTTCAATTTCATTTTCAGCCAATAAGAATGAGTAATAATGCCGATGAGGAGAAGCTGGAGCCGGGGAAGAATTATCCTCTGGATCTAGCTTCAAAAGTCGCCACAGCGAAATCGGATGGGAAGTCTCCGTTGATTATACCCGGTGGGGCCCCATTGCGTAGCATTCGTATTTTGCCTCAAACCACACAAGCAGCTGCTTGTGGCAGTGGGGCTACAAGCACTACAATTATTGCCACAAATATTGTTCCCCAGGGGGCAATTATCAAGCAAGGTAATTTTACAAGACACACTGAAATTTCATCTTATTTTAATTCTTTTAGGTGACGCCAATCATGCTCAAATAACTGGCATTATAAATGCTGCACAAGCCCAACCAGCTGCCTCAGGAAATATTACATTCCAGAGACAGATCACTTTGCAAACTTCCATGCCAGTTATTGGGCAGACCTCATCCTCAGGTACCACTTATCATGTGCCCAGAGGGCCTGCAGTTGTGGCAAATTTAGCAGCTCCCAGAAGTAATGTTGGTGGTACTCTTAGAGCACCACTAGTGGTGACAGCACAAGGAACCACACAGGGTTCAAATTTTATGAGGCCAGCAAGAACGCCAAGCCCTGCACTGGGAGCCACAACTTGGATTACCAGTACCACAAATGCGAATGGATCTCAGGTGAAGGGTGTGTCTGGTGTTTTGAATTCCACTGCACGTGGCACAATAATCGGCGGCAAACCAACTGCAATTGTGGCAAAGCCACAAGTTAGTCAGATTGTCTCAACAATTAAACCAAACACCACAATATTGCAATCTGCAATTATAGGACAGAATCAAGTAAAATTCATTTAGTACTTTGTATTAATTTTATCAGCATAATTCATATTTATACATTGCAGTTACATCAATTCAAAAGTGCTGTGCCTGGTATTCAAACGTTGAACACCACAGTTACTTTGGCTCAAGTTCTGCCTTCGCGAACCCAAGTGTACAGCACCGGGGTGACTGCACAATTTGCTCCAGCTCCACGAATAACTATTGCCCCGACTGCGCCAAGGGGTGTTACGACAACAGCTTCTCGTCCAATTGGACAAATCACTACGTCACGCATTGCGGGCCCAGTCACCATATCTACGAATCGTTTGCTGGCCCCACAAGGTGCTGTTCTCACGACAGCGTCGCGAATTGCAGCAGTACCAGTACCTTCTCAGACATCTATGCCTCCAAGAATTATCACTACTCAGGCGAATGTGTCACTTGGGCGGTTGACAGTCACCGTAACAAATGCATCCAACACGGGTCCACTGCTTACACCGATTAGACCCACCTTAGTTCAATCGGTAATACCAGCATCGAATACGGTATCGAACCGGGGCCAAGCTATGGCTACAAAGGTGATATCCCAAGGCGGTCAAGGCACTGCAATACATTTGACTCCTATGTCTGGCGCGCTGAAAACAGCTACCACATCGATAAACACTACAGCGCGTGCTAGTAAGAAATTTAATTGAGTATATTCTAAAGGATTTCCTGTTAGATGAATTTCTATTTGTAGTTAATCAACCAACCATTGGTTCTCAACGCCCAGGTGTTGTTGCCTCTTCGCATGCGATCACCAAAGTTTATTCTCAACAGGAGGCAAGTCAACAAACAAGTGTATTTCAGCTGCATACTTCGCCTGTATCAGGAACTATTCGAAGAACGTCGCCAGGTGATATTATTAAACAAATACGATTGTTATGAAAATGAAGCCTATATTTGCGTTAATTTAACAGCTGTCATGTAAATTGTTCCAGGTCCAACGAGTATTACACAAACTGCAATTACAGTTCCGGTAACCACGGTGGCTGCGTACTCATTCTACGACGCTCCTAATAATTTCTCTGTAGCTAGAACTTTTGCACAACAGGGAACAACAATCACAGCAGTAACGCAAGCATCGTCAGCGCAACGACCAGCAGCACAAGTACATAGTGAGTGTGTAAGGGTATTTAAGTTAAATGATACTGACTTGCAATGCAACATAGATATTGGCAGCACATCCTCCATGCGATTCAATCCGGTTATGGTTGTTGACCAAAATCGTGGTTATTCCCAAGATGCAGAGACTCTCCAAAACTCACAGCAAGCTACGAAGGTGATGTCATCACCACGACCAAGTATTCTGCGCAAAAGAGAGCACGATGGCTCCCCTCTTAAAGCCGCTAAGAATTTGATGTCTAGTTTGTCAAACATTCAGCAGACCACAGCACCACTGTCGCCACCCTCAAGGCCCGATTCGCGGAATAATGGTCATAGTTCAGGGGGTAGCACAACAATGTCAGCGACATCCAGTCCTGGTCTGGCTGATGCAAACGAGGACAGTAATCAGCTAGTGCCTATGAATAAAGATGAGGAGGAGAATAGACCACCACTAGAGATGAGCCCACGCAAAAAGCCTAGAAAACAAAATTTGTATGTTAGTTTAATAATTTAAAATTATGCATCTACATTGTGGTTTGTTACTTAGGGCCGGGAATGATATGGATGAGATTAACGACGATATTCAATTTTTATCAGAGAGGGATATCAAACGAGATCAGGATGATTCTGAGGGTGTCACGTCTGACGGTCCACAGGATGGAGCGCCTGAAGCGCGCCGGATTTCCAATCTGCGAAAACCAGCTACGGCAAGCTTATTAAATAGTTATAAGCAGACATGGAAGACCACAAACAATCATTATATGCGGCATTCTGACGTTCGGCCAAAAGATGAACGCAAGCCAACTGTCATTGATTTGGCGAATCAGCACAGAGTAATTGAAAAGATTAATGGTTGGAAAGTACACCACTTATCAACGCAAATGGAAGATTTGGTATGGCATATTAATGCATCTTAAGGTTTAGTGAAGATTGTTTTCATACAGTAATATTGTAGGCTGAGGAGGAACATGCAGTTCATAATCAACTCGCTGAAATTTTAAAGTTTACTGAAACGCAGGATTTGAGTAATCCTGATATCAATAGAATAACCGAATTAATAAAGGTATTGGGATACGGTTCCTTAACTAGTTCATACTCATCTTAATCTTATTTCTAGGGCAACATGCAAAGAGTAAAAATCATCAAAGATGGAATGATTGAAGCAAACACAGCAGTTATGAAAGTGTTTGATCATAAAGTGCATGTGACTGATATAATCAGTAGGTGCGCGAGTAAACGCAATTATAAGAAACGCGAAAAGACCTAATTTTTAGATTTTGCACAGTGGTTTTGTAATCGATGACAAGGACTTGTGCACTCGTCGATATTGGCGTAAATGAGGAAACAATGACGATTGGCACAAATGGGTGGCCATTAATTATTATAGTTGCTGTAAATGGTTTTTTTTGGTTTCACAGTCCCATGTTTTGTCACCTCCAACTTACGGTGCAATTGCAATAAATTTGTTATACAATTCACGTATAGAGAAACCGATTGAAGGATTACATTCTATTATTATCAGCGTGTTATGGATTTATTGCAAGCGCCCAATCCTTTTTGTTTAATGACAGTTTCTTCATGTGTCAATATACTATCAGGTATATGAAAATGAAAGTAAATTATAATTTGTAAATAGTCGATATAAATTTTATAAGAAAAATTTTATTAAACTGATTATAAATATAATTTGCATTCATTGCAAATTAACGTGAACTGAAACATTTGATACTAGATACATATTATAGCTTTTTTTATTACAGGCGTACAAGGTTTTGCCGTCGTAGAAACTGCATTGGTGGGTCGCAGCCTTCATGGAAGCGAGAAATTGTTTTGCCAACATCACGATCGTTCACGATGGACTGTTTATCCAACGACGATGTAGATGTCTGCCATCAGGAATGCTCATTATTATGCCAATTTCAGCAATTTATACATAAGCCACCTATTTAAATTCACTGCTCCATTTATAGAAAATACCGCTCAAGAGATATTTAGCTCCTCTAACCCATGGGGGCTTATGTATGTAACCTGTCAGTTGTTATCAGGCTATCAAGCAAAACTATGGTTTGACATTTAATGAGAGGGGAGAGGCACAAAAACATATTTATTAAAAGCAAACTTCTCCTGAAATTCGCGGCTGGGTGCTTTAGCATATTGAAGTTATTTAGTTAAAGTAAGTAAACAACTAATTGTGGTTTATACATTGTGCATAGTGACATAGAAATTTAACATAGAATTATCAGAAAGGTTAGTCATTCATGAAGTGCAAATGCACAGAAATGGCAACAAGAAGAAACATTTTTTATTTCTTTTTGTGTTGAATGTATTGATTTTCTATAAACTAGTTATTGCATTATAGAACGGTGAATGTTGTAGGTACAAAATGGATGATGATGACAATGATGAGTTGTTACAAGTTTCTGAAGATGAATCCATGACTGATAGTGAAGAGACATGTCAGTCACTTGATAAGCCCGATGAACCTCTGCCTCATCTAGTATTTGATTATACATCTCATACAGCAGGCGAATTTATTACAACCCAACTGGTTTTAATTTTTTCCTCTACATTACTGTTGATATTGCTACCAGGATATCAGGAGTCAGTAAACATTAAAGGGAGTGCATATACGATAGCACTATTTAATACTTCTGCAAGTCTTATTGTGATGTTTCTGATGTTATTGTTGAATCAGAAATTTTGTCCTCATATAAATGAGGTAAAATATTCAAGGTCTCCTTTGAAGTATTCTGAGTTGTTAATCAGTGCAATGGTGTACACTTCAAGTGGATTCATAGTTATTTATGCATTGGATAGGAAGCATGTTGTATGTCACCTGCAGGACCCAATGAAAGGTTTAATACTTGTATTCTCCCTAATCTATTATTTCTTTTTCTGCAAGAAATGTAAGTATTTTCTTAGTGTGCTGAGTACTTTCTAAGATTATTAAACTGTTTTAGTGATGGGCCTTCAACGTATATTTTCGTCGACGACAGTAATTGTTGGGCTGTTTATTTCAATTGATTATGGTTTGTGTAATGAATTCCGATGCCGCGGTCATGAGCGTGAGAAGAAATCTGATGATGCAGGCACCTGGTCATGGCAAATTCATTCTGCTTGGTCAGCAGCATACATTATCGGTTTAGCCGGTTTTTCTGCGTTTTATATGCTCTTAGATAGGTTCATTGTTATCGCAAATACGACCGCCAATTATGAAAGCCTGTCTTCACAATTCCTCACAACAATATCGCGTTTGGTCTCGTTTCAAAATAACCATATACCAATGAATGGGAGGCAAGTGCCGCCGTTAACGACACCACCATGCAACAGCAGTATGGGCAGTGTGAAGGAGTACTCTTCAATACATATAGCAATCTGGCTACATCTGATAATGATTATTCTTGTGATTTTGCTGTTCTGGGTGGATCTTTTACCACATATAGGAAGGGTAAGTTTGAGTATCATTTACATGGCTAATGGTGGGTAAGCTGAATGTGTTTCAGAATCCGAGTCTAGCACAATTTATGAATGGTACTGTATCAGGCATTGGATGTGTTTTTGCTGTTCCCAAATTTGCAGAAGCCTCATTAACAAATTGTGGTAATACATCACTGTATGCATGGCTGTTCATGGTTGGATATGTTATATTTACAATTTCGTCATTGCGGTTCCTTATCCTATGTCAGAGTGCTGTGCATACAATTGCGACAATGACAGTGGCATTGCCCATCTCAGGATTATGGTGGTCATTATTCAAATTTGTCGACGTTGAGAAAGGTATACGTTTCTTGAGTTTATAAGGAGATACATTAGGTATTTGTGTTTTAGGATTGTTGATATGGTATCCAACGCTGTCGGGCGAATTAATTTGTGCGCTTCTTGGATTGCCAATTATTATGATCGGCTTGGGACTTCTTACAAAGTCGCATTTTGCGGATTGGCAAATGGCACGCTCTACGAGCGCAACCACATTGCGTTGCCGACATTTAGCATAGTAACGTGTAGAAATGTGCTTCCAGCTCAAGGATAATATGCTTAATTTGTGTTCCTAGTCAATGATGCGCCCGCTCTGATAGCTTTCGCAAATATTTTGGCAATGGCTAGCCGAAATGCGTCAATTATCTGAGGATAATATATTCTTAGTCTCGTCGTGATTGTATCCTATAAAGCACAATGCATTGATATTACTCTAGAGATGTAAGTATAGAAGATAGACGAGTTTAGCGAACGAAGCAGGTAGATGTGTTGTTTTACTGAAGACTGATGTATCTCAATACGTGCCAAAATGTAGGGGGTTAGCAAAATTGTTAGTTATGTTTCGGTAAATAATATAACAAAGAAACGAATATGAGTCAATAACAAATGCGTTTTGTGAATTACATATTTTTAAATAAGACATGCGCGGAAATTTTCAAATCAAACAAATATGAGGATTCAGTATAAATGAAACCAAGACAATATTCGAAGTTTTATACTAGCCACCGTCTCATGAATTCATTCCATACCAGTTTTAAAATCAAAAAATTTAGTTAATACTACTAGGTCCAATAATTAAGGGAAAAATGAATGTTAAATGTGATTTTATTTAGAGTAGATTGCTTTGCGATACCAAATTTTGAATAATAATAAAACTCATTGTTGTGATGCAAATTTAATGCTAGATATATGTGCAGAAATGAATGTCATAACGTCCATATTTCTCGAAAATAATCTCGCCGATTATTATTAACTTAATATTTAATACAAAGAACGCAGCGATGAATTCTATGGGGTTTGTTTGGTTTAGATGCGAATTAAAACAGTCGGCAATTATTTATGATAGGTGCTGATTGTCTTAAGATTGTAATCAGAATTTAAGATATGGTAAATTAAAATCAGGGTTGAATATTCTAATATAAATTATAAAATACATGATGAAAGCAGGCAAGACAACACTTGTGTACTATTGAGATATATATATATATATATATCTCAATATATATATATATATGTATGATACATTGATGTATTTAAAATTATATGAACATGTTATAATGATTCCATTGGATAATTTCGGTATTTGTTTCAGATTAAGATTAGTTGTAGCCTGAAGTGGCTTGGTGGTGCCCTCATATATTCCTAAAATGTAACTAGTCGAGCAACGAGTGGACACGATAGCATACGAGGGGAATGACAGCCAGCAGCTGCTGCGCCTGCGCGATAGGCGATGTCAGTCGGGTGCGAACTGGTGCGAACAGGCAGTGTACGTGCGTGATCGCACCCAGGAGTGTTTTGTTTTGTGTATTTTAACCTCCGTATAGTGTTCTAGTCGCAAATGGAAGCAGTGCTTGGCGACGAAGACGTGCCGTTGGCTTAGTGGACATCATCATCACAACAGTTGCGAGGTATGTACCCCAAGTATTCGCCTGCAGTCGCGTCATCGCGTTGCACGCATAGCCGTTGCAAGCACGTATCACACATGTACGTGCACAACCCACACTATTGGTATAATAAGCAGGACCAGTAATCGTTTGAATATGCTTGCTGCTCTCCAAAAAGAGGTTGTCCTCACGTTGCGAAGGGTGTCTTGTTGGTAGGATTGGCGGTGTGTACTAATAAATTGCGCCCCGTGGACGTCGTCATCGTAGGCAATGGTAGCACCATCCGACTTGATGCTACCACCGCATTAAAAATGCATGGTCATTCATGTCAGGTATTGGTAAGCATTTTTCTTTCGGTTTAATTTTGGTTTCTTCGTCGGTGTGTACGAATCTGATAAGAAGGTGTCAACATGATAAGCGCCAGCCATCGAGTATGCGAATACGTGTCCAGCGCAACTTGAAGTTTTAAGCTTGCAATGCAATGAAAAGGACAATCATTCAGTCGATTCGAATGATTGTTTAGGTATTGAGTTATTGGATGTAAATGCATTTGCACATTTCGCGTTTTTTATTAATTGTTTTGGTTTAGGCATTGATTACAAGCATCCATTCGGTTTGCATACTTTCAAACACGAAAGGATGTAATCGAATATCATCATAGAATTAGAAAGACAGATGCGATACTGCCCCACTGTATCTTGATGTTTAAAGAGAGCCCCAACTTTTGCTATATTTTTGTATCCAAGTCGCACAAACCTAATCGATGCAGGATTTCGTTATCATTTGCCAAATCGATAACCATCTCTTGATTTTTTCGTGCATTGCCAACATTGTTACAACAATGTGCCGGTTGTGTATATTAGAAATGATCACCTGTAAGTCGTTATCAAAGAACATATGAATTTACTGATATATAATTGAATATCGATTGCCATTTCTTTCACTGTATATATATTTCTGAAGCATTCTCATAGTTTTTGCATCAAAAGTCTGACAATTACTGTTAAACATCAAGCCATACAGGAACATGCATAACAATTTATTATTTTTTATCGCCATAAGGAGTTCTTTAATCAAAATGGCGTTAAATGTGAAACCCCTTTTGTACTACTTGAATTTTGCGTGAGCTGTACGCCCCATGAGGTCCTTGAGCTTCTTCAACTGGTTCAAGATGTTGAAGAATTTTGCCTTGAACAGAATTATGGCGATAGTGATAACAAAGGCGTCTTGTATATTTAAAGTTGATAGTAAAATCGTTTGTCGAATTGACTAATTGCATTAGTCGCATAAGAAGCACATTGCATTTACCAACCAATAATTGAATGTATTTCGAATTTGTGTAGTAAGCCTAGCTAGTTGTGCGCTTGAAGCACATAGAACGCGGCTTGGAGATAAAAATATCATTGCGAGGACATAGTCGAACTCTCTAACGCGTGTGCACGCTGAGAGATTGTTTATAGTCGTAGAGGATTCGCAGGCAAGAAAGAAACGTAACGTGAACGCGAATACTACAAGTTGGAACTTGATTATATGAAGCAGGTATATGTTTGAATCCAGACCCAGACCCTGGAGTGTACGCTTTACCATGAGTAATGTATAGTCTGTTTTATAGCATTAGACCACGAATCTAAGCCAATTTTTTAATTCGTGATGATTATTAGTATTGCAACTCAATTTCTCGTACGCATGGGCCGAGAATTCTCCAAAACGCATGCCAAGTGCACGTTTACTGTTATTACCTTGCCGATGACCTCCATAATGCATCGGTGCTCTCTGGGTTGTGACAGCGTGTATTGCGGCGACGACGATGATAACTGCAATTCTTACCACATTTTCGCAGTTCTCTATGCGATGAAAATGCCCGCGCGCATTGCGATAAGAAAAACATACTCTATGGACATTTTCATTTGGTTTTGCGATACGATTTCGGTATTATTGATTTTCGATACTCATTTAGTTTCGTTATAAATTACGCTAATTGGCCGTGAATATTCTTTAATTTGTAGTCTAGCTTGAATCAAACATGGAATAATCGTTAGACTTAGATGTTAGAAAAATCAACTGACCATGTCTTAGGATAAATGTGGATAAAAATGTAACGAGAGCAATTTATCATTATTTTTTAGATAGAGGATTTATGCGAGAGGGTTTGTCGATGCTTCCTAGATAGGCACTAGTTGTAGGAGCACCAGAAGAAGTGCTGGCAAGAGGAAGAAATCGGTGTCTGTACGGATGTGGTGCTGAACCGCAGTTTTTCTACTTGTCGAATTCATACTGCGTGCACCATGTGCGCGCACATACGAATAATTCGTCGTTGTTGGAAGTGAAACTCAAGCTTAAGCAAGCGAGGAGCACGCTAGAGATCGATTCGGGGAGGCCTGACGCCTTTGTTTGCGAGTTGCGTTGGGGCGCCCTAGAAGCGACCGTGCGTTGCGTTTGCTTTCCCCTGCGCACGTACTGTAATATACATTATTGCCGGCTGCTTGTGTCCATTTCGTTTGGTGCCTTTTTGCCACTCTTATCTATGTACAAATCCACTTTTGTTGTAGGAGTTGGCCATGTCAAAAAGTACACTCCGTATTCTTTATTCTTAGTTTTCGCTATGGAAGCACAGCGCGAGATTTTGTATAGCGTTTTTCTTTCTATTTATCGATTGGAGAAAAATGATAAAAAAGCTATCACGCCCGATGGGTGTCACCCAATTAATTTTTGTTTGCCTCATTTGAACGAACATCTTTAATAATTGAGCGCCGCTCATATCAAGTAGCAGCCAGTAAATTTTTACAGTAGGCTTTTGAGAAGAAAGATTAGGCGTCGGCTTGTTGTGAGAGGAAGTATGTCAAAACTAAAAATACGCTCCGCTAATGAGACCTGTACGATTGTATGCATTAATGTTTTGTCTTGTTTGTCTGTTCCTTCAGCTCGAGGATGGTGAACGACATCGATGAGATGGTCAGTGAGGACACACTGTTAACGACCACGACGAACGAGGAGGAGGAGGACGATGACGATGACGAAGACGATTCAAGTGGTGCTGCTACAGCTAGTTTATATTGCAGTGTGCCGTTAAACCGCGACGTTCAGAGCATTATCGATACGTTCGCGAAAAGCGAGGGCGAAAAACGCAAGGCGCGAAAATTGGCGTGTCTTTACTGCGAGCGTACGTTTGTCGCGGACAGTCTGCGGCAGAAGCACGTGGAGCGTTGCCACTCGATGAAACAGGCACGCCGCTCTAGCTCACGAATTCAGACAGCAAGCACACAGCAATTGCAGTGCCTCTATTGCAATGCATTTCAGCCTAACGACAGTGGGTTGTCGGATCTCTTTCAGCACATGGTCAGGGAGCATGCAGATCGGTATTTTGCCTGCGGTGCGTGCTCTGAGCGCTACGTCCTCAAGTCGCATCTTGATGAGCACCAGGATGAAGTACATGGCGCCAAGAGTTTGCCCTCCACTCGCTTACCTATCAGTACCAGTACTAACTGTAACTCTACCGATAGTAGAATTTTGGAAGCTATTTACAAAGATGCATGTAAGTTAAAGGGTGGGAACGTGACCAGGGAGGAGATGAGCGACGACGGCAAAGAGTTGCGAAGCAAGCGTGTTGCGATTAAGAGTACAAAGTTGGGCATTAAACGTTCAGCGCGATTGCAGAATAAAGAGCTGCCTCAACAGCCGAACGGCAAACAGAAGAAGAAAACAAAAGTGAAACAACTCCAAGCGGAAGTGCCTGAGCTGGACGAACGCGGCGATTCGGTGGTAAAGGTGGCACCCCATGAAAATCCGTATCCGTCTTTCGACGCCTTCTATCGGGTCAAAAAGATCACCGATCATTCGATTGACAACTTGCGCATAACATCGTTAACGTTCAACGACGTCTTTGATCAGGCGTTCTATACGCGCATCAAATGCAACATTGCTGATAACCTGATGAACCATATTGACGGTAAGCTGTTCAAGAATGAGGCGAGTGAGAGCCGTATTTCAAACTTTGAGAAGGAGCAAACTGAGACGCACTACGGCTGCGAGATCTCTTTGAATGCGGCGACGCCTGTGGTCAGCTTTTTAGCGCCGCAATTGGGAGATGATCCGGAGGCGCAGATCGAATATGGCTCGAAGGCGTCCAAGAAAAAGACAAAGCCAGACGAGGTGCATTACAAGTATTTTACACGGCGAAAGTATCAGGCGAGCATACAAGAAATTAAAGAAAATCGAGACTTGTCCAAGTTGGATATGTGGACTCAGTACGTGATCAAGAATCGCCAGCAGGCCATTGCGAATATGAATAAGACGGAGAAGGAACGGATAGAGTATCGAAAGGGGGACGAGCACAGGGCTAAACTTCAGAACGAAGAGTTAAATCGGATACTAGATCGGCGGGGGCCGTTCGAAGATCTCAAGGAGGAAGCGAACAAGCAGGCCGTTCGCGATGGTAATGCGCGACGTGAAGCACGCGTAGAAGTTTCCGCTATTTTGGAGGATATTCTGCACAGTGCGTTTGACATGTCCCGCAAACAGTACGACCTGAGAACCACTGAGCTCACTGACGCTGAAATTCCAGACTATTTGAACCTGCGAAAAGCTTCGTTGACCGGCGAACGCTACGTGGACCGCTCTGACAAGATAACATTAATCTGCTCCTCGGAGGAGACTGAGAATTTTGAAGTGCCGCAGGTATCTCCTCGTGACAAGAATGCGCTCGTTGAACTGACGGGCGAATGGACGCGATCCCGACTTTTTATATGTGCTGCTTGCGGAATGCGCTTGGCTAATATGCGCGAACTGCTCGATCATAAGTCTTTTGTGCATTGCAACGTATGGTGCCAGCACTACGAGTTTGTAGGTAACCAGGGCGCGTATTACAGCCACTTGAGCATTCCAGGTTTGGGAAAGATGGAACAACTGGAAAAGCAGCCACCATCCAAGGCCTGGGTTCGTAGTGATGCGCGAGGTTGCACCAAGTGCAAGAAGCAGTGCAACACACTCGGCGAACTGCATCGGCACGTACTTGAATGCGGCGAAGACTGGAGCTGGATGCTTATACGTAAAAAATGCAAATATAGACCATTCGGTGCAAAGACGCGTAGGAAACGCAGAGGTACGTACACTAACGTTTTGCGCTTCAACTGGAATGAATGATCGTTTGTCAACTTATTTGTAGGACTTATTAAGCGGCAGATTAGCAAGGAGAAGGCCGAAGGTGACAATGATGGTGGCAAGGAAAAGAAACGCCGAAAGCGGCGTGAAGGACCGCGGGTTAAACCAAGTGACGGTAAGAGTTTGCAAACAGATGAAGAAAATTATACCAGTAACTACATTATAATCATCTTTGTATTTAGCTGAGACGATTCAACGCATGCTTGCCAATCTCCCAGCGAAGCGCGCTACTCGCAAAATAATGTCATTGAAGGATGGATTCCCGAAAATGAATCGCAAGAAGCAAACGACGACGAAGCCAACAGTAGCGGAGACCACTGGTGATCCGATCCGGCAAGATAAACCAATATTAGTTAAACGCAAGGTGATCGTTGCGAACAAGTGCAATCCTGTGGGCAATCTGAGAAAGTCGGTCAGGAATATCAATAAAGTGATTTCGAGTGCGCTTATTGACAATAAGATAATGATGCGGCGCAAAGTTAAAGCCGCATTACATGTGAAGCGTGTGGCAAGTAGTGAGACCGCATTGGAGCCGCCGATCGAGCTAACCGAAGAACAGCGCGCCGAAGAAGTGAAGAAGAAGATTAGCCTGCTGAAGAAGGCGCAAAATCTACGACGCAGTGTTATAAAGCGGCGCACGACAAAGAAATCCGATGGTGTCGGTACCGATGCGGCAAACTCACGGAAGACGCGCAGCACGGTTACCAATTCAACAGATAATGACTCTCGTGATATTAGTGATAAAGAAATCCGGCCGCCTGCTAAAAAAAAGGTGTGCAAGAATATCGGTTCGAAGTTCATGCACAATATTAATATGCGCTTGAAGAACGTCAAGCAACCAAAAACCAAGGTGACTAATAAGATTATAAATGAAAGTGCAACGGGGACGATCAATAGCAATAAACGGAAATCCAAACTGGGAAATATTAAGGATGCAGTTGTTAAAAAGTTGAAAGTGAGTAATAGTAAAAAGACTTTAAACAGTAAACCAAAACTAGACGATGCATCCGTAACTTTTACCAATTCTGTGCAATTGGAGTCTACCAAGATTGGACAAGAAGTTGCGGCATTTCCACCCACGCTGCCTTCCTCGACTGTGAATGATCATTTTTTAGAAGAAAGTTCCCGCGCAAATGCTATAAAGACTATAGGTGAAGTAATTCTTGATCGAATACGTGATAATGACAATAGGTCTGCAAATATTGCATCTTCAAGTGATAAAACGACAGAAATAATGCATCCAAGCGCCATAATTGATAATGAAATAAACACGAATTTGATTTGCACCAAGGATATTATTAATGAAGACATTGAGCAGCCTATTAATTTAACGTATAAAGACAACAAGTTGCCCTGCTTGGAGTCGCCTAAGAACTCGGGTGATTCCGATCTTCCTAGGGTAACTCCACAAGTTGTTATCACAAAGGTGGAAGCTCCAACGGTTCACGTTGATAAAGCGCTAGCGCCATGCGGTCAGTCAAAATTCAAGAGTAAGCTGTGTAAGAGAGCAAAAGGCCTAAATGATTGTATTGCAATGTTGACCTCAAAATTGACGTGTAAAAATGATAAAGCGCCTTCACTCAATACGGTAACCGCTGTGACAACAACGGTCTGTCGTGGTTTCCCCGAGGATAAGCCCACAATCCAGCAAGAACGTGTTACATTATCGACGCACGATACAAGTACCGAGGAGCAGAATGTAGTCATACCGGAGGAGACTGTCTCCATAAATCTCGAAAGCGCGAAAGAGCCTGAGGCGGCACCCAGCGATGAGAAAGTTAATGGTAACGACGTGCAATTATCAACTCCAATTGCTGTCATCGAGCATGATAAGGAGAATATCGAGTTGGACCAGAAGAGACCTCCAAGTTTGCCACAAGTCATGCAAAGTTTTGATATTATTGATAAGGTAGCCGATTTAATTAAATGCTTGGACGATATCAACGCCAATGATATAAAAAATACTAATGTTGATGCGATTGCTGTGCTCAATCAGGCATTGCCCACTGACAAGCGGGTAACGAAACAAAAGAAGAAGATTGGTAGTCGCCGGCGTGTTGCTAAAAAATCATCCATGCACGTGGTCCATGTTAACGGACTTGAGCGAAAGATTGGGGTGCGTCGAAGTATGCCTCAGAGAAAGTCCAAACCGACGGTTAATTTATATGAATCGCCGGTGCAGGAGTACAATTGGGAGGTTCACGACAAGGACACGATTTGGCCTGAGAATAGTAATAAAAAAACTAAACCATTCAAGGAATGTGTTCAAGAATTGCCCACCATTCTAGAGTGCAGGGAATCCTCAAATTTAGCAGAGGAATTTTCAAAAGGTATTTTAGAACAGCACGACATACCCTCATCTGATACGGTTCTTGATGATATGGTGTTTCATGATGATAATGGTACTTTTTTAAAGAATACTAATATTTCTAAAGTACCTTTGCCGCATCTCGAAAACGAAGCTGATGTGTTGGAGACAAAAGGTCTTGCGGTCTTTGATGCAATAACTGATTCTGAAGATGAGTTACCACTAGCTAAGTTAGCTAAACTCGCAATCCATCCAAATATAAATAATGCGCAGTGTGTCGTTAATGAAATGATTGCACCTTTGTTCGAAAATGAAATAAAGATTTCGGGATCGGATTGTTCATCGCTTCGTGAGGAATCCAACATCATCAAAGCTATCAATGAAGAGCTCAACTCATGCAAATCGTGTAATAACAGTAGCAGTTTTAGGCCTACATTGCACAAGGAAGAAATCGTTGCTAATGTTGTTGAAACTCTGAAACCACAAACAACACGCGCCGAGCGCAAACAGAAAAGGGAGCGTAAAACAAAGAACGTAGAACTTACAATTGAGGCTTGTGTAGTAGATGGGCAAACAACTAGGGCGAACTTGAATGTTGTACCGGACGAGTCCAAAAAAGTTGAGTCTGGAATTAATAGCATATGTAACAAAGCTGATAACGATTTATTTGTTTCCTCAACTCAAAAAATTGAAGTAGTTAAGCATAAAAAAGGCAGCAAGCCAAAAGCGAAAACGAAATCAAGCGATATTGGAGCAACAATGCTAAACGATAACAAATCTGGGAAAGCGAGTTGTGATAAGACTCAATTTGTGGACAAGTTACCACTCTCAGTATACGATTTTGATGAAGACGACGATGCGCACCAATGGGACAATTCAAAAGAGAATGTGGAGCATAAAAAACTTTCCCCAAAATGGTTGAAGGGTGCTTCTAAAAGCAATACCAGTGGTGGTAATAAGAGATCACCCATGAAAAATACGCCAAAGAACGAGGATCAAAATACGCCGTTGAAGGATATGCAAAACGAATCTTTTATTCAGACGCCGGATCTCAATGATTCTGGGCTCGTAAATAAATTAGAACTGCGCTTTAAGGTCAAAAAGTGTGGTCGGCCGCCTGGGAAAGTAAAGAAGCAATTATTGCCGCCCCTGTCAACAAGCGATGCAGTCAACTATTGCAACATTTGCAATAAGCAATTCATGCGCTTGGATAGTTTGACGAAGCACAAGCGTACATTGACACATATTGCAAAATTGTCTGAAATCGAGGCCCTGGAGGCCGCAGAGAGAAATAGGTTGAAAGAACAAGAAGCGCAACGAAGTCAAGCAGTCCTATTACAGAACAACACTGAAACGCGTCTTGAAGAAATGCTGCTTGATGATGCAATTAATGATAAACAAGACATGGATGAGTTTAATGCCAGAGAAGAAGCAAGCCGAACGTGCGGACCAGTTTCAAAATTTGCGGAGAGCACGTGCTTTATTGAGGAAACATCAACGTTAAGCTACAATAATGCGCAGCCTCTATCGCTACCTCTTACGAAAATGACGGATAGTATGATAGTGTCATCACCATTCAGTATTAAAACCAATAATGATTCGCTTAAACTAGCTGATATCATATGCGACGTCCTGAACAAGCCGGTCAAACATATTGAAGCGTATACTGCCGTTAATGTCAATAGCGAAACTCATGAAAATTCAGTAACAACGGAGATAAAGCGTTGCAAAAGTTTAGGAGAGCGGAAGAGTTTCGACTCGGATACGTGCAATCCAACATCTAGTTATTCGAACATTAGGCCAGCCTCGACATTGATAAATCAAAATAAGTCAAATGAATTTATAAAGAATCAGTTGTCACTCTTGGAAAACATTATCGAAATCAACAAAGATAGTTTTGAATATCTTGAAGAAATGTCCTCGGTGAATTCAATAGCATCCAGCGAGTCGGATAGATGTCCATCGGATATGAGTTTCGCAAGTGATATAAAACCCGCTGAATCAGAGGAGATGTTGCCGAGTAACGCCAACGGGAATAATTTCATTAAACCACCGCATCAAGTGCAGTATGAAGAGATATCGGAGGACAGCATGAATAATCGTACCTACGACCAGGAACGTTCAAGAAAAACGTTAAATCGCGATGAAGAGCTATTTCTTGAGTGCTGCAGTTTACTGAAAAGCAGTTCGGAGTTGAGCGATTTTAGTAAAAAGTCTTCAAAAAATCCACCCTTCACACACAATGTCATTGGAAAATGCCACAAGCGCGATAGTAAGCATTGGGCACAAAACCACAGGGCAAATCTCGATGAATATTTGTCAGATTCATGCCCAAATACACCAATTGGTAATGCATATGAAGATTTGTCTAATTTAGACACGGCTAAAACTGATTGGAACGTAGGAGTTCCCGATGCAATGGTCTACGAAGATATTTCAGAGGGTTCTGACGATGATCAACAAGAAATTGACGTATTTCGTGGGTTTGATTTGGACAGTTTACCCAAGTCAGATCTTGACGAGAGTAGCAATAGTGGAGATTTTCGGAAGAACATTAACGTTCGGTTTGGTGATATTATGGCTGAAGCATTGAAACGTCGTTCAACGAAGAGGAGATCGCAACAAAGGTTGGTTTCACATCATCATTAGTGATATGTATAACTATTTTATTGTAATTTTAATTACTGTTCCTGTTCCTGTTTAGCCGTGAGAAACTACGTACGCCTCGGAGTCAAGCGTCAATCATTAATTATGCGGTGCAACTTACACCGAAAAGCGCTTCAAACAGCACCGATTCTTTTACGGATCTCACCAACGATAGCCGAAAGATGTTGACGAAAGGGGCCATGAAAGTTTTTGAGGGCCTTAAAGTTTCAATACCAACGGATGATTTGGATATGAGCCAGCTATTAAGTTGCAGTCCGATAGCAAAAAAGCGTTTGGAGCTGGAAGAGGTGACGAAAGATTCTGGCAAATCAAAGAGCTTCAATTTCGGTAATAAACTTGGCATGAAAGTAATCAAGAAGCGCTCACAGCGCGTCAAAACAACAGAAGAACATGTTATTGAACGCAATAAACTGCAAGATGTGTACGATTTTGAAGAAACACAAGACAACACCGATTTATTTACCAAGGAAATGCCTTTGCTTGAAAAAGAAATGTCTGATAATTTACCGGCATGTGCGTTGAATGATCAGTCTCCCAAGGATATTGACAGCGAATGGGAGAGCAACAATCAGGATATACATTCATTCGCCACTGAAGCGCAGTCCTTGAATTCCTTTTCTACTGAGACGGAATCGAGGGGGTCAAATAAGCCGGTTAACGCTCTTGTTGAACAAGAGAACATAACAAAAAAGAAATGCGTGATAATGGGGCGTATTTTCCGCAATGCATTTAAAGCCAAAACAGACGACGTGAAGGAAAATGCAGTCGCAATAGTCGGAATGCCGGAAGATAGTTATATAATTGGCCCATCTCCAAAAATAGACCAATTACCGGCGTCAATGACAGAGCGCACAAAAATGACTGAGAAAGAAATGGATTTATTATTTGATACGTTATTACATGGCACACGAAAGAGTGAGGACATTAACGATGCGACACTATCCGTGTCAGTAAATGTTCCAGACAGCAAAGAACAACGAAATGGTAAGAGTAAAAAGTCGTTAACGCTAAAATCATCGTCACTGAAATGCAGTGGACAGAAAAAGCGTGCGCGAAAAGTAAGTGCCTCCAGCGATGACGAATTCAACTTATCAAAAACGCCAAAGAATCGCCAGTCGCGCAAGAGTAATAAAGAAAAAGATAATGCTATCAATCTTGAACAGGAGTTGAAGGAGTGCATGGGCGTTGCAAGTCGTAAGAGCCAAAGGAAATGCACCAGCGGCAAACAAAATGTGCTCATTGAGGATTGGAGTTCGGATGATTCCGAGTTTGAAGCAATGCTTCGCTTAAGTATGCAAGATATGAAAACAACATCATTGCGCGAGAATGATCTGGAGAGTACCACAGACGAGGCGAAAATTCAAAATCTTAAAGTGATAAGTCAAGACGCGAATGCCGTCGACAAACAGATGAAAGAAATTAAACTGGTTGAAAACAAAGAAGCAGATTGTATTTCTACCGATGAGCAGGCCAACGATGGAAAACAAGTCTCAACAAATGTAACGAAGGCAAAAACAAAGCGCTCAAATAGCAGTAATAACGCGTGTAAAATTGATGGCAATTACAAAGCGACCAATGTGCAAAAAACACCAAAATTAGCTAAACGATTAAAGAGCATTAAAAGCTGCGACCAGCAACAACAGCAACACACTCCCACGTCGTCTAATCGACGAAAGCGAGCAGCAGCTGAAACTCTCTATTATTGGTCTTCGTCGAGCGAAGATGATACCCAAAACTTGATTGAAGTCAAGTCGGTACGGGAAGAGATTGATGATGACGAGGACCGTCCGCAGCATGGATGGATTGTGGGCGACTCGCCAAAGAAATTGGTCACTCTGCTTGCGCACGCCAAGGGCAAAAAGACTTGTAACCGTTAAATTACCTAAACATAGTGATATTTCCAAAAGTTAGAACTTGAACAAATTTATTTCGTTTCGTCATCTTACACGAAGCCAAGATACAAAATTATTCTACATGCTACATTTGTAAACCAACATACATGGATTAACACGGTTGATGTCCTCTTAAATATTGTATATAGACAAAAAAATCAGTGGGCTTATTATTCTAATATTTAATCAGATAGGGGCGAGAATGAGAGAAAGAATGCACCGAAAAATATTCTCAACAAGCAGTTGGTGATGATTGCCTATATAAAAAGCAAAGTGCATGTAGAGTTGATACAAAGCAAATATTTTATAATTAATGTAAAGCACATTGTAAACTTTGCTAAAACTACAGGATAATGGGACAGAATTACATTCAATAGGTGGTCACACACAAAAATATTTAGTACAATTATTGCGCAAATGAGGAGCGAGTGGATTACGCATGTTAATGAAACACTTCGAGTTCATACCAACATTTTAAATTACTCGCAAGTCCAGTAATTAATTGCAATTGAGCTGAATTGTGTTTTAGGAGAATTGGTCGTTCTGTTTTTATATACATTTTTATAGGGTGTAAGTGCAAATGAAATGCAAGAGCGAAAGTAAATATTAATTTGGTACGAAGTCTTTGGACTAGGCGCATTTTAAAAAATAACTATTTGTTGTAATTGTTCTAATTTGTAGCTAACCGCCAGCTGACTAAAGCGCAACTTGGAACAAGTTTAAAGAACACTGAGCGGAGAGTATATAGAAGAGGAAATTTATGTGTTCATTATGTTTATATATTTACTAATTAATCTAATCAAGTACGAAACCGATACTTCGTAAGTCAGATGCAAAGAAGAATAGAGTTTATATTGTATCAATAGTGAATATAAAAATATTCCAAATTGTTTCAGTTGGAAGCGATAAATTAATTCACTTACTAAGTAATGGCAGCGTAGAGTGGTTCAGTTTCAATTAATATTTTGCATGAGATCGCATTTCGACAGTGTCTTTTTATTTTTAGGTCGTTTCAATAAGGTGGTATGAAGTAAGTTTTGAGATTTTCATTATTTCACTGCCAAATTGTGCCTTCGGATTTATTCATTTAACGGATTAATTCAGATGTCTAGTTTTTTATTAATGATCACAATACCATACGAGTTTAGGAAATCAACAAGTAACAGATACCATGCTGGTGGCATCAGTTTGTGATTCGAATAACTTATCTCATGTGTATACAATATAAATAGAGACATGTCGAATACAAATATTCGGATACCCTGGATAGATGATAATAATAATGATGATGATATGGAATTCAAACGACATGCTTGACGTTAAGTATTATTTTTATTATTTTTAGAATATGCGTCAAGGTTTCCAAAAACGCGAGAGTTATGAGTAAAAGTACAATTATCCTAATAGGTTTTTTGGTGTATAATGATTGGAAATAATGCCGTCATTAAAATTACAAAGAGTTAGTTCGAGACTGTCATTAACATTATTAGCATACTTGAAATTTTATAAATATTGATATGGTGTTTTACAGAATGCGTTATCTGCTTGCAGAAAAGAACACTCGAGGAATATTGAAATTTCTCGGTATTTATTATGACTCTAATGAAATACATTTAAATTTGTAGTCGTGAATAGAATTAAGCAAAGACAAACGAAGTAGTAAGATGGTGCCGATTACGCCTCTCGATGTCTTGTCTTGCTGAAGCATAAAACGGTGCGCGTTGCGCGGCCTTTACAGTGAATCAGTTATTGAGTGAAAGTGAGTCGATACGAATACGTCGGATCTTGTTCAATTTGGCCGATTGTAAAGTGAAGGGAAAAGTTTTATCGAGAATTTATAAATAATGGAATGTACTCCGAACGGCTTTTAGTGGTCTCCTCACTCTGCACGGTGCTGCTACGCAACCCTTGCTCGTATTTTCCGGTATTACACACTGGTTTTATTCTTCGCAAAAGTTCATTAGTAGTAAAAGATTCACAAACATAAGTTTATCGCAGTCAGTTGCCACAACATTGCGACTAAAAACAATCTAAAACGAGTGTTGTTTTCAAGAAGCAACTCTGAGCAAGAAATCTGCTAATCCTACGAGGAAGCAACTACGAAGAATCGAGGACTTATTTGCTAGCCAGATAAATATTATTTTAATAATCTGAAATGCAATTTAAATTGGTGTAAGTTGAATTTTCTTTTTCACACAAACTCGCGCATTTTGCGCTCACCGCACCGAATGCGACAAGCACGTTTTGTTATTAATTAATGCATTATTATCATTACGCATTAACTTTCATTTTCTCGCAGTTACGTCATTATCCAACATTGCGTTCGTCTATTTTTTCAAATTTGCACCGCGGATGATATTTATAAAGAACTCGTTGCTATTCCTCACGTCTCAAAGTACAATTCAAATTCTTATATAATAAATAATATTACTGCAATCAAAACAATATTTCTAGTCGAGTGATCTTATTGTTGTTAAATAATAGCAATCGAACGATGTATTGCGATCCATTTCATTACCGTTAACGCTATAACATGTTGTTTGAGATTATATTTAATTGGGAGACTGCATTCCTTCAGCGTTCTCTAAGCACACATTCACTGCTAATGTAAGAGCTATCGAATTAACACTAATCGCAATGAAATTAATTGGACATCACCTTCAGAGGAGTAAGCCGAGATTTCTCAATTATTAGACGCGTTGCAAGTATGCATCGTGCGTGCGCAAAGCATGTGGACGTAATTGCGTTACTTATTAGTCTGTTGAAAATTGAAAATGTCACTCAGCGTCCTTCTGCTCTCAGCGCGGCGACTTTTCTCTTCGTATGGCACGTCAAAGAAGTAATTCACCTGCATTTAATACGCGTAAAACTTTCAGAGAATCCTACACGTGTCCAATTTGTTCATAAATCAATAGGTAGAATATGCAAATCTCCACGCAAGATATTTAAATATTAAAACGCTTTACGCGGAATACAAGTTTTTCTCAGTAGCAAACATGTTTAGATCTTCTACATGTAAGAAGACACAGTCACTTAGTCGGTTTTTATTATTGTACAGTTTAACAATTTCACTCTTCGCAAGTTGATTGCGCAACTTGAATAGCTCGCGGGTCATTTGGAAGAAGAATTTCATGTGCAATTGATTAGAAATTCTTTGTAGGTACAAAGCGTTTGTACATTTTGTATTCGATTGCAATAATTTAATTTTTGGCACACAATTCATTGGGAAAAAACGTGTTTGGGTAAGCTTTATGTAGGTCCTGCGCGCTCACGTTAGAGCGACCGAAGGCAAAATGTCAGTAAGACTTGGTCGTGCTGCGGTTGTTGTGAAATACAAGGATCGTCGACTGGTTTCAGCTCGAAAGTCGCGCCGCCGATGAAGCAGAAAAAATGAAATATCCATTTGCATCTTATTGATTCCTCATCATCAAAAAATATTGATTAAATGTCCATCAATTACGATTTATCGTCGCTTGATTACAGTTTACTGGTTGCGCTCGGATGCGTCATTGCTGTGTGCAATGCGCGGCCGGCAGCCGAGGAAGAATATGTCGAATACGAGGATGAGCCTGCGCCGCCCCCAGCACCGAAACCAACGCGGCCAAGTCCGCTAAAGAATCGTAGGAATCCGCTAGCTGGTCGGGCGAATGCAAAGCCAACAAGCACCACAACCGCAGCGCCGGCAAAGGTGAAAGAGATTTGGTATTCTGGCGCGTCAATTATTTGCATTTCACAACATTAGTATTGTCGCAAAACAGTCAAACAGTGTGACGTCTTGCGCGCGCGGAATTTTTATTCGCGAAACTGACATTTTTGTGTCGGCTCTTTTTGTAGGTTGAAGAAAGTGAAATTGACGAAGAGCCCGCTGAAGAAATCGAGCAACTTCCACCGACCACCGAGGCGCCAAAGAAATTCAAAGCCGGAAGTGTACGTCCCTTCCGCAGCAATGATGATCTTTTGGCAGCATTGAAACGTCGCAGGGAGCAAGCTAGCAATCGTAATTTAGGCGGCAATTGAATCCACTTGCTGGAGTTAACAAGTCTCATTTTAGATAAACCCGCAGCGAAGGCGGTGCATCATGAAGAAGAAGGTACTGTTGGAGAAGCGACTCCAGCACCAAGCAAAAACCGAGTTAACAACGGTCGCAAGCGTTTTAACGCACATAACAAACCTGCGGACGCACAAAGCAGTGATGATGCGCAAGCTGCTTCATCGCCCGTAAGAACTGGCCGGAGATTTTCGGGCAGAAATTAAAACGTTTTAAACAAACGCTAACGACGAGGGTTTGGTTTGTATGATTAGGTATGAAAATGATAGAAGGAGAACAAAATCAAGCAAAATATTTGGAAAAATAAAGCAACCAACAACAGCAACAACTCGTATAAAACATTTAACGCGAAAAGGAATAACAATAATAATAGTGAAATTATATTTATTTGAGAGTTGTTGAAATATTACTGCGCTAACGTTGATAAGTATCTTTAAGTTTTGTACTTAAATTTTGTAAATATACATTAACAAAACAAAAAATCGAGATCTAAGTACATTTTAACGAGTTGATGCATTACTAAATTATTATGGTATGACATTTAAAACGTAATTTCACTCAGTCTCATCAAATAATAAAGAAAACGGTGTTATTTTAATTTTAACATTCCGATGCGGATTTCATATGAAAATGCATTAAATTAAATTAAGAGATGCGCCTCCTTCAGTTAACACTTTCGCCAAGACTTTCTCCTAATTACCTTATATTACACCAGCGAACGGCAACAGATCTATTGTGATGTCATTTAGGGTGCGGTATTACTCAAGGTAGTTGCTTTAAAATATAGCGCATAGCCTTAGTTTATATGTAAAAATATTCGTCAACTATTTTAGGGAATATCGTAATAGCATTTTAATCGAGGCAAAGCACAAGTTTTGAAAGTATAAAGAAATAATAGGGAAATTCCTTGATATATATCCAAGATAAATATGTAGCAAATTGAGCTTTATTACGGGAAGTAAGAGACAAGACCTTGGCATAGTTGATAGGTGTTTCCTGTGATGTGATTATTAATGATTACAATCACTTCTCTCCAACAGTTGCCTTCATAAAAATATGTATGTATTTATTTCAAGGGTTAGTGAAATCATTTTTTCATTGATCGCGCTAATTGAATGATTTGAATAGTCAACTTTTATGGCTGTTGAAATTTGATTTTGATTTAAAAGTTGAACTTGTTTAAATTTCACCTAGAGCTTAAGGCAAGGTCGACGGGTATTTGTATTTTTGCGCGCTGCTCAGAAAATTCACGATATTAACTTTTTCATTGATTAACGATCAGCTTTACTTTAAAGAAAATCCCTCTGGTATGAAATACGTATATTCTCTCTCATGAATATATTTGTAAAATATCAGAGGTAGATGTATTTCTTTTCTCGGCTAACAATCAATTTAAGCGTGGTATTAAAAACAACTTGCCATTTAACTTTATAATTTGTATTCTTCACGTAGATTGCATGCAATATCCGCGTTTAAATAGCATGCAAACTATTTATGAGACATAGGTACATCCTAAATGTTATGTCATTTGCTGAACCCATCTTTATGCGGCTTAAATATTTACATCTTGTGGAATTCCAGTTGGTCAAGTAAAAGCTCGATTTGATGTAATCCGCAAATCGTTTCATTCGGTTTGGATGCGTACAACACGAAAGTGAAGGGATCGCGCGTATGCAAATGATAGAAAGTAAAACTGGCTCCGCGTGTATCGCTCGTAACAACATTTAGTATTCAAATGTATTGATTTTGATATTGAATGTTTATGAAATCGTAAACGATTTTACCATTTTTAGTATTAGTCATACCCCGAATTCTTTAGTTGATGCATAAACTCTTGGAATTTTCAAATCTCATATATTCGCAGAAATTGGTTACAAGTATTTAAATGTGTTTTGAATTCTTTCAAACTCCAACTAGTGGATTATTCAGGAAAAACTAGTTGCATATATTAAAATATCATCAGTTGCTTTAAAGTTGCTAAGAATATTATGGATGCTGCTGAGTTACTCGAGCGAATCGCGGTGGTGAAATTCTTTTATAAATTGTAATCGAAGGTGAGGCAGGTAAAGGAACACTTGAGCATTGTTCATCGATGATTCACCCGTTTGTATTCTTGTCTCTCGAGAATGTTGCTATACGACTTGAGTGCTTTGAAATCATGGCACGTATCATACTCGAGAAACAGTTTCTGGGAAGCTTCATACACCCACTGAAGTCATAAGACCATTATCAATTCAACTCTCGAGCATTTTGAGATTTATTAACGTTTGCATTTCAAGTAATAACTGTTTATTTCATACAGCGCGTGCATGTAAAGCAATGTGCATTCAATTATAATGCGCTCTTAGGAGTTGCAGGTTTGAGGATATTTCATTTGTTGATTGAAATTCATCATCGGAGGAACAGAAGGAAAACAAGAGTAAGAGGTTGACCTTGCAGTGGTTGCAAATTATTGCACGTCGTCAATTAACTTTAACGCTTAATGAGGAATAAAGAGCGAGCAGGTAATGATATTCAATCAACAATTAATGACGTTAATGTTTCGGGCAAGTTGCAGCAACATTTAAACGAATAGTACGAAGAAACAAAGAAGCGACCATGGGTTTTTTCAATTCTTTAAATTACCAAAAAGAAAGCGTGTTTAGTTGATGATGTCACAGCAAATAATTAAACGGATAATATCATTAATATTATAATTAAAAATGAATAAGTAAGTGCCCCAAAAAAAGTAAGCGTCATTAAACAATTACGTTATATAATTATACGTTTACCGGCAATTCAAATAATTGATAAATCGACAATAATATATAATTGAGGAATACATTAAAATTCTTGACGAATGTACGTTGGATAATACAAACGCTAATTGCTTCATTGTTTGACGGTGTACGCGGTAAAACTTTTTGCATACGTATCCGAATATTATTTATGCATTATAGTCGCATAGGTATATAGAAAATGCAGATAGATATGCGATTCACACACACTTAATGTGGACATAAATAAGCACTGTCGTTCAGGTTTTATTTATCAAGATTTTAAAGCGCGATACAAGTAGGTGTACAACAGCAGTTAGTCAATTACTTTCGTACATTATTTTTCATTTGCGCATTGTTGACAATCGTTTGCAGAGCGCATTCACACTACTTGCACGACCGATACGCGAGATAATGTATTAGCCATTGTTGCAAGATGAGGGATGCTTTTTAATGTCAATGCTAAACTGCAGTGTAATTATTCTGCGCAATTAAAACAGGCTTTGCGTACTTGAGAAATTGAACGGCGAGCATTAGTGAAGTTTTTTCATAGAAAACAAATAATATTGCATGATTGACTCGTGTTGCAAGAACTTGAATTGAAAACAGTTACGTTTATTAATATGCATTGCAGCGTTATGTAAATTAATTTCGGGTTGCTGTTTTTATATATTCTCTAATACTCAATCGTATTAGATAAGTAATGGTAGCACAAAATACTAAAAAAAACAACCGCGTTGTTACCTTATTGTTTGCCTAATGCTCTCTTGCATTATCAGAGAACTGAGACGACGTAATTAGTTTACTTTCATTATAAAATGAAAAGTGACTTGGGAAAAGTGCGGTCGCTTTTTATTTTTGTCTTTTTGTTGTCAAGACTCGCTATTCACGATGTGTGTACGACGAATATTCCATAGCTACTCGCGCTAGCGCAAGGTAATTTATTACCAATTGTCATAGTGTACAAGAAACAAATACAAATGCACATTGGTTTTTACAAATACGCACGATTAACAATAGCTGGATCAACTACGAATTAAAGAAAAATTTATACACTTTGACTATTGAGAAGGAGCGACATAATCCGCACCCATGAATTTCATACATGTTCGTAAAACTTTAGATATATTCTAACATTTAATTTTGCGTATTGTTGCACAAACTGAAGTCTAAAATTGATGGCAATGATACATCGCGATTGTGAACATCTTAGTAACAACTTGATGAGTTTTTGAAACTATTTCATTACGTTACGCGAAGAGGCTGCAGGTGAATGTAAGAACGTCAGACGCGCTGAATTTATCTGTCTTATTGTTGAAATATAGACATTCAATCTCTTCTTGCTGAGATTGCGCGCAATTGTGACACGAATAGTTGCTAACCTTTCGAAAAAGAATGATGTGTGCACTTTGACTTGTTTGTTTTCGCGTCACAAGAGAGTCACTAGAATTTTGAAAATAATCGGTTGAATTAAATTGCGTAATAGGTACCTATGTGGTATCAGTAAACCACACACTGATGGGCAAGACGTTGATAAGCATTATTTTCTTTTGCATTCATTTATTATACATATATAGTTGTGGAGTTCTTTTGGCAAATGGGTCATCAAGAGATCAGGCAAGAGAAGTGGGTATAAAAGGAGTTGTCGTCTCCTGCGAGCGTGCGTTTCATGTGGAGCGGTTGGTTCTTGCATTTCAAGAAAATAGCGCCGCCGATAAGACAACCGCAAACTGCTATGGTCTTCGGCGCCTGCTGCTCTTGCTGACTCGCGCGGTCTCGGCGGTCGCGGCGAAAGTTGTCCCGACTTAAGTACGCCGTCCCTGCTATAAGCGCGCTCCGCAGAATGCCGACACGAGCATTTGTTCTTGTGCCGTTTCTTGTGATGCCTCGTTATTAGTTTATAAGAAGTTGCATGTGTGCTGTAGTTACAAGATTCCCGAAAACTTTGAATTTTTATTCATTGTGCGTCTAATCTGTTTGCACACTCAACACTTAAACCGTAACGTATACGAAAACATTTTCAGTATTCAATTGCGCCAAGGATATCTATAATACAAATATGATGGCAAGTCGAATAATGTAAGTACAATCGCAAATTGTTATAATTACCAAACGCACGTTCAAATTGATTTGTGAGCATTTTTAATTATTTAAACAACGGGCGGCATATCATGGAATTTGCTTATTAATGGCGAGTGTGCGCTTGACGCAATTGCAACTTTCTAAGAATGACTTTTTGTCCCTCCAGTAGACGTATGAATGCAATTGCTTTGCTTTACTTTACTTTACTTCTTGCAATACGCGCATATCGATGAGGTGCTGTTTAAATGCCGTGCAGGCATTGCATTGGCGGTTTATCAATTACGCTCAACGCACAAGACCAGAAATTTCCAATTAGCGCGAGAGTAATTTAATTTATTTACAAGTTAATGCAAGTATCGTGAAATAGAAAAATTATATGTCTTGTAGGAGGAAACTTAATTTAATGTTAAACTTTGTAGGAAGAAATGAGTTGACGGCTGTTAAATTTAGCAGCAGCCAATTCGAACATGCTTTCTAATCACTTTCCATTTTTAGTGCATTTTCAGATGAAGACTGAAGGTTTACTAACTGTATAGACTGTGCTTCTATTCTAATATTAAAATAATGGTGAAAAGTACTAAAAAATAAATTTAGGAAAGAATAGAGAAATTAATCAGCCATAATTTTTATAAGCGCGCTAAGGAACTAATTTCCGCAAAGTTGGTTCATTCTTTCATACGATTCAGTCTCAAGGCACCATGACTTGACTCGTACTCGAGAGCCAAACCATATCAATCATTACAAGCTTTCAATTTGTCCGAGAAGTTTCTCATAAGGTAAATGCAACTATCAAGGTTGTTAAGCGCCAGCAATTTCTTATATTTCTTGTCACTTGACAACGTATTTGCGTTTATATTTTGGATTTAGATTACAAGTTGATACATGAAATGATGCTTCGTGAAAAACACTAAAACAAAATCAAGCGTACTTAAGAATCAACTATTTACGCAGAATCAAAGATTGTACGTAATCTCGCGTACACACACTGGTCGCACATATTACGTTTGGAATTTTTATACACGAAGAGTAAAAGTACAAAGTTCCTTGAAGGTCATTCTACATATCTTACGTACAACCAACCAACCAACCAACCAACCAACCACTTTGCAAACAAAGTTGTTTTTTCGAAGCGTAATGATATAATTATGAGGACACACATTTAAAAGGCAAATCGTAAAGTTCAAACAAAAGTACAATTTCATCTTCTAACATCTTATTGGACATCGTATCAATAGTGTTCAGAATTCATCGTGTTGAAATGAATGCCATTTGTGAATGTCAAAAGGCAAACGCGTGTGGTAATCGAGCGCTTCGAATTCGGCGATTGTATAATTTAATAATTTAATGTCAACGACTGGCATAAGATGAAGAAGATATTCAAATCATTTTAATACCATATGATGCTCTACTGATGTGCCAATATACTTTCCATTTTGCAAATAGCAAATAGATCGATTTATCATGATGATTTAGTGTGCGCGTGCACCTTGCACTTAATTGAATGACGCGTTACGATGTGCAAGTAAATGGCAAAGCGTTTTCTGAATATTTATACGCTAATTATTCATGAGAAACGCATGTTTATGATCTTTTTCAAGTCATACTGACATGTGGCAAATCTAATCAGAGCAGAACAAAAATGCATGGTTGCATTCAATTCTAATTAAAATAAACATCCCAAAACCGAGGCGCGCGCGCGCAAAAAGAAAACTTATAGGAAAATAACGATTACAGCAATTAATTCGTAGAGATTTATGGTCAAATAGAGACGCACCGCAAACTGGGACATTGCAATTAACTTTTACTCTTTTATTTACTTTAACTATTAAAGCCTTCTCAATTTCTTTCGTCTTCTTTGCACATGCTTGTTCTGGCATTTTGCTTATGGTATATTGAATGAAAACCAGTCTGCAGTCACTAATAATTTTTGGAAACTTTGCCTGCGGTTTCTTGTATCAAGGTTGCTGCTAGAGATGGGTTAATTTCATCAGGCAAGCAGCAGCAGCAGATATGCGATATTTCGCCTGCAGCATGCGAGAGTGAAAGAGGAGAAATTTCCGATCAAGGTCAGATTGTGACCTTCCAGTGCGCATTTTAAGAAAGTTTTGAGTACATTTTTGTTATTGCCATAGCCATACAAAAGTTTGTTACTCTCACTCTCGAACGAACGCTTTTGTTGTCGTTTTGTTCATCGCTAAAATCGAACATTTATTTATGCAAATACGCAATCTATTAGCGCGTCCCAACTTTCTCTAAAAAGTACACATTTTTCAAGATTTGAAGACGAAGAAACGCGCATGTTATGCAAGTCCCACTTTTCAAATTACTTAACACACAAAATGAAATGCAAATTGAAAGATTTTGCTATTGCTGCAACTGCAACAATACTTCTAGTTGTCCGTTTATTCGTACAACGCAACGTATTGTTTGCTAGTAAATGAATTGTAAATTAATTAGTGGTTTGTTTTCGTTTTAGCACGCTTTTTGTGCTTGGAACGTTTGGACTTTCGTGTATTGTGAATGCCGAAGTCCAGTTGATCACAAAGCCAGAACCAGGTCACGAATATGTCTTTCTTCAGACGTCTGCCGCGGGTTCTCGACCCGTGGAACGCAAGGAAAAACCTTCGCAAGAGGAACGCGTGTTTGAAACTGCGCACAAATTGCCGCCGTCCGTTACGTACGCGCTAAACCAAGCAGATGCTGGAGAGAGCGCTAAGAAACCAAAACGAGAAGCACTTCCGGGTGATGCACCAGCTCCAGCACCAGCGGGCGCAATTAAATTGGATGTGCAAAAGTTATTAGAAAAATACAAAACAAACCTTCAGACTTCCACAACCCCAAAGCCAACCAGTGTATCGTCGAAAACCACTCGCAGAGCTGGACGCGCGGGCAACAGAAGAATCAAAAAGGAAGCGCGTGATGATAGCCTTGTGGTAGCCACAAGCCCGAGTTCAATTTTGACAACTTCATCAGCGGGTCTTAGACCGGTAGAACGTGACGATGATGTGCCTCTGGTGGCTAGTGGTAGCGAGAAACAGCGGTCGCGTATTCAAATTAAGAAGGGTCCAAACGGACAAGAGTACGAATACGAATACGTCTATTACTACTATGATGATGACGAACCTACTGATAAAACGGACACGAAACAAAGCAATGCACATGATGGTCCTGCAAGAAATGAAATTTCCTCCAGAACAAGAGGTGCAGCAGTTACTTCAGGATCGGCTGCAAATGAAGTACTTCCCACAAACAGAGGCAGAACGCGAGGACGTCAATTGGGAGATGAAGAGGTCGAAGAGGAACGCTTGCCAGCAAACACTCGTTTCCCACCTCGAAGCCGCAATTTAAACACATCGCCTTCGACGCCTGTTGATGATGATGAAGAAGTGAAACCGCAAAGAATCAGAAGTCGTGGGCGTCCAGATTCTACGGCTGCTACCTCAGCTGTTCCGTCTGAAAGTGATAATGTTTCAGATGAGACACAAGGAACTCGAGGTCGTACGCGCGCAAATGTCAGACGTCCTTCATTGGAGTTGGTCGATAGCGCAAGTTTCAACACTCATACATCCAGCGGTGAACCACCAAATGGCGGACCAAGTTTTCCCGCTGATCTCCCAGCCGGACCTGTTAGATTTCTGGGTGCCACTCCTAATGAGCGTGTAGATATTGCCGCAGATAAAAAAGTAGGCAATACTGACGATACTGACGATAACGCTGAAGTTGGGGAAGCAACCACGATGATGAATGCGATGGACAAAGTTGCCTTAGATCTGTATGCTATTCTCCAAGGAACTCAGCGACTTTCAGGCGAAGCTGAAGTTGATGGCGAAATAACAACTGAAGCCGACATTGAAAGTACCACTCTTGAAATCACCACGACTGAAATTCCAACTACTGAAATCACAACTGCTGCAACCACAACTACCACAACGACAACGACAACAACTACAACTACAACAACGACACCTGCACCCAGTACGAGTGCCCCAGAGACCGGCTTCGGTCGCGGAAAGTATCGCTCGAGACCTGGAGCAATCGGAAATCGTAAAGTTGGCGGAGCAGCCAGTACCACGACGACTGAAGCACCGCAGGAAAGTAAACCAAAGAGTAGATTCAATCGGCCATCATTTGGTTCCCGGCCGCGTGCTCGCACGACTAGTGCACCTGCTGAACAAGAGCAGATCGAACATAAGGAAGAAGCAAAACCAGCAGTCAGTTCTTCACGCACGCGAACGCGTTTTGGTGCAACCCGTACACGTGTCACAACCGCTGCTCCTGAAGCAGGAAATGAAGTCACTGTCGCGGCAGTGAGTCGATCTCCATTGCGCCCAAGACCCACATTTAATCTGCGCGGTAGAAGCCGCCCTACAACTGCTGCTACTGAAGCTGGCGAATCGTCACCCGCTACCGAAGAATCACCAAGTGAGGTATCAACAACAGCACGCTCCAGGCCAAGAATTAATGCGGCTAATATAAGACCATTGCGCCCCGGACCCAGAATTAATCTTGCAGGCGGTCGCGGTCGTCTGGGCGGTAGTACAACCGCTGCACCTGAAGTTCCAGCGGAACCAGCCCCTGTATCTGAAGACGATCAAGAGAAGCCAACTGCTGAGGAAGCAGCTCCTCCTAAAGTATGTCGCGAAGTAATCAGTCTAATTCATTTGCTAATCCTTTGTACATATGCAGGAAGCCGAAACACCAGCGCCCGATACAAATCCACTCTCGCGCTTACGTAATAGGCAAAGAGCACCCCTTCAGGTACGACCCGGGTCACCAAAGGCGGCAGCGAGCGCGCCTGTTCAGGTTCGCCGCGTCAATCCTTTAATTTCACGACGCAAACCTATTGGCGAACCGTCAACGACAGAAGCTCCGCAAGAAGCGCCAGCTACTGAAGCTGATATTGAAGAAGTTGCCACAGATGCGGCGGCGCCTAGCTCGACAACTACGACCACAACGGAAGAGCCTAAAGGTCTTAATAAACTTCTGGCAGGTCGTAGGCGGCTAGCAATCAGACAACCAGGCACGATTGCCTAATAGCAATCAATTGTTAACGATTCTTGTATCTTGCATCAAGAGATAATGCTGCAAGCAACAAAATCATCGTGTTGTTTATTTAACACACAATACTTATTTTGAACGCAAACGTAACTCTCACCCCCTTTTTATATTTATTTTATTCGTTTAATAATTATTTTCTCTCATGCCTGTTACATTGCGATCTACTTGAATTAATTTCCAAGCGCAACAAGAAACGAAAAAGAAACAAAAACGAAATGGAATGAAGACTATAGGTATATAGGTATCTAAATATTTAAATATATAGCCATTATATAGCCGTAATTTTCAAGTCCAGGCCTGACATACGTGCCAATAATACTCAAAAAACAAATCGATTGATTATGCAAAAATGATTATAAACTAAGTGCATTACATAAGTTGGCATTCTCAATCAATTGATTAAGCGTTAATTAGACTTTAACACTTGTATGACGCAACACAACTATACGGAAGCGATAGTACTACTATTCGATTACGACGACGTTTACCAACTTTAATTGCATACGTACATACGCTACCTTTGCTAAGTTTAGTAGACATTATTTAAATGTGAAAAAGCCGTCCGAGTAGTAGTGCTTTTTGTACATATGATACATGTAGGAAATGATGATAGCGTATGACGAATGATGCGCACATTAAACTTAAAGACAAGCGCACTCATTACGCAATTGCGTAACTAAATTTTCCAATCTTACTATAGGTATATAATATCTGCAATAGAAATATTACCATTAATTACTACCTACTATTATCAATTTAATATTCGTTACAAAAGAATGATAAGTAATTATAAAATAAAATACCATATAGTAGGATAAGAGATTTGTTAAATAATAAATCTATATCAGTAGTACTGATTTTCGCATCATATCAGATTTGCATCAATACAAACATTCATTAAATTCAATTAATTCAAAATGCAATATTCATTATTCGTAAGCAGTACGTAATCAACAACTTAGTAATACAAGATATTTGTATATCATATTTGCATATTTCGATTCACAAGCGAACAGTAATTTATGGCAATTAGATTATAATTCATGCATTCGTTTAGAAAGATTTACTGAAACTTTACTGAAACTTTTTAATTGGTGAGGAACACTCTGTGAATTATTCAAGCTACCAACTGATTGGTATATAAGCGATGATTTAGAATGTAAATTATTATTTGCCATCACCAGCACAATGCAGCGCTTTATGGATAAGCATATTGGGAAAATTGTGAATGTTCCGAAAGAAGAATTCCACCGATTGAAACTGTTAAAGGTGATTAAGGTGTTGATGAGATTCTATCAAGTTTGGCCCGATGATAACCAGTCTCTCATTAGTCGATTACGCTTTTTCTTCTTCATGGTATTTTGCAACATTATCGTTGCTGGAAGTTTGGGACATTTTATTGTTCAAATAGGTAAATAATTTATTTCATCGTGAGATTAGTTTTGACTTTTCATTTTTAGTATACGAAGATGAAAGGGTATTCGGCTTAATGATATACGACGTATCTATACTTTTGGGAGGTTTCGCGGGCTATCATTTTATACCAACATTTTTTGCCGGACAACATAGAACTAAAATTCTTCTTGACGCTCTAGGTGATTTTAGCGTCTTTGATAAGCCAGATCGTATAGAAATTGAAGAGGCGATAATGAATGGCGTTTGTAAATTATACTACATAATTGTTTATTCGCTGGCGCCGCTCGTCTTTGTAGTTAAATTTTTTCAGAGCTGTCCCGACGAACGAGACATGCTTTGCGGCTTTGTATTTCCTTCTTATTATCCAGGATTGATGACACCGATCCGTCGCAAGATTCTAACTACTTTGCAAGTGTGC
Organism: Aleochara curtula; assembly: GCA_963978815.1. Taxonomy (NCBI): domain Eukaryota; kingdom Metazoa; phylum Arthropoda; class Insecta; order Coleoptera; family Staphylinidae; genus Aleochara; species Aleochara curtula. The sequence continues at coordinate 223,229 of OZ022219.1, forward strand.
TCATTATTTAACTACACACTTTTTGGCTTTGGTTGCCTCTGGTTCTTTCTTCAAATGTCAAATATTATTTGTTTATATTTGAAAAAACTACATGGTATTTTAGAAGACTTGGTTGCAATTCGCGATTGGACAATACGAAGAAAACGCGCACTTTACGCAGTTAAATATCATCATCATATAATTGAGTAAGTTCGGACTCTGGTTTATCTAACGCAACTAATTATTCAATTTTAGATTGTATAATGAATTTTTCAATCGCTGTAAAGGCATATTTATTATTTACGCCGTTTGGATTCCCGTTATTATGGGAGTTATGACATATACTTTAACGGTTGAGTTTGATGTGCAATTCTTCGCTGTTTACGTATTGTGGACCACTGCGTTATGCATTACATGTTTATTCGGACAAAACATGATAACAGAGGTTTAACATTCATTTCAGCAAACGGAAAATCAGGGAACATTTAAATATCGTGTGTTACAGAGTGAGAAAGTTGCTTCAATTGCGTACATGTCATTGCCAACTGATGGTGATATGGTAACAGCAAAAATACTTTCAATGATGATTATGCGTAGTCAAAGACCTTTATTTGTACCTGCTGGTTCTTTAACGTATTGCGGGTATAGCTTAATCGTCACTGTAAGTATAACTCATTTTCTACCATTTTTTTAGGGGTCCCATTAACTTTAATTTTAATTTTAGGTTGCTCAAACAACTTATTCGTATTTAACTTTACTTAAAACAACTAATCGTAACTAAACCTTCACTAATTATTTACCACAATTCTCATTTCGTCAAGTTTCTTTATTGACATGTCCTACAAAATTAATAGCCACTGCTCAGATACAATACTGCATTAATTATGAATGCTCTGCTCATAACAATATTGCTTAATACTACCTTCACCGTAGGAATATCGATAATTCCTGCGAGTGTGGTATGATGTCGTATGCATTTCCGGTTCAGGTGGTGTGAACCAATCACTAAATAGATTTTTTGCGCTCTCCTAAATGTTATTTCCAATATTAAACAAACTCCAGTTGTCTTCAACTGGATTCTTTTCAAACGCATAACATTCGCAAATAATCATGAGTAAAATAGAGCCTATCATCATTCGACTCATTTTTGAAAATATATGTGCACTATTGACACTGCTTACTTTTAAAACAATTGAATCGCGAGACTTTGACTTAATATAAGAAATTTTCAGAAACGTGTATTAAAACAAACAAGCGCATTTAACCGAGTGAGAATTGATTTGTCAATGTTTCGGCAATAATCTGATGATTGTTTCAGTTGCCATTCTTATTATCGTTCCGATTATACTTTGATTACACTTACTTATAAGTTACTTATACATCGCATTGATTTGATAATTTTGATTTTGATTTTGATAAAGATGTAACGTTAACAGCCATCGAAAGCTCATCTTTTCTTTTCGATTAACCCGGAACCTTTTACTTTGATCGAAATAACATTATGCCGAAAATGCAATGAAATACTGATATAATGTGTGATAGATATTTAAATTTTATTGCAGTAATTGGCTTAGTGCGGTGGACATATCTATTAGATGACATATTTTTTTATAGCATGTCTTCTTTTAACTGACTTCTTTTTCAAGCCATTCACTAATTGCAATATCTTGCGAATTGCAGTTCTGAAAAGTTGTGCGATTCTTTGCCATGCAGAATTATTCTCAGAAACATTATTTTTTCGGTGGCTAACAGCTTTGCCATGTCTTAAGTGGTGCCAAGGAACATAATAACCAATTGCTGCCCGAGCATCGATTGTTGGTGATGGAGACAGCATAACCATCGACGTTAGTATAAATATTATTGATAGCAACATGGTCGAGCTATAAGTTTATGCAATTATTTTACTTCGAAATTGAGGAAACTTAAAGTAATTCTTACTGTATAACAACCAGAAGTATGACTTTTGCAGTAGAGAGATTAAAATTTTTAACTTTTGTTTCAAACTAATCCACCACGACAGGAAACGCATTCTATTTATAAGAGGAGCCGAAGCCAATAAATCATTAATTGATTGGATTGAACCATTAAGAGATTTTGTTTATACAACAATCGTCATACATGGTATTCGTTAATAACTTTCAATTTCGCACATATTAGCAACTCGTACAAGTTGATTTAACTTGTCAAAATATGTCGGCTATTATTACGCGTTTATATATTACACGCATATTCATATTGGTTTCCTCTCATGCATTTATTAATTAGTTGTTGAGTGAGAAAATTGGCATTATGGTGCCAGATCGATCCGATTAAAATTGTCAAAGCAAAAAAGAGAAATAGCCAATTATATGGTTTTCATCGATTCAAATACGTTGACGATCTCTCCAATAATGCACCTAACATTATTTGCAGCTGTAATACTCATTATATTATAGACAGAGCCCAGAATCTAAATGGCCATAATAGTTTATATTGGATATGCTCGATTTAAATTAACAACATCTTCGGGCAACTACATCGTTCGGGATTCATCGGCTGCGTCTATATATGGTTTCCCTGGTGGGCAAAAACTAAGTTAAGTTTGACATTGTGTTCAGTCATCTGGTTTTGACATATTTCCAGACGTCCAGTATTGTTCGGTATAACGTTTTAGCGACTGGTGAGTGCAGTGTATATTTTAACTATTATCGTGAACCTAATTATGTGAGTGATGTGATTGCGTTTCGTCGTTTGGAAGCAAACAATAGCCTGTGCGCTTCATCGCGGTATAAAGTGGGTGATCTGCACATTGAACGTGTAAATGGCCGTGGCGATTGTCCTCGTTGACGGAACAAACAGCCTCAGCAATCAGCAGCAGTGCAATAACAACGAAAGTAAGAGTTGTGTGCGGCGATCGTCTTTTCAACGTGGTGCACACAATAAACAGCTGATGGCCCGTCACCTAGCGTTTCAAAGCACGTATCCAATGCAACAATGACAATACCAGCATCACAACACCAAGCAGCACCAGGCATCGTATCGATGATCACAACAATTTCTTGGACATGATACGCACTAAAGTCGATTTTAATTGGGGAACCACCATTTACGATACGTAAAAAGTAAAAGTAAGTACACTTGTTTGTTGAATTCTATGTGCAATGGCTTTTGATGCTTGCCTGTTGTTTTACAACGGTGGGCTTAAAACGGGCGTTCAATCACACTGGCTTGCAAATCATGGCGACATGCTATCGAGGCCTTCATTTCCATCATATAAGACCATGCCATTTCTTACTGTTGGTCATTTGAAGTGGACTAGTCATTGACCTAACCTTTCAAGTCAGGTAGCCTGTAGTGTATAATGATCATACTGAAATTGTCATCCCTTACAATGTTGGCGTTACCTGTTTGTTGCAGGTATACAAAATTTGCTGTAGATCTCAACAAATGTGTTTGAAGGGAGGGCCAATGTAAAGTAATTGAAAATTTCATCTGCCTAAGTTGACTTGGAAGACTTGTAATCTTAGAAGCAATACTATGTATAATGATGGGTCTATAGGTGCATTTTTATGAACAAATTTCTCTGTTGTATAGATAATACATCATCAATTGCATGACCATTGGAAGACAGTGACAACAAAATGAATTTGTTTGTGTTTCGTGTTGAGACTGGTACAATGATACAATTTGAGCTGGATATGGCTACAGAAAGGTAAAAATAACTAAAACTGCATTGAGAAAGGCATTTATAATTAATGGTATGTGGTTTCAGTGTGTCCCAATTGAAATTGGAGCTTTGTCGACAACTTTCTGTCCCTGAGGATGTGCAAGTATTGCTCATCAATGGTGGCATGAGCTTGGAAAACAGCACTAAAGTCATCAAGTATTCAGCGGGCACAGAGTCAAATCCCATATTTCTCTTTAGCAAGAAGAGCATAGAAGCCTCATATCCTCCAGCAGCTAGTGCTAGCCCTTACGCCTATACAGGGTTACCAAAAGGACGAGCACACCAACAGCATGAAAGTACAAGTAGTGATCTCGCCTTTCAGCAATTGGATGAGAGTGATGATGATGCTCCCATGGAGGGGTACTCTTCGTATAATGGTACGTTAGCCACATGTTAGCAGCTGTATTTTGATTATATTCTTTTAGAGTTTAGGAAGCGTGTATACAGCTGCAAGAGATTACCTCCGACAATGGAAACTATTTCAGTACGTGCCAAATTGGCAAAGGAGTTTCACGAGGAGGCACTACGAGAGAGCAAATGCTGCGCGAGTCTTGTGCTTGATCAGCATCTCCAGCACCAAGGTTGGCAAGCGGCTATTGCTAATCTAGAGGATATTACAATCGAATTCAAGAAGAGGATTTCAATGGTTCAAAAATTTTTTAACGAGTACATGCTAGAGCGTCAGACTTACGTAGATTTTTTAAGTGTGTAAGTATTCATAATTTTTCAGATGTCCAAATATGATCAAACCGTTTTCTATTCAACACTTCTTCTCTTTGATAATTTTAGTTATAAAAATGTATTGGAAACGTTAGAACAGATACCCATGTTGCCATCGTTATTATTAACCGAATACGAGGCAACAACTGAAATTGTAGACGATGGTAGAGGCGGTAAACGAAAGAGTAAAAGTTTGCTAGAGTGGATTGAAGCACGGCGTGATACATCGAGTGAGACGACTATGGACACCCTTTATGAGGCGTGCGTACGTGCCGTAGACTTTTACAATGCGGAACTATTTGAATCACTAAATAGTGAAGTGGACAAGGCACTGGATACGGTGGGCCAAGAAGACATGAAAGAGATAATCGGACTGAGTGAGCGCCTTTTTGGTCTGAACAGCCTTATCGATAAAACGGCCGATCAAGTAAAGGAGCAAGAGTATTCGGCTAAGTCGTTCGAACAGAATCAAAATCGCGCTGGAGACTTGGGCGATACTTCGGTCTTGCCGGACTTGTGCGCTTCGCACAAGAAGCAGCTGGTTGGCATGCTTCGGATCCACTGGCTGTTATGCGATATACACAAACGCTGCATGCGCAGCAAAGAGGAGTTGTGTAAGAATTTGTACAAGCGCCTTAAATGGGTGATTCACGTTGAGAACTTGATGAGGATTTGCACCGACAAAATGCTTGCATATTACGAGAATGTCTCACGCATGAGATTCAGTTTGAATGTACTGCAGCAGATTCATGTGGCACCAGAAGTGTATTTTGCTGCACTCGTTGAGGTTGTAAGACGAAAGAAATTCTCACAAGCTTTTCTCTTGGTAAGAACGCAACCGAATTGTGCGAATTGTATATTAATATTTATTTTTAGTGGGCGTCTGAATTGGCCTGCTACATGCTAACGATATACAATGATGAAATCACGCGTCGCAAAGAATTTCGATTAAAGTACGACGGTCATTTCCTAATGGGCTTGTTTCCTGGCATGGATGACATGCCTCCCAGTTTTGCGACCCAAGCACCATCGATATTCGACTCTAGTCTACCGAGCATCTCTGTTGAAGATCTGGACGAGATCAAGTCCACGTTGCCCGAAATGGCAGAGATGCTTACTGTGCCTGATATGACTATTGTGTCAAACTTTTTTATGATGAAGTCAATGGGTAAAAATTCAGAAATTGAAGATAAAGTTGCCGAGACATGCGTTGAAGAAAAGTTAGTGGCTGTCGTAAATGAAATGGGACTTGCAAGTAACTTGGACCAGAATCTGCTAAAACCAAACCTCACAGAAAATGAGACTTATTTGTTACCACAAGGCATTACGCACTTGAAAGATTTGGACAAGTATTATTGCAAACTATTGAAATATCATTTTTGATGTAATTAATTACTTGTAGGGGTTGTGAGTCTGAAACGGATACCGAGGAGTTTGAGAAAGTACAATGCCAGAGCCCGATGGACATGCAATACGAAAAAGAGATAACGTCACCACGACGTGTGTTTACCGATTCAACGACTTTAACTGAGGTTGGTGATAAACTAATTATACCGCCAAAAAAACCGCCGCGTTCGTTTTACAATAAAAGCGCGAGCGATGTGGCGCAGCGCGTACTTAGCGTGAGCAGTAGTCATACGGAGAGTTTTACTAACATTACGAAAAACACATCTCTCGAGTCAATCGAAGAGGCGGCCGTCGTCGGCGATAGCAACTGCTACAACTCGCACCACCAGCGATTGCACCATCACGGCGCGTGCAGCTTTGTGCGCTCCAAGTCGCTTTCGCCGCATACGCCTTCCTCCTTGCTGCACGGCCACCAACGCGATACTCTCGAGCCGGGTGTCGATTTCGTCAACGACGAATTTTATATCGACGAAAGTCTACCCTCGAGCTTGAGCATTGACCATCAGCATGAGCAACACGCAGCTGTTGGAGAGATCGCTCAGCAGCTGAGCAATGCCAACGACGTTGTTGCACTGCTGCAGGTACACCAATTGCTGATATCAATTTTATTTTCTATTTGGTGAATGCAGACAATAACTAGCGTTGGTGGCCATATGTTTAATTTATTTTATATTAGCAGTGCTTCCTTAATTTACTTATTACTTATTAGTAGTTTTTAGACGTATTTATTCTTCTAACTAATTACTTCGTATTTATAGGATAATCTGCAGTCTTCAAGAAGCGAACAAGACAAACTGAAGGATCTCTTATTGAATATGTCTACGCTCTGTCGAACGATATTTGTGAGCTTACGAGAAGAAATGAACGCAATTAAAACAAAAGTACAAGCCGACAACTCGATGCTCGAAATGCACTGCAAAAGTTTGAGTTCTTCGTGGGATAGTTTAACGAATGAATTTGATCTCAAAGAAAAGGAAATACATAAGCTTACTGAAAGCCATCAACACGAACTAGTAGTCTATAAGGAACTCTTAAAGAGAAATGATGAAGAATTGAATCATCTTCGTGAAGAAAAGTATAGCTTGGATTCAAGCCTTAGTAAGGCTGCAGAGGAGTACAAGGAACTTGCGAACACGTTAAGTACATGCAACACCAATCATTCAGGCAAAATTATTCAAATGGAAGACCAAATCAAAGAACTTCGTGCGGAGAAGGAGCGCGCCATTAGAGACCTTGATCGTATGGCTCGCGAACACAAGTCCGAGATGGATAACTTGCGCAAGAAATTTCGCTTTATGACTGATCGCAGTCCGTCAGAATGTTTGGATGGCGCGAGCAGTCCGGATGTGAAACGAATGGAAATTGAAGCGCAAATAGCTCTTGCAGAAAGTGCACGCATGGAAAAAATTCTTCAGGAGCGCGAAAAAGAGTATGAGTGCGAACTGAAGCGCATCAGCGACGAGGCGACGCGTTCCAATGACGAAAAAGATAAAATAATTAGATCACTGCGCGAAAAGGAGACCATGCTGAACCAAGAGCTGATTAAGTTTAAAAAGGCCATGATGCAGTTATCGCAATTAGAACAGCAGCAAACACCGAGTGAGCTGCAGGAAACGATTGATACGTTGAGGAAGGAAAAGCAAGATCTGGAGCGGCAGTTTGTGTCTGAGCGATTTCATTCTCTTACAGGTGAGATGTCGAGTAGTGCGACAGGTATTGTTTCTAGGCAGATCAGTAGCAAATTCAAGGACATTGTTAGTCAATCGATGTCATCGTCAATGAATCTGAACCCAATTCGCATGGACACTTGCGCCGTTGGGGAAACAGTTTTGATTCAGTGGAAGCCAGCGTCGAAGCATTTTATTGTCGTGCAGGAATATGGTCCATGGCATTTCGTACACCATGAAAGCGTGCAAGATTTGGAGATTGCCGCTGCAGCTGCAGCTGCCAGCGGTCCTGATGAGAGACCTTACTATTTCATTGGGATTGTATTGCACAAAGAGTTTTGCCAAGCTAAAAAGGTAATGTGTCTTTTAGACTATTGGTATTGTAGTGCCACATTGGTAATATGGTTGTCTAATATTTTTTAGTCTGAGAATCGCTACAATATTCCGAAAGGAACGAAATTTTTTCGGGTCAAAATTCTTCCTCTTACAACACCGGACTTGATGCATAGCTCCTCACAGAGCTTAATGACGACCGTTCAATCCAGTTCAATGGCAATGGATGATTCTGTGAGCAACTCAACGTGCCATTCGTTGCCAAATACGCCAACAAAAGAGGAGAAAGACCAATGAACCAAGTCTTTCAGTATAAAATTTTGCGTGAGAAACTAGGCTAAAATTTCAACTAGAATAGTACACTATTTTGTTATCGCTATTACGTTTGAGAAATTGTGAATGAATTTCTCCGTTTACCGCAGTCCATCGTTAAATATTACACTTAATTCTGTCATCATCATTGTGATATCTGGTTACTTTACATAATTAATTTTTCATTTAGTATTAATAGGCTTGTTTATTGCTATAATTTATTTAGAAGACATTATTTACGAGCAGAATATGAAGAGAATTGACAAATAGCATCCATGCAAACTATTTTTGCTAAGACAGTTGCAACATTTAAGTGGCTTAATTACAAGTTTGGGTATTAACTTGTATCGAACATTGGATAGCGTCTGCTTTGTAATAACATTCGGTAAGAATCTCCGAACAATATGGACGTAGAAGTATTCAACGTTAGCATTTTAATGATTAAAAACACGAAACGATGAGGAGGTGCATATTGCAATGCTGAACTAATTAAACATCACAGACGCGGGCACCCGATCTTAATTTGAGGTCAATCAAAATATTGAAGTTCGATAATGCATTGATATGTAATTGTCATTCAATGAAAACGTGTAAATTTCATTGTCCCAATGAAATAATAAATTAACGGCCGATAGTAATTTAACTATTTCATATTGTCGAAAGTGTATGTCGTTCATAGTATCTTTTATAAGTTGAAGAATTAATAATTAAATACAGCTATATTAATGCATATTCCACTAATAAAGATACAAGAGCAAACCAAAACTGGTTGTAAGTTTTAATGCAAAAATGAATGGAAGTTAATTACTGAAATACAATCAAGTTGAAGAAGTTGTATATAGTGCCACAGACCATTTACACGTAGTCTACAGTGTTCCAATAAAATTTTGTAGGATGTATTTTCGCTTAACAGATTAAGATGCGAGTGTAAAACTATAATGTTTTTTTAAAAATTGATAGGATAATTTTAATTAGCTATTGACATGGTTTATTGCACACTTCTATTCTACGATAACATCCATAAAAATTTATGTAGATGCAATAATACACCTTACGTAATTCATACTGTAAAAGTAAAAGAAATTGAGAGCTTTACAATTCGCAATCATTGCTAATTAATTTAGAGAATTAATCGCTCAAGGTGTATGTTCATAAATTTAATAATTTTGACATTTGAGTCGCTGTGAAATTGCAAATCGCATCCTCATATATATATTTATATCTGGGGCATGATAGCTGTTACTAAAGGCGGCATGAAATTCAACTTAATTACGCATTATAAAGTAGTTAATTAATCTTAAACAATTTTTATACATGTAAGAAATAAATAGTTATGATAAAAATTAATGGTTGTTTTTATAATCATACCCGTGAGCGACATTACTATGAAACTAACTGGCTGTAAGGCATGATCAAAATTGGCTACACCAACAACGCTTCATAGCTCAGTGGTGATGGCTGTGGAAGAGCTCCGAGCGTTTCTGGTTCAATCCCCGAGAAATCTAAGTTTTAAATTTATAATTTAAATAAATTTGAGGCTATAAGGGCAAGATCAAATTCAGCTGTAGCAAGAACACTCCATAGCTCAGTGGTAGAGGCTATGAAAGTGATCAGAGAGTCTCTGGTTCGAATCCCGAGAACAGCCGCTTAATTTTAAGTTTTCAATTGAATAAAGTGAGCCTATATAGGCAAGATCAAATTTGACCCAGCCAACAGCACTCCGTAGCCTAGTGGGTAAAAGCTATGCGTGTGATCCGAGTGTCTCTGGTTCGATCCCCGAGAAATCTAAGTTTTAAATTTACAATTTAAATAAATTTGAGACTACAAGGGGAAGATCAAATTTAGCTACAGCAACAACGCTCCATAGCCCAGTGGTCACGGCTGTGAATGTGATCTGTGTGTCTCAGGTTCGAATCCTGAGAAAAGCAGCTTGAATTTCGGATTTTTCAATTACTTGTATGCTCGGGGGCCCCAACGGACTTAACTGTATGTCCGAGCGGCGCCCCCGGAGGCATACAAGGGCCCCATTTTTAATTTTTGAAGCCCGTACGTTAAGATTGTCTTGTGTCGGCCCACCCCGCCGCTTTGCTCCCCGGCAGTAGACTGCCTCCCCATTCCCGATTTTCGTTACCAACAGGCCTCGGTTTGTGACGTCATTTGGTGGGTACCGCCCCACTCTATTTGACGTTAGCGCCCCCCAAACCGCCAAGTATTAGACTTAGAATTATTTTCTAAGTGTTTAATTTGAATTTGAACGATAGAGTCAACGAATGGCCATCCGACGGCCTCTTTAGTTACTATTCTATTTAATTATTTCGAAAAATTTGCCGTAGGCTGGGATTCGAACCCAGAACTCCTGTGTCGGACTCAGGCACTGTGCCAAGTGCGCTAACAGCGGCTTTGCATATCCAATATTGGAACATATACTTTAGGCTTCATTACCTAAGCTAAACTTATAAGTTATGTACACTTGGAATTACATTCCAAGTTCTTAGTTTGAATTAAAGCGCCTTGGCCATTGAGTGGCCATCCCACTGACTCTAGAGTTATTATTCTATTTAATTATTTACAAAAAATTTCAACGTGCTGGGATTTGAGCCGATAACACCCAAGTCAGATGCAAGCACTGAACCAAGTGTGTTACTAACGCTCATACGCATTGCGCATTGAAACTTACGCTTCAATCATAATATAATGTCATACTTGGACTTATTCCAAGTGCTTAATTTGAATTCAATCGCCTTGGCCAATTGAATGGCCATTCTACGATGTCTAGAGGTAACCGAGGACCTTACCAACTACTCACGTGCTATGTGTTAGTTAAAATATATGTACTGAACTTAAATTTGACCATATTGTATACTAAATTCAAAGACTATATTCCTTTGCCCTCTTTCTTAATTAAATAGGATAAATGATAATTGAATTAAATTGTTAACTGGTTGTCACGTATCAGTAAATTATAAGAGTGGACGATAAGAGTTAGAAGCAAGCTTGCAAATCTGCTAGTACTTAATGATTAGAAAATTTTAGTTTACTGGCGATAAAATTCTTAGGATGATATAAACCCTGATAAGACTTATCATCACGGGATAGATGTGCAACACGAAGTAGTTGTGCGGGTATTTAATTGTAAAATGCACATTAAAATCATTAATTTTTCAATTCACACCCGTCAAATATTGTAGGGTTTGATTTTATCCAGAATCCTGAACCAATTCACAGATATAATTACCCTCACGCAAATATAATGCGACTGTATATTGAAAATAAGTAGTTCCCTGTTCGAAACAGGCATCCCGAATGATTTAAACTGTAAACGATCATATAAACAGTTTGCCAAGGCACGTACGTTTTAAATATCGCAAGTTTAATTGCGATAAGTGGCATCATAAATTAATTTTTTTTAAATAGTTTTATTGCTGCCACATAATACGTTATTCCGAATGAGTCGGGAAATACTAGAAAATGTCTATGCAAATATGTATAATGTCACCCTTAAAGTTTTCCATATCAGACGATTGATTAGGCTACCAGCTTTTATTTGCATTTTAGCTACGCCACACGTGTGGATGCGAGCGCATGTGTTACCTGCTGCTGCCAAATAGTAGCGTATATTAAATTAGAATTAGTTAGAACAGCCGATCAACCTTGGGAAAAATGATGCGTTTTTTCATTACGCATCAACTTTGTGTCACGTCTAAAAGAAATTAGAATAAAATTATTCGGAAAAATTTCGATTTCACATATTTGCTTTTATCGAACGTGATTAAAAGCCAATCTTGTGAGCTAATGTTTTGCTACACCTTCTTTATCCATTCGCTGTTATCGCAAACACAATCCGTACAATTGGGATGTGCGATTGATGACCATCATTAGCTAGCTACTATAGTTCCTTCGATTTCCTTCTCCTTTAGTTCCGTCTACTTTATTATAGCGGAAATCGCGTTCCTTATCGCACGTTCAACATTCATTAGATGAATCTAATTCCGTAATCTATCGCAAACATTGGGGAATTGTAATTACACCCCAATAAATACTTCGACATTGTGCGAAGCGTCAAATACGGTAGTTGGCTTCAAGAAGTGAAGTGAGAAATTGTGAGAGAATGTTAAAATCAAGAAATCCAGCAATGTTTTCATGACGGATGCCACACACGCTCGCTTTGTCGAGTTGCACAACCGAAGTGACGTCCTGCGGTCCGTTATTGCAAGAGATGCCACCGTTGCGATAAAACCAATCGCGCTATCCGCGATAACAGTTACCATGACCACCCCGTTCACACGGTTTCGTCCCCTTTTACGTACAGTCTTGCTCTTCCTCCTCCTCGTTTTCCACTCGTACTCTAATCAAATCTCTAATCATGCGGAATGTGTGCACACGCAGAGTAACCCGGATAAGCGCTACCAATCGGCTACTGATTGCTGCCGACTATTAAACTTTAACTAATTGCCAGCGTACTTGAATAGAACTACATCAAACTACCTCTCCTATCAACTCATAAGTGCGTAAGCAATGATTCGATGAAATAAATTAGCATGCATATTTGCCCAACACGCTATGAATACAGATTAGAGGACAAAGAGATAAGCAAGAGACAATCGCAACTCAAATGACTCTTTTGCATCAAATATATAACAGGACTGAATGCCATCAGCGAATAACAGAAGCATCAAACGCAAGTGGTACCTACTTTAGCCCGCATCTAATTTGCTCACAATTATGCACTCAATCAATAAGTGTTTGCAGTGTCGTTAAACTTTATATTTTGTGGCACAATTTCACATGTTGAACCGCCAACCGCACCAGAGCTCTGGTTCTGCAGAGCCTTGCAGAGGGGCTGAATTGTTCGCGACAATTACGCGAACGGAATCATATCTTCGATACAACCAGACGAAGTACGAACGTTTTCCGCTGATTGAGTTGCAGGATTAAATTATGATTTGTTATTCTTCTCAATGCAGCTACAAAGTAAGCCGTTTATTATTTTTTACCGGTGTAAATTCGTTTCTACTGTATTTCTTATCCGACACGATCGCATTTTGTTGCGTTGTATTCTTCAGAAGCGTGCGTACAATAGAAATGGATAATACAATAGGAAAACGTATTGTAAAATCCTGAGATAAATATCGGTCGCCTAGGTAGTAAGCAAATTGTGCATCAAGTACAACGTAAGCGTGTAGCGAATTTTACGAATCTAATGAAGGGTTGAAAGAAGAAAGACGCACAGCTTGAAATCACACATGGCGTTTCTGATATTGTGTTATTAATATTTAGGCGTAAATTCAATAGGACGTCTTTCTGTTTAACTAACAAGAACTAAATAATTTGATCGCGATCCTTATTTGACTCTCCGAGTACCATAAACAGATGCATTCAATGTATAGTATGTTGTCGTCAGAGTTGGTACATTCGAAATTATTTTACATGATACTCTATAAAATACCAGCACATAGTGGCCACCTAATTCCTTAATAAGTTTTTCTCACTACGAGTTTCATCTATGTACTTGCACTTCTTGCCGAGTATTTTGCAAATATTTTCCTATAGTCCTTTTGGTTTTAATTTACGAGAAGCAAGAAAGAAGGGCACACGCCACCTGCTCGCGAGGCTTGTGCACGAATTGCAAATGAAATAAAAGTCGTCCTATTCGCGAGCCTCAGCGCCTGCTGCACTAACTGTCTCTTCTTCTATCTGCTCCTCAGTTTATTATATGAACGCCGGCCTTCTTGGCTTGACTAGATAGAAAATAAGAAACAGAAAATGACGAACGGTTGTTCTATTATCAGCGTTAGAGTTCAGTTGGTTAGCGGAACACGGCATGAAGAGGTGAAACAACAAGAAGAAGATGCGGGCACGTGCTTGCTGTTGTTCTTCAACATCAGCCGGCGACTTCTTCCTTGCCTACCTCTCGTGCACATCTTGCAAATGCAGTAGTGCTATTAAAATGACTCAATAAATTCATGTTTCACTTACGTTTATCAATTTCACTGACATTTCAAAGTAATCAGATATTGATGTACTAAGTATATCCAATTCAACATCAAAATGCAATCATTAGAATAATATGGGAAATATAAAAAATATTTGTCATTCGTATGTATTCTATCTAATTACTTATTCGTTATTTTTCTTATGACTACCTTTGATGTTCCCTTTTGCATTTTATTCCGCCAGCGATTGAGCGGTCGCGTATTTTTCTTTGCTCTTTAAGAACCGCGCGCGCGTCGAGCAAGATTTCATTTGCATAAAATTAATTAGTTAATAACAAGATGCGCTAGCAATGAAAAAAGATTACGATACATACACACAGTCATTACAATCAGCACGAATTTTATTGACTGATAGCGCAACCACTAAACTCGCAATCAAGTATTTTTTATTAATTATTTACGGTTACCTTAGTTGATAATTATTTGTCGCATCTTAAAAATCATCTATGCCTAGTGTTATAATCTTGGAAATTATTACGCGCTGTGTGATGCTGCCTAATCTTGAAAGAGCTTAAAGCATAATCATTAATCTTTTGTTCCTTTTACGCAATCAGCCAGTGTAGGCGTGTTAAAGCCAGCGACGCGGGCATACATCATCCATTAATCACTTCTACTTAGCGTTCGCTTTGATTACGTTTAAGTAATAATTATTGTTGTTTTGTAGAAATCGAGAAAGGCAGATGAGACATATTGAATGGAGAAATATTTGTAAAATAGTTATTCGTTGAAAACGCTAATAAAGTTTAAGAGCTTGAGAAGCGATGGGAAACCATCGCTTTCTTTCAAAGTCGCCTCTATTAAGATAGATGGCTATTTGTTTTATGAATATGCAAACAAATGTAAATGAAGATAGAACACTATGAAATCTTCATACACGTAATTAAATTGACCGCAACACGACGCGACGTTGACATCAAAATCGACGTGGAACAACAACAACAACAACAGCAACTACTACTACTACCATGTTTTCAGAGGAACACGTTAACTAAACCGCGAAGAGTAAACGGTGTATGATACAAAGTGCTCATGATTGTAAAAATATTATGAGCATTTTATTATTTAGTAAGTTATTGCCTCTTCGGCAACGTGCGATATGAAATACATCTTTTTTTTAGCGAGGAATTGACCAGCGTACCACAGGACATTGCGATTGCATTTTTATGTTTATGATGCGTATTGAATCTCGCGTATGATTCGCACTTATTCGAAGTGCATTGAAACAATTCAGTCGATGAATGCGTTTTCAAGAAATCTTCCTGTATACGAGGACTTATGAAACGACGATATAAATATCATCGTCGTTGATTTATAATAGATGCTTGATAATAGTCAAGCACGTTTAACATTCTCAATGAGAGTGCACAATGTAAAATATCAATAACAAGTGCGTAGGAAATAAACTTATAATTATTATACTGCTACGTACACTACGAAAACTAGTTTTGCTTAGATCAACCATACGAAAAATTGCAACGTAATTATAATTATAACGAGCGTGCATTATAATTACGCGAGATGAGAGGCGAGAGCGAGGATTGATTAATTATGGCAATTTTTCAGCGAAGAAATGTAATTTGCATACTACTATGCTAGCAATATGCACCACCTATGTAATCACGAAAGTAAATAAATTCAAATAAACAAGCATAGAAAAGTATTTCTGTTTTTCTTCATTTCTTCAAAAATTCCTTCCATCCTTCCCGACCAACTCCTCTTCTTAGATACGACAGTTTGTCAATTTATCATTAGCGTCAATGCTGAAATCATTTCATGTGAAATAAAGCGAACGTTAAAAGCATGTCGTATTAAAGTAAATTTCATTTTATTATTCTTCTTTTGCTTCCCATGAAGCGCAAAGCTATAGCACGCTGACGACGAATCGCACAGATTAATGCGGTTCATTCGCGCACTATCAATTCCGTATGCGTACGTCATTTATATATCATCGTATGTCAATTATGCATTCGCGCTAGTTAATTGCGCAGCGAGTGCAAACGTGTGATTATCACTATGGCTTCTTCGCTGCAACAAAATGGAGCAAACATAAGATGCGCTCTCGTTAAAACGTAGCAAATCATGAGTCTAAATCAAACAGCACCACGCAAACGGTTGATTAAATACATGGGCATATCGCCAAACAAAACAAAAACGTGATTAATATTTTGCAATTAAGACTAACACTCTACGTCTTCATTTGCGTTCAATGAATACGCGCGAGGCCAACTAAACTAAATAAAGTGTTCTTTATTATGTCGTATTTGCAACATGTGCTCGTGTATACGATCAAGAAAAGACTAATACCGACGTAAATTCTATGTGCGCAATATTAAATGTACCTATTTAGTATTTTATATGCTTGTGGAATTTGGCATAAACTATTTAATCCGACGGTTTACCGGCTCGTTAAGCAAATTAAGATCATTACGATTATTAATGCGGGAATAACGTAAAAACGCTAGCAATTAAAACATAATTGTTTGATTAATAACCAAATTGTATGAATTAATACCATCGTGTCATCAGCGATAAATTTGCTGTAGTTTAAATCTAGTGGTATTATTTTAATTGGGAAAACAAAAAGGGTAGCACGCGTTGAGGAAGCTTTTTTCCTCTAAGAAGTGTAATGTTTTAGTAACCTAGAAACGAACTGCGGCCGCGACAAAAACGAGCATCTAGTTGCATTATTATTGACTAATGATGCTAAACAAGTGTTATTAGCTGAATGCAAATCAAATAAAAAATAAAGCACATAAACGAAGCAGATACACACTGATGTCTAAATCGGCAATCAATACACACACAAGCATCGAATGGTAGCGCCGGCAAAACGTCAATTGCAGCGAGAACGCAAGGGCAACAACGACAACTACTGCCGTCAAGCACGTGCAAAAAGTTGAATTGCCGCCGGCGGCGGAACGCGAATGCGTGTTTACGTACGTATAAGCGATACGCGCCATTACCATTGGCGCTCGACAGTGGTTGATTCTTGAAAAGTTACTGACAATCATTTAAATAATTGTTTGTTTAATTTTTTTGCGATTACTTGTTGGATGAACAAATCAATCTTCTTGGTCCTAAAAATATATATATTGGGGATAATATAAGAATTTAGATAAAAATTGGAAAATCATTTCGGGTGCATGATTTCAACCCTGATTACATTTTGCAGTCAGTTAGAAATTGGACCACTGCAGTGCACTGTTCGTTATTACGTTACGCGATCATCATGTGCGAACGCAGAGCTGAGTCTGAGACGTCGTCTCCTCATCGTAAAAAAGTACCGACAACAACTTATAAAGTTGTGACATTAAATTGTAGCGCCTGCAAATTGTCTTCACGTCCCCTCTCGGTTGGATGCACCAACGGATCAAACCGGGCAATACAATGGTACTTTATAGAGATTTATATATTGTTCATGCGGCTATAATAAAAGCAATATCTACGTATTTTATTCAAATGTTATATCAAAAGTAAATTTTTTGCAAACTACTCAATTTGCTTGTGCATACCCATCCTGAATATTTATAACTGTACATACCAATAAATAAACAGCAGGAGTTCTCACTTGTAATTTTTTCAATTTAAATATTTTATGTCTAATATAAAGGAGACGGGTACGAAGCGAGGCGAAGTTAAAAAAGGGTAGACCAGGGCAAAAATTGATATGATAAATCAAATCCTGCGGGACTAGTGCGATAAGTAGGTTGTAATTCATGTCTGCGGTAGCTTCTGTTTCATGTTTGCGCTACTGAAGCGCACCAAAGAACGATTAAGAGTGGCGCGAGGCGACTGTCCGGATGGCTAATTGTCGATAATAAATTGGTTCTCCACACGAAATAATGCGCGCTTCCGTCCGTTCATCTCCTATGTCAGCTAATTATTTCTCGCCAACATCTTACTCACAATTAGAGCACTTGGCAAAGGCATCTTCTTAATTTAAACTATGCGCTCAAAATTGCGTATGTATGATATCGATTTACATTCTTTACATACAACGACTTGCTTTTCGTTCAATCGACATAAAATCAGAGCACGTTTTGAAGTGCGCCATGAAATTCATTTAATTTATTCAACGATTAAACGGAGAAAAAATAAACAATAACGATGCCGTTTCAATAGCTAACAACTTATATCTGGCAGAGAATCCAGTGACTTTTTGATTGTATTGCGTAAATTGGAAGTGCAAGCGGATTCTATTTTTAAACTTAATTAAAATATCAGTCAATCCGCATCTTCTGTGCGAAATAATAGCTAATAACTTTTTGAGTTATTCGAAATTCTGAAAAGCATTGAATAAAATAAAATAAGTTTAATGTCGCATGTCGGTTGCGTTTAGTGCGCTCGCAATGAAAGCACACATTGCGCGCGTGTGCGCCTCATCATTATCATCATTTATGTGCGGTACATATATTCAAATGATATAATTACGGACGTGTGCCACGGCACATGAGGGTACAGGTGATAATGCAATCCGCCTAGTTTTAGCTTTACCTAGATTCAGCGTATGCGCAGCACGCGTATGCACATGCTGAAACTTGAGGTGGTAAGTCGGTATTACTTTTTCTATGCGCACCACGGTACGCTATTAGACGGTTCAATTTTAATTTAGTTCTAATGTAAAAGAGAATATAGTAATGCCAACTAAATGTGATGCTGCCAATCAATTCAGATGAAATAAAATGAACAAATATTTGTAATCCAATTAAAAATTGCTAAAGGTGCACGCACCGACTGACTGCGCAAGAAGTGAGTGGCGTGCTTCATTCACTCTGTACTTACTCCACTTTCATATTGATTAATTTATCGGCCTCTGTTTAATGCCATAATATGCAAAATCCCCAGATGTTTGCGCGAATTTGCAATTAGACGTTGATGCATTTGCGTATTTGCATAAATAGAGCTTAATTAATCATAACAAGTTTATTTCGACGTTGGATTTTTATTATTGGAATACACTTGATCCGCTTTCGTGAATATTATTTCGGAACCAATTCGTAAATACTATTGTTGTACGTAAACAATGTCTTATTAATGAAACTACTAGATTGGGAACTAATTTCTTCATTATCTTGACTTGGATTTTTCTCAATTGCCGATTGATCGCAATTGCTAATCGTATCAACTTTCGAAATACGACGCATTCGAATAATAGGAAAAATAAAGCAATAGCTCCCGAGAACGCCCACGAAGGCAGCAAACGCCACTGGCGGCCCAGTCATACGTAATTGAAACATATCTTCAATGTTGCAGGCTGCCTCTCGTTGTTGCTGTTGTTATTCTCTTTTCTTTCTCAATTCTTGTTCGCCCAAGAGACTCGCAGTCTGCGTTAATTTCTGATCTTCTTGAGTGTCGCGTCGTGCAAATTCGTTACGTTCATCACCCGCTTCACACAAATCCTGTTGCTCGTTTCGCTTTGAATCTACGTCACTGTCATTAAATTTCATGCGTTTCTTGATATTTTCTAATGCCTCTGATATAAATTCAATCAATGCGCGCGCACACAATAAAATAGCGATGTAGTTCGTTCGTCGGTTATGATTAATACATTGCGCGAGAAACAAAAAGCAAGATGATAATCGCTTGACGTTGAGATAGTTGAAGTGAGATCTTTATCATCCATTGCAAATATATGACTATATTTTTTGTTGTTTATATTTGTTGAAATGCGCGTTGTCAGTATGCAAATGAAGAAGTTAAAGAAGTAAGTAAGTAACGCACAACTCGACATTGCCCACCTTGACTAGCAGCTCCTCTTGTAATCATTTTTTGTTTATCTTTTTATCTATCTACTTCATTTACATCAGATGAGACGTGTGCGTTTTTCAAAGGACGAGATGCGTATAAATTGATTTGTCTCTTCGTCTTGTGCGATTCCATAACTGTTCGTTGGAGGTTGCCTCGCGCCGATAAAATCGAAAGAGTTTGTGAAATGAGAATGGAGAAGGGTGCAAATCAGAGAATATTAGTGCGTTTCGTGGAGGAAATCTCATAAAAATCGAAAAGAATTCTTTTTCTGACACGTACGCTCGCTACCACATGCGGCGTGTTCTTCGGCGCATCATTTATTTGCTGTTTGTTCTTTCTTCTCGAGCGTCGTTTTTCGTTCCCTCTATGGGAATCAATTACGACTGAAGCCTCAAGTCCGGCCGCCGTAATTTATAGCTCATAACTCTGTAATTTCTTCTTTCTCCCCGTGTATTATTCATCCGCTCTCTCACTTCAATTAGTTTGAGTATTTATGCATCGTAATCGCAGAAATATGATTCAAACAAAAGCCACGCATAGGTAGGTTGTTTAAATGTGTGTCTAGTAGTAGCAGCAGCAACTAAGCTAGTACACACATAGTAATTGAACCAATTTCAAAACCATCAATTTGTTGACTAAAAAAATTATTATTAGCGCAATATGCATATGGCCAGCGGCACTACAAATCAAATAAGTCACTTCTTCTGATATTTCTAGCAGGCTAAACCAAACACCAAGCGCCACACACAGTGAATATTTTCATGTACCTATCGTATCTAAGCGAATCGTTATGCAGCCCTATTTATTACAAATGCTTTAATTACATATCATCATCTCGATATCCACGTGCATAACGCGCGCCCATCTTTTCGATAATAGCTATCTATGTCTTTATAAACAGCAGAAAGCAAAACGCATCGAATTCTAATCGTCAACTGCAAGTTTTATGAGCGAATCGAATTTTCAAAAATTGCGCACTCCAACCCTAATGATGTTTGATCGGTTGCAGCGTGCAAAGCGATTAATGGTTGGTTGCACGTTCGTCCTTTGTGAAATGCACAACACCCTTCCGTTGGCAGTCATGTAACGCTATAGATAGATAGCCCTTTTTGCGGGGTAGCAAATAGCAAATAGCAGTGGCAGCAGCAGCAGCAGCAGCAGCAGCAGCAGCACTTGATTGTGTTGATTAGCGGCGATTGTGTGCGGCGTGATTGCATGTTTGCACGCGCGCGCTCGTGAGCATAGCACACGCTGTTTACATACCAATCAGCAATGGATTAAAATCCGGCGTGAAATCGGATTTACTGCCGTGTACAACATATACACTACAATGAAAAGAATGCGACGACCACAAGCAATACGCCATCAAAGTGTGACTTACAATTAGACTAAATTGAAATGATAGGGTGTAATAGCCTAAAAATTTACTGATGCAATTCATCATCATTTTTTTTCCTCTGACAACTTGTGAGAAGTACATCTACCACCCCGGATTTACGCAGCGAATTTAAACCATTCTGCGGTCATATTTAAATTGAAACAGGAAATATTAGTTTTGTGTGTACAGTAAAAGTTTAGTTAGATCGTGCGAAATTCAAAGAAATTCCTTGTTTGTTGCGATCGCGAGTCATAGATAAATGATCGTAATAATGCATGTCTAATTAAATGCAATTATCATTTAAGATGTGTAAGTACGTACGTTATGTCTTAATTTGCTCAAAGACCTCCAAGCACGCTAGCAAATTTTATTTGCTTATGTTAATTAATCGGTAATGTGTGAATATCTTCTACTCTGATTTAAGTGCCCGAATGCGCGCGTACGTATGGCTAATGACGATGGCTCAATAGGTGAACACCCAAAGCCAGCAAGGAAGATAAAATAAAGTGTGATTTCACCGAGTGTGCGTGCAATTGCAATAAAGCGATTCGCATCATTATAATTCTCGACGGCTCGGCGGCCGCAACGCAGACGTTTAATTCATTCACGTTGGCGTTGATGTAAGTGCTTTCGCGATAAATATGACGTGCTTGTGCGTTTGCTATGCGCCACTAATTTATCAAATTGACAAACAAATTGACACGCACGATAGTTGCGAATCAATACAGATCTCTATGCAATTTGTTTAGAATTCGCAGCGGTTGGGTAAATAAAGTTTTTTTTGCTGCTGCAAGTATTTGAAAAAATAAAATAAAACCACCAATTGTGTAATTTGACCACGCATAACTAATTTGCATATTCGTTGTAGCATTTTTTCATGTTCTGCTGGTAGGTTTCACAATTGAAAATTCCAACTGTTTACTCCAGTTTATTGAGCGTAATCTATTAATTTTTTTTTCGCATTTTACCATTAAAAATTGTTATAATAAATACGCTTTCGACACGTTCGCACGCACGACAATAACCTTTCGTTATTGATTTTTTTCCTTCAGATTAATAACACTTGTTTGCATTGCTGCTTGTATGTTTAAAATGCATGTTATTCTTTGAAATGAGTGCGTATTGTTGTTTTGTGTTGCGTTTCGCCTGAATTCCATAAATTACTGAATTTATCAGGACGACGCGCGCGCGTCGACTCCTTCGAGTCTGCGACTATGAAGCGCGCCTAAGATTTATGCGCATCTTAATGGAACTATTTGCAGTGCGCCGCGGCGCAAAGGTGAAGTTTTAATCAAAAACATTTCACGTATGTTAGATGCGTCGTGCGTTTTGCTTTTCGCCGTCGTTTTTGATTTCGTTTGTTCAAATTGCGCACAACGGTTTTGAATGCTATCATATCTAGCGTACGTATTTGATTGCTTTAATGGAATCACGCGAAGATATAGGTATTCGCGCGCATAGATGCGCTCCACCATGTCGTGTCGTTTTCTTTTTCCGTTTTCATCTTCTTCATTCGCCCGCGACCATAATTTATAATTTTCTATTCATATTCAAATCGTATCAGCAAAGTGATAATTATCATTGAATCATAAATAATTATGTCCGCCGTAATTGTTGCCCGCTTGCGTGCTGTTCGTTTTGCCGTGAACGGCCGTTTTTAAAAGTCGGAAAATTTAATCGTTTTTTCGCGCAAATCGCAATGAAATGCAATTACGCTTTTGTTAAAACTCAATGCAGACGACGACGCAATAAAAATTGATTGATATTGATTTATTGCTTACGCGCCACGTACCTACAACGGAAAAGCATAATTCAATTATCTTCAGATACAAATAGCTGCTAACTATTCTTAATAGTCAACAAATTATTATTGAGTAAGTCATAAAATGCAATGAAGGGAATTATTTAAATAAAGTACAATCACTTTTAATTTTATGATCGAAGATGAACTTCTCTCGTGGCTGCTTGCTCGAAAACTATAGCCGCGAATCGGTAGTATTAACTATTGCAATAAAATACTACACAAAGTGTTTACCTGCGATCCTCTCAAAATGAAATCATTTATTAAAACACTTTGTACGATTAACAATTTTATCAGATTGTCGACGTTTATTGTCCAAGTAGTGTGAACGATATTCGCATAATTCACAGTGGTTTTTTTCAAATACCAACTCATTTTTTCTGCACTGGTACAAAACGCGAGACAAGTATGTGTCTAATCTGTTATCATAGCGCGCTCTCTGGCAGAAGGAGAAATTCTTTAATATAGCCGGTACGCACAAGTTCTTCTCCGGCTTGCTTACCAACCATGTCAAAAATGCGCGAATGCGCAATGTGAATTACTTTTTCTGTCGCACGGCGCGGTGCACCGTGGTGTGCATGATGCAAAAACCTCAGCACATAAAATATTTCATGGGATTATTGCCTATTGCATAGGCATCGCGGCCGTCCATAGGCGAAGAGATTGCCACGCAAAGATATTTCAAGATTGTGATACAGTTAACGCATTTTCATTCATTTTTTTAAAACAACCTGAAGCAAGCCGTCGAAATAAAATTAGAAATATTGTCTCGATATAATAAACGTAAAGATTACGCGTTTGATTTATAATTCGCTATATCGCTATTTATTTTTCATGATCTAGCTCGCCATAAATTAGGAGAGCAGTGCGCATAAATTTTTTTTGTGAAAATCGATTCATTAATGCAATTAGTGTACGTACCCAAATCGTAATTACATTAAATCGAATAAATGTTTGTAGATCGCGAACTATATGAGTTTAAACGTAAAATACACGGCGAATGTAGTAAATTGAATTGAACGCGATAAGCAAAAGCAAGCTAATGTTGCAACGTTTGGCCGGAATAACAGCAACGACTATAAACATCAAGAAAGCCAACGACGACGAACGTGAATTCGCGCAATCGAATCTTTCTCGCCGCTACGCAATAAACTTTTCGGTCGTGCGACTTTGAATGTTGCTGCAATGTCTCCCAATGTACCATCATCATGCAAATGCGTATGATTCGCTTCGTCGTTTTGCGTACGTTAATTGTGCGTTAATGTAGAACTCAATAAGAAGGCGGCAAAAATGCAGTCAAGAAATAAAACGAGTTGTTGTTTTCCTTGCAACGCTAAACGGCAATTTGTATGATGTTATATGTCGCTTTAATTATGCGCATTTTAATAATTTAAATCGCCGCACTTTTATTCAAATTTAAATGATATTTGCTCATTTAATTTATGCACGCGAGGGGTGCTTGTTTTCATTATTTTGTTGGAAACAAGCAAACAACATTAATGCAATTAGCGAGTTGCTCATTTTTAAGAGCATTCGTTCATTATCGTGGATTTGTAATGCAAGTACACAGATGCTACTTGCGTTTGCTGGTACACAATCAGCTCCCCAAGCATCTACTAGTAGTACGTAATGGCGTAAAACAATAGTTGTTGTTGTTGTCGGTACAATAGATAGGTAAATTAATACATGTTCAAAACTGTGAAGCGAGCAGTCAGTGCGTGTTCACTCATTGAACGCATTGCGAACATATTGGGGTTGATTGAATTAGCGAGGGGGTTTAGTTGCTTGCTTGCTTTTCTTGCGCATACAAAAGACGTGTTTCGTTTCATCCGCATCAACAATAAAGTGCACAGTGGCTGTAAAGGAAAATGGAAAAGAAGCGCACTTCAACGACGGCAAGACCACCATGCGCGTTGTTCTCGAGTAATAACAATTAATTATGATTTGCACTTGAATATATATAAAATAATATAATAGCTCTGAATGTTTTTATATCGCCCATTCGTTTAAGTGTGCAGTTAGTTATGAGTTTTTAGCGCACCTTCGTATTCTGTTGCGCATTTTTCGCACGCACCGTAGAGAGCGAGCATCCAACGTGAATTGTGATAGCAATCAAGCATTTAGCGCGCAAGTACGTACACGTATAGTTTTGTTGATGTTGAAATGGCCGTAAGCGCATTTTTCGTTGCTATCTCTGCCTCTGACTTATGTGCTCGCTGCCGCCACAAACAAATGTGAGCAACAAACAACCAGCCAGCTACTGCTCTTCGAACGCGCTTTAACTGCTTGCATCACTCATAATATCACGCACCCCACCGCATGTTGATAGTCTACAAATTTCTTTAACGATACGATAACAACAAACAAGAGTCCCAAGGCGCCGGTTAATATACTACCTTCCTATGCGCGAATTGCACTGCCAAACGCAACATACGTGCAGATGGATTAAAGCTGAGATAAACTTAAACTCTGTGACTGCAAATGATGATGGCACTTGAGGCTCCAGTTAAAACATAAAAATTTGCTTAATATTTTGACATTGTTTGACTGTGTTGAATTATGAAATCACCCCCTATTTAAATTTAAAGAGATTCTAAATGCAAAAAGGGTAACTAACTAACGCGTGCGCGCTACAAACGAAGGGTAGCAAACATACCCGCTGCATTTAAAGTTACGTGTGTAAATACGTGATGTATGTGTGAATAAGTTGAGAGTGAACATCAATCAATTCGGTGGGATATTCGATACGATTGCACATCATTCGATCGCATATGTTTAACATCTAATAATAACACAATGCATCACCCCTACCCCTCCTCCCTCCCTCTTGATATTTAATATTTGATCCGGTAACACGCACAACGTCATGCGTTAAACGCATTTGCCATTTGGCGATACGGAATTAACAACTTAAGTGGAAAAGGGTTTCATTCAATATTTGCTTAATATTTGTACTTGTTGTTGGATGTTCTATATGCAAATACTCAAATTTCAAACAAATTTAGTGATTTTAAATTTTTGGGGAATTCTTCCATCTAAATAGAGATAGAGATAAATGAAATATTTGTTGTTTTTGAATTCTTTGTGGTAGTTGTGAGTGCAACCGAATGCGCTCCAGCTTTGATCATTCCAGTGCTATACACGAAACGTCGCATTGCGGATGCATTGTACGCGAATTGCATTTGATGACAAACTACCAACAATGCAAAGAGTGAGCGTATGTGGTTGACACTTGGCACGCATTGCTTTAGCATATGTATGCATGCGTATGCTGTTGTGTGCTCGACGCGCAATAGAACAACCGAGCCACCGACTCAACGAATGAACAAACGAACGAAACGTGAACTCCTTCCTACCAGACCATACAGAGAGGAGATAATGCTGATAGATTATCCGCACTGTTTATCGCTAAAGGCATGTAATTGGCGCGCGCGTTGCACAAAGCGCTTTTCCTGCTCTGATCCTGCTTCATTATGATGTACGCCGTGTGCGCATCGTACCGCAAATTGCTCGTGAATAGTAGTAACCGAATACACATCCAAAATATTCTACTACTCTGCCAAAGCATGCGCCTTCATATATAATGGATGTTGCTCAAATTAAATAATTAATTAAATACCGCGTCTGACGTCGAGATCGGTAAGCTAATTGATATGGCGCGAATTAAACAAAAACTCATATTCATAAATCATTATTTAGTACGTACGTGATGACAACCTAAACGAATAAGATGCGTTTGTTTATGCTCGATTTGGTCGAACATGAACCACCCTAATCGCTAAACATGCAAATCGCGTTGAGAACCTTTTCTCTTTACATATCACCAACCAGTGGGGCGAGACTAGACATTCATTGTCATGACAAAATTTATTTAAAAAAATAATAATAAGACCAACTTCTGATCTCTGCTAATTAGCGAACATTTACTTAAACACTTCAATCTATATATGATGGATACAGAGTAAAACTGTATCAGATTATACGTTTGTCGATTTGATTGCAATTGTTCTCCTTCAGCTCCACTGTGCATTGCTTGGGGCGTCGAGCAATAATTTTTGAAAAACAGGCGCGTCGACAACGTATTCGCACGTTGCGCATTGACACATTCAAATCAATAAATTAAATTTCACATGCGCGAATACATATTGCATCGTGCAAATCAAATGCATACACGATTTGTGTGTACCTACAGCGGGATCAAAGTTAAAAATAGAGCCCAACCACCGTCGTCAGCGTCACGGTACATTAGACAACATTATGCATTATGCTGCAGCTTAGTTTGCTACTTCTATATTGACAACGATTTTAATAATGTTTTTCATAGATCTAATTTATTATGAATATCTATTTAATGTAATGGAAGAGTTGCAAATTGCATGATGAATGTGATTATTCAAATATTTCAATGCCTGAGTTACTTATGTTTGTGTTTATTTAAAATTCGCAAAATATATCGCTATCAAACGAATCCACATCACGCAGATGAACGGGGTTACCCAGCGCCACTCCAAGACCGCACGAGATTCCTCGCAAAATAGTTTTTTTTCTCGCAAAGTATGCAATTTATGAAATAAAGAGATCACGTTTCAAAAATTAATTATTTACATCGGTAACATAGCGGAAATAAATTCTGATTATGCTATTATTAAATGGGATGTTAAAATGCAAAGCGTGTTTGGTAAATTCGTTTATGCGTTTAGTTCACTTCTAAACTTTAAGGGGTGGCGCGTAATAGACCGAAAAGTGGCTCGTACGTATGCTATCTGTCTAGCATGCCATAGAGAGATAATATGTGCAGAAGGGTCACGTGCCCTTCTTGCCCACTTTATTCACGTGCGCATCGCATCGGCCGTTGCGGCCGTGTGTGACGTGATGGATGTTCATTCCTCGTTCATCATGACATGACTCTCCACCAACCACTTTTTGAATGGATCTGAGGGTCACGTGTGCGCCTTTTTCAATATTATGTGGCTGGCTTTTGTTATCAATTGTATTCGCATTTTACTAATTCCCCGAGTTAGTTGACTGTTTGAATATTCCTATGTATAAACTTTACATGTCGAATTCGAATATTATTTATTTGATGAATATCCGATTTTGTTGCAAACATCCAGAGACTATAAAGTACGTAAAATTCGTTAATTCTTCAATCGTAAAGTGGTGTTTATCTCGCAATCGAAAAGTCACCCATGGTGCAAAGATAATGCATCGCCGCGGTGCACCGCATTGAAGGAGCGCGAGTACGCCCGGAACAAAACCTACTAGTAGTACCTCGTCCCTAAGCTCAAAATTGTAACGATAACGTGACGCGTCGCGTAAACGCTGCGTGTATTTCAAGTACACTTTCTCGATGCACATCGCATTGTAAAAGTGCTTTCATTCAAAGGAGAAATAAAGTGCTCAGTGGGCCGTATGAGTGTGATACACTCAAAGTTTCAATTCCGCTCTTTGTCTTTTCAATATTCGCTGCATTGCAAACGAATTACAAACGATATAACTTACAGCAATTATTCATGATAGATGTAACATTTCTTCGGGGCAGCCGATGCAAATGCAATTTTGATCTAAATACACTGGGGAAATAATAAGCTTATAACAGTATTGTTCGGCGCGCACTCTCAAGTGCACTACCATCACCACCGCCATTCAAGTCTCCAATTCTTTTTCAGACATTGGTTTTTCAACATCCGTTACGTACAATAATAATAAGACACTTGAAACGTGGCCACATTGTTATAATGTAACACGCAATGGCCATTTCCATACGCATATTGCATTAATGAGTGCTCTCGCCGCGCGTCGGCCAGATTCATGAATGAAGAAAAACTCCAAAACTGCGCCGCATTGTGCTTCTAGCAATTGAGCGTCTTGATTGATCCCAATGATATATTCGGACCCTTCCTTCTTTTACGAGTGTTAAATTGTGCTTTCATGAGAATTTTATTGATTGGCCCCACTCTTGAAATATTGCTAAATGTTTTTTCCTTCTATCAAATATTCATCGCGTGGGAAAATGTTACGCAGGTGATTACAGCGCTAATGAAAAGTGTTCATCCCCTTTTAAACACCTAAAAGTTCAACTGGTGCATCGAGTCTTAGGGTGTCTGTCGACATTTTCTAAAGTCACGCGATGTTATAAGAATTAGCGTAAACCTTGCTCTCATTAAATTCGTCTTTATCATTTGGGCGAACGCCCGTGCGCATTCATAAGGCGTGTGAAACTAATGAAGCACAAAATAACACATTAATATTGGTTTAATTTCCCAGGAAATCTATTAACGAGTCACGTGCGGCCGCACTATTTCTAATCGCCAGGATAGATAATGAATTAATGCGCAGGGAAATTAAACTTCTTGAAAATTATTTCAGCAAATATTTCATAGAACATTCGAAATGTGTAATAGAGATTTAATCTCTATGCAACCGAAAAATTTGTATGGCTTGCATCGGAGATTGGAGATTGGAGACTCAAAGATTCTCAATTTAAACAAGATAGTCATCTATGTCGCATGGAGAAATACGCAATATGTACCCAGTGCGTTTACGCTTTTATTCGACATTTAGCACAACGGCATTTCGCTGCGGTTCGATTTCGGTGGTGGTCAGACGCAAAATGCAATCGCAATCATCAATTGTACTATTTTACTTTTCCCCTTATGCCGCCACACAATATGCACACCATGCGAGTATTCGATAATATGCTATGAGTATGAATAGAGAAATTCCCAAAAGCCAAAAAAAAAAAACACTCTGTTCGTAGATTTACTTTCACTTTTTGCAATTTCGCATTATTGATCTAATGATACGGTCAATAAATTACTTCTTAGACCCATATAGACTTTTTTCTTCTTCGCATAAAAAAGGCATTGAATAAAAGAATAGAAAAAAGTGAAATTCGTCTTCATTAGTGCAATTCACTCTGATTTTTCATCGAGCATTCATGTGTAGGAATATTTTTTGTTGCAATTACTGTATGAATATTATTGTAACCGTTACTCGGTTATTATTTAAAAATGGATGATTTGTCCTATCTAAAATCAAATTCAATTAACGCTTATTAAATCTATTTAGTGTGCAACCCTAACCATCCACACAATGTGAGCGTCACATGTTCGTGACCTAACTAACATACTGTCTGTTTGCTTGCGCACATTATTACACTCAAGAAAAGTTTCACTTAATATTAACTATGAGTCACTCAATTAAGAAGACGCTCAGTCTGTCTGTGCGTAATCCGCGCTTCTATTGGCCCGACAATTAAACGGGAATGTATTTTGTGTAAGCCCCCCAAGTTTTCAAAAAATTTAACATGCATTTCTGCGTACGTAGCAAATAGCGTCGGCGCAAGTGAGAAACGCCACTCGAAACACTAATTTAATAGCAATAAAAGCAATTTACTCAAATGTCCTGTTGAAGGGTAACTAAAGGGTACATATTTAATTACGTGTTATTATTCTATAAAGTCTCATTTTAAAACGTCATATGTGCAAGACTTTTTAATAAAGTGGAGCAATACTAAAATTAATAAATTATCCCAATTGTATGCAGTGTTACTAGTAGATCAAGAAATGAATTTCTTTCAAAATACCAAAATCTATTTGATCAAACCAAAGCGTAATAACGAGTTGCGTCATTTTGTTTGATGCAGTTGTTGTGAGTGCACGCATTGAATTACAAAGAGCATATGTGCGCAAGAAGCGAGTGCACGCGTTAATATGAATTGCATTACATGGTAAAGAGATGCGAATGGGGTAGGTGTATGCATTATATTTTTGTTGGGTCGTGTGCTGGCGTATAATTCGTGGAGTGCTGCTGCCCAAAAAGTGATGCGCCATCAAGATTCTGCAGCTGACGAGCTCGAGCGCTCTTTCATCAGAATGCAAACGGCACAAACCCCCACGCACGCACGATGTGTGTGTTGTGTTGTGTTGTTATGTCTGTCGACGTATTGTCTCGTTCGTGTAATGCATATTTGATATGTCGGCAGAACAACATTATTTAAAACATTTAATAGCTCAAATATTACTTTGGAACTTTTGGAAAACAGGTGGCAAAATAGTTTACCGTGACTTTAATTCTTTCTGCAGCTAAAGCAGCAAAATCGCACAAGCTACGGTTTTTATAGAATCGTAGTTTTTCACGTGATACTCCTTCTTCATTAGTTATGACACTCTCCAGTTATTGCAACAATTTGATCATTACCTCAGCCGCATCCCGAGTCCAAGTTAATTATGCTATTGTCGATCCATATGTTTATCGCATGTGTCGATCTAAAACGTATGCAGTTTTAGATAAAAGCGTGATAAAGTGGTGCGCGCGCCAGATACGCAAAACAAAACCAATGAATATAAAAACTATGCGCGAGGGCGAGTTGTTGTTTTGTTTCGCCATGTGCGTTATGCTGCTGCTGACGAGTGGTGTGGTGTGGTGTGGTGTGGTGTGTACACTCATCACGCATCACGATGAATAAAATAATTTAATTGCTGGCTTCCACGTTTAATCGCGATACTCGTGATGTACTGGCATGCATCATTATTCAACGCATCCCTACTTGGAGGGCAATTCAACTCAATGCCATACAAAATAAGAACGCTAATGCTAATTACTTGCAGCAGCGTGGATATCCCAACCATCCAATTTTTATAGATTCATGCATATTCCGCATCAAAAAGATGCCATGCGTTGGAAGTTAATCTAAAATGCCATCCATCATTAGGGGACACTATTCTTCCGCATTAAATTTAACGTATTCAATGTTTGCTTCTTTACAAAACAACAAACAGCAAGAGCTACAATGGTCAATAAGTATTGCAGATGTATTGATTGATACTAAATGCAGTATTGATAAACGCCTAGTCGAAGTGTTTCTCTATTAGCTGGGGTATTGTATTGAAGTGTGCAGCACAATAGTCAAACAAACTGGACATTCAATATGCGTATTAGTGGCGTATTGAATCCTACCAACTAACCAGTAAGTGCCCACTTTTCATCCCTTGTTATATTATAATATTCACTACATAATCTGAATATGTTGTATTTTTACTAAGATAATATTTGTTGCAATAACATAATATAAATATCCAAGTACTGCGTTAATATTGTGAGAACCTAATAAAGCATCAATCAATCAATGTCAATCTAACAGACTCCTTCTCCCATCATTATCGATAAAAAAACAGTCCCAGAATGACTTTTCATATTCTATTTAGGTAAATAGATAAATAATCTGTGCATTTGGAAAAATTGTTCTCATTCTAAAGCGTCTAAGAACGAATTAATCAATGTATTTATAAGTTGTGTTGTCTAATGCAAAGTCAATAAAACAAATTATAAATGCCCATAATTTTGAATTCTTGAAATATCTGTGGTTTACCACCAATAGTTAAACTGCTCTGTGTTAGCCCAAGAACATGCCTTTTGCTTGTAAAATATCTGCATTATCGATTAAGGCTGTATCAGTAATATTAGCTCGTCCAACTTAATTTGCCTCGCACAGCAAATGCGATCTAAATTAATTGCCCAGTAAATTGCTAGACAAATTGAAAAAATGATTGATATAATATTCGCATAGATTAATTAGTACATCGTGTACATGTAGAAAATACTATTACCATGGGCGGATCGAGAAATCTTATTGCAATTTATTGCAAAATCTTTTAATATTTTCGTTTGACTTTTTAATCTCGCAAAAATGTTTTGATGAGGCTGTTCAAATGGAATATACGAATAACAAAATTAATCCGTTAGTCAGTCACCCTTTCGCATTTGGCAATTAAAGTGGTCCTTTCATCAATACGCAAATAAAATAGGACGAGGGTGTCTTGCGTTGCATTGCTATTTTGTTCGTCATGTGTTCTCATAATCCACGCATCTAACATAACATCACATTCACGTTTATTGAGATCAATTGATGAATTTACAAACTCACCCTCAGACTACCCACATCACGCAATCAAAAAATTCATTGCCACCCCCCAGGGTCAATTGTCAATTACGAGATGTGTGCCGTTGCGACATATTTGGATCACACGTGTTCGACGCGTTTAAAACTAATTCTGATCTTTCTTAGATTTTTATTAATGCGCTTTTCATCAAAATAAATTGATTCGAAAAATTTCTAAAAATGTACCTAGTTAAATTTTATTATTACCGTTGCTGTACGTATTAGCCGACCTACCCGTATTATTTACAACTCTCCCCAACAATTTATTGTTGGCAACTAGATAATAAAGAATTCAAATGCAATGTGAAAAAATTATTTATCATATGCTTGTAATTAACAAAGGAATATTTGCATAAAACGATAAGCAAAAAACGAAAGTTGTGAGTTTCCAATTCCATGCGGCACAAAATAAGTAGAGTTAATAACTTTGCTAACGCAAAAAAATACTAGATGAATTCGACATAAAGACGGAATGCAATGCTTAAACGAATGGCAAATTGCATACGACGGGGTTTTACCTGTCCAGGTGTTTTGCACGCGGTCAACGCGATAGTCGATCCTTCATCCTTCGCGACTAAAGTTATCATAGACGTATGTGATATTCATGTTGAGTGCTTTCCTGCAATTGGCGTGTGCGTTAGCAGCCGTTTTCTATTTATTATTGCCTGCTTGGCTGCCTGTCGGCCTGCCGCGTGCCACGTTCTCTTCGATCTACCCGTATGAATGTTGTCCACGTGCCAAATTACAATGTAATCGAACAAAGTCAACTAACTAAGTCTTTCCTATTTATTTTTTTTCTCTCGCCCAGCGAATATCCCGCGAATTTTTACGTCAGAATCGAGCAGTCATCTTTGACACTTATGCATCTAATTACTCATAACAACGAAATGATTTCAAGTAGTTTTCACACGCGTTAGGGAACCCA
This sequence comes from Aleochara curtula, assembly GCA_963978815.1. Lineage (NCBI taxonomy): Eukaryota > Metazoa > Arthropoda > Insecta > Coleoptera > Staphylinidae > Aleochara > Aleochara curtula. Next base: position 257,141 of record OZ022219.1, read on the forward strand.
CATACTAAATGAACTAATCACTAATAAGGGAGGAGGGAGCAATGCCGAATGACAAACGGCGCAATAATTTAAATTTATGAATAAGAAGGGTTAATTGCACATGGTACGCATGCCCTTTGTGCATTTCGCACTCGCTGTCTGCTCTTCACCTTACTTACTTACTTACTTACTTCACCAGACCAGCTAGCCTGATTTGTAAATGCATTTGAAGCCGGTCTGAGTTAGTTGTTCGCGCATATTCGACAAATGAATGGTAAGTACAGTCCGGTGTACCTATCTATTAAGCGTTTATGATTCTTATTAGCGTGCTGCATTGTTGCAGAAAACGGCAAAGATTAAAAAGACGCAGCACACTTGATTAAAACGATTCCAATGGTTTCGTGAGACGTTTAATCGGTTAATACCGTATACTTAAGCTGGCCATTATCGTACTACAGATTCAGCTAAAGATACGCGTTGAGAAGATGCTCAGATTCTCATTTAGATTAAGTGTACGCACACACACGGTGCCATCGCGCATAGGTAACATGTGTGTATAGAGCAAGTAAGTATGTGCAATTATTACTTTCATAAATTTCGTACAGCCGTTTAGCATATTTGCTTGTTATTCAATTAACACACTTCGAGCGCGCATGGCAATCACTTGATACATATTTGCCAACGCGTATTGACTCATCGTACACAACAATTCGTCGTTTGTTGAATTTTCCTATTTCGCAAACGCAATTTAACTGCGGGGGTGGGATACGGAGCGGCTGCTGCCAACTTAGAAAACGAAAAGGAATAAAATGATGCTCCATTTCAGCTTCGTTTACTACGACTCCTCAAACAACACTCGCACAACTGTCACTTTCCCAGACGAGACGTCGTTTTGAAGAAACGTCGTCTTTGAAAAGGGAAAACGGTAGTGCGTTTTCGCCCATGCTGTCTGCCTTCAGCCGCCACTCTTTGTGTCGCGATTAACAATTAGGCGAAAGTGCTTTCTCGAATTAAAATAATCGGAAACAAATTATCAACTGCTAATAAATATTACATGTTGGAAGTGATTAAATCTACTGAAAATTATTGTTCAAAACACTCTGATCCTGTTTGCGTAGCATAGAAGGTACCTTAGAATTCATATCTACTCATACGTATCCCATTTTTGTGTCGTTTCATTACTGGTGGCAGCTTCATCATCAATGCATGAATGCATTTCGTATTCATACTATAAACGCACATTTAATAACGTGGAGAGCCTCCTCAATCACTCTTTATCGAAAAATATAATAACACAATGCGAAAAATCAAAGTCGAAATGGCATCACCCCCTCTATTCGAATTGTACCCCTGTGGGACATAACGCATTGTTGCAAATCAGCCTCGAGTGTATTATTTTCTCGTTTAGCAAACAACAACGACTCCACCGCAAACACATGTTGATTGCTACACCGTGTAAGTAAATAAATACCTATAGTTTTTAAAGTGCAATATGAATTTGTATAAGATTGTTAGAATTTTAAATGTCTTCAGTTCAAGTGTATCAAGCGAATAAATTATTATTAATTATCCACCCCTGCTGACAATTGTAACGCGGAAATGAATTTAAACCGAAACTAACAAAACAATACTCATCCTGTCCATTTGTTTGATATACGAGTCGAGCCGTTAATTGTTATGGCACACGCCACATTTATATGCATAATGCGCATTGCTATTATCATACGACGAGAGTCAGCGAGACGTCGAAACGAATAAAACATATTCACTTTAAGCTATGCCTATGGGGCAGTTCAATTGAGTACATACGCGCGTCATGCTCACTGCTTGCTTTCGGAATGCTGATTACGCTTCGTAATGAAGGGGTCGATTACGAGAGGGGTTAAGTGCATACGCAATTGTTTCGAATGATCTATTAAACTAATGTTGGGTTTGGCTCATCGTTTGCGGTCACTTGTGAACAAAAAATAAAACAATACGTTTCATACTTGCTATAAATCAGCCCGCGCTCTTTGTTGTATTAATATGAAATATGCTTTTGATATATTTTTTTTAAATACAATTTGGTGCACGCCAGACTGGAAGTCGTATTATTTTCTCTCGCTGGAAATTGAATTTAAGAAGATAGCAAAATATAAAGTTTGTATTATAACAATTATATGCGTAATAATTTATCGGAACGCAATGCAAATTCAATATAGATAAGTGTGAGTGAATCTAAGTATGTACTCTTCTTGGTAGCTTAGTACATATCTAGTTCTGGCGGGGCAAATACATAAAATATAAATTATGCACACCGTCGTCTTACGGGGCATCTGGGATCCGCGTTTAGATAGTGTGCTCTGCGCTAAGCTATCAATTGATCGGCCAGCAACTATTGGGGCAGTGTTGCTGCTGCTGCTGCTGTTTGCTGCTTGCAAGCAGAGGACGACAAGCAACTACTACATATTTTGTTAAATGGCAAACGCAACGCATATTTACGCGTATAAAATTTATGTTAACTATTCCATTCTACTCTATGTAATAAAATTCAAGTCAATTGATGCACTGCTTCGTTTCCATGCAAGTGCCGTGTGTGATACTCCGAGTATTAAACATTAGAATTAAAATATTCGATAGCCATCATCCCAACACGTAAATTGAATCGAAAATGTAGATTCCGTTTGCGGTAGAAAATCAGCACTGAGCTCAGCAAAATTACAGCAGGTTGATATAAATGATATTTCATTGCTCTGAAATGCGATAGCATATTATTGAAGATGTTTAATAGCCAACTGAATCGGTTTTTGAACGCTTAGTTGTAATATTTCCAGCAAAATTCCATAGCAGAACAAGATTACTATCGCACGCGAATGCCGATCTGCCTATACGAATATCGTACCGCAAGTTAAGCTCGCAAATATGACAAATCCATATCTATTGAATTATTATGCACATTATGATTATTTTTAAATAGGCAAACGACTTCTTACACATTTCTTACACATACGCTAATACCTAATTTGTAAGTAATTAATATGTTCAAATTTAATGAGCACGGACTTAATATGATGTGCGTGAAATGCGAGTTTATAAGAAATTTATGATAATTTCATTAAATGTAAATGATTATGTAAATCTAGCTCATTGACGCGCGCGCGCCATCCGCCAAGATGATTTATGCGTACGAATCAGAAAAGAGACGAGAGAAGAAATACATAATTTTTTTGCGCAGGCAACGCAACATCATGTCCGACCTATCTATCCATCTCACAATATCTATCCAGATGCAAAATATGATGATGCGCAGCACCTGTATAGAAAAAGTGTGATGGTCAACCAAAAAAGGGCAACAAAGTGCAGCAAGTGCTCACTTTGCAAAGACGAGTGCGCGCGCGTGCGACACATTATTATTGCTAGCAACCACTTCTTCAGCATGCAGCATCCGCAGCAGGTTTGCGCATCTCACTCCTTCGCCGCGCGCGAAGAAAAGGAAAGTGCTTTCGTTTTCATAACTGCACTGCACTCAATCTGTGCATAAACGAAACGCATAAAAATATGCGTCGTGATAAATAAAATAATGAGAGCCGCCCCGAGTGGATTGCAGATTTCAAAAGTTGTTCTAATATTTGTACATACCTATTATTATTTATACTTTTTTAAATGCGCGTGGTGCAAGTTGCACAACTCGTTCAACTCTTTTAGCTTTCATAATTGCACTGGGAGTGCGAAGCGCAGGAGAAGATATAGAGTCCTTGACCCTATGAGAGCACCGTTATGATTCCAAATCTTGCGAGCGATTAACGCGAGTTGTTATTAACCAACCATGCGAAGGTGCTTCTTATCAAATTGTTTGCGCGACCGCCTGCGAGCCTGCCTGCCGCGGAGTGTATGGAGGACCTCGACAGGTGAGTGATAATGGTGCGGGCGGCAGCGGCAGCGGCGGCAGGAAGGCGACCAGCGATTGGTCGGATACTATCCTTATGGGTGTGGCAAAAATGTTCTCCCTGGCGCGTTATCACGGGAGCCCTTCCGGAGGGAGCGCTGCTCCTCGTACACGAAACGCGTGCGCTCCTCTTCGGCCTAACACCGCACACTAGTCGCGATCGAAGAAGTCCCGGAGTCAGTCAGTGCTTCGTGCGCGCTTTCAGTGTTAGGGTGGTGAATTCAATTCCAGCGACACCGTCATGCGTGGAGCGGTGGTCCACCGTACCTCGTAGTTTGCGTGCGAATAAATGTTTATCCGTGTTTTTCGAATAGTGCGCAATGTTTTCGTCCGTTGTGAAAAGTTGACACCAACAAGTATTTCAAAGTGTGAATTGTGACTACAAGAAGGAAGGTGCAGGTGTCAAGTGTTCCCAAGTCGCAAATAGTAGTTTAAATATTCTTAGCGCACTTGCCGAAAGATATGGTCATATTGTAAGTACATTATTTCACCGTGCCCATTTCAATCGTTTCCGGATTTACTTCTTGCTGATTTGTTGTCGCAACAATAACAAACAAGCAACCGTACTATTAAAACACTGCTCGCCGCCGGCGGGTTGAAATACCAATAGAAAATCAATTCGTCGAATTGAAAAAGCGCAGTGCAGCAAAGAGTACATAAACCAGTCAGATAGATAGCCGATAACATGGCAAAGGTATAATTAAACATTTGAAAAGTAGGTACCTACGTTGCTCGGTTATATTGAATACAATGCGCGATAGATTATTTCTTCAATTAATATTCGTAGCCCAACAATTGTTTCGAATGCGGTTACCACGCCACGCCAACAAGTTGCTTGTTATTGTTGTTAGCGACGGGTAGCTAATAATTAACCATACGATACTGATTTAATAAAACTTTTTAGGCATACACCGAGCTCCCCGGGCATGTCGTGCCGGGTGTCCTCGTATGCGACGCAGACATTGTCCACGGCGGCGGTGGCAGCAGCCTCCGAATGGGATATTAACGATAGCGCAATACCGCGAATTAGCGAATACGACGCATTCTCAGAGTGGGCCGATGGACACTGTCGACTCGTATATCGCGCCGACTCGGACGAGGCGAAACGGCACGCGTCCGGCTGGGCGATGCGCAACACGAACAACCACAACGTGCACATCCTGAAGAAGAGTTGTCTCGGAGTGCTCGTCTGCTCGGCGAGGTGCACGCTGCCGAGCGGAGACTGCGTTCATCTGCGGCCGGCGATTTGCGACAAGGCGCGTAAAAAACAACAGGGCAAACCGTGCCCGAACCGAACGTGCGCAGGACGACTGGAGATCCTGCCCTGTCGCGGCCACTGTGGCTATCCGGTGACGCACTTTTGGCGCCACACGGAACACGCAATATTTTTCCAGGCGAAAGGAATCCACGACCACCCCCGGCCGGAAGCGAAGAGCACCTCAGAGGCGCGCCGTAGTCTTGGAAGTGGCAGGCGAGTTCGCGGACTTGCCGTGCTTCTAGCGCGCGAATCTTCCGCATTCGGCAATAAGGTAAAATACGCGGCAATAGTTAACTATTAAAAGGCTTTACTGCTGAAAGCTACTAAACGAATATAGATATGCTAATGTCTCGCTTTAATTGCAGCAATTCCTACAAAAACGACAATGCAAAGAGCTGCATCACCGTAACAATCCCGTACAACCGCCTCCACCGCTAATCGCTGACGCGGATAAGTCGTATTGCTCCTGCCCGCCGTTCGAATGTGTCTGTAGCGGTGCGCAGTCGGGCAGCAGTACTACAACACTGCAATATTCGCCGGGAGCGGCAACTACAACGACGGCGGCGACAGCGATTGCGCTGCCGTATTCGACGCTCCCCCAACATCATCATCACGCAACGCTCGACTCGTCGTATTGGACGCAAGAGCCGCCTCTAGCGCATTCGTACCCCATCGACGCGCAACACTTCGACTTTGATATCGGCGGCACGCAGTTCACGAGTATTCCCGGCGATCTCTTTCAACCGGCAGAGATCTTCCAATTGGATCAGCCAATCAAGAGCGAGCTGAATCCCGCCACGCCGCCGACGAGTGGCTGTACTAGTCATGACGTTGCCGGGCGGTCGCCGCCAACACTCCTCGACCTGGGCAGCGGCACGATACACCGCGAGTATTGGCCGCCCTCAAACGCACGCAATGAGCTATTCAACAATGACGACAGCAATTCATGCAGTCGATTTCATTACAACGCATCACCCGAAACCGCATATGCGTCGTCGCATAATAATAACAACAATAATAACAATAACGCACTCCTACCATCTGCGTATGTGGTGGATAAAACGACCGCCTCAACTCAAGCATATTTCTATCAACCGCAGCCGCAGTCACACCCGCAGCACCAGCAACAACAACAACAACAGTCATCAAACCACAATCACACCATCGATTATTCGCTATTGACTGACAGCGAAACGGGATCTACAAACGCTAGCGAAACTCATCTAATCAAAATGCGATATTACAATTACGATGGCATGCCGCCCTACTACAAATTAGGACAATATGCTGTGCATACGGTGCATTCGGCGCAATCAACAACCAATCAAGTCAATTCCGAGTTCATAGATTACAGCTGCCTATTAGCAACGGGTTACGAAAAGCAGCAGCAGCAGAATAAAGGTGATGATACCGCACAAACCGCAATCTATGATACAGATCTGCATACGCTAAATAATTTGGATAAAGTAGCGCAGCATCAACATCATCAACAGCACCAAGGAGGCATTACTTACGCAAATGAATTTGAGCATATCATGTTAAATTAGTGAATACTACGATTCATAATTGTTAGTCATACGCATGTATGCCGTGTTATTAATAATGCAATACCGCATTTAAGTTTTGCGAAATGCGCACTGTGTTGTTGATGGTTTAGATAAAATCTGCATTCGTACATTCGTTAAAACGCATGTCTAAAAACTGCTGAGATTGATAAGATTGATTTAAATGTATGTAGACCACGAAAATCTAATATAAATAATATAGGCTAATCGTGTCTGATTCGGACGGTACTTATATGCATATACGCGTTAATACCATAGAGTAAATACATATTGTGATATTATTACACCCGTAAATGTATAGTCAGTGTAATTAGTACTTTAGTTCTATTTCTAATTAAAACTTTGTTACTGCATACCTAATATTTGTTCGTCGTTGACGAAAATTATGTTGTCTGCGAAAATTACAAAATTTCAATATCTGGAGTTGTTTGTTTTATCCGCATCAATATGATAAAACGTTTAAAAAATACAATCCTGTGTTTAATTAAGCATGGCCATAAAAGAATAACCAGAACTATTTTACAAATTAAAAGCGATCATGAACGACATAAAGAAATGAATTATTTCAATATCAATTGCGGCCGCTAAGGCAGTAAGCAATGCGCAAATTCAGTCTGAAGCTTCAGCCATATGAAATTACTATAGACGGAGCGTTGAATTTAATTATCCATAAGAGCCTGTGTAAAAACGCTAAGAAAAATTTTGTCTCAAAATCGTGATATTTTTGCCGGGCAACTATATCGCGAACGTCGGGCAACCTGTTCGGGTGCAAGGCTTAGATAGGGCCAACGAGCTCGGAAGTGTTCGGGCAGACGCGGTATGTAGTCGCACGATTCTGAGGTCCGTGTTACAACTAGCCAGATATGCTATGTTGGAAACATACATTACTTATCAAGTCCCATAAAGTAATATCAAATTAATTTTTTGAAATTTTTTTAAAATCATACAGATCTATTACCATGTGCTTATAAAAACACCTATAACTTATAATTCACTTAATCATTGACTAAATAATACGTTGATAAGTGAATGAAAATTTCTAAGAACGTATTTAACTTGCACTTTTCAATTTTCCGCCGTGCGTTCTCTATAATCGGCGACGAATAATTGCGCTATCATTATGTGTTTTTCGAATATTTTCGATAATATTGTGGCAATAATTGTCGGCTAAAACCTATAGTCTGCTCATTATTAATCCCCTAGACAAAAAGGCGCTTAAGTCTTCCTGAAACTTTAAAGACCGTAGACATTTGAAGTCATTCTTTTCTAATTTGATAAGAATCAACCGCATTAAAACCGCATGATAAACTGAATTGCAATTGAAATCGCGAATTTAAATTGCGCATGGCCATTATAAACGCAGCTAAATTGTTGGCGCAACTGAAAGAAAGATTAATTTGTGTATTGTGTAGAGGATGAAATATAGCAATTGAAATTATAAATTTGACTTGAAAAAATATTTCAAATTGATATGAATATATGAATGAAAACTAATAAGTGATTACACAATATTGGTTTAAATTAACAAACAACCAATATTATCATATCAAATATCAGCAACAATTGGCAAGTAAAATCGTCAAGTCAAATTTGCTGAAATAAAAAATGTTAAAGATCATGCTGTGTTCCTGGACAGATTGGCAAGCGGTACTGAAAAGCAATTATGAAAATAACAAAGCAAAGCGCTGAAAGAAACGGGTTAAACTACTAACTACGCTGAAAGCTAAGTGATTATAAAAAAACAAGCACCTGAAACAGACAAATACATGTTAACAATATTTGTGTGTCTTGTGGGTACAAAATATATGATAGGAAGGGTTGTGTGTCATGTGTGTGTATTGTGTTTCCTAATCGAAAATGCGCTATAACTCTCCTGGATGAGCCGCCCTGAAAATCGCGAAACTAACTTCTTTAGCCGCAAGTGTGACACAGTTATACAAATGTGAGCAATGCAAATAGATGTAAAATAAAATGGGAAAAGTGTAATGCCTAAAACTATCCTATACTCATTTGGGCCACACGCAATTACTTTGTTGCAAGTACGAACGTGTTTTTGGCACGATTGGCCAAGTTCGCGACCAATTTTGGCACGATTGCCCAAATTCGCGACCAGGGTGAAACGGATGCCTTCGCGACCTTTGATGGCACGGCTGCCTTCGCGACCTTTGGAGGCACGTTTGCCTACATCTGAATTGGTGGCACGAATGCCCAATGTGACCCAAATGCAGCATCCAAGCGGCATACATATTGGGCACCCATACGGGTTTTACCACGACGCAACAATGAAAAGCGATCCAACGAAATGTGAAACGTTAGTTCACATGGAACATGCAACAATAAATGACCAGCGCGAGAGAAGTAGCGCCAAACAACGTGCAAAACGTTAGTTTGCACCGGAACTAAATATATGAGAGCCGAACTCATAGAGCACATGATTTTAAATGCTATTTTGAATACTGTACTGAAGGTACATTTGTTCAAAATAACATCCGCCATCGTACACTCTATGAGCAGACTCTCCTCGGTACTCACGACGCTCATCATTCTGGACGGCTTGAATAGACTCCCTCGTTGCCGTCCCCTCACTCATCTGGATGGACCCTCTGGTGGAAACGGACCATTTACCCGCACTCCATCGAACCGTGTATTATAGTAATGAATTAGGATGACCAAGACGCGGCTTGGAAACTGAATGTACCGAACGAACTCGACCCATCTTCCTGGGTATGCTCAGACATTCGAGACCTGAGCACTCCCGCACACGCTGCTCATTTCATTCGAATATGATTGATTCACTTCCTACACGTAACTGCCCTAACAGGTGAGAGGGGACATGGCACGACCCACTTTCGATTGCTAATCGCGAACTACTTTGCTCTTCATAAATCGCGGCGCGCACACGAAAGTATTACGTTTAAGACCTCTCCAGGTCATCGCGGGTGGCAACCGACGATCCGACGACTGCCTCCCGCACTAGGCAAGCGAAGTACAAACGAAGATATCGCGACGACTACGCGCCCGAGAAAGCCATCTTGGAGAATCCGATACCTAAGAAACAGCCATTAGTAAATTTTAAGCTTCATGCATCGACGTAGTTAGATGTACCTAAAACAGCAAAATATATTGATTAAGTCAATTGGGTAATGTGTAACGTGCCCACCTTGATATATGTTGTATTATCCAAAGGATTCCTTTGAATATGCCCCGCTCGTTTTCTCTGACTCTTTGATACTCCTCATGCTGATATAGATTGATGAACTTGAAACAACATACAAAGCTATTAAGTAATATCGAATATTAACTGAGTGATGCGTAACGTACCCGTTGATGTATATTGTATAGTCGAATAATTCCTTATTAACAGCTTTCAGCTTATTAATGATGAGATGAATGATAATGATGCTTCTCCCGCCAAATTCTCGCCGGCAACAAGTGAACGGCAACAAGCGCCAGTGCGAACCAGTGAGGAAACCAGACTGGGCACAACATCCAAAGTTCCCCAACTAACGCAAGAAGTCTTTCCTGCATTTCACTATGTGCACACAATGTGGCGACACTGGTTCGTCGACGCTGCACCGGCTTAGAACCTGATATAACAATTATGAAAATGATTAATACATTATGACTACATTATGCTAACATTTTACATTTCAAAATTAATAGCGTCTTGATGCATTGTGTATCTGTGTGACCACCAACCCCTTCTGGTGCTTTTAAAGTTTAAACATTCATGACATTGCAATAGTCACCATGTGCAAAGCAATGCAGTGTAGTTTAAATGAATTGCACTAGTAAATTTGTTATTTGTCTGGCATCGAAAATACTGTGAAATATTATTCCGCGGAATAATACATATGATTAACAAGTCTTATGACATTATTCCGTTTTAGATGGGAGATTCCTATAAACATTTCATATATAGCTGAAGTACTAAATGAAATATGCAGAATGAACTATTGTTATACTGATAAGCCCTTAAAGAATAATCAAGTAGTTTTTATAACGAATGACAACTACTTAGCAAGAATTGCTACTGCACGTTAAAAGCCAAACAACATTTTCATTAGGTTTGCTTGCTAAGGTACGTATTATAAATGGATAGCAATTTTGTCAAATAAAAGTTTTCGGCACTTACAGTTTGGAATTAGATCGGTGAATCGTTTTCCAGCTTCTCATTTCTGTAATATTGAAGAAGAGGATTTCACTAGTCGTCTTAAATCCTAAAGTATTCTTAAATCCTGGCTGCTCGAATTGGAATGATATATATAGCGGTTCTCTGTGTACCTGATTCAGTATTCTGGTACTTTAAGCGTGTGGTGTAATTAATCTTGAAAAATAAATGATTTACTAATTAAATTAATAATATACAAATGATGATTTTATGCTGGTTATACCCGTGCATACCGTGGGTCCTTGGCAGAACTTCGCCATACTCCTGATTAATCAATTACCTGCCAATTAGCGGTTATCAGGTGCATGCTCACACCCGCGACGTGAACGCGCCTCCAGAAATCGAAATAAACGGGGCTTGAGAATTGTGTGCCCAGTACAACGAGATATACGACGCAAACCAAACTTGTTCGGAACCTGCACAGAAATGCAACGTATAGGTCCGTGAAACCGCATGTAGAAAAATTGAAATTGTACTCACGTTTGTGGCAAAGTCCATTAGGGCTCATCATCCGGGATATGGACCTCTCATCAAAAAGTGATAACTATTAAACACACAGAATAACAGTTGATTAGATTTAAAGTTTAACGGCTGTTCACTTCACAATTAATTAAAGACGTTACGCGCACAAGTTACACGATTACTGCATATTTTCCACTACCGTACGCGATTAACTACGTATATAATTACCTTAAGAAGCTGATCACTAAACACGAGGCGAGAGTGATCGCTGCACTGACTTACTGATAACAAAAATTTATTCCAAGTTTGAGCGGGTCAAAGTTCACTATACCTGCAACAACACGCTGTACATACAGTGCGAATTCAATTGTTGCTTTGCAGGTCACAACAATGACATCCCAAATGTAAACATTAAACTTCCCTCCTCATTAAAGATTTGAAATGTACCATAATTGCGCAAACTATTTGAAATTATCACAATTGTGATTTCATACTTTATGTTCAATAACATAAACTCCCATTAAAAGGAGACAACAATAAGAAATAGATAAAGAATAACTTACCCACCATACTTGTGTTTTAAGTATAGCATGAAGAGCACCAGTTTCTATGACAGAATACGCTTTATCTCTTAGAATCATCCTCACTCTCTATCCTCTTCTCCTCGCTCAAATGAATTGCCATTTTCCAATTAAATACATAGCAATTTCCTTATCTTCCCAGGATAATGCAAAGACAACAATGTTATAATAACGCCTTATTGATAAAGAATCATCTCCCAAATAAGTGGAAATAGTTGCACTAGAGCTAAATAGACCTAAATATGTGATTGACTGCAAGCCTCGAACTTACATAAAACTCCTGTGCATGAATGTACATCAAATATGGCCTCTCCTTTCCAGATTAATTCAAAGACCATAGTCTCATAGCAATGGCTAGTTGAATAACAGACAATATCCAATTAGATAATAATAAATACACTGCATTCAAATGTTACCTATCAACAGTCCCATAGTCAAGCATTAAAATAGTCTAGAACCAATGCTTCTTCACTAACAGCAAGAAGGTACCCACTATTTAGTACAGTTGTGACTTGTTCCTTTTTCATTCTCATTTACCCAGAACACATTAAAAGATACTAAAACAATTAAATCACTTAAATACAATAGCGCGGCAATGGCACCACTAACCTCTTCAACACAACCTCCAACTTCACCGGCTAAACTCACATCCGTAGTTCTCACAGCAGTGTGCGGGGGCGTATCAGTATTTAAAGTACATTTAAAAGCCATTTAAACTTTTAAACATTCCTGCGTTAGTTGATATTACGTCCGATGAGGGCATTACCAAGCACCATAGGAATTACTTATGATTGGAAAATTGGATGTATCGCTAATTTTGATTACAATTTGATGGTTTACATTCTACAAATAAAAGACGATTTGTACATTCATGAATTGTATAACAACTCTCATAAAATATATAAAACAGTCACACCAAATAGACCAAACCAACTAATACACTTTATATAATTGTAAATTTAATTGACTAAAACGAATTAAGCACCTCTAATATGTGCTTGTGCTTTGGCCATAATATCAAGAGCACCATTTTTTATTAGTTGATTTGCCAAATTCAGCCCCAAAAGTTCTGTTTGCTTCTGCACGCTCAAGAGTAATTGCTTATGTGGTACAAGCCCACAAAAGTTGCTGCTATTGCTATCTCCAGGTATAACATTTGAAGTACCTGCTGTGTTCTTTTCTGTTGTTGTATTTAAGTAAGGACACTTTGTTATGTCCAACAAATTCCCATTTGATTCATTTATCTTCAAATGTGGTTTGCTTTTTGCAAGTTCTAAATAAGGACATTTTCCCATAAAATCCGCGCCAACCGGTATTGGCACTGGGCAGTGTTCATGTGGATCTGATTTCAACAAATCCAGAGGAATATCATTCATGTTTTTAATATCATCTACTCGTTGCCTCTTTCTTGGTAGTTCACATTCATTGCCATTTGAATCTGGATTTTGACTGACTTCATTCGCCTTAACAACGTTAACACAAACGTTATTACATTTATCTTTGTATGGACACACTTTAATGGCATCAGTTTTATTCAAATTAATGTCAATTTCCATTGATTCCTTCACTTCTTCAGATCCATCCAATGACCAAACAGCACCTATCATTTTAAGTTTATGTTTAGTGCCCTCCACATGGACAATTTCTGAAGAGGTGGCAACAGGTGCACTGCAACCTCCACCCAGGGTTTTCAAAAACGTTCTTTCTGCTATAACTCTAATGCCCGTCTCGTAGTCGTAAAGTGGACTCAATAGATCAATAATATCGTTGTCGTTTTCCCTGCATTCTATAGCTAATGCTCCCTGGCCAACAGCATACAGAAATTCATCATTATCAAGTACCTTTGTAATTCGTGCATCCCATCCCATTCTTGTTAAGCCAGCAGACGCCAAAATAATTGCAGAAAACTTTCCTAACTCATCTAATTTCCTGAGGCGTGTATTCAAGTTCCCACGAATATCCTCAACTTTGAGATGTGGATATTTCTTTGCCAGTTGTGCAGTCCTCCTCAAGCTTGAAGTGCCTATCACAGATTCAGCTGGTAGGCTGCATAAATCCAGATTCTTCAAATCCTTTTGTAAAACCAGTGCATCTCTAGGATCCTCACGCTTAAGTACAGCACCTATAGTCATGCCAGTTGGTAATGTTGTTGGAAGATCTTTTAATGAATGCACGACAAAATCAACAGATCCATCAGCTAAGGCAGTCTCTAATTCCTTAGTGAAGAGTGACTTCTCACCAATTTTTGGCAGTGGTATATCTAATACTTTGTCTCCAAGTGTGCTCATAGTTACTGTAAAGGAACTAGGTCAATTTGATTGAACTAAAATGCTAATTAATTACCTATTTCAAATTCAATATTGGAGTGCCTAATTTTCAACTGTGAGATTACATATCGCGTTTGGATTAAAGCCAGCTAAAAATTAGTTAAATTTACAATTAATTTAGGCACAATAAGGAGTCAAAACAACTCACCTCACTCTTACGTGAACCAACACGAATATTACGTTGAGGCACCGACATTTTCCAAAGGCTACAAATGGTTCAAGGGCTTTGAAATCGTATTTAATTCATTCCACGGACTTCTGTTTATAAAAACTGCTAAATCACTGATAAACGCAACTGGCCGCGGTGGGAATACAATAACATTAGTGATTATGGTTAGGCTAGTTCCTGCATAATGTGCTACACGTTGTACACTCTTCACAAATGACGTTGTAAGTGGGGGTTATAAGGCAACATTAGTATGCACCAGTATGCACTTAATAATGATCCTGTGCGTGATTAGAAGCAATAATACTTTAACGACACATCTTCAATTAGTATGCTGCGTGGATGGAAATAATAGGTTATAACCACGAATCACTCTCTTCACTAGGTAAACAGAGTATTGTTAGACTAGTTGCATACATTCATATGGAATGAAACTCATTCCAATAAGTATTTTCTCAATCAATTTTCGCATTTTACTTAAACAGCTAAAATGTGTTACTGAAATGAAACTTATTATTCGATTTAGTACCTTGAATTTATATAAAATAATAATGAGTTGTAGGGAACTGCATGCTACTTCAATGAATTGCAAACAAAACTGAAATTTCTTGTCACAAAAGTAAACCAATCTTTACCAACAAGTTGTGGGGAAAATCACAATAAAATGAGATTATTAAATCTGTAGCTGTTTCAATTCTATCAGTAGATCTGCTTCCCCTTTAATTTTTGCTCTTTGATTAATTTCCAAATGTTTACCTTGAGCTTTCTCTGTCTTTAATTTTTGAATAGCATCCAATTTCTATGAAACATAACTATTAAAAACCATCTTATACACCATTAATTATTACTCACCCTTTTGATATTCCTGATTTTCTTGTCCTTCTCGTCATCGCCAGTAAGAACAATTTGCACTGCGCTTGTGACGACAGGTTTGGGAAGTGCTTCCTCGCTATTCGGTTTATTCGTCTCTTCTTCTTTGCGTGCCTTTTTAGCTTCGCGTTTCTTTCGTTGTTTCAAGGCATTCTTAGAAACAGCCGCATCTTTTGATTGTTTTCCCAGTGTTGGCTCATCATCATGCAGACTGAAAGTAACTCCAGGTCGATTACGAGCTGATGGTGGTCTGTATGCTTCTGTTGAAGCCTGCACACGTTTTTGTGCAATTCCATCCACTTTTGTCATGCTCACAATTGGTTCAGGAAGAACCCCTCGTTCGAATTTCTTCCACTGAACTTCGTACAGTTCATTAACATCAGTTTCGTGTATCAACGCACCCGAATAGTGCCAAATTTTGTATCCATTTCCAGTTCGTAAACGTGGAGAAGTTGTAGCAGTCAAGAAATGAATTCCATCTGGTGCCCATTCCAACATTGTCGAATCCGAAGCATCGCAGGTACCAATTTGTTTACGCTTTATGATATCCCAAGTTTCAACTTTTCCTGGCAAATTGCCAAAACCAGCTAAAAGCAAAATATTACCATGAGGATTGTAGTAAATAGAGTTGCGTGCTGCTGTGCCCAAATCAAAAACGATTTCGCATTTTAGATTAAAAATGCTAGCCTTAGCAGGCATGTAGCCATAAACAACGCAGAATTCTTGTCCCTTAGGACTCCAATTAACAGCATATACTGGGCCTTCCTTATTCAAATTGATCATATTTGTTTGCCCACTAAGTGCCATAAAGTGCAGGCTTTGTTTGCCATAATATGACTTGCCAGTTTTATCCTGCTCAGTGGACGTCAACAGAATGCAATGTGTGTTTTTGGCATTCCAATAGTAATCAACATTATCTGCTTGGAAAAAGCTTTTACAAGCAATTGCCGCCTGTGCATCAAAATTCGGATAAACAAACATGCGTGCAAACGCAGGTTGTCCAACAGGCCCTGGCATATAACACAATACATGATTAGCATTTGGTGTTGTTGATATGCTAAATGAGGCTACTTTAAAGCAATTGATGCGATTCACAATCTTGTCAAAATTGCCATTCTCATAAAAGACGACGTCGTTGTTCTGCAATTTACAGAAGAGCTTTTCATCATCACTCCATTTTGGTTCCCTTTAAAAATAGAACAGAGTCTATTAATAGTGTGTAACTTTTTTGACAATCATATAGTTCATGCATTCTACATACCAATTAGACTGTGGTTTATGCACAAATCCCTTTACAAGCTTTCCATTTTCACTATTGTAAATGTGCAAATTTGTTGTACCAGCAGGCTTATCCTTAGTGACTTCATAGGGCTCCCAGGTCATCAAATAGTTACTCTTAGGGGAAAAAACCAAATGATAGACTTTGGTACCATCAATTGTAGCAACGTCACTCCATGTATCTGTCTGCACCAGCTTCAGAGTTTGTTCATAGCCATATGCTAAGTATAGACCATTTGGTGAGAAACGGACTGTTCTGCATGACTTTGTATTGATAGGCGCAAATTGTTCAAATTTGCCAAAACCTGGGGGGCCTAACGCAAGGTGAATCCCGGTTGAACGAACTAGAATACAATGAAACTCAGCAAATAAAGAGATGAAAACAAATCACTTACCAGCAAATGGAATAGACGTTGCCATAGTTGAGGTTACGATCTTGAAACAGCACGTGTCAAAAAATCATAATTCAGAAGCACTTGCAGCTTCGTTTATATTCTGCTGCAGTAAAAGAACTAATTAGACAACTGATCCGCTTTATAAAACAGCACTTGCCTTATTTCCTACAGCCTAACAACACTGAACGACACTCAACACCTACACCACGCAGCTGTTCTGCTCAGACTGAAAAGTAATTCTAGTTGCATACATTGAGTTCCACTGAATTAAATTTAAATGGACAGCAATTTTAAAATTTGGCTAAATCACTCAAATTCTTTAAATAAATTGATGCGTCTTATGAAAATCGAGTAATACATAGCCAATAATAATGTTTATTGAATTTTTGATCAATATCTGGCAAATGTTAATATAATATACTCTATAATTTTTAGTATGCTTTAAATTAGTAATGCAATTTACATTGTCTTAGGTACACAAGTCGTTTAAATAACATAAATGACTCTTTTACTGTTGAAATACTAGAAACATGTTTAAGATATTAATAAATCGCATCAAATAATAATGTGTTCCATTGCCTAGCGTAAAATATCAAAATCATCCATTCAACATACTTGGTTACTAAAAATATCATTTTCATCTGTATAACTTGCCATAATTCAAACATTAAATGTTTGTCATAAAACGTGCAATCTTAATTAACTTGCAATTGAACCTTTTAGTTACAAAATAATCAGAATAAATTGCCAGTACGTATTGCGTAAGCCCAAACGGCTAGCTACACCGGAATTTCGTTCATTCTTTTCGATTACAAGAGACTACATAATATTTGATGATGGCGGTAGCGAAGCGAACGATACATTTGGTTGATTCGCAGTTGGAAATCCGGTATTAAATGGACTGCAATCATAACATATGAAACAAAATATTATACGGATGAATAATAATAATTTATTTACGCTTGTGGTTGATACCCTCTTGGATCATTTTGCATATGCGGTGGCGGCGGTTGTTGTTGGTGCGGTGGTGGTGGTTGTGAGTGTGGATGCATTTGCATATTAGGTGGCGGCATATTTAACGGAGGTTGACCTTGAGGTAGATGATGTGGTGGCGGTGCCTGCACCGGTTGTTGCCGTTGTTGATGTGGTTGGGTTTCTGAATTCGAACGTCGTGTTGGCACACCATGTATCAAATGAAGTGGCGGCATAGTATTATAGAGTTGCATGCCTGGTGGTGGCGGCAAATATGGTCGATCATGCGGGAGCGTATTATACATCATTCCAGGCTGGACTGGCGAAGGCTGCTGATGCGTCGCCAAATTGCCATTATACATCTACAATATTTAATTCAATGATATCTAGTTAAAATTATGGTAAATTCATACAATTTGCGTTGGATGTTGCGGTGGCATTTGATGATTTGGAGGTGGTGGTCCAATAGCAACATCATGTGGTCCACCAGGATAAGGATATCCTCCCTGCTTCATAGAATTAACACCAGGAAACTGTGGTTCTCGCATCAGTGAATGGTACAGGCTTAACGCTTCCACAAGATCAGCACTTAGTTGAGTCAATTGGGCATGTTTGCGATCAACCTTTTCCAATTCCTTATCTATTAACGTACTCATGCTATTTACTTCCCCTAAAACATTAAAAAATATTAATATGCATATACAATTTTTGATAACATTAAATACTTTCTAGCCCTATCATTTCTTTGGTATCCTGTTCAGGATTCGTCGGGTCCGCCTCGTGGAGCAAATATAAAAGTCGATCGATTTTGCTTTCATTTATTTCGGTAACTTCCTCTTTAAATTCATCTAATCGTCTGTCCAAAGAGTCGTCTAATTGTTCCAATTTCTTCTTCTTTTCCTCCTCCAATTTATCCAAATCTAGTGTAAGATCAGTTGTAACAAAGTTTGCTGGAAACAGTCCTTCACCACGCTGATTGCTACCTTTCCACCAGTTTCGATCCGAATCATCAATAATGAATACTTAAAAACGAAACGCATGAATAAAAATACTAGAGTAGTTTTTGAAATACATACTAATTTCACCAGCGGTAAATGTAAGCTCATTATCTTCAGCTGCAACAAAATCATAGAGAGCTCGAACTTTTCTTTGCTCTTTAGCGGATGTAATAGGAGTAATAGGGCCCGCCACATTTGTGGAAGGATACAAGGATGACGTTGTCCCTGCTGTTGAACTACTTGAGGATGAATAATTAGAGCTGCTATTATTTGTATTCCTTGGAGAAGTACCAGCAGTCTCCTTTAGAGACAGTTCAATTGCTTTGGCAATTTGATCTTCTTCATCCTGTGACTGTACAACATTGGGGTCATTAGAGAAATGAACTGAACGTTTTGGTTGCTGATCAAAATTAAATTCTAAACCACTGCCTTTCAGTTTTCCATACAGTGAAGGGATTAGATTTAGTTGGGGATCTGTTTTAAACTCATTCTCTGCCCATTTCTTTAAATTTTCCCTAAGCTTGAGGTTGATTTTTGGATGGCTTTTCTTGAGCAGCTTCATGTACTCATTTTCAAAATCTCTGCTGGCAATTTCCAAGTGAAAAATGGGACCACAATTCTTGATGCAAGCATCTAAAAGCTAAGTAACCATTGTTGCAGCAGATATGAATGTTTAGAGAGTCAAATGTTATTGCACTTACTGTTACAGCTTGCATTGCTATGTGTGGATCAGCATGATTAATTCGTTTCAAGATAGCCCTCATATATTCCTTGGCTGCAATAGATGACTTCCCAGCCTTATCACATACTTCCATTATCTTTCCCCATTCTTCCTTGGTGTTTTTTTCGTCTGTTGCTTTCTCTGCTCATAGTAATTCAATTAGCATTGACAAGCCAAGCTACTATCAGCTATATTTAGCACAGCATATTAACAATAATAAAAACATAATAATTATGACTCACCCACGTCATTTTCACAAGGTGTTGGTGCTCCAAACAGCCCCATTTGTGCCAGCTGTACGTTGACGTATCGATTCTCTAAGGGCTAGAAAAAAGCACCAGTGTTTCAGTGAAGGACAATCAACTCAGATAAGCAGCATGATTTACATCCTTAATGCGTAATTAGCTGATTTTTTTCAACCTATCTACAACACAACTTTTGCACAACAGATCCACTTGTAATGACTATGACAATATCATTGGGGGGATCACGAAAATAATAATGATTGTTTGGAACGTGACGATTATCAGACGACTACAGTGACGACGTATGTGACCTGTTCTTAAATCAAACAGTTTGGTTACATCTATAATAAAAAGAGGGCGCAAGCTTGTTCTATTCGAAGTTAGTCCGTTAACATCAACATGCGCACGTTGTTTACAATTCCACGTGCAAACTGCCCGAAACTCGCTCAAACTCGCATAAAAGGCAAATACACACAGTATACGTTTGTTACAGCGTTAAACCAGGGTTCAACATATACCTGGATATAATAACAAAACCCATTTACCTGCAACTGACCCCTGAAAGACAAACTTTATTTTGCGGGTCTCCTATTGCATTTTCAATAGCTACGAAAATAATAGCTAAACAATCGCATGTATTGTACATTTATTAATCAAGTAATTATTGTCTTCCTGTTATTAAAATGCACTTGACCACGTACAATTAATTACAACAATAATAAGGTGCAGCATGAAGGCATAATTACTTCTTGCGCGCCAACAAAGTTTTACACAATCAGAAACGAAAGTACATTTAATACATTTCTTTAGCAAATATGTAGTAGAGAATGCAACTGCGCCAATTTGCATATGACTAAATACAAAAATAATGACGTAGCTGTTGTTGATCAACTTGTTATAGCTTTTTGTTGAAATATTTGATGCACTTCGTTTGTCTCGTGTTACATGATTACTATTAATTTCTCTTACAAAGCGTATATAAACAGATAATGGTAATAATATCTTATTATCCACAGTAATGCCTTAAAACTAGTATTTATTTACTTTTTCATCTTGTTAATTTTATATTGTGTATACATATATTTTGTTAATCACCCATTTGTTGATACGTTTTTGTTACCATTCTGCGATCACATAATTCCAATAACATTTAATAATCAGATTACAATATTGAATTCAAATGGCAGCATAGAACGTAAGAAGAGCAAACACAATCGCAGATCTGGGCTAAACGTATTGTTTCTCAATAAAACTATTCTCTTTCATTAAAAATGGCACAATTATCATTCAGTTAGAAAACACATCCGTTTGCATTCCCCAACTAAGAATGCAGAGAAAGCAATGATGGCAGTAATTGAAATCATTTTAATATATATTTTATAACAAGATTTTGCGTTCGCAAGTCAATGAAAAGATCTAAAATAATATCAAAAATTAAGTTGAAGACATGCAATAATGACAAATCGCCAGTGAGAAAAAGCTTCATTTTTGATCGTTTGCATTTTTTAAATTAATGTTAAGTCGCTAATTATCCTTTGAACACAAATAAGAACACACAAATGATTTTATAGAACATATGAATTAAACGGTTCTCGCTTCTTCGTCGATATTTGCTTTATCTTGAATTAAATATCCTTACGTTGCGTTCGCTTTGCTTAATATTTATAGTAGGAATCCCTGAAAAACAGTTTCAATTAGTTGTTTGTTTCAGTCAAATGGCAAATTATTTCGTTAGCTTACTTTAGATCTTACGTCCGAGCAGTGCATTAAACTTACAACTTACATGTATCGTTAGTAATTAAATAAGCATATAATCAGTCTATGATAATTTCTTACAGTTAGTATTAGTATACGTTAAGTTTGTTTGTTAATATATACAACCATTGCACGTTTCTCTAATGCTACAAGTATTTATGTACATTTCGTTCATTGCTTCTTGGACTATATATGGAGGAAAAGAGCGCAAAAGCCACAGCAGGCGGCGATCGCAAAAATTGGCATGTTTAAAAATGAAATTGAAATCAAATTCAAACAGAGACAATATGTACATATTAATAACATTATCATATACTTGCTCACTTAATGCACTAGACAACAAGTCACAGTCCGTTATTACTTCTTATTGCAAAACTCGTTTTTTGGGCATTTCTTAGGCGGCTAGTCATAGCGTTAAAAATGTACATAACGTAAGGAATTGAATCAAATTGAGATTATTCGCTTGCGCCGATTTGGACGATGAGGGTTTCGGATGGATTATATTAACAGGCGGAGGCGGGATGATTTCATCGAATTGATCGGAATCGCTAAAAATTAACGAGGACGGAATCCAGCTGTGTTTATCCAGCAATAGTAAGCATCAAAAATGGTAAAATTAACAAAGCAAAATGGAAAAACATTCAAAATATTATTAGTACGCAATTTGAATGCGTATCGTACGATTACTCACCGATAGCAAGCCTTCACATTTCTTCCAGACATTGCAGCACTTCCCATATCAAGCGCATTCGAATCTTGAAGTTCGAAACCATGAATGCAACCCTTAAATCCATCGGTAAAGCGATGACCGGTCATTTCCTCAATGTTTGGCGCACCACCTGTTGGCAATCCGATATTACGTATTTCAACAAATAATTAATTGCTAGCGCAAACCTAGATAGATGTTTCCATTATTGTTCATTTTATTAACAACCCCTGGTGCGTCTCCTGTAACGATGTAATCGTTGTCCACCTCGATTGAACCACTTCTGCCTGTACGCTTCAAAATTACGCGATGTCTCAAGCCATCATTAACACGCACTTTCTCATTTACAATCAAAGCTGGACCTTCGCCCAAGTCGTAGTTGAATTCCAAGTATCCGTCTTTCACTGAAAAGTCAGCCAATTAATTAGCGCAAAAAGCTTAAACAAACGTCAAATACTTACATGCCAAGGAGATAAAATCACTGGGTTGATCATATTGGCTTTGTCCTTGCCAGAAAATCAATCCATCCGTAGAATTGGTGGACAACTCAAGTGCGATAACTTCTTCCTGATCATCAAAGTCGTGTCTTAATAAATCCCTGCTGAATTCTATGTAACCATTCCCATTAAAATTAGCATCACTCCTGATTGTTGACGTGATTTCGCAATTGGTGCCAGTATAGCCAAGAGGACAATGGCAGAAGTATTGCGTTGTTGTTCCCTGGCATGTGCCATGGTTTTGGCATGGCCGCAATAAGTCGCATTGGTTTGGCGCAATTTCGCAGTCATTGCCCGTGTATCCATTGATGCAACTGCATTTGTATACGGTCGGAGTGATAGGATAACAGTGTCCCTCGTTTCTGCAAGGATTGCTGTTGCATCCCATCTGATTATTATCATACAAAATATTGTTATCCTCGCCGTAATCATCCTCGTGGCTCGTGCTACAGTCTTCAACGTTTGACGCGTCTTCTGCGGAAATTAGGGGATGAATATCTAAGCTGGAAATGCTAATTTCCGTAATGCAACCATTGAAACCATTATTCGCATCCACGCCATTATTTATTTTAATACGCTCGGCATCATAGCCACCGACATAGAACGGCGTACGCAGGTTAAGCGCGCGATGTATTCCCGCTGATTTACCAATAACAACATTATCCCCATTAACAATCAGTTTACCATCATTAAGCGAGCGCGTAGCTGAGATAATAACCCATTTATTTGGAACAAGTTCATTCTGGCTTCGAATAACTACCGGACCTATAAGAAAAGCGTTATCAATTGTTTTCAAATTACAATAAGCTACATATTCAGTCATCATACCATTATGATTTTCATCTGCGGCTATTTGTTAAGTATTTGTTTGTTAGTAAACCGAGAAGTCAATTGAAAAAATGTATTTTTACTTACCATTGCCAACGTCGAAACGGAATTCCAAATGACGATCTTTCATTGCTAAACTCACAAAATCGCCATCGCCTTCTTCGTTTTCAGCACAATATGCAATAATACCATCATTGGTATCTCTTGGTTTGATTTTCATGGAAATTTTAAGTCGTCGCATTTGATTGGGCGTTGCATATGCGATATATGCATTATTCGAGAATGCCGGTTCGTGAATATCAATCGTTCGTTCGCAATGGCGTCCAACACGTCCAATTGGGCATTTACATTTATAATTGTCTTCTGTTTCGATGCACGTACCCTCACCGCAAACATCTACAAAATGGGAATAAGTAGGAGCACGTAACTAGAGTAATTTATACGTACGTGGTGTGCAAGATTCGCCTCCGTGTTTATTACAAGTAGGACCTCGGTATCCACCTTGGCAAATACACGAATATCCTTCTTTGTTTAGTGCTTCCTGGCACACCCCTCGATTCTGACATGGATTTTCAGCGCAAGTTTCGCAGTTTGTTATGCCAAGTTTTTTGTGGGCTTCTTTATTGATATCAATATGCGCGTTACCATGCTTCAATAATGCAATGCAGCCAACCATTCCCTTATGCATGCCCACCAATGGCGAAATATCTTCGAAATTTGGTGCACCACCCAAGTACATTGGCTCACTGAGTGTCAACGAGGAATATTTGCTGTTTGCCATACCGCCAAATGGTCCTTCGCCATCCACGTACATGGTAACCTTTCTTCGCATGCGAATAATCTTGATGGTGTGCCATTCGTGCATCGTCAAAGGTCGTTCGCTTGTCACGGTTGTTGCAGACAAGTTGCGTCCTAAATTGTATTTGAATTCTGGAATTCCGTTACGTAATAAGAGCGCGATGAAATCGCCATCGCCCGCATTGCGTTTATCGCCGTTGTAAAGTATTAAACCATCGTGGTCTTCGGGTTTGAAAGAAATTTCGAGTGTGAATTGCAAATACGAATCTGGCAGCGGCGAAAGTGCGATATAACTTGAAGGCGACTGAGTGAAATACGGCACAATTCCTTCAATAATTAAAATATTTTTCGCTTGAATTGTCTTGTGTAAATTGGATGACGTGCACACATAAGTGCCTGCATCATTAACGCCTACGTCGTTTAATTGAATAGAACTCTGTGAAAATTAAAATTCCATGCATAAAAAGATCAAATCTTATACAAATCTGCACTTACACTATGCGCATCTACATTTCTCGGTAGCACTCCTTTTTCCTTGGTCCACGTAAACGTGACTGGCGCATCTAATTGTGTTCGGCAATTTAGAATAACTGTTGCGCCTTCTGGAGCATTTTTAATAACAATATTATCTGTTGGTTCTTCGTCGTTGACATCAACGAAATAGTCCTTGTGATAGAATCCTTCATATCCACGCGCCTCGCATCGATACACACCGTTATTCTCTGGTTTAATATTTGAGAACCGCATTTGTCCACCAAGAATGTTAACATTATCAGCAAAGCGACCTGACAATTTTGACCAAACAACAATCACGCCTGGCTCATTAGATTTGCAATAGACATTGACGTTATCGCCTCTTTGCGGTGCATCATTGGACGAGTTGACATCGAGCGCTGGTTTTTGCGGGCGACGAACATCTTTGCGTTCGTAAATATTGAGATTAACGTAATCCTTTGGTGCGCCATGCTCGGAAATAATTTCGCAGTAATATCTTCCGCTATCACGTGTGGTAACATTGTAGATCTTTAATTCTTCGCCATAATTACCGCCTTCGCGTGCATTTGCCGGCAAATTATCATTTTCTTTATACCAGCGATAAGAAGGATTCTCAACGTGCGGTCCAATATTGCATTTTAACGTAACAGTGCTTCCTGATTCCGCCGACTGTTCTCTGGCAACTGTAGGTGGTTGATATTCATCTTCCTGTACAATTACTTCCGCTACGGCTTCGGCTGTCCCGACATTGTTGACTGCCTCGCATCTGTACATTCCGGCGTCCGTAAGTTGAATGCCGCGGAATTTCAGGAAACCTTCTTCAGCATACACGTTTTGCGATAATTCTCTTCCATGTCCTGACCATGAAATCGCAATAGGTTTATCTCCAGTGGCGAGACACTGAATATTCGCGTCTGCGCCAGGACGAACAACTTGCTTCGGAGGATGTAACTTAATACGCGGAATTGCTGGAAATCATTCAATGCCATTCAATAATCAATATCTAAATGATCCCGTCATAAAAACATGTGTGATGAATTTATGGAGACATGAAAAACATGATGAGAAAATCTAAAAATAGATAAAGAAATGCGTGGAAATGGACCACCAAAATGATTATTTGCTTTTAAACTTGGTGAAGAGCGTACCTCGCCAGACGCACAATTCTTCTTCGGCTAACGACGGCAAGTGCGAACAGAGTAGAAATATTACACGTTACATATCACAGACACGTGAAAGCAGCACAATTACTAAGGATTTCCTCTACTACTCAAGTGAATAGGATGATTATGAAATTTGTACTTACATAGCACTTTGAGATTCGCGATTACCCTAAACATCACTTTGTTGGATGACTCGGAAAGACCTAGGCAGTTGTATTCACCCGAATCGGACGGCTGTGCATTATCAATGATGAGCGTACCGTTTTGAATGTAAAAGTGCGATGGCATTGGCATATTATCCAAGCGAATCCAGTTGGTGTGGATTGGTTCGCGATCTATAAGTACAGAAAAATGCATCATCCTAGTAAAACACGGAATTATAGAAGAGGAAACAAATTCATTACCATTGTTTTCGATGTTGCAGCGGAGTTCAGCGCGATTTCCGGTTGGTACAGTGAACGTTTGATTATCAACTGGTCGGGGTAGCTCGTTATCCTTAAATTGTGGATCACCAGCTGCACCCGGATCCTCATCTAGATGCGAAATTCAGCAATTACTTCTTTACTTACGTTGATAGCTATATTCGCGCCCTTCACCTCGCTACTTAAATTCTAAGCCATGTTCATGCATTTGAGTGGAGACTTGTGATAACGTATTGGAGTGAAAATTGGAGTGAAAGCGTGGAGCGATTTGCATGCACGTTTTTTATCCTCAACTTTTAGTAGATGTGAGCGTGTGAATTGAACACGAAATAAATTGGTGCGATGTGCCATTTTTTGTGTAAGTAATTTATCTACACTCACCTTCTCGGTTACGCGATTGATTACCTATATTTACAGGGCCCAAGGTTAGTAGGGTAGTTTGTCATGTAAAAAACCAAATGAATTTAAATAAAAACTCAATATGATGATGAGACAAATTAATATCGAACTATTTACAATTTTTGTTTTGTTTTTAGTTCGGTTCTATGATCTAATTTCGATTACTCATACCTGTAATATCACCACGTGAAGGATAATCATTATTAACTCTAAGAGTGATGCGCTCCTCTGTTTCACCAGCATCACTTCTTGCTTTGCAAATGTAAATTCCCTCGTCCTGTTCGGTTACGCTGGTAATTTCTTTAACGGCATGATTATGTGGAGACATGAATTCATCAAATTCGCCAGGACTATAAAATTCGCATTAGTTTATTGAATTTGAAATGTCCATTTTCTTCTTACTATGCATGATGTGCTATTTGCGATCTATGCGTGTGTTCGGACCATTGGACATTCGGTAATGGATTGCCATATCCTGTACATTCCAGGCGCACAAATTCACCGCGTTGGACGTTCAAGTTTGGACCAGGAGGATCAATGTTAATAATGGGTGGTTCTCTTACAAAGACGTGCGCAACAGCGGATACGCGTCCTGCATCATTTTCTGCTTCACAGACATATTCGCCGGCGTGTTCTAAACGAATGCCGATGAAACTGTTGGACAGTGACGATTAATAACATTAAAAGTACGTCAACAGCCAAGATATCATAACGAGCGAGAATGCATATGATAAAAGACAATATCCTTTCAGTAAGAAATACAATCCGCCAATAAGGAACATAACAAGCCCTACTTGCAGAGAATACGGAATCATTCTACGTCACTTGGAATTTTGAAATAACATAACTGTCACTCAATTGATCAAATATTGCACTTACCTCAAAACGCCTCTGGAATTTGTTGTTGCTGTTATCGGGCGCTTATCCGCTCTAACCCAACGTAGGTCACGTAATGGTTCACCTTCTAAAACATGACACTGCACCATGAAGTTATCACCGATATTGACGGTTTGATTTGCCGATGGATGAATTGAGATTCTTGGTGGCGGAACTTGTCCTGCAATTTAATAATTAAAACACATTTAAATATTCACTTACGCGATCAAAAATATATTTACGTTCAACTTCAATTAGTACGGTGCCTTGTGCGAAACCAAGATCATTCTTTGCTACGCAGACGTACATGCCGCGATCGTTAATTCGCGTGTTTTTCAAACGAAGAACTGGATCAGCTGGATTGACATAAGATGGTAACGGTTCACCTATTTTGCTCCATTTAATAGCAGGTGTTGGGGAACCAGTGTATTCACAGCGAATTTCAATATCTGATCCTTCATGAACATGCTCGCTACTTTGCGGAATGGTAACCGTTGGCGCAGATGCTGAACTACGATGAACTATGGTTACATTGGCGTAAGCACGACCAACTGCTCCTGAAGGTGCGGTTGCACTGCATATGTAAATTCCAGAATCTTCAGGACGAGCATTGGTGACAATAAGAACACCGTGTTCATCCCGATTATTATACGGAAGATGCCCGTATTGTTTCGACCAGCCAAGATTATGCTGCGCACCTCCAGCTTGGCATTGCAACGTGAATGATTCGCCGGTTGATGCATAAATTGTTTTTGGCGTTATGATTGGTTGAATTGTCTGTTCAGCAGTGCTTTTTACGTAAAGCACAGCACGCGTGGAGTGGGTACCCAGTATGTTGGTCGCGAGACATTCGTATTCGCCTTCATCGTATTTCATTACCCGCTCGATACGGAAAACTCCATTATTAAATGAATGCTGTATCACAAAAAGTAATTTAAAACCTTCCACTTACACGCCCATTCATAAATGCTTACTGGACTAAGATGGTCACGTGTGACTTTCATCCATTCAAGTTGCGGGGCTGGACGTCCGGTTCCACTGCAACGGAACTCGATCGGCTCACCTTCAGTGACATTTAGATATGATGGCCAAACTGTTGCTTGTGGTTGTTCCTCATCGTTACCTTTTAAATAATTATCATTAGACCAATTCATATGCTCATTTATGACATCCCTAAATTATGTTAGTCGGTATTTTATTGTTACCTGGCTTGTTAATAAGCGACTTCGGAAATGCTATGATGATTTGGGCTATTGTTAGTTCTGATTGGATGGCATAAAACTCAAAGAAAACTTACCACCAACTGCTAGGTTAACGTGCTCTTCCACGATGGAGACACCATCTTCAGCTTTGCAAATATAAGTACCGGAATCGCTAACTTGCAGATTAGTAATAATAAGTCTGCCACGTCGATCGTCAACTGCTCGAACTGGTAGCGCACCACGGGCCTTGCTCCAATTTATTCTAACATCCTATTGTAAATTGTTGTTAACGAAAGCGCTTGAGCGAACAACTCAAAAACTTACTCGATTTACTGTAGACGTCGCGGAGCAAGTAAACGTTACCGATCGACCAACTTCTTGAATAGTCAAGCTTGGTGCAGTAATTGATACTGTAATTGTTGGACGATTCGGATACGGATCAATTGGTGGCCGCTCCGTGTGTGCCTCTGTAAAATCGCACACCGCGCAAAAATGTTAACGACGTAAAGCCAACGTTATCAATCAAGTGTAGGAATTAAAATGTGAAGCATAATCTTTATAATATTAGTGACTGTCAATAACTACTACGCCATAAATCAAAACCACCATAAACTAAAACACGAGACAGAGCACAAAGTTACAACAATGAATTGTTTGTTATGAGGTAAGCGATTCTCACTAAGTACGATGGACCGGAAGTAGTCATAAACTTCTTTGTAATTACTCAAACCTGTGGATTTATGCAGGACACCAATTACATGGCGATTCCGTCCAAGGATTCTGCAAGTTATTTGCGTACTAGCGCGGGCAAAATTAAATGGTACGATTAGCTCATTGCCCATTATCGTCGAACCAATAATGTGGTCGTCCGCCGTCAGTTGAATTTCATAGTGCGATGCGGCATCGTACAAACAAATTATCTTGCCATGCGTATTAGACTTATAGTCGAATTTAAGTTCCATAGAAAGCATGCTTTCTCCTATATATGTGGCGTTTAGTTATTTCTTTTCATGCTTGTTACTTATGCGAAAAATAATCAAGAAACTAGTCATTTAATTACTCACCGTGCTGCTCGCAATTACGACCGGTGAAACCTTCACGGCACTCACACACAACACCGCTATCATAGTCGAAGTGGCAGGAGCGCTCGTTATTGTTGCAAGGACACTTGTTGCACGATCCCAAAGGACCAGAACCCATATCGTTAAAGTCGCGGTAATATCCAAGTGCGCACGACTCGCATGAGGTGCCGCTGTAATGCTAAAGTCCACGTAAAATAGAAATGGTCAATACGGCGATGTTTGACACGCATATCACGATAACTTACCGGCGGACACGAACACACTTCCACATTCGTTGCTCTCGGTTGTCCTTCGTTCTGTTCCAGTACTGTATCCATCGTTACATCGCTGATGAAAGAACTTGCGGTATCACTGGATAATTGTGCTCTAATGAGAATGGATTTCACATTGGCCAGAACACGAAGGATGTCCTCCCTCGACGCAGGACGTGGTCCAAGTTTGTGTTCAATTCGTTGCCACTTGGCAGCAGGACTCAAGACGACCGAAACTTTCTGTTGTTAAAAGAAAACAATTAATAATTGAAATAACCCTGGATGTAATTAATATACGTTAGCAAAATTGGGCTGTTGTTGAATAGGATTGGTCCAGTATATAGTAATGCCCTCTCCATTAATAATGACGTCCTTATCCATGATATACGAAGCTTCAGGACGTTCTGTGTATCTTTGAGTAAATTCTAACAAACCACCATAAGACGTAATTTTAGATCCTGTAAATATTCTTGGCAATGACCAATAGAGTCTCGAGTTCATGCTTGGTCTAAAGATGAATCCAATTTCATTCGATTGAATGTTCAATTCGAAGGAATGAGATATTCTTTCCGTTTGTGTGCTGTAAATAATTATTTAATATTTATTACATCATCAATTAACACTTAAAATCTTACGGATCCGTCAATGTAAAGCCATGCGAATCGTCATCAAGAATAAATGTTGGTATTTGTCCAATGTACATACTGCTTTCACGACACTCCCTAGATACCCCGGAGCAGAAGCATGTCTGGCAACCTTCTGGTGCTGATGAGTTTAAGCCAAATGTACCCTGTCGGCAACGATCGCAATACGGTCCTTCAACATTAATTTTGCATTGGCATGCACCACCAACGCAATCGTTGGAAATTGAACCACGTGGATCGCAAGTGCACACGTGTGAAGCGCCATTGTAGCGGCACGGTTGACGAGCTGTCGGATCGCCAGTGTATCCTGCAAGACATCTTTCACAATTTGCTCCTGTTGTAAAGTCGCGGCAATGGAAACATTCGCCCGTATCAGGATCGCATTCATTTGATAATCCATTACATTGACATGGCTCGCAAGTACCCAAATAAATACCGCCGATTGTGCGTGTATAGCCAACATCGCAATCTTCGCATGAAAGACCCTTATATCCTGCAGGACAATAACACTGCTCGACGGCCAAAGCACGCTCACGACCGGTATTCCTCTCGTCAGCAACATCCAAACTAACAGATTGCAAAGCTGCTTCTCTCGTATTCGTTGTATACGTAGCTTTAATTAAAATTGCTTTAACGTCAGCTAATGCCATCATCAAGTGCTCGCGGTCAGTCTTTTGACCATCGGAACGCTGCCAATATTGCTCCAAGAGTGGAACAGTAAAAGATTGCAAAGTATTCGGTGCTGGTTGATCTCGTGCGAAATACGTTAACGCGATGTTATTCTCGCTGATTAGCTCAACATCAGGAGCGTTATTCTTCGAACTAAGTCCACCTGGCGTTGGTACATATCTCAAGGTGTACTTTAGGTTTCCTCCATAGGAAGTCACTTTATCGCCGAGGAATCTAGCTGGCAAAGACCAGTAGTAAACATCGGGACGCCTAAAGTTGCTATAAACAATTTCACGCGAGTTTGTGTCCAATATTATTCCGTCGTCAATTTGGCTATGTTTCGTATTTGATTCAACCAACTTAAATTCTTGCTTGGAGCGCGTAAAAGCAACGTTGATGGTATCTCTGTACCAATTAGAACTGATGCATTGTTCGGTGATTCCCATACAGAAGCACGATACGCATCCAAATTGATTATCGGCGGCAAGATGGAATGTGTTGTTCTTACAAGAGTCACAAGTTGCGCCAATAGTATTGATCTAAATAAAAGTACGAGATCAAAATCATGCGATTGAGTAATACAATTAACGAGTGTATTACTTACAAACAATTATCAATGGTTAGCATGAAATTATTGTAATAAAGTTAGTTATTCAAAATTATTATAAACTTCAGGATCTTACCTTGCATTGGCATTGTCCATATGCGTCAACTCCGGTGGAGCCATCAGGACTGCATCTTGAAGTTTCAGGCTTGCAATAATCGCCAGGAAGAAGAGGATTTCCGGTATAACCGCGACTGCAGTATTCGCATCGGCGACCGGAATATTCCGGCGGACAATTGCAGGTGACTTCGCCATCGGCATCCAGTTGGCAGGTAGTTGCAAATTGGTTGCGTTGGTCAGCTAAAGGACATGGACATACTTGGCAAGGAATGCCACGAATTGGATCGCCGTAATAGCCAGGTGGACAAACTTCTACTTCTCTATAACACTGTCCTAACCACGGGCCCATTCGATGACGTGAATAGCCTACATCGCAACTCTCGCAGGATAATCCAGTATGGCCAGTCGGGCAAATACACTCTTCAACAAATGATGCCCTACCCAATCCAGTATTACGAATTGCAGCTGAATCCATTTCAATTTTATTAATGGTTGTATCCAAACTTCCCTCAACGTATTGCAGCTTGATCAAAATATTTTCAATGGATGCCAGAGCCATCATAATATCTTCGCGAGTGGCAATTTTTTCAGGATGTGATTCTGATCTGATAACCCACTCTCCAACAAAGAAGCGCACGTCGACTTCTTCACGCACTCTGGACTGATGATGTTCGCCGTTGTGTAAAAGTGTGTAACCATTGCCAATCAGGATAACATCCGGTGCGTTAACTGCAGGACCGTCTCCTTCGTATTGAAGCTGATATTTTAAGAAGCCACCATAACTCTTCAATTGATTGCCATGGTAATTTTCAGGAAGTGCGAAATACGGAATAACATTCGGCTGTAAAAGTTCCACTCTTGGTAATTGGACATGCACACCATTGCGACCGGAGACAGCATTCAATTTCGGCTCGGCGCCTTTGTAAATTGGTTCATCGCGTACATCAACCACTCCTGATTGAGGATCAATGCGAACGCCAAGTGCTTTGTGGGAATCGAATGGCGGAGGAAGATGGTACGTAAAGAAATTGGCTGATTTACATTCAGTCGCGGCGCCAAAGCAGAAGCACGAGATACATTCATTCGCACTGCGCGCTTCCGAATTGAAGAATCCTTTCGGACAAACACCAGTTGGTGGATTGACGACTAAAATGGTATCAGGTACCGCTAGCACTGAGCCTTTGATGTTAATACCCTCGCAGGAATACGCGCCTTGATCGGACTCCTGAATATTCGGACAAATCAAAGTACCAACGCCATTCTCGCTAGTTGTTTGGCACTTCTCCGGAATGTGTCCCCAGTTCAAACGCCAAATAATTTCAGGTATCGGAATGCCGACTGCAGTGCAAGTAATTTGGAAGGTTTGGCCGATTTCAAGGTGCATCATTGGTGGTGGGGGACGCATAATATTCACCGGCATGCAGCCAATCTCGTCACTGCCATCGTTACAGTCGCTATGCTGATCGCAATGGAAACTCTTGGGAATACATTGATTGCCTGATTTGCACGCGTATTGCACTGGACTGCACGCTTGGCCTGGTCGTCGTTCACCGCAGTTGACTTCATCGCCGCCATCGCCGCAATCGTCCTCCGAATCGCAGACCCACGTCCTCAAGATGCAGCGTTTATTCGGGCAGCGGAATTCGTTCGGCTCGCAGCCGTGCGGATCTTTTGATACGAGCGCATTAATTAATAATGCAATAATGAGTTGCGCGTGTTACTACTACTTACTGCATCTGGTCTCATCCGAGCCATCGGTGCAATCTTCGCGTCCGTTGCACACGAGGCTTTTGTCAATACATTCGCCGTTTGCGCAAGTGGCTTGATATAAACCGCACGCTGTTGCAGGACGAGCAGTCGGCGCAACATCTAAAGGAATATTACACAACATTCAGTACACTCAACTGCAATCTGTTTCCGTGCTTGATGCTACTATTTATAGCTTTGTGCATTACATATTAACCACTCACCCATATGAATTACCCGTTTACGGTTTAAGTGAAGCAAGTAAATTAAGAAATTAATTAACGGTTTTATCAATTTAGTCATTCATGTTTGACGAGTGGTTTACCTGTTCCATGATACTCGGTATCAATTGGTGGTAGGACACCGTATTTCACAAATCCAGTTCTCGAAGCAGCTTTCATAATTTTCAATATAAGTTTACGAACAATTCAGCGCGTTTACTATGAACAATTTCAATTTTCAGTCAATACTTACAAGGATTTACTTCAAGACGAACTTGAACTTGAGCACCAGGAGTGTGAGCTGGTATTCCAATTGCTGAGCAAATGTAGGTGCCACTTTGATTGCGCTGAATATTTGGCATTTCTAGACGTCCATTAACATCCCTTGAACCTGGTGGCAGTGGGAGGCCGTTACCACGAGTCCATCGAACTTTCGTGCGCATTGGTCCCTCATCACGACATTGGAAAACGACTTCCCTACCTATAGAAAAACACTCAATTAATAAACTCATTTCATCATTGGAAAAGGTGATAACCCATCATGCAGATCTGTTAAATAAATAACCCAATAGGTATTTTGTAAATGTTGTCAATTACCATTTTGTCAGTACGTCCAGTTTTCTGTGCATTCCATTTTAATTTATGGAATTAACTAACGTTATTCTGAATGGTGATAATTACCATAACAATATTATTAAAATGAATGAAACTAGTTTTAATTTGTTACCATCCCTTATTGATCAATTATATTGCTTATTGTTGATTAGGGGCCTCGGGTAGGAATGACAGATCAGAGAGCGATAAACATTCAATGTGGTTGTTTGTGAACATAAATAGACATCACATTTTGTGGTGAATATGAGTTGAAATGATATTTATCATTTTAGGGGGGTGTTTTCATTCCTTGATATTTTACTGGACCTTTGAATTTTACTCACCAATCTTATAATTGCCTGTTCAAGGTTGTACGTATATGGGGGCAGATAAATACAGAATTAGTAAAAAAAATATTACACATTATAGAAGATTAAGCGTATTTACAAAATTTGCTTAATTTGCTTCAATCTACGAGTCTTGTTCTGTGATTTCATTAATATTTCTAGTCGTTTACTAGGATTCCTTTACCGGTCAAAATCAACTTTAGTTAGCCAAAAATCGTGTTACTTACTTTCTTTAATTTCCTGTTCACTTGGATAAGTTCTTAGATCGAGTCCATTGGTATCATCTATTAACACAAGAAATCAAATGTTATTTATCATGATATCAATGCCGTATGTGCAAAGTGGATTAATGAAATTCGTAGCTTTAGTATTTATTCTTCAGTATAGTTGAATCAGTCGTCAATCGTGTTAAAACTGCGATAACCGTTAAAATATTAAGTCCATTAATTTTGTTACGTATTACAATTCCAAGTCGAATTAATCAATTTAGTTGGAGACGCATTTGCACTCTTACTGTATCTATCCGTGTTGAACGGACAATCAGCTTCATCGCTTCTGTCCAATGGACAATCCGGGCGCCCATTGCATACGAGGGCTTTGGGTATACAGGGCCCATTTTCACACCTGAATTCTTCCGGGGTGCACGGTATTTCTTCATCATCTGTATTCATGTTGCATATGCATTGTTTATGTGTACGTAGAATGGGTGATTTTTTTGTGAAAATAAATATATCACGTGAATATAACACTTACAGCAATTGTCTTCATCGGACATGTCATGACAATCAGGACGATGATCGCAATGTTTTGAGTCCGGGTAGCACTGATGGCCGGTGCGGCAAGGTCTTTGGCCGGGCGGACAGTGTCCTGGTCTGACTGGAGGCAGTTCCGTTGGACAGTTGTATTCGTCTGAACCATCCGGACATTCACTTGATCCTGTACAGCGGAGATAGCTCGGAATGCACGATCCGTCCGAGCATTCAAACTCGTTGGCCCGACAACCACCTGTTGCGTGTGCAACGCCGACATAAAGCAAAGAATTAGTCCTGTTCTGCCCCGTTGCAGTGTTCTCAAGGGTGCGATAATACATTTAAAATTGATAAAACGCTAAAGACTAATTAGCAACACTATTCATCAGCGCAATGTTTACGATAAACGCTTATTTTGATGCTCACTTTGTATCAACACAACCAATAATAATAACCAATGATACTCCATTGAGATTTAATATAATTACACATTGTCCCTTAGTATCGCAAATAAGTCTACCCAACTTGCTAAAGAGCTATTTCAAAAAATTGTATTACTGTTGTCAAAAATACAATAAGATCTAATACACCAAGAGGTAGTTTAATTCCCCTACAATAAAACATTAGTTGTTTTCTGAGTAGTTTAGCCAAAATTAGGATACAACACTCAAGAGGCAATAAGTAAGTAGGTAGTGCAAAAAACTGGTGCTCATTTAGTTGCATGCAAACATACATTGAACAAAATAAAAAAATTGTTAGCAGTAGATAAAAACTAAATTAATATTGAACAATGGCATCGAACAATGAACACGGTTGTGTTTTGTAAATACGCATTGTCGAAGGCTAGCGAAATTAAATTTCATTGTAAAGTATACAAGTATTAATGGAATTTGATTTAAAAATGAAATTCAACAGCGATTCAATTTCAATTTCAACGAGGATGGATACGTTACTAAATATTGCACGCGAATATTAAGCAAATGAAACGCAACTATTGTTGCATTCTCAATAGAAATTGA
Organism: Aleochara curtula; assembly: GCA_963978815.1. NCBI lineage: Eukaryota > Metazoa > Arthropoda > Insecta > Coleoptera > Staphylinidae > Aleochara > Aleochara curtula. Next base: position 294,181 of record OZ022219.1, read on the forward strand.
ATATATATTTTGATCACAAACAATGAATGCGTGCGACTCATCTGTAAATACGTTTTAATTAAATTTGATGCACTAAAATGATATTGCTGCTGACGTAAAACAGATTCATTGGGATTAAATAACTATGGATCATAATCGATTAATTATGATTGCAAGTGAATTAAATAAGATATTAAAAGTGCAACGTGATTGAATTATTAAACTCAACATAATTAAAATAAAAATATCAATGGAAAGCATAGTTTTTCATTAATAGCTTTAAGCCCTAAAAATAAGTATTTTGTTTATCAGTTACTAATTTTAGTTTGTACACTTTACACTGTACTTAAACATTCCCCACGAAATGATAATATTCAGTGCGTGTAACGTGTACAATTTAAAAGTTCGTAAACAAAGAAGGGCTGAATACTCTAGGAATACTTTCAAAAAATACACATTTATTATCGACTGCTGATAATGTGGCTACCTACGCCCTAGAAATTACCCAAAAATTACACACGACTTTGGAAAATATTCGTATACAAAGAAGTCATTTGGTTGATAGTTTAAGTGAGCGAATTCATACGTTTGCAAGTGACGCGGCCCGTGGGTAATTTTCATGTTGCTGCTTGATTAAACTGTCCCGCAAAGCAAAACTGTAATTTTCCTCTAAACGACGATTTGTGCCTCCAAATGAGGCAAACTTTTTCCGAAACTGCGTTTAACTTACAAGCAAGCTCGGCTCGCCGCAAGGAAATATTGTGGTTGTTGAATGATTTACGACGGAGGCCCGGAAATGGGAAATAAAATAAGTTGTATACGAATATTTGTTCGATAATTTGCTGCGTTCTTATCACATGTTCTAGAAAGACAAAGAATACACCACACACAGAAAGGAAGTCTACCAATAAATGTTTTGTCTATATATTCAAAATATATATAGATGTTTAGAGGAGGCTCAGTCTTTTGTTTTCAACTTCTAGATGGAGCTTGGCAAAAATTTCAACAAAATTACACATCGCAGAAGAAGAATAAGAAGAGGAAGAAGAAGTACTGTAACTACGTATGATGTGTTGGTGTTTTGTTTGTTTCAAAACGCTAACCGATGTGGCAGTTTTGTTCGTCTGAAAAGTCTCGGCAGTCGTAGAAATTATCGCAGCGTAGATGCAAGGGCACGCACGAACCATCCAGGCACTGGAACCAGTCGGGTTCGGCGCACGTCTCTGGCCGAATGGGGGGCCAGAAAACGTTTGCGTGTTATTTATACAGATAGCAGTTCCACAATACAATAGATAAACATTATGATTATCAGAATTGCACAGGTAGATTAATTCCACACAAATATCAACAAAATACGAGACGGATTACGCATGATGGGGTACCACTTACCACATTCCCTTTCGTCCGAACCATCATGGCAATCGGGGCGGCCGTTGCAAACGCTAGCGGAAGCTATGCAGGTGCCATCCGAACAGCGATGCTCCCCAGGGCGGCAGCGGGACACTTGAGGGCAATCAAACTCATCCAATCCATTTTGGCAATCATTAACACCATCGCATTTTCGATCGTTGGGAATGCATTCGTTTTCGCCGCATTTAAATTCGCCTTCATGGCAATCCTGATCTTGTGCTGTAAGCAAACAATCAAAAATTAATTCCACACAATTTTCAGGCACGTTAGACTATGAACGAATTGTTCATTTCGCGTTTGGAGCTATTTTAGACTTACGACAGTCAAGTTCATCGGTCTTATCCGCACAATCCTCGTGGCCATCACACCGGTAATCCGCATTAATACATTCGTTATTCGCACATTGAAATTCGTCTTCATCGCACCTTTCAGATTCTATTGAAAAGAAACGAAATTCCAAATAAATCAAACCCCAGCTAATATATCACTTAAGACTAATTAATCCCCAATAAATAAATATTCCTCCCACTCTCCAACTACCCAAGTAGGATACCCACAATATTAGTAAACAAATACAAAGGACATACTACTACAATAATGCTCATCCGATCCATCCGAACAATCAGAATACCCATCGCAAACAGCACGTTGATCCAAACAAACACCATCATTGCACCGAAACTCGTGTGATCGGCATTCTTGGACTAATAATAAAATAACACCCAGTTAATAAACGTATATATAACACCAGCATTCAAATTTCAATGATTAAAGAGTGTTAAACACCACCAACAACTTAATATCCTACGATTATTTGCACGATATTACAAGTACATTTACATTTCAAGCAAATCCTGGGCTATTCTAATATTATAAACAAACTGGCATGTTAGTCAAATGCATCACGAAAATATTAAGGATTATGAAAGATTGCATTCGAAAATCCATTTCGTCCTTCGTACCGCATCCGTGTTCATCGGAGCCGTCCGCACAATCCGTACGACGATCGCATCTTTGATGTTCAGAGATGCATTCGCCGGACCCGCATTTGAATTGGTCCGGCGAGCAAACGCCGCAATTAGATTCATCGGTACCATCCATGCAGTCAAAGAGTCCATCGCAAATGACCGCATTGACGCACGTACCATCATAGCACTTGAAATTGCATTCAGCAAGCGGATTCTCACCAGCTAATGGATCGACAAAACTTGCATTAACTACACGTACAACACAACAATAAAGCACTAAGCGAAATAATTGCTTAAATCAACACTATCTCTACTCCATTGTAAATAAACACATAATCCAAGAAAGAAAGTGCAGATTTAAGCAGAATACGAATACGTTTATCTAATGTTAATATACCACAACCTGATAGCGTTATGAATAAGTTGCTTATTGTAATATGAATGTAATGAGAGACTAACCGCAGTCGCGTTCGTCTGACCCGTCATAGCAGTCTGTGTAATTATCACATCTGTAGCGAATATCAATGCATTGGCCCGTATAGCAAAGAAACTTATCAGGCGCGCTGCATACGCTTGGCGATTCTTCACTCATGAACAGAATGCACGAAGATGATCGACAATGGAGCGAATAAGTTTACAACGTCAAAAGCACAACAACAAAATAATAAATTAGCTCAGAATCACATCAAACAAATAAAAATATACAATTGACAGAGAAAGTAAAAAGATAACTATTAAGCAAAAACAAATTACCAGTAACTTCATCGCAATTCTCTTCATCATTGCCACTTGGACAATCATTGTAACCGTTGCAACGTTTGTAATCTTCAATGCAATAGCCGGCTGCACATTCGAATTCATTTTCGGAGCATCCACCTTCATTTAAAAACACGTTTTTCGTTAAAAACAAGTTTGCATGTAACAATATTAAATGCTAAATTATTCTTGGAAAACTCGTGGTTAATATAATTGCATTCATTGGAAAATGTTAGCAAATACTTGAAAGTTGCTTTCTGCGAAAGGGCATTCAGTAAATTATCATTCATCATACAGCAGAGAAAAGTAGCCGAGTTATTATGCAAAATTTCCACATTCGTGGAAAAGATAGCAACGCTGCTAGCGTTGAATGAATTCTTTCGCTTCCCTTAGTCCTTAGTCCTTCCTCAAGAAGATGCCTGGCATAATAGAAAATGGATTGCAATTGAAAACACGTATAAACCAATTCCACGTATGTATGCATCGGAAATTACCGTCACGTTACCGAGATGAATTATTTACCCGCGGCATGCGAACAATTTCAACCCCATTTTTGCCATACGAAATGAATTGCGAATATTCCAAATATCGTTTTTGCTCTCTATTAAATTGGCATACGTTGACAATCAGTTTTATGCTTGTTTTTCGAAATAGCAATAAATAACCACTCCGAGAAGAGAAAAGGCTAAAGTGAACATAGCACAGATTACGGTTTTCGAGGCTTAGAAATTGATTACATGTATCCCAATAGATTGTCCGTTGTCAATGCAGGATTAAGGGTGTTTGCAGTGCTATCCCAAACCCGCAAGCTTTCTTGTATTACCTGGCACACTCGTTGATTCGGTTTTATTCTCAGAAAAAGCTGCGGCTTCGTTATTGTCATGCTCATTTATTGTACTGGCATTGAAATACTCCTTGCATAACTTCTCGTCCGAGTGGTCCTCACAGTCAAATATATCGTCGCAGCGTGCGGTTAGTGGAATGCATTTTTCGTTATTCATGCATTTAAAGTTATCCGGGCAGCGCCAATTGCGATAGCCTTAAGTGTATTACGATTATGCACAATACACCCCCAACACCAACAACAATAAAACAAACACAAATGATAAATAAAAGATTAATACTTCACAAGGAATATTCGAATAAGAAGAATAAATCGATCGATCAAGAGCTATCGCATGTTTACAGAAAGATGTAAAGAAAAGAAATTCCTCGATCCTTACCATAGCAATCTGCCTCATCAGAACCATCACTACAATCCCTATCACCATCGCAAAGCATTGCAATATTAATGCATTCATAATTCTTACACCGATATTCGTCTCGTTTGCAAAATGCTGGAAATGAATGTTCTTAGTATACTTAGAATGCCCATAAGCAAACAAAAACTATAACCAGAATTTTGACATGTTAAAAATTAGAAACTTGTTGAGTACCTATGTATCAATTATACGTAACAAGCAACAAGCTCTAATTCAAAAACACTAACCGCAGTTGTCCTCATCTTCGCCATGCTCGCAATCGGGCACGCCGTTGCATTGTTTTGATAGATTGAGACATGTGCCGTTACTGCAGCGGAATTGATCGTTCAGACAGCAGTTCTGCTCGTCGGAGCCATCAGGACAATCGCGCTTTCCATTACAGAACCACGTCTGTTCAACGCATGTGCCATCATGGCATCGCCTTTGGTGCGATTGGCACTGGCCGTGATCTATGAGTGAAACATGATCAAGTCGAATAATTACTCAGGTATCATAAACAATGAATAACGTTAACGTAATAACCGTCACCCACCCCCCTGCTACCCCTGAAACCGTGGGCTGGTTGCCTATCATGCGAAATGCATTGAATTCACAACCCCTTGAATATTCATGCTACTGTCACCTTCTCCGTAATCCAGCCATTTACTCAAATTAATTATCTAATTACTCAATGAATTTAGACGCTTAAGAATAAATAACAAGGATCATACTCGTTCGATTAAAATTCGTGCAATCTCGTTCGTCGCTCTTATCCTGACAGTGATTCGTTCCATCGCATCGTAGTTCATCAGGAATACAAACACCATTGGCGCACTTGAATTCGTGCGATTTACATGCTGGAAAATTCAGTTTACTAACAAATTGAAGATACGAAACAGCCAATTGAATCTGATGAGTTATAAAGTATTATTCACAATGAGAGTTGATCACATTAAAATCTTTACTCTTTACGTTGAATCGTTAAAATTAATATGATTTCTAGTGGAAAAGTAGTCACAAAAGGAAGATAAATAAATGAATTAAACATAAATAATTTATGATGATTGGTTAGTTAATCCTCTTTGAGATTATTCCTCGTCTACGACTGATGACACTTAATGTAAAAGTAGTAGTGGAGAGTGAATTATTAGCGAAGAAACATAAAGTGCACTGAATTATACGTATTAAGTCACAAATTTCTTTTGGCGAACGAATAGAATTAATCACAAGTACCCATAATTTTGCATGTGACTTACGACAATTCTTCTCATCGGATCTATCATAACAATCAGGAATACCGTTACATCGCTTGCTTTTTGATATGCAGATACCATCTCCGCATTGAAATTGAGTGTAATTGCATCGTCCTGTACCACCGTTAATGTCTAAACATGCAAAACATTCCACTGTTGAGAAAGTATAAAGGAGAAAATACATACAACATTTACACACAACATTTATGCCTAATCAAGAAGTGTATGAAGAAATAGTTTAATGCAAATCTTTTCCTAAAATCGAGTTGTAACGCAAGGATAATAATCGGAAATGCGCTAGAATAAAACACTCTTTGTAAATGTAGTCAAAATGTAAACTACGATCACCATGGTGGTAAATTGAGCTGAAATAAATTTTCTGCATTCGCCTAAAATTAATAAATAATGCAATTTGTTGCAATTTATGCCAATTTACATGCGGCAATGCAATGCAGAACTCTGCAATTCATGCTGCATGCTGACTATCAAACTTTTTTGAGCTAAAATGCATGCACATGCAAATTCAAGCTTTATACATTCTCAAAAATCACTAAATTACAATATCTGCAGCAAGCAAATATTATTTAAAAACTGCTTACGCCTTGGTGGACAACCACTCTCGTCTTCACCATTCGGACAGTCAACACGATCATCACATCTTTGCCTCTCATCGATGCATTGTCCATTATCGCAACGAAATTGTCGTGAATGGCATGCTTCTGCAATGAATAAATAAAAATTAACAATAAATAGAAAGTGTCGCAAAGCAATACTCATAAATTATGATCAGGTATTGACAGCCTTATTATAATATCCTTCGAATATGTAAATATGTAAATTGAAGTCCAGGATTTAGCTATCAAACCTCAATTTCCCCATTTTACATGAACATATCGGAAATCCTATGAATTTATTTAGGTGAAATGAGATTTCAAATCGTGAAACAACACGTTTTATCCACGCAGAAGAAAAAATCAGAATTTCAAGCTTCATCCCTGAATAAAACGTTTATCTGGTCAATTGAACTTTATGAATGCATACACAATTTTTCGTTTGTGTTTGGATTAGAATGATATTGAAAAATTTGTTGTGATTTATTCGAACAATAACTATGTTTCGATAAATAATCTTTAGAAATGTCATGAGCCATGAACACTGCCCACAACTTATCCATCATGGCAATTTACCAAGTTCAACACTTACTTAATAACATTGCGCATTATTACATATGCATAATAACGACACGTCGAATATGGTATGTGCCACCTGTTTGCAGGCGCAATGTCAATAAATAATGTATTACTTGGTTCTTTTCGTGGCCAGCGCATTAGCAATCTAGCAACTTTATCGTAATTCTAAATTATAAAAAACGTACTAACGGTATAGAATTTTTCTGTTCTTTAATCATTTGTAGTTTGTGAGCGATCCACAATAGAAACGTGACAAACTTACTGATTTGCTTATTGTGATTGCTTGGCCAGCTAAAGTTAAAAATTGTCAAGGCCTGTTTTATTTAAATAATAGTTGCGATAAGCATAAAGCGTTAAGATTAAGATTAAGGCCGTAACCGGTCTTACAGTTAGTTGTTCACTTCATATTGTATTAAATTGTATCAGCAATATATAAACTCTAAATCAAAAAAATTGTGGGTGTTTGGTAATAGTTATTCAGAGCAGTTCCAACTGGCAATACGAGCGCCTCAGGGTGCCACACGATAGATAAAATTAATTATTAATTCGATTGTGATTTAGATGCATACCGGCGCGTGGTCAGATGATTGATGAATACAAATGTGGCTGCGATGTGGTTCCTGGAGTTCATTTGTCAATTGCACGAGTCGAGGCCGCGATATTCAAGTTCTCGGCACAACAAATGCATTGAACGCTGATATTATTCCGGTTATTCGATTGATAAGAGCGTGCTTTTATCGCTGACTGAATAATGATCCAATCAACTTTTTCAAGACTCGATGGATTGCACTCCAATAGCTTTAATACATATATTGTTAGCCAAAGGATGGAAACTTGACAATTTCAAAATACATTTCCCGAATTTCAAGCAATATCTTGAATCAATTGAATAATTTAAAATTAAATACCTCTAGCAGTAATAACAATTAATTCAGGAACATTCAATTGAAATAATAGACAGTTCGATTAAAGCGTGTCTCGCATTCACAAACGTAATGAGTAAATTAATTTTTAATCCTCAATTAATTGATAGTTAGGTAAATGCGAACGCAATAAAAACTAATTAGGCGCTTATATGCAAATAGTAATTATGTTGATATATCATTAATTCGATAATTTATGAGTAACGCTTTTCGCGATCTATGCATAGTGGATTGACAATAAACACACGACCAGCACCATAATTGCAAATGCGAATGTGAATTTGTGTAATATGCTCCCACTGAGTGAGCAATCTGTATACAAAGCAAAATGAGAAGAGCATTTTCCAGTATTATTCTGCGTGTATTTTGCAATTCGTTGACGAAATGAATTAAACGCAGCGTACAACAATATCAGACGCAGCAATGAAGTAATTTAATAAAGCATGACATAATTATTCAACAATTTAATTACATGTTTGTGTCCACGTTCACTTTGTCGAATAAAAATTTAATTGTATTTTGGTCCAGTGTAATTTCTTTCTGGATAGAGAAATAATTTTATAAACCAAAATTATCATAGTCAAGTAACAAATACTCGAGAGGTGCAGACATATTGATGATGAAACTGATGAAACAAGACGCACAAACGGAAATTGCTCCCTGCAGCGTGAGAAGCAAGTACATAGTTTACATGACTGCATACTCGAACAACACCTATCCATCTATCCTTCGAGGCTGTGCTGTCGTCGCCGTCGTCGATGCTGATATGTTATCCTATTCATATATCGTATTACAGGCGGCAATAATCAGAGGAGGCAATGGCACAAGTGGACCTTTGTGACATTACACCTTACTGTATTACGCTTGGATCTTTCACTCTTCAATGTAAGTTGCGCTCGTCGGGCAAAGGGGAAGATCAAGGAAGCAGGGATCCATCAAAGAGTGTGAAGCTTGCTCTCCAGTGACATTCCACTCTGTTTGTAATCTTGTCATTCAATACCTTTTTAACGCTGGTATTTTTCATGATACTTCAAGTCGAGAGGACAAAATAAAATTAGCGCAACTGCTTGTTGAAAAATGTCAATGGCAGCAGCAGCAGCAGCAGCAGCAGCAGCAGCAGCAGCCCGACCGATGAAACGATTTAATTGGCGGGCCAATGAAACAAACGTATTTACAAGGGTGCAATAAATAATTAACGATGTTTATCTAGGATGGAAATGGAAATGCGCGTGCCGCACAAGAAGATGCGTTCCATGGGGTGGTAAATCCGGGAATCGTTCGCTGAAGGAATGAGGAGAGAATACTGAAAGGCCGACGACGACCAAAAATTATGCAAAGCCAATTATACGCGTGTGCTTCCAGGGAGCGGCGGTTCACGACGACGACGACGACGGCGACAACGATGAAAACAAGGCAATCCATCGCATTTGCACATCTGAATAATTTTCTATATTCCTCCTCACGTCGTCGTCGTCCTCGTGGTCCAGCTATTTGAGCATTGGCCGTGCCGAAGGAATTATTAAAAGCGCATTGTCGCCTTTTGGCCCAAAATTTCGATTTCGCTAAATTCATTTAAATAATGAACTATCATCGTTTGCCATCAGTATGCGTCAATGCGACAAATACGTATTTGCATACATTTACAATAAGGTACCAATCTATTCAAATTATTAATTAACTCAATTTGCAATTATTTCATTGGGAATATTTGTTTATTAATGATTTCATTAAAAATGCGAATTATTTTAATATTCACCAAGAAAAATAAATTCAATTCAATTATTAATTATCCTCTCATTCCATTGCTTCATGTCAACTGAATTTTCCATCAAGAAAACCATTGGAAAATAACCATTGATTTGTCTAATTAAAACTGCGTTACTTTACTGACTTAACAATTGCGTTGGCGTGCGCGACATTTTATAAAAAGTAGTAAACTATGTTGTATCGCATCATTTATGATCTCATCCTTTACACATTTTATTATTGTTATTGTCCGTATTAAATAAAACCTTCAGCTGCACGTGTTCAATAATTATCTAGGACATTTATATTTTGAAATAAACACAATACTACCAGCTAGAACAGATGATATTTTTCTGGTGCCTTTCAAAACTAATTACTGTAATAAGTATTTAGCGTTAAGCGTAGATAACATAATTATAATATCCGTGCAGGTACGCGGAAAATGTCTTGGGAATATGGGGGAAAGGAAAAACAAGTCCTTTAGGGACTACTTTATTTTTTATGCGTTTTCTGCGCGCTTATCGCTCGTTTATCGAGAACGTCGTGAACGTTTCTCAACTAGCCGTAGGAGCAGAGAAAAGCGCACTTGTTGCATGCGGCCCGCCGTCGAGGAAAAGCTCTTATAGGTACTCCTGGAGTTTTGGCGGCTCTAAGTTGCCTTCAATCCAAATAACAATCCATTGATATATCCTTTTCAAAATGTATGAATGACTTGCAAACAGTGTGTTACAAACTAACTTATTCAAAGGATAATAAACTTTCACTGAATATAAATAAATCATTAAAGTATTCAACCATTTCACCAACAAAAAAGAATTGGTAAATAATTTAAAAACAAACGAATAAAAATAAAACCAATAGATTTTTTGCTGAGGAAAAATTTTGTAACACTTCTCTTTGTTATAGCAACGATTCCAGTCGTTGTAGGATTATGCAAAATGAGCGATTTAGTATTCAGCAGGTGAAGAAACTCGAACGAAAGGAGAAAAACAATCCGCATGGTTTTCATGTTCTTCGGTGTGGTGCGTTCGGTCGTACGATAAACGTCCGCATTGGAATATAAATACGTTTCAGAGTTGCAGGGAAATGTGATTTCTAAATGGCGATAAAACACCGACTCGCAGTTTTATTTATCATGATTCGCTGATAATTTGCAAGTAAAATGATTGCATTGTTTGGTGTCACATTATTTCACTTACAATTTCACTACACCATCAAATTTTTGTTGCTAATTGAATTTCCACCGAATTGTTTTCCTTTTCTCGTCATTGATATCTAGATTTAATTAAAAATTTAATTATATTTTTTGATTGGACGAATCGCATATGGAAAAACATTTAAGGGTTGTAATAATGCATTCAACGTAAACCTGGAGTGCTTGTAAATCAATGCAAACATATGAATTACAACACGAAGCGCTGATTACAGCCGCCAATGCGGAGAATATCAAATTACGCGAAATTAATTAAAGCCGCCGTGCGCCCCCATCGAACGCATCTTCATCGTTTGGCATTGTTGCCGCCAACGCAACAACACATGCATGATGCGAGCTCATCTATGGCTGCATGCGTATTATGAATATTATATAACAAGCATATACCTAATTGCTTTCGAAGCGTTCGTTGCTCATAAATTCTTCCAACATCTTCATAAATATTTTTACAGGTTGCACGCTAAACATGCCGTAAAATATTATTTGCAAATTACAACATAAACAATAAGCGGTTCCTTTTTACGCTCGCGTATCATGATAAGCGTTTGTACAATGAGGCAAGTGGGTTAATTAGTTTACTAATTGTTGTACGCGCGTTCGCGAGTGGGCTGCATTGCGCTGGATTAAAATTTACTCAACCGATTGCAGGCAAAACTACTAGCTACATAATTGCAAATACGAAAATAAGTAAATTATAAACTTGTATCAATGCGTTGAATTGCTAGTAATAATTTCCTTCATTTCAACTTGTAATTAATTTTTGCAATTAAACTTTAAACTGTTCGAATCGTTTGTCCTTTAGTAAAAATCATTGGCAAGTCAATGGAGTTGACAACATTATTCAAGTTTGATTAGACCGGTTGAACATGTTGGAGGGTGGCAAATAAGCCGGAAGGTGATAAATAAATCTGCAGCACGTATGAGTGGCAAACTCCGGGGATGGTTTGATTGATTGTATGACGCGAGCTTGTTCTTTGTGAGAGAGGCGGCTACACACTTTGAGCCATGATGGCAAACAGCAGCATTTAGTATCACAGCCGCCACCGGCTCGTCACTGCGCTATATTTAAAGGGGCAGAGTTTACAGTGTTATGTAAACGTCCTGTTCATTGAGCGTTCTGCACGCAGTTTTACTGTCCACTGCGGAAACGTTCAGTGCGCTAATATGGCTGATCATAGATCAGGGCGAACCTGATTAAGTTGCCTCATTTGATTTTCATTAATCCCTCTACAACCAGTGTAATTTTATTTGAAAGAAATTGCATGCAAGGCAATAGTCAATCGAACGCACTTATTTTTTCAGTCATTAAAAACTGAACGAGCAATTACTGGGCATACGCAAATCAAGTGATTGTATGTCATGTGCTCTTGTTGTGTATGGCATGGATTTTCAAAACTTTTAAACGTTGCAGGAATTTCAAGTGGATCGAAGGATTAATGCGCGCATCCCACACGATGAGTTAACTCATCGAGGACAGCGTTTTAATTAAAGCAATAAACGCACGCAAAATTTCGAATCAAGAATGCCTCATTGAAACCGTCCAACTAAAATTCTCAATATTTCATCAATGCCACTCCAACCGACCAACCAACTTTTCACTTTCATTGATTTATTTGTCTACGAAAACATTAATGGATTTTTTAATGTAAGTGCTTTGTTTGCATGAGAACTATTTATACATAAAGTTCATGAAAAACTATCAATACTCATCAATACTCAATTGAGGAAGAAAAATATTGCTGCTTTTCGTTTTCCGCTCATGTTTTGAGCAAATAAGTCGTTGAACTAAATCTACTCTTGTTGGCTATTATCGATGAAGCTAAACATGAGCACAATAGTTATGTAATAGTTTTTGACGTTTTACTTGAAGCGCATAACTAAAATGATGGAAGAGTTCAATTCCAGTTCACATTTCTCAGGCTTTACACTTTAGAATCTCAAGTAAATCTCGTACAAGAGATGAGGCAAAAACTATACAAGCACGTGAAATATAAGAGTCAAGGGGTTATTTGAAAATAAATGCGCATCATTATGAAGAAGATTGCAACTATTTGTTAAGTAAAAGTGCATTCTTCTCCAGGCCAAAAAGCAATCGCCTATTACTTAGTCTTAGTTGAAATGTCAAGCGTTCGTTTATCAACTTGACATGCGCCAAGTGTGTTGATAAAAATCGCACTTGTAATAATGTGAATAATAACCATTCGAGTGTAGTATAATGTTTATAATTAAATCCATGAATAAATTACACATACTGAAAGCGTATGAAATCAATGAAACTAGTTCTTAAAAATGAATAAATGGTTAAAAAATGTTATTGATTGTGCATCCGTAATTAATCAAAAAACGCAATTGCACACTGCCGCACACTGTTCAAATTTGAGCAATAACGTCAGGTAGCTGGAACGTTTAATTAATTAATTATAATTTTGCATATTGATTGTTCATCATGTATGATGGTTGGTTGGCTAGCTGGCAGTTGTGTGAGTGTTTGTTGTTTGTCGGTTTGGTTTTGTGTACTTTTTCGTTGATTTTATTCACTATTTTTCATTTTATGTTCGCCCACAAACTGTTCACGAACTGAACAGCTCACCATTTAATTAAAATACGTATAACATAGTCAAACTACAGCCATTCTGCATGCTTTCGAACAATGACATTACCATGTTCAAGATGACATAACTAATAAGGAATTCAATTTATTGTGATTTATCTTGATTGCTTTTTGCGCAATTAGTTTGCTAATCAATTTCTGCAATTCCTGAGCATCTATAAGATTTTTAAGTCATCGACTTAGCTATTTCATTTCATAGTTGAGTTAAAGTTTAATTAATTCAAGTATTTTGATAGCTTTTACGTTCTAAAGATGACACTCCCAAAAATACGTTCGTGTTTTGAGAAGTAATTATAAAAGTTATGTTATGGAATATTTCCACTTGAGATGGTTAATAAATATGCAAATGATATTTCAAATTTTGTTCATAAACAACACCCGTAAAAAACTACCTAAAAAGTGCGCTTGTTATTGATGAATTTCTTTTGGACACGTCGTTTTCACATTAGATTAATTTCGCCGATCGTTATCAAATCGTTTCGCGAATAAGGCACTTGCCGACGTTTGCGGTGGGGTTATTATTATCCTGGAGAAAGAGGGAAAAAGTGGCTCCAAAGCGATTTTTCAGCGCAGCGAAAGCAAGGGATGTCACCACCCGATACGAGTCATCACAATTCATTATCATAATGCTCTGTAGCATGTCGCAGCACAGCACAACACAACAGGCCAACCACCAACCATATACACCCTGTTGTAGTCGTCGATGTCATTCGAACGAAATGCTAAATTATTGTAAAATATGCGACCGTTTAGCGCGTGCATTTAAAACGTCGAAGCGCACTCGCTTTTGTTATCTTTACATGTACAATAAACGTATAATAAACGTTTCATTACGTCAAGCCGCGAGCTCTTATTTCATCAGATATTTATAATAATGTTTTATGTGCATTTTATATGTTTATTTCACGTCCTGAAATTTTAGACTTTTCCCTGAATATTACGCACCAACAATAAAATGCTGGATTCTTCATGAAATGATTTTCACATATAATGAAAATATTACATGCCCTAAAGTTCTTTAATATTAGGAGCAACTCTTTTAAACTTTGAATATGTTACCAAAGTTTCTTTCTGCGTTTCATTCTTAGTAAGCACGTATTGTTTCTGTCAATTCAAAAAGTCTCAGCTCTATCAATGTTTACTTCAGGCTAAATACCTAAATAGGTATGTACTGAAACTCTTTTATCACAAGTATGCTTAATGTGAGTTGATACTTGTTAAGACATTATCAGTTATACTGTCATCAGAGGCTATTTTTGCACTCAGTACTTTAGTAATAACTTGTGGTATAAATCAGCTGTTTTCATGTTTACTCCAGACTTGCTTTATCTATTACTGTGAGTGAACTCTCTCAGTGTATATTATAAATTTCCTGAATTTGTATTAGAAGCCTTGTATCATGAGGATACTTAATGTAGACTGATAGTTCCTAAAAGATAAGCATTTAGTCCTTCATCAGAGCCTATTATTACATGCAGTAAAAATCATTGTTCCTGTTCACTAAGCCTATAACTTGTGGCATAAATCAGCTGTGTCAATATTAATGTTTACCTAGTTGTTACATTTTCCTAATTTCCTATGATCTCTCTCCTTGGACTCAGAATGCGACATATATATTAATTAATGCCTGACAGCTGATCTACTCTGTTAATCCGGATATAGATTTCATTTGATATCACCTGAAAGTAAACATCACACGTATGAGAGGAATTGCGCTAGTGTCAGTGCGCAGTGTACGTACAGCTATCCGACGTCATAGCGAGGTTAGTGTTGGCCAAGTCCAGTGTGGTCCGGCAAGTAAACGTAGTGCAGTGAATTAAATAAACAATTAAGTGACATTAATAACGCGATAAATAGTGCAATCCGAACGTGTGTAGCATACCGGTAGTGATAACTAACGCGACTTTTTAATAAAACAGAAACAGCGCGTATTTAATACAAAGTGAACATACCAGCCAGCTATGGATTCCAACCTATATTCAATCGTCTCAGCTATCAACTATTGGACTTGAGTTAATAATAAACACTTTATGGATAATCCAGGAAGTCAGTGGATGGTCTTCAGCGTCTTCAATCGTCCAGGAAAGATATATTCGCCAAACCGTAAGTACCTTTTAATTACTTCACCATGCGGTCTACTAAGTCAGCACAAATTTTTGCAAACGCGTTATCAACAAATACCGAACAAGTCTGGAACATGTACTCGCAATTGTGATACCGGCAGCGACCGAGCCTCTGACGTAGAACGTTCGTAGGTCTGTTCGCCTAACAGCTGATTGTGCGTCTAGGCAGCTGACTCAATCTCAGTGAATTCACGTGCGGTGTAAACAAATAATCACATGTTGAAAAATACATTGAATTATCATACGTCCAAATCGCCCAAATGAACCTTAACTTTGGTAAGTTATTATGCGTAATCTACACAACGAAATTTATTGATACAAAAGTGTATTGACGTAAATTTAATAAGCTTTGCGATAGTGAAAGAATTATTTTGATATCTTGAGTAGTCTTCGAGATATTAATTAATACGTAGCGTGAGTATCATTGGCTATTATGCTACTGGTGCACCTGACACAGTCAGGAATCTCCGACACATCAGCTGTGCGGTGAGTAGCAGGTGCTTAAGCCACGAGGTTTACCGCACTAGGCGCTCTTCCGATACGTTCATTCTACTGCCTGGAGATCAAGTCTAGACCGCGGTGTATGTGTAAACAAAAGACACGTACATGTCAAATGTGTGGATTCATCTTTACGAATGAAGAAGCGTAAACAAGCGTAAACATATAACAAAAGTAAAATTGGTACACGTAAAGTAATGATGTAATTACATCATTTATCAGTCGATTAATCGTGACTAGTTCACATACACTTCTCGCTCACAATTTTCCCATTTTAACCCTTCATTGCCGAAACTGCCGAAGGTTGCAAAAAGCAGAATAGTATATATTAATAAATTTGCGCATGCATGTTACAAATAAACATTTGTAATATGCTTCCAAATAATAAATAATTTCAAATAGATTCTATGCTTGCTGAATGCGTCAAATAAATTAAATAAATAACCGTTGGCCATCCCGGTTTTAATTAATTTTAATTGCTTGGATTAATAATCTAATTAAAATTTAAATAAATCAATGCGTGAATATGCAGTTTATTTGATTTAAAAATAAATCAATACTTACAATACAATTATTTAAATACATCATCAACTTTTGAGAAAATCGAGTTTCAAATCAAGTTCCTTTCGAAATCAAGGAATTGTCAACACGTTACGAGCGCATAAAATTGATATTTATGTCCGAATGATTGGTAATTAATAAATATTTAATTTATTGCCAATAAAAGTGACATTGACTATTAATTAAATTATTAATTATCTATATTTTTTACGAATACAAATAAATTAAAACCGATTCAATATGAATATTAATTAAACGAGCAAATATGACAATAAATTGCGTCGGATCGAAGAGCAAATTGTTGTACTTGTTTGACAATTGAGCATACAAGCCAAAAAGCTAAAAATGACAATCATTTATCTTCTCTGGTCGCGCATTAATCATTTTGCCAGACTAAATAGTCGTTTGTTGCTCGAGCGCGCGTTCCATCGCATTCCTGGGGGGCACAAACCGCAGAAAGTACACATCGAGCATTGAGAGATAAACTAAATTCATCAACTACTTCATTCCCAGCGCAAATAATTGAAAACTAATACTTTATTCGTATAAAACTGCAATTAAACTAAAACGTTAAGAAGTACTTGCTAAATTTATCAAGAGTTATTTGCTGTCCTGAATTGCGTATTCATAATCTGAATTTATTGATGCAAAATAAACAAACTTGACTTATTTAAGCCAACACTTGCAAATATTTGCAAAATGTAAACCACATGGCGGCGTTTGAAACAAACACATTTTGATTTTAAACTATTATTGATGTGAAGGACACACTCAGTCAGTGGCTTTTTGTTCGTATCAAAAAGACACACATTGTAATAGTTTATTGATACAACTCTTACAGCCTCGCTGTAATAAAGCGCACACGCATAAATTGTTTAAACTTATTATTCAACTTATTTTTGAACGCGTCGCTTATTATTCCATGAACTAATTGAATTATGATGACAACTATTATTATAGTTTGCTCTCGTAGATCTATACCTAGTTGACATTTATTGGCGAGTAATGCAGTTAAAATTAATTTAAACGCAAGTCAAGGAGCAAATGAAAAAGTAGGTCAAAACAGCAGCATTTTAATTGAAAATTAATTTTTATTCGGGGAAGACACTTTACGCGAGATTAATTTATTAAGCAATCAAAACTTTTAATTGAGTGTTTAGTGCATACTGCGACTGCTTAGTAAAAGTTGAAAGTGTTCAAGTGACATTTAAGTTTAGCCACTTGCTTCAAAATTACGTAAATTTATTAAATTGCAATAACTAAGTAGGTATTATTTATTTGAATAAACAAGCAAATAGATTTTGATTGCTTGTTTAGCAGCATTTGAAGAGAAAATCCTCATGCGGCGAGTAATCTATTAGCTCAAGTAAATATAACAGGCGTGCCTTGCAAATCTTTCAACGCTGTTCATTATGGTCAATTAGACTTTGCGATATTTAACGCGCTTCGACGCCTCGCGAAGCTGTTGCGCTTATGCATTGCATTTTGCACGCAATTAAAATCAGCTTTCGGCACTTAATGCACCATAAATAACAATCTCCAAGTACCCGGAAGTTTGCAACACATTGGAATCAATTCCATTTGAATCTGTAAGAATTCCTTGCCGTTGTTCATGCAGAAATTAATTTATTTATGCGAAGATGAACACATTTCGTGCAAAAACGCAATGCGCTTTTGTTTCGTTTATTTTCTTTAGCTGCCGTTGATTGCTCGACTGTCTGGTCTTGCTCTGGACAGGATGCTGCTTCATATATTTGTCGAAGACGGACGCGTTTCGTGCGCGCGGAAGTTTAGTGAAAGAGCCCGCGGCCGAACGTCATAATAATGACCGATTTATGAGCGTGCTAGCCGACGAATTCGGGCGCGAAATGTCAAGAAACTAAGATGAACGACCGCCAACGCAATGCGCAATAAATGTGTATCTTATCAATTCGCGCTTGCCCAATTTTCGTAGAAGAAGAAGAAGAAGTTTTCAACTCGTAACTAACTTTTTCAATGGCAAAAATCTATGAGCGTAATTAAACGAGAAACAAGAAATTGTCATTAACCATCATTCGAAATACTTGAGCGAGTAGAAAAATCATTTGATTAATCTGTTGTTTATCAACAAACCATAAAAATCTCTTCTTTCTTTGGCTGGCGTAGAAAAGGAAGATGTTTTTAAAGGACACGCGCAAGAGTTTTTCATTTGAACGGCACGGATTGAAAGACAGAGGTAAATTCGATTCGAAACGTATTTACCATTGACCGAGTTCAATATCTACAGCAAACATTGTTACTCCCCTATTGCACTAGCTGCGGAGATAGGCGAAAGCAATGTTCTTCCATTTCGATTCAGCGGCGGCGGCGTTAACATCATTGCTGCCGCTGTTTGTGCTCAACACATACGGTGGCAGAGAACACAGCAGCATACGGACACCAGCCGCCTCCGACCGCACAAGAGTAAAGCACTCTCCGCGCAAGCATTTTCTATCTATCTGCCGACCGCGTGCCAAATCTAATTTTTGCGCATTTCTATATACAGCCAACACAAAGCGCACCCCGTACCTACTATTGATACTAAAAGATGTGACAAAATAGACTTAGAGACCATATTTACATTACAACCAATACATATTCAGAGAATGAACGTGATGAGTGTGTCACGGTGCGTATCGATATTCTGATGAAATGTGTAAATAATGGATGCCGGCGACTATGAAATAATCCGTGAAAATTGCGTTAGGTGCGCATCATGGAAATGTAAATGGCAGTTGTACTGGGATAAATTACCAATTTCACTCACGGATAACGCCCGGGAAAATAACAACACTGCTGAGATAACACAACACGCATTCGAATATTGCTTTCATTTTTTTGCGCTCGCGTTTTCCTGTTGCGTTCGTTGCTGGGTATTATTTGCAAAATAACGACACGGCATAAACTGCAGACTAACGCAAGTGAGAATTGATACTGCATTGATGCTATAAAAATAGGATATTCCTATTAAACTAGTATGTATTTTACATGGTGTTACAATTTTCATACCAAATTGTAAGTAACTATTTCAACTTTTGTAGTGATTGCACGTTCGTTGACTTTCTTAAAAATTCTAGTTGCGCGTTCCTCAAGTTTTCAGTCTTAATGATGGCAATTTTACTAAGTGCTCTTGAAAGAAATCTATTAACTTAATAGTTATCATTATGCCAGCACCCCTCGCGCACTCTCGGCAAGTCATTGAGTGGAAAAGTTGTCTCTTCTTGTACTTGTACAACTTTTTCCTTCCGCACTACACTACTCAATGCCTTTTTACAAGCCATTACACTACTGCATAATATTTTAGAATCGTTACTAAATAGTATTACGAAAGCCCATTACATTACCTATATTGCATATAAGTAATCGTAAATGCGTCTTGTAATATTAATAACAAAAGTGATTACTCGAGGTACATTGATTTAAACATGTTTCAAGAATGACGCTCCATCGATAACTCGATATGTAATTAAATCGCACAATAACAACAAATAGCATACAAATGGTAACACATTACAATTAAAAAAGGCAATAACCGATGATGATAATAACGAGTTTAAAAAGTATTATTACGCGGTGCAAATAGACCAATTTGTAAAAAGTAATTTAACGCCATCTCATTCGTCCACGTTTCGAGCATGGCAAGTGTAAAGTGGTTGTGTGGTCAATAAAACGAAATCGTTTTTATTTCGTGCTCGATAAAATAGAAAATCGAAAACGTTTTCCAGTTAAAAATAGTTGTTCACGGGTGTTTAATGCCCGTTTTATACACGCGTGTGCGTACTTGTAAACTAATTCACTAACAGACAACACATTGAGGATGTTAGCACAACAGGATAAAAACCTTGGTCCTTATGCCATGCGCGCCAAAAATTATAAATACATTATCACGATAACTTGCTCAATCATTTACCCACTTGAGCTCATTAAAAGAGAACTAGAAGAAAAACTCTAATAATATGCGCAAAGTTTTCATCAGGATAGTTAACACTCAAATTTATCAAACATAAATCATTCAAGTTCAATTAACTTTCAGATGGTGAATTTATTTTTATTTTGCTTGTTGAATTCTTCCTTCTTTTTTGCTGTTTTTACTTCTTATATTTTTACTTGTCGTACGATTTGTGGGCTGTGTGCGCACTCAAAAGAAAACCCATTTGCTAAGCTTCGTTTGTTGAACGCGTGTGCTGCTCTCGCCGCTTTTCCTCCCTTCAACATTCTCGATAAGTTTGCGGCAAATAAACACGTAAAATCCACGTGGGTAGAGTGCACTGCACTGAAGGATGACAGGACGAAGGAGAGGAGGAAGTAAGTAGACAACAAGGGTTGCTGCTCGCTATGATTTGCCCACATATTCTACTCATACACCGGCGGGTTGAGACAATAAACATCAATGTGTTGTCCCTCAATAAGGGATGAAAAATAAGAAAATAAGTGAACTTGAAAATATGCGCAACACGGATGAAACAAAATAGCCGCAAAAGTTGTTCGAATGCAAACAAAACATGCTCGAGAAAAAGTTTTCGTTTTTACTTGTTTGTTAAATATAATTTTTATCATTTCAAGTCATGTTTTCGTATTGTTATCACTGCGGAGGATGCTTTTATCAAAGCTGCTTTGTTCTCTATCATGTCCTAATGCTCGCGAATACATTTTCGGAGCCATTAAACATTGACAAATACGTTCGAGGGGTTGGTGTATGGCTTTGACGATCATATTCATTTCATAATGCAAACTAAATAAATAGCTTTCTTCACATTGTAAGCCACGAGCGTAAAAGCTCTTCGTAATGGAACCTTTTGAACTTCATTGACACACACGCGCGCGTGCATGGACTTTGACCACGAATATTTTAGAAAATAAAGCCCATTTTAAAAATCCATGCGTACTCAAAGTGAAAAAGGATATTATTATTATTCTTCTTGTGTGTAATGTATGAAAATAATGAAATGCGAAACGAGGGCAAAAGGTGAAAACATTGAACACACGAAAATAAGAAGCGAGGAAGGAAAACTATTGCAGAAGACGATGCTCCTGAGGGAGCGGACGCAAAGACGGACAAATTCGATTACAGTAAACCACGACGTGTCTAGTAGCGTGCACTGTAACTAACCAATGGTCAAAACCATCGTACAAAGAAATACAAACGCATCCTGTTCCCTCGCTCCAAATGTAAAGCGAGAAGAAGCATGTATAAAATGCTGGGAAGGAGACGTACGAATAAAATGAAAAAAATATTGAAAGAAGCAAACATATGCGTGCACAAAATCTATTTGCTTTCTGTTTTCCGTGTCCCTGAAGATGCTCTCCATGGAGGAAGGAGAGCACGAGCACGAGGCAAAGAATTGAGAGACATCTCAATGTCGCGTGGATTTTATTTAAGTTTTTCGCGTTTTACTCATCTGTAAATATCGCCAAAGTCAACTTGAACTTCTAATATTTTTAGTCAAGTACATCTCATAAGCAGGATGGAAAAATCTAAATGTAAATATGACGAAACATTAAATTTGCTAAGGTTTTCCAAACAAATAAAACTGTTACAACGTTTTAAGCTTGATATACGGTTGAACGCGATTGGTAGTGAGTAGTTTTACTACTTTTCTGTTTTTTTCTCTCTTCTCTTTCGTCAAAACAGTTTGGCACCGAGTGCAATAACTTGTCAAGAAATAAATACACATTTTGGATATTTTTAACTGTAGTTACTTTGCTACTAGGTGTTTTCAAATTATATCTAACAAACTAATAACTTTTACGCTAAATCCCCAAGTCAGAAATATTTATTTCAAAGAAATCTCTTTCTTAGTTTTTTTATATCCTGCTAAATCTCATAAGCAGAGTGCAAAACACAGTAATGTTTGCTTCTAAACATGTTATATAAGAAAGTGCAGTGAACATTTATGTCTTGAACTTATGAGTGCGTACATTAAAATTCAATTCTCATAAACGCGATCTTGATCAGGATTCCGTCATCTGATATAAATATTTTCGCAGTGTATTTAAATAGAATTCAACACTCGTCGAGTGCAACCAGCACAAAGCTTCAACGCTGATTCCATCGGCTATTTATAACAATTATTATAAATGACTAAGAGACGTAACTAAGCAACGGCTAAGCAAGCAATCCAATAATAAAACAAACGTTTCAATGCTCTTGATATGTCTGCTGGCTATTAATGACGAGTTTTAAATTGTTTTTAATTTAAATCAGTGACCCAATTTATCATACTGAAAAAATTATAGCTTTTCACAGAATTCTTGGGAAAGCAGTTATTCAATGAGCGATATCCGAAAGTGGTTTTGAAATGCCGAATCTAAACACTATCATCGTGGCAGCACAACAGTACAGTATTTTAATGATATAATAAAGCACACAGCTGCAATGAGACAGACCGCATAATAAATACCGCATGTGTGTGGTACAATTGAGCTTTAATGCTAGCATACAAGCAACGTCATTCGAAAGATATGCAATGATGTCATTGGAAATCAATTCATGCAATCAAAGTGCATAATCAAATTCATCCAATTGTGGCAGATACACGATTATGCTAACAAATTCGGGGCCATTGAATGCAATCCGTTTGGCCAAAATGAATTAACCGCACGCGTGGGCGAAATGTCAACATTTTTTTATTTGTACGCGTCGTGCTGCTGTGCATTATTTTTGTGGCAGTAAAGCGTAATCGTTTTTTTTGTGCGTTACTCGTAACCCAGTTTCGAGTTTGGAAACTGCTCCTTGTTTTCCTATAAATTATGCATTTTTTGGCACGTTGACATAACTTCTAATTAGCCATTAGCCCACGGGCTAGCCAACTCAAGAATGCGAAGCAAATATTCAATTTGCGAATAAATCCGTGATCTATCCATAACATTATTTCACCTGTCATATTTAATTTTTTAATTAGCAAAGCAAATATTGTCTGGCAGTGAATTAGACACAATTCAAATGCAATCCTACGTTAGTCCCGAGCACGTTGCGGAAATACAAACTGAGCAAATGAGTCGATTGAAAATGTAATTCGACATGTTTGGATGTTTGGGTAGCGCAAACAATAAATATTCAATAAGGAGGATTCGTGAAGCATGTAAACAGAAAGTACAATGTCACACATTCGTCCACATCCTACGTTTCGCGTGAAATGCCCCCTGAAAATTGGTATTTTTGGTCATTGATCCGCAATAATTTTGGTTTCAATTTCATTACAACTCTGCACCACACCACTTGAGGCCCCATGTAAAATAGCAATGCATAAATGATTGAAACGTCCCTTGTGACACTTTGCATGTTTTTGCTTTCAATTTGATTGATTCGTTGCATGTATTCACGCGTTAAGCGTGCGCATCTTTTTATTTCTCATAGTCGCAAATGAAGTCATCACGAGTGAGTTTACCAGTAGGAAATCTGTTAAATGAGATAATTACACTTATTAATCCACTGCGTTCATAAAAAAATTAATTGCCACTTGATAATAACTACATACATGTAGTGATGAAAAGTCACTTGATAAAAATGCGCGCGCGTTAGAGGTAAACGTAAATCATCATTAAAGCAATACTCTTGACGCAAGTTTTTATTGAATGCAAGTGTAGTTTATAATTGCTGAATGCGAAATGCCATTGATGCAAAATGCATTTAGTATGCGTGTGTTGAGTACACATATTCTGATTGTTCGCGAGCATTTATTCAGTTGGTGTTCGAAGAGTGAAGTTGCGAATGCAGCAGCAACACGTAATTAAGATAATTGAAAAGTGACTTGCATAAACTTACTCACAACTTTTCGTGCACCACAATCACTGCATTTGTCTATATTATATCCATATTTCAATTAGATATCATTCAAGAAACTTTAAATATTTCTAAATTTTCTACTCTTTTAATATATGAATTATATTATTATATTTTGATACATCCTGTGTATGTACTTGATGTCAGGTATATTACTAGGGCGTAGTGAATAATTAAACAGGAATAACTTGCACTTACGTTGGCATCGTTTACTTTGGTCACGCTCCCGGCTGCTTAACACAGCATTAATTACAGCACCAAACGCGTCATAATGATAATAAAAAGACGGCTTAAAAACCTTTGCCATTCTCATGCAATCAACTAATAGTTAAAAGTTTTACCTTACAATATGATTTATTCGTATTCACCATACAATTTTGCACTCACCTGCAACAAGAAAAGAAAATTCAATTAATAAATGCAAATGTAATCAATAAATCTACAGATTAATCAATAATGCATGTGACAATTTGTTTATACAACAAATTTACATCATTATCATTTACGTCACGGTGAACTAGAGTTAAAGAATTCTTTTATACATTTAGCAAGATAAACTTTATGTATTCATAAGCCATTGAGACTATTTTGTAATATTCAACAAAAAGTTGAAACGTATAAAAGTTGCATTTTCCACAATTGTTTGCAATGTTATGTTGCTGACGGAAAACATCATGAACTGTTGATCGTGCATTTATTTTAAGCGAATGCATTGCAAATCAATAGGCGCATCGATAAACATATTTCATTTCAGTTGCCAAAAATCGCTGAATCTGTTGCTTGCCTCCAAATATAACTATGCAGTTCACACACTGCTCCTGCCTCGTTTCTCACGAGATGCAAACACTTCACTAAATGTTTGTATATCGCGTATCACATCATAGAACAGCATCTCATTTAACATTCGTGCTAACATGTTAAGATTACGATACGTCGTAATTGTTTGGAATTTAACATCGCGTCTTGTCATAAAATACTTAACGTATAATCAGAATCTACGAGCGAGATGAACGAATAATGGAATTGTAACTGAAACTGTAGCTCAAGGTTGATCAGACTTATTTCGAAACTTGCATTTTCATGCTGCCTTTAATAACAATGCAACAAATTGCATTTATTGCGCGTGTAATAGAATGAGCAAAAAATGTCAACTTTGCGAGTTTATATCTCGTAACCCGTATAACAAAATATAATCATATATTCAGTGATTATAAAAAATTTAATCAACTTTCAGCCAGTGAAAAAATGATATTCTTATCATTTCTACTTTGCGAGATATTTATAAAAATATACCCACGTGATTTTGGGTAATCGTTAATTTAATATAGCAGGCATTTCTTTCACGTGCTGCGGCAATTAATTGTTTTTTTTTAATTCATCTGGTATTTGTAAATAAAAGTTGATTAATTTCTCAATATTTTTAAGCTATTTTTACAAGTCTTATAATATTTAGTGCGGTCTATGCAAAATGCAAAAGTGCAAAAGTTGATTAGTCAGATGATTAAAAGCATTGGTTTTGTCGCGTGTGTGGTTAATAAAAACATTTTTATTGGAGCATATTGCAATCGTTAAAAATAAATTTTGCAGGCGTAAAATATGCACTGAAACGTGTGAAATACATATATTTTGTCAGCTCCTATTTGCGGTTTCATTGTCACTCACTAATGTGGTCATCATTATTCAACGCTCATACACTTAATGACGCCGATGACACAAATATATTAAGCTTTTCTATTGTTAAAAATATATTTTTATGATCCTATATGTGCGTTACATATTGGCCTTTGCTCGTTAACCACAATTATTATTAAGTAAATGTATTTGACTCGTGGCCAATTCGGTATAAGCGCCTTTTATTATTAAAGCTTTTAGTTAGCAAATGACCAAATTTTCATTGAGATAAAAATAGCGAATATTTTATTTAACACAAAATTTGGTAAGTTATTTAGTAGAACTATGTGATATTTCGAGCACATGTTGAGTAAAACATTCCTAAGCGACTTAATTAAAGCCATAACTTAGAGAGTTGGAAACATTCCTGAAGAATGCAACAATTGCGAAAATCTCGTTGAAAATAGTTTATTGGTAAATTTACCTTGGGTGATGGTCGGTCCAATAAGCAGCAGGACGACGAGTAGTAGTCCTTCCATATTTCTCAATGCCATTCTAAACTTTTACGAGTGTTTTGCGCGTGCACCCGAAAATGCGATTGCCGATCAGAACTTAGAAATTAATGCACATTTTGGCGTGTTTCGACGATGCCTTTTATGCAGCACGCGCTCGTATGGTTCTGAAAGGAAAATCACGTTGCTGAAAAAAAGGAACACGCGGAGGAGTGAAGCACAAACAGCTCACCGCCACCGGTTCGGGGGTTTTGTTTTGCGAGCCGCATTGAAAAACGCAGCAGCAGCGAGCAAAGAGAGTAAAGTGCAAAGAGTTTGTTTGACTTTAATTTCGCATCGCGCGCGCGTTTTGTTACTGTTGTTGCTATTGTTATTTTTATTTTTGCATTACACACATATTCCCATCGATTTTCCACCTTCTTTTATTTCCTCGCAGTATGCGTGAGCGCATTTTTTGCGGGATAACACTTTTCCCCTTTTTCCACCTACCTACGACTAAAAAATTCTATTGTCTAATTACAATTTTCATCGCCACTTACAATTTATTCATAATTTCTTTACAACAGTAGGTGTTAACTATTGATAACTCAGTTAAAAATATTTAATTGGCAAATGTTGCCAACAAAAAATTGCAAAACATTTTTCACCTCATTTCATAGTTTAACCTCGCTTTCGCACGTTTCATAAACATCGCACAACCTTATAAACATCATCGCATAATCGAACATAAAGCATCAGGATATTTTTCACGAATCACTGCTGGCTTTCAGCATAAATTTCAGCGAATTGAGAATTTAACGTTGCGATAAACTTGATTATGCGCGAGCGCGGATGCGAATCGCACGAGAGAAAAAAATACACAGCAAACACAATTATGTATAAAACTAAGGTAATTTAGCAATTTTGATTGCGCGAAAAATTCGCCATCATTTTTTACGATTATGCAGTTAAATCTATCCCTGTCCATTCAACACACATGCATACGTTGCGTATTTATATTGAATCCAGCACATAATTCGACCGAATGGAGAGTACGTGCACTTCTCGCCCGCAGAGTTCCGAATATAAATTTTAATGCGCATTATAACGCATAAAACAAAACCAAATTGGAATTTATGTATTTTCAGTTACTCGCTGAATCAATTCATTCCAAAGACCTATTTCCCTCGACTTAATTCGATACGTTACTGAATCGCTGAAAAACTTTTCTATCGCAATATTTATAATGCTGAAAAATGCTTGTCCTCTTAAACACTTTGTATACGAATAGTATTATAGCGTAATTCTCGCAATTATCAAGTTAAAAAACGATTATACACAGTTGTAACAATTTTTTTCATGAAATTGAACTTGTATTGCACTTTTATTGGCTCTTTCTACAAAGTGCAATGCACAATGGAGACATTAAAATGGTTTTCCGCTATTGCTCCTCGAAAATAACATCCCCGCATTAACTGCATGAAATTACGTACGTGTAAATCATTTCGGCCATATAAACAAAGCTTGAAAGTATAAATTAAATTTCGCGCGGAATTACGACGACATGGCTAAACAAATTTTAATTTAATTTGCGTGTAATTATCAGAGCTGCCTGCCTTGTGATTGAATTTTTACGCGTATCATAATTTCGCATTAGTGACACCCAATTCTCATTCAGCGCTCGTTTGGCAGTAATAATAAAGTTATACAAAGTTGTTGCTAAAACAGCTCAATTCGTGGTGTGTTAAACCAAGTTTTATTCAAACAGCTAACGCATTTTTCGCTTTCTCACATTTTTGTTTATGGTCTCCGGAGTAAACTAAATCCTCATTAATGCGTATAGGTAATAAATAACTTGAGCACGGAGTAAAATTATTTAAACTTTTGCATAACATTCCAGAGGCAAATTTACATGTTGAACCGCCAAGAAAAATAAATGCTCGTGTTATTCTTGTTGCGCGTTGATGTATACATTGTGCGAAAATGTATGTTAATGCAATAAACAAGTTTCGACGTGCAAAAATTAATTATTTATAAAGTCATTAATGCTTTGAAATAACACAACGAGAAAAAGCCATTAAATTAATTTTGGAGGCGACCTCTTCGTAGCTCTGCTATTAGCGAATGAAATAAAATATAGAAAATTCGAGATCCAGAGAGTGCAAGAAATCCGATCGCTCATAGCCGCAATTTTCTCGCGTTTCTTTCTCGCTTTGTGCACAGGTGTCGGCGGCGGTAACGCCGATGACAACACCGGTGGTTGCTGGTGGAGGTGGTGGTGGTTGCCAGTCGTATTGTGGCACTCGTTCACCTTATTAGCGCACCGAGCGCGACTCACAAAAGCCTACTTATTGCATTTCAGCACGAGTTAACGAGTTTCGCGCGCGCGTTAATAAGTGAATACGAAACCGAAATGCAATGCGCGTGCTGGCGGCGACAATTCGATTTGTCTCGTTTATTCACACTTTTATGTCTTGCCACAACGCACTGAACTATTGCAACTGTCGTATTCAATAAATGTTTCGCGCTTCTTGTAAATATTAAGTCAAATGAAATTCTTTCTATACAATGTGAATTATTCAAATGGAAATAATACAAAATTATATCAGTAATCGAATTTTAATAATACGAAAAATATACCGCTCTGAAACTATTCGTAGACTGGTCGACAAATAACGCAATTTCAGATGTCGCCGGGTGGAACGACGAAGGAAGGAGCCGTGAGTCCTTATTCGCTTCCTGATGACTGGAAGCGCGAACAGTGCCCCAGGCGCATTGCATTACAAACTAACTAATGCCCGTTCGGTACAAACGTATGTAGCAAAGAAGGCTAGGTTCGAACGGTGGCGCATGCATGCAAAACGCATAAAGAAAAAGGATAAGGCTAGTTATAATAGTCGCATACAACTCCCACGATCGCAATTGCAGCCAGAAGCAAGAACATTTTACCATTTTACCTGCGTATAAATAAAACATTGCAAAGCATTGCAATTCAATGCATTTAGCATACTCTCTCGCTCATGCCGTATGCAAACACAGGCGATTCACGATGATAAACACACGCGTATTGCATTGTGTGCTAATGCGGAATTAGGGGATGTACTGTGCGCGCTTGGTAAATAGTTACAAATGAGAAGAAGCACGCGGGGTGCGAGCAGATGCGCAAGAAGGGGAAAAAATCGCGTAAAACGTGAGATAAGCCAAATCCTAGTTTATGTAAACGTATTCCGCCGAATGAAAAATAAAACGGAATAAAACTAAATAGATGAGCGTTTATTTGTCCTGTTTAATGCCGGCAAATTTCATGCGCGCACGAAAAGTGGAAATGCGCAAAATGCGCACACATTAGACGTTTATTTAATAAGGAAATGAACGTATAGGGACCATCGCAAATCATCCCTAATTGCTACAATACTCAAATAAAATACAACTACATTTCTGAGAATCTTTTCATGATTAAGCATGACATCACGAAATGAATTGATGAAGATCATTCAACTAAATAAACCATAAACTCGCATAAGCTAAATTTTACAATGCTTAGCAATTAGCTGCAATAATCTGCGACTGCCATGACGACTCGAGTGCAACCAGTCACAACAATGCGTGCTATTAATTTGAATAGAAAAACATAAATAAGCATATTTTATATCAGCACCCATGATGAACAGCGCAACATTCCCAGCATAGAACTCGTAAATAATTTCGTAGCGATTTATAATGTTTAAAGTGACGCCAGTCACAATACAACAAACATTTGCATTATTTAAAAGTGTAAAACAACGGCACACTGTTCGCATAGAGTGTCAATAAAAAGCATACAAACGATATGTTTATTCGTGGCTTGCTAAACTTAGCGCACATTTTTCAAAAGCTGAGAAAACACGGAATCAATTTGTGTTCGAAATGTCTCGCTTGCATTGCACGCTTACGAAACTGGCCAAATGTATATAAACTTCACTAATAGTCTAAAATTAACATTCCTGCATAGCAATTTGCTATTCACAACGCTGCTGCTCCTCACCGCAGTGAATAAATATGTAATGTGCTATTTGCTCGCCGAAGAAAAGCAGCATTTCGACTCGGTCGAGATGAACCGATCAATCATCGAATTATCCACACTATTGGCTACATCAAAGCCAACTCAACTCTTCGCTCAAGGCGTTTAAATCATAGGCTTAGATCAACGTTTGTCTTCTCAAAGAGTGTGCGTGCTCTTTATTAGTCCTCTAGAAGTTTATGCTGTGAGTTTAGGCAACTAATGAACTAATGACTATTGCCTAAGTGCGTGCTTTGATCCACCGCAGTTTTTTATTTATTTTTTTATTAGTAATCACAAGAAGAACTTGAAAAGAATCCGGGTAGTGATTCGTAATTTTCAAAAAACAAGACGCAACTCCACAAAGTAAGAAGTGATGTTCTTTTTCTTTAGTATATTTTGTCACCGCAACAACTCCGACGTCTTGACGTGCGCACGCATTTTTCTTGTTTATTATTTGAATTAGATGTGGTTGGAATCGTCGGTGGCGGCACGCTTTAAACTTGTTTCACGTCGTCATCGCCGCCGCCGCCGTCGCCGCGAGAGATAATCTGATTTGCGTTTTGCAGATGTGCAGCCGCAACGTCATCATCGCTCATTCATTCATACTATGCGTGCCATACGTGTCTTCCTCACTTCTCGACTCGCACAATAGTGCAATGCTTATGAAAATTTAACTTTTCCAATTCTCCGTCTCAGAACACATGCAAATTTCCTTCGACACATTCAACAATCGAATTTCCATAAAGAATGGAATTTTGATTTAATTCGCGCATAACGGATGCGCAGGATAAAAATGGCGTAAATAAATTAAAGCGAACTCTGCGCCGGAAAGCAAACAAGAATAATATGGATAATAAGCGCGAACGCAACAAACATCGTTATGAATAATTAGTTCATCGTAGTGAAATAAAAATCGGTGGCAAATCAGTGCAACAACGCGTTCCCCAACGGCACTCAAACGCACCCTGTTTGCTGCAGTGCATTTAATGCGAGTTGTATATTGCAGGCGCGCGCTTGAAATGCAGATGCGCGAACAGATGTTGGCCGATTATGAGCGAGAAGAAGTGAGCACGCGAGAGAAGAAGGCATAAAAAAACACGCAACATGCGGCGGTGGCGGCGGCGGCGAGAAAAATGGTAAAACAGCGATAGAAATAACGTGCGCGGGGCGCGTGCAAATCCGCTGATATTTACGTGCAAAATTAATTAACAACAAGCTGCATGAACACACAATGCATCATCGCGTTCGCCCGCCCGCAAAACGGAACACAATTACGACGAAACGAGACGAGTCGTGTGCCTCCTCCACCTCCGCCTCCGCCGCCTCGACAACCACCGACGAAATGAGCGCGCGTAATACGCCTCGCAATCTCGTACTATAAAACTACACGTTTATGTTTTTTCCCCAATTTTTACACAGGATTTATCATCTTGTATGACGTAAGACGTGACTGCTTATAATTGTTACTTTTTTATTACAACTTGTACATCTTTAATTTGAAAATTACAATCACGAAATTAAGATTTACATGAGCATAATACTAAAAGACTTGACCATAGAAATAAAATAATTGGCAGTAATTAAAACAAGAAACAAGTTTACGCACTTTCTCATTTTAGTAGAAGTAATTTAGTTGGAAAAATTATCACCAACGAATCCAACGGAAAGCAATAAAAATTGCGAAAAATAAATAAAAAGTATGAATATTACAGAGCGAAGAATTTGCCGGCAGTTTGGCTGAAATCTCATTTGCACTCTTAGGTTTCATCTCTGGCGCGCGCGTGCGATTCTTGGGTGGGCTCGAAGCGAGCTAAAACTCTTGTTACCGAAACTTCTCTCCTACCTACCTACTTACTTAATGTACGTACGTACGAAATTACCGTATTACAATTAAAAAACTCGTTAGGAAATTACGGGATTTCTTTCCGCAACTCTTTTGCGCGCGCGCGCACTCCTCGCAGCAGGAGAAGCAGAAGGATGAGGTTAATATACATTTACCGTTTATATTCGGAAGTAGTGACTTTATCCTTCTGCCTCCTTCTCCATAATTCGGTCATTCTGCTGCTTTTACGGCGCGTTACTTTTTCCCAAGCGCTGTTAGGAAAACTTTACAAGATTTTTCTTTCTATGCGCAGCGTGTTTATGGACTTTAAAACCGGCTGACAATATGCATAGAAAACGGGCTGCGCGCAAAATATGCAATGTTTTGCAATAACAACAACAATACTGCAAACTTTTCACGCAAAAGGTAAAAACTTTCAAGTAAATTTACAGTCGCAATTCATTACATATTTCTAAAATTCTTGCATTAATAAATGCAATTTTTGGATTATTCTCGAGCGATTTCATTAAGTGATAAAAAAGTCAAACAATCTCTTTGCATTCTTGTTTAAAATTCAGCTGAATTATAATTACGCTTCTGCTGCTTCCTCTCTCGCTCGTTGTTGAAGTAAAATTCCGGTGCGCCGGAATATGAACGCCGGGGAAAAAGAAGACTTTGAGAAAAGTTTGCCCAAAGTTTCAACTTCTTGCGAATTCGTATAAAACACTGGTAACCAATTGAAATCAATGCCAAAGCCCAAAAGGAAAATACACACAAATTTGAAACGATTGATAGTTTTGCCAAAAAGTTTATGTCTTGTTTGCGAAAAGTGCGCTCGCGATGTTATTTAAACCGCACCGCGAATGCTGAGAGTTGAAGCGCGCACGCAGCAGGAGAGAACGCACTCGACGCCGACTGCTGTACTGCTGCGACTGTTTGATAGGTAAACTAGCAGGCCGCGAGGACGACTACACTTTACTCCTGCTGCCGCCCGCCACTGTTGCGCTCGGGCGGCGGTGCTTGTTGCATGAATGGGAGCTGCGGCGCGTGCCGCCAATACGCAGCGCGCATCTGATGCAATTGCATTCCATCCTGATAACTAATTCGCGCACTGCGCTACCGACTTAGCTTCAAAGCGTTAACCACGATTTTCACGCAGTTTCTGTCACGTTAACAGTCGATCCAATATTTTATAGATTTGATTGCCTTGCAATCACAAAGTTTTGGCTCTTACATCATAAACAATTGACTCATATGCCATGCTGACTTTTCTGAATTGAGTCATGATTTAAAATAATGTATTTATCAAAATATTACTATGATAACTTCATTTTCAAGTTGCTTGCTAAATTCCTTGTTCTTTTAATTGCAGTCAATTTAAAAATCTATTCAGATATTTTACGAATGAGATAATAGTGCACCAGTTTTATGAGCACAGTAGGCGTCATTCATAATTAAACCTTGATTCTTGACAGAAGAATTTTGAATTGTAAAGAGGCGCTTCGCCAGCTGTAATTGTTTCAATTGAAGTGTTTACAAATGCATTTAGCGCAAAACGCTCTCTTTCTGCATGGCGCGTATGCAAAGCAACGCATGATTTATTTGTGTAACAATGACTTCAAGATATTATCATCGCTGCGTATCATTGGATATTAAATTTTAAGTCAATATTCAATGAGATCATTGTTTGCTCCATATGCGCCCATTTGTTAGGCCTTGCACATGCTAATTATCCAAACATTTCGTGAAATATACGTATGCATTTGTTAAATTTAAACATTGTTTTATGGAAAATTTTCTCTCGCTTCTTGTTATTGACTCGTACTATTTTAGATCTCCTTGCGAATAATTCGTACAAGTTTATTATGGTAATAACAATTTTCTTCTCAATCGATTGCTGCATGTCTGGCATGCTTATGAATCCAATAATTAAAAGCAGCATAGAGAGCAAAACACAATAGGGCAGTAACCAATCGCGGAATATTGTTTTAAATCATTTTTGGCAAATAGCCAAACGTAACGTAACCGCAACTATCAAGAAAAGCGGCAACCGTATCCCAAGAAAACGATAAAATATTCGCATTTGCTGCCGCCGCTTGCTGTTTGTACATATTGTAATTTTAATGCGCATGAAATCATCAAGTTTCGATTTTAGTTTCATGTCGCGCTGACTTCCACGACTTTGAGCTGTGTTGCGCGTTTGCCGATTTATTGCAACTGAGGCCTCAATATACTTTCTACACTCATTTTCCTTATTCACATTCTTTCTTATTTCACTTGCTGCTGCTGCTGCTGCTGCTGCTGCTGCTGCTGCTGCTGCTGTTCCGCAATTTGCATGCAACATGCATCATTTGTAATTGCGAAGTGTGTTCGTTGTGATTCCTATTAAAAAATCTGACGCGCTGTCATTTCTTGGACGAAATTCTATGAAAAGATCAAATGCACTCATTCGTTGGTCATCAAATTAAATTTACAACGAATACGCTATTTGCTGCGTGCGCAAGAATCCTAACTTTAGACTTGACGAGTGATGAAAAAATCGTTTAAATTCAGGAAACACTCAATGGAGTTTATGAATATTGAAAAGTGGAAACCTCAACCACATAATATTTTATTGTAACTTATATTATTAAACTTCCTGATTTATTTTGGTTTCAAAACACAACTTGCTGATAAAATGTTATTACGAATAATGCTAATTGATAATTCTACATAGAGTGAGTAACTAATTTTTACCAAAGTTCTATGAATGGCTAGCCAAGCAAATAGTTATTTTAAAAAGATTGGATGATATTTAATTGACATATGCCATTATCAATCAGGGCAATAATGAAATCAATGGATCGATGTCATCGCATGCATTTTTTGAGTGCTGTGCTAAAATCCAGTTGAACGCGCAAAATTGGCAAAAATTTAAAACCCATCGAAAATAGAATACATTAAAACATCAAATGCTGAAATAAAATACGGGCGCTAAATATTCGAATTTTATTAATGAGATAAGGGGTATTCTAGTCTAGAAATTTATAAAGTTCGAAACTTTTTTTTCATATATTTGGAAGGCTTAGTTATCTCCCTAAAAGGATTTTATGAAATTTGAATTAATGTGATCTAATTTCATCAATATCTCGAAAAGTACTAGAGATATCATCAAAATTCCTGAATTTTTCACAAGTCTTACAAAGAAGTAAATTGGTCTATCGCAAATTTGTTGGAAGCATTCTTAACATGAAGCGATCATGTTAATTCTTCAACTTTTAGTTTTAATTGAAAGTTCAAGTATTACATAAAAACTTAAATCTCTATCCGTTAGAATATAGGAAGGTAATAAAATCTGGAGCTCAGTATCACTAACATAAAAACACAATTTCTTTCATAAGAATTGTGATCTAATTTCCTAAATATCTCGAAAAGTACTAAAGATATCATAAAAATTCTTGAATTTTTCACAAGTCTTACAAAGAAGTAAATAGGTATATCGCAAATTTGTTGGATGCATTCCTAACTTGTTGTGATCATGTAGATTCTTCAATAGTTTTGCTTTTATTGATCGTAGAAAAACGACGGAAATTCGGGTGTCTAGACTAGAATACCCCCTTAATTTCATCTTTATAAAGAAATAATTTCATTCATGCGGCAATAAAACTCTTTGGCTTGTTTTCGCAGCAAACACACATAAATACGCTTCACGCGTACCAATGTGCGAATGTCACGATATTAGTTGGCATTGTTATGTTGACAATTGCGTTGCGTGTCCGACCGGAGGCGGCAGCAGTAGCAGTAGCAACCGGACAATTGTCTGAATGTTCGCTCGTTCCCCGGGTGCGTTTTGTCAACATTGTTGTCGTCCCCTTAAACAACGCGCACACATCGTCCACCAGGTGGTATTCGGTTAGACTACATGTCACATCAGATGCATGTCTATTTGTTGATAGCG
Source organism: Aleochara curtula (assembly GCA_963978815.1). NCBI lineage: Eukaryota > Metazoa > Arthropoda > Insecta > Coleoptera > Staphylinidae > Aleochara > Aleochara curtula. The sequence continues at coordinate 330,357 of OZ022219.1, forward strand.
ACCGGCACCACCAACAAGCCTAGAGATCGAAATGGCAAACACTTTGCCACGCATGCTACACACACACACACTATGTGCAATTGCCGCCCTCGCTGAACGCATTGCACGATGTTTGCCTTTGTTTATGCGGTCACTTGACGATGCGTCGACCGCACAGCCTGTCCGATCTTAATGATTATTAATTATCAGCTGGCATGCACTCGAGTTTGCAACTTGATAGACGTGCAACACATTTGTTTAAATAATTTGCAATCGTGTTCTATTGCTTCAAGAATTCGCAACAAATTTGCCACTTCCACCTTTTGAATTAATTTATCCTTGTGCCTTAATCAACTTTAAGGATTTATGTATTTTTATATAATTGTATGAATGATAACATATTCATTGTATTGTTTTCTTTTTCAGGATCCCAATATGCAAAGGGGAGGAATTGCCAGTCGTAGTTGCACTCCAGGGAAATTGTATTTGAAGTAAGTGGAAATATGAAAATATTAATATCTCTAAACGGGGGTTTTCAATGTCTGCAATTTTTATGCCGTTCGCCCCTATTGATGATACAGATCATCATATAATTCACGCAATATTAAGAACATTAAAAATCACAAATAGACGTCGAGAACAAATAAGTAAATGCGGTTAAATGATCGTTTGCAAAATCGAAATACCAGACGTTATAACTTGGTTTTGGCTACATTGTAATGTAGCATTCGTAAACAATAAACTAACATTTTCAGCATAGTCGCCGGCGGCGGCGAGACACTTTGCGGGCGGCACTCGGTGCCTGGCACACTGCCGCAAGACGCGACCCGCAAGTGCGCAGCACGAAACGCGAAAAATTCAAGAAACTCAACTCAAGAAATTCCCCTTGTGCGCTGATTGTTCTTTCTTCATTCTAATTATCCATTTATCCGTGCATGGAAATTTTCCAATTTCCATATAGCGCTGACTGTCTAATTGTTCGTCCTGCTGGTAGCCAGCAATACGCATACGAAAGAAATTAAGTCAAATCAATTAATCACATGGAAATGAATTTCACCAAACGCTCATATTCTTTAAAAAGGAATCATTAGAAGATCGTTAAGTACCATGAACTAAACAGACAGGTAGACTTTGAAGTAAAATAATACGTAGGTATAATATTTTTGTACCTACTGATAATGCTGGAATTTTATGAGCAATATTCTATAATCGTATCAGAAAAGTGGTGCGCTGTAAAATTTGTAATAGTAGAGAGTCATCGCTTTAATTGCTTATAAATTGAAAGCTAATAGCAAATATTATATGCGCACAGACTTATAGTAGCGGGAAAATACAATAAAATATCGTAGCTACCCATATAGAATATGCAGGGGGTTGCAAAGGGTTGGCAGTCAACACAACCGGGTGAAAGAGCGAAGCGCATCAAATGTGGATGCACGCGATTTTCGAATAAAATGCATAACGCAAATTGCATTCATATTTTTATCATGCATTTCATCTGCGCTGGACGTTTTTACGTTTTCCACGTTTTAAAGGTTTTCCTTTATCAACTCGCCACATTTTATTGCATACGGGTGTTGGAATTATTGTGCTGCTGTCACAACGAAATTTTTATAACACGGTCTCCTTCACCACGCATCTTTACTGCACGAATTTTAAATTTAGAAAAATTCGTACGTTGAGCCAATAATTATATAATTTTTATGCATTCATTCAAAACGACCATAAATATTAATCGAAAATTGAAGTTTGGACTCTGATCAAGTTTATTTCTAAAAAGTTATCCTGTAATCAAAGGTTATCCTTCTTCTTCAGGTAAAACCAATTTACATAGTAATTCAGCAGCACAGTACCTACTCGGCCAATAAAGGATCAATAAAAATATCCTGTCGTAAATATGCATTGGAACGAAATAAAAGTAAATCATTATGGGAAAAAATTGCAAAAGTATTACGCTGACACTTAATTGAAAATATTTGTTTGACCCAAATGTTGGGAGCGCTGCAACACAGCAACAAATAGAAGTTTATTAATTAAACTCGCCGAATGACAGAATGTCACGAATGTCTTTGCGCATTATACATGGGAATCAATAGCGTGTAGTCGACTTTTGATATTTTAATTCACTTCACACAGCTATTGCTTGCTGCCCTTAAAAAAAATAGACAAACCTATTTGCCGGACAAAAAGAGTGCATTTGCACGCCGGAGTGAGAGTGAAATGGTGTCGAGTGCTCATTATCCGTGCAATGGAAAATCGTGTTTTCATCGCTATCACGTAATGCTAATGCACTACATGTAATTGTCATTGCGTTTCACACATAAAAAAAACAACAACAACGACGACCCATAGCCGCTTTGGAAATAAATGTAAAACTTTCCTAGAAATATTTTTATTTGCATCCATAAAATAGCACGAGGTATTCTTTTTGTTATCTACAAATAGCAGAAAACTTTTCGCAATGCGAAAGGCATGAATGAAGAAGATGTTGAGAAGGCAAACATATTTCGTGGCTTTGTTGTTTTGGCTAAAGAAGAGAAAGGTGGAAAACGTATCGACATTAAGCACGCGACATTTGAATTTATCCGACGCGAATCGACAAATTTTCATCGTTATTTATGCGTGCAATTTCAGGATAATTTATTATTCAATAGGATTCACTGCTTCTTTTTCATTTTATTTTCTTTTTTATGTGTTTTCATTCTTATTGATTTTTTTACAAGCTGCGTACGTAAAATCATCTTATCAAAATCAATTCATTTCGAAAAATATTCATTGTGTCTAAGCACTTGAACGAAACAACAATTATTCATGTCCTGATGTGGTTGACAAGGACGCAAATATGCGCAAACAAGCCGTACAATTGCTGGCAATAATGCAAAACAACGAACGTGCATAAATAAGCGTTGAAATTAATTCATCAAGTTAGCATATTAGCCAACATGTTGCGGGTACGCATAACGCACGCATCATCCCTATGAGGGAAAAGCAACGACACACATACACATTGCAAGTAATAAATTGCACCCTTCTGCAAAATGTACGCACAAGTTGGACGTCACTCGAGTGCATATTGCACCTGACCTCCCAAGCGTGCGTACGTACCTGTGTTTCTAGTTTACCACCACCCCCACGTATGCCATGCCATTGCAAGCAATCATCCAGCACGTTCGGACATTTCAATTAACAATCAATAAAATTCCCTCAGATGAGAAAATAAACATTGTAGAAAGACGTGAATTCGAGTATAGCATATCGTACAACATTGATACTTGTTGTGTAACCAATTTCAATGGTCCGGCGGTGACGACGCTGTGTACGCAATATTATTGGGGGGTGCAGACTGCACACACAAAACATACCCCGAACGCATGTTTGATTATTATAAATTATTAGTGAATATATGCATTGCATTGTTCCCCATGCTTGCTTTTCAATATGCACACGCACAATGTACGTTTTCTAGCTGCAAAACCTAATGTTGATCTATTATCCACTGCAATGAAATTGTTAATTTTCTCTTCTCATGCGCGCATTATGACAAGAGATCATATTTTGCAAAGCAATTATACATTTTCAAATACACTCATCGCTTGTCTACCAAATGAGTTTATATTTTCGTAATTATTATCACAATTGCAATGATTTTAAAAGCAGTTTTATATTTTTTAAATATCCAGTGTTATCAAACAATTCGTGTAATATATACGAACAAATAATTGAAATAATTAACTCGAGTATTTGTTTAAATCCATCTGCATCGAATTTCATGTTTAATTCACTCGCATTCTAAACTCGAAAATTATCTGAATCATTTACACACAATTCGCTAATAATTAGTTCGACCAGTATTTACATTCTGCATTTGAAATTCATTATGATATCAGCACAATATACACCGGCCGGATGCGCTTTGTCATCGCAATTTTATGCATACAGCAGAAATTAATTGCCTGCATACTTAACACACGAATTAATCACATTTTTAATTTTCTAAAAATGCTTCTCGTCCCTCTCATTACGCATCACTCAACGCGACACGAAAAATCTCGCTAAGATGTATGCGCCAGCCAACATATGCGCGACGAGAAAAATTAAATGAAGCAACAAATCAACATCAAAAAAATATGCAAGTACGTGATGGTCATTCATTGCATTTAATGTGACTTCCATTCAGTCTTTTCATTGCACTACAGACTGCAATTAAAATAAAGCTACGAAATGAATGCGGTGCAAAGACATTAATTAATTTTCAATGGAATACTTTATTTTGCGATTTATACGCCGGAAAATTCTTTGTGTCTTGAAGATATATAAATTCTAATAAGCAACAGCAAAAAAACTCGCGCGACATTTTGCGGATTATGTATTTCCATGCCTGTATTTATTTTCATTAATTTTTATCGCCATCGTCGGAGGCGGCGGCACATTTGCGGGGCAGTATGATGTGCGGCATCCTTAGTTCAGTTTTATGTTAAACTCGGCGCGCATTAACTTTAAAATTGTGTCGTTTAGATTACGAAACCGAGTGTTTTCCTCATGAATAAATTATTATCGTTATTCGACAAACGTTTCGCGAGCGGGACATTAAAGCACTAAATGATATAGAGCAACATTGCCGACACGCGTCTTTCACCAAGTCGCCGCGAAGACGTAGAAGAAGAAGAAGAAGAAACTTTCATTAAATGTAAACTGCAATATAAACTTTCGTTCACTTAATTTAAGTGAATTGAATTTTTACGCTTCGCACTAATTGATATTGACACAAACAAGTAGTGAAAAAGTTGAGTAATTTCGTATGATGTTTGAATGAATAGTCAATAAGTTATTTGCATATGAAGAACGCAAAGTTGCGCAAGTTTTTTCCTCGTGCTCTCGCGGATTAACAAAGAAATAAATCCTGCTGCGCGCGTCTTTTGCCAAGGACAGATAAAGTGCATCACTCGCTGCGCTGGCTTTTAATGATGCAAGAAGGCCCTGCACAAGCCAAGGATAAATTTTACTTGTATTTACTTCCACGCTCTTTTTTATTCGCCCTCTCGCGAGGAGTCGACCGAGCTGTGGGAAAAGGCACAAAAGCGAGCGGAAAGAGCGGATAAAAAGATCAAAATCGATGACAATAGAAAGGACAACATGTCCTGACACAAATGGCAAATGAAAGCTTTTCATGTTTTTCACGGGTTTTCCGTTGTTATCCTTAATTATTTTTTCATTACTTTACCTATTTTTATTTACTCCTCAGCGCAATAACTTTCTCACTTTAGTGAATTTCTTTCCCCAAATTTACTATTCCAGTAATTGGCAAGTTTTGCAAAAAATATCAATGGCAATTTTTACAAGACACCCTATGTAATATTAACAAATAAACTGATGGAAAATAAGCACATGACCATGTAAGTATTATTATCCATGAAGAGGAACATGCAATAAAAAGCACAGCGCTTTCCGCTGTTCCGCAAAACCGGGAAGAAGCTCATCCTCGCAAAGAGCAGCCACCCCGTACGACAAAAAAATAACCGGGACACATACACCGAAAAGAGATGTAACTTCCATTAGGGTCGCGGTTTTACAAATGACTTGCTTGCCCTCCCTTCTCCTCCTCAGCCCGCCACCCTCATCATGTCGCGCTGAATGCGCCACTTTATTCTTCAGCATGTCTTTTGCGGCTCGAGTTCATCTTGCTCTTTGCGCATATTCGTATGTCGCCAGTTTAGGTAACAATGATGAAGATGAAGAACAAACAGGCAAACAAAAAATGCATAGAAACATACTGGAAGACGTGCAGACAACGCAAAAAAACGCATTTTCCTTGCGCATTGTTGGCACTATATAAATAACCAAATAAACTTGCGGAAAAAACTTAATTGGCTCGCTCGTGTGTCCTGCAGTGTCCTGTCGCGTCGAGTAACAAGACGCGAACCGAAAAAATATTTCATTAGCACGCAAGATGCTTTGTCATCATTGTCGTTTTCTTGCGCATTTTGTTTCGTTAACTTTGCGATATAATTATTCATATAATGAATGCGTAACGTACTCACATGTCGTTCGAAAGACGAATAATTTCAGACACTCACCTGAAACAGGATAAAAATTTATATTTAGTAGATGAAATTCATGGGGAATTCATTTCAATTTCGCATGCAAATAAATAAAAAATAAATTCATCCCACGCGAAATGAAAAAGCGCCCTCAATGTCCATCGCGAATAAGGATGGGGGTTGTACTTGCACATGTAATCTGTGTGTGGATGGAAATTGTGCCAGGGTGCGGGGGGATGGCGAAAGTTTTTGGTGCAACAATTCTCGCGCTGTAATTTCATTCGAACGCGTGTGCAGAGACGAAAGGACGATTTTGCTGGAACGAGGCGGCAAGGATAATGTGAATAAAGTATGATTGCGTTGCTTCGGCCCCCGAAACGCAGCGGGGTGGCGGCAATCAACGCGACAAATCATTTGCGTTCGCGTACCACGCGCTCTCTACGATGCAACATTATCTGTCACAATAGGTTTTTTGTCATTCCGCCGAATCCGGAATAAGGATAATGCTCGTGTATAAGTACAGCACTTCTAATCAAACTTGTAAACTAGGACTACCCAAATCTCGCGTGTGAATTTTCTTAAATTATTTCATCATTTGATTTTCAACCAAACCTCGGAAAGTTTCGTAAATAGTTTTTCTAATCCCCAAGTTCATTATCAAGTGAAATTACCTGGACAATTTTGTTCGTCCGTTTTATCGTCGCAATCGTTGTGTCCATCACACCTCTGGCTCTCTGGAATACATCTAGAGATGTCGCAGGATAATTCACCAACCGCACAAGCTGAAACACAGCCGTAAAAACAATTACAACCCTTTCAAACAAAATGCAAACAAACTTCATTAAATCACAACAATAGCAATTAATACGAATGTTTCACAACATTTACAAAGAATGTAGAAGGGATTATTATTACATCGAGTAAAGGGGGGGCTACTACACATCCACCTGAAAAACGAAGGAACTCCCAAAAAATTACTTCAAGGGTTAGTTTTGTTGGTGTTTTGGCTTTAGGTTATTTACGTTTAACATAGCCGCATTTAATCGGCTCTTCATCCTCGCCATTCGGGCAATCCGGGTGGCCATCGCACTCCTGATCGGCACAAATTGTGATGTGCGTATGTCCTTCGCAGGATATCACATCATCGGCGCGACATCTGCCGACGGGCTTTTCGGGCGGTAGCGTTCTGCTAGGGGTTGAACTGTGCGTGGTTGAATGTTCATGTTCAGATGTCGCAGTCGTGTAATCATCAATATCATCATCCTCCTCATTTCCGACATCCAAATCGCTGCTTGGCACTATATTTCGTCGAGGACAAGATAAAGTTTTATATTTGTTGTTGTTTTGCTTTAGTTGCAAGCCATATTTTTGTTTGAAAGCGCTTAGCAGTTTGGCGGTCAGTAGTTAGCTTCGCTTTGTATTGGTTTATTTGCGTCTTCGAAGGATCAGCAGCGAAGGACTTCCTGTATGGCAGCTGGTTTTTGAAAGCTATTTATTGAGTTGCCTACACCAAATCCCTAAATTTGAAACTTGGCACCATTGATGTTTCGAATGATGGAAGTATTTTTTCGTCATAAATATAATATTTACATTCCATCCCCAGATACTACATACTATAGTTTTATCTTGGACTTTAAATTATCAAAATTTGCTAGTATTTTAATGAAAAATTGAATTATTAAAATTTACTTCACATTCTGCATTAGGAACGCACAAAATGTGCGCACAATTAAGTAAACAAAACGCAACTAAAACGAAATGAAATGCAATTAAACACGACGTGACCAAAAACCATATAGGACACGCGTTGACAACGGGTGCAATTTTGCGCTCGCGGACGGTATTTGCTCACGACTAGCATGTATCTTGTTTTTGACGTCCAAGACAAAAAGCAAACGCCAAGTTTGCGTCGGGGGTGCGCGCACAAATGAACGCCATCTCTAATTATTAAGATTTATAATATGTACAAAATGCGTTGAGGCAGAGCTGGCTTATCAACTAAGTACAACACACTATAATTTACAAGGCGTTTGCTTGCTTGTGTTATGAGTTATGAACATAGAGAAAGAGAGCGGATGTTAGAGCGCAAACGAAATCACCAATTATAGAAAATACTGCAACAAAATAAGAGAGAAAAAACCAAGCAAAAAATCATACCAGGACAGTTTTCCTCGTCCGTACCATCCGAACAATCTTTGTGCTGATCGCAACGCGTTTCCACCGGTACGCATTCGCCACTTTTGCATTGAATTTCATTCAAGGAGCAAATGTCCTGACGAGCTTCAAAAGAAACATAAGAAAGAAGAAACAAAATGAATAAAACCACGTAAAAAAAGAAATGATCGAAATGAATTCAAATGGTTTAATTTTCGTCATTGTTATTCGCCAAATATTCAAATGAGATATTAGTTTGCTTATTAGTAGTATTCGTGTGTATGGCGTGATTATCCTTGAGTGTTTTCCATGAGTATGAGGACTAAATATGTTGCATGTTGAAATTCTGCATTTACCTTCAAATGCTTGGAATTGGAAATCATCGGTGACGACATTCAAGCTTCCAATCGTATTAAAGTCGCGAATTTGATTGTAAATAATTTTACGCAGTTGTGCACTATCTCCATAATTTTCACTCTGAATATCAACAGTTACTAATGACGAGAACATATCAGCTGATCTCTTCCTAAAATTATAAATAAATTAATTCGCAATTGGACATTACGTAGGAGTGAAATCCTTACTGGATTCGGACGACTGTTGATGTTTGATTGCCATGCACCTTTTTCAAGAGCAAATCAACATTGTCAACAATTTCTTCTGCGAGCCGTTTGTACGAATCGCTATAGTGATTGTCAAAGTCGGTGTTGAAGGGTTCCATCAACGTAAATCGTAGTCGGTAGTAAACAGGGTGTTTAGGGTGGGTATTTTCGTCAATCGGTGATTCTTCCGTGCCGGAATGTTCACCAGAATTGGTGAAATCTTCATCATCGTCAAATCCGTTACTGAAAATAATGAAATAATCATTTAATTGTCATTTGAATTAAGAATAACTCACTTTTCCTCGGACGCATGCGGATGAACAATTGGCTTTGTCTCTGAACTTTGCAAAGCAAGAGTTTCATAATCATCATCTTCGTCCTTTTCTTCAGGAGGATGATTTTCATCTGACGATTCATCAACTAACTGTTGTGATGGATCTTCTTCCATACTTGCAGCAACTTTTGGTTCTTCCTGCTTTTCTTCTTCTTCTTCTTTCTCTTCGTTCTTTTTATCCCAAAAGTCGAACCAACCTCGCTTGACTCGTTGCAAGGAACGTGTTAACCAGTGATGATCTTCTTCATGGTCAATATGTTGATTTTCATCATGACTAGATTTACTATTTACATGCCCCACTGATCGACTTGATCTTCCTTCGTTGATATGCGTATCGAACGTGAGGTCATCTTCGTGCTGAAAAAACAAAATTGCATTTTAATACTCGATCACATTTTCAGCTATTGCAAAAACTTAAAAGTCTATTTACAGTTAGTAAAATATTTGCAAAAGTTTTTCGCTCATCCCGACTTGACTTGTTTTGGAGTTGGTCCTTAGGTGTAGCTATTTGATGTGTTTAGCTCATGACACACGCAAAGAAGCACAGAAGTGTGCCAAGCAAGCACGTCGCAAGTATTTGCATAAACATGAATAAATAGTTTAGTTGAGTTTGCCTCCTTTTATCGTCCTTCTATGTCCCTAGATTAGTGTCTTTTATGTCACGCGCGCAACTCTTTCGCCGCCCGTTCCACCAAAGTCCAACAGACCTTAAAAGCAAGACGAATCGAGCGAGCAACGCAAACGCAAGAGTGAAGAAACAAACTAGCAACCGCCTCCTCAGACTTTGCGCGAAAGTTTTTACTTTATTTTGCGTAAATTTGTTTTTCAAACAAAATGTGTCGCCCTCGCCGTCCGTTGAATTTTAAACATGATCGTGTCGTTCGCTCAGATGAGGTTGCCCAAAGACTCATAAACGCTGCCGCTGTTGCCGCCGCCAACAGCCTGACTCGCTTCCACCGGAAGTGGCGGTGTGAGGCTCATAGGTCATCGCATTACGCGCGTCGCCGTCTTAGAAGATCGCGTGCATCGAATAACAGACAAGCGTTATTATCGCTATTATTATTATCAAAAAAAAAAAGCGTGCGCATGCCAAACGAGCGGCATTAAAGCTTTTTTGCGTCGATGAGTGAAGTTGAGAAAACTTGAACACTTTCCGTGTAGACGCTGTGCTAAATGGCGAAAAGGAAAATGCTACTCGGATTTCGCGCGCGTTGCCAATGCATTCCAGATGCTTTCACACGATCCTTGATAAATGCGTCGGATGCGCATCGAGTGTTATTTACTTTGCGATTCAAACTTCTTCTAAAGACTTTGTATCATGTATTGTACATGATTTCTTCATTAATTATGAAGAAAAACAAGCATGCTTTGTTCATACTTACATCTTTTATACTTTAAATTGAATAATTTTTGTTTACGCAAATACCAATCAAGTGCAATTGATGTTTATGTACATCTTTAATTAACTCATTGATCTCACAACTCAAGTTACTTAGAAAGCAATAACAATCATCAAAGAATATAAACTTTTGATTTTTGATCTTTTCAAACATTGTCTGTTGCGTTCAAAACAAGAGGGTGGAGGAAACAAAGGAATTGTTGGAAAATATGCTATCATACAATGCCCAATTATATTTTATGAAACTGCACTAGTAACCATTGTTTATAAGCGTTTTTCCTTGCTGCTACTGCGCTTTGAAACTTGTTCACGAAGAAGAACAAGCCATCTGGCTAAACTCTTGTTTGTTCTTCATAATCTCAAGTTTACTTCTGCAACTCCTTCGCTGTATTTCTTTAATGTTTACAGCCAAGTCTGCTAAACTGATATTGTTGAATAAAATACCCTTATGGTATGCATGTTTTAACAATTTAATTTAAAAAAGTAATCAATGGTCTTACACATCAAAATATTTTACCAGTATTTTTATACTTGAAGCACAAAACTACAAGAAAACTAAGATCCTGCAGGATTCGTTTGGCTGGCATAGACGGAACCAGGCCAGAATTTGAGCCCCTTGGCGGAGGATCATACGCATGCATTGCCTTCCTGCAGAATCCTGCAGACTACGTGATAGCTTTATAGGGATTTAATAGCGCTTCTTAAAACACAAGCCACGGTTGTTACGGAAATAAAATTCAGAGGTCAAGAAGTCTTGCACAGTAAAAATATCTTGGAATAAAAATATTAAAAATAGACAAATGAATTACTTTACTCTTACTAAGTGGAAGTAATCAAGGAGCAATAAGTCTTACATTAATAAAATAAAATAAAAGAAGCGCCATAACGAAACCTATTTAGATAAGAAAATTCTTTGAGTTGCGCGATTAGAAGCAATTTGCTCAATGATTAACCAGTTGTGTGTTGCGTTGCTCAAACATTGGTCAAGGCAATTGGAGCGACATATTATCTATCAGCACGTAGCATAAATAAAGTCAGAATAAAAAAGAGTTCAAGCGCATAAATCAATAAGCGAATGATTTGTTTATAAGCACCAGATACGAGCGCGTTGCTTAAAAGCAAAATGGCATTAGACTAATAATTTTTATCGCGTCTTCTAAATTGACGGGTATAAATTTTTACATTAATTCTAATCCGGGAAAAAATCAATTTCTCATGGTCTAATAATAAGTATTGAAAGCACTCGCTGTTTATTCACTTATTACATTCTAGTTTGCTTTTATTTCAATTACAAAAAATGCATAGAATTAATAAATCAATACGTACTTCGTATTCTTAGTGAGTTTAATAATTTATATAATTATATTTCTTGCCAGTCAACAAACAATATAAATATTTGTGATGCTAGTTTATAACAATAGTATCTTTGGGATAAATATCATAAAAATCATTTATATGATGAGAACATTAAAAGATTATGTTTAGGAGACGAACAATGCAGGCATTTGTCGTGATTAAATGCCATACATTATGCGATGGTAATGAATGCTTGCTATTGACAGTTTGAAAAAGTCGTCATCGCCTGCCACAAGATAGTAAAGTGTCACTCGTTTGCTAGCGCATTAAATATTCAGCGTGTCTGTCCCAACTTTTTTAAATTCTCAATTAAGTGCAAAGAGGGCCTATTTAAAGACATCGTAAACGCACAGCATGCGACCGGGGAATCTATTGATTTATGATTGGATCTATCGCCAGTCTTACCCAACTAAATTGATGCCACTTGCGACAATTCATGACTAATTTACAATCAAAGCGTGTGCTCCAGCGTGGCTTATTCAATGCTCGTTTAATGAGCCGCAACAGTTCTGACAAGATATTATACGATGCGAGGAAAAAGTATCTTGTTAAATTCTGACACATTATGTTTATTTTTTAAGTGGTGTTTTGACATGACATTTGGTAATTTCATCTTGTTAACTACTTTGTTGGAGCGCTCAGTAATAATAGTAGTTGCTGAAAATACGTTCAAATGGCGATGAATGCAAACTCGAATGATGCAGCCGCTAAATATATAAAACGTCGGGTTTTATTATTATAAAATGTGACAACTCTACACTAATTGTGTGGTAAATATTACAAATATTAGCGGGGCACACAATAGAAGTGGGCCATGCGGCAATTCGCGAAATAAACGTGCGAGCCTGCTGTATAAAAATAGCATTTATGATGGCATTTCCTTCGATTCGCATTGCTTTGTCCAGTGTGTGTAATTTACTCGTAACGTCATTTCCGAAATTCATTCAAAAAATATGTGAGTCCTTCCATAAGCTCGCAGAGATGAAAGAAACTCAAACCAGTTAAGTGTAATTTAAAAGAAAATAATACTACAATGAAAATCATAACAGGGGCTTAAAATGCATTTCAAGTACGTGCTATCAATTTTAAAATCATTGAAATCGATAAATAACTTTGGAAGTTACAGCGAGTTTAAATTTTCCCGTTTACAAATTATATTAGATTCAATAGCGCTGAAAGATTAGAGAAAAATTAAAACAATCATGCGAAATAATATAGATTGTCGTCTACTACAAAGTACTTTGAACATAAATTGTACTTTTATTAGTAAATATTGTACTTTTTATTAGTTTAAATTAAAAATAACGTAATTTCATAAATTAAGAGTGATATTACAATGAGTAGGATTGCACAGCGTGAAAGTGTGCTTCAAGTTGATGATAACAGTTTTTAAATCATTAAAATCGGTCCATTAGTTTAGAAGTTACAGCCGTTTGAAAATTTGCGCGCTACCGCCAGGGCACACTTGGTAGCGCCTGGAAATTATCATCAAACCTCAGCTTCTGTGGTGATCGAAAAAAAAACCGCGGTCTATGCTTGCGTTCCAGGCAGTAGAATAGACGTGGCGGATCAGCTGCCTAGTTCGGGAATCCTCGTGGTGTTCGCACCTGCTCGGCCGCAGTCTCAGTCAGTGCAGACGCTAGGTGCCGCGCACCTTATGCGCTCGCAATTTCTAGTGGTCAGGTGCACCAGTAGCAGAATAGCACATAATTAGCACTGTACATTTTAATTAATATCTCGGGAACTATAAAAGATATCAAAATAATTTTTTCACCATCGGAAGGCTGATTAAATTTCTGATAATATATCATAGAATCAATAAATTTCGTTCAACAGATTATGTATAATAACTTCCTAAAGTTAAAGTTAGTTTGCGTGAATTTGGCTTGCAATAATTAAAATTTTGTTTCAATATATGATTGTGTATTAATGGCACAAGGTTTATATGTATATACCATTTAAATATTACATGCATTATAGCAGTAAAATTAATTTAAAAGTGAAGAAATGCAAAAATATGCATTGGTTTTGATGCACTTGATATAAATTATCCTCGATGAGAAAACAACAACAACTGAATGCGGGGAAATCCTAGCACGTTTCGCGGGCAGGCAAATGCCTGAAATTCGTTTATTCGCGAACGTGTAAGCAGCATCTGCAGCAAACCGAAATGCAGTAACAGAAGGCAGAGCACGCGAAAGAATCAAGAACACAGAGAGGCATGCTGGGTGTAGTATTGGCGAGGTCGAGAGATATCATAACACTTGTAAATATTCACGAGCATGAACGCCGAGCAATTCGAGAACGGCACTGTGCGCACTGAGGGCGCCCACAAGGATAGGGGGTGTCGATATGCCAATATCAACAACGCGCAAAGCCATATGCGTCCTTGAGTAGATCATTGCCGCATTTCGCCAACACACACGCGCGCGCATACGAATGCAAATGCGAATCAGAATGCGAATGCAAAGAGATCATCTTGCATCTCGGATATCATACACCGCGTAAAGGGAGAGGAGATGAGCCAAATCCTCCCTTCAAGATCTATGGCGAACGCGCACCCGCACCCGCACGCCATGAGCAAGAACAACTGTATTGCTTGCGAAATGGAGCGAAAAAGAACGCCGGAAAAATATACAAAACAAACGCATATCTATTTTATTTATGACTTGAAACAAACCAGAATGAATGCTTTTTTAGCGCACTAAAAATCTACATGCAATAAAAACCGGAAATGTGACACTTGCACGTCTTTAAAATCGATTTCGCACTTGTACGAATTCTTTTAACGTCGTGTTATCCATTAGCGCGCATCAAATAAATAAATATCAGGAAGCCAACAAAGTTTATCATTAGTCATTCGGTCAAGATAAACTGTCGCATTAAATGTAAAATAGAGAAATATTAGAGCGACAAGTTGAAATCGTTTTTAAATAAATTACTTGTAAAAGACTTGAAAGAACAATGAGAAACTCTTTAAGAAAGCATTAAAGGCTTTCGGCGTGTTTAACGAATGGGGTGTGAAAAGGCACGCAGCGCAACGAAGGAGGACAGGAGGGTAGGTTGGCGGCAGTGGAAGTAAGGGCAAAGAACATATTTGACTTCCTTCGTGCCTTACATGTGTGCGATGGTGATGATGATGATGATGGTACGGCTCTCTCTTCGTCGGGGCTGCGTAATTTGCCGCTAATATGATCAATCTGGGCGGCAGTTCGCATTCGCGGCACGTATGCGCCATTCTCACCCCCCAAACCAGTGAGTCGCGCGGCGTCGCTGCCCCCTGTGCTCGACGCCGCCACTTCGTCTAATACGCACACGTACGCGGCGTCGGCACTGCTTTCCGCAAGTTAAGTGTAAAATTTTCTTCTTCGCCGCCACCGTCTGCCGACGACGTCGAAGTCATGCTCTCTTGTGAGAAGCAAAAAGTAGCCAAAGTTTTTCCGCGCAAGAAAATGCGCAATTATTTTGGGGATTTTCATGCGAACACCACAGAATTATTATCATGTAAAATTCAGACTAATTACTCTCGGAAATTTTCATAAATTCAGTGATAAATGCCAGCGTTGAATAATCGAGGGAATTATTGAAAGAGAGCGCAACTTGTTTATTATCCACAACAAATAATATTATATCAATAGAGTTGGAGGGGTAGTGGAGGCGGAAAATGGTTAGAAATGCGAATATCACGTGAGGGATGGATGGTGGGTTTTAATTAAGAGTACGCAGCATAGATGGATATGCGATGTACATATGTGCGCGTTCGTTAGTTGAAATCAAAATATTTTAATGATGCCTAGCTGCTGCTGGGAGGTAGTAATGCATTCGTTTCTTTTCGGTGTGCAAGTGCAATGAGCAGGAAAACCACAGCGTAAAAAATGAATTGAACAACAACCAACGCATAAACGTAATGAACCCTACCCTATCTGTTGTCCTATTATAAAGTTTAACTACGCATCAGCCATCCAACCAAATGGACCGCAATATGTTATTGTTATTATGATAATAATAATGCTAACCTAATGAATAGCACGCATAGTAGAGCAAATATTTTTTGCTCGAAGTAATCAATAGATTTAATTAAATTCAGCTGTTTACGAATTTTGCGAAAATGCCTTGTATAAAGTTTCTACATTTACGATGCCATTAAAACTAACGTTATTTTAGCAACCCCCTTAGAATTGAGTTGTTTCAATGGTCGAATAGTAGAAACCGTCGTCCGAACCATTATCAAGTCAATCAAAACCATTAAACAACGGTGGCAACAGTGACCATCCAATTAAATTATTTTACCCAATCGAACGCCGACCAAATTTTCACATTAGCAGGACAACTTATCGATAATTTAATTACGCACGAGTCACACATCAAACGCATATTTATTTTATGCTTTATTGCGGCATTACGTATAATCAATAAGATGCCACCTGCCCCCGTGTTTGTGGAATATTTGAAAACATAACGCTTAATCGACTACGCGCTGACTTTAAACTTAAGACCGGTGCATGTTCAGCCCCTTGAGGGCGCAAAGGACGCGAAACATGACGTTTTGGGAGGCACGTAGCCCGGAAGTGCCCATTCGCGAAATGATGGAAAGTGCCAATGAGAATAACCCGTTAGCGCCTCAAGCGTTGCGTGGAACACTCTCTTCTTCATTGTTGTGTATTGCTCAAACGTTTAGCAACCGGGGGTTGGCAGGGCAATGTTGCAAATTGTACACTGCAGGCTCATAGACTTGCGTTTTTGAATTGCTTGTTATGTACAAATACGCGATAAATGAATACAGAGTGTCTTTAAACTAGAGATAAACTAGGAGAATCATGAAGGAACTTCATTCGTTTAAAATATTCAAAGTGAATGAATCAATGCAATTCACAACTTTTGCAATTTTCAGTAATTAATTTTCACACCCTGTGAATAACGAACAATTATATTCAGATGAGTTTCACCGGTCTAATTACATTATTAAATTATATTTGTATAAAATATAATATTTGGTTGTTTGTGTCTGAGCATGGTGCATGTAAAAATAATTGCCAGGAGTGCTGAAAGTTGTTCAAGGGTTTCTCGTCCAACGCAAGTGGGTTTTCAGTTTTCAGTTTCGTTTAAAATTTAATAGAGTTGAATACTTTTGCTACAAAATTAACAAAGACCATCTAATTGGGTGGCTTCTTTTGATTACTTTATCGAATATCCAAATAGTTGACGTACCTAAATAATCATGCGCTGAAAAAGTATTTTGGCAGCGCATGAATTCAATTAGTGTGCTCTTCCTGGATTCATTCACAAAACCTTCGAAGCGATGCGCGTAAATTGCGGATTTTCCACGCGCCATGTGAAATAACTTTCTGCGGAAAATGCGGTGCAGGGCTCCGCGTGGAATTTGTTTGGCAAACAAAATCGTTGACTTGCTCGAGTACGCCAATATTTGTTCACACATTATCTGAACGACAATATTATTCAATGCTATTTGCACTCGTTCGTACGCGCTCTCACATGTGTTCAAGCACAAAATGCAGACAAAAACCATTCGCACAAAGATGTACAAAGAAAGCGCAGCTTGTGACCAACGTAGGAAAAAAAAGAGATAAATGTTCATCAAGCGGTAGCGCGGCTGTCGTTGGGATTATTTTAATGAGCCTTGATGACCATTATCAAGAGTTCATTACGCGCTCCCCAGTCTTCAAGACGTTTCATTACGACGCCACGCGTTTATTATTTGCATACGATTTTGTCGTGTTGTTATCATCAATCTTTATTAGCATACTGCCACTTTAACTTATTAGCTGCTCAATCAATTGACAACTTGATCATTTTTTTGCCCTCTAACTGTACACGTAATTTTCTTATTTTGATTCAGATTGCAAATTATAGCAGATGGTATTATGCGATTATGATATAATATATAAAAAATGTCAGACAAGACAAAAATCAAAAGCCAATGACCATGATTAACAAGTGAAACCGAATTTGGAAACTTGCTATGTTAAATTTTCGGCGCATGTCTCAGCTCTATACTTGGCGAAATTTGACTAAGAATGACTTGGAGAACAAGAACAAGTTATTGATGCCTTATTTAGTAATTCAATGCAATGAATCAGAATTACATCACATCAAATCTATTAATACATGATTGATTATATCATCTTTATGAATAATCGTATTAATGTTTTACGATTTCAAATCACTGCGAATAATTAGCATTTTACCGAGATGCAACTTTGATATTATGCACGTTTTCTTGCATTAAAACTGAAGAGTAATTAATTAAATAAATATGCAAAGAGCAAACAGATGAGGAAGGTTAGCACACGCTACGCATTAACATTCCATCAACCATATTCAGTTTTTATTACTCTATGTGACTACCGTCGACATGCGCCGAATGATGATCAACGATTGAATAATGCTGAATATTCGATAAAAAAAGATCTATTATTATGATTGATTGAATCATTGACTTCATGAATTATGCGCGTGCTATTTGAGCAACAAATAATAATAAATTTATTTGCATGGCATACTGATTTATGCGCCACACGTTAAGTATTAGTTGCGCGTGCTATTATTGTTTTATTTCATTTTTTGTGGGCAGCAACGTTTTTTCCGCTCATGAATTTTACGAATGCACTTCCCAGAATCGCACGCCATTAATAGTTGCGCGCACTCTGATAACGCACAGTAATAAAATAAAATTTAAAATAACGAACACTTGTGATGTGTGTTCACTTTACAAGTTCTCTGAGCGCTGAGCCCGTTTATAAATAGAATTGCAAAGCAATGCAAAGTCACTGCACTCACTCGCAGTGAACATTTGTTACAATCAATGCATTATGTTTAAGATTGAATTTCATTCGAAAAAAATGCGTTTCCAAATTAATGCGCTGAATACAAACGAAACCAAAGTTAAGTACATTGAACTATAACAACATTTCCTTTTCATGCACCCAATAGTGCACCCACTATTCAAATAGATGACTAAATAAGTAAACTTGAACCACGAGTAAAATAACACGGCAAAACTTACGAATGGACTGAAATCTTATCAGCGAGTAAACTCTTCATAAAGATCTCTAATCTCATATTGCATAATGCCAGTTCAAACGACGTTATCTCAATAAAGTTCAAGTCGATGATGATCGAACTTAAACTCATCAAAGACATGTATGTATGTATGATAATAATCAGATGTTGGCTCTTGTGGTCGGCGGTCAAACTTGATGCAACATTAACGCAAATTCAAGAGATTGATATGCGCTTTGCCGCCAGCTCCCTGATGTGGGAAAGCCTCGGACAATTACATTAATTAAATTGACGACGCTTGATGAGCGTTCCCGCGAGACGCACGCTGTTGTCATTGTTGTTTAAGAGAATGTTGCTCGCCATCACTATCTCTGCAATATTAATGCATGTCCCCGATTAGATTTGCTCTTCGTGCATCATTGAAATGGCTGAAATTGAATTATTATGCATTCATTTTTTTGATGTATTAAAATATTAAGCCTGGCACTATCGATCACTAGCAATAATAAAACTGCTAGTGTCAGAAATGGAAATTAGTGGAAAACGAATGGAAAATGAAAATTATCATCATTGCGCCCGCGTGCTTAAAGCAACAAACAAGCAGTAAATCACGCGAAATTAAATTCCAATTGGGGATTCGGCAAATTGCAATCGGAAGCTCTATTGAGTTTTGTGCGTTTTGTAATAAATTCCAATGAATATTTCATCCATCATTTTCGATCGCCCGCGATCATGCATACCGCACACTAACATATGGCTCAGCAAAGGAATTTTGTTCAATTTTGAGCAACTATTTACATTGTAATCATTGCATTATTCACGTGCGTTTATGTCTTCTTTATTTTTGATCAAATTTTCGAGTTAATTGAAAAATGTGCTGAGCGACAAAATGACGCATGGAATAAATTGAAATTTAAACAAAAAACTTTACGAGAAATAAATCACAAGTGTAATTTTTCTCAAGTTTGGCGTACATTTTGAACGCGTGTGCTCTGATATTGCACTTTTATTTAGTCGTTTTACAAGAGCTCCTAAACATGCATAAAGTAAAGTTAACAGTTGTCCGCCTGTTCCAGTCGAGTGCTGGCTGGCGAAGGCGGCGGTGGCGGCGCGCCGAGTGGATTTTATTTTGACTTATGTCGCAGTAGGGCGGCGTGTTGTAATCCTGGCGGCGGGCGGACGCGACCACAATAGAAACGTCTCGACAACGGGCGTTGTAATATGCCGGAAAACAGATTTAAACTAAAGCAAAACACGCACGTGGTGGCATTTAGTACAAGCGACGACCACGACGGCGGCGGCAAGAAAAAGAGAGATCGCCTCGCAGGGGTGCGACAGCGACCGCGCAGGCGACGACTTAATACCAGAACAAATTATGTAAAGGAAGTGCTTTACATTTTTATTAGGCAACGAGCAAATGGGCCGTAAAAACGAGGCGATAAAACGTATGCTCCTTGATGATGAATGCTGATAATGTTACCAAGTGATAAAAATACTTTTAACATTAACAATTTCAATAAATGCACACGCGCAGTCTTCGATTTATACTTGCAAAAAGTGCATACGGAAATATTGAGATTTAGGCTACTTTAGTAAATGATGCATAAAAAGTGAACTGCACGAATTCACAGCGGAAGAAGAATTGTTAAGGAGCGTCAGGAATTGCAAAGTAGGTGTACAGATGTACGAAATGCACAGGGTTCTTCATCTTCCTTCTTTTTCTCCACTTCTTGTGCCGCCAGTGGTGAGAGGAAGGACGTGCTCCCCTCACTCCTTCGTCAAGATAAATGGACAATATTAAGTGCGCGAAAAGCCGCCAACACATTTGCTCCTTGGGAGGTGGAGGGTTGCAAGAAGAAAAAAGGAGAGAAAACGAAGAACAGCAATTCTCTGCTCGTACGCGGGGCGTTTAAAGAATCCTTAAACGTTGAAAAGTTATGATGGATTAGTTTGAGGCGGATAAATCTCAAGCGCTAACACACACGTTTCCCCAATGCGCGCAAGGATGAAGAATAAGGCTTTTAGACGCCGCGAGGACGAACACATGTGGGGGGCAAGCAAGTAATGTGCACGCGCACTCACGCGGGGTGCGCACGCGTCTAAGAATAAGCAGCCTAGCGAATCAGGGGATTTACATACAGATAGCGCCGGCAAAGTTGTCGAGGACAAAAAGGACAAATGAATGCGCGCAACTCGCACAACGATGAATTATTATAAAAGGCCAAGGTCATCCCCAAATTATCACACGACCTGTTTAATTTGATGATAAATGATGTGAATATTGCGTACACATCTTTACGCTTCGCAGAATGCAAAAATTATAAATAATACCTACGACCTTTTGAACTTGAACCACGAGGATAAATTTCCACCTCATCCTTTGGGGGGATGGTGGCATCCTTCACGCGTATGCAGATTACATGAAGAGGACAGTTGTCAGACTCGTCAAGTGACAAGGTGCAATCCTTCATCACGAGAAAAAAGTGTACCCTCCTTTTACTCGGGCCATCTCAAGTGGTCTCAACATTGCAATTCTTGCATCGCACCGATATTTTCCACCTTCGGCGCGACAGCTGTGTGTCCTCGCATACGATTTATACGAAATGGCAGCCCCTCTCTCAGCACGCAATAATTTCCACTTGTCTCGCAGTTCTTCAGGTCTAATCAAGCGAGTTGCAAGTGCGATACTCGACACAACCACTTCTTGTACACCAGCGAGCTGTGAGCTGATGGAAATATTGAGTTTGCACTCGTATTTTTACACCACCAGCAAGCTCACATCGTGAGTAAAGTTTTAGACGAATTTGTCTTGATCACAAATGCGATAAGATGTGATAGCATCTCCTGAGACAAAACGCGAGATGAAGAGGTGATGCGCTAAAGTCGCCTGCGCGCTCCTTAAAATATTTATCCGCTGGTGATCACACCGAAGGAGATAAGAAAGTTACAAGGCCTCAGGGAGCGCCACCTTCCTGAAGAGGATTCAGCACGGTGTGCAAGGAGCGCGTTTATTGAAAGCCGCCGCCGCCACCACCACCGCCACTGCCACTGCCACTGTCGTCACCAAGAGGTGAAAGACGTCGCTCTGTTGACATGTAAAGTTAAGCGCGGTTGTAACTGAGAAGCTTTCTTCCTTGGATAGCTCACATATATAGGGTGTCATGAATTTAACGTAAAATTAACCAAAAATACGGTTTTCTAATCTGCAAAATTATGAGGATTTATGAAGAGTTCTTGACGCTTTAATTCTGAGTTCATAAGAAATTTAAATGAGCAAATAATTGAATCATACGGAATGTTTACACGCAAAACGAGGAAATGAGCAAATGTTTATTTAAATGCAGAACGTAGAGGCGTTTTCGTGCGGTTGGCATGAATGAAAAGTGCGGAAAATGCAAACGCGCGCACTCTACTCTAAATGCAATAATAAGGAAGCTGTAAAGTGATATTTTAAGCATTTTAATCATTCACCAGCATAACACATATGCACTCAATATGCGAGTAATATAACTACTAAGAGATTTTCATCGAAAAATCTCAGCTAGAATATGCTAGAGATGCAGTTTAATTCATAGATTATTTTACCATAACAAAGCGTATATTTTTCAACCCGAATAAATAAATAGAGTTTGCGCGGAATATAAAGGCTTATTTTCAATTAAATCGCGTACAAATGAGACTCTATTATGTGTGTTTTAATTAAGCGATGATAACATGACGAACAATGCAGATTAATCAGGCTTATTTCCGTTTTAATGATTAAAACAAAAAAAACATATTCACTACGTGATTCTCGTATTGGCCTGATTTTCATTCATGATTATTGTTTTCAGTTTCCATCATGGAAAAGCGTTATCCATAAATTGACAGAGGTTTTAATAATTTACACAAACAAAACAAGTGGTTAAATCCCAGAAATCTACATTTAAAATTATTTAAAAATTAACTATTTCTCTTTTCAGCAAGTTTAAATAAAATTCATTAATTATTTTGTTTTCTAACACATTTCTAATTGGTCGTAAAAATATTATACACTGGGAATTAAAGCAGATGACATAATGCTTTGAATAATTTGCCCGTGACATGAATAAATGTGCCGCAAAAAAGTTATATTAGTTATTTTTAAAATCAGTTTTCAAACAAGTATAATTAATCGATGTTTTTGTTTTGAAGATCTTTGACTGGCACACTAAAAATACAATTACAGTTTGCACGAAATAAGTCACATAAGATATAATTCTCTGAAACCCAAATTGCTGTACCAAATATTACGCATAATCATTAAAACATTTGCATTTATCGCTGACATAAATTCGGTGCGGTTTTCGTACACTTTGGAGCAATTCATTCTGCTCGTTTTATGATCTCATGAGGCCATCGATGACAATGTGCGGTCGAGTGCCAGAAAACAATAAACCCAATAAAGCAAACGGGCACCACAATGCATAACAGCATGAGATCATCATCGTTGGTTTATGCAAGAACAAAATATGCGCTTGATTACGATTCACTCTGCATATCGTAACTTTACCGAACTTTCAATGCTTAAAGCATTAATCGAACTTGTTACTCGAGCTACTTGTGTTGATATTAACTTAATTTATCGACAACTTGTGTAATCTTAAACAACACAATAAATTATACGTTTCACGATTAAAAATATTCGAAATTTAAAGCGATTTAAAATGTTAAAATATTATTTATTTAACGAATTTCATGAACACTGAAGAAAAGCAAATACATTTTTTCCAATTCGTTTTCGTTAATTCAATACAAGTTTAGTTCATGCTTATTTTACTCGTGATGTCATATTGAACGAATAATTTCGCTTTGATCTCGACGAAAATAGCTTATGTTAAATACACGCATATATAAATAAATTATAAAATATTCGTGCCGTTTGCCGGTTGAGCTAATAGTAATAGATGTGGTATTCTTTTATATTTCTGTCACATTCGAATACTCTGTGACATTCAGTCATAAAAATGATGCATTGAGTGTCTCGTAACCTGCTTATCATATGTAAATTTAATGAATTACATGCCACAATTATTCAAATTGCATTCACCAAATGCAAGGAACTAAAATCCTCTCGTAATTGGAAAATGACTTGCGCTCAGCACGTCTTAACAGCACTTTGTATAAAATTGGCAAACATAAAAGCAGTTTTTATGGGCAGATAAAGATTATAATTAAACTTACATTAACAACTCGTAACATGGACAAATAAGTACATAGCACTTGCAAATTTATAGCAGATTAATTGCACTTCTAGTCATACAAAGCCAACCATTTTATTACCTTGCAAAAAAGGAAATCTCGATTAGTTTTATGCAAACGCGAATAAATTTATTTATTTGGATGGACGGAAAAAAGGAAGAGGAACATTTTGTATGAACACACAATGGTTTTGCAAATTCAATGCACGTCGACGACCGGCTGAAAATTTCTTCTGATGGCCTGAAACCGGCTGAAACCTGTAAACTGATGGCGACATCATGGAATTTATCATTCCGTGCGAAACCGGCGGCAATATATTTGTATGCGCTCGTGTGTGAGTCTAGTGACAGTGGCAAAACTGCAGCTCCTGCAGGAGAACGCTGGCGAATAAGCAATATAAATCAGAGCGACACAATATGTGTTGGAAGAGATGGCGTGACCCAGCATCGCTTGTTATCACTCTAACTTTTACACTCTTTAACTCTTTAGAGAAGCATCAAGCCAGAAACTTGGGCCGCGCCGGAATCAATATAACTAGTAACCCTGCGTGCCCACCACCGCCAAGGATGAGTTTTCTATCGAAATTTCGCCATGTGTATAGCCATTATCTCCACAAGAACTCCCTGCCATCAACATCAACGCGCTCTTCTTTCTCTCCCTCGTCTCCCCATTGCCTTTCGAGGAACCCCA
Source organism: Aleochara curtula (assembly GCA_963978815.1). Taxonomy (NCBI): domain Eukaryota; kingdom Metazoa; phylum Arthropoda; class Insecta; order Coleoptera; family Staphylinidae; genus Aleochara; species Aleochara curtula. The sequence continues at coordinate 355,149 of OZ022219.1, forward strand.
ATGCTGCACAACAGTTGGTAACGGCAATGTGTCGTCCGAAACCCGGAAAAACTTATTAAACCTTCTTCCTGCTCCTCGTGGTGCAGTGGCATCAAATGCGTTAAGCAACCCAAAAACTATTTACAAAGAATCGTTATCCTGATGAGATTATTTCCTAATTTCGTATTATACAAATTAGTTTCCGGTCGCACCAACAAAATTTCATCAATGCCATATTAATAATAGATATGATTTTTACTTTTGGAGCATTAATCATGATTAGGAAGTTTTGTCTTCAAGGACTGGATATCACACGCTTGATGTATGAATCAATATAAGTAAAATAATAAATAAATTGACGCTCAATAACCATAAAAAATAATTACACTATAAATTTGGAAAATAACAACGTCAAGAACTACAGGCAAAAAAATATGTGGTGCATTTTTACATTGCCAAAAAACATGTTTGACTTCTATCCAGTTCTTCACACGAGAGAGCAACTTGTTAAACACTAAAATATGCAGCAAAAAGTCTTTAAGCTGCATGCTGACCAGCTTGAAATGCAATAAGAAATATGTAAACTGAACTAAAACGTTCACGAACGCGAGCAAATAAGAGCAACATAAACAAGTGGCCTGAAGATCAGGTACGGAGCGAAGCACATTACGAATATAATAATGCGATTATTACAGATAGCACACGAATGTAATCGTAAAACGCATAAAATATTTGATTGGCTATAATTTCACACACAGCTATTCACAATAAATCTTAAAATAAAAATTCATATAAAGCCACAAGTGACATTCTTTCGTTATTTACTTGGAATGCTTTATTTTACGAGATTTCCTTCACTTGTCGTTCAAGGTAAAAAATGCATTGGCTGTATCTAATTTTATTGGTAAAGTGCAAACACTGCAGCCGCATAAACCAAGTTGAAATAGTCATAAAATCGAGGTTTTTGTTTAGGAATAAGCGTACAAGTGTTCTGATTTGCATAGATAATGTGACAATGCAAATAGGACAGGTTCTAAGCATTGTTAATTTTTTAACACGCTTTAACACTTTGAAAAAGTTATTGTTCCGTAGATAATGAGCACTTTAAAACACACATAAAAAAATAGATCGTCGAGAAATTATGGAGAATTTGTTCAAAAAACAAAACTGACAGAAACATGCAGCACTTAATCTTATAAAAACGTAAATTCAATTAGCTTAGAATTCAGCAATTTGTCCTCGCACACTACGAAAGCGGAAACGAAGTGAGCAAAACATCCGTTAGCATTTTGTCTGGCTGCAGCAGCCGCACGAGGGGCGGCTGTTTTCTGGCGGCGCTTTTACGGCCATTATCATTGTTCACACTGCATGTTATCGCTACCGCTATCAGAGTCATCGTTGAGGTATTTTCATTTTCACGCTCGCTGTACGGTGCTCTTTCCTTCTTCGCCACCACCGCCGCTGCCGGCGTGGAAGCAACAGGTGTTTTGCTTTTCGCAGCCAGGCGGCAGCCAGCATGATTTTGCAGCTTTTCCTGTCTGCTCTTTGCTCTTGCCACCAACACTTCCGCGTTTGCGTTTGAGTTTGCACATTTCAGTGGGCAATATTTTCGTCTGTGCGGTTTGCCTCAACGCGGAAAACCACGGACAACTGACACCGCATAAGGTCTCCTTTTCATCCCGACTGGATCACGTCGGAAAATTCTTCCGCACGAACAGAGACCAGAATATCCCAAGAGACATTTTACTTTTCGATGGATTTTCACACGATTTGGTGGGAGAAATTGAACAAGATCGAAACTAAACCCAGCTAAAATTTAGTTAATAACATAAAACACATTTCCGTTCCATATTTATTTTCGCATACAATCAGGAAGTGCGCCTTCATTCGCCGAGCGCACAAATCACAAGTGTTTTAATGTTTAAGATCAAAAAACGCCGATGACATACATGATAATCACCATGCGTCTTTGACTAAACTAATAATTAATTAATTTATAAACCATACGTGCGTAATTTATGCCAAAATCTGCACAAACTATTACTACAAAATGCGGAAGAACTAATAAACTTTGCAAAGCGTACCACCAAACTGCTACAATATTTACAAGATTGTACAGTAATGAAATATTATTATTTAAACATTCCACTGCTAAATTTGTTTATCTTTTGCATGTTTACCACAGCACAGCATGTAAGGCGCGTTTTTCGTATTCTTTTTCTTGCCATGAAAACTTTATTTCACTCAGCACACTCTCGCACGCTCTTGAAACTAGCAAATGTGCGCAAATTGCGAATCGACATTTGCTGTAATCTTAGAAGCACCGAAACTCTCATAAAAAACCAGACAAGCCGATAAACAATTCAAGTGATGTTTTCTCTCCGGGTTAACGAACTCTTCAACTATTACAAAAACTAATCCAAATGTTAATTCTAATGTATCAAACGCGTCTGACACCCTATATAAAAAAATTTGATATAGCGCGAACAAAGTACAGAAGAAGTATTGAGTAAGTAATCTTAAATAAGTAAACTCAGAAGTTATGAATGTAAACTGCTACCGAAATGTGTACTGAATTTCAGTTGCTAAGTAAACGTTGACAACCGGCCTTTTATTAAGCGCGCAAATAAAATAAACTTGATATTGATAAAGAAAAATGTTATAAGATGAAATGAAATACATTTTTATTATTCGTTTAGATTACGTTGTGGGCAACGCGTTAAAGCACGACTTGCATTGTCCTTTGTCGATGGAGAGTAGTGAGTAGTGTGCGCGGTGTCCAAAGCGTGTTTGACCGTTTATATAGTGCGAGACGCTAAGTGCCGAAACGTGTCATCGGCCCATCATCTTTTCCTTCTGTTTATTTTCACTTCTCCATTAAACTATTTGGTTCGTTCACGTGCTTTTCCCGATATGAGCGCCATAAGAATGAATCACTCGTGTGCCCATCACTTTTCTTTATTTTTATATATTCAATGCTCTCCCAATTTTTTCCTTTGATATTTCACTACACAAACTGTGGATCTAAACAAACGTTTCGAAAGCGAGCATAGATTATTTAAACATTTAGATAGCAGGGAACGAACTATTTCAGCGTACAAAAATTTCATTTATAGTTTCTTGGAATCAGGAGTAAACTCCTTAAATGTCGCAATAGCTAAATAAAGTTGAATGTGTTTATAAACACATTGAAAGTACAATAAATAATGAGCAGATCAAGTATAGCAAAAAATTTGGGTTATCACGTACATAAAAAGAGTGATATAAATTAATCGTAATGTTATGACTCTCTTGGCCGTTAATTAAACATCAGCTGTGTGTGCTCATCGAGTGCGTCGCTTCGTTGGTTTATCAAGCAAAGGACCAATTTGAAATACATGTATAGTCCATGTACAAAAGCCATAAAATAATTAATTTTTACGATACTCGCATGCTCATTCATCTGTGTGTCTAGTCTAACTAGCGCTCTAATGCTAATAAGAGTTCACATCATAAGTGTGTCAGCTTAAGCACACCAAATTATTTGTTTGAATTTATGACCAACAGACGTCAATTTTTCGCAATACGATCATCGTTTAAAATTAGCACTAACTAAATAAATCTAAATGTTGCTGAAGTATAGAGTTTCATGTACGAGAACATTAGTTCATTTTTAATGTTCACTTGGTAGCATTCGTATTAATTAAAACTTTTCATTTGTAGCGTATGTGTGAAAAGTTCATGCGGGATATTTTATGACAAGGAAGAAGTCACATTATTCTTCATTTGTTCCAGGTTGTTTTTGAAAAAAAATTAAAAGATAATTTATTTATTCAACTATTAACTACTCAGCATTTAGCAGCATGCTGCAAACGGAATGTTGGTGGTCGAAGCAATTTAAATATAAACGCACAATTGCACAACGAGAAAGATCAAACGAGAAGGAGCAACGTTGTTGTTGATTTCCTCTTTTGCTCCTTCTGCGATTCTGCGTAGGATTAGCAGCTTCCACAATTTACGAGCATTCGCTCTTCATCGCTGATTACAGAGCTACAAAGAGCGCGTAATAATAATAATTGAAGTTAACGACGTTTTGTGCTGCATTGTAAAATCAAAGCAAATATTGCTGCGAGTTGTATAACCAAATCAGGAAGAATAACTTGCACATATGTACAATGTACGAGTAGACCACATAATGAAGATAGAGAGGCGAAGAGTCTCAGCTAACAGCTGCCATCATTTTTTCTCTTCGTTGCCGTACAAGGCTATTTGCACATTAATTACGATGCATTATGTTTATCGTGTTAAAAAATACGGCAAATAGCAACTGTAATCAAGCGAAGCGCGCTTTTTGTTTTGCATTTGTAGCGCGGCTGACTTGACAATCAAGTGAGTCGAATGATAATGAATGCATTTGGTTTATAATAATGTGCATGTTTTTTCATGAAATAATTGCTTAAGGTGTGTTTGAATGGCGCCAGCCTCTTCTTAGTATTCATAAAATTCACATCAATCAGATTCGCAATATACACACAATGCGCATTAATATAATTAAATATAATCACAATTTCTCTTAGAATTTCGTCGCATGCTGTAATCGTAAAAAAGGAAATGTCACAAAGAACAACATCGGAATAAATTGCGCGTTGAATAAAAGCAGCCAGCTTGTGGGCTTAAACCAAGTCACATAAACAATCACGCTGAAGACATGCAGCTTACCATTGAGGATGAAACGTGCGTGGGTGACGAGACTTAAAAAGATTATAAGCAAAGACATTCATAGCACTAGTTCAATGATTTCTTCTTCTTCTCTTCGTCGTCTTCGAAGACATTTGAATGCGTGTTTCACGCTTTATGCGGTGTTAAATAAAAGAACGAAAAAGTCACTTGGAATTTATAAATAATTCATAGGTGAAGCATAATTCACATTTGATTTAAGACAATTTTGCTCACAAGTTTTCATTTCTAGTACAATTGACTAACTCTTTAATTAATTGAACACCACGCGAATGTGTGTAAAGTTCATGAACACCATTTATTCCCACATTGAGAAAATGCAAATGCCGTGCGGACAATTACAAGACGTGAATTAATGAGTAGCACTTGATTGCGTTATAGATTAATGAAGTCATCAATCGCGGTGAGCGTACAAACGCGCATCCGTTTATAAAACATGTTCAGTGCGCTTTAGGCTTACCAAATACGCACATTTGATGTTGGTTGTAATTGCACGATTCGGACAATTGAACGATTGTCAATGTGTTTTAGCCATTGTTACACCCTTCAAAAGGATCAGGTAAAGGGTTGGCATGTACTGTATGCAAAGATCAAATACTGGTTAAAGTTAACGAGATGAAATGAATACTTTTAATACGTTTTTTTGGTCAGACTTGGGACGACGTCTGAAAGTGAAACCAGTTTCACATGTTTTATGAGCATTTAATTATTGTATATGTAAATTGTTTCGCTCGCAGTGATGCTATTTCGAACGTGCGATTCTCGGAGTCATCCCACGGGATAATCGTTATAAATAGTGCGGGTGTGTGCGCGGAGGGAACATTAGGAATGCATGGGATGCGTGGGAAAAGTGGCGAACGAGACAGACGCGACTCTCGCCGCGCGCGCGCACGTTCGCGCTTTACTTTAATGAATGACGCATCGACGAATCCAGTTTTACGCGTTTTTTCTTCAAAACTAGTTTACTACTTCATTGCACACACGCGCACGCCCAAGCAGGCCAACCATGTGTTTATAGACGCCGGCCAGACAACAAAACGCGCTCGGCTAAAGTTGGCTTTTCTTGGTTCACGTTTCACTTCTTAAAGGGTTACCACCTTTAAATTATCAACCTATTAATTCATTTCGTCACTCAAAATATACATTCAACCTTTAAGAGTCTGTTACCGTAAAAATTACACTTGAAAAAAAATTCTGGTAAAGTAAAATTCGAAATAGGTGAATTGAAAACGCAAATTTCAGTATGAAGTTGAAAGGTATATTTTTAGCAAATAAAAGTATGATTTTTTAATAAGAATTTCTATTAATGTAACAGTCGGCTGTGTAAAGTATGTCGAGAGTAGTGGAAAGTAACTACTGCATGTTTTATCAGCACTCGTTCATTGTCCAGAGTTGAGTTTTTCCGCACCCAGCAAATTTCAACTTTTGAGCAATTGTGGTCGTTTGCAAAATGAAATGTAAATATGCATTCAATATGTTCAAATCTACGAATACTTCTCTATCTATCTATGCATTCAAAGCAATAATATTCCCATTTTTTGTTAGGATCATTCATTGACCACTAGAAAATTCCAGGACTAATTTTGAAAACAAGAAATAAAAACACGACAACTGCTAGCAGGTGATAGGTGGAAAACGTATCCATATTTCAGTTGTTTTCAGTCAGAATTGAGTCGATTGTTGTGCGGTGACGAAAAACAAGAGAATGCAAATGGATTCGTAATGCACAAACGCATTCGCGGCGAGTAAAGCGACCAATTGTAATGTTTTACAATGTGACAGCTTGCAATTTTTATGCAGTTTATTCGATGTTTTCACTCGTGCGTTTCCATTAAATCACAGCACTCACACACACACTTTGCCAATCAGATTTCCACGCACGCTGCTGAAAAAACATGCAAAACTAATAATGCAGGCGAAAAACCAGCGAATTCGCTAAAATAATATATACAACATACTTGCCAACTGGATAGAAATCAACGCATAAACAATTTGCGCGCACAGCCATATGCGTGTGAATGAAAAATTATTATTTTATATTTGCTTGCCGCGGCAGCAGGAAAAAAATTACGATGCGCACTTATTGCACACACCGACTGCCAGCAACAAAACTTGACGTGCGCGCGCAAAACTTTTATTCCAACTTCTGGCTTTTGCATCGAGTAAAACTCACCCCGAAAGAAGGGCTAAGAGGGTATAGTGCAGTAGCAGCTTTTTCGTATTTATTTCGCGCGCTATGAATCATGCAAAGTCTTTGTTGACAAAAAAACATATCACCAAAACGAACGAACATTATATGAAAAATGCCAAAGTATTTTTCAATAACGTTCGCGAAAAGTTTTCGTGTTTTGCGAGCGCGTTGTGTTCGACCAACCCAATATTAAAATGCATTTAAATTTATACAATATGTTTGAGACTGAAGATTTTCCGTGATTTCGCAAGCGATTCGCAGAATGCGCCATGACTTTCAATGGATTTACCTCGATTTTTTTTCATTGCGTTATCAGAAAGTTTATAAAAACTTTTCGCGTGTTTATTGCCATGTTAGCCATTGTAGTCTTATCGCTTATGACATAAATGGTAAGCCTGGAATTCAATACATTTTAATTAACTATTCAATGCCATTAATCTATTGTGATAAACAATAATTATGAATGTTCGATAAATGTAAATCTAGAATCAAAAATTCATCATGTCTGAAGCCGTTCATTAAATACAATAAATTCTTTTTCGCAACATTTAATTAAATTCGCGCCACCGGCTATTAAAATCACCGAGCGAAAACAAGAGGCAAACAATACTCGTAAAAATAAATTATACTTGTTGGCGCACCGTTTGATTGGGATCGGATTCTTCAATATGAACCCAAGCAAGGCAGACAGGCAGGCAGGCAAAGTGTATTTTTAAAGCTCGCTTAAACTTTACAGTAACCTGAACACTCTCTGGAAGGTTTCCTCTGCATCTTTGCCACCAACAAGCAAAAGACTAAAGAGTGAAGGAGAGATAGCAATTTGCTTCTTCATTTGCATAATTATACAGTGATATCGTGTTCAATCTCATGGCAATTGATGTTAATTAATTAAGAAATTCTAGGCAAGTTCAACACGCACAAGTCCATCACTAAAACTACTTGCCATTATGCACACTATAAATGCGTAAGCAACGTCTTGAAATAAATCAAGATTATTTCATTATTAAGCAAACAAACATCAAAACAACTTGTTGATTACGAGCGAAAATTATGCGTTAATAAAATATTATTCACTCATCTTTTCAGTATTGATTTTACACAGCAGAATTTATATTTGTTTCAACTGCATTATGCAGATGATAAATACTTAATAGATTATGAAATTAATAATAAATTATCCTTGGATTAATAGTCAGAGTTGCTGAGTAAATCTGGAAAAATTATTCGGATTATAGAATTTGAAGTTAATGGACCGTTTAAATTAATGACTATTGTTAATAATCAAAATATTCAAGTCACAATAGCAATATTCATTGTTTTATTGGACGATTGGCCTGCTGTTTCTGGCGGAGTAATTAATAAATTATTCTGAGTAAATCATTCATCTATTGATTATATCAATAATATAATTGACGGTCGAGCGCATTTGCTGTTTTGTAATAAACTTACTCGCAATCCATAATTACATAAATATCTAAAATGTGTAAAATTAACGCATCAAATTTAAATGGCTGGCATAAATATTTAAAGAACATCCATTTCGTTTACTCGCCAACGGTCAGTGGCTTTTAGCACTAATAAAATAAAAATCCAATTTAAAAAACATCAAGAAAAAATGCTCAAGTCATTCATGGACATATTTAAATTCATTATGCTGAGCATTAATTTTTAGTACACTGCAAAAAGACCATCTAATCATTAAATGCAAGTGGGTGCGAAATAAACATAAAAAACTACTAGAGTTAAGCAGTAATATGCTTCTTAAATGGAAAACTTGGAATAATTTAGATGTTTCACCAAAGTTTCTTGAATCTAAGAATTTCAGGTACTTCAAGTACAACAAAAATTATTTGAATTGCATCATTCGTGGAGGTGTTGGTTTATTATTTTGCCATCTTATGACATTTAATTAATGATTCTAAACGCATTTTCTACTGATGTAATAATACTTATTATCATTAGTGTTAATGGTAAATTTTGTTGTCAGATTTAGCAAGTAATTATACACAGAAATCTCTAAGGATAATTGAGTATTAATTCGTTTATGAAACATCCAGCATATATAAAATGAAAGTGAATATTACGAGGAAAATGTCATTGATTTTTCTTTGGTAATTATTCAATTCACATTACAATAAATCAATACATTGATTTTCTTACATGACGTGTATGAAATTTGACATATTTGTTCGAATAGACTGCAAATGAATACGCATGCATATATTATAATAATTCATATTTTATGCGTTTGCACTCAGTGCAGAGAGAACTCCCGCGTCTTCGTTTTTAAGTTAATTTGCATATCAGCAAGTAACAGTACACTCATTGCTCACGCTCAACAATTGGTTTCGCGTTGCTTCATTACGCGTGTTGTTGGCTAGCTGGCATGCCATATACGTACCTACGTTTGAAGCATTCACTTGAGCAATGCCATTTCATATTTCGAATACACTGAGTAATTTTTATAGCTGCGCATTAATACATGTCCGTTTCAAGCGCAATTCGAGAGCGCTTAATTTGCAAAAATATCATCTGATCGCTGCGCACCATGTTCAATTGACAACGGAAGCAAATTGTTAAAACATTGATGTGCACCTATAAAATACGCAATCAAAATATTTAATACATATTTGCAATATTCACCCAATTCCAGTGATTTTATAGCAGGCAGATAAATGCAATATGTAATTAAATTATAGCAGCTGAATGCAATTAGGAAATTACATGGTAATTTGTTTGTTTGGAAGTTTCAAAATTGTTTTATTGGTGCTGATAATTTTAGTAAATGATCCTTTGCATTGCTTGTCACATTATGATGAATTCAATAAGTTATTTAAAATTTATTATTAGCTAAATATGAACGAGTAATATAACTACTAATCATAGAACCGAGATAATATTTGCGGTTTAATTCTAAATATCATTTATTTAATTTTAATGCATTTTTGAAAAGCTGTAACTCATAATTTACGATCAAGTGTGAAGCTAAAGATTGAAAACATAATCATTACTATCAGACCTTTGTGGAATTGAAAATAACGACGAGTTACATCATCAATTCGTAAATAAACGAAAGGGATTCTCCCGTATTCATACGCGTGATGCAACTAGTTTGTTATGACATTCGCAGCCAACGAACAGACCATACACAAATATATTTGTTATGATATTCGAAGGATGCGAAAAACTAGGTGAATGTGTTTCACACTATGTTTTCCGTACTGTGATGTTTATAGAATCATTGAGGATGCGCCTCAATGTGATGCAATGCCCCATCATTTACAGACTGTATGATTATCTGGATTTTCCTCCTTTCCTCGTGATATTTTATGCGCTTCTCGCAAAGCACTCGCAACCAAGTTTGTTGCAAACCGTTTATGTGCATCGAACTTGAGCGTGGATTGCTAACTAGCACTAAAAGTGTTGAAACTCAATTGAAGTAAAACACAATCGACTTTTTCATTTTTCCCCGACTGATGAAAGACATGCACGTCGACGAAATGTGCAGAGAAACAAGTAAATTTTAAAGAATTGACTCAGTTCAGAGTATGTAGAGTGCCCGTCTCGTATGTGTAAAAGCATTTCTAATGGCACACCAATGTGTTTATAGATTAAGCGTGCGTTGAAAGACTGCTCGACTTGTTTCCAAACAACACAACTAAAACCAAAAGGAGCGTAAAGAAGAAAACTTGAATTCAATACTCAATCTAATTTTCAAACAAAGTGCACTTAAAGCAGCGAATTGTGTAATGCAATTTTAGAACTTCCTAAAGAGTTCTTAAGTAGTGCAAAAATTTAGTTTTATCTAACCTTAAGGTTAATATGCTATACGTATAACCCAAATTTTTATTGTTCTTCATTAAGCACTCACAGATATAAATCAATTAATCGCGTATAAAAATGTCATAAATAAAATCATTGCCAATTAATGTAAGCCGCATTGTAGCGTACATATTATTAACCTCTAAGAAACGACAACAAGTCGTAAAGAACACGTTTAACTAATCATGGCATGAACACAAAACACAAAATGATATCATCGAGTGCAGCACATTCTTGGGCGCGTTGAAAACGTTGCAATTGCTTCTTGCAGTAAGTTATAAATACAAATACAAATATAAATTTGCTGCTTCTGTTCAAGCAACTCGCATGAGGATTAATTACCCTTCTTCTTCTTCGTCTTCTCCTTCTGTGCCGCGTTCAAACACGCCTTCGATATTATGATGCGTCTTCAGCATTCCAAGTATTTTAAAACAATGCATGTGCAAGAAGCATGATGCATCTGCTTGATTAAATGGCATGCACACAATGCGAATTAACAAATGGTTTATAAAACGCTTTATTAATCCAATAAAAGCTCCATTTAATTGCATTTTATGAGCAACTCGAAGAAATTTCTATTTCTAAACGCTAATGCTCATTGAACTTTGTTTACGTACTTGTGTCATTATTTATCATGACCGCAATGAGCGATTATTTGCATATTATTATTATATAACTTATTTGAGTCTTTCAATAATTTTGCGTTTTCTGTGTCAGCAATGGAATTAGCATAAAACCATCAAAACCATTAAAACGTCACAAACGCGAAGGCCACAACGGCACCGCGCACGCTTTTTATAATACTTGCACTTATTTAACGCTTTTTCTAGGCTTAGAATTTACACATGGATTTCTATTTATAAATCACAACTATTACATCATTCCATACTGATATTCTGTGAATCATATACCTAATAATCCACTGGCAAATTAATGATAAGCTAATTACTTAATAAACTTTCATAGAGTGTCTTTTCGTACATCCACTTTGTACGAGCAGTACGGTAAAATGTTAAAGCAGACGATAGACGAGTAGTAGTTGAAAATTACAGCACAAACATTGAAATATGCTCCTTTCATTGCTAAATGTCTAACACACTCGCATGCAGCAGCAAACAATTACGGCTCATAATCAATGAATGTGCGAGCACTGGCCGGCTTTTAATTAACTTCTCAAACACAACTTTGAATGCAAAATGCATGCGACATCCGAGCCGAAAACATTCGTATGCCACTCTGAATCAGATTCTGAGCGATGCAAGTGTGCCATTTCAAATACTATTCGTAGATTATTAAAGATTGATTCGCGCGCCAATCAAGCATTATTAATATGAATGTTACCATCGACCACCCCGAAACGCACATGCTGCTGCTGCTGCTGCTGCTGCTGCTGCTGCTGTCCAGCAAATATTACTTGGCGAAATGCACTCCTTAAATAATGTTTCAGCAATAAAAATCAAACAAACAGCATACACCAGTCACGCGCTTTATTACGTTGCATTAGCGCTCGCCTGTACGAGAAGGACGAGGAGCGCATTGTAACTTAAATTGAGAATGCGACTTGAACAAATGTCCGTCTTGGCACACAGTCCGCCTACCAAAAATCCCGTCGTGAGCTGAACAATTCAACAAAATACATCAACTACACAGTATAAAGTAAATAAATCTCCTCTCTATATAAATGCACTTACAGCGTACACAGCATGCTCCTTAAAATTAATAAATTTCGTTCTATTAATGCAGCAATCAACCACTGAAAGGACAAATAGATATTTTTTAATAGACGAGATAATTAAAATTTGTTTTATTACTTGCAGCAAGAGTGTGTACGAAGCTCATTCATAAAACACGCTTAACTCGTGCTTCATTAATCTTGATAAAAGCAGCTTGATGAATACGTGCCCAACATAAATACCTCATAGTTTTTCTTGTTAACTAACAAAACATGTTTGAACACAACGACCGCAAGACTTGACATTATCGAATTAGGAAATGGCTACTGCTGTGATAAAGAATGCAGAATTGCAGAACGCGTACCGCTCAAGTACAATAACGAAAAATCCATTAAAAAAACTTTGAAATAGAGTTGCATGCACTTCTTTTCACCATGCGTATGCATTGTGCCCATTTGCCTTTCAAGCAATCAGCAACACATAATCACGTATTGTTTAAAATAAATAAAACATAATTTTAAACGCGGTACGCATTTAATTAAAATTGAATAAATTTTGCAGACAATACGTTGATTGCGCAATCAATATTTACATTATTTTGAAAAGTCCTGTTGTACAACAACTCATTGTAATTGATTCCCTAATAACATTAATTGCATGCAACAAATAAACATTTACTGCATTCGGAATGATTTCGATGCGTGCAGATTTTTCATTTCACTTTAAGTGTGTGCTAAAATACAACAAATATAATGCTGTTTAAATATTAACTTGGCCTAGAAAATCGCATTAGCGAATTCACTCACTGCGGTAACTCAGCTGTATGGAAGTTTGCTGGTGCGTCCTGCAGGATTCAATTGGCGGTGGTATTTTGAAAAACACTCGGTGGATGAATGAGAAATAATATGATATACACTCATATGACGTGGCCGCGGCATGTACCCGTTGTGTACAGGAATACGCGCAAGTTTCGAGAATGCAAAGTTTTGATTTAATTATTCAAGTTGCGCGCGCTCCGCGTAATCTAATACATTTTCCGGCGGTGCGCTATTAAATTAAAATCGGTGTAATTAGAACGTTTATTTCGTCCACGCGCGCGCGCATGTACGCTTTTCTACAGTTTTGGTATTCGAAGGTATGCCTCCTGCTTCTGCTCCTGCTCCTGCTCCTGCTCCTGCACAATACACGTGTGCGGTGGTGTTCCCTTGTTTCAGCCGCCGCCTGCTGCTCCACACACTTCATGTTTGTTACAACTTCATCGAGTACATAGTTGTGTTGTAGTGGCCAACATTTACTCGTTCGGGTTCAGAGCTCAGCAGCGATACCGCCAAAATGACTTTCTGCTGCTTGCCTCCCATACATATTCAGATAACTTGCATTGCGTTACACATTATTCTAATATTCATCTTGCCTATTAGTCATCGTGCTCACTCCTATTTAGTTAACTAAACGTGACAGGCACTTTAAATTTACTAAAGGATCTATTCTTTCAAAACAAAGAGCGCAAAAAAATGATGATTTATTAAAGACTAACTACGTAAATCCATAAATATTCGCTAAAGTTTAAATAAATATTTGAAAGCCAAAAATTTTAATCATCGCGCCTCTGGCAATTTTCAACAACAACAAAATAACGCTAAACGGTGAACATTCTATCGCGTTGTTTACCAATTGAGTGTCGTGATTTACAGCTTGAATAATTCACCTTGGAGACTTGTGTAACTTTTTAACGACGTTTATGTAATCGTATCAGTTTTCATTAATTTAATAAGAAAAATCTAATTAGTAATACAAATCCTTATTTTGCATGCCTGCTTGAGCATGAAATTGTGTTTTAATTGGAAATGCCATGGCAAGGAATTACATTCAAATATTAGGTCCATTTAAATGAAAGAAAACCACATATTATACCTATTAACTTGCGAAAAAGTTTTCCATAGTTTAAAGTAGTTTTGAAAGATTTTTGTTGGAAAAGTCGTAAGCTTTGTTGACACCTCAATCGTTATTTGGCACATACCTATATGGGCAAAGGGTGCAGCATGCGCTCGTTGCAGTTACAGATGGCAGGAAAGAATCCTGCGCGAACGAGAAAAGACTGGCGAGACGCTGAGGAGCGCCAGTGATGAAGAACAACAACGACGCAGGCAGCCAGTGCGCGTTCAAACAACCTTTGTGGGCGAAGTTCTTAAATGCAGCCTGCGGGAGTGTTCTGACAACTTTTATGCCTTTAAACGGCGAGCGCGCTCAGCAGGCGAAATGAAGAGCGAACGACGAAAAAAATGACTGCTGAGACTGGCGGCCGTGTAACGTGAGAGCAGCGCACACCGCACGCCGAAAGGGAGATTTGCTGTGTGCAAAAAAGGCACATTGTGTGTGCAAGTGCGCAAAAAGTCGCTAATTAGAATTAACACCACCTCCATCAACCGTGTGTACATTTACGCATCAATCGAACCGCGGCTGCTGCAGGCGATGATGTTCAAATAAAATAATGCGCTATTATTACGCGGGCGAGCGAGAAATTTTAGCGCTGATTAATTACATTCCTACCGATGCGTACCTACCGTTTATTTCGAGCGGCTGTGGCTTCTTGCCTATCGCAACTCAATGAATGCAATACTCTCTGTTGCAAGGACCAAATATAAACGAAATTCTTGCACAAAGAATGCCTCGAAAGAAAACATTCAGCAGACGCGCACGCATTGAGCTAAAATTAATCGCGAGTTTTCACGCGTACGGCATTTCCTCTCTGACGTGTCAACTTTCAGCGCGCACAAAACTTACGATAGATATAAATTACTCATCTGTTTGCATGCATCGCTAAACATCTTTCAATTTGCATGCTTCTATTCACTTTTTCCGGCATCTCGCGATGGATCATTAATTGCAACGACTACATTTGATTACCCATCGTCATTGCGTAAACTTATTTATAGTTTTAAATATAAAGTTTAATAACTTGCATTCTGCAAGCCGTGTCCGAGTGGACAAAGCAATCATTTGTTGGACCACGTGCGCTTAGTCATAGTGTTATCAAGAAACGATTGTATCGTAGCGAAGCGAAGTGCGCACACCCACAATAGATTAAGTGCGCTTACCTGTTCGATTGAGTACGCCTGGTGCACACCGCACGCGGAGATGACGATGAAGATGCACAAAACAAGTCCGGCGCACTGCACGACTCCCACATGGGGTTGGCGCGACCCCATCTCCGTGTCCTTCTGAAATACAACTGCCAACTCGCGCAAAGTCCCGCAAGGATAATGAACAAGTTCAAATAAGACTTGGGGGCGAATGGAAGTCCGGAAAAACTCTTCTCGCGGCGCACAGAGCACGGGAGAACAAGTCGCGCACCACTAGCAGCAGACTACGACGACGGCCTCGACGGCGACGGCGTTCATCGCAGCAGAGATGTTAAGAGACGACTAAAACTAAGCGCGTTCGGCGTGCCTGCTGTGGTCGGCCGGCACTGCTGCGGCGTGTAAAGTGGTGTAAGCCTTTCCTGCTCTCGTCGCGTATGACGCGTGTGCCACGGCAAGGAGCGCGTGTGTGAATACGAAAAAGCACATGTGCGGGAGAGAACTGCAGGCGCTCCGTCCCGCGTGCAGGACAGACGGTAACAGCGGGCAGCAGCACCGGCAGCGGCAGCAACTCGCGCCCGACCTGCTGCTGCCGGCGCTGCACGCGTATTCGCCGCTGTGTTGGTGCAGGCCCTGCTGCAGATGGCTTCTTCGGCTTTAACTTTCCTGCTGTTGAGTATCGCGCCTGTTACGTGGCCAGCTCGCGGTAACCATCCTGCTGTAATGCCATACCTGGTTGCCGTACACCAACTAGCCAGCAAGCAAAGAAACGCCAAACGACACACAGCAGGAGTGTGCGCGCATTGCATCCAAAGTCACCAGGGCAATGATGCAGTTGTTTTCGCGGAAAGCACGTGCTTATTGCTTCTTCCTGCTGCTGCTGCTGCTGCTGCTGCTGTAATTGGCAGTGCGCGCACTTGTTTCAACAATGCGTTAAAAGCGCCCCCAAAATCGTGAAAAGCGTAAAAACAAAAACGCGATAAGCAAATTAGGTTTAGAAGTTCAGTTATTTAAGCAGCCAACGTGGAAATGTTAATGCAAATACAAACACAATGATATCACCCGAATAGGAAATTTCAAAACGGTAATTTATGACGAATGTAACCAACTGATAAGGAAATTTAATCAACTCTATACCTCATACGACTACGTTTTTTCCCAACAGCTCATAATTCCTCAACTTTCAAAATTCACCGGCACGAAGATGCCTCGCTATTCACATTATGAATCAGTAAACTACCACGTTCAATTTCCAGATGGCAAAGCATATCACAAAATCAATAGAGACATTTGTACAATACGGATAAATGCACTTTGATTAAGTTTATCTTGATCGAAATGCTGCTTTATTATTGGATAACATTGACGACGTTCGAGCGTGCTGCGGCGTATGCAAAGTGCAAAAAACAGGAACAAACAACAAGTGTACTTTAAGGACAACATCAACAATACTCATCATCGTGCGCAATCAATGTCAATGATCTTGATTACTTGGCTCGCCCCACGTAAACTTGTAGAGTGATCGATTGATTGATGATTTATATTTTTGTGATTGAATTTTTGAAAGGATTAATATCGATTAACAAGCATATTGAATGCATGCATACCGATATGAGAGCTAATCGCAAAAAAAAGAGGGCTTCACTGTTTAATGAAATTAAGTCTCGCACCAGGTAGTCGAGACTGCGAAGCCTGCGAATGAACAAAGTGCACAACGGTGATACACACATTGCCTGCAAACCTACATGCAGTGCGCGCTTTGGCATTGAATTGGAAAACTCAAGGGCTAAAGAACTGCAGCAGCAAGCAGGCTGTATGCGAGAGCGCACGCCAAAAAGGACACTGCCGTATGCGGATATCCTGCGCGCCGCAAAAGCGCACCGATTGCATGATTGAATTAAAATCCATATGACTGATTTCATTATTTTCGCTTTTCCTCCCTTCGAGCGGCGACGGCGGCAAGCGCGTATTGTTTTAATGTGTCTCCCTTTGAGTGCGTCCAGCGAATGCTACTAAATTGACGCACTAATAGCATTTTCATATAAAACCTAAATTATAAATAAAATTATCTCGTTGAGTTTTTCCATGCAAATAGCGCGGTAATATATTATGCAAACGGCGCGGTGCAAATCAGGTCAAAATTAACTAATGATAAATTTATATATTTTCCATGGAAAGCGCCAAGAGCAAAAAGCAATCCATTTTTTGTGCCACACAGCTGTGCTGCGCGCATCGAAAGTGGAAGTCGAGTTCGTGCTGGATTTTCTTTTGCTGCTTGTTGGTGAGTTGCATTGGGCGTGCAGATGGAAACCTTCATTTGCTCTTCTATCCACGACTTGTCGATTACGTGTAAATCCCATATTTGTAAGCGTGGGGTGCGCACGAGGGCGGCAGACATCGAAAATCGTATTGCCGCACACGACTCGTTAATTATTCATCAAACGCGATTCGATTCGATTTATACGCGGAATCATTGCGAGAATATTATGACTTAAATATAAATATTTGACCTCTGCAAACAGTCGGAAAGAGTAACATGCGTGACACACAAGACACGTAGACTAGGTTTGCGTTTGCGTTTGCCTTCTTCGTTTGGTCTTTGCCATCATCATGTGTGCATCATGACAACCAATAATCGAAATTTAACTATAAATGATACACATTCATATCTTCCATTCACAATATACAGTCTGCTTAAAGTAAAACGTTAACAGATTAAATTGTATTTACATGTTTCAGACACTTATTACAGTTGAATAATTGCATCTTCACTTGGTATATCCTCAGCAAGGATAATGACAACAACTGTATTGGAAAAGTTTAAAAGTATGCCACATTTTTAGAAAGTAATTTAAACTTTGCACAACATTATAGTTTTTGTAATAAGATTTCCATGAAAAATCTAAACAAATTGTATGTATTTTAGCAAAGATGGCATGACAAAAGTTCAATTATTATTTGATATATATTTGCCGGAATTGGTTTCGTCGCTGCGATCCAACCTGGCCGAGGAAGCAAAGTTTCAATCATTTCGCCTGCATGCGATCGTCATCGACTTGCCCCCCATGTCAAATGATTTATATTATTTATGCTTTAAACGCCTCCCTTGCCATGTCTACGTAGATAAACGCATTCAACCTAATCCTATTATACCACCAATGTCAACTGAGCATTGGAAAATCTATTTCATCAAACTTCTTCTTGATTATTTCAATCACTTCTTGTGCATTTCCTGTGCAACTCTCCTTCCTTGAAGCTATTTCCAGTAACTATGTTCCATCTGACGTTCAATGTGATTTAAAAGTTTTTGCATTTTTCTGTCAATCAATCAACCGACTTATTAAATTTTTATTCCTATTTGTTTTATTTGCTCTACGTTAAAGTTTTTTAATGCAATTTATTTAAGATTTGTATTCAAAACGATATAATTTTTTGATTATTATTATTGAATCATAATTGACGTGATTATATTCATCATTTTCCGCGAAATATAATAAATAGACACTTACTTATTTGCAATAATATTTAAGGATGATTTAATAATGATCAATCATTCATTCAAAATTTCATTTCTACCGCCCTCTTCACGAGTCAGCCGGCAGTAGGCGTTTTATATACAGTTCTCTTTATTGGATATACGTAGTATAATTATATAAATCAATAATCCTTCTACCTTAAAATATTGGATATATAGGTACTTGGTTGTTATTCTTAATTAGTAAATAAAACAAAAGTACTCATTGGTCATTCTCCAGCCCATGGTTGTTAACTATGTGAGCCGAGTTCGAGTCCTTGCAGGTATCCTTTTGTATTTTTGGTTGCCGAATAGTAGCCTTGTATTTAAATATAAGTTTTAAACTGATGACATCATGAAAAATTAAACGCAGCAACTGTATTCAGTTGCCTAGTTGGTAGGACACTAAAATTGCTTCAAGAGTCTAGGGTTGTGATTGTGAGTGGGGTAAAAGGTGTATCTAGCTTTTCTATGCTTGGGGTGGCTCCATTGGACATAGGACTATATCCGTTGGCCTCCCTGAGCATAAAAATGCCTGTTTATTTCATTCTTGGATAAAAGACAGGTATAGCATTAATATACACTTAGCAATAGTTACCATAATAATATTGATTACGCAAGATTAAAGCAGCTTTAATATAGATGCTAATAGTTTTTAAATTATCAAAATCGCTTCATAACTTTAAAAGTTATAGTAGTTGGAAAAATTGGCTCGAGCGGGGCACCTGCTCCAAAAGCGGAATTCACTAGGGCAAGCACCACTTGCGTTTAAATGCCTTGTGGTATGCGCCGATGCAGGTTAGTATGTTAGTAGGGCAGAAAATGTAGGTTAGTAACCTTTTGGTATATTATTTATTTATATATTATATTTATTTATATCCGTGACTGTAAAATGTGCGCATATTGAAAAAGTTGGAAAATTATGGAAGAAGCATGGAGCGAAAGGATTAAGAGCGTGTTTGGCTTTTTAAACCAAGAACAGTGAAGAATTAATCCAGACGATGAAAATTTAATAACTACGAAGATGCGAAGATGTTATCTGTGATTTAAAAATCGAAAACTCGTAAGCATTTTGTAGCAATTAATATATTAGCTTTTCAACTTTAAATAACCCTGCAAATAATTTTTTCTTCATGATGAAAATTACACCATATTAAAGAGCGTTAAATTATCAATAAATGCTGAAAATTTCAACTTGATATCTTAAAAAAGAAAAAAGTTATAAGAGTTTAAAGTTTTTAAAAAAACAGTGCCACTGGTGTTACACTCGCACTGCACCCGCGCAAATTCGCACCTGCTGCTACCGGCAACAGTAGCAATGCAAATATTATCGCGCTCTCTTGCTCCCGTTGCCGAAAATCCATGATGGCCGCTCTTATGGCCTTTACATGCATAGTAACCATGGCAACCAGCGCTGAGCAACAGAGGGCGTATATAGCGTTCTCTTTTCATTGATGCTCATTCAGTGATTTGTTCTTTCGTACTCATTAATGAAAAAACACGTGTATCTTTAAATCGTTGTAACTATTGACACAATTGAGATAATTTAAAAATTTAAAAAGCATATGAATCTAGGATTCTTCCCTGATAAACTGATTTGTTTTATTTTTAACTAATTAGTCTTAATAATACGCAAACATGCTATTAATTAAAATTTAATTAAAATAATATTTTTCTTTTTTAAATAACACCGCATTTTCGACCTTTTAGGACATTCACTTACATTGACGGACATTGACATTCTTTGGTTCCACCTGATGAAATCTTTGCCACGAAAATAAGTGTTCTGTTTGACACCGAACAGCTGCACCATCGGAGCTCCGAAATTGAAAGATTAGTGATACGAAATAAATATCTTTAACAAATAAAATTAGGTAAGGAATGTTAATAATATATGTCATTATTGTCACGTGCATTGAGAAATAATTAGCACCTATGTCAGATAATAAGTTATTATCCAGTACCTAATCATAAAATATGATTAAATTTAATAATATTCTTTATTCTTCAATTACATAAACACCTTCTGTGAAAATCCAGCATTTTCACAGCTTCTTGCTGCATTCTGGAAAATTATATTGGTTTGCTTCCTCCTGGAAGAGCTTAGATAATAAATAGCTAAACAAATTCATACGCGTCTCTATAGAAATTGAAATTTAATCAATTACACGCAGTCGTGTGCGTAATGAGCTGGCAATGAAATGAAATGAGTTGAAACGTAATTTCCACCTACTACAAGCAAACAATATGCGACTGGGAGATGTAAGGAAACACCAGGCGAAACGAAACGATTTCGCTGGGTGCACACATCGGGTGCATCCACGTGATTTGCCCGTCACGTGTCCAGGACTCGTGTTGACGTCAAACGTATTCCAACAAGCCATGTGAAGCTATATTACTTTATGCATTTCATCATTCAACATGATGGCAGTTTTATTGAGGTGCTCATGCCTTTTAATTGACATGTGCACGTCCTGTTTGTGCGCTAATCACAAACAGGAAAGTTTATGACATGGGGAAAACTGTTTACAGGCTGCGAGTCCTGCGAAAAAAACAGGCGATCATATTGAAATAACAACTGCCTGCGTCTAAACATTACAATTTCATTATTAGTTTTGAATCATCAGACCATGTCTGGATGTACAAGTGACGCAGATTCAATCGAAATCGAAAATATTTATTGCTTCATTGGATTCAAAGTTTGGACTTATGCGGTCCACATAAAAAGTATTTACCTTATGTCTCTACTGTAAAAATAAACGTTAAACGTCAAAAATTCCAAATAATATTTGCGTACTTTCGCAGGAGGAACGTTGTACGACAGATAATAGAAAGTAATAAATCTATTTGAGATAAAAGAAACATTAAGAGCGATTAATCATCTTGTGTGTAATTTAATACAAGTTGAACAATCGGGTTCGCAAACGGGAATTGTGCAAACAAATATATTTGTTGATCTATTCTGAGGTTCAATGAGCAACGACTATTAATAAGTATGTATTGTTCTCGTATTTTTTACTTGAGCTATTGCTCTGTACATATTTAGCTTAGAAGTATGTGTGCCACATTTATCATTCTGTACACTGTAGTACAAGTACGCATTATGCGTTATAAAATAAATATGCGTGTAATACATGTAATATTTGCATATTTTTTTCCAGTAGCAAATCGTTCATGTTGGTCATAAAATTAGCAAAATATGCGGTAAATTGGAGTGTTAAATAAGCGGATGGTTTGTATATCACATAAACTCAAAACATTGTTCAGTTTCTTCAGGGAAGAAAATTGAAATACGGTTGGATTAAAATTCAATGCTGGAGTACATTGAACACGAATCTCAAATTCCCAAGTTTTGCAATGTGCATCAAGCATGGATCGCGCTCGTGAATCAATTCATGCATGCAAATCTAGAGAATTTCCTGAAGCGTGAATAAAAATCTTGGCCTTGCAAAGTATCTCAACTCTTGGCCGAAGTAGGTATAACTTTAGGATGCGATCTCCTCTGCTGGCAATGTGGCTATTCAGAGCACATCTCAACCGGGCTCAAATTTGCTAAATTTTGAATATTGTTCAAGCAAATCGAGTAAATTTGAAACTAATTCAAAATTTATATTTATTTAGTTACCTCGTATTAATTTGATAAAGTTTAATGGTTGATGCTTCCGTCATTTGGGAGTAAAGAGAAAACTCCCATAGACGATAGTTTTAATGAGTTTCCCATCATCAATTCCAATCTGTAGTAGGACGTGCTTTGGATGCATTCAAGGCATCTAATCAATGCAAGCAAAGTACAAAAAGAACTTGGATCTTAATGACTGCACAAGTACATTGAATTGAATTTGATATTTGCAAAAAGTTAAATATCCTCTGGGCTCCCTTTGTATTTTAACCGTGACCCTCATTCAATTGTGCGCTGGAGTAATGATGCTAAAACTTTCGATATCCTACTGATCCTTTGCTTACATGAATCAAAATACACACAAACTTTGCGCGTATTCATTTCCGGTTGAGGTTTCTATGGCGTCAATATCACAAAAATGTTGCAACAGGCGAGCTGAAAATTTAATATCATGAATTATTATTTTCCAGCGTTTACACGTGGCTGAAGCTAAGAAGAGAAGCATCCTGGTTTGCTGAATTCAAGCGACGCCGGCAGGCCGAAGTGATAAAATGCGCTGCGACGCCGGATGCACGTTCAGTTTGCTTGCCTCCATCAGCCGAGAGTGAGCGGCGTCGCGACGCTAGTAGCTTGTCGTGCATCTGAGCGTGCAATCGCTGCAACATTGCATCGCTGTGGCAGATGACAATTGCGGAAATTTAGTGCATTTAGTTATTTCAATAAATCCCAACCAGTGAGCGCAGTAGCAGACTTGAAACTTACTACGAGAACTAGGCCATCAACCATTGTGCATCTGAGAGCTCTTAATTAAAACTTTGGTCAATACATCAATAAGACAATTATTTCATTAATGTTTCATTAAATCTCTAACGAGGTGAGCCGCAGAATTAGCTCTCTTACTTCACAAAATAATGTGAGTATTGCACGACCTTCAATTGAGACTTATTTGTCCTTAAGTCAGGATTAAAAATCCACTCGTTAACGACGGAATTATTTGTTTGAGAACGGTTTACGCACATTAATTGACTAAATATTTACCAAGAATGTTTTTATAGTGTGCCTATTCTATTTTTATACTTTACAATTGCAACTATGTGAAAATTTCCGTGAAATAAATATTCATCGAACATGTGAATGCTGATTGTTTAATGTCATTCAAAAATATGCATTCATACATTATTTTCAGGCAATTTTTAGCTGGAAAATTGTTCTTCAAATGCCAGCGTTAGCAAAGTAGTTTGCGTATTGTTTATTAGCATTAAAATTTTGTGAAGGCTGCGGCCGTTAAGCTATTAGAACGCTCCGGTTGATCCTCGAAAACGCTATTACTTCAAGTAATACACCAAATGTATTTATTTATCCCCGAGGCGGAATTTCTATAGAACCAAGAAATAAATATGCGTTAACATAAACACTGAACCATTTGAAAATTCAGTTTGCCTGCAAGTGGAAAACTCATTGGATTTTTACGTCGTAGCTGAGCGCGGGTGTTTCATGAATGATTAAGTGTCGTTAAATTTTAATGACGTCCAAAGGATTAGAAAGCAAGAGGATAGCCAGATTTGATCTTCTCCAATGACTTTCTGAGCCTGACATAAAATAAAATTGCATCATCTGGCGAGTCCAGTATAAAATTGAGTGCTATGATATCTGAGCTCCCTAATTAGATATTAACCACAATAAAGCAACAAAATAACAATGGCTTAATAAACTAATAAATAACAAGGAGAAGCCCACTCAATTTTCCGATAATTATATTATAGAAAATTTCTTTGAACTCTGTTTTCTGGAAGATGATCTAATATTGAATCAACTTAAATATTCATAGAATATGCACCACTAATTTTCATAATGTATGCATAAACTAACATAAAATATGCAGATATTATGGAATATTAAATGAATACTAGATGTTATCTAGTTAAATTTTATACATTATAAGAATGAATTTAAATAGTAGAATAACAAAACAAATTAAGTGCCACAAAAACAAGATAAACAAACTGTATTTGTATTCCAAGGGTTAATCATTTTTATAGACCAATTACCTAAAAGAAAATCTTCAGAAACCGTTATAAAATAAGAATTTAATTAGATCCAATGCTGAAGTACAGGAAGAACTGAGAAAGTAGCTCAGAAACGGAAGAGTGATCCAATTACTTCGCAAAAAAATCAGAGTAAAATCTTCATAGTACTTAATTGCTTTAGCTATTCACTCATGTCGTTCCAATAAGCACACTAATCAATCAATACACCAATAAAAATGCCATTTTTATGAGCTTTTCCTTCGTTAATAATATTACATTAACGTTAAACGAATCAAGTGCATTCAATGGTCATGTCGAAGGCAGAAAAGCAACACATGCTTAACGACTAAGCAGTTTTATTTGTTTGCTTTTGTCAGGATAGCTAATCCTTCATAAAATATGCTCCATATTATTATCGAGATTATGCGCAAAATACTTCGCGAAATTGGATGCTCATGCGGGTGAAATAATAGCCATGCAAATGACACTAGAAGGGTCAATGAGACGTGGTAACAATGTAACAGGAAAACGAACCTCGAACAAAAGTGCGAGTCCTGTCAAGCCAGCAGCAAAAAATGGAAGAGGCGACAAAACTCTTCAGGTTGATGATCGTGCATCCACAAGTGTATCATTATAAAATGGAAGAGCGGCTCTTTTTTCGCTTTTAAGTGCCTAGCGCTCTTGAATTCAGCCTCTACTAGTTGAATTCAATGCCAACTCAATTTTGTGAAATTTATATTCATGCGTGATACGACAGATGGTCAAAAATATAAATTTATTCATAGAACATTATTATGCAAATTATTTACTTCATGAAATGCATTTTCGAATTGAACCAATATGCTTGCAAAATAATAATTTGTTATTATATTTCAATTGAAATTAGATTACTATAATATAATACGATTATTTTAATCATTTTTTAGTCGATTACTATCATTATATAGTCATCGACACATAATAAATATTTATAATAACTTCATTAAAATGTCCACTTCTTGCCAAACAAGTTGACTCATGCATTGGTAATACGATTACAGATCGGTTCCTATTACTACATCATGGATAATGCAACATGCTATGCATTGAATTCGAATTTAGTGGACGAGTTTCGTCGAAACGGTGAGTAAATTACATGTAATTATAACTACAATCTAAACACATAAATTAACCAAAAACACACATAGGCCAAAAGCGGTGTCAATAACCAAATCGTAATTGCAAATGATTAGGCCTAAAATGTATTACGAAATACTCGTTCTAGAATAACTACAAATATTAAAATACATATTTTTCATCTGCATTTCGACTTGCTTTTAGAAAATTAATCTTTTGTTGTCTGAAGAAAAGGACTAAGCATGAAAGCATCTTCTTGGCTTCATTCCAGGATGTATTTATTTGTTTATTTTAAGATATTATCCTGGAACTCATTAAGATAAAAATATGAAATTTGCTCCCTTCTTTTAAATATTTACCAGTGCTTACGTATTTTACAGATACGATATTTTGCCAACCAGTATTTGATAAATATCTTTGTTGGCCGGCAACAATAGCTAATTCAAATAGCACGCAAAATTGTCCGCGTGGTAAAGGGTTGGATTCAACAAGTAAGTGACAATCTATTATTCCACAATGAGAGATGTGAATAACAGAATTCAATTTGTACAAACAGAATATGCATGGAGAACATGCAATGATGATGGTACCTGGTTCAATAACAATCGGAGCAACCTTGTTGATTTGGGATACACGGAATATCGTAATTGTTTTAAACCACTAACATTAATGCTTCAGAAATTATATGATAGCATGGGTGTTGAAAAGTGTTTATCGGTAAGATATCGTACATCAATTAACGGTTCGGTGGCTGAGAGGGTTGACACTTCAATTGTGACCTGAAAGCCACGGGTTGAAGTAACCGAGCCGGAGATTACTGTTGTCGACTTTTCATTAGTTATATATGCTTTGAATCATATTTAGCATTGAAAAGTCGTCTGTAGTTGGGGTATAATCAATTGGCAATTTAGTAATATACATAAATTACATATATTTCTAGATTGTTGAAATAACACGTATTATTGAAATGATCGGGTATAGTCTATCCCTAGTAACTTTACTCGCTTCATTGGCGATTTTCTACAAATATAGGTGAATACTCCATCTCCATTTATTGCACCTGATTTCATGAGAGAATTGTTTATTGATTTTCTTCAGAGTACTTAGAAATAACCGCACAACAATACACAAAAACCTCTTTATTGCAATGCTGCTTCAAGTTGTTGTACGTTTGATTATCTATACAGACCAGCCGTACGAAAAGATTGAAACCGTTGTAAGTCCTTGCTTCACAATTCTTATTACACTCGTTAAAAATATTTAAATTACTGTTGCAGTCGTATTTATGCGAGATGTTCCTTGTGATCTTAGAGTTCTCAAAGACAGCAACAATTATGTGGATGTTTATCGAGGGATTATCCTTGCATAATGCAATGACAATTACAGTATTCCAAGAGTATTCATTCATCAAATTCTATTGCTATGCCGGATGGTTAGCTTCGATTCTACTCACAATGATTTGGGTCGCATCAATGGCATATGTGGAAACCGAAAAGTAAGTTTGTAATTTACATTATTTAACGATGGATGTCCCAATCCACACACAAGATTATTGATTGGTATAGTCGGGTTCAAAGTATGCGTTCGCATTTCAACGATGATTACATTTTCTTCTGTCAACCAACTCGCGTTCATTCGCGTTCAATTCCACTTCACTTCCTCGATAAGGATTTGTGTCCTCCTTCGTATATTTGCAGGATGCTCCTAATGAAACTGAGTACTTTTCTACTTTGTCAGGCTTCAAGCGTGCTTGATTTTAGTGATTGATGATGCGCAAAACATTCTTGTTCATTTATTTATCTTGTTTCACTTCCTAGTTGCACTACGATTAAATTATTTGCAAATTTAAAATGCATTTATTGGAAATATTTTGTAGCATTATTATTGAACTTCAAAGGACAACAAATTCGAATTCGCGATTAAAAACTATGAAGTAATTGCGAAAGCTGTCAATGAAGAGAGCTCGATAACTATTTTTTATGATGACGCTGCCTGATGATTTATAAGCATTATATGCGTTAATTGTGATAGTTCATCATTCGACTGGCATGTGTATTTAACATGTGTAAACATCCAGTGAATTTCCCGGGAGTTATTTTTCATTTGTAACATTTCCAGACAAGCATGCCAGTTATTAACACATAAAAGAGATTTATTACGTTATAATATTAGCTAACTTTTGCGAATGAAAGTTATATTGCATCTAAAATAATACCTGCAACTATTTCAGCGTTATTTATAAATCGTGGCCGTAATTATAACGCACTTTCTTCGTTAATTAATGTTGGTAATCATATAAAAACATGTTACGTGTAACTATGTATTAAAATAGACTATGTGACTCTGAATTAATTAATTTCGACTTTGTTCAATGTTATGTGATATTATTAGAATTCTTGCTAGTCTAGTACTTGGTAACTTGACTTCCGTGAAACTTTCAAAGTAGTATTATTTCTTATTCTGCAAGATTAAGAATTTAAGCCAAAGGAAAACGAAGCAAGCAACATAAGATGCAAAGTCTCAAAGAAATTGAATCTCTAATAAAGCGACGATTCAAATTAAATTCGGTTTACGTCTCGTAATAAATCTAATCGTTTCAAAGTACTGCAGTAATCCGATTATCCGTTCATTAATTAATTAATTACAATTGTTGTGTGTTGCAGATGCTGGTATATGTATAACTTTCAGACAAATTATTGGATTCTTGAGGGTCCGACAAGCGCATTAATTGTGGTAATTAATTTTTGGCATTTATTTATTCATTATCTTAGAAGTCAATATCATTGAAACAAACTATTTTTATTGATGGTAATAACTTGGCGGATTTAGTTGTAACACATGAAGTACATAGGGTAATTGCTGAACGAACTAGATATTTGTTATAATCTTTGGATTCATACTCAGTTTGGCACTCTGTGAAAGGGTGCAAAGCCATAAAATTACGGGATGTGCGTAAAGCAACCCTAATAAAACGTCTGATATGCGTGCAAATGCTAGTGCTCCATCAGGCTTGTTATTGTGGAGCATGAAACCAATTTTAGCACTCGACAATTCGCATTAGTGTGGACCTTTTTTCGTCTGGCCCACACAACGCATTGCGTCTCCATTTACTCGGCAAATGTTTACCTTGCGTTTTAACGCATTTTCATCAGTTTGTTTAATTTTTTTCTTTCCCTCCGAAGATTTACGCATGAGCTTTTATGTTGTTTGGCGCTTTGTTGTCTTTATTATGCTAATGCTTACCGAACGCTTTTATTGACAATCATTTACATCAGAATGTAAATAGATAATTATGATATTATATTCTTTCGTCTGGTATTATCAAAATAATCTTTATCAATTCAAATTAAATATGTCTATTTCCATGTCTTATTCAAGACTTGAACTTAAATAATGCATGAACTCTGACTCTGACATTTTAATTTCCTGGAACTCTATGGTAATTGAAAAAATATTATGTACTTGTTCTTAGATAAATATGGTCTTTCTACTAAACATAATACGGATCTTGGTGATGAAATTGCGCGACAGTAACATGGGAGAAATCGAACAAATCAGGTGAGAAAATACAAGGAGCGCCTATTCTAGTTACTGAATAATTCTCATTCGGTTATTATCTGCGATCACAATTTACATACTTGCGTAATATTAAAATCAATGAATAAAATGCTATTTCTAAGCTTCATTAACATTATACCATTGACCTGGACGCATTCAATAGTTTGGGAATCAAACTACTTAGGTATTATTCATCCAAATTTCTGTAAGACGAAAATATTTTATTACAGAAAAGCAGTACGTGCTGCAATTTTATTGGTACCTTTAATGGGCAGCGTGAATATTCTATTTATGATCGACTTCCGCACCCTGCAAACAGCGTGGAAATTCGCGCTCTGGTCGTACACGACGTATTTCTTCATGTCCTTCCAAGGCTTCTTCATTGCAACGCTCTATTGCTTCATGAACGGCGAGGTAAATGCAAGAAATTCACTGATAAAAAACTAGCAGGCAAATCATCCATTTGTATATCTCGCAGGTACGTGACGTAGTGCGGAATAATTTCTCTCTGTACATGTCTTTGCGGCATTGCGGGGGCAGCGTCGTTGCCGCCAACCATAGCAACAACAATCCGCGTAACCACCGACGCAACTCCAGTGAGGTGACGCGCCTCTCATCCGCTGATCCGGAAGTATGACAAAGGTTTTTATTTAATACAAATCGACTCTCGCTTGATATTATCTACCTCTATTAATTAACCTATTATCAAGGGTTAAATCAGCTAACACACGTGTATGAATATCATTAATTTACCTATTCGTTCCATTCATTAATTGACTTAATCGTACAGAATTCAAAGTAATCTTTTCTTTGATTTTCATTCATCGTATAAGCGTCAAAAAGACGTTGTTTGACTGCTGCTCTCTCAATGAATCAATTGATGAAAACGCACCCGAAATTACTGAGTAAGTACAAAAAAATGCCTAATTTCTATTTAATTAACTAAATTATTGTTTGCGTTACAAACAATTTAATATCAGGTCACCTTCCTAATGAGCAGACATGTAGTAATATTTAATAGTAGTACATTGTTGAAATACTATGCAGATAACTAATTAATTACAATTGTTTTTTGCACGCAGGACACGTGTATGATAGACAATACGAATTGAATTGATTGAAGTCAATCATTAACTAGCAAGCGAGCAAACACGCCATCATCATTAACGATCACGTTCAGAATTTTGCTGCTACCAACGAGAATACTGCATGCAGACATAATTTATTTTTATCAAAGATGAGTACAATGTAATGCTATTTAAGATTTACAAATAATGTGTATGGTTGATTACTTATTAAGCCGGATGACCAACATATATGTGAATGTCAATTGTAATTTAAATGTACTAAAATTAAAATACTATTAAATTTAATAAAAAAAGGAATAAGGATGTTGATAATCAGTTTAAATTTATTATAGAGTTTATAAATTTTGTTATCAACTTTATTTCAGACGTTATAAATAAATTGTATGACTTTGATTAATATTCAAAATGAATTGTTTAATTTAAATAGTTGTTTATTAACGCAACTATAAAATTATAAATTTCTCGTTGATAATGGAATGAATTATCTCGTTGGAGGAATAATTTACAAATTCCTGGTTGTTATCAAACTGAAATTGTCTTGAGTCAGATGTACACACGCTACTGAATGTTTACTAAACTGCTTGTGTTTATTGCTATTGATTATCTTCACTTAAAAAATTATTTGCGTTCGATTGCACAGGGAATTGTGGACTGTCATTCAAATCGCGAGACATCATCATTAATTTTGATGTGATAAGTACATCACGAGGAATACATAATTATGAAATCTACACGTGCTGTATGTAATCTACAACAGAAACGTACGCAAATGCAAGGAAAACGAGTTCATTTTATCCTTACGCAACATTAAATATTGTAGTGTAAAGTAGTTATTATACCAGCACGTGACTATCTAATAATAACAAAAAATACTCTCAAACATAATAATTAATAAACTTTATAATGATTAAACTGCAGTTTTTCGCTATGATTTGATGAAACTGCTTTTTAGATATTTAAATAGATTGATTTATCATAGCTTTCCATAAACTCATCTAGTTTTTTTAACAATACTAAAATTTAAAAATGGTTTTATAACTTGCAATGTCATTGATAGCAAAATCATTTATTCAATTTTAATTACATACTCTTCTTTGATTGTATGAATAGGTTGTTTATATCCAAAAATTGCTTTAATGATACAATTTTTAAACGCATTATATTTTTGATAACATGAATGACAAGCTTGTTAAACAACAAAACAAAGTTAAAAACATGTCTATCATTTTTGGCATTTCATTCTAAAACATATCATCATTTGTTTGTCTGGATGGTTCAATAGGCTTCTAAAGAGATAAACAAATTATTCTTAAACAAGAAATCAAAACAACCAATACAATATAAACACAGTAGTCATACTTGACCCAAATTAATTTTATAAGATGAGTGGTTTTCTAGTTTTAATAATTTTACTTTTAGGAAACTTCCCATTGCATCCGGTTTTTAAATATTCCTTGTAATGAAAATAACTTGTTGATTTCAAAACTATAAACAAATCATTAGAATTAATAACATGATAGTTAATTTAACTAATAATATATTATCCTGGCATGCGTATTAACAAATTCTCAATTAAGTAATGAGCGTAAGCAAAACAACATTCATTTCATTCATTAATTACAATATTTAACACTACCGGTGTGCGTTTGTTTACTGCAAAGTTTGCAATGTAATGAAGATGAGCATGCATCATTTTTTCGGCAAAATATGGTACTGAAATAAATATTATTGTTTCTTAAAGCTGATTATGTAACGTGAAATTTTTTATCGCCACTGAGCCACTTTAAAATATACATATTTGTTTCTCGTGTAAGTTTTTAAATAATAATAATTATTTTCTTGACACATGTTTCATAATAAATAAACAAGACTTAAATTCAAACACCAAATATTTAACTCACCTGAATATAATTATAAAGTAAACAAATGTCATTTTTTGATAGTGCAAGTAAATGCCCGCTTTGGACTTTAAATGTATACAAGTGAATTGTTGTTTGTGTACGTTTGCAAATAGTTATATTATCGGTGCGTGTCGTTAAGAGACATGTTTCCATGCAATCAGAGTGTCCTCCCCGTCCGCGAATTGGAATACTTGTATAAATACGACTCTCAGCCTCATTCCGCGATTGAACACTTCTGTGCACATAACTTAGTGAAGCACCAACTTTAGACAACAAATTGTTATCGCCAATGTAATTGATCAAGTTAACTTTATCACAAGTGCTCCATTTTATTGATATAACTTCTTAATTTTTTTTTAATTCAAAAACTATCCAAGAAGAAAGAGTGAATTAATCATAACTCCTTCAGTGTAAGTATTTTCTACATGTGGTTATATTATTAAATTATTTTGTGCATGAAACAAAATGATTTATATCTCTTGATGCATAGATAACCGTATTATACTTGTCTGCATTTAATTACAGATGGGTTTGATTACATTCAGCTTTCTGCTAGATGCAATCCTATTTGCTTTGACTGTTTGTTACGGACTATACAAGTACTTCACGTGGGATTTTGACTATTGGAAGAAACGTAATGTTCCCTTTGTACCACCTACACCAATCATTGGTAACTTTGGAGATGTACTTGCTACCAAAAATAATATCGGTGGATTTCTTGGCGATCTGTACGCAAAAATGCCGGGCACCGATTACTTTGGAATATGGGTGTTTGGCACACCGCATCTTGTTTTACGCAGTCCGGATGTGATAAAAAATATTCTAGTAAAGGATTTTAACTACTTTCAAGACCGTACAGTCACAAGTGATACAAGAGCCGATCCTGTAGTGTCGAATATTATTTTTATGATGAAGAACCCCAAGTGGAAAACCATGCGATCCAAATTGACACCGATTTTCACGACCGGAAAAATCAAGAACATGGTACCACTGATGAATAGCGCTGCAGTAGAAATGATTGACTATTTAAATAAACGCAAGAATATCGGCGTTGATGTTAAGGAAATAACAGCAAAGTATTCAACGGATGTTATTACATCCTGCGGATTTGGCGTGAATGCAGAAAGTTTCAAGCATCCTGATGCTGCATTCAGGGCCATTGGACGTAAAATGTTTGATTTTAAATTAACCAACGCAATTCGAGGAGTGTCATACTTTTTTGCACCGGCAATCGTCAAATTTTTCAAGCTTACCTTTTTCGAAGGCGGCGTTAATGAATTTTGCAGAGATGCATTTTGGCAAGCAATCAAAGAACGAGAAGCAGCTGGTGTTAAACGAAATGATGTTATTGATATTATCATTCAACTTTTAAAAACAAATCAAATCGGTTAGTATTAAAATTTTAATTGTACGTGCATGAATTATATATTTATTTTCTTATTTATCCAGTGGGAGATGAAGCTGTTGCACAAGCTGTACAATTCTTCGCAGCTGGTTTTGAAACAACTGCTTCAACAATTTCGTACACCCTTTATGAAATGGCTGTGAATACAAGTTATCAAACACGTTTACGCAAGGAGATCAAAGAAGTCTTGCAAGAACATAAAGAATTAACTTATGAATCAATCAAGGATCTTAAATATTTGGACCAAGTTGTGAAAGGTATTTTATTTCAAGTCATATTTATCGCTGATAAAATAATTATTTATTTACTTTATAGAAACATTGAGGAAATATCCCGTTCTTCCCTTTTTGGATAGAAGATGTGTTGAAGACTATAACATGCCTGATAGCAATTTAGTTATTGAGAAAGAAACTCCAGTTTATATTCCAGTGCTTGGTATTCACTATGACGAGGATTATTATCAAACTCCACATGTGTATGATCCTGAAAGATTTAACGAAGAGAATGCATCAAAAATTTTACCATACACTTATTTGCCTTTTGGCACAGGACCACATAATTGCATTGGTAAAATATCTGAAAGAATTTCTAAACAAATTAAAAAAATGTATTACTCATTTATTCCAGGCGAACGATTTGGTTTGATTGCATCAAAAATGGGTATTTGTCAAATACTTGCCAACTTTTACGTTGAATGCCACGAAACAACCCCAATACCAATTGTTTATGATCCAAAGAGTTTCATTTTGCAACCAATTGGTGGCTTGCCTCTGAATATTATACCGCTGGATGGTAAGGTTTCAGTAGCCGGTTAATTTGATAACAAAACTAAGGAAATTTCCCAAATACCAAAGTATACGCACTCTTTAATTATATCTACATAGTATAAGATTAATTTTAAATAAGTTTTTACTAAAACTCACTTAATTTAGATTTTTTAGAAATTCATAATTGAAATGTGATAATGTAGTCCTTTAAATACTTAGATGTATTAATATTTCCATCTGAGAAATGACGTCTTTTTATAATAAAGGGATTTTAGATTTAATATTTAATTAAAACAATTTAATTTAGTTTAAATTTCATTTAAAAAAACTAATTTATATTTAAAGTTAAATATTTAATTAAAGTAATTAGATTTATATTAAATTCAATTTTTAGAAAAAACAAGTTAAGTCATATGAACACATTAGTGAAAAAAAAATTCAATTATCTCAAATAGTTAAAAAGTTATAATTATTTTAATTGCTCAATGTTATTTAAATGGGCATTAAAACGTGTGTATCATAATGCGCGACGAGGAAAAGGCGCGCTATATATCGTCAACTCGCCGTTGCTAGGGAGCCTCCGAAATCTCCATAGCAACGGTACATGCAAATCCCATAAGAGCGGCCATCATGGATTCGGGCAATAATTATTAGCCAATCAGCGCGCGGGCAACCTCTAGGGCCTTAGAGCAGCACCTGCGCTACTCCTACGCGCTGCTCGCACGGCATGTTCCACCCGCCAAAATGTACCATATTTAACCACTCATAACTTTTTTATTTATGCAGATATTCTTTTCAAATTTTCAGCATCCATTAAATGACTATCGCTTTATAATAATATGTAATTTTTATAACAAACAAATAATTATTTTCGGAGTTATGGCTAGTTAAAAACACACTAATTTTAATGCTGGACCATCATATCTCTCTTAATGAATTGAACTTTATAAGTTTTGCTTGCTGTAATTGTGTTCAGAATAGAACGCAGATTCAGTAAAACATTCAGGCTTTCTATATAAAAATCTAGAATATGATAATTAAGTATATTTTTACGTTGGAACAATAAAATGATAATACCAAAATAACAATGATATTACCGATGCATATTAATGAATGTGTGAATAATTTAATTACTGCTGATGAAATATAATGATAAAGTTACAAATATTTTTGTTAAAATATGCATATTTAATAATTACAATAATTAAGAAATCTACGTTATATAAATGATTGATTAAAATGTATATCTTTAATATGTTTACAAATATATTCAGTTAAACTGTATTTATCATCAAACATAGACATCCAAATATTATTGAGAGTCTATGATTATAAAATATTATTAGTTCTATGTTTAACTAAGTGACAATGCCATATTTATAATCAGACATTTAAAAGTTAAATGTCTCAGCTTCATGGCTCAGTGATTTTAATAATACTATTGAATCAGACTCGCAGTTAAATTATTTTGCATGACAATATATAGTCAAAAATTGTGATATTACCTAATGCCACATAACATGTTGATCAACTTCTATAATGACCATTTATGCATGCCGAGCACAAAAAGCAATTAAAGGAGGAGGCTATAAATATTTATTAAGTCAATATTGCTTAATTCATTTCAGTATTGACCGTCTTACCTAATTTATTCTTATTACAAAAATGTGGAATATGTTTTTAACGTCTCGCTTTTTATCATTCAGTTTCTATTTTGCACTCATGGCGTTAATACTAATAATAATTTTAAGTATATTCGTTCTTAATCTGGTACTATGGAATCGTTTCCAGTACTGGAAGAACAAGAATGTGCCGCAAGCAAAGCCGATGTTACCATTCGGCAATTTTCAGAGAGTTCTCTTTCAGCAAGACTCAATTGGCACATTTCTACACAAGTTACATATGAGCTCGACGGAAGATCTTCTTGGATTCTATATCTTGCATATTCCCAGCATATTGGTACGATCGCCGGAATTAGTTAAACGTGTTCTTGTTACGGACTACATGCACTTTCAAAATCGA
Source organism: Aleochara curtula (assembly GCA_963978815.1). Taxonomy (NCBI): domain Eukaryota; kingdom Metazoa; phylum Arthropoda; class Insecta; order Coleoptera; family Staphylinidae; genus Aleochara; species Aleochara curtula. The sequence continues at coordinate 391,624 of OZ022219.1, forward strand.
ACTCTGGCCAGTGACGAAAGTGCGGATCCTATTATTTCAAAATTGTTGCTGCTAGTACGAAATCCGGAATGGAAAATAATGCGACAGAAAATCACACCAGCGTTTACGGCTTCAAAAATACGCGCAATGACTGCACACGTTCTCAAGACAAGTGATGAGCTCATTAAGCATCTGGATCGGCACCGTTTAAAGGGTCCAATTGAAGCAAAGGAAGCATGCGCCAAATATGCAACGGATCTCATCTCGTCCTGTGCCTTTGGTGTTGAAGCACAATCACTCATAGATGAGAATTCGCCTTTCTTTAATGCCGGAAATGCTTTGGTAGTGACGACATTCATGAATGCAATGCGCTACATGATCTACTTTTTAATTCCGCCAGCAGTTCCCATTTTTAATGTGCCCTTCTTTGATCGAAAATCAGTGAAATTCTTAGAGGAAGCATTTTTAGAAACAATTAAACTACGTGAAGCTAATGGTGTGAAACGAGGCGACTTGATTGATATAATAATTGAATTGAAAAAGAAAAAAGAATTACCTGGTGGACTTACATTTGGTAAATATTTTATTATACTCAAAATATAAATATTAAATTTACAAATTGTGATTTTTCTTTAACAGAAGGAAATCGTGTAGTTGCACAGGCAGTTCAATTCTTCGCTGCTGGCTTTGAAACGAATAGCGCAACTCTTTCATTCGCCCTTTATGAGCTGGCATTGAATCCAGAGATTCAGGAGAAAGCACGACAAACTGTTATTGATTTGATTAAGTCTGGCTACGAAATCAATTATGATGGTTCAGCAAAAATGCACTACTTGGAATATGTCCTCCTCGGTAATCACAATTTCGTTGGAAGTTATGAAACCAATTTATTACTATTTACTTGATTGTTTGCAGAGGGAATAAGGAAATATCCATCACTTCCCTTCCTGGATAGAAAGTGTAATGAGGATTATCAAGTCCCAGACACAGATATGGTTATTCCAGCTGGAACGCCAATGTACATTTCATTAGTAGGTCTGCACTACAATGAAGAATACTTTCCCAATCCGCATGTTTTTGATCCCGACAGACATCGTCCTGAAGAAGTTTTGAAAAGGCCATCGCACTGCTTCTTACCATTCGGAGGAGGTCCTCATATTTGTCTAGGTATTTTATTTCGACTCTATAATTATAAATTTGCTAATGACTTGTTCTTTCAGGTGAACGATTTGCTTTAAACGCACTAAAAATTGCATTGGCCAAAATTCTCTTGAATTTTAAACTTGAACCCTGCGAGCATACGGAAATTCCATTAACTTTTGCAGCAAAAGCATTTTCTTTAATTTCTAGCAAAGGTCTCGATTTAAACTTTATCAAAATTGAACAATAGTTTTATTCGGCACAACAATACTTTTGTATTTTTGTAAAACAATGTTAAATTATATGTCATTAATATTAATAGACCATTAATAAAGTATATGTATATTTAAAACCAATATTGGATAATTACCCTTTAAACACGAGTAAAATTTAAATTTAGTTTTTGCCTTTGACTTTGTTTCGCATTCGAACCTGAATGAAAAGCAAAGTCATTAACCCGGCCCAGGGAAACTGAATTATTGTACTAAAGTTTCACCTGGGTAATTCCTGGCAGGCGCGTCCATGTCGCGGGGGTGGGCATACGGCCAATATTTTAAAGATTACCTATTTATTCAAATTAAATTGGCGTATGGCTAAGTTCTGCCAGGGACCCGTCACCACGGGTATAACCAGGTGTTTGGAGTGTTAAAAATCGGGGTCATTCTTCCGATTTTCAGGCTTTACTCCCAATTTTAAACACGCTCAGTTAATCTCACCAGTTTGAGATGAGCTTTCACAGAGAAAATTACAAGTATAAAGTTATTACTTAATGCCTTTTACTGCAGTATATAAAATAGCATAGGCAACAATTCTTTGAAATTTAAATAGTTTGCTATGTTGCACTACACATCAAGAGATTTTGAAATGTTGAAATAAACTCGCAACAATGCAAGTCCGCTTATCACAGCTGAATAAAGTTTACTTTGTGGCTCTCTATACGTTGACTCGTTCATTTCGGTGCTGGTTCGTAATGGATCAGTACTTTGTCTGGATTATAGCCTGGGTAGGTGTGTAAATTCAACGGGGTGTATTTTTCACCATGACTAAATCAAACAACTTAATCAAACAACTTAATGGATAAGTTAATGTGAGTACACTTTATAAATTTATTCAAATATCATTCAATTTAATTCCAACACGTGCTTTGCCTCATCTAACAAACCATCATTCAAATCAAATTTTATGGAAACGAAAAACGTGGTTGCCTGGTGGTTACCACTATTTCATTATCCAAAAATTCATAAATTTATTTGAATTAAAAAACTCGTTTTGATTTGTTTCAGTTTAAATTCGTAAATAAATAGAATAAGTTAGCATAAGTTCCATGTGGTCCACACTTTTAAATTCCACTAAATTTAATTAATTTAGTATTAAGATAGATTCGATAGCCAATCCACATAAATCAAAGTGAGTTAAACACGTGGTTTTCATAATTTTCTTTTACTAACTTTAAACTCTTCTAGTAATTTAATCATCTTATGCACATCCAAGAATTTACATAGAAATGTGAAAATAATATCCAGATTATGAATTAGAACTAAAGAAGCAATACTTTTACGTAATTACTAAATAATTACGCATTCATGAGGACATCAAACCACTCGAACAATAGGATTAAATTTCCGTAATCACTGGTTTCAAAGCGAATCATTATTTTATATATTTAGACAAGTTAGTTACCTACTTTAGAATTATATTTTAAGAATGTATTGCTAAGACTTAGATTAAGAAACGAGAAGGTTCATAAGTTAACAGGAAATAGATGGGCAGGAAACCAAATTTGCCTTTATGTGTTTGCATTTAATATCATAGAAATAAGATAAATATTAAGGTATATTCATTTGATATTCAGGTCTATGTAGTTTAATTTTACAACTTTTCTATATTATCATTATTTGCCAATGCTCTAGTACAAAACTAATCATAGCAAATTCGGATATATCAGGGTTGTAGGATATTAGATTCATTTTTTGTTCTTATGTAGTTTAAATGTTTATAAATTGTCGATCCTTGTTTCATGAATAATCTATGTATAGATTATAAAACTAACATTTAACGTTAGAAGTTTCAATTACTAACAGCATAATCATAAGTTAGATTTAATTAGATTATTTTCACTTTAAGCGTAGATCACTCATAAAACAAGGATTATTAGTATGTAAGTGTAATTGTGTATTTGAATAACATTCTAACACGATACAATCGGCGACATCGAGGTACTATTCATTATAAGATTTGTCTGCAAACACCACTGTGTTTAGCATGACTATATGCAAGCTAAGAATACTTTAAATAATTAGGATCGATCAAGCATTCACTGCTTGCACAGTTACATCGATCACAAGGCTAAATCCAAAGCAAAAGAGACCTCATGGTACAATTACTGTTAAGTGTAGATATGTTATGCATGAATGCGTGTGTGAATGAATATTCTATGGCCCACTTGGCATTTGGGAGAATGAATAGACTGAGTAAGCTTAGAAGAACTACAACTGAATCAAATCGAGGATAAGCCTACACAGTTTATAGTATTATTTCGTATATTTTTCATTAAATTGTTAATCTTAAGTAAACTCCTGACGAAAACGAAAGCTTTCCTTAGTATTTAGAATATCAGCACCGCTAATTTACAAATTTGTATATTCGGTTTGCTCGATAATATTAAAAGACAAACAAATTTTAAATTAACACAAGCATTTAAAATTTGTTTGACGATTTACTTGTTAATTTAAGACATCATTTGATGCGTGATAAAGCGCTGAAAAAATAGAATAACTAGGATTAGATTTACAAAATGTGTTCAATTGTTTTTTGCATGGTAATTTAAGAATTTGAAAATTAGAATAAAGTGCATGTTAATCTAAGAGGTGGTGGGTTATTTCGATATCATACAACAAAATACCAAGAATTCAGCAAACTCTTTTTTAAGACGAATTAAGTTTAACTAGAGCATTTATGAATTAAACACGAGATTGCGGAGCGACAATCACTAATTAAAATTATCAAAGGCAAATTTAGTTTCCTGTAAGCTTGACGAATTATGATAACATTTGTTCACGTAATTTTTTCAATTTTGATGATTTTTTAATACCATTTTGTAAACGTAACAATTTATGTGACTTTTGTATACCTATAATGAAGAATGATTAAAAAGAACTGAACCTGAAATAACTTGAGATTATGTCGAATTCTTTTTATATATTTTTGCAATTCTCATACACATTTATTTTCACATTTCATGTTTTAAATTCTTATGAAAAAAAAAACATCACAACAAGGACAAGATAGAAGAGAAATAAATTTACATCCATATTTGTAGAATAGAGAAAGACTTTTCTAATGCGAACAAAGGAAATAAATACATTGACATTGTTTGCACAACAGGACTAAGAAAAGTTTGTAATGTCGCAAATTCAGAGACGATAACAACAACTGATGATTGATTGAATTATAGCTGCTTTACTAGTTTCATCTAAACATTATCATCATCATCATCTTCATGTCTTACAAGATCTTCTTAGAAGTTCTTATACATGTTTTTCTTTTGTTATCACTTAGTTGCTATGCAAGTAGGAAGAATATAGATTTGTCATCAACTATAGAAAAGTTTGTTGCGAACAATGTTCCTCAATTTTTTTAAATTCCTTAACGTTTTTAATTATATATGTTCTTTAATTGATTTTTCATATAAGTGTATATATCAGTTTTAGATACTTTCATATAACTTTTAGTTATATGCATTTAGACTTATAATTGAATACTTTTTCTTTCGCTAAATAAATACAAAAATAATGCATAATAAATATTATACCAATTGCACGAATTAAATAGAGTTTAAAAGTTGAAGTGAGAGGGTGAATGAATGGTTTAATATTTATTACGAATTACGTATAGAAATGAAAAGTATAGTGGTCCATATTTTGTCATTGATATATAATTTTACACGTAGCTTGGAATAAAACTTTAGTCTCAAAACAATGATAAGAAATCAATGCACATTTTGTTGCATTTCCATTTATTTTATAGCCCTGTAAATATGGTTATCTCATTTGTTTCCTTTGAGTAAATTCATTCATGATTAGTCGATTACAGCTATTCAAGAGTTAATTATGATAAACGGTTATTATTATGTGCACTTTTATACAATTATCTCTCTTGTTACTTTTTACATTTCTAGTTTATGCTTTCTAATATTTCATTTATCTCGTCAACTACTTGAATTTGTGATAATTTTAATTCTGTGTTTGCATTAAATGTGTATTTCTTCTTTTTACTTTACTTTTGCACATTTTGGCACTCGCTTTACCAAATTCCTTCATATGCTAAAAATTACAATACAACCCAATACGGAATATGAATATATTTTCTTCTCGTAGGACTAGAATCACAATTACATTTATACATTTGTTTTAGTTGTAGTTGTTTAATCATTAAATAGGCTGCTTATTATCGTATTACCAGTTGGTAATTTCATAAATGATTTAGTACATTTTCGCACAGCTTTCTTCCTGCTTTGAATCATTTTAATAAGACATTCACAGGGTGGAAATTAAGAGTCAAGAGTGAAGACCACATATAATGACTTTCTACTAAATATTACGTTTTTTGATTCTGTAGAATTGTCTAATATTGAGAACTATGTACAGTACGTTTTCAGTAAAAATGTTCAGACTTAAAATATGAAATCATTTATACAAATTAACAAAACTTGTTCTGAGTGTGCGCCTTGTTTCTTTCCTTAATCAAAAACCAACTTATGCATTTTTCAATTGCCATTCTAAAATTATTACATTTATAATATTATTATGGCACCATTCTGAAAAAATTCGTCTACGTAATAGATGTTTCTAAATAAAAAAACAATTATTACTTAATTAATAATAATAAAATTTGCGTTTTGCGCTGCTCCAATAAATAAAAAAACACTTAAAAATAATCAAGTTACAAATAAATAAAACTCACAATTTTTATTTACAACAGTCTAAACGTTTTCTCTATTGTTGGCCCGTTTATATTTACAACAGCGACAGAAAATGAAAGTGGCGAAGCTCTCGCTCTCGGTCGGGCTAATCTCCTGTCAAATTGTATCCTCCAAGGTCTCCTGCACCTGATGCTTCGTTAATTTTGGTACTTGATTACAACTAACAATTACAACGTCATCACCTGCTTTATGGTCATCCTTAAGAGTTGCCAACTTGCATTCGGCAGGTAAGGGCAGCAAGCCACGTGGATAATTCTCTTCGTCCGCATGCTTCTTGCGGCAGATATCCTCATGGTGGTCATCTGGCTGCTGACCACCCTCGCCAGTGGCATTAAGATTACTCTGCGACTGTGACGTGGAGGGCACGAGCATGGCGGCAGCATCATTACCCTCCTTGTCCATTTCGGCATCTGAACTCCAGCCGGCTAATGAACTAGACGCGGCCTTCTCTTTGCCCATAATTAAGAACTTCCAACCCTTCTTAGTCAGGCTGCCAATCTTCTTCGTTTTCGGCAAGGTGCTCGCTTTACGCACCTCGTCCGCATTCGCATCGTTTGCATTGCAACATGAATTATCCTCCGGCTTCTTCTTCGACCGCCCCGGAGTTTGCACCCTTGGCGTGCTGTTGTTGTTACGTATGAGGAACATTTTCGGATTACGAAATTTCGTATCTCTGTCCAAGGACATGCTCAACTTGTCAGTGAATTGCTTGAAACGCGTCATTATGGATCGCTTGGGATCTGAGGGGGCAGCCCCACCGCCTTCGTGTACATCCGTGGAGGATTTATCGTAGGCGCTATGACGCGAGAAGCTTCTCAGACTGAAACCCTGTCGTTTGCCCGTGTCGCACTTGCCATTTCCTTCGGGAGCACTAAGCGCGGAACAGGCATCCGCACCACTGCGACTTCCAGCCGTTGCGGAAGGCGACGAATGTTTTAGAATGCTCTTCTTCTCCTCGGTGTGCGGCTTGACTGCGTGTTCAGAGTTGCGCTTGTTCAGATTGAGTGTCTCCTTCGATAGCAGACATTCGCCGCCGTACGACAGCGTCGCTCTCGCATTGTCCGGCTCGTCATCGTCCTGGTCGGCGGCGGCGCGGGCGTCATCGTCGCGCAAATCGGGCGTACCACCGTCGTCTGTAGATGGAGAACGTGCGAGACATGTGCGTTGGTTAAAGTTGATACCGTACTCGTCAAGGAATTCGGGCGGATCGAATGACAACTTTTTGTGATTGCTCAGTAACGCGTACTGATCGAAGCTCAATGCGCCCGATTTAAGCTTGCCGCGCTGGATCGCTTTCGCTAGCTCAGAATGCTGCACTCGCTCCCTACTACCCTTACGAGAACCGGGATAACTTTTACGACCTGTGCTCACATTACCTTCAGTCGATATCTTAAACTTGAGCGCCTTTTCGGACACCTCCACCTCATTGGCCGTCTCCTCCGAGTCGGCGCTCTCCGGGTCCTCGACAACGTCCTCGAGGTTGCACGCCGTATCCTCGTTCATTACATTGTTCACATTCAGTGCTTCTTCAACGTCCATATCTTCATCAGTCGAACGTGACCTATGAAAAATATTTCGTAATAAAATGAAGCACGGTTACTTTCATTTACGATGATAAGAACCTTGAACGATTCTGCTGAAAACTGAGACTTTTTTTCAGGCGAACGTTAGATCCTGACGCTGACTTAGTCAAGCACGTTGAATGCACGCTACCACTGTCCGTGGAATTCTGGGATGGGGATGGCAAGTCCGCCGCCGCCAATTCAGCGACGATACTCTTGCGATGCAGACGCTCTTCTTTGGTGGCCTCGTTCAGCCGACGATAGTAATCAAGTGCGTCTCGCACCGGCTGTACAATGAGATCCTAGAAAACAAATTAATTTAAAGCACCTCTTATTTTAAATGATGAATTAATGCTGCGCTCGATCATCAACACGGCAAAAAAATTAGATAAAAATATGGATCCGATGTGAAACGTTTTCTTGTTTTTGTATATGAAATTTTGATGTATAATTTTGTTTCAGCCAACTACTCAATAATTCCATCACCTACTATAATTGATTGTCTCGTAATACAAAAAAATAATTACTTGTAGTTCAGTTAATAGCTCTCCGAGTGCTTCGAACAGCGGCAACAGAACAAAACCAATGAACGAACATTGCGATGAAGGTTTAGTGATTTTCTCGCGGTCCATAAATGGCGTAACAGGCAATCCTTCAAGTTTTTCCGCATCGGATTGCTTGAAAAACTCTTGCAACAGTCGATCCAGCCATGGTTCGGCAACATCCATTGGTCTGGCTTCATTTGATATGTCAGAGACTTTGATCAGAACCATACAAAGCTGAAACAACCATTTATTACTCACTGGCTAACACCTAAAACAAAATTTAAAAAAACTTACAAGGTTAACGTGAGTTTTGTTATTATAATCAAATTCAGGCGTAGCCTCCTTGAATTGTGACAATATTTCATTATGTCTTGCCATGTCCGTTGCTAAAATGCATCGTATCATTCCTTCGCGTATCGTCTTGAATTGCTCCACCGTAAATGATTTGAAGATGTTGCAGTCTTCGTTCTCGAGTATCCGAAACGCGACACTGCAATGGTGGTTCTCCAAGGGTGAAATGTCATTGTAGCGTATTGCCAGCTCAGTCTTTGCGTTAATCTGGTAAATATTGTTATAACCCGGATGGTCCAGATCATGGCAGATGCAGGATGTTAATAGAATGAGCACTTCAAGATCACCAATCTTCGATGGCAAGTCAACTGTCCATGAAATTGCGTACATCTGAAATATGTCATCTATTGTAACAACTTTTAACTTAAATTAACGCCTGTAAAATAAGAAAAGGCACTCACCATCTGAGCAACGCAAAAGCAATGACGAAAATTATGAAACGGCACATCATTGTAGTTTTTATACGTTTCGTACAAAAAGTTTCTAAGCGTATTTATATTAATCGCAAACTTGGCGCAGAGATCATGATCTAAATACATTTGTTGTAAAAGCAACAACAACTCTTCGTCCTCCCACTGCCGACTGTCGAATGTGGGCATCCGCAGCCATTGTCGTACCGAGTCGGAGACTTGTGCATCACTGAAACACTCCGTAAATGAATAAGCAGATTCAATAAATACCCTAATGAAATTTTAATTAAACTGCGAATAAACTCACCAAATATTTAAGAAATTCTGCTTGACGCGCTGCTTCAAGGAGTCGCTCTTTCTACGGTACTGCAGCCGCCTACATTCGTCGCTCGATAACGGTTCGGGCAATTCTTTATAAAATCCTGCAACAATAACAACTCGCTAAAATATTTAAAAAAATGCTTCATCCTGGCGAAAAATAATATTGCTCTACTTTTTCTTCCTCCACTGGTGCCAACACAATTGCTTTTTACCTGGCACGGGGGTGGTTTATTGAAATTACCGTACAACTGCGGCGTCTTCTACGTCAAACGCAATGAATAAACACTACTTTAGTATGCACGAGTGCCTTGCGTACCGCTTTGCGAATGCGGTTTTGTGAGGTGTTTGAGTAATTACTTCTTGCTTTCTTGCAACAGCCACCGACTATCTCGCGTCGAGCTACAAAAAAAACAACACGCTCGGAGAGACGCCTTTGATCAGCGAATTACATGGGGGCGGCCTTTTACTTGACGGTTTCAGTTTGATATTAATCTAGACGTCTATGAGTACTTTGGTCTATGTAGGTACTGCTCACCTATGCACGCTCATGTAAATATTATATATTTACACAGGCCCGCTTTGCTAAATAAGTGAAAAGTTAGTCGAGCGAACTATGCGCACAAGGACGAGTCCGCCAGTGTAAATATTTACGCTCGCAATGGATACGCATTAAATTTGCGTGAGAAATTAATTTATTGCACGCTGCATTGTTGTGCCTGTGGACGTACCTAGCCAACTTAAACTTTCAGTGGTCTCCAACTTGTGTCGGAATTCATCAACCTGGCACTCCAGCTGGTGAACGGCCGGGGGCAGCGGAATGTCAGCTTTCAGCAGACGTTCGATCTCGCTAATGCGCGCCTCCAACGTCTGCAAGTGTTCACCAGTATCTTCCTGCAACATCGCGCAACCATGCGCAGCCACCACCTGCAACGCGTATCGCTCTTCCGGCGTGTTCGACGGCAGTTCCTGATTGATGTTTAGCAATTGTCCACGGCGGTTATACAACTTAAGGATATCTCGTGGGCCCGCCTCCGCCGCAGATCTGAACAAATCTGTAAAGCAAATATACCAAATATTATACTGCTAAATATGATTGAAAACATATATAACTATTGAAAAGTTGACAAGAGTAATCTTCGTTTCGGTCACTTGAACCAGTAACATTCAGGTCACAATTGAAGTGTTACCCCTCTCAGCCACCGAGGCGTTTACATACAAGATATTAAATCATAGCATAATTCCAAGCCAAAGAAATTTCAGTTCGAAAATAAATAAACACTGAAAGACTTGTTATAATTGGACGTCTTAGAAATGACTTTTTCGATCACCTTCCATCACTTTTTCTACACGTATCTCTCAAGTGCGGGTTTGCGGTAATTCCCCAAGGAGTACACATTCGTCATCGAGCAAAGCGGGTCATCCTTTTTCGGATTTAACGATGCGGCGCGCCGTCGGGCCCGACCCGCAAAAAAAACTTAATGATCCCGTGTGCGGTCGCAATTGATGTCCGAAAAACCCACCCGCAAAACGCCGAACATCATCATCGTTCTGTTGTCAGTGCATCGCAATTCGTTTCTTTTCGACAATGGTATTCACGTCAACAACATGCGGACGAAGATACATGAAGGGATACTTCAGGAAAATCATTAAATTCACGTGGCGCACGTCGTACAGATACTTTTCAAACAGATATCAATAAAGCGCGTCTTGAAGAAAACAAAAAAAACATAGGGAAAAAACCAATAATAACCCCCGATCCCAAAACAATAACGTCAATTATTTTTTCCCTCCAGTTATGCATGAAAAACAAAATAATAAACATATGAATTTTAGATGCGCATAACATTTTGTTTATGTTTGTACTCATAAAACTAAAAAGTGGGTTAATGATTTCATTGCAATATTTTACAACTTTATAATAGCAAAACAGCACGCGAAAAATATTAGGAAAACAAAGCACGTTGTACGTTTATGAGGAAAGTGTTCAAATGGTGTGTAGATCGAAGGAAAATGGGATGAAGAAGGAATAAACGTATGGTAGTTATGACACAGTTATCGACGCTGTTCGAATTTTCCATAAGTTGTCAATGCACGTACGGTGCGAACGTGGCAAGGAGCATTTGAATAGATGAATAGTTTAAATCCACGAGGAGGATGAATAATGCTTTTGCGATAGAACTCGAAGGATGAGGGCAGGAGCGAAACACTCAAGTGCGATCGGGACGTGTCGCACGCCACATGCATGCACAGCGAATCGATCAATGCGCATTAAATATCCTACGAATTTCTCGAATTCCTAACGTATTTGAGTGTTTCCAAACAGCACGATATATTAATCGCATTCTCCCTCACAGATTTATCCTGATTTTCACTATCCCCAGTCATTCTCTAAAATTATCCTTGATTTATTGATTTTATTTAATTTCCTTCACATAATAAAACTTGAAACATTATCAATCTTCTTTTTATGATATCAATATTTCACCATTTTTATAACCCGTGCAATAAAAAATTTACACCGGAACTAATAAAAACATATAACACGTATAAATATTAATAGAATTTTTCCATCTCACCGTTTAATTATCTAATAAAAAGAGTTGCAAACTCATAAACTAGTTGAGGCACGTTCGCGTCGGTTGGCTTGTGAAAAGTTTCAAAGTTGTCGCTTTTTTCGGCCTAGTAAGTAAGTAAGCATTGTTAGCCGCAACGTGTGCCGAAATGCGGTAATTAAAGCTCGTCTAATTTAATGAATGAATTAAAATAGAATGGAAAGTTTATAAGTGTAAGCGGCTTTTGCGTTTATACGCATTATAATCGAGCCACTTGTATAATACCGTAAGACGTAAGCCTCAAAGTAATCCGAAAGTATTGCACGGGTAGTAATTTGGTAAGATTGAACGCAACGTGCCGGAGAGCTACTGGAAAAGACCGACTGACAACGAGAAGGCCTTGGAAAATGTTAATTGCGCTCTTTTGTGCCTTTAAAGAGTCAGTATTATTAAAACTGATTAATTTTTTAAATTCGGATTCTTGAAATTGATTAAATCTTTTATCATTCCCTTTGATATTAAATAAATCAAAGTTGCCTTTAACTAATTTTATTTAAAACTACCCTAAAAGCTAATATTGAACTAGGTAATTCTACAATTTAAATAATTGTTAACCTAGGCAACAATAGGAATATTTGATAATGCGAAAGGACTACGTATTCATCGACTTATTCAAGGGTGTATTTGTTCTGCATCCGGCTGAATATTAACTTGGAATATGATAAAATCGGACGAGATGAAGGATGAAAGGTTTTCCTAGAAAGTAGGGTGGAATATAAGGAATGTAAAGTAGGTTAACATATTCGTTTATAAAATATTTACCATAGGGAAATATTTGACCGAAAAGTGGCTGTTGTTTAATCTGCAAAACTTTGAAAAAGTTTATTCTCAAAAATTCCTTCACAATTTGCATGAGATACATTAGCATATAATGAATACCTTTGTCATTGTTTCATCAGGCGTAAACCGAATAAATATTAATACGTATGTGGTTCTCGGCAAATGCGACCCAAGTCAAATTTAATGACTGATGAAACACCAGTATTTTTTACACTTCAGATATTTTATTTCAAAAAGCCAAAGCAAAAAATCGCCGCTAGAAATCGCGCGCAAAACGAGGGTGAAAGTGAAAATGCTTTGATGCAGAATTGAATTATGAAATCAAATTTTCATTGCTTCTTTTTCCCTCTTGCGAGCTCATTTGCCGAGCGAGGGGTAGTAGCCGTACTCTTATTTGCTTTAATATGCCTTTCGCTTCTTTTTTTTGCAAAAGCGAGTGCCACTTGAATTTCAATGAATTCGTACGCGCTTTAAACGTAAGCAGGCTATGAAAAAATCGTCTCGAATGTCAAATCCGCGCGGACTGATTGAATATCAATCATTGGCTCAATCAGAACCCAAAACGAAAATAATACCCACGGGTTTTCTTGAAAATCTTGATGCTTAATACTTCAAAGGCTACTTGCATTTCCATTCTACGCTGAAACTTTTTCCATAAGCTTCATTAAAGTTTGATTAATATAGTCCTTGCATTATTGGCCAATTAAATTAGTCATAAGATCATGAGAAATGAAATAAAGAATAAAGATTTGTAAATATTTATTTCGTAAAGAAACGAATGATAAAATAACAAAACCTTTTTGTCGATGATTGAAATATTTCCCTTGTATGTACATCAAGGAAACGAGTCCTTTGAAAAAGGAAGAGAATATTGGAAAATGACAATTTACAAAAGGTTAGAGGTTAGTGCAAATATAAAAGGTAAAAGGTCACAGGACAAGTTTTGCAAATAGAAATAAATGAATAGGATTTATGCAAATGCAGTGTGATCGATCGGTATAAAATAAATATTATACCTTTGATTTGTTCGGCGGGGGTGTCGGATCGAAAAAGCGCGGTTTCGTGGCGCGACCCCACGCTGAAGAAGATCTGCACTGTCGTGGGGAGGTCCATGGGCAGACGGCGAGGCTCATCGCTCAAGGCCCCTCATCAGCCCTCGTCCATTCACCAACAAACATTGTTCAATCATAAATAACGACCTGCAATTAATTAAAAAGATTCATAAAGTTTGTGGAAATTTATGACTATTAAAACTATTTTTAATTGCTTTATGTACAGTTCATCGTGATTAAAATTGCAGTTTTCAATTTAAATTCAATGCATAAAAGTCTCGTGGGTATTGCATACGCAATTTCACAGAAATGCAATGAATAATACCAAATATCACCCAGTTCTCCCCTCTGCAGCATATGGCTGGAATGAATAGAAATCATAGTTAATTAAACTCCCTAATAACGCTCATATTATTGGTGTCAAATTGAGCATGTTCATGTGCTAATTAAATCTGCGTATTGGCGATTTGATGATCGAACAAGAGTACAGAAGTACTTTACAAACTTTAATGACAATCAGAATATCATTGCTGATTCTGATTAAAATAAACTATCAAACACCCCTATAGCATGCCTGTTTATCCTTGCCAAATTCAAGGAATTTAATTATTTCCTGCTAGAGTAATTGGTCAATTATTTACGTCATTCTTTCTTTTAGAATCGAAATAAATACAGTATAATTGCTTTGTTTTGTACATTAAAAATAACGAATGTTTGTTTCAGGAAATGTTATTATAAGTAGAGAACTGCTGCTGCCGCAATTTTCCGGAAAATTCACATTTAATTAGGTTAGCAAGCCGTATTATTAATTGAGTATTACTTTTAATTAGTTCGCGGTGCATTCGCACTAATTAAACAATAAAATACACAGCAAACGCGGTGATAATTACTGTCGAGTTTTCATTGAGCTGCACTTTCATCAATTATAGCCGCCTCCGGCTGAAGCGCGTGTTTCATGTTCGCGCTTCATGCTCGTAAGATGGATTCGATCGTTCTTAACAACATCGAAGAGATAAATCTCGACTCGACATTGGAATTCGCCTCAACGTTAAAGTATACGCAAATTGGAAACTGTACCTACTTGATATTGTTGTGAGTTGAACTTCAAACGTGTCAGTGTCGTATTAATCAGCAACAATTTCAATTACGCACTGACAATGAATACACAATTAATTAATAATTTACTTTCCAGTTTTCCGACGAGTTTTTAGTGCAGAATTGATGATTAAAATAATCATTCTGAAAAGTATTTGTAATTTTATTTATCTCTTCCTTAAATCTAAAATCCCTCGAGAGATTAAATAATTTTCCAGTACTGCTGGCAAGTAAAGAATGCGTAGTCGTTTTTAACTTACTGTTGACTTATCAATTTCGTCAGTTTTTCCAATAATTCCCAGCCCTTTCCAACCAAGCAGTTTTCCCTGTTCGCAACTCCACGCACTTGTCAAGTCAAAGTAAATTCACCCTCGTTTGCTCGAGCTTCCCACGAGTTTTCCCGGAATTGTCATTGCCGTAGTAGTCTGTTCTTGTTCGTGCATTACTTGCTATTTTTATTTGTGTGACTCTTTATTCCTCCCTTATATCTGAGCATTTTAACGGACAGTTTATTTTGATGCAAAACGTACAAATTATTCACGACGTTCGTGCATTCTTTTCGCAAGAGAAATAATAATGCATATTTCTCCTTTGCTTATTTGTTTCTTTCGCCGGCTTAAGAAATATTAAATAACAACGAATTGAGAAGAATTCTATCCAAAAATATTTCGACATAAAAGGCACAATGAAATATTATCAATCTTGACAACATTTTTTCCCACATTTTCCATTCGCGTATGCTTCTTTCTCTTCACTGGCGTATTTCCTCCTCGGTGAAATCTGTTATATAAAATAGGCACGTGTCGTTTCGTATTTGCTCCTTTTGCGGTACGCCAAACACGAGGCAATCATAAGCAAAACTTGAGATCTCTGCATCTAAGGAGCAGGAAGAGAGAGAGATGTAGGAATACATCGAATGCACTTGCCATATATGAAAAACCAAACTGAAATGAACCGGAAACCAGTGAGTTGTCGTCGCACGTGCGACAAGAATATACGATGTCGTAAGGAAAATCGAGGACAACTCAATAGAATCGCATATCCGTATTCCCGCTTATAGCTGGAAAAGCGCTCCTTTTAGCATCAAAAAGAAGCAGAAAATAGCAAATTTCAAAAAATAACTTAATAAATGCATGCTGTTCCAAGTCAAAATCAATTTATTCTTTCCATAAATAAACTATAACATAAAATAGCTACTTCAACCTACTGATAACTCAATCTTAAATTTTATATTCTAAAGTAATATTAATAGAAAATTTAGTTGTGGTATTAGAACCAGCTATCAGTGTTGAGCAGAGCAAAGTTTAATCCTTCTATTATTATTCGAAATTGTGAAAATATGCAAAAGCTCAGCTTGGCGTCATACATGCAATTAATTAAAGGATGAAATTGCATCCTGCATGCAATATTCGACAATGGTTTTTGCATTGTTTCAAACTTTAAACGGATTATCACGCAAAATATGTTTTTGTTTAAGCAGAATAAAAAACCTAAAATCTACTTAACAACTTTTATGTTTTTATCTAAATTTATAATTGAATATTAACATTCAAGCTGCTACAGAATTAAAATACAGCAAACACCATTTTTCTTCTGAATGGAATCAGCATAAGACGTATTTTTTACGTCTGTTGCTATAATTTTCCCTTATGTTTTATTTTCAGTAAGTTGTTTGTTTCACGTTGAATTAATTTCAATTCAATTAAAAACTTTACAAGCGAAACAGCGCTGTGTTGCGCTGAAAATAATTTACCTCAGCTATTATATTCGGCATTCGTTTTTCCTAGCCGGAAAACAGAGGCAAACAGTCAACAAACATTTATAATGAAAATACGTTGTGGCTAAAGAAGGTCACAACTATTTATCAATATTCTCATAATAATACACGCGAATGCAAATACGAAGCAAAGTATTTTTAATATGTATATTGTAGTTGGTAACATTTATGATATTGTGAGATCAATATTTGCGTTGAATGCACTCGATACAATGAAAGCAAAAGCAGTATACAGTACAATAATGAGAAGGAGATAGTTCCATGATAGATATTCATTATTGAAGCGTATTAATGCTTGTAGTTGTCTGATTCTACAAATATCTATTGAATAATACTCAGCTACTAGGGATGAATGTATGCCATGAATATTCGAATATTGCGTAAATATACCTAGGTAGTATATGCATATACAGATCAATCTATTGATATGATATCATTGAAAGAGGAGCAGATAGTAAGCGGCAAACTGCGTACGTTTAGCGTTTGAATAGCGGTCGCTGCGTGTATTATTCCTATGGTCCAAACATCAGAAACCGAATTAATTTGCTTTTTGCCATTGAGCCTTTGATGTTTGTCTAATGACTACTCAGTATACAAGAAACCTTTCAATTAACATATAAATAGCTGGTCTTATTATTATATTTTTATAATTTCAGCAAGGAACCTAGACCAAAGTTATTTTTATTGTAATGACATTTTTCCTGCAACTCACCCACATATTACGAAATCCATCCGAGTATGGAACAGCTGAAGAACATGAAGAAAATCTTCAAAACGTCTCAGGATAAATACCAGGCAAGTTCTTCTCCACTCCTCAAGCCGCTGTTTCGCAAACTCCTTGAGTAAAATACTTGAACAACTCACAATGCACGTGGAGAAATTATGCGCAACCACCTGAAACAAGAAAGGAATACGTAGAAATACTGTGCTGTTTTTTATATCTGCTAGGATCATGAAAGAGCCTTACTATATTCATTCAAACACGTATAGGAAGAAATACCAAAAAGGATGAACACGTAAATGGAAAAACATATAAAATTAATAAATAAATAAATAAATAAAAGTAGAAACAACTTCCATGTGCCTAAAACTAGAAGCAGACCGACAGGCAGCATGCAAGCAAGTAGGTACGTGAAATATTTACTTTGCTGCTATTGTTACGAAATATGCTGGTATTTTCTTTAAATTATTTAAATTGCAAACCGCGTTTGTACCTACTATAAACAATGTTATATTAGCTACAAATAGGGTAGCTATATATTGTTTAATGTTTGCATTATAAACTACAAATGCGGATGGCCTCTTTCTCTAAATATTCGATTTGTTAAATAAATTTTAAGCAACTGAATTCACTGTTTAAAGGTATAATAATGTGTCAGAAAATGCATTACGTTTACATTCTTCATGAATTTAGACAGAGGCCTTTACGACCAGGTTACTTTATCACTCGTTTCCGGTTTTTCGTCTATTAAATTATTAAACACCCGGCATGTTCAGTACGAATTCAATGTTAAACTCCTACTTCTGAAAATAAATATGAAATAATAAAATCCAGTGTTTTGTTTATCATACCAAATGATAATTTGCCAGGCGTATTTAATAATTTAGTAGTATTCTGAGCTGTATTAAATTTAATTACGAGTCCAGTTAATTAATAATACAGTGATCCATAAAAGGGTCATGCCTTTGATGATAGCCCCTTGTGAGGACAATGCCAGGATCAAAGAATGAATTTTGGAACTATGCTGAACACAACTCAACAGAGTTCATTTCAATTTATACACGTAATAATATTTTGCAGGTTTCCTTTGTTAATTTAATCACACGTATAATATTGATGTGTGCTCAACGTAGAAAAGTGATGCAACTATTATAATTAAAGTTTGAATGCCCTCCCATCAAACATTTTAACTTTGTCACCATGATTGATAATAAGTTTGCGCGAGGGGAGACTATAGAAGCATGTAAATACCTTTGGCTATGGATATTAATTGATATAGTTTGTTACTGCATAGACTTACCAATCAATTCACTTGTAATTATAACTTTACGTACGTATAATTATTACATAAAGTAAACTTATCGATCAATAAATAAATATTCAACTAATTATTAAACTACCCGCTTTCTTAGCGCATTTGGCATTAGTTAAATGTCCTTCTTGTCATGAATTCAATGTACTTCTGCATAAAGTTGCTATAAACATAATTAAAATAAATACGGCAAACGCCACGCCAATGATAATAAGTGAAGGAAAACAATGAGCGATGCGCAAGAGTTGGGCAAATATGTTTGGTGCGGCTGAAGTAACAAATGGGTAGTCAATTAATACGGCGAGCAAAATACATTTGCGCAATCGAATTAGTAGCGGAGGAATGAATAAAAGCGAGGCGAGCATGTTCCGCGTTCATGGCGTGGTAGAGGGTGGCGGCGGCAACACAATAGCGTGCAATATTCGGGTGGTAAAGGAAACATGCCAACCGCATCGGAAGGCAGCGCGGTGGCAACGACGCCAACGTTGGCTCGCGGCATGTATGCAATAGGAGGCGGCCGACCAAACTCAATTTGCCGCCGGTTACCATTCGGCTGGCGTCATTATTGTTAATTTTCTTCTCGCCTTTCACGCGTGCTATTTGCGTAACCAACGCGTCGTGTGATGCTCACGATAATTTATGATTATTCATGAAGTCGCTTAATTAATATAAAGCGTTCCAACGAATTGTTTTCGCCAAAAAACATAATGATTTAATGAACTCGCTGAAGCCAGCGAACACTCAATAATGGACAAGTGTTTGATTATCGTGAAGAGGTTAATGTAGCAGCCACCTTCCCTTATCTAGGCGTACACTAATTAAATAATTTACATTTGATGCCCGAACGCGCTTCAAACTATCTATAGCTTTGCTATAGGGGAAGTTTACTTAAGAATTAATTACGAAATAATTACACAACGTCCTGTTCAATATTCCCTCAAGCGACCAATAGTTTTATTCAAACATTTCCTTTCGTATGTTTTCTTTTAGAATTTCATGAAAAGTTTATGGAGAAAACTTAAAACATTGTAGGAAAAACGTAGTGACATTGATATTGATATATGACAAATTCAATTTTATCCTCAGGATAATGCTATATGAATTTTACACGTCTCAGAGGGAATGCCTCAAGGAAGTTTAAGTTTTCAATGCACCAAAGCTGCATTTCAAGACACGCTTGGGATTTCTTAGTCGGGAAACTTGTTCTCGATAACTGAATAGTGAAGAGGAATAAAAAAGCACTTAAACCAAGTGCTACAAACAAAGTACTCACTAAAAACTAGCAAAATGTTTTCATTCAAATGAAATGTGCATTTGATCCTCTGTCCTTTATTCAATGATATTCCACATAATTACAGAGATTCAATTTAATTGATGAGTTCAAAGATTTGAATAGCGGTATTAATTAACTGGACAAATTCCATGCAAATAGCTTAAACACTAAAAGGCATAGCTTATAATCACATTTACAGTGCACTATGCAGCACAAAGCAAACATTTCCGGTATGCTTTTAGTGTTTCTGCAATAAAAGCAGCGACAAGAAAAGACGAGAAAAACGAGAACAAGATGTCAGAGCTGGACGGAAATGGAATTTAATTAAATTATCGGAGCGCATTGCGATGGGAATTAATTAGTTTTCTTCGTATGCCCCAGTCCGTCCATCCGTCGACCGAACATTATACGAGCGGAACATTATACCTTTGCACAACAAATAAACTTAAATCTTTTCTCATTTCCACCTCGACGGCTTTCGGCCTGTCTTCCTCAGAGCAAATGTTTACGCAAGCTTTCAGCAAAGTGGGTGCCCCAAGGATAAATCAAAGAAATCACCCTCCGACGAAATCCTCTCTTCCTTGTAAACGCAATTTTGGCGGCCCGCAGTCTTAAATTTCAATATCTCAACATAATAAACAGCACAACTACTATATGATCCCTACAAACCGCATAATAATAGAGCACAACTAAAATCCCCCGAATCATTTTGGAAACTTCCACAATTTCAAATAATTTTCGGGCTACAGAAAACACCAGATTGGAGACGATGGCGGAAAGGCAAGAAAATGGTAAATCAACTCTCGAGCAATCTTCTCTCATTTCATCATCTCTGAATTTTTTTTCACCACCGTCCCTGATTATCCTTGCGATCGTTTGATGTTGTCTGCGAATATCAAAAGCTAATACAAAGACGCAAACTCTGCTGCTATCAAGAAAAACCGAATGTTCTTCTATTTTATTTGCGCTGGATTTCTCATTCAGTGCACGTGCGTATTGATCAAGTGCTTGCCAACTCTCTAATCTCACTGAATAAAGGTAATTGCAAGGATCACATTGATGATACCAAGAACAAATTTGAATAAATCTAAACAGATTCTCAATTACATTTTCACATACGAAAAAATACTTCCTAGTAATGTTATCTCTTCTCCTGCGAAATTTAACTCTGGACGAGATGAAAAATTATCCTTGCAAATTGTATATTGAATAATCAAATCAATCTATGAATATGTGATTGTATAATTAAACGAAATCATCCCCAAGGGTACAATATTCAATTAGATAAATAAACAATGCGTAAATGAAGAGTAATTTCATCCACGAGAAACAGAGAATAATAAAAGAACAATTCACATTAAAGAAAAGTAGCAAAAAAGTGAGCAGCAACTTTTCACTTATCTCAACAATTTTTTGCGCAAAATACTAAACGTAATTTCAGAATCATCAAAACAATTTTTATACCTAATTGCTCCACACTTTATTCCCTCTCAACATTTATATTCGTTTGTTTGCAATTCGCATTTATTCTTACTTTTATTCCGTTATTATTTCATTTGTTTCTTCGTCTCGCTTACCGAGAAGCCTTTATTACCTTTATTGCTCTCGCATTTTTCTATTCTTTTCGCCATCGTCCGTCTTGCTATTTTCTTGTTCACTTCTGCTTATTATTTGTTCTGGCTCAAGAGAGCACAGTGTTTCATTTCTACTTCTTCATTCCGGAGAGCGTGTCATACATGCGTCCGAGTGCGTACTCGAGAAAGATTACGAGACGCTCTGCACGACGGAGGCAGCGGTTGCCAGGACGATGCAGGATACACAGCGCACACCGGCATGACATACGGTGACGTCAACTGGTCGGGCGTCGCGGCGCCATGCTACCCTCGTCCTCTCACCACTTGAACCCCTATTCGCTGCCACTTCATTCGCTCTGCTCTGTCGCTTCATTTTTATTCGCACATGCATAGCACGCTTTATCAAGTAATCATCTCGTACCAACCACCGAAAGTGTGTCATCAAAGTTTTATTCTTCCACTTATTCAGACGTATTTTATAGCTATCCAGCGTCTTAAGAAATAATCAAATAATAATAACAATGATGAGACTTAAACTTAACACATTGTCATTTTAGTAGCAATATTATTTGATGTTCTACTCAGCTAATAAATGATTTGTTGTTCAACTTTATTTATACAGCTCGCGTACTTGATATACCCAGTTTACGAGCGTAGACATCTCGCCTGATTTTATTTTCAAATTCATTCGCCTTGCTACTTTTGCTTCCTGTTCATCCTCATCGTCATCTCAAGTTGCGCATCTCTCCCGGATGTTTGAATCTGCGTCATGTGCCACACACGCCGCCTCGTCTTATTTGCTTTTTGATTATTCCCGAAGAGGAAAATCACTTGTGCATTGTACACGCGTACGTTACGAGATGTAAACATGATTTTATTCATCTCTTGCCTAAATTTCCAATTTTTTCTGCGTATACATTTTATGTAAATTTAATATGAGAATAATCTAGTTTGCTTTAAAGTAAATCAAGTTTTAAACGAGAAGCACATCGCATCATTAAAAATCGATGTAATAGCATGAAAGTAAGTAGTTTAAATGCTTTGGAATCAATAAAAAAGTACAAAAGGAAAATCAATTGATCCTTAAACTCATTGCGAATCGATGAGAGCACTCCATGCGCATCCCAGCGCGCTCGGAAACAGTTTCTTGCTCTTGGAGAAAGCATTTAAAGCGACGGGAAGGATCCTGCTCAAGCCGCTTTCCTGTAGGAGCTTCTGTGACGTGCGTGTAATCTGATACGTGGCACATTGCTGTGTGTATGCGAGGGAAGACGATGGAATGGGAAAGTGGTTAGGAACGAGTAGTCGAGCAGAAAAATACCATTTGAGTGGAAGGAAAATTAGGAAAATCAATTACGACGTTTCGGCTTTCCCCAAGACCAAACTCCGAACAAGTCAAGAAAAACTACAAGTTCTATCTCATGATAATATCATACAAAATTGGCTTTATGATGGAACATTAATAAACAAAATTTATTTGCGCGCTCGTAAAACATGTTTCTTAGGAGTTTGAGCAATGCGAGCAACGTAATTAAAGTTGCACCGTTTTGATTAATTTGCTTAATATGTCCAAGTCACGTCATGGAAATTAATTAGTGTGAATTATGACTAATTAGTTTTACCTCATATGGTTATTAATGCGAGTCTATGAAAATTTATTATTTCTATTTCTCTTCAATTAAAAAGCCCTTAAGAATGGGTCCAACAAATTTGCAATAGATCACTTTACTTCTTTGTAAGACTTGTGAAAAATTTAAGAAATTTTTTGATATCTGTAGTACTTTTCGAGATATTTACGAAATTAGATCACATTTCGTATGAACGAAATTGTATTTTTAAATTAGTGATTCAGAGCTCCAGATTTCATTACCTTCCTATATTCTAATGGATAGAGATGTAAGTTTTTATGTAATACTTGAACTTTCAACTAAAACCAAAAGTTGAAGAATTAACATGAGCCCTTCAAGTTAAGAATGCGTCCAACAAATTTGCGATAGACCAATTTACTTCTTTGTAAGACTTGTAAAAAATTCAAGAATTTTGATGATATCTTTAGTACTTTTCGAGATATTTAGGAAATTAGATCACAACATGAACAATTCCCTCCTTAACACGCTCTCTCGTCGATCAAATCAAGCAAGCAAGCAAGCATGTGCGCTAAGTAATTGCAGACGGCAATCAGGTAATCGAATAAATAATCCGACGAATCTAATTAATGCTGATGCCCGGAGTCGATTATGCGAATTAATCGGCGTTTACTTACGAGACCCAAAGAAGCATTGTAAATGGGATTGCGCGAAACACGATCGTCACACCGGCACCGTCTCCACGCTTGCACGATTCAATTAATGAAGATGATTCCCTCAGCTAGGTGTTCGAATTATTCCAACATTTCCAGTTTGGTGGCCACTAAGCGCACACCGGAATGGTTTTCGTCGACATGCGGATTTCGGCCGAATGGGCAAACGAACGTAAATTTGTGTTTCTTCACGGAGCACGGTAACATTGTGGATCGATTAACTCATTTGCTTATTTGCCGACTCCCTCGAGTGATATAACTAGCATCGATAAATATTTATTCACTAATAGATTAATTTTCTTGCTTAATTGCAAATTTCATCCTCAGTTTCCACATCTCGTGAATCCAGTTCGTGTTGTTCATGTTTCCCTTTCACAATGTACATAACAATAATAATGTTTATTCCGTATGCTGTTTATTGCCCATTTGCACTACCTACGCCTAATAACAACGGGGGTGGCAAATAATACGTGAAAATAAATTCTTAAAAATGAATAAACGCCTGCATTTTGCGCTCATGGGATTTTAGTCGACGAGACTAAAGCGCTGAATAAACATGAGAAAAAAGCATTGACGTCATCAGGAAAAGGGCGAGAACGGATAATAAGTTGGCTAAACATGCATTTCGTGTATTAGTCGAGCAAGCGAAATGCATTTAGCGATTGCACGCGAACGTTGAAAGCATTGTGGTGGTGAATGCGGCGTTAGAAAACAATGAGGGAAATAAACACACATGCGAGCATTTCCGCCACTTTCCACCGCTTTTCCAAACAGCTGCAAATAATTCCTACGCCTTTTCAATAATTCAATAAATTCATTAAAATAATGACAACAACATTTTTTTTTTTTTTTTTAATTTTATTTCCCAGAGGACAATGTTTTAATGGCTTTTAATTGCTGTCGTGAGCAATTTAGATTGGATGATTATTCATGAAAGAAGTGTGGTAAACAATGGAATAATATAAAATCAAATTAATAAATTTATAGTAACTGATATAATATGCAATAATAATTGCAACAAAGTTTTATTTGATTTAGTAAACGAATTGAAAATTGTGGTGTTAATTTGTAGGATTTACTATTGAATTTGCATAAATATACATCCCGCATGTATTTACATTAATTAATGAGTTAAAATTTATTACCGAGCACAACTCATTCTTGAATAGGTAATAAATTTAAAGTTGAATAATAAATTGTTGAAGTTTCATTACAACATTAATGCATGCCAGAGTATATTTTGCTTAATTCATTAACAAACTTTTTATAATAATTCTAACACGTTTAAATTTGAATCAAATTTCGCGCGAATTTTGGTCGCTGGCGCGAAGATCGATCGTAAATCGAGCGGACCCGAATCGAAGGTTAGAGTCAGGTCCTAGCTGTCAGTGACGCGTGTTGATCTTGTACTTGCAGTGTTTCTTAGTGTCTTATTTCATTATTACGAAGAGATAAGATCTGTAACTTGATTTAATAGTTAGACTAAGTTAATAATAAAGTGCCAGTAAAGTACAGTGTATGGTCCCATCGTATTAACGCCGATCAAGGAAGATTCAGGAACGAGGGCTCACCGCTGACTGGATAGTAAGGTTAGTGCAATTTCTAATAAATTTCTTTACGATAGGTATTGAAGAAATGATAAAAATAGTGGCCCCTTCAGGGGATTTTGTCTGCGGTTCTTGTCACTCAACCGCGATTGGATAACAAGCAGTTACCGTATAAGTGAGATAGATCTTTGTTTCAGCTATGCAGTGTCAACAGTGAGTGGCTTATCTTTAACACCGATAACAAAGCATAGATTCTTCATGGTTAGAGCAGGTTTATAACAATGTTCTCAGAGTTAAAGTATGAGGTCCAAGCGTATTGTCGTGAAGTAATCAGTATCCAAAAACGTAACATTACATCTGACTGGACAGCAAGGTTAGTGCAGTACTCTTACATGTAGAAATGATAAATATTATGATAACCATATAAACAGTGAGTCCTAAGTAGGATTTGATTTAGGTATTAGTCGTTTAATTTATATTAATGCGTGTTACCAAGCAGTTGCCATATAACTGAAGTAAATCCTTGTTGTAGCTATGCATGGTGTCAATAATAAGTGGCTATACCTTACTAAGCCAATGGAAGAGATAGACTATGATTAGAGCAGGTTTATTACAACGTTCTTAGAGTGATACTGTAAGATCCAGGCGTATTCTAGTGGAATAATTAGTATCCAGACAGGAGATTGCATAGGTGATTGGAGAGTTAGTACAATACTAATTTTGAAGAACAATAAATATTGTGGTAACCACACAAAAATGGTGAGTCCTAAGGCAAATTTGACATAGGTAATCGTCATTTAAACAATATTAACTCGTGTTACGAAACAGTTAGCTGACATATATCCTTATTGTAGGTATGCATAGTGTCAAAAGTAGGCAAGTGGCTATGCCTTACTGAGCCACTGAGGAGTAGTCTCTTAATGGTTAAAGCAGGTTTACAACAACATTTCCATCGTTCAATGAGTAGTCCAGGCGAATTTTCGTGGAATAATGAATATCCAGGAAGAGTAAGGTTAGTGCAGTATTACATTTACTGACTATAAATATTATGGTAAGCATAAAAATAGAGAACCCTGCGGGAAATGCGATTTCAGTATTCATCGTTAAGCATAGGTTAATGCGTCATCTGAAACGATTACAGTACAGCTGAAATATGCCCTTGTTGTACACATAAAGTCAAATGTGAGTCTCTCCCCAGAGTAGCACAGTCGATAAGTAAACCCATTAACGAGAAGAGGGAAAGTTCCGCCAACGTTCATTTACAATAACTAGCAGAAGAGGTGAAATAAATGGCTGGAAAACAGGGCCTGAAAGTTTACTCGCACAGTTTGGATGGCAGTCATTATTAATCCGTAATTTTTTCCATTTTTCATGAAGTTTTCCCCGGGAAAACACTATACGCTTTTACTTATGTACCACCGTATACAAGTAGCGCAGCGTAAAGTTACAACACAAACTGGCGTGTATCTAGGCAAAAGAAAAACGTGGGCGAAAAGTTGGAAAATTACTTAAACATCCTGACAGCTCACCTACATACACGATACCAACATAGAGTAGTATAAAAAATAGCAAGTTGAATAGGAATAGGATTACCAGCGCAATAGAATTGCCGAGAGAGGAGGTCAGGAGGTAAAATAAGAAAACGCCAAAAATGATAAATGCCTGTTCGTTCGTTCCTGCACGCCAGCCACTCGAATATGACTTTTACGAAGGGGTTTGACCCACGTCTTCCGGTTTAATCCGGCATAACATGACGATTTCGCAAATCGCACCGGAATGAAATTAAATTCATGCGGACAGAAAAACTTTCTTCTTTGCACACTTATCATCCAGGATCAAGCAAAGCATACGTCCTTTTTTTGGCAAAGAAATAACGAGTTGAAACGTTTAATACTTGCTGATGACAATTTAATAAGAGCATATTAATTTCGTAGGAGTTATTTGCAAAAGCGGCTTGCTGATCGTTGGCCTGTAAAGGTTTTAGTGCAATTGACATTTTCATCTAATAACCACTTAAACATGATGGAATTATAATAGGTAGCATTTTAATGATCTCCAGCTCTCTTTCTCGACTGGAGCCAACGGTCTCAGAGCAGAAAGTAAGCAGCTTCATCAAAAAACGAATACGCTATATTCATTACGCATTTCTGCTCGTCCTGCTTTGGCTGCATGCACGCGACTCGGTTTGAAATGGGTCTTCAATTGTAAAGCTCTTGACGTTGTGTGATAACTTCGTGCTCTATCTCAATTTGCCCGGCTTTTCTTTTAATACCCAAGCAATATATATGGACTTATTAGATCCACAAGAAGACTATTAGGACTCGTCCTTTTGACAATTTGCTATCTTTGGCAATATGTACACTGCGTGTGTTTAGGACGATAATTTAGCTTAGACCAATGATAATAACTCATCTCATCGCATTACATGTTAAATACCTCAAACAAAAATTGATTTGTTGTTAATGCTGAAATCAGCTGATTTGCTTGTGTTGTTTATTCGAGCAACACACTGCGTATTTCAACGTTATATCGCCAGAGGTCTAACAAGTAAAAGCATGTTATAAAATGTGCTCTGTTCGTTGCGCTCATTCACAATACATTAAATACGAAAATACAATCAAATTAACGACGAAGGCGGCTGTAAAGTGCATCTCAATTCAACCGGTCTTATGGTATTTTATAATGAAGTTTATTGATGCGCGGCTCGGTAGATTTTAGCGAGTTTTATTGATGCGTAAAACAACAATAAATGCGTTAATGTTATTGCACGTTCAGAGCGTGTAAAACATATTGTAAATCATGAGGAAATAATGACGAACATTACTCAAGACTTTAATTTGCATTCGACATTTGAAATATTGAAATATCTTGCGTGATTCATCACGTGAAAACTTATTAAAGTTATTAAAGTGTTTCTGCGCTAAGCGGCGGCTTCGTTAACGTTGAAGATATCACGAACATGTACTGATTGTGAACGGAAGAAATCAATTACGATGTCGGAAAGAGTGCTCGTTTTCGTTTTGGTCAATTTTATCGTAACGGTGCTATCACGAATGGGCGTTCATCTCAGCCGGCTTCTCAGGGGTCATAAGTTAACGTTCATACGAACGACAAGCTAAGGAAAAGCTCCTTGGCTACTGCTGCAGCTACTGCTGCTTCGCCTCATGTAAGATGAGAAAAACGTATTTCCAATCTCGACGTTCACACAGCGGCTCGCGTGAATGTGTATCCCTTTGCCGCTTCCACGTCACCGCCGCGGCGCCGCTCCAGACAGGTGACCAGGGAGGCGGCAGCAGCTCCCTTGATGCGGCGATGCGGAACGTTGCTTCACTTTGAGAGCACAGCGCGTATCGAGCGCCAAGGCTTGATTTCATCCCATTAAATGTTTTGATTTAATGCGTGACGCGTGAAATTTATTCGAGGGCTGCATTTTTCACCTTTTTTAATTGCATTATTAGCAGCCAGGAGCAATTATTCACTGGACGTAGTAGTAGTTATTTATAGTTTTTATATCAAAGTTGAAAATTAATGTCATCATCATCATCATCACCACCAAAAAAACGCGAGAATTCGAATATCCAATTAGTCCATGATAGACCACGCGCATATTTCATAAAGTTTGTTAATTTATTACTGCTCGTAATATTTATACAGAGCGTTTATGAGATTATCTTACAAGCTTCATGCTCTAGTGATAAATCATAATACAATACACTGAGTCTTGTCTTGCGTGCTTAAATCTAAGCTCTGATTACCTCTTCGTATATATCATTTACTTGCTTAGAAGCAATTTTAGTCTCACAAAATTGTGAAATTCTTTCGCTTTGTATACGATATGAAAACCATCAATTTTCACATTAGTGTGATTACTTTAATAGCGCAACGCGCATAGTGAGAAAGTTTCGTATTGCGAATTTACCCCTGAATGCAAATGACATTCACATGAGCGATGCGTTCAGATGACTGCAGTATAATCTGAAAATATAGCTAATACCAAGTTCGTAAATGTGAAAATTTCCATCTCACGACGTCTCGTAATAGTTCATAATTTGATATACGTTCGAATTGTTGATATAGAACTTTTGGTGATAAAGAGTTGCAGTAGTCTATTCGGTTTATTGAGTTTGCTGCTTTTGAATTTGAATTTTTATTGAATCATTCCGGATATATACGTATACTTAAAATGCAAATAAAACTTCAAGCAACTTCTTGAGTATTCTCACGTTTAAAGAGATCTGTGGCAAAAGTAGAGGGATTGCATTCAAATTCATGAAATCAAAAGTTTACTTTATCTTAAATTTAATCAAATATTTGCTACCAGTAACTAAATAGTGATTCAAGAAAAGAAGAAGTAATCCACTTAATTAAAATCTCATTGAAACGAATTTACATAGCATCAAACTAATTAATTAACAAATATTCATCGATTAATTTATACACTGGCATCAGACGAAGCAAGTTGTTGGCAAATCTGCATGTATTTCCAATTATCCTGCTCAATTTTCAACCTCAACCTCTAGTAAATACGAAATAATATTCAATCCCAACATAAACACACTTGGATTTGTATACAGCCCGAGTAAGCTATGCCTAATTACAAATTAATACCTCGCAATAGGCACCCTCAGCAAGCACGAAAACAACGTAATAAAAATATCCTGCTTTTCGGGATTACAAGTACGCATACTCGCTCAAAGTTATATTTAGCAAGTTACCTCGTTTTCATAAATAAGGGCTGCTAATTAAGACCGCTTGTTCTGAATGGGAAAATTCGAAATTCAACTCGTGTAAAATAAAACAAACACATTTATATTTATACGAAACACGCGTACGTATTCTATTTGTAACGGAACGCCTTCAGGCATTTGAAATGAGCTGAAGAACTAAAGCCGAAATAACCAAAATAGAAAGAAAACATTTTGCGTACGGGTTTTACTCTCATGCTTCGCACCTCTTTCAAGGACTTTCTTTTATTTCGACGAAATTTTATACGGTTATTGTGTTTTTGCCCTTTTCCGCACGGCTGAAAACATAAAACGAAAAGAAAGGCGTTATACTAAGTGCTAAAATATACAAAAATATTTTCCTCTGCCACAAAAAGCCGTAATCTTCTTAGAGAAGCCACACGAATATTGTTTTTATTTTAATGGAGAAAGTATGAAAAAAAATATATAGCTATATTAAAATTTACGTCAATCCTCGCCTTTTCGAGCAACTTGGCAAGTTGTAAATTGAAAGATGAAAGTTATGAAATGTGACATATTTGAATTACGAGTTTTATTTATGCAACGCATATTTAACTCTCTAATTAAATATACAGATGCTTTATTTGCATTCAAAGACAAATAAAGTACGCGGAAATGAATTTAATTACTTTCCAAGCCCTTGTGAGTGCGTCGTGATAATTCTCACACGTAATTAAAACAAAACCATCTCAAATTCATACGTATATTCAAAAGCATCATTGATTTTCACCAACATTCAATTCAAAGTAATGTATTTTAACTGTTTGTCAATTTTCTTCAAGTTTTACATCACAGAAAATAACGTAAATTGAAATACCACCAAATTTAGTCACTGGCAAGTATTATCCTTAAGAGGATAACTCCAAAAAGCATAAATGATTCGTAGATAATCGCAAAACTCGTTTGAAGTGGAATTCGCTATATTACTTGAACAAACCTCAGTTGCTTATCAGAAGTTTGAAAGAAAATGTTGTGTAATTATATCGCAACGTGGATAATTGTAGACGATTTGTGACGATTTGCTGTGTGCGGCAAGTGCACGAGCTGTTGTTGTTGTTGTTGTTTGTTGTCTTTGCATCTCTTTGCCAGGGCTGCAGCTCGAGTGCAACGACTGATCTACCAGACTACCTTGAGACCTTTACATTCCTGCGATGCATGCCAGCAAAGGCCGTCTCGCGGTCGAACGCGCGCCAAAAAGACATTCGAAACTCGCGGATAGCGCGCGCTCGCAATAATAATAAAAAAGACAAGACAAGACAAGATGCGCACAATATGCAGTGTTGCGTTGCTGCATATTATACAACTCGCTGCTTTTGCTGTCTCAGCACGAAAAACTAACGTTCACCGTTGATTTATAATACAAGGATAATTAATTCTCGACTGTCAGGTCGTCGGACAATGATTGTCAACATTGCTTTATTCTCGGGGTTGTTTTTTTATTCAACCGTTTCCCCCTCATAATATCACGTGTAAGTAATTATTAGTTCATTGTACTCCTAAATTTTATTCGATGGTAGAACGCACCTGCATTTAATAAATGATGGTAAAAGCGAGCGGTAAACAGCCAACAGCAAGGAGCACTAATATTTATTAATTTGGCCTCAGTCATCGAGTTCATGCTGCTGCTGCTTACTTTCGATATAATGTCAAATCAATAATTTAATCATAAAGTGAAGAAGCCTTTTCGAAATAAGCCTCGACGTTTTATTGCATTGCTGAAGCCGCTAATTAATTAATTAAAACCAATTGCGGTGGTTTTTACACAACGACATTTCGCTCATTTTATTTTGCCAATATAAATATAACGATTTATCGTTTGCAGCGGTTAAAAATAACGTTTCTCAATTTCCCAAAAATTTGTGTTGCTTACGACTTGATCGAGACTTGATAAACTTTTCACTTTGAAGAGTTTGAGTTGCAAATCGCAATAAACTTGGCAATTAATTCGAGCGCGAATTTATTAATATTCGTAATTAACAAAGTTTCGCTTCGCCGTCAAGTATTTTGACATATTTCTTAATTTCGCGGCGCGCGTGAATTTGCATTAATTTAAGCATTTAAAAAATTGCTTTCTCTCAGTTTATGCTTCGTGCAATTCTTCCTACGTACTCGCGAAGAACGTAAACGATTCAAACCTCCTGTGCGCAAAATGCAAAGGAATACAAAACAGACTGCGATAAACCTGTGGAATCTGCGTAAGACCAGTAGCTTTCAAGCATTGCGGCTTCATCATCTTTTACTTCTCCTTCTTCTTCAGCTGATGCTTGAAGCAGAAAGAAGGACGAGTCGCGCGAGCACGTAACTTGCATATTCAATGTAAAATAGCTCAATGTTTACGTTATGCGTTATATAATCTTGCCGTATTCAGGTCTCTTGAAGGCGAATTTATTGAATAATTTGCATTTGTATACCATTTTTACAATGCCTTCCAAATTTGGCAACAGACACTCAAGAATGTGTTTATGAATGGTTGATATTATCCTGGTTGATAATATTATTAAGCAATTATGTATTTATAATAACACTGAGAACATGTATAATTTTGTAATTTATAGTCAAATTGCGTGCTTTCCAATGTTGCATCAACATTTGCATTAAAAATGCTATAAATCTATCAGGATGAAGCTACGTAGCGAGCGAGAGAAATGACTAAATCATTTTAATCAAATTTATCGTCGAGTAGGTATGTTTTTCTCAGTGCGATTCTTCGTGGAAAAACATTTCTTCGATATCGCGTTTTGAATTACGCGAATTTCCCGAACCGTTTATTAATCCGTACGAGTTTAAATTCTATGAATTTTTCATATGAAATATGCAAATAATCCGCATAGTCGTACATACAATTCCTCTAGCCGATTTTTCATTGTGCTAGTTTTTTGTTCACTTGACAAACTTTCAAGCCTTTGCTGCAATACGTAGGTAATATTATGAGCTGTCTTCCAATATGCGTTTTCCCGCATTTTCCCAGTTTTAATTAACACGCGAACTCTTCGCGTAAGGCTTCGCGCACAGCTCGGTCGCTCGCATTTCATATATATTTGCAGTAGTCGTCTAAAAACTTTTTTTCCTCTGCTGTTTGTTGTTTGTTTTTGCGTTTGTTTTTGTGCGCTTGAGAGCAAGTCTCATCTATGATTAATTCGACAAAAAGGCCGAATGTTCACATCGAAGCAAGCCGCTCGAATAATGAATGCGAAGCAGGCAAAAGCAAAATACGAATGGGCGCGTGTGCTGAGAGAGCACCGAGGAAAAAATGTCCTCATCATTCCGGCAAGTAATTGAATGAAAAATTCGATGATGTTGCTTCTTGTCCGTTCTGCGATGCTTGAGCAGTGGGCGGAATCGGCATTCAAAGCCAAATAACAACAAAAAATACTTCGGGCATGCAAAATAAAAAGCATACACAGAGACAGGCGGAAAATGAAGGTGGATTTGAAAAACGCTTTGAATGCGGATTACTCAAGCGAATTGTTATGTGGTCGACTGTACGGGTACAATGGAGGCTAATCAATAAATCGATGTAATCAGCCAAACAACTGGCTATTCGCAAGCTCTGCATATTTTCACAATTCTTCTCCAACTCGTCAAAACATTTTAGTCATTATCAAGTTAATCATTCATGTTTAATTAAACAATTGATTAGTTTATTTTGGAAATATTTTGATTTACCTACAGGTAAATAAAACAAAATAATCCCCAATCATTAAACACAGTAAGCGCATGAAATACACTTTTGTCAACGCTTTGCTTTTTGTACTCACCACGAATAGGACGATTTGCGGCAAATCGGATTAACAGCTTCGATCCATACAAACTTCCAGCAAAGTGTGCAACCTGAAACAATATAAAGAGAGTAAATTTCGAGCCATCCCAGTACTTTCATTACAAAATGTTTATACATATTGTCAATTATTTGAGTGTGAAATTGAAACAGTTGTTTGCTTGCTAACCATTTGCCGGATACGTGCTTAATCATAGAATGCATTTAAAATTTTTGGCGAGTGCAAATATTTGTGAATATAATGTAAAATCATATTTTTAATTGAAACATTAATGGCAAAACAAATTTATTCTTGCAGAAAAATCTGTTGTTCATTCAATTATTTTGTACAGCAAAAAGGTTTAAGATTTTATGCGAAAATTGAAAACCGAAATTCGCGCGATTAATGTTAATTTTAAAAATATTATTAGACATAGATTTATTT
The DNA here is from genome assembly GCA_963978815.1 of Aleochara curtula. Classification (NCBI taxonomy): domain Eukaryota; kingdom Metazoa; phylum Arthropoda; class Insecta; order Coleoptera; family Staphylinidae; genus Aleochara; species Aleochara curtula. The sequence continues at coordinate 425,902 of OZ022219.1, forward strand.
AGGAACAACAAAAATTAAATACAATTCATTTATCATTAAAGGTCACCTCATCACATTTGGTCTCAGCATGGTTCGTGATCTTCTCAAGTGCCCAACTTTATCAGGTGAGTTTTTACTTAAAATTCTACTGAATCGACATGATAGCGAATCATACCTACATATGACTTAATTAAGTATTGCAATCAACAACTCATTCTATTATTCACCACAATGAATTGTGGAATTCGTATTGAACTAATTACGCATACCGAATATGATGAATCAAATATTCAGCGAGACGAGATAGGTGTTTGCGCTGGCAGCGATTGCAAGATCGGATATGTAAAATAAACAATCGAATCGTTATTATTAGCCGAACGCACACCACATGCATATCAATGCTATGCAATGCAATAAAACACTATGCGAAAATGCATAAAATAATTCCCCTGATTGACTTCCGTCAGGCACTTTGCGTGGAGATTAATACGACTTGTTAGCTACTACATACACTACGTACTGTCAATATTTGTGCGCAGTCAATGGACGCGATAAAAAAATTGAGCGGCATCGAATAAGCAGTGGGCAAATTGCCGAAAAACGCGCTCGTGCATTACGTCGTGATGACGAAGGGGGGGCCAAGGGACGTGATCCGGAAAAAGTGGACGAAACACGAATAAAACCCCGACAAAAACCGGAAGGTTGTTCATGCGTGTAATTAGATTTTGTCCAGCGTCATTGACTTTACCCATTACATACTTAAAGTCTGTCAGCACACACTTTTTGCAACTCGTTTGTAATGCATTGATTGACTAGTGCGAGTGATACTATTATTAATTCATTGTCATGAATTTGGCATTACAACCAGACGTTAAAACTCGAATGATAACTAACTAGAAATTTACTATATGATAAAAAGAGAAAATCAATGTCAAACATAATCAACCAGAAGGAAACATTTGCGTTGATATGACACAACAATATTACACAATTCTCTATTATATCCTCGTTTCCAACTAGGAATACGCTCGTCCCATAAATGGGGAAAGCTAGGGAAAATGGGTGCGCGTGGAGATAAAATAATAGACGTGTCTTAACCACGCTCGGTTTCCTCGACGACGACATCGCATCATCGCGCGGTAAGATTCCTCACGAACTTTGCTCCTTCTCCAGCATCTCGTCCTCGTCAGGACGCGAGCGCGTGTAAACAGACCGTGTGTAATGATGAATAGCGTTTTTTCTTCGTTCCTCCTCGTGTCATCATTGCGGCGCTGTCGTGTGCGTCTATTATCTATCAGGACGTGCAGGAAGAAGCGCCGCAGAGAAGTGGGTCGGTCGCACAGCCGTAAAACACATGCAGCCAGGACGACGTGTGAAATGACGACAATCGACATTTTCTATCATCGCATTGTCGTCTCGCGCGCGGAACGAGGTTGAAAGGAATCAAGCGCACAACCCCAGTAGTTTTATTTTCGCACCCCGACATAATTAAGAGACGTCGAGTTTGCTAAGTGGTTTCGCGTTGCATTCACGTCCTTCAAATGCAATTAAAAACCCCTTGAAATGTTGCGCGTGTTGAGCCAGTGCGTGAAAAATAATTGCGAACAATGCGTTCGCGCAATCGATTATCACCCTTGAAGATAATGAGCAATTAACGCCTGACGTCTTAAGTTCGCACCCGTTGGACAATTCGTGATTTGCCTCGTTCGTTTTATTGCCGCCCCGAACACAATAAGCCAATAAAAAGCCTACCAGCGTTATTTTCGTCTATTGATTGCTTCGTTTGCTCGGTTTGTTCGCAACGCAAAAGTCGGCGAGAAAAAGGATTTTCGCGTACATCGGAAAACTCCCAGCGGCGGCGGCAGTGGTGGCAGAGCATTTTGGCTCTCTGTTGAGTTGTTTTGTTTGCATGGAGAGTTTAATAAGAAAAGCCCCTGGTGAGGTTTTAGCGCCCTAGCGCTTTTTTCCCACTTGCCATGAACGACCGCAGCGTGCGATGCCTACTTTTCCAATTTTCATGCAAAAGAAGTGAAAATCAAAATGCGCGCAAGTAAAAAGGGATGAGTACTATGCGAGGGTTGACGCATCGAATTAAGAGAAAGCAATACGCGCGCACACCCGAAGAAAATCGTAGAAAATCGTGTTCGATTTTACGTGAAAGGGAGAGTTTTACGACCGAGAGTTTTTGCGCGTAATCCGTTTACGTTACGGATTATAAGGGTTTCCTAGACACTTTTTGCTCCCCGATTGACCATCAACAGATTACGTAAAGTCACCAGCACGTACCAAAAGACACGTGTATGTTAATTATCTAGTGTAAATAACATCTTTATTGTGTTCACCTTTTTGTTCGTTTAAACGGAAAAAGAACAGAAAAATCTTTGCTACGTTAAAATTCAATTTTCTACACAAATTTGCAGAATAATCTCGCCGATAATTAAAACCATTAAAAAGCAAAAACCAAAAAGAAAATAATTCATGTCGGAGGAAGCATTATAAGCGTAAATATTTGCTCAGCATCATGGCACTTTGTTGCTTTCACTTTTCCTCCTGCCGGTTTTGTCTTCCTAAAATAAGGTAAACAAGCAGATTCTGTTTGCCTTCGCTGATAGCACCGAACGAATGCGCCCAGGGCGTGAGCGAATTTAAACTTTTTTCGTTAAAAATTTGGATTAACAAACAGTGTATTCACATACACGAATTGTCTGCAAATTTGTCACACAAAAAATACGCTCCAGCGTTCACAACTTTTATTCAGCGAGGGTGGCTGGCTGCGTGCGTGTGCGCATACATTCGAGATGAAGATACTTTGAAAGGCAGCAATCCGATTAAAAAATTTGCACGTGCCGCTTTGAAAATTTCCAATCGCCTTGGCGTTACGAATTGCAAATACGTTCGGAATTTTCATATAAATCCAATCGGTGCTCAATGATTTCGCATTCCCAAGCAACGACAAGAGGGTTTGTTAGAATGCTTTTAAAGTATTTTTAAGGGTTGAACAGTTTCCCAGCTGCCAACAGAAAATGCTGTGAAAGACTAAATGATTCTGCGATTTATTATCAACAATTACCAGCGAAGCAAGTATTTTATTTATTCGCCAGCGCAATATTACTTTGTTGGCAATATTTAAAATTTAATTAAAATACATCGCATGGAATAATTTGCTAGCGTAAATTGAAAATCAATATAATTGTCAATTTAATGTTTGTAATGAATTACAACTATGGTGACACATTTCCATTAGATTCAACATGAGGGCCTCAATTCGGAATTAATTAAGCTGTCACATTCAGCTGTCAACAGCGCTTCAGGCACTCGCATATCACATTATTAACTGTTTAGGCAATTTTATGATGCAAAACAATTACAACCGCAGAGTTTTTACCAGCAAAATTAACTTTCAACTTACGTTTATTGGAATCATATTGAGTAGTTGTTTAATGCAAAATTTCAACAATTAAAAAAGATTTAATTAAATTCAACTTTCGATATTATCTTACGGAATAAATCTACTCTCAGAATCCGTTTAAATTATTTCAATATCTCAAATAGTTCAAAAGTTATCAATTTTTAATTGCCCCCATGCATTTCTTATGGGAGCATAATTAGCGCATAATGACCCGCGTAATGTAGTATCGGTGAAAAGAGATAGGTATACGCGCAGTCGTGGTTGCTAGGGAATCTCCTTAGTTACCATGCCTACAAATGCCATAAGAGCGGCCATCATGGATTTTCAGCCAATCAGCGTTAAGTCAATAGTGCATGCGTTCTCTGTCACTCAGGTGCGCTGCAGTGCGCGCCTCACTTAGGGGCCTTAGATTATTATGCTAAATTATTAGAATTTCAAACTTTAATAACTTTTTTAATGCTTAAGATATTTTGATGAAATTTTCAGCGTTTATTAATAATCTATCGCTCTTCACAAATATGCAATTTATAAAATTCAGAAAAATGTATTGCAATAGTTGTGAGAAGCTAAACAACACACTAATTTATATGCATATTTTGCGGTGTTTTTGATATTAAAATTAGGTTTTAGCTAGTTCTATATAAAATTCAAAAGAACAGAATATAATTCCTTTTGATTCATACTTATTCAAAATCTCTAAAGCAAAAACTTGCTAACTTATCATCTATCTTTTCATTTCTCTTAATTTACTTGACGTTTTCTTTTCCAATAGTTTCATCACTATTTTATGCATTAAAATACTATTCAAACTTTTCGAACTATTATATTTTACGTACTTATAATAGAAGTAGAACGCACGTAAAGTCGTCTTTAACATGAGTATTTTCGATAAGTTTAATTATATTCTCCAGCGATAAAGTGTATTTTATCCATCGGATGCGCAGTTAAATTGATTACATAAACAATTTCCGTTCAGATTTGTATTCATAATACGTAGAAATCATTATTTTTAAGTCCTATTTGGAATTTTAATCATTTATTATTTATTCATAGCAATAACACATAAAAATATTTAAATCATTTCATGCTCAGAGTTATTGAATATATTTCATGAATCATTAATATTGACAAAATAGTAGACTGTGATTAACGTTTGAACTTGATTAATAATTGATTTCATAATGCGCAATATATTTAAAGCGATTAGAGAAGTATGCGATAAGCAACTGAAAATATCATCTGTTGGTTAAACCTGAATCAATCAAAGCGTCGAGTGCATTTCTCAAATTTATTTTCAGTGCTGAATAGCAGAGTATAATTGAAACTTATAAATATCATTTGGGCGCCAAATCATGTCCACAAATACCACGTGCATAAATATTATTCGATCGCAGAGTCGAGTGAATCCAAGGGAAAAATCCATAGGAAAATATTCGCGTATACGGCAGCAGCACATTCTTGCGACGAGGACGATGACGACTCGTCCTCGAAAGATTTCCATTTGATGTATCGGCGCTTCTTCGATTGCTTGCATGTTCGCTCCGTGCGATACGGTGATACTTGAATATCCTCATCGGAGGCGGCAATACACGTACACGTACATCATACACGTATAAAGCTATTTCGTTAAAGGTAAATATTAACTATAAATACGCGTAGCAATCTGGTGCAATAGATTTTTGCGAGGATTCAATATCGAAATCTTCGCAGCGCAATGTTGTGACGATTCGTTGAATAAACAAGCAAATGTGTGTACGCGCAGCCTAAACATAAAGCAAATCGTATAAAGGAAAATCAGAGAAAACAAGAACACGCCAACGAATACCGTGACGTTTGCCAATTTTCACGGGAAATCGTTTTTCATGTTCAATATGCACGTCAATTTAATTTCGCTTAATTGTCTGTACATACAATGGACATGTCAACGAAATTACTCGTTTTGAATGCTCTCATTTTTCGTAAATCATTGAAATTTATTTGGACAGTGACGCTTATTGTGTGCATTTTTCACGGATGTGCAACAACATTTTACTTGAGCTCTTGAAGTACTCTCTAATAATGAGATTATTTATCATAAAAATGAATCTCCCTTTCGCTCGCACGCAAAGAGTTCACAAATAATGAAGAATGAATGCCATAAAAATTTGCAACGGCGCCGTGCATGATGAATGCGCTGCTATTGTGAGCAGCAACCCCTAAAGTGTGCGTGCCCATCCGGCGGGCACTGTACAAAACTTCCCCAGGATGAATCGTGATGAAGCATTGCTAGCGCCGCCGCCGCCTCCGGATGCCCATCCGCGCAAGTTGATGACGCGACGCACATTCATTTCACTATAATCTCAAATATTTTGCTCGCCGCGTATCATTCATAGCGTGTCACAGGCTTCAAGATGCTGCGCATCGCTTTAGTCCTGCCTCGCTGGTTTCGTCCTGCAAGAGCAATGATTGATTAAGCTATTATCGCGATTTGCTAACAAAATTCGTATAAATTGCATATCTATCATACAACTACATAAATCAGTTGCCCAAACCAGAGGTGTCAAACTAACAGGTCATCTAATCCGGAAACGTGGATTACTGTAACGATTGTTTTGATTTCCCCGATTTAATATTATGATGTTTCATGATTGATCGGTAGACAAATTTGCATGTATTTCGAATTATACCTCTGCTAGATTTCCAAATATTTATTTATGAAAATGACAATTATTGCAAATTTCATTTTCTGAAATAACCGCTTCAGAATAAGTATTTCTAATTGGAAGAAAATAATTAATGCTTAGGGGTTCTCTATTTGTACAACCATTTCCTCGTTTACTTTTTCTTTATAAAAATAATGTTTAATAAATATTTTTCTGTTTTAGGATTTCCAATGGCACACCAACATAATAACCGTAAGTTTGCTTTTAATTTACTCACAAATTAAATTTTGCGGATTTGTATTGCCATGTTCCATTCATATTTTACTCGCATAAACGCAACGCAACGCAAGGCCAGATATTATAAAAGCGTAATGAAATCTCGCAGCAGTAGAAATATGGAAAGCATAAACATGAACGGCTTAAAACTAATCCTTGTGGAAATTTATCAACTGCAAGAATTACCTTAGCGGAATACACTATTTTTGTGCCAAGCATGGAACCACAATTTATTACTCGACTTAATACTACAATTGCGGTAGTGCTGTTTAGTGTCAAATTTATTCACTAGCATAACAGCGAAATTAAATACTGAAGCTCTTTAATATCACATTGAAAACTCAAGGATAATTCGTCCTTACAAGTCATTTGACTGAATACGTTACAATTCAACGAAATTAAATACCTAATTGGATATTTACAATGGTAAAGTCATTAGCAAATAGCACGATTCAATATATTCAATTAATTTATTATTGGTACGTTTGCGCTTCAATTTTGTCTTCCTCCGGTTTGGCTGGCTCGAGGGGTTTGTGAGTATGATCATCGTTAGTGGCAGATGGCACTAACGCATAGTTTTGTTTCATCCTGCACAGCACACACGCGGCGACAATACGATTACAAGCGAAATTGTATTTGGTGTGCTTTTCATAAACGGAATGTGTGCAAATAGCAAGTTTGCACAAGGGTTGTGCATAAAGTGGCAAGAATGTTACCATTAGTTTACTCTAAAATTATCACGAAGAATAACGAATGTGGGTTGCACTCAAAACTAAAAGTTTTCAGCATAATACAAGAAACAACAAAAATAACTCGCAACTTTTAAGGCAATTATCCTTAAAACATGATGGTCATTAACCAAGTAGCATCTTCACTTAGAGTAATAAAACTTGGAATTATTTAAATTTCAACTTGAAGAAAGTTTCCGCGCTGAAAGCACAAATATTATTTCAAAACTTTCCAGATTTTGCATACATTTCCGCGTTTAAGATTTTATTAAATTTTTTTCTAAACAAATCCAAAATAGCGTCACATCCGCAACGTACCAACATGCACGGTTAACAAGTGAATAATTCATGAACAGCCCTCGTACGCCGTGGGATGATAGCGCCCGCCTTTGTGGTGGCTGAAACGTGCCTATCATCCCCAAACCGCATTTCTATTAAGCGATGTTATCATCAACATGGAAACGCGCGGCATTCCTCCCCGTCCTCTCTCGAATATTATCTGCACGTGGTGTGTTTGTTGGACGCCGCCAACTCCAACCACTACAACCCCCAACACATACGCATGTCAAATTCGTAATTGATATTTAGCAATTTTCATTCGCCCCACTTTTGCACATTTACCACGTTATTATCGCCACTTGCGCGCGCTCGAAAGAAGGCGCGAGCGTAATTCGTGTAATTGCAATTTTAATTAAAATTGCGATTTATTTCGCGAGGAAATTAAAGTGCAACAAGTACGTGAAATTTTCGCTTTAATACATAATACATTTTCTTCAAACGCTGCCGGGCTAAGCACAAGTCAATAAAACTGAATAAAGAACAAGTAAAAAATAATAAAAATCGCTCGCACTACGGGTGAAATTGCAGAGGAAACAACAAAAAATGCGATGAAGAAAAATATATAGCATAAAATGCGTTTTCGTAGATTAAAAATTGAAGCAACAAAAGCGGAAAAGCTTTTGCGTACATTTTTTCCGGATGAGTTTTATGGATACATATGTTATTCATTTTTATCCCGCTTTTGGTCATATTTTTCGTTTTCTTGTTCAATTCGTAGATATTTTTTCTACCTTTTCTCATATGTTCCTTTTCTCATATGTTCGCACGTGTAAAGTAGATAGAGTCTCGTAGTTGAAGTAAGTTTTCATTTTTGTGCACTTATTCCCCAAGGAATTCCAAGGAGTATACGAGTTTCACGCGGTTATACAAGACGTCGAATTGAAAAATGTTGCATTGTATCGTAGCGCATGCAAAGTAAGAAATATTACGATTTGATCAGAAAATTTTGCTCGAGTACATTGTAAGTTTTCCGTCATTCGTTTTCTGGTCGAATATCAAGTTGAAAGTTAAATTAACTTTAACTTTATAATACCAAAGGCAGAATGAAAATATTTTAATTAAATCGCTGGTGAATTTTTGATAAATATTTGAAGCGAGGCACAACGCATATAGGTACAATAAATAATTAACAACTTAATTAAAGTTTAAGCGCAGTGTGTAATCACATCAGACAAATACGAAGCAGCACAAACCACAATTTACAACGCGCAGCTGTGCCACGCTGTCGACTCAAACTAGTAACAACTCAACCTCTAATAATTGTTAACAGTGATTAAATCGGGCATCGAATATACGCTCGGGGATTTCATGCTTTCCAACAGGTTGAAACTAGCGCACGCCAAGACAACGATTGCAAATCGATAAGCGTCGTGTGCGCATTTCCTTTGCTTCGCGGCAATAATGATGATTTTGATGATGTCTAACAGCGTGTCCTGCCCGAGGAGGCAGCAATTATCATGTCGTTGCATATTCGGATGCGGTGTGCGTTGCGCGCTTGCCATAGCTCATCAGTGCACATGTCACTTGCTTTCGCCTCCCGTTTTGTGCCTGTCTTCCCTTTGCTGCCCAGTAACTGAACACAATTCAATAAATGCATTTGATATACATGGTTTCAACAAACGTTGAATATTTAGTTATAACTGATCTCATTAGTTCCTAACTTACAACACAACTTATAAGCAAACGCAAATTTTACACACCAACCGCCTAAGAATATTAACTTTGTGAGGTTATTGCGCGTAATCTAAAGAAGAAAATTCAATGATATAATACCGGATTATCAAGAATTTAATAATCTTTCTGCAAGTGAAAAAACTATTGATATATCTCTTATAGTTTTTGAGATATTTGCAATAATTTGTACTCCTAATTTTGAGCCACTTTTTCAAAAGTTCCTTCTTTCATAATATTTTTTCTAAAGTAATTGATGTAGAATCTTTATCAAATATTTATTTAAATCTGAAGAGATAATCAATTAATCATATGTTCAAAAAAATAATAATTATTGCCGGCCAAATAATAGGAAAAGAAGCTTGATTTTGGGTATTTATTACGCGTAACCTAATGGAGAATATTTTAGGAGCTTAATCACAAGTTAAAGAGAATTTAATAATCTTTCAGTTAGTGAAAAAATTATTTTAATATCTCTTATAGTTCTCGAGATATTAAGAAATATGTGACTTGCACTTGCCAACTTCTGGCAGGTAGTCGCGCCACGACAAAATTTTCAAATCGCCATAACTTCTAAAGTTCTAGACCGATTTTAATGATTTAAAAACTATCAACATGAGAATTAAAAGCACTATATAATGATGACATCATTTTATATCTTTCTCTTGATGCAATGGTATTATAAGCATAAAATACATTTTAGAGTAATTTTCTTCAAGGATAATAAATTTGAGCAAATGTTTTAAGCTCTATTAAGACGTGGAGCGCGTATGCCTGCTAATAGCATAAAATTAGCCTAGTTTCCACTACATTAATTTGTATCTTGAATACGGTATATCAAAATGTAGATTAATTTACGACGCAACACAATTGCACAAAACGGTTGGCCACCAGTTATCATCCACTAATCTTACTTAAACTCGGTACTACAACCTACATTAATGCGACGCCTTAGCACATTCCTACTTCCGGAATATTAATAAATATTCAACGAGAAATTCCCTCATTGTAGTAAAATTGGTTATAACGAAATATTTACTTTTTATAGCAGCCAATATGAAGATAAACGACAGGTATTTGCACAGACTATAATATTGCATGTCGAAGCATTAAAACAAACAAGAACGCGGAGGCCGGACACGTCCGAAGGCGCCGCCACTGCCAGGGTCAATAAAACGCGAGCGCGCACCGTTTATCGGCGATAGCTAATAAGGATAATTGATTTATGCGAGTTAATTGCGATGAGTAACGCCGCATGAGTAAACAAAAAAGGCGTGCAAATTGCATTGCAGTAGCGACGCGTCCGCATTAATTTATCGCGCGTACTCCTCAATTAATGAACTTAAATCTTGAAATTCGACGAGGGAACACAAACGAAACTCTTTGCATAAATTTCGTCAACTTAAGCACTTGGAAAAATTTTATTTTAGACTTTGGCGCAAGTAGTTTAAAGCCCTTAAAAATACTGAAAAGTTTTCCAGAGTTTATAGACGAAATCCTGCGAGTTATTCAGCCACCACTTTGAGCACATTCATCATACATTTACGTCATTCATTATTGCGCATACGCAGCGCACTTTTTTATCGTGTGAAGGCGCAAAAATTTATATGCTTGTTTACCTACACCACGGCCATTCATCGTCGCCTTGTAGCTGACGTCGAAACAAAGTTTGTTTTCAGTACCGTACTGAAAACGCGCTTTTTTCATATGCTTCGTACGCTTGCAGCGCTCCCCCGCGTCGTGCGCACCACCTTCAACAAGGATAATAAATATCAGTTCAAGGAGGGATGATTTAGCATTAATGGCAGGAAATTCATCCTCTCTCGTACATCACGAAGAGAAAAGAAGATGGTAAAGTCAAAAATTATCCCCTCGGCTTTCCGTAAATACGGAAATATCGTGCTATTAACCGCAAATAAAACTCGTGGGAATTAAATCGTGTATTCTAGCGCAAAAACCAAATGTACCAAATGTATGTAATTAAATTTTTTTTAATTAATCATATCGCTAATATTTGTAGCACGAACGCGAAATTAATTAGTTTTGCTAATGTTTTAATTACTTTTCGATGACTAGCCGTCCGAATAGAGGTCATAAATTTTGCCTATTATCAGAGATATCCTTAATTTCATTGATTTATTGCCGTAATTGACTAATGTTCCAAGGCAATTTGATACTCGCAAAAAATACGCGCGGCAATTCATATTTAGCATATTCAACGACGCTGCTCATGAAATTTGCAAGTTTCGTCGGCTTTGTGTTTAATCGTCAAACGCAAGCGGCCATCGTGATAACGGCTGCGAAGGTTTCGGTTTTCTTTGGCGATGACAAAACCAAACGCTGCGAGGCGCAAGGGGCAGCAGCAGCAGCCGCCGCAGCCGCACTGCAGAATGATAATCTGTGTGGAGCGCGCAACGTCATCATTATCCTGTACATCATCCTTATCGCCACGCGACGTTCATATCTTAACTAAGTGTAACGTGCAGGCTCATGAATAATTAGAATAAAATCTCGGACCGCTCGCTTCGTTTCTATGCAAATTTCGTGAGCGGGAAATGCGCCTTGAATTTTCCCATGCGAACGTCATTCGTAAGCAGGCGAGCGAACTATACAAACTACATGCATTTAATAATACACGACCGTGTGCTTTTTCCTCTTTTTCACCCTTTTTCGTTTAAGATAGAGAACCCTTTTGCATATAGTTGAACATTTTCCCTTGCAGAATTTGCATAAATTAACCCAAATTTTCTTTGAGCCGAGGGCTCAAATAAAAGAAGCAAAACTTTCGTAATTGCATTCTAATTAGTTGCATATTTATGTACGGCTTTTTTTTATTAGCGCACAAGTTTGAGCATATTTTAAAACGGCTAATTTACTTCCTGAATTTCAAAAATTTACGAGACTTGTAATTAGTTTGTTATCTTACATTCTTTTGAAGAAATGAACGTAAAATGAGAAGTAGGTAGGTAGTAAACTTTGGTAAAACATGAGAAGCACTTCATCCATAAGTATTAGGACGAACGGAAAAATTAAGAAAAACGTGTGTGAGTAGCAGCTCGAAATCGAGTGCACAGTATGTGTGTGCGAGCGCGTATTGCGACATTTTTGAATTGTGTTTGCGATTGTGATTAGTTTATTACGTGTTGCAGATTAGCATGTTGATAACGTTAGCAGAACGCTAAGCGCCTATGTCAATAAACATTCCAGACAGATGGATTTGTTTTGGCTCTGCTCAGCATCACACTTTTAATAGTCTGAAAGTTTTTAATGCGTATTGAAATAATTTGCCGGATTATCGACGCGTGTTTCCGAACATGAATGGGAAAAACCGAAGGAAAATAATATCTCGGTGAAAACATTTCGTAATTTTCACAATAACACCACGACAGAGAGCTATTACGAACAGATAACGAACGGACACCTGAACGTGTTTTATCAGCGCTCTTCAATCATATCGCACTTAAATTAATGAATCGCATAGATAACGTAATTTAATAGATAAAACAATTAGGTTCGATTTAAGCTGCTGGCACATATTGCTACCTTTAATCGACTTCTTTTGTTCGCTCCAAAAGTGAACTGATTAATTGCTACGATTATTAATTGTGCGCATTGTTCTTCTCATGTTCGTTGAGTGTGTTTTTTTTAATCGATGAACACACGGTTATTTTCCGCGGTCGACAATGATTATAACATTTTCATCGACCGAATGCGTTATACAAGTATGTGATACGGGCACTCGCATGATAATAATTGACAATAAACAATCGAGCGTATAGAGTCGCAGTGCTTCGTCGCACTGGATTTATCTGGATTGGTTTCCTCTCTTAGATAATATGCGTTGTTGTACTTGTTTTTTATATAACTCGATTTCTATTGCAATATTGCTAAATTTAATTACAATATTAAGGGGGATATCACAATCAGTGATATATTCCATTAAAAATGCGCAATAAATAAAATTGGAAAATTATTCCCGGGGGACATGGAAAAAAATTGTTATGCATACGCCACGCACGAAGAGTAAATTTCAATTTAGAGGTAAAATAATATTGTTTACCTTGGACAGTTTTTTATCAACGCGCACACATTTAATAGAAAAATATAATTCATACTTGTAAAATCGAAAAGATTATTTGGTGATTGACATTAGATTATTATCGAGATTAATTAAGTACTTCAGAAATAATTCCATAGAAACTTGGGAAATTTTAAAAATCCCGAAATTATGATTATTTTGAAGGATACAATTTCGGCATCCCTCAATGTTTGTACAATTTTTTTTTGTTTATTCATTTTCACGCGAAATGTGTATGGTGCAGTGGCCTAATAGAATAATAAAAGAGCTTCAAATGGCGTTCTTGATGATGGAATGGCCGCCCCCCGGAAAGCACGCTTCATTCATTTGATATACATTGTTTATTAAATTACATACAATCTGCTTTATGCACGCGCGTACACGAAGCGAGGCAAAATTGCATTTTTCAGCAGGGTGCATGCATAAACATTACAGCGTACACGACTAGAGTAAAATTTTCAATTTCCTGACCACTAAAATTCTCAATTTAATTTCATGCTTTTTCCTACGGTGCGAATAACTTTAATCTTGTTATAACTAAAGCTCATTCAATTTTTTCTATTTTTTTTCGTGGGGTAATTTCTAGATGAAAAATGATTGAAAACTAAAAAGCATATTTTATATGCAATATCATTATAAATCACATGCAAAACTAATGCTAATGCAATTCGATAGTAGGTACTCTGCATCGACAAGCAACAATGAATAATGCAAAATGTTTAAAAGCACAGCACGCCCAACGACGAATCGTTTAAATATTAATGCGTGCAAATCGTCGTGTAAATCAAGCGCGAGGAAAACTCGAAGGACCAACAAAGCTATGGCGTTAAGATTGCCAATTTATTTTCGATTCGTTAATTTTCCAATGTCCATACCATTGAATATCATAAAAGTTGAATGCGGGGAGGGAGGAAAGGTCGAAATTGTTTTTACGGTGCTGCGACGTGAAGCGCAGGGATCAAACAGGACGGATGGATGGACGGACAAACAAGAGGCAACGCCGAAAGCCATTGCTGTTTATTTTCGAATTTAATGCAAACAAAAATACACTTTGCATGCTTACGATGAACGCATATGATGAGTGCTTTGATCTATTCATACCCGTCGTGTAGGAATGAATGAAAATCGAGGAATATTTCCACACATTGACGAATGCTGTCATAACTTTCGTAACTTTAGCAAAATGAGATTTTTCCAAGCTTTCATCGAAAACACGAAAAAAATGCAGTGTTTATAAAGTGTAGGTACCGTTTGACCTTTTCATGCGCAATGAAATTGAAGGGTTAAAATATTTTTGTAAAATTTCCTTCAATTAATTTTACCGTGCGCTATTGGTAAAATTATTTATTGAAAACGAACAAAAAGTAAATTAACTAGTATTCAATATGTTTGGAAAACAAGCTCGATCAAAACAAAATAAAACAATTGCCTTCAAAAACACTAAAACAAAAAAACGTTTCGGTGCGCTGAAAATAAACGATAATAAATTTGATTTTAGTGCAAACATGCGCTGCATCTCTTCGACGAATACGCACAAAAGCGTCTGTTTTTCTTGCGGCTTTCGTTCCAACTTCTTCGTCTTTGCTGTGCTGGACGCGCGCACCATCATGCCTAGTTCTATCGCAAGAGGCGGCATTGGTATTGCGACAGACAGACACTAAATGAAATTTATAGACTGCGTAATGTATCGACGCGTACGTGGAATAGACAGACAGATGCGGCGTGCATGGGGAATGAACTATGTATAGCTGGACGTCGCACACGCCAAACATTCGCATCTGTGACGTGTGCTGCGTTGTTTTGCGACTCGCGCACCGCATCCAGTTCGCTCCCGATCTCTATTGATCTAATATTGTAACGGAATGATTGAGCACAACAGCCGAACGACACGCAAAAACATCACATAATATATTCATTTCCATGTTTCATGCTGGCTGCACTGCAGTGTGCCATTAACTCAAGTCAGATGACATTTCAATCAAAACGCGGTCGACCGTTTCGCTGGATTATAAACATTCCCAGCAGGATACTAACGTACTTGGTACTTATTTTCAAGTCCATTTCTGAATATTTTCAGCAAAATTAATAGCCGAGGGGTATAATTGATTTTGATGGACGTAATCAAATTAAATTTCATTTTCGTCAACACGATGGACAAGTGTGGCCTCGAGTTCGCCGTGGATTTTATTGTTTTGTTGTGTTCCGCGACGTCCATCAGCGCTTTCCTTCGGGGGGCGGCAAGCGCAGTAAACGGTGTCACATGCACGCTCCTTACACCCCGAGCATGCCACGCGAACAGACAAACGTTCGTTTCACGTGATCCGAACGAATTTATTTCTTAATTCCCGGCTGGCACGCAACACGGAAGCATTCAGTCGCTGTTTGCTGCGGAGACAAAACATTTCCATGAGCGCCGCGACGCTAAACACGCGCAAGACACGAGACAGGCACAACAAGTAGATAATAAGTTCGAGGGAAAGGACACCGCGTAATAGCGCGTCGCACCAACAAATTCAAGATTAGATCTTTTGACATTTGCCGAATGCATTTTTAATTCGGTAATGCGTAACTCGCCTTCCTTCTTTTGCTCAAACGTCCTTCCTCATTATTGATTGACAAACGCACGATGAATAATGAAAAGGATAATTACTTTGGATTAATAATTGATTTTAATTTATTTACCCTACATACAGCTGAGAATTGTTTCAATTTCACCCTCTTATGACTCCGCTTGAAGAGTTGCGCACTCCAAAAAAAAAAACTGAAAATAATTTTTTTTGCCCATTTTTTCTGCTTTTTTGGTTTACTCATAGTTATTCATGTGCGAAACAAAATTAAAATAAGTTTGTTGAACTTTAAGGCCAATGTTAAGTAATTATAAATATAAAAGTTTAGCGAATTTAAACAAGCGAGTATCATAAATCATAATACAGCATAAAGCGTAACAAAATCAAAGCACATTAGAGAATGTTATCTGCTTTGATTCAATGTGAAAAAAAGCACTATTAATAGCGCCTTCGAATTCGAAGCTCATCGAGTTTATTATCATCAAGCTGTTAATGCACAAATGCCGCTTGGCGTTTGCTCCACGTCCTTCCTTCACGAACACTTACACGAAGCGCATTACTATTTCAATATATTCATAGCCATTAAAGTTAAAAGTACACCATTCCGGATGTTTTTGTCTGATGCTACTCTAATTATTTTCGAGCGCACTTTATAAACACACACACGCGAAAAATGCGCGCCCCGGTGTTTGGAGCCAGCACAGTGCACCCGCGCAAATGTTTGCATTGTTTTTGTGCCATCGTTTGCGAGAAGATTCAATTACAAAAACAAGTGGAAAAAAGTCCGCAACGAGTATACCTATTTTACCATTCTTTCATTTGAATAATATATGTGCATTCATTTAAAACATTTCAATATGCGCTTTACGCGAGCTCGCGCGCGCAACCAGAGCGAATGAATGGCGTAGAAAACGATTTTCATAATTTACACATTTAACGAAAATTATTCCTCGCCGCGTTCGTGTGCTACAATGTAAATGTAATAGAGGTGGCTGCCGTTGCTCCTCGTAAAAGTTCACTTCTGGTCCAAGTCGTCAATAAATTGCTTTCGCCACCGCGCAAAGCGCCGAGTGAATAAACGACTTATTAATCCTGCACCTTTGACGCTTTATTAAATCTTAATGAACACCGGCCGTAAGTCATCGGCACGTGCGGCCTGATGTAGGTATGTTGCGAATGCACATGCACATTATTGCAGGCGGCGGACAGAGTTGCAGGAGTTTGCGACAAAAATTTGCATCGGCGTGTGAAACACGAGAGCGGCACGAGCCGCGCAAACTGGCGCGCTAATATAGTTGTCGACCTCGCGCCATAAAAATCTGAAACGCCAGCCACCGTTTCCAGCGAAACATTGAAATTCCTCGCGGTGGCGCGCATTATTCAAACTCCAATTTGGCCTACCGATAAATTCGATTATGACGCCCGAAATATGCCACCTATGTTTATGCGCGCACGTTCCACCTAATCAATAATCAATATTGAATGCTAATTAATGAACTGTATCCGCATATTATAAGCCTAGCTTCGGACCACGTTTATTATGAAAAACTCACCGCTCATTACTACACCGAATTCCACTCTCAAATAATTGATCTCCGAGCTTCTAGTTCAACAATAGCGCGCTAAACATGGACGCAATGACTTGAGTGGAAAACTTTGACAACAATAAACAGCAACTATGCACACAAAACAGTTTTGGTAATTAATTATCTAAACTCTAACATTCATGCCTGGTGATGCCTAGCAGCATGATGTTTATTCGTAATGAGCGAGCGCGCAACTCACTCACGGAAAAGTTGAAATGCAAATGCAGTCAATGAGCACATACGCCGAGGAAGAGAGCTCAACTTAATTGCACTCGTAACAATTAGCTGCAGTAATTGCATTAAATTATAACAAATAATAAGCAGTAATGAAAGCGACAGAGGAGACAACGAACGCGCGCGCGTTTCGCATCATCGCGAGCGCGCTTTTAACAAACATGTGTTTAGCATGCATCACTGATGAATACATTGCGCCTTCGACTATTATTCATCATTGTGCGATGAGCCGAGAGATGTGTATGCTGTGCTAAAGTGATGGACAGTTGTGAAACGCATCGTGCTCAGCCTAGACTCGAGCTACTGCTGCTGCTGCTGCTGGCGCGAGTGTAAATAAGATAATAAAATATTTAAGAGAGAGATTGAAATTATTATCGTTTGTACACACATACACGCGTCTGATAGCCGTATGCATATGGGTCATATCAAGTACGAACCGGAAACATAAATTAAGAAAGAATAAACGCTCGACGACCATTCTTGACAGACAATGAGTGCGCGCACTCTTTCGATTTTGATAATGTCGCTCCGCACAATATTCATTCTTGCGATTAGGCCTCCTTCGCCAACGTCCTCTCGCACATATCTGGATGACAGAGGCGAGCGACTTAAACAAGTCGGCTCAAGGTACTTTAATCAGATTAGAGAATCCGCGAGATTCTCGTGATTTACGACACTCTATGTTCTGATGCATTTCATGTCACTTTCAGCAATCGCATAGTTGCGCCGCTCAAAGTTGTTGTAACATTTTTGATGTTTGTACAAGAATACAAATTTATGCGCTTTCTCGCGGCGAGATTTTTTGGGCATTCGTCAAAACTGTTTCGCTTACCTCGTTTACAGATGTTCGCTCGATCTGTTTTTCGGCTCTCGTCGTTGCTAAATAGTTACAACATAATTCGGTTTTACGCAAAGTATGAGAAGAAGAACACTAATAGAGGCACATCAACTATGCGGTAGAAAATCAATGTAAATTAAACACAAAACAAAACCAACTCAAAAACATTACACTCAAACTCATGATATACATATTCAATTAACTGCAGAGATAGGAAAGAACACTTAGAAGAGCTGAGAAGAACGCACCATGTGAGTTGCGATCTCGTCAATCGGTAATCGAAGAGCGGAAAGCGCACGTGCGCTTACAGTGACTTGTCGGCGTGTATTGACTTAAGTCACTTAGTTTTCCAGCCGCTTTCCACGCGCACTATTAGGTTTGCGCGTTCCAAAAGGCAAACTTTTCATTCACGCGTTAAACTAGCGCACTTTGCCGTCTTCGTACAGTTCAGAACAATGCGCGCAACTTGGCAGTTTCGGAGCGAAAAATGCGCACTACGGAACGCTGCTATCGGGCAAAGTTACAAGAAAGAAGAGGGTGCGCATTGTTATAGTTTCGCGAAGATCGCGGCACGCCGCACACGAGGTTGTTCGCGCTTTCCGCAACTCGCGGATTCCGCATGTACGTGTTGTTCCGCCGCGAGAACACACTCAGTCGCACGCGCGCGCGCTCCGAAAACGAGTTGAAAACTGAAAACTGGAGGAATCGCGGCTCCGGCGACGACGTCACGGCGAACGCGCGTTTGCTATGACGAGGACGGTGCACATCGGCAGCAGGAGTACACGACAGTTTTCAGTCGCAGGACGGGTTTCGGTTGCCGTCGATCGCATTCGTTTAGCGCGTACGTCCTGCTGACTCGAAACCGACCTGCTATCGCTCTTGGTCTCGCTCCTGCAAGCCGACAGACAAGCGCGTTTTCATTGTCTGCAGGCGCGGTGTTACTCCTGCTGACGCACGAAGCAGGAGTAGCGCACGTACGTATAGCGCTCCAAAGGATAATAGAGAGATAGAAACAGGCGCCGCATGTTGCAATAAGGATCAACTGCAATGAATGTTTAGTAGCATTAGGAATAATCGTTTATTGAATCAAGTTTTTGCGATAGTAACAAAATACAATATCGAGTAAATTAAATCAATCGTCCTGTAGTACTTAAAGATAATCTCCTTAGTTATTGATGCTAAAACAATTGATATTCATTAAAATAATACGCGTGATCAACTTAATCTCACTTACTCAATGATTACTTAGATTAAACAGACAATGATAATAGTCGTGAGCATTTCAAACAAACACATAATTCTGATCAGACAATAGCCATTTACGCTAATTGATTGTAAATTACGACATAACACTGAGCCGTGTATTTTTGGAAGATAATAATTTTAGTGTTCAATTACTGGACTATGATAGAAAACATATATTCAAATTTGTACAGAATGATTTTCGTAAGTAATTCGAATTGAAAGTTTAGTACTGAATGCTGCGCTTTGTTTGTATATCATCCAAAACGGATTGAAGTTCCTCTTCTTCAAAGCGGCCTTCTAACGATGGAATTAGCGATTTAGCTTCATCGGTGGTCACTGGACATAAGTTAGCAATTGCAGCCAATTCAAATTTGTGCAATTTCTTTTGAACCAAGAGACTAAAAAGCATTTTCAATTAGACAATCAATTGAAAACTCATGGGTTTAATAAATTACTTTCGAATGGCACAAATTGTCTCCTTGTTTTTAAACTTGCGGCATCGATCCGTGTACGTTAAAGTCTTCATAAATACTTCTGAAAATTCTTGTTCGTCTTCGACTGATTCATTTTGTTTCTTACGATGCTCCAACAACATATGCACCTCGGAGATTAGAAGAGTTTCAGCATTCTCAAATTCTATAATGAATAATTTATTACAACTAGTTATCACACATTTTTCGCCGCTTGGATGTATCCCTCAGTCATTAAGAAATCATACAACTTTCGCGTTTTATTAACATCGATTTTAAGCAATCGGCGAGCAGTATGCAATCGCAAAAAGCCTAGTTTATTATTCTCCTGGACCAGAATGGTTTTGAGCTCTAAATACAGTGTCGGTGAGAGTCGAATACTTCGACACAAATCACGTTCTGGAGTACCGAGCTTATCATAACTGGGTAGTCCCGCAATTTCAAGTGGGGTAACTCTTCGCTTTGTTCCATTGCCTGATAATGCCTGTTTGCATTTAAATGATAACTCGGACGCTTGTTGAAATCGTTTAAGCTCTGTCATACATTCCTCACGATGGTGTTTCAGTCTTGTATAAAGTCGCGCCTCTTCAAGTGTCTTAATGCCACGCTTTCGCTGCTCAATTAATCTAAAATTAAATGAAATTGAATATATATCACAATAGATAATTTAAAATTACATACCTGGATATTTGCATCCTAAGCTCGCCAGCTCTATGAAGGCCTTCTAGTAAATAAACGAAGCCTTGGCCAGTGTAGAATTGCATGAAACGAACTAATCGTTCATAAACTGGAGCTGTTATCGTGGCGTGATATCTCTGAAGCCAAGACTTTGTCTTTTGAGGCATAATAAGTCCATGCTCTCTTAGAATCTGTTTTCGCCGCTCCCTTTCGCCAATTCGCCGACGGTATATGTTTAATATTGCAACTTGCAAGTCAGTTTGTAGCTGATAATGAGCATCCAAGGGATCTACTGTTTCTAACTTTGTGACTAAATCTTCAGCATTTTTATCATAATCATACTCAAAGTCAGATCGTGCTGCACTATATCCAGCACACATGTTATCATTGCCTCGTATTGGATTTGTAAGGCCAGTCAGTTTTGTTCGATAACAAATTATTGGTTGCACAGGAGAATACTCCTTGGGTTTCTTAAAGATAGGCATTTCTTTTGAAGCTCTTTGTTCCAAATAAAAGTCCTCGTAATGCTTTTTCAGTTCATCTACTGTTCGGTTTTGCATCTGTTTTGCAATTACATGCCAGTTGCCATGATTAAGCAAGCCATTTAACAGTGCAAGTTCTTCTTTGGCTGTCCAGTCTGACTGCTCAAATAAATTAAACTCTGCATTAATAACTTTATAGCTGTGATCATTTCTATGATCCTGAAATTCTACGCCATTGGAGAAACAATACACACAGATGTTTTCATTGCAATCAACACATGTTATGTACCTATCTACTAACTCATTTTCACAGTTACCACATTTATTATCAATTAAAAATAAATGCTGGCGAGAAGTTGTATGTTCTTGTTCTGGAAGGATACCACCATTCATGAAATTATTTGTAAGTACGATAAACTCTTACCCTTTGGAAATTGTAAATCTGCAGCTTCTTCTTCCGTTAAATCAGTATTGGTATTCATTATTATTGTTGTTACACAATCTGTAACTTCAATTAACGTGTCAAATTAATAATTAAACGCACTAAGACTAAATGCTAAGTCAGATACACGCGGCATGCTTACTTATGACTAATATTAACTTTGAACATATATAGTTTTTAACCAAATACACGAGAGTAATACAAATAATCACCGTTTGTAAAGAATTTATTAACCTTTACATTAGTGAAGAAATCATTTAGATATCTTAAGTAGTTTCTGAGATATTTACAAAAATGCTAACATATAATCTTCACCTACTATTGTGGTTATAGAGCGCGCACTACTGCTAAGCACTACCGCACTTCCAGGCGTTTTCTTAATGCCTGTGGCGCCACTGACCTTGAATATTTGACGCCTGGTGAGGATAGTCAACCGCGGCTTGATATGCTATGAAGAGATTGGTAGGCGCTATTTTCATTAAACGAGTTTCCGTTTTGCCCACTGAGTGCGCTAGTGTCGATCGCGCAACTACTGTCGTAACAAGTGGCAAATGCAGTGAAACAGCACAATTTATGCTCGACTTTGAATGATTATATATCCAAAACTATTACACAAAAATTAATGAATTTTACACCGATTATAAATAATTTAATGCAGTATCAGTTATTGTTAAAATTATTTTAATATCTCTCATAGTTTTTGAGAAATTAAATGAGAACTGGCACATGGAATTTTAAACTTTGTGCGTTCATAACTTTGGTTTCGTAATATGGAATTTTATCAAATTTGAACTAATTATGAATAATAAATGTCGTTTCCGATACTTCAAAATATATTTCAATATCGCTGATAGTTTTTGGTAAATTTTTAGGTAAAACGCGCATAACATATCATTTGAATTAAAAACACACTTAAATATAATGGATTTATTTCAATCAATCAATTATTGGCTGATATGGTGCAACTTTATGTTCATTTTCTTGTTCTTCTTCTTCTTCATTTGTAATTAAATTCGTCATACTTAGTTCGTGTCCCCGTAACAATTCCAGTGAGGTAACTTCTTGAACATCTCGATTAAAGAAGTAGGACTTTGAAAGTTCCCAGTTTGTGATATTATCATAAAGAGCTTCTACGCAAAAATCCATATCAGGATAAACTTTTGCAAGCAATCTAAATTATCAACAAATGTCATTAGAAGAAGAGTATATGCATTCTATAAAATCTAACTTACTGAAAGGGCGGCAAACAAACATCCTTTAGAAAGTTAATATGTAATGTTGGAATTTTTCCCTTTTCTTGTTCGCTTTCATTTGGCATAATCATAGACATTTCTTCTTCTAGTTGACTAGATTTAAAAAACTCTCCATACATTTCAATCGCGACTTTCCTCACCGTTTTCCAATCCTGTAAAGCAAAACAATAGTTTATTACCACATGAATCGTGTGCAATATTTTCGAATTTACTCTTATCTGTTCACAAAAATCTCCACAAGTCATTAGCAATGCGGAAAAATGTAATCTGTGTTCCAGCAAAATTGGTCTAAAGTTTTTCTGAAATCATATAATGTTTAACAAAATTATGCGAGAATATACCATCAATTTTTAATCGTACACCCAAGAGCGTTTCTTGTTCTTTAAATTTTCTCAGATGCGTAGCGTAATCAGTTGCCAAAATATTATACTTTATTAATTCCAAAACTCTAGTATACGCTTCTTTTGATAAATTCCTCAGGAAATTGCAATCCTAAAAACGTAAGTTGCGTATTATTCAATCAAACGGCATTTTAATCTCATACTTCACTATTTAACACATTTATAGCTTGGGAGAAATGATACGATTCCATCAGGGAATCATCGCTTGTATATAAACTTGCCAATGTTGAAGTTTCTAATGATTTGAAACAATTGGATTTCCCTTTATGATCCAAATCATGGCAAAGCGCAGCAACTAACAAACCCAAAACTTCTAAGTCACTGTAATCAAAGTTGTGTTTTCAACGGTACTCTTCATTCAAATAATTTACCTTAAGACACGTTTACTCATTAATTCCAATGCAGTTATCGTGGAGTAAATAAAATGTGCTGCTGAAAATGCATGAGCAAAATTATGATAGGGCTTATTAAAATATCCCTTTTCAAGCAATACTATAAATTTTGCCAAGATTAACGGTTCGACATTAAACGTCTTTAGAAAACCAAGATCTTCAAACATTTTCATCACAAATAAACCCATTCTATGCTTTGGTATTGAGCGCGGATTAAATGTTGGTATATCGAAACCATGAATGGAATGTCGAATACCATATACAAGATGGTCAGCATCTAAATATTCAAATTTATACGGATATAATAATATTTTCGTTGATATATTATGGCGATCGATTTCATCCTTTCGTCGATTAAGCATCTCAGATACCTGAATGCCAAATGAAATTATTGGTGCATAATACTTAACAATATCATCATCATAGATATTAAATTCTCCATAATTTTTATTACGCAGCTGCATGCATCCAAGCACTTTCTGATCATGCATTATAGGGACGCAATAGATGTTGCGCGTTTTATAATTGCACTTTCTGTCGTCTGATTTCATAAACATGGGATTCTGATACGCATCACTAACATTAATTATTGCCTTATTAGCGACTACATATCCTAATAATCCCTCGCCTCGTTGTACTGTATCATGGATTATTTGTCCATTGCAATATACATTGCCTTCGAATGTTTTACCCTTCTTATCCAAGAAATATATATCGCATCTTTCACATTCGAACATTTCTTTAGCTAGCGCGATAAATCGTTCAATCATTTTCTGTTTATCTTCAACGACGTCTAAGTTATTCTCAAAGATTTTCAATAAATGTTGATATTTGTTTCTGACTTTATACTGTTTCTCGAGCAATGCGGTGTTTACTAAAATAGGCTGAACAAATCGGAAGCATTCTTGAACTAAATGCCCCACAAACGTTCTTGGAAGCGTACTATTAATTATGAACGCAATATGCGCAACAAAGTCGGTTTCTTCAGATATTCCTAAATTATATATTTTGTTATTAAACATCCTGGAAAAATAGCAGCAAAAGTACTTACCATGTTGATGGTTCTGTTCGTAGATGGGAATTGCCTGAACATCGCCACTCAACTTGGGCAACATCCCCTGAAGTGCTTCCAAAATAGCTGCGGGTAAGTTTTCAAGCGGAAAATATTCCCCTAATTTTTTTTGTAGAATATTAGCAATGACTTGATCGCTGGTAGCAATTTGCAGAACAGGATTAATAACTCGGTAACCCATCATTGAAATAACGATTGCATCTGGCAATATTTGGCAGGATGCGATAAAAGCCACTTCGCAATCAGCTTCAGTTATTAACTTTAAATTAAATAATTGTAATTAGCTTCCGAGAGGATTGGTAAGGCTTACATAGTGATTTATTTTAAATTGCAAGTCCAGAGTGCAAGTATCTTTTAGTGACTCGCATAGTAATAATATTTTTGAAGGATCTGATGCTCGTAGATGTAACGAAGGAATTTGGCGTCTTTCTCCTTTGGTTTCACTTGCTTTTGCATATGGGGGAGGAATAAATAACGGTGGTCTTGGCTTGCGAAATAGATTATATTGGCAAAAATCATCCATGATTCAAGTATATTAATAATTCATTTGAAATGTTTTCGTAATTTGACCACCCAATTCAGGATTTAATTAATGATTTATCATTTATCAAGTGACAATTTTGCAATTGACAATAACAATTTATTTTGAATTTTAGACTTCTATCAAAATTAATTAAATTTGAATTTTGAAAGTTTCAAACTTTTATCCACAATTAACCGGTGGCGCTGCAATCCAAGCTATTTAATTGTGTTGCTTTAGGGTTGGGTTAACTATATATTGAGCACAGGCTAGTCGACTCGATAGTGTGATTTGGTGCAACAAAATAATATAGTTTGTTATATTTAGTGTTGTTTGGTGTTTTAAACTTAACGACTAATTCCGTGTACAAAACTAGTTTAAGCATGACTGATATGTGAGTGAATAAGTTACCTGTGTTTTCTGAATTAGCGTAATGACTTCTTTTTTAGTGATGATTCTGTGGAACTGCTAGGGGATGATGATGGTGAAGAATATGATTTGGGTCAAGATGAGGAGGCCGAATTACTACGAGACGATGATGAAGAAGAAGCATGTTTGAGTTTTCAAGGTGAATACATCCGATAACAGTGTGTAAACAAATATTTTGAATGAGCCATTTGTAGTGGATCCTCTTGAAGATGAAGAGCAGGAGGAATCACACAGAGACAAGTTTGCCAGTGAAAGACAAAGTAAAGAAGAACCTGCTCAAATTGATAATAGACGCCCAAGAAATGAATACAACAATTCATTTAGGAAGCGACCTTTACTTAGCAGAGGTGGAAGACGAGGACGGGGTTCATACAACCATTATAACAATGGCAATAGAATGGGTTCAGGACAGTGCTATCTAAATCCAACATTTCTAAAGAAGCCAGTTCAGATGGTGCAACCTTGTCAAATGCAAGTGAATAACCAGGATCACTTTCAGCCACGTGAAGAACGAAGACTTGGTCCTGTAAATATGAATGTGCCCAGATTTCAAGAGCAGAGACAAGTCCTACATCAACCACCTGGTCAATATTCACTGGTGAGTAACACTTATTTGTTGTGAAGTTGTCAATAATCCAATATTCTGTTATTCAGCCAATGTATGATGTCTCAGAGCCACAACCTGGTCCAGTTTTAAACTGGCAGCCACCTACCCAAATTCCACAAGAACAGTACCAGCAGGTACAACCCTCATTTAATAACTATAATCCGCCAATGCAAACCAATAACCAGTGTTATCCTACTCAGCCTGTTTTGATGCAAAATCAGCCATGTCAACAACCACCTTTCTTGCAACAAAATAATGGTTACCAGAATCATAACAACTACCAAAATCATAACTCCCAAGGACCTCAGCCATTCTGCAACCCTAATAATCAATATCCGCAATCACATTATCCAAATCAGATACATCAAGCACCAATCCAGCCTTTTCAACGGCCACCCATACAGCAACAGCAACCATTTCAAGCACCACATCCCAGCAGTTATTCATATTCACAAAACACACATTCACAACAACCATTTGCAAATAATAACCATCATCCTCAACAATATCCAATTAATTCCCGAGGACCTGCTCCAATTTACAATGCTCCTATCCAAAATCAGCCACAACAACACCAGCCTTCCTACAATTATCCGCAGGAACCAAGACAAACTGTTCCACGTTTGACCCAACAACAAAGTAATATGCCAAGGCATTTTACATCACAACAGTTTCGACCTAGGAATAATTTTGGAAATGGTCGTTTTGTTGCCCAACGAGGAACACAGCAAAATCAAGGCTACAGTCATAAACGCCCTCATCCATGGCAAAATGAGGATGTGTATGCAGATTATTCCAAGAGAAAACCATGGGCTAATAATAACAATAACAAATATGTTGAATATACTGAAGAAGGAGAAGAAGAAAGTTATGCTGAACAAATAGACAATTCAAAGGAGATTAAAGATTTTGAAGAGCCACAAGAGGAATTAAAGCAATCTAAAGTGGAACCAGTTGTGGTAAGTTTTATTTGTTATCTTATCATTAAGTTACATTTTATAATCTTAACGTTTTTTGGTGATCAGGAAGATGTCAATGAGGATGAAGATGAAGAAACCAAAGCTTATCGACGTAAAATTGAGGAACAGAAGCGTCAGCGTGAAGCAATACTTGCACAAAAGGAGAAAAATCGTAAACTCGCGTTAATGAAGAAGTCATCAGAAGAACCTAAGCAAATTATTAATCAGGCTGCTAATACTTGCACAGTTAAAGGCAATCCAAATTTAAAGGTGTTGAATGTTGCATCTAAAAAGACTGAAGCTGTCAGTATTCAGCTAAACTCAAAGCCTAGTGATGTACCATCAGGATTTCTGAACAGACGAAAAGTGATTGCAAAGGATGAAACATTATCGAATACATCTTTAGTTGTGGTTCGCAATTTAGCAGCGAGTACCACTGAACCTCAATTACGTAAATTATGTGAGAATGTAGGACTTGTTCAGGTAAGCTCTATACAATACAGATAACAATTGAATATTATTAATGCGAGAATTTGTTGTTAATTCCGTTTTTATTTGTTGAAACAAATGTTTCATAAGTTAATTCAATGCGAATTAAATACTATTATGAAACATTAATCTTGAGCGTTACAAAAACAATTTATTTTGGCTGTCAATTAATTACAAATATTTAGATAATGATAAATAGTGTAATAGAATCTCATGAAATATTTTATTTTAGAATTTGATTATGTCGTCAAAGGAGCGACAAGCAAAAATAGAATTTAAAAGTGTTGCATCTGCACATACATTTTATAAAAAATATCAGCGTCATATGCTTGATTTGTCAATGATACAAGTTGAACTTGTGCCTAAAGAAACCATAAGTAAGTAACAGCAAAGTTGTTTGAGCTGTGTATTAGAGTTTTAATATTATATCCTTCGATATTGTTTAAATTCCTGTGTTATGTAAATTGATTATAATGATTTTTATTTCAACATATTCCATGTTTATTATACTTCTCTAATATTTAAGAATAAAGTAAAAAATAATGTTAAGTTTTAGCATTAAATGAGTGAATATAAGTTTCCAATGAACTTCAAATTTAAATTGAGAATATATAGACGAGATCAAATTTAGGAAGTACAACAACACACCATAGCCTAGTGGTAGAGGCTTCGGGTGTGGTTTGAGCGTCTCTGGTTCGAATCCCGAGAAATCTATGTTTTAAATTTACAATTTGAATAAGATTGAGACTATAAAGGCAAGATCAAATTTAGCTGTTGCAAGAACACTCCATAGCTCAGTGATTGAGGCTATGGAAGTGATCCGGGAGTCTCTGGTTCGAATCCCGAGAACAGCCGCTCAATTTTAAGTTTTCAATTGAATAAACAGCCTATATAGGCAAGATCAAATTTGACCCAGCCAACAGCACTTCGTAGCCTAGTGGGTAAAGGCTATGCGTGTGATCCGAGTGTCTCTGGTTCGATCCCCGAGAAATCTAAGTTTTATTTACAATTTAAATAATATTGAGACTATAAGGGGAAGATCAAATTTAGTTGAAGCAACAACACTCCATAGCCCAGTGGTCACGGCTGTGAATGTGATCTGTGTGTCTCAGGTTCGAGTCCTGAGAATAGCAGCTTGAATTTCGGATTTTTCAATTACTTGTATGCTCGGGGGCCCCAACGGACTTAACTGTATGTCCGAGCGGGGCCCCCGGAGGCATACAAGGGCCTCATTTTTAATTTTTGAAGCCCGTACGTTAAGATTGTCTTGTGACGGCCCACCCCGCCGCTTCGCTCCCCGGCAGTAGACTGCCTCCCCATTCCCGATTTTCGTTACCAACAGGCCTCGGTTTCTGACGTCATTTGGTGGGGACCGCCCCATTCTATTTGACGTTAGCGCCCCCCAAGCCGCCAAGTACTAGACTTAGAATGTTTCTAAGTGCTCAATTTGAATTTGAGCGTTCAACATATATTCTCAATTTTTAAAAAAGCACCCCGGGCCACGATTTGAACTAGCGTTGCCCGCACCACAGTCTAGCGTCCTACCCACTGCGCTAACTACTGCTTTGGGTATATGAAATTAAAACTTATATTTTAGTTTAACTTTTACGCAAATTTTTTAAAAGATATGCGACTCTAGAATTCGAACCAACAACTTACCGCATCGCGGTCAAGCGCACTACCCAATGAGCTATCCGCTTTTCTATTGTTTGGAATTGAATCTTACAGATGTTTTAAACAATATTGCTATATTTTAACATAGGATCAGGATATCACAAAACAAGCCATATAAATATTTCGAATTTTTAACAAATATGCAATGGTAACTACATAACATCTCATACATGATTCATAACACACCAACATACAATTTGCCGTTGGCAACATTTCTTTGAAACTTCTTCATTGAAGTTTTTTACAGCAGTAATTTAACGTATGTGCCTGTGGGCGAACTTGTAATATATTATGCCGCATCTACAATACTTTTTCTGAACGCGCTATTTCACTGCACTCGTCTACTTCGTGTGCGACTATTTTAACCAATACTTTTATTATCTCACTTTCTTTGATTTTTATGACTAAAAATCATGTTGTTTTTACCTTGAAAGTGAAAAGCACACTCGTAGCATCAGTGTTCGTCGGACGCACAGACAATACATCACGTTTTGTGATCGTTTGAAGAAATTTCTATATTAAAGCGTCATTATATGCACCTAGAACAAGTTTTGTAATTATAATATAATTTACGATATGCCCGTTTTGATACGGAATTATAATAGAATTTATAGTTTATGCCTGTTTAATGCCACACTAAAAAATGATTGTCCGTCTGTGGCAGACCGATGTAGACAACGCATTAAAAATTATTATGAGTCATATTATTAGTGAAGGCACAACCCCACTTTTTATAGCCCTTCATCGTATTATTTTTAGAAGTCAAATGGAAAAACGGTTTGTTCATTATCTTCACACGCAGACAAAGTGTTGGTAACCAATCTAAACGATTCTCTTCTTCGCTCCAGCCTTCAAACAATAATGGTCTTAATTAGTAGTACCCATTTCCAATGCTGATCCATAGGGGTTATTAGAGTTGCGATGATTTTTAAATTCGTCTGATGTGTGTATTCCTGTAATGAAAAACCAATCAATCATTAGTTACATGCACGAACATTTGACAAGAATAATGAATACCTAATCAAATACTTTCTTCCTCTAACTTATAAGCTACTTAATTGATTATGCTACAAAGTTACTTTAAACTTGAGTAGAGAATCTAATCATTTATTATGGAAGAAAAATTCGTATTAAATTTATTTATAGCGCTTTGTCTCTATAGTTTATACAGCATTTTTAGTCCATAAGGAATGTGGCGCAAGAAAATTCCAATAAGGAGAATTCCTTTGCCAAGCGCTTGCTTGTTCTTAAACAATGCCCAATTGCGCACCGGTGGCATCGATGCCAACAAGCCCAGCGTATACAATCGATCCGTTTCGATACGTTTAAACTGTCCAGCACAATTTCTATGTGCGCTATTATTGTCAATTAATTGTGTGTGCTGCAATGTGGAAGAGCGCACATGTTCCTCCTACTTTATAATCATCAGTGGACTTGCATTCAAATTAAATGTTTGAAAATAAATAATGTCAGTTACGAGAAATTCGTCCGGAATTCCTTGGGATGTAAGATACCTGGCCTGATACAGCTGGACATACAAATGTTTTGTGCGGATGAGGGCAACACTGCCGATGGGCATTGGCATTCAAGAACATCGAATGGTCTAACCGGCTACTCTCTTACCGAATGCAGCAAATGCGTATAAAATTCCAACCTACCTCAACATCACGCCCGGTGTTCACAAGTTTTTGTGCGTTTTCTAGTTGACTTATAAGTATGCGTTCTAAGGTAAAGGCACGTTTACCAACGCAACCCTAACGCGCATTGTCTGTGGTACTTTGATACCCACACATTTATTCACGTAATAAATAACGTCTATTAATTTTGTATGATTATTCTAGCTGAGAAGACAGCGAGCGCATCTTTGAAATACTCAAGGCTCGCTGGATAATGTCGATGCGCATTAATAAAAGTAGATTAAAAATGGATTACTTTTCCGCATCGCAGTTCCTGGGAAGTGAAGGAGCCCTTTCATCTTCCGCAATTGCAGCAGCAGCAGTGCGTGCATTCTAAGCACTCCTCGTTAAAATACTTCTTCGGATAGATCGACGAGTGCGCGATCCAGAGGAGCGCAGAAGAGCGTGTGGTACCAAACGCATGCTGCGTTTGTGCGCTCGAACTCGCTTCCACGCAACATTACTACGAAGTTGTACGCTCTCGGACGGACTCCACGGTTTTGGTTCAATTCAACGATGCCATGCCGCACCAAAGTCTCCACGACCAGTGTGAGTCTCTGTCAGTCGCGTCCGGGATTCCGTGCGCAGCGCATGCCGCCTCTAGCCCAACACCCACAATCGCCTTCACTCCGTTATCCTCGCCACGCATGTCACCGGCTTTTACACAAACTTACAACTAATCGAAACGCGCCCAATTTAATTAAAAGCCACGCGCAAACATTCACCATAATCAAATTCCATGTGCGCTTCCTCCATTTTTGCCGCTTCAAAGTTAGTCAACTAATTGCAGGACAATCAAACGTGAACAATTGCAATTAATCAAAATGTAACATAAACAATTTCGCCTAAGCTTAATAATATTGGTGCTGTCATGAAACGCAATTAAAAGCCGAGCGAAAAAAGTTGTGCAAAGTTTTATCAATAAGTGGGAAGTAAGAATTGGACGGACGTAAACATGCCGTGGATAAAAAGTTGTCTTTGTCATCAAGAGAAGAAGAAGACACCGATTATCAGCCCGCCAATACATTTATTGCTAAAGGTAAAATATTAATGACTTGATTTAAAACTTGCCGCAAAGTTGTTAAAACTATTCAATTACTAATGATCTAATTATGTGCGCTCATCACCAACTCGGAAATTCCATTTCGCTGTTAAATTCTGGAAATTTGAAAGAGAATCTTTTGTCCAGATGACAAACGTTTATTTATGTTGCGCATTTAACGACGCACACGCATTCAACAATTGATGCCGCACTATTAGGAGCGGTTCGTTGCACAATACCGAAAACGCATAGGGCACGAAGAACTGAAGAAGAGACACGCTCTAACCGATGATCCTTTGTCGGGCGCTTTGATGCACACGCGCACACGAAAGAATCAACCTCAACCTTTCTTTGGTTTTGCATCCCAACACCGGAAACTAATGCTGCGTTTGCCTCGTGATAAAGAGGCTGTACAAATGTGCGCGTTGTGTTTGCGTTCCGGCATTTGCAAAGCTCACTTCCACTTCCGGCATGCCATGCAATCAATTCAACGAATGACACCTAATCGTTTAACACATCATCATTATCGTAATTGATGATTTGTTATTTTGCAACAATGCACAATAATGTTTTCAACTCCTTAAAAAATTGCAGTTTAATTAAGTTGTTATTAGGTACTATCGCTTTGCGCACGCGAATAATTGGCAAGGAAGTATTTAAAAGTTGTTATGCAATCGAAATTAGAATGCGATGAATGCCGTCTGTCTGTTTACTTGGAAAACCAACTTTCAAACAACGTCAAATTTGTAACTCGTCAATTTTTTCCCTTCAATTTCTTATCCGCGCTCAACGCTAATGCGCTCGCGAAGCGCAAGAAACTGAAGCTTCAAGTTTCACGAAAGAGCGTGCAAACCATACTAATAGCCATGGCAAATGCGTTGAAACTTTAATGAGCAATCATATTTTTTTATTTTCTCATTTGGGTGTTGTTAAAGGCTACTGCGATTAGTTGATTCAGTCTCAATTAAACTCATTTCAACCTTGAGCAATGTACCGATTAAACACATTCAGTCTATTATTGCATTGCGCCAACAATCATATTTGCAACAATGTGCAAAAACGTTAAACTGCTGCAGCAGTAGTTTATTCTTTAGTCAATGTGACAAGTCTTGTCCTTTTACGCCATTTAGTCGCTCAAGTATCTTACTTATGTTGCAATTTATAAGTTTGCGAGAACATTGCATGATTTTAACGAGTGTTAAAGTGCATTTGTGTATACATAACGTAGTGTTTATTTTACAATCGTTAATTATCATTTTTATCAATGCGAGTTCTTCAGTTATATTACCGCAATCATTCTATAATTACACAACCGAATCGGTTGGAGCGCAAGTCAATCAAATTGTCACATTAACTTGACAATTTATTGCAGGCGCGATAATTTATTATTAAATATAAAATACTATCGAGTGCTTCTTATCCACTCGTGCTAATGAAACTATAATGAGCTAATTGAAATATAACTTTGAAAACAAATGTCATTAATCGGCAATGTGCATGCGCGCAAGAAGTTGAATAAACTTTAAGTGCGCCTGGTGTCTGTTTATTTTGTACATCGAAAGAATTTTAATTAAATTTTTCACTGATTAGTCGCATACCAACGAGAAATATGATCAACACCTCGGATCAATCAAATAGTTTTATGCGCAACACAAATTAGATGCAATCATTTCACGCGTTGGAAAAACGATCGCATAAATTGGCGTAAGGCGATTGACATTCTGGAATTGATTGTCCAATAATCGCAGCTGCAATCCGTCCAAGTGAACACCGGCGCGAAGTCAATTTATCTATCATCTAAGTGCCAATTTCATATGTAATGGCCGGCAGCAGCAAATAGCACGCGCAATTTTCAATCGCCGGCAGTGATCTTGGCCTCCGAATGCGATGCAAATGCATAAAATATAAATCGCGAAATTTATTACACTTTGAATTAGCTATGGGCAATTACCGACGCGCGATTCCTACTTTGTTTCAACGTCCTGTCACATCTCAACGTGCGCATCTCGCTATATAAATTCCCATCTTCATTTTATATCATTTACGTTTGGGAATGCACTTAGTCGTCTAATTCAAACATGAATTCAGCAGCATTCCGCTGATTATGAAATAGACGGACATAAAATTAAATTTAATTAAACATTTTCCTCGCGTGTGCGTCGTTTTTTGTTGAAACATTTCCAGTTTTGTTGCTGGCGCTTTGAGCATGCACACAATGCACATTTGCTGAATGATAGCACGTTTCAGGACGAGTTGTACGTAATAATGAATGCTGGTTGGGCAGGTAGCGATTCGAATTGCATACGTAAAAGTGAAGCAATAACCGTTCGTCGTCGTCGTTAGTTGTTTTTTGATTGCTCAACACAGGTAGACCATAATTCATTTTAGTTCGGCTTAATTAAACACCGCCTTGCATACATACTCGAACGTACAAGATAAACGAGATGCTTACAGGAGCATTTACGTACTTTACGCGTGTGTTCCTTGAATTATTTAATTGTTTTCATATTGTGACAAGACATCCTTCATCAACAAAACACATACGCTCGTTAAATGTTGCTTGCTGTGTCGTTAAACTAAACTTTCTTGCTCGTTAAATATTTACTCTCCATTTTTTACCCAAGATGCGCAAAACGTTTTAGGATGTTACTCAAAAATACATTTTACAAATAATTATGACTACCATTAACTGTACTTGCTTTTTTTTCCTGAGCCAGCGTTATTTTCTGCTCCTAAATAATGTATAAGTGAATTTCAAGCAATCGACCTCTACGCGTGGGTGCATGAAGAAGATTCAGCGCATTTTACCGAATCGTAAATTATTCAATACGGTCCCATCTCTTCGCCAGATACGCACGGAGAGTTTCGCTTATCTTTCTGCTTTATGTTAGAGAATTAGTGAGGTGTGTGCATCGTGCAATGGAACTTCCAGTACGCTTTCGCATCGAAACGCAATGAATGGCTTTTCCTCGACTGACAGAAAAAATACAAAAGTACACGAAACCTATTCGTACACTCGTAAATCTATTTCATAACACTAAAACTTTCCTCTCTTATCAGACGAAATGTGTTGTTGTTAACACCTACAATGTGGGAAATTCTAATATTAGAAAATCAACTGACATCATGGAAAAATAATGAAATAATATTTTCAGCGCAATTCAAAGCCCAATAAAATGCAATTAAATGAAAAATCCACTGTTATAAAAATAGAAGGTTATCGTAAATGTCGTCATATTTTGCGCGATGATATATTTTTTATGCAAAAATTCATTTTTACAAAAGTACTAGTCATTCGTTCAATAATTCATATAAATTACTTCATGTTCCGAAAACAACGTTGAGTTATCGTTTTTTAACATTGCATGATTAATTATATGTGCTTCGCGTCAATTGCTTAATTGGCAAATAAACTAATTTATTCGATTACAGCTGCGGTCCGTCCGATCGTTTCAAATCAGCTTTAAAGTTACTTAATACACACGATCGTCGTAAATCACGTCGCGCATCATGCCGATCAATTATTCAAATCGTCGTCTTTGCGCGCATTTAACTTATTTATTTATCGAATATACCGTTCTGCATAAAACCAATGCGCTGTCCGAATCAAAAACGAGTAGTAGTATCGATCAAATCAGTGCGCGACGTATTACATCGTACGCTCATAGGCATTCGGCCACATAAATGTACATCAAATTTACTGTTATTGCATTTTATTAGCGATCGAGCAGCACGCCGCGCGCGCAATCGCGACTTTTATGCGGCAAATGCGCACTTTGCGTACACGACAACAATCATCATAATGTTATTAATAGATATTGCAGTCGTATATCATTTTCAGAATATGTCTATATAAGGCAGGGAGGAAATTAATGCTTATTTGGTCGCCGTGCTAACGCTTTTGTTCGTTACCGACAGCAAACGAATGTAAATTCGATTTCGAATCAAATAAATTTCGGATTTGTTCTATCCGCTTTAAATCACAAATTCTAACTGTCCCAACAAACCAGCCGGCTTTGCGGATGATGACAATAAAACTTTGTTTAATGTGTTTTTGTTGCATCGCTTAAATTTTTTACGAGTTGCGCGTTCTACAAGGATAGCGATTTTCCAGACGCAATTTCCAGGACACGCGCGCACGTCACCACACAAAATACTTATGTAAAAAGGTCATGCAGTGTGTTATTCGCATTTACATATGCATTGCGTCCACTCTCATCTTGTCATTCGGCAAGCTCGTTTAGCGTTGACAATCATTATTCAAATCAACAGCGCACGTGCATAGTTGTCACTAGCCGCAAAAATTAGATTACTGTGATCAATGATTCAATTCAATTACAAATATGTTTTGCACGCTCTTCGTAATTACTGATGTCACTCGATATGATTATAATACCATCAATCTATCCATCCATCCATCCATCCATCCACCATTGATTGTTTTGTTTTGTCATTTGTAGGTAAATAAATGAATTATTCATGCTTCTAGAATAAATAGCTAGAGCTCCGGCAGAGAGATATGTTATGCACTTGTTTTCCATTTTGTAATAAATGAGCAATTAGCTTGGGAATTGTATGCGATTGCGCGCCGTGTGCGATAAATTGCGGATAATTATCTGGCAATTTCTTTAGCAATTAATCTTGGACGCACATTACGCTTAGATTCACCATTGAGATTTAAAAGAGCGCGCCGCACAAGAGATAAATACACAGAAGAGATAGGTTCGCATTAAATGCAAAGAGGAAAATGTTGCTGCTGCATTCATTCAGGCGCAACAGGAAATTGCCAGCGATTTGATTACAATAAAAAAGCGACAAAGCGTTTGCCATTCATTCATTCATTCATTCGTTCGAAAGTTCATTTCGTATTGAAGTGGCTCGATTCATCTGCAAAATCGGTTCGAGTTGTTGTTCGTATGTCCAACAAGCACATTCAATTGCATGCGCTTCATTACTGATAAATGCATGTCAGCGATAAATGCCAACGCGAACTAATGAGTGCACGAACAAATTGCTAATTCAATTCAATAAATGCGCGCGTACTACATTCATTTGCATTAATAATTTACTTAGCATATTGAGATGATAACTCTTTCTCAAAGTTTAGAGCATGAAACAACAAAAAATGTGATTGAAAGTGTAATAAAATTAATTCGTGTTATTCCATGTAAAACGATTGACCTTCTTACAGTATTAATTCGCATACAATCAATCGATGCGTAACCGAGTTGTGATCATTGCCTGCTGCTCCTGCTGTCTAGCTACTGAATAATTACACCATTCATGTAATCAAACTGTTGATTTACATCTCAATCAATTTTTAAATTTATGTGCTTTACTAGACTTATATTAAAGTCAATAACTTCCAATTGATTTTCAAGTGCGCGTCTTCAATCAACAAAGTTTTTATTACGCTTCAAACTCGCGTATTTTTCATAACAGAATGTACGATATGATGTCATCCTAATTTGCATTTAAAGTCATGTATGTTTATACAGTTTTTTACAACGTATATCATTCTCCACTTAGTGCGGCAGTGAGTGAGGACGCCAAAACATAAATCTATGAAAACATCATAATGCTAATGTGCACCAGTTTTATAAAAACGAGCCACACAATCAGCGAACCCGAACGAAATGCAAATATGTTGTGTCGCGTTATGTCCTAAATGGCTTCACCAAGAACCATAGTCGAATTTCGAATGCGTAATGTTTTATTTATACGGCGAACTGTTTTATTGCATGAAGGTAATTTGTATACAAACATATGATCAATTGTCTGGTTATTTGTCGCATATGGATTATTGAATTTAGAAAAATTAATTTCCGGTTTAATCCGGCTTTATCTCTTCATTGGCATGCAATCCATGTGGCGAATTATATTCCATGGCTTCATTATTATTATTATCCCGGATAATTGGGGAAAACGTATGAAAGTCACGTGCCAGCACACTTGGAAAAGTTGTAAATAACTCTCAACGGTATCTATTTATCGAAATGGGGAAGAGACCCAAATTGCCGCTGGCCGTTTGCCCCAAAATTCCCAAATTCGCAGAGCGCACCGAGCTCAGTCTCTCTGCGTCTGGAATAACTTTGTCGAATTGGGAGCACATGTTTGGTGATGAGATTAGTCGCAAATAGAGAATGCGGAATTTAAGTACGCAGCCGCATGATAGAAAAACATTCTCGTTTGGAAATGAAGCGCGATATGACTTAAAAATATATTACGAGACATGAATATGTAAAACGCAAGTGCGGGGCCCCAGATAGCTGCTACCTCTTTGTTTCGCGATGATGGTTTTATTCAAATTTCGTGTTGGCTGAAACCAAAAGCGGCATCACTTTTTCATTCAAATTTCAATAAGCGCTCGTCCATGTTGCTGGTTACAATTTCAGTTGTACTCACTCGCTTGATTCAAATAACAATGTGCGCATCTTCATGGTGTTCAGTGATTTCATTAATATTCAGAGCTGGTAGGAATTTTCAATTGGTATTTCCTGCATTCTAAAGTTCTCTTTAAAAACGCATCAAACCGAGCCTTTCGTCGGATATTAAGACATAAAATGCGGTTTTGTTTTAAGAGAAATTTCTCGGGTCGCTTAAACGTTTTGTAATTGATGCTTTTGTAGTGAATAAGTATTTAAATGGAATCCATTTTTATCATCAACCACATTAGCCCAAATATAGCAAGCCGCACGTATTAAATGCACAAGTGACTAATTTTGGAATTTCACTCCAATTTATCTGGGAAGAGAGCAAAACGCAGCAAGCCAACAACAAAACAATTCTGGTGTATGTTTTCTCTCCTCGTATGACTCTTTTAAACCTTCAGCCTGATAAGCCCTTGCTTGGAAAGTTTGGCTTAAGTGGTTGTTTACAGATTAGAAATGTTTCTTACTTACCAACGTCTTTGAAGTTTACTTTATACGCTCTCTTTAATCTAAATGATCGTGTTGTATGTCGTTGAACGCTTGTTACTGAAACAAAAGATGACTTTTAAAATACAAATTATTTAAGGGACTGTTAATGGCTATTTTTCAAAAATTTAGAAGCTTCATCAGACCGCAACTTTCAAATTAAAATTTATGAGGTGATTGCGCTGAAATTTCGCCGAAATAATTTGCAGTTTCTGTAATACAGTTAAATAAATAATAAATCTTGATAACTATCAACATTTACATACAAATCGTACGAATAAAAACGAATATTTTTCGCACATTTTCTCTTTGTGATTTTGCATTTTAGAAGCGCATGTTTTTCGCATTTGGGATCGTAAACAGCGAATGTGCGACGATGAGATATCCGATTTTGACATGTTTACGGAATATAAAATTTCCATAGTGTAAATATATGCATACTGCTGCTGAAATGGTCGTGAAGAAGGATTGCGAAGACGTTTTGCCATTTGCTTTCTACACGTGTTTCAGCAACAATCAGTTAACTTCTGTTGGCACTCAACTCATCAACGAGCGCGCGCGCCACAAACTTGTATTTCACTTGGAGGTGAACCAAACGCAAACACGGGAATAAAAAAGTCCTGAAGCACTTTGTGCAGATTGTTTAGTGCGCACGAAGTGGCATCGAATAAAAGCGGCGAGTTAATTGTATAAGTGATTCCCAGCAAAGGAAAGATGCGCATGCAATGTGCATTCGAATGACGTGATGATACTGATGCTGAGAAAGGAAAACTAACGATGCGTTCAGGACGAGTTGAACCCGTCGCTCGATTCTGAGTGCACTAAACGAAAAGGCATCTAATTCAATTTAATATTTGATTAGCTCTGGAGACTCTCAACACGCAAGAATTTTGCACTTGAATTCTCAATGATGACCGAAAATTTAATTAAATTACAATTGCATTAAAACTTTAATTTTCCTTCAAAACCGCAACAACTTTAGTCGTCTAACTAAAAACTTAAAGTGCTTAGAGAACGTGTGAGATATTTAACATTTTCAGCATTTTCAACACACGTAGCGTACCTGTTTGTCTCTTTGAACCGCTGTTATTCGAGTTGTCCTTTCATGCGCAATTCACAAAGTGTGAAATTGCGTTCAGGACACTGTTGCGTTCGCATTCCTGGAATGCTTTCATTGCGATTTACGTGTTTACCATGTTACACACTAAAATTAAATCTTCATCTCGCATTTCACGTGCATTGTATTGCAATTAAATCATCATGCAATTTAAATAACGCCAAAACTACCCAACTTTTAAATTTATGTTGAATGAATAGATAAATGACGACAACTTAATGCAGATTCCATATGCAGGAATGCTTCAAGTACTTATCGAATTGCACACGTCTGCATTTTGCAAATGTTCTCTGTACGAATTCACAACACAATTTACATTGCATTGTTTGCGATGCGAACAATGTCAATGCATTCGACATTGTCATTCACGTAAAGCATTCATTCACTCTTCATACACGCGTCAGTCGGCAAGCACGTGTTTTCATTCTTCATCCTTCAGCAGCTTTTCCTTGCCGTGTGCGCACGAGTGCCTGAAAGGTGTGGAAGAAGGTAACGGTAATGCGCGTAGCGTACTCTTCGTATTACCATCGAGCACGCGATCCAAACAAGCAATTTGGAGAACCCCAAAATACTCTAATAGACAGCTGACATCTGGCTTTTTCGATTCATCCACCCACCATGCAGTGAAACGAATATTATTCCGTCAATGAGCCAACTGCTGAATAATTCCTCTATCACTTCCTCATGATAAAGTAAAAAATTATTTGAGGATGATATGAGCTTTAGACATGAATAAAAGTAAATGAGAAAATATAAAAGGCAATCAATGCGTATTAGCAATGTAAAATATTTGCACGTCATGAAACAATGTCCTCTCGTACAGTCGTCAGTCGCAATCACGCAATCAATAGGCAATCCATCAAAGTTGGCTAAAGAGTTCGTGGAAAATTAGAATAAACAATTTCGATCGCATTGGCAATGTAGGTACATGCATGCGCGCTTGGAACACCTTTGTGGCACTCAAAGTTGCTGCAAACAACATGAATAAATCATCAATGATTTGTACGATTTGCTCTTGTTAATGCCATTCGGCGTGGTGTTATATGCCAATTCGACGAATAAATGTCGTGTGTGTTATGCGCATGTTGAATGTTCGCGCGTCGCCTCACAATGCCGTTTCAAACTTTTTCCTCATTGTGCAGTCACTTCGGAAACAATCATCAATCAAGTCGTAAACCGCATGTACATGAGACATTTTACGTATTGTATTACATATGAATCGAACTCTCCGTGCGTCCCGCAGGATAATAAATAAATAAATAAAATTCAATTTCAATGCGAATTGATTGCCGATTAATTATTTCAAATTCAATATTTGTCCAACTTGCGCATTTGAAATGCATTCTTTACACGAGTTATATATTGAATTTTTTGCGCGTTTAAATTTTATGGCAAACAATTTGCAAACGCAAGAGCGGTTCATTGAAATAGCGCGCACTTATTATTTTATTGTTTGCATCCATATAAAGAGCTAAATCGACAATGGAAATTCAATCCCAGCTTAATAAACGACGTGCATGGCATGCCTTTGAAAGCTTTCGTCGTTGAAAAAGAACTTGAAAGTTGCAATGTTGCGTGGGTGCGCAAGAATGTTTTCTTCATTTTCACGATTGCTCAACGCAATAACGAATGTAAATTCAATGCAATTTCAATAATATTAACCACGTTAAAACTTGTGACTATTGGACCACGAAAAACAAATGATCATTTGCTGAATTTGAGTATGACTGTAGTCAATCTGTTTATGATAATCTGCATGCAATGGTATTTGCGCTCATTGCGGCTAGAAAAGAAAAGCGCAGTGAAAAACACGTTTGTGCGGTCGGCATGTTTGCGGCCATTCATTAACTTCTTGCGTAAATAAATTATCTGTTAAAGACTTACTGTTTTACACTCGTGCACTCGCTCAGCGGGAAGTAAACTTTACAACATGTTGTGCATTTTTATTTCTGCAATAAGTAAAGCGCGCGCACACGCAATTCGCGCTGATGATCTATCCCCAAAGGCAATTAAAACATTCTATGGCGTGACCAGCGCACAGCAAATATTTATCATTTTACTCATGTTTACACGCAATAAAAAGCGCGATATCTTTTTATTAAATCAGCGCGCACTGCGACGACTTATACTCTGGATTTTCCGCGTAGGAGAAAACTACAAAGACAATAACCTTTACCTTTAATTTCCGCGCGTGCAATAGATGATCGATTCGTGCTATTGATACCTGGAACAATAACAATATAAACAATAACAATCATGTGTTGTTCAAGCGCACGAAACGAGTTTATGTACGATTTCGATGCGTTCCGGCGTGGTCGGACGAAGAAATTCAAGGTGTAGTGTGCAATATAAGTGTCAATGAAATTTATACAATCGACATCAACTTTGCGCGCTCGCGATATCTGCTGCTTTAATGCGGCAATAATCCAGCAAGCATTGCATTCAATAATAAAACAAAACGGACGTTCTTGTGCCATAAATAATGGTTCTGTGTTGGGGGGTATCATGCGCGAATATCCAACCAACGCTTATTATTGTTTGCCCTCTGCGATCTCATTGCTCTCGCGCGCACCTTTTGATGTTTTCATGCATTCTGCTGCTGGACATTGCTTTGTGTGTGGTGCACGCACGATATCCGAACGTAAACTATAATTTCACGTCATGAACATTATGATTAGTTTACGCGTAAAATATCTTTGCTTATTTTGACTGCATATACTACGCTTTCTTTTAATCTTATCAGCTAATTGCATCGCATGTGATCATTACCAGCGTGTTATTATGCATGTAAAAGTGTCGTCAGTAATTTCAAATTCGATGCGCCTACAAATTTTGCGCGTTCGCCTCCGAGGTGTAATTAAACAACGCGAGAGTTGTACGAGCGCCCGAAGAGATGAGAAACATCTCAATCTTCTGCTTTTGCTGCTTCCTTTCCACAGAAGAATCCGCTTTGCTCCGGATTGTAGCGTTTTGCTTTGATATCGTATGAAGGATAATGACTGCCAGCTTGCCCTAGGTTCATAGCGCGCTGTAATTCTAGATAAATACGTCGAGGAGCTGAGAAGAGTAAGTAATGCGAATCAGATTCAACGAGGCATTGCTGCATCTCCGACAATGTGAATATTTCGTTAAATTAGAAAACCAATCTACCAGTTCATCACTCGATGCATATGGGTGAAAATCTTAATTTTATGCAATTTCCCAAATGCGGTTGCATTGCTTGTTTTCGCCGGCATGTAGGATATTAAATTGAATTTATATATCATTAAACCGAGGTATCTAAACGTTTCAGCATGAATTCCAACAAGTTTCCTAAAATGGTCGAAATACTTGTGTGTTTTGCGATTGCAAAGCGTGTACAAGAAGAAATTTGTAATTGATAGATAGATAGATAGATTTACCAAATTAAATTAAATTAATCTTTCTGGGAAGAATATTTAACTAATCATCTTACTTTTATTCAAACTGCTATTATGTAAAGACTAATTAGGCGTATCAAAATATTATGGCTTTCGCTAAATCCATTACGCGTGTACTTACATGGATAACCATGAATCTGACAAGCAAAAATGCAATTCGTTACAATAGAAACGCAGAGATAGGAGCTGAACAGATGCCTGCAACATGTGTTTACAGCAGTCGAGCGCAATTTTCAGAGAGTAGCCATTCAGGAGACTAACAAAAGCAAAATTGCATTGCGATTGCTCAAGATACGTACAATTAGATAAAAATAATGAAGAGAAAACTGCGCACTCATGCGCGGTCTGGATTCGCGGATAAAATATGTATTGTCAATAAATGGATGCGGATTTCTATCTATCTTCACGTATACGACTACCACAATTCCCATTTATTCGTTTCGCGCAAAACCAATGCTCATATCACGAGCAAAAAACGGTGAAAGTTGGCTAAATTTATTGCGATTCAATTGCAACGTATTTGAAATTCACAATTTAGTTAAATCACGAATCTATACAGTTATTAATTAAAGAAAGGTGCTGAAAGATGTCAAGATATATTATGAAGTACATAAATATACCAAGTTCATATTCATGTCTATCGTCAATCAATTTGCCTATTCATTGAATCTTTCATTCATCTATCTAACCATTCATTAGCGAGCTCAAATAACAAGCAATAAAAGCAAGAGGCGTTAAAGCTAAAAGCTTATTGATTTACGCAGTGTCTTGGTAATTTAACTGATATTTCAGTTCATTAAAATACGCAGAGCTTATTAAAATAATATGCAAAATTATGGAATGTGTAGCGGAATGGCGTGTTCAATTTGCGTAGTATGTCTGGAATATACAATGCGCTATTGTTGTGCGACTCGCAATAGATAACAAAGTTTTTGGTATTTAGTTTTAGCGCGCTGCCAATTAAACACGCGACTATTGGGCGGAATAGCGTAACTGCACTTTGTTGTTTATGTTCATCGGTTTGCGCTCCGGCCTAAGCAAACAATAAAAGCAGCAAACATTCCTAGTCCTGAAACCCGAGATCAAAACGCGGACTGCATGCAAATAATCGCGGATGCAATACCTAATCATAATAGATACGCAAA
Organism: Aleochara curtula; assembly: GCA_963978815.1. Classification (NCBI taxonomy): domain Eukaryota; kingdom Metazoa; phylum Arthropoda; class Insecta; order Coleoptera; family Staphylinidae; genus Aleochara; species Aleochara curtula. The sequence goes on from OZ022219.1 coordinate 470,678, forward strand.
CATGATTAGCATGCCAGTTATGCTGTAGATACTAAGAGCAAGGATCACGACCATTTCGAATTTTTACGCAAAACTACAACAGCGCAATGACTTCCTTTATTCTCGATGCATATCAGCAATTAAATCGAGCTGCTGTTGCTAAAAATATTATATTGTTGACAAATAACTGAAAAGTTTTAATCCCCAAAGTCGATGTCATTATAATAAAGGCGAATTGATTGTCGCAATCATGCATACGTCAGGGAACAATTTGCAAAGGCAACTCGCGTCGCAGGACGAAGGAACGTCTCGTCGCCTGCAATCATTTATCTTGCAAGCATTACACAAAGGCTTACCGAACTCGCGATGATAATCGATCATCCGATTTACCAGCAAATTGTTGGCTTGCGCAGATGCTTCTTCAGCTTTTCCTTGCCACCCATGCTCGGCTGCAATTAAACTGTTGATAAAAAGTACCCCCTCAGAAACTCATTAGTTGTTGCGCTACTGTTCGCGTGAGTCAATAAATTACATTTTTACGGCTCTTTACCTTTTCCGTGTTTCTTCCGCAGCATAAGAAGCGCGCGCATAAATACGTAAAAACAGTTAATCAAACGATTCGCTCAAACAAAGGTTAATTAAAGCAATATATCAATTTTTTGTTAAGTGATTACCCCTTTTTGCCCTTTCCCGACTGAGTGTCACGATTAGTAAAACCACCAGCAAACGCGCATTTTCAGGACACGACCGCAAAACTAGACTCCTATTACCTGATTTTACATCAATGAGGGGGATTTACGAAATTAGCACTTCATATTTACATTTTTTAAAGTCATCCATATTTTGAGCAGCCATATTTTGAGATGGATTGAAAAAATGTAAACACAAGCTTTTGATTGTGAGAATATTCTTCCTTGGTGCTAAATTGCGATATATCAAGTTAAAAATTGCATGTATCTTTACTGGTTTAGATGAATTTGCTTCATTTGCTTCACTTGCTTCATTATTCCTTTGCTGCTGCTCTATTGTGCTTTTTTCGCCATTTTGCAAGAGATACATTACCAACAATTTTTGTCAGGACAAAATGGGTATTCGTTAATGAAATCTTTGCTGTATGAATACAGATTTCTGCGCAGGAATATTTAGTAAAAGTTTTGTCGACACGTTGATATTTTTCACTTTTAGCGTAAATTGCAAAGACGTGTCATACCATAGCGAAATATACGTGGTGAAAAAAGGTATAAAATACGTGCATACTTTCATTTCGCATGCAAGAAAAAAGAAAAATACTTAGTTGCATAGAGCACGACGACGTGACAGAGCACAGGTGTTTGTTACTGCTTTCCGTGCTGAAATTGTTGTTTTCCTTTTTACCTCTCGTATTTTTGCGAGTTTATTATAATTTGCATGTATTATATTTTGCTAGAGGGATTTAATTTTCTTCTCTTACTTAATAAATAATTGCTGAGAACAAAAATTTCACAACAGCCATTAATGGTAATAATAATTGTCGCAACAGGGCTTGTTGTCCAAGCCCAAAACTTTTCACAACTGATTTCCATAAAATTTCAAGTACACTTCGAATCGATTTCACGACGCGAAGTAAATTATTCAAGTGATGTAAGTTCATAAGTTGATTTGAACGTCTCAACTTGAATGGCAAGGCTTCAAACGCAAATACAGATCTTGAGTGACGTGCTATCATTGATTCGCCAAGAGACTTGCTTGCTTCACGTACGAAAATAAACCCTGGACCTTGCAGAAAAACAAGAGAGTGCTTTCTTCAAAATTACCAACGAAACGTACATGACTTTTTCTGCGCTCGTCTCTTAACGTTATATTTGTCCAGTGAGTCGGTCGCTCTCTCATTTCTTAATAAACCTTAATGTGCAATTCTGAAAATGGGTCAAATAGTCAAGCAGAAAGCTTGCTTCGCGTAAATATTTTCCACTAATGCCAAATCAGCTCCGAAGCTGCCACCCACATTTCATAATAACAAATTCATTTGTTTTGCAACTAAATTAGCGTTTCGCGCGTTGAGGAACTAATCATGAAAACATGTGCAATGTTATGCATATTTATGGCGCATTAAGGCGTTCATTAAATGGGTCATCGGTTAATGCGTTTGAATTTACACGCGCCGTCTCGCATTACGCATCAATGAAATAAAATTTATGTGTTTAAATATATGCCTGCTGTTCATGAGAAAAACATTTAATGAACTAGTAAATTCTATGCTGGAAATATAATATGAAACGTGATTTAAATGTAATTAAATTTCAATATACATAAATCGGAACTTTTAAATTAATTTTGCTGTCAGAATTAATATAATATATAAATGAAATAATCATTTAAAGTTTCATACGTTAATAAAGAATTATATACCGAAAAAAAAAATTGATTATAACGAGCCAAAATCGCGTAAAAGAATGTTAACTTTGGGAAGTTATTACGCGTAATCTATAAAATGAAATTTAATTATTCCATGCTGTATTATCGGAAATTTAATAAGCTTTCTGATAGTGAAAGAATTATCTTGATATCTCTTATAGTTCCCGAGATATTAATTAAAATGTACAGTGCTAATTGCTGGCTACTTCTGCTACTGGTGCATGTGACACTACCAAGCGTCTCGAGCGCATTAGCTGCGCGGGTGTAGCACCGGGTCCAGCCGAGCTTAGCTCGGAGCGCGCGCCGCGACCACGAGAATTACCGAACTAGGCTGCAGTTCCGCCACGTCGATTCTGCTGCCTGGAAGCCAAGCATAGACCACGGTTTTACGAAAACTGAAGAAACCGAGGTTTTGTCTAGGCGCTACTAAGTTTACGCGGACGGTTGCGTCTCAGCGCCAAGAAAAATTTCAAATCGCTGTAACTTTTAAAGTAATGGACCGATGTTGCTGATTTAAAGACTGTTATCACTAGCATTAAAGTCGCTTTCACGATGTGGCACCGTATTCATTGTAACATTGGTATTACAATATGAAATTATTATATTTTTAATTAAAACTAATTAAAAGTACTTAAATTTCCAATAAATTCAACATTCGTGCTAATAATTCTTTAGTGCATGTATAAATCCGTATTATCTTGCACTATTATGTTAATTCTTCTTTAATATTGCACCACTATTGAATTGTTTGTAATTTGCATTATGAAAATTTTAAAATCGCTATAACTTCTACAAATATTAACCGATTTTCATCATTTAAAAATTGATAAAATGTGTTTGATACACGCGAGTACTTGGCATTACTTTTTTAATGAGATATTGTTGGCAACTTAATAATTTAAAACACTCAGTAGTTTTTCATATTGAGCGACAGACAAATAATAAAGAGGAAATTCAAAGCAATTTGAGTTGATTGAAGAAGACCGCAAAACATAAACAATGAAATTACGTCTAATAAAATCGAATAAACTTTGAGTACACATCCTTGTGGATCGCCCCATGATGTTCGATGTGTACTTATTACTTATTAGACAGCCCGAGCTGCCCGAGCACTAAAGCGATGCGAGTTCATCATGTTGATTTATTAACTCGAAATGTATTATTTATGTACACAATCATTTAATCAGCTAAATTGTTACTTGTTGATTTATGTCAATAATGTGAAGCGCGTGCAAATATTTGGATATGCACCTCCATACCATAAACGTCGCCCTTCTTTTCGCCACGCTAAAGCGCTTGTTATGATTAAGATGGCTATCAAATCCAGGAATTTTCATCACGCGCCGATAAGAATCAAAATGCCAGCCGATTATGCAGCTGCGGCGTTCTTCCACGAACTTTTCTCGCGCTAGTCTCAATATTTAAGAGTACTTTAAGGTGGTGTTTAACGCTTATTAAGTCAGTCACGTTTTACCAGAAAAACGTGATTTTTCCTCTCATAATCTCTTTAGTGATGATCGATAATACGATCTCATAAAAGAGCCAAAGAATGTGGATGATTTTAAACTTCAATTTTGTATAAACTTCAAGGGAAATGTGTGCCATCATTTCAGCAGGAAGGCACATTTTCGGATAATAGCGTTGTTTGCGCATACTGCATTCATTCGCTGGACTCGACCGGAATAAAAGGCTGCGAATGGCAAGGACGCGAATAGCTCGACACCGGATGACAATAAATAATCAGAGTGCAAAAGCAGCGCATCAAATGCACACAATGCCCACGAGAAATGCGTCCATAGAGGCTGCAAAAGATGGTGATAAATCTTGCGGTCGAGAGCGCATTTGAAGATTTTGTAATTAAATTGTTTCAAGCATGAATATAATACCCAAGATTCTTCATAAATTTATGATGGTTTTACATTTGTTTCATTCTTATTACATTTATTTTGCGCTGTGTAGAATTACGAAGAATTATTAGTTTCTCATGCTAGATAACGCGCAAGATTTGCGCTTCAACTGCGATGGCATTATGATTGATGCGAACCAATTATAACAGCAATTAAATGCACAACAATCTTTGCGATTAGTAAGTAATATTGTAAAATGTTTGATTATACAGCTGGCGTCACATTAGCTCTATAAATAAATCTATTTGCTCGTAAACCACTCTTTTATTTCGCGTTTTATAAGAGATCTTCATGCACTTGCTGTTGCTCTATAAAACAATCAATTAATTGCGGAGTAATAACTCGTATAATCAGCAGTAATTAAATTTTCAATAACATCAAATCTATTGTTTATCATGAATCCGTTTTTATTTGAATTTTGAGCGACGAGGAAGTGTCGTAATAAGAAATTCTGACATAGTGCAATTTCACTAAATGAAAGTAGACTTTTTCCTCCTTGCAATTCACTCCACATTCCCGCACTTCTTCTTTCATTTCATCGCGTATCACGCTCCAAGCACAATGCGCGCTGATATGTGCTCGGCTATGAAACACTCCCGCGAGCAGCAGCAGTCTGATGACAAAAACAGACGACGTGAAGGCGAAGACAAAAGCCGAAAGGGTTGAGAGAAAAGTTTAGGCGCGTAGACAACGCGACATTATTCGTCATGAGGAATTATGACAGATCACGGAAAGTTTCTTGCTTGCGCCGACAAAATAATAAAATTCGCACAAAAAGTCGGTGTATAGTTTTGGGCTTTTAGTGGCTTATCCTTGCGTCCAATAAATTCTTTAATTGCCTCCTCGCGCGCTCGCTTTGCCAACTTTAAAAGTTTTTAATTGAAACGTTTGTTTTCGACGATGGCCTAGCATTAATTAACGCCCCGGTACGAGCATAATAGTGCGCTCAATTCGCGCGAAGAAAACGCGCAAGCGAATGGAATAAATTCAGAAACGAATTCGGTACAGTGCGCAAGATGACATCATCGCTGCTGTTCTGCTAATGAAAGCTAATGGAAACTTTAAGTTCACGACTAATTAATGATTTTCTAAAAAGCGCTTTGAATGTCGCCAGAGAGCAGCTCAGCGATTATTATTTCAATTGAACTTTGCTCGTTTGTAACTTGTGCGCCGAGTAAAGTTTTAGCCAAATTTAAAAATTAAATCATAGACAATAGCTCTATCTAATTAATAGTTTTCCATAGTATACGCTTTGCAATTAATCCATTGTTAGACTACAAGAATTGTTAAATTAAATGTAGGTACAAGAATTAATAATTCAATTGAAATTAACATTTTGCTCGATCAAAATTCAACCCAGAATTAAAACAGGCAAAGACAATAGCTTGTTAATTAAAACCAAATAAACAAATTGGCTTTTCGTGTTGTTGTTGTTGTTGGCCTGTCATCGGCGGCCAAGTGCAGCACATGCACCGAATAAAAAGTTGATTTACGACATCATTTTATTTAAAATTGCAATGCAAATTAATCACAACGCAAATTGTTTTATGTTGTTGCTGTTTTTAGTAGCTGACGAAACGCGTGCATATTTTAAATGCGCATATAAAGTTTGCACGCTCGATAAATCAAGCAGTGCAAATGGGCGAGCACGAAGCGCAAAAAAGAATTACAGCCAACAAAATGATCTCAACGAGTTGCTGCATAAATACAAAGAAAGTTCTCTTCACGCACTCCTCAATTACGCGACGGCGAGCAATAACAATTTAGTCGGAATGAAGAAATTCGCGTTTCTGGCCAATCGCGTTTCTGGCCAATCGCGTTTTCTAGAGCGGCGTTCATTCAATCGCGCGGCGGCAAAAGCTAAACTATAAGGCGATTTATGACCTAGATTAGAAAATCAACAACTACAAAGTGCATTCATAAGGATCACAGCCCGACTCGAGTATCAATTAGCCACTTGTGCACGCGTTAAGTGAATAAAAGTCGTATTCATCAAGTCGCAATTTTCCCATGTTTTAAATTAATTTGTGCGGTCAAGTGTGCTTCAGGAATTGACTGTAATTGCAAAATTATTTAATCTCGTAATGACTTCACGAGACTTGGTAGCACTTAGTTAACTAAATTACTCTCGGTTTCAGAGGTACTCACAGGTCCTTTTTGCTATACCTTCCAGCGCAAATGCTAATTTATTCGGCTTCAGAATTGAATATTTTATATTCGGTATGCGTAATTAACTTATGTGATCTCCTTTTATATAGATTCACTAAATTTATGTTTTACAAAACGGTATTTTAAGTAAAGACTCACCAGGCGAATTTGCACACTCTACAACTGATATACAACTGAACCTGTTCAGACGAAAGTTGAACCTGATCAATTTTGCACGAATGTTTGTTTATATTTCGAGTACCTATAGCAAAATTTGTCGTGGCATAGTGTTGCCTAAAGTGTTTGTTACCTGAATTTCAATAAAAATAATTTTACGAATTTTCAGTATCCCGCATTTTCCCAAGTAAACTATATATAATTGTGACTATTTTGTATCAACGCAGTTAAAGTTATTCGGTTGAAAGCACGCTATTTTCTCGGCTGACATGATAATCAAAATAATTGAACATCCATTTACGTTTATGACGCGCCTGAGTTGCGCTTGTCATTCATATGTTGCTGCCGTTTTATGTTTCATCCGGGCGGAATCTGTACGTGCACACACGCAATCTAAAATGCAAAGCAAAGGAAGAAGCGGCAGCGGCAGCAGCAGCAGCAGCACGGCAGTCAAAGCATTCCTACGCTCGTGGTAATTTCAAGTGTATTTGCGCTGGACTCGCGGCGATGCCGATCGAATGATAAGATCAAAGTCGTCGACGTCGTCCCTAATAGAATCGTTGATGACCTGTCGAGTGGAATGCCTCTTTGGCTCGCCTCTATACGATATGCGCGCAATACGAAAAAGCCTTATACGAACGAAGCGGGCGCGCGTTTCTCACCGCGCTGATTTTCTTCGCGACCGCGGTGGTCGCACGAGAACCATCGGAGGTCGCTCTTTGCTGCCTCTTCACTTCGGGCATAATATGTTGGCTTTCCACTTTAACCTAACGTGAACGGTGAAGAGGTAGCGTGAGGAACTTTACCAAACACGCAACGCACAAAATGCTTATAATAATTTACCCGCAAGAAGTACCCGTGAATCCGTTAAGCACGGTTTCAAGTGCTTCAAAGTCTTTTAAAGCGCTTCTCCAGGATGCGCGATGGAAACAAAGAAGTGCTGCACTTGAAATCGGGTCAAGTTTGACGAGGGACAAGGGTGGACGCGTTGGGTTAATATATGTATGGCGTATACGCGTTCGAGATGCGATAAGGCGCTCACGAAGGTCCAGAGGAGGTAATGAGTGTAATCATAAACATGATCCAAAGTCATTATTCGAGCTGTTTGCCTTCGTTAATTACCAAACCAACTTTTTCGCCGGAGAAAGCTGATCTAATCAAATTCTAAATCTAAATTGCTCCCTTTTCAAGAACTTGTAATGACTCAATAACCCATCACAGGTGGAATTTCTATAGTATTTTGTACAACTAATTTTCTATAATAGTACCTTACAGTAGCACCCAAACTATTTTCATTGGCATTTGTTATCAGTGAATGATGGAATTCAATTTAAAACTCTATCCGAATTTATTACGTTTTCAATCAATTTAAATGTAAATTTAAGCCATTATATAATGGACACTCAAGTTCAAATAGATATTCATTTAAATTTCAACAATTTATATTCATATAAATGATGACAGAGTCAACGCGAGCATATTTCGCAATGATACGAGCGAACGCGAAGAAGCACTCTAGTTCTTCTTCTTCATGCTCCAGTTTAAAGATTCATGCCATGCGGAGGCGACATAAAATTTTATTATACGCGCGCGCGTACATAGATTTTGAAATAAAAAAAAACCGACCTATCTACTTCGTTCATATACCGAATAGATTCCTCCCAGTTGCACCAAGGGCAATGCAAACGTAGAAATCCACTTTGAGTTCTTTAGTTGAAGACATAAAAAAACCCGGAAAAATGCAAAATAACTCCATTTGGATATGGCGCAGCGCAAAAACATTTTTGGAATACCCATTTAAAGTTAATGTGTGTGTGTTTTAAAAATTGAAAATATTACAAGGACCATGCCTAAGTATGTGACAAGCAGGCATAAAATTAAGCAATAAATCGTAATTGACGTATTGAAAACACGATAATTTTATCGTTCGTTTCCGTAACGACTTATGCGAAAAGCACGCGCGCACCGTTAAAGGGTGACACTGTTTTACGAATTACAGTTATAAATATTTAACAATATGTCATTGTATTGTTTCAGGTGAGTTACAATTTTAACGAGCGCGCCTCTCGACTGAAGAATCACGCGCGCATCACAAACCGCGATGAGGAGCAGCAGCAGCAGCAACGAATTAACTTTTAACGACTGCAGTTCATTACCTGTGAGTAGGTATGTGGAGCGAGTTCTTCGGAAGTCGACGCAGTCGTTTTTCAGTCTTGCGCTTAATGTTCTCCCGAGGTAAATAAGTTTTGGTGTGTGGCGCGTAAACTTTCGGCGTCAAAACATTAAATCTCACGGTGTGCAATGTGAACCATAACGGACGGGTGAGGTCGGTTTCACGTCTGCACATCGCATAAAATCATTGCTCACACGGTTCTTCTTCGCGTAAATCGATATCGGTCAGCCGCAGCACTTGTTTGGCCTCCGCCCCGCCAAAGTTTTGAGTGCAAAACAATTTCCGACCACTTTTTATGCCTATTTCGGCGCAGCAGCAGCGAAATCTCATTTTAAGTAAAAGATTTCCGCTCCAGGATTCCCGAGTTGGAAATAAGGGTGGCGAAAAAAAAATTAAATAAAGTAGCCGCCGAATTGATGTAGACAAGGGAAATATTACGAAAAAGGGAGAAAAAGGGATCAAATCGAAAATTGAATGTCCCAATGCGCCACATAAATCGGTCGTTTTGATAAGCGAAACGAGGCGCAGCCCGGATTTGCCGGAACAATGCAATATTGGACCGTCTATTATATAGTTCCGCAATTCCCCGCAATCGGCTTCGCACTTAGCATACAAATATACTACACCTACGCAATGGCAAATGCCAGCAGTGAAATTGTGGTAATTTGCCGGAATATATACGCGGCATGGACGTGCGGCACGTCGGAGGCGGTGGGGGCCGTGGCCGTCTGCCTTCCGGAAACGGTATCAGCGCGTGAATGCTCTCGCATTTCAATTGTGCGTCATGAACGCGGAAGGGATGACGATAACGTTGGTCGTAATTGCATTCCGATGCAAAATTTGTATGGTTACCGCTGTCAAACATTAATATTAGGTGTGGTAAAAAGATATCCATTATTTCTCCAATTCTTTTTACTTAACTAAGTAGCAAATATTAATTAAAAACTTAACAAGACTTCCTGTAATTTCAAAATCCGTACCTGACTAATCCTCCAGTCTTCATGCTTTCAGCATTTTGCAAAATAAAACCGCAATTAATTTCCGCCTTCCAAGTTCTTTTATGTAGTTTGCCTGATAAGAGAGAAAAGTTTGCCAGATGTGCGCAGAGCGGATTTATGAGACTAATTCTTGCCGCACGTACGCAAAGATTTATCAAAGTTTAGTGCTCTCAAGGCAAACTATCAAACTGTTATACTTTTCATAAAATACATTAATCACCCTCCGCGTATTAAGCCATTAAACGTATGTGCTGCGGGCAGCCGGCAAACAAGAGCCAAAATTGACCTTCTCGGATGAAAAATGCGCTAGAGTTTAATTATCACGCCATAAAGTTAGTCGTACGAATGATAACAGTTTTATGACTGGGGATTAGATAATTTACATTGCCTAATTAAAGCGAACGATTAAGCACATTTAGAATAAAGTCTGCTATTTGAGTTACTCTCCCAAAGTTTCGTCAACGCGAGCGCGCGTCGAACACTCCTCACATTTTTGTCAGCGCCTTGTAATTACGAAATAATTATACAATATTCCCGCGCGCGCGTCTGCTTCAATTTCACGCTTTAGTTGGCTAAGCCAAGTACGCCGAAGACGCGTCGCGCCGCCCGCCGACCAACAACTTGCGAACAAACGCTTAAACGTGCGCTCGCTTCGCCGTTCCATCGCTAATTAAAAATTAATTCAACGCCGCGTCAGTTGTAATACAACTCTTCGCAATGCACGCGCGGCGGGACATCGAATGAATCGCAAACGACATACACTAGAAATGCATTATTCCGCATGAATGTAGCGACGAGCAACGTTCGTGTCTGCGATCTTCATTTTATAATTAAGCTCCAATTAAATTCACTTCACAGAACAGCATGCGCTGTCAAAAAATATGCGCTGACAGCATAAAACTGCATATTTCCAACTCGAATTAAAAATAGTTTTCGAGTGAAACCTCTTTAAAAACTAATATCACATAAAATCCTTGTTTGTATTGCACTCGTTCCACGATTTACTTTGATATTGCTTTACGTACTCGTTGCGAATTTCAAATATGAACTGATCTCGAGTCTGCCTCGGAAGTTGCTTACTTTATGGAGACATTCAGGAAAGTTTTCCACGTGCGCGATTGCAAAAAATACAAAATCGAAGCAAATCTGACGCCCAGCAGTGCGGCACAAACTTTGTCGGCGTGCTGGCGTGATTGGATTGGTTTTATTCCGTACAAAAAAAGCCTTTTAATATTTCATGCCTACTGCGCCCTTCTTGCGTCCGAGACGCTCGTCTTAAACAAATTGAATTCGCAAAGTTGTGATGAACAGTTGGAAAGCGCGTCGTTGAGCGTTTTACGCACGGACTAAGTTTATTCAGCTCGAAACACTCGATTATTTTTTGCGCCTTGCGCGCTTAATTCTCATAATATATGCTTAATCAATTTGTTCCATCCGGATGGCAGCCGCATCTACACGAAATCGTTTTCTTTAACATTTCTTTGATTTTGCATTGCAAATAAACGCTTTACATACCATTAGAATTATATAAACACCCTGATCTGTATAATTTAGAAAATTGGTTGGTTGGTGAAAGAATCTATAACAATAAAGAGCATTGCAAATAACAAACAGCGAATGCTAATAAAACGTCGAATTTATAGCATATTTGTGGTCGTGCTAACATGCGACTTCAATTGCCAACCATCAAACTGCAGAAATTCAATACGCGCGCATATACAAGGATCATAAAGTCGCTAGATAACGAGTTATGTCAATGCTAAAGAGACATAAAAAATAGAATGTCTGTAAAACAAAAGTAAACTAAATATGAAATGTGCATAGCATATTAATATGCATAACTTTGTGAATTATGCGCAAAATACGCTACAAATTATACAAATTGTGGGCCTGCATTTCCACGTTTTTGATGCGACATAACGAACGATATGCGGACAGAAGATACGTGCTAGTTTCATATGGAAATGATGAATAATTCATGGGGTAGTTCACTTCCTGAGGCGCTTAAAGTGCATTCACGAGAGAAGCGCACGCGAGTGTATCTTTATAGTGGGCGCGCTGCGCGTGCAAGTTGTTTTCCATGTTGGACCTGTAAGGGGCTGGAAAAACAGTAGCACGCTCGTGATAAGAACTGCACTGACGAAGAAGTGGGCCGACGCCCTGCTTATATCAAACTGCAACGTGCATTGCATGTCCATTCCGGTTGTAGGAGAAAAATGTAGGAAAACCCGCGATTGTGTTACTGGCTCGGAAGCCAAAAAGCAAGCCAAAGAAAAACCGCACCACGCAAGTAAGTACGCTGTACGCAAGAGTTGAAAATGTAAGAAGAACAATGCAGTTTTTTAAGCGTGTTTTACAACATAAGCACCGCTTGGCCAGTAATTTACATAATTTTGTTGGAATGTATCTTTAACCAGATTTACACGCATTGCTCATGGCATGATGGAAAGAAAATAAGCGTAAAGAGTTGACGTTATTTATGAGCTTAATCTGACATAATGCAAAATAGAAAATGATTTCTTTGCTCGACGCTCGATGTCGAATGGTTTTGCCATTTAGTTTAGCATGCAAATTGTCTTGCAAGTGAATTTTATCTAGCGTCACGAAAACCAGTTATAAGCGAGCGAGAGCCAAAATCATATCAGCAGCAGCAACAACAACAGCACAAATGCGGACTTGTCATACTTTTATAACTTGCGCTTATGCGCTCCCTGGAATGACAGCTACAGGAGCAGCAGCAGCAGCAATTGTGCGCTTTTAGTGTTTAGCCTCGTGGGCCGTGTGTATTCGCTATCTGTGCACTTCAGGCCGTCTTGCATTCTTCATGCACTATTCGTGCTTTTATCAGTATGCACCAACAACAACTCTCCAACGACAAGAACACTCGCATAAAGCATAAAACTTTCAATGTGCGCACCTTTCTTCTTTTTAAACTATCCTATCCACCGAGAGTCAAATGTCATTCGGTTCAATCGCGTTCGAAATCATTGAAAATTCAAGCGCAGTTGCAAACTCAATTTCCTCCACACCGCAAATCCAAGTTGGAAACTTGCGCTTTCAGGAATTATTAAACTTGCGAAGAATGCAATACTCGTATACGAAGAATTATATTAATAACTTGGAAATCAGCGCGTAAATGTACTTCCATACTCATTGGAAGAAACTTGAACAAAACGAAGAATGTCCCGCGCGCGCGCCCGCAATTTGAATAGCGACGATTTAAGTACACGATTTAGCAGCCGTCGTTGGTCGTAAAACGCAAGAGGCAGCATTCGGGCAAAAGTGCACGCGAATTGCGCTCTTTGAAATCTGATCAAAGTGGGAACTTTTAAGTTCTTGTTCTTGTGAGCGCGCACCCGCGACTACTTTTTTCCTCTTTGCATCGGCGATCCGATGCATTGTTCCACGCTTTGTGCGATTGCGATTGGCAAACACTGAAGGCGATCATTACGACTCGCAGCGCAAAGTCATTAGAACCTGATCGTTCAGAAAGTCCAATAAACCTGCACTTAAATGCTAAAACAATTTCGCGTGTTTTTCACGTACCTCGCCCGCGTTTTTTACGACTTACTAAAAATAGTAGTGAGTAGCCTGCTTTTTCAATCGGTTTGCGGTGTTATTGCAACATATGTACACATATGCTTTATGGAAGTTATGAAAAGTTGGTAAAAAATTGCAGGCCGCTTATTATGATGGTTTTCTATATTCGGCATATGTGCGCGCGTAAATAGACGAAGAGCAGATGTTGAGGTTTGCCTCATATTTATATCTGCGCTTTGAAACAAATTTATATCCAAAATCATAAAAAAGTACCATGTAAGTAAGTAAGCAAATGGATATTTTTACCCCTGATGTTTATTTTTAATCAAACGATTGCCCTAGAAATATGCCATCCGGAAATTGTACTTTTTAGGTATCTCCTAAATAAAACAATAGTCCTTTAATTAAACTATAGAAAGCATCATTATAATTAAATGCATCATTTATGAACCATTAAAACTTGAATAGTTCCGTCTAAATTATTTAACTAGTTTTATCTTAATGAAAACTCTTTACGCCAGCAATTAAAATCGCTTCTTTTTGATCGTTTTGCATTTCCAAATGTAATCTAAAAGTAATTAACCCACGGAAAATAACGGCGCGCAATAGTGGTAATAATATTGATTCAGTACATAAAACAAATCGTAAATCGGCGTGCACGAAGCACGTTTTTCATTTACTTTGAGTATTACAGATATAAATGGATCGTTTCATTCGATCGTGTCCATTTCGTGATTGTGTGCACTTTATTGCGATACACATTGCACACTTCTATCTCTCGAAACGCGAGCGCATTGTTTGTATCATCGCTAGCACGTGGATCTTATTAGAGTACTTCACGCCAATCATTCCAGTATTGCATTTGCTGAGAGACTTGTGCATTTTGCACATCTCATGCGTCTGTATATTTTCAAAGCTCTTCAGTTGCAGCTGCACATATTCGAGGAGGACCACTCTATAATATATTTTTAGCTAATTGCATTTGATTGACAGCCCAAAAGTGGTCTTGAGAGAGGGTGCACTTGAAATATTTGACCCTTGCAGAGTCATTGCGCGTGACAAACTTCAATAAAAGTTGTTAAAGTAATGAATGTGCGCGCAAGAAAATTCCAACTAAAGAAGCGTTGACATTGAATGATGTTACCTGGAAATTGCGTTATTTCTCACATGAAATTTCTTGCAATCAATTTATGTTATTGATGATTACTTATGTAGTTTATGAATAAATAAAATATTTCTTATATTCATTAAAAATTCATGCTTATAAACCGCAAAACCACATTTCTCATAGCGCACACAACATGCTTCTATTTTTTACCAGGGAAATGATTAATAAAACTAAAACGACGACGACGGCGCCAAAGTGACAATTACTCATTGTCACATGCCACGATAAAGAATGGTATTTAATAAAATAACCCAGTGATTAAACGCGAAATCCGCTGTCATTCATGATGCGCTGTTGGTGAAATGATGATAAATAAGAATTTCGCCAGCAGATTTGCGCCTTTTGCAATTAGTTGCGTGTTGTGCCAAGTTAAGTCGTGGACTTTCTGAAAGTCACGTTGATTAATTGCATGTACAATTTGCGCATTTTTAATAATATATCATATTCCGTTTAAGCGAATGAGTTATTTAGCAAATCACTTTGCGCACGTTTGCAAATCTCCGCAGAAAAAAAAGAGAGTTTCGCGGATCATATGTGCAGCGCGCAATGTTTCATGCATATCACTTCTCGACTTAACAGACACGTTATGAAGATAAATGAGCTGTCCAACGCATTTTTATCGGAGATTTCACCCGCTACAAACTAACTGATACCACCACACGTCGTCTGCTGATGTTCTTATCACGATCATTACAACCATTGCTGTTTATTTTTTATCAATATGTCAATGCTAACATTCTCTACGATTGATTACTTGCATTATTTCATTGAGAAATAATTAATTAATACTTTTTTCAGTACCACTAAAACAGTTTATAAAAGTTTGTAAACTTTTAAATGAAAGAGCCATAAATTAGTTTATGGTAATTTGCTCGCGTTTGGGTGGAGCGAATTTAAATTTGATGAAAATCAAGCCATTAAAAGCTACTTGGAACATTTAGCCTAATATGTTTTGCTTGTGATATTTCAGCCGGAGGGCAACAATTCGGCAGGACCAAGCCACGCATTCCGGTGCAAAGTGTTCAAGAAGCCGCGTCCGTGCCACTTGTGCCACCAACCAATCTTCAATCAAGGCTCGTGCTGCAGAGGTAAGTAACTATGCTGTGTGCGCTCGCTTTCATTATGCATTTTTATTGCGTCTTCGCTTCTTCTCCACTGGTTGTATGCATGCGCAAAGTGCGCGTAACTCATGAATACAACGCACTTTATATTCTCTGCTCCTGACATCCACACGCAGCGCGCCATTCCTCATCGTGATACCTAGCCATTCATATTTTCCGCACTTCATTTGTCATTTGTTCATTCCGCGCATCGCACAATTTTAAAATGCAAATTTTGCTCATTACTTCTCCACCGAGCTGGAGCGAAACGCAACGCGCATCGTTGCATCGCGCATTGATTCTTAATTAAAGCGAGATATTCGCCCCGCTTCGTGGGCGGTATTCGCCAATTAATGCCGCAATCATTTCGGCGTTTACTTTATTTGTTCGTACAGCGATGCAGAAATTAATAATTACGCGCTAGACAAGTAAATTAATCCCATGGGACGATGAAAACGAAAGCCATGCAATTATTTTGGCTTTTTTCTATCTCTCGTGCATGTGCAATAAAGACAAACGGGTTAATTGTGCGCAACGTTAACAAGTGCTGGCCGGCGGCGAGCGGCGGGCAGCACCGAGCACATAATGGTCTCCAGGCCTGTGGGAATGTTTATATAAGAGAAAAGAATTGCTGCATTATTCAATTCGCTTGTGTGCGCTCAGAGAGTTAGCGGCTAACTGTTCGTCGCTTGACACCCACGACTTGTCGATATTTCACCCGCGTGCAGCATGACAATGTTGTGCGCATATTTCAACATTGCGGAAAAGAGAATTGTTTATTTACTTGTGGATATTCCAACAGAAAAATCACGTGCGCATAATTTCTCAAGTCAACTTCAAACTTGCTTTAGCACAAACTCGCTCGCTCAATGACGATTTTATAAAAATATCATCAGAGAGCAACCTTCATTGACACGAGTGTATAATTAAGTTAATAATAATTTATTAGTATGCGAACGTTTTTACTGATTGAAATAAGCTGCTCGATAATGCGAAAATTACGTCGGGCGTCTATTAGAAAAAGCCATTCGCAATGCGCACTTATGCGATTTTAATAACATCGGGCATAAATGAGTCCTGCCTGATTCGCGCACGCCGTTAGGGAAATTACAAAATTATAGACTAATAGACGACGCACACACACACGTTATAATCATTTTGATAAAATCTATCGCAAATTACCGCGCGCACTCGCGTTTTTCCTATGGCTGCCAGCCATAAATACGATGCTGCTTTCAGCTCGCTGACGGAAGATTGCAATTTCGCGAATAGATAAACAGGAAGAGCAGCAGCAGTAACAACAACAGCAACAGCATCGCAAGTTGCGTGTGGTTCGCCGGCCGCAAATTGTACTCGTTCGCAAGACGTCATCGTCGTCGCTGACTGATGACTACACTTGCCTCTAAGAGAGCGTAATTATGCCCGTCGCGGTGCTCTGTTCTTTGCCGCACACGCTTCCAGTCGTTTTACAAGATTATAATTTACATCCCACCCATAGAGATATATCTGTCCACCCAGTAAATGCGCTTATCGAACGCATGTTATCTAAACAGTTTGCACTGCTTGCTGCTGCTGCTGCTACATTAGACTTTCAAAACTTGTCTCTAAGAAGCTATAATTTCTTATTCCAAACCAAAGTGTGCATATATTTATTATAATACCGTTATTTATTTGATATAATGCAACTTTTGTTTCTCGATTATAACTTGTAATTTAGCGCACTTAACGTCAATTTCCAATTGATAATAATTTTTGTTGTTATACGTAGAGAAAGTGTCTTAAATCTCTATTTCTGCTTGATTTTTAATTTCTTTTCTTGATTACTATTCAAATCATATAACAACAACCGTTACTTATTTCATTCAAGAACTCAACACATGTTCCTAATCACCAGCGCACATTACACGTCGATAATAAATAAACGCTAGCGCAATAAATCCGCACGGACAAAGAATTAATAACTTCATTAGCAAACCAAGACCCTAGCGACGTCCATCCACACTTTTTGCAATCTTCCCGTACGTACGTAAATTGCGCACGCGATGAATAATGCTAATGCAAACTTGAACAAAACACGCGCCATCAATCCTAGCGGGATGCTGATAATAAAGGAAAGTTAACAACTTCATTAAAACGCGCTCGATGGAAGGATGGAACTCGTATGAAAGTTCATTAGAATACATGTACCTATATAAATTCATTCTCCCGCTATTCCCGGACTCTTGTTGCATGCTTTGAGGATTAGAAAACACTTGATTCATTCATACATTCAGCGCGAGCGACAACGGCTGACAAAGCTGTCTGCGCGGCCATTATTCGCGTGATTTAGTGCGCCCGGCGACGCGACTTTGATGGATGATGATAATATGTGCGAGACAATTAAAGCGAACACACCTATAATTGTTGGTAGCGCTATAGAAATGCTTTCCTCGATGCGGAGGTGTATCTTGCGATGAGCGCGACGAGCCGCCGATAAAATGTAGTCTCAATGGCGCGGGGTCAGATATAATAAAGTTTGGAGCGGCGGCGAGCGCGAATGTAAGCGAGTCAAGCACCTTTTGGAATCGGCAACAAAGTCGAATCAACGGGCACGTCGTCGTGGCCTCGCGGCGTTCATGCTCATGACATCCAAGAAACCGATGCATAATGACAACAGAGGATATAGTCGATGACGCGACCACGATGTGACAATGCAATACCCGATGATATATTGCGCGCAGTGTCCTCGTCGCCAAAGCATTTCGTATAAAATCCACTTTATTTACTGTTTTATGTACAAACGTGAGCCTTTTGTTGTGCTGCTACCCGAAACTCTTCACGAATGGCTATTTATTATTCATGAAAATGATGCCATTCGTATTTTCAAAAATGCTATACTTAAGTAGTTTAAATTTTAATTATTCTCTCACACTTTTGAATAACGGTTGCAGTTAAAAACGTAAAGGGTGGCGAACGCAACACGCACGTAACTGTTTCGCAACATTATACTCTTAACGAAAATTACACCGCCGCCCACATAGGCACATTCACCTCTTACTCATTATTCTGTCGCGGTAAGCTGTCAATGAGCGCTTTAACGTCTTCTTCTTCTTCTTGTTCTTCGTAAAGGCGCTGAGAATGCGCGTGGCAGAAGCATGTGCATAAAATCGCGTTCGATTTTACGAGCTGTGGTCCATCAGCGCGTAAACTGTACCATCTCCAGCGTATCTCCTGCGTTTACAACCAGTTTCACCGCATTTGCGAGATAATTAAGTACGCAATTAAAGCACACATCATAATTTAGCCAGCGCATTGCGATTGCGCTGACCAGATACGCGCGAGGTGGGTTTAATTAGGCGCATTTTAAACATCCCGATGACTAGATAGAGATTTATTAATTATTCAAACGGCACTCCTGCTTGCTACGTATGTAATTTTATCGCAAAGCGATGTATACGTTTGTTTTTGGATAATTTATTAATAGCACTTCATTAATTAAATTTTTGTTTGTTGCAGTTTGCAAGTACGTCTGCCATAAAGTGTGCGAAAGCAAGGTGAGTAATATGCAATTTTATACGCATGCTGAGCGCAAGTAATACAACTTTTCAAAACTTTCTGCCGGGAAAACTTGGCTGTATAACTGGCTGTCTACATTGCCGCTCGTGCCAGCTCCATAAAATTCTTGCACAAAGTTTTCCCTCAATGTAATATAATCGTATTCATGGCTTCTTTAAGCCACGCTTTAAACAACAAGTTTTAAAGTGCATAAAACTACATACGAAATAAAAACAAACATTTAAACTTTTAGAAACCCGATAATAAATCTTTGAACAATTATAATTACATAGATCTCAAACGCGCTTCTTTTTTTGTTCAATCGTATCAGGAATAGATTTTCATGCTCGATAATTACACATCTACGAGAACTAGTTTCGAATAGTTTCGAACAAAAAGCGTATCATGTTCGTGCGTCTCCTTCAAGAATCATAGCAATATATTATCGTTGGCTGTCGATAAGCAATATCATTAAGGGCGTTCCACGTTTTCTTGCAACCCCGGACAATGACCGTCCTAGGAAAAAAGTGAACAAGTACAAACCGATTGTGTGCGTTGATATTCACGTACAACGAACTCGCTTCGCTGCGAGGCTGCTCTTTCGATTCCCTCGGCAATTATCGAATGACTTTTCAGATCTATCTGGACAGGTATTACTTATGATAACAAGCCGGGCGGCACAATGCCAGCTTGGCCGCTCCTCGATATTCAAGCGCGCAACGCGTCCCCTTGCATAATGAGCATTGAAAACGCAAGTAAGACGATGATTCGTATTATGCCATGAGCTGGTTAATCATTGATCATGACGAAAGTGCCACCGCTCGTAAAAAAACTGAATGGTCATCAAGACGAATTAAAATGCTTTGCTACTTATTAAGAAAGAAGGATTCCTCGTATTGTCCATCGCGCACGTCATCCTACTTAATATGTTTGTTGTCATATAGAAATAATTTCAAGAAACTTGAAATATTCCCACCTGCTCAATTTCGGCAAAAGGACTTGACTAAATTGCTTAGCTAAATAAACACACATCTTGTTAGTAGTTTGATAAGATAAGGATGCTCAAGTCTAATCTCTTACTACGGATAAACCTAAATTTAAATAAATTGCCCTTGATGGCAGCGTATTTCATTAATAAAGTCGATTATAGTAATCAACACGTACGTAACGCGTATTTTTGCCGCATGCATCTAATGCATACATAAATAAATAATAAATGGCCACTTTTAATTCATGACTAATTGTGCTATTATTGTTTTATTGACCAACTGCTTGTACGTTTTAATAGGCAATAAATGATGCTATTATGTGAATGCGCGCACGCTCAAATCGGATTTCGTATAATAAGAATCGCTCAGGCCGCAGCCAAAGTCGAGGTTTCCGCGTGGCAGCCGCTAAAGAGTTAATTCTTCATTCAACTTAGTCCTGCGCATATGAATGAAACGTGCATGATACATTTATTCATACGCTGAATGTATAAATAAATGCAACACATTGATTTGTTAAGTACGAAACGTAGGCAATCGAGCGCGTGTTTCTTTGGATACAATTCTTATTTATGCGCATTCGAACGCGTATATAATATATGCTCTCACATGGGAGAGTTTCGCATAAAATCATTTTGTTCACTCAACTACACTCAGTCGGGCAAACACAAGTGTGAAATTGGTAAAAGTGTTTCGCAGAATCGACACCACGCATTAATAATTGTTTTTTAAAATGTAAAATACAATTAATATTCCCCTCTCAAAATTATTTGATTTGATTTATGCTTAGTGCGTAAAATTAAATGTAATTAAAATATTTACGCAATGCGGAACATGAATCGCGAATGTCCGTGCGTTAATTATACGCTAAATAAGCAAATGTCTTGCAGTCTTTGATTACCTAATTGCATTTCTATGCAGTTTCCCATCCTCATCTATGCGTTTTTCAAGTGTTTCTATGCGCGCAGAAATGACTTTTGAACTTTTATCAACGCCGCGCATCTGGGTGGAAAATCCTATCTGTTATTACAGTTTTATTGTTGGCTGGGTGCTCGTTTATCTGGATTCCGCCAAAAAGCGACGGCGGCGTTCTTTACTGATAAACATTCGTATTCACGACGCAATTCACGTTTTATACGCGCGCGCGCACGCTGGGGATAATCTGATCAAGCATTTCTGAGCTGCCCGCAAATGCCCAACTTTTCCAGCTTTTACCGAGAAAATTATAAGATAATTCGGCGTCGCCCTTGACTAGCGTGGCAGCACACACGGTGCAATTGAGTTGCCTCTGTGGCCGGCGCCACCTTCGATTTTTTGTCACTCTTTCTGTTTGCGCACACATATCGCTAAAGAGCAAACATAAATTGGCGGCTGCTGACGTCCTGTCGTGAGCCATACGTGAATTTTCTATCAGTCGTGTGTGTGATACCCGTCGGAGAAGCCTCACCTTGTGTGCACTCACACTACTCCCGCATTCTCGCCGCTTCTATCTCCGCGTTGAATCGAACGAATCGGTCAGTTAGTCGTCGACTGGTGGTGATTCGCAACGCGCACGTACATAACGCGGAACAACGTACAGGTGAGGTGATACCTGCCTGAACGACGCATTGTGTGTGTGTACTTGTGTGGGATGAGGTTGTTGCATCCTTTGGCAACTTCTTTCAAACTTTGCGCATTGTCGTGCTAAATCTTCACTTGTGCGCCAAGTGAGTCCAGGTATTGCACGCATTCCCAAAGGGCGCATAGATAACCGCCCACAAAAAAGGACTAAAAGTGCACCCGCGTAAATAGACTGAAGCAAGAATCAATTATTCAAATTCAATTCGTGCGCACTTCAACTTCGCATCTTCCTATTCTGACTGGCACTTCTTATCAGTTCAATGGAATTGTATATCGAAAAAATTCACGCTATAATTTAATGTAAACGAATTGTGCGATCGCACACGGAAAGCAACTCTGATCATGCACAACAACAGTTTACCCAAGGTAATAAATTGCAAGTAATTTTGCTGATTTTTTCAATGTGCTACTTGCGTGCGCATTATCCTTATTGTATTCTTTTATTATGCATATTTGTTAATACTGGGCGTGTTTTTATCTATTTATAGTAGTAATATTTGCTTAAGCAAAAATAATCTTTAGCAACATGAAATTAATATTTTTTTAGCACACGAGCAAAATGTTTTTGTTTTCAATTAAAACTATCAATGCTAAAGTTATTTGTCATCCACGATTTTATTGCTCGATGAATCCGCAAATATTGTTTTATTATTAAATGCATCATGATAAACGATTATCAATAAAATATAGTTAATTGATTGTTCCAGCATTGCGTGGATTGAAATTTAATTACTGAAACTTGTGACACGCGTCGTCGTTCATCAAAACTGTGTTATTATGCCGAACAAAATGTGATGATGAATATCAACCGGTTACTTAGCTAGTTAACCAAACACGCGATTTGCATATCAATTGACCCGCCCGCAAATTTCTTAATGCTAATTCATCGCCGTCCATTAATAAATTTGTTTACGTATCTGGTTATAATGATGTTACGAGACCAAACGCGACGATTGCCAAATATCGAAAAAAAGTGGTTCTTCTTCTCCTAAACTCATCGAAGAAAACGTAAACATAAACAAATAAATCATGCGCATGTGGTTTTCGACCATTTTTATATAACATTCGTCCTTGAGCAAATCATTTCACTCTAAGTCGCTATTTATAAAAATAAAATTCTATGAAAGCTTTCGCAACTTTAATTTTAAACCAACCTCTATCTATGACAGCAGCATTTTTTTCTTTCAACTTTCGCAAGTACTGCAGCTAAGCACCAAACTAAAACTTTAAATGTTTTATCTACAAGTGTTAGCAAATCACTTGAGGGGCCGTAAAGTAAATGATTATAAGGTTGAATGCAATTTTTTACCATTTGAAGCTTTCCAGCAGGTTTAATGGCACCAGAGGAAATGTAATATAAATCTAGGAGTAACTCGATTCCCGATTAAAATAAAACAAAAGAAGTGAAATTCGTCGGTTCGTTTCAAGACGTATAAAACGGAACTGCGCTCGCTGGAACTTTGTACGAAGCTAACAAATGCCTCGGCGTGCAATTGGAGAAAACTGCAGTGATGCTTGCAGGAACCGAGATCTCGTGCGCCCATTGAAGCTAATGTTTTAGCAGCAAGTAAATCGTGTGCACGTGCTGCTAATTGAAACAGTGTGCGCGCCCGCGAGGATATAAACGACGTTAGAAACAGGAAAACAGGCGTAAATACAAAGCGTATTCTATTGTTTTATTCATGCTGTGCGACTCGCATTATGTAGGCTAAAATTATATTGAAAAGGATTTAATGTTGAGCATTCGTAAAAATATTTCCTTGTTTCGAAAATATCCAAACCCGGAAAACACTCTACTGCTCCGGGAAAAGAATTAAATAAATTCTCTCATACGTAATAAAATATATATAAATAAATAACGCATAAATAAACATGAGAACTCAGACTCCGATTGATGAATATATTTCCTGTTCTTGATAACCGTACGCAATATCCCCGGGCGCAAATGTGTAATTGTTGATTTATGAGTTATTTCGCAGTGATAAATTGATAACGCCGAGCGCGTAATGTAATCGTAATATTTGTGCGTTCAGGTAGTTTGCTATACGATTAAGAATCTCTCTCTCCCCGATTACATATTAAGTCGTTAAACGATCAAGGTACGTACGTAATTTATTTATGCGTAGCAGTATTCAATGAATTCGTCCATTCATAAATTTGCGTTATTTTATTTCACCAGGAGGCATTAATAACAAGTTTAAGGTTACGCCGAAGAACACGCGGCGCAAATGCTAAATATTGTGTGATTTATCGCGCGAGTAATCGTCGAACACGTTGCAATCTTATGGCTCTCGTGCGCGCGCTTTCGTTTTTTGATTAATACGATCGCTCGTTGTGCACTGACAAATTGCAATAGGTACACACCGCACTCGGATTGTGTAAGTGCATAAAGCTATATAAATCACACTCTAATTGATGAACATTTGTATCAATCTCGTATCCGCCACAAACGCATTGACTACGTGTCATCTCAGACACATAAATTTAGAATTATCCTTTCTAGTTTTCCACTGAAAACATGACGTACAAGTGCAAATATTTTAATTACTCTTTTGCATAATTTTGCGATGCAAACTCCGCTCGCAATTTCATTGATTAGCGTGCCGTTTTATGGAAATGCGCACCGTAAACTATCAATATTATATGACAACTATTCGCACGTTGCAGTGGCTGCTGCACAAGCTGCATTAGTCGAGGTTTTTATTAGCCACCGGCTTTATTGGCAATAATTGTAAAAACAAGCATTATTAGCGAGAGCGCGCGAGTCTGTTTGCTAGTTTCATTGCCAGGATAACGCGGGCGCACACTCGTGTAAGGAGTGCAAACAGAAAATTTGCGCACTGCTGCTGGCAAACCGGGCACCTCCTTAATGCATTCGAGCGAAATAACTAACTAGTGCACAAGTGCGTTTTTCACAGCATCACTTCAATACGTGCGATGATTATTTGCACAAATCGCATTCGCCTCGCAGGCATTCATGATCGAGCTGCGTTTTGCATGAATATCATTATTCGCAATCACATATTTTAACAGCAGGCAGCAGGCATCAATTCGCCAATGCAATCGAATGAAGAAATAACGAGATAATCTCCACACAACCATCTAATGTCATGGGGAATAAGTTATAAAAAAATTTAATTAATTTTAGCCAAGTTGAAAAAATTCAAATTTATGCTCACAAAAAACCTTGACTACTTGACTTTTTCATTAGGCATGA
Organism: Aleochara curtula; assembly: GCA_963978815.1. Classification (NCBI taxonomy): domain Eukaryota; kingdom Metazoa; phylum Arthropoda; class Insecta; order Coleoptera; family Staphylinidae; genus Aleochara; species Aleochara curtula. The sequence continues at coordinate 495,619 of OZ022219.1, forward strand.
ATCATTAGTAAAAGTAGAAGTATAAATTTCGCACACCCGAGTTATATTTAGCCACGCGCCGGATGATTTCAATCAATTCTTTAGCAAATTAAGTGCGCATGAAGAAGTAAGACATAATCAATGGTATAAATAGCTGCTTGCAGCATCGCTTCTGTTCATAAGCGAACATATAAAATTAATGAAGAAGGCGCAACAACGCGCGCGCGCGCACTTCTGTTGCGAATGCTCCTTTAACCCACATGCAGATATAATAACATGATACCACTCGCGAATGCACGAAGGGAATCCTATTACATTAAGAAGGCATTGCGCGAATGCGGAATGCGTACAAACTAACCAACGAATTGGATTATATCTATCTTCACGTACTCACTATATACCCACATTTAATTCAACCGTACATGTGTACATATATATTTAGGCTAAGATGTGCTATGCGATCGCATCATCAGGATTCGTATACAGATTCAACGATGAAGAAGAAGCCTTCAAGCGCCGACTCGCCTCGTAATGAGGACTTCTTTACTCCTGCTTTGCATAAATTACACGATCAACACCGATATTTTTCAATTCAATTAGTTTACGCTTACCTACATACTTTTCAATTTAAATTAGGCCAACGCCACATAACATCACTTGCCAATTGTACATAATATTTTCATTCTTAATTTAGCAAATGAAAACACGTGTTGACGTCAAGTATTCTGGCGCCATCAATTACCTACATCTGTAAAAAGCTTCATGATCGACGAACGTGTTTATGATCCATCTCTAAGCGCGTGCAGAATCATCATCGATATTTTTATATACAATAAAGACGTTAACGTTGTTAATCTTAAAATAGCTGCAACTTATGCTTTGACTCGCTTACAGCGCAACGTACGTAATAAAAGTAAAAGAAAAGTGCGCTTCTCATAGCGATCGCGCACGACAAGCTCTTCAGCTATTGCATTCTGCATACAAGTGTAATGCAACAAAGACATAAATAAAATTCGCCAACGAGCGACGCATACGTGACTCTAAACGTAAACACTCAGTTGTTGATCTTGTTTATCCTGTTTCGACGTTTCGCTCTGCGTCCATTGTGCCCGTTTTGCATATTTGCGACTCACAAAAGAAGAGCTCAATAACTCCTCGACTATTGTTCCATACCTACTCGTATAATGTAGCTATGTTACTTAACGATTAAATCGCAAATCTTAAAAATCAAAATGTTGATGTCGAGATTGACACGACAAAAGAGAATACGTGCGTCAATAATTACGAGCGTGCAGAATTTGATATTTGATTATTTCACGGAACAATTAACAAACTTGCCAAATTGCTGATTGTGCAAATATTTCTCAACTTGAATAAACAATGTGCCGATATCAAAATGACTCATGAATTATTTTGCAATAAGTGCATGCGTAGTACGACAATTCAATATCTGTAGATTGTTTATTGAATTTGCCATATTTCAATTTCAAACCACGAAATCCTTTCAATCACTTTGCCGATTACTCAATACCATTATTTAAGCGTACGTAAATATTCAATCATTTCTCAACTACTGTAAAATCTTCGACTTTAAAATTTGTTTTTTTCGCTGTACGATGAGAAATTGGCATGCATAACACGCGTCTTGTTTGATCTGCGTACTTTTGTTGCAATGCTGTTTGCAAAACTTACTCATCCTGCTAATAATACGAGAGCATCATTGATAAAAATAATTATTTTCTTTGCTTAATAAAACGCGTAAGTCAAAACATATTTGCCAGATCCAGCAACATCCTTTATTTATAAAATAAGACGATTGCAGCAAGGCAGCTTGCAACTCGCTCGAAATATTTTCGCTCCACATAATTACCGAGATGATTTTTACGATTACGCCGTTTTTTACGATAAACACCAGCTATACAAACACGCGCGCACTATGTTTACCAGACGCGATCTGCAGCAGGATGAAAAAGAGTCATGTTTGCATATTATTAGCACACTTTGTATACGGAGGCGTTGCGCAAAACAACAAACACGAGAGAAAAGAGTGCAAATGCACAAAGCGCAACTCTCGTCCGAGATGGCTGAGTTAAATACAAGGCGCGCGCAAAGCATATTCGTCGAATTGAGCGAACGCGAGCGCGCACTCCGCGAGAGCACGACATCCACATACAGATTTAATGTTTGCCCATGGTCGTCGTCGCAATAGCCAGAGAGACATCATCTCTCGCTGTACCCAACTTCCCGACTCGAAACGCGCACGCAGTGGGCGCTCAAATACCCCTAATAGCTCCGACTATCATCATAATTAATGAGCAAATAATTACACGCGCGCTCGCGAGAGGTGACGATTGCAAAGGCAGGGAATGCGTGTACCGCCTGCCGGAGTTGCGCTAGTGATATGTGTGCTGTTCTGCTGTACATAGTTAAAAATTTAAATGGAATTGCGTTCAGTAGCTGACGATCCGCCGCGCAGTATGTGTCCGCGTTGAACTTGAACTAAAAAAGAGTTTGCTGTGGTGTGTGCACTACTTAAAAACTTCCCAAAAAACCTATCGTATTAACATTGAATTAATTCATATGACTGCGTTTGATAAACACATAATGCAAACTCGCGTTTATCGTCGTTATAAAATTGTTTATAAGTGTTACCGCGCGCGCTCGCGGACGCTGACGTAATATGTAAATTTGCACAAAAAGCGGTGCTTAATTTTGTTGCTCAAACGTCGCAATGCAAATAACGCATGTACAAATAAATTATGTACAAGTATGCAAATAATACCTGAATAATTAGCATTTCGTTCACGTTGTTTGAATATAAAAACAAACTTTTCGAAAAAGAGCGCGCGCGCGCGTACGCTCACGTTGTGATAAAGCACTCAAATTTAATTTAGCGAATAAAATGTAACGACGCGTTAAGTGTTCACCTTGTACACACAATGCTTAACAAAATTCATTTGTGAATGATGATGTCTGAACAGAAAAGTTTAACCAAAGTGCAGCAACGCATTGTAAAGAAGGAAACTGATAAGGAGTTTGTTAAACGAATCGAAAAGGTACGCATTATCACCAAATCATTCAAGTATTGAGAATAATTCACACTCAGTGAGAATATCCATGCATGCATGCATGCATGCGTGTGTTTGTGTGTGCTACTTGGATTAACCGAAAATTAAAAATAACTTTGTAATTAATGCGGGCCCCACATTGATAAGAAGGCGCACATGGGTCATGAACTTTCAATAATATTTAGCGAATTACTCGATAGTTATATAACATTTCATGCTATGCCATGTAGCAAAAGACTTGAAGTTTACTTCACAATTACGCGTCGTCGTTTTATATCATCGTAAATTGAGTGAAAACAATGATAATTCTTTACGAGTCTGACAATAATTGCAAAATTCTGGGCTGTTGTAAGCCGGCAGCAGCAAAGCGGCAAAATGTTGTGTGTTCCATAATTGGCTAACGCCGTTGCTTCTGCGAATTTATTCATTGCTGTTCTCTTGTGCTAAGCTGATTAGTAGCGCATTATTAAATGTTTAATTTGCACATGCATATACGACATTCATGCTGAAATGGTGAAAATGCACACAGTGCCAGTGGCACTAACAGCATCCATCCAGGCATGCGGCGAAAAAGGAAGTGCGACTCCCATAATGCGGATTTAAAATGCCAGCAGCCGGCGAAAGAAATATGGTCATTTCACGATTCTCACCGTACTTTCAAGAGATTATTTCACGCCGCCCGGAAATTATAAATGTCTGCTTATTATATAAATGACAAAGCGCATTAGCGTAATAACATTTTCACTATGTGCGGGGTATTTAGTAAATATTTATGCGGCTATGAATTAAACTTTAGCAGCTATTATTACACCGAATGAAATATGGAACGCGAATATTTCCACTCCACGCATTCCCGGCCATCTGGTTATTAAGCGTAGCGCAGTATCAGTGGAGTGCAATTGCAATATATTAATCCATACAATTAGTACAGTTATAATGGGTAGGCTGTGGCTGTGCTGACCAACAGAGATATTCGCAAGGCAATGTCGATTCATGCAAACCTACGTTTTCGAATTGTTCAATGTATAGCAAGCACCTTTGCTCTGTATTCTTCTCTTCTCTCTGCATTTCCACAATTCTCTCTATTTGCTTTGGCGAATTAAATGAGCCGGTGTTAGGAATGTCTGTCCGCAGTAACCTGTGTGTACGTATGCTGTTATTATACAAACGCGAATCAAACTCCAACGCAAAATCACACTGGCTCGACCAATGTGAACTTGCACGCAATCATCAAAGTTCATCTGAGAGAGAGTGCTGTGCACGACACACTGCAATAATGTTTGTGCATGCGTGTGTGTTGTTTACATTCCAATTCCTATTTATTTCCTACTTTACAGTAGCCCACTTTTCGGACGGGCTATTAATATGTACGCTGTTGAAACAATCGCTATTTATTGTTCTGATCTATTCTGATAGCCAATGAATTCAATTGAAAAAGCAAATCATCCGAAAATTGCTAAACTTCCGCGTGAAAATTTAAAGCAGTCTAGTGCTATGCAATCGCGAGTTCCAAAGTCTGAAATTACCTTGATTGAAAGTGCAGTGGAATTGCACCTGACGATAATAACACTTGTTAATAATTACTGTTTTTCCACATGCCACAATTGTGCAAACATTGCATACTTAGAACTAACAAGTTCATAATGATCAATTCGCATAATTAAATGTCGAAAACACCGCGGAGATTCACGTAGCGTCATCACAAATTATCAGGCGATTGATGTATTTGTTCCACTACATGATCCACTTGTTTTAATTTGTTTCGTGCTGTGTTAAGTTATAAATCGATTGCATTTTATTTACATAACAATAGCGTAATATTTTCCGCGCAAACGATAATAAAATATTAAATTTATTGTCCTGACATTTTACCTCTGTTATTCGTGCATGCTTTCTAAAAGGCATTTCGTTTTTATTTAATTATTATTTACTTTATATGATGCATTCAGCATTCACTCCGTACGAGAGAACTATTAATACTTTCCGGTATAATCCACATGATAATATTTCACATGTTTAATTATTAAATGTGCATTGCGTTTGATTGTAAATAAACACGATTTCCGCACGCGTGCTAGAATCATATGTTTCAATAGAAGTACAGCCGCAAAATACCTAGCGCTATGTTGACACCGAGTGACGTCAATGATAAAGGCGATACTTGTCCGAGACTTGTTCACAATTTGTCGATAACCTAAATACTAGACCGCATGGAGAAATAATTAAAAAGTACTTACAGTTGATTGAATATATCCTTCCTGAGCTATTTGAGACACTGAAGACTATTGATTGACTCACTTGATTATCCATATAGTGTTTATTATTCATCGTAGTGGATTAGTTTATACCATAGAGAAATGATTGTTGGTTATATTGCTTGGCTAGCTTCAATATCAGATATCTTCCCTAAAAATATAATAATCACTATTAATTTAATGCCACTACCGATATACTACTAACACTATACTTTGCGAACGTTACTGCACTATTATCACTACTTAATTGTCGACTTAATTTGGAAGAACGTGGACCGTACTGCACTTGGCGAAACTGACCGCTGTACTGACGTAGCACTAGCTGATAAGACAATACGTATACCTGCGAGTGCAGCACTCACTCACCCTAGCGCAAATTCTCTCGTACGTGTGTTCTATTGCATTTACCAATCGTGGCAATAGAGAATGATTCATCTCTTACTTAAATGTGTCTTCAGCTGGTAAATCAGCTGGTAATAACAATATGCACAATACGTAATGTTTCACTCGTTATGTTAATTTCCATTCGGTTTAATCATTCGTTTGGCATTTTGTTCAAGTGTTGTAATCGTTTGCAATTTGTGTTGATTATGATTTGCTAAGTTTTCGTTCTATGTATGGTTTTGTAGGAGGCGGCCGATCGGTTTACGGATACGAGCTGGAAGATCCACCGGCAATGGTTGAAGTCAAACAGCCTGCCACATTCGACAATCAGTGATCGAACAATTACAAACTCGGAACCAAATCGCAATCAGCACACAACAGCGCCCAATGCATTTACTTTCGCCGCCGACGATGGCTGTACCCCTAACAATAACGACGCGTATGCGACAATCAAAACGAATACGACAAACAATTCCAACTCCTCAAGCAGCAATGCGACTATTCGCCGAAATACCAATGGACGAAAAGTTGTCGAAATTCAAACAGTCCAAACGACCCTCCAACGCAAACCGAGCCAAACGAGTACGGATATTATCCTGGTAAGATGGTCTCAAATTGTTTAGAAACTTAATCTTCTAATCCCACTAACGTATCTTTACTTTCTTACGCACTAACCCCATATAACATAATCTAATTTCAATAAGCGAAAAGTGATTTGTTCGTTTGAAATATCGATAAGTTAACCAGATGCGAAACTAATCCGGTGCAAAAACAAGGAAATAATGGCAATAAAGTGAGCTTAAGCGTAATCGCGGCGCGCCTTCGAGTTGTTTATAGGTCAAGACGTAAATTGGGATGTATGCAGTTGAACGACGAGTACTGCTACTGCTTTCTGCTGCTAAAGCTCCCGGAGGCGGCCCCCGCATTCATGTAATACATACTTAAGAAGATGTACTATTGCACTTCATGCCTGCCTGCGGCCGTAAAACAACGCACAGTGGCCTAAATGCTACGGGTCAATACATATATATCAAAGAGTACGTAATGAATGTGCAACATTAACTTGCGTATTCGCCATGCTTATTGATTTTCGACAGATTTCAATCAGGAATTAAGTAAGTAAAAAACCCAGCGCCAAGTGAACGTAATTGAATTTCCATTAATAACGCTTATCTGCGGATGTTAGAAACACCTCCGGGACTTAATGAGGCATTATCAATATTGATTCTACTTAAAAATAATATCGAAACGTGAAGAATCGATAAAACTTAATTACCGGCTGTATTCTAAGGATGCGATTTCAGCACGAAGTTGCTGCTCACAGCTCGTAAAAATGTAAATAAAAAATGTGGTTGGCTTTATCGGCACTCGCACCAGTAGCAGCAGCATATTCCAGGGAGCTTGTTGTTATTAAACGCAATTCAAGTGGTAGCAGTTCGCATATTCTGGTTGATCAAGGCAATAAAAATGCTTCAGATTAAGTTATTTCAATGCGCGCTGCTGATAAACGGGCGCCACAAATTTCAAAAACGCATCGCACTACGCTTCATAAAAAACCTTCAGGCGTTTCGTTCTCGTTCACTCTCTCTCTGTGTGTGTTTTAATACAAGAGAGCTTAATTACTCATGTTCTTCTTCCCTTTGGGTAAAACAGTAGTAAGTAGTACGCGCGTGTTGGTTGCTCGTGCATGAGATGAGCGTTAAATAAAACATCTGTTTAATGTATGCGACTTCCATTCCCTTCCTTCGTTCCTTCATCATTCAGCACACAGTTTTATATTAAGCAATCGCACTTGAAGAAAATAACATTTCCACTGTGCGTTCAAATAATGCTACAAGCAATTTATTGTTATTAAACCATTTCAACCGCCGAAAAGTTCAAGGCACCAAAACGCGGAATTCAAGATGGTGTCAATGAAAAGTATAAAGTTGTAAAGTGAATGAATATGAGACTTGAAAGAGGAACAAGTTTAAAATACGTCTGCCGAGTTGAAATGTAATACGAGCTCATCATTTTCTCGGCTGGAGCACGTGCTCTCGATAGAAATATACTAGATGAATGCAAAGTGCAAGGAGCGTTGCAAGTTTTGAACATTGACGCATAGTATTTCAGTAAAACCTGAACAAAAATACCTTCACGGCGACTTATAATATCACCTTTTGTAATTTATAGATAATTTTCATTGTGGGCATTTGAATTGAAGAAGTAAAACAGTAATTTATAGAGCGAGTGTGTGTGGTGCGCGCGTTTGAATTAAAGCGTGTACCATATGGGTGAAAAACGCGCATTTCGTGCGCGACAAAAACAAGCAATGAAGTTTCTTCGTACACGTACGGGTCGCGCGTGCGTTAATAGGAAATTGAAGTCAATTGTCGCCTCGTGGGTGCGTTTTTATTGCCATTTGTTCAGTCCGAGGTGTTTTTCTGTTGCGGTGCAATCGAGGCATTTCCGTATCGGTCGTTAGAAGCTCGCCGAGCGCTGTTATTTCAGATGAAAAATTTCAAGTTACCATCTATGGCATTGCGGATCGGCGGGCATCGCTCATATTTGGCCAGAAATTTCTTCCACTTATCCGCGCTGCTCTTGAGCGCACATGTCGCTGGTGGAAGTGTACTTCTTAGTCCGCGAGTACTAACGCGTTGCGGCGTTCGGTGGTGGCTCATATTGTGCGGCTGCATTCTTAGTCGGGCGGCAGGCAGGCAGGCAGGCAGCATCCCATGCATTTGATACAGCGCACTTGAATAATGCTTATGCAGTGTATGTACTTACATACATGTGCCATTTAAGCGCACTTTGCAGAGAGTGAGACACGCGAGCGCGCTTTGCCTCCGCTGAATGTGACGCCAACTGGCGGAGTCAGTGACTTGCCGGCATCTGGACGAGTTAAACGCGATTTCGAGGCTTCCAATGCCGCGACGATGTTGTTGTTTTAATTCTCGCGACGACGAGACCAAAGAACGCCAAGAACACCAAGAAAGACAATTCCGTAATTAGCTGTGTGTTCCGTGCTCAAAAAACTGCCATCGTAATAATTTTATATCCTTCCTTAAAGGATAGGCTAAGCCTGGGAATAAACAAACTAAAAAACAGTTGAAATTGTGTTTTTGCCCGAAAAGTTAGCTGAACGAGAAACTTATATAATACAAACATTGGAAAAAGGAAATACGCGAGTTGTGGAAACTTTCGCTTGAGTTGCGGCGCCGCACATCCTTGGATAGCGAGCCTGCGAGTGCGCCGCGCCGCGATCCTAGATGGTGAAAAAGGAGCGCATGGCGCATGCCACCTTCGGGCAAATCCCTTCTTCAATAAAACGTATGTATATGCGGCGGCTAAACGAAGAGATAGGTCAGAAAACGCAAGTAGTCGTAGTCGTCGCCTTCGCAATGTCCTACTAAACTCGCGAGAGTAGACGCGCTTTACATTCGCTCTTTCGTCACTCGCAAGGAGCGAGGAAAAACGTATCAACAGTTGATTTATTATGAGTATTACAAGTTGGTGCAAACCCTTTATATTTATTACGCGCGCATCCCGTGATACAAACGTGAGTAATAGTTTATTTAAGATGAGTTATTTCTCGACTTTGTATTTCTTGCGTACGATCAATTAACACGGACGTCGGCCGTAAACGATGTAAAAAGGTGAAGAATACATGAAAGGACTACGGCGCATACAGCACTCCGACACTGAGCAGGAAACTCCGAAAAAATATTTGTGTTTCACATGCAATCGACGCTCATCCTTCTTGAAGGAATGCATCACTTTTGTCGTCAACTTTACTGTTTGTTTATTCAGCGTGGATTTTCCGAATTTCTATTTGCCCAGGCGCACTTATTTATTCAGTTAAAAACAACACAATCACCAGTCGCACCTTGGAAAAATCTGTGATGTGGTTAATGTGTTAATAAGTCGAAAAAGTGACAATGCTTTTAAGTGTTGAGCAATGCGTCCGCGTCGAAGAGTTTTTAATGAGTTAATTGAAAAGAATTCGCCATACTCGCATCCATGATTTGCCAATACGAGAGAAGTGCACTTTAGCTAGTAATTTAGCGTTATTATATGCTTGACTTTCAATTTGCTGAGCGAATGCGTTAGCTTCTTGGTGTTATTTCTGAGGAAAATTAGACTTTCCCGGAGAATGCTTAAAGTAATAAGCATTTTAACGTTGAATGTAATTGAATCCTTTAGACCCATAGAAATTACACTTTTAATAAATCGCATGTAGTGCTTTCGAAAGATGAATAATTCATCTCATGTTTTAAGTTTTCTTTAATAACTTTTAGCAGAATTACTTGAGCGCCCAAGTTGTGCTGATTTTAGTTTTGCGTATAATCAACTTACACTTGATCTTTATCAAATGCAAAGAAATATTATGAACAGAGCATAATATTCCATGATAAATGACTACTTCGTAACGTCTTGCTCATAATCAAAAACGCTTTTTCAATTAAACTTTCGAGATGCCTCAACGTTTCCTCCATTATTTATTACAGCCCTCGCGTGTGCGCCTGAAAAATATTTCGTTCGTTCGAAGCCAATTTATGAAAGCAATTTGTTAAAAAGCTTCTTCTTCTTCTGTTGAAAAGAGGGGCGCATGCAAGAATACTAATATTCCGTAATAAGTAAAAGAGCAACAAAACACGCGCCGCACTCGCGTTTGATAACATAAAAAGACGAATTAACCTTGCTACCATTCGCAGTTTTAAGTTTCTTTCTATTCAAAGCAGAAGCAGCACAGCAACAACGCGAATAGCTGACGTAATACGAGATTGGTTCTAGTTGCGATGAGCACACCGCATATAATGTGACACGTTTGAAAAGTTTTAAGAAGCATTCATCGACTGCGGTTTGGCGTTAATATCAAACCAGCCAGTCACAAAGTAACGACCTGCGTGGCGAAGGAAAATTGTACTGAGTTGAAATTAAGGAAGCAACGCGGTGCTTAGTTGCACCAGTCAAGCTAATCCTTGACAGCTTCGTAAATATCTAAACCGTAAGGATAAATTATGCGGTGTATGTCAATAGACAAGAAATAAATATTGCATCGATTTCGCCGGGAGGGTTAAAACGCAAATGACGTTGCGGCAGAGCATGGCACGTACGCGCCTTGTCCTTGCGCCCGATTATCCTTTGCACGCGAAGAGTGGAGAGCTGCACATGTCAGACTGAAATTCAGGACGTTCAACGCGCGCGCTCTCGCAATTTATAACTTTTCGCCGTTCTTCTTGCTCGATCTCTGATATATTTGCGCCCCATTCAGTCTACTCCACCCCGTCCGTACTCAGCTCTACTTGGAAGTCGTCCAACAGTCGGAGATATTCCTCCGCAAGAAATTTTCCATTTGCATAAAATGTACGCCTAAAGATTTACTCTTTCTCATCAAAAAAATTTATGGCTGTGAAGAAAGTGTGAACTTTTAATGATCCCATATTCACCGGAATTTTTTATTCATATGAGGGGTGATTTGTGCTCTTGCATCCGCCGTAGCGAATGCATTGGGGTTGCCAGGGCGATTCCCCAAAAATGCGTCGCTGAAATAAACACGCTGCAACCGGGAAACGTTTCCTGGGCGCAAAACAAGGAAACTCAATGCGCGGGCGTGTCGCGCTCCCCCTAGGCATTCCCGTCTGCATCCCGTTCCTGCTTCATTCCTGCACATATTATCACTGCTGCAGTCTGCATGCTGCATGCAGCTTCAGTTACGAAAACATGTCGAATCAACCTTAACTCAATCAAAACGCGCTTTCTATATTTTTACATTTTTATACTCGAACGTCCACGTAGTGTTAATTAGTAAATCGGTAATTATGTACGATAAAGAGTTGCGGTACTGCTACCGAAAAAGTTGTGATGAAGCAGAGGGTCATATTAGTGCTAAATTACTTTATAGAATTGCATTTACCTTATATCACGTTGCATTTTATATGGAAAACAAGGTAAGCTTTAAATTTTATCAGTTGCGTGATGTTTTAGTTTTGAAGGCATTGGCTATAAATAAAATAATTGCCTTGTAAGGCAACGAAGCGAAAACAAATGTTTTTTAGCGTCGAACACCTCGTAAAGTAAACATTTACAAATTCATCCACCCACATGGCATGCGTGGCGTGCTTCAAATTTACCTCGTGCAGAATGCACACTTTACGCGCGTTATCTTTATTGGTTCAACATCACGCATTCACCGCCTTTATAACTGACACGCGAGAAGCAAAAGGGCACTACTTACGAGCGCATAAGACGAGTCATCCGCGATTAACGAATGCGCACGTAATGGCAAAAATGCGCGTAGCGGTGCTGCGAGTCGAGCACTCTTCATCTTCGGCCTGTCAGTGCGCGCAACTAATCGTATGCCGTCGAAGACGTACAGTAACGAACAGCACGTGTAATTGATGCAACAACGAAACGCAATAGCACATGCAAAATCTCTATGCATTGCGAACGCACTACGCCAGCAATCAATTAACAAGCGTGTGGAACGCGTTGCAAGCGCGTCTGACGTGCGAGCGCACTTCCTGTTTGATGAAATCAAAGCGCGCTCCTAGCGCAATGATGTATGATGGATGCACTCGGATTTCGCATTGATTAGATGCTAATCGTGTCGGATGAGCGCCGTAATGAATTCGATGCGATTAGATTTCACTCATTTTGTATTGACAATCATCTAATTGGAAGAAATTGATGGAACGTCTCGCGTTTATTCGCGCGTAAAGTTATTTCGCTAGCTACAAACCGGAAAAATGATTCAAACGCGATCTTTTCATTTCACATAACCGGCGTTATGAATTTAACGGAAATGGAATTGAAAATGTTCAGCATTCCTATTTCAAGCGCACAACGGCCCAAGAATCACTTACTGAAAATAATTAATAATAAAATCTCTTATGGTTATTTTATGAGTCAATTAACATTGCGCCTTTTTGCTTGTTTCAGCACACACATGAAGAATCCAAATATGGAACACAAAATAATAATACCGTGAGTATACCTTTTAATTAAAACGCATTTCGTTTAATTTCGGTGCAAATCACTCATAACATTTCAACTTTTTCATTATGTCATTTCTTGCATATTTACAATCAATGAAATGCCATTAAAGAGCCGATATGCAATTCTCGCCGGTTCGCAATGGTAATCGATTAACATTAATCAATTACTTGTTAATCAATGCAACAACTGTTGTAATAATAAATAGCGTTAAGCGGGTGTGTAATACCAGTACCTACTATAAATGAGTTAATTACTTGCGAAATGTCACAACTCGTTTAATAAAATACACTTGATCCAATGCCGCATTACGTGTTTTATTCATGTTCATTATAATTATAGATGATAACGTCACCGTATCAACATCACAACGGCGCCTACAGCGATGCGCTAACAACCCAACCGCGCAAGAAGCGCTCTTCATCGTCTTCCTCGCATCACAAGGGTGTTGTTGGTGATGGAATGGATTTGAGCTATGTAACCGAACGTATTATTGCGCTATGGTTTCCGTCGTCGTGTAGCGCACAAGTTTATCGCCGCGGACTAAGACAAGCGACACACATGCTTATCAATAAACATGGTGGCAATTACAAAGTAATTTAACTCTTCACCTATGCCAGCAAACAGCTAATTAATTGATCTATTTCCAGGTGTTTAATTTATCTGAAACACGGAGCGTAATGCGCGAAAATGAACGGAAGAACTTTATAGAGGTTGGTTGGTCTGCCAACTTAGCACCGCCATTAGAACACCTCTGTAGTATTTGCAAGAAGATTGATTCTTGGCTAGCCGAAGACCAACATCGGATCGCTGTTTTACATGCAAGGTAATAAATTAAGCAATAAATCAATTACCTATTCAACTAATTGAATTGTATTACTCAAGCGGTTGTTTTGCTTCATTATTGTTCGAGTTAATTGCAGCAGCAACAGCACAAGAAGAAGAAGAAGCTCGTGTTTCCTAAGTGAGTTAATTGTACAAGAGGAATTGTCGAGTGTTTGAAGAACTAAGTAATGTTTACAAATTAATGAATAATAATGAGGCATTGCACTCTTGTGTAATTTTTCTTTGTGCACACAAGCTATGCGCAAACACGAGAGCGTCGTCAACTGGATGATGAATCAAGAAGAAGTTTTCAAACTATTATGTTACGTGCTTTTTGTTTGCGTTTGCTTTTATCTCGTGCATGTTAAAACGCGGAGGAATGCTGCACTCCATTTCTAATACTCTAATATTGTTACAGGGGCTGCAAGGATAAATTGGGCGTTATCGTAGCCGCCTATATGCACTATTCAAATATTTGTGGAAACGCGGAACAAGCACTGGATCGCTTCTCGATGCGCAAATTCTTAGACGATAATATCGGATCGCTTTATTTACCATCGAACAAGAGGTGCGCATAATTAATCATCCACCGCCCAGTTGAACAAATCGCGCACAATGGAAGTGCTCTTATCAAGCGTGTAATTTATAATTGTATTTGCAGATACGTCGCGTACTTTGCCGGTCTGTTATCCCACGACATCAAGGTCAATTCGGCGCCGCTGTATCTTACGCATGTGACCGTCCTGGGTGCTCCAGCATTCTACAACGGTGGCTGTCGTGCGTTCCTTAAACTTTACGAAGGCCAAACGCCAATTTACACCTCAGGTAATCCCTGCGGGTGCGCTGCGCCGCGTGTGTGGAATGCATTAATAACGTTTTGCGCTTTTTAGGGGTATACACCGTGTCCAGCGGCGCATCGCAATTCACGGTTAATGTCGCTGGGGAGCGCCGTCGAGGTCTGCAATTGCGTGGGGACATTTTGATCAAGTGCTATCATCGTGGCGAATGCGATCGCGAACCTATTTTCGCATGCCAGTTCCACACTTGTGCCGTGTCCGATAACACGCTGAGTTTTACGCGCCCCGAGTTGGACGGCGCTAGCAATGGTCAGTTTTCTTTACGCATAGGTCAAGAGTAGATAATTGATTGCGCTTTTTTATCGTTTGTATGCGGCAGACCCACGTTTTCCGGTTGATGGTGCCGTCGAGCTACATTTTAGTCCGGGTCCGGACAGTCGTCATCCGGGGCCGGCGCCAACGCCTGCGATTCCCGTCAACATGAATGATGACCCCATTACCCGCGCGCACAGTCCTTTCGACGCCGAAGAGTTTGAGGAGGATGACGATTCCGACTCAGGTGAGTAATTGAATTGGATTATAACATTTTACGTTAAGTATTAGACATAGAAAACGCGTATAAAGTGTCTTGGCGTTGCAAGGCGTTATTAAATTATACATGAACTCAATAAGATATATTTAAAGACGTGTATTTTAGATAACAGGTACGTCTGGCTTATTTTTAAACGCGAAACACCTGTGACCCAACTGCGAGTTGAAAGTATATTTTAGATGATGATTAGAAGGACATTAAAAACTTTATATCCCATCAAGCACGAAGAAAAATTACTTTTCAATCGTGAATAACTTCTTCTTGATTATTGGCCAAGTCGTTAACCCGCGGTTTTAAAAGTTGATACCGCGAAGTAATATGCTAATTACTTAAGCAAACATGCATTGTTTAATTTTGATGGGAATTTTGATATTTTAATTAGCGCATTTAAAGAGAAGACAAGTGTGTAAATTAAATGCACATATTTCAAGTTAATTACTTCGCATTTGTGCGTGTTATCTGTCTGAATTCTGATATGAAAGTAGGAGGCACTTGAGTCGAAACTCATCAAGTAATAGAACCATAGCTGGTGTTATTTTCGGAAGTCGTCACCGCCGTTCGGAAAGTGCGCACCTATTTCTGACGTCGGCGGCACACTCGTGGTGGAAGTGCCATCATCATCATCATCGTCGTCGTCGTGCTCGTACGGCCATGTGGTTTAAGTGCAACGTGCGCGTGCACACTGCCAGGTTATTCACTATAGACCGCAATCTATCTTCCGTCGCGCATCGCGCTTTTATTCCCGGCCGTGCACTACTCGAGATTTCCTGTCGCGCCAAACTGTCAGCCAAATCAACGATAATTACATAAATGTGCAACTAAACCAGCAAACGAAATTTGGAAAAAATAATTAGCGTCATTAATATCCGCTCCGCCTTTTGGTAAGTTAGTTGTACGAAAGTTGCGATTCGGTTACTAAACGTTCAATTAATTCTCAAAATTAATTATCTGTGAATATAAATCAATGTTTATACGATTTTTAATTGACTTGTCTTTGACCGGGTACTAAAAAAAAGCGGGCAACGTTCAAGCGTCGGCGTCCCACTAATTCGTGCATTTAGAAATAGATTCTGAATCGGGTTAATAATACATGGCGCTAAAGGAGTTGAATTTAAAGTAGTTCAAAAGTGTCGCGCGGATTATCTTACAAGAAAGCACTTATTAGCCGGTATGTTCGACGTTTTGGATTTTTACCTTAATGCATTCGTGCATTAAAATAGTGCGCCAAGTTGTTTTATTGATTTCTAAAGAAAATAATTACGTGCTGCTCGTTATGGAAACAGCAGCGCAAACAGCACCACTCGGAGAGAAAGTCACTGAATACCATAATTGATATTCTTATTAAACATCATGCTTTATACAAATAGCTAGTAAATTTAAAGTCAGTTTACCGCTGACATTGTGTGAAGAATCTTCGCGCGCGCGACTCTATAAACTTTTGCTTAAACTTCCAATTTATTTCAGATGACGTAAATCACACATTCGGGCCCTTGGATGGCAGCATCTACGCCACCATCGCGAAGAAACAAGAGCTATCACCAGGTGCAGTCTCAAGTCCACTAACTGTTTCAATGGATTCAGGAATTTCATCAGCGGGTAACAAATCACCTCAAACTAAACTCACTGCATGCTCAAAGCAACTTACTAAAGCATTTCCGAATTATTTTCGTCACGTTTTGGGTGGTCCATTACTAATACGAATATTTAAATCTTCACGCAAAGATAATTAATTCGCTGTTATTGTTTGTATCAAAGCGAACATGTTGTTAAACCAGGTGCTTGTTGATGTTTATGTTTTATTGTGTTCTTGGCACTAAAACATTTCATTTGCATGTGTTTTTCAATGTTTTTGCTGGGCGAGAAAACTTTATGAAACGAGTGCTATTTTCCAATCCAGGACATCAGCAGCATGCGAATACAAACGCGTCGACGAGCCCCCCACTAACCGGGCAACCGTCCCCTCTATCACCGGAGGATCAACATCGCGAGCTGGACGAGTTGCTCACGGATATGATGTTGACAGTACAGAGCATTCCTGATTTGAAACCACAACATCAACACCAGCAGACCTCAAGCTCAATCACGACGACGTCGACGACGACAAGCGCAACAACGGCGGCCAAAGAGCTGGAGAATGTGCGGTACATAGACGAGGAGGAAGAGAAGAACATCCCCTATCACGCGCGGCAGGATAGTCGTCCTTTCAGCTACGGAGTGAACGCGATGATTGGCGACGCGAAGAAATTATCCAGCCCGAGTCTCGTACGTAAGGCGAGTTTCAACAAGAGCCAAGGAAACACCATCAATAAAGTGCAAACGCAAGTTTATCCTGATTATGGTGTCAATAATAACAACAATGATGAAAAATACGGCTATAATTCGTATAATGGAAGCTCAAAGGATCCCATTGATAATATGTTCACGACCAAGGCATTGGCAGCAAATCATCGCCAAGAACAACAGCAGCCTGTTCGAAGAGATTTCCGCGAAGAATATTATAAGGAAACGACTAGAAAAATAGATCCAATGAAGAGAAGTTACACTGATTCCATTCTTCGACAGAATGGTGGTGAAAAATCCTCGACTTATCGAAACAATAGGCATTTTTCCGATTCGGAAAGTGTGTCGCCTCCAAGCGCATTCCGTACTTCGAGTAAAACTTCGGAGAATCAGCAATACGATACGTAAGTAAACATCTGTTTACATATTCAATTACAACTAATTATTTCTGCCCAATAATCGGAAATTTCCGCGAGCTTTTTCTTCTTAACATAATAAAACATCAGTGGAAAGTTTTACTTCAGAAAAGTCGTTATATATCGCGAATTTTTCGCGGAAAACTTATGAAATTTTATACGCGCGTCATTTCAATACGTGGTTGGATTTTCCCAGATTATAAAACATTTTCAGGCATCAATTATCCTGAAAATGATGACGTTTTATAGCATCTGGCGGTTAACCCAGTTTCCACTTTAATACATACAACATTACTCACGTATTCGTGCGGTCAATGAAAGTTCTTAGTAATGTACAACAGCGATAATTGGATTGTAATTAATTGCGCGGCAGCCTTTGATTTTCGATATCTTGTTTCTTCTTTAAAATCTATCTAAACTTTGTTCAACCTTCAATTTTATCTGAAAATCATATTCAAACATTATATAACTATTATCTACACGCAACAATATATTATTTTTGAGCAAATAGTGCGAAGGTGTGACTGAATCATTACGTTTATGGCCGCATGGTCGGTTCGGAAAATTGTTTTAAGCTGAATTGTCGCAGTGACGTCATTTGCTTTGCGCTGCATGCATGTTTCTTTTCCGAATCGCGTTGCCTATAAAGGCATGATTGGTGTGGGTTGCATTCACAAACAATCATTTACCATAATATTTGTACTACCGCTTTAGCCCGAGCAGAAAAATTTAAAATTCAAATAAGCGCGTTACGCGCGCGCTACGGAGGATTCACTTTGGTATTTTTCTCAAGAAGGTGTATGTAAACAAATGTCACGCACTTGAGATGAAGGAATCATTGCACTTGAATTTCGCTTGTGATTTATAGATCACTAAATTTAGAGCAACTGGTGAATCATTACGCGTTGCATTGCATTGGCGTTAACATTCGCATTACATACGTGCGCCCAAACACATGCCAAAATAATTCGATAAACACGCACGTAATAACCGCGTCAAGGTCTTTTTGCGTATTTTCATTATTGTTTGTTTTATTACGATTACCGAAATAGTTTTGATTGTTTTTCGAACACATGTTACTGATATCCAACTTGTAGATTTTAGTTTTCTCAACTTTTTCACGTATCAATTTCGTAGTGTAATAACTGAAACTTCCTGCTCGAAGGAAACCAAGTATTGGTCCTTAGAATGAATTCGAAAATGTATTTATAACTGTATAACAGCGGATGTTGTAAATTTAATAAGGCCTGTTAAAGTTACGCAACAACGTGACCATTTATTTTTTACGCTCGGAATATTTGCATGAAAAACAGGACGAAACTTTAAAATTCAGCACGAAATTTAAGCTAATTAAAACATGCTATCGCTCAATTAAAATTTCATTCTGGATGAAAACAAGAGTTAGCCGGAACGATATAATTAAACGTAATTGTTATTCAATTGATCGAATGAAGCATGAAATCTCATCAAAGTTAATTGGCAATTACTTTACAGATATTCAACGACAAGCAGCAGCAACCTGACTTGGCTGCAGAAGCAGCAATTGAAACTGAAGGAGCGCCGCGAAATGCAACGACAAGAGGAGCGCCAACCGTATCAGCACAGCTTAATGACCGAGCTGCGTAGCGTTCAGAATCGCCATCTGCGACAATCAGCGAGTCATCGCCAAGATGGATATACAAGTGACACGACTGCCTTTGCGGATGACGATGACGATTTCACGATTCCATTGCACATCAATACGAAGAATAGCGCGGCGCCAATGTCACCCAGTTCGACTGCGAGTTACTCGACGACGCGAAGTAGTTATTCGAATGCGCGCACCGAGCGACCGTTTGTTGCTGTTAAGCGCGAATATGGCAAGGTATGTTGCATGAAAACAATGCGTCTTACTCTTATTAGATGCGCACTGACACTGTAAAAAATCATTACGCACGCATTATGTACGCACCACTTACAGACCGCATCCACGCCACCTGAAAGTGCGCTAGCCGCCAACCCCTTGGGTCACATTGTGCGCTCACCGCGGAGCGCGAATAATTCGGGTAGTCAGGATACTAGCGGACTTCTTTCCTTGGTGGAGCAACAGGACGGACGAAATAAACGCACCACCGTCAATAATACTACTAACTCGGTGGGTATCATTCGGCGCCATGAGGAGCCGATTGACGTTCTTGCAGACTTAATGGCTAACTTATCGAATGGATCCGATAATAGCTCATCTAATAACTCTTCATCTGCATGGCAGGTACTAATCCCACATTACGGAGAGTGCAATCAACGTTTCTATTAATCACACAACTTGCCATTGAGC
Organism: Aleochara curtula; assembly: GCA_963978815.1. Classification (NCBI taxonomy): domain Eukaryota; kingdom Metazoa; phylum Arthropoda; class Insecta; order Coleoptera; family Staphylinidae; genus Aleochara; species Aleochara curtula. Next base: position 515,507 of record OZ022219.1, read on the forward strand.
ATTGATTGCGCACTTCTTCACCAATATATAACAGTGCCATCGCATGTTGTACAACAAATCTCACCATTCACCTGTAACAAAATAAAACAATCTTAATTTGATTTAATTTAATGCAGTATCGTGATGATTACTCAACTTGGCGTTCTACGGAAGTAGACTCGAGTTCTTCGCCCCACAGTAGTTCTTCACGGCCTCAAACTCCCGCGTTTCCGGTTGCAAGGACTCCATACACAAATGCCGCATCAACACCAACTGTGCAATTCGACTTACCAGGGGAGCGTCTGCCACCTAAAAGTCCTACAACAGTGAGGTAATTAAGTACATACTTTCTTTAAATTATTGTCTAACAATTCTATGTCCATCATGACTTCTAAGTGCTAATGACTGCTTGATTAACGCATTTATAGACGAATAAATTATCCATCGTCGAAAGTGCAGAAATGGTCGGATAACTATGATAGGTAATTGGCACTGAATTAATTAAACAGGAAGTTTGCTCACACTAGACGCGCGCAAAAGTTGCGCACTTTTGATTTTCGATTATTGCACTTGACTGGATGTTGTTTTACCTGTAGAATTGATTATTTTATTTATAACTCGCATGGTTGTTTTCGTCCGTTTGAAATTTGCTTTCGTTTTTTGGTGCATGCAGAAAGGACCAACACCAACACGCACATTCACCCTCATCATCCGAATTCACAAATGATAAAGAGTTCTTCCACTCAACCGCACGCACTTTCTCTGATAGTTACAGCCCGAAGAGTATGAATGGATCATCCTCACCCTCAATCTACCAGGGAACATCACGTCGCGGATCTATATCCTCCACAAATGAGCCAACCCATGAAGTGTCGCCAATTCACGTAAAATTTGTTAGCGACTCGTCTAGATTCTGGTACAAACCAAGCATTACCCGTGATGAAGGTAATTAAATAATATTTTATCTACAATAGAGGTATTAATTAAATAATATTTGCAGCCATAAATATGCTACGAGATAAACCCCCTGGCACTTTTGTCGTGCGCAACTCAAATACATTTACGGGTGGGTTTGGACTTGCTCTCAAAGTAGCGACGGTTCCTGCCAATGTCCAAAATAAGGACGAATTGGTGCGTCATTTTCTTATCGAACCAACTTCACGTGGTGTTCGTATTAAGGGTTGTCCCAACGAGCCGGTTTTCACTTCCTTATCGGCGCTGGTTTATCAACATTCGGTAACACAATTCGCACTGCCTTGCAGATTAATTCTTCCAGAAAAAGACATCGCTCCACTTGAATCGCACTCCAATCAAACCCAAATGCTCCTCGTCCAGGGTGCCGCTTGTAATGTGTACTATTTGCTAACGATTGATATGGAATCATTAACTGGCCCTCAAGCGGTCCGCAAAGCGGTCGCGCATGTGTTCAAACAGCAAAAGCCAGAAGCTAAAATCGTGCATTTTAAAGTTAATAAGCAAGGCATCACTCTAACTGATAACAAACGTGAATTATTCTTCCGCAAACATTATCCAATCAATACCATTTCTCATTGCGGATTGGATCCCGATGATAATCGCTGGAATGCAACTTCCATTGACACGCAACATCCATCAAGGTAAGAATTATTAAATTAAATAATTCCAAGTAATCATCATTTGTTTGTAGGAAAATCTTTGGTTTTGTTGCAAGAAAACCAGCAAGTAGTTCAGACAACCAATGCCATATTTTTGCTGATATGGATCCAGATCAACCAGCATCTGCAATTGTAAGTTTCGTCAATAAAGTGCTAACATCAAGTGCGCTTAAATCAGATCTGGTGTAGACTTCGTGACCCACCCAGATTGATTGAATTATTTAATAATTGTTTAATTTATTTAACAACTAGTCTCTTTATGAATGCGTGCATGACTTCGTCCTTAACATTATCAGACACGTAATTCCGTTATTGTACATAAAATAAAATACCGTGTGCCTGAGTCTGAGTTCGAATATAATTAAACTAGTATTTATAAACAAATATGTATGTAATAATTAATATGCATAGCGATACGAGATTGAAGGCAAACTGACGTTTGAAAATAATGTTTTGGGTGAACCGCTATAAATATTGAAAACATATTAAGCGGCATTCACGTTGAGCGCGTTAAACCAGTAAATAACATGCACGATTGTGTAGTGCGCAATATAGCTTTATTTTTATGTTGATTATGTGGAGGATCATAATCTTTAAAAATATTATAAAAGACTCAACACGCAAATATCAAAAGCAGGCAACAAGCTCTACGACAGAATTAGCAGAAAGGTTGTCAACTTCCGTACTAAATTCTTACTTTAATAACCATTATCTTTCTGTTTGATTTTCTCCGCTGTGGTTGACAATATCGTCAATTTTCCGATGTTTTTTAAAATAATAACTGAGTATGCACATAATATTAATAGAAATTCATAGTTGTAATAACTATACAACTCAACTTTGAACTTCGATTATTGTTTCCCAGAGCGCATAAATTTCGTTTCAGAATAATTTATTTTATAATTATTTCAGTAGTAAACCAAACGTAAACAACGTTCACTAAACAATTATAAATATCTATACCTATATGTAATACACCGTTATTAACATATAGAAATATATATTTTTGATGCTTATGATAATCAATTTGAAAATCAAATAATTTCACTCACATCAAATAGAAATTTGGGAAAAGTATAGCAGCAATCAGGGTAATGCATTACAGCAATCATTAAATTGTTCCGGTTCGTATGGTATATGGATATAATGCTTACATAGTTTACCAGAGAAATTCAAAAGTTAGTTGACGCTACTTTTGAATCACATCGTAATCAAACGTTTCAAAAACTATCAATCAAAAATAATACATTACTTTATATAATTAAAAGAATAAATCTTATGTTAATTACTAACGTATTTAGAATGATATATAGAGAAATATGAAGTATTTCATTTATTAAAATTATGCGAAACAAACTGGATTTTTAATGATCTTTATTTTATCTACCTACTGCACTGTTATATTTTGGTTAGTTTCCAGCCAGCCATTGTGCATTGCGATAATATATTTGATAATATAATCATGCTTACTGAGTTTAATTGTTTGTGTCTGAGCCGCTTCTACCGAATCTCATATGACCGTAATCGTCAAACTCATCGCGCTTACCAAAGCGCAAGTGGCCATAATCGTCAGAAGTTTGTCGTTTGTTCATTTCAAAGAGGTCATCATCGTCTAAAACAATAGTACACTGAGCACGCATTTAAAACAAAGTTGTTACTCACCCAAAAACTCATCTGCTTTTAATCTTGAATATTGATTAAACGGTCTTTGCGGTAATCTTAGATAGGGGCGCGCTCTTAAACGATGTGAATTTTCATTTGGCTGAATATTCGAAGACGCAGCCGCTGTAACACGCATGTCGTTGCAGATGACCAAAATAATAACGAATATAAATAAACATTTGTAGATTCTATTGCAAAACATTATTGGCTAGAAAAGAAACAGATTATTAGGGGGAATTTACCGCGGAAATATACGCACTTTGTGTACTATGACGCTGGCAAAGTCTTCTAAAGAAATGAATCGTCCAACCTCTTCGCGCTTCATTTATAAAGGGGACTTTTTCTGGAAAAACAGCATCTCATTATTATGCCCTTCATGTTTTCCAAAGACATCATAAGTCAGTGGTAATTCAATTTCATAAATTTATGTTGCGAAGCCTTTGCGCGTTGCACCGCATTTTCCTTTAATGTCAATTTATATTTGCATTACGTTAAAACTTGATTGATTGGCACGTTGATCACATTTAAGTCACCACAATTTAGGAATAATTTACTTTTAATGTTGCACATATATATTCGATATTTTCATATGTCCCGTTCCTCATCCTGACCTAAAAATATAAGTAGTTAGTACTAGTTAATATAGTCGTTGCGGATGATAGTAATTATAACACTATTAATACATATTCTTTGCACATTCCACAGTATTTTCTATACACTCTTATCTATTGGCAGAACAACAATTCCAATCGTAAATAAATTTATCGTTAGTTGTCCCTAGTTTTATCTAAACACCACATTATAATTAATGAATTTTAAAATACCTCCGACTTTTAAAGCAATAAACGAGCGCAGTTAACGATAGGAAGTTATTTTTTCTAACGCGCGCAATTCTATTCGATCTCAAGTCCGCGACATCAAATAAATTGTTTACAAGTCTCAACATGCGTCCAATAAGCGGAAATTCGTGCATAAAAAAGTTAGGAATTCTGGGTATTCCTTGTGAATATGGTCAATCTAAAAGTGGCCCATCCAAAGCACCAGATATTATCAGAAATGGTGGCCTAATAGAAATTCTTCAAAAGTCAAGTGACTATCAAATATGCGATTATGGGAACGCATGTCACAATAACACAGTTATTCCACAAGTAAAGAATATGAAACATTTCTCCGGATTTTGCAATTATGCTCATGAAGTATCCAACAATGTGAATAAAATTCTAAGAAAATCGGACGTTTGTTTAACAATTGGCGGAGATCATTCAATTAGCACAGGTACTGTCCACGGTCATTTGCTAGCAAGTGATAAAGTTTCATTGCTTTGGGTTGACGCGCACGCAGATATTAATACCAATATTACCTCATCAACTGGACATATTCACGGAATGCCGGTATCCATGATGATAAGAGAGCTAAAAAAGTATTGGGCTCAACTTCCAGGCATGTCTTGGCTAACTAGATCCATGTCATCGCGAAATATTGCATATATTGGGCTTCGTAGCGTTGATATGTATGAGCGCTTAATCCTGGATAAGCATGGCATAACGGCATATGGAATGAGAGACATCGAAAAATATGGAATTGACAACGTAGTAAATATGGCTTTAGAAAAAATTGATCCAAGATGTAATCGGTCTTTGCACGTCAGTTACGACATTGATTCTTTGGATCCTCTTGAGGCGCCTTGCACCGGAACGCCTGTGCGAGGCGGTTTATCTCTGCGCGAAGGAATACATATTATGGAAACAATTAAAGAACGTGGAAATCTTCGCGTCATGGACTTGGTCGAAGTAAATCCAATAATTGGAAGCGAAATTGATGTTCATCGGACTGTCGACGCCGCCATAAGTATAATCTTAGCCGCATTTTCGGGCAATAGGGAAGGCATTCGTCAAAAAAACGTTGAAATTATCCCTCGTTCATGTGATTAACGTTCTCTCGGATACATAGTTTAACTAAAATATAACTATCCCACGGATTTGCCTATTTGTATTGCTTTATATTTTAATTCTACTGCTTGAAATCTAAAATTAAAGTATTAATTCGAATTTTAAGCGCATTTCTTAATGGTAGCGCGCTCTGTGGAGAAAAGCAGTAACTCACATAACGAAAAATCTCATTAGCACTCTTCTCTTACAATTTTCAGCGGTGGGGACTCTGCGCACCAGGAGAAATTTTTGAACTGGCAGCCGCGTCATTATGTTACATAAAGTGGCTGGTGCCAATTTACTTAAGAGTAAATGATGGGTTGGGTGTTAAATAACAATCTTATCTGAAACTATTATAATTAAAAACATGTAAAAGATATGACTTATTAATAAGGTACTAATTAAAGCGCCTCAAAGGCGGCAAATATAGAAGACTTTGCAATGTAGAATGGTAAATCGGGACCATCATATTATTATTCCACCTCAGCTTACCTACCACATCATTCAAAGATACACAAATGTGATTAATCTCCTTCCTACAAATATAATGCAGTAACTGATTACCAATTATGAAATATATTCATACCCAGGATTGTTCTCCAGAACATCACATAAACTTTGGATCATCCAACTACCTTTTTGTTTATGTCGGAATGAAACACAGCCAGGCACAGTTGATCTAATATCCAAGATATGTTGATGCCATGGCAATGTTGAAGTGGTCTGTGGTACACCAATGCTTGGCACACCATCAGCAGCAATTTCATTTTGAACTATTAAAAAATAAAATTATTGAATAGTTAATCACATATACTTATATTAATACTTTTTAACATCTCCTTGCCCTGACATGCCTGGATAATAAAAACTTTTGGCTTGTTTTCAAGAACTCTTGAATTAACTTTCAGTTTTATTAAGTTAATATCCACAGCTATCTTGTTGCATCCTATTATTTTATCTGAAAAACAAACATAAATTTTCCAATATCAATATTATTTGATTTAAAATACTTTCTAAGCCATGGGACAGCAAACAAAGTACAAAACTGGAATGATAGTCTTTCATTTGCTCATGTGCAATTCTCTCTGCCACTTCCAAGATTTCAATATGAGTTTTATGTTTTTCATGAATTACAACATATCCAAAACGTTCAAAAATATCTTTTATCCGACTGGAATCCTTCTCAGTACCATCCCTATCCTCCAGAATGACATCAATCTTTTCTTCTGATTCCTAAAAGTAATTTCAGGATTAATTTAACACCAAATAAGCATACAATGACTTACCTCATAAGTTTCAAAATCATCATAGAACTTGATGTTCTCTATTATAAGACAAATTCCTGGATGGTTTGGATCCATGTTATAACAACCATGTGATGTATTTTGTGAGATGTCAGGTGTAAATACTGGTTGTACTGTTTCATTGTATGCCTCTTGTGATGTTGTTTCATCAGTATTCATGTTATTACTGTCATTTGATGCACTTGTTATTCTTACTCGACTATTACTTGAAACGTCAGCTTCACAACTTTCTGCAGTATTAAAAGCATTTAAATAATCTGCATATACTGAGAGGTCTAATAACTTCAAGTGCTTTGTCAGATTTTTGAAATCGTTTTCTGAAATGTATTTCTTATTGAACATATAAACAAAATACATTTCCATGTATTCATAATGCAATTCCTCCTGCATGTCCTCACATAAAAGTGATTTTAACATTTTTTCCTTTTGTGCTGTTAAATCTTCAGCCAGTCTATACAGCAATTTTCTTGCCTTATTGAGGTATACATAACTGGGCTTGGTCAATGGAAAAAATTCGTTCTTTAAAAGTTCTTTGTCATACCCCAACTTCTTTAAAACTTCATAATTTTGAATAACACATAATGCTTCCAAGACTTGTTTATGTTGCTTCATTTTAATATGGTTTAACATGAATCCTCTTAAATTGTTATCATACTGAATGTTTTCCATCAAATTCAATGCTTGAGTATTATCCATACAAAGCAGGAAGACTAAAGCTATCTACAATGATAAGAACTATAATAAAATGTGCATGCATATTGAACACACTACCTTTTCATAAGCAGCAAGCATGTCAATCATATCAAACAATTCATCATTTGATATTGGATGTAGAATCAATCCCTTTGTGGTTACTGCATCAGTTGTAGCATTCCCATCCATATTTGTATCAATTCTTGGAGATACTCTATCTATACAGAATGTATATTACAAACTGTTCTACTAAGCATAGACAAACATTGACAATATTTTGGATGTAGTACAAGCGCATGTTATTTTTACTTACTTGCTACTGCTTGTAAACATGTGGTATCCAACTCTATACTGTCATCATCAGACTCATCACAAGCTCTAGATGAGGTAACTCCCATATTGAAAACTATGTAAAGTACAATATCTACTGCAATGTCACAAGTGCTACTGCATAATGCGGGTAATAGAATGCGTGAAAAGAATCCAGTACGACCACTCATCACAGTCTATATCCCTTCAATGAAGCATATCATTTAGCTTAGCTCAAACTGCTGAAGTTGCATATTCAATGTTTTCTTGTTTACATTAAATAATCAATTGTAAACGACTATACTGAGTGCTTAGTTAATGGGACGTAGCACAGAATTTCCACACTAGAAACATTGTGAACCAATCGTGTGTCATAACGTGTGAGCAACGTACAAACGTATATATTTCACGACTTCAAGTTTCGGCTATATTGCAAGGTTAGCCACATATCAACATAGTTTCACCAGATGAAGTTAAAGAATTGTTTATAAAATCATCACGTACTATGAACACCAACGTGAAGTTTATATTCTGTTCATTGGGCATTTTTCTATCATATTTTTACTTTGGAATTCTTCAAGAAAAAGTTACTAAAGGAAAATATCCTGTGGAAATCCAAAAGCCAGATGGGAATACAGTGATTGAATATGAGAAGTACACTTATGCACTTTCGTTAGTCTTTTGCCAGTGTTTTGTGGGATATTTATTCGCCAAAGGTGCTTCCCTATTTAGTAAATCAAATGAGGATCGAAATGTTGGTTTAACAACACATTATGCTGGCTGTGCTCTTACCTACTTATTGGCAATGGTTTGCTCTAATATGACTTTACAATGGATTCCATATCCAACACAGGTATGTTATCATAATTGGTAGTCTGATATAAGTTTCACTTAAACTGTTTTAGGTAGTTGGTAAAGCAGCAAAACCAATTCCAGTGATGCTTCTAGGTGTTCTAATTGCCAAAAAATCCTATACCATGAAGAAGTACTTATTTATTTTGCTTGTTGTAATTGGCATTGTACTGTTTATGTATAAAGATAAAGGCCACATGTCTCAAAATGAAACATTCTTTGGCTTTGGTGAATTACTTCTTATCATGTCCCTTGTAATGGATGGATTAACTGGAGGTATCCAAGTGAGTCAATTAATTCATAGCTTGAAGCAATATTTCAATTGACTGTTATCAGGAAATCATTCGGGCACAACCAGTAAAGCCATCAGGAGAGCAAATGATGCAGAGTGTGAATTTTTGGGCAAGTGTATACTTGATCATTGCCCTTATTTTCTCTGGTGAAGGCATTGAATTTATCAGTTTTGTAAATCGTCATCCAATTGTTATTTTTAATCTAGCAACCTTATCAGTGGCTGCTGCTGTTGGTCAACATTTCATATACATTATGGTATGTACAAATAACTCTTATCAATCATCTGTAAACATTTGAATTGTATTGTACAGGTGGCAAATTTTGGACCACTTCCAGTAGCTGTTGTAACCACAACAAGGAAATTTGTTACTGTCCTAACATCAGTGCTCTTCTTTGGCAATAGCTTAAATACAAGACAATGGATTGGTGCAGTCATTGTCTTTACAGGTTTAAGCCTGGATGCATACTATTCAAAAGCCAAAGGGAGCATGCCAAAACCTGGAAAAGAAGTTAAACATTAGCACAAATTTGTAAATAATACTTAATGTCATATATTTTATTTATGACTTATACTACTTTTGATCTTCCATTTAAGTTATTCACTCAATTATGTAATTTGCAACTAATGCAGACACTATGAATTGTAACTTATTACAATACCCTAGTAATGTTCTAATTAAAGATATATTTTATTTCTGTGAATAATTAGTTTCAAAAATCTATAGAGATTTGCTTTATAAATTATTCAATTTGACACATTACAACCACATCATTACTGTTACTGATTTAAAACTACCTTGCAGTGTGGAATCAATTATTTACTGAAAAGAAAGTATAGTATAAAATATAAAACGTATTTATATACATGGAATAAATTCTTATGGCATATAAGTCATACACCATTTGAAGACTGCTTAAATCACAATTTCTGTTTGAAATTAGTTTTTGATATTCTATCAGCTTTGTTTGATCCAATGTTGAGTGTATATCTTCTCTAATATAAATATATATTATCATATTTTCTAAATATTAATAATTAATGCATGGGTGGGTGATCTTTTACAAATTGCTCTTCTCTTGTTGTCTGTCTTTCAAGCATGCCCTATTTCTGAGCCATCAGGAAAATGCTTGATATTGTGTGCATGAAGTAAATGTAATTTTCATTCATTGATAATGGCATATTCTCTAGTCCATTCTTTTGCCTTCATTATGGCCTCTGCCTCATTTGTCTTCCACATCTTAGCAACATCATTTGCCAGTGGATCATCTGGGTTTGGACTTCCCAGCAAAGCTTGAATTGATAAAAGCACTGTCCTTATTTGTAGAGCTGGACTCCACTGGTCCTTCAGGATGTCCAAGCAAATACGCCCCAATTTATCTATATTTGGGTGGTAAATCTTTGTCAAGAATCTGACATTAGGTGGATTCAATGGATAGTTCTCTGGCAGGAAGAGCTCCAATTGAAAAAGACCACCTTCATATGGAGAACCACTTGGTCCTGCCATTATCACATGAAAATACCTGCAGTTGTCTTCATCTGGATAAGCACTGATACCAGGTGGTGGGTCCTTTGATAAGTTTTTTGTTTCCACTAATATCCGTTTTGAAACACTTGACATTTTACTACAAACAAATGGACATTAATTTTGCATAACACAATCAAACCAGGAAGATGATTGCATACTGTATAAGTCTGTTTGATAAATTGCAAATAAACTAAACTGTCTGTTATAAAATGATAAACAGCTATAAATTGACATAAACAATAAAAAAAACTATGTGGTTACTTTGTCATATGATGCATGCAAAAATGCACATGAAAGATGAATGACTAAATCAATGCTAGTTATACTTACAATTTGATAAGTACCCTGCAAATGTACCAAATTGTTAAAAATCTAATGGGCTACAAAGCCTTGCCGGGTTCTCGAGGTCGAAATAATTACATATACACAGGTTAGGTTAATAATTGGGTCCATATAGATGGAGTATCCGTCCCAGCGACTGAATTTTATTAACGTGTGTATAAATATTCCGTACCAGCGACTGAATTTCTTAGGCCTGTATATGAATTGTCCGTACCAGCGACTGAATTTTTCAAACGTGTATATGAATTGTCCGTACCAGCGACTGAATTTTCTAAACGAGTATATAAATTGTCCGTACCAGCGACTGAATTCTTTGAACGTGTATATGAATAGTCCGTACCGGTGACTGAATTAACATCGTATTGATGCTGTTTTGTGGGTTGCCTATCATCTGCACTTATCCGGTATAGATTTTAAGGACTATGCGCGCGTATCCCCGTTTACTTCAAATAACAATGAAAAGCTCCTGCTGGCAGACTGGTAACTGGTCAGTTCGCAACTTGCTTTGGTCGTGCGCGTTTATATTCGCGTGCGAATATTAAATTGACTGAAGAAAAGACGACAAAACAATCGAACACGAGCTGCTTGGATAAAATCTTAATATTGCGCGTTGAAATTTTAATCTTACGCGTTATCGGTGCACTCTCGTTCAGCGTTTGTGGATGTGCTCTCCTCAATCCGGACGAGATGTAACAAAACTGATTCAAGGTAACAACATTTATTGATTTAAATTGCTAAGGTTGAAGGTGTTTTTCTTCACAATTGTTAATTGATTCGACACTACCGTTTGCTCGTTATCGCAAAGTGCGCTCCTTTGCGCACGTAAAGCGCGCTAGCGCGTTTAATCGAAATTAACTAATCCAAATCCAAAAACAATGCAATCAGCTGCGTTTTGCCTTGCACAAGCGTTTTATAATTCCGCAAATAGACAAAGTGCTGGTTAGTACAATGTGCAACTACTGTATTACTTAATCACAAACAACAATTGCTTCATAAATAAATGTAATTCATGCGCGAGTCAATCGGACATTTAGCATCAATGCGCAAATAGCAATGTTTGTGATATTTATACATATTATGGAATCATTGTTTGTCATGTATTAAAAGATAGGAAGCAGCGCATAGAATATTGACGTGAATGCATCCTTGCTTATCAAGAATCACAAACATGTAATATTTCAGGTAACAGAAGTAATAATGCGCCTATGATGTCACTCACTAGCAAAATAAAATGCGGATATTTTTCATGTTTCCCGTAGCGAAACAGGACCAAATCAAAAATGCGCGCGTGTTAAGGAGTGAGATCCTTAACGTTACGGAAGGTTATGACTCCTTACGGCTGAGAGTAGTTGAGGGTAGATGTAGGACGTGCCCTAAATTTTATGCCACGTTTGCGTGCTGCACCATGCAAGCGGGCAGTTAAATCGCATATTTACGAAAAGGAAGAAAACCTCCTTGGGTATTTGCGCACAAGCGGCGCACTGCAGCAGCAGAGGCACCATTAAAAATTGAATCGTTCGTTACATAGCCCAAACAATTTCCATTCAGTAGTCGCCTTAATAAACAATTACGCTTGTTGTCTGCGACGAAAATAGTTGTCAATGTTCGCAACTACTATTGAATTGAGCACTTTAACGAATTAAGTCGAACGCAACTAAAGTTTTACGCTTAAATGAGAGTTGAACAAATCAGGAAAGTTCACTTCTCGAATCATTCGCCCAATTTCGAGGTTGGCTTCGTTGGTCTTTTGTGAAAGTCATAACAAACTTGTATCTCATTCAATGTAGGTATGTTTGCGTTTGCTTTGATTCATCTCTCTTTTCTTATTGACCGTTTTGTTTACTCCGGATCACCGTTTTTTGGGCATCGATATCAAAAAGTTCGAAGGAGTTGCTTGCGTGAGAATGCATTCAACGTACGAAAAAAATCATTGACCTTTCTGGGCCTTACGTAAACAAGAAGTTGGGATTGACTTCAGGCACTCCCGACTTGTGCTTCTTCACGTCTTTCTTGAAGAAGCAAATAAAAAGGCAGCAACAACATCGACAACGACGACGACGACGATGTTAAATTTCATGTTTCCTGCATCCTTCGCGTGCGCGTAACACATGTGCCTGCTTAATGCACCTTGTTGTTTAGCGGATTAGAGTGATAGTAATAATGATTTAAATGCGTACGCGCTCAAGCGGGGAGTACGTTTTGTTGAAGTTCAAAGCCGCGCTACACACTGCCTGCTGGCATGCGTATGAATATCCGCCAGGTAAATGTTTAAATAATTGCTTCGTTGCTGCGTGCATACGAAGGAAGACCACGCGCCATGAATGTGCAATAAAAGATTCTTCTTATTCGTACGCGCCGCTTCTAATGACGATGCATCATGCGCTCATAATGATTGCGTTTTTCAAACGACGATTATGAACACGTAATCACCTATAATGACTTTTGTTTTTTAACGCTTCAGGCTGCGTTTAGTGAAAGTGCAAACATCTTCCTATTAAAAATTTCACAATCTTTTAGACTAATAACTTTTTTTTAATGAGTATTACCTAACAGCTTTATAACTTCGTCTTGGCTTGTTGTAGCAATGAACTTGAAGCATTTGTTACTTGAAAAGAGCGCTTAGGCAAATGCGGCAGACAAAAGCGCGTCGAAAACGGGATTCCGTTATTGTTGCGTTATGCGCGCCGACAACAACGTCATAAACAATTGGAATAAACGAACGTACTGCATGGTGTGCCGACGGCACAATTTTAATGAAAACGCACAGCGTTCAATAGCTATCCGCAACCGGCGACATATCCTCGCTGTAGTGCGGAAGAGAGTTTTGATTGCGCAATTAAATGTGGCGCGCGCGCGGTCTTCGTCATCGCCAACGAGTCTGAAGACTTCAGGACTGGCTTTAGATGCATTAACTTGTCGGAGTAATAAATAATTTTTCCAAAATCCTAACTCGCATTGCGATTAATCGGCCATCACTTGGATAATTGATGATTAAAATAATTTAACGAGCGTTCAACAGTTTTGATAAATATTTGCATTGCGTATGCGTCGCGCCGGCCTAATAACTGTGCCTCAGCTAATTATGATCATTGGCGATAATTTACGAAGCCGTTGCATCGCGTACGGTGCTATTGACTTAACGATTCGCATCTGATGCATTTCCATACGAGCTAATTGATTGCTATTACTGTTTCTTTGCAGATTTCTTTTTGAGCACGCACCGACCGCGGGGATGTTCTCTGATAACGGAAGTTGCATCGCTCGTTTATTATGGTAATTAAATAGCTTTGGACCAAAGACTACAAGGTAAGTGTACTCTACGTTCAAGCGAATAAAGTTAATAAAACCATGATTGACACGTGTTAAGGCCTTCAATAAAACCGACTAATAGTTATTCTTACATCATTGACATGAATTAGCATTGGTTTTGTAACTTTTTAGACCTTCAGAAATGCGTATTGTTTGGAATTGAGTAAGAATTTAGTTCAATTACCAATGTAACAAATTGTTTTACTCAATTGGTAAACTTTTTACAAGTTTTGGTCTAGTTAATTCAATAAGTGAAATTCAGACGAATGAGACTGTTGCTAAATTCGCGAATTATGACTTACGCAACATGCAGTCAATTTTAAATCCTTAATGGCATGATATGCACTTCAAATTACCATGTCAATGAGCAAACACTCGTTGAGTTTCTCTTGAGGAAGACGAACTCGCGAAGAGTGACTGGGAACAGCGAACAAAATGCCAAACGTGTAAACGGTACGCATGCTATAACGTTAGATAAAAGTATTCTGTCAATAGGCTTTAACAATGCATGCATTGCGACTACGGTGTGCAGCAGCGAAAGAACTCATGGAACGATGATGACGCGAGAAGGTTGTTGAACGTTTTAATTGTTTTCCCAGAAGTTCTTAGGCGTTCGCTGTCCATTTAATTCACTCCAAGGCACCTGGAGATATGATACTCATCGCCTTCTCGCGCTGTGTACCTTCATGCAAATGCAAACCAATGAAAAGCGCAAAAAGACTAGAATTCATTCGCGCAAAGTTAAAAAGTTTGTAATTAAATTCTACCGTGACAAACTTGAAAATTGGTTGCCCAAAATTTGAGCTCCAGTGAAAGTTTGATGAGCTTGGTGGCATGCGATGCGATTATATTTGAATAAATTAAATTAGGATAGAAGAAAGCATTCAAATTGGTTTGTTAATAACAAAGAAAGTTGTAAAAAGTGCATGAGTTTCTAATCAGTGGCGTTTATCATAATGCGGTTGGAATTTCTTATGGCGAAATAATAAATATGAGTTTTTCCAATTTTTTAAAAAATTTCTAGACTAAAATACCATCTTAAAAATGCGTCCAACAAATTTGGGATAGACCAATTTACTTCTTTGTAAGACTTGTGAAAAATTCAAGAGTTTTGACGATATCTTTAGTACTTTTCGAGATATTGATGAAATTAGATTACATTTCTTATCAAAGAAATTGTAATTTTAAATTAGTGATACAGAGCTCCAGATCTGATTACCTTCCTATATTCTAATGGATAGAGATGTAAGTTTTTATGTTATACTTGAACATGCAAGTAAAATAAAAAGTTGAAGAATTAAAATGATCGCTTCAAGTTAAGAATGCATCCAACAAATTTGCGATAGGCCAATTTACTTCTTTGTAAAACTTGTGAAAAATTCAAGAATTTTGATGATATCTTTAGTACTTTTTGAGATATTGATGAAATTAGATCACATTTCTTATGAAATTAAAACCCTCTTAAGTAAGTTTCTTGAACAAAATTCCCGGCAATGTTTTAATACTTGCTCATGATGGTTGTAAACCAGTTGGCCTGATGAACAATTAATACTTCTTGGGCTCATACTTCAGATTTAATTACGACTGTACGCGAGCTCTTAGGGGAAATATATTTACGGAGAAACAAGTTGTGTGCTGCGTCTGTCGGATAATTTGCTTTCCAATATGGTTCGCGAACCGCATTGCATTCCGTGAAGAGTTTCCAAGTGCGCGCACACTTTGTTGCGGTGCGAACCATCGTTTGGCAGACTTTGATGTAATACAAATGAGGAAGTGAATCGTAAATGCCAAGCTACCGTAATGCGTTGCATCGAGTGTCTGCCTTATCTGTAGAGTTTCAAATATTTTGATAGTTGCGCGGTTCGCTTCAGGGAAATGTTTAGAAATCGGAATGGTGTTTAACTTCAACACGTATTATTCTAGAGTAATGATGTACATACTTAGCAAGACTTAATTCGCAGAATTCAATGTTCTTCATCGCAGAAAACTATGCGATAAATTACATGGATGCCAAAGTTTACCCATTCAAAGGCAATAAAATTATTATTATTGTTCATTGAGTGAAATTGTACGTCAACCGTAATACGAGTTAAATAAATGTTTATCGTATGAATGCGTTTGTAAATAGCGAAAAAACGCGTGGTATCAATCACCGCGCGCGCAATGTTCGCGTTGGTGTGAAATAAAAATAGAAGTTTAAAAGTAATAATTGCACAGATCGAGTGCGACGAAACGAAATAAAAGCACGCTCCGTGTTGGTGGTGCATTGAAATGTTACATTTCAGGCGTACGTCCAACAATTCTCGAGTTCAATAACTTCATTATCTAACATCGGTCTGCGCGCCGCCAATTGCCATTGATTGCCCGCACACTCGAAATAAACAAACGGCCAATCCTGAAAATAAATACAAAAAGGAAAAACTATCGCTGAAACTAAAACAAATTGGCCTGGTAAACAAGTTGCTGTGAGCAATTGCTACAAATTGGGTGTCCGAGATAAAGCTCACTTTCACGGCTTATTCCTATGTATAAAACACAATTAATGTGAATTGTACACTAACTAATAAAATATATTGCCAGCGTGCGTCTAACAAATACGTAATTAAATTAACTGATAAACTATGCGCGATAATATACCATTATTAATTTAACCCCTGCATTTTTATCGATAAAACACGACAAATGCACTTGATGGCAAGTGAAAACTTTAAATAACTTTCTGTGCACTACCCATGCATTTGATTTGCATGGCTAATTTAATAATAAACAGAAGGATGACGGGCGTCAAATTGAACTTAAGCATGATTAATATGCGCTTGTTTAACAAGTTGACTTACGGACTTAAAACCTAAGCCCTGAAGAACATTACGCAGTTGAATGCAATTTTCGTTAAATGTTACGAGGCTTTGCGATGCAAATAATGCATTATTTAATTGGTGCTTTGTTGGACTTAATAAACAAACGACTTCCGAGTTTTTGACCTCGTTTCGCGTCGATTAGAAAATTATTTATCTGCATTTAAAGAAAATACCGCGTCTCGAAATGGTAAACTGCAAGTGCGCACATGGCAGCAAGTGTAACAGTTCTCATAAAAAGTGGAACACAACCATCTGACAACTAAAAGATCAATATCGCCAAATAACACACTTGATAACTAATAATTGCCTACTATTTTCCCGATAATTATAAATTTCTCTCATGCGGCGTTTTTACAAAAATCCCTCTGCAATTTAAATTGAAACTTTCAAATGTTTCATGCTTTACAATAACATACAATTGCGTGCTGACGAATACGGTGAATAAAATATAATCAATAGCAATTTTCCCCATTCAGAGCGTAGTATGAAAAGTGAAACGTGCTTTGTCTTCTTGATTTTTGTTGGGCGCTTTCCAGTGCTCAATTCCAGAGAGAGAGTGTTTAGTGTTCGCGCTCGAATGACCAGAAGCACGATGATGAATATGAAATAGCCACACTGAATGTGGCTAGCTTATTATTGTTTACCAACATAAAAATGCATTGGTTACTGCATGCATTTTTCATTCAATTTTTTTTTGCGCTAGTGATAGAACGCTTGCGCGCGCGACAACAAAAGAACGCAATAAATTTCGTCGATAAAACGTTCACCTTGTATTCTCAGCCATCTACTGAAAGTGTAGTAGTCGTCGGGTGGGATGTCATTGTACGTATTATTTTCAGACGATAGAATTCGCGCAGGAGACGCGCCTCCGCGACGAGGGAGTCGAAACTTTGCCGTCGTCGTCCTCGACGGTATTCGCGCAACCCGAAATTCCATTGAACTCATAGAAAAAACCGTCAGACGCACTCCTGTTAAGAGATCACAAACGCATTCTGGCTGAATGTCTGAATACTATTTATTCGCAAGCCACTGCACAGGATAAAACTTAATTAAAACCGTTTAAGTTTTTGCTGCTTGCTTGGGAATTATTTCAATTTCTCCTCAAGTTTCTTTAGAATAAGACGCTACTTATTAAAAGATAAATTCATGAAACTTCTTCTTAAATAAGCTGCACTTGTTAAATAAATTTCACGCTAAATAACTCGAGAAGTTTTCCACCAGAAATAATGAACAACTTTCTTGTTTTCTAATCAACAATTAAATAAAACTTTTTTTTCGGATATTATTTTAAGTATTTTGCAATGTCACGAAAAAATCAACGCATAGAAAGCCGTCAGGACTTAACAGCTTTGAGTGCTAATTGCTTTTATTGCTTGGCGTCTTCAGGAAAGCCAAACAAAGACGTTGTAGAATAAATGCGCGCGCGTGGCGCACAATGAATCATCTTGAGCGTTTCTCTCTTGTAAGAGGTTTTTCCCTTCGCGTGTACTTTGGTATCGCGAAATGCAAAGCAAACCGAACGAGAATACTACAACTACGGTGCGTTGGCTTCGCCTTGGCGGTGGCGGCGGCAACGACACGAAACTTCTAATCGCGCGTGCACAAAGCGCATGGAAATTTATGCGCGGCTCGTAATCGCTTCCCACCGCACCGAAATGATATTGGACACTCGGGCTAGTAAATAAGTTTTTTGCGTAGAAAAACCCGTAAAACTTCACCGAGCATAAATCAGTAATCGCACTGACCAAGTGAACGCGATTTAACCCAGTAACGCAACGAAGAAGTGCATGAAAAATTGAATTTTCAATGCTTGCGCTAATGAAAGTGCTTATGGGGCACGAAAGAAATTGTGTAGAAATCGATTTTGTGCTCGTTCACAATGCATTTGCATAATAACAATGTAAATTATATTCATTTGCTTGAAATGCAGTTTGCACAAGTTTTGCACGATTTATGGCTTCAACTTACTTATCTTTCTTCCCTCTGTGCCGTTAGAGATTATTCACCTTCGAGACCTAAAAAGGTGCGGAGTGATAATTACCTAACTGTAATACTACTTGAACCAACTTTTTTAATGAAATTGAATTTGTTTCACGCTTTAATTCGCATATGAAACTTGTTTACTTGACCCGACCTTCAGCGCTCTATTGCATTATTAATTAAAAGTGTATGTGCTATAAAGTTTTATGCAAAGCCAAAAAAATGGAAAATACTTAGGCCAGTGCGCAACGTTTTGTTCCAAGTGCCGCAAGAGGTCCGTTAATTAAGCATCAGGACTCCAAGACGCTTATCAAGCTTGCAGTTTAATTAGATTTTAAGCGTTATTAGCGCCATAATGAAATGGGATTATGTGACACAATTTCGCTGAAAGCATGAGCGTGCCTCTCGGCGGAATTTCCCTCAGGTGAAGTAGTTCACTCCTTCGCTCTCTAAAAAACGTCGAATAAAAATAGAACGAGTAAAAGAGTTAATTTTTGTTGGTCGTTGCTTCCTCTTCGTGCACTTAAACTAACTGCTTGCCCAACGTGCGCTTGAATTATGCATAAATTCGTTCTCATCGACTGCCTTCATATTTCACCAAACTAAACTAAGCAACAAGGTGTGTATCGAACGGCTGGCGGAAATCGTTTCTGACAGGTGCGCAATATCCGAGTCACCCTTTTTTGCCCTCTGCGTTCGCACAGCCCGCATGCATATTTCATGTCCATCCAACTTATTTTCATAATAATAGTTTAGAACGGAACGCGATGCATCGCGCGAGTTCCCAACGCGCGCATTTCAGAATTCAAATAGAGATATTTAGTGTTTGTTTTATTTAATGTGCTGTGCGCTCCTCGTTCGTGCAACTCAACTAAAAGTTTAACGCATCAAATTAAAAATTAACTTGACTATTTTTTAACCATATTTACCTGGTAGCAAAGTAGTGGTGTATGCATTTTAATTATTTAATAACATGAACTGAAAAACATTAAAGTTTTCAGTGCTGTTCTATAAAGCGTTTTACTCTGGTCAACTGTACAGCGCCCTATTTTAAATAATGAAATTTTAATGAAGTTGGTAATTGAATTATAAGAAGTAATTAAACTGCCATGATAAATTTTATAATCCTAGAATTTATGGGAACCGCTTGTATGAGTTGAAATTTATTGATCAATAAAATAGCTCTGAAAGGAAATAAAATTTTAAAGTATTGCTAAAAGTTGTAAGAGATTCATCGATTAGGACTTTTCAGTTTTTAAACTTTCAGTTAGTTTAAAGATAAGTTCATAATATACCTACTTTTAACTTATAATTACCCACATATTACTGAAACTTAATATGCATCAATTTTCCACTAAATTGATGCCGTATAATTACCTAAAATGAAAAGTATTAATACCAGGCATTAAATCGTTATTTAACTTACCGATTCAAACGGAGATTATAATGAAATATTTTTTAAATAAATTGCGCATTGTTAAAACGTTAATTATGTGTGATAAAAAATACACGTGTGTTTCTACCACTGTGTAAATATACCTACTAGATATAATCTTGTTGAGATTATTTTAGCAAAACAAAAATTCAATTAGATGGTATAATTTGGTGATAATTAACAATTACCTAAAGCATTATGTCAACATATCAACATAAAATGCGAGATGATGTAGCATTATGGAATTTGTTGCAGGCATTTGTGCGAGCGATGGCCAGCGGTGCACAGCCGGGACTTCTTGTCCCGCCGCGCAACAATAACACATTAGGTGTTATTCCAGGACTCCGTGTGCCGGATGGGCCCAAAGTGGAGCAATGTCATGTCGACACACATTATGATATCGTCACGGCCGCCGTGTGTTCAGGATACATTATATTCGGCATTCTGTACACATTCTGCGGTGAGTAAATAAATAAAGTTTTGGGGTAATACGAAATACTATCATTCTTGCTCTCGCTGTAATTGCAACCATTGTGCGGTATGTTATGGATTATCTTTCATTACATCTGAATATCGTGTGCATGTGCGATGGCGATGATCAGGATAATTGAAACGTTGCACGAAGAGCACATATGATAATCAGCACGTTGAGAGTTGCCAGGGGAACGTGCGCCGCACGAAACGCAATGACATCGTTTCAAGTCGCCTGTGCGTCGGGTGCGGGGGTGTAATCGATCAGAGCGGCGGCGGCAGTCCTCGCCGAGCCAGCAGATGCTGTGAGCGGAGGCGGCGAGGCCACACCCGATACACACCGCTCACATGTTTGCACATTGTTCCTCTGCCGCCCGCTGCGCCTTTTTTCGCACTCGTCCGAGCGATATTATTCAATTGATTAGCTTATCAGCTATTTGCACGCATGATTAATGGCCTTTGTTATGTGCTCCAGCATTGCATTAACCTTCTCCTCCTTCCTTCTTTGTTTTCTTGATCGACTTCTCGGCCATAAACAAAAGAACTACTTTGCGCTCGCGATCATTTGAAATTGTAATTTGGATTTCTAAAATCTGAAAAACAATGAAACCAAGAGATGTTTAGCATTTGCATAGCACTAAAATATTCATTAATCCTGTGAAGGATTTGCTGGAATGCATGTGGTGAAGTATATAGGTCAAAAAGCTTAGGAAGAGCGTGAGTGCGTTTACTTTATTGCGGGGGTATCCTTAATATTGTATGAAGTAAAAGGGGTCAGTCATGTATTTCGGGCTGGTTTCATTAGGCGACTGGGGGGAAAGTAGGCACACTATGCGCAAACTTGTTTACTGATCGCTTGAGCAAACAACTTTAAGAGGCTCTTAATTAACTTGTTATTGTTCTGCAGGATACAGATGCTTCAAGACCGTCATGTTCCTCACGGGTTTCATCTTCGCGTCAAGCATTGTCTATTTAATATGTCTGCAAGGCGAACTGCTGCCGCCGTATGGCAACGCTGGCATAGCAATCTTCGCCGGAATATTATTCGGTCTCATCACGATGCTAGTCCAATATGTGGGTCTCTTCATGGAGGGTCTCCACACTGGTCTTTTGCTTGGCCTCGCTGGCCTCATCGCCGCCGATCACATAATGGAAACATCACCGCGCGGTTCAATCTGGTTGTGCGTCGGAGTGCTGCTCATGAGCGCTCTGATTTTAGCAATATTTAATTTATATTTTCGAAAAGGTGTGCTATAGTTATTGGCTGATTAGTCATGCGACTAATTACGAGTCATTTTAGGCTTGACCATATTGGGCACCAGTATTTACGGCGGCGCAATTATTTCTGCATCACTCGACTACTTCGTCGAGCGGCTCGCAACGGTGGCATGGATCTGGGAGCGCGTCTCACTGCGTCCGGCCGTGCCGCCGCCCTGCTGGTACTCGTGGATCCTGCTGGGCATCTGGCCAGCTTTAGTTCTAATGGGATTACTAATTCAGTGCGCGCTGACAGGCCGTGGCACGTATCACGAAGATGGTAAGAGAGTTAATTAACTTCCTCTTTCGTATTCGTATCATTAAACTCATATGCGTTGTTACATTGCAGTCGCCGCGGGCAGGAAGAAGCCGCGGCCACCTGGTAACAATCCGCGGACGCGTGTCGTCCGCGCTGAAATGCGACAGAAGAAGTACAGATATTTGTACCAAGTGCGCACAGCTCACGGCGACGTCATCAGTCAGGTTGGAAAGTTTAGAGCGCTACTTAATCCGCGTCGCTCATAATGATTTATTGTTTGTGTGCAGAACTTTGTGCAAGCTCTGCACCAAAAGAAGGATCCCGGAGGCGCACCTGGCGAATGTAGCACACTGCAGTCGGATGCGACCCATTTAACCATACTGCCCGACACGAATATGGCCGTCTTAACGGAAAGCGAGGACGATAGCCAAACGGAAATCACAACGCAACGATGAGCGGATTAAGTCGCTGTCTGTATCAAAATCACATGCACCGACGATATGATGCCCAGCCAGCCAGCCAGCCAGCCAGCTTGCGTTTATTTCTGATTTTTTGACAATAATTACCAACGTACGTATCGCAAAGCGAACCAAAATTATTCAGTGCTTTCTTGAATATTCGAGCTCAAAATGAAACCTGGAATCAAATCAAATGCAGCAAATTATTTATACATAAATAGCATGTTAGTTAGCAATTGGTTGATTTGATTTCGATTCGCTCAAAAATGAACAAATCAAAATTGATACACACAAGCAAAATGAATGAGAGAAACGCTGCTAAACAATAAAAAGTTCAACAAATTTTTCATGAACGTAGAGAGCGTATTGATTTTTAGAAAGAAACGTTTACAACAAAAAAAATCTCGTAGATTTAGATGAATTTTAAGCACTGAACTATGTGACGATTATAATTGTAAGGCGAGGAGAGTTTGAAGTTGAGAGAATTTGAACAAATATTTTGGCACCGACGATGTAAAACGTTTGTAATGTAATAATAATGCGATAATGACTTGGCAACGGTACGCGAATGAAAATCAAAAATAATATCAAAGTCTGGATATTGGGTTCAATGCGTTTAATAATTAATCATTAAGATGTAAAATTATTTGCCAATTAATGAGCAACGGCTTTACGACGTTCAACGGAAGCTAAACGTTTATTCTAGTACTCTAAGCTAAATGTTCATTATTCAAACAACAAAAATATTTATTATGAAATAAATATTACATGTCCCTCTCTCTCTATATACCTATATTGTGTAATTATGAATTATTGAGTAATTTATTAGTCTATGATGAAAGTGAATCGATTGTGTGATAATTTGACTACAATTAATTATTAATTTAGATAGGTATGAGTATTCTCATTAAGATGCGCGACTTTAAAGTATATATTATATAAATATCCGACATAATCACCTGCCAATTTTTAATGTATATATTATACATATATATTTACATATATAGAGAGCAAGAAGAAGGAATATGATTCGAGTCGCGATAATTTTCCAAAAAAATTCCAACATTACGTTTTCTTTTCGTATGAATGACAAAAGGGTAAAATTAACATTCCATGCAATTTTATGTTCTTCGAAATTTCTTCACGCGTTAAAAGTGCCTTTGGCAAATAATTAATTTGTTTTATAAATTTTTGTCAAGACACGCATTATGTTTTTCCCGTATTAATTAAAAGGCATCAATAGCTTTGTAGAAGTAATTAATTTGTTTGTTACAAGTCGAACGACGCATAATTTGTGAAATATAAACAGGGACTATGCAAAAACAAAAAAGCAAGTATAGATTGTAACTAACTTTGAAATTTCAAAAAGCATTGTAAAGTAAAGAAAGTATAAAAATATATAGTTTGTGTACATAATAAAGGGGTTCCTCTCTTTCATTTGCTAGGTGGTCCATTGCTATAATTTATTTTAATATAAAATAAAAAAGAAAAAGAGTTTTAGTTATACCGAGATTCAATATGATGGTTGGCAATTGCATATCCTACATTATCAATACCATCAATTGCGTCAATGGCACTTAATGCAGTTGTAATAGGTCCAGGACTCTCAAGACACAAATCATTCGCGTTAATTGATTCACGATAACCAAACTGTGACTGCGTATTATTGAATCCATCTTTATCAAGAGTTTGATAGCTATCACTGCTCACAATCATATCATAATTATTATTCATTGAAGTATTTGTATCGTGATAAATTATTTCGTTCATCTCATTTGAAATACTTTTCTGAAATAGAATTTATTTATTATTTGTTTATATTCTGAGGATCCACGTTGATAACTTACAGGTGTTGCTTTTCGATGCGATATGCAGAATGTACACACAGCAGAACGTTTTTCTTCATTTAAACCATTTCCATTGTTGTCAATATTTTTTAGAATATGATGACAAGCTTTAGCATTCGGCCCTGAATCAAACCAATTAAATACGATCAAATGTAAAATACGACATATCACTTTACCGGCAATTAATTGCGTTGCTAAATGTGATATGTAACTAGAGGCTAAACGAAGCGTTTCAATTTTTGATAATTTTCTATCCTTTGGCTCAGTTGGTATGAGCGTTCTTAACGTTAAAAACGCTGAATTTACGCTATAATTAAAAAGGCATTAATCATATAATAACTTCACGAGAAGTGCTCTTTACCTGTGAGTTCTATCACGTTCTCGCGCATTTGCTTGACTCCGTTGCTTCACCGGATATAAATTATTATACTCATCACTATACGGAAAATGCATACTCGGAAAATTCCGGGTGGTATCACTATTCGTTCCAACTTTTCTACGACTTCTTAACTTTGTTGCGGACATTTGTCACCTCTTCCAATCACCTCACTCAATTATTTCTATTAATAATTTTCAAACCACCAATGAACATTTCACTGGCAACTTATAACTTATAACGTTCAAGTCGATATAAAGATGTTAACTCATCAGTAGGCAGCGCAAAACTGAACCGTCACATCGTTTCGAACCAATTTGTAACGGAGCCACATGTTCGCCCAACGAATGCTAGAATCTGTTTTGTTTACAATGTGCTAAACTCATCAACACTATAATTATGTCTTTGACTGTTGACTTCTTTCTAATTGTTGTCAACAGTTGCAATTACTATTTCTCTCTGATGTCTTTTCCATTCGGAAAACGCGTAAAAAAAGTCATAGCAATGCGGATTTGATGTGTGAACTGCGTTCTAGTTTTGTTATAGCTTTCAATTATTATTGTTTAAAGAGTTGTTAACGTACGAAACTAAGAGTGCGTGCGCACATTTGGGTACATTTCTGTTAAAATTAATGAATTGATGACTAAACATATGACTCGCGTTATTATTTGTTTCGATTAAAAAGCCATTAATTAATTCTCATCAATTTACGATGCAACCTTAAGTGCATTCTTCGGCGCAAAGCTCTCGTTCCATTTCGACGCAAATCGCGCGTGATTGCATCAACAAATAGCCCTTTGAAAAATTTATTTAGTTGCCTTTTTTATCAACTAAAAACACACTACTGTTCTAGGCGATCTGCACTGGGAATATGTTTGCAATGTGTCGCGTAGATTTATGACCTCCGACGACGTCTAGGACTGGAAGTTGCGCATTATTCAAAACAAGGGATGACATTCTAAAGAAGCGCAACCTCAGAAGTTAGCCCCTTGTTGACTTTAGCGCAATAACATCTGTTCTTATATTCTTTTGTGGCACATTTATCTTTAACACATTTCTTTTGATAAATTATCGCGTAAACCAAACGCAATTTACGCGCACTGAGAAATATTACATTCAGCTATCTGATCTTAATAATGTATGTTAAGTTACTAAATAAGAAAATTACTATTTAGCAGCTAAAAATATGCAGCTGATTACATCTTTAATTAATTTTGATTAAACGTTTGCCGCCGCTCTTGCAAAAGTTAATTCATGTCGTGTTTAATTAAATGAATGCCTTCGTTGCTTTGCAGCGCAAAATATGATATTATTTTTAATGTTTTCGAACGAAAAATTACTTTAGTTTAATCATTATTACCCAGAAAAAATTAGACATTGCACTTTTTACATTTATATACTTCTTCCGCGAGCCATTCCACGTGGTCATTTGCCAATAGTTGTATTTCTTTAAACATTCTATGCAAATGCGTAAATTTCGTGTCGAGATACGATAAATTCGAATCATCCAATAATTCCGCCTTTAAACATTCCTGCGCAAATTGCAATGTATTAATCGGATTGTTGAAATCTTTCTTTACTTGATCGGAGGAAACGATTCCGTGGTTACTCTTATGATGCGTATTATTCTTTGCCATATACGATTGAATGCGGCATGTAATTGTCGTTAATTTTTCATTCTCACTATTCAATTCGATTAGCTTTTGTTTCAACTGCTCAATCAACTGATTCTTGTGATTAATAATAAACGAAAGCTCAGACTTGGTTTCAAGTTTATTAACTTTAATCTTCTTATTTTTCAACTCGTCTTTTAATTTATTAATTTCCGCAACGTGCTCACGTTGTTGTTCAAGCAATCCTTTAATACGCACGAACGAGTTTCGTAATCCATTCTTAAGGATTTTGGATTCGCCTGATAAAGTGCCAATCGAATTTCTTAATTGTTTTTGAAGGTGAATCAGTTTTTCTTCTGATATTTGTATTAAATTATCCTTATGAACCAGCTGCTTTTCGAGCGATGTAAGTTTTTCGGTAGATTCACTTGTTCTCAATTGCAAAACACGAATCAATTGTTCTTTCTTATTCAATAGACTCTGTAAATCATTACACTTGTCATTTAATTTATGAACTAGCTCTTCATTCCGTTTTTGATGATCTAATTCGTTTTTCTGCAGTATAATCTGCTCCTTCAGGCGCTCCATTTCCAATCCACTTTGATTTATTATATTTTTATGTTCTTCAATGAAAACTTGATATTTTGAAATTGTACTCTTTTGATTTGAACTCATCTCTGTTAATTGCAATCGTAATCTATCACATTCTAAACATTTTATGTCGTAATCCTGGATTTTCTTTTTCATAATTGCAAGTTGTTTTTCATGCGCCTTTTTATCGCGAATCATCTCATTGTGATCAGTGTAATATTTTGCTCTTAATTCATCAAAGTCATGTACCATTCTGGTAACGTGGTTTTGTAATTGATCTCGTTCAGCCAATAATGAATCAACATTAATATCGGGATGTGATTTTTCTTTCTTTCTTATTGTTTCAACCGATTGCAAACTGATTGGCACAGAGTGATAAACGCTTAAATTACTTGATCGTATTTCTCTTGCTTCAAGTCGACAACTCAAAGATTCAATTTGAGATGTAAGCGATTCTTTTACCTTTTCATGAGTTCGTAGTAAACTATTCTGATCTTCTACCAAGTTTTGAAGTTTATGTACCTTGTGCTTAGCATCCCGAAATTTGTTTTTATATTTTGCGCATTCAGCTTCTTGTTCCTTAAAATATTTAATTACAATATAATCGAATCATTCCAAAATCACGCACCTTAAATTTTTTGCTTAATGCATCAATTAATATATCATGTGTTGCAGATTGCATGTTATCAGTCCAATCTATTGTTTCATAATGGAATGGTTTCGTACGCTAAATAAAGATATATTCAATCAATAATGTTTGGACGGTGATAAATACTTGCCACATAATATAATGCCTCCTTTTGCTCGGGCGTAAGTTTAAGATGATCAATAAACGCATCCATGAGACTTAACCGACTTTGTAGTGCCATAATATTTTTGTTTTTATTAGTAAACAGCGTCTTCAATAAAGCTTGTGCGTTGATAAATTTGCCAATTGTACATTCCTAAAATGATGCTAAGATTAGTTGTGATTCAATATTGTTATTATTCAATCTTCTCCTGTTTCTGGATTAGCTGAAACCAAGTCTAAAATATATTGCTGACGATCTAGTGGATCCTGCGTCCATGCACGTGGGTCAGTAGCTGAAGGATAGGTCTTTAGATGAAATAAGGACTTTGCCTTCAGGGGTAAGTCAAGAGCATCGCATGGCGATTTAAATGCCCTTGTCTTCTTATGCACATAAGTTGCCATTTTTCAAAGTTAAAAATTGTGCATTAACTTAATCAGACCACCTGCATACGCAGAAAACACATAATATAAATTTTAACTAATTTTTAAGCAAGTGCATCATCGTTTAACAATTTTGCGATAAAATTTGCAACACTTTGCTTATATATAATGGGCAAACCATTTTTGGCATATATCAAAGTTGAACAATGAATAATAGCATTTGTTTTTGCATGTGTACCTTAATTTTTGTTAATTCTCGAAGTATTGAGTAAAAGAAATATGGATATTTTATCCTAGGCGTTAATATTCGCAATATTAAAAGTTTAAAACTTTTAAATTCAAATATATTCACTTTGAAGTTCGCCCAGTAGCTGGCGTACTACTGTGTCCTCCCCCATTCTACGTGGCATGGGTTGCATAGTCCATGTATCGTCATTATTAGTCATAACTACTAGGAATACCGTCGTGACGACATCCCCACGCAATTAAGTACACAACACAATCGCAGTGCGAATGCAAAAGCGGCAATGTTTGTACGTCGAAATAATACGAAAGCAACGACGTCTGAAGCGGTTTGTTGTTAGTAACAGTTCAATACGTTCGAGTGCGCGTCGTCGGCATCAAGTGCTAGCTTTTTGCGAGGCGCGATTGTCTACAAATGTTGCACGAAGCGAGCGGTGTATACAATTAGCCTTTGTGTCTAATCTGAGCAGAATTAAATGAAGCATCACAGCAAATTAGCAAAGTAAATTAAACACGGGCCAAAGGGATAAAGAGCAAGTGCAGGTCACTAGCTGCTCTCAGTGTTCGAGCCTGTTGTCCATGGCCGCAGCAATTCACCTGACGACCAACTATATCGTGCACACTTTGTTGATGGTAGGTGTTTGTTAATTTCTACTCTTCAATTGCAAAATGCCTCAAAAACAGCAACAACAATTGTCTGCGAAGATGCGACGAGCACTTATCTCGCGGCGCAAACATAAACAAGCTGTAATACTTCGTCGCAAAGGTATGTAGTAGGCAGCATGTGAAGAAGGTGCGTTTGTGATACCTAGCAGCTAAAATTAAAACTTAACCAGCCGATGACATTGATAAATAAAGACTACATAGAACTCACTTGCTCAATCTTAATGCTTTAGCATGCTGCCCGCTACTAAAAATAAACAAACCAGCAAAAAAAGTTATTGACGCGGCAATGAGATTGAAGCAGTTTCGCAAAAGTATAGCCTTGAATCGCATATTTCATCAAGCTTTTGTTTTGCCAGTATTAAAGATGCTAGCGGTGATGGAGCCGCAGAACACGACGTCAATGGAGACGGCGGCCAATTCGCACAGCCAGGAATTCCTCAGCACTGGGCGCACAGGACGCAGGAATGCCTTGCCAGACATTCTTAGCGAGCACGCGGTCGTCTCCTCCGGAGACCTGCCAGCCCGCCTCCAAGGCTTGAGCACCAACGATGGTGCCAGCACTTCTGGCACCACAACTTCAGAACCAAGCACAAGCAAACAGGCGCAACAAGGTGATATTAATGGCAGTTGAATAATTCGAAGCGCAATGCATTAGTAACATCGCCTGAATTTTATTTCTCTGGTTACCTAATCGCTGAAGACCGCTCCGCTCCGACTTCTATAATTAATTCATTACTTAATGGCAATTGCCCGTGAGCGGATATTATTGTAGCGCTAAACTCATTCGAACATAATCGTGACGTGTTCTCTCGCAACCAATTGAATATTCAATATACACACTAATGTCAATACCACATGAAATAATCAAGTGACGAACCGCGTTAATGGCTGCGAACTGTTAAAAAGAAGCGCTTTCAATATCTCAGTAGTTATCTACTGCTAACCCATTATCGATGTACTTGCCAGCAATTTGCGTGATTTCTTCAAGTATTTTTTCCTTATTTATATAATTATTATTATTTTTAGCACACATACCGTGTTACTACAGTAAGAACCAACACGCAAGTTCCTATTTGCAACAATCTCATAGCATTGCGTTGGAATCAAATTGCTTCCATTCATTAAATTATTATTTTCATTATTTATTGTTCTTCATTCGCACCTAGCTCGATCGTTGTCTTAATAAATATCTCTCAGGCGCCTACTGTTTAAGAAGCAAGCCAAATTTCTAAAGTTTACGTAGAATGGGAAAAAGAGATGAACTAAAAAATGCCTAAGAAAAAATTATGCTCAACTACTTTCGGCAGACTTTTCGGATCAATGCAACGCAGAATAAGCCTAAATTTTATCATGTCAATATTTGATGTACTTTTTAAGAAAGTGTGTACTAGCATTAATATCCTTACAATTTCAGTACAAATACCGATAATCATGTAAATGTTGAGCTATCATTTTTTTATACCTCAAATAACAATATAAGGCAAACACATGATATGCACGTTGTCCGTAAGTATGGCCGCTCGTAAACGCGATTTATTTATTTGAATATGGTAGCAGCTGCTGTTCCATTACTCCTAAATTAACTGATTCAGTGATACATTATATG
Source organism: Aleochara curtula (assembly GCA_963978815.1). Classification (NCBI taxonomy): domain Eukaryota; kingdom Metazoa; phylum Arthropoda; class Insecta; order Coleoptera; family Staphylinidae; genus Aleochara; species Aleochara curtula. The sequence continues at coordinate 546,170 of OZ022219.1, forward strand.
CTTATCGGTAAATGACAAGATTACGTACCTACGTGTAGCAATTTGCATGCATACGAAACATTAATGCACCAGAGAGAATGACTTTAGCTTTAAGATATAGTAGAAATATTTTCAATAGAAAACGTAACTAAATCTTGCTGTAAATTTAATGTTGAATGTACATCATGACAGAGATTATTTATTACTCTTATTTCAAATGGAGACGTGACGTTCGCGAGTTGTATTCTTGCCGATGGAATATGTATTAGACGCTCGTGATAAATTTTTAAACTGTTAAAACTTTTTTTCTGTAAATATAAATATTATCGATTACGCTGTTGACGATTAAACACTTCCAAGTATTGTATTTCCATACCTAAACAACCCACTGCATCGATATCTATGTGCGTATTTATTTCATTTTGTACCGTTTCAATTAAACGCGTGTCTATTGTAACGCATGTCAACACTTATATAACAAGTGTCTATTAAGCTACTCTTCTGATATATACTGTTCAACGAGCAACTATTTCTATTCTTTTGTTACATGGAATGATATCATTTGAGCTTGCATTCGCGCATCTCATTACTTCTCATCCTCGCAATCTCAAATAACAATTGAAAAAGTAATTCCCATGCGCAAGCAAACAATTCGGAACAAGATAGACGTGATAAAGTTGATGTTCTTAACATATTTTTATATGCCATTTAAACCAAACATTTGATGAATAAGTGTAGTATTTGAAAAGTGAAAAACTACTTTCCTGTCTCGCGTTTATGCCAAGTAAAATTAAGAAATATGATAGAATGCATCGTAATTAGCGTAATTAACAAGTATGTACTTGCGACATTATAATCACGTACGTATTGATGAAATTGGAGTGAGTAAAATACTGTTAACATAATTATCATCGACTTGAGATAATTAATTGTAATTGCTATTTTCTGTTATTGTTTTTCCATTATCCGCCAACGTTTCATTACACCTTTATATCAGTCCACGCGAATAATAAAAATAGACGGGTCACGCACGAGCGGTTCTGAATGAAATCGCAATGCTGTATTAATATTTTGTCGTGATATACGAGATTGAAAGAAACAATTTTTGGTATCACATTTGTAGCAAACGCAAACGCCCGGAGCGCAAATGTATGTCAATGACTCAAAGTAGCTACTTGTTGAAATATATTCAGAGTGGCGGTTGCCCATTGTAATTATATAAACTAATAAATGATTATAATCGCTACAAATATACGACCTAGAAGTATAGATAAAAGGCAAAGATATGCGCAAATAACAAAAACGCGCTCCATGTGTGGTTGCTTCGGCTGCGCGCAATACCTACATAATGAATAAAATAATTAATTAATTATGAGCATCGCAAGCAGCAGGCCACCGACCACCGATACACCAACACACAATAAACATGTGATCAAGTGCAGAAATGTTTAGAAAACTCATTTAATAATTGAGTAAATAAATTATTAGTAAACAAGAGTACCTACTTTCTTTGGCCCTTGTTTGCTTACCTTTTTTCAGATATTTCTCTATTAATGGAAAATATTCAAGTCCAACACAACCAAAATTAATCAATATTCCACCAATGTCATCACGCCTTTTGGTGAGTAGTTCCCTGGAAAAGAAAATAAATTGCAAAGGTGACTCACCGACGTATTAATTTGCCCTTAACTTTGGATTACTCATTCCTTAAACTCCCTTTAGACAAGGTCTTTAGTCATGCAGAAAAAGCGGCAGCCCAAAAATGCCAAATTTCTAGCTATTGATTGATATGTAATTTAATTTGTGAGAATTGTTTATATTCAACTCCGGAATATTGTAATTTGGGCATATCAGATAAACAAAGGCTTCATCTTTGTTAGCCAAGTGTGAACATAATTATAGGATAAATCATGTATTAATTAATTATTCATTCATCTGGGAGAATAATGAAGAGATAATTATAACTCGCTTTTTATGGCACCCAAAAAAAGTCGCATAATGTTATCCAGTCCTATTGCCGTTAGCATTCAGGAGCTTGCGTAGATTGCTCTCGGTGGTCTTCATATTTGGATCAATCACCAGAGCTTTTTTGTACATTTCGCGAGCTCGCTCAATATGCCCCCAGCGATGGTATAGGACACCTACACGAAACAATCATCAACTCATAATCAAATTATGTACATGGAAATTATTTTGCGATTGAATTAAATCGTAATGCATTCCATCCACAACGCATTACGCAACTGCATGTATTGTATGTAGGTAATAAAACTTAATTGTCGAGTAATTAATAAATTTTGTTTACCTAGGTTGCTGTAGTACAATGCGTTGTTTGGATTAAAGTTCAGGGCCTCGAGAAAATGCTTTTCGGCTTTTTCAAATTCCTGCAATTTGCCCAACGTATTGGCAATGCTGAAATGTAGTGCTGGCGCCTTTGGATTATACATCAAGGCTACTCGTCCACGTTTAAGCACTTCATCATATTGATTGAGGCTATCCAACAAAACTAACGTATTACTCCACGCTGCTGTATGAGTTGATCGATGATGCACGGCCATTTCCCATGCTTTTAGAGCTTTTTCATTCAATTTCAGATCTAAATACTGTTCATAATGGGATGTATACAATGGGTGTTCATCTCATCAATAAATGATATAAATACTTACAAGGTTACCCAAATTGTAATAGCAGTCCGGATATTTTGGCCGGTGCGATATTGCTTTAAGATAGCAGTCTTCCGCTTCTTGTGTTTGGTTTAAAGTGGCTAATACAATGCCAAGATTCATCCAAGCGGCAGCAAAATTAGGACGCACGTGCACTGCACGGCGTAACAACCGTTCGGCCTCGGCGAATTGTTTATCTTCGCGCAAAATATTAGCGAGATTATTCATCGCCTGCTCGTAGTCAGGATTCAGTTCTAGTGCTCGCTGATATTCAGCAATAGCAAGTGTCCTATCATGTTTATCAGCAGCTACCTTGGCGACATTATAATGTACTTTTGCATTTAATGGGCACACCTTTAATGCAGATTTAAAGAGAGCCTCTTCTGATATCCATTCAATATTGCGAAGTATCGTTTTCACGAAGAATATCAAACACAATAGATAAAAACACTTCTTGCCAATATCCTAGGAAATTTAATAATGATAAATTTACGTAATGATAGTCATAATGTGTTACCCGTTTCACGTTCATGTTTCTAAATCCATGAGCAACGAGCAAACAGAATCCAATCGATGGCAGAAATAGTGCACGTTCCGCAATCACAAATCCAACTTTCATGAATAAATTTGAAGCCGGAATAAACGGCAAAATGAGAAAACAAACCCCAAGAATAACTTCGATGCTACAATAAAAAATACTTGATTAATAATTCAATAAATTATACATTCTATACCACCTTAATGAACCCTTCTTGTATTGATAATAAATTATAACTAACGACGATATCGCAGAAATCCATAATACGTAAACAAAAAATATTCTAATATCACTTGTTGACTCAATCAGAGGTATGCATCCCATGGACCAATCAAAACACAACCATTGTGGCCACAAAAGTAGCAAAAGATTTAAAAAATAAATGTAATTGTATGAAAAAAGCTGTAAAAATACTCATTAAAACTATAGCTATGTAAAAAAAGTTTAAAATACCCTTGTTAAAAACTTTTCAGAATATGCTGCAGCATTATCAATCTTTGTAAAAATTGGACCTTCAAATGCCATTATCCATAATCGAAAATACATTATTGCAATACATGCAATAATCAAACCTATTGCGCGTATTATTGATAGTTTACAATTTGTTTTTGTAAACATAAAAACTTCTAATACAAAACAAATTCCCTGGAATACAATAGATGTATTAAGTTTGCATGATATTGTAGACTCACTCACCAATGATGTTATTGCTGTTTCCTTGCATAAAACACCACTAAGGATAACTAATAAAACCACATGATATAAACATAATAACTGTAAAGTTGACTTAGTATTGAGCACCCTTTTGTATAAAATTATTGATGAAAGAAATGCAATAGCAGACAATAAATCTGCTCTTCCAACAAGACTAGCCACTACCTCACTGTGGATTGGATGCACAGTGAATAAAATACTTGCATACCAAGCAGTTTTCATGTGGGTAAAACATCTTAACATCTTGAAGATTAATGTTGCACATAATGCATATAGAACCACATTTGTAATATGGAACTGGAATGCATTTAATTTACCATCTGATAAGTAAACATTGAATCTGCAAAGTAACAATAAGCTTACAACCATGATAATCAGCTGTAATAAATGCACCTGTAAGTTATAATTGTTAAAGGCCTATATGATTTATGACTTAAATTCTTTGCAATTTCAGTGCCCCAGAAGTCATTGAAAAATACATCTTGCAGTGGTGATTGTGGTAACACATCTTTGTTTTTCACTATAGCTTCACTATCATCAAAAACAAACCCTCCAAACAACGTATTTGCATATGTTATTGTTGAAATTATTGCAAGTACTGCATATGGTATCTGAAGATAAAGTACAATTAGAGCAAGTCCTCGATCAAGTAACCATTCTTACCATCTTCATAGAAAACCACTTGTTGTGACCATTAAAACACTAGTGTTTACGTACAGCACTTTGTTGTTATTATTCACACATTTTAAAGTTACACTTGAGCTTTTTAATTGAGCAAGTTTCGTTGTTATTCCTAACCCCTAACTGTTCCTAACCACATCAACTGACACATAAACAACAGACGGTCCAGTTGAGTATGTATCCTAAAGAGGCGCTTAACAGAGTATTGAGTGTTGCCTATATAGTTTAGTAGAAATGCATTTAAATTTGAGCGCGCTGAGCGCAACTTTAAAACACGCGCAACAAACTTTTGAAAAAGTTTCGTTGACCGAGAATTTACCAAACTATTAAAAACAATGGAAAAGGCAATCCGTTTTTACTTTGGTCTTGCTTGCTGGTTGATTAGCGATTTGTGACGGGCCCGTTTAATTCCATTTCAAAACGCTATTGAAAAAACTTGTTCGACGTAAACGCACTCGGCAAACGGTATTATTTGATGAAATAAACCATGAAATAGTAAGCAAACAGCAAAACGCGTTGAATTAATGTCATCGCGCATCTAAGACGTATAATGACGGAGGCGTGATAGGCGAGCGAAATTGACGGCAAAATTTTTGCGCTCTTCGTGCGGCCAAACAACAACGTATTGGAATGCGCACTGCGATGGCGCGGATGATAATAATAATGAAAGAAGTAATAGAATATTGCCGCTGATGATGATGATGATAATAATTGCGAATGCGAATATGCTTTCTCTTTCCATAGGCATGGATGCATAGCAGAGTGTTGTTAGCACGCTCTACTAAGCTGCTCAATGCACAGCACACCGCACAGGTTTTGTGTTTTGTGGTGCGATACACGTTTTGTCTAACCGGCACAGGCAAATACCAAAAACAAACTTTGTTTTATTGCAAAGAAAAATGAAAATACGGTCACGTAAATCAAATCATTCAAATTAGGCGAATTTAATGCGCTTGCCGCGAATGATCACCAAATCTGTGCCAAATCAACGCGTACTATTAACGCGCTCGCTGTGAATCTCGTGCACAGCTAGTGTACAATAAACAATAGTCAATAAAATTGCAAACGACTCGGTTACCAGCCAACAAAACCATCTTTGGTACTCCCTAACTCTTTCCTTCGCGACTCTCAAATCGGTCGAGCAGACCTGGCGCGCGCGCGCGTTTCTTCAGTGCGTTTTGCGTTGCGTTTTGTTTACCGATTGTAGCAATTGGTGTGCGTGCTCGATTTACAAATTTATTAGGTCGAAACTTGCATTTTCAACCGACAGGCAACAAGCTGGCAACGCGATGGCAATCGGCGACGCGCATCAAATCGCAATGGTACACACCGAGGCGCGCGTTCGCGCTCGCGAGCTTGGTCGCGATCAACAACAACGCGCGAATACAATAATAATATCGTTGCCACACACATCAAATTACATCGAGGCAGCCAAGTGCAACCGGCAAAATCATAACGCGCCGTCCATCCATTCCATCAAACAACGAGGTGCATTCGCGCCAATGCGACAAACTAGTCCGCGCACAACGCACACCTGAGCGCAATACGAAAGCACAATAAATGTGTGCGCGCGAGCGCGAGAAGACGCATGCCTAATTTACTTTACTTAGAGCGCGCGCGCGCGTTGAGTGTCGCATTTATTGTGCAAGTCAAATAGTAGGTGATTCCACCCAACTGACATCGTTTTTCACTCACGTCCACTACAGCCGCAACAAGCAGCGTACTCCAGATACCACACATGCATACGCTTTACTTGAGGCAAAAGCCTGCGTGTGCAGAAGCACGCAAGTGGCAAACGCGTATGATTTCTAATTACGCGCGCACACACATTGCCAATCCGATCCAATCCAATCCAATCCCGCCGCATGTAATTTGAATTCATTCGATTTGTACGCGAGCGCGGTCCGCGGTGCGCGATGCGCGCATCCGGAAGTGTGTCAATCTGATAAAACCGACTGATAAATGTATTGCCGCGAGATGCGAACGCCGCGACACGATCGTTTCGGGGACACCCTATATAGGATTCGTATGCGCGCATACAAAGCAGGCTGGCTGTTGGTACTTGCTGGTACGGCGATATCAAGAATTGTTAACAGCAAGAGGAACAAGACGAGCCGCGCTCCTCGCACCACATTGCGTGGAGCAGAGCAAGAAGGCGAGCTCGCAGGTTTATAAATGTTCTTACCGAGGCAGGCAGCGCACACATATAACAACTGCGAGGCGATGTAACCCACTGACCCAGTTGCCCAGTTCCGCCATTAGGCTTGGTGCGCGCCGATGGAGATGACGCGATGCTCCCATGAGAAGAAGAGCCTCGTCTCTTCTGCACAAGCAGCGCGTGTATGCTAATTCGAGCTCCGATTATGTCTCATGCACGCTTTTAACATGTTTGCCATTCTTTTTATTCCGCAGCGCGTCTGCGTCTTCCGCAAGCGCGCCGAGTCGTTCTTCATGTCTTCATCCGCACGCGCAGCGCGCAATAACAATGTATTATTTTGTACGTTATTGAAACGCAAAATATGCCCAACATCTGGATGGAAATATTATGGATGTATTATACTTTTTTATGACCTGCACATCAACAATTACATTAAGCGTGCCCTGGCTTAGGAAGAAAATTAGTCAACGGCATTCAATGAGCAAATATTTAGACTGCTCAAGACGACTTCCAGATGCTATTTATTGTGCTAAAACGAATTGCTAAATTATTGTACATTGCACTTTATCTACTGACCTTCAAAACGAAGTGATTCCAAACTCTAACCATTCCAAGTAAATTTCTCAATTAATTAAGTGCGCTTCCGTGCTTCATTTGCGAAGAAAATTGAAGATTAACTTCAATCAACTCTTTTAAACTTTTCAAAACTTTTTCTGTATGCAATATGTACGTGAGCAAACGTTAAAGCAACCCTTTTCGGCTCGAATCACTAAAAAGAAATAACTGTAAACTTATTTATAATATGGATTTGGTCGCTTTCACATCAAAACAAAAATTATTTGGTTGCCATACGTTTGGCGTTTTTGTCAGAGCAACCACCGCTACTGTAAACCTATTTAAAAGAAAATTAATGGTTTTCCAATAACATGCAGATCTACACAATCTGCTTTCTTACCACTAGTTACCCGTTATAACCCGTTATTACAAAAGGGTTACTTTTATACGAAAGGAAGTACAGTTATAACGCATAAGATTTCCTAAAACTCGGCGATGAAAAAATTATTTTAAAGTTATTACACTTTACCTTATGGTGTTTTCCATATTTATGATATACAATCACTGTACAAGTTAATATTTTCTTAATTTGTCGTTAGAATCCGTGCCACATGTTGTCCTACCTAAAATTAATAGATTAGTTATTAGATAAAAGTAATTTATAATACACTAACTCATCCATTTAGACATTAGATCTAACCAACTAATAGTCGATTCCTAATTGAGATATCGCAGTTAAACTGGCTGGCAATTAGTCTGCAGACAAAACGCATCAAGATTGAAGCCATGTATGCACTGACCATCTATTTACCTGTGTCCCTTAACTTAAGGTGACTTATTTATTGAAGCACTTGCTTACCGCTCAATACAATCGCTTTTCAACATGCGCACCACGAATCGTTTCCTGCAAACACCAACCGTGTATAACAAAGGTGTGCATGTAGAACATTTCAGGAAATTCGGTAATAAGCCACAAAAACGCAAGGTGCACTTTGTTGAAACCAATTGTCACCATTATTTTCTTGGTTGCGCTTCTTTGCTCGCTCCTACAATGGGAAAAAATTGCAAAGAAGATTTATTACACCTGTATTTGTATGCAATTAACTCCGGTCTACCTTAAATTGCCCGCAAATAAAATATGCTCCTGTAAACTCTTTTATTTCAAGTTTTAAAAATTCCATGATTCTTCTTGCAATAACGTTTTAAATCCTAATTCGATTTGGCTTATCACGCTCGGCAATTGAATTAAAATAACTGTTTGGCCGCTGATCTGAAAAACAAAGAATATAAAACGATGGTTGATCAAAAATCATCGATGTCATTTCGTTACAACTCGCGTTTTTTTAAACATTGCATGTCCGGAAAATAATGTCATAAATACGAAGGACGTGATATGCATGAAGTAAAGTGACGAAATTAAAGCGTAAAGTGCAATAAAAGAGTGCAATTGTCGTTCTTGTTGGCGTAGTCGAGAAGTCAAAACAGGGGCTGCATGCTTTGATGCGTCGAACGCAAATATTTTGCTTATACAAATACGTCATGCCCACCCCATCCGTCTGAAAATTGAGATAATAGATTCGTTCCGGGTGCGAGCGCACAGGTAGCACTATAAAGTTTATTGAAATCAAAGAGATCTGCACGAATTAGCTCAGCATGGATGCGGAGCGCGCAAAAGGTGAGTTCACCACCTATCTTCAAGTGCGGTTTTGCGTGTGGTTTGCGCCTCCCCACCGCGTATCGAATACGCGTTAAAAGCTCTCGCCGAGACAAAGAGATTGATAAAAAGCGAAATTCGCATACATCGGCAGCGCGGCGCTCAAAAACCCGAACGAGCGATGATGTTTGCTCGTGCTACATGCTGCTGATTTACGAGTTATTGCAAGAAGACGAAGAAGTGCGCGCGGCCAAAGAGCGCGCAACTTGCAAATGTGTAAACGCTTTGCTGCATTTACTTTTACTTGCCTGCTTGTGCGCGCACATGTGCGCATTGCTTTGCAGGCTAATTCTAATCCGCGCTCCTCGTTGCGTGCGTATTCGTATATATTACAACAATTAAATAATTAGCCAAAGAGTTCTGATTTCACTCGCTCACATGTGTAGTCGCGCTGTTGATTGTTTAATTAGATTAAATTCACGCGAGGTGTGCGCCTAATATTTTTCTATTTCAGCTACAAACAGCTCATCACGCAATCTTTAGCGAAACGTACAATACTAATACGCGCATCTTATGAATGTCGCTTTAGTTATTGAGTTTACGTAGCACATCTTAAAGGGCAAAGATGAACTTTAGAATTTGCTAAAAAGGCGCCGAGTGCTTAAAATAAATGAAGCGGAAAACAAAAACGAATTGAGCAAGTTGCATTGAAGATTTCAAAATTGTGCACATACTCGGAAAATTTTGCAATCGAAGCAGTCAATATGCGTTAAGTTAAGACTGGTCGTGTGGTAATCTTGAGCTCATCCACTGCATATTGGTGTGCGCCGCTTTATTAAGTTAGATGCGCATAAACGGCGAATGCTAAACGACAAGATCGTCTTATTATACGGTAAAAGAGTTGTTGTTGTTGTTGTGTGTATTTCTCTTCTTCCATGTAGAAAACGGTGAACGGACGCCTGCGAACGCGCTTTGCACGGTGCGCTCGTATGCGCGAGATTATAGAATGTGGAGAAGCGCGCCAACTCGTACCGTACGCGCCGGTATGGACATGGACGTCCTTGCAAGGCCGCGGGACTTCCTAGATTGCAATACATTTCATTACAGACGATGGCGATTTGACTCTGATTTCTACGTGTTTATTGTTTTTGTGTTTTCTTACTTTTTGCACATCTATTCAGCTAACTAATTTCGGAGAACTTAAACCCAATTCTCTATTAAGTTAATAGCAATGGTCAAGCGATCGTTAATTATCCATTTGAGAAAATAAATAATTTGTCGATAATTTGTCTGATTTAATGTGCATTCTTGCAAATTAGTTTTCCTTCTTTTACGACTCTCCCCTGCCAGTCTAACGTTGGTAAAAAGTCGTTTTAAATATTCCGGTCAAATATTTTATGCGTTAAATTTATGGCGCAAAGTTTGTTCAAATGCAAACGCGCAACATTTGCATAAAAGAATGAAAATGCAAGTTTTCCCAATAAAAATTCAAATTAAGAATTTTGAATGTTCTCAAAGTCAGGCGGCGTTTGCCACTTAAACGCACAAAAAAACTTTTGGTACACTTTGAGAGTCCCCACCGCGTAAAAAGCAACCGCATTTGCTTAACTGGGTTAGCATCGCGTCGTGGTGTTCCTCCGCGCGTTTGCTACTTGACTTCGCGTTGCTGGTGCTGCTGGTGCGATACCACGCATTGTTAGCGGCAAATATACGCCAGGTACAGTTAGATACGAGGCGGTATCATCATCATTATCATCATCCGCAGCAAGCGGCAGCAGCAGCAGCGGCGGCCGGAGTGCGCTCCGCATCGCATCGGTCCGCACACCCAGCGAATATGAAGAGCACTCGGTACCAGCGCGCTGGCGAAGAACTAAACTATACTCTGCGTCTGGTAGGGGGGCCTACCATCAAACCTATTAGGCCATCCGCAGCACCGAATTGCCGCTGCTGATGGGTATGGTATGGTACTCACATTTTGGTAGGGCATTTCATCCACCGCTATACAGCCGCAGTCCAGTCTTACGGATTCCGCCTCGACGGTCACGTCGTCGTCGCCGTGTGCACCAGCAGCTATCGCTGCGTACTCACTACGAGAAAAACTTTACGAAAGTTCACCGCGCGCGCAATCAACGCTCCTTGCAGGACGCGCAACATCGTTATCCTGCGTGCCACCCTTCGGACACTCGTTCTACTGCAACAGGACAAACTTTAAAAGTATTTAAAGCAAAGTCAACTTGATGTAGTGTTATCACCTGGAGTGTGCAGATTCGGTTGTTGTTACTAGCAGTTAGTTTCGGGGCTAATTAAATGTGAATTTGTGATGCGTGTCGCCAAGAAGCGGGCCAAAACTTTACCCAACAAAAAACGCATATACGCTCTTGTGTGTCGTCCTGTCTTCAATTCTTCAAATGCTCGCAACTTCAAAGTGTGTTAAACTTGAATGTGCTCCACAAAAATCGCTTCCCTCTCTTGGATATTAAAAACCCCATCGCAATTGTCTTCCGCAAGGTGTGCGCCCTGGGTCAGCAAGCAAGCAAAACGTAAGTACGCGTGTACTGCACGCGATAAGAAAAGTACGACAGTTAAGCTGCCTTACTATACACATTTTTACCTTGACCGTGTACTGCCAGTGTTGCTGCACCAGCAGGCAGTGTGTCACGGGAAGAATGAACTCTCGGAGCGTTTATATACAAAGATTTCCCACAAGGACAACCACATCGCCTTGTCCATCAAATCATAACGTTGGTGATTTCATCCGCGCGCGCGCTCGCACCGTGTTTCATTGACCCTTTAGGAAAGTGCTTCAATTTCCAAACACACCTACAGAGTTCAGCGTCTTCTCCATCATATCCTCCAACCACGGGGCCAACGCACCAATGCAATTAGTTGCAATTACCTGCATTCGGGTAAATGCACATGCGTTGCAAGTGGCGATATAATTTTGATTGATGATTGATGTACGCATGGAAGAATTGCAATTTCGATGCCACTTGACGAATATGCCGCATAATAAATCCATACATAAAATAACGTCCCAGAAACCGTTTATCTAGGTCGCGCGAATCAGCCACTCATTACAGCGGGCATTGTAGGTAAATGATTGTTTTTTCTATAGGAATGTAGTAGCCGACACATTAATGCACATATTACACAATTGTGATATCCATTCGATTAATCATCAGCCCATTTGTGTTCAATCAGTATGCGCACGGCAAATGTATAAGATGTGTCTACATTATCAATCGAAATGTGTGAAAACTAAATTCCAACTCGTAGTAGCATGCAGAAAAATCCTTCTCGTAGTTTCTAGCATTTCTTCATTGGCTCCGTTTGTAATTACGTCGACGAGGCAGTAGTAATGACGACTGACTCATGTGTTTTGCCCAAAAATGTTTCGCAATCTAGTGCAAGAAATAAATGTCTTGCGCTCTTGAGACACAAAAACTTTATCATTAAGTATCTCGTCGTCGTGCTACCAGTGTGCGATGGCACAAACACTTGGTATATGATTTCTTTGCGTTGCGTTTTTGAGTTAAAATCCGATGGATGATGTTGCCGCGATGCGGTTGTTGGCGCAGAAGAGGGGCAACCCGGAGTTTGTGGAGTCACCGGTCCGTCCATCCGGGGGCCTATGTAGTACACTGACCCACTTTGCTAGTGACGCGCATACTTTTAAGTTAACTCTTCGTTTCGTATGTATCTCCGCGTACACAAAACAACGTACGCGAGCTCACGGATCACGATGCTGTTTCTGCCTTGTCCGGGTTGTTGTCTCCGTACATGCGCACGTACGCATGCATCATACAAAGAAACTTTTGTTGGATATAAAAGGCATTACATATATTCTTGTTACCATGCATTTTTTTGCATTTTCCACAATCAGTAATAAATCAAAATTGAATCGCTCGTAATCTAATCCAATTATTCCAAAGTTTCATCTTGCATATCATCGTGGTCTAACTGTTTTTCTCGTGCAGCCCCGGTCCAAACGCCTAATAGAAAACAGAATTTACAAACAATAAACTAATAACTCATGCAGATGTGATCTACGGGATCATATGATGATGATGTGTTGAGTACACACCTTTGAAAATAATTTTGCTACAATATCAATGAGATGCGACATCGTTGAGCGATCCGCGCAGAGCAGTGCCACACATCCAGCCACACACTCACCGTTAAAATTCTATTATTTGCCGTACAGAAAACAGCATGCTGAATAAACCTATGTATGTTTCGTATATTCGATTAGCATACAGTACGATGACGCCTCCACTGTGTTCTCGTCCTGATGATGTAGTTGTACCTAGAACATGTACATAGTACGTACAATCAAATTGTAATTTATGTGGAACGAATAACTGTACGCGAAATAAGGGTCTCATTAAAGCGCTAATAACTCACCCGCATTCGGTTGCAGATTGTACATGTTAAGTGCGCACACATGAGTACGAATATTTGCACTCGCAGAGATACGCGCGCAACGGCAAGTTGTTGATGTTGTTGTGGTTCGTTCCACATTGATAAAAGATACACACCGTGTACAGGTTGATGCGAGCTGCACACGACTGCAAAAAGAGTACAAATTGCATTAATGATGTCCACACTCTGCAATTTGATAGAGTTTAAAATCGGTGGTGCACCTCAAGGCGATGTAAATTCATCACAGGAAGCTCATTAAAGATGCAATGAATTCGCACATCGTTTGCATTCGAATTCGAAAAATTTAAATTAAAAATGAAAATGTAACAAGTACACATACTTTCTCTTCTCTCCGCCGTTCAATCCGTCATTCAAACGAACACACTCCACGATACTCTTGAGCTCTATCTTGCGCCGCTGGGAATCTTCGAAGAGCGTGCGCGCTCAAGACGCGTCGTGCGCCTTGATTAATTAAACAATTCCATTGTAAGTGCGCGGATTGGAACTATTGGAAGTCATCTGCAAAGCAAAAGAGATGCTTTAACGTAGAGGTACCATATACCTATATGTATAATGCAGCGATACAATTTAGCACGCATTGTGATAAACAAACAACGCGCGCGCGCGCGTTGGTGAAGAACTTTTGTGGTGATCACACATAGAGGCAACATGTCGCTAATTATGTTTGTAGGTCATAGCAATGAATACATACATCCAACCATATACTCCAGCACTCATGCTTCTTCTTCTAACGCAATGAAAAGTACGTGCGGCAGACGATTAAAAAAATGAAATTCACTTTCCGTTGTTAACGGCACACTCGTCATCATCATCGAGCGGCAGCACCAGCAGCCGCAGCCGGCAGCGATTCGCATTCGAGATGTTCTGCCTCCTTGCCCATTGGTACCCACATCCACAGACACAGTTTCGTGTTGCAAATGTGTGCTGATGACGCACCATATACCGCTAATCCATCCAAATGCTCCAACCAAAGCGGGCGTGTGCGCGCGTGGGTCCTGTTCGTACCAACAATACGTAAACTTTTTTCGACGCCGCCAGCGCTGGTGGGGACCATGTCTTTGCAACTCTTCGTGTCGGAAGTGTGTTAGCAGTACCATCAAAGCATCAATCGGTGCTGCTGCCTGCCCCTCTCCCACAAAAGCAAATCATTTATTCATTTTTAAATCGCATAACGGTACCTGATCACTTCCACTCAAATAAAATTGTGTCGCTGCTCGAAATCGCTGTCATTTTGCTATTCCATTGTTGCTTGACTCGGCGCTGATGATGGGATGTCCTTGTGGGAAATGCGCTCAGATTTTTGCATGCGCTGAAAACTTGTTGACGCTGAATGTACATACTGTTTCTGTTTGCTGTACATATTTCCCCTACGTAGGTTGATCATGACGCCGCCGATTACTGGATGATTGTAACCCTCTTCCGTTGCGCATCCGAATCGGCCGTGCCTTTACACGCACCCATAGCCCTTGATGGAAACAATGAAATATCCGAACGTGTCCGGCGGCAGCAACATGGCGGTCAGTGGTAACGCGTCGCACGTCGACGAAGTGGATTCGTTGTTCGCCTCCCCTTGCTGGCAGAACGCTTCCGGAGACTACATGGACCACAAGATCATACTGGACGGTACCATTGGTAGTCTGGGCTCGGATAAACTCCTGCTAGGTTCGCCCATCAATGACACGGATAGCGAAATTGCAACAAAGGCCACGATGGATGCTCTTGATAATCTTCTTCTGTCACAGCCCATCAATACCAGCCTCGCGGAATTGAAACCCTTACCACCATTCACCGGTTATACAGCCAATCTCAGCATTAACGGCATACAGGGTCACCATTACCATGCGATCGCTCAGCGCATTCCCGAAGAAAACAATAATACGTATAATAACTACAATGAGCAGAACATCGTGTCAAGCTCTACATGTAATGTGAGTGCTGATTCAGGCGGTGATAACGCGGCTGGGAATAAAACAATGTACGTAGACCAAGTGGTAAAACTTGGTTACGCAGATTGCGGAGCTGGTGATCCAGTTGTGTCAAGCGCAAAAATATATGATCCAGATTCTGGGACACCAGGCATCAAGAGCGAAATTAACGAGTATGACATCTCATCAATTGAAGACATCGCCGCAATTATCGGGTCGGCGATCGCAGACACAACGGTACCAAGCACGCAGAATGAGGAGGACGCGGCCGGGTCGCGTGATAGCTGGATGGACCTGGACGCGTGGATTGATGGTGCGTGCGTCGACCAGCAAAAGAGTCTAATCATTACTCAAGACGGGCTTTCCGAGTTTGTGATACCAAGCAGTAATAATACGCAAGGTCAAGAGTACACGAAGCTACCCTCTATTCAGCAGCAACAGCAGCAACAACCGCCACAGCAGCAAGGACCAAGTAGTGGGTCAACGCTGCAAAGTCTTCTCACGCACGGTTACATGCCCCTCCTCCAGAATCGGCTACAAAACGGTCCACCTATAAAACAAGAGGTGCCCAGTTCGAGTAATTATAGTAATGATCTAATTTCCACATCTAGTCCACCATCAAACGTCGTCTCCACAACGGACAATCTTATGCTTACCGTTAACGGCAGATTTCTGCCGCAGTATGGGGTGCATGCCGGTTTGGATGACCGGATACGTAGTCCTGATATGCTTGGTCAAAATTATCCCCACACGACGACTACGTCAACGCCATCCATTCCGAAAAAATCACGAAGTCGAGCGCAAAAGAAGGCGCAACAACAGCAACAGCAGCAGCAACAACAGCAGCAGCAGCAGCAGCAACAGCAGCAACAACCCGCAACGTCTACAGTCTTCCAGAGCGAACAAAGTCTTGGTCTCCTTGGTAAAGAGAAACCCGTCCATCGATGCAATATCTGCAATAGAGGCTTTCTGAATAAAAGTAATATTAAGGTGCATCTACGTACGCACACGGGTGAGAAGCCCTTCCGCTGTGATACGTGCGCAAAGGCATTTCGCCAGAAAGCGCATTTATTAAAGCATCAGCAAATTCATAAGCGCATCGGTCGAGATTGATAGCAATTGCGGCGCCAGAAGTTGCGCGCATCCTCTGCCTGGAACAAAGATCTAATTGTAATAACAATTCTATGAACAGAACAAACATGAAACACATACACATACTCGTGCTATAAGGAAAGGTACCTCACATAGATAGAAGTTAAATAGGGTGTCTGTCTCCCGCGCGCGCCCATGTTTTCCTATTTTTATGTATTTATTCGTGGACAAAAGTGCAATCTAATTGACAACGATCCAAGTGCTGCGATCGCACATCTCGGCACAACGTACTTGTATTTTTTAAGTTATGATCCTTTCAGGCACACAGTGTATTTGGTAAACTCTGTTTATAATTATGATTTTTCAAGCCCCCCAACTAATCAACTTGCGTTTCGCAAACGCTACAGCTAACTCTAATAACTTAAGCTACTCTATCCACTTGGTGTACTATAATTATTTATTCTCCTCACTCATTCTATTATTATGATTAATATTATTTGTAAATATGAACACATTTTGTACGTATGAATGCAACGTAAATTGGCAAAATTATGAAATAAAGCAAGAAAGCAAATAGGAAATGCCTCAGCTCAGGTATATGAAATTTAAATATACATATTTTATGTGTAAATTTAATTTTATAGCAACAATAAGAAGCGACGCGGACTTTTTGTGATAAAACCAATTTATATACTTAATATTTAAGTAACGTATTTGTTATTTATGCAATGTAAAGAAAGCTAAACGAAAGGACATACTCGAACCGGAAAAATCGAATATGAGGGAAACAAAAAATCACTGCATTGGTGCTCTCGATTATCTTGGAGAACACAACCAAGAGTAATAAATAATTCGTTACATTAATAGTCGTACAAATCTAGATTTCTTTTTTTGCGTCAACGTTTTCCTAATCGCAACTTACTTTGTTTATAACTGTTCATCTCGTCCGACATGTGGTTTGTTTTCTAATACAAGCGAATCGCCGTTGAAAAATGACAAATTTGATCTCATCAAAGAAACATAAACAATTCCGTACTTGCAAGAAGCAAAATTAACATAATTTGTCATCATACGTTCTCCGAATTTGCCAATTAACTTCATGATGAAAATATTGTAAATAGCATAAATACTTGCGTAAATTAGGTATTTATTATTTCTCTCCTTTGTTAAATAGTGCTGAAACTAGTAATTTAAAAGTGTGATACCATGATAAATAATATTGTTAGGTCGTATTTTATTAATTCACTCTATATTTCTCAATACTTACTTATTTTACCGACCGTGTATATAATTTTATTAGCGCCCTCCTTTATGGCAAATATACAAAAACAAAACACTATTCGAGACGCGGAAATACACATAATAAATTTGTAATTATATTTATTGCTTATTTTTTAAACTTTAGTGGCTTTTAAGATGGCTAAGTTTTGATTAGAGTATAAAATGTAAAAATATCACGAATACACGCTGTATTTTATTATTTTAAGGATAATTTATGCATATATAGAATCATATATATATATATATATATACATAGTAATACGTAGTTAGCTAATTGAAATGAATTATTTGTTATAAATCTTTTTGTTGTTGATTATTCATTAATGATGTCTAAAATGTTTTGTATTATAAACACCACTATTTTTAATATGAAACGATTTTCAGTCACTTGCAATATTTATTTACCATGATTTACAGCATTTACGCAATTACTACTCATTCGTAAGTATACCAAGTTCTAATCGCGGTGCGTTACGAAAAATTAAGTTAATTATAGCTGTTTTAACATAAGTGGCAAGCGACGTCGACGACAAAATTTCTAATTAAAAACTAATCTTTAATTAATTTGCGTTGCGCTTATAACGAACGTATTCATTAAAATCAATCAATAGTTTGATTAACTGAACATGCAAACTTTTCTAATGGGTAATAATTTATGTTTACCAAATTTATTCGCAAATTTGTTTCGAAAAATAATTATTTTATACGTATTGTAGTTTTTAGTGCGTTAAAGTTAAGCGATGGCCCCAATTGGGAATCACTTGTGTTCTTTCATTGTGAAGCGCGCCCGCTGAATATTTCGATTGTGTTACTTTAATTGTGTGTGCAGCATCTAATGCGCCTGCAAAAGCCAAAAGTCAACCTGCCCTCCACTAAAGAATTTACAACAGTAATCATCCTCATCATCATCATCAACCGAAGAGCGCAACGCGATGTGTATATGTTTGAGCGGATGTATGTCGCGTTCTACTTACACTACTTCTAAAGTGTGTACACCGATGCAATAAAAACGCGCTTTTTACCAACACCGTATGGATGTCTTTGAATAATATTAAACAAGTACGAGATATGGGTTTGGGCCGATTTACCCGAGATATATATCCGCGCGAAAATATTGCGCCGAGAATGCCGCAGACAGCGTTTGGTAAATATGCATGGGAAACGCACCTGAGAGACAATGGCTCAAAGCGTGCGTATTGGATATTCAAATACATGATGGATTCATGGAATACCAACAATGAGCAACGCGAAATAACAAAAGTGAATTGTGAACCGTTAACTGGAACGTAATCAGGCTGTGAACTACTAAATGCCCGCTAAGTGCATGGGCCTCACGCGACAATGATTAGTTGCGCGCACACCCTGTGGACGAGCATTGCTAAAATACAAGTTGAATGTCAATGAAATTTAAATTTACCAGCGCTATCATGAATCCATGAAGCATGTAAGAACTTTCTTTCGCTCTTCTGCTACACGTTCCGTGTCTTATTTTGTCGTTGACCTACTTTGTTGCGGCCGGCCGCGAAATTTCTTCGACGGCTTAACGCGCGCTGCTCGTGTTTCTCTTGCAACCGCTTCATACACATGCCGCAAGACTACAGCGCGCGCGCCAAAGAGAGATACCTGGTTGCTGCAGGATACTCGCGCAACGAAGATGATAACAGAGGCATGGGCAAAATATCAAATTTATAAAGCAGCAACGTGGATGTCGCATGCAGACACGAGCAAAGTTCGACAAGCACCAACAACAACAATGCTTTCTTCTTTGGTGCTTCCATTGCACACACTTACGTCCAGTTGTATGCCTTCGCATTCGTGTGTAGAGCACATGGTGTTCAAGCATAAGGAGAAATTGCTGGCCTTGTTACTTGACCTAGAAACACTGACGAGCCTCACGCATACGAATGCTTACCGCGCGCTCAGCCGCCAACAGTAAAATTCAGTCGGCAGCCGCGCAACATACCAAATGCATGTGCTTCTTAGTATGAAGTATGCTCAAAGCGCAACAACTCCCGTGCTGGCTTGATTGTAATGATGACTTTATGCTAAAGCAAGGCCACGATTATACTTTCTTCCAACGCATGGTATCATTCTTCCGTATTGTTCGCAACGATCGATCGGGACGATGAAACTCAATAACAGCGTATGATCAGATACAATTCGGGATGAAACATGATCTTATTAATAAAAAAACAACTGAACACATTTATCTATATGATGCATAGAAGTTTTGCATGCTTGCTTCCTTCACGCTTGCTTATTCCCCTTTGCATATCCTTTACTATTCGTGGTCCTGATTGCAACTATGATACCAAAAAATTCTAAAAACTATAAAGTCATTTGCCAAAAATTCTGCTTACTCATATTTACAAATGCATTTTTGACAGCAATCTATGCTCATTGACGTGGCTGTTTGATGCAGTAATACATAATCAATTTATAAAATGATAATAATAAAAAACTAATTCATTACTTCAGGTTTCTTCTCAAAGTTCTGCAAACTGTTTAAAAACTTTAGCACCATCATCTTATTTATACATTATCCATCTGCAAGCACTTGGTTCCTTTTACGTATTTACGTCTATATATTAGTCCTCCAGACCAGGAATGGGTGGTAATTCGAGTCGGTCTTTTTTATTAGTGCTGCTTGTTTGGAGGAAACTTAAAGGCGGTGATTTAGCTTTCTTTGGTGGAGGCTCCGTCTCCCCAAGCATCTCAGCCGCTTTCTTAATAAGATCTTCCTCTGAGAGCGAACTCAAGACACTTCCGCTTGGCTTTTCTTCAGCCAGCGTAGTTTTCTTCGGCTTGGGCAGATTTAGCGGTATGGACGCACTCACATTCGAATCAATCGAACTTGGTGAGCCGCTTGCAACGGTGCGAGAGTTCAACTTGGGGAGCATCAATGGTATTGTCAGATCATTGCTGTTACTTGAGGGTTCCGGCTATAAGGATTAAATGTGAGTTACTAAAACATAAACGGACACTTACAAAATACCTGGTACTCAGTGCTGTCCGCTTTGTTTCCTATGCCTTTAATGCTTTCTAAGATTTGTTGCAGATTACTAGGCAACGCAATATTCGCTAAGGTGCTTCGCTCCAAATCTGCACTTCCGGATGACACCAGGTCCTTGGAAACTTTATCTATTTCGGCTTTTTGAGCCGCAATTTTTTGATCGAGCTCTGCCATCTTCTGCTGTATCTCTAAACTGTTGGAAGGAAGAGCAGGTGGTGCAACATCAAGACCTATCAATAAAACGATTGTAAGTACGAAAAACAATGCCTTGAACAATATTAAAACCTGGAATTCCATCAAATTTATTACTGAATGGTTCAAATGGCGTAGGTTGACTGATGCTCGTATCCATGAAAGCAGCCGGTTTTGCGCTCGTTATCAAGTTCGATAACTCCGCTGCGTTTAAGCGCGATTTCGGCTCTGGGAGCGCCGTATCCGGATCAGAATCGGCCGGAGAATAAGGTTCATCTATGAATAAATGAACGGAACTAGAAACATGTTGCACATTATTCATTTGAACTACTTACCCATATCCTCATCATTCTCCTCAAGAACATCAATGCTTGGAACAGGCAATTTGATACGGGGATCGCGCGCAGGGGGTGGCGTGTATGAACGCGATGTTGATGGAGGTGTGGCTGGCGCCTTAACCGTCTTCACCTCAACACGCACTCGTTTAGAGGTATGATGCGAAGCAATTTCTGAACTTCTCTTTCGTTTGTCCCTAACGATAATGCCAACAAGTAAAGCTGGCCGATTCTCTTCAAAGCCGGGACCGGTGATGGGCAACAACGCACCAGGTATGGGACTGTGCGAAGCCAGTGGCAAAATGTAGAAGTCCTTGACGCGTTTATTTACACATTTTACCACACCTAAACGTTGTCTACTAGACAAGTAAGTATAAAGTGAAAGATAAGCAGCGCGCTCCTCCATCGTACTTGCAGAAAGGCGCAGTACCGATATTGTCTTGCTATTTGATGTCTTCATTTTGCCAATATAGTCCCACACCGTCGAAGGAGAAATGCGACCGACTATGTCTAGAGATTTTGGCAGTTCATCGCCGAGATTTGCACAATCACCGGAGACTTCAAATGCATTTATAATAATATGAGCCACATCGATCATGTTGATAGTGCCCTTCCACATTGCCTCTCGATTCTTTGGCGTTTCCGGAATTACTATCTCATTATTCGGGATCTCAGCTTCATCCTCCTTCTCATTTGACTTTATCTTATCAACAGACTGTGTAATTTCATCCACTTCCGGCACCCGTGGTGGTGTGGGTATTGTAACAGTAGAAGTTGGCTCATGATCGCTATCGCATTCTGTGCTCTGTGGTTGCACCACAGGCGGGGCTGCTTGTACTATTTCTTCTTGCTTCCACAACCGATCTTCCAAAGGTGGTACAATTTGTTTATCGACTAATTGTTCCAAAATCTCCTTTGATTTCTTATCGAGTTTATCGGTGTTGATTGTTTTATCTTTTTTAACATCATCCAAATCCTTTTTATGTCGGGAACTCTTGTGTGAAGACCGCCTGTCCCTATCACGATGACGATCACGACTACGTGAACGTCTCTTATCGTGGCGCGAGCTCCGTTCACGACTTCGCGATCTACGCTTACGATCTTTGCTACGGCTACGGTGCTTATCTCTAGACTTACGATCCTTCGATCTCTCCCTATCCCGTTTGCTGTGCTTACCCGAAGAAGACCTGCTGTCTTTGCCGTCTTCATCAGGAGCCTCTCCATCTGTTACTGGATTGGCAATCACATCAGTTACCTGATCCTTCGCACTATCATCCTCAAAAACAGTTTCACCCTTATGTGTTTTAAAAACATATTGCCTGTTGCAATTCAACAAATCTAATTCGGATTTTTTAATCATATCAAGCTGATGCTTTGTTTCGCGCTCGCGCCACAAAGCTAACTCTTGGCTAGCTAAATCGTCATGCGACAGTCGCACAAGCTGATAGGGATTAATTGACTTCTCACAAATGCGCCGCCAAAGCGTTTGATTCTTCGGATCTTTAATATTAAAAATAAGACTGCGATACTTATTCCTGTATTTTTGTCCAGTATCGGCAAAGCATTTATAAAGTTGTGATTCAATTTCATTAGAAACTTGCCGCAACTCATCGTCGGATAGTTTGAGATCTTCGACGTTCTTTAAGCGATTTGATAACTGCTCAAAGAATGTTTTCTTCACAGTCTCCCGCAGATTTTCTTGTTTCGGTTGCTGACTTACTTCAGCTTGTCGCGCTTTTGGTGTTTTCTGCGGCATTGGAATGGCTTCTTTCTTCACAACCTGTAATTTTGTTTGTTGAATTACTGGTGGTTTAATAATTTTTTGAACGAGTGTCGGAGTTTGTTGTTGTTGTGGCTTAGGTACTGTCGAGGCAGGTACAACCTTCAGTTTGCGTATTTCATGTGTTGGACTCGGTGAATGAGCATCTTTTGAGATTGTTTTTATAATCTATATATTAAAAGAGAGCAACAGTAATGAATATGAAAAAATGTGCTTTAACAATTTACTCACAGTTTTCGGTTTTAAAGTTGAATTTAAAACAATGGGGCGATTGTTATTCGGAGCCTGAACTGGGCTAGCAGAAGCTGGTTTTGCGCCATGCTGCAGAACCCCTATGTTCACACCTTTCTTTTGAATGGCTAATGATACATTTGAAGTGGTTGGATTCTTCACTAACTTAAGCTGGGATTGTGTCATTTTCGGTTTTACTTTTGTGGTTCGAACAACCTCATAGGATGGATTTTCGCTCAACCATTTATCCAAATTCGCTGCGCTTGGTGCATTACTGCCAGCAAGAATTTGTTTTGTTTTCCGGTTAAATACAACGACTTTCTCCACGCCCTGCGCGTGTTTCAGTATACAAGTATCGCTGCAATAAATCGAACTATTGCGAGACGGTTTGCCACACACCACACAACCGGGTGCCTTCTTTTCCTGTTTGTCATTACGCACTTTTTCCTTGGGAGTCATTGCAGACGATGTTACGCTGTGCTTACTTTTTACTGTTGATGTGCTACTATCGGAGGTTCGTGATGCTTTACGCATACGCCGTAATGCAGCCTTTGGTCGTTTCAAATTTGGATCTTTGCAAAATACACAAATCCAATCTCTTCCCTCTTGCTCCATCATTTGGCCCATTGCTTTTGTAACATTCACGCATTTTCCATGATACCACTCCTCGCAGGTATCGCAACAAATCATGAATCTATTGTTATGTGGTTGATTACAAACACACCACAGTTTATTCGGATCATCGTCTGATTCTTCTTCTTCCTCTTCCTCCGGTTCGGAAGTATCTTGGTCCTCTCCAGACACATGATCATCTGGTAATTTTGTAGCCAATCTAAAAACACATGGTCAGAAAATAATACCATTTGGATATAGAGTAATTACTTTGAAGATTGTTGCGGGGCCGCTGGTGTGCTCTTCTTATTTCTACTTCGAGTTGTGGGTCGCTCAATCGGCGGGATAACAACAACGCGACCGTCTGGTCGCACTATTTGCGTAGTTCCTGTTACTACTGATGAATTAGAAGTGACGACATTTGTACTTATATTACTTTGAATCTGCAATAAGAGACGTATTGAATTGTTTTTGAAAAATGTAAAGGTCCGCAATAATTTACCTGAGTCTCTACATTTGTAGGTAAAATAGTTTGAGGGAGGCTATTTGTTACAGCAATCGGCGCCTCAGCGAGCGTACTTAATTCGAGATTATCATTTAAAGATTTATCGATCACATTTTGCAATTCCGTGTTATTATCGACCAATGATTGGGCTACTTGATAAAGAATATCTTCGGAAATCATATCTGTATTGATATTATCTAAAATACTTTGGTCTAAATCAAGCGTGCCAGGATCAATGTTCATATTTGCATTGTTATCTTCAGTTGATAGAACAGCTTCAGGTAAAGCAGAATTTATTGTAAATGATTTCGTGTTTTCACTATGAATCATTGCGCGAATATCTTCAGCACTTGGCAGCGGCTCCAATTGCTGTTCGGCGGATTCACTCGAATTGCTCATCGTCTCCGAAAAGTCTTGAACTGACACTTGCTCACTACTAATGTTTGGTTTAGTTGCTACATCGGATTCAAATGTTTTTGATACAACTTTTTCGGCTTTTCTACTATCTAAGCTCATACGACGGGTTTTATCTAACGATTCCATAGTGCCCTTCTCGCATGCCGATTTTGATCGAACTTCCGGTGAGATTTTCAAAGGTTTCGGCGGCGATTTCTCTGTAGGCGTTGTAGGTGTACTTGGTCCATCTTTACCCACACGCCTAATAATATCTGGCGTTGAAAATAACGCCATATCATCCGGAGGGGTGGGCTTGATTACTTTCTTATCTTTTTTCGGTGTGGTTTTCAGTAACAGCGATTTATCGAGCGGTTCCACCTTCACCACTGCAACCTTTTTAAACTCATCAAGAAGAGCTTCATGTTTAACTTCTTCTTCTGCAAGCTCCTTCTTTGGCGTTGCAATGACAGGCGGCGGAACTTGTGGAGCTTCTTTCGGTTTCGGTTTCTTGAAGACGCGCTCTGAAGGTCGTTCTTTAAGCAAACCGGCATTTATCATTCTTTGTTTTTCCTTACTATTGACAAATATGGTTTGCTTCTTGCCTTTGACAATCTTGGTGATCTTTGTGAGTGGTTCATTAGTCAGCTGGGGATCAAGACTTCCTTCTTCCAGCATGCTCAATGTTTGCGCTAGTTCGTCAACCGCCTCCAGCGGCGGCGTTACGGGCGAACTTGTCCGAGCATAATCATGATCCATTTGGATATTACGCAAATTAAAGTCGAGCTCACTCATCTCGCCTGGATCTGAATGTGAACAATGAAAAATTGTGATTATCAAATAAGTACAAATTTACCTTCCATGTTATCCCTATTAATATAAGTTAAACTATCCAAAGTTATATTGACTTCCCCAGCATCCACTTTCTTCATTGTAACTAAGTTTATATCCATTGAGGGATGACTGCCTAAATGTTATTAGAAGTTAGCATTTATTTGTATACCATGTGTATGCTAATTACTCAATATTTCTTTAACTGTTTCCTTGTCCGGTGTGACTGTGCCATCAGGTCCTACAATAAGTGTTAATGCTTCATTGCCATAATTGAGTTCAGTTACACGGAATGTACTACTTGACATTCTGTGGACCACAAATGCCCAAGCTGCCTAAAACAAGACCACAATATAAATAATGTGCTCTTTTGCCATGCCAGTCAATCAAGATTCAAACCACATGTATTCACACATTCACTGCCCAGTCAATAAGAAACAGTTGATACAAATTTAATAGTATATTAAAGTAACAAAACAAGGCAGGCTTGGTGAATATGCAGAAATGAATCTTCTTATTGATAACTTCAAGCTAAAATAATTATACTTTAAGTAAAACGTTTAGATGAGAGGTTTAGGCACATGTTCCAGGGGAATCACCGGCGGCTTTGCTCGCAAAGATTATGCATGCATATCATAAAGAAGTACTTGAGTTTTGTTTGAAAAGAAGCTCTTCAGTCAATGACACTTTTGCTCAACTAATCCAGGGAGCAACGCCAACTTGAACAACATTCAAGTGACACACTATGTAATCAGACTTTCTTACTTTTAACGCACTGCTATTGGATATATTGGCATGTATGTACCTAAAGCACAGTTTATGTCAGCCTGGATGTGTATTTATGTGCGGCTAAATTAAACACGATGCGTGTGTTTTTTTCCTCCTATTTGCTTATGCGTATCGGCGACTGAAGCGATGCGATGCCGATGATGCTGCATTTGCCCGCGCCTTTCCGTTCATCGCACAATATGCACACAAATTAAGGCCTGGATGTCTTCGCCGAGCCAACAGCACGGAAACCCTTTATTGCCACTCCAATTATCGCTTGTTCAAGTCAATGGAATGCACCCACTAATAGCAAACGCTATGTAACGACGCGCCTTCTTCGTTAATGCTGGTTGCAACGAGAATGCTAACCGCACCGCGTTCTCGTATCACAATAGTACGCGAACGGTACGATCACATTATGTACAATTGGAACAGCACAGAATAGCCTAATTGCTCGTAGGTGATAACAGTGTTAGTAATCCAAAAGTACGCGGGATATACGCAAGAAAACACGATTTCCAATTGCTTGCAACCGCACTTGAAGCGAAGACGAGCACGCACTGAAGTGCTGAGAGTTCATCGAAAACGTCAAATAGACGCCATTTTCCAGCTGCCTGCTATACCGACAAGTGTTGTATTACAAGTTGCATATAGTCTGAAATCTAACAAGATCCTATCAATGAATGGGAAAGCATCAATTAAAAAATCATGCAAAATATCCAAGGAAGATGCTTACTATAATGATATCAAATAAAATTGCTTAAATAAATAGCCATATCAAAAGTGCTCACTCGGTTGCATATAAACGATTATCCTTGCGCTCCTTGATGTTCCTGAATCCTAGAATGGCCTCAATTCTATCAAATGCGGGTGGCAGTTTGCGGCTAATAATGGATTGTGCGAAGATTAAACACGCCGTCAGCGTTATACGCGCCTAATTATGACGATCGTACGTGGTGCATATTTACGAACGTTATTATGATGGCGGCGGGTTCGTTTTCGGGCTGGAAATACGATATTGGCGTGGGCGGTAGTAGCGGTCGGTACGATGGCGGTAATATTTCGCCCGTCGTGGAAGAGACATCATCGACGGACGGCAGCGGCAGCGATGAAGAAACAGAGCCAGCTAAATCGTTCCATCGTCGCTTATCGACGAATAAAGATATCAAATGTTCGGTATGTTTTCATTGTACTTTCCGCTCAACGTTTTCATTGTTACAGTGGTATTCTTGCAGCTTATTATGTCGTTTATGCATCTGCATATAAAGCTATACGAGTTTAATTTATGATTTTTCAATAAGACGCATTCTTCCGATTGCGAAAAGGCGGCATGAAATCCTTTATGCGCTCGTATATAATTTTGTCGTAATTTCTATGTGGCTTTCTTGTGAAGTATTACTGTTGTCTGCATAATAAATTATTCAAGCGTTATTTGCATTGCCGCATGTTTATTCCATAGCAATATTAAATTTTCATTGTTTAACCATCCCCGGAATTACAAGTGCGATCGATCCACACGCTCCTTCCGGAGCGTAGCATCCGGAACTCATCAAGTGGTTGCTGTATGCTGGGTTGTCTATGTACATGACTGTTCCTGTAATTTAACAAATGCGGTAGATTTAAATTATTGCAATCAATGTTGCTTTCAGGCGTCCATGAAAGAAGGATACTTATTGAAACAGACCTGGTCGTTTCAACGATGGCGGCGCAGATATTTCAAGCTCAAAGGACGCAAATTGTACTATGCCAAAGATACCAAGGTAAAGACATGTCCGGAAATAATCAGATGCGAAATGCATGCGTGACGCGCTCATAATATGCATTGAATTCAGCAATGATGAACATTATGCAATTACGTATGGGCGAACAGCGTCATTCATAGCGCACAATGCACATGCATGCCGTGCGGTCAATCGGTAAATGGGTCAATTCGCGCCAGGATAAATCGTTCCTAGAACGTAAATGAACATGACGCCTATGCGGTCGCTATGGATGACATACTCACTTTATTCAAAGTTCGCAATACTATGGCTCTTTTGCTCGAAGCTGTGAAGCTGTGTCTAAAACAATAGCACCGTGCAGCAAGCACTTTACTCTTGAACAGATTTTGCTTTATCGCGAGCACGCCGCTGAAATGAAATAATAAATTATTGAACATTATGCGTGAAGAAAACGCTTTGTTGCTGCCACCTTTTAGTGCGCACTGAGTGGAAACAATGAACCGTGCAGCATTCTGCTGAGATGAAAGTATTGTTGTGGGTAGAATATTTCTTTCAGCGTTTCCACGCGTTTGATCCAAACAATCGGCCGAAGAAGCAAACAAAAGCGGCTAAATTACTAAAACAAAAACGATGTAGTAAAGAACGCGAAGGTCAAAGACGAAAGCTATCACTTGAATTGTGAATATGCTAGCGCAGCAAACCATTTACCCTTTGGGAGAGCATTTCACTCAAACGCCAAATGAAGACTTTAAATTCGCTGCCATTGTCAAATTGAGTGTCTATAATTTCATCCATTAATGTTCATATTTCAATCAAGTCATCTGTCTAGACTTTATTCAAAGTCGCTTCAAATAAGCGCATTTCAGGAAAGCCACGCATAAAAACAATTTACAGCAGACGGTAGTGTGGCATAAGTTGATGAACAATTCCTTAAGAACCAGTGCACACGAATCGCACTGGTGCACAACAATAAGAAATTAATCCTTATTTGTGAATGCGAAGTTACATCATGACCTCATCGGGAATTTCTCCGTGTGCTGCTTCCACATTAATTACTTCTAGATGCTCCGCGCAGTTAGCGAAGTAATACAATCCAGGCGATTTAAATAATGTTTTGTGCGTTACGCTAAAAGTTTATTTTAAACTGTTTCAACGTTGTGTCTCTCCCGAGAGAGCGTGCAATGCTCCGTCTCGTTTATTGTCTCTCTGCGATTCGAAGTAAGCAGCATCCTTGCGTTTTATTCTCAGTGGAATGCCATCCCTACGGTTGATAGATTGTCAATGTTTTTGCTCGATTCTCGAATTGATTACAGTAATCGATTGCGCTTGCTCAACTTAATCGCAAATAAGACATTTCAGCAAGCGTGGGCTCCTAAAGAGCGTGAAAAGCAATATCCGAAAAGTTCTACGCAATATATGCGAGTACGAATTTGCATCACTTAATAAGCGCGACAGGCGCAAAGTATATGAAGCAACCTATTTTTAAACTCGCCCTGAAGCGGTTCCGAATGTATATAACGACGTTGCCTTTGCTTGCCCAGAAGCTCGTAAAATATTTAGCTAATACGTCAGACAGAAATACAACTTCAAACATGTTTTGCCGCCGTCGATATTTGAAAAGTGCGCGGCGGCAAAGGCGACGTGGTAAAGCCATTCGTTGTTTTTCCTGCTTCGTGCGTGTGAGCGCAGTGACGTTTCGCAGGTGTGGCGGCGGTGGCAGCAATGGATGGCTGTAGGGGTGGCAGTGACGTAGAAAGCCTACGAAAAGAAGCCCACTTTTCAATTACGTCCGCAAACCGGCCTTCTCTTGAACGCACCGCAAACGACGAAATTCCACTTGTCAATCGAGGAAGTCTGCCGGCCACCAACAGCGCTATTTTCATCCGCCAACCCCCATTCTTTTTCCGCATCTTCAAAATATATGAGATATTGGGAAATGACTTGCTCTTCCTATTTTTGCAGAAAGGGTTATTTTCGACCGTAGCGGGAAATTGTGTTTTTTAGTATAAATCTTGAACTAAAAATCATTAGTTAATCATAGAAATTGTATAATAAGATTTGTTACCTATGAAACTAGTTCAGTTTTCATATTCCAGAAATAGACGTCTTTGTTATGTGACAATTTGAAAAATGAAACTCAGAATACTTAATAAAGCAGAAATGAAAAAGTCATATTCAATTAAGCACGGCAAAAGCAAACGCCAGGCAAAGGCAAAAGCCCAGCATTAATGCCACGAACAATGAAAAATGTATAAACCGTCCTTGTAGAATACAATGTTGGCAGAATGAAGTTAATGCAAAATTAACTTATAGTGTAAGTGAATTCGTCTCGACTTGCTGAAAACAATAAGTTAATAAATAACAGCTGATGCAGAACTGGTGTTGTGCTATTTACCGCAGCGAAATAAGTTAATTGCAAATATGCTGGTATGGCGCGCGGATATTGAATGCACTCTCCTTGCGAAAACACAACGTATTTTCATGGTATTTGCATACGCCGGTGCATCGCGAATCCAATGCTTGCATAAACAACCCTTGCAAGGGAACAATTTGAAACTCATATCATCAGTGCGCAGCCGAAGAATAGTGTGTGCCGCTTCAGCCGCGCGCAGCTCCTGATTGATTCGCTCTGGGAATTTGCAGCAGCAAGCTAGCTGATCACACCACCAGGAGCGAATGCCGAACCGCAGGATACGCTCAAACATCACGACGTTGCGGCAGGATTCATGGTTCATCGTATATCTCTACATTGCTATCGGGAGAGCTTTCACCCAAACATTGTTGAAAAGCAACCGAAACAAGCTCCGGATTCGAATCCCCTCGCATACGAAATGCGTTGCCGAAATGCTTGTTCAACGCCTTTTTGCTTTACATTCGTATTTTGTGCGCACGTTCCAGAAGACCCATTCTCTTCCATTATCTCTTTCGCACGTGCGCATCCCTAAGACTTACGGTGCCCTGCGAAGATGAAACCCATTAGGTATAAATACCAGCGTCCTGCTCACACGCTATTACAATATCAATGACCTACATTAATTACGCGCGATTTATTTTGCTTGAGTTTATCGCCTACCTATGCTATTATAAAATACCCTAGCTTACGCAAATTGAAATTTTCACTCCTTTACATTCGCTGTGCTATATATATTACATGAGCGAAGACTTGTAGGTCACGAAGAAGCGCAATGATCCACCGTGAAAATTTCAATTACATTACGTTTGATTGGCTTCCAACAATACGCACGTACCGAGAGAGACAATCATTACATGGAGTTGTATCGCTCAATTGCTTGCTTGTTAGTGCGGAGCTCGCTAAAAATTTCCACTAATTAAACTCTCTATGCCGTACTTTTACTACCTAATTTGAGTTAGCCGAGAGAATAGGTGCACAGGCGCAGGAATAATTGAGATCCTTATAAATGCAGGAAAACCAAAAACCGCACGGATTAATTAAAATGCATTTGCATGTGCGAATAATAATGCGCGAATTAACAAATTTGATGCGTTAAGCGCAGTAATGTGAATTAATTAATATGTAAATCTCTCCGTGACTCATTTGAATAGTATTTGTATGTTTCAATAAATGTCGCAGGTTTACTAATTAAATTTCGCATGAAAATAATCTCATTTTACATTTTAGAAATAATTGCCAACCCGAAAAATATTCTACCGATTTAATTAATCAATCCTTCAAATTGAATGAACGTTTTATCCGCGGCGAATGATAACCCAAAGCATTATAATTAAATGTTGATGAATATATAATAATGAATATTAAAATTTATGTGATTGTTCTGTTTTCTAGAATAGTCAGCAAAAGTATATAATAAGCACGAGTGGAAAGTTTTTGCGCAAAGTATTAAAGTGCATTGCCATGGTATTTACGTAGTCTTCTTATTGTTGGTTACTTATGTTATTGCCACAAACTAAGAGCGTTCTACCATTTTTCACTACTTCTCGAACTATGTGAGTGGCATTTAATGTGAACAGGCTACCGCCCGCTTTTCGCAAATACTGCCTCCACTAATCAATAGGGCAGACCTCCAAACATCGTTTTCCGCATCACAAAACGTATTCATAAATGATACGAGCTGAAAGCCCTTTGTCCGTCGCGAATTTTACCTGGCCATTTGCTTAAATAATTCAGAACGTAAAATACGTCACAGATAAAGCCCGCAAAGTATAAATAACTAAATCATATGCGTACGTAATATGTAATGATGTTACTTGCTACTTTGATAGCGCGCGCCAGGATAATGAATGCCAACTAAAGTGCTCTTTCAACGTGCAGTTGGAGTAGCTGAGAGTTTATGCATAGAATCGTTAGGCGAAGTGCGATCACAGCTGGTGACACGAATGTCATTTCAATCACCCGGGCTCGTTGGCATATCATAGTTGCAGAGCGCTGCCCCAAACGTCTTCATAAGAGGCAAAGGCGCGAACGCTGGAGAGTTCCTTTCGCAAGCACTCCACTTGAGAGGCGAGCATCTTCTCGTCCCGTTGCAAGTAACGTGTACTCGACAGACACGTTTCCAACTTTTAATTTGTTAACAAGCGTCTTCGAAGACGTATTTGAACGGGGGTGTCTGACGCGATCGCTTATATAAATTATGAATGTCCACGTTCATAGCATTTGCAAGTTTGTCGGCGTAATTTGTTTCAATTGCACAGCATAAGTGGACAGTTAGAGATTTAGCGAAATTATCCCGACTATAAAAAGTGACAACGCATTACCTACAATTGAGCGAAAGCGCTAAAAGAGAGCCAGACGCATAAATACGAATTGTGTACGTTGCTCTTCTGTGTACATTCTCTGCTCCCGGGCAGGAAAATTGAAACAAACGCATTTATTTGTTTTCCCGCGTAGTGTGCACAATGCGCGAATGCGCTGGGCGAGCGCGCAATGATTTATTGGGCGGCGTGGCGCAAGCAAACGTAATAATGGAAATATATGACGAATGTATAGTCAACTTTTCGGCACTGGAGGCCCATAATTCGCGAAGAGCATGTTGAAGGTACAAAGTTGCCAATATCAGTTGGGATGCAGCGCAACTACCAGAAATGCAGATATGCATGAACGCAATCTATTCAAAAAGTTTTCTCACCGTTTTAAATATTTGAGGATAGGCGCGCATGTTCTGCGCGCAAAGTTCATGGCATTTACTTTCGGCGGTGCGAGACGACGAAGAAACGCAGGCGCGTCCACGCATATATTCCAACTTGCTCGCAACTTCCAGTCCTCCTGCAACGGTGGCGGTGGTTTTCCATCGGCGGCAAGCTCAGTCGCGCAACGCATCACGGCCGCTCCGCGTGCGCGCTCGTTCCGCAGCACAATATCAGTGCCGCTCCTCTCAGCACATCATCCCGCCACATAGTGCTGCGCTCAATGCGGGTAGAAGCAATTTGCACATCTTTATCATTGGCATTCTCTATGGTCTCAGGTACGCGCTTCTCACATGGGAAATGGATGATTTTTCTTCAATAAGCCACACAGGTAAATTTCATCCAGTCGAATTTTTGCTTTTAATAAAAGCGCATTTCATTACATTTTTCTTCCTGTAAATGTTAATGCTCTGCCAGCCTCCGTCGTCGAGGAGCGCCAAGTAATAAACTCCAACAGCATGCAGCTTTTCACTCTCACTCATCTCTCGTATGCGATGTCGCGCTTAACGTGGTTCAACGATTTGTTTACGTTGCCTTCCTGACGTAGTACTAGCAATTGCTGGACGGCATAGTAGTGCGGTTGTTCACTCCATCGTACACTTTGTTTGCATGCTGGCATGCTCATAATCATTTGATTTTCATCAGCCTGCGACCCTTAGGCGACAATGTCCAGCCGGAAATTCAATGCTGATATTATTTGTACGAACGGTGCTTACATGTAATAACGCTGCCCGACTTCCGGTACAGCTTTCAATCATGTTCAAACACGCGCAAGTTGCAGCTCTGTGGACAATAAATTAACAATAAAAATCGGCTTTTTAACGATCAGTTAGCCTATTTTTGCGTGAGGGATATAGTATAGTCCCTTATACTAAAGCGCATAATCTAATTAAATAACTAATGGTAGTATTGGTAGCGGATTGATTGAATTTCTATCGAGCGTTTAGTGCATTAACTTTTGACCTTATAGCGAGCGTGTTTATTGAGGGCGAGAAGCCGAAATTTAACGGTGACAAAATTGCATATTCAATTTAATTCGATATGCAAGCGCTTAAACTATTCCGTTTAATAGATGAAGACACGCATTGTTAGTCTTGTTATAATTTTCAACAACTATTCACATCAGCATGAACTGCAGGTTGTTTAAATCTGATACCAGTACTGCAGGATACGAAATCAATATCGGAACTTTCTGCAGTTTATATGCCGCTATTTTATGCAGTCATTTTATGACAGTAGTGCGCAAACACGCGCCAGAATTGAATAACAAATTAAAGTTTCAGCTTCAAACATCCATCATATTTCACATAAAGGCGAAACGTTAATCCGAATGTGAGAAAATATCATAAGCGCTCCGGAAGGGTATTACAGCTAATTGCTAATGAATAGAACCATTTATGTACTTCGTGTGCGGATGTGCGGTATTAATTTCAGCGAATAGTATTTGCAGCTGTGTCGGAAGAATCTAAAGGGTGGCAAGGCATGATCGATGTAAGACGCGCGCCACCCTAGGATAGCTACTTTAGTCTAGCCGTTCGCGAAAATAGAAACATTTGCGCCGCGTGGCAAATCGCCTCAAATAACTTTTCTCATAAATTTCATAAGTTTCGCAATATCATCATCCGTGATTATCGTCTGTTCCTCATAGGCAAATAGATTAATCACATCGATAGCAGCCGTTCAGCCGATTAATTTATCCTGAAGCTAATGCGCTTCGAATTATACGCTTGTCGAGAAAAAAGTGCATAAATTAGCAATTAGTACTTTTAAAGCTCTTTGGCAAACAATAAGCAAGCGAGCAAAAAATTGTTCAGCGCAGTAATTAAAAGTTTTAACTTCAAAGAATTCCAGACAGTTGTCTTAATGATTTTGTCATTAAAAATAAATGCGTCGATTGTAAATTGCAACGTTGAATAAAATTATTAAAAATATTCCTCGAATGTAAATTAACGAAAAAAGAAAATTAATAAATAAAAGGTGAAAATATGATGGATAAAGTTATCTAATTAACAACAAGCTGGTAAATAATACGATGAATGCTTGGATGATCGTCGCGCTCTTCCTCGTCGTTTGCGTCAACAGTGGTAATGTTTACTGATAACGTAAACAACGTTGCTTCGTACCCTCGAACAATTCTCGCTTATTAATAATAATACATGGCGCGACTTGTTTCATTAGACGTCTTTTTAATTAAATCGCCTTGTCGTTCGTTTTGTTGTCAGCGCACGCGATCGTTAAGAAAGCATACTGCATAGAAATTTATCCTAGAGTATTATGGAAAACCAAATTAAATTCATTGAATTGTTAAAACAAGCACTCTGTATCAATCATTATTTTGCAAGTAAAATTTTTCGCAAAAGTAAATTGTATGCACGTGTAAACCGAATAGAGTAACCTTGGTGCCTATGGTAATGTAGTTTTTCTGGGTTACGATTTTTTCCCGATTGAATAGCTTTGTAGCAAACCCGACATTTAAAAGGGTTTCATTACAGTATTGAAGTGCCACTGCGAGAAACGTACCAGTACCCGAAAAATCCTATTTGCAAGTTTTTATCAAATGCAAATAACGCACATATCGAGCATTCCAACTTTAAAAAGGATAAAATTGCATTACCAAGGATGTCACTCAATATGTATTTCTCGTCTACAATTTCTGAAAAAATAGGACAGTAGCGTCCAGAGTTTGAATCCGTGTTAGATTTTAAATTATTACACACGTATGAAAACACGAAAAAAGTACATGATGCCGGCAAAGCAAATTTATAAAAAACTTTATGGTGTTCCAATTTTCGCTCCCGAGTTATCAATTTTGGCTTAGTGAAAGCTCACCGAGTTTGTATTAAGCAACAACCCGAAAAAAATAAAAATATATATAAATTTCAATGTCAGCACAAGACGAATTTTCGTTCGCTCGATAATGGTTGTTGTTGCGCAATTTTTTTATTTTGTATCTGCCGCTGTTCATCTCCTTATTTTAATCGTTTCCTATGTTTTCCGCTCGTCTTCCTGCCTTCACTGTCTTGGCATCAGAGGCGAAACGGAACGCCGCCAACTTTTTTCATTCGCGTTCCTTTGCCACCGGTGGCAGGCGCATAAAAGAGCTCCAAACAATACGAACGCGTGCCTGGCTCATTTTATTTCCCGTGTTCCTGTTGCGTTTTTCGTTTTTATTATGGGTACATTTTATATTGCGACTGGCATTTGCAATTCCTCATTTACCAACTTGTGTGTGTGTTCTTGTTATAAACTGAAGTTTTCTTCATTAGCAGCAACATCATCTTTTTGTTCTTAAATAATAATCACCAAGAAATGATAATGATAGTTTTCAATGTAGTATTATCATTGTAGAAATAATATATATTTAAAATTGCACGAATGTGATAATTTACTTAATAACCATTTTCCGGAAATTAAAATATTATTTGTTTAGGCCATGGAAAATACCGACAATATTATTTTGAATAATATGAACGTAGCAAAAATTATTAAATGTAATTTAATTTCCTGTAGTATTTTAGTCAAACAATGAAATACTGTAACTCAATTCGCTTAACAAGAGTTTATATTCCGGAATGATAAAAGTGCGCGCTTATGACGGGGTGGCAATTTTATAACTTAGTCATACAATCCGCCTACCCATGGAATTAACTTGACTGGTCGTCGGTTTGCAATTTTTTTCTTTTCAAACAGACAATTGGTTGAAAATGTCATATAACAAAACGAACTATTACATGTTCGCATTTTGCACCCTTGTCCCGTAGGCGAATATCACGTTTTTCAAACGCATCTATGCATGAAGTGGGTCAGCGCTAATTCATCCACTTTTCCAGCCAACGTAACGTAACGTTGAAGTACAATTAACCAGGATTGCAATTGGTAGCGAAGTATGCAGGGGGAGAAAAATCGTAAAATGTTTTCGAGTTTAAATCGAATGACGTACTCGAATGGAAAATACTTGTGTCCTATGGCATGGACAAATTCGCTTGGGCGTGATGTAATTGACATTGCGATAATTAAGCAATTAATTAACAACTAAATTAATTGCTCACTCTAAGTTTAGAATCGAAGCGCATAATTAGCATGCGGTTCACTTTGCAATTGCGAGAGAAACTGTGCAGTATCTACTAGAGAATATTTTAATTGTTTCATGTGGTAATAATTTGTTGTCTATTAATAGCGCATATTCAGTTGTGCATTATTATATCTCCCGGAATAGATATTATTATTTGCAAACATTATTGCGCATATTTATTTCTGGCATTTCCCGTTAATAGTCTGTATCGACGTAAAATAATTAAATTCTTTTTGTTATTACGGCCCGGATACAATGGGGATTAATTGGACTAATTGAATTGCACAATGTTTTTCTACCAAACGTACGACAGACCTTATTTTATGAAAACAAATACAGGTACATGTTGCAACACGCCTTTGAAATATCGCGATGATTTGAATTTAATCATTTCCAAATAAAATTCTCGTTATGCCATTTTTCAAATAAAATTTTAAAGTATGCTCAAGACCCAGAATTCATAAAACCCCTCGTAAATGTTATATTCAGTACTCGAATAATAATAAATGTTACCGGAAGTGGTTTAAAACACCTGCTAACAATGCGAATAATAATATTCTGTATTTCCGTGTTTCTACCCGAATCACTGCGGTATTACTGGAATGTTTGTTCTTCATTTACAAGTAAAATTAATATCGATTTTCCCAAACTAGGAATGCATATGAAATGTTTAGCAGGAGCCACCCTCATACTGAACAAACAGGGAAAGCTGCCTGCATATTCATAGAACCGAATTGTTTTTTCTCGTTTCCTCCCGATTGTTCGCTATGTTTTATCCGCGTTATCCGTTAGTCTGATAGTGGTAGATATGAAACTATAATCACGAGCGCGTATAACATTCGCATATATGCGCATAAATATTTATCGTCATAGAAGTATAATTGGTGAAATGCAATTGCGAATATGCGCGAAGCATTGGAATTGAATGCAAGTACATGCTCTTTGCTCAAAATAGATGATGCACTCTTTTAAATGGGTTATGAATTTCTGATAGATTTCAAAGAGCTTTGCTCTAATGATAGCAGGTGGTATCTTTCCTCATTAATAATTCATTACGTTTTTGATTAGTTCGTAAAGTACACTTTACAGAATTCTCTCGACTAGTTATCACTATAAATAGTACTACTTAATTATGAATTTATATGAACTGACATACGACTGTCTATTTCCGGATCACCGCAAGAATTTCTCATTACTATTGAATAATATTTGGAATAATCCAATTTTATTCATTACCGAGTTTAAAAGTTAAAATTGAATTAAATTGAATACCACAGGTCATAACTAATCAGACGTAATTTACGATTCAATTAAATATTTGACATTTTCCAATTTCGCGTAAAATATCTGCCGAATGGGCGGCAGCATACAAGTACTTTAAAAGTAATTAAATTCATGAAAAATGTAATTTCCTTGCATGTGTCAAGCATAAATGAATAAACCCAAATACGAACATCAATGCAAATGTAAGATGCTCAATTATATCTAAATTTATCAAAGTTGTAAAGACGCGAGAACGCGGATGCGGCCACCCGTATAAATATTATTTTATTTTAATTAAGAAACTTAGTGTTAGTCTGCACTTGGAGAACAGAATGTCCATAAACAAGTTAAAGTTGTTCGTGCGTCGCGCGCGGAGCATCAGCTAAATAAATAAACGTCTTGAGCAAGCGGGAAGTTTGCGTGTGATGTACCGCGCAATAATTATTTTACAAAGTTTCTAAGAAAAGTAAAAACACACCTGATAGTGCTACTGCAACCCGGACTTTGACTCTAGTTTTATGTTTATCGTGTTTGCATAACACAAACTAATTAGACTTCAAACGGTATTGTAATGAATTTGAATATGTACGTCATTCGCCACGTATTGATTCGTTGCTGCTTTTTAAGTATTCGCTTAATTATTCATCGTTTTTGAAAGTAATGACTTAATGAATCATTCTTTGACAAACCCCCCTATTGACACTTAATAGCGATCCATATTTCACGTGAATGTAATTACATTATGAAACAATTAGTCGAAAAAAATAGGTCAAAAGTTCAAGTCATTATACAAATTGCTTCACATTATAGACATTTTTTAAAAGAACCATCCGTACCGTCAATTGAATTAATTATAGAGCAACAAATATTCAAAATCATATTTAGCGATTTTTGCTAAATAGAAGAGTAACTCGATAAAAGCACCTATTTATATTGTGATGTATTACACATAATCAGTGATTCATAGTGATTTAAATTACAGCTGAATTAAAATTGCGTTCGCGTAATTGAAACCGGATTAGAGATATCGATTCGTGTATCATTAATAATAACCATTTATGTTATTTCAGTATTAATAAAAATGTCGAAGTAAACTAACAAAACCGATTCAGACAATTTAATTAGGACTGCTCTCATTAGCAATTGCTCTCAAAGCACATGATTACCTTTGATGCGCCAATCGCAATAATTGCACTAAGCATGCAATTTAATGAATTTTCACGCTTTACTAGACAAATGTACGATTAGAAACCCGATTACCACAGACTGTGTGCGATGCCCAGATCCGAGATTGCGCATTAACTTGATCGTTAGGGCGCGCAATTAATGTGTACGAATCAAAAGAGGTATCAATTAGCACTAATCAGCTCGTCGTGTACGGTTACGGGCTAAACTAGACAGACGGAAAAATCCACGTGACTCAAAGGGTTGTAACGTGTAACAAATGAAATATCATCATTAATTACGAACGTGATTAAATCGTTAGCGCTAAATAATGTCATCAGTCGCTTTACTGTCGTCCCGTATTAATTGCGAATATATTTATGAATAATGAATTCGTTTAAAATTATGAGGGCTCTAAATTGATTAATTTTGCTGCTTATCGATTTGAGAGAACGCAGTGTTATTGGTAATGAGCAAAGTAATTTGTCAAAATGATTTAAATTGTAATTAGTTACGCATTTCAATATCGAATTATTCACAAGTTTAACTACGTCTTGTAATAATGTCGCGAATAATTTAACTTGAATTATGTTTCTAAACTTTGACAACATAATGAATAAAAATTGTTCACATTTTAGGGATGAAAACGCGAGATAGAACGAAAAATATGTGGCGCTTCTTGAACCCGTTCAGACGTAAAATGAATGTCATAAAAGTTCCAACGTAATTTTCATGACCTATAAAACGACTAATGAAATATAAATTTTTTTTATAATGATGGAGATTTATAACTCGTTGCAATTTCTATTTCCGATTTTACGCAACTTTTACTATGTATGCAAGTGTGACCGTGGCGTGAAAAATTGAGATTTACTATCTTTGTAAATAATCAGAGCACTGGTAATAATGACCACATCAATAAATTTCCCTTCAATCAGAACAAAAGCAGGCTAAGTACTTGTATGTTAGTTGAGACCAATTATACTACTAGTGATTTCGACTAAAATTTGCATCCATGCCTGAGGCTCTTGCATATCCGTTTGTATGTTTCACATCTCTCGCATATTCGGATTACAAGTTGCACGCAAAATGAAATGCCAATTACAGATGGCATGCAATTACATCTGGCTGACGACTAATAGTCTCTTTGTCCGCATTAATTTCCCCACAAAACAAAAGGTGTAAACTTTAAAGCATAGTCATACATGAATGTTATACCGAGTTCATGAATTATACCGAGATATTTATTTAAACCGAGTGATCATATAAAATTTAAATCACGGATTGTATGAAGTAATTCTTTATCGTTTTGTACCCTATCGAACATATCTACTACCCAAACTTTGGTCTAAAATTATATTCGACTCACGGGCGGCTGATTGCCAACTCAAAATCCATCGCCCACCCGAAAATACTCTAAACTGAATTTCTAACAAGTCTACAACTCCCTTGAAACGCTCGATACGTCATCGGCAATGACATTTAAACGACGTACGCACGCGAATATATCCTACTATTCGGCCACTTTGTTTCGCCAAATGGCGTTATCGCCCGTGAAGGATGATGATGTACATCATCAAACATCCGGTAGTGTCACCGCCGTCAGTTCCCATCCATTTAGAATGATTTCCTCCGCGAAAAGCAATTCGCATGCATATTACTCGTTCTATACTCTTCAAGTTTTGCACGCGAATACCGCGCCGCGTACCATCTAAATTGGCCCTAATCTGATTAACAGCACCAGCGATGCCAGTGTAAATGCCAAACGCGCGTGAGAACTCTCAAACGATGACGCAAGAGCCCCATTTTATGCATCTGATATTCTGATATTTCCCTATGATATTTGCCTCTCAACTTTCACGCCACGATAGCTCCGCTCTGGTCATTGCAATTACACGGAAGTATTAATTAATGTCAACGCGCAACATTATACGTACATTTAATTTGAACACGAATACGAATCGTAAACTTGTAAATAATTAACGAGACTTGTAAATTATGCTGCAACTTGTTTTATGAAGAAACTTGAAATAAAAGTTATAGCTATTGTCAAGTGCATTCAGATTTCGTATTTTTTGCTTTACGCGACATTATAAATTCGCGGTATCAAAGTTAACTTAATTCTTCAATTATAACTCTTCCTTGCATAATTAGGTCAACTATAAAAAGAAGTACCCCTTTTAACATATTTCTCAGCTTCCGGTTTCATCAAAGTGGGTCACAATGACATTTACAATGTACACGTGTGCCCTTTCCTTTCTTCTATCATTGAATAATTTTGGATTCGTAACATGACATAATAAACTTGACTAAACCGACACGAATTTATACCGAATTATACGTTTTCTTAATGGCTTCTTATCCCGCGTTCCTTTTTGTTTGTCTTTGCCGCGAGTGCGTGGGAGCATGTGAAATGTCTTTCGGCATTTATGCCATTTGTTAGTACGTTTTTGTGACGCGTACAATATGTATTGGGTGTGCTTTGCCACAAATGGCCTCGTCCCGACGCACCCTTGAACTTGCTCAACATTGTGTTACACTTTATGATTAATTTCCTTCGATGCAGCAAACGCGCGTACCCTAACTGTAATATCTCTCATAGCCGTGTCATAAACATGAATCACATTTTCCACGTACGAATACCGCGCGCGTTCTTCCCCCGCATATTACGCGATTTTCTCCACGCAAGTACACGATATCTATATACATTTTTCGAGAACCGTATTGAAATGACTTTCCTCGTATTTTTCCCTAATCGATTCTGCGTTTGAATCATGTTTGTTTATTATTCATGAATAATAAAAGTGACCTGTCACTCGCTGATCGTCGAGTAGGTGCAATTTTGAGTTACTCTTCGAACTTTATAATGGAAAATAATAGTGCTCTGAGTTGTTTAACACCGATCGCGAGTTTTGCTTCTAACTGTTCAATAAACGTTAAAAATTTAATGTGACGAACTTTTAACTTTAGCAAACTTTTGTTCAAGAACATTCCTTTCAGCAAATGGATTTTAGAAACCGTCCAATAATATTGATGTTCTAAATATGATTTGAACATTCCCCCTCATAACCGGTCTATATATGCATCTACTCTTTAAGAGTTATCAATCTTCTTTGATTTTACTTAACGAAGCCTAAGCTCTAACAATCTACTTTTTTCTTTGCCCGGAAATTTAAGCTCCTTGTTATTATTTCAAAATTGTTCTACTTTCTCATTACTTGCTTTGCCCGATTTGAGATTACCATAGCTATAAGCCCAAAGTCTTGTCATTACTTGTATATACCAGAATGGCTTAAAAAGCCAATATTTCATTTTATGTTCAATACATATTGCCATTACAGCCATATGTAAAATTACCCACACAATTACGTGCAAATGCCAGTGCAATAATAATGTGTATCACATAATTATGTTATCAATTGTAAACGATAAACGTTTTTTCAAGATGTTATATTCAGTTTCCATAATACTCATCTCGTAGTCTATGCAGTATGCATCGAAGATTAATGTAGCGCAACTGAAGACTGCAGAATCCATCAACGATGTTGGCCGCAAATTCGATGTTTGATTAAGCGCAAATTCAATCCGCTACCATACTTTACCAATGCGTCAATGACATAATAAACCGCAAATAGGCGCAACTGGAGAATGATGTTCTTGTAGTTATTATGCGCAATTGAAGATGTCTCGTAGTTCTCTTGTTGTTAGCCCGAATGACTATTTGAAGATCTCTTGGTGTGTACGACGTTCTCGTAGATCATCTCAATACCGCAATATTATGTCATAGCGCAAGTTCGAATTGGTCAAACGCACCTTACTACCTTTCGTTACCTCACTACCTTTCAATCCATGAGTTCAACCGCAAATAGGCGCAACTGAAGAATGGTTTCTTGAAGATTTCTTGATGCAATTATGCCGCAAATTCGATAGTTTCATCGTGTCAATATCCCGTGAATAAGCGCAACTGAAGACTCTTCGATGATATTGTCTTACCAATATTTTTGTACCAATCGCCGCAGAGACAAAACAAAAAAACCATACCCGTTCTTACAATAGTCCGTCCAATGCCGGCTCTTCCTTGACTTGTATTCACGATAGCATGTTGAATTGATACATCAATAGGAAATCCAAAGATCTGTCTGGCGATGCAATACCACGAGATTTACCAGTTTATTGTATCCGCCCAGCAGTCACTCATCAATCTTTCATTGCATATTTGGACTTGTATCTAAAACAAACAAGTTAATAGAAAAAATATATAACTACTCTGTTCTCCTACAAATCAGACGTTTCCTCCATAGTAGTTATATATTATTTATCCAAAGAATTATCCATACGGTGCCAGAGAGCGGTTAGCAAACCATCGCCCAATATAATTGGATTTGAATCTAAAACCAGAAATACAAATTAATGCAGATGGGATAGTTAAATAAGCGCAACTGAAGACTGTTGAATTCATGAACCATGTTGACCGCAAATTCGACGATTGATCAAACGCAAATTCAAGCCGCTACCATAATTTACCTCTGTGTCAATATTATAATGAGGCGCAGCTCAAGAATGTTGTTCGTAGAGCTCATGTAGTGATTACAATATGTCAATTAGCGCAATTAAAGATGTCTTGTAGTTCTCGCCCGAATGACTACTTGAAGAAGTCTTGAAGTCCATGACGTTTTTGTATATCATTTCGTTTCCGCAATATTATGTTATAGCGCAAGTTCGATTTACCTTTCAACACATGCTTTCAACCGCAAATAGGCGCAACTGTAGACTCTTCGAAGATATTGTTTACCATGTTGTTCTTGTAGTAATCGGCGCAAAGATGTAAAAAAATCTCATACCTGTTCTTACGATCATCCGTCTAATCCGTCAGCTCCTCCTTGACTACATAATGGATTGACCCATCACGTGGAAACTCAAACATCCATCCATGTCACGGGATCTCTTCGTGATCATATATTTCTCCGCATCGAATATTTGGACTTGTATCTGAAACAAACACATTATTATAATAAAATTCATACATTTTTTGCATCAAATCGGAACGTTACCTGAATGATATGATGGCGGTGCTAGGCCGGGATTAGCAATGCATCCATCAGTGTATAATTACAATGGATTGTATCTAAAATCAAAAATATAAATGAATCAATAAATTTTCAAAGTTTGGTTTTAAGTTATTTCAATGCTATAAAATAAGACGTCTTAAAACACGAAAAATTGACCAAAAGTTTCACTAACTGATAAGCAAGTTGCAACAAGTCGGAAGTAA
This sequence comes from Aleochara curtula, assembly GCA_963978815.1. NCBI lineage: Eukaryota > Metazoa > Arthropoda > Insecta > Coleoptera > Staphylinidae > Aleochara > Aleochara curtula. Next base: position 591,168 of record OZ022219.1, read on the forward strand.
ACGCGCCGAATTGTAACAATATATTTTAACAATATACCGGGTGATGCACAAAATTATAAGCCGCGTATTTGTCAGACCTATATGCTTTACGTGTGGCAATGTAATTTTGTTCGACCCTGTACAATTTCACACCTCACCGCGGCAACTCGAAGCAAAAGATAGCGTACTACTACTACGGCAACTTATTCACACGGACACAAATTCATGAATTTTAAGCAAAATTTCTAGCAAAAATTGACTATTAATTTGGCAAATTACCGCACTAATTACGTCTATTAAGTCATTAACACAAAGCAGTTTTTCGAAAGAAATAGTTTGACTACAAAGCTCCGTTGAAATTTAATATGAATTAGTCTTTAAAGCTTATATATCGATTATCTTTCCGCTTAAAACTTTACGAACGGCGATGCATTAATGAAAATCACGGTTTTATAATTTTAATGCGTTGTAATTAGGTAAAAGGTACATATTAAGACGACACCGTAATCGGAAAAACGAGACTTTGAGGCTGAAATCCGGATCGAAGAATGAAATCCCGAATCAATCGTTTTATGAAAACTGCATATATCCGCGTATATCTATTAAATCCTTAATCATCGCGTATAATGAACACTCGCGACCACGATTTATAATGATTTACTATTCATTTTAGCTAATATTAAGTAATTCAATGCGTTGGAATTAGTTAAAAGTTACTTATTGAGACGACACCGTAATCGGAAAAATGGAACCGCGAATCAAACGTTTCATGAACACTGCAAATATCCGCGTATATCTTTTAAATCCCCAATCAGCGCGTATAATTAACACTCGCGACCACGATTTATGTTGATTCACTATTCATTATCACGAATATTAATTAATTTAATGAAAGATGTAAGTACTTACATGGTTCAGACACAAGATCTCACTTACTTAAGCATGTACTGCTCAGCACTGCGCTGTGCTAAAGTGCAGAGCAGAGCTGAGCAGAGAGCAAGTGCAGCAGTGAGATGCGTGCGCTGATAACACGATTGTTGCCGATTTCATGATTCGGATTTTTAGAAAATTTATCATTTTTCGCGCGAATATTCAAATTTAAAAAATATATGTACCTTGTCACACACGACGTATTGACCATATATAATTGCGCTCCATAAATCCACCAAATCATGAAGGTACATTGGAATGTGGTGGAAAGTAACTTGACTGTCGGGGCACTGTTAAAAGAAATGTAAATTAGTGTTTGAAACATATAAAGCAATAATCTTTATACTTACAACTCTTTGACCGGCGATGCATAAATGCAAATTACTGTTTCATGATTTCAACGCGTCGTAATTACCTTAGCAGCTTGGCAAAATTTATAACATGTTGTTAATTAACCATCATTAAATTATTAAAGTTGCAAACTCATAATTAATGCACCACATGCATTCAAACAAATAACTTATTCTCCCAAAGTATTATTAAAGCCCATGCCAAATAATATCACCTAAGAGGTGTGCATATATTAATTAAATTGATAGAGTTATCATGCTATTCTAATGCACAAGTTTGAAATATAAATATGACTTCCAAGTTTGCAAAAATAAGCTATGCATGCATGAATATGACTTTGGTAAAGGGCAAAAGAATACAATTCGTGCAACTACCATGCATTATAAAATTTTCGCATGCATGATTCGATCAACTAAAGTGCATTACAAAGATACCTAAGTTAAAGCACATACAACGAAAGTCCCGTTGCTTAACTTGACGAATAAGTCGCTGAAACTACAATATTTATTCTAAAAGCGACGAACGTCTGTAAGTCACATGCATAAATAATCTACATATATTCTGGCAAATCGAAAAGGAAACGTACGCAAAAAGCAACATAAAACCGGAAGAAGTGGAAAATGAAGCTGGCACAAAGCGCAATTGTAAAGTCTCCTTTTATCAGTCGGCAGTGAACGCGCTGGTTCGCAACTTTGTACATTACTTCTGCGTCAGCACGCAAAGGAGGCGGAATCGAGGATGCGAGCGAAGGACGAATTTCGGAATGAAGCGGAATTTCTCGCTGACGACGCAGAGGACCGACCGCCACGGAACATCGCACTTTGCGATTGATTAATTAATAGAAAATGAGACTTGCGCACGGTGCGTTTTAATTGGCCCTTATTCAGCGCGCAACTTTCTAATTATTCATTGTGATTGCAAGACCCATTATCGAGCGCTGGGATTTAATCAAACATTAATAGCTCACCGCAAACATACTCGCATCGATTAAATAAAATCTTTAAGTAATGCAAGTGCAAAATAGATCAACATTATTTGCGACGCGTTCGACCTTTGAGGATTCGTGACACACTCGAAAAAATTTAATATGGTCTTAAGATGCTATGAAAATATTTGTTAAAGAATTTTGGTGCGTGCCGCCTTGTTTCTACGGTCAAATCGACCTTCAACCGCTCCTTTCCACCCGACCGCAAACGTTTTGCTAGGATGATTGTCCCTAGCCAATTCCACGCTTATTGTCCCGTCGAATATTTCCACATTCTGTCCCCGTAAACATCACTTTATGTGAATAAAAATTCCTCTCGAATTGGAATTTGGATTAGGATTGAAATGACTCGCCACGTATATATCAAACGCGTTGTTATGCTGGATGCTGATGGTCATTATACGTAAAAGAAATCTACTTGTTTTAACTACAGCGCAATAAAAGCGCAATTGTTTTACGCTTCGATTAACGACATACGCAATTGAAAAAACTTGAAATGCAAATTATTAAATCTGCGAATGCTCGAGTTGAGAGAAATAGCATAAAATTCAAGTACTATTTTGAATTTTCTGTTTGACTACAAATTGAAAATATTATCAAACCATAGCTGCTTGGAAATACCATCAGCGTTAAATATTTCAGTTAAACTTGATTAAATTTTCTACATCAAAATATTCCCGAGGCGCTAATTAATAAAATATTTACAAACTATAAATAGAAATTCCCAACGTTTCTCTAAAAATGTTCGAAATCCTCATTAGTTAATATGACCTAAACAAACAAGTTTAATTCCTATCTTCCCCATGGAATATCAATAAAGCCATTAATATGGGGATTAATCTAATGAAATAGATTGATGCGAACTACTAAATAATATTCAATAACCAATTTGCTGTGCGTAATTGTACTTCGTAATAGCACGGACCATCAGCGATCAAAGCACGTATTGAACCCTCAAGTCCTAATTCAATGCGAATTTAATTACACTTATTACACGTATTATTGCGTGCCACGACATTCAGTCTAACGGCGTCATTTAGCTGGCTAGACATGAAAAGAACGCATCTGCGCGTTGATAAAGTGAATTTACAAAGAGTAGGGGTGCGAATGCCCGTATACAAATAAACAGATACTATCAACCCGACCGATAAGTACTAATATTCGCCGAGTGACCACGCGACCATAAAAATCCATCAGTTCATCAAATTCTAATGCACATTTTACGGGTTTAAAGTTAACAAGCGCGCGCGCAACTTTACGACTCGCTCATCACTCACAATGAATTCATTTTTACGATAGAAATCGCGCAATATTTCCATAATTTAACGTTAAAAACCTCCGCGGTGAGCGCAATTACAATGCATATTTATTTATACTGCATAAACAAGACACGGTCCATTAAAATAATAATGCGAGTGTGCGACACGAAATCCCATTGTTTTTAGTACCGCGTACTGGCGCGCGCTCGTCTATAAAACATCCCCGTTGGCTCAATACTTTGCTGTTTTTTACGCGAATAATAAACACGCTGCGACCGCACAACGACTTGCTCATCGCTCATATACTAAGCTCATGCGCATATAATGCAAAGCAGTGTTTTCCCAGCCAGAAACTCTCGACGCGCGAGACTTCCCTTGGGATGGGATGTTAAACAGTTAAACAGCAACGGGTGCGAAATGAATGACGCTACGGCGCGTACATGTATCATTTACATTTGCATAACTTAGTCAAGTATACTTTCGACGAAAAAGTTAGAAAAACAAACAATTTTACTAACACATACCTCGAGCAAAAAATCCTGAAGGTGTGCGCATGATGGCTTTAATAACGTCGCAAGCGTGGTTGTTGAGCAAAGTGCCTCCTTCCACGAAAAGAATCCTTGTCCTAGATCCCGTGGATCGCGCATTTTATGCCGTCCCAGCAACTTTCTCCTAGCACAACTCGACTCTGAAAGGATATGAGATGTTAGTGAATGGCAATATCGCATATCTCAAAGTAGCAGAGATTAACTTTTAAACTTTTCGTAATATTAGATGAAAATTCAAAGGCGCAATACGAAATTTTGTTCGTGCTAAATCTATCTCTAAATTTGCTATTGTAGTAAGAGTATCAATGCTAGGTGAACTGGAAGATATAAATGATACCCAGTTAAAACTCATAAATATGAAAATATACAATATACTCAAGGGTGGCCTGAAGCACTCTTGATGTTGACAAAAGTCGCTTTAATGTTGTAGAATATTGCACGTAAAATTTTCTGGGTTATGACACTTATAAATATATTTTATTAGGATGCGAGCGTGCTTCCGTATCGCGATCAAATTGAAACGGCAATATCTGATATCACGTACGTGCACCTTTTCTTGTTATTCAAGCGAAAGCTTCCAAGGGTGCGTGCTTTTATATTTTAATATAGCAACGAATATGAAAACCCGGATGCCGCAAGAACAAGTTGTGGAAATGTTATTATGTTTTCAAAGCAAGGATGATATTAAATTACTGTATCTATATGCGGTAAATAAACAAAAGGACATTTGCATTTTCAGTAATAATGAATAAGCACAATTCTATTATTAAGGCATAAATGTGTTGCGCGAATACAACTTTAGCGCCCGCGATTTATGAGTGTGCAAATGCCCCGTGCAATATTCATGCAACTGTAAACTTTTCCAATTTACTGCGCACTCTACATTTGTATTTATGTTTGTTACAGGCTGTGATTTTCGATGAAATCGAACTCACCGACCTGTGCCTAGCTGAGTGTTCTACAAAAAACGTCAATCACAGTTTTCAGGTATTTTAGTCTAAAATAGCACATTACGTTTTTGCAACACGAATTACCTATTCTATGAGTTTACATCAAAATTATTTACTTACATTTACAACTAATCCCAAATCCTCCAGTTTTTGCTACTCTCCATTTTATGGTATGTTCATTTCCCATCGTAAAAGTCTCCTAAACATAAACATTTGGAATTTGTTTTATTTGTTTCCAAAATAGCTTTATAGCTAACCTGTGATTATTCCAATGTTGTCAGTTAGCCCAGTTATTAGTGAACGAAGACGGACGTATGAAATGATTCGTCATGTTCCCTTGACATCCAGCGATATTTTCGGATTTGTATTTTTAATGCCATGTCATTCTTGATAGCATAACCGAAAAGCTTTTAGCATAATTCTCGGTGTTGTGTTTGTGAGTAGAATACAAACATCCATGCAACTTTCTAAATTCCGGCGTCATTTTTACGCCACCCCCGACGTTATCCCCAAAAGGTAGGCCGTGTTTTTGTCACCTCATCAAGACACCGACAATGGAGCGTCCGAATACATTAACGGATGCCGTCGAGCTTAATTATATATCAAAGGAAATCGCTGTGTTGTGTAATATAAAACCCACAGCAGTAACGCACAAATTTCGCGAAAATCAAACACCACGAAGCGAAATTGTTAAACAATTGTTACTCGCTGAATTGCTGCGCAAAAGGAAGAAGCTCCTACAACTCATAATGGGATGAACGTCGCACACTAATTAAAAGTAATATAATTATCGACGAGTTTATCGAACATCACAAGCACGCTTCGAAAACTTGTTGGAAAAGTTCGGCACTCCCTAATACATGTGAATACGTTGGACGATGCTAATGTTAATGTGAATTTGCGCATTAAAGAGTCGTACAACGCGAACGCGAATGAGACAAGTTTAAGTTATTAATCCATTCGGATCTACCGCGCTTCGTTCGTTAACGGCCTTCTCCTCTTCTGCATACATTTACGCGGCAATACCGGCGGGTTTTCTCATCCCTCAGCGTCGTCATCTCATCTATTGTTTCGCCAAGAAGACCGGGGAGTTTTGTTTACTTGATTGATGCAGGTCGGTTGGTTTCATAGCCAGAGCTGCTAGAGTGATTAATTAATCATTTAATTACAGTCTGTTTACATTTTCTCCCTAGCTGCCGTTGTCGCGAATTCATTAAAGATTGTGTTCATTGTATAACATTTGCGCATTGTGCAAGAATAAATACAAGAAATCTGTATTCAAAAATGCGTCGTTAGCAATCCAGCATCGCTATTATTTTCTCAAGTACCTGGCTTTTGTGTTCTGTCGAACATTTTAATAAATATCCACTGGAGTAATTTTGATTTTGCATTGTCAGTGAGCGCATTATATCATTTGTATCATTGTATGCTTGCAGTTAATAACCCCATTCAGATCGCTGGTACTGTGCGCGGACTCACGGCGCGAAATGGAAGACTGGCTGGCGGCGCTTAATGCCGCATCCCAGAAGCGCTTCCTGGAGCCGGATCAACCGGATTGCCTGTCCGGCTATCACCACTGGTGGGTATCTCTCATTCAGCGAATCGTACTCGAGAAATACTATTCAAACAATGTTCGTGCGCGCGATGGTGGGAAATTCATTATTTTCATACTCTGTCTATTCGGACAGTGTGCTTTCGTTACTAACGCTCTTTCTTCTTGCTCTGATTTTCCGCTTTACTTAATGTGAAATTCGTGCCGAATTTTTATGAGAAAACTTTCCCACTTTGGCTGTAATCAGAGACACGCAGGCCGACAGTGCATTTGTACAATTGCACCAAATTCGATTAACTTAAATTACGCCCTCGACGTTTGCTTTTCTTTCATTGGCTTCCAGGAAGAAAAATGCCCGTGTATTAAGATCACCTTTGATTCGCGTTTTCAATTAAATTCCCCTAAATTTCGCGTTTCTCAACAGCTGCGCTGGCGAAATTGATGTGGAATTGGAAATTCATTACAAGTCTCGAATGGAACCGACACTTGGGAATATTTTTGCATTTAATTCGATTGTTTTTTCCGATTTTCGCATTTCCCAAATCCCCAAAAAAAGGTAGTGTTTGCCGACGCGTAGTGTTTGCCCAAATGCACGCCGCGGAAGAAAAACGGTGCTCAAAATAGGAATTGAAAGAAAATGTTGATGACTCGTTCTTTTTTGTTTCTTCGCTAAGCCTGCTGGCGAGGTCGGCTGTTTCGTACGCAAATTGAATTTGAATAATAAACGTGTCACTGCACGGTGCAAATGCGCGCTTCATGAATAAAAGCGTGCTATTAATTATGCATTTCATAAGTGCGAAAAAATTTAATTCAACTTCACGAAACGCGTTAAGCGACCATCAAATCGTCTTTATAAAGAAAGAAGACGTCGTTTTCTAAATGTACTTTTACCGCAATATAATTGAGCAATATTGAAAGTAAATAAAACTAGTTGAAATACACTCGCGTATTTGATATGCACTTATTTCAGTCTTCATGCTAAAAGTATTCGCGCGCGCTCTACCGAATCTCGGCAAATCACGTCCGTTTTATTTCAAGTTACAGAAAGATTCCTTGGCGCAATGAAATCGCTTTAGAAGTGAAATGCAATATTGAGGCATCGCTTTCATAAAGCTGTAAGGCATTCCGGCCGTGCTCTTCACCGAACTGAATGAAAAAAATGGAAAGGCGTAAAAAGAGCCTGCTTTGAATACAAATAGTAATCACGAGCATCACTGCATTTTCTTCAATTGGTGCTTTTTTCGTCGTTTATCCGCCGCGCATGTCGCGACTGCAAATGACTTTTTAATTGATTTAAACCTCCCTTTAAGTCGTGTTTCCGCCAAGCGAAATCCCGATGCGGTAATATTCAATGAAGAGTTAATGAAATTTATAACTCGCTTCGGCCGCAAGAACGGCGTATTAAATTTACGCAAATTAACTTATAAGCCAAGACGAATATTTGCTTCTACCGAAATGCCTTATTGGCTGTATCATCTAATCCTATAGAGTAATATATAACGCCAATTTTAAACTGAAAATTTGTAATCAACTTGGATGCTGCCACGTGCGCGCGCTATTTGCATGTTAATAGCGACTGCAAAGAAGTGCGTCTTTATCCATTAATCACAAAGAAGTCCCGTCGCGCGTAACCATCAAGCAGGAATGAGAGAATCTCATTACATTTTAACGCGTTTTCTAGGTACGCAACGTCACACGCACGCCCTACATATTGCAATGTTTGTCGAGATGCGCTCAGCGGTGTTACTAGCCATGGTCTCAGCTGCGAGGTTTGCAAGTGCAAAGTGCATAAGCGATGCGCGGCAAAGGCGATTAACAACTGCAAGTGGACCACCTTGGCGTCGGTGGGCAAAGAGATTATTGAAGAAGCGGACGGGGTATGCATTGTGCATTTGAAGTAAAGCGTTATCAATTAATTTGCTAAATATACTAGAATATCACAATGCCACACCAATGGATGGAGGGCAATCTGCCCGTGTCAGCAAAGTGTGCCGCATGCGATAAGAACTGCGGTTCCGTGCTGAGGTACGTAACGTAACTAATTTCTCAGGTGCTGATGATGAGTTAATAACTATAGCTAAGTCGATTTCGTTCTTCTTTGTTTGTTTCGCTATACGCTTACTGACTGCTCGTGTGCTTGGTGGTTGGCGCTAAACAGGCTACAAGATTGGCGCTGCCTCTGGTGCCGGGTGACGGTGCACACGCAATGCAGGCCGCATTTGCCGCCTGCCTGTCCGCTTGGCGTGGCACGTGTAAGCGTCGTGCCGCCAACTGCACTGCATTCCATTCAGGATGAAGCCTGGGAGGCGGTACGACCGCAGGCGTCCTCGCCGCTCTTGGTCTTTGTCAATTCCAAATCAGGTCAGTTGCTCTTACGTTGAATTAATGCTCGTTTGTTAGGCGCGCAAATGAGGCAGCGAAATGGAGCGCACAATAGACGTTTATTGGGGGGTAACAGTGGCATATTGCGCATGGGGACGTTTATAATGAGCATGCTGATATTCAAGTTCCTACCTTACGCTGTTGATGTTCGCAGGTGACAACCAGGGAGTTAAATTCCTTCGCCGCTTCAAGCAGTTGCTAAATCCGGCACAGGTATTCGACTTGATTCTTTCGGGCCCACGCTTGGGACTTCGCTTGTTCCGGCACTTTGATCCCTTCCGCATCCTCGTCTGCAGCGGTGATGGATCCGTCGGTTGGGTACTTTCTGAAATTGATAAATTGGATATGCATGTAAGTAGAGTGAACCATGAAATAAAATGCGAAATATATTACATGGAATATCCTTGCCGTAGAAACAATGCCAAGTGGCGGTTCTCCCACTGGGAACAGGAAACGACTTAGCCCGAGTCCTCGGCTGGGGCTCTTCCTGCGACGATGACACACACTTGCCACAACTGCTTGAAAAGTATGAGAAAGCCAGCTCGAAAATCTTAGACCGGTGGAGTATAATGGCGTTCGAGCGCACAATTGCAATGCCAAAATTGTCACTCACTCCGGGGCAACCTGACGGCCTTCTACACACGCAAATCGCACAATATGAGGAAACTCTTGTCACTCACCTACAAAACATTCTACAGTCAGATGAAACATCTGTGATTTTCTCCTCCGCGAAGCGCCTGTGCGACACCGTCAAGGATCTCGTCACGCAGGTGTCCGAAAGCCCCTTAACCAGATGCGACGAGCCTTTGGGGAGGAAGTGCGAGACTCTACAGAGCAAACTGGAAATGTTAGTGCAAACACTTACAAGCGATCAAACTGATGCGCCACCCGCAACGCCGTCGACTTTCCACATGGACTTCGACGATGACGACGTACCCAAGCCTTCGGCCAGCACAAAGGATGACACGGAGAGCGAGATGTCTTTTGAGAAACGTTCGGAAAAATCCGAAAAAGATTTAAGCAACATTAATTTTCGCAAGCATAGACGCACGTCTCGTTTTGTTGAAAAGGAAAAGAGCGCATTGATGTCCCGTGCTGATAGCTTAAAGCGCGCTATCAGAAATCTCGTCGAGCATACAGAGCATGCGGTCGTAGAGCGCGATCGTGTAATAGAAACGACGGCAAGCGTTGAATTGAAGATGGACTCGCTGAAGGTGCTTAATACCATTGATAGTGGCAGCAACTCGGACGTTAGCTCATGTGCGAGTCCCATGAGTCACTCGAGCACGCTGACAGCACGACTCGTTAACATCTCACCTCTGCCGGACGTCCGCAGAGATTCGGCGGCAATCGAGGACACCGAAATGTTACATTTACCTGTCCCGCCCGACTTTGCCGATAGTCGACGCTCGAGCCAAATACAGCCAACGTATGTATTGGAAAACAATAAATCGACGGATTTAAAACTTTAAGGTTACCCATTTCAGAATCACCACCGAACAGATTACCGTGCAATTGCTCAAGGATACTTGTGCAACTTTACACAAAACGACCTCGCGTAATAAGGACAAGGTAAAAGATTCTGACTCACCCGAGGACTATCATAACTACGATGAGGACAAGGAATGCAGCAGCATATTGTCGGCGATCACCAATGAGGAAGTGAGCATTGCAAGCGACATCCTGGAGGAAGATCGGTCGTTCTGCCCACAAAAAGACTCGAATGGAGAATACCTAAACGGGCATATTAATCATATTGATTCTCCCGAAACGGATACTAACCCGAATTCCGATGCTCTGCAAGGCGAGTCCCTGCTTGATGACTTGAGCTCCATGATAGGTATGTAACATGTTGATTAAATGACGTTCTCAGGAAAACACACATTTGCCAGTTGTTTGTATTATAGGCAATGAATACGGCTTCGATCTTGACAGTTTAGAAACCACTGAAGAAGTAACGGATCCAGAACGACGTCGAAGTATTCATCGCGACTCCATGAAACGAAGAGCTTCATGCAAAAGCCAAAAAGTGCTTGAAGATCCGCCACAATTTGGCTTCGAGAATCCTGCATTCATGTCGCAACACGTGCTTCTTGATAACGAGGTACGTTACTGCAGCCTCGCCCAATTTGTCGAAGGCAGTGACATTGCACGACGGTCATTCAAACGCCGACCATCAGCGACGAAAATATCAAAAACCGAGGCAAATGTAAACAGGCAGAGCACACTTACCGAAGAGAGTGAAATAAGCTCCAAAGGATCAACACCGAGTCTCAATAAGATCGAAATGGAACTTCAGGAGAAGGACGATCATGAAAAATTTCCGCAAGTCAGCGTGGTAGTTGAGCCGCCTTCTCCTGAAAAGCATGAAATTACGATTGAAATTGAACCAGACTTTGACATTAAAAAATTACTCACCAAATCCGACATCAACACCAACAGTGATGCAAGCAATAACAGTTCTAATTCAAACCTTTTGGGAATTGACAATGAACATTTCTTGATGCGTTCTCCAGCGGCAACAAGACGAATATCATGTTGCAGCATGCTAAATCCAACAGAAGCGGCAGCTTTGGCAGCAGCCGCAGCCACAAGTAGATTTTACGCTGATTCGATCACTGACAGGAAAGAACGTAAGGAAAAAGAAGCAAGAGAAAAGGAGGATAAAGAACGTCAACGGAAACTCCCAATTATCAATCCTCTTGTTCGTCTTCCTACATGGCCAAGTGCGTAGCTAATATATTTCTATTTTTGTGTATGATTAACCTGTGGTTGTTGTTGGGCTTGTTGTAGATGTTAGCACGGGGACTGGGTTTATTGGTAAATGCTTACTTGCTAATGCTGACACTTTGTGTGCAGCGGTCTCACCTCTGATCGATCCGGATGAAACGCTCTTGGAGGGATTCTTTGAACGCTGCGTAATGAACAATTACTTTGGCATTGGAATTGATGCCAAAATCTCGCTCGACTTCCATCACAAACGTGAAGAACACCCGGAGAAATGTCGCTCCAGAGCCAAAAACTACATGTGGTACGGAGTACTTGGAAGTAAACAATTGCTCCAGAAGACATATAAGAATTTGGAACAACGTGTCCAGCTGGAATGTGATGGTCAAAGAATTCCTCTCCCACATTTGCAAGGCATTGTCATCCTTAACATTCCTAGGTAAGATTCAAAGTAAATTAGCTTGATCACCTTTTATATGCGACATCGCTTTTATCTGACGAGCATCGTGACAAAATCGTATACGACATGCATTTCGTAACATGTTACATGAGATCTCGCCAATCCATATAGTAAAAAAGCTTTCGCTTGATGAGGAGAGATCATCTGCTGTCGAGGCAATACTGTCGTATAACTTGAATCGTCATATTATATTCCTCCCATTCTCCCACGTAGAAGACGAATTTCATGGCTCCGGCACAAGTTGAATACTTACATTCAGTAGTTAAGAAATAAAACTAGTGAATTCGGAACCCACCTTTGATCAAAAGAAAGATTTCCAACGATGGCTGATCGCTTGCTGCGAAGGCGATAGTCGTATCAACAGAGTTTCAAAAAAAAGTTGTGTTGTCCTTCGTGGTCCACTTTCCACACATCCACCGGATTGTTTGATACTTACAATCAGTAGCTGAGAAAGAATACAAATGAGTTCGAAACCCACCTTTTATAAAATAAACTTTCCAGCGTTGGGTGATCCCTACTGCGAAGACGGTAGAATGGAATTAGTTTCGGCAACATCTTTTTATGGCAATTCCGTTTCCATAAATGTAACTTAATAATAACATTGCAATGTTTTTATTTTAGTTTTATGGGTGGAATTAACTTCTGGGGTGGCACAAAAGAAGACGATCTATTTCTCGCCCCTTCATTTGATGACAAAATCTTGGAAGTGGTCGCAGTTTTCGGCTCAGTACAGATGGCTGCATCCAGACTCATTAACTTACAGCATCACCGGATAGCGCAGTGCCAAAGTATTCAAATCAACATCTTGGGCGATGAAGGCGTCCCTATTCAGGTCGATGGCGAAGCGTGGATACAACCGCCAGGCATTATTCGTATACTGCATAAAAATCGCATGCAAATGCTTTGCCGCAATCGTGCGCTAGAGAACTCGTTGAAAACGTGGGAAGAAAAACAACGGCAGAGTATAGCAGCTCAGGGCGCAAAACACAGACCTTCAATACCTCATGACAAAACGCGTTTCAGTCTTACTCGTCAAAGTATGCCAGCTCACGAAAAGCCCTCCTTCCTCGGCATCAATATTGAGAAGGTGCGGCAGCATTCATTCAGCGGTCCAATGCATCACCACGGCTTACGTGAACCGCGGCACTCTACTGTAACTTTCCTGGAGAGGCCGATAGAATCGCATGAACCACATATCCTCTTCTCCGAAGAAGAACAGCACCTGCTGCTCGGCTTTATTGAGTGTGCTACTGGCCTAGTCAAATGGATAAAGATACTTGCTATCAGTTACAGCCTGGATGTCGACTTGTACAGTTTAGCCACGAAAGCAGACAAATGCTTAGAAAACATTCATCCGGGCGGGAAAATATTAACAGGGCCAAGTTTACGTACCGAATTCACAAAGCTTGTGAACGCAGTGAAAAACTTGTACGACGAGAGTTGCTGTCTGCTTCATGAGCGTGGCGATAAGCTCTCGTTGCGCGAAGATTTGCAAAATAAACTCAGCGCAGCCCTGGCTAGCATGGAGATGGAACTTCGTAAGTGTGTCACACATGACACAGCAACAGGTGCTTTGGTATACATTCAGCAGCTAAATGAAGGACAAGAACCAAAGCGCAAGGGACTCTGGACAAAATTCCGAAAAGCGTCCAGTGCGCATTTACATCCACCGCATCAGAGTACGAAGACAAGAGACGTCGACTCCTGGGGTACGCACGAAGTTGGAACATGGCTTGAAACGTTGCAACTATCGGAATATACAGATAGTTTCGTGCGCAATGATATTCGAGGGCGAGAGCTACTGACGCTCGCTAGGCGAGACCTAAAGGACTTGGGCGTCGTGAAAGTCGGACATGTTAAGCGAATACTACAAGCGGTTAAAGATTTGAATCAAGGCATCAACTGAACGCGCAAACTCTGTAGACTTCAACGTTTACCGCGCGTTCAAACAATGAAACCGCTGTGATTATATTCAAAATTTTACTTTTTATGCACAATGCAAAACAATGGCGGTGGCGTGGACGCGGATGAATTAATATCTTAATCGCATACCTCAATCCATCTGCATTAACAAAAATTCTAAATGCAAAAGCAATTAACTTAACTAGCAATATCTTTCAACCACAAGTACGCAATCGTACATGTAAAGATCGCTGAGATTCTCAGAGATTAATTTCAATCACCACGGCTGTGTGGTCATCCATGTTTTTTTAGTTGGCGTTAGGCGCATCGCGGCATTTACATAGGATGGAAATGGTATGAACGTACGAATAATGATGAAGACTGATGAAGATATGATTAACTTACCCTATTTACTACTAGTAGAACGTAGATCTTCAGCTTTTCCCTTGATTACCAGCTTTTTTTGATGTTCCATACACTATCACCACATTTCACACCTACCACCAAGCGCGTCCTCCCGGAAAGTGAAGAAAAAACATGGCTTCCGCAGCTTCTTCAGTAGGAGGGTGCGTGCGCAACTCATCTTAAAACAAATAGATAGACCACCAAGTGAACTAAGTAGAATAACTATGATAATCATTGTAAATTGCCTTTTTAAATGTTTACCATTCATTGGTATAAATTAATGTCGATCACCTTCATTCATTCATTGCGTTCATGTAGGAATTGAATAATTGAATACAACGCATCGTATAAGATTTGAAACGAACCGCACGGAACGAAGAAACAAACGCACGAAACTATATTGCGTGTATGTGTTCACAATCAAAGAAAAGCACTTTTAAAATTACGAACAAACAATGATTTTAATTGTTTACAAAGCAAATAACCAGTAAAATACAAAGGCAACATACTCAACCACGCTTTAAATGTTCAACCAATGTTAAATTTACGTATCCAGAAATTCGCAAGAGACAGTTTTATTAGAGGACCAAATTGAAGATAAAGCAAATATTTAAACGTTATCGCAACAAATATATATATGTTTACTCTCCCTTACAATGACAAAATTATAAACAATTGTACCAAAGAATGAACCTATACAATAACGTATAAATCCGCATCAAACACTTAGGAGTTGTTGCATTCCAATACGACTTATATGATACTATTGAAAATTTTATGAATGTTATAATTCCCTCTTATAATTGCCAACACAACTTAATTAATTAAGAGATCTATATTTATACTAATTTAGAGTTGCTTTGAGACTGCAACCGCATTGACCACCGTTTTTCTGTGATATTATTCATTGCAGTCGTGTTTATTGCTTCCAAAAAGTTGTTTAAGTTTCATTCAACTTCTTTCATCTTGTAACTAAGCATATTGCATTTTTGTAAAACCGACAAAGTTTTGCATTAATTTCAACAATTGTTAACAACCTCAATGTGACTTCTTAACTTTGTGGTAAATTAATTATAATTAAAAAATAAAATTCTCTATTTACCGCAATTACAATTTTATTTCACATCAAGCGTGATATTACGAATATTACGAAAATTCAGTTCTTACTCCATTGAAGAGGTGTTTTCTTCGAAACTTTCTGACGCATTATCTGTTCATTCTTTTCAATAAACATTCGTAAACGCAAAATTGCATTATCGCGTCCAAGCAAAATCAACATATCAGCAACACTTGGACCGTTCTTAAATCCGCTTATCAACTTGCGCAATAACTTCATAACTGCCGAAAAGTCGCAGTTGTATTGTTCAGCAAGATTATGCATGAACCGATTGATTCCCTGTTTGTTCAAGTAAATCCGATTTTCTTCGAGTGCCTCAAGAAGATCACGTACCAGCGCAACATCGCATTCGTCAAATTCCGAACTGGGTTCAGGAATAATCCACAAATAAAGAAATTCGTCGGAAAGAAGATCAGATAATTTATGTATCCGATTATACGCCCATTTCAAAACAGTTTCGACGTGATCATTATTTATCTGAAGTGTTGTCTCCGGTCTGCAAAATACGTAATAGTTCCTGACATAATTCCAACTTTAGGCGTACTTACTTTCCCACAAAATGCAATTTAACCATCTTTTGCACGCTCCTGACAAGTTCCGGCAAAACTTCGCTGTTTTTAATTAAGTTTTCCAATTCCATTTGGTTGTACACCATAAGCTTGTCCATATCAAACTTGCCTGGCGAAGATTTCAAACTTCCAAGATTGAACTGGATTAAGATAAATATAACAAACTTTATGTAATCCAAATTAATTCAATTATCATCAACGACTCACACGAAGTTTGAGTTGGGGTAAAGTGAAGCATTTCGGCTTAATGCCCTTCTCGAAATCATCAATAAAACCACCGCCCGATGAAGTAATAAATGTTAAAAGTGCATTCGGAAATATTCCAGACTCTCTATAGTATGATATTCTCGTATCTTCTTTTCTTTTACTTAGTTTATTACCGCTCGAGTCGACTAACAATGGTAAATGACCATATCTCGGCGGCTTCCACCCTAATGCTCTATCAAAGATTGAATAAAATTGTATATTATCACAAATTTTAAATGGAACTTACTTATACATCATAAGATGTTTTGTTGTTGAAATCTGCCATTCAACACCACGCAGAACGTGCGTAATGTTCATATAATGATCGTCAATAACATTAGCTATATGATACGTAGGAAAACCATCGGCTTTCAATATGATTGGATCGCCTTCATTTAAAGTAACATCATATTCGATACCACCATAAATCAGATCATGAAATTTACAGCAGTCTGCATCCTTAGTCAGCTTAAACCTAATACAATAAGGATCCCCGCGACGAATACGCATCTGTGCTTCATCAAGCTTAATATTTCGGCAGCGATTATCATATTTTGCAATTTGACGATTACGCACTGCATCCTTGCGTAATACATTTAAACGTTTCTCAGAACAAAAGCAATAGTAGGCTTGTCCATTCTTAACAAGCTCCTTTATATGATTCCTACAACAGGGCAGAACAATAAATACAAGGAAATGCATTGAATGCTTAAGTTACAGGTAAATACTTGTACGCTTGCTTTGAATATATGGACCATATTGTCCCTCAAATCCAGGACCTTCATCAATGTTTATACCAATCCATTGCAAGTCTTCTATTATTTTCTCCTGTGCCCCAGGCACCAACCGACTCTGATCAGTGTCTTCAATCCTCAATATAAAACGACCAGAGTTTTGTCGTGCAAATAAGTAATTATACAACGCCGTACGTAATCCACCCAAATGCATATAGCCTACATAAAATCCTAATTTATTTATAATTCAAATAGAGTTATGACGCAACATACCGGTTGGACTGGGAGCAAATCTGACCCGACAATTCGTTGATGATAGGCGAATACCTCGCAATCCATTTCTTAGATGGGGAGCGAATAATTTTAAAGTAGTAAAATATAGTAATGTTTTCATTTTTGCAGTGTAGATTTCAAATAAAATGTCAATTGCACAAAACACAAGTAATCAAAGCTGATTTAATGATACACAATCACATCAAATTTATCCAATACTATATAGTTTAATATCACTAAATGTTGTATCAATTTGTCCATGCTTCCTTAATATTAAAGAAAAAGCAATATATAATCAAACATTGCCGGGAAAATGTATACACGACCTAAGAATGTGACATCTTTATGGTTATGTTGATGTTCAGTACAGTTCAGTGATGATCTAAGATTGGTTAAGTTTGACTACGAAGCACAGATTATTTCCATAATAACAAGAGGCCCTTGTTGTTTTCTGTTAAAGTACTTATAAAATATGAGCAATGGACACCGTTAACGCGTATCCTTAATTGTTTTTCAAATCATATAATTTTATCAACATGTAGATTTTTCTTAACAATGTGATAGATCAATTGTTATACCATTCCCTGATCAATTGCAAGCAACACTTGTTTACAACGTCCTTCGTGTGGATAAAGAGCCACCCAGAAGTGGAGTCACTAAAATATTATCTGTAGAGGAGAATTCACTCAAAGTGTAAGTTGTTAACTTCATAGCAAAAATGGTAACCAAGTATTTTCGTTATATCTAGATTGTTTAAAGCCAAGCTGTACAAGCAATTGAGAGTAGCACTCACCAGCTTCTTTGATACACTCACTTTAATTGTGGAAACAATTGAGTTTGCTGGTCCACCAATTTTTCCTTACTCATACTTGTAATTTAAGATGCCTGAACATACACCAGGCCCATCATCAAGTAGGGGTGTGTATGGATTTGCTATGCACCTTACGTTCAACACTGGTTTTGTATTATTTGTTATCTGGGCAGCAGTCCCTGAGAAATGGTTTCATAGCATAGGAATTACTTATTTCCCACAACGTTACTGGGCTGTGGCTGTGCCAATTTTTGTCCTAACAGTCATAGCTGTATTTGCCTTCATTATATATCCCAGCCTGGGCTTAATAATGACACCAAACATTGATAATATAAACACAATAGAAGATGAATACACCAAATATGATCAGGGCCAGGAAGGATTGTATGAGAATGAAAGACATGAACCATGCATTTGTCAAAATCAGACATTCTGTATGAAACACATATATGATACAATGGAAACCAACTTATTTAGGAAAAATGCCATACCACCAGTACAAGACTTGCAAATTTCTAAAGTATCTGAAGAATTATATTTGTAAACACTTTATGAGGAGAATAAAATTTACTTAAGCTATACATAGTACTGTGGTTTCTTGACTGTGATTCCAAACTCTGCTAATGCAGGGGTAAGATCTTCCATTGTCAGACAATGTCTTCTGTCTTTAATGCCAGACTTGGAATTTTTATTGTGACTGCTGGAGGAGTTGCTGGACCTTACTTTGCAATGTTGAAGTGCATCGTTGGCAATGTCAGAGATGAATTTTTGGGCAGCAATTGAGATCAAACGAAGGAGACGTGGATCCTTTGCCTCGAAGCCAGTTGAATTCAAGTAATGAGCGGTCACAGCGTCAGGAATCTTAAAATATTGATGTTATAAATAATTGATTAACAAAACACATTAATACTCACAGTTGGCACATAATCTTCAAGTTGTAGTAGAAAATCACTTAATGGCTGACCTAAAGTCAATGGAGTATCATCGCCGTTCATCTCGACGTCTTTAATTTCCGTCATTTCGCAGCTTTCGATATTATTAGTACTGATATTATCACAATAGCACCTAAATGTAAACTGATTGTTTGTTATTATCTGGGACTATGACTGACACTCCATGGTGACTTCTCTAGTAAATTCCGAAGCTATACGAACATGTACGATTCCGAATTCCCCTAAAAATTTAACCAAAACATTTTAAAGTTATTAAATTACATATTGTTGGTTATTCTTTCTTGTTTATTTACAAAATTAAACAAAACTACAAACAAATAACAAACGTAATTCGATTCTTGCAGTGAACACCTAATTTTGTGTGTTGTGTTGGTGGCTTTTCGTGTACCATTGTTGAAAGTATCTTTTGCACTACAAATATTCAAATCATAAGTTATAAATAAATACACAAGCTACTTGATAATTCAGCCTATTTTCCTCGGTTATAATAATTGAAAAGTTTTGCAAAGAAACCCTTCCATGCGTAAGCCGCACCAATAGAGACGAAGCATTTCATTCACATGACCCAAAACACTAACAACTAATGCGTCTTGAGTTGGTTTTGTGTTCAGTCAGCAAATGGCGTCTGCTAAGTGGAGGTGTACGGAAAATTTCGGCGTAGTTCATGAATGAAGACGTACTCGCGTGTTTTACAAAGTTACAAAAGTTCACAAAACGAATAGGAATTTCAGTACAAGCAAGTGAGTACTCAGAACCATGCGAGAACATGGCTGCGAATCCACGCTTGTTTCAAGAAATCATCGTGTAATTAACGCATAACGCACGCTTCTGCAACGTAAACAAACGGCATTGTGATGAATGCGAACGAAGAGGTTGATATAAAGCCAACGGACGGGCGCTCCATGTGGCCTCCGATGGACCCAAACAACATGGGCCCTCTTCCAGGCCAACAGCCCACAATACCGACGACGCCACAAGGTGCACCTAATATGAACGCAATCGAATATGATCTTCCAATGGAACTAACCCAACAAGGCTGGCGTAAGTTCTGGTCAAAGCGTGAAAACCGACCCTACTTTTGGAATAAACTATCTGGGGAAAGTCTCTGGGAGATGCCTACGATTAAAGCACAGTTTGATCCAATGACGGATCCTCTCGGTATACAACACGTTCCAGCGCCTACTCCGCCTGCTGCAATGCCGGTGGCGGGAAAACGTCGACCATCCGAGGATCCTGCAGGCAGTCCTCAAATGAAGAAATTCATATTAACAGGTCCATGGGACTTGGATGTGATAACGAATGTAATCATATATGAACGACCTTTTTACCCGTATATGCATTCGCACCCAGAGTTGGAATTGTTTCGTTGCGGATTTCTCGCCAAGTTGCGTCAATGTTATCAAGAGTTGTGCCACTCACGGGAGGCAATAGATGCGCCGAAAGATTCGTTTAATCGTTGGCTAATGGAACGCAAGGTGATTGACACAGGCTGTGATCCCCTGCTTCCAAGTTGCTGCTATCCTGAGATATCACATGCGATGTACAAAGAGATTATGAATGATATTCCGATCAAACTTGTACGTCCGAAGTTCACAGGCGACGCGCGAAAACAACTGTCCCGATATGCAGAAGCGGCAAAGAAAATCGTCGAGTCACGCAACGCAGACAGCGAAAGTCGCAAAGTTGTAAAGTGGAATGTAGACGAGACGTTTCAATGGCTTCGAAGGACAGTTGGCGCGACGTATGATGACTTCCAAGATAGATTGGGACATCTAAAGCAACAATGCCAGCCCCACTTAACGCAGACGGTAAGATATCAAAGACGCTCAAACAATCGAAACTAATTCTGTATGCTCTATAGGTGAAGACGTCAGTAGAAGGAATATGCCTTAAAATATATAATTTGTCAAGTGAATATGCCAAGAAAGTACGAGACAAATCAGCCACAATCCTTAAGGAGCATGGCATTGAACTGCCGCAACCCCAACCGCCGAACCAGAGCAACCGCAAAGTATGGTGTTATCCTGTGCTATTTGCAATACCCTGCCCGAGGCTGCCAACCGTGGAATATTTGCCTGATAGAGATCAAGCCCTGTTAAGATATCAAGGTGATACATTAGCAATAAACAGTACTCATTTGCAAAAGCTGGTAATTAACTTCCCGAGTTCAAAAGTGCTATGAACTAATTGACTCTCTAATATTGTAGGAGCATTTATACAGGCACAGTTGCTGCGACGATCGCAAATTTGAATTATTTATACCACGCGTTTGGGTCTTATTGAAGCGATATGCTACGTTTTTGGGTGTCAACCCTTCGCAAGCCAATGCGAACGCTGATGTGCAGGATACACAAGCCTCACTGCCCATTCCAGTATTTGAATGTCTGCATCGAATGTTTGGGGTGACTTTTGAATGTTTTGCGTCACCATTAAACTGTTATTTCAAGCAATATTCGTCGGCCTTTCCTGATTGTGATTCCTATTTTGGAAGTCGAGGGTAATAGCAAACTTGTACAATTCTTGCAATTATACAAACTAAATGAATATGTTGCAGACCTTTTCTTCAATTAAAAGCAGTGTCCGGCTCATTTCAAGTTCATCCACCATTCTGCGAGGAACTGCTGGAAGCCACCGTTGACCATATGGAGTCTTTATTAGCCGAGAGTCCAGAACCTTTAAGCTTTATTGTGATTATGCCAGATTATCGCGAGCCTACACCAATTGGCGTGCAACGATTGGAAGCGAGTCAATTTAAGCGAAAGCAAGTGACCGTACCATCCTACGAGCATGAATTTCGTCATGGATTTCAACACGTGCTAACAAAGTAATTGTACTCCTTCGATGGATTTCTTGTTGTTAATTAATTGTCTGCTCATAGGTCAGAGATTAATGTCCGAATTGGCCATGGCACTGTGATAGCTTGGCTACAGAACGCGGCTGGTTACCAGCGTTGGGGTCCTACTGAAGATCGCGTTGAAGCGATTTTGGAAGCGTTCCGACCTGGTCGAGAACGTGAACGCGATCGACAAGAGTTACTTAGTCCAACACGGCAAGCAGCAGCAGCTGATACAGCCGATGTCTTATTGCACTAAACATCTACATAGCCCCCATTCGCATAAATGCATTATTTGAATGCAATGTACCTGATTAGAAATCTTCACGCGTGATCCATCGATCAGAGCTGAATGAGTGCTAAGCATTTGTGGATAGTTAGGGGCGTAGAACGATCTCTTAGGTCTCGAAATATCTAATAACAATCTAATTAACACTTTTCTATTGCAACGTGATGATTATTAGTTGTTCGGCTTGACCATTATTATTATTCATTATCAATCAATTGTGGCAATTACCTAGTTTTTAACTTCAGTAAATTTTATAGATACATACCTTATATTTATGTATATATTGCCATTCGTTTTCAATACATATATATTATTAACATGACTAGCAGATATTGTAAAGTGTATCTTGAACAGTTTCTAAAACATTGTACATTTTGTAATATAAAATTACTATTACATCTTTAAGTTGCAGAAATCATTAAATGCTAAACTAATAAATTGATTAATTTCTTGTTTCATAATGACAGGAGTTTGTATTGATTTTAAAATACGTCTTATTCTCATTTACATTAAAGATTCTTGAGCAAACATTCATTTCTATGCAAAATCAGAACTAAAATAAAATATAAATTAATTCATTTACTATTACTTACTAAATTAATACAATTAATATAAGTCACATATATCAATACAAATATTCAATTCGTTTACATCAAGCTTACAGCACCTCGCGGTTTCTTCGGCGTTGTGACGCGAGCGCCTACTCGAAATTTCTTCTGGTGCTGAAGAGTCTCCTCTAGCGCGAGTTGTGTAACAAGTTTGGTAAGAGGCTGTTTCGCTTATATGAGTTCCAAGTTTTCTCCACAGGGCGCGCGACTATCAAGTTTCTCAACAATTCAATAGACTTAGCTCGCCGGTACTAACTGCAACAAACGTGTATGAAACATGTTAACTATTGGTTTGCTCAGGATCGCAAGTTGATGTTAATAAACAAATAGAGTTTTAACTCTATGCAGTACCTGCTAGAAACAAGCTGCTATTGTCGAGCGAATGTTCAAAGTTACTTTGTACGTGAATAATGGTAAATTGTATAAGGAGTTTGAATATTACAGTAAGCAGTCTCTCTTTATTTCAGCTCTCAATAGATGTCTGGTTCCTTTGATATATTGGAAAAAGCAATAAGTAGATCGTTAAATAATTCCTACAATAAACACTTATATAAATAGCTCTGCACTCGAAGTTTTAACAATACTTTCCAGTTCATAAATTTGTTCAATTAATCAACAATTCGCAATGAAAAGCTACTCTTCTTATCATGCTTGTTCAATAAATAAATAAATAAATAGCGCATTTAATATATTAGTAATTGCAAGCAAATAATAATTCATTATACATAGCGCACAATAAAAGCTAGAAAATCTGTCATAGGATAATGTTTCCTGTTAAATTACACTTCAACCACAAGAGAACATGATATTTAGTTTGACCATTCAATGAAGACACTCACTGCATACAAATTAGCGCTAATTACATTAGAGAAAGAAATGTGAAAGTTGCATTCATGAGCTGCAGTGGCGTTTGGTCCTTTGAGAAGTACCTAGATTATGCAAGCAGGAGGCAAAAGAAGGAGGCCGCGTGTAATTTCATTTTCATTCGTTTATTATCAATTTCCCAGCGGCAATAAAATGCAACCGCATGAAATGATTGTATCTGGCATGCACACACGCAATTTTTTATGACAAACGCATTTGCATTTTACGTGCGGTGAACAATGCGTGAATGCGAAATTAAGCAACTGCGCACTTTGTGGTAATTGCTTTTTATTGCAATTTACTTATAATTGCAACGCGACACGTGCAAGCATTTCATGAAATGCCATGCGTAATGACATCGCAATCAATTGTTTGTTCTCTCTAGTGCGCATTGTTGTTATTGCGCGCGTCCGGGAGTTGCGCTAGCTAACTCAAGAAGTGTTAGCAATCTGTTTACGATGCGATGCGGAGACTACGCGTATATATAAATAAAGGACTAGAGAGTGGATCCCATGTAATAATAACAAAATAATAAGTGTGCTGCTCCGGTTCGAGCTGGTCGTACGCACAGGACGCCAGCAGTCAGGACGCAGGAGCGCGGGGATAGGAGAAGTAGGCGCGCGTTTCTAGGTCGTTGGGTCGACAGCCGCACCACGCGCTTACACGTGGAGCTACTTTTTTGGAGAGTGTGTGGCGGAGAGAGGTTTTCGCCGACTTTTACACTTTTTTGGCAGCACTTGAATGCATTCATCACCTTTCTATTTCTACGCGTCCCGTCGAATGCATAATGGGAGCCATAAAAATAAATTGCTGATTAGCGCATCACAACTTGCATTCATGCATCAAACTTATGTAGCTGTCCTCCTGATGCCACATGCATTGCATGTTTGTACATGGATGGCCGATCATTGATAAGACATTAAGGAGGAATCGTTGTTCCCTGGTTGTTTCCACGATTACGTTTCGAATTTTTGGGGCATTCGCTTTCGAGTGTGGCTTACACGTGCGCTCGGGTTCATCGCCCTGTCGTTTGTGTGCTCCGTTGGCAAAGAGGCAATAATAAAGGCCCCCCTTCAAGTGTACGCATTGCCCTAACGTCCCTAACATCAAGCAATGTTGCCTGCTGCTCATCCTGGATCCTGCTGCTTGTGCCTCTTGTTGTTGCCTTGCGTACGGTCGTTGCGCAGCCCTTCGCTCCTGTTGAGCCCTTCTGCAGCTTTTTATTATAACGTTGCGAAGAGGGAAGAACGGGCCTCGCTGGCGCCGCACACGCGCACGCACAATCCGCCGAAATTTTGGGAAATTCACCAAGATCAATAATGCCCTTTTGCCGCACACCGGAAGCCTAGCTGTTTTTCGGGCGCTGCCATGTATTTTGCAAAATACCTACAGCAGGAAACCCATTTCTTTCCATGGCGCTGATATTAACACTATACGAGTTTGAAAGTTTTTGAACAGGAAACCTCAATATCATTAGTTATAATAGGTCATAGCTCTCTTGCTAGAATAAAGTAGTTGGTTGTTGACCAGCCATAGAGAAACAAAGCACATTGTGCATGCACGTATTCAAAGGACAAATGCCTGCTGAGCGTAGCGAGAATAGAGAGCAGAGAACGATTTTCGGGAGGCCGACGACATTAAGTTTCGGCGTGGACCTGCAGCGCGTGGCGAGCGCATCGAAAGTTCCTTGAACTTTTTTTTGATTCACTTTTATTGACGATGTGCGTTGGCCTAGCCGCTGCGTGTAAATGCCCTACACGCGTACATTGCCGCACTGTTTGTGTCAAGTGAGTGCACTCACTCAACAAAGAAGATCGTGTAGCGCAAAACACCGCAGCACCTCTAATGACTCGTATGCTTTATGGAAATCATGACCCTAGGGTACCCTATTGGTTACCAAGCTGAATCTCCCAAACCCAAGCAGCGAATTTTGTTTTGTTGATGCGCATTGTGCACTAAATGAGTGTGGCAATTGCGTCCTGCACGCAACCGAAAGAAAGCAAGAAGCACAAAAGACTTCTTGCAGCAGGCGCGGGTGCAATGACCGTATATCAATTTGAAAACTTTTTTTGTATGCACCGCACGCGTTGAACATTTTTCGGATGGGCCGATGAACCAACGAAACCAAAGGAAGACGAACCTGTAGGTATGTGGACAGTGGAAAGAAAGCTTCACAGAGTTACCACACGGAAATGATACGGGCGTCCAACTTTTCTTTTTCTTCTCAATGGTGGTTAGCACACTCATTAGTGCACGAGCGCACACGCGCTGTCGCCCAACAAGGACAAGGACGTCACCGTTTACTTGAAAATGCAACAACAAAACAAATGCAAACATTGTCGCTCACACTCTACGTGCGCAATCATGGAATAACAACAATTACAGTAATCACACTCTGATATTGTCATTAGTTTATTTTCGCAGAGCATTTTTGCGCACTCCACGTGTGCGTTCCATTGCGCACTGTTTACGCTGCGTTTATTTATAGCTTGCGCACATAATTATGACAAAAAACAATCGCTAGTTACATCATCAACACATTGTTTGATTTCATCGGAAGTCCTCGCTTTTCCATCGCGAAGGCGAACAAACAAGGGTGTGATGCGAGAATCAACACGATGGAAAATTCGATTCATAAACAAAATGGAGCGTAACCCAATTCGGTGGCGAATTTGTTTGTAAAGAGCGTGCGTGCACTTGAACGTGCCATGCGCGAATATGTAGGCGAAAGCGCGCTTGTCCATGAACTTTTCACCCTGCGCTGCTGGAAATTTCGCTTTCGCGCAGCGAGTGAAATTTCGCTTTTCAATGAAAAGCCATGCTGCACACATCCGCGAGAATAGCTGTGTGGTAAAGTAGGGCGTCATCACGACGCTTTCTCCTTGTTTTTGCAGGGCGAAATGCGTCGTTCCCGTTTTGCGCACCAAGCTCGGCTGCTCTCTTCCCTCCCTGCTTGAACAGCCGTGCCTGGATACGCAGGATCGAATCCTGCTGCGTAACACGCACGCACACGTCGATACGTGTTACATCAGCTAGCAGGCGAGCAGGTCGACGACCCGCGTGCGCGTCCCCAAAAATAACGCGTCCTGCGACAAGATGGAACACACCAAGCAGAGCACCCGCCACCCGGGCCCTACATTCACGCACTATTCGTCTTGTTAGTATTCGGGATACGCACTCTTGGGACCAACATTATCGACTTTACCCGCTGTTTCCCCCTTCGGCGCAGAAGAAAAGAAAACCTGCGCGCTTGTTGCGCAAGTCGACGACCGCAACCAACTTTTTTCTCCCCCAAAAAACGAATTCTCTATTCCCTGGAAAAAAATATTCCCCAAAATATAAATAGCTACAACTTTGCCATTTTTGTTTATCTTATTCCCAGGGTCATGTTTGCGAATTTGCGCACATTTTACATTGGCCCAAATTCATTATCACATTGCGTGGCGTTATGTTGTTATTATTATTGTTTCAAAATAACGAATTGAGTACACGAATCTATCAAAAGCGTCAAGGATGCTCGCAAAATTTGTGTTATGATGTTACCGAGTGTGCACATTGTAAAGTAGAATTTAAGGTATAAAACGAAGTGTATTACACGCGCGTCGTGCGTCAAGGATAATTCTAATTGACTCAAGCGCGCGCGCATGTATCGTGCTTTACATTATTTGTCGCACTTGCTACTTAAAACTCTACTATTAGGATATCGTGCGCGCTTTTCAAAGTTTCGTCCTCGTTGTTGTTGTTGTTGTTGCTCTAAGCGTGCGCGCGCGTGTCCTGAGTGAGCGCACGCAGCAACAGAACACGCTTAGAGAGTGTCAGGGCAACGCACAGCCAAAGCCTGTGCAGGGCACACGCAGTGCCTAAAACAAGTTGCGTTGAGATTGGTCAAGGTGCTGAGCGAGCGTGCGCTCCTACTCGGATCAATTCTCCACGACCGCTGAGAGAGAGCGTGTGGGAGTGCTGCTGAATTTGTGCGGCGCGTGTAAGCCGGAGCCTGCGATTATTATTACGAGAGTCGCGGCCTCGACACTCGCGCTGCGCATGCAACGGCGATCGTCGTCGTCGTCGTCGTCGTCGAATGTCTTGGCATAATAACGCCAAGTCAAGTGCGCACAATTTGTGCCTTGACTCCGTTTTCATATGGCGAGCCAAAAACAACTGCAAATTGACTTTCTCTTTAATCTGCCCAAAATCGCATTGTTCTGTCGCTGTGATTGTCACCCTCGTTTGAAGGATGGCGCAAAATGAGAGGGGATTCACAACAGATCATCCACATGAGGGTGTAGTGGCACCCCCACGTTGTGTCGTCCGTTGGCCTCGAAACGCGCTTTTCGCGAAATGCACGCGCAGAAAAGAGGCGACTGACTGTGGCCGGCGACGTCAGCACGTGGCGCAATCGGCACAAGCAAATTGTGTGCTGTTGCGCACACGGTGGGACCACCTCAACCGAACGTCAAGTAAACTCTGCCTCTGAGCACATACATCGCGACGTGTTTTGTTTTTCCATTTCGTTGTATGTACAATAAACAGCGAGCAGCGCGCACACGCGCTAGGCGAACGATAATTACGCGCACTCATCATCGGCGCAAAACGCGCAAAATAAAACCTAGCTCAATGCGAATGCCATCGCATGCAGTCATTAAGAGAGAGCGCGCGCAAAAAACAACAACAGCCGCTCAAGTGCTGCGCGTGAATATTATTGAGTTTATCTAAGCATTAAATGGCACACGTGTATTCATAATAACCTGCTTTATATATCTCTCTCTCCACACATATGTATGCGGATTGCAAATATTGCTCGCGCATTAGGTTATTGCGTTGTTGCAAAACTTGTGCAAACTTGAAATTCGCACACAAACTTTTTTTGCGTGCACGCGCATGACATTTACCTCTTTATACGATTAACACCTATCTGCACGCGCTCATTAAGATTTCCATCCGTCAAAAAGTTTGATGCCTGATGATTTCCTGGAAAGATTTAACTAAATTACAGTTAATTTTACTTAGCATAAGACCAACTATCATCAGGAAATTAGCAATGTTCATTTACGATTGTGAATCATTAAAATATTCAAGTAATTGTGTGCTATTTAAAAAATGTAATGTTTGTTTGGATGGGGAAAAAAGCATTTAAATAATATGATTAGCAAGCTCATTGCACGCAGCAGAGTATGCAATGCGAATTATTTCCATACGTACATTACCTGAATAAGCAGCATATATTTATAAATATAGATATGATATGTGCGGAGATAGCGATTCGGAGTCAACATTGTATTGCGTTCGTTCGGACGGAGTTGATGGTCCTCGCGCGCCTCGTGCATGCCGGCCACAGTCAGGCGCCTCCACGTGCCCGCTCGACTCGCGCAGGCAGGCGCTCAAACACCAACACACATTTACAATTAGTGTACAACCTCAATGTATCAACGAGCAATACACGGGCGCGGGTCGCGCTCACTTCAGGCCAGACTCATTGGGACACATGCATTGACTACACGCGCTCTTCGATACCGAGTCAACCAGCAACCAAAGCAATTCCTTTAAAGTCTATAACTATCTCAAAGATTCCCAATTTTAAACGAGGACCATATGAATCTCCATGGAATATTACCTTGAATAATTTGATTAAATCATCTGGGTTTTTCATTAGGGTGTTAGGAATTTTCTTAGGATTTGTGGAACCCTTCAATCGAATCGAAATATACGGTGCTAAGTCGCTGTTGTTCGTTGTGACTCGACGTCGACTTCGGGAGTTCCATTCGTATCACGCTACTACATGCTTATTGCCCGTGAGCGAACGTGTGTATGATCCTGCCATCTCGCTTTGGCCACAGTTGGGGGACTAGGGTCGTCCTCGTGCGCGTTCAATGTGTTGGTGCGCTGATCGCGAGATACTAGCTGGCGGTCTACATTCAGTCGCAGTCAGTATTATTCAAACACGCTCCGAGAGCTCAATAAGTTTCAACTAAGCGCGCTCGCGCCTTCACGAATTCTGCGCTCTCTTCTGCGTTAATTTGCAATTTTTACGCAAAACAATTTCAAGTGAATTATCAACTATCAGTGGCCCTGTTTGCCATTCAATCAAATCAAGTGCTTTTGTTATTTATAAACAATTTATCCTGCAGAGGAAGAACAATAAACAAAGTGCGCCAAGTGAAAGTTTCAAGTTCATGCAAAGATTGCTCTTGTGCACCTTCACCATCGCATCATATTGGAGTCTAATGAATTGTAAGTTGACTTTTTTCACTTTTTAGAACTTTGTTTGTTTATTTGTTTGGTTGATTGATTTGGCATTGTTGAAAGTTGCGTAGCGTGGTCATGGTTTTCTGATAATTATGCGTACGCGCATCGGCATAGCATTATTCATAAACAACATTGAATAGAGTAGAAGGAGAACACGACTCTAACGAATTTGTTTGATAGCTTGATTGCGTTAATGTGTGCGTGCGTATTTGTCCATGGCAGTTTAAATGTGTTGGTAGCATTTCGAGCGGCCGACCTACGTTCGTACGGGTTGATGGAGGTCGGTGATCGTGTGTAAAAAACCGCCGCGCGCTCCTTAGCCCCAACCGAGGCGAGCCCCACGTGGAGGCGACTGACTGTGTGCGCACAACGCGTGCAGCGCGCTATACGTTTAGCGTAGAGAGGCGAACGGAACGTGGCCGACGGCCACAGTCGTTCGCCGCCATGCAGCATTCACGCTGGTGTGCGCGCGAGGCTTCAATGTATGCGATAATTCCGTGTACACACACAACACAAATACCCGAGGAGTCAACGCATCAACGGCAATATCACATCCGATTCATTCCCAACGACAACTTGGAAAAATACGCTTTTTTCCACATGCTCCATGTTGATGGAAAATTCTACTATCTGATTGATAACGCAGCCCGCACGTAATTGCTATTGCAATTTATTACGGGTGCTTTTAAGTCGAGTGCCAAAAAATTACGGTTGTTTGTTTTGCGTTTATCAACAATTTGATTGAATTGTCGTCGTTGAGGCAGTGTCTCGAATGTTTCACTTTTTACAATAACTTGACCTACGACGAGAAATATATCATAATTTAAAAAGTTTCATCATCTTGTGCGGTTCATCTCTCGAAAAGCGAACAACGCGTTTTCGATTTTGTAAGCGCGAGCGCGGTTTGGTGGCCCCGTGGTCGCGCTTCGCTGGGTCGATTGCGTAAAAGTTCAACGGCCTCTTTCGAGTAGTTCAACACGCAGCACACCATAATTCGGCAGCGGCAGGAACCCGAAATCTCTCTCGTAGCCCGGCGTGCGATGATCTTCGGGGTCAAGAACCCCTAGCAGGAGGAGTGCGTACGAGCGAGGTCTCCCTCCTGCTCCTCTGCGCTCCTGCGCGGCTCCTCTTCGGTTATCGCCCGAATTTCGCTTCGCTCCTACGCATGTGGAAATGCAGTCCATCGTACGCACAGGGCGGAGTTTTCTTTTTTCGGTGCGTGCGTACGTACGTACGTACGGTGCGGGGGGAATATTCGGGGACCTCAATGCGTCGTGTGCACTTGCCGTGGTCTTAGCTGGCGCGTCACGATCAGTTCCCCAAATGCATTCGCCCAATGCACCTAGTCGGTTGGTCGCGAGTGTATTTGAACACATTGATGTTGTGTAATGCGATCAGTCGTTAGTTGACTTTAATGCGGGCTGCTTCGTGCATTTCCTGAACCCGGGACCAATTTTCAATTATCTGGTGCGCCATGGCCAGTAGCGACGTGCTCCCAAAGAAAGCAGAGTGCAATAATTTACAACAAGTCCAAGAGACTTTCATTAAGCAATTGATCAAACAGTGCAAGACTGAAGTGAACGGTGTGTTTGTTTATTTTGTCAAAGTTTGTGGTACTTATTTGGATTTCAATTGTTTCAGAAGAAGAAAGTGATTGGACGTTACCGAAAATGGTCGGATTCTATAACGAGACTGTTATACCCATTCAACTTTCATCCGCCGCAACTTCTTCGGCAAGCGACGAGGACTTGGTCAAGCGTCTAGTGTGCAGTCCTGATTTGCCAATACCCAGTTTCCCAAACAACAACAGCAACCAAATGACGCAACCGCCGCAGCAACCACAAGCCGCGCACATTCAGGCGGAAACCATTCAATGCGCAATCTGCAGCAAAACGTTCACGACAAAGTCGTCCTTCCAGGCGCATCAGCGCACCCATCAGAAGGATACCGAGGATCCGTACCGCTGCAACATTTGTTCGAAAACTTTTGCGGTACCAGCACGTCTCACGCGCCACTACCGTACGCATACTGGTGAGAAACCCTTCCGCTGCGAGTTTTGCAACAAGTCCTTCAGCGTCAAGGAGAATCTCAGCGTCCATCGACGTATTCATACCAAGGAACGGCCCTATAAATGCGACGTGTGCTCGCGTGCCTTCGAGCATTCTGGCAAACTTCACCGTCACATGCGCATCCACACTGGCGAGCGTCCACACAAATGCACCGTATGCGCGAAGACTTTCATTCAGTCCGGCCAACTCGTCATCCATATGCGAACGCACACAGGTGAAAAACCGTACGTCTGCACCGTGTGCCAGAAGGGATTCACCTGCAGCAAGCAATTGAAAGTCCATTCGCGTACTCACACTGGCGAGAAACCCTACTCTTGCGAGATTTGCGGCAAGTCTTTTGGCTATAATCATGTCTTGAAGTTGCACCAAGTTGCGCATTACGGCGAGAAAGTATACAAATGTACCATCTGCAATGATACCTTTACATCCAAGAAGAACATGGAGGCACACATCAAGAGCCATTCGGAAAATGCGCCAGTTTCGCCTGCATCGCCTTCTTCGATGGTACCACCTTCACCACCTCAATCGTCCAGTCCGGCCAGCAGCGACTCGTACAGCTCGTTCAGCGACAAGGAGAACAAAGACGTGCCGTTGAATTTGGCGCAGATTCCTGTCCAAGAAGGCACACCAATCAGTTACGAACATGATATTCGCTACTACATCTATGCACGCGATCGACTTTCGCCTACATTCACATATCCCACGTCGGGGGTGGAACTTCTTGCGGCCGCAGCGAGCGCACGCGAACGCGTGATGGATGCCGTCGACAGCGAAGAAGCGCAAAACGGACAGGGGATGGCTGTGCTGAATTTAATCTCACGCCAACATCCAGCATACTTTCCGATTCCGGCAATGACCACCTACGATGCGGCACCCTTGCACGCTGGTGATGATATTCGTAGACGCGTTGAAGCAGCGCTCGCTGGTGCTGAGCCAATGCTAACTCCGCCGAGTTCTAATCCCGTATCTCCTGCGCCGTCCGTTTCGCCCGATCCGGAGCTTAGTCTACCGCCACGCAAACGTTCGAAGATGATCCTCAAGTCGATGGAAACGTGCGATGAGCCGATGGTGGCGGCGGCGCCGATGACCAAAGATCTCTCGCCGGTTAGGTACAGCTCCGTCATTCAGTATGCAAAGGCCTCGTAGTAGCTCTGCGCACGCTGAAATTTAACACAAAACGTACTGAATACAAAAGACTAAATACGTACTATGTAATTGTAGAATGCGGCAGGTCGAAAAATGCGCGCAGCACAATTGTTTCTAGGGAATACTAATTTAATCGATGGACGAATGCATGAGATGCGTGAACGCTACGAGAATGATTTCAACGCGTGTGCAAGCAGAAGCGAGCGCGCGCGCGTTGAATAAGTATTTAAGACTACTATTGAGTATGTTAGTAATATTTTTTGTTTCTGTGATAAGACATGACGATTTACCTCATTGCAGTGCCTAGGGCTGAACGATAATAACAATTACAATATATGAAAGCGCAAAATGTTGCAAGCCCGCAAGCAATAAACAAAACAAAAAGAATGTATATTTGCATAAGTCATAATAGCGAATTCGTAGTTGAATGAGAACACATTTTATTTAGCGCACTGTCAACGTCATTCAATCGCACAGCGTTTTGCCACCCGCCCCCCGGAGCATTTTCGTTTTGGGGAGTTGCGCAAGTGCGCAAAGTTGCGGTGATTTGAATGACGGCTGTTGTACTACTAATTATTTGATTAGGTAAATATGTATGTTAACTAGGTAGAATTAATGAAACATATTAAGCGAACATACTATTAGGTATTCAATGTCATAACACATTAAAAAACACAATTCGCATGTTGTACATAAGCATCAGGCCATACATAACAAACAAATCGCATCAAGTACATACCTCATCAACTCATGGATACGTTAAGAACTTTCATATTTACTTATTGTGAGCAACCATTCACTATGTACTATTATTATTATTACTACACTAAGATTAATAACATAAATTATAATTCATATTATATTGATATAATATTATTGTATGTTGTTTTATTTTGTTTGTTTATATACGATTAATCAACTTTTTAAGGAATTACTATATAAAAACAAAATGCAAGTGCAAATTGATTTGAAAATAGATATTGACTGATGAATAAATAAAACTATAGTCTAAAAATATACCGTATATTATTTTTATTTCCATTTAATTGAACTTTACGCTTTTTGTTTTTATGGTTCAAATGACTTTAGTTGCTTTTCTATTAATAGTTTTAATGATCATGAGGCTATAATTATTGCGCATACTGTAGAATCCGTATTAATAATAATTATTGCGAACCTCAGCCATACAAACCGGCTTGGTGGCTAAGATGGTTAACACATAAATTGTGAACTGAAAGCCACTGGCCGGATATTATTGTTGTCGACTTTTCAATTGTTTTATATGCTTTGCGCTTATTTAATAGTGAAAAAGTCTTCTGACAGTGAAAAGGAATAATTATGCGAAAGCAGCCAATCTCAATAACTTATCCACATAACATTCACTATTTTGGGATAAAGTACACAATTTTTGTTTCCCATGAAAACTTTTTTATTAATTGGTGTAAAAGACGTTTAATATATGTTATATTGGAAATTATATTTTTAATTGTCTTTACAAAATTGGATCGCTTTATTCAACTTCTTAAACGTAAAATTAACTTAAATGAAAAAGGTTCTTTTGACAAAAATACAGTTAAAACTAATAGGGCCTTGGTGGACCAGGTGGTCCGCCTCTCATCATGCCTGGTGGTGGGCCGCGCATACCCATTGGTGGCGGTGGACCACCACGGCCCATTCCTGGCATGCCTGGTGGCATTCCCATCATTCCTGGTGGAGGTCCCATCATTCCAGGTGGTGGACCACCCATTCTTGGGGGCCCTTGATTCATCTGTGGCGGCGCAGCAACTTGTCCGCGACCACCAGGCGTCATAACTTGCTGTGATGGACCTATAATACAAAATCAAGATAGTAATAGCTCTTATAACATGTAATGAATTGTACCTCCAACACCACGAACTGGCCCTTGTAAGCCTACAGGCACTCCGCCAATGCCTGCTGGCATTCCTCTGCCAGCAGCGCGCCCCATTCCTGGGCCCTGAGCAGCTCCTGGAATTGGCACTCTAGGTAAGCCCTCTTCTGGTGGTGGTGGACCCTCTACAGTTAATGACACAATGCTTTCACCTCGTAGCAATACAAAGCCTAGAACTCTCTTTTCCTCACGCTCAATCTTTGAGTTCTTAGGCTTAATTTTACGAAACTCTTCACAGTCTCCGAGGATCATATTCATATGTTTATCAAAGGCTTTAAAAGTACCGATAAACGTGCGAGAATCTTGTAACGTGATTCGCACGCGGTAGTTTATGTGCTGGATCATCTTATTATTTTTACCTATAGTCTAAAATACAATTCCAGTAGATTAGCAAACTATTATTCTTACAAATTAATTACTTACCATCTTGATTGATTATTTATATCCTCTTCTTTAGAACAAATCTATCTGACGCCAAACAGAAACCCACACTAACCTCAAAAGAATCGGCCAGCAACAACAGAGTGGGGAAATGCTTAGCGAGTTGACTGGGTAATGCGAGTTGTCTATAGCAAAGCACATGTGGTCTGTAAACATTTAATTTTAATTGTAATTTAAATATTAAAATTACATAAAATAATTATTTATGTACCATTTTTGTGACAATATTTAAATATCAATTTTATGATTTAAAAAAGGCATCAGTTAAATATATATTACTGCCATTGATATACGAAGCGCGCAATTATAAGAATTTCGTGAATTATGTATTATATAACAGATTCAGTGTAAATATGGTATTTTTGGTGAATCAAGTATTATTATAAATTAAATATGGAGCCAATAGTTTGGGGTACATCTCCTGATGGTAATATAAAAATAGCACATTCTTTTGAGTACATTTAAGAATATCATTATTTTTGTAGGAAGATATAGAATAATCTCAATAACTAAAGATACTTTAGAGGATGGAATGAAAGTAATGAGAGAAGCATTTTTCATAGATGAAACCGTATCAATTGCCTGTGAATTGTACAAAAACCCAGACGCTGTTAAAGAACTGGAAGAAATTTGTTTACACGCAGTAAAAGATGGTATTTCACTAATTGCAATTGAAAATGACACTGGAAAAGTAGCAGCTGCTGCTTTTAATATATTTGAAGTAAATATAAACAACCAAAATAATTGTAATACTAATTCTAGTCTTATGACAGTTTTCCACGATATCCGAAGACACGTATTTTGTTGACTATCAGCAGAAATGCCAAACTCCATCAGCAAAATGTCTATTGCAATTTATGATTGATCTAATTGATGAATTTGACATGTTTAAACACTACAAAATTGATGCTTTAATAGAGATTATGTTTCAAGCAACATTGAAGGAACATCGGGGCCATGGTCTCTCTAAATTGCTTTTTAAATGCTCCATTGATTTAGCGAAACAACTTAAAGAAGGTGTGGATGTCAGACGAAATGTCGGTTGGGATTTGGGGCCAATGCCCCAACCACAATTGGTAATCGCATTATGTTCTTCATTTATAACACAGGGTATTGCAAAGAAATTAGGTTTCGAGACAGTCAAGTTGATAAGTTTTGAAAAGTGGAGTTTTAATGGAAAGACATTTGCAGAAGTTATTGGTCCGGAAACTCCAGCAACTTCTATTGATTGCTATTTATTATAACTTCAAAATTAATAAGTTTTCAAGCCGTTAAAAGTATTATTGACAACAAATGATTAAGGTTTAATTCATTCTTACAACTTTTCTATCGTTATAATTAAAACAATCATAGAATTGTTGTCTCCATTTGTTCAGATCGTGAAAATCTGTAAATTTTCTACACTATATCAATACAAAAATGTTATAATTGTAATTTTTTTCTATGGGTCTCTGTATTTAAGAAATGAGTATAATACAAGTTATTCTGCCAACTATCTTCAACTATTTGAGTTTGACTGGATTTACGGATATAAATTTATCAATGACATTCGTGGTATTTTAGAAATACTTATATTCTAAACAATTTAATTCCGACTAAATCATATCTAAAACATTCTTTGTTAGATAGTACTATTGGCAGGAGAATGCTTCGATCCTTTAATATTGGTACGTGTAAACTATACAATAAACAACTTAGTACCAGAGTTTGCTATCCTCGATGAAAAAATCATTCAAACACAGAATTGGCTTAATCTATTAATAGAATTACATTTAGCAATTATCATTTAATAGGCAGCAAAATAGTATTTTACTGATAAATAGTATTTTCGAATTAACAATCAAGTAGCATATTAATAATTTTCCCTTTTACTTTACTTTAATCTAAATAATGCACACATTTGATTAGTTTCATAATAATTTCAGTTACTTTTTGTTTTACTTCTCTTCTCTTCACATAAAGTTATATTCCTATCTCAAATAACATAGCATCTTCAATCTTTGCATAAATTTTCATTGATTAGTTTTACGGTAGTATAATAGATTTGTTTATATATATTTAAATGTATATAATAGAAGTATCAATTATCTAGGCCAGGGTACTACAAAACACACAGCTCGTTTGCATCATCTTGATCGATAATAATCTTCTGTGTGTATGAAATCGTTTCAATTAATTCAAAAAATCTAACACGTTTGTTTTGCGCTTGTGCACTTCTTCCACTGTTTTTTTGCTCTCTGCATACAATTCGTAAGCGAAATGCCAAACGAACAAAGCGCCCTTTAATCACTATGTTAACACAATAATATTCATTTATATGTATGATAATATATAATATGTATATGATAGTTTACAATTCTAATTTTATATCTGTAATATTAATATTAAATATTATCAATTTATATCACAATTTGGGGGATTTGCATTTAACGCATGTTGTGTGTGTGTACGTGTGTTTAAACACTAGGGTAAATCTTTATCATCCCATTATAATTCTTTTTCTAGCCATTAAAAATATTATTAAAGGCTAAAATTACACTTGAAATACATTTAGTTCAGTAAGTTTTTTGGTTACTTAAATTATTAAGTACCGAAGCTAACATAGTTTGGCTGAGTTTAAATTCTTTCTCTTCTTGCCTCAAAGTTGGAAAATGATGATACTGAATAATCCACTAAATGTATGTATCTTACATAGTAATAAATGCACAGCGCAGTAAGCAATAACAATAAATACAACGAGAGTTAGAGATAAAAGGAGAGTGAGAGAGCTCAAACGCATGTAATAAACAAAAAAATGTGAAAAAGTGTAGCAACAATTCGATCTTAGTTTACATTTTACGTTTAGATATATTTAGTATCTTAGTCAAGGCTGTTTACTATACTTTACGCATTTTCTAACTAATTGAATACTTTGTATAGTCTTAAATGTTAATTACATTTAACATGTAGGTATAGTTATTTAATTTTTGTCGCAAATTTAGCATTTTCACCAATTTTATATTAAATTATCAATGATATAACAAGCATATATACTTAAATATTAAGTTCTTGTATGCTAATGATGCTAAATATTTTCTCTTCTACACGTTTCAGTCGTTTTTCGTCAGACTGTTTGCTTTCTTCTTACGTTATCGTTATCTAAAATTCCTCCTTCCATAATTGGTTTAGCATCATCCAGAGATGAGTAACATCTATTACAAAGTGGTGATTGTGAGATGCGTTATCTTGCCAGATATCTCGATGAAAAGTTGCGTTAGAATAGTACACACTAATAGCCTAATTAGTCGTTATTCACTAAATATATTTGTATATACCTATATTTAATAATTTTAATAGATTTGTTAATACTTTGTTTAATATGTTCGTTTATAGGTCCATAGGTCCAAAAAGAGTTTCGTTTGGTCTTTGATTGATGATGGGTTTTCTTTCTAAGAGCAGTCAAACGTTACATAGTACAAGTTTCGCTAGATTAGTGAGCTTTATTCTCAAGAGTTGCTAAATCAATTTTGGCCCATTGTTAATTAATGCATCAACTAAGAAAACTTTTCGAAACTTTTTAAATGTATTCAAATAAACTTTTGCATTCTGGCATTGAAAGAACGAAGGAAATTAATCAGGAAAATGGATTATAATATGAATTTAGTTTTCACCACTGTAGCAACAAAGTTTTGCAAAGTTTGCAAGTCTCTCAAGAGTCGTTCAAACGTGAATGGTGTGTGGATCGTGCTAGCGACACGATTTGAGTAATTTCTAGAGAATCGGGGGCAGAAAAGTGCTCGAATCATTAAGATTCGAGTCCACTGACGTGCTACTATCGTTCAGTTTGCTACTGTCCACTATTTTGGCCTTGAGTAATTTATCACCACTTTTGACGACGACGCATTTGTAGTGCTGGCGCGAGTAGCTGCTCGACGTCCCGCTGGAGGAGTGCGAGGACGATTCCTGATTGACGCTCGCCTCCGATTGGGAATGCCGGAGCGATTCGCTGCCGACGCAGTTTGAGCCCGATTTCTGTGTAGTGCCAGAAAGGATCCACGGGTGTCGGAGAGCTTCGTCCGGCGTCATTCGCTTGCGAGGATTCCATCTATCAATCGAAACGTTACCGGAAACAAGACAGATGAGCATTAGAACGGAAACGAACACATTACGTAGAAAATATTTCACTCAAACTAATTGAAATAATGGTTACGAGAAATCCACATTTTCCGTTGTGTATAGAGTGGCAATAAAACTAAATGGAAATAAATGTTTCAACGTAAGGAGCGTGTTGTTATCCTGCAAGCGCGCTCCGTTGTTCTGCGACATAAAGATATATCTTGCGCGTGGAAAATATTGGATATTTATTCATTGGAAACTCAGATTTTTATGAAATCCGTAATATAAGATAATGAATCTATTTTTGTGTAAAATTTCAGCGAATTCGTCCAAGTAGTTTCTGCGTAATAGCATTATGAAATGCGGTATGACAACTCTGAGAATAGCAAAAATCGTCGTTTTAAAAATTCTAGGATAACGCAAAGGTATTTATCAAACAGTTTATTCGTTTTTCCGTACTCATCTAGCAGCTGAATAGATTGGAAACGGCGAAGAAATGGTAAAAAAAGAGTTAGCAAACTTACTCGAGGCATTTGGAGATAAAATCGATGAAGAGCGTATCGTTGCATCGTAGAGCAATGGCAAGATTCTTTGAGCCTGGTTTACGTTTCCTTCCCTTACTGTTCGTCAGGCAGCGTGGGTTTCCTCGAGAATCTGTAAACATTTACCACGGCCACAATTTAATTATCAACACATTAATAGCAATGCTAGTCAAATACAAAATTTATGCAGAAATCGATCAACTATAAATAAAGTATGAATGCAATAAATCTCTTACCGAAAAATAGTCTTCTTCGTGTGGCAGCATTAACAATTTCTTCACCGGGTGGTCCAAGCACCTCCATCAAGCACGCCAACTGCTCCAGCTCGTTCTCGCCCGGAAACAGCGGATACCCCGTGTACAATTCGGCGAGTATGCAGCCTGCAATTAGCGATTGTTTATTACAGAATAATTTAAACCACAGACGTGAATGGTTTCCAGCTCGCTGAATGCATGAAAATTGCATGGCGAATGTATATCAACTGTACCTAAGCTCCACATATCAATGGCAGTGCCATACGCTAATCCCAATATTACTTCCGGCGAGCGATAGAATCTCGACTGGATGTACGTATAAACGCGCTGACTCGAATAGCAGGAACTGCCAAAATCAATGACCTTTATAGAGCAACTGCCTCTTTGTTGAAGCAGCACATTTTCCTGTAAACATATAAAATACTCGTATAAACTTTAAATACCACTAGCAATAAAACATAAACAAAACAAATGATTGGATTGGAAATGGAAATCCAGGATTTCAATATCAAACTTTACATAATAGCAATGCATATAATTTTCTAGTTTAAATGGAACAAACTTTGCCCTTTCCTGATAAATCATAAAGCAGCGAAGCGAAACTCGGGAAAAGCTTTTCGTGTTTGAAAGTTATAAAAGACTGGTTTTTCCAGTAAATTTGTGCAGTTTCCTTATGATAAATTATTATTTCGCTGCATTCAAATGTAATATTTAATTATATTTTGCTAGAATTTACGTACATTAAAAGAGTTTATTTGTTCGCTGCGGGCTTTTAATCATGAAAGCATTACGTAGGTGTGCGAAGGAAAATTAGTTTCCATCGAATTCTAGTGCATTACCACGGCCTGGATCATTAATGTTCGTGAACGTTCCGTATTCTCTAAAGTACGCTAATGACGTTCATATCACAATAGCGCAGGGCATAAATTGTTCGATGCATTTTATAGTGGAATGCCATCGACTCGATGGAGTTGGGTATTAAACATTATATTATGCTGCATATGGGAAAAGGGAAAAACTCTTGTTGTCGAATGCGAATGGAAAATATGGCGGAAAAACAACCGGCATGAAAAAGGAAAAGGACGAGTTTAATAGAGAGGGAAATGGTGAAAAATGCAATGACAACAAATAATTCCAACGACACGCAAACTATGATTACAAGGCTTCGTTAAGTGCATATAATGAATGTTTCTCAAATTATAACGAAATAAGAATATTATTTTCCGTGTTAGCCCCGTAAATTTCCCAATGCTTAGTGCTTTATTGCTCTGCATATAAATTCATCAAAGTCGAATGCATTTTCCTTCGATTTTTCAATCATTGTAAACAAACGACGACCGATTACCAGCGAGTTTTTCCGTAATATAGGACGGGGATGTAACACGAACAAAAACATGTTCTTGTTTGCCGTCCATTTTCCGCTTGATAATATGATTATTTAGTACGAGGATATATTTCATGAAAATCTGACGCGCTATTGATAAATGTCACGCGAAAATATCGAAGTCGGGAGGGGGCTAATGGGACGGCAGTTATTGACTTGTGAATCAATTTTTTCCCGGCCTACGCACAACTCGTCACGGGAATGCCGCCCACTGAATATACTTCCAGGCAACAGTAAATCCTTTTTATGCAGGAGTCAAATAGTGGAAACGTAATTCTATTCATTACACACAACCCGAGAGAAATTGAAAAACTGGCTGATCCATTACCAGAGTTGAAATTAACATTTTACAATGGAAAATTACTTTTCACTTTTGGAGAGATATCATTAAGTGAACAAAAACTTTTCCTCGCTCAAATTTGCCGCAGAGACGCGCACAGCAATAAAAGCGAAAATTGTTAATTATAAACATAATTACAAGTTGTTATTAGACATTGTACAAGTAAATTATGAGTTTATTAACTGGCGCTCGCGAGTGGATTACCGGTTGCTTGAATTGTGGAATAAATTAAAAGTTATCATCATCAACGGCGGTAGCCGAAGAATAAGAAAAAGTTACTCGCTCAACAGAAAAAAAAAGGAAAAGTAATGCACGCTCCAGTTCGCTTGCTAGTGAAATAATACACTGGGCAATAAGAACAGCGCTCATCGGGGAACAAAGTAACAATGTGCGCGCGTACTTGCGCTGTTGTTGTTCGTCAAAGAAAATTGCAAATTTGAAGAATGCGCTGAGTAATTGATTTGAATACATTCCATATTGCTCGCCATGCAATATGCTCAATAAAATCCTATTCAAATGCCGCCGTCTCTCGAAAACTTTCATTCTCCGCCTAATTCAATTGTTGTAAATCAATTACGCACGGATTGACTTTAAAAACATGTGGATAAATTGTACGTGAAACTCGTTCGACTCACCGGTTTTAGATCGCAATGAATGATGTGCTCCTTTTGCAATAATCGAAGGCATTTCAGCAACGAGTTGGCAAATCGTCGAATTAAATT
Source organism: Aleochara curtula (assembly GCA_963978815.1). NCBI lineage: Eukaryota > Metazoa > Arthropoda > Insecta > Coleoptera > Staphylinidae > Aleochara > Aleochara curtula. Next base: position 634,040 of record OZ022219.1, read on the forward strand.
CAGGCTGAATCCTTGATAATTGTTCTTCTTGATCAATTCATACAAATTGATACTGCAAAACACAAAGAAAACAAGTGTTAACTCAACTGAGAAGAAGCAGTTGAGAAAGTGTTTACCTCATTAGTTCAAATGTTATGCACAAATGATTCCGGAAATAGAAATATTCAAGCATATGAATGACATTGTAGTTGGCATCTTTATCCTTTTTGCGCAGATGGTCCAGGATACGCACTTCGACGAGTGCCTGATGATGAAATCGCTTCTTGTTGCGAATAATCTTGATCGCCACTGGCTTGTTGGTCATGTGGTCCATGGCTTTGATAACTTGACCAAAACTTCCCTTACCAATCACCTCCAGGATTTCATACCGGTAACTGATATGATCATGCAGCACCTGCGACAAAAACAATGACGTAATTCCTTCGGATTGACCAGTTATTCATCGTAAAATCCGCAAGTATTCAATTTCAAATAATGAGCAACCTTACAAAGAATGAACTTTAATCTGAATTCTGCCTCTGGATGATCGTTAATTTGACCTTTAATTCCCCTTGCTTTGAAATTTAATATTTGCACGCGTCCCTGAATGGCGACGAAATATTCGGTAGCATTTGGAAGCCCCAAAAATGCCAAACGCAAGAAGTCTGCCTACATAAATTTTATAGAATAATGGGCGATCGATGCCTAATGAGCATGCAGCCAAACGACATGTAATAAATAAACATTTAATTATTATTCATGCAAATGAATGCGATATAAACACGCTGGAATGCATTCGTAATTGAATTTAATGCAAATATTGTACGAGATAGTTTTACAACTGACATAATTTCTATGATTCACTGTTGTTTTGCATTAGATGCACAAATTTGGTAATGTTTATAAACAAGAACCAAGGACCATGAAAACTGATAGTAAGAATGGCATTAGCTTAAAAGTTGTATGGCAAATGACAGTTTCTAATGAGTGTGTAAGTGATTATAATTAAACGATCAAATGCTAACTGAGGATGTCTACAAACATGCAACAAGACATTTCTAAATGCGGTGCACGCAAGAAACCAACAATAATAAACTTGTATAATAAAAGTGAAACGATGCGTCGAACTTCGAATAGAATTCGCACGCATTTTGCTGCCGCTATTTTTAACTTTGCGCAATCTATTTCTATCAAAACTATTCTTGCGCGTTAGTTACGTTACGAGGCATTAAATTTGAAAAGTTTTCTTCTCTGTGATTGTTTAGAAAAATTAGATACTTAGAAATAACTTTAATAGTAAACACGAGTAATTTTTAAAGCTGATAGAACGGCTATTCAGAAATGAATTGAATTTTTTACTTATTAAATATTAAATAGTAATTTCTCGAAGGTAGAGTAATAAACTATTTTAGTAGTTTCTCATTTGATCGATTTTCGTAGTAATTTTCATTTTTAACCCAGCGCGCGCAAAATGCATGAGGACATTATAAATTCATGAATATTATGTGTAAACCTGCTCTGCATTGCTTGCATAAATAAATAATAAATAAATAAACGACTTTACGTGCACGAGTTTTTAATGCCAAGACAAGAAGACCACATACACTAATTATGCCGCAAGTATGTATGCATCAGTCGGGCTTTAATTATAAGTTTCATTTAATCGCCCGCTTCCCACGACACTCCACTTCTTTTTTGCACTTAATAAGTCAACTTTGCTAATCAGAATTAATAGTCGACGCGTATTTATTACGCTAGTTCATGTCGGTGCGATAAATTACAAGTAAACTTGCTAGTTTTAATTAAATTTCAAATCTGTAAATCTGCCACATGTAAAACGCCAAAATTAATACTTTGGCTTAGTTGTAAAATGTGAAATAATTACGAATATTAATCAAGAAACTCACTTTGTGATAACTGCCGCTTTCATCATCATAACCAGAATTTCGTGAGCCTCCAACGATTTTGCACGCGTCGAGGCCCAAGTACCAAATCTTCGAATACTTCTCAATCTCAATGCGTTCGTATTCAGTCATTTGGTCTCCGTACAGACGAAGTGCTTCTGCAAGTAGAACATAACAGGCATGAGCATAAAGCTTAAATTACGCTGACAACCCAATTAGCAAATTAATCCCGCTTTTCATTATATCATTTAATCCCACGTAACGACGTTTTACATAATTAAACATCATTAACGAAATTCACCAAGAGATGAAAGACTTGGGGACATATTTTTCAATAACTAGACTTTCCAAATATATGATTTTTTCGATTTGTTTAAATTTCTAGCATAAAATACCCCCTTAAGAATGCGTCCAACAAATTTGCGACAGACCAATTTACTTCTTTGTAAGACTTGTAAAAAATTCAGGAATTTTGATGATATCTTTAATACTTTTCGAGATATTGATGAAATTAGATCAAAATTCTTATGAAAGAAAGTGCATTTTTAAAGTAAGGATACAAAACTCCAGATTTACCTACCTTCCTATTATCTAACAGATAAAGATTGAAGTTTTTGTAATATTTGAACTTTCAACAAAAACTAAAAGTTGAAGAATTAACATGATCGCTTCAAGTTAAGAATGCGTCCAACAAATTTGCGATAGACCAATTTATTTCTTTGTAAGACTTGTGAAAAATTCAAGAATTTTGATGATATCTTTAATACTTTTCGAGATATTGATGAAATTAAATCACATTTCTACCCCCTTAATAAAACTGATGTTTATGCATGTACCAATAAACTAATATAAAATTATACCTGTAGGAGTGAGGGGTGTGTTGATAGTGGTGGTTTCATCGATTTTGTTGTTGTTGGAGAGATTCATCTGGCTGCGCGAGTTATTGTTGATCGCGGGGAAACAGTCACGTACACTGGCGGGTGAAACGACGGGCGTCGTCGCGGTTTTGCCGCCGCCATCCCCGTTGCGTGCACTGCCCCCGAGTGCCGACGACTGGCTCAGACTGACGCTGATTTTCGCCGACGATTTACCGTGCTCCAAATGCGGCAGCTACAATCCAACACATAATTGTAATTTAAATAAAGCATAAAGAACACGTACATAAACATCATCAATCAATTCGATATGCGCCACTGTCAATCAATCAATTGAGTCGTTGATCGATTAATTAATGCGGACAAAAAACTTGCATTATCGGCATTATCCTTTGCCGAGTGCTATATAAAGAGCAACTTGTCAATTCGCGAATATATGCAAAGGCAGAATAAGAGATTTAATCAAAGTGGATTGTGAATAAATTTGTAATAAATTTACGGATGGCATTCGATTGGTTTTGTTCTTGCTGCTCCTAGAGTAAGAACAAAAACAGGATGCGTAGGATTTTACCTTGCATCCGTAAATGTGTCCTTGTCGCCAATCGCCTATTGTCGATTAGTTATTCATAGCTTTGACTAGTTAAAGTTTCCACAAGATTGCTTTCATCAAGTTTTGTCGGTTCATTATTTCTTATAGTTTGTTAAACTTTATTTAAATAAAACTTACTTCAGTAGTTATTAGTGACGATTTTGAAGATGTCAATCCATTACGTGAAGATGTCACTTTTAAATGTTTGCCTGAAGATGCAGACGAAGTGTTAGATGGTGGTTTAGTGCCATATTTTGTCAGCACATCTTTGTGATGAAGAGGTGCTGGAGTCTGGCAAATACAAAATAAATAAAATTATTATTCATATTACTTTAAATATTTACACAAAACACACATGCACAAGTCTTTTGTAATTAGTAATTATTTAATTCATTGAGCAATGCATTGCGCGCATGTGTTGAGTGCTAGAGTTAGTTTGAAGGCAAAACATAAATAAATTTCGCATAGCTAGCCATGTTTTATGTTTTCATGCGTTAGGTGTGCTTAAATTTAGTATTGGTTTATTAAATCGGGATAAAGAAGAAAGGTTATGCACGTGTAGCTCATTTCGTGTGGGTTGAGTTTTCAATGTTTGTATACATTTTTCGTGAGCCGCTTTTCCGGGATGCTGCGCGACGTACGCAATGCTAATTTTATCCACGTGTTCGCTGCGGGATAATTAAACAAATTTTCCAAATATTGTGTAGGAAAAACACACAATTTCATGTTGAATTTAAATAAATTTATGCAGTTTTAAATTAAAATATGCAAAACTAAAAATACTTCTCGTTTTGTCCATTTGAAATATGTAAAATATCAGAGAAACGTTTTCACAATATTGTAGTGAATTAACATAATTTAAAATCCAATTTCGCAATATGCAAAACGAGCACAAAAAAAGATTTATTATTTGAGCACAATGTTTATAGAACATTATTTCGAAATGTTTGTTCTCACTTGCAGCTTTGGAAAACGTTTAAACCGCTGGAAAACTCATAAAAGTGGTTCTTTCAATAACATTAAAACTGAAAAGCAAAACTTTATGTTTTTAGAAATTGAGTACGTTTGCTACTTGCTGTGGAAAAAATGTAGAAGAGCCGTATTTGAATTGTTAAAAAATGTAGGTAATAAACATTCAAGATTATGCATTCTTCACGGCCAGGATCATGAGGCCATATGGTTCGTAATAGTTTTTCTAAACAAGTGCTCCTCAAGTGCGATAGCTTGAAAATTGAATATTTTGGTTTTTCCGGCATTTACGAGCCACTAAAACGCGAATAGACATAAATTATATTTATTCGTTCAAAGGATAATTTGCGCTGTCGTAGTATGCAGTAATATTTTATCGCGAATAAACTTTTATGAAAGTGAAGCCTGCATTAATTTCCTGATATCTAACGGTGATATCGACTTGTTTTAAATCTATTTTTGCATCGAGGAAGAAGTAACAGGAGAAGTAACTGGTTTCGTCGCGTATTTTGTTGCCTAGTGCGGTTAATATTTTCTTTATAGACTTTTGAAATTTTCCATTGTTCCCGCTCTTATCACTGTCGATTACGTACGACAAGTATTGCGGTTTTTTGTCACGCACTAGCTTGTGGTCGATCGAGTGTGTTTTTTGCACTCATTTTCCTCATGCTCGTTGTGCTTTCTGGAGTACTTTCTATGGTTTCCTCCTAGGATTACACACATCATATTTGATTTGCGGATCGTTTAATCAATGCGTGTTTTTTATGCATTCGTATCGCACACGTGTGTCGCGGTTGTTTGTTTTCACGTTGATAATTTCATTTGTTATTACAATTTTAACTTAATTTAACTGCATATTGAGTCATTCAAGCTAATTGGTTGAATAATAACTATTTATGTAAGTGAAACAAGAATGAACGACGCAGAGAAGTGAAGAAATTCACTCAAAAGTACAATGACATTCACCTCGATTGTATTTCTAACGTTCCCATCAAAGTAGAAGACAATTATAAACTGGTACAACTGGTATTACAGTTCTCACATGTTGGGTAATCGACAATACTTTAGCAGGCTAAATCTAAATTGAATCTTGTCGTACGTAATGCTACTGAACTTGATTTCAATACACTTGCGTGTGCACTTGGTCGCAAACTTTTATTGCTTTGCTGTTTTACATGTTTTCAACTTGGAATAATGCAAAATCGTTTTACATACTCGACGTACCTGCGACATAACGGTAAACTTTAAAATAACAACAAAAATTGCAACCTTTTTTTGCATTTATTTCAATTTCAACAAATTGCTATCAAAGTCCTGTTAGCTATGTGTCCAATTTCATTTCTTGTCCAGTAGCAAATCATCGGACAATTTAATTCTGCGCTTCCATTCATCATTTGCCTCTTTGGAGCGATCGCATTTTACGAGTACAAAAAGTTTAATTAGAATTAGCGTTTTAGATTCGGTAGCGCATGAGATTAAATTAAGCTTAAAAGCGTAGCATCATAATCTAAAGCCAGAAGCATTCAGAAAAGTTTGCGAGCTGGCTGAAAGTGCAAAACATTTGCTGGTGCGCAGCAAAGTTGACCAGAATTATTACCGCAAAAGTGCGGAACACTTTAATGCGTTGCACGTAACTAATGTTATACAAATGTATCAATTTGTTTCGCAACTTGCAAACTTAAAAATTTTCACTACTTTTACTTCTTTGGACTTCTATATAATCAATGAGCATTAATTATTTACGTATTTATGCAAATGGTGAAGTTCTGGTTTCGAAAGGGGAAACAAACTCATAATACAGAAATGAGCCAGTGTAATTTATCGTATGTATGTATAATATAGATTAAAATTACGATACAATCTATAATAAAACGTAGCAAACGACAAACAATAACGCACTAGTGGAAGGAAGAAGTTGCGCTTCATTTTCACAATGCTGAAGAGTTGATCGTTGCATGCATATCGTGCAGCAAGAGTGCTCACAACGTGCCAGCGATGTTATAAATTCATGGAAATTTTATTATTATAAAACGCTAAATTCATGCGACTATGCGACTATCATGCAAACTGGCAATGCTCCGAACGATTCTATCGTACTAAACCAACAAACTTCACAAAACTATTATTACTCGAACGAGATTCTTTCAGGGTGGATATCAATTTAATTGAATTTTCTTCTCCTCCTCTACGTATAATAATTTACTATTACCATGGAATATTTCTCACGATTAAATAATCTTATTTAATTTAATATTTAGTCTTAGTTGATACGTATAAACAAAAGTGCATATAATTCAAGTACCTATAGCGCAATTGCAAATAAATATTCATAACGTAACCTTCTAAATATACGTTCAAGAAGATATTACGTATGAAATTATGCACTTCCACCTGCTGGTGTAGGCATCATTTACATATAAACTTAACGATTGCATGCTAATTCTAATGGCTTATTGCGTGCGCAAGTGTGACAGACAAGTGGCTAGCCGTAATTGCGTATTGAGTAATAGTAATCCCCGACTCGAAAACGAAAACAAGCGCGGCAAACGGCACTAAAATGGCCAAACGCACGTAAGAATAATCTAAGCAATTTGCTGACATGTAGGCGATATGCATATGCTTGCTGCAATTTCATTCACGTTGAAGAACACATGAGCACAAGTCAATTTTATACACCTACTTCTTGTTTATGAACAATTATGTCACAATAATAAATCGCTTGACTTTTAATGCAACTGCAACAAATGTTACCTATATGATTCATAACTTTTGTCTACTTTTGCTCTGCTTAAAGATATTTTTGTATGCCTGTCTAATTATTGTGAACCATCGCAATTATGATTTAAACCTGCATAGAAAATTATTAAGGAAATATGCTTGGTTTAGCATGAAATAATCAAGTTTTCGTATAGAAATCTAAAAATAAACAACTAGTTAGCTAATAGACGAAATGACAATGCGAATGCATTGACGTTGCAGAGTGAAATGAATGAAATTATTAAACATGACATGCCATGAGCGCGTGTGGTTCATCGCTCGATCGTCCCGATTGCAACCAAGAGACGCAAACACACAAAGACACAATTTCCTCTTCGTTATATATCACTTTAGCGTAATAACAATAACACTGCGTGCGCTCCACTCGCTGCCACACAATATACAATTCCCTGCCTCTTGCAGCGCATCGACGATGAAAGCAACAAGGTAGTAATCATCATCTAATCAAGTTTATTATCATGATGAACAGGCAATGTTTTCCATTATAATATAAATAATTAAGCTGCTGTTGTAATACATTTCATTTCGAAATCAATTTTGAAAACATTCATTCGAAATTTATGCGCCAAATAAATTGTGCCATGCGATAAAACTTTTTGACATTTGGTGCGTGTTAAACGCTTTGCACTCTTTTCACCATTATGTTAAATGTAACTTTTTTTTGCTGAAGTCATTTACCATCTGCTACCAGATATAAAATTTCTTCTTGTCTTTTCTTTATGCGATGTGATTTTCGGAGTTGAACACCTTGAACAACAAAGTTTCGGTCCAATCGGTTGAAATTTCATCGGATAAGAGAGACTGTTGTGTGTGTGTGTGTTTTTTTTTGCGTCGTTTTAGGGACGTGAATTCAACACGCATTCTTCATGCGGTCGAAAACGATGTGGGCTGCCCACATAAAATCAGCATTAATAAACGCGCAAAGCAGAAATACAAGAACGAGAACGAGCTAGCAGCAACGCCAGCATCCGAAGAGGGCGAAGATGGAGCAGAAGGTGAAGCAACTTGGCGAAACATTCGCAAACTCTTGTGCGTTGGTTCAACGACTTTTTCTTTTGCCAGAGTGGTTCAACAATCTACGCGACTTTCCGACTTTGGGACATGTCAACGAAACGCCTTCTTCTCGTTTACACCGATGAGCCATTGGGATTCCAGACGAATTTTTCGCCGCCGGCCAACACCAAAACAATAATAATAACGCTGAAGACAAAGACCTTTCAGGAACGCCCTTGCTGCGAATAAGGAAGTCGTAATTATACACTTTTACGATGCGTAATAAATTTACGAGATGCAAACGTTAAATTAACAATTAATTTCCTTTGAATTATTTCATTCCATATTCTGGTAAATAACATATTGTTAACTTTTTTTCAGAATTACGTTTAAGGACAAATCCTGAAGATGAATGTTCATAAATTCTTTACAACTTTTAGGAGCACAAAAGATATCCATGTCCTTACTTCTCATGGTGAAAGAAAATTTAATGAACAACTTGAAGACGGCGCTCAGCAAGGAAATTTTATTAATTTGTTTCATAATGTAACTACAAGCAAAATTTCTTTTAAAAAGTTTGCATCCGAGTTTCAAGTTTAATCCTTGATGTTGCGAATCTGCAAATTTGTGTTAAGTGATCATCAAACGGTAAATCACGAATGAAACTAATTAAATATTGAACTAGCTTTGACTGACCAATACTTTCCAACATACTTAATATTTTCTAAGCAAAGTAAAGTCATGAAAAACGCGGAAATACCGCTAAAAATACTTTTGAAATGTGTCGTTGGTTATTTGCTTCTAATGATTTTTATTTTCATGTTTCACACTTGAATCGAAATAGTCGAGAGATGATTTTGTCATTTCTATGCATCTCATGCATTGGGGATGATACTCAGCCACCCTTAACCCATGTTTTTCGCTAGGAATGACCCAATTTTGTGTGGGGAAACCACAAAGATATGACGCATGCTACATCTTTGCGTCGGAATTGCTCGTTAGTGCGCTTGTGAAAAAAGTTGGATAAACTCTATTTTTATTAAAAGCTTTATCGTTATTGTCTTTGGCACACGCCAGCGTTTGTTTGGTGCTATAATAAACCAATTCTTATCTAATAATCTTTGTCGCATGTTGAGAAACATTTTCAAAAAGTTTTAAAGTAATATTTTTATTTGTCCATTAGAATGTAGATACATTATGTTCGCAATTAAATTTGATTTTTCAAAGATGATACAGTGATATATAAAAAAACATCAAAGAGATGCATGCTTTAAACATACAAGAAGCTCATTCAAAGCAATAATAGCAAAATGTACAAACGAAAAGACAATGAAAAGCGTTTTGTGGACTAATCCTCAGTTTTTCTAACAATTGTGCTGAATACCGGATCGTCGGCGCGACTCCAGCCCATCGTCCGCGATCCGCGGCTGGGGTACGTGTGATATGCACTCATTTATGCGGCGCTGGCTGATGATAACAACAATAACAACAAGGAGGAGGCCATATCTCGCGCGCAACGTAATCCAGTGAGTGAGCACATTAGCACCGGAAGCACAAACACTCGCGCACGCTCGTCGCGCTCAGCATCATCGTTAAGCCGCCGCCGCCACTCAGTGCTGCCGCTATCGCCGCCAGGAGCGTACTGGCTGGAGCCTGCTGCTCTCCTCAGGATCGCGGGATGCGCGACCGCCGCCACCGCCGACCGACTGTATGCGAGATCAATATGCAGTTTCGGTGCGACATCGCGCATGACCCGTCGTCCTCGTCGCCGTCGCCGTCGCCGCCACCCCCGACGCTGCTGCACATTTATTTACATGTGCGTGCTTGCATTCGCATGCAAATCGTTTCCAAATGTACTTCGAATGCGCTAATCAATTATGAATCATCTTATGCTACTTTTGTCCTTTCCATGCCAAAAATTGTTATCCTGAGCCACAACCAAGGATTAAAATGAAATGAAATGTATAATTTATCCTTAAACTTTACCAAGCATTAATAAACCATGTTAAGAAGTACAAGTTAAAATAAATACACTATAGCAGAGCAATGAAAGTGAATTGGAACGAGTTTATCATCGCTTGCTTGAATAATTAGCACGCATTAATGTTAATTAAAGCATTACAATGCGCTGCTGTATTACTGTATTGTCTCTATCCTCGTAACGCGTGTGCTCCGAGATGGCATTCTTGCGTTTTGATAAATATTAATAATTGTTGATAGCACTGGAATGCGCAATGTGCGCTCGTGCATTGCTTAAATAAATTAAATGATTACATACGCAGCCGCGACCGGAATTGTTCAAACATGAGCACGCTTTGCGCTATTTTTGCTTCTTTTAGTAATAGCGATAACAAATCCAATTATCACTTGACCAATGAACAATTTACGCTCATTATTATAGCATTTATGATGACATTTCGTATATAATTCATAGAACTATTAATTTGAATAAAACTCGCTCGAGATATAAAATTTAATTTGAATTATTTTCCCTTACTAGTTAATCAATTAACTATTTCGTTACTTCATATAACTAAAGGAAGACTAATGTAATTGCTGGTAATTAATTAGCATTAATTAGCGTATGTTATCGCACATAATTGTGCGAAAATGAAAAAATACCTTGACTTCAGAAAGTATGACGAGTACATCAATTTTTTTCCTTGATTTACACACGTTTTGCAGAATGCAAACTGTTGCTGGTATGCGTTCAGAATTTATGTGCACTTATAAATAAAGCAAAAGCATTCACAGAAATGCACCAGCAATGAATCTTCCACTGACAACTTAATGCACAATGGGCAAGCACACAAAGTGTACAAAGTGAAATTTATATAAATTAACAACGATTAATTGCGCGCCTGCATTGCATGCATGTCCGATGAAATGTACTCACTTTTTCCTTCATTTTCCTCACTTGTTCGTGTTTCTTTCGTTTCCTTATTGCTGATTTATTTATTTAACAATATCTGTAACAATTTATCGCTCGTGATTTCATTGTAAACATGGCGGATATATTTTTAATCTATTTCAAACACTATTGTAGAATGAAAGTTTTCTAAATCATGTTAATTTCATTGCAAATAAGGCTTCGGTAGTTAAAAGCAATAAACAATAAAATATCTAATTAAATTGATAATAAAGGTTGACCTTTTACAAGATAATTAAAAAGAAGAATTCATTATATTTTCTTTAGATGTGGTTCTCATGAAAAACGATGACATTTACATACACTTACTCAATTCGTATCTCTTTGTCTCTTTGTCTCCGCCAGCTTTAGCAAATCTATAATTGCAGAACACGCAATTAGCCAATGCAGTTTGAATTAATTAATGCTTCCACTGGCGCACTAAGCGGATTAAAAATGGCAATAATCACTCAACCGAAACTTTTATTTCATAACTGCATTAAAACTGCATTGATGCATGTGCAACTTGGCTTAATCAGTGACTCATAAGTCTCATAAGTAAAACAAATTCACATGTGAATGTTTTTTTCGAATTTAAATAGTTTCCAATGCATTCCCTCACTAGTGCTCTGCATATTCGCATCACAAGTGCGTTCAATCAAATTCATGCGAAATTAAACGCTTAATTGCACATTAATTGCCTCGAATTATTGCAAATCCTCGAGTTGTGATAGTTGCAAATTAATTGCAGCTATAATTTGTTTCATCGATATTGAAATGTGTCAATATGTATGTAATAATAATCGAATATTGATTTGTTTCTAGAATTAGACTGCAATAAATTCTAGCGATTAAATTACAAAAAAGTTTTAAATTTAGCGCAAAAAGTTGCAGTCTAAAAGCCTGTATTAATAATACTCTAATAAGGCAGCCAGAGCAAATTTATAAGAATGTCGAAACATATTGAAGTAAAACCGTTAGGTGAATCAATTAAACTAAATTACAGCCAGTCATCATCATCATCACCGCACTAAATGAACACTGGTTACATATTAAAGAAGTTGGAAAAAAGTAGAAATAGTTTAATAGACGGTGTAACATGACTACCGGTATTGAATTAAGTATTTAATCGTGTATAATTTATGAATGCAGTTTAAATTATACGATTAATTGCTAGAATTTGTAAATACTTTTAAAAATGCAGTTTAATTGTTCCATTTTTGACAAAGTAATTATTTTTAGTTTTTAGAGCATAGTAATTTAAGTCATTATTATGATTATAATCTTTGGTTATCTTTACTTTCCTATCACGATTGAATTTAATTTTTATTTATGCTCTATCATGTAATAATTAGCAATTTCTTGATAAAAATAAATGAATTTACTGGTAAATAAGGTATTTCTAGGGCTTCAAAATTAATTTTAACAATATTTTTAATCACCTAATTAATCTATGAAATATTATAATTCATAATGCGAAAACAGAATTAAATTATCTCAATTAGTTCAAAAGTTATACGTATTTTAAATTATGAATGTAATTCATATGGAGAATATCAGGTGCCTATTATGAATTAAAAATAAAAAAGGTGCGCTATATGTCGCTACGTCACGGTTGCTAGGGGAGCTCCAAAAAGTCCTTAGCAACCATACACGTAATTGCCATAAGAGCGGCCATCATGGATTTGAGCGAAAATTTTTAGCCAATCAGCGTGAAGCAGAGTGCAAGGGCCTTAGTGCCGCTCGTCGCCGCTCTTTGCTCCATCGAGAGTTGTTGCTCAAAATGCAATAACTTTAAACATTTATATCTTTATTGTTTTAGAAGATAATTTTTTGAAATTTTCAGCATTTATTAATCGATTATCGCTCTTTACAACCGTATAATTTCTATAATTTAGAAAAATGTAATTTCCGAGTTATAAGAAGTTAAAAACATGGTAATTTTTATTGTAAACTACTGTGTCTATGTTATTAATTTAAACTTTTCAGGTTTTTGACATGCATTACCTTTATTATTAAAGCTTTCTTAATAAAAAAAACTAATAATAAAAACTCCTTACAGGTCAAAAAAATATGAAAAACGACTTTGGATTTAAATAATTTTATAATTTAAATAAAAAATAACTTTACCATATCAAGTAAGATAATTTCGGACATCCTTATATTATAATTATACTCATAATAAACCCAGCAAGTATTAAACTGTCATATTTTAAATAAATTTGCATAATTAAATGTGACTTTAAAAGTTTTACTTTTGTCACACGAGTTACAGCTTAGCGCACTTTAATTTTCACTTTTTCTCAGCTACTTAACCGAATTTTATATGAAACACACGCCTGCTACACGTGCACATTAAAGTATCTTTTCATAAATCTGTAAAACTTTAAAATTTACAACAAACTGCTTTAAATTTATAAACATTTATGGCATAAAAAGAGCGCAGCCAGTTTTGAACACTTTCGCGAATAACAGGCTCCAGGATTATTTTGCAATACGAGTAAAACCAGGCAAACCAATTATGCCTTGATGCGTGTGCGTGCAATTTGAATAAATTGTGAACCAGAAAAGCATGTTGTTAATGACCTTTTGCCATCGCGTAATTAAAATAAACGCACATGGATGCTGAACGTGTTAATGAGCGCGTTTCACTTTCAGCTCTCTGGGACGCGCCTCCTCTTCGTTTCTCTTCATTTCTGTTCAATATGCAGAGCTACAACATGTGTGAGTTGAATTTCAGGTTAAAAAATCATCATTTTCACATCTTGCAGTCGCATCTGGTTACTTTTTATGTTTAATATGAAAGCATCCACAAGTTGAGATCAACTTTAACTCTTCAACGTTGCTCTTTACAATAATTGTTCACTTTTCTGAGACATCTCCAAATTAGTGCGAATCTTTATAACAATAGCGATTAAACTTGTCGAAAGGCAGGTAGCAGAGGTACCAGTGAAAATCCCGTTTGTATGCATTCCTAGAATCTCTTTGAATCATCAAAGCGAATGCTTCAGTGACTTTGCTTTGTCTCTGCTTTTTTGGGACAAAACACTGCATGATTTAATGGTTATTTACCTATATAAGTAATGAAGCAAATTGAGCATCCTTCTGCATAAAATTCAATAAGTGAAACTAAATTTTTATCCATTAAAAGACGTTTTTTGGATTGTCATTCAATTTCAAGTAAAAGAGAAATTCTGAAGGACATCCTAAGCGGATATTGATTTATTCGGTGTTAAATTGCATTAAGAAAAGAAATCTAAGAATCATAAAGACAAATGGGAAAAAATTGGAACACGAAAAAAACATTAGAAAACGATTAGCAAAAAATTATGATTTTATAGCAAGTAGATATTGATTGATAACCATCTTCCTGCAGTATTTTAATTTATAAAACTCATTAAAAAGTGAAAAGAAAAATGAAATTAGTTTTGTGAATATGCCTAGAAGCATGGATTTTTTACAACACTAATTATGCTTCCAACTCGATTAAAAATCAAAATATAATTTTATTGATTGATGATATTTAGATAAAAAATGTTGAACTTGAAGCAATAGTAATTTCTTCCTGATTATAGCCTTTTAGTCAAAAAATAAGCTTTCCAAATTCGATAGTATTTCGACAGTATTGATTGGAAATCTATCCAAATCCAATAAAGCACTGGCTCACAAACATTATAAGCGCCTTTGCGCTGTCGAAGATCGCGCCATCGAGTTCGGAGAAAGTAAGTAGCACGTCGTGCTTAAAGAAGACGAAACATACAAACAGTTTACACAAATAAAACGACAATAACAGGTATTTGCCGAGACGAAAACATACAAATACATCATGTACAATCAGCAGCCGATGAATTAGAGCCGAGCGTCAGCTGCGCTAAAGAAATAAGACCAAGGAAAAAGAACACAAGACTAACTGGCTGAGAATATCGAATGCGTCGATGATTACTACACGAAGGTAGCAATCTATGAACCAAGGTAAGTAAATAGCAGACGCCACGCCATTATGCAAAATCCACGAAGCAGATAAGGATTTACAAAAAGGACAACGCTGAAGAAGAAATCTTGCGCTCCTGGAAAATGAGCCACTTTTAGCATTTCTCATAAACTGCTAGCGAATACAAATTGAACGCATTACACTTATACAAAGTGTTTAGTCATTTAGTTCAAAAAATGATTAATTGCAAAATACAAAATAATAATGAGTAGAAAATCCAATTAAAAAGATAATAACACAAAATTGCGTTGTAAAAATATAAGAATTTCAATCGACTCATAAAACTTAACTTAATCAGCTTTTAGCGCTGTACGTTAGCAATAATTAACAATAAAAGTTAATCACAATCTATTAGCAATGAAAGAATGGCAATTTGCAAGTAACACAATAGCTCTCTTTATAGGAAAAATCCAATCGTATTATGCGTAAAGTGCAATTCAATCATGTGCAACTGTTACGCTGCATTGAATCGTGTTGATAATTACTCAGAAGATATGCGTACTACTGAGTAATCGTAATGATTTAGTGTTAGTGGTTAGCCAGTACTCATGTGGAGAGATTAAGAGACTTGTTCATTTATTTTTCCGCTCATGGTGTAATAAACTCATGAAAGTTGTGATAATCTTAAATCTTCTTTTTTTATAATTTAGGAAGAGATTTTGTTTCCAAATAATTAAACACTTTCATTGTCAATTCAAACACTTCCAAAAACCACTGAATTACAATTTAAAAATATTTCCACAACCTAAATATGACGAGCAATTTAACAAGTTTTTGTCTTAGTTAAAAATTCAAGTTTATTCATTTTTTGAGTAAACGTTACCCGCTTTGTCGAACGACTTTGCGCAAAGTAAAAGTGTCTCGAATGTGTAAAACGCGTATTACAAACTTTCACATCAATAAATAAATAACATAAAATTTATGTGCGCGGAAAAGTTAGCGAAACACAATGAAACTTTATTGTCTCCGCGTCTAGTGCAATCGATACGAGCGTTAACAAATTCACTGCCAGACACACATTACTATCACGAACCTCAATAAAATATCAAAGGTGCAACAAGGCTATTCATAGATAATAATACCGTGTACTTTTTTTAATGTAAATATCATCGATGCAATTGAAAATAACGTGAAAACCAAGGAACAAACAGGACATTTATCATACGTTTATAATGCATGTGCCGTTTGAACTCTTATGATTATTAATCTAATATTATTTATTAACTTGTTTTCCATATTTTTATTGATCACAAGTCACAGTCTTATCTATAAATAGATAGATAGCAGGAGACAAATTATACAAGATTTAAACTTGAGTATTTAGGTCTCCCCCGATCCCTGAATCAGCTTGGGTTTGTTAGTTGTAAGTAGGTATTCGTCATTTCTCCAGGGTTGTAACATGTCATCATGGAATACCATATTAACATTTCCAGAGGCAGATTCCTTACTTAAAAGAAACTTTGAATAAAGTATGTAAAATTGACAGTAAAAAATTGACTTTCTGAGTTTATAATGTATAATCATCAATAACAATCTAAGACTATTATTATATAGCATTAAAAAGCTAAGTAAATGCACTTTTAAATGATGTATAACATAATTAGAAGCATCATTTCTAAGCCCATTAAATTTTTCTTTGAATTTGACCTTGTTAAATGCACTAACAATCAGGCAATCATCCCATGCTTTTTCAAATACGTAAAGAACTACTCATTCGATTACAAATTGCTTTCCAGTGATTGATTATCAATAAAATTCTTCTTAATTTGACGTACAACATGCTATTCTATCCTCTTTCAAACGCTCACAATTCAACCTCAAATCTGCACTTTTAAATCTGAGATCATCATAGATCACATCAACGATTCACGCAACTTTACAAAGTCGTAAACAGCAACAATAAGAAGAAGCAGAGTTTCGAATGTCAAATCATATTGCAAACATTGCTAATGGACGTAAATAATAAATAATTCAATAACACTCGATTGCATTCGAATATAATTGATGATAAATACTGTAATAACATGGAAAACGCGGTAAGAACTCGACGAAGAAGAAAAAGCGAGCGTTCGCGAATATGTCATTTATCATTATTTGTTGTGCATTGTTCGCTGTGTTCTTCATTACGAATGATTGCGCGTTGCTCATTGTTAATTGACGCTTTCAATGCCAGAGCAGCGAACGTCGCGTGGTTTTTTACCGTTTGAAAAGCGAATGAATATCACAAACGGTGTCCAAAACGTAATCAAAACATGAGGAAGACCGAAAAAACGCGCCAGCTATATAATAATAAAATAAGCGAGCGTGACGTTATCAATTTTGCTAGATTATTTTTGCCATCGTTTTTAATTCAACTTATTTAGTCAAACAGGAAGTGCTTTGCGCACTTTAACGTTTCATTTCGGGCACGAAACTTTTATTTATCACTAGCCGAATATGTACATTTATAAATAATTCATCCTTGGTTATTTATTTATTCGCACAAGGCACGTTGCTTGCCACTAAACAAAGAATACAACAAATTACATTTTAATTAGCTACATATTTCGTCCTTAATAAATTGATGAATAATTAATTCATATGATTAAAAAGCAGACGATGTTCAAAACGAATTCTTTCAATTAACTTAACTCAACTTCGTTTGACAAGTAAGTACATAAAATAATTGCAATAATTACAAATTGAAATAAGTTAATTTTACGGCATAAAAAGGATGAGTAATTAATTCTGTTCGAGTAGTTTTTATGTAGAAAATAAAAACATGCGTACGTAGCGTAGATAGCCTCATTGTCTGCGAATTGAGGTCAATGCTTCACCGTTAGTTAAGTAATATTTCTAATTACTTTTTGAGTATTAATAATTCATCGAAACAATGAGCGTATAAAGCCTTTATCAACTGAAATTGCTCAATAAAATGTGAAGGAAGCACGTGGGTTGCCATCGAATTGTCTCGCAGTGCGTTTCGTGCGAGTGCACAAAGAGTTGACGTTGGTTGTTGAATCACGTTTTTGTTTTAAGTTCAAGGTACGCACAACATGACTTACCAACTGCTGCTGGTATAATAAATGCGTCCTGACGTTTTCGATTTCGTTTTAACATTTCGCGATTTCCAGATGAATCTTTATGGATTCCCATTTATGCTAATTGACAACTCTTGCACAAGAGTTTCCCAATTTTTCTGACTCACGCGCCATACGCAAACTTGCGAAATCCCCGATGAGTTTCTCTCAACTTTTTTTCAACTTGTTTTTCAAAGGAGTACCGTTATCCTTTGTGTCAACAGAATGAATCAGATTTCCATAATTTTCCAAATTGGAATTTCCAATTTTCTTTGTTCCGTCCTCGCTCATGCAATTTACGCCGTTTGAATCGTTGATAACATTTAACGAATCAACAATATCATAAAGGAAAGCAAGCTTAATTAACCGGACTTGGCGCATCTTGTGATTCATGAATTCGTCGTAAACTTTTCACCATTGATGCGCGATTCTAACGCTAATTGATGATCAAACACTTTAAGTGGAAATACGGTGAGTATAACTTTGAAATGCATAACTCATTTACTCGCTAATTATTCAATTAATTTCCGTTTAAAACTGACTATGGCATAAAACATGAACAGCACGCTTCCGTCTCTTATGCAAATGTTTGCATTCTCTTATCACCGTCCTGCAATAATTGCTTACAAATTTCAATACGTGCGCATGAACAGCCCATCAAAGAATGCAATCGTGTGTTTGAAATATTTTTGTTATCATATCATTGTCTATGAATAATGCTAACATCATTAGATATTTCACAATTATGCTCACTATATTTCTATTTTTAAGTGTGCAATGTTAAAATGCGGAAGAAAAAAGTGTAGTTGCATTTAAACTTATTTCTTAATGTGCGGTAATTACACGTATGAGTATTATGAAAATTAGGTATGTTTTGCATAAATGGAAAGTTGTTTAATGCACTTTCTTTTGATGTTATCTGAGATAATTAAGAAGTTTATAAAATACAATTCTACAGTTACCAAAAATTAAATAATCTTCTCGCGGTGACTACGTTAAAAGCCAATGTACGAAATCCAATAATTATCTTTATAAAAATACTCGGGAAAATGTTTAGTTAGGTTATCAAATAACTTCAAACGCAATTAAGCTATTCAATTGTCTATCAAGTGATAACGCATCCTACAATGAACCAAATTGATAACAAATCAACATCGCTACTTTCTCTGATACTACATATGATACAAGCGCACAACAACCAATAAACATGCGCTTATAGAGCGCAATTCAAAAACTTGGCGAAAAGTTTCTCAAAGTAACAAAAAACAACCAAAAACTCACCTGAAACACAAGCATCTTGTATCCTAAACAATTATTCCAATTTCCGGCTTGAATTTATTATATTTTTTGAGTCCAACAATGTCTTTGAACGCAACAATTCAAAACCAGCGCAAAAGTTTGTTGTTTAACAGTTTAATTGATGTTTGCGAAATCCAATTAGTAGGTTGATAAATCTTAAATTATTTGAAGACTACTCAGCATATTTTCGTATTGTTTCAAACTTATAAAATATTAATTTGCACAAGAATGAACACGCACTGAAGAAGTTAAAATCACGCGGCGAATAAAGTTTGAAGGAGAGAAACGCACATCCACTCCGTCACATTGCCGAAGCACAACTAAAACTGCGCGCACGATATTGTCCGCATCGGTCTCTCGACGAGTGAATGAGTACGAAAGCAGTTTGTATTCGAGGTGTATGCGGATAATACGGTGAACAAATTGAGTACGTAGACGAGTAATTAAATGCGAATTGAACTAGCAAATCATACCAGAAGAAGAAGAAGAAGAACTAGCCGAAGAGGACGAAGAAAAGAACGGTCAACAAAAGTATCCAGTACTAATGATTTCTTTATCGATTACCAATAAACCTCTAATATTATTTGATTGTAAACAAATTTATTCTCAATTACGTAGTGAAATCTTATTTAAGTTAAAATTAAAGAAACTTGTGCTGATATTATTTATATTATATTGGCACAATACGACTTGGTCGTAATGGTTCATTGAAAAGTATTTGGTTATTTTAGTCATAGAATATTGATACATAATTATGACCAAAATTAAAGTATTTTTGCGATATTACTGATGGTTTTCAAGATACTGATGAAAGTGTGATTTCTCAAATTGAATAAAGTTTTCAAAACTCCTCGAAAACTGAACTTCATCGTTATGATTTAAAAGTAGTCTCGTTAAATTAGTCGTGGAATATTGATACATAATTATGACCAAAATTAAAGTATTTTTGCGATATTACTGATGGTTTTCAAGATACTGATGAAAGTGTGATTTCTCAAATTGAATAAAGTTTTCAAAACTCCTCGAAAACTGAACTTCATCGTTATGATTTAAAAGTAGTCTCGTTAAATTAGTCGTGGAATATTGATACATAATTATGACCAAAATTAAAGTATTTTTGCGATATTACTGATGGTTTTCAAGATACTGATGAAAGTGTGATTTCTCAAATTGAATAAAGTTTTCAAAACTCCTCGAAAACTGAACTTCATCGTTATGATTTAAAAGTAGTCTCGTTAAATTAGTCGTGGAATATTGATACATAATTATGACCAAAATTAAAGTATTTTTGCGATATTACTGATGGTTTTCAAGATACTGATGAAAGTGTGATTTCTCAAATTGAATAAAGTTTTCAAAACTCCTCGAAAACTGAACTTCATCGTTATGATTTAAAAGTAGTCTCGTTAAATTAGTCGTGGAATATTGATACATAATTATGACCAAAATTAAAGTATTTTTGCGATATTACTGATGGTTTTCAAGATACTGATGAAAGTGTGATTTCTCAAATTGAATAAAGTTTTCAAAACTCCTCGAAAACTGAACTTCATCGTTATGATTTAAAAGTAGTCTCGTTAAATTAGTCGTGGAATATTGATACATAATTATGACCAAAATTAAAGTATTTTTGCGATATTACTGATGGTTTTCAAGATACTGATGAAAGTGTGATTTCTCAAATTGAATAAAGTTTTCAAAACTCCTCGAAAACTGAACTTCATCGTTATGATTTAAAAGTAGTCTCGTTAAATTAGTCGTGGAATATTGATACATAATTATGACCAAAATTAAAGTATTTTTGCGATATTACTGATGGTTTTCAAGATACTGATGAAAGTGTGATTTCTCAAATTGAATGAAGTTTTCAAAACTCCTCGAAAACTGAACTTCATCGTTATGATTTAAAAGTAGTCTCGTTAAATTAGTCGTGGAATATTGATACATAAATATGACCAAAATTAAAGTATTTTTGCGATATTACTGATGGTTTTCAAGATACTGATGAAAGTGTGATTTCTCAAATTGAATAAAGTTTTCAAAACTCCTCGAAAACTGAACTTCATCGTTATGATTTAAAAGTAGTCTCGTTAAATTAGTCGTGGAATATTGATACATAATTATGACCAAAATTAAAGTATTTTTGCGATATTACTGATGGTTTTCAAGATACTGATGAAAGTGTGATTTCTCAAATTGAATGAAGTTTTCAAAACTCCTCGAAAACTGAACTTCATCGTTATGATTTAAAAGTAGTCTCGTTAAATTAGTCGTGGAATATTGATACATAATTATGACCAAAATTAAAGTATTTTTGCGATATTACTGATGGTTTTCAAGATACTGATGAAAGTGTGATTTCTCAAATTGAATGAAGTTTTCAAAACTCCTCGAAAACTGAACTTCATCGTTATGATTTAAAAGTAGTCTCGTTAAATTAGTCGTGGAATATTGATACATAATTATGACCAAAATTAAAGTATTTTTGCGATATTACTGATGGTTTTCAAGATACTGATGAAAGTGTGATTTCTCAAATTGAATAAAGTTTTCAAAACTCCTCGAAAACTGAACTTCATCGTTATGATTTAAAAGTAGTCTCGTTAAATTAGTCGTGGAATATTGATACATAATTATGACCAAAATTAAAGTATTTTTGCGATATTACTGATGGTTTTCAAGATACTGATGAAAGTGTGATTTCTCAAATTGAATGAAGTTTTCAAAACTCCTCGAAAACTGAACTTCATCGTTATGATTTAAAAGTAGTCTCGTTAAATTAGTCGTGGAATATTGATACATAATTATGACCAAAATTAAAGTATTTTTGCGATATTACTGATGGTTTTCAAGATACTGATGAAAGTGTGATTTCTCAAATTGAATGAAGTTTTCAAAACTCCTCGAAAACTGAACTTCATCGTTATGATTTAAAAGTAGTCTCGTTAAATTAGTCGTGGAATATTGATACATAATTATGACCAAAATTAAAGTATTTTTGCGATATTACTGATGGTTTTCAAGATACTGATGAAAGTGTGATTTCTCAAATTGAATAAAGTTTTCAAAACTCCTCGAAAACTGAACTTCATCGTTATAATTTAAAAGTAGTCTCGTTAAATTAGTCGTGGAATATTGATACATAATTATGACCAAAATTAAAGTATTTTTGCGATATTACTGATGGTTTTCAAGATACTGATGAAAGTGTGATTTCTCAAATTGAATGAAGTTTTCAAAACTCCTCGAAAACTGAACTTCATCGTTATGATTTAAAAGTAGTCTCGTTAAATTAGTCGTGGAATATTGATACATAATTATGACCAAAATTAAAGTATTTTTGCGATATTACTGATGGTTTTCAAGATACTGATGAAAGTGTGATTTCTCAAATTGAATAAAGTTTTCAAAACTCCTCGAAAACTGAACTTCATCGTTATAATTTAAAAGTAGTCTCGTTAAATTAGTCGTGGAATATTGATACATAATTATGACCAAAATTAAAGTATTTTTGCGATATTACTGATGGTTTTCAAGATACTGATGAAAGTGTGATTTCTCAAATTGAATGAAGTTTTCAAAACTCCTCGAAAACTGAACTTCATCGTTATGATTTAAAAGTAGTCTCGTTAAATTAGTCGTGGAATATTGATACATACTTATGACCAAAATTAAAGTATTTTTGCGATATTACTGATGGTTTTCAAGATATTGACAAAAGTGTGATTTCCCAAATTGGTAAAAGTTTTCAAAACTCTTCGAAAACTAAACTTCGTTGTAATGATTCAAATTTAGCTTTGGTATTTTAGTCGTGGAATATTGATACATAATTATGACAAAAATTAAAGTATTTTCAGCATATTACTGGTGGCTTTCAAGATATTGACAAAAATTAGATTTCTCAAATTGGTAAAAGTTTACAAAACTCTTCGAAAACTGAACTTCGTATATCAAAGTAAAAGTATACAAATTCGCAAGTTTGGTTTCACCAATTTGCCTCAAAACGTAATTAACGGGCAAATAGAAATCGCACAAATTAAAAAACTTAATTGAATCTCAATATAGCAACGCGCAACGTACGTAAATGTACGTTAATTGCGCCTTTCTGTAAATGCAATTACTGCGTATAGCAGGATTGGAAAATTTGTGCAAACAAGTGCAACTAAAATTATAAACAATCAATTTGCGATTTGTCACTGTACTATGATTGCACCGCGTCGGAATTGAATCTCAATTCAGTCTGTATGGAATTATGACGCGCATACCGCACGCGCAATTGATATCTATTATCAAATGCGTTTGCAGCTAATGTTTATGTCTTATTTTATCAACAAATGATGCACAACGAGCGTCCAATGTTTGTAAATTTCGATTATTATTGTTCTGATAAAAGTTGTTCAAGGCGTCAATGCTGTATTTCATAAACAAGAGCTAAATTTATAATTTAATTTTTCCTTAGCGCAGTTGGCTTGTTAACAATTCACCTTGGTCGTAGTGCTTCAGCCCCAGGAAAAAATATGAATGAGCTAAAACTCTTACTATGTGCTTGAGAAACCCTGGAAGGATTTGGCAAACTTTTTTAAAGTTTCGAATATTTAAAACTGGATAACTTTCCAGTTCAAGTTCCGCAAGTTCAAACTTTTAGTAGTAACTTGGACTAATATTTTTAATATGACTAATTATTTATAGCTATTGTATTATCACTTTATAAACAATTCGCGCCTTGCGAAATAGACACAGTCAATATTAATTGCTCAATAATTGTTAAGTATTTGACTTAATTGAAAGCACTTCCATGATTAATGAACTTGCAAGTCGTGTAATTCATGGTCACCTTTGTTTTCCTAGACGTTTACTCATTATCACATTAAATCCATGTACTTTTAACGATTTGCCTTTAAGAGTTTTGTTTATCTTTACCAATTTGGAATTCGAATGATTGAACTCGTCCAAAAATGGATGTAATAGAACATTAGCACGCAGTGTTGAGTTGTAACACTATTTGCGTGGCTTGCTTGCCAACATTATCTCGATTTTTAATGTTGCTCACATAATTGTTGAATTGATTGTGGAGTGATAACCCAGTTTCAAAGAACAAGCAAATGCTCGTGCTGCCAACTTTCACGTTAAAAACATATAAAATGTGAATGTTTGTCATGTTTTTTTGCGAATACATTATTAATTTCTGTTCTGGTTATTTATTATTCAACAATTTTGTTGCAAGAATTTTTCTATAGCATTAAGCAAAAAAAGAAATTGTTTTTTGAACATTTCATAATATCTCAACCAACTTTTTAACATACCACGTGTGGGTATTATAATCATATTTCTTTTAATAAGTACATAAATTTACACAGATTAAACTAAGCATCAACTTCTTTGGGATACATTTATCTAAACAATTAGTCAAATGTGTCAACAAATAGATTAAAATATAAATCAAGTCAATAGGATAAGTCATAAAAGTTACAATAATTTACCAATTCGTATTGTTAAATCAACTTATTATACTTCTTTGCTACTATGATCTACAAATTATTCATAATAAGCTTACGCTTTTGCGCATTCATTTTTATTCTATGCAAGTAGTTATTAGACAAATGATTTAAAAACTATAATAACTTTCAATTCAATATTGTAATTGCTGTTAGCATTGAATTATTCCATATTTTCATACGCCACTGACACAAATAATAAATTATTGCGCTGATGACTAAATAACGAATGTAAAAGCTACAATACGAGAAACGTTTATTAAGAACTGGAATTGTATTGTATTTATTAAGGTGGGTAGAGACGATTGAGTAAATTACAGACACTAGTTTTAAATTATTAAATATTTTTAACGCTTGCTTCTAGATATACATATTTTGGTAGTTTAGGACATTTTATTACTACAATCCTTAACTTTACTTTTTTTGTTTTTACTACTTTGCTATATTAAATATAAATTTACATGCGTTTTATTCAATTAAAATGCAGTTGTAGTGCTTTATTCTCAGTGAGAAGTCGTCTCTTTGATCACTAAATATTGTTCACTTTTTTATATAGCTTACTAATATTTATTTAGTAATAAAGTAAATAAATTTGAAATCATAATTGTCCCATTTAAAATTTAAATACCATGTGCTTCGTGAATTTCCGAACGGACCCGATGCACGACTGGACCACATCCACTGTCAGATACTGTCATTGTAGTAATACAGCAGCCGTTAAATTGTTCAATGCAGTTTAATGCATTAAAAGTGTAGTGTTAGTGCATGTTATTTGCCAAATTAGAAACAAATTTAGTGCGGTGTGTTGTTAACAACTAATAAGCAAAATGCCCTGTGAAATGATCACATTGCAGCTCGGCCAATGCGGTAACCAAAGTAAGTTGTTGTGTGGGGTTATATTACAAGCATATCAACATTATTTATTGTATTCCTTAACTACGTACTCGTTTATTATAGTTGGTTTTGAGTTTTGGAAGCGTCTATGTGCCGAGCATGGCATTAATCCTGAAGGCGTCCTAGAAGAGTTTGCTACAGATGGTGTGGATCGCAAAGATGTGTTCTTCTACCAGGCTGATGATGAACATTATATTCCAAGAGCTGTGCTCATGGATTTGGAACCTAGAGTTATTAACACAATAATGAATTCACCATACAGTAAGCTATACAATCAGGAGAATATCTTTCTCTCCAAGAATGGTGGTGGAGCTGGCAACAATTGGGCCTCTGGGTACTCCCAAGGAGACAAGCTCTATGAAGAGATATTTGATATAATTGATAGAGAAGCTGAAGGATCTGATAGCTTAGAAGGGTTTGTCTTGTGCCATTCAATAGCAGGTGGTACTGGCAGTGGAATGGGTTCATACATGCTTGAAAGACTGAGTGATCGCTTTCCCAAAAAGTTGGTCCAGGCTTATTCAGTCTTTCCAAATCAGGATGAAATCTCAGATGTTGTTGTCCAGCCATATAACTCACTGTTGACATTGAAAAGACTTACAGAAAGTGCAGATTCTGTTGTTGTTTTGGACAACACAGCTCTCAATAGAATTGCTGCAGACAGACTGCACATACAAAATCCAACTTTTACACAGATTAATAGTTTAGTCTCAACAATTATGTCT
This sequence comes from Aleochara curtula, assembly GCA_963978815.1. Lineage (NCBI taxonomy): Eukaryota > Metazoa > Arthropoda > Insecta > Coleoptera > Staphylinidae > Aleochara > Aleochara curtula. Next base: position 660,498 of record OZ022219.1, read on the forward strand.
GTTTCAACAGCTACTCTCAGATATCCCAGCTACATGAACAATGATCTGATGGGATTGTTGGCACCACTCATTCCAACTCCGCGTTTGCACTTCTTGATGACAGGATACACACCTCTTTCCACAGATACTGATGAGGTCAGTGTTCGTAAAACGACTGTGTTGGATGTCATGAGGCGTTTGCTTCAACCAAAGAATATGATGGTCTCAACAACATTAGACAGAAATTCTCAGCATTGCTTCATCAGTATTTTAAATATCATCCAGGTGAGAAAATTTCTTAATAATATAACTGGTAATTTAACTGCAATTTAACTTGTAAAGGGTGAAGTTGATCCAACACAAGTTCACAAGTCCCTGCAACGTATACGAGACAGAAAGTTGGCATCTTTTATACCTTGGGGTCCTGCAAGTATCCAGGTGGCTCTTTCTCGCAAATCACCATATATTCAAACAGCCCACCGAGTATCCGGTCTTATGTTGGCAAATCACACAAACATCAGCTCAGTAAGTTAATAATCGGCAACCAAATTTCATGTTTCAACAATTGTGTCCTGATTGTTACAGCTCTTTGATCGGGCACTTCAACAATATGATAAATTACGTAAGCGTGAGGCCTTCTTGGATCAATTTCGTAAAGAGAAAATGTTCCAAGCAAACTTGGATGAATTTGATGAAAGTCGCGAGGTGGTACAAGACTTGGTTGATGAGTATATTGCAGCTACCAAGGACGATTATCTCTCGTCTTGCAAATAAGATGCGAGATGTTTCATTTCATTCACTCATACGCTTACTGTTCAATTCCATTAGAGGTATTAAAAAGTGCCATTTATATCGTAGATATTAACGACGTTTTCTTGCACTTACTCGCGTTAACCGTTTGTTTTTTGGATATTAAAGTTTTGATAATTATATCTTAGGTGAGTTACGAATGAGACATTATTTATTACTAGGTATAAAATTTGGAACAACTTTTCTAATATTTAGAGTTGAATGGACGGGTGTTGCTGTCACCTATGGAAGATATCTTAAAATTTCTCTTCGATATTTGTGCCGTTCTCTGGCTGCCTGTTTAATTTCATCCAGAAAAGCTTGATTGATTGGCTGCTTGACTGGAGAATACAAGAGTTTAGACTCTGGTTTCGGTTCGGGTTTAGGCATTGGCGGGGGCATACTCATTGCCATTGCCTTAGGAAGTGGAGGCGGCTTTGGAACATAGTATTTCTTCTTATAAGCACCACCATTCCTGCTATTAACGGTCATCATGCTAGTGATGCAATAATCCTTGTGATTCTTTGGATAATTAAGCGGCTCGCCACAGTATGCGCATGGAGTAGAGTCCGGCCTATCCATTTCAGGCTCAATATAATTACAATTTTCATAACAATCATAAAATTTATCTCGCGGCACTTGCTCTGATACGCTTGTTATATTTTCAAATGACTAAGGAGTGTAATATTAACTGAAGTATTCATATTATTTTTTAATCGTACCGGTAAAGTTGATTCTATCCAAGTGTCGAGACTCTTTTTCTTTGGTATCGTTGCATTATATGAATGCCTTATAACTGGAGGAGGAGGTGGTGGCGGCGGCGGCTGCGGATGTTGTTCATGAGACTTGTCGTATTTTTTGTGTACCACTAAAACATTACTATTTCTAAGTGCTGCATATTTTTAGCATGAGAATAATTACGAATTTGATTAACGAAAGAGGAAAAATTATTCGAATATTTTGAAACTCCGGCATGTTTCCACATGTGCGTAATGCCCATGAAAAACATTTCCGCTTCAATTATATTCGTGAAATAGATTCCGTATGTATCCTTCTATAAATCATAATATTATATTATTGACAACATTTCGAAATAATTCTCCTATACGTGCCTCAATCACAAACGTGTGAAAAACGCGCTGCTCGACGCGGTACAACAAATTGGCAGGAATATCATGCTGCCATGTCGAAAGCCAGGTGTCTGCGGTAAATATTGCCATGTAAAATGCGTTTTGGTTTTTCATCAAGAAAAGCATTCCATTTTGAACAGGATTCCATCGCTCACTTCCACGTCCCTTCACGTAAAGTTCAACACTTGCCCGTGCGAGCTTGGGCCATACAGAAATAGATTATTATAGAGTGATACTACCGATAAGTATTTGATTGCTTACAATTTCATTCCTACGATTTAAAACGATATCTTGTAGGTCAGTCTTGTGGTTTCGTGGAAAATGCACTCTTGAAGAATTTGGTTTATTATTACGAGTGTCATCCGCAAAACGATGACGAAACTTCCACATTTTAACAATTTTTACATCCCCAGCACAGACCAAAATTTCAAACCGAATCCTATTTCATGTCTCGGAATTTTAAAATCACCCGTCTAAATGACAAACAGAATAAACAACAATGGTTCAGTTGTTAAAGTAAACATTTATTTCGTTACACCATCAGGTTGCCTGTTTTTTTTTGTCATGATGAGCAAATACATTGAGTATTTATTTTTAAAACAGTTCAAACAAAAGTTATAAAAAAATAAAATTAAAACATTCAACAAATAGCACTTAAATGTTGCATTGAGAACCTTCTATAAGAAGAAATAAACAATTCAAATTGCTCATTTAATAAATAAAAAAGTCGACGTAACCAAGTATCTTTAAGAAATTGCTTACAAATATATAAGAGTACGATTACTTCTTCACGGAATGAATACTATGAGTTTGTTGTCGCGTTGCTTTTTTCAATGATAAAACTTATTATGCGTTCGTTTGTTTTGGTTTTGTTCGTTTCAAGAATTCAAATTACATTCTACGCAATTTATTTTGAGCACATTAAAAAATTACTATGGAAGAGCTTCCAAAATCAGTTCTAGGACACTGCTAAGATTTTGAGTTTATATACAAGAGTTCCCTTCATGCAAAGGAAACCTGGAGGAACGCCCAACACTTGATAGGAACACATAAGTTAAATGTAAAATAGAAGTGATACATGATAGATGCTTATATGTACTTGTTACACATACTGATTACACCTTCTTAAAGAACGACGTTATGTTTTTGCTGCTGGCTGCTGATTTGGCTCTGGCCTTGTCTTTGGCACTGGGAGTTGCTGATTGCTTAGACGATTTCGTATCTGGTTTGCTCAGATCCAGTACGTTTGACGAGCCCAATTTGTTTTCGTCTTCAGCCTTTGTTTTTTTCGCCTCGGACTCCAGATTAGAAGTGGATTTTCGCTTCAATGAAATTTGTGCTTCCTCAGGTAAATTTAGAAACTTGAATAGTTTTTGGCTCAGGTCATCCATAAGATACTCGGAAACAATTCCAGCAGCATAACGTAAGTACGCGTCGTTGTCCTGTGGATCAGCTTTATTACTTTTTACAAAGGTGGCTGATATTGCTCCACCAGTCACATGGATGTTTTTCTGTTTGAGGATTTCAGCAACTCTTTCAGTCTTCTTTTTCAACCATAGTAATGTCTTCTCTTCATTGTACTTAAATGCATTTAATTCCTCACTCTAATCAGATGAAACAGTATTAAAATTCTGCAATGCTATGTGTTCATAGTCTTACCTTTTTATCTGCAATCAAATTGAGATACTTTAAGCCACTTGATTTGAGTAGTCTCTGTGTTTCAGGAAATTCATCATCAATGAGCAGCTGATCTAAGGGCACTGCATGGGTGCTTGTGTACTTTCTCAAGTATGGCAAGACCAGGAATATGGGATCAATTGGCGTGGAAAGATGCATTTTGCCCTCGCTTTTCACGTTTTCGTCAATGAACCATGATCTCTTGCCTTCACTGAAGGTGAGCACTTCCTGCACGGAATTGTTTGCAGGTGAGAAAAGAAATATTGCAGCATCGCCAGTATTAGGATGCCTCAGAGTGACTATGTCAGGGGTTCCACTGCCTGTGTATTGTTCTGATAATTCTAGCGCTTCACCTATAATATAATCAATATTATTACACTCAACTCCGATCAGAATCACTTGTTTTGTAAACACAATTATAGAGGTACACGTATTTACTACCTTTGAGCATAAAGAGCCAATTGTTGGTAGGATGTTGTACGTTTGTTTTGATACATTTTTTCGGCGATGCTTTTATTCTCGGCATCTTCGACGCGGTAATTTTAATATTTCTCGCGCACTAGTCGATAATTATTGATGCACACACTAGGCAGTGTCTATATGGTCATTACGATTGCAATTAAAATACTAGTTCAGCGAACCGGTAATACAATAATTTTTCCAAACAACGGGAAACACACAGACGCCCGCTCACAGCACGGCAACAAGATCGAGCAAACACTAGAGGGAAGAAGACTGATTATAGTCATGAGCCAATGAAAATGAATTTCAAACTACATACACACATGCTACCAATATGATAATAAATAACATAACCACATGTTTTCATAAGATCAATCACTTTCTGTTATTTACAGATGTTACTTTAATGCACTTGCTTTTAGATAGAAAACAACTGATTGTTATTAAATTATAGCACAGTATTTAACCATTCCGGACTAATAATGGTTGATTTTAAAATTTAGTTTGTGCAAGTTTAAAACCAAGTAACTAGTATCCAAGTTGGCTATCCTGTAGTAAATAAACATCGACTATTGACCGGGGTCTATTCATTGATAGTTTGCAATCAATTTTGTAGCAAGTGCTTTAAATTAAACAATTATTATGTACCAAATTTAACAGTTATTGTTGGTGAAACATATGATTCCTATTAGCATGTAATTCATATACACTATTTTATTAATATAGATCAACTTCGGTCTTAAATAATCGAGGGCGCTGTTTATCAAAATAAAATAAGTAACCTTGATGTAATTGACACAATTTTTAAGGAATTATTGTGGATCAGTGTAAATATCTTTAAATTGCAACGAAGAATAATTGTCAATAGTTCTTGAAGTGTGGTAGTGAGACGTATCCAAGGACAATTTAAAGGACTGCATCAGTATTAATTGTTGCTGTGAAATTCTACCTATTATTGCACAACAACTGCAGGTACACATCACACTTATTAGTAACATATTGTGGGGTTTGAGTCCTAATATTATTGTTTGTATAATCTAGTGAATCTTCTTCATAATGGCATCAACAGCACCCTTGATTTTAAACCAAGAAGATGTTGAATTGGGGGGAAAGGAGTATGAGAATGGAATTGAAGATGATTTTGCATATAGGAATAATGTTTTACAAGCCACGAAAGCTGTGCGATTGGCATTTATCAGAAAAGTCTATGGATTACTGAGTATTCAATTATTTATTACAATAATTGTGGCAAGTGTCATGATGTTTACACCACCAATTAAGGAATTCATCCACACCAAGTAAGTTCAGTTTCCTCACAGTCATTATTATGGGTTACAACAAATATTTACATTTAGTGATTGGCTCATGATGTTTGCAATGTTTGGAAGTCTAGGACTGCTTTTAGCTTTGTTTGTAAAACGTCGTGAATCACCAACAAATTTGATTCTTCTGGCAGCATTTGTGAGTTTACTTTCAAATTGATATAGTATTTCTAATAGTATCTTATTTTATTCTCTATGATTTAGACTATTGTTCAAGCATATACAGTTGGAGTAATATGCACATTCTACTCACAAAAACTTGTCCTGGAAGCCTTGCTTTTAACATTAACTGTTTTGGGTGGTTTAACTGCCTATACATTCCAAACGAAACGTGATTTTTCGTCAATGCATTCAGCGTAAGTTACTTAACATAGTTCTAGCTGGTAATTATTTGAATTATTTATGGTGTTGTTATAGTCTTTTTGCGGGACTATGCATTCTTATTGTTGGCGGACTTCTTCAAATATTCATTCAATCTACGATGCTTGAATTGATCATTTCGTTTGGTGGCGCCTTCCTCTTCAGTTTGTTTATTGTGTTTGATACACAATTGATTATGGAACAATTGTCTCCAGAAGAATATATTTTAGCTACAATTAATTTGTACATGGATATCATCAACTTGTTTATTTACATTTTGCGTATTCTTCAGGCAGTCAACAGACAGTAAATCAGTCAGCGCATTTTATTTATGCAACTATTGTATTATATGTGTGCAATTTATATGGACATATATTGTTCTTATAATCCTAGTATTTTATTATCTATTTCATATTATAGAGCTGAACGTTTCTATGCTGGGGCATTCTTGGCAATTTTTAAATTCTACACTAGCCTAGAGTAAAATAGGCTATATTATATTTGAAAACAGTAATTATACTATTTAAAAAAGTAAATTACAAATACGAAATTAAGGAATTAAAATTATGATTTATTCTTATCGCTATCCTCTTTTAATGCATGAAAAATGAATAAAATTCTTATATTTTTTCGAATAGTACATTTAGCGTTTGAAGTTGCTGGTATGGCCATACCAGGAAGTAACTAGATTACTGTAGCGCCGCGGCCTTCTTAATATTTACTGCTGGTGCGAAGAACCTGCCTGCTGACGATTTGTATAGGGAAATCACCTATGCCTCACAGGCTTATACGAGTTGATAGTGTGCTCGATAGGGCGCGCTAGTGCAATTTCAATACTATCATTTTAAATTTATTATTATTTCTTATATTATAAAAGAAAACTGGCATGGATAAATACTATTTGAAATTTTATTGAAAAGACTAATCTGGTTTACACATCTGAAAGTATAAAAATGTATATATGAATGGATTCTATACCACAATGTTATATGAATATTCTAAACTACACATGATCATTTAAACTTAACTAACTTTTAGTTGAGTTGAGTGACTTTTAGTTACTCCGATAACTATTAGTATTTCTTCTTCGATAAGCTGGATTACGGTATTTGGTTACTGGTGATACAAACAACGGATTACCACCCCAACCTTCGCGCGCTTTTTGTTCTTCAAATCTTGCGTATTCAACTTTATCCTTGTAATTTGTAACTACCTTCCATCCAATGAGAAGTAATATGCCAATTAGGAGTATGCCTCCAATAATTCCCAGAACCAAAGCTAAAAAAACCAAAGTTAATGAACTTGATTAGCCACTGATATAATTCTACTCACCAAGAACATTAATAGGTTGAGTGCATTGCAATTCTTTCAAGGCTGATACAATAATCTTTTCATTTTCATAGCGATAACTAAAGATCATTTTACATGAATCTTCTACAAATACGCAAGTTTTGACTTCTTCTGTATCTTGATTTTCATCGATATGATCGACCACATTAATAGTATATTTCGTACATTTAATCGCACAATCCTCCATGTATGGACCTGTTTCATAAACTTTACATTCAACGCATGGTTTCAGTTCGCCGCATCTACAATAACGTTTTTAAACAGCGTGCAAAGTGAATCATATTGATACAAACTTACTTTCCATGGAAACAGGTACTGCATTCTTCACAAAACTGACCAAAGAAATGCGTGTCGCATTTGCATTTGCCGCATTCGCAATGCCCATGATTATTACAAAGCGTATCTTCAAACATGCATGTACTATTACCATCTTTGCATTCACATGCTGGACCACTCCATTCTGGCTTGCATTCGCATTTCCCACAAACGCATTCACCATTATTACTACAATATTGTCCGTTCTGTTTACGACATGAGAAATTATCGCATTCGCAATACTTTCCACTTATTTTCTGTGCGGGATTTTGTAGTTTCTCACATTGGCATACATTACATAGGCATGATCCACGCCCTGAGCAATTATCTGTATCATTGCCATATTTGCATTCAGTGTCCTTTAAATAATCTTCGCCCTTACTTTGATCACATTCGCAATGCTTTCCATTGAATCCTTTATGGCATTCACACACTCCACAATGCAAATCGCCATGTCCTTCACAAGGCGTTGCGTTTTCAATATCTTCACCGCAGTTGCATTTACATTGCCCAACGACTTCCACCTCCAACGCTACATCCTGCGTTTGCGGTTTTATATAAATAGTCTCCTTATCAAAACATGCAAGCGCTTTAATTGTCGCTCTGTAATTAATTCTTTGGTCAGCCACAATATTTTGGCATAAATGTGATTTCACAAAGTTTCCATTTCCGTGGCAATCCACCTCAAATGAGACATGAATTTTTTCTGAAGTATTCGTACTCATGCTGACTGAAGTCGAAATATCTTGATAATACTTTCCAATTACTTTAGTAATCTCGGTGTTTTGTTCTAAGCCAACAACTTTTGAATTATCGATAACGTTCGTTAATTCTTTATAAAGAGCTTTCACGTGGTCTTTTACAATAAACAATATGTGAAAATTATTGGTCTTTGCAACATGATTAATATGTGAAATTGATGGATAATCATAAGTTAATCCAGCTGTATAGGAATTATTTTCCATATGGCATTTTCCATCGTTTGGTATCACAATGCCTGCAAGTTTTCCATCCCCCGCAACATGAAAAGGCGCATCCGTTGAAAATACAATAATGCGTGTTGAATTTTTTCTCCAACCAATAACTTCAGAGCAAACCATTGCTTGCATTAATGCATCAAAACCACCTTCAGGTACATCTAAATTACCGGAAACTTGTGATTCGGTAACTTGTTTAACAAATTCATCACCATCATCAACTAAAGACAAATGATTCTTATAACTGTACGCAGCAACACAACCCTCGCACGGTTTATTAATCCTGAAAAGAGCGCAATTATTATTTCAATTTTATTATAGCTATTAAATGATTACTTTCCAGGTGCTGTACTAATAAATGGTGCGTCCGTTTTGTCCACAAAACTTCCAAAACCAATCGCAAAATCTTTAGTCACTCTTTTCATGGCTGATACCAATTCGTATCCATTTTCAGCTAGTCGAGCTTTATCCTTTTTAAGGGACGCTGAAAGATCTAAAATATAATATAGATCGACAGGAAAATCATGTGATTGCCCATAAGTAAAATCAACTGTATATTCCGCTCCTTTCCTAAGGCTTAAACGCATTCGTTGTGGTTTTATTTGCACAATTTTCCTGCTTTTGGAACTTGTAACAATTTCTTCATTTGCGAATATGGTATAGTTTATTATTGGATTAATTATTTCACCTCCAATACAATTGGCATTGATTTTGTCTTGAGAAAAGCAGTATTGTGTTTGATTCTAAAACAAATCGCCGTAATTTCCAGTTAAACTTAATTATCTTCCTAACTTACACTATCTGTACTAATACACCACGCACAATCAAGCTCTTTGATACATTCATTACAATTTTCTTTGTTTTCACAATTTTCAGCTAAAGTTTGATAAATCAAAATTAATATGCTAAAATGATATATCGTAAAATGTATTGAAATCATTGTTATAACGGGTAAAAGCAGACTGGTACATGTTTCATTTTACTGATATGCGTTCATCGGCCAGGATGCATGACGAATTAAGTACATATAGTAATTCGGATTTACCACAAGGTTGATTAAAGTCAATATTTAGCAAGTTAGGTAATAATAATCAGAAAATAGATTCTGCTAAATATTTCGTTCTTATGGAGCTCTTCAAGTACCGATACTTGTATAATGCCGTAAAATATCTTATCTTTTCTATAGATACTGTCTAAACATGATACATATAACACATAACAATTTATTGCTGGAAGTGGTATGAATTATTTGAATTTTGCCGCGAACGGATTGAAAATGAATATTGCGCCATCTGAAGCGAGTGTCTGGTACACGTGCAAGCAGCACTTTGGTTAAGTTTTCACCAGCTCATCGAATAAGAGTGCACGAAATTAGTGCATTTCGTAGTGTATCAACTAGTTTAACTTTCTATTTTTTATTGGACCAGCTTTGCTGGAAGTGTTAAATCGTAGTTAACACCGATTCGATTCGCGTGTAGCGTCAATATTACACAAGACGAACTTTGATTCAAGCATTCTGCGTATTGCAAACCGGTGAGTGAGTGACGATTTTTATAAATCTTATTATCTGTACTATTTAAATTGTTTATTCACCACTAACTACTTAGTGCTCTACTAACACTTTTAAAGTATGTTATTTATTAGAACATATGGTGCCCAACACCATAGAGTGTGACATTTAATTTCAATACCTTATTTTGTTTCTTAAAGGCAATATGAATAACCAGCTGTCTGCAAAGGAAATACGTAATGCATTTATCAATTTCTTCAAAGAAAAGAAGCACACTTATGTGCATTCTTCATCTACCATTCCATTAGATGATCCAACATTGTTGTTTGCCAATGCTGGAATGAACCAGTTTAAGCCCATATTCTTGGGCACTGTTGATCCAAATAGTGATATGGCCAAGTGGACGAGGGCAATGAATACACAAAAATGTATTAGGGCTGGTGGCAAACACAATGATTTGGATGATGTTGGCAAGGATGTTTACCATCACACATTTTTTGAGATGTTGGGAAATTGGTCATTTGGTGATTACTTCAAGAAGGAGATCTGTCAGTGGGCTTGGGAATTACTCACAGAAATTTTGAAACTGCCCAGTGATAGATTATATGTTACATATTTTGGAGGAGATGAGAAGTCAGGATTGGCTCCAGATGATGAGTGCAAACAAGTAAGCACTTGCATTCACGTATTTCAATGGTATACTAATTTGCTTTTCTTCCATAAAGATATGGATGGATTTGGGAATTAAACCATCACATATTTTGCCTGGTAATATGAAGGACAACTTTTGGGAAATGGGTGAAACAGGTCCTTGTGGACCATGCTCTGAATTGCATTTTGACCGCATAGGCGACCGTGATGTTCCGCATTTAGTTAATATGGATGATCCAGATGTGTTGGAAATTTGGAATCTTGTGTTTATTCAATTCAATCGCGAATCAGATGGCAAATTAGTGTCTTTGCCTAAAAAGCACATTGATTGTGGCTTGGGTTTGGAAAGATTGGTGTCTGTTATTCAGGAGAAGCGTTCGAATTACGATACTGATTTATTCCTACCACTTTTTGATGCAATTCAAAAAGGAACCAATGCACCAGCCTATCAAGGTCGTGTTGGAGATGACGATAAAGATGGGATTGATATGGCATATCGTGTACTTGCTGATCACGCCCGTACATTAACAATCGCTCTCAGCGATGGTGGAAATCCAGACAATACTGGCAGAGGGTAAGCAAATTATTTTCCGTTAAGTTTGTTTAAAATTTAATTCATGATTTAAACCAATAGATATGTTCTGCGTCGTATTTTACGACGTGCAGTTCGTTACGCCACTGAAAAGCTCAATGCAAAACCCGGCTTCTTTTCCACTTTGGTTCATACGGTTGTTGAGATTCTTGGCGATACGTTCCCTGAAGTACGTAAAGATCCCCAAAGCATTATCGATACAATAAACGAAGAAGAGGAACAATTCTTAAAAACACTTTCACGTGGTCGTAATTTACTTAATCGTACGATTGGTAAATTGGGCGATAGCAAAACGCTTCCTGGTGATGTTGCCTGGCGTCTGTATGATACCTACGGTTTTCCGGTGGATCTAACTCAATTGATGGCTGAAGAAAAAGGACTTGCTGTTGATATGAATTCATATGAAGAATCGAAAAAGCAAGCACAATTAGCGTCTCAAGGAAAAGGCGCTGGTGTTGAAGACACAATCAATTTAGACGTTCATGCGATCACCGATTTGCAAAATCGCGGTGTTCCTGCTACTGATGATTCTCCAAAGTACAAATATATTGCTTCTCATGATGTTGGCGCTACTTATAAATTTCAGGAGTGCGAGTGCACTGTAATTGCCCTCAGATTTAATAAACAATTTGTGCAAGAAGTTACAACTGGTCAAGAGTGTGGGGTTTTGCTCGATAGGACTTCATTCTATGCGGAACAGGGCGGACAGATTTACGATACGGGCTTCATGGTCAAGGTGGGAGATGAAACTGTTGAATTTTCTGTTAAGAACGTTCAAGTTCGAGGTGGTTACGTTGTCCATATTGGCAATATCGAAGGCATTCTCAAAGTTGGCGATAAAGTTGCTCTTCACATTGACGAAGCACGACGTCGATTAGTGATGAATAATCACACAGGAACACATATTTTAAATTACGCTCTGAGAAAAGTATTGGGAACTGAAGCTGATCAGCGTGGATCACTTGTTGCTCCTGATCGTCTTCGTTTCGATTTTACTAACAAGGGTGCTTTGACTGCCGAGCAAGTCAAAAACGCTGAAATCAATTCAAACCAATTGATTTCTAAAAACGAAGAGGTGTTTGCTAAGGAATCTAATTTGGCTGTTGCCAAAACAATCAAGGGCCTTCGCGCTGTTTTTGAGGAGACATATCCGGATCCAGTGCGCATTGTCTCTGTTGGCGTACCAGTTGATAAACTGCAGGCAGACCCTTCAGGACCTGCTGGTGCTGATACTTCAGTCGAATTTTGTGGTGGCACTCATTTAAGATATGCTGGCCATATTGGTGATTTCATTATTGCAAGTGAAGAAGCAATTGCGAAAGGAATTCGCCGAATTGTTGCGCTCACTGGGCCAGAGGCTGCTAAGGCACTTAAGCGCTACGAAGTTCTCGATAATCAATTGAACTTCCTTAAATCTGAAATAGCAAACGATAAAGCTGGAGCGAAATCAAAAGAAATTGTGAAGAAGATTGTGGACTTGACTGAAGAAGTATCGCATGCCACCATTGCTTATTGGCGTAAAGAAGAATTGCGCACTGAATTGAAGAATATGAAGAAAGCACTCGATGATAAAGAGCGCGCAGGTAAAGCAGCTATAGCTAATAAAGTTGTTGAAGAGGTCAAGGTATTGCTGACTGAAAAACCCAACCAACCGATTTTGATTAAGCAGTTGAATGCGTTCTCAAACACTAAAGCTTTAGACTCTGCCCTCAAGCAGGTCAAAACTCTCAGCCCAGAAACCGCTGCAATGTTTGTCAGTGTTGATACCGATACCAATAAGATCTTCTGCCTAACGAGCGTTCCTAAAATCGCACAAGAAAAGGGATTGAAGGCTAATGAGTGGGTAATGTCTGTTGCACCAACTATGGGTGGAAAAGGTGGCGGCAAAGCTGACTCCGCTCAAGCTTCAGGAACGAACGGAACCAGTGTACAAGAAGTTCTCGACTTGGCTGCAAAATTCGCGCAAAGTAAACTGAATTAATTTTACTTTGCTGGTGTCATATTTTAATGATGAATTAAATGAATATTTATACAGTTTTTAAAACACATATTGTAGCAAGATTTAATTATTTACAAGGTGCTTGCTACTCAGTATCTTTCCGTTCTGCAATATAATGTTTATCGTACATCTGCCGCATACGATCCAATAATAAGTTGATATTTGTGCCAACTTTTGCGCTGATAGGAATTACTGGAATCGTTGATTTCTCTTCAAGCTCAGTGTAATTTTCTTGAGACTCTGGAAGATCCATTTTATTTGCAACAATTAATTGCGGTCGGGTAATTAGCTCTCTGCTAAATAATTGCAACTCATTTAGAAGAGTTTCAACTTGTTCAACTGGATGTGGCAATGATGCATCAATAACAAATATTAGCCCAGAGCATCTCTCAGCATGCTTTAGGAACTGTATACCTAGTCCTTTATTTTTATGTGAGTCAGGTATAAGACCAGGTAAATCAGCAACTAAAATACCATAGTTATTTGATATGAATATCATTATATTGAACAGAATATTACCTGCCAACTGCTCATAATCATCATACTGCACAACGCCAATATGTGGCTTCAAAGTTGTGAATGGATAAGGTGCTATTTTTGGTTTTGCTCTGGAGATAGCCTGAAGCAAAGTGCTTTTACCAGCATTGGGAAAACCAATCTGAAAGCAAACTTCTAAGAATCTAAAGACATAGAGTATAAAACAATTTACAAGTCCCATATGTGCCATGCTTCTCAGCTCTAATGTATATTCCAGTGCCTCTCCTTCACCACCAAACTGGCAAACTTCTGGTGCTTGATCAGTGTCTGTTATGAAAAAGTGGTTGCCTTTACCACCTGCACCACCTCTGGCTGCAACAAACATAATATTTTCTTTGTCCAGATCACCAACAATAATTCCATGCTTGTTTTTAATAATTGTACCAACTGGCACAGGTAATATCAAATGTCCTGCAGATGCACCATCACAATCTTTGTTAGCTCCTTTTACTCCATCAGGTGCCCTTACAATTGCGCTAATGTGTTTTAGGTCTTTCACTCCATAGCTGGCCTTCAAGATAACATGACCCCCATTACCACCATTGCCTCCATCAGGGCCAGCTTTTTCATTTGACCATAATTGCAAAAATGATATACATCCATTACCACCATTTCCACCTAGGACTTGTATACTTTTCATATCTATAAAGTTTTGACCCTGACTGGATGTTATATAAAACAAAAGTGTAAGTAATTTGTTTATTATACCTGTTCATTCTTAGATTTTGGTTTCTTGCTTTTTAAAGCACGAGCTGCATGCAGACAGTAAAATCGCCGTGTTATTGAAAACATATTCAAACAAATTAATCTTTTTCAGGTCACTAGTAAATACACTACGTGTACGTTCCAAAGGAAGGTTATGATTATCCTAAGTTATGGCAACTAATTATTACTAATGGGTTTTTAATATTTAAAAGGACTCAATGCACTTTAAAAAACACGTGTGTTGTTGTGTTTATTTTGGTAGGGTTGATTTAAAAAGAAGTTGATGGCGCTGTTGTCAACGTAGAGACCCGGGTCAAAAAGCGCTTCCAGTGTTAATTTGACTTGTTCATGGTTTCACGCTTATGAATTTGACAGAAGGTTTATTCTTCTTGTTAGTGCTGGTGGAAGTCAAACGGTCGCTGGTAAACGCAATCGAGTAAGCAAGTTGAAAATTCGCCAATAATCGCAAACTGAAACGGGAGGATTTGTGATAGGTTCGCGAGCAAAGTGTTTCATGTCGACGCACAAGAATCACCACATTAATGACTTCGAGCCAGAATAATGCTATGGATGTGGATTCCCCAGCGGGGACGTTGAAGAGGTGTTTGAGTGCCCCAATGATCAACGATAATAACACAGGAGGAATGACAACTTCACCACCAGCACCCAGTTCTGTGAGGTATTTAAACGTTTTATTCATTTGCTTTACATCTATTTCGATAATCGCTGCGCTGGTCAGTCATATTTTTAGTTGATGTACATCTGCTCACCTTGTTTGAAAGAACGTTTCCTGCGTTCAATTGTCACACAAATCAATTCACTTTAAGAGCTATGTGATTAATCTACTTATTGGTTATCAGGGAGACAAACACTATAAGTATCCTGGGGACAAGTAACGCTTCCAGACCTCGAAGGTTTAGTGCCAGTTCTAGTCCACTGTCAGCTGGATCACCTGTAAGATAACAACTGATCACTGTATTTCATATAATTCAGTTTCATCTTCCACAGAGACTAACACCAAGAATTAGCCAATTAAGACAAGAGGAATGCGTTGACTCAAATAATTCGCGCGAATTGGCGCATGAGCGCGAAATTCACCATACAATGCAAATATCACAGTCATGGGAAGACCTTCGTCTTGTCTCCGACAATCAAAAGCCAAATAAAATGTCGCCGTTGCAACTAAACCTGCCCTCATATGGCTACTACAATTCGCCATCGCCCAGCCGCCTACCGTGAGTTGTTCTATAAGTATAGTGAATTGATTATTGCAATTGTTCGATTGTTTTAAGATATTCTCGATCGCCTGGAATACTCAGTCCGACACGAACCTCACTTACTCGACGATCAGCCAGTCCAGTTTTGCGACCAAGTACGCTGGGCGTGAAACGTAAATTAGATGATAAATTGGACGATAAGCTCGATTATCATACGAGCCCACGTGCGAAACGCATGAGCTATGGTAATGACCGCTGCGGCCTGCTGACCACATCTAGTCCTCTACCCGGTAGTTTAAGCTCGATCGGTACGCCCGAAAGTATCTCCAGCGCGGACTCCCCTAGTTTCCAGTTTCGTATGGTAGATAGCCCATCGCCGAGCAGGCCCAGTGGGGATGCAATGGCAGTTACTAAACAAGATGACCATGAAATGACCGAACCGAGTTAAAATTTACTCATCTCGGCTCGTTTTAAATTCGCATCTCTTTTAATATCAGTCAATCAGACGGTCGTCGCTAGCGACCTAAACTTCTGCGGATTGGCCTTCGTTGATGTGCCAAACTTTCGATATTTTCTTGTTGCTACTTACTCAGACTAGGTAATCAGACATTATTTGCTTAGGAATAAGCTTCAGGTGACCGATAGCAAATATTTAAATGTCATTTAGGAATGTTTCATATTACTACTATACCAGCAGATAATGAGTATACTCGCTGTTCTTTATTTAAGATATTACGAGCAATATGGGAGTAATCACTACTCCAATAGAGACAACATTAAGACTTTAAACACTACTATAACGAGCACATAAAACACAATGGCGCTTTAAAATATCGATAGCAATACGTGTATCATATATGTACAATATTATCATATAAGTTAAGCTAAAGAGAGTTCTGCTTCGGGTTGAAATTAGTTTACAAAATCATTATCGATGCATGAATTCTACCTTCAAACTATTAATGAATCAGTATACATAGCTACTACGAATCTTCCATAAATTATATATCGCGCAATAAGTATATCTATTCTTTTAATATTCGTACTATATCTGTTATTATGTGTTAATTCACATATTAATCAAACTGATAAAAGTATGTTTGCTAATTACTTTTCTAAATATATAATTATTTATAGTTACAAAACTATTGCGAATTGTTATAGACTGAAAATAGTTGCAGAAGGCATATATCTTTACTAACTATGTAAATAAACCTAGGTCATTTCTCATAAGACATTTTTAATTGGCATTTAATTGAATGAATTTCAACAATAAGGGGATTTTAAACAATCCAGAAGTAGTAAATGTAGCGGATTCCAAGCATAAAGAGTGGCCTACAGTAAACTTTGTCGATTTGACATCTTTAGTTCATACATTTCTCAATGGCACCGCGGCGACCGCATTGTTTTCGTTACAACCTGCAAAAGTGCACTTGTGCCTCGGTTTCAGTTCTCAGACATCTCCAAAGCTCGCGTAAGTTCTAATCGTCATCGCGCCGTGAGTTTCAACGCATTCCTGTCGGTCGTGCTTGTGCATCATTACCAATTGTCTTGAGCTCGCCGTGAGTTGCTGCAAACAGCCGTCAGCATTCATTCAGTTACTCATAGTTCGTTCGTATGACTAGTGCTTACAGTTCGGCGATGAATATGGCGTCTGCTCGTAGAAAGCAGGACGAGAAAAACTTAAAAACACTTCGGGAATTAGTGTCTTTACCTGCCAATAAACATTGCTTCGAATGCAATCAACGCGGCCCAACCTATGTGAATGTGACCATTGGAAGTTTCATCTGCATGAAGTGCTCTGGAATGCTGTAAGTACATAGCAATGTATCATCATTATTATCTAATGCTAATGTTTCTCATCGCGTCTCTTTGTAAAGAACTTGCTACTATAATGGTCCTTAGTAAAGTGCTACGGTTCTACTTAATGTACGATCGACACTTTTATCATAGACGTGTGCTAGTGCACAATGGAGATACCGGATGTGCATAGAAACGCTAATAAAGAAACCGAACGTTCTCAGATGTTTCCAAGCTAACGCTATATATTATTGTTTACAAAAGATACCAAAGTGTTTGTGTAGCCTCTTCGCAAAGTTGGCTTGCATTTTACGTTTTCGGAACTTTCTAGCTACACGTATGCAAAGCGCCGTATTCGATGTGGGCCAATGATAGTCTGTATGATAGATTTGCTTGTTTGTATCGTGGACAAGTTCAATATCATTGCCTGCTTTTTGTTGCTTTGTTTACCGTTTCGCATGTTTGGACTTTGTTTACAATTGAGGATAACTCGATGCCTAATCTCTAGGAGTGCGTTTAACCTTTGGTCAGATGCCCATTCCAAAAGGGTATTTCCAAAACGAATTTGAGTCTAAAGTATGCATTAAATTGCTGCTGAAAATATTGCAAACTATGCAGTTTTTGTGGGCCAGACAAAAGTATTTAAACATTTTAGAAATTTGAAACAAACTGATGCCTCACTACTTCAAACTGAAGAAATTTACATGCTTAAGTTTAAAAGATTAACAGTTCTTTCTTTGATATTCTTTGGGCTTTTTAACAAGTGGGTTTAAACTGAGTAATCTCTGGATTATGGGAAGATTTATTTGAGTTAAAAGTATGCTTGACCGTTTATAATATTGCAAATCATATGGTATTAGATACTTACACAAACAGCTTCAGATATAAGCAAGCGCTAAACAAAATATTTACATGCTTACTTTGTTGCTACCCCATCATTGACTATAGTAACGAGATAATTGCGAGAGTAATTGCACAGTTTAAAATTACATACACGAGTTAATAATCGGCGTAATTACGATTAATTTCGGCATGCTGCATACGAATGGTGATAATCAATCAAAATGGAATTTAATTAGTTTTCTTCCAGCATCAATTGGGAAAAATTGCCCGATGTGAAATCGCTACTACGATATTAATAGCGCGAGGCGTCTCTGCAATCCTTGATAAGTCGTTTGGTTCATTACATAAAAGAATGATTTGACCTTCGGTTTAGTCTCTGTTTGGTTTGTTTTCGTTTGAAACGTGGCGTTCAAAACGCGCTTCCCGGTTCATTACGTCTTTAGATATTGCCCAATAAAATTAACACTTTCAAACGTATGAGACATTAGGCAAGCTTCTCGGATAGCAGCTGGTAGCTTTGTTTTACCTTTGGGTTTTGTTCAGCATGAGTCATTCGAGTGTAACAATAGTCATTGGTTTTCAACAAATTCAAAATGTCGGTGACACTGACGATATAATGCAGTGTAGCGTAAAAACACTCATTGTACGAGGCATCA
The DNA here is from genome assembly GCA_963978815.1 of Aleochara curtula. Classification (NCBI taxonomy): domain Eukaryota; kingdom Metazoa; phylum Arthropoda; class Insecta; order Coleoptera; family Staphylinidae; genus Aleochara; species Aleochara curtula. Next base: position 679,369 of record OZ022219.1, read on the forward strand.
AGGTCAAGAGTTCAGTGGCAATTGTTAATGTAATTATTTATGCTCGTCTGACTTGCGCTAATAAACAGACAGTTGGCGCTTTATTGCAATACGCAAAGAATGTATTCGGGGATAACGAACACACACCTGGCGGGCTGGTGTCTGTGTCGCTGAAGAAGCCCCCCGAAGGAACCGTTGCGCAGCGGTGACCATCTGACTGTCGTGATCAGGCTTCGTTTATGGCCATTCGGTGGCCAGCCAGGCAGGCGCGCATCACTGCTTTTGGTAACTATCAATGTCGTGGACGATTCTTCATAGGCACTCGCTTGTGACGAAGAGCGTGGACACTTCGTGACCATTCGACCACCGCACGTTTCTTAAGCCTAGTCCAGTCCAGTCTAGTGCATTGCGGACGGGACGGTTGGTTATGAGTGGTGAATTGAAATTCACATAAAAATACTCAAACCGTTAGTGTCGACTGACATTACATTACATTCTACTGAATGCATTCGAATGGAAATTCCGCTTGGACTTTGTTCGCGTATTTTTCTTCTCATGTCGATATCGCGATAATTATTATGTGCTATTATTATTCCAAGTAATCCGCGCTTTGTCATTACATAACACGCGGTTTTAGAATTCTTATAATGCACAATCCCAAGCGCAAGTTGCAGGTTCACCAAACGGCGAAGAAATTCAAATAGAACAAGCGCGAAAGTTGAGGTGTCATCACGAAGGCGGTGACCTCGATTGCATGAAATAAATAAATAAATAAAGCAAGAACTGAACCAACCACTCAACGCATATAATGTAAAACATTGCATTTGCAAACGGAAGTTGGTCAATTGAGCGTAATTAAAAACTGCAGCCATTGGATTTGGATTTTTTCCGAAAGCGACGGTTGGCCAAGTTGCATTTATTACTTCCTTATGCTACTTATTAATAGACGGTTTCATAAATGATACTAATGTGCATGCGACATACATGCATGCTTTTGCATTTTGCTTCATTGAATTGGTTGCACGTTGCCTCTCTGCTTGCCTGTTTACTTTTCTATCATAGACGCATGCTTTTTGTTTATAACCGTTATTGTCTTATTCAATGCATGAACTATCGCTAATTTTCTGCACACACTTTGCACTTGGAGTATGTACTTCTAATACAGGTATTTGTGTCACTTTTTATACTTATTTCTAATTGGCATAAGAGTGTAAAAGTAAATCACTAACAAAATATGGTAAAGTTTCACTACCGGAACACTGTGCACACAGTGAAATGAAATGATTAAAGTCAACGACTCAATTAACGATTACAGCGAGTACGTCAACTGTGTCATTGGATTAATAACTATGCGCGATACGTTAATGTTTTATTCAAACATTCGACGATAAGTCAAATCAAATTCGAGTTGCGAAACGCGAAGATTGGGTGAACTGGAACAAAGAGTTTTTCGCCTTCTCCTCTTACTTGTTCACTTGAACAACTTTTACCGCTATGAATCAGACATGCGTTGGCGGCGTTACATGCGTTAATTAATAAATGAATTTGCGGAATTCATTTATTTTTACGGGCGCAAACGCGAGCACATTAGTCATCCATTGAATTTTTGTTTTGGCGTAGAACGCACGTACGTACAGGTGCAATATTAATATGCGTGACGTCAATATGCAAAGTGTCTTAATCATCGGACGAAATCTAAACTGAAAATGAAACATTAGCATTAGCTGAAGCCGTTATAATTTAAACTCCATATGTTGCATGTGCATCAGCCTTGAAAATGAATGCTGTATTATAATTTTGTATGCGTTTTTCCATAGCTGAAAATATTTAACAACACGATAATCTTTATGCCTTTGTTTACACTTGCCGTAAGGCGTGGAAACGCGTTATTGGAATTGAGATTTCGCTGTGAGCGCCGGCGGAGATATGGTGGAAGTGTTGTTTGGTCGGTGGTGGTATTAACAACATTACGAGAAAGAATGCGAATTGCATCATAGCATCATGCATGCGCGCTGTCGTTTATTTGCATTCGCGATCTCGGTACATGGTACGCAAAGTGTGAAGGCCACTTTGCTCCTATTTCTATGAGTACGAACCGATATTTGTTCGTCCGCCCGTGTGCCAATAAATACGTCATTTGGACGCCTTTGATCCCCGCATCGCGAACGACGAACGAAACATTCAAGACAAACGCTGTCTATCCATCTATCTATCGCCGTGTGACGAACGCGGACGCATTTGTTGTTCTGTTTGTTGATGTTGTTTTTAGTCTTGGCCGGTTGCGAACTATGTAGGCACTGACGTCGTTTAATTATTTTGATTCGTAAATGCGACTAATTTAACTATGCGTAGTAGCACTTGTTGAATTATCAATTACCGACTGGTTTTTCCTCGTTGGCAAAACACGTTTAACTCAACGTTTAATATCCGCGGAAAAACTTTGAGTTATTTGAATTTTTATGATGGAAATAAATTTCGAAGATTATTAAGATTACTTGAATTGTTTACTGGTTAATTGACGGCTTTTGGTTACCAGCGGAGAAAAATCGGTAAATTTCTATTAATAGCTAATCGATACAAAGTGAATTTATTAAGCATGTGCGCCGCACTAATGTTATCGCCAATGCTATTATAGCGCGGTGCGGTGTGCAGCGTTTAAGTAAAGTGGATCGTTATGGCAATGCGTTTGAGTATTTTTTGGTGTTCAAACAACGAACGTAAAAGGCAACCAAAACAATCGCGCGTTTGCCAAGAATTGAACAAGAAGGTGAAAGCATTAAGCATACCAAAGAATATAATAGACTGCGAAAAGTCACGTAAGTTCAAGGGCTTTCTTGCTTAGGCGCACAAGAAATAAATCCATATCTGATGAAATTTTCTTTTCGAATAAAGAGTTATTCCTTTAATGAGGGATAAAAATAAAAAATACGAAATTTTAATTAGTATTATTGTGCTGCGAAGAGTTATTAGAATTTGAACACGAGAAAATGAACAATAACTAACCAATTGAATTAAGAAATGTTTTGTATTTTCTCATTCGACAAACAATGGTTAATGTTGGGTAATATTTAAGGGAAAATCAAATGACGACGATTGGTAAGCGCCTTAAAAGTCAGACGAACAAATCTCTCTTTTCCTTAAAGGTCAAAGCAATCGAGTTAAATACTTCTTCTTCCTTTTTTGTGTGGATTGCAGAGTATTTGCATGCATTTGCGGTTTAGTTTCACAACGCAACTTTTCCATGGGAAATTTAAATGTCAATAATGCATTTAGTCTATAATAATAGAGTAGTAGTTATATTAATTTGAATTCGCAAGTCTAGCTACATTAATGATATAACAAATATGTATTTTTAATCACATATTCTCACGTAAAAATCGATTAAACCAGATCAGCACTTGTTTAATTAAATTATCAATCATTCGTCGGTTATCTTATTAGCTTTCTACGAAGCCCCTACGTAGTTGACGGTTGAGGAATTACGCACACATGTTTGGTAAACATTGACATAGCGAATGACATTAAAAAAAAGCAAACGAAATCAAACCATCTATTGTAAATAATTGACTTTTAATTACTTGTTTATTTATACTTGCGCACTCGCTTCTGAACACATCGCGAGCAAATCGTAACTTAATTAACAAAAGCATAGTGGAACATTTAGTGCTGTCGTCGTATCCTTCAATCTTTATACGTACTGAATGAACCTGCACCTTTTATTAGTTAATTGTCGGGCTATTTGAAGCTAATGAACTAATATGCCACCAAGCAGAGGACAATGGTCGAAATCGAAAATAATTCGGATGAAGACGAGTGCTTGGTGTGCGCGGTCACTCACCATTTCGTAATGAGTGACGAAATGATAACAATGAATGCGGGTCATTGGCCACTTGCGTGAAAATATTGTTAAGGCATTTGAGGATTTAAGGTGCAGCAATGAGCAAATAGAAATGCGAGCGAGTTGTACGTACTACGTACACAATGTACATGTTTGTTTCGTTTGAGTAAAGCGTTCGTGCAAAGTGTGATAAATTATTTCGAATCACATAGAATTTATCAGGTTTCGCTTTCAATTTGGTTGCGGTTCTTAATCGTGGATAGTGGTTGCGGCTTTTTGACTAGACTTCTTGTATCACTTTTGCGATAAACTATCTGAAAGTTGTGCGGAGAATAAAGTTGCACTGCAAGAAAATTGCGCCCAACTGCAGTAATTATTTTATTATTACATTAAGTTGAAGCACTGCGTGAAGATAAAATTAAATTTACAACATGGTTGTTTGAAAGACAGCATAAATGTTTGGATAACAAATTACCACCACAAAGGAAATGCTTGTTAACATAACATAACATGCAGTATAAAAATGACATCTATTTACATATGGGCGTTTCATTCATGCTCGCCCATATCATCGTTTATTATCAACTGCGTGTGGAGTGTGTGCTCGGATAGGAATCGTCCGTGCTTTGAACATCCTATAAAACTTACACTAATAATAAATACAACAACATCAACAAAAAAAAAACTACGAAACTTTATCTGAATGTAATTAATTGTCAACAACTTTCAATAACGCAAAACCAGAATGAACTTTATTGAAAACATGATGATGATGATGAGTAGTGTTTTTAGCTGAATTCATCATTCCGTGGAATTTTAAAATGATAGCGGCATCAACAAACATTTAGTCGGAATTTGATTTTGCGTATATGTAATTTGTTGAACTCTCCGTGGAGCAAATAACAAAAATCTTATCTGCCAGCTAAACGTGCGCAATTATTTGAATGGGAGTTGATTGTTGCTAGAATTGTGCATATTTAGTTACATTATTTAAATCACGCATGGTATTGTTTTATGCGATGCAGTTGGGTATAAATGAATAATTTGTGTGAATTTACTTTAGTCGTGGCCTAACTCCCCCGCATCGAGTTAAATCCATTTCGATGGCGACATTCACGCAGGACGAAATCGAACTCCTGAAGACGCGTGGTAACGACTACTGCCAGCAAGTGTGGCTGGGCTTATACGAGGGCGGCAAGCCCGCCGACGAATTGGCAGTGCATACGATGATGCTGGACAAATACGAAAGGAAACGTTACTACATGGAGCCGGCGATCGCCTTGCGCAATGGATACAACAAACAGAACGAGGTGACCAAACAAAGCAAGCAGGATGTGAAACCATTGACTAGTATTATAGCGGAACCCAAGCCGTTGAAAGTGAATAGCTTAAATGGCAATGATCATAATAATAGCGTCAACGGCAATGGCAATAATTTCGTCGCCGACTTTGCGCACGCGGACATCTTTAATGCAGCGGCGGCGGCGGCCAATTCGACGACGACGACGTCTACGAGTCAGGTTTCCTTCGCCAATTTCGATAATAATCCGATCTTCTGCAATGAAAGTAAGTAGCAACCAGGGAAAAACTTTCTCTCCTTGTGCCTGCTCTGCCTTTTCCGTGTAATTGTCTTCTTTCTTATCATTTCCAATTTGTAAAAAAGGCATTTGATGAGAGAATGTGTGCTCAATTGTTATGAATCGAACGTGTAAACAGTACGTTTTTCCAGCGCCACAGCGTGCCCAGGACTTTAGTATATTTGATCTGCAATTCACTAATTGTGGCCCAGTTTATAATCATGTTCCATTATTCCCTAAGATGAATCTGAATCGATGGAGTAAGTGGACACGCATTGCGCGCACGAACGCTTCATTCATTCAATTCTCTCTTGATTCGTCGTATTTCTCGCTTCTGTTTTTGATTTTTCGTATGTTTCCTCTTGAGTTCCTCGCACGTAAATCAGTGCAATGCCAGAATACGTACAATTGGTATCAGATTGAAATTTATAGTTTTGGCGAACGTTTTTGAAGCATATCATTCTTGTAATAGTAGGCTCCACATTAGAATTGGTGTTGATTTGCCTTCATACTCATTACGTGGTTTGCGCGCAAGGATAATAAAATTATTGTTCATATTTTAGACTTCCAAACTACGCAAACGGTGGCACCGCAAGCAAATTTCTTCAACGGTATGAACGGTAATAGCAATGGATTGATGAGCGCCTTAATTAAACCGCATCCGTCCATAATTACGAATGGTGTGTCGACTGCTCCTTCCGAGGATCGGTATGCGGCGCTCAAGGATCTTGACAACGAGTTGAAGTCGCAGACTCAACTTGATTGGAATTCTGCAGGCTCCAGTTCTAGTCTTTACAGTTCGCCGACGACGCCTGGCTCTTTTTACAGTTCCACCGCCTCTCCACAAAGTTCAGCGTATGGCTCACCTAGTCAAGGTATAAACAATCATCTTAAACAATCTATCTAACACCACGCATTATTTTCTCTATCGTGCACCACTCTTCTGTTTTCTAATTCAAATAAATTGCCTACTTCTAGGACAATTTATGAATCTTTATCCTTCAAACGATGCGACGCCTACGCATCTCTCAAATCCTTTTAACACAAACGGCTCATCGGTAGGTTATTTCAATGGCAATCAAAACCCCTTCCGAGCATCGCCCGACAATTTCTCGACGATGGGACATAACGGCGACTTTCATGCGGCGTTTGCCGCCCCAATCAATGGCACAACATGGACACCGAATCCGTTCAAGGTATTTATTGTCTTTTTGCTGATGATGAATTTATACGAAAAAAACCTCCGCAAATATACAATTACTTTGCGGTAGCAGTGGATTTGAATTACTTGAATTTTCTTGGTTTCAGATTGCCAACGGTCACTCGAGCAATCCGTTTTTATGAGAACTTCTGCAAGCGAGAAGTAACCATGACGGTCGAAAGTAACAAACAGTACGCTAGATAGTATTCGAGTGTTAATGACAATTACTCTTAAATGCGAAGAACATACGCACTGCTTTACAATTGAACAAACGTTGCCTTTCCTAACATTATCAGTAACTATGATAATTGTTAGTTTAACATAGTGTGGTATCAACGATCTAACTGATGATATATACAATATTGCTACCGAGATTTAAAAATACAATTGCCACGTCACAACGCGCATTGTTCAATAGGACGATGAGAATTTTGCGCAATACCTGCAAACCAATGTTTGACAATGTTATGTGGTTCACACAAAACGCGCCTTACATATTTATTTTTTTACTGCGTGCTTGAATGCTGATTTTAAATTTTAATTACACCAAATATATTTATCTAACTTTCTATAGATAGCTTTCTCAAATGTTGTAGAACAGAACGTCGTTTGAATGTTGCAGAATTAAATATTTTAGACAAAATAATCAAACAAAATAGTAGCAACTTCTATTCTTAGTGTAAAATCGCTTTTTGCCTTATTCGCGAGTTCACACGCGACTGGAAAGCGTCTTTATCGCGCCGGAGCTTCGCTAAAGAAAGAAAAAAACTTTCTATATAGTAAAATTGAGACGACCTAATCTGAATTCGGTGGCCTTTTGGTTATCGTACCATGCAACTGTGATAGTTTCACTCAAAAATTATATTTCATAATATAACGTCCGCAAACAATGGACTGATAGAGTTGTATAAAACTAGTAATTACGGTGGTATACATGATTTATATTTATACGGAAACAACTCAGCGTAAGTAGGCATAACGGAACAATTTAACTGGTATTTAATATTCTATGTGAAGTGTATATAAACCTTATTAATCGAAATTAATCCAGCCCCTCTCAATTCAATGCCCACTCTTAAGGTAATTTAAGTAGTAAACGAAAATAAGTACGACTATAAACGGTTCTTTATTATGATTTTTGACCAATACATTTGCGTCCAATTCAAATTTGAGGCGGCGCATTCAAACAAACATAACTAATGTATATATTATATTTAATAGCTTTAGAGTGATAAGACAAGAAATGTATAAATTGAAGCAAAATATTGAACAATACTGTTTATCAAATATAATTTTAATTATTTGTAGTACACGCTTCACGTGAGTAGTTGGTGGCTTCTTGGATTTATAGTTTCAACTTGCGAATTTCATCGCCTTTGAAATCGATTCTGAAAACAATTATTTGTAATTAAAATCTACTATTGCTGCCAACTTACCTTAAGGTCATCACATTGCGTATTTCAGAGGGAGTTAATCGCCAAGTAAGAGCGCCTTCGTGATTTCCCCAATAATCAGCGATTTCAGCCACTCTCTCAAAGTTTAATACAGTTGCAATTTGCGTGAGTCGCGCAAACTTATCACGAACTGACCACGATGTTGATGTTGTCAGGTAACCAGATAAGCTTCTTATTTCCTTATCCATTATTAGACCGCCCAACTACGGAACACAATGAATTGAATTGCAATTGCTGTTGGTCATGATTAAATAATTATTACCCTGTTGAAAGAAGACTTCATAATTACTGTTTCCAAGCGAGAAGTGACTTCGCCAGTTACAATTGCAACCAGTGTATCATAATTGCCGACCGTCAGCGATTCCTTGAACGAGGACAATAGCGTATCTAAATTGAAAATGAGACTTTCAACGAACGATCCACCAGCTTCATACGCGACCATTTCATCTTCTGTGAAGTGATGATTGATGCTGGTGAATGTATCTACCCATGTTGTAATACGTGGTTTGATAGCGCTAGTCTTCAACTGCTGCATGCCGTAATCAGATACTGATTTCAAATTAGTAATCACAGATGATAATCCTGAAAGGCAACTCTCCAACTTGCCGCGTTCATTCTCTTTCATGCCCGGCATGACAAGCTCGATTTCAGCCATCAGGCTATCGCACAAGGTCTCCACGTATTCGGCCGATATATCTGCATTATTCAAAGCCACCTGTAAATAACAGTGTTAGAGAAAAAATGACTATAATGGTGGCATAGATACAATGAATGCCGTCCTTGCTTGTTCCGCATCGTTAGGCTGTAGCCTGCCCTGTTGAATGGAAGTTTGAAGCACATTATAAGCTTGCGTTAAATCCAAATAGCCGTGGGGATAACCCTGTTTTAAACGGTTCTTGAGCACTTGGCAGTAATCGTTTTCCAATACACGACAGCCGTTATTAATGATAGCACAACAACCGTCTAAGCTTCCGGTTGATAGTGCCCGACTAAAAAGTGTTATTACTCATATGGTTTTGTGAGGCAAATTAGCTACTTACCGGATGCATTTTCTTATAATGAAGAACGTATCGTCGACTAATGAGGATGACTTTAATTCACTTGTAGTATCAATCGTATCCATCGAAACTGCCTTTGAAATTGATTCTTCCATAAAGTACTGCTCTAAGCGCAAGTAGTACCCCAATAACTCGTGTTTAATTTGACTAAGTTGGCTATTCTTGATAAAATCCTCAAGCTGCGCTATTTTCTTTTTGCGCTCATTGATATCAGTTACTCCAACTTCCAAATCTATCTGTAAGAAAAGCGGATATGTTAGTATTAGCATTTGAAATAGATCTACACTTACGGAAACTTTTCTTCTTATATATTTTATATACAATTCAGTTCGAGCATGCATAATTGTCATCTCTCCAATTAAAACATCAATATCTTTTGGATCAAGACGTTCTAGTTTGCTAGAACTTCCACCTGTATTTACTTCATTTATTAAGGATAGTTTCTTCGTAATTTGACGATTTCGCTTGAATTCGGCAATTGCACGTTGGCATTGTTTATCGCATTCATTCTGCAAAATAGTTACGGCTGATAATAATCGACCAGGTCCATAATAGCTCTCAATCGACGGATATTGTGAGTCAATCAAACGTGCCAATCCTTCAAATAGTAACGTCAAAGTATCCGCATAAATAACACTAAAACGTTCATCTGAAGCACTTGTGCTCAAAGCCGTATTCAGATTTTTCTGTGCAGTATCTTGAAGTTTTGTGCATAAATAAATGCAAAAATCGCGAATGCCTTCCTCGTGCATGCCAATTAATGGAAATATTTTAAAAAATCGTTCAATTGCTGCCAAGTCATTCTTCCTAACTGCTTCATCAAATCGATGCTTAACAATGGCCTGCAGTTGAATGCTTGCATCTTGCAATGTATGGACGGATTTTAAAATTCCAGATGCTTTCTTTACATCTGCAGCTGTTCGTTTCAGCAATGTCTGGTCTATTGTGAGAAATCTATGAATATGTCCTGCTCCAATTTCATACTCCTCATTATTGATTGCTGCTTGTACTCCCTGAGCACAAAATTCCAAGTCTATGAGATCAGAAACACGACGATGACATTCTTCAATGTGTGTCTACAAATAACATAATAAGTATACATTGAGCAGAAGAGGTAATTATAAAAGTATTTACCCTGGCAGTATCCAAAGACTTTATTTCACCACTAATCTTATTGGATGCTTGTGATATATCCTTGATTGTTTCAACAAGTGATTCAGCTTTGTCTTTAACTAGTTTCAGCATTGGAGCTACCTTATTGAGGCCACGTATTTTATCATCAACATACTTTCTATGAGTTAGTTGATTTGCTAATTTTGCTAAAGTTTCTTCCTAAATAACGAGTATTAAAATCAAAAAGGCATATCAATTTTGAACTTACTTGAGCCAATTCTAAATGTTCGAGTTCTTTATCAATTTCCTCAATTGATGCCTGTAATGCCCAAGCAGTTTTAACGTCCACATCGATGGCCATCATTATTACACTTGTTGTCCTCACTTATAATCAGTTTTAATTACTATTGGTAATAAACGATCTTTTACCACGTAAACTGTGCTAACAGCTGATAGTGATGAATGAGTCTTTTATACATTTTACATATGGCGTACTGGTTGCATACATATATTTCGGCCTTGTTAAAGAGCATTTAAAGATCAAGTTAGTTTTTAATATAACCTAAAACAACTGACATCACCAGCACTGACATCAACTGACATTGGTTGTTTTGTTTGCGGCGACTCCGGTCGCTTGTTAATAATTTAGATAAGTGCATCTGAAAAATAAGTAGTGTTATGATCGACGAATCATCACAATAATGTAATGTGATTCGCAGTGAGTGTATTGATTGGGCTGTTCGGCGTGTGATAATGATCCAAATCGTATTACATACCACCCCTTTTTTAATCATTACTACCAAGTTTTAACTGGTAGTGCAGTACTTAACGGTTAGTAGTTTGTAAATTACTTTCTTCTACATTAGTTTTAAGTAAATTAATGAAGGCTAATAAAATGGCATCTCGTAATAATTGTCGACGTAACTCGTTTTTGCGACGAATGTTTGTGCCATTATTAGCACTAAGTTTAGTCTTATACGCCATTGTTTACCTCTGGAGAAACACCTACATAGATGTAGATAGGAATATTATAAGGTAAGATGGTTAATGCACTTGCACAGTGACTCTAAATGTCTAATTTTAGACAACAATTGGAGGATACGATACACAGTAAAGCAAGCAAACAAGCATGTACACAACCCGATCTACCTGTCTTTTCTGCTGAAATGATGAACTTTGTTAAATATGTACCACCAATAGATTGCTCTAAAGCAACACCTAATTGGGTTACATGTAAAGTAAGCTGATATCTGGTCTGTTTACGAGGATATAAGAATTACTGTTGCAAATATTTTAGAATTTTGAATGCTACATATCTCAGAATATAATTATGCAGAAGGGACACATTGAGTGTTTGTTCACTGATATTATTAGATTAGGTGATTCTAAATTTACTGAAGGACCCACTACCAAAACTGATTCCATGTATCGAATGGAAGCTAGTGATGTGGTTAAAATTGAATGTCATTCAGCAGATGAAAGTTGGAATGGTGTTCTAACAACAACTAGATATAATGAACAAATCTGGGATCGCACTGGTTGGGAATATTCCAGTGATGATGGCCTAAAATTGAATGTCTTGGTGTTTGCAATTGACTCTATTTCTAGAAATACCATGATTCGAAAATTGCCTAAGACACATAAATATTTGACTGAGCATCTTGGTGCATTGATACTTGAAGGATACAATATTATAGGTGATGGCACACCTCAAGCCTTAACACCTATTTTAACTGGACAAACGGAATTGGAATTGCCAGAAACGCGTAAACGAATGAAGGGAGCTAATTATGTGGATGTCTATCCATTTATATGGAACGATTTTCGTAAAAGCGGCTATGTTACTGGATATTTAGAAGAAGGTGCTGACATTGGGACTTACACTTTTCGCCTTAAAGGTTTTAATGTGAGTTATTCATGACCTCTGCTAATTATCTTATTCTAATATATTTATTTTGCTAGAATCAACCAACCGATCATTATGGGCGGACGTATTACTTATCAGCAGCAGGTTTTTTCAAGAAATCACCTCAAAGCTGTGCTGGTTCAACTCCTAAACACAAAGTGATGCTTGAGTTTGTTGAAAGTGTAAGTAAAAATATTTTGTTCCTATTTAATATTAATCAAATGTTTGCAGTTCTTTTACGTGTATAAGTCGCTTCCAAAGTTCATGTTTGCATTCCAAGCGGATTTGTCACATGATAACTATAATTTAATTGGCGCGGCAGACGATGACTACGTTGAATTCTTAAAGAATCTATATAATTCTGGGGCCTTAAATAATACACTTTTGATAACAATGGCAGATCACGGACATAGGTATTAAGGAAATAGTGTTATTTTCTATTTATATATAATGAATCCAAAATGTTTACAGATTTGCCAAGATTCGAAATACCATTCAAGGAAAATTGGAGGAGCGTTTACCGTTCTTCTCATTTACGTTCCCCGAATGGTTTAAACATAAATATAGTCAGGCTTATAAAAATTTTAAAAGTAATTTGAAAACTTTGGTAACGCCGTTTGATATTCATGCAACATTGAAGAGCATACTGCATTTAGGTAACTTGGGCAAAGCAAATCTCTCTGAACGCTCATTGTCACTCTTCAGTAAGGTGAGTAACTGGGGTTACACTTTATTAACTTGTACTAACAGTGGTGATTTGAATTTTTGCATGTACAGATTCCCAAAGAGCGAGGCTGCGCTCAAGCGTTTATTGAACCTCATTGGTGCGCTTGCCTTGATTGGCAACCAGTTGAGTTAACTGCTTCTATAGTTGAACGTCTCGCAAAATCTTTTACTGACACCCTAAATAACTATACAGCCGTTGCTAAAAATCAGTGCGATAATTTAATAGTCGGGTCGGTATTTTGGGTAAATAAATTGACTCCAAACGAAAATCTCATTAAGTTCAAAAGTTCGAAAGATAACGATGGGTTTGTACCAGACTTAACAGGTACTACTCATATCTCACACAATTTATACCAAATTAAAGTTAGGTTGCTACCAGGCGAGGGCATTTTTGAAGCAACTCTTATGCACAACTTAAATCAGAATCTCATCACAATTAAGGAAGATGATATTAGTCGAATTAATATGTATGGCACGCAGCCTCATTGCATAGCTCGAACACATCCGAACTTACGAAAGTTCTGTTATTGCCGAGAACAAAAAGGCAGTTAATTATAAATCAGTACAACGTTTACTCGGGGGCCAGTGCTCATTTACGAACACGATACTGAATTTAAAGATTTGAATAAGGGTTTGTGATTTTCATTTGTTTAGTGTTATTATTTATTCAAACATTAATTGCGTTAAAATTATTTACGTATAAAATATAAAATTATTTAATGCGTGCTGAACTAATAAAACTTTGATGCTAATCCACATGTATTTGACTGGAAGGCAGAGGAAATAATTCATCGTCATGTACTTCTGCAAATCCCTCATTCACTAGTTGTTCTCCCAAGTTAATTCCATTGTCATTTATAAAAACGCCTTCTATGAATTGCGCTTGAACATCACTGTAATGTTATATAGTTAACTCAACTGGTGCAGCCTAGAATAATCATTAACTTACCTAACAATTACTGAATAGGTATTATTCACGATAGTCTCAGTGAATTCTTTGAATTTAATTACATCAATATTTTCCAAGGGTTTAATGTAGCTCATAGTAAATTGAATCGCCTAAAAGTTTGTATAAGTTATTTAATCACTTTACAATTAGTATTCTTACCTGGGATGGCAATTCAGAAAAGCATGCAGTCATTTTCCTGGCATCATTAAATGGAATGCTCAGTTCGTCTCCAAAATCAACTAATAATACTTTGATCAGAGTCTGTGACCAATTTACAGTGAAAACTTCTAAAACTTTTGCACGATACCAGCGAACGTCAGGATTTTTAACGATAATAAATTCTCCTACAGCTGGTTGTAAGGTGAGCATTTCATATTTCTGAACATTGAATGACTTATTCATATTTTTAAATAGATCCCAAAAGAGTGCTCCTGTTAGGAATGAGATAAATTAGTGCATATTCCCTGCTCTCAAGATAACTAATTGCACTCACTGCTATCGTCTGCCGAGTGCACTTGTCCGTATAAAGTATTAACTTTGGAATAATAGGTGACTGTAACTCGGATGCTGTCATCATTATTTGGTATAAACTCCGGCTGGCGAATAATAAAAACATCTTCAGTATCCGCAGTTACTCCGCCCGCGCGCCTTCTTTTATGTTCCAAATTGCAATTATTTCCCTTGAAGCATGTACCATCTTTGCGCGTAAACTTGCAAATCCGATAATCATCTTGAGCGTCATATCCAAGCATTGCTTCTGTAATTGAAGCATAGGTTGTTGGTAGATTGTTGCAAAATTCATCCAATTGCTTTATTTCATTTAATGATTTTGAATCTAAAAAGATAATGATTTAGCTAAGTGAATAATTGTGTCTATAATGTAAGGAATTTATTAAGAAAAGATTGTAGTTTTAAATTAACGAATATATTCAAAAATCAATCATTTTCAACTTGCATTTGATTTACGCAATTCTTATCTAAATGGTCTAGTTTTTGTTAATTTAAAATTTTACATACCATTTTCAAATGTGGTCTCTTTTACAGTAAAATTATTTAATTGACTGATGTCAGTATTATGCGCATAATTATTAAAAATAAGCGCTTCACGTATTGTTAATTCATCGATATTCGCAGAATCAATCAAATCAATGCCCACGGTACCACTGAAATCAAATGGAATAAAATAAACAAGCCATCACTTAGATAAAATACTAACTGCTTCATCATGATAGCTGTTATTCGAAATTTTTTATAGAATCCATTTTCAAAGCAAATATTATTTAAAAACTTCAATGCTTGCTCATCCCACTCATTATTCAGTGGTTTAATCTGCAAATATTTTGTTAGGCATCATATAATATATGTATAGATGAATTGCTCACTTCTGCTATGTGGCATCGCAATGCCTGCCGGGGAAGTTTACAGTAATAACTTGGAATTGGCTTGATATTAGCGAGTGACACAAATGTGTACTCACCAAAATCAACAAATTGGACTTCTACAGATTGAGACTCCTGTTTTCCCCAATTTACAACTTGCGCCCGATTCCAGGTCTTAAATTCTGTAGAATAAGCAAGACAATATTTTTGAATCAATTGTTTTGTCTCTTGTTTTGTCCTAAACTGTGGTTGTTGGGTTTTTGCATACTCAAATAATTGATCTTCTAGCCTATGAAAGCAATTCTATAAAAACATAAATGAGAAATAAAAATTTTTCTTACACTTTCATATTATCATTCCCAACAAGTGTGATATATATCTCATCAGGACTAGTAATAGATGTGATAACACAATAATCATTTAGATTAGGAATCTCACATTGGGGCAACTCTAAAATGCAATAATTATAAATATTATGTTATAAGTGTTAACATACTTACCAATAATGGTATTAACCTGGTTGGGTGATTTGTATGTATCTGCTTTGGTAGATAAAGCTTTAGAATGTTTTCTATTTGGTGCAATACTACTTGTATCTGAACAATCAGACATTGAATAATATACTGATGCTGAATCTGGTGTAAATGATAAGTCTGGTATAACTGTAATTATATTTTCTGCTTGCCTCTTAAATCTACACTTTGCATTGTTCAGAGCTTGAGTTGTAAAATCTGGTGCTGAATATTTAATAATGTCTTCACTGCTCTTCATTAATGATTCAGATTTATTATCAATAATACTCATAGATGAGATCATTTTGTCTAGATGCTGTTCTTCTCTTGGTGTTTTGATTTCAACATCAGTTCCAATAATGCTATTTTGTTGAGGCATTGAAGCCATGGCAATTGCTAGTTCATTGTATTGTTCTAATTTTGATTCCAGGTCAATGTTAATTGAGAACAGCTTATTTAGAAAGTAACAGGCTTTCTGTGATAGATCAACCATTAAATCTTGATGATCCATAATCTCTGCCTTGCTAAAGATTTTGATACATTCAATGAGCTCATTTTGCTAAAACATAATCAATTTATATTCAAACAAAGTACAAAATGACTTTACCTTGGCAGTTATAGTATTCAATAAGTGAATTGTTATATCCTTTTCATTTTTACATTTTTCCTGATTTAATACTAATTCCTTTTTGTATCTCTCCATTATTTACAATTATATTTATTTGGAATATAAACAAAATCAACTCAACCTTATTCACTTAAACGCATGTGAATGAATGCGGTGTGATCATTGGTTAGTAAATCATTTAGAAGGAATATCCGAAGGTGTGCGAACGTTTACGATTAAAGAAATTCCCACAACATCGGTGGCATTTAAACAATTTAAATGCCTATAGGACTGCACCAGATGCGCGCTATTCGGAACACAATTGAAGCAGCGCATAGCGTTATTATTTAAATACTAAATTTTAAATTGAATGATAAGTTATGAAGAATTTAATCATTTTTCTGTTAGTGAAAGAATTTTTCAAATATATGTTATAGTTTTTGAATTAATAATAAAGATTTAAACCACTCATTACGCGCAAAGATGCTACTGGTATTTACGCTACTTGTGTTAGGTCGTTAATGTATCACAATGTATCATTCAGCTTATTGAACACTATATAGGTTTCCTAAATTCTCCTCGTAGCAAATACATCCAATAGTCTACTTGGTACCGCCAATAGTTGCTTCAAGAGTCTTGAACTCAAACTTCTTGAGCTGCATAAGTTTACTTTTTCAACTTAAACAAATTCAGAATATTTAGGCATGATCAGATTTCGCTATAGCAACTGCACTCCGTAGTCCAGTGGTATAGGATACGGATATTGTCTGAGTGTCGCTGGTTCGAATCCCGAGAACAGCAAGTTATTTTTAAGTTTTAAATTGAATTAAGGGAGTATATATAGGCAAGATCAATTTCGACCACTGCAACGACACTCCGTAGTCTAGTGGTAGAGACTACGAATGTGATCTGAGTGTCTCTGGTTCGAATCCCTAGAACAGCAACCCAATTCTTAGTTTTCTATTGAATAAATAAAGTGAGCGTATATAGGCAAGATCAAATTTGGCGCAAACAACAGCACTTCATAGCCTAGTGGTTACGGCTATGGATTTGATCTGTGTGTCTCAGGTTCGAATCCTGAGAATAGCAACTTGAATTTCTAAGTTTTCAATAACTTGTACACTCCGGGGGCCCCAACGGACTTAACCGTATGTCCATTGGGGCCCCCGGAGCCGTACAAGGGGCCCATTTTTAACTTTTGAAGCCCGTACGTTAAGATTGTCTTGTGACGGCCCACCCCGCCGCTTCGCTCCCCGGCAGTATACTGCCTCCCCATTCCCGATTTTTGTTACCAACAGACCTCGGTTTGTGACGTCAATTGGCGTCTACGGCGCCCCCCAACTTGACAAGTATCGAACTTAGAAATAGACTTGTTGTTCGACATATATTCTCAATTTATTAAAAAAGCAAGGCATGGTCCGTGATTTGAACCGACGTTGCCCGTACCTTAGGCAAGCAGTCTACCCACTGCGCTAACCACTGCTTCGGCTATGTAAAATTAAAACTTATGTTTTAGTTTAAACTTTTACTTAAATTTTAATAAACTTGTACGCTGCTTCAGTATTTGAACCTGGACTTTTCATATCATATACGGGTGCTCTCCCATAAAACAATTCATGGGCATACAAATTATAAATTGGAATTTATACTTTATTTAAACATCTTTTAACATAGAAATCTTGTTATACAGACTATAAACAACTGAACATAGACTTATTTAATATTTAATTTGAATCTTACATAACTAGAAGAATAATATAATTGCAATAATTAACGACTGGAGTAATATTTAACTAGAGTTCTGCTCTTCTTCGTCTTCTGGTGGAGAAGGAAACAAGTCCAGACAGTTGTATAGGAACTTGTTTATAGCATTAACTAAAATAAAAATTATAATTATATTAGTTTCATATCTCAAATGAGTATTATAATACTTACGGTTGCTATACATATCTAATGCAAATTCCATCATACATTCTTTTTGTGCAGATTTATTTACACGTAACGCTGGCTTCATTTTAACTGCAGTTTCACATACTTCCAGTAAATGATCTTTAGTTTTCTTCTTATACTGCTTTTTTGCCTTTTGTTTCTTTGCTATAGGTTTTCTGATTTTTTTATTCTTCTGTAATATCTTATTTGAAGTTGTTGGTGCTACCTCAGGAGTTACTGTAGTATCTTCATTGTTTAACACAGAAACCACAGCTTTGTTTGGAGACACAAATCTGCTTTCCGTGATTGTGCAAATATCTTTTGGCTGTTTAACACATAATTTATTTGGGTCTTCCTGATCTTCCAATATAGAAGATAGCTTATGTCCATGAACAAAGTTGTTGCTACTTCCTTCACCATTATTAATTTGATTAGCAGCGGGACGATTTGTTGGAATACATATATCTTGTAAAATAGTAACAGGATTTTTTGTGTTTATGAATTCCTCCGTCATTGTATCTAATTTTACTAATAACAAATAAATATTAATTAATATTACTAAACTAGCGTCTTCCCAAATGAAGCCGGTAAAGAACTGTCAAAACAATAAGTAAACAGCGCACCCTATCAACATTTGCGAGTGTGCAGATGATATAACCTGGCTTCTGGATATAAGGAACATCATATAATAAATACAATATTATTTTTAAATAAAATATGTTTGCGTTCTTTAATAAAGCTTCAAGTTTACTTGGCTTAACATCAAGTGTAATTAGTACTACTGTGAGTAAAATTGCATATCAATATGTTCAAAAATTGATGTGATTTACTTCTAGTCCCGATTGAAATGGGTTGATCATAGAATGGTGAGAGATGTTAAACGGCGTAATTTGTTAACTGAAATGGCAAAGGATCGATTGCGTGTAAATTCTATACGCAAAAATGATGTCTTACCTAAGGAATTAAGAGAAATGGCTGATGCTGAAATACATGCTTTTCCCAGAGATTCTTGTCCACGTAGGATTATAAAACGATGTGTATTAACATCAAGACCTAGAGGAATTGTTCATCGTTGGAGAATTAGCAGAATCATGTTCAGGGAACTTGCTGAATACAACAAACTAGCTGGTGTTCAAAGAGCATTATGGTAAAACAGACTTAGTAACATAATTGGTTTTAAACATTCAAAATCATTTAATATATTGTTTCAAGATCTAGTTTATAATAGCAATATGTAATTAGGGAGAATTTTTCTTAAGAAGTAATCAAGATTAAATTACTGAGTTATAGTTAAACTTGACCTAATTTTGTTTCTTTAGCACACTTAACAGCAGACAACATAAACTTAACAAATCCTGTATCCTTTGGCTTTTCCAATCCTCTCAATAAACGGTTTTTCATAACTGCAATAAATTCGCGGTTGCTTAATTGACCGTCCACTGAAAATAACAACAAATATCACATTACAAGATTGATGATTGGATATGTACTTAAAATACATACTGTTTTCATCAAAAATTGTGAAGACCACATCAATAACATGATCACTCAAATCCACATGAGCAACTGTTTTAGCAACATGCTTTAGCGTTGCCTGATCAATTGAAGCACCGGCAATATGATAAAATGTAAGTGCAGTGTCCACATCATTTATGTTATTTAAGAAATGGAAAAAGTTTAAGTAATCTTGACGTGAAACTCCTTTGCCACTTTCTTTAAACCTAAAAGCAAACTGAGTTAATCAAAGAACACAATTATACACTTGATTTACGCTTACATTTTCTTTACACGCTTTAGCATTTTAACTTTTTTCTTCTGCGGGTAACCAGCATATGCTAACAAAAGTTCGGCGAAATCGGCTTCCAAAATATTACCGTTTTCATCCGGATTCTTTCTTTGAAACTCCAAACTCAATATTTCCTTTTGCAATTGCTCCTGAAAGTCTAGGAACTTTTCAATTGTCAACTTCTCCTTCAACTTGGGTCCGAAAAAGTACGTAGTTAATGCGGAATTAACGCCTTTAAAGGTGTTTCCCGTTGTAGCATGATCTCGATGCCTGGAGCCAATACTTGTTTGTTGCCGAATTAATGTTGCGACTTTTTCAAATTCTTCACAATCAACATCACCATCACCGTTGAGATCAAACATGCGAAAAGCAATTTCGAAATGTCTTCTAGATGCTAAAACGAAAAATAAAATATTATATTCATTCAATCAATCAAAATTATCTTACTTGAAAGTACTGTCAGCAAAAAGATATAATCCGAGAAGGTAATTAAACCACTGCTTCCCAACTTATAAAATATACTATCATGATGCAATGCCAACTCCAGACGATCCTGAAGCGACTATAAATTTCAAAAAAAGTAGTATTAGTTAAATTTCATTTGCATGGTAACTATAAAAATTCAAAAATAACTACGAATATATTATCGATCAAAACTTTTTAAAAACAAGTGTGATGTTGAAGTACTTGCTTATGACCGTTGACATACCTAATAAATTAATTCAAGTCGTATCTTGTTTCGTTTAATAGGTGTAAATTAAGTTAAAATACCTACGTCTAGAAATTATGGTAAGATAGAAAATCAATCCACAAACATTAGCCAAGCAGTGTAAAATATAAAAAGAAAGCAAATAGCAATACATGCAGAACTATAGCCAAGGAAAGAAATGAACAGAATGACACAACAATCGCACACACATATGAAGCTATTAAGAAGAGTAAAATTCAAACTCAATCCAGTTAATTTGATTGAAAAATATTATACTTAAAACATATTAGATTTGGAGAAGAGTTGTGCAAAGGAAGTTAATTCATATTACCTCGTTACAAAGCTGCAACATACATATATGTAACATCAGTATTTTCAAATTGACATTTTAGGATTTAAACATAAGAACACCCATACAAAACGAAGACTAATAAAATACACGATTAGTTGAAAGATCCAACAATGAAATACAAGTTAGTAATTATATTTTGAAGCATACGTTAGATCAGAAATTTTGATGAAGAATATATTGCTCATGCCATTTTGGACTTGGTGTATCAGAGACATTTCCATAGAGATTGATTGTTAGCCAAATAGTTATAATAGTCAATATGAAGAGAACTCATTTTCCAAAGAATGTAAAAGTTTATTATTTACTCAAATCTTACCTTTGGATCGTATCGTCTAAACTGATCTAATCCCAAACCTGCAACAAATAATGAGCCATTGTAATTCATGTGTTTGGTAATGCATAACTTATAGGCTTAAGAGGGTTTGCAATCATGTTAATTTGTTATTTAAAAAGCACTAACCATCAGGCTGTTTAACACCTGGCGTGATGGAGCGTAAGAAATCATCAGGAGTCATATAAATGTCACTATGATCAGCTGATTGTAATGTTGCAAAATATCGAAACACCTTATCCGGAGTGGAGTAGTGTCGAATGCGGTTTTCATACTCAATTATCTGTTATCATGAAAACAAGAAGCAGAGGGTATTAGCAGAAAATGGCAACAAGTTGAGGAAACTATATGCTATGTTAATGCATTGTCTATGCTTGTTATATTCTAATGGTGACTACACTCCAGCCAGCAGTGTCCAGCCGTTTTAAATGTTAATGAGCAGAAAATAGTTGGAAGTTTCAAATTACCATCAGGTTGTCTCATCCCTGGAGTTATAGCTCTCAAAAAATCATCAGGAGTCATGTAAGTCTCAATGCCATTGTTTGCAATAACTTTAATAGTTGCAAAATACCTAAATATTTTATCAGGAGCAGAATATGACCTTAGCCTATTTTCATATTCAATAATCTAAGATTGTTTGATGTAGTGAACACATGTAGTCAAGTTTGAATAAAATCATCTTACCTTTCGCTCTCTGAAACCAATCTTTTCCTTCTTCTTTTTTGCAGGTTTTCCAATTGGCTCATCAGTATCAGACTTGTCAAGCACATCTAATTCAGTCACAGTGTCTTTGGCCTGAGGCTCAGAATGAGCTTCCACCTTCGGCATCAACTTCTTCTTCAACCTAGCAGAAATATACAATTCATGACAGCTGTATACACATGAGCATGTGCCACTAACTGCTTACCATTCATAGTTAATCAAAGGTATAGTGAAACTTGCGAGTAGAAATCCCATCCAATATCTAGTAACTTTTGGAAGCGGTGTTTTTTTATGTCCAAAGTTTTTGTATTCCCTGTGATTTTGTTCATACTTAGGTTGTGCAATGCCACATAAAATTGGCCGGGATATATTATATTTTGATATGATATTGGCTTGAGTGCCAAACACAGTAAGCCTTGAAAGGCTGGAGAACATGTTTAGTATTTTGACTAGAATTTGTAGCACACTTTAGCAATTAACACATTTCACATCGACTGCTATAAATCGCATGGTTAAAACACTTCCAATAATACGGAGACAGTAGAGAAACACCACTCACCATTTAACACTTCCACCACTAACCTAATTTAAGAAATGGTCATAGTAGGCTTTGACATTTCACCAGAATCATAATAAGGCAGTGGGGGCAAATGGACAGAGGACATTCAGAACATTTCAAAGTTTTAATATGCCAGATAAAGATGATTTAATTAATTTATTATCGCGTATAGTTAATTATAAATTTAGAGCATGCGAACGTGATAAATATTGTTTTTTATCAGCACCATCTTTTTTCTAGCAGGCTTAAACGGTGTCGAATATTAGATCACGTGACGACGCGGTCGCCATTTGTGGTGTATAAACAACGACCGGGTTTCGCGGTGTCTCATTGTTTTACAGTTTTTCGTGATTTCTGGAATATTTTGTTCAATTACAACATGTCTGAGAAGGAAATTGTTGATTCTAACCATACTGAAATTGGAGAAAATGATCAGGTAACGTAAATCTTTACCGTTCTAAAACGTCCGTTCCAATGCATTTTCCTCTGAATTTTTACATATATGTCAACTGTGTGTATGTCAAATTCTCCTTAGATTATTAATATAATTTGCGTCTAAACTGGCTATATCGTGTAATTAATAATATCATTTAGGCTGGGAACTGACAACGTCACTAATGAAGCGCTTGTTGCATTGGCGCGCTATGTTTTGATGCTTGTGCATATGTATAATTTTGGAGGGAAACATTAACAAATTTGAATGTTGATTATTATAGAATGCGACGCCGGTAAAAGCAAGACGAAGGGGCAAGTCAACCATTAAACGTGCTTTAGAAGAAAGTGAAGCAATAACAAAGGTAACTTAACGCCACAATTGATTGTGTAGCTTGTAATAAACAATTGTAATTCTAGGACTTAGGACCTGAAATTGAAGGTCGGCGACGAACTAGATCATCTGCAAGGGGCATTCCTCCTCCACCACCGAAAAAAGAGCGTAAAACGCCTGTTCCAGTAGAAAAGCCAAAGGGAAAACGGCGTGGGCGTCCAAGAAAGAATACCAGTGTTTCAGAGGAAGAGCATGCAAATGATGAAGAACTTCAAGAGAAAATTACTAGTGAAACGGACGGAGCCGAACGGAAAGGCAATAAGGCAGCTGAAAAGGATAAAAACGATGCTGCCGCGAAGAATGACACCGCTGTTGAAAACACTGCTCATGAGACTAAGCCTGAGCCTGCCAATAATAATTCAGAAGAATCAATAAAAGAAAATATAAGCAAGAATGGTGAAAGGAGTGTTGATTCTAACAGCACTGAAAAAGCAACAGATGAGGTGGAAACCAAGACTGAAAGTAAAGAAAGTACTGAAGCAAAATCAAGTACTGACAGTAAACCTGAAACCGACGAAGAGAAATCGAATAAATAAGTATAGCAGATTTGACAATGAG
This sequence comes from Aleochara curtula, assembly GCA_963978815.1. NCBI lineage: Eukaryota > Metazoa > Arthropoda > Insecta > Coleoptera > Staphylinidae > Aleochara > Aleochara curtula. Next base: position 703,420 of record OZ022219.1, read on the forward strand.
ATTATGCAAAATTATAAATACTTAAAAAGGACAACTTGCATATGATATCTTATTTTCTAAACTGCATAAAAATCAAGAAAAACATGTATAGGTACAAAATTTCATCCATTTGTAATATTTACGACTAGAAATGTTTGTGAAATATTATCATCAAATAATTTGGATTAGTTTTAATGAGAAATAAATGAAAACTGGGCATTGTCATTCAAATCGAGTATGCCAATTTTGTATGTGACATTTCATATACAAATAAGATATTTAAATGGTTCATGCCGCATTTTTGTATGTTTCGGCATTGTACAATACATTCTAGAAACACATTGTTCGTCGCTGCAAACGTGACTATTAGTTAAGAAATTATTGTACAACACTTCATCTAATTCAAGTAGTTATTTTTGCCATGTTCATCAATCAGAATTATATTCTAGTAAATAATTTACATATAGTATTGCAGACATTTAATTGCTGCGCTGTTTGTACTCGCGACATCACATTTAAAATGTAGATTGCATATATAACTGCTTCAGGTTTATATTTTCACAAGTGAGTGTTTAATTTTATATAACTGTTCTCGAGGTCTTGCAATTCAAAAATCTCAATATCTATTTTGTAGTGTAAAATGTATATTTTCTACTGATGGTTTTATATCTCACTTGTTGATTATATAAATACGATATCGTCAAACTATATGAGACAGCAGCAAAATAATTTAGAGTAAACAAATTTCAAATTTATTTGTATATGTAGTAAGGTTATAACATCTCTCTTATAAATAAATAAATCTAGTGAAATTTTTAAGTTCTTTGCATTTTTAAAAACCTTGTGGTCAATAATCAAATTGATGCTAGATTTTATCGAAATTCGCGGACTTGGACTTGTACGTTTTGGCAATGTCGATGTTTTTAGCAGGTACGAAATAGTTCAATAACATAATAATTGCTCTACATAAACTAACAACGAGAAGAAATGCCCACACACCAGTTGAAAAGTAACTGAAAAACAGGAGAAGTAAAGTGATTTAAAGAACAAATTAAGACATATTTACCTAGCCAGAAGTTCACCAGGACTTTTACTTTTCTCCCTCAAGATATTGTCGTATACGACTTCAGTTCGTTTTGTAACGTTTACCCAATTGTAATAGGATCTAACTCGATTATTATTCACATAAGGACAAGTGATATTTCCTGATTCGATTTTTGATATAGCCAATTCAATACCTGCAATAAAGAAATGGGAAGAAATAGTTTTTTAAGCTGGTTTTCATCATTACCTTCAATTAAGGCTGGTGCAGAAGCTTCCGTTAAATAAATCAAATCTGATGGCAGTACTTCTGGTATTCCTCCAACTTTAGTTGATACGACGTGCAACCTGACAAACATTTAATAAACAATTTACATTAACTTATCTGGTAATAACATACCCACAAGAAGCTGCTTCAACAATAGCCATACAAAACGCCTCAGTTAATGAGGTATTTAAAAATATATGTCCCTGATTCAACACACTTCTGACTTGGGAATGCTTCAAACCTCCTAGTAATGTAACTCTATCTTGCAGTCCAAACTGTTCACGAATTTCCTCCAATAACCATCTTTTTGGCCCATCACCGCCAATAATAAACTTAACATTTTGATATTTACAGCAAATTTCAGCCATTACCTGAGCCATTAAATCAACACCTTTCCTATACACTAATCTTGATACGACAACAACAACAACTGAAAAATAAGATTAGTTACAGAACTTTAGAACATAATGAAACATACTTGAATCTTTTGGACGGTTTTGAATCTGTGGAGTAAATGAAAATGTATCCACTGCATTTGGAATGACTGATACTCTATCAAAATTCATTTTGGCTCTCAGCACTGTGTTTTCCTTGCCAATATGTGATACACATATGCAATGTGTACAAGCAACCAAGGATATTTCCAAAAATTTGTTTGTTAACACTGCTGACATATCAGCAAAGCCAAAGAGGCTGTGATCTGTAAATACAGTCTACGAACAACAAATGATCACTGAACTAAGTACACATTTCTTTACCTTTAACTTCATTATGCTACCAATTAACATTGCTTCATGTGCAAGAGCACTAAATGCAGAATGGCCATGTACAATTTGTATCTGCTCTCTTATGTAAATATATCGTAACAGTGGAATGTTGCATATCATTGTTGGAAGAATGCATTGATTATAGAACACTTTGATAGGAAGATAATATACCTTTAAACCATTCGTTAAATACCGAATTCCAACACGTGATTGATAACTATGTGTTATAACAATTACTTTATGCCCATTAGCAATTAAACATTGTCCTAGGTTATAAATATGCTCTTCCACACCACCAAAGTTTGGATAGAAAAAATCCGACACTAAACTGAGAATATGGTTTGTAACACTTGTAATTCAGCTACTGTGTAATTACGTCTATTAATCACTTACCAAATTCGATGCATTTTAATTCACAAACACCACATTATTTAATTTCACTGCACTAACTAAATGTAACCTGATGTAAACAAAGTCTTGCTGCCTCATGTTAAAACAGCTGTTCTTCATAGCAACGAATGCATCCGAACATATTCGAAGCTCGTTAATATTATGACTAGTTAGAAGGGTGGCCTATCAAATAGTTTCAAAGAAATTCAAAAGTTTTAAAAGTTCATTTCCGTTGGAAAAACAAGAAACTTAATTTGGCCACATGCATTTAGTCCAGACAACACCAAAGTAGTTTAATTACTGATAGATAATTGTAACTATTAATGTTCTGGTCTTTCGCTTTCATCTATTTTATTTATTTATCATTTTAAATATCTCCTTAAAAACTGCGTATTGCAGAAAGAAAAATGTATATAAATATATATAAAAATGCATAGACTTGTCAGTCGTGAAACACGCGAAAACAAGTTTGGAGAGTAATAAAATTAATAATGGGGTTCAGATCTGTTCATCAAAGTATAATTTGCGCGCGACTAAAACAAGCATCTTGAGCGCAACCTTGACCTTCAACATAAGGTGAGGTCTTTGGTTTCGCGACCTCCAAATCCTCTCAGTGCTTTTGCATTAGCTTGCAGCGATTGCATTTTGTCGTTGAGTAGTTATGCGCAATATTAAATTCATGTTTACCGCGTGTTCAATTTATCAAAGCTAGCAAAACTTAAGAGAGTGGAAATAAATTGTTGGCAATTGTCCATGTGCCAGCTCGTGCATTTTAATTAAAAAATAATACGTTACACATAAATCAAATTGTCCAGGGCTGGCCGAATTATTACACTTGAAGAAATGTGAAAGGCGATTGCGCCCCTCAGGCGCTAAAGAAATTGCTAGATAAAGCGGCCCGTACAAGGATATTGTAATCGCCAAGAAATTAGTACAATAGGGGCAAATGCATCCAAGAAGACGAACAAGGGGTCACTCGTATTCATCATCGGGTTGCATCACCCTTTTTCTGACCCCCTCAACCTTTGGCTAGCACCGCTATGCACTTCCTTATTTTATTATTATTTATTTCCTGATCGGACACCAAAGAAGCGTAGCCACTTATAGATCGACCCCACATGTCCCCCTTTCAGTTAACCCATCTTTTACATAACAAATATGCGTGTCCAAGAAATAGACACATGTTAAAACTTTGTCAGGGTGTTGGATGGCGAGTAAACCAAGCAATAAAAAATAGGACAAGCACTTCGAGGTAACCTTTCTGGTTAGGGATGGCCAAAGGCCAGGAGTTGGCATGTTAAATTCGTTATAAATTTTCATTGATTACAAGATACCTAAATGCACAAAACTTTACGTCCATGGGGGAAGTCGGGAGCACTTTTAGTGTCCGATATGTGAAATTATCGTAAGTAAAACGTTTTTTAATTGTTCAACCCTTCAACTCACTGATATGTGTATAATTGCATTATATCAGGAATGTCAATCTAAAATGTATTAACTTTTTTGAATATATTAGACTGGGCATGTGAAAAATTACTAATTCTAGCTGAGGAAGCAGTAGTATTAATTTAGGAAGTAATCAATGACGAAATGATCAATCAACAATTTCCCTGGACGAATACTTAGTCAATTATACGTATTGAATTGCATCTGTAGCATTCCTACAGGTGTGATATGATATCGGCATGTTGATCAATGGAAGTTGGTCCGCGTTGAACGGGAAGAGAATGAATGTCAGTGGGGTTGCAATGATAGATAACCCTGCCGCCGGGCGCGGGCTCGGGACTGATGCGTGAGATTCTTTAGGAGCGCCTCGAGACGTTCGTCATCCATTGTCTACCCATCGAAGCTACCATGGCATCCACAGCAGCCAAAGCAGCTCCCCTTGATTTCTTCGTGCGCACCGTGAGTGTGTTCGCCACTAGGCGACGATTTCCCATTCGATGCCGTTATTATCATTGCATTGTGTTTGCGTGCTTCCTTCCGCTGCTTGCGAGATTTATTGGCGCTCGCTCATTGTTTGTCATTAACGACAAACCTTCGATGCTCTTCAATCATTCACTCACTCTCTTCGTGATCCGAAAATACGCACAGCTTTGCGCAAGTTACCGATTGAAAATTGCCACCGGTTAGCACATCTTGACTTGAATATTTTAATCAGGTCAAAGTTGAATGTCATAAGTTAGAAGCAAAGTGGTTTATGACATTTTAATAAATACTTGAAAAGTCGTACGTCCTGTCCACTTCTGCGTGTTTAGATACGATGAGTGGTCAGCAATAGAGAGAATTTCAACACGCGCAAACCAGTGGAACTGGGAGGCAACTCGTTTTGAGCAGGAAATGCAACTGGGAGTAATTTGTAAGAAAGCGTGGCGCCAAACGTGCATTTTCCGGTAAGTTATTTCAAGTTGATGGACTGGTCAGTGGTCATTGGTCAGTACCCTAGGGTCATATCACCTTCATTTGAAGCTTATTATACATGTCTGAAGTGCGTGTCTAACTTGACCACTTCATATGGCATGTCCACACGGATATCAATGTCATCATTAGCTATACATTTTTATATTCTTTACTTGTCAAAGAGTAGAAGCCAAATGTTAGTTGTTGAAGGGTTTAGCACTTTTGAACTTTAAATATAAATCAAGTTTGTTAAATATCCAGTAAATAAATCATATTACATTAATAAATTGCAAATTTAAAAAATTTGGTCACCTAGGAACATTAATTAAATTTGAAACTTTTTATACCAAATACTAAATTAAATTTAAATAAGAAGATGGGTAACGAAGTGTACATATGTGTACAAAAATTATGCGTAGTGATCAACACGACCTTATCGAAACGGGTAAAATATCGGGTGATTAATAAGACAGCGCTGGCCGGTTAGCAGGACGAATGAGGGGGCGCTTGTTAAGGGATGGGCATCCTCTCCAGTACAAGCACGCCGGAGGACCCTTAAAATCCTACTTTTGATTGGAATTTAATTGATCCCGGGATTAACGAGTCCACCTCTAATCCACCCGGCGTGTCGGCCACACATTCGGATTTCAAGGATGTCCCGAAGAACCTGCGTTTAATTGTTTGCCCATCTTAAATGAATCGCTGTGAAAAAACGCGATAAAAAATTGCATTTTAATTACAACTGCCGAAAAAGGTCTAAATAATGCAAACAAATCCGCAATGCTAACGTCCAACATATTTCACGTAAATTTACGTATATTTTACATTGCCAAAAATTCTATATCGTATGGATTATTTCTGTTAAAATGCTCAGAACATTGGGAAAACTATAACAGAAGAAATATTTAATGGGGCTTTCAGTTGGGGAAAAGACTGGCAATGAATATGAATGCAATACGCGGACATTCAGTGAATTGAAATGTAATCTTTTTTTGCTTAATAAAACCTAAATCAAAAAAGTGGACATGTTTCCGATTGGGACCACCGATTCGCCGTTAGCAAACTCGTCTCTTCCTGGTCGGTTTGTTGGCAACGCTTTCTTCGGACACACGGCGAAAGGATTGTAACAATATAGCGTATAAATTATAACAAGAGAGGAGGAGTTCGAAGCGCATTCCGATTGCTTAGAGGAGACCGCATGTCCCGAGACCTGGAGAGAAAATAGGAAAAGGGTCGTGTGCGCTTGCAATGAAAAGGAATTGGTGAGTCCAAGTGGCAAACGCCGACTCCTCGTTCGGACAGCCGGCTACACGTTGTTATCCAGACCGTTTACACGTCGTAAAGAAAATATAATGAAAGAAACGTTAAGATTATTGCGTTTTAATTTGATTCATAAATTAGTTTCCACTCGCACCCTTTACCCGAAGGGAAAACAGATACGTTGTGTATTTGCTTATCAAAACGACGTAAAGAATCATTTCGACATTTGATATTTTATACTTTATGCAAATTATTTAACTACCTCGCGTGGAAAATTAATTTTTTGCTACTTTTTAGACCATTTGTTTATAAATGCGCGTTTAACAAAAATGAAAGCAAATACGCAGTGAAATGCATGTAAATGACTAAACATTTTTGCATAAAAGTAGAAATTAGGAGTGCACGATGATAACGTTCGGGGGGAGGATGGAAAAAGTGCAAACGTGCACAGCAGCAAGTAATTAGAAGTGGTCTTTAGGCGGAGGTGTCCTCCGGAACTAAGCACCAAGCGCGCACCTACCCCTCGAGAGATCTAATCACTAAGCTTGGTAGAAAGGACGACGAGCAGACGTCGAATGCTATACCAGTCCAGCATCCAGCATCCGACAACCCTCCCCTCAATAAGTGCTGCCATGTGCAACAAACATATATTCCATGGACATGTGATGAATTCACTCCCGCCGCCGTCGTTGCCGCCGACTAGCGCTGCTCGTGTTTGTGCGTTCTTGAAGTGTTAAATTATGCATTAGCATACTCTTCGTAGCTCGTCGCTGTCCTGCACTTTGTAATTTCCGCAGATAGCAGATACACTTTGATACACCACCCACACTCCAACTCTGGCGTAAATGCGTCCAGGCAGTGTGTGCGGGTGCTTAAGCTAAAATACATCAGGACGCGCGCAAGATATTTCGCGTACATGAGTGCGCATCTTCAGGAGGTGTAGTACTCTACATATTACATCCATTATCAGTCGACCAGCACACGCCGTATGCAAACGCTAAATACATATTCTACTCTATTATTCAACAATCTCCTTCAAATATTGCGTCCTCCTTGCGATCCACCAACATTTCCGCCGTTATGAATTGAGTCATATTTCGACAAAGAGACAATCAATTATTTAAAAATTACTCAACTAACGAAGCCACACAGAACAAAATCAAAGTCGTGTGCGTTTGATTAATGATTTCTCTTCCGGATGATGACTATTAGGGTTGTATTTCTTCCTTTTCTTTTTTTCTTTCCTTTCCTCAAGTTCAGCCTTGACAAATCACTTTTTCATCGTCCTTTTTGCTTTTTTATTTGTGTAATATTTGTCTCTGATTTCCAGCACCAAAGGTGACATATTTTTAGATTAGTTTATCAACTAAAATCATTCGAAGAAGTATTACATTAAGACAAAAAAAATTGGAAAATAGGTATGTAGATACCTTGTGCTGGAATGTGAATTACAAACAAAATTGTCTTTGGGAAGTTGTGCGGCCTGTGATTAATGCCTCCAGGTTGTTAGGCGGCAGCGCACGAAGTGCTTGGAAAGCGAACGCAACGTGGAAATGACCGCCGACGCTATAAAACGCGCGCTATTTTTTACGAGTCAATATAAAAGTTAACTTACTTTCCCTTTCTTTGTGCGCTCAAAGTTTTACGTCACCGTTTTCAACGCGCAGCGCACGCACATCTGGCGAATTGTGCGATCAGTATTTTAATTAGTTTTTTTGCTTGTTCCACTTACACTACGTGTAAGTAAATTATAATATTTATTGCTATTCATCATAGCATACGATGGTGCTAAACGTGCGTCTCAGATAATTCAAGTGAAATGCTGTAATTCCAAGTGTAAAACATTGTTTTTTCTGTGGGATTGCGCGCTGGTCGAGTTGGTTTAATGAAATGCAATTAGATTTCGTGGGAAATATCTGGACACGAACGAATAGCTTCTAACGACTCGGAGGATTTATCCTCGTCGCTGTACAGCGTGCAAGAACGGCCTTGCATAATCAAACATTTTCCACAACTCTCGCATTCATCGCGCACACATGCAAATTGCGTGCTCTTCGTGCATATGTCGAAGATGAGCCGTGTTCTTCTTCCTCCTGCTTCGGCGGCGGCGGCGGCATGCATGCATGCTACATGCGTAAGTGTGCAGCAGCGCGATCGCCAACTACCATCACCGGCGATGAATTTAAATCCGGCACGGTGGAAGTTCGTTAGTGGGAATTGTCCTCGCTCCTCTCGCGCTGTAATTCATTTACGACCGGATTTACATGCATAGAACTTAACCTATTCGGACAACACACGGCGAAATTAAATTCAACAACGACGACGACGACAACTGCCGACGGCGGCGGCTGTATTGGCAACGTTGGAGGGTCGACAACATTCTCTTCTGCGTCCCCCATTCCACCGGCAAGGTGGGCGGCTGGCCGCAGCGTTACACAACACGACTTGCAAGGTAATGGGCATTTGCTTAACAAATACGTGCCCAGCGCATCCCCAATCAAGTGGGCGAATGGATGGCGAAACTTTGCAATGCACCACGCTGAGCACTCAAGCATGCAGATATTGCGCGCACACACATCTGCATGCAGTCCGCTCGATCCTGCCAAGACGCGCTCGGCAAGGACTAGGTATGCCTTTTGCTTCTGCTGGACGCAGGGGCGCAGAGGTGCGCCAGGCAAACAGTCCTCCAGGGAGACTTAGATTTGCGTCTCGTGAATTGCCGAGGTAGAACCGCCTCCAGCCACCAAATAAGCGAGATGCAACTGAATGGAAATGCAACGATTGCGTTTGGCTAATTTATTGTGCATACTCGCATCGTTTATCTTGCATTCTTGAACTGTGAATTACCATACAATTCTTTTGCGCTCAACTGCATTCCGCTGAAATAAAACGCATTTCTAACGCAGTAATTAATTAAGCAAATATCGGAACATTGATTGGTTAGCATTGAGTGCTTTCACCACTTTTCGTTCATTTTGCAACCCCTCCTCTTCGTTAGTTACATGCGGCATTAGCACCCCGGACTTGCAATGCAGCGAAATGAAGCAATTCAAGAAAGTGGTCCGCTCTCACTCTTTTCCCAATGTTCGGACTCTCGAAGCGTCGATTTGATTAGGGTTCTATTAAATGGTTACAATTGTCGATTGTAAGTTAACTGCCCAACGGCTATAACTCGTCGGCAAAAAAGGCTTCCGCTTCCCGGAAGAAAGCGAGTAAGACAACGGAAGAACACAAGCGACCAAGGGGAATATGGCCTTACTTTAAACGCATTGCCCGAGTGGCGCACTGATTGAAATAATTTCTGTATGCGTTTAATGAATTTCATTCACTTGAACTGAAAGTACCGCACTGAGAAATGGTCAGCTATACGTTTTAATGAATTCAAATGAATGCATGCGTAAATATCTGTACGCAAACTATAATGTTACTTGAGTAATTTAATCTAATTCGCTGATAAGATAATGGGTGCTATGTGTACGCGTTTTTGGATCCATCCAGTTCCAGTTTGAGGGGGCATTTATGCTATGAATTACGAAAATCGCTTAGGCGAAGCGTCGCTTATCAATAATCTAGGACTGCGCAGATTAAGTATGCACCCTTAGTGCTTGTCGAGCCAGCAAACGCCAAACCAGCGAGTGATTGGAATTGCTCTAAGCAGAAATGGCAACACTCGTTCAGTATTTTCCATCAAAGAATATTGGATTGCTCACTTACCACTTGGCATACACAAAAACTTTTCGATTAGAATATCACATTTTTAAATCATCTTTGCTGATTTCAATTTGAGGAATTAGAAAAACCGTTAGAGTTCAAGTTGATCCAAGTCTATTAATGATTTGAATAGAACTTGTCTTGGTATGCGCAAGTATGGGATTATTATAGGATAACGAATTTCCGTAACAATAAGAGGAAGGGTTACACCACGAATGATGCATCGGAAGGAACACAAGTTGACGAGTTGGATGAAAGATGAACGAAAGGGTGATCCGACACGCAAGAGATGAAATGTCCCATACGGGAATGCACGTTACTTCTTAAGAAGCAGAAGAAGGGGGTAACTATCATCAATTGTTACAGTTCCATAACAATACCCTTGGAAAATGTATGCACAACGATGCTAATGCAGAATGTGAGATCCAGATCCAGATCATGAGATGCAAGTAGAATCCACCTTAAGTCGATAATGATTTACGTGTGTGAATAAATTTCTAATCCGCATGTTCGTTTCGAAGGGTTGGAAAAGTTCTCATCGGACTAAAAATCCATTTTTAATTTTTGCGTCCGCTCGGATCAATAGAATATCTTCCGCATATTCTTATTCGTAAATTAATTAATTCGTAATTAATGAAGTGTCATATGGTCATTATTTGTCGATGAAAGATGGTGGTGGTGGGTCTTGTGCGTCAGGGGGCGTTAAGTGAAAATTTGCGAACGCTGCAAAGTGTCCGGTGGTGGAGTTTTTAGTCCCTTGGAATACATAACTAGGGCACAATCGAACCTACAAATTGCGCCCACCACGAAACTTGGACATCGGCACGCTCAAGCCGTTGGAAATCTCTTCAGCTGCTGATACCACTCTCTTGGTCGTCCTGCTGTTGATGGAGGCGATGCTCGTGAAACTGACGGTGGCGCACTGCGATGAAGTTTCGGTTTTGATATTAATGACCTCGAAGGGGTGAGGCGCACACTCTTTGTGCGTCTGAGCTTGACCAGCGGTCGCTTGATGGATGACCTCGCTCGCCACCAAAGCCGCCCCCTTTCACTCCCCCACCGGCTCGCGAATTAAGGATTTCCTATAGATGACAATTTAATTAAACTCATATTTTCTCATAATGATATGCGAGTTATTCAATTAGTAATTTATAGACTACTTACTTTTGCGGTTACAAGTGAAAGTTGAACAATTTCCGAAGAAAATCCAATAGGAGAAAGTCAATTCGTGCATGTGAATTATTAAGTAAAGTGAAAAGCTGAAAATTTCAAAGTTTCACTCGTGTTAGTGAGTTGAACTCAAGTCGCCGCTTCCTGCTCTGGAGAGAGAAATGCTAAAAGTATCATCAGTTGTCGGGAACGACGACAGCGTCGTCTAAGAAAACGCTCCTAAATAATGTACAAGCGGCGGCCGCGAAAAGAGATGTCACAGCGGAAAAACCCTTTTTACGTCTACGTCGAAATTAAATTAGAAAATCAAGTGTTGTGCTACGCACGAATTTCCATTTGATTTGAAAGCATCGGGGAGCCATCGAAGAAAAGTCTTTCTATCAATGGAACCACCGCCTCCATCCACCTTTCTACTGCGTGTAGTTTTATGCCAAGGTGTTTCGTTTCGTTTCGGTAATTTCCATGAAATCAATCAAGTGTGCTGCGCGTACTCGCTTCGTACGTCGTGCGTACATGTTGTAAACGTATTGGTTTGAAATTCGGGCAGCGGCCACTTCCATTATTCATACAAAAGGGGGGTGCGCGCGCGTGATGCGACGTCGAAGAGCTTCGGGGGGGGGAAGAAACACACGCGGCGCGGTGGCGGCGGCAGCGGCAGCGGCGCTCGGGGAGCGGCGACTTTAAAGTGTGCGTAGGCTGTAAAGTATCGCCGGTGGTCAGTTTTCTTCGCGCTGCGTGTAGCGCGTGCGAGGGGTGTGGGTGCGCGCCGCCTCGCAGGACGAACCGAGATGCCAGCTACATTAGGTTATCCAATATTCCACTCTGGCGGGCGAGCGCTCCAGGCATGCAAATGAAGTTAGCGCGCTCTCGAGGAGGAGATGGTGGAGGAGGACGACGTGCATGTAGATGAAGAAGAGAGGGATGCTGTGCGGAGCGAAGGGAACAGCTTGCTTGCTCTTAGGTGCCAGGGTGGATGAGGAGCAGGACGAGGGTGATTGCGGATGCCGACGCTGCGTGAGCGCGCGTACATGTCTGTGTGCACTTCCTCTGCCACGTGCGCGCACACAGCCGCAATTCGCGCGCACGCGAGAGAGAATACGTGTGCACGTGGCGTACGCAATGTAAGTCGTGTACATTTCGCACACACGAGACGCGGCCGAGCTATTGATTAAAGACGGCCGCGGTCCAGCGGGTAATTACCCCCTTATCTCTCACCCCATTTCAAACTTGCGCTCATACACGCGTTCACCATCCACCGTGTATGCAAATCCGGTATGTGCGCAGCGTCACCCATACATGCTTTCAATTCAAATGCATGTGAATAACCACGATTGAGAGAGGGTAGTTGCATTTTACCAAAACTCTTGTCAAGCGTTATCGCTCGCAAAATTTAGATCTACTTACTGAGAATATATTCCTAACCGCCACTAACAATTTCAAACGTGTTAAACATTTGATTTTTAATAAATATCTATACTTAACCCAAGTTGTGGAATTACTATCACGATCGGCTTCTTCCTTAAGAAACGTCTATCAGTGCCCTTAAGCACTTCTGAGGTAAATCGTTTGCTATGGTGTCTTAAACATTTCCACCAAACTATCGCAAACATTCCTTCTTCCCTGGTTCAGCGTCGACTTTTCCATAACACCCTCATGCTTGCCATGCACGTGCCAAAGACGATCATCAACTTTGAAAGTGGTGTAGGTGTACAAACTTGATATTCATAATAATAGCTATATAATACACTCATTAGTCTACTACTTTAGTTTATATTTTTAGCGCTATTTGAATTTATATTTTATAGTAAATCCAACAAAGTTTTAAACAAATAAAACGTATGCGCGCAAAGTGACCAGTAGTGCGCGCACAACACTTGACTAGTTTATAACGGTTTTTGGCAAGAAGAAAAGTTTGAGTGGACAAACGCTGCAAGGATAATTTATATAACTGCGAAATGTAGTTGGTACATTTCTCCAGCTAGGTTTTCAATTAAAGCCCTGCCGCCGCCGCTGCAGAGAAATCAAAGAAAACGACCAATATGCCCGGCAAACTTATTCAGCGACAGTTTGCAGTTTGCACACACGTGCGGCTGGGCGATTAATATCTTCCACTTGCATGGCGAACGCGCGCGCGCGTTTTTATTGTTGATTTGCGCCACTTGGAAGAAATTACGCATTAGTATTCTCATGCTGCACCAAACTTGATCAACTTTTGTTATTTACGAAAACCAGAAACGCATAAATAAGTTGTGCAGCACAACATTTTAGTCAAATAGAAATTGCGCTCGTCGCGAATCAATGTTTTGTTTCGCACATATGTTATCCGATTATACAATTTACTGGCGAGTGCGCGCACACTTTATATGCGCATATGTATAAGTGCGTGGTGTATAAATAATAAGAACTGAAGAAGAATTTATCTCTTTTGCGCGCGCTCCGCAAGTGTGAGAAATTTATGGACGGGATTAATTTAGGGGACGCGCACGGCCGCACCAGTTATACAAGAATGTATAAGTGCGCGCTTTTTGCAGCCGTTTTCTGACAAACTTCTGTTTGCATCCTGCATCTGAGCCGCTTCCGGAGCGCAACACCGCGCAAGGACGAGAAGGACGTGTGTGTCCCGCCAGATTCAGATAATCCTGATGCGTCCACCACTCAAGCACTGGATGATACATTTCGTTTTTAAAAACCATTCTTATCTCCACGTTACCGTGCGCTAATATTATGTTATGGCCATTATTAATGACTAAACTAAAACTAAAAGTTGCATGCTTGCATATTTTACAGTTAAACAAGTCCAGAATTTGTAAATTTCGTCAATGCATGTACGTATTTAACATTTTCTTGAATTGGATGCGGTCGCCTGCGCGACCAGCAGCAATAGCAACTGCTTTGCTCTTGGGGGGTTAATGAAATTGTGGGCGGCTGTTTGCAGGCACCTGATCTACGAGCATGTGGCAACGTGTGCCTTGAAGCACGCACACACGCGAGACTAAATTTGAACGGGCGACGCGAGTGTATGCGGTGGGCGACTATATAGTTTAAGACGAGGGGCGGCGGGCATTTGCGCGAAGGGGGTGAGCAGCTTGCGCGCGGGGTTTCGAACGCGAATTTCGGCACACTGTGTGTGCCAAATGGTATGAGTGCGTGTCAGCACACACACCCTGCAGATCAATACCTCGGGGCAGCTTGCCGGACCCAGGTCCACACAGCCTACTTTACATCTCTCTGCGTGCCCAAAAACCACCCTCCCGCGCGCGTCGCCGCCGCCGACTCCATCTCCTTCTGCTTCTCCTTCTTTGCTTGTCCGGCAGCGTCCGTGCACGCACGCACACAAGAACCGCACGTGCCAGTGCGCATTCGTATGTAAATACGCACGATGCTGGCGGGCAGCTAAGTCGATGACGCTTGTTAGAAGCGTCCATCGTGAAGGGAGCGCGCACTGGACTATCGCGCAACGTCAGAATGATAAATCACTGGTGTACAGTTAAAGTTTTGTTTTATATCCGGCAGCATAAAAGCTGCATCCCACCCACCCTTGCGCTGAGGAACACAATGGAATACTTTCACTCTTCTTCACTGACCACCACTTCTTACCGCCACGGGCACTGGCCATTTTTCAAAATCGGACTATTTTAAAATCGCAAAATTGCACGCTCTGTAATTACCAAGGAAGCAAACATGCGAGGGTTTTGTTTGTTCGAGAACCCTTTTGCTTTCCAACGCCATCATTCTTGCGCTCGCAAACATAAATATGTCTTGAATATTCAGGACAAACATATAATAAACAATGCGCTGTTTTAGTTCGCCAACTAATATTAGTTCAATCAACCAACTTTCCACGCGGTCTACGCAAGAAAATGACAGGACTAGAATGGCAAACTTTTGCTTTGCGTACAATTTTTAGTTTCACTCTCTAAAAGTTAATCTAGTCCTTCATTCATTCCACGCATTCTTTCCAGTTTCCGCGCGCGCATCCTCCGCCTATTCTGCATGGTCATTTTCATCGGCGTTGTTGTCCTTGTTGGCGTTGTCCAAACGTCCAGGGTGGCACGTGTTGTACAGCGCGTTACGCTCGCCTAGGTGCACATTCCCCCCAAGTGCCCGGCGCGTAAGTGTTCTTTCTCTCCGGTTCTTCACCCCTTCCAGCATCTGCAGCCCCTTGCATCCCGCAGCGCGCGCTCGCTCGCGTTTCCTTCCTGCGCTCCTTCGCCGCCGCCGCCGCCAACGCGCGCTCGCACACACAGGCGAGGAGCGCGCCGAAATTCCGAAATTTCGTAGTGCAAATGCGTGCGCTGCTGATACCCGCCCGACTGCGGTGACAATTTATTACTTATACATACATAGAGAAAATTCCCGAATAGTTGGCGTTGTGCGCGCTGGACGCACATACTCGTAACGACTTTATACCCGGTGAGCAATTGCCAGAAACTAACGGCCGGGTGCCCGCTGCCGAATTGTTCTGGACACACACATGCGCTCCCAACTTCTACCCACAAAATGAATATGCTTATCAGTTGCGTGTACCACGGTACCATACTTTTACGTTGCTAAAATATGCACACAAAAAATTCTTATCAAACTTTGCGAAATTTCCTCAAAATTTCTGCCTTTTTTCGGCATACCAACGCACTAATTGAATCATAATTTCGTCTGATAATCGCACAAATAAAAGTCGAAAAGATATGCAAATGTCAATGAAGCAGGAACAATTCGGGAGTATCTAACGATAATGATGATCGTGATTGCACCACGCAAAATGCACAACAATGTGTGTGTGTGTGTGTGCGATCATTTCGTAAGGGGGCGGGCAAGTGCACCACCGCTGCCGCCACCGCCGAGTAGTGATCTGTAAGACGTGACAATGGTCGAGCCATAAATTAAACTTTAGCGGTAGTGGCCGGCAGGGTGGACACGCAGATAAGGCTGCCATATATCAGCGCAGGCGCTGGCGCTGGGGATGCAAATGGTTTCAGGGGGTGGATTAGGCAAGCGCGCGCGCGCTACTTGCGTCTCCTCCGCTCCTTCGCCGTCTCTTCGGCTTTCGGCTCCGTGCCGCCAAAGGCATGTACAAACATCTCGCGCGTACGTAATGTACGCTGGTCGCACATGCTCCCCCAAGATAGCCACCCCCTTTGGACTGACTAATGTGCAGATTTGCATCTCAGGCAACTAACCAGCGGTGCGTGTGTGTTATTTGCGCGCTGGAGCAATATTCTCAATGTTTTCCGCCTGCGCCAACAGCCACGAATGCTCCTCGCCGAGCGAGAGATGCCTTTTTTGCATGTCAATTTAACAAGGCACCGAATTAGCATTCCTGCCCGCCGAAATGAAGGAGTTGCACCCACCAAGACTACTCTCGTTTGTTTTGTTTCAACTTGCGCGCGAAAATTAAATCACTTTGATTAATTCAATGATAATTTTAAAGATGAGTTTCTAATCTAAACCAAGACTTGATTTTTGAGATGGTTTCCTCGGAAATCCTGAAACTCTCACCATTATCGATACGCCTGTGGGGTTGCAGATGATCTTAGGGATTTATATCGTGTACATGCCACCCCCTGGCTGAATACGAGTCAGACCATGCGACAAGCACATGCATAGTTGGCAGGAATTGAATGCAGTGAATGCACTGAATGCACGTCGTACTTAACAAGGCCCCTGCCGACAAGATATATAACAAGATGCACTCGCACTATGTCCTCCTGTACACTAAAATTACATACACGATGCCACGTACTCTGCTTAACTCGACTTCTTCCCTGTAATTCAAAAGCAACCATTAAAACGTTAAAAATCAAACATTTAAATGGAAAGCGAAGTCATTAAGTCACTAATCAACAAGAGGCCGAACAGTCACGTATCTTGTCAATCATTACCATTATTCCGGTATTGGGATGTGACATATTTACATGTCACATTGTTCAATGGCACCCTTTGTTGATGCTCCCTTCATTGCGCATCCCCGTGCCAACATACTTTTAAATCAACATCCTAAAAATTCGCCCATTCAAGTGCAGATATTTTTTATTTTGACAGGCATCGAATACCAAATAAATACGAACACAAATAAACATGCGTTGTTTGCGCATAGATGGAACTTTCGGGTCTTGGGACTGTTTGCACAATTTCGAAGCGCGTAACAAACTCGCAATAGTCGGAATAAAAGGTCACAAAGTCTCCGAAAAACTTTCTTCATTTTCTCAAAAGGCTATTTGAATGATACGCAATTTAAAATACGCAAACGTATTTCGTCAGAGTTGTCAGGTAATTGAATAAAAATATTTCGGACGCGCAAGAAGAGCGAGTTAATTATTAATTTGCGCTGCGGCTGTCACGTACAGGCCCCGCTTTGGATGGAAATTGCGCATCGAGCAGGTGGAGGCTGGTGGAGAGGGTCATGTGACCGCGGGGATGTAAATCTTAATTTGCAAATGTGGAGCGGGCGCGCGCCGCACGTGTATTATAATGCCGTGAGATACACTCACGCGGTGGTAAGTTGCGAGAGAGCCCGAAGGCGGCAGGGTGACCCACCTTAGGACGGTCGCGCGGGCCTGTTTAGTATGTGAAGCGTGTAAGATGCCCAAGGCGCACATTCACCGTGTGTGCCGCCATCACCACCCACCTCCGCGCATCACCGTCGTCCTAGCCGCCGCCACCAGCAGAGCAGCAGTAGCAGCAGTGCATTCCCTCATCACGCGAATCGCTCATCCTTCCAATCGCCGCAACAAAGTGACGCACCCCACCGGTAAACGTCCCATCCTCCCCGATTCGGTCCAGCGTGCACGCATTGACAATTTCACCCGCTTTTTGGATACAACACGCGTGAGACCTGCGCCGCGAGGCGAATCGCCGAATGAAAATTGGAAATTGACGCGAAAATTGCGAAAATTAGCCAGCGCCGTACTCCGCTCGCCGCCTAGTTTGCAGTTTCATATTTAATTAAAATCTAAGTCAAAAGGGACAGGACGTAATAAAGCATTCAACTAGATGTATGTAGTTGCTCGCCACTTTTCCTCGCACATGCCGAAAATCGGGTTTTCCCGGATGTGAGCAGCAATAACACATTTTATTGTCTGGAAAATCCAGCCTCGAAATATAAGATTTAACTGTGTAGTAACTATTTAAATGAATATTTAACTCACTAGAAAACAAATAGTGCACGCCGAAGAAAAAAGTCAAATGTTTTCATTCGAAGCGCTGCGGAAAAATTTCATTAGAAGACGTTTTCTGAATTTGTCGCTCGTTCTTCTAGTCAGCAATAAAACATTGAGCAAATCGCATTTGCTGGATGCGAAAACGAAGGCAAAATAGGCGCACTTTCTTATTTAATAAATGCTCCGCAAAAAGGAATTTGGAATATAAATAAAAAAGGGTGAGCATTCAACATGATCCTTGACGAAAAGGTTGTTTTCGTTGATTAAATCAAATATTCCTGTCTTTTCCTCAAAATTTTATCAAGAGCAGGAGACACACAATGCCGACGCGAATAAAAAACAAGTCCAAGGCGAAGTTCATCCACCACCGGAAGGACAAATAGGGGCGGATGGCATTTTGAAAGTCCAGTCGTGTGTTCGCATACGCACGTATCTTACCGCCGCGAACTTTTGCCGCCCTCCGCCTGCCAGCAACCGTCTCAAAGATGCGAAATGTATTCGCATGCAAGAAGCACTTGTGTACCAATAGCATGTGCATTCACAAATAAATAAAACCTTTGAGGCTTTTTCAACTTGTACGATATTTTTATTTCATTGCAGAGCATACGCAACTAGTGCTCCCATTGTTGTTGTTGCCGGCTGCGTAAAAACACTGCGCGTGCCATAACAATAAACGTAAAAAATATTTTTCGGGGTTAAATTTTAACGCAGCAAAGCAGCAGCAAAGAAATGTGGGATAAGAATGCTGTACGCAATGAAAAAACAGCAAGACATTTATTCCGGAAGCGTGCGGAAGGCATACTCATGACGAAATCATCATGTAAGAAACACTGCGCTCATAAAGAAAGTCAAAAGTTGTGTAGCTTTATTCATAAAAGGTAACGCAATAAATAAAAATACGCGCACTACTTTTGTTGTTGTGCATTATTTACAATTACGCACCGAACGCCACGATTTTATTCCGTGCGGATAGAGAGATAACGCGCATAAGGGATGCGATGCCTGACGAGAGATAAAGATTACAACGCATGATGCGTTTTGGCGCAATCGGAAAAGAAGAAAGTGGTATTTAAGCGGCGCGTCTCTTGTGTGCGCTTGCTGCGTGCGCGTCACCGGTGCGTAGCGTTTGTTCGCCTTTTCTTGGGGAGCTGCTAGTTAATGGTCGGCATAAGAATAACACGGATTCTTATCCCTGACCTAACGCACCGCGTCCTCGCTTGCGAGCGCGCTGAAGAAGACGAAGACTACGAATGACTCGCGCTGCGTTAACTTGAACAGAGTTCAAAGTAAACTTGCGCGCTCCTCATTTAATCCCTTACTTCATTTCTCAATGAAAATCATTTACATCTCAACCCACCTTTCAAAGTCTTATGCAAGCAGAGATTTTTAGCAATTAATTGAATCAAACATGGTGGATGATGTAATATTCTTCCTACACTTGAAATCTTTTAGTTTCTTCGTACAGTGATTTCGTAACGTGAAGCAAAACTTTAATGCCCTTCAAAAAAAGGAAAAATCTACCTGCATTTACCTTTCGTTTACCTGGCCTGGCGTCTAACTGCATTTTGCTATACGTACTTCACTGATAATTTTCGTTTCAGGCTGATGTCGTCTTAGCTTTCTCTTCGTCTTTGCTTTTGATGTTGAATACAAGTTTCCTGGGACAAAATACGCAATGATTAACTTTCAGCGCAAAGCACAAAGAAGCAGCTAAAATATTTTTGAATATTATTCATTGATTTTGAAAGTGCAAAGCGTAAAAATAAAATATTTGCTTACGATATTTGCTTACTTAATCTTGAGCGCTAATAAATTAGTTTAAATTTTTTTTCTCCAGCTCATTGTTAAATTTTTATGGGCATCTCATTTGTGTGACGGTGACCTCCTTTGTTTCATTACCATTACCGTGTGCCAGCGCCAGCTCTCTTTATCTGTTGAGCAGCATTAACGACTGTATTTATTTCTTTTCTTGCTGTTTGTATTTGATCTCGTTCAAAAATTCTACGAAATGTGATAAAATCGTCCAACTAGTTTATTACTTTTTGCTGCACTCGCCAAACTTTACAAGTTCACTTTATTTACGAAATTTATTGCTGATTTACACATCACTCGGTAACATGATGAGAAGTGCCGCGAAATGAATTTTTGCAAAAAGAAGTACCGACAAACAAAAAGAATTATTTATGTATGAATGAATCGAACGTATCAATGAATTCCACGCGTTGAACCAATAAATTTAATTAAGTCAGATGGAAATAAACAGCGAACGGAGAATTTCGCAAAACAATTTCGACAATAAATTGTCAGAATTCTGTGCTAAGCAGGTGTAGCAACTACTCACATAGTTTTTTCTTGGGGAAGGTCAGGTTTTAGATTATTTAAATGTTAATAACTCAATGTTTTTCTAACTTGATATCATAAATATCTTGTTTCAAATAAGCTACCTCTAATTACGAATAATTTCTTGGCTGAGATTATAAAAATACCACGAAAAATGCAATTTGATTGCCAAAATTAAAGGCGCCTCTTTAAAAAAATGTTGAAGCCACAAAGAGAGATGAGCTGTGAAACGGATGCGTGAATCTCTCGTGAAGCAAACGCGTTTTTTTCGAGTGAAGAACCTTGAGCGCAAAGAAAGACGAGCTTCGCGAAGCCGAATTTGTTTCTTGGTCATCGCGGACGTCTTCGCGTATCACAAATACGCGCTCGTACTTGCTGCTGCCGCTGATGCAGCGAAAACGCCTCGGGATGCAATTAATGCATGCAGACACGCCGTGTCTGAACAATAAAAAAAACCTCACCACATGCAACAAACGCATTCAAAAACGATACAAAAAATTTGCATATCACCTTGACTTGTTTAAATAAACTCCAAACTCCTTAGTACTTATCACCTCAGTCCGTCAAATTTAAATCAACTTACAAATTTACTGCCCTTAAATATTTCATGAAATTGAAATTATACCGATTAACCTAGGCAAGAAAGAATAATCCATATTTCTGCACATTTAAATTCGACGGATTAGCAAAGAGTATTAAAGAAAATGAAAGTTGCCTGTTCGCACTCAGTAGGTATCCATGTCATCAACCTAATTTCATCATTGTGCGAAAAGATAATGACTTTTTCTATGAAAATCCCCATAACACTCAATAAATAATTGTGAACGTAAATTCCCGTAATTAAGAGTTATTTTAAATAACTCTGAGTGAGTAAATTTTTCACTTGTTATTTGACTTGTTCAGCGCGTTTGTGGTGCGAAAAAATCATCGGGGAGCGCAAAGCCCAACAACAAACAAAATAATTCCCCATAATTATAAAGCTGTTGATGTGTCGAGAGGGCGGCAGCCGCCCCTCGGAAGGCACGCGTGATGTACGCCGTTTGATAAAAAAATTAACCGCGCAACAGGTTAAAAATCCGCTATATCTATGCGATACATACCTTCGTATATTGTATCTTTTTTTCGCCGGCATGCGCGAGAAGTGAACGAAAAGAGCACGAGTAAAAAATATGCCATGTGGCTGTGAATGGAAAAATGCACGTGGGAGTGTACGGCAAACGGCGGCAGCAACAGCAGCAGCAGCAGCAGTGGCGGTGGTGGTTGCTTCTGCGTTCTGTTGTAAATGCGGGCGTGCGGTATGCGTGTGCGCTGAAGCACGATGATATAAACGTTGGCGGTTTTTCGGCACTGTGGCGGCGAGATTTTTTTATTAGCACAAAACGCACACACATGCGGGCCGCGGGCCGGAGCGGGAAAACCTCCCGAAGGGTTGATTTACACGTGGAGTGCGTTGTTTCCTTTTTTCCTCAGATTTCCCGCAACCGCATGCAACAAATATGCAAGCGAAACTTAATTAGTAATTAAAGCGCGTTAAAACATTTTTCGAAAAGTGCCGGCATAATAATTTCTTAATTTCACTCAATCCACCACCAATAAATGAGCTATTTTACAATTTAATTGTCAATTTACATGCGAATATCCAAGTGAATTTCATTGACGCGTTTATTATGGTGCGTACTTTTATTGCCCGGCTTCTTTGGCGGGGCCGAGCAGTTGTCGCCTATATAAATAAATAAAATTTCCATTTGGCCACCCCGGGACGTCTCGGCGGCCATTTGCGAACTGCATTACTGGCGTTACGTATCGATACGGCGACGTTTAAGCCCATCCGAATTGAACATTTTATTTATTTATGCCTTTATTACACGTCAAGCACATGGAGTGCGAAGCATGTGTGTGCTTGCGCTCATTCAAACTATTCGCGCATTTCGCAAATCTATATTTGAGTCATAATTACATGTAGATATTACCAGCACAAAAATTCTTTCATCTTGGTTTATTTCTTTTGTTTCGCATATGCTAATTTGCTTCTGTTCGGCAAACGCGAACGCCGTTTTTCCATTCGAGTGGATATTCAAATTTTATTAAAAACACATAAATATCGCACACGTCGGTCGTGCGAGCGCGTCGTTCGTGTGTGGAGCGAAATCAAACAACGCTCAAGCGGCCGCCAATTAAATAAATGAACCGAAATAATATACTTACACATCTGCATTTTTGCATGCAGATCGCGGTCGTGGGCGCGCGCGTGTTAGTTGAACACAAACGTAAGCGCCGAAACGAGCAAGAAGAATAAAATTGCGCTGCGTTGCAGAAATGCACAGCGAACTGCACGTTTTCGCCGAGACACAACAAGTCATGAAACACGGTGACTGAGTGTATGGTTCGCATCTCGCACAAGAAGCCCATAAACTCAACAACACTATCTCAATTCCCATTGAACAAATACGCGCGCGAGTTGCGCAAAACTTGCTGGAACAAAGAACACTTATTAGGTTCCTCCTGAGCGCGAAAGAACGACAAACAGAAGAAATAAAAAACAAATCTGCGTACCGCGATGATGATGATGATGCTTTGTACTCGAATGTTTTGCATTCGAAACTGAATTTGAATGCACGACTCATCCGTCCTTGAGTTGCATTCGCGTTTTGCAGTTCAGGGTTACGCGAGGATAATTATAATTATCCAATCGAAATATTTGACTAATTTACTTAATATTAAATTGGCATAATCAACTAATTACAATTGCTGCTTATTGCATATTCCTAATGATCTCAGTCGGTTATATGCGATTCAAAGTAATGAACAAAGTTGACTCAACAATGCGCAAGTGATTAATCATTGTCGTGAATGATTGGTTTTGGAAAAAAAGCACGCATATTATATTCATACAGGCATCTCATCTGAACGCTGAGAGTGGAGAGGCAAAGAAACGACGAAGAAATGAAAAATGAATTAATCACATCGGGCAGCGCGCAGAAAAGTGAATTAGCGGAGTGCGCGCGCGCTCGCGAGTTGTTGGTCAACATGCATGCGATGCAATGCTTGCCAAACTGGACATGCGCGCTCCAGCTCGTAAACGAAATTATAAACGAAAACGAAAGAACGAACGAAAACGAAAAGGTAAACGGACTTTTGCCCTTGTGCATTGAAACTACTGACCGAGAGCCAAAGTTTCGCTGCATTCCCCGCAACCGCATTCTCTCGCTCGCTGCCGAAAAATGCATCGCGCGCATTCAGTAATAAACGCAAACTTGCGCAAAATATTTGTTGCTCATTGAAGCCATTGCCATTGTTTCAACTCGAGTTCACTTTAGCACTCACATCATAAACACTAGAAAGAAATCTTGCAAACTGATAAGAGGAACAACAAAGACGCGGTGCGTGGCGCAAATCATCCCAGTAACCAGTAAAACTTTTTCGCATTGTTTGGCGGCGGTCTATGATTATAGCTCCCTGAAGAATTGCGCGCCTCGCTGGAAGATGAGGAAGTGGGCACGCCGCGCGCGTTCGCGGAAAAGAGAGAAAAATGCCGATGCGTATGTGCGTACATAAAACACACATGCACGCCAAGGGAGTGCAGAAGAAGTGCGCTAAGGGCTGAAGTGCGCAAGAGTGACACATCGTCCTGGGCCGGGCAAGACGAGGACGGATGCTGTTCAAAAATTCAGCATCTTCATCCCCTACCCCCTTGACGCGCTCCGTCGTGGGCATTAAGGCGCGCGCTCCGATTGGCCGAGTGTCCTGCTTCTTGCGTCCTTTTCCCAAACTACCGCCGCTCGCCGAACTACACCGTACACGAGGACGGTGTGTGCGCGCTTAACTTACGACCCGGCGGGGTGCTCGGGGGGGCGCTCGCATCAACGGCCCTCCGTGCTTCAACCAAAAGCACACGCACCGTGGACCGGCCGAAATTTCCACAAGAAGCGAGCGCCGCATTCGTAGGACCAGTCGGGCTCTGGCCGGCAACGAGATTACACTCGTGCCCACCACACACGCATTCAGAAGGCGACCAGTCAGCGCATTCCTACAAGTGAGGGAACCCCGTAGTGATTTAGAGTTAGTTACCTGCTCAGAGTGCGCTCAGTCAGTGGGGGTTAGCCGAGTGTGTATGTGACTTAGCAGTGCATTCGTACGCTTGATGCGCACGGACTCGCAGAAGTGAGTGATAAGAACGTAAACACAAGACATTCACCCAATTTTAAATTGTTGTTAAAGCCGGCAAAAAGCAGAAACCCATCATGGGCTAAGTGCGTAGAAGGAGCGCAGTTGTGTTATCATTTTTGTTTTTCCGTTTCGCACCGACTTCCGGTTGTGATGTTAATTGGCGGGGAACAGACGTTGTACTTTTTATTTTCGAACACTTTACCGCCAGGACGAAGAAGAGCTGTCATGTTATGATATTAAAGTAGCGCACGTTGTATTTTTATTTTCACTTTTTTTTTGTTTTTCGTGTTTGCTAAAAGTTAGCGCGGCGCGTGCAGAGACAATAGCGACCAGTGCGTTAACTAAAAACTTTAATCTCAAAGACATAAGACTGTGCGATGGCTAGCAACGTCCAGCAGTATCAGCAGTCGACGCAACAGCAACAGCAAGCACAGCATCAACAACAACAGCAGCAGCCACAGCAACAACCAGGAAATTCGAGTCCACATCATTGCATCGAGTGCGGTTTGTATCTAAACTCGGCGGAGAGTTTAGATGTGCATTTGCAATATCACAAGGAGAATCTGCTAACTAAATGGGCAACGCAAGCAGCGGCAACCGGTCATTCCGACGAGGCGAACAACAACACTGCGAGTCAACCGAAAATCAAGCGTGAGTTTGCCAACACGATCGCGGCCGCTGATAGCTCGGACTCTATGATGAAGAAGAGTCCCGAGTATGGCAGTCGCGCGACACCTGAAATAAATGTGAGTTTCGGCCATCCGCCGACACCGCAGAGTTACCATAGTGCTTCTTCGCCGTATCAAACTCCCGATAACTCTGCCTTTTCGCCTGGCTTTCAAAATTTCGCGCCGCAAATCAAGGCCGAGCGTGGCTCGCCGCAACATTTCAATCCGCAACAGCAAATGCAACAACAGCAGAATTACCAAAGCTTCCAAGACCCGCAACAATTTTACAACATGGATGGCGGGTACCAACAACAGCAACAGCAGCAAGAATATATGCCAAAGATGGGTCAGAACAACTACAGGTATCACCCATATCAGCAACATAATGCACATCAGGTGACGAGTTCAAGTCCCGCTTACCCGCCGCAGCCGACTCCATCGCCCAGCCCTAAGCAGTGCGACAAGTGCGGGTACGTGTGCGAGTCGGCCGCGCAGCTCATTGACCATTTGAATGTGGCGCACCCTCCAACACCTGCACCCCATTTAACTGGTAATTACCAACAGAATCACTTTTTATTCGGGGGTAGCGCGGATGCGGTGGTAAAGACGGAAGTAGAGGATGTGCAAAGTGAAATTCTAGACCTCGATTCGCATAAAGTTGTCCACCAAGTCTACCCGGAAGAGGCGGACAAGCGTGATATGAATAATGGTCAGAATCCACATTCCGTAACGGCCATGTTGAGTCCGTGGTCGCAACAACAACCACAGCAAAATGTACCTTCCTCGATGTCGAATCAACAGCAGCAGCAGCAACAACAGGCGCAACAACAGCAGCCCAAAATGTTTCCCGAATCGTTTCAGCCCGACACCAAATTATTTCAGACACCAAAATTTCACGGGCAAGTGCCACAACAGCACGAGTTTATGACGGGAACTCCAGGTATGATTCCCGAACATGCAGGTTACAGGTCGTTTGAGCACATGCCACCCCAACCAACGCCTCCTGTTATAACAAGTACGCAGGTACCAAATAACCCGATCCAGGCGCCACAACCAACACAAAAAAGCGCCAACTGGAAGTCGAATGAAGCGCGTCGGCCTAAAACGTATAATTGCACTGCGTGCAACAAATGGTTTACGAGTTCCGGACACCTAAAAAGGCATTACAATACCACCTTGCATAAAAACGCAGTTAAATCAAGTGGGCAACCAGATCCAGCAACGATGCCCATTAGCGCGCACCATCATCCTGCGCGAGAAAGCGCCACAAATCGCGATGAACCGTCGAGGAGCCCCGGCGATGATTCGCGCAGCGAAGACAGCCTTAACAGTAGCTACGAGCGAGCGGGCGGTATGCCCGGTCTGCTGCAGCAACCTCCTGCCGGTCCCTACGATCGGCAGCCGGCGCCAAATATTCTTCATCCGCTGCACTCACCTATGGGCCCAAACACATTGCCAGCGAGTCCCCCAAACGGGGAAGCAGGCCTCTCAGCTTCCACCAACACCATCGATTCGAGGGGCCTGCTATCAATCAGCAATACTCCATCGGTGAACAGCACCACATCAATCAGCAACAACCATGGTTTCAACCTAGCGGTGCCTCCGGCCCCGCCGCATATGATGTCCACGGGCACTATGGACAACCAGTTCCAGATGTACCCAAACGAGTGTGCCCCCCACGTTACGCAGGATACGGCGGCTACCACCAACAGCCTCAGTACTATTGGTGAATACCAACAACAACACCAACAAAACCAACATCAGTCAGCCGATATTACACCACAGCTCCTCGTCGCCGTTCAACCGACCGGTGACCTGATGAGCCAACCCCAACCGTTGCCCAGTTTTGCGCAGCTTCAAAACCCGCGCGGTGGTATTCTGGTGGGATTCAACGTAGCGAGCGTGGGGGGCCCGGGTCCGGTAACGGCCCCTTACCACACAACCTATTATGCTATCGGCGCCGAGCAGCAGCATTTTCAACAACAGCAACCTCAGGACGACTACAAACTCACAGTCCTGGCGCCGGCGCCACCTGACTCAATGGACATGATTGAGCAAAAGACCGACACCATGGAAGATCTCAAGATCAAGTTCGAGCCGCAACCCGCATCTCCGGAGAAAGCGCATACGAAGCGCGACTACGAAGAAAGCACTGGCAGTCCGCGTATCACCTCGACCAGCAATAATAACAACAACAACAACAATAATAATAATATCAACAACAAGAACAACACTGCCAACCTGCAGGTCAGCAAGAATGGTCTGCACAAGTGCTACGACTGCGATAAAATCTTCAACAAAGTATGCTATCTAACGCAGCATAACAAGACCTTTCACAGTGGCGACAAGCCGTTTAAATGTTCGCGCTGCGGTAAGCGATTCTCCGGTGATACCCAGTATCAAGAGCACCTCAGCAAGCACGCCGGCGAAAAACCGCATAAATGCGATCTCTGCCCCAAGCAGTTCAACCATAAGACAGATCTGCGCAGGCACATGTGTCTCCACACTGGGCAAAAGCCGTTTGCGTGCATTGTCTGCCAAAAAGGCTTCATTCGCAAGGATCACATGCTCAAGCATGTTGAGACACACACCAGGAAGCCGCAGAATCGAGGACAACGTCGCGTCACCGTGATCCAGACGAGCGGGTGAGCGGGTAAAGTATGCGTATATGCGCACGAGACTTAAGATGAAGCTCAAGAAATGCTCAGCGAGTCATTAAACAATCGTGAATGAACAAATCCACAAATTATACTAATAATAACTAATTCAATATTTATCTGTACATATTATTTGTTTCATAAGAGTTTAATAGAATATTATTAACAAAAATAAAATAATAATAAAAAGAAATGAAGACAACGCTCAATTTGCTCAAAGAATACAAAAACAAATCAACAAAAAACTATTTAACGATGAAAGAGATGAAACCGTAATACAACAAATAACAAAACAGCAATATACCTCAGCCAACTCAGTTATTAATCAATATAAATTATATATAAATATATAAATAAATATAAATATTATATATAAATATAGATTTATAATATTACAAACTAATTGATACATTATTTATGATATTAAGAGGAGAAAAAAAGAAACAAAATGATCATGAGAGTGACGTTTTAAACTGTTGTGCAAAAACATAAAACAAAAAGAAGACAAAAATGGTGGTTAAAGAGAATTGATTGATGTACAAATTAGACAAATGAAAAGAGAGAACAATGAAGATTTTCACACGTAAACTTAATTATTGAATATATTTGTGTGTACGGTATATTTTTACATATAATATATGAAGAATTAATGGATACGAAGAGAAAACGATAAAACCAGAGCAACAAAACGTGGCAAACTAAATGATTTTTACTTTTGGGTTTCAAATGTACAGCAAGCAAGCAAGCAAGAAAGAAAGAAGGCGTTTTCTGAACGGGTTTTGTTCCTAATAGCAATTAACACTTAGAACCGATGTTGACATTTGGTCAATCGGATGCCAAACTATGAAACTTAATTTATTAAACTAATAGTATTATTATACGCGAAACTCAATATCACTAATGCAATAATAATTAGAACAACAAAACGCGAGACATATTTTAAACTACACGAAGAAGAAAAAATGAAGCTCTTTGTAATGAAAAAAAGAGTTTCGTAACTAAATAAGCGTATATTATTGTGCGTGTTGTACGAATAACTCTCTTTGTTGTTTTCCAACTTGTACATAATTATCTAGCGTATTCAAAACATATTAATAATGCAAGAGAAACAGCAAAAAAAACAATATCAAACGTTCTTCGAAAAAAGACGACAACTACCTCAGTTTTACTCATAGTGACTAAACTAATAATCAAATAGCAAATAATAATAACGAGCAGTGCCAATTTTTGATATATAATGAATTCAAAGAAAACATAACTAACAAAATAGTCGCAATTAAATGAACAATTATCATCATAGGGGTTGTTGATAGCCAATCCTGACACACTGAACACGCATACTCAATTATTTCTATGAAATAACGTAGTCGTCAATTCGCCTGTGAATTTTCCCCGTGAGAATTTGCAACAAAAATTAATATAAAACTATGCAGTTTTTTTGTATTAATTTTTGCTTGATAATTATGGCTTTATTTCACGATTAGGAAATTGAATTCTAAGTAATCACAAAACAATTTAATAATGGGGAAAAATTACATGCGAATTCGTGAACGACTGTTAGTGCAATTTAAATGTATAAAGAGAATGAAGCGTTTTCCTCTTCCACGTCACTAAGGTATAATTGTATATTATTGATAGGTGGAACCTGCATTTGGCCATTTAGAGATACAAAATGTTTGATAAGAATCTTTATTTTGTATTTAATTCGTTATCCTATTTTATTTTTTGGTTAAGACGAAGATGATGGTGTTGATGAAGAATCTCGTGTACTGTGAATATATTATAATTATTATTGTGAAACTACACATTCCATATTGTAAAATGTATGAAGAAGAAGAAGAGAAAAATAAGTCACATACACATACTTGATTAAGGGTGGAATCCTGATGCAACTTATGTATTTTCTATTTTTACTATTTGTGTTGTTGAATATGACAATTGATGATTGAAATTGTTAGTTACCAATATTTGTTTGTGTAGTTAAATTAATTATTAATCGATTGGTGGAAAGCCAGCTTTCTTTGATTTGAAGAAGAATGATAAACTGATTATTAAACATGAAGAATATATTATGCCAACTGCCAAGTTTATTCTAAGTTATTCTTACCAAGTTGTGTTTACCAAAAAGAAAATGATAATAACTTATTAAGAAGAAGAAAAGAATTGCAATGATACTTGATTGTGGTTGATGATTTTGTTTGTTTTTTGATCAAATAAGACTGATTTGTACTTCTCGTTAATGATTGGTTCTTGTTCGATATTGTTCCATCATTTTAGTTTTTTGCACTTCTTGTTTATTGCCCATTATTATTAATGTTTAATTGATTGTGAATACTGTGCCAAACAAATCGTCATTTGTTTCATCATTATATTAATTATTCACGTGATGTTTTTTGCAATAATTATAATAGTGAATGCATGAAATAATGACAAAAAAGCCGAAGAAGGAGATGATAGCAACAGCAGAAAACTTGGGGCTGCGAAGAGTTTGAAATTTGCAAACTTATCATTAATAAATACCCTTATCATTAATAAATAATATTGTTCCAGTTGTGATTACTAGATGATAAACTCTATTTGATAGCGATATAAGTGTTTTATTTTTTATTATGATTATCATCTCACTCCCAATTCGACGTAATGTAATAATCAAGTGAAACAATGTAAGTTTTATGTTGTTCCTACTAAGATACCATATAAATTAATGCAGAAAAACCAATGACGCATTATTATAATATTGACATTTAAGAGATAAGATAAAATGAATTAATAAAAATATTGGTTATTAAATGTATAAAAAAAATTGATGCGTTTTACTTCATTTTCCTCCAAGACTTTCTTCTTTTTTTCAGAGATTCGTGGAATTTAAAAAAATAAAACTTACTGAATGATATTATAGTAGGTGGATAAAAGACGACAAGCGCTCTCTACTTTTATGCACATTGCACAGTCATTCTGGTTGTTAAAGAAAAAGAAGCATTGAGGTGAAACGCGTACACACATGAAGAAATGTGTGCTGTTTTTCAATGCTAGATGCGTGCGTTCATATCACAATTTCCAATCGCTATTCTCTATTTTCCAGCCTAGTGCTCGAAGCACGTCGAAATGCATTTCGTTTCGTTTTGCTATTACGAGAGAAGAAAAGAAGATTTAGCGTCCAGGTGCACGGCTCTTGCAAAACATAATAAATAAGACTCAACTTGAATCATTCAATTCATTGGAAAAAATTAAGCTTTTTTTTTTCATTGGAAAAATTAAAAAACTATTGGATTTTTGCTTTGAAAAATTGATCAGTTATTTCAATATTCATGAATTTTAATCAAACGAAAGAACAAGCACTCAACCTCTTTGGATTTTGATTTATCACCGGAAGTATCTTAATGAAGAACCGCAGCAGTGCAGTGCTTTGCTCTGCTCTGATCTTGAGACACAGGTGGTAAGCGGTGGTTCTCCTGTGGGAACAATACAATTGAGTGAATAAACGACTAAGAAAACAGGGCTAATCGTTACAATTACTAAGCGTAAATGTGTCCCTGATTCGATTCATTTTCACACGATTAACTAAATCTCCTTTTTTTAAAAGATACTTTTACTTGATTTAAGAGCAATTTACGTGAAGCAATATATTATTAAAAACATGTTTTAAATTATTTTCTATTCTCTAATTGTCAACAATAAATCTTTCGGAAAAAGTGAGGCAAACAATAGACGATAGTTTTAAGGTGGATATAACTAGAAATTAAAATGCGAGAAAATTATGCGTTTCGCCTTCGAGGTGCATGCGCTAAAGGCGAAACGCGCCGCACATTTTGCAATATATTTCGTGCGAGTGAAAAATATCTTGACAGTTCGTTGATGCATCTACCGATACAGACAATGCGTGGAAATGCGTAACGCAAAAAGCATAGAATGTAAGCAAAATAGATGGGCGAAAAGCAGAGGCACCCCTCATGGTCAGCGCGAGCGCACAAGTGAGACGCCGAACGAGGAAGAGATGGTCGAGGAGAAAACTCAAGCCACCCGCTGTGCGCTTTCTTGCCTTTTCTTGTTCGCTGTGCGTTTCTCTTCAACGCACCCTCGATGTCCGAGCGTTATGTCCATCGACAAGGCCTCTGCGAGTCGGCCAGTGCAAATCGTGCGGAAATCGTACGAGCGCACAAAGAGCGCGCGCGCAATGTATGCGCGGTCCACTGGAATGTCCAGGCTGAAAATCAACTTCTCCTGCGCGTTAGCCCCGCTGTACCCGCCACCCCACGTTTCGTGTTCGTCGCTCGTTCTTTGCATTTCGCCAACTCTCGCCAACCCCCTACGTGGACTTAAAAAGCCGCCCTCCGCATTCGCAAATTTATTTTTTCGCGTTCGTGTGTGCTGCTTGGAATTTCGCAAATGAGAATTTCTGGCATTCTTGCCGCCGTAATTTTGCCGAAATGCAAAATTTTTAGAATGCGCACAAGTTTATCCGCCTCGCTGCGTTTACGAAACACTTTGTAAGCGCCAAGATGAGCAAACGAAATGACTCGTGACTAATTACGAAGAGGCGTAGTTTTCTCCGAAAATTATTTTGCATAATTTGCATGACGTGCCTTTTTCTAACATTTTAAATAAATTTAAAGCAAGTCAACCGTGCTATTTCTGAAACAGTCGCTAAAATAACCAAGATGACCAAAGAAATAAATAAACTAAAAGTAAGTGAATGAAAATTGGGGAAATCAATTCATGATTCGACGAAACGACGAACATAATCGTCAATTACATCGAGAATACAATGGATGAAATTGAATTTTCGTTCGTTTTATTTCATTTTATGCGCCTAATACTGTGTTGTAACGCGTTTATAACCGCATATGATTTCAATGACTCGCAAAGGCGGCTGGCTGACTGACTCGCAGTGGAGGCGGCAACCTGTTGCTCATCGAGCGCATCGTTCGCAGCGGCCGCAGGGGATGGAAGAATGTGAAAATAGAAGAAAACACCATGTAGTGCGCTCTTCGCTGATGCTTCACGTTCATGAACGTTCGTTCTCTTGCGTTGTTTTTTTTTTGCTCCAGCTATTTGTTGGCGGTGTTGTTGCGCGCTTGTGCATTGAGGTGTTGCGCCGCCAAAACCGCTACTGCCCCCAATGCGTAACCACAAACACGTTATAAACATATTTTTATACTTTAACCATTCATTATTCAGCCTTCTGCAAATCTTTTACGTTCAAGTACTCGTTTTTCCCAGGCAGAAAAAAGTTTTACGACAAATTAGGTTTTTGACATAAAATGCATTCAATTGATGTGCTACCCCCTTTCACGAATTGAACCCGAATTGATTGAAAATATGTGCAAGAAAAGGGGAAACACGTCGTGTGAATATTTTCCAAAAAATCACCAATTTTGTATCTGCTCTGGGATTAAATTCACAGCCAGGCCTTGCATCCCTTCGTGCACTCGTTCTTTACGTAAAGAATGCGCTGTGAAGAGACAACACATGCAATAACCCTACGCTCGCGCAGATATGTGAAAGATATTGTCATAGGGGTTAAGCGTGCAATATTTGAAAAGGTGAAAAAATTGATGTGAACATGAAAAAAGCGTACGATTCAATAGGAAGCGTAACGAGATGAGGAAGTGCACAGATAGAAGAGTTTCCTACATCCTCCAGTGCGCCGAATGCACCGTGCATTTTGACGACATAGGGTTAGATATCGTGGGAACGAGCCAAGGGGTTGCGTGAAGACGCGCTGAAGAAGAAGAAGAACAAGAAGAGAGGAATGAGATCAACGTGATGTGCATCCATTCTTATAATGGCTCCGCTAACAATATCAACAAGAAGAACAGCTGCACTTGCAACTTGTCGAAAATACTAATTAAACAACCCTCCGAATTTTAACAACACATGTATGTGGCAATGCCATTGTTTCTTCTCGCGTCATTTTACCGTTAGAAATTTTTTCACTCGTTGGATTTTATTGTACAACTTTTTGTTTTAATGTCTTTTTTCTCGCCGAAATGTCAGGGGTTTAAGTGCAAAGATTTTCAATATGATTACCGGCTCCGAGGCAGTAATAAAACTAAAGTTTGTCTGATTAATTGAGATATCATGACGCAACTAACACCGAAAACTTACGGGGTGTTACGCTTAGTTAACTCGGAGTTATGCATTCGAATTCTTTTGTGGTAGGTCATCGACAATGGCCGATGGTCAACATACACACGAGGTAGGTCAGGGGTCGGACGCACGCTTTATTTGAATGTGTGTGGAGCACACGTGCAGCACAAAACGCATGCACAAGTCACTAACCGGATGTGTCCGATTCATTCGGGTGGCATGTTTTGTTTCGGGGGCGCTATAACTGGTTGTATCAAATCCACCTGCAGTGCTCTGCGCTTCCGACTTCCGTCCACAGCACATTTACCGTTTGATGCATTTGCATAAAATGCAATATACCTCCCATGTCCCATTCAACCTTCGTTATTTCACTTGTCACCAACTGACAAGCACTCTTTGTTTATCAGATATCGAATTTTGCGATCAATTCAAGTTTAATAATATAATTAATTGCCATTGAAGACTGCCATAAATAATTTTGCATTCTTTGTACTTTTTCATTGTCAGTAACTTAAGATCTGTTATTGACTTAGGACTGACATTGTTCTTCTCGACATCATTCACAGTGGAGATGCATGAATTCATATTTCATGCAGCCAACTTATTCTTCAGCACGTTCAGTAAACACGAGATTGAAATTTGAATGCGTTGTTCGTATTGTTGCTGTGGCTGCACGCACTTTGTTTAAATATATTTATTGAGCAATGCACAATAGATAAATACGCGCAATAAAGGCAGATGTTTCTCATTCTCGAGTACCTACAACAGTAATTTCACCAACTTATTGACAAATGCGTAAAAAGCAGCCCGCATTTTTAATTCTTTTCTACGAGTACCTATGTATGTACTTAAGAGCTTTCAGCATGACTAAAGATAATATTACATCTTTCACTGATCAAGATTTGTCTTTCCCTAAACCATGAGAATTTTGATAAACTATATGGGAACAGCAATACGTATTTTTTTATAGAATGAGTAATATTATTTTACAGTTGATTAAATCATAAAGTATTTTATATTTTCAATACTCATCAACTATAATTATATCTGAAGTGTGCTATTCAGTTAAAAAAACATTGTTTTCACCCTCAATTGATTTGTTATTTGACACCTTACTGCATTTTATCCGCAAATTAAACGTTTCCATTCAATCTTTAAACCGCATTCCCCACTGGGCTAAATTTTATCTTAATTACATTAAAACCGAATCAAATTTGTCGTTCTACTTTGAACAGCGCGCTGTTTTCGTCTCAGCATGAATGTAAAGGGCACAATTTTCTTATTATTCACTTCCGCCAGCTAAAAAGAAATATGTCACTACAATGAACGACATGTTGCAGATTGTTATTTTTCCATTACGCGCCCAAAAGGGGTGTTATTTCCAATCCGAAATTTCAGTAATTTCCAGCGAATTCTTTTGTGCGACTTGTGCAAGTCACCAACTGTAGCAAATCATAGACGTAATGCCAGAAGAAACGTAGAGTTATAGGGAGTGATTTTGCATTGCACCCCTTGAAATTTGCATGTGTTTTGCATGCTCTAGTCGGGGTGATAATCGCACGAGTATTTGTTGGCGGAAACCGCAGGTTTTACAATTGAAAAATTGACACTTTTGTTGTGGCTTAATCACGTTCAATTGAAGGGGTTGAAAGATTAGCTTTTTGCATAACGTTTTTTCTAATCAACTAGTACATTTCTTCCATCAATGAAGTAAGTAATTGAAAATGCAAATTGTCATTAATTATCCGTGTTATCGATTTGAAAAAATAAAAGGAAGGTACGCTGAAACATTAAAGAAACAAATTGCAGATTGTTTTAGGAATTTCTCATTTATCTACGTTGGTGCCTTTTCATTTTTCTAATTATAGGTTCTTTTTTCGCCAGCGTTCACCTGCCATTACGTCGCCATCATCAGTGAAGAGTCAGTCAGCGGTAGGAAGAATAACAAGAATCAAGGTGCGCATACGAAGATGGCCAGCACGGCACCACCAACACATGCGCCAAGGGCTGAAAGCATTCACACATATTCAATAACTTACACAACATCAGATCGCATCAGCATTTTCGTTTCTTATCTCGCTTTTGATTTCTTGCCTCCCCTCCTTCTCGCTCTATTCATCTATTCTTTCGGCTACACGAAATTGGTGCGAGAGAATCAACAAAAAGTGCACAGTTTGCAATGCACGGCATCGTGAAGCGAAAAAAAGCAAGCAAATAAAAAGGCGAGCCAGAACGGACTTGACACGAGCAAGACTACGACCGGCCGCCCGTCCGCGTCCATCTCGCGCGCCTCCGTATTTTTCTACATGGCAGCGTCCGAGAATTGAATTGAAATTCGATCCGGCCGACGCACGAGATTTCGCTCCCTGCGTCGTTGTTCCCTCTGGACATCCCATGATTCGCATCAACTCTAAACGGCGGACACCGTACGCTGAATAGAAATGTGCGCCAAGTGCGAACGCGTACGTAATGCATACATGCATGTCGCAGTCAGCTTGACACACACGCTCCAAGGGTGGAAAACGAATACGCATGCATGAATGACACGCTGCCGCCGCTACTGCCGCCCCCGCGTGCCTTCTAAACAAGAAAATGCAATGACCATCATTCGCGCGTGTGGGAGAAGTGCAATTTTCAAAGGCAAAAGTTAACGCACCGCCAACGAATGAAGAGCGACAGTGAGTCGTTTATAAATAATTCACACCACGCGTAAATAGTCCGCATGATGATAATGAAAATCAAACAAACTCGTGGGGCTTGATGGATACACGAAAAGACATTTGCACCACAAGCATAGAGAAAAAAGATTCAAAGAATGATATTATACGCTGTGTGTCGATTTGTAAATTAGTACAATTTAGTTTTCTGCTTACATTTGCGTTTCAAACAACAGCCAAACAAAAGGTTTTGCTTCACTGAGCAAAATCATTTCGTAGGGTGCGCGCATATTGCCGAAATTCGAATAAACATGCCGTGAATTTAAGAGAGACAAAAACCATTATACGAGAGCGCAATAGAGAAGTGAATAGAATAAACCGAAAAACTAGTTGCCAGCTCAGCTTAGATTCAACAAAAGTACGTATCTACCTACTACCCGTCTTAAAAATTACGACTTAAGTCACTTACCAACTTGAATCATCAAATTTTCTCTCTTAACCCACACAGCCCAAGACTACTTTTCATAGAGCTATAATTAAAATACTTTAACTTCTATTGTTTTCACCCTAAAACGCTGATTAGTGAATTTTTGCTAGTTGGGTAATTTACCAATCGAGAAATGTTTTTAGTTTGTGTAGTATTTGCTACCCTGTTGAAAATGCGTATAGGTATGACCTTGAAGAGACTCAAGAACGTTGAGTCGTCTTTAGTTGTGTGGTGTGCTTAGCTCAGTATGCGCACTGGCTTAGAATGTGGGGGTTGGAAGCAAGCGGCCCACAATAAATAAATACGCAACGCTTCTGGCTTAAGCACGAGAGAGACGTATTGCTGCTTTTCGGAATTTACTTATTTGATGGCATAGTTGTTTATTTCAAATAGAGAAGATAGATATGCGCATTGTAAATGCCGCAACATGGCTCCACTCTGCAGCACGTACAAACATTGTAAAATGAGCAAAGTGCAAAACGAAATCTTTTAGCATTCCAATCCATCATATCAAAGCGAAAATCACAAATTGTATTTAGCAAGAGTTGAATTTCGTTTTAGCTGATGACTTCGAAACAAGTTCCGAACAGATTATGAATTTTATATTAATAAACCTGATGATAGTAAAGTGGTTAAAATAGAAGCAAATGCAACACCTTTTCAACCACACAATGCAGGTAGAAGTTTGGAGGCTTGATAAATGCAGTGGTTGGACGCATATAAAGCGACTTAAAATGTGCTGATTCTAACGGGACTTGTTCAATCAACAACCCTTGATCGCATATTCTCTTCATACTTGCGTATTCCTCCGCACACACATATTCTACCCTGCCGCGTGTATATTTATCATCTATCCATTCTTAATTGGCTTCGGCTTTTCTTCTCAATCAGGTTTTTTTCAAGATTTTCCTCCGAGCTAAGGATTTCTCATTCGTTATGTTAATTTCATACATTCCAATGCATTGAAGCATGAGCATTAAACGCTTTTCATCTTGTCAAGCTTATCAAAAACTTGAAGAAACTTTTGTTACTTTGAAAATATCGCGAGTTGATTAATCACACAAAAAAAGAATGAAACAATGAAATGAGTTGTGTTGTTGATTATTCGCAGAAATGGAGTCAATGTGTCAAAATAAGAAAAAGAAGTATTTTAATAAGAAGCGCAAAACATGCGAACGTTCACTCGACGAAATGGCAATGGCTTTATAATTACAGGATGCAAACGATGCAAAAGTCGCCGCCGACATAATTCCAAGATTTTTTTAATACTTATCATCAACAGCTTGGTTATTAATCAAGTATAATTAAGAAGAAATCACTTGATTCATTTACGTTTCTCGCTATTTTTTATTACGATTTTGTACGGTCACTAAATGACAAATTGAACGAATTGATTGACCAGTTGATTGTCCACCTTGTCCACCTTATTCACCCTTTGCGACATGTCAATTGGACAATGATGGACGTGATCAACTCGTTGAGCCATCAACTACCTGCCACTTGACTCAATATGCCAAAAGGCCATCGACGAACAATGCCGTGTGTGAAAATTGCATTTGTTTTTCATGGCGTTTTACGTTTTCATCAATTGATTGGTGACAATCGCACGTTTATCACTTGATACGTAGTCAGTCGTCATTGTCGTCGTCGTTATTTTGGAAAGAAGAACCGTTACGTTTTTATTTCTATCTAGGTCAATTTCGATTGTGCACTATCATTGTGAACGACGAATGAAAAATTGTGAAATTGCTCTTTTCTCGATGCACGCGCTCCAATTTCTCACGCTTCCATCTCGTCGGCAATAAATGTAATCGAATATCGACTATTAAACCTAATAGATGGTAAATGCGGCCACCCCTCAGAATAAATTCATTGTGTCATCTTTATACACAGCATACAATGACTTATGGTTCTTCCTTTGGTAAATGCGCAGCGAAGAATTCTAATTCTATGTAGCGGCTATATTTTTTTAAATGTTTTGTTGAATTTACATTTTTGCTGTGGTATTTTTTTGTGGTCAATATCACGGTCATTTTAGAAGATTTCTAAAGATTTTTGCAAGTCAAGAGGCAGTGAAATGTAAGCTGAATTGATATGGGAATTAAAAGTTTAAAACTTTTTATATGTTTGTATTCTCCCGCTCTCGTTAGCCCTAAGCAATTGCTCAGGTTACCAGGGTTCACCACGTGGAGGTGAGAGTCGGAATTGAGTAGAGATGAGTCCAGTTGACTATCTCTATCCCTTTTGAACCCCAATAGTTTTGTTTATTATTGTTAAATTCGTGAATGTTGTAGGCAACCTCAGTTGCCGTACATGGTCTTTGAATTTCACTCTATGAGAATTGCATTTTCATATTTTTAAATTCACCATAGAACG
The DNA here is from genome assembly GCA_963978815.1 of Aleochara curtula. Taxonomy (NCBI): domain Eukaryota; kingdom Metazoa; phylum Arthropoda; class Insecta; order Coleoptera; family Staphylinidae; genus Aleochara; species Aleochara curtula. Next base: position 743,005 of record OZ022219.1, read on the forward strand.
TAAATAACTACCCTCTATATTGACTTATTACCCTAGATATTGACTAAATGATTTTTTATGCATAATTCACCTTTAAATAGCGGTCCATTACGACCGCTTTGAGTCTGCTTGGAGAAGAATCATTTGCGTCGCTTTAAATCTAGAGTAATGCGCATACTTTCCGCGTTTTCCACAAAAAAAGTGAAGACATTCTATTGAAACATATAAGGGTGCAAAATTAGGGTGGGGTATGTGTGGAGACCTTAGCATTATAGATTTTTTCATCTATTGAAATGTTTCCTACAATGCTATAATTTTGTTGACGGGTTAATAGCAATAAATTTAACATTGTAAAAACTATTAATATAAAATATATAGTCCTAGGAATTTTCGTTATATTTTATTATGAAAATAAGTGGTTCAGTTGTAGGAGCAACTAAAATCCAGAATCCGCCTTGAAATTTAGGGAATTTGACAGCTGCCCGTTCCCATGTTCTTTCAAACGCATAATAACATTTAACACACTATTACGCGCACTTTATGACCAACTCCCTACTTACGATGTTACTTTTTCACTTTCTTCCGTCAATAAAGCCACAGCTTACAATGTTGACCACAAGTCAATAATATTTTTTATCGAATTCTTTCACTAATCATTTGAATGCTAAACTTCTATACTCTGCAAGATAAAATAAATGTGCGAGTCTCATCCCTGTAAACTCGTATATATTCTTAAGCTTAAATTAGATAAATAAGCATATAATTAATTTTTAAATCATCAAAATCGGTCTAAAACTTTAAAAGTTACAGCAATTTCAACTTTTCCCATTTGCAAAGTATAAAGAATTTAATAACGTTGCAGAATTGAAGCAAAATTAAAATATTAATGCAAAATTGTATAGATTTATAGCTGTCACAAAGAGATATTGAGATAAATTTTATATTTATCAGTAAATAAATTACTTTCAACAAGTTTTAATTAAAAATCCAGCCATTTCATAAAGTAATATTAATATTTCAATAAGTGCCATGCCATAGCCTGATAGCGCCATTCATGCTAGTAATAATAGTTTTTAAATCATTAAAATCGGTCCAATAGTTTAAAAGTTATAGCGATTTGAAAATTTCCCGTGCGCCGCGACGCTACTACCAGGGCAAACTCGGCTGCGCGTAAAAATTTCATCAAACCCGAGTTACTCGGCTTATCAAAGAAAACCGCGGTCCATGCTTGGCTTCCAGGCCGTAGAATAGACGTAGCGGAATTCTGCCTACTTCGGCAATCTTCGTGGCGTCCGCGCCGCCCGAACTATCCTCGGCGCGATGCAACACTAACCGCGGCACCGCTAATGCGCTTATGACTTCTGTTGCTGCCGGTTGCACCAGAAGCATAATAGCCAACAATTAGCACTGCACATATTAATTAATATCTCTGGAACCATAAGAGCTATCAAAATAATTCTTGCACTACTAGAAAGCTCATTAAATTTATGACCACATATCCATAATTCATTAAATTTTGTTCGACAGATTCGGCGTAATAACTTCTCAAAGTTAACGTACTTTTGCGCGATATTGGCTCGTAATAATTAAATTTTTTTTTGACATATAATTTTTTGTTTACCTCTGAAGCTTTTAATGATGATTCCATTTAAATAGCGTATAAATTCTAGTAGTTATGTTAATTTAAAGTTGCATGTAATCAGCGTCAAGTACTTAGAGGAGCATTCACCATCCAAATAGGTATATCGCTAAAGAAGTTTCACTTTAAAAAATAGAATCAAAAAGATGATAATAAAAATATCCTTTTGGGGATAAATATGAAGTCCTTGGCATTGAGTTGAGTTCGCACCTCCCTGAAGACGCATTCAAGGACATCCGTGAATGAAACGCTGGTGGCTGTTTGTATAACTGGGGCATTTCGAAGAGTTTTCGTTGCGGTTTTCAATGCTTGGATCCTGGGTCTTGAAACTTTGTCTTGGGAGAGCAACCTGTTACGCGCCGCTCAATCGCTAATGCGCACCAGGCGAGCGCAAGAAGGAGCAAAGATCCTTCTGCCAAGAAAGCGCGCACGTCGCGACGTGTGGAAGAAAGAAGTATCTGTGGCGCACTGTCTGCCGGCTTGCTAAATGGGATAAAACTGCGAAAGTGGTCGCGAGTCCATGCGCAACTCACAAATTAATGACTCTCTGTTGTTGCATGCGTCTTCTTCGCTCTCGTTTTCTTCCACGGCGCGCCAAGCAGCCCGCAGCGTCTTGAATGAGTTAGATAAACTTTCTGCGTCTTTCATTCATAAAATTTCCTAGTATACTCGTCGTCGTCGTCGTCGTCTTCTTCTTTGATTAATACGAGAGCAATAAAATAAAACGTGCTTTCGAAAGATTACTTAACTAAATTAATATTAGGAACACAAGTGAAAAGTATTCTTTGTTTTTCCATAAAAAGTATTGAATTAATAGGAAATACTCTTGTTGTTTTCTTTTGTTGGTGATTTCCGATTGGTGCATTCCACAAATAGCACGCCAGCATCAATGTCCGGCTGATTGTTGCACACCGTTCGCGTTTATTCTTTGTGCGACCGCCCGTAATTTGGCGCGCGGCGGCCGCGGCGTCTCATCGTTTTGGCATTTCGTCTGCAAATCGCTGCCAGCGTGTACAATTCTCTCTGCTGTTGCTCTCCTTCAAGGCCATTCTCATAGCGCTGCATTCAAAGGCTTAATGTTCCAAACGCTCAACAGAGTTTAATGATCAATTCTTGATGATGATGACCATAATGTGAGTGATGATGATAATAATGTTTACGTTTTGCTCAACAATATCAAAGTAGAGTTTGATGCACATTTTTATTTATTTCTAGGCTTAATTATTCCATGGCAAGAGTACAGAATTATGATTTAGAAGAAATGGTTAATTTTCTACAAAATACACCAAAATCTAACAAATTATCCTTCTTACCCTTATCACAAACGTCCAGCCCATAATCACGACGAAATCTTAATGTCTCATTAAAGCTTGCTTCGTCCTCCTCCTCATCCCCAACTTCATTTTCTTTTTTTACGTGTAAATATTGATTACGTCCTTCGTTCTTCTGCTTTGGAGGTATGCAAGACGTCACGTCCACCCTAATTATCTGGACAGTGCGTGGACTCTGTGGTTTCGACAGTATGAAGTGAATTTTTTTACTCTTTTTGCGGCAATTGCTCGATTCGCCTGCAATGAGATTCGTGCTTCCATCTCGACATTTCGCAGACTTATTATCAATATTATTACTACGATTATCTTGAACAATGACTGGTTGTTCGTCTTTAATTTTTTTTGACGTTGGTTTTGTTTCAACCGTCTCTTCGATATTTTCGGCGCTATGCATGACGAGACGTAAGATATCAAAGTTGAAATCAACATCATTCACATCATAATTTGATTGCGTATTCAAAAAGCAATTGCAACTTTCCTCAAGTTGCTCATTTATCTCAATAACTTGATTATTTGAATTTGTGTCTAATTTACTAACAATGTCAGAGGCTGATAAAAATTTCGGTGGCTTTAAACCAAATTTACTGCGCTTTTTCTTTGCAGAAACTTTTTGTGGACTGTAATTATTGAAGGACGTTGGTAATTCTAATTGTTTTATATTAATTTTCTCCTGCTGATTATCCTTTTTACGTCTCGGACGATTAAAGTGAAATGAGTAACTGCAAAGTCAATAAATATTTCAATTGCTAATTCAACATTAAAATATTATTGTTTACTCGTGTAAAATTTCACTAATGTAGAAATTATTTTCACTTTTACTTCTTGCATATTTTGAGTTGTTTTGTAAATATTTATTTATTAAATAAGTCTGACGATCTTGTAGTTTAATTCCTTGTCCTTGCATGTCTAGCCTATAACAATATTAATCATGTAATAATTAATCATCGATAGTGTAATAAACATAAGCACCATTAACTTGGTTAATATTTCTTAAGAGCAAAGAAGAAAAAGGAAATTTTTAATAACAGTTTGTGACCTATTTAATCATATTTGTGGAGCCCTTTGAATGAGGGTGACATCCGGTTGATAGGCTTTGAAAACGCATCGATCAGCATCGAACTTCTTTTCAATACGTTCAAGCAGTGAATGTTTGAATGAAAGGTGCGCGTACTTCGTGCACTTTGAGGGGGCGAGGGTGTACACTACCACCACCGGCATGGTGTTTGGTGTTCAAAGTGCCAACAAAAGGTGCTAAAGGTGCAATAATAGAACATTATCAGCAGTGTGCAAATTTTTGGTTCCCACGGTTTGATCATGGCAAGGTGCCAAACATATGTGCACGAAACTTGTAAACAACTCTTTTCATTCCCCTGCTTTTTCATTATTCTATTATCTATGAGGTTTTGTATGTAAAATTACATTTGATCCAAATAGATTAATATTTTTGTGGTATAGATTATATCAGTTCTGCTTTAAGCCATTTTAGTAAGTAAGTAAATTAAACTTTTTTAGCGCTTTCTGCGAAATGCAATAATAAGTTAAGTATGCAGTAATGACGTCAAGATTCGTAGAATTCGCGCATTTTATTGACTCATTTTACATGTTTTGCAATTGAGTTTTTATTGTTTTCTTTTGTTATGCATTGTGTGATTTCATTTTACTAGACCACACACACTATTATTTTGCTAAATTAATTGAATAAAACCAATAATAATTTAGTTATTTTGCATGCTAATAATAAACAAACCACACACATTGCCTGTGTGTAACCATCAAGTATTAGAGTTGGAAACCAGCAAGCCAGCAAGAAAAGCAGAAAATGTCAAGCTGTCATTCATTGCCTTCTTCATCTTCCACCAGGACGATGTCTTTGTGGCTCGCGTTTGCTCTCACATATAATAATTGCTTGCCTTCTTGCATACACGCGCGCTCACCACGATATATGAATGAAGAAGAAAAAATATAACTTGACGTGCAACAGCACAAATCAGCCAAAAACAACAACGCAACACAACGCCAAGTTTTTCATACTGGACAGGTATCAAACATTAAGCTGATGTCCGCCAGCATGTAAACGTTTTCTCAGCGAGATGACTTCTCTCCCTCGCCGAACGCGCGGCCCAAGTGACTGCACTTTTGACAAAGGTTTATGACATACGAAGTGTAATCAACGCGAAATGAATATGAAAAACTACCCAATTCGCAAGTCATTTATCTTCTGTCTTGTCGATGTCTATGCTTCTTTTCTCTGCATACTTATTAATCACTATTGGTGCAAAACAAAAATTCAAATCACCATTACCCAATCAAAACAACAAAACAAGAAAAAGCGCTCAAAGCAATTTGTCATGTGACTTACCAAGTTAATAATTCTTATTTTATATAGGTCTTTAATTATTTTAGTTCTTTGTTTCTTTGTTGTTTACGACTCTAGCAGGATATGCAGAAAAGTGCGTGTTGTATCAGGAGAGCGGGCGCGCGTTCGCCTTTGCGCTTTTCTTGAGCGCTGGGTAACGACTAACACGATATCCATTACAAGTCGCGTTTTTCCAGGCCGTCCGATGTGAAAACTAGACAGCACGGCGCAATTTTCCGCACGCTAACACCCAACAATTGTGCCAATATAATAATATATCGTGGTAATAAATTTACGCGCTCAATGGAATGTAATTCACTTTCTAACAAATAAATATTTTTATAGCTCGCAAGCTATACAACTTATTATACCTAAAAAATATAAAAGTTTCAATTAGCTTCATTACACACACTGTACACGTAGCGATTATGTATATAAAATAAACAATACATTTGTAACGTTTGGCATGCGGAGTTGTGCTCGTTTTATTTGTTTGTGCCGTCTAACAAGGTGAAATTTCAGCTCAGTTCGAAATTGATGCAAAACTCACACCGACTGAATATGAAATGAAAGAAGAGACGTGTTTGAAAGTTATTTGTAGGCGCGCGCATTGAAATGCGAATCAAATATCACGTTCAGTGTTGGAAACTGAAGCGGTTCGTTTGGCTCGCGGTTAACACTTTTGATGTGTGCAAAATTGCATGCGAACATCGTCAATGTAACATGACTTGTTCATGGTGTGGCGCCAGTCAAGAAGGCAGAGCACATGAGTGAGTGGAAAGATGGGTGGTAAAACGGGGGCGGCGAGTGTGATCGTCATGCAACATGCATATGATGATGGGAAACTGTAAGTAAGCAGGCAGCTGTCGGTTGCACGTTTATCAAATTTCCTCAATTGAGGCTAAATTTTTCAAAACGTCTACTAACTGCACGTTGCAAGTTTTTCCTGCTCGTCCTTTTCGCGTACAACAATGTGAATGAGTAACAGGCGCTGGCAAGTACAAACAGATCAATTAATTATCGACAGTGATTAAATATTCCAGTCTGTCGTGTATTACTTGTATTATCCTTTTTGAATTGATTGGAAATCGTTTACAAAGCACTGCAATTATTTTCAATCCTTTGCTCTGCGTGTTTTTCTATTTAATTTCCGGCTCTTTATATTAATGAGTTGGTAATAAAAATGCAGTATTTTGTTGAATACTTATAAATTAGACTTATCAAAGTTTACCTGGCAAAACCTCTTGGCAAAAACTTTTATTGCAACTAAAAGAAAATTCAACCCAATTTCTGTAGTTTTTTGGTTGTGCAGTGAATTATTAATCGAATAAATTTCACCTGACTGGTAAATCGGTTACACGACTGTTGATTTATCCGGAAATAAGTTTACTTTTGACGTTTGCTGCATGTAGCACGAACCTTTCTAAATTTTAATTATTACATAGAATAAAAATTTGTCTTATTATCAAGTAATAAATGAAATTTATTATTAGCTATCTCATTAATTACGATATTAAAACCATAATATTTTTGTTTGTATTTTTAAAATTTACTTGTCGTAAAAGTCTCATATCAAACAAGGATAATTTACGTTTGGAATAGAAGTTTTCTTCGCATGTTTAGAGCGCGTTAATCCGAAGCACATTAAGTTTCCCGTAACGTTCAACGCTATCCTATCATTAATTTGCTTCACTTATTCCTGCATTACCTTTGAAATTTCTATAAAATGAAATGATGCCTTGGCGTATGTTTGTAATTATAAGCACGAAACTAAATTTATTATACTAATTTTTCAATTAAATTTTGATTTGGCCATTGTTCCAAATATTTATTTACTCTGGCTAATCCTAGTCCATTCATTACGCGTAATAATGCTTAGAATGTTAGCTGCATTCTCCGATAAGAGAACACATTGAGACATTGAGTAATTGGAAATAATTTGGTAAAGAAGTGAAAATGCGAAAAGCGTGCCGTGGAAAGTTCATCTGGGAGTTGGCAAACAGTCGTCGGCAGGTGTCATGCGATAATAAGGAGAATATAAGGAGGATTCCTTAGAGTCCTTTGGCGTTTTGCGGTGTGGTCCCGGCGCGCGCCTTCATGAAGGCGGCGAATTCAATGGGATGTATCCTTTTCCGCGCGCGTGCCACGATCCTTGAGCGTGCCGTCTGGGAAAAGGATATTAGTAAGGGTAGGTCCGGGATAAACGAAAACGAGGAAAACATGAAAAGTTTCTCGCAAGAAACTCGCGAGATCCCCCAAACAAGTGACGGCAATAAGCGAGCCAAAAAGGAAACTCAGCCAAACTCCGGATTTTAGTGGGGCGTCGACTAGACGCGCATCCAGACGCACTCCAGAAATTACCCCAAAGGATTCGAACGAATCGCAGGATAATAAAGCATCAAGACGCTAAGGATGGGAAGAATCTATTATAACTGCTGCCACCGGAACAAAAAGGCTCTCAAGGGACTTATACCCCGTAAAGATTTTCCCACGTTATCAAGCACATTAAGGATAACACAATCCTTTTATTCACTTTCCCATAATATTCGTTAAACGATGGCAACAAATAAACCACATGTTGATTAAACTATTAACTAATCAATTGCCTTCTAATAATTAAGTTCCAATCTAATCAATCACTAAAATTTCCAATCAGCGTGAATAATTCAAAGTATTTAGAAATTTAAAAATTTCTGGCGTCAACTTATGAAGTCGCACTGCATCACGATATTTAGGGAATACGGATGCAGGGAATATGCATGTAGGGTGCGTATTCCTACAGGACCTCCAGCAGGACGAGAGTATCAGGCGTTCATGAACGCAGAGAAGCTTAGCGTGTGGGGGCGGTTGTGATTGTCGCCTGCAGTACTGCACTGACGCTTGCGCAACAGCACATATATTTGCCGCCCTCGATGCGCGCCTGATCCCGCACACACTTGGGGTTGCATTGCGCGGTCGCGAGTTTCCTAGGGGTTGAAGTCAATGCGCGCGTACAGGATCAAACGTTGCGATATGAAATTCATACACACGGTGTGCGTGGGATGCGCAAGGATTATTATGCCATCCTGTTAACCAGCGGTTGCATCCGTGGGTTCTGCGCATAGATGGCGGTTGACCAAAGGGTTCAACGTTTGATTGTATTAAATTGCGTTTTTATCAGCGTGCCATTTTATCAAGAGGTTTTAATTGCAAAAAATTAAATTACCACTTGTCCTATCTGAAATTAACAGAAATTGCACCGTTTTTTCCATGGGGCCGTCTACATATTTTACGTACAAATATCGTTGCTTCCTGCTTCCAGGACGACGGACAAAAAAAGGCAGATGACGCATCGTCACCGATAGTTTAAGCTAATATTAAACCGGATGCAAATTTCAACACGTGCGTGTGTTTCTGCGCAGATAAGAAACGAGAGTGGATGAAACCATTTTTTCTCGCGCGACGTTTCTTGTGGTGATAAACAAAGTATCTCTTTTTGTGCAGGCGAACCCAAGGCGAGTGAAGGACGAGCGCACTGCCCGTTCGGTGGCGATGGCTGCGGATGATGTATGTATGTCTCAGGCAGTGCGGACGAGCGCGTACATGCAAACGCGCGCGCGAAGGAGCAGGAACAGGACGAGGAGGAGGAGGAGGAGGAAGGTGTGTATGCATGGCTAAGCGACTCGCTGACCAACGGCCGCCCGAAGGAGCGCGATCTGCGTTTCGCATACTTTCCGGGAGTTGAAGATCGATAGAGCGTCCCTGTGGCACCCCCTTCGATCCTTTCCATATTGTTCATTTGTTTTCTCCCTTGGACCAAAAGCTCATTATCCAAGGCATTGTTTAATTACATGTTATACACAATTATAACTACCTGCTTTCACTCACTTGTTGAACTTTTTCAAACTTTGTACCTACAACCTACGCATATTCAGACTGATTGAAAATGAATTTGTTTCCAAAGAAATTTGAGTATGTATTACCTGTTTAGTTTAAATACATAACTTGTATGCGTTTATATCTCAAAGGACTTTCACTTTCACGTACGCGTACGTCTGGACTTTCTCCCTCGTCTACGAGTAGGAGAGCACGTTCACTGTTATTCCTCGCTTATAAGTTTTACTTTCATTTCATCATTCCATAAAATCCTGACTGATGAAAAAACCTCACGGTCAACGCTCAGGATTAAAGTTTTCTATGTTTAATGATTATTATCCTTGGAGATATTTTTTAAAATAAATTGCGAATTGGTTGCTGTAATTTCGAGTAAATTGAATGTATTTTAATATTCTCTGATATTCTATCATGAAATATGCGTATGAAGCAAGCGTATTTCCTTGAGAATGAAGTCAATGCGCACATTGCCGGCGTATAAAGGCAGAGAGGATGAAGAGAAGCGGGAGAAAGCGTTTGAAAAGTCTGAGGAGCAAGAGGAACGCATGTCCAGCCAGCAAGGATGCGAGGAAGGGATGCACACAGTTGGAATATGTAAACGAAGTATGACGAGCGCTCCCTCAACGGAATGACCAGCGGTCCTCTTCGTGCGGGGGGTGGTTGACGAGTTCGGGGGATGGCTGCGGGGTAAGGAAAAGGACGTCAGTTGTGTGTACGACAACGCGGGAGTGCCACGGCAAGCAAGTATTTTAAATTCCACTAGGTGAATTGGAAAATGTTGATTGGTCACTTGTCCTATAATTATCAACTTAAATTCCTAAAAGAAATCTATGAATATCAAGGATTAGCATAAGAAAGTTTTAAAAGTTGTTGCTACAAGTTGCAGAATTTTGAATGATTGTCATCAAACACCCAGTTGATGAAAAGCTGAGACTTTGCATGCATAGTACGCGCGAGGTGATGCTGGCAGGGTGAGAGAATGTTGAAGGGGAATACTGGACATTTGAATGTGCACACACTTACAGGAGAGGCAAGGAGAGCGTGCATGCCTTCTAGGTCTTCGATATCGGTGCGTGTGCGTGTGCAAGGACCACGAAGGACTGGCCTCTACACATGCAGACGTGCAGTGTGGGGGAGGCAAATGCGCACACGGTGAGTGAAGCGAGACGAGATGAAGGAGCGGGACGGGGGCCGGCTGTAAACTTTCGCTTCTCAAAGATCAATACCTCCACTAGTCGTCCAGCGGGTCTTCGCCGGTTTACTTGGACTTGACACCGCGCTACATCACCAGATTAGATATTCCGGACTAAGAGGAGGAAAGCGTACGCATCTGTACGGCGGCGGTAGCTTTACACACATGCGCGTGCGCGCATGCAAACACAAAGGCGGCCTGCTTAATATTTCGCTGCTTGTTTGACTATCTATTCAATGGCATCCGCTAGGACCGCCGACGAGCTGCTCAAGTCGAACATGATGTTGATATGGATGTGGATGGGTGACACATTGAAGGACCCGAGCCAACCGCCGTTCTTATTGTCAGCCGATACACAGAAGCCTTGCTGCTACTGGAGCTATTGCTCTTGTTGTTGTTTTCGCGCACTACATTTCCGTTTGCTAATAACATTTGCCAACGTGGTTGTGCAAATATATGCGAATTGAATTTGCTCGCTGTGGTGGTGCGGCGAATTTAATTCAATTTTGATTCTGCAAGCAAACTTTTTCGAAAGTTGTCATTGTTGCTGGAATTTTTTATTGTTCGGCGAGCTATCAGAGAGAATAACAGTGAATGTCAGTGTCATCAGCGTTAATTGGCAAGAACGCATTATAAGTAATAAATAATGGAGCGGCGAGCGCGCAACGAATCAAATATTAAATAATCACAGCCAGTCATCAACGCAATTCCCGACACGCTTTCCCCGATGTTGGGCTGACGGGGTGCTGGTGATGGACCATTTAGGGGCTATCGAGTTGTCGCGGCACAAGCCGGGGGGTAAGAAGATTTCAATAACATTCATATTGCATTGAAGCCTGGATGTGGAAAACCCTTTTCGGTCCATTAAAGTTTTTCATTATTCACGCAGCGCCAATTTCCCCACTACCATTGCATCAACGCAGTAATTATACCATACGTATTCTTGGAATAGCTCTATTACTATCGCATTAAATGTTTTCATCGTTTCAGCCCACATTAAACTATTACTATTTTTTCGCTTGCCACCCCGCATGCCATGAAAAATTCAAATGTATAACGCTTGAAATGCAAAACAGGAAAGTCCCCCACTCTCTGTTATCTCTGTGTCACTTTGCCAGGACACCGATTGTACTTTTTATTCCTTTAATCTTTTATGATGCTATTAATGGTCAGCATCACAGAGGAAGCATCTGAATCAAATAATAATACCTACACTTGTGCTGCTGCTATAGTCAGCTGACAAAAGTTTGAAAGTTGTTTTGCTAGGGAATCAGTTAGAAAAGTATTGGTTAAATTCTAGCGCGTAGAAGAAAATTCGACGCAAATAGCGCGCTAAATGTGCAAGTCATTTCAGGCACGAAGACTGACAGTTGCGTTCATGCATACGCGCACATAATTTAGACTATTTCGCTCGGTGTGCGATGTACAAGCAAGCTTGAACTAGTTCGATACGCACGGGCACCCAATGAAACTGCCTTCGCTTTGTTGACGAAGGAAGTGGAGGCTGCGAGGAAGGAGCGCAATGGTGGCGGCCAGAATGGACATCGCCCGGTTCAATCAATACGAAACCTAAGGGAACTTCGCAGCGTGCACGCTCCTCACTACTCCTCACGCCACATGTGCACAACTAAACTACATTTTACTTGAGAGAGTTTAAAGGTAAACTTTCACCGAAAATTATTACTCCTGAGTTATGACGTGCGCGCTCTATATCTTCGCAGCTATTACAAGCGCGTAAACGCCGCATAAAATGAAAAATGAAAGTAGTAACGGAGTAGAAAATGCCCAAGGAACGAATTTTCAAAATCTCATCAAAATACAGCCACCGGTCAATGTGGACGATCATGCTACTTTTTTTATCCTGGACGTTGGACGTTATGCTGACAAAAAACTCGTGTGTTGTTATGTTTCAATTTCTTTCCCGCCGAGTCCTGTTTGCCTAGTGCTATGCTACGTCAGGATACGCGCGCAAAAGGACGAGCAACAAGAGTAACATTTCAGAACTTGAAAACCAACTTGATGAAAGAATTCTGAAATTCTCATCTGAATAACTGAAACTAGGAATATTCTAGTTTTTCTTGTCTAAAAATAAGATTATGAATTAAATATTTGCACTGACGAATGAAATGACATATAAGATGGCAATCCGTGCTTAAAATGTCCTCGATTATCATTCATAATCAATGAAGATCTCAATGGTCTGAATGGCATATTAACATTTCCATGATCCTTTCGATTTTTACTGCCCAGCCAGGATAAATATTTAATGAGACTTTTTATAGAAATTATGTGATATCCTTCGGTTTGTATAGCGCATTAAAAATTTCATTTAACAATAAGTTAGTTAGAATTTAGCACTCCTTCCTGCAATTTTCCCACTTCCGGTTCTTCGTTGCTTTATATGTATAACCGAACTTGTACAATTTTCAAGAATCTTAAGAGGGGGACAACACTATTTATATCCTACAAAGTGTTCCAACAATGCCAGCCTAATACGCAGAACAATAATTACAGCTTGGCGTCGGGCGTAATTTAATTTTGTTAGTTACGAACGCACGTTGTTGCTGGAAGTATCTCAAAACTAAAAAATAGCGGCGCACGAGTGTTGTGTTAGTGGTCCTTTTGAATTAGCCATTGGCAGTATGTGCGCGCTTGGTGCACGCGTTGCTAAATTGGTTTGTGTGTTTTTATGGTCGTGTTTTAGTACCCGGACCAAACGCGCGTGAGTTCGCTCTTCCAGAGGAAGCGGGTCCTGTTGGCGAAGCCAGTATGATTGCACTGCTGTACTCGTAGAGGCTGCTCCTGCTTGCCTTGCCTTGCCTTGCCTCGCTTCCTTCGCATTCCGTAACAAAGCTTTAGAATCCTCAACGCACAAAGAACCAAATTAACGGACGGAAGCAAAAATATCACGCACTCTACGTACGCGTATTGATTGTTTCTACTTCATTGTGGTTGCACATTGCGTAGTTTAATCTTCATTAAATGTTTACGAAGCTATTCAAATCAATTTCAATTTTAAATAAATTTCTACTTACTATGTGCAAGTCGATAAGTAATATAAAGTAATCACTTTACCTGCACCTTTCAATTAATAAACAAATTTATATATCTTGTTCTTTACTTTCAAGAGCTTGCTTCATGGATTCTGGAATGAACGCAGTTTTAATTAAACAAATTTAAGACCGAAATAAAACCTTAACTAATAGCCGAGCATGTTAGCACCCTGGAGCAAGGAGCATATATTTCCAGAGTAAATGAAGGATCGGGGGCAAAAGTGCGCCGGCTGCTCTGATGACAACCGCTATAGGCTGGAACAGATGCAATAGAAACGCACTGGATTTCAACGACGGCCAATAATAACATACTTTTGATTTAGAACGAAATTCTCGAAATTCGACGCAATTCGCACGTTTATAGTCGTCGTAATAGTCCTGCTTCGATTATTACCAGCTTGCGCGCTCGGTTCCTTTCCTTCCACAGGCGAGATTGCTTTCGCTGCGCGAGTATTGAAGGAACACGAAACTTATTTGTGGAAATTCCTTGATTTGAGGGCATTAGATAAGAAAATATGATCATATCTTTAGTTGAATATAAGTGAATATAAAATATTTTAAAACCATCACAAATTGCTTAAAATTTTGAATTAGTTCTGTGACATTGACTAATGAATTTCTAAGTTAATTAAATAATTTAAATAGACAGTAAATGACTGTAAAATTAAACATTAATACTAATTGTATTAACATATACTCGATTTTTCGAGTTAATTAAAGTTAAAGTTATCAATGTGGAATTATAAAGCATCATTTCTCGTTGATCACTTTCGCGAAGTAAACTAAATGGATCCCGATCTTTGTACTTTACGAACACGTTCGAAACATCATCAAATGTAACCTTGTCAGAATTATTTATCCGTTGAAACACATATGTTTCATTTGGTTTTAGATATCTATCATTCAGGATTACATTGATATCATGTTCTAATGCAGCACGTTTAAAAGTATCTAAGTCACAATAATTTCTTAATTGGTACTCTAAAATTGCTGTAGAATTGAATGCATTTGTATTGACGATTTCGAAACAATCTAAAATAATTACTTGAGGGGGGCTGTCTGTTTGAAATTTGTATGTTGAAGCCCTTGGAGTTGTAGTTGATAATTTAACGTCTTGTGGCGGTAACGTGTACACAGGCCTGTCATAAGTCGGTGGACGACTTAAATCTTCATACATCTAAAGAAAAATTACTAAGTAATGAAGAAATATTCAATAGTTTTACTTACATAAGTTGAAAATTGTGATTGAATTCGCTGAGCGATAATTTCGATGATTGGAGGAAATTTGCTAACTGTAATCGTTGGTCGAAATATGTTAAATAATGATGGTGGAGTACTTGACGTTTGCGCGATAATAAATTGTCCATTTTGTATGAGTGTTAAACATAGGATAAATAATTGTTTAATGGACATTGTTAATTTTTTGTAACCGCACATCTACTGTTATTTGTTGAATTAATACACCTGCTTATATAGCTTTGATTGGCATACTTTTCTTGCAACTGTAAGATGAATACGAAGAATAAATCTTCTTGAGATTAAGTTATGTCGACCGCTCAACTGGTTTTAATTGCGCATAGTATTAACGGATCGCAATATTGAGACCACTGATCTCTGTTTTAAGGTCACCGATTAATTAGTTGCCAACGTAATTCAAAGTTTTAAACAAATTTTCATTAAATCTATTATAGTTACATAGCAACTAAGTGTCATTAGTGGCATTCATAATGTTTCTAAATTCTTAATATTTTTATTACTTTGATCAAAAAACTAATTAACATCGAAGAATTAAAAAATGGGCAACATGTTTTATTGTGCCACATGTGCACCTAGATCAAGCCACATGGTTGTAACATTTTCCGAAGATCTTATAAGCAAACTTATAGATGGTGAGGTCTCAATTAATCTAGCTATTTAATTTTCTAATCTAACCATCTTTAGGTAAAAAACCTAAGCTGTTAACGGAAGAAGAACTTATTGCGGAAGATACAGCTGGCGACGATGACATTTTTAGAACAATTCGATGTATTGATGATAATCATAGTGAACTATACGGGCTCTCACCATCCCGAGTTAATGTGTTACTTGAACGATTAGAAGTTATGATCAATGAAAACGCAGTGCGCAAAATGCCGGAACAAGAAATTGTAAATATTTTATATCATATCGTTCCGCTTCTTTTCACGTTTTAAATATTTCTCTTATTTTAGATAGCACAATGTTATGAAACACAAAAAGATTGTTCTTTTAAATGTTCGGATAAAGCAATTAAATTTGAAAAAGCTGTTGACAATCTATCAAAGGAAAAAGTCATAAACTTCGGGGGCAATCATAAATGAAATTTTAAATTTGATCACCACTAGGTCCAAACTGTAATCGGAATTACATATACAATAAATATGAATGCAACGTTTGCGTGAGTGATTGTTTATGATTAGTACGAAGTTTTTAAAAGTATCCGATAGTTTGATTTAAATGTGAAGAACAGCAGTCTTCTATAGGCAACTCGTACGACGACGAACTTTGAACATGAGTGCTGCCTCCAGTGTTAGATAACATAAAATCCATGTGATTTTTGTAATCTAAATTGAGAAGTGATTATTCAAATAATTGATATTTATATTATTCAAAACATGAATGAAATTACTTATACTGATGGTTGGTTTAGTGATTATATGGTATATCGTTTAAGTGTTTGGTTGGCGCCAAGAATGTCATCAAATTCTTATGTTCAGAAGCACCGTGATTTAAATATTAAAGATATCATGTGCTTACACACAACAAAAGAATTTCAATGAGAATGTTTAAACAATTTGATAAAATATGAGTCGAATTCTATTTATGTCTTGAATACCGCTGCTGAGTGGTGCCCCCTCCTATTAAATGATGCCCATTCATAGAGGAACATTCGTTTAGCCACACAGTATGTGACAGTATGGTATAAGTATGTGATTGGAAGTCATCTGATTAAACGCAGTAATCACGAAAAGTGAATCAATTTAAGGTGCGTAACATGTAAATAAGAGTTAAATGCATATTCCTGACGCACATCGAGTACGGCCCGTGAGAACATGCAGCCAGCATCAATGCCAGCGCCAGTGGAGAATAAACAATCGCGCCTACTTACCTATGAAGAAAATCAGCAAATATTTAAGTTATTAGAACCTGGTTGCCAGGTAAGCTGCTATCTAAAACTCTAATCGGTGTTTCGTAATGTTTAAGTACCTTTTCTGCCATAGACGATTGGAACATGCGTTGTACAGTTGTTCAAAACACAAGCCCCACATCACTCGGAATGGATGCACAAGGATACTGGTGTGCTGTGCTTTGTCAAAGACAATAACAGGAAGAACTACTTTTTTCGGTTTTACTGCCTCAAACGCAACAAAATGCTATGGGAGCAAGAATTGTACAACAACATGGAGTACATTTCCACAGCTGCATATCTGCATACATTTGAAGCCGATGTAAGCAGCCTTGAGCTGAAGCAAAGTTGATGCAATACTCATGTTCCCATGTTTCAGGATGCGATGGCATGTTTCAATTTTGCAAATGAAGAGGAAGCTAACGAATTGAAAACGATTGTTGAGAATAAGCTGATGGTCAAGCGGCGCAAGGCCAGAAGGAGTAAAATCCAAGCAAATTCAAAGGCAAATACGTCTATTCGTAGTAACGTGGAGGCGTTAAATACGACTGTAGAATTTTCGGCATCAAAAATCAAACGGAAACGAAATATTACCAAAGCAGATATTGGAAAGCCTCATGCATTTCGCCACGTTTCGCATGTCGGTTGGAGTCCAGATACAGGTTTCGCATACGACACGAAAGACTCTGCTCTTAACCATTTGCTGAAGAAGGCGGGTGTTTCTGAGAACCAGCTCAAGGATAAGAAGACACGGGAATTCATTTATGGTTTCCTGCGTGATAACAATTCAGAGAACATAATTGAGAGCGATATCAAAGCTCGTCGACCGCCGCCAACAGTGCCTGCGCCTCCATCGCAAACGTCTTCAGCACCGACGAGTACCGGACTGGCTGGTCCACCGGTACCTCCACGAGGAAGCGCAACTCGAACGCCTCATACTGTAAGAATGGTAATCATTTGATAACTTGATATTTAATTGATTACCTGCTTTTAGCGTGCGGCTCCTCCACCTCCTCCTTCCGTAACGCATGCGAGCAAATCGACACCACCGCCTCGGCCATCCACAGGGCCGAAGATGACAGTGCCACCACCGCCTGTGAACAATGCACCGGCGCCACCTCCACCTCCAATGCCGACGCCTGCGGCTTGTCCGCCACCTCCTCCGTTGCCCACTATTTCTGCTGCATCTGCGAGTACGACTGATAACCGCTCAGCACTATTAGAGAGTATACGAAATGGCGCATCTTTGCGGCCCGTCGTTACCGAAACGCCGGAAAAGAAGGATGACGCCAGGGAAGATTTGCTCAGTGAAATTCGACGAGGTTTCCAGCTTAGGCCTGCGGCTGTAAGTGTCGATACATCCTGATATCCTATATAGTTAATTACATTTGTATTTTTTAGGAAAGAGAAGTGAAACCCATTAGTCCATCTGCTGACCCTCATAATGGTGTCAACGATTTGGCAGCAGCTTTGTCGCGCGCATTAGCAGAGCGAACTCGTTATATCCAACCCGATGAGGACAGCGAATCCAGCGATTCAAACTCGGAATGGGATGATTAATATAAGCATTTCTTTTTTATCACGAAGTCTTATCAAATAATGTTGGTCGGTGATAGGCAGGCAACCGATAAGTGCAGTTGCATGCACGTACGGATGATTGTCGTTTTATTAAAACAATAACAAGTCTAGCATCTCGGTTTGGGTGCATTAGTAAACAAAAATAAAAACGAAAAACAATAATGATGTGAACAAAGGCAGAGTGTTGTCGCATGATCGATTGACGCGCTCTGTGCGTTTCTATTAAGTATTCAACAAGTGTTGTCGTTGAAGCACAGCAATATGATGAAACTTATTTAAAAGAGAGAAAATTTATTAAACGTTTTCCATTAACAAGCAAAATACATAACTAAAAACAAGCTAGTTGCTCGCCTTGCTATGTATCTGCCTCCACTTACAGATTTCGTTGCGAATTCGACTCACGTCGGCGGCGTATGTGCGACAACAACCGCCAATGTAGCGCACTCCAAGGTCGAGCCATCGGTGCACATAGGTCTCTACAGGTTCGCATTTATCGCGATTGATCCACCTACAATTATCACTACGGATAAAAATCCCAGTTAATTGATGCGTTCAACTAGTTCCCCGTCAACTAAATATTAATAGCATGTGGTTTCTGGGTTAGTTGCGGCGCTTCCAAAAGTTTAGCACAAGCGAATGAAAGTAGAACAAATTATATTAGGACGTACCCTTGTTCCACATTGTAGCTTTCTCCACTGTTTGGATAAACGATCAATGGGATTTTCTTCTCACGGCCTTCGTTGATACCTGCAAAAAGCGAAGCAACGAGTCTGGGCGCGAGACAATTCACACCGATTGCGAGTAGCTGTTCTGGATTTAAATCATAACAACGCCGCGCTGTTTCTTGAAAACTTTCTCCGAACGCAATGGATTTGCCATCTTCCTACAATTAAATGCAGTTGCCGTAATTGTGACTAAGTGCGCTGAGTAATAATATACCCGGCAGCTAAATGTGAGCCATGCTTTTACGTGTGGGAATTCCTTGATGAGTTCGACAAGCATTTCCGCCTCTGCTCTGCATGGAATGGTTTCCAATGCAAGAACGGTGACGCCAGCCTCCAAGAGTGCGCGTATCCGCGGCAAATGCCACTCGCGCATTTTAGCCGCCGTAGTGGTGGCGGCGTACGACCCGCTGTATTCGGAGGCGTCATGAAGAGATGCGCCGAACGGACCCACCGATCCAACGATTACAGGTTTCCTTCCGGCTACAATGAAACTGTACAAGTTGGTTGCCATTCTGTATTGCGGCAGGTACTTACCGAAATGTGTAAACTCTGATAAGAACTGCTCGACGGCAGTCTGCGCTAAATGCACCGCCTTCTTGATTAGGTCAAGCGCTTGGGCTTCCGAGATTTTGAAATGCTCCATGAAACATTCGACGCTCGCCTGGTACGTATTCGTAATGATGTAATTTGCTCCAGCTGCATTGTGCCGTCGAATTCGTCCGCAGGGAAACGAAAGCAATGAAAACGAGCACAAAAAGAAAGAAATAATTACCCGGAACACCATAATTCATATAAGTACGTGATTGTGATGGTTATGAAAAGCATCCTGCGAAGAGTAACTCTTTTAAAGGACAACGTGCCTCAGAATTATTCATGTTGCCCGCACTGAAATATTCTTAATTTATTTTGCATTTATTTAACGCAATAAAATTCTACGTTTTGTCAAACTCGAAATGTACTGAATGCCAAAAAAGTTATTTAACTTTTTAAGTACTCTTCGCTTGGCTTTGTAGAAATGTTTCCTATTGTGCGCGCGCTCTTTGCTTGGTGGAAATTGTATTGAAAAATAAATTGGCATTGTATTTCTAGTGCGCAAAGTCTTCAATTTACTTACTCGTAGAGAGGTAATGCAACAAGGGCTGAATGCATGCGGGGAATTTGCATAATTGCAGCTCGCGACGGAACGACAAGTTAACCAGGCATTCAGCCTCTTTCACGCAGTGTAGGCAGCTGAAAGTTGCAAGGACTACATGCGGTTCTTGCCGCATGTACCCGACGCGCGTATTATACGAGCATGCACTCTATCATGTAATTTGAAGGACAATGTATCTGGCAAACACTGCAGGGGTAGTTGGTAGCCGCAACAACTCGCAAGGACTTCTGCTACTCACCCATTAGGAAGTCTAAGTGAGTTCTAATGACCGCTTCCGGATCCGTCGCCAAGAAGCGTGCGCTCCACAGCACGTGCCCGTCGATTGGCTCATTGACATGGCAGCTTAATTGCGATGCAAAGCCGCCATCCAGCAGGAAGACTTCGTCCTGTTCTGCTTCGTCCTGCACATTGCTGGCCATGCTAAAAACACCTGTAACGGCAAATTAAATTTGAAAATCGCATAAGCGCACCGCGTGTGCCGCTGCTCCGAGCGAATATCATTTTTATGTTTGAAAATTCAATTATAATGGGCCCGTTTACGCGGCCGGCGGGATAAAAAACCTTATTGGGTTTTTGAACATAAATGCAAGATTATCTTTATGATGCAATAACGTACGGTGGTGTAAAAACTCACATACGTTACCGTTAATGGAAAACTGTGAAAATCACTCATTGCAAGCGCACGTGCGCTCCGTCAACAGGATATCTCTTTTTGCGCGCTGCACCAGCTCGTGTTTGTAAACATGGTTTTATTGCCAAATTAAAATCACCGAGCAGGACAAACGTGCAAACAAACGACCGAACATGCGCTTTGATTGCAATTCTAACGATAGTGAAATGTTCGAACCTGTTCGACAACTCTTTGCAAGGCATTGGCGGGTTTTTAATTCCATCTAAAACGTAACTGGCAAAGTCCTCATATTACATCGTATTCCCAGGCGAATTTCACTTTACAATTAGCATCGTACGGCTTTTAGCAGGATGCCTTTTAAAAGAACTGCTAACTACGCAACATCACGTTGCATTTGGTACAAATGGCAAAACGCACGTGCGATATGTTTCCCTCTACTCAAAGTTATTTGTTACCATTACGCTCTATTACTCTGACTTGTATCATCATCAGCTCTTTGCGATTTTGCTCACAATTGCATTCACAAGGGTGCACACAATCTTACATCAATCTCTATTCTCGTCGACATTCTAAACGACTTGTCGGCAGTTTGGAAACTCATGAGGAGCTCAACTCTTATGTATGCACTCTAGTGCTGTACTTCTTGCATGAATAAATCACATAACTTACACGTTAAAATATTGATACAGTAAATTCATATTTCTACTTATGTAGAGCGCATCTTCAATTTGAAATTCGGCCGTTAAATACTTTAACATCCTTGCAATATAAGGTAAAGTTATTGATTTTATATTACAGATGCAAGTTTGCAAATAAGGAGCAATTTGAAATTGAATTATTACTAAATGATCATTTTATAATACTTCCCCGCTAACCTGTAGATAGCCAGAGGACATGAAGCCTTAATCTGGCGGGCAGGAGCAGGCCTTTGCTCCTTACACTGCTCTCTAATATGTATAATATACATTGTATAGCGGGGGCTAATAAATAAGCAAAGTTTTAATTACACAAAGCTGATGAGCGGGAAGCACGCAGCGAATCGCCGAATAAATGAAAGGGAAACCGTCATGGACGCTCTCGATTAAATGTTGTAGTATTTAAGGGGTTTAATTAAAGATTAATGCGCCTGAATTATGTCTGCCTGCATTTGTATACGAATACCCTCCTGCCTTTTGCAATAATTCAAAAGTGTTTCCTGTTCTACGAAGAAACCACGGACTTTCTAATTACACCTACCTTAAAGATACAGATCAAATTATGACGATACTACGTAATATATTGCGTCATTATACAAATCTAATCTATCAAAAAATTGATGAAATGCCACTGATTTGTTTAATAACTACAACGCATTTTCATTCGAGTACTTGTACACATATTTGACTATGTACTTCACAAGTAATTATTACGCGAGATAAACGCTATGATTAATTTGAGTTATTGACCTATAAAGCGTATTTATTTATAAATACACATGAATTGCGAATTTATCAGTAATTTGTAAAATTATTAATTAAATTAATTAAATTTTATGCGAATGCCGCAATAGATTTATAGTAGTGCTATCAAAACCAGACGTGTTAATTAGCCAATATATTTACTGATAAGATTTAACTAAAATCATCAACTACTAACTGTTTTACGAGAGAATAAAGTCTTAAACACTCTCTTTGAGCGTTTAACAATAGGTGGAGTCAGACATTCTGTGCAACAAAATCTATTTTTATTCCTGCTCTTCTATTCATAGATAACATTTGAACACGAATGGCAGCATTATGCATCCAGCAGCGTGCATAGAAACGAGTTTTACAATCTGTTTATTTTCTTAAAGTAGCACATGGTTAGAGCATCATCAACAAGTTTATGGACAACTACAACTGTTATCAACTTTGGATACAATCAAAGCTATAAAAATGCCATGGAAAGTTTTAAGACTGTATTAACCCATCGTTACGTTAAATGTTAAATTTCTGGCTTGCTATTAACATACCTTCTTTCAACAATAGTCTGCGTATTACTTTGTTCGCTGGTCACCTAATACAGGCTGCAATGAAGCACAAATGTTTAACAACAAACAAAACACTCTAAGAGAGCAAACACTAAAAAGTACGGCGTGTGATCGTCCGCGAAGCGCCGAATTGATATTGAGGTCAGTGCGATGTTAATGAAGGAGGAGACACTACGGTTGCTTTGCGCTCTCGATTATTATTATGTCGCCCGCTTCCAGATTACTAAAAACGTTCACGAGTGGCGCACACCAACGATGAGCCCGAGAGCCCATCTGCTGATAAACTTATAGAGCGTTTATGAATTGTCCACATGTAATGAACGTGCTCATCGCTTTTTGATTGCACTCACCAAATAAAAACAATTCAATGCGATATGCATCCGAATAACGCACGCGAGCAAACAAAAACAAAGCGTGCTTTCATTGAAACACAATAATTATTTGCCTAATTATTATTATTACCGCTGTATTTAAAACAGTTTGTTTGCTAGTAATCAAATTTCAGTTATTAATAATTAATTCATTTGTTTGTGGTGTGCTCGTAATCATAATGCTATTGATTATGTTAATAGACAGTGCGTGGAAATTAACTTGGATAATGCTCTTTTACTGGCGTATTCTAATTGTATGTAATTAAACTAATTCGCGTAATTGTGCATTTTGTGTACGTAAATTTGTGTATTTCAATTATTACAATAATTGCGCATGTATTCCATTACCAGTTTTGTTTCTTCGTTGATTCAATATTTAATTTTATAAAGTGTGTTAAACTATGAATAAATGAATAAATTCACTAGTTAAAACGCTGCGAAACTAGTTCAATAGTTTAGTAATTTGAAATTCACGTTTTTGTTGATAAAATACAGAAAGACAAAAAAAGTATTGAGTGCTTATTAAAATTTTATGCACGAATAAATCGCTTGAATGCTACTTGTGTGATCATGGAGATTAAATAAAGTTGCGCAAATGTCTTCCTGAATTGAAGACGATACCACCGCTCAAGTAGTTTTCGCATCATGTAGTTGCCTCGTTATGGAATGTCATTATAGTTTTTTGCGCATTCTGCATTAGTTGGCTTTTTTCTCATACTTGCGCTTGCTGTTGCTGGATCTGCAATGTTTTTGCATTATTCAGCATACATGCCTGGATGCTTTATGTCGTTGACTAGCTGGCCATTGTTAGTATTAGTGAATAGTTTTTGGCCTCAGTTGCCACCGCGTTCGCATTTTGCATCCTGGACGTCCGTTTAAATATGTAGACGTCGATTCCATGATGTTTGGTACCCCGACGGTTCGTCCCTCGACAGTTGACCCACCGACAGTTCAACCGTAGGCCTTTTCGTCCCCTAGCCTTTTGAACCGTTTCTGCGTTCATACCCCGATGTTTCGACCGACCGATGATTCGTACCCCAATATTATGCCAGTTCATACCCCGATGTTTCGACCGACCGATGATTCGTACCCCAATGTTATACAGAAAATTCATGACTATATTTTAAAAAAGGATAGTACGATTTTTATCATTCAAATTGACACGTAAATATAAAATTCATGGTATAATACATATTGAAGAATATAAACATTTATATTAAAAAGCTAAAACATTTCAATGTTATGATAAACATTCTTCCAACAAGTTTAGATTTCTTCATACTCGAATTGGGGTTTCTCCAAAAAGCAACACATTTATTATTATAAAAATTATTAAATATTCACTGATTCTCTTAAAAATAATCATTTTGCAACAATAAAATTTTATCTTAAAACAACTGCATTGTTTTTGAATGCATTGGGTGTATTCACCGTTATGTACATTTGTATTATTTTTTCCCGATTTAAACAAATATAATATTTGCAACAATTCTATTAGGCCGTATAATGCTAATCTTCAAACAAAATATATTTAAAAGGAATTTACGAAAACTCGGTTTGTTTGGGAAGAAATATTAAATGTAAACTTGCATTTAAAAGTGAGCATTTAAGAGTCGTTTTACTTGCTGCACGCCGTATTTTTTCTACCTGCTCTCAGATGGTCGAGCGTTTACGGTTAAATGCTTTTATTACTTGAAAGATGAATGTGGTGAATAGACCAGATGTATTTATTGATGCGTTTAAAATTTTGACAAACAATTTGGTGAAAAATGTTTATATTTTTACAAATACCAAGAGATAGTTACTTAATAACTAATGCGTATTTTGAATTTTAAAAATTGTCCAATTAGTTCTGAAGATATCATATTATTTAGTCAAAATAAGATTGAATTCATGCAAAATAGCACTCATTTAACGGGACGAAAGAAGCTGAAGCAAGAAAGCAGGTAGTTTTGGAGAAAACCCAATGCGACCATGAAGCATGCACACATTTGCAATGGAAACATAAAAGCTTTATGATAACGTACAAAAGAAAATGTTTTTGTTTTTTTAATATAAATGTTCATGTTGTGAAATATGTATTATAAAAGCCATAAAGTTTAGATCTACGCGCTAATTTAAATCTGAATTAATAAAAAATATTACAAAATAATAACGATTTAACATTATAAGCAGTGGTTAGTTCGATATAAATATCTCCATAAAAAGTATATTTGTATATTGTTAATGTATTATTACAATATTCTTGTCGCGCAAATCATTATCGTTTCATGTATATTTATATATTATTTATTTATTAGTTATTTAATTTATTTATTATATACTAATTTAATTATCGGGGGTCGAATTATCGGGGGTCGAATCATCGGGGGACGAAAGCGCGTAATATTGGGGGTTCAATCATCGTAGGGACGAAAAATTGAGGGACGAACATGTAAGTGGTTCAACATGTAAAGGTACCAAAATGCTAAGGGTCGAAAAGGCAGGGGTCGAAACGTCGAGGGACGAAAGCGCTAGGTATCAAACGTCACGTCACCGTAGACGTCGTATCACATTCAAGTTTAAAACACATTAAATTGTCGTTTTTGCAGCCCTTATGCGACGGGGCAATTCATAACTTTGCGAGCGCGTCGTGTTCATCGTTCTGCCATGATCGCAAAAACAAAGCAAACAAGTGTGAATGCTTATGAAAACAAAATAGAAAATGAGCGAATAACGCTCAAGCATTATTGAGTTATTAATTAATTAGTTTTAAACACTTTAAGCCATATTTTAGTTAGTCTATGATCATAATAATTAATGATCTTCCATACGCATAAAATTCGGTTACTTAAATGATGAAAATATCGAGTAAAGTATGATAGAATGACAAAGGGGGTGACGGTTTTGATGATGCATTTACGACAAGCTGCCACTTCGTCGAGTGACGTTCTTTTCGCGATGTAAATGAGCATTATACATCTTGCTAAGCCGCCTCCACGCTGGAGGCCATTATCAAAGCATATTCAGATGTGCATCACTCGTTTGAGCGTGCTTTCTACGAGGAGTTGCGCTCGCCATAAAATTTCTACCCGAATGACTAAACGGCCACGAACCAGACCTGTCCAAGCTCGGGAAAAAATTGGATATTCATGCCATCATATGCAGCCGCTAGTGGAACTATAATTTTGCGAAAACGACAGCGCAAAGAAGAAGGCGAGCTGATAGAAAGAGGCAGCGGAAGATGAAAGGGAGGAAGTGGTGGCAGCAGCAGCATCAGAAGAAGTATGCCAGGGTGGCATCATCTTGAAAATATCATATCTTCCTGTGTGATAAAACTCTATTCCAAAGATATCATTCTTAATTTTTTCATGTCTTTCAAGCGATCTTCAGCGCACTGCCAGTGTAATAATTGAAGCGATAAATTCATGGCAAGTGGATTTACATTCATGCATTCATTTTTATCATGACATATTGAATTTTAATCCTAGCAAATTTGCAATAACAAAAAGCAGTTTCCTGCTATTTTTCCAAATTTACCAAAACCTCAACCCTCAACCGCGCCTAATTTAATCTAAATATTATTTTTTCTCCGCTTTTCTTGGCTGTTTTTCTTCACTTTTGAATGCCCGCGAAATAACCGAAAGATTTTCGTTGGTTTGGCAATATAGAAAAATGGTATTAATCCTAAAGTGTTTGTCTTAAATTAATTGCCAATTAATGTTCCAGTTCCTGTTTATATTCGGTGGTTTTATGGTTATTTGCCAATTGGTTTGGGGGTTGCGCGATGTGCTTTTTCGATTTTATGTGATTTTATGGAAAATAACATTGGCTTTCCTGCAGGTGAAATGAAGGAAAACATTGAAAGGGGACGAAGAGGAAAATGAAGAAATTGCGTAATTCGATTTTATGTTTGAGCAAACGTCTGCTCTCCACTATGTGTGCTTAGTACAGTAAGCCACAGACTAAAAATATTTGACTTGTGAATATTTGTTGACTAGAAGTATATCCAAATATTAGTAAAAGAATTAATCTTTTTCAAATAGAAATAAAACAAATCACTCAAATAATATTAGTGATAATTCCAGTTAAATAAGCCAAGTCTAAGAAATGAAAGCCAAGAAAAAAAAATTATCGTTATTATTCGAATTAATACAACTTTGAGAGAAGTTGAAGGATGCTTTGTAATTTGAGGATCTTCTGTATAGTTTGGAACTGGTACGAAACGCTATTCTTGCGCACGTGTATTGATAGTGCATCTGCGAAACAAACCTAATCGAACATAACCGGTATTCGTTTAACTTGGATGCGACAGGCGATAAAAGCCAGCCAGAGGTAAATTCAATAATATCATAGTCGAAGAGACGACAGCTCCATTTACTACCGAGTTACGCTTCTTCCTTTTTTCCTCAATGGTTACCTTCCACATTTAGATATCGTTAGGTCGAACTAAAATAAATGTTATTGATTTTCTCTATGGCAAAACATTTGCTATTTATCTCACTAAATTGTCTAGTATTTTGTTTCTTTTCCATATACTATCCTATTGACTTCCTGACCTAATTCTTTATTGTTTCCTAGTAACATGATTATTTTAGACGTATTCAATCTTTTCTTCTACCGCGTTTAAAAGAGAAAGAACTTTAAGCATCAAGTTTTATATGCAATTTCAGCAAAGGTGTCATTTATTCACTTTAGCAGCACATTGCTCCTGTCTGTACAGAGACTGCACATCCTCGAAATAGTCGCTAATCCGCGTTGAGGCGGGTGAAGAGTCGTTTTACGGGCGCGAGAGACATACATTTGACTGGTGTCTCTGCATGGCGCAATGTGACATGGGATGGCATCATCGAGGGGCTTGATGATATCCTCTGTGTTTGGCGCGCTTATGCTAACTTCCATTAAGTCTAATGAGTCTCTATGACTTTGCAAGCAGCGCCTATCAAGTGTCCTTCATACGTACACACTTTACGTGCATCCACTCATAAGCATGTACAGGTATTCCTCGATTAACGCGATTAATTAATGCAAAATTATCTAGTTTCCCAAGAAACTTACTTAATTTCATCATGTTTCTTCCAATACGAGTTCCACGAGTTGAATAGAAAACTTATTTCCAGGATATTCACTCATCTATCCTTTTATATTTTCTTGATTTCGTAAAAGTTTTATTTTATTTAAACGAGAAAAGTAAGTCGAAATAAAATAGAGATTTTGGAGGAGAATATCTGTATGTATATACACGTAAACAAATTCATATGAATTATATATACATATACGCATTGTATTCAATTGTGGAGTAAGTTGTAAAACTCGAGTGTGCTCCCGAGGGATGATTACAGTCGCTTTTCTCGCACCAACCCGCACACTCGACGAAAATTACAACTGTAAACGTTGTTTTTCTCCCGCCAAATGATTACAACGTTTACTCTCATAGCAATCGTAACGTTCGCATGCGGAAGTAATGCGCAAACAATAAGCTGATTAGCAATTGGTGAGTGGGCACTTGCGATTCTCCTAATTGATATTTTCATAATTAAGTCGTCTCTTCGTATTACGCTCGTGTATTTTACGGATATTTTCAATTATTTGTTTGTTATCTGAACCGAACATACTAAAGCTACTTATGTTGCATTAAACCCCATTAACGAATGTTTTCAAATTAATGAAATAATATAATTAAAACCCTTAACTTCTTTGCTGGCCACTCCTTTAAAGTTTGAATAAACATGATGGGTGATAATGAGTTTCCAAGTCTAATTATCATTAAAAATATGCAAAATTGCATAATAGAACGTGAAACAAAAACTATGTTAATAAAAAATGCGTTGTAATTGCATTTTAGCTAAAGCTACCTATCTCGCATTGCGAATGATATGATGATAGTGGAATGAATAATTCATAGAGTGATTAAATTAATTATCAGATATAATCAACTGTTGTGCTATAGCAGCAGCGGATTTGGTTATGCTATTGACCGAGTAAACAATAGTTTTAGTCAATATTGGCTAATACGGTGCATTGACTCAAAGTCTCTGGTTGGTCAGATATAATATTCATATGCATTTTTACTATTTATGTTTAATTGCAGACCATAAATATGTATTGAAGATTAAAGGATACAAAATACAAAGTGTATTTGATTTCCTCATTAAATAAACATACGAAATCGATATTTACTATTTATGAATGATGTAGATAATTCATCAAATAAATTGTACGTTATTAATGCCATATTACATGCCACTTTATTATAATTGTAAACAGAATAATATTATTCCTTCTATGAATTAGTATGTAGCTAAAATATTTTTTTATACATTTATTTCGCGTGTTTTTAACTCATTTTGAATTCCATTTATGTGAAATGGATTTATGCTTTTATTTATTATTATAGAATATGTGTAATAATAATGCAGATACGTACGATAAAAATTAAATGTTGTATCTTTAATTTCCGTTTTTTTATAAATAGAAATCCACTGGCAGTGTTAACTATACGTGTAAATTCAATAATGCGCTAAAGCAGCACAAATATGCACACTAAATAAATCAAAACAACTGAGGCAACTTGCGCTTGGATTACACGCAGTGAGTTAGTGCATCAGCGCGTTTATCTCTCGACTGGCATCACCATCAGCATCATCTTTATTAGTGTCTTGTTGGTGGCATTACGAGGCAGAATCGAGTATGAGCTCATAGTGCGCAACTTTCGCATCATCGACACCACTTTGTGTTATCTCATGGCGCTTCAGTTGAGCGCATAGATTCGCAACCACTGTGTAACTATCGCCCGCCTCATTTATTGCTTTACACGAGTTTTACGCTAAATATCCTACTGATAGCATCTTTAACTCGATCCCGACTCCACGTTTGATCTACTATTACCAAAACCTTACTTTCATGGCTAAATAAAACTAATTTTTATCACCAGCGAATTTATGATGCTTGCCAGTTGATAGATAATGCACGTCTAAAAGTTGTGGTAACACCTTGTACTTTAGGGCAACGAAGCTTTAAGCATGGTAATTGATTACGAGTTGACATTGAGAGTCGGCTCTTTGTGTGTGTTGCTTTGCATTTTATTTGCTCAAGAGTTGAGCAAGCTGGCTCAAAAGCGTCCTGATTTATTCATCTCATCAGAATTTGCACGTCATTTCAGCATAAACAACGGCTGTTTCATCATTCTCAGGTTATATCAACGAATAGGATGAAATGCACAA
This sequence comes from Aleochara curtula, assembly GCA_963978815.1. Classification (NCBI taxonomy): domain Eukaryota; kingdom Metazoa; phylum Arthropoda; class Insecta; order Coleoptera; family Staphylinidae; genus Aleochara; species Aleochara curtula. The sequence continues at coordinate 773,241 of OZ022219.1, forward strand.
AGATATGTGTTATTTGTAAACATTAGAGATTACACGAATGAATGAATATGTTCATAGACGGGTTAATGTTGTTATGAATAAATTAATTTAATATCTGTGCGATACCTTTGAAATTAAACAATGATGAACTGTTTTTCTAATTTCTGATTCAACGCGATGACTTTTCATTATCTTCTTCTAGAAGATGCGTTAGTATTTAATTTTTGGCAAGTCATAACTAAACTAAATCAGAACACTCTATACAAAACTAACTTTTGCACATTTTCATCGGAATAGTCAAAGAAGGCTTGCTAGTTTCGCAGTTCTTTGCAGTAGAGAACGCAATCGAAATGTATATTTCATATAAATAAGCATATGTGTATGCGGGTCATCTTCAGTTCAGTGGTACAAACTCCAAGTGAGAATCCGACCGCTCAAAATTCGTACATTGAATATGGAAATAATGTATCCATCTGAATTTCTACCACAGAGTGTTTTCCCTAAAATGCTAACTTGGCAAACTTTAAAAATTCAATTACCTAAACATCTACCACCTCAATTAAGATATCTCTAACTCGAGAGAAGTATAGCGTGTAATTTTTTAAATAATAAAAAATCTCATATGAATTTTTGTAAACTCTTTGTATGCTTGTTAGATGCACTCATCCAGAAGTGGATGCTCGTACACCGCGAGTGGGCAGCGCGGGAAAGCGAGAGATGTGTGGACGTGCAATATTTAGGATGGTGGAATAATACGGGCGACTGGCTTTCCCTTCTTCTTCGTCTTCGATCCAGCGCGTGCGATCCGCCAACACATTTCCCTGAGCCCGGCGAAGTCTTTGCTACCACCGCCGCCACCGAAAGGACTCGTATATAAATGCAAAAGGATCGACGCAGTGTTCACAATTCTAGTGCATTATAAAGGCCAATCCACGCATTCGTTGTGTTGTGTTCTTTAAACGAATTTGCATACGACGAATGCGCGAGTTTCTCAAACGGTTTTATGAAGATTAACTTTTATTATAAACAAACAGTGTGCTTGTCCTCCCTGTTGAATATTCTCATTTAATTGACACTTGTTTGATAAATTTCTAAGCATTTCGAAGACCGAAGTGAAGCCCAAGTATGATAAATTAAACAATTATTTCAATGCGTACGCAATGGCTACGAATTTTCTATCCGCGTTCCTGCTCGGTGAAGAGGGTTGAGTTATTAAGTCAGGGATAAGACAAGACACTTCCTTCTTTGATATTTTCTTCATTGCTTCATCCCTCTTCGTCCCATGACGGATGATATATGATTTATGAGTATATAAATTGAAAAGTTTAAACAATACTTATTGAATCAGTCAAACTCAATGCATTAATTTAATAGATTTAGCGAAAATTTCCTGAGAATATTTTAAGTTACCCTTGAAATTGCAACATAAAGACGTAAAACACTTTCGTAATATATTCATTCATAAATCTCATATTTTTTTATCAGGCTGTTTGCACACACACCCCTTTTGTTGACATCGTTTTGACATATGACACATAAACTTTTGGGTGGCCAATACGCGAAATGCAATAAAAGCGCAACTTTTTTTTTATTCCTGGTAACCCGCGCGTTCATATTCGTGCGATACTTTATTTCAAGTTGACGTGTTTATATAGAATATTTAACGAGCGCTTCGTGCGCGTGCTGCTTGCCACCCCCGAAACGACAAGAGCATTTTTTACTTTTATTGTTTCACTTTCTGTTTGCTTTTTTCTTTCTGCATGCTCGTTTTTTTATTCGTGATTCAAACACTTGGAGCTTTACTCGCGAAACTTTCATAACTTATTCTTTTAATGTTGCTACAATATTAAGTAATTAAAAAGTGTTAAACTCATTTACAGTGCTGAGAAGAACTCTAAACTTTTTTCTCTCCTCTTGTTAAAATACTTTTAAGTAATCCCATTAAATCGTCATATTTTATTCCATTTGCCGAATGGACATGGCTGTAGTGCATATTCTCTGTGGGAAATATTAAATAACGTGGAAATTTTATAAAATATACCCAGCAGTGCGACAACAAAAACTTGGTATATATAATAATAAAATATTGGCGTTGGTTGTAGCACTTGAATTGAATGAATGCGCATGCTTTTAGACTAATTAAAGCAATAAAAGGTGTCAGCGCGAAAATGACGAATGTCGCGATTTAAGTGCGCACTTCATAAATTACATTGTGTGCGTTTTTTTTGCGCTCGCGCTGTTTGCATGAAATGCAACCCGACATTCGAGGTACAAATGTGATGAAATGCTAAATGCCATGTCGTTATTCTTTTCCACCCTTGCATCTCACTCGCTATATACTGTTTTACAACGCTGGCGTCATTGTAAACGCGCGCACGAGTTTTTCTTCAGGAGCAGGAGCAACGTGCAACGAGCGAATTATTTATGCTCGAATGGTTGGTTGTAATTTTTGGCACATAATCTATGCTTGAAGAAAATTTACGAGACGGATGCATATTTTGCATTTTGCATCTTTGCACAAACACCACGCGCATGTGGCGGGCGATAAATTCTTTCTTATTTCGTCCTTGTTCGAGGTATTTTAGTCCTTATCGTTGGGGGGATGGTGGCACGTGCAAACGTGTACGCGCGTGTTTGTGCTCTAATATATCAAATGCTATTTACCTTCATAAATGAACAGAAATACGACTGGAAAGATATCGCATAAACAAGCACGTATGCATCCAAAGGGTAGTTAAATTTCTTTCTCATTTTCCCTACTTGTTTCTAAAAATAATTTAACGATTCAACATGGTATTTAAATTATTTCACCTATATTAATATTTGCATTCCTTAGTATTCATTCAAAGAGAGTTTTATGGTATATTTTCAGAGGAATAAGATTACGAATACCCTGTATTGAGAAGTATACAATGAAAAATGCGCCCAGTGAAGTTTATCTGCGGTATGGCACATCTTCACCCCCATTTTTGGCCATAAACTTGCTATTATATTGGTTTCTCGCTTTTGCGACCAAATATTCGGAACGAAATAGGTTGCAACTGGTTGCAAGTTTCCCATTTCCTTTTTAAGCTTTTCATAGTAATAACGATTGCTAAAAATAATAAACAGCATAGATTTTCAACTCTATTTTCTATCAGTATATGAAATATGAACACTTTCTATCCTAATCTGAAGATTTCATCCTTTTTTCTTCAATACTAAAAGCAATTTCTTTAATTTTCTTATTCATTTTTTGTAGTAAGTAAGTTCAATTGCACTAAACCCAATTTCATCTCAAATCCACGCTGAATCTCCTCTTTTTTCAGCTTCTTTCATTCTCTTTTAGCTATGTTTCAGCTACGCTTCACGCAAGCATAAAGAACAAATTACATCACTAACAAGCGCACCAAGATAAGAGATAATTTCCCGGATCATATTCGTGGGTGAAAAGAATAAAACGTTAGCAGAAAAAAACTGTGTGGAGTAAAATGCGCACCTTGCCTCCACACATTTAAGTGAATTACATTCGGCGCGCATCTGGGGCTGCTGCTGCCGCCTCCTGTTGCCGACGCCACCCGCGCGAGATCTCTGTATATGCGAGTATATGGCGTAATATATTCCATTCATATGGGAATCGCAAATCGGTTATTTACGATGTGCATTCGCATCAAGCAATGTTCGACTTTGGGGGGCGGCAGGCACTCAGCGTGTCCTTTGTGTAAGGATATAAAATCGCTTGATATACAACTGTATCACGGATTGAAAAAGAAGAATTGCACGAATTCGTCATGGTTTTATTCCATGGACTTTGCCGATTTATTTTACTTTATTTTTTTCATGCATTCAATCACATATATTATTATTCACGCAAATATATTTTGCTAATTGCCCTAATGCGCTTTAACTTGCCAAATATATGAAACAGTTTTTCCACTTTAAAAAAATTTCTAGCCTTAGATACCGCCTTAAGCATGCGTCCAACAAATTTGCGATAGGTTAATTTACTTCTTTGTAAGACTTGTGAAAAATGCAGGAATTTTTACGATATCTTTAATACTTTTCGAGATATTGATGAAATTAGATCACATTTCTTATCAAAAAATTGTGTTTTTCAATTAGTGATATAGAGCTCCAGATTTCATTAGCTTCCTATATTCTAATGAATAGAAATTTAAGTTTCTAAGTAATACTTGAACATGCAATTAAAACAAAAAGTTGAAGAATTAACATCATCGCTTCAAGTTAAGAATGCGTCCAACAAATTTGCGATAGATCTATTTAGTTCTTTGTAAGACTTGTGAAAAATTCAAGAATTTTTACGATATCTTCAGTACTTTTTGAGATATTGATGAAATTAGATCACATTTCTTATGAAAGAAATGTATTTTTAAATTAAGGATACAGAGCTCCAGATTTCATTACCTTCTGATCCGCATATCATGACTAAAGCAGTTTGTAATTAAGCAAAGCATAAACGTTAAATAAAAATCCAGAAGTTGAAGAGTTTCAGCGCTGGAACTTTGCATGGAAATGGCTAAATCATATCCGGCCGTAAAGATAATTATTATTGGTAAAGCAAGTTGGATAATTTGTAAAAAGTTGTCGCTTAGAAATGCGATGCACGTGCGCGGTTTGCAGTAAGTCGCAACTGCCAGAAATTGCTGCAACCTGCGCTAAGAAATTGTTATAAACTGACTGAATTAGGAAAACAAGCTGGAAAACGAGGCGAATTCGTACAAAACTTTCTTCCAACTTTCTCATGCAAAAGTATTCAATGAAAATACGTCTGCTAGCAAACTATTCAACCATTAGAGACATTCCAAGAGAGTGAATTAACCGCTCGGAATATTAAAATTATACTTTTATTATTTTAAATTATTCATTGCTCCATGCAAATGAAAATTTAATTTGCTAAACTTAACTTTTACATGAACGAATTACGATTTATTGTTCGGCATGGAAAATTTTGTGCTTGTATGATAATTGATTGTGTGATATGCGTATTGCTGTTGCATGTTAGTGCCAATTAAATTTGGTTTTATTAGCAGTCAAAATGACTTTAACGTCCAACAATGCGCCTGCTTTATTTACTGCAATTGCGTTTGCTTTTATGGTGGGCATACCTCAGCGCAAAAGTAGCGGCGTAGATAAAACTTTTAATTAAACTTAATGCAATTTTATGTGGACGTACATCTGAAATATTTAAATTTTTATAACTAGCAAGACTTTTACCCAACGCGAATTTGCTTTCTTTCGTTTGTTTTCGTTTGATGCTTTGACAAGTTGGCAAATTGTTTGCGTCCACCGTTCCTACGCAAACATCGTTAAACATTGAAGTCAGCGTCCTTTTCGTTCGAGGAATTCCACCATCGATTTTGCAAGGATTTCACAAACGTTACGCAAAATGTGGTCATAGATTTACCTCTGTGCTGTTGAATAATTAAAAAGCAGATGATTTAGATTTATTTTGGAAAATTCAATCACGTCTTTCAGCACATCAAGGATGCGTAAGATTGCTGAAGGGATGATGAGACATGCAACACGAAAAGTATCTCAGCGCTGCACAATAGGTCCAAGAAATTGGGTCGTGAGGCTTTCTCTCTTCACGCAACAACAATGCGTGCCTCATATCAAGTGTATAATGTAACTAAATCCTCAACTAGACAGCTTTAAGTCATCCACTCTGCAAGCACAATATGCTTTTTAAAAATTAAAATTTTATGCCATATTTTTGGTCACTTCAAAATTCGCAAAATATGAATTAAATCATGGAAATGTTGTCATTGAAATAAGCTGCATATTCAGCAAATTTATGTAGTTCGAAATCGTTTGAATTGACATGGGAATTGTGTATGCCCGAATGATGGAAATGAAGTGATCGAGCAACAACGTTTTGACAACTTCACCAGATTGCGAGAGGCAGCGTAATATTTGATGGATGCGCGCACCGCACTGCCGTTTAATTATATGGTTATCAATCGAACTGCGAATAACTGCAAAATTCACTTCATAAACTTCGTTTCTCTCGTACCACCGCAGCCTGCTACAGACAACGATTAATCGAGAACGTGAAAACTATGATGAAACATGAAATTGAATTTAAATATTTAATGGCACACCTGTTTTTGATTTACTTGCCAATAAATATTTACTACGTTGTATTATGTCTTCAAACTCATTATTACTTTTAATGACTTTTACTTATGATAAGCATCATGTTACCAAAGCGTAAATGTATCAAAAACTATATGATTGATATACCCATCAGAGCTTAATGCAATAAATCTCAACAAACCATTGCAAAAAAAGTAAAATTTTGCCAAAGCAAGTGTGCGTCGTCCAATTTAAAAACACATCAATAGCACTGGCGTATGTGTCGTTTACATGTGTGTTTATTGCCCATGGAGTAATATCGCGCGGGGGCATCAATGACCTTTATGCAGAACATTGAAATACACGACCGCTCCCTTGTTCGATGCCCATCTGGCCAGCACACACACCTATGAAAATCTGCGGACCATTAATCATCCCATTATCGGCTTCGGCGCGATGTTGCTCTCCGGCTGATTGAGTGAGCATCCCGTCGTTTGGTACGCTTGCATATGTGCTGCATCCCTTTCAGCCAGCGAGCACTATGTGCGTGCTGCAACGTGCATAAATTGTCCAATGCTTTTGAACCCACCCCCCAATAGGTGCTACTCTCAATATGCGTATGTGTGCGGCGGTGTGCGCTGGGGGTGTAGTTATTGAACTATACAAGTCGGCGGCGCGCTTTCGGCAATAGTTTGCGAACCATTGGCTCGCAAAAAATGCAGCATGCAAACATTACCAACCAGCTTCGATGTCAATAGAAAACTAACCGCATGTAAACGTTCGCGCCAACGAAGCGCAAATATGCCGCCCCCGTAAAACTGTTAAACCCATAGAGAATTTCCACATTTCCACCTGGATAATGACCTGTTCATAGACAACTACTAAATGCTGCTTTAACCAGCAAAAATACCCCCTAAATGATAGCAAATTAATTTTCCAATAGCTCAACTAAAATATTTTTTCTTCTCTGGCTAAACTGCCTGATAAAACAATAAATAACAACACGGCAAATACGTCTATTCAAAAGCAGGACAAAAAATAGCAACGTCGACATCGCTTCAATGGAATACTCGAAAGGATCTCTTGCTTTTTTGCCCGGCTTGTCCATAATAACTTTGGCTATCTATTCAGTGGGTTCCTTTATAGTCCCCGCTCCATTCGAATCCTTTCTGCATGAGTTAATTTTAATGCGGTATCCGAAGGATCATCGAGCTCATACGCTCTCCGAATTTTGGGAAACAAGCGAATATAATTAAATGCTTATGATATGATCATCATACAACCAAGCGTATCCCTCTTTAACATTGTTTCTCTTTTTTTGCGTTTTTGTTGTGTGAGTATTTTTTGTGCGATTAACTAATTTGATTACACGCTTCCCGATTTAATATATTTTTAATTAATTATCAAACAATTATCCTTTTTCGAGGATATATTAATCTTTATGAATATGCGTTTATTACTCTGATTTATGATGTGGTTATTATCCTTGAAATTCGTAGGTGCTGTAAGTATAAGCCGAAAATATTAAAATTTCGCTTTAAACCAAAATATTCTATTCGCATTGCGAATCCATCTCCTAAAAAGCGGAAAATGTGATTTTGAATTTGCAATTGCAAAACTTCTACATCCGGAAACAAGACAATGTGATGAAAACATGGCGCAACGCATCCGCCAACTTTAATGCACTTATAAATATAAATCAGATGCTGTACGAGCGCTGCCGCCGCCGCTGCCGACCGACAAAAGTACCACAACAACAATAATTTCATATTGATAAGCGCTGGGAAAAGAACGACATAAAAGTTAGCCGATGCAAATGCTACTACTGTATAACTTGCTTCGCTATTATTTCCCTCTAGTCAATGTCGAATTTCTTGGCATCGAGCAACATTTGCGTTAATATTAATGATTGCCAAATTGATAAATGAGTTGTTGCTGTGCATACATACATATCATTTGTGTAGCAGACACTTGCAAACTGTTCTGTTCTAATCGCATTTGCTTCGATCTCGCACAATACGCGGAAGGATACACTCTTGCAAAAGGCGCGTTTAAACACATTAACGACACTCGTCACATCTCATAGCATATCCGCCGCCACACACAGACACGCATCCTCCTGTCAACGCAGCCGCCCCCCTCTTACCACATCCATATCCGGACGACTCACTATCATCCGTCGCGCTTCCTACGTTATGGATTATCGCCTCCTACAGGACGTATTACGCAAAATACTCACGAAATTAATTGACGTTTTCATTTGCTAAGTGTAATTATTTGCCAACTGACATTTGGTAGATGGTTTAAAACATATAGGCAATTTTGTAAACGCCTTATACCACTCACAGTTATTTACTGTTTGTCGCTTTTAAAATTTAAATGATCTAATTTTCAGTTGATGTATGATATCAAAATTATACTTAAAGAACACTGATGCATTCTAGAATTTTCGCCCACATCTTTCTATAAATTCAAAACAACGAAAAATCAGCATGACGTAGCACAACAATGCGAATAATAACAAATGTCTAGTTTGCTCTGGTAACTTATTATCGTGATTTTTACATGACACAAGCATATTGTCCGAGCAGAATCAACACCTTAAAATCATCTCTCCTTTAATACATATTGTTGAAATACAGGTGAGGCAATTAAATAGATAATTAAAACGATTAATTGACTAACACACCTATTCCTTTTTATGTGCCGGTGATGGTAATTAATTTTACTAACAGATTAATTTAATGATGAATGCCAACATGTGTAATGAAAGTGTAAAATCGCTCAGGGCTCGTACCAAGTTTGCGAAAATAACAAAGTTTACCAAACCGATTGCGAAGAAGGCTAATAAAGTACCTGAAATTAAAATAAAACAAGAATCATCAGAAGACAATGAAATTGCCCAGAACATTACCAATAACTCTTCAAAGAAAAGTCAATTAAACCGGCGTGAAACTGAATTTTCCAATGTGCAAGTAAAACAGGAAAAGCCTGAAATTCGATACTCGTTACCTTGCAGTATTCCAATGGCCCATATAGTCAAGGCCATCGTGACCCACGCTGACAACTCTTTAGAGCCAGCTCGCTTGGACGATTACTACAGCTCGTGCAGAGATGATGAACGTCCAAGGACGCCAGGACGATCGCTCGAGTTGTTGTTCGAAATATTAAGTCAGAGGGACGTACGATCCTTGACTGATTGGGCGCAACGTAAGCTATAGTTATTATTGCAATCAACAGAGTGAATATTTTCTTAAATACTTCTTGACTCAGATGGCAATGACATGCCACCCTTACAAGTGGGATATCAAGAATCCACTGTACCGCAGATATCGATAGCGGAAGAAGAAAATGTAACAGAGACCAATGGTTTAAATGCCTGGTGGAGCAATGCCATCATGTCACAATCGCAGGTATGTGGATCACTCATTTCAAAATCAATTTTTGTTCTATTATTGCTATTCAGATACCGACGATTTCCATTAAAGAAAAACCACTGGACGATGTAGATGAATTACTTCACAATAACTATGAACCAAATATTGACACACAATGGAATTTATATAATCAGCAACCAAACAATAATAATGTGGAGAATATGCCGTTAATTGTAGACCAAGAACCGATTGTACGAATTAAAACAGAACCAACTTCAAATAAAACTAAGAAAAAGCGCAGTTCCAAACGCGAAGAGCAAGAGGTTAAAATAAAGGAGGAAATCGATGAAGAATTTAACCCGGATGTGCTTAATAACATTAAGCAAGAATCTGATCTAGAACCAAGAAACAAATACTCTCGTATGGTAACTCTTCGAAATAGACGTTCAGTCAAGGTTACGTTCGTTGAACCACGTCCAATTAAACTAGAACCGATTGAGAATAAAGAAGAACCATATTCACCACCGTCTCTTGCATCGCCAAGTTCACCAAGTTCTCCGGAATGGAATTTACCGAAACCGCAGAAAAGAACGTATAAAACGTACAAGCGCAGAAAGTAACACGTTATTAATGATTTATCTGATTTTCTACGCTAAGATTATTGGTGAATGACTCTGTGATGTAACCGAAAAAACATTGAATCGATGACAATAATTTCTAAATTTTCAGTGGTGTGTTGAAGAAAATATTCAATAAAGATTTTCTTGGTGCGTAAATTATAATGGATCTTGTTTAAATATAGAGCAAGTGCCAGATGTTCTCACTTGTTTTCTGGGGTGTGATTCTCGCTTTTCCCAGGTAGGAAACCAAACGTCATCGTTTGTTAAGATAGGGTAGTCTTGTCCGGAGTGATTGCTTAACATTGAGAATGCGTGCTAACAGGAATTGTGTGGACGGGACGTGTTTTAGTCCTATGCAAATAACATGATTTCAACTCAGCTTTGACTTTCAGGACGTTTCATGGAAATTCTGCTGTTTCTCTCCTACTTGCACGTTTCAAAAATTATTATTAATTAATGCTTAAAGTTTGAGCAACTTCGTGATAAAGATATCAAAATTAAATGAGCGAAACATTAAATATCTTTACAATTGTGGGCTAAATTAACGAAAATTGCATTTGCTTGGAATCATCAATGTTCACATGCAATGATCACGGCCAGTTAAACGATAGCATTGCTTCCGGATGCCGGCGCATTGTAATACTATCCTGGCTTAAAGACTGCTTCTTCGCGCAGTTCTTGCCACGCTAATAGATACGAAATTGTTATAGTGTTCCACCCGGCAGGATAGCGTCAGGACGGGGCAAACGTGCCTGTGCGATCGAGTTGAAACGAGCGCTCCTTGGTTGCATCGCTCACCAGGGCGCAGAATGCAATCGCAACGGGCTGTGTGTACTCGAGTGGTATAGGGTTAATCCGGGAAGTAATCGTGTCGCGTTTATCGGGTAGTAATAGCGTGTGAGCCTCCTCTGATCGCGCATTTCTATTTCTCTCTATGTTCTACAAAGATAGTGCACTATTTGCAGGATTTTATTGTATTCTAGGACGAGCGGAAATACTGAGTGATACCTTTGAAAATCATCCTTAGTTATCCTTCCAAAAAGTGACACTCGTAACTTACAGTATAAAATTTCATACTTAATTTAAGCCAGCTTAAAATTTTGCAGACTCATCAATTGCTCATAATAAAGTTTCATCTTCGGCGGATTAACTTTACGTGGAGAATTTTGGCGAATTCTTCATTTGAAATTTCATACATTGGAAGCAAATTGCAGTTGTCTCCAAATATTTATTTTCCCACGAAATGAAATTATCTGATTAATGATAGAATATGAGCAAACAAATACGAGTAACATTGGGAGAAGAGTGCAAATATTTATTCCTTATATCCTTCTCTTAATGTGCTCAAGTTGAGTACGCACAACTTTTCCGAATTCCACTCAAACTCAATTCGCGTTCGCAATGGTTCGCGTTTGATTGCGTTTCGTTAATTTGATTGATAACTCGCATTCGAGCGGTCGGACGATTTTCCATCGATGGGCGTGAAGAGTGCTACGAATTATATTCTATCACGCGCCCGCTAGCGCTGAAAGAACTTCTTCATTGCGCACCAAATGATGTGCGAATTCACATCGTTTTTTTGCATGCTACCAAAAGGCACTTAATTAATTACTTCGTTACTCAATTAAACATTGTCACTTCAATTAGTTTAAGTAATAACATTAACCCAATTTCCAGCCACCCCATTTAAATATTTATTTAAATGCTCACGTTTTAATTAAAGTGAAAATTATTTAATTTAGAAACAAATTTCCACATTCGAGCTAAGATTTTTATATAGGTAGGTACGTATACGTATTTTTATCGTTTACCTGGAGGTGGCTGGTAAGCACACATGCACAAATGTACTCAACGCCCCCGACACACGTTACAAGCGCGCCGTCGCCACCACTGCCGCCAGAGTTTGTGCGCGCTGCGCTTTGCAGCATCCGCATCTACGTTGGCTGCTGTACGTTCGCCACCCTCATCGTGGAGCGTTCAGTACGCTCCAGCCGCCCCCGCCGTTCGAACGCTCGCCGAGGTTCGTGCGCGATATTTACGTCTTTCGCGCGTCTCTTCCGCTGCTTCGGAAAATCCGGCAAACTACTTCCAACTTTTACGCCGCAATAAATATGTAGAGTTAGTGCTTTGTTGTTGCAGTCCGCGGACTCGTACGTGAAGTACTCCCTAATAAGTGTGCTAATAAGTGCTTCTTTCCAACTTAATTGCGCAAATACTTTAATAAGTGCTTTATTAAGTGTGCGCCCGCCGAGCCGCCGTCGAGGTGAACTGCCGTTAATTGGAGGGCGACATGTGGCCCGAAATTAATTAACACCAGTTTTAATTAATACAAGGTACTTGCCGCACAATGTCGCTTTGTGTATGGTTACAATTCACTTTACTCCAATAACGCTTTGAGCAATTTGTCAAAATGCCCGAAGGACTATCCAAGAAGATGAGAAAAAGGCGCACTTTTAAACACTTCTCTGTATTAAGACCTCTCAAAAAGTAATAATTCTACCTGTTCACCAAATATTAATTTTTTCCTATTTGCCTTGGACTAAAAATACGTAAACAAGAAATCGTTTAGTTAATCTAAAACTGAATGCAAGTCTTAACACAACACTCGAGATTACTTTCAACATAAGCGCGCAAAGGAGCGCGTTTCGCAGTCCTCGTTCCTGAACGAAAAGCATTTAAAGAAGCTGCTTGAGTGTGGTTCAGTTCACTTTGACTACAACTAATAAACATGTTATTACTTAATAATATGGATCGGATTTATGGTTGCATTTAAAACTTTATCGTGTTTTAACTACGCTTTATGACGTTCTCCTGGATGATGGCGGGTGTGTGGTTAACAGCGCTTTAAAAATGACAAAACCACCAACTTGAATGGGTATTTAATAACTCAAAGAGGGTATAAAGGAAGTGACGTTGAACTACCGTTTAATTACTCATTAGCTTTAAGATTCATTCCGTTTGTCTCAGGCGCTTTGTTATTTTTGTATTCATAATGATATTTTGATAATAACTTGAGATATTCGTCCTGAATTTAGTCAACTCAACTCAAGTCAAATCCCATTGGCGAATTTATTTTATTACACTTTCCCTGGAGCATTTACTTTGAGTGATCTTCCCTGGCATTTGCACAAACATGCGTTATTTTATTAGAGTCAAGAATACTTTGATATCTTTGAACTAGAGCCAGCTGCATCAAGTTAAAGTAAGATGGATAGAATGAGGATAAGCAATAATGTGATATCATATACGGATGCGGAACCATCCGATCAATGGATATACTAAAGAAAGTAAAATAAACAGAGAGCAAAAAGTAAGAACATAGGAAGGATAAGTGAGCGCGAGGAATGTAAACGTTGTACGTTTCGATTGCAATTGCCTTTAGGTCTTCTCTTGGACAAGTCTATCGAGTCGCTTTATATTTATCGCTTTTCTCTTACGCTCCTGCCGCCATGGTCTTGCGTATTTCTTGTGCGAGTAGTACAAGAATAATGTACACTTTCTCAAAGCTGCTCTTAAGGACCTGATGGCTAACAAGCGGCGAGCAGGATGATTGTTGTTGGCATTAAAGACTGGTACTTTCGGAGCAAAGAAATATTTCGATGAGCTTCAATGATCCGTGACTGAACACCATATGTAATAAATTTATGTCTTATAAACGATTAACCATTAGCCGTAAAGTGTTTAGCTGAAATAAGGTCAGCACCCCCATACGAAACGCAAAAAGCGGGGAGCAAATCGGAATAATTTATAAATGTAATTGAATTTGGAGCGCTCGTAGATTGGAAATAATCTTCGGTCGTTATTACAAAGAAAACTACTCGAGTCGCATTATAATTTGCGAAGAATTGAGTTCATCGGATGGTTTTCGTGCAGTCAGTGTACGCGCGGGGGTGGCCATTACGCGAGGAAGTGCAGAAAACCGCCGGCGAATGCCTGCAACGAGCAACAAAACGCGAAACGTTTCGAATCTGTAATGACGGTTCGAAAGCAGCTCTCAGCACTTGTGTGCTTCTTGTGCTTACTACGAGTTCTGTTTTTTTCTTTGCGTGCAATACGAGCGTGCACGATTTGCAATTTTCGATATTGGCGTTGGCGTTTTACGATTGTGCAATTACCGAATGGCGCAAAGTAATTGCAATTCTACAATCAAACACGCGAGAAGAATGCAAAATCATCACCAATAATACGCGCATCTACTCGTGTGCAATCGAGCACAATTACAAGTATGAAACACAATAATATTGTATTTAGTTGAAATGAAAATGGTCGATTGAATTGTGTTTCATGCTAAACCAAGTTTAATTATGAATCTTTCTGATTTATGAGTGTATTCCTAGATATTTGCTATTATTCCAATGAAAATTCTATCGAAATCATGGTAAATCAGCTTTGAGTAATTTGTGTTTATTGAAATTTTCCACCCTTATACGCAATATTTGAAATTGTTATCATATTGAATCCATACTTCACGTTGATTTAGAACACTTTAATGTTTGCCTTAATTTCAGTCTGTACCTTTAATGCTTGTTCCTGATCGTGTTTGTTACTTTACCAAAAGATTCACCAACTTTTCCCTTCATCTCAGCTACGCATTGTATTCGGGTCTAGCGCGCGCGGAAAACTTTTTACAACTCTTCCCTGTGCACCCCATCATCCGTCAACGATAATAACACACATCGAAGCTGCTTGAATAAAACTTATTTTCGTTTCCAATATCACTTAGGCGCTGTGATTAAACATTTAAAAGTAGCGATTGACGCGGATTATTCAAAGTGCGCAAAACTGTAAACAGATAAACAAACAAACGATGTGCGAGCCGGAAGTGGCTTGCATGATGTATGAGTGGGATACTCTTGTGTGCCATTGCGTGAAATGAAATATGGGCGAAAGAGTATGAAGCACTCAAGCGAAACTAAAATAAGAAGATGAGCACGGCGCTCGCGCGACTACGAGGACTTGGAGTGCACAGAGCGGCTTATTTTCTCAATAACGAAATAAATAAATAAAACTGCTCGCGAATGCTTTCCAGTCTGGCGCACGGATGCACTTATCGAACTGCGAATGAAACACAATCGTTTTATTTTAGCTCCTTGCAAAAGCCTAGCTGACACTTTATATCGTGTAAGACTCGCTTACAAATTCGCATCGACAGGTGAAGACGACGGCTAAACTGAAGTTTCACGTAATGTGATCTTTGTGTAACTAATGCTAAGTAGTTGGGCGTTTTGTCGCCAGCTCATCTTGAATTTATCCACGCAACAAGCAGGAATATTGTCAGGCGTATAAAACTTGTTGCTTAGAAGAACCAACAACAGCTGGCTATAAATAACATGCTATTCGTTGCGCTTTTGTCTATTCTAATTTTAGCCGCATTCAACAAACCAACGTCAACGGACAGTTTGTTGTGCTGTTGTCATGCTGTTTCCAGGACGACGCGTGTGACACGTTTAATCTTAATTGGAAAACGCACAATGTACGTCAACGCTTTTTGCGTTCGTATTCAACGCTCTTCTTCGTCTTCGAACGAAACACACACGCATCGTTCGTGTCCTGCAAAAAGTGTACAGTGTGCGTGCCGCAAAAAGTGCCAACACGGCGTTACTAACAATCCTGCGGATTCCCCGAACGTCAGGACGTGGCGCAACGATGAGTGATGCGTACAAAAATCTCTATGCGTGCTGTTATCCCAAGTGCTTTACCACCAGCAAAAAAGCTGACACTCACTGAGTGTTTTCTTGCTACTCTTTGCAAAATAAACAAAACAAATTGCTCACCCTTATAACACATACCTCACTTATTAGTTGGTTATCCTTACACCCTGTTTAATATCTATGATTCCTCCTCATGTTGACACTGATAGAATTCCATACGGATGGGTTAAATATGTTTTATTACAATGACATTTCCTTCTGAAAAATAACACTATTAATAAATGCATAACGGATAAATATTTGAGTACAATGGCATAGTGTAATAATTAAAAGCGCATAGTGTGTGAACTTGCAATGTTTATATTATGCTTTTGTTTTAATTGCAAGGCGGCGCAACAAATGTGTTTTTTGCCTACTGAAAGCAACGAGTTCATTCAATGCGACTCGCTTGTACATTTGTTAATGAACTCAATGCATGAATTTCGCAAAGCATTCATGTACGTATGTTGAACACATGTACGTACGGATTGCAGTGGATGAAAAAGGGGCAGTTGCGTGATGAAAACGTGACGGCGTGTTTGAAAAATTTTCATTGCCTGCTTCCGCTTGGACTTCCGGTTGAACGTCTGCCCACATTGATAGCGCACTGTACTGGATAATAATGAAACGTTGTTCTCTGTGGAATGTGCAATGGCGTATTTGAAAACATCTGGCGCCAGCATTTGCATTTGCATTAGAGACTAATTGTTTTTTGGCTTTGCTTTATTCACATGAAAAGCAGAAGCACAACAAGGCAATCATATTGCCTCATTAAATCTGATCAATTATAATTCGTTACCGTGTAATTGTTGATGGAGAAAGTATTGTTGAGTTAATTACGAAGGAATTGTAAGCATTGTTTATGTTCTTTCTTTAATGGATAAGAGTATTAGAGGTGCTAAAGCATAAATGAAGAAAACGTTCAAGTGCAACTACAGCTTAATTAGGTTTCGCCGTTTGCTCATCTTTTGTCCAGTGCGCTAACGCTAATAATTTTTCATTTTCGTCTCGTGCATTTCCGCGATGGAGCAAAAACGGATAGATTAATTAAAAGATAAAATACCGCACCCGCCCAGCTACTTAGCGTGACGCTTCGCAATTTTTACAAGAGCTGCCAACTCGGCCAAGTGTCAACAATGGTCGTCCACGTCCGGAAACTAGTTTTTCGTGAACAATACACTATACAGTGACTGTATCTGTTTCTTACGGGCCAAACACAAAAGAGGCAAAACATTCTTCTTTAGTGCGCTGATAAATTCCGGGCGCGGAATGTGTAAAGTGTAAATGTTTCTTTATAATTTTCAATTTGGTTTGCCCGCCTCGTTGCTTTCATCATTATACTTGGCGCATGTTAAAAGACTAAGAGCAAAAAAAGAGTGGTGCCTTGATGTATTTTACATGCGATTGCACATGGTGTTTGTGTTCACCAATTTATTGAATATCACTGCGCGCCTCCGCCGCCAGACAAACGTGTTGTGCGGAAGGCGCATTCAACGTACGTGCATTGAAATGCACATTTTGCGCACGACTTCCTCGCGAGCGTGTATCAATATTTGCTCATCGCTTTTATCTCGTAACGAAATTTGCTTGCTTTTCTTCCACCTTCCCCAGCGCGGCATCGCATCGCGAGCACGTTCCTAGTCAAACTTGACTTTAAGTAACGTACACTTGCTTGTTAGTTCTTAGTCTTTGCATTAAATTATGTTAGGGTTTTAAGTAATAGTGCATTATTCTAATAGTTACTCGTTATTTTACGAACATATCTTCATCCACATACGCATAGAAACGATAAAAAATCTATTTTCATATTGATAGACCAAAAAGTTGACTAAAACATCCAATCAAAAGTTACACAAAGTTGATTTTGAGTATTGTGTACTTGGTTACCAAATAGTTACCAATTATTTTGTGATAATACATTAATCCACAATACCATATTTATCAGTTTTACCAAAGTTACCAGTCAATCATGGCTAAAAAATTGATTTGAACTCACGTGCGCTTGGCTACCAACTGCTACTTGAACGTCTGCGATTGCATGAAGACTTTAAAAGTATCCGCAATGGAATTTTCGTATTGATAAAGTAATTATTTAAACATTAGCAAAAAATATTGATGATTCAGTGAATCATTTCTTGTTCATGAGATATACTGCAACGTTACATGCTAAAATATGATGAAATATCATCATCTGGTCTAGAAAAAACTCTCCAGAGAGACAAATTCTCATCTAAATAATGCCGATAAATCATATCGCCAAATATACGCGCTGTCAATGTATCCCGAAGCATTCGGCTGTGTCGCTTGTATCGTGCTGCTAGTGTTCTTTTTTATTATTAGCCAAGAGAGCAGCTTTTACTCAGCTAGGCTTTTTTCGTATTTCGGCCATAAATTCACCATTAATTTCGCCCATCTACAGCGTATTCTACGTTTCGCACGTGATTTATTCGCAAGCGCTGAAGGCACACAGTTAGTGTCATCATATATCAATAAGTAGACTAACAGGAAATGTGGGCGCTGATTATTTAAATTAAAACCAATTAGCGCACTTAGCTCAGCATATTTTCTACTTTACAAAAATGATCATAACGTAATTGCAATTGAATGTGATTTATTTTTATATTTCTAGCGTGAAAACATATTTAATTAAACTTTCACACTCTCGAATATGCATTGGGACCATTTGCGACAGCAGCTTAATAACGTGGCAGAAACAATTTTCAATTAAATGACGACGCAATCAACCGAATTTTAATCGAACGTTTTAGTTCATCTGCGCCCCATGCTCATTGCATGGAAACGCTGTCATCATATTCGTTGGAAATCACGGACGCAATTCATTCATTTGCAATGCAAATATTCAAAAATCCTAATGAACGACATCGTTTAACAGCGCTTGCCGATTAAGTGAGACCCAGATTTTCGTGCAATTTTCATAACTGTGATGTGCCATCATGCCATTGTGAGCCAATGGCTAAAAACGCAATTAGATGTTAATCATTTCACATTTCGTAATTATCTCGGCTTATAATTGCTATTAGCACTAAACAGATTGGCATTATTCATTTATTATAACCGTGGCACCATGGACCAGAATTTAATTAATTAATTAAGTACTTGATTCAATATTTTATGTCATAATTGAATTCGGTCAATCGCATTGTTTAATTTCCATTTGTCAAATTTAATTTACCTGCTTGCAATTCAATGGACGACTCACTACAGATTTCGTGTTGCTCAATGCTGCTACTGCTTCATTTCTACTTAATTAAACATCACAAAAGAGTACCTCTCGCATTACAAACGCAATAAAGCCCAGACGAACGATGAACGACGAACGAGTTTTATCCCAAAGGTTGTAATTAATGCAAATGCATTTTTGTGTGACAATGGATAAAATGTAATTCAATACCTTACAAACCGCTATGTCCGCTACCGCATTGTCTTGTGATTTATTTACGCCTTTGCATTATTAAATCGAAGCTTCAGTTGTATTTCTATCTCCCACGCAGTTGCTAAAAGAGAAGTAAGTATTAATTCTGCACTCACCTTGCGTTATTTGATGAAATCACTGTCGCTTTTACTTTTATTTTAACCTACTTCAATCGGCTGATGTGAATACGCTGGGAGAACACGCTTCTCTGACAAATTTCAGCAGGTTGATTCCAAGCCGGAGCACGTTGTTTACAGCTAGTTGAAAAATATGCAAATTAGGTTTCAGCTCAGGTCAATGTCAATGCAGAAATAATACCTGTAATTCAAGATCTATTGCCACGCCATCCAGAAAACAAAAGACAAAGCATTCTTAAACATTCAAACCCAAATAAAAATCCAGATGAAACTTCAGAAAAGTTTGATAATGATCATAGTGAGAATGAAATATATGATTACGACTGTCGGTATAAATCTAGCCGCCCAATAAATCTCTCTGTCAGCCGGCTTTGAATTCGATTGGATTCGTTCGAAACAAATAACAAATATAAATGCAAATGCAATGTTTACATGCGGCACCTCACATAATCCTGTAACCAGAGAGCGTTTTAATATTTATTATTAGTGCTATTGCACATCACACACTTGCCATTTTTTTACAGCATCAGTTCAATGGTATTATTTCATTCGATATTTTTATGCATTTCCATATAGGCTAGATCTAGTTTTACGGGTTTTACGACTCAATTCGTACACACCGCACACCAATTCGATTCGCGGCGATAGCGAATGATATCGAATGCGCGTTTGTGGTGCACTTTTATGCCTTCAAATACTGCCAACATTTTGCATCTGCTTTCGCATGTAGCAAGCAGCATACAACAAAAGCCTCGCGTTTCAATATTGCTGTCATCGAGAGATAGAACTGCAACGATACTATCGTTATTGTTATTACTCATATTCCATGCGCTTGCAGTGCGATCTCTAAAAAAAGAAGATGCCGCACAAAATGAGAATGGATCGTAATGGTGAAAGGCAAGTGGAAAACTGCCAATTTGCGCTCCTCGTCGACATGCATTTTTATGTACTTATCGAAGCTATTCAAATAGTTTGCGATCATCATCTTGATGATTATCGATGAGGAAATGAACTTGTGCATCCCTTACGAAATGATGAATTACATCGCATGTCATTTAACAAAGCAGCAGTTTTATATTCAAACATTTGAACGAATCCTGCGCGAAATTAAAGCAATTTGTACGCATCTCGAATGCAGATTGTGTATTCATCACATTCACCGAGCGTATGCAAACGTTTTGGACTTGCCGTGCAAATCTCAAAAATAATTACACCATTTGCATAAATTTCATAAGTGGGATTTACATACGCACGCAAGTCCTTTTCTCGCGACTCCAACGTCATTGCCGTCCCGCCGGCGGCTGCAACTGTTTATCTGTTTATTTATGGTTTTCGTAACCTTCTTCTCGTTCTTCTTCTCCTGCTCCTCCTCCTCCTCGTTGACGAAATTTAATATTGCACATGCGGCAACGTACAGCACGTAATAATTAAAACCTACAAAGCAACCGCATTGATTACTTTATCAAATTCCGTTCGCTAGGGAGGGGCGCGATGAAAATTCTTGGTTGGCTGTAAAGTTGTAAAACATTTAGGCAGCGCGCCGTAGCATGCTTTGTTATTACTCGTATTTGCCAAGAGTCAAGTTCCAGCGACATTTAACTGAGTTGCCCGCTGGAATAATTCAATTATAATTCGATAATTGCGTTAAGTAAGTTGCGCGCGCGCGCTGCATGAAAAGTTCCGGAACTTGCATAAAGCCATCGCGTCGTCCCGCGTTACATTAAACTTTCCTATTAAAAATACACTTCCAATGGTATTCAGCATTTAGACGTAAATGAATCCTGCATACTTTTTTCAATTTCCTGTTCCGGGAACAGCGAGTTTATTGAGTTTGCGTTGTCCGAACGCAGGTTGAATGAATCCGCAGCTCGTAAAACGTCAGCTGAAATCATACGTGAATGATTTCATCATATTTAATTAATAATTTCAGACGACTTCATACCTTATAATATTATATATTCTACAGGCAGGCCTGTTTCACTTCGGTTAACTATCAAATGCAGTAGGAAACGTCCCAAACGTCGAAAGTTTCATATTCAACCCAAACTCTGAAATTGCATACGAATGCCAGGACCAGCACCAGCACGAGAAGCAAATAAAGTACAACATTATGCTGCAACGCCTGCAAATAGAACTTTTCATATTACACATTGGAACTTTACATAAAAATAAATAATGTAACTGCTTAATCCTTCCACGCACCCCATGTACGTTTATGCCCTTTATGAATTATATATTTGCGACATCATATTTCACTTACGTACGTACGTACGTCAGGTTAATTTGTCTACGCTCACGTCTGATTAGCATGATATCCTTGCTTAGAGTAATAGCCATACGTACTAGGTGTTTGTCTGGAAAGTTTCAAACTTCAAAAGCAATCTTGGTATTGAGCACATTTGAATCTACTTGCCCATGATGCACACATTAAACCAGCTTAATGAGATTCACTTACTAGGATAATATTATTAAAATATTTGCAGCTTGATTCAACTTGGTAATAAAGTTAATTTTTACTACCAAGGTAAAAACTTTAGTTGCCTTATGACTCGTAACAGTAATCAGATTAAATTCAGAGTAATAATTTCGGAATCCTGTACGATTACATTTCAATCAACAGACTTCATTCGATTCAAGTAGGCAGAGAGCGTTAAAGTAACGAGTACATTTATCTAGATTTGTTGCTTTCACCATTTTTGATTCATTCGCAAATATAGGCAATGTTCATATGTGTCTTACGTCGCTTATCACTCAAGTCGAGTTGGGTTCCTTTTATTGCTTTCACCATTCTGGATCGCTTGTTCTCTCCGACCGTTGTAATCGTTTTGCATTCGTTTCCCACCGCGCTCATTCCGTTTCATTTCATTTATTTCCAATTCCCCTTGCACGCGGTTTTTTCCTCGGTAAGCCTGCAACCAGTCATTTTGGCAAGCGCCCGCAGGGAGTTCTTATTTTAATATTGTGCCGTCATAAATTTTCCGCATCGCACGTATTGTTGGCGGTGTGTGGCGGCAGGAGAGGCGTAAGGTGGCACGTACTTTTGCAGCGCGATTTTATCACTTCGCACTTCTTTTGCATCGACAGCGCGAGCGTGGAACTAAGCAAAATGTTAGAAGAAAAGAAAGACATTTGAATATGAAAATCATGAAATCAAAATGATATGCGCGTGGAATATCCAATGAAGTTATACAATTTTGATGCCGTATTCTCATTTTTTCCCTCTTGCGCCTGCTTTCATCAAATGACATTTCTGATTAAACTCTAACAAAAATCTGTCTTATATTTAGATCCATTTATTGAAAAGCCTTTTGGCTTGTTAGCATTCTCTGCGTCTTTACAAAGCTCGCAAAGCTTTTTGTACGATTCAAAAGCATGTTTGCCGAATGGAAACATACGGGTCCATTTGCAAAAGATCCAACATCAAAAGCATCTGTATAGTTTTTCATCAGAGAATCTGCATTTTTGTAATCACGTGTTAATTAAAATGCTGCACAATTCCATGCTCGGAGAACGAGATGGAATCGTCTTAAATGGCATTTAAATGGAAGAAAACAAGTAGCGAGAGAAGCAATTACAAGAGTTCAATGCGTTTGTTCATTTCGTTTACACCTTCATCGTCTTCGTTTTTCAGCGGATTGCAGGAAGGACTCTGTTTCGTGCTTAGCTGTTTAATGCTTTGTTCACCTTACTCCTTTTTTGCCATTTGCAGTTTATTACATTTCACGGCTGCAGGCGGCTTGTAGCACCACTACATCTCCATTCATTCGTGCTCCAATAAAGGACACGCCTGGCGATACAGCATCACCGGATTTGTAAATATATTGTATTGTTCTATTTAAATTCGACTGAAACACTAGGACTTTTCTCTGTTATAATGTTGATTTTATGATAATAATTATGCCACAGTTGGTCATATAACATGTGAATTATGTGAGATTTGTGCAAATTCAATTATATTTGCGGCGAATTTTTACGCTAGCCGCCAATTGTATTTGTTTATGGGAGTTGCTTGCAATGCAACGGCGGTCATAATAAATTAATTTTATACACATTGCGTCGCAATTATAATCATATGCGACCGCAGCTATAGCCCGTCAGTGGCGCATTATCATTAATATGAATCTGCTAATAAATATTAATGCCGCTCCTATGTGAGCGCACACGTAAACATTATTTACATTGTTGATTAAGGCCACGCGAAGCGCATGATTCCTAAATGCAGGTATTATGCTAGTTTGGCAGTTGCTAAAGCTCACACAAATTCGGAAAACTATCAAATTACATGCATAAATTCCCTATTTGTTCAACAACCTTCTGTAATAATAATGAGGGGTAAATAATATTGATTTTAAAATATGCATCCCGGAATTTGAGGTGGTGGCAAATAATGTAATACAATTCGCTGACAGGAAATTAATTACAAAGTTGTGGAAACTGTCAAAGAACTAAATAAACTTGGCAAAGATTTAAATTAATGATGAATTGAAGTCCAAAAGTATTGACGAAGAAAAATTAACATAAACGTTGAAAAATACATCAAGGCGCGTGTGGGACGCATTAAAACTTTGATCATAACATCCGCAAGTTGACTTTTTCGTGCTGGAAAAGTCTTACCTGTTTTCGCCCTGCCAATGGCCGGCCAGCTATAGCTCGAGCATTTATCCTGGTTGTGTTGGGGATTCGGTTGATTAACGTTCATAACTCGCCTCTGTTGCTCCCTTATGTGCGTCCAGTCGCCGCAAACGCGTATGCTTCGCGACGTGGAAGTCAACTCAAAACTCCCTGAGGAATTGACTGCGTGCAGCAGCGTCTACAATCGATAAATCATCTAATTCGGTTTTTTCGCATCCCTTGTTGCGTTTTTGTGCGCGGCTTTAAAAGAAATCCGTATCCCTTTTTCAGCCGGAAAGAAATTAATCTTATTCTCTACCTTGTTCGGTTGCAGGGATAATGAAGTCGTCCAAGTACACTCAGGCGACGAGCCCAATCGACAATGACTATCGCGACTACCAGAACATTGGCACAATTATACCCAACGAGCCGAATCTGAATCATACGCGATATGAGAATAGCGAGGAGCTCCTACTCAATCATTACGACTATCGATCTGAGATCCATCGCCAGCAGCAGCAGCAGCAGCATCAGCAACAACAACATCATCACCATCATCACAGTACGCTTGAGCGTAATGCTAATAACATTCAAGTGGCACGCACCGGCGAAGAATTTGATATGCACTGTCAATGCAATGTACACGCACCGCCCACGGGCACGGCGAGATTCAACAAGCAGTACAACAGCGAGCAGAATATCCCGCACAACTTTGCCGCCTCGCTGACTAAGCTCGACAACGCCAGTCAATTCAGCCTGGATCGCAAAGGCGTTCCCGGAACGCGCTCCGCAAAGAAGCACACCTACACCTGCGAACAGAACCAGAAGATATTGCATAAATTGGAGATGAAACGAATGCGCTCCCCGGAAGTGATTAATGTGCATCGATATGATGGCGGCGGCTACAGCCCGCATTGTGACATCCCCGGCGTGACAATTTATGATGATTACGGTTTCCACGGCAGTGCCAGTGGCACGCTTAAGCGAGCCCAAGTTGAAAGGTCAGTTGTCAATAATTAATTAATTATCAGTAAACGCACGCTCGCAAGAGATTCGTCAAGTGATGGCAAATTACGTCAATGAACTTTCATGATTAAAAACACTTGCCCAGTTTGCCAAACAAACTTGGTGAGATTACCAAACTTTATTGGCATATCTCAATGAATGATTGATTTCGTATTTTGCGGCCACCCTGTATGAATTAAGTATTCTTGTTTCATTAAGCAACATTCAGCAAATACACACGCATAAAGTTTAGATTAATAGCAAATAGCTGAACACATGTATGCACACGCAAAGCGCAATAGAATAATAGCAACTCTCCAACTTCCAGTTGCAGTCCTGCTGCTCGAGTTTGCTTCAGCATTTACTTTACACTGTACGAGAGAGCATTGAGTGCCATAACCACTCGAATTGAATGCCTTCACAGTTTAGTACCAACCACTTTGGCGTGAGCAAACTGCTACAAACTGATGCAACATTCAAACGCCTCACATTCTAATGAACCAGTCCTAATGATTACGATTTATTCTTCGCAGAACAAATGGTGGACAGGCTACAATAAAACGGCGACCGGCTGGCGACGGCATGGATTCGGAAATGGACGATCCTGAATTGATTTTTGAAGTGGACCAAATGCGTACTGCCGGCTTAGGGGTGGTTGGAGAATGTCCTTGTGCTTGTGATCACGTTATCTACGGTCCTGGTTATACCAATTGTCTTCAGGTAAGTTCATTCATTCAATGCTACAATAATGAACAAATTAGAGCGGCTGTTTTAAAGTAAGTGGTATCGAAGAATCATAGATCATTTCCAAGTGGGAAAGCATGAAGTGAAGTCGTTTATCTACACCAAAGCGTACGGCAAATAAATTGCGAGAATGCGCGCGTTATTGCCAAAAAACAGCGAAACGAAAAACTAAAAAAGGAAAATTGACACAAACAGCAACAGCAGTCATTAATAATTGTTAGTTGCTTTTACGCGCTGAGCTTTACCAAACGCGTTGCTCTATTCTCTCCCACACTTCTCGACGTCTTGATCTAAAACTTTACTGTCCTGCTTTTCATAGCAGGACGCACACTACGATTTCTTATTTCAACTTTTCAATGTTGAAACCGTGAACGCCAGAGTGCAACAAAAACACATAAAAAAACGCCAGCAGAAATTGCAACGCTCTAATAAATTATACGCTGTCGTTTTTTCGTTCTTGATGCAGTGTGTTGTTTGTCCATAATACGGCTGCAGTACTAAAATCAACACCAGGCACTGTACGCCTAACTAACAACAATGCCAACTTAAAATTGAATTTTACGCTTTTACGAGTCCAAGCTAAGTTTCAACTACTTTCGAAGCGAGCCAAAAGGACCACATGCATTCGCATATTGTAAGTTTCATTATGAAAACGCATAAAAGCAGCATTCGCCCGACGTAAAACTCCTTGGAAGTGAATTTTAAAAATCCAGCAGCGTGGTGAGAATATATCTATTCGAGTTGTTGGAACTATAAGAAAGTTTTTGTTCAATTTACTCGCACGCTTGACTAGTTGAATTCTCGAGGTGCGACCGAAAAGTATTAAGTCATTAAATTTCGCAAACGAAGCAGAGAAACGTCCGGCAGCGGCAGCCTTATCGTCGGTCGTCCTTCGAGCACACATTGCTAAAGTTTCAATCAGTTCGTGCGTAGGCGGTTCACATGTGTACGTCAAAGCACGCGTAATAATCTCTACCTTCGAATGGTGGAGAAAACTGGATAGGATTTCCTACGCTCGAATGCTCCAGGTTCGCCCAATGCGAACGGACACTCTCATCTGATTTGTTCCGTGTTCGCCTTGTTATTTCTTCCTTTCTTTTCGCATTTCCTTCATTCCCATTCCGGGCGACCAAGATTGAACGTGTTTCTCCATAAAACTACCAACATAAAGACGCATTGCTTTCAGCGTTTGTTTTCGTCGCAATCGAAATCTCATATACGAATCTCCAGTTTTCGCGTTATGCAAGCTAAAAACACATATTTTTAGTCGCACGCCATGAAGACGTTTATTGCTTGTTACGATACTTGTGCGGAGACTTGAGAGTATCAACTGCATTCAGTTTAAAGCTCTCAATCGTAAATTTCAATAAAAGCCGCCGAGTTTGCAGACTTCCCGCTCGAGGAAACGCACATTTCATTTTTGTATTTCGTGCGCGCATTTTCGTCCTCGACAGGACGACGACTTGAATGTCTTTGCACCGCTTCGATTGTCGTCTCGAATGTCGTTCTTTATCCAAACCAGTTACTGCTCAGCGAGGAAATACGTGCCAGCTAAAATGAACAGAAATAAGTGCCAATAATTTTTAAAATATTTCCTACTTTCCTTCACACGCGCAGCAAATCATTCCGCGTTTTACCATCATCAGCAGGTCCCGTCCTGTCATCAATTTGTATTCAATAAATTAATTAAATACTGGAGAGGCAGCTGAGTGATTTTTCATCGATTAACGTTCGCTGAATGCGAACAGATCACGATGATGTTATGATGATTCTTTGAACACATCAAGCGGGCATTAGCATTAATCTAGAATTAAATACTCGTCTGAATATTGCAAGTTTAGCATAAATATACGTTTCACTTGAGTGATTGATTACTTCCACTCTAGCACATCTTTTCTCTCATGAAAATCGCCAAATTTCCAAGCACAAAACAGCAACTAAACCCTGAATGTGTTGGGTTTGCTGTTACACTACTTGCGTTGTATTTTCCACTTTGTTAGTTCCTCATCCACTACACCACGAGACCGCCTCTCTTTCGATTGCACTCTCTCGGCTTTGGCACTTAATTTCCGCTAACTGTTTCGCTCTCGTATGAAATGCTTGCTCATCATGCGTGCACTAAGCGTTGGAAACTTTTCAAATGGCCAAACGAACCGAACGCGAGTGCGTTTATTGAGAGGAAGTGTTAACTGCGTGCAGAATTTACTAATACAATACGCCTTTAAACAGCGTATCTGTATCAGCGTATCTAGTTTTGAATGTCTCAATTCAATTCACAAATCGTCTATTGATTATTCATAGAATCCAGAAAAAATCCGTGTTGTTCTTGTGTGATTTTTAAGGAACCGAATATTTTACGTATGGTAATAAATTTAACCTCACCTGAATGCTTTATAAACTGGTGCATTTTTCATCAGCATAAATTGCTTTAGAACGACGTTATCAGTATTGGTATATAATACCTCTAAGGACATTTTTCATCCTTGCTATTGATTACCTTCAGATGTAAAGCACAACACTGCACACACTAAAGAATTACTTACTGAAAACTACTATACTGCACTGCACTGCACTGTACTACATTTCAGCGATCAGCTGATCTGGTTTTGTTATTGTGAAATAGTTGCAAAACTATCCACTGAAGTCGATTCTCTATGCGCAGGCTGAACACAGACTGAACAGGTGTCAACTTGTAGGTCATAGTGTTTCAGCTGCAGTGTTGTGACCACAATTAGTAATCAATCGTCGTCCAATTACCCAAATTATAGAAGAATCAATCGATTAATAGAGGTTCCAGGCTGGTAACCGATAGACTAGGAGATTAGCACTTTTACAAGGTATGTACATTTTTATTTACTTTGATTTTTATCATCTGAGACATCTGAGAGTGTATAACACGTAAGTTAACCTAATGGTATTGTGTTCACCGAACGTGAAATTTCGTCGGATCTTCATGAACTGCGGCTATAATTACTGGTGTTGTAACCATCATCGATGCGCTGATCTATAATTACTGAAGCATGATATCGAATATTTGCCAAAACTCTATATCCAGCACTTGCTTCGTGATAAACAGGTATAGACTATACAGTGTATACCTAGAGCATGGCGTATCAATAGACAATACACTGCTGGTGAAATCATCAAACATCCAAGGTAAACGTTAATCGTGAAGAAAAGTTATAGCGCGTTGAAGTTTATGGCAGATTATTCTATTTTATTATGGATATATTTTTATTGATTCGCATGCACTTATTGCAGGATGCTGCATTGTATATATTTTGCGATACGACCGTATAACAATCATAATGTTTAGACTGAACGCAGTATAAGTTATCCATCCGCGTACGGCACAATGGGCATAGTTATGGGCTTATTTCACTATTTCAACAATTCAGGCGCCCGCAGTTTTCGGCGCTGGGCATTGCCCATAAAATATAAACGAACGAAGTGGCTCGTAAAGAGGATTAAATCGTCCGCGAACGACCTCCGGCCAAAAAAATATCATCACCAGCATACACGCGGCTGGACAATCGCATCGAGCTGATGCATTCCTTGCGTGAGCACTGCACATATAAAACGTAATCTGGTCTATAAACAAAAAAAAACTCTCAATTTGCTCTTCTGCCTATGAAATACGTTAAATTTTCATTTGTGCTTCACATACTAAATGTGTATTTCATCAGGGATTATTCGTATTTATATGCAAAACTACTTTATGCACAGAATGCAAAATGAACTTTTTTGGAAAAAAGGCAAGAGCACGTACTTGATTAAAACTTGAAATATTTTACACTCGACTGTCAAATGCACAGTGAAAATGTGTGGGAGGCGAAAATATTTGATTAGTGCTTGAGTTAATTAAGGAACTTGTTTGTTGATTGGAAATGGCGGGCAATAAATTGGTATTTTCAGACGGAAAAGTCGTCGGCATTGCGAACATGCGTTATTAGTTCATTAAAATATTAATTGGAAAGAATGCGCCATTAATTAAAGTCGACGGCAGTGGTGATGCAAACCGCAGACGCGCGTTTCATTTAAATGCAAATTGCATGCGATATTCTGGAATTTCAGTGTGTTTTCAGTGTTTCGGTTACTGACATCCTTACATGCGTCGCGACGCCGAGACGCCGAGATGCTTTTTGATGCATTACATTCGCATTTGCACACATTGCGCGGCATTATCCTTGAAGGATATGAGCTGTATGCTGACTGCTCTAAAACCCTGTGTTTGAAGAGTGGTGATTTCAATGAGTGAAATTATTTTATGCACGTAGTCGAACGCAAATTCTTGCTGCAGGATTTAATTTCCTTTTTCGGCGTTTTTATTTCGCCGCCTCTGCTGTAATGCAATGCGGTAGCATGTCATCAAATGCCCGGAATGTATCTCAATCTGGGCTTGACTTGACTTGCCTTAAATTCGATTCCTCTTTCCATTCGAGGACGAAAAATGAGGCCAACGACGAGTGTCCCCGTCGTATCTCTTGAATCGCGTTTCATCTTCGTCGCGAGTTTGTATCGCTTTTAAAATTTTACATTTTGCATTTGACGATGATAAAATATTTATTTGAATTTTCTTACCGATCAGTGCGCATTGCCATAGGTACTTAGATACTTCTTTTTGTAGTCGTATTCAATTTGGAATCTCGCACGCGAGTTGCCAAAGGTTTTTTCTTACATTTTGTCAACGTCCTCTTTCAATTTGCGCATTTCCTGCATATGCACACGTCGTGTTCGTTGCAGCCGCGAACAAATCCGCTCATAACTTTCAACGGCAGCCGCCGCTCCTGCCACCGTTGAGGCGTCGGATGTATTTGATGCATCGGGATGTAAATGGTCGTGTTGCTGCATTTCCGACGCCACCGCCGTCGACGCGTCGCAATGTGATGGAAGCAATACTCGTCCGCGCTGCGCAAATATTGAGGTGGAAATACCGCATTTCCATACGGACGTCTTGGATGCCGCGAGGCGCAAGCCAAATACGTCGACGAATATCGAATATCAAATGCTTGCGAATTGGCTGCGAATATGATTTGTGACAGCGTGCGCCCGCGATGCTTGAGACCGCGAACGTTCGTCTGTGTGACTCGAACGAAATAGACAAAATAACAAACAAATATCCAGCAAACTGAATTTTAAAAGGAAAATTGCTAGAATGCAATAAGGGAGCAAAGGTTTTCAACGCATGAGAAATTTAAACTTTTAGCGGCTCAAATGCTTACTGTGACAGTTGAATAATTGGAAATTTTCAAATACTTTTTGTCCCGCATACCTACCTGGAACATCAATAATTACGTGAAGCAATCTTGTCGTAAAATAGCTGCCTGCTTCTGTTTCAGTGCTTGCGGTTTTTATGCGTATTTTATTATTCTCTTTGGTGCCGTATGAAAAGTATGAAAAGTTGCGATGCATACTTCGGGAATAACGTGAGACACGCCAGCGTTAGTGATAAGGAGCATATCACGTACAAGAACCAAAAGACACCCACAACCACCAAGCACACGGGGTTGATGTTTGATAGCAGCTTTTTCACTTCCGTTGCGCTCGTCCTTCCTCTCCGCCGGTTTTCGCGTTTACTGCAATACACACACAATGCCTGCGGGGTGTGCTTGAGACGTCCAACTCACTCGACTTCTCACCCCTTTCCTCCTTGAGGAAACGGGTGTACGCTCATGCGATATGCATTCGTACGTATAACGTATCTTGATACATCATGAATTACATGCAAGTAACGCCGTTTTTGACTTGACATATCTCACGCGCATCTTTCGCCTTGAAAACGAGAAATTCACCATGTGTTCTATTTGCATTTTATTTATGTTTAATCTGCATATATAAAAATATATGCTACCGGAAATAGCAAAGTGTCTCAAGCAAAAAAGCAAGCAAGCAAGGAAACGAAACTTTTCGCATGAATAATACCTATGCGTAAAACTGTTCGAGCGTTAAAGTTGAATTAAAATGAAATTTGCTTGATGCAATTTTCATGCATCCGCCAAACGAGTTGAGCAACTGCAGGGCAAATATGAAAATTAAGGAATATCTAAACGAGTGCGACAACTGTGCGCGTAGATTAAAAATGCAAAGAAACCGCCTGCGCGCGGAAATTAAAGAAGAATGCAATTTGCGAAAACGTTGCTTTTTAATTCGGTTAAAGTGGTAAAACTACCACTAAAATTCAAGTGCACATGCCATGCTGTTTGTTACACGAACAAAGTTATTACTTAACTTTATGTCCGACTTCTCTATTCAAGCGTAATTTTTTATTAAGCTCAAATTTATTTGCGACGGCTGACAAGAAGAAACTAAGAATAAATTGACGCGTGCGCGCTTTTCCAAAGAATTTAATTCGGCCGCATGCAAGTATTTGACTTTTGACAGACGCATAAAGGAAGTGGTTGCTGGATCGCGCACTAACAAGCGGCGGGGTTGAAACAATGGCAATGTCGAATGCATTCGCACAGTGCAACAACGAACCGTTTCGGAACAAAGACATTTGCAGCTCGTGCGCTTTGCGAATGGGCGCTAGTTTTATGTGGGAATAATTTTAATTTCGCATTGCGCGCCGACAATGAGCGCATAATGAAATTTAAACATCATAACGTGAAAGAATGCGCCACTGCGCGCAATTTGCGCCGGCAGACGTTCATAAAAATAAAATTTGCATTTGTGAAATTATACATTTCTTACGTGTATCGTAATTGAAAAATGCGGAGCCTAAGCATAAGAAAGAAAAAACAGCAAAACGTAGAATCCGAATGAGAATGTTACTCGTAGGGATTCTGAGAGATGGTCGTTTATTTGTTATTTCATTTGTTTGCGCGTTTATGGCAAATGTTACACTCAAACTTAGTTCAGTCTGGGGGCGAAGCACGCCCGCAACAAAACGATAAAATGAAAAAGCGCACGCACGACGAAAAGGTTTTGGGCATAAGCGACAGTTTGGCTAAGTTGCATGGGCACTTTACATGTTTGTCGTTGCGACGTTTGCTTGGCGTGCCGAATAAAAGCAAAAACACGCCTGACTGCGTGCGGTGGCGGCGGCGAAGGCGACGGTTGGCGAGTGCGGGATTTTTACCGCCTCCGGGGATTTGTATACCACGTGTAATGGTTGTAGGTCTTCGCACATCGCGTGTCAAGGCATTGCTCGCAGCGCATCAACATCACTGATGCGGTTTGTGAGCTGTAAGTAATGTTGCTACTATTGTTATTGTTACCAAGCTATCGACATTCTCAGGGGTTACTATGAGCGTGAATTTATGAAAAATCAAGACTTATTCAATTTATGCACATGCGCCCGAAAGAATAAATTTAACAAAGTAAACGAGTAGATTGCCAGTAAATTTAAAATGCACAACACGTTGTCGCAATGCTTAAGGGTGGCTTTATGTTTATTTCATTAAAATTCATCCTCGTATAAAGACTTTTTATTCTTTTTCCGGTCTGCCCAGCTATACGTTGCAGTACTAGCACGCTTCGTTCCAATGCACATGTACGAGATAATAGTTTGCGGTTTATTACTCCTAAGGGTGCAATTTGTTAGCACGTGAAATGCACCCAAACACGTGTAAAATGAAATAGATGCACATCTATTATTTTTGCAATACATTTAGTTGGGTACTTAAGATTTTCAGTCAAGAAAAGTACGAAAATGTCGAAGACCGTCACAAAAATGATGTAATCATTGTCGTCGGCGGCAGCGGTACTGGCAGCTTATGCACTTGCATTAGTTACACGTCCCGTGGGAGCTTTGTCAATAGCTTTGTCAAGCGTTCTTTACACTCCTTCGCATTTTTAATTATAAGTTGGCGGAACGGTAATAAAAGGCAACCAACGAAAACTAAAAACCTTAAAAGCGAGCAAGTAATCCTTTTCAAAGACGAAACGGGCATGAAATAAATATAGATGAATATATTACAAGGACGTGTTTGCCAACAACCGGGCAAAAAATGCTGGTTTGCGAGTACGTGCCTGCCGAAAAAAAGTAACTCAAGTGCTCCCCGGTTTTTTTCCCTCATTCTGTCGCCGAAGTGGGAAGATCTTTAATGTGCCATTAGGTTTTATTATAATTTCATTCATATTTCGTCGCAAACGCGAAAAAATGCCACCCGCCGCCGCGTCGCTTTTTTTTACGTGCGGAAATTGTGACTCAATCTTCAAAAGAATATTTCATAATTGAATTGCGCTTAACTCAACCGAATCAAATTGAATTTGTTTGACATTTTAATCAATTACCTACAAAAAGCACACACAGACGCTGTTTTGTGCAAATCCGCGCACTGCGAAAATAATTTTGCGATAGCACTGAATTAGCGTGCACTTTGCGCTTCTCAGAATGCATCCTTAAGTCCTTAAAGTGCGCACAACTCAAACACGAGTCAGATATTCAAATGAAGTGGAATTTTATGTGTGACTAAATTTACATACACTGGGTGTTCTTCGTGGATTCTTTCGCTACTCTGCTTCTAATTTCTCTTTGGCATCGCCATGTAGAGCAGGAGCTAACAAGCCGAATTAGCAAAATTAATTGGCAGCGGCAAACACGCGATCACAATGCAAATAGAGAGAAGCGCGCCGTGTCTGCTAAGTATTAGCATACAGTGAGCATGGGGTTAGTTATACGTATCCCTATCCAATAAGTTGCAGCGAAGCAAGCTCGGAAACAACTACTAGTTGAATGGCTTTAATTACCACGCGAGGTGCTCGGGGAGTACGCAGGCTGCGCTACGCTGATAATTATTATTGGGAGATAAACACATGCTAAATGTTGGCACTGTTGCAAGAAGACATTGGTGCCAACTTGCCAAAATGTACAATGATAAGAAAATTCACGTCATTTGTAAATACTATTGCGTTGATGGATAAATCAAGATTTAAATTAAATAGTGATATTAATACTACCGTAACAGTTATAGAACTTTACCACTAGTAATGATGTAGTTCGAAATCAGCAATAACTTAATATTTAATCCATCATTTGCGAGTTGAGTTAGGTTCTCGAGTTTCAGAATGCTTAGGGTGGCAGTGGCAGTGGTGGTAGCAACAGTGGTGACGGCTCGTATCGTAGCGTTTCCAGCTATTAGCAGCTTAAGTTTATTATTATCATGACTATTATATGAGTATCTGCGTGCTTAAGTGTTCGGCTCTTTACTATGGAGGCGGCAGCAAAAGCCGGGCTCTTAGGTGGTGGCGTCACCGGTGCACTTCTTAAGGAAGGTGGCTGCTGCTTCAATCCGATATTACGATGACGGCGCGCGAAATAATCGCCGCATAATTGCATAATAGGCCAGCCCGCAGCATGCGCACGTAATTTCTGTTATCTGATTAGCGGCTTAGATGATAATTGCGCAGTCATGACCATAATAATGAGTCGCCGTGTTGTACCTGCTAATTGTTAATCAGTTTAATTATCATATTGAATGCTCTTAATTAACTGGCCTTTTTACTCGTGATACTTGATTGGAAAATGTAATTTCCTCGGGATAATTAAAGATTCGCCGGATTTCAAGGATAATCTTTTTATTCCTGGTTATTAAGAAGAGCAGGTGTGTTTTGGGTTAAGCAAGCGAAAATTATCATTTGACATGATCATCCCTTCATCTTTTAACCAAGTTGGCTGAAACTTGCAAAACTAGAGTTCTTAGAAAGTGTGTTAGAAATTTGCGGTTCATTAGACAGAGAATAGCATGTGTGTATGAGAGTCTGCTGCCCCCGAAGAAGGGTACCCGGGTTCGGCATGCGCGACGCACGTATCGATTTCCCATTTCCGGTGTTTTCCACTCTCGCTGAAGCATTGGCGGCGCGTCTGCCAATTCAATATCCATTTCGGCTCTTACGCACGTTATTATCCGCATGCGGGATGGCGCGCACTTACTCGAAGAAATCCGCCTATTCTAATTTATCGGCGGCGGCTAAAAGTTTGGAGCGTTTTCGAGCAATTTGGAAGACGCGTGACGCGATGAGCGTGTCGCTCGCAAAAGAGTCGAAAATCGGAGGAGCGATAGCGCGGAAGCAACGAGCTGCGTGCCAAGGTAATGGCTCCTCGCGGAGCATGTGCAACTTCCTGGCTACTCCTTCCGACGCAAGGACTACGCCAGTAATCTCCATAACCGTTCGCTGCTCCATCACCTTTTTGAATACCCACGCGCGCGGGCGAAAGTGAAACCTTCATGCCGGGCAATCCGAGCGGAAAGTTTCGGATTAGTTGTTACTTGCCTTCCCTTCGGGCGCTTGGCGCATGAAACAAAAGGCTTTCCGCAACATCCATTTCGTTGCGTGCCTTCCCACTGAGACATTTGTTTGCGTTGCCACTGGCGACAATAGGCATATTTGTTGAATCGTCCGAGATATTCGCGTAATTGTTTGCCGTTGCCACCAGAGACGATTGTCTTTTATTCAAGGACGAAATGCTCCTTGAATGGGCTAAGTATCTCAAAAATTCAAATTTTCACCCCCAGAAAACAAACCATTCAACTTAAATATTAAAGAATATCAATAGAAGACTTGGATAGTTACAAAGAAAAGTTTTGGGTGGAAAGTTTCCCAGTAAACATTTATGCTTTAATATACATAGCTCCACTTACTCTTTCTTTGGGGTTCGAGCGAGTGGTCATGTTGTTGACACTTGAATAAGAAACTAAGAACAGTGCTGTCTGCATCGAGACAAGCAACAGAAAGTGACACAAAGAAAAGAAAATGTGAGAAAATTGGCGTACAAAAGTGTCAAACTTGTTCGACGTGAGTGCGCAAAGGCGCCATACTCACAGCCACCCCCTGGAATTCAGTCGACAGTCGGCAACACCTTCTTATGAAGCTTATAAATTATTTTTTATTATAGCGAAACGACAACGACGTGGACGTGCCGAAACGTTTTACGCCTTATTAGATTTATTAGTTTTATTAAGTGTTTGCCTCGCTTTTTCTCTCCACACGCTTCGAGCATGCCCCATTTTTTATCGCGCATGCATGCCGCCCATACATAATGTTCGCACGCGCTAGGGTTAATTAAATGCCCGGTCTTGTTAGTCGCTTGTTATCGCAACATGAAAAGGAAATTATCGTTGACAATGCGTTGTAATAGTTTCAAAGTTTTCACGCGACGAATCATTGACATAGTAAAAATCGCATCGTCGACTTGCTTGCCTGCTGTATTGTTATTTTTTGTATATATTCGTGCGCTTGACTTTGTTTTATTGTTGTTCGTTTATTGCGCGGACGTGCCGCCAGCATTTAGCGCTTGTCGCTCCTTCTTGCTGCCGCCACCACCCACCGAACAAACGTGTTATTGTATTCATGCGCACATTATTGTGTCGCAAATAATGAAATGGCAACTGCGAGCGCGAGCACGAAACACAAGAGGGAGAGATGCAGTCAAATCGCCATAGAATGCATTATAAAAATGCTATAAAATGTAAAATAAACGAAATTGCTAATAACAAATTTATGCGATGCCAAGAGACGTGAGCAAACGGTTAAACGCCATCGCGTAAAAATTATGTACTAGCATAGGCTGCGAGCAATAAAAACAAAGGCACCAAACCGGAAACGCCGGATACTAACTGAAAATGCTACGCGTATAAAGAAGAATGACGAATAAAAGTTGTCGTTGTGCTGTTTGCAATTCCTTCTTAGTTATTTAATTTACAATCTTTGTGGTGTTTAAAAACAACAATATTTTATGCTGAAGGAAAAATAATGCAAAAATAATTTGATTTTCATATTTATTTAAGACGGAATAATAAATTGTATTTGATTCTTGAATCTTTTCACAAAAGTCTTATATTTATCTAATGCTAACTGCGCTCGTCGTAACAATAAATACACTGGTGGCGGAAAGTCAATCCGAAAGTAAGTACATAATTCAACTGCTGTTTATTTTGCATTACGTTGCCGCCCCAGCGTTTTATTGTCGCGTCTCTTATTATGCGCCTCTTCGTGTTCGGCGGCGTTGACGCTAAGCCAACTCCAGTGATAGAGTTTGTGCGTTTTGCGTTCTCCATTCTTCCGAATGCTCGAAATGTTTCGATGCATGGCCGTTTGTTGGTATTCGTGGTTATGCGCGGAATGCGTGTATGTGAGCGCAAATGCGAAACGAAATGTTATTCAACACTGAACGCTCTGCAATGTGCGTGCGTGGTTTTACCCTTGCGCTGCCGCTGCCGCTGCCGCCGTCGGTGGCATTTCCGGTTGACTAATGGCTCTCCTCAACAAGTGCGCATCCAACGCCCGCTTGATATTGAAAGATTCGCGCCCCCGGTGTGTAAAGAATCGCCGCAAATGCGTATGAAGAAATTGCCATCGAATGAGATGTTTAAAGCGGAAACTGTGAAAGTAAGTGGGTGAGGGAGTATTTGAATTCAATGAATTGTTGTGCGTCTAAAGTACAATTCGATTGCGAATAAATACAATTTTCGACATTGACGTAGAGAAGTCGATATTCGCGTGATGCGCCGTCACCCCGCGTTTCTCATGTTATCGTTTTCCCTTTGAGAGCTTCATTCTACATTTTCCTGTTGTTTTATGTTTAGCATCATGGGAATATTTATTGTTTTAAGCTCGGTACACTTTAGCGTCAAGTTTGAAAATACGCAGTCGTGAATTTTTAATATGTTCAAAGTTAAAAATTCATGTTATCTTGAAATTCTCAATATCACATTTGAAGCGTAACATGAAATGTAAATCATCTTTATTTTAGCTCAAATGTTTGTTAAATAATCCAGACATATTGTGGTAATCGTACACATGAATTGCGTATAAAGTAATGTCAATGAAGGATTGTGAAATGCAAATTGAAATCCGGATGAAAATGTAGAGATCAAACATTTTTCAATTTTACATAATTGCTAAAATTTCGGTAACCACTAGACGTAAATCCCATTAGAATATTTCAAAAGTGTAAATAATAAATGAAAAAATAAATTGCATTATGGTTATGGGGACATTACATGCGGTTAATAGAATTTTAATAACATATTGATAGTTTGTGCAACTCGATTTGCATTCATTTTTCGCATGAATTCCCGCATTATGCGCGTGTAATACTTGCACGACGATAATAAATTTAAAATCCGTTCCGAGTTTCAAAGTGAATAAGTTGAAAAGTTAAAAATTGCTTTGGAAGTACGTTAAACTCGTCCTCACGAGCCAAGAAGTAGTGCGCACTCATAGATAACATTCTTCCACCCCACTCAGCAGACGCACAAGTGTAGAAAATACACTTTCAGCGCCCTGTATTTGCATACTTGTTTGTGCACAAGATTTTTTATGAGCATAAAAGGTATTTTGCCAACTTTTGCCATACTTTTTTTTACTTACGCGCATATTCAGTTTGAATACTGTTTTTCACTTTAATAATTTAATGTAGGTAGAGTTTTGCTTCTTTGCAAATTATGAATTAGAATAATTATTGCACTTTGAAATGTAATTGTTCATTATTTATGCTTGTTGCGGGTCTGTTTGCGAAGCTTCTTAATAGCGCAAACAAACAAATGTGAGCGAAATGCGCCCGAAGAATGGCGGTCGACCGGAAGCGCAAACAAAATGCATGTTTGTGCGCGGTTATCGCGTTGTTGTTATGGTTTAGATTTAAATGCGAGCGGCGGCTACTGTTGCCTTGCTATTGCTGCTGCCGCCGCCGCCGACAACGACTTGTTTGCCGTTCGTTTCGCTTGTGTTTCGCAGTTTCACTGCCGCCGCGGTTGCTGTTGCTGTTGCGGCCAGCAATTAATTAATTGCCGCGAAGAAATCCGTTCTTTACTGCTGCCGTTGATCTATTACCGAGTTTGAAGGACTTGTTTGCGTTGAATAATTGTTTTGTTTGCATTTATATTGTTTTTCAAGAATCATGATTTTTGCGGTTGAGCTAAACTTTTGACGGTTTCAAGTTATAATTAAGATGCTGGTACAAAATATTTAAAATTAAAGTTTTTCTCTTGCAATTAATCATCGGGTTAATTAATTTCTAAAGCCTGAAGATTTTGCTTTGTTTATGAGCATGGCATTTTGCTAATATTTTCATTGAGTCTCATAAATTCTGTAGTGCAATTCATGACGACAGATAACG
The DNA here is from genome assembly GCA_963978815.1 of Aleochara curtula. Lineage (NCBI taxonomy): Eukaryota > Metazoa > Arthropoda > Insecta > Coleoptera > Staphylinidae > Aleochara > Aleochara curtula. The sequence continues at coordinate 812,974 of OZ022219.1, forward strand.
TATATTGCTTCGAATTCAATTCGCCTGCAACTTAACCCCACGAGCATTCCTCGCATGCAGAAATTGCACCAGCGTTCGTGCTTTTAGCCCAAACGCGTCGCACAGCAATCATTCAAACAACACACGAGCGCACAAGAAATTCATCCCGAATCGTCATCATCGTCATCCCTTGACATAAACGCGCGCATTACGCATTCTTTATTCTGAAATGGCGGAGGAAATCTAGCAATCATATCGCGGAAGAGATTCGCGAGATCAAAGTGCACGATTGCCGATGACATTCAGCGAAGAATGCTTTCAGCGTACATTTTGAAAATGTAATATTTGAAACAAAGAAATTGATTTGAATGCCGCGACGACTTCAATAATAATTTAAGGGATTTGTGCGTACCGACGTGTGCATGTACGTTGTATTTTACTCAACGCGCGCGCGCGCTTTATCCAAGTTTTTGATTTAGGTACTTTTGTTTAACTTTGAGCTGAGTTTTGCAATTGCGAAAGTTGCAAGTTGGAAATGTAAATTGTGTCGGCGGAAAGTTTGCTCGCGCCGAAGAGCAACTTACATTATTTTACATACAATAAAATACTTTGCGGTAATGCTGTGTATTCACAATGCATGTGCCATTAGAATAATATATACACAATTGACTTATTTGAGGGAAACTTTCCAAACCGGAAATGTACTTATTAATATTATTTACGCATTTAGTATTTGAAATTTTATGGTAGTTATTTAACAATTATTTAATTTAACTGACAAATTAGCGAATAAATATTTGTTTTGATAGTTCATCGCGTTTAATAATAACTTTAATGAAAGTTTAATATTAAAATTCTATTTATCAACTTTCAAACATTGATTTATCTAGTTTTGCATTTTATTTTATTGCTAAAATTTCAAACATTTAACTTGAGAAATATTCTGGCCGCAGAATAATTGAAGTAATGATGAAATTTCAAGTTAAATAAACGCCATATTTTTGGCAATTGGAGAACATTAAAACTTTGGCAACTTTCACTTGCTCATCAGCATACAACGACTGACAATCTCTGCGCGCCGGAACGCAAATAGCAGGCAAAAATATTCACGTCGAAGAAAACGCGCTTCACGCAATGAAAGCCCTGCCATTTCCTGCCGCGCGCGAAAGGTTTTCCTGCGTTTGGCGCAACCAGAGCAAAAGTTGCGCGCTATTGTCGTGCAATTTCCATTAATTATGAAATCGTCCTGCTGTCGCTTCGCAAACGAAGCGACCGCTGATGACACGACCGTAAACACGTCCCGAGACTGAAACTTTTCGTCCTTTGCTGCTCTTCTTTCGCCTTTCTTGTCGGCGCTCAGAAAAAACACGTCGTATACTGAGCGAACGCATAAACGGCATCTGATAGAAGGCGTTATCATCGCTGTTTCGCGACCCGCATTTGCCATGCAAAACATCTATGATGAATGTCTCGCCCCGATGTAATCTATGGCGGCGGCAGCGGGAACGGCAACTGTGCGTAAAGCTTGTTACAATTCGTTTCGGTTGACGTAATGTCCAAAGGGAATACGTCGTGAGAGTATTGAATGAGCGAGAAAAACGCATGCGAAAAAGTACCAGCACACAAAGTCACACGACGCAAACAGGACGACACAACCACTCACATCCCCCGCCCGCACAATTTCAAGGGTTTATCTCGTGTGGTTTGCGTGCGCGTTGATAACACGCCGTGCGCCGTACGGCGTTTGCTAGTTATTTTTGCGCTGTGCGTGTTTGTCAGGAGGTGGACAAAAACAACAAAGATAACAAGGATAACAAGTGTCGGACAATCCTTGTGAGTGGGCTTGTTTACAAAGGGTGAAGAATAACAGAATCAACAAGAGCGCAGAATGATAATAAGACGAGAGCGATTTTACTTGAAAACTCATTGTTTTCAAGGCATTGAATGCGTTATCAAATATTGTGGGAAAAGTCATGGATAATTATTTTTTTTATCCTGAATTTCACATGTACTCAAACAGCACAGGAAATACACAAAACGGTCAAATTAGAACAACAGAATAATTTATTTTTGCTGAAATATTTGAGAAGGATATTGGATAAATAAGAAGTCATGCTTAATACATTTCCGTGAAAATATTATATTTCAAATTACTTTCAAGCGCCCAAGGATAACAGCATATACTGAAATCTTCTGGCTTCGCATTGAAGATATTTTCACACTTTTTCTCGTTATTTACAATAGCATTGTAGAACTTCGTTGGCGTTCCTTTCAGGACAAGAAATCATGAAGTCATTAAACAATTTTCGTCCTTGCAATACGCGAATACTTCTTTCTACTCATTGTCGTTCGTTTCTTCTTTGTTTATTACACTTCCTCATAACTTGGCTTTTTCCGCAATCTTTGCGATTCTTGAGAAAGGCGTTGTGCTTCCGGTGCTCAAAACATTACAACCCTCACACAACTTCCGTGCTTGGAAGAAGAATAAAAGTTTTGCTGATTAATACAGCCCCGCCAAACCTGGTTCAGCGGCAAACCTGAACCTATTCGTATATCATCTGCATTTCTACGCGAATAATTCGCTAAAGTTTTGCCGCTATTGTTCCTGTCGGCGGCGGCGCAACTTCGCAATCGCAGCGCGACGAAATTGTGTATTGAATATTGACGCATGATTGAATTACATTATCGGCATGCACGCTTCGAAATCCCGTCTTCGGTATTATCGCTGTCAGCGTTGCCATCGCCGGCGCACGAACGTGCTTTGCTTGCCGCCGTCAGCCGCCTGTTTACTTGCTCGCGCCGCACGTTTGCTAGCCATTATCTCGACGTGCGCATCGCGTCGTACGCGCGCACGGGGGAGGCGGCGTTCGTGTGTAGGTGGCGTTCGTTGTCGCCCGACTCCTGTTATCATTAACGCGCGCATTCGTATATGAATTTATGCGTGATATAGCGATATGCAGCCATGCACACATTGCACGCCCGCCTCCACAACCGTGTTTCCGGTTTGTTTCGACTTTTCCTGTATTCATCCATTCTGAATTAAACTTTGCATCACAAATAATAATAATAAGCGCGTTAAATAGCCACATTTATCATATTTTATGTCATGCCATTACGGTAAAATATATCAGCATACCTGACGGTTTTCTTTTTATTGAAATTCTATTAAAAATATAATATTCAAGTTAACTTTATTCAAACATCTTCGTCGTTATTTTCGAGTAATTAATCCTTCACGAACCTGTTTTGCAACTAGTAGTCGCAAAATAATTTTTGGTATGAAAGGAATTTTTAATGAAACTGTGAAGAAAACTCTTAAATTTTCCAATTACATCTCTTCCAGTTCGTTAATTTAACAATTTTCTTCGTTTTTGTTCATTAAGCGCCTCGGGAAGACGTGGCAAATATGTAAAATAATCCTCTTAGCGTGTTTTATATTTATACAAGCTTCACTTTACGCTGTGCATCATTATTTACACGCTCGCATTGTTCTATGCGTTCATCAACATCATTCTGTCCGTCATTCTGCGTGTTTAATGTCTTGTTCCACTTATTGCCAACTACCAGCTTACAGGCTTGAAGTATTATCAAAAGTTTACTCCATACGCTCGCCGCATGTCTTTGCGAATATGTGCAACAGGCTCTGACATCGCTTCAAAGACGTTTTAACTAGATCAACGCCTAAATGCGTTTAGACAAGGTTAAGGCGCTCGCCTAAACAGGACACGCTCCTGTTTCTTCGTGCTTGTTTACTTCGGCTATATCAATCTCCTCTTTTAATCATTATAAAGTAATAGTTTATAAAGCCATCAGAAGAATTGAAATGAAAAATTTATTAAAAATGTATAGGAAATTGATTAAATTATTAAGAACAAAAGACTAAATGTCATATTCTATATAAGTTTTATCAGTATGAAATACAAGTTGGCAAGGTGCACCCACCTGACGCATTAAACACAATGAGTTTGCTTGCATACATGACTTCACAGCGGGGTACTTCCGCATATTGGAGGCGGCTGGCGCTACAGCCGCATACCTCGAGGAGTAACACATGCATGCCGCAAGCCATCACAACCCTTCTAGGTATACGAATACGTTCCGGTCGACGACGACGGCGGCGGCTGGCTGCATTCTGCGCTGTAGCAGCGCCTTAATTAAAACGAATTTACTACCCGCCGCTTTAATTTGCGCTTCGAAAATATTTTATTAAACGTGCTCATCCCCAGCACTTAGCTGCGCACATATTTTATCCGGCGCGAAGACGAAGAAAAACGCCCAAGAAAGTCGCAGCGCACCGCGCCAGGGAATTCAATAAAAGTAAATCACGCTCGCCGACGGCGGCGGCGGTGGCAAAAAGTCGCATGTGCAAGATGTACGTTTGTTTTCGAGTCATCGTAATCATCGTGATTTAGATGAAAATTGATGATTTATATCGCGCTAAATTTGCCTGCGGCAATAGATACGTGCTGTCGCACATTGCGCCAAGTGAGTAATGGCCAGACGTATGTCTCATCAACGTGCAAACTGCACCGAAAGAGTAATATTATATACACACATATGAGCCGCCAGCATACGTATGCATGTGTACAGATGGCACACCAGTGGGTGCTTTCCGCTCCAGTATAAGGGATGAATTATGGGCAATTGTAGTAACGTCGTCCTGAGCGCCAACGTGGCCAATCCTTGGTAATGTTGCCAGCGTTGGCAACAGCGTGAACGTGCCTCATCCTTGTCAATTGTGACACTATAAATGTTAGAAAATTTAAAGTTTTTAAAAACATAAAAGGATCAATTGAAAAATATTTCATGGAAACGTTGAGAATACTGGAATTGAGTATACAGAGATTATTTTCAGTGTATAAGGGTGAAGAATTCGAACGTATAAGTATGCGGGACGTGCCTGCACAATTGCAGTAAATTATCATCCCTTAGAGCGCGTATTCAAGGAAAAGACTTGCAAAAACTGCCGAAAAGCCATAACTTACAATCTTGTTTTTCTCTTTTCCTTATAATAATGATGATTAATGATTCCAAATAATTAAATTGTTTTTCAATTGGTTAAATGTTCTGAAAGCGGCCAAAAAGTTTTATTAGCTGTCCAATTTTAATTAAACATTTGTGAAATATAAAAAATGTAATAAGTCCAAGAGTACAGAGGGTATAGAAAATGCTGTCAAGTAAAAATTTGGCATAATCAATGAAACATCAATATTCTACTCGAAACTTGAGCTGGCAAATGTATTTGCTTTTAAGGCCGCCCACATAACTAAGTGATAACGTGCGCGCGTGCCTCTCTCACGTGATTTATCTTGGATGATTTGCATGCATGATTTGCCGGATTTCCGGAAAAGGCACGCGTATTGTGTCCGGCCCACGCCGGCGACGACGGCGGAGAGAACAAAAGGAAAAAATGCCGATTCACGGCGAAAATTGCGCCGCCGAAAAAATCTGGGTCAATGCTAGGAATTAATGGCCGGCTCGTTTACTGCTATTAAACATGCGCCATTTTAAAGATAGATTGCGATGAGGACGCAGGAGAGCGGAAGGCAAAAAACGCGAACAATTAATATGGCAGTCAACGTTAATTTCCAACCCCTGCGCGCGCTCGCAAACGCATGACATCAACACGCTAAGTAAGTGAGCGTACTTTTAATGTTTTCTTTCTTTGCTCCTCGCTCTCGTCCTTGCCTTGCTCAGCAACGTATTGACGCGTACGCATTCGGCATTTTTCGCTCCGGCCATGATTTATGAGTCGGCGTTTTTCTCGCCGAGGTTTTTCTTCCGGCCCGCAGAAGCGGCTGATGGCTGCTTTCCACACTTCCTTTCTTGCGCCTTCCTCGCCCGACACTATGTTACTCCCCTATTTCTTATCTCATTTCTATTCAACACTTAAAAGTGTGGAAGAATGTGCGCACATTTAATGCGTTTTTAACTACATTTACATATTATCCACTTAACTCACAAGCTCGAGTTTGAATAAGAGAAATTTCAATTACAATAGAGTCGGAAACTTCGTAGCGTTAACATTAGTATTTTCAAGGATGTTAAATTAATTACAGATGATAACAAATTGCAAATTACATTTCTATTTGCATAAAACATTATGCGATCCTTGCACAGAACTGAAAAGTCTTGTGCACCGGTGGCTTGCGCCTTTACCAAATGATTAAGTTCAATTTTCCGGCGCTGCTAGCGCATAATGAAGTCCGCATTGAGCGCGGATTGCAGAGTACGTTAGCGTGGTATAACGTAAAGTAATGAAATAAAAGAATGCGCGACGGCAGCGGTGGCGGTGGCACAGTGGGCATTGCGTGCGGAATTGAAATTTGCAGGCGCACAAGAATTGCCAATGCAAAGCGCTCGCGTTAGTTGCTCGGCTGGTTCGCGCCAGCTTCTGGAGGCGGCCGAATAAATCACGAAGCGGTAAAGCTTTGTTGCGCAACGCACCACCAGACTTTTTGAGCGACACAGGTCTGCACTAAATCGCATTTTCCTGTCTTCACTACTCAGTTTCAATGCCAAACACGTTCGGGATACTTAATTTGTTCTTTTTTTATTTTTATTTGGCATGTTCTTTAATTTGACACAAATTTAAGAGTAGCAGCTTTCCCCTCTCTACTCCGGCTTTTAAAGGGTGATAATTTGTTTATTATTAATGAACTTCACTATAAATAATTCCAGTTGGCAGGTGGATAATTAATATTCTCGGAAATAAATTATTCACAGTGACACCTATGTCAGAAGTATACGTAGAAAAAATATTAGAAATTCTTCATTTTTTATGAGCAAAGAGGCATTAAAAGCTGCCGCCAAGGCAGTCATTAAACGAGCAAGATTTGTGCATCTAAGGCGAGCAGGTGCGAAATGTTCCGGCGGGCATTTCTTGCATGCGCTGTAAATCAAAGGCTAATTTCGGCAAAGCAATGTGCATAAACAAGCATTGGGGGATGAAATATGCGTATAAAAAAGCAGCAGGCATGGTGGCGGCGGCGCTGCGAATTTTGCATTTGCAACATGCCCGGAGCCAAGGGCAGGTTCAAAACACATTAGTATTTAGCCATATTATTAAATTAGTACGCGGCGAAGGCTGCTGCTGTGCAGCGACGTTTAAGACAATGAAAAATTATGTGCAATTAAACTGTAAGCGCTTTTTACAGCGCAAAGGTACGCGTCGAGTGGGTGGGAGTACTGCGGTGGGCTTAAAACTCGCTATAAAATACGCAAAAACAAATGAATTATTCGGCCGTGTTTAACAATAATTAACCAAAAAAGAAATAAACTTATTAAATTAGTGATAAATTATCTTCACAAAGCACGCGAAAAATGACAAACGCAAAAAAGTTATTTAACGCTGAAAATAGCAGCCACAAAATTGTATAAGTCTATAATTTACGAGAAAAATCCAGCGGTAAAATACAGCAAAAATATAGAGTTTGATTTACTATCAAACAGAATCGAATATAGTCGATTCCCATGATGACGAACGAACGCGGAAAATTGGCGCTTCTGTTGGTAATCGGACCGGAAACAGAGATCCAACAAACATTATTACTTTTACACATGGTGTTACCGTAATTGCGAAATAACGTTTCCCGCGTGCGAAGGAAACCGAATGAAATGTCAAAGCAATTGTTCATCAGCGATCGCGAACATGTGTTTGATTAAATTGAGCGAGCATTACATTACTGTTTGAGTTTTTGCACGCAGCTGGAATGCTTTGTGCATGCGGTGTCAGAGTGCACACCGCGAACGAATTAAAACGGTGGCCGGCTGCTCTTTTACATTCGGATGACGTGCGGCGCGAAAAAATACGCAAAAAATAATACGAACAAAATAACAAGCAATTTGTTTCAACATACGCGCAAACGTATCAGCACACACACCCCGTTCACAATGTCCGCACAAAAAATATATATACGACATGAGTAAATATTCGAATCGCCATGAACTACCGTACACAAATAAAATAAGCAAACCAGGATAACTAAAACAGGATTTCATTTAAAATATAAAAATTCAACAAATCAATACATCCACCAATATAAAGCCTGAATTCAATAAGTGAAAAACGAACGTATTTTATTATTATTTAAAAAGACTTTCGCCTATCCTTTCTGACTTTATTTTTGTCGAGAGGACGAAGGAAGAAAACTCAGAGTAAATACCTAAAGACGAAATACACTCTTAAATCGTTAAACAACTCTTATCAGAGAAGTACAACAACAAATTAATTACTTAATAATTAATTACACGCCCGTTTACTTCTTGGAAGTCTATCTGGTAGTAAATAATTCAGCGAAGGCGAGCTGTAACGAGTGACAACGCGAAGTCACAGCTTAAGATGTTTTCAACGCGAACAATAACAAGACCAAGTTAAAGAATGACTTTATTTCATTCTTTTTTATCATTATCCTTGCTGTTTACGAAATAATCTTCTACGATTTGTTCAAAAATTAATTTTCTTTGCTTAATTGGCGTTAATATCTGGTTAATTAGAATAAAAGTTAAAATGTTATCCATGACCACAAAATAATGAAATTGCATTTTTGAGAATCATTCATGCGTTAATAATTTAATTATTATCAGTTGAATGTTTTCGGAATGTGTATTTAATATAATTAAATGCACCGCGCACAAATAAATAATGAATACGGGCGCAACATTTATTATTAAATTAATATTGAATATTGACAAACAAATTAAAATAACTTGTTTCATTTTACAATTTATAAATGTTAAATGACGCTATCCATCGTAGTTTGCAGCAAAAACCAGCTATAAATTAATACGTTCCAATACAATATTTCATTCTCTCAATAAATATCCACCTAATAAAAACAAACATAAACAAGATATAAATTTGCTATAAATCAAGATTTTATTTCGACTTTTCTGACACGCAATTTAATTGCCTCTTTAGAACCAATTTATTGTACTTGAACTTATTGCTGGCTGTAATACTAGAAGCATCAAATTCCGTTAGAACAATGTTATAATAATATTATTAATATAACATTAATAAATCCTTCATGTTAACTCTATTAAGCAGCCGTGGAACAAGACGTTTATAAGGACGTAAATTAAAGTAAAGTGCAATGCAAGTTTACAACAACTCAAAAGAGAGCCACAACGCGTGCTGTTGCAAGCTACCAGCCATCCACACTTAGTCTAATTCAAACTAATACCACATAGCTTTTCACAGGCACACACATAGCAAAGATAAGTAACAAACGCGCATACTGCTTTGAGGGTTGTTTTGTTTTGCTGGGTGGCGGCAGTGTAGTGTATTGTCGCGCACTCGGTTGCGGGATTCTGTTCAAGACATTGCATATCGCGTTAAAAGGGAATATGCAACCAGAACGCAGTGTTGAACAACAAGCAGTACAAGTGCATTAGAAGGACACGAGTCGCGTCGACAAAATAGGTTGGAATTGCTCCTGCGGTTTTATGCAAGGACCTAGAAACGCATTTGGGTTAATATTGCACCAGTTTTCATGCGCTTTGTGATATCGCAATCTGCATTTTGCAAGATTAAATTGTTATAATAAGCACACTGCCATTGCTTACCAGGGTTCAAATCGTCTTTTGTCTATTCGCGTAACAGGAAATTTACAAACAACAATTACAAAGACAAACTTGACTAGTTTAGAACACAATTTCAACTGGAAAATTTTCATTAATATTTCGGACGCCCCCAGTAATTATCCGAAGATTTCTTTACTTATTTTGATTTGTCTTTTACAAAATATAATGAAAGCAATCAAATACAAGGTATTAGGTGACACATGTATCTTGTTTCTGGAAAATCAAAAGATGATTATAATTCAATTCACACAGTAGTCACAGTGAGAATCAAGAGAGGTACGATAACGATGTCGGGTGATATTAAAAGCTGAAAAAATCTGAATAAAATCAAATATTCTACACGCACACGAAATACGCACACTTCAGCATGCATACACAAATGACGGTGCATTCAGCTGGAGAGCGATTCGCGCAAATGAATAGACCAAATGAATTTTTGCACGCGACGCGCCAAATCCCTCGAGTTATGTGCGCATCCCCCAGAGAGCACCTCGATTTAAAATTCAAAATGCAATCCTACATGCGCACTCTGCTCCAACAACACATAATCGAATACAAAGTCGCGTCGCGAGATCACAAAAAACAGCGCAAGAAACATTGCTGCAATGCTGAAGAAGAGATATAAATTGAAATCTGTCTGTTTCACAAAAAATGTCTGAAATACCTAGTACGTTTATGCTCACTAGAATTTTTAAATTAAATTTTCACGATCTTGCTTCAAAGAGAAAAATTTACACAATAACCATGTTGTTTCAATATGTTAATTTGCGCATTCGTTGAAATTGACACCTTCATCCGGCAAGCAAGGTGTTTTTCGGGGTTAATTGCCAGGCGCAGTGGCAGTTCATTCAGTGAGGATAATTCCAAGTTAGATATTTGAATAATTCGCACGCGGGCGTTGATTGAATGTGGGTCACTGGGATGAGAGAACGAGATGCATGCATTTCGTGCGTACGTTGAGCGCTTTATTCCCTGCAGGAAGCAAGGACAACGCCAGGATGCCAATCAAAAGCAATCGCATAGCGCATTGATTGAAATATTCATTCACTCTTCATTCATCTATCCATTTGCGGCCATTCATTCAACGCATTCAAATGCCGGGAAAAAAAATTCGCAGACGCGCTTTGTTTATAAATTGATAAAATCAAACGAAATTTAATATTATTCTCAATAAACCTTTATTTCCGCTAGTAATTAAATGAATTCATTTGAGTGAATTAATTATATAGTTACGTACAAAACTAATTCGCACGCTGCAATCGAATATTAAATTTCATGATTTTGATTGACATTTTACAATAAAATCAATTACATTTCACGTGTTCAACATTCATTAAAATGCAAGTCAAGTACCGGGGTCAAAATGAAATCTAATTAAATAAAGCTATAGTTTAACACGTTTCGTTGAATTAATTTCGGTGCAACAAATGGCAACGAACAAATCAAAGTAATTTAAAGAATGCTTATGACACTCGAATTATCAAACGTAAAAAAAATGTCTATTGAATTTGCTAAAAATTATAACGAGTGGTACTTTTGCACAGTTGCCAGGGTGATTATAAAATTTATAGGGTTATTGCTACGATAATTTTAAAAATCTCGTTTTCAAACTCCAATTTTACCTCGCCAGCTTGGCTCTGAGGTGGTAGTTTCGTTTACACATTTTTTCAACAAATTGTAACTTGTAAATTTTTAAATTTTGCACTGTTAATAAATTGTGCATATAGAGAGAGCAACGTACACCTACGTCGCTTCGTCAAAGGGCACATGGGAGCATTGATTGCAATAGGAGCAGGCTGTGAAATCGCCGCCCCCGCTTTGGCCCTATGCAAACAACACACAAACGAAGCTCCGACTCGCGCACGCTTCATCGTTGGTTTTAATTAAAAATTCATTCGCACAACGGGGCGCTGATTAAAAGATTAATTTAATAATGATTGGCATCTCGCTAACTCCAGTTAGCACATAGCGTGTGAGATTTCTTTTGGGGTACGTTTCCTGCCACAAATGCACAGATTTCCGTATTCTCAATTCATCGTATTACAAAAATACACATTAAACACTTTTATTTTACAATTGCGTTAATCAAATAACATTGCAATACAGATGCAAATTAAAATATTGGACCAGCTACAAAAGTCGCAAAAAAAATTGCGCTAGATTAAATAAAAATCATTCCAATGGAAAATTGGAAACTTTTGTTTGTTTTATGGGTTACTACGAAATTGCAAAATGAAAATCATAGACACATAGATAACTTTAAAATATTTGCAGTAAAAGTTGGAAAGAATAATGCGACTATTTTAAAATAATACCCATTAAATACGCGTAAACAATTACGAGAGTTGTTTTGATGTACCATAACGATGGAAATAATTATTTTTAAATTATATTAATTGCCTTCAGAAAAAGAGTAAAAAATTTCCAAAAAAACGCTTCAAACCACAAGAAAATCCATCAATAATTAAGAAAGTTATAGAAGTTTAAAAAATTTAAATGTTCACATATATGGCATAGCTTAGTAGTAGTAGTAAGTAACACAATTTCTACAAAATCCAGCATGGCCGCTCTTATGGAACTTACATGTATGGTAACCATGGCAACCGATCGCTTCGGCGCATGTGCGACACCGAGTACTATTGTGCTCTTTTCCTCCTACGCTAATTATTGCCCCATTTAAATAACACGTGGCTACTTAATTATTAATAACTTTTGAACGAAATGAGATAATTTCAAAATTTAAATTGTATTGAAATCTACAATTATTCACCTTTCCGAATTTACCTAACTCACTTAACGAACCAATTTAAATTGCTTGCTACAATGGAAATTCTATAGCGTGACTATCAAGTACATAAATATAAATTTATTTTGTTTATTTTACGTAAATAGTAATTTTTTACATTGTACAATGTACAAAAATTTAGTGACAATAATATTTTATGGATTTATATTACGCTATATGTGAATGACGAATGGTTTAATTAATAAATCGTTTGCGCTCAGTAATGAAATAATTGCCTGCCATGGCACGACCGCCAAACAACAGTTGAAGTCACCTCAAACAACGAATGGCAGTGGCGGTACTGGTTGGTGGTGGCGGCAACGAGCAAATATAATAAATAATAGAATTGCTGGCCTTAGAACGACCAGCTGCAAAGCGCACGCCTCTAAAACGCGCGCGTATCGTAAATCGGGTGATAAATAATGAAGTGTTTTGCCGCCATCTACTTTTCCGCGCGCAGCACATTGTGCACTCCCGAAAATGTGCCGAAATGTACCCGAAATGTGCTTATACACGTGCGCCAAATATAAATTCACTCGCGCACGTGTATGTGCGAGGCGCACAATGGCTTTGCTGACTTAAATATATAAATGAATGTTGGATGTGCCCACATAATTTTCACTTTGATTTATTAGATCGACGCGAAGAACTTCACGTGCAAAAGTTCGAAATGCACGCCGTGGCAAAAATGAGAAAGTGCACTTGTTCAATGCTCAAGAACGAAAAAGTGCTTAGATTGCTGAAACTGAGCTATATTCGAATATTATTTAAATTTAATTTTTGAAACATTCTTCTTATGAGTTATATAAAAAGAAATGTTAGCAATTCCAACTCTGACCACTTTTTTTCTACGCTGAAGATTCCTAATATTTGCGCATCTTTAGCTCAGGCCTTTTTTCACTTAGACAGGGAATAAAAGTACGTTTGAAGAAAGCTTGGCCGGCGTAACGTAGAATCGGCCACTAAACCGAAAATTGCAAGGAAGCACTCGTGGCATACATTGCAGAGTGGTGCACACTGAAAGAAAATGATGTAAAAGCCGCGAAATGAAAGCGAGTCTCGCTGATTCATTTTCTCATTTGGTGCTCGTCGTGCAAAAGCTTCACCTCGGGGCCTAAGGCTGCTGTTTCTTTTGACTTTTTACAGCGAGAGCCGAAATGCGCTCAGCCGTTCTTCATTTTTTCCCAAAACATCACTTACGCGCCGGGAACCGCAAGCCGTGGAAAAACTCCATAGGCCGTAGAAGAAAAAATGCAGTGACGTGTACACACGCGTTAGACTCCTGGCGCTCAACTTTCACCCACTCGCCTTAGATATCTGTACGCTGCTGGTGTCTGGAACAATTTATCTCGCGCGAGCTGCTCACGCGCGAATGCAATAGACGCATGAGACATTTCGTCCCTGGGAAAGTAAGCGAGTTCTTACTTTCCTACGCATATCATTTTTCCCCCGTCGGTGCTCATTTCGCGCATACTTTCTTTCGCTTTGCATACTGTCTAGCAAATGCACAATGGCGTAAAAGAAATCATAGATGGAGTCGGCACAAAGAGGACGAATGTGAAAAAATTTGAGGTGAAGGACCCCACTTTACAAGGACAAGAATTTTTCCTTTTTTTTTTCAATAAGCACCTCCTCCAACTTCTCTAACTTTTATTAGTTTATCCATCATTTGACATTAAATTTAATAAATTTAATTAAAGTATTTCGTCAAAGGAAAACTTAAATTATCTTTTGGCGCGACGATTCGACTTTTTATGAGAAAAGTTTCGAATTAATTTCACGTAAATTTTGCAACAAAAGAAGCAAAGTTTGATGTTCCATTGTTGGTGGGAATTTAATAATGTGAAGAAGTAATAATGACTGGGTCATAAACGTAAATCTGAACATATTTATATGAGTGTTTTACGCGCTGAAAAAACGTGCGGATCAATGATTAAGTTATCAAGATCACGACGTCTATGATGGCTTTGCATTATTTGTTTGCAGGAGGAGCGATTTCCACCGGCGCCGGACGTGACGCGGCGGCTGGGGACGCTCACGCCGCTCGGGAAAGCCGACACGCCACCATACTACCGAGCCGCCTCAGCGACGAACAGCAGCAGCACGCAGTCCTCGAGTGAGTACCATCATTCCAATTTGCTGATTTATTATTTGCCTTTTCGACCGCCACCACCACCACCAGCGACGCCGTTACCCCCAAAAACATATACCCAATTCCCTTTTTTCGTCTTCCGCTGTGCGTGCGCGCCCATCGCCGCCACTTTATCATTCCGATGGCATTTTAGTTTTCTCCGCGGGTCGTGCCACCCCATCAATACCGCCATCGCATATAAAAATAGCCCGCAGAGAAATTTCCGGGTATTAAATCACATTAGCCGACTCTAAAAAGGCAAAACAATTTCCATTACATTGTTGGGCATGTTAATTGAAAATGCAAAAATTATGGCGATCTGATAACTTCGTAAATTATCCACGAATTTGAAAATTTGCCGCTGGGGAACGCGAATATAGCGTGCGCGCGCCCTAATCGGGGGCTTTCAGCGCGGAGATGAGGTCATTTCATAATACAGGGATTAATTGGGTCTTTCCCGTTCGCCTCCGCGTTGCCGCTCTCCAGCCTTTTCACTCGGTCACGAGCGCATATTCAGGATACTTCCCTTCATGGTGCATGCACCTTCACAAATCCGCAGGATACAATTTCGTGCGTCTCAATTTACGTCTGCTTGTGCGACTTGTCCTTCCGGGCACGTCGTGTACATTTCGAAGATTTAACGGATATTTTAATCAGTGCGCAAAGAATCCTTAAATCAAAAGGATTACTTAAATATTTCAAAATTAAAATTCTCTTCGAAGGATTTAATCATTCACCGGAATTTCCCATAGCAAAATAATAATACAATAATGAATTCATGGTATTCAAAATCGATATGTTGATGAAACAAGCTTGAATAACTATTGTACTCGACAAATATTTCAGCGTTCGTGCATAAACTCCGTTAGCGTTTAATAATACCACTCATAGTGTGCGATCTGAGATTTGTGTTGCGGTCAAAAGGCAAACGCAATCAAACCGATGCTCGTGTTTATTGTTTTCTATAATCTCATCATACGAACCACAACGGAATATCTAGTCTGTCGAAAACACAAACTTGCACGTAGAATTTCCGAATGATGGAATTTAAGATGAATTTAGCTATTGGCATTGTTGATCATAAAAACTGTCGGAGTTGCAACCAATTATTTGATTAATTCTTATTGTTTTATCAGTGCGCATTGAAATTGCAACACGCCGCATTCGCCCGTACAAAATAATTGATTTTATCCTGAATAAAACCAATGAATACGTGCGTGCCATTGTTTAATGCATGCTTTTCTTCCCATTAATTCCATTTCCGATCAATCACGTTAACAACCGGACAAATGCCATTTGCTGCACGCCGAAACTTGAAAATTTACGTATTTCCAATCCATTATTCAAACGTACAAATTTTATTTTATTTTCACTGATTTCATCCATTTATTTATTCATAAGTTTAGTAGCAGCAAGTACACATATTGTACGTATATTTAAATTTAGCTGACTATGATGATGAAATTGAAAGTCGAACAACATTTACGCCAAATTTAACAATTAACAAAAGAGGGGGTGCATTAGATATTGAGCGTAATTGAACATGGGCATTTGAACGCCTTTAATGAACAAAGCGAGCAGCTGTTTAGGGGGTGCGTGCGTGCACACATTGAGTAAACAAAGTTTATTATAGTTGGGCGACTAATTAAGCACAAATTAATACGCCCGCTGGTCACAAGCAAAATTGGGTTATTGGGTTGCAATCGACAAGTGCACCTCAACAGTCCCAATGCGCTTTGGATTCGCCAATGTTTGTTTAATTTTCTGCTCGCCAATCGCTTCTGATTGCTTTGCGGTGGTGTGCGCAAATGCTGAAAGCTATTTTCATTTGATAGTTGCAATTTATTTATTCATATAACAGTGAATCAAGCGAAATGGGATGATTGCTGGTGGTTGAACAAATTACGAAAAAATTGTGTTTTAAAAATGCATGCGTATTAAGTGATTGCGTAATTTACAATTTAAATATTGCGCACGCAGCACAATGTACGTGTTGAATACGCTGAGCTGACGTGCAAAATATTGCCGTCAACTTGCGTATACCTTCGTGTGTGATGCGGAGGCGGCAAGGAAGACGAGCAGCCAGGCGATGTGGGGCAATGGAGAGTGAAAATTAACACCGGTAGCACATAAATAACGACGTCACGCCGGGCGTCATGTCGGACGGATGCAGCAGGCATTTGTTTATGGGGGCGGCAGCAGCACCAGCATAGTATACGCACATACGTATAGAACGTTTAGAACCGTCGGTCTATTATATTTCGGGGGATGCAGCGGCAGCGGTAGCGGCGACGGCGATGCTGGTACCAAAGGCGCTTTAAACCCAGGCGCCACCGCCGCCGACTGAATTTATTGCCGCACATTTCAGCCCACTTATTTGTATCATCTATATGCGGATATATTTTCTTCGCTTCAAGGGGCGGCGTGCGTTACTCTCGCGTAAATGCCTTTAATTGAACTGTCCTGATATTATGCTTCCTCACGTGCTGGAACGCTGTGTTTCCAAAGAATGTGCACAATTTACACAAAAAATCCACATTGATTTACCGGGGAATTTAAATATTTTACAGGGAATATCAAGAGGAGTTGTGGTTTTACTAGTTTTTATGAACGGAAACTATAAATCAAAATTGAAACTCGCAGAATATCGCTTGGAATTTATCTAATTTTTTTCTTGCAACTCGTTTAAAATGCTTACCTTTTTTCTTAAGGGTAGTGAAAACGCGCATCATTTTTTGCACTTGCTTGTAAACTGTTTTGTGTAAGCAATTTCCTCGCCTCAAGGCTAAATCATTATTAATGTAAGTTGCAAAAAAATAAATCTATATTAATCTAAGGAAACATAAATCGTTCGCTGGCAAAAGAGCGCGCGCGCCCGGTGACGCTGATTGCAAATAAAAAATTTACAACAAACACACAGCAAATGCATGCAAACACCGTTGCCACCGGTGGCGGCGCATCCGGCGCGGCCAAAGCGCAAAGAAAATATGAAAAAACTTTTTAGCGGCGGTTAATTGACGTCTGGGGAGACGTTACGCGCAAATGGCCGGTTTAATCTCGTGGTTAGGCTTTTAATCTGAAAATTACTTATTTACTAGCTGAATGCAGCCCGCCGCCGCAATTTGTTGAGTTGCTTTATTTGCCTATAAACTAGCGCTTTAAAGCCGTGCATTAAATGTCGTTTTCTCTTCTTTCATTCGTATTTTTATTTAAAAACAACTCATGCACAGCAACAAAACCAACGCGCGCCGCCATCGTGCGCAAAATGACTTTTTACAAGTTTAATTCCCAGCGCGTAATTAGATTGTGTTAATCATAATTAATGTGATTTAAACTCCGATATTTTCTCTTTGAGGATATTGTTTCTGTTTGCTCCACTTTTAAAAGCGCTTTTAACTTTTTTTTGCATCCAAAGTTTTTAAACACTTTTAAACGCATTTCACGCGCACCTTCTTTAGCCATGATGTGCCTTTTTGCGATACTCGCAACGCAATCAGTTTTTAGTCCAAACTTTTTTTCTTCGGGAAATCAATAGCGTCAATGGCGTAAAATGCGCGATTGCGGCTTGAATGATTGCTATAGGGCCAACGGGAAATGCATTCGCATTTTTGGTGAATTACGCGGAAATCTTAGCAGCACTTTAGGACTGTACAGCAAGAGCGTAGCGGATTGATGGAGTAATTCCAATAATTAAGTTTCTTTTTTATGGGTTTCTCTTACCTCTGGGAAGTAATGTAATCCGCACGTACTTTTCAAACTTCCGACGCTATTTCATCTGTCATTAGATGTAATTAATTTCGATCGAAATTCTTCAATTAGAAATTTTACAAATTCGTTTCGATGAAGCAATGCTTGGCATAATTACTGTGTTTATTGCCATAGAATAACGCGTGCAATATATAAACTTTATAGTTATCTTAAGTAATCCTCGAATGAGGAGAAAATGAATTATTAGTAGAGCGGTTTCCGCGTCCGAACACAACCCCACGCTCGAATGCGCCGGCCGACCAACGTACCAAGCCCACCGCCAAGCCGCAGAGTGCAAAACGTTTATGTGCCCGCCACGCGGAATCCTTACAGCCGCCCCCGAGAAGCCGTTGTGCTAAATTACTGTGCACATGCATGCGTCAGTTGAAATGCGGCGGTATTCTCTTAGCGAGCGCACAATGCGCGCAATTCACGAATGATTTTATTACGTGGGCTAATTGTCGACGGGCACACATTTTCTCCTTCCAGACACAGTCGGAAGACGCCCATCAATTTCGTGCGCACAATGTTTTCCATTAATTATCTCTCGGCGCTATTTCCACGTAAAATACTCGAATGGAATCCATTGCTCGCATGCTGCAGAATTACAAGATGCAATATTCCATTAAATCCAATTTAATAACGGAAAAATCGCACGGAAAAGCACTTAAATGACGCATTTATAATTAAAAAACAAAAACATATTACTTATTCAAAATAAAGGCTTAATACGCGCTTCAAGTTCAGCGCTCCCGTGAATATAAATTAATTATTAACTTGCCGAGGAAAAGTTTGCACTCTTTCCATTTTTGTGATTTTAATTTTGGTTCTTCTTTTTCGGGAGCGGCGAAACGCATTTGAATAATGAAAATATACCTACACGTACACAATTCGCACAAGCCGGAAGTAATCATCAGAACTTTTCAATTTCAAGTCCCGGAAATACGTCCAACAGCGACGAAAAGCTCCGGACGAGACACTCGAAGCGTTTATTTAAATACATATATACTCTAACTGAACATTGGCTCAACATGGCCAGTTTCAGAAACTCTAATTAAATTACTTACATGGATACTTTTCCTTTGATGACTTTTTTTCTTATTTGAATACACTTCAAGTGTCAAAACCAACATAACAATTTTGTTCAGAAACTTGCCACTTTATTCTAACAAGGAAATCAGCGTAGATTTAATGGATCAATACCCCTCTTATGGAAAGTCCTAAACTGATCTTTTCCAGGAGATATTTGGCTAAAAATTGAAATTTAGCCATGAGTTAATAGTATCTCTGGGATTAGAGGGAACACTCTGTATCCGTGAAGAATTTGTAATGATATTTTGGCATAACGTCGTTTAGCAAATGCAGCATGCGCGTATGAAATTTTTATTTCCCATCAAACTTTCCATCCGGAGCATCCATCTATATCCATCCGTCCCGTTGGCGGGCGCTCGCATTAGCCATCGGCGGAGATGGGAAAAGTATGCGCACGTACATACAATGAGCATACGCTGGGCACACCGTTATGGGGCACCCTCATTGAAAAAGTTTGCCAAGTTTGCGCTCCAGCGTATGAAAAAGTTGCTTTGCGCGCATTTTCATTTTTCTTTCGCCTCGCTTCTTCTTCGTACTTGAGCGTTCCAACAACTTGCAAATCGTTGCTTTGTGTACGCGCACGCAGCTCATAAACTCATCCAACCGTCTGGAGCAACTAGCATCTCTCCGGCCAAAAACAATAGCCCCATATTTCAATCGAATTCAGTTTGCTATGTTAGTGGATTAAGCGGATTACATGCTAAGAAACTTCCCAGACGTGGAAATGTGTTTTAGAACTTGTGTTAGAAATTCATTCAGTGCTGAAAAAATAAATCTATTTCGGGACTTTCTAGTTATTACGCAATTCAACATTCCAAGCAGGCTGATGGCATGCCCCACAGCAGGCGTTTTATTCCGGAAGTGTTTATCTCTCTTTGGTAGTGCGAGGTGCATAGAGACGGTCAAGTATATTTGCCATAGTTATCAGTTATAAAAATAACGCGTATGTCGCCTATCCGTACAACATTCCCCATATGAATCATTGCCATTCTATGTGAGGGTGCGTACAGGCTGCCCTTTACCGTGTTTGGGGGATCAAGCAACTATGCTTTTAGCTCTGGCTGTGTGCAGCGACAACTTCCTGCCGGAATGTGCTCGTTACAGCCACCATTTGTTGCTGAGCGCCCTTTTCGCGCGCGCGCCTCGTAATTCTCCTATAACAAAACAGATAAAGGCCGAATAAAACAAAGGGACAAATGCGACAAAACTAACTTGAGTTAAAATCGCATAAACATTGGGACGGGACTCACGACAATAAAATATTTTAACGCGTGCACCGCACCGTATGCACAGTACGACGCGTCGCGACGATGACACTTTGCGTTGTATGGAAAACAACGCAGCTGTTTCCTTCCCTTGTGCGCCGCTGTGAATTCGCACAGATCGCGTAGATCTACTTAGCACCCTTGGGGTTTATATTGGGCGCATACCATTTAAATATTTTGCAGGTTGCGTAAACACAAATGGCTGATTGAACAAAGTAACTAAAAGAGAACGAGAACGAGTTAAAACGCATTAATTTCGTAAGTAGCAAATGTTTGGCGTGGCGCGTAAATAATTCATGCAATTAATTCAACGCGTATCGGCGGCGGTAAAGACATTAATCGCTGTGCCACTGAAGCCGTTTAAGCAGAATCGTTATTAGTCGCCTAAGTACCATAGTTTGTTATCTTCTTCGTCAACATTTCTTATCGCATCGACGTGCCATACTCTGCGATGTCAGCAAAACATGGCAATATCAAGAGGGGGCGGCGGAAGCAGGAACAAGCCATAAGTAGACGGAAAAGCACACAAGACATCTCCTGTCATCGCTACTTTGCGGATACTTAATGTCATTTGATAAATGTTAGATGGCTCGCCATTGTTCTGTCTATTCATAGCCACTGAAGCATACTGCGACAACAAGAAGTGTCAAGTATAGCGAATATTAGTTTCGCACGTTTCCTATTCATGAAACTAGCAAGCAAGCAAGCAAGTGCACTTATAGATATAGCACGCGGAAAAATATTATTGGTACTAATTACCCCCTATATACAGGATTATAATACCCCATTTGCTAATTTATATGAAAAGTTAACCACCATAGAGCTGCGATACTTAGTTGCATACTTATCCTCTTTGGGGGCGGTCGTATTGGTCGAATAATTATAAAATACGGGCTATATAGATGCGTATAATGCGTAACACTCGCGTGTTAATTACATTTAGTTCCAACTCTTTTAAGGCTGTATTCCAACCCGCCGGATTTACACACATTCATAAAGAGCAAGGCAGTGTTAGCGAGCTTCCGATTTAATTAGACCATAATTTCTCATTTTCATTCGGGCGGCATCGAACGCAACGCCTGCGTATGTTAATCCCCTAATGCCCAATCCGATCGCGCTGGGAATAAACGTGCCGAATTTGGAGGGGTATTTGGTGCTTTGACATCTTTGATATCAAATATTTATCATTATCTGTCGTCGTTGATGACGGCGATGAAACGAAATCAATACACCCAGTCCTCCTCGAGCGGCTTACCAAATGTTAATTATGCATTGCGCTATGAAACAACATTTCATCAATCCATCGCCGAGTGGCACATCAAGAAAATGTTCAATTAGTAGTCCTAATTACATAGAAAACTCAAATATGCTGAATACGGTACGCACACTCTTTGAATAAGTTATTTAGCGGGGAGACGATCCCTATACGCATTGGAAGGCACAGTCGTCACGAACGTAATCCATCTTTGTTAATGTACATGCGCGTATCAGTAGCGCCTGCTCCATATGGCAGAGGCAGGAGCAACAGCGGCGGCGGTAAACCGGAAATGTAATTAATTACAGCTGGGTCCGCAGCAACATTTGTCCGGATGCCGATATCCATACATCCGAACGTGTGCGCACCGACACCCCTCGGTTTTCGCCGAAGCCACCGCGCAAATATAGAGATAGCGGCCACAACTTGCATTCCAAGTTGTAAGTTGTAAGGTGTCCCATGATAATAAAACATCCGATGGCTGCGCGCACCGCCACCGCCGCGAAGTTAATCAATATGTGGCTGTGTACCCATTCCTCGCCAGCAAAGCTAACATGCCGATTTAAAGATGAGTATTTTGTCCGGATGGAAAACATAACGACCTGCTTGCCACTGCACTGCAGGACGCCTCCCGCCGCAAATATTTTATCCACGCCATATTCGGGGGGTCGGTAGATCAGCGTGGTGCTCGTGGGGGGCTAGGGAATGGTACGGGACGGGACATATGAGCGTATCCAGCAAATCTATTGTAGGTTATTAAAGCTCTGGGGCATTTTTGATTTAATTTCCTCAATCTTCTTCGAGCATGCCCTCCCGCTATTCCCTTGGCATTGCATCGTCATTTAGCCGAAGAATGATCGCTGAGAAAATAGACCCAGTAAGTTGGCGGTTGGGTACAAAAAAAGTGCGTGCGTCGAATACGCACGGGCCGCATGGCGCGCTTGCAGTCCATTCACTTCCGGGCGGTCCAACTTTTCCACTTGATCATGGTTGATTTAATATCACTCGGCCCCCGTGGAAGTTGAAAGCAATAATTTTTGATCAACCGCAAATAGAAGCACAACTCCTAACAAAGAAACCAACAAAATATTGCGCTGGAAAGTTGCCCCAGCACTGTTGTTGTAGTGCGTCCATAAAACGCTGGCGAAATTAATTTCAACTTCCCGGGAACTCAATACCCATACGGATTGCTCGCTTATATACTCCAGCGGAGCGCTTGAAACAAAGGCGAGTGGCTAGGTCAAGCAATGTCCAGTAGTACTATGAGTGACTGGTCATCCAAGTGTGATTTTCCTTTTTGGTCTCCAGCTTCCGGCTTGCAGATTTCGCCAACCTCAGCGGGCAGCCGCTTGCTGTCTTTTCTGCTGCGGTTGCCCTGGCACGTGTACATGATTCGCCACTTTGGGGAATGGCACGCACTTAAACGCGCTGCGATTAAGCGGTTTACGCAGCCCACGCGCCACCGGATGCCAATTTACGCGCCAATTCACAACGCCGTCAGCAAAACTGCCCCCGATACACCACATAATAACTTTTACAAGCCAAGCGTGTATCAGCTACAAATATTAGCTCTTAAACTATTGAGATTTCAATCTTGCTTAGTTACGAACTCTTAAAACGTGTAATAACCTCGACGTCAAGGAATGTGGAACTTTTGAATTTCTAAATTTTATAACCTTTTCGCTCTTCCCCTGCAAGTGTGCTTCCTTTAGTCATCTGCATTACTGGATAATTCATGTACCTCCTGCGGCACTCGTAAGCTCAGAATATGAGTGCAATACACTGACTGGCACAATGTCAAAATTCAAACCAGCTGCCTCCATATTACAAGAATTTAGAGTGTAACCTATATTTGGTTGTGCACCCAGCGAAGACAGAAGAATTCTCTGTGTTCAACCCCCACAGCGTGAAGGGAGCGCGAATAACTCATTCTTTTTGGTGGTAGTAGTAGTTTGTGTCTTTTACTACCACCCTCTCGCGATCTCGCGAATTTAGAGCCAATAAAAGAGTCGCCTGACTTGCCAGTTTGCAGCTGAAAGCACGCGGCCCTAGGCACCTTCTCCCCCTATATGCATGCATCAGATGGTTGTAAAACTTATTATAGCGTGCGCATGGCACAAGGGCGAAAGAGTTGCACCTTTCAAACTCACAGCCCTTTAATTACAGTAATACCTCACACCAGTTGCCGACTTTTTCTTCGCTGAGAGGCTGTTTCCTCGGAGTATTTTATTTATTGACTTGCACTCACTGCAGCTCAGTATATTGTATCGGTCGCTCTCGTATATCGCATTGTAAGTTTATGTCTTTGCGAAACTTAATGTTTATACCCCTACAGCACAGTGGATTTGAGTGCGCTAGCACATAAAACTCGCGCGCGACGCTGCACATGCACATGAATGCAATTGCTGAGACAGCAGCAGCGCGAAACATCGATTTAAACTTTTGTAAAACTTTTAAAATTCATATATTTTAAGTAGGTCTACATATTTCGAAAGTAGCTCTTTTTTTAAAGGGCACTATATAGTATTTTTTGTCATACTTTTTTCCGCGGTTACCAGGGGTTAGCGGGTTGGTAACCGCAGTATCTTTCGTATAGAATTATTAACCTCTTGTTGCGCCGCTCCGCGTTCGACGTTTTTTATGCACAAGTGCAAAGTGAACTTTTCTTCCCCCTCAAATGGCCTGCGCTGCCATTCCAATCGGAAGCCTTCAACAAAACATGAAGCATGAAAAATATAAATGGACGTTATGCTACGTGGCGGCAGACAAAAAGTCCCCCCGAAAACAGGGCGAAAACTTTCGCCTCCTTACAGCCAGCCGGGATTCTGGTTAGTGTTATGCATTCCGCGTCCGTTTCGGTCGCTTCGCAAACTTTTGCGTTTGTTACGCTCGTGGATTTTTATATATTTCGTGTTTTTCTCGCCGCCCCGCAGCCTGTGAGTGAGGAGTTGATATATATTTATGCACGCCGCATACAAATTACACGCAATTAATTCCTTTATCCGTACGCAACTAGCGTGGGGAATGTGCATTTGCGTACGGCTTTACGCCACCGCCTCCGCCACTTAGCGCTCCCGCGTCTTCGTCCAGGCGCATGCAAACGATGAACGAAATCTCAAAGCAAATCCATGAAAATCCAGATATGAAAATGAAATGAAATTCGCGTTTTCCCAGCCTCGCTCTCGCCTTAATTAAGTCATATTTTATCAAGCAATCTGCACCCAACAGGAGCGGAGGAAAACTAACATTTGCTGCAAATGTTTTTTTTTTTGCTGTTCCTGCTCGTTCCTTGGGGATGTAAATATGTTTTTCGCTCGAGCGAAATTTGCCAAAATTGTATTCAACCTGCGTACACTCGCGTGTCTTCCCCGGTGACATTTAAGTCGAAAAAGGGAGGATGTCTTGTCAACTCCCACAGTATGACAAGAAAATCGTATTTCTACGTGGTGGATATACAAAAAACTAGTCGTGATTTAACATGAATCTTCTAAATTACGTAGAAATTTCTAAATTAAATTACCAATAATGCAAACAAAGATTAAATTTATTTATTGGATTATTGAAATAAAATATTTCGTTCAGAATTATCAGTAAGTTAATAAAATTGAAGTATAATATATTGTAACATGTCATCTCTGCTTCCTTTTTGAGGAAATTCGTAGAACAGTAATTGCGTCACGTATCATATTGAATTTTTCGTAAAGATTCCTCGTATTGAGAGCCAGGATTTGTTTGTTTGTTCCAGGAGTGGACTTATCCACGCGTCACTGGTACATCATCGTAACAGTGCTGTTGTTTGCGGCGGCGGCCGGAGTTGGCGTGCCCATTGCGTTGAAAATCAACGCTGGCGCCTCGATGGAGGAGCGTCTTGAGATTGCCAGCCGCCTCCTGCAAGAAGTGCCTCTCATTGACGGCCACAACGATCTGCCGTGGAACATTCGCAAGTTCCTGCACAATCGCCTCAAGGATTTCAACTTTGACAGCGACCTGCGCAAAGTTTCACCCTGGTCGACAAGCGCATGGAGTCATACGGATCTAACTCGATTGAAGCGTGGACAGGTCGCCGCCCAGGTGAGTGAAACCTTTTACAGTGTGCAACACGTTTGAATTTATAATGCTGTTTCCTGCAATCTATAACATGCGCGCATGTTTTCTAATCAAACCGCAAACGATTCCCTCCGGGTTTATCTAATTAAGCTCCGCGCGCGTTTGATTAATACGGTTTATCTTTTATAATACCCGGATATGGAGAGAATTTTCCGTGTTGAAACACAGGGATTTTTCAAATTGGGGGCGGAAAACTTTAATAAATGCCAAAATGAAACAGCGGATTTATCAAATACATTGGTTTTTTACACCGGCACGCCAGAATAGTTGTCTCGTAATTATTTCAATCGAGAACGATTGAAATAATTCGCAAACGTAGAGATTGATGAAAAATGCTGTATGATAAGTGAAAAAATGCGTTTTTGGTCGTTGCGTATTCATCAGGGGGTGCGTGTAACCCCTTCATGGACATTGGCGTAAATCCAATGGCGATTAAAATTTAAATATAAATCGTACACTGGCATGCATGTTGGCAGATAAAAAATTAAACAAAACATGCGGATAAAAATGCAAATTTCACGTTGGTTTATGCATTATACGGGTATTTTCATTTCGGGAATGGTTTCAGCTATTCTGAAAATAATTTAAATCTTCCAATTGCACAATGGCAAATTATTTATCATATTTCTATTTACGTTACTAATTAACTACTTGCTCATTTCATACTATACAAGTTCATTTAACAAAATGAAATTTATTTTATTACGAATTCTGAATTTAGTTTTCCCATGACATCATTGAAATTAAATAATCTCTAATGGAAAATATAATGACTGAACAAATATCAATCTTAACAAACTAATATGAACAATTCCATTGTTGTTAAAAGTCACAAAGAAGCAGGCACGCAGCTCTTTTGTGCGCCAAGAGCAAACTAATAACACAATACGTAATCCTTCTTCAATTCAGCGCACGTTATTCACCAACTTTCAAGCCGGAAACGTGCAATTTCGTCATATGTGTCATGTCTTCCAATACGTGTGTTTTCATAATACGATATTTGTTCGCTTCCATTTGTTGTCGCTCTTCGAATAAGAGAAATAAGTGAGCGCATGTTCGGCTAAGCAAACAATGATTGAAAAATGGTCTCCTCGACGCTTCGACAAACATCGCAGGAGAGCAAAAGTGGACCACACTCGAACACAAAAAACAATAGCGGAAATTCAATCACTAATAATTCGACTCGTCCAATTTTGTTACGCAAACACAAATGCGAATTAAATTCCGTGCTCGTTACACTCGCGATTTACAGCACAACAAATACGGGCGAGTAGTAAAATCCAATTGACAAATTGTACTTAATTTAATGTTATGTCGAATTTAATTTCGTGTGCATAATTTGTCAAAGTTTGTAAATTACGCGCGTGCGGACTGAGCGAACGAAATAAATTTAAGCGCAACATGCAATAAAACGGGTAAACAACGCCAAAAGCACAACGCAATTGCGCGCATTATTGTTGGGGCGAGCGATGTCGCATAAAGCAAAGACAAATTGAAATAGCCCGAAATGGTACGGTCATCGTCCAGCATGGACGGATGGATAACTTGGGATAGATGGCTATGGCCAACACGTACACGTTTTGTAAATTGGGGATGATTGCTCCGTTTTGTATTTTGCGTCAATACAGAAATACCCGGAATAATTTCTGAACAAAAGTGTTGCTGTAGGCACATTTCATAAATAGAATCTCTTGCTAAAAACTTCTCTACGCCCGTTTGATAATTATAATTTAATGGATGCATGTGACATGCGTTATCACAATATTTTTTTGATTCCCGTTCAATATATCATTGGAACGTGCGCCAGAAATTAATTAAATTATTTACAATGCCTAGACTAAAGCATTTATCTATCGAAACAGAACAACTGTGCTATTTTTTCATCATACCAAGTGTTCAATACTCTTCACAGCTAGTTAATTTCATAGGCAAATTAATAATTGGCAGGCAGTTTATGAAGTGTATAAATCACTTTAACATTGATTACAATTAATATTTGTAACGCAGTTTATAACGAATCGGATGATTAATGAGTTTATGATTAATTTCACTTTCACGCCAGTATAAATCACAGTCGGCCATGTAAAATATGCGGAAATCAACGCGTTTCCCATCAATGCATAATCCAGAATGAACGTTATCGTTTTCACCGCCTGCCGGCTGTTCGCGTACGAATACAATAGAATATGTAATTTTTCATGCAATTTCTTTTGCGCGCAATGCCGCGAATGCAAATTGTCAAAAATGTAAATAGATTTGTACATTCGTGCGTGTTTCGAAAAGCTCAGCATTTCATCGCCATATGTTGTCTGTTTCGATAAATGTCCGTGAATTTATCAACGTGCACACACTGAATATGCATATTATACAGTCCGGTTTCAAAACAAATTCTCCAACTTGTTGAAACAACAGAAAATCCCTGTTTCCAAATATGCTGGAGATGTGTAACAAATTTATTTTCGCCCTTGTGTAAACAAGCATTCTATTTATTTAATAGTCCTGGAAAAATTACTTGTGCGCATTTATGAAGTGATGAAAATTGAAATTACGTTCGCACACTGCGCGAAATAAAAATAAAAGAAATGTTATCACATTACGTCGCCAAGAAGGACGCCGCCAGCTATAATTTCATTCGCAAACGTTGTGCTCCCTTATTTCTTCTGTGCTGCTGCTGCTGCTGTTGCTACGCGTTGTCTCGACGTCTAGAAGACAAATACGCCAAGCAACCCAAACGAACGAACAAAAGTCCCCGAAGAGGGACGCGTTTGCAGTTTTTTACGATTTTTCTTGTTTCATTCACTGCCGCCGCTGCTGTCAGATATTTCCATTGTTTTCTCATTTACAAAACGACCGCGAGCAACCGCATTAACCCTCGAGTGATGTTCGCGAAAATCAAAAGTAATTAATTACCTAATTTTCGCGAATGTAATTAATGCTCGTAATTACTTTTGAAAAATGACTCCCATAAAAAGGCGAATAAAGTCAATTAAAACGTATAATTAATAATTAAAGTTTAAATTGAAATTTTGCGAATATGAATTGTAATTGGCTTTTTCGTTTAGCGAAAATATTTTTGCGTTTTTAGAGTTTTTTTCGGGTGGGTATAAAGGTACAGTGATTTTCGACATAGCTCTCGACATACAGGGGATGTAAATGCAAATGAATATGCAAATGCGTATTTAAGAGCGGAGATACATTTGCGTAGAAGCGCGCACTGGAAATTTAACAATAATGAATTGTATTTTTATGAAAATGTGCACGATCCCAATTCACTGATGTTCCACGACGCAGGCAGCATGGCGAAAACACAAAGTCTTCAGTTAAATGAAGCACATGAGTGAGCTGCACGCCTTGGAAGAAATTGGCGAAAGCTTGTTACGCATATAATGAACTTTTATCGGTGCGCAACGAACCAAGAGACGGCGGAAAAACTCGCGAATTAGTTTCTTTAGGCGCACGCGAGCGGCAGTCACGTTCCCTTCATTTTCTCCAATTCGGATCGCACGGGAAGGCACAGCAAAAAATGAAACCGAAAAGTCACCCGTCCGCCTGCGCCCCTATCTATCCGCGTGGGAAATTTAATGTGCGCCCGATTAAGGTAGCCGCGCCGCGCACCGTTTTCCAAAAAGCACGCGCAAATATCGAATGCGCGAGCACGAAAGAGTATGGATATACGACGATGGGGTCGAACGTACAAAAACCGAGTGAAGGGGCCGCGCGAAAACCTATTAAAACTTTTTATTTATCGGCTTTGGTTCGTGTTATTAGCCCAGTGCCGGAAAAAAATCAATTAACCTATTGGGGTCATCAGCAGATCGGAATCCATCGAAATTTAAACCAACACTGGAGTACTTACGACTTTCCAATTTTCTGCAATTTTTTTTCAATTTTGAACACAAATTAAAAAGAGGGAAAGGAAGTCTGTTTTAATATTCATATTCCATTAATTCAAGCAGCTACTTCCTGCCACCTCTTTAGTCGCTGTCATCTCGCGTGTTCATCCCTTGAATGGACAGTCTCTTCTTGAGCATGCCTGCAAGGCAAGACAACTCGTACGCTATCAAGGACAGACAAACGAACGCGCAACATCTTTTATTGCTGATGTCGTTCCATCCACCCATCCATCTATCCTTCCATCCGTTCGGACAAACAAAAGCCACAAAGCACACAACGCATCCATGATTACTGGCCATGTAATCACCGTTTCTTGTTGCATGTCAGTGCAGGCTCGCGTATTTCATTACGTACGCGTGTCCTGTTTTCTTTTGTGCTCCATAATTGGAAATCTTTCACGATGAAACGTATCCGCCACTCATCGCTTTGCCGCCGGCAACACGCATGCATTTGCTGCAAAAGCGAAGTACCAAAGAAACGAAAAGACGAAAACCGCAATTACAACCAAAATAAACATGGCAAAGAAGCGCACATTAATAATTTATGAATTAATTATAAATGACTGCGTTTTTATCTTCCGCGTTTTGACTTTTTCAAAGGACCTTCCTCCTTTGCTTTTGTACCCAGCGTGAAGAGTCGTCGGCGCGGAAGGAACAAACCGTGGAAAGTAAAAGTTTCGCGCTCGCAAGTGGTGAAAGTATCCATGGAAGTTTCATCATCATCATCGTCGTCCTCATTGCGCTTATAATTAATCTCATTTAGGGTGTCGCCAACCCTTAAGAAAAAAATTAATTAAACGCGCAAAGTGTGCTAATTATACGGGACAAGCCTTGCCTTTTATTCGTGTACGCGCATAACTTGTTATCAGCGGGAAATTAGGTGCGCGTATCAAAGAAACACGTCAGAGATTATCTTCCGCATTAAAAAACAAATTTCAGTCAGGTGAGAATTCTATTTTATAGTAGCTAATTGTGAATATAAGTTACACAAGCGGAAAATTCATCAAGTGTGATATGCGCGTTGCAGTTTGCTTCAAGTATTTTCGACAGAACCAACGATTTAATTGCGGCAAGCAAACAACACGTGAACGAAATAGTGCAGAGTGCGCAAAGAAAATAGGTATTAAACGGTGCGTACGAAATTCCATTTTGGGAACTAATTAAGAAATCTCGCTCGTGCGTTCCAACCGAGCGTGCGATGATGACGACGACGGCTCCGTGAAAATTCGTTTCGCCTGCAATTACCAAGCAAACACCTAGCCAACAACGGATCCGCATACCTTTTTGGAATGTTTATTTTATTAATTACACGAAATAACATTCCTTGACTCGTACCCTAAACATACTGTTTATTAAAAACTCCACTTTAGTCCACCAACCAGGAGTTTCTTTGAAAACTCTAATTTTCGCGTATTTAAACCAAAGTATTCGAATTACATTACTTCATCTTTTGATGTGATTTCTAGCATGCATGCCAACAATACGATAATACTTAAAGTCAAATTAACCCACGAATTGACATAATCAAGTGACACGTGGAATTAAGCGGTAAAATGTGCGAGGCGTTTAATTTTAATTACTTGGCGTTTGCGGTAGGCGCATTCTTCGTTCGTGGGCGAAGAATAAGAAGTTGCGCGGCGGCGGTAGTTCGACGATGGCAATTTTCCGCGCTAAGTATTTCGTACGCAGCCTCTTCGGCAAGCGGCATGGGAAGCAAAGTGGCAGCGCGCTTCCTTCTTGCAAATAGCTCCATTGCATGCATAAAGGACGCATCCAAGCAAGAAGCCAACGCCGTGCAAAACCCTTTCTTCGTTTATTTTTATCAGCAATGTCTTGCGCGTATTTAAAGCGGCGACTTCCGGGCTTTCACCATGTCGTGCATTTAATATTTCCACTTCATTTCCAACCGCGCCGCGTAAAAGTTTTCCTGTCGTTCTGTACTTATTGCTGCCCTAGCCATATAAGCTATTTTCGTATTTCCATTTTTCTGCGCATATTTTGCGCGTAGCAAGTTCACTTCTAGTATTGCGCGCGCGCGGTTTATTTATGAATTTATTTACATTTCCATGTATTTTGGAGGGAATCCGACCAGGTGGTACCAGCAACTACCACCAGCCAGCGAAAAGCCGGTCGGTTAAACTTTTTATATCTGCATATTATATGCGTAGCGTATAAATATAAATATCAAAAGCCCGCAACATTATCTTTATTCCGATTCCTGCGCGTCTGGATGCGGTGGCTGGGCAGATATTCCGAGGATTGCGTCGACTTCGTAAAAATAAAATTGTTGCGGAGTTGCGGAGAATTAGTACAATTTTTTCATACGCCTACCTTGTTGAAATTGCTTGCGGTGTTTGTTAATGTAATTAAAATTTCATATTTTTAGGGTGCTTTTTATGGCCGTAAAAGATAAGTAATTATTTCTATTAAACTCCATAAAAAGTTCAAGTAACTGGATATGAAAATTCCTTCTTTTACCTGAATGTTAAACTCGTGGAATCTAATTGAGATTGGATCTACCTACGTTAATTTTGTTTACGTAAATTGACCAATTACTATATAGCAATCGCAATTGGACTGGTAGATAATTATAATAGAATTGAAATCGACGAAGCCATTCATTCATCTGGCACATCAATTGCGTGTGTCGATAATGCAATATTCATTTAATTAAACCCAACGCACCGCGTCAAAGTATCCCATCGAAGTGAGCAAACAGATATTCGGTACTAACAGACACAATGCAATACACAATAAAGCCGAATAATAGTACCCACGATTCCGTTGAATTCAAGAATTACTACAGATGCTCGCGTTTGATTTGCACTGTGCGCCCACGTTCAGGATTAAATAGAGCGTCGCTGCCGAAGGGTCGATCTCTTCACGTCCGTCGACGGCGGCAGTAGCGGTAGCCGGCGCTTATTGCGCGGATTGTGCGCGTGTAATGCGTTCATTAACGTAATCAATTCCATTGCGGTGCGCGGCGCATCATGCCAGATGGAATAATTCATCAAAATGCACAAACAAATTACATCGACGGATTATCGCCGCATATAGCTAACGCACACTTATCGCAAATAACATGACGGCGAGTGTGGTTATTGAGTCAGCGTCCAAACGCCTATAAGCTCGTATTTGCATACACAATCACGATTAGCAATGATAATAACATCACACTGTTCATATAACTATATGTTATGATTACATTACTAAATTGCCCTATTCCACTCCAATTATATTGTTGTTATCACTAGAGTAAGGACAACATCGTGGAATAAGTTTTAAACTTATCGTAAATATTGACAGAGCGCGAATTCGTGACGTGCTGTATATAATATTTGATATGCATAGCTTGTGAACAAGTTGCAAATAATAATTAGTAGTGCTTACCGATGCATTCAATCAAGCAAATGATAGTCGCGCATGGCAGACGCGCATTGCCTGGTATTAACGTACTCAATTTTGTGCGGTAATCGAATCCGTGCTACTGTCCCATTCGTATTAATGCATTTCGGTACATGCTGATAGCAAAATACAACGTATCATAATCCTAAATAAACATTGAAGCGCATTGTTCCCGCCAACGGGATTCATAGCGATGCGTGCATCCAGAAGAAGTCGCCATTGTCAGGCGAAGAACAAACAATATCAAGGAATATAAATGTTTGCCGTATTATAAATAGACATACATCTCAATAGACCTCCAGCGAGTTGCCTGTTAGACTACTAGAAAGAAAATATACATTTATTACAAATCTGATCAAAATCTGACTTTGAGGTTCAATATCTCAGAACTGAATAGAGAAACTATTATAAACTTTTAAGAGACAGTAAAGCAACTATCTCGAAATGAACCCTGAAAATTTAAAAAAGATTACTATTGTAGTTTCGGAACAAATAAAGTTTTCCTGAAGCCCGTCTCAATCTTCTGACAGCTGAGACATCGCGGAACACTAATCCCATATGAAATACATGTAAAAATTCAATCTCTTCGATTCAATTGTACTGTAGAATATCTAGCACGGTAGTAGTCTAATTTGAAATTTGTCAAGAAATAATTGAAATGTGTAGCATGACACACGGAGAAGGAAGAAGAAGCGCTCAAACTCTCGAAATCATATCTGCCTGGCAGCCTTCCCAAATCGGTCACGCGCACGCCGCGCATCAATTGCCAAATTTTCAATCGCACGCCGAACAATGCAATTTGCTGCCGCCGCCTCCATAGCCTAATGGCATGCGAAGAGCATACTGTTGTTGTTGTTTGTTATGCGAAGTCGTCGATGCGCGTGCACAATGCGAGAGTTGCACGAGCACTCGAAATGCATCAACGTTCGAAGCGTGCGCTGCGCCCTTCTGTCGTTATGTCGCTGCATTTTGGATATTTCCAATTTGCTTGCAGGTTTCAATTGCAGCGTCGACAGTGATAAGTTGCCATTGTGTGCGCGACTAAAATAACAATCGCCAACTCAATGACAACGGCGCTATCGATTAATGCTAGGCGCTGATAATTCGCGGTCGAATTACATGCATCAAATGTCCAACGCATATCTGTTTTTACCATCCGCATGCGGACAGGTGAGTTAAAGAAGATTAGTGTTGCATCTGCAGCGCAAAGTGTTAATTTGCAAATCTTCGCAACAACAACAAAATTGCCGCGCTCGTATTTCATAAACTAATGACTGTCTTCGCCTCGCAACCGTAATAATCATTTGCTCGCTCGTAAACAAAGGCATTCAGCGTGATATGAAGTGAGTTATAAAATGTATTTAACTGTGACAAGAAATAATTACCACCGGTGCAGCAGCGCATTGCAGCAATAGTTGTGCAAACTCGGGCGAATTGGAACAATTTCATTTGCATAATTCGGGCAAGGATGCAGCAGACCATTTTCAACCATATAATTTCATATAAAATGCATATCACTCGGAGTTAATTCAGACATTCGCCGCCCGCAAATAGTTCAGAGTGGAGTGTAACCAGTTCTTTTTTTTTGCGCTTTTTCGCGGGAGCTAGAGAGTAATGGAAACAGTAAAAAACGATGCAGCTCAGTTTGTTTTTCGTGCTGATAGCTGTTTTTGTATGCAGCCAACAAAGTTCGCCAAAAATGGCGCACAGTGAGCAGCTGCCGCATTGTTCAACTAAGAAGCACAAAGATTCATTTAAGCGCTCGAGCACTAATGGCTATTAGGTTTTTCGCTCAAGATGTTTAATTATTTTTCTCTATCTTGGACAGATTTATCTATCAGACTATATCGCGCGGTGCACTCCTCCATCCCGAATATATATAATCCACGCCAAGACATTTTCATTAAAACGATATCCACAATGCAATTATCTATTTAATGAATTCGTAATTACGTTGCGGATTATCACCGCGCGCACACAAGTTGCGCATTTTAATCGCGTTCGTGGAACGTGCTTCGACACGAGAACAGGTATTCTTTAAATATTTGACGTGCAACAATTAACGCGAAAATTTAATTTCGCACACGCCACCACCGGCTAACTTTCTCGCCAAATCTAATTTCAGAGAATTATTCGTTACATCGCGCGCCCGAATAATCCCGGTAAAGAAGACATGACAGTCATTCGAGCGAGCAAGGGAGGTCGGTTTTGAAAATTAAATGCATTCATTTGCAATGCTTTCGACGACGCATTGCAGACACGTGTTATCAGCCGACATCAAATAGTAGCTTGTCAGTGTGATAAGATTGACGCAAGCTGGTGCAGCCCGTCGTCCCTATGGGAATTAGATTTGCAATTAATGCACTATTCAATTGCATGATTGCAGGTACCAACTAATTGTAAGAAATCTGCTTGAAATATTACATCCAACTCTTATTCTTACAATAGGTATAAATAATGCTGAGATTTCAATTGCGATTCGAAATTCAGAAACTTTGCAATTTTTCTGCTTCGCTTGCGCGCTGTAATAAGAACTTAATGACATCTTCAGCCGGAATGCGTACTTGAAATCTAATATTAAACATTGAAATTTTAATATTGTTTATGTGCACTCGTGCGCAACATTTTATTGTCGGTGCGCCTCTTCGCCATCTCGTTATTGGTTGTTCGCGGTCGGAAAATTGCAAGAAACCCACTCGAAAACACATTACCTGCCTTTCATATCCAACGTGCATTCCTTAGCTGAAATGTAAAAATCTCCATCTGGACTTACCGATGAGTTTTCGCGCGAAGAAACGGTTGCGCGCAAATGAATTCACATAAGGCAGGGTGCACGCAGTTGCCTACATCGACGTCCGCAAATTCAAATAAATTGCGGACAAAAGTTTATTTATAAATTTTCAGAAATGCACCCAATACATGGTCAATTATATCTAACAACCTGAATTCCATAACAATTATTTACAAACTATAATAATAGTTATAATAATTACTCAGTTAATGAAAGAATTACATTCGAGAACAAAACGAAAAAAAAACTCAAACTAGGAATCGATATTTTAGTACCTTTCATTGTAATACTTATCTGTTTGATCTCGATTGACAATCACGCTCACCCGCTTCTTGACTAGGCTTTGCTTAGTGAGATAATCTTGAATTTTGAGTCGCTTAATAAGAACGTAAGCCGGTCGACACCATGCGTCTCTCATGCGATTCATAGCATTTCTGAATTGGCCGTATTGGCGCTCAGGAAACTTGTAATAATGATCACACTTATGCTTCGCGCGATTCCGGAATGTTATCTTAAACGATTTACAATCAGGGGCCACGATAGCCGCCTGGCGTAGTCGCGTATCTCGGAGTTCGTGTTTTTCTGGCTTAGGTGCTTCCTTCTGAAGCAACATGTACCCGATCTCCGACGAAAACGGCATTTTCTTCGAGTAACGTAACGTTCCCGCATTGCTGGAAGACGGTTTTGGAGTAGAGGCCGAACACGGTTGTAAATTTAGAAAACGCATGTAATCAATCTTATCATAAATGGGATATTTCGATTTAAACATATCCGTAACTACGACTATAGGCGACCATACTTTATCCGCAACTTGTGGTTGCGATCTATTATGTGCGTTTCCAACTAGACGCCAACGGCCCCCGTAGAAACGCACACAAGATTCAAGTATTTGCGCCAACACCGTATGCCAGCCGGTCACTAAGCGCGTGACTTGCTCCCTTACGCTTCGAAGCGTTTTTATATCATCGAAGGGGAAGACATCGTCGGGCCACCACTCGGGTTTCTCCCGCGATGCACCGCTAGCTGATAATTCCAGTACCTTGAACAAGAGCGACTCCAATTGCTTTGTTGTGCAGTTTGTTAGAGATTCGTATGAGCAAGTCCCGCCAAGCACGTCACGAATCAAGATACGTGGCAGAATGTCATCTGATTGAGTTGTCAATGCCGCGAATGAAGTTCCACGGCGTGTGACAGACATATTCTAAATGAATTTGAAAAAGTCATATTAGTAACGGTCATATTGATGACTCCATCTTGCACGAATGGTATCCGCGCCTGTCTGTTAGGACCGCCACGCAGCTGTATTATAAAGGGGCCAAGTATGGATCTGTACCTCGTTATATACGGTTGATATTGAGATATGGACTGGGTAATAGGGTAGAGCAAGTACTTGTATGCTTACCATCAAAGAATACACTAGATTTCGATCAAATTTAAAATGCTACGGCTTAACAAAATCAACACACGCCCAGCCAGAGCCGGGAACAGTACTAGCATGACCGCGTATAGAACCCACACCCAAGCTTCAAACGCTGCGCCAACGCTTCCTGCGCAGTATTACCCTTCTCTTTTTAACGCAGGGCCGTCATTAGAGAATTTAGATGAAGTTACCTGTTTTCCAGGTAGATCAATATCTTAGCTTCATAGCTTACTATAATTTTCAATCTATTTATATAATACTGCAGCTACCGTTACTTACATCATGTATTCCTTGATTTCCGGTGCTATTGCGCGTTGCTTTTCAACGAAACCTTTACTTTCACAGCACTACTTTGAAACGCACTACTGCATTGATCGATCCTCAGCTCCCGATACGGCTTTTCTGTTCGCTGTAATATTTCTCGTTCGTTATACTACGGCTCGACTCGTTGCTCGACTCCCGGTCCTACTACTGCATACACAGTAATATTTTGCGTTTGTACCAGTACAACTCAGTTGCCTGTGCGACGTCAGTAGGCTATGGACTCTGCATCAGAATGCCAATACCTACTTCTAGATATTCGGAGACTCTGTCTTCGGAATATACACAAATCACGAAACACAATATAAATATCCTATTAAGCCCACTCTTTGCGATTTCATAATTAAATCAGCCTTCAATTTAAGGCAAGCTCTTGATATCTAATTTAGATTAAATTGGCCTGGGGTCATTAATTATTCCGCTTATCATTTGAAACTGTATCAAACTGTAATTAAATTCGGAAATATTGTTTCACTTCGCGTTGCTAATACAGAATCCGCCTGAAAGGTACCTCAATTGTATTATTGACAGTTTTGGAAAATAGATCGGAATGATTCAAATATTATGGCTTTAATTTGAAGTACACTTACTTAAAAATTACTAAAAATATGTTAATTTAAAACTTAGGCACCTGGATTTGTACTAAAATGGAGCGAAAGCAAGTTCAGCAACATTGAATGTATCTTAAGAAAACTGTAGCAAACATTGAATACTTGCAGAGAGGGTGCTCTTGTTCTTGTGCAATGTTCATTTTCTTCAGGAAACTTTCTTCGCTCGAATGAGTTTCAGAATTTGGCCACGACCCTCGTCTTTGAGTTTCCTGTGCTCCATACTTGCGCGACATGTTCATAGTTTTTGCACAGGTTTCCAACTCAACAGAGTTTCTTGCTTTCAGTTGCACATTTTTGTTTTCCAACGGCTCAAGCAGAAATACAAATAGTTATAAATTGCGTTCGGTAATTTCAATAATGGGGATTTCGAAACCTCGGAATCAACTTTGGGCGACACAGTTGAATTTAAGAAGATACTGATTTGTGATCCACAATGTTGATAGCGGCGGTCTGAAAGACGTCGGTGAAATAGTGCACAATTCCTATTTGCAATTCTTCTCCGGCACGTTGAAGTGGCACTCGTAAATCGTCGTCGAGATCCCATGGGATATGCAGCGTGGTAATCGGGTAATCGGGGCCAGCGTGCGCATATCCGTTATATGCCGTTTCGAAGGTCGTTCTGAGTGTTGGCTGCGGCTGAATTTTAAATGTCGCAACCGTCATGAATAATAGAAACACAACGCGTGTTATTTCATGTTCCGTAGCGCACTACTATTTTCTTCCGCGTTGCGCTTTTCGTCCGGGAACCCAAGTAGTTTTTCGTGCCGCATCTGTGCTATGACAGACTTGGTTCATTCCAATGCTGAACTTTAGTAAACTATGAGTACGATTGCAATAAAAACCACTGACCCAAACGTCCAAGCTAGTTTACATAGATAACAGAAATGTTTTCACTTTCTACTCGGGGATTTTGGGGGATATTGGGTGAAATCGGTATAAGAAACGGTATAAAAAAGGTATAGGGCTAGGACAAATAATAATCTATTCAAATTCCATTATGGTTCATCAAATTGCAACACACTTTTAAATGCAAATGCAAGGATTGAGTAAATATGTCTGGAATTACAAGCTTTAGTTTGATTAATCAATGCGCGTCGCTCGTTAAGGCTTGCGCCCTTAAATCGTACAAATTTGCATCTATCCTGGAACTTCAGCTAAACTCAATCGCAACGAAATTCCAACTGCAAGTAGCAATTTGTGGACAAACGAATACTGCTACATCGCAACTGTTTCTGTTTGTCCAGCGCTAGGATAGACCAACGGATGCCCTGAACATCGCGGTCGATGCCTTAAAATTATGTGTAAACTACGCGTCGCCAGCAATAGAAAGTTTGCCAAAACGTCCGCTTCCATTTCCGACTATCCTTCTCAGTCTCTACCACGCAGACATAAAAGTTTGCTACCCTTATATACCACTTACAAGAAATAGATGCAACGTCTCTCGTTTCTCGGTGGTTGATGATAATCCCCTATTCTTCTTTACATGTTACAGTTTTGGGGAGCGTACGTGCCGTGTAACTCACAATACAAGGACGCCGTTCAGCTGACCCTTGAGCAGATCGATGTGATTAGAAGACTAACGGAGCTGTATCAGCCATCGTTAACACTTTGCACTTCGAGCGAAGGTAATTACTCAAACTCAAATATTTTCTGTAACTTTAAAGCATTTTAACACTTTAGAAATCAAAAATGCCCATCGGAAGAGTCAAATGTGTTCATTGATTGGCGTTGAAGGGGGACACTCCCTCGCTGGAAGTTTGGGTGTCCTTCGTTCCTTATACCACATCGGGGTGCGGTACATGACCCTGACGTCATCATGTAACACTCCATGGGCTGAATGTTCCAACTCTAATCTACCTCCCGAAACAGGGGGACTTAGTAGTTTTGGAAAGGTGAGTTTAGCATTTTATTTCTATTACTGTTTAGTTGAGTTTTAGAGTTAAAGGTCCATGACACAGGACAGTCTAATGGCTTTTAAATCGCAGAAGCATTAACGACATTTACAAGTTCGGAACATGTTCGGGTTTGCCGAGATCCTCATTAGTCAATGACTTCCGATCAATTCTATTTCTTGGGTCACGTTTCCAAACTCTCCAAATACAACTATTGAAAATAAATTGGCGCGTAATTCACTGAATGAAAATGGTTCACATAAATTATTCATTTCGATTGTATTTCCTTCAAATTATGCAGTACGATTCGTCAATTATTTATTGATGCATTATTTCGAAAGCACACCGTTGATAATTGAATACGCATCAATATTAATTGCTACTAGGCCGGTATTTGCTATTGATTAAAAAAGGCATTCAGTTGAACATGGTAATTACATTTACTATCCACGTATATTTTTTGTTTCCATTAAAAATGAAAGAATTTTACATGACAAAGGTGCTTACTTAGCTTCATGACACTGCTCCATAAAAATAGAGCAGTGTTTTGCAAGTAAGTGCACATTGCTTTCAAATGCTTCATGTGCTGTTGAGCAAGGCACTTCGACCTCTTACATTCTGAATTATAATGCATAAATGAAGGTAGACGAAAAGGAAATGATGAGGGTAATATATGCATCGGCATGTTTTGTGTCTTAGACAAAGAACTAGTCATGCGCCGTGTTGCAAACTCAGCGGGGAACAGGAGTTCCTTCCATCCATCGCTCCTGTGACATGTCATAAAAAGCCACTTGCTTTGCATTGCTTACCGTTCCCCGCCATGCCGCCCCCCTTCGTGAGCTGTCGGTTTACAGTTTACGCACTCTGTTTATGTTTGTGCATATGCAAGCGAATTGCAGGAGTCGCTCGTAAGGCCTCTTCGCTGCCGAGACATTGCTTGTTTTGTCATTAAAGTGTGCTGCACTTTCTTGCCATGATCTTACTGTTATTATACATGCAACTTGATTCTGCACCTAACTCTGTTTGTACAAGCAAAATTCCAAACTAAAGCACCCGCGCAACGTGTGGTGCGACATCCTACTGTGAAGGGTGTAGTGTTTACTAGGAATTTAATAATTTTAAGTAGAATTGCCCATGATTCGTACAGCAATTGGCTGACTGGATATCGCATGAATGTCTTTTATCTATTAATTGCCTTTTTGAAATGCAAATGAGGGAGTAGGGGGGCTATGATCATACAAAAGAAGAATTAGGAAAAGCCAAGCGCAGGATGCAATTAACGAAATTGATGAGAATGCCAATAATGCTCTAATATCCAAATATCCGAACGCATTAACGCGCAAAGCGCTGACGCTATGGTATTTCCAGGGTTTGAACTCAAAATTGACTATATTTCAATAGATTCAGCGTTGTGTACGCGAGAACACAAATAAAAGTGAATCGTCGTTGGCGGCAAACATTGATTGCGTATCTCACGCTTCTGATTCTACTTCCGTGCGCGTTGATAATACTCACAGTCGGAAGGTGGATGTTGGGTGCTAGCTTTGCAAGAAATGACTTCCAGTTCTGAATACCACTCCCGATTCCGCTTAGCTCCAATTGATAAAAGCTTAAATTCCAAATTAAAATGCAAATATGGTTATTTCCCAACACGCTCGCTGTAAGTGATTGCAATATTGATTTTTCATGTCGGATTTGGAGCTGGAATTGAACCCAT
Organism: Aleochara curtula; assembly: GCA_963978815.1. Taxonomy (NCBI): domain Eukaryota; kingdom Metazoa; phylum Arthropoda; class Insecta; order Coleoptera; family Staphylinidae; genus Aleochara; species Aleochara curtula. The sequence continues at coordinate 854,970 of OZ022219.1, forward strand.
TCACAGATATAAATTACTAGTTTAATATCCATGGATAAAATTAGTAAGTTACTACAGCAGGTCATTAAGTGTAATTATTACACGCGTATTTTATCATAGTGTGGAAGCATGTTGAGGAATAGTTTTGACCTTTTTCAGTTAGGAATACCCTACCATCAATATCCCTACAAGGTGGGTCGTAGACCAAGCAGTAAATTAATGATAATCCTTTATCTAAAGTCTAAACTAGTTGTTTATTTGGCATGGTCGTTTTAGTCTATTGGGTTTTAAAAGTTGGCGGTGTTTGTATTGCTCTGCAGATAGTCGTAAAGGAAATGAATCGCCTGGGAATGATTGTGGACCTGTCGCACGTGTCCGTGGCGACCATGAAGGATGCTCTGGAAGTGTCGAAAGCTCCCGTGATTTTCAGCCATTCATCAGCACATGCTCTCTGCAATTCGACACGAAACGTGCCGGATGCGACGCTACGCAAGCTGGCACTGAATCGCGGTATTGTGATGGTGAATTTTTATTCGAAATTTCTTACGTGCAAGGAGGTCTCCACCGTAGGTGACGCAGTCGGTGAGTATTGTTGCTGCTTGTGCAATGATCAATCAAGCAATTGCGACAATATATCATTTTTTGTTCCAGCGCACATAAATCACATACGTGACGTCGCTGGCGTTGATTATGTCGGCCTGGGTGCTGGATATGATGGCATTAATTTGTAAGCGTAAAAACAATTCGTTCGAGTACTGCAATAATAATTATATCCATGTCTGTTTGCGCGCACTCATTATTTATTATTGATGAAAACGCCATGTTGTACCTGATAGTTTAACATGCATGTATCAGTAATCAAACGTAATAATTCAAACCGAGTTTAGACGTTTGTTATTTAATTGGACATTCATGTAATTGAGCAGAGTTGGCTATGCAAATGAATGCAAATCCAATAGATAATTCAGATTATCTCGCGCGCGCATCGGAAAATGCAATTGTACTAAAATATATGTGTTTGCAGCGTGCCGCAAGGACTGGAGGATGTGTCCTCATATCCGATGCTCTTCGCTGAATTGATGGCGACGGGCAAGTGGTCCGTGGAAGATTTGCGGAAGCTCGCCGGACTCAACTTCTTGCGCGTAATGCAGGAGGTGGAGAAGCTGCGAGACGAATTCAAGAAGGCGAATGTGCCGCCTTATGAAGACGTATTGCTCGCACGACCGAAGGAGAACAATTGCACTTCAGTGGACAGTTTAAAATAACCGCAGAACGTTGCAAAGTGAATGGATTGTTTTTGTACCTTAGTTAGTCAACGTGAAGAATAATCAAAAAGAGGGCAACAAAATTTAAAACCATTTTCTTACGTAGCTAGACGGCGAAAATTGCTAGGAAATACCAAAGTGACCATTTTATGAAACCACCTTCCTGATGGCTTTTGCAACTGTTTTGATAAGGTAATAGGTATATAAACAAATTCGCAACTAGCGCAAGCAAGGCTCGAATGCTATAATATTTCGAGACTTTTGCGCGAGCGTAGAGCAATTAACCAAACAGATGCGCATAATTAGTCGGAGAGGACGAGGAGAATAAGTAATAATAGACTCATAATTAAAAATCTAATGGTAATTAGCAAATTTTTATCAGCGCATATTTTTCCATGACATTTTGTAATATGTATTTTTAAACTATGATTCAACGCTGCCCATGCGCAGATATTTTAAATATTTTACTCCACTTAGTTCATAGAACCTTGTTATTTAGTGATTAAACATTATTTATCCAAGTGAATACTTCACTTTGTTGTGCAATGAAGCAACATCAATTGATAGAATCTTTCATAGAAGTAATTGCAATGTCCGTTATTTATTTAATAACGGACGATCAATTGCAAAAGATGGGCCAATATTACATCTGCCAAATACAACCCTGAACTGCTATGCATAAACTAAACGGAATTTGCACAAACTGCACACACTTACTTCCTCGTGACTTTAACAAATTAAACTGACTTACACCTTGGAACTATATGATAACAGTGTAAATAGTAAAGATAAATATTTAGTGGTAAGAATAATTCTTGATTAACTAATCTAAAATTTCTATGTTTGTGTTAACTTCAACTATTGAAAGCGATTTCTAAACCAATGTTAATAATGAAATTTTATAAACATACTTAAGTAAGTAATAAGTATCTATATAAATAATGAGCGAAAGAGATATTACGAATGGATAGAAAATATCCGTAAGTTATCATTGAATTTACACTTATAATCTATACTAAACTTTATATTTTTAATAACGATTATTTACATTTGTTTACTTCGTATCCTAATAAAAGGACATAGGATGATAACCAAACATGGGGAACAATTTCATACCATTTTCAAACTATTTATAAAGGATGCTGATTGATTCAAGAAGTCCCTTTTGTGTGGTATCTTTAAGTTGGGTGAACATGCGCAAAATTAAAATCTTTAACATATCATGTGGCTAATGCAAATAATAGCGCACATTAATTAATTAATTGTACATTAATATAAAACATGGTAGTATTTCTGAGTGGCAATTTAAATGCGCTCGTCTTTCGCTCTAACTCCATTGAGGCAATACTTAAAAACCTTTAATGTTATCATTAGTTATATAATGCTATTTACTTTCCCGTTGAGAATTACATGTTTCAATTTTATTATAAGAATTATTTGCATAAATGCAAAGATATATAAGTTATGTTAAATGCGAGTATATATGAGGAATGAGATGAGTACTAAAATTTGATGTTGACCCATTTTTATTCATAAAAATACATTTTTTAGGTAATATTACCATGCAAAATTTATTTCTAAATGGTAATTCCCTGTTTAACTTACTGTATAATAGTTTGCAGGGATATATTCACAGAAAGCCTTATTTATTTTCATTATTTTATAGTTTAAATAGTTCATGCTTTGTATTTATGTTTTTAGATATTGGGAAAAATATGTTGAGGAAATGCGCTTCTCATATAGGAAAACAATTGTATATGCGCCCAAAGCCTCGAACGTTACCGCGCATACTTACTGAACGCTCTGTGCATTGCGCGCTCACCAGGCACTTTCTTGAACGCTTTGCCGCGAGAGCACTTGAAAAGTCGACGTCTGGAGAGCATAGTCTACCTAAATTTTGAAGCTACTGCGATCTTGGCCAAATGTAATATGGTTATAAAACTTTCCTAGTTTGCCACTAGGTCGCGGTACTCGTGAATTAATTACCTTCCCAATTTAAACAATTATAACAGGAGAACGAGGGTATAGAATGTTATTATTTTTTCAATACTAATGCAACATTTTATGTTCCTTTATATATTTCAAGAATTATTTTCATATCTATTATAGTTTTTGAAATATATGCGAAAACGTAAGATATTAAATTATCGGTCATTAAAGTAATATGGAATATTTTAATTTTTGAAGCGATATTAAGAATTGATTATAGTTTCATATATTTCAAGAATTATTTTAATATCTCTTATAGATTTTACATAGTTTACAAAAAACTAAATATTTGCGGTACAAATTAATCATGTTTGACCTCTCATTGCTCATCGATATGTAATGGAAAACCAATCAAATTATTATCAATTATAAAGAATTTATTCTTCTTTCCAGCACTGCACAAATCATTTTGATTGCTTTTCTAATTCAAGAGATATTGGTAATAATGTGGAGACAACATTATTTTCCTCTTATTGACACTGGGAGCATGCGCTGCGTTATAGTATTGATCATTCGCCATCTTACCAGTCAGTATATATTGTTCACTGCGTGCGAGCGAGGTTAAGTGTTTTGCTATTGTTATTAAGATTTAATATTATAGCAGTAAGTGTCATCGTGAAACTAATTGCATATGTGAATTTAAGTTACAAGATATTCGTTGTTACAAGTGTTAGATGTGCAATACTTGTGCAGTAACCTCGTTGACAATATAATTGTGTTCAATGTGTGATCATTTTAGATGAGACCAAGATATCCACTACGGGGACCTCATCCACCACCGCAGGGGATGCGGCCCATGGGCATGCCAAATGGCATGAGACCCCCAATGCGAGGTCGTGGTGGTCCAATGCATAGAGGCATGGGTCCACGTCCTCCACCATTTCCTGGTGAGTAACTTATTCTGGTCAACAAATATGTTCATTCAGCATGAATTGAAATAGGTATGAGGCCACCATTAATGTATCCACCACTGGGCCCACCTGGTCCAGGACCAATGATGCCCAGAATGAGACCACCACCCCCTCCGCATATGCTGCCACCACATATGCGTCCAAGAATGATGCCACGACCAATGAAGAAACCAATGAAAAATATGAATCATGATGGCAAAATAAAGAAAAAGAAACTGAAATTCCGCAGTTTCTACATTACCAGACCTTGGGTGAATGATGAACTGAAACATGAAATCTCCAGGAAGGATGAGTTGTTTCAACAGGCAAAGAACTCAAACAAGGCTGAAGATTGGAATCTTTTTAAGGAACAGAAAGACAAATGTGTGCATATGTATTCAGCATTGAAAATGGAGTATATTGGTCAACATCCTGAAGAGGTAAGTGCAGACATTGTTTATTATTTGATCTGTTGCTATTTTTGTTCCTCTGATTAATATGCATAGCTTCTTTTTCAATTATGTTATCTCATCAGATTCATTTATATAACTATCAGTTATATATAAGTAGTAGATGTTTGACAGAATGCGTTATCAATTTTCACGTTGTTAATGCCATGGCGGTGGTCTGATTTCAGGACATAGGTAAAATTATGGCTGAATTAAATTCTAACAAAAAACCGGTTGTAGAGCACAACAAAACTGTTGCGCTCGAACCGCCAGCGACAAACAATCAGCAGCAATCTGCAACTGACACTGAAATCCAATCGTCAGCTATTAAAGTTGAAGTTAAAACAGAGATAATGTCTGACACTGAAACCCAAACCCAATCGTCAGCTATTAAAGTTGAAGTTAAAAAAGAGATAGAGTCGGATAACGAAGTAGCTGAAGATGCAGCAACATAAAGTATTTGATAATGAAATTGGATCAATTCATCCAAATTTAAGTAGTCAGTAGTATTGCAAATTCACTTTGCAAGAATCTTCTTTGAATTCATTGGTTAGCCTGGGGCTATTCACATTTATATAATTTACAATCATGTAATGAGAAATCGATAATCGATCATTTACAACCCCAGCTTTAATTATTATTTGTTTACATGTGACATTATACCTCAAAGGGACAAAGAGCCATTATTTTGATAGTGGCCGTTGTCCACAAACTAATTTAATTGCGTAGTTCGTACACATATATTATATAACTAATTATACAACTAACTGGAAAGTGCAAAATTATTATTATTCAATCAATTACTAAATGTGTAACTTGAATTAAATGTTTACACACGCAAAAATAAATTTTAGAAGTGTAACTTTCCTATTAAATTTATGAGGCAAAACTCATCATTGGGTTTTGAATCAAATATATTTAAGACAAAATTATTTCAGAACTTGTTGTTTAAGCAACTCCTAAATTTTCATTCAAAATTGATAAGCAAAGTGGGCGCTCAGAGGAAGTAAAAATATTAACTCTTTCAATAATGAAACGTACGTTACATTAATTTGCCACAAAATATAAATTTCATTTGGAAAGTGTTTTGTGGGTTTCCAAATAACACAACATCATCTAGTGGATGCACAATTTGCTTTGTTTTAGGTATTCAGCGAATCCAGTTCTGAGGACGAGGATGCTTCTGAATTTGTGTGCGAACCCTGTGATCGAGAGTTTAGTACGCTGGACGATTATAATGCGCATTTGTCCGAACATCAAACATGCGGGATCGATGGATGCAAATTCACTGCCCATGAATTACTTATGATGACCCATATTAAAATGCAGCACTCGAGCGGTCTTTATGAGAAAATTGGAAACATATCAACCCCGGAGGATATTGAAAAGTGGAGAATGGAACGCAAAAAAAATTATCCTACGAAAAGCAACGTAGAGCTAAGATACAAGCAGCAGGAAGAAATGTTAAAACGTGGTGAACGCATACAACCTAAGAAAGAACGATTTCCCAAACGAGATAAACGGGAACCAAGAAAGGCAAAGAAACGTACAAAACCACTGTCGACAAAGGTGCCAAAGAGCAACAACCAAAGTTGTCTTTCACTTATTGACGAAAAGGCTGATTGGAATGGAACAATGTTTCCATTCAAAGGAACATCACAATTTGAAGATCCCATTGAAACACCAGAACAAAATTATAGTGATGATGAGGAGTGGAGCCAAAGTTTACCACAGCCAGAAATAAAATTAAATAACGCATTAGGCGCTTTGATGGGTGCTTATGATTCGGAGGGCAGTGATATAGAAAATGAAGATACTCCCAAAATTAAACATATGAAATTACAAGCTGATGCGACAATCGTTGAAACAAATACCCAAGAACAGCCGAATGACGATGATGTAGTAGAAGAGAAAATATTGAAAGTTCCTGTTGATATACCGGATCGAACAAGTATAAAAAGAACTAAAGTGTTAAATACCGAGGACCACCTGGACAGTTCACCTGGAGTTAATGCGTCAAGAGTAAAAAAGAATAAAAAACTTCCTCCGCCAAGGATACAACCGATTTCAAGAAGGCCAACTTTATTACAAAAGTTACTTGATACTGAAATTCGGCATGAGCGTAATGTTATTTTACAATGCGTGCGTTACGTTGTTGACAATAATTTCTTTCGAACGCAATCATCGTAAGGAGAAATATTTCGATAAACATCCAATGAACTACAAATTGGCCAAACTAAAATTTCATAACAAGGTTTTTACTTATATTTTTTGAAAGATAATTTAAGTGTTTCTAAAAATATTTTCCAAAAATATTAGTTTGCTTTACATGCTATTCCAAAAATATTTTTATTCGTAGCTTGAATTTATGATGTTTCATAACGTAATAATTAGGCCTCTTTGAAAATGCAGCAGCTATAAAGAACGTTAGCCTCCTTGAAACTGACATATGGTAATCATCAGGTGGAATATAAAAAGATTACTCCAACATGTCAAGGTACATATGCGATTTTATTTCACTGAAGTCTTATGATTCTGCCAATACTTCACATTGGTTGGCATTGATGCAATAAGCATAGAAACATTTTATTTATTTATAACTTTTAGAGTGAATTCGAATTTATATACGCTTTCCAACTAATTCACAGATGCAGACAACATTCGTAGTTTCGCGGTTGTTAATACCATCGTATCGCTGATCTATTTCTGTCAGTGAGAATGAACTAGAATGATGTGTGGTATAACAACCCCGCCCTCACTTTACGAATTTGGTCCGCTGATAGATATTTGCAATGACGCGCATTGACCAGCTATTTTGAAAAGAACTGCGCGCTAATGTTTGTAACTTATCATTCGCCGTTTGATTCGCATTCAGTAAATACATAGTCGTACCCAGGGAAACTTTGGGTATGCGATAGCAGCAGGTTCTTTAGTAACTTCGATATTATTATAAGTTTTTGTTGTAGAGATGGCTACCACAAATGAGGCGCAAAGTCTTTTTATGACGTTCCTCATACTAGCGGTTTTATTGTTCGCGCTTTGGATTCTATATGTGGGGATTGTTTAAACGAAACACAGGTTGGTAGTAAAATTAATTACATACATAAGTTTAATAATGTGTTGAAATTACATCAATTTCTTAGATACATGCCCTGAATAAAATTTCAGTTTTATTTGTTTACAATTTAATAGTAGTTAATCTTTCGTAAAATTTATCATCTGCTGTAGTGAATCTGATCACTAGTGAAATCTCAGTGAAGTCCACTTCGCCAAAATAATAATTCTTAAAATTTTTAAGAATGTACGACGAGTCAAATGCTTCGCGATTACTTGCACCCTGTGCGCGTTTCCGAAATAAGGAATTCATTAAAGTAACATGAAGTTTAACATGTTCGTATTGTTGTCGCATTAGACCTATAAAGTAAATGATGAATTAATTATTTACTACATGCTGCAAGCAAAAACCAAATAGTACCTATTTTGGATAGTAATTGAACAATTTTATCTGCTACTTGTTGAAATGTTGAATTGTATTTTGGCATGTTCATTTTAACTTTGCCATACAGAACATCAACATCTGTAGGATCATCATTCATAATTTCCAGCCCTTCAAGAACTATCCTAAGGGATCCAGCATTCTTGAATAAGGATTTTAATTCATCTTGAAAATTATGCAATACTTGTATTGCTAGGTCTTTTTCCACATCATCCAGAAGTACAAGTGGAGCAATTGTTAAATGTAACTTATCAGGTGTTTGAAAAATAGTTTCATCAACACCCCTAAGAGGAGGACCACTTAATATCTTACTTTTAAAGGTTGCAAAGTTATTTAATATCTCAACTGAAGAAGTTTTAATAGATATAAAGTGAGTTATTGATTGATTATCTCTATTTTGTAAGACAATCATTCGTACTCTCATTGTGGCTGAGGCAACACCTCTTTCAGTGGAACCAATTATAATAATATCTCCAGTTTCACCAAGTTTGGGTATTTTTATAGTGGTATCAGTATCAAATTCAATTTCCTTTTTTCTGCTACCTCTAGGGCCAATTATGCTTCCATGAAATGCACTGAAATCATATAGTGAAAAAGATATTTTCACAGTGTTTAGAGACTTACGATGCAATATGAAATTGAGTTGAAAACTTTCCTGTTTTTGTCATTTTGATATCAATATCATCTTCAATCTCAACACATGCAAGCATATCCTCTAAAATGAGTATATTAAAAATAGTAAGATTGCTTACATTATATAGGTCTTACCATCATTATCTAAATATGGTCCAAGCGAAGGTGGAGTTGGTGTTGTCTCTTGAATATCATAACTTCTGAAATTACAATTTCCAATGCGAATTGTTGTTGGCTTTAAGATTGTGCTACTATCTGTGCAATTTAATATGTCCATAATTATGAATAAGAATCAAATCTTGTTTTAATAATACAATGTAATTTCAGTTTAGGTTAAATGAACTTGAACTATAGCATATATGATTGAATCAGAAAGGATACATATATCTATTTTAATGATCGTTTTCTTTCCAGATGTGATCGCAAATACCCAAACCACATCTGCTCTGTGATTCATCACATATAATTTATATGAATATTAAATATTTGACGAAAAAGCTGTACATTTTCCACATGTAATAAATACCAAATAATTTGAAAATGTTCTTCGTTTCAAGTTAAGTGCAATTGGTAATCATCAAGCCAAGCAATATTATGAGGTGTTCGGGTTATTTAATTTCATACATAGTTGCCTTCTTCTCCTTCTTAACGTGTCCTTCTTGTAAATACACCCAATAGTCTACTTAGTTCTTGTGCTGTACACATTTGAACAAATTGAGGCTACATAGGCAAGATCAAATTTTGCCATGTCTGTAGCACTCCGTGGCCCAGTAGTGTAGTCAGTGGATATGACCTGGGAATCGGAGGTTCAATGCCTGTGAGTGGCAACTCAGTTTTGCATTTTCAATTTAAACAAAGTTAGACTATATAGACAAGATCAAACTTGACAAAAGCAACGGCACTCCGTAGTCTAGTGGTAGGGGCTACGGATGTGGTTTGGGTGTCTCTGGTTCGAATCCCGAGAACAGCATCAATTTTAAGTTTTCAGTTGATTAAAGGGAGCGTATATAGGCAAGATCAAATTTCTCCCAAGCAACAGCACTTCATAGCCTAGTGGTTACGGCTATGGATGTGATCTGTGTGTCTCAGGTTCGAATCCTGAGAATAGCAGCTTGAATTTCGGATTTTTCAAATACTTGTATGCTCGGGGGCCCCAACGGACTTGACTGTATGTCCGAGGGGGGGCCCCGGAGAAATACAAGAGCCCCATTTTTAATTTTTGAAGCCCGTACGTTAAGATTGTCTTGTGACGGCCCACCCCGCCGCTTCGCTCCCCGGCAGTAGACTGCCTCCCCATTCCCGATTTTCGTTACCAACAGGCCTCGGTTTCTGACGTCATTTGGTGGGGACCGCCCCATTCTATTTGACGTTAGCGCCCCCCAAGCCGCCAAGTACTAGACTTAGAATGTTTCTAAGTGCTCAATTTGAATTTGAGCGTTCAACATATATTCTCAATTTTTAAAAAAGCACCCCGGGCCACGATTTGAACTAGCGTTGCCCGCACCACAGTCTAGCGCCCTACCCACTGCGCTAACTACTGCCTTGGGTATGTAAAATTAAAACTTAGATTTTAGTTTTAAAATTGCTCGAATTTTAACAATAGACTTGTGGCTTTAGGGTATGCACTTGTGTATATGGGTGCCTGATGATTAGCATGGTAATAATGTTTAGCTCGGTGGGAATTTAAAATATAAACCCCATGCATAGGTAAAACACAACAAATAAAATACAACTCCTTTAATCAATATTCGGACATACATTATAGATCGTACAAATCATGATATTTTAAAATCAGACTGTAAATACATAATCCATTCAACTTGTTTATATCCCTCATCATCACAAGTTATTATTAACTTTCCAGTAATTGTTGAATTGATATTGGAATGACTATCACGATACGCTGGATTGCAATTTATATTAATTTTCGTAGTCATGAAAGGTTTCAGATGTTCCGAACTTATCTTTAGTTCGAATGCATCACTTGAGGTCAAATATTTAAACACCATTGCATTGGAAAATGGATTTTTAAAAGTAATATTCGTTTGAAAATTACTTTTAATTATGTAGGGTCCACTTGGTTTTGGCAAAATTCCGATGCCATTCAAAGGGTACCTAAGAACACATATGTAATTAATAATTACAGAAGGAACAAATACCTTACGTATAATTTCCTAAAATCGGCGAACTTAAAACCAATTTAGAGTGAACTGCACCCAGATCGCTTGGTTCAAATCCAATCTCAATTAATCCTTTCTCTTTGGGCATTGCAGTCACGCTCTTCTCCAGACTGAATTCAGAATTTTCGATCTATTGAGAAAGTAAACTCTTTAGTGAAGAACACTGATAATTTTGTAAAATTTCGAGTACCTTGGCAGTAAATTCAACTAATTGTTGACTAGGATTATAAATATAGGCATGGGTTATTGTCTTGACACCCAGGGGTGACTGCACTAAAATATTTGATTCCAAATCTGCATTCGAAGCTGATAGGATAAAATGGTATGGAAATGTTCCCAAAGAAGAAGACACTGCTTCAAATATGGTGGTGAATTCATTCACTGGATACAGAGGTTTGTACTCAATTAATAATTCAATCTAAAATTCAACACGATCAATATCACCCTAACTTCTAAATATTAACGAATACCTCTGTATATGGAAGGAGTGTAGCTTCCTTTACGAAATATAAGTCGCGGCAAGGACTGCTGAGTTTAAACGTTGTTTGTTCACCCAAAGGATTTTCCAGCTTTAATCTGAATTCAGCCACTTGCCTGGCACGAGCATGTAAAACAAATGTGTCCAAGACGTCGCATTTAACTACTGTAAGCCTCAATTCATAGCAAATATATTCCTTCGTATCCTCAATACGAAACTTGACCTTAAAGTTTATTTTGCCCTCGTTCAAAGTATAGATTTTCCAATTATATGGTTTCACTGTCAACGGAGGAATTTCCACAATCATGTTTCCGGTGAGTTTATAAATCACTTTCTTAGCATTAATTTGTTCCACTTGATTTTCCACGGAAAATTGATGAGTAATTTTCAACCAATTATGCACGTCCAATGGAATTGTATTGTACGTCTTCGAAGGTATGGTTTTTTCAATTATCGCGGTTGTTTTCGGCCGCAAGGACTCGCCAAGGAGATCATATAAAATTCCTTGACCTTCTGGCAGTGGCAAAAATAATTTACCCTTAAATTTACAAGACTTATAAAAATTTCTGCATTAGAATATCACCAAACTATTTACCTCATGCAATTTGTTATTAAGAGTCATTTTTAATGGAGCATACGTAACTTCTCCGGTGTAAGTTGACTTTGCGTCAATAACTATTAATTCAGGTACACTGAAATAAGAACCACTAATCGATGGTTTTATCACCCATGGTTCAGGAGTGCTAAAATAATAAGATTCTAGAGCTATTCATAAAATTATTTTATGAACTTACGAATTTTTTAAAGTAAACTTCTTCTGATAACATTCTCTCACTGGTCCCGAGAATGTTAACGTGTCAGTAGGATTAGGCAAATTAATACAAGTTCCGCTCAATTCCAATTCAAAGGTGGTCTTGTAATTTTCAATTTTTAAAATTGCCTTGAAATATGTACAATTACTTGCTACAAAAACACGTAATATTTAAGTAATACTTACCGAAGTATTATTGTTGCACTGCACAAACGGAGGATTAAACACGACTGTAAATCTAGTACTAGTTCCTGGAGATGAATATCCTTCCATTGGTGTAATAGTATAAGACACTGACTTAGTAGTTTTCCAAGACCATTTAAATTTACCTCCGATATCACCAGAGTTAATTAACATAGTATTATGCGTATTTGAAGCTCCAAGGATAACCGTACCAAAGGATAATTTGCTTTTCTGCAGAGTATAAAGTGGAGCTATACAAGAACCTTTAATCACACATAACGGTATAACTGTGTCTTCAACCTGGCAATAAATTTGTTCTTGGAACACAAGCATTCGTTCAGGGGGAACATAAGTAATTGTAAATTCAGCACTATTTTGTGGGTGTAATTTAATCCACTTTAAAGGTCTTATACGGATTGCAGAATCGATTATATTTCTTTCATGTTCTTCGATAGATTCTTGCGCATCTTTGGACGCAGTTGTAATTATTGCATTTTTTGTTTCTTTGCCTTTTTTACCCTTTTCAGCTTTAGCTGCACCGGTACTTTCCCTTTCCTTCTTTTCTGATTTCTTAGAGGTACTTGCCCTAGTTTTGGAACCTTGACTACCTTTGCTGCTTTTACTATCTCTGACACGTTTACTATCTTTACTAGATTTTGCAGACATTTCTATACTATTCTTTCTCTTCTCCTCTTCCGCGTTTGCAGTGGGTTTCCTTAAAAAATGTGTTACAGCCCTTAGATATTCGCGTAATATTTAATAGGACATACTTTTTAGTTGCATCATCCGAAGGCTTAATTTCAAGATGTTCAAAATCTGGGTCTAGATGTCTTGTTGTTTTGAAGAAAATTGGTAATCTGTTATACATCTCAAAGTAAATATTCACTGCACATTTCGTCTTGTTAATAATATTAAGACGTCTCTTGGCATATCTTCCTTGTGGTACGGAACCAAAATCTAAAAATTTATCGCGAACATCCAGTAACTCAACTTCCATTGGCACTCCTTCGCCAATTAGAGTTATTGGATATGGTTTATCATTAATTAAAACATCGATGTTCGTATTAAACCGTCCAATTGTCATTGGATGGAAATAAAAATATAATTTAATTGTTTGTTTAGGTGCTAACACAGTTTCTCTCTTTGTTACTGTTAAATGTGAATATTCAATCGAGTCAAATTGTACACTGAAACGCGCAAAAAATCTCTTAGATGTGTATTAATTATATAAATTGATTTACTTACAAATATTGTATGTAATCATAATTACTAATCTCCAATATCCATTCGTTACTATACGTCTTATGTTTTTGAGTGAGACATGCCCCAAAATCATGAACATGATCGGAAAATTTCAACTTTGTTTTACACGTTGAGCAAACTAAAGTCACTAGTATTGTTGGTCCATATTGAATCTATAAATTAATTAATTACAATTCAAGTACTTGAATATACGACGAATATTTACCTTTAATATCAACTTGATATGTTTCTTATTCAAAAACTTTACGGGTTTAACTAATACTGAACTTTCAAATTCTGATCCTGATTTTACGTAACCCTCTCGAGGATGTATATCGAGATAGACGAAATCATCTATGAATTTATCATTCGTATCCCATTTGTAATAAAATCCTACGTATCCAATATTTCCAATAACAAATTTGCATTCTTCCCCGTTTTTATGCACCAACTATAAAAGTTGTAATGAAAATAATTACTTTACAGCTACGTAAATAATCCTTACTGTGGGCATTGGAATCACGTTCTCCGTTTCAACGGACAATTCAGTAGTGGAAAATTCCTTGATAATTTTTAAAGTTGCTTGCACGTTATAACACTTTGCAGAAATTGTTAAAATTACTGGTTTCTGCAATCGGTCAATGACAAACTCCACATTAAATGTAAAGTTTCCAACTTGCGTGGGATGAAATTTTATTTTAATTGGAACTTCACCGTTCGGAATTAAAGTTCCTTTAAGTGGTTCCACTCCTATTTTATGCGTGCGTCCTTCATTATACAGAGTGGAAGAAATTACTCTGAAATGTAGTGGAATATCTTCAGTATTCTTGCAAATTGCAATATCATGCACATCAATTCCCATCACTGTTGGCTTTAATATCAATCCATTATCCTTGAAGAACACACACGGTTCTCTTGCGTGACCAACGAGTAAAAACATTACTCGCAAGTTATATTTAGCAATAGCAAAATAATATACTAATTCAAACGTTCCTGCTTTTTGAGCGATAAATGTAAAATCAACATCAGCTTTGCTATTTCGAAGCAAGTATCCTTCCGGAGTTTCGCATCGAAATAGTGACACATTGCGTTCGAAACTCCCTTTCTCCCATCGGTATGCGAAAGCACCAGGCATTGGATTAATAATTGAAAATTTGCTATAATAATTTTTTAAACAATTACCCCGAAAAATTATCAAGAAAATAACATACCTATTAACTGGAATATTAAAACCAATAGCATGAAATTCCACCACCTTCGTATTTTGATCAACACCAATATCGCAATTATCAAAACATTGACGATTATTTAGATAATCGCTATGGGGCATTTTAAAGTGATACAAGGGTAGTTCACTGCTTGCAAATACATTTATACAAATCGGTTCCAAATCAGGATGCAAATTTGCAATATTGCTATCCGCTAGAAATTCGTAAACCAGCGAAGAGTAGGGTGAAAAGCGGAACGTAAATGTTGCGCTGCTATTAGGTTGAATT
Source organism: Aleochara curtula (assembly GCA_963978815.1). NCBI lineage: Eukaryota > Metazoa > Arthropoda > Insecta > Coleoptera > Staphylinidae > Aleochara > Aleochara curtula. Next base: position 870,061 of record OZ022219.1, read on the forward strand.
GTAGCAGTCATTGGATGAACCGTTAAAGGTACAGGATCGGAATCGGAATACGAATGTGTTGATTCCATTCCCGTTGAAAATGTCGTGCTAAATAAACTGCTAATGCTGTGCGAGGATTTCGGTCGCAACGACCATTCAACAAAATTTTCTACATCGAAAACAAGTGAAAATAACTCATGTTAAACAATATGTAAATATTACCTGTCCCACTTAATTGTACTGGACGTTTTCCATAATAGCAGCTTTGAGTGCGTTGATAAATTTTCTTAGTTTTCATTTTAGGTGGTTCAGAATATAGCAAACTTGTTTGAGCGTTGCTCTTCTTTGGTGGATTTGCGACGATAATTGACCATTCAATATCGAGTGGTACCAAAGAAGTGTTCTTAACAACAAAGTCAGAAGTGGATGTCTGAAACATTGCTGTTTTGGAAAAGTTGATGCTAGTATTATCAACTTCGTAAGTGCAATAATCAACAATGATGCTAAAAACAAGAAGTATGGATCGTGCACTGCTTTCAATTTCAATATAAGGTGGTTCGCTCTTTGTATCAACGATTGTACCAGGTTCTATTACTGAACGTGATCCAATATTGAATATTTCTTCAGCGGATATAGGAGCATCATTATCCGGTATCGTAATAACACAATGCTGTCGTTGATCCCAGGATAACGCAGTTTCATCAACATCACTCTCGATGTAATTAATTTTACTGATTCTACAGCTCAGTATTTCCTACAAGAAAAATTATAAATTTAATTGCAGATTGATTAATTATATCAATTACGTGATCATGCATTATTGGATCTTTGCTGAAGAAAGTGACGATTATATCTTTACAGCAGTTTGGCTTTAGATGACCAACTATAGGTATGTATGTAAGATTATCCATTTGTATAAATTCGAATTTATATAAATCATCTGAAATATTTTTGATTCTAAAATTCATTTTGTTTAATCGATTAACATATCGATATCCAAAATCTAAATTATAGGATAATAATGCCGTCGGACATGGGATTAAGTTAGTTAACGATAAAGATATGTATGAAACAGATGCACGTAAATCATCCTCTGCTATAAATGATTCCAATTCCTCAAAGATTATATCCTCTTTGTAACCAACACCACTTAAATGTATTTTATACATTTCATATGGATTATTGGATACAAATATTTTTACTTCGCAATCCATTTTGACCTCTTCAGTTGGGGAAAAAATTATATTTACTTCCACGGTATTTCCTGATTTAATTTCGAATATGCTCGAGTGCGAAAATACATCTGGTAGTGCTAAAATATCAATATATAGAAATATCTTATTATCAGGACGAATCAAAGATTCAGGGTAAAACTACGATGAAGCCAACGGAGCGTGCCTCCTCCACTCACAACTTATTATCCGGGTGAAAGAGAGGGGGCACCCCCGTCTAGCTTCGTAGCTCGGAAACTTTTAAGTAGTAGTGTTTTCGTCCATGTTCTTCTACCACTTTTTCGGAAATTAAATAATATTAAACTTACATTGAATGCCTACTAATTTATCGCAAATTTGGGGTTGTATTGCCACCACATTCTTATCATCACCTTCGATACCAACTATTACACTGCTATCAAGTAAACCGGGATTTTTTAGAACAATTTTCTTTTTACTTTGCGTGTCCAACAGAACTAGCTTATAGTTTAATTCAGCATAATTATCTCTATCATTCAATTCCGGTTCGATAATTTGCACAGTGGGCAAGCAACCCTCACCCACTAATCCAATTTGCAATTTTGAATCCGACATCTCAACGGTAAAAATCACACTTCCGGTGTATTTCTAAAAATTAATTATTTATAGTTTAAACACCAAAAGTAATATGGCAATTCGTACTTCCAAAGCAGTTGGTTTAAAATCAATTACAAATAATTCACTGCAGTACGACTGGATGTAAATCTTGTTTGGTTCAATTTGAAATACTTCATTATTATTAATAATACTCGCATGCACGTAAGCACCAATTTCACCAACATTTCGTAAAGTTAATCTGGCTTTCTTTTGTAGATGAAGACAAGTACAGTTGAAATAAAAAGTCTTATCAACCACTACAAATACGCAATTTGCTTGCATCTGAAAAACATTAGACATCAATGATTTACCTACCAGATAATAAATAAATAATGTACCTGTCGATTACATACTGCTTCATCAAATGATTCAACAATCAAATGCTGTTTAAAAATGTCATCAAGATTCGTAAAATCTATTTTAGGCACAGATGCGCTCCCATTAAGTATCAATGGATGTCCGTTTGCGAATTTGTCCGTAACACCAGAAATAAAGAAGTTTACTTTTTCTTCAAAATTGCCAATCTTCTTTGGTTTGCAAAAGATTTGAATATAAATTTCTGAATGCGATTCAACCACACCACTCGAAGGTGTTATCGTAAATATTCCTTGTTTTAAAACGGTTGGCTTAGCTCTAAAAAGTGTTATTTATCATTAGAAGTTCAATGAAGTAAAGTTTAAATACTTTTTTAATATTGATCCTCGCTTTTTCTTCCCCGACTTATCACTTTTGGTAGATTTTCCCATAGAAGATTTCTTTGTATTCACAGAACTTTTCATTGATACATTCGATTTTTTAGATTCCCTTTTCTGAGCAGTCAATTTTCCATTATTCTTCTTCTTTGACTGATCATCATTCGTTGCAGCGCTAAGTACCACAAAGGTAAAACTATATTTACCCTTATTATGCAGGACAATATCTTTCTTTACTTCCGTATCCACTAGCTGCGTGGCAAACGTAAGCTCTTCAGATGGACATAGTTTATACCTACGTAAAATTCATGTAGTATTATTAAATCTAATGATATTAAACAAAAAAATCCATACAGTGAATTGAAAACTTTTCCAGTTACTTTCAAAGTAAAATCAACAACTTCTCGTTCAATTAGCGCATCGGAAATGACGCATTGATAAACCGGAACACTCTTAAACTCAATCGGATAATTAATTTTGAGCTTAATTTGCACTTTCGTCGTATCATTAGGCTTAATAATTCCTTTACACACATCGATGGAAGTAGAGTTTCTAATGATACCAACTAAATTATTCTCCGGGGGCTCAGGTAAATTTTCAAAACTAAAATTAACCACTCAGTACTGAAATATTTCAACAACTTATACAAATTACCTATAGGTCAATTCAAACTTTGATTTGTTACGTAGGGTGTATGGAGCAGTAAATAACTGACCAATTTTTATATCTCCAAGATGAACGTCAGTTTCATACTCAATATCAACTTCAACAACTTCCGAAGACAAATTCAAAGTTTCTAATAATATAGGCTCGCTGCAGTGTTTGAACTTGTCATAAAACTACAAAAATATATTTAATCATCCTTCCCTGAAATTATTTTAAATTATTTTACCTTAACAACCAATTCATTAACTGGTACAGTTTTATACTCATTTGCTTTATACGCAAACGTAATAGTATCTGAACCTAATGGTTTTAAATAACCACTAGTCAAATTTAAACCAAAATTATCCATAAGCTGTTTACTATCAATTGCCCAATTGCATCCAAGCAGTGATAAGTTTTTAAGTTCGACGTCAATTGTAACAGTGCGATCGAGAAGTACGCGCTCAAAAAATACATTTCGCGGTGTTATATCAACGAGGAAAGTTGTTCCAATACATGATACTTTCAATATATTTACTCGTGGATTATTTTGAGTTGTTAAAATCATTTGCGTGTTTATGTTACCAGCTTTTACTGGATGTCCTCGTATGCTTAAAAGTACGCTGTTATTGGACGCGATTAATAATCGTTTCGATTCGAAACTAAAGTTTGATGTATCATCAATAAACGCCAGTGTAACATCGCAAGGCAAATACGAATCGTTAATTAGTTTCATTTTATCTTCAGTTATCAAACAGCTAAAATTAAATAAGACAATAATTAAATGACAAAGAATGACTGAAGTCTTACTCTATTTGTTTGCTTTCCTCTTGAACAACGATAGCTCCCATATGATAAGTTTCCTCTTTTTCAAAATAGGCTATCGATAATTCATGTCCATCCTTCGAAGGCAGAGTCTTGGTAAATATTATACTGGGATCAACAAAAAGGCGTGGTATATCTGCTTTCCCTTCCAAAACAACGCGGAACGGAACAGGCAGAGTTACAATCTCAATGTAATAATTATGCGAATAAACACCGCAATACTCTGGGTAAAAATGAACTTCATAGTAAAGTACTTCTTCCGGTTGCATGATTCGTCGAGGAATTAAAGTTTTACTAATAATTAGCGAACTTTTCTTTATTGTCGATGACTTCTTTTTCTTCTTGTTGCTTTGCAAAGACACCGAACTTTTTTGTAGCGTATTAGTCGATGATTTCTTTGACATGTGTTGTACTGCCATAACTTCAGAATCCTACATAAAATTTAGATCAGAAAGTCACCCTAACAAATTAATTTCTATCTTACAACTTGAACCGAAGCGAACGGCGTATGCGGTGTTTGATTTGGGACATCATAAATTGCGAATGCATTTGAAATATTACGTGATCGATCACTTTTTGGTTCCGTTAAAACCGTATAAAGACGTTCACGATCCTTATTATCAGTAATATTTCCCAAGTAAGCCAAGCATAAAGCTTCCTTCAAACTATCATCATTCGCAAGGTAATTAGCGATCAAATCGCTATAGGATAATTTTCCAGTACTTTGAGCATTTCGAATATACCATAATGGAATGCCAACGTTTCGATATTCTTCTACCTCATCGTCAGTTAAAAATCTTACTTGAATTTTCTGCGGTTCTTGTTCAACAACTACAGAATATACATCGCTATTACGACTCGATTTTGATTTGCTGCGTTTGCTAGACGATTTATTTGAATTAAGTTTTGATGCATTTTTTGGTTCCTTGACTTTATCCTTTTTCGACTTTCCTTTACTCTTTAATTCCTGCATCATCCAAATAAATTATTACTTGAAATAATTGCAAAATTAACAGAAAAACATTACCACTTGTACTTCTCCTAAAACTCTATGCCAATTTTCGAAAATATTGATAATTTCCCGTCCTTCAATCTCGCACTTTTGCAAAACTTTTAAAGTTTCATCATTTTCACTCAGATCCACCTTTTTACTAGATTTCGCACCCATTTCTGATCGGGCCAAATGCGATAAAATAGATTTTATTCTATGTGCAAGATTTTTGGAACTGCGCTGTTTCGGGAAATACTTTTCTTGTAATCGTTTTCTAAAATAGAACAACTTTTAGACAGCTTCCAAACATATCATGAAAAGTATTACTCTCGATAGTTTAAGCGTTGCGATGTTCGCAATTTACGTATTTTCAGATGATTATTTCTATAAATATTCATTTCGTACGGTGTAATATTTTCAAACTTTTCCGGCTCCATTTCAATCAACTGTGCTACAATATCACCCATTTCAGTCTTATTCTCGCTATGCCTCATTTCATCCTCCTTAATTCCTCCCAAGTAATGCTCTGAAGTAACAGCTAAGTATATTCCTTGAATATATCGTATATTTCCCACCCCTTTCAATAAGCCAATAAGTGCTGAGCTAGTATTTTCCATAAAGTCACTTTTCAGTGTCTCAATCACTAGGCCCGTAGGATATTTCGATAAGCTATCCCTTAATAATTCATAATATATATCAAGTGGTATATTAAGAAAGGTTTCACTTTGTTTTGCGTGTTTCTTCTTATCGCGTTGAGAATCAGCTATCGTGGATGGCGTACCTGAACCATGACTACTTTTTTGTTTTGTTTTAACTTTTTTCTCTGGAGACTTTGCTGAAGGATTTGCTATATCAGCTAAAATTAGAGCTACTCTTGATTTCAATATATCCATTGCATCTGCAAGGAAGAGATAACCGCTGATTCCTGGATTATTAGAAAAATTTTAAACTCACCGTAATCCTTTGGATAGTCAAAATTAAAACTCGAGTTAATATTATTAACTGCGTACATAATTTCTTGATTTACTCTGTTCGCAGCAAGTGTGTTGTTTCTTAAAAGTGCTTGGTAAATTAAATTATCAACACTTATAACACGCATATCTAGTAATCGTGCTGCTAAATTCGCCGCAAATAAATAATCTAAAAAGGACAATCAATAAGTACTTTAACAATAACAAATATTAGAATTTACCAGTAAGAGCCGATCCATAAAATATTAGTAAAACTCCTTCTCGGAGTTCCTTGCAATTCTCTTCAACAATTGAACCTTCATATTCTTCAATTTCGAAAATAGATCCACCCTTAGGAATGCTAACATTTGACTCGTGCGAAATATCAATCTCTAGAATATTTTCCATGAATAACGCGTGAATTTCCGTATAGTTTTTATTCATCAATGGATCCGGTATTTCCAAACTATCAATAGTTGAAAGTGTTTTCATTATTTCATAACTTAAAATGCAAATATTAATATATTATGTTGCTAGAAAACTTTAGAATTCTTACTCAATACTTCGATCGTCAACCATATATCGTCTAACAAGTACGTCAAATTCTAGTCTAATTTTTCTTTTAAGTACGTGTCTCAACTTATTCATGAGAAGATTATAAATATCCACCAAAGGTTGTGGTAAAGGACTTCCAACTGCTCTAGGTGGAATGAATAACGTTTTGACATTGTAATAATTCAGAAGAATATTTACAATGGCGCCTTCTTCATCCAGATCCCTAGAAAATCAAATTGTTACTTAACATTATTAACTTTCCAAGCTCTTTACCTATCAAAATCTGTGAAACAAATTTCCACGGGAAACTGCGAGCGGTTTATAATCTTAAAATATTGCACGTTATTGATGCTGTAAGGTAAAGTCGGTTCAAACCAAATTCTATCATCAATGATAGCCAATTGAGGCATCACTCCGAATCCGCGCAGTGCTATCTTTAAGGGTTGCTTATTTGACTCAATAGTTACAACAAAACGCCACTCATATCGCGTATGAGCTTGGGGTTGAAAGTAAATGTCTATTGCATTACTTTGACCTGCTTCTACAACTCCTTCACGAGCTTTCGTAAAGAAAATGTTTGAAGGTCTTTCAGTCGACGATTGAATTAAACACTTGTAGTAACATTTCACAGCACCGCTGAAACATTTTCAAAATAGCATATTTTTACTGATTCTATGCTAAAAAAATAATACTATTACTTATTTTCAAGGAAAACTGATTTTCTTAAACAAAATCCACATTGTACACGACCAAATTCAACGGCGCTATGTTTAAATATTAATGATGGAACTGTTACCACCGCGCGAACTTCAAAATCAATTTTCAGCGAAGTACTTATCTAAAATTAAATAAAGCATGAAATATCGTAAACTATAAGTTACTTAAAACTTACTATACATGATATATGACCAACAACTGGTGTATTTACTTCTTGATATATTTTTGAAGTTGGTTTAAACATAAGGAACGGTCCTGGTTGGCCTTTTTGAAACACCATTGCAAATCCCAACTCTAAAGTTTTCCTTGCAATACGTTGCCAATAAAAACGAATCGCAGCCTCTGTGTATTTTTTTGGTACGATTAGAATATCGACTAATGAGTTCAGGATCACGTAACCAAGATCAATAATATATGGCGGTAATACTAGATCGGGAATAATTGACATCGGATTATTATATTTAAATGCAATCAATTCAGGATGTTGCTTTAAATAAACTTGAACTATTTTCCGTTCCGTAACCATTGTGATATCCTTCACCGATGGATAATGTCTCTGCATTAAAATAAAGTAAAATAATTATTCTTTTCCCAAGTTCTATATAAATTTATACCTTGTAGCGAATATAAACCCAATCATTATAATCCGGTTCAATTTGGGTAGTAAATGCTTCTTGGCAATTGGAATGACAAGGATATGTAATCCCTGCAATGGCCGCATAGGACAATTCGTTAAGTTCTTCATCTAGTGGTCTTGGATAATCGAAATAAAATTGTGGAAATGTTCCACAACCCCTAATTGTTAATATTATCGGATTATAATATGCAATCTGAAAATAGCATATAAATTTAACGCCTTTATCTAATAAAAGAATGCCTACTTCTAAAGAAACTGTCGTTTCAAAGAATCCTGGTATACTTGGAAAATATTTAACACTGACATCGATGAAACTATTTTCAGTAACTGTTCCAGAAGGTGGAGAAATCCACAGCCATTTCGATTCTCCCATAAAATTTGATGACGGATAATCATATCGAATTGAAAATTCAAAATTTGCGTATCCAGTATTTTCAATTCGAAATGTTGTTTCGGCTATTTTATTAAATGCAATCGTTCCGAAATCAACAGTCCTGCTTTTAAGATAATAGTGTGCCTTTCCAGATTTTGCAAAAATATCTAAATCAGTACTCACACCCCCATTTACATTACAAATTAATGTTGCAACAAGTTCACTTCTTGGTGGGAGATTTAAAGAAACTGACAGAATATTAGCTTGATAGGGACCTAACGTACCACGGTTTGGTACCAAGTCAATATATCGTTGTTTATACTTCTCGCTTTTTAAAGCATTCATATGAAGTATCTTATGAATTTCCGAATCCATGGTCGTGTCTTTATACTCATCAATCAACGGGCTAATGATGCATCTTAAATGTTCAGCCAAAACTTCGTTCTCTAGAGTTGTCTTTGCCATATCAAGACAATCATTGCTACCAATTATGGTTTCACTAGATTTCTCCGATCCAATTAATGGCATCGAAGCACTAGGCTCACTGTTTTCTCCTTCAATTTCTTCCAAATTTATACTATTAACGAAATTATAAGTGGTCGCAACTTCTTTCTCCGGTGGAATGAGTGTAATATTTTCTAAATCCAACAGGGACTCGTATGACGAACTATCTGATTCCATCAGTCGTGTTTTCTAAAACGCGCAAATTAGTTAATTTTTAAAGATATTAAATTACAAAGTGTTTATTTACTGGTTCAAAACTTATCGGCGTTACTGATAAATTACTTTCATTGAGTTCGAACGAATACTCGACCACTAATGGACTTAAGTTTTGTAAAGTCACTAGACGATACGCGGGCTGCCCATTTTCCACGCACCCAAAGTCCACGAAAGGAGGATCAAAAGATACATTAGGATAATTGACAATTCCATATAAGGGTAGTTTCTCCATATATGGCTGATTCGTGTATTGCATACGCATATTGCCTTTGCAAACTTGAATTCTTTTCTCTTTAAATTCCGGCGAAAATTTAATCGTGCAGGTTCCTTCATGTCCTGGTTTTAGAGTAACATTCTGTCGACCTAACAATTTGTCACCGCTCATAAAATAAAACGGCTCATCAATGGTAATTTCCATATACAAAGGAACATTCGAGTGGTTCATTAATGTCACATCATCCTCCGTAACGGCGATAATTCCATTTGTTCCGATATCAATACGAAATTCAACAAATTGTTTCGAAACAGTAACTCGCGGAATTTCAAACGAGATTAATACCCTAAAGTCGAAAATCTTTCGTGTCATAATATTGCGTTTGCTCATCTTCTTCGCATGGCAAACAAATCTAGAACTAATGTTACACGGATGCTTTGAAAAGCAATCAAATCGTAGAACATATTCCTTGTAGGACGCAAGAACAAATTGATTTTGCGCAATAGAAATAAATGGACGTTCCATATCATCCGTTATTGCATTTTGTGGATTTACTTCGGTGTCTACTTCCTTAATCGTTACAATTTGCGGTATTTTACCCTCGTTTAAAAAGATAACTTCATGTTGAAAATTAGTTAACGTCGATACGGAACCAATATTCAATACAGGTTCAATAGGTGGTGACGTGCTAATACTGCCACCGACAAATTCACCAGTAATTGCAACTGAATCTGGATCTGTGCCTTCGATTTCTAACTTTACTATTGTTTTAAATCTTCCCGCCGAAGTTCCGTATATTTTAAATGCAGTCTCAAAACTTTCCTCCGGCCCAAGGTGTATCACAGGATGTAAAGGAGTTACATATGGCCCATTCTACGAGTAATTGTGTGATTCTTTTAAACAATTACGTTATGATCTTAAACTTACCACAATAACATTAACAACTGCATTAATTGGTGAGTCGTTTGATACGGTAAACGGTCTTTCAATCAATTCGAGTGTTTTCGATCTTCCAATATTAATATTAACGAGATCTGAATCGATACAAGGACCACGACTTAACACAATTATATCGCAAATTGGAAATCCCAAACCAGCGCCCGGAAAAATACCCCTGAAGAATAAAATTATTAATAAATGCGTTTTAAACTTAAATAAGAGGAAACGTACACTATTTTCCCTTTCATATCACGAATATAATCAGTTTTTACACTAATGCGAATATCGCAACTTTCCCATTTATCAAAAAATATCTCCGATTTCTCGAGTGTTATTTCCAATAGATTTTCACTATCTCGAACTGCGAAGACTTTTAGATGTCCCATATATTCGCTTTTGTTTTCCAGGGTAATTGTCCGATAGTACATTTGTGTAATGAAAATGCTTTTTAGAAAAATAGATTGCGTTGAACTGTAAAGTTTGGGAACATGCGCGTTATATTTTAAACATACAGTGCGCGTATTTTGTTTCCTCTCCCACATATAAATTGCCAAATCAGCAGTTTTCGAAATCGCCTCAAATGGTGTTGCTTCAATCTTAATTGAATTTAATAACAATTATTAGTATGCTTAAACAAATAAGTCATTTAACGTACTGCTATAGTACTGCAAGAGAACGCACTAACAACTCCTTCGGTCCTACTGCAATTAAACTCGGAGATATCAGAAGTTGTTGTCGCACAACAATCCTGCGTTGGTTCTATCACCTCAAGCCTATAGGCAATATCCACCTGCGTATTGTTTTCCAAACAGATCTTCTTAGTTAAACTTTGTCCAACTGACATGTCGCCAAAGTCTATTTCGGTCGCATTGAAATTTAATAGAGGGCAAACAACATTTCCGCTAAAAATCATTTAATAACACTCTCAAAACACGCAACTCGTGTAACAATTACCTCATGACGAAAGATAATATTTGTTTAGATTCTACAATTTGAAAACGTATTTCTTCCACAAAGTTACCACGCGTGAGTGATACAAATGAAAGATAAAATGATTGAATTTGTTCAGGTTCCAGTGAGAATTTATCAACATCAAATGTAAATTCACCTCCGTAATGACTATTTATGTCAATGTATTCAATCGTTGCAGGAATGGGTCCTACATTTCTAAAACCAACTTCGTATTGATGCTTCGAACCAATATAAATATTTTGCGCATCTAATTCATCCAGGTTGAGTATAACTTTCGGACCAATACAGGAACCAAATGTTTCCAAATAATATCGCTTTCTGCATGCGTTTACGTGCAAAAATGCAAGACTCTTGTGCAAATCAACAGCCGTTGGTATATAAACTATATTAAAGTTGACAACCGTCTTTGGCCACAACTGTCCAGACTTGAATAATTGAAAATTGTACTAAATACTTCCAAGATAATGCATATTTACTTACCAGTGGATATATTTTAAAATTATCATCGGTGAATGGAGTATCCGCCGCACTATCGCAATTCTTCTTCTGCTCTTCAAGAATGCGCTCATAAATCTCTTTATTCATTTCTGCATCAACGATATTAAAGTATTCAAGTTTAGTATCTCTACTCAATTCATAAGTCATTAAGTCATCAAAACGTTCCTTAATGTAACTGCGAACTTCCGCGGTGCACTTGCTACACTCGTGAATTGTCCACTCGTAATCCACAATGTACGAACTATCATTTTTCAAAGTAATCGATCGTTCTTGAGATAATCCCAAATAAGTATCAGTAAAATCAACACGACTACTAGTTAATTTTACATCGGCCTCTTCGGCGAAACCTTCAAGTTTGATATATAGCGTTTCTCCCGACTCATAAGTGACCTTAAGTTCGCCAAGATTTAAGCCAAGCTCATTAGGGGTGAAATGTATTGTCAATTGAAAGGTTTCATTCGGTAGGATAATTAGTCTAGTTTTTGCTATATGAAAGCAATTATTTGTCAAATCTAAGACAAAAGAAGCGGGAACTTTCCCAACATTGCGCACCTGTATTGTGCGCTCTGTAGCAATATTTAACGCTGTACTTGGTAAGACAATTCGATCTGGCAAGTCCAGAATTGGACGAGGACCAATTGCTAAGAGTAACACGTCAAATGTTTCATTCGTTGTTATAAACGTAACTTTGTGTTTATAATCTTTCAAATATTCCGCTACAAAGCGCACTTGTAATATATATTTCAAACCCGGTGCAACTTTTGTGGAAATATTTTCAGAGGCGTGTTGAATAGTAAAATAAGTTGTTGGTTCTATTTCAAACCGCAAAGGTTTCGATACCTCATCAGTATTTGTTAATGTTAGTGTAATTGAATAAGTTACGCCCACTTCAAAATTCTGAAATACCACTATATCAGGAACTGCTTTGAACGTTTTAACACCAAATTGAAAATTGTGTCGCATTGAGCCAACTAGTTTTTCATAACGTTGTTCAGTAGAATATTGCATTTCCCGAAAGAAATTTGATGGTGTTATCTGTAATTATAAATCCTTATTTTTATCGCAATTTAAGCACATAGAATCCGCGTCTTTATACACAAATTCGCATATATCTAAATAATAATCACATAGATTTAAAAAGACCGTACCTGTAATTCTCCATGACGTATTTCCATGTCCAAAAGAAACTGCAGAATTTCATTTGTTGGACAATTAATCCAATCTTTAAAAGATTTCTGTTGTCTGATCGGTTTCACCATCTTTATAATCTCTCAATATTCGCATTGATTAAAACATTTGTATAAGTCAATATATAACTGTATAACTTTCAAATTAATTAACAATAGAATGACATTCAATAATTGAGTTATACAATAACTGTTGATATCGATGGTTACACGATCAAAAATAAATATTGCGGCAAGTAGTACCACAGAGAAGAGCTTATAAATTAACTGAAATTTATTCTTCAACACTTCTTAGAAAAATTATTTTAAACTCTTAAACTATGGAATGTTTCTCTTTTAATTTTACGTTATTTGTAATTATTTCTGCTTAGTAGAAGTGAAATCAATGCCGAATAAATTTGTATTAAATATACGGCCAAAATCAGAACTTAAGACTAAAGATTGAGCTGCGTTTGGTTCATCTGAAATATTTACAGTTTCGTTTGAACCCTTAAACTTCCCCATAGTGCAAGTCAAACTGTTTTCAACTTTTAAATTGCATTGAAGTTGAGTCCAGGTCTTTGACTCTTTGAAATTTTTAAATTCTGTAGTCATCTTCCTAGGAATTTCCTCTTCCATAAAAACTTTCAACTTCTTAAAACTACTTGAGGACATCAAGTCATCATTACTACATGACATCATATCTCCAATGGTTTTTGTTAGATGCTCCAACTTATTTTCGTACGACAGTTTGTCAAATTCATTATTAATTAGTTTGTTAACTTCTAATGTTATAGTTTCTGCGGTGAAATCACATGTTTCATTCATAATATTCTTCTCATCAGAACAAATATCGATTATACTCTGAGTAACATTATGTAAAGTCAATTGCTTGGATGCTTTCTCGTAGCTTACCACATTTTCAATACCTGTTAAATAATAATTCGTAATTTATCAAGAGTAGCATAAATTATCCACTTACTTCCAATAATAACAACTTCCGACTGATTTTCATTATGCTGTAAACCTAGATCCTGCTCCTTGTTTTTATTGCTTACTTGAATAGATTTTCCACCTTCCACTAAAACAAAAAACCGACTATATAAATACATTTGAATGCAAATAATTCGTTACTACCTTGCTTATTAAAAAGTTCATTCTCGATGCTCAATCCTGACAAACCAGATATCACTTGTGACTCAGTAATCGTCAGGTTATTAGTATCTATTTGTAACTGAGATGATTGATATTCTAAATCCATAGTATCCGTGGATTTATGAATCAATTTCGTTCTTTGTTTAGCAACTAAAATAAAAAAAATAAAACTAACTAGCAACTGGCCATAAATGCAACCATACCATGCTTCTTTTTTGTATTAGATCGCTTATTTCGTTTAGGTTTTATAATTTCATTACTATCAAATAGATCCATACTTTGAGAATTGCTCAATACGTTACAAACCACCGTTTGCAAGGGATTGATATTTTCTTTAGTAGATTTCCGTTTTGATATACGCGCATTTTTAACAACTGTAAATGGAATATTTAATGTCAATGGTTAATGGTCGTATATTCTTGTATACCCTTTCCTGTTTCTGGATAAGTACGCTTCGTTCCTCTAGTTCTCAAATTTTCAACATCATCAAATAAATCCATGCTCTGAGAATTAATACAACAAATGGCCGGAACAGATCTACATTCACTCAATGAACATTCAGTCAAATCAATGTCTTCTTCTATACATTTGCTAGTTAATGTTCTTGATGTTTTAGCAACTGTAAGTATAGAATTAACAATAATTATCTAATTATATCAATTCTAGTTACCGTGAGCATCTGTAATGTTATCACACTTCTCATTTGGAGTATCAATAATTTCAAATATTTGCATGTTTTGAATATTGCATGGCGGAATCCAAACTTGCGATTGTGTGTCGTCAATATTTTGCGATAATGTTGCCATTTCAACCGATTTCTCTATTCGATTTATTATAGTCTTCAATTTATCAATCATCTGAACACATGAGTTATCTGAAGAGAAACTTTCCCTCACTATTTCTTCCCAGTTGTTTAGTTCAGCTTTATAAAACTCCAAACATTGGATTTGAGACAAAGTCAATCCAGAGATATGTTTTTTAATTTTCTTCAATTCAACTGCAACCACGTGCGAAAATTTAATAAACTCCATCTTCTGTTTCGCGTTGTTTTGTATATTATTTAAATTATTGTTTTGTGGAGACTGCATCCTGAACAATTTAAATCACGTGCCAACACAAAGAAATGTTCTTATTTTAGGCAAACATGGCAACACATAGTATTTGTATGCAACCCAACCAACGATGTATTCATCGCAAATATTAACTGATATTAAACTTGGATACTCGACAAACCCCCGGCTACCATATAGATTTTGCGCATTTAATTTCATAGGGACAGAATATCAATTATAAATTAACATTTATTGCGCTAAATATACATAAGTAGCATAACTGGATCATTTCTAATCAAAATTATTGGCAAATTTCATGGTCTATAATTCAATAAATAAAAATAATTTCCAAATTAGCAATAACAACCGTCATGGCATACGACAATCAGCAAGTTTGTTTCACAGCCTGCACAAAAAATAGATCTAATATATAAATTTAAACAAAATAAATTAATGACATCCACTTGAAAAATGCATAATTAATATAATTGCCTATGATTTGTACCTTTCACTATGCATAAATAAAATTTTAATTACAATTCACTGCTTATTATAGACGAATATTGAGCCATCATGTGTATGTAGTTAATATAACATGGCATCAAAACGTGTAAATGTTCTCAAAAATGAGTATATGCTTGTTACCGATGTTAATATTATAAATGATATCAAAACCGTATTATAAGGCTGCTGGTACGCGAGTACATTGATTGTTTCTAATTGGTATTCCAATAAAGGTGTATATATTTATAAATGGCATGAATCGATGGTGCATTTTTAGGAGTGTATATGAGGTGCATATAAATTGATTGTTCACAGAAAATACTTTCGGATCATCCATCGGATCAATCACAAGATTACTAAATTATGCCGCATATTTTCTGCACCTTCCTTATATATGTTATAATCAAAAATAACATAAACGTTTACGATACAATTGAATAGAATAACATTAACGCAAATGTCATAATTAATTCCATTTCAATGGCACACAGAATTAGTAAATTAGCCGTGCTATTGTTCCAAATATAAATTTTTTAGGTATAAACATTTTGCTACACCATTAACAGTAATAAAATTAAACAAAATTGTCCAACATTAATAGAGTATTCATTTACTAATTCAATTTACTTACGAAAACTTCAAGCGGTGCTAGAATTATGCGATGTTCCGCTAATTGGACTAAACATGCTATTCCTTTTAAAGCTTCCAGTCTCATCATGCGGCCATAAAGGCTCGCCAAAGATATCAGACAATTCCGTACATAATTTGACATAATTATTACGAAGTACTTCCTGATATTCTTGTTGGTCATGGCAAATCATTTTACTATTCAACTGAAGTGCTGAATAACAAATTTTTATAAAATCCCTGAAAATATCGTATTAATGAATAACTAACCGAAAATGCAACCGTATTCAATACCTGTATATATCTTTCAACTCTTCAACTTTATCGTCGGGATACAAATTGGATAAAGCCGAATCCAAAAAGACGGAAGCATATGCCAACGGCCCTGCATTTACCTGAACATATACGCTGCCCTGAAGGACCAACTGCAATTTTTTCGCATCTGGCTGCTTTGAGAAAGCAACTTCTTCCAATTCATTTACGCGATTTTGCATCTCGTCAATAGCAACTTCAATTGGAGACAATTCAATTGAGCGCTTCTTAACTACTTTAATACGTTTTGTTACGTATGGGAATAAATACTCCGCTAAAACAATATCATGTAAATTTATCCTTAGTGTATATTCTTTTTGAAATTACTTGTAAGTATAGTTCGGCGTTTCCATTGCTCCTCAGGATTTCCACGTGCTTTACCTTGCATTGTGAAAGGTGTTTCAAACATAAAGCAATTGATGTCATGATTTTGCTCAAAGTCTGTCTGCCGATCCTCCAATTCACATTTTTCAAAGTACGGAGTTACATGCGTCACTTGTATAAACGCAAACTTTTGATCCAATTGGCTTTGATCAATCTGCAAATTCCACGCTTGTTAACAAACATGTTAAAAGTTGAATTAAATATAACTCACTGGTATGGAATCCTGTATCATTTTAACAGAATCCGATCCAAATTTCAAGCAATATTGCTTGTACAGTCTTTCAGAAATTTCGCTAAGAGATGTTACTTTAGGTTCCTTATAAATATACTCGGTTCCACTTTCATCCTCGAAAAATGCAGGCCCATACAAGCCTACACGATAAAATCTGCCCAGAAGCCGCTTGCACGTGCGATTTGCCTCCACAATCTTCCCATAATAATGTGAGAGTTGCGAATATCCTTCTTGTAGCAATTGATATTCGCGCTTCTTTTCATACACGGGTATAATAAGTTTGAAAAGTTCTCCCAACAACTCATACCGTTCCGATTTGTCAATGTATTCAATACACTGTTCTAGTTTCTGAATTAAAGTATATTCAGAATATTGCACATCTTGTACTCCAATGTCAAGCTTAAGCCCACGTTCGTCACGACTTATATTCGAAGATATTTTATCAAATACTTCCGAGCCCCATTTCTGAATCTTTTTTAATTTCAAATATTCAGCAATCAAAGCTGCAATATGAAGCTGACAACAAGCCGCTTCAGAGTAATTTCCGTCTCGCATATGATTTCTAGTCATATTTTCAAGCCACGTTTGTCGCAATTCTGGTGTAGAAGCATATGAATTGGCCAAGGAGTGTTGCAAGTCAACAAGCATCTCTGGGTCATGATGATGCTCCTTCATTTGAACAGTAGCCATAAGAACAGTTCGAATACGCTTGGTCAAATCCTTTACTTCCATTGGAAAGCCAGTTCCTTTCATGACTTTGTCACTACTTGCAAAGCTATTAATAGTCGAGAGGCTTTCTTGGAATCTTGAATTATTCAAGCCGATTACATTCCCTAGTATTTGCGATACAGAAATAATGACTTGCAGATGTACTCTTGTAAGACTTTTCTGGCCGGTAAACTCAAAATTCGAGCGCATCAATAAATAGAGAACAGCACAAGACTCCTGACGCACTGATGTTAAACGACTATTACAGCTTCGCAGTAATTCGTAGCAAAGCCGCCCACATAAAATTGCATTCCCTAATGAGCATACAAACATAATTAAAGTCGAAATAATAAATAATGTTTAATTTACCTTGAAATAAGATTGTTGAATAATTATTAATATATGACCGCAAAGACGCAAAAATATGTTTATATAGCGATTCTCCTTGTCCTAGCTCCAAGAACGCCATGTAAATATCGAACAACTTTCGCATAGTAACATTATTTCCTTCACTTTGTAAAAGATTGGTGCGGAAATGTTGGAAATATAAACCCATAAGGTCCAAAACTATTAAGCCAATTTCATTAGCTAAGTTTTGTTCCAGAATGGCTTGCTGGCGTCTGTGTTGTTCAATTTCGGACGTTATTAGATTTTCTCGAGTCTCTCTTGCGTGAATTACTAATGTACCAGTATTGTCATGATTACTCATTTCGGATGGATTCATTCTGGCAGGCAAAGTATGCGCTTTTGCTGCTTTCGCTTTAACATCATGAGTCGGCGTTGGCAGAAGATTGATGTTTCTTTTACCCACATACTTGAATGTATGAAGTGCTATTTCCAAAGTTGTAAAAAAATTAACAACATCCGAATCCAGAGATTTTCTCCACCACGATATAATTTGATCTTCGCTCAAATATTTTGTTATGAATAAAAAGATGAGCAGCACTTCCTTTACTTCTCCCGGCTGTAACTTATCATACCGAGGAATATAGCACGACTGAGTAACACTAACTCCTCGTTTATGTCGTCTAAAATTATTAGCTTTGTCCTCCCGAACTACAGTTGTCTCTTGTGAAATAACAGATGTATTATCACCACCAGACATAGTCGATAAGTCTGATTCCAAGCTCATTGAGCTATGGCCATTCATAATCGCTGCAAAGAGCACATGAGTTACATTTGTTTAAAAGTTATTGGAAAATCTGATACTTACATTGCCCCGCTATTGCATCGTAAAATGTAGAATTTCTTATATGCATTGGACTGTCCGTACAATGTAAAGTATAACGATGGCGACTAGGAGTATCACTCACCGAACTCTTAAATAAATAACTGCTGGATGACGAAATTCGATTGCCAGCTACGTTGCATTCTTCGATCTTATCATCAGATATCAGTCGATTCATATTGTCCAACACGATGTTCAACCAGGGCACATAAATTAAAGCAATGCGACTCATTTGTCCACGGGTTTGGTACCGATCATCAAGTTCGTGCTTGGCTACCAAATCTCTCAGAGTGCTTAACGCCAACTTCCTGGTATTGGATAGTTCATTCAATGAAGTTCGGACCTCTTGCAATAACAAGGACACAATGAAATGATGCTTGCAAAATTCCTGTGACAAGCAATACTCTTGCACAAAGTCTGGCGACTTGCCCCTTGGGCTAATACTGGTATGAGAAATGGGTAAATTGAATGCAACATAGTGCTCGTGACTGCATATGACGTCCAAAAATATATACTTCACTTCTTGTAATTGTCGGTCGCCCGGATTAAATTTACCAATGTAATTATTAATTAATTTGAATACAAATCCGCGGTCCATCAAAGACAAACATTTCTGCAAGCAGAAATTTCAGTTTATAATTTTAAATTTTTAAAATATCATACCTTTAAAAATTGCGCATAGTTTAAATTTAATGCTTCCACTTCTTGATGATGATCTTTATGCTTCTCAAAGATATACTCCATTAAAACTTGAGTTAATTTTTCAATTTGATCCAAATAATCGCTGGAAAAGCGTTCATTGCGATGCATCTTAATGCGGCCACTTTTTAACAAATGTTGAGCCATACTTTTAGACATCACTTCAAAGAAGAAATTGGAATGGTGCATAAAATAGTTAATCGCCAAAAAGTCCGTGTTGTTTGGTAGAAGAATCGATGGCAAATGTTTGCACATCTCTTCGTGCACCGTCTGATTCTTCTTGCCTTCTGGCGTCACAAACACATGCTGCACATACGTTACCAGGATTTCTTTCCGGTTGGCAGTGTGCACCATCATGACTAAATTAATGAGCAGTCTAATAATATGCGTGCCCACATCTTCGCTGCTTGTCTTCACAAGCAGAACAAACAGTTGATTGAATAAGGTTGGTAAATATGTGATGAGGGCAGTAACATCAATGGCATGCAGCGTTTTCAAAATCTTGCACGTTTCCTTTTCGCAGGGGACTGCTGATAATTTTACATCAAGTAACTTTTCCGAATGTCGAAAGAGATTAAAAAGATGTTGATCTCTTGTGTTTACACTCGATATCATATTAAAAGACACTGTGAAAATTGGACGTTGCCCATCGACCCAAGTAATTTCAGGTCCAGAGTTCTGCGCAATAATCTATTTATTACAGGTCGCTAAATAATTAAAGAATCGATAACTCACCCCCTTATTGAGCCCAAGTGGATGAATACTTAAGTATCCAGCAGGCAGTTGACCAGATACCGCAACAGATTGAGTGTCAATACATAATTTATCCTTCTGAAGGAGCGGTAGCCAAGCATATCCCACATTGCTTTCAATTGTATCCCTCTTCTTATTAATATCGCATGAGATGTGATAGAACGAAAACAGCAAATGATGATTGGAATGAAGGTGCATCGGAAGACGTATTTTGATTTCCTCGTACCAAATTGGTGTGGTGTTATGATGAAGCACCACACACGATGCTTGCGTGACTAATGGTGCATGGCCTGGTCGACTATATATGCACTGTTTAAAAAACCGCATAATTAACTCATGTTATCGCCTGCCTTAAATATTTCAACGTACCTGCAGTGGTTTGGCACCTTCCGCATCTGAGTCACGCAACTCAACAACACACGCAAGATTTCTAGCGCGTGTAAATGTTTTCTGCGTATCAAAATTTAGTGTTTGCGGATAAACGTATAAATGGTTCACAAAAGTAGTATACGGATATACAATTGTTTCCGAGTTGCTTTCGAATTCAGTGATTTCAAACGTTGGTTCCACCTTTGCCGGTATTGGAAAAGGTTTCACGGGTGCAAGAGATGTAGTTAAACAATCTGTAAAGAAACTGATAGAATAATCTCAACTAAATAAGAAACACATACTATTTGGCAATTCTGCTATTGGTTCAATTATCACTTTTAAGTTTCCTGGTATCACAGTCAGCTTGCTGAACTTATCCGGCTTCCGGTACTCAGACAAGAGCTTCAACAGTTCCTCATCACACATTTTGTTATTTTCCTGTCTGTAAATGGCGGGAAAATCGCTAGACGTGTCCAACTCATTGCTGTATAATCTGTATAAAGGTTTCGCAGCCCATGCAAACGGCATTCGATATTTGATTAGACGTTGGCATGATGACACAATAGTTTTGAGAACTTTGCTGTTACTTTTTGGGTCTTTGGAAGGCTTAATATATGGCTCAGATGCTTGGCACACACTGCCCTGTAATACTTTCTCGATGCGCACAACTACGAAAATATCACAATGCGGATTTGTTATGCTAAACAGCGCCTGCTTCGGATACAAAATCCAATCGTGCAGTTTCTCCGCGAGCTCTATGTCTAAATTGGAAGATGAATTCACACCGTTCGGAATCATTCCACGAGTACTAGAGTCGTTTAAATCAAAGTGGAAGTTTTCAGTAAGTTTTACGCCATTGCGGGCATCATAGAGACAAAGTGTCGTAAAGTACGGTTCGATCTGGCATTGATTTTCATCGATCGTGGTTTGCAACTTAAACCTGAGCGATTCACATTTCATAAAAATGCGGTGACCAAATATTTCCTTGTAAGGTTCGACTAAGCCTTGACTAGATGAATGTGCTCGTATATTGGAATGAATCTGAGGATACAATGGCAACAATTTTCGTCGACTTTCCTTGCGGGCATGAGCGATCGACAAATCGGTTTCTCTTGAATAGCGTATCAATTGAGGATTCATACTGTGTTCTAACCCTTTTAGAGTGCCATACGTATTTATTTGTGGCGGAGGCGGCGGTGAAGAGCGATCTATAAATTTAGAACAATTTAAAATACGATTTAAATTTATTATACGTTCTACCTCTATCCAAAGAAGCTGACCGCTTCTCTTCTTGAATATTCTGCTGGATGACAGAACTAAGTTTTGTCAGCCAATCATTATAATCCGCTTCATTTTCTGCAGCCAGCACGTAGCCCTTATTGCCCCCGGTCATTAGCAAATCAAAGCAAAACCTCCCCTTGCGCGAATTCTTAACTACATCCTTACAAAAGTCCATCACAATTGTGACTTTTGCCTCGCCCTTTTTCTCATCCTTGTATATCTCCAACATATATGTACCGTCAACTTCTTGGCGTAAATAACAATAACGGCGCTTAAAACTCTTTGAACCAATATGCGCAAACATTCGTTCAGAACCAATTTCAGGTCCCTTCATCAAATACCCCTCTTTTGTCACCGAATCAGCCAATTTCTTGGTGTCACAATGGCTGTCCGCCTCCAAGTCGACTTCGAACATATCCTCCTTAAGTGCCAACAATGGCCGGACATGCGGCAAGTCCACATAACTGCCTGAATAGCCATTGTATTTGTAATGAACGACATTCCAATCATTCGAATACGTGAGGATGCATTGCTTCGTGAAGAGATTGCAATTCTGCGTGTCCGGTGTGTGCTGCTTTAGCGTGCGACACTTGCGCGGCACAACGAGTTGCTAAAATTGCAAAAGCAATCATTAGACATGTGCATATATTATTAATACTAATCAACACCAATAGAACAGCACTGCAAATACAATGCAGGCAATTGGTTTTAATTGCAAGCATTAATGAAGAAGCAGCTCGCGTCCTATTTGCTTTGCAAGTTGAGCGAAGAAAGGCGCCCAAACATAATTTGTAGAGTATGTATTTAGCCTCAATACTTCCTTAGTTGGCCGTTGCGTTTATTTTAAGTAATGTGACACACGACAAAAGGAGCGACCCGTAGATACATTGTAAATAATTGCCATACTGGCTCACAATGTAAACAAAATATATTTTTAAGTCACGACCAAGTAGTTTGAAGTAATTTCTCTACTAAATAGTGTGACTAAGAAATACTCCGATAAGAATTATTGTTACACTCCCAAAATATGCGGTTAGACGATTAAAACATCCTGCAAGCCACTACTAAGTGATTTTGCAACTCCTTTTTCTAGAGCGTACGTGTTTGTTTATGAACTAGTTTTCGATGTAACATACCGAAATATCATCCTGCGGATACATGAGAAGCTCTCTTTGTGGGTCATTTTGCAGCACGGTTTTGTTCTTCTGTATGAAGTTCTCAAAGTCAAGTGGCTCTACAAACTGTGGCTTGCTCTAGAAAAGAAAGCATGCATTGTAGACATATCTGGCATATAAAACAAACCTTCGGAGAATCAGAATACGCGATTATTTTCCATTAACCAGCTATTAAAACTAATAATATCAGCCAAATGCGTCGCAGCGTTCCCTGCTTTTTCCTCGCTGTGTGCGAGTGGCACGCTTAATATATTTATTCATCGTTGAAATCCGGTTGCTACTTAGTCGACGAGGAAATCAAATAATTATATAACGCAAGATTCGCATCGCTAATTACAAGACAGTAAATTAATATGTCATGTATCAGTTTCAAATGTACGTGAAGGATAATATGTAAGCATGCATGGGGTGTTTTCAACAACATGTGTTTTGCAACACCTGTGTTGTTTCCGCAATCGTGGTGATTGTTGTTGTTATTATTAAACCTGTTTTCAAAGGTCATTCGATGATAACTAACCTGAACAGCGGTCTCCTTAACAATTTGCGAAACAGTCTCACGTAGTTGGGCTGCTGTTCCAGGCTTTGACAAGCCCTTTGCAAACTTCCTTTCACTCATTGCAGGCACTGGTGTTTAATTCACTTCATCCGCATAAGACAACCATTTGTAGTACAACAAGCACATCTCGGTAAACACCTAGTTGATCAAATCACAATGTTATCAATTAGTCGCCACTAAAAGACTCTTTGCTGCTCATTCTACACTTGAACTGTGTGGTGCACAGTAACACAAAGCTAACTGCGTAATGAAGCTTTTGTTGCACAAATAGGAACGCACAAATAAACAATTCAATGGCTTACTCTTTTCTGTATGCTGCTGTTTGCCAGCAGACGACCCGCCGAATACATGTGCATGCGCGATACTAATAGCAATAGAAACCCACTTGATCAACTCATTCAGCTGTACAGCGATCATACACTGGTAATCTTGCCTAGCACCTCGCTATTTTCACGTTGTACGTTTGCCTATTTCATGCGTGGGTTAGTTCCGACCATTCTGAATGCACAAATACCACTTTTATAGGCGTTCACGTGTATGCTTCGCATATAAAATCGAAACGATAAAAAGTCCATAAGATTTGCACGTTGATAATGACACAGTTTAGTATAACTCTTACGAATGCTATAGTTGCCTTGCCTTCTACATAGCATGACCTTAAAATATTTGCATAATTACAACACGCAGCTAAAAACTACATTTGCTCCGGTTTAACGCACTAAATAAATGGCGGGTAATTGTCATGACAACGATCGCGTATTATTTCAATACTATTAGACTTTCCATTCGAAATTATATATCACTAAGTAGATTTCGATCCAAAATAATGCGTTTCAAGTATTAATCATAACTTAATTGAGTCTAAAACACCTTATTTTACACACCTCACTTATTTGCTGTTTACCAAGCCGGTCGTCCATCACTACTGAAGATCCTGAAGATGTCGCTTGGTTTTCAGACCGGAAGTATTTTAAGGTTACGTGAAATCAATTGTTTTGATCCAATATTTATAAACAGAATAGTTTAATTCGAGTTTAATAAAATCGATTAAATCTACGAATTACTTAAAAGCGGGTTAGTAGAGCAAAGGGCCACATTTAAAAAGAGTGCCTGTGATCTTGACACAAATTAATTGTAACGTGCTTTCCTATTCGACTTCTATGCATTGAAGACTTATATAATTACCGGTGAATTGCGAGCCTAGTGCGTCTTTTGGCAGGCTCGATGATGTGCTAAATATAGCCTGTGAATTTGCTGCCTCACTCGACTTCGTTCCGCATTTTGCACACCAGGCCAAGCTCGTAACGCAGTCTCAATTTGATAACACACGAACTTGTTTAATTCGCACATAATCTACGTTTCAAGCTCAATTGCACTATGACGATAAGTTACGTGGGCCCGAGGTAAGCAAAACTACATGCATCGAGTGCACTACATATACATTTCGTTCAAATAACCAAAAAACTCTGGCTCCATTCTCCGGGGCCCCGTTGGTGGCAGTGCGAGCGGCGGACCTACGCTCGCCCGTCAGTTTAGGATGGAAGACGAACTTGACGACAAAATCATTTACCAAACGTACGTGTCCCATATGAAGCTCATTTCGCGTTTCGCCTGGGGTGGAATACCCTTGAACGTATCACCAATCGCTTGCTGTTCATACCTGTTCAGAATGCTGCGATCGTTTGCATTCAAGCCAGAGTTAGTCATTCTTGGAGTGGTCATGTTGTTACTGGTAATGTACATGCATACAGTTGATCTATGGACTCGCAATTTGCTAGGGCGCTTGCAATACACCATCAATCGACCTCGCAGTTCTGAGGCACGACTGAGCTTTTTCAACGCAGCAGAAGTGGAGAAGTCCAGTTGGGAGTCAAAGATCGGTCCCATCAGCGCATATGCTGTCCAGGGACGTCGGCCGAAGATGGAAGACCGCTTCGTAATCAATGACAACATCAACGAAACAGACATCTCCTTTTTCGCCGTGTTCGATGGACACGGTGGTGAATTCGCCGCCGACTACGCTAAGGACAAATTGGTGAAGAACATCTATAGCAAAGTTATTGAAATCAAAAATATCATCTCTGGCAAAGCACCATCCACATCACAAAAGGATATCGTATGTGATGATAAGGAAGAGAAGCCACCAGAGCCGTCAGGCCAAAGGCGTAAAAGTTTTAAGAAGACCACATCTACGACTGATGAATGTCTTCGCAGTACGACTGAAATTACCGATAAAGAATTGCTCAGTAAGCTGGAAAGTCTTATGCGACCAATAACCAGAGAAGTTCGTCCTTCTAAACAACCAAAACTCAAGCCTGTGGCGGCTGCGAGCTACGTGGAAAAGACCGGTAATGTCAACTACGGCAAATTAATAACTGATGAAGTTTTAGCCGCAGATCATCTTCTCGTGCAGGAAGCCAAGAAAAACTATGATGTGGCAGGAAGTACGGCTTTGATTGCTCTGCTTGTAGGCTCAAAACTAACAGTTGCCAATGTTGGAGACTCCAGAGGTGTTATGTGCGACAGTCGCTCAAATGCGATACCCTTGTCTTTCGACCATAAGCCGCAGCAAGTCCGCGAACGCAAGCGGATCAAAGAAGCTGGTGGTTTCGTGACTTTCAATGGAGTCTGGAGAGTCGCTGGTATTCTGGCCACTTCTCGGGCTTTGGGCGATTATCCACTAAAAGATAAAAATCTAGTCATTGCTGAACCAGATATTCTAACTTTTGAATTGCGTGATCACCGACCGCAATTTCTTATCCTGGCTTCAGATGGGTTGTGGGATATATTTTCGAATGAAGAAGCAGTCGCTTTTATCCGAGAACGCTTGCATGAACCAGACTACGGTGCCAAAAGTATCACTTTGCAAGCTTATTACCGAGGCGCTCTGGATAACATCACTGTAGTCGTAGTTAACTTCAAGGAAAACGCCTTCAGCTATCAGCGAACGAATCGAACGACTTAGCTTTGCGAATATGTAATTTTACATATATCTTCGAATAATAATCCAATCAAATAATCATGGTTTTCTATTACTATATCATAGTTCAATATTTTCTAGGTTTCGTTATTGAATGCTATTGTTGATCAATTGCGTGATTGTTTCAGGCTAAGTCCCCGTGTTGTGATAATATATCCTATTATGAATTGTTGATTTTGCCTAGACATTTTGTTACCTATAAGTTATTGTATAAATATTACTTTAAAAAAGTATTTGTAAGGCGTGGCAGAGGTTTTCCTGCATACGTTCTGCAATCTGCGAAGCGGCACAATTGTAGTATGTTACCAAGTAGCGTGATATTGAAATGAATATTTTTCTACTGTATCACAAGAACTTATGAAATTTATGCAAACATATCATTGGCAAATATTTCATTATGTATAAAAGTGCATGTTTATAAAATGTCTTTTGCTTCAAATTGATCCATATTCATCGTAGCAAATAATATATATATTTATTTTTACCTATTGTTTATGTGGATTATATAAAAATGTCTCAATAAAGCGTTACGCTCCGTAGTTATTTGGTTCAAACATATTGCCACGAATTATCCATTCTTCATTTGTCTTCATTTAAAAAAGGTTTTTAAAATGTAAAGCTGTAGCGCTATTATTTACATGCTCTTTATAGCTGAACGTTAACTGCAAGATGACGATCACAAATATACAAAGCCAATTATTACCTTAATTGCTAACGTTGCTTTCATATCCGCTCATCAGGTCCATAAAGACTAAAGTATTTCAAACTCATTCTCCGAGTCGCATACGGTTTCACAGTTATACCCTATAAATATTGATAAAGTGAATTAAAGTATAGAGGAAACAAATCGTACTGACCTTCAATGCAGAGTGCTCCCACTACATCCTCAGCAATCCCATCAACGTTTGGCATGTATTGCTTTGGCCGCTCATTGCAGATTTCAAAGAGTGGTTGCTTTTCGTCCTTTATTAAATCACCTCGAATGCGTTGGCAGAGATCAATGAAATCCTGGTGCGTTTCGCAGAAAAAGCACTACAAATAAATAACCCCTAGTCAAATAACAATCTTGTTACCGTTCAGTATCCATTTACCACAGCGACGGATGGATCCATTTGTAAAATATTTATTCGCGACGCTCGTTTACAGTGAAACGTCGTATCTAAATCAATCTGATCATCATTTTCTTTACCCTCAACGACGCCAGCTCGTTGAGTTGTATGTGGGTCTAAGTAAATAACTTCATCTCCAACACAACCAATAAAGTATAAGGCTAAATTTGGCTTTCCCCCAATCACACCAAGACTTTGTGGAAATTGAAAGCATTTCTATGAATCACATCATGCATATAATCATCATGTAAATTTTAAATTTGTTTTTATACCTTCAATCCAGATACATAGATTGGATTAATCTCATTCAGTCCTAAACGTAAAGGCACAACCAACAGAAGTGGTTTCCACTGTGGTTTCATTGAGGTATGATGTTCATCTTGAGAGAAACACACTTCAGTGATATCATTAACAATCACTGTGTTATCTAATGCAACATGAATAACTAGTGAATTCCAGTCATCAAACTTAACTAGCTTCCTGAAAGCAATCACTATTTAACTTCTGAAATTGCTGTCTGGCGACAAACTTACTTTAAAACTTGTGCAACTGTATTTGGTCCAAACCACTGACCCACTTCCTTACCCTCTGAAGCACCCATTAATGCAATTTGATGAATTGAAAAAGGTGCTTGCCTGTTGTCTTCAAACTTCTTCAGGATCTTTAGGTAAATCGGGTCTCTGCAATCTACACTCCACACAAAATCTCTTCCTAAATGCAGTATGATGAGGGCCTGACCGAGGACCATCTGCCCACAACGCAGCATACATCCCCAACCCTTATCAGTTGTTAACCCATCACTACCACCAATAGGAACAAATCCTTTTCTATATGTGCACCATAACCTAGACTGAATGTCTTCACGTATTTTACTTAACTCTACAACCAGAATAAATTAAACTAATATCGCGCAAGCTGAAGAAAGATCACCTTTAACCGCGTCGTATTCCTTTCCTAAAATAAATACTGGTTCCTTTGTGTTAGGAATATCATCTGGTTCCGAATTGCCATCAGTGAGATACGCCTCAAACATGCAGTCCATGATTTCTCTAGTTGCAATACACATAAACTTAACTTTACATGAACTCTCGCACTACTCTCTTAAGAATTATAAAAACACTTGTGTTTTGTTAACAATTTACGTCGATAAACACTTTGAAACGTGATTGAGGACGTTCACACACTAACTGCTCCGCCATTGTTGGCAACAAACAGCTGATTTATCAAAACACTCGAATGAGACGGCGCAACGTGCGAGTGAGACAGCAATTTAGGTCACCATTAAAGAATGCACTGGCCATTTAAATGGGCTTTAAGTTTATAAATGCCAAATTTACTCGATTAACTACACACTCTTTAGTAGTTTCCAAGTGTCAAATATCATTGATTATTGCACTCACCTTAAAAACACATAAGCCATCATGAATTTTCGAAATAAAAACTGTCGAAGACGCAAAGGAAGTCGACGAAAACAAAAATAAATCATGTTCACAGTGTCCTATTTGCAGAATATATCTCAACACAGTCTTATTTAAAATGGTATTCTGTTGTTGATATTTTGATTGAGCTCAGTCAATATTATGACGCGACGATACTGTATCTCGTGTTTATACAAGTTATAAGATTTAGTTTGTATGGCATTGATAAGTAACCAATAATTTGATTGCCAAAGTTCCACTTTTACTATCCGTCTTCAATGCTTAATTATGCAATTGCCCGATGATGTTTTAAAAAATTTAATATTTAAAATTGTGACTTCACAAGCACTATTATTATACACCCTTATTTGTGATGAATATAAATTAAAACTTAACATGTATATATATAGAAAATGTACAAAACTTTGATGTTAAAACACCCTTAATGCATATAAATAGTTAAACACTGTTTGCACATTGCTTTCAAACTCTCCATTCCAAAATTGGCTTTAAAAAGAAATATGCTCAAGTTTAAAATATAATGCATTAAAAAATGCCTACTTGTTGTAGTAATTGCAC
This sequence comes from Aleochara curtula, assembly GCA_963978815.1. Taxonomy (NCBI): domain Eukaryota; kingdom Metazoa; phylum Arthropoda; class Insecta; order Coleoptera; family Staphylinidae; genus Aleochara; species Aleochara curtula. The sequence continues at coordinate 899,902 of OZ022219.1, forward strand.
TGCCCATTCAGCAAAATGTTATACATTCAGCCCTGTTACAGAACAGGTTGAATAATTGGTTTCACATCATTCGAACAACCTGTAGCACTATCCCTACTTGAAGGAAATCCAACAATTCCATGATGGATTTTCTTATCACTAGCCCCTGCATCACTTGGATGCTCTCTGTACTCTGGAGGCAGATTCAGATGCTTATTTTGCATACTATTATGATCTACAAATGTTGGTGTTTGCTCATTAAGATAAAGTCTTGGATCAGGCGGATGCCGAACGTTATTTTTCTCCATATGCCTTGTACGAAAATGGGCACTCAGTGTGCCTTTGCTGTAAAAAGACTTAGAGCAATGTGTACAATTGAAGGGCCGTTCTTGCGTATGCGTTCGTTTGTGTATTGTTAGATTGTTGTTGGTGGAGAACTGCTTATTGCAGTAATCACATTGGAATGGTTTAACTTCTTTGTGAGTAATACTGTGAGTGAGCAAGTTACCCTTTGTGGTAAAACGTTTTGTGCAGACTGTGCATTCATATGGTTTGTCCTTGCTGTGTGACCTCATATGAACAGTCATATTCCCTTTAGTGGTGAAGCCCTTGCCGCATATAACGCAGAGGAATGGCCTATATTCAGAATGAGAAAGAATGTGAGTATTGAGATTGCCCTTTGCTGTAAAGCTCTTGCCACACTCATTACAAGAGTAGGGCTTCTCCAGAGTATGAGTCCTCTTGTGCACAATGAGATTCCCTTTGGTGCTGCACTGTTTATCGCAGTACTCGCAGACGTGCCGTTCTGTGGGTACCACTGAGGGTGGCTGGTAACTAGGTGCAACAATTTGGTTATGGTTGGTTGGTTCACTAGGTGGTTGCGTTGGTGGCTGGGTAAGCGGCGGAGGCATTGGGGCATATCCTGTCGGGTACTCTGTCTTGAGCTCTTTCAGATCTATGTCCAGGTAATTGTACATACCAGCTGAATGGAAATGATTTGGTAAATGGTTGTTAGGCACGATACGAGAATCACTTTGTTCTATCTTAACAGACGGATACTCGCGCGGGTATTCCATTTTGATTGAGTCTTTATACATCATGAAGGGATGATTGTTCATCATCGTGTTTTTAGATCATATTTCAGCACTCTACTTACAATTTAACAACACTCGCACAAGCTTCGACTTTTGACAACAGCAGCCACTAACATAACCTCCTCCTAATGTTTTGGAACACATGGGGATTTTCTTTTGACACCATATTTTCAAATTGTTATTATGCAATTTGTTTCATATATAACAACCCCATTCTTCTTATATGGATTATCATAATTAATAGAATAAAGAGACATTTATGTCCCGAAAAATCTTGTTGCTCATTATTTAAAGGAAGAATACTAGCTCTGTCAAAATTGAGTGACAAGTAGCACTAGGGCAAATGTTCGCATCTGCCTCGTTCAATACCATTCCCTATTAAGCTTGCATTATCGATACAGTTGTTTCGTGAATAACATTATTGGCTCGTTTAAACACGAATTTCGCTCATTAATGCATACAGTTCGTGTGTAAGAGTTGTTCAACGTGTGTCCATTACTACAGCGAGTGTAGTGAAGTGATCACATTGCTTTACTTTGTTGAGCGAAATCGCCGGTTTTAACCGCCTTATAGTTTTGCAATCATGGAGGCTCTTATTCCTGTTATTAATAAACTGCAAGATGTATTTAACACTGTTGGTTCCGATGCAATTCATTTGCCACAAATCATCGTGCTGGGTTCACAGGTACATTGTATTAAAGCCCATTCATTGTTCACCATTAACCTAGATTCTATAACTTCAGAGTTCAGGCAAAAGCTCAGTAATTGAGAGCCTTGTTGGCAAATCATTTCTGCCTCGCGGCATAGGTATTGTCACAAGGCGGCCCTTAATTTTACAACTAGTCTATTGCCCCAAGGATGACAGGGAGCACAGGTCAGCAATGGATGGCACAATGGAGCTTGAAGACTGGGGGGTGTTTCTGCATGATAAAAACAAAGTCTTCAAGAGCTTTGAGGATATCAGAGCTGAGATTGAGAATGAGACAGATAAGCTAGCTGGTTCCAATAAGGGAATCTGTCCTGAACCAATCAATCTAAAAATATACTCAACCAAGGTGGTCAATCTCACCCTGGTAGATTTGCCAGGAATAACTAAGGTTCCAATTGGTGATCAGCCTGCTGATATTGAATCACAGATCAAAGAGCTGGTGTTAAAGTACATAGCAAATCCAAATTCAATCATTTTGGCTGTAGTCACAGCTAATACCGACATGGCCACTTCAGAAAGTCTAAAGATTGCCAAAGATGTTGATCCTGATGGAAGAAGAACATTGGCTGTTGTTACAAAACTAGATTTGATGGATGCTGGTACTGATGCCATTGATATTCTATGCGGACGCGTGATCCCTGTTAAATTGGGCATTATCGGCGTTGTTAATCGTTCACAGCAAGATATTATGAATAACAAAAGTATTAAAGAGTCATTGAAGGACGAAGCAAGCTATTTACAAAGCAAATATCCAACGCTCGCCACTCGTAACGGCACGCCTTATCTAGCCAAAACTTTAAATCGATTACTCATGCATCATATTCGCGATTGTCTACCCGACTTAAAGGTATTGTGTATATGTAAAATAATCACTTAGCGATAATTATCATCCTTGAGTTGTCATTCATACTCATTTGTTTTTTGCAGACGCGCGTTAACTTAATGATGTCTCAATTTCAATCGCTGCTTAACTCATACGGCGAAGATATTTCTGATAAGAGCAAAACTCTGCTGCAAATTATTACAAAGTTTGCTTCTGCTTATTGCTCAACGATTGAAGGCACTGCACGCAATATCGAAACGACAGAACTTTGTGGCGGAGCTCGTATATGCTACATTTTCCACGAGACCTTCGGTCGGACGTTGGATTCCATTCACCCACTTGCGGGACTTACAAAAATGGATATTCTAACGGCAATCAGAAATGCTAATGGCCCACGACCTGCTCTCTTTGTCCCTGAAGTCTCGTTTGAGCTCTTGGTCAAGCGACAGATTCGTAGGCTTGAGGAGCCTTCACTCAGATGCGTTGAATTAATTCACGAGGAAATGCAGCGCATAATTCAAGTATGCACTTCACGTTCAATCTGAATTAATTAATAATTAATGTAAATTATTGCAGCACTGCGGAAGTGAAGTACAGCAGGAAATGTTACGTTTTCCAAAATTGTACGAACGTATTGTTGATGTCGTCACTCAATTGCTTCGTCGACGATTGCCAACAACAAATACAATGGTAGAGAATCTGGTGCAAATTGAACTGGCGTATATCAACACGAAACATCCAGATTTCTATAAGGATATTCAAATGGTGCCTACCATGATCAAGAATCGAGATGGCAATCGTGCTAACCGTCCAAAAAGTGTGGTTTTAAATCATCAAATCAATCATCAAAAGTTTAATGAAACTACTGCAGTTGAAGAACTGGTAAGAATACATTTAACTATAATGTGTCATCCTCAATCCGAATATCCATTTCTATAGATTAATGTGTCGTATCAAGATCATGTTGTTGATTACTATGCGTATCTTTTTCATTCTGTTCCTATTATTACTTACATAGATTTCGTCGCCCTTACACAGGTATTATTGTGTTGATTCACATATCTATCTTGTCACTATATCGATTCGTCAAAACCCGACGAAATGATTGATAATTAACTCTGAATAATTATTGCAGGCACGTTCAACAAGCAACCCTCAATTGAATGATAAAGACGCTACTTCATGGGTTTCCAGTCTCGTTTCTAATCATACCAAGGAGAATCAAAGCAACAAGGAATCGCCGAATAGTATTCCCGATAATCTTGCTAATGAGGATCTACGTTCAGTGCTTAGCCCTGTTAAGCCCGTGAATTTATTGCCACAAGTACCAATCAACAGCAATAACTTTAGAAAACTTTCCGAAAACGAGGAACACGACTGTGAAATAATCGGTATGTTCTTCAAGTATTTATAACTCATCTTCCTTTCCCATTATTAATACATTTGTTTAACTTTTCAGAACGTTTGATTAAATCGTATTTTTATATCGTACGCAAATCGATTCAGGATACGGTCCCAAAGGCTGTGATGCATTTCTTAGTCAACTTCGTCAAAGATAACTTGCAATCTGAATTGGTGACGCATTTGTACAAAGCCGACAATGCTGACACGCTGCTTGACGAATCCGAGCATATTGCACAAAGGCGTAAGGAGGCAGCCGATATGCTTAAAGCACTGCAACGTGCTGCGCACATTATTAGTGAAATTCGCGAAACTCATATGTGGTAAAACCGTATTTTAAGCATGCCACATTGCGTTTGTATTCAATTATTATGCATGCGACATTGGATTTGTGCCAGCGAAATTTTGGAGTTATATAAATAAGAACGAAAACCCGAGTATTTCTTTGTGCCCATCATAATTTTAAACTATAGTAATAGTCTATAAGCGAAGCCAGTGACTGTAATCAAGTATTCAACCAAAGATTCTCATAAATTTTCACTACAATGACGTTCTCTTCATGCAACAACAAAATTCTGTTGTCGAATATGTACCTTACTTTTCTTTAACGAGGACTATTCCGCAATTAGCGAAGCAAAACATTACTTGTTGATTTGTTTGTAAATAGATGACGATTGTTGATTAGCACTGTGTTACTTGTAGTTACTCCAATATTATAGAAAGAATTTCGTTTTCAGCATTTTCTCTAAGAATAACTTTTTTTCATTTATGTAAACGTAGTAAACAAGACATTAAATATTAATAAAACGTTACACGTACTTATATTGCTGAATGACTCTGATAAAAATTCTAATAAAACACAACACAACCAAACGTTTAAGAATAAAGATAATTCGAACCCAAACTCTACTTACAAACGTCGCCTGCTTCAGGTGACGGAACCTTTTCCTTTTCAGTGCTTTCAGCATTTGCTATTTCCATTTCGTCATCTAATGGATCAAGAGAGATTGAAGATTTCGTCTGCTTCTTACCAAGATTAAATGCCGGATCAGAGAAAAGATCACTTCTCGGCTTGATTTTAAACGGATTTACTAAAACATCGCTCTTTCCGTTACTTTTTCCCGATAGATTTTTCGTTTCAAGATTTAGACAACTGCAAATAAAAGTTTAAGTTTACTTTAAAGCAATACTCCTACCTTCAACTTACTTTGATAAGAAGTTGAAACTTGTTTCAACGTGTTCAAATATATCTCGCTTATGGGACTCGATACAAATTCCGTACTTTGTGCACTCACGAATTTGGCAATTATCTGCTTTGAAGTCACAAGAATCGTAAATTCTTGCGCCGAGTTGATTCTTATAAATTTCACAGTTCTTGAGAGATATTTTCGAACCGGTATTGCCGATAAGGGCATCATGAAAACCAGAGATTTCACAATTCTGAAGCTGTAGATGCCCTCCTTTGAGAACAATGATTCCCTGATGAGTGGATGTAGTAAAATCCCCGACTATTTTGCAATTCTTAAGAGTGGTTGTCTTGGACCGTACCAAAATGGCGCATTCGGAATTGGCAGCATTTATAGTTACATTTTCTATAACAGTGTCACCTCTCAAATCAAGCATTACACCTTCATTATCTGTATGAAGAATGGTTGATTCGGTATAAAAAATTCCTTTTATAATACCGCCATTTTCCAAAGTACTGGTTGATCTCATCAAATGTGTGCCTTTGTTCAAAATCAGAGTATCCTTGGGACTCATCTTATCCAAGACCACTTGTAAGGGTTCACAAAATACAAAGGTCTGCTCTACATTGGGCACAGCCCCACAATAACAAAGCTGCTTTAGAAAAGGAATGTATTCGTCAGGCATGCCTTCCTCAAATACAATCCAATGTTGCACTGTTTTCTGTGCAAGCTTTTCATGTGCCTCTTGCGTTTTGGCCATTAGTACATCTCTGGTACATGGATTCTCAAGTAATTCCATTTCATTCTTAATTTCTAACATATCAATATTGTATGATAACAATTTCTGTACTAAATCATGTGTAATATCATCATCTTCAACATTCTCTTTAATCATCTGTTTCTTAACTATTTCACGTCTGGATTCAACGCGCTTTGCTTCGGCAATAAGTGCCTGAATGCGTTCACTTGCTTCACCTTTAAGTACACCAGTTTTCATGTGATAATTCATCCGCAAACGATTGCCTAAGTTATGATGAAACCAGTTGGTCAAATCTTCATCGTAATCCCAAGGAAGCAGAAGATATGTATAGAAAAATCTAAACATGTCCAAGGAATTGGCTGTTGTTTGAATATAAAGTATGATTGAATGATCTTGCTCTTTGGTAGGCCAGAGTTCTAGTAACGGTACTTGATGATTCTTAGATTCAACGTGATCAAGAATTGATATGATAATGACACTAGCTGTTAGTGCTTGGAAAATTGTATTCTCGACATATACTAAGGCTAAGGTCGGATATGGAATATTTAATTCTTGGCATTTTAGCCGTGGTACCTTCCAAATTGCTTGCCATCCATTGGGATCCATGGTATTCTCTAAATGATGCACCCATTCACGTTCAATTGCTTCTAGGTCCCTTAAAATTTTATTCGCAAATACTTCCATATAATCTTGCAGACGCTCCTGTAGGCTCTTATTAAACACTATCACTTCATCCATGTTTGAAATGTTTATATATTTCTATTTAAACTCAGAATGATTGCAACGTGACTACGCCGACACAAAGACCGGTGAGAAACTGCCAAAACATAACCAATGCTTATAATTTTAAGCTGAAGTTAGAAAAGTTGCCTACATTAAGTTTGAAAACTTTTGAAAAGTTTGTATCAGTTTCAAAGTTATCTTACAACCGATTTCACACTGTTTCTTGGAACAGATTCCGAGAAACCTTGTTGAAGTCCAAGTCAAAATTTTTATTGTAATAAGATCGCTTTAGAACAGACGTGATGGCGTTGTAGAAAATTCGACCATAATTATTGTATTAATCTACTTCTGTTTCTACAAAAATAAAATACGGTTATAGAACTCACGGATAAAAACAGTATTCCGATATTTTTCTTCATTAATCGAGTATAGTGTTTTTTTTTGGTGACCGTTGTAGCCGTGAAAAGTATGGAAACAATGCAAAAGTCCAGTAAATATTCGAATGACGAACAACTAAATTCTGCACTGGCCATAGAGTTTATTTGTCCGGAGTGTCGCAGCCATATGCATCCGCCAATTTATCAGTGTAAGCAAGGGCATAGCGTTTGCAAGCATTGTAAAGAGGCAGTAGAAAATTGCCCTGAATGTAGAGTTTCGATGGCTCGTCACTTAACACGCAATTACAATTTGGAACATTTGCACGATAAACTTATATTTCCATGTCGATTTTACCGCCGAGGATGTGGCGCACGACTTCGTGGAAACGTTATTGAAGCGCACGAAGATCATTGTGCCTTTGGAGTGATTCCTTGCCCATTCAGGAGATATCAGCAGTGCTACTGGATAGGAAAACCATCCGACTTACTTACACATGCCGCTAAATATCATAAGTATAACTTAATTCAAAGTAGATTTCACCGTATGAATTGCCGCGTTTTTAATCCCCACGTGGAGCAAGGATTCACTTATACTGTCGCTGTATTTTACTCTCGATATGAATACTTCAAGTTCATATCACAAATAGACCATAAATCAGGATTAATACGTATTGGAGTGTTTCAATTAATCCTGAATGGAAGAAGATCTTCTAGTGAAAATTATGAATTCCGCTTTCGTATCGAGAGTGCCACTGGTTCAGAAATATATCTATCTCAAACGAGCGTATGTCACCAAATGGACATCGGTCAGCCAATACCATTCGATAACTATCAATATGTGATATTGCATATGGATTTGATTAAGAAGCATATCGATGATATTTCGTATACAGTCCAGATTAACGATCGGGATGTACAGCAGGATCCCTATCTGAACCATTAATTATAATAATTATTGATAATGACCGCATATTATTGTAATTATAAAACGTTTATATTTGAGGTAATACATCACAGAGTTGTATAAAAGGCAAGTGGTCAAAATAAGACATCATATTGAAATTTCGAAGTGTTGGTGTTGCAATTGAACATCTCAACAAGCAAAGATGTCTTTCACAGTAGTAACTGATTCAAAAAATATGACATTACCATATTCACCGTATGCATCATTATCAGATATATCTCAACCGTCATCACCAGAACCAACAACACAACAAGAACCACACATATTGGAATCTAACTTGAAACCGACGCCTTCCAAAGCTACATATTCGCACAAGAAAATAGATCGAATGCGTCCGCGACGACTTACGCCTTTCTTAAGCGAGAACACACCAATGGATAGCAAAGTTAATGTTGTTCATGTCGTACCACGTTCACCATCTCCAGAAACTCCAAGTTTCGAGGAATATTATGTTTGCAGCCCGGATGCAAAATTGGATAGCGATGAATATGTATCACCTGAGGCTGGGCCAATTGATACCCCGGCATCTATAAGATCATTACCACCTATGCTTAAATATAAGAAAGGCAGATTTGTAATAAAAGCTTCCAGAATGATGCATGTTCAACTTTATAAGAAACAGACCAAATCGCCAAAAAAGGAAAAGAAACTGTCAAAAGAAGAACTTGCAAAGCTTGCGATATGTGCAACGCCGATAAGACCTGATGTAATGCCTCGATGTATTCGTATGATTGAAAATTTAGACGTCAATGATGAAATAAATGTAGAGAATGCGTTTTTGAATGATTAATGTAGGTAATATCAAATGTACTTCTAAAATTGATTATTAGTATATGTAAAAAAGCATTAAAGAAAGATAATGCTTCGATGGATTCGTAGAAAATTTTTACGATCTAAAGACTTTTGTAAATAATGTTCTCTCAGTACCTACAATTTTATAATTATTTGTTATTGATTGCATTCTATAATAAACATGCGTCTATACCAGAAATTGCTGAATAGTTTTTTTTACTAACGATTTTTCCTTCGCGAACACAAAGGATTAAAAATTCATATAAATAATTATGTAACTTGCTTCTTAGCTAATTGTAATTATGTAATAGTAATTCTGTAACACGTAGGGTGTTATAATTATAATTATCGTTAATTTTACTTGCTATAATTATAAATTATAGTATAAAACGTGGACGTACTACGACAAGTGAATCGTTATAATAGTTCAAGTGTTGCAGAAAGTTTGACTCTAGAATTAATATTCGATTCTTGCTTCTTAGCTAATTGTAATTATGTAATAGAAATTCTGTAACACATAGGGTGTTATAATTATAATTATCGTTAATTTTACTTGCGATAATTATAAATCATAGTATAAAACGTGGACTTGTTACGACAGGTGAATCATTATAATAGTTCAAGTCTTGCAGAAAGTTTGACTGTGGAATTAATATCCGAGTACGAAGCAAAGATGCCATCGCCTATCAATATACTAGATCAGTCTCCCGACAAGTCGTCATATATCATAATATCTGACGAATCTCTTGTCTTGCTTTCATCACCAGAAGACGCATCAATTATGTCCGAAGCAAGCGAGAATCTTCAATGCGAACGTGGATCACCATGTATAATATCTGACGAATCATATAGCGAGAATCTTCAATGTGAAAGTGCATCGCCACCCGAAGTTGGCTATGAATGTGTCATAGAAACAGGGGACTACGATGAATCCTCCCAAGAAATATTAGAAATTGTTATAGAAACAGCAGAAGATGAATCATCCCTGGAAATTGTCATAGAAATGGCCGACGAAGATGAACCGGCCCAAGAAGTCTCTGACATCGAGTTACCTTCGTCACCTTCACCAAGAGTATCTTTGGATACTCCTGACTATATGCGATCGTTGACGCCAATCATAAAATATAGCAAAGGTAAATTCGTACAAAAAGCCATTAGAATGATGTGCGATCCGCTTGAAGAAGCAGTGTTGGAAGAGACCGAAACTTCAGACGCCGAGACAGAAAGTCTACCAATATGCGACACACCTAAAAGAAAAACAGTAATGCCTCGGCGTGTTCGTTTACTCGCGACTTTCAATGAGACTTTCGAAGAAGCAACTGCATTCCCAGATAATATTTCATATGAATCTGATCATTCGCAAGCGCGTGAAGCTTCTGATGCTTCTGAATCCTACCAATTACCAGATCTAAGTTCATCAGATATCGCAATGTCTGACATGTCTTGTGAGTCAGTGCACTTGCCATATATGACACATAACGAATCGGGCGTTTTTGAATTAATAGTACCAGCAATTACACCAGAACGCTCCACAACACCGGTAGTACCATCCCCACCAGATGCTCAGCAATCTAATGCTCCCCAGTTTAGGAATTGGCTTATATCTCCGCCGAAGCCATCATCATCACAAGATGATTTCTCTAAGTCTCAAGGATTTAGAAATTGGCTTATAGGAACTTCACCGCTAAGTGAAGTCCGTCCATACCCGGAAATGCCAATAATTCGGAATTGGCTTATTAGTCCTAAAGAGCCTGCATGTACATCAGCAATTGAAGAAGACTCTCCAGAAACTCCATCAAATGTAGTGGATTACATTTGCCTTGCATCAACACCTATCATTGAAGTTTCGTCTTCCCCAGTATCATTTGGTACTCCTGATTATCTTCGATCAGCGCCACCAATTGTAAAATACCGCAAAGGTAAATTCGTACAGAAAGCTATTAGATTTCTGAATCTTCCGGAAGAAGATCAGACACCAGAAGAGTCTGAATCAGAATCCGAAACAGAGGATCTCCCATGTGATATAGAAACACCGAAAAGAGACACAGTTATACCTCGTTGTGCACGAGTAATGGCAAATTTCGACTCACTGTATAATTAATTGCAGTACGATTGTATTTTATCATTTTATCTTAATTTTGTATTTTATATGTATTTTATCAATAAAACTTTAATGTCCTATAAAATTGAAACTGCGTGTAATTGTTTATTCTTTGGGTATTTTTTTGTAATATATACATATAAATAAGAGTTATAGAATATGTACCAGAATGAAGAGAATACCAATTTCTTTGATTTCCGTTATACAAGTTTTAAAATGTTTTTAATCCTTAAGGATCTCATTTTGCTGGGGTTGCTCAGAAGAGTAATGGCGAGAACGTTTCCACCAATTTTTGAAAAATCCTTTTTTCTTTTGACGTTCTTCGCCTACGAAGAAAATATACGATAAATAAATAAATCTTTTAAATTAAATTTACATACCGTTAACAGTTTCTTGTACACTCCCTGGATTTACGCTCACTTCCTTGCCCTTTTTAGTTTCCTTGCCGGAATTATGGCCTAAAATTCACACAATATTTAAATTGTTTAATTCAATTAAAGTGGATTACCTTTTCCTATCAATAAACTAGTTACTCGTCTCAGTGCGTCCTTGGGATAACGATGGAAAAACTTGGGGGTCAAGTTTGGTGGAAGTGTAAGTGGCTTTTTATTGGCATCCCAAGTACCATGACCCAAACCTAATCGATCTAGGTGTTCAATTGAAGCTGGGTGACGTTGTTTTTGCTTAGGGTACCAACCGCGACCTGGACCAGCTGGTAACCGCAACAATTCCGTCCCCATCATGGTTTCCTCAATGCTAGAGCTCAAGGTACCACGTCTATATCCACACGTGGACATGTTACCAATGGTATTAATGCTACTCATGGTGCTGCTTTGTCGTGGAAGATTTGAACTTCCACTTGCTAAAACAGCTCCGCGGCGATGAGGTGTTCGTGGAATATCACAACCCCTAGCAAAAATAGGGGTATCTGGAAGGCTACATGACGTTTGCAGAATGCTCTCCTCATGCGAACCATGAGATGAGCGCTTTTGGTAAAAATTCCTTCTGGACTCAGATTCACTAGGCAAAATATATCTGTCGTTACGATTTGATGAATAATTTCGTCTACCACGATTGTAATATCCATCCATTGAGCGAGTTTTTAAACTATTCGACGACGTGTGCGGAGGGACAAATGGTGCATCCGTATTTAATGGCAGTGTGTCAGCTTTCGGCTTGGCAATGGCGTTTTGTAAAATTTCAGAATATTCATCATCCTCGTGCACTGGCGATGGTGGTAACGGTCCAAAGTTTTGAGTTTCAATATTAGCAAACTCTACCGAAGTCGATATGAGCAGCTTACGCGCATTCTTCTCGCGATGCGATATCAACATTTCTTTGGCACTTTCTGACTTTTGTATGCTAGTCGGCCACTTGTAATTCTGAACGTTATCGTCATCAAACTGATGATACTGCGATTTCAGAACATCGTTATGTCCAGCAAATTTCTGAATATCAGATGAGGCCCTATTTTCGTAATCACGTTCATAAAATGACTTTCCATTGCTTAAAGACTCTTGCAAATCATTAATCTTCACATTGTACTTATCCTCCTGAATCAAATTGGATAATTCGATATCCCTACGTTCCAACAACTCGCTTATATTTTGCTCAATCTTTCTCAAGGGGGAGATATCATCACTGCTCGTCGAACTAATATATTTATCATGTTCTTCGTCGTCCTCTTTCTCCACAATTGCGCTCGCGATTTCTTTCTTTATCGGCGTATTTTCCACGCATAAACTCGGAAGTGAAACTACTCTCACGACAGGTGCAACAATGTCCTCTAGTTCAGCGGTAGTTTCAAGTAAAAGTCCATCATAGGATTCACCGACCGTACCTTTCATTAACGGTTTGGCATTGTAAGAAGCCATTCCCCGTTTAATCTCGTAATTACTCTGTGGCGTGTTTGGAGATGAACTGGATAGTTGCGGATTATAATGCGATGATGGTAATTCATGGTTCATTATCGGAGAATTGTTCAAATCCAAGCTGTACCTCGACTTTGGAGGATTCAACTCAAAGTCTCGTAAATGCGATGTACAAAGATCAATGCTATGTCTCGAGCTTGGGGTATTAAAGTCGTTATTATAGTACGAAGATGAATCGAAATCACCTGACGCATGAAAGTTTGTCGGCGAAGACGTGTTTGGATTTAGGACATTCTTCCGGTTTTTATTGCCACGTCGAACAATGTACGTTTTTGTTCCGGAAAGACTGGCGTTGCTGCTTATTTCATTAGGTAATATAAAGTCATCACTATTCTTAAACGCCGGAACCATTTGACATCCCGAGTTATTCCAATCACCACCACCAAATTCTTGCATTTTATTGGGAATTGACCCGGTGCACGATTGAGAGTTTGCCTTTCTTCGTGGGAGGTCGGTAAATCTAGCGCAACTAATACTACGACTAATGTCATTGTGCATCGAGACTTCCCAAGCTATGCTCGCTCGTTTATTCACCGGGGGCGGTGGAGGAAGCTCTTCTTCTAATGAATCGTCGGAAAAATGCTCGCTATCAGCTTGCTCGCTCGATAACTTATCACTAACTTCTTCCAGATCTAAAGACATGCTGGCTTCGGCTGAAGGCATTTTGATTTTACGCTTTTCTTCCAAAAACGTAGGAAGTGTTTGAGGTATAGGCAATGGCAACTTCATATAGGAGGACATTTTGTTTTGATGATTCATTGGAGGCGACAACAAATAATAATTTGCTGCATCCAAAGATTCCAAGCCCTGAGCGGATTTCGGCTAAAACCACACACATTTAATAGGTGTTCATCCCGCTAAGAAATAATAAAATTACAGAGTTTGATTCATTGTCAACAAGTAGTCCATTAAATAAACTGTTTTCTTCCTCGAGGTTTTGAAAGAGTTGAGGAGGAGGAATTGTCTCAATTTCTTTATCGAGACGTTCCGTTGAAACGGCACTAAAGTAAATATTAATAGACATAAATCCTGTATAAATAGCACGTGGATACTTACTTTGTAAGCAGATTAGAAATTAATCTCTCAGCTTCTTCGCAAGGTGGTGGAAAATTATTTGTTATGCGTTGATCAACAGTTGGAAGCATTTCAAATTCGTTTAAAGGTTTAAAGAGCAAGTTTAACTTGGTTTTTCTCCCATTCATACTCATGTAACCATCATCTTCAGATTGATGGCCAAGCGATGGCAGTTTATCATTAGGGGATGGAATTTGTATATTGGAAGAATCGGAGTTCTCAGTAACAGCCTGAATGTACAATAATTTGATTGCATTAAATGCGCAACTGCAATGTCGATCTAAATAATGTCAATCAACTTACCCTTTGAACTTGATTAGCATTTTCTACATCATCAAATTCAGACAACACACGATCCAATAATTCTATTGACCTCTGGACGTCTTCACATCTGGAATAAATAAATTATTAGCGCTCTTTTAAACTAAGCAAATTGATGGCATTTTAAAGCAGAGCGATTTCGTGTGGTGCTCACATAAATTTAAAAATCGGCTCAATACAGCTCGGATTTTATGTGCAAGGTGTACTAAAAATAGCGCATGAGGTCATACATATGGAAGTAAACAAAATACTAGTCGTATGTACAGGTTTCAGTCGTCTGCGTTCTATTATTCCTAGATTTTACAATGACTCTAAATTAATATTCAAAAACTCGCAAAACTTGAGGGAAAGTACCACAAATTCACCTAATTTATTGGAAAAACGTCTCCTAAAATGTCCTAAATTCTATTTTTTAAATTATTTATCAGTTAATAATATCCCTGTTTCCCTACAAGCTATAAAACATTCAAACTTACTCGGCATTACTGTAGTTCGCACGTCGTACAGCCATTTCAGTACGTGTCATTACATCTGCAATAATAAAAGTAATTTCAATGCTTTAATGTCTCAAGAAATTATCTACCTACAGAGAAGATGTTTGATAATGAAAGTTACTTTAGGTGATGAAGATGAACGAACGTATGTGTAATATTTAGAAGGCAAGAGATTGTTACTGAAGATGACAAATAGAAAACCTTGAATAAACAACGACCAGAAATTGCACCCAAAAATTAGTCACTCCTATAAAATATTAGTCATTGAATAATATTCTCTATAGTCAATATACACACACCTGTTTAAAAATTGTTTGTTGTTTAAAAATGTTTAATAATTCCATACGAATTGAAAGGTAATAAAAATATTTCATAAATTATTAAAGTGTTAATAAATTTTCATTTATACGATTAAACCCAAAATTTGTTAGCCAAATTGCAACCCCAATTATAAACGGATTAAACACAAATTACAAAAGGATATAGACTGCAAACTCGTATCCTCCCTTTAATTAAATCCCAATAACGAACTTATAAATGAGATCGCAATCGTTATAGGATTTCTACTCAAATTTAAATTAAGTACACGATTATCTAAAATCTGTTTCAGCAAACGGCTGAATAAACAAATCTAATAAACAAAAAGAGAAAATTTTAAATAGGTTAAAACAAAACTTTAAAACGCTCTTTCTAAATTAATTTATTTCAAAACTTCACACACTCAGCTCTATTTTCACTTTTTAGCTGAGATAATGTAATTTGCCAACTTATTGTTCACTAAAACAAAATTTAAGACGAGTAATTAGTTTAATCTCAGCTATAAAACAATAGAGTAAAACTTCAATTACCTTATTATTTAAAATAATGCCATTACACTATCGTTAAACAATTGTATTCTTCATAATTAAAGTTTCATCGCCTTTCGACGAGCTCAACTTAATAAATTATGTACAAATTATAAAAGTTAAAAAGCTATAATAATTTTAATGCATAAACATAAAGCGTAAAGAAATTTCTAAGCAATTGGCATGCGAAATAGAAATTGAATGTTACACATGAAACATGTGCGTAATTATGCAATATTAAATAAAGTATAAATGCCAGCTTTTACCGCCCTTTGCCAAAAAGGAAATTTAGCAAATAAAATTATAAATTATGTACAGAGAAAGCAAAGAGTGTTTGATGGATGCGGTGATTGATTTCCTTTAAAATAAATATTAGACAACTATGAAAGTAATTATAAACTTTTTATAAACTTTGGTGTCAAAGTCTTACATATTTCCGATGAAGGCTTAGTGCATTTCACAGCTGCCAACTATTTTGAGATTAAGTCTTCTTACTCTCTGATTAATTTCCAGTTTCTGAAACAATAATTAAATATAATTAATTATTCAATAAACCCATCAATAAATGTGTGAATGACTTTTATGAATTTATATTTTTTCAAAGGATGAAAAAAAATATTAAGCATAAATACCCTAAAATAAGCTTTATATTCCTTTTCCTTTCATGACCATAAATCAGGACCAAGTTATCATTAATCATAATAAGAAATAAAACCTGAAAGCATATCAAATAAAAGTTCTATTCTTCCATAAACCCGAGAAAAAAAAATATGTGAATCTCATCCATATAAACTCGCCTTTGTTGCAGGACTTAAGTAAATGTTTTAAAATGTTTAACAAATAATTTTTAATTACATTCAAGTTAAATGATATTAAAAGGACGTGTAACTGCTTTTTAAATCATTAAAATCGGCTGATAACTTTAAAAGTTACAGCGATTTTTAATTTTCTGCTTTCCAAATTATAAATCATCCAATAGCACTGAAGAATTAAACAATAATTTAAAAAATCATACAAAATGATATAGATTTACACCCATTACAAACAACTTTTAACAAAAATTGAGTACTTGTTAGTAAATAAAATATTTTAATGAATTTTAGTTAAAAATATAGTAATTTCATAAAGTAATATCAATATTTGATTCAGTATGATGCCAGTCCTTGATTAAGTTATTCATGCAAGTGATAACAGTTTTTAAATCATTAAAATCGGTGAGGTAGTTTAGAAGTTATAGCGATTTGAAATTTTACCGGGCGCTCAGACACCACTGCCAGGGCAAACTTGCTTAGCGCGCGGACACTCATGAGTTTTCTTAGTTTTCAAAAACCGCAGTCTCAGCTTGGTGTCCAGGCGCCAGAATACGAGTGGCAGCGAAACCGCCTAGTTCGGGAATCTTCGTGGTACCAGCGCGCGCTCAGAGCTAATGCTCGATTTGGTGCGACACCCGCGCGGCTGGCTAATGCGCTGCGACTCCTGTTGGTGTCAGGTGCACCAGTAGCTTAATAGTCAGCAATTAGTACTCTACATTTTAATTAATATCTCTGGAACTATAAGAGATATCAAAATAATTCTTTCAGCAACAGAAAGCTTATTAAATTTCTGACAACATGTCATTAAATCATAAAATTTCAATTGATAGATTTCCCATAGTAACTTGCCAAAGTTAACGCTCTTTTGCGTAACTTTGGCTTCACACAGCTGAATTTTTTTATCGACATATGATTGTTTGTTAACACCTGAAGGTCTAAATGATTATTTCATTTAAATATTACATGAATTATAGCAGTAAAATTAACCGAAAGTTCCATTCCTAATTACTTTTTTGAGCGTAGACCTTCATCCAGTTTGGTTTTATATTAACAATATAAAGGTGCACCAATAATTCTAATTCGAGTAATTGTTTAAACTATTAGTTCAACTATAAATAGGTATAATTTAAACAATTGTTCCGGAGTTTAAATACTCGCCCACACATGAACAAAATAATTCATCAATTGACTCGTGATCTCTTGTTATGATTATCGAATTGATGCCTCCCAGCGCCTGGTGATCTCATTCTGACGTCAATTTTCAAACTGCATTTGCGCTTCATATTATTCAACCAGCTTAAACATTATATGCAAAATTATCACTTCCAAATATAGTCAGAGGTGTTATGTTATCTCTTTTTAGGTATTAAAAAATACCTAAAAAGATTCCTGTTACGAGAATAATTATAGGTACCTACTAGAACTATTATTATTAACAGTTATAGCCCAAAGCACATGAAGAATTCGAAGAAAGACAAAACACGAATATAAATTTTACTGCATTTAAATTAAACTTTAACAGCTGCAATTATCAAACATCTTGTGAAATACGTATTTATATATCTTTTTTTCTTCCTATTGCCATTTCGAAAGAATTTTAATTATCACGCAATTTTCACTGCCGAAAATACTCTAAGATAACACAAAGCATGAATTGTCAAAATTTTAATTAGGAAATTCTTCATCTTGCGTACGCATTCGATGCAAACCAAAATTAGAAAGAGACTTAATGAAAATAATTCAGCGAGTGCATTCAAGTGACTAAAACATTCGTGTTTATTTATGCTGCGCAGAAATGCAATAGAAAATCATTTAATTAAAAGCAATTAAAGTGAAATTATTTATTTTTCACTTTAGAATTAATTCCATATTAACTGACGCATTCAATATGCAATAAGCTAACATAAATGATTAAAGAATTGATTAAATAAATAGTCGTAACCTAGTTTATCCTGTTCAACTATCCCCAAAACGAATTGCAACACATTTGAACATTGTTCCATGGCAACAACAGTAAAAAAAGTTGATGATATATAAGGCCATTATGCATTTACAAATCGTGTAGCATTTCCATCGCACGATTGTTGCAAACTAACTAACGCGCGGTGTGTGAGCTGAATGCATTGTTGTAATCCGGAGCCGGAGCCAGCGTGCGCAAAGAATGAGCGTGCACAATTCACAGTGCAATTTGTGAAACAAAGATGAAATGGACGGTACCACATTAAACAACATTGAGCAACGTGAATGGCAACGATAAACGATGAAATTGGTAAACGTTACCAACTGCGCTGCGCTAAATGCCAATAAAAACATCAGACAAGGCATAGCAATCAAACACCCTCTATCCAAACACATTTCATTGCATTCGTCGTTGTTTACAACTAATATTTAACCGGCAATCAAATTCGACGGTGCACACATACACACACACGCCACACGATAAGAAAACGTAACGCGATTTTATTTAAAGTTTAATCATCCTATTTCCACCGACGCGAAGGAAACGTTAACACGACTTTGCAATGCTTCGTATTGATTTCACGCATAAGACGTGCGCACTACCACACGCCATCGCAAACTTCAACACTGTTGCGAACCCGCGCTTCATTTCATTCTTCCTCCTTCGCCAATATGTACGTTGAACCTTTAGCTCAACCTCTACCATTTCAAAATCCATTAAGTTATGAACTTTACTGCGAAAAATCATGAATACCAACTCAATAATACGCTCGTTTCAAAACAATCTTTATGCCATTTTTCAACCTCGTCGTTTATTATCCTTTTCACCATTTTCCAGCTATTATTAAATTATAAATATGTTTACTATCGTGTTTTTTGTGTTAATGAGGAAAGTCTTTAAATGGTTTTTTATGAATTATGCGCATGGTGTAAATAATTCGAAAGAGGAATTTAAAACGAGTAAAGTTTTCTAAACGACAAAGGATAATTCAGCAAAGCAAAGCAAAGCAACGCACAAACATTTGCAATGAATATGGCAAGGCTCACTTTACAAACATTTTAAAAGGTTAGCGCAATAAAGAACAGTGGACAACTTTCTAGAGAGACAAAGGTCCAGTGGGTGTTAAGGAGAGTCAAATGCTGTACAGCGTTAAAAGGTGGCAAATAAAATGGACTTGCAGCTATTTTCTATTATTATTATTACATTGCGCACTACTTAAATATTTTATTTCTACGTTGTGCTTTTAATAAATTCATTTTAGTCCAGGCTCTGAGATTAAACCATGGTGATAACAAAATCTAAATTAGCAATCATCCGAGGTGATTGACGTTTAAACTAAAGCGGACAAAATAACAGTAAAGTATTGATTTCTAGAGAGTGAAATAAAATGATTGCAAGTTTAATGCTAAAATGAAAAGAAAATGAATTAAACGTGTTGCGCATTAGCATAGTTGAAAAGTGATAAATGCGCAAGACTTTGCTAGTGCTCCACGTTTATTATTAAATTAACAGCGTTTCGAGTGGAATTTCAACTCATCTGTTAATCTCGTTAATAAAGATGAGCAACGCGAATATCGAACCGTTCTTTGAAAGCTGCAATTATTCTTGCTAATTCCCATTGGCAGATCTCAAGGGTTTCCTTCTCATTAAAGGAGAAAGTTTGATGGTTCATACAACTCTCGGAAGTAATTTTGGGGGAAAAACAAATTTTCGCAATTCAGCCATGAGTATCATTTGATTTTTCTGCATTTGCAAGGCTATCTTAGAGGCTTGTTCCTTGAAGGAATTCCATTTTTAAGCCCGTCTCCTCGACAAGATCTTACAAGCTGTTGACCTCAATGTCCAAAATGAGAAAATCAGAACGACAGCCAATTTTCTATACAGATGCGTGTTTTCAAGTCGTTTTTTTTCCTTACAATGGTCTACAACTTTTTTATGTACTTGCTTTTGTTTAGCTGTAAAAAAAGTGTTAACAAATCCAACTACTTACTACTGTTTGTCGAGCTTTCTCCCAGAGTTTTTGAATTTAATACAACTAATAAAAACTTCCGATATGGCACTTTAAGTGCAAAGTTTTTGCGCCAAATGAAATATGAGATATTTCAACTTTTTTAATTCAATTTTTACAATTAAACTTGGGATCTCCGATGTATACTTTATCTATTTGTTCATAGTTTAGAACTTAAACTTTTGATTGATGATCGCTCTCCTTCCGCGATCGGGAGTCAAATTGAGATTCATCCAACTTCCTAATGTATTCACTTGAATTGATAGCTTGTTTATCATCTCAAAACAACATGCATTTGATGCAATATGCAGCAAACACTATCAATGCACACATATGAATTGCATAATCCCGATTTTAATGAGAATATCATGCACATTAAAGTGCATGAATCTGGGACGGGAGCGGTTACATATTGCTCTATCGCCTGGTACTGGCAACAATGATGATTGATTAATTTATGCATTCCTACCTCGTGTCGTAAGCCATCGTATTATTTTTAAGTATGCACATATATTAAACATACATATATTTTAATTACCGCCGAGCGTAATCACAACATCGTAATAACGTTGAATGGCCAGGTAAATAGACCGTGGGAGGGTCTATCAACAATTGATAATTGACATAAATTGATCGCGATCAAACTTAAATGACATAAGCATACATGCATTTCCTCGTACAGCAACTGCAATCATCATTCTTAATCAATTAATTAATAATAGTGCATTGCATGTATCACACGATTTAATTCATTTATTGACGCGCTTAATTATGCGTACTATAATGCGGTTCTTTCTATTCTCGTCGCAATGCAATGCAATGCAATTGAATAAATTAAAGAAGTAAGCCTCAATAAAAAGATGAAGATTGTTGAATAATGCAAAAAACGACGACGAACAATTGTTGAAGAACGGCCAAAAACAAAGTGGGCCAAAGTCCATTTTCCATTGCGACTTTGAGTCCAAAAATGCGTTATTCAAATCACGTTGGAACAATAAAAACGATTGCCGCAATATCAACTTACAAATAGCATCAAAGAATGTTAATAAATGTAACTTTCACAATATCCATTGATCGTTTTGTGATCTGTAATAATAGGTTTTACTAATATTTATGCTGTAAAACTGCCAAGATTTATGATTTTGTTGATAGAAAAATTAAAAACGCGAAAAACAATATGTAAAAGTATAGTGATTAAATTTAATTCTATAAAAATAGACTCAATTCACTCTCCTGGAGCAGAGTGGTATAAACCCTTGAAACTTTATAGGATCCTCCAGAATAATTAGTTCTTCAAACAACGGTTCGGTGTGCTCATCTTTATTAATCAACTTCAAAGCGTCGTTCAAATACCGCTTGAAAAGCTGCTTTGCAATGAGAAATCATTGAACTTTCCTGGGAATGCCTTTCGCATCGTACTCGAAACCACTAGTAATAAATTTTGGTCCTATTGATTTTTTAACTGCAGCCTTTACAATATCATTCTGTACGTATTCGCTTCACTGTACTTTACAACTCAGCGCCTCGCGTAAAAAGTGAAATTGAAGATGCGCAAAACTTGCATAGTTTGTATTAATCAGTGCGGCTAAAAAAATGATTTGGCAAGTGATTTAATACATGTTTAGTCCTTCATTGATGACCACTTTGTTGCAGGGGAATTGGTAAATTGCCAATTGGCTCCCCCATGGCATATGATAGATAACAAACAACAGTATGAACACAGCTCACCTTTTTAACGCGCTCAGAAATTCGATACTGATGCAAATTCAATATATGCCCATCCAACTTGTTTCCTACGCACCGACCGACTCAATAACAGGTCTGATCGCCGCGATTGTATTTAACCCACGATAGCGTGGGCTTTTACACATATAGCAAACAACTGTAGATAAATGCTGTAATATCAACTATCACATTATGCGTATTGCTCGGAAAAATCGACGCACATCTGATGCGTGCGGTAAAAAAACAAGCGGCATACGAAATCAATGCAATCTGTTCACCGCGCTTCCTGCACGCACTCGATACACAAACAGCAGGCACTTGCCTCTCGCACTGTGTACTATCACTAAATTGTTGTAGGTGCGAGGAGAGATAGCAGGGGAGATGAAAAGTTCTTTTGCCGGCCTGCAGCACGCCAGACAGTCTAACATTCACTGCGCACCGCGTTCACGTAATCGCAATCGCGCTTGCGACAATGCTCCCCGAGCGCAAAGTACTGTTAGCTGTATAAAACAACAAACTCGACGCGAATCTATAACGCGGACTGAAACGCTGACGCGAACGCGTTTTGTTATCCACGACAGCCGCGTGCCTCCTGCCGCTCCTACGCTGTTATGAGTGAAAGGATCATCATTGGTTGCAGCGCGAAGATCGTTAGGATGTTGAACGTTGATTCGTCTACAGGAAAGCCGCGGAGATAGAATTCTGCGCCAGGAATATAAATTAAAGCCCTGTTGTGGGTGGAAGCGCAACTAGGATCGCTTTCAGTTTCGTTTAAACGCGACCGGATATCAATAATGCAAGGATTCACTTTTTTATAAAGTGAATGTTACCTTTTTTATACCTTTTTTTGTTTTTTAAATACTTACTTATTGTTGCAATAATTTTATTGAATTTTTTTGCCAAAAAAAAGTGTCAGGATAAATCCTAAATAACAAAAACTTGTGCCGCTCAATCCGCAATAAAAGTTCTCATTGCGGACAAGAAACATTGTTCTCACTGGTTTTCCTCTCATAGCAATGATCAAATATTTAAAATTCGCATTCCTGCATATAGAAACAACATTTACCAGGCGTTTGCTAGGACCAAAAAGAATTTTCAACTACAAATTGTGAGGTAGTAAGTCTGAGCGCACTTCAAGTTGAGAATTAGCAGTGGCTCTCTCTACAAGTCGCACATCAAAGAACGCCATAATTTTCTTTTTTGAAATATCTAAGAAACTACAACAGATTCCAAAATAATTCTTTCATCAATGTAAAGATTATTAAATTCTTTATAATCGGTGAAACTTTGGTTAAATTTTCAACAATGGGCTAAAAGTTCTAAGCGCCCAAGTGCTTAATATATTTATTAATTTACAATGTTTAAAATGAAAAAAACATTTACATAATGTGAAGTATGAAAATGAAAATATAGCTGTGCTACATAAAACATTGAATTAATTCTTGCAAGTTAACTTCTATTCATCCTGTTTCCCCAGCCACGCCTATGCTCATCCTTAAATTCATCTCTCGCTCTGAGACTATTCAATAGATCAGGATCATCAGCCTCTTCCAGAGCTTCTTTCTGCTCTGCTTCGTCATCTTCATTGTTTAATGAAATGCCTGCTAATGAAGCTTGTTGCAATGACATATTATTTGGATCTGGCGCTTTACTTGGGTCTGGAAAAATGCCCTCTTCAACGCGTTTTGCATAAAACTCATCCACTGTCATTGTGGGCAGTGATGGATAGCCAGCCCCATACACTGCCTTTTGTATTGCATCCCTGGTTATAATGATAGGCTTTAATGGTTTCACAGGTATTCTTGGACGACGTTTTTCCTTATCACTCATATTATCCATGTGATCTAAAATAGGTTTTTCCATATCAATACACTGTAATTCATCAACAGCTTCATAAATGTAGGTCTTTATCAGGGTGAGAAAATAATTTCTTTTAACTTCTTCATCAACATGCTCATTGTTCAAGTTCTCCTTTAATACTGTAAGCTGCTCCTCCAACTCTTTCTTCTCCTTAAATCTTTGTATTTTACTTGCCCTTGTGCTCACTGATTGTACAATTTGCTCCATTTGAGTTTTCTTGTTTGCTAGCTGGGTGTTCTTGTGCTTGTTCTCCTTTGCTTTGTAGTCAGTTAACCCATAATCACAGCACCTCTCCAGGAAATCATTGAAGTACACTTCAGCTGTTTGAATTATATCCTTTCTTTCACCCGTCGTCAATTTTAAACTCAAGGAGCCAAGCAATGCCGGCAACAAAAGAAACTTGATGTGCTCTGTTGGAATTTCATCAATACTTTCATTCGTACTGAAAATGTCTGCAACTGATACAAGTCTTGTGGCATCTTCCAGCAAATGCATTGCCTTTTTCACATTCATTTGCACATTTGGACTATTAGTTGGTTCATCTATCTTACCCAAATTGTGAAATAAGTTTAAACCCTCTTCAAACACCTGGTCTAAAGACTTGTCTTGCTTTTGAACAGTAGCGTTAGCCATACTAGTCTCGTTCTGCTGTTATATGATTAAGCACTTAAAATTTATTAACTGTTTATTTGTATAATGCGTATTTATACCAAAAACACTTACTGAGAGCGGTAATTAATACGAAACGCAATTCACCACAACAAATTTTGCTTCTAGGACACTTGGCAGCTGACAATATTTTATAAATACATGTGGAAGCGCATGCGTCACGTTCACCACATGCATTAAATAACAAAGGTGTTGCCTGAATATTTAAATTATTCACCAATTCAATATATATTATAATTATTTAATACGTAAATTAGATAACATTCGATAAACAAATTGGGATCATCTTTAACCTATATTAAAGGTACACGAAGTACTACTATAGGCAACATGTTATCCTTGTATATATAACTTGTATGTTATTTAAGTGCATATGGTAGCTACGCCATCAGCGTAAATGTCAAAATGGCAGGAGCACTTGCCCGAATTACAAATGCAGGCAAATCCCAATATGGTGAGTAATTACCTTATTAAACTCGTGATTAAAAATGCTATATAATGCCCACAATTAATTGGCATTAATTAGAAGGCATGGCATTCCATTCTTTGAAACAGTTATATAATGTGTTGAGGTTAAGCTGTGATTTGTTTAATTACTTTTGCAGGATTGATTGCACCTGTTAACAACTATGTTAACGTATTATTTTATTCAAATCCACCCCCGGGCACACCACCTCCACAAACAAAAACAAAGTTCGGAAACTTGAATGATGATGACAGAATCTTCACCAATTTGTATGGTAAACATGACTGGAGGCTAAAAGCAGCATTAAAAAGGGGAGATTGGTATAAAACTAAAGAGATTCTTCTCAAGGGCGCTGACTGGATAATTAGTAATACCCTGGTAATAATGAATTTCCATGCATTATCATTAAATGGATTACAGATGAAGTCAAAGTATCAGGTCTTAGAGGTCGTGGAGGTGCTGGATTTCCTTCAGGCATGAAATGGTCTTTCATGAACAAACCAAGTGATGGCAGGCCAAAGTATTTAGTAGTCAATGCAGATGAGGGTGAACCAGGCACATGCAAAGACAGAGAGATCATGAGGCATGATCCACATAAATTAGTAGAGGGTTGCTTGATTGCTGGCAAAGCAATGGGCGCCAAAGCTGCTTACATTTACATTCGTGGTGAATTCTACAATGAAGCTTCTAATATGCAAGTTGCAATTGCTGAGGTAATTATAGCAAATCAATTTTGATAATTTAAAACCCATGTTTCAACAGGCATATCAAGCTGGACTTCTTGGCAAAAATGCATGTGGTTCTGGATATGATTTTGACGTTTTTATGCATCGTGGTGCTGGCGCATATATTTGCGGTGAAGAGACTGCGTTAATTGAATCAATTGAAGGAAAACAAGGCAAACCACGCCTGAAGCCTCCATTTCCAGCAGATGTTGGTGTCTTTGGATGTCCAACAACAGTGACAAATGTTGAGACCGTTGCCGTTGCACCGGTAAGCTAATCAACAATCATGGTTAAAGTAGCATGAGTTAAGATAATTATCATTTTTTAGGCAATTTGTCGTCGTGGCGGCGTATGGTTTGCGTCGTTTGGTAGAACACGTAACTCTGGAACTAAACTCTTCAATATCTCTGGGCATGTGAACACGCCTTGTACTGTTGAAGAAGAGATGAGCATTCCACTGAAAGAACTAATTGAACGGCACGCTGGTGGCGTAACTGGAGGCTGGGATAACTTATTAGCTATAATACCTGGTGGTTCATCAACGCCATTGATACCAAAGAATGTATGCGATGACGTCTTAATGGACTTTGATGGTTTAATTGCAGCCCAAACCAGTTTAGGCACTGCCGCAATCATTGTCATGAATAAACAAACTGATGTTGTGAAAGCGATTGCGCGTCTGATTATGTTCTATAAACACGAGTCCTGCGGTCAATGTACTCCTTGCAGAGAAGGTATCAAGCATTTTAAAAATATAGTCTTCGTCTTAATACAAAATGAATTTTCGCAGGTATTAATTGGATGAACAAAATGATGTATCGATTTGTCGATGGCAATGCGCGGCCTGATGAAATTGATATGTTATGGGAACTTAGCAAACAAATTGAAGGCCATACAATCTGTGCTCTTGGTGATGGTGCTGCATGGCCAGTCCAAGGATTAATTAGACATTTCAGACCAGAATTAGAAGCAAGAATGAAGAAGTTCCATGAACAGAAGGAAGCTTGTAATTGAATTGAGAAATATGTAAATTAATTTGATCTAAAGTAATTTTGATGTTACATCTTTTAAGTATTTATCACTGATGTTTTCCTGATTCTGTTAATGTTTTATCAGTAAATTGTAAACAAGAATTCTTTTAGTGTGTATTAAACACACTACTGCAAAATACAGTCCCAAAGTAATTGCAAGTATTCTTTTCAGAAATATTATTAGTAGATAATACAAAATCAAGTAAATCATTTATTGACTGGCTGTTCCATCAACTGGTTCTGAACCTATGAAGTGTTGTTGCAACAATTTTAATGCCCTATATCTATGGGAAATTACATTCTTCTCTTCTTTAGACATCTCCCCATAAGTTTTTTCATATCCTTCAGGCTGAAAGCAAGGATCCCATCCAAAGTCTCTTGAACCCCTAGGTTCTACAATTTGACCCTTTGTTATGCCTTTAAATACTAGTACATTATCTTCTGATGGTTTTGCACCATCACAATATGCAAATGCACAAACAGCTTCAGCTGTTTTATCTTCAAATCCAGCCAACATCTTGTGCAGACCCTCTGGTCCTAGTTTCTCAAGAAACCATTTAATGTATGGGCCAGGTAAACCCTTCATGGCATTAAAGCACAGAGACGTGTCCTCAACAAGAACAGAGCCTCCAACAATCGTTGCTGCTTCTATACACTTCTTTCTAATGATATCATCTGCTTCACCCTGCCATTCAGGGAGGTCTACTTTCTGATAAAGCAAAGGAATTGGAAATTTGTTTCCTAGAATTTGCACAACTTCTTCCAACTTTTTCGCGTTTCCAGTAATAAACGTTATTTGCCGTCCCATTATCGCAATAATATCAATTAGAATACTTCGCAACGAACGGTGAATGCAAACACCTGATTTGTTTGGTTACAAAATAAGGTTAACACTATCATATGGTCCTGGCTGATTGTGAGATTAACGTCTATTTCATTTAGTGGTTGATACTGAAAACAATTTAATTCCATAAATAATTATTTTTATATTACAATGGTTTATTACTTTGAAAGTACTGTGGTTACGCCACCAGTTCAATTATTTATGGGGTTTGATAAACATGAAAGTAAGGTGGTTTAATTTTTATAGTTTTTAAAAAGTTTATACATTCAATTCTCTAGATGAAGATCTTATTAAATGGGGTTGGCCTGAGGATGTATGGTTTCACGTTGATAAGCATTCATCTGCTCATGTTTACCTGAGATTAAAACCTGTATGTCATGTGTAATCTTTTAATTGAAATTATATCTATAATAAACCTGCTTTTAGGGTCAAACATTAGATGAGATTCCTACTAGTGTTATAGAAGATGCTGCACAATTAGTTAAAGCCAACAGCATAATGGGAAATAAGATTAATGACATTGAAGTGGTATACACCATGTGGGCCAATCTGAAAAAAACGGCGTCCATGGAAGTAGGACAAATTGGATTTCATAAGCAAAGCGATGTACGCAAAATTAAAGTAGCAAAAAGAATAAACGAAATTGTAAATCGGTTAAATAAAACGAAACGAGAAGAACAGCCAGATTTCCAAGCCTTGCGGGAAAAGCGTGATGCAGAAGAACGCAGTGATAAAAAGAAATTATTAAAAGCTCAAATGGAACAGAAGAAAGAAGAAGAGAAAAGACGTAGGGATGACGCAGAATTAAAAAGTTACAGCACTTTAATGAGTGCAGACAATATGAACAAATATGATGACGGAAATGATTCTGACGATTTCATGTAGCTAATATACTTTCTTTTGTTATACAAGTATACTGATGTTTAATTTAATGGTCAGTCTCTAATCTCCTATTAAGCATTCCCATCTTTCATAAGTTAATTCCTATATGAATTAATCGCGCCAAATGTATTTGAAGTAAATTTGATTAAACGTAGGGAATTTCATGACAAAACAACTTGTCGTGTCTCCCCAGTGTAAAAGCCACGATACGTCTAAACGTGTCAGTTTGTGGTTGAGCGTTCGGCCGGTAAAAGAACCTCAAAAGGCGAAACAACTGGAAACAACCAAGATGTTGATTGGTATTAAAACATGTATTATATTGTTAATTATTTAATGCTACTGAAATATTTCCATTCCAGGAGCACTGTTATTATTACTAGTGGTGACCGTTAATGGGAGTGTTAATGGAATCATTGACATCAATGGCAAAGATCACCAAAAATTATTATCTGCCTTTACAACTGGTTTTGTTAAGCTCCAACCAGAAGATTTAGATAGTGTATATTTTGCAGCAAAAGGCTACGCAGTTACCAAAACATCATATGTAAAGGTTTTTGAACTAGATGGATGCCATCACCTCAAAACAAACTTCAAACCAAACCTCAACCCAGAAGTTGTTTTCCATGCACTGTCAGCTTTCAGCCTTTTAAAATGTCAGGGTTCTTTATCTCCACATGATGTTATTATTGCAGTAAGTGTATCATCTCACACAATATTCCAAAAAGTAATGCTATGTTTAATCACAGTCAATGAAAACAACTCTTAATGAGGGAACTTCCACAAGTGACATTAGATTTGCCATGGAAGTGTTGCAGCTTCTAAAACAATCCATACCAAATCCAGCAAAGATTGCACAAAATATTCAAGCTAAATTAAAGGAAGATGACTCTCTTGTGAACCTTGGCCATGCTTTACATGCAGCTGCATTCCTGGGTGCAAATGGAAAATTCATCAATGAAAGAATTGAAGACATTGTTGTCCAAGCTGATGAGATTGATGGAAAACTATTGCAATTTGAAGGTGGTTTGAGTGTTACCAGCCTTCTGCTAACAGGCTTATACAAAGTACAAGGAGTCAAGCCATTGAATCAAGAACAAATTGATAAGTTTGCCAATTATTTATTGACGCGCAGAAGTGTGCAAACAGCAAAGGGAGCTTTAGCTCTTCTTGATGCTGCTGAAGCTCTATCAAAGTCATCAAACCCTCCAGTATGCATCACACTGCTAACAAATGTGTTGGTTTCACCAGAGAAACCACAGCTCAGAGTGCAAGTCTCAGACCTGTTAGGAAATGCTCTGGTAACTCCACAAACACCAGTAGTCATTCAATCAGGCACTAGAGTAGAAGATAATGTAGTTGTTCTCTCAAAACAACCTTTAAGTACTGGCAAAACAAATACTGAATTCACCTTACCAATTAATTTGGAGCCTGGACATTACAAACTTGTATTATCTGCTGGATCCCACACTACTGTTCTTACTACTAAAGTTATTGGACCTATTAAAGTTGAGTCCGTTGAAGTAGGAGTTGTTGCTGCTGATGGCAGTCAGGCGGCGAAATTAAACATCGTTCAATACCCAGAGAAAATTGGCACACCAATCAGTGTTGATGGCAATCACAACTTAGTCGCAAAAGTCTCACTGCCCAGGCAAGTGCATCAAGCTTTCTTGCGTTTGTACACTGACAAAAAGGAAATTATCTTCATCGGCGAGAGGGACAACAGCAAATTGTACAAGATTGTCATCAACTTGGGACAGGAACTTACTTCTTCAGCTGTTTACAATATGGAATTGATCATTGGCGATTCGATTATGAGCAATCCAATTCGTTGGGAAATTGGTGCAATTGATGTTAATTTATCCACGACTGCTGAAGCTGTCTTTACACCACATGGACCTAAGCCTGAAATTCAACATTTGTTCAGAGAACCAGAAAAGCGTCCAGCACATTTCGTGTCGATGCTGTTCACTGGCCTTTGCTTGGCACCATTATTGGTTCTGTTGATTACATGGTTGAGAATTGGAGTACCACTTAACTATTTCAATATTTATTCAATTCCATTCCACTGTGGCTACGCTGGAATAATGGGATTATATGCGTATTTTTGGCTGTGTGGAAATATGTTCACCACTTGTGCATGGCTGCTGTACATTGGTGGATTCACATTCATTGCTGGAAATCGTATGCTTAGAAGTATCGCAGATAAAAGTTACAAAAAGAAAGCAGAATAATTTAAATCATTTTTAGTTTATAGTAAGCACTGTGAATTCAATACTTCAACTCGTACTGCAAATGTTTCATACAATAAACAAAGTGGATTACTTATAAAATAAGTTTAGTTATTAAAATTATAAGATTATTCATCAGAAGTCTCTTCTTGATTTGAAACTTCTGCATTATCTGTGGGAGTTTCATCAGTACCTGATGTTTCCATTGCATCACAATTGGCAGAAGTATCTTTATCTGGTTTTGGTGTCTCATCTTGTGTTTCCTGTGTTTCTTGTACAGGTTCTCCCAAATGGGCTTTTTCATATTCTCTAAATTGTTGAATGTACTCCTCTGCAATGCAGCAAGCCCTTTCAATTTCATAGTTGTGTGATACTAACTGTACCCATTTTGCTTCTAAAGAACGCAGTGATTCACCACCCTTTGTTTGTAGTGACTTTCTCTGCCAGTTGACTTCTTGCAAAGACTGTTTTAGTTCTGCCACCTTTTTTGAGGCAATGTGCTCACAATCTTGGAGGACCTCCAGATACCTTTGCCAAGTGGGACAACAATACTCAAGCATCATTTGCAAATTTGAAATACGCACAGCCTGATGTTCAAGTTGAGCCTGGGAATTGTCTACACATTCCATCCAAGCACTGACTTCATTTAGCTTACCACTTGGAGGAGGTGGAAGTTCATAACGCTTCATGGACATTGTCTCCATGGGTAAATGGTTTTGTAGACGTTCAAACTCGGTGTGCATGATTGGGGTCTCAAACGGGGTAACGTTAAGGGGTGGTAGAATCTCTAGATAGTTTTTAGTTGGGCGATATCGTCGACATTCTTCTTCAACCAGGCTGAATGCCTATGGAAGGTTATCAATTGTAGAGTAGAGTAAATGACTACTGATAGTGAGTTAAAATACTTACAGCTTGTCTAACTCCTGGTTCATCGTATCCCTGATCAATATATGGCAAGGCATCCACTATCACTTCACCAGACATTATTTAATCGTTAACTAAAGAAGTAAACAAACTCACATAACCACACTGCTGCAACTACTGAAGCCGCGTTCAGCCGCGTGGCCGAGAGTACCCGAAACATAGGCCGAAGCATGTGCTCGCGAAATTTGGCACCATTCAAATGTAAATATAAAAATTGTTTATAAATCGTAATTATTATAAATCAGATGCCGATTGTGATGACTTTGCATTGGGAAGCAATAAAGGAATGATAAATCAAAAATTCAAGCTGGTTAACTACGCCTGAAAAATTAATATCGTCATCATGATGGAACTTTTAATAGTCAATTAAAAATTTATAAAAAAGCAAATATAACAACTCAAATAGATTTATATGGGTTTAAAATATTATTAGGATCGAATAATTGCTTCAATTGTTTCATTTGGGATAGCGTAGCTTTAGTTTTCACATCCTTTAAATACTTGCGCTTTAAAAATCCGATGCCATGTTCCGCGCTAATACTTCCATTCAATTTAATTACGCGCTTAATAAGCCAAGCCTCAATGTATTCGTGTATTTCTGGTGTGTATTTCTCAATGGCGATTTGCAAATGCAAATTGCCATCAGCCAAGTGGCCAAAGCCGAAGACACAATTCACTTTCGTGCCCATGAATTCGCGTGTTTCTTCAACGAGTTGGTAGTATTTGGAATGCGGCATTGTGAAATCATAACAAAAGACGTATAAATCTTTCTGGAAAGAATCGGCAATTCGTTCACGTATTTTCCATAATTCCTAAAATAAAACACGAAATATTTCAATTAAAAAACCTAAACCTAAAAACGAAGAAGAACATACTTTAATTTTGGATGGTTCTGTTGCTAAAGTACCATTCAAAGTTAAATGCTTTACGAGCGTATACTCTAAGAAGTTGTGCATTTTCTCTTGATCATGCTGCTCATTACTCCCACTCGTTTCAATGAGCAAATAAAACGGATAATCACCAATCGGCGACTCGATGCCCAGTCTTTGACTCACAAACTCCATGCAAGTTCCATCAATGACTTCAACACTCGATAAAATCTCTCCTAGATCCTTCCTTGATTGTTTAAAAGTCTTCAACACTTTATCAAAACTCTGCAAGCCCATAAACATTAAGTTCACTGAACTCGGCTTAATCGGGCATTGTATTGCGACTTTAGTTATAACTCCCAAGGTTCCTTCACTTCCAATAAAAATATTTTTCAAATGATAACCAGTGTTATCCTTCTTCAAGGCGCTCATAAGATCAAGCACCTCACCATCCGCTTTCACCACTTCTAAACCTAATACATTCGAATGCAAATTCCCGAATCTAAATAGTCGTAGTCCTCCTGCATTTGTTGCAATATTACCACCAATCTGACAACTTCCCTTAGCGCCCAAATCAAGCGGAATGACAAGTCCTTGTTTTTCTAGTTCATTTTCTAAATGCTCCAGGATACATCCAGAATCACAAATGAGCACTCCGGATGTATCGTCAATTGAATAGATTTTATTTAATTTCGAAGTTGATAAAATAATTTCATCAAATACTGGAACAGAACCGCCAACAAGAGAAGTATTGCCAGCTTGTGGAACCACTGGTAATTTGTGCGTGTTACAATACTTAAGAATATTGGAAATTTCTTCTGTTGTTGTTGGATGTAGAATTAATGAACTATTCCCTAAATATCCAAAATTTGATAATACACCAAACTACTCAATCAATAAAACCTTCTTACCTTTTAAATGTTGCAACCAATCAATATTGTATTGTTCAAGATCAGATGAATCTGTTGTTAAATGTTTATCACCTAATAGTTGACGAAAATACTCAATGTGATTTTGAGCTAATTTCGTATAAGGACCACGAGTAACGTTGAAATTATTCTGAAAATAAAAGTATTAATAACATTTATTTAATCTTAATTAATTTACATATTTAATAAACTGGTTAAAGAATTAAAATAAAACGACTTTAATATAGTTTTTGATAGTTTATTAATTGACATCTGATAAGACTTTATACGGATTCAAAATGCCATTTGGATCCATCAAGTTCTTAAGATCTCTCATTAAATTTATTGCAGAGGATGACTTTGAATAATGAAGATATTTTGTCTTTTGAAATCCAATTCCATGCTCAGCACTCACACTGCCTTGTAATTCAGATACAAATTTATAAACAAATGGCTCGACTTTAGATTTAAATTCTTCATTATATTCTTTAGTCGTTATGTTTAAATGTAAATTTGAATCACCTATAAAAATTAAGATAATAATTGTACACGAAAAGCAGTTTAATTAATAGATTACCTATGTGTCCATAACCGCAAACAGTTATAGCATCTTCACCTAATATTTCTCGCATTCTTTCAACGATATTATAAAATTTGTCTAATGGTATTGAAAAATCATATTTAAAGACATAACCATCACATTGTAATCCTGGAGTAATTAATTCTCTTAATTCCCAAATATTACGCATTTTCGAAACTGCATTAGTCGCAACTCCATCAAGAACAATACCTTCATTCATTGTACTTGACAGAAAATTGTTTAATTTCTCTTCGTCATGGCTTACACAACTTCCTTGCGTTTCCACCAAAATGTAGAAAGGATAATTGCCGATTGGAGATTTTTTATTAAAGTGTTTTTGAACTACGTTTAAAGATTGCGCATCGATGAGTTCAAACGATGAAAGTATTTCAGTCAATTGCTTCTTGCATTTTCTAAATGTGTTTAGCACGTTTTGAAATGAATTTAACCCTGTATAAAATAAGGTTTTCTTTTCAATTTTTAATTATTTCATTAAAGTGTTCTTACCCAGAAAAGCAACATTTGTTGAAATTGGTCTTGCAACACACTGAATTGCAACTCTGGTCACAATTCCAAGAGTTCCTTCAGAACCAATAAATAAATGTTTCAGATGATATCCTGTATTATCCTTTTTAAGCGTATTTAAGCAATTAATTACATCCCCATTTGCTTTTACCTAGAAGTAGTCAAACTTTACTTCTAAGCCTTAAAAAGTTGGAGTTTGATTACAGCTTCTAAACCCAAAATATTTCCATGTAAATTTCCATA
Organism: Aleochara curtula; assembly: GCA_963978815.1. Lineage (NCBI taxonomy): Eukaryota > Metazoa > Arthropoda > Insecta > Coleoptera > Staphylinidae > Aleochara > Aleochara curtula. The sequence goes on from OZ022219.1 coordinate 934,736, forward strand.
TCGCAATAATCGTAATCCTCCCGCATTTGTTGAAGCATTCCCGCCAATTTGACAGGATGCTTTACTGCCCAAGTCTAAAGGCACCATAAAATCATACTTTGCCAATTCATTATCAATATTCTCCAATACGCAGCCAGATTCGCAGACGACAGCACCAAGCAACTCGTCAATTGATTCAATTCGATTCATTCGCGATAACGAAATAATTACTTCATCAAAAACAGGCACTGAACCACCAACCAGACCGGTATTACCACCTTGTGGGCATATAGCAATTTTATTTTCATTGCAGAATTTAAGGATTTGCGATACTTCTTCTGTTGTTTTCGGTTGCAACACGCAATTGCTATTTCCTGTGAATTGCGAATGATTGACAATAAAAAACTATTAAAAAGTGATGAATTTGAAAAAATTACCTCTAACGGTTTTAACCCAATCAATATTGAAAGATTCACATTCATCAGCATCACGGATCACTCGATTTGTTCCAAGCACTTGTTCGAAAAACTCGTAATGCGCTTTATTTAATTTCGTATAGTTGCCGCGCTTTATATTGTAGCGATCCTTTATAAATTATTTTTATTATTTTTAGTACTTATCTCCATAAATAAATTAATTTTAAATATCCGACGAAAAATGATTTGAAATGATCTAATAATTAAAGCTTAAATCGTCAAATCACGCGATATGAGATGGACAAAAGAAGAGGAAATGATAGTGATTTAATTATTATTTATTCTAAGTAACTGGTGTTAGAAACTTATTCACTCACCTTTGTAAAATCAGGTTTAGTCGCGAGTTTCTTCCGGAAAACATTTCTACAAATTTCTTGGAATGTTTGTCTCCTGATTCCACTTAACATTTTTACTTGTTAAGCTTCTGAAACAAATAATAAATACGTAAGTTATTTATAATATGAAGGATTCAAGCAGGATATATAGCGGAAAACCAACATGTTAAAAAAAAGAAGGCAGCGTGACCGGAACGCGAGTAAGCGCGGGTGATTTCAACCCTAACTGTTGGAGGTTTACAAGCGCAAGTGGGGGTGAAAGTGGGAATGTCGGCTTTTGCTTGGTGCTCACTGCATAACATTACACACCAACCCCGCCTTCCCTTATTTATATCACCTTATCACAACGCGACGAACGAAATCACTATCTATTTTCACCACCTGGATACCGATTTTACTTTACTTTTAATAATACAACAGTGATATGAAAATAAATCCACTTACTTTATACAAAGTTAAACCATAAAGGACTCACCATTTTTAATAAAGGAAAAATACTAAAAATATATGTATTTTTGCACATTATTTTAGCCAGGTAAATATGCGGAATTGTGTAAAAGTTTTGCATCAATAATGAGATATTTGAAAGTGTTTTTCTAATAAAATATCTAATCAACTAATATTCTAGCTTACCGGAATTTCTTATCTACAATTTTAATGCAAGTGTCTAGATTTTATCGTATGTTTTTACGTTAATAATGTACTTTTATTTCCATTTAAAATCATCATCTAGGTATAGAAAAACTAATGGAAACCAATTTATCATGACGTTGAGCAGCAGTTTAAAAATACAAAATGCATACACTTTTTGCATTACTAATCACGCATTAGAGCGTATTCACCATGGTAAAATGGTGTTCCCCTATCGCCCCAAGGGAATTTTAACCCTCGCTGCAATGAGTAAAGGGGCAATGCCAGCCGTCACCAGCCCATTGTATGCAATGCTGCACTCTGTCTCTATCTCGATGAGAATCAATGTAAAGTGGCAACCCTACGTGTTTGTAATTTCACCCTCCATTTGTCTCTCGCCCCAGTTTCTATTCTCATAATCTGGGTCACTTGTATTTGCTGAACAAATCCCCCGTATACTTTTTTCTTTGCCAAGTATTCTTGCTTTGTTTTGTCAGCCATGTCACTTTATATTGTACAAAAGACTTAAGTGCAGTGCAAACTTAAATCAACCTCTCTGAAAATGCAGAAAACTGCCTTTGAAAGTTACTTAGCCCACAAATTATTTCACAGCAGGAAATAATTTAAATTACAAAATTTGCTAGTAACAAAATTTGTACTAAGATCTCCAATGTAGGTATTTTAGAATTTGAGCGTCAGGTACCAAAGCAACTCAGGTATTTGGCCCTCCTTGAATGATGGCCATCAAGGATGGCAATAGAAAGGCGACAACCGTAAGGTGATTTCCTTGTTCTTCATCAATGATACAAATTCAAAGAAGCCAATCCCCTCCGATCAAACACATACGCCCTAAGAGCCCAAACCGATTCACAATTCCGGAGCGTGATACTGCTCGCCAGTTGCGCGCGGTTGCTCCTTCGGCGGGTTTATTGCATCATCATCCCTCCTATCAGTCCTACATTTGCATTGAGTGCGCGCGCCGTTTTACTGTTATCTCGCATTCCCCGCCCAAAATATTTCTTGCATTCTCTCGTCTTCCATCATTCGCTCCCACCAAAACCGGACGTCATAAAATAACGTTACATGTAACTCGTTAATTTTTAACAAACGATCGTTCAGACTGGAGACTGGAACATTTTCCAAAGTTGTCGCATACCCAGAGATGTATAATGTTTTTAGCTTAGTTGGCATGCAAACTTGGTCGAATCCGCATACATATTTACTTGTAGTGATAACGCGTGTTATCAGTCATTAGCCATACATCATCGCTGGCAGCGCGATAAGCGCACAAAGCTAAAAGGTGGGTGGTCATGAGCAGTGTACGTATTTATCCTCCAATCAGCCAAGTGCCCCGGGTACAAAACTGAGGGCCAGATGGAAAACTACAGCGCGCTTCCGCCGCCGCCACCAATCAGACGTGGTGTCGCATGCGCATTGTGAGGTGCTAAAAATATTTTCAAAATTTATCTCTCGACCGTATGTCGCTCTTATTAGTGTGTGTACGTGATTACGATTGTGCAACGCGTAACTACATCGTGTAAGACTCGGTGGGGATAATAAGTGCTGGTTCAAGACGCGGTGCGACGGGTAAAAAAAGGAAATTGCTGCGCGCGCGGTGAAGGCCTTCTACTCGCTCCCACTGGCGGTCGGCCGCCTTCCAATGAAGCCGTCGACGTAGCTCTAATCATCAGCATTCGACGTGCCTCTCGCGGCCTATTCGAACACGCGGTCACGATATAGCCGTGTGCATAAAACCCGCATAGTAGTAGTGCCAGTACTCGGCCATCTTCGGAGTGCCCGGAGCATAGCATTTCCGGGTAGTGTGTGTCAGGCTTGTGCATGTGTAAATGTGATTGGGAATCTGCTTTCGTGTGTTATTACTCCTCCGTTTGCTGCGATATGGACACCACATTTACCAATCATTATGGATATTTACACAATTAAGGTAGGATTGCTTGGGGTCATCGATACTTTTGGGCAATGTAGCTCAAATGGGGCAGGGTACGGATATACCGGAGTGTTACAAACACATCAGTGTACATTGCGCCCTCTATATGATAAAGGCAGTATTTAATTTTTAAATGTATTCCTTTTATTATTATTTTTAAACATCGCCTGCTTAGAAGACAGTCGTATCTCTGATCTATAAACTCCAAAGAGCTACAGTAGAATGGTCATAGCGGACTTGACTACGCGTTTCTTTTCTTAAATTAACTATTCCCCTGTTAAAAAAGAAGTAGGAACTTAAAATTGTTCAATAATAATTGAAAAATATTATCTATAATTGGAACAAATCTATCTCAAAGACTTTACAATGGCAAAGAAACGTAAACTCTTTTTTGGCTTCTGCATGCAACCAACCCGCATCCGACGGCCGAGCAAAAACTTGCTCTGAAACCGCAAAGCAAACATGTTCACTTACTTCCACCCTTCTTTTCGAATAGGGCTATTGTATTCGCAATCGTAAAGCATCACACGTAAGAAAAAGCATGACATTTACTGCTTGTTACAGTTATTAGCTCAATTTATTTTTTTTAAGTCAGAGCAAGTGCGCGTTTTTTCTTTTCTTTTATATTCGTTTCAAAATGAAGACCTGGAATTTTTAAAACTTTTATTTCTTAATGCAGTAACATCCAATTTTGATTTTTCATTAATTTTATGTACCAGAGAAAATTCGGTTAACACGAAATAAGTAAGACCCAGCCAAGTCTCAACTCGACGCAGGTAGAAAATGTATAAACTGAAACTTCCCAAGTGGAACACAACGGTAGAACTTGTGTGTTCGCAGGCAACGAACGCAGTATGCAAGAAAAAAAGAAACTTGTGGATGTGGCCGGAGGAATGATTTACTATGTTATTCAGTCCCCCGTTTCACTCGCACGCATTATCATTACAAGCGTTTGAATGAAAGTTTCTTCGTTGTTCACACAAGTGATTATCTCCTCCGAACGCACGCAAAGGTACCAGTGTGGAATCGTTCCGGCTGAAAACTTTTCGTCGTCGCTATCGCTCGTCTCTTATATAACGCCAAACAATAATTATACATGCAGTAAAATTACATAACGCAAGTTATATTCCACATACGTTGGCGGTTTGCGCATATAGTCCGGTGACTGTGCGCAGAAACAAATGCGAAAAGTTTTTATTTAGGTCAAAGACTCCGCCAACCACAACTACTCCTGATTGTTCATGACCTTGATGGCTCATCCTGTTGTTTATAAAACTTTTACTTTGTTCATTATACAGTGAAAGCATAATTTTAGATTTTTTTGGGCATTTCCTTTTTTTCGGTAAAAGAATAAACGCGTTAATTTTTCAATAGGCATTCATTGTATGCATTCTACGTGATTAGAACAAAAGGTAAACAACAGGCAATTGTTTTTGTTAGTAGTGGCTCATTGTTATGTTGATTAACAAAGGTGCATATTGCATTAATTTGAGAGCAATTCTCAGCAGGAGTGATAGTTTTAAAGCTTGCTCAGTTTGACTTAAAGTTTAGCTAACTTTTTTGTGTTATTAGTGTGTTAATGCTGATTTAGCAAAATACTTAGAAGACTAAGCAATATACAGCAATGTGCGCTTTCTATCAGTCTAGTGAGCCAGCCGACTAGGACGGCTGGCGGCAGAGTTTGCTTGTTCGCAAAGCACGAACACTCGTTGGTTGCCTGGTCGATTCGAACAAACGCGGCGAGCCGGCCGGATCAATACATTGAAACTCCGAAATGCTTTCCCTCTTTCCCGACACTGAATTTCCTCGGCTGGCTAAGTATCTTTGCCAACAACTTCATTTCACACTCTACTCTCTCCGAAACCGAGAGTTTTTCGCCAAAACTAATGCTCAAAATGTACTTTTCAAAAATGCGCTTAAATACCTGTGATAATTTAAAAGTTGTTTTCAATCAACAACAAAATATATTCCAACAGATAAATTTATTTGAAAAAATCACCTGATGTTTGGAGTGGTTTTCTCTTGATAAATAATTAAAAGGATTCGTTTTCTACACAACTGCCGCATGCTTAGAGCAAAGCTTGATTTAAATGTGATTTAAATATGCAAACAGGGGGGGCATAATCAGACGGGATTAAAACACGTTTACTTTAGTGATAAGATAACTAAATTGGTCAAGCAAGTTATCTATATACATGTTCAGTTCGATAATCACAAATCATTCAAATGCGACGTTAATATGTCAATGACTGAATAATTGTATATTTTTGAATAACTCACCTATTTTTAATGAAAATATCCTCAAAGTTAGGTACACTTTAGAAGCAAGTTTATTCACTAACAAACAAGTTCAGACGGGCAAGCAAACTCAGATTATTGGAGAATGAATGCGCGTGGTGCGATTGCCGGCGGATAACGAACGATTAATTTGTGCGCTCTGCAATAATTAGCAAAGTGCGAACAGTGCCCGTGTTGCGCTCATCTCTTATTGACGACGCGTTCGAAACGATCGTAAAAGTCGCGAGAGCGCACTAGGCCAGCACCAGATTATATGCGCGCATGCAAATACAACACCAATACTTCTCGCACGTACAAGCATGACGCTGTTTATCGTAAGTCATTTCGACTTAGCCTTGAGACTCCTCGCGTTGCTCATCGTACACACTTTACAATTCAACAACCGCGCGACATCTGCTGCTTTTCTCCTCGTTGATTGTTATGTCACATTATGCGTTATGCGCTCGCTTTCAACAACAACCTTGCTCATTGCCATAGGTTAGTGGACTTCCGTACATGAATCACGGTTCGACAATTAATGTTTTTTAAATTTGCGTAATTTCTCATTCAATTGCCAGCGCAAATAGAGTATTTTAATTTTCTACAATTTCCGCATAGCTCTTTAACTATCAGTGAATTAATTCACCCTTAAACCCACTGTTACCCTTAGCAAACTTGTTTCTTGTTTCTTTTCTTGAGCACCTGCTTTACTGCGGTTGACCACACTTTGGCAAACATTGACTGAAACAATTACCATCCACTTTTTAATTAAATTCATTCGTGATTAAGTTTCTTTTTCTGCATTTTAAGGATGTACCATAAATTTGATAATAATTGGAAGTATTTGAAAAGTTAAGCTACTTAATCCTTAGGTAAACACGCCTTGGAATAGATTTCCAAGGAAGAAAGCAATGACTTAAGACCTTTTGAATATTAATAAAGTGAAATCTTCTTAGAAATATCAAGCTAAAATTCATGGAAATTTTCCAAAGGAAGAAAATCTTCTTGAGTACTTTTTAATGACGCGCGTTTTTATCGCATCAACATTATACTTGTAATTATTTCGTATAGCTGAGAAATTCTTTGTACATGAAGAACAAATCGAGTTCGTGATTACACGTCGAGTTCGGATAGTCATCCGTCGCTAGACGTTGTCTGCACATTTTCTACCACCTCACATGCACTTTGTTAGCGTAATATTACATGTTCGGCACGTGAATATAACAAGCGCAAAACTAATGATCCACTGTGAAATGCGCGAATAATTGAAGAGGATCTATTGCAAACAATCCGCGTATTTTGATCCTGCATATTATTCCAAGTGTTGGCAGGATCTGCACACTCTGTACACATTCAAGAATCCGCACTGATAAAGCGCAAACGCGATGACCTGCTCGCTTGTCTGGTGAACGAACGCGGCCTTGATATTGAAGACGAGAGTGTGTTGCGTCCTGAAGTTTTAGGGGCCAAAACGGCAAACGGCAAACTTTGCCGAAATGCTTTTCAAGTTGAAGGACAAGCATAATTTGAAATGTGAATTGTGCTTCGAGTTTCTTTCTAACAGAGATTCATATTTTCTGATCTTTTCAAAAGTTAGCTAACAATTTCTAGAATCTTTATGCATGTTTTGAATACTTGTAAGATTTCTACTCACATATTCTGAGATGAAATCTTTGGCTTGCTGTTTTACGGGGGAATTTCCTAAGACGTTCGAAGCACGCTCAAGATATTCTAAAAACAAATAGCCTCACATTTCAACTTTTTTCAAGTCGCTGCGCGCATCTCTTTACTTACCCACGCACAAAAATGACAAGCATTTTATAAACAATCGCTGGACATCGCGCTGCGCTCCCCGAGCAGGCAAATCCACCTAGCACGAAACGAATGTTCGTGCTGCATGCATAGAATGCAGAATGGGGTTCCTCAGTAAATACCAAGCGGTCGACATGCGTCCTTTGCCTGCCCGCGCAGCCGGATGCCCATGGAATGAGACCCAGCCATATTTATTATCGTTCTCTCCTCACGAGAGCATTGCAGGCACATGTCGGCCCATCGAGCACACAATGTCGACTTGCGGAGGCCATTTTTAATGATCCCCTACGACGTTGATGCGGCTCGGCGCCCACATGCTGTGACTATCCATGCACGCAGGTACTGCATGCTCAGTCCCAAGAAGAGGGCATTATTACAGTTTCGCCTTTCGCTTGTATGCGTGAAACAACGCCCCATCATCATTACGTTGGGCTAGTCCAACGGAGCATTTACGATGCATGCCATTCGGGGCTAAAAATCGTAATTAGACAATTAATCTTGCTCCGGCAATCAAAAACTCATTAACTCGCCGTGTTATTATCTACGTTTAATTGGCAAAACCCACGAGGAGATGTGTTAGATAATAAGTCAATTGAATGCATATAAATATTGCCATTTTCATTACTTTATCGTAAAACAATAACTACTCGGAATCAATAGAACCAAGGAGTGTGATATTAGTCAAGGAACAATTTCTACATTTTAAATAATCAGAAGTTAAGTTATTCTAATTGAGAATAACTGCAAGGAATAGAATATTAGCAGTCCCCTCCATGTTATTGTAAGAACCATAGATAAAGAGGGTGAGCACAAGTGAAAAACTCGTTCCTAGTCAGGAATATTGCTTCCTCATTGAACTGAATACCATTTTTCCGTAATAATTAAAAAGAGGAAAAGTAATCATCAATACTAATTAGCTCCACATGCATTACCAAATATTTGGTGCAAGTTGATATGTGGATAGTGGCGGTTTGAAAACCCTATAACCCAGAGGGAAAACTCAACACGGCAGGAGCAGCGTATTCACGGAACGTCGGATCGATACGAGCCTTGCTCGCACGGCATCTGAGTCAGCTGCCGACCACGCTGCGAATGAAATTGGAATGCAGTGCGCTTGGGAGCCACCGGGTTCCGCTCGTCCTTTCTCACTCCGCGCGGTGGTTCCCTTCCGCTCGCAATGCGCATGCAAATGGCAGCAGGCAGGCCGGTTATTGTACCCTTCTCTCCTTGCTCACGGAGCAGCAGGCAAACAACATCGCTGCAGTAGAAAAACTCGTCGAAGCAGTCGACGAATCAAGGAGACGACTGCACGCATGCAGCGCACCATAGTTGGTGCTGAGTGCGCGATGCCTTGAAAACATTATTATAAACTGGGTTAGCTTCGTACAAGGTTGTATGTTAAACCACAGCTGTTTGTACCGACTATGGAAAAATGGTCGCTTCTAATTAGCATTATTAGTGGTCCGAGGCACTAATCATAATTAGTATAATTTGCTAGTCAAACCAAACACCCATGCAAATTCTGGTTTTAGTAGTTTAGCTCAAGTTATGTTGCGCCTTTCGAAAGAGAATTTTGCATTTCATGCTTTTCTTGTGTTTGTTGGGAAATGCCATGGATGGCTGAACTCCACGCTGCGCATGTGGCATTCAACTCTCTTCTCCGCACCCGCGGAAAGCGCATTTCCGCTTCCAACGTGCGAAGGGGCGAGAGGGGGGAGCACATTTACTCGATTGCCGCTGGGAAAAGATAGGAGGGAGCGCTCGTAGTCGGAAAGACCGAAGGGCGGAATTTCATTGCCGGAGCGCGTTTTCCCGGCATGGCAACTGCTCCCCTTGCAATAACTTGATGGATGGATTTTGTTCTCCACGTTGAACAAAAATTTAAACAACTTTTTCCAAGGGTTTCGTTTTCCTGCCTCAGAAGAAGGAACCACATAGTGTTTGAAAGTCCATCAAGCAAGAGTTGTTGAGAATATTTTGCTAGGGTACCATCGGGTACCACGCTTAATAATAATTACTTTGTAAAAGTTCTAATGAATTGAAATAGAAAGCGTCAACCGGTGCTGACTAGTTGGTCGGTTGGTAATGATTGCGCGTCCATTACTTTCAAACATATTTATAAAATATGGTGGTACTAATCAATTCAACGACTGCGACGACTGGTTGTGAAGCAACCTTCTCTAACGTGATGCTTAATCTTTCAACTCATATTGCTATCCTTCCTATCCTCGGCAGCAAACACTATGTGTTATCCTCGTCAACGCCGCCAGCTTGATTCGCGTCAGCTGCGCAACACGCCGCATAAGCTGGGGGGGAACGCTCTCTCGCTGGCAATTCCAAGCGTTCGGTAACGATGGCTTCCCTCCGCTATGGGTTACCACTCCATGGGGAGCAGTCCTTGCCGAGGAGATGTTGTGGCCAATCGGCGTCATAGTGGGGAGCAGACTTCTCGGATTGGTGGCACCAAGGACATCCACTCGCTGCAAATGAATACGACGCTTGCGTACGCATGTCCGCTCGAACACGGCTATTGTGTTTGAGGTACGTCGGGGGAGGCATGGTCTTCAGTTCATGGTGTAATACAAACGTGCGCAGTTCGTCGTTGTGTTTTGGTTCCGAGCAGTGTAGTGTGCATGGATCGCGCCGGCGCATGGAATTTGTATGTGCTCTCTAGTGTTGTGCACAAACGCCTAATGGTTCTCGCTTTTAGTTTGTTTGCCACAGTTTTGTTAGTTTTTCTTACATTCGCCACGGCACCGAGCATTAGCGCTTCCTTTGAATTAATTTGATAATGGAACGGAGGTCTTATGGTTTCTTTACGAAAAGGTTTGATTTTCTTTTTATTTCATCTTAGTTGCGTGCGTTTGTTGGGTACTGCGGATAACGTTGACTTAAACTGATTGGGTACGTAATGCGATCGTATTTTTAACGACTTGCATTTTTTAAACTGTTATTATTCTTATTATGTCATGTTCGTATTTTGCGCGTTGCATGTGTGTGCGTGCGCGCAGAAGCTTTCTGCCGCTTCTTGGTACAGAGGCACAGCCTGTGTCTGACTGGCTCCCCTCCGGCGCTGGTGGCGGGGAGTTTCCAATGCCCCACAACTTTATGCCTGGTGCAAGTGGGATCTCTGCTTTAAAGAGCTGCTAGACGAGCGGCGTTGGCAACGCCGTATTCGCTTTAACTGTTATGCTTCTATTTCACTTTCGTGCGCCTGTAAACTTGGTCGCTTTCATTCCAACGCGTGTCCGACTGTCTTAAAGCACATGGATCGCTTCGGAAGGGCAAACGAATGCTCCTCTTTAATGCTCATTCTTCGCATGCTCTCCGCGTTTAAAGTTTGAACACTCGCATAAATAGTCGAGCGGGAAATATGCAAGAAAAACGCGCATTATCTATGCCGCAATTAACGACTTTGATTACATGATTTACTTATTTATGTTTTCTAATTATAGAAAACGATTAGAACAAATAAATTGTTTGCCGATATGAACAGAACAAATAAATTATTTACTGCATTGTTGTTTTGTAATAATAAACAAAAGACAAAGATACGGCATGTGCGCGCTAACGTTTTGTTTCCGCATAGGGTTGCGTTGCTGTGCTCCCTATGTTGTTAAGGGTCATAGGGGAAGACATGAATGCGTTAGGGGAGAAGCTTAGTGGAAGAGGGCTAAGACAGAACTTGAGAGCATTCGTTCATATCGAATAACATCCCCTTCGTTATTACGACGGTACCGTTGGTTGCGCGTTAGGGTGCGTTAATATTGGGTATTTCGTCCGCCATTACTGCACGACAAGAAATGTGTTACCACGTTTCGTTGTGGGGGACATTTATACTTGGAAACTTGGCTGGATGCATTTTTAAAATATATTCTTTCTTTTATATATAGATCTCAACACTACGATAATCTACAACAAACAGCTGATCAACAACAGCAACAACAATCGCAAGCGCAACAACAGCAACAGCAAAAACAGCCTCTGAAAGATACAACTAATACTGCGACTGGTACGTTAAGAGCTGGCAAATTAGCTGGTGAAGAAGATCACAAAGAAGACGTTGATCAATCAAGTCGTAACACATCGCAATCTGAAGATACAAACGGATCTTTGCAGTGCTTAGAGACTCTCGCACAAAAAGCCGGAATTTTTGATATAACTGCTGAAGACTGCAAATACGATGCAGCAAACACATTGCTAAACTTGGAAAGTGGTCAGCACTTACACGAAGCCACGCAAGGGCAATCCGGTGTCAATATGAGTGAGATGAATAAGAACAATCAGATGGAGCAAGCACAACAACAGCAGCAACAGCAGCAGCAGCAGCAGCAACAGCAGCAACAACAACAGCAGCAGCAGCAGCAGAACCAAGCGCAACAACAGCAGCAGTCCGCGCAACAGCAAGTTGTGCAACAACAAGTCGTGCAGCAGCAGCAAATCCAGCAAGTGTCGATTCAGCCGGAGCAAACTTTGGTTCCGGCGCAGTCACCGCAACACATTCAGCAGATTGCGGCTGTATCCTCGGGAGCACAATGCGTTCAAACGTCCATGGGTCCGCCGCAACACACGGTGTCGATGCACCAACAAGTTGCCCAGGGCGGTCAAGTGATACAAACCCAGGGAGGGCAATTGCTTGCAACTGGATCGAATAATACAACGATAACCACAATGAGCCCGCTGCAGCAGGCGACAGGGCACACGCAACAAATTGGTGACTGGGGACATGGACGTGTCCAAGTTATACAGCAACCCATACAAAATCAAACCTTTATGCCACAACTGTATAACGCTCAGGGACAGCTCATAATGCCGGGAAACATTGCGCTACATCCTGGCATCAATCCCCAGCAGATACAGGTGATTACGAAGCCCTTCCAGGGCAATCAACTTGCTCCTCATATGATAACAACCGCGCAAGGCAAGCAGGTGATACAAGCAAGCCAGGCAACTGGCTTTCCGGGATATACCACAATTCCGACCACGCAAAATCAGCAAACTCTCGTGTTCAGTCAACTACAAATCGGCTCTCAGCCCAACTTAATATCCACGCAATCAACAGGAGCCGCCGGTAACGCGCTCAACCAGCAAAAAACACAGGAGGTGCATAAAGTGCAAATGCAAGGACAAAAAGTGCAGATGCAAAAAGTGTCCGGGAATGTGCAAACAGTAGCCGCGCAACAGCAAGGACAGTGCGTGCAAGTTTCACAGGCAATGATTGGATCACAGCCTACAACGCAACTTATCAGTCCCATCCAGCCGAACGGTCAACCGATGCAGTTCACTCCGTGGCAATTCAATGGTCTCCCACAAGTTTGGACCACTAATGGTCTACAGTCCCAATTGATTGCTCAAAATCCAATTTTCATTCGTGGCACTCAACCTGATGGTTCTCCTGGTGGTATGTTTATTCAGCAGAGTGCACAAGCAGCAACAATTCAAACACAACAAAATCGTAAGTTCTTTACGTCGAGATTATTATTTAGATGTTAATTAATCATTGAAATATATAGCGGCCGCAAATAGTATAACAGCACAGGGCATTCAGCAATTGGGGAAGCCGAGGCCTCCTTCAGATAATATTCAACCCAAGCAACCTACATCGAGACCATTAAATATCCTGCCATCAAGTCCGCAGACTATTCGACCTGCTAGTTCTGTGTCTACCCAAACAATAGGGGCACAAACACAGGTAAATAATTTTGTATGTATTGAAACAATTCCGCTCCGTATTATAATAAGGCATCCAAATAGTTGTTTTATTATCCATTCCTTTAAAGGTAATGGGAGTCAAGGCTGCAACCAAGGTGCGTGCGAAAGCCCTGGGTATTCGTACATCTCCAGCACCGAAAGCAGATGCAGCGAATCAAACCCTCACAAAACCCTACACACAGGCAATGCCACAACTAGGAAACAAGCAGTAAGTAACTCATTGTTAATACTATAAATATGGGAAACCAACAGCGATTTAAATTACTTAAAATGATTTTAATCGTTGTGTTTATACAACTTCAAAACTTGTATAAATTTTTCCCTATATCATAAGGATTTTCTCTGAGTACTGCCGTGAAAGATAAAGATAGTACTTCGTTCAATTTCCAACATTTCTATTAAAATATAAGTAGTAGTTAATTTGAGGACTATTCACGGGTATTCCCATACTAAAATTTCCCAATTGTTCAGGATGCTCATAATGAATACGTCAAGTGGAATAAGTATGATACCGGGCTCGCCGATGACCACTGAAAAGGCGCAACAGTTGGTTGTGAATCAGAAACAATTACAAACGGCACAGCAACCGCAACAACAAACTCAGCAAGTAATCATGCAACAGCAAGCATTGCATCAACAAGCATTACAGCACATGCAGTTCCAAGGACAACAGCAGCATTTGCAGCCAAAGATGATGAGTGAGTTATTTAAGGATACTGGTGATTCAAATTATTGATTATTTCAATCGCAGCAATGCAGACTATACAGCAACCAATGCAAGGCATGCAGGGCGACAGGCCCATTATGCCTGTAGTATCAATGAGTACCCAACCGACTGCACAAGTTCAACAAACCATGCAACAATTGCAAGGAACAATACAACAAGGCGTACCTTTACAATCGAATTTGGCGGTAACCCAGCAACCGGTGCAAATGAATATTCAACAAATACATTCGGTGAGTAGTGATTGATAGATTGTTTTAGATCAACAACTACATGTAGTTATGGAAAATAACAATATTTTTATCTAGCAGCTGCCGCAAATGACACCCCAGGGTGCTATTATTGGTCAACTACATACGACACCGACTGGCATATCACAAGTAACATCATCTCCACAAATTCAGCAATTGTCACAAACTGGACCTAACACAATCACTATATCTACGGCACCTCAACAAATCCCTCTTCCCGCGACTGTCCCCTCTCTGAAAACAGACGTTGAAACGATAAGTGCTGATAGCAGCGGTGAAAATACAGTCGCTTCAAAGGAAAACGGCCTCATAGGTTTGTGCAAAATTGGTAATTTTTACATTAAAAACTACTACAACAAAGCACTTGTAGAGCCCAAAGCTGAGCCTCAGTCTGTTGAGGTGAAACCTATTATTAATGGTGTGGAAGTAACTAACCCAACAGCAACTGTACAACCAACACCAATGCCTGGTATCGTACCTTCTGTGCCTTTATCAACGACAACTGACAGTGGTGGTCTTCCTATTGCAATTACTCCTGAAGAAGTTAAGGAGCGCTGCCCACCTAAAGCCTTGGTTAAACCCCAAGTTCTCACACATGTGATTGAAGATTTCGTTATTCATGAGTCTTCAGAGCCTTTCCCAATTACAAGAAGCTCGTTAATGGGCGACTATAAACATGGCAATTCTGAAAAGGAACATCCTGATGAGCCACTCAAGAAAAAGCATGCTGGAAGCAATGATGATTTAGATTTAACGAAATTAGATAATCCAGAAAAGTGTGAGAGTTGTGGTGTCAGTTTGGCAAAGTCAAAGTTTAAAAAGAATAAAAGATTTTGTTCTATTGCTTGTTCAAAGAATGCAAAGAACAGAGATGGAAAGAAAAAGGGGGATAAAGACGATGCCATGGAGCTTGACGTGGATTCCGCCGTTTCTGGTATGGAATGCGACGACAGAATTCTATTCCGGGATGATTCTGTACCCAAAATTGATCCAATCAAGTGGACTGTACGTACTTGTCCCATTTGGAAATTATAACATTATTAATTATTATCGATTTACAGGTACAAGAAGTATATGATTTCATACGAAATTTACCAGGCTGCTCAGATTATGCAGAGGATTTCCAAATTCAAGAGATTGATGGACAAGCTCTCATGCTTCTGAAGGAAGATCATCTGATGTCTGCAATGAATATGAAATTGGGACCAGCTTTAAAAATTGTTGCTAAAATTGATGATATGAGAATAGATAAGGAGCCACCCAAGCAAGTTTAAAATGATATCTAAGTGCACATAAACTTTTAAGCGTTTTAAACGTGATTTTTTACTCAATGTAAAAATTTGTAAATTATTCTGTGAATCTTAATACTTTATTTATTAAGCGGCATATTTCTAAGTTTCTACTTTTTGACCATTTATGTGTTCTTTAGAATTATGTATATAATGTAAAATGGTAGATTTGTATTTCATGATACAAAAATGTTTCAATACATGATACAACTTTTTGTAGGTCCAGTTATTAGGAGTCTCTTCTATTATTATTAGACCGCGAACGACTGAGTATAACAATAACAGCTTCAATATGATCAGCTGTTGCAAACCAGTCGTATGCGAGCTATGTGTTATACAAACAGTTTAGTCCGCGGATGTCAAAAGTGTAGGTCAGTACGGAATGTGTTTATTCGCCAGTGTTTCATAAATAATTGACGTGAACCTAACAATTTGTAGAATCTAAACAGTTTTTATCGTAAGTAAAGTGTTAAATATTAGTACTTTGTTCCTGGCCTGGGTGCAAATCGTTGTTACCATACATAAGAAGAGTTATAAACAAATAAGGTTGGTGAAATACTTATTAACTTGCATGAGTTATTTATGGTCTAATTGTTGTTAGTTCCATTGATATTATCTACATTAGAGTTTAGCATAAAAAGCATGGATGTGGTATTCATTTTCTTTGTTCCTGATGACTAACAAACATTTATATGATGTGTGAATGAAATTATAATTTATACATGTTTATTTGCATTGTATATTCTTGGCTCATTATTCAATTCCCATAACTAGTACAAATTGATACTAAAATTAAGGCACGTTACTGGGTAAAGCATTATTGTAATATTCCGTTTACTGCTGTATGTTGGCATAGACTTATTTGTTGCAGTGATGTTCTTAGCACAATACTTATTGTGGGTTGTTGTAATTGTTGGTTTGGTAAGTTCGTTTGCATCTTGTTTTAATGGGGACCTGAGTGAGACAGAATGTCCGGACGATTGTGACTGCCATTATTTTCGCGTGAATTTGGTAACCGATTGCTCCGAGAGTAATTTGACGCAAATACCTTACGAGGAGATCAGTCCAGATGTATATATACTTGATCTCAATGGTAACTACATTAAAGATGTCGATCCGTTTCCTAGTGATATAAAATTACGGCGTTTACAACTTGCGGATAATTTAATCACCGAGGTGCGTCATGGTTCCTTCGCCAATTTGAACCACATTATTGATGCGGATTTTGCTGGTAACCGCATTCGGAAAATTGATCCTCATACTTTTGAGTAAGTTAACACTATTCTTGCTTAGTTTCTAGTTAGTTGGAAGTAGGTATATTTATAGTATACCTATTACAGAAACAAGACTGGGTTTCTAACACTAGAACTCCAAGATAATCAACTAGATCATATTGATGGTCCTTTTCTATACAGCAATACCCTTTTATATATTGACATCAGCAATTGCAACTTAAATTATCTGAATCCTCAATTCTTTGCAAACATATCATCATTGCATACACTCGACTTATCCAGTAACCCACTTGGCACCCTAAAGGGACCGGAATTTATACCACTGCGTGACCTGAATAGCTTGAAGATGAATCACTGCCAACTTACATATATTCACTCCAGCACATTCGATATGCAGTCCAACTTAAAGTCTTTGGAATTATCAGGAAACTTGTTTAGCAGGCAAACCAAATGGGAGTTTGTGATGCATCCACTAGTACGTCTTGAATATGTTGACTTCCGGAATGCATCATTAATAGTAGATGATTTACCTTCATCCACATTTGCTTCCAACATATATTTGCGCACGTTAATCATTGCCGAGAATACATTGGGCAGATTCGACGTTGCGGCAACAATTGGTGAAGGTCTGGCACACCTTGAAATTCTCGATTTATCCTATTGTCACCTTTCGGAGCCATTGTCGGAAGACGCATTTGCTCATGCAAATAAATTGCGGAGTCTAGATTTATCAGGAAATACACTCTTTGCATCAGATTTGCTACTTGCTTTGGCACCGTTAACAAAACTTCAGAAATTATCGCTGAGTCATTGCGGGTTGAGTGTGTTGCCAGATACCTTTCACAAATTTCGGAGTCTCATTGAGTTGGATATATCGCATAACCCATTAAACGACGTGTTTGTCCGACTGCTCGTACCACTCGAACGTTTGGAATATCTAAATATGGGGTACAGCAATCTCTCATATATTTCGCCTACGACATTCACCAAGATGACGTCAATGAAGCGCCTGGTTCTCTCTGGTAACGACCTTAACTCTCTCGAGAGTGGACTCTTTGCAAACCTTACACGTTTGGAAAGTTTGGCACTCAATTCCTGTGGACTTAGCAAACCGTTTAATGCGACTGTTTTCTTTAACAATCTAACATACACCGACCTTACAGAATTGCAATTAGCTGGTAATCCTTTGAGGGTATCTCCTGAAGGTCCATTGCTACCCAAACAATTATCACGCCTTTTGGTCCTTGACTTGAGCAGTTGCAATTTGACTTTTTTACCTGTTGATGCATTCTTACATACCACGAAAATCACGCACCTTATCCTGTTTGGTAATCAACTTACTGCCACTGATGGTGATCTGCGCTTTTTACAATTACTGCCTAAATTGCAAGTGCTCGACTTGCGTTATAATAAATTGACCATGTTTGCACCATTTGATCTATCAGCCAATAACGATATTGAAAAATTGAAATTGGTTGGTAACCCTTGGACATGCGACTGTTGGGTGAATGGATTATGGAATTGGGCGTTAGCGCAGCCACCGAAATTGAGCATTCTAGAGGGTGCAACTATTGATAATCAGGATATTACTGTGGGAAAGACCAAACGCAAGCGATTGTTGATTTGTCATCATGACGAAAGCAAATCACCTCAGCGCGTAATCTTATCAAAGAAGGGAAATCGAGCTAGCGTTCCTGCTGTGAGCGCAATGAATCGCACTTGGGCAAAGTATGTTAAAGAATCAGGATGTCCTGGAAGTAGTGCATTGGCGCGTCAGCGACCAAAACGTAATACTAATTCGTATAAAGTGGAAACCACTGAAGAAAAATTGATCAATGAAGCTAATCATGTTTTGAATGATTGGGGCCACAATTTTGTTTACGTTTTATTTCTTTATATCTTTAGTTTAGCAAGCGTTTTTATATTTTATTTAATATTTCAGCATTTTATTTGCCGCAAGAATCGCACATACAAAAATAATTAATAGCTGGCTTTGCAGCTTTTCTATTTTTAATTATCTAGTGTCATGGATACATTGTGAAATAACATTGTACCATTGTCAAAAAGACTTTATTCACGTAGTGATACATTTCAAAGAAGAATAATTTAAATAGAATTTTACGAAAGAGATTATAAACAAATAGAAAAATGGTTTTGAAAAGGAAAAAATTCAATTTCAGCTATAATTATATGGAGGAGGCAATATTTCCATCTCTTCGTGAAAGATGGTTTCTTATTCACACTGACCCAGTGTGGTACCAAACAATTGTTATGGGAATACTGATTGAAATCTTTTTAACCATCTACGCCATTCCATTGGAGCTACTTCCTGATACAACTTCGTATTATATCTTCAAACGTGAGAAATTCCTAAAATATTACGATTGAAACACTGGGAAATATTATTTCTAGGATTCCAGATAATATTTCATGCAATATATGGGATAGATATTTTCCTCTTCATTATTGAACATGTTGCCTTTAGTTTCGCATACCCATTACCAAATCCTGCGTATCGGCCACTACCTGTGCTACTTCTCGAAATAATTTCCCTCTTCCCCTTAGAACTCATGTTTCCAGTCAGTGATCCCAAAATCTATATGAGTTTGGAGATGGTACATACCTTAAAGATATTTAGATTCTGTGCGCACGTTGTAAACAATCGGCGTGCCCGCTTCAACAGATTCATGACACGCTTTTTCGAGATCATCGTATTCATTTTGGCGGTGCCTGGATTATTTATTCACATACTTTATTTATCCGATTTGGTTGCAACCCCTGACGATGTCTACGATTCATACGTCATTGCCTTTGTAAATGGTGCGGGCCAAGGGTATGCGATTGATGAAGTTGGACGAAATAGGACTGTATATACTTTTGAATTGGTATGCATTATCCTATCGGTAATGTTCATGTGCTTGGTAATCTTCCCCTCAAACTGCATTATGATCATTGCTTACATCGAATCAAAGTATCAGAGATATGTTTACTCGGAACGTGTTAATCAATTCAATCGTCAAGTTGCACCCAAGTACAGACTTCCTCCATCCGAGCACCAAATGGTCATCAACTATTTTAATGAGAATTGGCGTATTCGGGGTGGTTATAGTTTAAATGCGTTTGGATATTATCTACATCCAACTCTCCATGCAGAAATTGCTACCGATGATTGCTTTATTGCATTTAAACATTCACATCTATTCAGGGATGTACAATCCTACTTTCTAAAAGCATTATCCTGCAAAATGATTCGCCAAATTCGTATGGAAGGTGAGCATATCTATCCTATTGGTAAACAGAAGCCTGGTTTGGTTTATATTCAAAGCGGAGTGGTTGAAATTGTATCCTCCGAGTGTACAGAAGCTTCGATTCTTCAATTGACAACAGGAAGTTGTTTCGGAGAAATATCCTTATTTTGCCCTCATGAATCTTGTGTGAATTTACGATGTAGAACAGTGTGCGATGTTTTCCAGCTTAGCCATCAGGATTTTTCCAATCTGATTTATTACTATCCAAAGGAATGTAGAGAAATCTACAAAGGAATTATTCAAATAATTAAGAAAGCCAAACGCATAAAGAAACAGAATAAGAAATTAAATCGTGAAGCGAACGCAGGTCAGAGAATAATTTGGTTAAAATATACTCTACATGAATTGATGACAGATCGTGCATATAATAAAAATATGCATAGACAAATGAATATTTATTTACGCGATCAACAGCAACGTTTAACGAATTTATACGGGCGTGTGATACATACACATGAATTCTTGGACAAGTTGGTCATTCGGGAATTGACCAATATGGATGGCGACATAATATTTATACGCAGTAAATGTCCTTGGATCTTTAATCCTAGATCATCTTTGATCATGGCTTGGGAAACGTTTATTGTGATTTTCGCGTTTATTGTGGCGATTTTTATTGGTTTTGGAGTTAGTATTAAATATACCAAGACTATTGAATACTTTTGTATAGTTGCCAACTTGGTCTATTTGATCGATATGTCTATTTTACTCTGCACCCCATTGTATAACTCAAATAGTAGACAAATTAGCGCAATATTGAGAGAGCGCTTAAAGACTTATGGATTTTACTTGGATCTTATATCAATCTTCTATTGGAAAATGATATATTTCGTAATCGATACAAGTTTACCTTGGTACGAATTGTTTAAACTCGCAAAGCTATGGAGAATTTGGAATATTCACATGCGGAAAAATGCAGAGTATATGGGTAGGGCTGGTGCAGCTGCGCTTTTCTATACTATTGGTATTTATTTAATAGTGGTCTACTGTATAAGCTGTCTATTTGCCTATGAGGATATAACGAAATCACTTGTTGCATCAGTTGCAAATACACATGCGAACGGCGCAGGAATGCATTTTGAACCTGGGCCAGGTGCCGTAACCCAGAGTTATGCATTTCTCATTGCCAATCTGTTATCAGCATTTGCAAAAATTTTGGTAACTGCTATCTTATGTGCAACCATGTATCTCAAGAAACACTCAAAGGTCCGAGTTATGACCGTAATCAAGGAGATTGCTCGCCATACGTGCTCACGTTCTAGACGTGATTGGTCTTGGTATCGTTCGCACGCATGCTTCAATCTCATATCAACCGATGAAAATGCGCTCTCTTCGGTGAGCCGCATCACGAGTAAAATGGAGCTACCCGCACATTTTGCGCAAATATTGAAAATGCACGTGCAAATGAAAGTGCTGCACAAATTGAAACTTCTTGAGGGTTTTTCGAAGGAGATGTATGCGGTGCTTTTAACAGATGGCGATCTCATGACTGGACATAGACATGCTGTACTTATTAATAAAGGTACCATTCACAGTGACCTCTTCGTCGTCGTGATTGGTGAGTGCAGAACTTTGTGTACTGATTATTATTACGAAACCAAACACATGGAGATTGTCAACTACTTAGAGTGTGCATACGGTTTACCTGCACTTGCTACGACGGTATCTCTAACTGATTTTATGGTATTGAGATTTCCGTACGATAGTTTTCTGAAAGTGCTACGACTTGATTCAACCTTGTACAAACGATTTCACGACACACTCAAAATCATGAAACCTAAAGTATTGTCATTAACGACAAAGTTACAAAATTCAATTAGTATTGCGGTACGAACGCAAAACCCTGAACCTTCATTCAAGAAGTTTCCTTGGTGTCCGAAGAAGGATTCCTTTGAGGAGTTTGATTACCATGTACCTTTTGATCGCATCAAACCCTTTGATTTTGTCAAGTATTTTCTCATGAGGACTACCATCGTTCCAGAGGGGAAGTTCTTCATTTCTTACGAGATTGCCCATACGGTGTTTGCGATCATAACTGCAGTAGTGTTTTCAACGCATGCACTTACAACCGGAGGGTTTGAAATCCACTCTATATTTTTACCACTTTTACTAATTCTGGACATCATTGGATTCATCGATATGTATGTACGATTGCACCTCTGCCATTACAATGCTGAGGGACTACTAGTGTCACATCCCCTCTACACTGCCAAGTATTATCTAACACATGCTTTTGGAATGGATCTGCTATCATCGCTGCCTGTATATCTAATTCCCGCAAAGATGCAATTTAGAGCATTTTTGAAATTCCTACATGGTTTACGTATAGTTCGCATAAAATTTGTGAGAAACTATTATAATCGTTACCGATTCAACATTGCTACCATCATAATTCACAGCACATGTCTGACGATATTCGTTGCCAATATGTGCGCTAGTCTGACATTCATCTACGATTGTTATAGTTGGCTAAACCTAAGTGAAAGACCCAATTGCTCGTCATTTCAATTTAATGAACCATTTAATGAACTTGGTTGGCTAAATATTCATGTGCACATATTATTTCCGATTTTTTCGGCAATGACAGGATCTGGCTTGGTTGGAAGAATTGTAATATCGGATATTGAAGAGTGGTTGAGCATATGTCTTGATGTCACCAGTTTTATTGGCCTTTATACAATTACGATGCATAAAGCTCAAATATTTTACTGTCTCGTCTGCAAGGATAATTTCAAGGTCCATCTCGTATTGCAAATGCGCAAACTTCAAAATCTCGTTATGAACTCGACGAAAAACAAGATAATATGCAAGGAGATTGCATTGTTCTATAATTTGCATTGGTCTAGGGTGGTTTCCGATAATGTGGTGCATGCGACGAAATCTCTATTCGCGGGTCTTAAAATTGATGTCCTCACTAGTTATTATGGAAATAATATATTCAAGTACTCCGTATTTTCAGACAAGTCGCCCACAAATAATTACAGTTTCATGTTGAATCTCATGCTGAGTGCAGTGCCTATGGCAATTCCAAAACGCGGACACATTATAACAATTAATGATGTTATTGGTGAGGTTTATATATTGAATCGTGGTGAAGTGGATTTAATTGCACCGGACGGTATAAGAATGGCAATTTTAACGTCAGCCTCAATTTTTGGAAATATTGTGTGCGAAGAACCAGTACGTCAAAAGGCGTCATTCGTTGCAAATGTAAATTGCGAATTGTTGAAAATGCCAGCATCAACTTTCTTCAGTATCTTGAAAAGTTATCCTGATATTTACGACATCCATTTCAACATTGTTAGATGCAATATGTATTATATTCACGGATTGAAGCCAGTTAAAAAGCGTATTATTCCACGGTATGGAGTATACTTCCGAGGACTACTACTCTACGTACTTTTCAATGCTGTTTGGTATCTTTATATAAGCTACTGCTGCTTTTTTGGAATTTACATTGAATTGTATTTAATTGCAGTTGGAGATTTTAGCTCGTTCATGCTATTTATGATATTCTCCTTGGATATAATTCACATTGTGTATTTCATATTAATGTTTATTTGTCCATTTCGAGATGAGAATAACATGCTTATTCTGAGCAGCAAGGAAATACGCAAGAGACAACTAGCGAAAAAGTTGGAGATGTTAATCATGTCTTGTGTTACAATCAACATTGATTGGTATATTATAATATTTATTCTTCTATCACCAAGTTATGATTTTCCCGATTTCCCATACATTATATCCTTTCTTCGGATGAATCGTGTTTTGAAATTGTATTACATTGTCATAATATATCGACAATCGCAAAACGTACTTTCGAAATGCTATGGATATATAATCAAATGGTCATATGTGGTCTACTGGTACTTGGTGAGTCTTCAATTGATTGCAACAATGACGGCACTTGTTGATAGTATCCTAAGCGTGGAACGATCGTATGTATTTCGAAATAATGTACCCATTGAAAAAGTGAAGAATCTTCGTAGTCTTGTACCTTCAGAGAAATTTGAAATGTTTCTTCGATATTTTTACTTCTCCAGTTTGATTCATACCAACTCAAACGACATTAACTATGGACCAAGTACAGCATCTGGAAGTTTTTACATCATATGTTTATACGTGTATGCTTTATCGCTAAATGCATTTGTACTTTGCGGATTCTTCGAAGCGATGATTCAATACCCGGTAACACGTCGTATAAATCTGGTTTGGAATGGTTTTCTTGAATTTTATAACCGAAAACTCTACAATAGTTTTATTGTCAAGTTGAACGTGAACGAGAATGCAGCTTATTACTGGACGAAAACGTATCGAGAGGATGATAGAACGTTAAAAGCAGTTTGTCCACGATATCTGGTCGAAGTGGTGCAAGCTCAACTTTATGGATATCTTTTCCGAATGCATCCGGTGTTTCAAAATACGCACGTGGACTTTTTGAGACAATTGGGAAACCATTGCACTCGAATTGTTTATCCATGCAACAATACGATTGTATATCGGCTGGAGAAACGACATTGTATGTATTTCATACATAGCGGAGAAGTGGCTGTATATAATGTTGATTTCGGTTATGTTAATATTGCAATGCGTCGCTTAAAACGTGGAGATTCATTTGGATTTCGACAAGGTTTGGGACAACTTAATATTAATTACAATTACACTTATATTACGTCCACACATTGCGTTGTTTTGGAGTTGAATTGGGAAAATTGGAAATATCTCTTAAAACATTTCCCAGCAGTTAACGATTATATTTTTGAGAAACAAGTCGATTATAGGGACGTTACGCATGTTGCAGGAATACGAAGAGTGTCCTCATATATGTCAATGCTCCAGCATTAAAAATCCACTTAAACATAAGTTGTGAAAGTAAATTGTTGACTTGTCCACCGCATTACTTATAGCTTATTGAACATCAATTAACCGAATTATTGTCAATTATAAAGAATTTAATAATCTTTTCAAATGTGAAAGAATCATTTAGATATCTTTTATACTTTTTGAGATATTTGAAGAAATGTAGAGACGTAATTTCGCGCGTAAATGTCCAAGAGCGAGTCCTGCTAAGCCTCACCAGTGTGAAATTGAATTTGTGTGACGAGATTGCTACCGCGAGTTTTTGCTTATACGAGTTTATAGTTTCCTCCGCAGAGTGCGCTACATGCAATTGCTGTATGAAACTTTGCGCAATTATGATTTTCTTTGTATTTTAAATTAAAAACTCAATTATCCTCTTGGTCCAAGTATTTCAAGTGTAGAAAACTCAATTAGGGTCCGTTAATTAAACATTTAAAGCCTAAATACGTAAAAATTATTATTTCTAAGCGGAGAAATTCGTAATTTGAATAAATGTGCGCATCTTTATATATCAAGCGGTGGTGTATCACACTATTGTATTGATTCAAATAATTCAAGGTGGTTTAGTATTGATTTTGTACTTTCACTGCGGCACACATCCACCGCCTGTTTCATGCAAGCAATGCGCTTATGTAACATTCACTTGTGATTATTTAAAGGGGTTGCTACACGCGCTCACCGAAGGGGAGTGTAACCAACAACTATCTCCTCATATCCACGTAGCTGCAATTACACGACCACATTGCGCGTTAGGTAGCATTTTCATCTAATTCCATCTTCAAAGACATGTCAAACTGCTTCAAGTCAATCTTCGGTGACTCGAATAAATCTTTCAGTAGCGCACACTTCTCCTCGACCGTGCTCATGTCCGTGCGTCCAGCGATTTCGTCCTCATCTACTTTAAAGTAAAGACGACAATGCCTTTCTTTATCATGCTGTGATAATATTTATATTCATGAATAAATCGGTGTGATATTTTCATGGACAAACTAATTCTAAGTGATGCTTCAAATTGAATTCATTGCAGCCGTAAATATTTAACTTGGAAGTGATTAAGAAATCATTAAACATGGCTGAGGAACTACAGGTATGTCTTTCATATTAAAATCATCCTTCTGTTTGTTCAGCAAGTCACATTAGGCCTTTACCTGTTTCAAATATCGTCTCATTAGTAGGTTGTTAGCTAAGCTTAAAAGTCATAGTCTATAGTTCATGCGGTAGACGCATTTGATATTTTCTAAGATTAGTTTTTGCATATTACGACAGAATTTAAAATTAGTCCGCTTAGATTTAAGCCAGTAAACCGCGTGCCATATTTTTTTCCTGAAATGACTTTCCATTTCTGTTTGTTCCGCGAGTTTTATTACCAAATTAAAGTTTAACACTGTTCAATTCCTCATCGATTTATTCACATACGTTATACAAAGTCAGATTATCAGTAAACTAAAGTTAAATTGCGCGTTTTCAAATATTCCATTATTTTTATTTCGCAGTTGTAGAAAATAAATGCTCATTGGATATTTGTATGCATTTATACGCGCATAACAAATAATTAAAAGTTGTAAACCTTTTTTAAAGATATTGCTTAATTATACTTGCTTATCTAGCTTGACTACACAACGCTATTTACGTAGTTGCAATATTGTGTGCATTAACTACGGAGCCAAGTAAATAAGTTTTTACTATATAAATAAATGACAGGTAAGAAAAAACTCATTTTACTACTGATAGTTTCGTACTGTCACTTACTGATAACAACTAATGGATAAGCAAGCCTTAATTATATACGAAAAGTTAATCAATTCGAGTCAATTTATCCAACACGTTTTTGAATAATTTTGTCTCAAAATCAAAAGCGGATTCAACACACCTTCTAATACCAAGTTTTCAATTGCATTTCAGATGTGTAGTGAAAAATTGTTACGAATTACATCACATGCATTAATAATATAAATTTTCGTTACACAATAAAGCAAATCGAGGATATAATTATCTCTCGATGTATATCGTGCTATCGCATTTATATTTATGTAACAGTCAGAACAAATCTGAATCAAAATCGCTAGCAGTTTTTGTTTAAATTTAGCAATTGCAGGTCATTGTTAGTTTTCATAATTGCTATTGCATGCTCAGCATTTATTTGGATTACACAAGCATATTACTTCAAGTGCGTTTGTTGCAGGAGGAAGATAAACCTCTGAACATGGAAATTAAAACGCGACTCGCCAAGATTTGGTACTTCTTCTTTGCAATTTCGTTCTTTATTAGTGCGGTAATCACGTGCGGAGGATTACTAACTGTTTTATTAATACTATGGCCAATTAATAAAGCACTATACAGAAAACTTGCTTCGTACTTGGGATATACAATGTTTGCACGTAAGTACAATGTACAAATGTTGTTGTTCAACTTTTCTAAGCGCGTAATTATTATTACAGAAGCTGTTTTCATGCTACGGTATTGGTCAACAACGGATATGAAGTTGTACATAGATAAGGACGTTTATAATAATTATCTTGGTAAAGAGCATTCTCTTTGCATTTTGAATCATAGCGGAGAATTAGACTGGATTGTTATTTCCGCGCTATTGGATAAACTCAATATACTTGGTGTAAGTATTTCTCAAATGGAATATGGATATCATTATTATTAATATGAATTTCTAGAATGTTAAAGCATATATGAAGAATGCTATTAAATTTATCCCATTTGTTGGATGGGGTTTTTACTGTTGCGAGTTTATATATTTGTCGCGTTCGTTCGAAAAGGACAAAGTGATTTTACAAAAGAGCGCTCAAGATTACTCTGAACATAAAGATCCAATAACTGTAAGTTTAGAATTTGGAGTTTGCTTAAATGATTTGGAATTGATGTATTTTGTTGTAGATATTGCTATTTCCGGAAGGAACTCGTTTCTCGCCAAAGAAACATGAAGAAGCGTTGAAGTTTTCACGAGAGCGCGGTTTGAAAGAAATGCAGCATCACCTTGTGCCAAGGACCAAAGGATTCACTACGAGTGTGCCTTTCATGAAAGGCAAAATTCCGGCGATTTACGATATTGAAATTGCTTTTGATGGTGTCATACCATCAATTACAAATATGATGAAAGCGCGACGTTTTAAAGTTCACATGTATATTCGTAGAATACCAATGGAAGATGTACCTGACACAGAACAAGCACAAGATCATTATTTGCGTGAAATGTTTTATCAAAAGGTATGAGCAGTTATTACTTGGTTAATTGTTGATTGATAATAATGTGTTTTAGGATGCGTGCATGGAGAGTTTTCGCAAAACGGGTGATTTTTTCAAACTGACAAATATGAAACCAATGGAACCAATCACTATTGAACCAAGTGTGAAAGCCCTGTACAATATGATTTTGTGGTTGGTTGTATCATTATCACCGATTATTTATTTCCTTCTTAAGTTAATTTTAAATGGCTACTACATATACTTTTCCATATTTATTGCCTGCCTTGCTTTTAGTAAGTATTCTAGTAAACTTTATCTTTATTTTTAATTGACCATACTTTGTTGTAGGTTTTCGTGTACTTGCACATTCCATTGATACAATGGTTGTTAAAGATTTGAAGAAGAAAAATAATAATGTTGATAGCGACAAAATGAAAGCAACATGAAAAAGGTTTTTGCAAATTCTGAATGCAGTAGTCTATTACAAAGTTAGTAACGTTTTATTCTTATTTTAATCTTTAGTTAGTTATGTACTACAATACACCTATGAGACAAAGGAACATTTTATGAATTAATAAAAATCAGTTGAACACCAATTAATGCAGTCATTTAAAATTTAAAAGTAACTTTTTAGTAACGTGCCTAAATACAACAGGTTGAAGGGTAGCCTATATTAAATTTGGTCGATTTATGTCAGTGCAGGTCGGTGCCATAACCTGATAATGATTCTAAACAAAATAAACAAATTTTGTGCTAAACAACGGTTATCAATAATAAATAATGTATTTCTTCGGTATATTTGTGACAGTGAATTAAAAATAGGTGATATTCAATTGAAGAAATATATAACAAAACTTCAAGCTGAATATGAGGAGATATCACATGGCAGTGGATCTTCATCCCGATTGAGACAGCTTCAACCTGTTGTAAACCTTATCAATGAAAGGAATGTGATAATTGCAAGTGCTAAAAGTTTAGGAGAGCTTCTATCAGATGCAGATGCTGAAATCAGAAAGCTAGCTGAAGAGGAAAGGGAGGACTACAAGGCTAAGCTAGCTTCATTAGACGAAGAGTTAAAAGTAGCATTATTACCCACTGATCAGGAAGATGACTATGATAATATTGTTTTAGAAGTGAATGCTGGTGTTGGTGGACAGGAGGCAATGCTTTTTGCCAGTGAAATGTTTGACATGTATACTAATTTCATCATGTACAAAGGCTGGGGTTATGAAGTGGCAGACTACCTGAAAACAGATACAGGTGGAATAAGGCATGGTGTTCTGTTAATCAATGGCCAAGCTGCCTACAAATATTTCAGACATGAAGCTGGTGTACACAGAGTTCAAAGAGTGCCAGCTACTGAAAAGTCGGGGAGAATTCATACAAGCACTGTATCAATATTAGCAATACCTCAGCCTGATGATATACAGATTAAAATTGATCCAAAGGATTTGAGGATTGAAACCAAAAGGGCAACTGGAGCTGGAGGACAACATGTTAATACAACTGATTCAGCTGTTAGAATTGTGCATTTGCCAAGTGGTATTGCTATTGAATGTCAAACAGATAGATCACAGCGTAAAAACAAAGAAAATGCCATGCAAAGACTAAGGGCAAAATTATATCAAGTTCAACTTGATGAACAACTAGCAAAGACAGAAGCAACAAGGAAAAGTCAAGTAAAAAGTAGTTTTCGTAATGAAAAGATTAGAACATATAATTTTAATCAGGATCGAATTACTGATCATAGATTGGAGAGCTATAATGTGCATAATTTAAAAGGTTTTTTAATGGGAAGTGAACAATTGGAGAACCTAATTAACAAAATTGATTATAATAGAAGAATCCAAATGTTAAAGGAGCTTATTGATGAATAGTATAAACTCTACAACTAAAGTAATAAAATAATAAATGATCATTAATTTATATAGTCATTTTGTGTTTTCCATATGAATCTAATGAATTATTGTTCATTAGATTGGACAGCGCATGAGTTGCGCTATTATGGTTGCCTATGGCAACAAACGTTAGCAACACGACAGGTACTGGAGGTCAGTAAGGTAGTGTGTGTTCAACAAGTTAAACCTCAAATTCAACGGTTAAAACGGTCTTGTGCGTTTGCATGTTATTTAAATAGTTATTGTTGGTGTTTTAATAATTTATATGTGATTTGGATAACGAACAATGGATACCTCAACAGCAGCCATGGATAATTCAACATTAAAAGCAAACGAAGGAAAAATGTAAGTAATTTACGTTAATACAAACATAACCTACTTTTGAACAGAAATCGATTTAAACAATTACTTCGTAGTCCTGGTCTATTTGCTTGCGCTGTGTAATTAATTCATTGATATATCGAAAAAGTCATATGCCAAACCACTGATTTATTATTGATACGGCCTGGGGCAATGGGTTTGTTTACCCATGCATGGCATAGGTTCTATGCCATGGGTTGTTGTTTCGTTCAGGTACTGGTGTTACCAAAGAATTGGTTAGTATATTTACATTTTAGACAGGTCTTCCCCCCATTACGTATCTACGCCGCGATAACTACTCGCTGGTAACGATAGCAACGTACCGAGAGTTGGGAGATGCGTGAGTCGGGATGTGACGGGAATAGGGCGAATGAAAGGAGCATTGTAAGGAAGCGAGATGTGGAATGTTATTCCCCATCGGTATTGCCTTGCTTCGTTTTAGCGGCGTACACAGGCTGGCGGCGCACATCATTCAGTATATTCGTTAGCTTCTGTTCGGTACGCTTGTGTTCAACACGATTCGTTTTGGTGCTCTATTGATAAACGCTCGACGCGCAGTAAGCTAAACAAGCGTTTGTTTTCTTACGTATACTATTGTTATTATCGTCCTCAAGAATTTGGTAAACATAGAGTGCAAATACGACATCGGCATAACGCTCCCTGACCGCGACTCTCAGTTGTATTCATTAATCTATTATAATTGCTGAATAATAGGATGACTCGATTGTCACTTGTCGTGTATTCAGATTGCATTTGGTTTCGGAAGGGACACGCTGATATGTGACGATGTGATAACACATCCGCTTCGAATGGACGCTGTACAGTGGCACGGTTTTGAATTAGGATTACGCTTAGCAGCACGCAACAAAAGTACAAATATTTGGTGGTCCAACCAACCCGTAGATACTAAGATAGCACGACCAAAATGTCTTCCCCCTATGATTTCATGGGGATGCGCAGTCCTCCACGACGACCGATCGTCATCCCGTCGCCTACGAGTCCCTTTTGGTAAGTTCCCTTCAGCGCCGAAATGACAAATGCGTTCTATGATCATAGCCCGAGAGGAAGCAGATGTTTTAGCTGTTTTCTAGTAGAGAGGAAACATTCTATGGCTGAGATTTCATTAAACTAGTGTAACACTTGTCATCCATGAACAAATTATCTACTTTTAGTTTACTTAACGTATTGTGTTTGATGTGGGACGTGATGACGTTATCTTCAGATTGCTCCTTAAACATATTATAAATTATGCTATCACTGCTCAAACATCACTTCATTTATGGCTGGCGACAAAAATTCATTTAATTGCTCTATTATGACGGATAGCATGGTGTATATGGAATATTTCATGAGTAATCATTCTGATTATTAATAATTGATTCATTTGATAAATGTACTCGCGAATCGCTGCATTTAAAAATATGCCCTGATAGTTTATGAACACCAATTAAATACCCGATTGGCCTAGGCTGATAGCGCAACAATTCAAAAAACAAGTAGACAAAAGGCGACGAAGAAGAATACAGCATATTGTTTGCCCTACGTTCTTCAAATTAAATTTTCTAGTTAACGTTCAACGAGGTCATTTTAATGAGCTGGCATATTGTCATTGCTCCCGAGCTAATTTCGCTGACAATTTCGTTTACATATTCATATTGTGATAGCATTGTTCCATTATGCGATTGCAAGTCCATAATATGCGTAAAAATGCATTATTTAAGGATTCAACTTGCTATGATCGCATTGCCCATCAGGCTATTTATCCTTGTTCAAAATTTGACATAAAAATCTTGATTGATTCCAAAGTTATTGAAGAAAATCAATTTGCACGTTTAAAATATTGTTGCGCGTTTAAAATACAATTGTTTTGCATAAACAAGCAGTAAAATCAGCTCATAGTTTTTCTTCGTTTATACAAGCATTATTTGCATATCATTTGCTACAACAACATTGAATCCATATGCTGGTTATAATTGCACGTGGTGCATCTGAAAGCGGGCACTAGTTTATTGAACGTACTTTGATTCTTCGTAAACTAAACATAGAAAGCGCGTACCGATCGGCTTCCTGTTTGCGTATGGCATATGCAAGTGCTCCTATTTGCTTGCTCGTTTTGCACACATTTCAACAACTTGTTAAATTACATACGCGTATTGTTTAGGGAAATGTGCGATGCGCAAAACATGTGGTACGTCAAAGGAGGCGCCTGTATCTTCGAATCTATCCATTTCAGCTCAATTCGAATCGAATTAAGACTTGTTTAGGAGTGATTACCATGTTTGAATTGGCATTAACATGGGCAGACAGTTTACTGGCTGTATTTAAGTAAACAGAACGATTTGTTCGTGAATGCTGCAGACGTGCAGATGACTGCACTTTATTTTTACACACAATGCATTCTTGCGCGCATTGTTTATCGGCCAATGAGGACTTGAGCTGCTGCACTTTTTTCTACTTTAGAATCCTAATGACGGTTATCACCGCAATTAGTAATTAAATATCAATTGCGGTATTTAGATACGGGGTTAAATTGCATCTGCCTCGCGATAAAAGAATTATAATTGGTGCTGCGTAAATATTTAGCGTTTGGCAATGGCTTCAAAAGAGTTTTGAAGGTTTTTGAGCGAAAAGCGAGAGAAAAAACTCATTCATGGAATTTTGCAAGATATTTTTAAATGATGCGCTCTTCGGGCGCACGCCAACGTAAATAAACAATTGCGTGGGTGGACAGCACAAATAATTGAACAACGGGCGATCTCAAAGAGAATATTTTTATTATTGGTTTGCAAGATGCACTTGTGCGTGCGCGAGCAGCGCTTAAAATACGAATAGAGCAGATGACATAATGTAATTCATTATATTACGCCGAAAATACTCGTTTAATTAAGCAGACATCATCATTCAAGTACATCGTCCATTAATTTCAGCTCGTTTCAAAACGGTTTTTTCCTCTCATTGATGAGAAGCGAACCCCTTTTGCTTTAATTAGTTTTTCTACGCGATGCGGATGCTTTCCGTGCCGGATAGGAAGATGCGATTCGATTCTTTCTTCGGGAACGCGCCGACTGCGTTTATTTTTAATCCCGATGGCATTTTCCAGCTTCCTTATGGTGTTAATGCAGCTGAATTATTTTCCAGCGCAGCTGTTTTTAATGCTTTTTATTCGACGACGCTCATATTTCTTTCAATTGCCAGCGCGCATCGCATCGGCCGTGCGCTT
This sequence comes from Aleochara curtula, assembly GCA_963978815.1. Taxonomy (NCBI): domain Eukaryota; kingdom Metazoa; phylum Arthropoda; class Insecta; order Coleoptera; family Staphylinidae; genus Aleochara; species Aleochara curtula. Next base: position 968,245 of record OZ022219.1, read on the forward strand.
TTTTGCTCTCATTGGAGATGCGCGTTTTACTATATTATCTAATACCACCATACACTGGCTGAGTGGAAAGTTTAAAAACTATTTCGCGCTTCCTTTGTTAATCAATGCGGCTGGAAGAATGAGGTTGTAGGAAGGTAATTTAGGCTCGCGCGATCGTAAATAATAACACGGAAGTGCGGCTAAAATCGTCTTAATTGCCGAAAAAGCATTAGTTCGATGCGCTGTCCTGGTATGTGACATTTTTGAAGTATTCCCGCTGCGCTCGCATGCATTCCAAGTATGCCGCTTCGTGGCCCGCCAACACACGTTGCCGCCGTGTCCGTCTGGTTCAAGCACATTTACTTTTACTTTTCCATGCTGATGAGGAGATGACTCCTGTGCGCACTTGTGAGGTAATGAAAGCAGGACGCCGGCCGTGTCGCATTCGGAATTAAAGAACGTGCGACAACTCGCGTCCCACAGGAAAAGGTGGTGCGTACACTCTGATTCGTTGCAGTCGGCGGCTGGCGCTTTTCCGCACAAAAATAGCTTGGCATTTAACTATTTCTATATGCATATAGTCGTGTACTAGAAGCACACGTATATACGTATTTTCCTTTTATCCGAGGAAAATTAAAACAATTAAACATGAATTTGCCATGCTATAAATTGCTTGCTGCCCGCAGGATATGATGCTCATTACATGCAATTAATCTTGTGCGTTTTCTTTATTTGCAGTACGAGTCCCAGCCAACTAGAGGAAGTAACATTAGATGCAGAAACGTCAATATGTAAGTACCCGCAGAAATTGTATATGGGAATCCTTAAAGGATAATGCCGGCGTGGGGGAAATATTTGCGCACCACGAGCGTGCTGGATTGTACTTGTTGATTGGTGTCGGCTCGTGTGTCATTGAACCGTTGCCAAATCGCGAAAATTCGCGGTTTGTCTCCGCGGCAGCCTCCTTGTGTCGCTCACACCGCCAAAAGGGAGCAAAAAATTGCCGCGCGATGATCATTACGCGATATTTTTAGACGCGCAAAAAGTACACGAGTGCGCCAGCATTCTCTCAATCCTGTCTGCCATTCGTGTGTATTTTTCCGGCTGTTTGGAACGTTTTCACACATGTAAACAACATGCAACAAGCACAGCTTTGCCGAATAAACTTGTCACCATTTCACAATCGAAGATTGCGCAATTACGCTGTTAATTAGCGCAAAGAATTTGAGGAGTTCTTTATTTACTACACGAGGCCAAGGACACAATGCGCATCATCATTCAATTTGTTTGTTGTGCTTCGTTCCGTTCGATTAATCTGGGCGCATTTATTAATTTCTTATAAACTTGATTGCAAGTAATTTGGCGTACGCGCGCGCGCTCGCGCTCCTGTAATTTCCGGTGCGCGCTTTATTTTCCATGGCGCGCCGCTCCTTCGTTTATCACGAGTATTTCAACTAGCCGAGAGATGCGCAATGCTTCATTACTTTGTACAATTTGCCGTTAGCAATTCGACCGATTTTTATTTTACTTTCATTTCTGGCGCGAACATCATAGTGGTGCCCTTAGCAGTTTAAAAATAAAACAAAAACAAACAGCCGCCCGATCATCAACGGTTGCTGTGACGTTCGATAGAAATCAAGTGGCCATTCGAAATTCATTGTTTTTCCTGTCAACATAAATGCTAATTTGCAAACGTAGATATTGTATAATAATAAGTTTATAAGCGGCCTGTTTGCATTTTTGTTTTTGGGTGAATTGCATCATTTAATCGCCAAACGATTAAACGATTTTCTGTTTGGGGAAAATTCACAATATTCGGAATTTTGTACAAATTGTATACAACAATTGGGTAAATTATTATATCATATTCGGCTTGAAACGAAACGTTTGGATGCATAAACATAATTCAAATTGGGTTACGGGTTTGGGCTGTTATCTAATTGATTGCCATTAAATCTCCCAATTTTGCTTGCCCATAAATTATCATCAATGCATTTTTTTCAAATCCCGGAACTTGAATTGATTGGTAACGCTACGAATTTTTAATTTTGTTTGCGCGCATCATGGCTCAGTATTATATAAAAGACGTAATCAAATCGATGCTTCAAATGGATATGCCGCCACAAGAAGGCGAAGCCACTTCCTTGCCATCGGAGGCTCCGAATTCAGATAAGGACCAAGTGCAATCAGATAATCTATCTGATGATAATTTTGACGATTTGGAATCAGGTTGTTTTTTAAATGTGTTGCCGTGTATTTGGAGGCTTCGCGATTCTAATTTTTGCGTGGTGTTTTTCATTATAGATTCAGCTGGTCTGCGATCTCCAATTATTGGTGCACGCGGGCGCTCCATCAAAGAGTTCGAAGAGCAGTTGAGCGGTCTGCGCAAGGAAAACTTCAATTTGAAGCTACGCATTTACTTTCTCGAGGAGCGCATGGGCAATAATTTTAAGTTGGATCAGGAGGACGCTGTCAAGAAAAATATCGAACTAATGGTATGCGTGGTCGAGTTGCGCGAATCATCTTTTATACTATTTGCGTTTGACAGGTTGAATTGGAGAGCCTTAAGAAGGAGCTGCAAGAGAAACAGGATTTACTTTGCCAAGCTGTCAAGGCGATGGAATTGGAGGAGGACGAACATCGAAAGGAAAATGATGGCAACGAGAAGCAGTTGAAAGAGTTACGCGAACAAGTGGAGGCATTGCAGCAGCAATGTGATCTGTTACAGGAAGAATCACAATCGCAAATCATCGGTCGCAGTGACAGCTGTATCAATTCGATGGACGATCCGCAGGAAGTGATCGTACATTTAGAGGGTCGTATCGCAGACCTCGAAGAGCAGGTAAGCGCCAATCGTTTTGACTTTGCGCTCTAGATATGATAAATGTTGATACCAATGGTATTTGTTTCGTTTGACTGCAGTTGCGTTCTGAGCATGGCAATGTTCAAGCATCGGCTGCTCCCTCACTGTTGAGCCTGCAAGTGGATCAGTTACAAGCCACGTTGAACGAGAAAGAAGAGAAATTGTGCGAAACTCTTTCGCTCTTGAATGAAAAGTGCAATTTAGCGATGGAGCTGCAGGAGAAGATCGAGCATGTTAAGGCGAAACTGTCGGATCGAGATCGCGAGATGTCTTCGATGCGCCGTAAGCTGGAGGAGCGCATTAGCGAAATCAAACAGTTGGAATGCAATATTGGTGCGTTGAAAAAGTCAAACGACGATTTAAAGAAAATGAATGATAACGAGTGCTTGCGCAACGAGCGGCAACGCATCGCCATCTCGCATAGAAATTCAAAGATTAGCGAGCTGGAGAACGTCATCGAAAAGTATAAGATACAAGTGTCGAATCTAGAAGTTAAACTTGACACGGCTCTAAACGAGGTTAAAAGTAAAACCAACGAGACAACCCCAGCGCGGGGCATGAACAAATCGCACACGCTTAATATTACTGACGGCACATCTATTTCAGTGCGAAGTACGTCGCCGCATGCAGACAATTCATCTGCGGCAGGGTCGCTAAGCGCTGACCGAAAGATGCGCTCTCCAAATCCCAAGTCCGCATCAAAACAGAACGCGTCCGGTGACGAGATCGACTTCGAGCACGCCTCGCCGAAATCGCTGCGCAAATTTAACGTTGCCGAATTACACGAGGAAGTCTCGAGATACCGGAAGCACGTTTCAAAACTTGAGCAAGATCAGTTGAAAGCATGTCGTATTATACAAACGATGCTCGAGACGCGAAAGCGCAACGGCAAGGAGATTGAAGAATTACATCGCTCACTCCAGAAGCGCGAAACGGTCATCAATGAAATGCGCGGGAAGTTAAAGGATAATCAATCGCCCAAGCACAGCAGCAGCAAGGATGTTGAACGCGGAAGTGAGAGGAAGTCGATTCAGGACCGTGTATCGGAGCTTAATCTCACTGCGGCTGCACCCACTACGGACACTGAGGTACTTAAGCACCCTTTTTCTAACAATAACAAGGTTTACATGACTAACAACAATCATAGCAATGTATCGCGATCATCTGCCGGGAATAAGAAGCAGGTTGGCAAAGTACTGCCACAGAAAAAATAACGAACATAGTTGCGCTCGTTGCTGTTTTGCAACTATTGCACAAAATTTTCGTATTGCGCACGCAAATTACGGTTGCGACGTAACTGAAAATCGAGCACTCGCTGAGCCAAAAATATACATCGCGGCCTGAATAGTTAGCATTCAGCGTGTGTGTAGCCACGATTTCGATTTGCTTACTCGAATGCATAGCCCTATGTATTAATACGCATTTAGACGCGAGGAGTCGGCTTCTCGGGCGCTTTCATAGCCACCCGCCGTTTAGTTCAACCAACGACTAGCACTATGTGCATGCAGGTCCTCCTGTCTTTTGCTATCCTGCGGTAAAATATGTCCCTGCGCGCACGTTCGAGTTTTGGACTCTGGTGAATGCAGTGTATATTGCAAGAGGAAAATATGTTTTCGTGTATTTGCCAGGAAGCGGCCCAACGAGTAAATTTTTTCATTTTTTAAGACAATAAATTCTTTGCTTTCATTATCTATCTACATCGCTTTTTCGATCAACATAAATTGGGCCCCGCACCATGCTAAACGTTTTCCACTTTTAGTTCTGGTCATATTTAATGGGGACTGGCATGTTTATATCGGCGTTTTTGAATCGCTGAAAATACGTCGCTTAATTTTGCAATTTTAACGATGTTCGTCATTTTTCTAATAACTACCTGCGAGAAGCTATGAAGCCTAACAAACAAAATTTGTATCTTGCACATGCATCAAACTAACAAACAGTAAAGCAAAAGCCCAAAACTTGATAGGCCGCCGCAAACCAGCCAGCAAACATTTTTTACTATTTATACTATTATTATTCAATAAGCGTTTATGCAGTGATTTATTTAATCATAATAAATGGCATGCAAATTTTATTTGTTGGGTTTTATTTTTTCTTGAGCGATGTATATAGTTTGTTTTCTACTAAATTACAATCATTTGATGCGGAATTGTTATTACATTCATAGCGATCGATGTTAGAGGATGGTCTCGATCCAACAATACTACTAGAACAATATAGACAACTCGCTGATAATATGGAAACACAAAAACAGGTGCGATGTTTATTTAACGCTCACTCGCATAAAGTATTTTTACTCATATGTCTAAGTTTAGATTCTCCTCGACACAATGAAGGAAAAGGATGCACAAATGAAAGAGTTGGAGGGAAAGTACGAAGCCATCTGCAAAGATCTCCAAGTTAAAGAGCATCGTATCGTCGAGTTAGAGTTTGATCTTTTGAATCCGCCCGACAACGACAGGAGCGTCTCGAGGGAGAAAGTTGATAGCGGCAACGAAAAAGTAAGTTTTTGGGTAAAGGAGTCGGAGGAAAAGGATAGGGAGATTGAAAAGTTGGAGAAAGAGCTTGCAAAGCGAACAAGCGATCTTCAAAATGTGGTCAACAAAGAATTGTGGCAAAAGAATCGCGAAATTGAAAAACTGCAGAAATACCTGCAAGGTGCTGAGAAGAAAGACGTGGAGATTGCAGAGTTAAAGAAACAAATCAACGATTATGAGAATATAGTAAAGGTCTGCAATAAGCAGTTGAAAGAATACGAAGAGGAGAAGCAGCGTGAGCGCGACTCTATTCAGGAAAAGCTCAATTCCAGTAATGAAGATCGTAATGATTTGCTCATCGAGCTGAATCAATTAAATCACCAAATAGTACAAATAACAAAGGAGAATCAACGATTGAAAGAAGAATTACGATTAAGTGATACATTACGTATTGAAACACAAGAAGTATGTACATTGCTAGGAAAACGACTTGAAGAGTTAGCGCTCTTTTTGGACACGTTACTTAAACAGAAATCTGTTTTGGGCTTATTGGGTAACAAGCAAAATAAATTAATGCGTCAAAGAGTAGAACAAACATTAGATTTGTCTAGGACTCTGTCCATGTCTTTCCAGATGAATCCTGATCAAAGTTTGGTTCAGTTAAGTAATATTTCTGAGCTTTTAAATACGACTAACCGGACCGAAGCCTCGCCATTGCGTGACTTATCTCACAACACTACGAATCTCAGCATTGTTCCTGATAATGTAACATTAACTTATCAAAGTCATTTGAACATTAAGACGCCCGATGGCAAAGAAGATCAAAATGAAATAATTCGCGTGCTACGTGCTCAAATCGAAAAATTAAAGTCTGAAATCGAGTTGCGCGATAACGAATTAGCGCAACGAATGTCTATGCATAATATTGCTCAGAATGAACTCATTGAACAGCTTGCTGAATTGAGCGCAAATTCCAATCCTGCTCTTACAGCTGAAGATATTTTACATCGATTAAAGGCGCACGGTGAGCGTAGAAAACAGCGGCTTGATAATTCTGATAGCGAATCGTGGTCCGAACCAGATCGATCAGTGAGCAAAGCCCGTATCGGGTTGGATGATAAAGCTTTAAAGCCCAAGACAAAATTGATTAGTGAGTCAACAGAAGTGGATGCGCGTCCCTTATCGCGAACACCATCAAAGAAGTCGATTAGCAGTGAAGGTCGTTTGATAATTGCTCAGCTCAGCGAACAAATTACGCACCTAGACAAAATAGTTAAAGAAAAAGATGATTTATTAAGTAAGACAATGACAAAGAAAAATGCTCTTGACTTGAAGCTTCAAGAATGGAAGAACAGATTCAACGAAGTTAACGAAAAATGTATTCGCTTGGAAGAGCGCGTTGCCGCAATGACGATTGAGCGCTCTGATTTGGAGGTCAATTATCACGCGTTGGAAAAATCGTTTACTGCAGAAATGGAACAAACTGAAAAATCGCGACAAGAAATGAAGTGGCTTCAACAAACTATCAAATCCCTGGAAGATTCACTGCGTACTGCTCTGGAAGCTAAGGCCGCGTCTGAAAGTGAAATCAACGTTCTCAAAGGTAAAATTGAAACCTTGGAAACTTACAAAGCCCTTCTAACTGAGTCGATGGATTCGAAAACCAAATGTATTCAAAACCGCTTAAACGAATTAGAAGTTGAGAAGGCCCAAGCTCAGCAAGCAGCAAAACTGGCAGAAGACAAGCGCAATGAAGCTCTAGCTGAAATAACAATTATATCAGATAAACTTCTTAATGCCGAAATTAATCATGCAAAATCAAGTGCTACCGTGATGGGTGAAGCCGAAAAAGAGATTGAGCGACGCATTCAGCAGGCAGAGAAAGACTTTAACTTAAAAGTCGAACTTATCGAAAAGAACGCGCAGTTTGAAATTAAGCAAATTCGTGACGAATGCGAAAAAACTTCCCTTATGTACGAGAATGCCTATGTGCCTAAAGGAGAAGTAGAACGTTTACAAACAATGATTACGGAATTGAAATCCGTTCAGGAAGTACTTAGTTTATCGGAAGATAAAGTCAAAGAGTTAGAAACATCCGAAGATTTACTGAAGAAGCAGTTATTCGAAACTGAATGTCTGTACCGAAACAAATTGAATGATCTGCGCAGGGACTTGGATTCGGCGACTTTGCACTGCTCGCAGTTACAATTGGAGAAAACACGAACAGAAGACGAGAAAATGCAGCTTGAAACTAAACTAAGGGAATGCGTTGATCGCGAGGAAGTGTTTGAACAGCAAGTTGCCGACTTGAAGAACGAATTTGCCGCGCTAAAAGACAATTTCACGAGGCAATTGACTGCCCTGGAAAGTGAACGCTCAAACTTGCAAGTTAAGATAGCTAAGTTGGAGACTGTGAATTCTGACATGCAAAATCAAATAACAACTCAACTTCAAAACAACTCTGAACAGAAATCCAAATCAGCTCCAGCTTCCCCAACCGGCCGCATATTGGATCTATACTTGGCCAAGAACCAATTTTATACTAGACAATTTAATGAAGTGCATTCGAATTATCTAGCTAGAGAATCATATAATGCCATCAACCGCGACAATGAGAATGTTGAGAATTTTGAAGCGGAGCGAATTCAAGCCAATTCGTCTCCAGATTTGGGCATTGAAAGCGATCAGGGTCGATTTTCCAGTTTGGAAGCACAAATGATGCCTGTTCGACCACTCGCTCCTATCATTAATATCGCGGCATCAATGAATGAAGCTTTAGGAAGACATCAAGATAATGACGTGGAGAATGATTGTGGTAAGATATTTGGTAAATGAAAAGTACGTATTTTATTGTATTTAATTACATATGGTATTTTTGTAGAACACGTAAAATGCGCCAAAGTCGCCAGGGAAATAAACAGCGAAAACCACTTACTGAAGAAGAAATTGCAAAAATCAAATAAATTGCTGGAGGAGACACTCTCGCAACTTGCAATGGCTAATCAGCGGAAACGCGAGGTGGAAAAGAATATTTGCAAGCAGATACACAAAACCAGTCAAGTGCTCAAGATAGCAAAAGCGAATTTGGATTCGGGCTCTGATTCCGAACTTGTTCGCAAATAATGCCATACTAGAATCACGTCCATACACTCTTACACATTACACAGATGATGCGCACCACACAATATGGAAACAAATCGCTCAACCATTCTATTTATTTTTCGTGTGGATGCTACCGTCGAATGAAAGGGTTTTAATTACAGAGGCTATAATTAGTTACTAACATCTCCAAACAACCCGTATTAAGCTCCATAATCACATTCCAGCTGTAACAGCAAAACAGCCATACTAACACGTCCCGTCCAGTGAATAGGGTGCACTTTTATTAATGCGAAGAGTCGCTGCCACCTTCCTTATTTCTTAACATGTTTTATCACGCATTAAACTACCATTCCTCAGCGGTGAGTTTTCGCGTTTTGTGATCTACTTAAGTTTCGTGTATTATTATAGCCTTGTTTACCAAATGCGTGAATGTCCGATGAAAGATTAAATTTACAATTAAGTATTTACAGTGAAACACATTTTCGAGACTGGTTTGTGATATTTTTGCATATTGCAAGATTTGAACAAATGACAAAATCATTCACTTTGTGCCAAATCGCTGTGCATACATCCAAACTCACGATTATTTCGATATTATTAAATTGACTTTTTAACGTATTGCTTTATTTTTTCAGCTATAAATTAAAATTTTCTTATTCTATGTTAGAAATTTGTTGTAAATACAAGTTATATTTGGAATAACAATATTTTATTCGTACAGTATTAGAGCGCTCTAAAGTTTAGTAAAGAGAAAGTTGTCTTCTTAGCTCAACATTATTTTTCTGAAAGTATTTTTCATCAATTTTGAGAATATCGTCCTCGTTAATTGTTACATCGGAAGAGCTGGACGAACAACACGGTTTCCGTAATTTGCCGCACATTTGTTGGTAATACAACTTAACCAATTTGAAATATGGGAAGGGTGCTAGTATTGCCCAAATTATTATCATAAATAGAATGATGTACTTGGCTGGTCGCATAGGATCATTGTCGATTGCAAGAATGAATATTGCTATCCAAATTAAATTTACCATTGTTACAGGAAAGAGCAATATGTATGGTAAGCAATAATGAAGGGCATCGTATGGTGTCTTCTTTCTCAATTTTCTTTGGCGCCTTTCATAGCTGCGACTAGCACGTGCTTCTTGCCTTTCAAGTCGGCGAATTTTGCGCGGATCTGTCGCATGTCGCATCTTGATGTGGATTTCAGCTAGGCGATTTTGTGAGTCTTGTACATGGTCCGTGCCACAATATTTTACTTTAAACGTAGAAAACAGCCCGAATGCACATGATGCACTTGTTAGTAGATTCGCAACTAAAAGGGAGCTTGCAAATATCCCGTACCAATTTGCTATATTCATAAATCGAGGAAAAATTGGTATGATGCAAAGCAGTGTAGTCCATAGACACAATTGGGTTATATATAAACGCTTCTTTATAAATATGTCCCTTTCATCGTACTCAGTTAATTGACGAGTTGCTAGTTTTAACTTTTTGGTCATTTCTGATGGCTTTCAATTTTTGAAATTCAAGTTAGTTTGTGAAAAGTTTATAACTTCGTAGGTGGCGTTTCTGTAGGTTTGTTTACAAAACAAGCTTGTACAGGACAGGTTGAGACCAGGTGTATCGGCAGTACCAGGCAGTGCTTCTATTTTATTTTGTGTTAGCAGAATTGTGTTTTATTCAGTGTTTGTGTTATTGAACTTTAAAATTACGAACTTTGATGATAAGACTATATGCCAAGAAATAATGTCTAGGCATGGTGCAATAATGCAGTCATATAATCAAGAACTTGTGAAGTGTAAGTTTATCTAACCTATGTAATTTGTACAAATTACTAATTATTTATTTGTAGGCCTAGAAGATTTAAAACATCGTCGAGGTGAAGTACAAGTAATTGTCATGAAGCAGCAAGAAGAGAAGAAATCTATCGAGTTAAAGGTTCAGGAACTCCAGGAAAAGCTTAAAAATGTTAGTGTTCAATTAAACACTTACATGAAACTTAAAGAGGCATATGATCGAGCCATCAATGAAACTGAGGCAGGATATCAAAAGGTAATTTACATTCTCTTTACTATTTATATGTTATAACCAGTTTGATATACCTGGATTCAAAAAGATTTTAGAAACATCTGAGGCCTTGCTCAATGCAATCAAAAGTGAAGCCACCAGATTAAATAAGCATGGTCGTCCTAATGACTAAACTATTATTGATGATTATTACCATTGATATTTTATAAAATCCTTCATTATAGTAAAAAAGACTGAGGAATCATGTATTCAACAAGACAAAAATCAGTAATTAATATCATCTATTTTTATACAGTGACATTTCATTAGCAATTAAATATCTTTATATAAATTGGTGTATAAATGGATAGTTTATGACCTATACAATTACTAGCAGTAACACATGCATAATTATTAGAATTTTTTGTTTACAGATCCACTGTCAATGAAATCAAGCATTGCCTGCTGACTTCTGTTCATTCCATGCTGTGATCAACTCAATAGGATCTCCAAATCCATGTGAAGCAATAGTGAAGGTATAATCATCACGTGAGTACTCTTTTTTGTAAAAGTAAAATTCGTCTGAATGAAATGGTTCTATATTCGTGCGGTGCGCTAGTAGTCCTAGGTAAATATCATCAAAGCGAAAATGTTTGGTATAGAAACTAGCATAGTACATTTGCAAAAATGCCTCTCGCGATAATAAATAAGCACCGGCGGTTACATATGGTGGCCATCGATTATAGGGATACTCATTCAGTCCCACATAAAATTTACCAAAGTAATGACGATGTGGCTTTGACCTAAACACATAACCAGCATACAATGCCACATCTTTTGGTAGTTCAAAGTCAACCAACTGCCTCCTAGGTCTTGGATGACTGACTCTGCTCAGAGATCCCTTGACGTAGTCAGGATAATGTGTAGGATTTCGTAGAAAGCGTAGAACATTTTTTGTTGATACATAGTAGTCATCGTCAACAAACATGTAGAACTTGGATGAATTGCAATGCATTGCAGCCCACTTAAAGCCCATCATTGTCTTAATTGTGTTATTATAGTAAGCATCAGTAAAATTACTCTGCATAATATCATTATATTGCTTTTGCTCCTCATCAATTCTGGCCTGTAGGAGATTGTTAGGCCGGTATCCAAGTAAGAAAACGCGGCGTATTTCAACATCTGAGAATCGATTCTCATATCCCCATGTATCTCTAATCACAGCACGTCGATAAAAGTTCTCGGGAGCTGATTTAATGATAAACACCAGTCTTAATTCTGCTTCAACTTTGCACTTATCCAATTGTTCATGTATAAAGTCATACTTGTATTCATTGATCGGAGGCAAGTTTGGTTTCAGTCCATGTCTCAACTGATATGCTGAGTAGGAAAAGTCACCCTCGTATGGATATTTAAATTCTGAGGCAAAATCGCGTTCGAAGAATATGGAATGCAGTCCAAATAATTGCAGAACTACCATAAACACAATAATGCTCAAAACTAGTTTCAACTTTGAGGAGTACTTGATTCTCTGAAGTAATCTCATTTTACGATGAGATCTATCTTTTACTACGTATTCCTGACAACCACGTCATAAATAAGAGTATTGATAACACATGTAGGTATTGTCAATTAGCATAATTGTTATTGAGTTTGTTCTTATTTTTGCTACATTTAAACACATTGATACACCAATCTAGGGCTATTGACATTTCGCGATTGTAGGTTAGGACTCCCATACCAATAACATTTGACATTATGACTGCGTTTGCTGTTTATTTAATTAATGCAAAAAGATTATTAATTTAAATAGATGCATGTTTACATTATGTTACAAAATTTGTTTACCTTTTGAATCATTGCTGATTTCGGTATGTCAATATTTATTTCCATGTGAAATGCTAATACAATCGTATCAATATTGGGAATATGTAAACAATTAAAGTCAATTAAAGAGACTTGCAAGTCCAAAATATTTAATTATTTAAATGAAATAATAACAAATCCGATTGGAATCTGATTGTAGTAGACCCGGCAACGTTGCGGTTTTGTGTGGTAGGTCTTTGGTCTGCTATTCTAATGCGTTCTTTAAGCAGTTCTATGTAGTTGTGTGTCAGTCTCGTGTCGCTGAACCGATACTGTCAGTGACGCCGCCATGTTTACCGTGCGGAAAGTAGGCTGTTTGCTCGAATCGTCGTTTATTTAAATGCGTGCTGAGAACGCGTATCTGTGCGGGCGATTAATTAGTGCAGCGTGTTAATTCGCCGATGATGGATTCTAAGGACGCAGGTGAGTCCACGCATTCATTTAGTAATCGCGAGTAATCGGCGTCGCAAAGAAAATGCATTGGAGAGAATCCCAAGTGTTGTAGATCGTGTGTATATGCCTGCTTGCGCGCTGCCGCACACGGCTCGGGAGCGTATTCGAGCCAAGGGGCAATGGCAAAGTCAGGGTCGAGAGATTTGGTTCACTGACCGCATTTCTCAACAAACGTATTCAGAATCCAACCTATTTACTAGTGTGTTCGATATAACAATCATTGCAGCGACTGATAACGTACTACATTGTGGCAATTTATAACGAGAGGCGTTATTGTGTCTACGTTCACTTTGTGAAAAACAGATACGTTCGTTGACATAGCTTATGAGTGCATTTATTTCGAAAGTGATAGGATTCATATCGAGCGACTTTTGTGTATTGGCAAAGCGTCTTAATCTAGTTGGCCTTCATCTAAATTTGAGAATTAACGCAGATAATTCGTTTCGGCTCATTAAGTTGGGATTTTGAAAGTAGTGCACCTACAAAAAATTGTACGGATAATTTAGGAGGCTTGTCATTAAACGTGGGAACGTACTACAAACGGCAGATGAAGCAAACATTGTTGCTTTGAAAGTTTTATTTTTCTTATTGCTCAATGTGCTTTGTTTTGCTTCTTTTTGACATCTAGGGGCTTTGTTTGAAGCGCGTAGCAGGTCACTGTATTTCCGAGATGCTAGGTTAGTGTTTTAGTTGGCGTACAGGTGTCTCCGACGTAGAATTTTAAATGCCCCGCCGTAAGGGAAATATTTATACATCTGTTTATTATTTATGGCCTGATTTAAATATAAATCGCAGACATTATTAGTCATCATGAGATAATAATAATTTACATATTATAATCATAGTTTATTCAAAAACAATTGCGCCTTTAATATTCCGTAAATACGCCAAGATGCGCGAAATACTTGGAAAATCGCGGGATTTAAATTTAGCAAATATTTCCGAAAAGATCGTATGTAAAATAATAAAAGTCGATGTCGCATAAAAACCAAGCCATGTCTGATCAAACAAAAAAGTTTTGCCAAGTTCACAACACCAAATGAATCCTTTTGAGACTTCAAGTTGCCATTACCGCCAACAAGTTTGTGATTAATTACACGAATGTTTCGCACTCGTGTTCGTTTGTAGGAAACTTTTGTTTTGATGTGTTTTTCTTGTTGCAAATGGAATTATGAAGATGGATTAGCGTGATTACGAGCCTCTTTATCCTTGATGTGGACTACCTTGAAGTTGAAATTAACAGCTGGACGAAGAGACAAACTCGCAGAAACATTAATTTTAGAGCGCAAACATACGTGGATCGCAATTAAAATGTTATGCTTGCATAAAGACAATGCACGTTATATAATGGATGAATGCACGTTTGCAAGGCATTGTTTTCTTAAGAAACGATATTGTTGCGGATATTAATAATTCATTGGCATTCTTAGCATGGGAATGTGCGTTCGCAACCAGTCTCCCTAAACGCGCGCGTAGCAAAATCTCTGGCATTTGTCTCGCGCAGATGCCCAGCGCTTGAGTGATGCGCCAAAGTGTTGTTGTTACTGCACATATGTCATTTCCCCGCGAGTCAAGCGGGCAGCTCTTCGCCGTCTGTTGTGGTCAGTTCCTCAAGGCCTTTCTATTGTCGGTTTTGTTTCCTATGCGGCAACAAGAGTTGCAACCGGGTTGCTAAATTAGGTCGGGAGCGAACGAATGCTTAATAAAAACACGCTTAGTTTTTTTCCTTCGGATATAAAAATATCCTCGTGATGATTTTGGCCCGCATATCTCTTGCGTTGCGACATGCTCGCCGCCGCAAAAATACACATGCCTGATGGTGGTCGGTGTCGTCTGTAATTAGTGGACGAGCGCACGAAATTGATTGCACTCTGCCTGCGTTTATCAATACGCCATTCATCATTTAAGCGCGCGGTTAGTTGCGAAGAGAGCGATATAGCGACGAAGCGCAAAGCCTGGTAAACAATCACTCATCAATTGGTGATCGCATGCATGTATGCATTGTTGTTTTCGCTGTCGATGAGTGTGATTGGTACAAATGAAATGATTATATGGGGAACTCGCGAGTAGGATGTAATAGGATGGCCGCGCAATTATTAGGCGAGCGACCGGCATTCGGCGAGCGCACTAAATAGTAGTAGTGAGCAGCGAGCGAAGGAAGAGGCCTTGACACAACGTGTTGAAATCCAAGGCCAAGGCCATGTGAAGTTTGCTAATGGACTCGCAACGCTTCTGATTGCCTCGTATAAACACAGAGCACACATATTAAAACATGCGCTGATTTTCATCCATCTGCTGATGTGTGAGCGCGAGCGCGGATGCGGCTGGCCGTTTGCAGCGAGGCTCTATAGGTCGAGTTGCGTCTGGTTGCGAGGATGCTGCAGTGGCAGTAGTCGGATTGCATTCGCAACTAGGTCACCTCCGGCTGGACCATCCTCCGGGTGGTGATCGCGTCCGATTTTATTATTGTCTGGAAAATATGTTTTCCATTTGCATACGTTCTATAGTTTCGCTTGTTTTGCATAGAAATGATGATAGCCTGTCAAAAGTCTCTAAATATGTACGAAAATCTAAATGTTACATTTGCATAAATAATCATTTCGTAAATTTATCATCGGATAATTGTCGATATATTTAACATTTTTATTGATCACAATCGCGGACAAAAAATGATTGAAATTCTTAGCTTCGGGCTATGCATGGTATTCAATTTTTTTTCGTTACTTTTACTTTTCTAAGAAGGCAAGCAGTCGTTTAAGAAATTAAAATTGCTTATCGAGCGAGAAGCGGGTAATTTGTCGGTAATTACTGCTTCATTTTGAGGATAAAGGAGTCCTCTTAATGAATAGCCCAAAATTGCATTTAATAACTAGTAGAGCGCTCTTTGAAAGCGAAAATATCCATTGCGTCGAGTTAATAAACGCTATTGAGCATGAGAACCAGACGTAATTTTAGCCAATTACATGAGGTCACAGCGAATTGAAATTCAAATTCGAATTACGGCATAAAATTGCACACGCACGATAACTTTGTCCTTGACTAAGACACTGTTTCCGGCATGCTCGAAATCACGATCATAATTTCGGACATGCGGCGTTAATTGTAACACGCTAATCGATTGATAAGCCGCACCACAGCGGCAACATCAATGTTTCCGGAATATGGATAATGCAAGACGAATTGAATGAATGCAAAATGCCGAAAATATTCACGTGCTATAAATAAATGCAAAACTGGCATTGTTTCAAATTGATTTCTTATGCATTTCGACAAAAACGATATTTGCGCACAATATTGTAGACTTTTATTCGTGTTTCAATGACAATATACTATGGACAAATCGATTTAATGATTATTGTAACTTGGGCTATAGCTATGCGGACAAAGTTTTCCTTTCCGGTCAGAAAACTTTGGAATCCTTAAGAGCGCCCGCGCGCGCGCTCGGCGAACTTCAGGATCATGGTGAAGGAGCACCTTGCGCACGTGACAGGTGTGAATTATGCATTGGCATTCGTCATCTCATCGAATTTATGTTCTGAGCAGCGTGCACAAGCTCTGCTTGGTCGGGTAACGTTAACGTAGTGCGTGTTTTTGCGGCTTGCCGGGTAGCGCATACCGACGTGTTTTAGTCGAGTTGCGGTGACCGTCAGAGACGCAACGTGCGGCCGCGCTCTTGGGGTCTCCTCGCGATCGCGACCGCGACGCGCACGCTACAACAAATTCGCGCCCCTTCGCGCGGGGCAGGAGAGACAACAAACGCGCGCACGAGAGTCGCGCGTCGTCTGCCGCCGCACGAGCGCAAAACGTTGGCAGCAATAAAAAATCGAAACCTAGACCCGACGTAACCATCTTCGCAGTGCACCGACACGCCAGCCAACGAGCGAGACTAAACGTCACATCGCAAAAATAAGCGAGCGCGCGCACCCAGCCCCGCCGTCTGAAATAACAAAATAATTATTTAAAAGCGCGCGCGTCAAGCGAATAATTAATATTATTGTGCCGCCAATCGTCGGACGTGTCGCTCGCTACATTGTGATAACTCGAACGCGCGCTATCATTCGCCGACAGCATATTTTTATTTATTACGTTTTTTCCCCTGCTTGCCGTTTCGTTTGCATACTGTTGTTGTTTGGTGGTCGCAATCGTCAAAGGTTATGGATTCGTAGTACGGCCGCGCCGCATAGAAAAAGTTCTGTCGTCTTTTTTAAAGACAAGTGCACCGCGAAACATGTAAACAACGATTTGTGATGATCGTACGGCTGGATTACGCTCGTATTGTTGTACGCACGTTATGAAAATGATGAAAAAAGAAAAGCCCATGATGAGCGTGTCGGCAATCATCCAGGGCGCTCAGGCGCAACACTGGGGCCGCTCATTCACCACCGGCCTGGGGACGAACCTGCCATTAGGTAGTGTAGCTGCACTAGTCATTACAATTTTAATTACCTTAATTGCGCACAATGATCCGCCGTCGCCGATTGCATTTGTTTATTTTAACATGCATTGTATGCGGCTGCAAGCGTCTGTTTACATTTAATTCGTTTGTTGTTTTAGCGCTGATAAGATTGATAAAGACGGTTTACAAATGATATATTTTTGCGCAAACAAGGAAAACACAACGTGCCAACCAATTAACGAGCGACGTATCAGTTTTTCTGCTCGTTTCAAGCGAATGACAACTATTGCTTGGCCCTAATGAATAATAATTGAGATCGACATGAATGCAATTGTCATCAGTTATAAAAAAGTTGTTTGTTACGTGCTCAATCGAAAATTTGGTACACTTGAGCGCATTTTCAATGTCACGCAAACTGAGCGAATAGATCTGTGGTGCGTTGCTACTGTTCTTATTTTTTTCGGCGTGCGTTCGGTTTATGTTAATCGTTGTAATTCATTTTTTGTATAATCTCTTAACTAATGTCAGCCAAGCGACAGAATTGAATTATTGAGCGTATGATGATGATGGCCATGAAATGGACATGTTTGATGGATAATTTACACACATTTCATACGAAAACAATAAGCGAACGCATTTATTTTTACGCAAGAGTGAAGCCATCTATTATTATGGAGGCGATCGCGTGCCGCAATGACATTCATTAATAATTCAATGTTAACAATTGCGTTTGTCCGCCGTAACCGCCCCCAGAAACTAATGCGCAATACATTTTTGATATGCAAAGTGTTCGATTATGGATTTTTGCTGCATGAAATTGAATATGAGCTGTAGAACTTGCGTTAAAATAGCGTAAGGAAAATCTATAAAAGTTGAATTCAAGAAAACAAGCTATGCTTGAAGGTGGATTCCCGAATGAGAGCACATGATACAGCTGCATAATTAAAGCGCGCCTGCATTATTAACCGATAATTTTCCGGCCCGAAGTCTTGTTTAATTATTTAGTCATCCTTGGTCCTTGAAATTTTGTTTTTCAAGCGCGCCAATGCTTTCCAAAAGATATTAATCTTAATCCGCTATTTAAATACAACGTGTAAGTGGCAAGTAATGGTAATTGGCATTTCGTAAATCAGAATTTTACACATAAATAGTTCATTTGAATTGCAAAACTGGGATGGAAAGCATTGAAAAGCGCCCAAGGTGTGCGATATTTCGTATCGAACAACATTGGGAAATTGAGTTTGCTTGGCGGACAAGTATGAGGAAATTATGGACGGTGTGTCGACAGCGTGTTTAAAAGTGTGCGAAAAATTGCCGCCCGTCGAAAATAGATTTTATGAGTTTATCAACCGTGCACCACTAAAATCTAATATATTCTCGATTTGCAACTAAATAAACAAACGCCCGCGGTGTGGCTCGAAGGAAAGTTAATGTTGGTTTGATGCTGGAGGATTGCAAAACGCATCGGGCGTCTAGACGTAAACAAATATCGCGCACAAACAATCGCTGCGCGAAAAAGTGCAATCAACAAATAGTTGGTCGCACCGCCCGCCAACATTGTTATTGCACGACGCGCCTGTGTGCATTTCCTCGATTATGGACATGCCGTAATGATTGATGGTCGGCATCGCGACACGCAAATTTACGGCTGCGGAGGAGAGCGCTCTGTCTCTTTGTGTTTTGCATTGCAGCACGTCTCTAGCGCGCGCGCATATAATTAGAACATCTCAAGGACGACCACATAAAGATCGTCCGTTCGTCCGCGTTCTCTTTTATTTGCTGATTCGAGCGCTTTTTGTTTTTCATCAATTTTTATTGCATGCCAAATCTATGAGTATGGTCTCGTTACCCAGTTAAGTTTTTTTATGCTATGGCTTTGCAGGCCTCAATCTGGATCAGAGTTTATCAATGAATTCGTCGATGGGGCCGCAGTCGCCGCTGGACATGAAGCCGGACACAGCGACACTGCTCACTTCCGGACAGTTTAGTCCGCAGGGCGGGCCAAACAGCCCGAACGCGTATCCGATGGGCCCCGGAAACATTTTGAGTCCGGGGGGTGGCGTAAACAAGACCGGCGCTGGATCGCCGTATCCGCCAAACCACCCGCTCAGCGGCTCCAAGCATCTCTGCTCGATCTGCGGTGATCGCGCGAGTGGAAAGCACTATGGAGTTTACAGGTAATGAAGCATTCATTAAGCAATTGTTTGTTCCGGTGCGGGTCTCTGGTAACTTTTTCGACTTGACGAAGGTTGTTAAGCTTTTATCTCAACAATTGCTTCGTAAGCAATTTCATTAAATTGTGCTGACCTTGCGGATGTAAAAAAATGCGTAGTAATTTAGCTAAAAATTTGCTATTAATGCGATTGTAATTTTGCGCTGGGGGGCCACAATCCTGATTTGCTGCATCATCATCATCATCAAGCCGCCCGCAGAACTTTCAATGACGAAAAGTTGGCCTTGCTGATGGGGAAAAACAACATTTCCATTTACAAATTGGCTGAAATCTTGCAATTCATCTTGATGAATGCCGCACATGAATGAAACAAGGCATTTAGCGTGCATTATAAATGGGTTATTTTTGAGTCGGTGGCAGTGCGACTCTCGCGCGGGCACTCTGAATGGGAGGCTTTCAAATAAAAGCTGTCCATCCATTCCAGGCGCAGGCAGGATTCACGGATGTGTAGTTCATGCTAAGCTTGTTCAGTATGTAATAAGTAGACATGCACGCGTGTTTACATCGTATGCTTTGAAGGTCACATATAATTCTAGAATTTTTTCCAATTATCTCTTAAACAGCGTATCTACATGAACATCGCGGAGCCTTTACGCGGTTCTGCGCTGCAGTGCAATACAGGCTTTTCGAAGCCGATGCGCGCGAGCGTGGATGCATGCGCACGTTGTATGATCGAGAGGGAAACTCGTTAATTATTCAATTTTATTTCAATGGCTATTGCGCGAAGTGCGCTTGCTAGATCTATATGCGCGCATTTATAACCGCGGCGACAATAAGCAGCATGGGATGCATGTTGTTTTTCCTAGTGTGCTCCACCGTTGTTGTTGGTGTATTTGAAGGCCACGGTCAATGGTGTATTCTCAATCAATTTCTTATTATGCATGTATGAAAATGCAAATTCGTATTTACATAACTTCTACAAACAAGGAAAGAGTTATGCGCACGTGAGTCTTTCGCACTTCGCCTGACTACCGCGATGATACATGGCGATTATCAGCATTTTACGCCTATTACGCACTGTGCAAGCGTGAATGAATAAAATTTCTTAATATGTATGAAGAAATACTTAAGAGGCAGAGAGTATAGTCGTCGTGGCTAGGCAATAAAAATATTTGATCGCTGATGCTACTTGGATTTGAATTGATATAGAAATGGTCCTGATTGACCCTGAAGTACCTGAGCCGAGCAGCAGCAGTAGGAAGCGATAGAAAACTTGCGAAATGCATGCAGATTCTCAATGCCATAGAATGCGCGAACATATTGCTCATGGTTTATAATGGTACTTCGCTTGCGGCAGGTGCAACATAGTGTTTGTTACTGCTTTGCGACGTGGAATTAGACGCCAACACACATAACATGCCGCACGCAATTTGCCACTTAATCATCGCTTGCTTGCCGAGCGCAATTATTGCCGCACGATATGCGATTTTTCGGAATTTTTCTTAATTAGCTGCATTGCTGGGGGGCTAGACGGCTCGCAAAGTTGCGGTTTGCGGCTTAATTTTGGCAACGATTTTGTTCGTTACTTTTTGGCAGGGTGTATAAATAACTCGGTAATCAAAGGTGAAGTCAATGATGAAACTGTGCTCGCTTGGCACTCGGATATAATAAATTTGGTCAAAGATATTCTCCTTCGACGCACCTTTTGCCAAAATTTTTAACAATTTTCACTCGCACTTTCGCTGCAAATACTCTGAGCGCATATTTTTAGATCACCATGTGCGGACACCGGCTTTTGGCTTGGTGATCTGAACCAAATTGTAATTAGCCGAATTTGTTAATGATTTCATCGCAAATGCGACTATACTAATGTTCAATTATATTCTGAATTTCAGTTGCGAGGGATGTAAAGGCTTCTTTAAGCGAACCGTTAGAAAAGATTTATCGTACGCTTGCAGAGAGGAGAAGAATTGTATAATTGACAAACGACAAAGAAATAGGTAATGGATATTGATCACGTCCAATTTCAATGATGTGATATTTTAATTTATTCTGGTATAATTTTAGATGTCAGTATTGCCGATATCAAAAATGTCTTACAATGGGAATGAAACGCGAAGCGGTACAAGAAGAGCGACAACGCACAAAAGACCGTGATACGTCGGAAGTGGAGTCTACCTCGAATATTCAAACGGAAATGCCGATCGAACAGATCTTGGAGGCTGAGCGTCGAATGGAGTGCAAACCCGAAGCGGAATTAGAGGTAATTTAAAATTTGATCGAATTGCAACGAAAAGGTACTATCAAAAATCCTTGGTAGCTGTAATTGTGCAAAAAGCGTAGAATTGTACGCCCGAAAAACATGTTTGCAATAACTTTACACGCAGTCTCGTGCATACTGGAATCGCATTAAACTCGTTAGTTGACAGCTAATTTTAGAAGTCTTATAAATGAAATAAACATGTAAATAATCAATAAGAGTCACTAATGTAAAGTAGTCAAGGTTATTAGTGCATTGGCATTCACAAAAGCACGCGCGGTGGCTGCTTATACATATTGTTGGAGCAACGTTCAATCAACCAACGAGTATTTATATTTAAATGAAAAATGACGTACAGTTTGATGATGTGCAACATGTTTGCGCGATGATCCAATATTAGCATGCTGAGTTTTTGTTTATGTATTGTTGACTAGCTTCAATGTATTTCAACTTGTGTACATTTTTAGAATCCTGTGACGAATATTTGCAAGGCGACAAATATGCAACTGTATCAGCTGGTCGAATGGGCGAAACTAATACCGCACTTTACAAGTCTGCCCGTCTCGGATCA
This sequence comes from Aleochara curtula, assembly GCA_963978815.1. Lineage (NCBI taxonomy): Eukaryota > Metazoa > Arthropoda > Insecta > Coleoptera > Staphylinidae > Aleochara > Aleochara curtula. The sequence continues at coordinate 990,395 of OZ022219.1, forward strand.
AGTGCTCTTGTTGCGCGCTGGATGGAATGAGCTCTTGATTGCCGCGTTCTCGCACCGCTCAATTGAATCCAAGGACACACTTATTTTACCTACAGGACTAACAATTCACAGGTATTATGATGCAACTTGTTTTCATTTGTTTAAACTTGTATTTGAATTTTTAGAAATTCTGCCCAACAAATTGGCGTGGGCGGAATATTTGACCGAGTGCTCACTGAATTAGTTTCAAAAATGCGCGAGATGAAAATGGATAAAGCAGAATTAGGATGCTTACGAAGCATTATTTTATTTAATCCAGGTTGAGCATTAAATCCGGTTCATAGAAGACATTTATATTTATTCTTCTTTTTTTTTAGATGTACGTGGTTTGAAATCCATACAAGATGTAGAATTATTGCGCGAAAAGGTTTATGCAGTATTGGAAGAGTATACTCGCACGACCCATCCCAGTGAGCCTGGACGCTTTGCGAAATTGCTTTTACGTCTACCTGCATTGAGATCGATAGGACTCAAGTGCCTGGAGCACTTGTTCTTCTTCAGATATATGGGTGAGGTAACCATTGACACGTTCCTTAATGATTTGCTGGAGAATAACACCGATTCGTAATTTAATCGTCCCTACCGCGCGTAATTTGTGGTAGAACAATGTATCATGTTTAGAAAGGGGGGCGAGCAATCACGTATGTAAAGGGCCTGACGAACTTTCTCTATCTCATTGTACATAATTTACTTTAATAGTATCAGATACATACATATGTACTTTATGCGTAATTAGGATATTAATAATATAATTATTAATTAATTTATGAAGTTTACAAGGAAAGTTTGTTGGGCTTTAAATCATTTTCGCTATTTATTAATTTTAAATATCTGTGATTTCTTTTTTATTTTTTTAGTTATAATTTAACATTGATTAGTAACTTATGGGTACTGCTAATCACAATTATTATAGGTATTACTTAAAGTTAATTTGTAATTGACTATATAATACTGATGGAACGACTTTAATTCCATTTAAAACAAATGAATTCATTTCAAGTACAACTGTTGTTGTTATTTAGCGATTGTTTATTAATCTATTGCGTTCAGATCTCATTAGCGTCTTCAGTATGCTATTTGCATGAGTACCAATTTAGATTTCTGAATAAGTTTGATTAAATTCTATTGGCCGAAAATGAGTTGATGTGGTGAATACACAAAAAGTGATGGAAAGTGCCTGTTACAAAACAGCAGCAAAAATGCAACTAGAAAGATTGACGTTTTAATGGAGAAGATTTATGATTTGACAATTATTTAATACAATTAAATAGATTATTCGAATTTGTTGATCAATTTATAAGGCAGCTTTTGCACATGAATTGTGGCATTGAAAAATATTTCAACATTCCAAAAATGAAACTGAACGGTAAAAACAAGCAAAGGAATTCGTTTTGTTCAAACGAACGTTTTTCTCTGATATTCTTCTCCCATTGAACTTTAAAGCCTACAACTGAAATAGTAGGAGGGCAAACCTTATAGATGTTATGTAATATATAATATATATATTATTAATGTATGTTCTATGTATATTTATCTAATAACTGTTCAAGTTTCAAAGAATTTTATTGTTGCAATCTATCAAACATACAAACATCTATATTGATTGAATGTTATATTAATGACAGAGTAAGTATTTGTGGTCTAATAAGACGAGAATAGTAAGCATTGATAGAAATTTAAAAATATGTAATATTTTTTTATATTTAAAATTAGAATTTATTCATCATACATAATGTTGTAATTAATGCATTACATTGGATGCGATATATGTAATTTCATGTAAAATATAAGAAATGTGAACAAAGAGAAACCCCTTTATGGCTCAAAATTTATTAAAATTTCGGTAAAAGTTTGCGCTGAAATATAAGTTTTAATTTTATATTCCCAAAGTAGTGGTCAGCGCAATGGGTAGATCGCTTGACTGTGGTGCGGACAACGCCGGTTCAAATCATAGTGCAGGCATTTTTTTTTTTAATAAATTGAGAACGTATGTCGTACTAGAAGTCCATGTAGAGTACTTGGAATCAATTCGAAAGACTTGGAGACTGTAATAGTCTTCTAATGCAGGAATGGTCATTCAGTTGTCCATTACGCTCGAATTCAAACCGAGCACTTGGAAAATAATTCTAAGTTCGATACTTGTCGAGTTGGGGGGCGCCGCCGCCAACTGACGTCACAAACCGAGGCCTGTTGGTAACGAAAATCGGGAATGGGGAGGCAGTCACTGGTCGGACAGCGACTGAGCTGGTCGACAAGTGACCTGCCGGGTGGGGTGGGCTGACTCAAAACAATCTTAAACGTACGGGCTTCAAAAATTAAAAATGGGGCCCTGTATGCCTCCGGGGGCCCCCTCGGACATACAGTTAAATCCGTTGGGGCCCCCGAGCACACAAGTAATTGAAAAATCAGAAATTCAAGTTGCTATTCTCAGGATTCGAACCTGAGACACACTGATCACATCCATGGCCGTAACCACTAGGCTATGGAGTGTTGCTGCTATCGACAATTTTGATCTTGCTTATATATGCTAAAGTTTTCAAATCGAATGTTTAAAACTATATTGCCTGTGCCAGGATTCGAACCAGAGACACTCGGATCACTTCCGTAAACTTTACCACTAGGCTACGAAGTACAGTTGTTGAAGCAATTTTTGATCTTGCCTATATAGTCTATATTTGTTTAAATTGAAATTGAGACCCCCAGTCCAACTCCCATCACCTTACACCTAAGCTATTAGATGCAGTCGCTTTGTTAGAATTTTACGAAGCCTATGCATTGAAAATAACATCTGTATATAATGTATACCAGTTATCATAAGTCGGTGAGGGGTGGTTTATTTTATTTGGCAAAAGGAGTCACATACTCAGGTCCGGGTATAAGCCGCCGCCAACGAGTTTCGCAGGAAACGTTATGACTTATAACATATGATTTCGTTCAATAGCAGGTTTATATCAACCAAAGTAAACACAGCAGCGAGCTATTGTAAATATGCTGGATATTTAACTAATGTAAAAATCATGCTATGATTAGTATGATTAGTCAGTAGTCTTGACCATATTTATCTACTGTGTACATCTTGTTAACACGAATTATGCAAGTCGATATGGATTCAGATAGTGCTACTGATTCACCAAAGAAAGGTAGGTGTTTATTAAATTGTTGATAACTATAATAAATAATATTTGAACACAGGGCCTACATTGTCCACCTCAACATCTAGTTTTGAAGCTCTTGATCCTCATGATCCAAATTTAAGTCGATTGGCTACTACAATGTTTACCAAAACTGGAGAATACTTGCATGGTGAATTAACATCAACTTTGGATGATTACAAATTAATAGAAAACATGAATCAAGCCAGTATCACTATGTATATGGATCTTAAGCATATTACTGCAAATATTGGAAAAGGAATGCATGAGCTACATGAAAATTGTAAGAATAGAGTTTCAAAGCAATGATGTACTAATTCACATTTTGAATGTTTTAGGTGTTACCTTGCAACCATATTTAGACCAAATTGAGCAAATTGAGGATAGTGTTGTTAAATTAGAACAGGCTGCCTATAAACTGGATGCATACTCAAAGAGATTAGAGCAAAAATTTAAATCTCTAGAGAAGTAAATTTTCAAGCTAAACTTTTCATACTAATTGATAATCTAATTATAAAATCAATATATGTTTATGCATGTATTTCACAACCAAACATTTAAACATTTACATAAACCATGTAGGATTAATACAATTATTGGTCCATGATTAGATGGTCTGAAACATTAAACATTTAATTCTGAAAGATGACTAGAAAAATATTTAAAAATAAATAATTGTTCATATCTGTATTACACGTCAGTACCATCACCAGTCGCCTTGTTAAATCTATCAAATTTAAAAGAATTTTCCCGCCTACTAAGAGGTGACCGCATAAAGAATTTCGATTCCTTCTTGTTAAAATTTTTTGGTGAATGGACTGGGACTGGTACGCAAAGAACTTTCGACTTGTTCGATTTGGTGCTCTCATTTCTCTCAATTGTCTTGCGGTCTGAAAGATACGGAGAACAAACATCAGAATTTCTTGACTTGATAGAAGCATGTTTGGTTCGCGAAGATACTAATGGTTCGGAGAATAAACGGGGAACGGTTTTAACAATTGAACTTTCCGAATTGGGGTATGAAACTGGTGTATGCGGCGCAGATTGTGAGACAGTCATTTTAGGTATACTAACTACGGTTGAATCTCGTTCTAACGATTTCGTATTCTTGTACGTGTTATCCAACTGACTACCAAAACTAATTTGTCGCATATTTGGCTGAGATCTAGCATGCATTTGTCTATTATGGCCTCGTGTTGTATTTCTTCTGACTGGATTTGCAGGCGTTCGTTGAGTTATACGCATTGAACTGTGCTTAAGAGGTTTTCGATTTTGGTTGTCGCCCTTCGTTTGAGAACGTCCTCGGCCAAGAACGGAGTTTCCTACGAATTCAAATTAAAGTGGTTAATTAATTGGAGGATAGAACTAATTAGAAAACTCACCCGTATGCTTTTTGCGTGTTTGGGCCATGGCGTAAATAGCCGCGGCTAAGCTATTGTATTGACTAGGCTGCCGTTGGAAACACTGTGGACCACAAGACTTCTTGCCCAACACAAAATACGTTTCCATTTGACCCTTTCCTTTCACTTCAGTTAGTCCTCGACACTTCACATCATATCCACGTATGCCTAGCAACTACAAGCAACAATTAGCGGGTCTGTTTTTTAGCATATAATTAAATAAACTACCTGGGCTGTGTACTTGGGCACTTGAATTTGACCTATGACTCCAGTTGAGTCCATCCTAGATGCTTCATTCACTGTATCACCCCATATATCAAAGACAGGCTTGCGAGCTCCAATTACCCCACATACTAAAGGACCGCAAGTAACGCCTATCCGAAGTCCGAAATTATTAAAGGAGTGTTTGTTTACTTCGTCCAGACGAAGTTGCATAGCTAATGCAAAATCAATGAGTGCGCATAAATGTTCCAAGCTTTCCATGTTGACGCAGTCCTAAATTAATTTTGTTATAATTTACTGAATTTATTTACTAATAAATTAATACTTTATGTGTAGGATTTAATCCTGATGCTGCCATATATGTAGCGGTTGCGCTAACGGTTTTAATTTTTTCAATTGCGCTGAAGCGCTCCTCATCCAATAATTCATCAAAATCGGCTATAAAATATTCAAAATTCGTTAGAAATAATTTCTACATTGGCAAAATCGTACAGTAATTACCAATAATTTCATTCAGCAGGCGAATGCACTCCATGCCTTTATTGATATCCTCGGAATAAAACTCAGTAAAGTTTGGAATGCTTGCAAACAAAACTCCAACTTCTTCCCGGTATTGCGAGTAAAGTTCCTACAATAAAATATGAATTCAATTTGTCAAAGAGTTGTTTGCTTGACATACATCTGCATTGCGCTCATTTGAGAGGAAATGTTGCGCTACATGATCAGGTAAAATGTTTTTCAGCAGTTGCGTGTTATTATGTCGTGTTTCCTGCATATCAGATAATTCTTTCTCTGCTTGCAGCTTCCAAAGAAAGTCCAAACGTGATGTTACTTCCACTAGTCGTGCGTGATAAGCGACCATTAGAAAGAATACCGCTAAGAGAATAATCATTTGTGCGCTCAGCGGTATTATTTTGCTGAAAATTAATAGATAATGTAAACTGCGCAAAGCAGCGCTTCATACTCACAAGTTTGAATTGGATTCAATGCATTTATCCTGGAATACGTCATTAAAAAAGACCAGAATCAATACTGCATAAACAGTTACTAAAATAATCGCAAGGAATGTTTTGATCAAGTAATACAGCTTAAGTGCGGTCGCCAACGCAATTAAACATAACACCCAGGTGAAGACCACATATCCAGCGTGCATGCACAGATAAAATTGTTCTCTATTTAAGCGCTCATTAAAATGCATAACTCCTGTCTCATTGCTGACCACATTATCAGACGCATTTGGCATTCGATTACTTTCATTATCAATCGCATAAAAATGCACATTCTTTGCTTGCTTTCCATTCTCTAAACTACGTTTGGCACGAAGTTTTGCGTCTGAACAATTATTATCTAAACAGTCTTCCGTCGTAAAGTTAAACGAATCAGTTAATGGCCCCAGTTGATTGTTGTTATTTACTGTGAAATGCTGATTGCATTCCAATGTGGTGCAATTCTGCTGCAATTGCAAATTGTTGAATATTAACGTTAAGTTAATATTGATATTTGATGGGGCGCTGTGTGTGTTTGCAGTGCGCAGGTAAAGCACGGATCGTTCCTGTACGTTTTCCTTTTTCAGACAGGAGAACGCCGGTTGGCCGAAGATCAAACTTGCGGATGACGCACATGCCATTAGAATGATAACACCGCATATAAATGCAGTTCGCGACCGACGATTATGCACCAACGTCGATGATATCTGCTGCAATGCGCTAGGCAATTGCTGGAACTCTTCAGCCATTACGAGAATTGAAGTAAAGATGAGGAGAATCGTTGTTATTGACAGAAATGCTAATACCATAGGTGAATATCTGAAACTACAGTAATTAGAATTCACATATAGCAAGCATTCTGAAAATTACATTTGCATGATGGCAAGCTGACATAAAACGATGAAAATCCAGATGATAAAACAACAAAACATGTTTGATTTAAACATGTCTTCTCGCAGTTGACTAAACTGTAGAAAAAATATTTGTTCAGTTCATTAGGTTCAGTATAACTCGATAAATATTCTTACTTTTCGTTCCATTTCCTTATCCTTGAAGCGCAATGACCAAGGATTTACGTTCGCTGATCGCATGCGCTTGTTCGTAGCAATTTCAATACTCTGATCGATGATATCATCAACTTGTTCAATCGTACTCAACGCCAAAGAGCCACTCTTCTCCGGATAAAGATGCTTGTTAATCGAGAAATTTATAGAATCAATATCATCATCCAAATCACCCGATAAATTGTGTCTCAACTACAACAAAATGTTGTAGAGTACGCAAAGAGTATAAAAGATTACCAAATTACATTTTCGAATGGAATTTCGGGCGTCCAGTCCGTGGTGATTTCCTCGTCGACCGTGGATTGCTGGATACCGCTATCACTTCGTTCCCGTACCATGGCGGCGGTCACGTATGGCGGGCTCGTCGGCGTAACAGGACTTTTTGGTGAGCTAATCGAATTCTCGTCCTCTGGCCACAGCTTGTTTGAGAAGATGCTGCGAATTGAAAGCAAATAACAAACTCCTAGTGACGATTGCGGTTGCTGATTAAATTGAATAGGGCGCTTACCTCGGGCGAGACTGGTGTCTTCGGCGGTTTCGTTTCGGCTCCACTTGCTTGATGAGGTAAGTTTTCACGTCGTGAACACGCAAATAGCTGTCACGATCCTGTCCGTTGCCGTCTTCAACTTCATAAGCGCCCTTCAGACAGTGATAGGTTGCTTCTGATATGTGCACGCGTCTAAAAACATTCAAACGTTGAGAGTAAATTATGATATCTCATAATATTTGCATATTACCCCGGCACACCGCCCGATTCCATGTGATTTGCAAGTCGCACATCATACGACCAGATGTCGAATTGCCATTTCCGTAATCCTAACACGCCGCAAAGTACTGATCCTGAATGTATACCAATACGCATATTCAAATCAACCTACAATCATACATTGAGAAACGTGTTAATAATGCAATTATTATAAAATATCTTCAAAGAATCGAGCCATGTCAAAAAAGAATTACTTTTTAATTAAATTTCTTTAACGATGTGTATTTTGAATTGTTTGACCAGATATTTCCTGGCAGTTTGATAGTACGTTTCAAGCTGGTGATAACAGTTTTTAAATCATCGAAATCGGTCCATTACTTTAGAAGTTATGACGATTTGAAAATTTTCCCCCAAGCTGAGGCGCCTAGCAGCAAGGCTAATTTGGCGTTGCCCAGTAGCTGCTACTGTACTAAACGGTACAAGTGCTCCCAATTAGTTAGAAAAAACCAATGTAATTGAGCAAAACTACAACCTGGTAACATGCTACTTACAATCAATTACAGTAGGCAATTATGGTTAGGACAACGCTAAGTAGCCTAAATCTCGCCGTGTCAGCACCCGTGTAGCTATTAATTGATTGCATTTAAATCTAAAGAGTAACACGTGTAATGCACTCTAGCGGCTTGTAATGATGAATGCTAATGGTACCCCACCACTGCGTAACACCAGCAGCATGTACACTGACGTATAGTGCGGTGCACTGGTGCTCCACAAGCGTAATTTAAAAAAATAAGTACTTTACATTTTTATTAATATCTCGGAAACTATAAGAGATATTTGAAAAATTCTTTCACTGGCAGAAAGGTGATTAAATTGTTGAACGGTTGTAGTTTAATCAAAATATTTTCTTTGATAGATTAGGCGTAATCACTTCTCAAAGTCAAGGTTTTTTTCTGGGCGTTTGGTGAGCAAAAATCAAAATTTATTTACACTATAATATTATTAAATTAGTCATTAATATTTAAATACATGTTTGATATAAATTTTATATGAACTAATATGGTAGTTCGTACTATAAAAGACACAAGATTTGAGAAACATGGCTCAAAATCAGAAGTATGCGTTATTACTGATATATCAAAAACTATAAAAGATATTTAAATAATTCTTTCACTAGCAGAAACATGATTAAATTCTTGATAACTTATGATACAATCATTAAATTTGATCAAATAGATTACGCATAATAAGCTCTCAAACTTAATAGCTTCTTTTATGCTTACTTGAGAAGAGTCATAATTTTCGCTCTAATATTATTTACTTTAATTTATACTTAAATATTTATTTCTGAGGAAACAAGTTGAGTTAAAATAATACAATGTAATACCGACAACACTGAGTTGCGATTACTTAAGTATTTCAGTCGCACGATAACAACTTTAACTCGGTCATCATCTCATCTAGACGCTCTCTGTAAACAGGATCTGTGTGATAATTATGTTTCAATTCATCTGCATGAACATGCGGATTATCCGTACATGTCGCATTCTCTAAGCTGCTGCATCCGGAATATATGCGACGCTTTTCTGCGACGAGCGCAGTACTATGATAAATTAACGCATTAATTACAGCGTTTGCTTTGAGCGCACTGCAGTCGTCGAAAAATGCCTCCAACGTGAACGGCGGCGCGTGCACACCGCAAAGCTTCAAGTTGCTCGCGAGCGACGCGTAATAATGACGAAGGATATCTTTTGTGCGGTGCACACGAAACGGCTTTGTCGTCGTATACAAGAGGAAACTTAACACGTCGATGCTCGGCGAATTCACATACAGTCGATTGCTTAGCGCAATTTTACATGAGGTTGATTGGCTGGAGCTTGCGTCTTCATCAAGCTCAAATATAGATTTCGGAATGAAGACATGATCGTAATTCGTATCATGCGAAATCGTCGTTGGCAGTTGGCTTCTTGTTGATGAAATTTTTTCAATCAAGGCGCTCGTCGTGGTTGGCGTGTCGAAAAAGTTTACTAATACTTTCAAAGTGTTTGCATCAAATTCCTTGCTTTCTAAACGTTCCACGTACTTTGGATACGCGTAACCAAACGCATGCAGTTGTGATAAGACATTAATAACTGCTTTCACTTCGTCCAGTCCGAAAGGTTGACGCATCGGAATTTGTTTATACTGATCTTGCAGATATTCCAAAACTACCAAATTATTATTCAAGTACAAATAACATTTCTGCACGTCGCAGAATAGCAATTTATCCAGTGTGCTCGGCGCATTGTGAAAATTGAAAAATTTATAAAAGTCTGGCATATTTTTGTCAATGATAAATTGTACTACGTTCATTTTTCCATTAGGTCTTTCCAACGTCAAAGTCAAATTGCCTTTTATAAATTTAACATCATTAATTTCGTATGCTCCTTGCATCCCGTAATTAAACAGGACTCGCGCAATAATATCGCTGGTCAAGCATGGCCTAGAAAGCATTTCCACAATCTTATCAAGCATGCCGTCAAAGAGCGCACGTTCGGATTCATCAATATCACAAATATCAATTAGAAAATTGTATTCGTTTTCCACCATGACTTCGTCTAATGGCTTGCGCACATTTTGCAAGGTGCGCAATTTAGTTGCCGCCGCAAAGGCAGCAAACACAATACTTGTCATCCGTGCTACATTCGTGTACGCTTGAATGCTTTCATCAAACTGCACCCGTGGGAAAAACTCATCTAAATCCATTTGCAAGCGTTGAAACTCGTCCTGCAGGCGCACGTAGTATTCCTCGCAGAGCGTACCGAATTCGTGCGGGTGCATCTCATAGTTGGCATTGTGTATGAGCAGGGTGCATAGGTCGTGTGTTGGCGGTGCGCTTCTTATTAATTGAAAATCGATCAATCGACACTCGAGCGGCGGGTAATTTGCAGTGGCATTAATGTTTTTTAATGACGTGCGTTCCAAGTCGTCGGTCGACGCTGTCTGCATCACTTCACTGCGGGTGCTTTCCAACCCTTGTGTGACGGGCACGTCATTAGTGGCCGATGCATATCGGAATAGCAAGTTGTTCAACCACAAATCGCCATGGCAAATGACTTTAAAATCGTTGTTGTTTTCATTACGCGTCGATGGGCTGAGCAATGCAAATACCTTTTCAATCTCGTTACCAAACAACTCCTGCAAATCGCTATGCATCGTCCTGTGCGCCATGTATTTCTGAATTGCGTGTGTCATTGACCGCACAATCTTTGCACCCGAATGAGCAAACTTATCCGAAAACATTGCCTCATCCAGAAATGTGTCATCATCAGATAATTCTTGATGGCATAATCGATGGTACGTTGTATATGCATGGAATTTGGCCAAACTACTCACAGCCAGTTTCAAGTGATCAAAACTAAAATCCGCAACATTATCGACTGATTGATAATGTTCCAAGTACTCAAGTACTAAAAACTTTTCACTTGAATAGTAACATTTAGGCATGAAATTGTTCTCTAGTTTATCCTCCCGCCTCCCTTGTGTAAAAATCCATCGATAAAAATCGACTTCCTTTCGAGTTACAAAGTTTGTAAACTCTGGTCGATTTGGTTGGCTTAGTATAGTTTTCAAGAAGAATTTTACATGGCCTTCCGCCTTGAGGTAAATTTTTAATATGAAATATTCGCCAAGATGTCCAACTTTCTTCGGAGGCGGTTGTTTACCGTTGGCATCGTGTGAAATTTCAACCTTATTACCTAATTCAGCAAACTCAACAACTTCATACTTGACGATGTTGTTTATATCCGCAAGTTCACTTTGTTTTATATTGTTTTGTCGTTGCTGCTGCTCCACGTAATAATTTCGTATAATCTGTTGACAAATATCGTCGTTCACAAATTCCATTGCACCTGTTTGCGTTATAAAACTTTTATAATTGTTTTCGTACGTGTTGGACGCTGACTGACTACCGTCAACTGACTAACAACAAGCGTTCAACGTGTCCGCGTTTAGCGCGTGCCTGATTTGGCGCAGCAGTGAGTGCATCGAAAAGCTGACTAAATAACGTTGTGTGACTGATGTTTGTCAAAATTACTTAATGAAACCTGTTTGTTTATAGAGTTGCGCGTTTCGTCCGTTTCAAAGTAGCGCAGTAGATGCAATCGGTAAATTGGTATTTAAATCGGTATGCGCGTTCGATTATTAGACATACTCCGGCTGCTTCATCATATTTGTACGCGTTATCTAAAATTCTAATGGAATTAATTGAACAAAGTGTATGAACGCGATGGAAACTCGTGACCCTATATGATGATAAACTGCGAATGTAGTACACACTCGCGTAAGTATAAATATTTAGTGACGCTTCATATAAATTTAGAAAACATTCAAAAATGTTTGTAATTCTGCTAAATGTTTTCGAATGTTGCGTGTGTGTATTTACTTTTTGTGCTTTTGCCAACTTTATGAATTACGTTTGCTAGAATACGCATAAAAAAAGTGACAATTGAACTCAGTACTCAGCAAATTAATTATTGTTATCAAGTGCACAACCTTGACCGTCACCTTATCAGATAATGTGTGTAATAATTGCATTTAACCTCCTTATTGCAGTGCAATTGAAGCGGTAAAAACATTTGTTTGCATTGTTTATAAATGATTCATTTGTCAAGTGGTTCTTTAGTTATTCTCATAAATTCCAGCTTGTGCTTATTGTTTTGACGCTTGGTTTGCTAAATATAGCTCTTGAAAGTCAGTTATGCTTTCTAAACACTTTCTTTTATAGTATTCGTCCTTGCTGCAAACGCGTAGGATCAAAGCGCTGCGATCATTGAACATTGTTTCCTTATTCAATTCGACATCGTCCATGAATTCACGCATTGAATCTGAATTCATCATCACGATTTGGAAGTGCGTGACACTTTGTGCGACTGCAAACGGTTTGTAATACTCGCAACTCTCGAAAAATTCCTTCCGCGACATAAACGCGCCAATATTCATTCGGTAGCCCTCAATGGCTTCAGTCAATTTATCGTAATAGAATTCCAGGACTGTATTGAGATGGTTTGCGCGAAATTGTCGGTCTGTTGACAAATAAATAAAGGTCATGAGGTCGTGCGCTGGCGGGCAATAGCGATACATCTGGAAGTCAATCAAGACCGCCTTCTGTTGTCCTTCGTCTTCCTGGTTTAGCATTATATTTGCGGCCCATAAATCCCCATGGCAAATCGTATTCCGATAATCTTTATGCTCCATCACAAATGTCGTGAATTCTCTGACGGTTTGCGCCGCATAATTCTTAAATCCCGGAATATTTGATAAACCGAAATGGTCGATTTGCGTCAGCGTACCCTTAACGCAACTCTCGAGCATCAACACGCTGCTCTGTTTGTCTTTCGTATAGAGCATTTCCTTAAACTCTTCCGGATAACTTTCTTTTAAGTTTACTCCGCTAGTTTGTTCGTAGATAAGTGCGCTCGCATGAAGATTAACCATTGACCTGATTGTCGCTTGCACCGCCGGCAAAGAGAACGAAGTGCGCGCATTCAACGTTTTAAAATTGAATGATAAATCCTCCAGTATCAGGAACGAATCCTTGCGAGTCATATAACATTCGGGAATGGAGGATGCACATAGATTAATGTTGTTTTCGAAGAATTGCTCGACAAACAGATTGAAAAACTGCTGCTCTTTGTCGAACACTTTCATCTCGAGCGTGTACTCGCGCATTGACGCGTTCAGCGGTATTGTCTTCAGGAAGTATGTTAATGTTTCGTTTTCCAGTTGCACCCTGAGGAAGAAATGCTCGCCGAATATTCCTGATTTCTTATCCAAAGGAACCAGCTTGCAATTTGTTATTCTACGTTCAGTACCAATATGCTTAGTACGTTTGAGCAAAACGTCAAAATTTATGTCCTGTAAGATTTCAACAGTTGTCGTTTTTTCGCTGGGACACATTTTAGAAGCGCAACAGCAGTTACAGCAATAAAAATCGACTGTAACTTATCCTGTTCGTTGCGTTCAACTTATAGAAATTAATCCGCAGGAAAACCTTGATGTCATACGCAGGTAAACATGTGATTCGATACGTTTCTTACATTTTCGTAACATTGACTGTTTTTGTTGCATTTCAATTAAGGTTGTAATAAAGGTTACGATAAGTGCTATATTTGAAGTAATTAAAATATAAGTCTCTGTGTTTTCCGCTTATTAGAGGCATTATTAAAAATCCGTGCTTAAAACCGAATAAATAATTACGTCTTGCTGTAAAAACTATCCTTACAACAAAATTCATTAAAATCTTCGATTGCAAACGACAATCGTTGTCTATAAATTTCATCTTGCGACCAATGGTTCGCAACATGCTCGCTGCGATCCTGAAAACAATATTTCGCCGTCAATTCCGGCTGGCTGAATAACTCCTGCAACGCTTCTGTTGTAAGCATAATCGTCTGAAAATGTGTAAGATTCTGAAACATGGCGAATTTCGTCTCATGCAGAGTTGATTTAAGAAAATCCTCATAGGGCATAAAGTTATCCACATTGTAACCGTGATTCTTAAAGACGCGCTCAAAATGCTCGTAATAGAAATTCAGCAGTTCATTCCAGTGTTGAATACGATCAGCACGATGCATTGTGAAGAATAGAAATTGTGTTATATCATGTGTGCAAGGACAATATCGATATGATTGAAAGTCAATGATTTTGCAGTTATCTGGTGAGAACAAGACATTGCTCGCCCACAAATCGCCATGGCAAATTGTATTACGATACTTTGATGACGGTTTGACCAAGTTTTTATAACTATCAATCGCTTTAGACGCTGCTTTCTTAAGCAATTCAACATCGATAGATTTCTTTGGATTGTATTCCTGATACAGCTCAAACCCTTTGTTAATGCCAAGTTTGCCAGCTGTTAGTAAGTTTTTACTTGCATCCAACTCGCTATAAAACGTCTCCTGGAATTCAACTGGATACATGTCAATTAATTTACGTCCTGATTTTTCTTCCAAAAGAATTCCGCATGCATGAAACTTGGCGAGAGATTCGAGTCCTACTTTGACTTGACTCAGGGGCATATTTTCACGAACAATGCCCAACTTGTACCCCTTGTCACTAATCATATCATCGCATACTAAACCATCCATTGTGGATAAATAACAGGGTGGTACGACATCTTGAATTTCGTCCAAGCCAAACTTGAGCATGTCGTTCATAATGTTGGAGTAAAACTGCTTTTCCTTGAAGCCGCAGCCGGTATCATTATGAAAGTTTTTCAGCGCATCGGTTTTAGGCAGCATCTTCCCAAAGAACGCAAACTTTTTAATTTCGTTCCTCAAAGGACCAGAACTGATTTGCACCGTTGTATAAATACGGTAGTAGGTTCCCAAGTAACCCGTAACTTTTGTAATCTTTTCAGCGTGATAATCAATCAATGCGTAATCAGGCACAACATCGTTCAGCTCCTTTTCCAGTCTCTTGGCGATGATCATGTACACTTCTTCAATCGACAGTGGATCACAATCGAAAATCTCAATGTATTCCTTGAATATACCAGTTATTCCTTTGGCATATTCTGGATCACATTCCATCAGTTTACGCACGTATTCCGGCCTCCCACTGCCAATGCACACATGAACCATCAAATCGTAATTACTCATCATTGCAATGGCATTGTCGTGACTCTGTTCACTCGTCAGTCGATAACAGAGCCACGTACATTTTGCAATCTCCATGTACAATTTGCACGTCTCTTCAAACTCGCACATCGGCAGTATTTTATTGATATCTAAGTCTAATGCAATCAATTCGTCCTGCAGGCATTCGTAGTAGTAATCATAGAATTCCTTAAGGTGTTTCTTCCGGAGACTCACATCCGTTGCACTGTACACATACATGGTAACATCGTGTGCAGGCGGTGCGTATCTTCCCAATTGAAAATCAATGAGTCTTGCGTCAATCGCTTTGCCTCTTTTATCATATTTGTACAACGAATTGAATGCCCATAAATCACCATGCGCGAGAACATTGCAGTAATCACTCGCATCATTTAATACATCCAGCACTTTCTTGCAAGACTGCGTAATTTTCGCTGCAAGTTCTTCATAGTCAGAGGGGTACAACAAATGCGCGAGTTCTTTGATGCCTGCTTCAGATCCGCAGAAAAATTTGTAGCCACTTTCATCATCACCTTTAATAAAATATGGATGCAAAAGACGCTTGTTTGGACAAAAATCAGGGATTTTCTGCTTGCTGCACTGCTCGAAAGCAATGCTGACCGTGTGGTATTGAGCCAAGGCCTTGAGTCCTTGCAGGACTTCATCATAGTCCAAATTAACACCCGTCGAACCCGCAAATCCTTTAATTCCAAGATTCTCAAATACAAACAATTTGGAGCCATCCTCGGTGATTTTATCCATTAATAACGTGGGCACCATTCCGGTCTGAAGATTGGGTACGATTTTTTTCGCCTCCTCGATAAATTGATAAGCCCACAGCTCCTTCTCGTAGAGCGGAATATCTTCGAAGCACTTCAGCATGCTTCCCATGTCCGCCTTGACGAGCTTTACGAAGCACGTGCTTTCGTTGGCATGCTGATCAATTAGTTTGAGCAGCATGTGCTGACCGAGATAGCCGCGAATCTCATCGCTAAACGGCTGCAGGCTAAACTTGTCCAGTTTGCAATCGGCGTGCAAATTCAATTTCGCCAACAGGTTCTCACACTCGTCCCGACTTAGCAGTGATGGCATCTCGTTGCATGGCATTTTCTTTACGTTGAGAGGTCTAGCTTGATGCAGCACTAAGTAATTTCATTAATTTGCCGCCGCATCGTATTTATATGCACTTGAGCCGACAGCGCACAATGAAATTATATTTACACATAAATTATGATTACATATACCATAAATATTATTTGTTTGAGCATGTCTTTTACGATGTTATTGTATTATCGTTTAAAACAAACAAGAAGATTTTAGATATTCATTTCGCCCAATTATTATTCGTACACGAAAAAAGGATTGCATGCACTTTATCCACTCGTGCTTTAATGCTATTAGCAACTTGCTCTGCTAGTCGTGTTGGCTTTGTGTGCTGCTTTTTTGTGCATAAATAGTTGGGTAATTAGACCGTTGCAATTGTAATTATAAATCATTGTTTTTTGGTGGTAAATGATTTACACGCGGTAGCAGATAATTTAAATCTTGACTTGTGCAAATTCAACTCGTAGATAAAGCAATCTGAGTGAATAGTAAAATTCCTACCTTTGTTTTATGACGTGTGTCTCGTATCGCTTTTATCATGTGTAATCCCATTTCCACGCAGCACAACGCATGGTCCGGGCATGCCAAAGGAAGACCCGAAACGCAGTAATAACAATCACCAAGCAGTTTGATTCGCAGACAATTATTTTCCTGATAACAAAGAAAATCATTTATGATTTATACGCGTCGTTTGTTTGTAGTTTAAATAATTCCACACGTACCGCAGCGAGTTTATCAAATCGTGCGAAAAGATCATTCAGAATCCGGACCAATTCCTGAGCGCTGCACATGCTGGCCAAGGCTGCAATTAGAATGCAAAAAGAAATGGTAGGAATCATATTTTTTTCAACAGTTGCTAAAGTACCTGTGAATCCTTTAATGTCAGCGAATAATATGCTGACATTTTCGTAACGATGAATGTAGATCTTGTGAAATTGGTGCGGCTGAAATGACCCACCACGCTCCTCTTCGCGCGCAATGTCCCGAATCATTTCCTTGGCGACGAAATCGGGAAGCACTGGAAAATTGAAAAATGAGCATTAGTACGATGTCTTTCAGTCCATTAACGCAGCGAATTGGTGCGCGTCAAAAAGGACGAAGTGGGCGGAACGGGTGAATAAATTAATTACGAAATTACCGGAAAGCAGCAACTTCTCCTGTTTCTCGTTTTCGGACTGTGTGCGGAAGCGTGTGTCCATTGAGCGGTGCGTTTCCAGGAATGCTTTTCGCTGGCTGCGATCGGTCAAATACTTTGTGTACATTCCGGCGAAATTCACGGCTAAATAGAGCAACGCGTTCGCCACAATGCGCCGCACATAGCACTCGCTTGTGTAGTCCGCCTGCAAACAAAGAAGCGTAATTAGTTTAATGTCCTGCGAATTGGTTTCGACTTTGCACACGTACCGGCTCATGCAGGAAGACAGCACGTACGATGGTCATTACAATATGAACGACGGAAGAGACACAGCCAGCCATCATGCACCAGCGCAGCGGAAGCGGAAGCATGGCGTACGGTACAAAGATCGCAAATAGAATGTACCAGACGACATCCTCCATCTTCGAAAAGCCCAGTCCCTTGCCGAAGAATGCTGCATAATGAGGAAATTTACTTAGCAAAATTCAATTACGTATCAACATACTGCTGTCCGGGATCAATGTCTCGCCTCGTACCTTGAACGTTTAATAAAAGCCACGTGCAAATCGCCGCCCAGTGCAGATAGTTGTTCGCAAAGCAACGCCACCATCCCAGAAGGCAAACAATAATATTGGAGAACATGCAGCACACGCTCCAGATCAACGCATCATTCTCGTCCACCTCGAACATCTCCTTGCTATTCTGCGTTGCCCATACGGAGATTAACGCTACCTGAAAATTCATCAAATATTACGGAGACCATTTGAATATTCATTCAACCCTGGCAAAGCTTTGAAAGAAAATGTAAACGTAAAGGAAAAAGAGCAAAACAAACACAGACATTTTCCTGTACGAAAGAATAACAGCAATATGCAAATACATTCGATTCAATAGGAAAAATGTAATCGAATGTTTAGCTCTTTCGAGAAAATCAAAGCCGGGAGAGCTGAAGAGAAAAAATGATTGATTTACTTTAAGGAAGAAATCCACAATATTGACAATGATTAGAGATTTCTGGCGCTGGCGATGCGAGTAGCGCAAATAGGCGAGTTCCAAGTGCTTGCTCTGGAAGCTGTTCGTAAGACTGGGCCAATAAATGCCCTTATACATTAATCCCTTCTTGAAGACGGTTGCCAGATCGGCTGCAACACGCAAAGAGAGGCGACGATTTCAATTAAACGTCTTAAATTCGTCTTAAACGTTCACTTGCCTTTGAGCTCGGAAAAATTGTCATCGTCTGTGGGAAAAATGGATGGGTGATGCTTCCTGAAGTTTAAGCTCGGATAAACGTCGTTCTCATCCGGTGATGAGATTCCATTCGGAAAGTTGATGGTACACGCATCCGGCGTATTAGCCTCCTAAGCAAATTAAAATATAATTCTCAATTTCTTCCTTCAAAACAGCCAAACTCACATCTTGCTCATTCTTTTCGATAAGTTGAACGCGTTTCCTGTGCATTTCCAAGGCGCTGAGTGCAATGTCTGCAAAATTTCGTCGACGTTTTTGTTCGATGAGCATCTGAACCGCTTTGGTCCACAGTAATCGTCCATTCGACGGTTCAAGCCGGTCAATCCTGCAATGAAGAAGTTGCAATAAATTTCCAGCTTAGATTTTTTTTGTTTAGTCTGTCTTCTTCAGCTTTGTGTAAAATTAAGTATGGAAATTTATTTTTAATGGTCGAACATCGAGTTCAGCATGCGTAAAGACCTCCTCCAGACGGGATTAGAACGAAATGCGAACGTCTGCAGAGTGTGTTAGTCGAATCCATTATTGTCTCGCATATTGGCGACATTCTCAAGTTTATCCAAACCACTTTTATCATACAAAAAGGGATAAGGATCACACACCGTGCTATCCCCAAAAGGGTGAAACTGCAGCGCAATAAAACGCTCTTTTTACCCGCCAAACTTTTTTTTACTTTCATCGTCACCGCGCTAAAAGTAAATTAACTTTACGCTCGTAAATTTGATGCGAAACAAAACGCATCATTTTTATCATTAATCTTTATTGCCAGTTAGTTGTGCAACTTTAAAATGGCACTACTCTTCATCATCATTAATCATTCATTATGGATTATTTATCTATTTAGTAAATAGATAGGTATGTATGCATTTTCATATCATACGCGTGCGATCGCGTTGCGTATCTCGAACAACGAGAGCGCATCAAATACAGAAATATTTGCATTATTCAAGCTGACAAATAATGCGGCCATATGGTCGTCGCCAAACGCAAGGGAGATGCGTGTGCCCATGATAATGTGGGCAATCGCTAAAAGCCTGTTAAATTCACGAGAAGCGAGAAGCCCCCCAATGAATCGAATCGATCGTGAGCGCAAAACATACACACACTGTGTATGCGCAAAAATTACACACCACTTGTAACGTTGGTAAGCAAATTGTGCGAATATTTTCCGTACGTATTGAATTTGGTACAGCAAAGTAATTTGACTCGATTTTGCGAACCCATACAAGGGATGAATAATGTCAAGTAGAGTTGAATTCATCATCCCCAGCAGTTTTTTATATTGAACCATCCGGTATAATATAATGAGCGATCTTTACTGATGCACAATAATAATCTCGTTCAAGATAACACTAATCTATAATCAGTAATCTGTGAATTTTTATTTGGCGTTGACAAAAAGCTTTCCATAATAACGACGACGCTGATACGTTAATGAATAATGCATAAACATTGAGTTAATTGTATTTTGCAATACCATTCGGCAATTTTCGACACTGATTTTATTCAAAGCAAAGCAAAACGTTACGTCAATATTAAATATGAATTTTGAATGATTACCGAGGTAGGTACAAACAAAATAAAGCCACAAAGAAACTCCAGGACCATTACAGGATCAAATCCAGCGTATTTCAGCCAGTTGAATACGAAAATACTCGATTATTTTATACGAGTTTCAATTCATAAGATCTAAATCGCTTTCCGTTCACTTCGTTTACCACGCACCGAAATATTCCGAGACGCTCGTAATGTTCCTGATGTAATTATCAAACATTGGGCGTAATATTGCGAAATCTCTCTCTCTTCAGCGTGATAAAGTAGTTCATTCATTAATAAAACTTTATTAATTTGAGGACAAGTATCCCTCTTACTCTCCTCAAATTTATGAGTTTTTTTTGCTACGACAAATTGTGTTTCTAGCCATAGGTAGATGTACTTATACTGAAGTTTTTATGACATGTTAATGTCTTTCGTGTTGTTATTCTTTCATCCCTCTTTTCACTTTTTACATCATAGTTTTATGCATTCTACACGGTGTTTGTTGTTGTTCGTCTAGTAGACATGTCTATTTATAGCGCGCAACCCCCCATCGTCCGAAAGATGGATTTTTCTATGTTTGCAAGCATCCCCTATGCCGTGCACGGCCAGCGAGCGCACAATCAACTATGACACGCGGGGGTGGCATTCCGTTTCATCTTGCCTTGTCAATCTGACATATGCGTTGATGACAATAACGCGCACTCGACGCGAAAGCCTAAATTAAATCCGGAACGAATTAGGGCAATTTTGTCGCACTTGAATTCCTTGCGTTACAATGTCCTTTCGGTAGCTGCGTGCCGAGTGAACGTAATTGGCAAACAAGATGCTCAAAAATGAGTCGTTGAATGACGACGAACGATGTGACGCACTGAGATATGATCACAAAGGATGCCAAAAGTTAAATTGGTTTTTTCCGGATTCGGTATTTTTCCCAAATACGTAAATTATTAATCATCTTATTGTTTTTATATCCATTCAACAAAAACAAATCAAAATTATATTTAATTAAAAGAATTTAATAATTTAACAAATGAATCTTATCTTGTTCGCCTCAAAAATAAAATAAGTGAATAAGTACTTAATTTCATTCGTCGTCTTCGTTTTTTCTGCTGTCACTTAACAAACAATATTTTCTCATTAATTATACGCTTAATCTTGAAGTTGAAATATTCTCTAGGATAAAAAAAATCCAGTTCTATTCTCTCTTTGCTCTTAGCACATTAATTAATCGTTGATTCTCTTAACGTAATCTTGAATACGTCTGTGTTATGCTGCTATCTTCATTGTTAAACGTGTTCGTAAACAAACTCAATTTATTTATATTTCGTATACAACTACTGCAACAAAACTTATAAGGCTGAGAGTACGTGTGCGTACACGTAATAAGAAAAGTGCAAAATCCCGTCACAACTTTGCTCATAAACTATATTTTATTACAGTCTGCCATTTTCCAGCGGCAGACTTGCTTTACGCGAGGATTTTTGCAATGATACGAATTTTATTAGCATTTTGCCATATTTTATTACTTATAATAAGACGGCGAATAAGTTTGACAAGCGTAACGGCTGCTCACTTTTATTTTCAGCACATATGAAACATTTTGACCCACAATCAGTCAATGCGTATGCGCAAAAAATCGCAAATAGCTGAAGGCAAAGAACAATACAACGAATAAAAGTAAGAAAATTAAAGGTTATTGACTTTCTTTTCTTCGTTTACTTCTTCTTCTTCTTCTGGTAACTTTTTTGTCACCTGCCACGTTGTATTGATTCGCCATTCACATGCAATAATTGATTACCAAAGAGCGCGTTAAACCCGACGCAGCACAACAATTACACGAGAAGAAGAAAAAAACTAAAATAAAACGCAACAATAAAAACAAATATGCAAATCAGTACAAAGTGCTTTTACGGTAATATTATATTCAGTACAAGAGCACAGTATTTATTCCCGCTTACGAATCGGGATTGATTCAAAGTGTACGCGCGTATTATCGCCTCCTTCAAGCGAAAACATGTTGTGTACGCGCTTGTTTGCCATCGTCTTTTCGCATTTCATTACGGCGAGCGAGCCTTGCTTGCCTCTTTTTATGCGCATTTTCCGCCGCCAAGGTATACGGCGCGCGTAATGGTCAAGTCGGGCCGCCGCCGCGTGAAGAGGACAACAAAGACGCACACGACGGGTATGCTGCCAGGATAATGAAAAACCCCCGAGCGGTCACGCGCATGATTGACATGCGAATGGCGAGGTACGCAATCGATGGAATTCGAAAGGAATGCGTCGAGAGTGTTTAATTTATTAGTCACACATAACTATGAGTCTATTTCAGGCGGTATCTAATATTAAGGATAATTTGATCAAAAAAAGCCTGAAATATTCGTAATGTGAATCAATCGGGCAGATATTTATGCATTTTCATTTAATACCAGTGCCAGGACTCTTACTGCAATGAATTTGAAATATTTAATCGTCCACCGCCACCGCGTACAGCCAAGCAAGACTTTAAAATGCCAACGATGTAAGCATGCACGCATTTTATTGATGCTTCACATTTTTATCTCCCTATTATAAGCCTTTTCATTGCGTTATTTTCTTTTATCTACCCCAACAATGTATGCTTCCAATATGTAAAGGTCATCTAGGAAATGTGCAATTATAATTCAAAAACTTTCAAACTAATTCAGTGTTGTGAGAATTAAATTTCTAGTAAACTCGGTTTAACCAGAGTTTAATATTTTTCTTTCGCTTTCGTTAAGCACCTTCAAAACTAAAATCGTTAAGAAGATAAAATATTAACAGAAAGCTTATTGAATTTTCTGTTAAAAAGCATTTCTCTGAACTCTAAACGCTAAAATCTTTGTTGGTAAGTACGCTTCAAAGTTTCTTTACAATTTCTTAATACGATTAACTTGTTGAACTTCCAAATCATGTATGACAATATTTATTCGCATTACAGTCTCCCTACAACAGGGTAAAAGCAGCTGCAAAAGGGTAGGCAAGTGTCAAAGTAGAAATAACTAGGCGCTTTGTGTGTGCATACTGCACTTAACAATATTTTCTCATTACTTTCTGATACTGCACGCGCATAACTATCGCCGAGCGCACCGTTACTGTGTGCTTTAAGTTAGCTGCCATTATGCGCCTTCAACTTGGGGGTTGGTTAATTATGTTAGAGGTGCAAACTTGCGCTGGTGAATTGCCAGCGAAATATGAAATGATTAAACAACATTACAATACAGCGTGCGCAGATACATAGAATGAATACTGCTTTCTGCCATATACAAAGTGTATTCACCTATCCACACTCTTTAATAATAAGAAAATTCTTTGTATCGCTAGAAGAAAGATAACTTTAATCAAAATAATAGTTTAACGGTTCATCGAGCGTTGAAATTCAATCAAGAGAACAATTTCAATCAGTAGAGATACATGATATAAATGCGTACGATGGTCAACGGACTGTTATCACTTCGTACTTGTTGCCGGCCCCGGCCAGCCCATAAAGCTGTACATGAGAAAAATGAAATACATTCTATGCTCGTGTACGCTGGCTGGGGGCGGATAAGTCCCGTAATTTATCATCAAAATAAATATTGTAACGAACGTGACTTTTATCATTCGTAACGCGTTCTCTCGCGAAATATATTAAAACATCTTAAATAATCAAATAAACGCCGCCTCCGACTCGCACCACCATAATTTTATTAAACACGGCGCCTCTTTTTGTATTTATTTTTCCACCACCGACTGAGATGTAATTTTGCAGCAATACGCAAATATTTCACATATTTCCCAAGTAAATCTTGGAAAAATGCAAGCATACCTAATTTTCTCACATGAATGCCAAGCCAATTTAAATATATTAGTCCATCGAAGGAAGCCGTGTGCAACAACTGCGAGTTAATTAAAAAATTAAATTAATTCACCAGCTTTACAACCGTCACATTGTGTGAAAATTAATTAATTTTAGGTATATCGTAAACTTATTTTCACTGTATTGGCAGCTTGTAACATTTTAAATTAAAATTTAACACTGTATCGTCTTTTTCTTCATGAAATTTTCATTTTTCTTCGACTTTCAAAAGTTTCAAAGTCAGAGCCAAACAAATCATTGTTTGCCAACGCAAAAGTGATCAAATTTGACCAAAAGATTTATCAGAATAATGATGGATAATTCGCCCGGTGAGATTTCGTTCAAGCGAGCTCTTGCTTGTAATTACATGTTGTTGTTTTTTTAATAGTAGGTATTTTCAGTGAGCAAAGGAAATTAATTTACTTTATTACTCATGCCCCTTTCATATCGCATGCGTGCAGCCATTAAGCACAAACGTGGCACATTTTTCATTATTCCATCGTGTAAAACTCATCGTCTAGGACCTGATGTTAATTAATCTACCTTTCAATCAGCATTGCGAGCGCGCCCGCCAATTACGGCTGGAATATAAACATGAAATATTTAGCGTCTGCATAATATGCGCACGCACGCCGCTGAATGAATTACTTAATTACTTAATAGAATTGCATAAACAGCGCAAAAACAACAGCAACAATAAGAACGAGAAGAAGAAATAATTGGCGCAGCGTGATAAAAGTGATGAATGGCAATGAAGGCGAGCGTGCGCGTGTTGATTTTGCGCGCGCGTAATTCATTCGCCCGCTGCCGCCACCGCCGATATTTTCAACCATTTCCTAATTGTGCCATTTACCTATTGCGAGATGCATGCTCAAGGGAGCGATATGCGTTCACGTTCCTCATCACGCCTTATTAGCTTAACAAGCCAGCGAACGAACGCACGCGTGTAATCGATAAATAGACGAGATGTCGATGTATGCGACAATTTTGGAGCGGCAATCCTTTCGTGAAAGCACCTGCTTGCTTGCTTGCTGCAAGTCAGTCAATCGTGCAATTCACATCGCGCGTTGCTGCGTTACGCTAGCATCTGTAAGAGGCGGCGAAAGCAGCGTCGGTGTCGGTGACAGCGCGCGCGCTCATCAGGTGGTCAAAAATAGTTCAGGTGTATTTTGCACCCTGTCGAACGTGAGCTCCACGAGCAACTCAATCAATGCGTAAAAGCAAATCACTAATAATTTCTGATTCTGACGGGGTTATTATTGTCGTTCCTCTTTGTATTACCAACAAAAGGTACAGGATATTTGCATATTCCTATTTGTATTAAGTTTCAATTCGAATTTCCTATTTTCATAATAATTTTAGAAGCTAATTCCAAACTAATATTATCCATCAATATCCAACTTTTGATATTGTTTCATTGATCGATTATAAAACGTTGAAATTATCCAGGTTTTTCAATTAAACTTTAAAGCGTAGCAGTGCAAACAAATTTCTGTAATTTTAATGAAAATGCAACGTATGCACCGCATGTCTATTTAATTTGTCTGGATCAACAACATTTAGTTCCAACTGGCATGTACAAGTTTCAATATTAGCCAGCCACCCTTCAATTATTAATCACGTATTACTGAAACATGAACGCATACGGCGAGAAAATTAAAATTTGCGATCATTTCGTAATTTTCCAGCACGCGCAACAGCAGCACATTATTTGCATACTTATTCCTTTACGTCATGTATTGGTTATCGATTAAAAAATGCAAATCAATAAAGAGCGGCAATTCGTTTAGCCAAAATTACAAAACCGTGTCCGCAGCATGCAAATTGATAAATTCATTTACATTTTTATATTTCCAAGCAAATTAAATAAAATCCCCAATCAAGCGATAAAGCCGTTAGATATTTTTATGGTCGTTTTGCAGATGTGCGTTTCGTTAATAAATCAAGCGAATAAAAACAAATGCAAAACGAGCAAACAACAACAACAAAAAGATAACTCACCTGGTGTCTGATTGAATAGCATCAATTTTAATTTCACGTGCCGTCTCCACTGTGGTTGATGTGCCTGTTGTGCCACTGTCTTCGTCCTCGCCGAGATTCAAGTCCATGCTGGGCGACTCGCCGCCCAGACCGAAATCTTCGGCGGTGGCGATCGGCGGCGTTTTCGACTCGCACATGTCGACCATTCAAACAACAACACTCAGTGCGCCGAGCAACATCTGTAATTGAACGCAAACACAGTGTCGATAAGTCTTGCCGGATGCAATAATGAATAAGTTATCTAGTTATGCCAACAAAAACAAAAACCACGATACAATTGCGTTTCAGGAAGGAAGCGAACAAGTCTCTCCAAGAAGCACTTCAACTTACGCGAAAACTAATACACACGAAGAGAGAGAAGAGCATGTGTAACAATATTATCGAATCAAGTTTAGCACTTCAGTTTAGTTTATTTAATGTTCGCGAGCAAGTTTAATTGCTTTGGCGTTTCGTTTTTCCTCTCATATTTCTTAATTGTATTTGAGCGAGGGAAGCACGCAGAACGTCAAGTCTGTAATTCCCCGAATGGGGTACGAAGCAAATGTGATTGTTATAGAAACTTAAGTGGATATTACACAAATTGCTTTTGCTTGATTTCTGCCATTTTGTTGCAACTTATTGTATGCTACGATTTAGTTAATAGTCATGATGATGATAAATGATGTCAGTACATTTGACCCTAAAATCTAGTTTATACGTATTATTTTATTACGTTCGTAATAAATATTTTTGATTATAAATCATATATTATTATCTTATGCATTTTTATGATTCCAAATTGTGCATTTCTCATTTAAATATTCATGAATGATCAAAAATATTTTCATGAATTTAAATTTTAACAAGCAAGTAATACAATAGCTGATTAAAAGGAAAATTTTTATCGTAGAGTAGACGAACGTATGAATTCAATTAATCCTTCGTATAAATACTTTTAAACTTTTTTTACGTACGATTATTATTATAAATTTTAATAGCATTCAGCAGTTTACTTGTTCGAACGCAATCCGACGCATATTTGATGAACTTTCCTTCCATTTTCCGAATACATTTAACTTTTTCGCGTAGTCGCCTTCGTAGCACCCGAAAAGAAACGCCAAGTTGTGAAAAACTTTTAATTGAGTGCTTACCTAATTTATTCATAAATACTAACGTATTTACCGGCATATAGTTAACTTCAACTCGTGCGGCGCAACCCTTGCGAGCGTAATTTTAATTAAAATCGCAAACAATTATACGCCGAATGATGAATAGAAATTGAAACAGAGAGATTTTGCTACATAATAAATAAATATTTCAACTGCCTTGAATAACACAAAATATTTACTTACGCTTGTTGATAAATATAAAATAAATGCGTTTAATGCCAAGAAATGTCAAACTTTCGCTCGATGAATGCAAGACATGCGAAAGCGGGGAGCGTGTGAAAAGTTTTGCGAATCCGAGAATGTACGCAAAATATGTTTAATTGAATTAATGCTCTTTGGTTGAACTTGATGCCCAAAATTAATAAGTTTGGAATTGAACGTACACACTCATCAGATTTTCGCATGTAAATGAAGTCAAATACCAAAATAATTTCAAATTCATGTTCGTACCACCAATCTGTACATTACGAATAACAGTTGATGAGTAATATTTGTTCATGACGTATCTTGCGTGCAAAATAGCACATTAGTTGAAACATGATTGATAATCTGATTAACTTAACCGCAGTTTGCTTTAATTTTAATATTTCATTTGCATTAAATGTTTTCAACAAAATAATTCAAAGTTTCCCCAACTAATAAGCTATAAAGCTTTACCCTTATTCCCCGCATAATTAATCTAGTTATAAGAGAAGAGCATACATAAACTTGTTATTTTCTTATACACTAACGAACGCATCGTCAAATAGACATTGAACGTAATGTGCTGTTTGCATGAAACACACCGCAATTAGTATGATGGCTACTACTATTTCGGTACTCGCATAAAAGTTGCAGCAGCGACCAGACAACAACAACTTTTGCCATGTACGATGGAAACTTATTGCAATAACTAAGAAATACGCGCCGCGAACTTGCCAACAATAATCTAGTTTCCTGCCTAATTGGCATTAGATGCTCAGCTACGAATAGGAGACGATAGCGTAATTTTATTACAGTACGTACACTTCATGTGCAATTATCATTAAGACAATCTGCAATGCTTAAAAGCGTACCTTTTAGATCTAGTTTTCCTTACTGTTCTCAGCTGATGACCGTTGTAATTAAAGTAATGCAATGAGATGATACGCTGCCAACACAAATCACCTAAGATGTTTAACGAAAACTTTTTGATTTTGGCAAAATAAAAACTGATTGAAATGCATGATAACTTTTTATAACTTTCACAACTTTTCAAGTCCAAGGAATGACTCTTTAATGATTGTTTGTATAGTTTTTATCACTGAATTTTAAAGAAATATATACATTTTACCGGGTTTTTTCAAATTTAAGGAAATTTAACGAATTTTCATTTTTGATTAACGTATTGGTCAAAAGTAAATCCGTTCAATATGTGCGACTATTCCGTTCGCGCTACCGCGACCAAACTGATCAGCATGCTATTTTCCAGCGTTATATCAGCGAGAAGGGCTTGTGTTTATGCTGCGCCTTGCCTGAAAGGACTACATTTCAGCGGTTTGCAGCCGCTACGACCGCCTCCAACTGATAGAAACTTCGTCCTGCTACCGCCGCCAGCGCCAACCAAAAATAAATTAAATAATAAGCGAACAAAGAATAACCAATTCTAAGTAATATTATCATTAGATATTCATATTTCTTATCAATACTGGCGCTCCTTTACCAGTCATTGCTGTGCACTGCAAAAATGCAATTGCTATTTACATTGACATAGTTATTTCCATGTACTCAATTGTGTCATGCTGTAAATGTTATTTATATAGCTTGTTCAATTCAAAGGAAATGTGATAACCACAATAAAATTAATGAGTCTTTAATGTTTCACCATTAAAAACACATTATTTTCAGGACAACCATCGTCCTGCATGCTGATCATGAGCGCAACGTTAGGCTACCACACAGTCAAGATTCCAACTGGAGCAAGGAATAGAAATGACAGGTGAAAGTTGGTCGGGTTGAACGTCTGACATTTATACCAATTTTTGTTTGCTATTTATGTTACTTACGTTAAGTTATTGTTGTGTTATTTTAGAGTTTATTACACTTAACCTCGTGCGCGTTCATTCAGCATATTGACATCAAGTGCATCAAATGTGTCCTCATGGCTTTTGAACAGTTCTGTCTGAAATGGAACAACTTTCAAACAAACATCCTTACAGCCTTTGAGAGCCTTCAATCAACCGAGGATTTGGCCGACGTTACCTTAGCATGCGATGGAACCACGTTAAAGGCACACAAATTCATCCTCTCAGCATGCAGTCCATATTTTCGAAACATATTCAAGGTATGTCATCATGTGCATTACCATAAGATCATTGACTTATTGCTCTACTTGCAGGAGAATCCATGCTCACATCCTGTTGTGATATTAAAAGATGTCAACTATAGTGATCTGTTAGCTTTATTAAATTTTATGTACCATGGAGAAGTCATGGTCACAAAAGATCAACTCCAGACCTTTCTCAAAACTGCAGAGGCACTTCAGGTGTCTGGCCTCAAAAGCCTTCCAGATCTGCGCCAGAAGATGAAGGCTAAAAGGACTATGCATGACATGGCGCAGCAAGATGTTCCAAAGAAGGTCAAAAAAGATGAGAAACCTGTTGATAAAGTAGTCACACTAATTAATGACAAACTAAGTGCCTTTGATAAGCAAATTGAGGATATTCAGCCACTACATACTGAAAATATCAAAGTAGAGGCTGAAGAGGTAGCATGTGATTACAATGATGACTTGGACAGTAATGAAGAATTGCATATTGATAAGGCCAATGACAAATCTCTGCTGGAAGCTGCTCTTGAGGTCAAAGATACCAGTACAAGCATCTTAGAGAGGTCATTAACATCACAATCACTAAGTCCTGGTTTGTCCTGTTTGTCCTAATTCAGAAACTCAAATAATTATTGTACATATCATTCTAGCAAAAACACAGAATTTGGACAAGTGTGAATCGATACCACGTAAGCCTCCAGAAGAAATCAAAAAGGAAATTGATGAAAGCGACCACACAACGAATAGCAATGATAGTATCGGAAACGGAACAAGCACTACCCTCATCAGCGACGTAAATTCACGCCTTCAAGATGCACCCGCACATCACTCCTCTCAATGCGGGAATTGTCCACATTGCGGTCTTCCATTTACGAATCAATCGTCTCTTAAATATCATGTACGCCTCGTACATTCGGAACTTCTGAATCTCTACTGCTGCCATTTATGTCCATTAACGTTTGGCTTTCGCTACGGCTACAAAAAGCATATGGCAGATGCTCATAGTGTGAGAACTTAGCCCTTAAACATCAGAGAAAGCATTTCTTTAAAAAATTATACACGTATATTATTGTCAAAGTGATTCGCTCGTGAATTGTTTGTTAAATTATATTAACTAAAGTAATTTAGGCTTCTAAAGCAAAACGTGAGTGCAACTCAAACGCATAAATAACTACTGTTCAATATGTTGCTGTCAGCTGAATGTAAAATATAAAATGTTTTATATTTTTTTATACAAACATATTGACTTTTCTACAGATATATGAATTCATCAAGGAAAACAACTATTATATAAAAATATACAATATTTTAACTATATTTATATGAGCGATTATTTCCGTATAGATGGCAAATTTACCTATTTTACAATATCCACATATATAACAATTTATAAATTGATTAATAAGATAACTTAAATTAAGCATACGGGATAAATGTAGTTTAAAAGTCCTACTCGTAAAAAGTAAAGTAATTAGTTACCGATTATTAAAATTCCCAATTTCAGTCAAAGTGCCGTGACTTTTTTTTGCATCATTCTTGGAACGCGGCAATCGCATGATATACGACGATTAATTAATTTGATTGTTGGGTAAGGCGCGACGCCTTACCCAATTAAAACGTTAAAACGATCAATTCAAACAAATGCTCGATGTTTACTTCAATAATTTGTTAACGTGTAAAATTTGAACTATATCCAAATGAATAATTCCCCTCTTTTTGGAGGAGATGATCACAGCCGGTTTGCATACTTACATTACCTACAACTAATTGTCCACCAATGGATCAGCTATTATCAGTTCGTCGGCCTCCGACGTGCTTATTGTAATCATCATTTTCTCTTCATTACTCGAACTATCAGACGTTACCGATTGTGTTGACGTAGCTGCTTCCTGCAACAATAAGAACCACCAACATGCTCATGAGTAATGATAGACGAACACGAAGTTATTCAATTAAAGAGTGACCCGAAGTGACCGCAAATAAACGAGAAACATGCGGGTTAAATATGCAGCTAAGCAAAACAATTGGCAATTAGTGAACGTGTTGGTTGTGTGGTTACCTGCTCGAGCGCCTCGTCGCCATTCTCCGCCTCGTTAAAGCTGAGTTGTTTTATCGAGTATTTAAGATTTGATTTGATATCGGACGCGATCCATGTTTCCTGGTTATTTTCATCTTCAGTCTTAACCCACGAGGTGGTTTCTTCCGGCTCAGGCGAATTCGCCTTTGCTTCTTTAATTGCCTGTTGCTTGAGAAGAGAAGAAACAAATGTTACATGCGTTAACAAAAATGTTGAGAAGAAGCAGCACAAACTTAATAAGTTGCAAGCAGTGTATATAATGTAGAGACAAAGAGAAAACTCGCAAGCTCGGAGAAGAACAACAAAAATACTACCATCAACAACCATCATATAAGATAACGTGATTAACCTTACCGTAATTCGTTGTTTTTGGTGGGTTTTGATATGTTTGGATAGGTGATCCGAACGCATAAACTTCTTGTTGCATTCCGTGCATTCGAATCTCTTTTCTCCAGTATGCGTTCGCCTATGACGTTGTAATTCATCTGATCTCGTAAACCGTTTACCACAAAATAACCATGTGCAGACGAAGGGTCGTTCGCCAGTGTGCCACCGTAAATGAGCTCGCAAGTGAGACGTTTTACCGTATACTTTATTACATCCAGGAATATGACAAATATGCTGCTTTTTCCTATCCGTATGCCTTTCACCCTCCGCGCAATTTGGACAAGTACATGCAACTCGTCTTACGCGTTGTTTTTGCATATTCTCCCCATTCTCATCGGTCGTTGTCGTTTGTGTTGGATTCGCAGATTCTTCCTGTGTTGCTGGTTGGGCAATTGTAACCAAATTCGATGACACAGTCGCTGTGTTGGGCTGTGAAGTTGCTATGCTTTGTAAAACTTGCCATTTACTTGGATCCATAGGGTCCTGCTGTATCTGAGGTATCGTAGCGATTTGCGTGGGCGCTGAGGTAGACTGAGGAGTGATCACTTGAACGTTACCAAGTCCTAAAGCAAGATCATGATAGAAACAAATTGTATTGTGTTGCTATACTTTAACCACATACCAGGTATATTTTGTACTGTAGGTATCGTCTGAATATTAGGCACGTGAATAATATTCGACAAATTTGTCCCTCGAATCTGCTGCAAATTGGACGCAGGTATCACAGTGAATTGTTGTCCATTGGCACCAGTGAAAGTAAGGGGTTGGCTATGCTCTGCTGCTTGTTGCACAGTGACACTCTGTGAAACTGGTGCCTGCTGCTGTTGGGGCTGCTGGGGCGCTGCAGAAATTTGCACTTGCTGCAATTGTCCATTGGGCGTTAAAATATTCGCTAACTGCGGCATAATTTGTTGTGCTTGTATGATATTAGGCATAGCTGCTGTGGCAATTTGCACAGGAATATGCATTGTCTGATAGATGGTCTGTCCATTGCCTGATGAGATGGGTATCTGAACAGGAATCATCTGTTGCATAGGGAATTGAACCACCTGGGGCAATGAAGGTCTGACAGCAACACTCTGGCCATTGCTAAGTTGAACTGTTTGAATGTTTTGCAAATTTGCTGGGAGCACTCCAGGAGCTCGAATTATCTGGCCTTGACTAAACAACTGTTGTGGCTGCTGTCCTGCTATAAGTACATTGGAAAATCTTGAACGTTTACACTTTTCTTCAGGGATAAAGCTGGAAATTAGGGTACGGTCGAATTGGTAAACGAATATTACCTATGGGAATAAAAAGAGCTTCTTGTCCATCCACTGTAACCGTTTGCATCGGCTGCATAACATTGTAGGCGATATTTTGTCCGCCAGCACTAACAATCTGCGTTCCTGCTGGAGCCTGCAGCAGCTGCTGGGAGATTTGCTGTGGCACAACTGGCACACTAACAACTTGTTGACTCGTTGCAACATTGATGTTCTTAACAGGAGTCGGAGTCGTGGTCATGATGGGCCCTGTTATCTCTGGCTTGGTGGGTCCAATTCTACTACAGGTCGCCGCCAGTAATGCCAGCGGCGATGGCTTGCTTTCCTGTATACGACAAAACGCATATTGTAGATCTTCGTTGAGATTAAAATAGCACAAAATCCAACAGGAATATTCACATACTGCATGCTTCTAGGTTAGTTTTATACACGACGCGAAATTCCCGTTGCCGCCGACCCCTTGGACGGAGCCAAGGTTCGACCTCCTATCTACTTACGGGACAAAAGCAACACCCACAACTAAACGTCAAATTTCAACCCGCCCTACAGGCCGCTTCGCGAGTGTTCATTTCGATCACATTCATATCTCGGAAGCGGCAGTTCAGCGACTTAAAAAAGCGATCAGACGCGTGGAGGAGTCTCGACCGCCTCAAGCCGGCCAACAGCGTTAGCCGTACGTCTGTCGCACGCCAAGTAAAAGCTTGAGGGCTCACTCAACGCGCCCGATCGGCTACACAACATCCACATACCTGCTCACACTCTTCTGCTGGCAGTTCCTCGGTTTTCACTTCTAATACTTCAGTCGTCATTTTCAACGCATCTGCATACATGTTTCAGCATTGTTATCTCGGATTGAACCAGCTTCGGAATAACACTCCAACGTTTTTCTCCTTAATAGAGAAGCCTATGTTAATCCTTGGCGTTACTGTTGAGCTCACACCCAATCGATATGGAAGCGTTATTTATACGTATTGCTGATGACCAGTTTATGGCACGCCGATGAAACACACGTTCACATAAATTGGTTCACTTAATCACATTCGCTAATTACGCCCGCACCGATTCGGAAATAAAAACCTCTTAAATTATAGAAAATGCACTGGGCGTGATGATCTGAACGAAATGACTCCCAACGTTGGCCTAACTGTGCACTGTGACACACAGGCTGGGCAACCGACGCGCAAACCACGCCAACTGCGAGGGGAGCAGTTGAACACATGCTACGAATATAACCTCTATTCTAACCGCCTATAAGCAAACCTTTGTGCAGCTGCTTTGTGACGTCACACAGCATTGACGACCACCGCTCGTTGGAGACGGGCGCGAAAGTTCAGCTTGTCCCCAAAACAGCGCTTGCTGCCTTGCTTTTTGCCTGCGTGTACGGATTAGGTAGCCGAAGCGCAGCGTTTATTCAATTTTCACAGAAGGAAGCATAATGCAAGCCAGCATATGGTATGCAAACACGTTGTATCAGCTTGCAAAGTCCCATGCCTTCGTTTCAAAAATTACGTGACCGTCTTCAACCGGCTTGGACTTTGTGTCAATCGCACGTGCACACCGTGCTCCAGATTTCTTAAATGTAATTAGGCGAGGGGCGTCTGCTTGCCATAATTCAGTTGCGCCATGCCCATTTGGAACCAATTTTACACGCATACCGTGGAACGCAACGATCAGTCCATATAAATATGCAATATTGGAAGCAAACAAAGTACAGGTGGTCACGTTGCATAAGGATATTTTTGGACGCATATTGCTTCTAAGGCAAAATATAAATTTTGCATTTCCGGTGCATGCTTTTGCCAGCCGGCTGCGGCAAGTTAGTCCCCAATGCGTTTATTCGTGAACATTGCGTTCTCCACAGGGGCAGGACGTGGCTGCAGATAGCTCGGGGGTGGCAATGCGGTTACGCCCACCGCCTTGATAACTATCGACGGTGGCATTTGCAATTCCTATTTAATTGAATGATAAGAAAATTATGTAGCTTGCATATCAATTGAATTGCTCTTTGGTCAATTATAACATGTAGTTTTTACGTATAGGAAAAGAGCGAATAGTCCGAATCAATTATTTTTAACATTCTTTCATGTTGTATGTAATAAACATTTAATTTAAAGTCTCATTCGTTATTTAATTTGACTATAGAAATGAAAGATATCAATATCAATTAACTTAACTGAAAATAGTAAAGAATAGAAAACATATGGCGCCACCTTGCAGAAACAATTCAAACCAGATTTGCCCTTTAAAATTTAAAGGTATTGGTCATTTAACTACAAATTTAAAATCTAATATGGTAATATCAAAGTCGAGTAATCGGTCAACAATATATTTACCATTTATTTTTGTACAACAATAGCAAAAGCAGTTTTTGGTAATAGAAATTTTAGTTAAATAAAATTTCACATGGCACATCAATGTTCAATTCTCATGTATTCTTAGGTATTAATTAATAACAAAACTATGGTCATCCATCGAGCAAATGCTTTTGAAGTAATTCAGCGGAATGAGAATAAAACTTGTCGAATTAAGTACAATATCATTGTGAGGCATAATTTAATTTGAGCCATTTACAGATAAGAAAACTAAAATGTGCCTCAACTTATGCTCTGTCAGCATTGGAACTTAAATAATTTTGCAAGATATGAAATGAGAATGCTATTAACCATTATAATTAAAGTTAAACGTCTTTTGAACTTTTCATCTAGTTGATATTCGTGACCTGTACCATTCCTTCTTCAGAGTGTACAAATTTAATTTAATCGTCTTTATCGTAGACACGTGCGCTCTTTCGTGGACTATTCTCACGGCTATCCCGCTCGCCTTTCGGCTTAACGAACTTGTTACATAAAACACAGCCAAATACGAAAATTATCGTAATGCCGAGCTGAATTATTAACCAAACGGCAATATTTATAGCCTGCGTGCGTTCGAATAGCTCCTGACCGTGTTTAATGCATAACAACGCTTCGGCAACCATAATGCAACCGTACACCCAGCACTGAGTGCCAACGCGTTTGCAGGACGTATCCGTGATGTAGCTGTAGTATTGGCGCACGGACGGCGCAACAATTACGCCGACAAGTATTAGCCGCCCGATTACGAATGGATGTGAGGCTGGCATCTCGAAAATGTGTTTCAGGAAGAAAGTATTCAGTTCGGTCGTCTGCCAGAATATCACCAACTGACATAGGGCAACGATCCGCATATAAGAACATTTTGGATCGAGCCATCGCACCGAGGTAAAACTCTCTGGTGTGAATTGCAGCATGGCACGTTTTATCTTGCCTGTCGTCGTATGAATATCTCGAATGCTGACCCATTTGTACTCGCGCATCTCAAGTATTTTGCATATCTTTAAGCCACACCAAATGCCAAATCCATTGCAGAGAACGACGTCCAATATAAGAGCGTCCCACCAGCACTCTTTGAAATTGGGTAACAGATGCGCAAATGCTATTTCGGTTATCTCCCACATAAAGCTGATGGACCACAAAATGCCCATGTGTCTTATGAGTATTGCTTTGAATATCCAGCCCAAATAGTGACCAACGGCGAAGACATCCACATGACTCCAGACTCGATCCAATGTTATATCAGAGCAGTTGACTGCATATTCCTTCTCCATGTCAATATGGAAGTTGGCCAAATTTGGATCAAGCCAGAGGATGATGCTTCTTACTGTATTGTAGTCTTGAAATAGGAAAAAGAGCATACCGAGCAAATATAGAACGCTCAAGCCGAAAACAATTCGCCATATCGCTGGATGCGGCCGAATAAAAGGCCCATTTGGGAATGCCAATATCGAGATGAGGAGGAAAAAGAAGACGCAACATAGCATACCAGTCCATATGTTGTTTTCAATGTTTGTGGTGTCTCTACAACATAAAACATCACATAGTTTAGTGGCATTTCCAAGATGATTTCTCATCGAGTTGGCAACTTAAATATGTGTCAGTAGACATCTTATCATTAGCATCCTTTAGCATTACTACATTTTTATCTAAATGCATTCATTTCCATATTCAAATATGAGCTAATATTATTCCATTTCATAAGATGAGCTGTGTACATGCTCTCAAAACCTGTATGCATTGGAATGTTGTGTTGACATTAACCAATAATTTTTGAAATGAACTATGGCCGGCAGGGTTAAGCCCTAAATTTCTAGCAAACAACACGTTATGTAATAAGTTATTTCTGTTGACTCCTACAAGTGCAGGAAGCCAACGAAACATGATATGAAGATATATTTAAGAGGTTAATCCTGCACTCACATGTAAATAGAAAATGACTTCTTACCTCACAAAAGCTGTATAAATGACAATACCTATTGATATTGCCAATAATGATATCGTGTGGGGTTTATAGAAGAATTCCAAAGAAATATCATCCACTTGCTTCTCATTAATCGTAACGAAGCCATCCTCGGTGTACTGTAAGTGGCTACGTTTTGCCACCTTTTCAACCATTGTTTTCTTTCGTTCCTGAAAGTCTTCGAACTAAAATTGTTTGCAACCAATAGCAGTAACAAAATAATACGCACAGGTAACACGATTATTCACTATCATCGCTAAGGAAGCGACTTAATCATCTAGAGTTGAAAAAGCATGATTCGTTACTATTATACTGCGACACGTACATGACCGCTGCACTTGGGTGTATGACTATATGGATCGTATGATTCCTATCGATAATGAAAAGCAAGCGGGGGAAGGTGTTTCATTTGTTTTGATTTTGCATTCATGTCTCCATACATAGAGAACATGATCTCTATGTAATATTCATGATAAATGCAATATATCATTGTATAGTCTGACTTGCATATAGGTATTTAAAGGTTTTAAATGCCTTTAAAAACATTGCCTCTGAAGCGACATCTAGACCCAACTCTGTAATCATATGTTTACCGCAAAAATTTAAATATTTATGATTGTTAGTTAATACCTATTATTTTAAATAAAACTTATTAATTAAAACTTCAAGATTCTTATGTTAATCATAAAATCAAATTCATTATATCTTTATTTCACTTATATTTTATCCTGCTATTGAATTTTAGGCATTTAAAATTGCGATGGATTTTAATAAATTTAAACTTTGCTAATAATCCAGCAAAAAGCTCGTAATCTATATAAAATCGTTTACTTATGCATTGACGAGAAAAATCAATACCTAAATATCAACAACACTCAGTCCGCTGAACGCAATTCTGATGGAAAAACAGTAAATGTAAATTCCTCCTGAAGTAAACTTGAAATTGTATTTTATCAATAATGTCTTCAACTTACAAGTGCTTTGCACCAATAATTATTTTAGCACAATGCTTTGGATTGATTCCAGTTGTTGGTGTCATTGGAAATATCAAGAATTTAAAGTTTGAAATAAATTCCTTTCGATTTGTTTATACGGTTTTATCACTGTTACTTGTAACAATAAATCTCATGTTCTACATAATAGAAGTGTGTAATCAAGGATTAAATTTCAATGCTTTTGGTTTGTATGCTTATAATTACAACATACTAACAAATAGTTTAATAACACTTTACTTGCAGTAACGTTTCTATTTTTTGGTTGCGCGCTTTTAATTTCTTGCTTATTTCTGCGCTTATCATTATCCTGGCCAAAGATACTAAGGCAATGGGATAGTATTGATATTTCAATGAATATTAGTTATGGTTTTCCAAAGAAATTACAGCGTAATTTAATTATTGTTACTGCTTTAGTCATTGGAAGTTCATTAGGTCAGGGAATACAAAATAATATTATGAATAATTAAACATTTTGTTTAATTCCAGTTGAGCATGCATTCTTCATGTCTTTTGCCATTTCAAATGCTCCAACATTCAAAGCTTCAAACGATTCAGTGCAGTTCTTGAATGAGTTTCTAGAAAGTGCTTTTAAGCACGTTTTTAATTACATACCCTATCATCTTATATTAGGATTTATTATCGAATTTATAAATGTTTCATGTACATTTACTTGGAACTATTTGGACTTGTTTATTATAGTAATTTCAATGGGTTTGTCTTCGAGGTTTCGTCAAATTAATCAACGAATTCAAAATATCATTGAACAAATTAATTTCGTCAATGCAGACGAAATGATTTCTCTCACTGGATACTTTAAGAAAATCAAAGTAGTTAAAAATAATTTAATATGGCATGAAATTCGTGAAGACTATAATAATTTAGCAAGACTAGTATATTCAATTAATGACGCATTGGGGTATATTATTATTTTAAGTTTTGCAAATAATTTATTTGTAATTTTAGTGCAACTTCTTCACAGTCTTGAGTAAGCAATTGTAAACCTTTTAATTAATTATTAATCATTTCGTTTTAGACCGCGTCATGATGCGCAGATTGTTGCTCGATTATACTTTATTTACAGTTTTGGCTTTTTAATAGTGCGTGCTTGTTCAGTTGCTTATACAGCATCAAAAATTCATGTTGAAAGTCAAAAACCTTTGGTATATCTTAGCACACAAATATCCAATGATTATTATAATGAGGAAATTGAACGTCTTATACTTCAAATACGTTCAACTGGTGGATGCTATTTGAGTGGAAATGGATTTTTCAAGGTGCATAGTGCGCTAATTTTAAACGTACGCAACTCAATAAGATTTAAGTACGTACTAAAAAATTATTACCAAATTATTTTTAGATTGCTGGTGCAATAGTCAGTTATGAGTTAATATTTATACAATTTAACGTTTTGCATTAAGGAGGTATTCTAGTCTAGTCACCTGAATTTGCGCTGTTTTTCTACGATCGATAAAAGCAAAACTATTCCATTTTAAGAATTAAAATACCCTCTTAAGAATACATCCAACAAATTTGCGATAGACCAATTTACTTCTTTGTAAGACTTGTAAAAAATTCAAGAATTTTGATGATATCTTTAATACTTTTCGAGATATTGATAAAATTAGATCACATTTCTTATGAAAGAAATTGCATTTTTAAAGTAGTGATACAGAGCACCAGATTTCTTTACCTTCCTATATTCTAATGAATAGAGTTGTAAGCTTTTACGTTTTTATGTAATATTTGAACATGCAACAAAAACTAAAAGTTGAACAATTTGCATGATCACAACGAGTTAGGACTGCGTCCAACAAATTTGCGATACACCAATTTACTTCTTTGTAAGACTTGTGAAAAATTCAAGAATTTTCATGGTATCTTTAATACTTTTCGAGATATTGATACCTGAATTGTATTATTTCGACAGTGATTGATTTTTATTGACATACTTGTAAGAAAGCACTTATTCTTTATGATTCAAACCTTGTAAATTTAAATTATCACGCATATGGTGAATATAAATAAAATGTAACTATTTTATTGACACGCCTTTTTATTCTCAATCCTGTATTCCAATAAACAACAAGTCAAAATGAAGAATGGTGGTAGTTCCCATGATATGAGTCCATATTATTGATAAACAACTCCCAACACGGTAAACAACATTAATCTGTATTAAGCAACTGATATGCAGGTGTTGATAAAATGATAATTCATTCAAACTAATTTTCACGCTTTTGGCAAAGCCCCATCAACAAGTTTTTGTACTAATTAATTGCAGGTCCCTTCAATTTATTTGAGTCAAAATGACTGTTGGAATTAATAATATTCTGCGAAGAAAAAGTGTTATTACTCCGAAACAAACAAACGAAGTAAATCTGCATCAAATACTGAGGAATATTATAACTATTGCACAAATATTTGGACAATTACCACTTCAAGGTGTGCGATCAACAAAGCCAGATGCATTACGATTTCAATTGAAATCATTGCACTTTATTTATTGTCTGCTACCGTTTTCCGGTACAGTGTATATGACTGGTATGCTTATTTATAAAATGGTCAAAACCGGGAGTGATCTCTTCATTATATCAACTTTTATCTATCACATGTGTAATTTGGGGACATCACTTGCGTTTCTGTATATGGCAAGTAAATGGCCAGCATTGATGAAACAATGGCATAATGTTGAATTGCATATGCAAAAATATTATGGATGGCCAAGCAAACTTGAGATGCGCATTCAAACAATTGCGATAACAATCGCAGTAATTGCTTCATTTGAATATCTTGGTGTTCAACTAAATAACATCTTGCTTGCCAAGAAATGCAAAGTGGAAAGTGAAAGCACAGATGAGTACTTCTTTAAAACTTTAACTTTTCCTTACATCTTCTCAATATTGAATTATCAATTCTGGAGTGCGCTTCTACTGCATGTGGTTGATTTCTTTTCTGGTTTCACTTGGTGTTATTGTGATTTATTCATTATGGTAATGTCCACAGCACTTGCTATGAGATTTGCGCAAATTACAGAGCGATTGAAGAATGTTACCGCGCATAAGTGGAGTGCGTGGAAAGTTGAGAGTTTTAAAAAGAGCGATGCGCAAAAAACAATTGATTTATGGAAGGAAATCCGAGAAGATTATAACAAATTGTGCGTTTTATGTCGATCACTTGATGAGGCAATATCATACTTGGTTTTGATGTCTTATGCAACAAACTTATTTTTTATTTTGATTGAATTATTCAATAGTTTAAGGTAATCGAATTATTTCTTGCAGTAGCGTAACAAATTCAACAAGATCATTATGATTCCAGAAATATGAGAAATACAATGGAGAAATTGCATTTCTTCTTTTCGTTTGGCTTTCTAATATTGCGCACAATTGCTGTGAGTTTATATGCGGCTTGGGTTAATGATGAGAGTAAACGACCAATTATGGTTTTGAATTCTATCCCTTCACATTTTTACAATTTGGAAGTGAAACGATTTATTCAACAGATTAGTTTTGATTCTGTTGCATTAACTGGAAGAAACTTCTTCAATGTTACACGAGGCCTCATTCTAAGTGTAGTATCCTATTCTTTTTTCAAGAACTATCTCTCTAACTTTGCGTCTCTTTTAGATTGCTGGAGCTATTGTTACTTATGAATTGGTATTGATTCAATTCAATGAAAATCTTCTCAAGGAAGATATTTATTTATATAATAAAGATGGATGTGCAAACTAAAACTTAAACATTAAAATAAGTTATGTAATTGCATGTATATGAATAAAGTAGTAATTTATGGCTGATAACGGAACATTTTCATTAGATTTCCTGGTAAATTAATTCACGATAAGCCACCTGTCAATTTATTAAACGCCGTGTAAACATTGATAACAATGTTATTGTAATGCAGTCCCGAATAGCAAATTCAATTCATAATAGTTTTCTTCATCAAGTCGAAAACAACTTTTGCGCATTAAAATGAAAAACATATCTGGAGTTGATTTACATGAACATACCAAGCATATTTTGTTACTCTGTCAGTGTTTTGGACTTTTGCCAGTTTCTGGCCTGTTTAGTGGTGACTTGCAGTTCAAACAAAACACTTATAAAGTATGGTATTCTTTTATTATACTAGCAGCGCACTTTTTCATGGCTGGCATGTCAGTAATTGACT
Organism: Aleochara curtula; assembly: GCA_963978815.1. Lineage (NCBI taxonomy): Eukaryota > Metazoa > Arthropoda > Insecta > Coleoptera > Staphylinidae > Aleochara > Aleochara curtula. The sequence goes on from OZ022219.1 coordinate 1,033,154, forward strand.
TGCTATTTAATGAAATGACTTTCAGAGCTTGTAGTAAATTTAAATTGAATTACAATTAAAATAACACGATTAAAACACATTTTTCAGATGTATTAATGATTTATGTACCTGGTTTCTTGATACATTGGCAATTTATAAAACTTGGCCAAAATTGGCCACGGTTTATAGAAATTTGGAAGAAGCTTGAAGAGACCTTTAAATCTGATTGTTATAAAGAACAATTAAAAAAGAAAAAAAGTAGTTTTTCACGCCTGACAATCTTAACATCTCTTGGCATATTATTAATCACTATGTGTAAGTAGTTTTTGCTTGTTGTAAAGTCCATGTTATTCAGGGTTTATTATTCCAGGTGAGTATACATTCTCTGTTGGAAGTGAGTATGAAACTATGCTCCGGAAAAATAAGGCAAATCCTATGCAAGCAATGATTGAGGATTCCTTTTCATTTATTACTAATTATGTAAAATATTCTTCGGTGTTATCATTCTGTCTATTGGCGATTAATTTCTTTTGCATGTTCACATGGAACTTCATGGATCTACTGATTATAATCATATGTAATGCACTTGTAAACAAGTTTGAACTCATTCATGCTAAAATTATTAAAAGCACCAAGGATGAATTGGAGAATGAATATTATTGGCATAAAATACGACAAGACTATAACCAAATTGCTATGCTACTTAATTATGTTAATGAAAAGTTAAGTGGAATCGTTTTACTATCATTCTCATCAAACGTCTATTATATTCTTGTTCAGCTCTTTAGAAGTCTAAGGTTGTATGTTATGTTATTAATTCATGAAGCTAATTTATTCTAATTCTAGTCCACGTGAGTCTAAGCTGGAGAATATTTATTTATTTGTTTCATTTGGAATGCTACTCTTACGAACTTCTGCTGTTTCAATCCTAGCTGCAAAAGTAAATGATGCAAGCAAAGCACCATTATCATATCTGACTTTACTTCCTTCTGAATTTTATTGCCCAGACTTGGAAAGACTTATCAATCAAATCAGTTTAAATAACATTGCAATCACAGGCTATGAATTGTTTAAAATCACACGAGGTTTTCTATTTAAAGTAAGTAACCCTATAAACAACTTTCAACTACTAAATAAAGTCATTAGATTGCAGGTACCATAGTTACATATGAGTTATTCTTCTTCCAATTCAATTCAAGCATTTCTTTTATCAATGCCATGAACTAACTGAATCACAGTTGAAGTAATGATTAAGTTTATTGATGTACAACTTTCACAACTTATACTTTAATTATTTGTACAATTGGCAAATCCACTATGTATGTTCACATCTCGCCGTCAGAACAAATCTACCTTCAAAATACTGCACCATTTCTTGCTCTGAGATAAATAAACTTATATAGTCGATAAAAATCTATTACAACTAATTAATAAATTGTGTTACAATTCAAATCGAGAAAGCAAAAAAACATTCCCCGCGAAAAATAAATGTGACAAAGTGCCATGATTATATTTGGAAATCCTTCTTTTAAGTCGATTTAGTAATGTTATCTCACTGTTCAAGCATATTCACAATTTCAATAATTAAATGAGTTCGGCATCATTGCTACTGTTGTGATGTTAAGGGAGAGATGCCAACTGTTTGAGGATCAATGTTACCTGGCGTATCAAGATTTTTAATGAGTTGGCTAAGCCAATGTTTAGTAGATTTGTCCTCCTGGAGACAACTGTTAAAAGTATTATCACGCAATTGATCAGGTAAGCATTGACGCAATGCTTCGCGAGCACGTCCATTATCAGATAGTCGCAGATAACAGCGAACGACATGTTTGAGAAGACGAGCAGATGGTTCTTTGGCCAATGAGAGAACCATCTTGCCAAGAATCATAGCTACATGACTGAAGCGGTCATACGTTTGGCAAATGTAGTTCAAGCCACTATCATCCAACAGAATTTTCTGTAATATAAATGTGGCCACAGTCTTGCTCAATTCTGAGCCAGATTCCATGATGCGTAGACATAATGGTATGATTTCTGTGGTCAGCAGGAAAGTGATCACTTCCTGCTCATCAGTCTTTACCAATGCACCGATTACTCCAAGGCTGGTCAGTCGCAAGTATTCAAAGGGACGTGTTTTGGACACAGTATGTAGAAATGGATAGAGAAACAGTGGGATATGTGCTAGCAGGAATTGTGAACGCGTTTCCTGATGAGAAGCAACACATTGAAGTAGTGCCAATGCATTGCAAACTCTATTTGACTGATGGGCATTCAACGTTGGAGGGTTTATTGCTGGATAAATGTTAATGATTTCTTGCAATAATGCAGCTGTTGTACCAAAGCTGTTCCATAACATAGGCGCTAATTCAGGGACTACCTCACGTTTTTTACTGAAAGACCATAAAATATCAGCTCAAAGCTACATTGATGTTCAGGTACGTACCTCAATTCCATCAATGCATTTTCTCTCGTTTCTGGATTCGTTAATTCCAAGATCCATTGATATATCGACTCGCGATCTACGAGTAAAGCTGCAGGACTTTGTTGAGCGCTCATTTTAATGATAAATTATCTAAAAGTTGAGAAAACCTGTGGTTTGTTTGGTAGCTGAGAGGTGAGGTTAAAGTGTTTACATCTACAGCGTCTGAGGTTAAATTTAGTCATACTCACATATGAATAGGCTTCTTAATTATTTACCTTGTAATTTGCAGATTTCAAACACAACACTAAAAACAAAAATTAACTGAACTACCGTTGTGTACATCTACGAGTCTCGCGAAAATGGAGGTTATAACCAGTTATGCACTGAAGCAATGCATGTATGAGATACATGCGCACCTACGTCACAAATGACAAACTAAAATTATCTATGTGTGTTTAACACATGGATTGTTAGACAATATTTTAGTTAAATGCTTTTAAACTTAGTGGATTACGTATATTTCCTATTTTGCATATGCTAATTTAATATATTAATTCGTTCAATTAGTCCTGCTGTGATTTGGCGTTTTCGCGCACTTTAAAAAAGTTTTAAAGTTCAGAATTAGACGCCCGTTGCGCTTTATGTACTTCTCTAGTAATTAATAGATCTGTATTCATTAAGGCAAAGTTCTTATCTGTTTTATTATCCAGGCAATCCTTTCCCAGGCAGCTCAGCCTTACTTACTCCTACTTTACAAATGTAACTTTGTGCGCGCCAATAAGAGTTGCGTTGAGCGGTCCCTGCCTTATTTACGCTTGCTTAAGTGCGACACTGAACGCACTTGCTGCACCTGTGCCTGCCTCACTCGCTCTTACTGGATAAACATACTCGCGTGTACGCCCAAAAGAAATGCCTGTAATCCTTTGCCAATACGATTCAACTGTCCGGCATTTTATATATACAGGACTATTTCAGTACAGAGATGATCAATGCATCTCCAGAAGTCAGTTCTTGTGCTAATTTCTAACTTTGAAATTGTTTATTCATTTGAACCAATTCAAACACTGGTGCAGCGCCGCGGCGTGCGCGAATTGCGAAAAGATAAGGATTGCATCGCGCATCGCCGTTGCCCATGCAAGCCCAGTCTTGCTCAGTCGTTTCGCTGCCATTGTACGGGTTCTGCGCGTGTCGCGAGTGTGCAAAGTTTAGTGTTAATAAAAGCTGAATAAATCGTAAACGAACATTAACGATAGTGCTTAAAACATTAAAAAGTGATAGTGCAACGATTTCACAGTGTTAATTGTGAAAATCAAACTAAAATCAAGTGTTTAACGGATACCGCTAGGCTCAACAGAACCACCATTGCTCAACGACCAACAACAGCCAACATCCGCATAGACGAAGCATCTTACAACAATACGAGTCAATCGCCGAAGGATTCATCGATCAAACTGTGAGTACTAATCGATTTTCTATCTATTTGCATGAAAATTCGCCATGAGGTGCCGCGTTAAACTCGTCAAGTTTCAACGGGTTAGCCGTTGACTTTGTTAGGTCAAGTCCGAATACACGGTCTAGCATAGCCGGGATGTTTTATCTGCGCGTTAGGAAGTGCGATCCCAACTGATAAAACACAAGTGTTACAGTACCTGGAGCGTTATTTAGACCTTAAAATAAATTTTCGTTTTACCTGAGTGCGAGTGAGACGAATTTATTGCAAGTGCACCGCACTGCTTGTACGCATTGCATCAATGTTATTTCGGGGATATCAAATGCAAATACTATGGACCTCATTGCTTTCTTTGCATACGCTTTTAATGGTTTTAGTGGTTCTTTAATTAATAATCGATCAAATTAATAAGACAGTTAATGAAAATTATAAATGTTTCTAACGAGTTTTCACCCGATCGCCGCGAATTGTTAGTGATCGTCGAGAATTAATCAATAATCGATTTTCTTGATTCAAATTTATAAGATACGACATAATTACCGATTTTTAAACTATTTAGTGTATATATCGGTACATATAAATTCAGCATAAGATGCAGCATTGACTTTGTACATTTTTCAACCCGTTCCAGACAAGTTTAATCCGCGTTGCGACAAGTGGTTGAAATGTTGTGTTCGTGTGTACACTTTGCCAAAACTTAAACACGCGAACTTTTACATTGCTTAGGCCGAATGCTTCACTTGTGTCAACCTTGCAATGCGTGTGAGAGAGAATATTGCTGCTACATAAAAGTGACTGCCATATACCAAATGCAATCAGCTGTTACTGCTTTACTTAGCTGCAGCACTTACTTGTTCCTTCATAACTCTTCAACAAATCAGCTGTGTGATTGCCGTGTGTTTACATTATGATCAATTCAAATGACAATCAACTAACGTGGTTGTATGTTGTTACAGGAATTCCTTCGATGATATCGCGTCCATCTCCAGAAGAAGTCCAGAACCAATTTACACGCATTATCGACGAATGAGTCAGCCAAAAAAGTGAGTACTTTTATATTTTTCTGCATGCAATTTAAATTCGTCGCCAAGTTTCCATGGACATCATATGAAAACTTTCAAAGCGCGCCAAACAGCTGATCCGCTACAAACAGCTGTTTTACTACTGCACCATTTAAACACAAACCGGTTATTAAAATTGATTCTTTTTGCGTTACAGCTCAACACACACAAAATAAAACACTTATTCGAATAGCTCTTTTGCTCATCATATTCTTAATTAATTAGTTGGCTAATTTTAATTCAATTTATGGATGCAAACGGTGTATTTATTAGGGTCTAAGTTCAATACATATTTACAGTTCCCTTTTGCACTATCGGTCATTTGCGGGGGGTATGTTTATAATCTACGATCAGTATAGTAAATCCATTCCTCATACTTAATTTAATTTATTATTTTTATTTTTATTTACTTTACTTTTATGATTTTTATTACAACTCCCTTTAATTTGCCAGTTACACTTATGATTTTTTATATTTAGTTTATTAGTATTCTTCTATATCATGATTTAGTTTAAAAACAAACAATGTATAATGAATATACATACTTATAGTAGAGTCACAGTTGTTCATCTGATTATTGTATTAGATATTTAATTTATTTTATGATATTCTATCATTTGGATAGAATTAGTGTGGGCATTTCATCAATTTCTTGATGCAACGATTGTGTGAATGAAGGGTGGCCACCCGCAAGTGTGTGAGAGAGTTTGGAGTGTATGATCTATTGCAATATGACGATGAACAATTGAAAAAAAAAGAATTAGATTAGTTTAATTATTGCTGATGTTGTTTAAAGCAGCAAGATTGGTATGGTTGAATACTAAACATTTTCATTTATTATTTATATTCTTTTTGGTTTACTCCGTTGCTATATTGTTCGTGGGGTATAAATTTATTCATCGTGAGTGGGATGATACTGATCCGGAATTGGATATTGCGTTGCTAAATCATGGTAAATGCATCTTTTGTTTCTGCAAATCTGAAGTAACATTAGTTTTGACTTTGCATTCATTCAATATTTCATTGCTTTTAATGAATTTAATGCTATTCGAATGGTGTAAATAACCCGTAAAATGCGAAACGCCAATGAGATGGACGGACTGCACACTACAAATTCAGCAATTCTCCAAGCCTGGAGAAAATTCTAAAACCGTAAATTCACAATTCGACTGCAACCGAAGTCGTCTAGAAATCGTTGATTGAACTGTCGCACTGATGTTCTTTCACACTTGAAGATTCAACTCGTCAATCCATGAGTGAATGGTAAAATACCCAACATATGCATATTTCAATCTTAACTAAAATGAATTGTTTGTTGTTTAGAAGTCGTCGATTGAACTGTCGCCCTGATGTTCTATCGCATCTGAAGATTTGACTCATGATACCTGAGAATGGTCAAACAATCAAAGAAAAATCATTTCAACTGTAACTGAAGTGATTTCTTGTCATCTAGAAGTCGTTGATTGAACTGTCGCACTGATGTTCTTTCACACTTGAAGATCCAACTCGTCAATCCGAGAGTAAATGGTAAAATACTTAAAGTATGCATATTTCAACCTTAACTAAAATGATTTGTTTCATTTTAGAAGTCGTCGATTGAACTGTCGCCCTGATGTTCTATCGCATCTGAAGATTTGACTCATGATACCTGAGAATGGTCAAACATTCAAAGAAGAATCATTTCAACTGTAACTGAAGTGATTGCTTGTCATCTAGAAGTCGTTGATTGAACTGTCGCACTGATGTTCTTTCACACTTGAAGATCCAACTCGTCAATCCGAGAGTAAATGGTAAAATACTTAAAGTATGCATATTTCAACCTTAACTAAAATGATTTGTTTCATTTTAGAAGTCGTCGATTGAACTGTCGCCCTGATGTTCTATCGCATCTGAAGATTTGACTCATGATACCTGAGAATGGTCAAACATTCAAAGAAGAATCATTTCAACTGTAACTGAAGTGATTTTCAAAGTTTAGAAGTCGTCGATTGGACGCACCAGAAGTTCATCATACCATCGAGCACCAGCACAATGTGTTTCGAGGTATAACAAGGCGCACAACAAGTGGCATTAAAGGAAAAATAAGGTAATAATTATTGAATTTTCTCTAAATGACAAAATTAATGCGTTTGAATTTGTTTTAGATGAACCAATGCCATTACGATATGATCGAATATGCGAGAGATCATAGAACATCATGCACTATTGATGTTATAAATTGACACCAAGAGATTTCCTTGACTGATTTGAGTGCTACTTGTGTGGAGACATAAAGTGTCGTTTTTTCGGTCTGGGTTAATTCACATTTGGTTCCCTTTTGCACTATTCGTAATTTGGGGTGGTATATTTTTACTCGTCGACGATTCAAGTACTTTTAATTTATATATTTTTTATGATTTTTTATTATTTAAAACTATTTTATGAATTTATTATGTTATACATTTTAGTTAGTTACTATTATTTTCTTATGATTTCTCAAGTACTTGGATCCTCGAATGGTTTAAATATGCTTCTTTTGAATTGTCGAATACTGATCCGGAATGGAATGTCGAGTTGACACGTTCAGATTAAGCGGCATTTTTTGAATTTACATGGGTGCATTAGAATTAGTCGAAGCCAATCAATACGGCTTGGTTGTGCGCCGACCTATTCAAACTTCAAGCCTGAAGAAGTTTGAAAAAAGCAAGTGATGGGAACAAATATCCAACTTGCATGACATCACCACCGAGATGGAGAAGGTACGACAACAACTGCATTTAATTTATTCAATGTCAACTAATTGATTTGTTATTTTTTAGGAGTACTGATGAGGTTGTTTTTGAACTTCTCCCAACAAGGACCAAAGGACGATGCGATGCCAACCGAATCCATGAAGCCAATTTCCGAGGACTAGGGGGATCCAATGCCATCCGAATCCATGAAGCCAATTTCCGAGGACTATGGGGATCCGATGCCATCCGAATCCATGAAGCCAATATCCGAATTGCTGAGGGACATCGACAAAACCGTGAGTTTTTAATTTTCTTTCTTAGTGCATGATAATTATTAACCTCCGCATGTGGTAACAAGTTTCAACTAACTTTGATTCTACGCGATTAATTGCAATAAGCCGTGAAGAATGCAATTTAATTTCATGTAGTAATTTCAGATCAACGTAACAAGACATTCGAATAGCGCTCAAGTATTCAAGTCAAGTCATAATTTAGTTATCTTGAGTCGTAGATCGGTATTCAGGTTCTCTTTTTGCACCCATTCGATAAGGGCTAGTCATTTGCGAAGGGCTAGTTTATAATTCACCGAGAATTAAGTAACGAATTTTTAATTTTTTATTTTATTTATCTTTTATTTTATTTTATTTTCATTCATTTAAATATTTTATTTCACCACAGTTAACATTATTATTTATTTACTTTTAGTTATATTTAGTATCTGCTTTAATGTGACTCTAAGCCAATGACTAATATTTCAAGATCTTTTGCGATCGCTAACTCGAAAAGGCAATTATGATTGCTGCGTCCCAACTAGTTGATTTTCACATTATCTCTATTCCATACTCTAACATGCGACTATGATGTTAGTTTAAAAGTATTTTTTAATACTTCTACTAGATCTTTCGAGATCTATTATTCGTAATCGCAATTCTGCTTGCGTTTGATGAACATTTTCTTATTATCTCTTTGTAATAATCTGACACGAGAAATCGTGTTAGATTAAACAGTATTTCTGAATACTGCTACTAGATCTTTCGAGGTCTATTACTCGAAAACGCAATTCTGTTTGCGTCCCAATCTAACAAGTGAAAATCAACGCTTTAATTATATTGCACAGTTAGCTGTGTATCCAACGCTCATTACATACTAATCTTACACTTGTGTAAGATTAAAGAGTCTGGCGGAGTCATGTTATAGTTGGTACTAAACCTTTCATTTATTTTATTCGTTTATGATTTAATATCCCTGTTACTTCAATTCTTGGTGTATTATAAGCTAACTTATCGCTGGTGATGATAAGTGATTGGGAATTGAATATCTCAGAATAGTTAATTTAATATAATAGTAGTTTTGAAAAAAGTATCGGGGTAGCGAACCAACGATCCAGTACCTTCTTGTGCCGAGATACCACTTAATGGTTCCGCAAGAAGACTTAGAGCTGGGGAGGGTGTCTTGAGGGCCACTCACACTACCGACATACGCTGATGATTCTATTCCAGCAATAAATGTCTGGGAGTGCGACGTCCATCAAAGCAAAGATTTAAATTTGTTTACATTTTTAATACCATTTGAGTTTTGGCTTGGCGCTATTCGAATGATATTATCTTGTACATCGAGGGTGGTTCATCCATGAGGCATCAAGAGGATTTCCGAGGATCCAGTCCATTCTAGACAGCAGTTGGGCATGGTGCGTGTAGGTATAATGTAAGTATTATCATTTTGTTAAATTGTATTTTTTAATGACTCATTGTTTCTGTTTCAGAGATTAACGTGTTTTTACAGCTGGCTGGTCCCATTCCATTCCATGATGCAGCAGTTGGGCCTCGTCTTCTGGACTCGTAGGTAAGTGTAATTAATTGACAACTTTTTATTTATTGTACAGTTTAATAATGAATTGCATTTGTTTCAGATGTTATGTCCAGGCTGGTCCCATTCCATTCCCAGATGCAGCAGTTGGGAGCCGGGCCTGAAAGTGTTAAGTAAGTTTAATTCAAAACCAATTATTTAAAAATACTAATATATATTTTTTTTGTTATAGGTGCGCGAGCTTGGAAAAGTGTGATCGAGTCGTCCGCGTAAAGTAGTTTCGAGTGCGCGGAAAGTAGCTTCGAGTGCTTGTCGGGTAGATTTCGCGTGCGGGTCGGCAATTTTTGTAATTTCGCGAGTGCCGGGAGAGACTTGATATTTAAAGGCGGCCGTCGTCAATCCGCCCAACGAGCCATCCAGAGGGTTCCAGATGACATCTCCAGATGACATCTCCAGATGACATCTCCAGCCATCCATCCAGGGGGTTCCAGATGCGGCGAGGGCCAACGTTGGGACACTCAGCGGGGCGACTGCTTGTGTGCCGACCCACAAGTAATGCTCGCCGAAGTGGAATCTCCACTATTACAAACTGTAATAGTGGGGCAACTTCAACCGATTGCTATCACAAACTGTGATAGCGATCAAATAAGTTATTTGTGTACTTGCGCCAGAGTCCTTTTGACTCGTAAACAGAGGAGTCCTTCCGACTCGAAATAAGAATGGTTCATAAGACCAAATATCAAAAGAGTCCTTCTGACTCCAATTAATGGTCCATAAGACCAAATATATAATAGAGTTCTTACGACTCTGGAGAATAGTCCTTAAGACTAAACAGTTAGGAAGTTTTTCGCGATCGCGGATTTTAGGGTGCTGTTGCTGCATTCATCAACTGATGAGTTGATGAATAAATCTTTTTTACAGGTAAATATGAAAAGTTAGAAAAGAGATGTCCTGAAGGACGAGAACTTACACAATGATAAGTAGAAGACCAGGAATCTGATTAATAGATATTAATACTCCAAATGACCCGGAAGCCTAATCGATATACAATAGAAGGAAGTCCCAAACAATAGAGATGCCAGGAGATGTCCAAAGTCTAGAAGAAAGACCACAAATATAAATATGTTCAAAAGCCCAGAAGTAAACAAGACCAGGAATAGTGTCAACAATATCAACGGCAGCAACAGCCAACGTGCGCTATTTTACCGTCGTGGCCAAAGGAAGGATCGTGCCGTTCTGGACTTTGGCCAATCGTTATGTATCGTTCGCTAAGTCGTCGGGCGCGTTTCCGTCTTAGAACGATTTGCTTTAACTTTTTATGGGCTTTAAATATTTAATTATTTAATTTTCAAGTCAATTTTTATTTGCCCAATCGCGTGATTTATCTTATGTATTTTTATGTATCTATGAATTGTTTATTTATGTATCGTGTTAAATCCCGGATGGGAGCCTGTGGTGGGTAGACGTCTGTTAGGGTGTAGCTACCCCCAGGTCACAGCTAACAGGCACGTGCCTTCCCCGCTCGTTTCGCGCGGTTAATAACGAGCCCATCATTGGATATGTGGTTAGGTAGGATAATTATCCCAATTGCCCTTATCGTTAGCTATGGTGTGTGTATGAAGTGTGATGAGATATATTAGTAGCATGGAATGAATGAATATTTATTAACTTGTACTTCTCTTTCAGGATTTAAATTAGCTCCGCGTCGCGTGCGCTTAGTTCGTTAATCGTATTAGGTCAACCTTTCCTTGCCGACTGTGAGTGTGCCAACCGACGTTCTTTTTCAGGCATTTATTGTTTATAATTTGTACTTTCTCTCCACAGGGCTTCAGTTAACCGTGAGTCTTTAATGAAATATTTAAAGAAATTTATGTATTTATAATGTGTGTGATGGTTGGGCACAGTCGGCATATCCTTACCCTTAAATCGGCACTTCCTTTTTAGGGCGGCATGGCTACTCGTGTAGCGGGGCTACTTGTGTAGCGGAGTGTTACTAATCATATATTTGTGTTTTCTTTTTTTTTCAGGTTGCCTTTGACTTTGTTTCGCATTTAAAAGTGAATGAAAAGCAAAGTCATTAACCCGGCCCAGGGAGACTAACGTGTTGAGTATAGTCTCACCTGGGTAACTCCTGGCAGGCGCGTCCTAGTCGCGGGGGTGGGCATACAGCCAACATTTCAAATTTTCTATTATTTATATTAATTTGGCGTATGGCGAAGTTCTGCCAGGGACCCGAGTTTGCACGGGTATATTTTGCAAACTAGTTGGCTGAATGCATATACAATTTAAGATCACCACGATTGAAGTAATATATCATTATTGGCATTAAATTTTAACCAGCAGATTAGCAAGTTTATAAAATATCGTTTCGGTAACAGCAGTACATAGGACTCCTATTGCAATTACATTGCCTTTATAATGCTGTATGTTGTGTTGCATTTCGTTGCACTATGCCTTTTAAGAGCATAACCTATTTTAGTGGCGTGTATTTTGTATTAGCGGTCACTTTGAGAATTGGTATTGTTGATTTCCGTGTTTAATTATTGAATATTGTGCAGTGAGATTAGTTCGGTGCCTTCACTGATAAAAATTTGTGCCTGGTACAAACATTCATGAAAAATCATGAGTTGTAATGCGCCAGATCCTGTTGATGTTATTGTATATGCATTCAATGCTAGCTAGCACAAGGTTTACTTATCTGGATTAATATTTGTAGGATTTTCAATTCAAAGCCCATTGTCGTTTGAAAATATTCAATAAGGATGCTAATAGTACAATAAATACAAATTGCAATGTGCTTGCTGTTGCTTATCGCTTTGGTCTCATATTTGTTGGCACACCCAACAGTGAGCTACAGGTGATACAGTTTAAAGATATTGAGGCTTTTTCCAAAGATGTTTCAAACTATAAGAGAAGAGTTATTAAGCTGGAATCAGCACCGTACTTTGTATCAATTAATTGTGACTGCACCAAGTTAGCACTCGTCTGCACAGCTAAAGATGGGTGTCCAATTGCTAAAGTCTATGATGTTTTTTCATTTCTCAAGATAGTAAGTTCAATGCATTTACCTGTTGGTTTTGTAACAATCTGTTTTTATTAGAATATTCAAGAGTTGAAAACAATTCGATTGTCGTCTAGTGCTAGTTGTAAAATAGTCTCTTGTGATTGGAATCCAGCACTTCCCGATATTTTTACTGCCTGTAATAGTGATGGCAGTTTGGGTGTCTATGAATTCAAAGGCAATGCTATGGAATATAATCAGTTGCCAGCTGCCTCTGGCGCTAAGTGTTTCTGTTGGAGCCCTAAGGGCAAACAGATTGCTGTTGGCAGTTTAGATGGAAAAATTACTCAATATAAGCCTGATCTCAAAGCTGTGAAAGCGGTCCCTCCGCCGCCAGAATATACAACAATTACAGACTTGTGTTGGTTGTCCAGCTTTCAATTTATAGGCGTTTATAAAAATTCAGAAGGCACTCATTCAATAGTTTGTGTTGATGCACCTAAAGCTGGTCCTGTATCTTATACATGTCATGAGGATATATGCTATAGCAATGGAACTGTGCGACCACAGCAATTTTATCTCATTCACCAAATGCATTGGTATGTTCTTTTATAAAGCTGCATGTGAAACTGTATAATGAAGAAAATATTTTAAGGAATATTATAATGGTCGCTTCTTCCAATGGCATGGAGCTGGGAGTATTAGGGATGACAGGCGATAAGTGGACGCAATGGATTTTAAATGATAACAGCCGTGCTGAACTGCCTTTGAGTGCCAGTAAGGAAGACACACTTCCAATTGGTGTAACATTTAGTGTTGGAGCCACTAAATACGTAATGGGTGATGAAAGTAAACATGTGCCCTTGCTTCTTCTTTTGTCAGATGATGGTGTTTTATGTACATTCTTTACAATTAATTCACGTACTGGCGCGGCTGATATTTGCAGCCCACTAGAAAATCTACCTGATCGTTCAGGCGAGCAATTATATATTGTCGGTTCCGCTGAGGTATATTTAAATAGTTTATTTTATTTGCAAATCATTAAGTGATTTTTTTTAGTTGGTTCAACAATCGGTTGTATCCCAAGCAGTTGTACAACCAAGTTCTGTACCAAGTAAATCTGAAGCAATTATGGTGACTCCTACCAAACCACCAGGATTATTTGAAACAAAACCACAGGGATTATTGCAACAAGGAATTGCATCTCCTCCCGGTTTCAGCCAAACAACTGGCGTATTTTCTAAACCGTTTGCCTCACCTATTCCACAAGCGCAGTCGTTACATCCACAATCAATATCGACTTTTCAAACAAGTACGCCTTTTGTACCAAAGATGCAAACAGTTGCTCCAGTTAGACCTATTGCTGTTCCAAGTATAGTGCCTTTGACTGCTGGCACAGCCGCAGTAACAACACAATCTCAGCAGCCCCCGGTACCAATTATTCAACCAACAGTTGTCTCAACACAACTGAATGTTCCAAAAGTGGCTATTCCAAAGCCCAAAGAAAAAGTAGATGCTACAAAACATGACAGTCTGGTGAGAAAGCTGCCGGTCAATGATGAAACTGAAGCGATAATAGGCAAGCTTGTTAAAGATGAATGTTTAACACTGGAAGGTGAAATTGATAGCATTATTTCACGAGGAAATGCAACAACTCTAACATTTGGATCTGATCCACAGTTTAAGGAAATGGCCAAGCAAGCCGCTGATCTAGAAGAGTTTTATCAAGCAATCAAAGAAAATATAAATACTCTTGATAATGAAGTGTACACATTGAAGCAAGCATTAATGCATACATGGGGTTGCTATGAAGAAGCACGTACACGCTTTGAGGGCAGTAAAGATCCTTGTGCTAAAGCATTGTTGCAATCATTACCATTAGATCCTGCTTCGAAATATCAACTTGAGGAAATTAGCCGGATGATGTATTATCTAGAAACTCAATTAAATGAAGCAAATCAGTGTCTTGATGAGCAGTGGGATACATTCCAAGATGCTCTGATGAAGAGCAACAAGTTAAAGCTGCCCACAATGGAATCTATTTATCAAACAATGGTTCAGCATAGCAAGACGTTTCAAAAACAAAGATATTTGTTAAAGAATATTGCAAATAGAATCAAGTCCACACAAATGAACAATGGGTTAAACTCTGTGAATACTGAAAAGTCTGCGTTTGTTAGTCTGGAGCATGAATTATCGTTATTACATATAAATCCAAAGAGTGGAGTGGTGTCAGATTATAATCGTATCATTGAAAGACAATCTAAGGTAAACGAAAACAAAGTGAACCGATTACGCGCTTTATTGTTGAATCGTGGAGCATCTCATATTTCAATCACAAAACCAAATCTAAATAATTCAACGATTCAATTATCTACATTGCTTGCTGCACCGCTATCGCCAATTGTCACGCAATCGACAACCAGTATTCAGTTACCTATGACAAAGCCTCCAACTGCATTTGGCACAATTCAGCAATCTGACTCTAGGATAGGAGTGGTGCCGCTAACATCAAGGCCTGCATTGCTAGCAACTCCTACTGGCGCGGTCTCAGATCGTTTTAGTTCAATTGATGTAAATGTGAAGGCTACAAGCTGGGCTTCTGGTAAACCATCGCCCTTCATGTCAGTTACCACTTATGCCGAACCAACAAGACCTGTTGCATTAAATATGAATAATGAATCGAAAGCTACGACTTCTGTTGTTCCCAGTTCAACTAATGCATGGGTGCAAAATATGTATGGTTCCGCAAAACCCGCAACATTAACAACAAGTACTACAACAACTCCAATTGCTACACCCGTAAATATGTTTAGACAAAATAGTGCAACGCAACCGGCGACAACTGCATTGTTTGCATCTGACTTACCTACTACAAGTAGTGGACCATTATTTAGCGCGAAAATTGTAAAGCCGACTCCTTCAATGTTTACTGCACTTTCTACCGTGCCTAGTAAGCCTATATTTGGTACTACGTCAGAAGCAACAACATCCGTTTTTACATTTTCTACTGGGCTTGCTGCCGCCACAACGGCGTCTTCGTTTTCGTCGTTAAACAAATTGAGTTCCTCCGATGTTGGAACATCTAATGCATCAATATTTGGCATTCCTTCTGCCGTAAAGCCAATATTACAATCGGTTGGTTCAAATAAGCCAGCTTTGTTTGGTTCAACAACAATAACGGCTACCACATCAGCATCGTCAATTGGCGGTATGTTTGGATCAGTGCGAACATCTGATGTTGCGCCAGCCGCTGCAACAGCCACTTCAATATTCGGTACTTCTGCGTCCGCAAAAAGTATTCCATCAACTACATTACAAACTGTAGCTACTTTAGGAACAACTACAGTTACAACTGCACAATCTATTTTTGCTCCGGCTGCTTCCAAAATTACGGCTAAATCGTCAATCGCAAGTGCAAGTCCAGCAACGTCCGTTTTTGGATTTATTACTACTTCACCTGATACTACCTTTGGTACCATAACTTCTATGACTAGTACTCCAGAAACATTAGTTTCTAATGCTGGTGTAGCATCTGGAGAGATTATATCAACAACTTCTACCGCAAGTGTAGCTCCAATATCGCAATCAATGTTTGGAAGTCTTACTTCAACAAAATTGCCTTCAGAACCATTATCCGTACTTGGCTCAGCTACAACAACAGCTGTATCTACTATTGGAAATACTAGCGCAATAAAGCCCGGGTTGATTAGTAGTACAAGTAGTAGTATTGGAAGTACAACGTCCGTTTTTGCTTCATTACCCGTTGGAGCGACTACAACAACAAGTTCTTTTGTGCAATCTACAACATCAACGCCTAGCATATTTGCGCAAACTAGTACACCGACTGCGTTAGGCCAAGCCTCGACCGTAGCTAATGCTTTTGGCCAGGTATCAGCTACTAAAAGTATTTTTAGTCAATCTGGAACAACCACTTCAGGTCTTTTTGGACAGCCTGTTAGTGCGGTGGTAACACCATTTGCCCAAGTTGCAACAACCTCTGCAAGCATTTTTGGGCAAGCAACTACTTCTGCGACTACTACTGCAACAAGTATTTTTGGAAAAACTGCCACAACAGCTGCGGCTTTTCCTCTAACAGTAACTACTGTGGCAAGCCCTTTTGTTCAGACCGCAACAACTGTGGCAAGTCCGTTTGCTCAGACTGCGACTACATCTGCAAGTCCTTTTGCGCAAACAGGAACTACGGCAACAACTCCTTTTGGACAAACAGCAACTTCAACAAGTCCGTTTGGACAAATTGCTACGTCCTCAACAAGTCCATTTGGGAAACCTGCTACTCCTGCGTCAGGTATTTTTGGACAAGCTGGAGCTGCTGGTGGAATATTTGGCCAAACAGCGTCAACAACCGCAACACCATTTGGACAAACAAACTCAACTACATTTAGTTCATCGGGATCGCTATTTGGCCAGCCAGCCGCATTTGGCACTAGTTCAGTGTTTGGAGTAACAGCCGCAACAACCGCATTTGGTTCAGCACCAGTATTTGGTACAACAACTTCTGCGCAAAGTTCACCGTTTGGTTCATCAACGCCATTTGGTACAACTGCAACTACATCCGCATCAGTCTTTTCAAGTCCGCAAAATCAAGGTAGTTTTGGCAATGCCTTTGGTGGTGGTTCAACATTTGCGCAAAATCAAGGCTCCATTTTTGGGGGTGCAACTGCAAGTACAGCAAGCGGCACGTTCAATACATTTTCAAGTTTGAGCGTTGGTTCAACGCCAAAGCCTGCATTTGGTCAACCGCCAACGTCAGCTCCCAATCCGTTCAGCAGACCAGGCGATCAAAAGTCAAATTTTGGAAACACTGGTAATATATTTTCATCGCCAGTCAGCTCATCTACTTCAATTTTTGGAGGCAGCGCATCTAATACCCAAACGTTCGGCAATTCACCATTTGGAAATAGCTCATTTGGACAGCAGCAGAGTGCCTTTGGTAACACTTCTTTTGGAAGTTCTACTCCAGTTGGTGCTTTCAGTGCAGGCACACAGAGCGTGCAGCAATCTGGATTTGGGAGCCCTAGTTTTCAGAAACCCGCGTTTGGCAGTGGGCCAGTTTTTGGGCAGCCCGCATTTGGTGGGTCTGCAAGCTTTGGCGGCTCACCCACGTTCGGTGGCACAGCAACATTTGGAAGTCCGCAAAAAGTATTTGGCGGCGGGGCTGAACCCACAGCTTTCGGTACCGCGACAACTGGAAATGCTACATTTGGAAGCCTAGCGAATCAAAACACTGTTGGGTTTGGAAATTTGGCGCAACAGGCATCTCAGCCGGCGCAATCGCTTCCTTTCTCTGGGTAATAAATAATAATTTTATATTTCTTGCAAAAGTAATTGTTTTATTTTGTTTCAGGGGTTCATCTTTCACAAATTGGCGTAATTAATTAATATTATTATATTTTAACATGCAGAAATTGGTTCATTTCTGGTGAGCGTTCTTAAATATATTTACGCTATTATCTGAACCACCAGAGACTAAATATTTGTCATTTGACCAATTGACACATAGTACTTTTCCTTCATGCCCTTGCAAATCGTACAAAGGCGCTTTAGGACTTCTTGTGTCCCACAATTTTACAGCTTGATCATAACTACCAGACATGAATAGGTGTTCATCATAATTGGACCAGCAAACAGATGAAACCCAGAGAGAATGAGATGTATATGTTGATTTGCATACAGAGCCTTCTGATGATCTTGTATCATACATTCTGATGTGCCTGTCAGCTGAGCTGGTAAGGATGGTATTTGTCAAAGGTGAGTAAGACACACTCAGGAATGCTTTTTGTCCCACAATTTCAGTTTTGATTCCACACAACTAAAATACAACAAAGTGCTTGATAAGTTGTATAAATGATTTTCAGACATATTACCTCAATGTCCCAAACTTTGAGAGTATGATCCATGCTACATGTAGCAACTGTGTTTGAATCAAGCCATTTAGAGCCAGATATTGTTTCTTTATGGCCTTTAATAGTGTGAATTGGGGGGCGTACTAACATGCCTTTATTTTTCTTTGCTGGAGGTTCATCACTTTCCTGTTCAAGGGATGCATTCCATATTTTTAAATTTGTGTCCCAACCACCTGTTACCAGTCTTTTGCCATTTGGACTGACAGAAACAGTATCAACACCTCGTTCATGACCTTTTAGAATAACTACAGGATGCATATCTTGAGAGTCAGGTTCCCATTGCCATAAAATTGCTGAGAGATCATGAGAGCAAGTGACAAATCCTTGACTTGGATCATTCTTTTGCAACCAACTAACACCTCTAATGCAGTTCATATGTTGCTTACATGCTGTCTGGTGTTTCCCTTTGGTTGTCCAGATATTTACAGAGTTATCATAACAACCTGTTAAAATCCTAAGAAGATGACAGATTGTTAAGTTTTTAACTATTAGTTTTCATTAGCTTACCATTTATCAGCCACTTGAACACTTGCCACCCAGTCATCATGTAATATAGCATTTTCTGGTTGTGGTGCTGGAGTTCGTTCAATATATTCAATTTCAATAGTCAATTCTGTGCTGACATTGTGTGTTTGCAAATGTTCAACTAATGGCACTCGTAGGAGTTCATTGCAAACTAAGAAATCAAAGTCCACATGCTTTAGCAAATCACTGTTATTTTCCTTCAAGAGTTCATTTACTAATTTATTGAGTGATTTTGAATCAATATTTGTTGGAACAGAGAATGGTACGTCAGGTACTGCATAGCTACAAATAATTGAATATTAATTGATCAAGAATTTTACTGAAGAAGAATTAAATTACCAATCTTGTTTTGTTATTAATTTTATTTGTATTTGCGATTCGGATAAATCGGTATTCATTTTTAAAAGCACACTATTTTTGGCAGAACCACGAGTTTAGCATTAAATATTTAGGGTTATATTATGTTTACTAGTTCCTCATATTGCTCTAGAATGCGCTGAAGTATATTACTTGAAAGTTTTTAAAAGTTTGCAAGAAGTTTGCGGCGAGTGATAATAACGGGAATTCGGAAAGGTTTTGTACTGCAAATAGCTATACATGATTTATGAATGCACTCTATTTGTCACTGATGTTTTCTTTCATCGAAGATACCTAATTAAAAATTAATATTTACAAGTAGCATTAATCAAGGCAAGAAATATTTATCTGGCGCTTGTTCGTAATAGCATTTATGTGTTAAGAATGCCGTATCGCAAATATCCGCTCCACCTAAATCAAGGAAATTATTATTAATTAAATTATAATTGTTATAGAATATTTCCCATATTTACGCACGTTTAGTACCACAAGCTCGAACAATTTTTTCACCGTGAGCCCGAAATTCATCGGGTAAAAGGGCAATCATTCCTTCTTCATCTACAGTACCGTCATCTTCAATCTAAATATATTCAAATCGTTATATCGAAATCGAATGCGCTATTGATTTTAATACTCACTACGGCCATCTGTTCCATGATGCATTTTATATAGCACTTTAATGTGTTATCTTCTACGAAATTGCCTTTTCTCGCACCCACAATGACATCTATAAAATACTTGCAACATAAAATGAGAATTTATCTTTTTTGTGAATAACATTACCTTCTGCTACGCCAGATTCTTCTTTGCACGTGTTATGCAACATCATTGCAACTTCCATCATTTCTTCAGGAATATTGGCATTGCTCTAAATTTATTACTACATAATGAAACCTTTAATATAATCATGAAGCGAAACTTACCAAACCAATTAGAAATGCAATTAAACCAAACAATGGAATAAAAGCCCTTCTTGCAATATAACTCATTCTCTGCTGTTGTGATTTAATGTTTTTTGCGTTTCTTATATTTTAATTGTGTGGGATGAATAGGAAATTATGAATGGCAAATTTTCATTTTATAATGTCTCATTGAGCAATGAGTTCCCCTCCCGAATGATAAATTTCTATGATTAAAATGATGTTTTGCAATTAATAAAGACGGAAACCGCGCTTAAGATAATTGCTTCGAAATTGCATGTTGTCAGTAGTCAGAAAAAATCAGATAATTGAAGAGGCGTTGCGTTTTGTAAATGGTAAATATTAAAATTGTCTGTTTATAATCAAAGGTGAGATGATAATTTACATAAATCAATTCAAGTTAAGATATTAGTATTATTATCGGGTAGTAAGCCTAATTCGGGTTAGAAGGAATTTATTTATTGGATATTTTATACAAGTACGTAATCTTCAGGTGAAAACTCATAGTAGCATCTGCTTATCTCAAATGCAGTATTGCAGACACTTGAACCCTCTAAGTAATAACAAACGTGATTTTCATAAAGCAAAATTCATTATCAAGTAGGTACTTACTTGTTTTTCCACATTTTGCAACCATACCTTCAGCTTTTGGTTTATGTTCATCTGGTACTAAAGCCATGATTGCTTCTACATCAATTGTACCATCATCTTCATCCATCTATATAAAAAAGTTATTTATCGAATAATTGCATTACGTAATGAGAAAATATGTAAGAAATCAATACGAACCAGTGCTAATTCAACCATGACACATTTAATATAACATTGCAAACGTTCATCGTCTGAAAAGACACCTTTCTTCGCGTTATCAATAAGTTCTGAAAGTAATTAGACAGTAGTAGAAAATTGAATTAAATTTATTTCAAATGTTGCAACCTTCTGGCACATGTGTTTCCTCTTGACATATTTTATGTAACATATCAGCCAATTCTCGCATATCTTCAGGAATTTCAGCGCACTGAAAATAATTTACTTAATTAATTACTTTACACGTGACTAACTTTTCAAAACTCATTACCAAAGTATACGACCAAAAGCAAACGCATAGTAGTAATATACGCAGATTATTCATTTTCATAGCTGACACATTAACACTAAATAGAAAAAAGGAATGGTAAAACAAAAAAATGTTGCATGAGGACTTTATATAGTTTTGCATCATTTTCTACTAATAATTAACACACGGATATATTATTATTTATTTCATTCACATTATAATTAAATGGAAAGAAATATAATTAATTAACAGACGGAATGCATCTGGAAAATTACGCAAAATTCGCGGTAGTAATTTTCCTAAATTAAATTTGAGATTTCATAAAAAAAATCACAATTTATCAAATTTATAAAATATTTCACTTTTAGATTTAATTGCATAATTAGTAAATTTTTAGCAGACTTAATTTCTTAATTTGGAAAACTTAACAACCTTGAATTCTCATTCGCATTTGTTGAAATTTCAATTAAAGTTAACAATGCGTGTTTTGTCATTGTAAATATTATCTTGAACTATCTAATTATCGTCTTGCTGCATCATTTTCATGTATTACGTTTGTTTCAAATAAGCATGAAAATTTTTTATTTTAATATAATAAATGCTTTGAGAAACGTCGCATTATAAATCAACTCAACTTTAATGAAATATTATTAGATGCGGCATGCGCGTTCTAAAGTTTGCGCGATGTGGGGAATTCGAACAAACATTAAATCACACGACTTCATAGAAATACATATTTCATTTATATTTAGATCATCACAATTTGTCATTTAATTTACATTGAGATTGAATAATTAGTAAGCGTGTTATTCCAATTGCTCCCCGTTTTACAAAATTATCATTTTATTTACATATTCATTCATTTCACGCCACGTACATAAATTTAAATAAAAGGAAATATTTCTGATGTATGACTTTCTATTGTGCAGTTTAATTACGTGCGGATTTTGATCGAATTCTCGCTCACAGAATCTTTACAAATATTGAGATTCTGATTTTTTGAAGTTTTCTTTAGGGTTGCATTATATTTGACACTGTTTGGAATTTGTTAGCGCACAGCAGGGCTGTATGTCTGTGTAATCCATACAATATTGATTCCCTAACAGGGGATAAACATATCAGCACTGGATGTGCTGTCGATAGGGAAAAGACGTTGGTTGAAATACGAAAAAGCCAGCTAAAATGTGCACGAGGCTATCATCTCATTAGTTTTCAAATAGGATTTAAAATGACGTTTGAATGACTTGCAAATTGTATCCTTTTAATAAGATTTCGACCAAATTGCAAAGACTTGATTTTTATAGAATTCTTTTAAATTGGTCTCGTGATTACTTCAATAATGAAATTAAAGTAACTTTAAAATTACGTACCATACGTAGGAGAGAATATTAAATAAATCTAAAAAGTCTGTTAATTAATTAGAAATTATGCAATGCTTTTCTGGGTAGTTGGATTTCATGAAAGGAGTATAGCTGCAAATAGCATTAAATTGCGCTTTTATGTATTTAAAACTTTTCATCAGTTATGTGCTGAACGTGGTAATTTCGTTTCGCTGCTCGGAAAAGTTTAAACGGATGTGTTTTTAATTGCCACCTGTTCTAAATGCATCAGCGTGATATCGTGCTGATGCTTGACGCCACCTCCACCACCTCCGCCGCCGGCGTTACCGCCGTTCCCGGCTTCATTGTTGTCAGCCTGCTGCGGATGGTGCATTGTGCGGCAGCAGGTTGTTTTTCTCTGTAGTCATATCATTCGAATGCTCGTTCGCTGACCGGAACTGTTAATAACAAAAACCCCCGCACTATGGTCACCGGGGGCTGCGTACTGTGACCAGCCCCACGCGTAAAATCGTCGACGTATAAAACGTGCCATGGCATGATGCACGTCGTGGTTGGCAAAGCAAAAGAGCAGCGAAACGCACAAGCCCTATAAACACACAGACATACAGAATGAAACATGATATTAATTAAACAATATTTTATTTTTACTAGTATTGCGAGAAATTTATATGTTTGAACTGCGCCCCCAAGTGGGCAGTTGAATCGGTGGCAAGATATTAATTGACGAAACAATACGAGACATCAATCATATTGCGAGTGGAAATAATGGAGCGACTCATTGATAATTTGTATAACAAGAGTGAATCAATATCGCGGCAATGGCGTAGGTGGCAAATGAATTTGAGCAGTGATAATAAGGAAACAAAATACTATTGTATCCAATTGATATCGGAACAATTGTTTTACCACGCATATTACATGTCAACTCCTTTCAATTTCCTTCAGTATGATATACAATCTGATGGGTAATCATGCGTTGCGTTTGAGAACAATGAATCAATACCTGTAGGGATGTTATAACCACTGTCACATATTCATAGAAGTGCGCCAACGGTGAATCCGATTTCGGTCTGAATGGAATTAGAATGTATTGCAGTCCGAATAATGGGATGAGAATCAGGGTGGCACGTGCAGCACGCTTCATTCTCACTGGAGCAGGATTTTCTGAATTTGGATTCATGATGTTGAAAATTACGCGAAGTGCGTAGCAGAGAAAGACTGAAAACAATCCAATTTCCAACTCCAAGTTTAAAATGCAATGTACTTCTTTGACACACTTACCAAACGAGATGATGATAGTGATGCATACTGGTATGCGATAAATGATATCCGCACTGCTTGGTAGCAGCCAGCAGCTGTAAGAAGCAACAATAAGCAATGAGATAATTAATGACACTACGAGGGGTGTTCTTGTCGTTTTACTTTTCGGTGTCCTGATAGTGAAATATGCGAAAGCAGGCGTAGATCACGACGATGACAAACGGCAACCCCCAGCCGATTAAAATGAACCATATCCAAGCGACATTGTCACGCACAAACACCACCACCAAGGAGATGTGCAGATAGAGACCCTCACAGAACATCCACATGTAGTTGGCGATAAGAAAGTACTTGAGGAGGATCTCAATCACTTGGCACCACAGCTACAAAAGAAAAATTAAACCTCTCTATAATAATTCATGTCTTTAACAATAAGCCTTTTTTGACGTGCAAAGTTCAACAACATGTTTATATGGTTCATGCCATGCATGCCCTTGGACACTGATGCTGATAAATAATCGTCGACAGGAACAGGAAAAAAAGAACGGGAATTGAATACTAATACGTTTATTTGTCGGTTGGAAGTATCCGGAAGAGAAAGGAATATCATTTGGCAAACAAACGAGGGCAAACGCAAAAGTTGTCCAAGGTGCGTTGAGATAAACAAAATTTGCCAAATGTTCAGCGAAAGATCGATGATTGTTGAGAAAGTTGAATCATTCGAATTTATTGTTCAATGTAGAGTAGGGCATGAATTTGCGTTTGTTCAAAAGCATAATAATAATATTGTTATGACATAAATACCGGGTTATCCTTCAAGTCGTACGAATTTGGTATAACTTCGCAGTACCATATCAGCCACATGGAATTGTTCATTATGAATGAAAAGAAGAGCTGAATGTGGAGGCTGATTCGTGTACATTTCAATGATCTGTCGGCAAGAATAAGCATCACAGGATTATAATGTGGAATGATTTGATGCAGAGACAGAAATTAGAATTACACTCACCGGAAGCTCAAAAATATTACGATGGAAATTAATAATGTCACTAGGGATATCGCATACCCAATTATAAATAGCCTATTGATATGCATATTAAACTGGAAAAAAGAAGCAGAGATTTAAATGAGTTTTATAGCAAAAGTTTATGCATAAGTTAAACAGCTAGCTCTTTCATAGCTAACTGAAAGATTTAAAAGTCAAATAACGAAATGAATTAAAGTGATTCATAAGTCTAAATCAACTAAAGTTAAAGTACGTATGCAAATATTGATTTAATTTATTTCAGTAGGAATTATCCTCATATAAAATAGTTCTCAAGAAATTCCGTGTCAATGGAAATTGCATCAACAAAATGTTAAATGGAATTCAACATTCCGGGAATGTTGGCGCCGAATTGAATTCAATTTGTAACGTTACTTTTTCCGCCTATTGAAAACTCACCACCGAGTGTTTTGCATCATAGAAATGAATGCATAAATAATTAGAATCTTGAATTTCAATTAAAGGGTTCTACTCACTTCAAGCTCATCCCGACGTATACAATTGGAGAAATTGGTCCAGTGTTCTCCCTCATTTGAATCGGGATGCACGTACCATGTGGCATTTGGCCAGCATTCCTTATAGACGAATTGCGTAGTGTCGAATGTGCCATAGGCTGGACAAGACGTATTGGCCGTGGTACCAGCGGGGGTGGCATTCCAACATTGCGGATAGTCGCCAATTTCCGTATACACAGGCGGACAGTGACCGGAAGCTAGACATGAATGGCTTATCGATGAGTACGCCTAACTAAAGGGATGGGGAAAGGTGGCGAAGTGATTTAATTTACTTACGGTGCTCTTTTGCTTCGCACGCTAATTTAATATTCTTCTTGTGCAGCTCGATGAGTTTTAGCAGTTCATCCCTGTCCATATTTCGACAATTTTTCGCCCTCTGCGCAAAGCAAACGCAATTAACAAATGTCCCGAGCATAATTAAATTAAAAATGGGTTTAATTTATCATTGAAGAACGAATACTAGCATTAATTGAGGTTTTACTGTTCGGCATTCCAATGTTGTTGTTTGTGTATGTCGAATTAGATTTAGAAACGCATATTCATGCACGTTAATTATGAAACAACAAAGTTTTGAGCGTGCGCAAGTAAACCGCGAATGTGCAAATTTATTTCAATCCGGTATACTTGAAACGCATGATTATTATACCCGCAGGATTGCGTTTAATGAATTTAACTATTATGTTTGCGCAACTACGTGTAAGCAATACATTTCATTCTAATTCAATTGGTTCATTGGTTTTGTGATTACCTAAATTTGCCATTTAATTAATAATTGCGGCTTATCTCAATGGAAGTTATTAAATTTTATGAATTCACAGTTTATGAAGACTCAATTAAAATGTTGAGTATAAAAAACGTCAACATTGCTTAACAAGTCAGTTTGAGTTCTTTAATTCAAAGAAGCAAACGGTTCAGTTAATTTATTTTGCTAGCAACCTCTAAATAAAAATGAATTACGTATTTCTCATTGCTGCTTTGCTGCAGGTTAGTGGGGTTAGTTTAGAAAACGAGTAATTTCTTAAAATAATTGATTAATTAATTTTTAGGTGGTCTTGGGCGATTTCACTGCTCAGAAATACGTGGAAATGCGCAAAAAATGTATAAGTGAATCGAATGTAAATGAAGACATTGTAGATCGTGCTAAGAATGGTGATTTTACTTTAGACGAAAACTTTAAGAATTACTTAAAGTGTTTAATGCATCATGAAAACGGGGTAATGTTTAATTGTTATCTGTTTGCACTTAGAGATAATAGGTTGATTGATTAAATGATTAATTCTATTTGCAGTTTGACGATGACGGTTCAATCAATATGGAGAATTTAATGGGTGCTATTCCTGAAAAATTAATGCCCATCTTTGAAAAACCGGTTAAAGAATGCAGGGAAGAAAGTAAGCTGATAATAAATATCTTATTAAAGAATTGGAAAGACAAGTTAATAATCTTTTACAGTTGAACATGATGGTAATTTGGGTAATGTGGCGTACCGACTTGTTCATTGTGTCTACACAAAAACCCTTGAAGTATGCTGGCTTCCGGGCTTCCAAATTCCATGAATGTACTAATTAAAATTCTGTTTCCAGAAATTCGATATGCCCTAGTGCAAATGATTAATGGCGACCAGGATTATATAGCTTTAGTATTAATTAAAGCACTTACAGCACACTTTTTAATTAAATGAAGTCTGCACAAGCAATGGACATCAAGTACGTTGTTCAAAGCCAGCTTTTATCATTGTGTTTTTCTTCCAGATTTAATAAATAAATGCAGTTAAAGATTGTTGGGAAAGACAACCTCTTATTGTATTTTACTGAAAAGCACGGCAGATGCGCATTCTAAACGGTAGCTGAAGCGTAATGACATTTTTCCTAGTGACCCAATTACATTTTATTCATTTTATGCATGGCTATATTAAATTACAGTTGATTGCATTTCAATGAAAAGATTACAGCTTTCCCATTTTCAGTGGCAGAAAATTGATTGGAAATCTAACAAGTTCATAGAGTATTAATACATAGTCTGTTAACTTCACAATTATTGTAAATCATAAAGGATTTTATATTTCTTAATCCTGACACTCTTCAGCCACATAAAAAAACGTCGAGTGCATTTGACAGCTATTGACAATGTTGCTCAACATTTTTGATAAAACTTTTCAATGGAAAATACATTAACAACCGTTTTGAAATTCTCATGTGAATAAGCAACGTCAAAGTGGTGTTTCCTTCCTCAAAATCTAATTTTAGGAGTCTGACAATAATAAGAAAACCTTCAATAAAGTTTTAAATTGAATTCCGGAATAGACTAGGAAGTGTGGTAGTTCGGTTGATTCTCGAGACATAATGCAGCGAACCTTTAAAAGGACAAACAACATTACAATACGTAAAGGGCGTTAAGGGATTTCCCTTTGTCTCTTATCATTGACAAATAAAATTATCCTATTTTACTGCTTTTCTGATGGTTTTCTACTTTTATGATAATTGAATTTAATTGGAATAATTATTAACTTTGCACCATTTTTTATTTTACCGTCATTGCAAACTTTATTTACGATCAGTGATTACTGCACATCGTGCTCATTATTTAGTCATTCATTATGATGTGACAATATAAATACTATAGCAATTTTTGCTTTGATGCAAAGTGCATCAAGTAGAAATCGAATGATGGTCAAAATGAATAAAAGTATTATGTTCATAGTCGTCTTGACTATTTTTACAGCTCATGTGAGTTTTTCAAAAACTTTATACGATTACGACTTTATTCTAGCAAGTTTTAGTGCTTTGTTATACCGCAAAATAAATGGGAAATGGCACAACGTTTACTTGAAATATGTACGAATGTAACAAATACGGATCCTGGTAAGATAACAAGAGAAAAGCGCACTAGACAAGCATAAATAATAAATAAACTGCAAGTTGTGGCAGTAGAAGAAAACACTGAATAATAAATGTTTTAGAATTGGTTCGAACAGTACGAAATGGCAAGAATTTGCCTGAAGATGGATCAGAAGTAGCTGAAATATATAAATGCTATTTGTTGTGCATTTATGAAGCGTCTGGTTGGGTACAATTAATTAAAATCACTGGTGCATTAAATATAATGCCTTTAATTAATTTTCATATTTTGTAGGTTTCCAAAAACCGTATTAATACTGATGCGGTCATGCAATACTTGAGTGAATTCAAAAATGAATTTACTGGTAATGTGATGGAATGCAGCAGGGAAAGTAATTTCTATAAATAAACATTCGCAATAAATTATTAACACCTTGCTTGTTCCAGCGGGAATCGGCTGTGAATTTGCCTGGAATTTGGTGCATTGTTTCTATAAGCACACCAAAGACGTGAGTTGTAAATATTTATAAAGTTGGTGATAATAATTTTTAACTCTTGGTTATTTTAGAAAAGCAAATTCTTCGTATTTTAATTCAATATTGAGCGTTAAGAAATTATTTAAATTTAATCAATAATATCTAATGAATGCATCTCAATTATTTATTTTATTTTTGGTAATGGAAAGACAAATGATAAGATACATCACAACATCTTTAATAAATTCACTCGTCTTCTTTCGGCTGGTAAATAATTTACTATTTTTCATTTGGTTTGCTAAAAGTATTTTTCATCATAAATGCAGGTACTGGCAATAATTTTAAATTGCTTTTAGTTTTGGAATAAATGGGTTATTTATATTTGACAAATATTTAGGTAAAATATTTCTGTTCGTTAAATAAGTGAATCGATTAAATTCACCTACATATAATGCAATAGTTTAATCAGAATTTTATTCGTTTTACAGGGAAATACATCCATTTGAAAATATTTTAGTTACAGGTGAATACAAATTACCTTCTGGTAATTTAAACCGGTTATGCACGTGCATCTATTTATGATCAAAATACGTAGGGAATTAAACAAATGATGACAAGCATGATCAATCAATATTGTGTATCATGTTGTTGCGTTTCATCGTGCAAAATATTTACGTGGATTTCGCACAGGTTTCGGCATAACTAGTGTCAGATACGCTGACATAATAATTATAATTAATATTATTTACTGCTCTATTATTATCATTGATAGTGTGTCAATTCATTATTCAGATAAGTTGATATTATCTAAATATTAATGATATTGGAATAATAGATAACTTGCAATGAATAATTATTTCATTCAGGTCATTTTAAATTGAAACGTCTCAATCTAATATTTTATTTAAATGATGCGAGATGCATGTTTTGAAAGAGTATTAATCCGAATTTTTTGATTGAAAATTTTAGGAGGTAAAACAAGGTTTTATTTCCTATGCTTTTTGCAACATAATATAACTGTGTATGCATTAGCAAAATGCAATTTTGCCATAGTTGGATATTCCACTAAAGCGGATTTATTTGCCAAAAAATAATTTACTAACAAAAGTATGGACAGCAACCCTCTTTTTGGAAATTAATAAACAAACATGGTATTTAATTTCGAAATAGCCTTCATAGTATGCTTTTGTGTACTTGTTACATTTAATTAGTTTTCTCTTCTCTTTTAGACGAATGCGTTTTATGCATGAGTTAATTTATTGAATTCAGAGGAATATTCCAAAAAACGTAAACTGTCTAAGTGCATCTCATTAGAAATTTATTCATTTCTCATAAAATTGTAAGAATAATTAGAAAATGTGATTTAATTTGCAGGAATGGAAATGCACTAATTGTTCAATTGGATGGAAAGACGTAATACATTACTTTACACGCCTTTCTCGAATGTTAAAAATAGATCGCTGATAAATATTTATGAACATAGGCCATAAAGCTTCTATCAAATCCTCGCATTTGAGCATTCATATATTTTATATGAATATTAACATTAATATTTACTTTCGAATGAAAATGTGTAAATCTGAAGTTGCATTTTCACATTTTTTTTGCTAACTTGCCGCACAAAGTTGCTGTATTTCCAACACGTAACACCTACATAAAATTTACCAGGCTTAAAAGTTGTAACAATTTCATCAGGAAATTCCATTTGAAATAAAATTTCAGAATGAAAAATTTTGAGCGAAAAATCAATTTAAACTTTGAATGAAAGGTGTAGTTAATTAGTGAATTAAAATGTTAGTTAGAATTTACCTTTTCACGCAAGTACTACATAGTTTAAAGTGTTATTTTAATCCAAAAGAGCCGTGATGTATTTCATTTAGTTATTTACCTTGCATAAGAGACATAATACTATTTACACGCTTCGTAAACTAGTGAAGCAAAAACATTTCTCGCGAATTTGCATATTTACACAAGCTACATGTGAACTTTATATAATGAACAGTCTAATAATGTAGTGCACGAGTTTGCCAAGACAATGGCAGTACAGACATTAAGTTTAACCGACTATTACAATTTTTTTAAATTACTAATAACATTCATCATGTTTTGATAGCATAATTGAATTAGTGCAAGCAATAATTTCAGCTTGTTTGTTATTTATCCGGTGCTTATTACGCAAATAATATTAATTTATGTTGATTTTTAGCAAAATTTATTACATATAAAAGGAAACAGAATAACTGCGAAGATTTATCGTATTATCCTTATACACTACATATAAAATGATGAGTGAACATTCAACGCTTGGTATTATTCTCGTACTTTTTGTTACGAGTACGAATTATTTAACTGTAAGTTATTCATAATTAATTTCAATATTAAATTAACAAACCAGGTGCAATTAGCATAATTATTTCGTAGTTTTGCATATGAGGAAAGCAATATTTGCTTCATTTATATTATTTCAGTATTAACATTTAAAAATCATTATTTGCCAGGAAATGTTTAGCAGGTATCAATTGAATTCCTGCACAATCCTCATATGTGCACTTCCGCTGCGTTAAGGATTTATTGCTTTAGGAATCTAGGAATTTTGCATTGAAAACTCGTAACCGGATATGATTTCGGACAGAAATTGGATTTGATAGTATGATAATATTAAATTCTTGAACGGAAATTTCCTGGAAAATTGACATGGATATGCATTCAGTAATGCTATAAATAAATGCATTCATCAACTCGTGCAAAATAGAATATCACGTTTCATATCAAAAGGAAAATGTTTGTTGCTAGCCAACTGGAAATCGAGGTATTATCTAATTAAAAGATGTACTCCGCTGAAAGCTTTTTAACTGATATTCGGAAAACTGAGCAAGAATAAATGCAGCTCAAAGTGCATTACGCATTTAATTGCATGAAAACGCGGTACTTGTTGGTGATAGCTGAATGCTAAATGATGAACATACCTAATTGCTGATTTTATGTACAATTCGCAGAGCGCGACTGAAATACCCGAGGCGATGCGAGAAATGGGTGCAATCCTTCACGAGCATTGCGCATCCCTCACTTCGGCCGAAGGTACGTGTTCAATTATATATTGTAATTAGATTTACAACACGAATTGCACGCCCAAATTGAAGGAGTTCAATTTGAATACTGCAGTACGTATTGTCGTTGTTTACGGTTACAGAACATATTGTTGAAGCACGAGAAGGCAAATTCATCGAAGACCAAGCATTTAAATGTTACTTGCACTGCTTGTACAGGGAGGCATCAGTGGTAAATATTTAGTCACTTGCGTCCTTATTGCCTGCGTATAATTTGTTTACTTTAAGACCACCGACGACGGTAGGATGGATGTTGAGCGTTTAATCTCAGTTTTCCCCGACGAAATTCGACATCATTATGAGGATGCAATTCGCAAATGCGGTACACAAGGTATAGCAATTAGTATTAGTTTCAACTCAAATCAAATAATATACTTATCGTCTCAAAGAAACTAACATATACGCTTTGAAAAATTCCTTCAAAATAATGCCTTATCTAATTAATTAATTACTTCATTAATCGGAAAAACCATTCCATCTGGCTGCATTTATTTTTTTTTACTGTATAATATAATTTTATAAATGAGGTATTAATTAAGTTAACTCGAATTATTCACAGTGGGTGAAGATGAATGCGATACCTTTTTCCTCACCACCAAATGCTATTATGAAAATGAAAAAGAGGTAAAATCAAAGCACACACGTGTGTGTGCGTACTATAAATAATAGTAATTTGCTTATGTTTGTTTCTAGCATTTTTTCATCTTTTAATTAACGAGCATGGACATCATCGCGCGATTGAGTTAATTAATTACGATTCTGTGAAATCGTCCATCATCGCGTAATCAATAGATGCCAGTGACATGTACACGTATTTAGTAAATTATGACATGTTCAAAACTGATATTGCGTTAATTTATTTCTCCCTGCGGGATGACTAGTAGGATTTTATTAAATTTTCTATTTATTAATAATGCCATTCAATCCCTTAAGTTGCTGTAATCCTTTGTTGCAAATTCAGAATCAATACTATTTCTATCATAAACATTGAATATGTCTATCGAAAAATTTAATTGTTGAATTAATTAATTAAAATTAATAATAATATCAAATAACTGGAAATAACGAATAAAGTAATTGAATCTCACGTTTTAGTGGTCCAAGTCAATACAATTGCAATAGTAACGAATATTTCATAAAATGACAAAAGATTTAGAGAATAAAGGAATAACTGAAGAAAGTATTCCCATTATCAAGTTCTATCTCTTGGCCGAGAGATAGTCACAGAAGGATATTATTTTTATAAAAATTTGAAACCATTTTAATTTTATAGGTATTTCAAATATTTCATTTTGTAACTTGGCGATACTCTGCTAGATAACTAAAAATGCTTTGGCGACCGACTAACAGCGGTATAACTGTAAAACCAGGTTTTGAGGAAATGCTTAACCTACTAAAGTATTTTAATCAAATACTAAAAATATACTCTTTTATTAAACAATAAAAGAGAAGGAACTCTTGTAGAAAACAAGAAAAATTTGACATCGCTAAGAAACATTTATCAAAGAGCTTTTATTTGTTGGTAGCATATTAATAATCTGCAGCAGCAATAAAAAGCGTCATTCTCTTCGCAAAGTTCACAACAATTATAATTTATTTCCAATAGTAAATCACGTTCGGCGCGCTTCGATATATATATATTCGAGTCGGTGTTGTATTGCGAATGATAAATGAGAGTTGGTTGACGGTATAAAATTGAAACGCCAAGAAAAGAAAAACGCGCCCGCCTTGCACGTTAAAACCGTGTCCAAAACAAAAATGCCACCGGAAAAACAACAACTAAGAGGCAGCTTAACGATGAACGCAGACTGCGATCACTTTCAAAGCGTTTGGTGTGTTTTTTATTGTTCTCTGGTAATTTCAGAGATTAAGTTCAAGCGCGTTCGAAAAACGTTTTGCGTTCTCTTTAAATTCTCTACACACTCCGTAATAATCACGAAAAAATGTTCATTTTATTTTTAAAAAGCAGCATAGCTAATTTTCCATAAATTCCATTGTGGAATTCAAGTTGAAAAGAATTTCCTGCTTATTGAAAAACTGTAATAAATATTTTTGGGAATCAGAGTTGGGAGCGGAGTTTAAGTTAATAAATAATTATTGCCTAAAACAACCAAGCGGAAGATTCATGCACATTGCAGAGGGAAGTATAAATACAAATAACTTTATGAACGTTTACTTAATGTTAGACCTTAGCAAAATGTTTTGACAGCATCGTTCGCCCAAGATATTTTATTCAAGATTATCTCGCGTCGAAATGCGTTGGCGAATTATGAGCATAAGATAAGCACTTCCCTGTTCTTTGTAGATAACTTATTCAAATATTTATGCACCTCTTTTTGCACAAAAAAAAAATCCTAGCATGCAAATTGCACCAGGCCAACGCACATTCAATTTTATTAGCGGCTGATTAGATTTAAGCGCATATAAAGATTTCAAACGCGATTGCTCTAAAATTTATTCCGTATGAATGCAAAATTATCCTTTTGATTTTCACCGTGAATTTTATGATATGATTGCAGGTGCATTCGATTTTAAAATATACTTTAAAAACCTTAAGAATTAGTTTAGAAAGTTATCTTAATCTAATTTAAAATGCAGGATATTTAAAGGATCAATTCTATGAATTTTAAAAAGTTTATCCGTCCAATAATGGAGATCAACGTCGAAAGTTTAGATAACTTCGTGATATAATTAATTATGCAGGATATTTAAAGGATTAAATTGTTGAATTTTTAAAAGATTATCCTTTGAATGATCATTTTGAGAGACGCATTGACACTTTGATAGAACACAATTAAACTTACATGACAACTCTTAAAAAGGATAATTTCCCGTGAGATTAAACACTTTCCCTTGGTTGAAAGTTTGAACAAAGTTTGAAGACCGTTTTGTAAATGCGGCAAATGCACCCCACTAAGGGAAACAAACATGTGCGCGCACGTTCGGAGCGTTTACCGGAAACGCGAATTGTGCGGATCGCGACGAGTAGCAATGTGATAACAAGCCAGCGCGTCGTCGATGACTGCGGACGCCTGGCGTCGTGCGCTCCGAAGACGCGCTGATGCACGGTGGAAACCGACGATTGGAAAACTACACGTTGAAAGCCCGAAGGCGTTCGTCCGTTCGGCTGCTTTTCTCGTTTTTCTCCTCGCGTTTTTCGAGCTCGTACAGCCGCAGCAGCCCGGACAAACATCCTCGCAAACATTTATCAAAGCGCTCTTTCGCCCACTTTTTACTCGCTTTACACTCGGTCCTAATGTAGTTTCCATCTGTTTGTTTAGAATATTGAGAGACTTAAGTAGTTTGACGATAAGCGAAGAATTATGTATGAGATGCTAGGGATAAACTGATTTTTAATTTGCTGAAATTTTTATTTCAACAGCAATTTTTTATTTCTTAAATAGTTGATTACAAAGGAAACCAGTAATCAACTATTTACTAAGTGAAAAGGCTTCAAGCATTTTTCCTTTGTTGGTTAAAATTTAACTAAAGTTCATTTCCGTGTAGGAAAATTGCTTTAAAATGAAATTAAAGTAAAAAATATGCAAGTGCACTCAATTTTCAACCCCCATTTTTTATTGGGTTTTAATCAAGAGTTATTTACAAAATAGGATATTTTTATGAATATCGTTCTGATATTAATTAAAATGACAGGAATTAAATTGCCTCATAATTAAATGTTGTAAATATTTAGAGGATTGAGTAAAATCTGGAACACATTAAAATACATTTAGCACAAAAAACTTACAGAGTGAAACAAAGGAGTAAAGTTCGTCAAGTAACTTAATGAAACTTCTACGACTAATTGAATAAGTAATTTACTTAGTTTCTACTTGCAATTAATAGAGTAAGGTGCTTGGTAAATTTCATTAAATTTGCGCGTTGGTTGTCTTCAGTCGAGCAACTGTTTTATACATTCCATGATAAATCCAGAAAGCACATGTTGCGAATACAAAACAAGGATTGCGTTTCCGGTATGGAACAATAAGAAGTCGGCAAACAATAATGAGTTGAAGCATTTGCAATAAATCACAAGCAAATATAATCCTTTCTTTATTTTTCGAAAAAGCGGATTGTAATTCATAAATTGCTTTAATAATCTTATTCTATAAGGCACTTTGTTTGTACAGTTCATAAATTATTATCACAGTTTGGTAATTAATAATTAGAGTAAAAAAAACATCGTATACTCGGAATATTCAAGGAACATTCCACACACTTGCTGCTCATATCTCGTTGATTTTGATTTTTTGTGAATACTTTGTTTATCCTTGGCATAAAAGTCATTCATTCTATTCAAATCATACTCATCTCTCGCTCGCTGCGTTCGCATTGGAGAAAGTGAGAGATCAATGGAGAAAAGTACGCGGAGACTGAGAGAGAGACTCGCCTACGATTAGTTGAGTGATTGTTTATCAGCTGGAGAGCTGGCGGCATTGCTGCTTTTGAAACAAGTACATCTCGGAGAGAATGGCGCTTATCAGGAAGAGCACATAGAAACACATCAGGATCGCTCCGGACTTGCGCGACAATTGAAACTTGTTCCACGATAGACACGCGTACAGTGTAATTGCCACCATAATCAGCGCAAGGATTGTGTATTCCAATGAGCCGGAGACGATGCGTATGGAGGCGGCTTCGCTGCCATGCTCCGCAACCATACTCGAAGTTTTGATGAACCACGGCAGGCCCAGCGACAGCAGGATGTTCATCGTATTCGCACCAAGTGCATTCGACACTCCCATGCGGCCCTCGCCTGTCGAAAAACGCAAACATTTAGACATTTTACACATTTTTCCTCAACAATAACTACGTGTGTTTATGCTTCTCGCAAGATTGATCTCGACGATAATTTATCATGCGCACAAACACACGTTTTCAACAGCTCCTGAACAGTTCATTAACATGCGTTTGAGCGTACAAAGGAAAAGGATTGAAAAATAATTGTTGTATACCTTTCCTCGACATTATAGTAATAGATATGGCCTCTGGAAGACATCCTCCCGCGGCGAGAAACGTAAGACCAAGAACAGAGTCTTGAATTTCAAAGGTGCTTCCTGTTGAAACAGAGAACAAGTGTAAAGATTAAATGTCGTGCTCGATTTGATGAATATTCATGCTTACCAATGATTGTTACCATCCAAGAGACCATGTACGACGTTACAGCCATCCAGATGACACACATGATAAACGTGACTGGGAATGCTTTCTTGTAGCGGCGGCAGTCGGGAATTGTGCAGAACAGCAGCAGTTTGATTGGCCATGCGTAGAAGAAGAATAGCGTTGAGAAACAACCACCCTTCGGAATACGGCACAGCGAGTCCGCATTGTTGCTGGGGTCGTTATCTGCAAAAATCAGCCACAAGTTAGAAAAGCTATGGCCTTATCACAGGCCATTGTTGCACGCTGATATCGAGAAGTTCAAGGATCAACTTCCGAGTTATTTATTTAACCTCAGGATGTTTAAAAATTGTGGTAGCTGTGTCAATTAATTAGTGTAAAAATTCTGCTCAATACCTTCCAGATTCTGCATCGCCTGCTTTTCCATGGTGATCGTGATACGCGTTTGGCCATTTTCGAGTTTCTTCTCTTTCTGTTCACGAACTTTGTTGCCTTGCTCTTTGTGTTCTATGTATCTGTTAAGCTCCCCGTCAATAGTCGATATGGAATTTAGTTCAATAGACTGCTTGATAGGTTCTTCAGAAATCTCTAACAAAACATAGATCGGAAATTAATACTGGGAACATGTAATATCAGGATAATTAGGATAAATTTCTCGAGTAGTTTGAAAGTTGATGCGTTCGCTGCCATGCTTAAAGTTTTAATACTTACTACGAGTGCAGTAGCGCTTCATCATTGTTTTGAAGAACTGTGTAATGCGCCCATTTTGAAACATGACGGTCAAGTAGACAAAATAGACGATGAAGAGAATAAGCGCCTCATACCAAAAGATCTCACCATCCCACGTTAGAGCAACGAGAAGGATGATTGAGCAGATGTAGATGGCTGAGTCTCTTGTTAGTGGCCACCAATCTAATTGAATTGGCTGTTTAGACAATGGATAAGAAATTACATTAACATTTATCCGGAATTTAATTAAATCCTGAATGATTTCCAGGAAGCACTTAATTTGCATTTTGTTTTTGGCATATTTGCATGCGTGCAACTGATGATAATAATCGTAAAGTTAATTTAGCGCTGCGTTGCATACAATTCCAGGAAACTTCCCGGAAATATACGGCAAAGAATAGTGAATCTATGGATTATTCGTTATTTTACATTCACTGCGCACAATAAAAATAAAAATACCTAAGTTGTATGATCCTTGGCATGGAAAATTCTAAAACTACTTCAGACCGAAGTTGAAAACCGAAACTACTTGAAATACTTGAAGCGTATTCGGATGTGCGCTCGTGACCTTTGCAATTGAGTAATGTAATATACGCAGTTATATTTATATTTGCCGTTTTATGAGTATTTGAAGAAATCGATGAAATTATAATGCACGAAAATAGATTCTTCAAATCATCAAGAGTTCGGAAGTTGAACGACATGGGATGTAACTTCATTACTTGGAAATTCTTTTTTCGTAGGAAGGAATTTGTTTTT
This sequence comes from Aleochara curtula, assembly GCA_963978815.1. NCBI lineage: Eukaryota > Metazoa > Arthropoda > Insecta > Coleoptera > Staphylinidae > Aleochara > Aleochara curtula. The sequence continues at coordinate 1,071,559 of OZ022219.1, forward strand.
TAATTTGAGCGAGGGCGCATGAGCAAGGCAAAGTTATTTTTAGAAATTTGAGACAAATTAATAATCGCCGGTGGGTGTTTGAATTATATTTACCGTTGTTGCTGCTAAACCGCCGATTGCTGCCACCCCCAACGTATTGAACATGGAAGAGCCAACAACGGTGCCGATTCCAATATCCGACTCGGTGATGAATGTCCCAATGATGTTCGAGAAAAGCTCTGGCGCCGAGGTGGCAATAGACATGAAGGTCGCCGCCGCAACGTCCTGAAAAATGCAATTGTAAATGCACTAGCTCTGCTATAGACATACACTTTTACCGCCCCCAAGTCGGTTAGTATTAAAGGCGAAGACGGCACGGAAGCCAGGATTATCGCATTGCATATGGATGAGCTGGTATTTTACGAGCGCAATTGAATACGTTTGAGATTGCTCCTCAAATACTTGAACGTTTTACGGCTGCTAAATTACAGGGATTTATTTATATCTCTCTCTCATGCGTTTCGTTTCAGTTCCTGCTCAATGATTTTATGTACATATCACATTTTTCGCATTTTATTGCTTACTTTGTACACTCGTCGAGTGTACAATTTTTATTTGTATTCTGTTGTAAATTCTCTAAGTCACTCTCGTACTTTTACTCTCCAGTTTCATTATCAGTTAAGGATTATAAATTAATCACGTGATATATTTAAAAACAAAAATTTATAAGTAAATATTAAGTACCTAGCTATTATTTGCAATGATTGCAAGCTGTTTAAATATTATGGCTAAATATTTAACTAACTTGCAACCTTTTTGCTGTTTATTTCGTCGCATTTTAAGGACCAACCGGCAAACAAATTAAATATTTTTCTTCGACTTTTTTCCTCATCAGGAGGAAGTAATTTTGAACAAGTTGAAAGGGTGAAAAACTCTTTAACGTTGAAAAACTCTCTTTTTCATTTAGTTCATCAAAGTTTTCATCATAATATCTGCATAATTATTTTTGTTTGACTCGTTTGAGTCATACATAATCGCGAAATTACTTTTGAAATTATTTTTTGACACATGATATAATAATTTGAAATATTTTAAGGCTGATGCGCTGGTTAAAACATTCTTATTGCATTCTGAATAATCGCATAAGGAATTTAGACATTGACACAATTAGAACAAACAAGAAACATTCTCTGAATATTAGAAATATATCAAAGAGTAAACTGCACTCCAACGATTACAGAGTACAATTAAGATGACAATCGAGTAGATAAAACATTAATGATTAATAATAACTCAATGATAAGTCTGTTTTCAGATTAGTCGCAAGGTTAATTTATAGAAAGTATTAATAATTCATAGACAGATCTATTCGGGCGTTTTCACCTGGAGATAATTTCTTAATTACCTCATTTGGCTGGCTACATTTTTTATACCACTGGCACAGGAATATTTAAGCTCACTATATCGTGATTCATTAGGATAATGAGATTCTAATGTGCCTCGTTTTTAAACATTTACATAACGTAATTTAAAAATCGATACGAACGATTAATAGATTATTAATCACCTTCCTAAAATTATCCTCTTGAAACAATAAGTAAGTACGTGAAATATAACGCGGAAGAAATCAAATTAATTAATGATAGGAGAAAGATATTGATAAGAAATGAAGCAAGTAAGTAATTAAAACTCACCTCGGATAAGTTGAACGCATCGCAGATGCTCTGCACGCACGGCAGGAAATACTGATCGCAGATGAGTGCAATGTTCGTAAAGCAGTAGATGGCGATGATGAACGGCAGGATAATAGCTCCTTGCTTTCGCTGCGCGTCCGTAAAGAAGCTCGGAAAGTCCTCCATGGACTCGGTGCAAATCATTACAGCGGGCGTACCGCCAATTATCGTACCACTGACCAGCGTTCCTGACATATTTGATGAATCCACCAGGTTCATTCTATGACTGAACATTATAGGAACAACTCGTCTTAATCGTATGCCATCGTCCTCGCCAGGATTCGCAAACGTTCCTGAAATAATCAATTGGCATATTTTGAAATAACTCTAAGTAAATTCCGTGATAAGCTTGAAATAATTTATTAATGCAAACTATGCAAATAACAGAAAAGTTATTCGTCATAAAGTAGCTATTTTTCAGCAAAGCCTCATGGCAGTTTAGTGAGGATAATGTGCAGAATTGGCTTACCTTGACAGAGGATTGCAAACACGATGACATTCAGCGCGAGACTGAACTTGATGATGTTGACGATCCGCGACGCACGATACAGTTTCATTTTCGTAATTGTCTTTGCATCAATTATTTATGAAAGCAGCGCTCCGTGCCACGACACCGCAAACGTTCGCCTGTTTATTAAGTGTTTAACAAGCGCATATGCACACGAGTTCTATCCGCACACACATATACAAATACGGTTTCGTCCTGGCGGCACGAGTCCTTGCGCTTTTTCCCACAACAGCGCTCTCTGCTTTGTTTCCACTCCGGCTGCTGCACTTGCACACCACTTGCTTGGCTTCGAAATGTTTGTATTCCGCGCTTTGGAATTTATGCATTCAGCAGCACTATTTCTTATTTAATTAACAATTGATTTTTAATTAGCTGTCGACGCCGAATCACGATGCACACGAATTAGTTAAATTGCTGTGAACTAAATTGTTGTAGTGTCAAGAGGAAGTAAGTGCGCAAGTTGAACCTGCACGTAGAAAACAAACAAAACAAAATCATTATTTATGTACACAAACACGATAAATGGATGAATGCATTATTAACGTGTACTTATTATACTTTAATACTTAATTAAATTAGAGACGTACAAAAGACAATTACGACTGCCCGATTGCGCGCACTTATTGATTGATTGAAAATAAACTCACGAAGCACGCTCGCTAATAAAAGACTAGGCCGTTTAATAAGCTCATCAATTAATCATGAATGCGTAGTTTGTAGAGCTGTTAATATCGAACAACAATTAGCAATAACCACGACTTTTTGATTGTATTTCTTAAAGGTGCGCTGTGATTTACCGCTGAAAACAGGTTGGAAATGCTTAAAACACGCGCTTGATATAAATTGCCCAAGCTGGAATTCATTGTATCATTACAACATAGATGCCAATCGTGGATTTTATGATTGCAAGCGTATATTGTCAATCGGCTTAGTCGGCAGCACGGTCATAATTGTACAAACTAATAATTGCACTGCCAATTAACAGGAAGCAACCATACTGCAATTAGAAGTTAATTTATTGATACAACGTGCAACCATTCATTATCAGTGATTAACTAAAACCGCTTACAAATTTCGACTCGACGTGTGTCAAAATTTAAGGACAATTACCCATTGTTTTATCACATAAAAGTATTTCTACGTAATTCTCGGAAACGTGTAACTACTAATAATTTAATTTGATAAAATTTCAATTAGTTGCCAATGCTATTTCAACGAAAAAGTTCATTTTTCACGCAAATCAATACTTTTCCAATCACGACTATTTGTTTGACGCAATTGTTTTAATATTATTTCTATTTTCATGCGAGTCACTTGCCAATTGTTATCGATGGCATTGTAATATTTGCAAATGCAATTTGAACATTGCAATATTTATAATATTTAAATGTTTTTTGGTATATTTGTTGTATAAATATAAATTCGCCGGGGATTTCACAGCAAACAATACGCGGAATATGATAAATTATCAAGCCATTTGTAAAATACTTGATGCGCCTTGGAAATACTTGTTTGCGACAAGTGTGTGTGCGACGACACTTGCACAAGTATGGAAAGATTTTTTTAAAGTGTATTTCACGAATTTCAAATGGCATTCAAGCGCTTTAAGTAATGTCATTGGAACATGTGGTGAACGCACGAGACACTAGTGAAAATCAAAAACACTTGGTACGTGAATCATCGCTAAATTTGACTGCTGAACAATACTGATATGAATAATCTCATCCATAAAATAATTAAAATTTTAAAGCATTTTTAGGCATTATGTCTATCTAAATTTTATTGCAATGACTTTTAAAACTGTTTAAAATACTTTGTTGTGTATTTCATTAATTTATGAACACTCTTTCAATGGTTAGAATTAAGGGAAAATAGGACGAGACTCACCAAGAAATTTTAACACTTGCACGTAACATGCTTTTAGCGTTAATCGGGCGCACATTATGCTAGTTGCAACGGCAGGATAACGGCAGTTAATTGAGTTTTAATTATCAATGCACCACGAGCGACAGTGAAAGAACGCGATAAGCAACAAGTAAACGCGTTTTACCCTCCGACTCAACCTAGACACGAAAACACAGTGCTCCATTCCACGATGCCACCTGCCATTATCAATGAACTGATAATTTCAATAACCCGAACCGTACACCGCAAAACGGACGCCCGCCGCGATACAGATATGAATTCGCTATAGGTATTTAGTGTTATCAAAGGATACACTCACACAGTTTCTATTGGTATTAGCCCCGTTGACAAGAGTAGGTCTGCACTTGACAAGAGGCTTATATTGCTATCACAAGTAGGTACAATAGCAACTTGACGGTGAAGCATTTGATGAAGCGCATTTTAATACTGATTATTTATCATATTCGCTGAAACATGTGTGCGAAAAGTTTGTACACGAGAGATTAGCTACCTACTGCTGTTTGCCAGGCGATATCAGCAATTATGATCTCATTAATATCATACGAACCGAAAATTATGGGCATCGCATTTAGTGATAGAGCACTTAGAGTGGCCAAAATTTGCTAATACAATTCAAGATTACCGATCATTAATTGTGAACATTTCGTAATCACGTTCTGATAAGCTGCGATGCTACGAGTATTAAGATGATCTGACCTATTATTTTAATGATTTCTAATTAAGTTTAAAGAACTTGAACTGCTTGAAAATTTTTTAATTACCTACAACCGTTTATTTCGTTTTATTCAAGGTTTGAAAATATTCAACGAGTTATTTACTATTTCGATTATTACTCATTTGTTTTCTACTTCAAACGTTTCATTATTATTTTTAAATCCAGTGATAATTGATTGAACATTTTTTATTTACATTTATGATTCATAAATGTCCATGGTTCTTATCAAGCAACTGTCATAATATTGCATCCCATGATTTAAGCAAATGGAGTAAACAATATCGCAATACACACAAGTGTGGATCAATATTATTTTAATTGTTTAAATATTATTGAAAAACGTGCTTTAAACGGGCAAAATACTTAAATCTGAAGAGGAATTGTCAAATTTCAAAAAGCTGAATAACATCCAAAATATAAGGATGTGTCGCAGTGTAAAAAATTCCTTGTACTTTTCAATTTCATTATTATCAGATGAAAGTCGTGCAAAACACTTCTTTATTGCGTGATTTTTACACTCATTCACTTGAATTTTTAATTATTGCAAAAACACTTTTATTATCTATATGAAGTAAAGTCGTATTTTCCGTCCGGGTTAATCATGACAAGTAATGAATGGTATTTAATGCGGTTTATAATATTTTGTTATAAATTCAAATCGCAGTGAATATGCTTCATACAAATAATAATGCCATAATATATTTGTATTTATTCAGCATACATTTGAATATAAATAGCAACTTCTTATTGAATTTATTATGGCATAAGGTATTCAGTATTCAACATTTTTATTTTTGGTGTATACGCACATTTCGCTACAGATTGTTTGCTTTAACTTAACAAAATTAAATACTTTAGAAGCATGTTTTCTATGCTAATTTTAGACAGCAAAAACATAGCCTGAAACGTAAAATTAAAACTGACATTTTGCCTGCATATGCAGTAAGATCCAGGATAACGTGAACAAGGATAAAGATAGAAGAAATTCTGCTTACGTTGCTGTGACGATTAAGTTCAGGATTCATTTCCAGTAAATGGGAGGATTTTATGGCTGATTTGATACACAGAAAGCATTTAATGTTCTTTGGTCACGAACATGCTCTTTGCTCACTTAAATCGATAATCCTGGAAATCGCAGGTCTTGAAATATTTCTCTGCCACTTACTGCAATTATCACATCAGTACAACCAGGTATTACTTTGCAAATATATTAGATTTTATTAAAATATGCATAACTAAACTATAAAGTGTAAAATGCTAATACAAAACACAGAAATTGATCATAAATATAAATAAGCAAAAATCATCTGTCGCATGTAGGTAAATTGACTGGAAAGAATACATTCAGTTCGATAAGGGATGCAAACGTGAGGAAGCCAATGTACATCAACAAACACGTGACGCCAACCTTCCAATCCAATCTGCAACGTAAATTGCAATATTTGTAATCAACATGCAGACACAAGAGAAACTAATTAATGTTGACTCGATAAATTAAAGTGCAGCTTTAACTAGATAGCTAGAGGGAAGTTTTCCTTTGTTGCAATACTTACTTGAACTTGTTAAAGAACAAACTGAAATAGAACATGACCAAGGTGGAGAAGAGCGAAATTGCACTGTACGTCAGTCCACCGGAGTTGATTATGATTGAGTGGGCTCCAGCCACTTTTGGATAGAACCACGTTTTGATTAGCCACGGTAAGCCCAAACATAAAAGGATGTCGAACGTGTTTGACCCGATCGAACTACTCAATCCCATCGCTCCGTGTCCTAAAAGAATTTGCCCAGATTTACACTAAACATTTCTTTGCACTCGTGTGGTAATTACCTTGATTGGTTACTATTATACTTGAGACAGCTTCGGGAACACTTGTACCAGCTGCCAAGAAAGTGAGACCCATCACAGAATCGGGAATATTCAAAGTATCTCCTATAAAATACCAAAAAGAGGTAGTGAATTAATAATTGCATTTATGTAATTTCTTACCAACAACGGTGATTAACCATGCAACCATATAGGAAGTTGATCCAATCCAAAATATGCACATGATAAATGTGAGAACATAAAACTTGGGAAATTTGCGGCAGTCGGGTATTGAAATATACAAAAGGAATGAGATTGGCCAAGTAATGCACCAGAATAATTTTCCGCCCGTCGTATGATCCGAGGGCCATTCCCAGATCTTTGTCGACTCTTCTAAATCGTCGCAGTCTTTTAACGTTAGCTCAGTCTCAAACACGCTGTTCGGTGCATTCTCCACATTACCCTCATTGATCGTATCAACGATGGAGCCATTCTTCTTCAAGTCGTTATCATTCGACAACAGGGGTCTCGTCTCCCCCAGAACCTCTCTATAAGTACCTCTTGCCTTGCTTCCTGTGCGTCGATTCCAGCAACGTACAGCTCTATTAATGGTGCTGATACATCTATCATTAAATACCATCACTGAAACGAAATCGTAAATTCAGCAAAGAATTCTCAAAATTCTATTATCATTTTATATCCTTACATAAAATGTATAATATATAAGTGGATACAAGCATAACTGCTTCAATGAGCTCAACCTTAGAGTCCTCAAGGACCCCAATGAGCATAATGACCGCAATGCCGTACATGAGAGAGTCCCGCGTTATGGGCCACCAGTCCAGCTGCAGCACCTGCATTAAAGGAATGTAATTAACGTCTCTTGAAATTAATACGCGCAAATTAGTTTGCGGGCAGGTGCACTTTACCATATTGGCAAAGAGTCCACAGCACGCTGGCACAGCCAAGACATTGAAGACTGCTGATCCCACAATCGTCCCTACGCCCAGGTCACCTTCGGTGATAAAGGTGCCCACACAGTTGATAAATAATTCAGGACTCGAAGAAGCTGTTGCCATAAATGTAGCACCGGCAATGTCCTCCTTCATTTGCAGATCTAATTTTTAAACGAGGATGTATTAATTATATCTTTACCTATCTAAGAAAATTGCCTTACTATCGCAGAATTTTTTAATGGCTGGCACAAAGTAATCATCACAAACGATGGCCAGTAATACAAATAGGTAGCAAGCAAGCATGGCATGAAGAATGGCCCAACCGTGTTGACGATCCTGACGTGTAAATCCATCGCTGGGAAATTCATGAATGGCAGCAGATGTGCAATTATCAATTGTCGAATTCCCTGTGTTGACTACTGAATGATTAGTGCTTGTTAATTTTGAATCATTCAGTGATAATAAGTGACGTGAAGCTGCAATAAGAAAAACACAATTTACTTCTTTGTGAAGTACAACAGCAGTTTATACATTGATAAGAAACAATCATAAGTACTTGAAAGTCCTGAAACGCAATAGCTGCTGACTCAGAGTAACATAATAATATTTGTCTACAATTTGAGGGACTTGAAGTGAAAATAATTAATGTGCGAAGGTACTTATCAATTTGTTTTCGAGTATGTCACTAATTAGTATTATTCCGCGATAAACAAACGCATAAGCAACTTGTGACAATGAAATTCAGCATTTAAAAAATTTAATTCGCCTTTTTTTATTGTTTACGCCAAAATTCGGTGAATCCAAATCAGCAATGGATTATAATAATTTAGATAATATTTAAGTGTATAAACACTTCACGTTCAACTGTTACGCTTGGTTGCATGAACTCGTCTAATTATCGCACTTAACAAAAAATGAATGTGTGACTGCGTAATCAGATAAACGTGATTGATACAATAATTAGTTGTTAACAAATCAGAGTAGTTATTTAATCGGGTTCAGGTACTTTATAAGCCACTTACTAACAATTTGATTAGTTATAAAAATTTATTGCGCCTTAGATTTTTCAGTTTCTTACCATAGTGAATTTCATGGAGTTGTCCGCCGAATGGAGCGATGATATCCTGCGAGTGTCCTTCACGGAAGGATCCTGGCGGCAAAGAAAATTGCGCACTTTTCGTGGTGAAGAGTGTGAATGATGTATAAACGAACGTTATGCCTAACAAGAGGATGCACTTTGCTAACGCAACACGATGGTATTTTCTAGTCCTTGGTATCATTATGGCCATTCTCTGCTTGCCTACCGTTAAGTCACTGTCAGCACATGAAACTTTCATAAATTTGTAATGCTAAAGAGAGCGAAATCTCTTTTACGGCGGCCAAAAGATGATGATGCGTATTTGCGCGGCTTTTATTTAAATTTATAATAAGCGGCTTAGTACGAATGGAAAAGTTGTCGTAGTTCAAGTGCAAACTAATGGAACTTTTGCTCTTCTTCTGATTATTTATGATGATGCACGCGCGCGCGTGATCGATTTTTAATTCACTGAATGCACTCACGACAAGCGTTCGCAATTCAATAAACGGTTGCTCAAGTTTCAGTCAACTTTTGTAGTGTCTCGCGTCTCGAAACTTTCCCAGTACCACACACCGCCGTCCAGCCACCAATACAAATCGCATCTCGTATCGGTGATTAGCGTGTGATTATTACATACGGCAGAAAGGTAGCTTGCGTGCGCACTTTAACGTATTTGTGTTGTCAGTAGTCTTATCAGTTATTCAGCTACTTCAATTTTTCTCTCACTTTCGAAGAAAATACATGTGTGTTTTGTCTGTATATTTATTGGCGATAATTTATCGATAACTGTATGATACATTGATATTACTCTTACACCTTATCACTGCTGACGCAAGACCATATTATTCTGTCTTTACGGTATTTTCAATTTTGATAGTTTTCTAGCAAAGATCAATAATATTTTGAATCGCATTTATTCTTCTAATTTCATTTGTTTAAATATTCAGCTTTAGTCCGAATTGATGAAAGTAATTCAAGAGTTAAAACTAACAAGACTACATGATAAATGTTTAATAATAACTGTGATTCCGAACAAAGACAGAGTTAAACTTTACTCAATAACTCACATTATCTAGTTTATTCCGGACCACACGAATAAAAATATTTTCGTGTACGCATTAACAGAGGTTGAAAAATTATCAGGAAGTTTAAATGGAATCGTACAATTTTCAAACTTCCTCCAAAGATTTCGTTTCTTATCGAACACAAACTTCCGTATTGCATACTTATTAGAAGTTTGTAGACTTATTATCTGAGTATTCCAAATACCTTCAACACTATTAATTGATCAACTTCTTATCAGTAGTTAAAAGTTGTCAGCATGAGAAAGTTCTGAAGTTTTCCGCGCATAAAGTTGTAGTAATGCTTTTTTGGTTGCATTCAAACAAAGTAAGATTTGAATGTAAAGTTTATAGCAGAGTTAATCTCGCAAACGAGCGCTCTCTAGTTGAGGACATAAACGTGCTTCCCGATATATTATTTCATTTGATTGTCCGGCCGCTTTGTCGTCCGCAACGCTCGCGCGCGTTCTGAAAGAAAAACTCGACTTAATCGAATCTAATTGGTTTCATTCACCAATTCTTCGCCAGCCAATGTTAACGCACCTACTTAACAGGCGCGCACATATTTTCATTGATAATCATCAACTGCCATACATGTTATCGAAACTCGTCCACTCATCTGCTACCTATTTGCATGCGAAACAATGCCATTGACTACTTGGCATACCACACAATTTGGCAACAATTACAAACTAGGCATGCCTAATAATTTCAAGTATCGCAGCTGCCAACAATCGAAAACATTTTGAACAAATGATATCAAGTGCATGCTACTTCTGGTCATGCTGCTAATGCTCTGCTAATGTTGATATACAAATTGAATGAATTCATAAACGTTTTGCCATTCATTGCCGAATGCAATGGCGCAGAGCATTGTCCACTTCTATGCCGCCGGTCATCATCATAGGACAGCGTACGTACGACGGGACGAATCGTCGCGTTTATGCATTCGTAAGACGCGAACCGCCGTCGTCCGCGTGTGTTGATTTGTGTGCGCCATCGTCAGCGGGACACATTCGGCAGGAGCGTCTTAGTTGTTCGATGTCCGTCCGAAACGTCACGCTGGACACACCACGACGACGCTGATCGGCGAACCACACAGGGAAGGGCCCGCGGCTTCTTTGCAATTTGCGCTCTGCTTTTCCGCATCACGCTTCTTCTTGCCGGGGGGCGGCTGTGTGCGGTGTGTGCGCGGAAAATTGTGCGACGACCTGTTGCAACATGGACTTCGAAACGCTGGCCGGAGGTAAATGAGCATATCAATTAGCTACGCATTTTCCCAGCCGATTGCAGAGAAATGCTGAAACACGCAATCATGACCAGCAAGCAGAGCAGCAGCCGCAAACTTTGCGAAACGCAAAAACTTTTTCAAAACCCATTGCGATTGAGTACAAGACGCTGGCGTGTATTGTGTACATATAACGCGCTACTGTAACTAATAAATTGTTATTTTAATATTAACTCAAGTGAATGATTGATAGTGTTGCTCTCTCTGCACGATGCGAATGCGACAAGCGAGCGCGTTTCTCTCATCTGACTTCAGCAACAAAAAAGCAGCCCATACTATGTGTTCATTTTTATACAACTATTTCCCATCTTTGCTTTGCTTATCGTAGCGCATGCAATAATTAATACGGCTCAATTAATTAATGCGACTTGAAAATATCGCATGACATAAACAAACATTGGCAAATAATATTTCAGGAGGCACATTGCTTGCTTGATTCATTACTTCGCGAAAAGTTTGCACAGTGATAAGACTACCTGATTTTAAAGGTCAAGTTTAAAGCGCTACCAAAAAGTGCATAAAGAGAGATAACAATGAAACTTGTTTTAAAAAGTTTATTTTATTGATAAATTAAATAATTCGTTGAGTGAAATAATTGAGGAACTCGTTGATTAATAAAAAGCATCAAACGCACGCATGCATCATCAACAGCAGAAGCAGCACGTGCGTTTACGTTTTTGCTCTTAAAACACAGTAGTAATTTACGCACAAAGTGAGGCGCGCTTTATTGACCTCTGCATGCAAGAGCAATTTTCACCACGAACAAATGCAAGCAAGCAAGCAGCATTCGTAAGCTGTAGCAGCCGCTTTATTTTTTTTTTAATTCAAACGCCATTTGAACTCGTATATGCACTTGCACTTGATAGTGTAGCCGGCGAGTATTGCAAGAATTATTTTTCCTGTGCCTGTTCAGTGGCAGGCACATTCACGCGCGCTCCATTGTTAAGCAATTAAGATGGCTTTTGATGTACGTTATAGATAGATATAATATAAACGAAGAACTACATTCAGCCTGCTGAAATATTACATGTTGGTTCCATGCATTACAACATTCTGTGCATTTGCCTGTTAATGAATTAACAGCACAATTTCTATGAATGTCAATTAATTTCAGCGCGCAAAACTACCAGAATTAACCGGATGTTACAGATTTTTGTGTGTAATGTTATGTGATCCATAGGCTTGGCTGCTATACAATTAATGCCAACAGTACTTACTTACATTATTGCGATATTGAGATAGGATGCAAGCAATGTAAACAAACAGTTTAATCACAATTTAAAGCTGATATTTCATACGTGCTTCACTTAAAAACCGTATTAAGCGTGAGGAAAACTATGAGAAAAGTAGGTGACACGCGCAATTGATTGAGCATTTGACTTTTAACGATCAAACTCGATTGAAAGTCAATTTTTATTGCATTTTAATTCGATGTTTATCGGTTAAACGCATCCCAAACGTATATGCATTAGGCAAAGCCAAAAAAGTAATTGTTTATTAAAAGAATCACTGAATGACCTCTGATCCAGCATGTGTCATAATGTTTTTAAAGCGCTTGGCCATATTTTGAAACAATATTTTCGCCTATAGGAAAGTAATCAACATCAGTAGTGGAAATTTACCAAATCAAATATATTCCCTGTATTTATTGACTTAATAAGACAACTCTCGATGAGACGGTTTGAATAGAGCCAGACGTGCGCGCGTTCAGGATGATGACGATAACGTTTATAAAATATCGGTGAAATTGCATTTGATAATAACTCGATATTATTTATGTACTCAGGTAAATGCATTCGACTGCTTACTTAGGGACGAAGACAAACTCTGGATAAGATAATGCCTTAGGTACGAAAGCGAGGCGAGTGGATTAGACAGTTTCAATATTGCATCGAAATAATTAAATTGCAGGCACACGCACCAGAGCGCGCAAAGTAAATAATCTTATCCCACGTCGCGAGATTAGCAAACTTCAGATGTATAATAAATTAATTAGATTGTTGCGCGTTTAGCAACAAACGAGAGCGGCGGCGGCGCCAATATTTGACCAATGTGTTATCGCAATAACTTTCGCAGGTCTGAATTGCACTCCTCCCGCAATCGATGACTTCCCGAGGGACCTCTTCACGGAGAAGGAGCGTCAGGACGGCGCCGTCGTTATTCACATCCTGGTTTCGCTGTATTTGTTCGTTGCGTTAGCGGTGGTATGCGAAAAGTTCTTTGTGCCCGCCGTCGAAAAGATCTGCCACGGTAATTCATGGATATTTATTCGTCGAACCCTCTACTAATGATCCTCGTTTGTATCATGAATTAGCGTTGAACATGTCCAGCGATGTCGCAGGAGCAACGTTTATGGCGGCGGCTACATCGGCACCCGAGCTGTTCGTGAACGTGATCGGCACGTTTATCACAGAGGGTGATATCGGCGTCGGGACGATTGTGGGCTCTGCAGTCTTCAATATCCTGGCAGTGGCGGCATGCTGTGGCATTGGCGCCGGAATGGTAACTACCCCTTGGTGGGGGGCGACATCCTTAGTTGTTTAATTCAAATTGAACGTATTGTTGCAGTGCGGCGTCAAGGTGGTCCCGTTGGATTGGTGGCCCTTGACTCGCGATTGTCTCGCGTACGGTATCACCGTCTCGATTCTCATCTGTATCATCCACGACGAGCGCGTCGAGTGGTATGAAGCACTATGTTTGGTATTGCTCTACACAGTGTACATACTCATCATGTACTTTGATAAATCAATTCAGAAGTATGCCAGGGGTAATAATTTTTCTTTACCATTTCTCACGCGCTTCGGCGTAAGTAACTCTCGCGGATTTTATCATAGCAAACTTTTTTCTTTCTAGGCAGTGTTGAACAAGCACGTCGTTTATCCAAGAAACCAGAGGATTTCGGTAAGTTAAATTCGAATGAACTTCAAGATCGTAAGAACCATTAATTTTTCTCTCAGAGATAACCGATCGTAATTTGGATACAAACATCATCAATAATAAATCACCAGCAATCATTGATGACTCAATGCTGGATTATATTGATAGTGAAAAATCAATTACATTGGGCAATTGTAGAAATGAAGAGCCAGAATTAATTATTGTCTCTCCATCGCCACATCTCAATGGATCAGTAAAACTGACACCGCAAGAAATCTCCACGACGGAGGAGCAGCAGGAAAATCAAATGCCCACTTCGGTTACTAACAAAGAAATCGAGGAAGATCTCAGCCTATGGAAATGGCCATTTGGTAGAGGCAAATTCACTCAGGTAATTATTCATTAATTCATTATCATTGACTTACAACAAAATTATGTTGTTTCTAAAAGATGACATGGATTTTAACATGGCCAATTCACCTGGTTTTCTTATTCACGATACCGGATTGTGAGCGGCCCAGATTTAAAAAGTGGTTTCCACTCACATTTATCATGTGTATAGTGTGGATTGGATCATTGTCATACGTCGTCGCATGGATGATAACAATAATTGGTACTTATCTGGTCGCCAAACAAATTGCATGAGCAGAATGTGTGATTTGCGTAACTTTTCAGGCGATACACTCAAAATTCCTGACTCGGTGATGGGCATAACATTTCTGGCAGCGGGCACTTCAGTCCCGGAAGCAGTATCGAGCGTTATCGTATCAAAGCAAGGTGAATGTCGCGATCAATGCACCCTTTTTCATTCTTTTCCCGATTTTACACAGTTTGCCATTCGCAGGTCATGGCTCAATGGGGATTAGCAACTCGATCGGCTCAAACACATTTGATATTCTATTGTGTTTAGGTCTGCCATGGTTTATCAAAGCGACATTTATGCCCACAATACCCGGCAAACGTTGGGTAACATAAAAACGTACTTTTCCGTAATAGTTTTCCTTGATTTTCTGTGCATGCTTCTAGGTGGGAATAAATTCAGCTGGCATTGAATACAGCGCAATTTCACTACTCTCCTCGTTATTCATGCTGTACGCCGTATTCTGGGTAAACAAATTTCAGCTCGACAAGAAAGTTGGGCGCATCTGTCTGCTCATGTACGCTGTCTTCCTGGTTCTTGCCAGTCTCATCGAGATGAATGCATTCTTCCGCGTTAATTTGCCAACGTGCGGACGATGAATCCACTGTGGTAAGGCTCATTATTCTCTCCTCCTTCATGAACGTATTAACTTTACGTCCGCGTAAACTTTGTTTTTCATGCATTATCAGATTTTACTCTCATAACTCCCAGGAACCTCTCATAACTTATATGCCTCATTCGTTTTTTGCTCATGTTTAGCACACATTTAGGCGTTGAGCAAATATACAACTGAATTTAGAAAATATTACGCAGTGAAGTTGATCGTATGACGATCTTGTAAATAGTAGATCTATATGGATGTATGTATTGTATTATTTAATTAACTAATACTTTGTTAATTACGTATGCATTGTATGATTCCTATAATTAATCGATTAACATTACCGAATAGTTAGCTAACTTTATAATACGTTTACTTTAATTGTTTTGTTTTAAGTCTGTAATGTTCTCAAAAATTCACACTCCCACTCGGAAGCGTAATGCAAAAACACTCGAGATAATTAAAAATGATTTATTTGCACTTATTACATATTGAGATATAAATATTTGAGTAATAAAAATATTTAAAGTAAAACAAACGATATGTTACGACTTAAATTATAAACTAGTCATTGCTGGCGGACGAGCGTACGCTTTCGGTATGAATCCATACTTTCGCGTTTTTGGCGCGTAAGCCCACAGCCAACCATCCACCGTTTGATTGCTTAAGTCCGCGTAAATCCAGTCTCCTCGACGCACAGATAAATCGTCGGGTGCTTGGGCTTTATAGTCGTACAACATTACCAATTCAGTGCCGTGATAGCGCAGATCATCAGCGCTTAATGTATTTACATGATTTCCAGGCGTAATTGGAAATGCGTTTGAATTTGTTTGATTCGAGTTATTATTCAAATGGCCTAAAATTAACGATAATTTTAAGTAATAAAAGTTTTTGCTAGCTATTTATCAGAATTACCTTGAATTGCATTGTCTGCGGGATAAACAAATCCTGAAGGAATAAATCCTTCCTGACCATCGCTGCGTACAATCCAGTACCAATCTGGATCTTCGCGATTTAATACAGTCACAAATTCTCCGCGTTCCACAGACACATCGTTTTCGTCTCGTGCTATAAATGTGTATAGGACAATATAACGGCCGGACGGATCTTTTGCAAACGGAGACATATCCGGCTCTGAATGCAAACTTACTGGAGAGTTTGCTGTTGCTCCATGTTTCTTCCCCATCGAATCACAATCACTTATATCTGGTGCTGTTAGATCACTATAAATGAAACAGTTTAGTTAGTATTCATACGCACAAAACAATAATATTTTATCGTAACGTACCAATCTCTAATGTTGTCACTTTGATCGGCTAAACTAACTTGCGTATCTCTTGGCAATTTCTTCTTTATGGCTAATTGAGCCAGATGGCTATTATATGGAGAACAATATGAATGAGGAATAAAACCCTCCTGCCTAGTATCCAACCCAATTACATACACCCAGTCATTCTCACGATATAAAATATTAACAATCTAAAAGACGTCGTTAAGACAAAGGAGTTGTAATGGTATTAAAACTATTTTTTACCTGGCCTCTCTTTACTTCTAATTCATCATCAACACAAGGAGTAAAATCATGCAATACAACCATTTTACTATCAGGAGATAAGCCATGTTCCTTTTCAATCCCAACACGAACCAACGTTTCAATACTCGCAGATCCAGTGATTCGCCCCATCCCTGGAGCTAATCCTGCGCCTGTTTTGGACAAATCCTTATCAATGTCTTCTGTACCCACTACAAGAACACATTGTCGTAATAGAAACATTGACCCAAATAATAAAATTTAGCAAGTTAGTTGCTTAGATAAGTCACTTACGTTTCTTTTTTTTTCCACGACCTATTCGCACGGGACAGAGAAATGCCATTTTATTAACACTTCCTATTTCGCAATAAATTCACATAATATTATTGCAAAGAATCAGTATAAAGCTCGCCAAACCAATTATAATATAAAGATCTGTCAAATATCAATGACCTCCAGTCTGACAGAGTGCTTAAGTCAAAGAGCTTCCAGATCTGAAGACTTCTTCATCTCATCTTTTACAAGGCATAACACGAACGTGCGCAAAGTAAGCTTTAGGGAAGACATGGTTGCCATTGAATCTTAAGTTCTAGTATTCAAATTAATGATACAATAATACATCCATTATAATTGTTAAAACATATATAGTCCTTGATAATAGTACAACAAAAATTCGAAATTTAAATATCGCAGCGTACGCAATTCAGAATGAATTAACGATTTTGCCGCTGCTCACAGGTTGTGTTTATTAACCTATAAATCAGTACTATAAGTGCTATACAGTGCTATATTAGATGCAATGGATGTTGGTGAATTGTTGAATTATAAGGTATTTATTTAAGCTATATTTATTGTACTAGCTATTTTAACTATGTCTTTAATAGCCTCCGCAGGCTGTCAAGCGCCCAGGAGAAGAGGAACCTGATGATGAAGTGGAGAAACATAAGAAGATGCGTCGTTTGGCCAGGGCCAAAGCAAATGAAATGACTAGGTCTACATCTCCAACACCCTCTTTAAATACCAATGATGGGATTACTGATGAAGAAAGAGCTGAGATTCTGCGATTTGTGGAGACAGAACACACAGAGGTTTGTGAATTCATAAGTGATTAGTTTCTGAGTTAACTTATACTCAACTTCTAGGGTGAAGTGCTTGATGAAGCAGCTATAAAAAAATGTATTTTAAATTTTGAAAAAAGAAGCTTAAAGAACAGAGAAATGCGCATTAAATTTCCTGATTCTCCAGAGAAATTCATGGAGAGTGAAATAGAATTGCATGAAATACTACAAGAGATGAGAGTGCTTGCAACAGCTCCTGATTACTATCCATTGCTGGTCAAGTTGCAAGTAATTCCTAGCTTGCTGGAGCTACTTTCACATGATAATTCTGATATTGCTGTTGGAACAATTGAATTGTTGCAAGAACTCACAGATGTAGATATTTTGAATGAGTCAGAGGAAGGTGCTGATGCTCTTGTTGATGCATTATTAGAACATCAAATTATAGCACTTCTGGTACAAAATCTTGATAGATTAGATGAGAGTGTGAAGGAGGAGGCAGATGGGGTTCACAACACCTTGGGTATTGTGGAGAACCTAACAGAATTGCGCCCAGAGATTTGTATTGATGCAGCAAATCAAGGCTTACTCCAATGGATTTTGAAAAGACTGAAGGTTAAAGCGCCCTTTGATGCAAATAAACTATATGCTAGTGAAATGCTCTCAATTTTATTACAAGATAATAATACCAATCGTATCCTAATGGGAGAATTAGATGGAACTGACGTTTTATTGCAACAACTTGCCATTTATAAGAGACATGATCCTGCAAATGCAGAAGAGTATGAGTTGATGGAAAATCTATTCAACTGTTTATGCAGTGCCTTGATGGCAGTTCCAAATAGGGACAAGTTTTTAAAAGGCGAAGGTATAAACCCAAATAAAATGATGATAACTTGTTATATTGCCCATTTATTTTAGGTTTACAGTTGATGAATTTAATGCTTCGTGAGAAAAAAACGTCCAGGAATGGATCCCTCAAAGTGCTTGATTATGCAATGTCCGGATCTCATGGTAAAGACAACTGCAACAAGTTTGTGGACATTCTTGGGTTACGCACAATCTTTCCACTCTTTATGAAAACGCCCAAGAAAAGTCGTAAACGAGTACTCTCATCAGAGGAACATGAAGAACACGTCACCTCAATCATTGCATCAATGCTGCGAAATTGCAGAGGCTCACAAAGACAACGGCTAATTTCTAAATTCACAGAGAATGATCATGAAAAGGTGGATCGTTTAATGGAACTCCATTTCAAGTATCTGGAAAAGGTTGAGTCAGTGGACGAGAACACAGAAGAAGAGGTGGATGAGTCTGTTTCATACATGAAACGATTAGAGAATGGTCTCTTTACGTTACAACTAGTCGATTACATTATTTTAGAGGTTTCGACCATTGGTCCCCCTACTATTAAACAGCGCGTAGTACAAATTCTTAATTTACGTAATTCATCCGTAAAAGTAATACGTCATGTCATGCGAGAATATGCTGGCAACTTGGGAGAGGAAGGTGATAAGGACTGGCGTGACCAAGAAGAGCAACACATCTTAAATCTGATCGATAAATTTTAGAAGCAAATAAAAACGTTTATTCATATGATAAATATAGGGTACAAGATCATTAAAATTTTAATTATTTAGACGAAGAACATGGGCTTCCTCTTCACGATGTCATCTTTAATAACCAATTGCCTCTGTTCTCTCTCCAAATTCGTAGGATTGATTCTTCGTGCATCGCAATAAGCCTTTCCTCTGGCGGCGGCCAAGTGAGCGTAGTAGGTCGGCGCTGGATAACTCACAGAGCGTGTGCATCGTGTAAACATGTGACATAAATGATAAGTTAATTCTTCCAAGTCATCATCGGATATGTTGGAATCATCCCAAAGAGTAACATATTTGGTTGGTTTAGCGACACCCTGAATACTAGCATGAGATACCAAATAGAAATCCTGCCTGGTTGGATGAACCACAACCTTATCAACCACCGTACCGGCAGGAACGTTCATATTTCTATCTTGGGAAATCCTCTTATCTACTGGAAAGAAACGAGTGTGATGACGTTTTTGAACAACGATGAACGTTATCTTGGGTTGATAATCTGGACCTAGAGATGTGCAGGCATTCCGAATGGCAGTTAATTCAGATTGCAGGACTTCTTTGAATTGTCCTGTTGATACCCCGTCACGAAAATAGATCAGCTTCGTTGGTTTTATACCTCTACTAGCGGTATAGAAGTACATTAAATGTTCTCTTGTGATATTTTGCATATCTTCGATCATCTCCTTACCGGGTTTTTGCAAACGCCAGGTGATATTGTACTTAAACGCATTTGGATCATGACTTGCGGTAACTGCAGCCACACTAAAACCGTTAACCGTATCTGGACTGGGATGCGTCACATCAGCACCCATTATCATAACGTATTCACCAGCCATCGCTTTTGGTAATTTTGCAAAATTATGGTTAGAGCCATTCAACTTCGCATTAAGTTTAAGTAATATATTTTTCATTGTTGCTTCGTTCATTTTACGCTGGACAGTAAAGCTTTTAATGCATTGTGTCAAACAACCAACGGCAATTTCAGACGTCTCCTTTACGATGTTGTATATGTTATCCTTGTTTGGCAAAATTACAACCACCAAATCCAACTCTTCTCTCTTTACTCCCTCAAAAAATCCGCGCAACTCTTGTTGAAAATTACGCATGATATTAACTCTTCGATCATTCTGCCTGAAGCCGGTTGCCATGTCCAATCCCAACGTCTGACCAGTCCTCATTGCAAGCGTTTTCAGTGATTCAATTTCTTGGGGTCTAACATAATTGTCCAAACTGAGAATGGTCCAACCGTTCTTAATTTGGCCAGATGTAACGAAAATTTTGGGGTTCCATACACCTTTACTAACCTTCTCATAATCATTTCTGTATCTTAAAAGCGGAGGATCTAATATACGAGCTTCGACTGTCGTAAGATTCGTGTTTACACTGAAGCCAAATTCTTTTACAACCGTATCTGTATTGTAGTTGGCGTTAGTAACATTGTACAAGATATCATTTTTGCGTACATCTGTATTTGTTGCACATTCTCGTATCATTGCACGTGTTTGATCTGGATCGCATTTGCGATTTACCGCTTGGTCGGGCATTACAGTGCATAATTCAGCTGGGACATGTATCTTGGACTTCATAGATCCTACCCATAACACTGGCAGGTATGGGTACATTATATTATAATTCTTATCAGTTTTATAATACTGGACTATGTTCACCATTCTGCCGTCTTTATCAAACTTGTAATCGAGGGATGAACTTACAATATCATTAACTGTGTAGATTCTTTTCGAAGATGGATTTTTTGGTATCTCATACCTAATCTGTAATAAGATAATCGAGAAGTTAGTTGATTTACCATACGAAAACGAAATTTTACCTTCAAACATTTTAGATGTTTTTTCAACTTTTCCAAGGCCCATACTGGAGGAGATGAAGTTAACGGAGCACCGTTACTGAACTCACTAATTAGCTCAACCACTCCAACAGCACTAGGAAATGCTTTATTAGCTACGTCGACATTCAAGAATGGTTTCCAACCCAATATTGCCGATTGATACATTCCTCGATACATATGCATGCCATTACCAAGACGGATAACGCGATCACGGCTAGGAGCTGAGAAGAGTGAATTACCAACACATATTCGTGTCATAGCAAGCGAATGACGCAGAACAACATCAATAACTTGTAAAATCACATGTGGAGGCTCTTCAATGGTATTATTTTGAATTTGCGAATAATAACGATGGATTAGTGTCAGATCAACTTCTTGAACTTTCTTAATTTTAACTTTAAATTCAATCTCACGTGATTCTGTCTGTAGTTTTATGGTTTCTGAAACAGAATATTATTGGCTATGATGGAGTATCTGACTAAAATGATGAGGACATACCAGAATATTCATCCTTGGGCAAGCGTGTGGCTGCATAAAGCAACTTAGAACCATCATAAGCTGGATGTATATGTTTATAGTGCAAATTACGCATTTGCTCCATAACAATGCGCATAAATTTTTTTGGTCGGTCCGGATCGATAGCCACATCGTATTGATGTACAATCTTAAGTTTGCCTAAGTTTAATTCAAATTGATTAACGTAGACTTGAACCGGCCGGCCTGCTGATCCACCTTTGGATATTTTGTTATGCAAACCTAGACCATCGCCACCCCCACTTGAGAGATGTTGCACTGGTTTTGCAACAGCATGTGGTTCACCAGCACCACCTTTATCTCCCTGATTGGGAGGCTTTGTTGAAGTACCACTAATCTGTGAACTAGGCGTACCATGCCTCGGAGATTGTGCTGGAGATATTTCTGGGCTCTTAATTTGCCTGCCCTGTTGTTGTACCGACTGCGGTTGAATATGTACTGCAGGCCCATATTGACCTGGCGATTGAGCGGGTTGTTGATCTCGGCTACTCCGTACGCCCAGTTGTTTTTGCTGTCGCGGTGCTTGAGTAGCTGATGCAGGCCCATGCTCCCCTGGTGATTGGAGAGGCTGCTGAACTCCGCTACCCCGGCCACCAAGTTGTTGCTGCCATGACGATGCTTGAGAACCTACTGCAGGTCCATGATGACCTGGTGATTGAAGTGGTTGTTGAACTCGGCTGCCCCGTCCACCCTGTTGTTTTTGCTGTCGCGGTGCTTGAGTAGCTGATGCAGGCCCATGCTCCCCTGGCGATTGGAGAGGCTGCTGAACTCCGCTACCCCGGCCACCAAGTTGTTGCTGCCATGGCGATGCTTGAGAACCTATTGCAGGCCCATATTGACCTGGCGACTGAGCGGGTTGAGCTCGGCTACTCCGTCCGCCCTGTTGTTTTTGCTGTTGCGGTGCTTGAGTAGCTGATGCAGGCCCATGCTCCCCTGGTGATTGGAGAGGCTGCTGAACTCCGCTACCCCGGCCACCAAGTTGTTGCTGCCAACACGATGCTTGAGAACCTACTGCAGGTCCATGATGACCTGGTGATTGAAGTGGTTGTTGAACTCGGCTGCCCCGTCCACCCTGTTGTTTTTGCTGTCGCGGTGCTTGAGTAGCTGATGCAGGCCCATGCTCCCCTGGCGATTGGAGAGGCTGCTGAACTCCGCTACCCCGGCCACCAAGTTGTTGCTGCCATGGCGATGCTTGAGAACCTATTGCAGGCCCATATTGACCTGGCGACTGAGCGGGTTGAGCTCGGCTACTCCGTCCGCCCTGTTGTTTTTGCTGTTGCGGTGCTTGAGTAGCTGATGCAGGCCCATGCTCCCCTGGTGATTGGAGAGGCTGCTGAACTCCGCTACCCCGGCCACCAAGTTGTTGATGCCGTGGCGATACTTGAGAACCTGCTGCTGGTCCATGCTCCCCTGGCATGTGAAGTGGCTGTTGAACTCGGCTACCCCGTCCGCCAAGTTGTTGTGGTAGCGCTGGCTGCGACGGAGGAGTAGGCTGTGGACCAGTGGGAGGTGCTTGACCTGCCGCTTGTTGAGGCTGCTGTGTCTGACTGCCTTCAGCAGATGTAGTACTTTTATTTGAGGCCTGTGATTGTTCAGCTGTAGTATTCTTCTTTCGCCCTGAAATCATTTCATAATGTCTTGCGGCCCAATTTCTTGACATGGTTTAAGGAAATAGAAATGGGAATCCCCTAAAGCAAGATGATGTAAACATTGCGCAATTAGGAATTATTTCCTAGAAGTTATTCAGCATGGCAAAATTCACCTTACCTTTTCGCCCCATTTTTATCCAGTGTAATTACTTATTGGAACCAGAAAAATATCAAATCTGCAATAAGAAAACACAAAATATTTAGCACAGACTGTCACTGGCAGTAAGATGTGTGTGGACATATACTATACATATTCTGCTCTTTCCTATTAATCGCAGTAGTGAATATTTCGCTCGTGAAATCGTCGAATACATACGACATGTTGCGAGAAAGCTGTTTATTAAAAGAAACATCAGATGGAACACATAATATTTAAACATTTTAATATCTTGCACTAATAATGAAAGACATTGGAACTCAAATATAAAATTGGACGGACATATATCACAAAGTAATCCGTTAACGGCTCTCCATCGCGATAGGGATTTGAGATAGGGTAGTTCATCCAAATATTACTGGATATAATATAAAACAAATATGAAACAAACAAAAAACAAATAGCACCTGCGAATAAAAATACAAATTCAAATTACAATAACAACAATTTGTCACAAAAAATTTACTGATTAAAAACACTTGAGTTATTAAACTTTCCTTGAAACATTGTTTTCGAGGAAATAGATCATTAATTATGGACAAATACCGGGAATTGTATTTAAACGTATGATGTTTTATAGTGTTAAATTGTATCTACATAAATCAAAGTGAAATTCCATGTATATTTGCTGCATACTTGAGATTAACACTCTATCATCTTAGATAATATAATTTTTTACTAATAACAATTTATATAAATAGGGCAAGGATTACTTCGAGAAGCCATAAAGTTTTTTCTTTCCAAAATGTTCAATATATCGAATTTCTTTGTGATTTACTTGCTAGTTCAGGTAAACGAATATAGTATACATTCTTAAGCCCTTAATCAAAATTTATATTTTTCCAGGTTACAATAGCATCTCCTTCAAATACCCGGAGCATTGAGCAAGATCTCAAAGATGAGTTCTTGTCACTTAAAAAATTATTTGTGGGTATAGAAACAATTCTCAAAAAATTGGCGGAAAACGAAATCATTTTTGAACAAAATGCTGATAATGCGTTCAATGAAGGTCTTATTGCAAACAAAGGCAATTTGCAATGGTTAAGAAAACTGGTTCAAGCTAAAATTGACGAAGCTAAAGCAAATGGGATTGATGTGACTGACTGCTCAGAGAAATTTGAGCAGCATATTAAAATTGCTGGTGATGAACATAACAGCAAAGTTGACAACGCAATAAATAGTTTCTCTGAGGCACAACGTAATGGAATTTATAATTTGAATGATGATGTCAACAAATACGCAAAGGATTTTAGTAGTCTCAAATCTCAAGCTGAAAATTGCCCAAAAGGTGATGAGGCTTGTCTTAGTAAGATATTAAACTCTGGTAAAAGTATTTCCGGTACATTAAACAGTACTATTAAAAACCAAATACAGAAACTGAATGACCAGATGAAAGTTGACGGCAGTAAGCTGGAAACTCAAGTAAAAGATTTGAATACTGATGTATTGCAATCATTCCATGATGGTTTTCAATCATTCCTGGACTGCGTGCGCAATAAATAAATAATAAGTATTATGCCAATTCGTAAAGTGTGTGTATACGTACGCAAAATGATGAAATATTATATCAATTAAATCTTTTAAAGCATCAACACGTACTTATTTGTGTCAAGTACCTATTGTGTATTTTTAAATTTTAGACATTATTAGATTGGCGTATAACGGATGTTTACAGCACTCATTATCATTATTAGCAATATGTGCAAGACAGCAACTATTTTTTGCCAGAGGTCATCCAGGTAAACCTTATAGACTAAACCTGTTTTAGTCTATAATATTTTAATTTGTAGTTTAAAATATTCGTATGGTGATGTATCTATGCAACTTCATATAATATTTATCCTAGCGCACCCTATAGTTAGCACATTCAACTAGCATAAGCAAATAAACGCGTACCAATCGCTTAATACATGTTGCAATCCAGAGGACTCTTCACACTGGAAGAAATTTTAAGAAAGCAACCGCGCTACAACATTCGGCGACACGCGCTACACCATTCGACCGCGCTATACCATTCGGCGACAATTATTATATGATTACGGTAGAGTTTTCCGTTAGAACACGTTTTTGATTAAACATTTGAAATATTGTTGTAATAAGATGGTTCGCACAAAAAATAATGAATTAAACTTGGCTGAAATCGACTATATGAAGGCGATAGATTCTATGAAACTTATCCGTAAGTAACAGATTAAATAGAACTATTGTCTGAATAATGCATAATTCTTTTCAGAATTAGATGAATCACAAAGATTAAGGGAGCAGCTACGACAGATTGTTGAAAATGCTAAGTATAACTTGCAACTTATCAGCTGTACTGTGACAACAACAAAAACTATTCGTGAATTAAGAGTAGGTATTCTAAATTTTCTAGTACATAATGTTGATACAAAGCTTCTTTGCTTAAACAGGGTGAAAAGTCATCAGCACTTAATGTAATTGATCTACTATCTAAGGAACAGTTGTTTGTTCCTCCCAACAAGACGAGAAGAAGTTTATCATGTGGGGCTGAAGATGATGGTAAGTTGTATAATTAACATTATGTTCACATAATTGGTGGAGAGAAACAGGCTTTAGAACATTTCTATGGAATAGACAACATACTAACTGTTTTCTTAAAATCATTCTCATATTAATCATTACTAATATCACTTTCATATTTTATTCGTCCCAATGAAGGTTACATTACAGGGGGAAGTGTTGCAAGCAGTAATCACACAAATTCAAGTACAAGAGCTTCACGAGCTAAAGCAAAGGTATCAGCAGCTGGTTACCAAAATAGAACAACTCATTCAGTACCACGATCTAATGTAAATGGTGCATTTAAAACACCAAAGTGTCAAAATCCACCAGCAACTTATGGCATGATAACACCAAAGGTAATTGAGGCCTTTGTCAAATTTCTGCAACTATAAATATCCACATTTTTTTCAGCTGAAGCCAAATACACCACAAGTTATTCTAAGACATGCTAAACAGGGTGAGATGGCAATCTCACTGCATGGTAGCCCATTAATGACACAGACAACACTAGTTCCCTCAATGGAGCCAAATCTCAATATTCCAACTGCCGATGGAAATATTATCAGCCTTTTACCAGAACGTGGTTTGCGCATTTCACAGGTACCGGAAATTGATTCGATGACTGCTGATAAACTGCGAACACTAAAGGAGCATATTGATATTTATTTGACTAAAGGCAACATTCAGGAATAAATAAATGTCCTGTAATCATTTCATATTATTGTGTTAGGTCACTATTTACTTGTTACAATATTTTAATCACGCATATTCAGTTGGGCCTGCACATTGATTGTAATTATATTCTTTCCATGTTTAAATATAAAAATTACAGGGAACAAGACTGCATTTTGACACCATAAGTTAAGGAATTGTTAAGGTGTTGCAGTTATGTTTTTGAAGCAGAAGGATTTTTGAAAATAAAGATTATTAAGTAAAATACACTTGTTTGTTTTATTTTTTTATTCCTGTTTGTACTAAAAAAAATATAATATCAGCACTACTTACTTTTAAACCTTATAGTGTCATTCAACAGTCCGTGGTATCCTTATTTATCCCTCTGATTTTGCGGTCCAAGTTGCTTGAGGTTCGATCTCTGTGAGAACCAGTTCACTTTTAAATGTTCAATCTAAACAAAGTGAAAATATAAAGGCACAATCAAATTTTACTAAAGCAACTTCACTTCGTAGCGCAGTGGTAGAGTTTACGAGTGTGATTCGTGTGTCTCGGGTTCGAATCCTGAGGACGGCAACTCAATTTTAATTTTTCAATTCAAGAAAGTGAAAGCGTATATAGGCAAGATCAAATTTATCAATAGCAACAACACTTCATAGCCTAGTGGTTACGGCCATGGATGTGATCGGTGTGTCTCAGGTTCGAATCCTGGGAATGGCAACTTGAATTTCCATGTTTTAAATTGCTTGTATGCTCGGGGGGCCCAAATGGACTTTGCTTGTATGTCCTATGAGGCCCCTGGAGACGTACAAGGGCCCCATTTTAAGTTTTGAAGCCCGTACGTTAAGATTGTCTTGTGTCGGCCCACCCCGCCGCTTCGCTCCCCGGCAGTAGACTGCCTCCCCATTCCCGATTTTCGTTACCAACAAGCCTCGGTTTGTGACGTCAGTTCGCGGCGGCGCCCCCCAACTCGACAAGCATCGAACTTGGAATTATTTTCCAAGTGCTTAATTTGAATTCGAGCGTAATGGACAACTGAATGACCATTCTTGTATTAGAAGCCTATTACAATCTCCAAGTCTTTCGAATTGAATCCAAGTACTCTACATGGACTTCTAGTTCGACATACGTTCTCAATTTATTAAAAAAAACTTAGGCCTGGACCATGATTTGAACAAGCGCTGCCCGCACCACAGTCAAACGCACAACCAACTGCGCTAACTACCGCTCTACGTATGTAAATTTAAAACTTATATTTTAGTTCAAAGTTATACCCAAATTTTAGTGTCGTAGGCTTGATGTACACTATTTACCGATCTGCAAATTGGTACTAGTTCTACTAAAATATAATGAATTCATTTAGGTACCATTACAAATAAATAATTTATTGTCTCAAGAAAGGTTTACTGTACACCTTTTCATATCTAAGGAAATAACGAGCGTTTAAAACGGCCTTACATTTTATTAATTAAATAATCATTTCTTCTGGCTCTTATCAACTTTGTAATTCAAATGGAAATGTCCCATTATATTATTAATCCCTAAAATATGAACGTATTTAATGATGTGTATACACTGCAGGTATAATGGATGTGTCGTTTTTAACATTAAAATATATAAAATTCGAGCTTCACAATGAGTTTGAATCAATAAAATATATAAATGCTTTGGCATACAAATAAAACAACTAATAATTACATTTTATATTCACATTAGTACCGTAATTATTAATGAATTTTCTTAATCAATAGCACAATCAATAAGTTTGATGAAGACGTTTACGCTTGATGCGTAACTTACATAATTGTTGTTTATATTGCACCCCTAAATATGTATAATAATATGCAGGTTACACAATTGAGTTCCTTCCTCAATGTTTTATCTATCTACAGAACGAATAACATTATTATTCTTCAGCTAAACTTAATACAATGTAAATATTATTTTGTGTACATTGCGTATACATCGGAACAACTGGCCCTCCTTTAAAATACACTAATGTGCTTCTTACATTCAACATTATTTGCCGAACTGAAATGCAATTACAGCACTGAAGCCTCGGTAGGTCGTGTAGCCGTTGGCTGATTATTGTTGTTTGTTGTTGAGGCTGTTACTTCGCCAGCATGACTAGAACAATAATATTTCTTGTGGGCAATAAATGTGTTGAAATAATTAAATGATATGTCGCAGGACCGACAGTATTTTCGACCAGCACGTGATGCCTCTTGTAAGATTTCTGCATCTTGCTCAGAGAGACCATCCAGCTTAAGTTCGCTCTCTTTCGGATGTTCTTCACCAGCTGCTATAATTACTTCTGGCTCAATGGCTTCTTTTTTCACCACTACTATATTCTCTTCTTCAGTACCTGATCTTGGACTCTGTGCCAACTTCTCTTCCGTTGTACCATTTGATGGTGAAGATTCGTTTTTAATTGGATGCACCATTCGAATATGACGTAACAAGTTAGATTTCTGTGTGCATGTGTATGAGCAATACGAGCAGTGTTTGATCTCTCGTGATTCAGGTGAAACAATTGGTGGTGCAGATACGGTTGCAACAGGGGCCTCCTCTGTTGAAGGAGTAATATTTACTTCAATCATGTTGTTCCCGTCATCTTCAAAAATATATGAGATGTATTTTTCCTCCTGGAACCAAAGAACATTATTTAATATGCAATAGTTCGATTAAATTTTTTTTGATTAATTACCTGAAGATCTGGTGATCGTTTTTCAAAATGCATTCGAATATGTGTCCGCATACCACGCAAAGTATTGCCCTTGTATCGACAAATTGTGCAGCGGTACGCTTTGACCCCTGCATGTGACTCCATATGTCGTTGCGCCGCACTTGCTGTAACACTGACCACATCGCACCTCGGACACTTCCATCCATTAGTTGCTGGAGTTCCTTGGACACACTGGTGACCAGGCTCGGCGATGGTCTTGCATTTGGCGCATCGGCGTACTTCGTCTGTCCTCTTGGTGCAGTAGTATGCCTGATGCGCAGTCAGATTATCAATTGAGGCAAACTTGGTGCCACATGCCATGCAGATGAGTTGTTGATATTGAGCTGCAGCAGGACTTGTCGTACCAGCACTGCCAGGGCTTACTGGTGGACTACCCGACGTCCGTGACGCTTCATCGTCAATTATACGCGATGAACAATAATGTCGCTTGTGCACCAAATAATTTTCATGTTTACAAAACACAATATTGCACTCCTTGCACTTGGAGACCCCCTGCTTTACTAGAATCTGTGGGGCAGCCGTTGGCAGAGTTGGAAGTTCGGGTGCAGCTAGGCGCATTTGCACATCGGGTGGAATTAGTGGTGAAGGAAGCGTGCCACGCAGAAGTAGACTACCAATATTTTGCAATGCAAAGGGGATGGCATGAGCAGCTACTTCTGGACTCTGATGGCGTTCAATGGATTTTGGTCGCACCACACGGGGACTATTGCTTCTTGATGTGGTTTCTTCATGCTTGCGCTTCGGAGATGCTGATACATGCGATGAGGGTGTTACCGGCGGTGATGCATGGCTAGAGTCAGACTTCTCCGACGGAATGTACTGCTTAATATTTTCTTTTTCGTGCTCGTTGTTTTCGCTCTTGTAGCTCTTCGGGGGTTCCGGCGTCTTACGCACAGAGAGATCCAATGGTGTTGAATCGTTCTTGGGAATAGGCACCTCCTTGGTCTTGTTTGCCGATTTGAGAACTTCGCTTGTATTGGGTAATACTTGGGGAATCGGTTGGAATGTACCATCGGGTAGAAGCATGACAGGAGGCGCTCCCGAAATTGTGGGCATCATATCGGGCAGCATGCTTGCACCGCGTAATAGCGAATATGGCACGTAAATTATGGGGGTAGTTGGTAGTGCTAGAACGGGTTGCTGGCCCCCGATTGCCAGCGGCGAGATTGGCGAACGGCATGTGGTTGTGTCGGCCGGTGACGTAGGCGTTGAACTAGAGCAATTCGAAGCGGTTTTCGTCGCTGTAGATGTAGCGGCGGCGGCGGCTGCGGCAGCTGCCTGCTTTATCATATGCCGCGAGTTGCAGTAGTGCGTCTTGTGCGCCTTATACGTCTTCAGCGAGTTAAAGCGGATGTCGCATGCCGTACAATATCGATCTTGATTGTCCGCCACATTGAGCAAGTCAACACCGTTCGGAACGATTGTTGGCACAACAATTGCGGCGCCTGTCGCCGCCACCGAAGTAGCAGCCACTGCCGGACTAGGTGATACGGTGTGCATTCGCATGTGACGATTCAGACTGACTTTCTTGTCAGCGCTGTACGAGCAATGCGTGCACGTATAAGCTTTGCCAGTCTTTGCCGCTTTGGCGACGCCATCCGTGGCGTCGGCGTCCGCCGCCGAGTCTCCGTTAGTTTTGGACTCATCATCGGCGGCCTTGTTGGTGCGATGCGAGCAATAGTACGTTTGATGCGCCTCGAGCGTGCTCATCGAGGAGTAACGAATACCGCAAGGTACGCATGTAAATCCTCCAACGGCCGGCTGACTTGCGCCGGCCGCCTCCACGCTCCTTGACTGCGGATCCGTGTGAAGAAACGCCTGTAGCGTGAGCAGGCTGCGCGGCGTCAGCGTGGCCGGCAGATAACTGGCAAGCAGGTTTGGTATGCTGGCCGACTCCTCATCTTTCTTGATCGGTGCCAGCGCCGGATCCGTCGCCAAATTAGTCTTTAATCGTATTCGAGGCGTTGCTGGCGAAGTAGTGGTCGCGTTGGGCGGATCGTCCACCTTAACTTTACTGCCTTCGTCCGACAGCGGCGATCTGCGCTCGTCGGCGCTGTCCACCTGCATCGCTCCAGCCGTGTCCGACTCCTTCGGGGCGGACGTCGTCGTCGAACTGGTCGCGGATGCCTCATTGCCCCATTCCTCGTCCTCGCCTAGAACAGAAGATAACGCGCGAAAGCGTTAGTACACGTGTACGAAGTTATGCTATACATTTACGGAATTAACAAGAAGTTGCGAATGCAGTGTTCATTGTCGGGCATGTGTAGGTAGGAAATGTACTTGAAGCGATCGTATCGGCAATCAGCGATAGCGACATGAAATACGACACGGTTACAGTTACAGGCCAACAAAAAGCATCGGCGCATTCGCGCGCGAACTCCGGCGGGCAGCGCCGATAAGAGGGTGAGTTAACACGGGTCGCAAGCAGCGTGTACATAGGTACAACGCGACGGGCGCGCGCGTCCTGGTCCTAATGAAGCAGTCCGTCAACGCGATGGACGACGCCCGGCGACACTGGCCGCATGCGATGCTCCTCGTATACATCTGTCGGCCCACACTCACCTCGTGCACGTCGGGACGTAGATCACGCGGCGTACCGCGATATACGGCCGCTCGTCCTATCACTTCTGTCGCCACCAGGCAAAGCGCAATTATTAACAGCCGCCGGACACCTGTAACTCGTTCGCGCACAGCACGAGCAAACGACGACGACGACGACGGCGGCAAGTCACTGCTCGCATGCACCCTCCCGCCTCCTCATCTAAATTGCTTCATTTTCCTACGTGGAAATGCAAAGGCAATGGTAACGTGCATACGTCTTCCGAGGTCCTTTGCGGCCGCGAACGCTCGCAACAGCGCGCGGATTTGAATTGGCTTAATTAAGCCGGCAGCGTATTTTATCGTATATGTCGTGCGTCACGATCCTCTTATACGTTATTCCATTTGCATATCACTTGCGTGGCACTGCATTCAATTCCGCACAGCCATGCATTGAACGACTGGAAATCGCGCAACCGCCGATCTGCAAACGAACAGCAAACAACACAAAACAGCCTGAGATAGGGGATTACAGAGCAAAAAATCCGAAATGCAATGGTTCACACAAACAACGCAGTCTTAGCGGCATAAACCACGAAACCTTTGCCAAGCATAATAAATATAATTCCCCCTCCCCCCCCACAAAATACCGAATCAATTTTGGAAATAATCGTGATGAGAAAAACGAACACGGCGAAGAAAAATCAACAGACACCACTGGAGAGATTCCTCGTGTCGGATAACGAGACAAAACAACATGCAGCGAAACATGCGTGGTGATCATCCCAACGCGTTCGAAAATCAGATTACGATGCATTTAGAAATTAATAAGACCGAAAGGGGGATGCATGCGATGCGCGATAACGCATCTTTAATTAGTCACAAGAACGCGCTGCTCGCCTCCTCCTGCAGCCAAGCATTGCGTGGCGCGTTGCGTTGTGGCAAGCAAGGGGCCAAAGATCGGCTATCAATGAGTGGCGTTTTTCTTCATCTGCAGGCTGCCTGCCTCTTATTTCATTCGCAGCCAGCAACAACAAAACACAAATACGTCAATCAGTCCGCGTCCGTGGATGACACCTTAATGGAGCAGGCCTTTATGCAGCGAGAACAAACAGGAAACAGTAGTCGGTCCGCGAAGACTACGGTGCCTACGCGCCGCCGATAAAAATTTGTTCGTAGTTGCAGCAAATGAATGATATCATCATGTTCATGTTTCAATTCGAACGAATGCGCATTTATCACGGCGAGTCTTACATAAATTAATTTCGTCGCAGCGGTGCGCGACGCGCGCATTGCGAGCCGCTTAATTTATTTGTGCTGGCGATTTTTGTGATGATATTGGTTTCGTGGAATGATGGCAGCCCACGATTTCCATGGACGGACGACGAACGAAGCCTTCCTTCCAGCCAAAGTGATATCAATGATGGTGTATGCACTGCTCATGAATACCGCCGCAAACGCATCGTTATACATGCCTATATGCACTTTGTGCAGACGAAGACGAAGAGAAAATGTGATTTAAATATGGATGGATTTTATAAATACGATAAAACTCTGCCAATTAAGAATAACGGTTACACTTTATCTATATGTAACACAAGGATGGTTTGCTCCAGTCTCGCGGATCGTAGTTTAAAAGAAGTTTGTAAACTTCTTCATCAATTAACAAATTAGAATTCCTCGTAATCAAATCTTGCGTTGGTTCGTAAAGTTGCAGCAAAAGTATAGCATTCAGATGCGGCGCTGAAGGAAAAAACGTTTAAGAGGCAAGAAACAGGCAAAGCAACACCAGTAGCCGACGAAGATATGGCAAAACATTTTGTATGTGCTGCGCGGTGCGCGATGCTCGCTGAATGATATCGACGACGAGGCCATAGCTATTTGTAAATAGCATCGGTAAATGCGTGATCGTAGCGCAGATTGTGACCAATCTGTTCGGCGCGCTGCGGGTAGCGTTATAAAAAGCCCGTGTCCGCGGCGTATACAAACTTGCGGTAGCAACGGCAACAACAACACCACAAATGCCACAGAACAAAGAATACGATGATCAAGGGCGCAACGCGTCAATAGAAAGATGCGCGCCAACGGTCGAGAAATTATTAACATTACATTCAAATTTGTTGGTGTACGTGCGCGCGGTGCGAGCCAAGTGCGCGCATTGACGTCGCGATCGTCCGCCGATCACACCGCTCCGGGACCATTGTATGCTAAACTGCGCCGCGCACCGAAAGGACAATTAGGCGGAATGGCCATTGTGTCCAGCCGCACAGAACGATTCTGTGTGTCGCATTGTCACACCGCCGGTTGGCGCACAGGTGCTAAAAGTCGACACGCATAAAACACTCGTGTGCGTAATCGCCTTTTGCTTTTTGCGCGAGTGCGCGCGCTCCCGCGTATTTCCATAAAACATGCATCCCTATGCTATTCAAAATATCTCCGCAACGTTAATACACATATTTCGCAAATTATTAGACGGCGAACGCGTGGAAAATTGGCGAATCCTGAAAACGGCGCGCACAAGAAGCGCTCGCAAATGTTTTGGAAAATATATTGGGTAATTATGAGCGTAATAACGAGTTGTTTTCTCCTTCAAATTGCCGTTGAATGCAAATGGCCGCGTTCGTTATCAGAGGTGAATTTGAATTATCGGGGAGGCTTTTTTCGACTCGCCACCGCCACCACCACGTTTGCGGCACGCTGATAGCGGCGCCCATGAAGAGACCGCGCGACGGGGGTGGGTGAGCGAGCGAACAGCGTTATGTAAATTATGCCCCCAATGATATGCGCTGCGGTTGCGATATGATGAACTTAATAATACAGGCAGTGATTTTTTATGCTAAACACACCGAGGGAAAATAAAATGTATCATGAATAGGACGTTCCTTTAATGACGCTTATTACTCATATTTAAATCATTTTTAAGTTGGGCCGTAAAACGTTAAAAAATCAACGTTTGTGTCGACATGCAATTAGCTGTCACTACGCGTTGTACAAATCGAATGAAATCGCGAAAAAGCACCGAAGCACATGGCGTTCGTGTGAATAATCCCATACTATCATCATCGCACAAGACGGCGCGCGCAAATGTGTAGTAATGCACGAGTTTATTGTATTTTTGCATTTGCATTCAAAACTATTGCAGCCTGCCTAGCCGTACACACACACGTTGTGCGAGAGTAAATTGCAATCGCCGTATCGTCCTAATCAAAAAGTGCACATGGCTTCAGCCGCAATGCGCTATACGTGTACACTCACTTTGGCGCAAGCTAATGAACAAACACCGACCAGCAATGCGGGAATGCAATACAATGAATGCGATTGCAATGCATTGCAATGCATCGCGAAGGAGAATCGTGACCTTTTCGCGCCGAGATCAATCTTTATCTGTAAATTTCGGTTAGAGACATTCCCACAATTAACAAACGATTGAGCAAACGATTACCAACACGTACGACGCGGTGAAGTAACGAAAACACAACACCGCACCGTAACAATCGCCGAATAATATGCGTGTTGTTTTTTATGGCAAAGAAATCTGTTTTTCGTTTACGGCGGGGCACTCGAGCAGTCGATACTTCAAAATGCAGACGCGAGTCCGTCATCAGGACAACGCGAGCGCACTGCACCAGCGTTTAGCACTTGAACCGGGCCAGACACTTGATACCAGAGCCTCGGCGCCGAAGAACTTAAAACTTTCGATAAGCAATAGATATCGATAGCGCTTGAATTGCGTTCTGGCATTAGCGATGCGCTCGTCTCAATCCCATCTTCTTTATTTTTATGTGCTATAATCTCATTTGTTTGTACAATCCTGCGTACAATTTCTAGTCGCGCTAATGCGTCTCAGCGAAGAGCAATGCCAGTATCGCGAGGAGCCAAGGATAATGCGCTCTAATAATGTGATTGTAGCGTAAAATTATAGGTGGCCGCAGCATCTTATTATGCAGCAACAATCAGCTACCGGTTGCTGGATCGGACGCCTACTTGCCGGCAGCAAACGCATCAAGCAGCACTGGCCAGTTGTTGTTGGTGTCCATGCGCTGCTGCTGCAGAGCATGGTAATCAATCATCTTCGATGCGAGCCGGTTTCTGATAGCCAACAACGTAGAAATGTCATGACGAGTGTGGCGCGCGCAATGTTGTCCCACTTGTTGATGACGGTGACGATGATCATCATCGGTCGCGCAGACAAGACGCTCAATTAAGTTTTCGTCCGAATGCAGCACACGCTCCCCAAAAATTCATTCACAGCGTCCCGGATTTGATCACACAATAAAGATATCCGAGTTTATGTGCGCTAACAAGTCGCGTGATCGTTCAGTTAGATTGTGCTCGCCAGGTGTGAACACTTGCACTCGTTCGTTCGTTCGCTAGTTAGTGATTCCTCAAGGGGTCGTTGGCCGAGCTATTAGTAATTAAAATAATTGGCATTTACAATGTTCAACTAACGATGCAGGCAGCCTGCGAGAACAATTGATGCCTAAATAAATTGTATTGATGGTTGTTGAATTGGCTGAATTTTTGCTTGGGATCTGAGCTAATCTATTCCGAAGCGGAGGGAAGCATGAAATGACGGCTCGTCGGAGAGCGTGAATGGAGTGCCGTTGATAAGTGTCTGCCTGCCTGCCTGCCTGCAGCCGCCACAGCCGCCGCCGGGATGCGAATATAATTATGAGTGATTCGGCGCGGATAATTATAAATCAATGTCTTATGGTAATGCGGTATGCGCGCTGATCGATAGATTGCAATCGCGGCCGCTCCGCACCGGAAGTTATAAATCGCGCCAAATCTGAAATTGATCTCTTTTGAAATGCGATATCTTTGCGTGTATTGGCAGCGTAGCCGCCACCGCCAGCGCATAATGTGCGCGAAGAAAGAGAACGCGGGCGGCTGACGCGGAAAACATTAAAAATCGCCAATATGAAAAGGTGTCGCCCGAAATGATTAAGCAGGCAGGCGCCCCTGCAGCGATAACACACATGCCCGGAGGTTGGGGATGGAAAGAAAAACTCTCGCAGCCTCCGGTCTTTCGCCAAGCGCTTTTTTCGCGCGCGCACGTATCTGGATAGAGCTCAATCATTAGTCCGTCGGCGTGTCGAGGATTCTTCAGTGTCGCGTCCTCCCTCTCTGCCCGAAACTTCACTAATCACCTGGCGCAACGATAACGTCCTGCGCCCCGCACACACACACACAGGGATTTGGTACCCATGCTACCTTTTCTCTTCTTTAATTCATTTGCTATCCTCTCGCTCGTCCCCGATGCTATATAATCCGACAGTGAAATGCATTCATATCTGGCGGGCTAATGGCAGGCCGTTTCTCATCCATGTATCCAACAGAAGAAACCTC
The DNA here is from genome assembly GCA_963978815.1 of Aleochara curtula. Classification (NCBI taxonomy): domain Eukaryota; kingdom Metazoa; phylum Arthropoda; class Insecta; order Coleoptera; family Staphylinidae; genus Aleochara; species Aleochara curtula. Next base: position 1,108,926 of record OZ022219.1, read on the forward strand.
TTAATAACGCACCCTCCTATCGCGCTCCGCTCGCCGAAAAAAGGACGATGCATTCGAGCGAGCTCGTCGCGACTTATAATCTCAATCAATTATTGAAAGTCGCGATAAGTTACCTTTATTACCGCAATCGCAGCGAGCCACTCGCGCCAACGAAGCGTCGAGCCAGCAAAACCTAATGACAATACTTCTTCAAACGCCAGCCGGAGACGACGTTTGCGTCTAAAGCAATTTGCTTTTATCATTTTTGAAATTCTTTGCTGCAGAAGACTGATAGTTGGACATGCATCAGATGCACGCTCAACGATTATCACAAAGTGCACGTTATCAATCGTACGTACATCGAAATATTATTAACGTATGGATAATCTAAAACGTCAATAAGAATAAATTTAGACGAAGAGATTTCCTAACAACTCTTAAAACTCGTCAAAGCACATAAAACTAAGCTAATATGAGAGTTGTTGACTTGTCCTTGGACCTAGATTTTTCCAGGATCACTAAACATGCGTAAACATTATTAAAAATGTATGGGGTAGCTTTCTCATAGTTTCTATGAGGGTTGGTATGGCATTCAAGGAGCAGCACATGCAAGTCTAAAGCGTATTGTCCTTGAGATACTACTCTCGTCCTGTGTATTTAAAATGGCATTCAGCGAGGAGCGCCTCAGTCTCAGAGTTCTTCTTGGCGGACTTGAAGACAACTCGCCGCCGTGCGCATAATCTTATCTATCCGGGCGGAGAGTCTTCTCTCGAATAATATGCATATACGGATGGCCATTATCACTGGAGCGCGCGCGAGCACACGTATGACATTGAATTCTAAGATTGCGCGCACACTGTCCAGAGAGAACACTTTTCGGTCCGCGATATGCAGACAGCATGCATAAAGTTGGCGTAAGTGGCGAACAATTATCAACGCGTGGCGATCATCATTCAGCAAAGTTGAGCATTATGCGGATGCGCACACGTTCCCGTCATAAAAGGCGCTCCTCTTATGCGACGGATGCGACGAAGTCGATCGCCAACTTGCCGCCCCCGCTGCGTAATTGATATATAATATAATTACGTGGCGAGGTGTTTAATCTACATCTAATGGCTTGCGTCTTTTATGATGAGCTCGGTCGTCAAGTGCTTGCAGGGCGGCGCGAAAAAATCTGCGCGAGACATGTCAAATCTCGATGCGGTTTTGCCAGTCGCTTGCGCCGTCAAAAGCCATTCTCTCTCGAGTCGTTACGATTATGTCATTAATACCCGGGGTGGCATTGCTTCCGATCGCAGATAGAACACACTCTCGGCGGGCGCTCAATGCCGCCTTTTGCACTTCTTGCATTTTATTATTACCTTCAATATATGCTGCGCTCGTCGTAAAACGGCTTCTTTACTCGAAATGAATGCACACGCCGCGGCCTAATTTTACTTTGCGAATATCGCCAATTTATTAGCGCATAATTTCTAATGCAGCAAAAAGTTAAGCAGGCGAATTTTTATGTACGGACGGATATTGCAGTTGCGTCGAACGCGAGAAGAACAAAGCGACACACGACGAGCGGATATCTGCGCGTATATATCAACGCGAATATCTTACAAAAAGGAGAATATTCTCCGGGTGCTGGTGCTGCGCATTCTGCAGGCTTTCGTTTCCTCATGAATATAACATAAGCGCGAGCGCTGCATACATTCCGGCTGGCACGCGCATACAATATGCAATAGCCAAAGTGCAGGGCAGCAGCGGCAGCAGCAGCAGCAGCAATAGCAGGCGGCTGGCTATCCTGCGCTGCATCGGGCGAATGCGCGTCTCACCACCCGCAGGAGCGGCGCGGGTTTTTGTGTGCTGCGCGCGCGGTGTCCCATATCAGCGCGTTATCTTCGCGCTGCAGCAGCCGCCATATTACTTTCTTATCAGCCGCGTCTCGTTTCCTACTTCCAGCTCGTATCTCTGCCGCTATCAGACGGTGTGCAGGCCCCCGTATCGCTGCCACCAATTGGCAATGCGCCGTCGCACTACCTCCATGCATAGCGAGCGCATGAAATAGCAAACTAAGCAGCAAGACCACCAGACCAACTACTAGCCTGCCTGCATTCCTCGTCCTTCCCCAATTCAAATTTGTTTTATAAGTGTCGCGTCTCGTTCATATTTCCTATTTGCCCCCATATTTCATGACTTTCCCGTCCAATTTATTTTCTTACGCGGCTTAAACTCAAAATTTCGAATTCATTGAAAGATTTGACAACAGGTGGTGAACGTAACCAGCGAAGACAAACAATATCGTGAAATGTTTATCCACAGCAACTGACACTACCGAATATAGCAAGCCGTCTGCTTGTTGGATCCTTGCGTTACTGAAGAAGTCGAAGGTGATGCGTCAACGACTTCTCTAATTTATGACTCGCATCGCGCCCAGACGATCAGGGCAACGAGATGACCAGATAAGTTTTTGTGCAAGAGCGCACACACACATAGTGTGGCCTCGTTCGATTGCCAAGCCCGATGCAATCAAATTATCAACGAATAATTCATCTTTGTTCTTCATTTAGGGCGCAACCCATTCAACACATGATCATCAACAACGACCACATGCGTGTGAAACGTGCAATCAACATCCACCGATCAATTTCATTCGGGCATGCCGACATTGATCATTTCAAAAAATTTAGAATATCAATTTTATTGTCAATTGATTACTTAATCAAAGAGCATAATTCGCTTAGAAATAAATGTCAAAGTTTTGAAACTATTTGGAATTAGCTGATAATTATTGATGTCACGATTGATTTCATCGCTATTGCTTTCCTCGGAAAATATTTGAAAATATTTATTCGAATACAGCTGCCGACGACGCGAAAATATCTTCAAGAGTTGTGTATGTACGCGTGTGGCATGGAACGGCTAATAAACATTTCTGCTCATAACTGATAACACGCCATTGATGAATATAAATAAGGCAAGGCAGTCGCTTATCGCGCGCGTGCATTGCTTGGCGGGTGGTGGTGTTGGTGGTGGTAGTGTCGGAGGCGGCAGCACACTGACGGTCCGAACGAACGAACGAACAACACGATGGTGGCAAGCAACAAGAGTCCACAGTCAACGCAAGGAAGCGAGCGAGCAACAGCGCGCATCCCGCTCGCGCTCACCGGAGGTGGCAGTTGGCGCGCACGCGGGCTCTTTGTCGGATATTTAGATATTCTAATAGCGGCGGGCGCGCTCGCGCTGATAACACGTATGCTAGTGCTGGCCGGGCGCGATAAGCGCCGCGACGGAGAAGGTCGCCAGCTGATAAAGACGATACTCACACCCACGCGCTCGGAGGGGTGCTGCGCGCAACTAGCGCACCACCACTCTGTCGCTCGACGCCAACGCGACTTTAAAGCGGCGAATAAAAGAAACGGCGCACTTAAGAATTGCACTACTTACTTGATTTTTAAGTAGTGACTTTAAACGTTTGCACTTTTTCGACTTTGACATGTGTGCGAATTGTTTGCACAGTGCACGGAGAAGTACACTGCAGCGAGTTGGTGAACGACACCGATGGGAATTGGGACGGCGGCGATTACCGCGATGAGATTAAGACGCGACGCATACAATCAACTCGCGCGCTTGCATATTCAGACCGATTGCATACAGGATGTTTTGCAAGCTACTGCTAAACAACTAAATCGAATTGCAACAATGACGCACGCATGTTTGCTTACTTTTCACCGCGCAGCACCTGCCTGCGAATGACAAACAATGTATCATAAATAATTGAAGGAAAAAAATTATAAGAAAATCTTGAGCAATTAATATGTAATCGCGAGAATGCAGATGAGAAATTGATTCTCAGACGATTAGAGCCGCATCTTTGTTTCGCTGCGAAGTACTTTACTTTTTATTTCATTGCACCTAATTACGTATTAATTAATCAACTATTCGTCTTGAGCAAACATAAACAAAATACCTATTTCGCTCGAATATTATTTAAACGGCGCGATTATTCAGTTATCTGCTATCGATTCAAAGTTACGAGTCGAATAACATACATTCTTAGTTTGTCCAATATTCAGGAGGAGTAGATAGAGAATTTCCCAGCAGTCATTTACATGATCCACAGAACTGTGCGGAGTGCGCGCCCGATATGAAAAGTTAATGCATTTAATGTATGGGAAAACCTACCCTGAGAAGCACACCACCGCGCGCGCTTGCTTGCAACCTTCTTCGGTCTGATAACGATAAAGTTTTCTGCGCGTTTGCTTACCACGCGAGATGAATGTGATAAAGCAACGTGCCACATAATAATAACAAAGACCGTTTACGAATTGCATATTTTCTTATGCGCAATACGAGAATATACGTATTTGAATGCGCGAATAATTTCAGTTTAACAATGTTACCTTTATCGAACGTAGAATGAGTCGGAGGTGGCTTACCTGAAACAGGAAAAATTATTTAAAAACTGATAATTGCTACAATTTGATAAATTGCAAATACTTAAAGAAACAATCAATACAAACAGATAAATCATTAGAATAATTGATTAAATATTGATACAGGCGATAAGATCGAATAGGAGAGTTCGACAGATACGTGAAAAATTATGCAATAGAGACGACTACATTTCGATGGGCAATTATTTAATTGAGTTGTCGTTTAGAATACGAAACGCACAAGTCGGCTTTGCAATTCGATCAGTATTTACTTGCGATATAATGCGCGATAAGAACCGCCAGTTTGATTTAACCAACGCGATAAGGCACAACAACACGAAATGATGATGATAGCAACGATATGATAACGTACTGTACGACGATTACACGCGTACCACATTAGATAAGTGATTATTCAAATACGTCCAACGCGACAGAGACGCTCTCTCTGCAGAGTTGCTGTGCCATGTTGTTGCCTTCCTTTTCGAATTTAACAAACATCCTTCGTTATCAGATTTGGCTGCTGCCATTATCGCATTGCAAATATGCACAGTTCGCGAGCAAAAACATTCAAATTGCATGATGTAGTGCGCAATTTCTATGAAGCAACTTACATAATCTATCATCGGAAATTCTATTTCTATAAATCACCTATTTATTAATATTTAAGTATGTTTATCAAATTGTTTTTCCTATTTATATCATTATTACGAGGAATAAATGTTAGTGTTGCCTTATCACTTTTGTAGTAATTGTAATGAATCACACATATGAGACGGAATGTTCTTAAAAGATCAATTAAAATATTTTCATTCCTTTGTATTTCACTCGAATATAAATCAATGAACGTTTTTGACAGTTCATGATGTTCGTAGGAAATTCTCCGCGAATACTTTTCGCCGCCCTGAAGGTAAAGAACAATGCGATAAAATTGACCAAATATGAAGAGAACGAAAAGGTGCGCAAAAATAAAGCAAAGCAAAGCAAAGCAAAGCAAAAGCAACGATGGCCGACCACGCACGAAATCGAAATGATTTATTATTTTTATCAGTATGCCGCATATCCTGCGTTCTGGATGTATGGACTATGGGCACCTGAAATTCCAGAAAGTCTGAATATTTCGCCGCGAAACACATTTTGCATTCTTCGGTTCGTATTGGCCGATAGGTGGGCGGAATGTGGAGAAAGTGGTGCACACTTAGCAGGCAAAAAGCGCCACCTGCTTGAGCGATGTGCGCATCCCCCCCGCGGTCGAATGCAAGCGGTGGCAACCAACAGCCACCCCCATGGCGGACGAGATAGTGCGCGCGATACTGGCGGCGCGGCCGGCCGATAAGAGGTCCTCCTTAATGACACTCCATTAGCGAGATTAATCTCGGCCGCCGACAAAACCCCGGCATCTTTTTATCATTCTCGTGTGCCGGCGAGAATACCGTTTTTTGCGGCATCGATTGCATGTACGCGCATATTTCATACATATTCCTAACATTTGCGCGGCTGCAGAAATACAAATGCGCTGCAAATGTTTCGGCGCGATAATGAAGCGAAATTGATGCGAGTGTCGCGCATCGGTGATGTTGATACATACTTTTGCGCGGTTCGCGCGCGGAAAATTGTTGGCGGCGGCGGCGGCAGCTGAGGCGGCTGCATGCTGCGCGATAAGGCGCACGCCTGCTGATCTGATAAGCGTCGCTCGCGCCGCCGCCAGTGTACATACATCACGGGCGCACAATAGCAGGGCGGCGAAAATGATTATGAGCGATGTTCCTTCCTTTCTTCCCGCCGCGATTCACCGCTTTTATTATACGCGCGAGCATCATCGCTTAACCGCCAAGTTATTGCAGCGACAAGACGCGCAAAAGAAGGTTAACTCACCAGTGCTCAGACGCAAGTATCGTTTGAGGAGCAGCTTGTTCTTGTGACACGGCCGGTAGAAATCCAACACCATTTTTCGTCGCACCGAGTACGAGGGGGCAGACGCCGCATGAATCGAATGCGGGGGCCGAATCGTCGAATACATCAGTGCGTTGCGCATGTGCAGCTTGGCGGCGTCGCGACGTCCACGCGTATCGCACGTAACTAATTCACTGGCGCCGGGGAATAATATTCATCAGCGCGACGTTGTTCCTCGCTTCGGTCGTGAAAAACAGCAAACCCACCTCTCTCCACTCTGTTGCGCGTTTACAGATCTTACACACAGATATCACGTGACCGCCCTTATCTGCGCCGGCAACACTATATGCTTTATTATTCTTACATGCCCGCTATACCCACAAATAAATACGTACCGAAATATTTATCATAATTAAATATTATAAAATTCGATATCTCTTCTCAGACTTGCGGAGATAGCAAAGCAGTAGTGCGCACCTCAAATTCAGGTTTCCAGGTTGATATTATAAAAGTTGTCTCACTCTTCATCACATCAACTCCAAGTATATCTGGATAATTGCTCATTAAAAATGTTATGATATTACTTGAAGAAGTAACATTTTTATAATATCCAATAAAAATATCTAAATATTTTATGTGAACTCTAACAGCAGCTCAAGCTTCAATTAATTTTATACGCAAGATATAATTAAGAAATTGCAGCTTGATGGAAAAATTTATCAATTATTTAAAGTACGCAAAGAGAAGACAATGATAACAATCGAAAAGCGCGTCGTGATTAGATTATAGTAATCATTTCGGGAACTATGTACTAATAAGATGATTAAAATGAAAGGATAATGCATGACATGATAATAGAAAAGTTTGAGACACTCGAGAATACAAGTGATTCTACTTATGTGATGTTAAATATATGTAAATACGAAATGTATAACTAACCGGTATACTGTGCGATAAGATATGATGTGACTGATAGGAGAATTGCAAACTGGTAGATAGGGGAAGGTAGGCAATCGTAATGAATCCACACTAACGTTGCGCGATGTTTAACGCTGAATTCGCTTGCCGTTTAACATAATCTACCGAGTGAAGCATAAATCTCCAAATAGATAACGATCAAAAACATTTCATTTTCATAGCCTTGAAATTAACCAAAAATAAATATTGCGCTTCATCCTTATGCAATTATCCTTGCGCTAATTCGAGGCGCAAAAAGTATTTATGACATTATGAGTTTAGCATAGACAGTTATGTGCTGTTAGCTTTGCTGGAAACAGCGCTGAAAGTGCCTTAGACGTGAACTAATTGCTAATTTATTTAATTTGCTTAATTAGCACTTGTCTTTTGTTACGTTTAAACCGGGATAAACGAAAATACCAAGAGTTATAAATCACCTCTCGTTTCGAAACTATATTCCTTAATAGTCATAATAATATTTTGATTTCATATCTATTTTTGGAACTAGTCTAATCAAAAAAGTGAATAGTGTTTCGCCATCAATGCGTGATAAATTGAGTAAATTTTCTATTGGGAATAATAATTGTACTTTTTTCGATATCACTTTATACACACGAAAATGACGCGATGATTAAAACACAAGAAGACTATTGTTACACATCACACGCGTTCTTAGCTTATCAGCTGCCTGATTAATCTTATAATGAATAATAACAATCCGTGCGCTAAGCGCGTACAATTGATAATTAATATATGTATGTGCTCGGGAGCACACGAGCGGTGGCTCATGAAAAAGATACCGAAACATTTTTATGAACCATAACACGACCGCGGCCGAAGCAACCTTTTAGAATGTTCATAAAAAGTTGGCGAATCGCTCTCGAAACGTTTTGGTGAATGTCTGCAAATGCATCGTCATTGCGCGAATAATGCACAATGCCTTATGCATAGTATGCACTAAGATTAATTACGTTTGTTCTTATAGCGCTGCTTCCTATGCGACCGGAGACTATTCATAATCGTTTTGATGGCGCTACTGCATGTTTTGCATTCGAGATACACGTAGAATAATGAGCGGTGTGCGCACGAGACACAATAACGGCTTGGCGGCGGCTTCATGCGACTAAATGACCGTGCTGTTTGATTTTTATAAGCGCCAAAAGGCAAGTGACCCTTCTCATCTTCAACGTTAATCTTGTTTTTATGCCATTTGCTACTCACTCTTTCGCTAAAACTTGTCCCCGTCGTCTTTAGAATATTATATCCTATTCAAAGGACACCCTGAATTTATTCGCTATGTTCGAAAGTCGCAACATACAGCTACTTAGTTCAACAATATCTCATCTCACCCCTAACTAACTGACCAAATGCTGACCATCTGCGTACAGAAACAGTGACCAGAAAAAGTTGAGTGATAATCAAGGACTCATGAAAACCCAACCCATACTCAAACTACATCAGCTCAAGAACTTTTGTCATATGTATTGAAATATCCTTTCTTTCCCATCACGCTATAATCGAAATCTTTGATTTATCCTTGCAAATGAAACACGCTGTAATCCTATTCAAAGGACGAATTAATTTGAAAGGTAGCTCATAGAGGGCAAACATAATGTTGCTTCTTGTTGCTGTTGGTCGTTAAACATGTAAGCAAAGTGGTGTAGTGCTGGCTCGCTGCCTTGGCATGAGCGAGCCACAAACATTCACATTATACATATTCGCCGAGTTTTATCTGGCGCACTGATGCGGCCGCTACGATAAGATGGAAAAACGCTGATAGCCGGCACGTCAGCTTTACCATCAGATAAGCAACAATGCCATAGTCGTTCACATGCACACATCCCCGATTACATCAGTGGGCAAAAGGTGTACTGATGTATGTGTGTGTATGTTAAGTTACCATCATGGACACGTCCACGTGCAGGCGAATAAATGAAATGTTGTTATGTATGTGCATTGCGTACAAGAGAGTTTGACGCGAAATTCACCTTCATTTGGTTGCAAGCATACGTGTTCGTGCAATAAGATCGCATAACATTATATAAATGTACCTATATTTGTGTATGTATGGCTTTTTTTCGACTCGGTACAAACTTATCATCAGGTTTAATCTCTTCCTTCATTTGACTCATTTATATTTCTTTTGTGCTAAGTTGGAACGAATGCAAAAAACACAGAAGTAGATTTAGATTTGGTGCTGATGCTTTTTTAACATGAAATATACGGCTATCCAAAACTACGTGCTCTGAAAAATACGTTCAACTACTTCGAATGAGTATATTTCTTATTTTGGACACCACCATCTATGCATATTTTCGTTTGCCATAATTGATGCGCGCTGTCATAAATGGGCAGAGTCGAGAGGAAAACGCCATCAGTGAAATAAATGTCTTCGGCAGGCTTTCTTGTGCTGTAGCCATAGATCACCACCCCGGGGCCGGTCGAGGCGATCATCCCGTGCGCTTATCAGTGCTTGGACACACGTCAAGCCGCCCCTCGTACTCAATCTAGCATCGTGTGCACACCACACTCTATAGAGATGCATCCGTGGCGGCAGCGGCGAGTTGGTTTTTGCGCGTGTAATACTCCACCCCGTATGAGAGACTAATAACGATATTAAGATGTTTCCTCACTGCCGGTGTTTCACCCATTTGCTTGCGTTGACGAAGGCAGCAAAGCGGTGAAACAATAGACTGCGAATGGGGGAGGGGTAGGAAGTATGTGTAAAGTGGGCATTTATGCCACAAACAATTTGTTCGCATTGCCACCCCATAAAGCACACGTCGCAAATTACCGGCGAGGGCCGTCAAGTCAAAAGTCACCCGATAATCGGGCCTCCCAAGTATTAAGAGGGTGCGTGCATATCCGAGCAAGTTATGTGTGTGGGCTTACGGTTTCCAAGTTTGCAAGAAGGGTAAGTTTGATAAATTCCAGATTTACGTATCGTTTATGCCGATTAACTATTCAACTACTTAATGCAAGTTATTTATAACTTAATTTCAGGCAACGTTAAACATTTGCATAAAAAGTAAAATTGCTTGCGAAAAACTCCGATGAAAGAAGTTAAGTTAAGAGGGATGCAAACGCTTGATCAAAACAGCTGTGAACTTTGGCCTATAGAAAAATGATATCAACTCTCAACGATAAATGATCTACTTCCTGCCGGTCGCCTTTAACCCCCTCAGGCAGCAACCCTTAACATTCGAGCATTAATAACGTCAGGAATGCTAACCTCAGTGAATATATCAGTCGATAATCGGAAATTTGAAAGACTTGTAGTTGTTAATACGAAAAGCGAAGTTGATTGAATATGAGTGGAATTCTCATAATAAGTAAGTGAGTTTGCTCATTCTTCTTCGGCGAGCTGCTGCTTCTTCATCTTGCGTGCTCACGTCGCGTCGTGAAATTTATAAAACGAATAGGCGAATAAATAGAAGAAGGACGGTGAGTTCGTTTGCTTTTGGGAAATGATTGATAGTGGTTTTTAAAGGAGGGCTCGTTATCGCCGCTACTAAATGGATATTATCATCGAGAACATTATTTATCGCGCTATCTACCGTGCGCGCACGGAGGCGGAGTGATGCTGCGCATTGAAGCAACACAACGGCGACGGCGGCGGCGGGCGAACGAGCGTTTCTTTCAAAAACGAGAGCAGAGAAAAAGCGATGAGAAAACAACTACGCGCTGATAGTTGAAACGCGGCACAATCACACGTGCACACACGTGCCGCGAATGCCTAATGGAAAAATAAAGAAAAAGCCCATGAAATAATGCGTTTTCTTTTCGGCCGTTATCGCAGCGACACGCAAATAACTCTTAAACGCCCTCTCCTCGTTCTCCCGGAATGCGCGTCATCCATACACAGATATTTAAGTTAAACTCACGCGCGTATACGTTTGCCGCCGCCTCTTTTGTACTCTTCATAGATAAATGTATAAGGTGAGTTGCGATGGCGTGGCAGGCGAGGAAAAAAATGCGAGCAGTATCAGACGACGCATGAGGGCGGAAGAAAAATCAAGTGACAGACGATAATATTTCGCGGCGCGGTGACGCCGCTGCCGCTGCCGCTGCCACTGCCACAGCCGCCAACAACGCAGAGGCTCTCTATCGTTTTTCCGCACCGGTGCGCCCGCCAGCCGCCTGCCAAAGAGCCGATAGTCGGTGGTCGTCTTGCGTCGCGATGATAAGCGCTTCGAACGTGCACATGCCGCCAATGCCACCGCCGCCACCACCACTACTATTGTCACCTTGTCAGCCAGCCACCTCAAACAAGCGGGCGGCGTGAGCTTGCGCATCGCTCAAAGTAGATACGAATTATTCATGTTCGCTAAACATTTATCCTTTCCAACTTTTCCTCCGCCAATTATTTGACGCAAATGACCATTTTGTAAAAATTATTATTGTCACGCATCCCCAAACATTTGCAGCGCATGAAAAATCTGCAAACGGCGCTCGTGATGGCTGGTAACCGCCGATATGTCAGTCAGTCGATCACACGTGACCGAATTTTATTGGCAACTCGTGGCGCGCGCGCGTCCTCATCGTTGACACTCGCTGTCGATGGCTCGCCGCCCCGCGCAGTGAGACAAAAGTGTGCGCCACTCACGCCAAAAAGCGACGAACGCGTTCGCCGCTCGATTGCACAGATAAAACGCGCGCGATGCTGAAGAGGCGCGCATCATAGATGAATGAATCGCACTCCCGCGCGCCAGCCGTATCTCTGATGACTGGTGTCGCGCGAAAAAAGGCAAGGGTGGCTCAAAGGATGCCAGAAAATAATAGAGGTCGTCAATACGAATCAATAGAACTGCAACTTTTCTCATCATCCGCAAGTCACTCAACTAGCTGGCACTCTCAAGCGTCGAGTGAATTCAATTGTTCTTCGGTTACCATCATTGGTAGCAGTGGTAACCGCGTTGAGAGACCAGTAAGTGAGCATAAAAATGACTAACAACCAAACGTATGTAGTAATTTGTTGAATTGATGTCTCGCTGCTCGCTCATTTACATAGAAGCCCCGAAAAAACTTGTTTATGCGTAACATCGCCTTACAAGCAGCCATTAAAAGGTAAGACAACACACTAAAAGACATTCATTCGAGGCGTAAACACGCGAGAAGCGCAGCGAAAAACGCGCGCGAAGAAGAAGCGCGCTCAAGAAGAAGTAAGAGAGCGGCGAGAGCGCGACAAGTTTGTTGGTTTGTTCCAATAACAACAACACGCGTGTAGGGATGATGATGATGGTCACTTTAAGCCGCTGTAAGCTGCGCGAGTGCAGGAAGGACAACAGCACCACTTCGGCGCGAGCGCGAAGAAGCATCGGAGATGCTTATCTCTGCATGTAGGTGGCTTGTAAGTTCGATGCTTTAAAGTGCTTCTCGGCTGCCTCGTCGATGACTTGAAAATTGCCTGCTTTAATGTTTTTCGATACAAATTGAATGCTTTTCGGGATTGCCTCCTTATAAATTGCTCGTTCGAATGAAAAATTTTAGATTAATGATAATCAAATGAATTCAAGATTAATCAAATGCATAAATACGATATTACTATCCAAGGAAAAAAAACACACCGAAATGAAAATTCATTTAACACCGAAACCTATTATAGAATTTGCGTCGACGTTTAGTTACAAATTACATAAAGCACACAATCGCTAAAGGTGCAGCTAGTGAACGAACCGTGGAGATTAAGTAATATCTTTAAGACGCATAATAAGTCATCGAACAAAAGCTTATTGATTCGCTGATAAATAAACATTTAGCACGCTTATCTCTTCTGGAAATCGACAAATATAATAAGCAGTTAAATTTCAAATAGGACTTGAATAATCTATTCACAATAACTTATAGTCTTAAACGCGCGGAGATAATATTTATTACATTTACTTTTTGATTAATATTTCGAAATTTTCATTTTCGTCCAAATAATTTCTTTCGAACGCGAACACCACTGGAAGAAATAAAATTGAGCCGAGTAAATTACGTTATTAAGCACTTTCTTGACTCGTAAAACTAAATCAAAGACGAGGAATCGAATAAAGAAGGTCACTATCAACGGAATAGTACAAACTATTAAGGAGCTATCTAATCGATCGCGCAGATCTATTGAAATGGAATTATACTCAGCAGTGTGCTGCCGGCCCCGACTCTTTCAATCATTCATTCGTACCACCACACCGCACACGGTCCTCGTCCTCGTCCTCGCACTCGTCGTCGTCTTTCTTCAATCTCATTCGATGACTTGCCCGTCCGACTTGTGCGGCGATGATGTGGTGCGCGCGTGGCTGTATCTTGTCTTGCATTTCAATTTCTATTTCCAAAGCGGCTCTTACTATTGCTATGATAGCGCGCGAGCGCAGAGTATTGTATCATCTTATCAATCGTATCAGGCCTATTGTTACAGCCGTACATTAAGTACGATCGCGCAAAGCCCATTCGAACCGTCAAAACCACAACGCAAAATGTACACACATGCAAACGTTGTGCCAAGCGCATGAGCAAAAAGGCGCGGGCACCATGAATAACACACGACCGCGATGATGATAATGATGATGATGATGATGGTGAAGAAACCAAAACGAGCAGGAGAAGAATATGAAGAGTTGGCAATCAATGATGTGATGAAAGCAAGGCGTTTAATGTGATTGAATGTATGTTAGCTGCTAATAAATTCTGAGTCAGCATTTTATCCAATTGACTTAAGTTACCTACATTAATTTGTTTAAGATGTCGATGTCGTTTCGTAACTAAACTTTTAATTGCCATTATCTGAATTGTACATGACTTCACAAGCAAGCACCTAGGACGAACGCATTCGAAATAAAGTTGCTACTAATTGTGTATCAGCAAACTTGACGAGCAAATCGCAAGTTTACTTAACTCGAGAAGAGCATATTGTACCATAATGGAACGACGAAATCTAACTGTTAACAAAATCACGAATGCATATACACAGACAGGAATTAGAAATGGAAGTTGTCGAGGCAAAATTTCAACATGGAATAAATGACGTGTAAGGTGCGCGCACCGAATACGTAATGAGGTTGCGCGCAAAAAGCACGCGCTCAACCGATTTGCGCCGCTCGTGCACCATACTAAATCTCATTCGCATCACATAACGCACATAATACCATCATCCACTCACTTCTTGTGTGTATTAGCATCGCGCAGGAGACGAACCAACGAATCAACGAACGTGTGGCGTTCGCCGCCGCTGCTGCTGCTGCTGCAGCCGCCGCCAACGCGTATCTTTAATCTTTGTCAAAACGTCCTCCACTGGCCAGGGAGGAAATTATTCGACCTCGTACACCCTCCCGCACCCCTCAAATTCGTGACTGGCATTTCAATCATTTAATCATATACGAAATACGACCAAGATTAATAAACATCTAAATATTAAAACAACTGAAAATTTAATAAACTGTACGAATATGCAAACTCTAGGAAAATACTCGCGATAAGCATCAATGTACGAAAGGAAGGCGGTGGCGGCGGCGGCAGCGGCAGCAAAAGATAATATCGCATAGAATGGCATTGCAAGCGAATCGATGCGCGGCAGTGATAACGAATTGGAAGCGCGTTATCGCGCGGAACGAACGTGCAGCCCCGCAGCGAACGAACGTGTACATGAAATACAAATGCATAATGCTATTGGCAACTTTCTCGCCGCCAAGCATGATGGTGGTGGCGGTGGCGGCAGCGGCAGCAGTGCGATAAGCGAGCGCGTGGTCGACTGGTATCGGCGCTCATCAATCAGCGGGCGGCGAGGCGCGCGATAAGCAAAAGTTTTAAGTTTTGCGGAAGGAGATAAGCACCCAGGCGACAGACAGACTCTCGACGCGCATGATTTCAGTACCAGCCGGAAAAAACACTACGTAATACACAAACAGCGCATAAGGGTTGAGATAAAGCGAATAAATCTAATAATCAGTCGCTGCCATGGACAACCACAATATGATGATATGCAGAAAACGTAATATCCCATAAATAAGAATTCTTCTTTGAATTTCTACTGCATACATTGAAATTACTGCTTTAAAGAAAGACTTTGACTTGATTCAACATTTCACAAATCCAATATCAATAATCAATACAATTTTGTAACATCTTCAAAATGTGCTATGGCTTTTCCGACAAGGTAATATTTATACTCTCAGATTTTCAGTTTAGTTTTAGTATGCAGGAGTCATTAGTTAGTTTTATTTGCACAAAGCGAGTCGTTTTTTGCGCACATTAAATTTATATACGAGTGAGCAAATATATATCTCTTCAGCGAGAGAGATGCGTCCAGCACGAGCAAGCAGTTGTCCTCTCGTTTCGTGTTATTTTTATGATTTTTACATGTAGATATCAATTTATATATGTGTATTTGCTCGAACAATACTATTTCAGCGTACGCGTATAAGTGTGCTTTTGTTAAGGGGGCGGTCTTTCTGCCAATGATTTTTCACATCCACCACACACTGACCTTCAATGCGTCGAATGTGTAGGTGTGCTCTGATATGGAGTACGTGTGTATGCCGCACATCGAAGTGATTCTGATCTCTGCAGTGTTTTGCATGGGGGAACAATAAAGATCATTTCGACAGATTCGGGTGTTTTTAGTGGTCGCGGGGAGCGCGCGTACTGATAACGGAGAAAAGGCCTGCCATTACCATTACCATCCACTACTCGCGCATATAGCACTTGTGCATATATACATAAATGTTAAATACAGGGTCGTATTCCCTACAAAAAATATATATAAAGCTGTCATAAAAAATTGGTTGTTGTTTTATTTACAATAAAACAAACAGCGGACGTATAACTTTATATGTCACGGGTAACGCAGAAGAGCAACTAATAAAAAAAATGTCCATTGTTTGCGCTGAAAGTTTAATTTTAACAAGTGCCAAGTGATAGCAAAGATGGTGAAATTCTTCGAAACTCGGATAAATCGAATTGATTGTTGTTATACAATCACATCACACCCGTTGAATACGCAGCAAAGTGGCAGATTTACATGCAATTGAATTTATTGAAAATTTGCTACGTACGGCGCAAACTGACAACACATGCGAACGAGGTGCACGTGACTAATAGCTGTGCATGGTGCACGTGCAGCACATTTAAATGTCAGCGAGTACTAATTCAATAGTGATTGGATGTTTTATTATCGCCATTTGCCGTTCGCGCGAACCGCGTTTTCTACTCGCGGTTGCACTTCTCTTCTCAATGATTGTCTCATTGCCTCACGATGTTTTTTAATCGCTTTATTTCAACGAAATCGCTTACACCTAATAAAGTATTCCACTTGTTTTGTTTTTCTATTTTTAACGTCAACTTTGCGACTTCATAATTTGTAATCTGCGGAGGAAAGTTAATCATACAATGTCCAGTTATAACAAATTTAATAATGCTTCCGCCAATCCAAGAACCATTTTAATATCTGTTATAGTTTCCAAGATATTCGCAAAAATATGCACCCCTAATTTCTGTTCAACTATTATTCGAACAAGCGCTTAAAAGTTTTCAATACGATTCAAATTTTGTTGGTCACAGAAAAACGCGGCTGTACCAAGATTGGAAAACATTGTCTATAGAGCTTTTGTGCTTTTTGTGCTTTTTGTGCTTTTTGTGCATTTGTATAACTAGCTGCTTTCCATATCTCGCAATCGTTTTGTTTTGGTCCGATTTATTTTCACTTTGCGCGTTTCCCAATTGTATGCGTGTTGCATGTACTCCATTCTTGTTATGCGTCTCTTGCGCAGATCTTCTATCAGAGTTGTTTGGTGTGCACTGCAGCACTCCTGCAGAAATGCACATATTGCGTTTGGTCGTGCGGCGTGCGCGTGTACGACACGTGTATGACTGTATGCGTATACAACTTGTATACAATTATACGGTAAACAATATCATTGGGAAGACGCTGCACGACAAGCGCAGAAAACAGAAAGCTTGCTGCGATTTACGATAAGCGCAAGCACTGCACGATTGCAAGGTGGTTGGTGTGTGCATTCATTCTTCGTGGACGAAACAACAAAAGGTCTTCAATGCAATTGGTGAAATACATTTTTTAATCAAATTTACTTGCGGATTTCTGAAACCTCCCCAATGTTTCCCCCCAAGTATCCGAGTAGGTACTTACTAACTTTGCGTATACTTTTCCATCCTGGCAGATAGTTATAAACAAACAAGATTTTTCCAAATAGAGTAGAAACTGATATACGAGCATCTAAGATGATAGTTCGTACTCCTCTCGTACGACTCGTTCGCAGAGTGATATGATCGGCAATATCAAGTTACAGGTAAAATGCACGAGATTCCAATCAGCGATAAACACATGCGCTTATTCCACGAGCCGGAGCCAGTAAGTGCACGAATGCGTATCTAGCACATCTATGACCAGGACGAGTTTGAAACAATCTATGCGCTATCGAGTGAGTGCACCTTCTTGGCGCGCGTGCACGCACAGGAAGACGTCCTCCTCGTCGAGGGTTAATCTACGCTTCTATCGCACGTGTACGGAATATGCATTCAGCGATTTGCTGCAGCATGCAACGCTGCAGGTCTCCGACGCGCCGGCTAAATTATGCGATTTATACGCAAATAATATTGCAATTTGCGCGCTGTCGCTGCTTTGGGAGCTGCTGCGCCGACGGATAAAGAAGTAATTTGCAATGCGCTAACGATAAATTACCCGCGCACGCCAATTGCGCTCGTGTTATTAATCGCGCATCTTCGATCAGCACATAAAATCTCTCTCTTTCCCTTTCGCAAAACATACACGTACACACGCAACTGCTAATTATGCGGAATGCAACTCTTGTACTCGCGTAATTATCTTATTAAAGCAACAACACACACACGTTGTGACATCGAAGAGGCGGGACAGTGTTTTGACAACAATAGAGACAGCGAGAGCGACGCGCATTCAAATTGATAAAAATGCCTAACACTTAAACCTCCCCGAATGGTTATTTTTGTAAAAAAAACTGCAAATATCTCGTGGAAATCTCAAAGTCGCATTGCATGTCTGTCCTTCAATGGCGGTGACGTCAACCGGGGGCCCGAGACGAAGAGAAGCACGAAGAGATAACCACGTTCGACGTTCGTTCTTCGATGGTATCATGGATGTGCGCCCTTCGGGATAGACGAAGACGACGAGCGAGCGCGCGCACTTTGCAGCATTATCGCTTAGTGCCATCGAAGTCTCCGGCGCGCTTATCGCACCGGGAATCGCGCTTATCGCGAAGAGAGCCCCCAGCCCCCGGGCCGCCTGGTCCGCTGTGCTTGCGTCGAGAACTCGACAAAGACACACACAGGCACTATGCGCAATCTTATCGAATCGCTGCTTGATTGACAGCAGCAACCCGACTGAGTGCCCGATTGCCATCTTGAGCAGCGTTGATGCATTGCGCGCGCGTTGCAGCTGAAATGCATCTTTGAACGTAATTGAAATTTCGATTCGGCGACGCGATAACGCGCATTCTACAATTACAATCACTTGAAGCCAAATTTCGTCGCGGACAATTTCGGCGCGATTCCGGCAAACTTGATGAAGAAATAGCGAGTAAGCAGATTTTATGATTGCGCAGAAAAATGCAACGTTCCACTTTTTGAACTAAGCTATTAAATCTTGCGCGCGTAACTTTTACAAGTTTTAAACTCCATTGATTGATCTGATCTTATCGCGCGAGCGCGAATTTATAGCCGGTCACGAACGAAAAACTCCAGACATTGTTCTGCCTTTTATTTGCCGCCGTAAATACGCGCAATCAAACAGAGGAAAACTCACCTATTTGTTCAAATTTAAATTCCACCATTGCAATTTCCCCAATCATCAAGCGAAAAACATTACGCGTACTAAAATATAAACTTTTCTTCAACCGTCTGAACTAATTTAATTTCAAACCCGTACACGTCCGCTCGATGAGAATGCTCAACTTAAACTGGAGGATGACTTGATACTAAGCACCTAAGTAACCCCCAGTTTCGACAAGTGAAAGAAATGCACCCCTCGAATTTTTAGACTCAGCTTGTTTGTGCACCCCATGTTTAGACTAATCATAAAAGAATTATCACATTACAATCTTATCAATGTGTAAAAATCAACAATTCTCCGACATCCCTTCACCAGCGTGAAATGCTAATTATAATTTGTTAAAATGACATCATACCACCGAGAATTTCAATTTTGTTCCATTACTTGCATATAGACAACACCTGTTGCTTTACCGAGCAGTCCTTTCATCCCTAGTGTGAAACTTTCAAAGGGTAAAACTTTGATAATAAGAGTTGCGAACATGTATCCGTTCATTAAGCACGTTTAAACTATTTTTCTTACGAAAGTTTTTCTATGCAGTGTTAAAGATTCAACCTTTCTTTAACAAAAAAAAAAACGCTAAGTATTATGGGTCATTAAACTTGCGCGCATAAATAACAATAAATAATTACAATCAATGACTATCTAATTAGTTTACTTCGAGGGCGAGTCATAATGCAGGCGGCGGTCGTCGCCTATCAGCGCGATACTTTTTCGTGTATTATAAGTAGGCGGCGTGCTTATCATATCCTATCGGTTGTTATCGCTTACAGCGAACGCGTTTTAAAAACGGCATGGCGCGCATGGAATTGTTTATTATAATATCGGAAGGCTCGCGCGCGCTCACCCTCATCAATCCGTAATCGTAGTGAACACGGGCGCGAGCCGATGAATGCGAAAACTCTTTCGCCGGCGCGGCGCTCGTTCCGTGCGATATCAGCATGCGATAACGGCGGACCGGGGCGGGCGGCACACAAATAGCGCGCAAGCGAGAAGCACGAATATTCCATTTCGAGTCGCCGCCGTCGCCAGGGTCCGCACCTAGCCACCAACGCTCTTATCAACGGCGCGCAGATTCCTTATCGCCGCCGAACACAACAATGCCATTCACGCGCTCGCTCCGCATACGTAACATTCGAATAATGTCTGGGGGTCCTCTTCGACAAAAAATATTTTAAATTTTACCTACTTTATCGTGACACAAGTGCTATAATCGAAGAATATTGGCCAAATATTTAATTGAAATGGGTACTCAATTATGCACAACTTGCAAGATGTTGCAAGATGCTGTTTGTTGTAAAAGCTCTTAAAACATGGCCGATTAAAACCACAAGAAAAAAGAATGAACGGCGGCGTTGTCATAAGAACGGCAGTAAGTAAAACCAGCCATAAACTATAAATTTATATACATATTCAATTAATTTTATTACGCATCCATTTAAGGCCGACGCCGCAGATTTATCTCTATCAGCGTCTCGCTCAAAGAGTTGGACGCATGGCTTCGCTTAATGTCTATTGAAATGTACGATTTTTAACGGTCGCCCAATGGAACGCTGAGTGTTTTACACGCGATTAGATTACTTCTTACGACATGTCTCGCATGCATTTACTGCATTTGTCTGCTTGTCTTCATTCTCTTTAATTTTCGTTTTTATTAAATTAAATATTCGTTTAGGGAGTGTCTCCGTCCGTACTCGATCACTATCCAAAAATTAAGTACTCAATACTTTATCCAACTCGGTGAGAAGAAGTCAACTTTTAATTAATTCCAATTCTTGTTTATCACTCTTAAAAAATGTTTTGACACAAATTATGTACAATAAATCTTATTGTCCTGGTGTGCTCACAGACATTTGTAAAATATAAATCAGATTGCACATGCAGTATGTGAAGCAAAAAGATGCGTCGTTAGAGTGCTTGCTTATCTTGGAAGCGCGCGTGTGGCTTAAATAATATCACGCAGGTAATGGTGTGCGAATGCGCGATACGAAACCAAGACTCACATGCTTGCCGCCCCGCCGTACTTACGATTTTTGTGTGTCATTAGTGCGTCGCACAACATGAACAGCATGCATGTACGTGCATAAAATATATTTGAATGATTTCACTTCCGACGCGCGCTCACGACATGATGAAATCGAAGACAGCGCACACCCGCTTCGCGCTCTATCAATTTTTTACAGCTCATCTGGTGGCGGTTCGCGCACCCCCAATTTTTCTGATATATTTGTCTAGCGCGCTAGATGAGCTTGAAATATCGCATTCGCGTTTTGATCGTATCAGCGAGGATGCTCAAAGAAAACTGTTTTTCTTCCTTCGATTTCCCTATCGCGTTTTCCACGCTACATTTGATAGTTCGATGTTGAATTTTACGCAAATTTATTTCCAAACGTGCTGATTTAATATTTGTTTGTGCCACGTATTATCTAATATATATTTTAGCGAATAACGTTAGTGAAATACAATACAATACAATACGAAGAGAATACATAACAAAATAGAACGTGTGGTCGGTCAAATAGGCAACTGCCGCTTGGCAGTTATGGCATTCGGGAACGAAATGCGCGCGCGCGCGAGTTGAACGCTATCTGGGTTGGTAAATGGTCAAGCCAGGTCAGACAATCAGATAATTAATGTAGTATAAACAGGAGATAAAAGACGGATAACGTGCGCACTCATACTGGCAACGACGACATGCGATGAATAAAGAAATGCAAACGCAAACGCAACAGATAGATACACTCGCGGCCACCAACACAATGCCTATAGTGGAATATTATTGCATTGAGTAAATTTCGAGATAAAAATTTCACGATAAAAACGTTTATTGTGCTGCTAAACAAATTCCATGACAAAACTCGATTCTTTGTCCGACCAAATTTATCTAACTCGACTCTATCTCCGCCTGTCTCTCTGTTCGTCGTTTCTGCAATCCGCCGCACGCATCATGCATCATTAATATTAATTATTTTTAAATAAATTAAATGGCGATAGAAACACACTGAAAAACATTGAGCAAATTTGTGCATTTTTAGTATAAACACGTCGTCATCATCAAGGAAGCAAGGAAGTAACTCTTGCGTGAATATTGATAAGGCTGCCAGGACGCTGATGATAAAGCAAAAACGCGCACATTGCGAGATGTGGTGGTCGATGTTATCAGAAGCGTGGCCAACGTGACTATCAAAAGGAAGCCGCCTTTTTTGACTATACAAACAAACAAAAAACGCGAGCTCGACCAACACACCATCTATCTATGCATACGAGCATATTTATTATGCGACTCCCTTGGAAATTTTTGGCATTCGTCTTTCGCAGCCGCTTCTTTCGGTGCGATATCGGCGTACGCACAGGCGACGGCGGTCGCGATGGGGGTGTCAGCCCTGCGCGCGCGATTATGTATGGCCACGAATGTGTGCAAATTCGATAAGGTTTTTCAAGTTGGACGACAGCGCGATTTATAAACACGCGCGCGCGCGGTGGTGGCGGCGACGGAGGGTGGAATGTGTCACATGACATCTCATAATGGACTTCTCTGCTGCTGACTGATAGCGGAGGCGGCGACGACGGCGACGGCGGTGGCCGCATATATACACGCACACAGTGCCGTTATGAAAACATATGAAATATATTCAATCTGCAAATGGGCGATAAAGGCGGCGGCGGCGGCGGCAGTGGTGGCAGCAGCAGCAGCAGCAACAGCAGCCTGCCTTCACGTCGTATGCGAACTGATAATGTCTGTCCGCCGCCCCTTCTAAAGTATATCCATTTAAATTTGTTGTTATTTGCTAAATTCATTGAATAAAATTGAATGTACAATGAAACGAAACAAAAATTTTAAAGTTTCCGAATAGTCTTACTAAAATGGTTAGGCAATTGAACATTTTTGAAATAGTTTGGAACACATGGCCACAGTCAAAAATATTTTCAGCTTGACAGGCAAGCGAGTAGAATTATTGCAGTAGGAAAAATAGCAATAATAAAAAATGCACTTTGAGATAGTTTGTGATAAGAACGCGAGTCACACATGTTGGTATGCGTTGCGCACGCGGATGAAATAACTTTATCGGATGAAATTATTAACTTATCTCTCCAAATGCATGGCGGCGGGCAAGTTGTGAGTGGCGGTACCAGCATAAGATATCTTGTCCTATCTTCAACTTTGCTCGCGCACTCTGCGATAAACTAAAAACAGCGCGCGTGTTTCCCTCATTCGTGGCACATATATAGTTTTCCAAATAACAGAGCCAGCGCAAGTCGCACACTGTTTGTGCTCCTCTCATAATCCAATTCTAATCATTTATGCGCATTATTCGTAAGAGCGTATCCTTCTCTCGCAAACAATTCGTGCGCGCGCATTTAGAAGGATTCAAAGTGGGATGCTATCGCCGCATGTGTCAATTATGCCTATTGATGACATGTTATTATTGGTGGATTTGTTTACTGATTGCAAGCCGATTATGCCGCGTTAATACACCACCGCGCGCTAAATGAACGGCGGAATTTGAATGAGTCCTTTAGGACTTCACGACGTCGTCTGGATGAATAAGCAGCGCATGTCTTGCATGCGTCCTTATGAGCCGCGTATAGCTTTAGGGGAGGCGGGCGGATGATGGCGGTGGCGGTGGCGGCGGCGGCAGTTTGATATATTTATACGTTGACGTCGATATATAAATTGTGCGATCGGCAAGCCCTTATCTCGCGTCGGCCAGCCACGCACACAACTCAACCGAGAAGCGCACTGCCACCGCACAGGACGAGTGCAGAACACAAGAGGAGCGCGCCGCCGCTCAGTTCTCTCCCAGTCCTGGATATGCATGTATATTGCACATGATTCACTTGCTCTCTGCTATCATCGCACCATTCGTCTCGTCGTTCCGTATTATTACGTCCGTCATTTTACTAAACAAAGTCTGCGCGTACGTAATTCAAATCAAAATCGTTCACAAACTTATACTCTCAACCCCCTTTCTAAAATCTTAAAATTCACGCAACAAGTATTTTTATAATATGATAGCAAAAGATACTCTAAAATTAGCGACAAAGTTATTAGCGAAAACCTTTTCTCATGGCATAATGGTTAAGGCAAAACAAGTTGATAAAAAGCAGTTATGGGCAGCAGCAATTTGCTACTGAACAGTAGTCGCCAACAAACGACTTATGAAATTCGTTTTATTTTCCATTTTTGTTGCTTTTTGCTGGCGTCTTGTGCGAGGTTGGCTTTACAGAGGGCGAATATGTTATAAATGCAAATTAATATAAAGATCTTTTTATCGGCAGCCAAGGTCGGTCTTGAATATAATCAGTCGTAATAAGTCCGGTAATTGCATGTATAATTTAACAGAAGGTGCCACGCCACGATTGCGATGTCGAGATAACCGATATATTGCTCCGCTCTGCATAAATGTATTACCACGTACGCGCCACTAAACTTATTACAATGTACCTACTTCTTTAGACCTCTATTTCATGCGTCTTAATATGGGGGTAAGACGAAAAGTGCCGCTTCAAATTTTCAATGAATCAAGGATAACACCAACCTTTCTTATTGAAGTCCTCGGTGGCTGCATCCTCAAAATCCCGATCTCGAGTGGTCGAACTTGGAATAGGAAGTTTCTCATGTGGTTCGCCTGCAACAATTAAGCAACTATCAATGCTAATTCAATAACAATAAAATCGTTGCCTACATATTATATTTTTAAGCTGTTGCAATTAAAGCCGGCATGTGCTCGCCTGGCAAGTGTTTAAGTACATCGACTACAGGCGAGTTTTTCATAAGCGCGCGCGCGCGTGTGTGTTAAAGACGCGATATGATCGGTGGCCGGTCTCATTTTCGAATGATTTCATTGTTGTTTTCGTACCATTAGTGTGTTTAGATCGTCTATCGCGGACGCGCATGCAAAGCGAGCGAAGAACGAAACCTCCGTGCGCGCGCGATAACATCATCAAGCGTTTGCTCTCTGCTCGCTTCGTCTTCTCCTCCTTCATCCTTCGTTCGTGACGACGAGTTGTTGAATCGTATGCACCACACACCGCACCAGCAACAACAACAACAACAACACCACCAACAACAGCGACAGCTCGGCAGCAACAAGCATAACAACAGCAACAACGGCGACTATAAATGTAAACATTAATCATTTCCCCGAAGAATTTTAATTCACTCAACTCAACCGAGGAGAGCACCGGCCACGCCGCTGATTACGATCAATCGATGCGCGATGCCTTGATGGAATGCTCTTTGCTCGCGCTCTGCTGCTGCTGCTGCTGCACGCTAAGCAGGAGCTCCTGCTCCACGTCCATGCTGCTCACCCAGCAACAGCAAACGACCGAAGAATGCTCGAAAAACCAAACTGACGTGACTGATGCGCTCCGATATCGGACAACAAGAAAATATCTTTAGCTTCCTACGCGCCTCTTGTGTTTTGTTTTTGTAAACATGTGTCGATATCAAATACTGCCAATTTTTTCACAACTACAATAAACTTCAAGGACTATTATAGGTTTTCGAGCGTAGTTATAATCAAGAATTGCCAGAAATGAACTTTTCTAATAGAATTTCAAACAAAAGCGGCAATACAAATCACCATAACAAATAAACGTGCATGATAGATGCACGCGGCGTATGCGGTTTTGCACTCGCATAAATAAGGACGACGGATAAGGATATGAAGCGGAGTGGACGCGAGTAAAATCCTGCGTGGCACTGGATTCTAAACACTCTGTAAATTTATATGATATAAAAGGGAGTTGAGTTCAATATCGATGGCGCGTCCAGCAGGAAATGAGACGCTCGCTCGCAAACGCCTCGGCCTTACGATCACTTACTCAACTTATCTCTCGCCCGCCGCATTTCGCCGCTCTCGCATTGACGCATTGGCAGCGCGCGTACACATGTGTTGAGGGCGCGCATTCAATTTATTTTAATAAATCGACGCGCGCCTGGCGTAAACCGTGCAGTCATAGCTCGAGATGCAAATACGACCAAAACCGTCGTATACAAATGCCGGCGCTGTCCCCTTTTTAGTTTAAAAGATAAGCACCATCCTTTTCAATATACGAATGTGTAAAACCGCCACCGCCAGACCGCCACCCCCGTCCCGATGTTACAATTCCAACGTGTGATGAATTAATTCCGCATCGGGAAATTCCGACACGTTGTAGACTACAGCCGCCATCCGAATTGGTCCTGCGCTTATCCTGGCGGCGCGAGACCGAGAAAAGCCTAAGATTTCAATTTGCGATTGTGATTTACGCCGGCGAATAAATTTTGATTTCTCTATTGTGTTTATTAATATTTAATCTAGCAGCGCGCCGCGATGCGATGTTTGTTCGGCGTATTTCCGGCGTACATTTGTGGCATATTGTACGGCGTTTTCTTCGCAATTTCATTTTCACTCCTTCTCGCTGCGTGTTGATTACAGCCAACTTTAATCAATTTCACTTTGCGACGCGGCAGTCATGAAACCGACCGCATTTATCTATCACCTAATCGCGGCCGCACGTTTATTTATTAACGTGTTTCTATTTTTATTACGTGTTTCTCGTCTCTCCTCCGATTTTTATTGTCTTTCTTTTGTAGTTTTTTAACAAGCCAGTCATGAATATTCATGAGACGGAAAAAGAGAAAAAACCTGAAGATAGTTTGGGCAATTTGTGTTTATTTATTGCGTGTATTCATCGTCATGGTAATAAAGCCATCATCAATGCAAATTGATAAAATCGTTTGGGGTAGTAATGAAAGGTATAATTAATTTTTAAACGAGTCCTTTTTGAATCCTGTTCCATCTGAATCTAATTCTATTAAATTTAGTTTCGTAAATCTTCGTCTTCTGCCAATCTTCAAGGAGTGGTCTACCAAGGACTAGAGGGTACATGCCAACTGCAGTTGGCAATTTCAGTGATTGCAAAAATATTTTATGACTTTCCCCGACAACGTAATGATTTCGAATTTGAATGAAAATTATCAAAGGAAATTTAAATAAAGTAAAACGTGCTTGGCTTCTTTAACATTCTAATGGATATGCATTAATAATAATCTCGCGAGATATCGACCGACGACAAATGTACATATGGCTAACGCAATAATACGTGCTTGTCGCCTTAAATATCGCTAATGCCTCCTCTCTCGCTCATTACGTGGAACTGGAACTGTTATCAGTCACACCATGCGCCGCCGCAGCAGCAGCAGCAGGCGAATTGGCGATTTATTACAGAATTTCAAGAATTTATTGGTAGCACACATTGCTCTGCATTGCACTGCTCGACGATAGCGATAAGGATTTCACTTTGTTAATTAGAAAGTACGATAGTGAGCGGAGCTCAACCAATTTCTACACGCATCTGTTTTTCTCACAGGCAGTGCCAGTGTAACGAATTTTATTGAAATTTCATGCTGTTGCGTTGAAAAGTTTTCATTCCAAACGAAAAATTGCCGAAATTTATGCGACACTCTCGAAGGATTACGTTTATCCCCCTTGTCCTTTTCATGCTTTACGTCAAGACGGGGGAGGCGGCTGTGGGTGTATAAAATATAATACACCTAACAGTGGGAAAAAGTTATCGCGAAATGATATAAAGTAGTGTAATTTTTACGTAAAATTTTCCGCTACAGTTTTCCATTAATCTACCGGCTTTATCTTAATGATTCTTAGTCCAAAGTTAGCGCCGAGTTTTTAAACGCGCGATCGTATCGTTGCGCGCGCGGAAGACGAGGAAGACGCGGCGGCGGCAACAGCGCTGGTGGCGGCAGCCAGCCAGTCAGCCAGCCAAGCGACCGCCTCACCTAACCTATACTTATTATACACGCGCGTATTTATATACGCAGGGCGACGTTTAAGAAAATGTACAATTTGCATTTCATATGTAATGCGATTACCAACTGATAACAATGCATATATATTCGCTGATAGTGAATTTATTCAGTTGAAGGAAAAGATTGCATTTCATGTTTTTGCAAATTGTTCTTTCACCAGCATTTATACAAACTACATATGATTAAATACCGACGAGCCACAAGTCGCATAACTAGTTTTCAAGTATTTACCGAAAGTTTTTGAAAATTTGATTTGGCCATCACGTGGTCCACAAAACCATTAATAACAAAAGTCACACTCGTTCTGGAAATGCCAGCTGCAAATGAGTGGAAATCGGAAGAAGCAGACGATTTATCCTCACGACACCCTCTCGTCACGTATGCGACACACGCGCGAACGCTCTAATCGCAAAGGGGTGATGCGCTAATAGCGTGTCTTTTTCGAATGTGATCCGCATCGCCGCCGCCAGCATGCCAAGTGTATGTAATAAGCGAGTGAGCGAGTGAGTTTTGAGCGCGCACGGCCGGCGCTAAAATTCATTTCCTGGTCGAACGAGAGGCGGGGGTGTCTTCGGCGCCGCTGCCGCCGTCGATCAGCAGGAAAGTGAATTCCGGCGTAGGCGCGCATACGGTGCGAAATGGAAAACAATGCATACACAGCAGCGCGCCCCGATGACAACTACCATGCGATCATCTAACATCCACCACCCCTTACCCTTAAACCGCCTCGCCGTGCTGGCTGGCCGGAAGAACGCGCGAAATGGGAAAATACGCAAAACGAAATATGCGAAGCGCGGCGAGACGTGTGAGAGGCAAATGCACAATACGCAAATTTTTAATTAAAACTTTACACTATTTCATAATTTACTAAATCCTATAACATTCACCACCTCTTGTCGCATCCGTAACGAGGACACCAAACGCAAATAATGAAATAACAACCACGCATGCACTCAGCGCATGAATGCATCAACCACTCAGTGGTTGCACTGCACTCTTTTTCTTTGTCTCTCTTTCTAAGTAAAAGCAGCGCACTGATAATATGCGCGTGTGTCTTTGGAAAGACACTGAAGACGACGATGAGAAGCGTAGATTCATGTATGAGTGTGCACCGCCGGCCGGCCGAGCGCGCACAGATATGATTTTGATAAACCGCAAGGACAGCTGGAATTTAATCTCGCACATTAATGGGCATAAATTATTCACGGTGATAAGCAAATAGGTAGAATCCATTCCCGCGCAATCGCCGTGCGCCTCTCCTTTCTTGGGAACTACTTTTTTATGTTTTTGCCTTTCAACGGAAAATCATTATTTGATACATACGATTACGGGCGGGGAAAAGTGCACGTCGTCGTCGCCGTCGTCCATCTGTGCAAGAGGTGTTCTTGCTTTATTCCTCGTGCAGTTTAGAGATATTTCTTACTTAGTTACTTATATCAGGTATCGTCACTAAGAAGACGTAACGACGACGAGGACGATGACGATACGAATATTATATGCGTATAAACAATTCACATGTGCTGAGTAATATATCAGTTGCTCATTTACAATCGCATGTTTAGTTGTCCTTGCTCCTTCCTAGAAAGGACTACCTGAGAGGTAGTGAGCGCAATGAGAACAATTGAAGAAATTAAAAATGAATTTCGTAGCATAATTTGCAATTTACGTTCGTACACACAACGAAGTAACGAGGAAGAAAAAAGCTCATAGATTTTAAGAGTTTATTAGAATCGCGATTACGCAGGAGCGGCGATGGTGGTAGAATACGCTTGCCGGCTGCAAGAAGGAGAGCTTCGTGGTGCCGGTCGCGCGAGCAGAGAACCTTTATCGGTTTCTTATCGTCTCAATATGCTAATTCCTGCGGTGGCCGTTAATATTGCGTGCTTTCCGATTTTTGTTCGCGAGCGCGTGCACGACGACGACGATGGGAACATGCACCATTTCGCTGCAGCTCAAATGTGCTGCTTACCATTCAATTGTGGGTTACATGCATGTTCTTGTTCAATTCGCTTTTACCAACAACAAGAACTATTATTGCAATTTAAATGAACACTTATTTAATGCAGGCAACTTGGATTATAATGACGCTTAAGGGACCACAACATTCTGAGAGTATATTCTACGTAAACTAGTTTAAACTTCAGTGAGAATACAGAATTAAAATTGATTGACGTTTAGGATATGAATAAATCTTCGAACTATTAATCAAAAAGCTAAGAGTGAAAATTTCCATAAACACCAGCATAAAATCAACATATGCGATGATATATAACGAGACTGTAAAATTGCGAGTGTGCACAGCGGTAGCAAGGATCACATCCGCAGCATAAAATCAAATGGGCGAGCGCCAAGGACCAAAGCATGCACACACACACGACACGACACGTCTGGGTGCTGCTGTAAAATCAGACGACAGCCCGGGATATTAGATCGCTGCGTGATGGCCCGGCGCACGTCTTCCGACATCCAAGTTAACGACAACGACAGCACGACGAGTGCTAAGTACGCGAACGACCGACGACAGGAATGTTAAAGTGCGCTACACAACAAGAGATCATAAACGAAATCGTCGGAGGCGATACTCGTCCGTGATATCCGCAAGCAGCACCAGAAGAGAAATCGTAACGCACATGTAATAAACTCCATTACGATCTTTGAAATCAATCATAAGCAAGAGGGTTGTAATGTAGGAGAGCATGTCAACAAGAAAGGCTGCAAGTTCACTAAATTTAATCCTTGCTGCTCCTTGAAAATTGATCCTTGTTTGCCATATCAACGGTTTGCTCAATATCTTGAAAACCATCAGAAATATCGCAAAAATGCTTTAATTTTCGTCATAATTATGTATCAATATTCCACGACTAAAATACCAGAGCTATTTTTATATCATTACAACGAATTTTAGTTTTCGAAAAGTTTTGAAAACTTTTACCAAAATGAAAAATCAGATTTTCGCCAATATCTTGAAAGCCATCAGAAATATCTTTAAAATACTTTAATTTTCGTCATAATTATGCACCAATATTCCACGTCTAAAGTAACGAAGCTAGATTTGAATCATTACGACGAAGTACAGTTTTTGAAGATTTAGAAAACTTTTCACCAAAATGAGTAATCCGATTTTAGTCAATATCTTGAAAACCATCAGAAATATCCTAAAAACTCTTTAATTTTCGTCATAATTATGTATCAATATTCCACGACTAATATACCAAAGCTACTTTTAATTCATTTCGACGATGTTCAGTTTTTGAAGAGTTTTGAAAACTTTTACCAAAATGAGAAATCAGATTTTCATCAATATCTTGAAAACCATCAGAAATATCCTGAAAATACTTTAATTTTCGTCATAATTATGGATCAATATCCCGCGACTAAAATACCAAAGCTACTTTCATATTATTACGACAAAGTTCAGTTTTTGAAAAGTTTTGAACATTTTTACCAAAATGAGATTACAGATTTTCATCAATATCTTGAAAACCATCAGAAATATCCCAAAAATACGTTAATTTTCGTCATAATTATGTACCAATATTCCACGACTAAAATACCAAAGCTACTTTTAATTCATTTCGACGATGTTCAGTTTTTGAAGAGTTTTGAAAACTTTTACCAAAATGAGAAATCAGATTTTCATCAATATCTTGAAAACCATCAGAAATATCCTGAAAATACTTTAATTTTCGTCATATTTATGGATCAATATCCCGCGACTAAAATACCAAAGCTACTTTTAATTCATTTCGACGATGTTCAGTTTTCAAAGAGTTTTAAAAACCTTTACCAACTTGAGAAATCAGATTTCCGTCAATATCTTGAAAACCATCAGAAATATACTGAAAATACTTTAATTTTCGTCATAACTATGTATCAATATTCCACCACTAAAATAACGAGGCTAGTTTTAGTCAGTCTCTTCACCGACGTTGATTCTATTATCCTTTCTTGTTTTCAGTACCCGTTTGCAAAGAACAACCCGATGAACTCAATTTCAATCTTGAACAACATCATTTTAAATCCAAACGCGAATCGCATAAATAATGATTCTTGGTAGGCAAGCACTAGCGCGAGATAGAACGCATTTCATCAAAACTTTGTCATAATGATGAAGAACATAAATTGAAGCCTTCGCGCGTTCATCCATCGCGTCATTCAGCATTTGCAGCGCGTCTCTCCGCAGGTATATTGCACACGCGCGTTCGCAGCTCTTTAATAAATGAAGAAATAAGCGAAGTAGAAGTCGGCGAGATGATGTTTCACGCATGACAGTGCCAACATCGTTTGTCACACGCGCCGGCCGCGCACTACACCCGCACGCTTCGTATATCAATCAAAATCTTTTCGCCGCGCAGGAAATACTTTAATCTCCGCTTCATTTTCGCGTTTTGCTCAACGCGCGCGCACATCGCTTAAACGATTCCTGCGATGATGCATCGAGCTGCGTGACACTTTAATTAAAATAAGAAAACACGCTGAGCATCTTAATTGCATATGCGCATTGCGTTAAGTAAAATCTTTTCAAAAAGAAACGCCGAAAGAAGCATGCGGCACCTACATTATCACCACACGAAATGAATTCAGCACACCGCTCGCCGCTCCGATAAACAAAGCACAAATGGGAAAAATGCACATTTTAAGCATTTTTAAGGTAATTAAGCCAACGCGATAAGTGCCATTTGCTTATAGAGGACGCTAATTAATATGGATGTAATTTTTTTTGCTTTTTAAATGAGTTTTTTCTTAGCGTGCCCGTGCACCATGCCAGAGCACGGCGAGTCGAATAATTCACAGAGAAAAAACAATTACGCATGCGGTGCAATGGTGCAAGAGCTGGCATTGCTTAACTTTCTTTGTTATCTGCGCACTCTGAAGACATTCTAATGTTAATATTTATCCATGCATTTCTCACGTGGCACATGCAGCAACGGCCACAGCAACCGCATATATGCCTATCAACAGCAACCACTGGACAATTATATGCATTTATGCAATTGCATCGCACTTGCGATTTGTTTGTGTGCGTGATCAATGCGAGTGTTGCTTTTATCTGTTTGCCGTTTGTTCGTTGAAATTAATTCCGCGCGCTGTGCACTCAGAGAAGAGGAGATCGGCTATTAATCAGTCGGGCAGATGCGTTTTGTACGCATCGCGAGACAAATCGTTGTTGCATTTTGTTGCTGCTTTCAACACTTGCAACTTCTAGCATGCAACTAAAAATTACCACAAATATTTTTCAAACGCTATCATTTCATTTCCATGCGCTGCAGAATTACTTAATTCCTCCAAGTAATAATAATTTCAAGTTAAAAATACGTATGCAAATATAGAAATAGATATAACGCCCACGCAGGATCAATCTACCAATGCGATATTCGCTAAAATTTAGCAATAAGCACTCTCAACACGCCATGAAGAATGCGAAACGAAACATAAACGTTGATGATTGGCCGAATTGCGGAATGCAAACACGGTCGATAATAAATACTCATAAGTGCGTATGTAACATCAATAAACGAAGAAAAATTGCACGCACCTTTCAAGCAGACGAAGGATTCGCCTCGTGTTCGCGCGGCGCGTCGAGAGATTGAGGTTGGAGCGATTACCGTTTGATGGTGTATCGCGTTTGCGGATCGTCATCAAACGAAGAAATAAAACCGACCGGTTTTTGCAATATTAATAAAATTATTTCGTCATTGAGGCAATATGTGCGCTAACGGCATAAATACTTCAATATTTCGACGAATTTCCACACGCGTCTTATCACCGCGAGTGGTTATTACTCAGAAATGCAATCGACTCTCTCGCCGAGATTCGCAAACTATGTAGTATTTACTAAATGAAATTGCGCATAAAACAGCGTGCTTAATCGTACCTCAATCGATTGTGGAATTTTGTCATGAGTCAATAATAATTTATACATTTTTCAGCAGAAAACATTTTATAGGTTTCTATTTAAAACTTGGAATTCCCTCGACACTCCTTACGCTCAAACTTTCGTAGATACAACTTCTAGTTATTGATTATTTATATAGAAAAACTTGAATTATCGCCTGAATTTTGACTGCTTATCAAAAAGTTATATTAAAACTTTTTAAACAAATTCCAAATTCCACTCCAGAGTTTAAAAAATCCTCGATGCAAAACCGCGTAAAATTGATTCAAACTTGTAATGTATCCTCAGCAATTTTCTTAGTAAGAGGAAATGCTTTAAGAGTAGTTTAACTCGCAGCGATAGTTGACATAACAAATTACACGTTATCACAAACAGTTGTTCAATAAATCCACGTAGCAAACCCGCATGAAAATCACCTTTCATTAACCTCACACAAGGCAACGGGAGAAGCTGTACGATAAATGACGAAATGCAAATTACCAACCGCAATTTGCCACCCAAAAGCTCAACTACAGCGCGCAACTATTCATTACGTTATCAACTCCTATTTAAGCCGTTATCACAAGTTTGATCTCCATTTGCATATTGATGTCTTAATAGACTCGTCACGTCTTTCCTATCATTAAATTTCCAACGATTACAACTTTTGTTAACTACTCAACGCGTCCACAAAAATTTGAAACGAATGCGAAACTACTTTCATCGGTATGACAACGTTTCGTAATTCAAATTTGGGTATCAACTGATCGGGTGGTAAGTGAATAAACCGGACACTCAAAGTTAGCGTTGATAAGAGCAATAAGGTCATCGACGACGAAATATCTCCCGCTGGAGTTCCTAAAGTCATCCCACTCCTGACAAGAGCTTCATCCCGTTCCGCGATAATAAATGAAACGCAACGAAATCGTCGAATTGTTCCGATGCATGTTAACAAGCGCAGAAATCGTCCGATAAGCAGCGCGGAGCAGCGCAAACTTCCTAATTCGATTAAAGAACGAACATCAAGTGCATTCCTATCACTTATATCCCTCTGCCATTGTCGTCAGAACCACTCGCACCCCCCTGCACGTACATTTCGTTCTGCTGATAAGACATGAACACATGCGAATCAAACCATAGTCGTCGTCGTCGTCGTCGCGTATAAAAGATTGAATAATTAAAGTGCAAAATATAATTAAGCATATTAAAGAGGCGAAACGTAACAAACGCATAAATCATGTGTCGTGCGTGTTCCACATCGTTGGCATAGTGCTTTTTGAACTGTAACTTCTTTACCAAAGTGTCAGCTTTAAAATTATGGTGGCAAAACGTGACGTCCGTCTAAATTTAAAAAACAATAAACTGAAGAAATATTTGCTTGTTTATCAAATTTCAGTAAAACTAATTATTATTGTGAGCAATTCATTCAATCTAAATTAAATATCTAAATTGATTACCGCCCTACGCAATTTTTTATGAACTAAAAGTGTGCGCAAAACTTAGCGCAATTAAAATTCAAACACCATTGCAACTGCGTGATTTCAAAGGACCTTTTCATCGAATTTTTATTCGTTGCAATCACGCAGTTTCACTCAATAAATTAAGCCGCGCCAAGTGCGGTGACTTCGATGCCTGATGCCGTTTCGTCGCCGATGCGAAAACAGAGACGCGAGACAACTTCTTCGTGAGCGCGCGCGTGTAAAGTAATGTGAACAACACAATTTCGCTCGTGCGTTGTCCTCGCCTACGCGCAATATGTTCAGGATGCGACAACGCCGCGTGCCGACCGCGGCTAGACAAATGGCAGATTTGTTATTTGATATACCTTGCAAAAAAAAAACGTTCGTTTGCACGAAAACTTACGCAAATTTTTTCTTCGCTCAATATTTCTTCGTCACGCCCAATACGTTTAAGGATAATGGAT
The DNA here is from genome assembly GCA_963978815.1 of Aleochara curtula. Lineage (NCBI taxonomy): Eukaryota > Metazoa > Arthropoda > Insecta > Coleoptera > Staphylinidae > Aleochara > Aleochara curtula. Next base: position 1,144,590 of record OZ022219.1, read on the forward strand.
TTTACTACTTACTACATCCGTACACATTATGAAAAACCGTGACAAACTTCATTCTAACGTGTAAAGCAGAAGAAACTCACCTGAAACAAGAGAAAAACACATTCAATTTCCAGCCCTCGTTGAAATTAATTAACTTAATGCTAAACAATTGATAGATGAGTTTGGTGCGCGGTACAAGCATGGAGAACACGACAAGAAGCATTCGTGTGGCGTAAAGACAAAGCACTAAGCCTCGGCCAGTTCTTGTTGAAATGCACGCGTTCCGCAATCGAGGGTAATTTGTAGCCGCACCGCGAGTGATATATGCGCGCCTGCCAATTCCTAACTCTATTTGCATTTCGCCACAACCGCACTACGATTGCAGCTTGCAGCGGGCGGCGCACAATGCGAATGCATCACGTGGTGATTAAATTGTACACGACCTTTTGACCATAAAGGACGAACACACGCCGTCCGCGCGACGCGAATAAATAAAGTCGTCCGCCGATGCAACAAGTACGCCAGCGAAGCGGTCGCAGCATAAATAAAATGCTCGGCAATTTAACATTGCTCGCGATCGCAATGATTTAAGCACCGAGATCGCCACAGCTCCGAGCGAAGGAGAGCCCAGCCACTCAATGCATTGCAGCAATGAATGCGATGAGATGTTTTTATAAACCTTCATGTGATTTATGTCTTAAACAATTGTTGTAAACCAATTTAATCGTGATGTAAGTCACAAAAGAATTGAAATTCAAAAATGCACCCTCGCTATAACTACTTTTCGTTTATGCCCTTTTAACCCGGAGAGTTTCTATGACATAGAGCAAACGTCAGAAGCTGGTACAACCAAAATGTGTGATAGTTAAATGAAACAAGCGATTATAACAAGTTCCGCATACAACAATGAATTTTTATTGGCACTCCATCGACGTTATAACCGAAATCGACTGTATTTCATTGCAAATCGGTGCAATATCCGCACCGTTTACATAACGAGCACATTCACCGATATATCACCGGTGATAGCAACATGCGTGGAATGATGATCAATAAGCTGTTGCGCGCTTGTCGAAATGCGAAATGCGTATAATAATATAATGTGCTAGTTGATGGGGATAATTACGGTGTAAACGAGCCCCATTGTCTATATTGTATGCACAGTTTAGTTGCTGTTTGCATCTCGATGAGCAGAGGAGCAGGCAAAAGAAGAGAGCATTCTGCATCGGGCGAGCAGCGATAGCGGGGCAAGTAAGAGAAAGAAAGATTGGCGAGGTTTATAATAATATAATTTACTGCCTTCTGGACCAATATCAACGACTGCCACAACATTCGCCATTGTTGTTTCTGCGAGCCATTCGTACATCTTCCGAAAACATCAACAACAGCGCGAGCGCGCGTAAGAGATTAATCTTAATTTCTGCGCGAAATAAATTTAAATGCTTGCCGAGTGGATTCTGCTCATTCGAGTATCCTGCGTGTACGGCCGGCTCGTAAAGTACGGACGAGATCTTCTTTAGCGCACGCATCGCGCAGCCTTCCTCTGACAGCCTGTACTTATGTAGTTATGGCGTTAACTGCATGTGTACTTATAAACAACACCTTCGTCGGTGTTGTTCGTTCGTCCAGCAGCCGGCGAGCACCGGTGCTTTATGCGCTCGCGCCACGATGTTTTCATCGTCGTGGTGCGATCGTATCGCGCCGTAATTATTGTGTTATGTTGTTTAGACAAAATTTAGAGATTGCTTGATTTATGGCGGGCGCACTCGCGCTACGTAATTTACACGATTGCAAATGATTTTTTCGCCCGCGCCGTGCACCTTTACCCCCAATGTGTATTTGTATACGATATAATAATACCAGGAAAAGCAAACGCTTCAAGATTTGCCGATTGCTTAACTTTAACTTCATTTTATTCACGTCAAATTCAACTTTAGTTCATAAGAAAACACTGCTTTCAAAAATGCAAAAATTTACTTTCTCATTAAAATTCTCAACTAGAAATCCTCCGAAGACCGCGTGTGATTACAGCAAGGATAATGCCAAAAATAAATTTTAACAATAATTTCAACTATGCCTTCCAAAAAATGTGTGACACCTTTAAGCATTTGAGTTGTACAAATAAATAATTAAATAATTATAGCGCATAACAGAATTGCATGAGAAAATCATACGCAAGCAACAGGTATCTGCATAACAATGGCAAAGCGTTCGCAGCAAATGATGAAATTAATTTGCAAACTTAATCAACAATCTGTGTCTGTCTCGCTCCTCATCCGAGTATCGTCCTTTTCGGCATCGCGCACGCACGCATGTTACATTTATCGATCACACTTCATCAATCTATTAGTGCAACAACATTGTTGCGGTAGTTGTTGCGGCGCGCAAAGCGATGGGAACCTCACCGTTGAAAAACGTCATTTTCACATGACACTTATTCCGCGCGCAAGTTTATTTCTCATTGCGTCAATTTGCATTCGCATTCGCACCGGATGAATAATATTTTGCATACATCTTCTTTGTCTGGCTGCGCCTTGCGTTGGACAGACAGACATATTCTAACAATTTCGCTACCGCTATCAAACTCTTGTTTGTATCACGCTGCATTGGCGACGAATGACAGCTCTGTCGTTATCGTTATCACATAAAATGTGCAGTGTGTTCGGTTTCAACTGGCCAATCGAGAAATTGATAGCGCAACTATGATATGAGTTTGATATCAATACTTCAAGTTGATTTGATACGGGGACAATGCAGTATGCGTATTTGATTTCATTGTTATTAGCAGATTGCTGTTGCTGCGTCGTAAATTAATTGAGTAATGTACCGAGTTAATTAATGAAAATTGTTGAGAAATTATCAGGAATTTTATCAGGAAAGTTCGAAATTCCGAGTGAAATTTGCACAATTTAAATAAATAAAAATAATATAGCTATGGATATAGTATGCATGTTCCTATATATTGAATGGAATCCTTTAGTTTATCTCTTATCGTTTATCATTTAATTCCTATACAAAAACGCGAACAACGGCAAAGGGGGCAGCGCCGGGACCCAACAAAATATATCCACGTTTTAAAAAAAGGCAGCAGCACAAAAGAATAACATTTCGAGCGAACGTCCGCGTGCTGCATGCCGTAATCTAATCGGGATCGCAATGCGAGCAATCTGGAAATAGGCGTGGGACGGGCAGGCAGCACACCCACCAACGGTTTGCGTTTGTTGCTGTTCTTGTTGTTGGTTGTTGTTGCTTGCTGTTTGCCATGTGTCCGGCCGTTGTGTCCACCGCGTGTGCGCTGATCTCATTCGCATTTTCGCATTATTGCGTTTTGCTGATCTTTATTTGCGTTTTGCACTTTGTACAATTTATTTGCTTCATTCGTACCTACAGTACAACCAACTACAGTGGATTTCCTAATTCCTCCATCCTATTTATGCTAACGAAAATTTGCATTCAATTCCCAATAAAACAACTTTTTATAAGGATTTCTCCATTAAAAAATGTAAAGAAAAAAATACCGGTAGCATTCATTGACCAACTGACTGAGTCAATGATTACAACGCTCAACATGACTTTTATTACGATACTGACATGTGGCTGGCGGTCTTCAACTGTTATACTTCTTATAGCAAGCACTTCTTGTCTGTTTGTTTACGAGGATGCGTACGGACGTGGCACGCAAAGCGCCGTCATAACTCATCACATCAGTGCGGAGCGCATCACGACTTTTAAATTAATCGCACGGTCCGCGCAACGAACGAAAATCAACTTCAATTAATCCATCACACACAACGTCGACGTGTGTGCGCGCATCTTCGTCTCGACGCATCGATGCAATAATCAGCATGCACGCATTACAGCGAGCGCTGTTGCTCGGTTTTCATCAAAACATCATGATGCATACAGTAGTGATACCGTGCGCAGGCAAATAGCACCGGCGCTAATGCGTGCTTTAAGACCGCGTTGTATATTAATTTAGATAGCGATCGGCTGGCTGAGTTGCGTTGCCAATATACTAATTCATCGTGATAACGCTCGCGTCGAGCGAGACAGAGAGCAAGGATGTTATCCTGCGCGCCAATGGATTTTTTATTATTTTTCCTTCGTTTCATTCTTTATTCACGTACTTAGTCTTCTTCACGATGACGAGATAGCCACAGTATTTGAGTATAATGTACTGTTGTAATTACATGCGAGTAGATATTGCTTAAACAAGGCGTTCAATCCTTTTTTTACAAAGTGAAATTACTAGATTTTCTTTCAAGATTTTTATCATTAAATTGTTTATCAGAAAATTAATAAAAATGCACATTTTTCTCGATTCCTCCGAATTAATTCCTTTGCAATTTAAACGCATTTAATAAAATTACGACATGAATTCCGTAGTTAATATTAATACGAATTGAATTGATTTATGGACAATAAATCTAAAGGCGAGTAAACACTTCGAGGCAGTGAGTTCACAATCACAAAAGCCGAATATCGCGCAACAGCAGTAAGAATGGTCATTGTTCGCACGCGCGGCGCATGTTTGTAACAATTTCTGTTTGCACCTGAACGCGACGAAAAAATGCAAGTGCAAGCGCGCATTGCGCTCTTAATTGCGCTCTCCTTCCCTCGCCATTACACGGCGGGCTAGTGGGTGCGCCCGCTCGCTCGCAATACGCTTTTGCCCACAATCGTTATCTTTTTTGTGGAATTAATGGCTTTTAATTCAGAGCAGCGCAACGCGGACGCGATCGTTTATAACATCTACGCTCGAAAGTCTCTACATATTTCAAAGATACTCATTCCCATTCTCTTAATGCATTTGCGTGCTATCACATTATCACCTTCTTGTGCTTACTTTTAATTAGAAAAACTGAATCAGGATAAAAAACGCGCGTTATCAGGAATTAGCGCGTGGTATTCCTGATTAACAGGATAACGATGCGAGACGAATGTCATAAAGTTATAGAATGAGATTATACGAAACCGATACAGTTTAGTAAAATACGCGTAATATCTATGATCAATAAAAGAATGAACAGACATCGTCCTTCTTCTCGACGTTCTGTCTTGCTTATAAGTTTTTTCTCTTGTGCTGAGTGGTTTCGCTGATGCTGGCGCGATTGCAACGCGTCTATTTGTACATGCGTTGAACTTTGGCGCATTGGTTTTATTGCAGGATCGCGCGCGCGGGCGAAGAGAGCGGCCGGTCGGCGGCGGTAGTGATGGAGGTGGCTGCGGTGGTGCTGGTGCTGGTGCAGCGCACAACGAGCGGACGATCGCGTCCGCTGATGGCCAGGCCGTGTCGATGATGATGATCTGCATTGCGCGAACGAGGTATCTTCGGAAAGGCGGGAAAAACGTTCGCGTCGTGCCCGTCGGGCGGAGCTGAGACTTCATGAAGGCGCGCGCGACCGCGCTCGTTACGTGCCTGATTTATTGCCAAGGATGCGATCCTCTCGCGCATTCCGACCGCACCGCAAACAAATCGAATACGCACGCATGTACTGCCATCTGTCCGGCGCACATATGCAGTCCTTATTCGATTAAGGATAATCATCATCATCATCGTCCGAATAAGAGACGCAAAACAAATGCGCCAAGCGAAACACAAAAACTTTTTTCCAAGACAGATAACAACGCGATATGCTTTAGGTAGGTATTGTATTGTCTTGTGTTGTATGGTGCTGTTCAAGTCCAAACAAGAACAAAAAAGTGGTAGATAATTGTCGACGGGCATACGCTGTCTTAAAAGCTTTTTTTCGACGCGGAGGTAGACCAAATAACTGTAAAAGATGCGGCCAGTGCTCAACGGCGAGTGATAAGATTCGATAAGCGAATGAGCGCCAATGTGGGCGCCACGGAATCAATTAATCGAGGCGAATACAGCGTATGCATACGTATTGAAATATAATGATGTGATTATAATGAATTAATGAGTAAGTATGCATGTGTGTATCTTGGAAGCCCGCATTGATTCCTATGTATTTTATGCATGCGCTGATGATTTAATCGCTGTATATTATTACTATACGAGTTCTTCATGAGTTGTCGTTTGTTCATACTTATTGCGGTTCATCATAGCATCAGTCGACCATAGTGCGTTATGCAAGATGCTATACAAAGTGTTTAATATCATTACGATAAAGGCAGCCATCCAGCTCAAAATACTAATAATAGTCCTTCATTCCACATACCCAAACAGTTTAAAAGTAGATCAATTATCCTTGATCAATAAGTGATTTAGAATCGAGGTCTAGATGTACGATAATGTGTAAGAATATAATTTAAATAAGTATGTTGCAAATAAATGATATCGATTATTATTTTTGTATATGTGTTATGCCTGATTACCATTTCATTTCATTTCACCGAAATTATCATGCGTTAGCATCGACCAGATATTGAGGAGTGAATTCTACCCTTAGGCCGGCTAAATTAAATTATCGTAAAGATCTACGCATACATAAAGGCGGTAATGTATTCATACATTATTAAACACAAATAACGTGAATATTTATGTGTTGTATACGTGCGCATATTATATTTAAGTACGTGTGAGGAGTATTTTATCCGTTCGTATTATAAACATTTTATCTGTTTTTAATATGGGCATGCCTGCCGTGTAATGGCCCGCATAAATTTAACTTGCTCACAAATGTACGTATATTTAATTTATACTTGATTCCAATACAATTTTCATGCTACTCTTGATCCACACTACATTGTTAAAAAGCTACCCGTATTTTATTAGAAGCTTCCTACATTCAAAAACGACTTGGCGCCAGTATACAAATTTATTGGCATTATTTGTCAGCATATCAACCGAATACAAATAATATTTGCAGGTGTTTTGACCATTTGTCTAATGCCGCTTATTAGTCTTAAATTTTTCAAATGTTTTAAACGTTCATTATCGATCGACGGATCTCTGACGATATCTACGAATACGTATCCCATGTTCATTGTAGACATAGAGTTGTAATGCATAATTAGAAACAAGACGCAAATAAAAGTCAATTGAGTATGCGCGCGCTCGCGAGAGCTCATTATTTATTTGTGCGTTTAATTGGTTTCCCAGCATAACTCAACTCATTTCGTCCGCCTGACGCAACACTAATGAATAGACTTACGAAAAACACGTATAATGTAATTAAGGCGGGGCTGATGCGATGTTAATTAATGAATTTTGACACAAGATGCTTGTCGGGTTAATTATTACACTTCATTGCTGATACTCGAAAAAGTGTTTATTAATTGTTCACGAAACTAATTATTACCTTGAGTGCCTCTATTTACGCAGTGTTCAAAATATATTTAATTCGCAAGTTCATTTGAGAAAGAAGTCCTTTGAAAAAATGGTTTGAGCGAATTGCACAATTGAACAACAAACACGATGTGACTACTTGTTGCACGCTAATAACGCGCGCGCGCTTGTTGGCGGCGGCAGGGAGTAGAGTCCGCGACCCGGTATTCGGTAAACAACCCCAATAAACGATGCCCATCCTTGTCATGGGCTTCACAACACACCGCACTTTCTCCGTCTCGATTCGTGTCGTCTTGCACCGTTAAATGGACGTTTGATGTGTACATTTAGCGTGAAGAGAATGAGGAGAATGTTGTAAACGAGCCTCATTTGCACCTAATTCAATAAATTCAAATGCGAAGCGGAGGAAGCCGCGACGCGAAGAAAACTACACCTTTAATTTAATGACATGGCTTTAACACTCGAACGTATTCGTTGCTGTAGTTGTTGATACTTTCGGAATTAAACGATACACTTTTATTGCTTACTCAATATGAGAATAGAGAGTAAATACAGACAAGAAATTATTTTATCATGATAACCAAAAATAAACCGGAAATTTGCAATCAAAGAAAACTACTCCCATTGACTGCATAATAACGAAACAAGGATCAAAAAGCTTTTTCATGTCCTTTTCGTTAATTGTTCATTCTGACGGAAGAAGGCGTATAAAAATACATCCTGTCACTGAAACTAATTACCAATCAGGATGTCACAAATTTCTACCTAATTTTCCACTACGAAATAAAGCAATAATTTAAAAATTAAAATATTATCCTTTCCACGTATTAACCTAGAGTTTTTCTCGCTATCTAATTTACCTAATTTCACGATTTTTTAACAATTAAATTGCACCACACTTTGCAACTCTTTTTGTTATTTAATGAAAAGCATGTGTGCCACGATGAGTAACATGACCGCGTACGCCAAACACAACAATTCGATTAGGCCGGCAATAATGATTGGCGGCGAGTAAATAATTTATGAGATAGGTCGCTTTATCAATTGCCATTTATATTGTTCGTTATCTGCGCTTCAGCTATTAACAGAAACCACAAGCGAAATGACATCAGAAGCAAGTTTCTAGCTTATTCGAAAAGTTTTCCACTTTGCCAAGAAATCGGACGGTAGGTAGCAATCAAATTATTTGAAATCATATAAAACCCACTTGTCATCCGCGACCACCGCCGTTTGAGCATACCTCTGAGCGATAATGGCGAGTGATAACAAGTCATCGTCGTAATTGATCAATTGCAGCATAAAAACCATACCGAATTGAATTTAAATACGGCAAACGAGCGCACGCTAGTGTGTGTCATTTCGTTATTATTGTTATTCATCGGTCGCTCACGCGCGCGTCGCGCACTGTCGCTATCAGCCCGCCGACCGGTTATCGGCAGACATTATCGAATTATACAACATGACCGAAATCAATACGTTCAGCAGTAACAAAACAAAAAGCGGAACAAAAGCCGCCCGAAAATGTGATGCGCAATGTCGAATCCTAATACGATCTCATTTTGTACATGCTCGTTGTGCCGCCCTCAGCGTGTGCGTGCGGCGCTGATCGGGCGACAATCGCTACTTTTATCATTCGAAAATGTCGTTATCAATTGCCCTATCACTATGTGCTGTTATGTTCTGTATGATAGCGTTGTTCTAATGGTCTTTGGTGGCCAAGCACTGAGCAACAAAAATGCATTGATATTTGATTAGTTTTCTGTACAAAAATTCCAATTTGTCATTGATATTTCTTAGAATATCAACAACGGTTTTAAAAGACCTACTATCAAAATTCTACAAATCACATCCGCCTTCTCGAATCCAAAAGGATATTCTACTACCCTGTATAATGTCAGCATGAGCACAATTGTCATTTAATTTAACATTTATTAGTGTGGAATATGTATTTGCGATGCGTTGACGTAATTAACCATAATATGTTATGAAGCGATGCGAGCGAATATCTCTCTACATGCACATAGACCTATTTGGTTTGAGGGCAGCGATAGGCCATCGGAAATCAGAAAGAATCGTACAATGATCGCTGATTGCATTGAGTGCCAATCATTTCGCTTGCAATAACACGCAAATCGGAATTTATTGTTTAAACTGAAATTCGCACATGATAATAATAAAACCACACTTTGAAACTAAATATTACTTTTGCAAAATTCTAAGATCATTAATAAGAATAAAAAATGAATCATTTCTGTGATGAAATAAGTTTCAAGATATTGGAAAATGTTGAAAGTGTCTACTAAGCATGAGTAAGTACATAGATGTGATTAGAACAAGATAAATATTCGAAAATATAAACAATACTGCAATTTCTATAGATTTACGTGATTTGAACAAACGTTACGTGATTTTTGTGTAGCGCAAAATTGAGAGAACGGCTGACTGTTTATCAAAATGGCATTTCTTAGAAGTCCATGTGAATTTGCCAACAGGACGTGATTAATGCCATGCATGAGTTCACGTTGCGAATAGATAATGTACAAACTCTAGTCGTTTAACGAAATTTGAATGTGAAAATTAAGAAATTAGAATATTTTACCTACTCAACTCAACTTCTAAATAAACTCCGAACAGATCTTTGCAAATAATGAATTAAAAATGCCAGAGTAACAAAAAGTTGAAACTTTCTTTTCGTAACTTTCTGTCGATAAAATTCGAAGAAGTACAATCAGTATCCCGATCAATTGACAAACTTACGCTCGTTAACGATACGTTTGATTCTGTCTCCATCTTACGAGATGCGTGTATTTAGTAGCTGATGCGTACAATGTCCAAACATCATCAAGTACGCAACGTAAAGCAATTGCAGTTCTTTGCTCAATTAGATGGATCGTGAACAGGCACAGCCGCGGAGCAACAGCAGCAGTCGAGACTGGCACTTAACAGATGCATTTTTAGCCGGCGATTGACAGGAACTGATAGAACATACGCTTCGCTTTTCATTCAGCGTCGAGCGTAAAAATTTCACTACGCATTCGTCGTGTTCGCGCTAACTGAAAACCGATTAAGCAATCGCCACTGTGCGCACGCTTCCGGCCTCGATTCACAAATAATTAACAATTTGTGTCAGTGACAAATACTACCGCATCGCGATAAATTAGATAAGTCTAGTGCTCTCCTCATCAACTCGGCGCATTGCTCAACATAGCTATATATTGTTTTCGTATATTGTTTTGCGATGATAACAGATAATGCATTCGTTTAAAAATGCACTCTGCGAATGACGTACGCGATGCGATTGAATATTATTATTATTGTTGCACAACACGCATCATGACTAATTGAACGCTAAGCGTTTATCGTCCTCTGATAAAGTTTTCGATGCAGCTATTTAAGTCGCGCGCGCGAGCTTCTGATAGCATAACCAAATGTTCATTATCCACTAGACGAACATTGGATAATGGATTATCCGCATGGAAATTGAAATGGTTTTCAAGTACATTTTTATGTTATTTTTAACAAATAACTAATAATTATCTCCACGGTATATCCGTATCGCACATAGAGAGGGAACTTTGATAATAAATTATCTCCAATAATATAATTGTATAAGCATGTCCGTTCGCGTTTCTTATCACCAGACAGACGAATACCGCGCGTCAGATTAACGATTAGTGCAGTATTCTGTTATTCTGCATGCCAACCTCAAGATTCTCAACGACCACACGATATTGCCAAATTTCGCGTGAGAAAACGAATGATTATTTAATGTTATTTGCTTATACGATTTTATCGATGACCATTACTTCTCGAATCATTATCCTTATCAATTTTAATAGCAATTTCCTTCTTTGTCACTCCACCTTACTCGGCTGCATAGTTGCGCGCGCTGTTATCAGCATCAGCAATATCAATCATTATATATTTAGCTTGAACGTTATCTCTCGTCGCTCAGTCCGGCTGTGCTTTGAACTGATATACAAACTCGTATTTTACGCTTATCGTTCATCATTAGCGATTGATGCGAAAAAAAAAATGTATAAAATGCTAATTTCTGACGAAAACTGATACGGTCAATAATTATCGACTTGTTCGCATACTTCCACACCGAACGTACATAGATAATACCTAAAAATAAATTGGCTAATTTTTCAATTGACTGCAATCTGAATAAAAATAGTGAATCAAATCGATAACAATCCAATTAACTCAATTCTTACAAAAACCTCATGCTTTATCAGCTGGTCTTTATTAGATGCAGCAGGTATGGCACCTAGGTAACCACAATTATTATCTCGCATCGTCTGCGAGTATAAACAATGAATGCTTCCTCAATAATAACAACGTTTAGCGGCGATTACGTGATGCGAAACGCTCGCGAGACATTATTGAACTTATGCATTATACGCATATGCATTTCGACGGATGTGAAAACGTGATATTGTTTCTATCATCATCGGGCGGCGAGCTGATAGCATTCCCCAAGCGGCGGCAGGCAGCATGCAAAGCAGAAGAGTGTGTGCAACCCGCGCCAGCGGAATAATGAGGAGAGAGACCAAAGTGCATGTTAAATCTTATCGGCAGGGAATCAAAGTCCTTCCTTTTACATTTACAACAAAACTACTGTAGATGGCCGAACGCGAACGCGCCGCGCGCTCGCTTGAATTGCGTTTGACGAGCGGGACGAGAGAAATATCAACAACTGTTGCGAGTGTGCGCGCATCTTGGAATCAAGATGAATGAGAAGAATCTCATGCAAAGCTTCTCATCTGCCAGCTGGAAGACATCACACCTCCTCAATGGTGGCAATTAAAATCTCGCGAATTAGGTGGCTATATCGACGTTGACCGAAAATGAACTTTTCGCCGGGGGGAGGCGACTATGTACGACATTGCATTGCATTACTGAGTAGCTGTGCCACCGAGGCGCGCCACTGATAGCGCGCGCTGATAAAAAATATATGGACTGCCGATAACATTGGACATGGCGCATTATCAACCTTATCAATATCACTATCACTATCAGCAGGCGGTAGTTAGTTGTACGGGCACGATAAGCGCGCATGTTCGAAATGCGCGCATGCGATAACAAATAATGCGAAATAACAATAAAAAAAGCGGGCGGCAGAGAGCAAGCAAAGAAACAAGTTGAACAAACATACTTTTCAGCGGCTTCGGATTGCTCTGCTTCCGTCGTGACATTGTCCGGCTGTCGCAATCGGCGAGAATCTGTCCGTTCTCGCGCACGTGCGAGTAACAACAATTGCACTTAACAACAATCCGCTCGTGGCCGAAGCACTGACAACAACAATCTCCATACAATAAATAGCAACAAATTCGAAACTTAAACACCTCGTCCCAGGTGCGCGCGTGCGGCGCTGCACATTGCGCTCGTTTGCGCCAATTATCACTCACGACAATAACAACAAACAAACAAGCAGTGAGCGGCAGCGGAACAAGAGGCGAAAAGCACACATGGAATTCACCAGCACACCGCAAAAATTGTTCTAAACGTACTGTTGCTGCTCTTGTTGCTTCCTACGAATTGGAGCCACACGTGACAAGTGCGCAGGGGGTGCACAATTGCATCAACAATTAGCGCGCGCACGCGTGCACCCACTTTTCTTTGACCGGCGTGCGGCAAGTACGTACGCGTGCAGAGAGCCTCCGTCGAGACGGCAGCAACAACTTGACGGCTGGTGCGCGACTGCCAAACAACCAGCAGCAACGTGTGACTCACTGCTCTCTTGCGCGTTGCTTACCACTCGCAACACCAACAACAGCGCGCGCGCGCGTTCGCGATCATAATAAATTTGTGGTACGCGCCTGCATTTAACACGATCGACGTCAATTGTATACTTGCCCGCAGTGATAGTCACTTCGATTACACACAATTTACTAATCATTGCATTCTTCGCCCTGTTGATTCTTGCATGTTACCAAGTTCTAAATCAACAAACTTTAATACAACTAACTTCCAATCGCCAAATTCTTCATGACACTGCAAGATATAATCCTTACATGCCCTAATCCATAAGTTCTCAACCGTAGAGTCAATTATTTCAAGTGAAATCATTTTTCAATATTTCAGTAGTCAACTCAATTAAAGTTTGAAAATAGTAGCGCCACCTATCATCCCTCGTCAGCAATACACCCTTTAAGGAAACCTGCACTCTCCAATTCAAGTTCCTCCAACCCGCCCAAGGTGGCGAGGCTGATTTCAAAAGTTTTCCAAAAAGCGCATTTAAAAATAAATAGTACATTCAGTACATTTACCGCTGTTGCGTACACCGATTACACTTATAGTAAACATACGGTTATCTATTTCTACAGTTGCAGTTAATCTGAAGTTTAATTGTAAACGTTGTAAATGTTGAATTACCGAATAAAGCTAAAAATAAATGGGTCACGCGTTTAAAAGCGCATTGTGAATGAACGCGCACAGTTATTTTCGTCGTAATTAAACGGAATTGAAAGCATCGTAAAAAAATAACATACGCACAATGCCTTCCCGGATTCGCCGTGCAAAAGCGCAAAACAATTAATTACTGCATATCGCGTTGACCTAGGCGGACAGCCAGTGACAACAAGAAGCGCGCTGTTGTTTGTTGTTCGGCCGAAAAATGCGCACCGCAAGTGTGCGTGTAAACGAGGGCAGTTGATAGGCGATATTAAACATATTTGGGTAATGCGATGCGGAGATTCCAATTGTTGAATGCGTCTGGCAGACAGGGGACAAACAATCATCGACGCCCGATATAGCAATATTGTAACTCATCGCACACCCACCGGCGACGAATCGATTAGTAAGAACGCGCACGCGGTGCGCTCGGGGCTCGTCGCGGTGACGTTTCCACACGGCAGCCACGCTCGATGACGCAAACATCACGGCCGCGACCGCCAAGATCAGCCGCTGTGCACGTGAACACTGTGCATGCGATCACGCGCTGCCCGGCTGATAAACCAACATCGTATTCGTCGAGAGCGACGAGCCCCCGGTCTCGATTGGCTAAAATTCCACAGTCGAAGCATCGAGCCACGATGCCTACGCTGGCTCGTGAATGCGAGCCACACTTTCCTCAATCGCCTCAATCATACGCTAGGGTTTCGTGCGTGCGGATCGTCGAGTTAAAGGAAAGAAAGACGCGCGTTTCAAAACATTACACACTTGTCTACGGCAATTTAATCATTTGAAAGTTATTACTGCAAAGAGATCTCATCACTCAACATGTTCCAAGAAAATATCCTACGGCCTTTGTCACCGCCTGCGACACCACCACTGATGGAGGTTTGTTGATGATTCAATTCAATTGTTGTTTTTGTTTGTTTGAATTTGCATTGATTTCGAATGAGACTTATACTCGTGTTATGATTCACAGGGCTATGAAAAAGAAGAGAAGAACTTTGTGGTGCTCGGAACCAAGAGGAGTGCCACTCCAATTCTACCACCGACCCCCCAACCCTCAGATTCCGAATGTGAAGAATTTGCACCACCCGAGCCGAAGAAGTTTATCAGCGAGAGCGCACTAGCGCAACACTGGATAAACAGAACAATAACAACAACGGGATTTCCAGAGGTGGTAACATCACCAGTGAGACCATCCGTGCTTATGCACGCCAACAAACAAGGAGTATGCACACCCCTTGCGAAGAGTGCACCCCAAGAGATGAATATCGTCCGAAGCCTAAAATTCAAATTGGGCAACCGCGATAAATCTGCGAATGCTCAAATGCTCCAAGAGTTCAACACCCCTCTGCCACCTCCAACAATACAACTGCAACAAGTGCCTCTATCGTCTGACAATGCTCAACAACGCATCAAAGTGCAATCAGCACCTGCACCCCTCTCACCTCCAGTACTCAAATCAGCGCAAATACCCATCGCGCCCAAAATGCTCGCACCAAGCATCTACCTTACCCCAGAGGGCCACATCATCCCCGCTCAGCTGGTGATACTTTCGCCATCGATGGTCGCGACGCAACTGCCCCCTCAGCGGAATCGTGTCTTCAAATGCGATCACGACGGTTGCGCCAAGACCTACTTCAAGTCGTCGCACCTGAAGGCGCACAAGCGCACCCATACCGGGGAGCGGCCGTTCGTCTGCAGTTGGAAGGACTGCGGTCGGCGGTTCTCGCGCAGTGACGAGCTGTCCCGCCACAAACGCACGCACACCGGCGAAAAGAAATTCAAGTGCGACGTCTGCGACAAGTGTTTCATGCGCTCCGACCACCTCGCCAAACATGTCAAACGCCACGCGAAAGAGCGCTGCGCGGCAGTAGGACCACGTGTGGCCGTGGTCACAACAGGACCCAGACCCATCAAACCCGTACCCACGACACACGTCACGCAACTGCTCACCATGTAATTAAAATAACGCAAGTGATGAATCAAATGGCAATCGTTGTTGTTTGTTGTTCGTGTGACAAACAGAGGTGATATTTCCACATAGCTTTAAGCGAAAACATTTTCAACGGACTGATATGTACTGAATATTTTTACCTAGCTCGTAGTCTGCATGCGGAGAGAAATTGTCTGTGATTGAATTTACATTTGAATTGAGAATGAGTGCTATACTTGAGTAGAGAATCATAATCGAATGCACGCACGAATGCAATTACAGTTCAAACAAAATGTATGAGTTATAAATGTGTATTATCATAATTTGTCTAGATTTCTTACTACCTGTATGATGTTTAATTGTTGTGTTCTGATTAGTTGAGTTTATTTATACGCTGTACGAATAAATATTTATTTCTTTTCATATATTCCCGACATTTATTTCAACCGCTAATTTTTGCTCATCCTGCCTGCTTGTTGATGCTCAACAACAACAAAAATGTCTAAGCTGTTTTGAAAGTGCCAGGTATGGAATTTTTTGCATACATAATGACAATAGCAATTTGGAAAATTTCACCGAAACTATGCTTGAGTACTTCTACTGCACTTCCACTTCAGGTAAAAATAATTGGATAACTATTGATGGAAGTAGAACTTTTAGGTGTCGAGCCCAAGTATGCACTCAAAGGAAAGCGAAAATGTATGCCAAACAAACCTCAAGGATCCCAAGGTGCTTCTCATTAACCTTCCAAGTATAAAGTACAAAGTACTTGCTAACATTATAGTAACGCGCAGAATGTTATGAAGCCGTGGTGGTCAACAAGTTTGGATTATTCAAATACGGACGTATTGTGCAAAAATGATTAGCATATGATATGGATTTCGATGTGTCAGTTGTATGAGCACATAGTACGCATTACTTTTTTTTCCTGCAATAATATCATTATCGACAGCCACAACTGATGACTACATCGAAAAACTAGTCAAAGTTTTCATAACTAATTTTTTCTTAGCAAGGCACTATCTCTTCAAACGAGGAATTAATTTGTTTTGAATAACTTGGATTGAAACATATCAAGCACGAGTGCATTTTTCAGCGAGGAAATGACGATTCAGAGAATGATAACCACGCGAATGCATTCCGACTCAATGTGGCTGTGGAATCAAAACAAACAGTCTATTAATATCCTAAACAGTAGCTATAAATAGCCTGCAAACTAATATGTACCTCCACTTCAATTTTCAGATAAAAATTCAAATGTGACTCTTCTTATCACAGATGCACTCGGCACAAAAACAACAAACAACTTCAGCCATCTGAATCATCTTCACGTTCTCAAACGGCAGTAAATCGAATGACATTAGCCAATTTGGCAAAATTGTGGGCAAACTTAATTATAACCATTGGACCTATGAATTGCAACAATGCAAACTGATGCTTTGGACTTTGCACCAAAAAGCTATTAATAAAAGTGGTCAACGAAAAGCTTGGCTCGCCCACAAACCGCAGCCTATTAGGCTATTAGATAAGCGCACGACACTCTTCATTGAGACTTTCATTACTTATTTAGTAATCACACATGAGCTATATCTATACCCAATTGGTTGAGAATTGATAATCGCTCGCTATTTGCGCATAATATAAAATCATAGCTTAATATGAATCATTAATTATGGACTAACAAGTCACACACGCATTTTTTGATTCAATTCGCATTATTGTTATGTCTGATAACGTCGTAATGATTATTCTGTAGTACACACCTTTACTGCGCATTTTATGAATAATGGCTTTAGTAATGAGCATGACCAATTGTATTTGTTATTGCTTCCTGCAGGTAAAAATAGCATTAGCCTATTTGTAAATATCAATAATAGATGAGCTCTGATTGAAGATACTTGAGTTTCATTTAACTTTTCTCTTAAATTATTATCTTGAGGCAATACAGAATGGAATATTGGTTTGGAAACGATAAAAATAACAAATACTATTGAGGTTTTAATAAAAATTTGAATTCTGTTGTAAAATATTCAGGATTGACCCCCCTCAGAGTTGAATAATTTATGACTGAAAATAAATAGGTCATATTATTAAAGCCTGCTTTTAATAAAGGTGTCAATGGTGCAATACTTGAAATCTCGTGCGATATTATTTTGGTTCATGCGATATTAAGCAAAACATGCAAAGCCATAGCGTTGGATTCTACATACTGTGTGTTACCTACTGTGTATTGTGTGTGATGTATGAAGTCATTGAACATTAATTAGCATTGAATTATAACCGTACGAAAGAATCATCATAAAAATAATAAAAGAAATTATTTGCTCAAGCGTTTCTTTCTAATCGGAGTTGGATGAACTTAAAAAGGTTTATTGTCCTTTCGCAATACTTATATGCACTCAGCTAATGCACAATATACGTCCCGCAACGCGCTTTTTATTGTTATTTGTTGATTGTCTTCCACCATCATGTTAGATGCATGGGCGATGCGTGCTTGTCTATTTGCGTTTGCAATCTATGAGCGTGTTTAGCATATGCAATCGATCTTCAAATCTACAAATATGTGTACATGATAATTGTAACTGCATGCACTGCAATGATAATGTTTATGGCATCAATCAGCACATAACATTGGTGACTTTATATTATCAATTAGCTGTAATCACTCGTCATAAACAACGTTGCAAATTAACTTATATTAATGAAGGTTTTCAGCGTACGTATCTATCAAGGTCCGAATGTAAGGTTATATATGACTGGCCATGCCGGTGTAAGCAACAGGTACAAGTAAACCAGCTAAATCCGCATGCATCCTGTGTGTATAGCGAAATATCGACATTTTTAATAATCCTTATGCATTAAGCAGTATACGATTGGCGAACGCAGGGAAAGTAAAGATGTCTACGGGTGCATCCACATGCAATGTATCTACTCACTTACATACTGTGTATACCAAGGTTTGAGGTAAAGCGATCCACTATTTTAAGGCACATTTGGCCTTTGGCAATATTCGGCAGGGTATCAGCAAATTAAAATGCGCATAAATAGAGTGTACATACCTTATGTATATCAGAAGCGTGCATGTTGCCCAGGTACCTGGACCCACTCGAGCAGTACGGGTTATATTTTACGAGTCCAGCCTCTATTCCATTAACACTTATTCCTTGGCACTTTACTATCAACACTATATTGTTTAATTGATATTTGACTCACTATTAACACTACTAATTTGTTAAAAATTAAGGGATACGTGCAACCACGCCAACTTGGAGGGAAAAATGACGCCTGGAGATCGTCAAGTACATAACCTCGCTGATATTTAGGTTGGCAGGTGCAATCAGGTGCAATATAGGTTGGCAGCAATTCTTCGTGAACTATTTGGATGTTTAAATTTGCGGCAAAGTTTTTCAAATAATTAAATGCCTTTTGCAAGGAATGTTAATAATCTGGAATAATAGAACTTTGTTTATCACATTAAGTTATACAAGATTTATTACTGCGGCATGTCGGTTGCTATGAAAGCAATCATAAAGCCGGTAAAAAGCAGATATAAAAACAATCGACGCAAAGATGATTATCAAATTTAATTATAATTTGTTTCCATGGCATTCGACATTGTTTTACTTCTTGAAATTAGTTGGATATTTTTAAAAACATGAATTATTAATGGTACAGCCGCATCTCGCTTAAAAATTGCTTCATCGTTGTTTACGCGCTTGTTGGTGTCTAGCGTGAACGCGCCTTCAGCTACCTTGACGTCATTTACGGTTCACGTACGTCGCACGTGAAACTCGCACGACTTTTATTCATTCTACGAGCAGGCGTATGCGTGGCTGTTCAATGTGCATGGCAATTTAATTTCCATCGCGTTAACGCAACGCTCATCCGACTATGTACTACTGCATGTGTGCGCACATGCTATTTACCGTTGACGAGCGCGCACATTGCGCGGTTTCCAAGCGCTTCTCTCGTAATCGGACCTCAAGTCCTCAATTCATTAGACCGTACGCTTCACACTACTTTCGTTCACGTGAAGCCTTCCTGATACTGGAGTGGTTGTCGCAATGTGGGCTCGTCAACCGGAGATTTCTAATGCATAAGTGAAATTTCTCGCAGCAGGATCAAGAAACGTATTCCTTACCATGCAAACTTGAAAAACAATGGAAAACTTTAGTATAATTAGGCATGCAACGATATTTTTACCAGCCAATGATATTTCACGCTTAGATTTGATAAAAGTTCCCCCTTCGCTTCATATTTACTCAACTCCTAGTTGTTGTACAGTAATAAATTGTCTTCGCCCACAAAAATGTATAAAAATAAATCTGGCGCTTAGTTTCGTATACTCTGACCTCAGATGGGCTTTATTAAAGGTTGCGCACGTACACCTATTTTTTCTCAAGTGGCTTTCCTCACGTACGCTCCGCTGTTCCACTTTTTAACGAATTATCTCTTAATGTTGCAACAGACCATCAGTAATATTATCTTTCGCTCGATATTTCAGTTTGTTTACATCGAAACTGAACAGAGTCGTCTGCAAGGTAGCCAATTATCAATCGGCAAAGTTTAATTATCCGACAAATAATATTAAGACGAGTATTGTGCGATAAACTCAAGTATCTGCAACAATTGTAGTCGCACACGCTGAGCAAACATTCATTCGCGTCCGACCAGCGATCAACGTGCATTCAGATCGTGCTATCTGAGTGTTTAAACAATACAATCAGGTGCCAGATGCGTGATCAGCGCGCGATCGTTATGCTATTTCTGCACGTAAACACTGAGCTTGCTTTGAAAGTAAAAGCGCGTCTTGGTAATATTAAACTTAATATTATCGTTCTAGTGGCATCTAGCTAACTTAACAACAACTCAATTATTTAAAATAACTACATTACATTTGTTGCAAATAACTTGACAATATCGATTGATTTGTTTGCTCGCCAATAAGTAGGTGGACTAATATTAAATCAAACAATTACGAAGGTCGCGTTAACTCAAACAATTAGTCTTGAATCAATTGCAACCATACATTTACTTTATAGCTCATGAATTGTATTAGTATACTACCTACATTCGTTAACGACAGTACAAATTCATATCTACAAATGATTTATAAAATAGACTAGCATAAAATTAACGTCTAGCATATTATTCCACGACCCATCATATTGGCGTCAAATGATACTGTTTTAAATATAATATAAAAAATAATTGCACTTGTAATGCGACCACAAGTAAAGCGCTTACTTATTATGGCAACATTTAGCTATCAATAATAAGCCATCGTTCAGATAATTGTTGCACTTCTCTATTTAAAAGTGGATCACGCACACGAATACGTATTTCCAATTTGCCCCCAACTTTTTTTCGTCCTTCCATTAACTACAAATAAAAATTTGTAAATATTGTTGTGTGAGAATTGATACAACATATTACATCAAAACTGTCGTGAATTTCACATTGTGTTTCCAACGGTTGCAATTTTACAGTAACTGTACCCAAAAGTGTGTCACTTCGAAGAAAACCACTGAAACAACAACCCCAATCGCTAGCAAAACAGCTAGCACACCCCATTTTTTGCAACTATATTCCGCTAGCATCTAATCATTAATGATAATACGATTGTGAATATTTATGTTAAAATGTAAAGCAAATGGATTAGATGATAATAACATGTATACCAAGCAAAACCCAAGAGTGTTTTATGATCAGTGAAATTTCTGTTAATTGCAATAAGCGCTTATAAAATGGGGTGCACCAATTAGTAGTAATCAAAATTCTTATAACTTACCCTTTCGAATAAACCTCCAACTTAATGGCATGCCTCTTAAATATTCGGGACCAAGCACGAACACCCCGTTGAAATGTTAGCACATATTTCTCATTATATTCTGGGTTGTTTGTATCCTTGACAGTTGATGTTCTATCCCTGTATACTTCCTCCTAAATTAAAAAATTATAATTTAGTATACAGAAAGTACAATCGTGAATTGTTTTACTTACATTTGGATTCGGAAATTCGAATTTAATGTAAGTATCAATCTCCTTCGGATTCGCACAGTTATAATTAATACCGCGAACAATTTGTAACTCTAAATCATTATCATTCAAATCCGTGAAGCTTTTAACAATCGAATAATCGCGTTTTTCATAATGGAATTTTGGTACTACTGACCCGTTTGTTCGTTTAGCCACTCGCACCACATCCAAATCCTTGGTGACGGTTAATGCAAGATGCTCGAATCGATTCATTCCAGCAATATCACCGATCGCTTTAAAATGATCTCTCGTACTTAAACAAGTTTTCAATTGTTTCGTCAATTGAGTCTCAAGCCGAGTTAAGACATCTACTACGGTGTCGTCACTTTCAGTACATTCTTCAGCCACAACTAATTCATACCTAAGCAAGAAACATCTATAAATATATTATTGATATATTTAATTTAATATCATACTCATCAAGATGTGCTTTTGCATTTGGAGGAATGGGCAACGAACTGATATCAACTGGCAGACCACCTTCAGCTGCTTCAATTAATGGATCGAAACCTTTAGCACTTCGCAAATACTCCTTGGCTTCATTCAATTCTCCCTTCTTCTTTGCTGTTAATGCTGCTAATTTAAATTCATTTTGTCTTTGTTTCAATAACTGTAATTGCTTTTCCATTCGGGTCGTGGGCTGTTTATTTCCGGAAGCTCTTGCCCTTGGCGGCACTGCAGGTGCACTGCCTCCGCTAGAAGAATCAGATGGTCTTCTTTCCGGTACCGGAGGTGGAGCACGAGATAGTTCCGGTTTTGGCGGAGGAGTTTCTGTTTCAGCAGGTTTTTCTGTGCCCGGTATTGGTGCATAACCAGGCGGAGTGGGCAATTCATCAAACGGAACTGATTTCCCAGCTTTGTGCGCTTTTATCGCTTGTTCAAATTGTTTCACAATTCGACTCATTCTTCTGGCTTTGCTTGCATTTCCTTGTTCTTTTGCCTTTTCTTCCTGTTCCTTATAAATTGCAAGACGTTGTTCAAGTGCTTCACCCACAGATGAAGCAGTAATTAGTTGCGGTGCTGGCAATTCCTCCTCTGGAGGTGCTTCAGTTGGCTCTTGGTTTTCAGCTGGTTCTGAATGTTGAGCTGGTTGTGTATTTTCAATAGTTACATTATCTTCAACTGGAGGCCCTGGCATTCTACTTAAATCTACTTCCCGTCCTTCTTCAACAGCTTTAATCACCGTATCAAATTGTTTAACAACTTTGATATAGCTTATAGCTGATTCCATTTCACCAGATTTTTTTGCTTTAACAGCAACCATCTTATATTGATTTTTCCGTTCATTTAACAACCTTAACAGTTCTTGCTGTTCTTCTGTTAGACCACTTGGTATTTCTTTCTGTGGAGAATCCACAGGTGAAGCAGGTTGAGGCTGCAGATCTGGTTCTATAGTTGGTGCTTCTGAAGCCATTTCTGTCGAAGTTTCCTCAGGGACGGGATCACGTTTTTGTACATTTATAGTAACAGCAGGAGGAATGTCTTCATCATTAATGGGCTTGCCAGCATTGTTTTGCTTAATCAAATCCTTTAATGTTTTAATGCCTCTTCCAAATCTTCTTGCTCTTGATGTTTCACCAACAACTTTTGCATTTTGCTCAGCAGTTTGATACATTTTAAGTCTCTCCTCCAATATCTGACTAATGTCAACAGCTAATTGTGTTGGAGCATTTCTAGGAGATTCTTCTTGAGGTTCAGGCGCCTCACCAGTGATTTCACTTAATTCGTTTAGTAAATCAGGGTCATCATCATCCCCAGACAAGTCCTCATCTGATGGAATATCTCTAATACTTTCCTTGACCATAGCATCTAAATTCACAGCTGGTTGTGCTTGTTTTCTAGCTGGTCTTTTTGGTTTGGAATGGCCTCCAGCAAGAGCTGCTAGCTCAGCCTCCAAATCGCTATCATTATCATCCATGTCAGCATCATCAGCACCATTTAAGTCCAATGTCGTGGGCACATCAAATAATCCGTACTTAAACATATTATCTCGTATTTAGAAAGTTCATAACAAAATATTACGCACAAGTTATGACAATAACACTTATAAATATCTGGTGTTTACCTGTGATAAATTTCCATGGTTTCGCCTTGGCCTCTCTGGTTTCTTCTTCCCAAACATGATCACACAAATACACGAGAATTTAGATTCTAGTTATTCCTCTAATAAAATGATTACTGACTGTTTGTCATAGTTTTTTATAAACCAAGATTGAGTGGATTACCAATTTTGTTAGCGACGTCTGTCTGTCAACTGTCTTTCGAGGTTATAAAATACCAAGTCATATGGTTACTGTTAAATTCAAGTAAACATTGCAAATATTTAAAATTTAAGAAGCTTAAATGACAAGAAACGTATTGTGATTATTTATCTGGTAATTATTATCTTATTATTTAAATCATTGAATACATGAATATCGAATCATGCGTGACTTTCGTTATATCAAAATGTTTGTATTGCCCATATTGATATTAATTAATTAATGTATGAATACGACAATTGCTATTAAACTGTGATAAGAGTATTTATAAATAGCTGTATAACAAAACTCTGATGTGCACATAGCATTTGTTGATATTGACATTTTATTACAGTTACAATTATGTGACTGCATGTTAGGAGACAGTACATCATATCAATTTTCAACAACACCAAGACTTTGAAAAGTACAGCAAGAAGATGAGTATCATGATGTACATGTTGCGAAATATAATTCGCCAAAGCAAATATTCTCCACGAATGACCTCAGGTACTTAATTATAATCTAATGTTAATTTGTTCTAATATTCTCTATATTCAGATTTAGTGAGCCGATCATCGTCATCTGACCCGGACAAACCAGAAAGCGATCGAATGAAGGAATTCAGGAAGAAATTACGCGAGAAGCCAGTAATTGATCAAGCGCATCAAAGCAATGCGCCTAGTTTTGTGGAGCAGGAGCCGCTTGAACAACATCCAGACGGCATAAATACAAAGACGGGAGAAGTTGGGGGTCCTGCCGGCCCCGAGCCAACGCGATATGGTGATTGGGAGCGCAAAGGCCGTGTGAGTGACTTTTAAGGATTGCAATACTAAAGCAGTTGTATAAAGATATGAATCATGTATACATTTCTTGAAAGGCACAAATTATATTTGTTAACATAGCCACTGTATTTGTATTTTGCTATATTAGTAATATTATAGACGTTTGTTACTTTACGCCAACTACTTCTTTAATCCAATCGGAGAAACATGTTACTTTAGTATATACTCCAGGATATCCCGAACGAGCACATCCAATACCCCAGCTCACAATGCCACAAATAAAATGCATATCCCCGTTTCGGCATACTAGAGGTCCACCGGAATCACCCTGGCACGCATCTTTACCCCCAGTTAAATAGCCAGCGCATAATTGGCATGCATTCATTTTACCACCGAATCCAATTTTCTTGTAGGGGTCATCACATTTAGTTTTATCAATGATAGGCAAGTCGACATGATGAGGAGTTTCAGTGTTAGTTGAGTTTTCCTCCTGCCTTCCCCAACCGGCAACGACACCCACTTCTGCAATTATATTATTGGAAATGCTTTTCTTTAGCAAGTTAATTTACGTATTTACCATCAAAAACATCCTCAGCATTTGGGATACACACAGGACCTGTCCTATTATTATAAGTAATCGGCCGCTCCATTTCCAGTAACATAATATCATTTTCAAATGTTGAAATATCAAAATTCTTATCAACAAATTTCTTTATTCGTCTACGTTGTTCAAAACCCTCAGAGACAAACAAATCATAATCACCAGTTACAACCGAAACATCTTTCGGTTCCAAATCCCTTACACAGTGCGCCGCAGTAAGAACCCATTTCCTGGACACCAATGCTCCTCCGCAAAGATGTTTGAATCCATAGGATTGTTTCAATTGAATGGACGTTAACCAGGGAAATTCTCCCGGGAGAGTATCCTGTCCTCCAACAATACGGCTCAAGTAATCACTATTTCTCGTTCCGCAAGTGCTGTGTATTCGCAGCGACCTGGCACTTCCTAAAAGTAATCAACGTACTTTTATTGTAATTTAAACGGAAATCATACCGATCAATGAAAGAAGCACAATTACAGCGCAACTTCTACTACACATGGTAAAGAATGAAGGAGTGTCCACAAATGTGCGCTTTTCGCCGTGATTTAACTGCTCAAAACAGGTACTGATATAATTGTTGGAAATTTAACAATGACTTAATTCGATAGGAACTGGTTATTGACCGTGGTGCATTGGAAGTAACAAACACGTGCGCTTGTTTTTCTTAAAAATTCATTTTGTTTCTTTTGCTACACTTTCCGTACATGGCATCCAATTCTGGCTAAGAGCGATTCTAATGAGAACGCGCACTGTGTGCGTTTCTCATTTGGAGATGCGTCACTCTTACAAATGCTTTGTGCGCTGCACTAATTTACTTAGCATAACTGATAATAAATAAATAATGTCACAAATATACAACACGTATTTAGAAATACATATAAAATCTTTATAGATATCATCTCATCACTTATAGGAACTTCTGGAGAATAGTAAAAACAAAGTTAGTCATAATTTGGCTAGTTGAACTCTATATTTTATAATTGTCCTCTGTGATAAGGATCATAGTTACTTAAGTATTTATCACTCAGTATCCGGTGGGAATTATCCGAGACGTTTAAATGCCGATTGTCGCTCACGAGCGTTAAACGCGCATCGTTTACATTCACATTAACATTTCCCAATAAGCGGTTATTATCGTTAATCAAGTGCGCGTCATTCTCAATAATTCTAGCATCGTTAACGAGTATTCTCGGTTCCGTTACGTTCACTAAAATACGTGCATTATCCCCAATTAACGTCCTGCTATCAATAAACTTTGCTTCGCCCGTGTCCAGCTTGTATTCGTTTATGAGTTGCGTGTTCTCATTTAGCAAGCGACTAGTATCATCATTAAGGACACTCGTGGTTTCAATTTGTATTTGTTGCTGTTGCGGCTGAGGCGGTTGCAGATGAAATTTAGGTAGTTCCTCGTCTTGTTGTTGCTGCTGTTGTTGTTGTAGATTTTGCTCAATTGTTCGATACTTTGCCGAGGGAGATGTATGAATTTTCATGTGCGTGTTTAAGGTACTTGATTGCGAAAATGCTTTACCGCAGGTCACGCAAACGTAAGGTCTTTCACCGGAATGCACACGCATATGCCGTATTAATATTGTATTGACAGTGAATCCTCGCCCACAAACATTGCACACGTAGGGACGTTCACCTGTATGATTGCGCATATGATATTTCAACTTCATTACAGTTGTAAATCTGCAAGTCATAACATTGTCACGTTCATAGAATACTTTGTAACATGAAAGTTTTACCTTTTCTGACAGACTGTACATTCGATCGGTTTCTCTGTACCATGTATTCGTTTATGACTTGTTAGATCTCCAGACTGTCGAAATCCTTTCCCGCATAATCCACAAACGAATGGTCGCTCGTTTGTATGAGTCCGCATGTGAATTTTTAAACTTGCAT
Source organism: Aleochara curtula (assembly GCA_963978815.1). NCBI lineage: Eukaryota > Metazoa > Arthropoda > Insecta > Coleoptera > Staphylinidae > Aleochara > Aleochara curtula. Next base: position 1,171,730 of record OZ022219.1, read on the forward strand.
TGGACACATAACCATTTTTGCACACTTCGCAAGTGAAAGGCCTTTCACCTGTATGCGTTCGTAAATGCAATTCTAAATTGAACCGCTGAGGAAAACACTTTCCACATATCGTACATAAAAACGGTCGATCACCTGTATGTTGTTTAATGTGAGATGCTAATAATTGGGCGCTTGGGAATTCGCATTTACAGTAGTCACACATGTGCTTTAGAAGTGCAGGATCCCCTTGTTTTCTTTCATGTATTTTCATGTGTTTCAGCAGGCTATTCTCAGCGTAACATCCTTTATGGCAAATTTTACAAACATGTGGCTTTTTTCCTGAATGTTTCAGCAAGTGTTTATTGAGCAATGTGATGTGAATAAATCGCTTTTGACAATATTTACATTCATGTGGTTTTTGATCATCAGGGATATGTGATCTCATATGATTTTTTAAATAGTTTTCCTCAGTGAACTTTCTTGGACAAAGCTCACACTTGTAGGGTCTATCTTCAATGTGTGTTCTTAAATGCTTTCTAAATAACTTCAAATTAATAAATTGCTTTTTACAGACTTCACATTGATTTTGTGAATTTTTATTCAATTCCTTCTCTTTAATTATCTTCAGCTTCTTCTTGCTTTTGGCAAGTTGAAATTTGGAGACTTTAATTAATTGTTTTTGAGCAATTACCTTCTCATCATATGCTTCTAGTTGTGTGATCGGTTCCAGGATTAATTCCAAGTTGGTCTCATCATCTGAGTTGTCTGAACTGTCATCTAATCCAAAGTTGTCCAAGAAAAGACAATTTTGATACAGCTCTATGCCATTGCTGTGTGCATTTTTTGTTTTTGTATTTGGCTTGCCTAGGAATGATCTTAGATTTATATCTGACTGTTCACATAATTGTTTGAATGCTAAACATTGGCTGGCTTGGTGTGCACACTGAATGCATAACAATGTTGGAAGACCATCTCCACTCTCAATCTGCATAATAATAAATTGTATGTACCTGAATTTTGAAAGTATTCAACATTATTATACCTGAATATTTGCAAACCCCATAAGAATCTCCGCTAAACGGATTCCTTGGCCTAATGTGTCATCCGCCCCAAAAACTGAACGCATCTCGTCTTTTTCGGCCAAGCACGCACGACATATTTTACTAACATCAAACACATTCTCACTTTTAATTATTTCCATAATTCACTTCAAAACTTTTTCAAACTTTGTCACTTGGCTGTTTTTAACGAACGTAAACACAATAATAGGCGCACAGTAGCATAATGAAAATGGCGGAGATATGATACTTCCACTGGTCGATTGTGTCTACTATTAATAAAAATAATTATGACTGGGATACGCTTAATTCTAAAATTTGAAGCAATTATTCTTTTCAACTATATTAATAACGTTAATTGTTATCAAAATTGTAAGGTTTCTGGTATATTAATTCAATCATAGAATCTTAACAAATGATAGATCCTAGCGCACCCTGTGGACGGTAATATTAACTCGCATAAGCACTAGCTGATGATGCGATTTCCTTATACAATTCCTAGCCAGTGAGACTCCTCTCACTGGGTGAAATTTCAAGAAGGTCACCGCGCTACAGCATCCTCAAATCGCTTGGTGATTACCACCAGCGCGCCCTACGACGATATCCGAACCAATGTATTAGAATAAGGGAAAAGAGATTTAACTAAAAGAAAAATATACAATATTAAAATTAAAACCATTTTTTCAATGCCTATAAATATTATCGTTCCTTTAATCTTAACGCCATAATACTCGGATTATCATGAAATATTTAATTATTTCCAAACGCGTGCTACTGAAATAATTATTTCTTAAGCTAATGACTGTAATTGATTCCTATATGTATCAATAATAAATCATGGTCTTTATTGATTTAGCCATCCATAGTCTGAACTTGGACTGTATGAACAGTTTCCCCAGTTCTGAAAGTACTAAAATCAATAAGTTAAGAAAGTTGCACTGCGCATATACTCACATTAGATCTGAAATCTCTACTGTCTCAACTTTGGGTAATTTCAACTCTTGTGCTATGATAATGTTATGATCATTAATCATATGATCTTGTACTTCAGTATCACTCGTAAAAGACTGATTACAAAATTTACACGTTACTTCTTTGCTTGCATGAGTGCGCATATGCATTTTGAGACTACTTGCACCAGCAAATCTAAAATAACAAAAATTAATTAAGAACTTGTATTAATTTACATTTCTTGGGTTCATTACCTTTTGCAACAAACATTACATTCATATGGCTTTTGTCCCGTATGTGTCCGCATATGTCCTGATAGATGACTTGAAGACATAAATGCCTTATCACAGACATTACACACATGCGGTTTATCACCAGTGTGGCTACGAATGTGAATAACTAATGTCTCTTGTCTACTGAATCGCTTGCAACAAATTTGGCATTCATAGGGTTTTTCGCCAGTATGTGTGCGTTGATGTATTGTGAGCGTGTTTGATCCAGCAAATGCTTTTCCACACGTGGAACACACGTAGGGACGTTCTCCGGTATGTGTCCGCATATGAATTGTCACATAGCCGCTTTGAGTAAATCCCTTTCCGCATATAGGACATACATAAGGTTTTTCACCGGTATGAACGCGCAAATGTTTCTCCAAGTTGCATTCCTGTGTGAAGCTTTTGTTACATAAGGGACAGACATGCGGCCGCTCGCCAGTATGTGAGCGTAAATGTATCATAAGACTTCGAGCTTCAACATATTGTTTATTGCAATATTCGCATGTATGTAATTTATGACCAGTATGGTACTTCATATGTTTGGATAAACTTGATGCCCATTTGAAAGCGCGACCACATGATGAGCATAAATGTGGCTTGCCCTTCACATTTCTCAATTCGCCAGTATGTTTCTTCTTGTGTTTACTCAAATTCGAGCTTTCTGCAAAAGACATGTCGCATTGATCACATTGATGTGGTTTCTTGGCAAGATGAATCTTTGAATGTCGACGCAAGATGCGCGCTTCAGCGTAAGTTTTATTGCATACTGTACAGGTGTAATTATTATCTTTTGGATGCGACATCATGTGAACCTTTAAATCTACTTGTAGGCTGAATGTCTCCGTGCATTTAGTACATGAGTAGCTCTTCGGCTTTGATAAGTTATCGCTGCATAAAACTAGCTCGGAACTCGGATCCGCATTGGATTGAAGATCGGCTAGGTCAAATTTTGATTCAAGGGCAGAAGTTGTAGCTATGGTGTCCGTTGCAGAAGTGACCGCAATTGTATTGTTGATAACTTTGAGCGGTTCGACTATAGACACGCTCTCCATAGTAAAGAATTGCGTTTCATCTTCGTAATTTACATGCACGAATTCGGTGGGGAGATCTTCATCAATGACATTCGTAAATGTTATTTCATCCGTTGGGATTTCAACATTTTGCTGTTCTTGCTCTTGATGATGTTGTTGTTCTAAACTTTGACAAAGTTGATTCTGAAACTCTGGCGAGATATAATTGCGCAAAATTGTCTCGGACTTCTCGCATTGTTGTTTAAATGTATACGCTCTGCTGCATTGTAAAATGCATTGTACGCACATTAAAGAAGGTAGTCCATCGCCTTGTTGTACCTTCAAACAAAAAAGTTTTAAACTTTTGAAAGTTGCGCTCTAACGCCAACATTTAGCAATGAGGGCGCTAAAAATCGGGATAATGCGCAGCAGGAAGAGCGAAGGAGAAATATACGCCCAAAGAACCTACCTGGATTTGGGCAAAAGCAACGAGCATTTCATCAAGACAGGCGCCAAATAGCGGCTTCATGTCACCTTTCTCCGTGAGACAAGCACGACAAATTCTTTCGAGCTGTAGTGGTGCTGTTAAGAAGGCGCTCATATCCATGTTGACACAAGGATAATGTCGATAAGACACAAACGTTCACAAGACGACAACGTACGTCAATTCCTTACGAGCACTGCAACGACACGGAACCTTCGACTGTATAGAAACGACTGATGGGCTGCCTGGGATGCGTATTACAGCTGTGTGTTAGAGAATGATAGCAATGCCACAACCAGCTGGTACAAAGCCGGTTTGACGTTGTATGCAAGACAAAGATAAGACGTCTTTGACAGGACCTATTAAAAAATCTAAATTTGTTAAGTTCAAAATCGATACATATCCAATATTATGTTTCGTAAATGGAACTAGGTAGATTATATTACTACAAGTCATAACAGTATTTAATTAATATTGTTTGTTAGCACTCTGATCCTATTTTTCCCCTAAAAATGCTAATGTTGGAAAGACTGCAACAATTAATTGGTATGAATGCTGAGAAATTCAAAAAATGGCAGATGAAAGTTTTCCGAAGTTATTAATTTCATTCTCAAATAAGTAATCCAGATAATAATGATTTTAATTATTTTACAAATGTGAGATGTCAAAATCTATGTTACTGACATGCGCTGGTAGTGAGGATGCAAGTGGTAATCGACACGATCGCCATTTTCACGTCACGGCGAAAGGCGGTCAGCTAAGTGTGTGTTTTTCACATGTTTCCATCCAGTGGCGTGTTATTTAAGGGTGTACCGACTAAATAGACCTTCAACGTGTTAATTGAACTATCGTAGGAACAGTGATAGAATAACGTGAAGCGATTAGGTAAGCCGTGATTGTTGCCTTGTTCAGCGTTTCATGTATAACCTATACATATCGAGCATACATTGTCGGTGGCCGTTGCAATTTCGCATTGGCAATTATTTACAGGCGAGGCAAATGCTGAAATTCGGTGGTTCTGCGTTGCACGGGTAGTATGGCACAGTATTATCAAGTATTTGAAGCCAGTCAAGGTGCGCCCGAAAGTTATTCTCATATTATTGATACAGCGGGAGTAAAGTATATCATACAAACTACTAACGATACACCGGCTGGCCAAGCATCGCCGTTTGTAGTTGTAAATCCGTCGTCAGTCACACAGCCTCTTTTTCTTGTTGAAAGTCCATTGAAACAGACCATCCCTGAAATGCAACCTGTTGTTCTCAATCACAGTGTGCAGTGCAAAGTCCTTACACCACACGAAAATCAATTGCGTCCACCGCAGAGGATGCCTAGACCAGAAACAAATGCTGGACAGTTACTAAATAATAGACTTCCACAGCCCAGGTCAATGGCAACAAATGACACAGGGATGCTGAATGGAGATGAACTTATAAAACTTGAGGATGGCCGGTTGCTGACAATTGATGAGTATCAGAAATATGTGGCACAAAAAAAGAATGCTGGGTAGGCTTATAAATTGATTCATATTCATTTGTTTATTTGTGTTGATATGAGACTATGTTGCATAACTAATTTGCTTTCTTTCATATCTTCAGAATAATGGGCAGTGTCAATCACGGAGCAAGTCATTTAGCCGTTCGACCAACTGGTCGCCCGACTTATCGCACAAAATCACCGCAAGTTAAAGCCCCATCACCTGCGCCGCCGCCAACAGCATTAGTATTACCTACCAAGTCCATTGGTCGCATAATTAAACCGAATCCAAACATGCCTTTGCCAAAAGTTCTAAGAGACTTCGTTGCCCCTGCTGAACTGCTGACGATTATCCAACGATCAAATGATGAGGAGTTTGAGAACAGTATTCGCATGTTTGTACTTCTCAAGTGTGGTGAACAAAGGCTGATCACATTTACAACTCCGAAAGATGATTGCACAATACATGAGATTCTTGAGCAGGTCGGTGTGCCGCTCGAGGCCACAACCCCTATCTATGTCAAAGAAGCAAAAAATGCAGGGCTCGATTTCATCGTTAGTGTTGGCTTTGACGATACCGAAACCGAAGTAAGTTATTAATATTACATTCGTCGTATAATTACTAAAATTTCATTCATGTAGGAAACACAGGCCGCCGCTCGTGCCAAGAGCAGTATTTTGACGCCGGACTCATCTCCGGAACAGCCACCTGAAGAACCACATTATATTCCAGGGAAGATGGCTGTTTGTCCGCACTGCGGATATCTCTCTGAAGACTTTAACAAGTGTCAGCGATGTAAACGCAAAATGCCAGTAGGTATTAAGCAGGTGGGAGTCCCAAGTACAGCAAAGACAACAGTACGCAAGCCTGGAATTGCCATCAATTTGAAATCGCCCGTGGGAACTTCAGTTCTTGGAAATTCAAGCGCTACGGGCTCATCCACATCCCTCACGAGCAAATCACCCTCAGCAAGTTTACTTAATCGGGCAAAGCGCATTCGACCAAAACTGGTCGAGCAAGAACCTGCTATAGTCACATTGAGCTCCGATGACGAAGAAACAGCACCCAAAAAGCAAGTTAAAAAGTCTGATTTTGTGCCGGAACCAACAGCTGATGAAATAACTAACAATACAGTTGTTTTGAATAACACAACTCATGTCTTGGCATGTACTACACTTAGTTGCCGGATCATACGAATTGGTTCGTTTAAATTTTCGCCACCTGATGATGTAAGTTACTGCTCCCTTATTAATTGTACATAGTGAGTAATTTGTCTGTCTATAATAGGTGATGATTAATGGGAAAGAATTGGTAATTAAGGCAATGCACGTCGTTGACAAGGAATTGCTTGTTTATCTGCCAATTTCACGACAATTTATACTCAAAGTTTTTGTTAGCTTTCAAAAAACTTTGCCAGCTGTTATGTATTACTTAACGCCCAGTGGTGGCACCAAAGTACGTCAGTTGTTAGGAATGACGAAAGAGACTGAAGAATTTTATGATCCAACGTCATCAAACGAAGTTGTGCGAAGACTGATACTTCTACCGCATCAGCTAAATGAGTCGGATAAATGGGTATTCCAGACAATTTATGGTACTCTCATGGAAGAAATTGGATTGGCGCAAGTGAATGATATACTTCTTAAGAGTTGTCCCAAAGATGTTGAACAAATCGAATCACTAATGTATATTTACTTTATTGCGTTCATAGATATATCTTAAAATTTCAAATATTTTAGGAATAATAATAGGGCTTCACAGACAGCAACCGAAGTGCAGCAATTATTCATTTACCCGCCGGGAAAAGGTGGCATCGGTATCAACACGGAGGATTATATGTGTCTGGAACGAGATCAGTTTTTAAACGATGTGATTATTGATTTCTACTTGAAATATGTACTCAACCAACTGAGCGCTGAGCAACAATCGAGGGTACATGTCTTTTCTACTTTCTTCTATAAACGATTGACCACTAAGTCGGTGAAAGTTGTCAGGTATGTTGGTTATTCTTTTTCTATAAAACATTTAGATGAACAAATAAAAACCTCGCTGATTAAGATGGTATGAGATGTGTTCTTGACTTTTATTTCTTTCGAAATTGACAAGAAAGTGCGCTTGATTTCGCGGCAATATTTTCATAAATAAGTGTTGCCACTCTTATCTTTATCTGGTGGATTAATCAAACTTGGTTGAGGTTAAAATCTTTTCCGTTGCGATTGTTGGGAACACTGCCTGTTATCATTTTTTGCTAGGCATAAAACTTTTTATTATTTTAGGAAACCTGTGGAGACAGAAGGATTAATGACACCTGCACAAAAGCGCCATTTGAAAGTCAAGAACTGGACGAAGAATATCGATCTATTTGAGAAGGATTTTATCATAGTTCCAATTAATGAGAACGCTCATTGGTTTTTAGCAATAATTTGTTTCCCAGGGATGACCGACGCGTGTACAATTGATGGAGTGCGAGTGAAGTTGGAACGTCCCAAAACTGCTTCAAGTATGTATTGGCAAACTGTAAATTGTTGATATTCAAGGGTGAATTAATTTCTCGTTAGAAAAATTGAGCGTAAATTCAAAAACAGCAGTAATTGCAGCGCAAACTACCAAAGTCCAGAAAGAAAAGCTGGCATTATCGCAGATACTGGATGAAGATTCGGACAAGGACGAGGCGGAAGGGGATGAGAACGAATTTGATGTCGAAGAAACGGATGATACCGTTAACTCCAACGCAACCATCACTCCCGTTCCTATTAGACAGTAAGTGGATTTGAATATTACTAGCTTAATGTTATATTTGGTAAGACTGACGCGCGTTATTTGAATTTCACAGACCGTCTATTCTAATCTTTGATTCGTTGAGCGGAATGTCCCGAGCACGCGTCGTCGCAACTCTGCGCGATTACTTAACGTGCGAATACTCTTCAAAAAAGAGTAAGACACGGATATTTACGAAGGATAATATTCTTGGATCCTGCCCGAAAGTCCCACAACAGAACAACTTTACTGATTGCGGTTTATATGTGCTCCAGTATGTTGAACAATTTTTCATTGATCCAATCAAAGACTACCGAATTCCAATAAAAGGACTTAACGCATGGTTTGATGAATGCGTTGTCACAAAGAAGCGCGAGGATATCGCAAATATAATTAAAGATTTAATGACACAATACAGCAAAGACCTGTCGATTTTGCCATGTATAGACTTTCCAAGTGAGAATGGTAATGAGATCGGATATGCGTATGAGTTTATTGTAAATGTCGACTATGGTTTAATTACAGAAGAGAACATTGCGGAAGAAAATGAAACGGAAGAAATGGAAGTGGACAAAGCAGCGGAAGGCGGTGATGATCCAATACAGAATCATGTTAGCGATGATTCGGTCACACCCAAAGTCACTGTTGATACGCGACAAAATGCGATGTCGTATTTAAAAGCAAAGCGAATTCTAAAATCGCGTAGCGAAACTTTACTGGCTGCGTGTAAAAAGATGGGCAGTGAAAAACCGGAGCATTAATTTTAATATTTTGTGTAGATTAATTATTTAACTGTTTCCTACTACACTAAACATTTCATTATCCATTATTATGAGTTCTGGTAAGAGAATGATGATGATTAGGCTACCGAAAATTAATTTGTGTTATACCTATGTTGATAATATGGTTTCTTGTTGACACCTCAATTTTCCTTACTTTTAAATAACTAGTTAATTTGGAATAAATTATCGTACAATAAGCCAACTAGTATTTTCATATTGTTAGATAACGAAAGAGAAGCATCGCGTTTCCATTGGATTTATTCGATTGTTTTTTGTTCATATAACAAAGCTGTTTCTTTCAGTGTAAGGTTGAGATTTTCTTATCAAGAAATTAAAATGGTTGCACGGTACTTGCCATCCGGTTACGAACGCACTTCCGACGTGTATTTTAACATTAGGGCAGCCCATTGGGGGCGCATAATTAAGCCCAATGCGAATAAACCATTGCCGGCAATATTACGGGATTTTGTCGTGCCCTACGCTATTGAAAATGCGCTGTCAACCTAATACCATTACCATTCTTGGGCATTATTCGAACGGTGTTAACATACTGATCAATTTAGACTTAAACAAAGGTTGTACTGTTCGAGAGATACTCAAAAGTTCAAATGCTAGTGGTTCTAGCCATATCGATGATTACACGCCAATTTTCGGCATTGAGCTTGAAGATAGTTTGGTTGATCTTGTTGTCAGTGTTGGCTATGAATCCGAGGTAAACAATTTACATCGTTTTTTTTTTTAGAGAAATGATAAAAATTGGTTTCATTTGTTTAGAATTAGCCCACCTGGACACAACATAACTTGAATCAGCGGCCATTAGAAAATTTCTTATTTATTTACCGCATGCCCATGAAATTAATTACTTTACATTTGCTAATCATTGCATATTTTAAAAATAATTTTGAATTTACTTTGTTATATGGGACGTACATCATAATGGCGGCGCTGAGTGAATAAATCGATTTAATGAATAACTCATCTCGAATTTTATTTTTGAACTCAACTGATAGGTGCAATAAAAATATATACTGCATGCAAGCGTGTGGTCAATTGACTTATTTCATGTAAAATATCGAGCAGTGGTGTTTTCTCGGAACGGACGGCATTTCATATCTCCATTATAGAGACGTGTTCAACATCTGGCCATATCTGATACGAACGATTCATTGATAAATGTCTACATGTAAGTACAATTGTTTTTTTAATGAAATTATTAGTAGCATACGTCTCCGGTTCTTACATCTCCATTGCTTTCATATACGAATGTATAAATGCCTGATTACGGCTGCTATCTTAGTCATGGTTGTTTGCGAATTACAATTACTAGGCCGTAATTGCTACAGCAAACAACGTAAATATTTTCTCGGCATAGCTTTAGTTTGTAACTGGCGAAAATCTGGCACGCTGTACTGCTGATTTGTTTCACGGAACAAGTGTGCTCACAGCATAAGGCAGAGATCGGTAAATTCATTCCGATTTATTGAATGTGATCAGAATAATAGCGGTACGCAGCTAAGAAACTCATTTCGTCGAATAAATCTTGCGTGAATCATGAAACGATGCTCAATAAGTTCATTGTTGTGCAGCAGATGATAGCCGCTTTCGTTTAACTCGTTTCCTTGCTCGGCAATAGTTGTCATATAAAAAACGCAGAGAGCACATTGTCGTCGCACACGTCGTCCGGGACTCGTTGATAATAGCCACCACAAGGTGCTTCGGAATGGCCGACTCGGCAAGTGAATCAGATTCAAGTAGTATCGACGGCGGCCCCATCATGATGCCACCGAGCCCCATCACGCGCGAACAGCAACAAAAGCGCATTGAGAGTCTCCAGCAGCAAAACCGCGTGCTCAAAGTCGAGGTCGAGACTTATAAGCTACGTGTGAAGGCTCTGCAGGAAGAGAATCGCGGCCTACGACAGGCTTCTGTCATAATCGTGAGTTAATTCGATCCCTTAATTCGTATTTGATTGTCCACATTCATGATATGTGTATACAGCAAGCGAAAGCCGAACAGGAGGAGGAGTTCATCTCGAACACGCTCCTTAAGAAAATCCAGGCGCTCAAGAAAGAGAAAGAGTCCCTGGCACATCACTATGAACGTGAGGAGGAGTGCTTGACCAACGACCTTTCAAGGAAATTGACGCAATTGCGCCAGGAGAAATGCATACTGGAGCAGACGCTCGAACAGGAACAAGAGTGCCTTGTCAATCGTCTCATGCGCAAGATTGAGAAGTTGGAGGCTGAAACGCTTGCCAAGCAGACGAATCTGGAGCAACTGCGCCGCGAAAAAGTAAGTTAAAAATACACGCGTTATTTTTCGTCTTCTTTCTTTGCAATGCGATGTCACATGCGTATTGTTATGTTCAGGTCGAGTTGGAGAACACGCTCGAGCAGGAGCAGGAAGCGCTCGTGAATAAACTCTGGAAGCGCATGGATAAGTTGGAAGCGGAAAAGCGCATGCTGCAAATCAAATTAGATCAGCCGGTATCGGATCCAACTAGTCCACGCGATATTAACAATGGCGATACCGCAACGAATCTATCCGCTCACATTCAGACCTTGCGTTCAGAGGTGACCCGATTGCGCCAGCAACTCGCTATCAGCCAGCAGGAGCATACTCAAAAAATGCAGCGTTACGCGCAAGAAGAGCGCAATATTCGCGAAGAAAATCTGCGCTTGCAACGTAAACTTCAATTAGAGGTGGATCGCCGCGAGGCGCTCTGCAGGCACTTGTCTGAGAGCGAAAGTTCTCTGGAGATGGACGAGGATCGTCATCTTGGTGAGCATGGTATGCCCAGTGTCATCCACAGTCATCTCTTACGATGATATGCATTTTGCCTTCTCAGGTCACTCGCTGCAAGCATCGCGTTGCCATAGTTGCGGTCAGCTGCAACCGCCTACGCCTTGCGTGTCAGGTAGTTTGCACTCAGCGAGTACGAACAGTCCGACAACAGCGGCGGGAGCCCGCCGTTCTGGTGAGCGCTTCATTAAGCCAGCAATTCCGGCACCGCAGCCGGCCAGTCCGATGGACACGACCGTTAACAAAGAGTGAGGGTAGCTGCACTGCGACCAACAACTTTCAAAGTCTAGAAACAATAATTACAATAATTATACTTTTATTTTTCGAAAAACCAACCACTTGCAAAACAAAGACTGTCAACTACTGTTCCATAAGGGATAACCCAAACGAATCTTGAACTCGTCGAAAGGTCTTGTTATTCAATTCGCCAATTCACGCACAACGCATTGTGCATTGTGCTTTCCTGTACTTAAAATAGTACGGTGAGCGATAATTAGTCAGCAGAAATATAACGATGTCGCCAGAAGTAATAAGAACAATAGCAGGCAGCACCGCGATGGGAAATAAGGCGACGAGTTAAGCAAACAAAGATTTTGCGTGATTAATATTTTTTTGAAGTATCACACTAATAGCACACATTATGAAAATGATTTTAGCGGTATTTAAGGAAGTGAATTAACACTATAACTATAATCAGAGTGGTAAGTTGCAAAAATTGCTACTGGCGACGAAGAAAATGCGGTGTAATTAAATTGCCCGCTATATTTTTGAATTTTTGAAATGCAAATGTGTATTATTAATCTTACATTATTCACGTTTATTATTGTTTAATCATTAAGTATATACTTTCGATTGTTGATATTAACAGATTTAAAATGCGCTTTGGCAGACGATTCACACCTAGCGTTCTAATGAAGAAAATGTGCTGATGTATCCACAAGTTTCACGTGGAATTATGATAAGTCACGCTTACGATAAATTTTAGATTAAAAGAAATGTTCAACTATGTCGCTAACAATATTTAAGAATGCGATGCGTCTATCACGCTAAGTATAAGAATAATTAGGTGGTGTTGCAGATGTTGATGATGGTTCAATAGAAAGCGGAACAATTTGTTCCAAGTTTTATAACATTTTCGCTTATCAGTTGCACGTTGAGTCTCGGTTTAAACGATTTGATTGATTGTCATGTTAAAGTGTTGATAACTCGTCAACTTGTTTTCCGTTTTGTAATTAAGTTCTTGTTGCGTTAGAATGATTGAGGTATTTGTATCTAATTTAGTGCAAGACATTCCTTAAGTATTTCTAAAATAATTAGGCATTTTCACACCAAAAATTGTTGCTTACATGTGGCTTTATATGCAGTTTTAATTTTACTTGGCAGCAGTATATAAATTTACGAATTTTTATACCATTTTAATGGTTTCCACCGACCGACGAATCCTTAAAGAAAGAACCTAACAGTCTAAGAAATATTCACATTAAATTGTTCATTATTGATGATGTTAAATGCAGAATTCGTTCATAGCAATGTAAATGCGCACTGTCTCTTGAATATTTAACAATTAACTTTAATATTCATCATAAATACTATATGCAACTAAGCAGTACAGTGTCAAAAATTGAAGTGATATTAGCTGTTAAACGTATACATTTAACAAATTATCTTTCACGCCCCTTTATTGGGTGACGAATTTGCCATTTGCAAACGATTTCAACTCAATATGACATACACAACCACTCATTATATTTCCTGTGAAAATCTAATTGTACATTTGAGATTTTGCTCCGTAATGAATAAGTCCACGTTGAACAACATTTTGAATCTGCTTATTTGCAATAATAATCTTACATCGCTGTGTTTTCAAGCATTTTCGCCTAATTAATAACATTATTGTGACCCGATGAAACAGTAATGAATACACCGTTTAACATTTCCAATCGCAAATGAAAGCAAGAAATATAATTTAATCATATGATGTTTATTTATAATTGCTTTTTGAATTTGAGAATATAAATGGATTAAAATGCATTTGAATATGTTCAATTTCTATTAGATGGTTGATTATACATTGATTAGTCGTTTATTCAATTATCATTTTACATTTATTTGAGTATTGCATTGTTGGAATGTAATATCAACATTGTATTTTATATTTTTATCGCTACATACAATTATTATAATAGTATTAAATTAGTGAATTGGCTAAACCATAAACGAAACACTAGAATGGCGTGTAAGCAAAGAGTAAAACACTTAGAATATTTTTGCAAATACATACTAAATAAGAATTGCATCACTTACCAATGGCCTAACTTGAATAATACAGTCATATTTTAAGGACAACATTTTAAAATTTTACACTTATCGCAATAAAGTGTTGACTTCGTATTTGACTAGAGAAAACAACAAGCGAGTAGAATATAATTTCAGATTAAGAGTAATCAATGTCATATTCGTAAATTACATTGACTCCATTTCGAAACCTTGCATAAGGCTGCAAACAAAGACCGATTACTTTTACAAACAATGAATGCATTTAATGTTTACTTACTTATCATCGAATTTGTGAAAATAATCATAATTTGATGATTTCTTCAGAATAACATTGGACTCATTTGTCGGGCTGTCTGTAAAAGTTTATTATCGTTATTACTCATATTACATCGCGCTAATTATAGTGTACCATCATTGGAGGGAACAACTGCAGTACTTAAATATTTGGTATTCAAATACGGCGGTAATTCGTTATCCTCATCATCTTCCTCTTCAGGTTCCAATTGTTCCGAATCAACCATTTGCAACCATTGCGCGTTATGATTACGGAATCGTTCAATCTTAATGCGCTCGCCCCAAGCAGGATTTTGGTCAGCAATCATATCCAAACAAATATTGCACGTTTTACGTATTGCCTTGTTATTATCTTGTAGTAAATCAATGAGGTATGCCGGAGCCTCTGTGTTTTTAATCACATAATCGATACTCCCTTTATGACTAAGCGCAATCTTAAACACGTAAAGTATTTGTAAGACAATTTCGTCATCCTCTTGATACGTTTTTAATAAATCGATTAACGCTGGCAAGATATGCGATTTGCACAATTGTCCCACGCAGCCCTCGTCATGCATTGCAGTGCCGAGCACCACAATTATTTGAAGAATAAAATCTTGCTGCGCATTATTCGAGCGCAAAACTTCATTAAACCAGGGCAACATATTGAAGTGTTTGAAGAGCTCTGCCCAATCCAAGTCGTCCATGTGCAAATTGGATAGAACTCCAAGGCATTCAATGATGAAATCTTCCTTTTTCGATTCCATCGTAGCCTTGGCAAGATCCCCCACAAATACAACAAAGTTTTCAAGTTTTATATGATGCTCAGCAATATTATGAATCATCTTCATAAGTAAGGCATCCTCATAGGTAATTGCACGAGTCATTAAGCTATTCAATCGGCTCTTAACAGCCATTTGCTCAGCGTTTACGCGGTTGATTGCTAAATTGATACAGAGAGCTACCATAATTTCATCAACATGGTCATTGGCGTTCAATACGAGCATATCGACCAATAAAGTAACGCAATCCGTGTAGGCAAATTGCTCTTTCACATCATCATCATAGCTTAGATGATACAAGAGTCTAAGAACAATATCCTGATGCGGATCATCAGCTAGAAATATACCATTAATATCAAGCTCAAAACGAGTGAATGTATTTCACTTACAAAGAAGGTTTACAAATTTTGGTAACATATCAAGTGTTACCATTTTCCTTCTCATATCTTCATCGAATGACAAGTTAAAAAGTAATTTCAAAGTCAAATGCACAACATCGACGTTATTGCTTAATAACATCTTTGGAAGTTTCTCTACAACTCCGTATTCTATCATATCATCCTTATTCACTTGCATTATGCTTAATTTCTTTAAGAAAGTTAATACAAGTGCCAGTAACTCATCATTATCGCGTTCTAACGTTCTGCTTAACATTTCAACAATGTTCCTTTTGGTCATCTTCTCTTCCACGTTTTCATCCTCGGCGATATTTAATAGCAGAAAGAATGCAACTCTAAGCAGCTGCTCCTGCTTCCTAATCAGTGTTCGATATCGTTTATTACGCTCGGCTTCAGTGAGTTGATTCTTGTCAATGATACTTTCTGTGCTTTGAGCCAGATCATAGACGCTGCCCTCCATAACTGCTTTCATATTAAGATCTGTGAAGTTGCCAGATTTTGGACGCACTTTTTGCGGTATACCCGTGCGAGGTGTTTCCGAAAGATTGACGTTATTTGAAGTTGATCGTCGGATCACCGAAATTTCGGACGGCTTTGCAACACCTTGCAATTCCAATTTCCAATCTTCGTAACGTTGCAGTTCGTAGACTATAATATTCATGCATAGCGATCCGATTTTGTAGTGGACTATTACGTGATGGAAGCACGAATACGTCGAAAAGCAGAAAAATATGAAGATTAAATTTGTGCATAGCATGACACTTTTCTTCCAATCTTCTCTAAGGACACGCGTTAATGCACTTAAAACGGTTTCTATAAATGTTATTATATTATTGGACATTCAAGTAAATCTTATTATGTTTTACCATTTTTAGAAAGAGCTTCTAAATTTTCAGATTCTCTTGCTAATTGTAAAATCAGCGCTGACGCTCTAATCTTTTCTTGTAATCCTTCATAAAACAGTTCTATGTACTCATTAAGGCTGTTTATATTTGCAGTTTCTGATTCAGCAGACCCATTTCGGCTTATTTCTAGATCTACATAATAAATAAGAATAAAACAAAATACATGTCCTACTGCTTTACCTTTATTTGATGGAGAAGATTTGCGTTTTTTCAAGTAATATATTATTTGTTCAAGTTCTGAAGTCCTTGAGGGATGAATGAGGTCACATTGTGAAAGGACTTCTTTTGTTAGGGCTGCGCAATCTGATCGCGAATTCAGCATGGGCAATTCTATAATCTTCTTTAAATTCTGAAAACCCAAATTTATAATTTGCTGACCAAATGAAAATGCTTATTGCTTACTTGTTTCTCGCCATATAAAATTGTTTCATTCTGTCCTAAAATCTGCACTTCCAGCTCATAATTTAGTACAATTGCAGTTAATGAAGGATGGGCATCTAAAGAACCAGGCCTCCTGTCCCTAAAACATTTTCAAAAAAGTGATGGGTCTACGTGAATGCGCCGTATTAAACAACTCACGTTCGCATAAATTTCGCATCTTCAGGCTCCATTTTCTGATAATTTGAGTTAGCTGTTAACTTTCTTCGAACGTGGAATAAATAAATACCGATTAGGATAATACTGATGAGAACTGTGGAGACATTGACGACTCCTAACAAGATAAACATGCAACGCAATTATGCCCTTTCATTCCGAAACACTGCTGGCCATAGCCTGCAAACAAAGCACTTAGTGTTATTTGGTAGTCACTGACGCAATCTTGATGCACCTTTATTTAAATGGTAAATATTGTAGGCGTATCAACGCCCGCAATTTTACCAAAAACTCTTCAACACTCGGCAGTGTTTGCGGAGTAAAATCCTGCAGTCTTCCTACTGTCAATTCTGTCATTCGAAATCAGCTGTTACCATTTCCCTGCGGTCTTGAGCGGTGGCGTACTGAACTATCTACAGCGGTGGCGTTCGGAACTAATTACCCACGCTAACCTTCCGGCTTGAAATACCGCCAAGAAACCGTTGTTGAGCTGCAGGAAGGACGCTTCGGCGTCGCTGCTGGTTTAAATTAGTTTAAACAATATATTTTAACCTAGTGTAATTAAACAAACTAGTTATTACCTTTATTAATACAAGACGCATCCAGGAAGTGTAAATTTCTGGTGTGATTCCTTATAATATAGATTTAATTTATCCTACTAAAATCAGTGTGCTTTCAATGTGGGCATACGCAATCCCTCACCGACGCTGAATTATAATAAGATCCTGTAGTTTAGCCCCTAGTCTCGTAATGGTAAGCTAAATACAAATTGTTTTTGCATGTTAAACAAATGCAAATTCGAATTACACCCGTGCTATAATGCATGTAGAAAGTACGTTTTTGTACATATCGTGTATGCGGTTGATACTTTAGGGCGGACATCTTTAAATGTTGATGTTTCATTTTGTCGTTACAAATGCCTTGCATCTTTTCTTGACTTCGAGTATCTGTATTCTTTGCGTCGCCGGGCGAAAAAAATCGTTGCGCATAAAAAAAGTCCCAATGGAGCAAGTAAGGTTCTTGGCCGTATTCAAAATAGTACAGTTGCACTTAGTTTATTCTGGCGGCTTCAATTATGTCTGCAACTTATGCTGCGCAGACGGCTGAACAGTTTTTTCACTCGCATATGCAGAAATCAAATTCAAAAATGCGAAGTTTCAAAGTTGCGAATCTGGATACTGCATTTGTCCATACAAACGATTTGGATTTATATACATGGAGCATGCGGAATTACAACGTTTGCTTTGAAAACGAAATATTTGTTGACGGTGAATAACATTGGATCTGATAGATTCTGTGCGACTATATAAATGCTTTCGACGTAACCTAGTTATTCGTATTATCTGTGATAATCACAGCGTGCAACAGTCTAGTATTGTGCTAAGAGTTCATTCCTTTTCTGAGTTATTGTCAAAATGTCGGAGAAGAAACGTATTTTGTTTGTTTGCTTAGGTAAACTGAATACAAATAATCATAAACTATAGTAGGGCATTGCCGTAATTAATTACTTTCATAGGAAACATATGCAGAAGCCCAATAGCTGAAGCTGTGTTTACACACTTGGTGAAAAAGAATGGTTTATTGAGTAACTGGGAAATTGATTCTGCAGCCACAGCTTCTTGGCATACTGGTGCTCGTCCAGACAAAAGAGCACTGGCAACTCTTACGAAGCATGATGTGCCTTATGATAATCGAGCAAGGAGGGTTAGATGCAAATACTATTTTGTTTATGATTATTGTGTATTGATAATTTATACGGTTCAGGTACGCGTGAACGATTTCGTTGAGTTTGACTATATTGTTGGCATGGACACACAAAACATTGATGATTTAAAACGAATGGTTGATGGTGTGCCAAATGCAAAAGCAAAGATTATGCTCATGGGTGAAATGTGTTCCACTGGCGATGATGAAGTTATGATCATTAGAGATCCATACTATGTTAGTACTTCTTACATTTGTTGAGATATTTGTACACTGGTTGTGTTTTCTTTTATGACTTGCAGGATGATGATTCTAAAGGTTTCGAGGAATGTTATCAACAATGCTTGAAGTGTTGCACTGAATTTCTCAAACTATAAAACTCCATTCTATTCATATTTATTTTTATAAATGTGACAGTGGTCACTTATTGAATCTGATATTTTATTGCCATCTCCTAAATATCCAGCCATTTCATAATCTTGCCTTTGAATATTTATTGATTAGAATTTGTGGAACGCTTTAGCGCAACGTCTGATGTTTTATTTTACATTGGGCGGGGGCGACATATAGCTAATTCAAATTTTTATAAGTTTCAAGTCTGATCCCTAAATTCTTAGAAAATGATTGTGTGAAGATATTCCATTAGTAACGCAAATATTAATACCACTTATTTTTAATTACACCATATTTTTACATGAGTAGAATATTTACATAGAACACATATGACAACATATATCTTACATCAAATTCAATTCAAATATTGACTAGAATATCTAATATAAAACAACTCTGTTTGTTATTTTAATGGATATCTCGTATAGAACACGATTAAGAATTTTGGGTTGCCTTGGCCAAATCGCCTAATAATCTATCAATAGCAACATCACCGACAGTTTGTTTGAAGAGCAATTCCTCCAAAGCTCGTCGACTCACAGCTTGTACTGCTAGCAGTGCCAGGAGCAATTTCCCGAAACGTACTTTGTGATTTGCTTGACGTTGAATGCAATATTCGTTCAGCATCACGTGTGTTTGGTCCTGAAGCATTTCCACATGATTGCTATCACACAATCCTCGGCATTCTGAATCAATTAAAAATTAATACAAACATTACCAGATCAGTGTTTGAATTACCTGATTTGAAAAGCACCAATGCTTTGAGACATGCATGCTCTGTATGATCCACTCTTAACAGAGTTAAACGATTGAGAACATCTCGTAATTTGCGCACTTCCTCTTCTAAATTATTTTGCCGATTGCTCGGGGCCATGGCATTACTTACTAAAACGGCTGAAATATTTATGTTGTTGAATTTTGCATTTGTTTACATTGCGGTATAATTACTTTCATCAATTGGAAGTGCCCATTGGGCGGCAGTCAGAATAAATAACTCACTCCAGCTTTCTTCCAGCAGAATCGATTGATCGCGATAAGGCAACTGCAAAAAGGACGGAATGCTTCGAGCCCATTTGATGCTCAAGAACAACAATTTGGCTGCCGATTCGTAAATGTTTTCTACGGGGAAAAGCGATGCGACAGGAGGCATCTCCGTACGTTTGCTGGTGTTATTGATGATGGGCAATTCGAGGCGCTTCGCATCGCTGGGTATTTCAACAGGTAAGTCACTTGCCTTGGCGTTGCTTGCTTCCTCACTGCTTGTTACTTCATCTTCCTTGAGTACAATTTGTTGATGAGGTATTGCTGTGCTTGTAAATAATGGCTTGGAGTATGCTTGACCTAATTGATTAACATTTACTAATAATTTTATATTCTTTCTAGGTAAGTATGAATAGTATCGCTTAAAGTAGTGGGAGGCTTACTTGTGAAGAGGGGTTTTCCGAATGTTCCTTGCAACATGCTGGGATACAAGAGTCCTTGTTGAATGTAGCTGGAGTGCAGTGCATTCGTATCAATTATAGATGCTGGCGGCGCATGCAGATGCAGCGGCATCCCTTGCAGACCGCTAAAAAACGTCGAGGTTTGCAGTCCGCGCAATCGCGGTACAAAACCGAGCGGATAATGGTGCATTGAAGATTGCGCTGTTGCACGTGGAGCGCGTTCATGTTGTACGGCTAGAAGTAATATTATTTACTTCAGACGTAAATTACAAGCGGCAAAGAGTTCAATGGTTTTCGTTCTGTTCGATAAGCGCGGATCATTTGTGCTGATGGTGGGAAAACAACAGGTGCTGCAGCACTACCCCCAGTCATGCTCGTACGTTGTTTTTCATGATCGTGTATGGAAATTACAACATAAATAGTATATAAAAATGTACACAAGCTGTACAAGATTGTTGGCATGTACATAATAGTACGTTATGCACGTTCGTTGTGTAAGACAAATTGGCGGTTGGAGGAGCTTTGTGGCTTTGCTTCAAGTAAGGGTGGTTAGGTTGTCGGCGTTACGGCGTTGATCATTATTACCAATCATTACGATTCGTCTGTAGACTTGTTTGCATATCGAGTTATAAGCTCAACAACAATGCAGAAATTGAAGGATATTGATGAGTAGGGCGCGAATAGCACGAGTAATTGTCAATTGTAATTATGTCTGTCTTCAATAACTTAGAAAAGTTATGGCTTTTCAGGGCTTTAAGAATTCATACATTTTTCTTTGCTATTTTGATATTATTATACTCATGCATGCTAACATAATCGTCATACATGCATGCTTACATAATCGTCATACATGCATGCTAACATAATCGTCAATCGTCAAAAGTCATTCAAAACGTCATTGATTCATGATATTAATTTTATCTTGTTTTAACGTATGGATCTTGAGCTCTGTTAAGCTATTAAAATCAGTAAATCAAATGATTCACACGACATGATGACTCGTTCGCTAATTAAATATTTTCATCATATATCAAAGCTAGAAATTTTACTCGGAAGTAGATTCCTTGAAATGTAATGACTTAAATCGGTGCGTTCTTGAAACACGAGGAGGATTTAAGATGATCACATCACAAATTAACTATTATTACGCATTATTCCTATTCGCAATGAAACCAAACGATTAAATTCAATGGTGTAAGGGGAAATCCATTTTTGGATGATGTCATAATTTTGGGCACGCTAATAAAATGCACAAAATCAGTCAAAACACATGGCCATGCAGAAATAAACATAAAATGAAGACAATAATTTAATTAACATACAAAATTATAAGTTATACATCACATAATCGAATGGCCAGCGGCGTTTTACTTTTCAATAAGAATACAAATGCTATGCATTAACAGTTACTAATTATACACGAAAGTATAAAGACTTAAATGCTTGCAATTAATTAATAACTAGACAAAGCTAAAACTAGCTTATGTAATAATAATAATAATGAGCAAGATAATTATTCAGTCATGGCATTATATCTGCAAAAATAACAAAATCATTACAACTAAAAAAAAACGAAACCATTGTAACTCAAAAGTGCAAAACACAGTTAACTTACTTACTATAAACTACAAAAATAAGCATCTATTCCACCGTCTTGGAATGCTTCTCATACTCGTCAATGGAAATGACTTTAATTTTCAAAAGATTTTTCGTGGGTTCGACTTTAGCGAATTCGCCGGTAAACTTTTTCTTCTCGTCGTGTTCAAGACTAATTTTGCGCGGCTTCTTTAAACGATGGACACGCACAACCGATATCCCATCAATCATTTCCGTCGGTTCCATATTTACACTTTCTTCCGCGCTGATAAGCACTGCCATTAATAACAATGTGACCATTAGAACAGTCACTATTTTGCTAGCGGTGAGCACCTTCATGATGATTGCAATAATTGAGATTGAAGCACAAAATTATCTGCTCGTTGCAACACGTTGTAACTGAATGTGCGCTATGGAGTAATTGCGAAGAAGATATAAAGCGCGATTCGAATCGTTGGTAGTGTTGATGCCACGACCACTTACGTAATTCCTCACTTATTTGTCTTTTTTCTAATTTAATGTATGACCTTGATTATCCGTGGATGAATGCCGTCTTATTTACAAGCGATTTAAAAATAATCTCTAGCGTGATTTTTCATTGAGCAAATTTTAATTAATTCGACGTATCTACGCATTTCCCAGGCATTCAGATTTCCCACTCGTGTTTACGCAGATTTGCATAAAAGATATTAATAACATTGAGGCACAAATAAATTGCGTTGTCAATGATACAATTGAATACTGCGAATAATTAACAAACTTATAAACCAGCGATTAATTTATTAGCGTAGATAATACACGATATTGCAATGTAGGATTTTATTGCGGATCTTAGAGAATTATGGATGCATGGGTGTTGGACTATTTTTGTCAAGGTTTATTACTAACATTTTCTTTCTGTTTATAGAAGGGATTTTCTTGTAGCATTTCTTTTGGGGCTTATGGGATATTAACCATGGGTGAGTGTCGTAATATTGATAATTCGCATGCGATAATGTAAACAAAAGATTTGTCAAATTGACAGGTGTGCTAAAGGTTATTCATTTTTGACTTTTGTTGCAGGATTACGCTAGTGGATTATTGTGCAGTGTTGTGTAGACGGTAGAGTGAAAGAATCCACAGCGATTAATGAGTGATAGACAGTACAGTAGTGCGCGAAGAACAATATTAGTGATTACAAGTACCATGATTATCGGAAAGGCTTCACGTCGGAAAGATGCTGGTGAGTACCTTCTTGTTTCTCCGATTTCTATTGACATTACACTATATAACCTGCAAGTCGATATCATTCCCGTGAAAAATATGGGATAATTATTTATATGGGAAAAACTACATACTCGTTTATATTCTAATATTTGACTACGTTCGCGACGCAAGGTATGAGGGTATAAGACAATATGATATTTATGTATTGCGTTAGATGAATATGAAATTCATGTTTGAAGAATAATTACGATTGAATTATGAGTGCTGATTTGATAAGCATCAGATAACGGTGTGCGGGCGTCAATCAATTAGTATATTTACATTGGCGTCTTCTTAAGGGTGTTTTTCGGCGCCCCCCGAGGGCTGGCAGGCGTTTAATGACATGAGAGTCACGCAGGGTGAAGTAAACAGGAGCTCGCATCGTTTTTCAGCTGCGCATACAGCGAGTGTCATTTAATGTCTTATATACGATCCGTACGTACGCTTTTTCAACATTTCAATCGCGTTGCGTCCCCCCGAAATATTGGCGCATGAAGAGTGTCAATGTTATGACTATCAACTTGTTATCATGTTATGCTTGAAAGTGGTTGCTCTCAAGTGGGTGTCAGCCGCATATTGTTTGTGTTTCTTTGAGGCTGCTCGGTGCAGAAGTTTCGCGACGCTTTGTTGTAACAATTGCGAATCTCATATACACTTTGTGCGCTATGGATTGAGGGCGCGTGCATAAAAGATGTTTTAGGCTATTTGTGCGTTTGACATATTTAGTTGTTATATTGAAAATTAACTCACCATCGCGTTTCATGTTCACTTGGAGACATTTCCGGAATCGACATGCCTGGCATTGGTTCCGTCGCGTTACATCCACAATACAACGTCCGTTTTCTTTGCAAACATATTCCAAATTTCTGGAAATTGATAAGGAAATTTGAATCTGAAGCTCACGCGATTGATAGTCAATTAATATCTGTATTGGATAAACAAAATTACCTTCGAATACTTCGTTTGAAAAAACCACGGCATCCATCACAACTCGAGACACCATAATGTTTTCCCGATGCTTTATCACCGCATACTTTGCAGAGCAATTCCGTTTTTCCGGTTGATAAATGATCATCCATGCTGGAAACAAATACAAAAATATTCAATGATTTCTTTTTTCGTTCTATGGCAGAGTTGTAATTTGCTTTTCGAAGTTGATAAGTTGTACTTCTTGAAACATATTGCCTAACATATTGTTGTGCGTCGCTGTTAATTATAGGGATCCGAACATATTTTGATTTATTATGACAGTCACGAATCACGTACGCGAGTACAAAGTAAGCACAATCAAGCACAAATCGTATTGTACACTTGGTGTCATATGTTCTTACATATTTCGTATCAGTGATATTATGATAGGCATCGTAATTACTCACCTTTGACAAAAAATTATTCGGTTTCATAACGCGTACGCGTATTTCTTGATTGACATTTCATGATTCTTAGAAAGATTTATTTATTAACATAACTACATAAGTATTAATAGGTTAAATGTTTATAATTGTTTACACTAATATGATTGACATTTAACAAGGCGTAGAATTAATTACAAGCGTATAACATTGCTCATTAAATGCTAATTAATTTTTTAATATTTATAATAATCATCAGCGATAGATTTATAATTTATCTGTTGTTGGAGAGAAGTTCACATTTAATTCGTTGAGTTTGAAATAACAAAAACATGTTTAAAATATAAATATAATTATGGAATAACACAATAGTTGATTGCGCATGAAAATACGAAATTCTTGTTTGTTGTTAATAGTAAAACCATTTATAATTATATCGAGTTTTTAGAATACCGCTGTTTTTAGGAAACAATTTTAAAATTTATTAGTATGTATATTCATATTGACAACGCGAATGATAAATGGAAGTCTTGTGCATTAGAAATGATTTCGTAAAAATCGTAACATATTGCATAATTTGTAGTTATAATAGCGCACGCATGCCACGCATAATCAGACATAATTGCAGTGCGTTTGCACCAGGAATGAAAACAACACGACATAGAATTACATACACGAATTGTGTTACAGGTGTTAAAGTCACATACGGGCTTTGTATGGCTCGTAGGTACAGTTTGACATCAGCGGTAAACCCGAAAATGCAATGGGCAATCAAACCGCATGCAGATAGATACATTGTGTTGGCCCTTCGCGGGCGATCGTCAATAAGGGGTGCATATTCGATTACGTATTGCCTTCCACTATCTATTATCTATCGCCGGGCGGTGCACGCACACGTATTTAAAAGTCATTTTGACCCCTTCCACTTGCAATATCAACTTTGACATTGGCATTATGTAAAATATGCCAATGTGTAAGATGCACGCACACGAAGGGTCGGCGCGCGACGAGCCGTGTTTTCCGGAAAAGGCGGAAAACTTGCGCAAATTGAATGCTTAAATTCCTATCAATCAGTCGACACATGGTTTCCGCGTTGACACTTTTTCTGTGTTCACTTTTAAGATGATATTCACAGTTTTAATCTCAGTTTAAAAGTAGGGGTCCGATTGAAATATTATATTTTGAATAAGTGAAATATCTTGATAGATTTGAAAAAGTAAAAAATAATTTAGTTAGAGACAAACGGCGGAGGTGATTTAACTAAAAATAGTTTTTGAAGAAATTAAGATAATCAACTAAGTTTTCTATTAATAACTTGTCTCCGATAAAGCGTGACAACTAATTTGCATATTTTTATCGTCTAGATAATTTGCATACGTACAATAATGACATTTGATTGAATTATTATCGACCTTACGATGGATGAATGGAATGATAATTTTTTATAATGATTATTTGCTGACTTTGCAATTTTGTTTTGGGACCTTATAATATTTCAATATGACCGAATTTATTTAAATTCTAAAGATAATAATTCTTTCTATTATTACTCTTCTGTCCGTGAACCAGCTTCGGTTTTTGATAATTCCTCCGACGCCTAAAATATTCGTGGGGGAAACTTTTAAATATTCTGCCGTTATAATTGTTTCTCTGCATTTGTATTTCGATAAGAAAGACTAGTCAAACTTTGTATTTCATACATCACTTAGAATTGTGGGTACTTACATTATGTTAAGCAGATATCGAAATTTCTTGAGACTTCTTGAATTGTTGATAAGCCCACTTTCTTAACTGAACCAGAGTGCAAAGAGTATTTTCACTTACTGAACGCAAAAGTCAGAAATCAAAGTGTCTTCCTGACTCGGGCGCGCTTTGGGCGCTTGCTGGTTGGCACTAGTCACCCTTTGATAACCGCGTCGCGACGCTTCGCCACGCCTACCACCCGCATCGGATTAAAGAGCGCCGATCTGGCGTCGCGACGATTGGCCCCGGCGGTACGTTTTTCGCGCATCGATTGGCCCGTCGGAAAACCTTTGCTCGCCCTTTCGACCTGTCGTTGAACGCCGACCGGGCGGCGGCAACGGCGGCGGCGATACCGCTCGATTATACCCCCACTCTCCGAACGCGCTCCATTAATGATGATAACAGTACGAACAAATAATCTTCAACGAGGCCATGTTCGCATCCATTATTCATTCAAATTGTTAGCAATTATCATTTGCATACATTAGCTTTGTTTGTTGTAACACAAACTTTCGAGGCATTTGTAAATATTACTTAAAATTCACTAAGAATAAAATTCTCTTATCTAGTGGACCAAATTTAAAAAGATATACGCGTTTGGGGTGTCAATATCGTCGCTAAGAGCGGAATACGAAAATAGGAGCAAAAAAGTGTGAACGCAAGTGGTGTTTTGTGCTTCTGTGCACGACCACGAATTGCTTTTAATTGATTTCCGATAAAAGGTTTCCGCTCTGAACATAATAGCGGTGAAGTGTTGACATCTTCGCGGTGCCGGAGGAGCATCGCGCGCGCTCTTCTTGACGATGTGAACGAGCGCAGATGCTCGGATGTTTAGGGGATGTTGAAATGTCTAAGTGCACGAAGGCGTCGTATACAAAATAGTGTGATAGCGGGGGGCGGCAGCGTGGACATATTCGCATCAATTCAACTCCTTAAAGATGATATATTTCTGCCTATTCTCATTTTTCTTTCAATTTCTCGATATAATATTTTATTACTAGAGAAAACTTTGAATATAAAGACGGGATTGCTAACCTCCTTCATTTAGGGCATGTATTTGGTAAAAATTTAACTTTGCGGGTTAATTACTTGTCAATATCATAACAGTATGCGTGTCGTTATTCCGTAATTTCAATTTTAATGCAACTCGTCCTAGTGAATCATTAACACTCGAAATGTGTCAATCATTTTGATAATTACACTCGGCCAATAAATAATAAGGGCGATACTTTGAAGTAAATATTCATATCGACCCAACACGAAGAAGGAAAAGGTTATATAAATATTATTGGAAAATATATGCGTGTTTGTGATGAAATTTATTTCATGAGAATTTAATGACATAAAGAAGAATCGTCAATACGTAATTACATACACAGTAAAAAGTGTAGTTGAGATTATAACAACCACGATAATGGAAACTATTCAAATATTTAACATCTCATAAAAATTAACAATTGAGCTTCGTTTAAAAATTTTATAGAAATCGTAAATCACTAAATAAGTCACAGTCTTTACGAGATTCAATATGGAATATTTTTCGATGACGTTCTATCAAAAAACGTAGAGTAAAGTTATAAAAAAGTATATACATTTTTTGTCCAAATTTGCAGCGCTCATTAGCGATCGAATTGTAAAAAATAGAAGAAGTAAAACTTCACAGAACCATTTGCATATGCTTGAGCTTAGTTTCATTTGGTCAGTCCTGGATTAAGTTTGTTCAATCAAGATTCTATCAGGTCCCATTTATTAAAAGTTGGATCATTGCATAAAGCCATCATAATAATTGCTCCAGCTTGAGCTTTACGTACTGCCAAGCATGTTCCAGCTGCCATATTATAGATTGGTGATTGTTTCTGAAAGTTTTTCAATCGTAGCAACAGTTAATAATATTATTAATTTAATAATGCAACTAATATACTTCGCCTTTATGTTTCCAATCTTGATCGCTGCCCATTTCATGGCATTTATAGAGATTCGGCTCTGGTTGATTCGATGTTAAGCATAATAGTTGCGCCAGCACGAATTCATTTTTATCCGTTTCATACCACATCTGTAGATTGCAAAATTCATTAAGCAAACAATGGAAGTTGAATAACTAATCAATTACTTATACCTGCTTTTTCGAGCGCATACACGTACGTAGTTCAAGGAGACTTCCTTTCGTCTTGACATCTTTGATACTTTGAATGCAGAAATTTGTTGTGGATAATCGTATTTGGAATTGTCTTACGTAGTTGCGTTTTCTTGCATGCCACGGTTGAAATTTATCTTGCTCTAAAGCAGTCCACTTTTTGTGTTTCTTCTCCTCATCATCATTGGGCAGTGCAAGTTCTGGATAAATATTTTTCAAATACCATTCAAATTTGTGACATTTTAGTTCTTTCCTTAGCTTGACTCGTGCTGATATATCGCCATAATTCGTCTTGGTAGCTTCTTTTCGATTTTGAATAAAATAATCTTTATATTCGTCCATCCAAACGTAGGCAACACGTAGTGAATTATGCAGCATAGTGTCTTCTCCATCAGGAGAACCATAAGGTCTTCGTTTTCGAAATACGTGACCAACTCGACTACAAGGTATCAGTTCTAATCGTCCACCGCACATCCAAATCTAAAATTACAAACTTTTAAAGAAATCACTCTTGAACGAGTGACTGGACTTACACGAAATGAAATCTCTAGATTTTCTCCTCCCCAAATATTCATCCCCGGATCGTACTCGCCCAACTTAGTAAAGTAATTTCTATCAATTGCAAAGAGTCCACCAGCCATTGTAGGAGACTTGATGGGTTTCACAAAATCTTCGTCAGTTTTCAACGTGCCAGTGGGCAAATTCTCCCATTTAAAATGCAAACCCCAATTGAATCCACCTCTGACCAGTGGGCTTGAAGTGTATGTAAATGTCTCTGCATTTATCACATCAATTACAGGCATTGCCACATTCGTTTTATTGTCATGAATCTGTTGTAACAATGGTTGTATCCAATCAACATTGACTTCTATGTGACTGTCCAAGAATATGAGGACATCACCAGTTGCTTTTCTAGCGCCAAACATTCGCGCTCTTATCAATCCTTCACGTCGATCAGTCTTGTATAATTGCACCTTATCTCTAACATCTGAATTAGTGCTTGTTTTGATATAATCATTAATTTGAGAATGCAGATTGTCCAATTCACTGTAGTCATCAATTAAAATAATTTCATGCAGCAGCCTGCTTGGTGTTTGATTAACTATTGATATAACTGATCTCAGCAGAGTTGTGTTATGTTCATTATAAAAGCAGATGATTATACTTGCTGATGGAAGTTTCATTACATCATAATCAATGGTTTTACATCTGAAACAATTCATGATTTAGCATGAGGTCTAAAATTGTAAAATACTTACAATTTATGTCTAGTGTCAGGAATCTCTCGATGTAGACTTAGTCTATTGCTGACTAAAATATTAAATGCATGGATTTTCATTCCATAATCTTTGACTTCTTTATCAGCCATTGACTTGACTATACCAATATCATCCAGGCCTGAGAAACAAATAAACAAATTACTTCAATTACTCACATATTAGGTATGGTCAAGTGTTGTTCTTACCTTCAATTGGCACTGGTTGTAATTGATTATACAAATGTTTACTGTAGTTTGGTTTCTTGAGAGCTTTTGCTATGACTTTAGACTTCTTCTCATCATAATCAAGGACATCATTACTTATTAAGTATTGCTTTGTTATACGTACACTGTTGTTGTTCTCAGACTGACTCAGTTGATAATAGAGATACAAACAGATGCACCATGTAAACGAGGCGAAACAAATGCCAAAGAAAAACGATTTATTTAAACTAACCATGATGAGCTTCTTCTGTTGAGTTGTTGAAGAGTCATAATTTTAAAATCACTTAGTGCTGAGGATTCACAACCCTTTTGCCGATACAGTTTGTGGGCACGACTAGTTTTATCACGAGTTATCTTAATTTAGTATGCATTCGGAAGGAGTATGAAATTGTTTTTAAAGAGCGACAACATTGGGAGGTTAGTTTCGGTACGTGTTGAACGTATTCGACGATAGCGAGCATGAATAATTTTTTAATTCGCCGTGTTCCTATTGTATTGGCTATGTTTTGCGATTCATACACGCATTAAGCAGTTAATAATTGTTATTTATCAATTCAATGGAACAGCTGTTTGCTCATGATAACAATTCATTCATTCGGATGGCTTATTGACATTTGATGTAGTTTTTGCTGTTCGTGCTAGGAGCGCTGAACATCACGATAAGAAATTTGAAAATTCAGAACAAAACTAATATCAGCGGTGGAATAATCATTTCAATCATATCTCATCGCGTGAGTAATTAGTTGCGATAAAACTTGAATTGAAAATGTTTTCTGCGCGTGCCGATACCGCAAGTATAATAGAAATGAAATGAAATGAGCGCAAAACGAGTTACAGCATGCATAGTTGAATCGCTCTCAGTTGTTCTCATTTTGCAAGGTGAGAGCAAAACGGCATTGCTTAGTGCGTGACCCAGTTTCGTGATGGCGTTTGAATCGTGAACTCGCAGCAATAAACCGCCACCACCGCACCCACCCGCTCTAAAGCTGCAGCAGGTTAGTCTCGCTGCCGCCTAAAGTCCGCGTCGCTCAGTCCTCTTCCCGCAGAGGTCCCGCGTTCCTACCCGCCGCACACGCCGGTGACCACCGCAGTGACCGCGCACTTCACTCGCAAAGGTTCGCCTGTCCAGTGCGCCCAACCTGAGCACCGCCACCCCCGTAGACAACGAGCACCACGTCCGAAACAGTGTCAGTATCACATCCACGCTCAAACACCCTCGCGAATTGAATAATTCGCCGCCACCGTCAGCGGAGTCGCGCGGCGGCTAAATTGTGCGTGTGCGCGTGATTTCGTAACCAACATTCTTCGGGAATCGATCACATGCGAGAGAGCGCAGCATTATTCATTGAGTGCGCAACTTTTCGGCCGCCTGGAATGCCGTCGACGACATTCCCCAATGCACGTACCACGAATTATTGCGATACGAAAATAGTGGCCGCGAACGACTCGATCCATACAGCTTGGCACCGCCACCAGTGGAAAACCAAACGGCCATAGCGTTTGAAAAGTCACGCGCGCGCACGTTTCGTTTTAAATTAATCGCGCACCACCTTTGACTTGGTATGCAGGTGTACGTACGTAGTATGTCGAGAGAAAAATAAGACAGCAATTCAATTGGCAACGATTCGGTGATTGTGGGTTTAAAGCCAAGCGAAAACAAACACACACGCTTTGTGCGAAGTGCGATGCTCCATCGATTAGCATTGTAATGGCAATTACGCATTCTTTCGCATAAAAGCGCATCTCTTTGCGAGTCAAGGTCGGCCGTCCGCCTGAATGTCGTCGAAGCACACGCGAATCACGAAAACAAGAGTGCTTCGCTGCTGTTTTGCCCTGCTGTACGCTTCTTGGCTTTGTTTTATCGATTCGCTCGCGTATTCGCGAATAAGACGCGTTTCTTTGCAGTTTGTTGCAAAACGAGGGCACGTCATCAACTCTTTGATTTTTTTTGTGCACAATTGAAAAGCACGCATGAGCACTTGACTGATTAGATAATGTTATTAATCATGTGGCTTTTATGTTAATAACTCGCGTGGCAAAGCAATAATAAACTAATAAGTTTCGTGCGCCTCAAGCGGGAATCTATTTGGGGAATTTGATATTTATAAATCATTAGGAATTTTCGATTTATTACACGTATAAAAAGGAACGCTAAACAACAGCGAACCTTGGAGCATACAAGAGTTAAAAATATGGGCGAAGAATGCTGTCAGACGATTGGCGAAATTAACTTGACGAGCTAATGCAGGCGCATGAAGAACACGAAATAAATGACTTTTTATCGTTGTGCATTGGAGTTTATAGGCGAGCGGAGCCATCAAATAATAAATGATTTTATGCATTTGTTTGCGAAGCATTCGAATCGAAATTTACTCCCTCGTTACAGCGAGTTAATGTTCTGCACCTTGAGCGCGCCGCAAGTGCATTATTGCCGATGAGTTTTTGCATTTAGCGGGTGCGCAATAATTTATATAAGTCATGCCTATTTTTAACGGTCGCCTATACATAGTCGCAAAAACACAAATGTCACATTAGAAAACATATCGAAAACCGGCAAACGGATGGGAATAATGCGCGCGCTCTCGCGCGTACTCTTTTATTTATTTGCTTATTATAGAAGATCCTTGTGTTTTGGGCAGTTTTATTTGTTTTTCCAATCGGTGCGGTTTCGTGCATTATAAATAGATTCGTAGGTTCTATGAAAAATTACGTAAAGTGAATTTTTATCGGAAAAACGTCGGTCGTTAATGCGTGTGAAATTGAGCATTTGTTCATAGGGAGAATGCGGTAAAATGTGTCGCATCATCCGGTATTATGATGGGCGTAAATATGCAATGCATATTTAATGAATCTGTGCTCGTTTTATTATTATGGCAGAGTTGTTTATTTACTTGTTATTGCTTTGGCAAAAGGAATGGCGAACATGTTATGCGTATGCGTCCATTGCTAGGCCAAGCAATGTATGATTGGTCGTATAGAGTGGAATATACCGTGACGATGATGATGATGATGATTTGAATTGAGTTGCTAAACAACGCACGAAGATTGTGTTGACATTGCGCGTTGATGATTGGACAAAGCAACGAATGAACAAGCACCGAATAAAACACAAAACACCATACACACACTTATGTGAAATTATCTATTCGCGCTTAACGTTAATAATGTTCATAACGCTTTGTTTTATTGTTTCAGACCCATCCGTCGTCGCTTGTTGGTGGAGTCACGCGATTTGATGAATCGATAGCGAGACTGGAAGCACATTTGCAACTTCACACAAGTAGTTGAAAACTAAGTCGCGCCGCGATTCGTGTGTGGACTAATCTGATTACCTGGTGATTGTTGGTTTGATAAAGTGCGATCGATTCGTAAAGTGCACGCGAAATAAATCTGCGTTTGCCGGCGTGAATTGGCATGAAGCGGATGCAAGCGCGCACCATAAGCTGCCAACTAGTGATTGGGTCTTCTTCTTTGTGATCATGGCTTAAAACGCAATCAAAACGTCCGCACACAAGAGCTCGTGGCGTCGGCAGCCACGTACAGGTATGTGGTGCAAAAAAAAAGTTGGATGGCAGTTTATTAAAAGTTGTGATGTGTTTCTAGGGGTCGTGGTGACGCCGAGCAATCGCCGATTTAATGTGACGGTGGTAGCAAGTGGCCCGGCGCCGGGGGAAGGCGCTGCAGCTGCCCCATCTTCGCCGGCGCCACGACATCGCGGTGAGCATTTCGCCACCATCCCGGAAGATCATGCACTTGAAGGACCGCAAGTGACTACTCTTCTGTCACGCAGCACGAACAACAGCCGTGCCGCAACTCCCGAGCCGAATTGGGACTTTGATGAATTGGCCTACAGCGATACGGTGAGTGTTTTGAATTAGTTTATAGTTGTTCGAATGCGGAATTCGTATTGGCGCGCCACGATGCGTATTTCAAATTTACCGCTCGCGCGCTCGGCTGGGGATTTTTCAAGTATGGATCGCGATCCGGTCGCACTGACTCATGCGATCAGCTGTTTCCTGCACGAATACGCCCTCCAAGCGGTCGACTCGCAACTACCTCGTTCGCCGCTCACTCACTGAATGCGGACGAATTACTACTATGATCGTGATGTTTTCGGGCAACTCTAGGGCTACCAGCGCGGATTGTCATCGCGTGCGCGAGTTGTAGTTGTAGCGCAGTAAGTGCTCGGCGTGCGAAGCGCAGCACTCCATTCGCGAGCAGTACCGAGAGTGCCTTACCATCTTTCATTTCGTGTCTCGCGATTTCATGAATTGCATTTTTGTTGTTGCGCGCTTTACGCCAGTTTACGGCATCATCAGCCATCACACGGCGCCGTAGTGCAATCAATCATTTAATCAACTAATCGGCCACTTGAACGTTACCTCTTTGCGCATTCGATGGACGATTGAAAAGGACGCTTTTTCCGACATTGCACTCGTCGCGCTCGCGCTGATATTCGATACGGAAATAGGAAATACGCTTGTCGCGCACACGCAAACTGATAGTCGGACGATTTGTGCAAATACTCAAACAGAGCGCATGTTTTTCATCTCGAGTCAACGACAACGACGCGTGTGTACTTAGCTTGTGCTGATCTTGTGATAACAGTCTGCAGTTGATTGTTGTGCGGCATGAGTCATGTCGTCCTGCGTTACATGATAGTACGAGACACTAGGGAATTTATTTAGGATATATCAATAATAAGGTAAACATTGGCATTTTTACCCAATTCCGACGATTTCACGATAATCACACTGGCAGCTTTCATGGAGGAAAATTACCCAATCGAATGTTTGTTTTGTAATCACATCAAGTAGCCATTGACATTTCACCTTTTTCAAAGCGTATACAGTCAAAAAGAATAAGTCAGGGCATATGAGAAATGATGAATTTCGGTGAGAGCGAAAGCGCGAGCGCACGCACTGTAAACTCGAGATTATTATGAATAATCAACTCGGTGTATTTCATATTGTGCTTGCGCTAGCATTAAATGTCCATAAATATGCTGTCATGGCAACGGTTTACACCATGTGTACATTATTTTGTTTTTTTTTTGAATCGTAAACGTATCATTAATTGCGACTAACGAGAGCAAGTGCGACACTTTGTTGAAGGAAAGTACATAGAACGCGATACGTGCGCCTGCCTGAAACATCCTTAGCACATGGTGCGGCGTTCAGGACGCTGAATGTTTTTAAAACATTTATCGTAAATATTTACCGAACGCGGCAAAGGCTTAACATAAACATGTAACCTACATATTGCACTCGGCGTGATGCAAAATTCCAATCAAAGTCACGGGCGCCAGTTGACTTAACCCAAAAACGTTTAAAGTTTCATCTAGTCGAATATTTATTGTAGCAACAGCGATAGCAGCCGCAGCAACATTTTAATCTAAATTCAAACGTGGAAAATACATGCTGTGAAGCAACAACAACAACAGCATAAACTATAATTTGAATAAATTATTTTATTCTTACGCAATATGCATTGCGGTGGTAACCTTCTCTCTTCTCTGCTTTCATTTCCGGGCTTTGGTTTTATTTACTTGCGGTTGAAAACTGAAAAATGAAGGTAACCGTCATAAACAGACCGCTATTCATTGCGTACGTTGTTTTACCAATAGGCAGCTCAATTGTGCAAATCGAGAGCGCGCACTCGGTATTTTCTATTAGGCATATTTATTTATTAGTTTTCATCATCATTCTGTTGTGTGTAACGCGCTTAAATCCGTGCTATAATCGATTTGCTGTGCAATCTTTTATATACTGAAGCAATACAACAAACACTCGGTGCAATAATTATATTAGCGAGCAGCATAACAATGAGCGATAAATAATTAATAGGGTTAGTGTTATAATCGGCATCAAGTGTAGAATTATTCATAGCAATTAGTTGTTTTCTAAATAATTAAATAATGAAAATGATTGTTTCTTGCTTTAGATTTTTATTCAATTTTCTTAGATTTTATTGGCTATTTATTCAATCTGAATTGATTGTTCATGAACTTGCTACTTGTTTCAAATCGTATGATTAATATTGTCGATTATATTTCGAGCGAGAACAACACGAACGAACGTTTATTAAATACTAATTGCGGACGTCACTTTGCGTTATTTGTACGTTTAAACATGCAAACGGAATGCTTGCTTGCTGACCAGAGTAGTGCGGAATAGTTGTGATAGGTGAGGTGTTAATTTCGTTTGCTGTCGTTTTTGATTCGAGTCGATATTGCTTTTAGCGTTATCTATATTTAGAAATATTATAATCCAATTAGCAAATCTATAGCTATTTTTGGTCAACTGTTATTTCCAAGCAATAGTAGTCAAATT
Source organism: Aleochara curtula (assembly GCA_963978815.1). Classification (NCBI taxonomy): domain Eukaryota; kingdom Metazoa; phylum Arthropoda; class Insecta; order Coleoptera; family Staphylinidae; genus Aleochara; species Aleochara curtula. The sequence goes on from OZ022219.1 coordinate 1,207,958, forward strand.
ATGACAATTTCTTATAATGTTTGGTTGCCAGGCTAGAACCGAGGGGTTTACAAGTTATTTCAGCTTGAATAATTTTTAGAATTCAAAGCAGTAAATAAATATGATTTTGAAGTATTATTTATGTTGGTTATAAAATTTAATTGTCTTATAAAATTCGACGAATTCATATTATCATTTTTTTGAAAATTGGTTGCGGCAAAACTATCGAATATATTTGTTTACGTTTGCTACGAATAGATCTCAAATTCTAAAAATTCATAGGTAATTTCATATATGCGTGTAAATAATTGTTGACGGATAGGGCGCTTTGTTAGTTGCTATTTGTTGTCGTATTGATTTGTCATCGCACGAATTTAATTTAAAAATAACTACTGAGTTGCTCAGTTGATACAACATACCGACATTAGTTTTTTAATGTTGCGTTTGACGTCAGTCTCGTGTAATTTGTTGTTGCCTGTAATTGAATTCATTTACATTTATTTCCTTGAGTGCATTTATTTAACGTTCGGTCAATGAAATTGGATTTGGCGAGAGTTTGAACTCGTTTGCGGTGTATTTTCGTATCGGCTTATTGAGGTGTGGATAAATATTTAAGCACATCAATGTTTGTTGAGGATCAGTTAATATTTGTGCATTTCGTATGCAATCTATTTATGATTATGTATTTAGTATTATGCTCATAAAAGCCCGCTGGAAAATGTGTTGCTCGCTCGTTGAAAATTATTACAGACATTTTGCTGTTTTTGATAAATTTCCCTTGATCGCAAAATTAGAAATCCGGCAGACGAGTGTTAATCAGATAAAACATACTTCATTTCAATCATCAATTAAATTGATCCCGAATCAATTATAGTATTTGAAAAAATTTGATGCATTTAGTTGATTAACAAATAGCCCATGTTTTCAAGCAAATTAGAGCCACTTGAAACAAATGAATGACTAACTCATGACGTGCCAATCCAATAATAATTTATCCTGCGTGTTGTAAAAGGTGATAAAGGTGAAATTGAATTTATTTCCATCGATAGTGACAAATACAATGTATTTATAATTCTCCTCCCTTGCCACTCGGAGTGACTTTTGATTCACATCGAACCATATCATTTTTTTAATAGCAATTAAATTACAATTGTCGTTATCAATCACGCTATTTGAAAATTATACACTTTAACTTGTAAAGCGAATCTAAAACTTGATGAAACAATTGATGCCGCAATAATAGAAAAAAACAATACTCATTACAAATGAGTATCCGTGTTGCTTATTAATGTATTCAAAGAGCAGTCGGTATGCTATTGTCTGAGCATAATTATTATATGGCGATTATGTCATTATCCTTGCCACAAAGGCGAGAATTTAGCATGGATTTATCATAGCCATAGCATGTTGATGATGATGAACTACAACCGACATGAAATTTTGTGCGCGCATTGCGCAATTTATTTGGAAAAAATAGCGACGCACCCACTCACTCATTTATGATGACTTGTCGTATATGTCGCATCATTTTGAGCGGTCAAGCGTTTAGCGAATGCGCACACCTTTTGAATTACATCATTTCGGTTTCTGAGCAGCAGTTGTTTGACGAGTTAAAAAGTAAAAACTTTTAAATGGGTTAACTATATCTATTTTAAGTCAGGTTAGGTTTTTTCGTGGTTTAATTGTATTGTGGAATAGTTAACAATAATGAATCGCGAGGCTTTTGTTAGATACTGACCCACCTAATAAAATACGAAGTAGGGAAAAAGCATTAAATTAAAATTCTCCGCTAAAAATGATAAAATTACTGATGTAAGGTAATTGTACAATTGTTGGTCATATTATTGCGTATGATATAATTAATTTAATTAACAAATACATGTTAACGGTTATTTAATATGCAATATTACGGAATTTTATATTAATTTGCTTATAGCGTTTGGTAAACATTATAAAATTTGCAAACAAGTCGTTGAAAACTTTCCACCTGTAAGTTAATCTTTTATTATTAAATGGTTTCTTTCCATACATGAACATAAAAAAATATTTGTTTCATCAGCTTCATTATCGTGTAATTAATTCACTTAAACTTTCACGAACAAATAGAAATTTAAAAAAAAATTGATATAATAGGAGCGCAGTAATAAAGAACGTGAATTTCCAAGGACATATTCATTTGATTGGTACGACATTAACTGGACAATAATTAATAATTAAAATTTAATTGTTGCTGCTGCTCACTTTTTTCAAGTGAATGCGTGAGCGACCGAACAACAAAATACTAAGAAATATAACTGTAACTTTCGCAAAAAATACGTATAGTATACAGCTAGCTTATTTGCTAATTCTCGCAAAAATACGTACTCATAATGGATATTTTTAACTGAGTCATTTTGCCCGACCATGTTTGCAACAAATACAGCAGCATAGAGCAGTCATTCAGCGTCAAGCAGTCTGACAGACAGAGATTACGCGTGCCAAGCACGAAAGCGACACGCACACGTGCGAATATATCGCGACGGTAATAACTATTATTATACAAATATGTGTCAGACTAATACGTGTTTGCGTGATTAGCACGAAAAACTTGTACGGGCTTTTTGTTACAAGCTTAATTTCATTTGCACCTGGATAATAGCAATGCGGTTTTTTTTGTCTCGTGCGATGTGACGAACATATTTTTCACACAAAAGAAAAGTTTGCGCGTTGACATAGTATTATTTAGCTTGCTTTGCTTATAAGGACAAGATATAAACTGCAAATTTTTGTTGATGTTTACGGAAGTTATCAGTAGTTAACGATTCACCGCTATTTAATTATCAATTAGCATGGATTTAAATAAAACATAACACATTTTCAAATTAGAAACGCACGGGAAAAATGCGATTAAAAAGTGTGGATTTTATTCCACTGTCGAGCGTTTTAATTGCTGGGGATTAACCACAGTAAGAGAAAAAATTATGAAGGATTTGCAAGAACAAAAATAGAAAAATTAATGTATTATTAGCTGTGTTATTAGGTTAAATCGCACCTAGCAACTTGGATTTTTAAATGTTTTGCGGTTGCTTATTATGCTTATTGCTTGAAGGAAAATTCGTCCTGCACGTGGCATTTATCTCGACGGTGAGCAATCATTAATTATATGCGAGTTGCGTTAATTATACAACATACGACTAGAAGTATGCCTTGTATTTATTTTCTATTTTTACTTGGACAAAACCCTTTACAATTTTTTTAGTGCTCTAGATTTCGCGTGTGTAGTAGCATCTGGTTAGGAGTTCTTGAGAAAATTGTACAAATCATGCGGATATTTGCCAAATTCTGGCTTTAAATAAAAGTTTATTCCACTTTCGCAGACAATACCTATTTTTAGAAGAATATCTTTTCGAATTATCAAAATAGAATTTTGGTGTATAAATTAATCATAAAAATTGAATTTATAAAATTTAGGTAACATTATTGAAATATCTCCTTGCTAAGGATCTTCTTTTAATTGATTAATAGTTATATTTTATTCAAAATAAATGTAGGTAATTAAGTTAATTAGGCAAGGTATAAAGTTTCGGCTAAATTAAATAAAACATGTCTAGAGACCTGCTAATGATGAATGATTAGATGAAATCCGCCATAAAGAAATATAGGATAATTAAAGCTCGCATCACCGCACAGCTCAAACAGAGAAACGCAACAGAAACTCGTCAAATAACAGAGCAGCAAATACAGAACCATAATTTCCACGCTAATTCAATCATGATTCATTCATGCTTCTTGGAAAGCAATTTGTTTCGATGGCGTGCAACTTTTCTACGTAAAACTCAAACGCAAACTCGGTCGTGGTTTATACCTTATACGATGAACGAGTTGAAAATTTACTGTAACAAAGAAAATGAAAATTGCATATGTTCGTACACGTAAAATACAGTAGATTTCCGGTATAACGACTGGCGATAGGAAGTTCTTATTTTTCCAGACAGTTGAGAATGGCACAAATATGAATTTTGTATATTTTGATATCGAACAGTTTTTGCGGGGTGCATCGCTTGCATTACAGAGTTGTTACCACTGTATATTCATTCGTTTCCCGGCTGGCGTTTGTTTAATATGGATGTAGTTTGTTGATAATGTTTGCGTACTGTAAACAGCACGAGAAGGTATCGTACGAATCTGACATTTAACGAATGTCTCTAATATTCGCGTGTGCACAATGCGCGTGCTATTTTTACGCGCGAATTACGAACAACAGTTGTTGGTACGTTACTGTTGCCGATGGCATCAAGCAACTATTATAGCAGCGAAAGTAATGGAGTTATAATGACGGCATTTTTATGTTCTTGAGGTGTGTTTAACGAACCGCCACGTGTTTCGCAAAAAAAAAGAAGTACAAGAGGAAGAAGGATAGGAATTTTGTTTTTCTGGGTCACAAGAAATTTTTTCATTTGCCGCATTGTTATATTCGAAAGTGTTTTATGAATGTAATTAATTCGTCGTAGTTCGGAATGAAAAACGCTGGAATTGAGTATAAGAATTCGATATTCATAACTGCGCATCATTTTTTCTGTCGCAGTGTCATTAACATTAGAACTTTGTGGTCAACAAAATGTCATTCGAATACCGTGTGTTAATGAAAAGATTAATCAAATTTACATAAACATAAACAAAAAGTATACGTCTTGAATTTCATTCGTGTTAGAGTCGAGGTATTAATTTGGGTTCATTTTCGTAATTGAGACACTTTGTATACTGTGTTTGTGGATATTTAAATATAGTGGTGATATCACTTTGCGGAAATGCTCCACCCGCCTTCGAGTTGATATTTCTTCCTCGTTGAATAACTAATATTATTTTTCCTAATTAGTATTGCATAATTAATTAGTCTTAGTCATCATCGATTGATTATATGCGCGAAGGATTCACACGCATTTATGGAAAATAATATTTTATCATTTTCAATATATTTTTTCGTGTTTGCGTTTTTTCGTTAATGGCTTTTTGATTTTGATTGATTGAGAGGCGTGTAAACACTAATCGAACTGTTTTCTCAGAACTTTAAGTATTGACGAATAAATCAATCAGGAATTGAATTATTTTTGGCATTATTACACGTTATTTAAAAAGAAGTTTCCGCTGTTGTCGATTGCAAAATTGGATTAAGATTAGGTGCAGGGAATTTCGACGCTTGAAATTTGATAATCATCTATGAAATAATAATATTCGGCTAGCCTAATTTCAAAATCAATAACAATACGATTCTAGTCCACGTTGTCGCTCGCGTTATCTTGAGTTGACAATTGGGTGTTCCTCACTCATATTTAGTTTTGTAGCATTTCGTCTCATGTTTTCTCATGACATACAATTGAAAGCTGCCAGTGAATCGATTATTAGTCAAATGACACGTCGTCGTCGATAGTCGATGGCTAAAAATAACCGGTTTGCATTTGAAAAGTGAAACACGCCGCCCCCCGCACCATGATGGAATCGAACGGCGTCTCGGTGCCCAGCAAGCGTCACTACGACTCGCAGCTTGCTGACAAGTCGATTGACAGCGACGACAGCGACATCGAGGTGGATCTCGTCTCCACGATTAACAAGAACATTAACAGTATCTTCGAGAGCGACACGGGCGAAAACTTCCTGCAGCTGTATTACAATCACGCGAACCTCCAGAGCGCGCGGCACTCAGCGCAGCGCCGACTGTCGCAGTGCCGCGAGGAGGACGAGGAAGAGGAGCGCAAGGAGAAAACTGCCGAGCTGGAGACGATTTCCGGTAGCGAGAAAAGTCTTTCGGAGTCGTCCTCCAGCGGCTCGAAATCCTCAGTGGCCGATACGGTGACGGGGCCGACACATAAATTCGTCGTGACAAAGACTAAAGTTGAATCGCCACCTGAACAATCAAAAGAATCGTTAAACACTGAAGTTGCGAACAATGAGACATCAATGCCAGCGCCGACCGTACCAAAGCCCATGTCGGAGGCGGAACGCATTTTTGCGACCCGGAAATACGTTCAATCGCAGACAGTGCATTTTCCGACATCGGAAAGCAATCCTCGGCCCTCGGTGTACTCGCTGTTCAGTAAAACATCGCCGCTGCAAAGTCCGCACTATGATAGTCGATATTTTGACAGCTCGCTGATTGCGATGAAGAGCCAGACGAGCAGCTCGAGCACCATCGATTGTGGCGGCAGCGTTGAGGATGTCTGGATACGGCGGCCCGCCGAAAAGAAACGAGTGAGTAATAGCATTGCCGCCGCAACTGCATAAAAGGCACATTAATCATTGCGTCAAGTGCCATATTTGCATAATGTTATTTACAGTGCGCCGATGCGCTTCGGAGTATGCGATTTGCTATTTACTTTTGGCCGTGACTTGAGCCATATTCGGTAGTTCGGTGATTTTCCGCGTGGTAGGATTTAATATGCGTCTAATATGACAACTTTACAACGTTTTCGCACATGACACACGCCTTAACTGCTTTTAAAATGCTATAAACACGTAAATTTGTTTATGCACTACTTTTCCATGATGATATACGCGTATCAAATGTACAATGATGTGTTTGCGCGCGTCCTAGTGATCAAAATTCGCCGACCTACACAATACTTTTATTTGCTTCTGTGAATTAGTTCAACAAGCAATTATTTTTGCTAGGATAAGTCAACCGAATATAAATTTTCTTTATTTTGAATGAGATTGAAATTTTTCCCAAGTGGAAAGTAAACTTTGAAGTGAGTTGTTAGAAAATACATAGATTAAATCTCCGAAAGCAATTTTTGTATTTTTTACTTGAATAGCTATGTGAATAGCTATCTGAGACGAGAGGATAATTCAATTTGTTCTGGTGGCGTCTGACGCTCCCAATTAATGGCACTCATAAAATATGCATTTGTTTGTATTTTACGCTAAATTCGTGTAATATGCTTGATTACTTAACAACGTGTCATGCACTCGCGCATTGTTGACATTTACATTGTGGCCATAATATGCAATTATAATACACACTTGTCGAGCGAAAATTTATGCGCTATTTTATGTGGTACACGCGCCGCTACAGCCACTCAGTAAGCTGAAGAAGGAGAAAAGAAAGGTTGTTATGGCAACCGGCAGCGGCAAACAACAGAGCTCTCGGGCGCGCATGGGTGTAATAATCATAATGTGCACAACTGTAATGAATGTGTGAGCGAGCGAGCAATGAGCATTGCGCGCGAGTAAACAAAATGCGGCGGACGCGTGTTAATTCGCGACACACGCGTTCCGAGTCAAGGTCAGCGAGAGGTGATTAAATATGCTAGATGCACATTAGAAGTATTATTAATTAATCTACCAAGTGCTGCTGCACATTATTCGCAAAGCGTACGACGAGCGAGCGCATTCCAGTTTATTACTTGCGTACTCGATTAAGAAATTGAGCGGTTATCAGTGACCCGAACGGAAATTGCAATCGCGCACAAACCGCATGTGAAATTCACATTTCGACTAATGAGAAAATTAGAGCTTAATTACTCGCCGCCGACGAGCATGAACAAAACGAAAGTCGATTCGATCATGTTGCGTGCAAGAGCGCTGTTTGCATTACTCGTTGTTCAGTTAAGAGTTAATTGAAATCACGCCGGCAATATACTCACAACAATATTGTTTACTGTCTCTAAGCTATTCCAATCGCCTGCTTATTATTATTATTTGCCAGCTTTTGAGGCAGCATGCATCTAATGAGAGTTAATTGATGACGCCCGAATCATCAGCAACGAAAAGCACGTGCTTGTGTTGCTCGCTCGCTCGCGACGAAATCAATTGGTTGTTGTTGGCGAATCCTTTCGAGAAAAACACGCTCATCATCGACATCGTCATCGAAATGAAATAGGTGATCAAAGACTCTATTTTCACGGCTCGCAAACTGACGCATAACATTATAAAGCGGCATGCAATGCGATGATACACACCTTATCGGCAGTGTTTATGTCTGTAAAAGTATCGGGAACGTTAAAAATACCGTACGGTACCAAAAACGTTGATTAAATCGCAATGATTGCTAAAAGCGTTGCCTTGCCTGACGAGCTAGCGAAATCAAGTTCAAGGTTAGTAGGGTTTTATCAAGCGCGCATCTCTTCAAACGTCAATTTGCAATGTGAATGTCGCGCGCAAGCTGTGAGGGATTAATTAGAACAGGCAACGTCGTTCGACGGCGGCGAGCAACGCGAATTAATGATCACTATGCCCGAACAACAACATCTCACACAGTATCATCATTGACACACATTAAATGCTGGCCGTGTCTTATCATTATTTTATTTGGAGCCATAATGCTTATGCTCGAATGATGGGCAGTTTGATCGTGGACACGCGTGTGTGGTGCAAACAACGAATGCGTCGTAGACGGACTTCTCATAGCGATGCGTACTCGCCGTCGAAAATTACGTAAACCACCGTCATTCGTAAGTTATTTTCTGCGTTTGATTAGAACCCCCCAGGCGAAGCAGGCGATTGAATATGTTGCGAGGAGTAGAGTAGTAATTCTGGTCTCAGCGGAGGATTGTCATGTGCGCAATTAAAAAAATGTGTGTGAAGGTTTTACAAAGTTTGAAAACAAGGAGTCAATCGCAGTGGTTTTATTCCATTCAAGCGGGGTTATTGGCCCACGCGCACCGAATATTTATTTGTGTGTCGCAATCGCCGAATCGTGCACTCGTTTGTATGATGTGATCGATTTCGCTTGCGCGCTCCAATTCCACGGCACGTACTAATTAATTTAAATTACAAGCTATGCGATCGCAATAATAGTGCGCTTTTTAGAGACTTGATGTCGCCGAATCGCACAGAAACGGCAATATGATCGATACTGGCAAAGTTTCTCGGCGCGCTTTTGCGAATTTGAACGGAGCGCAGCATAGGCAACCCGACGCGCACGACCGGAAACTTTGTGGATTGCCTAGCCTCTGGTCTGCGGCGCGCGAGAAATAATTTTGCGCGCTTTGAACGCTGATGATAAGACGACGCACGCTTCGCGAGGGATTATTTTATTTATCCTCAGACTGTGCGCTGCGCGTACGCGCTGATAAAACGGCATGTGCACGTACGTAGAGCAATGCACAAGTTGTTCGTGCTGCATTTGCATTTCTAGCGCGTTCGCCGTTCGCGAATATCTAAGTCGAGCGCAATTTTGCCGCGACCGCATTCGTTTTCAATGCTTGTGGAGAAGTGAAGTCCACCATGGCAGCCACCCCGAGCGATTCGAGCAAACAAATAACGGTAGTATTATGCATACATTGCTATTATATCGGGTTTCAAGTGGTGCGCATGCCAGCAGTAAATATGTTACTTAATAACGAACCAGCGCGCACGTCTATCACACTATTTTTTATTATTGTAAATCGTATTTGTGCAATTCCATTTTATCCCATGTTGATGTGGTCTCAACACATCATTCTGACATTCAATTACAGACTGACTGACAGGTTGAAGCTGCAATTGCATTTTCTTGAGCTGTTGCGATTTGCAGAGGGACAACCTCGTGATATGCCACGCGCTCATGCCGGCTTGTTTACAATTCCGCATCGTTCAATTGTAATGCGCCTTGCTCGCTATTTTGCGTCGTGTGTGCAATTTCTCGCACTGCAAAATGCCGGCTCGCATTCGTTTTATATTTATATTCGCAAGTGCAGGCGTGTGCGTTTGATGTGCAGCGAATTGTTCCGAATAACAAAGAAGCGGAAAAATGTCGTGGAAGCGCCAATACGAAGAGTTTAATCTGGGACGCAACAACAAGTTGTTGCGCTCATACTCTGTTAGCATGTGTTGTGTATGTTTCGATTGATTCTATTTACTAATGTGTCTCATGTGCGCTTTTCAGGAGTTGGGCTCACAGCCGTTACCGACACTCACCGACGATGGCGACGTTGCGCCATTGCCAAGGCCACGCTCGGGCACGTGGGGCGCCAAAGATTCACGTAAGGAAGGCAAGGGCAAGAAGGAGAAGGCCGCCAAGGAAAAAGACAAAGAAAAGGTAGAGAAAAAAGAGCGAAAGCGCGAAAAAGAGCGGCGCAGCGGCTCCGCATCAAGAAGCAATTCGGCGGAGCGCCGTAAATCTGGTGAAGATGTACAAAGTCCGAAGAAGGGCGGCATGCTGGATGCGTTCCGAAACCGATCGCATTCGGATGCAAGCAAGAAAAAAGGATTAGCAATTATGGCAACCATGAAGAACATGGCAATGGTGAGTGCATCACGTGTGTGCTGTTTTAGGCGAATTTGCAAAACTAATAAGCAATCCATTTTAGCACACTGGTCTCATGCAATCAAAAACAAAGGCGCCTCGAGATGGATCGGCGCATCCAGTGCGAGACGGTTCGCATACGCAGTACTATCATACGGTGACAGCGGCCTCGTCAAGCAGAAATCCAGTGATCAAGGTGATGGACATTTTCCGTAATCGATCACATCAGAGTGTACCCCCAGAAGACAGGCGTAAGGTAAGAAGGCATTTATTTACATTCTCAAGTTACAATATAAGGACTGCAACAGCGCATTCCTCCTGTTCATTTATTGCGCTTCAGTTTTTCGCTGACATCCGACAACGCTATCACTTTTCGCGCCGCTTCCTCCATCTCGGTAACTTTATAGATTTTCAATCCGGATGCTTCCAGCATCTTCCACGCTGCCTCGTCGTTTACTCCCTTGAGCCGTAAAACAATGGGCCGTGGAAATTTCACATCGATTATTATCCTGGCGACTTGCGTACAATCACTATGCCAGGCTACAATTATCAATATCACAGTTATCTTTTTAATTCTCATCAACGCGTCGAAACCAATCTGAAGATTCTCATTGTTAGCTTCAATTGAATTCTTTGTCATCACATTCAGATTGCAATAATTTGCCGGACAGCCGCCGTACGACGTTACTAAATCGTTCATGGCTAGTGACATTCCAACACCGTCGATAAGACATCCAATATTGCCGCTCAGCTTAACAAAATCCAATTTTTTTAAAGAATTCAATTTGGTCTGTGTGTCGCTGGTGAGCAACTCAGCGACTGCAGGAATCGTTAACGCGTTGTCGTCAATTATCATTTTCGCTTCGAGGCAGACAATATCTCCAGCGTTATTCAGCACCATCGGGTTGATTGCCAAATAAAGCGCGTGATACTTATTGAACACTGACCATAAGGAGCGCACATGGCTCTCTACTTTAGGCCTAAAGCCATCGCCAAATTTCAATGCGTCTGCGACCATCCGCACGACAATATCAGGCAGCTTATCGTCCACTGATATGTGCCATCCGCACACGATCTTGTTCGACTCGTTGAGTTCGCCGTGTTTCTGATTAATTGCACACGCATCGGTGATGTGGATTGATGGTCCGTGCGTATCGCACATGGCGAAGATGAGATTCTTTGCATTGCACGCGGTCACATCCTCGGCGACGAGCACTTTGTGGACGCACGCGCCTTCCGTCCCCGTTTCGTTGGTCACTAGCACCTCGCCCAACATGCGTTGCGCAATCTCGATCGACTCCTGATGGCTGTGCGCCAGGTGCACGCCACCGCGAAAACCCGACGTGAATATTCCACGACCTCGGTCGCCGCACTCGATCTGCGCCTTCACCACATAACGTGTCGCGCTTATTGCGAGCAAAGCATCGTACCTGTCCTGCTCAAGGACGCAAAACCGCTGCACGGTGCATCCATGGTCCGCCAGGATCGTCTTGGTTTGATACTCATACAGATTTAATCGCCGGACAAATGCGTTCACCGCCGTCGACTGCTTTCTTGACAGCCATCCTAACATTGTTGTGACATTTCTAACAAGGCTAGTTTATTATATTGTTATATTTCAATTATTCGCCCCATTGATTCAAAATTTCATCTTGAAACGATGAATTGAAGTGAGCAACTACTTAAAGTCCTCGAGGAAAATTCCTCTTATCATCCGTCTTTGCTACAGACAAACAAATTATCCTAGTTAAAACACATTATTGTTTAGGGAGTTTTTGATGACTATTTATTAGTCGAGCCATTGTGGGCCTATATTTAAATGAATACACGCATATAAATAATATGTACAAGCAGCAAGGTCATTGCGAATAACAACAACAACAGTGTTTTGCTTTTAATGCGATTAGAAACAAAGTGAGCGAGTTAGTTGGTTTGTTGGTCGGCTACACTATTTAGGGAGTTATATCATCGGGAGACGCAACAGCGAGAAATCGCCGTATTAGGCGTATCAAATTAATACGTAAATTTCAACTCATTTGGCACGAAATACGCTTGCAAAACGACGTTCTGCTGAAAACAATAAACCATCCGCGCGCGCGCATATTTACATATTCCACATACATAATTAATAAACTTGGTCTTGTTTACTCGGGAAAACTTTTCTGCTAGTAAAACGCCTTTATTACTTTATTCGGTCTAAACATTTAAACATTAGGATAGCTGTTTATCTATTCATCTGACCACCAAATAAAAAATACGCGAATTGCAAAACTTCGTAAATCTGTTGTCTGCCGCTCCGTCAGTAGTAGGCAGAGTGAGTAGCTGGTGCGCATGGTGGTGAGATTGAAATTGAAAAACGAGCGCGCGATAATCGCAACAATAATCAAACTGCTATATGCAGTCAACAGCCGTACTGCAGCAGAGACCGACGACCCACTCTTGCATCTCTCGTCGCGGAGCAGAGTTTTGCAGCAGCAGTAGCAGGCGCGTAAAGTGTATCTCACGAGAGTGCTGAGCGTTTGCGTTGTTTGCCTGTTTGTTCGGCGTGTAAGTAAGTTCAAGCCACAACCGGGCAACACATCCAGATATATGTATATAAGCAATGAAATAATTACGCGAGGCGTACAGTGCATTGCGGCCTCACGACACACGTAACGCGTGAGTGATAAAGAATTCGAGCGCAAAATGTGAAACAATAGTGTACCAACAAACGAACGCACAAAAAAGCGCAACACCATACATTGCGCACTTATCACCGCGCGCTGCTTCTTGTTTGCTTCGGCAAGTCAACCGTGCGGTAATTAGCTCTATGGCGACAAGTGCGAAATTATAAATTATATGCTGTTGCTGCTGCTGTTGCTGTTACTGCCAGTCATAATTCATGTACTATTATTGGAAACGCGTTACGCGATAAAAATCAGTTGTTCTCGGTTCGGTCGTGGTGCGCGAGTACAAGAAACACTCAATTGTATTAATCTCCAATACGGAAATACACTAATAAATTAAATATAATCAGCCAGCGAATTACGAGTAACAATCCTAAATGGAAGCAATTAATTATAGCTAATTACGCCCTATTACAACAAGTTACTGATAATTGCTGCGGTGTTGTTTACCGGTGACAATGAAAATGCACTCACTATCTGTTTACCTCACGTGTTTTCCCGAGAAGAAAGCACTAGGAAAATGCCTTTGTTCTATGATGATAATTTGCCAATTTACTTTCGCGCACGCTGAATAATGTTTTTACGAATTTTCATAATTATCGTCGACCGCGTGTGTAATCGCTTCGCATAAAATGGCTCATTACTTTCGATGGATGAAAGCACAAAATGTACAAGCGAACAGTGCGTCAAGTGGTGGACATAACAACAACAATAATAACAATAATAATAATATTGTGTATAACAAAAAAGATGCGCTCAACTTTAACAGTCCGTACTGCAGTAAGCCAAGAAGTCGATCGTTGGATGCGCGCTCATTGGAAGCCACGGGTATTCGTTTACTGGCCCAGAACGTATGTAAAAAAGTAATAAGTAATAATAACGCTTGAATGGTTGACGCGGTTCATTCTCATTAAAATTTCATCCAAAGATGGCAAGGGAAACAAAGGCGAAACGGTTGGGGTGGAAATGAAACTTTGAAATGTACGCTCCGCATTAATTTTTGATATTACGCGCTGGCGTTTAATGAGAATTAATGCTCGCCGAAAAAGTTGTTTTCTTCCTCTGCGCGAATATGAGTTGAGATAATCGTCCACAATTTATCAATTGTGTGCGCGCATCAAGTAAATGCAGCAACACGAGTTGCTTGATTAATTAACTGCGTCCTTGGAATCCTCCTCGGTGCTCCACGAATCCCGCTGATTGCAAATGACTGTTTCATCCTGATTCAGCATCAGCGGTATTATAATGATGATACCTCCTGTCGTAATGCATCAAAGTGAACAACAACGAACAATTGCAAGTTTAATAATGCCGTAAATCGTTTAGCGCCCACATTGTGTTCAAGTGATGGTGGTCCCCCTCGTATTGTTTCAATACATTGAAAGATTGTTGTAGACTATTAGCCATTTACTAGGACGAAGTCTAGACATCCTGTATATGGTCGAATGATATTATTAGATAGAAAAATATCAAGTTTAATGTCATAACAGTAATCAGCTGGCGATCAATCATGCGGGAATTCACCCTGAAAATACATGACATACAATTCTTTCGCATCGCGTATTTTGATTCATCCCGACATGTTATATCAGTACACATATTATTCCGTGCTTGCTTAATGGCAATTTTTCCATTTTCGAAATATTTATGTAACCTTTTGACTCGTCCGCTGACTGCGTCTATGATGTAATTGGTCGAGTGTATGGATGATCCTCTGAGAATCTCTCTGACGCTTGTCCATTTTGTTCGAGAAGGCAACAACCCACAAAAAGTCCTTATCGCACTTCGTATTCTTATACGCGAGCAAATTGTGTACATTATCAACAGCCAGTTGGTTGTTTTCTCTCTGTCCCTCGTCGTCGCTTATCAGCTGATTTATGAATATTGTAGCTGAATTAGTCGAAGTGCGTGTTGTTAGCTGTTGCAGTTTTGAAAAATTCCTGGTGCTTAGTATTTTTTCGCATATGCATTATCACTCGTGTGTATTAATCTATTTTATGCTTTATGTTTCAGAGAGCGCAGCAGCAGGCGGGTAAGTCATTTTGGTTGTTGTTTAAATTTAAATTCAAGTAGCAACATTTACGATTGAGCTTGAGTACGTCGAACGCAGATGGCAGTTTATGGTTTGAATTTGTTGGCGGACTTGAATAATTAAGCGTATTGTTCTTGGCTATTGAAGGAGCCTTTGGTAATTAGCTTCGTGTTGCGGTTGATTATCAAAATCACGATGATTATATGCGTTTGATGAGTGTTATTATAATCACAATTCCGTACAGAGAGAGAGTACTTGCTCATTGCAATCCGCTTTTGTGTACGCGAACTTAATGCGCAGTTTAATGTGCTGCCAGTCGTCGTTAGTATTTTCGCAATATGCCGGGCAACGAAACTATTTTGCGCGGATCAAAACGCCAACGCACGCGACAAACGTGAAAGCGCAAAACAAGCAAACCGTACATGAAGTGCAATACAGCTCTCGAGCTCGTGTTGTTTACGATGATACGTACTTGGTGTATGCGAACGCGAGGAGATGCCACGAAATGAGTATTTATACAATGTCTTCTTTGATGGTGAATACGAACAAACAGCTGTGAGAATATTCTTCCTCTTATTCTTCGATTCCCTCGCGTGTGGCCTTGGAAGGTCTTGGGAACTGGGCCTCTAGGGAACGGTTTTTTTGTCGAACCATTGCTGCGTCACAGCTGGTTAATACTGGGCCATTTTTCCGGTAGGAAGGAAAAAGAGCGCATATTGATTCGACCCTCGTAATGAGCTATATATTTCGATTTTATCGCAACGCGTTTGTTTTTATCCGGTTTATTACATGTGAAGGACGAGAAGAGGAAGAAGTTATGATAGTTGAGATTGCATTTTCACAAGATTCTCATCATCGTAATCGTGATGGAGACGAGACCGCGCTATTGACTGCTCGAGACAAGTTCAAGGACAATTCGAAATTAAGGAGTTGAATCCATGTTTTTAAGCGGCGGGCCACGTTTTCGTCAATTAGCTACATGTGTAGGCGCATTTTCGCATACAAATTTCGCATCTTCTACGCCGTTCACTGAGTGTACACTTGAGCATTAAATCATTTTGTATGCAAGGATGTGTGTAGAACGTGACCACATTCTCCCGGAGCGCCTGCGAATCCTTCACTAGGAGCTTCGTGCGTTCTCGGCACCGGTGCCGGTATTCGGCATGATTGTAGTACGCTTGCCGCCGGAGTCTCACTGCCTTCCCGGTACTCGTTGGAAGCCGCTCGTCGTACTTGCGTTCGACCGGTCTCGATCGCTCGTCCTGCTCGGCTTTGCTTCTTCATCACCGGTTTTACTACACAAATTTGTGTTGCCAAATATTATTACACATTCGAATCACACGGGAACGTCTGCGCATCAGTTAGAAATTCAGTTGTCACACGCGTACAGTATGTGGAAATAATTCGGTCCGCGCAGGTCGCAGACAAGTTTTGCGGGACGATCCAACATTATTGTAATGAATGTAAGAAACTTTAGTCGCGTGTGCGGTTTTCCTAGTTAATTATAGAAGTCGAATAGAGAAGATATTGAAGCAGAAGAGTCAAGTAAAGTGCGGATAGTGTTCAGACAAAATATCAGCACGTGGTTTCTCTTCAAATTTTATTGTAGAGTTTAAACACAGCTTTAAGTAGATAGTTTACTAAACTTTCAATTTGCGAAGCGTGTTCTCGCACATGAACCGACGATTTCATGGTTTTTCGCACTCGAAACAATAGTGCGCGCATTCTCGGACTATCTTCGCCTCCTCGCAAAAAATATATAAAAAGTTTAATTGCGCGACGACCAGCATGTAAGTACCAGACCTTGAACTAATCGAATACGCAGGTAAAATATAAAAATTTCGGCATTGTATAATAATGATGTCGAACAGAACAATGAGGCATTCGGTTTATTCATTTCGTTCGGTCTCATTCCGAATGAAATTCAAATGCTTAATTTAATTAGACGATTGCATCACATTTGAACTGACTTTGACTTCTTTTGCTTCATCGACAATCGCCATGCGTGTGCATTTTGGCAATAGCAACAACAACACTGATTTTATTATTACTATTGTTATGAAAGTAGTAGCGGTCATTCATTCGACAATTTGCACATAAACATTAAAGTTATTAGCTGTTGACTAATTGGTCTTATCTTTAGATTAAACGATTTTGTTTGCGCTTGCTTTAAATGGCTGCAACGATTGCAGAAAGTTGTAGCACGTTTTATCAATTATGCAACGTTATACGCCAATTAATTCTACGAGTGATTGATAAAGATGCAGGAAAATAAAACGCAAAAACATGTAATTTTTTTTGAGGAGGGAATGTCAATGTTATTGTTGATGATTTTGTTGCATTTGCTCATTAGGCTCGAGTGGTTGTGATGCTTGACATTTTTTCGTATGAGTAATGTGCAGAAAATGCGCAAATGTTGGAGTTTATGACAGGATGCTAGCAGTTTATTTACATGTTCAAAATTTTAAGAGGTTCATAAAACTGGATAAATAATATCCATGCGTAGGATGAGAAACGATTAAATTGAACAGAATATTACATAAACGAAGGACTTGTTAGTAATTTGGAATTTAAGGAGTTTACTAAAACTTAATAATTTTCCAAAGTAGAAAATTTTTACAATTTGAGTGAATTTAGTTTTTTTTTTTTTTTTTTCGTAAAGAAAATAAGTAAAAAATAAAATAACTAGGAGGAAAATATAATTGATAAATATTCATGAAAAGCGACATTTATTTGACAAGCTTTATTTTTTAGCGATAAAATATTTAAAAAAATTAATATCTATCGGGACTGCAAATTGCGATTACGTAAAAAATTAAAAGCATCGTTTCATTTATAATTTATGAAAGAAAATTCCGTTTGGCTATTAATAGAAACTTTTCCATCTACGTTAAAATATAAATTATAAATCACAATAATTGGTGAATGAGTGAATAATGTAAAAATAATTAATATTAATTTGCACACCATTAAACTTGATATTTATCGTAGTAAATCATATGCAATTTTATTCACTTTCGATGCATTTACGCATTATTATGTTGCTTCATTAAATTTTAATTGAACACGTGCCATTATTGTTCGAAAAGACAAATGCGCGTGGAAGTTTAAAAATAAGCAACAAATAACAAGCGCGCTGTGCGCTTTAGAACGCATGGTTAAATTGAATTTTGGAATTTAATAAATTCGTTCTCGTTCGTCGTCAACGAACATTTGTTTAACAAAGAAAGACACAAACGATTCGCACGCGAACGGCTACACGCGTTTCATTGAAATGTGTTTGTTTTGTTTGCGTTTTGATGATAATTAATACACCAACGCGAAGAGTTGGCTCTCCTTTATGGACAAAGTTTCAGTGGTCATTTGTCGCTGTCGTCACTCGTGTTCAATTCGTACTTTACGATGCGCAAGGGTAGAGAAGGTAATGCATTCGCTTAAAACGCGCGGTATAATTAATTGGGTCTAGGTTAACGTGTTCTGCGCAACCCACACCTCTGGTCGCCTACGTGCACGTCGCGTTTCCGGCTACTGAGAATGAAAAATTAAGGGCAACTAGGTTGGTTTGTTTTACGCGATCAATAATTCAGCTACCGTCGATGATTTGCGGAATTCGAACGACGCGAATTTACAAAGTTCCTTCAGTCAAATAATGCAATTACGAATTACTTGCAGTGATGTCAGATCGATCTGCAAATACGCAATTAACGAATAGCAAATTATAAACGGGTTTTCTACCGTTTGCGTCCGTTCGGATTACAAGTGCAATTGCGCTTAAATCAATACGAATATATACGTGATCTCGCGTTGAATTGGGCAGGATGAATTTGTAGAAAAAAGCAATCGTATAAAGTTTATTTACGTTGTCGTACGCGGTTTTATGCATATTTGCATTACTACTACGTTTGCTTGGATTCTTAGTGATTAGTACTAACCGGTATTTTATGTACGCTATACTTGACGGTAATTGCAATCGTAAAACGCAAAGTACAAAGTAAAAGTTGAAAAACTACAGGGCGAAATAAAGATGTTGCGAATTCAATAATCCAGAATTGTAATGAAAAGTTTAGAATCGTGCGCAAATAATTTTTGGAGTTTAAAACTCGTTTGCTATTTGGTTAGGAGAAATAATAAAATTCTTTAATTCATATGCGACATCCTGCATAACAATGCAATATCGTTAAGCGAAACCCGTTTATTGTTACTCATAACAAATGATATTAGGGAAAAGGCGCATTAAACTCTCACTCGGCCTTGACTTCAAACACGTTCAACTCATTGATAAACGCATTTTTTGCATTGCATTCTCGTTTTATTCGCGGTCAGAAATTAGCAGCATGTGCTGTATTGAAATGTCAGTCATTTGCATAAAAATTCTAATTTTGAGAAAAGCATTAGTGTAATTGAGTTTTATTATGCTGAAAGCCAGAAGTAAAATGCGCACAAGCGCGTATACTACCTTCGTACATACATAGTTTTTGTGCTGACTGATTGTAGGGGGGTGAATTTCCTCAAATGTCAAGGTCGCCTTAAAACGTCAGCATCCCCCCGGCAGTAGCTGTAGCCACCCCATCGTTGCCTGGCAACGCTAACCAAGCTTTCAAGCAGTGATATAATAAACGCACATTGCACATCCGAATAGAAAAAATGTAATACGTATGAAAAATAGGTGAACCGGATTTTTATCGCTACAAATTCAACGAAAGTAACAAATTGAATTTTCCCAATTTTCCTTTCGCGTGGAAGATTGAGGAATTGAAAAGTTGCTAAATAAATTCGACGGAATATTATTGAAATGTGTACAATAACTTTTTGTAAGTAATTAACGAGCTTCCTAATTATAAAATCCGAAAAACAAAGATATAAAAAGAAAAGAAAGTTAATTAATATAAAAATAAAAGACGGAATTTTTTATAAACTGAGGTCGTTCTTAAATAATGAAATTTACATAGAAAATGTAAACGGGCGAGGGTCGAGGCTATGAGAATAGCCGTTTTTCGCGCAGTAAGCCTAAATTTACGTACAGCATAATAATCCGTCCGGTGCTCCCTGTTCTGGAGCTGCTCCAGTAAAAGTAGGATCAATGCGGTGCGTAGCGTAAGCATTCATAATATGGCGTTTGTGAGTCTACTCACGTAGCCACACTTTGATGCGTGCCAGCTGAGTTGTATGCGTCGGGCGCCGGCCTCTACATTGCACGTTCACCTCGATTGTTGTTGTTGTCGAGTGGGACTGATCTGCTTGCTGCATGCATGCCGGCTGCCAACAAACAGACTAAATCTCATGAATGCGCCTGGTGCGGCAACAACAAATTAAAAACTATTCAAAAGTACTTATTTGCAACAGATATGCAATTCTTTGCGGCCTCCGGATTTCGTTTACCACGAGTTCTCGCATGACAAATATTTAAAGCCCACTGCGAATGTACTAATAATTAAAAATAATTGGGTACTACCCCCTTGGACACCATTCAAGGCCATTCTGACAATTATGAAGATAATTTTTGGTATCAAGTTTTTTATTTTGATTCTGTTATGTTGCTGCTGGTGTTATTATATAACAAGCCAAGTTTTTAATGAAAATATTTATAGCAGCTTGTTCATAAACCGTGCGCGGATTCAAACCTTGTTTGTTAGATGATTTATGAAAAAAAGTCGATATTTTTTAAGGTTGTCAAAGCCTTGGCCTTCTTTTTTGAATAATAACAGAATAAAACTATGAAGATTTTGAGAAAATCGTTGTTTAACATACCTTTTTATCATTTGCGCATTAAGCATTTATTATTCACCGCTACGTAATGAACAATGAGGCGAATACACGTGGAATGGAAATTAAATTTTTGCAATTTAGTATATTGTCGATTGTCTGTTGTCGTGAATATTTTAATAATTAACTGGAAAGCATTTCTGAGCGTTGGAAAACTTATTTTTATCTACCGGGAAACAATTATTGAAATTTCTAAGCAAACTTAAATAATTATTTAGTCGTGCTCATCGCGCATCTATTGAATGTGTCATGAAATACATTCAACAGACAATTTAACGCCCTCAACAAGGTCGCACTGACAAAAAGTTGTGATTAACTATCATCGCAACCACTAATTAAAGCTGCATGTAATTACTAGCTGCATATACACTGTGGCGGGTTGTTGTTCATTTGAACTAATTAGTTTAGATGTATAATTACTTATCAATTTGATTGCTATAAATAAATAAAAAAACGCATGTCAACATAATTAGTTTATGAGTAAAAAAACCGGCACTGTTTTCTTTATGATAACACAAGATACGACATGAGGAATGAAATAAAGGAAAAACTCGTGATGAAAATTTGCTATAAATAGAACGAGCGGAGAATTGAGTAATCATATTATATTAAACGAGTAATATCTTAGCGAACATGTTGTTTACAATTGTTAAATTATTATACAATAAGTGAATGAGCGCCAATTTTGGCCTGGAATTAAACCTCAATTATTCATTCACTTGACTCTCTCGACTTGCCGATCAGCGTGGCGAATAGACAGCAGCAGCACAACTTTATTCAAATCAAGAGTTTGTGTATTACATATACTTATTTCGGCCCGCATTAGTATGGTAATTGTATGTGAAAAAGCAAAAGGTGGATGAACTTTCACAAATTTCGTCAGACGCATTTACATTATGAAAAAGCGATCAGTATTGTCACCGCAAGCGCGTGCTGCTTTTTGATTGATCATTGTGGCATTTTATTGAAAAGTAATATATCATTCGCTCAATGTTTTAATATTTCACGCTATAGATTTTCTTTACACTTTTTGCGAACTCGATGGGTGACGTAATTGCTCAGGTTATAACTGTTTGCGGTAATTGAACTTTTCAACGTCCTACGCGCTCGAACACGCGTTAAGTATTTCTTAACATCGTTTGAAGGACTACGTCGTGAATACTTCAGTAAACGTAAAAGAAGATGAATTTATTTATCCAGTTTGTCTTTGAGGTTTTGACGGTAATAACATCTAATTACATCATTTTTTTGTTGATACAAGCACATTTAATTAAGTTGGTATTATTAAGTGGAGTCTTAGTAATTTATGCGCATATTTTTTGGTAAAGCATTTTGCCATTTCGGCTGTCACATTATTGTAGGAAACGTTTGACAAACATGAAAATATTTGAGCACGCTGCTTAGATTACATTGAAAAATTTGCCATAGAGCTTGGATGACATTTTACTTAGCGTACGAAATAAGTAGTGTCCTGATAAGATAACGCGTGTGTGCGCGCCGTGTATTTTCAATTATTTGTTTAACAACAACACTCGCCCATTCTTAAGTCAGTCACTCGTCGGATACTTGAAATAGCCCATATTTTCACGTCTCTCGCTGATTACTTTTTTGTTCGGGCTGATTGTCAGTTAGTAGGCAGTTGCACAAATACGTTTCTTATTGATCTAGATTTTGGCTTGGAGGTAAACAATTGCGATTACGTTTGAATTTTACAATTGTGTATCTGTTGACACACGCTCAGAACGAAATTAGCGCAGCGGCAATGCTTTTTATTGCCGGATTTAATGCATGTCCATGTTTAATGGTCGTCTTACTTTTCCCGGCTATACTTTAGAGTTAAATTAAGAACTGCGCAGCGTATGAATTTTAATTTGTTTTTGTTTAATAGGTCTCCTCTATTAATAGCATTTTTATATTGTTATTGAAAGCTGCAAATATTATTTATTACTATTTTAATGTCAACATAAATGTAAGTAATAATCGCATCGGAAAAATGGTCGAGTGAATCGATTTTGGAATCCAATTCATTTTTATTTATGCTCGGAAGTTAAATTTAACAAAGCATATAAACAAAATTCATGTAACAGTTGCGAATAAAGTTCAACTTGAATGACTTTGAGGTAGGCAGCACATTTATCTAAAGCGCACATGTGCTTTTCGCGATTGCTACTTTATAGTTTTCTTAACGTTTACTTCAGTAGTTTACAACATGTTCCAGCAGTTTGCTCTGTTGATTTACGTTAATCTAATGTTATCATTTACAAATTAGTCATTAAATATATATGACTAAAGCGTAGAAGAATATAATACTTTTCTTATCATTCAATTATTTTCGAAAACTGCATCGAAAGTTTCACGCTGGGTTAAAATAGTATTTTGCCTCTATGAGGGATGAGTCCTACAAGGTGGTTACCACTGTTTTACTCGAGAACACGTTTGATTGCAAATGTGCAAGCATGCAGCGCAAACAAATGCACGGTGCGCGTGTTTTATGGCATTGCATGCCGATAAAAATGAAAAATCAAGCAGTAGCAGTGGCTAGAGGAGAAACCTTGAACCAATTTATTTTTATTCGCGTATATATTATTTTTACACCATATGTCCGATTACTATGTAAATTAGCATGCAGCGTTTAAGAGTTCGAGAGTGTACGCAAATATTGTTTTTGCGTTTATGTTAGTTTCACGGCTTGTATTCAAGAGAAAAAAATATTTACTCAGTTGAACATTCAATCTATCCAGCTGATACGATGCAAAAAAGTGACTTATTGGATGAGGATCTGAATAATTGATGTTATACGAAAAAATATGCGCATATGTTGAATATTTATTATTTACCATTTGCATTTTGCCGCGAATTTATTTATTATCTCTTGCGTTTTAGATGTTTTCGGATATCCACCAACTTGACGTGTTTAAAAGGTGGACGAGCACGAATCGAAATAACTAATAACGGTTCGATGCGAATAATATTTATTTATTTGCAGCATTTGATGCGCATGTGCGGACAAATACCTAACGCAAATTGAGCTGTTTGTTCGCCGTGTTATTGTCCATTGTGCACGATCTGCATAATTATTATTGCTACTGTAAATAGAAATGAAATTGTCGTTTTAGGCGAACCACAAGCCCATGCGATTATTATTGCTTATTGAGGACATAATTATGCTATTAATTAAACAAGCAGGACAATGTTTCTCCAAATTGAAGTATGCGAACGTGATTTTTGCCATAAAACGCGTTAGTTGTAGTATAGGTCAGTGTTTATTCAACTCAGCAATACTAAAAGATAAATCAGCTTTTTATTACTGCGGTTAAATATTTTTTTAAAATGACTGCCGACTTAAAATAAAAATTAAAAAATATATAGGTCAATAATTTTTTTTTATTCGTGATATCGCACACTGGTCCCGAAGGGGAAATTGTCGTGAAATGAAATAATGACATTTTTGAAAATTTTTTTTTACCACTAAATTAAGGAATAACTGAATTTTACGATTGTGAAAATATGATCCAAATCGGATAAATAGTTTAGCAACAATTTAGCGACAAAGTCAAACAATTTCGGGCTCGAGATTTGATTCACATGTAAACTTCATATTCAAATTTCATTTTCCAAGTTCATAGTTATCCCACATCAACTTTCTTTGCATGTGCATAAACTACAACTAATAGTCTTTGGAATGGTTTCAATACCGTCTTTTAGATATTATATTTTCAATTAGAAATTAATTTTTGAAAAATTTTAGATTTTTGTTGAACGGAAAATTTTCAAATCGAGTTCTACTAGTGTGTGTCAAGCTGTGTCAAAGCGGTATTACCACTGGCAGATAGATAATTAAATGAAGAATCACCTCTGCTATGTCCAGTCGCGCCCAAACCCGCCCATAAGAAAGTTATGACACTTTGAAGATGAAATTTTTAGTTTTTTGGACGAAATTTTGCCGATTTTATAGTCGTGCCGATATAATTTAACAGTGTCTCATGATGCAAACGTTAAAATGTGCGAGAGAGACGTATTGAAATATGAGAAGTTAACGAGTTAGATTGCGGCAAAACCTTTGATAATACGCAGCAAGTCGTTTTAAAGTTTATTTAATTAAAGCATTCTCATCAGTTTCTCATCAATTTTTGTTAATATTTTATGGATTTATTGAACGTTATTAATTTTTTATCAAATTCCAGTTTGCCGTGTTTTTACTATCATGACAAAATTTGAATTTTGAAAATCGGTTCGGACAATTTTGAGTTATAAGGCATTTTCCAAAAATATGCTGTTTTGGACCAGTGTGTATCGCAGAAAAATCACGTTACAGATGTACTCAAAACTTTGAAAAACCATCTCATGATATGCGACTATTAAATATTATTATTTTGAACAATCGGGATGTTCAGGGACAGCACAGCTGAAAATTTGATAATGCGTTTTATATTTATGAAAACAGCAACATTTATTGGAACATAATAGATTCAAATTAATGCAAATGTATGGCCAAAAAAACTGAGTCACATCTCAAATCTCTTTATTTTTTATTGCGCCACATGAATGCAAATGAAGTGCAGACAGGAAACATGATGACTAAAAATAAGCACGCGAATTAATATACAAGTACCGAGAGTAGTTTTTCAGTAGTTTTACTCGTATAAAACAACGCGTCACAAATATAATTTGTACATGCGGGTTATTGCAAGCAAAGCAAAATGCAAGTTATTATTGAACTTTAATACGTATAGAAACTTTAATTAATATTCCTGCAATACATCGCGTCTTTATTAATAGTCGCATGCATAATGCATTTTGCAATGTATGTGTCATGTTTTTGTTTGTTTCATTTTTCTGAACTTATTTTTAATGGACTTGTTGCAATCGCAAAAATAAATACATATTAATGCGGCTATAAAAACAATACAAATTGACACATGGTGCAAATACCGCCTTAATTCCATGTTTGCAAGTCAATAAGTGTGGAATATCTAACTATCGATAAATAAATTTATTTAGCATACAACAACACATGAGATGCGAATATTGCAATTGCAGTAAGTTGAATACATAATGAGTGCGGTTGTTGTTTGTCAAATTGCGCACAACGAACGGTATGCGAAAGAAAAAGAAGTCAAAGTCGTGCTGTAACCGTGATATACGCAAACGAGTTTCACTTGATGGGTGTATTGTTTATTTTTAGTAGTTGCGCGTACAACTTTTGCTCTTCGCGCACATAATCTAATTCTGCATTTGGTCTGGCGCTCAATGCACGATGAACGGCTTCAGCTCGAACAGCCTTCTGCATTTTCAACTGCAGCGCGAAATTGGCTACCACCATGCGAGCATCTACAACCATACCAATGCCGGTGGTGCTGTCGGTCACCATACGGCGGCGGCGGCGGCAGCGATAGTGCCGCACTTGCCGCGTAATTATCACCACCACAACATCCCCATTCATGCGAGCACAGAGAGTTGCTCGTCCTCTTCGTCGTCACGCACGCCAACGGAGAGCATTGATATCTCTTATGGTTCCTCACCACGTACAAACGGGGCCTCGAGTCCGTACTCCTCGAGCCCGAAAGTCACCTATCTGCACAAACAGCATAACCATCATCATCACTCCATTCAGGAGCTCATCAGACATTTTTCGAAACGCATGCAGAGCTGGCGTGCGGATAACGGCTACGGCCGTAGAAACAGCTGCAGTGTCAGTGAGGATAAGCCTTGCAACAAGGACGAGGAGTTTCGCGGACGCAGCAAGAGTTTGGACGGACAAGCAACTCGTCGAAAGATTAGTGACTGTGAAGCGACATATCGCATCTACGACAGCATCCTGCGTGAGGGTAATGAATTCTGTTACAGCACTGCGGCGGAGTGGCAGTTGAACATTGTCTTTTAATTAATGCCACGTGGGCGCGCTTCACTCGAATACATCGCTTATTAGTAGTGGCTCTTTGGAGCTGCTCAGTGTTCTGCGAATTTAGAGTGGCTGTGCGGAGATTGTTTTACTTGCGCACCCTTTCGATCGCAAGCAATTTGCGTAGGGCGAATTTGAATTGAATAGACACATTAAATCTGTTTACTTTGCCAGTGTTTGCACTGCGCAGACGGCGCTCAAGAAACGCAAAATGATTAAATTCATAAACATGCACGGCGAGTCTGCACGTGAAAATTTATTATAAACTAGCTGGCTCGCAGCGGATTTTTATGAAATTGAGATGCTGATCAAATCAATTTCAATACAGAAAGTTCAGAGTGCGGACGATATCTTGTGATCCTTCTTCCTGCAATTTACCAGGAAATTAAATTTTCTGCGTGATATTTCTGCTCGAGTTATTAGCGAAAAGCGAGAGATAAATTCCATATAAGTTGGACACACTCTCAACTTTATTAAGTTGAGTTTTACAGATATTAGGAAAATTCGGGAGTATTAAAAGTCTTAGAAAGAATCGAGTTCAATAACTTGAAGATCAACAATTTTGCGGATACTTGTACCTACTACACCTACTCCATTTCGAGATATTAACCAACAGTAAACAAGAAAGACTGACTAACAAATTAAATTTATTGTTGAAAGTTTTATATGTCTTTTCTTTATTAACTCAATCACAAGCGCCACTTGAAAGCAATCGAAGATCCCTTCATAAGTGCGCTATTTACTTTACGGTAACCTTTCGAAGAAAATTGTTTTTCTAAGGCCGCCATCGCAATCAATTTGTTGTGAAAGGGTAATGGCATTTCAGGCGCACGCAGTTCATTGTGTTGACACCTGCTGAAGCGAATTGTTAATTAAGTGCGATGACTTTTCAAGGGCGCACTCGTGACATCGAAAGCCACTTCGAAATGAATTTTCTTTGGGGAGTAATCGCGTCGAGTTTTCGTCATACCTACATTATTTATGCAATTATATAACGAGAATTAAGAGCGGGTGATGCGTAGGAAACGTAAACGGAATTGCAGATGAATAACGAAGGGTGCGTGCATGCTTCATGCTTGTTGTTGGCTGTGTGCTTCATGACAAATTTCCTCGCGTGTGCTTTGTGCTTGCGTTGTGAATATTACAAACGTAGTAACAATAATGTATTCCATTAAAAAGTGAGGTAATGCACCAACACAACTTAACAAATAGAGAGTCACGAATATTTTGTTGATGCTTGCCTGCTTGAAACGCAAAACCGCCTGCTGCTGTTTTGCACACTTTGCAAATGCGAATGCGTAGTTCCATTTTGATTGCAAATATTTTACAGATCTTTAGGAGTTAGTCAACTAAAACTCTATTGTGTTGAGCGTAGAAATAGCGTATAGAATATAAAATGATGGCAATTGTGTGGATTTGTTTAATGTCAAGTTGAAAGTCATAATTGCATTTAAGCGCGTGCTTTCTCATGTAATAATAATTCACTGTGTACAATTCTTATTATTGGCGAAATGATAACAATTTACATCTACTGAAAAGCGCTCATAATTCGTATTTAGTAAGTTTTCGGCACGTGTTTCAATATTGGACATGAAATTAATAGCCTAAGGCGCTTTTATGATTACGAGACAAAATTTATTAAATGAAAATTTGATATTTGCCTTAATGAAAAATGCGCCGCGTGTGTTGACGGACATGCGAAGATAAAACATTTTTGGAGCGGAGAGGAGACTTTTAAACTCTAATGAAAATGTGAATCCATTTGTAAAGCGCTATAAATAACAATACGCGTGTAATGATAATTTCGCGAGGCAGCAGAGAACGAATGGCAAAACAATCTCCGGCTGTAATACAAAAGCGCACGCCAACGGCATTTGTCTTCTTTCGCGAATAGCTCAATCGTAAACGTTGACGAGTGACTCTTCAGCTAAGCGCGTGTGTGCAAACGACAAATTAATTTAAAACTCTCATTTTACAGGAGCACACTTGCGAACAGTGAAGCTGGATCCGGAACGGCGGCGGCAGTCCCTGGGCACCATACTACCACACCGAGCATCGGACGCCTTCCTCGATCCGCACCACGCGGCCATCCTCTTCCGCGATTCACGCGGGGTGAGTACACACACGCACCTTTACCCTCCATGAATGAGCCTCTCTTCCTTGGTCATTCTAATTTTATCAACGAACGTATCAATGACACGCACCGCCGCCCGTTGTTATGAAAATAGCAACCGCAAATGGGCAATGTTATGTTGACAAGGGTTTCAGGCGGTGGCGATGTCAAGGACTGCTGCGGCGCTATTTCGTGGGCCGCGGAACAGCAGTAGGCGATGAAAACATAAAGTGTCCTTGATACGGCCGTGTCTCCTGCGAAATGTTATTGAGGCTTTCACCGCAGGCCGCCCCTGATCGATTTTCCCGCGCCCTGTAGGAACGCCACAACGCATTCACTTTTCGCTCACATTTTGTCGTTTAGCATTATTTCCGCTTTTCACTGTTTTCCGGGTATTTCTCTTCGAGTTTCGAGGATGAGTGATTCAAGTTGTGTTGGCGTTTGAGTCCTTCGTTGGAATATATGTAAAATTGATTTCCAAATTAAATTTGTCATCCGTAGAGTGATGAACTTTTGATTCTTCCATTCGCCAACTTGCGCACTTCTTTGCTACGCGTTGAGAAAATGGGTTTTAATTTCAACATGTTTTGATAGACACATATTATGTTTTGATTAACACCTTCGCGTATCCGTTACGTAATCATTTTGCATTATACATGACTATTGGTTTCCCTACCAATCATAATAACTCAATCTCAAATAGTCACATTGAGTATTAGCAAAACAACATCTCGACGTCGATGGCAGTATCCTCTAGGCTGCGTTTGCCGACATTGACGAGTTGGTAACGAGCGATCGAGCGATTTTTTCGAATTTGCGTTGCATTCGTGCACGGCGCGCAAACGATACGCAAACAAATCGTGGAAAGACAATTTGCACATTCATTGTGATGGATAATCGTGGAGTCGCTGCCACCGGATATCTGATTCGTGTTGCTATGTGGAAGTGATTTTCGTCATTTGCGCGCCCGTGAAAACCGCACAAAAACACATTCAAAAATAGTTCCAGCATCCAGTCCGCCTCCGCACTCCGCGAAACGCGCACATCTATAATCGTGTTATTGATTTGGAATTTTGAAAAGAAAAACGCGCGTAAAGTGCCAAACAGCTATCGGGCGATTTCATGTCATCATCGTAAATTGTATATTGTTTTGTTGTGATTTGTTTTGGAATCGACGGAATTGCACGCCCGTTTCGCGGAGAAGGACACCATATGTATAATATTTGTGCAAACAATCCGTTTAATGACCTTGGATATGTGTACTTCTCTAGCCGATATAAATAAGTGCAATATTTACAATCGCGTTGACGCAATGCTCTCACTACACAATCGCTACATTGCTAGCGCATTGTTTGTTCAGCATTGCAATGCGCTTCTGTGTCTATGTATCACTAATTAGCGGCACATTGTTTGTTATTGCATTTACGCATATATCGTACAGGCTTATTCACTTTATTACTATATACATCATCTATCTTCAAAGTGTGCGCCTCTGCACGAAAAGAGGAGACACGCGATTACGACTGTAAATGATGTACAAGCGCATTTCGGTGGATACGGTGCGCGCAAATAAATGCGGCATCGCATCTTCGCCACCTCCTCTAACACCACCCGCAGGTGGTGCTTGGAATTGGTACACAAAACTAGCGAATAATTTGAAACGACGACAGTTTCACGTCTCATCCAAATGTTTCTTTAAGAAGGTCTCTCTCCACCATACCTTTATCGTTCAATTCAATACAATTGAAATATATGGAAATCTAATTTATCCTTCGCTATTTTTGCAGCTGCCCGTTGTGGATCCATTCCTGGAAAAGGTCAACATTTCCGATTTAGGTGAGTTTACGTATTTAAAGAGGTGCAATTGAGTAGTGAAGAGCGCACGCGAATCCAACGGTTGCCAAGTAAACAAATAAATAAACGCACAATTCAAACGCGGGAACTTTCATCTGCGATGCGCTCGTCTTGTTTATTATTATTGTGTTGTTGTGTAATGAGCGCGCAACAACATGTGCAGCACATCGCGAGATGGCATGTTCAAGTGCGCACTATTTCATAATTCGCGGCCTGCGGCGGCGGTTTCAGCATTAAAACGCCAGCGGCGGCGCAAATCTTCGAAAACGCACATATGTCGATAAAAAGCGCTCCCGTCAGGATCCGTTTTTGGCACATGCACCGGGGGCCACCGCCAATAATAGCCGCACTCATCGTTTCGACTCGTTGCCGAGCACAGGGCGCACACGCCGAAAAAACGCGGATAGTTTAAGCGCGCGCATTGTTTTTCCTAGTTAATGTTTTCGCTTCGCACTTCCTGGACTGGAATTTGTGCGTGTTACGTGCGGTACGAGCTATCAACCACCCCCAGATGGAATGCCGGTGTTAGCGGCAGGGCATGTTACATTTGCATTATTACTCGAACCACATACTGCCAACAATCCGCGAAGAAGAGGAAGAAGTGTACCGCATCGATCAGATCAAAGAATTTGAACACGTGTCGCAGTCGTACAAGGACTGGCTGGGTGAATTGTTGCAAAAAGGTGTTGATTCAATAGACAACCAAAAAGAATATAATTAAACCGTTATAAATACGCGTGTAAATAGTGACCGTTGGCATCGGGCGCGGGTTTCATTCTCGTACAATGCCAAATCTAATTAATTTAATGATATTTGCGCATATCTAATGTGTTTTGCATTTTCCTTATGCTTGCAGAAGAGGATGAATCCCAAATATTCGTTAAATTCTTCAAATTTCACAAATGCTACGATCTGATACCCACATCGGCAAAGCTGGTGGTCTTTGATACGCATCTGCTGGTCAAGAAGGCGTTCTTCGCGCTGGTCTATAATGGCGTACGTGCAGCACCCCTATGGGATAGCGCACGACAAGAGTTTGTCGGCATGCTGACCATTACGGATTTCATAAAAATCCTACGCATGTACTATAAATCCGCCGAGGTGACCATGGAAGAGCTGGAGGAGCACAAGCTGGATACGTGGCGGCATGTGCTAAAGGACCAAAGACCGCTCACCGCAATTGGGCCAGATGCCTCATTGTATGATGCCATACGCACGTTGATCCAGAATCGTATCCATCGACTGCCGGTTATCGATCCGGACACCGGTAACGTGCTCTACATTTTAACACACAAGCGCATTCTGCGATTCCTCTTCTTGTACATAAATGAATTGCCCAAGCCTAGTTACATGAACAAAACGCTGCGCGAAGTAAAAATTGGTACCTATGATAACATCGAGACCGCGTCAGAGGACACGTCGATCATTTTAGCGTTAAAAAAATTCGTCGAACGACGAGTATCCGCGCTTCCAATTGTAGATAGCGAAGGCCATTTGGTGGACATCTACGCTAAGTTTGACGTAATTGTAAGTACTTTGAGGAAAGTATGCGTTCGGTCGTTAATAGGTTTGTTTTTTGCAGAACTTGGCAGCAGAGAAAACATATAACGATTTGGATGTGTCTCTTAAGAAAGCCAATGAGCATCGCAATGAATGGTTCGAAGGCGTACAGAAATGCAAACTGGATGAGACCCTTTTCACCATTATGGAGCGCATTGTTCGTGCGGAAGTTCACCGATTGGTTGTTGTTGACGAGGAGGAAAAAGTTATAGGGATAATTTCTTTGTCGGATCTCTTGCTATATCTCGTGCTAAGACCGTGTGGGGAAGATGGATCACCGAATGGTGTTGCTTCAGTTCGTGCTCAGGTACTTTGTGGATATGTTAATTGTGTTGCCAATTTTAAAGTTTATATTTTAGGATGTTGCAAACTGTGAAATAACAGCAGAGCCGGAAGTAGTAACTGAAACCATACTAGAGGAAGAAGAGCATTTACACGAAACTGAAGAGTGTGCCGAAGATGAAGAAAAGGAAGATTCAGATGGTTTTTCCGAATCGCCCATAATTGAGAAAGCCCCAACTTCATTGAGCCAAGAGAGTCCAATATACCGCGAAGTAACTGTATCGGGTGGCGATTAAAATATTCAATTTAAAAATCTATGCTATATTTACAAATGAAACGCAAGTTGTTTATTGCACATGTTTATAAAAGCAGCCATGCAAATAGATACAAAATTTATTTACGGTATCGATAATTGCGGGAAGGTTGAGTGCCCTTATTCGTGATCTGCACGATAAACATGACTTGCCACTCAGATACTCTATAAGATTTATACACATTGGAGTACGTTAGTTTTCTACATTTTTGTACTTAATTGTATATTGTACCAAAGACTGTGTATCTGATGTCAGTCATGTTGTTGCGATCTTGCACATGAGAATTTATGATGGGGGAGAGCTGATAACCGTTGATACCAATTGCATCAAATTTGCATGTGCTTAATTACAAATACCATTACAATACAAGTAATGTACTAAGGCATTATTGATACTGCTAGTGACTCATTAAGAGTATATTTACACTTAGCACATTACAAAGCGAAAAACCTGAATACTGCAAATGTCGAGATTGTTGCTCTGCTGTAGTAAGCGTTTTAAAAGTTGAATACTAAGACAATTGAATAACCGATATTAGATGCATAGCGCTCGCAAGCGAGTTATGAGAAACATAAGTGTAAATTTAATCGAAATACGGTGATTCAGTAATTATTTTGCAAAAATATATATTTTAAAATTCCGTTCTAACAAATAATTGACTGCGATGGAAATTCCGCGTTCTTCTAAAACACCAAGCCTTTAACAAATCCGATAGGCTTCGTGCTTATTATTACTCCTACCTACTGGCTACTCAAAGAAATTCTATCCAATAATTGCACTGTTAAAGAATTTGATTAACGAAGGTGTAAGGCATGCATTATAATTGTACAGTAAACTGAAGACAAACGTGTAGTATATTCACATATGAGAAAAACCAATGATAATGAAAACAGATTAATATCCTCTTATAATAGTGAGAACGTTTTATAATGAAAGGTGATTTAAATAAGTATAAGTATTTATTAATAATTTGGTACAAATCACCGACATGATTACAAGTTTTAACTAATAAGTGATACATATTGTCAAGACAAGCGAAGACCTCGTTTATAATGTATATTACGATGGATGAAATGAAAATTTAGTAGATTTTAAGGTGTACAACGATTAGTGATTTTACTTAGTTTCGTGATGATCCTTACTAAAATTAGCCTACAATCTATATAAAAGTACTGGCTTCTTAAATAATTAAAACAAAGAGAATTATTAAGCATGATCAGATGTCAATTTTTTTTTAATCGCTTATTTTAATTCCTCTATCTTTTGCATACAAGATTTTAAGGAATACGCTCTAGATATATCTGAAATATAACTGCAACTACCGAAGCCTACGGTAAGATAGAACTCGCATAAGGAAATAAGCCCAGCACCAACTTTCCTGTTAAAACCTCCAATGAGACTGTCTCTTCTCACTGGACCACATTTTGCGAGCGCTCTGGCAATAAAATCGCTTGGTAAGGATGCCCTTGGCACTTCAAACTTTTTTTCAGTTTGAATTCTCCAAGGTTTAACAAAGAAGGTAATTAAACCTTATATAAAATTACAGAATTTTAGTTCATGTTTGATTAATATTAAAACATCCGGAACTTGCAATATGCTTTTCTAATCATTGTACATAGCTCGAATATGAGTTGGAGGATTTAAATACCATTGGCTCCTAAAATACTAAATTAAAATAATATACACTAAAACCATAATCATTCTTTCACTTGCACCTATAGGTAAAAGTGAACAGGCAACAATTCATAATTTCTGTCTTCAAATGTGCGGCTACATTTTGAAATATTTAAACCTGGCGCTATTCTTCCTAATTTTTATAATTATATAAACTTGGCAACGTCGCATGTCGGCAAAGTAGTTACTTGCTGGTTGAAGTACTGGCAGAACCTCTCTTTTCGCTCAAATTTCAAGATGGTGAGTCGCACGTATATGTAGTCTGAAATTCTTTGATCATCCTTGTGTTTATCGTACCGATACTTATTCTAGTAAATAAACTAAGTTCTACGTTTAATGCATTCTCAATAATATACGATATTTGTTTCATAAAGTGCAGTTTTATCGGTCATTTACGTGTGGAAACATAGCATAACCTACTAGATGTAACATGTTTACAATTAAACAAGTGTTAATGGAATTTTATGTCCTAGGCTCGAGGCCCAAAGAAGCATTTGAAGCGTTTAAATGCGCCGAAAGCATGGATGTTGGATAAGTTGGGTGGAGTGTTTGCACCACGTCCATCCACTGGTCCACACAAGTTGAGGGAATCTCTTCCCCTGGTCATCTTTCTTCGTAATCGTTTGAAGTATGCTTTAACAAATGCTGAGGTAACTAAGATTGTGATGCAGAGGCTGATTAAAGTTGACGGAAAAGTCAGGACTGATCCAAACTACCCATCAGGTTTCATGGGTAAGTGTTTATTCCTATTATTATTGTCTGGAGCTGGCTTTACACGCCTTAGGTTGAAGTATGTACTTCTTCTTGAGTTTATTTTTAAAAAGCCTATAACAATTTACTCACCAGTCCCTAGCTAATCCAGTATTAGTTAGTACTAAAGTTGGTAAAACATGCTCATTGAACATTTATATGTTATTATTTGTGTAAGGAATTATGTGTTTAACATTATTTGCATTTGCAGATGTTATCACCATTGAAAAAACTGGTGAATTTTTCCGCCTCATTTATGATGTCAAGGGACGTTTCACAATCCATCGTATTACTGCTGAAGAAGCCAAAGTAAGTTTGATTATAATTGCAGCCTCATATAGAGCATTTGCTAATGATTTATTTCTTTTTTTAGTACAAACTATGCAAGGTGAAGAAGGTCCAGACAGGCCCAAAGAGGGTGCCATTCCTCACAACACATGACGGCCGTACTATCCGATACCCAGATCCAAACATTAAAGTTAATGACACAATTCAGTTGGAAATTGCCACTTCCAAGATTTTGGATTTCATCAAATTTGATTCAGGAAACTTGTGCATGATTACGGGTGGTCGTAATTTGGGTCGTGTTGGCACTGTTATCAGCAGAGAGCGTCACCAAGGTTCTTTTGATATCGTTCATGTTAAGGATTCACAGGGACATTCTTTTGCTACCAGGTGAGTGTTATTTCAACATAAATTTTGGCCCTTCGAAGGTGTGAATGATTGCTCTCAAATCTTTTGCATTCAAAAAGTGAGGCCCATAGTAAAATTGATGTAAATGGTCACTGTACTTCTAGTCCATATTAGTACAGTATTACCCAAGCATCATACATTTGTTTTTATACAGTACAATAATCTGGTATATAATGCGCACTTTTTCTTTTAGATTGAACAACGTTTTCATTATTGGTAAAGGAACGAAAGCGTTTGTATCTCTTCCTCGTGGAAAGGGAGTAAAACTCAGCATTGCTGAAGAGAGGGATAAAAGGTTGGCTGCAAAGTCACATTAAAATGTTGAGTACATTTACAAAATAAATAAAATAAAATATGTTTAAGTCTATTTTTTTCAATGTTATTTGCCTTTATTTGACAATATCTTGCATTCTTTAATAATGGTTGTTAACTGTGCATAGAAGTTGTAACCTAATGTATATGTTTCAATCCTGATTAATTCTTTCAAAGTATTGTTCAAATTGTAAACTAAAATCGTAAGTATTAGTTTAACTTGAGCAACGTAGTAGTCGGCGCAATGGGTTGAGCGCTTGACTGTGGTGCGGGCAACGCTAGTTCAAATCGTAGCCCGGGGGGACCTTTTTTTAAAAATTGAGAACATGTCTAAGCAGAGTTCGTAGGATGGCCATTCAGTTGGCCAAGGCGCTTGAGTTCAGCTCAAGCACTTAGAAAATAATTCCAAGTCCTATATACACGGTACTGCCCAGAGTTACTAGACATGACGTCAGAAAACGCGGCCTGTTGGTAACGAAAATCGGGAATGGGGAGGCAGTTACTGGTCGGACAGCGACTGAGCTAGTCGGCTAGTGATCTGCCGGGGAGCGAAGCTTTGGGTGGGCCATCTGAAGACAATCTTAACGTACGGGCTTCAAAATCTAAAAGTGGAGCCCTTGTACGCTTCCGGGAGCCCCATTGGACATACAGCTACGTCCATTGGGGCCCTCTGAGCATACAAGGAATTAAATACTTATAAATTTGAGTTGCTTTTCTCGGGAATCGAACCTGAGACACTCAGATCACTTTCACAGCCTATACCGCTAGGCTACGAAGTGCAGTTGCTACGGCCAAATTTGATCTTGCCTATATACGTTCAACCGTTCGAATCGCAAATTTAAAACTATTGTCTGTCCCGGGATTCGAACCAGAGACACTCGGACCATATCCGTAAACATTACCACTAGGCTACGGAGCACAGCTGCTCTGGCGAAATTTGATCTTGCCTATATGGCTTAACTTTGTTTAAATTGAAAATGAAAAATTAAATTCGCCCCGCAGGCATTGAACCAGCGACACCCAGACCATATCCATACACCTATACTACTAGGCCACGGAGCGCTATTCCTATAGGAAAACTTGATCTTGCCTATATAGTTTCTATTTTGTCTAAGTGAAAATGAAAAATTAGGTTGCCAAACACGCTAATGACACCTAAGAAAAAATAGCGCACTGTAGTTATTGTTAAATAGTGTGGAAAATAAAATATCTATTTACTTATTTATTCAATCGGAAACAATAATTCAAGAAATATTATAAATTAAAATTAGCTATTCACTCAGCACTTACCGCACGACATAACTATGCGCTTCTGCTAAATTAAAATTAGTATACTTAAACAATAAAGTACACGAAGGAAACAATCGTTTTTACTGAAACTATGTATTTAACAAATTGACATTGATTTCATTCTTCATTCCTAAAAGTTGGCCAATTCAGATATGCACACTAGGCCCACTAGTGCTTTTCATTTTTTAATGAAATTAAAATAATGCGTAAATTAAAGTTTTGAACAAACACTTGAGGAAATTTAGGCCTCGTTACAATTAAATTTCTTTCACATCTATCCAAACATCATTTAAAAAAAGAGTACATTAAATAATCTATATATTTATATATAATGAATTGCATATTACGTTTGCTCGATCATTTATGGATAGATGCTGAAAGTGTTATTGCTCTTACATTAGAGGGACACAAATATATGCCGTCTATACAGATATCGAAGGAAATTACAGAAGTACATCATTACAAGCGTTTCAATTTATGTAATAACACGTATCGTTTAGAATATGCGACGAGTAGCGAACGGTACGTACTCATAATTTCCTAAATACAATACAAATGTGAATTCGTCTGGTGTCTCATCAAATGCGTCCGAACAAATAATCGTTTATAATATGATTACAATTGTACAAGAGCCCCAATCGTACAAGAGTTCTCCAAATGATATGGTGAGCCGTGGGGTGATGGCGTCACGATTCTACAAAGTCTTATTCGCTAATGTATAGGAGGGTAAGATGTATGTATAATATATACGATAAATATTAATTACATTAGATAGTAAAAGTCAGTCTGTGGAGTCGTGCAACTTATGCCATCAATATTCGTTTGCCATTCAAATCATCGCGCAAGTAGTAGAACGGTGCAGTTGATACACATTTGGGCAGATTAGAAAAAGGAGAGATTGCAAAAATCTTATCGTCAAAATGCCTACAAAATACATTCTTCTAAATTAAAAATCATCACAAGGTTTTCATTAATAATAGCTTTGGTAATATTAATTATAATAATGTAGTTGTAGATGTAGCAGAGTAGGTTTGATGACAGTATTATAAAGACACACAAGAAGAGAACTGAGAGAGCGAGCGGGCCGGCAGTCAGTGCCGCCGGCCACGGAGGAGCATGTTACAGCTTTGTTTGCGGTCGTTACTTTCGTTTCGCATTCGTACGTTACGCATATTCGTTCAATGAGCACATATTAGCAGTGCCGCTACACCATCTGTTATTCCCTCATCATTGGGATGCACCATATTATGAGCGCGCGCGCCCGCCTTTTTTAGACCGCACGTGATGCGCGCTCACTCTTGAAATTAAATTCAACAACTCAACAAAAAATAAAACAAAGTTTATAGCGCCATTGCTTTTACTGTAAGCAATTTGAATTTGGTAAATAAAACTAGTAAATATTAAGAAAATTGTCGATTTCTTGCTTTTGATCACTAATTTCACGCGCCGCACGCACTCCCGCACAAACGCACATCGTCTTTCCCTCTCGTTTATTGGCAGTGACGATGACTATGTCCATATTAATGTTGCATCCTATTCGTGGGCCAACTCGAAGATGAGTTGTTCTTCGACGGGTTCCGGTTCCACATTATTGCCCCTGCGAAGCTTAAGAGCTTGTATCTCCTCGGGGGTGCGCTCTTTGCGGAACTCGAATACCAACGGGAAAATGTATTCGATTGCGCTCTGTACATCAGCAACACTGGGGGCTAAAATGACAAGTAATCGTTAATCAAACTGCGCTAATATAATTGCATAGTAATTGTTCATAAAGCAAATAACTGTTCCAACCAGGCTAACGTAATAACTTTGATATTGATTAACCATTAAGACGATTATTACCTGTCACAGTTACACTACCAGTGGAGAATATTTTAAGTGTGGCTTTAGGTTCTTTCAGCTTGTACGTTACGCCTGGATGCAATTCAGGTTCATATCTGCAAAGGCAATAAAATTAGTAGGTGATTCATTAATCCGGTCTATCAGTAAAGCGCCAGCTACGTACTCAGCCTCTTTATGTCGTTCGGAAAACAAATTGATTCTGATGCCGAATGGCATACAGCACGTTCCCAATACGTTCACCACTCGATAGTTATTAAATCGCACGTGAAATCCTAATTTCTGCAACGCACGTGCGAAACGACGTGCAGCCACCTTTGCCTGAGGTTCACTAGTCGCACCCGTGCATGTGACCTTCCCCGATGACCAAATGCTCGCCGTTGTATATGGTCGGCGAATCTTCATCGTGATCATACCGTTCTCCTTGCGATATTCGACGTTTGTGCCATTCAATGCAATCTCACGCAAGTTCAAATGACAACTAACACTAAAACTACACACTACATTATTTATAACAATGTCTATCTCGGGCTCCTCGGTCGCTTGAGTCGCTGCCGTATCTGCAGCGCCAAGGGGGCTCTCGCCCATTGTACAGGCATCCCCAACAATATCCTGTTTGATAATCTGCATTTCATCCAGTTCCGTGCAGGTTTTGACGTCGGTGTAGCCAGTCAGTTGGGTCAATTCTGGTACTTGATGCACCAACCCATTGCCATTAGGCCGTGGTGATTTAATGCCATTCTTTTGAATCGCGGTAATTGTAGCCATCATCAGCTAATTACACTTGTCTCGATGGCAAAGTAATGCTCTTCTGAAAAAGGAATACACTTTTAAGAAAAGCAGCACTTTCATGGAGGCAACATGATAGAACATGATTCATGCTGAAGTCTCAGTAGCATGTTGCACTAGGTATGAGTGTAGTATTTGGCCTACCGACTAACCAATCCAAAATCGACCATGTTATTAAGAGCAAATGGGTTTCTTATTAATGTAACGCAACGGGAACATGCAGCACACACATAGCCTAAGTTCCAAAGGAAGGAAGTTGTTTAGCGAAGGAAAAGGCAATTTGTAGCTCATTGATTACATGCACGCGTCAGTTACAATTTGTCACTTACCTACTGTTTGTGCTTTCAAGTCGTAGGTGATACGAAAGTGAAAACGGTAGAACTCAGCATGTATTTACTTTGGAACGAATGTATTTCCATTGTTCGCTGCCATGACACACGCTCGAACACCACAACCAATACTGAAACTACTTAATGACTGAAACACTGAAATCTCGTCAGCTGCACTCTTACGCTCACTGCAACCAGCCGCCCGTGCTCAGCGAGTTCACTTAACACCCGTTCGTGCCTCGTTTATTTATTGCGCTCTCGCCAACCAGTAGTGGCGCTGTAGCTGCAGAAAAGACGGTGGCGCTTAAATACAACAGTGTTGTCAAACTAATTTTATGATGAATCCTCAAGAAACATTAGACCTTATGGACACTATAATTATTTCTATTTCGATTACTTATTCAAATGCTGAAAATATAAGCTGATACAATACTTTACTGTTTCGCCCGCCAACCAGCAATAGTAAGTTAAAAATGTACCAGTGGCTGCCTAATGATGTGGAGTGCATTCAGATACAAGTTATTATCTGTATATATATAAGCTAAACAATTAATAAAATTAATCCTGCCATTATTGTAATGGTATAATATTTTCGGGAGATTTTCAAATTTTGTTTGCACCAAGTTCACGTATTAAATACAGGCATTAAATGTGGGGAGCTTGGCATTCATTCGTTAACATGGCGGCATGAATGTTGTTCAGCGTCATATCACTATTACGGGGTGCACAATTATAATTACAAAACTTATAGGGAAAATATCAACAAAAGCAGCACGATGAGTTTTTCCAGTGACGAAGTTAACTTTCTTGTGTATCGATATTTACAGGAATCTGGTAAGCGCACGTTTTAATACAACAATTCAAGTTCAAAGTTAATGTTAACAATA
The DNA here is from genome assembly GCA_963978815.1 of Aleochara curtula. Classification (NCBI taxonomy): domain Eukaryota; kingdom Metazoa; phylum Arthropoda; class Insecta; order Coleoptera; family Staphylinidae; genus Aleochara; species Aleochara curtula. The sequence continues at coordinate 1,249,184 of OZ022219.1, forward strand.
ATTTTAGGCTTCCAACATTCTGCATACACATTTGGTATTGAATCTCATATATCGCAGTCAAATATAAATGGAGCTCTTGTGCCCCCAGCTGCTTTGTTGAACATTTTACAAAAGGGTTTACAGTATACTGAGGCAGAAATCAGTCTCAATGATGATGGGACTGAGCAAAGGCTCATGGAGAGCCTCAGCCTGATAGATGCTGTTATGCCAGATGTAGTAGCAAGTAGACAAAATCAACAAAACCAACAGAAGCAGGCAGATAAAAGTGAGATCACAGACACAAATGGAGAGGAGACAGTTGTTTCTACACAAAATGAAACCATGGAAGTGGACAATTCAAATGAAATACCATCTTCAAAAGCAACAGTGTTACGTGGCCATGAGTCAGAAGTATTTATATGTGCTTGGAATCCAACAACAGATTTACTGGCAAGTGGATCTGGAGATAGTACTGCACGATTATGGGACATGTCTGATAATTCAGCAAGTCCAAATCAGCTTATTTTGAGACATTGCATTCAACGTGGAGGCACAGAAGTACCCAGTAACAAAGATGTTACATCACTTGATTGGAATGTAAGTGTTGCTTAGATTTATGCTCATATTGATTGTGATGTTTTCTGCATCAATATTATGGATTTTTTAGTGTGATGGCACATACTTGGCAACTGGCAGTTATGACGGCTATGCTCGGATTTGGCACACAGACGGTCGCCTGGCGCGTACACTAGGTCAACATAAAGGACCGATTTTTGCGCTTAAATGGAACAAACGCGGAAATTACATCTTATCAGCTGGTGTGGATAAAACTACGATAATTTGGGACGCAGAAAGCGGGCAGTGCACGCAACAATTTAGTTTCCATTCAGCGCCAGCACTTGATGTCGATTGGCAAACAAACACTTCTTTTGCCAGTTGTTCCACTGATCAATGTATCCATGTGTGTAAACTTACTGTTGATAAACCAATTAAATCCTTTCAAGGACATACAAATGAAGTCAATGCCATTAAGTGGGATCCACAGGGTAATTTGTTAGCCTCATGTTCAGATGATATGACGTTGAAGATTTGGTCTATGAAGCAAGATACATGCGTACATGACTTGGCAGCACATGCCAAAGAAATTTATACCATCAAATGGTCTCCTACCGGGCCGGGCACGTCGAATCCAAACATGAATTTAATATTAGCGTCAGCCAGTTTCGACTCGACTGTTCGTTTATGGGATGTCGAACGTGGTGCTTGCATTCATACGCTTCTGAAGCATACCGAACCAGTGTATTCGGTAGCGTTTAGCCCTGATGGCAAGTTCCTGGCCAGTGGTAGCTTTGACAAATGTGTCCACATTTGGTCTACGCAAAGTGGGCAGCTAGTACACAGCTACAAGGGTACAGGTGGAATATTTGAAGTATGCTGGAATAGTCGAGGCGACAAAGTAGGCGCTAGCGCTTCCGACGGCAGCGTATTCGTTTTGGATCTTCGCAAATTGTAAAAGCAGAAAGCGGGCCATTACCGCCTTGTAACTATTTCAGTGAAAGTAATCGCGTAGTGTATATTTTACATATTTATAAGACGATTCTCTATGGTATAGGTTTTAAAAATAATCAACTTTGTAATCTATGGCTGCAACTGTTTACTTATATTCCAAGCGCATGAGCGCATTTTCTTTATATATATGTATTAAATATATAAATCCACAATGTTTAAGTCATTCGCCTTGTGTATGCATACAGTTGTTGATGATCATAGTAAGTATGGATTAACTTATACATGTATTCAAAAAAATACAGCAAATCATCATACTGACCACTGTAAGCAAGATGGTTATCAGACAAATATGAATTATACTTTGTCAGATTTTCAGCATCAAAACAGCATTTGAGACCTTCGTAAGTATTGTTAACGCCGAATGCGTTCAGGTGCAATTCAAGCACGAATTGATGAATTGCTTCAATTGTGGCAAGATACCACCTGGGACTATCTTTCTGATGTCTCCAAAATTGCGATATTCGTTTATGCAATACAACACACGGCAGCTTTTTCACTCGCTCGTCTTTATAAATATGCTTACTTTGATTCCAAGTGCTATCTATGAAAACTGCCCTCTTAATTGGTATGAAGCCCTTGATTTCAGGATTTGTGCTTTCTGCCTCACTCACTTCACTGACATTCCTATTTCTCAACAATGTCCCAATGTGATAGCCTTTTGGATATTCGATTTGATTGAATTTGGATTTCATTTGTTTTAGCTGCATGTTTTTGTCAAACAATTGTGGAATATCCAAGGCAGCTGAGCTGGGATAAATTAATACAGCATCATTATCCTCATAAGATGGTATATCAGGATATGTAAATACAGTAACTTTATCTGGAGCTAGTAATGCTGCATGTGCAGCAGTACTTTTTCCATCAATTTCTCTCTTGTGCTTAATAATGTCAATGTGGACTGGCAACTGAAATATATAGAAATTTATATGCAGCTTGAAAGTTAAGATAAAACTTACATCAACATTTGGTATAACTCCATGCAGTTGTGGATGAGGTATAAAGCAAGTGTAGCAGAAGAATTTTCTTGACTTGTGGCATTTCTCACAAGAGTATCTGCTTTCCAAAGAATTCAAAACATCATTGTTGCTAATGTGTAGGCCTTGAAATGGATATACATCTGGCAAAGGGTCACCACTATTTGGATGGCTCATTATGAAATCTTTTACCTGAAACAAGCCTTCATTTAAGACACAAAATAGCTACAAACAATTTACACAATCATACCTACTGGTAACACGCAATTAAACTAGAAAATACTTCTTAATATTTAAATTAAATTAAATTGATGAGCACATTGTCCAAACATGTGCTTTTAATAGGTCGAGGTCAATCGGAGCCGTTGTAATTGTGCAATTCCTCTGCAGATATGTTAAAGAATTGTTTGCGAGAAAAAGTGGTTTTTAAACTAAGAAACTTTTAAATTAAACAACAAACGATATCCATCAAAACATATTTGACGAGACGTCATGTCATGAACAACTTAACCTGCGTTGTTAAACGACGTGACGTTGTAGTCAAGGCAATTGTCATGTAAAATATAACCATATCATAGTGATATGCCCTGAATCGTGATGATAATTCATGGTATTTTGTCACTATTCTTCTGGTTAACATGAGTACTGTGGTGAAATCGCAGCATGTGCTAATATCTAAATCCAATAGAGTGAGGTCGTGATATTAATTTTCCACTAATATCGCATCATCTGATTTCAAGGAACGTAGTAGCCAAATTGCATAACCTCACAAAATTTACACTGAAGAGAAATTCTATAAGAAGGAAACTTAAAATGGAAATAGTTTAGAAATATGACCAGGCTTAAAATATTGGCCAACCGGACCTACAATGTATTCAGCACTAATAGTTAGTCTGTCAAAACAATATCAACAAATAGAATGGCGTGAGTTTCTATGTGGTTGGGGAGCTGCTTTTGTAAATATTACACTAACATACCCTATATATAAAGTCATCTTTAGACAGGTAAAACATTTTTAATTCTTCATTAACGTTAATGGTTTAATAAAACCTTCTTGGTTGTAGATGCTGAGTGGCATAACTGTTAAATCAGCATTTGGCCAATTACACAATGAAGGATTATACTTTCTTTACAGGGGCATGGCCCCTCCATTAGCACAGAAAACATTAGCTCTGTCTGTTATGTTTGGCATGTATGAGAATGTAAGGAAACCACTTGAAGCAAATGGCACAAATCCCTACTTGGCAAAGGCAGTGGCTGCTATTATCTCAGGAACAACTGAGGCTGCCTTCATGCCTTTTGAACGCGTTCAAACGCTGCTTGCAAGTTCAACCTACCATCTGAAATTCAGGAATATGTACCACGCATTTTACGTCATTGGAACAACTTATGGCTTTGCTGAATACTATCGCGGCATTGTCCCGATTCTGCTGCGCAACGGTCCTTCAAATATTGTTTTTTTTATAGCCCGAGATGAAGCGAATAAACGCCTCCCTGTTGACGATTCAGTTCTTGTGCACACGTTTCACAATTTTATTTGCGGGGCAGTAATTGGTGCGGTAACGTCAAGCATCTTTTACCCCTTGAATGTTGTCAAGGTGGCAATGCAGTCTAAACTTGGTGGTCGAACACCCACAGTAATAGCTGCTTTTCAACAAATATACGTGGAACGCGGAAGAAAGGTGCGCCACATTTACCATGGGGTCGAAGCTAATCTGATACGTGCTTTCTTAAGTTGGGGAGTTATGAATGCAGCTTATGATCAACTGCGTAAAGTTTTTCTTGGGTAATTCACATTCGGTTTTGTTTTCAACGAAATATTAAGTTCAATAAGTTGGTGATACGTTAAAGTACTGTTCACAAAAATAAAATCACAATTTCCTACAATATTTATTGATTGAGTGGTCGCTGAGCAAATTGATAACCAAAAATTCGTTGATATATGTAAATAATCGTGTGTTAAATTTAAGTTAAATATAGCAGGGAGTCCACTTCCTCCTGGAAGTATGTGATTTATTTAGTACACTCAAGAGTCTTTATTTTTTTGTTAATTTTAATGATGAATGTTTGTTGTCTAGATACTAATCGTATTTGTTAAATATAGATAACTATTATCAGCTTTACCGTGAATGTTAATAGAATATTTAAGTTGTGCGTCCAATTTGAATTCAAAATGCTCATATGTCTATTGCAAGTACAAAAGTGAGTGTCAAGAGTTATATAGTTAGTGAATAAACATATACTCCACAGACTATTGACTTAAGATAAATTTAACCAGCTTTTATTCATGATTAATTGCCCATCTTTAGCCTTCATACTAACAAAACCACGATAAATAGAATCGAAAAGTTACTCACCATCAATTAGTCCTCCAATGGATCATATTCAAAACCATTAAGCTTGCTTTGCTCCAGCCAATTATCAATTCGACTCTTTTGGTGCTCTTCCACATCCTCATTATCCATAACTGTTGTGGGTGACTCCCAAATGGTTGCCATATCGTATTGCCCAAACTTCGCCAAAGGTGTCAAGTATTTCTTAAGCTTCTTATTCGGCTCATGAAATATTTTGAGTGCACTGTCCTCAAGCTTTCCAGCAATGATATGTTTTAATGCTGACATGTCTTGTAAATGTGTGAACTCCAGTTGCTTAATTTCAAGAGGAATTTTGTCAATAAAGCCTCCTAGTTTATCTACAGTTTCACTAGGTAAACTCGGATCATTGACATAATTCGAATGTTTCACTCCATACTTAAAAACATCACCAATTGAATTTGTTGAAAACAAACATCCATCTGAAATCATTTGCCATTATATTACTTAATTAGTCAGTCAAATATTCGATCTCCAAATTGCTTACCGATAAATTCAATTCCTGTCGTTGATAAGCCAAATCGTTTTTCTAATTCATTCCTCAATATGAAATGTTTGTGCATTTTGTATTCCTCATATGTTGATTTAATATCTTTAACTTTAAATGGTAAGTGATTCATGCCACAAACTTGTAAACAAATTATTTCATTGAATGACGAAATAAATACAAGTTCTTCGTCCCCAAATATACAAGATTTTATACATATTGGTGAATTTTCCATCATATGTGCCCATTTTTTAACAATCTCCATATCTCTCATATCCACTTTAAAAATGTTATGCTTTGATGCAACATACAAATAATTAGAATCAGTGGAACTAAGGCACATACAGCATAATTGATTGCAAGCAAAGTAACCAGTCTTCAACATTTTTGATTTAATTTCCTTCTTGGGATTGACTCGTTTATCCAATATAGAGATTTCAGCTCTACTCATAAATATAAGGCAGTTTTCATTATCACAAGATTCAAGTTGGCACAAATCACCTTTCATTTCATTCCCCAATGGATATGTCTTATCATATATGTGCTTGCCAGTGTGTATCTCACAAATATTTGTTTTGTAAGCTACATCAACATAAGCAAAGTTATTTGCATTCATCATTATTCCATCTATTATTGGAATATCAGAATTTGTTGAAGTAAAGATTGATTTCAAGTTAGCTTGAGCTTCTTCTACTTTCATTTTAACACTTACTATGTGAATGTTCTTTCTATTTCTCAATAGTAAATAAGGACAGGCTTTTAAATTCTTTATACAACACATTGGATTATCAAATTGATAATTAGTTGGCAAAATCTCCTCAGTGTTGAAATTCTGGAAAACTGAATATGTGCCTAATATATAATGCATTCAAACACAGCACTAATATTTACCTATTTTATCACAATTATTGTATATCAGAAAAGGCTCATTCTTTATAGTTATCTCAGAGAGATTACCGCCCGTGTAAAAATAGTCATATTCTCCCTCAAAATAAGGATATTGATCCCCATTTAGAACTAAGTCTATTAAGTACTGAGGCAAAGAAAGTACATCACCTTTCCTCAAGCCTTTTAATGATTGAATTGTAACTTTGTTTCTGTCTTTCTTATAGAATTGTTTATAAAGATCCAGTTTCTTAATGTATTCAGATTTCCTGTATACTAATTCAAAACAAACATCTTCAGAAACACTCCATTGAAATGGTTTTGATATCGGATGTGGTAGACTTACTTGAATATTACTCTTTTGCAAAAACAAGTCACTTTGCTTATGGGTCTCATCTGGAAGCTGTTATTGTTGAAAATTATATCCAAGTCACTACTTTTATATTTAAAGCATACCTTTGATTTTAATGAACTTGTAAACACTGATGGGTAACAATTATGATGCAGAGTTGTTTTATACAGCCGGCCATTCTCTGAATGATTAATACTCAATGTATTATGTTGAACACCACAATTAAACATTTTGCAAACGAGGATAAACAATATTAAACACTTTGTTCACCGTACTTCACAGAAACGATAACAACAATCTTTTTCACCGAGTTTAACACTACATAACCTTATGAAACGCACATTGATGTTTACTGCAAGGATTATGCATGTGTTGGTGTCCCCATTGGTGTGCAAAATCCCTAGATCAGACAATAGCCAATACACTACGAAATTCCCCAGCATAGGGCATTCCCAAAGAATGCGGCATTGTCTAGCATAGGGCAATCCCAAAGAATGCGGAATCCCCAGCAGTGGGCTTTAACAAAGAATGCGGAATCCCCTAGCTAGGGCTTTCCCGAGGAATGCGAAACCTTTACCGCCAGAGGGACTTCGCAAAAGAATCGGCTTATTGAAAACCATATATGATACACCTATTAATTTTTAAACATTTAAAAAAATTAGTTCAAAAATAATTTTAATTAACTTTATGATTAACACATACAGACAATATTTTCTGTTTGCTTCTTGCATGTTTTAAATGTATCTTATGTTATTAATAGGGTTGTAATAATCAAAACTTAACGACAGAAATTATGATTTTTTTTGCATAAACTCAAATAAAGGCAAATCAACTAATCAAACTTTGCCGATTATTATGGGAAATTCATGGTGAAAATTTTACATATGCATCGATATAAAACTGGTATGTGAATATGAGAAGGATATATTCGTAAATGTTTGTGTGAACATGTGTTTATTTCCTCGACTTTTTCGATTTGTGTTTGTCACCGCTCGAGTCTCGCGAGCGTTTTCTATCGCCGCGATGCTTATCCTTAGACGGTGACTCCTTTTTAGAGTGATGTCCGCTCTTCGAAGAGGAATGTTTCGAGCTCGAACTATGTCTATCCTTGCGCCTATGTCTGTCGCTGCTGCTACTGTCATGACTACTGTTGTGCTTATCGCGCGAACTATTGTGTCTATCACGCGAGCTATGCTTGTCTCGAGAGCTATTATGCTTGCCATGCTTCGATGAGGAGTGCTTCGAACTGGGCTTATCGCGTGATGAAAACTTATCGGTTTTGCGTCGTTTGCTATCATAGTCACCGGCTACATAATCGCCACGCTCGCGATCTTCTTCAGCTGCCTCACGCTCCAAGTCCGACCAGTCCTTGCCGGACTCTTCGTCGGATCCCAGACTTTCATCATCGCTATCACCGTCATCGTCTTCAGTGTCACCCTCTGAATATTCAGAGTCCTCTTCGCTCTCGTCAGTACCAGAGTCAACATCTGACGGTTCGTAAACTTCATCCTCATCTTCGCTGTCTTCATCCGCTGCAGCTTCTTCTTCATCTGACTCCGGATCCAAGAAAGTCCAACCACCATTATCAAAGAATCCATCTGGATCGTCTGTAATAGTTTTCATAATCTTCGCCCAGTTCAAAGACTGTACGCCCTCAGAGTACCTAACATAAACAAAGATGATATAAGTAAAAGCGAAAACGGTTGCAAGTTCAAGTTGACTTTAATATATGTACGAAAACCATACCTGATATCGCAAGAATTAAGCCATTCTTTAACATGATCCAGCATGTTCATTGGAATAGCGTTCACCATTGATGTTCGTCGTGCATAATCTTTAAAAACGAATACCATATCAAAGTTCTTCAAGTGAAATTGAACTCGCTCAAAGTGTACAAGTTCGACATCTTCCAATGTGATGACAAATGGAGGCCACTCGGTGAGATTTACTAGACAGCCAGACGTCGGCTGCAAGAGTACTGTGGAACGGTATGGGGCACCAGGGAATCCTAACTCCCTGAATGGGGTATCGAACTCAATTTCCTGCTTGGTCATGCTTTCAACCTTTTCACAGAAACTTTTGAATGCAGTTTTCAGTTTATGCCGTAGTTCACGCTCCGATTGCTCAGCCGCCAAGTCATCACGATCGTGCATATGCTGATGTTTCCCTAAATCCGTTGTGATTTCACCCACTTCTGTGTAGAATTGCACATCAACATGCTTCTTTTTCCCAAACATTATCGCATGTTTCAAATGGAAGTGCAGTAGTATAATCATCTCACCATCACACGGTTGGAAGAAGGCGTTTTTAATATTGTTGTAGAGGATGTCCACCTACAATAAATCCCAAATTTATAGTTTCGACAAAATCAAAAACAATTTCAGAAAGTCCTTACTTTATCACCTCTAACAGAGGTATATCTGAAACCATTAGAATGTGCTTCCAAAAAGCCAGTCATACGTTTCGTAACAATATTCGGCCTGATATAGAGATCCTTCAACTTAGGATTACCCTTATTCTGAGACAAAACAAGCGTATCTTGTTTAACCAAATCCTCCTTCTCTCGTTCCTCTGCTTCGCGCGTTTTGAATTTACGTTGAACCTCTTTAATTAATCTGAATGCAGTGCTCAAATTCGACGATGGGGGTGAAATTTCTCCAGGCTCCTTCGTATTCGTACTGCGATAAGTCACTTCTTTAACGAAGGTGGCATCTGGCTGTTGATATGTGCCACCTTCATTTTTGCCCATCGTGCTACCAGGATGGAAGAAATTGATACGCAAATAAGTGTAATCGCCCTCAACGCTCTGCGAGATGTTCTTAATTGTACTGATGTGGAACGGCACCGGAATGCCATACACTGGCAAGATGACTGTTTCATATTTTTGGTCGACGAACAATTTAAGTTCTTTAACTTCGGGCACGCGTGGCATTTGATTGAAATTTTTGTAGGAGATTGTATTTTTGCGGACCTTTTCAACATCTTTTGCGCCTCCTTGTTTGGCAAGCCGCTCCTTGGCTTTTTCATTCAGCGCAAGTGCCAACTCCTTCTGATGTTCTTTGCGCTTTTCCTCGCTGGTATGCTCCGAGCGAAGTTTTGATTCAATAACGGCTGTGCGTTTGCCTCGACCCACTAAATCTGGCTTTGGTGTGTTTTCTTTCTCCTCATCATTCTCTTCTTCATCGTCATCGTCCTTTAGAAAAATACCAATATTCTTCAATCTCTTCTTCGACGAGGTGATAACCGTCGCCGGTGTACTTTCACAAACAACCACAGTATCGCCAATATACAAAGCATAGATTTTTCCTTCCTTATCAGTTGCATCTTTGTTCTCCAAGTTTTGGAAACCTACATTAACATTAAATACCATGCCTGCTTTGGCTTTTGCAACAGTTTTTGCTTGGATTGTTAATGAACCTTCACGGAATTCAAGGCCCATTGCAAAACCAAATGTCTTGGTCATATGTTCCAGTAGTTGAGGCTTTCCTTTCTTGACAAATGCCATACCAGTTTCATATACATCACAGAGTTTGACACCAGCTGTGAGCTTCTTGAGGATTTCTTCTTCCAGGTCAACTAAGAAGTTGTAATTCTCTTCTATAATGCTTGGGGGGTTGACCAGCAATGTGCGGATAATGTTAGAACAATAGCTTTTATATCTCACACCAAGTATACAGAGTATAGCACCAAAGTGCAAGGTATTTTTGTCAGCAACTGCACTAAATTTAAGATTGTAATGGCCGCCTGATTGAATAATTGCTGGATAACATAAATCTACCTGTGAAAGATCAACGCCAGATACATATTTCTTATCTGTGATAGCAGATTCAACCCCCTCACAAAGCTTGCTATGCTTTACTTTCTTATCAGAGTCAATAATTTCCATGATCTGGTCTTTTAAATACTTATTAAATACATCCACACTGACCATGCATGCCTTCTTAATGGTCACCAGCTCATTCTCTTCTTTTGGGGCCATAACATAACCCACAGCTGCACTCACATCTACAGTTTCAAAGCTCTCCTTTTTTAGAGCAGCTCGCCAAGCATCCAAGAATTCTCCAGGATAGTTTTCCTTGGAAAACACACCAACAGTTTTGCCCTTTTTGGACTGTTTCATCAAAGATATCAGCGTTTTAAAGTTCGCTTCATCCTTATCATTCCGGTCTCTTACCAGCAGCTTTACAGTTACGCCGATATCATCATTTTTTCCCTCTGTTGGCCGCAGAAATTCGATCTTCTTCTTGCTGGCCAACAGGTTCATGGCATTGTCAGCAAACACGATAATCGTGTCGGTAAGCTCGTAGCCGAAAAGCCATGATTGTAGCGCGCTAGACTTACTGTAAACGATATCGTCGTCTATGCCAAACGATGCTACAAAGCAGTCCATCTTGGAAAAGCCATTCTCGCCCTCCGACTTGAGCCATGCGTGATATAACCTTTTAAGACGCCTCTGGAAAGTCTCTTTATCGAGATTTACGTGCGACATCGTAGTTTAAGCTCAAACGTACATTTAATACGACCACTAGATGCGCGAATTTTTAGCGAGCAAAACGAAGCACAACCACCACAAAGAAACAAAAACCGACTCGTGTGAGCGAAGAGTGGATGCCGTTAAACGCGCGCGATTTTTCGTTTCCTTTTGCGCAACTAACTCTGTAAACTAGGTTCCCAAAACAAAGCTGTCAAGAGTCTGTCATGAAAGTGAGAGGGTCGACACTAGGGTCTCTTCCACCACGTGCTTTGCTGGTGTCATAAGTTTAATTTTTCATTAATGAATTATCTATTAAGATGGAATAATAAAATGATATCATAAATAAACCAGATAAAACTATTAGGACATGTTGCCCTATTAGGACATGTATTAAGCTAATGATTCTTGTACATTTTAAATATTATTCGAGATATACAACTTCATGAACATGTGTTTTTGAGGTATCAGGTCTTGTCAATTTAGTAAATATGTCAACTGTAACCAAATAACTTTCTATTTATTTAGAATATTTTGATTCTAATCGTAATAAGTATTTTATTCTAATGGCATTAAGTAGCTCGCAAAAATTACGATTCGTATGGTTAGTGTACAAAAGCTAATATAAATCTGTTAACTAATTGTTTGTTCTCCAGTCATGGTTTCAAAGGTTATGAGTTCTTAAAACCACCTCAATTATTTAACAAAGTTCCGAAACAACAAAGAAATTTTAAACGCGTGCGATGGGAGCAGCCCCGGGCAGAATTCGACCCCGCTACGCCGTTTGGGCATACACCAGTTGACACTAATAAACTTAGTTTAGGATTGTTGTGGAAACCTTTGGCTTTTACAGTTGGTGTGAGTTTTAAACAAAATTTAATCACTGTTTGTATATAATTCTTACCTAATTTTAGTTTAGTGCTACATGCTATGGAGGGGCTGTGGTTTGGCATTATGAAAATATGAGATCAAATGCCATGAGGATTTTCAAAAGACCTTTAAATTCATTTCAAAAACAGGTTGGTGTTAGATAAGTTTTTAAAGGCCTGGCGTAATTTACAGCCTATTGATTTAAAGGGCAAACTGAGGAGAGACATTAATAAATGGTGGAGTTCTTTAACTCCAGGAGAAAGGGTTTTTGTACCAATCTGCTTTCTCAATGCATTAGTTTTTGCTGCTTGGAGGGTTCCACGCTTTCAGCCACTCATGCTGAAATATTTCTGCTCAAATCCTGGAAGCAAAAATATATGTTTGCCAATGTTACTATCAACATTTAGCCATTATTCACTGTTCCATTTGTTAGCAAATATGTATGTGCTACATAGTTTTAGTACAGGTATGATAAACTGGTTTAAATTGTGAATTTTGGGAAACATTTGCCTTTTATTGCAGGTGCTGTATCTGCATTAGGTAAGGAGCAATTTCTAGGACTTTATTTGAGTGCGGGAGTAATATCTAGTTTTACTAGCTATTTATTTAAAGCAGTATCAAAACAGCCTGGTCTTTCTCTGGGTGCTGTAAGTTTTAATTTGTTTAATTTGAGAAATTATATATTATACTGTTAATTATTGTTTCAGTCTGGTGCTATAATGGCAATCCTGGGCTATGTTTGTGCACAATATCCTGACACTAGACTGGGCATCATATTACTTCCATTTCTAACATTCTCTGCTGGAACAGCAATTAAAGTAATTGTTGGTTTGGATGTAGCTGGTGTACTTATGCGATGGAAATTATTTGATCATGCAGCTCATTTAGGTGGTGCTGCCACTGGAATGTAAGTTTTATAATGTTTTGAATATGTGATAATAGTATTAACAATTTTACTTCAGCGCTTGGGCATATTGGGGTAATGAACATGTATGGCAAAAACGTGATCCATTATTACAATATTGGCATGATTTTCGTGGATCAATGAAGTAATATTTAATTAGCACTGGAAGTAAATTTGCTGTACATAGTAATAAATTCAAAAAGTTTGTAGCAAAGTTGGGACTATGCTAAATGCCTGAATAAAATCCTTATTTATTCATTACATTAAGTAATATAAGAGAAATTACAATAGAAAAATATTGTTATTTTTTAACTTTCCATTATTGTGATTGAGGTGTTAAATGCATTGCATGGAATTTTATATGAGCATCAATGAAGGTGTTAATATAGAAATAACTGTGATCATAGCCCTCCCTCATTTTTAAAATTGCTTGGAGAGAGGAATTTGATGCTGCAGCATCAAACAAATTCTTTGGGTTCAGTTGATTTTGCTTGTAGAATTGATCTTCATCACCCTTAAATAGATTATTGCAATACATATTCCTTAATGAACAATAACATCTTACTTGATCAATGAGAATATTCAAAATAGGCCCAGAGTAGGCCTTGGCTAATTCAGTGGCATCCCAATCATTCCATGCACCAGTTTCTTTTGGTCCTAAATACCCACTGAATGCCTTCTGGCCCCAAGCACATTCAATGGGATTGGAGATTGGTGCAAATGCACTAACAGATTTATACAATCCTGCTTGTTTTAGTGCACAAATTAAGGCACCATGACCACCCATGCTATGGCCCATTATGGATTGTTCATCAGCAACTTCAAATTGCTCTCTGACAAGAGCAACTAACTCATCAGTAATGTAACTGAACATTTTGTAATGTTTACTCCATGGTTCCTGGGTAGCATCCACATAAAAGCTGGCACCCACACCAAAGTCCCAGGAGTCTGAATCTCCTGTAATATTGAGTCCTCTTGGAGAAGTATCTGGATTAACCAAGACCAATCCATGTTCAGCAGCAAATCTAACATCAAGCCAGTGTAATTTTAAACTATATTTTAAATGATTTACTAGCTACCTTTGTGCCCCTGCTTTCTGAATAAAGTTGGTCTCATTGCACGTCAATCCGGATAAGAAATAAAGGACTGGCAATTTTTTATTGGACTCATATTGTGGCGGAAAATAAACACCAAAATTCATCTTACACCCTAACACTTGGGATTCATGATTGTATATCATTTGATAACCGCCACATATTTTATTCTTAGCGATTTCAGAGAGACCGGTAACATGCATTTTGCAAAATGTGGTGAGAATGTGACTAAAACCGATCATATACTGCAAAATTACGCAATTGTATGAGCCCGCATCACATACCAAGCATGCAATTATGTCTAAGGCTACCGGATTTAGTGGAGTAATGAAAAATTAACAGCTTATTAAGACTGGACATACGTATAGTTTAAGAGCAAATAACGAAGTTGGGGGTCGCTTTCTTTTCACAAGATTTTGTTTATTTAATTGTAATTTCTTGTTTACACGTTTCTGTCATATGGCTGTCATATTTACAAAACAACGGCAACGTATACAGAAGATAAACTAGGTTATAGTCTTGTCGTCTTCAGTCGTCTTGTTAACGGTGCATGTTTACAATTGGAATTTTTATTTAAACAGATCAGACGATCGCCAGTTTGTTTCATTCACCGGGACAATTTACAGTGATAATAAGTGTGTGGTGTAGTGATATTAACTGGGACGAATATGCATCGATAAAGCCATGTTTTTATTAGGTGCCCACCTAATTACTAGTACTTGGCTTACGTACTGCATACGTAGTGTTATTTGTTCACAGTAAACTATTGTTAAAATACCTGTTACCAGCCAAAATCATGGATACGAGCACTACGTCGATTGACGGTGGACCTCGCAAAATCGCACTTGAAGAGCTTGATAAAGATGAGCTGATCAAAAAGTGTCGTAGTTTGTTGACTATTGCTCAGAAAGCAAAGCATTCACGCGATACTCTTGCAGAGGAGAACAATCGGCTAAAAAGTTTTGCCAGTGAGGAAGTGATAGAATCCTTAACACAGCAAAAACTAGCACTAGTAACCACAGTTGACGAATTGAAGAAGCAAAAACAGAGTGCAGATGATTTCATTAATCAGCTCAAGCATCAATTGGAGGAGTCTGATAGTAAAGCTAATCAGCTTGATACAGAAAATCAAGGCTATAAGAGGCAAGTCAACAGGCTTACAGAAGAGAATGAACAGTTGTTAGTGCATTTAGATGGCCTAGAAGCTCAAATTGATGAGCTGAAGAAAATTGGTTTAGAGCAGCAGCAGCAATTGCTAGTTCTTGAACATAATAATGAAGAAATTGCCAAAAGTGCGTCAATGGGCAGCCAAGTGGAAGAATTGGAAAAAATGTTGCAAATTAGTTTAAATGAGGTAAAGAAATTGAAGACAGAAAATCAACAAATGCAAGTTAAGCTTGCTGAGCAAGATTCTCAACTGGAAGCAATGAATAGTGCCAACGATTCATACATATCACAACTGGAGCAAACCAGGGAACAACTTCAACTTAAAGACCAAGAATTTGCTAAACAAACTGCCTTCATTGATGAGTTGAACATTGACATACAGAAGAGTCATGCCCTTGTTGAACAATACAAACAAGATGCAAGCCATAGTGAAATTGAATCCAATGGGATGCATGCTGAAATGGCAAACTACAATGAGAAATTACGTGACAGGCTTAAAAGTTATCATGGAAAGATCATCAAGTTGGCAGGTGATGTAAAGAGGGTCAAGGAGAGCAAGGAGTACATCCTAGATACATTCAAGAAGTATAATCAACAAGTCACATTATGGAAGGAACAACTATCACAGGTAAGTGCAAAATTAAATTTGGAAATTCAACAAAATATTAAGGAAAAAATGCAATTGGAACAGAAGATTATAATTTTAACGGAAGCTTTGAAAAAAGCTGAAGAAGGCAAAAGTGGAGATGAGAAACTGCAAGAATTTGCTGGTATAAAAGAGGAAAATACGTGCTTGCATGAAACAATTAATAAGATGCGAGACCAAATTGCTTCTTTAGAAACTGAAAATCAACAGTTTAAAAATACAGAAGACTTGTCAATAGCTATGGGTCAACTTAAATCAGAATTAGAGAGGGCTTTGGTTGAGTTATCAAATAAGAAGCAACAGATTGCCAAATTAGAAGAAACAATATTGCATGAACGAATTAAAGTAGATAATTATCAAGCAGAATTAATGCAAATTAAAGAACTGAACACACTTTTATTGCAACAAGTTGAGGATTTGAAACTTAATAATAATGCTACCGATAACGAACTTAACGAAATGAAACTGACCCTGACTAATAAAGTGGATGAAATTGAAAGTCTACAAACATCGCATGATAACGAATTAAAAATTTTAAAAGATATGCATGAATCTGAAAAGGGTCAGTGGAAGCAAAACGAAGAAAATTATCTTGCGAACATTGAGAGATTACAATCGAATGTGCATGCTGAGCGTTCACAGAAAGTCCAATTGGAAGCAACCATTGAAGATCACACACGTTTGATCAATGAACTGCGAAGAGCGATTGAAAAATTGGAATTTGATGCTGCGACAAGTCATGAGAATGATTCAAAGTTATCAGAGCAATTGAATGAAACAATCTTGCAATTACGACAAGAAAATCGGGCTCACCAAGAGAAAATCGACGAGTTGCAACGAAGTCTTGAGCCTTTTGCTGAACAGCCAGCTGATGTGGTGTCTTTGAGACGCGAGAATGAAGAACTTCTCGCTGAGATGAACGTTATGAATCAAGCACTTAAAGAACGCGGCGAGACAATCAGTCAGCAACAATCTCACTGTGAAGAAATGATGAAGAAGATTCAAGTCTATGAAGGACAGCTGGCAAAGAGCCAAGAGAATGTTCAAGTCCTGCAAGAGGAAGTGAATACTTTACGTAGTCAGGTAACTCATGATGTCCCTGATGATGATACATTATCAACATCCACTATTTCACGAACGGATGAAGTAAACAGACTCAAAGAACTTGAGGGTAGTTGGGAAGAGCGCTATTGTAAATTGCGTACGTACGCATTAAAATTAAAAGCTAAAGCTAAAGAGTTGCAAGAGCAATTAAGCCACAGCGAATCTGAGAAGAATGATTTGCAAACTCGTTATACATCTAGCATAAAATCAGTGCAATCCATGCAAACGCAACTTGATAGCATCCAAGACAAATTGGACGAAACAAAAGAAGATAAGCGTAAACTTGAACAAGCAAGTAAAGGTAATCAAAAGTTACTGCTTGAAGTATCCAATAGTGAGGATACAATAGCAAAGCTCACAGCTCAGATTGACACGCTAAATCAAGAGAAAACAAATCTGGATGCATGGAAAAAACAGGTTGGCGCAAAAGTTCAATCTCTGAAAAAAGAATTAGAGGCAAATGCCTTAATGCGCAAAGATTTCGAAGTGCGCATCACGAAATTGCAAGCTGAAATCGAGGCAAAAAATAAAGAATTGCAGGACGAACGAAATAAACATCAGAGTACACGATCGCAATTGCAGGAATCGAATAACGAATGCAAAAAACAATCCGTTTTAAATTTGGAAATGCAGGACTATGAACGATCAATTAAAGAACTTTCTTCAAAGTTAGAACGAAAGAACGAACAGGTGACGAAACTTAAGAATCAAATTGATGCGCAAAAAGGCTCTGTTAATGCAATCAAAGAAACAAATCGCCTACTTGAAGAGAAAACGTCCGAACTTGACATCGAATTACAAGCGTGTCACATCGAAATAAAAGCTTTCAAGAAACAAATTGCTGATTTGGAAATTACGATTGGCGATAAAGAACTTAAAATTGAAGAGATTACCAACCTGTTGGAGAATACGCGTAGTGAAAACGAAGATTTATCAACGCAATTATCCAAGATTATAACAGATCATCAAAAAGCTAATAATTTGCTAAGGGAGGAGAAAGATCATTTCCGCAATGAGAATGTTGAACTTGAGCAGCGCGCACGCAAATTGGAAGATGCCCTAAAATTGCGCTCCGACGAAGTTGCGAATATTAATACGGAATTCCAAAGTTACAAAGTGCGTGCTCAAAGCGTCTTAAGGCAAAATCAAAACAGAGACGTGGGTGTCGAGGAAAAACTCACCGAGGAAGCAGATAGCCTCCGAGCGCAGATTCAAATAAATAACGGCGATATCCAAGCTTTAAAGTAAATAATCTAAAAGTGAAATGGCAAGTTATAATCGTATACAAATTATTTTAGGATACAAATAAAGGAACTGGAGGCTCTAAACGAGAAATTAACAAGCGATAAGAATGAGTGGGAAGCTAAGCGTGGTGAGATTCAAACAGATCACGATAATGCGATTCTCGAAATTGAAAAGCTGAATATGAAACAACAACAATTAATGCAAGAGCACAACGAAACAATACGTAATTTAAAGGTATTAATTTGAATATCAATGTTTACCAAATTGAATAATGTGCTTGTCTTTTTTTAGCTGCATACAGAAACTTTATCGCAGTGTTATCGTCAGCAGCTTTCGGAACAGGAAGTACGCCATAATCGCGAAATTATTGAACTTCAGAGTAAATACGATAAAAACGTATTATCCCAACCGGAGCTTCCTTCCTTAATGATTCCATCTACCATACGTGAAGAAGGCGAAGGTTCTGAGAGTGTTGATAGTAATAATGGCAATATGATTCATCCTTTAGAAAAATTATTAGGTGGCGGCGATCAGGATCAAGAACTAGTTGCAATCAAGAAACAGCTATCTGAAAATGAATCGCGGGTTTTGCATTTGACTGCCCTTCTTGCAGACACCGAACAGGATCTTGCAAAGCACGTCCAGATGAATAAAGTGCTGAAGGAAGAAATTCGTCGACAACAGCGATCAGTTGAAAGAGAACGTCACGCTGAAAACTTGGAATACATGAAAAATGTTGTATTTAAGGTGCGCACTATTTCATGTAGAATCTTTTTATTAATATTATTGAATTTTCTAAAATTGCAGTTCATAACATTAAGCAGCGGCGATGAAAGACTGAGATTAGTCCCAGTACTGAATACGATACTAAAATTAAGCCCAGAGGAGACTGGTAAACTAACTATGGTTGCCAAGGGTGAGAAGTCATGGTCAACTTATTTACCACTGTGGTCCTCGCCAGGTGGTTCTAGTAAACCACAGTGAGATGTTATCTCATATTTATCAAAAGGTGTAAATATTTAAACTAAGATAGTATCAAATTCTAATTCGCGAAATTTACTACTTACGTTGCTATAATTCATGTATTAAGCAAATAAACATTTGTTGCCAATTTGCATTGAATTATAAAGGGTTTCTAAGTGCTTGTAGCTATATTTAGAGGACTATTCCTGTTTGAAATTGCCGCCTCCAATGCTGAATTATATCCGACAGGCGCTGAAAGTCAGTCTACGCGATTGGTCGTCTATTTTTTGCGCTCTTCCCCTTTAACGAATTAATTCATGTAAACATTAACTCAAGTACTGGAATGGTCAGGTAGGCTGGCATATACAGAGGCCTCGTATTTAGCAGTTGTTTTGCTAAGTAAAAATTAGCCTACTTAGTCCTTTTTATTAAATTGAAAACAATAGTTACCGCTCCCCACTGCTTGTCAAACATTCCCCAACTTCCGCCGGGCAGCGCATTGTCAACGGCATTCGGTTTTCTCGCCCTCTTGCAGTGCTTTTCAAGGTAAGCGGATCGTCCCCAATTTTTTCCTGCTTGCTTGAATCCTTGCTCATATTATCTTATCATATCTTAGTAATCATAAACAACCGTGGAATGTAAACCTATCGTTCGATCTGTAGGTAACGTTATATTGTGCGTGCAATTGATATCGTTGTTTAACTGTCGGTGGACATTCACATATTGCGGATCGCCGGTTGTGGTCTGGGGTATCATCAATCGTAAGGATGATATTATATAGCAGGATAACGCAAATTTTTTATAGATTATGAAACATTACGAAACATCATATTGGAAATTCAAAATTTGAATTTGATTGCATACCATAATAGGCTTCATTTGTCCGAGCAAATGTCAGAATTTATTTATTGTACGCATAATAGAAACAAGTAAATAAGTCGATATTCTGCGCGTGTTATATATTCGGAGTGTGCTTTAGAGTTCGATAAAGTCTTCCTATAAAACTGCAACGCGTTGGTCTTTTAAAAATAAGTGCAGTATCCCGTCACCGCGTACATGACCTATCCCAAAATCCAATTTTAAGTCATCGCTCGCATGCACTCGGCATACTTGAGTTACTGCACTAATATGGATAGAATATTGAATTCTTATTGAAGTTCTTGTTGATTAATTATCCTTCTTCGTTGTTACATATGTCGGGTCGGTTATGTATGTGTATATAAATGAATGTGTAAACTTAGCCGCCCGGTCTGATATTGATTTTTCACCCTAAGCGTCAATTCACAACCACTCAGGCTGCGGAGTGAACAGGCATTTCTTAACAATACGCGTATTAACTGCGGTATTCATTTCGTATCCAAATTAAACCTTTGGATTTTTTTCAGACCGCAAAAGATCCGAAGAGAACTTTAACAGCGCATCAATATGGGCAAGGAAAAGACTCACATTAACATTGTCGTCATTGGTCACGTCGATTCCGGCAAATCGACCTCCACCGGCCATTTGATCTACAAATGTGGTGGTATCGACAAACGTACCATCGAGAAGTTCGAGAAGGAGGCCCAGGAAATGGGCAAGGGCTCGTTCAAGTACGCCTGGGTACTTGACAAACTGAAGGCTGAACGTGAGCGTGGTATCACCATTGATATCGCCCTGTGGAAATTTGAGACTGCTAAGTATTATGTCACCATTATTGATGCGCCCGGACATAGAGATTTCATCAAGAACATGATCACCGGTAATTTGAGTTGTTGTAAATTGATGAACCCGCTTTTTAACTTGTTATGAAATCTCAGGTACTTCTCAAGCTGATTGTGCTGTCTTGATCGTCGCAGCCGGCACAGGTGAATTCGAAGCCGGCATTTCAAAGAATGGTCAAACTCGTGAACACGCACTTTTGGCTTTCACCTTGGGCGTAAAGCAATTGATTGTGGGTGTCAATAAAATGGACTCCACTGAACCACCATACAGCGAAACTCGCTTTGAGGAAATTAAGAAGGAAGTGTCCTCATACATTAAGAAAATTGGTTACAACCCTGCTGCTGTCGCCTTCGTTCCAATTTCCGGCTGGCACGGCGATAACATGCTTGAATCGTCCGATAAGATGCCCTGGTTCAAGGGATGGATGGTTGAGCGTAAGGAAGGCAAGGGTGAAGGCAAAACTTTGATTGAGGCTTTGGATGCTATCCTTCCTCCATCTCGTCCGACTGAGAAAGCTCTTCGCTTGCCACTCCAGGTACCAGATAATACATTTGTGTACATGAACTTGACTCATTTAAATTGTGTAATAGGACGTTTACAAAATTGGTGGAATTGGCACAGTACCAGTTGGTCGTGTTGAAACCGGTGTTCTGAAACCAGGCATGGTCGTGACTTTCGCCCCTGCTGGCTTGACGACTGAAGTCAAGTCTGTTGAAATGCATCACGAAGCACTCGCTGAAGCCGTGCCCGGCGATAATGTTGGCTTCAACGTTAAGAACGTATCCGTAAAGGAATTGCGTCGTGGTTACGTCGCCGGTGACTCCAAGGCTTCACCTCCACGTGGTGCTGCTGATTTCTTGGCACAGGTTATTGTGCTCAACCACCCAGGACAGATTGCTAATGGCTACACGCCTGTATTGGATTGCCATACCGCGCACATTGCGTGCAAATTCGCAGAGATTAAAGAGAAATGCGATCGCCGTACTGGCAAGACCACTGAGCAGAATCCAAAATCGATTAAGTCCGGCGATGCTGCCATCGTTAATCTAGTACCATCGAAGCCGATGTGCGTTGAATCTTTCCAGGAGTTCCCACCGTTGGGTCGCTTTGCTGTACGCGATATGCGTCAGACTGTTGCTGTTGGTGTTATCAAGTCTGTCAACTTTAAAGATACTACTGGTAAAGTAACGAAGGCCGCCGAGAAAGCCCAGAAGAAGAAATAACTAGACATAGTTCAACTCGTTGCCACTGAGGACGGCCAGGAGGATGGCTTTACCAATAATCATCGTTTATTATTCTCTAGATGGCTACAGCAGAATTACTTTCATCGCAAAGAGTTTAGAAGGAAAAACTATACGGATGTTTTAAGTTTTCTATTTAGGATTATTTAAATTAATTACACTAACGTCATATTTATTTTCTTGGTTGTATGTTCTTTGTTTTGGATGCGCGAAAGCGCAAATCAGTTACAAAGTCAGTTATGCGTTGACTGTTTGACAATTTTTCGATTATTGTATGCTTTTATTTCACATAGTTATTGGATAATACACGAATGTGTAAAGTTATAATGCTGATTACTCTTAGTTACCATAAGAATGAGTCAGTAAGGGATGAGAGAACAATGGTAGCGGAGCATTATTGATGTTGTCTGATTAGTGTTTAAGTTTTTGTTTGAGAAAATGTTTTTTTATATCTCATAAACATCATATGTAAAGAACTTCTGAACAAACTTGCATAACTTTTATGAATACTCACAATCTTCTTGACGATAGAATTCAATCAATGTTATAAGTCGTCAGAATAAAAATGCATTAGCAGCAATAATAGTTTCTAGTATCGAAATTCCTAATTAGTTTTAATTTAAACTTTCAATTTAGAAGGTTGCATTTAAACTTTGATTCAAGTGAGGGCATTTAAATTGGCCTTTAAATTTTTAAATGTCCGCGCACGTGCTGCTATGATCGGGCATCCGATGCTATGATCGTACACTTCCGTAGTCGTTACAGTAATATATTGTATCGGTTGTATCTTTAACTTAACCTAGTAATTGCTGCTTAGTTGTTGTATTGTTATTGTGCTAGTATTGAAATAACGAAACATTTAAATCATGTTTTACCATGTAAGTATAAATTCTACGGAACTCTGGGTATCTGATACATAAAATTTTCGTAGATATCACTAGAGCATGAAATTCTGTTACATCCACAATATTTCGGACCACAACTGTTGGAAAAGGTAAAAACAAAGCTTTATTCTGAGGTTGAAGGCACTTGTACAGGAAAGTAAGTACATATAGTGATTCACGACTTTGTATATGTATTTATTTAACGTTTCTTTCATAGATATGGATTTGTTATTGCTGTCACAACCATTGACAACATCGGAGCTGGGCTGATTTTACCTGGTCAGGGATTTGTTGTATATCCAGTTAAATATAAAGCCATAGTGTTTAGGCCATTCAAGGGAGAAGTACTTGATGCTGTTGTCAGACAAGTCAACAAGGTTGGCATGTTTGCTGAAATTGGTCCACTTTCATGTTTCATCTCGCATCATGTAAGCATTTGGATTTTGTCACTACATTAATTATTATAAAGGCTTATGTTGATTTTAGTCAATCCCAGCTGAAATGGAGTATTGCCCAAGTGCAAATCCACAGTGTTATAAAACAAAAGAAGAAGATGTAGTTATACGAGCAGATGCTGAGATTAGACTGAAAATTGTGGGCACAAGAGTTGATGCCACAGGAATAGTAAGTTGCTGGAATGATTATTGACATAAATTATTTGATAACCATTTATTTTTTCTAGTTTGCTATTGGGACCTTAATGGATGACTACTTAGGATTAATTAGCAATAACTAAAGAGAAAATAATATTGTATAAAATAAAACTTTTTATATTCAGGCAATGGTATTGAAAAAGCAATAATTTCATATTTTAAATGGTATTCTTGGTGAAATCTAAGCCAGGCTGAAATTATATAGATACTGATATAAACTGTATAGACTTCATTTTGTATTGAAGGCTATGCAAAGTATTTATTTTCTTATCAATACTAGAGAGAACTAGCCAGTATCTAGTGTGCTATCAGTGCGTCCGTACGTGTCTACTTTCTCTCCTGCAAGGTATAGTGATTTTTATCCCTAAAACAGTGCAATTACGTTCAAAACTTTTACAATATGGTTTCTGATGGGTAATTATGGTAATACATCTTGGATCTCATCACACATCATAAGGCTATTAAGGTATGTGGATTTTATTATTTTTAACATTCAGTCGTATTATGTCCAATGTTCTTACAAACGCGTTTCAACAAGTTTACAACTAGCGCATTTTGGTATCGAAACGCAACGTACCTGCCTAAACTTTATCAACATTTCTATTGACATCGTATATATAAACATCGTATATTACAACATATAGTACCGAAACGGTATGTATTACCAGTTTTAAACGTCGATGAACACAGTCTATGATGCGCCAAGTTGATTACAACTGTAACCGTCGACAATAAAGGTAAAGGTAAAATTGAGTTATTCAATGAAAATAATCAAAAATATTCAACTCGTCACGAAAGTGTAATTGGGTAGTAGCTACAGAAAAGGCTGCCAACGTAATTGTTTAAATATAAAACAGTAATGATGGATTATATCCAAAACCATTCATTACGTATTCCGTGCTGCCTATGGTCAGCTGAACTCAGAAATTTGAGAATCAAACTATACTAAAGAAATGTTTAAAACAAGTTTATTTTGCCTCTTTTTTTGCGTGGGAATGCATTTTATTACTTAATGGTATATATAAAAAATAAAAAATAAAAAAAGATTCCAATTTAAATACTTCTGTAAACAATCATTACAGCAACTTCTTGAATGTTGCGATTGTAAATATCAAATAAATGCAAAGCGTAAAATTACACATATATAGCTAAAGGCGCAAAATATGTGTTTAGCCTAGGTTTTATGATAATTAGAAAGGAAATAGCGATTTGACGCTCATTCAAGCTAAGAGTTTGATTACGCACATCTATTTAATAGTTTGCACCTGAGCGCGTCGAGTGCAGCTCAAAAACTGGATTGAAAATAGGCAAATGAAAGAATTCAAGTCGGAGCCAATGAACCCTATCACTTCTAATATATGTATGTATCTCGTACGCGCGTCTATCGACGATGTAGAACTCGCTGAGCGAGAAAACGAAATAGAAGCGCGGTGCGCACCGACGGATGTTCTTTCACCTCAGAGATCTCGAACGCACAAATACGCACTGAGGAAATCCCCGTTAGAATTGATATCTTACTCAATAGCATTTTTCATGAGCGCCGCCGCCGTCGCTGATTTATCTTCATGCACCTGAAGTCGAGCCGTAATAATAAATTCGTTTGCCTACGCGCGCCCGCGCCTCGCTTCAACAAACTGTTGTTCAAGATTACGCTCTCGCATCTCTTGGGGCCAGCGAGCTTTTGTCTGCTTTAATTTTACAGTTAGGTGTTTAGTCGGTCAGATGGATGTTCAGATAGATTTACATACAACTAATTGAATTTGATAGCTGTTTGAAGATGAATTCCCACAAAGCGGTTGTATTATCAATTACACGATGACGAACCGCATCATTAAAATGCTTTGCAAGGCGCGTAATGTGAAATTTATTTAATCAAATTCAATTTGGCATCGATATAAACATGCATTTATTTATAGCGTAAAAACATGAACTATTCAACCAGGTGATACACCATAATTCATACATTAGACAATCATCACGTGCATTTCGGTGGACGCAAATTAGCTCTTAAATAAATGAGTTTGCGCTTTTTAGTTTTCTCGCAGTTTATCCTAATATTATCCGCGCATAAATATAACGCCTCGGCGATAAATCATAGAGCGAAGCAGGCCGATTATACAGAATGTCACAAATCACCCATCGTCCAACGCTAATTTGGCCAAAAATCCAGCATGAGTTTATTTCAATGAATGAATCACGCCACCGCCGTCTGCAACATGGTGGCACTGAAGGATTTAGTGTTTTCAAGTTACGCATTTAAATACGCAAGTTGACACAGAAAAGCGCGACTGAATGAAAACGCATGCGAATCAAGCGCAACTTTTCATACCACTTTTCGTGAGTGGACGCATGGCATCTTCGACGAGGCGGTTGTTATTTATATGTAATACACAATTAATCATATTTTACACTTAACGAGCTGCTTACTACGACACGATTTGGGATAATATTAGAAAATCTCTCATTTTCATTGCCGCCGCTTCAAAATACCGCCATTTATGTGCATAGTTTTTGGATAAACTTGTGTAGGTACTTATAAAACAACCATTTCTAGAATGTCGCTCTGCGTTTATAAACAAACTGGTTTAAGCAGTACGCACGTAAGGTATAGGTGAACAAACTGTATCTAAACGATGATTTTAAAATTCTTTCAATGCTCGCCACTCAATGTCAAAACGCAAACAACCCCACAAGCCGCATAACAATAAGTTGTTATTGTTGTCACATTTGTTATTTGGCGAGGGCAGCGCGCAACGCGTTGGTAATCGGTACAAATCGCAAATCCGTTGGACGTGTTCTTCCTCGTTGTTTATTTACGTGACAAGCGCGCGATCGCGATCTTGATGAAGCGCATTTACGTATTGACATTCACGAGAGGCGGCCAATAAAACGGGTCGTAAACGGATTCCGGCATTGTGCGCTCGAATAATTGTCGCATGCGGTGGTGGTGCGCCGTTTCAAGGAGATCGATCATTCATTCGCGCGTCTTCTCATTATTATTTTTTTCTGCGCGTTTCCATCGATGATTTAGGGTTCTTCATCTCGAACGCGCCCGCGCTCAAAGTCACAATGTCACGAATGGTGCTTTGTTTGTTTTATGCTTTCATATATTGGGCAGTGGGTTAACGAGCTCAATATAAAAGCCAGCGTGTTTTGCAAGGTGGCAAAAGGATTTTTGCTTAAAGCGCAATAAAACTCTTTTGAAATAAAATTTAAAGAATGCATAATTAATTACTTACTCTATCTACGCATTGTTAAGTAGTCTAAAGAAGTTGAAAGTTGGTAAATCAATCATGCAGGATGGAATTCGTGAACAATCACGAATCTAAAAGCGGACTAAAAGCAGTTTGTAATCAAATGACAGGTAAAATGTGGTCGAAGTGATAAAGATATCGGGGGAGCCTTCCGCGCAACCAAAATGTTGCGCGTTTGATTGTGTAAGTGTCGCGAAGTCGCGGGTCGCGGCCTGAGTGGGGCAGTTGGTTATAAAGGGAACGTTTTGCCGGCGTTCGCGGCGTTAACGTGCTGGCAGCCTGGCAGCGTGCACTCTATGGTCTCCTCTTCGACGTAACGTGGACCGGCACAACCGCCGCATTTTGAGAAACTTTTCGCGATACCGTCTCGTTCAATTCGACTTAACTCAACCAACTAACGTTAACAATAACCTCGATAGAGACGCGCGCGTACATGTCCTAATGAGCTCAGTTACATGAACTTTTATTTTATTTGAATTTGACACGTTCGGAGAAGACGCAGCAGCGGAATCGTCGCGTGTTGTTTGCCAGCGGAGAAAAGTCACTCAAAGTGGATCCCATAATGACGTCGAGTGTTAAGCAAACTGTGATTCGGTGAGTACAAATTTCAATGCAAATATGATGATAGTACCGTGTAAATTACTTATTTGCGCTCGAGATGCCGATTAATCAGCGCATCAGAGCACGCTTGCGATTGTTGCGGTTTACCAGCTTATTATTTATGTAATTGGCATGTTTTTTACACTCGCGTGCGCTAGTTGTATGCATGATGTACTTGATTACAAATTTCTCGTATTTTTCGCAGGAATATGACTGCGATTTATTACTTGGAAAACGGTTGATTTTGGATGTTTAAGGCGAATTATTTTGATAAATTTCAGAGATATATCCACTGACCTATATTGACAAATGCATTTCGGTTTGTTCAAAAGTTTGCAGGCAATGCAATCGTAGATTAGAAACTTGCGCGCAAAGTTTGCAACTTAAGTTCTGACATTACCTCTGCGCGTGTTGTCAACAACGTGCGCGCACCTCAATTTAATTGAACAAGTTGTTGGCTTTCGCGACCGCGTCGCACGTTGAGTTCGTTCGGTTTGGTTTGGTTCGTCCAGTAATTTGATATTCATTCCAATGTGCCGCACGTGGATGGAAATCTAAATGTAAATGCGCGCTGTGCACTGATGAGGAGTGCAATATAACAACAACAGTGCCAACCGCTTGCAAAATCCTGACAACGAACTCGCCTGCAAAACGTAAACAAGAGCGCCTCGTGTGATACACGAAGAGAAAGTGTAATCGTATAATTTGAACAGATAAAAGGAGCACGCGTACGCATGAATTAAATGAGTATCCGTTTTAAATGTGAGTAAATAAATTATTGGCGCTTTACATTACTTCTGCTCTCGGTCCTCACTCGGAATTGCACACCAAGAAGTATCAAGTCGTAAAGTTCTTTTTCTGTTCGAGTGAAACTTTATGTTAGTCTTTCATTGTTTCTTTATATGCATTTCACTTGAAAGTCAATTAGTTTAAGAAGATTTTAATTTGTTTTAAACTGTTTAACGTTGAAATTTTTATTAGTTTTTTGAACTTTTATTTTGATCACTTTTTGATAAGTTTGGCGCAAAATTGTTAATGACGTTTGGAAATCTGTTTATTGAGCGTTTCCGGTTTTTTAACAACAATAAAATAACGATAAATATCAGCACTGAATAATTACCTAGATGTTGTAATGTTTTGTTGGTTTGCGAGTACAAGGATTTATTTTAAGTGTAAACTTTAATTAATTTTAGATTCTTGATGAATAAATTTTTTTTAACGCCAGTGCTCAAATTTTATTTTTCCATTTTTTACGCATTACATAACTGACAATTGAATTGAGCTCGATGAAATTATGATAAAGAAATAACAATAATCGTCAATTCACAAAGGATCATAATTTAATGGACTTGTTTACGTTGCGCTTTAATCAATCAAAGTATGTCACATACAAAAACATGGGCGATTGAAGCGTTTCGACAAATTATTTAAAATTGCATTCACAACGAATTTTTACGGCTCAAATTTTTAACGTAATTACAATTTAATTAATGCGACTTGAACTTGAATGGTAAATATTTTTAAATCGTAAAAGATTTTGGCAAATGGGTTTAATTAAAATTCCTGGTGGACTTAATTAATTTTTGCATATTTTACATTTTATAGCAAAATTATTGTTTAATTTGTATAAAAATTCCATAAACAAACGCACATTTCAGTTGAGAAAAAAAAGCAAAGAGCGCTAGTGAAATAGCAGTGACTGATGGAGTGTTTGCGATGCAATTATCGAGTGCAAAAAACTTCCTACACACGATTTGTCTTAATTCTTGTTATCGTTAATCCTCTAATTCAATTATTCCGCTAAATTGAACGACACACACCATGAAATCGCACGAATAAATAACAGATTCAAACACGCGTCTCGTTCTCTTGGTGTTTTTCACGCCGCTTTTTAGCTCTACATTTTCTAGTGCTTTACACGCAAGTTGGAGATGAATGCAAATAATTAAACGCATAAAATAACTTTATCTTTGGGCAAAGAAACACTAGTTAGTTATTAAGTCACTACTTGACTGATAAGATTTTTGATTCTTAATTTGCGCTGTCTCCTCATTGGATATCATCATTTACAAATTAATTTCATTTTTTTATATTGGAAGTCATTAAAAACAACATCATTATGTGTAATTATTATTTTATTTTTACTACTTTAAACTATAAATAATTCAAATGAATACAGTTTTTCTGTATACAAATTACATAAAATTCAAGTAGCACATTTGATCATTTAAATGTGATGAAACGGCATTTAGTATCACAATTTCAATAAACATTTATTAGGAATTATGATAGTATTGTTGAAGAAGTAATAAATTACATGTAACAACATGTTATTAAACCTCTTTACAATTGATTTGCATACATTGTTGGCATTTGAAAACCACAACTATTAGACATATTCATATTTTTATTATCAAAGTAATTTTATTGTGCTTTGAAATTTACTACATGACGTGATTTATATCAAGTTATATTGCCATTTTCATATTTACGATAAGTTTTACTAAATCGCATTTTATTATTAACAAATTAATGAATATCGCGCGCAAAGTATGTAATTTTATGGTGATTAAGTCATTTAATTGAAAAACACGAATGAGAAATGCTAAAGCTAGATAAATAATATTTTTCCTCAAGTGTGAATCACTTGGAATCCTTGTTGATGTGTGCAAGGTGAAGTGGGCAATTACGAAGGTGCCTACGTAGCATCGTTGCAATGTTACATAATTTGCTATTAAAGCGGACGAGTACCGCAATTTTACATTTTTACTGTTAGTTGCATTCGTAATAATATACAAAATAAAATGCGAGCCAGTGTGCTGGTGATGATTGCGTTAGCCGGCAGCATATTGCGAAGATGACAATCCGTAATCCGCGATAATCGTTTGCTTATTATTATCCTGCTAAATAGAAATGCAATTATTTTCTGGCTTGTTACAATCTCCATATTATACACGCACATAAATTTGTATCTAATTTTAATTAACTTTTAACTTTCTTAAACTTTTACCCACAATGGCGTTTAACGTCAATCCGGTAAAAAAACAGACGTTTGTGTTTAAGTATGTCATAATTTGTAAATGTGCAAGGATTCTTAAGAGAGAGAAAAAAAAAGTCTTGAGAAAAAAGTTTTGTAAACGCGTAACGAATTCAATCCAAGGGTGACTGCAATTGCTCGTGCGCTGTGTGCTTTTCCGCCGGAAATTAACGTTCCTGTCTCTAAAGATTTTCTCCTTTTCATTGCCGTCGTGATTCTAAAAGTCCTCGTAAGTCGCGCGTGATTTAACCCAACGTCTTTTATCTGCATATATGCAACTACGACTGAATTTCCGCGCACCAGTTTTTCTCCTTTCGCTATACGCTCAATTTGCGCACCGACAACAAATGTTGTTATTATTTCATTAGTGCTGCTGCAGCACAATTGCCACAAATTTGAAAAACAACAACACAATTATTTAATTGAAATTTTCTTTCAACTCGATTACATCGTTTATGTCGGTTTCTACCCATCAATAAATAAATTGACGCACGTTTCGCGTGGTTTTCAAGAGAACAGCGTGAACGCGGCAAAATTTTCAAAGGCTTGCTTGACGTTCGTCGTGTTTGACTGTCGAGATGCGGCGATGATAACTTCTGGACCTCACTTGTAGCACTTGTAGCACTTGTTTATATTTAAATTATTATTACACGTTTACAAATTGCGCGCTTATCTGTAATTAATATTAGTTTTGTAGTAATTGCGTTTGCTTTGCTTGCAAACTGAAACACGCCGTTGAGTACTTGAATGTATTTATAGGAATGAGAATATTTACTTCGTAATAATTGAATGAAATTGGTAACCATCCGAAATTTTAAAGTACACATGGTGTAATCGTGTAATCGATTAATTAAAACGACATTAATTACATACATTAGCTAATTAATCAACACGGTAGCAAATTTGTTTTTGACATTTCAAGTTGATCATCGAAAAAATAACAAGATAAAGACGCAAATATTGTCCTTTCGACAAAAAACGCATTTAATAAATATTTACGCCAACATACATTTGAAATAATGTGATGATGGTGCATGTTAATTGAATTGAAAGAATATTAAACAAAATATGCGGGGTTTTTAAAAAACGCGCGTGGTGAAATCGTTTTGTTGAAAGCTAATTGAATTCAGTATTGAACTGCTTAGCGAGATTTGGCAATAACGAGAGTTTTATTGTTGCTAAACTCGTGATATAATATTATAATTTTATTGTAATAATTGCGGTCATTTATGCGAAACGTGTTGTGACATAGCCCTTGATTTTTTTTATACGTTTTATCTTTAAATTATTGCAGAAAATAATAACTTTTGAAAATTCGAAACACAATAATGTTTTGTTTAACACTTGAGTACATAAGTTGTATAGTCAATCACTGCCAAAAACAGAAAAATCTATTATTATCGAAATTAAACACGTAAGAAAGTTGCAACGCAAATAAGTTCATTGTATGAATTATCAAGAATTACTTGCAGTATTGTTCGCTTGTCACGTTTGTGCCATACAATTTGATTACTCAAAATACAATTAACTACTATTTGGTTTCGTTACATTTTCTACTTGGTAATTCATTAAGGAAATACGATTAACCTTCTTGCGGTTGGTTCTTTAATGAATTCGATCACGTTCGATGCCGTCCATCGATGACCTACAACGCGACAATTTCTTCCAATGCCTAATAAATATTTAAGCGTAGTATTTAATAGTAGAATACATTTCGTGCGATGCGCTTCCAATAATGAGGAACGAGTTTAATAGATGCAAATGCATGCGCATTTATTTGAATTTCTTCAAGGCGGAATATTAACCGTCAACGAAATGAAATACGAATGCGATGAAACTGTAATCCTTGGTGATGAGATGAATGCAAAGACTTTTCGTTACTTTCGTGCATGTTTATTTGAAAATCTATGAGCTTTTGCGGTTTTGAACTTGAATCAAATACCTTTTAAGAAGAATAATAGAAGAATTAGTCATGTAATTTTGGTGAAAATCAAATTTAAAAGAAATACATGTTTAAAAGACAAGCATTACCTTGAATTATTATTTCTAGGCTTTGCAAAACTTTGTCATTAATAATATTGCAAGTGGAAAACAGTTGGGAGTTGTCGCTTGTCATGCGAACTAAAAATGCTTAAAACATGATGTTATGTTTACCTCTATTTATAAAATAGAATATGTAAGTACTTAGTGTATTGAGCAAGTAAATGAGTAGGTATTTAGTACAAATATTTAGTACACATGCTTGTCTTGTGAGCGTTAGGCACAAAAATGTGAAAAATACAGCTGCAGAGTGCTCAAAAGTTTGAAAAGCAAGTCCATTAAACAGTGTCAAGCGGTGGCAGCAACATGTGATTGATTGATTGAGCAACAAGTAATAATAATACTCATTCTATACGGTTCTTGGCCAAATGCGTTAAAACTACTTAAAATCGTATTATTTAAATGGCTATTGCATGCAATAAATAACTTGGCATAAAAGATAACGCGCATACCCTTTAATCCTTGAAAACCGGAAAAGACGATGACTAAAGATTGAGTAATTGGATTTACCATTATAATTTTTTCGGATCTCGTAGATGAACGAAGTTAACGCAAAAAAGTGCGCAAAAGTTGTAATGGTAAATCCAATTATTCAATCTTTAGTTTTGTTTCCGTTCGTCGACTTCTTCCAACATTCTTCCAGAAGGAGTAAGGACCCATTATAAATTTTAATTATTAAATTATTATGACTTGTATGTAAGCATGTCTTATATAAGTTATATAAAAGTTTGGCAACCTTTTTACATACTGTTTTGGGTGTGTTACAATTACTAAACAAAATCATGCGCAAAACTCTCATAACTTAACAAAGTAGACTAAAAGTCAGCAGCCTAAATGGTAACATATTGAATGAGATTAAAGTGTTTCGCAAGTAAATAATCATTATGAGAGTGACTTACGCAAAATCGAACAAACGCCGGTACTGTCGACAGTAATTGCACTCTCTTACAACATTGCGCGTGTCGCTCATGCTCTTTTTTTCGTGCTCACATTCTTTGGCTTTGCTTGCATACATGACTGCTGCCTCCGTTTGGTTTTTCAATCGGCAGTAGCTATTTGGGTGCTCAACGCTTCAATGCAACGCTATTCGGTGTCTTATGCATTGACAGATAACGCACTTGCTGGCTGCGCAAACTTTTCTCCTGCAGAAATAACCTTTTTCCATCTATCTGCAGATTGCAATGCTGCGCGTTTGGTTATTTCACGCATCATCGATTCGCAATGTTGCGTTTACTTTTGCTACTTACTTTTTGCTGGGATTTTACTCTTTTTCTCAATCACTTGAATGCGAATGGAGTGTTTTACAAGACAGGAATTTGTCATTGTAGAGTCAACTTGTTTGCAAATTGATGAATGTTCTTTTTTGCGCGCTAGACTTGATGAAAGAAACATTAATTTAGTGGTTATTTTATTGAGAAATTTAAATCTTACATTCTTCGTAGTTTAAAACAATTTCTTTGATAAGAGAAGTGATCATTAATATCTATTTTCATCAATATCTCAAAAAGTACTAAAGATATCATCAAAATTCTTGAATTTTTCACAAGTCTTACAAAGAACTAAAGTGGTCTATAGCAAATTTGTTGGACGCATTCTTAACTTTAAGCGATCATGTTAATTCTTCAACTTTTTGTTTTAGTTGCATGTTCAAGTATTACATAAAAACTTATATATCTAGCCATTAGAATATAGGAAGGTAATAAAATCTGGAGCTCTGTATCACTAATGTAAAAACACAACTTCCTTCATAAGAAATGTAATCTAATTTTATCAATATCTCGAAAAGTACTAAAGATATCATAAAAATTCCTGAATTTTTCACAAGTCTTACAAAGAAGTAAATTGGTCTATCGTTCTTCAACTTTTAGTTCAAGTATTACACAAAAACTTAAATTTCTGGTAAGACTTAAAAAGATGAAAAAAATGCGGGTGTCTAGACTAGAATACCCCTTTAAGAGATAAAGGTCTTTTAGGTTTTCATTTATCAAGCTTCACATTCTTTGGGCAAAGTTAATATTTTCGTATAGGTCAAATTAGTTACAACGATGAGATTATTACTCATTTAATCAATACACTAATTGAGAACATTTAGATTTCGTTAAAAGCCAAACAACCAATTATATGATAATGATAACGCGTATGGGAATAGGAATTTCCGCACTTTACTTGCATTAATTATTATTTTTGTGTTTTGAGTAAATGTAAAGCGGAAAGTACAACTTGAAACGTATTTCCAGGTTGTGCATTTTGCTTCCTGATCAAAGTGTGCAACCATAGCAAATTACGAATCCGAATTTAGAGCTCGAATGCAAATTCGCGTTTGCGTTGCGCTAATGAGTGAATAAATAAAATACACTACTCGCTGCTGCTGTTTTGCGCTCACAAAAAACACATAATTATTATCCAATAAGTAGACTCGCCACGTGTATGTGAAAAAGTTCTTTGTACCTCGTTTAACGTGCCAATAACAGCTGCATAATGGCATATTTAATTACGTTTTTTAACAATTAATTGCGAATGTTCAGTATTCGGATGTATGTTGCAAGTTCAAGGCTGAGAATGTCAGAAAAGTTTTTAATTACAGAATGCGTTAATATTATCTAGTTAATCGCAAATTGTTCGTACATTGTTTATCACTTAATGTGGATATGCCAACCTGCATTTTAATTAACAAATGCATTTTTTCTTGCTACCCGCATTTGTTTAATAATTTTATACGATAGTCTAATGGTATTAATTACCTGCCTAGATGTTGTGAAAGAGTTTAATGAGTTTTCTGCATAAAATAATCGAATATGAAAATTCGTTACTTATCTCTAAACAAATAATGCAGTGAATTATGATGAAGTTTTACTGGACTTGAACCAAAGTGATCAGGATTTGTTGGCATTACGCACATACGTTGTACCTACGTAAGACTTAATGAGTAATCAGCTTCAATGTCTTTCAAGCGATTGAAGGCTCTTTGAGGACGTGGATGGATGAGCAGCTGATGCGCGCACAAATGCATCCTGACGAAAGACAAAACGCGTGTGCTAATTGAAATCGCCTTTGTCCGCGCGCTCAACCAACATATTGCGCGAGACGCAAATGCGATCCGTAAATATTTGCGATACTTACGAAAGTACGAAAAGCTGCTGCATACACGCGCATTACGTATCGGTTTCAGTTCGACTGTGCGACCCGCCTTGCACGCATCATCATCATCATCATCTGATGTGCACAGTTCACATTATTTCGGCATCTCCATCTGCGCGTTTAATTGTTTGTTTATTCAAATCCGTTTCGAAATAATTGCACGTGCTGTGAGACAATAGAATGATACTTACGGAAGACGTGCCGTACGAGAATCTCGTTGAAGAAACTTCGATTCTAGGATGGATGAAGTTAGAGTAAACACTACTTTATGCGCATCAACTAATTTATCTATAAATCGATCGATTCTAATCGTTTTTTGTTGTTGATTATTTGCAGAAATCCAACATGGT
The DNA here is from genome assembly GCA_963978815.1 of Aleochara curtula. NCBI lineage: Eukaryota > Metazoa > Arthropoda > Insecta > Coleoptera > Staphylinidae > Aleochara > Aleochara curtula. The sequence continues at coordinate 1,285,164 of OZ022219.1, forward strand.
GGAAGCGACGGACGAGCATGGAACGCGGCCTCACATTGCTTTCAGTATTAGCAATCATTATTGCAATTTCCCTTTTCGTCGCACTCGCCACTGTTTTGTACAAAAATAAATATCAAGGCGATACGAATGGTAAGAATTCGCATTTGAATTTTGTTTATATTTTGCATGTTTCACATTCAGGAAAACTTTTGAAACTTTTCAACCGGAGAGAAAAGTTGCGCGTAATGTGTTTTAGCGGCACATATGGAAAATCACATTACCGCATAGCAGCAGATCATAATAGATATGATTAAATTAACATGTCAGCTATATTAATTAAATGCGACGCGCAACACGGTATTAATTATAGACTCTCATATTTCGGTTGCCTATAATGACGCTCGAACGCGGATTACGCTTTAATAAAAGTTTAATGCGCGACATTGTCACGCCGTGCAATTAATTGATTGCGAATGAATGTCGAACGCGCTAATTGAATGCGAGCGCACGATGTTGCGCTTAATGCACGCGCCGCGCTTTGACGTAAACTTCATTATGACTTTATTATGACAAAAAATCTCCCAAAACCAATTGATTCGTACCTATTTATTTTCACATGCATTCTGCTCGTACTGCATCAATGTAAATATACAAATTGTACCGTAGTGCATACGGCCGAAGCGTTCGTCAGCGCCAAAGTGCCCGTCTCGTCATTGAATTCCTACCAGCATGAAACGACAAAGGGTGGCAAGGATGGAATCTGTTTGACGCCAGGCTGCATCCATACGGCGTCGCGTGTCCTGGAATCGATGGATCTCTCCGTTGATCCTTGCGACGACTTTTACCAGTTTGCTTGCGGCAACTTTGTAAAGAACACAAATATTCCTGATGATAAATCATCGGTGACGGTATTCTCGACGATTAGTGATCTCCTGCAAGAACAATTGCGCACCATGATCGAGGAACCAATTCAGCCAAACGAACCAAAACCTTTCCAATTGACAAAGAAAATGTACCGCGCTTGCATGAATAAGACAGCGATTGAGGCTGATGGTTTGAATACTATTCATGCCATCTTTAAAGAATTGGGTGGTTGGCCAGTCCTTGCTGGTAATGATTGGTCCGAAAGTACTTTTGACTGGAAGGAAGCAGTCTATCGTTTCCGTTTGGTTGGTTACAGCGTCGATTACTTTATGGACTTTTCAGTTGGCATCGATTTAAAGAATTCTTCAAAGCGCATTATTGATGTAAGACTTGAGCATTGCGGAGCGTTGAGCATTAATTAAATACGTTAATTTGTAGTTGGATCAAGCAGTTCTTGGATTGAGACGAGAGTTTTTGATTAAAGGAATGGATGATAAACTTGTAAAAGCATATTATGAATATATGGTGGATATTGCTGTTCTTCTTGGTGCAGAAAGATCACGCGCGGCGACTGAATTGAAAGAATCTTTGGATTTCGAAATCGCTCTAGCAAACGTAAATTTAATAATTTAAATTTATCGCCGGCGTTAATACTTTTTCTTGTAGATTTCTTTGCCGAATGAAAAACGTAGAAACGCAACAGCTTTATACAATCCAATGAAGATTTCCGAACTTCAAGAGAAATATCCTTCGATTCCATGGCTTACGTATATCAATACTCTTTTGGCACCAGATACTGTTGTTACCGAAGATGAAATTATTATTGTCAGCGTGCCAGATTATATAGAAAATTTTGAAAAAATTATTCTCAGTACTCCTAAAAGGTTGGTTCTTTTTCTTCGAGTTTGTGAAGTACAAATACGCGGTGTGTACTGTAATAATATTATTTTAACAGAGTGCAAGCGAACTATTTATTATGGAGGGCGGCCGCATCTTCGGTAACTTACTTGACCGATGAACTGCGCAATCGGCAATTGCAATACAGCACTATTGTGACTGGTAAGACGGAACGCGCGTCCAGATGGAAGGAATGCATCGACATTTCAGCGGGCAGTTTGCCCATTGCCGCCGGCGCTTTGTACGTGCGCAAATATTTTGATGAGGCGGCGCGACGAAGCGCCAAGGAAATGGTCGAGGACATTCGTGCCGAATTCAAGGAGATTGTCAAGAAAGTTGACTGGATGGACGAGAAGACGCGCCAAAGCGCACTGGACAAAGCGGACTCAATGTCAACGCATATCGCTTATCCGGATGAGTTGCTGGACAATGCGAAACTGGAGGAATTCTACCAAAATGTTTGTATGCTGCGCAAAGGGTTTAGGAATGTTTGATAAACGTGTAGATCAATTCCAGCTTGAACTTCGCGGCGGCAATTACATGCGCTCCATTCTGAACTTGACGCTCTTTGGCACCGAATTCAGTTTTAGACGGCTGCGACAACCGGTAAATAAAACGGATTGGATTACACATGGAAGACCTGCGATTGTCAATGCGTTTTATTCCTCGATTGAGAACAGCATTCGTACGTATTGATTGCTTTATTGTTTATGCGATTGGTTTCAATGCATTAATACTTGATAGAATTCCCGGCTGGTATTCTTCAAGGCGTCTTCTTTAACAATGATCGACCAAAGTATATGAACTACGGTGCAATCGGTTTTGTGATTGGACATGAAATCACGCACGGTTTTGATGATCAAGGTAGGCAGTTTGATAAGAACGGCAATTTGGTCGACTGGTGGGCGCCGGAAACGCAACAAGCGTTTGTGAAAAAGGCGCAATGCATTATCGAACAGTACGGAAACTACTCGGTGCCGGAAATCAATTTGAACGTAAGTACCCTAGTCCTTAATCAAGCTATGTGATGATTTGATTGCCTGCACTAACATTCAAGACTCCTTTCTCTCTGTATTCTTGACCACCGCTTTCTTAGCGTAGCAATTGCAGCAGCAAGGCGTAGAAAATGCGATTAATCTCATTTGAATGAAATGCGCAATTCAATTTTTGAATGTGTTGTTGTGTTCTTTTTGTGACTAGCACAAAAGTAGTTTGCTAGAATCTCAAACATAATGAATCAGATAGACATAGATAGTTCGGACTGATTTTTCAGTTGAATGGCATTAACACGCAAGGAGAGAACATCGCCGATAATGGCGGGATTAAAGAGGCCTATTTGGCGTACAACAAGTGGGTGAACGATAAGAACGGCGGCCGGTCGGAGCCGCTCCTGCCAGGACTGCGCTTCAGCGGCCGGCAGCTGTTCTGGATATCGGCGGCGCGCGTCTGGTGCTCAAAGACGCGCATTGAAGAGCTGGGGCAGCTGGTCGTCACCGACGAGCATTCGCCCGATAAGTATCGGGTGCGCGGCGCATTCGCCAACATGGAATATTTCGCTAAAGATTTCAAATGCCCGCTCGGCTCGAAAATGAATCCGAAACTTAAGTGTAAAATTTGGTAGTAACTAACTAACTAGTCGCCCGTGTTGTAATCATTCAGCAACCACACGACAAACTCACAATCAAACTGTGTGTGCGTATGTGACTGCTTTCTTTTTGATAACCAGAAGTTTTCCGACTGCGAAAAAAGAGAAACCAAGGCAAAAGACTTGTTTAGTGTGTAAAATCTTGACTTTAGAACAAGTAGGGAATTTTTCTTGTACCTTTTGCAAATGAATTTAACAATTATCGAAACCGTTTAGAAATATTTATCACGATTCACTTGAGATAAATTAAAGAAAAATCTTTTTGTATGTTTTAAAAGTTTCTAACACTGAATTTATGCTGCATGAATTAATGACACAAGGATATATTTTATAAACAAAGAAACATCAATTAACGTTTTGAATTTATCATCATAGACTTTTACGAATAATATAATCGGCCAGTATTTAGCAATTACTTATCACAAAGAAATTTTAGTACAAAACGCACCGTGATGATGATTTGCGGACGAGAACCAAAAAATGTACTCAGCTACTTTGGTATTACCTTAAGTATTTTTATTATATCACAAGATAGTATTAAATTTAAGTTATTTGCTCGAAATATACATATATATAAAAAGTACATAGAAATATAAAAGTTTGATCAAGTTTAAGGATGTGAGACGATTTGCTTGAAATGTACAAATCATCGCGTAGAATAGCCTCGCAGCTATTTTGAAGTAACTACAATTTATCTACTTCTAATGCACTTAATTTACTAAGGATATAATGCTTTTACTACTTGTATATTGCCTGCGCATCTTACTGACTTCTAATTCTATAAAACTAAAATTAACGTTGTACTAACTGCAAGGAAATTAACTTAATTAATAATAAAAAGAAAAAGAAACTAAATTAATAGCACGCTACGGTCATTTCATGTGTGTTGCAACAATATTGTGCATTTTACAGTTGAATGGCATTAACACGCAAGGAGAAAACATTGCCGATAACGGTGGCTTAAAACAAGCGTACTTGGCGTACAATGAATGGGTACAGCGCAATCACGCGGAACCAAAACTTCCCGGCTTGGACTACACACCAAATCAAATGTTCTGGCTGTCGGCGGCAAGTAACTGGTGCTCAAAATATCGTCCTGAAGCACTTCGATTGCGAGTTTTAACCGGACAGCACTCGGTTGGCTATTATCGAGTGATTGGCCCAATGAGCAATCTAGAGCAATTCAGCAAGGACTTCAATTGTCCTGTGGGCAGCCGCATGAACCCGAAAAGGAAATGTATTGTCTGGTAAATTGTCCTTCGCCTTAAAAGCCCTTAAACTTAGGTACTACTTACAATACTGAATCAAAGTTGCCGAATACTTACAAAATACGTTAATAATTAATTTATCTATAACGCATTTATATTTTACGAACAATTGACGCGCAAAAAGAAATGCGCAGTTGAACGCTACGAAAATAAACAAAATGACGATTGTGATATTAAATGGTTGAATGGTATAATTATATAGAACATAAATGAAACAATTCGTTAATATTAGAATTGTTCATTCGTACCCTCAATTCGTATCGCACTGAAACTGTCAATCAACAGGGATGATTTATTTTTACGCACAGTTTGTTCTAAATTAAATTTTATTATATTAATGACATGTATCTTGTTAAGATGCTTCTTGTAAGCCATTAACTGAAAGTGTTTGAATAAAAAATAAGTTTTTACAATAAGCAATATACAGGCAATGATACTTAGAGATTATGAGCGGCATAAAAATCAAGGAGGAATTCTGCGAGGATCGTTAATGGTAGGTTAATGATGAGATTGGAATAAATACTCGTAAAACAATGATGATATAAAAATAACGTTTATATGAAAACATTGTATTTTCAGTTTACATTGCATTTTACAAATTGGAACATATTTGCAACGATTTAATCGCACAAAGCTGCAGGCTCGCAATCGCATAACATTCAGAGTTTAATATAAATCCTGTTCTATATAAATGCAAAATTGAAGCGCGAACCTGCGCCACCCTCCATTTCGTTTGCCATATAAGCCAAGTTACAAATGCTATGGCATGATAAATGCAAGGTCGCATTGTTGCAACGCAATATCTTCTATTGTACCAATCAAATTTCATAGAAATTCCTTTGCATTAAAGCATCTCATAAAACATTATTACGAAAAGCGCATAAAGAGAACGTGATACAAGTCTCTCATGTGCGCTCAACAATAATCACATCTTTGAAATGACTTAATAACATTTATCAACAATGTAGTAAAAAGAGTCAACAAAATCAATTGGTACTCAATCGTATGGTAATGGGAATTATATCACAAATTGGCTACGCGTCATTTTGGTCATCACCTATGAATTACTTGCTGCCTTCAGGCGTTGGCGTCTGTTCCAGTACGGGTATGAATGAGTCTTCCTTCTCCGAATGATAAATACTCTTTGCCTCCCTTCGTTCTTGCTCTGATTGCCATTGCACCTAAATTCATAATTTAAACATGAATTAAGTCACACTATCAATTTATGAAACTGTTACCTTTTGTTTATGTTGTTTAATCGCATCCGTGCATCGATCCAAAACCATTTTCTCCGTAAGCACACCATCAGCGCTTGCATACGCTGCTGCTTGCCAAGCAACACCCAATTTGGCAATTTCTCTTCCGGACATACCCTCAGTCATCTCAGCCATTTTCGAGCACAGTGCACTGTAATCGAATTTGTCCACCTTCAACCTCCGGATATTGGCAGACAAGCCTCCTTCTCTTGTAGCCGGCTCCAAGACAAACTTTTCAAAGTATAGGCGCATCAAACGGTTGCGCTCTTCAAGACCGGGCAGTTTAAATTCAACCATCTCGTCCAGACGATCGTTGACGGCCCAATCAAACTGCTCGGGTGTATTAGAAGCCAAAACTAACATGAATTTACCACTCTGTTCGCCAGTACGGTACAAAAATGCGTTCAGAGTAGCACGCAAGTCTTCCGAAATATTTTCGGAAGAACGCTTACGCAAGAAAGCGTCAGCTTCGTCAATGAAAAGAATTAAACCTTTACGAGAGCTTTTGGTCCAGTCGAACACTTTATGGATAGCAGTAACACCATCGCGACCCATCGGCGAAATATCACCACCAGTCAGGATAGCATAGTCCATATTAGAATGCTTTGCCAATTTTTTGGCAAACATAGTTTTACCAGTGCCGGGTGGGCCGTGCATTAAAATATTTCTATACATGCCACGATTTTGTTTCGTGTTTTTCGTAGCAATTGCAATATCTCGGAGGCGTTCCTCTAATTTTGGCTCTAGAATAACACCTGATAATGCATCAGATTGTTTCTCTCGCATGCGCTTCAATGCTTGGAAAGGATGTTTAAGAGACTCCAAGAAAGAAAAACGAGATGTCTCACGTACAAGTGATGGCTTTCCTAGACGAGCTTCAATGAAACGAGCGGTAACACCAGTTGCACCCTTGGCTGAGTAAACACCAAGAGCCAATAATGATAAGCCACCAACTGCAGTTGAAACTTTATTCCAATCTGTAAGCAGTGCATGAGCACCTTCTCCAATTATTGAGCCAGCAGTTCTAAACGAGAAGAATTCATCAATAATAATTTCATTTCAATTAGTCAATAATTACTTGATGCCCTCCATTACAGTAATTCGGTTTTCGTTAGCCTTCAATCGAATCTGCTCTAAGGTAAGATCCCGATTTTCGCGATCGACTTTTGCTTTTGCGCGCAACTCCGCTTCAACGCGTTTCATTTCGTTTTGATGTCGTAGATCCATTTCATGTTCAATTGTTGCACGCCTCATTGCTTCCTGCTTGGAAACACTTTCTTCTTGTCTGTAGAAAAAACAAATTAGTAATTAATAACATAGTAAAAGTTGATATTGACCTCTTCAAATTTTCTTCATTTTGGCGTTGCTGTTGGGCAAGTTGATCATCATAGCGTCTTCTGGCTAACTGATCCTGATACTGTGCCCTATTTTGGTGCTGCTTTGTCTCTTCCTGTAAATATTTGCGCTTTTCTTCACCTTCAGCTCTTTTCTGCTCCAGACCAATTGAAGCAATCTGAGCCTCATACTCCTTCACTTTTGCTTGATATTCCTGCTGCTTGGTGGCTTCTTGTAATTTAGATAAATCTAACGCCTCCTTTGCATGACCTTTAAATTAAAAATTGATATATTTGTAATCATTTTTGTTCTTATGCAATAATTTGGTGACATAATCAGTGTTAATAGAAGTTTCTAGCAAATATACTTACTGGATCTTTCCAGTTCTCTGGCAGCTTGAGCAGCTCGTTCAAGAGCAGATGAATCAAAACGATAAGCTTCCATGGCTTTTTTCTCGGCCTTGGTTAATTTTGGTGGTTCACCACCCCCATCATTACCACCGGCTCCGCCTGGAGCACCCATGCCCGGTGGTACCGCTGGCATCTCGGGATTCGGCTGCTTTTTATACCCAAAAATCCAAGACATCTTGACACAATACGGATTAAATAATGTTCATAGAAGATACACTATCTTATCACTACAAGAACACAACGAATGAAGGAAAGATAATTGGAAGTGTAATAATCACATGTAAAGTCCAATGCGATCACGCAACTCGTGGACCGAGGTTAGAATTTTAGTTAAAACGCGACCCGCCGAGTCCATGCGCGCGTTTTTTAAAGTTCAAATTCGTCATTACATTTAAATAAATATATTTTACCGATTCAACCTACTTTTCATACCAACAAATTAAACTATTAAATATCAACACTATCAGTGAAAGAAATAATGGCAAGTATGCCCAATGAGTTACATCTTAAATTTCACTATAAGTTAGCATAGAGAATCAAAGAAACTTCTTGGCCTTATTAATATTTTAGAACATAACGTTTGTGTCAATAGTTAGGAATGTGTTAAAGGTCTGGGTTTTAAAACTTTAAATGGACAATAGTTTGAATTTTTGCAGATAGGTGATCACTTCGTGTTCGTTCGTAAGAAAGCCGAAGCACGGTCCCGGCAAGAACAAGCGGGAGTTTGTGACGTCGTAACCTCTATTTATTCACAGTAAAGTTGGTTAGTGTAATTTAATAGTGGTGGGTTTTCGTGTTTTTCTTTCGATATTTTGTGTATATTTTCCTGCCCGTAGTGTCGGGATTATATTTAATAAATTTTAGTCGGTTATGATGGAGATAAACAAGGAAGTGGCATGGTTGGAAAAGCTAAAACAGTACATTGAAGATGAGGACAAAATTGTAAGTGTTGAATCAGAATACTTGACTTGTAACAAATGCGTTGTTATTTATCAGGTAACATTACCATATCTTTGTAAGAAATTAGAGTTAGATGCTCAAGAAAGCAATAATATAATGAAGCAGTTTGTTGACAAGCATGTTGATGATAATTATGCTGTAACATACATGATAATGGGGGTATTGTTGCAAGCTGAACAACATTGTGTACAAATTCTACCAGCAAAAGAATTGTCTAAGAACAAAGCACTATACAAAACTGTTTCAAATGAATGTGTATATAGCATACAAAAAAGCAAATCCACTGACTTCAGTGCAATAAGTATGGTGGATACTTTTAAGATCCACAACAGTTATGAGCCAAAGTCAGTATTGTCTAAAATGTGAGCTCAAAATTAATAGAATGTTTTTAGTAAGGGATGCTACATTAGCACTAATTGTGTAAGGAGAACTAATCTTAAAACTGAGAAAGTTAAACCAACTGTCAGTAGGGCTCCAGTAGTTGATAAAGCAAAAGCAACTCATATGTTTGGAACCTCTAATGGGATTGATAAACAAGTTAAGAATGAGACTGTTGAGAAACCAACTCTTAAGGCAGACCAAACTGATAAGAAAGAGATTCAATCCAAACCCAAAATAAATGAAAAACAAAAGACCAATAATAATCTGATGAGTATGTTTCAAAAAATGCCATCAAAAGAAAAGAAAGAAGAAGTTGTTAAGATGGAGTGTGATGAAGTAGAAGTGGATATTCCTTCAGAAATTAACACAATGAAGAATGAGAAGCAGGATGGCTCTTCAAAAGATGTTAATAATATTCAGAAGGTAAATAATGAAACAAGTAACTCTCATTCAAAGAAATCATTAAGTAAAGCAAAGAAACGAAACCGACAAGATGCAAGTAGTGATCGATCACAGAAGAAGCGAAAACGAATTATTCAACCACAAGAGGATAGTGATGATGGTAAGTTTTGTAGACCAAGTTTTTCATATTTCTTTACGCAATATTATAGATATTTTCGTTGATCATGAGAGCGATGCAGACCCTAATGAATCTTTAGATATCATTATCTCCGATGAGGAGGATCCACCCAAAAAATCAACTCTGTCTTCCTTGAGCCTTAAGAGCAGGTCACAGAAATTTGTGGAGAAAACTTACACAGATGAAGAGGGTTATATTGGTATTAAGATATAATACTTATATTTAAAAAGAGCGCATTATTAATATTCTATTTTAGTTACCAAGAAAGAATTGATTATTGTTAGTGAGGATGAGAGTGAGCAGGAAAATGCTGAAAACAAAAGGCCTGAGGTGATAGAACCAAAGAAGAAAACGCCCCTTACAAAGAAAATTTCACCAAAACTTGCTAAAAATAGTAAGAAACAAACAGGAAAGCCAGCGAATCAAAGAACTTTAATTGACTTCTTCAGTAAAAAGTGAATACATTAGGGTACATTATGGATTGTTGCCTTTTGTCACATATTCAATTTATTCTTATTATAACGTATACCTTCACTATATTACAATTTCAAATCTCAATTATTGTTAAGATAATCGTTCTTTTTAAATATATATATTTAAATAGAAATTCATGTGTTGCTATTAAACAACACAATATGTTGTGGTGAGAAGTAAAATTGCTTGTTAAATAGACATATACGGGATTAGTTTTTGGTAAGCTCTGGAACTATAATTAGGCAATATAATAAGTAGAATCTTGATAAATTTAAAAGGCATTCTAAGGATAAATTATCCTTACCATTAATAGTTTATAGTAGCGCAAGGGCGCGCTGCTACTCATGAAAGCAAACGTCATGTGTGTCAAGAACGTTTTGCGGGGAGAAGACCGACGATGTTATAAAGCAACTTAAAGCGGCTGATTGTAGGTTAATGAAGTATAGTTAATGTGTACGACGCGTCATTACATTTATTCGCATTTCAACAAATATTTAAACACATCTTTAACATCTCATGTGAACGTCAGCACGCTGAATGTTATGTCTTCTTCACGTATTGGCCGCGTTACCAAAGGGCGCGTGTTATTCTGCATAATCTCAGTGATTTTTCTCCTTGCTTTGTTGGCTTATTACAAAAATACCACCACTTTACTAGAGGAGTCCCAGAAGGCGTATGAATTATGTCGACAGGAGCAGGATAACGTTTCTCAACAACTGCATGGTTTGTACTGAAACTTTTGTATAATTCAGATTCCAACATCGTTTTGAAACATTTGTAGTTGTGTTTGATTATAAACAACGGCTTGAGAAGAGCCTGCAAAGTGAAAAAGCTGAACATCAAAACATACAGACTGATTACACAAATAGGTTGAATGAGGAGAAGCTCAAATGTGAAAAGAGCAACAATGAAGCAAAATTGAGATTCTCTACTTTGCAGCAGCATTATAATTTGTTACAAACTCAGCATGATGATTTCAAAGAAGATTGCAGTAAAATACAAAGAGAGCAGTTGGATAGCATTAATCAGTTGCAATCAAAGCTTAAGGAAACCCAAGAACAGCTGAAGAGAACTATTATTGATAAGGACAATTCAATTCAGCATATTAAAGCCCAGTATGAAGCAATGGAACAGGATAATTTGCAGCTGAAGCTAAAATTAAAGGTGTGTATAAATTATGCTTACAATGCAAATGTTTACTAATTAATTGGTTTAGAATTTGCAAAGTAAACCAGAACCAGTTCAACGCAAAGAATATTCGTCAACGCAATTCAATAAAGTGGCAATGGAGGGTGATGGTCACTATGTACTTCATGACAATGCCAACGCGAATTCGAATCAAGAAAATGAAGCAGTCTTGCTACCTCCTTCAAAGATAAAACTAAAACCCGTTTCGCCAAAGTCTTTAGTCACTCCGAAAACTTCGCCAAATTCAGTCCTAAGCGGTGGCTCGCCCTTAAATCCGCCGTCAGTCGTTCCAAAGGTAATGAAGTCGTCATCAACGACTAAGAAATTAGAACCGTTGCTCCCGCTACCGTATCAAGGCAATATGCCAAGTAATGTCGTTCCTGCACCTGATCTGCATTCCGAGAACGATGCACCAAGCAATTTTGAAATAAAGGCAGACGGTATAAGAAAGGACGATTTAAAGAACGAGTTCATTGCGGACAATCCTGACAACGAAAACGGTGCTCAAGAAGAGTATGACTTGCCAAACGTAGAAGGTAAAAATCCTGCGCAAAAGAAACACATTGATCGCGAAGATCGCAATGCTATTGAAGCTGATTATGATCCTCATAATAATTTGGATGACGGTGATGATGACGCGGCAGATGGTGCTAATCAGATACCGCAAGATGAAGCTATTAGAAATTGATCGCATGCCATATAACGTATACATCTTCATATTAAGTTTTTACTCGCGTGTTTATCCGTCTAGACGACAGTGAAACAATAATTTCTTATCTCATTCAGATAATATATTGCATATAGATTAATGAGTTCCAAGCAGGCAGGCGGTTCTCGAATAAGTTTATAAAAGGTTTTTTGATATCGGGCGGTAGCGTTTACGTTGCGTGCAATAAATATTTAACGAATTTACAAAATAAGAAACTTTACACGCTATACCTTAAAAATAGTATTAAACTCCCACTTTTAGCATAATGAATTTTTAAAAGTACAAAGTACTTATTCTATTTATTTCTGTGGTGCATTCGCAACCCAGAAAAGTGGTCCGATTGAATATGTATTATATATTAGCAGAGCGCAAATTGGCTTTACATATATTTTATTTTTAAACTATAGGATAATTTCTTTCAAATGTCAATTCATAGGTTCATCAAACCGGTCGATGACATTAAAGGTGATTTCATAATGTGAATACTTGGAAGGTTTAAGTTAGATAATGTACATTTTTATATTGTGTATTCATTTGAAAATTAGGTACGCAGTCTTATTATAGATTTTAATATAATATGTACAGTATTTGCTCATGTACTTTTATGATATTTGGACAAAATCAAATACTTCTCAATTATAATTGACTATTGAGTGGATATAAATTGTTCTGAAAGTGCTTCTTTCAAAGCAGGCAAGAAACGAAATAAAGAGATTATTATTTGAGTAGTTCTATTTTATAAACAAAAATATTTTATAAAAACAATACATCTTTTTAAAAGCTACAAATGCATAACAATGCTTTGTTAAAAGTTCATGGAAACTTTATACAATATAACAATTTTACTCAATTTATACATTCGATGGTCTCTTGAGTCTTCCATGACCTCAATATTGAATGTTAATATAATATTCAATTGCATTGTCAAATTTTACTTCCAATCTTTCACTGGTTTCGATTGATACATTATGAACACAAACAAATATTCCAGAACTTCTGTCTGCTGACTATTAATGCCAAATATAATGGAAGTCGGCACCAAGTAGTTGCCATTCATACTCATTTCATACACGCAATTTTGGCACGCACACAATGAATCTGTTTCTACGATGAATTTAGTTTTACAAACAAACCAGCCAAGACATGGTAAATTGGCGGAATGATAGATGGAGATTATCGTTTGTCAGACATGCAAACTTTGCCGAACATAAGAACAAAACAGGCAAAATTTAAGTCTCGTGACGTTTCTTCGGTGAATCGTAAGACTTTACGAAAATGCGTTGATTGATTTGGTATATTTCGCTTGTGATTTTGAGTGGTACTGGAATCATATTTACATCATTCCACCCATACCGCCCATGCCACCCATGCCTCCCATTCCACCCATACCGCCGCCGCCTGGCATTGGTGGATCTTCTTTAGGAATTTCAGTAATTACGGCTTCGGCAGTCGTAAGTAGTGAAGCCACGCCGGATGCATCAGTGATTGCCGTTCGCACAACTTTGGTTGGATCAATGATACCACGTTCTACCATATTGACGAATTCATTATTGAGAGCATCATAGCCGTGATCACCGTCCATCGCTTCAACCTTGGCAACAACTTGTGCGCCATCAACGCCAGCATTAGCAGCAATAGTCATGCATGGAACTCTGAGCGATTTACGGACAATTTCAATACCAGTAGCTTGATCGCTGTTGGGTGGCTTGATGTTATCGAGAGACTTGATGCAGCGGATAAGAGCGGTGCCACCTCCAGGTACGATTCCCTCTTCAACAGCCGCGCGCGTTGCGTTCAACGCATCATTAACGCGATCTTTTTTCTCATTCATTTCAACTTCACTGCTGCCGCCAACTTTCAAGACTGCAACTCCGGATGCCAAGCGAGCTAAGCGCTCTTGTAACTTTTCTTTCTCGTATTCAGAAGTGGTCGTTGAAATCTGATCGCGAATTTCTTCGGCACGTTTGTCAATATGCTCTTTGGTGCCTTTGCCTTTAAGAATCAATGTATCATCTTTGGTGATAACAATCTCTCCAACTTTGCCTAAGTCGCCCAATTTGACATCTTCCAACTTAACGATATTAGCATCATCTCCGAAGACAATTCCGCCGCTTGCAATTGCCATGTCTCCCAAAGTGGCCTTGCGGTTATCGCCAAAACCAGGCGCTTTTACAGCAGCGACTTGAAGGCCAATACGAAGGCGGTTAACAACGAGAGTGGTTAAAGCCTCGCCATCAACATCTTCAGCAATAATGATGAGCGGTTTGCGTTGAGCATTGGCTAATTCAAGAGCAGGCACAATACTTTGAACACTTGAGATCTTCTTCTCACTCAACAAGACGAGGGCATCTTGGTATTCAACCTTTGCTCCCTTGGTGCTATTGACGAAGTATGGGGAAATGTAGCCACGGTCGAATTTCATGCCTTCAATGACTTCCAACTCATCATTTAAAGTTTTGCCGTCCTTGACGGTGATGACACCCTCTTTGCCTACGCGCTTCATCGCATCGGAAATGAGCTTGCCAATAGCAGAATCACCATTAGCAGAAATAGTAGCAACTTGAGCGACTTCTTCAGGTGTCGTAACAGGCTTTGAAAGCTTCTTCAAAGTCTCTTTGATTTCCTCGACAGCAACCATGATACCTTTTCGGATTTCTACTGGATTGGCTCCCTTGCCTAAGTTTTCAAAACCCTCCTTGGCGATTGAACGAGCCAACACTGTTGCTGTTGTGGTTCCGTCACCAGCTTCTTCATTGGTGTTGTTTGCAACATCTTGCACTAACCGTGCACCGATATTTTGAAATTTATCCTTTAACTCTACCCCTTTAGCGACTGTGACACCATCCTTGGTAATCTTAGGCGAGCCCCATGACTGTTCGATGATGACATTGCGACCCTGATAAGACAAACAGATATTAGAAGTTGCATCAGCAAGTCAAAGTGAAGATATTTTGAAGAGCATTATACCTTTGGTCCCATTGTTACTGATACCGCATCAGCAAGGACATTGACTCCTTGCAACATCATTGCGCGGACTTCGGATCCAAATCGCACGTCTTTGGCGTAATGACGTTGCATTTGTGCAGCCGTTCGTGGAACACGTCCAACGAGACGTAATGTAGCGGGTAAGCGAAACATCTGGAATATTTAAAATGCCTGGTATAGAAAACTTAAGAAAATTGGGGATCGTTTAAACTGCAGTATTTATCTATTGAGATTCCACAAAACTAATGAAATGTCAGGTTGCATTGTTTTCATAGCACACCGTGAATATGCGTATCAGTGTCGAACACAGTACGGAGCAAATTTACATAAATATGTAAAATTTACTTATATATAACTGTATAACGTTAATTTTGCATAGCTTCGACACCTAAGAAAGCTGGATGGACTTTTCTCAGGCTCTAATGTATGCAGATAAATCGGTATATTTTGAAATTTGTTCAAGTTTGGTATGTGTCGAATATAGTAAATAGGATTCTACGTGAGTAAAATCCGATCAATTTACCATATTCTTTACTATCGCACGGCTTCGACACCTAAGAAAGCAGAGTAACTTTTCTCAGGCTCTAATGCGTGCACATGGTTAACCAGGATGAACTTTACTCTTTTAGATAACGCTGCGAATGCATACGATAAAAAAGCAACAGGAATATTAAGCTAGTGTAAAATAATTAAACGAAGTTAACAACAAGCAAATAGTAGCCTCACCATTTTTCATACCCCAAGTCCACAAAGATGGCTACTGATAACTTTGAATAAATCTACCATAGACCGGATAAATTATATACCTATAATTTAAACGATGCTATGGCTACATATACGATAAACTAAAGGGGTAAATGAAGCTAGAACTTAAACACTATAGGTAAAATGTAATTGCATGCAAAACCACATGGCAAAGATAACCTCAATAGAAAGAAGACATCGATTTTTAACAAGAATAATACAAGCTTATTTTACTCACGTTGTATGGAATTACTTTGGGCAAATAATGCTTGACAAAAGAACCACCGGTACTCTCTCCCGATGTTACACAGAATAAATGATAAGCTTGAATATTAGCTGCTATCGCACACCCCGGCTTTGGTCGTGATGCTACTCTGGTTCTAGATTCTTCTACGGGTTCGTCACGCCGCACATGCCGGTCTACACGTAATGCTGATGTTTTTTTGATAGCGTGATCACGAAACACTGAGGCCACTACAGTCGCTAAACGGAAATTTACAGTATGTGTTATTTGTAAATATAATTATATTTTCTGCAAAGATTCTTGATATTTACAAAAATTAATGAATAATATAAAGAACGCGTGTGGGTCTATAAAACAAAATAGGTAAGTGACAATAAGTGGTATAACACGAGTTGTTATCATAAACTATATTTACACAATTTTACGACATGCTGCACTTCATTTCTAATAATAATCGTTTTAATTAATAGATGTTTGAATTAAATAATTAATACGAATCCATTAAGTTGTTCCAGATTTAAATATTTCCACTATAAAGGTTCTTTGAAGGTAAATAATCAATTTACATTCAAATAAATACAGGTCTATAAACAGGCTTAATAGAATAGTTATTTAAAGTGAGATGTTTCATTTTAATCAGTTTTTGAAATGCATTATTCCCATTTTGCCGGTTGAATGAAAATGAGACGAGTCACTTGTGGTGCCTTGGATTATCGCTTCATTAGAAGTTACTTGTTTATTGCGACTCACGTATTTGAAGGTTATGATACAGACCTCATGTGTTTGCATTGATATTACTCGGCACGGTCCTCAATATTATTTCTCAGTGGTTTTTATTAAGAAGTAAGGCGAATAATTTATTACAGATACTTTAAAATGGACGGAGTGACGAGTGAGGTGGCCCAATTAATAAGGGCTTGGGAAGAGGAGCACACAAATGGACAATATGATCCACTACCTACACTAACCAGGTAATATTATTAGATTTAAGGACTATTATGGGCTAATATTGGATTGATTTACAGACTTGCAGAAATCATTGAGGCTGAGACAGAAAATTACTTAAAAATGGATCCAGATCCATTTGATGAGAGACATCCTTCAAGAGCTGATCCTACTTGTAAACTAGGACAGATTTTAAAGTTAATGTTCAAAAAAGAGTTATTTACAACAAAGTTGCTAAACGACTACCTGCGAGACACTTATTATTCACGTTTGTCTCTTGCTGGCCATGATGTGGATGTGTTAAATACAGCAGCATGTAGATTAATGCTTGATATAATGCCTGGATTAGAAGTGTCAGTTGTGTTTACAGTAAGTGTGGTTTAAACTGTGATTAATATTTGTTTAACTATTCTTCTTCTATAGCCCAATATGGAGTCTTTAATTTTACGTTTGTTTAAATGGGCAACAATGGCTGCAGATCCACTAAAAAGTTACGCTATAGGATTGCTAGCTGCTGCTATGGAAAACACAGAACTAGCAACCAAATACCGTGAAAACAACGCTAAATTAGTGCCGTTATTATTACAACGTTTAAAGCAATTACAGATTGAATGTGACTTTGTAAGCATAACAAATTTGCAACCATTAAACCATATTGGAAAGAGCCCAAAGAAAGATGTAAAGGGTGTAAAGAACAAGGAAAATGGTGTGTCATCTTCTTGTAAACGCAAAGAGACTTCATCATTATCGGAAGACGTAGGCATTAATTCATCATTGTTGCTTTGCATTAAAATCTAATTTTTTCAATTTTAGATGGTTTCCAATTTGGCAAATAAGCGACAAAAGGTGGAAAATCATATGATGAGTCCCCCACGACAAATGCCACGAAGTAAGACTTATTAATTCACATTTGTTCACTTCTATACATAATATTTTCTTGTAGCCCCTGTGTTGAATGAATCCAGCAATTCCTCGTGGGCTGAGATGGAAAGTTTTATGATAGGTAGTATACAGATGCATCCCATTACACCTGTTACTACGCAAGTACTCATTCTCCGCTACTTGGAACCAATGGGCGAATATCAAGAATTCCTGAGCCATGTTTTCGAACACAACGCTCTGGAGTTGATACTAAACTATGTAAATGTTCGTGAAACGAAACAGGCCCGTCTTGCATTTGAGGCACTTCGTTATCTGGCGTCACTATTGTGTCATATGAAATTCTCTCTGGAATTTATTCATTACAACGGACTACAGGTATTTTAAATACAAATGTTCTATTTACGTACTTAAACTCAGCGTCCACTACTTGCAGGTTTTACTCGACGTACCAAGACCATCAATCGCCGCAACAGGTGTGTCAATATGTATTTATTATCTAGGATATTGTGACGAGGCGATGGATCGTGTCTGCTTGTTACCGAAAGCAACCGTCAGTAAATTAGTTAATTACGCATTATGGCTGTTAGAATGTTCGCATGATTCGGGACGGTGTCATGCAACAATGTTTTTTGGTTTAACATTTAAATTTAAAGTTATACTTGACGAGTTTGATGCTCAGGATGGCTTAAGAAAGCTTCATAATTTGGTAAGTCATCTTGCATAAACTAGTACAGTTTCTTTGCATAAATGCTTTGTAATATTAGATTGCCACCCTTCCCATATTTTCAAACGATGCACCTCCGTTGAATGAAGATGCTGAGTGTGCTGCCCGTCAAGTGGTTCGTCATGTATGCGTTGCTTTCAAACGTTACTTGGAATCTCATTTGATATCGAAGATTGAGCAATTGCAACGCTCACAGCTTACACCACCCGATCGGCTTGATATTCCGCCGCTTCCAGCTCAAAATAGTTATAAGGTAAGTGTTTATTAATTTTGGCTTTCAGTGATTTATTGTACAAATTTCAGTCATTGCAAGCTCGAAAATCGTCTCCTGAGGACATACAACAGCACATCGAAATATTGATGCAATATATGCCATTTAAGACGCATTGGGCCCCAATTGACAATTTGTTGAAGTTAGGGGGAATTACTCTCTTATTGAAGATCATCGCATTTGCTTATGAATGGAACTATAGTGGACGCGCTGAAACTGTTCGAGGGGCTCTTGATGCTCTTGCTATTGCGTGCGTAATGCCAAAAGTTCAACTTTTGTTCTGCGAACGCGTTGATTTACCTGAAGATACTATTACATTGGGTATGAGCATTATCCTAGGCGCAGCCGAGGGAGAAATTGTACGCGACGCTGATGTTTTGAAGTCAGCAATTCGCGTTTTAATAAACTGCGTTTGTGGGCCGTTAAATAGAGTATGTTCTATTATATGAGCTGTGTTCATTCAGTCTTATTTTATTATTCTTGTAGCCGATGAGTGTGACTTCTCGTAATTCGTTGACCACAGCTGCTGCGAATTCGCCAAATAAAAAAACCAAAGTGAAAAATTCCGAGGACCTCTTACAAAAAATGTGGGATTGTGTTCGAGCAAATAGTGGCATAATGGTGTTACTGCAACTTATAAACATCAAAACGCCGATTACCGATGCAGATTGTATAAGAACGTTAGCTTGTAAAGCGCTCAACGGCCTAGCCCGATGTGATACTGTCCGCCAAATTGTGTCAAAACTTCCAATTTTCCAATGTGGCCATTTACAAAGTGAGTATTTGAGCGCTTGTTATATATACGAACTTTAACTTCATATGTGCTTCTTTCAGATTTAATGCGTGACCCTATCTTGCAAGAGAAACGCCAAGAGCACGTTACGTTTCAGAAGTACGCGTTGGAACTTCTTGGACGATTATCTGGTAGGACGACAAGTGCTGATTCAGACGTTTCGCTTGTAAATATTCATCGTGCAAGTGTCGTGGCCCAAACCAATATTTCGTTCAATGATAAGCAACTGATGCAACTTATATATCAGCATCTCCAAGCAAAAGGTTGCTCAGAGTCTGCGAAATTGTTAATAAAGGAAGCCAACTTAACACATCTCCTGCAGCAAAATATTATCAGTACGCCAAATCACCCTTCAAAGTTTCGATACACATCACAATCGCCGGTAACGCCAAGAGGACGATTAACAGCACCACATCCATCTTCTAGTTCAATACGCTCTAATCCCACATTCAATGACCAACTGTTAAGTCAGCCGTCGACGTCAACTTCGACTCCGAATAAATTTAACAACTCCCAAGCTATCAAACTTGTTCGCAAAAATAGTTTACCTACTACACCTGTTGCTACGCCCAACTCTAGAATACAGAAACAGATCACTTGCGATTCAATAACAAAGGTCGTCAGTGCGACCGATGAACTACCGGCAGTTGAACCCAAAGTCACCCTAGATTCTATAATAACTGAATATTTGACAAACCAACATGCGCTGTGTAAAAATCCAATGGCTACATGCCCACAATTTAATTTGTTTGAGTGAGTATCCGACGATGAAGTTTGCATTATTTTTCTAATGTTTTAATTGTATGCAGGCCTCATAAATGCCCGGATCCAAAACCACGGATTGCTAGCACTGCTAATGTAGTTACGCGCCTTGCGAGGAAACAGTTGGGATATTCGTGCAATAATTTGGATCGTCGATTAGTAAATTCGCGTTTTTGTCCTGTACAATCAATGCGATATCCAAATGTTGATGATGGATTCTTCACGTGTGCCAGGTTTATGCCAGGCGATCAGAGCGTAATTGTTGGTGATTATTCTGGAGAAGTAAGAATTTATAATATTCACACAGGCAACGAAGAAGTCATCTTTCCCGCGCACGATAGTTACCTCATTCAACTTGAACCTAATAGAACGGGTGATTTGCTATTAACGAGTTCAGCCTGGAGATCGCCACTGTCCGCTCTTTGGGAACTGAAGGATTTAAAATTAACGTAAGTGATTTATGTCTACAATGTATGTCCTGATATTAAAAATCTCTTTTTAGTTATACATTTGAAGTGCAAGATTACGTTGAATTTAGCAAGTTAACTCAAGATAAAATAATAGGTACGAAAGGCGAAGTAGCAACTGTAAGTATTAAAAAAAAAGATGTAATCGTTATCTCATTCTCGATTGCTTTTCAATAGATATATGATGTACGAACTGGACAAGAAATTCATAGATTCATTCCTTCCATTCATAATCAATACACGAAGAACAAGGCTACATTTAGTCACAACGATGAACAAATTTTAACCGATGGTGTACTCTTTGATGTGAACTCAGGCAAACCTATTAGAAAACTAGATAAGCTAAATCAAACACAGAGCGGAGTTTTCCATCCAAACGGCCGAGAGGTAATTATTTATTGATGATATTACTTATTGTTTTAATTGCTTAATTTTGTTTAGATTATTGCAAATTGTGAAATCTGGGATATGCGCACATTTCATCTCTTGAAAACTGTACAGGAACTCAATCAATGCAATGTAACTTTCGCTAAAGTTAATAATGCGATTTTCGCATACTCTATGGAACAGGAAGATATGGATGAGGATCGGACGTTCGAATCCAGTTTCAAAACCATTGACGCCATGGATTACTCCAGTATTGCTACAATCGACGTTAAGCGAACTATTTACGACCTTGCAGTTAATAATTATAATAATCAAATCGCAATCGTGGAAAATCAAGGAGCGTACTTTTCTGTGCAAGAGTCAATTATACGGGTGTACGATGTAGGGCGGCGGCGCGACGTTGAAGATGATCAGGATGAAGACGAGGACGAAGATGATGAAGATCGTGATGATAACTCCGACGATGCATCTGACGTCTCCGAAAATCTTGAGGGTAAGTTTGTTTCATTCGAATTCTTCGTATTGTATCATTATTTTAGGAGGAAACCTTTTTTTACACGCGCTTAATGAAGTGCTGAACTTTGCAGACAGCAATGAGATTGATGCCTTAGGCGAGGGCGAGGGCGATGAAGACGATAATTTCGGCGAAGAGGATGAATCATTTTCATTGGGTACTGATGACACGTACACCGACCTTTCCGATGGGACCTTGGGCTCGACAAGCGATGAGTTCGAAGATGAAGAGAGTGATATATTAGTCCTCTAACTTACTTTCAAAGTGTTCTTCCTATGCAATTCTTTGCTGCATTCATAAATGCACAAACGTTGTTCTTATTTTTAAATTTGATAAAGTAATAATGAAAGTTAAAACATCTGTGTTAGTACACTGCTTAAGATATAATTATTTATGGAAAGAAGAGTTTATTTTTGTGTAATTACTTCATTTCTTGTAGTTTGGGTAATTTAATATGTTATTCTCTTCTATCATTAAATTCATTTCCAGTTAATTGTATATTTATATATAGTTAACTTAGTCTTAATATGGATAGTAAAATCAGAAGTTGCTCAGTCCAATGAATTTTTATCACTATTTCATTACTATATTGAACTTGAACATGGGGGGAGACGAGTATAAAACATTATTACATCGGTTGCATCGGTTAGGTCACATTGAATAACAGAAACATGAGCGTGAATATTGAACAAATTGCGTCGATTGACTGCCTTCTTTTAGGGGAAGGACCGCATTGGGATCCACCAACAAAGAGCTTATATTTTGTTGATATTGAAGGAGAAACTATTCATAAATATACACCTGCTACAAATGAACATACCAAGGCGAAAATTCGTGGGTGATTGATTAAATTGCTTTAAATACCATATTTGATTATAATTGTAGAGGGAAATGGTGGCAAAATTTCATTAATTTTGCCAGTTAATAAGAAATCAAATCAATACGTTATATCGATCAATCGAAAATTGGGTATTACAACATGGGATGGAAAATCTGATGAAGCAACATTTGACCTTCTTGCTGAGGTTGAGACATTGGAAACACTTGTATCAAATCGCATTAATGATGGAAAATGTGATTCTTTAGGGCGTGTCTGGTTTGGTACCATTGCGCCTAATGATCATCCAGGAGATGTCCCACCAAATGCATCATTTTATTCTTTGGCTGCCTTGCAAGTGAAACAGCATTTCTCTGGAGTCAAAATTTCTAATGGATTGGCATGGAACTCTGATAACACAAAATTTTACTATATAGATTCCTCATTCAAATGCATTTATGTATTTGACTTTAATTTGGGAGCTGGGACTTTAAGTATGTTATGAATAACTGTCCTAATTTTTTGGAAATTTATATATATTATACTATATATTACAGCCAATCGTAAAGTGCTGTTTGATTTGCCAAAAAATGGTATTGAAGGATTTCCAGATGGAATGACAATTGATACAGAAGGTAATTTATGGGTTGCTGTATTTGATGGAAGCTGTATTTTACAAATCTCGGGTGCTGAAGATAATAAATTACTCAGGAAGATTGACATGCCAGCCAAACAGATAACTTCTGTTTGTTTTGGAGGGGAAAAATTTGATGAGTTATATGTTACAACTGCTAGAATGGACCCATTACTTAATCCATCAAGAAATGGTGGATTATACAAGATCACTAATTTAGGCTGCAGAGGATTCGTTGCAAATAACGCTTTAATAAAGTAAAATCAATTCATGTATCAAATAAAATAATAATGGAGACAATTTATTATGATAAATTCACAATAATAATAGCATTTAATGTGAGTATTTAATAAGCTCACAACACAATACTTGATGTGGGCACTTAGTACCAGGCATGTGATTAGCTGATGTAACGCGCTGCCTTTTAAGAAATTTCTCCTGGTGTGCAGAGTCCCTTGGTTCAGAAATTGTATGAGTAAACTGGTAAGTTGATTTTTCCTTATACGAGTACTAATATTTGTCGCTGGGCGCGCTACCGATTGGACAGAAATGATATGTCTTGTAAGTTGCATACATTGAATTTCATGGTGATGTCCAGGAAATCTTAACCCCATTATTGAGTCAGATCTAAATAAGCGACTTGTTTGTTTACAAGTGTTTCTTAAATTAATTTAAGATGATTCGTAAGTTCAATAATTCTTTTGTGTGCCTTAAACGTTATTATAGTGATCAAGTGAAAATAACTAATAGTAAAGTACTTAATAGTTCTCAAAATACAAGAAGAGAACATAACAGAATACAGACATGGTCAATTCATTCATATGGGGATATAAATGAATTACAATTCACAAAACAACGATTGCCGTTTATAAAGAAGTCTACAGAAGTTCTTGTAAAAGTTAAGGCAGCATCACTTAATCCAATAGATTATATGATGATCAAAGGCTATGCACAATCAGTTGGTAGATTCTTCAGAAGTAATAGTCTCGAATTTCCATTAACTTTAGGCAGAGACTTCAGTGGAATTGTCTTGGCTAAAGGTCAAGAGGTAGATCATTTAAAAGTGGGTGATCATGTGTATGGGGTATTACCATTTCATCAGCAGGGAAGTCATGCTCAGGTCATAGTTGCTGACAAATCAATGGTAAATACTTAGCTTACTTGAATACTTAACTTCATTTACATGGAAATTCACAGTGAATTGGTTTCAGACATCTGTAAAACCTGC
The DNA here is from genome assembly GCA_963978815.1 of Aleochara curtula. Lineage (NCBI taxonomy): Eukaryota > Metazoa > Arthropoda > Insecta > Coleoptera > Staphylinidae > Aleochara > Aleochara curtula. The sequence goes on from OZ022219.1 coordinate 1,309,507, forward strand.
AGATTTAAGTTTTGTGGATGCTGCATCTGTATTTTATTCTGGTTTAACAGCATGGTCTGCTCTATATTTATCTGGAGAGCTTTGCATTAGGAAGCCCAATAATTACAAAGTACTCATTACAGGAGCTTCAGGTGGTGTTGGCACAATTGCTGTTCAAATGCTTGTTGCATCTGGAGCCAATGTTGTTGCATCCTGTTCATCAGATGCTAAAAGTTTAGTTAAAAAATTGGGTGCACACAAAGTGCATGACTATCGTGATATAAACTATATTCAAAATGTTGAAAGTGATGGACCATATGATATTATTCTTGATTGTGCAAATATTGGCTATGAAAAGGTTCCGCAATCCTGGCAGTATGCCAAATTTATCACTTTAAACTCGCCTTTAGTTAAAAATACTGATAGATATGGATTATTAGGGGGTATGGCTGTGAGTGCTGGAGATTTTATAACTACTAATATTCCCAAATGTGCGAGTGGCCGAAGCATTCGTTGGGGATTCTTTGCACCGTTTCATTCTGGTGTTGAATTCATTCATAATTTGATCACTAATAAAAAGGTAGGATGTAAAATGTCCATATCAAAATAATACAAGTTGGAATATAGTTGCAGCCAGTTGTCCATCAAGTTTTTGAGTTCAATGAGGTTCCAAAAGCGTTTCAACGATTAACGCAAGGAAATATACAAGGGAAGATTGTTATTAATGTGGAATAGTTGTAAGTAAACTGAAGGTATGTCAGACACCAGATGATTATTATACAAATTATTTTTATTGTTCATTATTTCAATGAGTGCACATAATTATTTAGTGATAAGCAGAATGGTTTTGTTTTCTTAGACTAATTATCGCAGAGGTGTTAATATATAACGTTTTCATATTACTTTTACTATCAAACGATCTCTTCTTGCATTGCTCTTAATTCGAAAAATAATCCTTAGGCATTTGGTTGGCTATTACAGCAAAGTTATACAAGAACAGAGACAAATAAATAAACAAAGTTTGATACCCAATAGCGTTAAGTTAGAGTGCAATTTTTAATTAATTTTCTCTATTATTTATTTTAGCAATCGGAAGCTTCAAAGTCCACGCCAGTTGGTGGTTTTGTATTTGCTGTCCTGGAGGATAAACGATCCAGAGCAGCAGCGGCCCCAGAACGCATCGCCTCCTTCTCGGATTCCTGAGCAGTAGATGTGGATGTATTCAGTTTCGATGTGCCCAGACTAACATTCGGCGAACCAGGAGTCGCAGTCTTCTTGTTCAGCAATGAGTTGAAGAAGTTTGCTAAAACGCCTTCGCCGCCAGGCGTGTTTACAGTTTTTGAACAATCCAACTGCAACAGGTAAGCATCCAAATTGTTAGTATTTATGTAATTGGCATAGGGAACTTGCACTTATGTTCAATGAATAGTTGTGATTCACGTAAATACAGTATCCGTATAATGACGAAGCAAAGCATACATTAAATGCATCGGCATGCATACAGACGATCAGCCAAGAAATGCAAGTCCCCTACGGTTTACCTTTTTGACTGAGGTTTGTAGCCCTGACGCGCTGGTTCTAATATTCACCTTGCTTGCTCCCGTTGAACGTAATGGAGAGTCTGAGATACGAATCAGTGGCGGTGCTGCTGCACCTGCTGCCAAAAGTAGTTGCTGTTGTTTTATGAGAAAGCCTTGCTCTTCTTCCACTGTGACTTCCGGTTCTCGGCTGATAGTCTAATAAATGAAATCGATTAATTTAAAAATTCATAATTTATTTTATAAATACCTTTCTAGTGACGGGCTGTACGATCAAATCACCGTAATAATCATCTGGTTTACAAGTGTGCATATTTTCATACAAAATTGAAATCTTCTTCATGTTGTCCCACCCTGCTGGACTATTATTTAAATAAATAAATGCTATTGAATTCCAATAATTGAATCATACTTACATAAAGACTGCGTCTTTTTCGACTACTAAAGCTGGCGTTCTGAATGGAAATCCGTAGATACGATGCGTTAAATATTTATACAATAAATCACAATTCTTGTCTTCCTTGGCACTGGTATAGAAAAGTGCAGCACCGTACTGCAAGCAAAATCGCCGAATCCACTGTTGCATAAAATCTAAGTGCTCATCCCTGTAGTCATGCTCTTTTTCAAGTACTTGCATATAATCAGTCTGCATAAACAATGAAATTAAGAAGTCTGTTCTTCAATCTATGATAACTACTCACTTTAGTTACAACAACTACAATATCCAATCCTAAATTATTAGTTAAAGTTCCTTCTGGTAAAGGCGTGGTTTCTTGAATAGCATCATCACCCTCAGCTAAATTTCTGGAGCTCCTTTTCATTGGAGATGCTGGATCCAATTCATCACCAGGTTCATAATAATCATGCCACATCTTCACAATGTGGTGTCGGCGACTTTGGCGTAGATCTATGTCCAATTTCAGTTTGTCTAGGTGATCAGCAAGCACTGATGCCCAGTGTTGCAGTTGATCTAATATTGCCCAAGGTGCTGTCATTGTAACAGTGAGTATTACCAATGTGTGTTGGAAAGTATCTTCATTTAGGGCAAAATTAAGTAAGCCACTTAAAGCTGGATCTCCATCCAATACCCAAACGCTAAGCCTTGTATGATCTGTAAATCAAATAGGATTTGCTATATGCATTTTTTATCATTAGCAGCAGTACTTACCATCTCTATAATCATCTCTCACATCAATATATGCATACTCAAGTCCTGAACCCTTTTTGGGATCTTCAACACCCTGAAGTTTTGCAACAAGTGTGGTTTTACCACTTTCGTTATCACCTAATACTAGCACCTGCTTGTAGGATGGCAACTTTTGATTGCCATGATTCTGCACATCATTCAAAATTGAGGACCTACAATTATAATACTAGATAAAATGTAGTTCTAAGTACCGTTAGTTGAAAGTACAGACCATAAGTTTCCTTTATCGGCAGCTTCTACGCTTTTTTCGCCTGCAAAAACCTCTGAAGTGGGAGCCATTATTGCATCCGTCCCGAAATTGCGAATGACACTATTTATTGATACAGTTTACCACGTCCAGCATGAAGTGTAGCACTCTATTTTAACTTATAAACATAATTGATTATACCATATACATTAATAATAATATCACTACTATTACTCACTTCGACTATAGGATCTGGCCTTGCGCACCTTACATGTGTGACGTTGATCGTATTGGATCGTATTAGCCCCCTGTCGTCAATATTTTCAAAGCTTCAAATAAATTAATTTTATTAATCTTATATTTATTTCAGACTTATATCTACGTAAAGAAATGCGAATTCAACATCAATTTTATATGCTTTCTATTTGGACATTAAATTTAAATACATTTATTATTTATTGGATATATGTGCAACCACTTTGAAACCATGGAAGGTTATAAACTATGAAACATATTTGAAATTCTTTCTAAATAGATTTATGGCGAAATATATTAGTTAAACAGCCTATTCTTAATTGTTTTGCAATAAAGGTTGGTTTTAAATGTCCGGGTGACAGCAACGCCACTAGATACAGGAGCACAACACCACAAAAAGATCGGCAAACAATATGGCCGCGGCTTCTTCTGGTCGCTCTCTGTATATTCTATTTTGAAAAGTGAAGTTTGGGTGTTTTGTATGTTTATTCTAAGTTATAAAACCGAGGAATCTATTTGAACACCTTTGAGAATTCAGTTACATTAATTGTTATTGTTGATATCTATCGCGTTGTGAGCCAAACGTGGACGATTGTGATTGTTTGTAGTGGGTTTGAGTGGTTTGTTTATAAAGTGTAACTGTTCATTCCAGCAATAACTATGGGTAGAAAGGGTGGTCATAAGCGACAAGCCAGTGTGGATGCACGCAGACAAATTTTAAAAGTGCGAGGGGATTATTTAGAACTGTCTGACGACGATGACGAGGATGATGATGAAGTTATTGAGATTACTGAGGCTCCAACTAAGAAGTACAAAGTTAGTTCAAGAAAGTTTGATGGAGGTATTTAATCATTACAATTTTAATATAATTCCAAAGATGGTATATAAATGCGTTGTAGAACGAAATGTATTGCGGCTCACTCGTCTTGATTCTGAACCAACTTTGGAAATGGATGTTTGGGTGGATGATTTAAGTCCAGCACAACTTGCAGCTAGGAAAAGTGCTATTCTTTCTAGAGAGGCTGTTCAAACAGTGATTGAAGATGTCGTTAAGTTAAACGATGGACGTCTTCTTCTGGATACAGTTGCACTGACTGCTCTGGAATTGCCAGGGTATATGAAAAAAGAATTAAACCGCCCATCAACTGGTGGAAGGACTGGTCGACCTCCAGGACGGCCACCAAAAAACTCACAACCGCCTGCTGCGCCACCGAAAACAGGTTACTCAATCATCCTTGATCCAGCAACTTCTGCAATTCTAGGAGGTGCAACAAATAATGCTGCTGCAGCGTCTACAGTCCGGACACCATCGCCGGCAGTGGCGCCCAAGAAAAAGTTTTGTAAAACATATGGGGTATGATTTTTTGGCTTTCTGTGTATTTCTACTAATACGTTTTTGTATGTATATAGGATTCAACTGGAAATGCATTGATGGCTCCTATTATACGTACAGAATTGCCGCTCATGTCCCAACAGCCAACAGTGCTTGATGCCATAGTTGATTTAACTTCAGATGATAATCGTTCAACGGCTGACTCGAAAGAAGTGTCATTTAATAGATTACAAGGTAAGACATTCCCATCGTTAGTTGTCGTTGCCAGGCCAAATTTACGAGTGCCAGTTGAAACGTCTTTGAATGAATCACGTAACGAACTAGATCGCAGTGTGAAGAAAATTTTATGGTATCCCCCGGCGCAGTTTACTGAATATTTGATCCAGCAGGGGCTGGTCAAATCGGAACATTATTGTCAGACGCACACAAATACAAAATTAAAATTGGGCATGTACAGTGACGCCAGTCGCTTTCCATTTTCGGGCGGATACATCTGGATTTCGGAGTGTTGTCCGCCAAAATTTGTCTCAATTTTTTACGAATCATTCTTCGATGGACTACATTCACCCACAGTTAATTTTAAGTTGCTCTACCATTGGGCATGCCAGACCAACGTGCAAAATATACTTCAATGGGTAAAAGTTGAAAACGTCTACTTAAAAGGTCTGTACACCTTGTTGCGGGGTGTGTGCACTATAGCACTACATACGCATTTGGAGCCATTGGGCGGCAAGAACTCTGTCGTTGAAATTGGCGTGATTTCCCTGGGTACGACGAGTCAGGATGGTGCTAATAGACATGTAAAAGTTGAAGTATTAGGTGTATTGGATACCGAAACTAAGAAACTGATGTTGCGAGCAGCAGATCCTAATGATATTGATTTTGCCGGCAAGAATTATAAAAAGCGATTTGTTAAAATACTTGAAAGTTTATTGGAGTGGGTGCACCCTGATAGTACACTTGTTGTCGATTTGACAATTGAAAAGCAATCTTTACATGCTCTTGGTTTTAACGATGTGGTGCGAAGCGGAGCCAATGGAAACAGTAATCATACCATAATGGATTATCTTCGACGAATTGTGCCACGCATGTTTCAAAATACGTTATCTTTGCTGTCACGTCCAATAATTCAACAATTCCTGGATGAGTTGGTTTGGCGAGAAATATATGGCACGAATCCGAATGAAGCATTTGAAAATATTCTTAAGCACCTTGGCGAGCAAACATGTGCAGATACGCAGCAATCATTATTCACAAGATTAAATAAGGTTGCAGCGAATCCATTTAAAAATTGGTCACTTGATCCAAAGAAAAATGCTGGGTCTGATAAACGTATTAAAAGAAAAAGTGGTTTGCCAGTGCAATCTACTGACCACATTGGCCAAATCCCAAACAAAACTCAGTCGACTAAACAATTAACGTCTTTAGAACAGTACTATTATGGAACTGTGGAATGCACTACTGAATTACCAGATATTAAATTGAAAGTACAATGTCCTTTATGTGAAAAGATTATCAATAATAATGAACAGTTATTGTTGCATCTATTCAGGCATGTTATAAACGGCTTGTATTTTTGCAAATACTGTCTATTTGATTGTGGAACAAAGCACAATTTATATACTCATGTTGAACATAAACATGCAATACAAACGAAAGGTGGACGTTATTTTAATTGTCTTATTTGTCATCAAAAATTTCTTTCGAGTTGTACTTTGGGAGAGCATATGTCATTGGATCATTTTCCTTCGGAGCTGCCATACCACTGCGGATCTTGCGGGTATAAAACATCGTTTCATAAAAGCATTATTGATCACTTTTATAAACAACATACAAATCAATCAATGCTGCAGTGTCCGTTATGCTTATATACTGTTGAGGTTCCTGGAGATGAAGTCAGCTGCTCTTCAATTGTAACTTCTTTTATCACGCATTTGAAAGCGCACTTGAAAAAGTCGAAAAGTCTCAAATTCAATCCCGCAAAGTGTGACAAGTGCTGTTTGACATTTGTTACAAGAGAAGAAGTTGAGAAACATGGTAAACGACATATTTGCTACAAAGAAGTGGCGAATTTTGAACCTCATCCTGAGCCCGATATTACACACATGGTTCCGAAGAGCATTCGAGATAAAGATGTTCAGGATACAAAGGAAATTGATTACGCGGTAACGTTTTTATTACCGGATTTCTACAAATGCAAGGAATGCAATGATAATATATCTGAAGATTCGCATTTTAAGTATGTAATTATTTATTATATTCATATCGTATTATGTACAATTTTTCTGTTTGCAGGACAATTATGTATTGCCAGAAAGGTGATTGCAAATATCAAACTTTGTGCCGATCAGCGATGACAAGTCACAAGAGTATTTGTTCAAGCCTACAAAGTAAATTAGAGCCATTACCTTTGGAATTTCGATTATTTTGTGTGTGTGGTTTTAGCAGTAAAGATGGTGATTGTCGTAACATTACAATATGTTGCATTTACTTAAATTATATTCTAATCGTTTTTGATTTTAGGCAATGTTACAGCGAAACATCTTTCTATATGCGAACGGAAATCAGCATATCCCTCCCAGGAGGCGGCTGAAAAAGCTTCTATTGCTCCGGACATGTTAGACGTCTTGGGCCTCGTTCGCATATTAGATGAAGACATCGCCAAACCATCAAAGGGAACTATCTTGCGAAAACGCAAACGCAGGCGAATTTTAAGTGATGGCTCCGGAGAGGGCAATTCGGATGAAGATCCTGAATTTGATATAGCTGGCGATAAATCTCGTACCCCTGGAAAAAAGCAAAAGCCCGAAATGGATGATCAGAGTATTATTGACACAAATTGTGAACAAGCAAGTGATCAGTCTGCCGTGATTGTGGATGAGCCAACTTTACAAAGCAACAATATATCTTGCAGTGATGAAGATAATTTGAAAGCTATTATAGATATTGCCCAACCGATTGAAAAAGGGCTTGGAGCCAATGCAGTTGAATGTGGCGACACAAAATTGGACACATTTCCCACCGATCCTTCAAATACCAGTGACAGTAATGTAAATTTAACCAAGGATAATACCACAATGAATCAGACTGTTTTGCCATTAACTCAAGATGTATTGAGCGATCCTATGGAAATTGAGTAGCGATGTTTTGGCATAGCACTTATATATTAATCATGAATGCAATGTTAGTTTAATAAGTATGTATATTTAGTTTTTAATATTTAATACAGTGTATGTATTCATATTATGCCTATGAATGAATTTATGTAAATAATGTCAAATTTTTATTAAATAAATGTGTTTAGAACATGTATAGCTTACATTGCGATAAAGAATCCTTTTTCTTGTACCCTTATGTGCTGAGGTAAAATGTGTAGATACGTTATGTGTTAAAAGTTAAATTTTTACTTTATACCCCTCCTAAAAATTACAAGCAGCAACTGTAGTTTGTTGGCCTGGTTAGTAAGGTGCATTTGTTCGATCCAAATGTCTCTGGTTCAAGTCCTGTGCGAGGCAGCTAAATTTTTCGTATCCTATTTAAACAAATTTGAAACAATATGTGCAAGATCGAATTTCGCTATAGCAACCGCATTCCGTAGCCTAGTGCTATGGTCAGTGGATGTGATCTGAGTGTCTCGGGTTCGATCCCCGACAAATATACGTTTTAAATTTTAAATTTAAATAAGTGAGAGTATAAGGACAAGATCAAATTCAGGTATAGCAACAACACTCCATAGCCTAGTGGTCGTGGCTATGGATGTGGTCTGTGTGTCTCAGGTTCGAATCCTGAGAATAGCAGCTTGAATTTCTAAGTTTTCATTTATTTGTACGCTTGGGGGCACCAACGGACTTAACTATAAGTCCAATGGGGCCCCCGGAGGCGTACAGGAGCCCCATTTTTAGATTTTGAAGCCCGTACGTTAAGATCGTCTCAGGTTGGCCCACCCAAGCTTCGCTCCCCGGCAGACAACTTGTCGACTAGCTCAGTCGCTGTCTGACTAGTGACTGCCTCCCCATTCCCGATTTTCGTTACCAACAGGCCGATTTATTGACGTCATAGGGCAGGTGGCGCTTCTTTCCTGAAATAGGGACTTAGAATTATTTTCCAAGTGCTTGCTTTGAATACAAGCGGTATAGCCAATTGAATGACCACCCCAGTTAAGAAGTACCTCCGTCTGACGCGAAGTAACTGCTTGGGAAGTATTTGCCGTTAAGATTTTAAATTCCGAAAAATTTTAGAGCCCAGGATTCGAACCCAGGACCTCTCAGTTACTAGGCAAGTGTTTTACCACTACACCACTAACTGTCTTACTACAAACGTATTGAAACTTATACTTGTTGCATTATTTTCCATTAGAATTTATCGAAAGCGAGTTGTTTGGCAATTGCGCTATCCACTGTCATGAACGTCGTGAATATTCTAGTTAAAACTATTTTATTGTTAATAATATTTCGAAATAATAATAATAACAAAGTAGGTATCAAAGCTATAATAGATGAAATCAAAACCCGACAGATTGGGTATGGCTAAGGAAATTGCGGATTGGAATGCGAAAGATGCGATAAAAACGAAATAGTAATCAACAAATAACTTTCATTAGTTATATTTAAAATTTATATATATTTTAAATTCATTTGGTCCACAGGAAATTTCTCCAGAAGTTTACCTGAACTTGGCCCACCAAGTTAATTACATTTACATAATTATATTTTCAAATAAATCTCATCCATGTGGTATATATACGTGTAATGTAATGCCAAGCCATTAAAAGGTCGCATTGTCAAGATCTATATAAAATATTATTCACCACTTACTTATTCGTATTAGAAGATTGAGTATCGTCACAAAATGCAATTTGATCAATTGATTTGCCTTAAGACTATTGATGTAAGTAAAGCAATGAAAAGTTTTTAAAAGTTCACATACTCATATATAATATATATTTTTCTTAAATTAGGAACCGTTAGCACGAACATCAACGCCTATGAAGAGGAAACCCCATGGACGCCATTCAAATACCGATCTAGCATTTCAGGAATTCCAAGCAACCATGGAATGTCCGCTAAGTATTGGGACAATCAGAGGAACTCAGCCAATTAAGACAGCTGATGTCGCTGGTCATTTTAATATGAATTCCGCGCCTTATGTAACTTCGTCGCAAGGTAAATACCGAAAGCAGCGCATAAAAACTAGAATAATTAGAAAAATTCGCAAATTTTTTCATGCTTTATATGAAATGTTAGATTCTTAACTTCTTAGCTTTACTTAAAATCAACTACCGATATTAATTGCTCCTATCTATTGTATTTTGTATGATACGCCAACGATTGAACATTTCTGTATACCTATATATTATTGTACTGTAATAAATATTTTTAATTTTAATATTGAAATGAAACTATTATTTAAACTTGCAGATGTAAAGGAACAATCATAAATCGATAAAAAATTCATTTCTTACTGCCAAAGTCACGTAAAGAAACGTTAAGTTATTATGCGTAATCTGCCGAACAAAATTGATATTATTAAGTCTTAATAATAATTTTACAAAATAAAATAACTTACCATGGGTCCATAACAATAAGTTTACGTGGACTACTGATAATTATAATTATTAGAATGATTTAATTATCGGTTTAATTATATGGTAATTGTGATAATTATATTGTTTATACTTAATTACATTGCGATGATATATAAATTCAGCATTTCGAGCTCACCTATCATTCAATTTTAAGTATCTCTGTTGATAATATCTCCTCAATCCCTAATAATTTATCAAAATGCTTTTCTCTCAAACTCTTAATGTAAGTATCATATTCTTAGAGACTTAGCATATTATTAACGCCAATTGTATTTATCAACAGGAACCATTAGAACGCACTTCAACACCAGTTGTTCAAACTACTGATCAAAAGAAGGATGATGTAAATTTTGAAAAATTTGAAAAGATATTACGGCAACCTTTACACACCGGTGTTCTGCGAGGAATTTATGGACCAAAGCCAAATATTCTAAGTGGCCATTTAGTCATGAGCCCACTTAGGCGTCCTGACATCTACCCCACCTACACCATTCGGCTCCCCAAGGAGGAATCTTTCGTTATAGAGCAAAACCCCAACGAAGAAAGTAATGGGTCATTAGAAATGTTCAGAGAAGCCATTAAAAATCCGCAACAAACACCTAAAATTTCGGTGAAGCCAAAGTATGGAAATATTGTTCGGCGCCAACCGAAATTAAAACCGAGACAGTTGCGTAGAAACTTGGAGTGAAGAAACATTCCCTCTGAGAAATAGGACGAAATCGAATAAATGATTTATAATAATTTATAATAAATTTTGTATCTATGTATTATAATAAAAATACGTTGTCCTTGTATATTTCTGTCTTTCAATACCATTTTGTCTTTCAGGTGTGAAAGGAAGTCACGTACTTCAACTTATTGTTTATGGCTGCATTAACCATAATGAAAATGCAGATGCTTATACGTATTTAAAAGCATTGAACTTGGCACCAAGAAGCTTGATTTTGCGATCACTTTAGTATTACGCCAACGTTTGTAGTGTAATGTGTGACATATTAGTATTAAATTAAGAAGTTATTCGTTGGCACATTAACAATATAATGAGTGATATTGATAGTGTGCGCAAAGGTATACGTTTAGTTCGTTTCGATTTTGCAATTTCGATGTTGTAAACGATTTTTCTCTTTGATTTAAAGAAGCCTTAAAAAGCAACGAATATAAACGATTGTTGGCCAGAATGAAGAAAGGTTATTCATTTCCACTACGACGATTTAAGAAGTAAGTAAAATTATTTTCTAATTTCGTTAAATTATCAAAAGATGCGCAACCTAGAAAAATTAATGACGTCCACCTCAAGAAGCTATTTACTATAGTTTATGTCTTTGAAACATAGTTATTAATACTTTTAAGATACATTCCCGATGATTATAGTGTGCCAAAAGACTATTGAATAGGTAAATAAATTTAATATGCACCATTACAGCTATTTAAAAGCAACTATTGCAGCCAAATAGAAAGTTTAATGAAGGTTCGTTTAGGCATTTCATAAACGTAAAGCGCTTTTAGTGCAATTGGCTGGAGGATTCACACTTTACTTTCCACCTGCATGCTTCAAAGGTAAATCTTTCAATGATCTCAAATCAATTTACATCTTATACGCACATAAAAGTAATATAAAGTGTTTGCCTGCCTGCTCACCTTCATCCGGCACACGAAGATGTATCAAGGCAAAATATTGTAACGGTAAAATGCATACTTGAGACTTTGCGATGCGTCCCTAGCCTAAACGTCCTTTCACTTTATACAGCTACAAAAATTAGGGAATTGAGTAGTTAGCGCTAATGGTATATTCATATTTTTCATCCAAAGTACCTACTTTATCGTCAACACATTGTAGTGACGACCATCAATTGAATGGTGCATTGTAATCAAGATTCTAAATTGTCGTGATGATTCTTATTGAAATTTCTTGCACAATGACAAAAAGTGTTATGAATAATTTTACTCTCTGGTTAAACCGCCTGTATTTGTTCAATTATATTAAAGTTAAGTTAAGTACATTCACAACCGGAGAAGTTGAGAAGATGGCAAGCAGTATAAAGTTGTTCGGACATTGTATCGCCAAAAGCAAGAGTAGTTTTACGTTCGGGCGAAAGAGAAATTTCATTGTATCTCTTTTGCGAATGTGCACTTTACTCAATTATTCATTGTACATGAATAATTATTCTTAAGCCAAATTTGTGGGCTATTAGACAATTGGATGTAATTTCCCTAATAAATTAAATGAAAATTCCACTTTTTATAGTCCGTACTTACGTTTCTTATATGGCTATAGAAAACTCAGTGATCAGCAATAAAACAAATAAGAATTATTACAGACAATAAATTTTACAAGAAATTGCCATTTCAAATTATATTTCATGTATTAATTTTATTCGCTGTCTATTAATTGTGTTTGCAATGGTATTTAATGAGTGTACAAAGACGAGCAATAATACTCGGCACTTAATCGTACATACATATCTGCGCATTTATTTGTTAAGCAGTAATTTTCATTTTCCTCTGGGTAAATACTGGTTTTATGTGCTCGGGTGCGGAGCCGTTATCTTTACAGCATTTCGCAAGCGAGTAATGCGACATATTGCAATGCATTCCATACAAAACGTACACAGAGAAAAGTGGAAAAAATCTTGCGAGTGCCGATTGATTTTAATACAACGTGCATGTTTTCATCTCGCGCCTTGTATCCCAACTATATATAGAAAAATTTCAAACAACATACAAAAACAAAGTTGAATGGACTTTTTATGTTGCGTTGCCGGAAGATCGCTCTTACATAAACAACCAGCCAATCGATTTCGAGCCGAAATTTTCTATTAATTAGTGCCTAAGGAAGTGTAAATAAACTCTCATTTTGCATAAAATACATCAAACCTCTTATTACTCATTAATTAATGAATGAATTTAGAAATAGCCTGAGTAAAAATTTCTACGGAAATGGACGTATGAAATACATCATTAATTATTTAATATGAATACCAGACGTCATTATAATTTTTATTGTGAAAAGTTAATTTCTTGCTAATTAAGTGAATATTGGTATAAGTTTAAGAATGTGCCGAAGAAAACAAAGCATTCTTAAACGATGTAATTATTATCAGTGTTTAAACAATTAATTCAGTCAAGGTACACACAACTGACGCTGATTAATATTTAATTTTCCACGTTCATGACCGTGCGCGTGTCAGGTGGATCGAACGAGTATTGCTGTGCGCGCTTGCTTTTTTTACACTTGTTGCTGAGTTAGAAGTTACTTTTACCTACGTTCATAATATTAACTTATACTTGATTGCAATACTGTTTGAATGTTCATCATTTTGTAATATCTTGGACTGCATCAATCCACTTTTTGTGGCAGGCTTAATTAGTTGAATTGCTCTGACGAATTTTGCAATTTCATTAGCGCCATAATCATAGCTTTCAAGCAAAATGAAAGGGAATTGTGTATTCGAAATATACTTAGTGAATGTTGCGCGTGATCTCTACGAAAACGACGTCGACGAAACTCAACACTGATAGCATTCAGCACTAGTGTGTACTGCAAGGTGTACGCGGTCGTGCTTCATTCCGCGAACGCGCGCGCTTTACGAAAGTAAAGACAACGACGGCATCATCACCGTCGGGCATCCGACTTACCGCCAGAGAGGTGCTCTGAGAAAGTAGGGTTGGTCCGCTGGAGAATGGACTACAACTACGCGTCAAGTTCTTCATCAACAAGAACATAAAGTTCTTCGCACTATTGCTTCCGACGCGCATTCGGTTGCGCGCGCTGTTTCAAATTCGGCGCTTCTTGTCTAATATCATTAAATGGCCGCATTCGCATCATCAATCAAATATTGTGTTTAATTAGATACAAACCGAGGAATAGTCTAGTGTTATTTTATGTGGTTGACATTCTGGTGCGAACTGATTAGAATTAGAACTCGGTGGCGCGCAATGTTACCGCAGGACTCGATCGCGTTAGCGATCACCACTGGACTTGGGTTTAGTGTCCTTGCAGGCATCTTTAGTGGGGTGGTTTACATTATTACAACTGGATACAAACGCAGGAGGTAATGTGCTAATCCAAGTTGATAAACGGCCTTGACAATTATTTACGTTTTCATTTGGCAAATCTTAATCTGGTCACGTTTTTTATGCGGGCAGAATATGCGTGTGTGCAATTATGCAAGTACACAATGTCAAAGTGCGCACTCGATAAATGCGGTCATTGAAGTCTTACGTCTGACAATTCCTATAAAATTCCTTGAGATTCTAGTTCGGCAAATTATAACAATAATGTCAGTATGTTGACAACAGATGGTTAGTGTATGTCCTAAAATCTTGTAGAGTGATATTATTACGTTTCCTTGAACGTTGTAAATTTTAATTTGATTTATAGAACGATTATAGTTATTATCTATGAGCGCATGAAGTTCAAGAGAAATTTGAATAAAAAAATGTTTGACATTGAACTTTTATCGGGCAAAATTTATATATTTTTCCATTATGGTTATTCGAGCATTGCATAAATTGAAATTATCATTTATATTACATTAACACTTTTTACTTCTACATTCCAAAATATTCTTTATGCTATTTTCGCACAACAATATAATATTTACAAACAGGTGTATAAAACAAACTAATTACAATAATTGAGATATAATTGAAATGAAAAACATAGGTAAGTAGTTACGACCGTCGAGAAAGATTATAAGCAATAACAACAATAACAATAACATGTTAATGGATCAATAATATTATGCTGCTTAACATGTAACGGTGCAAATGTGTTTTCTTGCATCACTATGTAAAACAATAATAACAGTAAGATGTTCATTGCGAGCAATAAACGATTATGAAATAAACGATTGAATTATAAAATGTTAAACAATCCAAATTGGTATTCAGATTGTAAAGATATTACTTTTATATATTCACTAATGCCATGTATGGTATAACAGGTATACTTAATTCGATTTGTGACATTATTGACTTTCACTAACAAGTTATTGAACGTTGATAAAAAAATAGCAATTTCAATTTAGCCAAAAGCAATTCGAGCATAACTCAAAAAATGTGAGCCTGAATATAAATCAATTTGAGGATTTAATCGATTTCTTTTTCGCATAACACTAGATGGATAAATATATATGTTGAATATGTGACAGGCATTTGCTTTAAGCTTGTCATAATGAATTACAAAAAGTGAAATAAATCTTCTGGCATAGTTTGAAAGTCTTTACAGAAATTTGAAACTATTTGATACGTTTAGATTTATTTCGTAGAAAGTCTAAAGGTATATGAAATTATTTGTAAATATCAAATGCTTTTAACGTGGAAAAATTTTCACGGCAATTGAATCTTTAAATCCACTCGCTGTTCCGACCAATTCCGCATCCCAAAAGGGTGTTCTGATTATAGATAAATAGGTACTTTATCATTGTACTCCTTGTTACAGTGCAGTAGCATCCACCAGCTTTTTTACGGAAATGAAAGACTACGATTATTGGAATTATATTGAATAGTTGTTTAATGCAAAAATTAAACAATAAAAAAAGATTTAATTAAATTCAATTTTTGATATTATCTTACGGAATAAATCGACTTTCAGAATTCGTTTAAATTATTTCAATATCTAAAATAGTTCAAAAGTTATCAATTTTTAATTGCCCCCATGCATTTCTTATGGGAGCATAATTGGCGCATAATGACCCGCGTAATGTAGTATCGATGAAAAGAGATAGGTATACGCGCAGTCGTGGTTGCTAGGGAATCTCCTTAGTTACCATGCATGCAAATGCCATAAGAGCGGCCATCATGGATTTTCAGCCAATCAGCGTTAAGTCAAAAGTGCATGTGTACTCTGTCACTCAGGTGCGCTGCAGTGCGCGCCTTAGATTATTATGATTAATTATTGTAGAATTTTAAATTTTAATAACTTTTTTAATTCTTAAGATATTTTGATGAAATTTTCAGCATTTTTTAAAAATCTACTGCTCTTCACAAATATGTAATTTAAAAAATTCAAAAAAAATTATAACAATAGTTATGGGTATAAGAACCATACACTAAATTATATGCATACTTTGCGTGTTTTTTTATATTAAAAGTATGTTTCAGCTAGTTTTATATAAAATTCAAAAGAACACAATATATTTCCTTTTTATTCATGCTTATTTGACGTTTTATTTCCACATTTATTAGAAAATCATTAAACTACTGTTGCGTCCGCTTTTTTCTCATCCTCAGCAAATTGTCATTTGCACATTTCTTGTTTATACAACGAATGACAAGTGTTAAGCCCGCATATTTATTAAATATTTGACTAACAACTAATCCCAAAACACCATACGACTATTTCTAATACGAGACCAAAAATAAAATGTTTCTCTTTGCACAGATAATAAACCAAGTTTGGTTTCTTCTTGAGCGTGTATGTATGCGCCTGATTGAGAAATAATGTATTGATGTCACGTGCCATTGGCGTTTGCTGGTTGTAATTTTATTTTTTGTACGAGTGCATTTCACAATTTTGTTTTTCTGGAACACGCGTCATGCCCATTAGAAGCATGTACCTGTACGGACGATAAAGTCAACAAACGCATTTACTTATTTAAGCAACACTCATCATCAGACGGACGCCTTCGTCCAAATTGCCTCCAAGGCCATGAAGGATGAACACACAAAGAGTTTGAAAGCAATGGGAAGCGAGCAAAAAACTAGGCTTGAAAGTATCTTCATATCTCGCTTAATTAAATCCAATTTAATTCCGCTCAATCTGTACTTTTGTTACACACGCAAATGAAATTTTGTAAGGCGCTCATTCATTCTTTTCATACTGCAGTCGAATGAATTCAATTTGGGATCCGCTCTTTCTTCAATTCCAATGAAGTGAATGTACGTACAGTTTCATTGCAAAAAAAAAACAATTGTTTGATTTCATCTGAGCCACTTGAGATGCATCTGTCAGTGTAAAAGTTTTAAATCATTTCGTCTCATTTTCTTCATGCAATGTAGAAACGTAATAAACTTAATACCTAATTACACGTTTAATATGAAAATTAAATGACTCTGTCCATATGCTGTTTAGTGCGGTATCAAGCGTATGAGAATACTATAAACTGCGATCATAATAATTCAGCGCGTTTCAGGTTTGAACGTTATCTAATTGCTAAATTATCCTTGACTTATATTGCTCTTGCTTGATCAACATTTAATCATAACGTCGCGTTGGTCACATGGAAAATTCTTGTCATTAATAGATCATTAACTTATTGGTTATTAGCAGCGTATTTGCATTTGAACGAACAGCAAAAAAAATGCAACGCATTTGCGAGAGCAGAGAACCGTTCGATATATTTATGTTGTTGCATTGAAATGTTTATCAAACTAATTTATATCGGATAAGCGCCTATAATATGGATTAATTCTATTGAATATTCATTTATGCAAAGCAAAAAGCACATGTAATTAATGGGCATTTCACTTGAGTAAAGATATATTGCGCATTTTACTTCAATTCTTGAATGACTTATGTAAATTTCAAATGCAAGATATGATAAATCTAAATTAAATCAACAAGTTATCATTCTTGCGGCGTGCACCAGAGTGAAAAGAGCGCCCACTTTGCGACTTCATAACTCTTCAACAAGTCATAGATAATTGATCAAATTTTGACCAATTATTAAGAACTAAATTATTTTCTTAAAAGTGAAAAAATTATGTAAATATCCATTACAGTTTACGAGATATTCATGAAAATATGCATCATTAAAGTTAATTTTCAGTACTCAGCTCTGAGGGTCAGCAAGTTTGTAATAATATGCGGACCTGACGTTTAATGACGCAAATCAAACAAGATTTGTGACATCAATTACTGATAATAAAACATGGAATAGAAAAAAAAGTATTATCTGTTGTCCCGTCGATAATAATCCGTACCTACTAGGAAAAAAACAAGTACCTATGTAAGACGTACGATTTTAAGTAAGCAATAAAAATCATAATATCTGCCATTACGCTCAAGCAAAACATAATAATTTTTATAAAATTGGAAAATCGGCGCATTGTGTGTGATTAAGTGTTTTTGTCGGATCACATTTAAGGAAGCAATTGGTAATTTATTTTATTGGCAATTACCGCCTAGACTTCTTAGACTAGGTCACCTCAAAGCAGCCCAATAATTTAGCAAAGCAAACCTCGTTAAGTAAGGACTGCTTCTTCTTACTGCAAGAACCCCATTCTTTTGTACAAGTACAATTGAAATTGCGTTATGAAATGATGCCAAACCTGATTAATTTCTGCATTCGTGCGCTCGATTCTTCTTAAATGAATGAAAGAACAAAGAGCGTTTCAAAAAGTACTTACAATTGTTATACTTTCATATTTTACCAATTATCATTATTAATGCTAAAATTAGTATAATTACTGTACCAAAACAATAATATACGTTTGATGATTAAAGTTAATAAGCTTGCCAACAAATTACTGTTATTGAAAGGTCGTTATATAAAATAAATCCACATGTGTAATCAATTGGTGTACCATTGGTGGTCACCGGAAATGTACGCAAAACAAGCAATATGAAGAGATCGGACGCTGGTTCCGGTTGAACGACACGTTGAGTGTCCACATACAACGTTGATGCGCGCACTTCCTGCGCACCTTGTATAACAGAACGAATAACGTTTTTACGAGTCAATTTAAATGCACGCATCAGCTGTGCCCAAAAATAGAGTAAATTTAATCATATGTAACGTATGTATGCGGGATAGAAATGCATCAAGTATCTATTTAAATTTCTCCAAATGGAACAGAGTGTTCTATAAATCATCCAAAATCAAATTCGCATATTCTTTTTTGTTATTAAAACAATTTCTTTATTTCTATACTTATTTAATTCCGCAAATTATTTAGCTATATCATTTTTACTTTTGAGTCTATTTCAATCGAAAGAATAGCCTCGTTTTTCGAAATTTCTAATGTCTATTTGAGTGCATTGTAATTGAATAAATATGTGATTGTTTCGTATAAATTTCACGCTTAAAATTTGAACAAAAATCGACATTTCATTGCATGCAGGTGAACGTTGAAAACAGTTGCGACATGTGGACGACTTCCAGTGTTTGTCGTGTCGTGTTTGAGTCCGCACCAACCGGAAATTAAAGAACAACCACCTTGCGCACGCGAGTAAACTCACTTGTTCAATTTAATGCCATTGTGTTAACGATTCCTGCATTAGAACGACGCCAACCTTTTGCATATCAAAATCGGCGTCAAGAAACGCGCATCATTATCATGAAAAGTCAGTGAAGTGAAATTTGTTCGTATAAAGTGCATCATTATTGGATGCTGCCATAAACAATACATGCGCGTGCGTGTATAATTATGTCTACAAAACTATACCTGTATGCAGTGTACAATCATCAAACGTAGTGTGCGCGAATAGAGACGAATGTAATGAAACTAGAAATTACCAGGCAACTATTGCATCTCTCATCATTTAGCTTTGGCAGTTTGAACTATTCCATCATTTTCCACGAACCAAATGATTTGACGGACGCGCGCTGCAATTACATCTGCGATAATTATCCAGGGTCGCATTCAATTCAAATTCGAGTGCGCAGCGCGTGAGCAAGGTAATAAAATGTGATTCTGTTTCGCGTGAAAGTACATTTAACTCATCGTGACTTATTCAATAGTTATAGCACTATAATTTATCATGCAATTGAATTATACACAAAGTGCGCATGACGAACATGCATAAAAAGAATTGTGGTCAGACACATTCATCCATAAAGGAATAAATAAATATTTAGCTACTAGTGGTTCTTACTCAATTAGTATAAATTAACTTTGCAACTGAACTTGGACGCAATGCGTTCCCGTTGCGCATATTTTGCGTGCGTAATCTTTGCACGAGTGCAATAAAAAGCGAATAAAAGAGAAATTCGCCTACCTTTTGCATTAAGTAATCGACTTCTTCCTTCTCCGACATTCTTCCATTCCCTCCGTCACGACTCCGTTAAGTTCATATCCTAGAACAAGAAGACAAGCAATTGTAGAATAGCGCACGTTGAATACAGAAAAAAGCTCAACGCCGGGAAATATCATAGGCAACAATTTAAACATGTTGTGGCGAAACATTGGCAAGTTTTATTTAAATTTTTGAACACAATATTCAATCCGAATTGGTATCACAAGCTGAACGATTTAATCATAGCGATCCTCGAGATCAAAATACAAATCAGCCGAACGTCGTCTTCGGTCCAATTCCTCTTCGAACGTTAAAATTTTCAAAACGACCACTTCGAAAGCGCAAACCATAAAAATAGCCATGAAAATATCCATATGCGTGCTAGATGCTTTCGGCACTCCTGGCGGATTATCCTCGAGCATTGTCAGAGTGTTGACCGAAGAACAGAGTAACCACATGAACATGTTTAATTTTTCGCTCCCTCTTAATCACTTTGCCAAATTATTTCGCGAAGAAGAAGATGATGATGATGAAGAATGTATATCAGTGCTGGTCACGTCTAATTATACGTAACAAATGTGAATATCCTCATTGTTGTCTGCCGTTCTACTTTCGCGCTCAATCGAACAACTCTATTGATGGATGAATTAATTTAATTGATATGGTCCCCATTGGTCTGGATGCGGGCAATAATTAAACTGGAATTTATATCCAATTCCTCTAGCTCTACAGCCTGCTATCGGTTGTGATTGTAATGTAGCACAAATGAAATTCGGGATGATGATGATGTTGCCTGCGCCTTACTGGGCGCACTACTGGCGTGTGCCAAAGATGCGAAAAGAGCAAAACACAACAAGGCGCGCGCGAGTTGCGCCAAGTAAAAGTGAATTCGCTTTTATGTAACAGCCGCGAGTGCAAGCTGAGCTAATTGAGAACTTTCCCAACTCTGCAGACGACGTACGATGTGGCTCGCTGCTTCGCCGATTATTGCGACAAAATACAAATATTTTCATTGCATAAATTTATTATGCGTCGGAACACTACTGACCAATATTTCGAATTTGATGGAGCAATAATACCGCACGTTGCATAAATAATTATGAAGTTGTTAGTGCGTGCGTGCGTTCGTTTGATTAATTTCCGATCGCCCTATGGATGAGAGGCGCGCAAAAGTGGCACATGCAAGACGCAATGTTGCATTCGCTGGCGCTGCTCAAGAATAATTATTACTCATACTGTTTGCCATGTTATATCACCGCTTGCATCATGCTGGACGTTTGGCCCACATTCGCGCGCCGGCAAAGAAACGCTTATTTAATCGATTATATGTGTGTCAAAGAAATGGCAATACTTGAAAACTAGCAATTAGGCAATTCTATAAACAAAGAGATGGAAGGGAGGAGGAAGTCATTCGACGCATTATTGTTTATGTTCTTGATTGCTCAAGATGTCGTATTGTTTCGCAGACCAACGCTTCCCCGCACCCCGTGGCATTGCAGTTTATGCGGCGCGCAATTTCGCTCCATCGACGGCGTGCTGGAGACCGCCAACGTTATCACATGCATCAAGTGCAAACGAAGATTCTGCAAGTTGCGATGCTCAAAGCGCGCACCCGCCGAAGCGACCGGCACCATCGAGCAACAAGTGGATGACAATGTCGAAACGCAATGGGTTTGCAAAAAGTGCCAGCCAGATTCATGGCTTACTGGATTCATTAGACTCTTGCAGTGTCGCGAACCAAAAGGTAAACTTTTAATACACCCCAAGCCAAACATTTAAAAGTATTTTTGTTGTAGTTTGGTACACCAAGAAAATGACTGCGGATCGTCACAGAGTCAACAGCGAAGTGTCGGAATTACAGCGCAAAGAGCGCGAACAAGTGCGCGACTTCATTGAGCGCTTGGTGGAAGCGTTGCTCGGCGGCGAATTGGACAATGTCAGTGTCAAGAAGATATACAATGATGACCGCTGTAAGTGCATTCGCTTACTACCTACTCTCACTTTAACGCATATTTTTTCATTCTTACACACATCTTCCATGTGGAGCGTGACATTATTTGAATTAGCTAACGAAATCATTAAGCAATTCATTTATCTAGACGCTGATAAGACGAGGATTTCAATGATGCAGCACAACAATTTCATTGATATGTGTATCAGGTCTATTTTAGGTCTAACACTGATAAGGATAGAGATCAGCATCATGGCATTGAATTGTGAAACATGTCGACCCGTTCAAAGTTGCTTAATTAAATTAAACAATGATCTACTAATTCGCATTCGTACTGTTTGCAAATTTAGATTTAAGATGCATACTAATTGAGCCTATTAATATTTTGAGAGGTAACTAACCTTGACTTGCAGATGATGCTATTTATGCGCGCTACCATGGTGATTTGAGCACCGCATTAACCGATTTAGGATCAGCGCTTCACCTAACCATTAGCAGTAAATGGTGTAAGTGTGTCTCTCTTTCATTTTCGTATCATAATAACATTTAATTGCATTGTTTAAATCGCCTAATGTGTGAATACGCGGATGAATGGGTTACAACCGAAAAAGGAACGCGCACTTAATTAAGATAAAGTGCGCGCATGTTGGTAAATTAGACAAATTAGCAACGTTTGCAAATTTTGAACGCATCTAAAAACAGGGAGAATAATTTCAATTCGTCATACAAACAGATGCCGATTTTAATTAGTAATTAGTGGGGACATGACCAATTGCTAATGAATTTTTTATGCCAAACTCGTTCCCGATAAAAACAAGTCGCAAAGTACAAAACATTGAAACACAATTACACAATTCTATAGTCCGATGTAAAAATAGCACAATCATTGCTAAATAATGCTATATTACGAATTCTCTTCAAAGTTATTAAGATTTTACGCGTCTCATTAGCTGCGTACGTAGGTACTACTTAAATTGTTTATTACGCGTGGTTCTAATGACGCGCAAAAAATATGCGTGAAATAATTAGATGCTCATAGCCATGAAGAATACGTTAGAGACTTTTGTGCAATTATTAAATAAGTGAAATTATTTAAAGTATGTAATTTCAATCGAATCGAATCGAAATATTAAGTACGACTCAACGTCCTTGCCGTTTTCTCGGCACTACTGTTGTTGTTGTTGTTTTGTTTTGTGAGAGATGTCAAAAGTGCGCTGAATGTGCTGAAATAATTAATTCGCAAAGTCAAGAGTTTCAATGATTTTTCAACAATCTCAATGCAACGGCCAAGTACATCTCGCATTGGCCGTGTTCGCACATTGAGCATCGTCTCAGAGCGGTTTTGAACGTCGTCGCCGTGACATCAACATCAACCTGCCGCAAGTTGTAATTTGCGATTGTTATTTCAAAAGTTTTCTAGCGTGTTCAGTTTTCGTAGATTTGCGGTTTACGCGAGGCGGATAAATTATCCTCTTAAACGTGCGCAACAAATAAAATTGTGCCTAAAGTGTGTTTATTGTATGTATCTAATCAGGATTAAGCAATTATTATGACCGAGATTTTATCAAATCAAATGCATGTGTAATCAATGTAAGGTTTGCTACAAAAATTAATTAAATAAATAAACAACTAATTAATTACTTATTGGCCATGATGCCTTGCACAGGAAGGAAGTCTTTACAAGTGTTTAAATGAAATCTTCGCAAACTAGTTTTGTTTTTACCTTTAGTGAAATGGAATCTGAAAATTTCACTTTTTCCGTCAAATGTGTAATAGGTGTTGACGATTACTTTAAAGTATTTCAATGTTGAATTCATGTATCTGCAATATTATGCGTCATAAATTTTTGCCAGCAACTATTTGGGGAATGATATCATTACGCTTATCAAGCAGTAGAACACACAGGAAAACTAGCTGCTCTATAAACGCAACTAAGGTTAATCGTTAAGCATTATGTAAACAATGATTTGCCGCCAGAGTTAGAAAAATTGTTAAACAAAAGGTACAATTACTCGCACGCTTGCTACACGTTTCCAGTAAACTCGGATGAGATCACATAAGTAATAGAAATTATTTAAACAACCTCCAACATGATTCTTTACACAACAGGATTTCAGTCTAAAGTTTGCCTTGCTTGCCAAAAAAACATAACATCTTATTGTCGGAATCAATCACGTATTAATTTGCCGGCCGGTTTTACTTGAGCAATTATTGAAAAACAAATACGCAAGTTACGCGAACAGTTTAGCCAAATTTGGCTGTCGGAGAAATCCGAACACGAGAATGAAAAGTGCAGTGCAGTTGGCAAGACAAGCAGAGGGATTGATGTAATCGGTAAAACAAGTAAACACGGAAAGCAATTATTAATTTTCTCTCAGCAATAGATTCTGTTTGCTGAGATCCTAACGTAACTCGGTGCGATCACATCAAAATCAACCGCCACTGTTGAAGTTGTTGTTGCTGTTTGTTGTTCGGTAAAATACTCTCAAGTAATCAGTCGACGATCATTGATTTTTCCGTTAGTACTCTTCAAGTGTGCATAAGTCGCGTATCATTAGTGACACATTGAAATTTAAAAGAAAAAACAAGTGATCATTATAATTATTAAGTTATTAGCGTATTATGCCAAAGTGTTCTCGACGTCAAATGGACTTAATGTTGTTCGTATATAATTGACTAAAGGCATACTTTGAACATTGCACTGCGGTTTAATTTTTGAACGTTGTCATTAATTATTTGCTCCGTCCGCATCCGAGGTGCGCATAATTCGTAATGCGATTACAAGTTTGACGAGTACATTATGAGAGGTATTAATACACATGCATTTGATATTTTTGATAAAGCTTCTCCTCCTGGTTTTGTCGATTAGTAAATTAGGACTTTCTGATTGTGTGAAACATACCTATTATTTCAGTTTTACGCAAGTTCAGATAACAAACAGTGTTTCTCAGAAATCAATCGCCTATTGAAAGTATCGTACTATAATGTGTGTTCTCTAAGACTATTATTAAAAAAATACTTGGTGTTATAAATTCTACAGTGGTGTAAAATGTTGTTTGAAATTTTTGCATATATGACGGCAACGTCATGGATATTATTCTCCCTCTTTTTATATGGCATTCACTACTTGATTGAAGTCGTTCTAGGTGAGTGCGCGAAAAATTATGCATGTACTTAAACTTACGGACTATGCCTGGTATCATTAACAAGTATCATCAATCAATCAATCAACAATGTATTTTTAAATGAGCAAATAATTTGCATCAAATATATTTTGAGTGGCTTTCTTGTTTTTGTTAGATTTGCCAATAGCTGGTGAATCACCATGCTCGACACACACGAGCCTGAAGAATCTAATTCAGCGCTTCATTCGTGAAGCTTCCGAATTACCCGAATTGCAAAAAACTGAAGATGGCCTACCTGCAACTTCGTATGACACGAATGATCGAACGTATGAGGATTTACTATCCACTGCCATCATAAATAAAGTAAGTAACACGTAATCCAACATGTGCGCCCTGTTTAGCGATTGCTTAACATGGACACGATTTGAAATTAGCTGACACTGCACTATGTGTTACTTTTATTTAAGGTGTTACTTTTACGGATTCTTTCAAGGGTCGATAATACATTATTTTACAAAGCTTTCCCTCCTCACTAACATCGAAATAGTCGTCAATCTTCCCTTATACTTGTAACAACTAAAACTCAATTAATAATGGCGATTGTACTATCAATTGTCTCTCGAAAAAATTCTGTAATACTTCAGGAACAAATTAAACTAAGTTTAACTCGTTTTTAATTTACAGGTAGTGCAAAACTATCAGAATCAACACAAAGCGCCTTCGGTATCTGGACGCAGTAAAACGAGCTCCTTAAAGCAAACCTCGTCGGACCGCGAATACTTCCTTGGCGAGCGAAATCTTGACCGTTTCACTGACAATGATGTATCGTCCATTTCGAGCTTCGACTACGTTAGCCACAATCCAGTGGTAATTATCGCAATAAAACTTTCTTTCTTATTGTGGTGCTATCAAAATTGGCAGGTGTGTAATTACAATTTAATTGTAGTCACGTCGCAGCATCGACGTCGAATCCTCCTCGGACGAAGAACGTGAGCAACATCGAAAATATGACGAGGACGAAGTGGATACGCCATCCATTCGTAATAATGAATGGCAGGAGAATTGGTATTTGCGTAAGCGCAACTTTGCTTCCGGAACAAACTCACCGGTTCCGGTACCGATGCTCGTACCCAATCCTAGCGAGCACGCTAAAGTCTTAATCGGTGACCGCGAAGCAGACGATACAACAGATCTCTCGGACGCAATATCCGATTATGAAGAAGAACCTGCAGAAAACAGCAGTTTGAACGCAATGATTGTCAATGCGAAAACCATAATCGGCGGTCGCAACCCGCTGGAGAGTCTTGTCGCAAAGGCGGAATCAATTTCCAATGGCGAAACGAATGAGGCGCAATTGTTGAATGAAACAAGTGTGGTACAAGTACATCATCAGCAAAACGTGGCCGAAAACGAGAAAAACAAGTTGGGCGAATCGTACGATAGCTTGCAGTTTGTCAGTGGTGCTGATGATGGCGATAATGATATTATTGAAACATGTAATCAAGCGTTTATACGCGACGACCTCGATGATGGTAAGAAATGCATGATGCACGTACGAAATTGGTAACCAATGATTAACATATTTGCAGCGGGTGCGTGTGCTGACGTCGAAGATCATTCGTTCATTTCGCTGGAGAGCAACACGGAAAAGAATTTGGAATACACGGAGAAATACGCAACTTTACCCAGGAAGATACCAATGCCAACACCAAGGTGAACATTTTATTTCAATTATTATTAATGCTGATGGAATATTCAAGTACTTTAAAACTTTGCATCTTCATCCCTCAAAAGTCATTTTTCTTAAATAACTTTAAAACTATCAAAGCTACGAGCAAACTCGGCTCTAAGTGAGACGCAACTTTCGGCAGTTACTTATTAATTCACCGAATTTTAATCTTTATAGAGAATCGAGATTAATTGATACCGAATATCAAAATACGTCATACTTGATGGAGGATCATAAAACCGATAATGCGGACAGCGGTGTAACATCGGACGAAGATGAAAAGCAGAAGACTTTTAAGTGCTCCACGTACGGGGAGCGCGAAAAACAAAAGTGGAATCATGGAATTGAGCTGGCCAATAATCCATATTCCAAGAGCAACCTTGAAGAGCGATTAAATCGCCGATCCTCATCGATCAACAGTTTGAATTCGTAAGTGTGTTATTGAATTATGCATGTGCGAAAACTACATCTATTACTAAGTTATCTTATCTAACAAATGGCAAATGCACAAACATTCCATTTCTAAACAATGCACTAATAATTAGTAGCGAATTTAATCACCCGTTCACAGTGTACCGGATAGCGCTCGCTTAATTCGTAGTTTATCTGTGAATCAAGTCTTTGATAAGGGTCCAATCAATCAACTGAGTGCAATGAGCAAAAGCCTTTTTGAAATCTTTAACGAAGAGCGCAAAAATGACAAGCATCGGTATGTTATACTAATCATTTAACAGTACCTACAAATTTCTCATAAACTAACGCAAACTAACTAATAATGGTCAAACTTTGACAATTGTTGTATAATTATTTGACGTATTATGCAGATATGGTGCCGACTACTTTGTGAAAGCAGCCGGCCGACCGCATGGTGCTTTGAAAAAGGATTGGATTCAAAATACCGTCAACGATGAGGATGGCGACGACGAGGTGAGTGTTTGTACGAAATCGCTTGATTATTTTGAAAAATTGTGCACGTACGACAGCCTACCCCGAACTTTATTCAACTCGAAAAACTCGAGCAAGCATTTCGTTAAAAATCCTTTAATGAATTTCGATACGTTCGATAAGCACTGATTGATGCATCCAGTAATGTTATGTGCGTTATGTTGTTATACTCTGTATATATGTAATCTATTTAGTTGGCGTACTATTTTACTCCTGCGTATTTTTTAATCTCAATGTGAATGTTGTTTCCTCTTACACTGCAAGCAAACGAACGAAAACCAAACGAATAAAAAATGCATTTGCATGTTGCATTCACCTAACATACACTCTACACTCATCCAACTAGTATAATAATTGAGTATTGTTATTATTGTGTTTATAATAAATGCATTTTTAATTATTAATTACTTCGATAGTCGTCGTCGACTTGTTTTCGTACTTATTTTAGCTAGCAATTTAATGCGTATCTTGGGTAAGTTGTTACTATGTATGCTGAATGTTATTTTCACTCTTTTTTTACACTCTTTTTGTTTATATAAACTAACGTAGCCACAAATTGATTTGCAATACTAATAATACTCGATGCTTGTTGGTATTTATGGTGCGTTGTGTTTCTCATTTGCCTATAAACATTTTGTGTATGCTTGGATAATTTTTAAAATATTAGATTTTTATTTTGCTAGGTACAAAAATCGCCAGTGCTTCTTAATGAACCTGTAATTGTGCCAGAAAGCAGTGTATTTCGCGCCATACCAGCGCTCGTACACGATGACGAGCAAATTGTCCCAGAAGAAGAATCTTCAATTGAATTATCAAGCCCAACAAAGAATGTTCAACCTTGGGAGATTTCAAGTGATTCCGATTATAGCATTGAGCGCACTTATCATGTGAATTCAGGCAGAATTATTAAGAAATTGGGCGAAGTACAATACGAAATACCAACGGTCAGCGAGAATGCGCCGCAAGGTATAAAGTACACTCCCAAAGAGTTTGATGAGAATCAAAACAATATTTCTCCGATACCAACGATTGTGCAACGAACAAAGTTTCTGCGGTCGTTAACGCAAGATGATGATACTGATACAGATGCGCTCACTCCAATTACGCCGCCCGCTGTGAATCATTTCAAATTGGTTAATGAAATCGCCAATGAAACATCGGATGAACATGAAGTGATTCCAATCAGTCCACCCGCTGAGTACAAAACAAGCATCGAGGAGCCATATGATATTGAACTCGTATCAAATAATGAAGTAAAACCCGACTCAATTGAATATGAAAGTTATACAAAATCTTTGGATATTACAATTGACGAAGATTGTGATCTTAGTGAGGATCACATTATCTCGGAAGAATCGCTTTCTAAACAGATTATTTCCATTGGAGGAGACGAAGAAGAAACGGCCGTTGATAATTTGTGCGGTAATGATGAAAAGGTTCAAGAAGATGTTGATAATGAAGAAAATTCTTATGAAGAATTACCGAATGTTTCGCATCTTGACGAGCTCCTTAAAGCTCAAAATAAAGAAGATCAAAATAAGTCTTCCCAAAAGTTGGATGATGAGCTAACAATGGAAGAAATTGATCAACTCAAAGAGAAACATGTTGTTAAACATTTACTAAGTGCTTTTTCAAAATCATTTCCCGCATTAAATAAATTACCCAGACACGAGTGCGCAACTAATGACTATCAACCGCACATTAGTAATTCGAGCGATGGAGTAAGCGTTGATTACAGTAGTAATGAGAACGATATTGAAATAGAAGATGCTAGCTTAATTTCTGTGCCATCCGTAAACTGTTTAAAAAAGAAGTTTGAATATGTAGGTTTCAGCCAAGCACAATTTATGCGGATACTGAATTTTTAATAACTTGATTTTTGTTTGCTTTTTTTAGGATTCCGATTTCAAGAAAGAAGTTCATAGTTTAACTGCTCGCAGTTTACCAAAACATGTCAGACAAGAACTTGCGGCCCAAACAATTCAACCGCCAAAAACAATATTGCGCTCGGAAAGTTTAAGAGAAGTTTCGCCTGAAGCTTATGAACACGTAGCATTTCCACAAGCGCGCAGTAAAATTGCGTTTTTTGAACAAATGAGCGGTAAATAGCTTAAATCAATGTTGTACTAATTTATCCACCAAAGATATTCAATTTTCATTAAGTAATGAACTTAAATTATGTTATAAGGCCTTGTAGAAGCTATTGTTCAAATTATGTTTAATATGTATCTTTATAGTTAACTTATTAACTACCATAATTTAGATATTTAAAATAATTATATCATAATGCAGAGCAATGCACAGTATTTCCAGTGTTTTTTATTTCGCACGTATTTAAATGTATCTTCCGGTTTTTTAAACCTCCTTTCTATCAAACTCAATTAAATGAGTTTGATCGAAAGGTGATATAGGCAACTTGTACATCAGTAAAATAACACGTGTAGTTGAAGTATCAACAACATAACCATACATATTAACGAGTGCTACAGTCAGCTACAAAACGTGTATAATTATTGTGCTAAAGAAATAGTGTTGTGAAATTATCAAAATGCCTAAAATAAGAGCAGAGAAAAAGGCCAGAGTACATAATGAGATTGCTAAGCAAGGTAAAATCTATAGAGCTGTCTAAAACAATATATCTCACTGTGGTTGTTCACTGCATTATAGGTATTATGTTCAATAAGGATTTTGGCCAACACATTCTTAAAAATCCCATGATAATAACGTCAATGATAGAAAAATCAGCCCTTCGACCGACTGACGTTGTACTTGAAATTGGTCCAGGTACTGGTAATATGACAATGAAACTATTAGAGCAAGCAAAAAAGGTTATTGCTTGTGAAATCGATACAAGGTAATTCAATGTATACAGCAAAGACTAACATTAATTTTGGTATATTATAGACTGGTTGCTGAATTACAAAAACGTGTGATTGGCACTCCCTATCAACAGAAGCTGCAAATAATGGTTGGAGATGTGTTAAAAACAGAACTGCCATTTTTCGATTTATGCATTGCCAATGTGCCATACCAAATTTCCTCACCTCTAGTCTTCAAATTACTTCTACATAGGCCATTCTTTAGATGTGCAGTACTAATGTTTCAACGTGAATTTGCACAACGTTTAGTTGCAAAACCAGGGGATAAATTATATTGCAGACTTTCAGTTAATACTCAATTGCTGGCAAGAGTAGATATGTTAATGAAGGTAATCTTTTACATAGTGACCATCTCAGCAAATCAAATACTGATTAATTTTGTTTCAGGTTGGCAAGAACAATTTCAGACCTCCCCCAAAAGTTGAATCTTCAGTGGTACGCATAGAACCACGAAATCCACCGCCACCCATCCCATACAGAGAATGGGATGGTCTGACAAGAATTGCTTTCACACGGAAAAATAAAACGCTTGGCAGTGCGTTCCGGCAAACATCAGTGTTGACAGCGCTTGATAAAAATTATAAATTGCATTGTAGCGTTAACAATGTACAGATTCCAGAGGGGTTTGATATCAAATCAAAATTAGAAGAAATATTAACACAAGTTGAAGCTGATCAAAAACGTGCGCGAACTATGGATACTGACGATTTCATGGCGTATGTAAAATCTACAGTTGTTTGAACCTATATTCATGATTGTTTTACCATTTCAGATTGCTGCATGCATTCAACAGCCAAGGAATTCATTTTAGTTAATAATACTTATAGTATAACTATTATCGTTAAAAAATAACTTAAAATTATATTGCAAATATAAATTATTTCCAAAGAATATTTTTCTGGTTTCTCAGTGATATATTTCTGCGCCCGTTCTATTATAAGTTATTGAAAGACGTGCTACTAATTAATTTAATAGCAAGCAGCAGATCTAACGCCTTGTTAAAATACTTTTATGAGAAAACTAATTATTAAATACGAATCTATTAAATTCACCAATAATAATTTAGACTTGAACATTTTAATTAGGAGCGCAAACACCCGTCCGTGTTTCTTTGCGTCTGTTAATAACTCGCTTGTTTAATTCATAACGGAATTATTTAAGATCTTCGGCGCCAGGTTTAGAGATTTGTCCAAAGTGATCAACCAGCTAGAACTAGCGTATTGGTAAAAAGATATCGGGCGATTGATGGACATAAAATATTGTTCGCATAACGAGGAGCGCGGCTGTGCTATGCGATGCGCTGCTATGTGGGCACAAGCAGATGGTACCATGAAATATCCAATTAATATAAAATCATTTGAATTTAAATAATTGTCTAGTCGTAAACTTCCAGTTATCTCGTTAATATACATGCAGTCCATGAATAATTTGATGCATAATTCGACTCGGCATTATATATTGTGCCGAGCCATTTCGAATATTTACCAATTAAATAAATAAATGTTTGACGAATCGTTGAACTTTCCAGCGCGTATTTAATTTACTTAACTGCACCGTAAAGACGTGCTAATATTATTCAAATAGCTAACAGATGTTCCGAGATTTTAATCAAATAAATGCTCCTAGACCCAAAAAGTATGAAGTACTGATATTTACAATGATTAATTGTAAAACATTGAAAGTGTATAATTTGTTTAACTGCGCACTAAATAACTTTCAAAATACGTCATTTAAATAGCAAAGATTGCGATAAGATGAGGTTTTAATATCGGTAATTATTATTGTAGATTCAGATAGCTGTATGGTAAAACAACAAAACTCAATTCAAATGGTAATTAAAGGAATACATTGTATAATGGCCATGGTTTACAGCTAGAAAACACCACTTGACTGATATACGTTCACTGCGATCATTTCGAAGTTGGCTCACATAGTTAAAGGAGTTTTTGCAACGGCGAAGAGAGATAATATTGCGCGCAAAGTAAGTGTTTCTATCAGGTATATGAACCGTTCGCGATACTGGTTAGTAAAAGCAATGAATGCGCGACCAGCATCAAGTTTTCAGTTTCAATATCATTCTTTTTCTGATGCCTCGATGGTAAACTTCTTCTACAAAGAAGATGAAGAAGAAGAACAAGTTTTACGAATAATTTTCTCTCCAGCAACAAAGTTAAACTTCAATTAGATGAACAAAGCGCTAATTTCTAAAAATCATATGTACTTAAATATTGGTTCTTTTCGTGCTACTTTTTCTCCTCAAATAAATAACTACTTAACGAAGATTTCGTTGAATTCGTATGCATAAACATTGCTTTAATATCAGAGATGTAGACGAGAAACAAACACATAAAACATCCATTAGCGCCATGTCGGATGTCACGAAATCGCGAAAACAAACACGCGATAATTTTTGCATTTGTGCCCGTTAAAAAGAAATGTGGGTCGCGATTAAGCATGCCGACGACGACGATGTTATTTAGTGTTTTGCAAATCGTGTGTTTTCCCGACTGACAATTCGTAGATTAATGCGTTAGTCGGAAGAGAAGTTGATGAATTTATGTGCGCTCCGATTTTTGCGCTCAATTCATTGAATTTCAAAACTAGTCAAACGAGAAACGAACGGAAAAAATAAAAGAGTTAATTAGCGCGTATTGATATCGATCAGAAGGCACAGTCAATCGAAATAAAATGAAATAATAAAATCGAGTGCAATTTATATGGTTGAATGAGCAGCGATGCGCAACTTGTATCTGCCGCATTTCATGGGCAATGATCACTGAAGGTGAAGGCGCGCATTGCACAACCTCGATGCCAGGCAAAGAAGAAGCCGGCAAAATTACGAAATATCCAAGAATACATCGCATTGTGAAGCCAGGCGAACGAAGATAAATAGACGCGCTCGCGATGCTGGGTGCATTGGTCGCGTAGCCGCATCTTTCACATACGATTACGAAACGGCCGGTCGGCTGCTGGCTGCTTAAGACTAAACTATAAATAAATAATTTATGAATGTTATATTATAATTGGTAGGAAAGGCGCGCGTTGGAGAAGTGCAACGTGCATTTAGACGTTTTCCACAGATGACGATGTCCATTAAACGAAAGCGAAATATGCATGAAGCGCATTCGAGTAGTAAAATTTATCTTTGCCTCATTGGTAATTAAATTTCCTTGTGGAATTTCAAGTTTTATAATCAAAAATGTGCGCGTCAAGTTATGAAATATACCTAGGTATACCAACAAGTTGCATTATATGCGTGCGCGTGACATGCACGCTGCTGGAGTCCAAATTTATGTTTGATGATGAAAAATTACAAAAAACTTTGTTGTCGTCTTGGAAACTTTATGCATTTTAAGCATGCATTCACCGACTTCTTAGGCGCGCAATTGAATACGCATTCAAACAACAATTCAATAGACAATAAACGTATAATCTATTATGATGTTGTTGCATGGAGCGCTCTTTTGCGATTAGATCTTTGTGAGCTAAAAATGTTTGTTATAGATTCATAAATCAGTAACTGTTAATAATACTGTTAAAGAGTCCTTGACCCTGCTGATTGCACGAGCATCCAGCACCTTTCTAAAGGTTCAAAACATAATCAACGAATTCAAACAAGTTATTGCCTTAGATTTTGACGCAAATTTTTTAAAATCGCCTAGTAAATTAGCATAAAGTGCCGGCAAACGTCTGCGAAACGACGTTTCGTGGAACGATTTGGCGAGATAACGTCTTTCTGGCACAATTTGAATATTTTTTCGTTCGACGCCAAACGAATTTGTTGCAAACCGGTACGATAGGTGAGTGTGCGCGCTCGCGCTCGCAAGTTCAAGAGGAGACAACGAAGAAGCAGCAAAATAATCCGCTCATCCCGCTCCAATGACGACACAATCAAGTCTCCCGGCCAGGTACATGAGACGAAG
Organism: Aleochara curtula; assembly: GCA_963978815.1. Taxonomy (NCBI): domain Eukaryota; kingdom Metazoa; phylum Arthropoda; class Insecta; order Coleoptera; family Staphylinidae; genus Aleochara; species Aleochara curtula. Next base: position 1,344,103 of record OZ022219.1, read on the forward strand.
AGAAGGACTCCCTTGCGCGCGTATAAAACCGGCGCAAAGAGTTCAATAACTCCAGTTCCAACTGCATCGCGATGAAGCAAAAGCTACTCTTTGTGTTCGTGGGCATCGTTGCCGTCGCCAATGCGGCGTCCATCTACCAGAAGCGATCCGCCGATATTCCGGTGCAGGTCGTCTACGACAAGCCATCCGAAGCTGCATTGGCAAGTTTGCGCAACTTGGAGGAAAAACCGCAATTACCCGTTGCGCAAATAGTTAAGGAAGAAGACAAAGTCAAGCCAGAGGAATTGCAGCCGCAGCCTGCAATTGGTCTGAAAAATCTTGAAGCCAAACCGCAATTGAGTCCAATCCAAGAACTCGAAGCACTTAAACACGCACCAATACCAGAAAAGCTGAAAATTGTTACTCCCAACGAGAATGTCGAACTAGTAAAGCCGCAAATTGTAAAGGAGCAATCAGCACCATACAAAGAGGAAAGTATTGATGATATTTACGATAAAATCCAAGAAATTATCAATAATGGTGCGAAGAGAATTCAAGTTGATTTTGAAAAACTGCCAGTAGATTCGCCAATGTCTGGCCAGAAAGATGAAATATTGCAGAAAGTTAATGCGACTCTCGAAGAATTCTTGGACAACACAAAGAAATTGATTGAACTTCGCGATGCAAACACCTTGAAGCAAGACGCCAGCGTTACACCACCACCAGCTGCGGCACCAGGAAACATCTTCCAACAGATTCTAAGTACCTTCCAGACATTCTCCAGTAATTTATTCTCGGGCATCGCACCACCAAACCAACAAAGCCAAGTGTTGAGCGATGGCACCACAGCTGCTCCAGGACAACTTCCAAATCCACTTCAAATTGCGCAAAACGTATTCACTCAACTGCAGGGTAATCTTGGCAGTCTTTTTGGTGCTCGCCCACCAGCAACTGCACAGAGTGATGAAAACCCACCACAAAATAACAACCCATTGCAATTTATTCAACAAACCTTCAATAATATTTTCAATCGCCCTACCAACGCACCTGGTACGCAAAGCGAAGAACAACCACCACCACCATCAAATCCAGTCATTGGTTTTGTCCAAACCGCCATTCAAAATGTACAAAATGCATTCCAACCCTCAACTGCGGCCACGCCTGCACAGCATGACGATGTAACTCAAGGAACCACACCTGGTGGTCCATTGCAATTCTTCCAAACCGCTGGCCAGAATGTAATCAACGCATTGCAGAATAACCCGCTCATTCCAGGACAAGCATCCACCACCACAGCTCCACAGGCTCTAGCTCAATCAACACCACCTAATAACCCAGCAGCAATTGGTCAAAATGCTGTTAACCAAATCAATCAAATTGCTCAATCAAATCAACAAATTCCTGGTGTTTCAAATATTCCCAATATTCCCAACGTGCCCAGCATACCTAACGTGCCCAATGTTCCTACCATCCCCAATGTACCCAATGTTCCTAGCATCCCTAACGTTCCCAATGTCCCTAGCATCCCCAATCTTCCGAGCAACCAAATTCCAGTACAAGTACCAGAACAAGGCCAGCAAGTAATTTCTACCGGCACAAATCAAGCAACTCAAGTTATTGCTTCGTTGACTCAACAAGGGGTCCCAATTCCCGATCAAGTTAGTTCGGTAATTAATTCAGCGCAACAAATCGGTGGTGGCTCAACCGCCAAACCACCTACGGTGGATACAGCACCGGTCGCTCCAGTTGCGCCAGAAGCTCCTGCCTCTGATGCAATTGAAGTGCTCGCTGATGAAGTAGAGCCAGAAGCAGATGTCGACGTACCTGAACCAACCAAGAAAGAAATTCTTGTGCACGATGACGTTCCAGTCAAAGAAGAGGCCATTGTACCAGAAGTACCAGCAGAAATTGTACAAGAAGAAATTTCCAACGAAGTTACAGTACGTAAAACTTATAAAATCTTCTTTAACCCAATGCAATAAGTTAATTTCCTTGTTTTAGGTGAATGAACAAGTTAAGAAAGAAGATGCCACAACGCCAGAAGTAAAATCCGCAAAGTAGTTGCCTATTTTGAGTGTGACTGATTAGTTTTGTAGTCTATTTAAGAACAAACAACAAGATGCAACCAACGCATTGTACGAAGGTCGTGAGGAAAAACGTGAACTCGCATTTTTTTAATAATAAGTTTAAATCGATAATCATCGCATTAATTTATTAATTTATATCTATGATACGAATTCAACGATTTTAATCCATTTATTCTCATTTTATTTTATTTATTTGTTTATGTGGAGAATTATTGAAAAATAATACGATTGATATGAAAATAATAATATCTCCATTTATTGCCTTATTCAAATGTCCGCATAATTTAATGACCCATGGTGATTATAGTGACCCAAACATATAGGAACTGAAATAGACGCGTGTCAAAACACGACACCAGACGCAAATAAATGAGCGAAAATAGGGAAGGATAGTGTACTGCGTCTTAACTAACAATTACAAAACGAAATATGAAACGATAACGAAATGAAAAAATACTGAACTCGCGTAAACAGTATTTCTGGATAATCTAATAAATATAATGTATCGTATGCATCAGTACTCAGTATATTGTTTATTGTAACGTCTTGAACAATATGATTTTCTTATTACTCTTTGGCACTGCACTGCTTCTAGCTATAATATGGTGGTATATCAAGTATTATCAAATGTATAATGGTGTTTGGGATATTCCAACACCATGGTTTGTTGTGCCCATTTTTGGACATGTATTTGAAGTGAAAAAAACAATTGGTATGTCTCTTCGCATTTTAACAATAGTAATTATTTTCAACTTTTCAAAGATGCATTTTGGGTTCTTCACAAATTAACAATGACCGTTGGAAAAGGTAAAGCACTTCGAGGCGTACTTGGCTTCAATTATTGCTTAAACATCGTGGATCCGGACTTTCTCGAGCACATTATGACCCACAGTAGCGCAATTAACAAGTCGTTGTTCTACAAATTCACGTACGATTGGCTTGGCCGAGGACTGTTAACTAGCAGCGATGATAAATGGCGAATGCGCAGAAAACTTTTAACGCCAGCGTATCATTTCAAGATATTGGAACAATTTATTGATGTATTCGATAAAAATAGTAATATTTTGGTGCGCAAGCTTGAGAAGCAAGTAGGAGAAGAGCGCACAGACATTTTTCCCTATATCACTTTATGCGCCTTGGACACGATTTGTGGTATTTTTTTGTGAAATATTTTCTTCATGCTTGCTTAGTTATATTTTAAGAAACCGCCATGGGTACATCGATAAACGCGCAGGAAAATGAAAATTCAGAATACGTAAAAGCAACTAAAACAATGACTGCGATTGTCGTCTCACGAGGAGTGAATATCTTCAAGCAAAATGATTATACGTATAAACTTACTCAAGATTACAGAGAGGAAAAAAAAGCTCTAGCCATATTACATGGCCATACGAGATCTATAATTAATTCGAGACGTCTTCAACTTTTGAAATCTACTCCTGTCATTCAAAGTAAAAAGTACGAAATCGAACAGAACGATTATGACGCAGGACAAAAGAAGAAAATACCATTTTTAGATCTACTTCTGCAATCGTCTATTAATGGTGCACCGCTTACCGATGAAGATATTCGTGAAGAAGTTGAAACGTTCATGTTTGAAGTATTAATGTCTTATCAATTAATTGCAAATTTGACCTCTAACTATAATATTTTTAAGGGACACGATACTGTCAGTTCTGGCATGAGTTTCTGCATTTATTGCTTATCAAACAATTCCGAAATTCAAGAAAAGTGCATTGAAGAACAAAGGGAAATTTTTGGAACTAATTTGACGCGTCAAAGCACTTACGAAGACCTACAAGAAATGAAATATTTAGAAATGGTCATCAAGGAAGCCTTAAGACTCTATCCTCCAGTACCATTATATGCTCGAACTGTCACTGAAGATTTTACTTATAGTAAGTGTGCATATTTTTAATATTTTCCTATAAATTAATTTAAATATTGTTTCAGAAAATTACACACTAAAGAAAGATACGCATATTGGCATTGGAGCATTTTCTCTACATCGTCATCCGGACATTTATCCTGATCCAGAAAAGTTTGACCCTCAGCGTTTCACCCCTGAAAATCAGTCGAAAAGACACCCGTTCGCCTATATACCGTTCAGCGCTGGATTTCGTAATTGTGTTGGTCAAAAGTTTGCAATGCTAGAAATGAAATCAACCATTTCGAAATTGCTTAGAAAGTTTAAATTTGAAACAGCACCGAATAATAAACTACGGTTAAAGTCTGAAATTATTTTAACGTCTGATACTGGGGTTAATGTTAAAATACACCGACGTGTTTTGTAAAGAATGAGTATTGTTATCAATAGAATTTGCTTACATATTTTTTTGTGTAAAATAAAATACGTTATAGTAAAATACTTCATAACTCTTCCTCGTAATCGACGTTAAGAAAACGAAATTATTTTAAGAGCTATTAACCTGATTAAACGAATGTCTATTTTATATAATTTAAATTAGCTATTCAAAACTGATAATATTATATAAGTATTAATGAGCAATTATCCGTTTACCAACCATTAGTGTAGTAAATTAAACAATAACCCTGAATAGATAGCAACAATGAATACAATTTTCCAATTTAAATAATGCATCAATATTTTAAGTAGTGCTATATAACCGAATGAATCTTTACAATAGTTGAATGAAACTTCATGCAGCAGTACTAACAAAATAAACTCACGATGATAGTGCTCTTATTACAAACTGCTTTCCTAATAATGGCAATCACATTATTAGGCATTTACGTATGGTGGCAAAAAAGAACAAATTTTTATCTTAGTGGATTGAAATCACTCAATGGACCAATCAACATGCCCATAATGGGTGGATTATACATTGCGCTCCCAATACGAGGTCAATATAAAATATAATATTAATCATAATCTAATAATTTCAATACTTTATAGACGCTTTGTGGAAAGTATCAGGTTTACATGAAAAATATGGTTCCACTTTTAAAACAGCTGCACCGTATGCTGTTGCAATATTCACAATCGATCCAAATTTTATCAAATTCATTATGACGACTATGATATGCATAAATAAGGGATACACCTATAAATTTTTGAGTAATTGGCTCGGAGAAGGTTTGCTATTGAGTCGCTCAAGCAAATGGAGAACGAGTCGTAAGATGTTGACACCTGCATTCCACTTTAAAATTTTGGAAGACTTTTACGACATTTTTCATCGTAATAATAGCATCCTCATTGCTCAACTGACAAAAACGATTGATCAAGGTCCGATTGATGTTTACCACTACATTACGCTTTGTGTTTTAGATAATATCAATGGTAATTACCATCATACTAGTGATGATATAGTGAATTATTCAATTAATATGCCAGTTTCAATTTGCAAATAGAGACATCAATGGGTACCACCGTCAACGCGCAATTAAATTCCAACTCTGACTATGTACGCGCGACAAAATTCATGACACGTTTGTTCTTCAGTCGAATGGTCTCCCCTTACAAATTTATTGATTGCATATACGCATTTACTTCGGATTATCATAAGGAGAAGAAAGCATTGAAGATATTGCACGATTATACATTATCAGTCATCATATCACGGCGAAAACAATGTTTAACTAATTTTCTGCAGTCAAATCAGAGTGAACAACGCCAGGATAGAGATGAGTTCGAAATGAAGAAACGTAAAGTATTCCTGGATGTTCTACTTGAAGCTTCTATTGATGGCGAGCCTTTAACCGACGAGGAAATACGTGAACAAGTTGATACCTTCATGTTTGAAGTAATATCTATTAATTGAGAGATTATTTCATTTTAATTAATATTTTCAGGGGCATGATACAGTAAGTGCTGGTATTGCATTCTGCTTATTCATGGTATCAAAACACGCCGAGATTCAAGACAAACTCATTGATGAGCAAATAAAAGTTTTGGGCAGAGATAAATTAAATCCAACAAGCAACGATTTGAAGCAAATGACATACTTGGAGTGTGTAATCAAAGAAAGCCTACGACTATTTCCTTCAGTGCCTATAATCACACGAATCGTCATGGAAGACTTTAATTATGCAAATTTCTACGTGCGCAAAGACACTGAACTTGCAATTCCTATCTTAGCACTGCATCGCAGTCCTAAATTATATCCTGATCCGCTGAAATTTGACCCTGAGAGATTCACACAGGATGAGCAACTGAAGAGACATCCGTTTGCTTATTTGCCATTCAGTGCTGGCCATAGAAATTGCATTGGTCAACAATTCGCAATGATTCAAATGAAACTGGTTATTAGTTGTATACTGAGAGAGTTTGAATTAAGTTCCACGATTCCCGAACACGTTGCTGTCATACCTTCAGCAATTGTTTTATATTCGGAGAATGGTTTGCTTATTAATATGAAGAAAAGAAATTTGTAACAACTTGTTAACGACAAATTTTCAATTTATCAACTATAATTATTTGGTATTTACGTGGATATGCAAATTGGATAGAAATTATTATTATTAATAGACGTAATTATAAACGCGTGATATAAAGCATTTCCGTGATTTACAATGAATCATCCAATCATTTCCAATTGCATTTTATGTCTAAGCAAATAATGCACTCTAATGTGAACGTGCGCGAATAATGGCAAATTGCATTCAGCAATCAATGTGAGCCACATTTTAACGACGCATTTCACTGCATCTCTCAAGGTTGTGAATTGCAAAATAAGTCCTTTTGCTCTTTAACTAATGCCATTATTTAAAATTCGAATATTTTATATTATACACTAATAGTTATAGAAGCACCTACAATTTTAAATTAGACAAAGCTTAAAATTACTCTAAATTCTGTGTTATTTCTTGACCTAATTTAATTTATAGAAACGCGTCATTTATTCTTACAAATTGCATAATTAATCATGCCTTGTCCTTGACTATTCCCGTTCAAGAATATTACCTTTAATCAGCTACGCCAAACTGCATTGACTTTGCATTTACTATTTGTACACTACACGAATAAGAAGTGCATTACTAGATTTGCAGTTCCTCACTTCACACCAAATTTTACTTGAAGTAGAAGAAAATGTTTATATTGCTTGCTTTGATTTTTATCGTGTTCTTAATTATTTTAATTCCTGCGTGGTATATTTATATGATAATTTGTATGTGGAAAGTGCGACAATTGCCAGGACCAAAACCATTGCCAATTATTGGATGCGCGTATAAATTTCCAAATGTTCAAAGTAAATTAATTAATGCTTAGTTTCACGAGTGAAAATTAAACTTTTAATCGTTTCACAGGTATGCTAAATGGATTTCTAGAAATGACCAAGACCTATGGACCAGTCTGCAAGATGATGGTTGGAATTGAACCGAGTATATTAATTTCCGATTATGAATTGATTGAAACAATTCTGCGATCACCGAAAATGATCGAGAAGAGTAAAAGTTATCGTCATTTTCACAATTGGCTGGGTTTTGGATTATTGACATCCGGTGGCGAAAAATGGCGTTTACGTCGAAAATTATTAACACCCACATATCATTTCAAAATATTGGAAAGCTTTCTCCCAGTGTTTGATTCAGTTGGAAATAATTTAGTCCACGAATTACGAAAAGAAGTCGATGAAAACGTATTTGATATTTATCCATATATCACTTTGTGTACTTTGGACATAATTTGCGGTAAGTGTTTCTAATTTACGTCCACAATTCTTTATCTTGTTAAATATTTAAGAAACTGCAATGGGAACATCAGTAAATGCGCTAATAAACCACGACTCTGAATATGTCAAAGCAGTTAAAGGCATGTGCAACGTGATAATGGAGAAAGTATTTTCGCCACTGCAACATCATCCTCTTACGTTTAAATTTACGAAAAACTATAAAAAAGAAAAAGAAATATTGACAATTTTGAATGACTATACAATGAATGTAATCAGACGACGAAAGACTGAAATGGATCTTGAAAACACGACGAAAGATGTTTCAGATAAGAAAATAGCGTTTCTTGATCTATTACTTTACACAAAAATTAATGGTGAACCTCTAACTGACGAAGATCTACGTGAAGAAGTCTCTACTTTTATGTTTGAGGGTCATGACACAACTGCATCTGCTCTTAGCTTTGCTTTATACAATATTGCCAATCATCAAGAAGTGCAAACCAAAATAATTGAAGAACAAATGAATATTTTTGGCAATAATAAATCCTGTAATGCTGCATACAAGGATTTGAGTGAAATGAAGTATCTTGAAATGGTTATCAAAGAAACATTAAGACTTTATCCATCAGTTCCTTTTTACGCCAGAGAAACACAAGAAGAAATTACGCTAGGTAAAACATCTATTTAATTATCAGAAGATACTTAGTAACTTATTTAAAAATGTTTTCCAGGAAATTTAACAGTCCCGAAAAATTTTACGCTTATAATATTTGCTATGGCAATTCAACGCAATTCGAAATTTTATCCAAACAGTGAAGAATTTATACCGGAAAGATGGAATAATATCAGTGGTAGTCATCCTTTCAGTTATATTCCATTTAGTGCTGGCCATCGTAATTGTATTGGACAAAAATTTGCCATGTTAGAAATGAAAGTGATTTTATCGAAGCTTATTCGCAACTTTGAATTCTTTTCCGATGAACCAAAACAAAAGTTATTTTTAATGTGTGAGACTATTTTGAAGTCTCGAAATGGTATTAAAATATCCATAAAGGAACGTGTGCATTAAACGATTTGCTTTTTCAAATAGTTTATGTATAAAACTTTAAATAAATTTTGTGAGCATTAATTCGGACGATCAAATAATTGTTCAATTCTTTTGCAGAGAAATTTAACTTACTCTCTGTTTTCTTGCCGTTAGTTAATTCATCAGTGTTTTAAAAATAAAAATAAATATGCACTTCAAATGTTCAATTCATAAAAAGTAGTTCAAGTGTGGCTAGGTATTAAACCAGTGATATTTATTGCGGATTATAAAGCAATCGAAATAATATTAAGTTTGTATGTGTCATACAATAAAATATTAATCGGTGTTCTTTTAAATTTTATACAGAACTAGCTAAAACTTACTTTTAATATAAAGAAAACCGCAAAGTATGCATATAAATTAGTGTGTTGTTTATCTTGTCATAACTATTGTAATACATTTTTCTGAATGTTATAAATTACATATTTGTGAAGAGCGGCAGATTTTTAACAAACGCTGAAAATTTCATCAAAATATCTTAAGAATTAAAAAAGTTATTAAAGTTTAAACTTCGGCAATAATTAGGCTAAAGCGCAAAGAAGGGCACAGGAGCGCACAGTAGCGCACAGTAGCGCACAGCAGCGCACCTGAGTGACAGAGACCACATGCACTTTTGACTTAACGCTGATTGGCCTAAAATCCATGATGGCCGCTCTTATGGCATTCGCATGCATGGTAACTAAGGTGATTTCCTAGCAACCACGACTGCGCGTATACCCATCCCTTTTCATCGATACTACTTTACGCGGGTCATTAGTGCCTATCATGCTCCCATAAGAATTACATGGGGGCAATTAAAAATTGATAACTTTTGAACTATTAAAGATATTGAAATAATTTAAACGGATTCTGAAAGTAGAATTATCCCGAAAAATAATATCAAAAATTAAAATTAATTAAATATTTCTTTATTGTTTAATTTTTGCATTAAAAAATATAATTCCGATAATCGCATTCTTTCATAAGGTTTTTCATAAGGCATCATAAGGTACAACGATAAGGTACCTATTTATCTATATATATATAAAAAAAATTTGCCGGGACCGCGAGTATATTATAAATTACACGAATCCTGTACTTAGTTATTATTTGTGTATAGTTTAGCATCTCAACAAAACAGAAAGTGTATTCCTGTTGTAGTTTATTAAATGCATATGCAACATGAATAATAATTTTGTAGACTAGACGTTGCAAAATATTTATGTGATTAATTCTATTTCAAGAAGCGCGAGTACCTAACATACAATTCATATTTCTAGATTATTATTGAGACAAAAAGCTTACAATAAACATGTATTTGAGCAAGGTCGCGAACTCAACAGTTTGACTGTTTTTAAGTATCTAAAATGAATCTAAAAGAATGGTGATTAAAGAGACTTTAAGACTTTATCCCTCAGTGCCAATTATTGCCAGGTAAGCTTTCGAAGACGTACAAATAAGTAAATATTTTTTTCTCGCATTTAAGACGCAAAAATAACTTGTATTATTACAGCTGAAAATGTGTGTTTACCGCAAGGATGTACAATCGCAATTGTACCTTACTGGATACATCGTATGCCAGAATTTTTTGACGATCCGGAAACTTTTAAACCGGATTGATTTCTACCGGAAAATAACATGAGCAAAATGCCTTATAGCTACATACCATTCAGTGCAGGTCCACGCAACTGTATTGGACAGAAATTTGCCTTCTTAGAGATGAAAACAATAATTTCAAAAATCGTCAGGCACTTTCAACTTTTACAAGCTGTACCAGCACATATTCTAATTCTTGTGAGCGAGGCTGTATTAAAATTTAACAGCGGTGTTGTAATTAAGTTACGAGTGGGTTCATCATAAAAATGATAAACAATTTGGTTATCACTTTAAATTTGAAGTCTATTTTTATAGCTACTTAATAAATTACTGTGATAATCAAAATGTTGTTAAACTTGAACTAACCATGAACACTTACGCATCTTACTTCATATCTATGTATGCCAGTCTTTTTACCATTGTCAAGGATACGCAGTAGTTTTTTACGCATCGATTCAAGACTTGAATAAATCACGTCATGGATTATTTATATTTTATTTATATTTTGTAGTAGAATATCAATTCCATAATAAAAAATTTGGGATAATAATTCGCAACTAACTTCTCTATCAATGAATAGCAACTCAAATTATAAGAATTGCGAAAAAATTACAATTGCAGCAGAAATCAAGAAAACAATTTAAACACGTACTTGATAAGTCTCTTTTTAATTAATAACACGCATTTTAAATCAGTTGTTGACCTTGTGGCATTTCCTAATTGTAAATTGTAAACGTCCAATGCCGGCACTTCCAAAATATCTTCGAAAAACTGAATAAATCACGAACCGAGTATATAAAATTTATCGTCCTGCCTGAAAAAGCGTTCAGTCGTTGAGTGCGGCCACAATGGTGTTGTTCACATTGCTATGCGGAGTGATCGCTATAGTTTTAACGATACTGGGAGTATGGTATCTATTTATGCGCAGTTATGATTACTATTTTAAATCATTAAGTGGACCTAAACCGTTACCAATTATTGGCAATGCGTTATTGTTTCGAAATACTGCAGGTAATAGTCATATAAATAATATCACATTTCTTTAACTTCGAACAACTTTTCAGCTGTGCTTCCAGTGCTTCAAAATTTATCTAAATCCTTTGGGGATATATACGTTATATGGATTGGTGTTCTTCCGTTTGTACTCATTTCTGATTATGATGTGATCGAAAAAGTTTTAAGTTCAACCAAACTAATAGAAAAATCACAACTTTATAAATTCTTTTACAAATGGCTTGGATTTGGCCTGCTGACCAGTGATGGTCCAAAATGGAAGAAACGAAGGAGATTACTCACTCCAACTTATCACTTTCAAATCCTGGAACAATTCGTCCCGATTTTCGATAAAGTCAGCAATATACTAATAGAGGAACTGAAGAAAGATAATAATAAAGATTGTGTTGATGTCTATCCGTATATAACTTTAAGCACACTTGATATAATTTGCGAAACTGCAATGGGTGTTCCGATAAATGCGCTCAGAAATAAAGAATCACCATATGTGAAAAGCGTTAAAATAATGGGTCGTATAGTCATGGAACGCGTATTTTCTGCAGTGCAACAATTAGATATTTTATACCAATTTACAGAAAATTATCGTACTGAAAAGAAATGTTTGCAAATACTTCATGATCACACAATGAGTGTCATTCGAGAAAGGCGTATTGAATTATCAAAGCAAACTGAGGAAACCGTAACAGAAGATTCTGTTGGTTCCAAAAGAAAAGTAGCATTTTTAGATTTACTGCTTAGAACTACTGATAATGGAGTTCCACTATCTGATGAAGATATTCGCGAGGAAGTTGATACATTCATGTTTGAAGGACATGACACAACTGCTTCCGGTATCAGTTTCGCTCTTTTTGAAATTGCTCAGCATCCAGAAGTGCAGGCAAAGATATTAGAAGAACAGCAAGAAATATTTGGTGATGATAATCGCGAAATGAGTTATCAAGATTTGTCTAGTATGAAATATCTCGAATTGGTCATCAAGGAGACCCTAAGATTATATCCATCGGTACCGTTATTTGCCAGGGAAGCATTCGAAGACACGAAAATAAGTAAATATTCAATCATTTTTAAAAAACACTCTAAATACCAACTTTTCACTTGCAGATGACGATCTGATTCTTCCCAAAGGAAGCACAATTGCTGTAATAGCGTATCAACTTCATAGGGATCCAAAGTATTTCACAAATCCGGAATCATTCGATCCGGATCGCTTTTTACCGGAACGCAATCTGGGCAAAACACCATACAGCTTCGTGCCATTCAGTGCTGGACCACGAAATTGTATTGGTCAGAAGTTTGCACTCTTAGAAATGAAATCAACTATTGCGAAAATTGTAAGACATTTCGAATTATTACCTGTTATTCCTAAACACAAACTAATTCTAGTTTCGGAAGCGATATTAAAATCAGATAATGGCATTGTCATTAAGCTCAAAGATCGCAAATAAATAGTAATAACACTTAGAAAGTTTGACACACAGTATAATTAATCCTAAATTATAGTTTAGGATTTACACGTTATTGACAAGTTGTTTGTCAACACGTAAACAAATTATGTACTCATATGTAAATAGATATTTTGAACGAATAATAAAATTATTAAAAATTTAATGTTATTTCAAAAATACTTGATTATGGTTGAGAAATAATATTTGCTTGCTTAATGCGTGTTGAAAATAACAACAAACATTGTTGTTTATAATGATGATTCAAGTTAATTAAAAATACTTTAGTTAGTTTTTACATATACAATGAAAACGACAGATTGTTCGAAGAGTTATTATTACTTAAAAGAGGGGAAAATTTGAAGAACTATTAAAATAGAATATTTAATAATACTCTCTCCCTTTCACTATGCGTTGGTAATTTATTTGAGAAGACAAAATTAGTGATAGCCTTGCATTGAAATTAAATGCATGTCATTCTGTTTACATTGACTGGGTCATTAAATCTGCATAGACTAAATGTAGGTATCATATAGCAGCTGTAAAGTACGAACGCGACAATGCAATCAGATTCAGTCCTTGTGCGGTCCTCGCCAGAGTGTGATGTATTGTTAATAATAGTGTATTCGATACTATAAGTGTGCTGGCCAAAAATTAATTTTAAAATGTTATCAATCATAAGCATAATAGTGGGATCCATTCTGTTCCTAATTGTTGCTTGGTATATCTCGAATTACAAGTTCTTCAGCTGTCTTAAGAATATAAAAGGGCCAACGCCTTTGCCTCTAATTGGCAATGCATTGGAATTTAAAGACCCCACTTGTAAGTCCGCATTCAACAATTAGTTTATCAGGCATATAAGCCACAAACATTCTTATCTTATTTCAGCTCTATTGTCAGACTTTACACGACTATTCGGGCAGTACGGGAAATGCGTCAAATTGATCCTTGGTCTTGAGCCTATCGTTTTAATTGCTGATTACAAAGCTATTGAAGCGACGCTCAATTCAACGCGTGTTTTGGAAAAATCCAATTTCTACCGATACCTACACAATTGGCTTAATTTAGGTCTGTTGACCAGTTCTGGCGAGAAATGGAAGAAACGCAGGCGCATCTTAACTCCAGCGTATCACTTTCAAATTTTGGAAGAATTCATACCGATTTTCAACAAAGTTGGCAACATACTCGTGGAGCAATTTCGTAAAGAAATGAACAAGGAAATCGTTGATGTTTATCCGTACATAACGCTCAGCACGTTGGATGTAATTTGCGGTACGTGCACTTAATAGTTATAATTTTACAATACAACAGTCGCAAGGTCGCTTAATGTCAATGCCGAATTTCATCACCGCACGCGTGTTTTATCGTAGAAACTGCAATGGGTGTCCCCGTCCATGCGCAACTCAACAAGACTTCAACGTATGTGCAAAGTGTTAAGGAGATGGGACGTATTATTATGGACCGCAGCTTCATTCCTCAACAACAATACGATGTTCTTTATCAGTTCACTCAGAATTATAAAATAGAGCAGAAATGTCTTAAAATATTGCATGGTCATACGACTTCAGTTATTAATAAACGTAAAAAAGAACTCGCTAACAAGAAAGCGACAGATAAACCAACTGAAGATGAATTTGGTACGAAGAAACGTGTCGCCTTTTTGGATTTATTAATACAAACAACCGAAAATGGTCGGCCATTGAGTGACGAAGCAATTCGTGAAGAAGTTGATACTTTTATGTTTGAGGTAGTAATATCTCTACTAATCTAAATCTGATTCTGAATAATTTACTTTAAGGGCCATGACACGACAGCATCCGGAATAAGTTTTGCGCTCTTTGAAATTGCCAATAATCCAGAAGTGCAAGCAAAAATCTTGGAAGAGCAGAGAGCAATATTTAGTGACGAAAAACGCGAAATCACATTCAATGACTTGAGTCAAATGAAGTACTTGGAGATGGTAATTAAAGAAACTTTACGTTTATATCCATCTGTTCCATTTTATGGAAGGCAAACTATTGAGCCTATTGACTTAGGTCTGTTATAATCATTCGAGTATATATTCATTATTGACTAATTCCGCTTTCGAATTATTTTTAGGAAATGGCGTAATTGTACCAGAAGGTTTTACAATTACTGTCGCAGCACACCAAATGCAACGCGATCCAGAATATTTCAAGAATCCCAATGTTTTTGATCCGGATAGATTTTTACCGGAGAATAATATAGGCAAACATCCGTATAGTTATATACCATTTAGTGCTGGACCACGAAACTGTATTGGACAAAAGTTTGCTCTTCTTGAAATGAAATCAACAATCACTAAAGTTGTACAAAGTTTTGAACTGTCTCCAACAAGTCCAGCGCATAAACTTCACTTGACGTCTGAGACGATTTTAAAATCTGATAATGGTATTTTAATCAAAATGAAAGAACGTGCTTGATTCAAGTCAATAATAATTTCCTAATTCTTTAATTGCAATTGCATTGGCAGTGTTGATATATTGATTCCCATGGCAGTGTAACACAGAGTACTCCTTGATTATCTATCTGGCAAAGGCATTTATGCGGATTGACTTTATGTGGCATTAGATATTTTCTGAAGATACCGCAACGTCCTTCTCGGTTACTTTGCGCAATTATTTCAAGTAATGTATTTGATACATTACAGACGATTTCGTTGGGGGTGAAATCAGATACGTTCACTTTCAGCTTCAAAGAGTCAGAATTAGAATTGGCGATTAGACCATCGTAATCATCAAATCAATACTTACAATGACCCCTTGATCTGTATAATGAAACAGATCTTTCTGTACATTTACTGGTGTAACAATTTCATTGGTGCTACCACAACCACATTCTGCATGTGAGGTTACGTTTGGAGTGCCGAACATTTTATTGCTTATGCGAATTATAATTGTAGACGATCGGCAGTAATATTGTGTCAGTACACATGGTTTACGCCGAGTTTCTTAACGTGATAAGGATTTTGATACGACATGTCAGTAAACATTGATTGCGAACCTCAATACTTGACATGCTGATACGTAGAATATGATAGATTCTGTATATAAATTGGAATCCTACCTTATATGTAGAAAATAGGTCCTCTCGTTGGTTACCACAATATTTTGTTCACTAGCACTTTCAGAACTGAGTTTACTACGATTAATAAATGAAATTTAATGTTTTATTATGCAGCACACGCGTGTTACCGGGACTGACAACGAACTATTGTAAACAATCGACGCAGGCATCGGATCAGCTGAGAGTATTTAGGATGTATGTTACCAACGAAACAATCTTATAGCAACGAATATGTTACCAATGCTACAAGCACGTTTCAAACAAAAATACTTTTTAAGGGGGTATTCTAGTCTAGGAATTTAGTCGGTTAGAATATAGAGTGCTAATGAAATCTGGACTACTTTAAAAATACAATTTCTTTGATAAGAAATGTGCTCTAATTTCATCAATATCTCGAAAAGTACTAAAGATATCATAAAAATTCTTGAATTTTTCACAAGTCTTACAAAGAAGTAAATTGGTCTATCGCAAATTTGTTGGATGCATTCCTAACTTGAAACGATCATGTTAATTCTTCAACTTTTTGTTTTAGTTGCATGTTCAAGTATTACATAAAAACTTATATATCTAGCCATTAGAATATAGGAAGGTAATAAAATCTGGAGCTCTGTATCACTAATGTAAAAACACAATTTCCTTCATAAGAAATGTGATCTAATTTTATCAATATTTCGAAAAGTACTAAAGATATCATAAAAATTCTTGAATTTTTCACAAGTCTTACAAAGAAGTAAATTGGTCTATCGCAAATTTGTTGGACGCATTCCTAACTTGTTGCGATCATCTGAAAATTTCTAAAACAGATACCTCGCTGCAAAAGACACTATTAGTAAATTTTATCTGAAATTGCTTCTAGTCATGTAAACATGCTATGAAATGACAAAGCTTGTCTTGTAAATTACCTGAAACAGGATAATATAATAAAACACAAAAAGGACGAATTCATTTCTTGCAGCAAGTGCATGCTGTGAAGCTAAAAGTTAATATGCAAATTTCGGTTGCCCTAAAGGTAAATGACTTAAAAAATTTCAAAACATTGGCCTTTCTTTCCATTTGGAGTTTGAAAATAATACAAAGGTGCGTGTTCGTCTTTACCTTCATTTTCGTATTCAATAATAATTCAATTATTATTTTATACATTTATAAGAAAACCTTCAGATTAGTTTTAGTTGCTCATAGTATTGTAATTACATTCGATAATGTGTAATTCATTGCGAATTAAACTAAAAATAAATGCACGCATGCATGTCATTATCACTTGGAGGCAATTATTTAATGCCTATTGTTGAAAAAATTTGTAATTGATGTTGTATGTTACTGTCTTCAATGATTGCTATTAAGCATGGATTAGAATGCTCGTTTAGTCATCAGGATGTTGTTGGAGCTTTGATATTTTATCATGATTTTCAGATTCTTGCAATCTTTTACAGCAAGGCGTATAGCTGCAGTCCAAATTATTATTAAAATCTAATCACATCGGAAACGCGGAAATAATTATTAAATTATTATTAACAATGAATAGAAATCCATTAGAATTGCACGTAAAATTAATATTATTACTGCTAAGCATAGAAAAGAATGTTTTTATATGACATTTGAAGCTTAATTATTTGCATATTTTGTAAACCAATATAATATTTCACGAATGGTAATAAAATATAATTGAATAATAGTGTCTGATTTAACTGGGCATTATTTTGTCAGTTTTACACTAATCCAGCTAATTTATTCAACCAGAATAGATGAATACCTTCATAATTATATGAAGTAATTTAAGAAAGAATATAAATGAGCTCATAATTAATGCATGACTTGCGGACGGATCCTCGTGTTCTAAAAATGTATTTTAATGTTTAAACGTTTTTTTTTTGCAATTAATGCCTGCAGACGCGTTGTCACCTTTCATCTCGTTCGACAGGTCATAATATCAAGCACGTGCTCATTGCTATATTGAAAGATCACTTATTGTTGTAAATAACACAATTGCACAAACAATATGAACATTATACTTCCGTTTATAAATTAGTCGACTACTTAAAGAAGCCATTAAATCTTTATAGTGTTTTCTTCAACTGCAGTGTTATAAAAATAATGGCGATATAATAAATTTATTGTACATTAAGAAACAGCGTATTCTGTAATTGTTTTTTTTTTAATTTTTAATCACTGCACTGACATTTCATGAAATCAATATAGGTAATACTAATTATAAATTTTCAATCGTGAAATTTAAATTTGAATATAAATTGCTTTATTGAAATAGCCAAAAATGCTTTTTCAATGCACAACTCGAAATCAATTAATCAACACGCAAGTAACAAATCATGATGGCCTTATTATTATTTGGTATTATTTAATTTCAAGATAGTTATCTCAGATGCGATCCCTACGTTAAAAATAAAAGTAAAATTATAAATACTGGCTGTTGTCTTGTAAAAACTTTTAACTGGAATTTATAATCGCGTGCAAGAGTAAATTGTATAGTTTTTTTTTCTTGTGTAGTTTTGCTGAAAACTGCTTGAATTGTAGGGGGAGAATCGCACTTAAGATGGTCAAGGAAACTATAAATTCAGCCAGTCTTAGGCAGCAATTGATATAAGACGCTTCTTCTTGAAATTCAATATCAAATTACCAATTTAGTGCCATATAAATTTATACAGTTTAGTGAAATTAATTCTAGTGCCAAAGTGAATAGGTAGTATACTTTACAATCATCATGAAAAAGGTAAAAATTACCAATCAATAACTATTCGAAAAAACTGTGTAATTTAAACAACCTTGAGAGTTGTCAACCACTTTACTAACAATAGTATTTCAAAGAGTTGCTGAAGGATCTACTAAATTCACAAACATATGCAAATTGAAGTACATACTAGGAGTTTTATCTTGATTTTTGAGTTTCATTCATAGAAATAGCTTTAACTAAGTTACGACTTAATTTTGTCTGACGCACACGGTTTAATTAATGAATTTTAATAAATTTTAAAATTTGCGTAAAATCGTAGGTATGAGCTGGCATAAATTCGCGTAATTTTTCAAACGTATTGGAATTTATTGGATATTAAAATGCAACTGACATTATTGTTTATTACTCGTTTTAGTTATTACTATATCTGACATTAAGTGTGCTTTGGATTAGCGGCTTAGAGGCACGCAGTAAATATGTGAAAGAAGAAGAGGATAATCCGTACGAGTTTGGATTCACAATTGATGGGCAGCAGCATAGACATGAGAAGAAAGGTAGGACTTGGTATATAAATGTACTGAATATAATACTTGCCGACCTTGAGTAATAACAAGCGAGTAAAGCACCTTCTTCCTCATGTATTAATTTTTCTAATTAATGATTCCGCACAAACGTCTTCGCATTTTTTCAACAATCGCAATATTTCTTATTGAATTATTATTTGTAATTAGATGCCAATGGCATAATACAAGGAGAATTTGGTTTCATCACTGCTGATGGAGTCTATCACGTTACTGTCTATGCTACTGATGAAAATGGCAATTTCAAAATATTGAGCATGAGAAATGTAAAGATAAGTGAACGTGAGTAATATTATCAATGGTTTAAAATTGTAGTTAAACAAATTCTTTTTAGCTTTGGATCAACCTAATGCTCAATTACCAGATACTTCACAATTTAGTAAAGAGGAACCACATTCTTCAGCACGTCCTAATGCTTTGAGCATTAATACAACTCCCGCACCAGTACAAACGATTAAACCAGTGACTGAAGTCAATAGATTTACAACTCAATCAACTATTAAACCAGCATGTGCTGGATGTGGATACGTTACGCACAAGACGCCTTTAAATAACAATCTTCCTTTCCAGACTTCAGCGATAAATAATCCAAAACCAGGAACGGTGGTGATCGGAGATAAACCACCTCTGTCTGAACCTCAGAATAATATCCAACCCGGTGGTAATGTACCTTTTGTGTTTAACCCATCTAAGATTAACCCACAAGATAAAACTCAATTGCAATTTGAACCTGATTACGAAGCTCAGCCGCCTACTAATAAAGCTAACACAAAATTGGAACCTTCAGTTCACCCTCAAATTACGCCCACTGGTAATACGGGAGTCATTGCTCCAATTGTGACTAACACCAATTCAAATACTGATAAAACTCGAAATCCATTATTAATTCAGCAAGGCGATAGATTTAATACTGAACTTAGTTCCGGATCGGGAATATCCCGACCTGGTGTTTCCGATTCCGCTAAGGATATGCAAGAAAATTTGTTTAAGCCAAATATTAATTTACCATCTGTTTCAACGCCAGGTGATCAAAGCAACTACAATTCCCCAAATAATTATCCAGGAGAGCAAGAGCAATATCAAAACCAAAATTATCCAGGCACAAATCAAGGAGCGCATGTTGATTATCCGCAAATTTCAGGCCCGCAGGATAATAATGCTTATAATGCGCAAAGTGTGCCAAAACCACCAGAAGAACCATTATTAAATCCCTTATCAATTGGGGCACCAAATAATAATGCAAACCAACCAAGCAGCGTTGATCCTTCTGGTATTACAGTATCCAATGGTATGATTAACATTCCAAACAATCCGCCGATTCAAATCCAAGATAAATATCCTGGTATGGTTGACGGTCTCCCAGACGGAATTAACCAAGGAGATATTACTGATTTGCTGTACAAATTTAATTACACTGTCGGTTTCCATGGACATTACGAAAAAGGATATAAAAATGGCGCTAAAGTAGGTGGATACTTTGTCACAGATCGTGATGGTGTCAGTCGTATCGTAACATACGTAGCTGATGAAAACGGATACAGACCCAAAGTCAAGTTTATCCGGCTGGATTTAAATTCCGATTTAGTACCAAAGGAAGGCACTGAGAAAACATTTGGTCTCAAGAACTTTGAATTCGTCTGGTATCCTATAAGTTAATTCATTGCCATTTAAATTATTAATTTTAAGTAGTTTTCGTAAGTTTTATAAAAAAATTAAGTATATTATTTTAAAGCATATAAAGTCTCAATTGGTACCCATATATTAAATCCCTAAATATTTGGCAAACGAGTCAACCACTTTAAACTGTTATAAGTCTTTCAAATGGAAAATTCATTAAGTTATCATTGAATATCTTTGTGAAGGCAGTGCCAACCAAGTCTCCAATAATTGGACGTAGTATAATAAAGCCTGGTGGCCATGCGGAATTGATTATACGATCAGCCAAGTTTTCTATAAGTAGACAACAATGAATGATTTTGCACAAAGAATAGTTCATCAAGGATTAATTTAAAATGACTATACCGAGAAGTGGTCGTCCTCCTAATAAATTAGACACGTGCATCTCCAAGTGACGACAAAACTGTACATTTACATCCACTTTCATTGGTGTATCATACACCATTGTTCCAAATTGTGACATTCGTGGTTTTCTGGTAACTTTCATTGTTTGCGTGTAATCATTAAGAAGCAAATCCCAAGTGCCTTGTGTATTGACTTTTCTGCCAAATATCATTGCCTCAAATTCATAATCGCCTTGTAAGCGTTTCTCAGGGAAGAATTGTGTGAATTGCATTTCATTTCTTTGAAAATTTGTTCTAAAATGATAAGAAATTAGGATATCAATTTACTATTAGAATTTATTACCTAAGTCTAGTGACTTCTGACGCGGTCCATCCAGCTTCAGTAACATTTCGCAGGACTAAACGATAATTCATTGATGGACTGCCTCGAGTTTGAACAACTTCGTCCGCATGAAAAGGATCGAAAGGTCTCACCCCATATTGCGGAAGACCAGTTTTAAAATAAGGACGAATCGAATTGAGTGCATCTTTTAAACAGTTGTCAAAACGAGGATCAGTCCGACGACAATTTGAGAAATGATCAGCTGCAAAACAAATAATATAAAATAATTAGAGTTTAGTAAATCATGTTCATAATCGATTGATAAAAGTTGCCAAACAGGAAGTGAAGTGGAAGTTGCAATAAAGCAAAGACAGAAGACGGAAATTGTAATCATAGCAGGCAATCAAGTTTAGATCGATTAGTTTACAAGAAGAAAATCTGCAAACCGACATATTGAATATGAAAGCATAGAGAATATTTAAGAATATGAGTTCCAGTTACATATTTCGTACTATGACATGACAATATTAGGTTTGTCTGAGCGAAGTAGTATTATTGGAAGTAAATGCGGAAGAGGAAAGTTTATGCGCTATTATCACTCTCGCTTCTCATTTGTATCTAGGTATACTATTTCAAGAATTCTAATGCTGTTGCGAATAGAATGCATCTATGTGCAAATTAATTCGACAATCACTTAAACAAATAAACGCACATGACCAAGAATACTATGTACAAATTAATTTAGCATATTCCC
Source organism: Aleochara curtula (assembly GCA_963978815.1). Lineage (NCBI taxonomy): Eukaryota > Metazoa > Arthropoda > Insecta > Coleoptera > Staphylinidae > Aleochara > Aleochara curtula. Next base: position 1,366,371 of record OZ022219.1, read on the forward strand.
GAACATTTTAAATACACTTTTAATCATTCGTTATTCTAAAGTTTAAGATAATAAAACTCGTCGTATTTCAAATGATCAACACACATACTCATTGAAGTATGTCACATGCAACACTAGTCTTACGAAATACAAGAAAGTGCGCAGCCATAATGCTTATGAAGAATCTGCACTAACAACTCGTCTTCTTCGTCCGCCAAGAACTAATTAGAAAAAAGTACATGTGTTATCTAATCATCCATAAATAGCACATGAAATAATTGCATAAATCAAAGAATCTGATGGCACACTAATTAAAACTTACCGAAGCGAATTTGCGCACGCACTACGATGACACCAACTAAGAAGAGTAGAATTTTGGTGTGCATCTTATCGAAATTCCAAAGCAGGCACAACACGCGTGAGGAAACACTGTATTCTTGACTGTTTGTATGTGAACAAGTATTTAGCACATTGCACAAGCTTGCATTGAAAGTAAGAAGTATGAATTGATTATAAGTTTCTCAGATCATGTCTGGGCTGCACGTGAATGTGACGGTTAGTGCGTTTACACTTGAAATAAGCAACGGATCGGGAAAATTATTTTATTATCTCCCCCTACTTTGTTGTTATTAACATTTGCTTCTACTAGTGCAAGTGTTGTACAAACTTCCAATATAGGGTGTTGCTTTTACTTAATAGTTGGTAAAAAACCAAATAGGTAGTTCTTGTCTTCTTTCTTTTATGACTGTATCACTAAGTTATATTTCACATTTCCAAAATTATTATATTGGAACTATTTGATTACAACTATAAACTATAATACTAGATTTTTTTTGAATTAAGTTTTTTGGTATTTGTAAGTGTATAAAGTGTGTCTTGGGCAATGAATTGCAACAGACCTTTCATCTTCATCGTTAAAAATTGCTAAAAGTTGCTACATTTCTACAAGAGTTTAATGTTTGACCAATGACCAGTGTACCTGCTGCACGATTGAACTTTCTCTCTTGTTGTCTTGGAAATTTATTCACCTCTATGAGTATTTAAATACATTGCGTCAATTAAGCACAGTAATAATTATGGAATTTAATTGAATTAAATTTACAAACAAGAATGTGCACATTTTATCAATTAATAAATAATTATCTATGCTTGAAATACCAGGTTGTTAAATTTTTAGTTGTAAGCATTTTATTATTATACACATTGTATAAAGTATTGTTCGACAAAGTTTTGAAATTTATGACTTTAGAGAACTTTTAAAAAGTGTTCAGTAGCCGAGAAAGTCATGGCGCCTTTTTACAATTATTAAAATTACTGCTTACTTTAGAAATACTGGAGTAATTCACATTTATATAATAGGGCATGAAGACAAAAACGAATGTTAACTTTGGGAAATTATTATGCATAACCTATTGAACGTAATTTCGTGATCTGATGATATTTCATTGGAAATTTAATAAGCTTTTTGATAGTGAAAAAATTATTGCGATATCTCTGATAGTTCCCGAGATATGAATTAAAATGTGAAGTGCTAATCACGGGGTATTATGCTACTGATGCAGCTGAACTACTGGATAGCTGCCTACGGATAGCACCGAATTCTCAGGTGTACCGCGCGAGCGCCGACGCCACGAAGATTGCCGAAGTAGGCGAAATTTCGGTACGTCGATCCTGCTGCCTGGAGACCAAGCGCAGACCGTGGTTTCTTTGAAAGCCAAGAAAACTGAGGTTTGATGCGAGTTCCCAAGAAGTTTCTAGTTTGCGCTGGCTGAGCAGTGCGGAAAATTTCAAATCGCTATATCTTCTAAAATAATGAACCGATTTTAATGATTTAAAAACTGCTATGACTAGCTTGAAAGGTACTATTACGCTGTTGCATTATACTTATTGTAATATTAATATTACTTAGTGTAATTATTATAATTTTAGTTAAAACTCATAGATAGTCCTTATTTAACAATAAATTCAGATTTCATATTATTTTTTTTTGTAATAGGTGTATTGTTGTATTATTGTGCGTTATAATTTTGATTTTTCTTTAATTTTTCAGCGTTATTGATTAATCAGTACGAGGATGATATACGTTTTCACAGCATGTTTACTTATCCGTGAGGTATTTAATATTTTTATTTTTTCGCATGTTCGCTTACAAGAAAGCAGGGGAAATGGCTCTGCATCGTGTAAGAAATTTAAGTAAATGCTAAGTGCGGAAGTAGTGTTCATTTTGATCTAATTTATTGGACACTGTAATATGCAGTTACTTCATTGAATGTCTGTTGGTCGAGCAAGAGGTGAAACTATGAAATTTATAATTACCATTGCAGTCACATGTATAACATTTGCAAGCTGTTGTAATAAAATCAAGAATTAAATATGTTTCTAGGGAAATTTCCGTAATAGATCAACTTTTCATACTTTTATATAAAAGTAAGAACCAGACTTTTCAGCATTGTATAACAACTATTCAAACATTTTAAATTCAGTTGACTATGAGTGTTTAAAAAGAATGAGCGTTTTCAAATTTAAATAAAGTTGTAAACATTGCTTTATACAACCAGCAATCCATGTTTACTTTCACTTTTCGAATCACTTTAAAAACTTGTTAAACCTAGTGCGCTTTAAGAAAAATACTCGACAATTAAATATTGCTCGTGAAAATCAAGGCTGAATAATGTTTTCCAACTTCCTCAATTAAAAATGATTAATCTTTCCATAAATAAAATATTTCTCATGTTATTAATTAAAATAAAGATATAAAAGATTGCTACTAGTAGATTAAATTGATCTGAATGTATAATTCATTTGTTATCTGTTCAACGGAAATTCATATTGCGTAGAATTAATCAACACTGATTGAAGAGTGAACAAAATGCGAAGGAGCGCATAAAAACTTAACAATGAAGCCATGACCATTGAATAAAAAGTATGCCATGCAATTACGATTAATTGTTTACCATGCATGTGTGCTTTACACATACAAGAAATTTATTGTTGCCTATACCAGCTACAGAACCATTGGCTATTGTATAACAAGCGGTAATTGCAATTGCATTAGTGCGCTTACATCAATTGCCAATTTATTTATTCAGGATTAGCTATTGCTCAGTCGTCCACCAATATTGCTTGGATTATAATCTTCGATGTACTAAAATTCGTGTTTTACATATTTACTAATTCTATGGCTAATGCAAGAATATGATTAGTAGTCTCTGGCACAATTACATTTATTTTTCTTTTATTTCAAGGTGTGATTTACTAATATTTTTTTAAAATGTTGACTCAGTTGCCCGCAAAGAAATGCAGACGAAGAATGAGTTGGTCAAACAACTTACAAAATCTTCGAATGCCCATCTAAAATATTGTAATATTTATAAATTTACTTGTCAAACATTTATGGATTGTTCGGCTATTAGTACCTGAAAATATTTAGCTATGGGTGACCTTGCAGTACGTTTGCGTCTTGATTTCTGCAATTTCACAAGCTTTAATTGCACTGTTAGCATGCGAGTGCATTAATTCAATTCGTTTCTAGTCAACGTTCATTTCTATATAAACAAAGCGCGCAAAAGCCGCGAGTTCATTCACTAGCTGCTGCATTGAGACCGTCGGCTTTTTGTCCTCTTGTTCTGCATTATTGTGCATGATTAACTAACGTAACAAGAACTCTCCTGCTTGCTTAAATACTCATGCGGTTCGCGCTGTTTGGCGTCTTTTATAAACACACATATAACCACGACACACACTCAATAGACTATTATAATATATAGAAAGGAAAGTGTGTTCATTGGGAGGGTTCATTTGATTTAGACACATCACGAAGTACGCATCGATTTTCATTGCCTTTTTCCTCGCACGAGCGTGACGAATCAACGCCGGCGATCATTGTGTGCGCGCATGTGGTGATTAATATTAATACAATTAACATTTTCCTAAACGACATCATTGTGCGTAATGTTTGTACAAGTATTCTTCGCGCTCAGCGCAGGCTTCTTAAGCGCTGCGCATGGTAAAGTCTTCGATACGATACGTAAGTAGCAGTTTTTTCTCATTTAAGTTCACACTCATTTTGCAATCACAGTATAACGATGGATTTGAGCGTAATTATCTTCTAATATTGCGTGTTTTCACGATTATATCATTGCTCCAGTGTGTACAAAAGTATTTAAAGCATAAGTGACGTAATTAATTAGCAAGAAAATAGAGAAATGTTGCTGTTTTTCTGCTAAAGTCGTTTCTTTGGTTTAGTATGTTAGGATTTTCTTCGACGCGTCTTTCTATGGAGCAAAGCATCTTTCACTTTCACTTTCTTCGGGACTGAAGTCGAGAAGAAATACACATTGAGATTCTAATTAACTTTAAAGGAAAGTGATTGTAAAATCTACGAGCGTTGAAATATTCAATGTAATTTTATTATGTTAATTTGCTTTATATTTTAATTAATTGAAATTTAAAATGTAAAAATAGTGTTGCTAAATGTAGAATATTTAATTCGTGTTCCAGTACAATTTTCGCATCTTTTGAGTCAAAAAAACTAGACGTGAAACATGTTTTTAATTTGATTAATTTATACTTCAAAGATCTGTTTAAAAATATATTTAATCAATTCATTGACGTAGTTTCTGAATGGCGCAATTGAATTCCAAATTTTATGTATGCAGTATAAATCGTCCAGAAAGAAATCCATAGAAGTAAATTAAAAATCTCTGTATTTTTACGTGAGCAAAGCCACAGGGTAAAATAAATATAAATCAAGAAAAATATTATGTAAGAGAGCAAGATTACAATGCAATACTCAGCTGTTAACGGAAAGATTCAGTTGGAAAAGTAGGGCAACAACATCAAGGTCCTCGTCTTTTTTTCATTTCTTCACTGTTCCATTCCTCCGTACGCTTCTTGAGCGCTGCGAGTTTACTCTTTTAAAATGTGCAATTTATTGCTTCATACGATTAACGCGAGGGTCAATGATCAACACTATGCAATATTATGACCAGGATGATGCAATTCTTGCCTAAGATTTTGCACTTTATTGATATTAATTTATGCAAATTCAATTGAATTATTATATTGCAACATCTTCTCATCAAGTATACAGCTTAAAAAGTTTTTGAATTTTAGCTCCCTATGTGAAACAATGTCACGAAGGCGATCCAGAATTAAACAAATGTTTTATTGGCGCTTTACACCATTTGAAACCGTATCTAGCTACTGGTATCCCAGAGGTTGAGTTACCATCCGTAGAACCATTCAGAATGGATGAGTTATCCTTATCACTTACGTCAGGACCAAATGGTTATCGTGTAACTCTATCGGATATTGATGTTTATGGAGCAAGTAATTTCACAGTAACTAAAATCAAGTAAATATCAAAAGTTAGCGAATATAGCGAGTCGTTTACCTAAATTTAATATTTTAGATTGAGCGAGAATGATAAACCTTTTGAAGCAAGAATAAAAATGCCCGAGTTGCGAATGGCCTCAAAATATCGTAGTTCCGGTGTGCTATTAATTATTCCTGCAAGCGGAAATGGCACATTCTATGGAAAATTTCGTATGCAACTTTAGTTTAATTACCACATATGTAAAGTAACTAACTATTTTTGCAGAGGATGTGACTGCATTGGTAAAAGGAATTATTAGCGTTTCGAGTAAGGAAGGACAGAACTATTTGCATGTGGACACTTTGCAAGTAGATATTGAAATGAAGAATGTCCGAATGGCTGTTAAAGACGTTTATAGGAATAATAGAATTATTGGTAAATGATCACTAATTAAATATAAATTACTCAATGTGTTTTGGGTAATAACGATATAATTTCAGGTGAAGCAATGAATTTATTCCTGCGTGAAAACGGACAGGAAGTTGTGAAAGCCATGTTACCGCAACTCAAACGGAAATTGTCAAATCTTTTCCAAAGTATTGCTAACCAGCTTTTAACGCATCTTCCAATGGATGTTTTCTATGCACCTAAGAAGCAATAAATTCTTTTATTTGTATAATTACCAGTAAGTATACCATACTATAGTTTGTGAAATATTTTCATTAATAAGTTAATAAATTTTTTATTTCTGTGAAGTATTAACTCATCATTACTTTGTTGAAATAATCATGTGTAAAATATTGTACTATTATAAAAAATAAGATTTAATCAGCCACTTCTGGAAACTTTTATAAAGTTGACTGACTCGTTAATTGTACTCAACACGCAGACAGTACATTTTTACGCTTTCTTCTTTTGTAGTTATCATTCATATAGGTATAAATTATTTAAAAACCGCAATCAAAACCGGATATTCAATGTGATTTTAGCACTGGTCCATATGTACCGTACAATTGTACAGAATAAGTGAAATTGAAAATAAAAATCACACAGCAAACGCAATTAACACCTTCACATTCAAAATATTAACAGGCAAATAAAAAAAGCTGGATGAGAAAGTACCTCCTATTATTATTCGTCGGCAATTAACTCTATTAATAGTGAAGTAGGAATTTCGAGTCGCATTTCTTGGGAGTGTTGCATGTTGTATGCACTCGTCTATAATGAGTCCGGTGGCGCGATGCACGAGATAACAATTAAACCGTCTCAGTGGATAAAAATTCTTTCCTACCCCACCTCGAGCAAGGAAAAGCCATCACCATCGACGATCACGGTGCAAGAGGCGCACATCATCAGCGAGCCGCAAGCAGCAAAGTCACGGTCAAGTTTGTAAGAGGTCAGTTGGCGAAGAGACAGGCGCGTCAAAGAACTAGAGCCAACGGAACTTCTTTCTTTCATTCTTTCTCCCGCTCGTTACCCAACAATCGAAACGCGGCACAAAGAAATTCCGATCTAATTTCTTCATTTTCTTGATTGGGTACCATATTTTAAAACAAATTTTGTGCAAAGATGTGTAAATTAATAATTACTTTTGTTGTGTTACTTCTTGGGCTCACCAATGCTAGAAGACGTAAGTATTTGAATATTTGTTTATATATTTTGAATAGAATATATTTAATTTTGTTTTCATTCCATTAATATTTTATTTGTCTTAAGTGGAAGTTCAAGTTTTATTGAGTTAAGTACTTAGGATTATTGTCATGTAGATTGAGTGAAAAAAAATTAACCGTTACTCCGTTACTTTTTCGATAACCGATCGTTAAGCTCAGCGGTAAATTTAAATACACATATTGTTTTACCAGTTCTCGTTGTTTGTTTATTAATGGTATTTTAAAGTCATAGTGCATGATTTCAAAAACATGAAATTACTAGACTATTATTATTGATTATATGCATAATTCAATTAACGTTTAAAATTTCAAATATCGCGGAATTCGATATTTAAATCATAATTTAATAAATAAAGGAAACTTTCAATTTTATTCGCAGCGTATTATTACTTGCAACAATGCAGCAGATCAGAATCGGACATAAATGAATGTCTTGCAAATTCCGCAAACTACTTAATGTCATACATTCGCGCTCAGGGCATTCCTGAACTTGGAATTGAACGTCCCGAGCCCATCGTTATCGATGAAATTGGAATTGCATTGGGCAGTGGTCCCGATGGCTATCGCGCCAAATTTAGAGATATTAATGCGTTTGGTGTGAGTAATCTGACCATGACTGCAGTGAGGTGAGTAAATGTTTAAGTTATTCATGAAAAATTCAGCAAGAGCATATTTGTAAAACATTCCCAAGATTTAAGATTCGAGTCACGTTGTGTTTTTAAAAAATGGAATAATTCAGTGAGTAGGTCACACCTTAAATTTTGTTGTTTGTTATTGCAGATCAGATATTGATACGAATCAATTTCAATTCACATTTTATATTCCGCACATTTCTGCGAGGGCATTGTATGAATCAAGTGGTGTTTTGATACTTGTGCAAGCATCTGGCGGTGGCAATTATTGGGGCGAATATGGTATTAATATTTTATTAATTCTTGATTTGCTATGAAGTCATAAATATTCTTTTCAGAGGGTGTCAAAGCTAAAGTTTATTTAAAAGCCAGCAAAACCCAACGAAATGGACGTGACTATTTGGTATTAGAACAATTGAAGATGGATTTCAGTATTAAAGAAATTAAAATGGGTGTTGATAATTTACATAATGGCAATGCAGTTATTCGTACGTATTTAAATATTACTTCTTTGTATCAATAATAATTGCGTTATTTACAGAAGCGGCGTTGAATTTGTTTATCAATACGAATTCCCAAGAGTTGCTGAAAGAAATGAAGCCTGATTTGAAAAAGAAATTAATTGCAATTATGTCTAGTTTCGTACAAACACTTTTCTATAACATTCCTTATGATGCATGGATCACAAATTAAATTTCAGACACTCCTCAAATATTCTTAATAATATTTTTGATAAACCAGAATAATTTCTTCGAATTCTATTTTAATCTAATGATAGACTGGAAACTTTAATTTATTTTTATCCCTTTAAATTGAAAACATGTAATTATATTTTTACGATACTTTTAAAAACTATATTTATGTAATTGAAGTTGCTTTTGTTTAATAATTCATCACTGTCAATTGTAATGAAATATAATTTACTTCTCTTTAAATATTTTCCACTACGTAGTTTTAAAACTTTAATGTTATGATGTAAAATATCTAATCAAATAAAATTATAATAATCATTTAAGTACAGTTAATTTATATCTTTCAACTTGCTAATTTTCTCAATACACAGTTAAATTTATGGATTACGCAAAGAGTTATCTTAATTGTGTGCTAGCAAACTGCATATTTTTATGATTTATGTTCTAACATCTGCATAATTCAAATTACAGATAACTTTGCAAAGTGGAATTACACATATTGGCTCATTTACTTAATGTTTAGAAACTCATTTGATTCATAGGACAAACACTATATTTTCTAAAAGCATTTAATGATGTCGCATGTGCTATTGTTTTAAATAATTCACTGCTGCCAAGTGCAATACAATAAAATTTCTAATGCATTCAATTGCGTTGTATTCAATGGAAAATATTATGTCTATAACAGCACAATAACAAATATTTGTTTCCATTTACAACAGTAATATTTCTTGGACTATTGTTTTAGCTGTTTGCAGAAACGTTTTATTAAAGCATAATCTCACGTATCGGATTTTAGGAGTATGTGATGATTTGATGTTTTATCAAATACTGGTATTAATTGAATAAAATAGAATAGACTTATAAACTCTAGATGAAATTAGTACTTCCGCTTAACTAAAAATTGCGAAATTATAGACTATTAGCACGATAATGAAAAGGGGCAATTCGCGTCCTTGTATCTAAACATCATACAAATGTTGTACACGTTTTTGTCGTCAAACAGCTATAAATAATAAGGGGCAACTGAATCGATTGCCAAACGCTTTAAACAACCGAAACGTATCCAAAAGTTAAGATGTATTTAAGGTGTTTTATTCTTGTGCTATGCGTGATTCAATTTAGCCAATCTCTCAATGAAATTCGTAAGATAACTGGAATTTTATCAAATAATTAGACTTATTGTACTAATGCTAATAATATTTCAGCTTCATTTTTACACATTTGCAAAAAGGGCAGTCCAGATTTAGAAGATTGTATTAAAAAATCAATTGAAACTTTGCGACCGGAATTACAACATGGTAACTAATTAAATTCATACGTTTTTTGTCAATTAATAATTATTATTTCACTAGGAAATAAGGAATATAATATACCGAGTGTAGAACCGATAATTATCAATGATCTTATCAAAGAAAATTCTGGCGGTTTAAAAATTGAAACAACTGATGTGATTGCTCATGGAGGTGGTAATTATGAAGTAACTGATTTCAAGTAAGCAATTATTGAATTTTCATATTTTGTTTATATTTTAATGTAACATTTTCTTATTTAGAATTAACTTGGATAAGTTGATTTTTGAAGTCGATATTTTAGTACCTGCATTAACTATTGATGCAAAGTATCGATTAGAAGGTAAACTTGTAATGCTGCCTGTCCATGGAGAAGGTGGCTTTTATGGAAACTTAAGTAAGTTTACTTAAATTAATAAATTGTCAATAAAATATTATACGTTTTTTAAATAGCAAACTGCAGAGGAGAAGCATTATTAAATGGGCAAATAATAGAAAAGAATGGCGAAAAGCACTTGGAATTTACAGATATCAAATTGAAAATTACTGTAGGCGATGGAAAAGTGCGCTTTGAAAATTTATTTAATGGTGATAAAACTATTAGTAAGTGTTTATATTTTCTCAAAATGTAAAGAATTGATTGGATTGAATTTTCTGTTGTAGATAAAATGATCAATGATGCAGTAAATGATAATTTTCAAGCATTTGCTAAAGAATTGATTCCTTATGTTGAACGAGCTCTTGGCAGAAACTTTTTAGAGACTGGTAATCAAATAATTGGACCTTACACTTTCGATCAACTGTTTCCTGAATAATTATCTTGGTTTTTGTATTTTTAAATCAACAACATGTTAATTTAATTTCTTCGAATCTAATATTTTCTGAAAAATAAACGATAAACAAGTCCAAAAAATGGAATACGCTCTTAGTTGTCTTATTATTCGTAAAATACATATTAATAAAAAACATTTGCAACAATATAATTCAAAGAGTATTTAAAGCCTAACTTAGTGATTATTAATTATCCTTAATATGTCTTTGGAAATTATTTTGGGAACACACGTTCGTGTTCAAAGTTCTTAACAATTTTGTTGGCAAGATTAAGAAGAGTTTCAGAGGCTTTTGACTCAATATAGGGTGTTGATAGCTTAATCAATTCTTCCTTGTTTGTGTTTACAAGTTCATTGAGTGTATCACCTAAAATAAAATCATGAATAAAAATTGAAAGCACATATTACAAGAAAAAAAGAAATTACTCAATTGTGGATCTCCTTTAATGATATTATCAAGTTTCAAGGTGTAATCGCCAATTTTCAATTGAATATCTAAATTTGTAAAGTTCATGTGATCAAAGTCGGGACCATGCACTAATTCACCTTTCAGTATACCGACTCCAATGCAATTTGCTAAAACATAATAATTAATTTGACTTTGTTTTAGCCTTAACATAAAAAGAAATAGGTACATACTTGCAAAAGCATCAAATTGACCATCACTCTTAATAGGTAAAGACAAGATGCGAGTATCCACTGAGTATTTTCCTTTCAATCTTAATTGCGGGAAAGTGATTCCAATTTTATAAGTCATATTAGGAACGTCCAATCTAAATTATAAAAATTCATTTGAAATTAATATTTTAGTTCGTTAAATGACTTCAGGGCTTACTTGAGTTTCGTTAATTGAAAGTCGCTACCACCTGTTACATCAATATCGGTTAAATCCAATCTCAAACGCGAATTGCCAAATCCACGTGCTATTTCGATATCATCAATTCGCAATGGCTCCAAGCTTGGAACATCCAATTCAGGGATGCCATTCTTAAGTCTAGGACGCAATTCCTCAATAGATTTTTTAATACAGGCACTCACTTTGGGGTCATCACGATGACAAATATGAATATAACTTGCTATAAATAATTAAGTATTAAAATTAGTACTTCAATAAAATACTTTTACTTATAAAGTATACGTATGCTAGCCGCAGTAATTGCATTAATTATTCCAAAGACAAGGCAAACACTGTAAATTTCCTTCGACATTGTGTAGACACTTTGCTCACTATTTGAAATTGATTTTAAATTATTTCACTTGTTAATTGCACTACCATGTGTAATTTACTATCGATGTGCGAACACGTTGTGCGTTTTATTACAAATGATAGAAGAACTCCCACCGTAAGAGTTTTTATATGTTTTTCCTACGGGGAGGAACAAAAACGAGCTGTCAGCGTCACGTCGTGCTAACATCAAACAGGCTTGCACCTAGTTATTAATAATTTGCATTTTACTTTAAGAATTGATACGCAAAATTTAACACGAATTATACGCATGTATTTAAACTTGTTTATTTCGTATAATACAAAATCTTAGATTATGCGTAAGATTAATAATTAGCCGGTAAACATTAATTACTGGAATCGATTTGTGATCACGGAATTTTTAATTTGACATTAATAACCTTGTGGACCAATTACTAAATAAATTATTTAAATTATATGAGCAAATAGGACATGTTTGCGACGCCAAATTAGACGAAATTACTAAGAGTTTCCCATAAAACAATTAACAATTATCTCGAGTAACTTCTGTGCAAATTATGAAGTAAACAAGTTTGAAAAGTGAACAAAAAGTTTTATGTAATTATATTTTTCTAAATCGGAATTTCCTGTGTTAAATAATACAATTTTTTATGCAATTCTAATCATAATGATATGTTATTGCACTTTATAAAAGATTCATTAAAATATATGACTAAATATGATTTTAATTTTATGGTAGCTGCTTAGATATATTTATACATTGTTAAAATTTACGTATCTCAAAAATAATTCAATTATGTCCATTACTTTAAAAGTTATGATCATTTTAATCACTCCTTGTAATTCATACGGTCATCATTATGCGGCTACTGCAAGAGCGATCTTAGAAAATGCGCGATATATATCTCCATCTCACGGTTGCTAAGGAGCCGCTGCAGCGCGCCGTAGCGTCCTTAGCAACCATACATGTAAATGCCATAAGAGCGGCCATCATGGATTTCCAATGAATTTTTTTAGCCAATCAGCTGTCAGCAGGGCCCTAGGACCCAAGTAGCGGACTTTTCAAAATACGCTGCATGCCGCAAAAAGCAACAACTTTAAAAATTTATTTCTCCCTTATTTTTGAAGATATTATTTTCAAAATTTCAGAAGTTATTAAACAACTCTTGCTTTACAATGTCGTATAATTTTTATAATTTGAAATAAATTATTTTCCGAGTTATGTTAAGTTAAAGACGAAGCAATTTTACTGGCATATTACCGTATCTTTAGTCGATTACTAAAGTTTCATCGGCATTATACATTTATATATATAGATAAATCAATAATAAATAGGTCGAATTATGAATATATAATAATTTGCGATTAATTTGCTATAAATGTGCAACGTGAATCGATTTATCTGTTTTCCGTTCAACTTGAAAGACCTTGTCGAAGAAAAAACTGAAAAGAGTTGAAGCTACACTGACAATGAATTTAAATATTTTAAATATGATAAAATATTTACAAATATAATTTGTACAGGAATATTTCTTATAATTTTCCATAATAGGAAATTGAAATTATTATTCATTATATACGCCAGACGTAACTTCATATGATTACAGCTCTTTAACTGTTGACCTTATCTTACGTTGTAAAATATTATTAAATGCACATTAGTATAAAACGGTATTTAATTTTCATTCATGTAATGGAAAATTGCTAGTCAGTCGACTGTGAATTAGTTTTAATTATAGGTGCCTACTTGTCTAGTTTTATTATCTTGTATTTTATAAATTTATCGCCTTTAAATCAATAACCTGTTAATTGTTTAGTATTCAATCAATCACTGCGTAAACTTTGCAAATAAATCCTTCTTAATATTCTTTGAGCGTTCATCCTCTTTAAGGCGAAAGTGACAAATTTAGCCAAGGATCGATTGACAAAGAAACGATAAATAGATGCTCGATACGATGGAAAATTTAGTCGATTTTAGCAAGTGTATAAAGATGAGTGCCAAAATATTTTTGCTTCTATCAATAGCTTTTAGTTTTACTGTTTTATCATCTTCAGTAGTGATTCGTATGTGACACACGCCTAATATAATTTTATGTCATGAATTTGATTGTAGCAAAGTATATTAAAACATGTAAGAGATCAGACCCGATAGTAACTCAATGTATTGCTTCGTCAATAAGAGAATTACTTCCAAAATTGAAAAATGGAATACCTGAGCTTGATTTAGCACCGATTGAGCCTCTTCACTTGGACAGCATCAAATTGCAAAATGGTGTTCAGAGTAATATTACCAATTTGAATGTTTTTGGAGTAACAACATTTAAACTAACAGATTTAAAGTAAGTCAAATGTAAGTTACTTTGCAAAAACAAATAATTATTGTAATCCCATTTTTTTAGGACTGATTTGAACAATAATAGATTTATGTTTAAATCCTATGCACCCAAAGTTAATTTTGAAGGAATTTATGATTTGGATATGCAAATCGTATTTATTCCTATAAAAGGACGCGGTAAAATTCGAGGAACTTTAAGTAATGCGTATTATTTAATCTGGCTTGAAAACATGATGAATGATGATGAATTTTAGATAACTTTTACGCGAATGGAATCATGCAAGGACGACAACTACTGAAAAATGGCAAAAAGTATATGAAATTTCAAAAGTTTATGCTGAAAATGCATACGGCAGACGCGCAAGTACACTTGGATAATTTATTCAACGGTGACAAATTCCTGGGAGACTTGACCAACTCGGTTATCAACAATAACATCAATATAATAATGGGCGACATAATGCCAGCCTTGGAAAATTCACTTGCTGAACAGTTGACAACAATTGCGAATAAAATAATGGACAAGTTTCCGTATGACGACTTGTTTCCACATTAGAGACCTTTTGTTTGTTTATTTCGCCGATGACGACACTTGATAGCATTAAATATTCCGTGAATTATACGTGCGCTTTGTTTATGTGGTCAATGAAGTCAATCTTTGAATCATGACTTCCTTCTCCAAGTCGCAACGTGCAAGTAATTAAAGTCTGTCAATTCATTATTCATTATGTAAACGCAACAGACGCACACTGTTTTTATATTGCATGTACCTACTTGTCGTTACCTTGTATTAGTTTTTTAATAGATTCGTTTCAAAGTCAAAGGCAACCTGCTATTAGTCATTTATTTAGTGATTGCTTCAAAGTAAATTACTGGATGCGCCACTGAGTAAAGCATTAACGCAATGAAGACACTGTTTGTTCAGTCTTGAAATAAGGTAAAGAATTAAATATTAATATTGGTCAAACAATGCGTTACGGACTGCATGTAAATGTGATTTAAATTTTATAGCACATACAAATAAAATTGTGGTTACCTACTACAGTATGTATTTTTCCAAGTAATTTTATTAATTGGGTTTTACTTATTGTTTGTTTACGTCTCATTATTTTTAAGTCAAAGCACATGTTCAAACTAAACATTAAAACGATAAAGGCATATTTCTTTAAAATTATCATTCAAAAACTGGTATTCCCAAAATGCGCAGACCTAATCAGTTATTTCTAAAGAGAATCAAAATAACGTTACAAGTATTTAGAATTTAATGATATTTTAATCACCATTCTATTACCAATTGAAGAACTAGGTACACTTAATCAGTGCTTGAAAAAGATAAGTATTCTAATATAAATTGCTAAACAAGAATTAATTTTTTAGTTTTTTATTGCTCTTCAAATATTAAAGTGTGATTCAATATAGCAAAATGTTCAAAATTATTGTTACTTTGTTAATTTCCATTTGTCTACCTATTACTTATGGTGCAATTCGTATGTCGAAATATTACTTATAACTATTACCAAAAATATGTTAATTTAAATAATCAATTTTAGCGGAGTATATTCATGTGTGCAAACGGAGTGATCCTCAAATCGCTGAATGTATAAAGAATTCAATTGTTCATCTTAGAGATAAAATTGCCATTGGTATCCCGGAATTACAAGTGCCTGGAGTTGAACCATTAAGAATTCCACGTCTGGAAATGCAGGATAATGCAAATATGAATTTGACTGACTTGATTATTAAAGGACCATCGAATTTCGAACTTAAAGATTTAACGTAATGAAATGATCAATTAACTAAAGTAAGTAAACTAATTCCACTTCTTGTTTTAGTGTTGATATTGAGAAAAATCGCTTTGCTTTTTTGTACAACTTTAAAGAACTGAGCTTTTCTGGAAATTATGATATTGATATGAAAATTTTACGCATACCAATCAAGTCAAGTGGACCTATGACAGGATCTTTCCGTAAGTATAATGAACTTTTAAAAACATGCTCTTATCTTATTTTGGTATTGCGCAGAAAACTTTCAAATGACCGGAAAAATGACTGGACGTAAAATAAATAAAAACGGTTCGACTTATCTTAAATTTCGTCCAGTTGAATTAAAATTCTTCCAAGGTAAATCTCAACTGCGACTTGAAAATTTATTTCAACATCAACGAGCTCTGGAAACTGCTGCCAATGATTTTATAAATCAGAATAACGAATTGCTCATCAAGGAGATGTTACCAGCTTTGGAGAAAACTCTTGGGGAACATTTTACCACAGTGGCCAATCAAATTACATCGCATTTTACATACGATGAACTTTTTCCTCTTAATTAATGTGTTTTCAATAAAAAAATAACTTATTTTACTTATTACCTGTGTTTGCCGTGTAATAATTAAAATACAATAATTCTATACGAAGTGACCTTCTCGTCTCGACTATTCAATTTCGTAAGTTTAACTACGAGTTTCTTTGTCATAAATGCAACAAAAAGATAACAAAAATCAAACAAAACTTCAAATGCAATTTAATCAAATGAGCAGTCGATAAAAACTAAGTTGCTATAAAAGCCAAAATCATTTGGCAAAATATCATCAGATGCTATCGATCAGCAATTTGTAAATCTTTAAAATGCTCAGAGTTAATATAATCTTGTGTCTTTGCTTCTTGGGAGTTTTCGCTACAGTTCGTAAGACTTTTATATTAAATAATAATTGTCATAAAGGTACAAATTGTTTTCATTACAGCCGATTATTTCCATATTTGCAAACAGAATGATGAGAACGTTTCTGATTGTATCAAGAAATCAATTGAAGTTCTTCGGGAACCATTAAATGCAGGAATTGCAGATTTAGGTGTACCACCACTAGATCCAATTGAAATTGATGATGTGTTTATAGATAAAGCGTATCAATTGAACCTTACTAATGTTAAAATAGCCGGAACAGGAAAATTCGAAATCAAAGAATTTAAGTAAGTTAATGAATATTCTTATGTAGCCAGTAAAATATAATATTTTTATGCAGGGCTGAAGTTGGCAAGTTTCGCTTTGCTGCTATAGTCTATGTGCCGAAAGTAGAATTGCAAGCTATTCAAACATTGAATTTGGAAACTGACCGCTTTCCACTTCAGTTACATGGTTCCGCTCCGATTTTATCAACTTTCTGTAAGTCCTAAATACCTATTTCTAAACCCATCATGTAACATAAAATGATAATTTCAGATGATATTAATATCACATTTAAAATGAAAGGACGACACGTCGAAATCGATGGGAAAAACTATCTTAAATTTGACTCGTTTGAAAATAAAATTGTGCGAGGCAAAAAGAGAGAACTGGAAGTTGGTGACATGTTCAAGGACAATCCAACACTCTCTGAAATTGCGAAGAATTTCATCATGGAAAATGCCGATTTGTTCATCAATGATTTGCTTCCTGGTGTTGAAGAATCATTGGGCCGCACATTGACACGCAATGCCAATAAAATCACAACACGTTTTACGTTCGAAGAGTTGTTCCCACTTAGTTAAAATGATGAAATATTTTATGAAATTGTCTTATAATTGCGACATATCATGTAAATAAAGTATAACAATCCGTTAACCAAATTTGCGAACAAAGTATTCTTCGTATGAGTCAGAATTTATTCGCTACCGCAGAGCGCTTGTTGTTTATTACCAGTGTAATCTTCAGAGTTGCAACACGCGGATGTTATTACTGTACCCGAATTAAAATGTGTTTGTTTACTCGCTTATTGAGATTTCTTCGATCATTTACCAGCTCTATAAGTAAGTTTATTATTCACTGTATAACACTTATTATTTCACCTGGAAATCATTTCAGCACGTGAAAGAAAAGAAGCCTTGGGCAAACATCTAATACACACGATGTACGAATATGATGAATCCTTTAAAGTCGCTAATAATAAACTGGACTTACCCGTGTTGGATCCTATTCAATTAGATGACATTGCAGTGGATGACTTTTACCAGTTGAAAATCACAAACGTTAAACTCTCTGGCACTGAAAACTTCACTATTACATGTATCGAGTAAGCGCAAGTTACCTTGAAATAATAAACAAACCTTTCTACCTGCTGTATACAGTTCTAAACTGTTCTAAACCATGTATAAACTTGCTGTCGTAGCGTGGACTTAGACTACAACCAAATTGACTGTTCCATCTATTTGCCAGAAGTGAAACTTTATGGAATTCAAACGATCAGTTTGCAAACTGATAGTTTACCATATTATGTTCACGGCAGTGGTTCTATAAAAGCAACAATATGTAAGTTGTGATAGGTTTGAGACTACTTGTTAAGTTTACAATGTAATGATCCTTACTTCCAGCGGATTTCAAAGTAATGCTAAAAATGAAGGGCAAGCGACTCACACATGATGGAAAAACTTTCTTAAAGTTTAATGACATACAAGTTCAAATAAATGCAGGTGCAAAAGAATTAATTGTTGGTAGCTTGGGTGGTCTACCGACTGTAATTTCCCCAGGTGAAAATTATATGCAACATAATGCTGAAATGTTTGTTGGTGATATGTTACCAGCTCTTGAGATATCCTTGCAGAAGGCAATTTTAGAAAACATTAATAAAATTACCAGTCGTTATACTTTTGATGAAATTTTTCCAAGCTAATTGATTCATTAAGCAAAAAGTATTATATTAATTAAAAATAACTAATAAATTACTTTAGCGATTTTAGCGTTACGATTATTGTTTTGAATGCCAAAAAATTGTTTTGATGATACAAAGCCATTAACTTTAGATTAACGCTTAGTAACTTTATGAAACTTCTATTAACTTTAATGCACATATTGTTTTTACATGTCTGTTATCAAATTACTTAACTAATATTCAATTTTTTATTAGGAAGTTAAATTATAGCATCCGGGTATAAATACTTCAATCATAACTTACTAATCATTACTTGCACTCATAGTCTTTGTAACAAAATGTTGCTGTTACACCAAGCTGTGCTATTTGTGATATTATTTGGAATAAGTGCAAATGGGGAAATTCGTAAGTACTTAGAGAATTTAAAATTATTTTCGGCTAATATATTTTTACTTGTATCTTTGCAGCATCATATATTAAAGTATGTAAATCAACTGAAAAGGATTTGAGTGCCTGTATCAAGGAATCAGTGAGTCAAATCCTACCAAGTTTGGCTGCAGGCCTTCCTGAAATAGGAGTACCACCTTGCGAACCTTTTGATGTAGGCACTTTGGAAATAACTTCAAGTGTTAATATTAATCTTACGAATTTAAAACTTTATGGATTTATACAACCAACAATTGAAGAATTATCGTAAGTCATGTTCAAAAACATATACTAATTGCTTATTTAAATTTATGGAATTTTAGGGCAAATTATGAAAAATTTCAATTCGCTATGGTTGTGCTATTTAAAGATATTTCCTTTACTGCTGATTACACAATCGATACAAAACTACTCACTATTCCTATTCAGGGCAGTGGACCAATAAAAGGATTAATTGGCAGTCTTCATTTCTTAGGCAAATTAAAAGGACACAAAATTGATATTAATGGCAATGAACACTTAAAACTTGAATTCACTGAGTTTAAAATTGCACAGCCTAAAAACATCAAAATCTATCTATATAATTTATTCCCGGAAAATGCACAACTTGGGGAGGCCGCAAGTAAAGTGGTAACTGACAGTTCGGATGTTCTATTTGAGGAATTTATTCCCTTTTTGGAAGTCAAAATTAAAAAGCAAATAACTGACATATCAAATGCAATTGCAGCGAAGTATACAGTCGAGGAATTATTTCCAATAAACTGACACGTTTCTAAAAATTTGATCGCTTTTATAACAATGGAAAATTTATTAATGAATTGCCATAAAACACAAGTAATAAAACGATCAATAAACTAGCCGTAAAAATAAATGGATAATTTTCAAAACATTAAACTCTTTCATTACCATTCATGTTAATGAAAAAATATATGTGTTAGACATAACTTTGCAAGCGTAATTAAAATAAATAAACAAGAAAGCAATTGTTGTTATTGAATTACTATCATAATTACAGTAATACTACAGGTTTTAGCCATAAATTTAATGTCATGAACAATGCGAAATTTTACAGTTCAGCAGCTTACTACAAAATCAAGGATTTCGAGGATTAACTTTTTTTTATTAACTAATAGTTAATAACCAATTGTAGATAAATTATATTCATGTGAGTACATATACATAATTCCATTTAAATTTACATTTAGAATACCAGAAAATACTGGTCGAATGATAATTACAAGTGTGGTTTTCATTGTAATCTTTGTCAACATAGCACGCATTGATTGCGGAGACTGTGCTTACTTAATAATAGTGAAGCAACATGGTTTGAATTAATGATTCGTCAGATTAGAGTAATTTATCTATAAATAAAAAATAAACAAGTAAAGAATACTTAATGAGAAAGACACGCATGTATAATTACAAGCTTTACAGCGTTACTTTGTACCTCAAACAATTATTAAAAACTTAATTCACAATATTAGGAATACAGCAAATTTAACTATGAATTTAATAAAGCCTAAAAGTTATAATTTTCTAATAAATTTAACGTATAATAAACTAATATATTAATAGAGACTAATAGAGAAAGAAATCCAAGAAATGAAAGAATGTTCAAAGTTTTAGTAATGACGCACGACATTGCAAAAAGTGATTATAAAGAATTGAACAAAAAAGTATAGAAAAATTAGGAAGAATTTGCTGAAGCATATCAATAATTAGATAGAAATTTGAAGTTCGCACACTTGACAAAGTTTTAGTGTCAAGGGTAAGCACAATCGTTGAACCACTTGAAATTAAAATTTAAGCAATTTTCAATTGCACATGCAATGAACGCGTATGAGCATTTTATAGGATTATGTGTGTACTAAGAACGCCGAAAGACGACATTTGCGGCAAACCATTTCAAGGATTACATGAACGAGTGCGTGGAGCGCCCATGCATCGCTCCATTCCGTACTTATATCAAAGGCTGCTGATGACAATTCGCGTCCATAGCTAGAAGTTCGCCTAAACAAGCAGCACAACATATTGATAGATACGGTGGATTAGATTGACCATCGCCGCCACACAAAGAACAAGTTTGCGATTGCATCAAACTCGCGCACCTGAAGGCTTAACATTCAAATAAGTGCATTCTAAGTTTGCAGCTGTTCATTAGAAGATTGCAATTAATTTGTTAGAATTCAAGTGCTAAATAATGCTGAAAATTACTTTATCGGTTGTTGTTTGTGGTTTGATGGTAGTTCAGTTAGCCAATTGCATACTGCGTAAGTTGTAATCCAAATTATTGAGCTGCTAGCTAAAATATTAAATTTTTATAGCTGATTACATTAAGCCATGCAAAGCTGATGATCCTGAATTACCAAGCTGCATTATCCGTGCTGTTAATGAATTGCGACCAAAGCTGAAGGAAGGAATTCCTGAATTAGATGTACCGCCAATTGAACCCTTAAAGTTGGAGACTATTCGATTGACCAAGGGAATTAATTGCAATGTTAGTAATGTTGAAGTTTGGGGTCCTTCTAGTTTTGAAATTACTGAACTAAGGTAAGAATATCGCAACTTATCTAACAACAAAAGTGTTGTAATATGACAATATTTACTATCAGTTAGTTTTACTCACTAACTACTTACTCATTCAATTGCCACAAATTCGTACCTAATTATAAATCAAACTGCAATAGGAGAAGCATTATAAATAATTAATTTAAACCACAGTTGCATCAAATGACATTGAAACGTGCAAAACAAAATTAATTTATAACGCTTTATATTTTGCATTTAATTTTTGACTACTTAAATCAAAAGTCAAGTTCAACAAACGACCAAAAAAATTATAATCATATACTTTTACTGCTTATTAATATTTTTGATATATTTAGCTAGTATGGCAATTGGAATAATATCTTGAAAAACCGGAACAATATCTACCAAAATATTGAAATTCTGGAAATTTTTATTCAAAGTTTTGCGTAGAACACGCAAAAAAAACAAATCAAACAAGTATCTGAATACGTACGCAACTTGCTTATTATTTTGATTACATTAACTGCGCATCACCTTGGAAACAAAAACTTAGTAAACTATTGCCATGTTCTTTTGTGTACATAGCTATTTCTCAATAATGAATCATATGCTGTTTCAGAGCAAATATACCAAAAAATCGTTTTGCATTCATCGTGCGTTTGCCTTTCCTGCAATTCCGAGGACACTACGAACTCAATTCAAAGATCTTAGTCTTGAATCTTAAAGGAAGTGGACCAATCTATGGCAACTTCAGTGAGTACTTTCATATCTTATACGACTAGTACAATTATTAATAGACCACTAACAATTTAATCAATTGCTGAATGGTAAAGTGAAGTTTATTCACATCATAACTACATGCAATATCATTTAATTTAATTAATTTTCAACACGCAATGCACAATTACACGATTTTAAATTACACAATAATTTGCTGTAATTATAGAGCAAAAATTAAATGTGTTCGAAATTTATTTATATCCTTTTATTATTGTGATATTAGCTGCCTATGATGATCGCTCAATTCATGTTGTTTGGTGAAAAGAGTGGTAAAACTTTTTGCGGTAAAAGTTGCATAAAATAAATATTAGATTAACAAGCAAAATGCAATAAAATTGGAATTGAAAGGAATTAAATAATAATAGAATGCATCAAAAGGTAATCCGTGTAAAATAGAAAAACTTTCCTAACGTTGCATTTTCATTCATTCATACTAAACAACAATATTAACACTTTCTAATGCTTCTTGAATATTTTTTATCATTATTATTACACCGTAATATTATTATTCGTGATTGCAGTTGAATACCAAATGTAATTACATGCTTGTTGTTATTACCATTACAAATTTAAAAGAAATTTATTACATGATTTATTTCAAATTTCTCAGCTGACTACGGATTCCAAGGCATACTAAAAGGCAAACGCATCATAGAAAATGGCAATGAGTATTTGAAATTCGACAAGATGAAGTTGACAATCTATCCTGGAAAGACAGTCATGAAATTGGAAAATTTATTCAATAATAATCCTACTCTTGGTGCCATCACTAATGACATTCTCAACGATTCGAATGAAGCTATTTTAGAGGAAATTCGTCCATCGTTGAGTGATTCTTTGGCTACGTTATTCACGGGAATTGCAAACAAAATTACCTTGAGATTTACTTATAACGAACTATTTTTGTAAATGTCTTTTTTGTACGATAAAATCTGAAGTAAATGGCTTTCAAAATTAATTTCGAAAATTATTTATTTATGCGAATAACTAAAAACAAGAAAGTGAT
Organism: Aleochara curtula; assembly: GCA_963978815.1. Classification (NCBI taxonomy): domain Eukaryota; kingdom Metazoa; phylum Arthropoda; class Insecta; order Coleoptera; family Staphylinidae; genus Aleochara; species Aleochara curtula. The sequence continues at coordinate 1,389,684 of OZ022219.1, forward strand.
AATTTCAATTTTGTAATAACTGATAAAAATGGAAAGCATACCTAGTCGGATATTATAAAAATTTCTATTTTGCAATAAACTCTCTGCGTAAACGACGCGTCCCAAAAAAAGCTATGATTATGTGCTCATTAACCAATCAAAAGCAAATTACAGCTACTGAAAAGGTTTGTAAATATGATTAGGTATGTTGGAAGACTTTGAAGAGTCGTTTGAAAGTGAAAACATTGCAAATTTGTAGTTACAACTACTTTACCACTGCCAAAGCAGCAAGAACAACTTGCCTTCCATGCGACTCAGTGTCCTGTCAGCGTTGTTACTATTGTTGAATAACTAAGCGAGCACTTGGAATTACAGTATGTTCAAGCGGTTGACTTGTTGGACTAACGATCAGGAAGATGCATTTGCGCAGTCATTAAATTCGCATTGTTTTTCGCTACCAGCCGATTTAAGCGCATTGCTTAACGCGAATAAATAAATATAAAACGAGGAGAAACGCCGATGATGAAAATTGAAAAACCATATTATAAAATTTATGCTCTTTTTCGGTATGCATGCATTGAATTTTGTTGTATTTGTTGAATGCATATTCAACACACAGCGATAGCAAACCCAAATTGCATCATTGGGAACGATGACCCATAGGAGTAGCATTTAATATTTGCTAATATGCCGCTCTTTATTACCTCATTACTATAACTTTCTTTCATCCGTCTCTACTTAATGATTTTTTGCATTGTTTTAGTGCAATTTCTCTGCCGTTTACCGTATTAGTTTAAATGAATTTGCACGAAACAAAGCACAATAAAATTGATGTTGTTATAATAGGATTTTCTATTTTCTTATGCATATAGGATTGGTAATACAGAACAATTGTCAACTTATCACAATTCTGTTCTTAAGACAATTTCAGTGTTTACTCAATTAAATTCATTAATAACGTGCTAAATATATTTCATAATTTTTATTTAACTGGAAATAAAAATTTAGTAATTTTAATAAAATGAATATGAATATGATTAAACTGTAATTTAGAGCATCATTAAACACAATTTCAATTATTTCTTTATTGCGGCAGTCACATGTTGAAGACATGGTAAAAATCACTCCTCTACCGGATCGACGGAGGAAGGGTGAACAGGCGCGCGTTACTTAAAAACCGTTTTCACTTTTGCTTTTGCATTTGTCGATCAAATTTCAATTAGAGATGAAGTCACTACAGATTCAGTTGTTCCTCGCCTGCGCTGTGTTCTGCTGCCTCACACAAGCTGCAATTTTACGTGAGTACTTAATCTTTGTAAGCAATACGTAGCAATTATTGCCAATCAATTAAAATGGGAAATTCCAATATCGAATTTGTGTTAAGTGCATTCGCAACTAACAAAGTAGTTTTTCTTAATTTATTTAACGTGTTGCTGTGAGTTGATATAATTATTTATTTATTTGCTAACGGTTGCTGAGGACTGTGCCAAGGATGTCCACAAACAAATTGACAAGACCGGTTTGCATTTTACGCTTGTTTATGTTTAACTAGAGAGATGTTAATGAAAAACAAACCAATTTAATATAGAGTTATATTTTTCCTGAGTAAATTATGATTGGATTTTATTGCGACTTAAAACCACTCTTGACGGTATTTTGAGGTTGCCATTTGTGTTGATTGGCCTTTCGAATCGATGGAGTAATCGAACACAAATTTCACTTTGCGCGTGCTCGTATGAAAGTAAGAGTTTCATATGTCGTTTGCATTAAGTCTTCGGCTTGGTTCCAAGTTGCGCTTTCTGAATGCTTCATGCATATTCGCATTCCGTGACTCGCTTGAAAGTTTAATCAGTATAAGCATAAAAATACCAATATTTACAACATCTTATTTCAAGTAGCTATAAATGTGCACTTCCTATCTTTAACTGACTACCGGTTTTAAATAATGTATCCAATCTTATTTTTACACAAAACGAGTAATTTAATAATAAAATTTTTAATTGAACAGTGCACTCTATAAATAAAAACATGAGTAACCTTGTTTACTCATTGAAATCAAGTTTAGTTAATTAGCATTCCTAATCAACTTCGTAACTTTACAATTGTAGCGGAAAGACTTCAAGTAAACATTTGTCGACGATCTGAAGATGATTATCAAGCGTGTCTACTCGAAGCTTTCGAAAAGGCTCGCCCGCATTTCATCCAGGGTGTTCCCGAATTGGACTTTCCAGGCATCGATCCGCTGGTCATCAATGTTACCACCGTTAACCGGACTCTGAACGAGTTGGTCAGCATCAAGGCTGTGCTCAAGAATGTGCGCGTTACTGGATTAGGCGGAGTTGTTATCGACGATCTGAAGTGAGTTGAATTTCGTATTTATTCACAATACATTTTCACTATTTGTCAATTCGGCAATATGTTAAAATTTGAATGCGATTACAGAGTTGATTTGGAGAATATGATTGGAGAAATCCGACTAACAGTACCACATTGCGAAATGTCCATGGAGCATGACGTTTCTGGCCAGCTGCTAATTGTACCATTGAGAAACAAAGGCTATTTCAGAGGCAACTTCTGTAAGTCATTAACACATTTTCTATTCTTTTGTTCACGTAATCTCTAAGTGCTAATGGTGATTTTCTAAACTTCTTACAGCAAATATTCAAATGTATATGCGAGCGCAGTTTAAGAAATACGAACAAGACGGTGTCAAATATTTTATGGTTGACAAGTTTGATACGAAATTCCGTGTTGGCGATGGTGTTATTAAAATTATCGCTAAGAATCCTGAATTGCAATTTACAGGTAATTATTTATTGAGAAATAATACATTCTCTGATTTAATTACTTCTGTCTTTCACAGCTGATTTAATAACCAATTTCTACAACGAAAATCCACGTCTAGTCATGGATGCAATTAATCCAATTTATAACGAATACTCTAATCAAGTCATCAAGCAAGAAATCAACAATTATCTTGCACGTGTACCTGCCGATGAATTCTTACCAGAGTAAATCAAACACAAATTAACTAACTGTTAAGTAATTAATGAATTACTAAATTTAATAAATATTCACTTTCGAATATTAATCCCTTGGAGCATTTAAGATTTTTTCTATGAATAGATACTTGGTCTAGAAGATGTTACAAACATTGGAATTGTTAATGGTTAAGAACTTCTGCAAGTTTTGCTGTAATATAATGTATTTTTTATTTACATTTTTGTACATGAAATAAACAAAATTTGCCAAAGATTCATTCAAATAATTTTCACAAACTTGCTTTATATGTAGATGAGTTATTAATAATTGTAATATAACAGTAAAGCACATGAAAACATATTGATAATTATTAATTTATTCATTGAAGCAAAGTTTGCAAAGTCCTTGAAGTAAAATAGCAATCTAAGTCAGAATCAACTTTTATGATCAATTATTGCAAAATAAAATCCAAGTCCAATCGGACTCTGTTAGTCAATAACTGGAAAGCAAATGGTACAGTTTAATTCAGTCTACGAACGTCATGAAATAGAAGTGCATTTCTAAACATGAATAAATATTTACGTTTTGTGATAATTGTTGGGACATGTTTTATTCCTGTAGTGTTCTCTGGACAGAAATCAATACGTAACTAATTTTTCTTAATTAAATAATAATGATAAGATATGAATTTGTATTTTAAGCGTCATATATCAAAAAGTGTAGAACCGAAAATTCAGTTGAACTTAAAAATTGCCTATGGGAAAATGTAGAAATTATTCGACCGCATTTAAAGGAAGGAATTATCGAAATGGGTATTCCTAGACTTGATCCTTTAAGGTTACCAAAGGAATCAATGGAAATTCCTGGATTTAAAGTAGCTTTTATTAATTCTTCAGTATACGACAGTACAAATTTTCTATTAAAGGATTTTGTATTAGATATCAACGAGAACGTTTTGTCTTTGAACATGACGTTTCCTGTAATACGATTACTAGGTGATTATGAAATTAGTGGTAAAATTCTTCTGTTTCAATTAAATGGACATGGCTATTCTTCAACAAATGTTTGTAAGTATAAGTCATTGATTTAAAATACTATTCTAAATGTGAAATACTTTTAGCAAATTTACGAGCAAATGCGGAATTTCGTGGAATTAAAGAATATAGAAATGATCAAACTTACATTAATTTTAATGACAACAAATTGAAACTTACAGTAGGAGGTGCAAAACTATACTTTAGCAACATCTTTGGCCGTAATGAAGAGTTAACTTTAGCAACAAATAGACTGATTAACGAGAATGTCCATGACTTCATCACAGAAATGTTGCCTATTGTTGAGCAAACAGTTGCGGCTTTTATATTTCCAGTAGTTACGCATATCTTCAAGAGTTTTTCACTCGAAGAACTATTTTTAGATTATAAAAAACCACAATAACAAATACACAATAGTCAATGCTTGTCATTTGTCATTAAACAATCGTCTGAAGATTTTTAATTTTCTTGTCATTATGTTCTTGACTCTTAAATGAAAGTATCCTTGAAATTTTCATCAGCAGTTAATCCTATAATAAAATTACTTATTAAAATTTAAATACCGAATATGTGGTTTATTATTTATTTATGATATATAGCCTGTATGGCCATCGAATAAACATATTAATTAATTATAAAGTTTAATTTAATAATATTATTAAGACAAAAATTACGATGTGTTTACCGTATTATAACTCAGAAAATAAATATTTCCAAAGCATAGAAATTATACCACAATATAAAGCGAGAGCTATTTAATCAATGTTGCAATTTTCAAATATATATCTTCACAAACAACAAAGGGATAAATTTTTAAAGTTGTTGCATTTTCAAGGCGCCGCGTGCCCAAATGTCTGCTGCTAAGGTCCGAGCACGTTGCAGCAGCAGCGGCCTGCTGATCGCTGATTGGCTGATAATTTCGTGCAAAATCCATGATGGCCGCTCTTATGGCATTTACATGTACGGTTGCTAAGGACGCTATGACGACTCCTTAGCAACCGCGTGATGGTGATATATAGCGCGCTCTTTTTTTCGATGCTTTTTACAATAGGTACATTTCTCCATATGAATTACATTGGAAACTTTAAATAATTATAACTTTTAAGATACTGGAGCAAATTTAATTCTGTTTTTTAAATTTAAGAAGTCTGTTATTAATGTTTATTAAGAACTACTTTGTAACATATATATAATGATTTATAATTATTGCTCGCGTCAGTATTATTGAAATATGTAATTTATACAATTTGAATTATTGAATATGAATTACTTATATAATAATTATTTTTATGTTTTACCAATTCAATACTAGGAAGTATTTGTTAATTTTTTCTTGAAAATCATACAATAATCGCTTTAAGTATTCTAAAAACACCTTGTTTTTGTATTTTGACTGTGATAGATCTCTTGGTAGGCTAATAAATAAGTCATCGTTATGTCGAAATTAATTAGCGATGATTTCAAGCATATACCACATCGCCAATGTGAACAAGAAAAACATCAAGTCCCCAGCAATAGCATAATCAAAAAACAATTATCACATCAAGTTTAAATGAATTACTGACCTTGTCAAGTTCAAATTTGATCAAATATAAATTGAATGAGTTTCTCAAACCTTGTGCATTTAGTCATAGATCTTCATTCAGTGCAAACATCTACCTATTTATAGCGAAAATGGTTCAGTGTCAATTACGCATTATTTGTGCGGTCGTAATATTATTAAGTGTAGCAAATCAGGTGCATCTCGCGAAACGCATGCTTCGTACGTTAATTACACTCAATCAATTATTTACTTTTAAACAATTCTTGTAATTACAGCATCATACGTCAAGAAATGTCAACGTTACGCAGATGTAGCAACTCAACAAAAATGTTTCGATGAGAATTTAGCGATATTCCGACCTAAATTAGCCAAAGGGGTTCCGGAAATGCGCATTCCTGGATTGGATCCCCTGTTTTTAGAAAAAGTTAATCTGGATGCGCATAATTTCCATGCTGAATTCTATAACACTACAGTCAATGGCGCATCGAATTTTGATGTGACAAATACAGAGTTTGATGTGGACAGTAATTATTTAGGAATGGAAATGCGATTTCCGGATATCCGTATTGAAAGCAATTATAAAATTAAGGGACGACTTGTGATTGACATTAACAGTAATGGCCATTCATGGAATAATATCAGTAAGTTAAATTTGAATTAATTGAACCTGTTTCGTAATTATAAATTTAAGAATATCAACTAATTTGGTGGAAGGCTATAAAATTAATATTCAAGACATTGCCTATGAAAATGTGTCATGCGTTTGATTTTTAACTAGCAATTAAAATATTTCAGCCGACTTGAGCGCGAAAGTCGAGATGCGAGGTGCTGAGCGCAAGGCCAAGGGAAAAACGTATATGGATTTCAATGACAAGAGCAAAAACAAGATTAAGCTCAGCTTTGGCGGCAAGCCGGTGCTGTATCTCGATAATATCTTTGCTGGCAATGAAGAACTTACCAGACACACCAATCAAATTATCAACGATAACATTGATGACGTGCTGCGCGATCTGCTTCCTGTAGTTGAAGAAGTAATTGGTGCCTTTGTGTTTGGCACGATTCAACAAATTTTCAATACGTATCCTTTAGAGGAATTATTTATTTATCCTTAAAATTTGCACCTCCACATTTTTTCTATTGTTTGTTGCTGTTAGTTATTAAATATTTATAATTACTTATGTAATATTTATTCAAGTGTCAAGTAAAAAAATAAACACAAACGTTTTTGTATTCCTTCACACAATTGGTGTGTAATTAATGATGATATTACTTGTCTCCTAAAACAAAAATAAACGATTTACGTTTTTTACTAACAAACCACAGGTAATATATCATCAGACATAGGAAAAGAAAAATAGCAGGCTTATTATTCAACTATTGTGTTCATCTGCGTTCATTTATGTGAAGGTTCAGTGTGTTTTCAATTTACATGCTTGATGGATTCTGAAAACATTAATAAAGCAATAATTTTAATCAATTCGTATACAGGATCTTTGTGAAACACACAATACGAATAAATATCAATGAATGTGGATCAAGATAATTAATAATAAGGCGTAAACTATTTTGAAATATATTCAATATGAAACCATTAGCAATGACACGTTAATGCAGTTATTCGAAATGTTGCAATTGTTTCGCATCCTCCTGTCTGTATGTAAGTAATCTCAATATCGACTAATTCGATTTGTTCTTCTACAAAAAATGAGATATAAAAGCGTAGCTGTGAGCAACTTTAACGCAACTGGTGGTATAATTGGATTCTTTCCTTTTCTACAAAACTCGTGTGTGAATTTCCTTCGATTCGCCAAACAGTTTAACGCACGTGTGTGTTTTCTGTATTTACGGAGACATCTATATAAATGTATTGCCTTGATTGCTCGCACTTCATTTACGGCAAGTTGTCATTCAGGTAAACATCGTATTCAAATCGCAATTAAGTACAAATATGAAATTATTTGTGTTTGGAATCGTTGTTTTTATTGCCCTTCTAAATGGTTCCCAGGCCCAGGACGCTAAACCAAAATTTCGTAAGTAAATAACAACAAAAAATTTCCAAACAACTAGAGGTCAAGTTTAAATTACTATTACTATTACTATTACTATTACTCTTACGTTGGAACTTATTTCTATTACGATGCGTCTTCAAAATTTGGTTTTGTTCAAGTTCAATAACTATATAATTAAATCAAAACAAGTTATAAAAAACTTACTTTTTGTTTACAACTTGCTTAAGCTTGTAATCCTTGATTATTTATTTTTATTTATACTAATGCAATCATTTGTTACAGCTCCTTATATCAAAATATGTAAACGAAATGCAGAAGCATTTAATTGTATAAAAGAGAACATCAACATTTGCAAACAATACTTGGCCAAAGGTATTCCCCGATTAGCTATTCCATCAATGAATCCATTCACTCTGCCGTCATTGGACATTGTTGGTAATAATTTAGCAATTAAGCTGAAGAATTTGAAAGTGCACAATTTGCCAAACCTCGAACTCATCGATGGCAATATCAACTTCGAAGACTTTGGCCTTGCACTCCACTTGAAGATTCCTTATCTTTTCAACGAATTCGATTATGAAGCCAAAGGCAAACTTCTTGTCCTCAACTTTAATGGCATGGGCGCTGGAAGTGTAAATTCATGTAAGTCAATTTAAATCCTCTTTATGCAGAGCAGTAATCTACAAAATTTACGTTTTAGCTGACATTGATATTCAAATTAAAGCAAAGGGACATCAACAAGAAAGAAATGGCGGTACCTATATCATGTTGGATGACATTGATGTTAAATACAAGTCAGAAAGTGGGAAATTCCATTTGGAGAATTTGTTCCACAATCAAGCTGAACTTAATGAACAAACAAATCGTTTAATTAATGAAAACTTTAGAGAATTCGAAGACGAAATTGCTCCAGACATTGCCAATTCAATTGCGCAGCTCTTAAAAGCCATAGCAACAAATCTCTTTTCAAAATTCAAATACGATGAGCTATTCCCTCTTGAGTAATGACAAAATAAATTATTACTTTATGGCTAACAATTACGTTTTTGCATTTAATAAATTTGCACTATATTAAAATGTCGCAATCGTTTCTTTGAAGTGAGTTATTGCATTGTAATAACTCGCAGTAAATACAAATTGCAATTAATCAGTTTTTACGTGCATGCACTCAATACCCGTTAAACAACTCAGTCATTTGTGGTTTAGCAACAGTAATAATTGACAAACTTTTTGTTCCCATTCAAAACTCGTTGCTAAAATTTCTCGAATAATGCATCTTGCGATTCAAAGTGCAGTCGTTGGTGTAATTGCAATTATTTGCACAATTAATGTGATTGATGTACATACAAAAAACATAAATAAATTACGTATGGATATTTTAAACATTAATCACAGCAAACTCACAATTTTAATTATTTTTAGCAAGTTTTCTTAATGTGTGCCATCGTAATGATCCCCATCTTAGTGATTGCATCAAGAAGTCAGTCGAAAAACTACGACCATTACTCACACGTGGCATTCCCGAATTTGATATTCCCACTTGTGAACCATTGCACATTCCGGAAGTGGTCATTGATCAAGGAACAGGTCCAGTTGCAGTAAAATCCAAGTATAAAGATATCAAAGTTTATGGGCCAAGTGAATTTAATCTAAAAAATATCAAGTATTACTTAAAATAAACAATAACCTGTAGTTTAATCGAAATTTACTTCAGGATTGATTTGGAAAAGAATCGTGTACGTATCAAGCTATGGTTACCAAAATTGGAAGTTGTTTGTCAGTACGAGATGACCGGGAAAATTCTAATGATGCCCATTTCCGGTTCTGGAGAAAGTCATGGCAATTACAGTCAGTTCTAAAATCAATTATTATTGCACTTATTCTTTGCAATAAATATTAAATTAATTAGTTTGTTTTCAAAGGCAACATTGACGTCACCATCTCGATCCAAGGTCAGCAAATTAAAAAAGATGAAAATGTCTACTTTAACGTTAAAGACTTTATCGTGGATTTCAACATCGGGCATGCGGAAATCAAGCTGGAGAATTTATTCAACGGCGACAAGCAGCTAGGTGCCAAAAACTTTCATGCATTTTTTACACCTTGTTTTGTAATCGGAATTTCATACGTGATTTATGTAATTTGTTCCGCAGGCGAAGCCATGAACTTGTTCCTCAACGATAATTGGAAGCAAGTCTCCGCCGAAATTAAGCCAGTGCTCGAAGACACGATCGCCGGCATATTCAAGAAGTTTGCCAACAAAATCTTTCACAAATTTCCTTTGGATGTTTTGTTACCACAGTAAAAACACTAAATGTTTGTAGAGTTAGCAACATTTTGCAATGTTTGCAAATTACGCGCGAGAACCTTTTGCAAAACGCTGCGCGTAATTAGCGCAGTAATTGAGCACTGAGTGTGAAAGTAAAAACGCATTGTACGATTGAGCACAAACGTTCATACCTGACCAACTAAAGTTGCTTTTACGCCAAAAGTGCACACAAGTCATAAAACTAATTCTCATTTTCATTATTATATAATCGCAAACGAGTCGCACAAACTAGATTCGAATAAAACACTTGACAAACTATACATAAATTCACTCATTTTAATATTACGACTGCACATATGAAACTTAATAATCAATGACCAACTTTTCAATGTTTTAATCTCTTGTTAACCAAATGCAAATTTGTTGCCGACGATTTATAATAAACGTTTCTGCGTTCGAAAAGAAATGCAAGATAATACTTTCACTTTCTTGTAGGTTGTTTTGCTGTTTTATACCTATGCGTGTTATGCATTTCCAACGTAATACCAAGAAGCATGAAATTCTTTCATCTTTATTCACCGATTAATAATTTCAATTTCTACCTCCACTAAAATTTGCTGCGTTTTGCAAGGATTTCCAATACAAATCGTCATTTTTCAAATAGCAGTCGTCTTGCAAGCCTCATTACACCCCTTCCTTGCGCCAATAGCTCGCGAATTATTTAAGGGGAAATGAAAGAAATTCCTGTGTCTGCAGCGTCTCCAGTAGCAAAGACAATTTGTTCTTTAAGACGTAAACGACGCACTTGTTAAGCGTTAGTTGCTGCCCGCAGTTCTTGTGATAAACATCAGCATTAACGCTTCTGTGATAATAAATAAAAGTTGGGTGTGAACTCCTCTTGAGTGAAACATGTGCAAACACTTCCTACTTGTTGTTTACATTTCTGTGGTGATTTCTTGTAGTTCAACAATTGGATATCAAGTTAAAGATGGACCATTGTTAACTTACAGGCGTATATTTCCTATTATTAAATAATTTCTCTCATCTTAATTTATTCCTTATAATTTCCAGCTTCATGGTTGAAATTATGCGCACGTTCAGACCCAAAATTGAATCATTGTTTGAACGATTTATTTCTTCAAATGTTTCCTGCTTTAGCTAAAGGTGATTTCTTCTTAAAATTACCTTTGAATGCATTTAATTAATTTGGTTGTCTTTCAGGTATTGATGAAATTAATGTGGATGCATTCGAACCATTAAAACTTGATCGAGTCTCAGTAACAAAAGGAAGTGGAGCAGTAACTTTAACCGGTAGCTTCTTCAATCTTACTGTAGTTGGCCCATCAAATTCAACGCCCACGTACACCGAGTAAGTTGCTTTCCTTTTTCCTGCACGTATATTGCATGGCACTCGTGGAAAATCATGGCACATGCAAAGCAATTAGAGAATTTAACACAACTTCAACAAATGCACCTTATGCAATTGCCAAGCACTCTCAATCAGGTTATTATTAATTCAGCGATTGCATGCTGCACGAATAATAGAAGGAAATATAAAAATATAAAATAGAAAGTGCATTTGTTATTATGGCGCCTGATGCGCAAGCTAAACCTTTGTAGAAAACAGAATTTTAGAAATTAGTTAATTAGCTAACTTCATTAGTTGCACAATGGTTCATCTAATGACTTAATTGCCTAATAATTATAAAGTTATAAGCATTATGCTATGCTAATTTATGATTACAGCCTCAACCTTGCCAAGAAGAAACTTAATTTCGGCATTTACTTACCACTGCTGGACATTAAATCAAAATACAACTTGAAAGGACATATCTTAATCCTTCCACTCGTCGGACATGGTAATTGTGAGATGAAACTAACTGGAGTTGATACCAAAGTTAAAGCTGAAGTCAGTTGGCCAATTAAGAATGGCAAGGAAATTCTACATGTTGATAATATGCGAGTTTCTTTCACAGTGCAGAAAATTCGTGTACGTTTAGATAATCTATTTAATGGTAACAAAGTTTTGGGTAATCTGGAATAAGTTAAGCTATTTAAATTATCGAATTAATATTATTATTTTAGGTTTAACGGTGAACTCATTTATGAATCAACATGGTCTAGAAATTGTCAAAGAACTCGAAGAACCAATCGGAGAAAGTCTCGCACAAATTTTCAAAGATATTATAAATAATGTTTTCAGCAAGTTGCCAACAGACATTTGGCTTCCGAAAGACAGCTAGATTCTTATCAATTACATATTTAGGTGGAAGTTTTATAAATGCAAGGAAAAGAATTGCATTCAACAAATTAGAAAAGTATTAACTCTTGGTATCCAAGCACTGATAAATTTAATATACTTAATATAAACTTGTTTATTGGATATGTTATTAGAGAATTAATGTTATTACTATTTTCAATTTTATATAATGAAACAAGAGGATTATTGATGTAATCTTTGATTTGTTGGAGAGCCTTATGAAGACACGAAATTCCTGTCTTAAGTAGTCTTTCTCTAGTACTTATAGACATCTTAAACTCTTCAAGTTTTATTAATTTAATCGTTCAAAAAGTTGCCTACTGAATAGTTTATATTCTGGCATAAATTAAATGTAGTTACCACGTTTTTACACAATTACAAAGAGTTTTTCCATGAACCAAATAAACATTGGTCACATTTCACTCGTGTTCAAATACGTGATTGCACTTTGTACATGCGCGCAATTAGAATTACAATTATTTGTGGATAACAACGATGCTTAGTGTGCATTCTTCACGCTCCGACATAATTGATAGTAAAATACACAATGCGCGATGGATTGGTCTAGTAATTCCAATAAATAACACAATGTACCTACCACCTTCAAACTTATTCATGCTGCCAATATTTCGCAAGCAGAGCACACGCTGGACATATATTAGTTATTTAAAATTGACACGCACTTTGCAATCAACATAATTTCCAAATCGTTGTAATGAATATTTGCAATGCCATTTTCATCCTGTTAACAATCAACATTCACGTACCGAAATTTTCATGCTAGTTCGTGTTATGAAAATTGATTTAGGTCAATGCTAAAATCACAATAATTGTAAAAAGTCTCTGTTAACAATCTAAATTGATTTATCAAAATAGTACAGGTTCAATTACAACAAAGAAGTAAAAATAATATTTGTAAATTTTATGCAGTCATGAAAAAAGCTAGCCGACGTTATTAAAAAATATAATGACAGTTTTCAAACAGATAAGTACACAATTTTGCATTCCTCAATTGTTTTCTGTGTCAATGACAAATTATAACAATTTTTAAATCCTCCGAGTAATACCTATAATAAAAATATTTTTACTAAAAATTCAAAATGATTCAATGATGATTAAGTATCTTAAAATTTGATTATCAATTGAAATATTACGTCTAATCTGTTTTAATTTCAACAAGTCAACTAAATCAGTTTATATTCAAGTCTCGATACAACTATTAATCATACGACTTATTACTTCACTGATTCTCTCTCTCCATGATTACTAAATCAATGCGTGTGCAGTAAATGACTTGAAATATTCTTATGAAATGAACTAATCGAACGTGCTAAATGATTTTATTATTAAGTTTACAAGAGGATATCAAAAATAATTTATTAATTACGCGGTACGACAACTTGTGCAAAATATATTTTTATTAAATAATTAGTTGACTAAAGGAAATTCTATCAAGTTTATCATGCAAATTTTACATTAGAGAGAACAATATGTGAATCAATGAATACATAACAATCAGACACATAAAACAAATGTTTAACAACGTATATTATTACTGTTAAATAAGAAAATACAAAGATTGCGGAAATAATGAGGATCCTCGTTGATTGCATAGATAATAACGTCGCGCAAGAAATTGTATAACATTTTGGTTTTCCATTAATAATTTCTTCACTTTTCTTCGCATTGTGCTTCGCCGAATCTGAATGAATTTTCAAGTAGCCTAAATGCGTAGTGTTATAATTAGGCGCGTGTAATTAAACTAATTAACCAATAGCATACATCAGTTTTTATATAACTTTTTTTCATACATTTTCGTGTAAGTCGTACACGCATAAGAATATTTTACGCACTCCGACGAAGAACAGAGGCCTACTTTTTATGCATCGTAATATATAGATTAGTAGTTGATTTTCTATTGTGGGTCATTATTGTTGTTGTTGTTTTTAGTATTAGAAGGCGGTTTATTTTGGGTGTTCGATTGACAAATCAGTTATATAAAAATTCTATTACCTAGCTGAAAACGTTTGAAACTCAAGAGTAAGAGGAAGAGAAATATGCGGATAGAGGCCAAAGTAAAAGCGCTTTTTATAATAAAAATTACAATAAGCGATCTCGAAATATGTTAATCGCGTTATGCGGCTGACTAGTCAAAGAGCAATAATCGTGATCTAACACTAAATGTATTAATGCAGACTGTTATCACTATAAAGTAGACTTATTTGAAGTTGAAGGCTATAAAATGCTTATCAAATTACATATTCTAGAATCATCTAAATATAAATGACAATAGCAGTTATTTGAATATTGTCTCGCGATTTATTAATAAGTAATTTGTATTAAAATATTATTCAATCTTGGAATTCCATTAAAATATTATTTAACATTTTCCCATTGTGAGTGTGCACTATAAAGTGATAAATTATATTCTCGTTTTGCACAATATGTGTAAATAATCATAGGTATTATTCTTTCATGTTATTTGTTATCCCTTCTTCATCAAGTCACCGTGAATGAGCACATTACGCTTAGCATGCTTTCCACGTGCATTGCCAATCCTTGCAGGCCCCTTCTTCTTCTTCATCCCTCGTTACAAAATGATCAATTCGGTATAAAATCAAAAGACGAGTGACTTTCTCCCGCTGAACGACGAATAACGCACCGAACGAATGTGACATTACGCACTTGCATCGGCTCGCAACGCGTACGCAAAACAAGAATTAAAGAATTAAAAGTGCGCATTTGATCCAAGTGCAAATAATGCGAATTCAGCCATAAATCACATCAATTCAAACACAGCGATTGCAGTAATCAGAGTTGCAAAAATCACTGCTAAAGCAATTAAAATTAAACTTAATTAATTAAACTCCTAAAGCAAAACAAAAGTGATAACTTATTCAGATATTCTTCAAAATGAAGTTGAAGATAGTTTTGTGCATCTTTTCCTTTTTGGCCGCAACTAATGGACAAGTTATTGATAATATCACAACATTTGCCACTCGTAAGTTATCGATAGCTATTAATAATTTGTATCATCGGATTTTTGTACAACGTGCGTATGTCATTTATGTCATGATCATTACGATTACTTAACAAGTCGATGTCGATGACCATTATTAATTCTGCGCATGTTTTCAATAAATTATTATCGTGCTTATTTTTTCTTTTGTTTTGCGTGTCGCAACCGCAAAGACCAAAAAGCTGAAGAACGTTGTATGAAGTGAATGATAATGAGTAAAATGAATCATTTTACTTGGTATTTTAAATACTTTGATAAATATTATAATGTAATATTTCTGTGAGAATAAGTTTATTTGTTAGTGCATTAACAATGACTTGAATACTAGGAAAATATCTTAGCATTTTACAACATGGTGAAATTCCTCGCTCTATACAAACAGTCAATTGGAATTATTACATAACAAAACACAAATGGCATGCAGCTTACTTCTTGCTCCTGCATTCGTAGGCATTTAAAATATTAAAAGACAGATAGGAATTTAAAGCAAGTTACATTTCTGGACTCTGCAAGTAGAATTGGCGACTGATGAAGTTAAGACTGATACGAGTAGGTAAACACGCCAACGAAAAAAGTTTGAAAGTTTGGTAAATATTACCATATTTGTCAGTCCACTCTGAGGCGAAGAAAACTAAACCAAACAAATGTCATGCAGAGATATTGTTCCACCATCATCATCGTCATCATCATCATCATCAGCAGCATATTTGCTGGTACATTGAAGTGCGTTCATTACGCAATTGAACGCGAAACATTTACGCTTACGTCATTTCCGCGCTGATAATTTTTCTATGTGCAATGCGCCGCTACACCTTGCATTTCGTTGATCAAATTCGTATGCTTTCGCCGCAATGAGTAGTGAGTAATAATGCGCTGGCTGTTGCTCTCAGGTGTATGTGTTCAGTATTGAGTAAGGCGTTATCAACACGGTACAACATCTCTATGGATGATTATGTATTTACGGAGCGTCGACTTTCACTATCATTGTGTCTGTGTGCCGTTCAACGAATGAACGGCACTCGTGGATGCGACCACTGCGGCTAACGAAGAAATAAAGCAAAAAGCCGCCGGCTGACTACATGAACTTTATGCAATCGACAAGTGGGTCACAACGTGTATGCATTTTCTTTCGTTTTATTCGCGCGCACGCTTCGAGAGCAAATCGATCGCGCACAACGACGAAACAAGAAGTGAACGAATCGTAAATGACGTTTTCCCGTTCACACACTTGCATCATTAATTGATGCAATTGCAATAGTTTGTCAACCTTCACTTACACGAATTCCTAATCAAAAATTATGAAACATGCAGGAATTTCAATTTGTTGCAGCTGAATATATTTTACCATGCTACAAAGCCGATCCAAATTTAAACAATTGTCTTATGGGAACTTTCAACCACCTTCGGCCGTACTTGGTCAATGGATTGACCGATTTGAATGTCCCATCGATAGATCCTCTGCAGATTGAGAAGATGGTGATTGAGAATGGACATGGAGCTTTCCGGGTCCGGGCACTATTCACTAACATTACAGTCACTGGTCCCAGCAATTATACAATCGGAAGAATCAAGTAAATCACATGCTTTTAAGACGAATTCAAGTTAACTGCTATTCTATTGCAGGGCGGATGTGGTCAACTATAACATTGAATTGGGAATTAAACTGCCAAGAATTGAAATCCGTGGCAAGTACGAAGTCAATGGTAATGTTTTGCTGTTTCCGGTACGCTCCAAAGGAAACTTCTGGGCCGTCTTCCGTAAGTTACATAAATCAGCATAATTTTGCGCAATTGCATGGAATTAGCAATAATTATAAGGAAGTAGCTCATTTCAGTTGAACTGACATTTTTGCTTCCAGTCGATGTTGATGCATTAACACGAATTTATGGCAAAGAAATTAAGAAAAATGAAGTGCGCTATATGAAAATAGAGCGCATGCTTTCCGATTTCAAGTTGGGAAAATCCCGTTTCCGGGTTAGAGATGTGGTCAACAGTGGGAACATTATTGGTGAAGCAATCAATCAATTTTTGAATAACAATGCTGATGAAATTATCAGAGAAATGAAACCAGCAGCTGCGAAAAGCATCTCGCAACATTTCAAAGCATTTCTGAATAGCGCATTCCTTCAAGTTCCACTCAGAGTTTGGCTGCCCGATGCATAAGACACTCGAATAAACCAAAAACCATTCGCACGCTTCGCTATAAGTATACATTTTTATATGACTAAGTGAGACACGTACTGATTTACAAGCACTACCTACATATAAGTTGATAATTTGGATCTTGATTTGCAAGTACAAACGAAATTCAAAATTCATAATTCAGACACCATACGCAATATGACAAGAGTGTTTATCATTAGTATTATAGTAATATTTATGTTGTGTTATTATACTTAAAGTACCATTTAGTTTATCGAATAATTAGCCGAATAATATATGAATTGTAAATATTATTTCCGCTCTTAAATTGCGTACTAAAAATAAATTTACGTACAAATTCAGATAAAGACCACGCTTTCTTTTCATCTTGTTTTTTGATTGATGTTTCGGGTTATTATTGTGAAACGAAATAATAAAACAGTAATTAAACTCATAAGAGCTAATTACTTAACAGTCAAATAGTGGAGTGATTTCCGCAACTCATTTATTACAGCTTCCGATAAGATTAAACTGAAACTAAAACTACAAGGATTTATTTGTACGGAGCAAGAATATGTTGTAACCACACTATACTCATGTCAGAAAAGTCAATAGTGTCAAAAACATAACTAATTACCTACTCATCTGGTGTGAAAGAGAATGATTTAATTGACAATCATCTACTTAGTTTTTTATTAGGGCCAATTAATTTTGTCATAGTTCATTCATAGTTTTTGATATCATGATCAACGCAATTTAAGACTAAAATACATTGAATAGATAATTATATTATGAGCAAATATTTTATTGATTACAAGCAGAAAAAAACACATTGAATAAATTTCCATCAGTCACAGATCATGCGGTAATAGACGCATGTTTAATTTCCACGCACAAGTTGATATTTCAATTACGATTATAAACAATAACAAAATGACAATTATTCATATTACAACATACAGCTAATTGAATGAATAATTAAAAAAATTAAAGCGTAATAAAGATGTTTACAAAGTTGCCAATCAATATTGCGATTAATTTTCAATCAAAATAATCATTAAGTTTGTGATGGCAACATTCAACATCACTTGAGTTATTTGTCAGTTGAGTTAATTAATTGATAAACAAATTCATATCGTACTCGTACTTCTTTAGTTTTCTTTATAGAATTTCTGCAAGCCTTAACCGGATATACTTACGCGAATGCGTTAAGAGGCGTGCGCAACATGTAGATGGAAAAACATAAATGATTAATAAAGTTCAAGTGCGTCTTGTTATGTCTGATTGATAACGTATTCATGAAACGAATGATAGGCAACGACGCACAACATGCATTCAAAAAAAAATTAATTAATTAAGTCACTTGAAAAAGCGTTTCATTCACGACGCAAGAAACCTATTTAGACGCAGAAGTAATATATTTTTATCGCATATTTTGAGTTAGTTTCAAGAGTTAGTTTTGAGTTTTCAGTCGATTCAAGTTCAAGTGTAATTATTCGCAAAATTTCATCAGACACTTACTTATTTATGGAACACTTTGATAAGCACTGTGTTGTTTTAAATAAAGCAAATCCAAAGTTTGCCAATTTTAAAGTGAACAAGATAAACTTTATAAAATACATATCTACAAGTAACTGAAAAGTTTTCCTCGATAGAAAAAATGTTCGTTAAATATTATTTGATTTATTGAATTCCATAATATTTAAATC
Organism: Aleochara curtula; assembly: GCA_963978815.1. Lineage (NCBI taxonomy): Eukaryota > Metazoa > Arthropoda > Insecta > Coleoptera > Staphylinidae > Aleochara > Aleochara curtula. The sequence goes on from OZ022219.1 coordinate 1,408,630, forward strand.
TGACTTCTAAACTAGATAAAATATTTGGCAAAAGTTTCCAAACGAATTTCGCAAACAAACAGCTTAAATCTTATCGTATCGGTATTGGTTATTAAATAATTAACGAACTATCAGGAATGTTAATTAGTAATTCCTAAGTAAACACTCATTATTTAAAGAATGCTTTACTACTTTGGAAATAATCAATTATAGTTCACTATTATATGCTTAATATAGTTGTTACAAAAGTTATTGAAAAGTGGTCGGCAATATTTTTGGGTAAACATGCAACTCGAATGCAGCATTCGCATACAAAAGCGCAAGCAGTTTATCGCTTCATTATCGAGCGTGCATTATTGTTGAAATCATTAAACTTTGAACTTTAATTCCTGCGTTGTTGTGGCATTATGCGACTGTGTATTAATTGTCGCATGTTTTTGTCGTTGTTTGTTGTTGTTGTTGTTGTCATTGCGCATATATTTAGCTAAAGCCAGGCAAGCTGTGGCGTTTTGCCCAAAATGCAATTCAACCACATCGACAGCTCTATATAACAACGCTGTTAATCCTAATATTGTATGAGTAAATAAAGACTTTGCGCTTCACCACTCATCAACACACCATCATGGCGGTTGATTTGACATATTGTTAATCAATTGTTTCAATTCAAATACGCGCTATTAATGTACTCGTTTTTAATAGGGCAACTTAAAGCGGAATAATAATGTTTCAAGAAACAATATTTTAAATTATTAGTAATTCTAGAATAAGCCAAGGAATAACATATGCGGTCTATTCATATAACAGATCTTGTTCGTCCATTTAAAATATTCCCGCTGAAATCGAAAAGGCCAATAAACCGCGATAGTGGAGAATATTTGCTCTTATCAGAAATCTGTTATGCATGTACACATAATTCACGAACGCAACACATGCACGTATCCAGAATGGCAGGGCAGAAGGAGAAAAATATGATAGGCCCATAACATGTCCGACACGTCCGTCTTCAGTTGGCTAGTGACCATCAGTGGACCACATTCGTGAACCACCACCAAGTGCCTCTCATTACTTTGCCCTCAGTTCAGTCCCGACTTCAAGACGTTTCGATTGAATTAGTGCTCAAAAAGACAAGTTACAATGCGCGTTGTCATCGTGGCAATATGAATATTCTTCTACATGCATTACCAGATATTGAAAGAACTAAGTTAGTTTCGGGTGCGCGTTCGCGATTAGAATTTTTAATCAAAACTTATTCTAGCTGACTGATTGATTTATTTATTCTAAGTAATACTTATTGATATATTTGCGCTTTCTGTGCGGCAGAGGATTAATTAAACGCAACAAAATGAAGTTTACAAAGCGACAATGGATGACTTTAATCGTCATTGGTATTGCTGACTTTTGCAACGCCATTTGCGTATCGTTGCAGGCACCATTTTATCCACAAGAGGTAAAACATAATTACTTAAGTCTAATGTTAATATAATTTTAGAATTTATCTCGAGATAAATAAATTGGTTTACAGTGTATTTTGATAGTGGACGACACGCGTTTGAAATGATGTATTTTTAACAACATAATATTTATAGTAAATGCACGCGCAATTGACAAATTATGAAACTCGTCGATGAGACGGCTAATCAATCTCGAATTAAGAGAAAAAATGTTTATTTTCTATGTGAATCTTAGTTTTATGACAACTTTGACCTAAAAAATTATAAATTGATAACTTTTTATTCCAGCGACGACATCACAAATATTTATCCGCTGCCAAGCGTCACAATATTTATGCATACTGTACATAAGTCGCAATTTATTCACATTTTTATCAAACTGATTTAAAACAAGCATTATTTAAATGTCTTTTATGCACTTTACAGGCTGAAAAAAAAGGCGCAACCGCCACTGAATATGGTCTGGTCTTTGGTATCTTCGAATTGGTCGTCTTTATTGTAAGTCCTTTCTATGGACAGCACTTAAACCGTATTGGACCAAAGATATTGTTTAATGGAGGCATTTATACTACTGGTGTTTGTGCAATTTTATTCGGGTACTATTAATATTAATACAACGTAAAGTTCCATGATTATGATATTATTATGAATTATAGCTTGCTCGATAAAGTCGAAGGACACTATCCTTTCATTATCCTTAGCTTCATTATTCGCATCATTGAAGCTATGGGAAATGCCGCTTTTCTCACGGCAAGTTTTGCGCTGATTGCTAAAGAGTTTCCAGATAATGTAGCAACAACTTTCGTAAGTTTAATAAGCATCAACCTTATTTTTATTATAACTAATGTTTTGATTGAAGGCTTCTCTAGAAACTTTCTTCGGTTTGGGTTTGATTGTCGGACCAACCGTTGGAGGAACTCTTTATCAATTGGGTGGATATACAGTGCCTTTTGCTGTTATGGGTAGTGCTCTTTTCTTATCTGCAATTATGACTAGATTTACGTTACCAAAGCACGAATCTGGAACTGATTCTGAATCTTCAAGTAAGTTAGTTAATAATGTTTTACTTCTAAATATTTAATCGTTAATTTTGTGCAGCATCCATGATAGGCGCGTTAAAGATTCCTGGTGTTTTACTCTCAGCAGCGAGCATTATTGTTACTTCAATGTCTATCGGCTTTTTGCAAGCTACTTTGGAACCGCATCTTCGCCAATTTGGCCTGTCGCCGGTGATTTTGGGATTAATGTTTGTTATAAATGGTGGCACGTATGCTATATCCGCGCCCTTTTGGGGATGGTTATGCGACAAACACTGTCCCCCAAAAATCATAACAGTTATCGGTTCGCTATTGGTCGCTATTGGTTTTAGTTTAATTGGACCGGCTCCATTTATTCCTAGCAAAACGTAAGTCCCAGTATACTCTTATAATTTTTGAAATATTTAAATAATATTAATTTGTAGATTAATGAGTATTACAATTGTTGGATTGGTTGTTCATGGTCTTGGAATGGGAGCACAATTAGTTGCGTCTTTTACAGACGCGTTAAGAACAAGCATGTAAGTTTTAAACTTAGTTAATGTGTAGTGAAAGTATTTCTAACTATTTTCTCACAGCGCTTTCGGCTTCCCAAACAATCTGGAAACATTCGGTCTTATATCTGGATTGTGGACAAGTACTTTCGCACTTGGTGCCTTCATTGGCCCATCAATTAGCGGCATTCTTTACGATAATATAGGATTCCGTAAAGCAACCATGTTTGTTGTAGGTGTTCACTTATTTGTTGGCTTTATTGTTTGTGTTTTCCTTATTTGCACACGCCGAACAACTCCATACGTCGAGTTGAAGAACGACAAATTGTCAAATGGAGATGCTTTCCCTGGTGAAGGTAAATCGGCCACGATCAGTATTTCGGAAAGCATTCGCAGCATCCGCAGCGTCGCAAATGGAATTTCGATTGAGAGAAGTCGTCCTCCAGGCATGAATAGCTTGATTGCTTGTAATAGCTATAAGAGTCAAGCCTGGCCCAGAAAGGACGTTAATGGATTATCAATGGGACCATACAGTTATAGTTATGGTACGATTGATTCACGTCGAAATGGTGCGGCATACTTGCAAGGAGTTGCTTAAGAGTTGCTTACTCACCGAAAATTTGATTTTGATATGATTCTAAGAATATTTTACTTTATTTTTGCTAATTGGTTGTAAATATTTTATTTAGATGTATACTAAGTGAAAATCGTTTGTAAGTTATTTAAAGTTTGCGTACGCATGATGAAGTTTTCCAAGTGTAGAATGATTTGTATGAGATTTTATGTTTTTGCCCATTTTATGCAGTTTTACTTTATTAACTCTGCTGGTGGACATTACTAATTGGTGATTGCCCCAAAAATAAAAATAAATCGTTAATTAAACTTGCGTGATATTTGAAACAAATCAATACTGGCAAATGACCTATACATGCAAAGTAGCCTTTCAACTAGCGCAATTACTATAGATATGAAAACAATATTAATAATACTAAGTATGTTTAAAGACTGATAAGTAATAAGAATATGTATTATCAATTTTTCGCGTTTGTTCTTGATATGCAACTCTCGTTATCAAATGGTTTGAAAATCAATGTAAGCTTCATAAATGCGCATGCGTTCAGAGTGCAATGAAAGAGCTGTCAAGATCATAGAATGTACATAGGACAGTAACATGAAGTAGTACGTGAATAGTGATTGTGTGTTGTTGCAAACTATTGCCCTAAAAACCATATAAGCCGTGAATAAATAATGTAGTGATTTCGGATAACTCGAAACATACTCACATAGAGCCTACAACAACAAGAAACGTAAGGGGTAAGTGGTAATTTAAGTGCATAAATTATATTTAATAGTGACAATCAATTACACTTGGTGCTTTGTTATGAACTTGCCAATCTACTTTTAGCTAATTACTAATCATAATGGAAGCTGCACGAGGCGAGAACCTGTTTAACCAGGAATTGGCAAGTCCATGCAAAATGCAGCAATCAATCAGCTCTCTCAATTCACCAGTTGATTCTGGTGTGCAGTTGCTAGATAGTGAGAGCGACCAAATATCAGTTATGTCGTCAAGTGGTTGTGATTTAGATATGGAGATAAAAGCAGCAAGCAATGATACAATGGATGATTCAGATCCTATTATTGATGAACTGACCTACAACATACAAGAAAAACTCCTGACAAAAAGTGATATCTTAAATCAAAATGTTAATATTGTAGAAGCTGCTGCTAATCCTAGTCCAGTGCATCAATTACAGCAATTAGGAACACCTACTCATAACTTAATGGATGCTTCAAAAGATGATATTATGAATATATCTTTGAATAGCTATGAGCTCCTTGACTACACCATGGCTAATTCAAAGTTGAGGGCTTCTGATTTAGAAGATCAAATGCATGTCAGTCTTTCAGAAGAGGTAAATGAGACACTCAAGTTGCAACTACAACAGCTTGAACCCACTGTAGTGAGTTCGGTGCCTCCCATTGAGCCAGCTGTTCCTGAAAATGTTATTGAAGACAAACCAGTGGATACAATTGTTGATGAGCAAATTGTTTTTCGACGTCAGCGTAAGAAAAAGTCACGCTCAGATACTCCCAAGAAACGTGTCTCGTTTCATGAAGATATTCTCAATAGCACAAAAATTGATGATGTTCACATAAACCAAGGCTTTATTACTTTTGAACCTGAGGGTTCAACAAATTTTCTGCTACGCGGATTTCGTAAGAAGCATGATATTGTGCAAGGTCGTTACAGTTGGGCTGCTGAAGGGGATTCAACATACAATGATAATGCACCAATGTGCAATCGTGAAGTTCAGTCAGATATTTACATTCAGCAGCGCTTATCTTCAGTTTCATCAAGTTCCAGTGGTTCCAGCATGTCAAGCTCTATTGATGAAGAACCAGCAAAATTAGACGGTGACAACTTGGAGAAGTCTGATGAGATAAAGAAACCAAAAAGCAGTTGCTTGAAGAAAACCAAACATAGAAAAGTGATTGATACTAACGTTGTTGAAGAAGTCTCTTCTCTAAAATCTAGGAAAAAATCGGAGACCAATTTATTGGACGCCAATATATTTGGTAGTTTGAAGAACATTTTGACCTTTTCAACTTCTTTGCCCATTACAGAGCGTGGCGTGCCTGAAGGACAAGAAGATATAATTTATTCAACGTCTGAAGTGTCCTGCGGAATAGACACCTCATCACTGAATGCGTCGACCAAGAAACAAAACGTACAATTGGACACAGCACGTAACAACTTGAAATTGACAATTCAACCAATGTACCAGAACAATCTACCGGAAAATATCATTCTATGCGACAGCAATGTTTATGAGCACAAAGGTATCAGCTACAGTTATGAATACGATAATTTTACGAAGAATTTTGAGCACAATTGTCAGAAACCAAAGAGCTCATCGATCTATCAGAAAATCCTGAAGGAGTTTAACTTCTTTCGGAAGAAAGCGACTGAGGATATGCCACAACAGGATAGGGAAGAGTTTGCTGCTACAAACGATGAGAAATCTGCCGGTACATCACTTACAATAGAGTGTAAACAGTCCTCAGTGGAGGAAATGAAGGAACAGGAGAACGAAGCAATTTCGATCAATAAATACGCGTGCAATGTGAATATGGACTGGTCAGATAATGAGTCCATGTCAAACGATTCAACTAGCAATGCACGTCACTTAAATTCTCCGCGAAGAAAAATAAATCGTGCCAATCATTATACTGTGCAGAATGCAATAAAACCAGTCGATCATTCAAAAAACTTGCGACCGACCGGCGGCGCTGGATCGTCGTCGAAAAGCAGCCTGATCAATCGTTTTCTCCGTCATGTAACGACCAGCAAGATGTTGGATATGAAATTGCAGAAGAAGCTTTCGCGTTCTAAACGCTACATGCCATTGCACGTTCCTCGTAGGCATCTTGAACGTACTGTAAATGAAAACAAAAAGTTGGATGCGTTGATTGAAGATGAAATTCTGAAAGAAAAGAGGCCAGCCCTGAAAAATTCCTCTCTAATGGCTTACTGGCGTACAAGCCTCTTGAATACGCTCAACGTGATCGACATTTTCCCCATTTCCAGCGTCTATACTACATCAGGCACTCACAAACCGTTATTGCTAGTAATCTCGGATGCAGCACTGCATATTTTTAGCAGGGGAAAAAATAATGGAAAGCCTGCTTTGATCACTCTACCTTATGCACAATTGAACACCATTATAATCGGCCCGAGCGCTCAAACTATCCACATTTCTTCTAACACCAATGACAAACAATGCATGATCATTACAGAAAGTTGTGCCATGACAAACGATATTATGATTCAGTTGGAAATGGCAATTCGCGCAAATAAAATGAAAATACCCTTGCCGGCAATCAAGCAGCTCAATATGCTGGATATGAGAAACTTGAGAAAGTTTATTTCTAAACAAACTCCAGTAGAAAAAGATGATGAATACTTCTATTATACAATTCTCAACGCTCAAGAGTATCAAGCTGATAACTTTGATGCATACTTTGGGCCGAATAAAGAAGGGCCTTTAATGTATAGATTTTCTGAATCTGAGTCACGATGGGAAACAGCTTACTTTATTTTGAAGTACTTTATAGAACGCTAGTGAACTGTATTTATAATAATTTGATGATACTTTCAGAGCTGGTATATTGTATATGCTGTCGTCTCCATCGAATCCCGAACCAATGAAGGTATATCCATTGTTGAATGGAGCATGCCATGGTGCGAAACGAGTCCACAGTGACGCCCGTCCTCATACATTCCAGTTGAACCTCTCAGGCAATGTGCTGTATTTAGCTGCACCCGATGAATACGTTGCTAGTGAATGGTTACAAGCGTTAATCCATGCTGCAACAGGGGTAAATTAGTTTAGCTCGTTTAAGCTATTCATTAAATTACTCATTATTTAGATGTATCATCATCGCAACCGAGCGACAGCCCCATTAACTTCTCTACTTATGACTAGTGAACAAATATTATTAGTGCGAGAAGCATTTTCTTGCAGCATATTGAATAATGAAACGGATCACAATCCAATCAAGGGTGCTCAAGTGCTATCCTATGCTGCAATAAGTAATTTAATTTCTTTTAAGCTACCATCAGCTGAAAAGAGTTGGTGTATTCTTGTGAGTGGTTTCATTAATTTTTTTACTGCAATTATCATACATTGAATTTGATTTCAGGAATTCGCCTGTAGGGAGGTGCGTGAAAGTAGCGGCGATTGGATATTGTATTTCCCAACAAATCGTGAGCTAGAGTACTTCATTTCTACTTTGGAAATGTTGTGGATATATAACAATGAGGTAATAAGTGTACTTTGACATGCTACGTATTGGTTTAAATGTTTATTTTTAGGAAGAGAGTTTTCCTTTAACAACTTTAAGCGAAACCGACGATGTAAATAAGAAATGTACAATAGTGAATGATGCTCTGCAAAAGATATGGCTGTAAAACTGCAATTAAATGATAAGGATAAGTAAGTTACAGACTTTGTAAAGAACGTATCTTACGACTAGGCCATGATGACATTTTTCAAAGGTGCTTCTAGATTTAATTAAGTTTTCAGATAGTTTAATTATCAATTCAGGCTATGGTAATTTAATTATCGTATAGAGCTGTGTGATCAATCAGGATTACTTCTGCGTTCGACTAATATTTGAAGATTGCTTGAAGGAAATATTTTTGTAATAGGTTTACTTAGTTTTCAAACAGATTGATGGTGGGTTTTATTGTATTCAGTATTTCCAAGAAGGGTCAACATTTACAGGAGCCATACAAATTAATCTAGCTAGTTAATATATAACAAATAATGGATATTATATACGCAAACTATTATTCACTAACACTATATTCATATCTAGTCAAAACTGTGGAATACTCGGGTTACGTTTATGTTTTATTTTATTGTGATACTAATTTATTAGCATTTAAACTCAATGAGATTAAGGTATTTATTTGTATTACTTCAATACAACTCATTAATCCATATAACAAATTTTAGCAACAGTTATCGATGCATACTTTAAATATAAGACAATATCAAGTACTTCTAGATCTTATGATAAAACAAGCGGAATTTGCAATGGCTAATATATTGTTATGTGAGAGCTTGCTTAGCTTAATAATCTTATATCAATAACATCCTGTATTCATCTGTTACGGAATAAAATATGTAACATGTATCTTATATTTTGTTAAATTGCAAATATTCAGTAACTTGGAATTGCGTGTATCAAACCAGCTGGACTTGAAATCGTGTTAATAGTGTAACTGGTATGACAGAAATACAAGTATTATAATATTACTAATTCATCATATTTAAGTCTCAATTGATGATATTTATTATATTCCATGAATAACAATTAATAATTGATAGACATATTATCCATGCATTTGTATATTAGGCAACACTCAGTGCTTAATCTGACATCCTCGTGTTCCTACTGGCAGTCAGCTGTAGTACATGCTGGTACACAGTGAAAGTATTTGTTTTGCGGTAAAATGAATTTTATAACAAGAAGTGCCCGAAAATGTTTGCCAATCTTTGTGGATAACAGCTTTAATATCATCCGCTTACCATTTGCGTATGTATACTTGTTAATATTTGCATTATTATTGCTTATTTTATTAACCATTGGGACACAGGAAGAAGATACATCAAACTTCAGTTTGCAACAGTCTTAATGAATTCTTTGATAGCAAAGAAAATTGGGGTGTAACAGAAGTAAAAAGTGGAAGATCCTGGAAAATTGAAGAATTAAGACTTAAATCAAACACTGATCTACATAAATTATGGTATGTCCTACTCAAAGAAAAGAATATGCTGCTCACCATGGAAGAGGAGTCTAATCATCAAACAAGACTATTCCCAAGCCCAGAAAGAATAGATAAGGTGGAAATATCTATGGAGAATATTGAGCAAGTTGTAAAAGAAAGAAATGTTGCTTATCATATGTTAGAAACTGGAAGACAAGGCATACAAGAAACTAAAACTATAACTGGACCATTTGGGCTACCAGTTGAGCACAAGGAGGAAGAGTATTTAATCCCCAAGGAACAAAATGAAGAATGGCTGAAAGAACATACAGTACATAGTGATCCTTTTATTAAAAAGTTTAAAAGTTTATATAAAGAGAAAGAAGATAGAAAGTTGCGCCAACAAAACACCAGGGATTTCAATCATGTTGTTGGTTTACTAAAACGTTTTCCAAAACTAGACATGGAAGCTATTAAAGAACAGTATCCAAATGTTAATATTGAAAAAGCCAAGAACCATCATAAAGCTCGTGGGCACACTGTTCCAGAAATGTATAATTTAAACTAGCACAAAGAGTAATAGAGTGAATAAAAGTTGACCTCTATCAGTAACATAGTTGTTTTATTATCAGATGTTTTCCATCTCAATTCAGTTGTCTGTTACATGAGGTTTTAGAAGGTTGTGTGAATTTTTATGTAATAGTCAAAGTATTGTAAGATGAGTCCAAGAGAAAATATTAAAACCAATTTCACTATTGCACAAATGACCAGTTCAAAGTTATTGAATAGCCCAATAGGCAAAAAGAAAAAGAAAAATTTTACTAAGCTTCAACCAACACCATTGAGGAAAAGCATGATAATGCCAAGAAATATAGAATCAATTGAGGAACCATCATCATGTGAATCTGAATATGTTGAAGAGGAATTAAACACATTTGCTTCAGAAGAATGTATTGCTGCAACAATTAGAGAAGCACCAAGCCAAAATCAAACAAGTGATTTGACAAAGTCATCAGGTGCAAATAAAACTAGTAAAGATAAAAAGAAGAAATCAGCAAAATTGAAAGGACGGCAATGTGTATTAGTTGACATGAAAAATAATGGTAATATGGGAATAACTAGTGGAAAATTGGCAAAGGATATTACTAAGCTCCAGGCATCATCAAATAAATTGATTTCAAAGATTGCTTTTGGTAAATTGGTTAAAGAAATAAGTCAAAAGTTTGGAAATTATCATTTTCAGTCATTAGCAATTGAAGCTCTTCAAGAAACGGTTGAATTGTTTCTTGTTGATTTCATATCAGACGCTTATCAAATAACAACGGCAAGAAAAAAACATACTTTATCCAGAGAAGATATCACATTATTACGCAATTTACTTGCACCATATATTCCTGGTTTAGCATGACGTCGCTGGTACAGCGTAATTACGTTAACATTAGTTCATAATTCATTGTATTTGACATCTTGGCTTTTAATGGTTTAAAGGCCTTTTAATAATTTAAAATACAGTCTTTTATCTCAAGGCGCTGTTTTTCTCTGACATTTGGCATCACTGTAATTTCTAATCCATGTTAGAAATGTCAAGAAATGTCTATAATCACAATGGCAGAGTGGACTGTTGTCAAGCTAGATAATTCTTGTGCTCGTTATACAATTGTTGCAAGTAAATAATGTGCAATACAAATGTTCGTGGATATTTAGCAACTTCGTTTGAAACAATAGTGCACAATACGTGTGGCAGTATCGAAGCAGGTAATTTATAAGCGAAATCAAGCCTAATGTGATCAAAGTGACGTCACGACAGGTTAACGATATATAATTATTTGTTGATTGTTGCACAAAATAAAGTAATGTGTATCAGTGAGTATCACGTACTGGCATTGAACAAACAGTGCACTTCACTGTGATTAAGGTCCTATAAGAATTTGTGAGTGTGTAATCAGATTGGAGTATCACTTGGTTTGTTGTGTCTTGTACCCCTTGTGTACAGTATATTGCTATACGGAATTAGCTCCACATCGCTAACTGTGCTTTAATTTAGTGATACAAACAACGGTATTGCTGAACAATGAAATAATCATCACAGTAGCAATAACTTGGCATTGATGCATATGCAATGAATGTGATTCATTGAAAGCCCTGGTGTTATCATGATAATGAAGAATTTGTGTAACATCCAGAAATATACGTAATTATTTATGATAACATGCAAATGAGAGTTTCAAGAATACAAATCAGATTGTTTTGTTGGGGTACTTACATTAAATGAGCAAAACAGCCAAGTAGCAGAATTGCATAGAAGTACTTTCGTTTGGTATACATTGGGACAATGCATTTAGTGTTGTTGGGTGATTCAATGATAATTCACAGAAATACTTATAAAATTGTTATTATTTTGATTACTGTTGACCACATTGAGCTGAGTGAATCATTTAGTTCTAATTGGTAAACAATGTGGGCTATAATGTTTATGAAATGTTCCAAAATGATAGAGACAAAAACTATCTATGTTGTATTACAGATGGTCAATGATTGTTTGTCCTGGTAATAATATTTGGGCAAAATTATGGCTACCTGCTTAGAGGAATCATTGCGTGATCAAGAGTACTATCAGCTCAATATCACAGGTATGTAGAAAATCCATGAACTGATATCAAATGTGATAATTTATCAAAATATTTTGAATTGTGTTGATAATTGCTAATCACGGGAACTTGGATAAAACAAAATGTTTTAAATGAATTGTTTCAAAACCATTATTGTTGTGCGTATAACAAGCATGCACCAGTAACTTTCGTTAACATAATTAACTTTCACATTTAGTCTTGTGGAACTGCGACTCTTGTGCAGTTCGGAAAGTGAGTTGCCAAAAGGAAACACTACTGCAAGGACAATTTTCACAATAGCATATTTGACATTTTTAAAATTAAGATGTGACATGCATGGTTTGATACTTGATTAAATTTATGTGTGATTTTAGTTGAATGTGCACACTTGAAAGGCGGCGGCGGCAACCTCTTCAAGCCAACACCCTATGTAGAGCTCAATGTGGATGGAAACAACTCTCGACGTACCGATACGGTGAAGAACACCCTTCAGCCGAAATGGAATGAAAGTTTCAACGTACTGGTAACGCCACGGTCATCATTACATTTCTGTGTCATCGATCGGAATAGCTTTCGTAAGGATACGACTATCGGGGAGAAGAAGGTAATGCTCCACGAACTCTTAGTGACCTATAATGGCAAGATAGAGAACCTCGAACTGACAATTGACCTAATCAACGAGAAGCAGAGTGAAGTGAACAGTAAGTGCGGCGAGTTGATCTGCCTACTGAGTGGCATGTGCGTTGAAATGAACCGCAGTGCACAATCGGGTCGACCTTTAATGCAAGCAAACAGTGAAACTCCAATGACCAGCCGCAGTGTCTTCAATGGCATGCGCGCGAAAATACGCGCCCAAGGTGCTGAGAATGCCGCACCATCCACGACGAGTGTCGCTCCACGACAATCGATTGAACGCAGTGCTTCACTGCCGAACAGTACTGTCAACATACCGATAGGTACGTCAGAATCTAATCATGCTAAATCCAAGTCATTCATGACATGTTATGTCACACTCTAATGTTTTATATGTTGTAGCCGCACCGCCTCTGGGGCAGCCGTCTGTGTCGGCGTTAACAAATGGTACCACTTCGCAGGCGGAGTTGCCGCAACCGCAGGCACAGAGTAATGGGGTCGAAGAACCCTTGCCAGCCGGATGGGAGATGCGATTTGATACGTACGGACGCCGTTATTATGTCGATCATAATACGCGATCCACATCCTGGGAGCGGCCGCAGGCCCTACCGGCTGGTTGGGAAATGCGGCGAGATAATCGGGGGCGCATTTACTATGTCGACCATAACACACGGACAACCACATGGCAGCGACCAAATAACGAGCGGCTTCAGCATTACCAGCAGTGGCAAGGACAGCGGCAACATATCGTTCAGCAGGGCAATCAGCGCTTTTTAATCAACCCTCAACAGCCTACAATGGCCGGTACTAGCACTCCTGTGGATGACGATGACCAATTGGGCCCGTTGCCGTCTGGATGGGAGAAACGTGTTCAGCCTGAAGGTCGAGTGTATTTTGTGAATCATAAAAATCGTACTACGCAATGGGAGGATCCACGAACACAGGGCTTGGAAGTCAGCAGTGATGTTGATGAAGTGCCCTTGCCACCTGGTTGGGAAATTCGATACACAGAAGACAACAAACCGTACTTTGTTGATCACAATACGAAGACCACAACGTTCGAAGATCCTAGGCCTGGTGCATCGAAGGGTCCTAAGGGAGTGTATGGAGTTCCTAGAAGCTATGAAAGGTCATTCAAATGGAAAATCGGACAGTTTAGGTAAGTGGCTATTCATCAAAACTTACACCGATAATGAAACTCTGGAATTTTTGTAGATATTTATGTCAAAGTAACGCACTTCCAAGTCATATAAAAATAACTGTGACTCGTCAAACATTATTTGAAGATTCTTATCATACCATTATGCGTTTGCCTGCGTACGAATTGCGTCGTCGTCTGTACATTATTTTTAAAGGCGAAGAAGGCCTAGATTATGGTGGCGTTTCACGAGAATGGTTCTTCTTGTTGTCACACGAGGTTCTTAACCCTATGTACTGCTTATTTGAATACGCAAATAAGAATAACTACAGCCTGCAAATAAACCCCGCATCATACGTAAACCCCGACCATTTACTATACTTCAAGTTTATTGGCCGTTTCATTGCCATGGCACTCTACCATGGACGATTTATTTACTCCGGTTTCACAATGCCCTTCTACAAGCGAATGCTGAACAAAAAACTATTAATGAAGGACATTGAGAGTATCGATCCGGAGTTTTATAATTCACTAGTATGGATTAAGGACAATAACATTGATGAGTGTGGACTTGAATTATTTTTTAGCGTAGACTTTGAAGTTCTTGGCCAAGTTGTACATCACGAATTGAAGAAAAGTAACTATATTTTCAGGAATTTAAACTTAATTTGCTATTTATTTGCTATTTAATTTGCTATTTTTAGATGGCGATAAAGAACGTGTAACTGAGGAGAATAAGGAGGAATATATTACACTTATGACTGAATGGCGAATGAATCGCGGAATTGAGCAGCAAACCAAAGCATTCTTAGATGGCTTTAATGAGGTCGTACCATTGGAATGGCTTAAATATTTCGATGAGCGTGAATTGGAATTGCTTTTGTGCGGAATGCAAGAAATTGATGTTGAAGACTGGCAACGACATACAATTTATCGACATTACACTAGAAATAGCAAGCAAGTTGTCTGGTTCTGGCAGGTATTATATATGCAAATAGCTAAGGTACTGAATTCAACATTTATATTTGTCTGTTTTTTGCGCAGTTTGTACGGCAAGCTGATAATGAAAAGCGCACGCGTCTGTTACAATTTGTGACTGGTACATGCCGTGTACCAGTTGGCGGCTTTGGGGAACTCATGGGATCAAATGGGCCACAGCGGTTCTGTATTGAGAAAGTCGGCAAAGATATTTGGCTGCCTCGATCGCACACCTGCTTTAATCGTCTTGACTTGCCGCCTTACAAGAGCTACGACCAGCTCGTTGAGAAATTGAATTATGCCATCGAGGAAACCGATGGATTTGGCCAAGAGTAAAGTAAACTATAAATACTTCCGGTTTTTCGAGATTAGGACCGTACCTGATTTGAAACCTAATAACTTGTATATACTTGAATATAAACCAATTTAATGATGGATGAAGTTAAAAGATCTTATATATTTATTTTAATACAAAATGAGAAAATCAGAAAATACTTTGAATCGTGTTAGAGCATTTTTGGGCCTATATTACTTAACTACTTGGGTGTTACTGCAATAATGTCAATGTTACAATGCCTGTTAAACAATTGCTTGCAATACTATTTATAGCACCCCATAAAACCGATGGTTTAATGTATTGTATACACTATATTCGATCTAATTGTTTATTTGGTTAGTTTACAACTCACATAATATATGTGCAATATGCAAGTTAGGCGGAGATTTGCTAATTTTATTATGAATTCGTTGGTGCGTTCGATAAATTATTTACATTCCCAAAAATGGATAGTTGAGATATGAGTTGATTGATCCGTTTTGCTGAATAATGTTGCTAATAACTTGTATAAAGATACTACATGTATAGTAATTGTATTATTATTAAAATTTGCTGTACGCGACATCAATGCTATCACACAACACGCCCACTCCACACATTGATGAAAGAAAGCCAAAGCTAAAGAAATTCGTTCACATTGCAACAATTTACAAGTTGTTATAATGAATATTGAATACTGTATTTATTATTAATCTAATTTTAAGGAATTTTGCATTAGCCTAATTATTGATCTATTTTGTGAGACAAATGCGAAATTGTAAGTAGATTTAATGCGGAGCGCGTATGTCTATTTTTCAAATGTATAGTGCGCTCATTTTATATGTATTCTAGATGCAGACTAATGTGATGATATATAAATATATACTTTAAACACAATGTGAACAAGACACGAGATTCAGAAAAAAACTATTATGTGTAAGTAAGTACACCATTTTTGAAATTATTGTCACCGACTACTTTTCTTGTAAATAAACTACTTAGAAATTCACATATTCAATAATAATCGTGATGGAGTGTTTGAAATTGCATTGCATGTGTCGGTAACAATAGAATTGTGCAAATGCGAATATGTCACTTTCAACAGTTACAAGAATCGACAGTTTGAACTGCCACTGATGTCATAAAGTATGAAGTAGTTTGTAACTCGTTAACATCACTAATGTGTGGACTCATCTGGAAACTGGCGTGGTAAACAATCAGCTAGTTGAACCCCATAGTTTGCCGTGTCTATTCAAGATTAAAATGCACAAAATCTGGGCACGTCTGACCTATTTGCGCTAACTCAATAGTTCATCATCGCCAGCATTTTTTCGAAAGATTTGCAAGCCGGCAAGGACAAGTATAATTAAAATTCATACAGGTAATTGTATTTCAAAATGTTTTACTAAGTTATCAAAGTGTGGTATCGTTTTATTGTTCAATTATTTACAGTTTGAAGAATTCAAATGCGTAGGAGTTCAGTTGCCTGTGAATCCTGCGACTGCATGTCTATTATATTGAGAATTAATTTGGACTTTTATGCAACATTCATGATTTATAATGAAATTATCGAATGGCTATTTATATTTAAATTTTTAATCGAAATATGGATCTGTGCGCCACGCTTAACACGCGCACCGGTGATGCACTTTTGTAAATAGCAGGAAACAATTTTGACTTGCGTAACTTTTTGATTGAGTATTTGATCGGACATTTCCATCGTAATGCATCGCGGGGCATTGAATTCGAGACACGAGTGTAAAAGCAAACATTGATGGTTATCAGAATGCCGCTATTATCTGCAAGCTGCGTAACAGAAGCCGTTTCTTGGGTGCCTCTCCTCATGAAACCTACAAGTGTAGCAACACTACAACGTATATACCTTCCACCTGAAATCAGATTGGGAGGACGATCTTATAAAGAGCTCTCAAGATTTCAAGACGCATTCAGTTTTAAGTGCTCGCGGTAAATCAAATCAAAGACACCCAAATTAATATTTAAGATTTGTGCGCGCTCTGATATATTTCGTATATAATAAAAGACGCACCAAAGATGCGCGTAATATTTGTGGTAAGTGCATATTTATTTTATTTTCTTCATATTTAATTAATCAACAGTAAACGCGCATTTTGAATCAGACATATTAATTTTAAAGTATATTAGTCATAATTTAGAGTATTACTTTTTATCTTTTATATTTTTGCCCAATGTTTTTAAACTATATCACTCCGTATACGCGGTGGCTAATAATGCAATATGATTTTCATGACTAAATAATATCAAGATATGACTTTACCGCTTCAATAAATAACTCGCATTAAATGTAAATACCATGGAAAATTAATTAATTGCTGACTATGCAATTACAATTTGCTTCATGGGAGCATAATTGAAAGGTGCCATTTATGCTCGTTGACTTTTACTTAAGAATTTTTTCTTAAAATCATAAATTCAGTTTCGGCGCAGAAAGAAACATTGAATAGAAGTATGACATTATAATATTACATGCGGTTTTGCATTTAAGTTCGTAATCGGATGAGAGAATAAAAGAAGCAGCATGTAACAAAGTTTAAAACTTTATGACACCCACTTAAAGTTCACTTAGGCGATGAATGTTTATAAGTTGTTATATTCATAAATATTGGAATGCCAAGATATTAATAGTTAGATAAACATATTATAAAGATATGCTAAATATTTGGTGTTTGAGAAGTTTACATTTAATTTTAATATAACAATATAGATCATGACTAATCATTATAAAATTCAATGACATATTCAAATTTGGCAATTCAATCGGCATGCAATATTGGTAAAGTTCAACAATTAGTAAGTCAGAAAAATAGACAATTTTATGAAGAAAAGGTCATTTCTGATTCACTTTGCGTTATATTTAAAAAGCGTGAATTATAATATCATAATACGAATGCATAAATTTATTTGCAAGGAAAATATTTATTTCATTACTATAATTTAATGGCAAACTTAAATGCACTCATAATAGTGTGAAAATAAGAAAAATGTTAAACAGTTTTTCATCATAACTGAGGTCGAGGTCAGTCCATTGTATTCTTACATTCAAGTAATTGAATGTAAAGATGTATTAAACACAAAACCGCATACATACCTGAAAATTATCGCAAATTGCGATCGCGGCGGCAACCATAAACAATTTCATCCGTTCCAGTTTTGCAATGCTGACACCAAACGCATAACATTTAATTTCCGTAATTATATCTTTTTGTTCTTCATATCATCAGTTATTCATCTTGATGAGCAAATATCATCGGGATAAAGGCGCATGTATTATAGTTTTGCGCATAATGCGCAAAAACAATAGTGGGACGTAAACTAATTTCAATTGATTTTAGTACTTCGTAATATCCGCAGTTGGCATTTTATGCCAAGAGGATAATGATGATGGACTTTATCACCCACAAAAGTATCTGGGAAATGATGGCAATGATGGGCAATATATTCATGATAATTCAGGACAATATGTTCATGATGCTAGTGGTCAATATAAAGCTGATAGAAGTGGTGATTATAAAGGAGATGCTACTGGGTTTTATAGAAAACAATTAAATAAATTTCGAGGGGGTGATGACACATTTAATAGTGGAGCGACTTTTGGAAGAGGCGCATCAAATCGTGGAAGATTTAATAATTTTCTTGGAAGGAATAATTTCCGGAGATTAGACGGCAAGTTAACAATTTCTTACTTATTTAATTCTAACCATTTTTTAATTTTTAGATGATTTTGATACTGGATTTGCTCAAGATAAAGATAGTTTTCCAAAGTTGCCTGCTCCGTCCCCGTTTAGACGCGTTAACTATCAAGAAGATCAGTATCAAAGCTCAACATTTGCGCCAGTTGGCAAAATTTTACATCGCAAGCCATTGGAAGGCATTAAAGATGTTGAACTTTTAAGAAATCCCCCTCGCAACTATCAAAAAGTTCAACAGCCAAATGATTTCTTTGGGGATAGCGCTTCCGGTACATCCTTTGATGCAAAGACAACTCATTCGGCATTTCGCGCTTATCCTGCTAAATACAATCAGGGAAGATACGATGATTCTAGATGGAGAATTCTTAAACAAAATGGAGATGTTTCTTCTGATGGATATCACTGGGAGTAAGTTTATGTTTATAAAACATATTAAAATATGTAAAACACTAATTAATTGTAGTTTTGAAACGGAAAATGGAATAGTTGCGGAAGAAACAGGAAAAGTTGCTAATAAGGGAAGCGACTTGGAAGCAATGCGCGCAAAAGGATCCTTTAAATATACAGGACCTGATAATAAGGTGTATACAGTATCTTACACTGCGGATGAAAATGGTTTTATTGCAAAAGGTAATCATTTACCCACCCCGCCGCCTATTCCAGACGAAATTCTGAAAAGTTTGAATTATCAGCGTCCTGCTACGCAACGAGGTAAATTTTAACTTTAACTGATTATTTTATATTATTTATGGCTCGTATTTAACGTATTTATGAATTATTATATTCAATCTTAATATATTTTGCAATTTTTGAATGATTCAATTTATTCATTACCAACAAATTTTAAATACAAGCTCCATCTTCGTATAGTCAGGAGAATTGAACACAAGAAATACAGTTATCATTTTGCTAATTCACAATTACAAAATAATCTATTATTTAACGTGGAGAAATACAACAATGTTGTGCGTTGGCAAATTAGAGGTCAAAGATTCTAAAGAAACGTCGTCTCCAGCAATATGCAAATGAAATTAATATTTAATAATGAATAATTTATAACTTTCTAGCTAGCTTTCAAGATTAAGCCAATAAACCGGCGTTAAATGATTTTTTTTATTTAATTATGGTTTATTCGTAGTTTCAATAGAAAAACCAATTAAATATAGCAGTTAATGAATCACCACTTTATAAGAAAACGCGCAATAATAAAACAATATGAAAACGGAATGTTACTAGTTTTTAATTATTTTATACGTGTGCATCTCCACCGCACGGAGGAAAATAATTTTGTTGCAACTGCAGGAGGAATATGTGAATGTTTATAACATGGATTCGTGTTAAACTAATTAAGTTTACGTAACTTGCATTAGTGTGTGCATTACAAACAGTGAAAAGTCATACGGGATATTTATTGATGCACAATACTTGCAAGCTGAATGCTCAAGCATGAAAATATAATCAAACTGTTGCTGGTGACGACAATAACATTTTATTTAATGCAATTTCAATTTAATAAGCATTTTTTTACTATCTATCACGTTTAAAACATTCATTCATAAACATTAGGACTTGATGCAATTATTTTCAGATAGTTTTATAAATAATTGAAGCCAAATAAGAATATAAACAACAACAAATGTGTAATCCAAGTACTTAAATCTTGTTCGATCTTTAGACACTCCCGAAGATGTCGTGCTTTATCTTCGACGGGATCTTGGTGCACGTACCTATAACATTTAGCGACTTTAACACAAAGCTATTAAATTTTACTAATTGGTTTTATCTTAATTAACTTTTTACATAAGAGACCATCGTGTCGCCTTTATTGCAATCAAGAAACATTCTTACATAAATTATTACACACTTTATTGTAATATTGATTAATATAAAAAATATTTACATGGAAAAGATTAAAACAGATTTGTTGCGCGTTTTAATAGAGCGTAAGACATAGCATCACACAGTTCGTAAAGTTGGTTTCGCCAAAGCAAAGAATTTCATTCCATCTTAGAAGCGTCTGCCGCCAGGTGCGGGTCTGCCACCATCGCCGGTTTCTGGATGGGCGGCAATCCATTCCAATGCTCTGGCAATCGCTGGAGGAATTGCTGGAGCAACGGGCAAATGAGCGCCTTGCGGGACAAAACCGTTTTCATCGGCAGTGTACTGAATGCTGATCGGCGTGCCGTCCGGAGCGGTGTACTGGAAGGATCCTTGAGCGGCTACGGCAGGTCCTTCTGGTCCTGGCACTTTTGGTTGACCTTGTTCCTGAGCTTGAATGCCGTTTTCAGTTTCGTAACTGCAAATTTAAAACAAAGGATATGAACATAAATGTTTGATGCGCAAGAATTGTATATGTACCTCCATTGATAAGAGCCATCTGGATTCAAGTCGGAATCCTGACGAAGAATGGCAATATTTGCGCCTGATTGCGCTCCACCACCTGGACGGAATTGTGCGAGTGCACAGCCAAAAATGGCAAATAATACGATCTGTCAAAGAGTCGGTAATTATATCCTTTTTGTTTAATTTATTGCGACTTTGATGATGATTATGCAATGAATTATGTGGAACTTTTTGATGAAGACACTTACCATCGAATTCATCTTGATGCAATTTGCTTTGAATCACTTGCGAGACTGATGATGCACCAGTGGGGAACGCAGTTATTTATATATATTCGAAAAGTCCAGCCCTACCTCGAGAATTTAATTTCCCAAGCCCGCAACATCATGAGTCGCGGATGTAGCAGCGCATCCATTGCATCCAACACCTTAGCGAGCATACGCATTCTGCAATAGCTCTTCGCCTAATTTTCGCTCAGTGACATCATGCTCATTATCCAGATTTTAACTAATCGAAAATTCTTCCAGCTGCTAGTGCGGTTCATTAATGTCAAATTGCCACACACTTGCATATGAAGAAAAATTGCAACATCTAATATATTCCGGCCGTCTTGGGATATTATTATAATTGAATGATTTTGAAAAGTACAAAGAGGCGTTTATAGCAAGTGTTATTTGCGTTCAGTTCTCCTCGAATTTCGATAATTCAAATAGAAAAAAGAAATATTTAAATGATGAAGGTTATTGCGAGATGATATTTCAACGATGAACAACATTTTCACTTTCAAGGAATTTAAAATTCTATTCCAACA
This sequence comes from Aleochara curtula, assembly GCA_963978815.1. NCBI lineage: Eukaryota > Metazoa > Arthropoda > Insecta > Coleoptera > Staphylinidae > Aleochara > Aleochara curtula. Next base: position 1,430,427 of record OZ022219.1, read on the forward strand.
ATCGTTGTTTGGCAATTTAAATGCAAATATCAATCGGACAGTTCCAGTTTTTCAAAGGCGTAAAATACTAACAAACTTTAAATACGATGCTCGTATTTTAACTGCTCAAAACTCTTGAAACATATTTTAGAGCGATCGGCAATAATTTAAATAGATACCATCATTTAGAATCATAATCACTTCATAATAATTCAAAACATGTAACCTTTAATCAAGACCACCGCACGCGTTTAAACAGCTAATCTTATAAAAATGGCAATGAAAAACTGCATAATTAACTAAATATTACTAACATTTATGGAATTACATCGTACGAAGCAGTGCAATAAACATGCGCATCGCACAAGAATGAGTGACACGCATGCACTTAGAATACTAAAGCTTGTCTTGGAAAAAATGAAAAATAGCTGCGAAAAGCGTGTGTAAGTGTACTTCTTCGGAGGTAAGAGTTACTTAAGTTACTTCAAGCATTTGCATAATCTTTCTATGCAATTCGACAGTCGTTCAACGCGTGGTATTCAATTCAAAGACATTAATTAACTTTAATATGGCTTTTCTTCTAGTCAACCGCATGTTAATTGCAAATTAAATCTTGAAATCAACTCTATTATTAACGTTGACAGCTTCTGCAATATTAAAGTTATTAAAGATAATTTGATGGAATTTATAAAACACTTAGTTTGCTATGGAAATTTAAGTAGTTGTGTAATGCTGGCAATAATCGGTAATACAATTGACTATAATAATTGATTAATTACTTCGTAAATTCAGTGGCAATCGATAGCAAAGCAAAAAGTAATTTACGATATTACTATCCGTTCTGGACATATGTTAATAAACATGCCAATCATACTTTCAATAGTGTCCTAATCTCTAACCAAACGAAAAGCACCCAAATGCAAAATGGTTGGGCAAAGTTCAAATTTTGCATAAAATCTTCTTATAAATTGCATGTCAACTTTCTTTGTATGGCAATCCAACGGACATGGCTCGTTTATTTTACATAAACTAGCAATATGCGTAAAATACATTTATTGTTATGTCATTCGAAAAATTATACAATTGGAAAGATATTTAAAAATTTGTGTCATGAGTCGCACTTCTTGATTGTAATGAAATATAACATAAAACAATTACAAGTATAAAGGAATGTATTGATAACTAATAATACTCTTATAATTTTAGATGCCATAAAATATTTGGCGTTTACAAAAGGTTTTAGTGATAATTGCACATTTTGCTTCATTAAGCGAAAAGCAATCAGCAATATTTATTGCACTCTAAATGCTATACGCTTAGTGACCTATGAATTTCACATTTGCGTTCGGTAGATAACCGGAGAGTGGATGTAAATGAATGCGTATACGTTTTGTCACATTTAAATACTTTAATCATATTATTTATGTTCGTATTTTCATGCAAGAAAACCACTGTCTTTTTGTGAAAACGTCATGTGCAGAAGCTGTGAGGACGATACAAAACTTGAAGAAACAAACGTTAGCAAGTTGTCTAAGCAAACATGAAATGAAAGAAGATAAAAACAAAGTGGTATTTATTCTATTATAGTAGGTAACATTGTTAAATTGAGCATGTGCTCTGAAGATAAGGACACAGCAACTCCGTACAGAATGCACGCTGCACAATCGATAAATAACTGTTATTTTATGTTTAATAATTATTCAACGGCACGACTCTAAATATCAACTAAATTGTTTCTTTTGCCATTGCACACAAGTGCATCATCGAAATGCATTTGCCAGCAAGAGTGCGGATTGTTTTTGCGCGTTTGTGTGCTTCGAGGGCACCTCTGATCTTCAAATGTTCATTCTGTAGACATGCACCGAACACCGGAATACTCGATAAAAGCGAATCAAATTGAATTCATTCTTACACTGAACAAAACTATGTGTGCATCATGAAGGACACTGGCAGAGCTTCGATTCTCTCTGCATGCAAAGAATATTGTATTGAGGTAATAAGAAATACGCGACTTTACTGCAGTCGCACAACAAAGTGAGTTTAATTATAATTGAATTAGTAATTGCCATTGCTGCATATTTTCAGCCGTGCCGTTAAAGAAGAGCAGACGATTATATCGTAAGCATAACTGCATTCCATTTGCAAGACACTCGAATAGAAATAATGGAAATTATGAATATACTAAAAAGGAAACACAACGAATACGCGAATCGATGTAAGTGGAATAGATGAAGACGTATCGCAATTATTTTTATGCGTAAGTATTTTCTTACACGGTTTGTCTTTATAATTTATATGTCATTTCTGCTTATGAATATTCTGCGCTTCTATAGTCATACTTTTTCTTAGTTTTTGCATATAAATTACAAGTCAATTTAATTTCTGTAATTTACCATTAGATTGGCAATTCTTTACATTAATATTTACGATTGATATTTTCAGTTATGCAATAGTGTGTATGATTGTGCGAATTCGCGGTTATTTCGCGTCAAACAACGGTTGCAGTTTATCCAAAAGCTCAACAGTGTAAATAAGATATTTTCCGTCGTTCGATCACTCTTTTATAGTTGGCGGTCATGCACTCTGCGGCTGATAGACGCCTAATCCTTTCACTCAAAATGTTTAGCCAAGCCCAAAAAATCAATGATACTCTCAATTATTAACCCATTGGCTCATCTCAATAGCAATGATTGCGTTAGTTTGCTCAACTTTATATAATTCAAATTAATGTATGATTTGTACTTGAAATAGGTCGTTATTTACGTTGGAAATTTGTGATCTAGGCGCAAAATTTTCAAATATTAATTAAACTTTATTAAACGTATGTGGGACGCTTCTTGTCGCAGAAATGATTACATCATACGTCTTCATACATTAAACAAACTTTCTTTATAGCAAAATTTGAAATTACAAAAATTGATGAAAACTTTTTGTGTATCTTCTCCTTACCTCACCTATATTCGACGTCATTCGTTGGCGTTCAATATTCAACATTCTCTCTATTCTGCATAACATCGCATGGAGCATCGAGCAGTCTCTTCGCTTTAAATGTCAGTCGAAGACCGTGGACGACGCTTCCAACGTTTTGCTCGCTTTGAATTGCGCCGGCCAGCTTAACGATGCGTTCAATTTAGCGGCCAATCTCTTTCTTTTGCAATTTTGCATTGTTGTCTAATTGAAACGCACAAGCATACACATTCAGCGCAATTATGCCTATGAAGTGGGTTATTCAATGACAATGAATTTCACTTTTACAGATTTATTACGAAACAATAATTAATTGGACGCCGGCATTAATTATCGCTAAACATATCCAGATCTCTTCTCTCTAATTATCTGCTGAGATTAGCACAATGCGCACATACGCGTGTGTGACCTCTGGTGATTTATAATGTTGTCCTTGTTAATTACTGCTTTCTTAGCTTCTTCGAATCGAAATTTCGATTTATGTTGCTTTATGCTGGCTCGTGTGGATCGCTAAGCTGTCTTTGTAAATGAGATGATAATATACTTCTTTTCGAAGACGATTTTGAAATCGAATGGATTTGGGTAGGGTTAACGAAAATAAATAGCGCCACTCGCAAACTGACAAAATCATATCGATTTCGACTATCGAGTAATCAACACAAATCAAAATGAAATTCATCGTAAGTGCTTACAATACTTTATGTGTAATTAACCAAATATTGAATCTATTCTTTCAGATTGTTCTTAGTGCCTTGTGCGCAATTGCGTTCGCTGCGTCCCCACAGGACCCCATCCCAATCTTGGCTCAAAATGCTGAAGTTAACTTTGATGGTTCATACCAGCATAACTACGAAACCGGTAACGGTATCTCCGCTCAGGAACAAGGAGTGTTGAAGAATGCTGGTAACAAGGACGCTGAAGCCGAAGAAGTCTCAGGTTCCTTCCAGTACACCGCTCCCGACGGTACCCCAGTCCAACTAAGCTACGTCGCCAATGAAAATGGTTTCCAACCACAAGGCTCTCATTTACCTGTTGCCCCAACTCCACCACCAATTCCAGCTGCCATCGCCAGAGCTTTAGATTGGATCGCCGCTCATCCCCAACCTGAGGAACCACAAGGCAACAAACGCTTCTAAATGGATCCACATGCTGTGATAACTTATTTCTTCCCAAACTGAGATACAAATACGACGCAATGCTGGATTATCTTCGATATAAAATGATACATTTGTATCATTTTCTTTTTGTTATGTTCTTGTGCCATTTCGTCAATTAGTTTTATTACAATAAAAATGTTGCAAACTTTAAACTTAAAATATTTTATTGCAAAAATTTGTTTAAAATAATTCCCACAATTCAAATGATTTATTTATCTTAATTAGATCGCTGCAAATAATGATTTTTTAGAATTTCGATGTACCTTGAATAATTCTTAGATTCTTGCATAAGCTTGAAGTCGAAGAATTTTTATTGATTAAAGGTTGATAAAATACACATGTTATTATGACATGTTGTATTTTTAATTCTAAATTAAAAGTCCCAACAAATGTTTATGACTAATTTATCATTTGACAAATATTCTATCATAGACGTATTTTCAAAACTGTCTACACATGAAGTCTTTGCAATTGTTTTTATGCAGATTCTTTTAGCTAAATCTAATTGTTATCGAATAGAGATTAATATTATTAATAGCTCATTTAATCATGCAATGATTATTCATAAATAGTTCTCGCAAATTTAATGCGGGCGGCTTTATAATACTCTCTATAACAATTAGATAAATAAAATATAATTGCAGCACATTAGTATATCGCAGTGGGACGTTGAATAGTATCTTGGACAAGATAACAAATAACCATTAGAGTTATGCTCCCGCACGATTTGCCATCCTTCATGCACTTTGCATAGAATGTTAATTTCAAGTTGTTTTGCTATTTAAGTACATGAACTTTATAAATACAAATTAATCGATTATATTCTGCACGAGCCGAAGAAAAAGTAAACGTCTATCTGAGACTTATCAATGATGAATATGTAAACTAACATTTAATAAAACAAGTTCTCCAGCAATAAAAGTTTTGGCACATTAACATAATAAATACAAAGGCTTCATTAGAATGAAAGAAAAAGTCTTGAAGATGAGACTTATAAATGTTAAATACCATTTTTAAGCAAAGTTAAAATACAAAACAAGTTATGCTTATTCCTGGTAACCTTGAGGACAATATGGTATTGTCGAAAATGCTATAAGAAAAAAATTATGTATATTTTATGACACTATCTTCGATGGATATATAAGGGAAGATAAACAAGGCAGAGATCATTGAATCAGTTATCCTCAACCGATCAACAATAACAAAAATCATCAAAATGAAAACTGTAAGTAATTAGTTTTATTTTATAAATTGTAATACGATTTAAACAATTGTATGTTCTAGTTCTTCGCAATTGCTCTGCTGGTCGCGGTCTGCTATGCCACCGACGAGAAAGCTGAAATCCTCAAGCAGGTTGCAGAAGTAAACTTTGATGGTTCATACCATCATTCCTATGAAACCTCTCATGGAATTGCCGTCCAAGAGCAAGGAGTCTTGAAAAATGCTGGTAACAAGGATACTGAGGCTCAGGAAGTAACTGGTTCTTTCTCATACACCGACAAGGACGGAAAGAAATACACCGTCAACTATGTTGCCAACGAACATGGATTCCAACCAGAAGCTGAACATTTGCCAGTTGCCCCAACTCCACCACCAATTCCAGCAGCTATCCAAAGGGCTTTGGACTGGATTGCAGCTCACCCACAACCAGAAGAACCAGCAAAGAAGCACTAAACTGGAACATTTTTGGATAGAAATATTTGTAAAAATGTGTACATTGGCAATATAGATTTAATAAATAGAATGATTTATAAAACATATGCTCCATTGTTTGATTTTTTACCGGATAATGATTATATTGCAGACATTCGTACTAGATTTTTCAGGATAGAAGCATATATTTCCAAGTCATGAAATCTTTAAATTTATGCTTTCTAAAAATGGTTCTTGGTAACAACATTCAATGGCCTAGTTGGTACGGTGCAAGGAATTGGATCAAGTGTCTTCGGTTCTATTGCCGAGGATAGCAATTCAATTTTAAATTTAAATTTTAAACAAATGGACCCTATATAGGCAAGATCAAATTTCTCTATGGCAACTGCACTCCGTAGCCTAGTGGTAAAGTTTACGGATGTGGTCCGAATGTCTCTGGTTCGAATCCCGAGACATGCAATGCAGTTTTTAAATTTCCGATTTGAACAATTGGGCCCATAGGCAAGATCAAATTTGCCAATACCAGCACGCTCCATAGCCTAGAGGTATTGCCTATAGGAGTGATCAGAGAGTCTCGGGTTCAATACACGGGAAAGCCTCTATTTTAAATTTACGTACAATTTAAACCAATCGAGACTATAAGGCAAAGATCAAATTTCGCTGAAGCAACAACACTCCATGGCCTAGTGGTTTAGTCTATGGATGTGGTCTGAGTATCTCTGGTTCGATCCCTGAGAATTGCAACTCAAGTTTATAAATTTTCAACTACTTGTACGCTTGAGGGGCCCCAACGGCCTTGGCTGTATGTCCAATGGGGCCCCTGGGGCGTACAGGGCCCCCATTTTTAATTTTTGAAGCCCGTACGTATTTAGATCGTTGTCTGAAAACCCACCCCAGCTTCGCTCCCCGGCAGATTGCTTGTCGACCAGCTCGGTCGCTGTCCGACTAGCAACTGCCTCCCCATTCCCGATTTTCGTTACCAACAGGCCTCGGTTTGTGACGTCAGTTGGCGGCTGCGGCGCCCCCCATCTGGGCAAGTATCGAACTTAGAATTATTTTCTAAGTGCTCGATTTGAATTCGAGCGCAATGGACAACTGAATGACCATTCTTGTATTAGAAGGCTTTTACAAGACTTTGATTTGTGACTCTAAGTACTCTACTTTAACTTGTAGTTGGACATATGTTCCTAATTTATTGAAAAAGGAAGGCTTGGTCCATGATTTGAACCAGCGTTGCCCGCACCACAGGCAGGGAACCTACCCACTGCGCTAACTACTACTTTGAATATATGAAATTGAAACTTGTACTTTGTTTCAAGTCTTTTACTCAAATTCAATCAAGTTTTTAAAACTTTTGCGGCCAAACTGATCGCACCTCAGGCAAGCTCTTCCTATGATCTCACTCACTGCTTTCGCGCAAGGCGATTACGGATAAATAATCGGGACAAATATAAATGAAACTTTATTTTAGGCGAGTACGAATTAATTTCAAAAATAAACTAATTTGGTACAAAAACTTAGGCGTTTGATAATGAAAGCAAGTGACATAATATCAAGTCAATTAATCATTAGATTTGCTTGAAAATCATACTGGATTTATAGATTAGCTCAAAATTATAAGATAAAAACATTTATTTTGCTTCCCTTGTGAACGAGTATGCCTACAGTGTTAAACCAAAATTAAATGTGAGAAGAGAACAATTTTTATTCACTTGTTGAATAGGGTAATTTATACAAATTACTTAAGAATACATATTTACAAATTATAGTAATAGAGCTTGTACTATATAAATTATTTTGTGCATTATAAAAGTTATAATCATTATACTAATATCATCTGCATTAAACCATTATAAAGCCAATTTGATCGTCTTGCAATTTGAGTTTGTCAAAGTTTATGATAATGCTTTGGAAGACACTAGTATTATGCATAATACACCTGCGACATCATTACTTAGTTTGAAAATAAATGATTAAGAGGATGTATCTTAAAATTCTACAATATGCGCAAAATCAGTCTAACAAGCAACTGTACAATTGATATAATTAATTGACGACGTTATTTAATACACTGATTATTATTGAAAAACAAATACTATATGTATATAAAAATATATATTGTATAATATTTACAATTCGTATTAATAATATTTAATAATATGTACATTGTGTTACTGATTTTTTAAAGATTTTTCCAGTAGTGTAATCACTCTTAATTTGGAGGTAGAATTTAGAACAGTTTAATACAAATATAAATATATCGGTTTGCTATGATTAAACTGAAATAAAGCCCAGGCTTATGTTTAAAATTAAAGTTACGTATTCAACCGGAGTTAATGCAAGTCAAACTAATAGATACACTTATAAAATAAACTAAACACACTGAAATAATTACAAAAATGAATACAATTAAGGTATATCAGTCAAATAATTAGTTACATACAATACACATGGTTGGTATATGATAACTACAATAAACAAAAATTAATCACAAATCTTATGTTTATAAATTGTACATTTTACTTGATAATTTCATAATGTCAAATGGTTTTCACTCTTACTTATTGCTCAGGGTTTCTAAATTGACTTTATCAAACATACGCTTCGGTTTGCCTTAATCGAAATCGATTGAAGAAAACACGCCAACTGTGCATTGTTTTTCCGCTCCAGATCCATACGCTGGAAGTAATGCCAACAATCATGTACATTAGGTATTTTATAATGAAGACGAAGAACAGAGGGCGATTTTCCACATAGTCGTGCTTCATTGGACATGGTATTGCAAACGACTTCTTTTCGCACATGTCCTTTGTCCATGTGTGCATCCATCCATCGAAGTTGAAACTCTCGTAGAAAAGGCAGGCGAGAATTATAAGTGCCGGTACCGTGTACAACACGGAGAAGATGCCAATTCGAATCATCAGCTTTTCCAGCTTATCCGTTTTAGTACCATCATGCTTCATCACTGTACGAATCCGGAAGAGCGATATAAATCCAGCAAATAAGAAGACCATTCCCAGCAATAAATAAATGCATAAGGGAATCAATATAAATGTTTCCAAAGATTCCACGTTCCATAAACCAACGTAGCAAACTCCGCTCAATACGTCACCTAAAAAATACAGTAATTAATTGTTTGAATTTTCGACAGATCCTAGAAAAAAAAAAAGATAACAATTTCAACTTAGTTTACGATCTATTTTTACAATTGTTTCAGACGTTATTTGTGCGTGGGCTTATTACATTATGGGTAACAACTTCAACGCTTGATTTTTTCGAAGAACATCAACAAAGAGTAAAATTTATATTGGGCACATTCGACACTTTAAATACCGTCGACCAAAAGAAGGAATGGAAACGAATGCGAAAATTTATTTGATCCCAAGCAGCGTATCTGCTTAAACATCTCTGCTTTCACGTTGCAGGCGTTTTTATGCGATGTCAGCTTATTTTTATAGTTTATAATTTACTCTTGGGCTGGGGCCCTTTGTTGCGCGCTTCATTTATATTTATTTCATGCGCTTTATACAAACATAGCAGCGTCTCGTCGTCCATTCGATCTTTACTATTATTAAGTTGTAATCTGATCCGACGTGGAAGAGCCACAAGAACACACAGGATGGCACTGAGAAATGTTGCTCAATTCCTAATTTGTAAAACAAATAGAAACTTCTCGTGAGGAGGCAAATGACATCACATTCATTGCCGGTGGAAATATAAGGATGGTCATTTTAATTTTTTTCTCATTAGATTACCAGCTAACTCGATTGTGACAAAGACACAATCGTAAATATTCTTTAATTAGAAAAGTTTATGAATTCTACTAGGACGTCCGAGGCAGCTATATAAATTTGGCGGGTGAAAATCAAGAGCGCAAGAAATTTTTCGCAACAGCTTTACAGAAGTTAATACTCGTCCTGCTTGTAATGGAAGTGAAAACGATTAGTTGCTTTCAATTTTCAATCATCTCGTTATTCAACCAGTAATAATGTTCTGTAATGTTAGCTCTCGTCCACTGTTTGCGGACGTTCATAGAAAAGCTACTTATGAGCCATGTAAATGAACTTGCTTCGGACGTGGCTGAGGAAGAACTCTACGCAGTGATGCAGATGCGCACAGATATTTTGTTCGTGGCTCTTTATTTAGCATAAACAGTTTCCACTTTGTGTGTCTAACCGAGGTGTGGTTGCGGCGAGCTAATGGGAATTTTTATTGAGATATTAAATAATAATTGTTTGTAATATCTGACGCGCGTTCGGCGTGTGCATTGCGATCATAATAACTTCGCTTCCAGTTATGGATTTAATTTGAATGCAATCCAGCAGCACCTTTCAATACGTCAAGCGTTATAATGATTGCAACCGGGACGCAGGAAATTAATAGCTATGAATGCTATCATCCGAAAATCGGGCGAGCGCATCTTCAAAGAAGATGACTGATTGAGAACTTTCGACACATTTAAATGCCATACTTCATACGCGTAATTATTGCGTTAACGTTACAATTTTGATTTCGTGAATCGCCGCTGACTACGCTTAAGAATGTCTGTTAATTGCGGCGCTCGTTATGATTTAATTGAAACTAGTGAATTTGAGTTAATCGTCCATTTTTTCTTGTTGTGTAAAAGTGGAATATAATTGCAGTTCGTCGCCGTTGTCGACATACGTTGTCGTCGTAAAGTAATGCATGTGATACGCCAACGGGATGTCAAGGATTCAGCATAAATTATGAATGCTAACCCATAATTATCGATCATCGCCGATATTAATTGTCAGCGAGATTGAGGTGATACAGCCGCTGATGGTTGTTCTTCGGGGCGTTGTTTCCTTTAATAATTCATCAGCGCTGCACACGAACCGAATTCAAAGCTTAGATTTAAATGCCTGCGCAAATTCGAATTGAAAATGAAACAAACACACCTTATGAGTTAATGTTTTGCTTATTTAATTATTGATGTAATTAAATTCTAATACGGCATAATTAATGCAGACATGAAAATATGTGGCTGAGGAGAAAAATAAGTGAATTTTAATTGCAGCGCGCAATCGTAGAGCGGTATTTAATTAGAAGCAAATGAGTGAAACAACGTTTGGTATAGCTGACAGAAATTATGAGTAAAGTAGGCAAAGAATTAATCAGTTGGGTCTAAAGATTCGTTAATGAAGCCATAAATATTTATGAAGAATTTTGTCAAAGCTAATTAATACAAGGCTACACAAACTTCCAGTTATTCATTCAATTTGTACACGATGTCATTTTGAATTTCATTTTATCGAATCTAATGACAATTAATAACATTAGAAATTTATACCTATATGGATGCTATTAACGTTTCAAATTAAAGGGTATTCTAGTCTAGACATCCGAATTTTCGCCGTTTTTCTAGGATCGAAAAAGGATAAGCAAACCTATTGAAATTTGACTTTCCATTTTTTTATCACTCATTTACTCACTATTTAAAAATACGTAACAAAAATTTCATTAAAAAATAATTAAATTTCCCGAAGTTACGCATCTTTGAAGGAGACGGGAAAATCGATGTCACTTGAACTTTCAACTAAAACTAAAAGTTGAAGAATTAACATCATCGATTCAAGTTAAGAATGCGTCCAACAAATTTGCGATAGACCAATTTATTTCTTTGTAAGACTTGTGAAAAATTCAAGAATTTTTATGATATCTTTAGTATTTTTCGAGATATTGATGAAATTAGATCATATCAAAGAAATTTTTAAATTAGTGATCTCTATCCATATTCTAATGGATAGAGCTTCAAGTTTTTATTTAAGCGGCAAGAGTTTATTTTTCAATCAGTTTCAAAGTTACTTTTAATTGCAGGTGCGCTGAAATATGACATGGATGACAGATAATTACACAAGTTGTTAGTTTTCTGCGCATGTTTAAATTGACAAAAAGATACAAGAGTAAAACCATTACCCAGGTAATTTTTACATTATCTATATGCAACAAGATGAACAAGAAGTTGAATGTAAATGTTAAACGAAGAGCGTAAGTGATTGCACGTAGCGTTGGAAAATAATTTTCAGTTTTCAATTGAATTGTTCTTGCGGTTGGCTGTAATACAAGTTCGTGTTGTTTGTTCGCGAATGCAACTTGCAATAAATGAGAATAATAACGTATTATAATGATAAAAGCGTGATCTTCACAAGTATTCTTCTCAAGCTTCTCATGTTCTTAAACAACAAAAAAACATGAAACAATTAACATTATTACGACGGCATTGAATAGATATTTTAATTGCAAACGCTGCAATATCAATTTCGACTAATGCATCACTTCCAGACGTGTCCTATTTATACAAGCGGCGCATCTAATTTACGATAAATTGAAAGGCGCACGCGTTATACACGACGAGCAACAAAAATTAATTACACTTTTGCTGTGATTACGTTGTACTCATTTGTCGATTGCCTTCTTACTAGCAACATTAACAGCAACCATTACAATTTCATCTCCGCAATACTTTTCAGCGGCAAGTAAGTAAGAGGTGGAGTTCAAAACTGTTTCAGTCGTTTTACATGGAATCCTTGATTGTTTTCCTATAACTAGTACGCCTAGATTAAATTCAATTACGTTTAACGGTCAATGTCAAATTCATCACAGCTTTTTTCGTTTGTCCGCTTCACATAACTCGAAATATTTAATTTATGTGGATGTGAGACATGTACTGTTGAACTTGACCAAAACGACGTAGTGGATTGCTCTTCGGTACAACTAGAGGATCACGTTTTCTCGCAAAGTTTGTGTGTTAAGCGTGGGCATCAAGAGCAACAATAAAAAGAAATACCGAGTGTTTAAATGTTATATCAAAATCCATTCGAATGACACAACTTTTAATTTACGAAATCGCAAAATTACGAATTAAACTTATTAACGATAAGTTTCCTTCTAATACTTTATACTAATTCAAAATTTGCCGAAAAACTTTTAATATGGTTAAGATTGACAATATAAATTGAACTGCAATATTATCAAAAAATGTAGTATTCAGAAAACACTCTGAACATAAGTAAATCATACAATATGTACGCTAAAACGTGCACGGAAAGGCAGTAAACGATGTTCCTCCTTCGCAAAAGAAACTCATTTAACACGTATTGAATGCAGCGATCGCAATGCCAAACCGAATGGAAAATGATCGGACGCGTTTCCTTCGTGGCGTGTATCGAGAAAAGTTTCGAGTGTTTGAGGCATACAAGTCAAGTCAAATCAAATGAATAGTAGGTATCAGGCGTACGCGCATGGACCCTCGGGCTTTTTACGCAAACGAAAAATTGCACACGAAGCGCGAAGAGCCATCAAGGGGCAATTGAAGCCGCACGTTGCCGTTCGTGGATGTGCGAAAGCGCGAGTTCGTTGGCAAACGACGAAGAGATGCAACAACGACCAGAAAGCGTTGCGACCCTGAGGTCAATACACTACATGTATTTTCACCTGGTTACATGTGGGAGACGTTCTTGGTTGCTGGTTCATTGCATGAAAATTCTACCTGAGCGTTATGCCTCTTCGTCCTCAGAGTCGTCGTCGTTCATGTTGTTACTTTTCGGTGCGATCGCTCATCGAAAATCGATTTCGTTATTATCGTCGTCATCAATCAATTTTTATTTTCTGATAAAGCAGCAGGCAACAGACCATTCTTCATTAGGCCGCTCCCTAAACCCCGACGAAGAAGACGCATCAAGAGGGTCAATTTCAATTTTAATTACACGATGAATACGTCAAAATTTCGAGATAGTTCACGAAACGAAAACGAAAGAAATCGATAGCAGGAAAACGCAGCTATTCGTATCAAAAGAAGATTAATTGATGGATGCACACCGATCGTATAAACGAATGCCTTGATTAAATAAATTAATCCCAAAGTACAAACGAGTTTCTTTACGTCTTTCCTTCACTTCAGCTGCTGCACTGAATAGGATCGAGAGTAGACGGATGGCTAATGTCGGATGAAAGAAAAAGCAAAAAATTCAAGACTTGCGCGTTATTAGTTCATTAGATGTGCGCCGGCCGCGACGTGGAGTTAAATAAACAACGTGCGCAACAAGAATTTGATTCGGAGGCTCTCTTTACAGTAGAGTAGGGCAAAGTAGTTGTGCACGTCAATGGCAAATACAAACTTGATTTCAAACAGGACGACGTCAAGTGAACGTTGAGCTTCTTCAGAAATCTAGTTATGAATGCGTGTACGATGATAGAATGTGCATCACCTGAGTACATGCATAAAAGGACTAAACGAGAGCTTTTACGACTTTTTATGTCTTGCACGTTTACATGGATATTTCAGTAAATTGGAATTGTATACAAATCTCATATCTTACATAACAAAAATGATGTTCCCTCGTGAGCTTTGTGATTATCTCTTTATAAAATTGATTCTTGGCAAGAAAAAGTATTTTTAGTTACAAAATAATTATTTGTACGTCAAGATTGAAAATTCAAAAAATGTAGCTTGTTAAGTAAAAAAATTGCAGCCATAAAAATCGAAATTTGTTGGGTTAACCTGAGATTGCTTCGTTCAATATAGGACCACAAGAAATTGGACAGCTTTTTAAACAAGTTATGTGCCTGCTTTTTACGTGTAAAATGCGGTCTGGAAAATAAAACGAATCAGATTTTTGGAATTTGCAAAATAAAACTTGAATAAATGCGAGAAACATTTCACAAAGAGCAAGTCGTCTCGTCTCAATGCAAAAATACCAAGAATGCCAGAGCGAAAATGTAAAAAATGTACCTACGTATGAAATGAGATATCAGATAAACATTTTTTTTTCTTCATAACGTGACATCGTCTACAAATTCCGATTTATCATACTCGTAATGAGTACTAATCTTACTGAATGAATAGAGCTTTGAAAAAATTATAATTAATACGTCTTAACAATGGATATGACAAGTTATCTCATAAAGATGCTCAACCATTATTAATTAGTTTAATATTTCGTAAATGCGCTCTGCTCACACAATATAAGTATGAGACTATTCGACTATTCGGAGTTTTAATCATCGTCTGTCACGCAGTTACATACGGGTTTTTAACGACCTATGATGATGCACAGGTGTCGCAATAAGAAGGATTATACTTCATGGCATGCTCAACTTGCACCGAAACAACAAAATGAGAAACGCACCTTGATATTGATACGCTTCTTCTTCTTTTTCTTGATCATAACTTTGTATACGCGTCGTGTCAGCGTGCACTATTAATGACATGACTTGTGCCTTGCCCCAGTCGTAAAAACGTGAAATCTTCAAGAGCTGAAGACTTGGTCAGTAAACAAAATGTATTTAAATGTGAGCCTCGTCCATATCAGCTCGCAGGTGAAGTGAAATTTAAATTAGGCAAGTGTTTCTTAATTTTTATGTAGTAATCTTCAATTACCATAGCGTAAATTGAAGTAAAATTGTCTGCAACACTTTGTAGAAGTAAAATGATCACTAATGACGTGTCTATCTCAATAATTTCATTTCATCCCCTATGAGGTTTGCGTAAAATTCGAGGAAATTTGTACTTTTGCATGCACATTTCGAGGGGGTTTCCCTCGAAAGGAAATTGTCTCGAATACACTCATGTGTAAGGCGTGATACAAATGAAAACGTCTCTGTCGATAAGAGTATGGCAAATAGAGAAAACTAGAGAAGTACACGCAGACAGGAAGGGCGCGTCGACATGCGAGGGGCAATTGAACCCCTAATGGCCGCTTCGAGGACTAAACGAAGGCGCATGTATCCAGAGGAAAAGTGGAAAACGTGCTGAGTGCGCACTCAAATCAAATATTAAACGTAGAAACACACCAAACAAAAGGGCAGCTCTACACAAATTGCGTTTCCTTTTTTTTTAGCAAACACGCACAATTGAACTGAATTTTTAAAACGTCCTTTGTCCGGAATTGCATTCAACAGTCAATTGAGCGAGCGAGGATTTCCACTCAATGTATTGTAGTTTCTTGGAAGATGTCAAAATATGTTTACTTTATGCCTCATCCTGTTTTTAACGGACGACTGCCTATAAAAAACGCATTCATTCAGTTCATGTGTTGCGCATGTGTTTTTCTCACACAGTCTACTTCGCTTATGGACAACACTGGAGTAGATATCGTGGTCGAGTAGTGACTGATGAGATCAGTTTAAAAATCAACTAATATAGAAGACAATTAAGGAAGAATTGTAGCGCTGACATTTGTGACATGCCACTAGGTTTATGGCCGTGCTGACTGAACGCACTTGTGGAAAAAGCTAGGCCAGTCAGTCGGACGTCGATTAGCGATCCAATCAGTTACCAATGGCTATTGCCATTAGAGATTATCCTTTTTCTGTTATATATGGAATTGAAATCGATACGCGTTCCGTCTTTCAGTATTTAAAACGACGTTAACAAGTCTTTAAAAAAGGCTAAAGGATAACACTTAATGAAATTAAAAATAACTAATTTAATTTAATGAACGTTCAATCATCTTCGTTTAAATTATAATTAAAAGACAACTGTATGATAGATAAATTCGATTGAGCTCATAAACTCTGTTGACATTTCTTTCGATTTAATGTCAATCGCCAAGCTGTTGCGTGTCTTTCAGTGGAATAAACTGACAAATAAAAGCATAAACAATGGCGATGAAACTAAAGAAATGTTTGAGTTTGTGCAATTCCTTTTTAATCTAAATGTTAATTCGTTATCTCAATACTGAGAAAACGTGATATTAATGAATGCGCTACAGGATTCAGCACACATAACTTCGGCGAAACAATAAATTGATTTATAAAGCAATTAACTAATGATAAATAATTGTTGCAGTTAATGTCAAAGAGAAGTGAAAGCGATTGACATATTTGCGAGTTGATTTGTATTGTTGTTTATGCATCTATTCAACTCTTAAGGTATTCAAAATCGACTTTGTGCATTACTGTTTGAATAGACTGGCAGAGTAATTGTGTGCATGAATTTTTTATAACTAAATCACAAGTCGAAATGGTAATAAAATCATTCAAACATCTCAAACGAGCTGCGCTAGAATTTTTTCTACCTGTTTGTATTACCATATTGCAGTATAAATTAATAATATATAAACACTAAGTAAACCTTTCACTTATTCATTGGAAACGAGCGAATCGACCGGCAATAAACATGGACATCGAGTCAATTCAGACGAAGCGCGTTATTTATGCAATTAAGTCATTACATTCGGCGCTAAGAAGTTGGTAAAGAAGCTGGAAAATAAATGAAGCGCATCGAAAAATTGTGCGCTGCTCTTCTTCCTCGCCGCATGCGTTAAAGGACTCGATAAAAAAACAGCGTGGTTTCGATCTCTTCTACCTTCGTCGATTCCTTCCTACCTCCGTCCACGGATGCGCAGTAAACGTCTTAATTCGTGGATTAAAATAAAAATATACGATATGTACTTATGTGTGACATTTAACTCTATAATCATAGCGTTGAGTTTTCTTGGTATAATTGAGCCATTTCCATCGCTGCCTATGCCTTCATACTTATTCGAGATTACATTGGCGTTGTACACGTAGATACAATTTTTAACTTTTCTATTTGTCATGTCTGGAATACTCGGAATGGTTAATTCTTATTTATGAAGATGACTCAATTTTCGAAACATATGGTATACGATTAGAGATGCGCAGCAAAGAGGAAGAATTTTAACAAGCAATTTAAATAAAATATATTATGAGAGCGTGCGAGCGGTTTCACGATCGAAGAAATGAAAATCGACCGGTTTTCAAACTTAATGCTCTTTAGGACTTGTTATTTTTGTTTATACTTCTTACTCTACAAAGTGTTCTCTAATATTTCGAAAAAAATAATATCAAATCTGGAAAATAAAGATGAAATTTGATTCAATTTACATGAAGTCAAAAATTTCAGCAATTATGCCTGAACATGAACAATTCTCAATATAATTCAAACCAAAACAACTCATCTTATTATTCCTCTATAATTTTATAAACAAGTTCATACAATGAGTGCATTCTTCGTGGATGCACTTTAATTAAATTGAAAATGAGGAATGATGATATAATGAAGTTTAATGAATCGCGAATGGAAAAGCACAAGGAACGTATTAAAGCCCATAAATTAACACATTACGGGCGCAAGAAACATGAGCGAAATGTAAACATCATCAGTTCAACGTTGTTCTTTTGCGATTGGACGCAGTCGATGATGTTGCGCTGAGTTTACTCGTTTTGCTCGTGCTGCCTTCGTTCAGGAAGGCTAATCTCAGCCACTGATTAATATTGAGTTAACTCCTTGGGTTTTCTGTGAAGTAATCGGCAATAATCTGAAAGAATTTAATTTGCTCGACGCGAAATACCTCCCAGCCTTAAAGGTTAATGTCGATGATTTCTCTCGTTCCTATTTTTCTTCCTCTTGCACGCCAAAGCTCCTTTGTATAATATTTGCGTATGGCGCTTGTAATTTAAACAGTATTTTCTATAATTGCACGAATCATTGGCTCAGGCAAACATTGCATAAGTAATCAAAAGTAAATGAAAAACTTGAACCAACTTGATGGCTGTGGGTACAAAGAACAATTACATCCTTCTGTCGTTATGTCGATTGTTTCGACTTGTCCATTTCGAAAACTCATTTAAAATGCATACAGCATCTTCGTTACATCATTATACGTAGCTAAACTGCCAACGATTTGTTTGTCTAATGTACCTACGTAGTTGTTGCCTTTTAAAGAAATCGGCTGGCAAACAATGTGAGTTATTTAATAGTCAATGCAAGTGAGTTACGACTACGAGCGTGGAATATAAATAGCAAACGTTCTAAAGTGCCGCGAAGCGAAGGAGGGTGCTTCAAGAAAGCTCTTGGGTTATTTTCTTCTTGCGTTATAATATTCCAAAATGCAGCGTTGTTTATTCAGCGCATGGAATATGAATGTTCTTCATATTAGGGTGGAAAGCTTCTTAAATAAATGGCCTATATGAAAACTCTTAGAGTAAAAAGACTTTCTTCCTCTAGTCAAGTCTGCATACTTAAGGGAGGGAAAATGACTATAAAACTTTTTGTAGTTAAAAGGGCCGTCTGTTATTTCTGGTGTCCGATTTTCCTCAGTGTAATTCTCCCAAGCAGAAAATTAAAAATATCATCAGGTACGTCAAAAAAATAATGATTCGTAAATTTTCAATGGATCTACCTGAACTAAAATTGTGTCTTTAGAGAAAAACAAACTAAAAGTAAATTGAATTGACTCATGGAGCCCGAAAACCTGCTAAGAAAATCAATATCATCAAAGGCCAATAAAGCCTAAACGCATAAAACAAGAACCGTGGTGAATTTATAATTAATCTTTGTTTGCTTTAACATTATATCCAATTTGTGTTCGCGCCAAACTGTCGTTCCATTCGTTGCTCATGTGCGATTATAATTGACTGCATTATTTACCCTCGCGTAAAATAATTGCAATGAAATTGCATATTTATTGCGCAAATTTTCAATTTCATGTGTTTATATCAAATAATTTAAGATTTAATCGAGTTTATGTTTTCTCTGTTTGTCGCAGCGAAAAAGTCGCAGGCAGCGCTTAAATAATCATTCGCATATAATTTACAGAACGTATCAGTTCGTTATGTTGGTTCGACCAAAATAAAAACAATTAATTAATTTAATTAATAGGCGAGTACGTGCGCAAGAAACACGCGACACAAGTGCGCGAAACGCAGTTATTTGCCAGACAAGTAGCCGCTATAGCCAACTTATTTCCGTTGTTGCTCTTGCTTGAAATTGCATCAAGTGTTTATAGCTGCTCTATGTGTGTTGCGCATTTAGTAGCAATCGTTTTCGCGATTATTTTACACGCGTGGAGAAGACTCAACTCGTTTACTAATTTCAGGCTATAGGACGACTTGACTTCTTTATCCATCCTACAGTACATCTCCATTTTCTAATCATCCAAATATCCCACAATCCAATAAGTTACCATCAATATTCAATTTTCAATTATTTTTCATAAGCAAACACAATTGATTTCCATACTAACTAATTAAATTAAAATATCAATCAACTAAGAATTGACTGTATAGTTTAAACATGTATTTAAGTATTTAATTCACGACGCAGCAGGAAAACTAAAAGAAGTCGATGCGCCGCGATAATTATTAATAACAGATATCTTCAATCCGATGCGATGCGTTGATTTATAGTGGAGTGAAATTATGGTGTTTGTCGAGCAGAGCGGAATGAAGGAAACCAGTTACAGTACACTTGGGCGAGGAAACTATAGATTTTCACGACTTCAACATGCTGCCCCTCAAACGCAATAGCGAGCAAGCGCATCTTGAAAAGGAAAAGTTCAAATGCTCGTTTCCATTCGTTACACAAAGGCGGAGAGAAGCAACGCGACGAGGAAGCGTCTCGTCGTGTGTATTAATGTGATGTAACTCGTGTAAATTATAGCAGCAACTGTTTGAACTAGCAGATAATAATAGCAATGTAATGCTGTGGTTAATTTAGAGCATTTCCGAACCGAACGAACGTGAATTTTAATTGTCAACGTTCAATGATTACGACTAGGCAATTGTAATTACGCTCGAATAAATTTTCCCGCTGGACATTTAATCGATTCATGCCCATGTTTGAAATATTTCGCAAATTCCTCTTTTCCTACTGATTGTATTTTTCTTCGAGTGCCATTTTCCGCATGGATTTCCAGCGAAATCGAATAAACAAGACACGCGTATGTACATGAAATAGAGATGATTGAATGTGCGACCCTTCCTCGCGTTTCCGGTTGCTATGGATACTTTTCATAAAACCGAATATTGCTTCTTTCCCTGTTTCTTATTTGACAGGAAATGACGTCGACGTACCAACGTTTCCAGGGATGTGCAGAAATTAGATAACGAATTTTCTCATTTGATGATGAGACATCCGATTTCGTTTCAAAAATACCGTAATCATCAAATAAAGTCCGCAAAATTGAACGTTGAACACGATTTTAAAAAATACAGCTATAAATATTACTTATCTGCTTTTTCTTCATGGTAATACCGGAATTTAATTAATCATTAGAACTCACCTGCAACAAAACAAAATATCATTAGCAAAAGGAAACACGCCTATAATAAATAAGACAAAAAACAGAAAGAGTATTTGATCATAACAAGCAACCACCTATTAATAAATAATTTCCTATCAGTTTTTAATGAATTATTTATATTCGTGATCAACGTTTAATATTGCTTCAAATTGGCCGCGCAAGAAGATGAAACAAGTTCTATGCGTTTGACACGGATTTAATTGCTTTTATCTCAGCGTATTTAATATGTATTAAGCACTTATCTAATTGCCGCATACTTTTGCCAGTAAATCAATGAATAACTTGAAGATGCTGTGTGCTCGCCATGTAAATTTTAATTATTAATCCATGTTCACTAATTATTACAAGTATTAAATATGAATTAATAACATTCTCATTAAATTTTATAAAAATCGCTTTACCACCTATAATTACTTGGCAAAAATAACAATAAATATTTAGTCATCGTTTAGAGAGTTGAATAAACGAATATTTCACAGACATTAACTAATCTCGCATTATTAATAGACATTTTGGTAACATTGACCACTTAGAGATGAGATAACATCATTGAGAAACGAAAAAAGCTAACAATACATACAAATTATGTACATAAATTATTAGCTGAGTATCACAATGATTACTATCTTATGCCATATGGTATTAGAACGTTTAAGCATGTTTGATATTGTGCTTGAGCAAAATCTCTCTTCACCATTGTGAATAATAATAATAACTAATTGTGAGCTGGGTTCCTAAAGCAAGCACCTTTAAGTGTGCGAACGCGTCTTCCTCGTCGTTGGCGACTATAAATCCCATAATGAAATGGGGGACGGCGATAATAAGCTGAATCAAGTCAAGAGCCACGACCAAGGTCGACATTGTATGAGAATTGTGTTAATTATTACTCATCATCGCGTTCAACCTACAGATAGATGCGCATGAGATTATCTACAAACTGTGTGATTATAAATCTTTCATGAAGCGTGTAATAATTAATAATTAGATAATCTCTTGCTCTTCAAAAGAGATATTATGTCAGCTGCTATTTTCCCAAACTCGGTTATAACAATAAAATACGACAACTTTAACTACGTTTCGTATCCAAATTGGGAGTGTCACAGCAATTTCAAAGAATTGTTTCTTTGGTCAGAAAATCTATTAAATTAAAATCCGTCGTGTAGGTAAGTATGAAATTAAAAAGATCACAATTTATAATATCCAGAAGTCACTAAATTTGTCAGCGTGAATAAGATTTTCCTATTTTGTACGAGCCAAAACACGCGATACGTAGGAAGCAAAGGAAAAATAAGCAAAGTAACATAAATCGCATCCAGCGATTGCGCAATTAACATTAAAGCATTTAATGCCCATAATGGCTGCGTATTAAATTAAATAAATAAAATGTAAATTTGCTCGTTAAGCAGCGCGCGATCGTTAAGCGCGAGAAAATATCCAGCACACACCTTTTCGTGCATTTCTCCTGACTTATGTTAATTACGCGCACGTTAAACCCGCCGCTGACCTTTCGCGTCCCCTTTTGCGCGAAGGTGGAGTATGCATAAAAAAACTGCAATTCAACGTGCATGCTTACTGCGAGAGCCAGATAGATCACAAGTGCAAGTTCAAGTTTTCGGTTCGCCAACTAATTGCATCAATGCTAATCATTGACAGCCGATCGGCAAAAGGTTAGGATCGTTAATTAAAAGCAGAACGCAGAATTCAATACGCTACGATTCGTTTCGAGTCGAAAGTGCACGTGCGTGCTTCGTAAGTGATGCTTGCTAAAGATGTGCATCTCTTCAACCGCTAATCGCGCAGTTGTTGTGGGAGTGCAACTAGCGTTTAATTAGCGTCTTATTATTTTAAATTAACATTTTCAATCATTATCCTTAACGATCCAATGGGAAAAAAGCCTCTGCTATTACTGTCATCGAAAGATAATGCAGTTTAGAACATTTTTGCTAAACGTTTAGAAAACACTCTATGGTAAAATCATTAAATACATTATTGTTCACAGTTAATTGAAGCAACTTGTAGCAACTAATTAAGTAAAATTGCCTTGGCCAGCAACATGGTAAGAAGCGCACACAAAAAATCGTGCGCCTAATTAAGAATTAGGTATTTGTTATTAATGACGGTGAAGATGCAAAGAAAAAGCGGCGAATAGCGTAGCGTTGTGCCAATGCATCATTAATATCTGTTGCCGGGTCTTAACAGGGTGCCTTTTGTTCATGTCTGAAAGATTTTTGCGGCAGCTTCGCAAAGCGCAGCGGATGATCATAAGAAAGAGTTGCGTTGCAAGTAATGAGATGCATTTGCTTCACTTTTCCTCTCAATGCGCACAGGCGTGTTTATGTACGCTTCATTCAGTGCAGTCATATTTCAGAACCGAACACGGCGCGCCGCCAATCTTTTCCTTTCGGGAATGCAAATGCATTCTAAGTATATTTGGCTTGTGCACTTGGTGCACATATCATTTATGAGGAATGCACACTTAAGTGCACTCGGCGCTGTTGTTTCAACTCGCTGTGATTTGACAACTTCCGCTTGTTCTTAAGATTTCGAGCCATGTTGCAATTGCACATCGAAGAGGAATAACTTATTGTGTGTTGTATGTTTATTTAATGTGTTGTGAATGTTTGAACAAGATTGCCAAACGTAGCCAACTCTATAAATTCATTATGTTCAACTTGCTAACATGATTTAATGATTAATGATCAAATTGCTTTTAATTCACCGAGCAAAATTCTCAACTGTAGTCCTCTTACTTGGACTGTAATCCTAAATTAATTTACGGTTGCCAAATAATTTAGAAATGTTCTTTGCACACGAAACAATAATTCATCAAACAAACAAATAATTCTTATTGCATGTGAACTATCTAAATTCTATCTAAACGCGAAGGATAAAACATTTAACGTAAAAGATTTACAAGTTTATAATAGCTGTCATGTTTGAGATTTACAGTCAGCAATTTTTATTCATTCAGTCGGAGCACCGAATGCTAGCCATATTTATGTATTCATGTTCGCTTATTTGGTTGAACACACAGTTAAGATCCTTAACAATTTCGAATCACATGCAGTACACAACGTAACGTACTAATCCTGTGAACTTTTAAATGATTATGCACGCTAATCGCAGTCGTGAATAACGATCGCTAAATTAACTGCAATAAAACTTCGCACCACATAAACCTACAATTCATACAATAAATCTCCACATTCAATTATAAATCCAACGTTTAAGCGACAGTATTATTAACGTACGTACGTGCGAAAGAGTTCTTTCGATTATGAGAGTTTGCTAAAAATCATAATTGGTAGACTGGCTGTTCTCGCTCGTGGAATTAAATTTAATTAAGTTATAGTGAGAGCTTGTTAAACAAATTTATATTGATCAATTGGAATCTAGTTATACCGTATTCTTTTTAATTATGTAAATTAAATAGGCTGATGTTTACGGAATTCAATTAATTTCGTCAACATTTTCAATTATTATAAATAATTCGCTATGAAATTCATTTCTATTGAATCAAACCTGACATCTGTAAAATTCAAATTATGGATGATTTATTCAAACAATAAATGAAGCATAACTACCATATTGTATTATAATAATTATAGTGAGTGTTTAAAATTTTGTTCCTGCTTTTTTATTGGCAGAGATGAAAATGCCTATGAATAATTTTGAGCACCCTTGCTTGAATAAAATATACCAAACAATTTTTTATAAAATTTCTGATGCTCACACTTCTGACAATTAATAAATGATTCAAAATTTCGAAACGTTATTGAAATCATTAATCACGCACAGAGAATGTGAATACGCGTTCAATGCGTTCGTTGTTCATTACTACAGCAGCTGAATACATGATGAGTGCATATTTTACGAAGCATCGTTTAGAAATTTGTTATCAAGTCCTACCAGACGTCAAACCAACAACCAACAGCCAAGAAAATATTCAGCGATAGATAGCCGCGGAACTTGAAAATGTACGCGACTCCACACCAACGTCCATCAATTTAATTATGTTTCAATCCGTCTTCTTACTCAATCCAGAAAGAGGTGTAAAACATTTGCCTTTTCTTTGATTAAATTATGTGTTAATTTTCTGGCTTATGATTTATTTATTATGTGTGAACTTATATTTTCTTCTGATATTAATTGAATATGAACAGGAAAATATGTCAATTCAATTCTTTCACTAGCCATTAACTTGAGATCCAAGAAATTAAATAATTTAATTATCTCGTGAATGCAATACTAAAACAATATTTCAAATTCCTTTCTAGGTGGCGACTTTGTTCAAAATTAAATATATTTTCCTGGGACGCTATTTATCCCGCAAGATGAGGAATACGCATTTCTTCGATTATTGAAATTTAATGACAAAACAGGATTACGCCACTCCTTCATACGTACTAGTTGTCAAACTATGAACAAAAAGCATTCGTCCTTCTATAATTTCACGATTTTCGTGCCGAAATGATGGCTTTTACGAGCGAATAAATGATTATTTATGCGTTTTATGCGATGTAGCATGCACGACGTGTACATGCGTCATATACGTAGGAATGATTAGAATACAGTTCGAAAACTCGCGATCATTTCGAACCCAATTACCCATATTTAAGTCGATAATTACATAATCAAGCAAACTGCAAGGTATTGGGAATACGCGTAATTAATTTCTTGCGATCCTTACACACCGCGTAACTGTTGCTGCGCTCGCACATGTAAAATAACAAAATAAAAAAAGGAAGGATAAATTACATATTTTACCCATCGTAAAGTTTATGTAGCGCATACTGTCATTAGAATGCTGGTTCTCCATTATATCTGCCCACTTTGAACATCATTTTTGTATGAACAATACCCACATAAAATTAGAATTTCCCTGCGAGTTTTATTCAAGAGAAATTCAGCGGAGTAAGGTGTTTGTTCGGAAAGTTATTAATTTCGTCACTATTATCAGTGCTAAAATCATTAAATTTAATGAGTATTTGTAATATTTTTATGGAATCAGCGTATTTCACTGCTTCCTTCGAGTAATAAATCATGGACTGTCCTCATTAACAATACCTTTCAAGTTTTCTTTTATGCTTGATTTCGCAAGTCATTTTCGAACAAATTTGATTTATAGGCTTGTTTTTTTAATGGTGTACGTATACCTTAATTCAATGTATACGTAAAGATGTTTTAAATCGCAAACATATCGCTTTACGTTAACGGTTTGTCAATTTTCGTTTCGAAAATAGGAAATTGTTAAAACTTCTTCAGCAACAATTAGAGATAAGTACATGTTATGTGCTAATATGTCTTAACTGTTTTTAAGTGCAATTTCAAGTAAATATAACTTACGTGCACGTAGTAATCAAGGAATTAAATTATGCATTGAACACTCACCTGAAACAAGTAGAAGAAGAAATTAGTATTTTGCAAATGTAAATAGATTTCAAGCAGGTACATATTATTATTATTGTTGTTGTCCTAACATAAAATACACGAGAAAAATTTGCCAGTACACACTCGGCTGACATAAAGTTTGCGCGAGTTTTTCTCAGTCTTATTTATGAATAGTCCTTTGCGACGGAGGAACAAGCACTAAACTCGCGGTCGGACGGCCTCTTCGGGGCCAGCAGAGTCACAAATCATCTCGACAGATCGCATAAATTAAAATTGGAAACGATGCCTTTTCCCGTCCTGTGTGCGCCTGCCTGCCATCGCTTTCAATGGCGGTATCATTCTTATTCTCATTCCGCGCTATTCTTGTTGCGCTTCCATTTTTCCTGTTGGATACCGCTCGCGCGCACGGCGAAACGCATTCGATGTTCTTTGCATGCTGTTTATAGGTTGACTGAGTGGTACGTACGCGTATTCAGTCGTTGAGTGTGTAATCTGAAGATGCTTTACGAGTTCTGCGTTTTGCATGCAAATTAAAATATTTAAAAGCTTATAAATAATTTAATTTATTTCGCGCATGCAATTAGTCTGGCAATACGTCAATACAAATTAAAACTCGAGGGGAAATTATAATTATCAACTTAAATTTTGTATGCCTGTTTCATGACTATTTTTCATGAAATAATTAATTTAAATTGAAAAAAGTAATTGCGTGTAAAAAATTAAGAAGTATTTATTCAAACACCTGCCTGGCGAACAGACACGTGGCGTGGCATTTCTTTGTTGTTGAACATCCTCGTTATTGATGAACACGCATTTCTAGCGTTTCCGGATTAATTTTAACGCTTCAAGAATTCACCGCATGTTCCATGTATGTTACGAGTTGCATTTTCAACCTGCATAGGCATATCGCATGCACACAGCAAGAATTATTTGGTTAAAATTAAAAAATATTGCGTATACGCCGCAGGTGAATAAATGTTGCGTGAGCTGCGATGAAAAAGCATTATCGTCATAATAAATGTGCGTTGCTGCCGGGCGTTTTGTGCTTGATACACATATATTTCATATTTTTAAAGCATGCAATTACAACTGCTTAATAGAAATAATTCTTATTAAATTTTCTTCTTCAATTTCACAATGCGTTTATTATTTAATAGCCGTGGAATTTTTATTAATAAATGAAATAGTTTCTTTGGTCATTAAAGGCTCAGAGGATGTCAACACCTGACTCCTGTTTTTGCGATATCTCTACGAGAAAAATTGTATTTCTCCTTGCGGGCAAAGCTGCGGGGCACAATTTAGTTATAAAAATGACGAAATTCGTTCCGCGGCAATTCGGTAATTAATTATTTTCGGGACATAGCCCGCACACGTTTTCTACATGCACGCAATCCGTGCTCGCCATTAATCTAAAACCACGCACTGTCAATAAACATTTATTTAATGGCACGTAAAAAATTAG
Organism: Aleochara curtula; assembly: GCA_963978815.1. NCBI lineage: Eukaryota > Metazoa > Arthropoda > Insecta > Coleoptera > Staphylinidae > Aleochara > Aleochara curtula. The sequence continues at coordinate 1,458,107 of OZ022219.1, forward strand.
AACACGAATTCTCGAATTCTTCAAGTGTCAAGCCTTTCCTTATAATTGAGTAAATTTCAATTATTTCAATGAACCGCTAGAATCTTTGTATTGGAAAATATTACTTGTTAAACTTTTATTATTTATAGCCTCTGCTTAAATTGCGAATTCGTTCGAATCACATATATTCATGGCATTTTATAGCATTTATGATTTACTCCGCAGGAATTTGAATATAACGTTAAGTCATAATTGCAAGAATCTAATTTATGTCCCTTTTCATTTTATACACAAAATATTTAAGCACGCGATTTGAAAGTGATTATAAATGATAATATTGTTTATGCAATATAATTTTCCCAATAATTATTTGCTACACTTTTACAGAGATTTGGAAGTTCCAGAAGTTAAATTCTTACCCAATTTGAGCACATTAAAATCGTGAACAAATTGGCAAGTCATTAATTAGAATCAAACACAGTGTTTTGATCTCATTACGCATTCATGCGATTTGCACAATCCGTATAAATTTGTTGCAAACGAGCGAACAAACAAATAAATGCGAAAACGTTGCAAAATTAATGTGACGTTTTAATGAGGCATAAGCACGATAATTACCAATACGATGCAAATTTTGAAAGTGCAATTGATATATAATTTCCATACGAAATGAGCCAAAAAATGCAAAGGATAAAATCATAACTTTCCATGCCGCGCAACACTTGCGCACTTTTAATTTCGCAAATTGCATTATGGAAAACCACCACGTACCGATGCGATTAAATATCAATATGGTAATTATCTCTGTTTATAACTTATTATTATCTCGATTAAAAATATTCTTATTGCTTCAATTACGTACCGTTTTCGCGTTTCTCGCGGTGCGTTTCTCGAAATGCAGAATGGTCATAAAGCGAATGCGTGTACAAATTGCAAATGCCATTATTTTTTTTTCTAATCTTTTCCGAATGGATTTCCCTGCGGTGCGGCTGTGCGTTAATGCATTCGCGTGCTATTTGCATAAATAAAGTGCGAAACAAACGCAACGCAGAGACATTTATTTCGATTGCTCGAAGACATTATTAATGCTAGATTTGACATTTCTTGCTACGTCATTAGACGTTTATTTGCATACATTTTTTCATAAGTCGTTTAAATGTTTCCAAGAACTGTTATTAGATTTCAATGTTTTTCCTTATTTAACTTGTAATTACTTCGTGGTCAAAGTGTAGAGACAAACCCTTTACAAGTTAAAAGTTTACAAGTTAGTGCGTTATTTTCCACTCAATGTAATAAAACACTAGGAGATATCTCAATTAAGGTCAAATAAGACTTCGCCGTAAAAAACGACTTAACTAAACCGAAAGCTTCAAACAGTATCACAAGAGTTTTATAGCGCTGCTGCGAGTTTTTAAGGCCTGAACCCGAGCAATAATTTCATTCGTAGGATTGGGCCACTCCTAGGTTTGTTGTCCGTTGTTTATTGTCAACTGCCACGAGAGTTAGCCGAATGGTTATAATGCGACACCAAAATACCAATGCGCCGCATTCGAACAAAGAACAAAAGAAAACTAAAGCCAGATATCACACACAGAACGACTGAATGTTGTCGAGTGAAAATTTTGTCATTGTCTTAAATTGTATAAAAATCAAAGACTTTATAGAAAGTTTTGCACACTACGAATACGCTTCATTTCAATTTTTAATCGATTGTCATATTTATTATTATTTATATTCATGTATTCATTCATACGTCCGTTTTGTGCTGGTATGCAGATTGTTGTATTTAGTATTGTGCATTCATTTGCATCTTGTTTAAATTGCAAATTATGTGAATAACTCATGCTCATGACGTCTTCGTTAGAATTTGATTCAGTCTTTTGATTTCTTGTGAATTCATTGCATATGCCGTATTGAAATACTTTAGTTTTCAAAGTTTCATAGAAATATGCTTGGAATATTTGTCTATTTCCTTATATCAAGAGAATTTAGTAAAAGTGAAATAAGAGCATCACTTTTATAATGATTTTACAAGAAGCAAATTATATAATGTCGAGAGGTACCAAGAAAAGTGATAAGAAACACTTTATTGTCATTTAATTAACTTATTTAAAACTGCTTCAAATTGAAGCAAAATAATTAAGATTGCATTCTCCTTCTCTGCCGCTTCGCGGTCTTCAGCTACGTCTCTCGAAAGAAGAATAAGAAGGAAGGCATCGAGAACTTTTTCCCGTTCAGATGCGACTTGGAGTCATCATCATCGCACTCGCGGCCGCGACGGACACGAACGCAAGAAATCGAAACAAGAAGCAACAGCAGCACATGAGTGGCGGGCACGTCCTTGAAAGACTCATCGACCCTGATGCCGGCTGCTGCCTGCATCGCGCAACCGAACACACTCTTTGATAATGCATGAAGTATGCATACGCACGTTCCTTTTACAATACTCTTTCTTCGCTTTTAAACATAACTTCTTTCACGAGTTGTATACCATTCCGCACCGAATTTAAAAAATTCATAATTAACCGTAGTTGGATGAAACAATAAGATTTAAAGAAACTATTGCCAGGATAATTTCATCAGACCTATTTAAATTTCATGATCCTTGTGAACATGAGTAGGTAGTATAGCTCGGAAATATCTTGAAAATTTCAATTGGTAAGATGAATTTCATATTCCTTTTTATGGTTGATAAATAGCTAATGCATCATCGTCATTGAAAACTCTCGAGTGAGTTGAATTATTCCGTATTCTTCGTCATCAAGCGAAAGGAAAATGAGAAGCGCGCTCGGCGTATTCATCTCGTCTATTCTTTTAAGTCGTGTGCGCTTCTTGCCTACTACAACTTGACTCGCGCAGCTTGTTAAAAGGGAATCGGTCAGGAAAACGAGTTGCGGTTATTGAAACTCGACTTAGTTGCAGCCGCACTCGTGGCGACCACTTGCCTGACATAATAAGCTCAAAATGAAAACAAAACGAACATCGACGCGTCGTGAATGATAATAAGAAAGCTGAATCTTCCACCCGGCCAATAACGTGAAGAATATCAATTCTGCATTGCAGTATCACGACGCAATTCCATTAAAAAGTGGTTTAACCGCTGAAGCTCCACATACAGTGGACATTAAAAATGATCATTTATAATGTAAACAAAATATTATAATATTATCTAGTCTGTTCTTATATCCGCAAGAGATTCTTAAAACAATCCTTATGTAGTCACCTTGCTCAAATCAATTACCGGCTTATCAATTATGACATTAATAATTATTAATAAATAAACAGCAACTTTAATCCATCATGACAACTTTTATTAATTAATAAGTAGCACTTGTTGCAAGAGTTCTAACGCTCTAGCTAGCCTCGAGTGAAATCGAGTCGGTTAGTATAACGAATCAACTCGTTCGTAATAATCGAATAGTTTTGCAAATATTTACTGCACTTATGCATAGTGTGGCACATATCCCACTCATATTTACACTCGTTATGCGTGCAATGCCAGAGTACGGTTAATTAATTTAATAGAGAGTTTTATTCGATCCTTGCTCAACTCAGCTGCCGTTGATTGCGCGCATATTTGACGGGTGCGCGTTGAAATGAACTGTCATCTCATTCGGTGCGGACATAAAATTAAAATTATAAACGCGCAGATATTCGATGCAATTAAAACTTTATTTATGATCAAGTGACAAGTTTATTATATTTGCAGAACGCGCGTTATTGTACGAATTATATTTCCAATTATACCAAGAATTTCATATTTCTGGATGGACAATATAATTATAGAATGTTTTAATTAAATATCGCAAAGGACCAACTTTACCAACACCACCAATTTAATTAAGCCATTGATGTGGGGATAATTATTACGCAATTAAGAATCATATCATCATGTATCCAAAGACAGCGTTGCTTAATGACGCTTTTCTCATTAGAATTTGTAATTGTAAATGGATAATTGTTGTATTTCATAATGTAATTAACATTTGAACCGGAGAAATTTGAAATTACCAATCGTAAAAGCACGAACGAACATGGCTTAATTAATCATCAGAACTTTTTGATAGTAATTTCCGCGTTAGCATAAATTTTGCGCTAAAATCCATTTTTGCGTTATAATATTTAATCAGTACTCGGTAATCTTGTTACGCGCAATTACATGGAAAAGTCTCATAAGATAGATGCGAATGCTACGTGAACTTGCACTTAATGTTCCGATAGCTCGACTTTGATAACCAGCTGCCGGAGAGACCGTTCGCCACTAACTAGCAGTTATTTTGACGTTTCTACATTAAAATTGATAAATTCGTATGCGTCGAATGAGCTTAACGCAATATTCATTGAAAAATATTTTCCGTGCTGCAGAGGCAGAAGAAAGAATTCGACTCAAGTCAGTTCAAATTTAGATTAAAAGTAATGACTGAAGAATACTGAAATATTTCCATCAAGTGTGTTTGACTGCCTTGTTGTCACTTAAAATTAAGCAAATTCAAGTTAAATTTAAAGTCGCTCGTTGCATTTAGTTTCGAGGTGAAATATACTATACTTTGCAGTATTGTACTGCAAGTGGAAAACATCAAGAGAAAATGCTTTTAAAATATATGGTTCCTTTTTATACAGGACACACAGAGATCTGACATTTGAACTGGTTGAAAGCTGCTAAAAATGACTTGAAGCACTTTGTATAACCCTTTACTTGATGCCAACAAGAAGAGCAAAGAGGTGGACATTAGTATTAAACCGCACACGTGCTCCTACTTAAAAATATCGCGACGTACATGCATAAATCAATATGTCACTTGACTCTTAATAAGACTGAAAAGTTCAACTAGCATCCTTGTTCACTATCGCCTAATAACTCTTTAGCTAAATGCAGTAAAACATGGATTATTATTAATATTATTTTCTTGAACTCATTTATAAACTGTATTCCGCGCTGTTGATATCTTGCTGTTCAAATATAAGTACACTAAACTAAGTAAATGACCACTTAAACGTTCGTTTTAATAAATTAGTATTTATGGGCTTAATGGATTAACGTAATAAATAAGTAGTACCGCTTTGTGTTAAATGACTCATATAAACATTTAGCAAAATATTATTGCTAATAATAATTCAATGAGTTAATTTCTATAAACGTCAAATAGATATAATTAATAAGTAGCTAACATACTTTGAAAAAATGTGAATGAAACAACAAGTGAAGAAAACCATGTAAAAAGAGTGGCAATTGTAAAAAAGTTTAACCATTTTTGTAAACGACTAATAGATCAAGAAAAAAGTATTCATCGACATGCGTTGGTAGCTCATCTTACACAATTTACAAGGCGCGAGTGCAAAGAGCATCAAGTTGTTCGTACGGAAAGCGTAAACGATAGTTTCATTTATGTGATAATTAAACGGCTAATTAATGTCGGGACTAGAGAAATATTTTAACGAGATGACTGGCTATGCGTATCTCAACGATATAATACATTGCACGTACTTTTACTTCATGCTTCCAAGTAGATTTTCAGTGATAAACACACTTTTTCGTTTCACCTCGAGCCGCGCCGCATGTTTGCTTTTTCTTGCGCGCCTGTCTTATAATCAAACACCGAGAACGAAAGAACTTTGTAGGTAGATTCATTCATGTTTTCCAACCCAGCAGCTAATGACTGTGCACGAATAGCAAGAGAATATTCGTGCATTAACATTCACTTAAGTCGCTTTAATTAAACCTCAAAAAACTGAGAGAGAATAGTGAACTACTTAAAAAACCAACAGAGAAAAAGTGGAAGTAATGCATGTTAATTAAAATCCACTATTAATTCAGTTGTGTAATAATTTTTTATAACTTTTACTTACTTTGTATTAAGTAACAAAGTTTAAATTAAATCATATGAATTTCTCGTAATTTTCTTGTCTTTTTAAGCGATGATATATTAAATTAAATTCACTCTTCTTTGCTTGAACAATTTATTATGTCAACGCTGAAGAATTCACGCTCGTTTGCTATGCGTAACGCGTTTGTTTGATGGTCGCTTTCGATGGTTGTTTGTTTGCAATCGGACTCGCAATTGCGAGTGTTTACGATTGTTGTATTTAACGCTCGAGTTCAAGAGCGAGGTGCGCGTGTTTCTTTTTTCCTTCCTGGTCTCGAGACTTCGTCATCGTCATCATTTCTTCGCGGTTTGCCTCGGCAGTGCGCCAAAGAGTTGGCGCGACATGGCGCAAATCACTCGTGCGGAAATCATGCTGCAATCGCACGTCAGAAACACATGCGTCAAGAAGGCGCAAGATACTGCTTGAGTTATGTGTTGAATAACAAATGGATTTATCGCACGGTTTCGTATTGATAGTCTTCATAATTCTTCAATGTGTGAAAACATTAAATCTTTCCAATAGAGAATTGAGGAATGCATCTGCGACGAGTTATTCAAACAGACTTCCTGCGGGGGAAATACGCTTTAAATTTCCTACGTAGGTACGTCGTAATGGCAAAAAAGAATAGTTAGCGGATGAGTTATTATAATTGAAAACCTACTGTATGTAGTCTTGAGCGCACGTAGAATTTACAGTTTTTGCAAAAACACCAAATACCCACCCATTATGTATTTATTGCATCAGACAAGCGAAGCGAAGCTGTCGATGCGAGCGAATGATAAGCGCGCGACGAATGACACTTGAACTAAACGCTCCGCATGTAGATCGCTATCGAATAATTCTTTCTGTCCACTGTGATTACATTCTGCACGCTTCTTCTGCTTCTTCATAGCGTCGCCGTGCATTAAGCATATTTGCAGGTACAGCAGCAGGAGCAGCAGACGCAGTCGCGAGCACATGCGCTAATAAACACTGGGCGCACGCATTTTTGTTCATGTTGACGTTACGAACGCATCCCTGCTTTAGTTATCTTTTGTATGTGTAATTACGCCGCCGCGCGCCGCCGACACACGAAGATGGTTTATACGGCTATTGTATATGTTCGCACGCAGATAAATAAACAAATGCGGAGGACGCAAAGAGACGCACCAAGCCCGATGAAGAAGAAGTCGGCGCGTATAAAAAGCAACTAATTTATAAACATACCACCCATCCACTCCTCGTTTCCTTACTTTGTGCGGCGTAATTCCACGTACGCGACGCGCATAAATCGAGCACACATAGTCGAGTAATTAAGTCGGCAAACAAACGACGGAACTTTAGTGCGATGCCACGTAAATTGTTTGAATAGATTTTCAAAAGGTTTCCTCCAAAAGAAAAGCTTTATCATGTCTGCTTCGTAAATCTTCTTTCCACTTCTTTGCAGTTTCCATTTGGGTAAAATACCTTTTTAAACTCAAAGTTATTACAAATAATTTGTTACTTGTTTAAAATTCAGAATGCATCTTTCCTCTCTCGAAATTATTTTAAGCGTGCCAATTATGTGGTATTATTGGTAATAAAATTTGATGTGTTGTTCAATTACAATAATAATCTACAAGACGCTTGTGTAAAAATCAGGGAGCTAAAAACATGTTTAGTTTAATGATCAATATCATTCCTGGCTTTGGTGTTTCAGCACCAATAGTTATTTTTGCAAAAAACGCACGGCACAACCTTGACAATCGCAATTATTCTGCAACAGCATTCAATCACAGCCAACAACTTATTCCCAAAAGAATTAAAACATCCCGGGCAATTTCAGAACAAGTTTCAATACGCGCTGCGCATAGGAAACAATAACACTTTTGTATTCGCTCAACAAGCGTAAAATAAAACGCACATTACCGCTCGCAGTTAATATTTTCCCAATCGCAATTCAAGCGCGACCTCATTGTTTGTTCGAATGGCGCGCGAATAAAATATTTTGCGAGAGAGCCATTCACGCAATTTATTTCTTGCAGGGGAAACGCAATCAAAATAATGCTTTTGTCTTTGGGCGAAATTAAATTGCGCTTCATAAAAACCAAATACGCAGAAACTAATTACGTATAATAAAAACACAAATGACAATTAAATTACGCGTTATAATTTACAACGCAGCCTTGTCACTTTTAATTAAACTTTCCAAATATAGCGCCAACCATGCGTGTGCATCACGAGGCACTAACTTTAGAGAAGTCCATTCTGTGCGTGGTTTGTATACTACCCCAAAAAGTTCTCGACTTTAAAAAATGTTACCACGAGCTGCTCAATGCTCGAATCATCTTCGTTGATGTTAAATCGCGAAATATCAATTTAAATTTTCGGTGTACCTTTCCCAGTTTTTGCACAAACATAACTCTCGGAGAGGATTATAACCTACTGATCTATCCTTTCAGCATGAGCAAGTTTCCCCAGCCTGATAGAATAAGCTCCATCGGCCTCAAAAGATTCTAAATTTTTAATTTAATATTATGCTCAGCGAAAGTATTTTGCGATTTTTAAAAATATACCTAACAAAAGAGTTTGCAATTTTGCGCACATGGTAGAAACTAAACCGGAAGTGCAATCACCCGGATGCGACTAATTAAATGTAAATTCAAGCAGCATGTGTGCAGTGCTTTCACCTACAACTTTAGCTAGCATCCTAATAGCGATCTTGTTTTAATTGTGTATATTTGCCTTGCAATAATGACAGGTTTTGTTTGAGTTTAACGCGCCGGAAACTCCTCCATCGAGGAGCCAGCAGATGCGACGACGACGCACCGTTGCTGAAAAGTCAAAAGTCACAACCGCGCAACGCACCTGCGGCGCCAGACGTAGCAACAAGTATTGAACCGAAGAACGGAAAAAAGTATGCAAGATCACGGTGCACGCGGCAAGCGAACACATTAAATTACCAATATAAATGGTCTACTTTGACAGCAGCCCGTTGAACGGGCGCACACGGAATGGCGATAAATTTCACTCGAGCGCAAATGCGCACAGTGGGTACACGCGCATCTCTTCCTTTTGTATATTATAAATAACTTAATAATGTTTAAGATTTAAAAACGCGCATTACTTAAGCATAAGAGAACGGCGCGCGCGCGCATTTCTTTTTCACGCTCAGCTTGTTTATGAAATAATATGAAGTGTGCAATATTTATAATATGGTAATATTATCCTTCGGAGATAAATTTTCATTTTTACCTTATTTGAAATTGAGATTTAAAATCACTCACCTGAAACAAAGAAAAATTTTTATTAATTATTGATACACGTAAAGCGAATGCATAAATGTTTGAGAATTAATTTTCCTAATAAGCTAAAGTAGGCAAGTACCTACCTAGGTATTAAGAAGAAAAATAATAAATTTTCAAATTACGAGCAATTAATTATCGAACAATTACAAAAGTGTAAAACGTAAATTCTCAAGTTTTATTTCCAGGAATGTGGAATTACCCACATTGCAATGCAATGGAATAAATTAAAAGTCATTCGTAATGTATTCACCCTCGTTCAGCAAACAGCCGCGAAGAGTACAAGCGAAAATTAGAATCGCGTATAAAGTTAACAAGAGAACGCCGCTTATCACCAACCTCAAACAACACTCTACGTTTTCTTCACTAATTTATTCCATGTTTGATTAACTCCCGCATTGTTCCAACGACTCGCGTTTAATTCCTTCATAAACCATCCATTGTCAAACGACAAAAGCTCTCGACTTTTTCCTCGTTTTCTTTGCAAAATTTACATAATAAATTTGCATATCTTTGCATGCTTAATTCATTCGTCTTTACCGCCAAGTGTAAGTTTTCTAATCTTGTAATTAAACACATTTGTGCATTGATAAATGCATAACTGACGTAATTAATTAAAGCCTTTTTCGTTTAATTCCCCGGAAATTTCAATAAAATAAATTTAATGCTCAATTTAAAATAATATGCAGCGAGTCGAACATTGAACGATATTAAATATTAGTGTTTTCCACTTCAACATTTGCAATTATTCTTGGCGCTCATGCCAGCTGAGTTGGTAGTGGAAACATTAGAAAAACATTTAGCATGAACGCTAATTAATTTCCACATTCGTTATTTCCATACGAAGTGCGCGCACTGGGAGATAAATGCGATGACAACGTAATGCAAAACGTTTACAGCTACACCTGGAGAGCGAGTAGAAGTCAACGAGGAATTTGCTTTTAAGATACAAGTGCAGATTTTCATTTCCTTCGCGAGCGTCCTCCTCGTCTTCGACGCGCGAACAAATGAACGAAGAAGAAATAAGCCATGGAGGAACGCACAGCGAACGACGAAGAAATGCATTTTAATATGCACGTGGTGGTTCGCGCACGGCGTGAAAACTACAACACTCTTGTACTCAATGTCATACGTGTGTAATTTATGCGCGACGTGCCATGCTTTAAGAGATTTTTAAACAGATGCATCGTGTACGATCATGCTGGTCAATTCTATTCAAAGTTTAAACATTTTACCAGTTGCATCAAAAATTATTTCATAAATCGACCATTATATTTCAAGAGAATATTTAATTGAAAAATTACAGGGTTAAATATAACTTTGAAGTGGATCGACGACGAGTAAAATTGAACAGAATTGAATGAAAAGAAGTATAGAAACAAATGCAACAATTTGATTATAATGGAATTTACATCCAGCTCAATGCCGTGTTAAACTTGGAGATTAATATAAACTAATACTCCGGCTACAAATTGCACATAAATAACGCACCAACACAGCCAATGCGGTGGCGAAGAAGATGCGAGGCACGAAGTTGACTAAACGCTTCACGATTTGATTTGCTAATATGGGAATGTATCTCTTAGCGAGGAATACATGATGGAGATTATGTTTATCTTGATTTATGATATTATGTATTATTTCACTAATATTTTAATGTTCACTGTGTTCATCCTTGAATGTATACTACTCTTCTCTTAAGAGTATTCTCAAAATATCGCAAATCGAGGGAAAATATCTGTTGCTCCCTTTCTTTTGAACTAATTTTCTAATATATTTAGCAAACTGTAAATAGAAGAAAATGGGTTCGGAAAAGTTGTTAATCGAACGACAATCTAGCTGTAATCAATAAACGTAAGGTAATAACTTGCAGTCGACACTCTTGCAAAGTTAGATTAAATCAAAAAGTTGCAATCGCACGAAAGCGTATAACTTTAGCAGGAGCAGCAGCAGCAGCACACTGCGTGCAATAAAAATGTGCATTAAGTATGTAAATAACGATTATGGCTGTGTTACCAGCGACCGCCGTTTGCGGTACAAGAAGTTGCAGTTGCAGCTTGCACGAGTCAAATATTTTGTCGCTCGTGTATGCGCGTGTGTGTCATTCGCTCAATTCATTGCATCGCTAATGTAACGGCCTCCGCTAACGGCGGTTTTAAGCAAATGTAAATATTGTGATCGAAAGATGGATAGCACATGCAAATATCCATTTGTTGCGTATGATTTATCCGCGCCAAGCAAATAAACATTTCAGTCAGCCAATTGATTAATAACATATAATAATAGCAAGCGAATAAACATTGAAGAAATTGTTTGTTTCATAGTTCATCTATTATTAATTTTCCTGCCTCGGGGATGGCTATACCAAACCATTAATTGCTGTTATTCATTGTGTTTGTTTTCTCATTATTATTAGCTTGCATTGAGCTTTACTATCAATCAATTCAAATATTCGAAGGTCTTCCTGATTTTATACCATTTTTCCATAAAATTTCAAAACAACTAAGTATGGAAATTACCTGAACCCTAAACTACTTAAAAACTCTTTGCCGTTAATCATTTTCAAAGCTCAAAACGTTTAAAAGAAAAGCTATAATATCCACGCATGATAATACTTTCAGATAATTGAAATCGTTCCGCACTAATAATTCCCAAACAACTGTCCAAGAGATAATCAAGCGGCGATTGCGAGAGCTACATTGTCGTTGAAAACAAACAACGCACGTATGTATGCCACTTGGACCGAAATAGACGTGAATGTTCACGAAAATATGAAAAGAGGCAAATCTAAATGCCACAAGTTACCTGTAACAACATTCTTAATAGGATTTCATACTTTCAATTAGCAGATCCAGTAGTTAGTTGTATAGGTAGTAATTACCGATTAAATAAAAATTTCATATTCGAATATTCTCAAAAATTCCTATTCATTTTTTTTTAAATTACCATACTTATTCTTTGTTGTAACTTAAGTACTTTAAAACAGACACAACTCTCAACTTAGTCAATTACAGACTAGATAGCTGCCATAAAAATTACGACTGCTAGACAAACAACGAGTTTTTCAAGTAAAATAAGAATAGAATACCAACCATAAACATAATTCAAGAACAATTTGTTTACACATTAAAGACGTTAATGGTATTTATTCTGCTTTTTAGTACTTTAGCTGGCCCTAATTTCCAAAGTGGAAATGTTCATGATAATTTCATGATTCGATTATAATTACTCTCTTTCCCTGATAAAAACTAGTCTGCAACCAGTGCACTTCCAAAAACGTAGACAAGCATGGAAAGAAATTCCAACAATGTAATTATAAATATATCAAGGCATATAAAATATTCTCACCTTGTAAGACTTTATAAAATATGGCCGTATAAATATTTTTATAATTATTACTGAATTATTAATTTCAAAAATAGTCGCATAAGCTGCTCCAAGTCATGATTTCCTTATTCATTTAACACGAAATTTAAATGCATGCAGCAACTATAAAGTTCAAGCAATAATCATAACTGTCACGTTTTGAATAAGTCTTATAGTTTATACTGAAGGAATGCAATATAAACGCATCATAAAAGTAATATTTCAAAATCCTTGCGTTATGCCATATCGTCCTTGAAGTATGAAATGTTGCTTAAATGTCAGTGAATTATAAATATTAACGCTTCTGATTTATGATATTATTTCTCGAGAATTCAATACGCCTCGCATTTTAGTCAACCAACAAGTGAGCTAACTTATTTTTATACCATCAATCACCTTCTTATTTTATAAATATTTAAAAAATACCAAGGATAATATTCAATTTCAATTCTCAGACTTGACAAAGTCTTCATGCGTCAAGTTCTTCAAGACTTCAATATCCGCAAGTGATCCTTGACGATTGCATGACTTGCACATAGTGCTCAACACGGAGCTACCAGTTTTACAAGAAATTATACGAAGCGTTACATTAATTGGAAAAATCCCTTCGGAACCTACGTATGAAATGCCAGAGTTTCGTAATACCTGGTAGATTAATCGGCGTTATATAAGCTGTATAATAATGATGAATACGATCAATGGCAATACGTTGGATGGCGGCATTACATGCAAAGGCATGAGACAAGTGCAATTGAACAACTGATAGAGGATGAGTTGACTCTCGGCTCGAAGAGGCAAACTCGTATTGCCTGATAATCGCAAGGTGAGGCAGGATGAGAAGCAGGCGTTCGCAATGCCTGACAATCCAAGGAATTAATAGCGATTTTAAATTGGAGTATCGTTTACAGTCGGTAAGCGTGCACGCGCATTCTACAGCTCGTTAAAATTACACTCTCAAATCTTTCAATCTCAACGCTTTAATTTTATTTTTTATTCATAATTCGTAGCAGTTAAATAACCCCTTGAACTTCCACCTAACCAAAGCCTAAATAACTGTTTGCTCAAAATTCATATGCAATCTCTAAATTAAAATTTACATTTTCACACGTTCTCCGCGTATTTATGTGTGATTTCCGGAATAAAATTTAAATCCTAATCTTAAGTAAATCTCGACAACTATATAACCCGCAATTATACTAAGCTATTCCAAAATTATTTGACTTTTTAATTAAGACCGAATTAAATTTAAATAAATTATATCATCTTGCCGAAAATAAATCTTTGTAAACAGAAATTAGTTGATATTATATATGGTCATTTAAAAATAATAAATTAGAAACTCAACTTCATGCCAAGGTTGCATCAAAAAACGCATTAAATTAAGGTATTTGATTGAACCAATGAATAGACAAAATTAATGTCATTGGTAAATGTGCCGTTGTTCGGTTCTTCAGATTTTTCTAGTGAAAATTGAAACAACCACTTAAAAAATCCTAAAACCACGTAAGAAATATCATGGAATGCCATCATCAATGAAGAAGTGGACCATTTCCTTATGGCGCATTTGAATAACTTTACGATTGCATAAACTAAATTCATCTACGAAGCGTATCAATAAGAATAACTATTTATGTCGCACGCGCGCACGATCGGGTAATCAAAAATGTAATCAAATTTAATGCGAAACTAAATTTTCAAATGACGGAAAATGAATTTTTTTTATACTCTATTGAGAAACAACAGTTAGTTGCTCATAAATCGATTGTTAATAAACTTCTAAAATTATCATTACTAGGCCCACTTTCAAACTAATCAGACACTATTAACCTCATAGGCAATAATTCGTAAACGGCTGTTATTTTCAAGTTAAAAATAATAATTATAAATTAATGCGTTTAAAATGCAATAAGATAAATAACTGTTTGCAAAACCGCAAGCCAATTCGCTAATTCATTAAAAACGTGATAAAATTATAGAACAATTACACAATTATTGCATATAAATATTATCGTATCATTATTACCCGAGGTGCAAATGCGAAATGTTCGCGGGAACCTAGAGCACAATGAACAGTTTTGCGCATATCGATTTACAACTATTTACCGAATGCAATTATTAAGTCGCACTCGGCGTGTTGTGTTCGTTTATTAAATGCACTTGATTTATAATACTTATGCGCTCGCAATCGAGTGCATTTATTCCGAGACGTTTAATTTGCGCTAGGGAGCGATTATCCTCAGTCGCTCCGTACGATTGCATTCGTTATTGTTTATGAACGCGAATGAATAACTGTTCTTTGCTATGCGTACGATTTGAATATTAGTCTCAGTCGATCGACTTCGTTTAGGCCAAGTCTCGAAGTAACCACGCTTGTAAACTCCATACGGAAAAAACTTTGCTCTTAAAAAGTCGGCTAATAAATTTAATTAAATTTACTACGCCACAATTTCTCTAACTGCACTAATCTACAAAGTGTACACCAAAATTTAAACCTCTTGCAAATCATAGCATCTTGCAATCGCTTAATTGAAAATCACTGGCTGTATAAATAAGAACTGAAAGTCTTGTAAGTGAGTCACTAAATAACATTTAGCCAATCAAGTGTGTAAGCTAAATAACCAGCAATAAATCTGCATACGTGCGCAAAGTGATACGTCAGGCGAAGATTTGATTCAAACGGCATCAATAAAAACATTCCACTTGATACAAGCAGAAGAAATAGACGAGCGAGTGGGTTGTAATAACAATAATTCACGCGTGTAGTTCACACAATGAGCTCAATAAAATAAGAAGAAGTGTGCGTAAGTGATCATGAAACAAGTGCATTAGCAACAGATGCAACCTGCGAATAAATTGTATCAAATAACAGTACGGTAAACTTATTCAGTGCCTGAACATTCTGCTCGGTGAATGGCTCAACTTCATTGAGAAATTGCCAACTTGCTATACGACTTCATATGCAAAAAGTACAAGATGAGCGGATTGATGCTGATTTTCGCAAATCTAAATATTTTATGATATGTAGGTAACTGTAATATTATTGCAATAATTTAAGTGTGACTGAAGTTTGTTACATGAATGCTTAATTTAGTAATTGACTTCAAAATGTGGCACAACGTAGGTGAAGCACAATCAGGATAATTTAATTATCCTGATTTTTGTCAACCTCATATTGTCTTTTGTTTGTTTGCAGATCCATAACCAATCATGTTATAAAAACATTTAATTACAAAGCGACTTTTGCGAGTAAATAATTCTAAAGACATTTAACTGGAAAAACATAATTTTGAAAATTTAAGATTTTGCAATAAAGATATTCTCTTGTCAAATGGAAGCTGGCTTCTCCTGGCAGCGTCCAAGTGAGCTTACAAGTCAATAAATTCGATTCTTAACACGCGAATAAGCATTCTTAACATGCGCCTGATTATCATGAAGACGATGACACAAATTTCATGGCAACCTCTTTCCTTTCAACAAACGCATTCAGGTGATCGTTTTCGTTGGCAAGAAAGGGAAAAATTTGCAATTTAAATACGCGTTCATAACTGTAGTGACTAAATTATTTAACAGCAGTAAAAATGCGCACGTATGCAAACGAAGAGCCAGAAGTACGAGAAGAAGGAGACAAGCAGCATGCAGATGAAGAACCGAACGAATATCATAATTAAGGAATACTTTTCCCGTTCGTGGAATGAACGAACGTGCTCGCGTATGCATTAAGTAAGGTGAGCGTTGCAATCGGAGCACAAGGCTTAATATTAAATTAAGTTGTTTTTAATAACTGCTTGAGCTAATTTATCGTTTACATCAATAAAATTGCCTACCAGAGCCTAGCGCATGCATGGCGAACGAGTACAGTAAGTGCGCACCGCTGGAAAACTAAATTAAAACGAAAAATAAAGAGGAACGTGTGCGCTTATACAAATTGAGCTACCGCAATGTCCGCAATCATCACTTGACTTAATGATTCTTCCACCGAGTGTTAGGAATTTTAAATAATTTGTGAACTAATCACCGAACAGAATTGAAAACCATTAATTTGTGATTTTTCCTCGTTTCACTTTAATATCATAATCCTCATCTTACGTGTTAATTATCTTTGTACTCATGCACGATCGGGACGAAGTAATTATTTTTAAATTTCCGCAATCATTTGCCAAGTTATAATCAATTATGAAAAAATCATTACCTGCTTTCCATTAATTTCGCCGTAAGAAATAAATGAATGATAGACTCACCTGGAACAAAAAGGAAATGATTAGTTTTAAATAATACAAAATATACGAATAAGTATCAAAACTTATTAGCACTTTTTACGATAACGTTAAGCATAAAACCACACGTTTCGACTAATAATTAGTGTCATTAATATAGCAATAAATGTTCAATGTGCACAGACGCATAAATAGTCATAGAAATTCATACCGCTAATCAGCAAGAGCGCAATTATGCCTGAACATTGCAACACAGTGCACTCAATTACTTTTATACTCGTTCGATGTTTTGACGTTTTTGTGCAACTTTTCAAAATGTCTCAAAAAACACGTTCCGTTCCTTTTGCAATGTGTGCCTGCATTATGAGTTGTTCATTTGTAAGCACTTAGATTTCGATTAAGTGATTATCAAACATTCAGCTAAAGAGAAGGTGCACAGTCAGCTAATAATTATTAGTCTTGTAAGACATTTATAGCAACAACACCTGTACGAATCCTAATCGAGTATAAAAAAAATAAAACAAAAAATGAACGGGAGCAAATTGTAATACATAATTATAATTCTATATATGGCATCGAAAAAAATGGACTCAAATTATCAAGATTGCAAATTAAGATAGAAATAAATGTTGATGCTCTAAACTTAGTTTGTTGTTATTACGAATCATTCAAAACCTCTCTGCAATTGAAATAAGGAATATTTGAAACAAGCAAGTACCTACACCAAATTTGAAATGAATATTTTTCAGAACTACAATGTTGATACTTAAAGCAAATGCATGCATTAGTTATGCTCGCGTACGCATACGTTGTATGAGTTATCGCTGTAATAATGGGGCAAAAGGTGCAAGAAATGAGTTTTTGCATCCGTGTCCGCAACGAGTAAGCTCGCCTCGTGATGGGCGCTCGCTCACTCACTGGCTGCAATGGTGCCAACGAACCAGCAGTAATTCAGTGGATAGTGTTGCAGGCACGTTATTTACTCCGTTAATGAGCTGCCTTAATTATTCTGCTTTCCTCTCCCGCCACAAGCGCAGCTGTGGTTTCCACACTCTCCACCACACATTTGCAAGCTGCAGCAGTCTAAAGCAAATTTGCGAAACAAGATCGCATCACGTATTTCTTCTATTCATGGTTATATCAAACTAATAAGTCCAACTCAAAATCTTTTTTGTTTCCCGAGTGAAACCTCTAAAATTTGCATGAAATACGATAGTTACAAACTTGCGCTTAATTGAAATTGTAAACCATTAACTTTCAAAGGTTTCTTATAATTGATTCTTGCAGAATCCTGAATAAACAAACTGTCACATTTCCAAAAATGCACATATTTTGGCTGCAGCTTGAGAATTTCAGCATCAAACAAGGCCGACGAATGGGAACAAGTCGAAACAGCTTCGAATACTGAGCAGCTCGTTACTCCCTCCGCATTGTGGTTAACAATGCAGAGATAAATCAAGCGGAAGACTTTCAAACCTTGTTCTTTTTTTCGTTCGTTTTGCAGTCTGCGTTCTAGCTTCATTCGAGGTTTGGTAATGACGAACACGAAAAAGTATGCTTATAGACAACAGGTACCTAAATGTGTAACGAAGAGTATTCGAGTTTCTTAGGTATCAAGCTAGTCTCGAAATGTTGGTCAAACTCGAATTAACCACGAAACTGAAAACCACAACAACCCAAATACAAAAAACACAACCAATATGATCTCATCGCTAACCAAGCGTGTAACCAAAATCATGTTTAAGTTTCGAGTTGATCGATTAAATTACGACGAAAATTTTATATAAAATTACTTGACCAACAAATTCGATATCATTCCAAATATATAAATGTTCTATCTTAATAATTATTATTCCCAATGTCCATTTATCACAAGCAATAATAAATTCACCCCCTAATTTATTATATTCCTTCGGGCAAACTGTTCTTGACAGTTTGACAAGGAAAAAAATGCACGCAGCTATTAAAAGTGCATTGCTACACGTTGAAAGAATTCGACGAAGGTGAGAGAGCCTCTGAGCATAAATAAAAATGTAAAACAATAATACTGCCGAATGCGTCGAATAGCTGGATGAAGCACAGTCAAAATGCACGATGACGACGACACGCCTCGATCGCCGTAAGTTAATTATCAGCCTTGTCTAACCTCAATCAAAATTCCTCCTCTATGCCTTTTTCTACTCTTATTTGTTTGTTAAACTCAGGTATTTTCCACGTCGTACACGCGCGCCCTCCATCTACTAAGAAGAATCGAACAAGCAAGCAGCAACGCGCGTGTGCTTCTCCTTATGAGAAAAGAAAACTTGCCATGGAATATTTTGGTCAAGTTTTTCATTATTTACCGGTGATAGATAAAAATGTTAAACGGTTTATGGAACCGTTGAAGCAAATGCAAAGTTCATTCTATCTTAAAGCAAAGTTAAGGGGATATTTTAGTCTGGACACCCGAATTTCGGCCGTTTTTCTACAATCGATAAAAGCAAAACTATTGATATTTTGACTAAAACACCCCCTTAAGAATGTGTCCAACAAATTTGCGATAGACCAATTTACTTCTTTGTAAGACTTGTGCAAATTCAAGAATTTTTATGATATCTTTAGTACTTTTCGAGATATTGATGAAATTAGATCACTTTTCTTATGAAAGAAATTGTATTCTTAAATTAGCGATACAAAGCTACAGATTTCATTACCTTCCAATTCTAACAGATAGAGATTTAAGTTTATATGTAATACTTGAACTTTCAACCGAAACAAAACGAAATTCACGAGACCGAAACGCGTGGGATGAAAATTACTGAGGGTCAAGCACGGCTATCTTGTTTTTTAGACGTCTGGGCGGTGGTTGAATGATAATTCATTGTCAGACGAGTAAAAACTCGAAGGAAAATCTAATGAAATTCAAGCGTTTATCGGATTTTCTCGCATGATAATTCGAAGCATATTCCAGGAAACTAGTAATAATCATGACACGAAACATTGCATTCGAAATATTGGCTCGCACTTGGATGGATCAAAGGCTGGCTCACCGCCAGCGCACAAAGTGCGCCATGTGCTTAGTTTCATGAACACGTACACAATGTGCAAACAAATGCGATAAACTAGCGGAATTGGATGCGCTCCTCGATAGCAAACGCTGCAATTGCTTCATAAATAAACAAAAGTGATGCGCAATGCCGTTCAAAGCGCATAAACAACTGCCATCCATTCACGGTGCAACGAAAGGCTTTCATCCATGCGTTTGAGTATTATCGTATTTTTGCTAATTAAATGCAACGACATGCGAACGCAATTACTGTAATGAAGCACACGATATGGCCTGCTGCTAGGCATACTGACCTGAATCCTTTGACAATCCTTCTAAGTAAATTAACCGAGCGAATATAGAATTGTCCAATTCTTAGGAGTTATTCGCACAGAATGGTAACTCTGAATGCAATTATTGCGCTCGTCGATTTCGATGCGCATTGCAAAAGAACGTACGGTTTGATAAACTGTGCGAACAAGCGCAATTTACGTTGGACGACGCGTATGAAATTTAAAGTGGGAAATATCTCCAGGGAGTGCGTGCGCTTTGATGCTTACGACAAACGAACATTATTAAGAAGCTTCTCGTACTAGATAACCATTTAGAGCAACAACTAATCGGCTGATTATTCTGCGTCCCATAAGTGCCGTTAGGTTCAAAGCCGAAATGGCTTTGTGTATACAAAATGTGCACACTTGCTATATTTGTCGTTACTATTTTTTCCAAAACTATTTAAAGAAATTGTATCATTAAACTAGCACCTTTTTTGCTATTTTCTCGATAGCCACTAAACTGAAATTATTGCCAATTAGGGAAACGATGGTCAGATCAGCATTCATTTAAATAATTCGCATGCAAAAGAAAATATGATACATTAAGCCGGATCTGTTATTTTAAGTCATATACAACGAATAAGCAGTGCTAGAAGATAAAGAGTATTTGTACGTAGTTCAAGAAGCCTTGCAAATGGCAATTGATGCGTAATAGACGCACAGAAGATACGCGAACAAAATAAGACTAAGGACGACGACAGACGGCCAAAGCAAAGTGAATAAATACATCCGCAATTCCTTGGGTGCCTTGGAGAGTCGACTCACATCATCATGATAGGAGAAATGTTAAATGGCGGCCAGGACATTTATTAAAATTGCATGTAGTATGTTGCATCGCATGCGAAATATGCACTTTTGTTATTTTACTTTCAACAAACAGAAAATTATGAATAAATTCGCCAAGTAAACTAATATTTGTCAACTATTTTGGAGGAAGATCTCAAATATCATCTTATTTCAGAATTTTCACTGGACGCCTATAGCTAATATTTAAATTCTTCAGAAATTACTTTGGTTTCTTGTTATGACACTTTGTAGATGCATTAGAATGGAAGATTGAATCGAATACTTCTATCACGAGTGCGAGGCGTTCCTTACAAATGAGCTGCCTTAAATGAGAATACCTCTGATTAATAAGAAATATTTTTATATTTCCTATTTCTATGCATGTTTCCATCACGTGCGTATTTAAATTGCTTTAAAACCGTTCCTTCTCGTTAAGCGTTGTGAATTTTCGCTGAATGCTGCTTTTTTAAAAACGGGAATCTACCATTTTCCACCCTCCTAAAAAGCCTCCAGGATGACTAACCAACTCAACTAACTAGCAATTGCACTACGAGTCACGTGGCTTAATTGTCTCCACACACACTTTTCCTTTATGGTTCAATGTTGTCCACCGCATCAATAAATGTATTGACGCAATGCACATAGGCTTACAGTAAAATCCATAAAAATATAACGCCCGACTTGTCGTCCCTTCAAAATCACCCCAAGAGAATGAATCAACTAACCCCTAAAGACCCTTCGCTCATACCAAGGGAGAGCTTTATTTAAATGTCTCACAGTCTTCCCGCTAGATTATTGACGAAATCTAATCAGAAAATCTTATTTAAATAAGAGTTTGATATATCTCAAGTCAATTTAAAGAAAATATGTTATTACTTTCGCAAATTTCTAACTCATCTATTCAATCAAGTCACAAATCGTGTAAATATTGCCAATTCAATTGGAAATTTGGTTTCACTGCAAAAATGCTATTCCAACGTTTAATTTAAAAAATCCGCGCTATAAATAGCCATAAATATCAAAGCGACAATTTCACTCAGCAGGCCAGGACAGCTGGTGAAATATGAATAGAAAATCCAGACGGTATTAAAGCATTTTTATTTATAGCTCGGCGGGGTTAAGGCGTCTTTAAACCTGTCTGCATACCACCCGTATATGCGCACTTAATGCACTCTATTTTTTGATATATGTATCTCATTGCACTGCGGAGCGCAATACGGCTTTAAACCGTATTGAATTACCAACGCGTTCTGCAATCAGCAGGATATTTTTATTAGGGTTAAACGCGCCGCACTACGATCAACTCGGCTTTGAACTATTGCGCTGGATTATTTATTATTATCATCTCATAAATACCCAAAGTCAAAGAATTTATAATTAAATTACGTTTCCTTCAGCTCACCCCTATTTCAACTGCTTAAACAAACAGAAATCAGCACGTGTTGAGAATATAATAAGCGAATGACACAAGGGCGCGTCGAAAACTAAATTAAATTACTAAAAATACCCATTCTAAGGGTATTATTTTAGCGCGTGTACGCAGTTAATAATAATCATAAATATGAGGCCAAATTGTGAATTCCATGCGGTCGTCAAGGCTTGTCCACCAGGAAAAAATCGAATTAACTTCTATAATTGAATGAGTCACGCAATAAAAGCAACTTTGAGTGCCACAAGAAGCTGAAACTTGACTGAAAATAAACTAAAATTACTTTTTGCAAGGCGTTGCAATAAAACCGAATCCGCAATGTCATTCTAGTGACGATTTATTTATGCAGTTTAAAACTTTACTTAAATTGCTGTTTGTGTCATAAAGAATCCAATGTTTTTTTAAATCTTCCAGATGCAATCTATGAGAAATCTCCAAGTATTATGATGTAAATGGCTATTGTCTAATTCATATTTATATTTGCAATGTAACATTTACAACTCTATTTATTACGCTCCTCATTTCGCTGCTTCAGCGGGCAATAAACGTACGAATCGATTGCTTATCATCATGCAACATCTTAATTTGAACACGCTGAAGCAAGCAATCATTGCAATGTTCTATTGAATGCACCTCGTTCAATGGTGTTGAAAGTCTCGTCGCGCACTGACTGGTACAAACTTCAAAGCTACGCATTATGCGAAGGGTGGATTTCAAATATGTGTTTTTCTAGATAAAGTCACAAGCAATAAGTACACAAACGACCCTAACATAATCTATCGACGCGTTCTCCACGACAACCAATATGTTTGCGTGCTTTTTCAGGGTGGCTTGCGATTGTTTCGCATACAACGATATTGCGCTCGGAGCGATGAAGCAATAAAATTTCGTTTCGTGCTATAAAACGACCCTTGTTTTGTTTCGAAATATACAATAACAAAAAAGGAAGAACTTTCAACAGAATCATGCAATGAAATAGCTCGTGGTAAAATAATTTCACAAATTCATTGCTTGAACAACAGAGGAGCAAAAACAAAGAATCGTTTTGCTGATGCGCAAGTGGTTTTCCCTTGGTGCGCTCTTCGCAGACCGAGCATCTCCCGAGTCTGACCTTTGACTGCGCATAAGTTATGTCAATTCGAGGCATCCATGCGTGATCTCCCTTATGGTATTGCAAAGCACAACAATTTTAATGCGATTCTGCGCTCGCCGCATGATTGCAAATAATCGTGATTTTAATAACGCCAGCCTTTTTTTCGCCCAACGTGCGCGTGTCTAACGACAACGAATCGTGCGATACTATACGTAAAGGCAAAAAGCGCGAGTCAGTGATGAATTATGATAATGCAAATAAAGTCGTGATTTTAATCAAAGCACTTCTTGCAGCTTAAAAATACGAGTGATTAATGCAATCAATGTCATCGTTGTCAATTATTGCGGCATGTCGTGAACTTCTTTTCTCCTTTCGCGGAGCGCACACGCATCGCGTAATTATATAATTAAAGGAGTTGCAATGTCTTTGCGAGCTTTTGCTGCTTGCTTCTTCGGGAGGACAAGCGCTTTTTCGTTCGTCGGTGCGCGCTTGCAATCACGGCGAGTCACGACTATGACTACGTTTTCCATACACAATGCATTTTTACTATTTTACTATAACATGCGTTGGAGCTCAATACAATTATATCGGAGCGATCAATCGCCAGCGCGCAAGCGAGATGCTTTCTCGGTAAACCGGCAATGTTGTCGTCGACTCGTTGTTGACGGTTCGTGCCGCAAAATAATGAACGAATGAATGAATAGACTTGCGGATCCACCGCTGATGGATAGAAAAACACTTTAGCAAAGCTAACAGCATCCGAGCGCGCGCGCGCACACGCAAACTTAATCGACAAGAAGAAATTCAGTCCACTATTAAGGCATTAAATTACTTAAAAGTCGACTTAATCGATTTGAATGTTATTAAGTGTTCTTGTAGAATTTCAAAAACACCACATCGAATGCACCTGTAATTTATGTTATCTCATTACCAGACGCAATAAATAAATCTTTCGTTTTCTTTCAAATCGCATGAATATCCTCAAATTAAGATTTCTTCGTTTGACAAATAAAATTGTCATAACAATAGATCGACATTACAATAAAATATTAGAGACTTTTATAGTCCTAAACCTACTTGAATAATTTACATATTTAAGCAATGAGCATAATTCATATCATTTATATTTATACGGAGATAATCCTCAACACGCCTACGCACAATATCGCAATAGAAATTGACTCTTCTCTTCGAAAATACGCAGCGTGAAGCAGTGGTAATCAAAGCCGGTTATTTTTTTATGCATGATTCAACGACGGAACGCGACACAAAAATATCGAAAGAATGCAATGCGACACGCTTACGATCTGTCATCCGATCTGAAATTCCATCGAGATTGAGTCAAGGTGTGTAGAGGTACCTTCGTATATGCGTACAGCCATAAATTCAGTTCACGCGAATCTAAATTACTTAACGCTTAATATTCCTACACCTCTTTGCGCGCAAATTCCTTCCGTGTCGCGTTACACTCTGTTATTATAGCCATGCCGAGTCCTCTTTAATGCAAGAGATTTTATTTGACTCTGGAGCAAAATTTACGCTTGATTTAAATTACATGGAACCTTCATCAAGCGACAGCGAGCTAATAAATATGACTACGCGTGATTTGTATCATTATTCTAATAATCGAATGTCAATAATGCGGAATTCAAGAAATTAATATTGTTTCGTTCATTTGACATTGATTTAAATTACAACTGTCTTTACGAATAAGACTAATGCGTGCATACACTTTTCCTGTTATTCTCACTCACGATGAAATTTTAATTTATGTAGTTCTTTTGAATCTAATGACAACTTCGAATACATTTGTCCGCCTTTTGTTCCGAAAGAAAACGAGAAAGTCTGCTCCTCAATATTCTTGACAAAACCTTAGGATTTCTTTCTGCAGACCGCATGTGCGCCGCGCACAAAGAACGAATCATAATAAAAAGAAGGCTTGCGCGGGACGAAGCCAATAACAACAACACAATAGCGTGACGTTTACCTTCCATCGTCTTCTGACCATGATGGCTGAACTGAGCCCGCAAGAATTACAATGGCACCAGAGACCCCGCCGCGCAATTTATTCTTAACAAGCAAGAAGCGCGCGCGCTTACCATTTGCCTCCTTCGCCTGCCTTAAAATACTCTGAAATGCTTTCAGCCTTTAGTCAACATCGAATTATATGCAAATTATTCACATAAACCTATGCGCTAATTGAATTAACACAACGATTAAACAACTTTATCCCACATCTCCATGAAAAAGTGCAGATAATTAAATGAGTTATTGATAATTAATTTCAATTACAATCATGTCATAGGTGAATACGTCCGCGCCTTGCGCGTTAGCATGCAATGTAATTGCAATTAACTAATTACGAATACGAGTGCATGCGCTAAAAAATGCATTGGCGCGCAGCAGCAGCTGCTGTTATTTCCCGTCCGGCTCGTAAATAAATCGACAGAAATATATATTGCTTATATAAAATGGTAATTATATCAAACAGTATGCAAAGTGAGACATTAATCATTCGGTAATAATGCGCAGTAAATGATATCGCAACGAGATTTGTTTTAAGTGCACATTAATAACGGCGGCGTACCGCACTGCGGATTAATTAATTATCCTCGCGATCAATAATTTGCAAGAAGTATTGTGAGTAAATGCGGCATGTGCGCAAAAGAGCGAAAAGGCAATCCAGATGGAAAATTATCGTGCTGGTGAAGGAAAAATTAATTAAGGCTTTTTAAGGTTGACGTAGCCTACTTTCTGCTCGTACTTATAAAGCAATCGCGAAATTCTTATCAATATGATGAATTACTGAAAATATTTTCCTGAATTGCCAATTTACTCGCTGCCAATTTGCATAAAATTACGCGTCGAAGAATCTGCAGTTAATTTTTAATTAAATTTTGAAATTTCAATGAATTTTCTACTGTAATGACATACAGTTTATGACTCGTTATATACGAAAATCCTATACATTCAAAGCAATTTCATTTTGTTCAATGTTTGAACGAGCAAACCTCTAAACTGTATGAAACACTGTTTTATGTCAGTTTGTTATATTGTTGGGAGCGCACATTGCGATGCGTAATGATGTGAACATACAGCTTACATGCACATAAAATGTGTGTAAAATGTACCTACATGCGTCCTGCGCGCTTTTGAAATTCGTGCTAATGTAATTAATACTCGAGTGCGTTCTGTGAGAGTGCGCACACTAGGTGCATGATGGAAAAAATAGTTATTGTTAAATACACCTGTAATTAAATTGATCAAATCTTAAACAGTAGGTATGCATACATTACGACCTGATTGTATCAAAATAAGTTTCAGAAATACAGGTACCTCAACAGATGTGAGTAAAATTATTCGTCGTATAAATTTTGTTATGCTGTAAAATTAAATTTTAACGCACATTCTGTAAACACTTGAAATTAATGGCTGCTGAAATTAATCATAATTTTGCAAACATGACTGGCAACAAAGTTCTCCACGAGGAAAAAATTCTGTACACCATGTTCAAACGGGTTTTCGTTTTCCACTTTATAGGGACAAACAGCAATAAAAATGTGCAATTGCAATTGAATCAACTCAATACGCTTTTATGTTTACAACCTTTGAATTATGGAATTTCCCATTCTAAGCCGAGTCTGATCCAAACATTAGCCAGGTAGAGAAATAAAATGTTTGTATAGGATTTTAATAATAAAAACCTTTGATTGTCAGGCATGGGCGTGAAATGCGAAACAACCAGTAATTACACTTCATTTGTGTTCATGTGCGCAAGGAAAAGATTGCATTGAACGCGAAAATGCATTCATTCCTTCGAGAGTACCTACGCAATAAGGGGGCTATTTATATTTTCATTTCATGTATGAGCTTGGCTGACTAAACCTCATAAAAAGACTGGCGGTCGCGAAAAAATTCAGACTTTTTCCACCGTACCTATGCAATGCATGCGCATATGTAATTACTGTTATTATTTCGCGCAGCGAAGAAGACGACGAGGAGGAACGGCGTTCACCAACTTTTTATTAGCACCAGAGTATTATGGCCATGCTTATGAATCATGCGTCTTGCTAGCAACGACGCAACATACCAAAGAAGAAGAAATCGCATAAAATAATGTTGTCGTTATCTGCTTTGTGTGATCTTTCGCTTTCCATTTCAACGCCAGAATAACGCGCCGAATATTTTCTTGCATGCAATAAATGTTTGCGTTATCATTTGAAATTCTATGATGCACAACAAATTGCTTTCTGAGTATGTAACGTAACACCAAAGGCGTTTAAGATATTTTTAATATCGCATACGAGCTAAATATATTTTGCTCCAAGTAACGCGTTTCTAATATTACTTTTCAAAACGTACAACTTATGGTGGAGCGTTCTATTAGAGTTGTTGATGTCCAAAATTGTGCTATAAATCATTTTAGTCTAAATTAAGCACATCGTTAAAACATGAGTTTTGCCAATTTTGTACAAGGCTATGCACTTTATACGGCGGAAGAAAAGTACTTGCAAGTTAAATGAAACAATATGGCAAGCGACATTGCACGACCGACCACACGGAATGTACATGTAATTAAAATTAATTAGCAATTAAGCAAATTAGCGTACCCCACAAGCTTTTGTGTTCTCGCATTAGTATCGTGAATAGACATACCACAGTCAAATATTTATATGTGAAAGAAAACTGCATGTTTTGGTCTTTAGTTGTTCTAGGCAACCGTAAGAACGTCATATTTGCACGTGGACTACCCTCACACGGTAAAGTTGTAGCTGACTATCAACTCTCTTTCATATTAACGTATCATAAAATTAAAAAGCACATACCTTCAACTTTTCCCATCGCTAGTATAGCAATCGTCTTTATTGCTGGAATCGCCCATGCTGCCAAATGGAAGTACTGTGAATTTGCCTCAATTGCTTCGTGTCCCCATTTCAGGCCAGCTGCCAAGAACCATGTGAGCGTCAAAATAACCCACCAGAAGTTGGACGCCATGCTGAAGAAGTAGAGCACCATAAAGAGAATCGTGCATAGTTCATATTTGGTGCCCTGTGTCACCGTGCTCACAGTTTGTACACCGAGTTTTAATGGAAACGGCTCGCGACAAGCGATGGAATCCTCCGCGAGGAAACCGACAACGTACGTTAACGCGACCATCAAATAGCATACCGATAGAAAGATGATTGGACGTTCCGGATACCGGAAACGATCGGTGTCGATGAGAAATGTGCACACGGTGAATAAACATGATGCAAGGCATAGGAGTGCCCACGTACCTACCCAAACGCGCGCGAATTTGCGATCATGTTCATTAAAGAACATCATATGGCAAGGTGCTCCACAGTCTTTCTCTACTTTCTCGCCCACTTTCAATGTATATTCCAAGCTCTTGGGCACTTTGAATTGCAATGGACAGACGAATCCAATGTCACGAATACCGAACTCTGGGTTCTTTGGATGCAATGTTGGTCGAAATGGAAAATGACGACTCACTGATGTTGGAGTCGTTACTGATGCTGCTGTCTTGTTCTCGCCAACACACATGTGTCCATCAATCTCTTGGCCTTCAGGAAACTTATCACAATCCAAGTTTTCCGGCCATGCAAAGCCGAAGCTCTTCATCACCTGCTCACATCCGTTCTTCGCTGAGAGACACAGCGACCGACATGGTGGCAGTGGCGTCTCAAGAATTGTACACACTGGGACGTAGACGCTGCATAAGAAGAACTGCAAGTCTGGGCTGCACTTTACCTTCACCAGTGGAAAATACTGGTGTACTTCCATGCCAGCATCTTCCTGCTTCTGATGGTTAAGGATGTTTGGCATGATTGTCATGTTGTACTTCAGATCCAAGCAAATTGGTATCGTTATAGGCTGGCACTTGTCATGTGTTGCTAATTCGTCTGTATCCGATATTCGCATTCCACCCATGGAGGGTTGTAATCCAAACGCTATATGCGTTAAGCACAGAAGTGTTAATCCAAATGGGCCGCGAGTATGCATGATTTAGGTTTTGTTTACGATACGAGCAAACCTAGCACAAAAGAACAACCGAACCGAACGAACCACGTGAGCGCACAATCACAATGTTAAATACAAACCGACGAAAGCACCCATTTTGCAGGCTGTTGATACGATTGAATGCCTTGTATATTTAAATTCTCATTGCCTTTAATTAATATTATAAACAGTTGGTTAAATAACCTCACTTATTATATCCACTTGGAGGGAACGTCACACACCATAACAACACTACAGTTCAACACAAACTGACGCCGGTGAAGCCGGTTCTCGTTTGAGTGGTGGGAGCAACGCTGACAGTCAATGTTTTCACACTTGATTATCATATATGTTATAATAATATTTATAACAATTCAAGAAGAGATCATGGTACTTAATTGTACTAATTATTACACTTTCTTTGCACGTTTACTGTTTACATTTACTGCACATGCAGCCAAGGTCAAATGACAGTAACAGAGCCAGCGCTAGACCTTTACTATATGCAGCCATCAACGCAAGATTTCTACACTCTTCAGAAGCTTTATAGGCAACTGACTAAACGTTGAAGCATGTATTTTCAAACTCAGTATGCTTAAACGTTTTTAAACTCATTGTAATTAGGAATTTAGTAATGAAATAAAGATTTGCAAGTGCTAAATCTCTTTGAAACCTACTAAAATAATAGTTTTCAAACACTATGTTGTCTTCTACCTGCTATAAAATCTTATTATTGAAGTTTACAAACTTTTCTTAATAGAAAATCGAACAAAGTGAATTAACATAATCAATTAATCTAGTTTCATGCATCATATACCTGGTGAAGATATTCAAATCACTGAATAATTTCTCTCCACGCCTTCTATAAATGATTACTTTCATAAAAAGTTTGCACATATTAAACCATGTAGAAAATATGTAGCATGCACTAATCATAATACCATTGTTTAGCAAATTATGTTAATAAGCCAACGCATAAATGACCAGAAAGTAGGAATATAAGAATTTTCTTTTGTTATACCGAAGATCCACGCATGCTTAGTAATTGGCCATATTGCAGTTTTAATTGCCATTTAGTTTGAAATGAAATCAATGAGAGATCTGCTTTTAACTCTTCGTTGTTGTATAAATACGCATATCAGTTGCACCTGGTTTGTCAGTTATTCTTGTTTCTTCTTCAGCGAACAACATCTTGTG
Organism: Aleochara curtula; assembly: GCA_963978815.1. NCBI lineage: Eukaryota > Metazoa > Arthropoda > Insecta > Coleoptera > Staphylinidae > Aleochara > Aleochara curtula. The sequence goes on from OZ022219.1 coordinate 1,488,659, forward strand.
CTGCGCGTATTGATTCAATTGCAAAAGGAAAAACACGAAAATGTATTCAGCGATTCAAGTGTGTTATTCATTAATTAACTTTGGTGTATTTTGAACTAATAAATCAACATTCCAGGTTTATGGTTTATTGTTGTTTGGAATTATGTTTACAAGCGTTTATCATGTGGTTCAAGCGCAACAACAACGAAGAACATTAATTGGTGTAAGTGATAAGTACGCAGCCAACGATGATGAAAACTTTGTAAGTACAAAAGAGGAATTGACTACTTTTAACAAAAAAAGTTACAACAAGTTTTGTAGGATACCAGTCGATACAAGTTTGCCTATGGAGTTGAAGATCACAAAACTGGAGATTTCAAAATGCATCAGGAGGAACGTGATGGAGATCTTGTTAAAGGCGAATATACAGTGGCTGATGCCGATGGCACTTTACGAACAGTTAAATATACAGCAGATAAATACAATGGATTTCATGCAGTTATCAGCAAAGCTGGAGATAGCCGTCAAGAAATGATACCACGTCCAGCACCTTTGACCGCACAAGCAACTTACAACCATCCCGTGAAAATGCTACCGCCGCCTTCAAATCACTATTCATTCCATAATAGAGAAAAAGAAGGCTTTAGATATCCAGAAACTGCAGTGCCAGTTGCGAAATTTATTCAAGCATTGCCTAAAATGGCCCGTTATCATGGCGCACGTTTCAACCGCGTTCTCGAGAATTATTCAGGCGATAATTCTGCTCATTATCAGACTGTGAACATGGATAATAATAATGAGCAAACGCATTACACACTTAAGCTTTCTCAGGATGCTAAGGAGAAAGAAGAGAATGTAAAAAAAGACCATCATGTTGAAGTGTATCACTATCCAGTTGCGTTTAATTTACAAACACCGCATGGTTTTCGCAAATCTGAAGAGTCGATGATTGCAATGCCTTCTTCAATGAGCATTAGTAAAACAGATAACGAAGATAGCAATGAAAACGTCTCAAGCGGAGGATATGAAGCTTCCATTGAGGAACCGCAGTGGAAACAGCATGATACTCAAGGCGCTCATCCGCGACAGATTAATAATTATAAGCATGCTTTTGATTCACACTTTGGACATTTTAGACGTCCACAGAATGATCATGGCGCGTTTTCTTACATGAATTATGAAGGAGAAAGTAACAATGGTTATGAATTGCAGCACACAATTCCAAGAAAAAAGTCAATCATGCATAGACGATAGAAACATATTTTTATGTTCAAATAATAGTCAATGAAGTTATATATTTATTATTTTATTGTTGATTTGATTAAAATACTTATAGATTAAGACTAATAAATACTTCAGTTTAATTAATTTAATAAAAATATTTTTAGCAATGAAGAAATAGTTATTTCAATGGCACTTTCCGAACTGAATAGAATTCTTATATTGTAATCCAATTATATAGCCAGCGAATGAGAAACAATTTCAGTTATAATGGCTTCAACATTTCTTACTTGGAAACATTTGTCGGTATTACTTAAACTGCTTTAAATATTACCAAAGGATACAATGCATAAGAAATAACTACTTAGTCGACTCAGTTGCGCGCATAACCGAAATTAACTAATATAATTGCCGAATTCGTATGCGCACAATGGAAGTGAAAGAACTGCACGATTTACAACTTGATTCATCGCTAATTAATGCGGCGTCGTAATTATTTCATTTTGGGGTATTCATAAGCTGTGAATTCGTCTATTCTTGTGCTAAAGTTGGTATAAAAGTGCGCCAATTTACCAGACAAAGTATCAGTCAAAGTTTGTTCTTCAGTTGAGTTACAAGTCGTCGTGTAGAATATAGGATACTAATAACCATGTTCAATAAGGTTTGTTATTGGTATATTAATAGTTTGCATCAAATAATATTATTTCTGATTAATAGTTTATACTGTTGAGTGCATTCTTTGCTGTGGCCATTGCTGGTGCCATTCCATATCAGCATTATGAGCATGAACATCATAATGTTGGCCATGAATCTCTAGATGAACAACATTATGAGCATCAGGATTACTATGTAAATTCCTAAAGAAATATTGTATTACGATTTAGTTTTAATTGGTTTTTATCTTTCAGGCACATCCCAAGTACCAGTTCAAATATGGCGTTGAGGATCATCACACTGGTGATCATAAATCGCATCATGAAGAACGCGATGGCGATGTAGTTAAAGGAGAATATTCTGTTGTTGAACCTGATGGCACTATTCGTACTGTTCATTACACGGCTGATGACCACAATGGTTTTAATGCCGTAGTTACCAAAACTGGACATGGAATTCATCCAGAAACCATAAAATCTGATGTGCCATCATACCATCATAGCACACCGGAGTATTATCATCACTATTAAATTGTATATAATTTAATCCCGTCAAATAGTAACTCAATCTCTTAAAGGAAATACGAAAAAACAATTCAAAAACGCTTAAGAATTAAAGTAAATTTAAAATAATAATGCAAAATGATACAGATTTACATATTTTAAAAATTAATTTAATTAATAAATATTGCTTTTAAAAATACGTCGACGAATTCAATAACAATATAATTTATTACTTTACAGATTAATGGTATTCCAATATGCATTAAGTCGCAATGCGATGTGAAGAATTTTTGGTACTTTAAGTTACATCACCAGGCAAAATGATAAGCTTATGTTAATGCACGTATATTTATCACAAATAAATACGTTAATGATTTTCTTGTGTAGTAAGCAAAATCGACTACTCGTAAATAAAAAGCTGATTTAGTACCGCCATTCAATTCATGTATACTTTATTATTATAAAATATTAAACTTATTCTTATCTATACCCAATATATAATAAGTATTTATTTTAATTCCGAACACATATTTTAAACTAACTGTAAAATCAAAGTGGTGTAATTGCAAGTTATAAATTAAAATGGCATGACAGAAATAATTAATGGCAAAATAACTATCACACTCTTTTACTGCAAATTAACACCCTTCAAATTTAATCTGCAGTTTGTTGTAATGGATTGAAGGACACATCCATTTCATCTTTCGTTGTGTTGACAGCGACGACGTAACAACCTTTTACTGCTGAAGACAGCAAGACGAAAGACAATCGCCCGCCGAGGTGATTGCGATACGCTGTTGTCTCATGTACTTGGAACGAATGATAAATATAAATCACCAGGTGAATTATGCATTCATGCACAACGCAATTCAGCTTATTTTGGCTGAAAGTGGATGAACAAAAAATAAATGCAACGCTTCTGCACTTGTGACGAATGCAATTTGATTCAATGATCTTCTAGTACGCATAAATACACTTCTTAGTCCTGTTACCAATCACATCATCGTCGGTTATGTTGATGCAAGATGAACGCGAAGGAGAAGGACACGACGCCGAGGTGGCGGTAACAACGGCTGAACGTTGACCATGTAAAACAATCTAAAATCAAAAAATTGACGTTGAAACGCAAAAAATACAAAGATTAATGCAAAAGTTACCGCGCAATTGTCCATGAATTAAATTTAAAATTGAATGGCATGCATTTTTGTTATTTTCCGAATAATACAAAGTTACAATCAAAAATTCCATTATCTTTTGTTGTAAAATAAAAGATTAAAAATGCAACTCAAAATACGACAGGATGTCAATGCGATATGAGAATTCATGTGTGGTGAGGATTCCTTTTTAAGGAATGTGATATAATTAAGTTCATTTATTATCCTCGTCTGCAACATGTAATTAAACACTTCACAACGTCAAATCATTGATCATTGATGTAAAAAAAGTCTTCAGATAACGAAAGTAAAAGTAAAAAACTGCATATGGTGAGCGACCGGCAAGTGCACCCGTGAAAGATGGCATGAGATGCAAAATACGATTGCGCGTTGCAAAAAAATGCAATGTTGCGTCTTGTCCTCAACGAGATGGTGAATTTTGACTGGGTGGTTGGTGTGGTGGGCCCAATGTAAATGAACCACTGCATTGAAATGATATATAAAGAGCGGCCACGCATCGAATTGGCATCAGTCACATCTTTTATATATCTTTTGCATCAGGTCGATACATCACAAGTTATCATCATGTTCTCAAAGGTATGTTTCCTTTAGTTGCTACTAAATGCCATTTACAATTATTATTAAAATTTTCTATAGATTTTAATAGCATCACTATTGGTGTCTTTGTGCAAATGTGTTGTCTATGAATATCCATCATCCTACGCATACAACACGCCCAATCAGCAACTACAGCAACAAGTGCCGCAAGTGCCTCAAGCACAGCCGCAGCCACAGCAGCAACAACAGCAACAATTGCAACAACAGTTATCACCACCTCCAATTCAATTGCAGCATCAGCAACAGCAGCAACAACAACAAACTCAACAGCAATTACCAGCTCAATTACAACCTTCGCTATCACAGCGTCCGCAACTTCCGCAACTTCCGCAACTTCCGCAAACGCAACAACCCCACCCAACTACCCAACGACCACTACAACAACTCCCTCCACAATCGCAACATCCGCATTATACACAGGTACATCATCCATTACGTCCAGTCCAACGTCCTATTTATCAAAATATTTATCAACCTGCTGTATCACCTGTTGGTTTCGCTCCAATTACACCTGCACTCCCAACGTATCCAATAAATTATCCTGTAGCTGTTCCTGTTCCACAACCGATTACACCAATTGTCCCTGCACCAGTAAATCACGTAATAAGTGTGCCAATACCACAACCAATTGTTCAAACTCCAGCAATTCCTGTCTATGCCAATGAGCATCCTCATTATCAATTTCAATACGGAGTGGCAAATCCTCTAACAGGAGATTTTAAAAATCAGGAAGAGAGCCGTGACGGTGACGTTGTGAAAGGCCAATATTCACTTGTTCAACCAGACGGTATTACTCGTGTCGTATCATACACTGCTGATAACACAGGATTCCATGCGCAAGTTTCATATTCAGGACCAGCTACAGTGCCACAAAAAGTTCCAGTCGTTGGTGTTCCTGCTCCTGTCACTGTTTTAAAGCCAACACTGCCGATTTTATCCGCCACACTTCCGCATAAAGTTTACACTCCACTCTATCACTAATATTTATATTTATCGTGTATTATAATGTAATCAATGTAATTTGTAGTATTTTAGAATTTAAATAGAACTTGTAATTTTGACGAATAAATAATCTCAATCTTAATAAGATAATTTTTATTTAGTTATATTTTAACAACAACAAAATAGAATTTGACTAGAAGTGATGCCATTGAAAGAAACACATGTTTTCTCCTAAATTATCAAAGCACCTAAGAAGTTTATGAATGTCCAATTTCGTAATGTGGCTGTTTAGCTAGTTGTTTAAGGGGTTCTCCGCTTTTGCTCACAACAGCTTGAAACCCATTAAAATGATCTGCAACGTAGTGTACTGTGCGAATTGTTCCATCAGGTTCCAACAACGAGTATTCGCCTTTAACGAAGTCTCCATCGCGCTCTTCTTGATGCGATTTCAAATCACCAGTGTGATAATCCTCAACGCCGTACTTGAATTGGTATTTTGGTCGGTGATGATAATCAGTTTGTTCATATTTGTGTTTTATTTCAGCTTGCGCTACAGGTTCTTGCGCTTGTTCGGCACTTTCCTCAGCGTTAATCACAAAACTCTTCTTCACTCGACCATCTATTAACGTTACACCAACGATAAACATTAATAATCCAAAAGAAATTTGTATCTGAAAATGATTTAAATGTGAATAACAGTACTATGTTAATTATCAGATGCCACATTACCTTTGAATACATTATTATTCTATTGGTTGATGTTTCAACTGTAAAGTTACAATGCACACTGATTTAAACAGTTGGAGTAACTTCTTTTTATAGAAATGTCGCAATTATACGTATTTAGGAATTAATTAAAAGTGATTTTTATAATTCGCTAATTGCTTTTGAATTGTGATTCATTCTATAATGAATTTCACAAGTTGTTTTAATTTACTTTTACCTTATACATTCATTTATTCAATGCTATTGTTGTATTACTTAATTACGAACAATTACTTTCTTTCGTTCATTCCATTATTGTGTATTCATGAAGCATTTAAAATGTTTTACGCTTGAGTAAAATGTAATATTGCTATGCATTTTACATAATAAAAAATACATTGATATTTTTTAATTAAAGCAGTGCCGCTTACAAGTTTGTATTTCCAACTTTCCTACGTTTAATCCTGTTGATGCATAAAGATAAGAATATTTTCTTCCATGTGCGAGTCTCTGTCAGGGTAATTTCTCTTCGATTGTGCCACATTCCATTAACATCTTAAAAGTAACGAGCAAATGCGAGCTGCATCGTCATAAGGTTCTTGAAGTGGAAGTCTTTATGAACGTATGTGGAATGACATTCCATATTGTTTTACATAATCTACCAGGTGATTGAATGAGAAGTTTTGCATTTAAATCTGGTAGCGCGTAAACGAGTCGACGTGTTAAAATTAAGCATCAAATTCTCGTTGACGAAATGCGTGCGCAATTATGCAATTAATGAAAGTGTAATAATTCAAAGCGTAAAAGCATTTAACATTGAACGTAACGATATACAATGAAATAGAGAAAAATTTTATTTTCACAATAATTATTGAACTTGTTTATGTTGTAATAAATTGATTAAAAAGCGTGAAATTACAGCTTTTAGTACGAGTTCAATTAAAAATAAATTTTAACTAATTAAAAATATTTGAAGCGTAATTACTATAAATTCAACTATTTTATTACGTGCCAAGTTTATGTACTAGGCTAGTTTAAAGTATAAAATGAATTTTCAGATGCTTTAAAACATTAGTTTTCTTTTGTACGCGTAGCATAATGCTTGTACGATTAGTCGACAAATAGTGAAAAATAAAAATTTTCAAAATGAAACCTAGCAAAGTAATATGTAATAAATGTATTACTGTTCCAAAAATGGATAAAAATAATCATGCGATTGAACAAAATGTTCAATTTGAAGTGATAATTCCCATTCAAGATAAAATTACAAAGAGGATTACAACAATCAAGATGTTAGTGAAACTTGTGAAGTATTTATGAGTATGAATGATCAAAAATATTTTTTGTAGATTGATTGATAATTTGAAAATATTATCATCAAAGCGCAAGTGCTTAAAAGTGGAAATTTCAAGTGATCTGTTTCAATCTCAAGATGTATTTAAGGAAATTCCATAACGTATCATTATTACTTAAAGTATGCTTTTATAAATAAAATATGTATGTAATTTTAAATTTCTCCTTATAAATTGCATTTTATATTTTATATTAAAGAGTAAATGAAGTTGGTCTTCTTTCGCATTATGAGGCGTCTTAAAAGATAAACTGAGAAGTGACTCAACATATAACCGGCTCATATTGTTTTACATAATCTAGATTAACAAGTAAGTAAGCGTTTGTCATCGTCATCAATTTTGCGCCAAGTAAACAAGTTAACGAACGCAACCACAATATGAATTCTGAAATTCTGAAATTAGCTTCAACACTTTGCAGCGTACGTGCAATTATGCAATTAATGAATTGTGCAACTGCATCGTTTGCTTCTTGCATTTTCATTAATTATATACCTATAGCCGAATATTGAATGCGTTGTTGATTTATTGTTAAGTACTTATACGTGTTATTAGTACGACAGATGGATATTTTCAGTATCGTTTTGTTTTATTCTGGCATCTGCTTTAATTAATCAGCCGCAAAATGCAAGAGTTAATTTAGTCATTACGCAGTTATTCTTAATTATTGCGAAAATCAATTAACCAAAACCATATTCTGGTTGCACTGTTATGCAACTATTGCGGAAATTGCACATGCAGATAAGCGCTGTAGCTATAAAATTAAATTATTCTAAAAAATAAAAGAAAAATTTCAATATTGAAATTAATTTTCGTATTTATAACCATTGTAATTACTCATTGGAAATTTTTTTATCATCAAAAATATTGATTTTATCACAAATATTGACATTTTTATCACTTTGTACCGTTCAAGTGTTTTATTGTTGCGTAAAGTCAACTGTTTAATACAAATATAGCATGTTTCTATCATTAGAAGGATTAATATAATATTTAATTAGTGATTTTGAAAAACCGCACAACTTGTGATAAAGAATTTCTACTATAAATACGATATGATTTTTTACTGACTCTATCAGTTACTACAGCTAATTGAAAGAGAAAGAGAAAATGGCAAAAGCTCAAGTTTTATTCGTATTCGCATTGTTTGCTGTAATTTGTTCAGCAAGAAAAGTCAGCGTTGGCGAATTGAGAAGTTCGCTTGCTGCACATGGAGTTCCCGGGCATCATTTAAGTACTTGGGAATGCATCGTGCAACACGAATCCAATTTCGAAACAACTGCAATCAACCATAGTTCAGGAGATCATGGCTTGTTTCAGATCAGTCAAATTTATTGGTGTTCACCTCCAGGTAATTTAAATTCACAATGCATGCATTCTTCGAAATATCCTTTATTAAAATAATTTAATTCTAGGCACTGGATGTGGAGTGACCTGTGCTTCATTGCGCGATGATGATATCCACAATGACATTGACTGTGTATTGAAAATATTCAGAGAACATGAACGTTTAAGTGGAAATGGTTTCAATGCTTGGGTAGCTTACAAATATTGCCATTAAGACTACTTTTGATAGATAACTATTCAGTGCCAAGAAAATAAAAATAATGTAGATATAGTAATTTCCATGGTTTATTTTACTCACTTGATACTCTTCATACATAATTTCGAGTAAACTTTTTAATAACCATATACATTAAATGCATACCCTGGATAATAATCTGACTCTGATGCGGCTGCAGGGCTTTGTGGAATAAAGTAACCCACAATGGCGTCAAAGATTGTGTGGAATACTGACTTAATTGCTGAAAAAATTATCTTCCAAAGTGGCGTGCGTTCGCCGAAAATATTAAAAAACTTTCGATTGTCGTCAGGGTATCCGTTATAAATCTTTCGGTAAGCATCGCCAGTCGACATTAGGGCCAACATGGTTATGCAAAGAAAGATTAGTAGAAGAGACGTGTTCATCTTGCAAATTAGTAAATACCTGAAATATAAAAATGCACATATTGACGCATATTCAGTTACAATGATTATGACTACTTACAATTGAGCAACTCAATAGTCTGTAATGTATTTTGCAACGTTAATCGTTGAATGCAGTGGAAAGCGCAGGCAATTCTATTTATATGGAAATTTCAATTACTGAATTGTGTTCGGGAAACTTGTTGAGATTTTCCATTATAATGAGTTTCGTGATGAAATAAGATATTATATACAAGCAATATAATTTCCCATTTGTAACCCTATAGAAATCTGATTGTTTCACGAGGGACAAATTTTCTTCCATAAATGCACATGATTCATAATGAACCAAGTAGTTACTCGAAATCGTAATAAAGTTCACATTATTTACCTGATTTCATATTTAAATTAACACATTGCTATTAATAATAAACAATATTTGTGAAACGTGTGCGGAATGTTTACAATAATGATCTGGTCATACACGTTAAAATTAAGGAACAAATTGTTTAACAAATACAATCAATTAATTGAATATGTGTTTAATTTAAAATATGATAATATATTTAAATTTTTCACATTAACATGAATGAAAAGTTGTTCTACATTTTGAACTTAACCCAGATGCATTTGACGTTATTGGTCATTGGCTTTATTGAACCAGACGTCTGATCACCAAATGATTACATCAACTTACGTATTTTTACTCGTTTTACTTTCTATCTACAACGCACTCCAATAGTAAAATCAAGTGTTTACATTATTTAACTACATATTGATATCACTTGTAAACATTTATTACTCCTGATAATTGCATTATTCACGAATACGTATTGTGTAGAAGAAAAACAAAAAGAACGTATTTAATTTACGCATTAAAAACACACTTTATTTTAATGAATTACATAACATTTAGGCTTAGTAGTTTTGATCATTAGTCAATTGCCCTAAATTTATCACGCCGAATACAAAATGCACATGTATAATAAGCTAAACAAATGTGTTACATTTTTATTAAGTAATGATATACATCTATTTCCTTATATCTTTGGCTATATCTGGTACTGAGTAAAAGTAGTTTGTGATTTGCCTCAATTTTCAGCAATTATTCCACAATTTGTCACCGCCCAAAATATCCTACGTTGTAATTCAACACCGTACAAAAAATCTAATATAAAAGGCGCACGTTCTTTGGAAATAATCAGTATCATTTCGTCAAAGAAACAGACAAATACTGATATCAAAATGTTCTTCAAGGTATAGAAATTAATTGATTAAATTATTGTAATCATTGATAACGTTTTGATTTTGTTACAGATTGTCTTATCTCTTGCTTGCGTTGCAATTGCATCTGCACAACATGGACATCATGCTTCTTCGTATGCATCAGTAAACAGCTACAATACTCATACCTCTCATGAATATGTGAAGCATGTTCCTGTGGTTCACCATGCACCGATCGTTCACCATGCACCGATCGTTCATCATGCTCCAATTGTCCATCATGCCCCAATTGTCCACCATGCTCCGGTTGTCCACCACATTGCTCCAGTCGCCATCAAAGCCGCTCCGGTCATCGTGAAGGCTGTCCATCACGAACCAGAACACTACGCTCATCCCAAATACAGCTTCAAGTATGGCGTTGAAGATAAGCACACTCATGATATCAAGAGCCAGGAAGAATCCCGTGATGGAGATGTTGTTAAAGGACACTACACTTTGTTGCAACCTGACGGCAGGACTCGCATCGTTCACTACACCGCTGATAAGCACAACGGTTTCCAAGCTCATGTTGAATATTCTGGACATGCTGCTCATCCAGAAGTTGTTCACAAGAAAGTCGTTGCTGTTCCAGTTTACCATCATTAAATTATGAATAAGAAATTTTATATCAGATGCCATATATTTTTCTAATAAATATTTTATTATAATATACTTTCTTTTAATTTATTCGTATTCCATTTTACATATTTGTATATGCATTTAAATTATTACAAAATTTTAAATATTAAAAAAATCCATATGAAACAATTTCTGCGTGCAATTTATATAAAGAGAATAACGCGCCTGCAGCACGAGGTATCGCTATTTCATGGTTGCTAAGGACGCGCTAGCAGCTCGTTAGTTACCATACACGTAAACGCCATAAGAGCGGCCATCATGGAATTATTAGTCAATCAGCCTTCAAGAGCTCGTTAGTGCCTCAACGCGCAAAATAACAAAACTTTAAATAGTTAGTTCTCTGAGGTTTATGCAGATATTCTTTCCAAAATTGAAACATCCATTAAACAACTCTCGCTTTATGAGACAATATAATTTTTGTATTGTGGAGACATTTATTTTCCGAGTTATGATAAGTTAAAAACAAGAAGTTTTATCTTACTGTATTAATATTTAACATAAACTAACTCTTTAAAATGATTCCTCAATTATGAAGGAATGCTTGTTATAATAAATTAGCAATAAATCATGTGTAGGTAATTAAGATATTAAATTAATAAACCTACATGTGTAAAATTTGGTGTGCTTGTTCAATTGAGAATTGTAAATTTCTAATATGCATCGAAAGCATTTGACTTTCATATGGCAATTTTGATAGCATTTTATATTTATTAACATGAGTTCTAATAATGGCGTTTTAAACTAACAAGAATAAAAAATTAATCGATGTATTTCTTTGATCTGGTTTGGTTTAAATATGATATAAGAATATAATTAATAGGTATGCGTTTGTTCGCACTCGTTTCAACAATCTTTAGTATGAAGAATTATGAATGTATAATGCGGATATTAGGTAATCGTATGCGCACTTTTAGGAAAGAATTTTTGCGGTAATTTATTCCTCAGGCAAAATTGAATTTGCAAATATATTTTGGGGCAAATATAAATAAGAAATTTGCGAACTAAGAAATCATTCTACTTTCATTCGCTGAACGAACAAGAACAATGTATTTCGCAAAGGTGAGTAAAAAGTTTATTCTTTCATCTAGAAAATTATTAATAATTTGTAATTTCTCCACAGGCTATTGTTTCTTTAAGTGCACTGATCTTGGTATCAGCACAACATCACGAGTACCAACAACAACAGCAGCAGCAACAAGAAAATCCTCATCAAATTTACCAGCACCACCATGTAGCTCCTGAAGGATATAATGTACATTCAAATCAACAACAACAACAAATAAATCAGGAAGAAAAATATCAACATCAAACTACAGCTCCACAAGTATATCACGTACAAACAAATTACCATAATCAAGCAGCACAATATCAGCCTGCTCCTCAAGAAGTAAAAGCTGCTCCTGAAATGCAAGAAGTTCAGCACCACGAGGATTATGACACTCCTGCCAAATATCAATTCAAATACAGTGTTGAAGATCATGTCACACATGATATTAAAAGCCATGAAGAAACCGCGGATGGACATATTGTCAAAGGATACTACTCATTGTTGCAACCAGACGGCAAAACTAGGACTGTTCATTACACTGCTGATAAGCATAATGGTTTCCAAGCCCAAGTTGAGTATTCCGGTCAGGAAAATCATTATGAATATTCAACTCAAGCTGCTCCAGCTGCATACAAAAATACTGAACCCAAATCAGCCGAATACAAACAAGCAACAGCTGTACCAGTTTATAAAAATATTGCAAGCACTCCATTAACGCAAAAATATGATACAGTTGCTGATGAAAATATGCCAACGCTCTCCGTCCATAAAGTTGCTTCAAATTATAAAACAGCTCCAAAATATAAAGTACCAGCTTATCCACATTTTTAAATAGGAAAATCCCAATTATTCTAAGATATTTTTATATTTTGCTCAAATGTTTATTTTTATACAAAGAAATATATATTTTTAAATAAGTAATTAATTCTGCATTTGTCAATACCTATTCAAGTGCAATATCATGCTTAATCAAGCATGTCATATTTAACAAATTAATAGCAAGTGCAGTATTTAATATAAATAAACAATAAATAAATTTAAATTAATTCTTACATTAAGTTATGCAAATCCTTTTTGAAATACTTTGAATTGATTATAAATTTGATCAATTAAAGTTTGTATAAAATTAAAATTTATATCAGTAAATTCACTAATCATTGCTCAAACATTTCCTTACCTTTTATGTTATTGTGCTAATTAACACGAAGATTTGTTCGCCAATAATTAATTAAACAAGTGAAAAGTTGCTCTAGTTTCACTTCCACAAACTACCTACGAACACGTCGCGTTTGTGCGCCGCATGAATATTAAATCAGAACGACTATATGTATCGAAAAATAAGATCCGCGTTACATAATCCTGTAATAGTGTCGGTATCCAAGACTGAAAAGTAAGAGTAATTCTCAATTCGAGATCAATAAATTAATGAACTTGGCCTTATTATGTCGATCGTGCGTTGGGTAAAAGCAGCGCACAAGTGCGATTAATCAACGTGATAAAAGCAATTGTCGGTTAAACTTCCAAAACCAAGACAAAGCGTAAAAGCAAAACGATTCAGCATATAAAACAACAGGCTAAAAATATTATTCATATAATTGATGTACCAAAGTTGTAAAGTAAATTAAATTAAATTTTTACACAACCACTTGTTGCATTCAAGGTGAACTTTCTTTTCAAACCGAATTAATTCTAAACTACTCAATTAACTTTAAATTAATGTATTCAATAATTTGCTTCGGTACTTTTAACGTACTCAAAATTAATAAACATAGAGATTTGGAATTTTATAACGAGAAACTAGTTTGGATTACTTAAGATTGATTACAACAATTCCAAACTGTATATTGATAAGTATTCTACTTAAGACAAGTTCAGCTATTTGTCATTATTTTACTGCGTCAAAAAGCAGAAGGCGTTGCCTAATTTATAATCTTACTTTACCAATATCAAACGCTAAAATAACGCAACTATAAAAGCACAGGTGCATTCCGTTAAAAGTATCAATTTGTGATCAATTCTTTAAGAATCAACAACTCAAAATGTTTGCCAAGGTATACTAAACTTATGCCAATTTTGTGTTCTGTAATATTCTTTAATACGTGTTTGTTTATAGATTGTTGCTATCGCTGCTTTGGCAGTTATTGCCAATGCTGTTGAATACGGACATCACGCTACATCTTATGCTGCTATCAACAGCTACAACAACCACGTTCAACACGTTGCTCCCGCCATAATCAAAGCTCATATTGCCCATCCAGTCGTCCATCATGTTGCTCCAATTGTTCATCACGAACCCATCGTTCACCACGTTGCTCCAGTCGTCCATCATGTCGCTCCCGTTGTCCACCACGTTGCTCCAGTTGCCATCAAAGCCGCACCAGTAATCGTCAAGGCTGTCGAAGCGGAACATTATGCATACCCAAAATATTCATTCAAGTACGGCGTTGAGGATCAACATACTCATGACATCAAGAGTCAGGAAGAGTCTCGTGATGGAGATGTAGTCAAAGGACACTACAGCCTCTTGCAGCCCGATGGCAGGACTCGCATTGTCCACTATTCTGCTGACAAACATAACGGTTTCCAGGCTAACGTTGAGTACTCTGGACATGCTGCCCACCCTGAAGTTGCACATAAAATTATTGCTGCCCCAGTTGTACACAAAGTTATTGCTGCTCCCATAGTCCACAAAACTATTGTTGCTGCTCCAGTCTTCAAAGCAGCCCCCGTGTACAAAATCCCAGCTTACCCACATTTCTAAAATCTAATCTAGGATTTGTTTAATTGCAGAATCATTGCTCAAATATTTATATATATTTTATAAAGAAACTCATTATTTTTATATGTACATTATTAATAAAATGGTATTTTAAATCATACATAAAATTTCGCTTTAATTCCCTACGAGATTTACTCCGAATTATGAACTGTTTTTAAGTTTGTAAACTTTGTGAAAGTTTGTGAAACAAATTTCAACTTGCGGTGAATTCTGTAGGCAACTTTTCCAACCAGTTTATATCGCTAATTTGAAATACGTGCTATAGTCTTTACAAGTAATAATCGTTTTCCTTTATAAAACGAGTAAATTAACAATTTTTTAATCACAGAGTAGATAATTATTTAGATGTAATGATTACTATTCTTTTAATAGAATTAATCAAAAATTATTATGAGCATGATCATCGTGGATGCCAAAACCATGTTTAGTAACAATTGCATTAAATCCATTATGATCATCAGCGGTATAATGTACTGTACGAATTACACCATCAGGTTCAACGACTGAATATTCACCTTTGACAACATCACCATCGCGTTCTTCATGTTGCGATTTAATGTCGCCAGTATGGTAATCCTCCACGCCATATTTGAATTCATATTTTGGATGTGCCTAAAATTTAGTGTAAAAATTAATTTAATATTCAGCTTATCATCATATTACTTACATGGTAATCCACATGATGTTCATGGGCATAATCATCGATATCGTGAGATACTACGTGATGATTATGAGAATCAGCGTTAATACAACACACAAATAATGCGCTCATGAATAAGATCTGTAAAGCAAAACAACAATGATTATCTAGTTTTGCAGTAGTTTTTTATCCCGTAACATTGAACAAAGTTTTGTATTGATTTGTTCTACAAACTTGCGGTTAACCGAAGAATTTTAACGCGCATTGAGTTAAATCGATTAATATATAAAAGTACTGTATTTACCCAAATTAAATTCATTGCAAAGTGTAGCGAATAAAATAATGAATTGAATTACAACAACAAACAAGTTGATAGTTTTATTTTTGGACGAAATACAAGTAACCAAATCACGAACTGGACTGCTCCAGTTCCGGAAAGATTTCACTTTTTATACTCGCGCATGTTGGAAGCGCAAAAGTATTGCAAAAATACCCAGGAAAGAAATCCGAAATAAAACAATAAAACAAGACAAAGAGTGGGAGCGCCAGTGAAATTATTTATTTTTGTATGAATTCTTGTTCTACTTTGTTACCAACTTGGGTAATTATTTCCTGAATGCTTTATAAGTATCGGAATTCACTTATGCATTTCTGTTCATTATATCGCATATTATTCGTTACATTTATTTAGCAATTTTACGATCACGTCGCCTTTCAAAACATTTGGTATATACTTCTTCCTTTATTGCTCTTCTTGCATAACACGCTTGCGTTTTATTGTCATCTTTTCCTCTATTCTAAATTCTAAAGTGTAACATTCAGATAGTGTAATGCGACATGAACATAGAATTACTCATTATAAAGCGTAGGTAAGTTCAGTTGTGTAAGAGCATGCAGCGCAATAAGAAAATGCATATATTCTTTGCGAATAGACGTGCACGTACGAATGTGTAGCAATGATAGGGAAATTCTCTTACACCGAGCGCACTCACGCATGTTCTAGGAGAGAGACACTTAGGAAAAGCGTGATTGTAAATCACATGACTGTGACACCGTGACTGAGAAAAGAAACGAGGAAGACTCTTGACGAACCAATTTAATAAACAAATTAAACCTAAAGACTTAAAGACAAATAATTTACTGGATGTTAATATTCATGACGCCATACAATGAAGAGGAAAATGTTCTAAAATCACTTTTACTTTAATGATTTTCTTCCTTGTTCTTTCTTTCCTTGCAAAGTAAGAAAAAGTTGGGAAATTTGTGAACTAATGAGTTCATTGAAATTTGTTAGTACGTATATCATTTTTGTGTGTTAAGTAAATATTTGTAGTGATTATCAAACAATACATGAACTTGAACCAAATAGGAAATTATTGCACGGTAGCTGAAGAGCGTAAAATGCGAATCAACTGTTTGTTCATGCAACTAACTTCAAGTTTGTTCCGTCCGGCATAATGAATAGGCATCCGTTTACTGTCCGCTGACTTTGCGCACTGAGTCGACTTTCAAAAAAGTCAAAATAATTTCATAATTTAATTGAAATGCTGCTTGCGATTTGCCACTGTTACCTTGTCGCGAATTACGACCAATCTGAGTATAAAAGCAAGCAACATGTGTTTAATCAGAATCAAATCAATTTAACTCAAGAACCATCAACATGTATTCTCAAGTAAATACTCTAAGCTAAGTTTTCAACAGTTTACTTAAGTTTTACTACTTTATTCCAGATTGTTGTATTTTGCGGTCTTGTGGCTGTTGTCCTTGGTGGTGTTTACGAATTACATGGTGAAGGACATGTTGCTCCAGTGGTGAGTGTCGTTCCAGTGGATCATGATCATCACAATCATGGAGATTATTACGTAAATATATAATTTAAAAAGTAGCTACATCAATTTACTTATTTTGGAAATATTAGGCATATCCAAAATATGCATTCAAATATGGAGTCGAAGATCATCATACTGGAGATAAGAAGGAACAGTATGAAGAGCGTGATGGTGATGTCGTCAAGGGCGAGTATTCCCTTGTTGAACCGGATGGTACCATTCGCACAGTCAAGTATACTGCTGATGACCATAATGGCTTCAATGCTGTTGTTCTTAAGAGTGGCCACGCTGTGCATCCTGTTCCAGTTGTTCATAATGTTGTTGATCCTGGATATGCTCACGCTGGTTATGAATACCATTGAATTATCCACTCAAAATTATATTAATAGTACTGCATCTATAAAATGACCAAAAATAATGATTTATGTGTAGACATAATGCTTGTAGATATTTATTTAATAGAAAATAAATTATTTTCATGATAACTCATTTGTTTGTCTTATATATATATTGAATGATTTACCTAACCATAAAATAAGAATAAATTTTATTCAGAACTAGCTAAAACTTACTTTTAATATAACGAAAACCGCAAAGTATGCATATAAATTAGTGTGTTGTTTGTCTTCTCATAACTATTGTAATAAATTTTTCTGAATTTTATAAATTACATATTTGTGAAGAGCGGTAGATTTTTAACAAACGCTGACAATTTCATCAAAATATCTTAAGAATTAAAAAAGTTATTAAAGTTTAAATGGGCACAGAAGCAGAAGGGCACAGAAGCGCACAGAAGCGCACAGTAGCGCATAGCAGCGCACAGCAGCGCACCTGAGTGACAGAGATCACATGCACTTTTGGCTTAACGCTGATTGGCTGAAAATCCATGATGGCCGCTCTTATGGCATTTGCATGCATGGTAACTAAGGAGATTTCCTAGCAACCACGACTGCACGTATACCTATCTCTTTTTATCGATACTTTATTACGCGGGTCATTATGCGCCTATTGTGCTCCCATAAGAATTACATGGGGCCAATTAAAAATTGATAACTTTTGATCTATCATAGATATTGAAATAATTTAAACGGATTCTGAAAGTATAGTTATTCCGTAAAATAATATCAAAAATTGATGATAATTGAATTTTTTGTTATTGTTTAATTTTTGCATTGAACAACTATTCAATATAATTCCAATAATCGCATTCTTTCATTTTCGTAAACAAACTGGAGGCTTTAAATACACTGTAACAAGCAGTACAACGACTCTCTCAGCCACCGAGCCACCTTATAAAACGATAAAATTAATGAAACCATAAATTTCACTTCAATTATGATACAGCTTTATTTTATAAAAATAAATATAGCATACGACATAAAACATGATATTTTATGAGTTGGACGCTTGATTTTATAATGATGTTTATAATGAATAGCAAAAGAATGCGTAGAGTCATTGATGCATGGCGAGGGGTGATAAACAACATTAGGAGACCATAGATAAATTGCTTTGAGATAGTATGAAGAATAGTATTGTAGTTGAGGTATATGTACATGAAGTCACAGTCGGAGATCCAAATCCAAGCCGATTAATGATGCCAGCCACCGTAGCCTGCGGGGGCGGCCACAACCGCTTTGACAACGGTCGGATGTACAGCATGTCCGGATCGGGTGACTACCGCGTTGAAGCCATTGTGGTCATCGGCGGTGTAGTGAACAGTGCGAATAGTGCCGTCAGGTTCAGCAACTGAGTATTCACCCTTGACCACATCGCCATCGCGTTCCTCGTGTTGAGATTTATTATCCCCGGTGTGGTGGTCTGTTACCCCGTATTTGAATCCATATTTAGGATAGGCCTGGAAATAACTCATATATAATTCGGCACGACTATTCAAATTGAAATTAAGTACATAGTAGTCGACAGCATGACCGCCACCGTGGCCGCCCAAACCACCATAGCCTCCATGTCCGCCCAAGCCAGCGTAGCCTCCATGACCGCCCAAACCGCCATGTCCAAGTGAAATGATCGCTGGGGCGGCATGAACTATGGGAGCAGCATGGACAACTGGAGCGGCGGCAACTGCAACCACGTGCGCTGGACCTGCATGAAGATTTGAATTGGCGTATGATGATGCATGACCAATAAGACCTGCTTGGGCATAGGCCACAAGAGCGCTAATTGTCAAAATCTATAATAAATATACAAATAAATAAATTAAATGATAATAATTAATTATTTAGCTCTAAGTACCTTGGTGAACATTGTGGTATCACTTGTGTTACTTAAGGCTTGTTGTGTTGCTGAAGCACTGGTCAGTACTGCTTTTCGAGAATCAATTGCGACGCTTTTATACAGCCAGAGTTAACCCAGACCACGAAACGTTCACCACTATGTCGAAGATAATTATTAAAAACGCATTTATTATGTATGCTGCACTAAAATGGCGTAACAAAAAAATGCAAAATTCTAGCGTGTGCCACCACCTCGTCGAAAATTGAGTGGTGGTCATCTGGACGTGCTGCGCGTAAACAAAATGCAACAAATAATAAAGCCACTTGGTTGAAAGTGCTAAGAGTACTTACGTGGCAAAAGGAGATCAAACTTTATAAAAATCCACCTACAATAGTGTTGCATTAGTTAAATGTAACACTCACACTCTCACTTGACTTGAAATATAGTTTAGCAGAAATGCGTTCGCAATTCGGCATCTTTTATGATTATATTCAATGACCTGAAAATTTTATGGTCGCTCTGCATGACAAGTAAATAAATAAACTTATCATATTTTTAATTTTCGAATGCACGTAAGTATAACTTTTACTCTCGTATATTTTTGCTGGAAAGTGCATAAAGCATGATTGTACTACGTTTGTTAAGAAGTGCATATAAGAATTGCATTTAAAATTTATAGCATTTAGCAATACATTTAAATATAATTTGTAATAGCTCGAAAGAAGGCGTTCCATTCTTTGGCAAACTTGTTATTCTTGTGCTGTACAATTACGTATTGTCAATTTAGTTCTCGTTCCTCGTTATTGCAAGATACTATGAATAGGACAATTTTGAATAAATCTAGATTAATTAATTGTTTCATTTTATATGTTTTAACATTTAACAAGTATTACATTAAACTTATTTTGTAATGCCTACTTGATGAGTGTTATGATTACGCTTGGTCAAATATTTGTAGGCAATTATATTAAAAAGAACAAACTCAAAAATTACGATTATGAAATATTCAGTTAACACTTTTTATACACGCCTATATTTCACATCATTAACGTTGAATTGTAGTAATTGCAACGATTATAACCGTATGAATGAAAATTACCAAGCACGCTTACATCTGATAAAAGTGCATCAGTGGAAAATCAGCGTACTATTACGCAAAAGACAATAAACTAATAATGGGAGACTCGACACACAATGCATAAAAATTTAGCGTAATATCAAATATCTCGGCAAAGTCGTTAAGGTAATAGGTTGAAATCGGTTACATAATCGGCAACGTGCGAGGAAGTGTAACAGTACCTATGGATTTTTGTTTACGGAATGAAAATTCATACTGATTGAACTTATCAGATGCTGTTACGCGTCAGCAAACTGTTTCGAATATTTATGATTAATGCACAATCGTAAATCGATCGCATTGTAAACTCTGTGCGGTTATTTAAATATTGCAATAACATTTCAATAAGATATGTTAGGTTGAAACACGTCAGTAATGAATGAAGAAAGCTAATGGAAGTAATGAAAGTAATCAGTGAGTTATCATGTCGCATCCGTTTAATAAGTTTTAAAAGCATACCTACGTGTTGCGCAATTTTAAGTTTTACAATTTCGATCAAAACAGGGCGATCGTAAGCCAATACTAAATCAATTACTTCCGCGCTCCTTGCGTATGCAAACTGCGCGAATGCACGCACGATTGATCGCACTCGCGCTGATATTCACCTTACTTAAAGTGGGCAGTTTATTTGTGGCTAGGATTAATGAAATGCTAAACGACGATAGAATTTAGCAAGCTTAAGATATTTAAATTAGCAAACGTGCTGTTGCAAAATAATTGTTAATTTCTTTTCAAGTTATTTAACCGTATTTCTATTGTGACATTTTCCTACTGATATTTTGCTGATATGCACTTAAGCTATTGCATTACTTTAAATAATTATATGAAATTAATTCCAAAGATTGGAAATGCAGATTAATTAAATTTTTTTTGCATGACACTGAACTGAAATTTCGTAAATTGAATATTTACATGGAATTCTAATTAAAACACAAATGCAAATGTATTGGATATTAATGAAGTTATTGAGTTCAATGTGTAATTTACACATGACATGCAGTCATGCAAGAGCACAAATCGAACAAATCAATAATTTATTGCGCCAAAGAAATTACATTGCTGAAAACAAAACAATTTGCAAGTTAAATTATGTACCAATTTCGTAAATGCATTGCGAATTCGTGAATAATTTCATCACTGGCAAAGTGTTATACTTGTTTTAATTAAACATGTCTGTTGGTCAAACCTAATTATTATAGGTTTTGTACAATTGCGAATTTGTTTTGCTATTTTAATGGTGATATTATGATAATTTAATATTAACACAAATTCTTGATTACTTGTTCTAAATATATCAAGTTATGTTGATTATTAATTAAGGTATGATTTCATATTTTACTTGATTTAGAATTAAATTGCTTTTCATAAGTATTCTCATAGTGCAAACGTTTCTATTTACATTTTTTCAAAGCTGAAATATTTTAACCAACTTTAGGCTATGTTTATAAATGGTATTAACATTAGCAGGCAGTTTTCGTCGTTCTTATTGAACTAATGCAACGCCACGCTCTGATAATTTCAGGATCTATCTGGCCACAGCGTGCAAATTTCACGAGTTCTTAATGCACACAATATATATGGTGCTCAAATTACCTACTTAAAGGCAGTTTGGTGCAGCGCAATAATTTTTAAAACGTTGTATAAACATTACAAGGAATGTAAAATTATAATGAATATTTTTGATTGCTTGACTCTGTAATTAGACCTGTATTTGATTTAACAGCAGATGCAATTTCGGTATTGAAGTAACCCGTTATTAACAATCATAAATCTACACACTGAATTACCTCTTTGAAGTGATTAATAAAAACTATGTTTTTCCAATTACATAACAAATTCTGAAGCAATAATATAAATGGGTAAATCACATTTAATAAATGCGATTTGATGCATGAAGTATCAATATATTGAAAATAACAACAGATACGTATAGTATGCCTTTAACAACACTAATAAATAATAATGATATAATATGTTCATATGCTATAAACAATTATGCCGTTTCGAATTTGTACGAGTTAAAATATTATAAATATATATTGTACTTAATCATTACATTGCTTAATAGAAATAATATAAAAAACAAGTCACATTTTTATGAAATGAAAAACTATAACAACTATAACAATACCGATACATAAAGAATAAGAAAATCCCCAGTGGCATATTTACAGATTACCAAATCAATCAATCAATCAATCAATCGAATCATTTCGTTAAGTAACGTGCGAGAATATCATCGTCATTGCCATGTGGTCGTCATTATTAAATCAGTCAAGTGTTAATTATTTTGCTCATGCCTAATTAGTAATGATTTATGATGTTGGAATGTGTTAATTAATGATCAATTTATGTAAGTTTACTACTAAATTATTTCATGTAGTTGTAATGTGATTTCAATGTTTGTAGCCAACAAGATGTAATGGTGCAGCATGAACAGGCGCAGGAGCAACGTGAACAGGAGCTGGTGGTGCAGCAGGATGAATAGCGTGTCCTGATCGAGATACAACCGCATTAAATCCATTATGATCATCGGCTGTGTAGTGAACAGTACGCAGAGTTCCATCAGGCTCAAGCACACTGTATTCTCCCTTTACCACATCACCATCTCGCTCTTCTGCTTGCGATTTATGATCGCCAGTGTGATGATCCTCGACTCCATATTTAAATGCGTATTTTGGATAAGCCTGAAAACAATTACAATTAAGAATGATTCAACATATTCAGAAGTTATGCTTAATGGTTACGGGTTAAGTTTAAGGTGAATGTAACAGTAACACAACTTTTACTTTATTATTATCGACAAAATTATGTAATCCCATGGAATAATGAGAAATGTAAATTGCACGTTTTCTTGTAATCTATTGAAAGTGTTAATGATTTTAATTTAAAGCTAGTTCATTAACATGCGCTCATTTGAAATGAATGGCAGTTGAGTCGAGTTTAAAATAGTTTTGCATAAATTGTGTGTCATTCAAATGAGTATAATTAAATGAAAATTGCAGCAGTTTAAACTTTGCATTGAGAGAATGCAATTTACAATGGGACATTTCATCACAAATTTTATAATAAGCGTCTTTTAAGTTGTTTAATTAAGCGGTGGCATAAATCACGATTTGATAATGAATGTAAATGAAATAACTCACCACGTAATCAACGGCCGGCGCTGCTTTAATAATTGGAGCGGCTTTTATGATTGCTGGCGCTGCAGCTATTGCATGTCCATAAACTGCAGGTCCTGCATATCCATGGCCAGCAGGCAACAGCCCTGCATAAGCGCCCACAAACAGCAGTAGCATTTGCAGTAATAGGATCTTAAATAACAGCACTCATAAAATTATGAAATCGCAATAAGAATTTAAAGTGCCATGTAAATATTATGCTAAATAGTTGAATGCATACCTTCGTAAACATTTTGAATAACCTACTAATTCTTTGAATATTATTATGGTTGTGCTCTACACTCAATTGGGCTTTTATTTAACAATTTCTATAGTTTTAAAGTTTGCGAATGTTTCTATCAAGAGACACTGGATGCAACTGGGCATTGGATTCGCCTTTTGGCATCTTTTATACTACGCTTTCATCGGTTCGCGCTCGTGAATCGCATCGTTTTGCGATCCCACAAAAGCATCTCAGCAAAAGCGATGTTAATTTCGTCCATTCACCAAATGGGCATATGTTGGCCATAGACCGTATGTGAAAAACTTGCGCACGAAACCCCGCATAGTTTTGAAGTGATAGTGTAAGTAATTACTCAGCGAACGTAATAGATTTTGTACCCACTTTAGAGTTGTCAATGGCAGGAAAGTATACGCGGTCAGACGATTGTAAATCTACGGGCAAGAAATTGAATGTTGCGAAGGTAATGGTATTCGTAATCTCGGAGCTCTTTAACTGCGCTGCTTTTTATTATCTCATTGCAGGCGCGCAAGACACGACTTTTTGCCTTTTTCCAAATGCGTTTTTGTTCATAATGAGTTTGTAATAAGTTAGTTTAACGATTATATCAACGAGGTATGTCACGTTTGTACTTAATGACAATTTAAAAAATATATTATATTGGTATATATCGTATACAGAATAGGAAATATTAGTACCATTGACGTAAATATTTTTACGATATAATTAATTAAACAATACTTATTTTGTTAACTAACATGAATGCATCTACAATTTCAACCATTATTAGTTATTATAGATGCAGTAAATCCAGACCAGGGTGTGGCTTTGTTAAGGCAATTGCAATTGAGAGTACGAATGCGATTGCACATCGGCTGAGAGTGTGGAGAATGCAACGAATTGAATGCAATGCGATTTTGGCCGCTATTAAATTTACTAACGTTTTATTCAATGCACTCGAATGTCCCACTGTTGCACGCTGCAAAAACACGGTAAGTAACACACGTATCTATCATCTACATTCTTAATTCATCTACTTGCAGTTTTTGCATCGGATATGCAGTGCGTTACGTTATTATTCAGCTAAATGTATCAGCGCGCTGCATTACAAAAAAGAACTTTCACTTGCACTGAATTTTGAAACAAGTCGGTATAACTTAAAACAGTCTCCATTGCAAAAATTCTAAAGGATTATACAGTAGTTCATCGCGAATTTAACAAATGATAATATCACAATTGAATTATATAAAATTTAATTATAAAATTTTCAATCACTGTATGCCAAACGTAGTAAAAAGATCGCTGATTCTGGAAAGTTATTATGCGTAAATGTGCTCAGTTTAAATTTATTGCATCTCCCTTTTGAAGACATGAAAGTTAATTAAATATAACACGATACGTATTCTAATTGGGGTTTCGTATAAAAATGTGAATCACATTAACTATAAACTACCCATGAGGAATGTGCGGTTTTAGAAAAATATTCTACGTATCTGTATCGTGCAAAGAGCTCACATTTAATCCTGAATTCACTCTTACTTGTTACCCATGCATGTATCTCTAATTTCACATCACATGCTTGGTTCTATTTCCTTATGTTTGTTATTCACAGAGTGATTCAAGCAACTGAATGCAAATAATAAAAAATGACCATTCCTATGACCAAGCATGACCAAGCATAAAGTTATACGGTAAATATTAAGGTGAGTTTTGAATTAATGTTTTATTCATCATTCGAGAGGAACTCATATGGAAGTAAAAGTAAAATGAATCGTCTATTCGCAGATCCTGTGTAATGCTGTTACTTAACTATTTTGAAGTAATTCAACTATCGTCCTTGCATAAAATGTAAAACGCATTAAAGCGTACCACATTCAATTGAATATGCGATTAGAAATGAAACCTAAACGCTGTGCGCTTACGTAAATTTTCTTCTTTCTTCGTTACCTTCTTCTTTTTGGTTGGCAAATAGTTGAATTTAAAAATGCTTAAAACAAATGAAAAAATGAAGTATGCTTCATAACGGCAGCTAATTACTCTGAAGTCTTATTCTTTTGAATGATATCTTCCGGTCCAATAATAACAATGTGCTTAAGAATCTTGGATATCACCTCAACCTTTTCCAATAAACGTGCCATATGTCGTGCACCTGTATTTTCATGCAGGATTACTTCTTTCTGCTCAAAGTTAATATCAGCGGCCTTCCCTTCAATTAGTTTATTAATGACCATCTGCATCTGTAACAATCTCCTATCAGGAATAAACCTATATATTCCTAAAACTGGATCTCGAATTTTATAAAATATATGTGTATCCAACTCCATTTCGTGTTGTTGTAAATAAAACATATAATAAATTATAATTCCCATCAGGGCAAAATCTTCTTCGGTTAAAGCGCTATTTCTAGCGTTCCTATGAATATTTTTTATAGAAGCTATGCTTACAAATTTCATAATTTCCATCTTATTCTTGGTCATTGATATCATATCGGCATATCTATAAACATCGGCTTTGGCAGATACAAAGCCGGAAACACTTCCCTCATTATGGTTACTTAGACCACCAGCTCTTAAACGAGTACCAATCAAGTGCCTCTTATACTTTTCCTTGTAGTATCGATATACATCCACAACGTATTGCTGAATGGTATAGCTTTGGACCTGGTTTGAATAACTAATTTTGCTATCTTCCAAGTTCAGAATTAACGTTATTGCATACAACTTGACAAAGGATAGAGATATGAGCATAAACAATCCATACACAATATACAGATTAATGGTCTCGACGAGTAGCGGCACATTCGGCAAATGCGAACTAAAGTTGAGTGACGATAAAAGTAAACTATATGAAGCAACATCAAAAGTTCTAAACGTTTCCATAGTTGCCCCATACAATGGACATAGGAAAATCGCCACCATCAAGCATATAGTGAGTTGATATATAAATAAGCCCAGCATCTGCGGCCCAGCTTTCTGTATTGTGCGCTCCATAATTCGAAAAACCATTCCAAAATGCAGAAATTTCCATAAACGCAACGTGGCCAATGCAATTAATATTCCATAGATTATAGTCATCGAACGGACTAACGCCATTACACGAAAATAGCTGACAAATGTGTTATTGTCCGCATCAGCAAGTTGATTAAGTAGCACAGAAGTTTCTTGTTTCTTTACGAAGTATAGTGCAATCAATACTATACTCAATAGAGATAGTAAAATATCCATTAGATTCCAGAAGTCCCTGAAGTAGTTGTGTCTGTATAGTATTATATATACACAGCGTTTAGTTATCATAACAACTATGATTATAATCAGCAATAAAAGTAAAGAAGCGCTGAACAATTCTTTATACATATTCACATATATCAGAGAAACAGTGAATATCTGTACGCTTTTCAGGATCCTTCCAGCAGGCGATCTTTCAATTATTATTCTCACTGCATTGAATATGTTCGCGTTTGCATTATACGTGAGAAATTCAATGAAAAGTACTTTTGTATTTATATCAATCCAGTTTCTTTGTCGAAGCAAATTCATGATAAACTGTGAATTCTTCAAGTTCCTTCCTAGTGGTACAACATATCCACTTCCATTATAAGTTTCCAATAGACCTAAAAATAAAATCAGTTTGAAATTTCGCGCCTTACAATATGAGGTTGAGTACTAACCAAACGCAGGCGTGATGTCTGCACCGATATAGTAAACCGCGTTGTCGAAAGCTGATGCTTGGTTAGAACATAACATTCGTTGACTTTTCATTAGTTCCGGTCTTGTGCAGTTCTGCGTTCGCCTCTGTTGTCGCAGTTCAACGATTCCAAGCACTTTAGTGCAAAAATCAGCCATTATTCCGGCATCATTTGAGTACCACTTATCATACCACGCTTTTGGATGAATTAAAGGTAAGATCACGTTTTCTAAATAGTCGTATATGCTAAAGGGTAAAAATATGTTAGTTAGGGACTTGTTCGACAAAAATTTGCAACGTCATACTCTGACATCGTCTTTATATCCTCCAATCTGTTTTGACCATGTGCATACACGCTGTCCTTCACCATCATACGCAGAGACCTGTTGCTTGTGATAATTTCTTCATTGTATTGGACTATACATACTACGTACAGGATAATAATGAACACCAAAAATAGACACATGTCTTTGAATAGGCTTGCTACATCTTGTCGAAGTGATATAACATCTCTCAATTCCTATAAAAATATGACAATACTAGATTAAAACGCTTCAGAATCTGAGATTAACTGACAGCACGTTCACTCGATGTGAGAAGCCTGTAATGTTTTTTGAAGTACGGTCGCAGTAACACTTCACCAAATACCCGAAAAAGCAATTCTCGTTGCCTCTCGATTTCATTGATAATTGCTTCAAATTGATAAACCAGTTTTGTCGTCTAGAACAAATTTCAATGTTATTAAGCAGAATAATATGGATTAAACACACATACAATGCCTAGTTTATACCGAATAATATTCTGCACACTAATGAACACATTCTCCCAAATAATAATGGAAATGATAAGCGAAGTAATTGTAACACACATCCAAATATACGCAGTTTGAGTTGGTATCCAGAAACCAAACACCACCAAATATACGAAGCACAAAGTTATCCAAATTACCAGTAAATATGTAATATTGCGCCGTATTTTGGACGAAAAATATTTGACTGGTATGGCCAACACTCCTGCTACAGTAATATGATTACTATTTCTAAAAAATAAATTTATACCCACTGCGCCTAACAAATTTAGAAGACTTACCGAAGAAAGAAGACAATTGTCAAATGAATTGCGCTATTTATAACACTGGTTAAAATGGAATAATTTACCAGTACGAATGAAAATCTGAATCGGCCATAACCAAACGAGTCAGATAAAGTCAGTGTTGGCTGTCCAGTTAAGAAAATTGTAAGCACATAGCAAGTATAAATCATACTTAGAATAACAGTGATTCTCTCCAAGTATGTTAAATCTTGATCGTCGCGTATAAACATATTCCAAGTATGTCTTCCGTCGTAGTAAAATCGAAAATACTTTGTGATACTTAACGCAACTGAGTCAGTTTTTATCGGCTTTTCCACTCTCTTGTATTTATGATAATGTACGTGCCTCTTTAAAACTGAGAACCAACTGTGCACTTCGAAATGGTATTTTTGTTCAGTTTGTAAATCGAATACACTCACGTATTTGCAATACCAAGTGGGGTATAAACCGATACTATCGGTCCAAAGCAAAATGGTTTCAATATGACCTAAATGCGAGTCGTTTGCCAAAATATACCAATCGACACTATCACGTTGCAGCAATTTACAGTCCGGATCCGGGTAATTTATAACGTGCGGCTAAAAAAACGTGCGATTAATAATAAATTATTACCGCTCAAATTATAACATCGCAACAATGTAAAATTACCTTTGATTTGCCATTCTGACCATACAACTGTACCATAATATTAGCTGTTGTGCCTGAATCGTTGTATGATCCTGTTCTCACAATCAGCATGTAGCAGTATCTATCATTTTTTAAATTATCCGCCAGAAAATAAATTTTGTCACGGCCAAATATACGCGGGACTCGTCTCAGACTCAAGGCTAATGCAATCATATACATCATAAGTACCACTGCCACGTGTGCGAAGATCAGACGATTTAGAACCTCTATCGTTTTAAATTCTATATTATACTCCACCTCCAACCTGTGATCTATCGACTTGTAGTAAATGCTGTGTAACGATGAATGTTTGCAATTGCATTGAACAACTGGTTTTTCTTTTTGAATTATAACATTCGTCTACAACACGTGGATATGTAATGTTAAACAATAAGTAAGCAATACACATTTTTCTATACCTTGCATGCTAACGAAGCTGTCCAGATATGGTTTTCGAAATCATAAGTAATGCAAGAGACGGCAGCTACTCGAATTTCGTATGGTACCAAAGAAGCGGTACTGAGCTCCTGAAATTTTTGAGTATTAATAAGGTCTTTTAATTAAAAGTGATTGGGGCCATACTGGTAACATATCCACATGCGGAGTTACAGCCATATAAAAGAAACAATCTTTATCGCTTAGTGGATATGGGTTTTCAATTAAAAGTGTATCAGGCATTGTCGAATCAACGATAGTATTCGATAATTTCTTCTCGAAATGCTTCATTCGTGGTCTTTCATTGATGCTCAATGCTATATTAAACTTTGCATTTGAGTTGGCAAATTTAAACATTATTACGCACGTTTCTTGCCTCTGTAAATTCACGCGGTGTACATTCATCGTGGCATCAATTTGTCGCCAGATTTGTGCCTCCGGGCGTCTCACTTCATAAGACAAAAATTCAGGTATTTCATCGGTTATATTAAACTCCAGTTTATATTGGGCAGCGTCAATTTGTTTATTGTTCTGATGAAAGTGAATGTCAACGATGTCGCCCGACAACTTGGACGTTGGCATCATCATGTCTTTATTGTAATTACTGAAAATGGCAACAACATCATCGTCATCTGAATCCTGAAATTTCCTTGAAGGAATGACCGTCACATCCCCAAAATCCATTCGTTTAGTAGCAAGTTTTTGTCCTTCATCTTTGGTGATACGAGTCTTGCTATAATTTGAACTCATTGTATATTCTTCGCCCTTTTGCAATGATTCAGCGACTCCAAGTGCCGTATCTCGAATTATATCGATTGCATCCTGTCTAAATGCCCCTTCGGCGGGCGATCTGTATGGGAGTGCATAATCTGGATAGTCTTCGGTAATTGCACTATCGCTCATGTTTTGCACGACTGCTTGAGTCGTTGTAGTACCGGGCGTTGTAGAACCTTCATCTTGTGGTTCATCTTTTTCCGCATCTTCAAGCAGTTTATCAGTACATCTCTGATGCAGGCTACAATTTTGTTTTAAAAGTGTTGTATTGCTACCTAAGTTTAATTCTTTACTCGACTTGTTCCTTGGTCTTTTTTTCATTGTATTTGGCATATTCGGATTTAGCCATGCTATTCCGAAAAGCAGCTGCAATGCTGGAACAGTAACTCCCAAGGTTTGATTTGTATTCATTGGTCATTTTGCTACCGGTTAAAAACATCGGCAACATGGTGGCAATTTGTTCATAGGCGTTATTGTTTTTTTTAACAAACTGAAAGTAATTAATTAAGTTTTAAACAGTCCAATCTTTTACGTAATAAGTTATGTTATGATAAAGCTCACTGAAGTTAGTTGATTCATCATAAATATCTTGTGAGCTTGCTTTATTTCAGGATCCATAGAAGATTGTGCTAATTCCTGCATGAAGATATTTATGTAATCAAGACCTCTGAGATCATTCAATTGTTGAGCTTCTTTAATAAGCTTTGTCAACGTTTGAATTTTCTCCGCGGTAAGTTCCACTTCATCAACCTAAATTCGTAAATATTTATTCGTAATTAATAAGTAGTATTTACATTATGATATTATGATATTTTACCTGTACGGGAGGAATTCTATAATTGAAAGTATTTCCTAATATATCTGAACCTTCAGCTTCTAGGTTTTGCAGTGGTTGTCCCTTAATTGATGCAAGCATCATTTCAAATTCCAAGGTGGGTGAAGATGCGACCAAGATTCCTTCAAATTTAAATTATAATATTTATGACCAAATAAATAAGTGGTACACCTGAAAAATCGTACTTTCACCTTTATTGATTTGATATACTCTTGTATACGGCTGATATATTTTGAAATGTTTGTCAGTTTGTGTACATTTTACGGTAAATTTCGTTTCCATACTTTTGCCAGCAGCAGGAATAATTGCACATTGTTGTTCGGTAACTTTAGGAATTGTTTGCACTCGCTGCCATGCAGTGAAGTTGCCATGTGCTCGTATAAAGTAGGTGGCCGAGTAACTTAAAGTGTTGGCATTTAGCGTCATACGTCTTTTATTGTCCCAAAGTGTAAGTGTACCTGGTATTATTTCTAAAATAAAAATTGCGTTAATTGTTTAGGAATAAGCAACCCGATAGTGATAAATACTTGCGCCCGTAGATTCCGTCATTGACCACCTTGGTGGAATGTCGTAAAAGTCTGGACAATGTTCGTTGGCGGGTACTAATTTGAGCGAAACCGTTACTTTAGGATCTGATTTCTCTTCATCTTGCAGGTCGCAATTTGTTTCGCATACTATGTCCACTCTGCAAGAATCCTTCTCCTCAACAAGTATTTTTTGTGATTTTGATATGACTTGGCCCCGATAATTCACAAATGCTTTATACAGCACCGTTGGATAGCATCTATTTGCTATTTGTTTAATTTTCAGTTCTGAAATTAGTGCGTTTATATATTTTGCATTAA
Organism: Aleochara curtula; assembly: GCA_963978815.1. Lineage (NCBI taxonomy): Eukaryota > Metazoa > Arthropoda > Insecta > Coleoptera > Staphylinidae > Aleochara > Aleochara curtula. Next base: position 1,521,032 of record OZ022219.1, read on the forward strand.
ATGACAAAATTGCTAAACTGCGTTGGGTCTCTATATTTACCATTAGCTTTAAACTTTTTACACGTTGCATTCGAACAGTCGTCAAATTTCTCAGCGGGAGTACATGTTACGTCCCAATTAACTGCTCGCTTTGTATCAAAAAACTTAGATTGCCTTATATCCACCAGATACATCTCACCATCTGTCACATATTGAGTGAATCCCTGTTCAAACTTGAGAATGGGTGGCTCCGAATAGTACGCAAAGTTGCACTTTAATTGATTGGAATGTTTTATATATGATACGCTTGTATTTAATGTAATTACCTCTTTCGTTGTTTTACCGCCATTTGACTCCTTTACTACCACTTTGAGGATATATTCCCCCGCTTTGTATTTATTTGCTGGTAGTGTCACCATAATTTTCGCGTTGGGAAAAACGTAACCTTTGTCTGGTACTTTTTTTGGGTGCATATACCAAAACATATCAGTAATCTGACTATTTGGACATGGAAGCGTGTACGTGAAAACCTGATTGTAAACGTAGTATGTAAACCTAGTTTCTGGACTAAAATTATTTCAGAATTTAGGAATAAATATTTCCGACATCAACAAGGATAATAAATACCATTTCAACTCTACTTCGGGATTGCAAGGGTTTTGACACAAAACCGGACAATTTAGGAATAAAAATATTAGCACAATTACAGACCACATTGCACATTGCTTTATTACAAAGTGAATTGTTTTCACAAAATAATTGAAACAACTAATAGCAAATTGTTTCTGTAAAATCTTGAGTAACTTGATCAAATTAAAAATAACTTTTACGCCTCGGTATTGCTTTTTCGCAACCCTTAGTTACGAACGTGCACTTGTTGATGTTCGCTTCCGCGAAATTAATTTAAAGCCTGGAAGTAAAAATTAATAAATATTCCCTCATTTCATGCTACTAATCTCATATGTCAACTTCTTGGTCGGTACTTTTAAAATGTTGACATACAAATTAATTAATTGACATACAAAATAAGCGGTTTATATATTACTTTATTCTCGGTGGTGTCTTTAGCTTGTATCGGGACTCTGTGAGGTCGTTCCTTCCAGAGGGAAACAGCTCATTACCTATTTAATTCTATGTTATGATGGACGTCGCACTCCCAGACATTTGGAATAGAATCGTCAATACTGCATGTCGGTAGTGTGAGTGGCCCTCAAGACACCCTCCCCAGCTCTAAATCCTCTTGTGGAACCACGAATTGGTATCTCGGCACAAGAAGGTGCTGGATCATTGGTTCTCACCCGGTGATTGTCCTATCCAACCCTGAAACAAGAATACTTTGTTAGTATAAAATAATACAAAAAGAATACATGAAAACTACGATAACTACAAAGATATAAGAACGATAAAGTTTGGCACGTGCCGATCAGTTGTGACCTGAGGGTAGCTACGTCCAAACATATGTCTACCCACCACAGGGAAGCATCCGAGATTTAACACCAAAAATAAATACAACACAAATAATATCATTTCTGGAGGTTCTCCTCCTTGAATTTAAATCGTCCTTTACTCGCGGTTGAATAAATAATAACGATAAAACGAAAACGCGCCCGACGACTTAGCGAACGATAAATAACGACTGGCTACAGTCCAGAACGGCACTATCCTTTCTGTAGCCACGACATAATAATATTGTGGTTGCTGCTGCATGTTGGTGGTATTGGAACGGATTCTTGGATTCCTGGACTTCTTTCCTTCTCCTCGGACAACTCTTCTTGATGGCATCTTCCCTCCTTCTGAGCAGCAACAGCAACTGGCAAGCTAAAAACACCCGATCGCGAAAAACTACTACTAAGTTGGTCTTAAGGACCCGCGTAAAAGTCAGAAAGACTTTGAACGTCTGTGGAGTCAGAAGAACTCAGTCTATATCGTTGGAGTCGGAAGGACTCTTGCGTAAGGTGATACTCACTAATTATTGTTCACAATTTGTGCCACAATAAATTTTCTAAAGTTGCTCCACTATTACAGTTTGTAACTCTGCAAATAATTTTTTTATGATGAAAATCATATTAAAGAGCGTTAAATGATTAATAAATGCTGAAAATTTCAACTTGATATCTTAAAAAACAAAAAAGTTATAGGAGTTTAAAGTTTAAAAAAACAGTGCCACTGGTGTTACGCTCGCACTGCACCCGCGCAAATTCGCACCTGCTGCTACCGGCAACAGTAGGAATGCAATTATTATCGCGCTCTCTTGCTCCTGTAACATTGATTAGTAGAAAAAATTGCCGCAAATCCATGATGGCCGCTCTTATGGCCTTTACATGCATAGTAACCATGGCAACCAGCGCTGAGCAACAGAGGCCGTATATAGCGTTCTCTTTTCATTAATGCTCATTCGGTGATTTGTTCTTTGGTACTTATGAATGACACGTGTATCTTTAAATCGTTGTAACTATTGACACAATTGAGATAATTAAAAAATTTAAAAAGCATATAAATCTTGGATTCTTCCTTGATAAACTGACTCGTATTATTTTTAACTAATTAGTCTTAATACTACGGAGCGCCATAATGAATTACGGATATCCTAATGGTAGTAAATTAATGAAAATTATTGAAATAATTTTTGGTTTAAGTGCAAATTTGGATAAATACATACTTGTAGGGTAATTATATTAATTAGAAAAATTATAAAAAAATTCTATCTTTAATAGATTATGAGTAAATTAAAAGTTACAAAAATTATCAAGTTATTTAAAAAAATGTAATTGAAGGACTTCTAAAAGTTTTATAGCTTTGAAATTTTGTGTGGTGATGCACAGTTAGATGTTATATTTTATTCTGCTTAAGGTAAATTAATATATATAAGTGTTTTCTTGGAAAAAAATCTCAGAGTTGATGTATCAATATTCTGCATGCATAACTTACATAATATCCGTTATTATTGATGAAAAATTTCTGGGTAACTGACATGCTTTAAAGAAATTAACGCACTTTCTGCGAATGAAAGAATTAATTATATAGTTCATATAGTTTTTTCGATATTAATAATAAAGTAAAGTCGTAGTTGCTATTATGCTACTGGTAATTACCACCACTAACACCCCTGCATTCAGTGTGCCAGCTGTATGTATCGTGGGGCAAGTCGGTTACACACCTGGATCTCGTGCTAGCAGCACGCAGCACACCAGGGCACACATTCGTCTAGGCAACAGGTGGCCTACTGAATTCTACGCCTGATACAGGTGCACCGTCTTAGCGAGAGATTTTCAAACGCGTATAGCTCTCAAAGTTATTAACCGATCTTAATGATTTAAAAAGCGTAATCATGTGCATTAGAGCTGCTATAATATTATGTCATCAATTATTTAATTGGTAAATTTTGTCACTCTAAATAATAACATTTAATGTTTAATTTCTCAAAAAATCATAAAAGTAATCTGAAAATTGCAATTTCTATTTTTTATGTAATAATATAATTAAATTATAATTATATACGTGCTCCTAGTTATTTTATGTTAATAGATCATTAAATTCCAGTAGATATATTAAAATTATTATCCGCGGGCTGTTAGCTTTAAATAAACAGTTTAACTAATAATATAAATAAATTAAATATTCCTTCCATCTTTGCTCAATCAGTTGATTGTAATTTAGTATTATTAATACCAGCACTACACTTTAAAAAGTAGAAGATTTGCTCATGTATTCCAGTGTCTCCTGTAATCAAAAGATGGTCAAACATTAATTGTCATTTGCTAGTTATACCCGTGCAAAGCGGGTCCCTGGCAGAACTTCGCCATACACCAATGTACTTTAAATAATAATAAAAAAATATTGGCTGTATGCCCACCCCCGCGACTAGGACGCGTCTGCCAGGAATTATCCTTCACTTTCCTGGTAGCTGCACGCCAGGTGCATGTGTGCATAACCGGCTTGTACTACTGACCTAGTAAGTGCTTCCAAGAATTGGGATTCCACGAAGCAACGGAATGTAACTGAATAATACACAACTAACCGAACGCTTGAAGCAAATGGCCATGAAGAACGAACCAATGCATAGAACAAGCAATTACCGTTTGACTGCTCCAACGCGTGCCAATATGAGAACTAGTTTAAACGAAGAATAACTGCAAATGTTCACGATAAGATTTGTTAAAATTCGCACAAACTAAATGTCACAGAATACATGACATTGTAAGCGAGCGACATATGATCAGCTTGTTGATTTATGAACACACTGTTTGTTCGCTTAGTTGCATATATGCGTGGGTGATGCCTATATTTCCCACGAAATTCAAACTGGCGGCATCATAGATGTTCAGTTTTCTTATTCTTCAAATATTCATTATATAGTAAATAGAAAATCATTGAGTAAACATTGTTATGACAGTTTATATCTTTTAAGCGCCTTAAAGTTTCTGTCCGTAAATCACAGATAATCAATGAGTATTTATTTAAATTTGTAAATAAATGGTGACTAAAATATCCGCAATCTGCTTAGTTGAATAGTCTGATGACTAGAACGCTTCTTGTTATATCCGCATGTAAAGTTTACGAATCAGCTGATGTTTTCATAAGATTTTAATTTCTATTCAATAACGTTGATTTGCTGGTTATACCCGTGCAATCAGCGGGTCCCTGACAGAACTTAGCCATACGCCAATTGACTTTAAATATTAAGATTAATTAATATATTGGCTGTATGCCCACCCCCGCGACAAGGACGCGTCTGCCAGGAATTACCCAGGTGAGACTATTATCAACATAAGTCTCCCTGGGCCGGGTTAATGACTTTGCTTTTCATTTACGTTTAAATGCGAAACAAAGTCAAAGGCAACCTGAAAAAAAAAGAAAACACAAATATATGATTAGTAACACTCCGCTACACGAGTAGCCCCGCTACACGAGTAGCCATGCCGCCCTAAAAAGGAAGTGCCGATTTAAGGGTAAGGATATGCCGACTGTGCCCAACCATCATACACATTATAAATACACAAATTTCTTTAAATATTTCATTAAAGACTCACGGTTTACTGAAGCCCTGTGAAAAGAAAGTACAAATTATAAACAATAAATGCCTGAAAGAGAACGTCGGTTGGCACACTCACAGTCAGCATGGAAAAAGGTTGACCTAATACGAGTTTACGAACTAAGCGCACGCGACGCGGAGCTAATTTAAATCCTGAAAAAGAAGTACATGTTAATAAATATTCACTCATTCCATGCTACTAATATGATACCTCATCATACTTCATACACACACAATAGCTAACGATAAGGGCAATTGGGATAATTATCCTACCTAACCACATATCCAATGATGGGCTCGTTATTAACCGCGCGAAACGAGCGGGGAAGGCACGTGCCTGTTAGCTGTGACCTGGGGGTAGCTACACCCTAACAGACGTCTACCCACCACAGGCTCCCATCCGGGATTTAACACGATACATAAATATACAATGCATAGATACATAAAAATACATAAGATAAATCACGCGATTGGGCATTGAAAAATTAACTTGATAATTAAATGTTTAAAGCCCATATAAATTTAAGATATAAGTTATTCTAAAACGAAAACGCGCCCGACGACTTAGCGAACGATACATAACGAGTGGCCACAGTCCAGAACGGCACGATCCTTCCTCTGGCCACGACGGTAAAATAGCGCACGTTGGCTGTTGCTGCCGTTGGTATTGTCGAATTGTTGAAGCCTGGACTTTCTTCCTTCTTGATATCTGGACATCTCTATATGTTTGGACTTCCTTCTGGATTTTGGGCATCTCCTCGTATGTCATAGTTTTTCTCTTCCTTCTATTCTATTCTGGGCTCCTGGATTATTTGAATTATAAATCAGTTATATTCCTGGTCCTCTCAATTATTATTTTGTGAGTTTCGTCCTTCAAGACATCTGTTTTCTCACTTTTCACATTCACCTGTAAATAAAGTTTTTATTCATCAACTTAACAGTTGATGAATGCAGCAACAGCACCCTAAAATCCGCGATCGCGAAAAACCTACTATTCATTTAGTCTTAAGGACTCCGCGAAATGAGTCGGAAGGACTCTTTACATTTGGTCTTATGGACCATTACTTTGAGTCAAAACGACTCTACTTTATACTTGGTCTTATGGACCATTATTTTGAGTCAAAACGACTCTACTTTGTACTTGGTCTTATGGACCTTTTTTAAGAGTCGGAAGGACTCTGGCGCAATACACATATAATTAAACTTGTTTGATCACTACCACAGTTTGTGATAGCAATCGGCTAAAGGTGCCCCACTATTACAGTTTGTAATAGTGGAGATTCCACTTCGGCGAGCATTACTTGTGGGTCGGCACACAAGCAGTCGCCCCGCTGAGTGTCCCAACGCTGGCCCTCGCCGCATCTGGAACCCTCTGGACGGATGGCTGGAGATGTCATCTGGAACCCTTTGGATGAATGGCTGAAGATGTCATCTGGAACCCTCTGGATGGCTCGTTGGACGGTTTGACGACGGCCGCCTTTAAATATCAAGTCTCTCGCGGCACTCGCGAAATTACAAAAAAATGCCGGCCCGCACTCAAATAATTAAAAATGATTTTAAATGAAAGATTGAAGATCAATCGCGCACTCGAAATTACTTTTCGCGCACTCGAAACTACTCTACGCGCACTCGATCGCACTTTTCCCGGCTCGCGCACCTAAAACAGACAAAATAGATATTAGCATTTTAAAATAATTGGTTTTGAATTAAACTTACTTGACACTTTCAGGCCCGGCGCCCGACTGCTGCATCTTGGAATGGAATGGAACCAGCCTGGAAATGACATCTGAAACAAATATAATTCATTATTAAAATGTACAATAAATACAAAGTTATCAATTGAATGAGACTTACCTACGACTCCTGAAGATGAAACCCAACTGCTGCATCATGGAATAGAATGGGACCAGCCACCTGTAAAAACACGTTAATCTCTGAAACAAAAACAATGTGTTATTAACAAATGCAATATACCACAATGATATGTATAATACTTACATTATACCTACAAGCACCATGCCCAACTGCTGTCTGGAATGGACTGAGTCGCCTGGAATCCTCTGGGTGCCTCATGGATGATGCCCCTCTTGATAGACCAGACCATATCATTCGAATAGCGCCAAATGATAAAGAAAATACTTAAAAATTTAAATGTTTTGATGGACGTCGCACTCCCAGACATTGCATGTCGGTAGTGTGAGTGGCCCTCAAGACACCCTCCCCAGCTCTAAGTCCTCTTGCGGATTGAAATCTCGGCACAAGAAGGTGCTGGATCGTTGGTTCTTTCCCGATATTTTAAGCAAAACTAATATGAATTAAAATATGCAAATACATGAAATGTACAAATTCAGAGTAAGTCTACTTCTCACTGGCGATTAGCAAGCTTACAATTCACAAAGAATAAAAGCAACAGGGAAATGAAATCATAAAATAATAAATTAAATTAATGTTTTAGTACCAACTATAACATAACTCAGCCATTGACTCTTTAATCTAACACTAAGTGCTAGATTAGTATATAATGAGAGTTGGTTACACAGATGCCTGTGCAATGCAGTTGATTTTGTTGATTTTCACCTGATAAATATAATGGGACGCAAGCAGAATTGCGTTTTCGAGAAATAGACCTCGTAAGGTCTAGTAGCAGTATTCAGAAATACTGTTTAATCTAACACGATTACTCGTGCTAGATTATTACAAAGAGATAATAAGAAAATAACAACTGACGCAAACAGAATTGCGTTTTCCAGAAATAGATCTCGAAAGATCCTGTAGAAGTATTAAAAAATACTTTTTAACTAACATCATGGTCGCATGTTAGAGTACTGCATAGAGATAACGTGAAAATCAACTTGGGGACGTTGCAATCAGAATTGCCTCTTCGAGTAATCGATCTCGAAAGATCTTTGAAATATAGTCATTTGGGTCTGAGTCACATCACAGCTAATACTAAAGAAATAAAAGTAAAAAATAATAATTATAACTGTGGTTAAATAAAATTAAGTTAAATGAAAATAAAATAAATTAAAAGATAAATGAAAATAAAAATTAAAAATTTGTTACTTAATTCTCCGTGAATTGTAAACTAGCTCTTCGCAAGTGAAGGGAATTTGAATGCCGAGTAAACTTAAACCGAAAAAGACACACCTGATGCAAATCTGAATATTTGACTAAATAAACTAATTAAGCTGAGCGCTATTCGAATGATTTTTTTAAGTGATCTGAAAGTATTATACGAAATTAGTACCAATTATACCAAATCGAAAGTTGTTAGTTTATCCCCATGGCAACTTAGCATGCACTAATATAGTAAATTAAAATGCACTCACGGTTTTGTCGAAGTCCTTGGTAACTGGGTCCTGGGTCCTTGGCTTCCGGCTTTTGGCTCCTGGTTCTTGAACGTCTTGGAAACTCCTGGTCCTTGAACATCTTGGATCGTCGAAACCTCCAGAATCTCTGGGTCATCATGGAATTGGCAAACATCGTTGGATTCTTCAGTTTAATTTTAAGACAATTTGTCTTTGCTACTCCAGTATGGATTTGCAATTGATGACTTGATTGTTGTCTTCGTCAATCGCATTTCTGCCTCAACCACAGTAATTTTGGTTGGGTTGACATATTGGTCGATCAGGAAACTGATGCCTAAAACATAAAAATTCAATTAACCAACAGTCTGATATGAAAACATTCTTATTATTTACCTTTTTCTTCTGATCGCTTTTTCCTCACTGGACTTAATACTTGCTCATCCAGTCGGAAGTTGATATCACTATCAGATGCTTTATTGTTGTTGCATCATTTAACTTCCATATGATATGTCATGCCATTCGAACATCAGATCTTTATGTACAAAACTAATCAAAATATACATATGCAAATTCAGAAAATGCATTCACTGTGAAGGCAACGTGATACCCAATTCCGGATCATTATTGTACCACTCAAAAAGTACATATAAAAACCCAACAAAGGTGCAAGCACGGGAGAAATCATAAAATAATAATTAAATTAATGAAAAATAATAATAAATTAAATTATTTTTTTGATGTGGCCTGTCCTCAAATTGGTATAGACCAATCACACCAATCTCAGGCACACATAGACGGGTGGCCACCCTTTGCAAAACACTCATACCTTCATTAAAGAAGTAATTAAAAAAGGCAAATAAAAACTTTAAATCGCACAAATCTATACCAATCTTCGGATGGCCACATTTGGATTTGAATTTTTGCTTAATTAAATAATAATAAAAAACAAAAGATACTAAGAAATAAAAAGAAATAATAAAAACGGGACTTAAAATCATAAATAAAATAAAATTAAAATAACTAAAAAATAAAGTAAAGTAAAATAAAATAAAAATAAAATTAAAATAAACTAAAAGAGAACTAAAATAAAATAATTGTTTGCACTTGCACCCTCGCAGAGTAGATACACGCACCCCCCAAATGGCAAATAGTGCAAAAGGGAACTAAGCACAAATTACCAAAAGCGCAGTAAATATCATTTTCCGTCTCCACATACATATATCCAAATTAGCCTGAGGAATTTCATAAAGTTAAAGTTAAGTGATCTGGGCTGTTGGCCGACCCAATGTTTTGCATGCTCTTTGGCAAGTAGTAATTATTATTCGAATGGCTATATTTTTTTATGATGTTCATCTAAAACAGATAAAATAGTCAAAATTAAAATTTATGTTTTTAAAACTAAAAATTGATCAGTGAATATCATTAATTTATTGATGTTTTGCCGAATAAATTTTATGCTTGCTTATGATAGTTGAAAGTTTTAAATAATTTTGATAAGTGAATTTAATTCGTTTTAGGATGAGGCGCAAAGATAATATTTTCGTTCCCCGAAATAACCAGTCTGATCAAATTCAAATAAACTGATTATTTTGATACCACCACCAATTTGCATGCAGTAATCAAAAAAGCACTCACGGTTTTTATCGATGAACATCACTTCAATTGGCTTCTGGATTGTTGTGGTCCAGTGCTTCAATTCCTCGATTGATTCCTCGACAATCGGCTTTTGGATTCCTGGAGCAAGACATATCGATGAGCACTTCAAGATGACCGTGAAGAATAACGATCACTTGGCATGAAGAAATACCTAAAAAATATACGCAACAAATTAGTTTACAAAATCGTCAGCAGTTAATTTAAAATAATGAAAAAATTAAATGTTACTCACATTTTGGCACAGTATTTCTTCGACAATTCGGTTTGTTAATTTGGCTCCAACTTTGATCAGCTTCTTGTATTTGCTCACTCTTTAGTTTAGTTCTGAACTAATGAGTTTTTGTCTTCGTCGCTCCAGTAAGTAGTTGCAATTGATGACTTGATGTAAATATTCAATTTTTGTGTTCGTCAATCGCATCATTGTCCCAACCACAGTAATATTGGTTGGTTGGGTTGACAAATCACCTAAAATATTAACAAAAACATTAGTAAATTCCAGTTACAATTCTTAAATATTTAAAGTATTACCTCATAGCTTCGTGAATTGGAAATTACTACTTAATTATATCATTTTTCAGTGGATGTCTTCAAAATAATGTCGACTTCTTGTACCGTTCCTTGCAAACCTCAATAAATTTGTTTGGCTCAATAGGTGTTCTAAAAAATATGAATAACATTAATTAATTGAATCAATTGACAAGTTTGAAATAATACCTAGAGTTGTGAGTTGATGTAATTGACGACTTGATAATAGCATTCTTCGGTTGTCGTCTTTAGCTGAAAGTCTTCAACTTTGTTTTCATCTTTAGAATGACATTATTTTGATTAGGGCAATCTTTCTGCCAGAAAATCAATTTTCAGTGGATGTCTTCAAAATTATGACGTCTTCGTGTACTCTCCCTTGCAACCTCATTAGTGTTATTTCGCTCAATAGGTGATCTAAAAAATATTAACAACATTAACTAATTGAATCAATTGACAAGTTTCAAATAATACCTAGAGTTTTGTGTTGATGTAATTGACGACTTGATAATAGCATTCTTCTGTTGTCGTCTTTAGCTGAAAGTCTTCAACTTTGTTTTCATCTCTAGAATCACATTAATTTGATTAGGGCAATCTTTCTGCTGGAAAATCATTTTTCAGTGGAATGATTTTTCAGTTTCAGTGGTATTCAAAATTATGGCGTCTTTCTGTACTGTCCCTTGCAACCTCATTAGTGTTATTCCGCTCAATAGGTGATCTAAAAATATTAATAACATTAACTAATTGAATCAATTGACAAGTTTGAAATAATACCTAGAGTTTTGTGTTGATATAATTGACGACTTGATAATAGCATTCTTGAGTTGTCATCTTTAGCTGAGAGTCTTCAACTTTGTTTTCACCTCTAGAATCGCATTATTTTGATTTGGACGATCTTTCTACTAGAAATTATAAGAAAAGTTAGTCAGATGCAAAAAGTAAATAAAACGAGTATCTCATACCTTAGTACTTTTGACGACTTGATGATACGAATCTTCAGTGGATGAGTTAATGACAATTTCAAAATCAATGTTTACTTGATCTTTTTCCACTGTTTGTGCTGTGCCTCTATCTCGCCTGTGACTCCTCAGAGTTGCTTTTCGCTCCGGAGTGGAGGACATCATCCGTACAACCCCAACGCCCAAATAATTTAAAGAATAATAAAAGATTCAAAACTACTTATAATGAACAACAATTCAATAAAGCAAAACTAATGTTGATCGAAATATGTAAATACAAAAAATGCATTTATTCTGAGCAAGCCAACTTAATAGCCTATCCCGGATCAGTATCGCATCACCGGCAAAAAGCAAGCTTACAATCCACAAAGAACCAGAGTGACGGGGAAATGAAATCATAAAATAATAAATTAAATGAAGGTTTCATTATTCAACTATCACATGATTCATTGTAATCAACATGAATTTTAATTATACTCTAATACTGGCTCATCTCCTTATTGTTACAGATCATTCGCAACCTCACACACGCATTCGGGTGGCCACCCTTCATTCATACTATCAAACCTCAATAAATAAATAAATCAAAAATCATCATCAACATCTGTAACAATAATTCAAATCACCATGGACACATTTGTCTCTTTTATTAAATTGGACCTATTTGTCTCTTTTTCAAAAAATGAATCATATTATAGCGAACAATAAATAACTAAAAATAATAAATAATAATTAAAATTGTGGATAAAACAATATGTAAATTAAAGCAAAATAATATAAATCATAAAAGTAAATAAAAAAAGGTAAAAAAAAGTTGTCACTTAATTCTCTGTGAGTTGTAAACTAGCCCTTCGCAAAGCAACAGATAGTGCAAAAGGGGACCGACTACAAATTAACTTAGAACACAACAAACACATTTTATGCATCCACATATTCGACCAAAATTAGCGTATCTAATTAATAATGATTTGAATGTGAGTAAAATATCTGAGCGTAGGGCAATTCGAATGGCTTGGTTGCATTAATCTGAAATTATTACTTTAAATTAAAATCCAATATAACAATTCATAACACGGATTGCTGCTGCGCGCTTAAATACCGAACCGCACAAAACAAATACGAAATAGAATTGCACTAAAGTTCAACAAAGTCCGTGGGTGTATAATGATATTAAAAGATAATCAGTAATTTGTTCTATCAATACCCCATAATACACTAACTAGTTCTAGTTGCAATAAATTTAACCAAAACGCATGCTAAACTTATTCAAAGTCTTTTAAATTGAACAGCTGACTAAAGCAACGTGATAGAGTATTTGTCATAGGCACGAACTGAGGTTACATTTGGTTTCTCGGAGAAAACAAGTCAGGTAGACTTGCAACAATTTGTTCTCTCTCGCACTCAAAGAAAACGAACAAAATTTTTGAGAGTTAAAATTGTCGTCCAGGTACTGTAACTTTTCGGGGTTATCGTATTGGATTCTGATAGCGCAGAACAACCCGTATTGAAAAAACCCTGGCGTGCGTGCGCGTTCGAAGTCGGCTGAAACTTGTCGGATCTCGTCGCGTTTAACCCTGCACCTCATGGCAAATTTGCATGCACTAATAGAGAAAATTAAAGGGTACTCACGGTTTTGACGATCAATTCTTCCGTAGTTGGCTCCTGGTTGATGAGGGAGACTTCGGTGTGTCGATTGATCCTTGTTGAGCGAAGGAAATCGTTGATAATGTCGAGTTCGTTGAGCACTTATGTTTAATTTGATTTAACACTTTGATCGTTTGTAGAATTAACACAGATTGATGTTTCTGTAGTCGCACTTATTGTTTTAATTGTCACTTGGTTTATTAGCACTTAATTTATTAACCCGGCACAGCACAATTTTTAGCAGACACTCCGCGAGCAACGCACACTCAGGCAACGCACGAGATACTGAAGCTCAGCGCAGGCAGTGCCGGCCAGGCCAGGCACGTATGCGCGAGCGCAAGTGCCTTATGCGCGAGCGGAACTGCATCGCGATGTGCCGAGTACTTAAACAATAGGAATGAGAGAGAAATATACAGATTTGGCACATTTCGACCGCTATCATGCATTGCAAATTGAATAGATAAGAATGCTGCGTACAGTAGTATAAGAAGGAATTGGCTACTCACTAAATCACAAGTGTTACATTTTAAATATTATTTTTATTACATTTTATTACATTTTAAATATTACATATTAAATCATCTAATATTATTTGATATCCTTCCAATGATTGATGACTGTTGTCTAATCAAGGCAATTCGAAATGTTGACCTACGTAATTTGCAAGTTATACCCGTGCAAAGCGGGTCCCTGGCAGAACTTCGACATACGCCAATTGAATTTAATTAATGCATAATAATTGAAAAATTGGCTATATGCCCACCCCCGCGACAAGGACGCGCCTGCCAGGAATTACCCAGGTGAAACTTTAGCATATTAATTTAGTTTCCCTGGGCCGGGTTAATGACTTTGTTTTTCATTCAGGTTCGAATGCGAAACAAAGTCAAAGGCGACCTGAAACAAACAAAAAACACAAATATATGATTAGTAACACTCCGCTACACGAGTAGCCATATTGCCCAAAACTGGAAACGAAGATAATTTGTTAGGTCCATGGATTCCTCTCCCTTCAAGACGTTGCTCACTGTAATGAAAATTCTTTATTAATATATGGTATTGCGCAACATAAAAATCAAATTTGTTCAAAATCGAACTTACTTGAAAGTTCACGGTTGAGTGCTCAACTGCTGTCGCATGGAATGGATCCCTCTTGAAGATGACGAGTTTGGAGACTCTGCTCCGTTAGGTTTAAACGCGGTGATTTATATATTTGGAGACTCTTGAATACGATCAAGAGGACTCCTTTACCGCGACTGAAGTTTCTTTTTAGGTTTATCCGCGATTTACAGGTGGAGGGCTCTTGAAAACGATCAAGATTACTCCTTTAAGTCGGGAATATGAGCCACCGCCAATATTACTTAGGAAAAAAACTTTAGAATGCAATTGCTATTGCGAAAGGATGACATGAATTGTCGCTTAGCTGTGCGAGCAACGGCATCGCCGAATACTGCAGTACGCCAGCAACGGGAGATGCTAATCTCTCGCCCGTGAGCTGAAGGAAATCGGCATTCCGATAACTCCTTTGTCACTAGGGGGACCTGCATCTCATCATGTCAAAGGATCGGATGGGTAGGGAATTAGAGCAGCAGAGAACTCGATACTCCCAACCGGCACTAATTTCGTTGGGCCCCGGGTATTTCATTTCCCCGGTACCACCCACAAGTGGGAGGCATTCCCTCGGAAGTCAGGAAGGCACTCGGTAGTCGGTGGTACGCGAACCGCACTCGGACTTCACGCGCACTCGAACTTTACGCGCACTCGAACTTTACGCGCACTCGGACTCTACACGCACGCGCACTGTTCATTCATAACACCTGAAAGAGAAAGAAATATCGCTAAGTATGTATTTAATTTATGTACATTCAATGTCGAACTTACTGCCCTCAAAATACGTATGGTGCAAGTAATTTAAATGCATCTGTCGTCTGCCTCCTTCGTGGTTACGGGCGCCTTTAATCCGTCTCAGGCTTCTTGGGGTTGCTTCTCTCAGGACCAGTTGACGTCATTGGATTACCGCCAAATCTCATATCATATTTAAAATTTTAAGGAATTATAATGTTTATTATGATGGACGTCGCACTACCAAACAATACATGTCGCTAGTGTGAGTGGCCCTATCAAGACACCCTCCCCAGCTCTAAACCCTCTTGCGGAACCAGTGCATGGTATCTCGACACAAGAAGGTGCTGGATCGTTGGTTCTCAACCGGTGTTTTTCCTACCAAAATTAGTCGAAATTTGCATATACAATAAATGAACCTAATCTGAATAAGTCAGCTTAATATCCTATCCCTGAACAGTATCATATTCCTAGCGGTTACCAAGCTTAAAATCCACGAAGAATGATAGTAACGGCGGAAAATCATAAAATAATAAATAAAATTAGGTTTTTTTGGTATTCAACAAAATTATGACTCATATGAAATCATTCATCAATCTAATTTTACATTGATACATCAACTTATTGTTGCAGATCATTCTCCCAAATCTAACACTCACACAGTCAGTCGTATTCACACTCGCATCTGACACACTAAATCTGTGAACTAAAATCGAACAGATTTCTTACGATTAATTAGATCGCAATGGATCTAGAAGGAGTATTAAAAAATACTCTTTAAATCAAACACTATTACAAGTGAATGATTTGTACAAAGTGAAATATTTGTACAGTAAATTGTAAAGGAAATCGAAAAGTTATCTTTCGATTAGTTAGATCGCAAACGATCTAGAAGGAGTATTATGAAATACTCTTTAATCAAACACTATTGCTAGTGAATGATTTGTTCAAAGTGAAATATTGGTACAGTATAAACTGTGACGCAAAATCGAAGGGTTAACTTTCGATTAATTAGATCCTGATGGACCTAGAAGGAGTATTATGAAATACTCTTTAATCAAACACTATTGCTAGTGAATGATTTGTACAAAGAGAAATATTGGTACAGTATAAACTGTGACGCAAAATCGAAGGGTTAACTTTCGATTAATTAGATTCTGATGGACCTAGAAGGAGTATTATGAAATACTCTTTAATCAAACACTATTGCTAGTGAATGATTTGTACAAAGAGAAATATTGGTACAGTATAAACTGTGACGCAAAATCGAAGGGTTAACTTTCGATTAATTAGATCCTGATGGACCTAGAAGGAGTATTATGAAATACTCTTTAATCAAACACTATTGCTAGTGAATGATTTGTACAAAGAGAAATATTGGTACAGTATAAACTGTGACGCAAAATCGAAGGGTTAACTTTCGATTAATTAGATTCTGATGGACCTAGAAGGAGTATTATGAAATACTCTTTAATCAAACACTATTGCTAGTGAATGATTTGTACAAAGAGAAATATTGGTACAGTATAAACTGTGACGCAAAATCGAAGGGTTAACTTTCGATTAATTAGATCCTGATGGACCTAGAAGGAGTATTATGAAATACTCTTTAATCAAACACTATTGCAAATGAGTGATTTGTACAAAGTGAAATATTAGTACAGTAAACTGTAAAGTATATCGAAAAGTTATCTTTCGATTAGTTAGATCGCAAGCGATCTAGAAGGAGTATTATGAAATACTCTTTAATCAAACACTATTGCTAGTGAATGATTTGTACAAAGAGAAATATTGGTACAGTATAAACTGTGACGCAAAATCGAAGAGTTAACTTTCGATTAATTAGATCCTGATGGACCTAGAAGGAGTATTATGAAATACTCTTTAATCAAACACTATTGCTAGTGAATGATTTGTACAAAGAGAAATATTGGTACAGTATAAACTGTGTCGCAAAATCGAAGAGTTAACTTTCGATTAATTAGATCCTGATGGACCTAGAAGGAGTATTATGAAATACTCTTTAATCAAACACTATTGCAAGTGAGTGATTTGTACAAAGTGAAATATTAGTACAGTAAACTGTAAAGTATATCGAAAAGTTATCTTTCGATTAGTTAGATCGCAAGCGATCTAGAAGGAGTATTATGAAATACTCTTTAATCAAACACTATTGCTAGTGAATGATTTGTACAAAGAGAAATATTGGTACAGTATAAACTGTGACGCAAAATCGAAGAGTTAACTTTCGATTAATTAGATCCTGATGGACCTAGAAGGAGTATTATGAAATACTCTTTAATCAAACACTATTGCTAGTGAATGATTTGTACAAAGAGAAATATTGGTACAGTATAAACTGTGACGCAAAATCGAAGAGTTAACTTTCGATTAATTAGATCCTGATGGACCTAGAAGGAGTATTATGAAATACTCTTTAATCAAACACTATTGCAAGTGAGTGATTTGTACAAAGTGAAATATTAGTACAGTAAACTGTAAAGTATATCGAAAAGTTATCTTTCGATTAGTTAGATCGCAAGCGATCTAGAAGGAGTATTATGAAATACTCTTTAATCAAACACTATTGCTAGTGAATGATTTGTACAAAGAGAAATATTGGTACAGTATAAACTGTGACGCAAAATCGAAGAGTTAACTTTCGATTAATTAGATCCTGATGGACCTAGAAGGAGTATTATGAAATACTCTTTAATCAAACACTATTGCTAGTGAATGATTTGTACAAAGAGAAATATTGGTACAGTATAAACTGTGACGCAAAATCGAAGAGTTAACTTTCGATTAATTAGATCCTGATGGACCTAGAAGGAGTATTATGAAATACTCTTTAATCAAACACTATTGCAAGTGAGTGATTTGTACAAAGTGAAATATTAGTACAGTAAACTGTAAAGTATATCGAAAAGTTATCTTTCGATTAGTTAGATCGCAAGCGATCTAGAAGGAGTATTATGAAATACTCTTTAATCAAACACTATTGCTAGTGAATGATTTGTACAAAGAGAAATATTGGTACAGTATAAACTGTGACGCAAAATCGAAGAGTTAACTTTCGATTAATTAGATCCTGATGGACCTAGAAGGAGTATTATGAAATACTCTTTAATCAAACACTATTGCTAGTGAATGATTTGTACAAAGAGAAATATTGGTACAGTATAAACTGTGACGCAAAATCGAAGAGTTAACTTTCGATTAATTAGATCCTGATGGACCTAGAAGGAGTATTATGAAATACTCTTTAATCAAACACTATTGCTAGTGAATGATTTGTACAAAGAGAAATATTGGTACAGTATAAACTGTGACGCAAAATCGAAGAGTTAACTTTCGATTAATTAGATCCTGATGGACCTAGAAGGAGTATTATGAAATACTCTTTAATCAAACACTATTGCAAGTGAGTGATTTGTACAAAGTGAAATATTAGTACAGTAAACTGTAAAGTATATCGAAAAGTTATCTTTCGATTAGTTAGATCGCAAGCGATCTAGAAGGAGTATTATGAAATACTCTTTAATCAAACACTATTGCTAGTGAATGATTTGTACAAAGAGAAATATTGGTACAGTATAAACTGTGACGCAAAATCGAAGAGTTAACTTTCGATTAATTAGATCCTGATGGACCTAGAAGGAGTATTATGAAATACTCTTTAATCAAACACTATTGCTAGTGAATGATTTGTACAAAGAGAAATATTGGTACAGTATAAACTGTGACGCAAAATCGAAGAGTTAACTTTCGATTAATTAGATCCTGATGGACCTAGAAGGAGTATTATGAAATACTCTTTAATCAAACACTATTGCTAGTGAATGATTTGTACAAAGAGAAATATTGGTACAGTATAAACTGTGACGCAAAATCGAAGAGTTAACTTTCGATTAATTAGATCCTGATGGACCTAGAAGGAGTATTATGAAATACTCTTTAATCAAACACTATTGCAAGTGAGTGATTTGTACAAAGTGAAATATTAGTACAGTAAACTGTAAAGTATATCGAAAAGTTATCTTTCGATTAGTTAGATCGCAAGCGATCTAGAAGGAGTATTATTAAATACTCTTTAATCAAACACTATTGCTAGTGAATGATTTGTTCAAAGTGAAATATTGGTACAGTATAAACTGTGACGCATAATCGAAGAGTTAACTTTCGATTAATTAGATCCTGATGGACCTAGAAGGAGTATTATGAAATACTCTTTAATCAAACACTATTGCTAGTGAATGATTTGTTCAAAGTGAAATATTGGTACAGTATAAACTGTGACGCAAAATCGAAGAGTTAACTTTCGATTAATTAGATCCTGATGGACCTAGAAGGAGTATTATGAAATACTCTTTAATCAAACACTATTGCAAGTGAGTGATTTGTACAAAGTGAAATATTAGTACAGTAAACTGTAAAGTATATCGAAAAGTTATCTTTCGATTAGTTAGATCGCAAGCGATCTAGAAGGAGTATTATGAAATACTCTTTAATCAAACACTATTGCTAGTGAATGATTTGTTCAAAGTGAAATATTGGTACAGTATAAACTGTGACGCAAAATCGAAGAGTTAACTTTCGATTAATTAGATCCTGATGGACCTAGAAGGAGTATTATGAAATACTCTTTAATCAAACACTATTGCTAGTGAATGATTTGTACAAAGAGAAATATTGGTACAGTATAAACTGTGACGCAAAATCGAAGAGTTAACTTTCGATTAATTAGATCCTGATGGACCTAGAAGGAGTATTATGAAATACTCTTTAATCAAACACTATTGCTAGTGAATGATTTGTACAAAGAGAAATATTGGTACAGTATAAACTGTGACGCAAAATCGAAGAGTTAACTTTCGATTAATTAGATCCTGATGGACCTAGAAGGAGTATTATGAAATACTCTTTAATCAAACACTATTGCTAGTGAATGATTTGTTCAAAGTGAAATATTGGTACAGTATAAACTGTGACGCAAAATCGAAGAGTTAACTTTCGATTAATTAGATCCTGATGGACCTAGAAGGAGTATTATGAAATACTCTTTAATCAAACACTATTGCTAGTGAATGATTTGTACAAAGAGAAATATTGGTACAGTATAAACTGTGACGCAAAATCGAAGAGTTAACTTTCGATTAATTAGATCCTGATGGACCTAGAAGGAGTATTATGAAATACTCTTTAATCAAACACTATTGCTAGTGAATGATTTGTACAAAGAGAAATATTGGTACAGTATAAACTGTGACGCAAAATCGAAGAGTTAACTTTCGATTAATTAGATCCTGATGGACCTAGAAGGAGTATTATGAAATACTCTTTAATCAAACACTATTGCAAGTGAGTGATTTGTACAAAGTGAAATATTAGTACAGTAAACTGTAAAGTATATCGAAAAGTTATCTTTCGATTAGTTAGATCGCAAGCGATCTAGAAGGAGTATTATTAAATACTCTTTAATCAAACACTATTGCTAGTGAATGATTTGTTCAAAGTGAAATATTGGTACAGTATAAACTGTGACGCAAAATCGAAGAGTTAACTTTCGATTAATTAGATCCTGATGGACCTAGAAGGAGTATTATGAAATACTCTTTAATCAAACACTATTGCAAGTGAGTGATTTGTACAAAGTGAAATATTAGTACAGTAAACTGTAAAGTATATCGAAAAGTTATCTTTCGATTAGTTAGATCGCAAGCGATCTAGAAGGAGTATTATTAAATACTCTTTAATCAAACACTATTGCTAGTGAATGATTTGTTCAAAGTGAAATATTGGTACAGTATAAACTGTGACGCAAAATCGAAGAGTTAACTTTCGATTAATTAGATCCTGATGGACCTAGAAGGAGTATTATGAAATACTCTTTAATCAAACACTATTGCTAGTGAATGATTTGTACAAAGAGAAATATTGGTACAGTATAAACTGTGACGCATAATCGAAGAGTTAACTTTCGATTAATTAGATCCTGATGGACCTAGAAGGAGTATTATGAAATACTCTTTAATCAAACACTATTGCAAGTGAGTGATTTGTACAAAGTGAAATATTAGTACAGTAAACTGTAAAGTATATCGAAAAGTTATCTTTCGATTAGTTAGATCGCAAGCGATCTAGAAGGAGTATTATGAAATACTCTTTAATCAAACACTATTGCTAGTGAATGATTTGTTCAAAGTGAAATATTGGTACAGTATAAACTGTGACGCAAAATCGAAGAGTTAACTTTCGATTAATTAGATCCTGATGGACCTAGAAGGAGTATTATGAAATACTCTTTAATCAAACACTATTGCAAGTGAGTGATTTGTACAAAGTGAAATATTAGTACAGTAAACTGTAAAGTATATCGAAAAGTTATCTTTCGATTAGTTAGATCGCAAGCGATCTAGAAGGAGTATTATTAAATACTCTTTAATCAAACACTATTGCTAGTGAATGATTTGTTCAAAGTGAAATATTGGGACAGTATAAACTGTGACGCAAAATCGAAGAGTTAACTTTCGATTAATTAGATCCTGATGGACCTAGAAGGAGTATTATGAAATACTCTTTAATCAAACACTATTGCTAGTGAATGATTTATTCAAAGTGAAATATTGGTACAGTATAAACTGTGACGCAAAATCGAAGAGTTAACTTTCGATTAATTAGATCCTGATGGACCTAGAAGGAGTATTATGAAATACTCTTTAATCAAACACTATTGCTAGTGAATGATTTGTTCAAAGTGAAATATTGGTACAGTATAAACTGTGACGCAAAATCGAAGAGTTAACTTTCGATTAATTAGATCCTGATGGACCTAGAAGGAGTATTATGAAATACTCTTTAATCAAACACTATTGCTAGTGAATGATTTGTACAAAGAGAAATATTGGTACAGTATAAACTGTGACGCATAATCGAAGAGTTAACTTTCGATTAATTAGATCCTGATGGACCTAGAAGGAGTATTATGAAATACTCTTTAATCAAACACTATTGCTAGTGAATGATTTGTTCAAAGTGAAATATTGGTACAGTATAAACTGTGACGCAAAATCGAAGAGTTAACTTTCGATTAATTAGATCCTGATGGACCTAGAAGAAGTATTATGAAATACTCTTTAATCAAACACTATTGCTAGTGAATGATTTGTTCAAAGAGAAACATTGGTACAGTATAAACTGTGACGCAAAATCGAAGAGTTAACTTTCGTTTAATTAGATCCTGATGGACCTAGAAGAAGTATTATGAAATACTCTTTAATCAAACACTATTGCTAGTGAATGATTTGTTCAAAGTGAAATATTGGTACAGTATAAACTGTGACGCAAAATCGAAGAGTTAACTTTCGATTAATTAGATCCTGATGGACCTAGAAGGAGTATTATGAAATACTCTTTAATCAAACACTATTGCTAGTGAATGATTTGTACAAAGAGAAATATTGGTACAGTATAAACTGTGACGCAAAATCGAAGAGTTAACTTTCGATTAATTAGATCCTGATGGACCTAGAAGGAGTATTATGAAATACTCTTTAATCAAACACTATTGCTAGTGAATGATTTGTTCAAAGTGAAATATTGGTACAGTATAAACTGTGACGCAAAATCGAAGAGTTAACTTTCGATTAATTAGATCCTGATGGACCTAGAAGAAGTATTATGAAATACTCTTTAATCAAACACTATTGCTAGTGAATGATTTGTTCAAAGTGAAATATTGGTACAGTATAAACTGTGACGCAAAATCGAAGAGTTAACTTTCGATTAATTAGATCCTGATGGACCTAGAAGGAGTATTATGAAATACTCTTTAATCAAACACTATTGCTAGTGAATGATTTGTACAAAGAGAAATATTGGTACAGTATAAACTGTGACGCAAAATCGAAGAGTTAACTTTCGATTAATTAGATCCTGATGGACCTAGAAGGAGTATTATGAAATACTCTTTAATCAAACACTATTGCTAGTGAATGATTTGTTCAAAGTGAAATATTGGTACAGTATAAACTGTGACGCAAAATCGAAGAGTTAACTTTCGATTAATTAGATCCTGATGGACCTAGAAGGAGTATTATGAAATACTCTTTAATCAAACACTATTGCTAGTGAATGATTTGTTCAAAGTGAAATATTGGTACAGTATAAACTGTGACGCAAAATCGAAGAGTTAACTTTCGATTAATTAGATCCTGATGGACCTAGAAGGAGTATTATGAAATACTCTTTAATCAAACACTATTGCTAGTGAATGATTTGTACAAAGAGAAATATTGGTACAGTATAAACTGTGACGCAAAATCGAAGAGTTAACTTTCGATTAATTAGATCCTGATGGACCTAGAAGGAGTATTATGAAATACTCTTTAATCAAACACTATTGCTAGTGAATGATTTGTTCAAAGTGAAATATTGGTACAGTATAAACTGTGACGCAAAATCGAAGAGTTAACTTTCGATTAATTAGATCCTGATGGACCTAGAAGAAGTATTATGAAATACTCTTTAATCAAACACTATTGCTAGTGAATGATTTGTTCAAAGTGAAATATTGGTACAGTATAAACTGTGACGCAAAATCGAAGAGTTAACTTTCGATTAATTAGATCCTGATGGACCTAGAAGGAGTATTATGAAATACTCTTTAATCAAACACTATTGCTAGTGAATGATTTGTTCAAAGTGAAATATTGGTACAGTATAAACTGTGACGCAAAATCGAAGAGTTAACTTTCGATTAATTAGATCCTGATGGACCTAGAAGGAGTATTATGAAATACTCTTTAATCAAACACTATTGCTAGTGAATGATTTGTTCAAAGTGAAATATTGGTACAGTATAAACTGTGACGCAAAATCGAAGAGTTAACTTTCGATTAATTAGATCCTGATGGACCTAGAAGGAGTATTATGAAATACTCTTTAATCAAACACTATTGCTAGTGAATGATTTGTACAAAGAGAAATATTGGTACAGTATAAACTGTGACGCAAAATCGAAGAGTTAACTTTCGATTAATTAGATCCTGATGGACCTAGAAGGAGTATTATGAAATACTCTTTAATCAAACACTATTGCTAGTGAATGATTTGTTCAAAGTGAAATATTGGTACAGTATAAACTGTGACGCAAAATCGAAGAGTTAACTTTCGATTAATTAGATCCTGATGGACCTAGAAGAAGTATTATGAAATACTCTTTAATCAAACACTATTGCTAGTGAATGATTTGTTCAAAGTGAAATATTGGTACAGTATAAACTGTGACGCAAAATCGAAGAGTTAACTTTCGATTAATTAGATCCTGATGGACCTAGAAGGAGTATTATGAAATACTCTTTAATCAAACACTATTGCTAGTGAATGATTTGTACAAAGAGAAATATTGGTACAGTATAAACTGTGACGCAAAATCGAAGAGTTAACTTTCGATTAATTAGATCCTGATGGACCTAGAAGGAGTATTATGAAATACTCTTTAATCAAACACTATTGCTAGTGAATGATTTGTTCAAAGTGAAATATTGGTACAGTATAAACTGTGACGCAAAATCGAAGAGTTAACTTTCGATTAATTAGATCCTGATGGACCTAGAAGAAGTATTATGAAATACTCTTTAATCAAACACTATTGCTAGTGAATGATTTGTTCAAAGTGAAATATTGGTACAGTATAAACTGTGACGCAAAATCGAAGAGTTAACTTTCGATTAATTAGATCCTGATGGACCTAGAAGGAGTATTATGAAATACTCTTTAATCAAACACTATTGCTAGTGAATGATTTGTTCAAAGTGAAATATTGGTACAGTATAAACTGTGACGCAAAATCGAAGAGTTAACTTTCGATTAATTAGATCCTGATGGACCTAGAAGAAGTATTATGAAATACTCTTTAATCAAACACTATTGCTAGTGAATGATTTGTTCAAAGTGAAATATTGGTACAGTATAAACTGTGACGCAAAATCGAAGAGTTAACTTTCGATTAATTAGATCCTGATGGACCTAGAAGGAGTATTATGAAATACTCTTTAATCAAACACTATTGCTAGTGAATGATTTGTTCAAAGTGAAATATTGGTACAGTATAAACTGTGACGTAAAATCGAAGAGTTAACTTTCGATTAATTAGATCCTGATGGACCTAGAAGAAGTATTATGAAATACTCTTTAATCAAACACTATTGCTAGTGAATGATTTGTTCAAAGTGAAATATTGGTACAGTATAAACTGTGACGCAAAATCGAAGAGTTAACTTTCGATTAATTAGATCCTGATGGACCTAGAAGGAGTATTATGAAATACTCTTTAATCAAACACTATTGCTAGTGAATGATTTGTTCAAAGTGAAATATTGGTACAGTATAAACTGTGACGTAAAATCGAAGAGTTAACTTTCGATTAATTAGATCCTGATGGACCTAGAAGAAGTATTATGAAATACTCTTTAATCAAACACTATTGCTAGTGAATGATTTGTTCAAAGTGAAATATTGGTACAGTATAAACTGTGACGCAAAATCGAAGAGTTAACTTTCGATTAATTAGATCCTGATGGACCTAGAAGGAGTATTATGAAATACTCTTTAATCAAACACTATTGCTAGTGAATGATTTGTACAAAGAGAAATATTGGTACAGTATAAACTGTGACGCAAAATCGAAGAGTTAACTTTCGATTAATTAGATCCTGATGGACCTAGAAGGAGTATTATGAAATACTCTTTAATCAAACACTATTGCTAGTGAATGATTTGTTCAAAGTGAAATATTGGTACAGTATAAACTGTGACGCAAAATCGAAGAGTTAACTTTCGATTAATTAGATCCTGATGGACCTAGAAGAAGTATTATGAAATACTCTTTAATCAAACACTATTGCTAGTGAATGATTTGTTCAAAGTGAAATATTGGTACAGTATAAACTGTGACGCAAAATCGAAGAGTTAACTTTCGATTAATTAGATCCTGATGGACCTAGAAGGAGTATTATGAAATACTCTTTAATCAAACACTATTGCTAGTGAATGATTTGTACAAAGAGAAATATTGGTACAGTATAAACTGTGACGCAAAATCGAAGAGTTAACTTTCGATTAATTAGATCCTGATGGACCTAGAAGGAGTATTATGAAATACTCTTTAATCAAACACTATTGCTAGTGAATGATTTGTTCAAAGTGAAATATTGGTACAGTATAAACTGTGACGCAAAATCGAAGAGTTAACTTTCGATTAATTAGATCCTGATGGACCTAGAAGAAGTATTATGAAATACTCTTTAATCAAACACTATTGCTAGTGAATGATTTGTTCAAAGTGAAATATTGGTACAGTATAAACTGTGACGCAAAATCGAAGAGTTAACTTTCGATTAATTAGATCCTGATGGACCTAGAAGGAGTATTATGAAATACTCTTTAATCAAACACTATTGCTAGTGAATGATTTGTTCAAAGTGAAATATTGGTACAGTATAAACTGTGACGCAAAATCGAAGAGTTAACTTTCGATTAATTAGATCCTGATGGACCTAGAAGAAGTATTATGAAATACTCTTTAATCAAACACTATTGCTAGTGAATGATTTGTTCAAAGTGAAATATTGGTACAGTATAAACTGTGACGCAAAATCGAAGAGTTAACTTTCGATTAATTAGATCCTGATGGACCTAGAAGGAGTATTATGAAATACTCTTTAATCAAACACTATTGCTAGTGAATGATTTGTTCAAAGTGAAATATTGGTACAGTATAAACTGTGACGTAAAATCGAAGAGTTAACTTTCGATTAATTAGATCCTGATGGACCTAGAAGAAGTATTATGAAATACTCTTTAATCAAACACTATTGCTAGTGAATGATTTGTTCAAAGTGAAATATTGGTACAGTATAAACTGTGACGCAAAATCGAAGAGTTAACTTTCGATTAATTAGATCCTGATGGACCTAGAAGGAGTATTATGAAATACTCTTTAATCAAACACTATTGCTAGTGAATGATTTGTTCAAAGTGAAATATTGGTACAGTATAAACTGTGACGCAAAATCGAAGAGTTAACTTTCGATTAATTAGATCCTGATGGACCTAGAAGAAGTATTATGAAATACTCTTTAATCAAACACTATTGCTAGTGAATGATTTGTTCAAAGTGAAATATTGGTACAGTATAAACTGTGACGCAAAATCGAAGAGTTAACTTTCGATTAATTAGATCCTGATGGACCTAGAAGGAGTATTATGAAATACTCTTTAATCAAACACTATTGCTAGTGAATGATTTGTACAAAGAGAAATATTGGTACAGTATAAACTGTGACGCAAAATCGAAGAGTTAACTTTCGATTAATTAGATCCTGATGGACCTAGAAGGAGTATTATGAAATACTCTTTAATCAAACACTATTGCTAGTGAATGATTTGTTCAAAGTGAAATATTGGTACAGTATAAACTGTGACGTAAAATCGAAGAGTTAACTTTCGATTAATTAGATCCTGATGGACCTAGAAGAAGTATTATGAAATACTCTTTAATCAAACACTATTGCTAGTGAATGATTTGTTCAAAGTGAAATATTGGTACAGTATAAACTGTGACGCAAAATCGAAGAGTTAACTTTCGATTAATTAGATCCTGATGGACCTAGAAGGAGTATTATGAAATACTCTTTAATCAAACACTATTGCTAGTGAATGATTTGTACAAAGAGAAATATTGGTACAGTATAAACTGTGACGCAAAATCGAAGAGTTAACTTTCGATTAATTAGATCCTGATGGACCTAGAAGGAGTATTATGAAATACTCTTTAATCAAACACTATTGCTAGTGAATGATTTGTTCAAAGTGAAATATTGGTACAGTATAAACTGTGACGCAAAATCGAAGAGTTAACTTTCGATTAATTAGATCCTGATGGACCTAGAAGAAGTATTATGAAATACTCTTTAATCAAACACTATTGCTAGTGAATGATTTGTTCAAAGTGAAATATTGGTACAGTATAAACTGTGACGCAAAATCGAAGAGTTAACTTTCGATTAATTAGATCCTGATGGACCTAGAAGGAGTATTATGAAATACTCTTTAATCAAACACTATTGCTAGTGAATGATTTGTACAAAGAGAAATATTGGTACAGTATAAACTGTGACGCAAAATCGAAGAGTTAACTTTCGATTAATTAGATCCTGATGGACCTAGAAGGAGTATTATGAAATACTCTTTAATCAAACACTATTGCTAGTGAATGATTTGTACAAAGAGAAATATTGGTACAGTATAAACTGTGACGCAAAATCGAAGAGTTAACTTTCGATTAATTAGATCCTGATGGACCTAGAAGGAGTATTATGAAATACTCTTTAATCAAACACTATTGCAAGTGGGTGATTTGTACAAAGTAAATCGAAAAGTTATCTTTCGATTAGTTAGATCCTCATGGACCTTGAAGGAGTATTAGGAAATACTCTTCAAATCTAGCACTTTTACAAGTGAAACATTTATTCATATGGAAAAATAATCAGCAGCATCTGCAACAATGGTTGATGACCATTTTGGACTCAATCGTCTATTTAAACATATTTTGAATCATAATAATATGTTGAATACCAAACAAGTATAAAAAAATTATTAATTAAAATTGTGGAAAGAGGTAAGTTTTAAATTAAGTAAAATAAAAAAGTAAAAAATGATAGAATAAAATGAAATGTTAAGTACTCAATTCTAGATTGATTATAAGCAGGGCTTTCGCAAATGACTGATAGTGTAAGCAGGGACCTGAACATTAATTAACTTAAACTGATAAGGGTTCGATTTAAAAATATGCATATTCTAGTAAATTTTGATAAGCTATTATTAATTGTTTGGGGTTTATAAAAAGCCAATCTGTAAGTATAACATGCAATTAAATCATATTCTTCACGGAGTGATGCTCCTGGTGCAGTAACTCGGAAGGAATTATAACAATTTCGTGTTCTCGTCAAGTGAAGAATGACGAGCGAAACTTATTATTCACCACAAGTAGGGATGCACCTTGTAGCGAATAAGCATGCACTAGTATAGAAAATTGGAAGGTACTCACGGTTTTGTCGATGAAATCCCTGGGTAATTGGGTCCTCCCTCCGGCTTGGTGGTTTCCGATCCCTTGGTGGTTTCCAATCCGCTGGTGGTTTCCGATCCCTGGGTGGTCACTGTCACTCGGTGTTTCTTTTCGCGCACTCGATACTACTATTCGCGCACTCGTTAATACTTTCCCGCACTCGATACTACTTTTCGCGCACTCGGTTACTTTCCCGCACTCGATAATACATTTTCGCGACCCGCACTCGAACTCACCGCGCACTACACTACCCTGAAAGAGAAAGCGCCCTGAAAGAGAAGACATACAAATATCACATATATATGCGATCGGTTGGTGGTCTCTGCACGTAATATGCAGGTGGAGTGAGTCCCAGCGACCCCAGCCTCTTGTACAGGCTTCTCATATCGGCTTCTAGGAAGCGTCAATTGTTGGTCGGACTGTCCTAGTTACATACTGACTTAGCAACAATAATCGTGAGAGAACTAACGTTATTGCCCTCTGCAGAAGGAGGGGGTAGTTATAGTTAGCCGCCCACTGTCCGTCTCCAGTAGCCCGCCAACAAGTCGCATGCTGATAAGATTCACCATTATCACTGCAAAGCGTAGCGCAATATGCTAGATGTCTGACTTTCGAGTCGGGCATCATGGGTTCGAATCCCAAGTCAATATGAATATTTAATTCGAAAAATTACGCTTTCAGATTCCTCAGCCCGTCAACGTTGGCGCTCAACCTTCTCTGCTTGTGGAAGTCCGTGCAATGTCGCTTCCGTGCGTTAGAATTCAATCTAGAAACTACAGAATGACTTGATACTGCAGAATTTTTTTTTAATTAGCGCCTGGCGCAGCTGTTTGCGCCTGGCTACAGCATAGCACAGCGGCTATAGCGTCTGGCTATAGCACGTCACAGCGGCTATAGCGCCTGGCTATAGCACGTCACAGCGGCTATAGCGCCTGGCACGCCATGGGAGCAGACCCGGGTTTGACACCCAGAGTGCTCAAACAATCGGCTCAACTACCTCACGTATAGACTGTTTTAGCAACAATAATCGTGAGAGAACTATGACGACCGCCATCTTAGAAAGAGCGGGTAGTTTCCACCCGCTATCCGTCTCCAGTAGCCCGCCGACACGTCGCGTGTTGATATGATTTACCATCATCACTGCGAAGCGTAGCGCAGTATGCTAGGTGTCCGACTTCAATGCCAGACATCATGGGTTCGAATCCCAAGTCAATATGAATATTTAATACGAAAAGTTGCGCTTCCCGGCTCCTAAGCCCGTCTACTCAACGTTGGCATTCAAGGCAAACATTCTCTGTTTGTGGAAGTCAGTGAATAAAACATCACTTCCGTGGTTTGCAATCCAAACTGGAAACTACAGAATATCCTTGATACTGCAGAATTTTTTTATTTGAAGAGTTACTTTCATTTCCCCGGTACCACCCACGCGCATTCCCTCGGGACGCATTCCCTCGGTAGTCAGGACGACAATCAAACTTTACACGCCCTCGGTATTACTTTTCCGCGACACCGCACTCAACCTTTACGCGCACTACTAATTCTTTACTGTATCCGCATTCGGTAATATGTTCTACGATTCATTTGCAACACCTGCAACAAAAATAAATATCAGTATATTTAAATTATTCTAAAAGAAATCTGTCTTGATTAGTTTACGAGGAACTCGTAACATTAACATTAAATACGAAACAAAGTCAGAGGCGATTTGACACAAACGAAAACCCAGATAGATATTTGAAATCTAAACAATTCTGCAAACCAATTAAAGAATTGCGATTATTTATAAATTTTGGATTATCAAGAAATAGTATTTTAAATATTATGTTATCGACGTTTAGAAATCTCAAATCACATATAAATTAATTTGCGAACTTATGAGTTCAGTAAACACGTATTGCTCAGTGTTACTGATAAACGAGTTAATACTATAGAATGTCGTATAACCTCTAAACATCTCTAAACATCATTTGAAATGGCAAAATTCACAAATATCGCGGTTCTCTCGCAAATACCCAATTTGTGTAATGAATTACACTCATACCTCGCTATTCGGCCGCTCTTTATACGGCATTTCGCTACAACAGCCATCATCAATTAAGGCACGTTTTCGATTTATGGCCTAAAATGTTTTGCTATAACGACAAAAAACTCTTCTCAATGTCGATATACTTTTTTTCGTTTACGTTGCTAATCTTGTGTAAGCAATCTCGATACATACTCTTTTGTATTTCCTCTTGTTTACGAGTATTGTTCAGTCTGTGCTCAAAAACCGGCTGATTTGGACTTGCTTTGTGATAAATATTATTTTATTAAACCTGGACAAAATACCACCGAAACGATTATCAATTTTGGAGATTGATGAAAAGAGATGCTGAAAATCAGTTACCCTAGAAACTAATCTAGAAGTATTACATCGTATAGAAGCTGGGGAGAAAATTTGTTATTATGCATTTTTGATTTAAATGAGATAAAAAGATAAAATGCAATTTGAATGATAAACCGTGTACCTATACATATTTACCAAATTTGGAACCGATCCCATGGAATTTGTATGAATTTGTATTAGAATAATTGATTCTTTATATGGCTTTTCGCTTTGCGGTCATGTTTCGTGGAACGTATCTAGGCCGAATAGCGAGGTATGAGTGTAGTGTCAAAGCTACCGAGCATCTATAATGTTCAAAGTGTTAAAGAAGGCTGCATCAGCAAGGAACTTCAAGACTTTGACGTAATCGTTGGCGATTATGATTTGGTAGGTCCTCATTTATATCATCTACCAAAGGCAAAGATCTTTCAAGGTACTTGGGCTGGCTTAGATGCCCTAATGCCTCATATGAATGCCGCGCAAGTACCTCCGATGCCAATTTTGCGCTTTTCTGGCGAACATTTCGGTTGCATTATCGCCGAATACGTGGTAGTGAAGTACCGTTTGCAAAACCACTTTCTTAGTTTTATTTTACGGTGTACATACAAATAATATTAATGTTTTTTATGTGTGTAGATAAATAAATCTTATTACTCAGTTAAACAGTACAAATTATTTAATTCACTTCAATTTTTGATATTACTTTGCGGAATAATGCTACTTTTAGAATCCGTTTAAATTATTTCAATATCTCTAATAGTTAAAAAGTTATCAATTTTTGATTGCCCCCATGCAATTCTTATGGAAGCATAATAGGCGCATAATGAACCGCGTAATGTGGTATCGTTGAAAATAGATAGTTATACGCGCAGTCGTGGTTGCTAGGGAATCTCCTTAGTTACCATGCATGCAAATGCCATAATAGCGGCCATCAAAAATTTTCAGCCAATCAGCGTTAACTTTTTTAATTTTTAGATATTTTGATGAAAACATGCGTGCGTTATCCAATTACATTTGCATATTAGACTGTATACTTTGATGATGTGGTTCCGGTCCCTTGATAACAATATGATTAAGAATTTTACACATTAAGTCAACGTTTTCCCGTAGAATTTGCAGTCGCCTTGAACTTGAATTCTCATGTACGATTACCTCTGACTGACCAAAGTCAATATCATCGATTTTTCCCGCAAGTAATTTGTTAATAACCATTTTCATCTGAATTAATCTTCTATCAGGAATAAATTTATAGAACCCTGTCGTGGGATCTCGCATCACAAAACACACGTGAGTAGGTAATTCGTCTTTGGTTTCTTCTGAATGAAACAAATAATATGTTAATATTGCCATGATTGTAAAATCTTTTTCAGTTAGATTGCTTCTTCCTTCGAACCTTTGCATTTTTCTTATGGCAGCCATGCATGTAAATCTCATAATTTCCATTTTAGTCTTATTGAGCGATACCATATCAGCATATCTATGATTATCTGCCTTGTCCGTAATAAAGTTACTCAGATTTACATCAATAGTTTCACTTAGACCACCAGCTCTTAAGCGGGTACCTATCAAATGCCGTTTCAACTTCTCTTTGTAGTATCGAGACACATCGCCAACGTAATTTTTAATGGAATAATTTAGGGTACTATTGGAATAATATATTTTGCTGTCTTCCAAACTAAGGATCAATGCCGTTGCGTATAACTTGCGAAAGCATAAAGAGATGATCAGAAACAATGCATACATAATATACAGATTAATTGTCTCTAGGAGTAGTGGCACTTTATGCACGTGCTTATTAAAGTTGATGGACGATAAGAATAAATTAACTGAAGCAACATCAAAAGATCTGAAATTTTCCACTGTCATTCCATACAATGGGCATAGAAATATCGCCACCATCAAATGTATGCTGACTTGATATATAAGCAAGCCAATTAGTTGTGGCCCAGCTTTCAGTATTGTGCGCTCCATAATGCGGAAAATTAATCCAAAATGAAGAAATTTCCATAAACGTATCGTGGCTAATGCGATTGTTACTCCGTAAATGATAGTCGTCGTTTGAGCCAACGTCATCAGATGAAAGTAGTTCACAAATTTATTATTATCCGTAACAGCAATTTGTTCAAGCAACTCGTGCGCCTTGTCCTTCCTCTTGAAGAATAGTGTAATCAAAACTATGCTCAGTGAAGTTAATAGAATATCGATAAGATTCCAAAAGTCCTTGAAGTAGCTGTGTCTATACATTAATATGTGTACGATGCGTTTAATTATCATAATTATTATCACAGTCATGAGCATTGCAAGCAAAAAGCCGCTGAGCAATTCTTTATAGATACTCACATATAGCAAGGAAACTGTATATATCTGTATGCTTTTCATGATTCTGGCAGCGGGCGATCGTTCAATAATTATTCTCACCGCATTGAATATATTCGCGTTAGCATTGTAGGTGAGAAATTCAATGAAAAGTACTTTTGTATTTATATCAATCCACTTATATCGTCGCAGAATATCCATGATAAACTGTGAATTCTTCAATGTTCTCCCCAAAGGTACAATATAGCCACTTCCATTATAAATTTCCAATAGACCTGAATATAGACGAAAATTTAAATTTCGCGCTACATATTGAGGTTGTGCGCGTACTAACCAAACGCAGGCGTGATGTCATCGCTTCGGTAGTAAGCCATGCTGTCAAAAACAGGTGCTTTGTTAGTGCACAGAATACGTTGTGCTCCCAGTTCAGCCGGTATTGGGCAGTTTTGTGTTCGCCTTTGTTGACGCAGTTGAACGATTCCAAGAACTTTAGTGCAAAAATCAGCCATCACGCCGGCGTCAACTGAGTACCACTTATCATACCACACATCTGGATGTATCAAAGGTAAGATTACATATTCTAAGTAATCGTATATTCTAAGGCGCAATAAGAGTTAGTCACATGAACGAAAACGTGTGCAGCGTCATACTCAGGTATCGAATTGATATCCTCAAGTTTGTTTTCACCGTCCGCATATATGCTCTCCGCTAACATCATACGCAAAATCTTATTGCTTCTGTTTGTTTCGTCATTGTATTGGACAATACAGATAACGTAGAGGATGCCAATGTACACCAGAAACAAACACATATCTTTGAATAAGCTCGCAACATCTTGTCGAAGCAGTATAATCTCTCTCAGTTCCTATAAACATATGGCAATGCTAGGTTAGAATACTGCACTATCTCACATGTACTCACGGTACGTTCGTTCACTGTGAGAAGTCTGTAATGTTTTTTGAAGTACGGTCGCAGTAACACCTCGCCAAATATACGGAAAAGCATTTCTCGCTGGTTTTCGATTTCATCGACAATTGCATCATATCGATAAATCAATTCTTTCGTCTAGAACACATAGCGATATCATAAAGTCGAATTAAATCGGCAAAACGTACGTACAATGCCCAATTTGGAGCAAATAATATTCTGCAAACTTATGAATATATTTTCCCATAGAATTATGGAGATGAGCAGAGAAGTAACTGTAATGCAGCACCAAATATACGCAGTTTGTGGTGGTAACCAAAAACCAAACACCACCAAGTACGTGAAACATAGCGAAATCCAAATTACCAGTGAATACATAATTATATTGCGTATTATCACAGGAAAGTACTTGGAGATTACAACCATTACTCCAGCTTTTTCAACCTGGTTACTATTTCTGTAAACAATATTATATAGGTACGTACTGTGCCTGAGTAATTATTACTCTTACCGAAGAAAGAAGACAATTGTCAAATGAACCGCGCTATTTATAAAACTACTTAGAATTGAGGAATACACCAATCTCATAGTAAACTTGAATCGGCCAAAGCCAAATGAATCAGACAGTCTCAGTCCCGGTGGTCGAGTTAAGAAAATATTAAGAACATAACAACTATAAATCATGCTTAGAAGAACTGTTATTCTCTCTAAGAATGTTAGATCTTCATCATCGCGCTTGAATATGTTCCACGTATGTCTTCCATCATAGTACAATCGGAAATACTTGGTTATACTTACCGCAAGTGAATTAACTTTTCTAATTATCTCGGTTCGCTTAAATTTTTCAAAATGCATGTGTGTCTTTAAGACCGAGAACCAAGTATGCACTTCAAAATAGTATTTTTCTTCAGTTTGTAAATCGATTACAGTCACAGAGTCACAATACCACGTGGGATATAAACCTATACTATCGGTCCATATTAGAACGGAATCAATACTTCCTAAATGCGAGCTGTGTGCCAAAATAAGCCAATCGATGCCATCACGTTGCAGTAATTGACAGCCTGGATCCGGATAATTTAAGACATGTGGCTAAGAATTGATAACAAATTACTATCGCAGATATTATCAAAAACATGTAAAACTACCTTTGATTTCCCATTTTGGCCATACAATTGCATCATAATATTAGCAGTGGTACCTGCATCATGGAATGAACCTGTTTTTACAATTAACATGTAACAGTATCTATCATTCTTTAAATTATCAGCCAGAAAAAATATCTTGTCACGGCCAAAAACACGCAGCGCTCGTCTCATACTCGAAGCTAATGCTAGCATGTACACTGCAAGTACCAGTATGACGTGTGTAAAGATTATATAATTAAAAAAGTCAACCATTTCGAATTCCAATTGATAAGCTTCTTCCAATCTGTGATCAATCGGCTTGTAGTAAATGCTGTGTAACGATGTATGTTGACATTCACATTGAACAATACGCGTACTATTTGGAATCACAACACCCGTCTAAAAATACTATAAAATATTGAACAATTCATCATCAATGCACATTATGTTGTACCTTGCATAATATTGATGGTGACCAACTATGTATTGTCCAATTGTAAGTAACGCAAGACACGGCAGATACCTGAATTTCGTAATGTATCGTGGCATTGGAATTCTGAAATTATCAAGTTTTGTAATGAATTTTAATCATAAGCAAATAACGTCATACTCGTAACATATCCACATGCGGAGTTACAGCCATGTAAAAGAAGCAATCCCCCTCGTTTTGTGGATAAGGATTTTCGACTAAAAATGTTTCCGGCTTGTTTGTATCGACAATCGTATTGGAAAATTCCGCCTCAAAATGTCTCATTCTTGGTCTTTCATTGATGCTCATGGCTATATGAAGCTTGACATTTGATGAGTTAAATTGAAACACTATCACGCATGTCTCTAATCTCTTCAGATTCACACGATGTACGTTCATAGAAAAATCAATATCTCGCCAATTCTGTGCCCGTGGCGGTTTCACCTGATAAGGTATAAATTCAGGTGGTTCATCGGTTACTTTAAACTCCAGATTGTAGCCTGCAGTTTTAAAATGCATGTTGTTTTTGTGAAAATGCACGTCTACGATATCGCCGGATAAATTTGAGGTTGGCATCATTGCTTCTTTATCGAAATTGCTGAAGATGGCAACCACTTCGTCCTCGTGTGATTCCTCAAATGATTTTGAAGGAACAATTGTCACATCGCCAAACTTCATTCGTTTAGTAGCAAATTCTTGCGATTCATCTTTCGTAATTTGCGTATTACTAAGATTCGTGCTCATTGAATAGTTTTCACCTTTATTCAGAGTTTGTGCGACTGCTAACGCAGAGTCTCGAGTAATATCGACAGCATCTTTTTTCGGTTTAGCTTCGCCGGGGGATTTATATGGTAGTGCATAATCCAAATACTTTTCAGTGACTGCACTATCATTCATGTTTTCGCGAACTAATTCAGTCGTAGTAGTAATATCTTCATCTTCATCTTCCGGTTCGTCTTCTTCTGCATTTTCAAGCAATTTTTCGGCACATTTGGAATTTCTCCTACAATTTCGTATTGAAAATAATTATGTGTTAACTAAGTATACCTCATTTTACTCGGCTTCTTGCTTGGCGTTCATTTCATTGTATTTGACGTATTTGGATTTAGACAGCTCTTTATTATAGGTAGCAGCCATTTGCTTACAATAACTGCCAAGAGTTGTTTTGTATGATTCAGTTATTTTCTCTTGTTCTAAAAATATCGGTAACATGGCGGCCACTTTTTCATATATATCAGCGCTGTAAATTTCAAACTGAAAGCGATTTGTTAAGTTTACATGATTCTTGAAAATAGTCAAGTATGACTAAATAAATCTCACAGCAGTCAGTTGTTCCATTACAGATATCTTGTGAGCTTGCTTTGTCTTTTCATCCATATCAGATTGCTCTAATGCTTGCAAGAAGGCATTCATATACTGAATAGCCATGGGATCACGGAATTGCGTAGCTTGTTCAATAAGTTTCTTTAAGATTTTAACTTTTTCTGGGGTAAGTTCTATTTCTTGAACCTACATTTGTAAGTGTTTATAAATAAGTAGCATTATCATTGATACGCTTTATAGTTTACCTCTACGGGATTAGATTTACATGGGAAAGAATTTTGAGTTAAGTCGTAACCCTCAATTTCTAGCTGTTGTAATGGTTGATCTGGAATTGCAGGTAGCACCATATCAAATTCCATGTCAGCTGATGATGTTATTAAGATTTCTTGAAAGACAAATTATTTATTAGATATCTATAAGTAAAAATAGCACTTTTAAAACTTCTTACTTTGACCGTCCTTGATTTGATAGACTTTTAAAAACGGAGCATTCGTTCGCATATATTCGTCACTTAATGTACAACGTACAGAAAATGTCGTCTCTATACTAATTCCGCTGGCAGGAGTAATTTTACATTCGGGGCCTACAGTTGACGGAAGTGTTTCTATCTCTTCCCATGCAATGAATTCATCAGGAACAAGTGCTCGTACAGCTATCCTTTGCGAATAACCTAAAGTGTTGGCTGGTATGCTCATACGTTTGTTATAACTTGAAATTTCCAGTTTATCTTTATGTATTTCTAAAATAATGAAGCAGTTGATATGTTTGCAAATACGCGAGCAGATAATAATTAAGTACCATTGCCCTTTACGTCAATTAATGACCATTCTGGCAACCACTTTTGAAATTTTCGACAGTACTGATTCATTTTTTCTAAATGATAATCAATTGATATTTCAGGATTTGATTGCATGGGTCCTACCAAGTTACAATTCTTTTCGCACATAATAGTTACTTCGCAATCATACGGCGGACGTATAATTACTCTATGCGTTTTTGATATTTCATTGCCGTCATGCATAACTGTTGCTTTGAAACTCTTTGATTTATAGCATTTATCAGATATTTCAGTAATTATCATTCCTGAAATTAGTCCGTTAATTGCGTTAACTTTCGAGACTGCTAAATTGAGTTGGCTCTGTGTATTTACCTGGATTTCCGTCCAGTTCGCACGGTTTATCCTTACACTCTTTCAACTTTCTATTGATTATACATTTCACTGTCCAAGTAATCTCTGGAAAGTCTTTTCCATCATAACTCTTAGACGGGGTTGCATCCACTACATACTCATCATCATCAGGAACTTCTTGCATGAATCCTTCTGTGAAAATAATAACTGGCGGCTCCGAAACGTAAGAAAATGTGCACTGAAATGGTTGGCTTATTATCTAAGATGCACTGGTATATCATATAATTACTCGTTTTGTGGTTTTACCACCATTGGACTCAACTACTAATATTTCGAGCTCATAATCATCCGATGCGTATTTTTCTGCTTGTAATGTTGCTACGTATTTCGCGTCGGGAAATTTGTCAACTACAGCTTTTGTATTTCCATTGTACAACGTCCAAGTCATATCAGTGATCTGACTATTCGGACATGGTAGAGTGTATTTAATAGTCTGATGGTATACGTGGTATGTATATCTCTTAGCAGGGCTAAAATAAGTTTAGCATTTTACTTCAACAAATTTTCAATATTGACAAAGACAATACCATTTCAACTCAACATCCGGATTGCAGTTTTGACTCGAAACCAGACAACTTTTGGATAGAATTATTAGCACAAGTGTGTACCACCATACATTGTGCATTGTTTTATCACAAATTGTATTGCTTTCATAGAATTCTTAATGCCAAGATCTATTAACTGAATGACAAATTATTTCAGTAAAATCTCGAGTAACTTGATCAAATCGATCAATATGACATTTGTATGTAACTAGAACAATTATGAATTGAATTGTGACTAAATAATTCGCAAATTTAGTCACAATTCCTATGAGTTCTGAAAGTTTAACGTAAATATCGAATTTTATTGGAACCATTCTTGTACTAAGACAATCATCCAACATTCTTCCCTTGTTAACTTTGCCACATATCCATTAAATAATTTAATTTAAAAATTCTTAATACAATATATGAAAATATATAGTTTCTTTTTGTTAAAACGAATAAGGAAATTAATTACTCTTTGGGGGTTCTTCTTCATTTGCTGCTACACCAAACGACTTTTTGCTAGCATGATACTGTTCCGGTCCAATGATGACAATGTGATTAACAATTTTATGCATTACCTCGACATTGTCTTGTAAAATTTGCAGTCGCCGTGAACCTGCATTCTCATGAAGGATTACATCAGACTGATCCAAGGCAATATCTTGGATTTTCCCTTCGAGTAATTTTTTAATAACCATCTCCATCTGTATCAATTTCCCATCAGGAACAAACTTGTAAACTCCTGTCATGGGATCTCGCATTTTGTAAAATACATGATTGTCCATTTCCGTTTCGTCTTTTCGTAGGTAGAACAAATGATAAACTATAATTGCCATCAGTGCAAAGTCATTTTCACTTAGTTCGCTGTACCCTCTGAACCTCTGACGAACTCTTATAGCAGCCATGCTTACAAATCTCATTTCTTCCATTTTACTCTTATTCATCGACACCATATCAGCATATCGGTGCACATCGGCTTTGGGGTATACAAAATTTCTAACATTCACATCATAAGTTTCAGTGAGGCCACCAGCTCTTAAACGGGTACCTAACAAGTGTCGCCTATACTTTTCCTTATAATATCGATACACATCCGTAACGTAATTTTGAATGGAATAGATTTGAGAGTTGTTTGAATAATACATTTTGCTCTCTTCCAAGTTTAGAATTAATGTAGTTGCATATGCACTGAGAAAGCACAAAGACATGAGCATAAACAATACATATACAATATATAGGTTTATCGTCTCTACGAGCAGTGGCACATCATGTAAATGCTCGTGAAAGTTGATTGACGATAGGTATAAACTAATCATAGCAGTATAGAAAGTACGGAAATTTTCTACAGTCGATCCATACAATGGACATATGAACATCGCCATCATCAAGTATATAATGACTTGATATATAAATAATCCCAGGAGCTGCGGTCCAGCTTTCCGTATTGTGCGCTCCATAATTCGGAATATTATTCCAAAATGCAAAAATTTCCATAGACGAATCGTGGCCAATCCAATTGTTATCCCGTATATTATAGTCGTCGCTCGCACAAGGTTCATCATATGAAAGTAGCTCACAAATTTATTATTATCCGAATCGGCAATTTGCATAAGCAGTGCGAAAGCCTGCTTCCTCCTCTCGAAGAATAGTGCAATCAATATCATACTCAATACAGATAGTAAAATATCAATGATATTCCAGAAGTTCTTGAAGTAGCTGTGTCTGTAGATTATTATATGTATCAAGCGTTTAGCTATCATAATTATTATCACTATAGTGAGTAATAGGAGTAAAATGGCGCTGACGAATTCTTTCCACAAACTCACATAAATCATAGATACAGTAAATATCTGAACGCTGTTCACAAGCCTTGCAGCCGCCGATCGTTCAAACATTATTCTCACTGCATTGAATATGTTTGCATTCGCATTATATGTGAGAAATTCAATGAAAAGTACTTTTGTATTAATATCAATCCACCTATTACGTCGTAGGATACTCATGACAAACTGTGAATTCTTCAAGTTTCTTCCCAATGGAGCAATATATCCACTTCCATCATAAACCTCCAATATACCTGAAAATAGACACAGATTTGAATTCGCGCGCCACTAGTTTAAGTTGTGGTATATTGACCAAACGCAGGCGAGATGTCCTCGCCTCGATAGTAAACCATGTTGTCAAAAACAGGTGCTTCGTTGCTGCATTCCAGCTTTTGATTTATCAATTGCGGCGGTATAGTGCAGTCCTGCATACGCCTCTGTTGTCGTAGTTCAACGATTCCAAGGACTTTAGTGCAAAAATCAGCCATCAAGCCGGCATCTTCCGAATACCACTGAGCATACCACACTCTTGGATGAATTAAAGGTATGATCACATTTTCTATGTAGTCGTAGATTCTGAAACGTAAATATGAGTTAGTAGTAGGTTTGGCAAAATCACTTCTAGCGTGTTCGTACTGTGGTATCGAATTTATGTCTTCTAGTCGGT
This sequence comes from Aleochara curtula, assembly GCA_963978815.1. NCBI lineage: Eukaryota > Metazoa > Arthropoda > Insecta > Coleoptera > Staphylinidae > Aleochara > Aleochara curtula. The sequence continues at coordinate 1,562,835 of OZ022219.1, forward strand.
GTTCACCATCAGAATGTGTGCCTTCCGTAAGCATTTCATGCATAAATACATTGCTTCTGTGAACTTCCTCATTGTGTTGGACTATGCATACCACGTAGAGAATCGTTATGAATACCAGAAATAAGCACATATCTTTGAATAGACTTGCAACACTGAAGCGCAGCGTCATAACTTCTCGCAATTGCTATAAAATACACATCAATGTAAAATAAGCACAGCCTACAATGAACTTACAAAACATTCATTCGGTGTGAGGAGCCTGTAATGTTTTTTGAAATACGGTCGCAGCAATACTTCGCCAAATGTTCGAAATAGCACTTCCCGTTGTTTTTCGACTTCGGCGACGATTGCTTTATATCGATAAACCATTTTTGTCGTCTGAAATACACTGCGGTGTTATAAAGTTGCATAAAATGTGGCAAACGCACATACAATGCCCAATTTTGAAATAATAATATTCTGCACACTAATGAACACATTCTCCCATACAATAATGGAGATGAGTAATGAAATTGTTGTTATGGCCGTCCAGATAAACACCAGTTGTTCTGGCATAAAAAAGCCAAAGGTTGTTAAATACGTGAAACATATCGAAATCCAAATCACCGTTGAATACAGAATAAAGTTGCGCATTTTCAACGGAAATAATTTAGTTGGTATGGCCATTGCTTCAGCTTTAGCAACACGCGCACTATGTCTGAAAAATATAATATCGAGTGCGCACAGCGTCTAGAAACTCGTACCGATTAAGCTTACCGTAGAACGAAGATAATTGGCAAATGTATTAGGCTATTTAGAACACTACTTAAAAGGGAGTACCGTATCAATTTAACCGAAAATTTGAATCGGCCATAACCAATCGAGTCGGATACTCTCAGCTCCGGCGGTCGAGTTAAGAAAACGTTAAGGAAGTAGCAATTATAAATCATACATAGAACAAGTGTGATTCTCTCCAAGTACGTTAGGTCTTCATCATCGCGCTTGAATATATTCCACGTATGTCTACCGTCGTAGTACATTCGGAAATACTTGGTGATACTTCCTGTAATTGTATCACCCCTATTCTTCATCGTCGTTCGCTTGTACTTTTTATAATGTACGTGTTTCTTTAATGCGGAGAACCAAGTATGTACTTCGAAATAGTATTGTTCTTCAGTTTGCAAATCGATTACATTCACGGACTCGCAATACCACGTAGGGTATAAGCCTATACTGTCGGTCCAAATTAAAATTGATTCTATGTGACCCAAATGCGTGCCGTTTGCCAAAACAAGCCAATCAGTGCCATCGCGTTGTAGTATGCGACAGCCCGGATCCGGATAATTCAAAACATGCGGCTAAAAGTTAATAACAAATCACTAAATCGCGATTGCATTTTGTTGTCGACGTAAAGCTACCTTTGATTTCCCATTTTGACCATACAATTGCATCATAATATTGGCTGTGGTGCCTGAATCAAAGTACGAACCGGTTTTCGTGATAAGCAAATAACAGAATCTATCATTTTTTAAATTATCGGCTAGGAAATATATCTTGTCTTGGCCAACTGTCTGCGTTCCTCGTCTCACACTCAAGCCTAATGCTATCATGTACATTATAAGTATCACAAGCACGTGCCCAAAGACCATATAATTGAAAAAGGGAACCAATTCGAAATCCAATTGCAATTCTTCCTCCAATCTATGATCAACCGGTTTGTAGTAAACGCTATGTAACGATGAATGTCGACAAATGCATTTAACAATTGGTATGTCTTTTGGAATTGCAACGGTCGTCTAAAAAGAGTTTATAAAGTATGAATTGGTAAATAAATAGTAAGTAGAAATTTTCTTCAACCTTGCATGAAACTGATGGTGACCAGTGATGCTTTGCCCAATCATAAGTTACACAAGACACGGCAACTATCTGGATTTCGTACGGAACCAGAGTTCCATTAAAATCCTGAAATAATCAGGCATTGATATTATATTTGAAGGATAGCTAATTAACGACGTACTTCTAACATATCCACATGTGGTGTGACAGCCATGTACAGAAAAGAATCTGACTCTTGCTTTGCATAAGGATTGTGGATTAAAAACGTGTGCGGCTTGTTTGAATCGAAAACCATATTAGAAAATGTCATTTCAAAATGCCTTGCTCTTGGTCGCTCATTGATGCTCATTGCTATGTCAAGTTTGATGTCCGGTTCTGTAAATCGAAATACAATCACGCAAGTCTCTAATCGCATTAGATTCAGGCGGTGGACGTTCATCGTACGATCAATTTCTCGCCATTCTTGTGACATGGGCGGTTTCACCTCGTACAATAAAAATTCGGGCAGTTCATCGGTTATCTTAAACTCGAGCGTATATTCAGCATTTTTAACGTGCGTATGATTCTTGTGAAAATGGATATCGATAATGTCAGCGGATAAATTCGATGTTGGCATCATCGTGTCTTTGTCGTAATTGCTGATAATCGCAACAATTTCATCATCGGATGCATCCTTGAATATCTTTGAAGGAACGATTGTCACGTCGCCAATATCTATTCGTTTAGTCTGCAGATCTTGCGCGTCATCTTTATTGATTTGCGTTTTGCTTACACTTGTATTCATTCCGTAGCTTTGGCCCTTATTCATAGTATCACCGATTGCAATTGCGGTGTCTTGATTTATGTTGACTGCATCCTTTTTACCCTGCGCATCGCCTGGACTTTTGTATGGTAGCGCATAATCCTGATAGTCCTCAGTCAGGTTACTATCGTTCATATTTTTCAGAACTGGTTTCGCCGTTGTAGTTGCGTCTGGATCTTCCAGTTCTGTGTCATCACTGTTTTCAAGCAATTTTTCAGCACACTTTGAGGTGCTCCTACAAATTTGTATAATATTAGCGGAAAATCACTTTGAATGAGGTTTAATTCGTTACTCGGCTTGCTTTTTGGCATTTAACTCATGGTATTTCACGTAGGGCGATTTAGCCAACTCTTTTTTATAGGTTGCTGCTATTTGTTTACAATAATTTCCTAGACTTGTTTTGTATTCCTCCGTTAGGTCTTTTTCGGCTAACAAGAGTGGTAACACGCCAGCAACTTGCTCGTAGGTATCAGCGCTGGTAACCTCCAACTAAAATTATTTTTTATTTTATTTTAACTGACACAATTTGGCTTAATTAATCTCACAGAAGTTAGGTGGTCCATAAGAATTATCTTATGACCTTGTTTTGTCTTGTTATCCATATTAGATTGCTCTAATTCTTGCAAGACGGCATTAACATACTGAATACCCATAGGATCACGTAATTGCTTAGCTTGTTCAATAATTTTTCCAGCAGTATTGATGTCCTTCTTGGTGAGTTCTATTTCTTTAACCTAAATTTTAAAAAAGTGTGGTACGTGTTATTTTTATAACGATTTATAGTTTACCTCAACGCGGTTAGAGTTACATGGGAAATAATTTTGAAATATATCGTAGCCCTCAATTTCCAGTTGTTGTTTTGGCTGGCCCTTAATTGAAGGAAGTATCATTTCAAATTCCGTCGCAGCTGAAGTTGTTATCAAGATTTCTTGAACGGTGAATTAGTTATTAGATTTCAATAGGTAAATTATGCATTTACATGTTCTTACTTTGATCGTCCTTGATTTGATATACTTTGAAAACAGGGGCGTGCAGTCGCAAATATGCATCTTTTATTGTACATTTGACAGTAAATTTCGTTTGCATACTTTTCCCACTAGCAGGAGTAATTTTACATTCTGGACTTTTAATGTTTGGAATAGTTCGTATCTCCTCCCATGCATCGTAAAGATTCGGAATATCTACTCGCACAGCAACTATGGTCGCGCGGCCTAGAAGACCTGCTGGTATTATGACACGTTTGCTTTTACCCGAAACTTCCAGACTGCCAACGTAAATTTCTAAAAAAATGAATTAGGCTTAAGTTTGCAAAACGTTTCCAAAAAATCAAAAATACCTGTGCCGTTTATAGCAACCAATTTCCAGTTCGGTACCAAAGTATCAAATCCAGAACAATAATTATTCCGCTTTTCTAAACGAAAAGCAATAGGCAAATCGGGGTTTGATAGCAGGGAACCTTCCGCGTTACAATTTTTTTCGCATACCAGTGCCACAGAACAATATAATGGCAGGCGTACATTCACTCTCGTCAGTTTTACTATTTTAATACCGTCATACATTATTGATGCTTCAAAAGTTTTAAACAGAATGCATTTATCAGCAGTTTCGGTATATCTCATTTCTGAAAAGATTGCATTAATACATATAACGTCAAGATACGAAACTGGAAAACTTCATTGGGTTTAAATTCTTACTAGGTTTTCCATCGATTGTACACTGCCTATTGCTACTACATTCGCTGGGCGGTTTATATCGACATCTCACGCTCCAAGTGATGGGCGGAAATGGCTTTCCACCAAAACTCTTAGACGGCGTCAGGTCTACCGTATAATTAGTGCCTTCTTGCACATCCCTTGAGAATCCGCCAGCAAAAATAAGAACAGGCGCCTCGGGAACGTAAGAAAATTTGCACTAGAAATTAACGGAATAATCTAAGTTGCAATTTGTATTCAATATAATTACATCCGCCTTGGTTTTAGCACCATTTGACTCCGTTACTGTTACGTATAGATCATAATTCCCCGCGTTGTATTTGCTAGCCTGTAGTGTTACCACTTTCTTCGCGCCCGGAAATATATCAACAGGGACTCTTCCATTGCGTGTGTACATCGACCAAGAGATATCCGTTATTTTACTGCCCAGACATGGTAGTTTAAACTTAATGGGCTGTTGATAGACATGATATGTATATCTCTTATTAGGGCTAAAATTATTTTGACTACAGGCAAATATTTTCAACATCGATAAAGCAAATACCATTTTAATTCAACTATCGGCTCGCAAGATATTTGACTCCGAACCGGCAAATAGAGTAATTGTAATATTAGCAAAATTGTGTACCACATTGCATATTGATCTATCACAAATTGTATTATTTCATGGAATATTTGATAACGACGACTATTAACTGAGTGACAGTAAAGTCTTAGGTAACTTGATTCGCAAAATAGTAATGGCAAAATAGTTAGGAAAATAGTAATGTGAATTTAATTAAATTTTTTGAATCGAGTTATTGTTGAAAGGGATTCTAAAAGAATTGAATTGATGGTTATATTTATACTTATTACATCTTTTCTTAATATACAGCAATATTAATCTTTGACATTATAAATAACAAATAGGTACATATAATTTATTAATATAACATAATTCACATACACATAAGTACTTAAGTTGTATAAAAATATGCTTAACTTAAATGCTTTCAGATTCGTCAGTTTCTGCTTGAATTTACTTGTATTATTAATATAATACTGATTATAACATCACAATAGTACAGTCATTGTTAATTTAACACCTCATAAGGAGAATTACGGTAGTTGATCGATAGAATTGATGATTGTGTTACAGTGTAGTTCAAAGTCTCGAAATGCTCATTCAAAATGAAAATCGCTTAATTAGGAATAGCTCATTGGCAAGATTTGGTAAAATCCGATGAGCATTCGCTGTTTGGATTTTCGTTTTCATATGCTTATAACTTAAATGCACCCTGTAGTTTACCATCGCTGCTCGTTGTTTCACGACTGCTGTTGCTGTATAATTTTAGTTGTTTTTTATTTGGTTTTTTGCGTGCCGGGATATCATCTATCATTCATCCGTACCGCGAGCAGTACAGACATGGTGCGCACCCTCAAAGCTCGTGTGAGCATTCGGAGCTATGCTCGTTGTTTATGATCGTCACCGTGGTCACGTTGTTCTTGATTGTAGATCGCGTTGATGCGTGCCTGTGCATGGCGCCGTTCAGTCCATACATATGTTGTGCACGATGACTCGGCTGCCGGCGATTGCCGCGAATTGAGCACAGCAATATCTCGCGCATTCCCCTGTGGACCGGAACGAATGCAATATTAGTGACCTGCATACAAATTCCGCGCCGAAAGGGCACGGTACCTACTCCTGGTCGCCAATGAAAAAATTGACATTTGGTTGCAGGAATGTCATTTGCACGACGGGGGTGGGAATACAAAACCAATTGCTGTTCTGCTTTCGATTGTCAAAAATTTGATTTCGAATGAATTGATTATATTGCGGCAATTGCGAGATTTATTTAATGCGCAGGCAATCAGCATACACTCATACCTCGCTATTCGGCCGCTCTTTATACGGCATTTCGCTACAACAGCCATCATCAATTAAGGCACGTTTTCGATTTATGGCCTAAAATGTTTTGCTATAACGACAAAAAACTCTTCTCAATGTCGATATACTTTTTTTCGTTTACGTTGCTAATCTTGTGTAAGCAATCTCGATACATACTCTTTTGTATTTCCTCTTGTTTACGAGTATTGTTCAGTCTGTGCTCAAAAACCGGCTGATTTGGACTTGCTTTGTGATAAATATTATTTTATTAAACCTGGACAAAATACCACCGAAACGATTATCAATTTTGGAGATTGATGAAAAGAGATGCTGAAAATCAGTTACCCTAGAAACTAATCTAGAAGTATTACATCGTATAGAAGCTGGGGAGAAAATTTGTTATTATGCATTTTTGATTTAAATGAGATAAAAAGATAAAATGCAATTTGAATGATAAACCGTGTACCTATACATATTTACCAAATTTGGAACCGATCCCATGGAATTTGTATGAATTTGTATTAGAATAATTGATTCTTTATATGGCTTTTCGCTTTGCGGTCATGTTTCGTGGAACGTATCTAGGCCGAATAGCGAGGTATGAGTGTATTGATAAAGCTCTCACGAGGATTCGGGTTTTAAAAGGCGGACTTTGAAAGTGGCTTGCATGTATTGATTGCCCATTACCTGCGAAAGTTGCGTGATAAGAACGCATAAAGTAGGGGGTTGACACCCGAATTGAAGTACGTTAGGAGGAAGGTAAGCGGCGTGAGAAGCATAGAGAATGTCGTAGCGCCACGGTATCCGGTGGACCAGTACTGCCACATTTTCCGGGCGTGGAACGGCAGATTGCACAATGCAAATGTCAGCACGACGATGATAAGCATGCGAATCACTCCGCGGCGGGCGCGCAGTACATTTTGGCTCGAGCTTGGGTTCGTTAGCAGTGGATTTTGTAATGTTTTTGCATCAGCTGCTGTAATCTGTAAAATAGAAAAACACATTCTTGAAAACTTTCAGCAAAAATATAAAATGCAAATTTTTTCGTAAATCTACATATTATGCATGTTTTACGCATGATAAAATAATTGGGTTAATCATGCATCAAGAAATTGAGCTCAATTTGAATTCATTGAAAGATAGTATTGACAATCAAATGTTGTTTCACCCACAATATTTCATTTTATTGACGTTCCATTCAACGATAAAAGAATTCGAAAGAAAATAAATATTTGACATGCTCTCAATCCGGGGAGACCGCTGAAGAAACGTTCGAAAAGTAAACTTTGCACAAGATCGAATAGAATTGTTAAATAGATTATAAATCTTCCATCTTCAGCCAGTGAGATATCACTGAAACGTCTGTACGCATTGATAAATGAACAAAGTTTTGTACGTGAAGAAAAATTAATTTCCTTTGGCGTGGAAATTGCTATCTACAGTTGTGGAACTACACAATGAATAAGCCGACCGCACGATTTACATGCCCCGTCGGCGTTGGCGGCGGCAAAAACGAAGGACGACTCGAAACGGCTGAGAACGGTTTGTCAGTACGATGATTTGATGACATTGTCGATGAAGACGGGGGAAAGTGCAAAGAGAGTAGAGTGGAGAAAAAAATAGTGCGTGTACCTTTGCGTCGCCATGACTTTTATATCTGCTCGATTGGCGGCTGCAATTCGAATCGCCTGTGTTTGCCGAAGCGTTCAATTGCTTTTCGAGTTGCCTCGAACTCGTCCATAATCCGACCGCAATGCGCGTGTAGAGCAGCTGCAGACAGAGAAGAATGTAAGGATTAGTAATAAAAATCAAGAGCACGCGCATCCAGCGAGCGTGATATCGCAAATTATTTATGAGCGGACGAGTGCCTTACCATCATGATCGTTAGAGGGATTACGTAGAGCAGGACAAAATTAATGATGTCGAACAGTTCCGAGTTGTATTTGTTGCGATTCGGCGCGCAGAATACTTCGATTTTACCATTGCTGATTTGATTCGTTACGGTGTTCACCCAGAAGAATTTTGGCGCACTGTATAATGCGCTCGTTACCCAAACGGCTAGAATTACCATCTGTAAAAGCCAGTCGTATATTAGCATGTGATAAAATATCGCGCTACTTCCGCTTCCAGCAATTAGTTTAATTGCCATAAAATTTATCCTATAGGCGCCGGAAATGCCAGTAGGATAATCAATGAGTGATTATCCTTACCTATATTTAATTAGCACTCGCATTCACAAGCAAGTAGGTTATTTGAATATCATGAACGAATTCTAATTTACTACTTTTTTCTCGCAATGGAAATGAGAAAAATGCAATATATTTCAATTTGTTGCATTGCATTTAGAAGTGATTCTCAAGTGATTAAAATTAAAGCGCGTCCGATTGCTCATTTTATAGCTCACTTTGATGTTATTTACGATTTCTTTTATTGCACTTTCCTGTCATTTCGCATTTATGTTCTTCGCTGTTATGCTTCTCGCGAATTTACGAGTTGAATTTTACTTGAATTCGCATAGTGTCATTAACGCGAATCGCTCACAAACAAATACGTTCAGACGGCATTCTATCGATTGCTATTTTTGTTTTTATATCCACGCGTCGGAAACGATATTCGCAAGATGTTAACAATGAAATAAAATTAAACGGAAATGATTCTTTAACTTTCGCATTAAAGCAAAATAATTGCGTATGCGATATGGCTATTGTAGTAATAATAACCTCTCAACAAAAACAAGCTATGCGGAGGAAAAACGTTTCAATAATAAAGTATTTATGGATACTGAAATGTTGCTCTTCAGTTTTATGTTTCGATTAAGAAACGTTTCGTTCAAATGTATTTTTGAGTACAATTTACGCAATAATTTTTCTGCGACCAGAAATATAAAAAAAATGGCTATATTCGTATAATAGAAATACAGTCACTTACTTCATAAAAATAATGGCCATAAATTTATGTTAAATTCTTCATGAAACGTATTACTAGAGTTATGAAAATATTGCAGTGATTTTACAAAATGCAGTTTTATATTACTATTGCATTGCCACGTGGGATTGCATTTTATTATCGTGTCCTTCTTTATTTTCAGGCAAGGTATTTACAGTCATATTTTTCATATTATGTTTTACAGTAAAGCAAATTTGTTTACGTAGTTCAATACCGCGATTTGACATTTTTGAAATCGAATGAAATTTTTGCCATGCGTTTAATGCGGAATGGTGTTGCGCATTTGCATTCTGCATCAACTGATTGGAAACGTAATCAAAATGGAAAATGCAATTACCCGTAATCTCCTCGGCGTCAAGATTTGCTTGCACGTGATCGGATAGATGATGGCAAAATATCGCTCGGTGCAAATGACGACAAGGATAAAGATGCTTGCCGTGTAGCTGAGCGATGTCACAAAGTGGTACATTTTGCAGAGGAAGTCGCCCAAAATCCAGCTGTAAATTACCACCATGAAATGTTTGATGATACGAGTGGCTTCGCTTGAAATATAGCACTCTGTCGAGCGGCGGGCTTTGAATGGACAAAACGTCGGTGGCGGTAGAGTGATATGAAAGCAGCTATGTTTGCTACCATAGTTCATAATTGCGCTGATAGCTGATATGATTTTTCGGTAAAACACTTCATTTATGGCGGAGTGCTAAATATGATTCGAAGCTGTCGACTGAATAGAGCACTCGAACCAATCATCGTTCTAATGTGCAAAACACGAAACGAATACGAATTCGCTTTGCGATGTGTGTGTCTAATTGCTATCACGTATATGCCAGTGCTCGTAAATCAATGCAACCGAACGTCAATGACAGCAAATGTGATTATTAGCTGGTGATGTTTCCGATTATGCACGGAATTATTGCTTGATTAATACTACCACTGGGATTTTCATAAATGTTTGGGACTTTAATTATTTTATGATGAGATTGATTTACAAATTGATATTTGATTAACGATACGATATTGATATATTTTGCTCGCACTGGAAACGAATTTCATTTAATTGAATAGGTGTTCAATCCAAAATGTTATTACTTTTTAGTACGCTTGATTTATTACAGTAATTAACCTGGCAATTTAAATTTGTCGCATAAATTTAGTAATTGCATCGTATGACGGAAATGAAATGCGGTTGTTCAATGCGATTTGTTAAAGTGCAATGTGCTGCAAAGATTTGCAAAGAGCTTACTTGTTAATCAGATAATTGAGGAGGTTCTGATACACGCAGAAGATGCCGACGCAAAAGTCTGCAACGGCGAGATTCGCCAGGAAGAAGTTGGTAATTGATCGCAGTCGGCGACTCAGCGTCACCACAAGAATAACGAGCAAATTTCCTGCAAACAAAATTAGCGAAAATTAAACTTTTTAAATCCATTTACTACAGCTGACGACACCAATTAATTCATTGAAATTTTCTCTCGCTCTCTCCTTAAATATTATTCTTTGAATTATGGCACGTTTGTTTGCCTAAAATTAATTTTAATTAGTGAGTAATTAATTGCTAGTTGAAGAGCACACAGAAATTATGTTCCGAAAGCTAATATTTCATCGAACTCGTTTTTTTTTTACATTTCAAGTCTGGCAGGCTAGTGGAGAGTCATTTCGATGAGCTTTAAAGAATTTACACGATTTGAAATTGAATTCCTAACGCGCAGGCGAATAAATACAATTAAAGTTAATGTAATGGTTTACATGCCCTGTGTTTGGACGGTCATTTCGTGTTGGGATTGCGTTTCGAGTCCTTCTCTTCATTGTACGATAATCTATGAAAGCATTCGCCTGCCACTGCCACCGAATGTAAATGAGTCGAGGAACGATTTGCAGATTAAACTACCCTTAGTTTGGGACCGGCAGGCGTATACTCTCTGTTTGTTGTTTGTTTAGTAAGCGCCAGTTAAGCAGATAATTATGATGAGTCTATTGTTTAAAATCATAAAATAGGTAGTTTGTTTTAAATCAGGCAGAGTCTAAGTAATTAATCATTAAATTCAATTCGCGATACATTATTACTATATCACCGATGGAAGGATAATAGAATAGAAAGTTCATATACTTCGTATTTTAGAATTATTTATTGGAGTGAATATAATTATTATAATTTTTTTACCCGTGAATAATTAACATTTATTGTTAATTAATTTATTAATTAGCGAATTGAAATTCCAATTATAAACGTACAATGCATTCATTGTGAAAATATGATAACTGCTCATATGAAAAAACTTTTATTAATTATTCTTTTCGTTCCGTTAGATTGCAGCTGAATAATGCTTGATAACTGCTCCTGAAGTGTGCAGAATTGTAGATGTTGAAGGGCAGACAATAAAAGTCATTTTCCGACATTTAACAACTTGCGTTTTGTGTACATGATGACAACAGTTGAGTAGACATTGTGCCAGAATGCAATGAACGTTTTCAACATTAAGCGAAGAAACCATATTTCATCATACATGCTTTTGTACTACACAAAAGCGTAAATATATTGAATTTTTTTAAAAGTAAAGCATCCTTAAAGTTACTGAAATTGAATTTTAATACATCAAAGTTAATATATGCATAACTATTTGCATATGAAAACTCAAATCTTGGATCCTGCAAGGCATAGATGTATAGCTATACTGTTTCAATATTCGGCGCCAGGACTTGCTGCTGTCTCAGGATCTAGGCCTGCCGTGCATAAAGTTCGACAGGCAAATGTGGGTCGAGTGTTTCGTAGGTTAGGGGCGCATTTATGCGGTGTTATAACTCTGCATAAATTACATTTTAATTCCACAAAATGTTTCTCGAATTCTAATGTGACATAACGATCGTAAACGTGCACCAATGTTGATAACATGCGGACACATTCGGTAGTTGTGAGTTGCCACGCTTAAAACACTTTAACGTTGTCGCTTTGCACTTTCAGCCATTTATTTAAGTAGAACACCACCTTGCATTCCACACAGGTGAATATTATACACCAACAAGTTTAGGCACTCACGTAGAGGCCCTAAACTTCCCTAGATTCGTATATTCATTCAGTTTATTTCCATAGGATAAGATAACGGTTTTATACGTATGCGGATTTGTTGAGTAACACTTACTTCCTCAACTTTTTACGAGGACATTATGTCCATGGTAGCTTTGATATAAAACTCTGTCATCTGATAAGAGTATGCGTTAAAAGGAAGAGCTCTTCAGAAATAGCTAGTTAAAACATTTACTCTGGCGTTGATTAAAGTAAAACTAGAAATTTGTATGAATTTACTTTAAATGTGTAAATTTGCCAAACATTTATAGCATTTTCAAATAGGTAAACATTCCAGAGTCGTGATATATTTATTTTTATGTAATAGAACTACGTGTCGGAATTGCGCGTGCCATCGCCGCCTCCAAGAAGAGTGTCAAATTCGTACATGTTTGCGTTTGGCAAGGTGAGCGGCGAAAATTGTGAGTGCACATACTTGGGGGGTGGCCGGGTTTATGTATTACAGCACTTGAAGATGTCAGGTAAAGGGCGCACGTGTTACATTCGGGGCGGCTCGAATGAAGCAACAAAAACATTGTTTGTAAAGTATCGAGTACTAGCTGCCAAAAAGTTTGCACGTGCATTTTTTAACTTTTTATTTTTTTCAAGTTGATTTGTCTTGAGTATACATTTTCTTATGTGTTCAATTTCTTTCTGGAGCTATTACTTGTTGGAAAAGTTGAATTATACAAAGAGATATAAATTCCATGGTTTTAACAGTTAAAATGGCAAAGAACCAGTAAAATAATTTAACCTCAGGCTTAATTCGATTAAGGATAATATAATCCTGGTGCAAGTTCAAACAATGTTTATCTTAAAACTCTAAACATTTGCGTTGCTAGTTTGTGCACTCACTACTATTGTGCAAACACAAAGTAAACGTATAATAAAAATAGCAATAGTCTTTTTATGAATGGCATTCACGATTAGAAGCAATTTGCTCCTAGTTTTACGTATGCTGCGAGAGCTTCGTTTACGCGAGTTTTTCTGTTTGCTCTCGTTTATTGCACCGTCATGTTTTTTAGTTACACACCCGCGACAAACATCGCTAATGGAATAGCACGAATAAAATTAGATGATACGTACAATTGCTATCAGGCGGTATAGAGGATGTGTTCAACACTCAATAATAATTTTAATAACGGCCGGAATCAAGCCCTAATGGAAATTCTGGGAAAAATATATTCGGTACTAAGTGAAAACAGAAATGATCATCAAAATATTATTCTTGTTATTTTCGCACGCTCGAGGCAAACAAATAATGTATTTGTAAATAGCATGGTCAATTCTGGAAATGAAACGTTCCATCAATAATGACGAATTAAAAATGTGAGCGCCACAAATTTGAATTTGTGGAATTGATTTTCCCGGAAAGTTACATATATAATTTATTGCTTGATCATGCAGTTGCAAAAGTTGGTTAATTAACTTCGGCGCTTTGTTTGTAGCACAACAGTAAAATAGTTTTAAAAAAATTTCAATTGCACTTAAATTATCTCTAGAAATGTCAAGTAGTTGTGAGCCTACGTGAAAAACAGATGCACATAAAAAGTTTTCAAAGTTAAGTAAAATTGGTGTCTGCCATGATAAAAGTAATATCAGCACGAGTTGAAAATAGTCCTGCTCCGACGATGACAACGTGCCGAGGGCTTGAAGAAGTTGGCAATTTATTTCAATAAATTGCGCTCGCACTGCCAGAGAGATATCTGTGACACACAACAAACACTTCATTGCTCGCCAACTTTCTCTCAGCGAATGCGTGTTTGCGTTAAGTGCGGTTTTTATATTCGGAGCGAAGACGTTTCGCACGCGCGTCTTTCAACTTTTGGGGCGTCTCGAACGTCGTATTTAAATCGAGCAAAAAGAATCTAATAAAACGTTTAAGACTCGCTTACCGAAGAAGCACAGACAGAAGACTATGCTGTACAGCGTGATGAAGATGATGCGGACGTACATGTGGTCGTAGATAAATTCCTCCTCTGCTTCTTGCATCGCTTCGTAGTCGGTGAGATTCAACGTTTCGTTGCCGTCCATGAACGAGGAGATGAAGCTGCCACCGCTATCGCCGCCGGTGAGGCAGCCTGTGTGATTACACAACATTTTTGCGATGCGATCGATATGTGTGTGCGAATGCGGCGGCCGATTCTACGACTAGTTTCAAATGCTCTTTTCGCCGCTTGTCAAATTATATCTTGGTTGGTCCATTTAATCTCTCAAAGTCATATGCCTGTAAACCGCTGATTTATTGTCCTTGCACCATATGTTTAGTTAATCCTGCAATTGAAATTTAAATTGTCAATTATTTGGGTATCAAATGATAATTCGTGATGAGCGTATTTTAACCGTTTTGTTTTAACATAAAGCGAGATATCGCTTTGCGAATTCATTGTGATGGAAAGCATTACTGATAATAGCAATATTTACATTGTGTACTCTTTGATAATGTAGCCAAAATGAAATTGTATACACGTCAAAAGTTACTGCGACGCGTTATAAACAGAATATTAATTATTAGGCGGTAGCAGAAGCAGCTCGGTAGCAAAGTCTTATCAGAAATTCACATCTAATTCAATGCAAATTTGCGGCATGCGTAGTGAATTTGAACGATATGAACTGATAACGAATTGGACGTGAATGTTGGAATCCTTTCTTTCCCATCAATGCATCACTGATAATAGGCGGAAAGGACGCTGTAGGCGGTGGGATTTATATTACCAACGCATATTTGAAAATACATTGCATTGCCGCATTAATTAATTAGATATTTGTGCTTATCGGCTTAATTGCCATATGGTGATAAGTGCTTCTGTGCAACAGATAAGGATAATAGTTTTTTTAAAATGAAGTCCTGTGTGATTTGGTAATTTGAAAAAAGCAGACCGATTTTGAAATTAATTTTTATAATGCGAGACAAAACCGTAATTTATTTTTGTATATGGAATTTACGTAAAGCTCCGATTGGTTATTTATTTTACACAAGTTTGAAAAGTTTATGGAAATTTAATGATTTACTGCAAAGTAAAGTTCAAAAGCTAGACGTCATGCTGCAGATGTAGTTTGCCAACAAGTTTATTATGCGGCTCATGAAAAATTACAGGATATATATTTTCCGTTTATAGACAATACGGGAATAAACAATGCGGTACAGATTGGCAATTTCACCTTTAGACACAAATCTGCTCTTAGTGGTGACGAGCCATCTGAATAATAAACAATGCGAAGACCGAGATTATTTTTAGAAGGGTTGTTATTTTGGTATTACTGCAACTTCACTCCTCATTTTCAGCTTAACTTGTTGAATATTGAAAATCCTGTTTACGCTCACCGCAGTCATGGCGGAACATTAATAATTAATTGCACGTGAACGGTAATAATTTAATATTAGATTTATAAATTCAGATATTAAATTATAACGTAGAAAGTAAAGAGTATATAAAATATTATTGTCTCATTATGTAGTGAGGAACGTTACTCAATGTCTTGAAGCAAGTAACCACAATTTATACAAGTGTAGACGCCGTGTAGTCGCTTAAATTGCGTGTGAATGGGCAAAAAATATTTACACAATAATATTTAACAATGAGGATAAGGATAAGGATGAGTAATAGCGCCGGCTAATGTAAGCAAGCTTATAATGTGTACTAAACTCCAAACGAAATGTGTGCAAGCATAACATAACACCATGTTGCCTGCTATTTAGTGTTGACTTAATCAAGCTACACCTATTTTAAGATAATTCTTGTTTTCTTGTTACTGCGCTTCTTGGAAATTTCCAATTATATAAATACCTATTCTACTAATTGCTCGACTGAACACCAAATTTAATTTTTAATATACCATTTTAATTGGCGAATTAATATTTGAATATTCAACTTTTCTAAAACAAAAATAGACTGAAAGAGGTTTTACCAAACACTTTCACACTTGAAATAATCTTAACGTTTAATCAGTAATTAGATACATCGCAATTAAGTAGCTAAAATTAGATTCCAATTAAATCTGGAACGAAAATGCTCCTTAGAAGAACTTATTTAATTACGAATCTAGATTAAGCAGGCCGTCTATGCCAAAATTATGTATACATCATGTCTTAATCTATGCATAAGATAGATTAATCCAATTACTAGAGCGAATCAATAATAATTAGCCTCGTTATTGATTTACAACGTAGCTTACAACATCAGTCTCTTGAATGCTCCATTTGTATTCGATATTCGGTTATACATATATACTTTGTACCCTAAAGCATACCACATATTAACAGGAATGTTTATAGGTTTATTATGCTTGACTGACTGAGCATTACGGGTTGTGCTTTTAATTAACTTTTACGAATTTACTGAGAAAGTCATTCGGCAGGATTAATTAATTTAGGAACTTAATATTTAACATCCAGGAGCGAATGCATAAAAATAACAAAGTATGATAATTAAAAGTTTAATTTCAATTTATTCGTCTTCGAAAAAAAGTTTAGAGATTATTTTCATCTTACAAATATTAATTTGCGGGGAATTGAAAGGGTTTAATGTTTCTTGGCGACTTGTTTTACGTCGTAATAATTTACGTCATGAATAAGAATGTAAAAGGCTTTTGCCTGATTTTTTTTTACAAATCGTAATTAAAATAGTAATGCGCTCTTTTACATCTAGTTATGTAAAATTTATGAATTCACTCAACGTGAATGCAGCATAAAAATAAATGCAGTTTTAATTAAACTAACGAAATTGAATTTTATATTCAATTTTAGCACAAGTGCCAAAACCACCAGGGTATAATAACGTTTGCCATCTGAATGCAATTGCACAATTCTAAAAAATTCATGAATGGTTATATAAAAATTAACATCAAAATTTAAAACCAATGTGTTTAAAATTTGTTTGTCGCAGTGAAATATTTCATATGCGGTATTTTTTGTGGAAAGTATGCAAAACTTTCTAATCTATACAGTAAAACATGGAAGCGAGGCGAGAATTGCGAATTCCTGCCTAATCCTCCCGCATTGTCGTAGTCGACGAAAGCGGCAAGAGATGCATGTCTCAAATAAACAAGAAATTCAATTTTCGTGGCGCTTCTTATTTGCTTCATTGAATTGAATGAAAAGGCGTGAAATGAATGAAAAGGCGCGATTTTCCATTTGCGCCAGGCGTGTCTGCATATAAAATTCACATATAAAATTTCCATAAGCTAAATGTGCTACCTCACTGTGCATAAATCTGAATGGCATTGCAATTTTGAATTTTAAAACAAGAGTCTATTTGCTCTGTAAATGTGGAAATGAGTACGTGTTTGATTTACTGTTAATGATGAAACAAAATGCGTATGTTGGAAGTACATAAATGTAAAATATGTTGCCTTTTAATGAGCGTATTTCTGAAGAGATAAAAAAATATAAATGAAAATAATACAACCATCCTTAAAGGATAACAAATGTCATTTACGGTCATATCCATTTCGGACTTTTTCAAAGATATTCTTCCATTACAAAGTATAAGAGTAATTTATAATCATTATTACAAAGTTGCATGAGTTTTCTTTAGATTTTTTTATTACACGTAACCGATTCTTGGTAGTTCAAGTCGAGATTGTAATTATGATTAATAGAAATCGATATTGCGTTATACTTGTAATCATATATAATTATACGATATTGTCGCTAAATCATAACCGATAATTTAGTAACACGAAGCCTTATTTTATACAAAAGTATAAGTTTAGGGTGATTCAATTTACCCTTGTAATTTGACTTCATGACCTATAAATATTTATCATTATTATTTGTTTCATTATGAAATGAATTTATTGATAAAAAGATATATGAAATGTTTTTGAATCGTCGGCAAATAATACAGATTTATAGACATTGTTTGCTAATTAATTGCATGCAATAAATAACAAAACATCAATAACAAACACACCATATTAAACTGAAAAAGTAGTAGGAAAACTGAATATTTTTTCAGTGGACAAATGCGGTCAAATAAATTTTTATTTTTGAAACTTACTCAGTATCCAATACAAATGTACATCTCAATTTGGAAAAGCAATTTTCCGAAATGAAGCAGACGACACAATTTGCAGCCAACTTTTCACTGAATGAAATTCATCGATTTTTTTATAGTTTATGAATGAAATGGTTGAACCGGGTCGCGACGGAGCACAATTTGTAGTAGTCAGCGGCGCGACGAACGGTGGAATACTGATTGCGAAAGAGGCTGCTGCTTCAACGCGAAAATTCCGTGGCAAAAGGCATGCGCTGCGTCGGTCTCGAGATTTAACTAATAAATTAAGTGAAAATGCACTAAACCCGCAAATTTTTCTTTGCCTCACCAGGCACAGGTAATACACATAATAACATTCGCTTAATGCCAGCCACCCTTGGGCATTTCCGCGCTCTCCAACGACGTCGCAAGTTCTTAACGCAGGTTTTAAGTGCTTGAAAACCACTCAATTAGGAATTTAACATTTTCTATCGAGCTGTTCAAATTCCCTTGAAACTTTTCACTTCCTTTTACGGATGGTTTAATTCACTTTTATGGCAATTTACTTACAGCATTTTAATTATTTAGTTTGCGTCTAATGGAATATAAACCTTGTAGTCAAAGTTTACGTAAAGTTACTTTGGGGTAGAAAAAGAGGTTGTTTACAATATAAATAGTACAAGTGACACTAGAACTCAACTGGCAATTTTTCTGCTCAGTACATGTCCACAACAATTCTTTCGCCACTATTTGAAAGAGAAGTTAGCGCAAAAAACTATGGTAGAAAATGTGTGTGCTCGACATTTCAACACTAACAAGTAGCTAACATTATGATATAACATCGGACTTTTCTTTTATAAAGATTTTAGAAAAAGGGTAACAAGGATCACTCTTAATCTCACTGGGAGTCAGGCAGAAAGTCGCAAAAAATTGAAGAATGTCAGGCTGCTTCTTTGTAACCTTTTCAGCAATAAATTCCTACGATAAAAATCATTTTTCAACGCGTATTATGATAATAGATTAATAGAGGAATAATTTTATAAAATTTTATCATGATCAGGCTTAAAAAATCGTATTTATTTCAAGATTAGATTAATTTCTTTTATGTCGTGAGGTAATTAACGCTCTTTATATATACAGTTTTTTAAATCCTTTTACAATGAAAGGATTTAACTCATTCAAGGATAATTACAACGAATGAAGAAGCGAAAGTTAATTCTTCTTTAATTAAAGTGACAACCACTTTGCATTGTATGTTTGGCACAAAAACTTTATTCAAAAACTGACATTAATCACAAATAAAAGGATAATGTGGACTTGACATAACATTCATCTTGAGGAAAAATTTTCTCTGTTTCTGTACTTCCAGCAAATGAATTTATTTAAATTTTTGATATAAGGTCGTGGATTAAACGATATAAATTTTAATTCAAACATAAAGTTTCCGCATTTTAAAAGTTTATTTTAAAACAAATTGAACACATTTTTCCTGAATTCCGATAATGTAGAGTAGGTACGTACATGCAATTGTAAATACGAGCTGGGGAAAATTATACATTATTCAAGAGAGGGTTGTTCACATGTGTAATCTTCATGTATAATTTATAATGTTCTTTAACATTTATAGCACTTTTTTGAGGGCTGCTTTTTGCATTAATATAATTGTGACGTGATGTTTATTATTCTGAAGTAAAAACAAAATCATCACGTACTGCACTTGCTACTTAAGCTTTGCGTATTACTGTTAATGTACCATTATAATTCGACCCGCAAATTAGTTTTATGCGTTACGATATTAAAATTTAATACAATTACGGTTAAAATAATAATGCAACATAGTTGAATTAATTATAGTACATTTATTACCCATTAAATAGTTTATTATTACGGGTTTCCCCAATTATTCGAACTTTAATATTACACACAACGTGCTCTAATTTAACAATGCAGTCAATTGTGAATTGCAAAGTGTAAGATTAAAGGCTAACTTAACAATCCATTTAAATACTCAGTAATTCAACTTCATGGCATGCATGTTACACTCTACTACACTTTGTAATTTTCTATAGTTTTTTATTCGCGTTTAGAATCGGGTTTATTCTCAATGTAATAAATTTTTAGGATATTTATTATTGAAATCCTTCTTTTTAAAATGTGTGCAGTGTCTGTACATTTGCAACTTGAATTTATGATTCATAAAATGTGGAGGCTGCCTATAAATAATAATAAATATAAATATCACACTACTGCTTTTAGTCATACGAATTGATATATTATAGCCATGTGCTTTTAATCAATCATCAGTTTTTATGCGTGTAATAACTCAATTATGAATATTAATGCGGATTGTGCAATTTAAAGCGGTTTGAAATAATATTTAGGTTTGTGTTTGTATTCAAAAAGGGTGGTTTTTAAAGCTGTGAATTTCTCGATTTTATTTGTACTACTGATAAGTAAAACTACAAATTATTGCAGTTATTTCCTCAATGCAGCTCTGACCTATTAACCTGGTTTTTGAGTTAATGATTGTTTGCATGTATTTTACTATTTTCCGGTGAGAAATTCAGAGGTGTTTTATTGATGTATAACATAAAATATTTTTTCTTACAAAATAATTTATTTCATGATAGAGGCATGAAAAACGTACACAAAATACATTTTTTTCGTTGAGAAAAACCGTCAACTTATAAGTAAGGAAATATAAAATATTATTTATAATAAAAGTGAATAGGACGTAAAGAAACCAATCGATTATTATAACAATATCTTTCAGGTATCGTAAAAACGTAATACGGGCCGTGATTTGCCGTATGACTCCCTTACGTAACTATTGTTTATGATTCCCTTTAGGGGCGGAGGTCCAATAGATTAGAGTATTGTTTCGAAATAGTCTATAAATAAATCTGGCGGTGTTTGAATAGAATAAAACAGAATATTGACTCGTGAAAATCGCTCTTGTATGAAAAAAGTCTAATACGTAATAAAAACATTTATGCGTGTATATTCAGGGCACATTTTTTGAATATATATTTATTTACTCACGTCGCACGTCGGAGCTGTCATAAAAAGAAGAAAGCATCTATACATAAATTTCTCATTTGGCATTTTTGCCACAATGATTTCAATCAAATCGTTTTTCTTCAACTCGATTTACTCGTGTATTGGAAAAAGCAACAGTTTTCTGTTGTAATCAAGCGAAAGTAAATACTTACGCAAATAACATATTTGCAGTCCAACGAGTTCAGAGTTCTTGGGTCGAATTGAGCAATGGATGTTTTTCTTAATCGTATTTAGCTATTAACAATATATTGCAAGTACTCTACATGATTAAAATCCTTTGTTACTTATTAAGTAATTCAGTTTTCTTGAAATAAATTATAGTGTTATTAATACATTTTCTTTTTTTTTCAGGTGAGCAAACTTTCTTCAACTTATATACTACTTGGAACTAAGGTAAAATACATGATTTTTTTAACCATTAGAGTTAAAACAATTTTATAGTCAATGCTTTAGTAGAGATTTGCGTTTTTGCATTTTCTCATTTATAAAATCAGAGGTGCCGAGGCAAACAATCATTTCGAATTGCAGTAAAATTGTTCTAATCTCAGTCCCAGTAACCTAGTATTTCTTTTGTGTGATTTTTATGGGGGTTGATAAAATATGACCCGGTTGTTACTCACAATGCGATGTCTATCTAGATTTTCAGACATTTATTCGTCTAATTGTTCTTTCAGCACTGAACCATCAGTTCTGTTAAACTTATCACGATATCCAAAAATGATATTTTTGCACTTCTTTAAAAACAATAAATTGCATTATTGTACATATTCAATTTCGTTATGAAAACAATAATTAATCCAGGGATGAGTGGGATCAGGAAGAATAATGATAGAATGAAAACTCACCGTGATTTTGCGCTATAAAACTCATATCGCTCATATCTTCAATTTACAGTGCAAATTGAATAAAATGAGCGAGGATAATGTAAAATTAATTAATTAATATTGTGGGTATGAGTTGAACATACTTTTGAATTCGATTAAAGCTGGATTGCAATTTTTGACATATTTTTCGACGAATTCCACGATTTATTAAAATTGGAATATTAAAAGGCAAATTTGCAATAGCTTCCGCGTATCGGTCAAATATTTACCCAAAAGCGAATTTGACGTTCATATGTGCAAGTTGGGGATTGTCAACAGGTACCTAAATAAGTTAAATATAAAGCTTTTTGTTCAATGGCAGGTCGTGGAATGTGGTTATATGCGTGTAAGCGTAAAGTTAAAATTACCTCTATCAGGAAGCAATTCAATTTTCCGAAATGGCGCGCGATTATGTGAAGTGTAATTTCTCGGTTCATGGAAGACACGCACATGATAAATATGCGTGATAATAATAGCGACCCTGTATGTAGATTGCGTATTAATACGTTCTTTATGTATAGTAAACGTTATGCTATATTTAGTTGAACAAATAAGACAAAGCCCCTAACAAATATAAATCTCACGAATTTATACTTTTTATACTTCAATTGTGTAACGCTGAAGTAAATAATTTATAAGCTATTCTAATTTAAAGGCACGTGTCGAGTTGTAAATTGCTTTGAGTACTTACGTCACGTCTTCAAAGGTTGAACAAAGCCGTGTACAAAGAATATTCCGATAAGCATAGATCATTTCTACGTCGAAAGTTCATAAACGTAATTCATATTTTCTATCCCTATAATAAATATTTCTTTTATTCTTTTTCTGGAAATCATAGGCCATTATTTTCTTTATTCTCCATTAACTGCTGACTGCCATTCAATAAGCAATAATTCTTTATTTTTGTGTATTGATCTTTCATCAAGAATGTTGTGGCATTTTAGTGCAGTTCATAAATGATATTATATTTTCTTACACCAGTCTAATTATAATCCGAAATAGTTATGAAACGATTAAATGCTATAATTATGCTGAATAGAAACTAAAGTAAATCTTGCGAATTGAATTCAAAATCCATTATGGTAAATGACGCAGATGTATCATTCAATCATTAAGTTGTGCGAAACCCACGACCTTCATTATTCCTGGAGATATTCAGAGAGTAAGACGAGTAAGATGTACTCGGTTTCCTACTTTGTACTTGAAATACCACTCAACATCACATTAATCTTATATCATCAAATTTACAGGAGCGTATATGCAATCAACCCTAAACTTTATAGTAAACTTAGATAACATCTACAATATAGTAATCTTTACGTCATATATTAGATATGCAGTTCTCTGGACAAATTGAGTAAATATGAAACAATTAACCAACAAATTTGTCAAACAGCACTGCAATTTTTATATGCAAATTTAATTAATTATGCGCGGACAAGCAACAGGAAACTATTATTCAAAGTTATTTAAATGTTATTATAGTGGAAAGAGATGAATAGCGGAAGGAGAGTAAGCAGCTTGCATATGTAATTGTGTCAAGTCTTATCATTTACGCTGCATAAGCCGGAAGCTGACAGCTATTTACATTGCTTATGACAATTTAAATGATTTTCTATATTTTACTAGCTCTGAATATGCAGATGAATGTTTCCGTAGTTGAAAATTAATTTTATTATGAACTTGTTGATTAATAGTTTTCAACAGTTATAATTATCCTTGCTGAAAATGAACAATGCAGTAGCTACTTTTAATGAATAAATAAATAGTTAAGCAATAATATTTTAAAGTTAGTTTACGTATTCATTTTTCTAGAATGTTATTCTATAGAAATGCAAATAAATGTAATTATTATATCCGCCATTTCACTGCCGTATTAAGAATGGTAATGCTTTCAGAACTTAGAAATGAGCATGTGCTTACGGTTTTAACTTATTTACATAACTTCTCCAAAAGTTTTCATGATGCATTTTCGCTCATCCGTTTTAAGACTTCGTGGCGTACTTGTTTCCGGATAACCTCTACTACATATACACTGCCTTCCTTCAGAGAAATGAATTAAAGCACAAGTAACTTTGGAAACTATCTAAATATAAAGTGCTTAATGCCCAACAGCAAAATTCGATAATTATTCCACAAAGATTCTCAGCCAATATTTGTTGTTATTTAAGCAACAACTACTGAACATTCGCAATACAGAGTTTTTTTCCTCGCACAACGCAATAAATTAAGGCAAACAAAAACTTCCAAATATTTGTCTTCTTTTTATTTGCAAGCTTACGAAAATGCCATCTCGATTAAAGCGAGCATACATAATTTAATATTTGTTGTTTTTCACGGTATGCGAAGCACACGCTTTTAGCAATTTTTTAGATGATGCGTTGAAAAATGTATGTGGATAGAGTTTTTTATGCACGATTTTTGTTACATTTTCATGAAGCATTTTCAAATTACAGCGCTGCTAACCCGCGAAGTGCGTGAAAAATTCAATAAATTTATGGCATACATTTATAGTGGTAGGTTTGAAATCTTTTAAATCAATGCCATTTAAGAAACATATTGCTACTAGAATTCATATTCTCCCATGAGTTTACTTTTTCAAAAAAATGAAGAATAAGCCACTTGTTTGTTCAACGTCAATACGGTAAATGGTGCTTTAATGCCCATTATTTTAAAGTCTCGCTCAATAATGGAATATATTCATATTCCAGAATTATACTTGAATATAATTTCACATTTATATGATACAAAAGCTCTGTTAACAATTGTAACAAGGCAGAGAAAATATTTTAATATGCGAGCGTTAATTCACCGCAAATTCAAGCATAAATTTATTCAAGGAGAATAATAAAAATTGATATTACAATTTTACAAATTAATTTCTTGGAAATATTTCAAATTTTCTGTTCGAAATGAACCCGACAGCTGACGCGATCCAATTTATTGTCGGTTTATCGCAATTTGTCTCCTGCTGCTGTTGCTCTGCCATTTTTCGCTGCACAAATTTGAATATTGCTTTTTATTTGATTTTTTATTTACGAAATATGTAAATTTCAAATACCGCGTTGTAAAATATACAGAATTCAGATGGATATCATTTAATTACTTCTTTTTCATTCTGCACATTCGCAAGAAAAAATATTTCGTTACTCACATTCTTCTAAGGTTGATGCAATACACTTATTATTCTGAAACAAACAATTTTATTAGTTTATATTTATTTAAATGGTCTAGTTGGTTTTAAAAGAATTATTCGACTTACTAAATAATTTGAAATTTATTTATTAATGAATATTGTATAAGTTAATTCAGAGTAAGCTTATGAACTACCACGATTTTCCGAGCACGATGTGAATAGTGCACGTTATCCGGTCACACTGACCGCAGTCGTGATGCAACGCATGGAAAACTTGAAAATCAGGGGGTGAAAATAGTGCGCAATGACTATACGATGTTGCTTTCAGCCACGTCTACCTCCGAGTTTATTACTCTACGAATAGTAACATTTGCTAAAAGCAGAATCCTTTTTCTATGAGACCTAGGTCCTTCGTAAAACTAATGCATAGTGTTATTTACTTTTCCAAATCAGTACTATCAAGAAATCTAATTAAACCTGAAGAGTAGACGTGCACAAATAGGAATGCGCAGATAGTTACATTTTATTGATTAAATTAAATTAATAATTTAGAGTATACTTTTTCATATATAATTATGACGTAGAATATATGCGAGAATGCAACAAATATAACAAAAGAAGAGGTAAATAATATTCCCTTCTAAAGGTAAACATAATTTGAATTATTTCACGATCTCATATTTACTTGTGCGTGAAATACAAAGGACTGAAAGTTTAAATTGCATGCTTGAGAAGTTGGCCAATTTAAATATTGTCTGAAGAACCCCAAATGTTAAGGGTTGAATCATTTGCATTACGCCGGATTTTTGTACCATGATTTCAAACGATGCAAATTCCCATTATGATAATTTTCTAGTGGAAGATTTACAAATTTAAAATCAACTGCTATGAGAAATACATTTATTTTCTCATAAATTATGTGTTTATTTATTTCAAAAACATTTCAACTTTAATATGAAAACAAAATTATTGATTATGCAATTTACGAAGAGCACATGATATTCAACTTTGAGGATGAGCAATTCATATCACGAATATGGTTTTGGGGCAGGATGTGCCCGCACTCATCATTTGTTTGCGGGGTGAATTGGAAGTGCGGTCACGTTAAGGAGAGAAAAATGTCTCACAGGATGCGCACGAGACGTCTCACATTATTTAGAAAGCACACGCACATTTAACAATAACTGCCATTCTGACAATATCCGGATACCTTCGTATTTGCAAATCAGCAGTGCATGAACTTGTAAAGCAAATATGCCTTTCTTCCAGTGATTATCCTTTTTGTCTTCCACACGTGGAAGATAACTCATAAAATTTTGAGCACGAGAAATATTCACTGAAGCAACAATTTTATATAGAAATAATCCTAGTCTGGCATGTTTAGTTTCGGGTACATTAAGCTGAATAACTTGTTGAAATTGGTATTACTCAATTATCCTTACGATTGTTAAGAACGGAATACCGCACACCTAATGGAAGTGTGCATTATTTGGTTAATCCTTTGGGAGTGAAGTCATTGCAAATGGAACTAGAATTCTGCTGGGATGAAAAGTCTCTGAGCGATCCACTAAAGAACTTAATTAATTAATCCGATTCAATTTGCATTACTCGTGAATTTTTAAAGTCCTCGCTCAGTGGAAAAAGGAAGAAATCAAAATGGTTCAGACATAAAGTGATTTCATGTTGGCATTCAAGAAACGTTTCGCAAAACACTTGTCTAGCAATTGATTAATTAATCTATCAAGTCGTTCGTGTTAATGATACGTCTCGTTAATTTCTCTTTTCTCTATTTTTCAAGTCCTAGTAAAACGCATCATTTCTTCAGTAACAAAAAATAAAACTGAGAAGAATAATACAAGGAATGCATACAA
Source organism: Aleochara curtula (assembly GCA_963978815.1). Lineage (NCBI taxonomy): Eukaryota > Metazoa > Arthropoda > Insecta > Coleoptera > Staphylinidae > Aleochara > Aleochara curtula. Next base: position 1,589,946 of record OZ022219.1, read on the forward strand.
TGAGTATTAATGAAATTTTCACTTGCATTCTGACGAGCGCAAACAGTTCGTTAAATATTTCTCTTTTGTGTTAGATGTAAAATCTGCTTAGCGTTTCTGGAATTGAAGTTGCTCTTTCATTAAATCGCTTCAATTGCATTCGCTGAAAGCGCTCCAAATAAGCAACGGAAATGAATGTAAGATTGCAATAAATTATTCACGGTGATCGCGCGCGTGCTCATTTTAATTTCAAAACGCAGATATGCTCCAAATGTAATGAAACGCGAATTCTTCTGATGGATTACGTTTACGTTAAGAAGCGAGCTGGCTAAATATGCCATTAAAATAATTATTACTTGAAATAATATTATTTTACATTCAGTTTGGCAAAAAATCAGAGATTTTTTTCATCGGGTGGAAAACAAATACCTACTGGTAAATTTGTCCATTTTTCAAACATTAAATTGTGTTGCAGCAGTAACACAATAGTAGAACAACTCGTAGAAGTTTTAAAATTTTTAGCACGCTATCCCATTTCCGGAACGGGATTCATGTGATTTCATGAGTTTTCTATTTGTGTTGACATGCATGAAACAAGTTTTAATTAGCGTCAATACTAGCAAGTGATTTACAATCAGTAATGTTTTTAAAATAGTCAAGAAATTATGTTCTATTATTAACGCTTTAAAAAATCTCAAGATCGAAGGTGAAATGCTTTTAGCAGCTTTAGACTTTTTCATCGCATGTCAATTCGTGGACAATGTTGTGATCGAAAAACAACGTGAAACGATTCGGAAGTTACGGACGAATTTGAGAAACGAAACGAGATGTTAGACGTGAAACGTGGCAGATGATCGCTTCAATGCCCTTCAAATTACATTAAGGAATTGAATTCGCATCCTGCCCTTCTGTAAGGGGCCAGCTAAGGCTGTAGATTCAATTTTTTGTGCAATATATGATGTTGAAGATTGTGACGAAAACGTATACATAATATGCAAAAACATTTTAAGTAAATAGCATATTCAAATTTTATAATGTAAATGTGGAAATTTAATATTTTTCTGACATTTTATAGCTTTTTGCATCAATGAATGACACGTGTTTTCAACTTTTAACTGTATTAAATTTCTTATTACTTTGACAAGCTTATAAAACTAAAGATACTTATTAACAAACTTTAATTGCAGTGAGCTAATTTTTTGCTCAAGCGTTTTTGTGCACATTTGTCAGACTAAGCCATAAAGTTAATTTGAATAATGCAACGAAACCTTTTCTTGAGGCTGTTGCAAATGCCTGACTGAATTGGTTTCATACGCAAGGTTAACCTTTTACAATGTGCTGTACATCATCATAAATTGGACAGGTGAAGATAGAAGTTTTACTGTCAAGAGCGAATTTTGCTACACGCTTTGGGCTCAAGTGCTGGTCATCAAAATTTAAGCTGCTTGACTGTGTTGTCGAAATGTCTTCAAAAGCTTTAGAAACATCGTTAGCAAGCCTGCAAAACTGCATACGAAAAACCAAATAAAAAATGCCCTAAAGTTACTTTTTTAGGAGCAAGAAGATTATTTTTTTCTTCTTCAAATATCGAGTTCCCAGGGTAAAAATCTACACATTTAATTATTTATTTAATTATTTACGTGGTTTAAAAATTAATTGCTCGTTATCTTCACTCGGTATTTTTAACAAGCAAAGCAATTTAGTTTTTATTTCAATCAGACAAAAAGTTGAATAAAAAGTCTTGCTTTCCATCCCACTCAATAAGGACTACTAATGTCAGTTTAATTAAAGTGATAGACAGTTATCATTGAAGACTCATTTTTTAAGATGGGTCATTACTCTATAAGGCATTAATCAAGAAGTGAAATTAAATGACAATAATATAAAAGACGGTTTCTATTTATACGATGTTTATACACATTGATGTTTCTTTTGTTGTTCATTTGAAAGTAATCTGAATTCAATTCATTCTTTTACGTTAGCCCGCTATTGTTGTTTGTTTTTCATTATAAAAGTCGGCAAATCCAGAAAATACTAAAATGCTGAAAAAGCTTTGATATATATTTATTTATCTTTGTCAATTCGTTGAATGGCTTACAACAAAAGTTATTTTCGTTTCGGTTTACGGTTTGAAGATTTACGTTTCCTCTTGTCGTTTCATTTTACTGACAGTTGTTTCTAATATCTGAGTTCGTAAATTATAAAGAAAATTTTCACTCGATATTTCATTTTATACTTGAGCGTTGATTTTCAACAAGTGACATGACTGGAATTTCACTATACGTAATAGAAATTTCATACTACAGGCAATTTGCTACATTTGATGGAAAGTATTCAAGACACTTTAAAATGTTCAACACGATATTCCGATTTGTTGAACGCTCTTTTGATTTATTCCAGTGAATTTCTATTTTACGTGAACGCGTGAATGGCATAAAATCCATTTTTCACTCGAAAGCCACTCGTAAAATTATGCGAAGTAATAAACTATTTTCTGGCGTAAATAATTCGCGAATAAAATGCAATTGCAATATTACATTGCCATAATTATTTCATGCTTCATTTAGTGCACTTTGAGCGAGTGCTTGTTTTGATTAGGTCTGCGAAAGAATTAAACATTTTCCACGTAAAAACTATTTAATGAAAAATTCCATTGCTTGCATTTTCAAATGAAATTTTTTGTAATTTATTTCTTGTGGTTAATCTGCGTGCCATAATTCAATGACATCTTGTATATCAAAAGTTCATTATTCCCAAGCTTAGGAAAACTTTTTCCCGGAAAGAAATTTACACGTTGTACACGTTAAAGTTAAAAATGCGCAGGAAGAGTTTCTTTTTACTTTATGTAGCTACTGCGTGTTGCTTGAGAAAGAAAACAAATTAGTAAACTTTCAGCATAATATTTTCTTGTACTTTAGTGGAAATTTGTATTAGTAAGTAATAAAACTGCATTTACCGGAAATTGTGTCTCCATAAATGTATTTTATTAAGTACTTGACTTTTATTTGATGGATTTTTACATTCCTTTTGGGTATTTTTATTTACGTTGTCCTTCGGCTGACAATTGAATTGACTTTGTAAGTAATTAAATTCTCTCCACAGACACCACAGCTGGTCAAATTGTTTTACGAAATAATGACTTTTTTAAAGTCAACAGAAATTTTTGATTGAATTTTAAATCGTGAGATAATGGTAATTAGAATCAATTTTATTATGAATGTTAATTTAATTTATTCCTGTTCTTCTGAAAACTAATAAGAAGCAATGGTTAAATTCGGGGGTAACAAAATGAATTAACTCAAATGAATAAAGAAGAGTGCTGATCAATGGAGGTTTATCAACACAAAGCTGATAATTTTATTAATTTTACTTTGATGAAACGCTTAAAAGCTTATACGGGTTTGGAAGAATGAGATGTATAAAGTTACAAGGATAAGGCTGAGGGGAAATATTGAAATTGTTACCATTTCAGTCTTCAACGCGGTCATGCAACTTTTGGCAGAATTAGAAAACTTCTTTTTTGTTCCATATCAATTTAATAAAGCGATTCTCGGAATTTATTTAGCAATATAATAACACATTTCTTGCACGCAATTTTATTATTTTACTAACGGATTTGTGTTTGTATCGCTACAAGTGAACATTTACTTTCAGAAATCGCTGATATTCATTTTCAATTTTAATTCCTTTGTGGATATTTACGTACAAAGTAGAAAACACAAGAACTCTCTTCTGATTAAGGTAAGGGATTGAGTTGGAAACTTTGTCAAATTGCTAGCTAGTTTCCGTAATTCTACTTGAGATCGGATTTTATTCTAAGGTATTCAATAAAGTTCTATCACTATGCGACGAGAACTTTACTTAGTTTTCAAGATTTAAGTGCACCCTATGGCAACATGATCGATGTACAGATTGTCGTTTTTGAAACAACATTCAATGAATAAGTGAAGAATAGACATAAAGGATAATATCGAGCGGTACTAAAAGCAAGCGAAAATAATAAGCAGTTTCAGAGTAGTTGTCACATTATGATTACAATTTTTCTGGTTGGACATTATCCATATATTTTATTCTATTATAACTAAAAGTCAATGTCCTATAAGAATGACAATTTATTTATCTCAATTTGAGTCATACCACAACAAAAAATTCTCTTTTTTCAGACTAATGGAATTTACTTGTCCTTTGCAAGATGGACAGTACAATAACTCGAGGAAGTTCTTGACGCTTTCCGAAAGTAATTCGATAAACAAAAAAGTAAGTAAAACACTATTTATCCAACTTTTCTCATTACGTTATTAATCATAATATTAAGGTGAATAACTCGTAACCAAAATCAAATCTTAGAGAAATTTATGATGATAATTACTATATTATTAATCAAATATTTTTGGAAACTTTATACGTGGTATTATTGTGATTAATCCATCAAAAGTTTTCTTGGCAAACAAATCATCTGTTAGTCCGGAATAAACAGGAAATTCAATTTGCTGTCGACTTCCATGTTTCCGCTATTGAACCGAATTAATTGACATGGAATGCAATGTTATACGGATGCTATTTCCTTGGAAAATTTAATTTTCATAGCAAGTAAACTTTACGACGCTGAATAATCAGAAAACGTTCCAACTTTCATAAAATTTTCATTTACGTTTTTTTGTACGTACTAAATTCAATTTTTAAATAATTAGTTTTACACTGAAACAAACAGGTAATAAATTGAGACATAAAAGAATAATAAAAAAACTTATTTATGCGTACAGACGCAAAAATGAAAACAAAATGAGCGAGGGTAATAATCAAAGAAAGTTGAAGACAAATACGCGTTTCTTGTCATAAAAAACACATTAAATTATGTCACGTTCGAATGATATTTGCAAACAAGAATATTCAGGGTAATAACCCTACAAAATAAATTTTTGTCTCTTGCATTATAATTATTTAATTAAATATTAAATATTACGAGCAGAAATAAAATTGACTTTAACTGCAACTCACAGCTTTGAAGGAAACCACGTAGTTTTCTTTAGAATTAATTCAATTAACATTTTCTATAAAAATTTCTGCATGATTTTAAATTATTCTTCGGTCAAGCAGATTATTAAAAAATTTACTTAACTTAAAAGTTTCTTTAATGAACTGCAATAATGTCGTTAAAATGTTTGAAAAATAGCTGCAGGGTTTGATTTATTTGAGAACATGTTATAGATGATAATCAATAGGGTTTGGTTTCAAACCCAGGAGATGTCATTAAAAATGATTAACGATCACTCTCAATGTTAAGAATTTAATTTAAATCTATTGATAAAAGTTCTATCACACGATCAACATTGAAATTCTAATTTTCAGTTGTGGTTTCCGGTTGAAAAGAGCGCATGACTAAATTTCATGCATATTTTAATTACAAATTAAAAATAATTATCCAGTCAACCATTGGGAAGGCATCAATTAAAGAGAACAATTCTCCCTTCAGTGTTAACCTGATTCTCTCAAACCTTGATTGACGAATTATACAAAGTGTTGAAGTTCCATATAATAAAAAATGAGATTTCAAGTTTAATCAGTATGAAGTTCCAATGGAACGATAGGTTCATGACAAGTAATAGGAATTCCTTTACGTGTGGATTTGGCGGTTGATAAAATATAATTGATTAATAAATTTAGATAGAGCGCTGTATATGAATATAGAGTATGTCATTAACAGTAATGAAGCAAATATTTATCAAGGAGACATTGTCAACAAAACAGCCAGGTTTCGTTGTCAGCAAATAAACAAGGTAAATATAAAGAGTCTGTCCTCCTGATTGAGAACGCGCCGCTAAGGACGTAATTTAATTTGTTTGAGTAATTCAGGTGAAATCCAAAATTTTGATGTAGGTGTCCTGCGGTTGTTTTCAGCTTCTTGTAATTGGGCTCATTGCTATCCTGTTTTAATTCCAACGTTCTAAATAACTAATGTTATTTTTAAATTGCTGAATATCCGGATTAAATCGCTTAATGATTTCTGTCACGCCAATGGACGATTGGAAGTTTCATGAATTCTAATTTATTGGTCACTTTAAATGACAAATGAATATGAGATTTATAAAAAGTAATTCCTTCATTCCTTAAATAATTTCAAATCATTTTATACTATTTATGTTAGACTTTTCATTTCGAAGGAACATTATCCTGAAAGCGCATTGTGCACGATTCTACAATTTTCTGGGGCTGCAGGCACGTGAACGCAGAGATTAAATGAGATGAACATGCAATGCGTGGATGATAAACCAGACTTCTACGAAAAAGCACGCTTAAGATGTTCACGCTTTGCATGTAAGCTGATGTGCGAACTTACCTCCAAGTAAATCTGTTCTTTCTTTTCATGGGAACTAGTAAAAAGCTAATCTTTGAATAATTTCCCGTTTCGCCTTTTAGAGTCAACTCAATTTCCGTGCAATTTTACATTCTCTTTAAATTAAAAGAAGTTTTAATTCATTCAAAGTTAGCATGGTAATTTAAAATGATATCACGCATTCCTGGTATAATATTAATAATACTAGGGTTTTAAATATATTTTGAATTTAAATTTTACACGTGCAGTTCCATAGATTTCCGATAGTAGCGATTGATCCGAAACTGGGCACGTCGTGACACGAACGTGCTCTGTGTTTGATCGTGTTTACATCAGTATTTTTCCGCAGTGGTGACCACATTGTGGTTAAATATAACACGTGTCTCCGAATTTATAGTGCGGGTTTTAATTAGCTGAACAGTTGACTAATAGTGGTGTTATAATATATAGTGCATTTAGTGACATTGTGAAGCATCAGGACTAAACGACAAGTGCTATAAGGTATGTGGTTGCTGCTACGTAATAATGCTGTTGTGTATAGACATCAGCTGTTTGTTCATTCAACGTGCATCATCCATTCTATAACAATATAATGTCAATGTGATAATTACGATTGTAATTACGAAGCAAGGCAACTACCAAATTGAGTCGCAAGTGGATCTACATATATTCCATCTCGAGAATTCCATTTGCAACATTCACGTCTGAGGACAGGTTCAGGTTATGACAGTGAATGCTGGATTTTGCATTTGTATAGCTAAAGAGCATGTTTGCTGATGCGTTAACAATTGAAGCAATCAGAAGCGCTCTGTTCACCTGACGTTACTCGTGTACTGCCCAAATGAACCTATTACTGCTTCACACGCAATCCCTGCTGTTAGCAGAAGTAAACAAAGTCATTACTGGTCTCACGTGTTGCTGTTGCACAGATCGCTCAGGAATTTATACGCGTTGATAAATTAAGCTTGAAAGTCTAGTTACCGGATATTTACATTTTTCTATTTGTTTTAGATTCCAAGATACCAAATGTTCAATAATTCCAAGTTCACTACTAAAGCATGAATAAGGTTAGTGTATTTATATTTCTGGATAATAATAACTTATTGGCAAAGATAACACATATGAGTGAATTGAACATTGTATTGCTACTGATCACAAATAAGTTTAAAAAGTCGAGTTCATCTACAACTATTTCTATTAGCGCCGTATTTTAACTCAACTTCAACTCAAGTCCTGTCATTACAATTCAAGATGTAACGATCCGGAAGTTGCGGGCAACGCTTCCTTGGGAAGTGAAGCCAACGCCAACGTATCCTTCGTATGTTAGCAAACGCACGCGCCTCAATGCCTTTCAAATTACATTAAGGATTAGTACGTATATTCAGCTTTATGTCATATACGTAGTAGAAATTGAGTATTTGTCAAAAGTCTTTGGCACCGTGAAATCAAACGTCGCAATTGCCTTTTGGAAATTCGTCCTTTCTTCTAATTGAATTCGGAATGTGTACAACCGCAGGAATCGTTTAAATGCTTCATTTACGAACGTAATAAAGCTCAAAAATAATATACAGTCAATTGTAAAACGACAGATTAAAAAAGCTTGTGACAAACTCGAAAGTTATGGAATATCACATAAACATGAAATTTGAAGCGTAAATGGATTTTCCTTTCTTGCGACGTTATAATAAACTTTCCATTAGGTGTAAGTGCACACCTGTCCATAATTTCTGCTTTCATGAAGGTACAACAGACTCAAAACAATTCGTGAATGATTGATACGTTATCTTAAAGAACGACCCTAGATGCGAGTTACCAGCTTAAATATTGTTTTGTTCTGCGTAAGTTTTGGCGAATTAGCTACGGATTTATTCATTACGTATGGTTGTTTGCATGTCTACAATAACTGAATAACTCATTGATAAACAAGAGAATTTTTATAATATCACGTTTCATTAAAATATTTAATGCTGTAAGCAAATATTAAATACAATATTCTATTAACTGTGGGAGGAAAACGTGACTTTCAAAGATTTTCAGAATAGGATATTTTTTGTGCAATTGGGGAAGTATTTTCTAGAGTCAATAAAAGGACGGACTATTTTTATAATTTATCGTGAAACAATTTATCGTGAATTAAAAGAATATCGAAGTTGTAATTAATTGAAGTAATTACAAACATTGATAAAATAAACATAATTATACTTTAAAATTAAAATCGACGCTTCTTTTAAATGCGCGGGGGAGGAGAAGATGTCCAAGGAAATCAAATATATAAATTTTACTTGGAGATAAACCAAAGAGTTTTGAGAAGTTTAGGTCCCAAACCGAAATGAGACTTAATTATCATGTAATTCAATTTGGTGTTTTCATTAATTAATCATAAATTGTTATTTAGCCACGTGATTTTCGCATTTCCTTCATTTAGGACTTTTAAACTTTTATTCACAAGCAAAATTCATGACACTCAAGATGTACTTTTAACACTGTCATTCGTTTTCTTTTAAAGTGACAGCTTGAAAAATACAAAGTAAGAAACTAAATTTATTAACGCCTTGCTGGAATAATGCCAAATATTATTTTTTTGCATCTGGAATCATATTTCTAGTTTTAGTATCTACACTTCTCTGCTGCGTATCATAAATCATTTATTATTTTTGTTGTAGCAGAATTTGTGATTAAAAAACAAAAATACATTAATACAACTTCATGGTGATCATGATAGTATTTTCATGAGGCGAAGAAAACCGTGAAAATAAGTCAGAATATTAAGGACAAACGAAAGACAAAACGCAATATTTCGTTGACATTACCGTCATCAACTCAAGAGACGAAAACCACATAAAATATTGATAATGAAGAATGATGAGCGTAATAATTTCATTAATTTCATTTCGGCATCCCACGAACGATTCGTGCGCATATCCAAAAAGATAGAAATAAAGTTTGTTTATTTCCCGGAAGTTTCACAAAAGCGGTCGCAAGGAAAATATTGAAATTGAACCCAATTTTGCTTTCAGCACATTGCGTTCGGATAATTTCATGAAATTTAACTGCAATCAGGAGGAGAGCTAATATTTAACATTTTCAAATTTATTTGCTTAATTTTCTCCAAAATTACTTAAAAATTATGGTCTTTTATTATACATATTTCAATTAATGCCATGAAGTGACGTGCCTGTAACAATGAAACACGTTTGATTAAATTTCAGCGTGGGCTTAGAAAAACATTTGAACATATTTTGCGCCAAATGGGATTTGCTTGTCTTGTTACCAAACAAAGGCACCGAAAAATCCGTCAACTTCCTAAATTTAATCGTTTTCGTTTCTAATTTTTTCATTCTTAAAATTTGGTCATTTCAACACGAGAAAAAAGTATATTTTTAAATCAAAATGTTTCAACAGTTGTGAAAACATAACTTCCTTGTCGCCTTGTATATTAAAATTATGTCAATTGAAAAGGAAAATATGAGCTGGAGGATTCACAGATATCTTACATTTATGAAGACCAATGCGATATTAAATAAGTTTCCACACCACTGACAATACACTGGCTTATGAATGTTCTGCGTCGAAATATTGCGTTAACTCTAATGATCGTGGCAGCTGACACAATTTAATTTATCGCTGACTTTTTGCATCGCTTGAGCAGTTGGAGCATTGTGCCTCGCGCTAACAGAATGCAACTCTGGGCATTAGTTATAGCAAGTGCTTTTTATTTGATAAATTTATTTAATATGCAGATTTATAAATTGTGCTCTACAAAGCGTAAATGATGATGGTTCTTTTGCGTAATAAAACGTAATTGCGCTTTGTCTTGTCCTTCAAAACAAAAGATTTTTTATTTATTATTATTCTAACGGAGTAAATACTATTTCAATTAATTAAAGTTCATATTTAATTAAATCAATATGAATTATGCGCGAATAAGTTAAATTTCAAAATTATTTCACGGAAAATTTAATTTCAGGATCTAGATGCAATATTAATTTTAAAAAGTCAAATATTTCGCAAGTAAAAGATATAACTTACCTAAGTTTTATACTTTCTGAAGCACATTTACGAATTGCAATACATTTACTATATATTCTAACAGATTAATAAATATTAGAGTGTCTTGATGTAATATTTCACTTCTGCTCAGTTTATTGCGATTTGGCGTAATATCTGAAGCCGAAAAATATTGTTTTTACCGCAGTGTTACGCGCACGACTTGGCAATCCTCTAAACGCGTCCGCGAGGATACGCTCTGCAAGCCAGGACTCGTGTTGGAACACTGAGTGCGCCTCAAGTTGCTACGCGTGGCGGCTCGAAGGATAAAACCGTGCGCAGTGGCACGTTTTAGGCGTTTTCCTCCATGTCCTCTGGACTATAGCACTGAGCAGACACAAACGAAATTCGTTTTTTACACACGACTGTAAAACTAATGTTTGAATAATTTTACCCTTTTCAAATTAACTCATTTTTTATGTCGAAAAATATGTTCACACGGTATTTAAATAATTTCTGCGGCAAAGCTGAAAAAGCCAAATGGAAAACATAATTCGATTTAAACTTGTTTACAAAAATTTTCCAAAAACATTAAAACAATTTTACGCAATCCTTTTTAAATTGCGTTGCGCATATTTAATACTTTTAACTGATCAAAAAGTTGAGTTTGAGCCGAAAAGTAAATAGATTTTCAATCGTTTCATTTGCGCATAAAATCTCAAATGCAAACCATACATATTTTCACGTCGGCAAGAGTGGTGGTTTGCTAGAAGCGAGAATAAATTATGAAACGCTGAGACGATCAATTGCTCATTTTCATTTCAAAACGCACAAATGTAATGAAAAGACTTCTAATGGAATTTCATTAGATTAAGACGGCAAGGAATTAAGATATCATTCGTTCCACTTGTATAAAAACTGCAGCTAATAAGAGCTGAAATTACTTCTGATGAAAAATTTGTTCATGTAACCAAGATGCGGTTGTTAAATGATTCCATTATTTTTGTTACTTAATACAATAATGCTAAACATTTACCTTATACATTATGAAGCATCACAAAATGCATAACACAATGGAAACACCATTTAATTTCAGTCATTCATTAATATAATGCTCTAATGAATGTAGGAAATGCGCAACAACTTTGATGTTCATTCAAAACACTGCGCATTGCGGCTTTGTTTTTCAAATAATTCCCTCTAACAAAACATCGTATTGATTTATTAAATTGTGTCCGAATGTATTTAGTTTAGTTGGGATGTTGTAATACTCTATGAGGTTGATTAATGTTACACGAAATCTGATGAGAAAGTTAACAATATATTATGAAATATACTTGTTTGGAAATTTAGAAATTTTGGAGGTTTGTTCAACAGGAAAAGTTTTCCTTCCGGACATGCACATATTTCTCATTAAAATTTTTGATTTATCGTAGGTAGATGTTGACATATTAATCGAGAAATATGTTGTTATTAAAACTGATATGTGTTAATTTAACTTTTATTTGCAAATCAATGGAAATCCGTATTCAATTCACTATTGCGTAAACTATAATACGGCATAATCCGTGAATATTCCACAGCCATGAATAATACTAATTGTTTTCAAGTTAACTCGAAATACAAACAGAATTCCAAATAATTAGTTCGTAGTTAGTTCGTAATGCGTTAATGACGAGGTGTTATTGATTGTTCAAGTTGACTTGTGAACTTGCCAACTTATATAGGCCTAATACAAATAATTTAATCCAGCGACGTACAAAATATACGCGATTTTAATATTTATTTCAATTAACAGCACGTAACAGAACCGAAAAGTTTCGATGATTTATGTTGAAACATTTATCGGCTTTGTCTTTTGTGACTTATGAATGAATGAATGATGGTTGCGTTCTTGTCACCTTAAACTAATTGTTTCTACGCTTCACAATGTCAAACATATGTCTAAACTAATTCAATTATCCCTCAAAAACGACAACGTCGGCGAGTAACAATGAATTAACCACAAAACTAATTGCCGTTTGCATTGCGTACTGCGCAAATTGCGGAGCATTCAAGTTAATTGTTTCGCATAAATTTAAATTATTTAGTAGGTGTACAATATAAACTAATAAATTAACGAGTTCGACATGAAGCGGAAAATATGTTCAGGTGCATATTTATCAGGTAGATGCTTCAATAGGTATTTCAATAAAAATTGAAATTATATTCTTACTTTATGCAATATGCTTGACGAAACCTTTGTGGTGTATTATAAATAGATTTTCCTCTAAGAATTCCCTTTGTTGTCATGTGAACATAACATCTAACGATTCGGAAGTTTGCCGCAAATCTGCCTTTGTGGTATGAAGGACTCTATACACGTTCAGAACATGTGACAGAGAACTCTAGACCGAAATTTTTTTTGCCATTCTTGCGGAGCAAAATATTTTTTATTTATGTCGCTATTATTATGAGTATTATTAGTATTATGATAATAATATTTTAAGACATTTCTCGTTTTCAAAAATAAAATTACAAGGGAAGCATAACAGGATGGAAATAAATATTTTACGTTTTGCGTGGGGCCACCCACCTACCAGCCAATTACCCTTATCGCGAACATCTACGAAATGATACGTTATTGATATTTTATTCTTGATATTTCATCAGTGTCAAACGCAATATGATGAGCAGGGTAATCAACATGCTTCATTCTCCGAATCAATTTACTACTCATCTTCAGAAACACAAGACGAGGAATTGCGACTTGAATGTGTATATAAATTATATCAAGTTTAAATTTAAAGCAATTTATAATTTTAAAAATAAGATTTTATATTTAAAGCGCGCTTGAAAAAAATTGCAATATTCATTATTCAGTATAACTACGGGTATTATGAAATATTCATGGTACTATGAATTGAAACAATCAGAATGCATGTCATGGCTCGTAAAGCCCTATCAGCCGAGAGAAGCACCAAGCCACAATAGTTTGAGAGAGGAATTTACTGTATTGATTAATCTAGTGGTTTCTCCTGATAATAGCTATCGAAATGCGGTGATTTAAATACGACTATATTAACAATTCTACCAGTGACAATTGCGATAAACCACTTTATCATTATTTGCATACAACTATTTTCATATAACATTTATTAGAACAAAGCAGCTTTGTAAATGCCGGAAACGTCAATTGACGTTTTATTTAATCCTAGAATGACACGCTAAATCGTGGCAAAGGAAATGCAAACACAAACAGACAAGAACATCAATCGAAAAAAGTGTATAAAAAAGGGGAAATCAACAAAGTTGTTAGATGAACCATACGTAACAAACCAAAATACTGCAAACACTAAATGAATATAGAAACGCCCACAAAGAACAAAAATAAAATACGAAAAAACGTACGAATAAAATCCATAGGAAGAGAACTGTAAAAACAGAACACCTGAAGAATCGATCAAGAGAAGCTAATTCAAGGCTGGCACTAGGAAAGCTTGACAATAGATGAGCAGGCGTATTCGGCAATAATAAGAAAAGCCCGGTAATATTTCACGCATGGTTAAAGAACGTGCAAAAAATCAATGCTGCAAAAAGCTGGTGAAAAGTGGGTGAAAGCAATAAGTAGAGTGACAAATACATAATGTAACGTTTTGCGCGTTTGTACAGAAAAAAATAATTTCTAAAGTAGTTGAGCGAAACTTTTATGGTAAAAAGTCACAAATAATAAATCATATATATCTGACAGTATCATGACACTTTACTGAATATGGGGCAAGGGGTAGATAAGTTTATACAAGATGCGCAAAGAATAGCAATGCAATAACGTCGATTATGCTGAGGTGAAATTTTTTTGATTTGAAATATTATCGATAGAAGCTACTTACTGCACGAATTTCCTTCCTTGATGTAAAATCGCGTAAAACCCGTTTAAATATTTGAATTACCCTTATTCGTTTTTATATAATCACATAAAACAATAAGGTGCAACTGGTTAATAAGTCAGAGAGAACGCGGTATAACATCACCGTCTCACGGTTGCTAAGGACGCTCTAGCGACTCCTTAGTTACCGTACATGCAAATGCCATAAGAGCGGCCATCATGGATTTTCCATATAATTATTAGCCAATCAGCGCGTAGCACGCGGTCACGTGATTAGCGAGGTGATCAGCGGTGCGCTGGGTATGCTCACAGCGCAAAAAAGATGTAAATTTAAATATTTATATCTTTGTTGTTAATGCAGAGATCGTATTGAAAATTTTAACACATATTAAACAACTATCCCTTTATCTGGTGGCATAATTTTTATAATTTTGGCCATATTTTCTACCGAGTTATAATGAGTTGAAAGCGTTGCAATTTGTTCAGTAGACTACCATATCTCATGACAATTGAGCTGATTAAATGCATTCTATGTAAACTGATTGAACATGAGCCATGGTATTTAAAGTTTCTATGCTTGTATGCAAGGATATATAATAAATAATTAAGTTCTAATATCAAAACAGTTGGTAACTTTAAATTCAAAGAAAACATTCTTCATTTTGTAGGAATGTATGATGCTATTTAGTAAACAACTTTCAAAGAAACTTAATATTCATTTAAATTACATTGGATTTAATTTCTTTAATTATATCGTACTACAGCAGAAGGAAGAAGTTGCTTCTCCGTTGCTAGTTTCTCGTCGCACAATTACCAAAGCGCATTAATCATACTGTGGAAGTCTTACAATTAGGAAGATGCATTCATTTATCAAAAGTTTCTCTACTTATTGTTATATTTAACTCTGCCTTCCTCATTTGTATTTATTAACCTACAGAATTTAATTTAATTTTTTGTTTACACAATTTTAATTTGTTTTTATTTTCCTTGCAGGAAGGAATTGTGCTGCTGTCAACAACATTCATTCCAAGGTAAGACCCGTGAATGGGATTTTTATTTACTATTTATTTTAAGATAAACAACTATGAATTCTGAAGCACAATAAGGTACAAATTAATTGCAAAAGCCTTAATGGAAAAATCTCTCAAATTTATTCGGCGAATGCTAATATTTATCTTCATATTTTGGGTAAACCCTCAAAAATATAAAGTTATTCTTACAAGGAAATAACGTGAAGTGCCCGAATGAAAATATTCCTGCGCGCCAGAATGCAGACTTGGCTGTTACTATATTGCAAGAAATGCGTAGAAAACTGAAGAGGAAAAATCGTCCTTTCCGCGGATCTACCCAAAGTTTATTACGCTTGAAATAGAAAGCACGGGCTAAAAGCAATTTCCTCTTTCTGCAGACAGAGCAGACACCTCCGCAATCCAAATGCATTGTTTTATTTGCCTTTGCCCAATGGGGCTCTGGGTTGAATTTAAATAAAAGAAAATGCATATAACACTACAGGTACAATTTCTTTTTATATTAATTAAATTATTTCATTATGACTAATTACTACAACTATTTTAATAATTCAAAGTTGAATGAATATAATATTAAGCATGAAATGTTAAATACAAAAATTTAGATTATGCGGTTGACAAGAAGTATTTGAAGAATCCTGGAACATGGATTCCTTACTCATTTTATTTTCAACGAATGTAAATTCCTTTACGAAACTAGCCATTTTATCCTGTATTATAAGGATAAAAATTTAAGCACGCAGTCCTGGAATAATTGAAACGATATTAAAACTTATAAAAGTTAGTGAAATAGTGGTTGTATTAATTTAAACAGAATTTTATTAAGTACAGAACTCTTCCGGTTAAGCATATTTTAAAATGAAATATTACTGGCTGTACTCTAAAAATCAATGTTGATTTATACCTAGGCATGAGGTGCAAATTTTTTTTGAGCAATCACTAAACATGGAGCGGAATAATCCACCTGAATTTGCATACTTGAAGCATAAATGCGAACGATTTTGAGTGAAATTGAAATAATATTTCTACGCTTAAAAAATATTAATTTTCAGCGGAAAATACAATCAGATAATATTTAAAATTGCGCGAGTAATTGATATATTTTAATTTCCACACATTTCGTCAGTTATCTGATTTTTCGGTAATAACAGATGATTTCAGTTTTGTTGTATCAGATAATCTCAGTTTTGCTCAAGTGTTAGAACGTGGGTGTTATTGTTGTACTTTTTCTTTGTGTATCTAAATGTAACAACTGCGAGGATACTGAAATCCCCTGAAGATATTTCGAGTGTTGATACGATTACGTTCAACATATTTGTCTTTCGTTTTTCGTTCTTTTACTCCTCTTCAATTCATTCAGCGCCAAAGCTAAGCGAATTTTTTTACAGTTTCACTTTACGATAATTGTGGGCTGCTTTTTACTAGAAGCAATCCATTTTTGTTTTGCAAAAAGTAATTGCAAAAAACGTGGACTTAATCGGAAAGAAATTGAATGAAAATCGTTGAACATTAAATCGACTCTATCTACAATTATAATTTAATTGTACTGCTTTAATTGGTTCATCATGGTTGTTATGCAGATGTCTAGTTAATTAATTATTCAAGGGGATCATTAACTGAAGTATCTCTTGTTTTCCTGGAAATAGTCGCGTGAGTTATTTTGATATTATGAACGCTCTTTGTCGTGAAATTAATTCAAATTTAATTATTACATTATTCCAATGAACTAATTAAATGAGATTTCAGGCGTTTAAAAATTGTTTGTTTAAACTTTTTCAATTAATGCGTTTCACGGCTTATCTAATGAAATTCCGAAAATTTATTGACTTCTGCATATTAGTCGTTTCCGTCACAATACGAAAAAGTTTCAAACATTGTTTTCCCCTCATTGGACTAATAAGCAAGTTCAAAAGTAGTACGGTTGTTATTCGGAACTTTTTCTTCAGCGCGTGGCATACATGAATCGTTCTTAACATTATTAATATAATTTTCAATATAAACTAACCCAGAAGTTTTCGTATGGTTTTTATACTGCGTTTTTATTGCTCGAAAAAACACACCTTGTTGATGAAGTGAAAAGAAGCTGCGAAGAAAAGTATCTAATAAACCGAATTCCATTCTCGTGTTCCACGTTTTGCTTCGCTAAATTGAATAAAAGAACGTGTAATGCGTTTTTTCCGTATATTGTGCTTACATATTCTTAAATAAATCAAATTTATTAATACGAATTCTTAAAAACAGGAAATGTAATACTTTATTGTAATTTGCTAAAATGAGAATAAGTTCTTTGTATTGTGGGCTTCGTTGCGGTGATACACGTGTTCAAGTATTATTTATAGCGTACTTGGAATCAGATTCAATATCGCATTTCACTTCTGTTTAAATTAATCAAACCTCTTTGGATTATAGATTTAATCACTGTGTCTTGTTATTTGGGTTCTCTTGATTTATCTCCTTCGTTAATTAAAATACCACATCCCTATTAAAATCATAAATTCTATTGTTGCCTTAAAACTGGATCAGGCATACAATTTTCTATTTTATCAACGGAAGAAGAAATACCTTAAAGGAAAAATATTATCGAGCTTAGTTTGATACACTAAAAGATCATTTATTCACATTAACCTGACTCACGCTTTAGAATTATGTGAATGCTGGTTTTGTATGAAAGTTTATTATGTTGACGATTATTTATTATTCCCTTTTGGCATACATAAAAGGGTTTAATATGAATATGCGGAAATAGTCTATAAATTTTATGTTAAATTTACAGCACATATAAGAAAATCAATTCAGATTTTTGGTGAAAAGTGGATAATAGGAGCAATAATGAAGTAATTTATTTTGGCGTTTAGTAATTATCAAATAAGTAGCGCTAATGGAAAATATGCTGTAGATTGTTCAATTTACGGAAGCAATTAAATTTTGTGAAATTTAAAATTACTGAGGTGTAATTTTCTTGTTTCGGGCAAGCTCCCACATATTGAATATTACAGAATATGTAGGTACATATATATTTATTTTGGATATAGGCGTTCATGAAATTTATATTTTCTCTTAAATATTTAGTATCATGAGAGGGAAATGTTAATAAAATATTATCTATATCATAAGATATTAATTAATGCGTGGTATGAACATTAATTATATCGAAACAAAATATCTTTTAATTAATTACTTATTAATCATATCGTGGATATAAGTAGAGTCTTCCTGTTATAGTATAAAAGCTAATAGGACACTTGTTAAATTACTTTGAGTTAACTTTAAGCGATCATGTCAATTCTTCAACTTTTAGTTTTTGTTGAAAGTTCAAGTCTTACATAAAAACTTAAATCTAAAGGAAGGTTACAAAAATACATTTTTTTTATAAAAACTGCGATCTAATTTCATCAATATCTCGAAAAGTACTAAAGATATCATAAAAATTCCTGAATTTTTCACAAGTCTTACAAAGAAGTAAATTGGTCTATCGCAAATTTGTTGGATGCATTCTTAACTTGAAGCGATCATGTTAATTCTTCAACTTTTAGTTTTAATAGAAAGTTCAAGTATTACATAAAAACTAAAATCTCTATCCGTTGGAATATAGAAAGGTAATGAAATTTGGAGCTTTGTATCACTAATTTAAAAAAGCAATTTTTTTCATAGAAACGTGATCTAATTTCTTCAATATCTCGAAAAGTACTAAAGATATCATAAAAATTCCTGAATTTTTCACAAGTCTTACAAAGAAGTAAATTGGTCCATCGCAAATTTGATGGACGCATTCTTAAATACTCTTCACACGACTTAAGATCGTTCTCAAACAAGGATATGCACAAGGACTCGATCCGTAAGTTGTGTTGGCACACTGAACAAGGTCAAAGTTGCTGTGCGTGGAAAACCAGGCACTTAAACTGTGCGTAGCAGCATGTTGAGAATGCCTTTCTACCCTCGTCTTTATTACCCCAGGAACGGTGGAGGATACGCGAAAGGAAAATTTCATTTTTGCAAGTCACTGTAAATGTAATACTAGGGTAATTTTACCCTTTTTGGAGAATGGCAATTCGTTTAATAATAGAATAACCAGAAGTTTGACGACGTGAAGTAATTAAATTGAATAACACAGTAGGACTGGCATTTACATTGTCTTAATATAAGTGTTTTGTTTTGGATATTAGGTATTATAAAATTCTATTTATATTCATCTGAAAATCAACAAACGAATTCCGGCGGAAAGAACGAATGCATCGTGCTGTAAAGAAATTCCTTTCATGCTGCGTGTCATCTGTGCTAAAATTCCAAGAAGCTCTTGAATATCACTCAAAAAACATGGCAAAAATCGAAGTGCAAATGGATTTTGAATTTATGTGGTAGTAATAATCATTCCATTAACTCGAAGCACCCTCGTCAAGCATTTTTTGCTTGTGTTATACGATACGCATCAATGCGAACATGATGCAAGCATAAAGGTCCGTGTGTAGAAATAATAAGAACTGCCCCAAAATATGGGTTGCTGGGTCAAACTCAATACATTTTGTTGCCACGATATCAATTCATATGTTCCTTTTCTTCATACTTCGTTTTATCACGCACAATCTTTTATATTTAGACTGAATAGCACATGCTTAACAGATTACAATATTACATGGGCTATTGATTTTGATAAATCACCTTATACAAGGTTAATTAAGGGAATACGCCATAGCAACCTGTCAAAACAATGTTTTTCAAAATTTTTCGGATGCTTTGAACTCATGAAATCCCCTATGGCTGGTTATAAATGCTTTCATATACCTATTTGAATCCATATTCATGAACGTCTGTCGATATACATTAATTAATCAAACATATTTCCATATTAAATTTAAATACTGTATGGGAATTCATGATTGAATATTTATTAGCACTGTATCAAAATCATATGTGTCTATTTATTATTCTAGAGGTACTCTCATTAATTACGAATTGGAGTTGTATCAACAATTTAAATTCAGCGCAAACAACATCAAAATGAAATAACAATATAATAGTAATTGTATTCCAATCAACAAGTTATTTAACACGGACTGTGAATACTTGATTTATTTAGACAAATTGGAAATTAATTATAGGCGAGTTTAATGTAGAATACGGTACATAATTGGCTTAAATTACACATCAGGATACATATAAATATAATGGGATGAGATATTAAAAATTAATATTCAATTATGATTATATGCTAGTAATATATTTATTTATAATTATAACATTTAACAAAATTACGCGAAGTTCAATCCAGTATTACGGTTAATATAGTCAATGAAACTTGCGGTACGGCTGAAGCCAGTTGGACCACCAGTTTCACAGCCATTTGTCGAGACAAAGCTAACAATTCCAACGTGGATGGGTTGACCATCAGTTCCAAGAGTGATGAGTGGACCACCACTGTCACCCTGTAAAATATAATCAAAATGATTAGGCATTATGTTGCTGATTGCTGATAGAAAAAAAGTAAACTTACGTGGCAAGCGGATTTCACGTTTGGTGCATTAGCGCACAGGACGTAATTTTGAATTAGATCTTGACGGAAAAAGTTCAAGCATTGTTGGTTGGTAATTGTGGTCAGTGTGACGTATCCCAAGTTGTTGGTGATTCCTTGATCAGCTATAATGAAAGATGACATTTTTGAGAATTTATCATTTACTTTTACATTTTTTTATGAAAAAAATTACCATCTCTGGTTTTTCCCCAACCGCTGACAGTTACTTGGTAGTTTGCTGGCAAGTATGTGTTGCTGTGAGCCAATCGAAGTGGACGAATAAGGTTGTTGAATTGAACTTTCTGGTCCAATTGAATAAGAGCAACGTCGTTGTTCAACGTGTTGCGATCGTATTGTGGATGGAAAAGTGCTTGAGCAGCTCCCCGGGTAACTTTACCCGGTTCATTGTCAAATGCCTTCGTGGTTCCCAAAATGATTTGGAAATTGTATGCACTATAAAAGAAAATTTAATTTATAGTCAATTTAAGTTCATGAAATGGTTGTGTCGGTATTTACTTGAAAACGCAATGTCCGGCAGTTAAAATCCATTCGTCGCTTATCAAACTACCACCGCAGAATTTAATTTCTGCATCTCCATTGATATAATGGAAAATGCCAACTTGCCACGGAAATTGGCCTTGGTACGCCAAATTACCATTGACAATTCTGCCAGCAACTATAAAATTTGAATAATTTTGGTATAATTTAGAAATCTATTAATTTTTTAAAAACTTACAATCTGCTGATTCGTGCTCGAGTGGATGAGCGCAAGCTGCGGACACGCAGGCGATTAAAACAATTAGAAACTTCATGTTTTTGATTACTAGAAGAGTATAATTTCATCAAGGAAGTTCCTGCTATTTATATGCAATTATTATTAATGATAATGCGTTATCTCCCAGGATGCTTGCATTGTGTTTGAAGGTACTTGTGTAAGAATTGATGTTTATCTTCGTTGACAATATTCAATACTTTTTTTTTGAATAATAACTTGATGATTAATTGTACTTGTTATGATTAAATTTTATCTATGTTTTCATGCCAATTTGCTATTTCTCCATCTCACCTGGCGTCACCAAATATGGAGCAATTATCAAACAATATTAGAAGTACTTTATAATTACTTACTTCGTATGTGCTTATCTTCAATAACATGATTACACATTACCTTAAATTAATCATGCACTTCGACTGGAATATTCTCAAAATATAATTGTTCGGCACTCGTATTGAGATGAATAATTTAAATCGTTCAAGTGTTTTATTTTAATTATATTAAAAGCAATGACATTCAATTGATTACTTTTGAACCAAATTATTTTAAAGTAAAAATATATTTTTCTCGTTCTTTTATTCGCTATTATACTTTTTGCGTGTTCTCTCATTATAAATTTTTCTCCAGCTGCAATGCGAATTCATAATATTTCATTCATTTTTTAAGTGTTTCCATGCGCATACTTTGCGAACTATAAAAAAGTTTATATCTCTAACATCAAAGCGTAATAAAATTGTCATGAAATATGAACTAAACGTACTTTTGTAGTTCTCTTCACGAATTTTATGACATTTTATCCTTAACAATTTTAATATAATATTCACCAGTATAATACTCTGTTATAATTTTGTATATAGTTTTAAACATTAAGTTAGGAATTCATATTTAGTGAAGGGCTATGAATTATACGAATTATAATTGACTTAGCAATTTCATAAATGCAAGTACAACGGAAATGAAATCTGAAGGATTAAATGGTTTTAATTCAAAGTTGGATTGGATTTCCTATCCTTTATCATTTTGCAAAACAATTGTACATAAATCATATAAAGTTTGAAAAAATGTTTTATGCATTTTGGACAGGGGTTGATAGTCTATTATTAAAGTGCCACTTACTAAAGAGTAACTTGAGTAGGTAAATGTAATTCAAACATTTGCATTTTAATATAAATACGACTTGTTGCTTTGGATGTTTGGGTTTTGTGTTACATGTTTGCACCCTTTACGTAATTTCATGTTATCATGAGTGACATGGAAAAATTATTTTGAATATGTTTTCTGCTACTATTTAGCATGCCCTACATTTAGAAATATTTTTGTGACTTTAAATTATATTACACAAATATATTTATTCTTTTGCGCCATTTCTCAAACGACGTTAGAGATGCCGCAAGGAGAATCTAGGAATCAGCCGCTGGCCAAATCTTTTTCCGGATATTCATAACACACTAGAGTTTTATTCAGTTCTCTCAATTCCATTCGGAACATCCCCAAATTCAAAGAATATGATATACGCTACAAAAAAATCTTTTACGAAATATAAACTTTACTAGGTACGTATATTCTAATTTTAAATAAAATTGAAATGATATGGGTCACAGACTCATTTTTTCCGTAATGAGTTTTTAATACTTTTACGCCGTAGAAAAGTTTATGAAATACCATTATGCTTTAATTGTTTTGCAATTTCCGTACGTAGAATTCAAGTGCGTAACCGTTTTTTATACCAACATGAATATTACGGAAACGAATCCGGATATTTAATGGAGGGGAAATTTCAAATTAAGTGACAGGAAAAATAGAAGCGCGTAAATAGAATGCTTAAGAAATCAATCGGCAAAAACAAATTCAAGGCTGGAACAACACCAGCTGCAGATAAATAAGGAAGCAGTTGAACGAATCAAAGGGATTCGTTTAGTTACCAGAGGACGAAAGTTAGGTTGGTGGGCGATAAGGAAATATAGGGTGGCGATCAATTTATGTAGGATAAAAAAGCGAATCACGATGGTGATAATAATGAAGAAGATTGATGAGATATCCACGTGTTGAATAAAAGATGAAATCAAAATGATTCGGTCATAGTAATTGTGGCGTTAAACGCTAATTATTTATTTTCTACATTAATGCAATTTTATTGTCATTACGAAAATATTTCTATGGCATGGAATCGATTTAGGAATTGCAAAATCTAAGGCTGTGTGTCAAATGTAATACATCATATTTGAGAAATCGATGTTTTGGTAGTATCCTCGGTTGATTCCCTCAGTATTGCTTTGCGTCGTTACTGAGAAAGCCATGCTTATTTGATTATAATACTCAATGGAATTTTGATTTTGATAAATCACCTGTTGCAGAATTAAATTATCGTCATGTGTAATAATTCATGTCAAATTCTACATGATTAAAATAATCATACGTCGAAAATAATCATATGAAGGAATTTTAAATACGAAGATGTTATTCAGATTGTATTTTAATTTGAATTTTTGTTACAGGAATAATTCGGATCATTTATTACTAAGAATATAGTGGCTAAGGTGAGTGTTTCAATTTGCCCTCCAATTATGATAAATTTGAGAAGTTGTCATTAGTTTTGGGATGCTTTATAATCAGTGTTTCTTGTAACTTCAGTTGGCTTTGCAAATTTAATTAACTAGTTCGTTAGTTTAGCTATACTAAATTAACAAACGAGCATTAATCATTCTGTAGGAATATTACTATTGCATATCTGTTTTACATTAAAATCATTTATCAAATGCTTCTAATGTTTTGTTTCGTAACTTGAAACTTGCAAAAAAAATTCTGCACTCACTTCTAACTGTTCTAGTAGGTACAAATTAATCAATTAATTTCAAACAAGGTATAAATTTCACTGACTGACGCAAAATAAACTTTGCGCAATTTTATTGATTTTGCAATTTGGCTTTATGCAATATCCTACGTACAATAAGTGTAATTCACAACACGAATCCTGGTTTTAGAGAAGAAAAGGATATTCTTCATTTATTAGCACATTGAATTGTAAGCATAAAGTTGAAAACACGTTCACGTTAAGGGGTAAAAAAGTTGAAGAATAATGAATAAGACATCCAAATAATTTCACCACGCATGAAATGAAATGTTCGTACAATAACAGAAGATGTAACAATGCCTGGCATTTCCATTGAGATGTTCAGATCATGATATAAAATTGTTAAGCAAATATGATTCAGCAGCTTTGTTATTTCAGACATGTCAACCAAGTTCGCAGATTGTTACAAAGTAAAATAGATTCACGCATATGAATATTCATTGACAAATATAGTTGAATATGTAAAAATATTTAGAAATAATAATATTTCTTTATTAAATTGCTCGATTTCTTACAGAATAAATACACGTACAGAATTTTCAGGGTTGATTAAACTTTGTACAACTTGAACGAGTCTTTCAAGTATCTGATGTACTTTTTAAAGTACTTTACGGTGCATTAGAATTCAATACATCATCTGAATAAACTCAATTAAGGCTTAATTGCTTTAAACTAAATTTTGGCAAATTAGGCACTTAAGAATTTCAATTGGAAACAGATAATTTGATTTCATGTCAATCTCCTTTGGATTGGTAGAATGCCCGAGTATAGATTTTTTATGTCAGAACGGGTACTTTGAAATTCGAAACTGGATAATTTAATTTTGCCCAATGGATTCTTTATTTTCTTGGGGTAAATTTAATTTCTCTGGAAATTTTGGGACTTGAAGTTAAAAATTAATTGTTTATTATAAAGTTTCTTGTATTTAAAATAATTCGTGCTCTTTATAGTGACACAATTTACTAGACTTGTGCTATCTGAAGTAAATTTTAAATTCAAACTAAATACACTGGGGAATAGAGTAATCTACATAGTTTTCTGGTCTCTCTGGAACAATACGGAAGATATGTAAATTGTACCACTAAAGTACACTTGTCCGTTCTGCGTATATTCTTTACGACCCAAGTGAACTTATTCTGCTGAAAATATGTACATATATGAATGTGGAACATAAACTATTCACATATAGGCTAATGAATTTTCAAATAATAACATTTTTTCATTTACCTGGCATTTATTATGGACATTAAAGACCAATGCTTTTATAACAGTTACATAATTAAAGACTATTGATTCTTCTTATACATGCAAATTCATATACTTATAACAAAGTGAACAAAGTAAAACAATTATTTGAATTAAAATAAGAGTCTAATGATGTTATCGATTTTCGTCTGATAAGAGAGTGTACGCGATGGTGAATTTATATCGGCTACTTATTAAACGGGTAGACGAAACCCAAATTGATATTCACCCAACATTCACTTTACGAATTGATCCGATACAAATGTTTGAGTAGCTGGTCAACAACTGATTAGATTAAGTGACGGTTCACTGCCTACAAAATGGTTTAAATCACATCGTCACAAGCAATTAAGAAGCAAGATACACTTGGCTTGTTCGGTAGCTAAGATAGGATTATCTTAAACTAGGGTTCACATTTAAGCTCCGTTTCGCCGGGGTTTTAACTTAAATGCATTCCTCTAAAATACTTAAAGTAGTAATTTCAAGTAATTATACAAATTGGATCGTCTTTTTCCCAGTTTACTTTAATGAGTGTTTTTTATTATTGAAGCACTTTCCAGACAGGTTCATTATACTTCCAGGATACATTAAATACTTTGCAGTAAATAAGAACAACTAGAATTTTATACAAATCGTGCAACTTAATTTGTGCTTCAATTAAAGGAAACCTGCACTTATTTTTTACTTCAATTGAGTTTATATTAGTTTTTGCGTAATTATTTCACGCTCTCCAATCTCAGCATCGCAACCTAAGAAATGCATGAACAAAAAGGGTGACAAAAGCACACTTAAGAAAAACTTGTCTGCTCATTGATTAATTACTCTATTAGGAGTTTCATGTTAATGATACTTTTTAGAATGTTACGTGAATTTTTTTCAAACGCGATGCTTCTTTTCTGTCACATTTAAACAAAACTTGGTTATTCATTTATCATAAATTACGTTTGTAATCTATTACATTGACCAACTAATAAAACCTTAATATGTCCATTAGTAATAAAATAAAAACAGTCATAAATAGATTACTCATATAAATAAGTTTTATTTTGTGCCATTTAATTAATAGGCAAAATTTAAAATATGGCATTCTGCTATTTATTGTGTTTGTTAAAACGGCAATATAAAGAATGTGTTATTAATATGATGGAGATGACCATATATTTTTTATGTATAAAAATCAAGCGTTGAATAAACACATTATCACCAATTGTATGCAAATTATTTGATAAATACAATTGCAATCAATATGAATTACTTCACAGTTTACTATAAACGAGTTAATTGGAAATTAAATCTGTTGCTATATAAATATAAGCAAATATTCACGAACATTACTAGTTGTTATAAGCGGCAAAAGTTGAATTGACTCATTCGTTCACAGCTTTCTTCGTGGTGCAGTTGACTTGTTACCTGTTGTCGGCATGAAGATTTATTATGGATTTGCATTGATAGTGATTGTCTTCTGGTGTCATGCCAGTGCTCATCAAAAACTGCATTCTCCAATATATAGGCGGCAATTACCCAGTTTACAGGATGTCGATAAAATCAAGGAGCTTAAAGCAGCAGCCCTTAGGGACCAAATTTTAAAGTTGGCTGAAATAATTGTTAATTCAGTTTATGATATCGTTAGTGGTAGCATTGATATCGTTAAACATGAAGCCCAAAAGCCGAATGGCTGGTCGGGAAAATGGGATTACCAATGGGAAATGCAATAACAATAGGAACACATTTTATTTACAATATTGTTTCATGGGTTAGGAATAAATAATATTAAATAAAGATTATTCTGCATTGATTATTTGATAGTACTATACAATATACCCTAGCAAATAACTATCCTTTCTAACAACCCAAATCTTCAAATTAGAATTACACGATATAGGCATCATAAAATTCCCAAAGCAACTACATCCAATGGCCTAGTTGGTACGGCGCTAGGAATTGGTTCAAGAGTCTCAGGTTCAATCCTCGAGAAAACATTATTTTAACTTTAAATTTAAACATGTTGAAGTATTTAGGGAAGATCAAATTTTGCAGTAACAACTGGGTTCCGTAGCCTAGGTGGTCTCGTCTGCGGAATTGGACTGTGCGTCTCAGGTTCGATCCCTGAGAGATGCAATTCTTATTTAAGTTTTAAATTCTCAATTTAGGACTATAAGGGGAAGATCAAATTTAGGAAAAGCAACAACACTTCGTAGCCTAGTGGTATAGCCTATGGATGTGATCTGTGAGTCTCGGGTTCGATCCCCGACAACAGCAATTCGAATTTATACGTATTTTCGATTGCTTGTACGTTCCGGGGCCCCGATGGACTTAACTGTATGTCCAATGGGGCCTCCGGAGGCGTACAAGGCCCCATTTTTGATTTTTGAAGCCCGTACGTTAAGATTGTCTTCTGATGGCCCACCCCAAGCTTCGCTCCCCGGCAGGTCACTTGTCGACCAACTCAGTCGCTGTCCGACTAGTGACTGCCTCCCCATTCCCGATTTTCGTTACCAACAGACCTCGGTTTCTGACGTCAGTTGATGAGGACCGCCCCAATCTATTTGATGTTAGCGCCCTCCAAGCCGCCAAGTATTAGACATAGAACTATTGAATTTGAATATTTGTTCTCAAATTTTAAAAGAAATTGCCGACACCACGACTTGAACCTACACTGCCCGAGCCACAGGCAAGCACTCTGCCCAGAGCACCACCCAATGTTCTGCTAGTGTAAACTTTAAACTTATATTTTAATTTAAAACTCGATTGGTGCATTGGTCGAGTAGAGCTGACCCTGCTAGTACTCTTCCGCTACTTTTATGAATCCTGCTAGATTAAAGTGGAGTTCATCACAAATGCTGCCACCTATTTCGAGAGGAGTATCGCAGTAGTGCTACTGTTTGCTTCTCACTGCTTCTGTTCATATCTCTAGTGCAGTCTACTGATACGTTTCTCAGAAACCAGATAGCAGTAAAATTGTATTCATAGAAGTTGCTCACAGCGCCCTCGAAATCAGCTGTAACATTTTCAAGGCTATGCACATGTATTCCTTAGCATTCCTATAGGATCAGTGCGCTGAATCACGCTGAATTGTGATTAATAAGTAATACAATATTTACAATGGCTCCACATAATCATGGACCTGGACATTCCTGTGAGGGAGATCATGACCATGATGACAGTCCAGAGATGGGTATTCAATATAGTTTATACTCCAAAATAGACAAAGAGAATTTGGAGTGTTTGAATGAAGCTGTTGAGGGATCGGGCAAGCTTGTATTTAAACCATGGGAGGAAAGATTAAATTTTGAAACGGTGAGAATAATCAGCATGTTTTAAATAATTAATTATTGTTACTGAAACTAATTCCAGTATGTTGAATCAGATGCAGATGAAGAACTCCTGTTCAATATTCCATTCACTGGCAATATCAAACTAAAGGGATTTAAAATTATAGGCAGTGAAGATGATTCCCATCCATCAAAAATACGATTGTAATACTTGTCACAATGATAATTACC
The DNA here is from genome assembly GCA_963978815.1 of Aleochara curtula. Lineage (NCBI taxonomy): Eukaryota > Metazoa > Arthropoda > Insecta > Coleoptera > Staphylinidae > Aleochara > Aleochara curtula. The sequence goes on from OZ022219.1 coordinate 1,619,019, forward strand.
ATTCTAAGCATTCTGTTTTTCAGATTCAAGAACCGACCCAAGATGACATTTGATGATGTTACATTGAAAGCTGATCAAGAGTTTGACTTACAACCTGATGTTTCAGGATTTCTAGAATACTCGACCAAGTATATTTGCTTTATTCTGTTAGATGAAATGACTCAATTGTAATTGTTTTAGAGTGGTAACATTCAACAATGTACATCATTTAACTATACATATACCATCCAACTTTGGCAATGATCAGACTCGAGTATATTACATTGGGCTGCGAGGAGAATATTCTGAAGCACATCATCATGGCGTTACCATTTGTACTTATGAAGCAAAGCCTAATATATCTGATCATAAAAATACATTATCTGACACAGTAAACTATCAGGTGCAATGATAAATAAATTGAATGATTGAAATCACTGATGTTTCACTTGTTCTTTGTAAGTATCAATTTGGGTGTTCAACTTAACTTATTAACTCATTGATACAAGAAATATTGATATAAACATTTTAACATTTCAATTTAATTAATTCACGGGTCATCCATCAAGCGCCATTACAAAGTGATCAAACACACCTAAAGTAATATAAAAATATGAAATTATTAGCCTTTTAGTAATACAAAGTAATTACTGATTAGTTTCAAATATCATACATATAAATAATAATCATGTGTTAAACGTCTCATGTAATGAATTGCAGCACATTTAGAGTAATCATAGTAATAATAATCATTTTGGTAATATTTATATGCTAATTACTATGATAATATATATTTTTATATATTCAAATCTATATTTTAATTATTACACTATACTCTTCATAGTCATAGACATACAGCATTTATCTCACATCAGTCATTTATATTTTGTTATGAATTGTATCATCATAATTTTAATAATATTAATGATAATAAAATAATATATAATTAATCTAGTCACCTGCGTCCCAAAAATATTAGTTTCGTATGCGAATTGACCGCGCATATTTCGCGAACATGATTAATTGGTAATAACAAATCATTTCGAACTATTATTACGATTCACGAATGTGTTGAAGAACCGACGAATGAATATGAAAATATCTAAAAGTAGCTAGTTATTTAATAAGATTATTATTAAATTTTAAACGAACTTCTAAATTTAATGGTTATCACAAATTTTAAACTACTTATTCCATTTTCGGTTGTCATGCTGGATTGCGCACTCGATATACTTTCTTTTCTAGATTGAGACAGTTTGCAAATATTTTGCTATGCTGTAAACGTTTTAATATGAAAAGCTTACTGGTCACAGAGTTGAATGTCGGCGCAAATTAGTTTCGCGAAGTTTGCTGCTTGTTTATATTTCAAAGAACGTATTGGAATTTAAAATTTGCTGGTTGACGGTTGCAGTGCGACATTCAACTCGCATAAAGTTGGTGCGGAATAGGTTTTCTGTTGTTTTACAGTTTCGGTGTGTCGAAATGGAAATGCGAATTGAATTGCGTTTCGTTAAACATTAAATGCATTTCAGTGCAGCATTGGGAAATTAAACTATTTTGCATTTTATGTACTCGCTTCATATTTGCGGATTGCATTGCACGACGTCGAATTGAGTTAAGTTTTAAATGCTTTCATGCAAATGCTGCACCCGTGCAAAATGCAATGGGTTTTATGTATTTTGCAGGTTCAAATCCAATGTTTGTTTCTGCCTGTCTCTTCAAATAAGATGCGGATGAAATTGATTCTGCACGATGGAAATTACATTTGACACAGTATTTGGCGTAGTGGAGAATTGATCAATCTACGATATGGTTAATAGTGTGGTTGTTTCTCTCCCTATGAAAACGTCTTGATTACTTTGGAGGGTGTTATGTGCACCGTTGATATAGTTTGATAGAGTTGGATATCATCTAAAGTTGTAGAGTGTCTGTGCGCATTTGTCATGTCGTGTGCTTGGCCAAATTTTGTAGTCGCAGAGGGTTTTGGAATTTATTCAAACGGCCGCCACTGAGCCGATGGTCGTGCTCGTTTGTTGCGCGGCGGGGGTGGCTGCATTCGTCACGCTCTTCAGCGTTTCTACCGCGCTGCCGCCGTCAGCATGCTGCACTTCTTTATTGCTGTCGATTTCCGCGTCGGCGAACAGGACGTCTGGCATGCTGCCGCCGGTCTCTGATAGCTCCTCCGGAACGACTTCGACGTCCTCAGCGACGGCAATCGTCCGCCGTCGAATATTTGCGCTCGCCGATGCTGTAGTCGACTCCGACGCCTTATCCGCGTGCTTATCGTTATCGCTAATGGTCGCATAACTACGTGTACTTGGCGTTGGGGATTGAGTTGTTGGCGTTTCCGTAATACTGGTTGTTGAACCAGTTGTTGTTCGAGTTGTTGCTGTCGTGGTGGTTGATGTTGTAGTTGAAGTGCTTGCGCTCGGGGTCGACGTTGTAGTCGTCGTCGTTGTTGTTGTTGTTAAGGGGCGGCGAATCTTTGGAAGCAACTCTGGCTTTGCAAACAGCACCTTGTCGATGTAGAACATCGTGCCGAGATTATAAACGAATACTTCACTCTCAACGATCTGCGCTTTATTGACGGTGACGTTCTCTAAAAAACGAAAACTCGTTGCAATCAATGAATTCACAGCATTTGCATAAAGAGAAGAGAGAAAGTGACAGATTTCGATTTCATGCTCAATTTAAATTACAAATAACAATTACGAATGGGGCTGAGAGTTCCGAGTATGGATTTCTTAATTTTTGCAAAGACGATTTCCATGCGCAAATTTGCAATGTAAATTTAACGAGCGATGTTTTCATTTTTCCATCAGAAAAATTTGAGTTTAACGCGGATTTCAAGTATGCTCTGCGATAGAAGAATATGGGCGGAAATCATTAAATACGAGCGCACTTTTTATACGAATGTTGCTTTTCGCTCAAAAGAGCAAATTGGAAAAATACAATTATAATTCAAATAGTCGCTGAAAAACTTGTCCACTTGGGGAGCAGTAATTCCTCGGGCATAACGATTATTATAATAGATATTTAAATGATACGTATTCGAGGAATTGAAGCAAATTCTGCTGTTGTTGCCAAAAAGTTTCGTTCCGGTCTGCAGCGGGAGATAACAATCGAATTGAAGAGCAAGTGAAATGCACTTCTGCGCGAATGTAATGTAAGAAATTTCCTCTTTGGAAAGATTTGCACTTGAAACGCGCGCAAAACATAATGCGCGCATTTTTCTTTCTATTAATGCGCGAGGGGGAAGAATCTCAACTTTTGCCACTTGTACTGATGATGGCAGCTTTACTTTGCATTCGAAGCAATTGAAACGGAAAATAAATTTGCCCGCAAGATTTCCATCATCCGACATTTTGGCAATTTTAATGCATTTTAAACGCTAATGTTCATGCTAAGAACGTGCAGACACACGCACTGCACTAAATGCCTGTTTCAGCGCTTTGTGTTGAGCACTTTTCGGACGCGAAAACTTTTCCCAAATTAATCACGGATATTGCACTCGCCGAAAACTTCTGTTTTTCATTATAACACGCTGTTTCGGGCGCGCTTTGTTAAAGCCCCTCTGCTGTTGAATACATTTGTATCAGAGATTTGAGCGAATGCGCCACACGGAACTGAATGATAATTTCCATTCATTTGCACAAGATGCAAAGCTGAGGCTGAGGGCTTTTTTGAGCACTGCGCGTACATTTTTGAATACATTTCGCATTGCCGCTGTGCGTGTAAAACGCGCACAATATTTTGGAGGGGCTGGCAATTGCACCTCGACGTCATTAACCCGTCACAACATCGTGAAAACCCTCTAATCAGTGCGTATTTTAACAAAAGACCTTCCAACAAATCGCATACGCGATGGATGCAGATTGGCATCGTTTCGCTTCCGCGCTTTAACCCCTTTTGCTTTCCTACCCGAAAACAAAATAGCGCCTTTTTCGGAACCATTTACAACTTCTGCTCACTCCCTTGCGCCCCTTCAATTCGTTCATTATCCAACACGCGCGCGCTTCGTAAATTACTAATTGGCAAACGGCTACATTCAGAGTATTTTGCATGCTAATAACGAATGATTTTTACCTTTTCGCCTGCCGATCGTTATCGCTTTGTTTCCGAGTGACGTCAATGTCAAATTATCCTTAAGATCACGATCATACAACCGCCCCTTCACGAAATGGTTCAATAAGATCTCCAAGCCATCACCAGTGGACAAATAATTATCGGGCATCTTGTCCAGGCCAATCTCCTCGAAAGCGGTGTCCGTGGGCACAAAGAATGTGTACCCCGTGCCGGAAACGTGCGGGGCCAGATCCGCCAAGTTAAGGAAACGCGTAATGTGCGTAAACCTCCTGTCGCGCTCCAATGCCAAGAAAGCGTGCGACAAGAACTGCGCGCCAAACCATGGGAATGCCAACAGCGGCGGTGTCTCCTTATCGCGATGCTGTTGATGCAAACGCGATACGACAGATTCGCTTACGAAGAGCACCTCGCTGATGAACATTATATTGCCTTTGGGCAATGGCGTATCGCCCTTCACAATCGACGCGCCGTTCACCGTCAAGTTGGCTGCAACATCAACAAACATAGTTATAATAACAGACGTACGACATTTGTGATATAAATTTAATTAACTTCTGATTAAGTTTAATTCGAGAAAGTTTGGATTATGAGTACGACAATGTCGAAGTGAAATTGGAATAAATAAAAGGCATTGCCGGAAGAAAATACTTTTCACTTCCATCCTGGTCAAATTTCATTGGCAGCAAGCGCGCGAATTAATGGAAATACCTACGAGCCTTGCGAAAGACGACCTCCTTGCCGCCGAGTGTCTTCGCCGTCTGGTCCGTCTTGATGCCGTCCTGCTTCAATTTGCCTTTGATGAAATGGTTGATGATCACGCTCTCGGTGAATTCAGGCACGCTGAATGGGTAGAAACCCCAGTCGATAGGATGCCAGCGCTGAAATGCGTGATCAGTCGGCACGAATACAGTGTACTCATCTTCTGCAACAATTGAAGAAACGACCTGATAAAACTTTCTTCGGCTAAACTTGGAGTAGAGTTTCAGTGTTATTAAATTCCAATTTCATATAATTCCTTGCCATTCAACTATGCAAAGACAAAAGCAAATTAGTTCAATAAGCAAACAATGTATACTTATTAATAATTAAGAAGAAAGATTAATTTTTGTTCTCTTCAATGTATTTGGAATAATATACTTTCGATAAGTTCGCAAGTTCATGATTGCCGCAAAGAAAATTTGAAGGAGTTTATCCAACATAAAGATTTCGTTTAGTTTTTATTCGTTCCGCAAGAGAAAAGCGTTCTTTCACGTGCCGCACGGAAACTTGAAGAACTGTGAAAATTCGTTTCATATTTGCAATTTTCAATGCTCACTTCTTGTGCAATTCCATTCTTATTGTTAAATTGAGTCTGATTCAAGTTTCAACATCCGCGAAAAGAAACTCTGCAATAATCGAATTTTTAATGAATTCTAAGACAATCCTTTATCAAATATTGAAATACTTTGCAAGTTTTTCCAATGAATAAAGGGGAATACGAGACGGTACTGAAACAATATAAAATCCAAGGAAATAAATTTTAACAATTCCACGAGCGTATTTGTTCAGATGCATTAAAACTTAATTCGGCAAACACAAGAATAGTGTAGCGTTTTGTGGCAGTTTTATTTCATTTCGCGAGAAACTTTTGTGTGACAATTTCACTTGGTTCGTTCTCGGAGGAGCAGCGCACATGTCGATTGTCGATAGAAAACTTCCATTTCCGGTGAAATACTGCAATATTGTTAAACTTAATTTACTCGACGATGCCGCCGAACGCTCTCCAGGACGTCGTTGAATGTGCGCGCTAGGAGGCCTCGAGTTTTTCTTATTTTCGAACCGATCCATCATCTTTATCGGGTCGCGGAAACACGACGGGACATTGGATTGCACTCGCACCAAGAAGACAATATATCGCGGCGCCGCGTCGCTGAAAGACGATGAACATATCTGCGCAAATATTGGCCGTGCAGATATCTCTGCACACAATGTACATATGTATGGCAATATAAGGGTTGCAAAAGGAGTAAAACTTTGATAAGAAACGAGTGAGCTCCGAAAGAAGATAGCTCGTCCGCTGTAGGACGATTTAATCTGAACGTATTGTTTTACGACTGTGATTGCAATGACAATTGCGCCAATTGCAGACAGTTTGCCAAATGAAAAATATTTATAGCAGCAATAAAAACTTCTACTTCGAGTGTATTTGCCGGTTGCAAATTGGAAATTTATAAAATCTAATATATTGCGTCCGTGTTTAAATATTTGTTGAACGCAGGTTATTTGATAATTGCTCAAACATGAATTGAATAAAAGAGATTAAAACGTTTGAGAATCGCAAATATAAAAAATAAAATACAAAAGGGTTCGTATTCAATTATGGGGTTTTAATTATTTCTTGCTTACTGGCGCATGCTTCTAAAAGCGTCCTAATAAACGGGTGTGCGTGCGACTATTGAAACAGAATGGACACACCGATATTTCCGCTGAATTATTTTTTTCAGTCTGGCTGAACAACTCCAGCGTTCGCAGCTCGTTTGGTGGCGCTTTTTTTGTAACGATTACAAGTGCATTCCCGCACCATTACCGGACGCTGCCGACCATAATCATTATTTCCCGTACCCGTGCGCTCCATGTCCACTTTGCGCACTTTTGTGCTTTCCAATGTTATGACGTTATCCTAATGAAAAACCGAAATGGAAATTGAAACGCGTAACAGCTCATGAATGCACAGCTGTTTAATTGAAACAAAACATTTGCATTTTGTTTTGTACGTTGAAAAACTTGAATAATACAACCGACTGTTCTGCTGCTGCCTTTTTTTGACTTTTAATTTTCATTCCAGGCAATTTAATAACGAAAAGTTTTGCACAAAATTGTAAACTTTTGTTGACTGGCTTTTTTCCGTGTGCCAAAATGAAAAGCAAATACGATATGATCTTACATGAGATAATGTTTATGTTTGTCCTACAGTAAGAAACTTTGTTTTCGCTGTTTGGAAATGTAACTTATTCGTTTGTTCGAAGCCAAGCCTGAAATATTCAAAGCGTGTGGTTTATGCAAATCCGCGCACTTCACACCCGGAGCGTCCGTGCGAGAATGGCGCGGATCGCACTCTTCGGGGGTGGCGCGCACAAAAAACGTGCAAGCGCATGCTGTATCATCAGCCGCGTCTATGCGTGGCAAAAACAAAAACGCGATGCCGACAGCAACAATAAAAACAACGACAATGGCAATGAAAACGTGCACGTATCGAGATGAGCGCGAGAAATAATGAAACCGGCGAGTGTATTTAACAGCGCAACCCCGTGGCAAATCCCGGCGCCGAAATATGCGAAATTTTTGCATAATCCCTTCGGGCACACTACATACGTTTGACTACGTACGTACTCTGTTGTTTTCCCGAGTGCAAATGAAAATTTTCCATTTCCCCGTGTTTGCGATGCGCATAACGTATGCTTGTTTATGAGCATGTACTACATGAAAAGTGTATATTTCTTGTTTATATTTTGCACTTTTAAACTGGCGCATTTAAATGAGTGTACGCCGAGCCAAAGCCAAAGAAACAAACAGGAAATTTATACGGTCCCAAAAGGACCAGCCTTAATGTATTTTAACGCGCTTTAATATTGATAAAATGTAAACACGGGTTAAAATGTTTCAAATATTATATGAATATTTAATTCGGTCAATATTTAAGCAATAATTAATTCAGAATTAACTTTACAATCCGGACTCATAATTTGTTGAACTTTTACTTCTGTACATTCATGCTGAATACTTACTCCTGAAACCCTTTATTCAAATGTATGAATAATAATAAAATAACTTATATGAAAAAAAGAATGAGTACCAAATGAATTTCCTCTACAATCTCATATTTTCTTCCTTTTTTTGCTCTTGCTCTTAGACTTGATATAGATTTTCCGGATGTGAAAAGTGAAAATGTGGAAGAGAAGAAATTCAAAGGCATTCTACTCATGATGCCCTCGCACACGGCGTGCATGTATAAAGTGGAAAGATTTGTTAAATTTATTCGATTCCGCTTTTTCATATGTGCTCTTCCCGTTTCGGTATAAGTATATTCTATTATTCCATCCACTTCAAGGCGCATTCTCGTCGCTCGTTTTTACCGCCGTAAGCAACCCACTTTTGCGCGTGCGATTACGCCACTAACACGTTTCGAACAGATAGTGAGTGCGCGCTTGAAAGCGTTTTTTCCCTTGACGCTTTCCTATTTCCCTACACTATCCTTCCTTCGTTCGCCGCTTCTTTTAGTGATGTGTGGCGCAAGGACAAGGTGAGACAAATAGGTGCTCACACTTTGCTAGTTATAAACCTTAGTTGCAGCCGGTGTGCATGAATGAGAATTGCCGCCCCTTGGACCTATGCCGGTCAAATGTTTAAAACATTAGGGCTATCTGAGCATGAAACCGTTTCAGCCATCTATCCTTGAACCTGCCTGATTTGCATGCGGGTTTCGACAAGCATATTATTCGCACGTTTCTCACGTGCAGGAAGTGTTATCGCTTCGTAGTGGATTTTTTATTTCGTTCGTGGAAGGGTTGTAAAAATAAAATTTGATTTAGATACCAGTTAATATTTAACGCAATAAGTTTCCTCCCTTGAGCAAAGTACCAACCTATTAATTTTCTACAAGTAGTTGCAAAATTTGATGATTTATCAAACAAAATCTATTCATATTGATTGATGACTTGTAAAATTCTGATTGATTGGTCGACAATGAAAAATGAACCGGCCAAAACTTTTTTCCACGACGATATTTTGATTGCATTATAGCTTTCCTGATGTCTCAATGAATTTGCGTTATTTGCTTGTTGGTTTAAGGATTATTGACACACCAACACATGCGAAGAGGAGCCGCTTTTCCGGATATTAATTTTTCCCCTATTGGATACGGAATGCCATGAGAGGGTCCAATGCCCTTTTCGCTTGGCATGCACATTAGACACACGTGTTTACCCATTGATTTGATGCCTGAATGCGTACGTTATTTGGCTTTCTTTCTTTATTCGATATTTTCCTGTTGGTTTACTGTCTTTCAAATATCTAACTGGCCATCGTGTTTTCAAAGATGACAATGTAATTTCATATTACTTATAGCCTTCGAAAAATCAATAAATAATTCATATATAAGTTGCTCAACAATGCTTATGTAATTGTGAATAATTCACAATCAATGCATTCATTTATAATTAAAGAAATATCTCATTTTACTTGGGAAAGTTTCTCCCCTAAAAGTTGCTTTCTTCCTGCAAAGTGCATGCTAGGACAATAATTGAGACCTCAGCATACATATGAGTTATTTTCAGATATATATTTCGAGCCGATAAAGTAACTACAATGCAATAAAGAAAAAGCAAGAGCGAGGCAAATGATAGAGGTTGGTAACCACACACGTACAGTTATCCTTCGAAGAAGGAAGCAGCACACAACCGAATCGAATGCATTCGAACGCCACCCCCCATCGCATCACAATGGAAGCAAATAAAATCGGCCGGCAAAGTAACCGAAAGTAATGGAAAGTAATTTCCAGAGTTGACTCCGATACGACTGCGTCGCTTTTAGATAATATATATATTTTTCCGCCTGAATAACGGCGTCGAAATCATTTTCGTCCATATAAGTATAAGATATACGTCCTCGCATTGTCATTGTGCAAAAGCATTGTGTGCGAATTTCTGCCATTTCAAATCCGTTTTTGATTGATGCGCAAATTGAGTAAATATTTGCATTACGCATTACGTGTTTATTTTTTGTTATTTGCTTTACAGTCGAGTGCGATTAAAATTGCAAAAATTTCAATTATAACAAGAAGACGTGTTGTGTTTGTTGGGCGCGCAAGGACGATGTGGAAAATGTGAATATGAGTGCAGCGTAAAAAATATGCATGCGGCATTAACTCGTTTTTTAATTAAATTACACCCATGCGAAAATTTCGCTCCCTTGCGTTTGATATTATTATTCGCAAAAGAACGGAAACGAGGGTGTTGTTCTACTGCTCCATGTGCATGCGTTTGTGGTGCTCTTTAACGCATTTGAATTTGAATGAAAAGCGGATTAGGCATGGAATTTTCATGACTTTCGCGAATGCAATTCTTATTTATGTGCGCACGCTACTTTTATGACCTCCGTTTTGCGCTGTCATTAATTATTTTATATGAGAATTTGTGCACTAAATAAATTCCCTAACTTTATTTTATTTTGTTTCATTTCACAACTAATTTTGTCTGCCTGCAATTTTATATTTCAATTGTATATGTAATTTAAACATATTTCCTCTGTTTCTCGCTCTGCCATAATTTTATTTATTATTGTTGCACGCAAAATTGTTTTATCTATTTGTTTATACAAAATAGAAGCTGCATTTTCCACTGAATAAATGGTCCAGTAGATTTAACTTAAAAATACATTATTTGATAATGTAAAATTGGTTAAACTATATATGTATATATACTACTCTTCACGCACTTGATAAAAGTTTTAAAATCATTGAAATCCGTCCATAATTTTTCAAGTTATGGTCATTTGTAAATCTTCCAAGGAACTCAAGCATAACTATTCTAGTAACATTGAATAATAAAGGCAAAAACGCTAAATGAGAAAGATATGACCCAACTGTAAAGGAATTGTTATAAAATTTTTGTATATATCAATTGCCAATGTACTTTTGAAGAGTTTTAAGCAAAAATGCAACAATTTCATATAGTAATATTAGTATTACAACGAAAATATTACCAGGACTTGTTAGCGTCTCTCAAGAAGATGATAACAGTTTTTAAATCATTAAAATCCGTTCATAACTTTAGAAGTTATAGCCTTTTAAAAAATCTCCCTGGGACCGAGGCACTGCCATGGCATGTCGTCAGTAGCGCACACCTGCCAGCCCAGTAGCACACACTTGCCAGCAAAACACTAGGCAGTAGTAGACAGAAGGCAGTTCGGAAGCCCTTCCCAAAACTGCAGTCTAATCTTGCTTGCTTGGTTTGAAAAAACCAAGCAATTAGCAAGAAGTCAACTCTTGCCAAGCATGCTATTGCGCTACTGTACTAGACAGTAGAGTGCAGGTGGCTGCACGGCGCTTAGTAGCGCAATCTTCCTGGCGTCAGCAGCCCGGTAGCTGCTACTGGGCTAGAAACATATCCGTAGAGCGCCACGAGTAGTGCGCTCTGGTGGGCGTGATGATGATAACTATCGCTAGCAGGCAGGTAATCACCTACTTGCCTGATGTTAGTGTAGTACATTTCAATTAATATCTCCGAAACTACAAGAGATATTTCAAAAATTCTTTCAGTAGCAGAAAGCTGTATAAATTCTTTATCATACTTCGTTTAATTATAATATTTCAGCTGATAGCTTGCGCGTAATATACTCCCAAAGTCAGCATTGATTTCGATATGTTTCGCACACGATAATTTAAATATAATTTCGTCAGAGGGTTATTTAATAACTCCTTAAGTTTTCTAAATTTCATTATTATAAATTTCATATATATTGAAGCCAGAAAGTAGTTTGGAATTCCATCAAGTACGAACATGTGGCCTGAAATTATAGTCGCGAATTTTTAATAATATCTACGCAAATATAAGGGCAATTAAAATAATTCTTTTACGAATGGATAATAGATTAAATTCTTCATAAGTTCTAACAAAATCTTTAAAATCCGTAAAGTGGATTACGCGTGATAACGTCTCAAAATCAACATTCTTTTCCGTACATTCCCCTGTGCAGAAACACATGGCCAGGAATTTAAGTTTTTTATGGCAATAAAATAATATTAGTCTCAAAATTTGCATAGTAATGAAAATATTATGGAAATCTGAAACTGATGCCAAAATCTCTTTTACATTTCTATCTATCATTGCTGAATTGATAATATTCGTGCAAATCATGATTTCTCCTTCGTTCTTTTCTTCCTGAAGCGCCACGCCACACGTGAATAAATCTGCGCTTCGTGTGTGGTTCGGAAAAAAGCGATTCAATTTGTATTCCCGAACACGTGCATTTTAAATTCTAATACCCGGAGGTTATAAAATATCGCTGCGAATTTATCCGGGCGTACTTGGGCATCACGTTCCCGTTGCGGACGACTTGCAAACTGAGCAGGCCGTCATCCAGGTTAGTGCTGCGGTTTGGTCGCTCTCTTTATGGGAATATATCTATATACTCGTCCTTTATCCCATATCATCTCGTTCAGGACACATAGTTAAAGGGGTGGTGTAGCTGATGGTCCTGCACGGTGCTCCCAAGCATAGGTACGCAAAAGTTATGTAAAGAATGTTTCATTTTTGTGTGATTTATTGGCGATTTATAAAGGTATTGACCTCCACTTCACACTCTGGTATTAAATTTCGTCGGAGTATCACGAAAATATGTGTGTTTTCTCATGGGGTAAAATATTCTTACCCTCATCGGCATTTTCCTTGTTATTTATATATTTTGACACAATGGGCAGATAAATATTGTTAATCTTATTGTAAAGTTTAGAAAATTATCCCCCTGATTTTTATTCCTAGTTTAACAACGCAACTCTACTATAATGAACAAAGGAAAGTCGGTTTAATTTCGCTGTGACATTTAAATTCTATGAGGTTGACGCGTGCCGCCGCAGGAGGTGGCCAATTAGTTTACGTCTTCTTGGAGACGACAATCGGACGCAGTTTAGTGGGCAATGTTTAAAGTAATTGCCAAGTCGGACGCGCACCCGCGCTCTGAACGGTGCGCCCCCGTAATTTACGATTTATTTGCGCATTAAATTGAGCCAAAGCCGAAGGCAAATAACCAATGTTACACAATTGCATCCCCGTCAAACGGGAACTTAATTCGTTCGCGAACCCAACAAGATAAACTCGCAAGTCCTATTCCGACTCGTTTAATTGATAATTACCCTTAACTTTCCAGTCTGCTGTGTTTGCGACCAAAATAAAAACATATTTGTTTCTCAGCACTAACACTACGCAGGTTAAAAATTTACGCGCAAGTATCAAGTGCAAAGTTTCGACAACTTTTATCCTTGAGGGATTCAAACTATAACTTAAAAAAGGATTAAAAGTGCGCGCGCGAGATGTCAAATTTATAGAAAATTCACCGGCGCAAAGTAATAGTCACGTTAATGACTAGCGTCAAAGTTTGCGACTCCTTGGAGAAAAGTTTAAGAAGGCATTACGTGAATATGAATAATGTTATTAAACTCTTCTTGAGTGGCATGTGCGCGATGAGCATCCCGATGCGAAATTATTAGCGAAAGGTGTGTCAAGTGAGAAATAAGAAATGCGAATGGATATGAGAAAAAGAAAAACTTACCGTCGTTGAGAAGTTTCGAAACGTTCGACCGGGAAAGAAAGTGTTGGAAGACTCGGACGCCACTCTTCAGCAGTGACAGGACCTGCATTACGTTCTCGATGAACGTAGCGTTGCGCTTGGCATCCTCTTTGATCGTGATGACGGTCATTGCGCGAACTTGGTCGTTGCTACTGTTACTACGATGTGCAGCGCTCGTTTTATTCGTCAGGACGATATTTTTGTCCTCTTTCTCTTTGTGTTGTTGTTTGTGACCTTTTGCGTTTGGTTGTTGCTGTTGCTGCTGCTCCTGGTGATTGTCATTCTTATTGTTGTTGTTGTTTTTGTCAGTGTTGGCGCGCAGGTCGTCCGGAAAGAGATAATCGTCAAGGACGACGAGCAGGCCGTTTGGCGCGACTGGCCTCGTGTCTAGCACGTTGGCGGCGTTTGCGCGCCATCGGCCTTCCTTGTTCGTGAGCGTGAAATTCCGGCCGTCGAGCGTCACATACGTTCGTGGCGGCGGGGGTGGCAGCGGCGATGCTGTGCTACCACTGCTGTCGTTGTTGGCGGTGTTGTTGTTCAGCTGAATGCGGGCGCCGAGCACGACGTGATCGCTCAAGAGTCTCTTCACCGACTCCGGCTGCTGCAGCACGCCGTTGTCTTTAATTATCGCCGTGTTTCGCGGCGCAAGGATCGTGAACGGCTCGTCTGGAACAAGAAGTGCAAACGTTTTATTTCATTAAAGTTTCGCACTAGCTTCAAGATCACTACACATTACATATACAAAGCGTAACCGCAAACGACATGTAAATCTTCATTCATAAATTTCCCCAAATTAATTCCTCATAATTATTTTCACATTCTAACTAAAATTGCTACAATTTTTTAAACACTCTGTACTCCTAATGCTTTTCAGATAAGCAAGTGATGCTTCATGGCTGGATAATTCAAGAATAGAGAGGTTTTTATCAAAGAATGAAACTCTTCTACTTTGGTCGCCCATTCTGATGAGAAAATCAATAATGAGAAATGTTAGGCGATATTTTCTTTTACACAATAACTCATTGTTTAAAACAAAAATTTGAGTACGATTGAAATATTTCAACAATGATGAAACACAATGTAATATACATTTATCACAATTGGCATGTGCAACCATTCAAATGCACTTCTGGCTGATTTTATAGAGCAACAAAACTCACCATCAGCAGTGAGTCCTGTTTCAGCAATAGTACATAGCTACTGAATCCTTGCTGATATGTTTTCCCACTGTGTTTTCCCGCGAGCCACGTTGACTAGCCTGATTGTATTACATTTCACGTAATGCGTACACGGGCAACAAGCGCAACAATAACAACAATGAGTTGCGGTTGTGTTCGTCCTGCGTCTCGCGAACCTTTATCATTCGCGCCTCATTCGTCATTGCATTGCAAATGCGCGCCCGCGAACGTGCTCCGCATATGTCATTTGTTTCATTAGATCTTTTGTACGAATTTTTCTTCACGCGCCACGTTTTCTTCTCATTCCCATTTTTTGCTCCCGTAGAGTTATTACACTTTTCATACTTAGGCTTTCCACTATATACGAATTCTCAACCCCTATACAGCGCTCAGCTTGTATTTGCACTGCAGGCGTAAATATTATTAAATTTTAAATATTACTATAATATTTATGTATGAATATTTATATTGGACTATTAAAGTTTTCGAAGAAGTAAAATTTACGGCCACTAAATAGATTTATAGTTGTGGTAATAAACGCACATAAAGCCATGCTGAAACGGATGGAATCGTGTAGAAAACACGCGTAATAAAGACATTCGCATGTGTATTCGTCGCGGCTGAAATTCAGAAGAAAGCGTGTGTGTGGATATTACATAAGAGAGCAAAAGGTAGAATGCGCATTGCTTGCGCCTGTCTGGCAGCCGTCTGCGTCCTGTCTGCGTTCTACTATTGTGCTCCTTACAACACCACAGTATCCTGGCACACACGTCTGCTGCTTGTGCGCTTTGCACGAATCGTAATCGTGGTAATGCCGTAAAAACGTACAATAAACTTGGCACATAACAGCATGTACTTTAAACACGTCATACTGATATCGCCCGCATTTCTCCACAAAAACGTGTCTCGCTGCAAGATTCTCTCGAATGCAATTATAATGAGTAGCTCAAGTAAAACTTTGATTTCTTCGCCTGACTTGTTGCCGTAGTTTCATTTTTTCGTTTCTGTATAAGTAATTTTATTTGCTAATATTTAAAATGTTGAATTGAATTACATGATGGTTTACGAGAACTTATAGCGTGTTCTGTGGTAAAAGTGTGGAAAAACTAACAAGAACATATACAAACAAGTAGAAAAGCGCTAAAGAAGAAAACGGAAATGCCAAATTGCAATAAAAGCAAACAAGTTGCGTCCGGACATGCAATGCTGCCACGCGAGTATGTGCAAGGGGGTGGCAGTGTAACAAGTTGAATTGCGTTGGGTGAAATGCGCGTCATTTGCTTTTCGGTTTGCTGGCCTTTTATTCAGTGCGCTCTGATGGTCTTTGTGTTTGCGCTCGCATTTCTCACCAATGCGTTACAAAGTTACAAACTCACAGAGTCAGTGAAAGTCTCTAGTTTCTTCTTTCATTGAAGATAATCATCGTATTCTCATCTAGTTTCTGAAACTAAATTTTAAAAGAAATGCCTGAAAACATTTCAGTAGATATTCCATCAGTGACTTTTAATTCTGAAGTCATTCAAAAATCTTTGGGTTGTTCATAGATCAAACAAATTCTTCGCCAGAAGTACAGCAAATAAGTAATAAAGACAATGAGCATTGAGAGGATGCAAGTAAACACAAAGCACCGATCGCATTTCGTCCTGGAAAGGCGCGCCGCCGGCCGATATCGCATTCTTCATTTCATTCGTCTGCCAGTCGGCTAAAATCCACTTTTCCTCCATTCGTTTTTCATTGCAAGGCGCAGCATGCTCATCTGCTTCTTGCATCCCCGGTCTTGTTATTATTGTTTCGCCGCAGCGTTTGCCAACTTCGCACTGCATTCGAGTATAAGCAATACAATGCCAAACCGAGATGCCATTCAGTGAGTGGTTGTTTGTTTCGGTTTGATTTGCTCTTGCAGCTTGTTTATTTAACATTCAAATCGTGTTGCTTCATCAAAAAGTGCATCTGCATATTTCTTGCAATTCGTATCACGCAACCCGCATAAATACATGACGACTATAACTAGTTTAGAAACTTTGATAGGGGTTGTTTTAGCAGTTATTTGTTTAACAAGTTATGCCAAAATGTATTAATTTTTAGTTCTTCATATGAAGAATGAATTTTAAATTAAAATACTTTGAGAATTCAGCTTTTGAGCTATTGATTTCAAATTTTCCTGGACGTCTTCTTCGCCATTAGCAAGCAGGAAGAAGAAGTTTTAAATTTAAAGTGATTCATAATGCGTGTCGTCAGCATAAAACACACTGACTTCTTACGAAAAAAACTTTATTTCAACTTTCTCCGTGGGGTCTTCATTCAGCTTGGTTTTTCTTCAAGGATTAGGCATTTTTTGCCACGGATTTCAACGTGATTGAGGATCATTTCCTTCGTGATTCGGTTCGTAAATCATTCGCGCCAATTTGTTTTGATGACACATTCGGGTGCGTACACATAATGAAAATGAATTTGTTGCGCTTTTCCGCGCCGCAATATTATTGTAATTGATTGCGCGCCTTTTTATTTATTTACTCATCGCTTCAGAAAATTCTTTCAGCAGTTCGTTTTTATTTATTTGCAAAATTTCGAGCGCTCGGCTAATGCTTCTTTATTTAGTTAAGTGAGCGTTTCGCTCGACGCGTTTTTTCTTTACCTTCGTTTTACGCATTATACATTTTTCCCGCAACGAAGCAGGAAAGGTGGAAGCACATTAGATGTACCGGAAAAACTCTTTAAAAGGAGCGCGCGACTGACAGCTAAATAATGAAACGATAAATAAAGTTGGGCTAATGTGTTTATTCAGGTGTGGTCGGCGCTTTGAGGGGGTGGTTATTATCATACAGGGTATTAACTATTAATGCTCAAATTGTTAATTGAAAAATGAACACAATGAATGCCGAATATGATTAATAGGTGATGAATATATCAATTCAATCACCACGTTAATCTTTTTTGTCACCACTCTGTATTATCAGGCATGAGGGTGAATACAATTTAAAGTTTATTAGCCAGTGATGAAAAATCCATTTTCCGATAATAGCTCAGCGAGATGAACACAATACCCGTCAAGACGAAAACCCATCATAGGTGGATGTTTAATAGGTATTAATTTTATGATGCATAGGATGTTTCCAATATAAATTTTGGTACTTAAATCATTTGAAAAGTATAGATAGTGGATCAATACTATGAAGTCTTGGATATAAAAGTATCCCTAACCCCAGATTGCAAATTCCATAGAATACTGTAAAAACAACCCCTAAATAACACAATCATTCAAGCATGTATTTCCGTATCTACTTTTTGATGTCTTTTAAAGTCAACCACCATCTTTTCGGCGTGTACTATCGTCACGTAAAATATAAATAAAAGCGCATCCAATCCTACGAATGGAAACTGATGGCCTAAATAACCAAATAGGGCGAGACCGAAGTGTAGCCGCCACTGGCAACCACAAACCAGAATAAATAGAGCCAAAGAACGCACATTATCTGGCCGCAAGTGCGCGTGTGTATTTACCTTGCATTATCCCAATCATTTATCACCATCAACAAAGTTGCAAGGGCTTGAACTGCGCGCGTTAACAAAATCCCTATGAGAGGGATCGAAAGTTTGGAAATGTTTTCACAGCAACGTTTTTGGTCTTGTACTGCGGTGTCAACGGACGAAAACATGCATGACACTCTGTCAGGATCTATAAACCTATGATGACGGGTTATGAGGGCTCGCATTTCCTGTTCAGCCAGACATCATTTATCCACTCTTCGATAACAACCTATACGTCAAGTTATTAAATATACAATATGCTAGGTGCACATCAAAATTCAATTAGACATTTTATGAATATTTTTATAGATATGGCTTACAAGTATCCCCAGAAAATAACTTATATATTTATGTTTTTATTCAAAATATATATAGGTATTTTTCTGACAACTATGGACACCCTTCGCACGATTATCACGGTCGTTAGAAGTAATTTCTCGGAGATCTTAATATCGTCAATAAAACTTTTATTAAAGCGCCCAAGAGCCATGTCTTCATCGTCATATTACGTGCGGCTCTAGTTAAGTGCAATTGCGATCGGATTTCACTCCCCCTGTAGTTTGGAACGCTTCCCTCAAACCCATACTAATCACTCGAAAACGCCGCGTGACACTCTTGCACATTCATTCTCAATGAGAGTGCGCACTTATTGTTCCCTCAGCATGCTGCAAGGTGCTGGGGCTGAATAAGAGACGAAGAGCGGAGATACGATGCGCGAAATTGAGGAGTCTAGGTGGGTGGCGTGTTGATCGTGACAGTAAACACATTGCGGTGGTAACGATTCGAGCGACGCGTTCTGCGTAGTCGCTGAAAGCAAATGAGTGGTAAAGGATCACTCAATGCCTCCACGGCGGAGGCGGCAATGGCAGCGGTGGCGGCTTGGGACTAAATTACTTACTGTAACTACGCATTGACACTGAAGATAAGGTGCATGAGCAGCACACACGCGCGATAAGTGAAGAGGAGGAAGGTGGAGTTGAAATTTAATTAAAGATGAGTTTATCCTGATTATCCTTATGTCATTTGCACAATAAAATAGTCAAAGAATCTATCCCTTTGTCAAACCCCTTACCATCTAATAAGTCGCAGCGTTTAATTGCCTAATATTTGTATTGCTAATCCGATTTAGTTACTATAAAGTGAAATTAAATTTGAGTGTGCATTCACGCCAAATGAGCATTACTTATTTATCAGTCTGGTGAACGTCTAGTTTCGCACACTACCCACTATAGCTACCCCTAAGCATGTGTCATCGAGTGCCTGAATACATTGCGTAATATAGTTATCAAATCAAATCACTCATGGCGCACACCTCGCGTAGGAAATTTACATTTGATAACCAATTTGAAACGCGCGATCGGAAATTCGTTCGTAGGCGGTGGAGTCACTTCGTCAGCTTGCTTACGTTTCGCATCATAATTCGCTTCTGCACCTGTGATCACATCGTATGAATGCTAAATTATTTCCTATTTATAGCTCATTTGCGTCTCGCAAACTCAATTATTGGAGGCATAAATCGATTGACTTTCTTATTGATTTCCTTATGCCAATAAATATTCCACGGAAAATATTATGCAAAGTGACGACCTATTTGTTATTCTATTCTGACGTTAGAAACTTCATTTGATATTGTCTTAAATGTGTAATCCATCTGGCTGATACAATTAAAAAAGCCATTAATTTAAATGCTTGTCGTTTATATTTTCTTCGTTCTTCGTAAGTAAATATTATTGTCATTTGATGAACATTAACCTAGCATTAAGCGAGCGTATAATTTAATTCTTGTGGCCGTTTGATAGTAGGCCATTAGAGCGCGAGCGTATGCTGTTGTTAATTAATGAACGACCCGTGCATGTTTTGCGCGACGCTCAACTCTTCGACGAGTTTGACGAGGCGCGAGCGCTCGCTGGCTCGTAAGCGATTGTTATGAACTTAAATAATTAGTGGCAAACAAAGCGTCGCGTTCGCTGCCGTGCGCAATTAAATCCCTTCGCAGTTTCTAGCTACTCGGCAGCACCGTGTTCACCATGTGGGTGAGCGTGGTGACACTTTACGCATTTGATGCAAAGTTGGCGCGACAAACTCGCAAGTCGCGAAATCAAAGTGGAACCGGCATATTTACTAATTAATACCTAAAAGCAAATATGTATTCATCGCATGCTCCGAACTCTAATTAATATCTGGCCGGCAATTTTCACTGCACAATAATAAAATAAATTCCAATTAGTATTTAGTTCAATACTAATTAAATATTTTATTACGAGCATGCTACACCTATTTATTCACGTATTATATGGATTAATTTGAATTAATTTAATTCCACTAATTAATTACGCTCCTAGTTTCAGTTTATTATATTTGACAAGGAGTTGAATTATTTTCCATATAGGTTCGGATTTATTTACATTTAGTTGTAATAAATTCCGATTTTACAGCATACTATATGAAAGTCAATTAAATTATTTAAAGATTTAAATAAAATTTTAATATTTCTATAAAATAATTTATTTGCTTGGGGAATTCATAAAAAGAATCGAGGATTTGAAATCGTATCTTTCTTTTCATATTTCAACCATCATAAACCCGGTATTCATTAGTTTCATTAAATAGTCTAGTTTAATCATACTCTCTAGTGCAGAAGGGTTTATAAAGCATTCATTCGTTTCAATTTGCATTATGAAAGACTTCATTAGCAGACATTCGTACGAACGCACTTGTGAATGCAACATATGAAAAACAGAAATGCACTTCCTCCACCTCCTCATGCATTTCTATGAATACAAGCCAAGCGTTGATTGAAATTCTACTGCCTCACAATATTTGAATTGAATTGAAACTCATTCGTCATTGCTCGTCAACACGTGAAATTACCATCACTTCTGATCACATCCCGCATCACAATTGCTCGATGCATTCAAACGATACGATTCGATTCGGTCACGTCGCGTTAAATTTTCATCTCGTTAGACTGGGAAACGATATTCGTATTGTAATCAATAAATAACATTCCGAAATGACGAGATAAACGCATATTATTACGAATTGTTACGTATTCATCATTCATGCAACTTGCATGTGTTTGAATTCCTTTGCGTTCGTGTTTCTTGGTATTTTAATGAATTTATTCAGCTATGATTATTATGGGTCGATGACTTGCGGTTTACTTCACGTTTATGAAATATCAATTTATACGTGAGTTTCGTCGTCAATAATTTCGAGACAATTTTTTAAAGGCTAAGAAAATATCTTAATAGAAGGTCAAATACTTGAAGCCAAGTCGGAACATCATTATCGACTAGTTTAATGAATGGAATGCACTGGTAACCCATCAAAGAACGTCCAGCAAACATCACTTGAAGGGTTTTTAGTGAAGTACGTTGAACGCGCTAGGAATGCACTGATAGTGGACGAAGCCATCCAGCTCCATCCATTGTTGTCCACAAACACACTTCGAATACTTCGAATCGGCCTGATGAAGCATCATTAGAAAGATCAAACGTCTCTTTCGAATTCTCTTTTGTCGTTCGCGTTTTATTTTTTGTTAATCAAGGCGCGCTTTTTACTCCACAAGAAGTGGATTTGTAAGCCAGATGAGAAACACTATCTGCTTTTTTCGCACACAGCTACTTTGCACTGATGACTTTTGCAAATACACTACGGGGAAAACATTAAAATTACATTAAGACAATGCGAGATGCTGATTATGACTCGTTCGTGGGAAGAAAGCGAATAAAATTGTACGTCGTTTTGCGTGCACTTTCAGTCCCCCTCAAGTTTTAAACAACTTTTCCACATTTGAAATACATTTGAATTCGAAGTGGTTTTACAGACTAGAATAAGAAGTTTTTAGACAATTGCAGAATTTTAATAGAAATAAATGATAACGAGGGTAAAATAATTAATTTATGAATTATGATTTTAATATTTCGCCTTTCTAAAAATCCAAGTACTGCAAGACAAGGGTAAAAATTTAATAAAGTTTTATTCCCCCTTAATTACATTGCCATGTTCAAGCACTTGCCGACTTAATTTAATTAAGTTTAATCAACATTAGCCAAATCCCGCACGTTGCGTGGTCACAGGATGAAAACGCATTACAAAGAGTAAAATAAAAAACTCGCAGGTGAAGGGCGCTTTAATTTAATTGTTTTTAAATTTTTTTAAATTACTTTGAAAACATTTTATACTTCTTTGTACCATAACGGTGGAAATAAACTTTTTTCAATTATAAAAACCACGCACAGAGAAGGAGTAGAATATTATAAACAAATGCTCCAAATTTCAAGAAAATCCATGCATAAATAAAAAAGATATTGCAATTTAAAATATCTCATTAATCGCATATAATTTACTACTACTTGTGTATGTTAGTAGTAGTAAATTGGAGCACCCACGTAATTAAACGTTGTGCGCATGCGCGAAGAAAATTCATGATGGCCGCTCTTATGGAACTTACATGCATGGTAACCATAGCAACCTGTCGAGCCGGTGCATGAGAGAGATGGAGATATATAGCGTGTAGTTTTTTCTCGGATCATCAATGAACTTACTATTCATTGAGTTCGATTCATTCATATGCATTCATTCATAAGTATTCATTCTTACGATTCATTCATATACACACGACTCTTTAAATATGAATAACTTTTGATTGAGTTGAGATAATTAAAAAAATTAAATTGTATTACATTATACAATTCATTACAATTAAAAATAATAAGGTTGTATTAATTCAATATATTAAATATTAAATCAACCTGGTATTTATTTGAATTTTAAAAATATTTTTTGATATAAGATCGCGTAAAATTAAATAAATTATGATCTTAAAGGATTATTTTATTAGTACGTTTCACCTATCAACAACGCATTTTAAATCAGCTATTTTGCTATAAAATTTTCACTTGAAAAACACCTACACCTCTTGGTAAAGTTAAAAATGGAATTAATTAAGCACAAAAGTCGTGTAGGTTTATAGCGCGCCCACACTGCGTGGGGTAGTCGCTTTCCTCGCGGAAATATTGCAAAATATTAATTGTGGCGATTAAACACACCGCAAAAATGCGTACATTCATATTCTTCATCGTCTCGCAGCGCGAGTGCAAGTACAAAGCCGCATTATTGAAGAGGAAAAAGGGGAGTTTAATTAACCCATTTAACGTTGATTTATGCCACTCATTACCCTTGGAGTGCGCGAGACTTCCGCGAAAAAATTAATTAAAAGAAAAACGCACCCTTAACGTTGTTTGTTGTCGGGGGCGGCTAGCAAACGCTCACGTTATTTTTAAGTGCTCCGGAGATTCGCGCAGACTTCAAGGACTCGACAATATTGAATAATGTTACAAAGGGTTGAAATGCCCCGCGTAAAACGCAATGTGAATTCATCGTAAAATTGCCGGCGACGTTTTTATCGTTTTGTTACCAACTTTAAGTAAAATATGCTCGTGTAATATTAACATGCGTTTAAAATTCAATGAAATTGATGATATACTCAAGTCGTGCTCATGTTATGTAAAAATCACACAGGATGTTGCCATAGGGATGCATTGAAAATACATGACTACGCGTTCCTTGTCAAATTATTCCAGCTACATCCCGGCTGGAAGAGTTGCTCAACAATTTCGATATTGTAACGTGAATGAAAAGTGGAAGAATGCCATTATAAATTATGAAACGATATGCAACTCGTTATGTAGTGTGCATGTGCACGGCTCCTCTAGGGAATATTAGCGTCCTGGAAACAATACGTCGGTATGATAGATGAATTATGGGCGCACTCACGCTCTCCTGCAGGTGCTTCAAGCAGTTTCCAAGTACGTGCCCAGCGCATATTGAAAATTGCGTATTCATTTTTCCAACACGCTTGAATATGTTCGTTCCGCTCCGTTACAATGTTTCCAATGTTCTTGTACTCTTGACATTATGTGCCAATGACACACACATACGTGCCCCTAACATTAAACGCGAATGACGAACTTTAGAACAAAATTCACACTCGTGTGCCGGTGTTCTGCACAACGTCCCTTGACAGGTCACATGTGCCCATTGTGCACGATGGTAATTCAAATCAATAAAGTATGGCTTTAATTTATGTCACTGATGCTTCTATCAGAAAGTAATGTTGGAAAATAAAAGCAATTCTTCTGCGATATAATAAATTTGAGTGGTAGTAATCCTAAAGTAAAATTCACTAACAAAAAACAATTGAATCAAGTATAGTATGCGGTGAAGAGATTTGATGTGATGTGTCTTGGCATACCATGACTGATACGGTTGAGTATTTACAGTATTATGCTTTGTCCTCCACGTGAATTCAGCATGCATGGAAGTACGCGGGTGGTATAGTTCATAACGTGGCATATCCTCGCGATTTTAGCTTTGGCTCGCCGATGAACCCGTAAACATGTACAGCGTATGCGTGCATAAGCCACGAGTGGCATAAGATAGATGGATGGGCGAAGAGTTCACAACCACCAACGCCGCCGCCGCCGACAACGACGACGTCGCTCGTATATAAACTAAGTGCTCACCGCGCACGGCTTTGCGGAAATTTATGTTAATTTCGGAACGGGTTTTTCCTTTTCGCTTTTGCGGCTTTCCAGCCAAGTTGCGCGATGAGACCTCACATGTTTCGCATTATTTCACATTAGATCACATTATACACCGACAATAAACTACTCCTTGATAGTGTCACTTGTTTTTCTGCATTTCGTGGAGATTTTTAAAAATCCATAGAATATAATTTATAATGACAAGGAGTGATTTATCAATTTGATAAATTATCGGAAATAATTAAAAAATCATGATGAATGTTGAGGGCTGTGACAGCCAATAACTCGCAGAGTTCGGACACGTTTCGCGTGCGCTGGCATTGTGAACTACAGAAAAGGGTTGTACATTCGAGCATTTGCGCGATCGTACATCGCACATGACAAATCGTGGTTTATTATTCGCGTACGCGTCGCTTTTTATTGCCATGGTGGTTGGCATGAACAGGCTGCAAATCAGCACAACTCCATGTAAATTACTCTCGCGCTCTTGTTCCTTGTTGTTGAGCAACTCCGCTATTCACTCACATCCAGCGAATTCGAGTATGTCTAATATGTCCATATTACACACGACGTAATTTATGATACTCATAAATTATATTACCTTAATTAATTTATATTTAAAGCTATTCTGACCACTCAAAAATATTTAATGTTTTAATCCCATTTCTGTTTCGTCTTGTTTTGATTTCCGTCGAGCAAAAAGTTTTTAAGACTTTTAAAACTTTTATTTTATTTTATCCCCTGTAGCGCAAAGTTTCCTGAATTTTTTTACTAGTCTGCTTTTAAAAGCTGTGCAATATTTTATAAGTTGTAAACAAATGTTTGTTGACGTTCATCCAAACACAATTTCCGCGTATTTTTATGCAATGGAATTCGCCAAATATTTCCAATAAATTATTATTGACAATTTGATTTATTTCCATGCATCGAAAACAACCCTTAAAACACACGTATATTACGTGCGCCGGATTCACCGGCCGAACAATGTCCAAATAAACAAAACGAGCATATGAACAAAATTTATAACGCAATTGAATACGACGTAAACGCAATTAGAATTTAAATGGGTGGCGGTTTTACATAAATGCAATGCGTTTAAATACCAATGCAACAAAAATATCAAATATCTCAATTAATTTCCCTTCGTCGAAATTAGTTAATTAAAATACAAATTTCCGCGCAATTGGCAAATAAATTAAACCCGCATTAATTAATTAGCAATTATTGAGGCGTATGTTTGCAAATACCGTAATAAAACGCGCCATTCCGACAGCAAATATAAAGTTGCCCATCAAGGAATTGCAACATAAAACTGCAAACTTAAAACACGATTACGCATCTGAAATGCTAAGAGGAATGAATCCAAACTTTTTCGCGTCTCTTATATAATAAGATCGTCCATAAAACTCTGCATTAACTATGAGCGAATATAATTCCGTTTCATTGCATTCGCATTCTCATTTCCTAACTCGCCGAAAATGAAATAGCCCGAATAGTCTGCTAGTATAAGGGCATTCGGATATAGTTTTTTAGGGCCATTTCGAGCGCACGCGAATAGCCTCCCAAGAGGACGCGGAAGGCATGAAGACTAAAAAGACGATGTGGAAAAGCATTTTAAGTGGCCATTTTCCACTTTTCTCGCGCACAAAGTGCATATTGTATGCGTCGTGGTTGCGCAACATTTAAAAGTCTACTTTGATTTCACCATTTTGTTTTTGCATTCACTCTCGGATTTTACCTTCAAAGTTTTTACTTGTCGCACAGAAGCAGGTAATGTTTAAATGTTTTTTGTGCATTATGGGAAAATGAAAGAAGAAATGAGCACGAAAAAGAAAGCAATACAATGCAACTAGATTCACGTTTAAGTGACTTGTTTTTGTTAAAACAAAGGATGAAAAAAGCGAAGCAATTCGCGGAGCAAATGTCGCTTTATCGTTTTGAAAAGTACGCGCAAGAATACAATACAATTATGCGATGCGTTTTTTTCCTTTCTTCTCTAGCATGGCCTTTTGTATTTTACGTTAGTTGTTCAGCTTTATGTTTCCTTGGATTGGCGTGCGTTTACTTTTAAATAAAATGAATAGTTTTACTATCATGCTTTACTGTTTGCTGAAGAGTTGTCTTCATTTTCTCTCGAGTGAACAATGCATTTTATGATCCTTTTTAATGCACTTGCAATGAATGAATTAGTGTTTTATTATTGCAAGTTTAAACATCGTAAAACAGTTTGTACTTTATTTCCACTCGCGCGAATTTTAATTTTGTTTTCTTTTATTGCAAAATGCGACGCAGTTGTTTATTAAAAACTATGACTATGAAATCACAAATTATGCGTCATCTAAATAAAATGAAATGCGCGATGCGAAATTAAGTACATGATTCACTACAAATCACTTTTTATATGCCATTAATTATTAGTTTGCTATGTGTTTGCATGTTAAGTTGTGTTTACTCCGTTAATAATGAGTACATTGAAATGAATTCCGCGTATTGCTCATCAAGTCATTCATAAAACATGAAACACATTTACGTTCGAGATCGTCCTCTCAATTTACGTTTGTAATTATTACGATGATATCATCTTTCTCGACGTAATTAAACTTATTTTTTCCTTTGGAAAATATTCTTTTTATACACGGCATTTCCATTAGAAAAGTTAAATAAATAATTTAAATCACATCCGAAATCTCGTGTAATAAAACGCGTTCGTAGATGTTCAAACATAAAATTGCAAACGCAATGCAATTACACTCATTGCATTCATGTTATTCATTTTATTCGCCAGCGCGCATCTTTGTGGCACTAGAAATAAATAGATATCCGCATTTTATTTATGAAGCGAGGCGTCGTTTTCGTTCGTCTTCAGCGCTCTCTTAATCCGCGAGCTGGCGCGTCAATTTCGTCCTCGAGTCGGAAGACGTATAAACCTCGCTTGAGCCGCCTCCGTCGTGCACATATTGCAGAAACTGCCGCCAAAGAAAGCGCAACACCCGTCGTGAAACAGGTATAATTCGAGCATCTTAACCCCGAAGCCAACGAAAGCTAAACTAAACTGCGACGAGAGTGAGCATATAAATAAACACACGGCAAAGTCTCGATTCCTACTCGTTCATTTATTTCGTTCCGCTTTCGAAGGAGGAAGAGACGTCTACGTCTAACTATCCGAAATTCGTACGTACAAATTCGCGTGCGCGCATACGGCGCGAGTGTCATGAGCGGAAAGAGAAACTCTTGGAGCAGAAGCATCGCGAGAGAATTTGCATTTAAATATGTTTTTTAAGAGCTGCTTCTCTCTTCCGTTTCCTTCGTCCTTCTTATACTCATCTTGGGCGACGTTTTTTCACGTTTCTTCCACGCGAAAATGTGATGAAAGTGCGCATTTATTTTTAGCTTAACGAGCTAATCATTTTTTATGTTTACGTTACCAAATAAAACAAAAACAATGAAAAAAAACAAGACAAATTGGGTTTTTTTGAGCACCTCTAAACATTGCGTAAAATTCCGTTGAAAAAGTCAAGATATCCCCCAGGAATAATTGTTCTACTTACATGTGAGACGCGATGTCGTAAGAAAATAATGGAAATTTAAGACTCACCTGAAACAAAAATAAATAACAATTAGTATATAGTAAACAGGCAATTTCAACTTTAAAATAAAATATTCCGAAAAACAAAGTAAACTACTCGAGCCCCATCGTAACATAGGCATAACTAATGATCAAATATCCCTTGCGTATCCCATGCATACATAGTGCACTGCCACCCCCGATAATGGTTCTTGGGCGGGTTATGAAAATGTAGTTAAGTTAATCTGCAATTTTTTATCGCGCTTACTACACCCTTGAATCGCACGGCGAACGCTTTTGTTTCGCAAAAATATTCCCGAACAAGCCATCGGGGAATACGAAAACACGCAGCGTGAATATGGGCCTGTAATGAAATCTGAAAAATTGCGGTGGCAAACGCAGCGTTTATTATACGCATCCCGATAGCGATCTAAGAAGAGTGAAGAGAAAAAATAGAAAGAATAGTAAAGGAAAAAGAAAAATAGAGCGAAGAGGGAAATAAGTGAGGGGTGTTCAGTATATTGCACTTGTAGGATGCGGAAGTGGATTTTCGGAAATAAACAACGAGCGGGGGCGCAACGAAACAAAAAAGGACGAAAATTACTGCAGGTGTAGTCGCGAATGCGAATCGAGTGAAGTGAACAAAGTTCATTGGATGCAACAAAGGAGACGAAGTGTTATTATGCATTCGGTTTTTTGTTTCTCTCGTGCTTCTAGCACCATTATTTGCTAGTGTGTTTTCTTTGTTTTATTGATGCACCCTGGAAACTTTCTCGAAGTAGTCGACGTATAATAAGTTTATGTAAATATCAGGTAATTTTATACCTTAATAAAGCGCAAAGCCATTGCCATAAAAATGTACTTTTCATTGTTCTGTTTTTGGCAAAGACGTAATGATTTTCGATTTAGTAAAATATCAATTTCAGCAATGCAAATAACGAATATAAACTGCTTTTTGTGTTCCATTGCCTGTAAAAAGTCGAATAAAATTGCATTGTGCATGCATTTGCGATGTGAATATCTCGCCAAAATGCGAATTGCACAGTTGCGCAGTTTTTAGTTAAACTTGACGAAGCGAAACGCTGTGCGCAGTGCCCCGAACCAGTAAACGTAATGGGGCCAATCGTAATGACCCGATATCGCACTGCCGCCAGGATAATGTGACGCTATTGCGTCTCTGCCGCCCCCGGAATTGAGTGAGCAAAAAAACACAGCTGCATAAAAGTGCCAATGAACTGTCATAGTAAACACATTTGCTATCAGCGTTCAGCACGGTGCTCTTCATTGATAATTACACACTACGTGCATCCCTCATGTGCACGTCTGCCTACCACTACCACCACAGTCGCCTTCGCCGCAATATTCGATGACGAACGCATACGTAATCACCGCGTAATACGGTAATGTCAATGAACGTACCAAAGAAATCTAATTATCTTGTAATTGCCAGAACGAATGTCCAATTGATTGGGGATTTCAACGAGATTATCCTTCCCTAAAAATGTAAATTTAGTTGATACCAAAAAAATCAATCAATTTGTAGTGAAGCAATTTCGAATGCAAATTAATTATAGCAAAATAAATACACGGATAAATAATATTTAATGAATCACTAATGAGTTCCCATAATGATTCATGCAATTCGAATAGTCCTAGAAATTTTATTGGAAAACTTCCAGCGGCAAAAATCAGGAAATCCCAAATAAAAAAGTTGGTTAATTGAATTCCTTGGTGAGTTGCTAAGTAATTAACTTTTTTCCGTTGCTTTTTTATCATTCATTAAATAAAAAACCCATAAACTTTTATTTTGCTATCAGTGTATTGAAAAGGCTGGCATTCTCGGTGGGCAAACTTTAAAATTGCAATCTATTAGAGGCCGACGCAAAGATGTATAAAAAACTTGGCAAAGTTATCGACAAGAACGACGCGATCGTTTTGTGGATGGTGAATTTAATAAAAACGTACACCACCGGATGTGTGTTGCCCGATGCTCCAGTTCTTCTTTGAACGCGTGTGTCCTTTCTTCCTTCTCCTGTTGCGCAACTCTCAGCGCACATGTTGGCGCATTTATATTACTTTTCGCCTGCGTTTCTTTCACTCGCAAGCGAAGAGAAGGAAAACTTTGCTAGTGGTCGGGATAAGATTGATAGCGCATGTAATAATCCACCTTTGGATGCTCGTTAGGTTAGGCCGAGAGACGCGAAAAAAATAAAGGGTTACACGCTGGGCGCATGACTAGCGGAAAATTCTATTGTTGTGTAA
Organism: Aleochara curtula; assembly: GCA_963978815.1. Lineage (NCBI taxonomy): Eukaryota > Metazoa > Arthropoda > Insecta > Coleoptera > Staphylinidae > Aleochara > Aleochara curtula. Next base: position 1,649,489 of record OZ022219.1, read on the forward strand.
TAACGACGCATGGGAAAATCAGGAAAATGCACATTTCTCATGCCATGCGAATGACGTAAACAAGTTAATTTCCTGCGTCTGCGTCTTTTTTTAATTAATGACTTTGCGATAACGTAATTAAGAGGATTTGGTGTAGTTGGAATTAATGATAATCGGAGCAGAAATACAATGATAAATTGTAGAAAAGCTGGGAGAAGTAATAAAGAAAAAAACACCTTATAAACGCACAATAAAGAGTAAAATATCTAAATAATAAAAATGATAAACACGAATACTTGAGGCAGAATGAAGAAGAATAATGTTAGATGGAGATGCGTCGCAGGATAACACTAAAGAAAAAAAAGGATGTGAGATTAGCCCCCGCAACATGCGAAAATGTATTTCATATTTCACGAAATATTCAAGCGCAAAAGGAGCAACAGGATAACTCGGCGAAAAAACAATTTTACTATTGGGAATTTATCATATTACCTCCTGCTTAATATGTGCTCATATTTCCTTCTTTCTTCCCTTCATAAAAAATTGCACATGTTGTATTTCAAAAATATTTAAGTAATATTTCTGTCATGAATTTTAATCTCATAAATAAAACGCAAAGGAATGTCATTACGGCAATTTCTTTAGCTGTTTTTTAAGAGAAAATGAGAAATAAGAGAATATGGGAATAAATTGTTCTTCTTTATACTTTGCAAAATTCTTGCAAAAATTAACTTTGATTATCTTTGTGGAAGCGCATAAAATGCGAATTTCAAGCTCTATTCTGCTGATGTCACACTTTAAAAGCGATTTTCACGAGCAGAAGCCAAAGTTTCGTTCTCTTATCATTGTATCCTTTGAATGCACGCACGTTTCGGACACGAGCAATATCATCGTCATCATCGGCTTGCGGCTGTGTTAAAGTGACCAAAGTCCAGAGAGAAGCAAACAAACGTCTCGTCGTCTTTGTGTCTGCTTCTTCTGCGAGTGTGGCAGTCGTATAAACGTGCAACTTGTAGTTATAACAATTCCAACTTTTTTATTTCGCCCCCCGTTGCCGGCTTCGCTCTCTCGCCGCCTGACCGAACGCCAACGTAAACGGCGGCTTGGTTTTCGGCGCTTCTTTCTTTTGTCCGCCCTCGGTTGTGATTGCCTTCCGAGTTTACTGCGTTTCGTGTTATCTCCGCATGCTTTTGATACTAAATGAGTTATAAAAGAAGCGTGCGAGTCAACCTACGTTGTCGTAAATTGTGCGAGCAGAAGGTTAAACTTTTTGATTGTTGTTCCGAAAAGACGCGCGCGCAATTTTTAAATTGAATAAAAGTACAATAAACTATCTCAAAAACCAGTTATAACTGGGTACTCTGAAAATAGGATTTTCGAAGATATGAACAGTTTGGCAGTTCCATTCTTCTGTAATGAAATTTAATGAAAGCATGGATTTGCTTTTAATTAGGCTGAAAATATTGATTCAACCCCGTACGTAACTGACCGAAATTAATTAATAATTTGTTGTGAATTATTACGCATTCTGCTGCGGGTTAAAGAAACAATAACCGAGCAGCACATACACACTGCACGAAACAACAATAAACGGTAACGAATTGTATCGTGTGCATGGGCGTCACGCAATTACGATTCATATTAAACCAAAACAATATTATCATAATAAAGGCGCAGTTAGCGCATATGCGCGCTTCTTCTCGACGTAATAGCGTAGCCAGAGTTCAATTCACTGCTCAAATATTCGCAGTTATCCTGCTTCTTCAAACAGTTGCAGGGAGTTCTTCAACTCAAAGCGAGCGATGAACGCGATGCGCGGCGAACACGCATAATTCGAAATAATTATGCAATTTATAATCATTTATTCTTAAATTGCGCGCATGCGTTTTATTCTCCTATGCTCGCACTAAACCACATTCACTTGCATATGTTCAACTCTTAAACACTTCCCTTCAACGAGTAATTTACCCCATAATAAAGTTTTATTATTAATTTCAGCCGACTTAGATGTGCAATGAAGCATTAGCAAAGTGATTTCGTTCTTTGTCAACTTACCAGTGGGGATTTTCAAACACTTGGTATATTTAATAATCTACGTGCTCTTTGTGACCGTTTGTTGTACTTGTTGTACGTTTCTCGCTTGCCTTCATCGTCGGGTTTGCTTAAGGCTGTAATCTTGCGCATGTAAACGATTATTCTTTTGCGAGTAGAGTGCGTGTTCGAAGCACACTTGCGCGCCGCCGACCATTCTTTCATTCTGCCCTGGTATTACTCTGCATACATATGCTAATAATGTTAATAACATTCCACATAATAATAATAATAATAATCATGTATAATGCACTGCCGTAATATAAACGTTTCGTTCGTATAACTGCTTGTTGCGAATCGAGATTATTTTGTAATCCAATATATACTGTAAGTAAGTACTCAACCTTATGAAACTCGGTACGTAATTTACTCTCAAGTTAAATATAAATACTTATATCAAGTCAATTTTCACTTGAGTTTTCTTTTGATCATTATACAAACTGCATTCGCTGAAAAATTTGGTTTTCAGACAGAAATACGAGTAAAACATATGAATATTTGGATTTACAGTTATTGAAAACCATATTTGTTTATGGCGTGAAATATAAATGGAAATTTGAACGTGTGTACAAGCTGAACGAGGTGCGAGTGCGCAATCCGCAATGAAAAAGCATGCACTTAACATAAATTGTCTGTGGCAAGAGTTGCCCGCAGCCGAAAACATGTTTGTTTGCCGCCTCCGTTCGCGACACGCAAAGTGTCGGACTGACACTGTCTGTCTGACTCTGCTTATCTAATGTATAAAGTGATTCGATTACGAATCGGCGGCGGTAAAAACGCGACGCGAAGGCGTTCGATTACAGATCGCGTGAGGTGCCTTCTGTTGCGGTTGTAAAAATGTCATAATTCGCATGCGTCGCCGCCGTCGCGCGAAGAAAATTTACGAGTTTGTAGGCGACGTTATTTTACGCTTCGGATTTCGAAAATTTTATTTCATACGATAGATATCCAGATGTATCCCCTATTGCTAGCTGCTGCGATTACGCTTTATAAGCATTTAACTTTATTTTATTGCAATTTTCAGCTCTGCAAAGTAATGCAACTTTGTTAAAAGTAAAGTCGTAAAACGAAAACCTGTCAAAAATATATTTGAAGCTAAATTTTATAAATTTAAATTAACTTTCCATGAAAAACCATTTGGTTAAATCCAATGTTTAGAAAGCATTCTGGAAATATAATTTTATTGCCAAGACCCGTATATAACCATTGCATAATTCAATATTAGTTAAGTCAATTTCGCAATACAATTTCGGTCAAAATCCCCCAAAACTTGGAAGTCACGTCACGCGTTCCCAATACACAATGCACGGAACTATCGGTTCGATAGGAAGTCGATATGGCTGCGGTAGCGAAGCAACGAAAGGAAATTTGGGCGCTAAAAGACGCCAGGAATAGTTGGCTTACTTCGTCCTTGCTCCCCCGTTTCAGATTCTTCCTCGTCGGGAGCAGCAACGACTGTTGCATCGCCCGCCAAGCCATGGCATATAAACCCATATTATTATGTTTTGAATTATGATATTCCCGGATTAAATTTCCAGAGCGCAGGCACGATCGGATTGGAAATACGCTTCCATCAAGAGGCGAAAACCCCGAATTCAAATTCTATTTTGAAAGGAAACTGAATACGGACGAAACAAAATATCTTGGGATATATTATGGCAATAAGTATGAAATTATACGGCTTGGCGAATCCCAAGTTGTTATTATCACAAACCGGGAAATTTGTCCGAAATGGACTCGTGGAAAAGGTGCAGAAATCACGCAAAGGTACTAACCGCATTCTGCTGCCTGGCGCGTCCCCATGTTATTGTTGTTTTGCATGATTGGTATCCAAGGATTTGCAATGTGCGCGCGTTGAAATATTCCCTTCGCTGGTTTGCATATCGGGATTTGCTTGCGCCTGTTGACTAAAAGGTCGAATGGCTGAGGCATCCAAACCCCTGCGGCCAAGGATGCTGAAAGCTTCACTAGTGCGAGTCGATAACGATAATATTGAAACAATGCGCGACGCGTACGCTGCGAGCTATTTACGATCTGACAAGCGGTTAATATTCATTTATATACTGGTTTAAATAAATATACACACACTCTATGTATGTGGAGATGATACCTACATGAATGGAGAGTATTTCTATGCACTTTGCCGGAAAATGCGCATGACTTTAACGAAGGGCGAATGAATAGAATCAGGGGATGAAATATTCATTCAAAGATAGTAACTAAGATAACTCAAATGAACAATGGATAAATATTCATTTGTAATTCGATATCTGACTGGCTTTGAAGTCAAGAAGAGCTTTTAAAACTAGTAAAATAATATTTTCCTCATTTTATGATGATTTATACTGTACTTAAAAAATAATGTTGACAGCGAAACCACAACACAAAAGAGTGTGATAAAGGAAACCTCATTGCACGTATGTTATACTTGGAAAATTTATTCACTCATAAACGAACCGCAAAACCATCAAAACACATCACGCGTACTACTATAATGAGTGAAATTGCTCAAACTTGTAACCGATCCGTGACATTCAAAGTAACGCGAGAATGATATTATTTATAATTGACTTCATAATGAAATTCAATGTTGAAAATAGCTAACGAATTAATAATATTCACCTGTCTTCACTGCATGAATAAACAGAGCGTAAGTGCAATCTTGCTTTGCATCAAAGTGCAAATTTGTGTTATTCCATTACAATTCGATCAATGTTTAATTCAATTAGTTATAACGCTCACTGACTGTGACGGCAGCCGCCTCCCAAATGCATTGCTTGCGTTTGCCACCTTCCAGAGACCTGCCGCCACTTGCTGAATATTATCGCACACAGGTGCATAATCCAAGAACACTCTACATTGAGTGTTCTAAAAATAGTTTCACAATGCTAATTTTTTATAAATTCTCTCCAAGCTAAAAATACGTTTTGCTGGAGAATGAAATAATATACAGCAGTACATTTCAATTAACCTTGTAGCTAATTTAGAGGGTTGACAATAATGCTGAATATTCCAGGAATTGTAAGCAATTATTTAACTAAATAACATGATACTCTAATATATATGTTACACGAGGATTTGTCAGGCGTGCGAATTGCTGAGGTAATTATTTACGTGCCGAATCCGAATCGGTATGCTATCAGCACGAATTGCCATCATCCCCTATTGTTACAGGTGCTGCTTACTAATATGTTACAATACACGGCAAACTTGTAAACCCGCATAGTTTATATTAAATGCCAATGCCGGCTCTTGTTTAATGCATTTCAGGGTGAAAATGCACAAGTGTAAATACCCACGCTGCGTAAGCGCTTCTCACCGAATTAGATAATTCGGATATGCGCATTCAGTATTCAAGTGCGAATCGATGCGTTTGACACGGTTGTTTGTGCCTGTCTCAACAGTGCGCATCAGTGCAATGACATACTAATTAATTTACTGATTACGATAATACACATTTGCATAGTTGAGAAAATTTAATTAAATCCTTGTTCAAAACTAGTTAAATACCTGCTTTGAGAGAGTTGAACTTTAATCTTTATTTTTCTCATATTTTCGAAAATTTAACGGCATGTACTTGAACGAAAAGAGTAATTAATTAAACGCGAGTATTAATTAGTTGAAGCACAAATACTCTATAGGTCAGAGACGCTGGGGAAATTTCGGAGGCGGCAGCGAATTTATTAAAAGAGTCGACCACGCGCAGCACGTTCTCGAAATGTAATTAGAATTCGCGACCGGATGAAAATACCACGAAGAATTCGTGTCACGATGTACGAGCGATAATCATAATGATTTATTGCGATTGCTAAAGCTTCAACACGAAATTAAACAAAGCCACGCAGCGCCTTAATATCGCGATTCGATTAATGAGTTTTACATTCCAAGCAAATGTTTACTAATTTATTTATGCGCTTCGTAAATATTGTGATTAAAAAAGAATGTTCTGGGTTGTAAAATATTACTCACCAAAAAGAATAAAAAGTTTTAAGTAACTGAAAGAAACTTGAACGTCAAAGTAACATGTTCATCGTACATGACACGTCGTTATCGTCACTGTCAACATTTCGAAGCGAGAATTAAATGTTTAAAGAGCCGCCGATGGAACTCGACGGGCAATAAACTATGTTGAAAATGCACAACAACAACAACGAGAACGTGTCTCGAAGTAGTAGGTACTTTGTTACTTACGCGAGTAAAAGGTGGAAGAATAGCCAGCGATCGCAGGAAGTCGTCTACATGTAGCGACATGAATTACATAACAATTTCGCTTCGTTTAAAAAGCGCATCTTGCCTGTTTGACATTCTATTGACATAGAACTTGAATGCCCATTTAGTCGCCGCAAGTATATGTGCATGCAAATGCATAATTGAATCGTAAATTCTATGATAACTTCTAATCAAATATTTTTATCGTCATGTGGAATTCTGTTTTGTTTTTGTAATCAATCGTAGTATTCATGTCATAATCATAAAGTTTGAATAAAAGTTGTAATTACCAATGGGATGTAGAATAAAACAAGCGCGATACACGCAACGAGACACAGCGCGCGAACACTCAAAGTGATTAAGTTGCTTCGGGTTAAGGACTGTCAGATAATCCTCTTTAGTGGCAGACGTAACCTTTAATTTTTCCTCTTTGCGCGTGTAGCTGCTTCCTGGAGTTTTATCTTCCTTCAGCGCACGCTTCCGCCTCAATGCAAGAAGACGCTGCATCCAGACGCAAATAAAAATAAACGTAATGCGACCAGCGGTGGCGCAATAGGAAGGAAGAAGTACACTGGTGCGACGCATTAGGGCAATAGGAAAAATAGGCGGAAAAGTCGAAAGTAAATTAATTAACTGCCTGCTGCTTTCCGACTTTTTTTTCGGCGTGCTTCCCGCACTGTTATCTAAGAAATAGCAAGGTACAAACTGCAACGTACTCTTCACCGCTTCAGCCGCCCGATGATAAAAAGCTTTACGATGCGAGAAACATAAATGTTTTTCTCCTACGACGTAGAAAAAATGTTCCAATTACCATGACGAAACGTAATTGTAATTGAAAAATGAAACGCAATTTATTAACCGTGTAATTAAAGTACAACAACGCGCGTAATTCAACATATTGGATTTCCTCTCGGCCGGCTTGGAAAAAGTGGAAAATGACGCGCAGATTTTCTCATTTCGTGTTAAATTATTCATGAAATTCCCTGTTTTCTCGCCGCTTTTTGTGCGCGCCGTATAATTTTTTATCTTAGGTGCGTCCCTCTTAAGTTTACGTCTTAAAAACAAATAAAGCAATGACAAGATATGCAAGTTTCTTCGACGCTTGCACTTGCAGCGTTAAGTACCACTTTCCTGAAGGGAAAAACTTGATAAATGATCCACTGACAGCTTCCTCGTGAGGCTTATAATTCGCGCTTGTGCATTATGCATTTTTGGCCGCAAAATATTGAAAATTACACAACAATGAAATACACATTTTTGTTTCGCTTCGTGGGCCTCGTCCTTTGACGGGGAGAACATGAAAAAAGTCGGAATCATAGCTGGGGCGGGGGTGCGAGTGATGTTTTTCGAATAAATGGAAAATTATTGCGTCATCGCGGTTTAATTCAATTATTATTAAAGCGATGAATTATACGTTATGTGCGTGTTTAATGCCTCGAGGGGGGCGGTTGGAGCGAGGCTGTTAAGTGCGCAGCAGGACGAAGGGTCGCACGCGCGTTTTGCGCCGGTGACCTTTTAAACGGACATTAAAAAAACTTTATCAGCGTGCGAAAAACGAGCGCGCAATTTATGCGACGAGGAAATTGAAACGGAAATGGAGTCATAAAGATACACTTTCCGCCTCTCGTTTTTTTCTCTAACCCACTTGTGTATCTGCCATCCCTCTCTAGCAATAACTGTATTTTAACAACAACAAAAAAGTTATTGCATGTTGCGAATGATTTTTCAATAACCATAATCATGAAAATTTAATTCGATTAAACTGCTTACGTTTTCCTCAATAAACTTTTTAAACAAACTTCTTATTAACTATTTACCAGTACCTGTAAACAAATAGTTTCCTAGTGTTGCTTAGAATTTTAGCCTTGTTGACTTAGAGGCACCAGTATAGCATGTTATCAAAGTCATTTCAAGTATATGCGTTTCACCTGCATGTTGATGCAAGTATACGTAGATAACCGCAATGCATACAACTGGACTGAATTGCAACTTGAGATGTATTGAAAGCGTAAGAAATAAATGGAAATTAACTCACCGGAAATGACGACGTCGTCGTTGTTAAACACAATCCATAACGAGAAGAAATGATCGACGCCGAGATTCGCCGTCAATTGACCGTCGACGAGAGATGTGTTTGGCAAACGTATGAGCGCGTGAGATGCGCGCAATGATAACACGATCGCGAGCACTAGGAACGAAGACATGTCGCGCGGGCCGCGTACGGAACTCGACTGATTGTGCGATGCCAGCAGGCAGCAGGAGGCCGGAGCGCGTGCCATTCACTGCGCGCAGAAGCACTGCGTTCAGCAGGTGCACGTGCAACTAGGCAACTTGAAATACTTAAAGGAAGCAGGATGCCAAACGGTGTTATGCAATCTGGCTTTGCGAGACTCGTGCTCTATTCCAGTTCAAAAAGGATGCGTGCATTCTGTACAATCCTGCGGAAAATACGGAAAGTACCCGTAGAATGTGGGTTATTGTACGAAGGACATGACTATATTGCCAAATGCTCGTTTCTGCTGTAGAAGGGCATCTCTTTAATATCCCTTAATATCACCTCTGTACGCTTTGTTTGCTTATCTGTGGAATTTCTTAATAAAAACGAGAGATGATCGTCGATTATCCTTGCGAGCAAGGAAGGTTACCTTTTGGGGCGCCGCTTCGATTGATGTCGTAAAATAATAAATGTATTTATTGCGTCCTCTCGAAAGGTTAATATCCCTTTAATCGTTTTCGGATAGAGGGAGATAACAATTGGGTATGAATTTATTAGTACTTGACTCCCGAAATTAACGAAAAAGTATTGTTACCCCGGTATGAATGAAAGCTATAATCTGGGAAAAGTTTGTTAAAAAACTAAATCAGAAAATGCACTTTGGCAATGCACGCGTAAAAATACATGAAATTGCACTTTCACTCAAACAGCATACATTTTAAGCGATGTTTGAATGGATTTTGATTGTATTTTGGACGCGAAGGGCTCACGCATACATATTTTACATCATTCCTCACTTATCCCCAAAGAGCAGGCGAATCACTCACTTGACACACTCGCGTTGTGACAACTTCATTGCCTTCTTGCGCACGCTGTAAACTTTTAGCAATTTCATCGTTCAATGCGTCTACAAATTGATTTGTGTTTCTTGTTGTAAAATCGCACGTTTGTTCATGAAATGTTGCCAGCCGAAAAAGGAACAACAACAAACCCGAAACAACTTAAACGGAGCTGTCAGTATCAATATTTTTTGCAAATTGTTTTTATTTCGCAATCTTCCCTTTCGCATTGTCGAGTTTGCTGTGTTTGCGTATCTTTGCAAATCGTTTCATGTTTGAACAATTTCCTCCGGCTGCTGCTCGCAATGGTAAAAATGTATGTCTTTTCCTGGCAGCTGAGGAATGCAGACACGTCTTGAGGCAGGTGACGTGCGAATACTTAAATTGTTCGGACGCTTGCAGGAATTGTTCGGATGCGCGAGCGCGAAAAAATCATTAAAACATTCCGCAGTCGCGCAACAACAAAAAGTGCATGCAGCACGCGCGCTCTTTCAGCATTCGAGCGTAAAGGAATATCTGAGATTTACGCAATCTTGGCCGGTGGATGTTTTTAAAATGAAAGCGCGCATTCTACGCATCTTCTTCCACGTCGTCCTGCCTGACAGGAGAATCGATGCGCACCGACATGCCGAACGACGGCAGAAGAAATGCAAGATGATGAAGATAAAAGACTGCGAAGGCAAACGAAGCGACGTCAGACGTCTTATCGTCCGAGAGCTGATTTTGCACGTGGAAAAAATGCGCAGCACTCCTGAGCGAATGCTTTTATCTGGGATGAAGAAAAAACGGTGGCAGGCGCGCACCCGAACGCAAAACACATGTAAAACAAGCCAACACAGAGAGCAGCTTAAAAGAAGCTTAAACACGCGGAACGCAAAATGCTTTTTCGTTGTTGTTTTTGCAACGCGCGCGCGTGCACAAATCTTTCAGATACTTTCATCGTGTGGAAAGTTGGACTGCTTAAAACGTAAGAAAGTATCTTTGACTTGTGCCGAGTAAACAAACAAGTTGGACGCATAAATATCGAGTTTGTAAGCAATTAAAATGCCTTTTATTTACAGGCCAAGCAAGTCTGGAGCATTAATTAATTTTTTATTAAATTGTGCAACAACATTCGGCACAACCCGACGTGGCAAGGCGCGCGCACAAAATTTAATGAAATGTTTCGCTCAAAACACACAACGTGTGAACTCTTAACAAATGGCGAACGAACGCGTTGTTGGGAAAAAAGAACTTTGTTTAAAGCGGCGCGCGAGGATGCACAGGGAAAAAAGCTCGAAACGACGAGGCGTTGTAACGATGAAAGAAAAGTCGCGCATTAACAACCCGACGCGCGAACATGTCCCGAAACGCGCACGCGGCTGCCCAGTTAAAAGTTGCTCAATTACGAGCACTTGTAACTTTTTAACAAGCGCGCAATTTGCTTCGCAAACTAGCAAAACATGCGCGCGCTGCTCTTTCGTTCGGCATGTAGTCGGTCTTTCTATAACACGTATCAACTTTAGTTTACCAAGTTTGCTCTGCGGATGTCTGTTACAGTAACAGATGCAGCGGCACAAAGCCAGAAAAAATTAGCCACATTAAAAACACCAAGCATTAAGCGCATTAAGAGATATAAGAAGCTGATAATGAAATGGTCTTCATTCATCAACTTTATGGCTATTTTATATCTTCTGTACGAATAATTAGTTTGAAATACTTATCTTATCCTTGACTCCATGCCGTAGTCCTTTATTCAATTCACTTCCGCATGTCAGAAAAGTTGGATTTCGCTTCGTACGAACAATTCAAGTTAATACCATAGAATTGCAAGTTTAACTGACATTCGTGAAATAATCCGCGCAACGGAAAACAATACGCAAGGATAATTGTGGAAAAGTCAACCGCAGATCTACTTATAATTAGATTGAGCAAATTATTTCGAAACATTTCCGCCGATGCGGGAACATTAAATTAAGGCGCTTTATAGACCATGAATAAAATTACTATCATTTACGCAAAACGCAATGTTTGAATTATAATTTAATTGAAAACAAATATAATAAAAAGTCGGCGAGAGGGCGGCGCTGACGCAGTGATGAAAAGCTTAAGATTCCTATTAAGATTACGCGCGTATGGATTAAAATGATTGAAGCTTTGAACTTTCCGCCGGAGAGAAGAGCACAAGCTGAAAGCTCCATGCGCTTACTTAAAATGCAAATGAACTTAGCGACTACTTACTACTTACAAAAGCACCGAGAAGAATGAGTCGCTTGCAGTGCATTCTTCGCGCGCGCACTGCACTAATGCGAAATTGCCGACTCTTTCACCGAACGACTAACGTGAATTATTGATGTAATTAATGTTACATAATTAAGAAGGTCGTAATACCTTACGACACTAAATTTAATAAAATCATATAAACTCGTCCTGCGCCAGAAAACGTATTCAAAGTCCGGACGGCGGTTTATAAATGGAGCGTTGGTTGGTGTTATTCAGTGGTGAACGCAAATGTTAAGAGCGAGCAAATGGTCGGACATTCTGGCACTTAGCAAATACTCTGTTCAATTGGCGAGAGCGCGAGCGGGCGCGTTTAAAGTGGAAAATAATTTTCCGAATTGCAAGGATAACGATTCCGGAACGCCATCGTTGGGCGGCCGGCGGTACAAATGTACAAATTGGATTTTGAAACGTTCGGCGTTTCGAGTGATGGCTTTGCTGCTACAGAATTGAAGTTTGCCTCGCTTTCCACGTGCAGGGACAGACCAGACAGCGAGATTGATGTAGTACTAAACGAGCGATTATCAAGTTACTCCTGGCGCGCAGGAGCATACATTAAACAGGACGTTTTGTTAAATTTGGCGCCGTTTGTTTTGCTCCTCGTTCTCCATTCAATCCCGCTCTCTCCACTAGTGATTCGTTGTCGCTTCATAGAGCACATGACGGCGCGGATATAATAATTTCATTATTAGTTTCGTACTTGCCCTCAACGCAGAGTTAAAATAATAAATTAATTTCCAAATTGCATTTGAGTGTTTGCCAAAACCAAATACAAACTAATAAGCACCACACTCCAATGGAGTTTCAATTAGTTTTTAACACCTAATTATAACTAATTGAGTATTAATGCGAAATTAATTGGAAATGATTGATTTATCACTGAAATTTTCCAGACACATTATGTGTAAAACTCACTAAAAAACCTCTTCCAACTTAGCTTCTTTCTTATTTTGAATTAGTTGTTTGTGTCTAATTTTTATGTGGGCCATGAACAGTCTTGAATTTCCTCGTGAGGATGCGCCGATTTTTCACTGCCCTCTAAAACAGATCAATAACGAATTTTAGATTATAATTGGCTCAATTATTCTAAGAGCAACAGGACGAGGAATTAATTACGGCGTAAACTTTTAATTGCAATAAGTGCAATAATTGAAAATAATTAATACACCAAACAATCAGAAGCAAAGGCATGAAATTAAGTTATTAAATTAAATTTTAATTAAAGCGCCAAAATTCAGCGCGGAAGTTGTTGCGCCGCTTCGGGACCAAGCATGGCAAACATGCAACACTAGAAAATTGCGTAAGCCACAACAAACAAACACCGCGCGACTTTATGTGATAGATGCTGTGGCAGTATTGGGAAAGTGTTATACGCGTTCTGCGTTTGTTGATAAGCAAGCAAATTGACCTTTTGTGGCTTTCCGTCTGCTCCTGTTTCTGCTACCGCTTTTCGTTGATTTTATCCGGACCCGCGCGCAGAAGTAATGCTAGAAAGCAGCAGGAGCGCAGCGCAGATGAGAAGACGCGAACTCATCACAACTTTCATGCGCATTCAATCTAATTAGTTAATTAATTGAAATTAAAATTTCCAGCATTGGACTTGAATGCCCCAAGTCGGATTAAACTGCAAAAAGCGACAAATTGAAATAGTTGGCTAAAATACCGTCTGGGTCCCTTTAAAACTACTTTGAAAATAAATTAGCAAAAGCAATTTAAAGTTCTTTGAATAATTCAAAATCAAAATGTCATTGGAAAATATTTCACTCGGGACTTACAGTTATACTCTTCCGAGGGAAAAAGCGCACAAAAGATAAACAAAACAGCGCACGCATAACGCACGGGGGATGCATGTACTCGTTACAAACAGGGCTTATCCTCTATCTGCACAAAGCAGGAGCGCACGACCCTGAACCTGGATGATATCGCAAGAACAAGGAGACAATTCAATACACACGGGATGCGCGTTTTCCCGACGGCGACACATTAGACATCGCATCACAGCTGCGCCTTCGTGGGCATGAAGAAAACAAACGATGTGCCGCTCTGTTTACGTTCGGCTGACTTAGCAGGACGATGGAAAACGCATTTTGTCTAGTGAGCTTGAAGGCTGAAGGGTGCGTGTGTGTATTTTGATGTTGCCAAGAAAAACGACGCATCGTCGTTGCAAACACACAAACTGTATATTTCATTAAAATTTAACGCGTCGTTTCAAGCTGAGAGCACGTTTTTCCATCTGGCGCGTGAAGCGCGTGTGCACGCTGCAACACGTTCCCCTATACATCTTCCTCTATTTACTTATTATAACGCGTTGCTGTTGCCGTTGCCGCCGCCGCCGCCGCCGACAGCCGAGCGCAGTGACAAGCAGCAGGAAGATAGTATAAAGCAATGGGCGGCAGCTACTGTTGCACATTCGATATGCGACGCGGTGCATACGCAGACGCTGCTCTATCAACTTCACGAAAGCCGATAGCGTTCGAAATATGTCCGTGCATAGTTGGGTTATGCACGCGGGATATACCGGGATATATGAGTCGCGAGAACGCACGCGTGCGTCCCGAAATTTCCCACCGAGTGGTGTGTGAGAGGCGAATGGCTGGAGTAATGGAGAGCATCCTATTACGTATGAATATGTGCATGGAGAGCTCACACCGAAAACGCTTCCTTCTCTATATTGCTCTCGGTTTTACGTTGTACACGCTGCGGATATATGGATGAAATATCCATCTATGGCTTTCGAATCGTGCGAATAACGTGCGAATGGCTTCAATGGGTATAAACTTTCCAACCTGTGTTGGTTTCTTTCAGATACAGAATGTTGACAAAAAACTCACGTATTCCAAAGTGAACCAAGAACTGGAATAAAACTCACACAGGCCAAACTTCTGCAAGAAGTGATCGCAATAGAGGGCTGGGAAATAAGTGCGAAGCATTTAAGAAATTTTAAAAGAAAGAGCGCAAGTTTGCGGTAACTATCCTGTATGAGAAATGTGTGTGTCTAGTGTGCGTGGGTCGCGTGATTGTAGGCGTTTTGGGAAACTCTGGAGCACAGTGTGCAGGACACGTCGTATATCTATCGATTTCACACACGCTTTGCCATTCGACTCCTTCGTCTTGGGCACGCTCAATTCAGGCGTCTGTGTATCGTGTGCACCATATCGCATTGATCTATGGCAAAGCGAATAGAGTTCCACGTCTGACATCCGCATCAGTCTGCGCTCTGTCGTAGACGGATGAGAATGTAATGCGCTTTTTTTCCGGGGAGCAACGCCGAAAAACTTTTTCACGCGCGCGTTGCCGCGCCCGCCGACGGGTATTTATTGCTCAGGGCACACCAGTTGCATTCGCAAGCTCAGACTCAACGAACAAGAGAAATTACACAAGCACCATCCACCTACCTCAAACTTGAGCGCCTGTCTCGAGTCGTGGTTCTTCTTCGCCAATCCAATCCTCACCCATTCTGGCTTATCCGAAATGGCAATATGCAATAGGTAACGAATGCCCAAAAGTACATGTTCCAGCACCACAAACAACATCACCCATTGGAGATCGGTATAAGTCGCGTACGAGCGCACTTGGGGTGAGAGACAAAGCAATCCACAGTTTGTCATAATGGATAAAGCGCCAACGGCCTCAAAGGCTTTCTGCGAAAAAAAGTTTCATAATTAGAATTGCAATTTGTAAGTGTTTCGCTTGTAATACAATTTGGGCCGGGAATAGAAAAAGTTGCACACAATGAGGAGTGAAGAAAAAACGTAACGTAACATGAGCGAAAAAGTTCAGTGCTATCTGTACCTGCCAGGCGCCGATATCCTTGACCCTCTTCCCCATGGGACGCTGGTAAATGACGCACAGCTTGAAAGCGTCTGCACGAATTTCCAGCACGTTGTTGAAGACCGCCCAGAATGCAGCAATCGGATAGACGGAGGAAAAGAGCACCACGTAGCCAAATTGGATAAACATCTCCAAGTAATCGTCATAGGTGCCTTCGTAGTCCTCCATTTCGCCTTCCTGCAACATGCAACTATCCCTCATAATATGCTCTAATCTGAAATAATCGACGGATAGTCCCGCGCTAGAAGACAAAGACTAAAGTCAAATGCGAGTGGCTTTGAGCATACAGCCAAACTTTTCGCAACACGCTCAGACAATGCAATTACCGCCAATAAATGCTGTGCATCGCATCAAATGGCCAGCATGCACTAAACGTTTGTTTACTGTTAACGGACGCACACCCTGCCGCCAGCCACCATCAAAGGCATCCGACCGAAAGAGGTACAAGCGTCAATTAATGATCCACCACCCCCGAACTCAATAACAATCTCTCCGAGAGCTCAACGCACACGCGAATGTGCACATAAACGTAAACGGCGTATGGTGGTGGTTTTGGGCTACACATTCGCACTGCGAACAGGATAAGCTACCATAGTGTAGGGATGCGCCGTGCGGACTCATATTGGTAACCATTGGAAACTCTCATTACGGATTTATGTTTGGCAACGCATCGCGGCTCCTGTTCCCCTTTGCTGATGCTGTTGTGCGGCGCCACATTCGAGCATCAACTTCCGACCAAAACGTATAACCACGTACAGCACGTATAATGTTAATCCCAAATCGAATTCTAAATACGATACGATACGATTCCCCAGTAATACGAGTAGCTCACATAATATTCGCATACAGTTGCTCATTAGACCGAGTCTTCTCCAAATTGGCCCATCTGAGGTCATACCATTACTCCGTAATTATGTTTATCCCAAAATAGTTGCCCATAAATTATCAGCCAGGAATATTTGTTGCTTTCAATGCACAACTTAATTTCATAATGTAATAACACATGAACTCACTGTAGAAAGACATAATATTCTGCCTTTCTGTATTCCCAACTTGTTTAATATTGTGTATGTAAGTTGCATTCGCAATACGATCGTAATCATAAAATTGAATCGAGCGAATTAAGACAGTAGGGAAGATATGTGTTTGTAGTACAACACCCTCATAATTACCTCGTCTGCATCCTTGATTCGTGGATCGTCTTCCGGTATTTCAGTTACGTTGGCCAAAATCACATAATCGTTAGCAATGCTGCTACTTTTCCGTTTCAATTTCTTGCCTGCCTTTTCGTCCTTTTCCTTTTTCTTCATTCGGTCGGTGATGTAGTGTTTCATTTCGTTCATCTTGAAATTAATTACAATATTCAAGCTATTAATTTTGCATCACCCGCAAACGGAATAATTAAAATAAGGCACTGAAATACGCTACCTTAAGATGGTAGAATTTAATTACGAGTGGAATTATAGCCTCTTGAATGTTGTTGATTGCCTGAGTTATAATAAGCATCGTTGCCACTTGATTCTTCAGCATTTCCATATCTTGAAGAATGAACGCAATGTAGAACAGCGACATAAAGTTGTTCACAAACTCAAAGAGCACTAATTTTGTTACTCTATGACGATCAAACTGCGATTGAGTTCTGTGATTTTCTAAATAAATTCAAAATACCAATAAAAATCACTGCAATCAAATAATTTTCAAATACATACCCCATTCAGTTAAATACGTAGCTAATCTTCTATAATACGAATCCATCACAAATACCAGACACGTATAAACAATGCTTGGTAATTGGATTATTAGAGAACTCCATTCTTCCGGTGATTTTTTGAGGTAATCCTCCAACCAGAATGATATCAGCATGATAATAAAAGCACCGACCAGACAGAGATAAACAATGGGGAGAGATCCACAATACATCTAGATAATGAAAATGTGTGTTCAAGTAAATTAACTGGTGGGTGGCGAATTTAAAGTAATTACTTTTAGATTGGTCTTGAAACGTGGATATTGCGGCGTCATTCTTCCAGTGACATTATCGACAGCCATGTGCCCGTGGAAATTCGGTCGCGGCTCATCATGGCTCGTCATTCCAATGGTGCCCCATCGGAAAGCCAAAGCGTTCGATTTCCGCTTCCAAGCCTGGAAAAGAAACAAGAAGTTGAGCGAGAAAAAGAAAAATCACTTCCATGTTGACAAATGTGAAGTCAAATGGTTTTTATTTACATGGGGCGTCCGATTGTTATTTACAAAAGACGCGCTCGATGGTGGGTGCACATGCGGAAAATGGAGAATATAAATGCGTGATGCAAATGATGCTTTCAGCAGCCGTCGTGCTCATCATCCATGCATCGCGCTTCAATTCGTCTGGAATGAGGCATGTATTCCAACAAGACGACGAGGAAAAAAGAAGAAGCGCGCTCACGTCGTTCGGAAGAACAAGTCGAGTGTTGCGCCCCTATTGTCAGAAATGCGCTCAAGGAGGCGAAATGTGACCGAACGAGCATTCGTGGTGAATGCATAGACATTTCGCGTATATATAAAAATTGTGTGCGGCGCTAGGACAGCACCGCCGATTCGTTGTTCATCCTTCAGCGCATCACGATGACATGCACGCGAAAAAGGAGCGCGGTGAGGATATAAACTCCTCGACGATTTCGTGCGCGAACTGCGCATTCCAAGCGAAGCGCAAAAGAGTAACAGTCGCACTTATGGACTGTTCGCCGCCGCCATCGCCATCGCCGTCACCGTCACCGCGCGCGCCGAAAACAAATGGAACTCGTTTTAAAAGTGTCACATTTGTAAACGCGCCGAGTATAATGGATCGTCGCGTTTCAAGGCACGGACGAAGGAAGGCGGCGCGCAACGTCGCCACCATATAAACGACGAGTATAGTGTGCACTTCGCCCAAGACGACACACAAGACAATGAAGAACCCCACGAACGCGAGCGCCGCGTATAAAGAATGAACGCAGATGTGCGCCAATAGATACGGCAAGGATGTAACCGTTAAATCGTCCTTTTTGAAAATGCACGTCCCGCTCTATTATTACTACTTCCCGCACTTGCTCGTGATCCTTCCTGCACCCGCGTAAAACTTGACACGACTTCCAATCTCCTCCACTCTGCTACCCTCCCACCCTCGCGCGAATGTGAACCTTGCGGAAGACTTATTCAACCCGGATTCAACTATTTATCAATTCCGCGACACAATGAAATGAGTTCAAAGAAAATTAATCCGAGGGATGGCACGATAATCAGAAAATTAATCAATTTAAATTAATAATCGATAGTATGGCAATGCGGCGTGTAATTAATCTTGGAAATTAATATCTCAAGTACGAAGACATTTTGTTTATGAGGAATAATTTAATTAAACATCGGCTCGCAAATGGAATTAAATGGCTTATTAATAAACGAGCGAGTTGACAGCCGGACGAGCGGGCGAAACAAATGAAAATTAATTTCTTAATGCGCGAAATGAGAAAATGATTTATCAAGAAGACGAAGAGATTTGTAGCACTTTGCAAAAACGACTGCTGTTATTTAACGCATTTAAATGGGTAATTATTAATGAAATGCTATTATCATCCACGCGCGCCAGCCTCGTATAATAGCATAACATCTTATTCAAATCTCTTCAAGTATTTCACGCGAGCTGCGTTTATTGAATGCGCGGATTCAAGACATCCAAAGCCAAAAAGGAATTTCGCTCAGTGCTCGTATGAATGAATACAAAGCTTTTGTGACTTTACAAATCAATTATAAATGCATTCAAATGCAATCATTCAAGTGAATAAAATTCCGTTTGTCATTCGTCTGACATTTAAACGGGTGAAATAAGTTAAGAGTATTTCGCAACTATTTCGCAGCTAAATTGTTTCCAGGTGAAGTTTCAGCGCAATTTATAGCAGCAATTTCCGCAACTGCTCCGTGCATTGTTTAAATAATAGTTGTCGCGCGCGTCTGTTTGTTTTATTTGCAAGAGATGTTTGTACTGACCTCAAGGAACACAGTGACCCAGAGGACGTTGAACACACAGAAGAATGGCACTGTTTCTGCCGAGACCAGGACTTGAATGCACCCCAGGAATAATGGCACCAGGAGGGCAGTTGTGTAAAAGCCCAAGAATGTAAAGTACAAGCATATGCCGTCCCCAAAATACTCCCGAATTTCGTCTGAAAATAAATAAAATATTAAGAAATTTACATAAATTCAATTCGAGCAAAATTGCGTGAATATTCCCATGCAACATTAATCCCCATTCATTCATTCATTGTTCCCCAAACATGTCATGACTTATCAGTCGCGAGAATAAATTCTCGAGAGCTAATGCTCAAGAGTCCGCTAAGTATTGAACGCACCCTCCCTAGCAGTGATAGTTCAGAGGACCCATCGCAGATAATTAATTAATCCTCATTTAAGCGCACACCACTTCAATCCGTCTTCGGCGCGAGGGAAGACAGAAGCGCAAAACATCGCGAACGCTTCGTTTTCACACTTGGCACAGTGTCTTATGCAAAAGCCGCCCCCCTGCTCGTGGAAACGTTGCATGTAGCATTAGCGTCATTATCAATCGAGGCATGCGGCTGACATCTCTTCGCGCGTTTCGCGCTTCACTTCACATTCCGATGGTGGTGAGTGTGCCGCCAAGTGCTTGCTGCTGCTCCTGCTTCTTGTTCCTTATAGCGTTCCGGTGTAAAATACACCCCCCGAACGACGACACAGCACGCCCGCAAGCATTCGACGATTACATCGCCGCCACCGTCGCCGACGTCCGCAGAACCTCAACACGCTTGGTTACCTTGTTACGTAAACGAAAGCGGAAGTTCGCTCGACACGACCATACATACAACGTCAGCCGGGGGTTGCGCTAATCCTGCACCCTTGCGCTAGATGGTCGTCGCGAAGAACAAATGGCCAAAGCTCCATCGGCAAGGGATGACATGTTGTGCGCGGCTCTGGCGCATGTTACTCGATAATGCTAATGAAAATGTATTTCTCTTGAAATTCCAGCGCCACCGCCGTCGAAAAGGGTCTCTTTTGAATGCCGCCCGATGAATAAATGCAGAGGGACGGCGCACGCGCCAAATGGCAATTAACTTGCCCCGGTGGCGGTCGTAGAAACTTGGACATTACTCAATGGCAATCCACGTGCACGGATAGTTGAGCGCGCATACAAGTTTTCACTTCCCGTACTTCCTCATTCGGAAGGGAGCAACTTGAAATTATTTGAATTAAATTTCACGATTAATCAAACATCGAAGTGCGTCATGTTTCGCTTCCTGCATGAATCTCGTCGCTTCTATCAAAACTTTGGACGCACGAAATATTTGAACAATTAATTAGATATTTGCAAGTAATTGCGCATGAACTCTGAACATAAACTTCTTTCGCACTTCATCGTAAGGCAGTAAATCCATGCCTTACACCCTGCGAAAACTTTAAATTTGAACTGAGCGGCAAAGCGAAAACAATCTTTGAAAATTCGGGATGCATAAGTACAACAATACAACTACGGATTAAGAGTATCCTCTAGTTATACACGAGCGTTGAAAACGCGTCTACGTGTAACATTATCATCAATGTTTCATGCAAAAGTACTCAACATTTCCTCGTTATTATCCTTGCTTGTACGTCAGAGTCGTTCTCATAGCACATACGAGTGCGAACGTAGGAAAGACGTTGGCGTATTAATGTATAAGAAATGAAGGTATTACGAGCATCACTAGGCTCGAAAAATTGCAGATGAAATGAGCCTATGCTCCTTGTAAGGAAGCGTGTGCGCGAGTCTTACGTCAAGAATAGGCTTGGCAAATTGAAGGCAGCGCTCGCAATGCGGCATAAGCATATCGCATGTCTCAGGAACATGGCACAGCCGCCCTCCTTCTACTTATGCATACATAAAACGCAAGATTTTGTTGCTTGATATTCAAACGTGCATGCAGCGCGCAGGTAAGTAAGCTGCTCAAAAAATTGCTCCTTCCTTTATACAAAATATGATCATTTGTCTGGCACTGCGGCACACGGCAGCCTGCAATTCCCCGTGGATTATCAGACTATTCCGTGAGCAGGAATTACCAGTCTCAAATTATATGTTTAATAAAATATGAGCGCAGAATACAAACGAACGAACGAACGAAGGCGCAGGTGAGGAAGTGGGATTATTTTCACACTTTTCATGATTGTAAAACTTCAAAGCGCCCTTCCGTCCGTTGTTCGCGAATAACATCTTTGCCCGTAGGAAGGACGCGCACTTCATCTCCCAGCTAGATATTCAATTTTATTTACACACGTTGAACGTAGAGCACGGTTTGACCCTTTCATCTATTCACCCTTTGTCATTGTCGGCACGAACGCCGACACGTTTTCTTGCTCGCTGCGGTGGCGGTGGCGGCGGCGACGACGACGACAATCTCGTGGTCTTCGGCACTTTACTTTTGCGTCGACGACGTCCTGGGGGCGCTTGGAATAAACGAGCGCCCATGCAATCCACCGTATCAGCCGGTTGAACTAGCACACGACGCTCACGCTCACGCTGAGGTGTGTCGGAATATCAACAATGCATTTGCCATATCCTGCTGCCAGTGCATCAAGTGCAACAGCGTACACAATGCATATCCGCACCATGGAGTTGCGCATAAGGGAGGAATGCACATGCAAACAACAACCCAACCGGATGTATACCATCCGCCCGCCACCTGTGCGTCTTCATCATTTCACCTTAGGCTTGCCACTGCGCTTAATTCTTTGTTGACGTGCACCGCGCCGTTTGTTTGTTTGTATGTCAGGGTGGAAGGAGTGTGTGGTTGCACGCGCGTTTGAATAAATTAACACGTCATAAAGAAAACGAGGATAACAGTAACGATGCCACTGCTGAACTAGAGCATCTTCTCCATTTGTTCTCTTTTTTCATCTATAGAGCGTTTGCAAAAGATCTCATTATGAATCTTCGTAATTCATAATACCTACTAGTTAAGCAATCAGCCAAGTTGCGCAGGTGCTTGCTGAATGTATAATTAAACCAAATTATTTTTGGTATATTAAACTTCTTTTTGAATGTAGACAACTATGAGCAGTTGTAACCCAATGTGGTGGAACATTTCTTAGGGTCTATGCACAAGGGGATAATAACTGACTCCTTACTGAAGAGAAAACAAGTTGCAAGATCGTTTCCTTCGCATTCGCATACCACTTTCATGCAACTTGTATACAACTACACACTATAGCGAAAACAAAAAGGACTGACATACTTTACACGTACGCCACTCGTGTAACAACAAGTTCTCAAGCGTAAAGACTTTCCACCACCTTAAACTTTCAGCGAGTATTACGCGAGAAATGATTAAAGAAGACGGGAATACGTATTTGGAATATATCATTATCCTTCTTCTCAAGAACAGCTTGCTCCGTATCAACGGAAAAGCATGGTGAAAGAGTTATCATCGTTTAGATTATTGAAAATATTTGAATGCGCGATGTTTAAGATAGACTTCCCAGTAAACTAGGCAATTTAAAAATATTAATAATTGACTCACCAAACGGCTGACGCTTAAATAACGACAAGTACCATGATTTTCCTAGTTTCTTGAGCCGCTCACGATCATGCAGCGGATAGATTTTATTGATGATGCCCTTCTTGAGACAGACTTGAAGTATGGATTGGCCCTCGTAGAGATCAATGCTCGGATAGCCCGGAATGAAGCTATCCTCGGCCAATGCACGAATATTTTCCAATTCGTGGCGCACAATATTCTGACGCTCCGTGACGGTCAGCAAATCTTCCATGTGCATGCCCTCGCAGAGGAATTGCTCCAGCTCGTTGACGACGAACTCGCGCATCACCCCGCCGCGATCCATCTTGACAATCTCCATCTCCTCGGCCGCCTCCAGGAATTTGATCTGCGACGCTGATACGTGCAATACCATACCCTATACAACAAACAATATCGAGATGAGACGGCGATAAGCCAACGAACGCATTCGTTGCAAACCCGATAAGCGCTATTATTCTATGATTGGATCTTTATGTTTCGTAACATTCTTATTTCTCGAACTACATGTGCCCAAATCGCACAACTTTTATGTCTAATCTTATCACAAATTAGTCATCATTCTTACAGCCAATGCATGACATCATAACTTTTTTACTTACGTCCTTTTCACAATAAGGCTGTCGTAGAACAATAAGTTCTGCGCCTCCATCTCTTCGCTTGCCTCGAATGCGGTCGACGAGCCAAATCAGCGCACGTTCAGGAATTTCGGAGGCGACTCGTATCACAATATAGGACTGCGGTAAACTCTGCACGACCGCCGCCTCTTCCAAATTGATTTTCTCTGTGATGTCCGAATCTGATAAATGCAGGCTGTGCGATGACATGTGCCCTTATGTATCGGAAGTGCGGCAAGCACAAAAGGCAAACAGGAAAAAGAAGAAAACAACATTAATTTACCTTCGTAACTCTGATGGTCAGCGAGTAGCGCGTCCGTATCGCCAACTTCGTTAATGTCATTAAGCAGGCGATACCCTAATGCATTGTCCGCCAAAGTTTCAATCAATTCATGCGCTCGCAAATCACTCACAGACATTTTTCTTGATTGGTGTTATAACCAACTAAATTGCAATACTTAAAACAACATGCCGCGCGTGTGTCTATTATTGAATGGTTGGCAAAATATAAATGTTTGCAATTTATTGTTTGGCGAACTGTCCACGTCGGTATAAAATATTACACTGAATCATATGTTGAAAATTCATTGTGCGCAGGTTACACGTTTAAGTGCCGGCTTGAATGTCAACACGATGCGAGCACGAGTGGGGCTTTGATAAGATAGCTAAGTGTATTAATTTAAAATTAGTGTTTACCTCGCAACTTATTTAATTCGTCATGAATGTCCCATAATGTATTAATGCATGTTACCTCTTCATCACCAGGCTCGCATAAATTAGTAATCAAATTCGTATACGGTGCTTCATCATTATTAGATTCCGTAGATTTAATAATTTCCATTTAATTTGATTGCGGTTTATGTTCAAGCGTATGAATTGTTTACTAGAAAGGAAATGCAAGGTGATTAGTAATGATAATATAAAGTGCGCTCAGGACAGGCTTCTATCGGAGATACATGAATTGATGCCAAGTATAAAAATAAACTCAGTTGCAACTATACATGAACTTGGCTTAGACCTGAATTACTACGTCAAAATTACTGTTACCTAGTACCTGATGCGTGAATAGTAAAAAGCGCATGTTTGACATTAATGTTAACTAATAAAATTAGCATTTGAAGCGTTTGAAATAATTTCGTATTCGAGATATATATACCTTGGATTATTGGTAAATCTAGTAGGCCTGCCATTGTAATTAGTTCTTACACTGAGCGCATTCGTACTTAATTATTTAGTCAGCCCATTTTGAGCTACTGGTAATCGCTGACAAGTTATATAAATACTGCATAGCATAGGATTGAATCTCTGCGTGTAGGCCTTATAAAAATAAACATTGCGACTAAAGTGAACTGCTCATTCATTTGAAATATCGAACGGATGATTTTTCATTTAGTGAATCATGCCGTACTACGTTATCTGGTTGTGGAAACATATTACGAGAGGAAATTCAAACAGCAAGCTTCTGTGCAGTTCACGTTTCAAGTTCTACTGTGCGGGAAATTCGACTAGGTGGCGGCAGAAGCTCTATAGATTTTCCACGAGGAAAATCCTGGACATTTCCCGGAGAGCGGCAGCACTCGCATTATCCTTGCAACCTTTGAAATATTCTACTTTTTAAACTTTCTTTATAGTTGCCATACCGAGAATAATTACAAAGCATTATTAAATATTAAATTAATTAAACGGGGTTAAATATTCATGAAGAATGGAATATTATACTGGCGGATTAAATGATGAAGAACTTGAAAAAATTAATTATTTATATAATTAACTTTTTAATGAGTTCCAGGGAGAGTATGAAAAGTATGTAATAGGGAAATTAAACCGTATGTATCTACAGCCATCAAACATTTTATAAAGCTAGTAAAGCACAAACAAAAGAGTTATTTTGGTATGCAGTCCATTCATTGCAGTCTATAAGGTAATTCATGTAATGCGAGACTTTATTACATGGTCATATTACGCTCGCAATGGGCCATTAAAAAAGGACCTGGATGCGCTCCTGTTCGAACGATATGATTATTAATATTAATAAAGTCTCTACGGAAAGTTGACGACGGTAAGATAAATAGCATGATGCCCTGTTTACCAGACATATTTTTCAGACTAATTTAATCATTTTTCAGCACATCCTTCATGATAGAAACATCGAATTTAGCTCAAGTTCCTATTGATTAAGTATGCTTCCCATAGTCGGGCATAATGGCAACAAGGAAGATGATGATCATACTCAAAGTTGAACTGCCATAAGAAGATCATAAATGCTTTGATAGCTTGCACTATTATCAAATACATTTAGGGGGTTACTACCGCTTAGAAAACTCATTTAGATGAATACTGCTTGAATTAATAATAGCTCTATTACGCTTGGATTACTCTAATAGCGAAAACTATCTATATAAATTAATAATTAATGTCGATGCCCATATAAAATAGGAAACTTGTAAAACTTACATGCATTAACGTAATGTTTATGGCTTGGATTGTTCGTGACACCTACCAAAAGTTTTCTGATAATTTAATTAAATCAGAAATAATAAAACACTGTTAAAATACCAGACTTTCAGAATTGAAATAAGTAAAATATGAATACCTTTTGACGTTTTCAAATAAACTTCATATTGACCAATATTGACACCTAACGTTTTGCGATATTTGAAAGCGTCAGTTTTATAAGTGCCAGATACGCCTAAAAATTTTTGTGCAACCAATAACCATTAGAACAAAAATCATTCAGCATGATCATTAATTGGATACTTAGTAAATTCCAGCCAGTGGATCATTCATTTTACACTGATATCCTTTTCTGGACTACGATTATCCTTATACATATCTCATTAGGTTTCCTGTTTTTAATCGCACGAACCGTCTCAGGTTAGTAATTTATGTTTGTCTGCATTTCACTTTGGAACTGCCTGATTCTTTTAAAAATTTCAGAATGTATAAGGCTTATGCATCCTGAATCATCACCGCCTCTTGATAACTGCAATCGTTATGAAGGGGCACGACTAGAATGTCAAACAATAATCGACTAGAAATAGCAGATACCTTCAAACTTATGTAAAATGATCAGCAAAATTTAATAAATGTTGAATCAAATATACTAAGTTACCGTTTTTATTCTTCATCCTGGAATGATTTAAATTCTCATTGCCTTGCAATATCGTTTGGCATGCATTTGTCGTGAATTGTTTTGTTGCTGTTGTGCGAGCAGCTCATCAGCGCGAGCAATAAAAAAGCAAATCAAAATAATACGACCGCATTCGGAATATTATCATCGCTGATTCGCGAAGCACGTTGGTCCTTATCCGCATCCAAAGCCGCTGCGCGTTATTGTTTCGCGAAAATTTCAAACGCGCCCCAGCACGCCGATTACAAAGCCTCTTGTGCGGCAACATTCTCCACACTCGTCGCTTTTTATGCGGCAGCGAAATGCCTGCGCAGACATTGTCTCTGCCTCTTCAGCAGCGCATTGCCAGCATGCTTGCGATAAACGCATGTGAGCCCAGAGCGGCGCGTAAGACGATGAAGGATATTGTTTACGAAATGAGAATGAGAACATTCGGTTCTCGTGCGCGACAGTCACGATGCTTAGAATGACAATCATTGTAAGGGCGGGAGCGTCTTTTGCTAAAGACGAATAGTGCGCAGTCAGTAGCAAACTGCGCGGAACGATTTGAGTGGGCTGTAAATATCGGCGGGTGGTTTGCGCATTTAATAGAATAAAGGTATCATTTCGATGCAGTCGTGTGCGTGCTGGGCATAAATATTGTTTATTGAACCGGAAATCGCTATCTTTCCTCGTTTTTTATATGCTGCCAACACTTATCGCTGATTCATAATTCACCGCGGGACAGATCTGATAAGTCAGGTGGATCCTGTATTCGCTCATTCTGTTCTTACCATCGTGAGTTTAAAAATCCAGATTTAATTATATAATTTGTGTACACTTACCTTGAAATATGTATCCTTTTTATTGTCCTTGTCCCGGGAATTACCATTAAATTTTTTGTGACACGTACGCGGCTTTAAAAAGCTGTTCCTTCTTCCGCTTTGAGCGACGATGCCATTTCCTGAGCGTGTTCCACATTTAATTGCTTCATACAATAATTGCGTTTTTATTGCAATGCAATTTTTCCGGATAGATGTCCCCCACGGATAATTCATCTGTAAAGTGATAATAAAACGGCATTAATTCTGATGACTATAAGCGTAAAGAAATATTATAACAGCATAAAAGCGAATCCATATAAATGATTGAAGCTTCTGGAAACCTTTAAAGATTTCAGATTTTTTATTGCCAATTGGAGATTAGTGTTAAATCCTCATTTCTGAAA
Source organism: Aleochara curtula (assembly GCA_963978815.1). NCBI lineage: Eukaryota > Metazoa > Arthropoda > Insecta > Coleoptera > Staphylinidae > Aleochara > Aleochara curtula. The sequence goes on from OZ022219.1 coordinate 1,677,419, forward strand.
ATTCCCAGCTACACACGCAATACTTATTCATCTATGAAATTTAGAATAGTTCAATATTTTCCTGTATGTAGTAGGCTCTTTGATCATCTGAACAAAGCCACGATGACTACGATATTATATTCTCTTTTTTGCTACTTGTAACTAGTCGATAAAACCAGGAAAATGGGAGAGCACCTTCAAGGGTATTATATTCTCAAACATGATATTCACAATAAAAATTCTAAAATGTGCACGTACGTAAAGACATAAAATAATGTAACAAAATGTAGTGAGGTGGTCGGCCATCGCAATGAACAGTTTACGAGGCTCAGGTGGCCACAATTGAAGACTTCCTGGAGAAAGCTTGCAGAAAATATACGTCCTGACCATTAAATTCGTCAAAACGATACCCAAGATGAGAAATTAAATGAAGAAAGAGACACAAAAAGATGTTTAGCCAGCGACAGCGGTGCCAACAAAAACAAGCCGAAGAACAATAACATCAGTCGGCCTTCTTGGAAGAGGAGATGGAAAGAGCCGGCATAAATGTGTCCGCCGAAATTCCGCGCTGGAGAATGGCAAATTAAATAGCGCTTGCCTCGAATGCCGCATAAAGTTTTATGCGCGTACATCAATAATAATATTACCTTTATATGTGTCTTATAGCTTATCATCTCGGCTAGGTTATAGCTGTAGAAATGGAATGCAAAAACATGACATGAAGCCTGGTCGGTGCGCTGCGGATGGCAAATAGTTTTCAATTCAGAGGTGCGGATACCAGATCGAGTTGGTCCTGATCCCTTAAGCGCTTAATATCCTATTACGCGCGTCCGATGCGAGCGAATCGCCAAAGTGCTTCTTCAATGTGCCGAAAGTGAGGAAGGCACGAGTCAGCCGTGTCGTTTCCCATCCTGCACGAGGATAAATATTCCTTGTTTCTTTTTTACTCCTTGACATAGATGGCTGGTCTCTATATATATCCGGGCTTACATGATTGGAAAACTTAAAAATATCGTCAGGACTCAGGCTTATAAATGTTATTATCGAGAAGCAGCTAAATTTTATTATTTTACCCTCGCAAAACTTTATAGAAATATTATCTGAAGTGCTCCCCGTGTGCGGTAATAATTATTTTCAATTGTATTATTATTATAGATTTTTGTATCCCTTTTGGGAAATTTTGAACAGCAATATGAGTAAAGTAACGAAGCAATATACGCAATGCAGTCATAAAAACCCTTTGGGCGACGGGATGAAATTTAATGGGAGCATTTTGGCTGAGCTACCCTCGAAACACTTGCGGCACAGTTAGCAATTCCCTGTTTATTGCCTTTTATTATCGAAAGGTCGTATCGCATTCAAGCCTTATGACCAAAACGTTTGTTTGCACTTTTGCATAAAGGCCGTCACGTTTACCGCCGTGTTTTGCCAGGTTTCAGGTTAAACAGCGCACCAGTAACTGTGGCACCGCAATTTTCACAAGCAAGAATTCTAATCTCCATCAGCATATGTGCTACGAAACTAAAATTCCAATTTGCCACGCAGAACAAGGCTAGATTTCTAATCAGTTCGGATGGTAATTAATGAGAATAAGTAATTAGGTGAGATAACAACATTATGATAAATTCCACGTACACGTGCTTATTGTTACTTTAATTTAAAATCCACATTGGAATATTCATTATCTAATGAATGATATGCTTTTGAATTATTGACTAATTTATCAAACTGGATAATAATTAATTACGAATGGAATAAAAACTGTCAGATATGCAGAAATTTACCAACTACCGTGCGGATGATTGATGCTATTTCATTTAAATTTTGCCAAAAATGCATTTCAATTTGTTCCGGTTTTCCGGCTATGCATTTGACTTGATTAAAAACTTGATCGGAATATTAAAAGCGTTACTGCTAAAATACTATTATAGACCGTTATAATTGCAAATTTACCAATGTAACGTTTATGTTTTTTGACTCAATTTACCTGCAATTTTCAATTTCCGAAATCGTTTAAATTCCGAACGTAATATTTATTAAGTATGTATTATGTGATTGAATTATTAATGTTTCCAATAAAGTTGCGTCAAGTGTACTTTGCCTTCAACACTCTTATTCGCGTACATGACTTGAACTTTAATTACGATTAATTAAGCAGTTTTCCAATAGTTGAACAAGTTTGCTGCCGCAGCGGTGGCTGCTTTGCCATGCATTGTCACTTAGTTTCGCGAGACTTTGGCGGCCGGAAAACCGGGAAAACTTAGTGTGGAAAAAGGCGGAAGTCTTCATCGCCATATTAAATGCTTGCCAAGAGCATGAAACTTTTACAAAACACGACCGCCCTTGCCATGACACTTTGCAGGCCAATAAGCCTAAGAAGTTTGCTACATTTTACTTTCATGATATTGGCTACTTAGTAATTTTATCGCTATTCCTATTTATGAAATCTTTTTTTTGCTTTTAGATGTCTAATTTATTCAACGTTCTTAAAGCATAATCTTTATTGGGACTATTACTGAAATTGTGCTAGTAAAATTAATGAATTCTATTTTGGGACATTTTTTGTTTAGGTAAGTAAATTTCATTTGAGCCGTCAGTTTAACACCCCGTGTGAGTTCGCTCGACCGCCGCCAAGTCTGAGGGAAATAATGCAGCTACTGGTGCAATGATGATGGTGATGCGAAAGCGGAAGTCGAGCGCCAATGCGACGATTAATCTAATAGAAAACGGTTCGCCATCCTGCGCTTGATTAACTTTAACTGCGCACTTAAAACGTGCTTCTTTAACACCGTTGGCATTCGTGCATTTCATTGTGTTTTATCTCTGTGCGCTTATCTATCGGGCTCTTCAACCGAATGCTTAATGTATTTCACTATTGTGTTTATATTTTCGATCTAAATCACAATTACACTATCGTAAAGTAAAACTTCTGAATGCAATCTTCATAAAATCCTTCTCCTCTTCAATGCATAATTAAAAGTTAAATAGTCAATAAATTCATACATCCAAGGACTCTTTGCCTGTGTTGCAAAAGGACCAAAAAGGACCAACACAAGCCATTGACACTGACATCAAAACGCGGCACCTTTCTTAAAGTGGCGTGGCCGTAAGCAAACCACAAGCTACAGGTGAATAAAAATGCAATTTTCTTTATGGAGCGTAAAATTGCATGCATACACACCTCTCGCCGTGTGCGGCATACGCGTGAAACATTTTCGCCCAACAACAGCAACAAGAAGAAGAAGAAGAAGACCTAGCAGAGCACACTTCACTGACGTATTTTTTTAACGACAGCACGTCCAACGTTTTCCCATCGTCTTCATCTCTGTTGGGTGCTAGGTGTGCTTCTCGTCACCTCGACAGGAGGCAGCCGCATGAAAGGCGCAACATCCTTGCATTTTATTTGCAGTTGCAGCACCCGCCACAGCAACTCGAGAAAAACGGCGCCACGTAATTTCGCATGCAGCAAAACAAGGAGCAAATGCACGAAGAATCAGCAAGCGAGCAAGTTTTACATTTACGAATTCGCGGCGCGTTTACTTGGTTTTGTAGTTTTTAAATGCGCAACTTGTTCGTTTACGCTTACTGCATGTTACACGCCAATGTATTCATTGTAATATTCATAAATTTGAACTCAACCGCTGTGCACACCAAGTCATACAACTTTGCTATATACCAAGGCTTCCTCAAAATAGTCTAATATTTTCCTTCATTATTTCATAAAAACTCTACACATCATGCATGTTAAATTCCATGCTTATGAAGTATGCACTAAAAAATTCTTCATTTCAACCCCCTTTTGCCTTCTTTTCTCATATTTGTCTTTCGCGCATAAACCACGATGCATTTAGCACTTGGAGTACTTGAATCTTGGAGTTATTAGTGCTTTTTTACCATTCATAAAAGCCATGAATACGTTGCATGCACTCATAATAATTTAATTTCCCTTAACATAATACGCAGAGACGCGAATCCACAAAAGAATTCTTTGACGCTCGAGGATTTAACATGAATGCAGCATGTGTAATGCGTCTTTTAATTACGTATAGTGCATATGTGAAATGTACTTTTTCCTGTGGAATTAAATTGCATTTTCATCTGTCACTAATTAATGAGCGTCATGAACAATTGTTAAAAGTTTAATGAAAGTCACCGAAGAACGAAGAAGACATTGATGAAGAAAGGAGGATTTTTGCAGTGTATTTTTCGCGGTGGAAAAGCCAAGGGTTAAAAAGATAAGCAAAACGAAGCACATGCGAATGATAGTAATTTCCGGTTGGATTAAGCAATTTTTAACACCACAAAACGCGCCCTTAGGAGGCATTCGTGATACAAAAAGAATATGAAAACGCTTAAAACATTTGTTTGCTTTTTTGCTTCATGCAAGTATAATTGTGTTTTCCTTTTTGACTCTGTTATTTGTTTGTCGTTGTTGCTTGTGTTATTTCTCCATTCTTATGCGCGTACGTGGACCGCATACCTATCACTTAAAGACCGCAACTTGCTGCCTTCGTATTTACTTTCGGAACGAGGCGGCTAAAGAAGTGCTTGCCGAGGATACAAATAAAACGTATGAAAAAATAAGGAGGCAGTGCCAACAATGAAAAAGTCACTTCTTTCAGCGTTCATGAGCGCTGAAGCTGTGTTCGTTTTAATTCGACGATAATAAAAAGTCGCCGCAGCGGCAGGCAAATAATTACAAAACTTTATGATTACTTGTATAATTATAAAACTCTCCAGCTGGAAGTTTTTCAAACGCATGCCGCCGGCAGGGTGCATTTTTAAGCGTAGTTTGCGAATGTTAAGAATACGCGAAAGAGTTCAACCAAAAACTGTTAACTTCATTTGTGCTTTTTATTAATAGTAAAGCGACAAAATGCGCGCATGTGCATTGTTATCATTGAGCATTGAGTGAAAAACCAAGTGTTAACTAATGAAAAATAGTAAAGTCGGGGCGCGCTCGCGAAATTCAATCAGTGCCGCGCCGACTGCAAAATTGATGGAGACAGTGATTCGATTCAATGAGCGCCCGATTGCAACGAGTGTGTACCGTGTGCACAAGAAGAAGAAGAAAAACCTGCGAGCAGGAGTTTCGTTCCATCTATTCCCGTTCATTCCCGTTCGTTCGTAACTTTACATCGCACAATAGACTCGTTAGCTCTCTGCTCTTCAATACATACTACTATTTCAACGTTTTGCACTTTGTGCATTCATTTCTTTTACGTTATTTTATGTCCATCAATGTGTTAATGTTTTATACCAACTCTTTTTACGTTTAGTTTAAAAACTGCAACAAGATTTAATCCTTTTAGTTTTAAGGATAATATCTACTAAATCTACATCTTTTTTGAAAATGAATATAATAATTTAAATTCCTGGTTGAATAATTGATGAAATATGAAATTGAATCAAAGGAATAAAAGAACCAGGAAGACAAATGAAATCAGACAATTTATCGAACGTAACCAGAGAGCAGAAAGCGAGACACAATGAAGAAAAATGGGAAAATTATGAATGAAAATACGAGCAGCGAAATGCCGGATTATTTTGAACCATTAGACGCAGATTTCATTTAATTTCAGCAGCTCGTATAAATTGTCTATCAAATAGATTTCGCATTCGCGCCAAGCAAAAATAAAATAGCCATCGTGCCATCCAGCTGTCATGTTTTATTATTTCATTTCTTGCGCATTTCCTAGTTTTATTGCATTTCATTTAATACCCAAACAGTCACCTTTAATTATATATTCGATCCAATTCTATTGACTGCGCAACGTTTTTAATTTCATTATTGATTCGTTTAGTTTACTTGTTCATTTCCGCATGCGAAGAGTTGAATGAGCAAAACAAGTGATCTAACAGAATAAATAGACAAATGAAAGAGACATGCCAAATTTTATAAAAACAAGGCAAACATGGCAATAAATAATGGAAGATTTAGAAAAAGGTGATTAATTGGCTAAATATTTGCGCGAGAATTTGGAAAAAATGTGCGTGTCGAGAAAGTTTCTTAAGAGCAAGTTTAATCATTTATCTTATTGGGGACATTCGTATTAATCACATACAGTGATTTAATTTTCTTTGAAAATAGTGAATCAAATTATTCACATAAATTAAATTTCTTTGATTTCCTTGACAAATCTCATGAAAACTTCTTAGACGCATTGTTGTATTAGAAATTATGAATGGCTTGCATTTAAGAGGAAAACTTTGATACTCGTAATCCTTAATTTGTCACTCAATTTAGGATAATTTGTCTGTGTTGTATGCTAATTTGTAGAACAATTATAATCACACTATGTGAATACGCACATTCCATTCATTCCATGCTTATTATCAAGTTTCCTTCGGAATGCTTTTCATCCCATATTCAGCGCTTTATTCTATTATGACTTTATAGTCCTGCCTATATTCACAGCCATAAAATTTCTGGATAACTATATTTTTACACCTTGAATTTTTCGCATGACTTGTAAAATTATAACTCATCTTTAAATGTAATTTTTAAAGATATGACTGAATTTAATTTCGTAATAATAATAATTTCGTCTTAATATCATGAGATTTCTTCTGAATGAAAATCTTCGTCTTTATCACACTTGCAATTTGTTTGAATGACATGAAGAGAACAACGCATTTCCCTATTCAAGCCAGGAAGAAAATTGTGCGCATTCAAGTGTTCTACCTGATGTTTTCTCCTCCTTGAGCAAATTGCAATTCTCAGCGTAAATATCAACAATACACGTGAGCTGCTGTGTAATCACAGAATGTTTTGAGGCAGCAAGTGGGCCTACTTCCAGTAGGCGCTCCGACGACTTAAATTTGCCTTAGTTATCATCGGCAGGATAAAGGATAATGCACGACTAACTTCCTCCACGCAACAATGATAAACTTCTCCGCCGCGAAAATCTTACTTTATCATGTTAACGATGAGAGTGGGATTTGCATCTTTGATGATGAATGCATGTTTAGTGCGGTTTTGCACATTTGTTACTTTCACCACTCACATGCACGACTTCATATTTCTAGCGCTCTAATTATTACTCTACTTATTAATAAACTTATTTCTTGCTTCTTCCAGTGAAATAAATAAGAGCTTAATTTGTAACCAGATAGTTAAATTGAAATTGTTAAAGGAGCTCAAGTTTAAATTTCACTTTGTTGAAATGCTCTCTTTACAATTTCGAGTAAGAAGAAAGAATGCAATTTATTGTGTTTGGTGTTGGAATTTTCGACTTACGCTTATCTCGACTGTACGAACATGGAATACGAAAAGATAGCAGCTCAGAAGAGAATATCCTCCCGAATATTGCAAGAAGTTGCTTGCTTGTGGGTTTGTGTTCCATGCTTGCCATTCTTGTTTGCTTGTTGCGTTCGTGTTGTACCACAGTGCATGACGTGAATACACGACTTTTGCGAATATGTAGACTCGCTGAAAATTGCGTAGTTGAGCCGACATTAAACGCCTAAGCGTCTCTTTCATTTCCTACTAATGTCTCCTTTATTCGCGCGTTTTCCATTCAAACTAAGTCTAGCTAATATGCGCAAAGTATTGAAAAGTAAACTATTTTTCAATTGCGTCAATTCCGCTGAAATTTATAATTTTACCTATTTTACATCATCAATAATTGAAATCCATTACGAACCATGTATCAAAAGCAAAATGAGCAAACGTGAACTGCTCCATTTACCTATTTATTGAACATATTGATTTACAGTCGAGCAGCTTGATAGAATTACGTGCGCAAAGCTGATTGAATTCGCCGCCAATAAAAAATATTTGCGCTATTGCTCCACGCACAATTTGCGATTCGTCCTGTAAATGAAATTATCATCTCTCTGTGCGCATTGATAAATCAAGTAGAAAATAATAATGGGAAAGATCGTTTGATGAATGCCAGTGGGAGTTGACAACGTCCGTGTTCTTGTCGCGCTGGCGCTGAGCTCGACATCAGCAAGAACATAAATTAGCGGGCGGCATTAATCCGGGCACGCCATTTTGATATAATTATCACACGTAGAGAGCGAGCCGCCATCCTAATACACCTATGCTATTCGCTCTCGGAGAGCAATAATAACATGATCACAAACACACAATGTGCACACAGTGTTTTCGCATGCTCGAAGGCAATGCGCCGAATGCGCGCATCTAATCCAGAAGCGCCCTCGAGCAATTGCCATTCTCTTTTGGGCGCGCAATTGTTATATACGCGTATTATACGTGTAAGGGATGAATGTACACAAGAAGAGAACGGAACGAACGCGCGCCCGTTTTCACACAATGCGTTGCAACGCAATTATGTGAATTAATGCACTCGCGCATGTGGATCCTTGCAAATTAATTTTGTGTTCATATTTTCCCAAGGACCAAGATTAATGTGCTCATTGAATTTTTTGGTAGTATTTTTCCATGTAATAAAAATTGATAAAGTTATAATTTACGAGCTGGTAAATAAGCGGCAGATATTGAAGAAAACTAAAGGGAGATTATCCAAACTTTGAACATGCGTCAAGTAGCTGAAAATTTAATGGAAATGCGTGTTTTCGTGGTCGCCTGCACAATTTATTATGATTTATAATGCGTATTAGACATTTAGTTGATGTTATAACGCGCGTGCAGTTATTGTTCTTGTACGCGAGCTGCACAAACTTCATGCATGTAGCACTCTGTTCTATGTACAATGGTGCTGCTGATCGCATCAATAGCCCACGTTTGCGTTCATGCCGCCACTGCCGCCACCGACACGGCGACTGCGACTGCTGTCGTTTTAGTTTGTTGCGCGTGATAGGTGTTGCGTTGTGTGTATGTTTGTTGTCGTTGATGTTGTTCTCGTTGCGTTTTGCGATTAGTATGTTTAATGGTCGTATAAATATATTATGTGCACAATGCATTCGGAATCACATTAAATGTCATCGTAATTGTATTCATAAATCTTCAAAGCCTGCCTCTAATAATATTTCATCAGATAGCTTCATAATTATATGTACGTAGATAGTAATTTTTTAAATTACTTTATAAACGACATACTTGCATCAAGTCATCGTTGAATATTTTAAAATAAACAATAATTATGAGAAATTGCTCTTGCGGGGTAGTAATTTTAAATGTCTAAGCAAATAAAATTAAGCTTCACCTCACTCACCTTAAGATATCCGTTGTTAAAGTTCACGTAGAAATCTGTAACAAATAAATAAAATTTAGTTTAAAATAGAAAAGAACATGTGGATAATTAAGAGAACTATGACTAAAAAGCAAATGGCACTAAAGTGAAATCGAATGATTAATCCAAAACGGCTGCTGCACATGATAATTCGACATTTGCCCAAATTAACACCGTTAAATAATCGAATTTTCATGATTGGTTTCATTTGAGTTTACGCTTTATGAATCCGCCGAAATATGGTGCATGTATGTTCCTTGACTATCAGGCTTTTCAACCGTAGTAAATTGGCTAGAATTATATTCAAAGAAATGATTTCATAAATTATTTTATAACGCGCTACAGCGAAATTCAACCACATTGAATTTTGTGTAAATACGCTATTTTTGATTTTTCGAAACCAGTTAATTGCAAAATCTAATTTCATGAGCGGACAAAGTAATAAAATTAAGCATGAAAATTCCAATCATGATCCACGCGAGATTCAAAATATTATTAAGCGTTATTAAACAATGCACGCAAACGAACAACACTAAAATTAAATTGAAATCAAATTAAAATTTAATAAGCCCGGAAAATCGTCAGTAGTAAAATTTGATGTGATTCAACTCGTTTGCTTTAAAGATGATTGTTCGCGAGCGGCAAGCGCATGTTGTGCGGGTTTATAAGCCTGCGCAATCCACTCGAAAATTTGGCGAAAACTTTCAGGGGGCGGCGTGGCTATCCACAAGCGCGCTAGTTAGTCGGCTGCGAGAACGGCGGCGGTAGGCACGTTAGACGTCGACGACGACGCGTCCGCGCTGCACTCAGTGAAGCCGCCACTCGGTCGGCGGCGGCAGCAGGTCTCGCTCTCAGTGGCGCGCCAAACTTCAAAACGAGCGCGCGTCCTAATAAATGTGTGTGCATTAAGCAAGCGAATTCTCTCGTTTCTTGATTACGTGCTCGTTCAACATGTGAAACAATATCACTTAAAAATGCAGCATTTTCCAAGGGCTAATTACTCTGAGTGTGTGAATGCGTATTGTACGCATACCAAGCGAGTGATACGAGTGCATAGGTGATTAAATGATTCAGCACTTTGACGACAATTACTTTTATAAAATAAGGTAAAACTTTTTGCGATCAACCATAATAAATTCCTTGTGAAACTTACAATCAAACTATTGACAATTCGTTAATGTATTATTCAAGTTGTTTCAACTTTGCAAATTTTATAATTGTTATTTTAACAACTTTGTAAACTTTAATTTAGGGTCTTGCTAAAAATATTTCTGGATCATTAATTAAAGAATTTAATTCTCTAATAAGAGAATTGCAAGAAAGTTTGACACTCTATCTTAAAATCGAACGAAAAGTTTAGAGAACATGATTAGTAAATGCACTGCATTCGCATAGCTGCTTGCAGCTTATTGAATTATTTCCACTTTGGTTTCAATTCCAGGCTCGAAACTTTACGAAATGCATTATTTTAATTACGTGCAATTAGCGTTGATTACAAATTGAAAACTGTAGACCGGAAGTGAGCGGTGTTCAATCACAATATATAACATTTCCGATTACGAATTTCCGTTTAGCAAACAAAATTCGCGCTAAATAAAACATGATTAAAAACAGCCTTAATGGTTTAATTAGCATATAAATTGGTAGTGGATAAATATTAAAATGAAAGTTTTCATTCAGCCGTTGTATTCCTGGTTAATTAATCAATCAATTATAATATTAACAACCCATGAATAAATTGAGTTTTGAAATTCCCCAGTGTATTTTTTATTGCAAATGCGGTTTCCGCTACTTTTGTTTTAATTGCGCAAATAATTTCCACGCTTTCATGCTCCCTTATTTTGATTGCCATTCCAGTTTTCCGCTATTCCGGTTATAAATTATGACCGCCTCCTTTTCCGCTCCTCTCACTTATTCCACCGTTTTCTCAACGCGCTGATTAATGATGCTATGCCGTGCGTTTTGTTTTATTGACATATTGTGCCGAAAGCAAAACTAAATTGCACACTAACGACGCGCAGCATCCACGTTTCTAATGCAACATTGAGCCAGTCACACGAAATAATTAATAACTGAAAAAGCGCAGACGAAATGAACGCCCGAAAACAAAACGAAACCAGGAAAAAAAGGAACAGCATTAGCGAAATACAAAACGGACGAGATGTAATGAAATCGCCAGCAGAATATCTAGTTTGCTATAAAACAAAGAAAAAAGAAAGAATTGAGAACATTTTCTCGTTTTTCAACAATTAATAAATAAATGTTTGAATGACGCGCATTGTGAGCGAGTAGAATAAATTATTAATCTGTGTCCAAAAAAGAATTGAATGCTGTAGAGTGCAACGTTAAAAGCATTTTCTTTTTTTTTCATTTCGTTGTGAATGCTGTATTTTGTTAATGCATTGCTCAAAAGGTTTTACTAAATTATTCAAATACATTTATCTTACCGAGGGATTTATCAAGTGACTAGTTGAGAAATAGAATAAAGAATATGTTTATGCAATTGCAGTATTAGTTTTGGTTTTTGGCTTACTGAGTTGCTCGTCCATTTGCACTGGATGCATTTTCCGTGAACGCGAAGGAAAGTTGGAGCAAACGAGAGGAGCATCAGCCGATTGAAGCTGAACGAACTTTACGATTTCGTAAATTCGATACCACTCTGCTGCCTCCGGACTTTTAGCGCATGTAGAGTCCAACTGACCGAGCGCGAATAGAATCAAAAGTCAGTCGTTGCTGCAGTTTGTGTGCTTCTACGAATTGGTCCTTCCTAACTTGACCTCAAAATATGCTTTCGTCCTTTCTCATCTCACGCTATATCCAATCATTGCACGTAGATCCGCTTTCCGGACTTTTAGCCTTCATGTTATCCTTGAATTTTACTCTCGCAAATGAAATAGAAATAACAAATTTCCAAATGTGTTATTTCCAGCCGGCATTATTTAATTAGCCAGTGGATTTATAATTTAGTTTTGAAGTTGGACACTAAAGCAGAGCTAATAAAACTTTATAAAGCGTCGCGAATAAAAGAAATACAGGTTGTAATTAAAATATCTAGAGTGCACGAGTAAAATATTCAAATGCATTTAAAAGGCAAAGAATGTCCTTGCGAGAACAACGTTTGTCGAGAGCGATGGAACGCCAGTCTAATTGAAGACTACTACCGACGAGTGCTTTAAACTCGTTTGACTTTTAACCCTCCGGAAAGTCGTCTAACGATCCGCAATGTATTCAAGCATGCCGCCTCCGCCGCCGCTCTTGTACTTATATGGCTTTATCCATCGCAAGGTACACTTCTCTTCTTTTCTTGGATTTTCTCTGCACACTTTTCGACCTCTAGTTTATGTCGTATGTGTATATTCGCGAGCTCTAATAGGTTTTCGTTTCAGGATATCTACAAGTGGGACTAATTCATGTTGTATATCTTAGTGCACTTAGTTATCCAGCAAAGTCGAGTTCTATAAGAGTTTTAAATAAAAAATACCTACAACTGAAATCCAACATTGAATTTACCAGAAAAAATCCATGAATTAAAGTCAAATTCAAATATCTGCCAAGGATGCGTTAATTAACTTTAAAATGTCAGATATAACATTATTTTGAGTGCACTTAAATATATGAAACCACAGTTTCTTCGGTGATGCAGAAATTGAAATTGAAACGAGAAACGCAAATGCACAGCACAGCTCCTGATAACTTTGATAAATGATGAACACATTTTGGTCTCCGCGCAGTCTCTCGCTACTGCTGGAAATCTCTCTGATTGTACGCTACTGACTGATTCTCTTTGCTGCACGAAAAGCCCATATGCACCCTTCGTATACGCAATATCATCTGTTCTTTCAACGCAGTATAAATAAACATTGAGAAAAAACGCTTTCAGACTTTGCCAATCAGCCCAAAGAAAGCAGCAAAAAGAAACCGAATACAGGTCGGGACCAATTTCATAAATAATAAAATTACCCTTTGCATGAATACACAGCTAATGGCAAATGTTAAGCCCTTTTTGAAACATAAAATATAAACTAGGAAGGGAATGCGCGTCGAATATGCAATAAGTGTAAACAAACTTGCTGAGTGATATTAACTCGTTATAGCTCTGTAACCATGATAACTGAGATAGTGATTGGATGATATTTATCCATGCTTGCTGGATTATATTCAGAGGGATGATTACATAGATGAATGACGCAAACTGCTGCGGGTTTATAAACTACTGATGCTTCGATCGCGCTGCTGTATCAATCTACGAGCACAACGTACTTTTAAAGTCTATATGTAAAAATTGAAAAGCTTCCTTTCATGTTTCTGTATATAAATGTATGATATACTATACTATTATATCGAGTGATAACACAAAAACTACTTTGTCCTTTGGTTTTGCAAGCTCTTAATGTTTCTTTATAAGGATAGAAAATTGAATAGTTTTGAAACGCGCAACTAGAATGAAATTACATCATACTCATTTTAAAGTCTGATCAAACTTATCATAATCAATTCAATCTTATAAAAGCATTTATATGTTGTCTTCCTGAATAGATTTACATCGATCCGTAAATTTTAATCCTTCTTTACTCAACTCTTCTTGAATACGTATAAATCATGAGACGAATGGATACAAATATAATTATCCTTCGGAAACAAGCAGCCGTCAAGGTGATTGTGATTGCATCTTTTGCAGAGGTGTTGACAAAGGATAACGGGCGCTAGCACGCCTTTTGTGCGCTAAAACAGCGAGAGAAAATAGCGCTAATCTTAAGCGCGCACAGCGCATTTTCGCATATTGCCGGTGAACGCCGCCACCCCCACGCACACGCGGTACGAAATTAATCGACGCGCTGATAGAGATACGCAACGCAGGATAGGGTTGCACCGCAGCATTGTAGCGCTCGCCGTTTTGTGATAATGCTTCGTAGTTGCTTGTCAAGGATGCTCTCGTAGCAAGGATAAGAGCGCGTGCCACTAAAGAGGCTAAACCGAAAAGGAAAAGAAAAGCTTCTTAGAATAATAGATATGCAGGATAATGTGTGATAAGATACGGAAATGTTCGTTGTCACCAGATAATGGGTGGATTTACGAAAGTGTTATAAAGTACCCTAAAAAACAAAAGAGTGCTTAAATATTCCTCATTTTTTAGAAATTCTTTTGTCTTATCTGTGTCTTTCTTATATATACAATTGTCTTTTTATTCACTGTATTATGGCTACTTTCCTTACTTATATTTGGGTAACATCAACCCCATTGACACTTATTCATTCTTGAACAGGTTTATGACATAGAAATAAATGTAAAACCGTGCCGTTTTATTTAATAAATTCGCTGACAGCACGCGACACTAACTCAAATAATAAAAAGGACTGCATCACCACCATGTGCACCCACCCATCATGCATTCGCGCTCTACCGGAACGCTCAAGCGCAATTCCTACAGGACCCGTGTGCACTTTGCATTTCACTATAGCAGAGCACTTGGAAAATCTTTTTGTCTGTCGTTTTCATCGTTCGCACAGGAGAATAGAACAGAATCTCTCTTTCTATAGTTAGAGAGCGAGGTAAATCCGTAGTTATTATCCTATTATTTCGTGAGCAGAGTGCGAGTACCGTGCGTTATATTTGTGTAAAAGATTTCGCATTTACGATGGCACCACGCAATAATATAAACCTATGTTCTGTTTTGTTCTCTGGAAAACTCCTAGGTGTGTCGCAGTCCTGTATTTACGTAGTTCCGTTCATAGTATTTTTAAACTCACCCTTTTTATATAAAGGTAGACGGATTTTAGGTATCTATATACTTCTGGGACTGGGCAGTAAAAATATTTTTTGTATTTTCTTTTATGTGGCTTTTTTATTTTGACTGGAAACTTTTCGTTTTTCGTGCGTTATGTATATTCAGGCCGTGTTGAAACGGATAAAAATCCTTTTATGTTTGAACCCCGTCTGTGATCGTAGATCATGTCCACGTGTTGATATTTCATTGTCTATCTTAATGTTCTCAAAGTAAATTTACAGTGAAAAATTTGACTGGCACCAATTTTTTTCTAGCATTATAAAAATAGCTTACCCAACTCGCTGAAATAATATTTAAAAATATTGTCGACTCGGTAGCATAAAATTCATAAAATGCAAATTCTAAATATTGTATTTGTTTTTTTGTCAATTATTCCGAATGGCGCAAAATAATAGATAAATTGTTTGAATTATTATTCTCGATTAAAAACACAGGTGCACACATTCTCTTTGTAATTATCCGAAAGCGTTTAGTATCGTTTATTTATTAAAATATTCAATGCTGCCATTGATGCATAGTTGGCGAACGCAAGCCGGGGAAATTGAAAAATGATCGATACCTCAACGTAATTTACGATTATAGCTAGACGCAAACGCAATATTCCGGTCGCAACTTGCTCTGGCAGCGGCGGCAAGAAAGACGACGCCAAACGGGAAGAGGGAACAAGACTGCATTGTAAACAGTTTCACGATGCACACATAACGCATCGCCAAAAAATACCACACAATACCTCAATTTATTACCAGGGATCGTGCTCTAAATTCACTCAATAATTCGATTCCTTTATGCGCCTTTAAAATATGTTTATGCAGGATCTACCCTTTTATTTTTTGATTTACTAGTCAACAAACTCGTAAATCCGATTGTTCAAATATTGCCACTTCAAAAACTATTATTCCTAATGCAAACCCTTAATATTTTTCTGCTTAAATTTATTTACATTTTGATTGAACTTTATTTGTGTGAAAAGCCCAGCAATGCTGCTTGAACGTTCCAGGTTTATCTTGCATTCGTGAGCCAAGATTTGATTACGTTGCTTGTTGATTCTTCGTATTCAATATTTACACAAATTGTTGTGTTTGTAAATCATTACAAAACGAGCAACCCGATTGACAGCAACAAACATATTGTGTTCTACTTTACACATGGTCCTGCTGCTTATTGAATGAATATTTCCAAGACTTTTATGTGTTTGAAAGCAAATATGAAATACATTTCAAGAATTCATTTCGTTATTGGCTAACATCCTGAATAATGAATGCATGCACTCTTAGAATATATCCATTTGAATATATCTCATAATATTTTAAAATTTGTGAGATTTACCATGAAGTTAAATTCGCATTACACGTATGTGCACTCTGCAAGTTGCAAATTGAAAACGGTCTTAGTTTAGTTTAGCGCGCTTTTAATAGAAAGTTAAGTTGAAAACGAGTTGGAATGACTTCCCAAATGGAATGAAACATGTGCTGAGCCATATACATGGTCGTCCCGGAGGAAGAAGAGCAACATGTATGCATGTCGTATGTGCACCATAGATCTGGTGTCCTTTTACAAAATGCGCGCACCGCGTGGAATTTAAATGAGTATAAATTATACACGCAAAAGGCAGCTGAATGTGTGCGGTTTTAATTTAACTTTTATGGCGCACAAGAGGAGTTCTGTGATAAGAGCAGCGAGGGACCAAAGAAAACGGCGAGCAATACTACTACTTTTAAGATTCTGAATAAGTATTAAATCTTTTACCAGTCATATCTGAGTTCATTAATAAAATAAAGATAGACTCTGCAGCCTTTGTAAATTCACGGATAAAGTAATTTCTGAAAGAAACTAATCCACTAATAATTGGTCTGGAAAAAGAGCGTACTTTACAGCTGCGCTGAGATTTCCCTCTTAATGCTCCTACTAACTCGCGAAGACGAGCGCCGAGATCTTTTGCGGCTCCTTAAGACGAAATTTAATGTAGTGAAAAATAGCTTTGTAAAGACGATCCGGCTGTTTGGCGTGCGCAATCGGTTAGTTTACAACAAGCAGCTGGAGCGCGCTTTTTAAACTGCGACGATGCAAAGAAGGAAGGCTTTTGCTCATGTGAATCTTGCTGAAATGATGCAAGAGAGAGGAAAAAATACACACGAAAATACGGACGGATCATAGTAATGGGAATACCGCGAACGGAGTGAAGGCAATGGGGCAATCACGTCAACCGGAAGCGCACTCGTGTTTGAGGGTTGCTTGCTCTATTATACCGCATCAATTAGTTGCAAACTTCCCGTCGGGACGCATTGACATGCTTTTGCGTAAATCCACAAATTACACTGAATGTTTCACGAATTATCATTTTTCTCAACTTTCTCAATCAATAACTTAATCAACTTTGATCGCCGGACATGCACGAAATTTCCCAAGTTTACTGATTATCAAAAAGTTGTTGTACCCCTTAGAATAGTTGTACTTTTAACCGGGTGTTTGCTTTAAGCATGTAGCAGTTAATGTACAGCAAATCCTCAAAGTTTAAATCCAAAAATCCCTCGTTATCAGTGATTAGTTCTTTATAAGTGGTATGTCACTGCGGAACAACACTATCCATCACTATTCAGTGAGCTATAAACTAGAATGTCTTCTCCTCTAGAGGCACTCTCACAATGTAATCCAGCACACGAGATGCGTTGCGAATTTCATGCATATCTATAGAGTTTGGCTTAGGTAGAGACGCAAACATCTGATGTTGACAACTCATCAACTATCCACCCAGGCATGTATGTGCATTTCCTGGATAGAGTTTCACTCTATTCAAATCAATTTATACAGTCAATCCTTCCCGGAAATTTAAATAATCTACTTTGCAATGGCACGCCGAATTAAAAAATTTCCAACCTCTATTATTGTTATATTAATTGATAAAGCTTTCCAGTATATTTTGAATTTAGTAAGTTCATGTACCGTACCAAATAATTATAATACTTCACTGGTAACCAGCATATCTTGAATTATTCTCAACGTTTTTCGACTATATCTAACAAAAATGCAAATATAATATTAAACCTTAATTAACCACCCCTTGAATCTCTTCATTGCTCAGACCTGAAAGTCAGTCAACACAGCCAATGCAAACTACCCCTGCCCCGGTGTCCTTTCTAGACTAATAGCACTGAAAGCAACAGTATTCATAAGTCATGAATGCACATCCTTGACATCGCGCAAGCAGCCATCTACATAACTGCGAATTGATTTGGTAATTTTGCATGAGATGCACATATGCGTTACAGGGTGTGGATGGTGAAATGCATTTATGATACCGTCGCATTGCATATCGGCCCTCAAATATTTATTATCGCGTTGATTTATAATGCTGCATTTGTTATTTGTTATATGCGTATTATATGTATGCATGCATTCGATCTGTAATCAAATATACAATCTGTGTTTATAAATGTGCACAGGCGATCAACAGCAGAAGCTTTACGACTTTTATATTGCTGATTTCGGAGCACGGCACAGATGTAATCTGGCTGATAATTAATGCCAAACGAACGACTACGAGTGTATCAAATAAATTAACTCAGCAAACTCGTGCGTGCGCATCGCTTCCGCATAAAACTGAAGTGTAATTAATGCGTTAATTCATTCGAAATTATTAATGGCGACTCGTTTTATTTCATGAGTGTCGTTCAGGCATTGCCAGAATTGCATTCGATCATTGTGATGTTTGGCGATTATTTTATTTTATGATCAATCGTACGTGCGTATTATGAATGTGCTCATTAGGGGTGGTTTTTTGCATTAATGGCCTCAATTTAAAAAATAATACATTTATACTCTACATTTTGCGTAAATATTCTATATTTTCTTACAGTCCATTAAATAATTTGTGCTCATGAAATTGTACGTCTGAAGAAAGAGAAACATCAATAAAAGCGAAAGTCATAAATATTATCAAAGAAAATTTCCCAGGTGTTTTGATTCCATTAATTCGTAATGCATTCAAATATCGCATGCTTTTATTTCATTGCCTAATTCATGAAAAAACAAACTCAATAAAATTTCCATCTGCTCATTTCATCTTAAGTTTGCGCCTGAATATTTTTCATTTCATGCATTCGCATCAATTTCGCAAAAGGAGAAATTTGCGTTACATTTTCGCGTTAGTCAAACGCGTTTCAGTTTCAACGTTTGCCTTTTGAGCTGATAGAACAAACGTATCGATTGCGCCCTTCGTTTCATCCCCAGATGCCTACACTTTCTTCTCTGACAAGCACGCGAGCAAGCAACATTTTTCTTGCAGCTCATCGAATTTTCGCCGCTGTTCCTGTTGCGGCAGAGGCGGCAGCATCTCTATAAGCAAACAGCAGCAGCAACAGCACATGTATTTTGCGCATTTTCTCATTTATTTTTCTATTTCCGCTCGCGCACGGCATTAGGCTTTTGTTCGTCACGTGTAATTTATATCAATGTCTCGCCGACGCTACGACCATCTTTGTCACCCTTCTCACCACCACCCCACTTTATTTTATTTATGCCCTTTTATATAAGAATACATAACGTATAAGTATTTATTTTTATATAACTTATGTGTAAAAAAGCAACACTTTCTCATGCCCCATATTGTTCGCACTTCTATGAAGCGAAAAATAATTTCCGGTTGATTTTGTATGACTGTCTTTTGTCAAGTGTCTCCTAAAGGATGTACAAGTCACCTGATGTATTAAAGGACAATTTTTTGGCAGAACTTTTAATAGAAAAATATTTCAAAGCTAAACCTAATTAGGAGATAAATTAATAAATGAAAACAATTAGAAGGAAACTTTGTTAATTAGAAAATAAATTCGTTCAATTAACGTTGCGATGAAACAAAAGCAAAACGTGCTTGGTCATTGCAGCAAGGGGTGGTGTACTATGCTAATGTATCAATTATCACCCTAATTAATACCGAAACCGAAATATACGTGTGCTTAGCACCCTATTACACGGCAAGCGGCTTGCGATCCACTTCCGGCTCGTACTTTGGCGCGCGTGCGGGCGTGTTTGAAATCCATGCTTCCAGCCACTTTCACCTAGCAGCCCCCGAAATAATTGAACAGCAAACCCGCCTTAACCCTTCCCATGGTCGTCCGTCGTCCGACCACCTCCGACAACCATCATCATCGCTTGTTCATTTCAGAATTCGCTCAACTTCATTGTCCGTCCGTGCGTGTTCCGTAATGTTGTTGGTCGCATGCAATAAACATAAAATGCAAATTAAGCCGACGCGTTTTCTATTTAATATTTCAACGGTACGCGCGTAACACGTCGACCACATTGCGGCTGTATTCATAAATAAGCAAACACCCCCGTCACTACACTAATCAATGTGCATTAGCATTATGTGTTATTTCTATTCGCGTCAATCCGGATTTCTGTTTGGACGGATTCAATTAATTGCCAATTAAACCCCAATGAGATTCTTCTGTGCAACCCGCCTCTATTGTGTTTATAATTAATAAAACACATAATAAAAATGGGCTGCTTGTCCAAACTTTTCTATCAATAGTTTCGCTCATGAAATGGATTTTCTTGGGCGGTCGGGGGACGGAGAAAAGTTTGCACATTAATTCATAAACTTTCAATTTCATGTTGCTTTGTCTTTCGAGTTCCGGTTTCTCTGCTCTACATGCCTAACAGTGCACGAACACGAGAGCGCGTCGTAAATATTTTGGCAACTTTTTAATTAAAATACAAAACACACTTTACGACTTTCCTGTTTCCGATCCAGCATTTCTTGTGTGTTTGTTTATTACTTTGCACTCACTTCTTCGTTTTGTATAATTTGCATTTATAAGATTTTCATTCACGAATAATTTATAAGACTTGTCAATCAGACGATATAAAATTTACTCAATTTTTAAGTGCAATTTCAAACTTTGTTATTAGAATAATGAGTGACATCACTGACATATAAAATTCTCTTGTCCAGTTGAACTAGACACGCATTTTATAAATGAGTATGCAAATACGGGCATTGAGTACTGCGAAATGCAATTACACAAATCCATATAGTAATATCAGTGGCAAAAACCGCAGAATATCAAAATAAATGCATTTAGTTGAACGAGGGACGCATACATTCTGCTTTCTATGCGACAAGCTGTCCCATTCTACCTCGCAATAGATAGGACATGGAAGGTCCTGGAGAGACGACGATGTCGACGTATACGTATACACGGGAGCAAACATGGGTACAACAAGCATCCGCAATTCAGCGCTGTTGAAAAATCCCGTTGGGATTAATTTAAAAACATTTCAGCGCGCCGGAGCTTTTTTTCTTCGCGGTGGCGGCGCTCACCAGCGCATTACGCATTTGCCACCACTCAACCAACATCATCCCCGTCGACAAGCATTTGCTGCGTTTTCAAAATTTTGCGCGCGTGTGGAGAAATGCATTGTGCAATATGCGTTTAAATATCCGCTCTCTCCGTATTTAGGCACCAGGCAAAAACGTGGGATTGCAAATTTTTTTTGAAGAGCACGTTTGTTTGATGGTACATTAAGTCGCACTACAGCTAACAAAAATTTAGTAGTAAACTACCAAAGCAGACTTTTGAAAACATGTCATTAAATTCACATTCTTTTCATCATGACAACCTATTATAAAAATCGCAATTTTTATGATTTTTATAAAAATTCTGCATGTTCTGTATTTTAGTAATATCACAATTAAATTAAATACGCATGGTGAACCTTCATAGGAACAATGAAAAGTGAGCGCATGAGCGGAAAGGATTTTTTGAGTGGGTGCAATCGACAATCGCACCGAATCGAAAAGTGTGGTTGGCGGCACAGTTGACATGTTGTGTGATACGCGTGGTTAGCGGCGGCAATTCTATTACGTTTTTGGTAACTCGTTTTTCAATTCGACCGCGCACTCGATTCGGAATCCAAATTTATTTGCGCTGAGTAACCAATCCGTGTAAAATTGGAAATGGTTGCAAACGAACAACCTGTCATCCCCTTATACATCTTTCAACAATAGTTTACTTTAATGAGACGTTAATTTTTACCACATGTTGAACTGTTTGGAACTATCAATTACATTTTTGTTGAATGCATGTCAAACATATATTAATTTCTTCTATTTGTCGATTCAAACCTCTAATAAATGCTTAAAAGCCAGCCAGTAAAACAGAAAACTTCCTAGTTCTGAATGAACGTCAACAAAATAATTTTAAAAAGCGTCGTGCAGTTAATGTAGGTACATAATAAATTGTTATTAATACCATGATTTTTATAGCATAATGAGCACCCTTTCATGGTATTGATTCGCGTAAATTATTGCGGCAGGTTTATTGCTTCATTTATGGTTGGCCATGCAATTCCCATTTCGCCGGCGGTGTTTGTCATTTTATTTTGCTTGCGAGAAAAAGTGGTGCCGCGAGCATGCTGCGAAGCAAAGTCCTTAATGTCGCTCACAAATGCAATTTTGCGATAATCGCCAGGCGTACAACGTGGGCGAGGAGACTGCACACGCCTTGACAAATTGACTTTGCAGGCGCACATTACAATGCAATGTGTTTTTCTTTCCATTTACTTGCCGCTAATTTCCATCTGCACCGTATAATAAAGCATAGCCATATAACAATAGAGTTACCGTCTACATAATCTTACTTACTGAGTATGCTCACTATTATCTATCTTTGCCTATGATATCAGGAACTAACAAGTATAATTTCTATCGACGAATACGCTTGATTTTCTAACCGAATCACGCGACCTCTTACCATTATATCAAATTCATCAAAACACTATGCAAAACTCATGCTTATAACTAAATGTAAACACTAACCTTGCAATGCTGAATCCATTGGATTTGCAGTCGTCGAGTTGCCTTACGTAATAATCAGGATGGACATCACGTCGTCGAACTTCCAATGCACTAATAACTCGTAGATAAGACTGATTTACCGAAACCGCGATAATTTATTATTATATGATGTTAATAACGTCAGACTAGAGCACTCGAGCACACTGTTCGCGTCAAAACTTGTCCTAAGCCGGCTAACAGCTGGTTGACTGCGCAGTGACCAGCTGACCGCAAAAATTATTTGTTGCAAAGCGCCACCCATGAACTAGAGTATAAACAATATGAATATAATGTTTAATTTGAATTAGAAGAATAGCATTTCATCATGACGAAATACTTAACATAAAGTGACATAAACTAATGTTGGAAATAAGACGCCGACTAATAAAACCTAGTCTTAAATAAAATACAGTCAAATTCATGTTGAAAAAACAGATAAAAGTTAAAGGAAGAAACGAATTACGTAATGTTGAGGAAAAGAAGTTGACAATTCTTTGGAATTGATGAATAGCACAGTGCGCGTTGTACCAAACAATTGAAAAAGAACTTTTCCACTCGCAGAAAAGGACCTTTTTGCACTGCGAGCGTTACGCAAATTAATCTTGTCACGGCGAACGAATATTTAAAATTCTACATCGTCTTCTGCTCTTTCCTCCTTTTCGTAGCAATAGATGTTTCTAAGTTAGTCCTGTTTATCCTGCTGATTCTGTTTTGAGTTTTCAACCAATCCTTCGAGAGCTATTAAGTCTGGAGCCATCACTATTAAGGATAGTTATCGAGGTATTGTAATGGCATGGAATTAACTGATTTTGTTTAAAGCATGCGCGAGCATTACGCATTAAAGTGCTAGAAGAAGACGTCTCAAGTTATGTCTGCGGCATTAGCGACTTGCGGCTGGAAATTTCGGCGGCGGCGGCGGCGTCGACGCCAACGGTGGCGTCGTACTTAGTTTCTGTGCAGCTGAAGTGTTCTCTCAAATGCACGCCGCCAACCACATCTTTAACTTCACATATATCAAGTTAATATCGCCGTTCCCGAATTATTCCCAAGTTTCCTCCAACGACGCCTCAATAATCCGTTGACAGCCCATTTGTTACGTATTGATTTTATACGATTACCTACGTATTTTCCAAATATCAAATGCCAAATTACTTTCAGCGACTGTCAAATAATTAAAGCCAATCTTAAAGCAATTATAATCGCACTTTTTACGCTGACAAATTATAATAAAAACTGAAAGCAAATTAACCCTGATGACGCCATTTGATTCCTTTTTTTTTTCGGGCGCTGGCCATTTAAAAGCGATACTTATTCCATTATTCACACACACACAGGGTGCCGCCCCTGAAAGACAAAAGCATTCGGGAGGAAGCAAAAACGTAAATCAACACGACGCACAAAAAAGACGCTCGTGATTTATTGCATCAACCGCTCGAGCATCAAACAAAATGAAGGGAAAAAAGGACAAACAAGGGCACAAAATGCATGCGTCGACGCGCACAAGTCCCAAAGAGTTTTTAAGAAGTTGGCCCGTGCCCGAAAAATACCCGCCAAAAAAACCATGACACTTTTTGGCATCCCGCCCTGCTCAGCACGTAAATAAGCCGCCCCTCGTAATTCATTACACGCGCGGAATGTCCGCGGATTAAGCGGTGACAGCCAGCGAAATATGCGTAATGCGAATATAATGTTGTTTTCGTATGTGGGAAAAGCAATACGATGCGTAGGCTCAGAAGACTTCACGAACGCTCAGAAAACTTTAAATGGACGTAAAACGTTTCAAGCGAGTTTTATTACGCTGAGCAAGTTTATGCAACGTTTGCTGCCGCCGACGAAGACGACGTAACGTCGTTGTGAACGAGGCGTGAAAATTAATGCGTCACTTAAATGTACCTTTCACCATTGCAAAATGAAATTTTAAATATTCAGATGACTGTTGCCGTTTTACTACTTGATTTTATTGCTTTTGCCTATTGAGCCTTTTTCCTTTTGTTATCGTACTCCAGCGCACATAAAACTGGAAATTTAATCATTGAATGTTATTAGCAAAACTTTATTAGTAAACTCTAATAGTTTAGGACAACATCAAAGCACCTGAAGAGGGACCGCAGGTACTACCACTCCGCAAACATTCTCCATTCGCATGTGATTTACATACTTACTTCCTCAAACTCTTCATCATGCAACCCCATAGAATATCCAGCGCTACCTTCCTTACTGGTTGATGCATATGTGGGTCGCTCTATTATATAAGCAAAAGTACGTATGTCATAATGGGATTCTAAATTAATTGCCCAAATGTTGTTACACAAGACGTGAGCTCAAAATATATCTACGTAAAGCCAAACAACCCCCTCCAGCCTTAAGGTGTGCAGTGGTGCCACGAGTGTTGAGTACGAAAGTTCAGCAACTCGGACACAAATCAGCTTTATGTATGTTTTGGGGTAATTGAGCATTAAGTCACTTAAAATCCACAAAACTAATTTAGAACCTAAATTATTTAAAGGTTACTTAATTTATTTTCTCCACTGCCAAATATGCGTTAAACTAGAAATGGATGATTGTAGAGATGAAAATATTATTCCTTAACGTTACCAGATAGGATAACAACATTATCAGCGTTCCAAGCATAATAATATTAAAGTAAAACAGCTGAATCGAAGAGAAACACTAACAAGCAGCTAAAGAAGCAAAACGCCAAAGTCGAAAATGATTGCTGACTGTGTTGTTTGATATTACATTGTGCGCGTTCGCACAAACTTATTAACTTAATTAATTAACTGCCGCCGCTGTTGCGGAAGATGTGGTACGATGTTGCGTTTTTGAGAATTCATTGCGCTCGATATTGTTTTAGCTGACAGCTTTGCAAC
Source organism: Aleochara curtula (assembly GCA_963978815.1). NCBI lineage: Eukaryota > Metazoa > Arthropoda > Insecta > Coleoptera > Staphylinidae > Aleochara > Aleochara curtula. The sequence goes on from OZ022219.1 coordinate 1,703,048, forward strand.
GCTGGCTTTCACGAGACAGCCAACATATCCGCGTTGCAATGTTTGGCTTTAATTCAATTATATTTGAGCGCAAGACTATTAACTGCTTGTAAAATCAAACGTCGTTGCTGTTTGTTTAGCGAGCTCCCGCTCGCGATTTAAACATGTGCAAGTTTATCCAGCAACAATATTTGTGTTCAAACAAGAACCACAATGTTTATTTTAAGTTTTCTTTTGAGATTTTGCCATATCCCTTGTTTGTTTTCCGGGTACCATCATTTACTATATTATAATGTATATTTTGATTGAGTAGTTTGATAATTAACAAGTTAAATAAATTTTCTAGTGCGCTCTAATTAAAATTATTTCTTCAGTAGCAGTCTTAATAAGATACAATTTGCACCTTATGTCTAGCAAAGTTCTTTAGTTTAACGTTGCATGCTTTTTCCGTGCTCCACTTTGTGATGCTGAAACACTTCTTTATCTCTGGTGGAACGCGAGACGCTTTTTCCGATTTCGTAGCATGTGCAGCTGGCTGCAGTAAATTCCGGCCAGCGCATGCAATTTCCCAATATAATTCATTTCCCAGTGGAAAAGTTTCCTCTTGCGCTGCGAATGACAAAGTTAAATTATCGCCTACTCGTTTAAATATTCCAGAGTGAATGCTACGATGACAAACATGAAAGAGTGAAACAAATTTCCACCTAGTAGTTCAGTTACAATTTGCGTCAATACAATTGATTCTCATCTATTCTACAAAATTGCATAAGATTTTTTCGCTGTGAGTGGCAATAAATTAAATCTTTGAAAGGAAGTAGAAGAAAATCTACCTGACATTTGAAGTAAACTTTTTCATCTTCGATTATCCAATCCAATCTAAGAGCAAATATTAACTCACTTATCAAAATCCATTTGGCGTTTTCGTTTCATATTTGTTTTTCGCTTGGATATTCCTGATTTTTTCTTTCCGCATCATTTCCACAAGAAGCACATGTTGTGCTTGTATGCAAGTAATATTTTTTTCTGAGCAATATGGCAACATCGACGACGACATGGACACAAAAGAAAAAGTACAAGAAGGAAACGGCTCGTATACGTGTTTTATCGATAATCAGTCAATTGAGTTTGTTCTATCCGCTTTTCTTTTTCCCTTCCAAATTCCACTTTCCAACTTTTTCATCATCGAATTCTCCGTATTTCCCTTCAACAATAGAATGAGGTGTTTTCTGCATTACTCGTCCTCGTCTTTATTGCATTTTTAAGGGTCGCATTTTACAATTATAAGTACAATACGTAAATGAGGAAACTAGAAGTGGCGCGCACGTAATAATGAGTTTTGTTGCATGACCCACATTTATATATCATAACAAACACCTCTATTAGTTTTTGAGGAATCACAAGACATGTGCCTAACACAAAATAGCATTCCATGCATCATAATTGCAGAAGAATTAAAGTCGCAAAGTTTTTGCACAGGTAGTTGTCAGCAACATTAATCGAATTTCATGTTCTGCGGAATTACAATTGCTGCATTTATAATGCTTCCTTGCAACAAATTTTTGGAATGACGCAAAGGCGACTAGGCGAAGAATGAGAAATAGTATTAAGAGGCTGTGAAACTTCTTGGTGTATAAGTTTCGCGTAAAGTTAACAACAATTTGCAACTGTTTTAAACTTGGCAAATTGCTTTACTCGCATCTTTCTTTCAACAATTTCCAAGTAGTATTTCGTTGGGTGAGGTTGCGTTCTTTTTATTCTCTCTGCTCAATGGGCATAAAGGCAAAACGAGAAAGATCATAAATCAGAATAAAATTCGTTCAATCATAAGCTAATCGCATTAGAGACGATTGAAAATTGACGTTTTCATTGTTTTCATTCATAACTTTTCAATTATTTTAATACGTTTCAAGTGCCTGCAAAAAACTCACTCACTTAGCATATTGCCTGCAAACTTTATTACGCTTTTTGTGCTCGGTTACCGCAATTTTCAAGTGAGATAGTATTTTACTTTTCTGGCAAAACGCAAAGTGTATTTGAATAACTTTGCGACTACTTCCGCTGCTTCGGCGATTTTTCCTTAATAATATTCTTTAAGTTTGCAGCGTGGAAGCGCACGGTCAGATTCAGATGATAAGCCTTTTGCGCGCACCCACTTCAAAGCGGAATAGCGCTTTCTTGCAAAACTAATTACGAAAGTAATAATTAAACGACTATGAACATTCGCTTAAAGAAGAAATGGGAAAAATGCGAATGAGGCGAATGATTTATGAATGTGACCAAGTTGGATTTGCATTAGTGAAATAGTTTAGAGCATAACTTTTCGACATCTGCGACTTTTATTTCGTTAATTATATTAACTGTCTAATATTTAATTATAAAATGCATATAACTAAATAAATTACTAAAGTTAATCTATAAAATTATTCATAATCATAAGTGCAAGACGCTAAAGTCATGCAACGTAGTATTGCATATATTTTATGAACATTTATGCCCAAATTCATCTCATTTAATATCACAATCATAATAATAACGATACGTATGTTCACCTAGCACGTATCACTATCTCGCCCGGAGTATTACACTTTTATACCTATGCATATTCATAAATATAAATTCTGTCCTGCATGGCGTATTCGTAGCAAGTGAGAGCCACTTTGAATTTATAGGTTGTGCTTCGCCGCTATGAAAATGATAATAAATTGATGCACATTTTCCATATTTGGTTAATATTTACTAATACGACATCATATGCGAAATGGAATGCGAACAAAATATGGCAATTTATTTGCGAGCTCGGTTGTAAAATGAGAATAAATTCTGCGGTGAATTAATTTGATGAAATATTTGTTTTAATATAAAATTTAAAAATTAAAATAAAACTAAAATATCTCATATATTTGATTAGGCCGTAATTGACTATGACAAGAGCAGTCCATAATAATAATAAAATTTTTGTTGAATTACGAATAAATTTTAATACAGAAACACAATTCACCTAGCGAAATATTTTAATTAAAATACTGCTTAATTTAACACTCATAAATATCACATTTGTGCATTTGTGAAATGATTTATGCAAAGGACTGCACCAGGACGAAAGGGGAAAATTTCAATTTGTTTTATAAATTTGCATATTTTACATGCATTGCACTAACAAAATAATAAATCTGAGTGCCTAACACGAGTAAAACACGCTCAACTGACCTCCTGTTATAGTCCTTTTAGAATTTTCTTCGTAACAAGTTTATTTGCGCTTTGTAAATTTTCAGTACGCAATGATTTATGGCTATGTAACAGTTGCGCAGATGTTTGTAACATGTTTATTTGCTTTGTCCTCTCTGCGCTTTTTTCCATTTCATAAGCGAAAATAATTTTATTAGATTCTGCTCTGCATTGCAAAAAAAGTGTAACACTTTGTAGAATTTTTTATTTTGTTTTATTCGAGTTCATTTGACTATTTTCTCTTATCTCTGAAAGGGGTTGCTTGCGCGAATGAAGAGAGCAAATCGTGTTTCAGTTGATTTTTTCCAAGTATCATCATTTTTTCGTCGTCATGCTCATCTTCATAGTGCAGCATCCCTTTTATCATTCGTTTTATCCGTTTCTTATCGCTTTAGGGCATGTACAGACTCGACGCGTATTGCCGTACAAGTCGGAATTGAATTACTGTTCATCTCTTCCAGCATTTCTGCTAGCTTCAGATGCGTATTGCGAGAAATACTTTTAGAGAAGGATTCACGTCTTATTCGTCATGATATCATTCTAATCCGATATGCATTTTAACCTAATGGTACTCTAAACAAAAGTTGTTAGAAATAGGAAAAATTGATATTTGTATTTGGATGTTGCATTTCTCATCCCTTGATCGTAAAATGCCAGGATCACGGTTCCCAGATATTTCTCGCTTGCTCCCGAATGTGTTCGGCGTAAAAAGTGCACACACTGCTGGAAAAAGTAGAATTCCATGGAGAGTGCAACGAGTTCTTCGTTCTTTATGCGCTATTGTAATCTCTCTTGCGGCGAGCGGCAGCGCGTACGTGGCCGGAGGCATTGATGGCGGTTCGTCCCAAAATTGCGCTAGCGCTCCGCATGCGGAATACGCTTTATTATGCGCCGTTCGAGTCGTAATAACATTAGGAGTCGTTTTGTTACAAATTTTTATATACTTGAGATATTACAATAAGCGCAAGGAATGTCGAATGAGGCATAAACGAGACGAGCACGCCACCAAAGCACAAATAAGACATTTTTCGCGTTCGCCGAATATTCACCGAGTGGAGAGAAAATAAAAAAATGAAGGAGCAAAACTCTAAAATGGAGAAAAACGCAATGTAAAAATGTTGATCTACATAACTGTAAAATTTTCATTTCGAGCGCAATTTTTGTTTTGATAAGAGAAAATATTCAAGGCGATTTTAACAATCACACGAAATAGGGTGGTTTGGCAGAATAAATTAAATATGAAAATATTCCATCAAAATTTCCGATAATGTCTTAAAAGACTTTTTAGTCTAATAAAAAAACAAAATACATATTTATAAGAATGCCATTCTTTTCATGACGTTTCGTTCAAACATTTTAAGCTTTTCTTATTTGCATACATGATATATGCGTATTTTTTACACACACTCGAGATAATTCACTCTTTTGACATGTATGACAGTGACTTTCATCCTGCGCATAAACACTGAAAATGCGAAGAAAATACGATGAAGCCTAGCAAATTTTAAGTGCTTTTTCATACAAGATGAATAAGCAAAATATAAGAAAAGATTCATTTTATATATGCGAATACGCATAAAACGAGCATAACAGTCATTTTTCTTTGCGAAATCGTATTTTATAGTGGCTCCAGAGCTTTACACATCCTTTGTCTATGACCTTGATGTCCTTTCGAGGATTTCAGAATAGCCGTGTGAAAAACACATTCAGAAATACCTTGGTGATAAAATTGATTTTAATATTGAATTAATTTTCAATAAAGCACTATTTTATGTGTTGTGAAATATGGCCTGGCCTGGTTAAATAATAAAAATTGAATTCAATTTCAACGCCAAAAACACTCTGCTACCTTGGGCAAATAAAATTTTGTTTTTGAAATGGTAGCAAAACAAGTCGGTATTATTTTTCCAGCCAGCGAAGGCAAATTTTTCATGATTACTGCATGATTAATACGAGCCATATGTCAACACATTTCGCCTGCCCTAAAATTTACGAGAAAATTTACGACGAATAAAATATCCTCTCTTTTATTGGATATAAATGCGCATCGATGCTGCAACAATGCTGTGTTGCATTTGCATCAAGGGTTTGTTTATTCGCTTCCTGAGTGGATTCTGCCTATTTTCGAGAGTAACATGTTTGTCCACTGCATATTAATACACTTCACCAAACATAAACAGTACCAAATATCTGTAAATATTGTTAAATTACTCGAAACAATTCAAAATAATGTAATAATGCAGATGATTTAATTGGGCATTTTAGTTTTTAAAAATGTTGAAATTGTTTGAAGCACTCATTGGATAGAAGAGTTTTTCATATTTCAAAAGCGTGTTACATTCCGGACGACATTGTCCATTTCATTTGGCCGCAGATTTACGTTGCATTCATTTATTGGCTTTTCGCGTTTGCATTTTTCTCGACGGTTTTTAATGTTTCGCATTGTTGTTGCCTGTTATTATCCTTGAAATCCAGTCAAAAATGACAAGCCATATTGCATTTTTTCCAGTAGGCTTTTGTACTTTTTGTTGCTTTCCATTTACGTCCGAATTTGTTTTTCGTATTTTAGGAAGTAAAAGTTCAATTGGAAAGTCAATTTTCAATTTTTATTTGTCTGTTATTATTTAATAAATAAAATTTGTTATTTTTATTTCATGCCACAAAAAAAAATAGCTTGAAGCATGTGATAATTAAATTAAAACATTAAAATCTCAATATAGTAAAATTACCATAAATTCTCCTGGACGTAAAACCTTTGATAAAGCTTGTTTCGTACAGTTGTGGAGAGTATTTAATTATTCCTATGAAAGTTCTAAAGCGTTTTATCTAAATATAACCAGAGCACACAAATTGAGTCCGTGTCTCCACAAAGGCATCCTCTTTGAATATGCAGCAGCCATGTGACCGGTTTACCATGAAACACCATCAGCCGTGACAGCTTTCTGCGCTGCTGGGCGCTCACTGTGATAATGGCAAACTTTTGGAGCGCGTCGCGTCGACGCCGCCGCCGAAAATTTCATAGACAAGCAGATAAAGCGCCCGAAAATTACCCAATCTCAGTTAGCACTTCATCGCCACTTAAACTCCCTGCTCACCTTTTGCGCCTCCGGAACTTTACACATGCGGACGCCAGAGATTAATATTATTATGTGGTGACGTGAATTATCGAGCGTTGATAACGCAACGCCAGAATGTTATCTTCCTGTAATGGGCAATTACCTGCTTTCCCTCTTAATTTAAACCGCGGAACGCAATGTGCTCGAAAAATTGATAACACTAATTCACCGCATTCAATAATTCACTTTGTTATTGCAAGTGCGAAAGTTGTAAAAGAAGCGGCAGTTATGATGATGGGGATGCTCATGCATGAAGGCTCGCGCTGAGAATTTATTAAAGTGCGCACAAATGAAAAATTCATGTCGAGATTATAATTAAAGTTGCGGCCGTAGTTTTATGAAGCAAGCGACAGGAAATTTTTATCTGTCACAAGCTCGTGCAAGCGAGAGATGCGCCCTGGAATGAATGAAGATTTTTTCATGTTTCTTCTAGCCATGAAGAAAGCGCATCTGATAAATAAATCAAGATGTAATTTATTTTATACAGCTAAACAACGGCCACTTTTCTTTGTTAGCACTCAAATTTATTTCTCTTCTTTGAGTGCAAGCTGTGAATAAATTAAATGAGGCCAACCGGAAGTAGAAAGGACGACTATTAAGTTCTTTACCTATTGATTGAGTTTCTAATAGCTTTAATTCCTTTTCCGGTACCTAAGTGTTTGAAGGCTCGTTAATCATGAAATTTCATTTTGACGCATTGCGCAAGCAAACAAATTGTATTCATGTTAATGGAGTGCGCTTCAATTAGTTGATCTAATAAAACATAAATTGCTTTATTGTTTGTCAAATATATTGATTGATTAGCTTTCCTTGTATCCAATTAACTCATTATTTATTCATTTGCAAATCGAAGTAGCATAATATTTTGATCAAACTGTATAGTAAAAATTTAAAAGCTTATTAAAGCATTTCAGATAAATAACATTTGCAGCAAATTATTTTTTAAATTAATTTTTAATGACGATGCTAGTTCAGCAATCTCTTTACTATGGTTTTACTGTATTTAATCTTGAGTTATTAAATCAATATAAACGTAAATTTTATAGTGTCTTGGATCGATCACATGAGGAAAACCCAAAATCTTTGGAAAACAAAACCTTTTCCTTTATGATGAGAAAATCATTGTTTGATTTATTAGAGCATCACTACCTCAAGCTGAAATCTTTACCATTTCCATGGTGAATGCGTTATCCTTACATCCCTGTATTTATTTCCCACGTCGTGTTAACTTTTTTCACTAGGCTGGGAATCTATGCCTTCGCAAAACCCATTTGCGAATCTGCTTCCACCTCTGGAAACACATTTTGCACCCTACACTTTCCACCTGTATTTCGAGCATTACAAATAACTCAATTCTTATAGCTTTTTTCCTGCTAGCAACGATAGAAAAGCACCATATAACAAGCACAACTGAAACGGTTTCAAGCAAATATTTTAGCGAATATATATTTTTTGCAAATGCTGTATGCAAAGTAAGGGGGTTTGAAAAATGCTGCACTTAAATGCATGTTAAAGGCGGCGTAAGTAAACACGTTTATTATGCATGGTGAAAATTGCAACAATAACCAAATAGAATGGCAACTTTTTGATGGCAACAACAACATCGTGCGCACAATATGTGGGCTCAGGCACTTTCATGAAAATATTGTGCCATCCAATCCATTGCCATCCATTCAAGAGCCGGAGCGCGCTTCAACAATTTACGGCAAACTTATAAAAATGTATGCGGCGTCGATGCAGGGCCGATGCATTGTGCCACAAACGTGTCCCGTCAATGCAGCAGGATTCCCCGTTACGCCAGCATTGAATCGACGTCACACGGGGATCGATTTCAATCTCGTTTTACTATGAGCGCACGTAAATCGCAAGCAATCGCTCTCCTTCGTCACACATCGAATTTTATATCGAAAGTTATTTCGGAGTTTTATTAAAATATTTATAACATGTTTAATTTCACGACTAACGCTGAAAAGCAGTTAAAGGTAAAATAAGTTTTGCATTGCAACAAGAAATTTGAAAAATTCATTCACGGTTCAAAACAATTTATTGGCGAAAAATGATTCGTATAAAAGATAATTTACAGTGAGGAAGTTAAGTACGTACATAAAACGACATATTTTTTGGTTGGTTTTTGCGGACATTAAAAAGTTTCCTTTAAAAAACTTTCTGAAAGTACTAAAGCACCTTAGCGAAAAAATACGTTAAAGAAGGACGCACAAATGCAATGGAAAAACTTGGCTTGAAATCGCAGCAGCGAAGAGAACAAAGAATCAAAGTATATCGAAGTTGAAACTTCCAGATTTTTACCCACAACAGTCGAAAAAGTACCATTAACCGCCTGATAACGATCGGGGAATATGTTTTCTTCCGCTTCCTTTTCTTTAACCGTTGGAAAACATGAAGAAGCAACCAGGAGCGGAAGTACAATCCTATTTATTTCATTATGAGTAAATTCTTAACAAGTGATTTGTAACAGTTAATAAAAAATCATATTTTTTTGTTGTTTTCAGAATGCTCTTACGGCAGTATGCAGTCTCCTGGTGGTTAATATTAATCTGGCTAAATCCGGGAGAGACAATGTGTCCACATGAATGCACATGCCGGCCCAACGAAAAAGGACGAAGGAAAGTGTCCTGTACGATGGGTGGCATGGTGGATCCGCTGCCGACGGCGGAAATGTCATCCGACATGGAGGTGCTGGAGATCAGCGCGCCGGAGAGCAACTGGAATATCTTGACGCTTGGCCAACTCTTCCAGAACTTCAAGTCCCTGCAAGAATTATACGTGCATCGATCGTCCCTCGGCGGAATTGGGATGCATGCATTTTGGGGAGTGCCATCATTGCGTATTCTTCAGCTGCCTTGCAACAACATCACCACCGTGCTGGATCACAACTTTCGCGGGCTCGTCAACCTCGTCGAACTGAATCTCGAGTGGAACCGCATCGACCGCCTCCCTATTGGCGCATTTCGCCATTTATCCGAGCTGCGCGTTCTCAACCTGGAGCACAATCAGATCTCCGAGCTCGTGCCGAAAGTGTTTGTCAAGCTGAGTAAACTCGAAGTACTCAAGCTCAGCGCGAATCCGCTCGTCGAACTTGATCCGGAAGTCTTCAAAGACATTCTCGTGAGTTACAGTGCATCATAGACATTGATTTTGCTTAATTAGTTTGATTTGTTGCATCATGATCAATTACGCAGGAGTAATTTGCTTAATCTATAGAGTGTTGCAGATTGTGATTACAAATTATTAATGAGATCTAAATTCCATAGCGAAAGATAAAGTTTTGGTCATTCTAATGTGTTTGGGTTACGCGATTAATATCACAGTTGGACGCTGTCCAAACATTGAACATCTTTTGACCTCTTACCAGCAGCACTAACATTGCCAAACGAAAAACATTCCTGGAATTGGCGATCCAAATGCTGGCTGCTTTTCTAAACTTTCAAATTGCTAGCGTTGAGAAATTCACTGCGCAAGTACTTTGTTGAACTAAAAATCAATGTCTAGCACTTTTGGCAACACTCTTGCCATTGCTAAATCGGCACATTCTTGTTTTCGTTCTTCCATAGCTGATTATAACTGATTTCAAATGGTTAATGTCATCGTTGTCTTCATAAATATCACTCATAACTTGTCTTCGTACTTTATCATAGTTCAGAAACTAAATGACAAATCACATCACTTTTGACTATTCCCAATGGGGACTTTTCTTCAAAGTTTTGAATTAAGCGAAGTTTGAGTTCGTTGCCTTTTCAAAATTAGGTGATAGGTTTTATGATTTAATAATCGTGTATTTTTACAGGAATTACGAGTATTCCAATGTAGAAATTGCGGTCTGCGTAGAATCAACACCCAAATCTATCACCTGCTGCCTTATATGACCCACCTGGATCTGGGCTACAATCGGATGCAGTTCCTGGATAGCGATGAATTTGTGGATCTTCACCGACTACGAGTACTAAAATTGGACGGTAATCAACTTCCAGTGGTGCTTGAACGGACATTTGTGAATAATGTGCATTTGCGCGTTTTGTGCCTGGCGCGTAATCGCCTCGCGAAGATCACCAACACTGCCTTTCTCAACCTCACCAATCTGGTTGAGCTGGATATCGGATACAACAAACTGGACCGGCTAGATGCCGAGTCACTACATCCAATTGCAGATAAACTTCAAAAACTCATAATAAGCGGTAACAATTTCGGATATAATGTGATTAAACTGATCCTGCAAATAGTGCAACATGTTACTGATCTGGAAATGGCCAGTTTAAAATTAAAGGACATTTCCAAAGGTCTCCTGCCTGCTCATATTCAACATTTGAATCTTTCAAGTAATCGACTGAGTAACTTAAGCGCACAATCCCTACCTGAGCAGCTTGTCACCTTAGATCTACGAAGCAATGCATTTCGAGGACTTAGTGAACATACTTTAGTGAGACTCGAACGCATAAAGATTGTGCATCTCGGGAATAATTCCTGGACGTGTGATTTGTGTCATATTTCGCCAATGTTGTTTCGCGTAAACACGTCAGCAATTCTTGCAAATGTTACATGTGCAGCGCCTAAAAAATTACGAGGGACAAGGCTCAGTGCTTTGAGCTATGAAGAAGTGACTCAGTGCGGGGAGGAATCCCTTGGTGAATCTGAATTATCAAATTTTGTGAGGAATAAACTCGGGCTTATTGTGGGCGCAGCAGGCCTGTTGCTCTTTCTTATTATTTGTATCCTTTTTGTGGTTGTCTCCTGCGTGCGGAGACATGCGACGAGGAATGCGGATATTAAAGCAAAAGAAGTGCGTACCAGAGAGATCCGCATGGACTCGACAGCCACAGCCATTTTTGTCGGCGGCGGCAAAAACGAAATCAGCTTCAAATTCCCGCTGGATTTGCCTGAGCGAAAGTTATCGGTGAGTACCATCGACGAGATGAAGAAGGAATCAACGTCTGGCGTTTGCGCTCTGCCCAATGGCAATGCGGTGGGCACGGGGATTTGAAATTTGCTCATGCTTTTTATCAGTTCAACTAATTCGTAAAAAAAAACTGTAAATAGTGTTTAATATCTATGAATGTTGTACAAAGAGTTAAGAAACCAAAGAGTAAAATATAATTACAAAAAAGTATTATTCATACATAATATTTTTTCTGCATACTTTGCTTTAATACTATCAAGAAAATAGACAAAATTAAAAATAATAATTAAAACACCTGGTATAGAGAATAAGGTAAAAAAATAATGTCGGATTGGCTTAATGGGCGATAAATTTTGCGGTAAAATATTTTTATGCGCGCATTTTACAGTTACGCTATTTTTTGAGGGGGCTGTACGTTAAAATTGCAGGAATTTCTCGATTTTAGCTGATTTTATTTTTATTCATCATTTTTATTTCCATCGTATGACAGTTTATGACGTTTTTTGCAATGTTTGCAATATTTTTGAGTGTCGCGCGCATCAATATTGCTGACCATTAAACTGTCCAAATTTTATGTTTATTTTCGAAATTAGTTTGCTAATGGAAATTTGAACAATCTTTGTGTCTTCTTGCACCTGTCAAATTCTTTGGTGCAGCACTGCATCACACGCAAATGCAACAAGGGAAAAGCGCCGGATTTCCAGATTGCTTCGTACAACATTGCTGAATGCGCGCGAAGAAAGAAAAGTTGCTTTGTCGTTTCCTCCGCGTCGCGCACCGTCATCTTTTTACTCGTCTTAGCAGTACAACAACGGCTTCGTGCGTATTTGCACTGTGTCATGCATTTCCTTGCCCTCCTTGCGTTCTTGCATTCAGTTTCCTTGCAGAAAGCAAACAGGCAGAAATCACGTGCAGACTTCAGCAGCACATGAAGTTCTTGTGCGCTCAGCCGAAGAAATTCTTTCAACGTCAACGTCTTCCCGACTTATATTTGATATCGTCAGGGCTTTATTTATACGGAGCCATACTGAGAGTTTGAATAAACACACCCTTGCAATTACCTTTCAACAAATTATTAATTATCAAATCTCCAAATAGTATGCCAACTAAATCAGCAGAGTAATTTTAGTTAGAAAAAACTCAATTTGGCGTAGGAAAAGTTTTTGTTTGATATAAAGCTTGTTGAATGATATTGGCCTGGAACTAACAACCCGTAAGCAAGAATATGAGGTTAAGGAAGTATCTTGAAAGTGGCTGAAAGCAACAGCAAGCGGACTGATTTCTTGAAGCAAGCGCGCGTATTCAGCGAATAGCACTAGCGCTCACTGCTAACTATTTGTGACACTATTCAGCACCGTTTGAATGTCCTTCATTATCAATAATAGCGTGCGGGGTGGCATGAATGTTTGCATACGCGTACGAGTGCAGACGTCATGCGACGTGAAAGCATTTCAAAGTCGAGTGGCGGCGTTAATTTTAATTCAGCGAGCACCGGCAAGATTTATTCAAACTAATTAAGTATACGTTGCTCCGCAATGCATGAGAAATTTCTTAGAAGTGTTTGCACAAGCGAACAAAACAAATACACATAACGCATGCAGAATGCGGACTTATGCTATTAGTCTTGAATTTACTTAATGTATATTCTGCGTGATGAAATGCTATTTAAATATTTTCATTATTATTTGCTAAATATTCTATTTTAGTTAAACACATCTCATCAAATATAGTTTTAGTCATATCAAAATTAAATTTACATCTGTGTAATAATTTCTATTCCATGTTTTTACTTCTTATTACTGAAATTATACCCAGATGGCCCTAACAATTATTTGAGAATTACTCGAGCAACAAGATGAGTTTAAATAAGAGCAACGTAGACCTTTTCTTCTTCTTGCTTGCCGCCTGGAGCGTTCGTTGATGTTGTAATCTTCACTTCACATGGCGTCCCATATGGAATTCCGGGCTAAATCCCGACCAATTATGAGTACGCAGTGTTAGTGCTCCTCGTTGGGCGTTCGCAAGCAGCACTTAACAATTACTTGTACAATTACTTTCAAATAACTCCACATAATCTGAAATTAATTGCGGTTGCATGCGATTTTTCAATTGCCGTTACGCAGGAGCAATTTTAATTAACTTTCATTTAGTAAATATTCTAAAAATCAATACGGAATAGAAAGCAAAGTATGCAGAAAAATAATCAAACTAATATTACATTCGTGGACAAATGCTCAAATAAAAATATTGAATATGAATAACTGAGTAAATGAACAAAACGTGTAATACAATAATTTATAGCATTGGAAATGTGTAATTGAAGTATGAATAATGAAACATTGTGAAAACATGCACATATCGATAATATCTTTAAATTAAATTTATAATCAATAAAAATGCAATTACTGTACCAACAATAAACGCACGTACATTAAATGTAATAGTTGTGTACCTTTCACTCATCATTTAATTAAAGATATGTACATTTCATATATTTTGAGATGGATTGGTAATGTATGTACTCATGTGAACTGAAATCAAGTAAATTAATTTAAGTTGATTAATTGGCGAATTAATTAGCTGATGCCTACATAACAACTCACCCTTCAGTCAACCTATATCTTGAATCTATAAAACGATTAATTAACTGCGAAATTAAGTTCGTGAACTTTAACGCAGGAAACCAATTGAATGGAATCACGAAAGCAGACAAATCTGAATGAGATGAAGGAGATATTGAAAAGACACTTCTCAATTGAATAAAAGCTCGGATGCAAAATAAATCCAATTATTTTAATGAGCTGTGAAGCTTTCATTTAATTTGAAACTTTTCTCTGGCTATTTATGCTCGTACTATATAGTTAATTAATTATTATAATAATAGTTGGTTATAAAAGTTGTGTGCATTGTTCCATGGTGAATTAATTAAATAATGAATAATTTATGGGACCATATAATTCCAAGTAAATGTACTTGTTAATTAAAATATTGCTTGTTTTGTTAATTAATGCATAATGGATATAAAAAATAATACAAAAATATTAACCAAAAATACATTACCGAGGACATCAATCAATCAATCAACCAATCAAACTGCAAAGCAAATTTGTACATGAATATGGGCATTGTTGTTATGACAAATATTTGTTACTTATTCAATTGATTATTAAGCATTAATTATTATAATTAACTAAAATGTTATTCACATATAAACTCGATTATTACCAAAAATGAAAAATGAAGTGAGGCACGTAGATTAATGGCAAAATATATAGAAATGATAATATTGAATTTTAATTATGGAATTTGTGTGTACATAAAATAAAAATAAATTCAATATTTACCATGTAAATATGTAAACTGTTTTGTATTTTAATATTCAAATTCATAAGTAATTAACGAATTATACATATAGACGTGTTTGATGGAATGAAAAAGTACTTGTCTGAAATATTAAAGTAAATTAAATGATTGATAAAAAATATCAGCATGAATTGTATAAATACAAAGTATTAATATTGATTTACAATGTATATAAATTTGTATATAATCAAATTGTTTATCGAACATCAAATTATTTATATTGAATAACTGAATAGAAAAAATTGAATAGTTGATTTTTTATTGCATAAATTTTTATTTATCGATGTGTTATTGTACGTTACGTCAAACGGAAAGTTTTGAATGTAAATTTTGTAAATAATTAATAAATAAAAAATATTAAATAAAGAATCAGATTATTATTGCCCGTTTATTGCTGTGTAAAAAAACTTCCAGGTTGTCGTTAATGTTTTTTCACTTAGTTACTTGAAGAGCAGCTCGTCAATCGTTAGACTAATAATGAGGCTTCTGGATGTTGGCATGTCTGAGGACAGAAAGCGGTGAAATAGCCGCTGCCGCCACCGCCCGACGTTGCCGCCAATTCGCCAATTCAAGCGAAGAATTACTGCACACTTGACCGACTCCAAAGGTAGGAAGAAGCGTTTTCGCTGAACATTTAACGAGCTATTTTAGTGGCACTTCGTTCCCTGTAATTTAGAACTTTGCCACCCGGACCGCTGACGCTAACCGTATGGACCTTTGGGTTGTCGTTCGTCCTTATCATCCCTTCTTAAAAACAACGCCTCTAATATCTTCCGGATAACAATGGTGTCATCTTCATTCGTTGTTATTATCATGTCTCGGAAATGACTTTGTTTAATTAACCTCGCGGTTAAGTATCAAGTTTACTCCACTTTTTTAATTAATATTAAAACATTATCCTTGCAATATATTTGATATTTTGTGAATTTAAATACAAGAGCTGTATATTTAATTTTTGACAAGTGAAGTCCTTTTATTACCAAAACTGTGAGAGTACAACAAAACTCTTCAACACGTCGAGGAATGTTGACGTTAAAGTCGCATGCATTCATGCGTGAAAATGCATCATTTAGTGTATATTTGCTTTGCTGGCAGAGCATTGTTATGCAGTGAATATTTCGTTGTGCATTCATTTTGCTCATTTTATTCAGTTTATTTAGTTTATGCGCTCCGTCGTTCGGCGGCGAGTGCGGCGCTCTTAAGCTGCAGCGAAAGTTGGAGTTTTAATTAATTCGCGTTTTCGCGTTATAAATTTTCCGATACATCGCCAAAATATAACGGGCGCCGAACGTAAACGTGCACGACGGGCCCTCCAAGTGTGTTTAACTTAAATTTCCAACGAGCGTACGTACGGCCAACAACTTTCTAATTAAAATCCGACTTAATTTGATCGCTTAATTCGCAGAATTTCCCCCAAAAGTTTACTAATTTTCGAATGACTCTGTTTGCACATAAAAACATATCATATTTTAGGTGGAACTCTCTAACCAGGTATCTATAGATTTTCAACTATAGAAGTCTTTCTTCACCTGTGAAGATATTATTTGTATTTTTAATAAAACAAATGGCATCAGAAAAAGAACAATTTGATTATGCAGTGTGGTTTTAGTAGCTTTGCTTGAAATCGTATTTTCAAATGTTTACGAGACTCGCGGGTCTCGGATCTCACGAGAGAAAGGAATTTTCGCGTTGTCATATTTCACCTTCATAATAAATTTCGCCATCATCATATATCATGCAGTTTAACGCGCGCGAGGATCACCAAACAGTTCGAGTCTCTCGGTTTTGCGTTGTTCTGTCCTATCCCGACTACAAGAACAACCCCATGATGCTACTGAAATGACAACATTGCATTGGACTCGTTTCGTCCAAGATTATAACGTCATTCTTTATTAGGTTTTATATCAATCTATTTTGAGTTGAAAACGCAGAGATCTTCATTAGTTTTATTCGTGATATAATTCCAACATAATTTATATTTTTATCCTGTTAACCCTTTGAACAAAACAAATTGGATCCTTTTTTAGGTCAAATTAGCTTCTTCGAAATTGAAATATATTGAAGCCATTCACAGACAAATCGTGAAAATTGTGCGAAATTGATTTTAACGCCGAGATGAAATTATTACGAGGGCCAGCAGCGTACTCGGGCTATACGCTCAAGGATTTTCCTTAGAAAAGTAAATAAAAGTGAAATATCTTCACTCGAATTGCCGCCGACATAACGCATGCCATCGCTGAAAAGCATTCACTTATGTGTGCAGCCGGAGGTTCACCTCTTCGCACTGGGGGTGGCGGCTGAATGGAAAAAGAGTCAATTCGTGTGGTCATTCCGAAGTCAATATTGCCTCAATAATTCCATTTCCCGCACTTCCGACGTTACCCGCCTCCGGCTTCTCTTAGTAATATTTTTTTAACTTTTACATTTCTCTTCCCACGTTGATTTTTCATATATTTTATTAATGTCCAAATTAATTATCCTTTAAATCCCCAGTAAAATTCAATTTCAAAATATATTATAATTATATGTGTTTAAAAAGTCCTTACAAGTAATTTGCACAACTTAACTACATTTATGAAACACTCTATAGAACATGATGACAAGTTATTATTGTATTTATTTTCAGTAGGCAATTGCTTTTGATGGGTAAAAAGGTCTGAAGAAGAACTCCATTTAGAATGTCATTATCCTTTTTTATAGTTCACGTTTTATAAGGGGTCACAGCATAACTTTTATCAAAACTTACTTAATGCACGTTTCTGACAAAACTTAGCCTTGTGCCAATTTAATTTAGGAAGAATAATAAGTAATACTCACAGTATCACACCTACGAAGAGTTATAGCAAAAGTTATAGCAAAATACTTAATAATATTTACATTTTGATCGCATTGATAAGATGTTACAAATGTTTCTCCTTAAGGAATTGCATGTAATTTAAGCCTCCTTGTTTCGTTTCATTAGGGAACTGTTGCTATTGATTGCATTTGCCAGTTGGGCGCAACTGAAGTGTTGGATAGCTGGCTCGTATATCCATAAGTAAAGCAGTTGTAATTTAGAGACCTTGTGCAAGTTGCTAACTTGCTACAAACAAGTTGCACCCTAACACAAGGAATAGTGGTGCTAGTGATACCGTTAGCACTCACCTGACCGAGAACATTCGACGCAATGTTCGAACATGACCTCCGAACACTGGTGGGCAATAAACGAACAGGGCGCAAGTTAGGCTCCTGCTGAAATATGCAAAGCCGATTGTGCCCTGTGTTGCCGCCACCGCCACGGACGCCCAGCATAAACCCGCACTGCGCGTGACCCATAAACGAGAATCCCTTGTAGGCTGTGCCGTTTTGTGCCCATCGTCGATGTTTGCTGGATTTGCAGTTGTTGAGTTATTGATGTTCATCTATGAGTGTTCGAGTCTTTAATTAAGATTTAGCATAAGCTTAACTGCATTAGAACACGTAATTTACATCAACAGATTTAAGCGCATTTAATAAAATTATTCAGGAAGCCCTAGAAATAATGAAACAAACGAATCCAAAAAATTGGCAGAGATAAAAACTTGCGTATTATTGTACTAGCAAAAATACAGAATAAATTAACATATTTAGCATAAAGAGCGAAGTCTTAGGAAGGACCAACTTTTTAAAACACTTTCCTTCCTCTATTACACGCTTAAGAAACACTTACTTCTCGCGGAAAGTAAAAATAAAGCAAGCAAAGCAATTTACGCGCACAATAAATCACAAAGTTTAAATTATTCTTTGGAAGATCGCTATTAAAATGATTTAGCCACGCAATATTTGCACGTATTTTCCTTACGTGCGCAAAACTGGCACGTAATAAAGAATCGAGTCATCTCGGATGCAAAGCCAAATTAACGTTGCGTACCTGCGCTTCAAGCGCTTAATTAACAACTTGTTAATTGTTTAAATTAGATTTAAATCAAGTCCGATGTCACGAATCCTCTAGCGAATGTGCTCGCGCGTGATTTAAATGAAACTCCGTATCAGATGTCGATGCAAATTCAAATTCCGCTGAGCGAATTGAAATTCAAAATCGCATAATTCAAAAGTTAGGCCATCGCGGACGTGCGTATTGGTTATGAACCCTTTTGTATTATTTTGTTTGCAATTTGAAATATCGTACAGTTGAACCAACTTAATACGATCAACAAGTATTAGTGTTTTGGAAGATGTGATATTTTTAAATAGTTGTAGAAAAAAGACAACTGTATTTATTTTCTATGCATCCCAGTTATCCAGGAAACTATGCGAGGAATACCAACTTGGGTGGTTTAGGGGTTAAATCGTAGAAGGATGAGTAGTTTGCGTACGTGGCATGCACGTGCTATGCGCGGATCGACGCCAGAATTTCTAATAAAAGACGTGTACGCATCGCCGCCATATAATCTCGCGCTCGATTTGCACGTAGCCTATTATTTTCGAAATATGAAAACTTTTCAACTCTTCTGCCAAGAAGATTCAGCCCTCGTCTTGCTCCTGCTTGTGCGTGGTTTTCTATATAGAAAAGTGGAAAATCAAGCAGTTTACTAGCTCGATCCACTACTTCAAAGACTATTGCTTAAGACTTGGAAAATTCAATAAGTTTTAACTCATCGTATTTTAGAGCATTTAAGTAGATTGAATTTGACTTTCCTTTTCTTGTTTAAGTAAATACTAAAAATATTTTATTACTGTAGTAAAGGTGTGTATATTATTATTAATTTTATAAATATTTCATCCCTTAATTTAAAAAATATACCTGTATAAAATTTTCATTTTATGTTGCTATATTCTTGACGCGTGTAAACGATACATAAGCAACGCCTACAACACCCTTCATCTTTTCATCTCTTCAGCACCCTTTAAACGCGTACTCGTACGAGTTTTTTATGAAGTAGACGCCAATATTCTTCATCGTACATCCCTTACGTACATAAATAAATTCGGTGCTTATTCCGTTTCTGCGGTACAACATAAAAAATCTTTCTTCTTACCTGTAACCACCAAAAATCTTCATTTTATCATTTTTACATCCGCTCCTGTCTAGCTTGAAAATAACTACAGAGTGTTCTCCTTCATTCAATAAACCGACGTCCTCCTCCTTGTTTTTTCTCAAGAGGGCGTTTTATACGTGATTATATTGAGTTTAAAAGTCATAA
Source organism: Aleochara curtula (assembly GCA_963978815.1). Taxonomy (NCBI): domain Eukaryota; kingdom Metazoa; phylum Arthropoda; class Insecta; order Coleoptera; family Staphylinidae; genus Aleochara; species Aleochara curtula. Next base: position 1,722,805 of record OZ022219.1, read on the forward strand.
GAATGATTGAAAGTTTTTATATTGAATTTTTTTGCCACACGAATTCAATTTATAAACGCCGAATAAAATGTGGAAAGTTTTGCGGTGGCTTTTTGTTCGTGTGGTTTATGCTGAGAATGCAGGAAGTGCGTGCCTGTAATGTTGGTTTTTCGGGAATTTTTAGCGCTGCTACGTGATATAAAAAAGAGAGGAAATGGTCGACAAGATGCTGAAATTGACGTAAACGCAAAATCATTGTCACGTTATGTTTTAACAAAAAGACAACTTTTGTACATTTAACTTTCATAAATCTTAAAAATTACGCCGGTGTTTCAACAGTGACAAAAATTCATCTGAAGTTGACATTTCATTAGGGCTTTGTGTAAGGACCCAAAACTTTTCAACGAGTTGGGTGATGGTTACTTATTAATGTGTAGTACGTACATTCCTGAATAAGTTCTTACACTATGACCAACATAGTTATAGTCATGAAAGGTAAACTTAACCATAAATAGTCTAAGCATATTTTAAGATGAATGGTTAACATGTTTCAAGCTTACGAGAAGTTTAATATGTTCAATAATTGTATTAGAAAATAGGGAATTTTAAGATTAATTCGTTAAAGAAATAAAAACCTTATCAAACTGAATACTTTGCATGTTAGGAATGCTAATTGAGTTTTAAGTTTTTATGTAATACTTGAACATGCAACAAAAACTAAAAGTTGAAAAATTAACATGATAGTTTCAAGTTACGAATGCATCCAACAAATTTGCGATACACCAATTTACTTCTTTGTAAGACTTGTGAAAAAATCAGGAATTTTGATGATATCTTTAATACTTTTCGAGATATTAATAAAATTAGATCACATTTCTTATCACAGAAATTGTGTTCTTAAATTAGTGATACAGAGTTTCAGATTTCATTACCTTCCTAAATTGAAATGCTAACGTATTTTTAAATTAGCGAAATTCACGCTGGCTACAAATTTCAATTGAAATTCATGTTCTAACCACTTTAGTCAAATTTGTTAAAATTCGCAGAACTGCGAGTGTAGAACAAGTTAATGCACTTACGCATTGCACCTTCTTGAGATGGAGGAAGCGTCCATTTGGCAAGCAGGAAAATTAACTAATTAACACAAACCGGCAACTTGCAAATGGCATGGAACGCAGGCGGTTTTCCTCAAGCGCTTGGCGAGAGGACACCAAGCGCGAACAGTTTTCACTTCTTGGGCAAGACGTGTACGAAATGGCACTTCTCTAATTTCTATGACTTACTCATGGATGCATCCAGCAAGGACAGATAAGTAGTTATTGCACTTAGAGCACTCTCTCACGTTGCAGTTGTCTCCATTGAAAACAAGAAGATGTTTGCCAAAATAACACGTGCATCAAATTGACTGCCAAACAAGCTCGCTACCCGAAATTGAGTTCGCCTATATATTTCTGAATTAATTAAATTTCCGCACAATGCGCGCGCCAAACCACCCACACGTAAATCAATCAACTTCAATAAAACTCATTAATTAGACGAGCACGTTGCCAAGGTGAATTTGGAAAAAGTGCAAAAAAGAACTCAAGGTGGAGAATGTTTAAAAAGTTTTGAAACGAAAACGAAAACATGGATGAAATTAACAGAATTAAAAAAGTCATTCGATTTTCTTAATTAACCTAGTTATGCCAGGTGAACGTCAAAAGTCATCGCATAACTTTCGAAAATGAGAACGAAAGAGGAACGAATATTAGGTGAAAATCTTATTAAGTATCTAATTATTTTCAATTACCCAACGGCATTTCCGTGATTTATTTTCAGCTGCAGAAAGTTTTAAATGATTTCATCTCTAAATCAATACGCACCTAATTATCCAATCACTCTTTGGATTTAGATTAGCATTCGGTTGAATTCGAGGGTTCCACTCTGCATTTCCCAACAGTATCCCTCAAACTCCCTAACATTCCCTGATTGTGCATGCAAAAAATGCTTTCCACGTATTTCACACAATTACATTCCGCACTTCATACCGCAGTGTCCAGGATTAAACAGGGACGAGATTAACACAAGCCCCAAAAGGGTTGGACAACATGTCGCATGTGGAATACTCGCAAATACGTTTCGGTTTAAGGTTACAAACACATCATCTCTACATTCGCATTTTTCCACATCGCTCTCGCACACACCTGGGGTGGTGTGTCCTTTTCCGTACGTTAAATTCGGAATTCATCCAAAGGAATTTAAAGGATGCTGATCATGTTTTATCAACCAACAGCGTCCAAGTGTCCTTTTGTTTTGTACCGTTCCCGCATTTTAGTAAATGGGACCAGTGTCCTTCTGGTCCTCAAGGATGCGAAACGGGAATGGATATTGTATCAATACTCTTCGGATAATTCGAATATTTGTTTTAGTGCTCGATTCGGGGATGCGGTGTGTTTGCGTGTGTTCTTCATCCCTTCGCCAATGAATCGTCCCGTCGAGGAGCAAGAAATGCTTGTAATGCTTTTGCCCGAAATTAACATAACCACTCGGGCAAATAATCAAGCAACAAGCAGTTGTTGCTTATTTAAACTCTGCTTTTTGTGCTTTCCACTAATGTTTGCACTTGTAATTAAAATAACTTTAATTAAATCTTGTGGTTTTCAGTTTGTAATAGCGATTTACTTCTTCTACTCAACTTCCACGAAATGTATTCGATTTTTTTAGTTAATCAGTCGTTTGAAAGTAGGTACCTACATTTTACTTCAGTTCAAATAAGCATGCTTTGCGTTTTATTCCACATCAAATAAGCAGCGGGTTTTTCTCGAACGCTAATGTTAACGTTATTCAGCGTTGAATCAAATGCGATGCGTTTTCTTCCCTTACTTCGTCGGTTCGTTTGCGTTCCCTTTGAGCTGAATTATAGCAAACAGAATGATAGCAATCCGGTGCGCATTGCGCAATGCGCTCGATATACTTCAGCATTCGCTATTGAATCTCTCCAAGGAACGAGCGCTCGCGTTGTGTGTGCAGGCACGAAGTGGCACTGGGACGACCCATGAAACTGAAGCATTTCTTATCTATTCTAATTACCTTCAGCGAGCACTCTCTGCCAAGTCGTCCCGCCGTATCATTACGATGATCGTCCTTCCATTAGTGATTAGAAATCAATAGCTTCCTTCCGTTACACCGAGTCCTAACATAATAAACTTTTCCGCCATAAAATCTACAAATAAATTAATATTCATTATCTGCTTTTAAAATATATCAATATGAATATGACTTATTCTTCAAGCACCAAGAATAAGCATCAACACTCTGTATTTTATGAAAAGTAATAAATAACAAATGACATGAAATTAATTAAATTGCCCACGTCTAGTTGTCAGAGAAGGGAATGCAAATGAAATCAAAATAAAATTGCAAATATTAATTTTAAATTAAACTCACTGCAGCGCAGTTTGAGAGACGCTGAGGTGGACAGAACAGGATGAGGAAATGCAGCCGCGTAATGCGAAAGTAATGAGAAAGTTGGAAAATTATTTCGAATGACATCGCAATGAGAGGATGGTCCATGAAGAAATTGTTTTCCATAAAATATGCAAGATGTTTGTTCAGCTTCAGTATAAATTGCAAAATTATTGTACGTGATATTTATTAAATCATATTATCTATTCCTAACTGCTAATTTTATAATAAGTGTCTCCATAAATCATTGTAGTAAACCATCAACAAGTAATTTCGTGATGAAATAGAAATGCTGAAATAGTTTTGTCTTTACCTCAACGTACTTGAATTGCATTGGTTAAGAAACAAAACTCACCGAACGTCTTCAACAGTCGAATGGAGACCGAGCAGCCAGGATGACCACGCTTTTCGAGCTATCAACATTTGTTACTGCTCGTGCGAGTTGTTCGAGCAGTTACCAGTCGACGACAGTGCTCTGGCAATACTTGTTACTTTATGTTATATTGAAGTTGTTGTTGTTGTTGGAAGTTGTTTCGAGTGCTCGAACACGATCTTCAAGCGGGTTGCGTTATCAGTGACGATGCACGATGGTCAGTACTTGTAAATTATTAAACAGCACTAGAGTGCAACAAGACTTTAATATAAACGAATCGATCAAACGTTTTAAGTATACCGTTCAATTGTGGAATAATACTAGATAATTCTCATGCAATTATTCAATTAATCCTGACCAAAGTTAAATAGTTAGATAAATAATTTCCTGACCCAGTTCCATCGTTTTGCACTTTTTGCTTTTCATTACCTATAGTGGTTCGTGTTTGTGGGGATAACTTGAGTAAAATATGCAACATGGAAAGCGTTTTGTTTCCCGAGCAGGAAAAGGGATGCCTTCCTCATCCTTTCAGACGCGGTATCGTATGCATAATCCTCAACGAATTTATCCTGTACGCTACTAAAATGTTTTCCTGGTTTTGAATTTGTATACACACGTATTTTTATACTCTAAAGTAGTATTCTTACAATTCAACCGTATGAGTTCTATACACACGCCTGAACATACAAACGAGAAGCGGTAAATAAAACCTTCGCATCGGCCAAACAGCTCCATGCACCAAGAGAGCTGAAAAGAAAGAAAAATCACGTTGCACAATCCACTGACAGCTGACACATTGAATAGTTGTTTGTTATATGTTTGCATATTATATCCATATAGTGCTGAATTATAATCTGCAATTTATTCATAAAACTGCATGCATTTTTAAGTTTTGTAATCTTTCTACTCACATCAATCAACTGAAATATTTAATAAGTTACTGACATTAATCAAATTTCTTATCAACTTTAAGCGTAAGAATTACACAAAGTATCTATTAGACTTTTCAGACTCAAAATGGCGTGGCATGAATTGGCATTTGATTTTTTAATCATTTCACTTAATCTCGCAAAGTTCTAAAACGACTTCATCTTTTAATCCGGACCTCCGAAACGGCAGCGATGGCGTCAGACAACTTTTAACGCTACGTCTTCCTCCACTCTTACTGCCTGCGCTAGCCATCCATGAAAAATGATGGCATAATCATCATTCCTTATGCTCGCACTTTGATGTGGCATCTTCTCATCCGCTTTTTGCTTCCTCGAGGGTTACAACGTAATCATATCGTTCCGCCGACGAATGCTGACCCCCTAAAAAACTTACGCGCCAATTTCGAGCTTCATTTTTATTAATTAAAAAGTAATTATGTGGTGTCAAAATTTCCAATTAATTAATTTTTGCCATGTTTTCAGTTGCACTTTGAAGAAATATGCAGAGACTTTCAAATATGCATTTCAAAAATGCAAGAGAGTTTGACATTCTTTGCATTTTTTCCTTATTAATTTATCAAATATTTCTTTCACAAGATTTATGAAGGTACGCAAAAAATGATCAAACATTTATAATTATAACTGATTTAATATCAAATCTAATAAGCCAAAACGCCTTTTCATGCGTCATACTCCCGTGTGGCGGGACGGCAAAGAAAAAGGGCAAAATTCATTTGATACATCGAACGTCTTGCTGATACAACTCGATGAAAAGAATGATTGATAGCGCTTCTTTCATGCGCTGGCCGCAAGCGTGGCCGATTCAAAAAGATGATTATACTCGCTGATAGACGTCGAATTGAGCGCAAAACCAACAACCAGTTGAAGAAGAGACGAAGCATCGCAGCATCAGACGCAAGATGTTATCCTCTTTGGCCGCACCACGCTTCGTGCTCTTACACTAACTAATCTTTACTAATCTTGTTCAGCAGCAGCGACGGCAACGCGAGTTTGGATTCCGGCTGTAACTGGATAACTAATCGATTCGATCATTAGGTATTAAGCACGCTATTGGTTGCGGCTCATTTCCTCTCCTTACCATTCAACGATCGCTGATATGAAAAACGTTTAATTAATTATTATTTTCCTCAACCATGCAGCGATTTTAAACTTTTCTTATCATTGCAGTTTAATGCAAGAAGTTTCTACATAAATAAATATTTCAAAGTGAATGCTACATGAATAAGGGCAAAATCAGTTTATTGTTGAGAAGCGAAAGGAAATTATGAACTAACTGAATAAACAACAGGCTATTGATGATCGCACATTAGCAATCGATTCATTGGCGATTCCACAAGGGTGCCATCGATACGCAAGTTGTGCGGTTGAATGCGGGCAATTGGAGGTGGCTACGGCAGCAACACCGATGCCGCACCGCCATAAGCACTTGACGCATTCGAACGCAACCCCAGCGGGCTTTCGCGCTTCGGGACATTCCGACCAACTTGTTATTGCGCGTTAATCAAAAGATTATGTATTGCCAATTACATCTAAATTCCTCAGTGATATGTTAGATTACACTGATAAACGATGTTTAGAAGATGACAAACGCAGGGGAAAATATTTACATATTAAGTAAGTGATACCACAGATTCATAAGTTCATAAGTTTTATTACATATTATGAAATTAGCAAAAATATTTATCGAGGTCCAGGGTACAAGTTGAGCCTAGAGAGATCGGTAGAAAAATCATAAATACCCTGATTAGCCCTTTGCGGTGGCTTAAATTCGCAGTTAACGCTATGTCCGAAGAACTCTTTTCCCAGTCCTTTCCAGGTACAGCCCCGACCAGTATTGCGGCAAGGAAACACCAGTAATGAATGCAATCTTTCCATATGAAAGGCTCTTAAAGGCTTGTCGAAATCCGCACGGCACACGGGACATTGTATCACTCTTGGAGTGCAACGAACACAGCAACAATGTCCATTATCACATTGATAGATGCGCGGATGCATGTAGCACTTGCAGACCATGCACTCAAAATGTTTAACGATTTTGGTGTTTAACTGTTGTGTATATGATTGTGGTGTTAGGGCGTCTGATCCATCCATCCATGTTGGTGGAGCATCGTCCGCACCACCAAGGATTCTCTTTAGATTTGCGTACTGGGCTAGCTCCACTTGAAACGTGCCAGGTTTCGTAGCTGACCATACTTCATTTCTTTGATAATTTGGTTCATCAGCAGATTTCGGTTTGGGCTTTGCTCCATTAATCAACCCCGGGTGGGTTCGTTTTTTTAAAGGCAAGCATTTCTTTGCTACCACAAACCTAAGCTTTGGCTTGGGCATTGCCTTTGTTGTTGTAGTACGATTTTCACAGGTTTGTGACATTATGTATATTAGGATTAAGGTAGAACTGTTGAAATTTACTAAAGGTATGTTGTGTCGTTAAGTGTACGATGAATACTAAAATAAATGCTTTAACTACCTGCGTTTTATAGAAATTTATAGCGCCCCCTAAGAACGAAATTATAGTAATTTCTTGTAAAATCTTGAGATAATTTAATTCAACATGCTGGAGGGTTAATAAATTATTTCTTCAGCCCGGTCAAAGAAAAATTCGTTACGACAATTTCTCTATGATAAATTATAAAACAACAGAATCTTAGCCAAGACAGACGAAGACCAATTCTATTTTTATATGAATGATTCTTCTCCTTCGTGAACAGAAATAATGTTTAAATTCTGTTTAAATACTATTTAAAATTAGAAATATTTATGGCATATCGCAAATGTCATGCTTAAAAAAATTCAAAAAATCAACTGAATATATTATTATATTCGACACCAGCCAAATAATTTCAACAAAATGTTTGGGGACAATTCTTTATTCAAAGCATTAGAATAATATGAAAACTTAAAGAATAATACAAAATTTAATACTATCAAAAATAATGATAATTCAAGTAACTATATAAAATGCGAGTTATATCAATAATAAAATAATATTCAATCACTACTACCTCCTTCATTTTCAGACAATGCAGTACGAGGAACAATCTTAATTGTATAATGAAAACAACCATTGGTTGAACAATGTTTCACCATATCCTTATGAAAAAGTATACAATTGTCATATGAAATTTTTGGAATTTCACCTATCTGTAAAACTGAACAGTTATTTCTTATAATACGACGATTCTCAGGATCAATCATGTCCTCCAGATGAACTTGATAGTCATATTCAATATGACTATCTTGCTTATTCTCCAACATCATGTGAAAAATGACCCAACGCAGTAAACCTGTGGTGAAATTATTTTCCGCCAAAAATATGAAATATTGGCCAAAGACTGAAAACAATTTCACTGAATTTAAATTATGTTGGTATTCGCCAAAGCTAAAATAAGAACAATGGAGCCTCCTCGCCGAGACTTGATAATACGAATTCATATGGTTGACTTGACAATGCAGGCTCAGCCCTTCTGGTCGATCAAACCACGCGCATTCTCCAAAGGCCTTGAACGGACAATGAATGCATCCGAATGAACAGTGGATCTCGTGATTTTCGATATCGCAACCACGGAAAGCTTCTGTACATCCTCGGTTCTTAAACTTACATGGGAATCGTAGCTTATGATGCAAGTTTTCCATGACAAAAGTCCTTGTCGGTGGAAACAACACAGCATTACACTCGTGGCATTTCCCCAACCGGCGTTTGCAGTTTTTGCACAGTGAATGCCCCTCGGCGCATTGGAAGATTGGGGGGTGCATGTGTTGAGAACACGCAGGACATAAGAATTCAACAATAAGTGATGCGTTGATCGAGTTCACACTGTTCTCTTGTTCCGATAATATTTCATCGGTACTTGTCGAGCTTGATTGCTCAATTTGCGTGTTACTTGCACCTGATTCTTCATTGGCACTAGTTGTTGAATTCGAGCTACTTAGTGCAGAATCTTGAATAATAGTAATTGCTGAATTTGAACTACTTGATGAAGATTCCTCAGCAGTCGTAAATGTTGCGTTTGAGGTACTTGGACGAGATTCCTCACTGGAAGTTACTATTGAACTTGAGCTGCTTGGACCGGATCTCTCATTGGCACTTTCCATTTTGAATAAGAATTTACACTATGATTTAACACACTTCTAAGTATTGTAAGGAATGGATCTACGGTGACGAATAAACTCGCAGCCGTTTAAATAACTACGTATACTCGGTTCAATTTCTATAATTATGAATTATACAGGCCCTCTACAATTAGGCAGGTTCTAAGGTACTAATTCATTGGTATTAGGTATGTACATATTTATTATAGCAATTAAACCCCATAATCCCCCACATAGACATCCATTTTTGATGGATACGTAATTTAATTGTCTGATTCTTCACTTTCTTCTTCTTCTTCATCTTCTTCAACTTCTTCCTCGCAGGCAAAGACTAGTCTGTACCATGGCGTTCGAGGATCGGTCCCTAGCAAACGTACTCTTGTTGAGCACTTCTTCCAACGACGTCTCTCCGCTTGGTATGACCATATTGGTTTATTGAAAGGACAAGTTTCTTCATGATCCAGTATATCAAGGCTTTCTTCCCACTTATCACATCCACGATGACTATTCTTGCACGGAAATGATAATCGCATATGTTTCATTTCCAATTCCCGACAACGATACATGCCCACAATGCTTGAATGGCATGTTGGACATTCGTTAAGATTCCACCAGCAATCAAAGCATGCTTTATGACCTTTACCACAATGGAAAATTGGCCAGTGCATGTACTCAGAACAAAGCTTACATTCAAACTCTTCGAGCGCCTTTAACTTTTCTTCATCTCCCTTAACGTGAAATCCGTTGGTTTTAGCAGTAGCCATAACGACGATAATACTCACACGGTCAACTCAATGATACTCTTACAAAGTAACTTTGTACAATGATTTCTAGCATAGGGTCTTGATTATTTAAATAAAACTGCCGCCGAATGATAGTAATTAAAAGCTGGCTATTTCCCCAAGTCACCACAAGGAGAAATAGATATACATTTATTTGAAATTGTCGAATTCAATAACATTATTATAATTTTTTCAATGCAACACATGGTTATGTTTAGTAAGACTACAATTATACAATTTAAAATATGTTAAGATTGCTAATCCTCAGATTAAAAGTGACATTAAAAGAGATTAACTTAGGTATAAAATTTCCCAGGTTTATCGGATTTACGATTTGCTACAATTAGAGCGTTATTGCCTGCCATTAGTAGAACTACCATTAATAGTAGAATCCCTTCTTCTCCTTTGCTTTTCAAGATACCTCCTTAATAACACGCGACATGCTGGGCACTCCTTGTAAACGGCAATGCATTTTGTACACATCTTGTGCCCACTATTACAATAGACAACAGCACCACGTATGCGCCCCTCGCAAAGCAAGCATAATTTAATTGATGATGAGACTAAGTTATCGCCCACTGAATTTCGTTTATTTGGAGTAAAATTTTTATCTTTACTATTCATTATTTCTGACTACTTTTAATATTGCTGGTCCGTACGAGATTAATTTCTGACTTTTGTTAAGCTTCTCTGCTAACTCGCCATGCGTTCAACTACAACTAAAATGTTGATTTCAATATACAAAATTGATTTTGTGATATTGAGGCAAAATGTCAAGATCATGCGCTCTACTAAGCAAATTTGAACAACAATTTTTGGATGATTCCCTATATTCTGAATTATTTTATTTAAGTCTTCTTAATCATTAAACTCTCATCAAGTTATAGAATACGATAAATTAAAATAAATGTCTCGACTTGGGAAAATAACCAGCTTGTATTTAAAAGTAAATATTGTTTGTATTTCAGCATTTATTAATTTTTTTTTACTTTTGCAAATGTAAATATACATTTGGAGAAATACACCAGTTTAATTATAAACTTGGTTTACATCAATACCTTATTTACGCAGAACATCTTATAAACCACGAAGATAATTTTTGTCTATACTATTTAAATACAATTAAAACTAAATATAAATAACGTATTATAATCATGCAAGTATACATCTAAATCTTGTATAATATACTATGAAGTCACATCTATTTGAATCCTTTTTTTACGATCAGGTAAATTATTAACTAGAGTTTTATTCATTGCCTTCTGACAACGCAAAGTCTGTGATTCTCTGAACAATCTTGACTGTGTAAGTCAGGTCATTATCTTTGCAAAAGTCTTTAACCATGTCATAGTGCGTAAAGACAAACTGTTGATTATTGATGACCTCCTCCTCGCCGAGCATCAGACGCGGACAGACACCTTTCACAGCCAATTTGTGCCCGTGCTCCTGTTGATTCTGTATATCAATGATAAAGTCATAATAGTCGCCAGACTCTCCGCGAGGTTCAGTAACTATGCGGAAGACACACCAACGCATAAAGCCGGTGGTGAAATTAATCTCCCAGACGCATTTGAAGATCTCTTTGAATGCCGAGAAGATCATGTAGTAAGTCGCTGATGCTGCCGTCCCATCACGCAGGAAATTCGAGCAAGTCAGACGCTGAATGTTAGATAGGAAGATGTTGTTTGGATGATGCTCCTTACAATGGTCGACAATGCCCTTGGATCGTCCGTACCATGGACAGTTATTGAGCACTTTCAATGGACACGCCGAGCCACCGTAGTTGCATTGAAACTCATGGTCTTCGATGTCAGCTCCCTGGATTTCTGTTTTGCAACCTTGATCACGATACTTGCAGGGAAAGAACAACTTCGCGTGTAGTTTCTCTAGCACAAAGCTGCGAGCGGATGTGTTCAAAACCTGGCGGCAAGTTGGGCACACCTTCAACTTCCTGTAGCAATCCTTGCAGCAGCTGTGTCCGATCGCACATTGCCGTATTGGCGGATGCATGAATTGCGTGCATACCGGGCATTCAAATTCCAGAAGGAGCTCTTCCATCAAGTATTCAGATTTATGAAAAGCCATTGTGATCAATCGAAGTCAATGAATATCGTAAATTAACGTTATATTCCAAACGTTTTCTTTGTTAAGATGCAATTAATAATCTTGGTTTTTTTTACTAAATTTGTAGATTGAATCTGCAAATTACGTTTACAAATTAGCGAACCATAGATTGTACGCAATGAAAGATGTACTTACATTAATACAAATTAATTTAATGATCAAGCACGTGGAAAATGGACGGAGCACTAGACAATCACAAACAAGCACTGGCAAAATTTTTGAGGTGTGCAAAAACCAAAGACGATCTTGCTGAATGATAACTTTGACGAAACGCGGCTGCGTACAATCCGAAAAATAACTGAATCGGCGCAAATATGTATAATAGCTGAGACCATAAATTTCATATGCAACCACTGACGCTGCGCTACCTGGTGTTGGCTTTAAGGGTAGTAAATTATAGCAATTTCAAAGTGTGAATGTTATAATTTGAAAAAGTGGCGCCAACTATGTTTCATTTTGAATAAAGTAATTATAAAATTAATTAATCATTTGTTAGGAGTTAATTAGTTGATGGTAGTTGGTTTTGGGGTTTTACTAGTTTAGTTGGTTTTCGGTTAGGTTCGTTGGGCATACGGTTAGAAATGATTTATAAACTCTGAGAAAGTGGCAGTCATGTAACCACAAATTTCTTCTTCAACGACGCGAGAGGTGTACGTTGCATGCATGTGGAATTCACCATCCAGCAATATGAGAAGAACTCCAACGTTGCTTGCCGCAACCAACCCACTGATAACACCTCAAGATTATTTGTTATACGCCCGCTTTCCCGGTTTGCGGATGATATATGACCTTTGCTCAACTCCATATTATTCCCACGGATTAATATCACCTAGACTGACGTAACAATCAAATTTTTCTTAATTGTTTATGCACAGTCATCGGAAAAATGTACTGTAAAATGAAATGAAATCATTTTAGAAGATTTCAACTGACGTCATCAATCGTTCACTTATAAACACTGAACGCGTTTAGACTTAATAAAAACGTCTGATATTAACTCGATCCAGTTCTTCCGGATCATTAATTGACGAAAATTATAATATCCACGACGTCGCAGATGATTGATGAAGAGCAGTCATGGGCCTCGCTTGATGGCTGGCATGCCGCCGTCTCACCCGATTGTGACTTGCATCCCTGTTCCGCCCTTTCAGCCACTGCCGCCTGCCAAGACGAAGTTCGCTCCACGGCCAAAAAGACGATTACGCACCACCACATCTTCAGCGCGCACGAGATTAAAAGCTACTTAACTTGTCGCTCTGCATACGCTGCGGAGGCGGCGATTTGCATATATAGTTTTTTGTGACAATTTCCGCAGGGGAGTTTCGGGCGCAAAACACACTCGAGCGCCAAATCGACGTCGTTTTGGGTCAACGATTTGTCACGCCGTGTCATTTTTCATCCCTGTTGCGAGGATTCATCCTTATGACTCAATCAAATCACTGTTTCCAAAAAACGTTTAATAACAAGCCCTACGTATCGCAAAAACTATCTGAAGAGAAATTCGAAACTTTTGTGTTTGGAGCGCTGCCAATGATATCGTTGGATTATTTCTTGTTTCACTGTTGCGAACTTTGCATTTTTTATGTTAATCCAATGTATATCCGAGAGGTGAATGAAAAGCGCAATAACAAGCGCGTTAAAATGTGCTAGCGAGCATTTTGTATCAAAGAAACCAGCCGAGGCTTCTTTTTAATGAGCAAGCTCCCAAGAACAAATTACATCAATTACTACGGGAAGAGCGCTCCTTCTCTTCTTCGCGTTTGTTGGTGGCCCTTGGCGCGATCTCTCCCACCGTTTAATAATTGCACCGCGTTTGTTGCACGAAGCCAGAAGAGACATGCGAGACGCAGTCGGGTTTCATTAATAATTCAAACGTATTATACTAAACCGTCCTTGCTCTTCGCTTCAAACAAATACGCAACATAGCTGTTCGGGTTGAATCAACACGACAAGACGAAGAAGAGAAAAAAAGTGTTTAAATCGTCTGGAAATTGTATAATTAAACACGAACGCCTAAAAGAATTTACATGCGATAAAATTTTATATCTACTTTATTTCTGTGGCTCATTTATTATAAAAAATACTTTTTAAGTACTTTCGTAATATAAATCCCTAATTTTTCCAAGAGACGTTCAAAGAAACAGAAATAGCTCTTAAAATACAATTGAAACATTTGATGGAACTTTTTTCGTCGGCAACACGCTCCAAGACAAATTAACGACGGAATGCTCTGATTAAATTCGAAACGCGTGTCACGCCTGCCGCCCCCGCGCGAATGAAGAATATACGCGACACTTGCGTTGCACATTAATAAATCAGTTGCGCGCAATCGACTTTCGAATGCGAAAGGTATTGCAACGCAATTCGCAAATTGCGAGCAACAAAGCAGTAAAAGCCCTCCCGACAATAAACGAGCGCCCTTCCTGACAGCATCCGAATTAATTCTTCAGCGCCAACAAGCGCAAACAATGACGCGCGCAAGACGCATTGAATTTTTGGTCCTCCCTTTGTTTCTTTCATTTGATTATTTATTCCACAATTAAATTTCAACAATTGAACCAATTCTTTGTTTTGCCCGCGTTAATTACTGCGTTTGCGGAGAGAAAAAGAGACTGAATTACTTATCGCGCACGTAATGAATACAATTGGATTATGAACAATTAGCGTTCCGTGCTGAAAAATGTTGTATGTATAAAGTTTCTTGGCAAATGATAACAATAAAAGTTTATCCGCGCAAATGCCGCGTGCTTTCGGCGACTGGGTATTATCATTTGCTGAAAGTTGTTTGTCCTCGGTACGTGCATCTCCCGCACGTGAAAAAGGGTTGAACAACGTATGTGTGCAACATGGTGGAATGAACTTGCATGCATTTGCATACCTATGCTAAGGATACGTATTCAACACGCCAAGGATGCACTTTTCAACGAATTGCATGGCTAAATTGAGCAATTTCATGCGGAATTGTTACTGAATGTAGCAATTTTTCTCGTCTGGAATTAGATTATTAGTTGTACATGTAAGAAAAATGTATAATCATGTATTACCATTAAACAGTTTTCCAATTTACTTTGATAATCATGAACATAATTAATTTTTGTTCCATAATGCCTTTTCGCAATGTTTACTGACATATTAATTAAACTACTTATGTTAATTTAACTCAAAACGACTAAATGTTGTTATGCGAAATAATATTCAATTTCATTTATTTGATTTATGAAATAATACAAATTATAAATGCATAATACAATTATAACATATAATAAATAATTCTAGTCCATAATGATATAGGTATAACCATTCAATTTTATAATCAACAATATTAATTATGTAAAATGATATGTAACTATAGAAATATTACATTTTCCATTAACTGAAACTACAAAGTTTTTATTAAAGTAAATACAACGTATACATTACGTTATTTTTTCAATTGGTGTGCATACATTTGTATAAAATATGTTTGAAATGATTAAAACTGAAAATGTTTGCTTAATCATTCAAAATGCATGTAGCGAGGCATGCATTAGCATTTGAGCATTTTTCTTCGGCTCGCATACTTTTCGGAATAATATATGAGCATGCATGGAAATGCAGGAGCGCCGCGTACTGCAAGAGCCTGTTTAATGCATTTCGCCAATCAATCATCTGGCATTTTCCACTTTCCGCGCTGCTGCTGGCGAGCTGCATGTACCTGTGCATCGCATGAAAAACGTGTATATTTGTTAAATTATGCAAAAACATTGCATGACATCCGCACAATGCACACACAACAAACTGCACGAATAAAAATATTAAAACTTTCTAGTCCTCCTTGTTGCTCGTGAAAAATTACGCCGACTCTAAATACACATTCGCTATTCCCCTTATTCCTTTGACTAATGTAAATGAATTTTGGAATCAGTCACCCTAATTAACAAATACTTTTGGTCTATTATAAAACACGCAATTTAAACTCTTTAAAAACTCTTCGTTTAGCAAGAGCAACAGTTATTAAATGTTGTTTATTTCTTTGTGGAGATTTAATGGTATTTAATATGAAATTTTGGAGACTTGGTATGTGAAAAACCTTCTGGTTAAATCACTACTCACAACTAAAAGTGTGATAAAAAAGCATGAAGGAAATATACATAAATACTAGTCCTGCGTCGGCGCGACATGCACAACAAGGAATCCCCAACAAGGGGGGAATATTACACATTGCCCTCGGGTTCCCGACGATGTGCAAATGCCTCCCAAAAGAAGAATATTCCATTATGGAGCGCGCGAGAGTCCCGGTGCTATTGCGTCATGTCGCGTTAGGCGGATGTCAACCATCTACACATTCTACCAGTTTGTTCAATGCGCGACCAAAAAAAGCTTATATTTCATGTAACATATCCAAAAAGGTATAGTCAAACCCCTCTGCCTTTGAACTATACATGAAATAAATTAAAAACTATGTCAAACAAGTAAACACATTATTAAAATACTGCTTCGAAAATTTGCGTTGTATAAAAATTGTTAAATTTTCCCAGAATAAAAGATACATTTTTGTTTCTTAGTATCTTTTCTTAGTAAGTCGCATGATTTATACGAGTTTAAAGAACAGCACCTTATATGCAAAAATTCCAGCCTTTATTAGATCACATTTACGCGTCCAAATATCACACCAGCGCCCGCTCCAACGTCCCAAGTGCTCGCTCCTTTTTCCAAATATCCTCGCAGTCCTTGAGAATAAGTTGAGTCCATCTACTGCGGCACGCCTAAGCCTCTTCATCTTGAGCGCGTCGGAGTGCAATAAGAACGCACTCCCTACTAGTGTTTCAAGTGTCTTCAAAAAATAAATGTCACTCGGCGAACTTCACTCGTCGTTTGGACGGCATTCAAAGTGTGTTGATAGAGGAAAAAAGAGACGTTGCATGCAAATGCACACATTTCACAAGTGAAAAAATGTGATATGATGCATAAATGTCGCTGGCGTTTTACGTTTTTTGTTTTCCGCGCATGCATGCAAAGTTTCAACGGCTTTTTGGCCCTTGTGCCCTGTTTTTGAATGCGACGCGATGTGGCTCGCCGCCCCATGCGAGTGTATTGTTTCCAGAGCGGTCATTCAAACAAACACTTTGGACTTTACTAGAGTTCCACGTTGGTTTTTCCTTCGCTTTGTCTCGCTACTTTTGTTATTGTTCAAGCGACGAATGAATGCGCGATGAATACGCGTTTGAAAAGTTTGCCACGTTTGCATTTATGCAATGGCGAGAGTAAACATGAAATGCTTTTATACCTACGTGACGTGTGAGTTTATTTTAGTATTAATAAACAAATAAGCAAAGTGAAGTTGAGTAAAAATAATATTCAAAAATCAATCTTGCGATTGTCACATTTAGATCAAATGAAAAAGGATTAGATAAGTCAAGAAACAGCATACGAATGCCTTTTTTGCGTTGATAGGGCGGCGAAAGGAACGAAAACAAAGAAAAACAAAGTTTAAATCGTTTATTTGATGACGGAGCACATCATCACAAGCGTATCATACGATAAGCGGAAGTGATGAAAAAACCCTCATCAATCATGGGAAACGAATGGGTACTGGCAGCAACATCACCATCGCCTGCTGACGGATTCGAAAAGAATCTTGCCAATTTTCGTACTGCAGCACCAGAAGCCGTGCTATCAGCCAGCAGCCTACACTTATCGCGATCAAGTCAAGAGAGAATTTAGATGCATCGAAATCGCTTTTAGCTTTCATATCAGCCGCCATTATCTTTATTAACATACTCTTAACTCCCGTAACTCCATGAAAATGGTTATATTTAAAAATGTAAATAGTACATACAACAAATTGATTAATTTCGTTTCTCTAAATCGTGCTTAAAATCCTACTTGATTTTTGTTCCGTATAGCACGCGCTTTTTCCAAAATCTTTGCTCGCTTATGTCCTAAATCAGGTGGAATGACTTTAGCCTGTGATTTACGCCTCTTTTCTTCCATTATTCTCTTGTATGTCTGGTCACGTTGAGCGAACCATTCACGATAATACATGTTGCAAAGAAGGTGTCTGATAATTGGTTCGGGATCCTCATAGTGTACTTCGAAAGGCTTGACTTTCCTTTTAACCACATCAGACGAAATTAGCATATTTTTCGGACGAATGGGTCGTGTTGGTTCCCATTTTTGAAAAGTGGCTTTCCAGCGTGAATCCATCAATCAATTTTATTTTACACAGTTGATTTAATTTTTAAACACCTCAATCACCCCAAAAAGATTCTTAAGAAATCATTAGAAATTTATCTGTCAACTTTAAATGACATTTGCTTGTCAAACAGTGAAAATTATTGACTGCATGTGAAACATAAAGTTTTCAAGGCGAGGTAACCTAATTGTGAAGACAAGGATTTCCTCTTCCTGTTGTTGCTTGTGCAAAATTGACACATTTTACGCAAACAGCGCACGTTATTCGAAAGAATCAGATAATTGCAGTTATTTTACGATGTTGATGGGATGTATGTGATGCGCCAGCATATTTTCCACGCCGATATAGTTTTCATCTCGTCGTCGCATAACTTTTCCCCGTTTTCCAAGTTGCGCGCCTGTCGTATCATAACAATATTGGCCTCGTTATGGACGAAGTAAGTAATGCTGCGGTTCAGTTTACCGGATAATGCGGCGTACATACGTTTCTGCGCTCGTCTGGAGTCTGTCCTCGTGCGCTCCAAGTGCCCAGTTCCTAGTTCCGAATGCTTCCTTTTAGGTGGTATATACATATAGCAAAAGATAGATATGCGGGCTCCAAATGTGTGCCCGGCATCATTTCCAACGCCAAACTGCCGTTTCGATAGGACGTACGTGTTTGGAATCGCGCCAGCGAGTTTGCTAAAGACATTCGCCCAGTCACAACTTGCGCCGCCCGTACAACTGTGCGAATAAAACTTTCTCAAATAATATTTTAAGGATCCATGAGTATTTTACTCAAGCATGTTTTGTTTCCCGAATACAGATACCTAAATTAAATTTAGCATTAGCTCGTTAATTATTCACTCATAATAATTATTTAATAAATTTGGGCATTCACCGAACCAATTCCAAATAAACAAAAACCGCAGATCAGTAACGTTTAATATTTTAACGAAGCACACGATTCCAGTGTATTTGTATTATTTAGTTATGTGATTTATTTTCCAATCGAGTAGAGGAGCTTCTAACGCAAACAAATGCCAGCGCTCATGTGAAGGCTGGAATCAAGAGAATCGGGATCAATTTATGTGCATATTTGCTCAATCGGACAAGTAAATAACTCATGTGTTCAAACCAGCATGACTTGTTTGAATATTCACCGGGATTAATTAATTAATCCTAATTCGCTACAAAATATTAAATTATTTAATGATAGCGCTCCATTGTTATCATTCTATTTACTCTCATTTATTTCCTTTTTCGCATAAACAAACAAATATATTTTAAGTGCTCGTTCGGGCAGATATAATCGCGAGTCGTGATAAAGTAAGCCAGCAATTACAATTTACATGCAAACCACAACATTCAAATAATTCGTGGAGTTGCTCTTATTACACAAATAGTAGTACTATCGTTGTCACTCCAATTTGATACCATTAATTTCAATCATAGAACGTTTAGCTGAACATCCGCAGTTGTAATAATTTCGCTTGTGGCTGCAAATGGATTGGTTATCGTTTGACGCTCACTACCATTTGCCGAAACGTTGTTACCGTGGCGTCGCACTTCACGTACCTTGCAATAAATTAGCGATTAATTGAAACGCCGATATGCACTTAGTCGTCCGTGTGCGGAATTATGAAAATTGCACGGCCATAAGCGAAGCACGATTACCTACATCCGGTATTTCACTCGTTTCAAGTCGGCGAAACGACGTCTTTCCTGAATTTACAATGGCATTGCTATGTGTTACCGGAAAGGATAAAGGATAACGGAAGGTAGTATTAATATTTTACGTATATGACTATATGACGTCTGAATTATTTCGAAAATCAGAATATACCTAGGCATTTTTCACAATCCACCGAGTACAAAACGTACAAGTCGCTTCGTAAACGATTGCAAGCGAGTTATAAGTTGGAATATTTGCGAAAGGTTAATCTGGCTAAGCTTTTTCGTTCGAAACGAGCGACTTAATCTCATCGCATCCAGTTTCTAAGAGATGATTTTTTCTGAAGTCGACTGCTAAACTAAACTCTTTGTAACTCGCGCTCGCTTCGTTGCTCTGTACATTTGCTGCGCTTCATTCAAGAGTATAAGATTACATTCTCAGTAGTGCCTCTCATCGCACCGCAGTTACGGACGTATCGGATCGAAAGAATCGGGAATTGAATCAAAAACCCTTTCATTTTTTCTGCACTTCAGCTAAAAGCTCGAAGGAGTACAATGCAGATGTAGGAGTAAAGGGTGAACAGCATAAAAGGACAAAAAGAATCAAGATGAACAAAAGGATGAAAAAAGGACGAATGGATATCTTCGTGGAATGCTTAAAAACTTTCGACTCTAAGAATTACAAATTCCAACTCATAAATTACAAAGTTAGTGATGTTTGCTTTTTTATTATAAATAAGAAACCGCCATCAACAACAAACAAAAAATTTAATTGCCTACGTTCTATTGAATATCGAATGAAATTTCAATTGGAAATTGCATCAAAGGCCGAACACGATCGCAAGGCGAATGAAATGAAAAATAAATGATGAGGCTTGTGTTTAGGGTGGAAAAAGAAACAAATTCGCTCTGCGTGCGCGCTGCGTATTTGATTATTACTGGGAATTGCACGCGAACAATTGCAATTTTCGTTTATTGGAAGATTTTGTTTATAGATTATATTTCACAGTCGGCGCCTCCAGCCACCACGATTCCTATTATTGTACTACAATTGGGCCTCTGAGTTAAATGTATCTCTCAAGGGAATACAAATTGCTTTAAGCGACATATTCAAAGCACACAAGTTATTTATATATTTTTTACATTCATAAATGCATTTTTCCGATTTATTCGATACTACTATCTAATTAAATATTCCACATATATCAAAATATGGAAATCCACCCTTGATAAATTACACTCTAAAGCCTTTGGCTCATAAAAGTAAAGTTGCAATGCGTGAAACACACGTAGAACGTAAAACTGAAAACCGAAAACTGAAAATAGTAAACCGTAAAGTAGAAAACTTGAGCACTCGAATTCGGGCAGCGCACCGCAAAGAGAAGTTGAACGCGTTTGCGGATAGTCGAGCACGTTTTAGATAAATCAAATTATCCGAGCAGAGTAAATCCGTTGCCTGCATAAAATGCAAGTTTCGCTTTAATTCCTGTTTTCCGTACTTTCGTATTAATTCTTAAAGAATTCAGCACATTCATACAGCGCAAGCATTTATTCTGCCATCGCCTGCTTAGGTGGGTCAAGTATAAAATCACAATGTGCGCGAACGCGCGTGAGAAAGCCATTTCGTTGAAACCGTAAAGCACTCTAAAATAAAACTCGGGCGCGCACAAATCGTAATGGCAAAGGTAAATACAATGCACATTCAGTTGGAGGTACCTACCGCCGTACGATGGAGGAAAATTGAGTTGTAAAACCAACAAACAACAAGGCGAATAAAAGAACGCGTTAGATTGTGAATTATTTTATAAGCCACATTCGCGCGCGTGCTGCCAAAGAGAGAATCAACGATTGCGAAGCGCAAATAAAATGACGACGCTTATTTGAAGAGATGTACAAAGACACGAAGAGAAGGAAGATACGTTTGCATAG
Organism: Aleochara curtula; assembly: GCA_963978815.1. Classification (NCBI taxonomy): domain Eukaryota; kingdom Metazoa; phylum Arthropoda; class Insecta; order Coleoptera; family Staphylinidae; genus Aleochara; species Aleochara curtula. Next base: position 1,744,302 of record OZ022219.1, read on the forward strand.
ATTTACTGATGATTTTGTGTAGGTTTACGTAGTTTGCAACGATTTGATTAATTGCTTTGCAGTAAGCAAACTTGCAAACTTTGCTTGCTTATCCCTTCCGCTTTTTGCAAGTGCATCCGAAGAGCGATTCAAGTTTCAAACGAGCACCGAATGCATTAATAAAGCTAACTTGGGATAAAATAGATAAATATTAACGTTTATCTTGATAGATTCGGTTAAATACGACCATTTATTGATTTAAACTATCGAGGGATGAAAGAAAATTATTGGGACATCAAATAGAGACGAGAGTTTACGGAAACTTGCATATAATCATTCTAATTCGCACCAATACGCAGTCAGATTAATCTATTTCGTGCGTGCTGTTAATAAAATCGGTAATTGGACACGTTAAATCTGAAATGAACGCATAATGAGGACACGTTTAAAATGAAAACGCGCTCGTATTCAATTCCTGAACAACCCCATTGCAGGTTAATCCAATTATTTATTAATCATATTACGCAATTAGATTGGGCACATGTCAGTGCGATATTAAATTACCTGATGACTGTTTATGAGATTAGAAAAACATATCTAATATTACCAATTATAAAGTAAGAGTTAAATTAATTCTAAATTTGAGTATTTAATATTTTTTAAGAGGCGACTTTGTAAAGAAAGATAAAAGTTAAGAATCAAGAAAAACGTTAGGTGATGAGAAACTTTTGAGCAAGGTTTTAAAGATGCGCAGTACCCTGGGGAATTTAAAGCAATCTTGTACGTGTTTCCTACGGGCTGTGCGTGGCATGTCTTTGATTTTTTGGTACCGCAAACTGCATTGGGACCAAGGAAACAAAGCAGAAAAAGTGTTATTCTGACTAAGAGGAAGAAAACTCTCAAGAGTTTATTTTATATTTCGTTATTAATAAACTGTACGTACTGATTAAATATTAATAAAAATATATTGTGAGAATATTTTGTTTCAGTTAAGATTTTCTGGAGAAAATCCTCCTGAAAAAGAAAAATCACATTTACTTTTATACACATGGTCAATGGCTAGGTAAACAACCTGAGCAGAAAGCAAATAAAGCTGGGCAAACAAACAAAATAAGAAATATCAGCAATATTAATAATAACAAGCAACAACCAGATACTGATCCAATATTTATATCTCTCTCCATCCCTCTTTACTCTTATCTTCCCCTGCTTTGAAGGGAAGCACTCGTAACGAGTATAATCTTTAATATCACGAAACGTATGCCCGTCGAATAAATCACGTCCGTGATTCAGGACAACGCTTTCAATACGCTCAGGATGAATACTCAAAAGGTAACAAACTTGCACATTAATTGTTCACCTTTCCATTTGTTTTAACACAGTTTTAAATGACAGCTTATTAAATCTAAATCTAAATTATTTATGCATCGTTTTCTGTTTTCGAAAGGGCTGCTTGTTTCAAGGATAATGCTGAAGCTGACATGAGGCGGAAGGAAACTTGAATGTATTTACAGAAATAATTGAAAACGAGTTTAGTTTTGGGGTTTGTTAAGCGTTGCTTAACTGACTAGCAACGAACCCTTTCAGGGCCGGAAGCGATTATTTGGAAAACAAGCATCGAACGCTTCGAAATTCCCATGGCGTTTGCATTCCTTGCCGGCAACTATAGCAATGGACGAAATGATAAATCATCGAAATTACTATTAGCAAATCTGGTCGGTTGTGACTTATGAGGTTGCTCGGATCGTCTGGTTCACCGCTAGTAAATTCAAAATGAAGTAGCCAGACAAACAATACTGAATGGATTTGTATTCAATGCTCATAAATTATCGCACAAAAAATGATTGCAATTAATCCAAATAAATATATTTCTTAAACATGGCTTGGAGTCCGAATAAACTAAATTCCAACGAAATAATTTTCGTGCTTCAGTAAACAAGTCTGACTTAAATTTGAAGTATTTATTCTTGTACTATTACTGTTATCCTTGAATGCTTTCTTCGTGGCGTTTGGTATGTTAAGCATCTCCTCCTTCAGTAAGATTTCGGACAACAGAACGCACAATTCTGCACGCTTTGCCATATTCTTGAGTTCGTAAATCGGCGTCGCTCAACACTCACTCAGCGCGAAATCGCAACAAATTTTATCTCAAGAGGAGATCAGGGGATTTCAGACGCAGCGGAAAATGTGCGTAGGCGAAACGAAGGAGATTTCTTTGCCCATCCAGCGTGACTATTCATTTCGATGCTGTCGCTATCTTTTCATCCATCCCTGCTACGCACTTTTCGAGGACCTTCTTCAACTTGATATTTACTAACCAAAAAACTCAGCAAATAGACTTCTTTGACTTTTATCTCATTTTAAAACTTGCGTTACAAAGCATTTGCAAATTCATTGTTCTTATTAGCTGAAAATTGAAATTTGTATGCATAGAATTATCGATTCTTTGTTTTCCTTTGTCTCAGCCTTATCCAGGTAAAGAGGCCGGTAAAATATGCACAAGTTCATCATCAACATGAAAATGCGTTGTTCCTTTAACAAAATTCACTTTGCTATTAAAAGGGGGATGCGCTGTGCAAATAAAAGTGGCGCAAAACGATATGATATTCGCGAACGCGCGCACGCTGACTTTCGCATTCGCGCGCCACGAGATAATTAAAGGGAACAAATTAGTTTAGCGCTCGCAACGATTCGCAAAGCATGGAAACGAGCGCATTTGCACCTTTCCTTCTCGACGCGACGCGTGAAAAACTAACGTAGTTTATTATGTATTTTCGGCGCGCGCGGCAATTACACGAAATGAAATTACATCCACGTTCAAACGTCGCTAAATAATTTGCATCCTTAAACAGCGTAAGAACAACGATAAACGCACCAAATCTTTTGTGCGATTTCTGAATTTCCATTTTGAGTTTTCCGCCTCCTTAAAATACAATTTAATCCCAAATCGCTTATCCTCGCATACGCTGGGTCAATATTCTTGGAAGTAATTATGCGATCCGATGAATAAAACATTATTTTAACTGCTAAGAAAAGTAAGTATTACGTACATTTTTTCAGTGATAAATCAACGCCTTCTTTGTTTAATTTGCAAGTCGACAGACGTTGATGGCAAATAGAAAGCCATTTGCGTATTGATTTTCCATTGGCTCGTCGTAGTTTCCGAACTTTTCGCAATAAAAGATTGATCGTTCAAAGTTTGCTGTTATAAATTTTAAAAGGGATGCTGTTGTTGACAAACAAACCGGGGAATGTTGCATGCCGCTGCCGCCGCGCCGCTTCCTCCGGGCAGGTGTAAACAGGACCGGAAGGGTGGAGAGTTAAAGGGGTAAAAGGAATAAAGTACGCGAAATGTCATAGGTTAAAAGGATTAAACTAATCCTTTAATCTGCAGATGTTTGATATTTATACTTGGCCAACTTTTCAGGTGCTGAATATTTATATCCATCCAGCCATCTTATTATTTATTTTGAAATATTGATAACAATTTCACTAAGTGGTACAAATTCTCTCTAATTTTTCACGAGACACAAACACAACAACTAAAATAGGTATAAATTCAAACTCTAGAAAGGCGAATAATATTAGCAGACATCCCAAGGAGATGAGATGTTAGATCTTGTTTTACTACTACCTTTGTATATTTTCACCTTGCGGGTGTGCTAAACTCTTGCACTTTACGCCGACATTATAAGATAACAACCCTTTACGGATTGTTCAAACATCTGAAATTGTTCAGGAGATATTTGGAACACCAAGTGTTGTCTTCTTCAGTACTAACTAACGCTTAACTACAGAGCCAACTTCCTTTTAGCAAGGTGGATTTCCAGGACCCACACCTATCGTTTGTTGATCATGCGCATCCATTTGCATATTCGCATTCATATATTTGCATTTGCATTGCATATCGCGAACGCATAATACGCGCGTCCCTTGGTATCGCATTTAAATTCGCATTCGTGCAATTTGAATAAATTTAATTGCTTCCCCGCGCCAATTGCGGCAGCTTTTACGGCTTCTACGATTTCTAATTTTGGCCGAAGAGATTGAAGAGCCGAAACGGTGAGCATATTGTGCTTAAATTCGCTGCTGCAATTGCAAAATTGGGAGTAGTTTATTATTTATTAGTGATTTCCCAATGGGAATATGAAATTTTGTTTCAATTTCGCCATTTGACCGCAACAATAATTAATTTTCATAATCAAAATAAAGCATACTTAATTTTGAAATTTTAATTACGTATAAAAATAGTCAATGTTTATCAAACGTTCGGCTGTCATCAAAGGACTGGAGCATTTACGTTTAATTAAATTTGGCGGTTAGCTTCCGGCCGCCCGGCTAACTCAGCGGGGAGAGGAGAGGAATTCATGACTGAATTCAGCGTTAATTAGACGCAATTTAGGCATCCGGTTCATGTCGCTCTTGCGCTTTGTGCCAACTTTTGCGTGCTTTTTTCTCTTCTCGCAAAGTGCACAACAAACGAAACGCGAAGGCATCTCAACGTGAAAATTGGCCGGCATTAATCATTATGTGCGCGTCCTTCCAGTCCATTTAAATTTTAAACGTCCTGTTTTTAGTCTGCCGTTCTGCCAAGATGCATTCCTTGGCGGCGGCGGCGTGCAGGATGCAGCCGGAAGCTCGTAAAAGCCCGCGCTTTGCATGTTCGAATCTAAAAGGGTGTTTACTTCCGCTGTCCGAGTGTTCGAATGCAATGCGTCTTCTATTTTATTGCAACGCGCGCCTCTTTTTTCTCTTTGTCTGCTTCTGAGTATTTATTTGTGGCAAGTGCCACACTTCAAGGAAGAAAAGATGGAATTTTTGTGTTTCAAACAGCAAGCGACTGTGTGCTACGAGATGGCAGAAAAGAATGAAAGTACTGCTAATGCTAATGTGGAAATAAGAATTGAATAAATGAAGCTGCTTGCCATAAGTTGCACGAGTTAATTAATTCCAATCTTTCCCCTCGTAGTCGTAAGAATTCGTGGGAGCTGTAAGGATTTTAGTGCTTTTAACCGCAGCTTTCATTTGAGAAAACGAATTTCTTTGTCATAGAAAAACACATTTAGTTAACACTCGATATTTTGGGTGTTTACAAAATTAAATCAATTAAAACAAAATTACATTTCCCTGTGCTATTTCTTTGAGTTGACTTCGTACCTTGAAAGTAAAATAAATTAGTTAAACAAGCAACGAAAGTACGTCCGTTGTTTTTGTGTCTGTCATTTGGTTAAACTTACAAATAACCAAATAACATTTGTGTACGATGTTGCAGTTAAATAACTAGTAGCGCAAACACTCGAGCGAAGAATAATTGTCGCGGAGCAAAAGAGAAACGGCAAGTTGGAAGCGAATGCCACTTTGGCCGTTCATGTGTGGTTGTTCTTTGTTTGCAATTCCACGGCACGACTGACACGTGCAATTTGTTTGCGCAATTTTATTTAAAATACTCAATTTCGCTCGCTACGCTTGGCACGAATGCGTCGTCGTATGCCTGTTATTCTTTGATATATTTGATGCATTTTAGTGCAGAGCGCGATTGAAAAGGACGAAGACGATGGCGCAAGTTCAAAAGCGTTTAAAAAGTTTGCGCTTCAAATGCGCGAAAAATTGCTTTGCGCGCGCTACTTGAACAATGGAAAAATAACAGGGAAAGCAGATAAAAATATCTACAAACATACAATTTTAAAGTTTTCCTCCAAAATATTCTACGCTTTCTCCGGAGAAAGGAATCGAAGAGGTGTTTTTAAAAGGATGTTGAAACGTATTGCACCAATAACTTGTAGATATTTTATTTGCCGTACTCTGACTAGTTTTAAATCAAATTTCCCAATTTCCTCATACGTGAGAAATAACTTTGTCAAATTCTTATTTTTAAGGTCTTTCGGGAATTCTACTTTTATGATATATTAATTTCGTCTATATAAAGCACTGTCTTATTTAGTTACTTACACTCCAATACAATAAATTTCAGACTTCGAAAACTGTTAACCTTTAGAGATATACCTGCGAGCAAACACTCGCCACGAAATGTAGTGTGGTACTGAATTTTTGTTACACTTTAAAGCATTGCTTTACAGTATTTGTTGCTAGTCTCACGCAAACACCAAGGTCAATATTTTACAGGCATAGAAATCGTATAGACTGCTATGTTAAACATTGCTGTTCCAGGGAGAGTGTTTTACCTGCGAGAACCCCGTCGCTCAGGATTTAACTTGTTTCGGAAATTTGTTTATATTTTTGCGAGTTGCGTGACAACCCTGATGTTTAAAATATTTTACTGGAGCATAGAAATCGTAGAGCCCCCTATCCACAAAATTTAGGAATATTTTCAAACTTGAATTTTCTTTCAATTGCTTATAGTATTAAAGATTCTTTTACATCCTCGTCCTTTTCACATTTCCACATTTATGTTTCATTCACCCCCTCGCTTATAACATCATAGTGAAATAATCTAAACAAAACGCACAATACCGTTGCTCACTACATATTTAGTTCTCTGAAATCCGGCTGGCTGTAATTTTAATTAAAAACTTTTTTAACTAAGATAAGTCTCTCGCGCAATTAGTGTAGTTGGTTTAATTCTAGATTTTTAGATAGTGGAATGCATTCATGCGCTCACTGAATACATTAGCTTCACATTGAAAATATTTTCGCAGTTTTTGCCATTTCCCTTTTGTTTAAATTTGCTCCTGTGAAGGGCAACGCAGCCTCTGGAACGGACATGTGGCGGAAGCAATATATTTATTTAGTATTTATTCGAATGCATTCGGGTGTGTGCGCTTTTGGGACAGGCAAATAGAGAAGCAGAAAATGGGGGCAAGAAACACAAGTTGCACAAATAAAAGATTTTTCGGAGATTGCAATGTTTGCTTGAGGCGCACAACGAATGAATAAAAATTCTAAGGGGCAGCATCTTGTGCCAGAAACAGACGGACGTTTTGGGGGTTTTTGTATTGCCAACCACATTCAAGGAAAATCTGCCAAAGAAAACGTCTTCTTGACAAGAGACCTAGGAGGTCAATTGATTCATAAATATTTAAATACTTCATAATTTATTCATCCCAATAATAATAAACTTAAAGTTAAATCAACTTAAAAACTATTCGAATTTACTTTATGATATTTAAATATTCTGTTTGTATTTACTTTCGAGTAGTTAGTCAACATAGTTTAGCATTATATTTAATACACGAAATGTGGTTATTGTTATATTGATGACACATTATGAATACAACAGTAAATACAGCACAATACTGTATCGCATGTTCGTAAACCCTATAAATTTATTATAAATTTATATCGATTGATAAAACAAGCGAGCAAGCGCAATCATTATTCCAAATTTCATAACATTTATAGCGTATTTGTTAATGCATTATTGTTATCGGACATTACGCGTGTAATATGCTCAACCCATGCGATGAAATTCAATTAATTTACGTTAATTTATTGCAGCACAATAGTAAAATTAATATGCCGCCTCCTTTTCGGCTTTTATTTACAGTTAATCAAGATATATTACACAGTAACTTTCAGCGCAGAAAATAAAAAATATATAAACAATAAATTTGAAACAAACAATAATCCAATCAAACCGAAAATGTATTGAACACATCTTGAAAAAGTTTGATCAAATTCATGTCACGTTTGACGCAACACTGCAAACCAAACTAAACCGAAAGAAGTACAGGCAATCAGAGGGAGGAACAACGGTTGCAGGATAAAGAATATAAGCGCAGCAGAGAAGAAAAAGGACGCAGGATAAATAAGTAAAGCTCAGCACTTGCAAATAGAATAAAAGTTGCGCATGTTTTCGTTTACGCGGATGAAAAGGATTTTGTTGTGGGCGCTTGCTCCCTCGATTATTTCAGCGTCGTGTTGTATGCTGCAAGTGGAGCCAGCACCACCATCGCCACCCACAAAGATAAACGCTATTTATTTATGCAAATGCAACGCACAACGCAACGCGCCCTCGTCCTTTGAGGATTTATTGTGTTCAATTCATTGTTCGTTTTGGTTGATTGGGGTTAATTTAAAATTTAATCTGCTGGCCTCTTTCCTTTCTTCTATTTTATCAACTTTTCAACTTTATAATAAGTACTTTTAAATGAGCTATGATTAAATCAGAACTTCAGTTAATAATCTAGAAATAGTAGTAAAAAATGTAAAGTATAAAAATCATACCCTATTATCCTTTTCATATATCAAACCTTTCCATCCCTTAAAATTTATATATAAAAACTAACCCAGAAACACGGCAAGCAACCCCCCCATACAACAAATCACTTGTGAAGGTTTTTTGATGGATAAAATAGTCGAATTAGTTTGACCCACATTCCTGAACATGGATGAAAAACAATGCCATACAACATCATTGTTTTCTTGTTGCTCCTTTTTCGCAAAACCAAAAAAACGAGCGCTCCGGTATTTTTACTTTCTCTTCCCTTTCTTCCAGCCAACTTTCAGGTGAACAAATTGAATAGCTTCACCTCTACACGCGCACGCGAAACATAGACAAAGGGCAAACCAAGCCCAATTTCTATCCTATAATAGACAGCGTGGTTTTCCGCACTTGACAGCCGTAATATATTTTTATCAAATAATATTTTTCATTCCAACCCTCGAGGTGAAAATGTTGAATTGCCTTCCGCACGGCTTCTTGAATGACACGTCATCAATGATGTCGCAGTCGCAGGAGTAAAAGTGCGAAGCCCACAAGGAACATATCTGATAACGTAAAAGTTTGCTCAGATTTCAGGCGTTGAGAAATTATCCATCGAATGTTTGAACAATGTACGCGCCGACCAGCCAATAGATTGATTGATTTGGTGATTTAGTGAATGTAATAGAAAGTTGGATTTCCTGCCATTAGGATGATTAGGATGGGCTTTCCGGCGAAAGTTGGTGGTCAGTAGACTGGCGAATATACCTACTCAGATCGCACAGCACTCGCCTGACTGATGAATGTCACGTATTACTTGAAGTGATTTTGAATGAATTTGTGCGATTCTTTATTCGTTGCAGGCTGAAATTCAGGACGAATGGTGTATCTTAGACTACAATAGTTTGTTGGGAAATTTCATTATTTATTTGACACGGCACGCCTTTGAGAAATATTAATATCTTATTATTTGAAAAATATTTATATTTGAATAGAACGAAGCGTGTTTGTTCCGGAGAGGAATTTAGAATTAATGGTATCCGACGTGTATGCGCGTGAAAAGTACAATATTTTTCATTTCATCCGAGTAAATCATAAGCAGCCGCCTTATTTACGACAGGCAAGTGAGCGAGCCCTGTCGGGGTTATATTATTTAGCATAATGGAATATCTACTTGAGACTTGCGGCAGTGGAGGCAGCAGCGGAGACGGCAGGAAAGACTCCTCGAGTCGGCGGTGCTCGCGCTGCGGAAGAGCACACGGCTTTCAACTCGCTGCTTGGAGACAATAATTCATGCTATGCGCTAGCACTCGGAACCGCCGTCGTTGCCGCCGCCGCTATCACTGCAAGGCATAACAGAAAGTAACGCAATGCGCGCAACGCGTGGATATAAACCAATGCAATGCAATTGCTTGTACAATTGCCATCCAGTACTGAATTACGTAATATACAATTTTGTACGTGAAATGTACATACATATATTTATTTATGCATACTTTATATCCTTTGGAAATTACCACCCCTAAAGTAGGATGCGCATGCAACTACTTATCTATATGGTAAAAGTTAGTACCTAAGTTATGGTATGCAACCACCATACCATGCTGACGAAGACGCCACCTGACACATTCTACTAACATTGTGATGTAATCGTTGGCGCCTGAAGTGCTAAAGTCTAGTGCCGGTTTGTGTAGTGCATCATTAAACATGTTTGTCATCGTTATTTATTGAAACTGTAAGTACCATTTATTGCTATTTTTATTTATACACTCGCCCCATACGTGAGACAATATTGAAACTCGTCGGCCTGCGCTTATTTCCACGAAAACATCCAGCAGCATGACTGCTCTACACACATAACCTTTACTCTGAAAGCCGGTAGGTGCAAGGTAATATTTTCAACGAAATACATCGAATCATCATCTAAATCTGGATATAAGGCACTGTGGAGCAGTGTACTATTGTTTGCGTTAGTGATTGTACTTGCAGCGGTTTACACTTTAGCGGTACGAAGAAGGTACTCCAGTCAATCGTCAGTGCTATGCAGTAGGCACTGATTCCATTTCAGATGTAGGTGCTTGCCAGCATTGGCATGAGGAACTGCAGGTTAAAGCATGAACACTGATAAGCATATATTGACGAACATATGGTGGTTAACCATAAGAATTTGTGCTTATAGAGCATAGTCGATTACCCATATGTAAGTGTTGCTCGTACTCGGATATGAAAGGTATTTAAGTTGTGGCCCAGTTGAAATATCAATCTAGCAACACTTCTATTACTTACTGAATCACTCTGGGCATAGTTTTCTATTCAGCCAACACACATGATACATGATAAGTCATATGAGAAATATCCAAAAATTAAGGTGGTATAGTCGTAGACCATATGTGTTCAACTAAGCATTTGTCAGAGGAGCGTAGATAGATGATGAGGTTCTATCAATGAGTTTGGAGATGCCTATTATATCATCATGATAATAGCAGTGGAATGATAGTCAAACATATTTAAGTTTGGTGAAATTTTGAGGTGATCACCAAGGTCAATATTTCATTTTATTCTCTCATAGTCTTGATAGAGGCATATATTTAAAGAAAATACTTTTGAATCACACTCATGGTAACAATTGAATTATACTTTGCAAATTTGCGATTTAAACAGTAACCGAGTAAAACAAAATGAATTGGAAGAAAAGTAGAGCGCATGGCTGATTGAAAAAGCCCAGTATCGATGAAGATTACATGTAAAACTCTGAATACTGTCGATAATTCGATTAAATGTCCAACGACTACACATTTTGTAAATCCGCGAAGCACGTTCGTACGTTACGCCAACATTGTACGACTTGTTGGGATCGTTTTTATTTTATGCGTTTGCACATACATCCCATGCACTTCAATATGATGGGAAACACCAACATGACGCGCCCGTATTTCGTTTGAACCGCCTTGTATGGCCCGCTACATTTTCTCTGTATCGTTTTATTTTATGTATTTTGATGCGGCTTCCGCGTTCATCCCGCAGGACATGCGCTCGGGGAAAACAACCTCTCGCCCGTATCGAAAAAGGGATACACATCCCAATGTGCGAAGGGCAGCAACGTTTACTTGTCAATGATTTTATTTATTGCGTTTGTGACCAGGCAAGTTTTGCATTTATTTGCTGCTGCTCTATGGAGTGTTCCAGTAATATTTAATTATACACCGCGATTTCTTTATGCAACTCCAATATTTACGCTTGAAACAAGAAAACGAAGAAATATTTGATTATTGATGCATTGAACATTGGAGCGTTAGAATTTTAAAGTAGGCTATGCCCTCGCTTGGTATAAATGGCTCATAAATTCGAATAATTTATGAGCAAATATGACAATTTTGTGATTTATGCGTGCTTGGTTTTTTATGTTGTCATATTCATAAAATTATTGTTGAGATGGATATATTTCTCGTAATACGAGACGACTTGCGCGGTAAAAATTGTAAAATAAACAATCAATCAAGGTAGAATTCGATACATGCAATACTAGAGAATTAACTGTATAATGTATCAATTTTCTTTGCGATGCGGGTACACAGCGAACAATGTGAAATGTGTTTGTAATTTAAAATATTTCGATTTCGATTGAAGCTGCTTGCAAATGCATCGTTGCCCCGCAAAATCCATTTAGATGCAGTGATACGTATCAGGACTTTATTTACTACGAGAAGCAATTTCATTATTTTATTTTATTGTTGCATTTCCATTATGCTTCGTGTCAATTCCGAATCGAGTAATGCAATTTTTTATTCCATTAGTATCCATATATTTTCAATACAATATGAAATGAAATTCAGTCATTATTTGCAATAGATTTCTGAAATAATTCACAAATTGGAAAATTGATGGAATTATTAAAAAAGAACAGCTCGTAAATCAACATAGTTATTAGAGCAAAGTAAGTGCTCGAAGCGACCATAAAATAAATTTAAGCTATAATAATTTGGAATTCGAGTAATTTTACAACTGAAACGTGCAAACGTGTCGTCGTTGGCGAAGAGCAATTGGTTAGCCACTTGTCCCACAATTGCAATATTCTTTCTGGTGCACGAAGAAGAAAGAAAATTGAACAACTCTCGCTCCTTGGAGAGCAGGACGACACCGACGCTGACGCACATTCAATGTGCGTCTGCATAAAAATTTCAAATTCGAGTGTCAGTTGCGGGTGATTGCCGGGCGTGCACGACCCTATTTCCAAGTTTATAAGAAATTCTATTTGCTATCCGCGCTCGCGAACGCCCTTTTGTAATCCTATCACATTTTATCACATAATATTCCTTCGCATTTGGAAATCTAATTATGCAACTTTTTTCTTCTTTCTATTATCCTTTTGCTATGGCGAAAAAGTCACGCCTTTTAGTGTGAGAAAAGATCGTCAATTAATCAAGTCGCATAATAAACAAGCATTTGCTGATGGAGCACGAAAAGCGTAGGGAAAACAAGCTAATTAAAACGGATCAAATCCAATTAGCATTATTCACAGACGCGCGTCGTTTGTCTTTGTTCGACGTCGTCGTATAATCAAATATGGTAACTTTTTCCTCGGTATGCTGCCACTCTCAAGATTCATTTTCTCTCGCTGAATAAAAAACGCGCGCGCGGCGTGTGCTCGCAAACTTTTTAATTCAATTTTTCAAATAAATGCGAATAACTCAACAAGAGTATCACGAATTCATACAATTCGGAACGAAAGCCGTTTGAAATTAATAATGCTACGAGCAGAAATTCCTAATGCCAAAATACGTTTGGGCGGTGATTAACTAAAGCCAGCAAAATGTGGGCTAATTGTTTACGCAATAAATGATACTTATAAAGCGAAAAAAGAAAAACACACAAATATTTTGAGCGAAAAATACGACCAAGTTTATATAGAATCAATGATTCGGTTGTGGTTTGTTGTACACGCATTTTATCAACAAAGCTTCATTAATACCACCGCCGCCAGGATGAGCGCTGGACGCAGCAGGACGAAGCAAATAAATCCATTATTTGGCCATTGACCAAATTGTTTTCTGCCTGATTTATATGCGTGCGCGCGCGTTCAACCATTTTTGTTAAAGGCTTTTTTCCCAAATCTGTGTGCAAATATTTTTCGTGTGCACATTTAGATAAATTATTTATTGAAGCACTTTAACGCCATCAGTGCCGACACTGAAATTGATAACTCGATTCGTACACACATCGGTTAATGACATCACATTTACTTTTAATAGAGATTTCGCCGAAAGCGCAGAATAAATTTCGCAGAAGGAAATTTATCTAGTCTTGTGCTATTTTTTACATTTGATTTCTAAGAATTACATTCTCTCTAGCAAGAATTGCGATGTGAAACTGTCGTACGAAGCAGTATACTATAAATTACCTTCATCGTCGTCGCTTTGCGCACATTATAAACATTTTAAGCGAACACATGCTGCATATGTGACATTACAAATTTGCGCTGAATATATTCGTTTGTACGCGGCATGGTACTCGCCTCGCACAGAGCAGAAATTCTATTTCGCTGTAGTGCCTAACGAAGAATTATTGCCCGAATCGTTGGCATGATGTCGATTTATGTCGAAATTGGATTTTGCGCATTTGCATTGCACTTTCTTATTATGCGATAGTATTGCGCTAGTTTTATGTGCTCTAGTGTAAAGAAACAATAAATTTCCAGTTCACACCCAACATATTAAAAGCTTCTTAAATGTACAGCCGATAGTAAAATATTGAAACTAGAATTGAAACGTGTAAAATAATGGTAACGCAATTAAAATAACGCAAGAACAAATTGTGGTACATGATCTTTGTTACTTGCCATTTGCGGACACGAAACGATACGAATATATACTCAGTACATGCGCCCGTATTATCTTTTATTATTATGGGAGATAATAAGACGCAGATGTAGCGAATCAAAGCATATGACGACCATGTCATGTGTATGTCACATTACCGTTCTCCTGTGTACATAGGAATTGGAGAACGGTTTACGAATGGGTTATGAATATTAAATGAGTTTTGGGCTGAATGGATGTGCATTCAATGCTATCGTAACAGGACAATCTCTTTATGAAAATTGTGTCATCAAATCTATAATTACTGAATTGTTACAAGGGAGTTGGCTGTGCTTGTAGAATGAAATTACAAGTTGATACAATGGTCATTTAATATGTTAGTAAAATTTAATCACGTTGGGCGAAATGATAATAGAAAAATTAATTATTTGCGGGCATTGCTTTTATTGATATTATTTTAACAAGGAAGTAATTCGAGTTTTGTTTTTATAGAATAATATTTGCCAACAGTAATGAGCTGATAACAATAACTAAATGACTCTTTGCTACTTTTATAACTTTCGTAATGACACCGATGAAACGAGCCGCAATAATATTTTTATGTTACGCAAGCAATAGCGACGAATGCGCAGTGATGGCAAACGAAATAGCAACTGCATTTTGGGTAATAGTACGAGGTGGAGGAATCGCAGAAAATGTGGTAAAGTCCAATGCGTTCGCTTGTTGTTGTAATGCGCCTTTGTGATGCATCGATTCCTCCGCTCGAAATTCCTAGACGTTTGGGACATTTGCCGAATGTTTCATGGCTGAAAACACTTTCGGGATCGTTTACCTAATGGCAGTTGTACGTTTTATGTAATAGTTGTTGCCCTTTTTTATACAAGGAGAAAAGTACGGAAAAAGTTCGAAAAAGAAGAAACAAATAGCAAATCTAAATATTTATTGAAATGCGCACAAAAATGAGCAGAGATATCGCGGAATCTTAGATTTTATCAGAAAATCAATTAAACGACAAGTAGGATGACCGTAATTCATCACAATTTTTCATACGAGCCTTAGAGAGATAGATTATTTAGTTTTAGTATTTTGGGAAATATTCTACAACAAAAGCGAATTGATATTCTAGTCATTTTATTTTATTTTTTGGCTAGCGAAAACAACACTAAACCAGTGAGCATGTCCTCGCTATATATCATCATTTTTATCACCCAGCAACCTTCGATGTTTTCTCAGTCCACGCCTCGATCACCGAATGATGAACTTCCTCTGTGTTTTTCTTATCCTTGCACAGCCTGACCCCCCAAAGACTCTCGACATCAACCGGTCAACAACATTGTTCCTGTTATTGTTGGGGCGCGACTTACCTCGTTTCCGGCCTTCACAAGCCTCAAATATCAACGACAGCTTCACCCTTTTTTTTTTCGCGACCGCTCGCATAGTGGAATTTTCATTTAGTGGATGTTCAAACATTCTTCTCCACCTTTGCAAAATCCTCCAAGTGGTTGCATTCTTCGGTGGACAATAATTCTCTCGCTTAATGAATTAATATTAAATATTTCCCCGCTCGAGCAGAATAAGCCGATACTAATCATGGCGAGTTTTACGACGGACCTATGAGTAAAACACGAGCGCGAAACAAGAACTTGGTTTAGTGTTTTGCTCGTTTTCAGGGCAAGGATAGTGCGACGCATGGTGTCTAGTTTTACGATCACTGAATCGCAAATTTACGGGCGCGGCTATTGTATTCGCAGTGCATGTACGTATAGAAGGCGAATGAAAAACCCTTAATCTTTTATATGAAATTATATTTGTTGGGTCACCAGATGCTTTTCTCTTATTTTGTGCGCAAGCCTCCAGCACAGCAGCCCGCACTCTCGTTCTTATTACTCACCCTCAGCACGGGTCAGATTTCGATTTTATTCGAGTGCGTGTACGGAATTTGATTTGCTGTTCATTCATAAATTTCATACCATGGTTTATTCCATGCCTTGCTATTTCAAGTATTTCAAGTTCACGGTTTACGAGTCTTTTTCTAAATTAATGTGCTTGAGAGTAAATCACTTTGGCTAAACACTTAACAAAAATTTAAATTTCAAACAGATGCATCTATTTGAGCGTCCAGCCGGCTGTTCTCTATGCATTTGTAAACCGCTATCACCGCTGCCGCCCCCCAGAAAGTTTCCACACAGTTTACAGCTATTCCTCTCTTTTGTGCAATAATTTTCCCGTTTGTTCCACGGGCACACACGCGTTGCGCACGGCGTAATGAATCACTCACTTGTGTAATAGCAATGCAACTGCAAACTTCATTTAGCAACAAACAAACAGTAAGTTAATTTCAAACGCATAGCAAATAGCGCTCCGCCGCCGGCCCTCCGAAATTCACTTTTAATCCGCACGATTTTTGCGCTTTACGAATTTGCGTACGTACGTCATCTAATTTATATTGAGATGTGTTCTGCGTTGATGCGCATAAACCTATCCGAAAACAAACAACTATTATGTGCTTGTTGCGCGAAAGTTTGTGCAACTCATGAATATGTTATGCGCGTGTCGACGTCGTCGTCGTCGCTGACTGACGGAAGGAAATTCGAGTGCACATGTGCGCTGGGAAAAGGGTTAATAATATTTTACGTGCTATAATTAAATGTCACACAAACTATATAATAATAATGCGCTACCACTGCCTTTTTCAACGCCTGTCACATTGCGTTCCGCTGCGTGTTTGCGTGCATTGTCTAATTATCCTGAAAGGGAAATCTGGTTATGTCTCGTCAACTTGTTTGACGTTTCGCATGTGTTACTCGCCCTCCGAAAAGCTTTTTCTATTCAAAGTGTATTTGATTAAATATTTAATGGAATACAACAAAAATCGCAAATTGAAAACAGCGATAACGTTTTGTGCAGATTTTTTAAATTTGAATTTAGGGGAATTTCGAGCTTAAATCCTTTATTAACTTGAAGAACTACTTGTGCACGGATTCACAGTTATCTTTAGCTTAACTTATCATCAAACCTCGACGACTACGAGTAGTTTAAAGCCTTTTGTGCTAGTTTCATAGTCGTTTGGTTTAAGTTAACTACGTAGTTAAACTCCTGTTGTTGTTTAAGATTAATATAACCAGAAAACCTTTTACCGAAATTTATCAGCAGCGTTTATATAACTTGAAAAATGGAAGCGATGAAATATTAATGATGATTTAAAATGATTTTTTATATTCTTTTTAAAGTATCACTAATTTTATAATTCAAACATGTTTTTAATGATCCCGTAAAACTCAATTAATGTATCAGAGGATAGGTTTAAAAAAACCTGAAAACTATAGGATAATTAAAAAGTTTTGCTGGCAAAATCACGATCGTAGGGCTTGGGAAAAAAAGAGGGACAAATTTCTGGACAATAAACCTCGCCAGATTAATTAACTTTTATTATCCGTGTTTCATATTCGCACATGCATGTATTTATAAACGTCGGCGAAGCGGCGATGGCAGCGTTGTTTTCTGAAATTTAATACAAATATATCTCATGAAAAATTCTGGCGAGCGTTTTATCCTGGAACAGAATGTGAAAAACAAGTGGTAAATAACGTCGCAACATTCACTTCCGCATTCTGCTGTCACTGAAATAGTTTTCCTGTATTTTTCATTTATTTTCCTCTGCTCAGCTAAACCAAGCAATCGCCAACGCATTTAATCTCCTTGAATTTTTTATTAATTATATAAGAAAGAGCAGCAAACATTTATTACAATCTTCATGAAACTATTTCGTAAAAGAGACGATTTGAGAACATGGAATTTAATTTAAAAATTAAAATACCCTGTAGATAATGTTAATAATTCTGTACATTTCATGTTTATTTCTACCCGTGTGTTGATACACATTACGTAAAATATTTTGAAAGGATAGGGTGGGGGATGCAAGCTGAATGAGTTGGCAGGTTTTTTCTCCCTCAAATTGACTTGTCGAGATGATTGATCGCCTCGTGCTGTTGACCATTCCGCTCCTTCGTCCTGGACGGTGATCCTTTGACTATTATACGCAGTGAAAGAACGCGGCTGGCCGGAGGAAGCTAACAAAGACAAACAAACTGACTGTTGACTCGGCACGACCAACGCAACGCAATTTACCTTTTCTTTATTCCATTCTTTATTCACGACTCATTTTTCATGCGCTGTTTTTCACCGATTTTTATACGTGTTAAAGTATTCACCTCAATTACCCTACTGAATCAAATTCTCATTATTTCCGAATTATTTATCCATGCGCAAGTGCGTAGATACATAATTATTACAGGTGCAAGAATTAGCTAATCCGCGAATTAATTAGATTATTAAGTCTTTGCTGTTATGAATAAAATTAGCATCTAAAGATTAATCTACAGAAAAGTTTAGAATACCACTTAAGGCAAACAACAACACGCATTTGACAATCGTAAAAGTATAAAACAAACAAGCACTTTTATTCCACGCGACACGCGGCCAGGATGAGAATGAAAAATGCAAATGCGTGTGGCGGCGGCGACGCCGACGAATGCACCGAAGCGGAACGGTATCACAGGACACAATTTTCCCGCATGGGGAGTCGCTGATAGGTGGAATGAATTCGGAACTTTTAACAATTTTGCGGCGTGACTGACAACGTTTCCTTGACGCCGTCGCCGCGAAAATTATAAAAGCACTTGCTCCAATCTGACACTCAAAAGATGTGCGCCGATAAGGCTCATAAATTTTATACAGCGTGTTGTAGCTCGCAATTTATAACGCAATGCGAAATCTTACTTTGTAAGAATACCAGGCAGAGTAAAGTAAGCGAAGAATATGTAAAAATTACAACAAAAAGGCATATTTTACTTTTACACTTTAATAGAATATTGGTAGACATCTCATGGGTGATAACAATTTTATGTGTCATAAACGTATATTTGACTCATAAGTAGATAGACTACAAATAGACTTGGCGCGCATAAAATTTGAATTTTGCATCATTATCATAAATTTTCGGTGTGGTAGAAATCTACTACGTACAAGCAATTTAATTCAATAAATTGTGTGTTTCTTTGTGTTCGCTTTTTGCTTAATATGTGCATGCATTGTGTAAAAATATTTATACGGAATTGTTACATATTACAAGTATAAAAAATAGCTAAAAAATTATAATATATATATATATGTGATATATATGCATAGTATAGAGAAATGCATTCGAATATCGCTAATTAATTCATTATAATATAGTATAAATAATTATTTATAATCTGCTTAGACTAAAATCACACAATTAATTTCGCATTCTGCTTGAATATTCAATGTATTAATTATTATTTTCTTTTTTGTTATAGGCCGTTTTCCTAGTGCCATGGGTGGAGGATTATATTAATCTATCACTACTAGAATATAAGGTTAGTTTTTCATCTTTTTTAAGCAAAATATTGCGTGGTTTCTTGCACGAGTAAGAAAATATTTTAAGTACAAATCAAAAATGCGTTCAATATTATTATTGCAATAAGTATCATAATAATTATCGTTGTTTTCTGGAAATATTTGCACATTTCGCATAAGTTTAAATCCTTAATTTCAAAATCATGGCACTCTAGTAGAAAATTATTGTTCATCAATTATTACATTTTTTTTTACTTTATACGCAAAAACTCTTATAAGCTAATAATCATTGGCTTTTTCTTAAACTATAACGTTTACAATGAATAAGTAAATTTCTGGTTCAATTTTAAATGAGATTAATAACGAAGCAGCACAAAACGAACGAAGCACACTGCGTACGAATAAAAAACAAAGTGTTTTTAAAGAATCACTACTTCTCAATACAGTTGGCTCAACAGTAAAACTCTCTTCTTCCGCATCTCAGAGTCTTGCGCATCTCAACTACCACTAATTGCAATTATATTTCAATACGATTACGCGCACACACTTTAATTTAATTTCACAAACTTTCCGCAAACGCTGAGTTTCCATTTAATCCGCTTAAAATCTGCAACGGTAATTTACCTGAATTTCTATGGTATTTACGGTAAAGAAAAAACATTGAGATTATTTTCTGTCTAATTGACGTTTTTTGCGGTAAAAAGGTGGCTGTAAAACTTTCTTAAATACGTCGGAACGTTTCACATTATTTGGCAGTGTTGAAATATCTTCTTGGTCCGGAAAATGTTTGCACTTTTCGTATTAAAGTTTCTCGTTGGTTTGTTTTATCTGTAACTGCATTGCAGCAATGCGCACGCCATGCAATAATTTTAGCAACAACTGTGACGTTCGCGTTGAATGCAACTGTAAATATGGTTTGTCGCGTTTGCTCGCTCGCTGGTAACTTATACTTTTTAAGGATTTCGGTTGGTTGTAAGTATAAGTTGAACATGGAATGTTTGCGCTTCATTTGACATCAGACCCACGAAGTGTTGAACACCACAACTCAACGCACTACTCGAGCAAATAAATCAGCACTAGCGAAAACTTTGCGGGAAACAAAAGCAACCTTAATGAAAAAAGTATTTGTGCGCAAAATATTTGCTTGGCGGTGGCCAACAGACTGTTGTGATATTTTCGTGTATGTTATTAGGGCGTTCGCAACACTTCTTCTTCTTCCTCCTCTTAATCTTCATTGCTTCCTAACAAAAAATAAACGTCTCTATCAAGGAAGAAGCCGGGTCTCAGTGGTTACAAGTCTGTCTCTCCTGCTTTCTTTAATGAGTTGAATATGCCTCGTAAAAATTACTTGCTTAACTATTCGGATTATTATCAAGCAAGCCGTGCTCTTTCTTCATGTCAGCGATGGTTGCAATTTGTATCTTAGTATCGTTAATTTCCAGTGGGAATTTAAAACTGAGCTCCTCGCCGAATAGCGGTGTTTGATTCTCGAATATGGATTCCTTTTCATCGCGTTTCTCCTCATGCGTGTAGTAATTAGCGGCGTGTCTTTTCGAATAGCACAAAGCAGCCAAAACGGCAAGCGAGGTGAGAATAAGAAGCATCAATGATGCACCAGCCGCGATGATACCGAGTCGGCCATCTTCTCGGCTTAGGAAAAAGTTAATCCCCTCCGAGGAGTATCCATCAGCATTGCACCAACTCAATTCCTCGCGTTGCATAGTCCCAAGTATTTTGTTGACGTGATGATAGGGCAGAGCGCATCGCACGTTGTACATTACAGCGCTACGATTCACTCGTTCCAGCATTGGGATGATGTGGCATAGGTCACAAGACCATGGATTATGATCCAATTTGCATCGCAGATGCTCCACTCGCTCGGCGACGTCTTCGTCCAATCCGCGGAAAAGATTACGCGAAAGATCTAGTTCTTTGAGTGCAACGGGCAGCACCAGTGCGGATAGGTATGATAATTGGTTATTGGCCAAGTTGAGTACGCTGACGCTCTCGGGAATGAAGGGTTCATTAATCTCGGGCATGCTGCAATCGGCCAACTGCAAGTCTTTCAACGAACTGCACTCCTCCATTGCGTATCGCAATTGGGATACGGGGATTTTATTCCCGCTGAGCACAAGTCGCTCTAGGGTTGCTCCAATTTCTAGAAATGTTTCGCGCTCCACATTTCGCAGTTTATTGTACCCGACATCGATTTCGGTCAAATTTTCCAAGTTCACGAATGCATCCTCCGCGATTTTCATTATTTGGTTCTTCGCCAAGAGAATCCGACGCGTGTCCTGGTTCGTGGAGAGAACGGCGGTCGGGATTTCCTGAATTTGGTTCGATTCCAGCTTCAGCACGCGTAGATTTGTCATGTTTGTGAAATCGGACGCGTCCAGTAGACGAATTTCATTCTCGCTCAGATCCAAGTGCGATAACAAGGGTAGCAATTCATTGACATGTTTGTCGATTGTCTTCAAATGGCAACCACGACATTCGAGCGAACGCAATTCCTGCACAAAGAAGTAGAGCAAACAATAAAACAAAACTTCCTAGTCTAACAAAAGCTGCGCGCGATGATGAGTGTGATAATTACCTTGAGATCCTTAAAGACGTCCGCTTTGAACGCGCGTATGAGATTCCCATTGAGACGCAGCACTCGCAGGCGCGCTAAGCCCCGGAAGACACCGGTCGCCATTTGCTGGATGCGATTACGTTGCACGGACAATGTGCGCAATTCGACCAAGTAGCGAAACGTCTCGCTCGGCAGCGAACTGATCCTATTGTCATCCAGACACAATTCCTTGACGCGCACCAGCCCGAAGAAGTTCATCGGCAACGTCTGCGTGATGTTGTTCTGCCCGAGATTCAAGACTTCCAGCTTGCTCAGCTGATAGAAAAAGTGCTCGCCCAGGTTCGGAATGTTGGACTTGGTAATATGGATCTCCTCGAGTTTACGGAACTTGCCAATCGCTGGATTCATGGATAAATCATTCGTGTTGTCCTCGGGCGCCGAGATTTTTAAGATTTCAATGTCCGCGCTCAGGTTAACGAACTGAATTGGACCTTTCATACCGCCCTCTCGGCACTCGACGACGTTTCGTCCTTTTTGGTCAAGGAAGCATTGACAATTGTTCGGACAAATGCTCGTTGATTGACCATTGGTCACTCGCAGAGTTGGAGCAACGAAGAGCAAGATGATGTACATTAACATGGACATTTTGCTGATGAGTCTGCAAGCAGAAAAAGTCGTCACATTATTGAGAGTTTCGAGATGAAGTGAAATAATTTATAAGAATTGCTCGTTTCTGCAATTGCTGAATTAATTCTTCTCAATTAGAAACCCGGTTCGCCATTAGTGCAGTGCGCGCGAATTCTCCTGGTTATAAATGCAATTAAAACCGAAATTGAATTTCAATCAATAGACCGCGTCGCCACAATGGGATGGCGTATAATGCATGTTATTGAAATGGTTCCCTTCGTCACCACCAACCATTTGCCGCCCGTCGCCAACTGCATTGCAATGGGGTGCTGTTCTTCATTGCGATGTCATATCGCGCGCTGTCGTCATCCAGCCGCCCCGCATTCAAGTAATTGAACATTTCGTTTTGCTCCAGCAGATTGTTCACTTGCTGCAATTGCTGTATTTGCTTCCTCTTCATCGAACGAACATTCTCTGTGCTCGTTTCATTCCAGCTAACATAATTCTTAAACAATGGCCTCGAACTTAATCGTACACAAAGTATTTGAGTTCATATTTAATTCATTTTAATACAGCATGCACCCTCTACAACCACCACTGATAGAGTGAACTGAAATCAACGGATTCTCAATGCAAGTTTATTATTATTTGCAACTAAACTTGTAATATCTTCACTTCCAAACAACTCTATAACATTATGTATTTCGTACATGTTGCTGCATTAGCAATTTCGTCTATTTATTTACATAGTAATACCGAAAATGTAAATACACAATGCTGGCTGGCGCGCACATATCTCGCTGCAGAGTTTAATAGCATTTAAATATAATTACACACGAAGCAAGTCGTCGATTGCTCTTGTGCGCATCTCGCTTTTTGCATGCGTGGATCTCGCTTTGCTTTCTGGTAAAGCAAGCAATTTCTGTAATTGAGTCACTCAGCCCTCGTTATTGTTACTTTCACCGGCATCACCTTCCACCTTGGCGTCGCCGGCCAGCAATTTTCGTGCACAATGCGCAATCATTGCGATTATACGCGAACGTGACGAACGTCCAATCTTAGTAAGATTGCTTTAATCAACTCCCGTCTTGTTGTCTGCGCGCCGAGCAGCCAACTTCAGCTCTTGAAGAGTACAAATAGTAGCATAAATATATGCAAAATTTATTCATTCATTCGAAAATTTCCATCATTATACGCTTATATAAGTGCCGCAGAGGCGAAGAGATCCTCGAAGGCGATTGTGTGTTTTATAAAAATTCCATTCATTCATTCGTTCGGCAGCGAAAGAAAATATGCAATTTCAAGTATTGGAAGAGATAGAGCAGACGTTCCAAACGCATTATTCTAATATAAATGGTATGTGTTTTATAAAAAGAAAGCGCGCACGCATTTATTGCTAACGATGTGTTGGAAGCGGCGCGGCGGCAGCGACGAATGCGAGATACAGATCCTCTCTCATCGAGATATTGCCGCCATGCAAAAGAATGGCAAAAGATATCAGCCCGGATGCCATGCGAATAAATCATGTTTATTGCTTGAGGACACCAACGCCAATGCAATGCGCAAAAAACTGTCAGGATTTCCAACTATTGCCAACGCGAAACTGGCTTGCTTGCTGCACGCTAAAATAAACACATTTATTTGTGTAATTAACTGATATTAATTGTGGTTTTAAACATTTATTCATGCTTAATTTTAATTCTTCTTTATAGTACATAGGATTAAATTGCGGCATTCGGTATTTGACAACAATGTTAACTCGTTTTAAAATATGAAAAAGTTCGGACGTGAGTGAAAATGTAGAAATTCCTAAATGTACATTTAACACATGCCGGAAACACATTGAACTGCGTATAAATTCACAAATTTCCCCAAGGAATGTCGCGCGGACACTTCGGTTGGCACCACATCCCCAAAGACACCACCCACCCACTGCCGCCGCTAGCGCCGTTTTGCAATGACCATCATGCGCCTGCCTGCAATTTTGCTTTCTGACGGCGTGCGCTGCCGCGAAGGTGGGTTGCAATAAAAATTAAGTTATCGCTGAACGAGAATCGCTTTAATGGTGCTCGCTTTCACTCGCTGATACGTTTTAAAGTACATGTAGTTCCAGAACGTGCTGCCATCCCCGACGGGCAGCTCACTAGCGGCTGCCACCCAACCGCCAACGGCACAGCGCGCCACGCTTTGTTTTATGTATATACCGAGGCCGTAAAACTAATTGCAAACGTTCTGCCAATTTGGCTATTTCGCGAATGCCCTTTTTTCTTCATCGCGTTCATCGTGCCCGCATCGGAAAAGTTGAATTGATGCTTTTTGTACGCGCGTAATGAGCGTCCGCCCTTCAACGAAACAAATAAACTTTGCGCACGTAAAATAGTCGAGCGTAAATAACCGAAAACTAAAATCTCTGTTCATTTTTTGTTTGCTGTTATTTGCTCCAAAAACTTTTCACTTATCGCAAATACAAACATAATTTCAATTCAATTATTTCATCATTTGCATAAAAATATAAAACTAATTTATTCAATTCAAGCAGTCAATAGAAAAAGTAGTTTAATTTGTAATTAGTACATTGCAAGAAGATTTATTCGTGTAATTGTTTCGAGCACTTCTTAAATTAAAACTAAATGCCTGTTGGAGAAAATATTGCATTCCAGGCTTATTTGCGAACTCCTTGGAGAGCGCTTGTTGTACTACTGCAAGAAACTAAATGCTTGAAAAATAAGCACTATGTACGTTCGCACACATGTTTTATTGACTTTCCTTGTACATTTTGCGCCGTTAAAGTGCTTTATCCTCAGGCGTTTTCATTAAACATGTTCGTACGTTAACTGAGAAACAAAACGCTTTCGTGGAATGTTTTAATTCCGCATAAGAAAACGAGGAGCACTCAATATCCTTACATTATTATTTTGTCTCATTGACATTTTCAATTTAATTTGAATAAAAAACAAAATTTGAAAGGCGAGTGAGTATTTGACCTCATACATTGGGTATAAAAAATAAATTAATTAAATACATATTCATGGAATGCTTTGAACCACTCTTTGGAATATTCATTTTCCAGCGAAATGGCCTGTATTCACGCGAATCCTGCCCGACTAAATATATGAGCAACTTAATTAACATTAAAATTGAGTTCTTGCGTTTCGAATACATGCGGAAAAACGTATAAGTTTACGATTAAAAAGTATAATATCCATCAAAAATAATATACGCGTATTGATAAGCCGAAACTAATGAAGTCATTAAGTTGAATGAAAAGCAAAGTGTAACAAGCTGCAAACAAATCGTTAAACACTATAGAAATGCGCATGGAAATATCACATCTAAAGAGTTATAAATAATGAAAATAAGAATATATTAAGTGTTCATGTACGTTCATGTTTCTTTAATTACTTTCTCCACGAGGTATAGAACAAAATACGAATTATATTTATATTTAACATGTGCAACTTACAGAAAGATTTTTAAGATTACTTTGGTTTAAAAGTTTCGCGTCGAAAAAACTTGGATTATTTGCATTTGAGTAATAAGACTACTTTATCTTCATGGTTTTTCTTTTGCATAGGTGGAAAAAAAATATAAGAAATTGCACAACTTGTAAAAGAATGATAAGCAAAGTTTCTGACAATTACTAATTTCCTAAAATTAACAACCGACAAAGGAAAAAAGTTTGCGCAAAAGTTTTCTTCTCGTTACGAAAATATTGTTTTGATTTGATTGAGCTGCCAGACAAAACGACAAAAATCTTTGACAAAAAATACACAAGCCATCTGCAAACAAACAGGCACGTTACATAAGCCTTATGCGAATTTCAAACAGACGCAAGAAATTCGCGCAAAGAAAATGTTTTACACATGATGGAGCACTCGGCAGTTGATTTTCGTTCGTCGCAATCAATCAGCATTCTTGTTCACGTTTACGGCAAACCGACAGTGGTAGCGGAGGCGGTAGCAAATCTCGTTTGAGTGCATGCACACCACATCCAACAGTAAAGTGGAAATTCGATACAAATGTTCCCCCATGATCTTTCAATTCCTGTTTAGTGTTGTGTAAGGCTGTCGAGCCGGCCTTCGCGTCGCACACGCCACTGACAAGAGACATTTGCATGCATTGCGCACTGCGGATACGCGAATATTGTCAATGCGCCGTGAACGTCTATGCGGCTGATAAGAATAAGGGATGCCAGCTGAAAGGATTCGCCTCCAGGGTGTGTATTGAGTGTTCACAAATTCGCGGCGAGAAATAAACTGCGATCAGCTGCGAATCGAAAATAGAAAGACAGGAAAAATGTCTTTTATCGAGGTAATTCGCTTGGGAATTGTTTATATTCGAAGGAATTGACAATTTCAAATTTAAATTTGACTTGAATAATTGCTAGTCCTCGAGGAGAAAAAGTAAAAGGGACCTCATCATTTTCGAACAACATAAAGTTACATTTTGCGGCTATGCGACAAACAACAGTACATAAACGAAAAGGAAACTGAAAGTTATGATGATAACAACATATTTTCCACTGAAATTCCACGCTCGGTATTTATCACATTCCTTGTAATTTGTCCTAACGCGCAACAAATTGCGAGCGAACCTAGCCTGGAAGCATAAGATAAAAAAAACCACCCCACCGAAGAGAGACACCGACAATGTTGTCTCTTATCGTCCTGTAAACCTAACCACCAAGTGTTCCACGCACAAAGCGCTTTCATAACGATATTGTAATTAAAACACAGCAAACTTTTATTGAACTTTTAAATTGTTACATTATACATGCGGAGGAGCGTAGTACGAATGGTAGTATAGAACATTTACGGTCGAGATTCATCCGATTTCGTTCGCATATTATTAAACTTTTAAGTGGCAAATTTTTCGAACGCCTTCTGTATACGGGTCCGAAAGGACGCGCGATAAAAGGGTCACTTTCGTCCATTAAGACCACCGTATTTCATACAAATCCAATCAGGAGAGCGGCCTACACGCCGTTAAGGTAACACATTGTGCTGCTTCGTTTTTCGACGATCCTGCCTCCAGGACACAAAATACCATCCAGAATCGAGAATTGTATTTCGGCTGTTTGTATGTATGTCTCACTCATTCGGATATCTTTATTCAAATTATTTCCTGTGATGGGAAAATATGACCCAGATTTCGGCCAAGTTATGAAATTAGTCGGATTAATTAATATTGATTTAATATTCATTTTCATTATTAAATGCAAACCTAAATATAATTTATATTAATTAAAATTTAAAGCCGATTCCTGAAGAAGTTATATTCAATTCAATTCACGATTTACTCCGGGTAAAATGTATAGCGGACTTGACTACAGGCAACCAGTAAAGCATTCGTCCTTGCTGAAAACGAATCCTGACAAATTGATTGAACGAATAGTTCGGATTATTACGGAGGTTTTTATGTTCGTTTTGTATTGTTAATAAGTACTTGACTTATAAACATATAATTTTATGCACAACAATCAATGAATGCGCACCCGAAAACAATGCAACAATAAAGCAACGGCGTACAAGTAAACAAACAACAAAATTGCTGATTCTTCTCAGGATAATAATAATAAGCGGCCTTTACAGCGCACACGTTTCGATATTCTGAATAATAGTACGTAGTAAGTAAGTAGGAGTAAACGCGGAAAAGAATCGAGAGATCCCTACGCGCCTGGTTGATTTCATTCGTGCCGCTAAATATTCAAGAGCTCCCTTCGCTTTGCACGTTGGCAAACAAGCAATGAGATGCTCGTCGTTGAAAGCACAAATAATAACAATAACAAGTTGTTGGCGTGTGCTCACGTTCGGCCCATTGTGCGGGATTCCTCGCATTGGATAAAAATGCTGGAGTCGACGGCGACGACGAAAACATGACTGTCTGCTTGCTGCTAGACTACAGCGATGTAACTAACAATGCTTTGTGCTACGTGTTGTTTTTAAAGGAATTTTTAATTAAGCTTTTCTGCTAAATTAATACAAAATTGTTCTCCGTGTTGCAAACACGCGCTAGGCGTGTTCCTCATATATTTGCATATGTTTACATTTATATCACGTTAATAGGATGAGTGCGCATAATTTATCTTTCTAGAACAGTTTGTTTCAATTTCAATTACTGTTTTGTTTTGATGCTTTGAAAGAAATATTTTCAAAGTTAATTGCGAAAGTAAACGTAATTCAATTACCCGCTGTAGCTGACAGTTTAATCATCTGCGAATTAATTACACTTGACACTTCTTCAGTCTCAAGTGAGCAAAGACAAGTCGTCATTGTTTATGTTTTTCTATAAAAGTGCTGATTATAAGCATTATGATAAATTATAATTCATATTTCACTATAGCTACTTGCGATGCGCATAACTAGAGCAGTTGACAGAGTATGTATGCAAAACAACTACGTGCATAATGAGTTATGATGACTCTGCAGTAGGTAAAAATTTAAAGAAGTAAAGAGTAATATAAGGAGATTAATTATTATAATAAAGCATTTATTTGATAAGTAATCTCGTAACAAACAAATAGGAATTCTATTCGCTTTATGATTATAATAATTGCATTGTTGGAATTTGATCTATACTTAATTGAAAAATCATTTATCCTTAATAGGAATTTGTCTAATTTATATTTTCTCTCTGTTTCAGGTATGTTTCAATCATTTATCAATTGGTAGGATATTTAAATTAAGCGTGAGTACAATAATTTTTGATAATCAATCTTCGCAAAACATCTTATAATTCAAACATAACAAGGTTAAAAATAAAAAAAAGCGAAATGGTGTATTGCGCTGAATGGTAATTCTTCGCATAAATACCAAAAAATAAACGATGGTAAATTATAGTTTGCAAACAAGAATTACAATGTGTATTCTTGGTAATTACGCCGGCAAACCTGGTAGTTAGTTTCATGCGCCTGATTACGTACGCGTAGTGTATAAGAAATCTCGGTCGGACTATACACCAGCTGCAATTCGATGCATCAAAGCAATCGGCAGCTCTTGATATATTTTTCTCGTCTTATTTCCAGTTCATCCAGTCTTCTTTTTACAATCTCTGGCGTATATAATTTTCAATTTATTTTATTCTCTTAGCTACGGTTCTTTAATGCATCCTGGCATATATACAGCACAATTCGTATTAAATCGTAAATAATATGTTCGAGTTTAAAACATCCACTGTATCTGATAAAATCGTGCCGTCGGAATATGCTGTCATTTATTTATTTATGATAAAGATGCACATGGTTTAAATCATAACAATAACACATTCATGCCTCTATACTTCATACTTTCATGATTTATTACAAAAGGATTTACATTTATATCGTGGGATTGTTTATTCCTAGATTAAATGCAGTTGCAATAGTTTTTCATGAATTTTTATTCAGGCAATTTTGTTTATTTTTCTAAATCCTTCTGGAAATATTGTTTACCGGAAAATCTTCTAGTTTTAATGTCATCTAAATATTTATAAAATTTTAACACTTTTTGCTGGAAGTATTTTTGTGGAAATGTGATTTTATTGCAAATTTTCATTTAGGTATAATGATTCATTTCTGAGAGGTTTATGCGGAGAATAAAGAACAACCTTTTGACATTGAATAGAATAGAGTCAAGTCTGGAAAATGAACATGATGAACACAGTGATGATGATTGACTGGAACGACGTCACCGCCAAAATCGACGTCGCTCCAAAGACAAGATAATTAAAAGCATCGATCCGCGAACGTTTAATGAATCGTTGCGCCGCTGCGCTTCTTGCCAGCCGTAAAACGCTTTAATGGCATTGTCGATCGCATCGCGCCATTCAACATATTGAAATGCACGACGATGATGAATCGAAGTTTAATTCCATTCATCCACTCGTTCAATCATATTCGAACGCACGCTCGCCTGAGCCCATTCTCATCGAATCGGTAATTTGATGAAGCGCACGCGGCGAAAAAACGCAGCGCTGCTAATTAAAACATTGTGCAATTTGCACGCGCACCTGCTCTACAACTGCGCCAAGCAGCAGCGGCGGTGGCAGTAGGTAGTGGTGGAGGCAGAGAATTTAATTTGTCAGCTTAATTACCGTATTGCAGCACGCAAGAAAAAAACGACGGTAAATAAAAGTCGGCGGTGATCATCGTGTATAATTTCAAATATTTAACGAATGCAGCACTTCAACCCTATTTTCAAATAAGGGAGCGGCACGTTTTGCTTATTATCCTGTTACGCACCGGACGGAGATGAATCGGGGGTGGGAAAGAAGGGTTGCGCGATCCGCATGCGGGAGTAAACGAATAAATGGATAGAATTTATAGAAGGGTGCGTGTGCCGCCTTTAAATTACGGCCAACACTAGAGGGTGGAAGGTCCAGTTCTTTGCATACAGTGATCAAATAGACAAGACGTAAACGGAAATTGAGTCATAGGGTGAATAGATAAATAAATATGACACATTATTAAATTTACATTTACTTAAAATAGAAGAAAAAATTGATTGCAAATTTTGTTCATTATTATTGATGAATATCGCGTGTCCAAAATTGCTTTTCTCTTCATTTCTGATATTCGTACGCGAAGCATGCGTGCCAAACATATAAAGAGCGAAAAAACGAGAGAACATATCTATTTAACAGGAAATTTGAATTCAAATTTGCGAAATTGCTTTCTTTCTACCTTGTTGAACATTGCTCATCAATCCAACACAAAGCACAGCAAGGCAAACAAATCATACGCAGGCTTCAAAGAACTCGATTATTTTACCAATTTTTGCCACGCTTTTATTAGATTTCCAATGTTAATTTACATCGAAAACTCTGTATCGTCTTCAACGTACCTACTCTTTCACTTTACTTATTTTCCCTTGTACTTTCACCAATAATGATTTTTTTCCATCAAGTTTTTATCAAGTGCTCTTTTATGATGTTGAGACGAATTTGAAGATGTTTCGCGTGTTTTTTATGGGCATTGAGCCGCCGAAAAAAACCTAATTACTTTTTAATACTGCGCCGAAGAGATTTTCATTGGTGAAGACGGTCGTAAAAAATTCGAGTCTGCTGAACAAACAAAACGCCAATCAGCGATACTCGTGATATTATCATCCACCTCAACTCAATACGGCCGCTGCTCATGCAATTCAAATGCGTTGATGTATTTTTAATTAGTTTTTTTATTGAACACGGCGCGCTGTTTTTCATTGCGACGATGCGGGATTACAAACTTTATCAGTGAATAAACAAAATAGGCAAATAATTTATCTCCCAACAAGAAAAAAAAGCATCTGCAGCATGATGGATATTTTTTATTAATCGCTTTACTTTTGTGATCTTTACTCGCACATAATTAAAACGCGTTTTTATTCGTAAATATTAGCGGAGTTATTTATTAATCGAGTTTTTTATTCTTGCATTGAATTTTGAGCTAGATTAATTAAGTTTTTCATCCAATAACGTATCACAGCATTTCTTTTACCAGTCATGTGCTGAAAAAGAAAAAATCGAATGAAATAATTGCATGCGTTATCCGGAAAGAAATTCAGGAAGTCATTTCGTAAATGGAGTGTTTGTATTACTATCGGGAAAAGCAACGAATCGACGGCCATTTGGCGACTGTCGAAAAAAGGACTCAAAGCGGAAACAACGTTTCGTTTGCCTTAAAGCACGTCGCACCATTTTATACATTGAACTGAGTACTTCCTTCCTCTTTGACGTATCAACTTTGTGTTATGCGAGCTCAGTGGTCAATTGTATTGTTTAAAAAGTAAACACCGACAGGGTTGTATTTATACTTGAAAAATATTCAATCCTCATTTACACGAATTAATGATGTTGGGGTAATAGGCAGAGTTCAGCTCTGTGTTATTACAATGTACACAAAGCGATACATAAAATTAGAATAAAAAATCTTTCGTAAAAACGGCCATTAAACAGAGTGATATTGAATATCTTGATTGTTACTGAAACATTTGTGGTTATGCTCATTGCACAGAGACCGGAAGAAGACAAGTCGACTGTGAACGAGATGTTAATAGGTATCAAATTTATTTCAAGACTTGACGCTCGACTCTCCTCAACCATTGAAACCCTTTGCAGCCACAGAACAAATGAATAATTAATGGAAACCTTACTTGTTTCTTTCCTTTACCAAGCTTTATTGAAGTCTTATAACGTGATACAATTACTTTCTTTACTAAAAGCATCTACGTTAATTGGAAACACTCTGTACGGATTATTCAAATAATAGGATTTTAATAATTACGTAAAATAATGAATTATGTAATAAATGTAATAGATTAACAAAATTCGTGGCCATTAGGAAAATAATAATTCAAGGCAAAGAGCGATAAATCAGTTTTAATTCAATTAACTTTGATCAAATGCTTGCTTGGCGCCGAATGCACAAACTTTCGACAACGAACGAACGCAAACTACTTGCCGCCTACAGCCGCCAGCATTACAATGCGCTTGCAGTAGAAACGAGCGAGAAACTTTGCAATTTGTTGCTGGAGAACACTCGCCTCCTCGAGTAAATGCACTACATATTCGCGACTCAATTCGCAAATCTGAAATTTATTATTACGATCGTTATTTCCGGCTGTCGCCGCCGTTGATTACCGCTTTCGAAACTTGCTCAATTTGTATAAACAAATTTATTATTTATTTATTCCTGCGAGAGGTGAATAGCCAATTGAACTGGCTGCCTTTCCATGAAGTGCATGCTGTTATTGTGCGCTGCATAAACAATTAATTTTTCCGCTAATTCCATCTCAGCGTTTTCGCTGAATTGTCGCCAGTATTACGTCAATGCTCTAAAGGTATGCTAATTCTAAATGATTAGTGAGTGTTGTAAATTCGCACTAGAAGTATTTTTCACATTAATTTCTTATTAATACTTTTACATTAATTGTTTTTGTAATCGTTTGATGGATAATGTCTGTCGTGAATTTATGGCGGAAACGGATGTCTCACATCTGCTTTTGGACGTAATAATTCATCGTCTGCAATGTGTACTTGCACTTTATACGATACTAAATAATTGTACCTAATCTTCTTTATACACGGTGGATTTAATCCAATTTCTGCAAATGATTTAGATATATTTTCACAGTAACAATATGTCACTTATGAAAATAATTAGTGATTGATCAATTCAACAGTCATTATCACCAACATTAATTTACGTTCTAGTCAAGTCATTCATTTTGTCTCAGGTCAACAAACGATAAACTTATTATTTGACTCATTCAATAGATGAAACATCTCTTCTGCGTTGACTAGAACTCGCTCGAGACACAATGTAATCATTTAGCAATTACTAAATAATTAATTAACTAATGGATTAATTTGATAATGACATTTACGCGGCGCACTAAACGCAATTGCAAGTAAGTAAATACCGCACGAAGTAAATTATTGTCGCGCACAAACCAAACAAACGCAGCTATTGAATGGGTGAAAAAACTTAAAAGTACTCGGGCTTTCCCTTTGACGAGCGGATCTTTTAATTGGTACAGTATTTCAATGTTATTTTTATTGCTCGTTCAATGATGAACTGCATTGAACACATGGCGCATTGTCGACGTCTGAGAACCGCGCATTCGAGTGATGCTCATGAAAACGTGTAACAATGTGCAACCCTTTACTGCGTGTAAAATTCTCGATGAGATAAAAACAACATACGTAGCAGTGTTGAATATGACACTTGCTTGTATTCCAACGAAGTTTCAAAGTATAAAACATGTGCTTCAATATTTGGAGTTACGGTTTAGGTAATGTGAAAAAAATGTCACTCGGTATACCTGCTTTATGCCTGCTCTTTCCTGTTTCGTTTGTTTAAAGTTTAACAACAATAGTTTATTTGTGAAATACATGGAGCCATCTGATGCATAAAGCAAACATTTTTAGTCGAATAGAAAAATTTGTATGAATAATTTAAACTTATATAAATTAAAACATGCGTAAATTACGAATATGAACATAATCAAGTACTAAATAATTGTTTTACATTATGATGAATAGCCGTATGCAAATGACGAGAGCTCACAAACAACATCCGGAAATGAAAACGCAATTGGCCATCGAGTACCATCCGCATACGTAATACACTCGCGCAATTGCAATGTCAATTGCAAATTGTATCTGCACACGTAACGAAATATCTCTCGAGCGCGATTGCCGAGAATTTGAGTACGTATTCGCGTAATTACTGCAAGTGCAACAGCCTACTCCATGCTAATGACAGCGCCCGGGCAGAGACGCTATTAATCAGTATCGATGATACGATATGGCGAATGGTAATTAAGAGCGTATTACTTCTCAAATGTGCTTCTAATTAACCTTGTTTGCGCGAAATGGATATGCATACCGCCTATATCAATTTGCGAGTCAGCGATGCGGAATCGCGACTAGAAATTAAATATTAGCGTGGTGGCGCATGGATAAACATTTCGTTTTATCACTACCGGAATTGCAGAATGTATTCCAATGTCGTTAACAATGCGATATGTTCGTTGGGATTACATGCTTTCCTAATTAAAAGTACATGCAGCGAAATTAACCTCAGATGCGACATAAACATTGAGTGGACATTGCGATGTCAATTCCGGATGTGATGTTACGATTATTGCTTCCAGTTATGTTTATTATTTGTATACTCTGTTTCCATGCTTTAATTCGCAATTTTCTTTCTGTTTCAGGTTAGTCATCAATCATCAGTCTTACGAACCACGCTTTTTCCATGTAAGTTCAATTTTCTGCAAAATGCATTGAAATTCGGTAACGCAACAAACATACGATATTAACACATGGTAGTAGTAGGTACATGATCCGAGAGTAAACATAATTATGCGCCACTCTGTGCATGCCGAAGCTATTGACAATATCCAATAAGGCACTAAGACAATTTTGACTTGTACATTGATCTCCAACTGCGTGGAGTATTCGAATATTCCCGTCAGCATTAGCATAAACAATCAA
Source organism: Aleochara curtula (assembly GCA_963978815.1). Classification (NCBI taxonomy): domain Eukaryota; kingdom Metazoa; phylum Arthropoda; class Insecta; order Coleoptera; family Staphylinidae; genus Aleochara; species Aleochara curtula. The sequence goes on from OZ022219.1 coordinate 1,779,793, forward strand.
TCCGCATTATTGCAAGCTCAGCAGTACGATTTCGCGCAATAATCACATTCAAGTATGTTGGATATACAATCTCCACAGTAAAGTTTATCTGCCAATCTTCATTAATAATACTTCTAACGAATAATTTATAATTTCATAAATTTTTATGTGGGGTGGTAAGAATAACTATTTTTAGTTTAAAACTTAGGTAATCAAAGTAAATTAGAAGTCATTTTCGTCATTATATTTTTTAAAGGAAGTAGGGGAATCTAAAGTAAATAAATTAACAACGAAGACCAAGAGCCATTCGAGCAATACGAAAACACGCTTAGTTGTTTAGGGAGTTCCCGTGATTCCCAAACTTAATAAAACTTCTTAACGCAGCGCACAACGGGCACGTGCAATCATTTAAAAGCTAGACAACTAGCACCAACGAATTAAACACATGCACAAAACATACGCGGTGGAAGGCAAACTAATCTACAATAGTGCAGTAAACTGGGAAAGTTTGGGGCCGGCAGGTTACTTAAACGTACAAAAGTACGATTCATCCTTATTTAACTCGCGCACTTTACATACTCGCCTCCTGCATTTTCGTTTAGCTAGAGTGCATTTTTCGCGCATGTCTCACTTCGTTAAACTTTTCGAATTTCGCATGTCTTCAGAGACGCCATAAAAAAGTGAACTTGAAGCACGCGAACGCGTGACGTGCCTTATGAAATTAAGCGAAATAATAAAGAAACAAAATTCGCGAAACCTCTAGAGTCTAGACATTTATTTAGCTCATGAAATTCATTCTCTCTTGGATATATAGCGGACTACACAATGAGATATTAAGAAGGAGTATTACAACAATTTCTCTCTATGTTTATATTTCCTTTTGTCGTTTACGTGACACTAGAGTGCACTAATTAAAATAAACAGGATAATGCGTTCAGCGTTCGTGTGCGCGCAATTAAAATTTGTAAAAATTGCATGCCGGGGAGCAATTAGCATTCGAACATTTTGCATGGGGGAATGAAATGCCAAGAGTTGTTATGTTGACATGAGGATGCGCTAAAGTGGGTTCTTAAGAAGGAAGTTAATTAATTACCAATGCAATTTAATTTGAAGACTTACAGCACTTTACACTTTTATACTTGCTAGTTTATTATTGCGAATTAAATGCGAGGCTTTTATAATCGAATGAAAATATTGTTCGAAATGCAGGAAAAAATTAATTGCTGTTTACATTTGAAAATATTGCAATTAGAAAGGGTGCGTAAATTGCAATTTATATTTCAAGCAATAACAAGTGTACCAAATGTTACAATGAAATACGCCAGAAATTGAAATATCATTAATTGCGAAATTAATCATAAGACTCAGTATAAAATATAATACCCTTGACAGACATCTTTTATGGTTGAATTATTGAGTAAGACGAATGTCATTAAAACACATACGAACGAAACGAATTAAGCGGGTAATGGACATTTGCTAACCGAAGTGAACTGCTCGCTCATCTCACATATGTCCGAGGCGCGCATTTATTTATTCTGATCTCTTTTCAACAAACTCAAATGCAACTTTGTGTTCTTCTTTGCGCCTTAGGTGTAGGGTCCATTAATTGCACTGCGAGCATTTTGTTTCACCCTTTCTCGCACATGTGTTGCATATAACACAATTTCACATCCATTCGATTTGATAGAATTCGTTTATGGAGTGACAACGCATCTAATTCCATGCATGAAAACACGCTGACCAAATGGATATCTGACAGTTGATTGAATGTTTTAAAAGAAATGTTTTAAATTTATATCAGTAATGCAATTTTCGTTTGCAATGACACATAATGCATCACATAATTTATGCGATTGTCGAAAAACTGGTTAAGATACATCACATATCTAAGTCAATCTTTCGCGAACTTACATCAAAGACACAAATTCACGCAAAAACCAGCACATTCTTACATTTTTTAAAGTCATCAAAATTTTTACCAGGCATCACAGGCACGCTATGCATCAGAGGCAGGCTATGCATCACAGGCACGATGTCATTTATTGTATTGCGCAAATAATTTCTTGAAAAATGGGGAAGCAAATAAAGGAATGACAAGTTAGAAAAATGATAAATGCATTTTTTACATTCATGTTTGATAGAAATTAAAATTATGTAAATTTGCGTGAAACCACGAGTAGGTATTTGTTATTATTAAGCATTGCTCTAGACTTGTGTACTTCTCACTCATTACTGTTTGAAAACAATTAGCTCTCTCCGTGAATTTTCGTGTGGCTTTTCGGCTTCAGTGCGAACGCGACAGGGTGTACTTCCTCGCCTTTGTGCATCGCTACAGTGCACAACTGAAAAAGGACCAAAAGAGCGTTTGCTTTGTTTCGCGATTTTCTTATTTATTAAAGCCATTCATTGCGGTCATTAGAAACGCGCCGACTTCTGCTGTTTCACATTTCTTGTTTCCCCTCCATGCACTTTGGTGGCGCTCTTTGTACCTTCCACGGTCGCCCGCCCCCGTCCCCGGTTTCCCTGAGCTCATTGTTCAAATACGAAGGATTTGCGCCATTTATTCGCTCATTGTCATTCAAAGCGCGTATTTTTCACGCCGTTCAATTGAATTGCGTCCAACGTATAAAAATATAAAAATGCGGAAAGAAACGGGGGCGGCGTAAAAAGACGCGCGAAATAAATTAAATTGTAAAGCGGCGGACCCATCGCTAACTTTCACGCGCTAAATTGCGAAATGTTGAATGAAGTATGATGGACAATGCGTAAAGAAATGCTCGCGCGAAAAGCGAAAGTTTTCCGGCTTACGTACTTTTTTCCCCGACAGTGGCATTTGGCAAAAAAACGAAAAGCTGTCAGCGAACTCTTTTTTGGCATACGTTACAATAAATGCATCGCGAAAATATTGCGTTAAAAGAAAAACAATTTAAAAAGCTATTTATTTCCCCGGCTACTGCCAGCGTATTTTCATTGAACGAATGAGGAAAAGCGCGAAAAATGTGGTATGCAAAATGCGGCCTGTCATGATGCTATTCAAAATATAATTTTTCTTGTTTTTCAATCGCTATTTCTCACGTAAACGCGTAATTTAATTTTGCCGCTTCAATATTTTACTTTAATTATTTTAATTGAAGAACAACGGAGTAATTAGATAATAAAGTAAGACATTAGAAAGTTAGATTGTGAAGGAAATATTGTTGATCTTCATAAATTGAATCAAGTTCCGGATGCAAAAGGGGTTTGAAATCCGCAAACAAGCATTTACAGAATGCTGTGGCAGTCGGACACTGGTCAAACATGCCAGCGCGTAATCTATGATGATCCTCGCCGCTCCCTGATTAAATCTTGCCGCCCGCAGACAACAATCGTCCACTACTCGTGCCACCGCTGTCATCATCATTGCAGCTCGCGTTGTTTCACGTTGACGGTCAACGCAATGAGAATAGTTATTGTTGTCATTCGGATTTGGCTGTATACTAATCGTACGCTAATGCTGCTTCGTGCAATGCTGCTATCGCGCACCCTTATTGTTGCTGTTGTTTATAACCAAATGCATCCCATAGCGTTTCATCCACATAATTGTATGTGCAAACACATGAGGGATGTGACAAAGCTGGACAGGTTTGTTGAAGGATTCAATAAAGGAAAGTTAGCATGATTCGTCATTCAAGCTTTGTCAAATTGTCGCTGTAAATTCAATTCATCGAGTTTCATGGATTTATTATACCGATTCATTATTAATGCCATTCTAAAATAATTAACAGTTCTATTAATTTCAAAGTCGGGTTAATACTTGAATAATTTGAAATATTTACTTGGTAAAATTGTGTTTTAGTTTTTCTTTGGAAAATCAAAGAGATGAATCTGTGAAAATTTAATGCAAACATTAAAAACAAACAATTTGACAAAGTTAACATTGACCAAAGCAAAACCAACTAACCGTATATGACACGTGTGCGATCTATGTAAACATTGATGATGGTGAGAAAAGTTGTGGCACCCTTCAAACACAAATATCTATCCGGCTAATATATTCACCTTTCAAACAATACTACAGTTTTTGCTAACGCAACAAAAGTGGACTGTTCAATCATTGATTACGCCTAAAAGTACCCTACGCAGTTTGGTTTAGTCTCATAGATAAATTTATTTAACAGGGAACGTGAAATGTGTGCGGTGGACACCGAAATCAGAGGGTGGATGCTTTCGAAAAATCCACCTAGTCGTAGTTTATTTATCAATGGCCTATCCAGCGTACGCGCCCGTGGGAACTTTTGGGGAAATTTCAGTTTGCGGCGAAAGTGTGACCGAAAAAGCGGGGTGCTCTCGATTTTCATGCACACGAATGCGGTTGTTTATTCCATAAATCATTATTACATCCTTGATGCTTGTCAATTTCATAAGCACACGCAATAGTCAAACAGAGTGCTGCAAAAATATTCCTGACGAAATAAAATAAAATAAAATTTAATATGTTCAAAGGACAAATATGCATATTTATTTATACAAAAAGAAAAGATGACAGCAAATAGTGCCTGATATGCAGCGATACTAATTCAATAGGATGTGTCCTGCTCCTGAATAAATATCAGCAGTAATGATCGAAGCGCGGTAGATTTTTATTCGTATTTGCCAGGACTACATCAATACGCCTTGCCTTTATATACAACATACAGCAAACAAACGCACAAAAACACATTTTCGATCGTAATGTATTTACGACAGCACGACGTCAATGGACGCAAAACGGACGTGCATCAACGCTAACCGCCGCCAACGACAAACAAACCAAACTTTGTAATTCGAAACTAATGGTGAAGCGTTTATCTCCACATGTATACAAAACTCAAACGCAATTCAATTGCTCGCATAGGTAGCACACTGCATTGAGATATCAGACACGTATGGCGAGTGGTTCAACAAGCTTGAACTTCTCGATTAATTACGCACGCTTGTTGCTGCTGTTGTTGTTGTTATCGTATAGAATATTATTGTATTACATTGTTGTTATTTCGATGGTTATTTGGAATTTCCGGTTACGAAAATAAACAACTAAAGAAGAGATAATGATGCCAAATATGAATGATTGGGTGGGTTATTTTTAGAGATTCGAAGGACTACGATTTAATGAGGTGATAATCCTGTTAGTGCGCATATAAAATTAAACTGCGCTCCGCGATTCAATTAAGTCACATTATTAATGTGTGATTGTAGCAGGCAATAACTATTTAATGAAATAATGGAGCCTGAATAAAACACATTATAAACTTGCTGCTTGTGTTGGTATTGATCGACTGTGATGTACAAGAAGGAAATTCAATTAGCAGCTAGTGTAATGATACCGGTAATGTGTTTAACTCGTTTTAGAAACATTTTTCCTGCGCGCTCTTTCAATATCGTTTTTAGTTTGCTATTAATAATAGTCTGACAGCCGACAATTTTATTTTAAATATTAATAAACGTCCTTTAGTTTCCGGCTCAATAGTCTTAGCTGTAGAGCGATCAAATTTGTTGGTCATAGACGGAATTTAATTAAAAATGTCATTGTCGTTGCATGAGGATGAGGACATAAGCAAACGGTCGTTTGATGACTTAATTTTTGCTGCTAATCGGTCGCTGAACGAGGCATGTTACATCCACCGCCCGGATATAATGCCACACTAATAGTTTTCATAGCTACGAGTTTTCTTCGTTAGGAGCGTTGATAATCTTACGGCGTAATTCAATCCTCCGCGTCTGACAATATCGCCGATGATAATTAGGTTATTCTCAGACACGCAAGAAGAAAATTAAAATAACGGATTATTCCTTCTTCTTTCAAGATATCAAAAAGTGAAAGAGAGTGTTCAATATCATTTGCGGTTTTATGGCATTTTTGAAAAAGAGAATTTTACTTATGTGATATTGCTAATCAAATTAATTAGGATTTAAAGTAATTAAAATGCTAAATTTGCATTTAACTGTTTCAATATACCAATTAACAAGAAGCGAACAAATTTGACGATGTGAATTCGAGCGTTGCCGGCGCCGCCACCACTACTGCAACCACCACCGGCGCACTGCCTCCCTAAACACCGGAACGTAATGTTCAAACGCATGCATGTGCACATAGGCTGACTGGAATTGCTTAAATGTGCTACCTAACGTGTTAATAATCACATTGCAATGGCGTGAATACCAGTCTCATTGTGTTGATGCGTACCAAACATGCATGCGTCTCGCGCTCGAAATATCTCTTCTCTTCATGTTGTTGTTGCCGCCACTATTGTCGTATTAGATTATCCGCGTATTGTACGTAGGTGCATAAATGCACACGCGCATACCTCAATGGATGCGTGCACATGGTTAACGAGATTCGGCGGTTTAATTGCAATTAGTAACGCGAAACGCCGTCTGCTTTGAGCGCATAGTTAGCAAGCTAACAATAAATGCGCGCACTACGGTAATCAAATAGATGCACTAGTTGAATATTAAGGATAAATTAATTTGTTATTTGCAAAAATTAGCTATGTGGAACTACACAAACGTTTGTCGCGTTGGGTGGTACTTTATTATAAATAATTTTAGATTATTTCATTAAGATTACCCAGATGAATTATAATTGTATTTCATAAAGTTTCTTATTACAATTTGTCAATTGAATGAAGAACGTGATAGCCGATAGAGATATATTCATAAAACCGAATGAATTCAATGAATGCCCACACACAATGCAATTGATAGCGTAGTTGCATTCAATAGTAACAGTTGATTACGAACAATTAGAGAGTACTCGGAAAACGTACGATGAAGATGTGAAGGATACGCGCGCGAGAAAGATTTTAATCCATCATGAATAAATTACTCTAAATGCGGTTCATTGTTGTTCAATGTGATTATAATGTTGAATTAAGTAGGTGCCTGGCTGACCTTTAAATGTTGAGTAATGCTGGTTAATATTATGATAAACCGTCAGCGTAATTTGTGAGATTAGAAGATGCGTTTGATTGAATATTACTTGACGTCCTATAAAAAGAAAAACAACTCGAAGAAAGTTATTTTGGTAGCAATAATAAGCTCATGATCATTCCATGAGCAGATGCACGAGCATCCCTTGAAAGTCACTTAGAAGTAGATTAAAACCCTTGAATATGCCATTTAAAAATAAAATATGCACAAACAACAAACGGTAGCAGTGAGGAAGATGAATATTCTATTAATAAATGTTAAAGTGTTTCACTGCCTGTTGGCAGTAATTGCATGATCCTTGTTTCAACGCCAATGCGTCATGTTGATCGCAACCAACAAGGGGCTGAAGAAGAAAACCACTTGCAACTTCTAATAATAGGCAACTCTTCAGCCTGCCTTTCCGACTTGCTCTTGACAACAACGAGACGCATGTGCAAAGCATATTTTGATATAGGGTGTTTAACTCTTCATGTAATGCAGCATTGCGTTTTGATGCGCGTATAAATTTTAACTCTTTGTATAAATTTAAACGTCCCTTTTATCGAAACAACTCACATGGAAAAAAGTGCTAAACGCCTTCAAGTGTGACATATGCGACGCGTGTCCTTGCACCACATGCTTAAATTAAAGAAAAATGCTATAGAAAATAGCATCACCACAAATACGTAATAGCGCGAGTTTAATTATCATATTATCATGGGCGGTAGACGTAAAATGCAACCAAATGCGCGCGCGTAATATAAGAACACGAAAGTCGTGTTTCCGATTGAGATAATGGTAACGCATTAAGTATGCATAATTGGCATGCGACGCGCAAAAGGGCTTTTAAGGCGATAAATTAAAAGGTTTACCTGATTTACAACGTGATTTAGAAACACGAACCAAGGGGGGAACGCAAACCATTTATGACATTATCTATTAAGACACCTTCCTTCGTAGTTCGGAGGAAGATAAAACCCGGCAAAGAGGGCGACGGCAAACCTAGGGAAACGCGATTGTAAACGCGCGCATGGCTTGTACCTTAATGTCTTTAACGCTTTATTTACAAAGGATGGTTCACTTTACGTGCAGGTAAAATCCAAAAAGGTAATTTACAATACCCAATAAGGTGTGGATTAATTGCATTCACGAATGGATGTGCTGTAAAAATTTTGCAAAAAGACGTACCTGCAGGATTCCAACGAAATTTCAAATAATAGAAAAGTTCTTTTATATTCAGTCAGGTGCTTCATACCTTGTGAGATTTCTCCAATTCTTTTCAAGACGTTCTTGAAAATGTTCAATTGAAATGACAAATAAGTTTTTCGCATTTCAAATCAGACAATTTAAAGACATCTGCATCGTTTCCTTAACATTAAAAGGTAAATTGTAAGCATCAAGATTTTTTCAATGATTACTAGATAATACTAGGCTATTTAAACAGGCGGTAAACAAGCAGAAACACAATGAATTATTATCATTTGTTTGCGAAATGAGGTCATGGATAAGAAAAACAAGAAAATGCAAAATTGCATGATTATTACGTCGTTATCAATCCGTTTTACGGAGAATTCATTTACATAAAACTAAATTAATTATGAGGAAGAGAGAGTATCAATTTATATTTACTTATCACTCTATTTTATGCGTAAAGTAAATGCTATTATTATCTTAGCGATGAGCAAATGAAATGGCATTGCATACAAGTATCTTATCGTCAATTAAAATGCCCATATAATTGGCTCACTTTGCATCAACACAACATCTCGTTGCGTTCATTTCAATTGCATCGTTTTGCATCTGCAACAATTTGCAGCATCATCTCATTCAAACGAGCGCGAGCAGATGAACTAAAATGAAACAAATACACGCACTTGAATGCGAATGACATAATAATGCATTTTCTACGCGAACTAAAAATAGCAAACGAGCATCTTCTTTTATCTATGGCTATAGCAGAGCAGAATACTGTTGAGTAATAAGTGCAAAACGCGCACGCCGAGCATGAGTTGCCGTTCAAGTGCACGCTGCTGTCTTCATTATGTACTTAATTAATTTGCGGCCTATCCAAACGAGGACATGTAAGATTAATTCGTTCACTAACTCGAAGCGAATGCTAACTTCACTTATAAGCCTTTGTCTCTAATTTCAAGCGTTAAATACTAATTTTTCTTCAAGACTTATAAAGGTCTAATTCTTCAACTTTTTATTGAATTTAGTTTTTGTTTCTTTGTATAATTTTTTGAAATATTCATTCATTCATTTCTTTCTTCATTTGCCTTGTTACATACTTAGTCATTGGCACGTAAAACACCAAACAACATCAACAATGACAAAAAAAACTTGTAATAAAAGACAAGCAAAAGAAGTCGCTTCCTAAGAAAAGAAAGATAACTCAGTTTGTCAGTGCATTTAATAATTTGAAAGGAAATTAATAATAAAAACGAATATACCGGTTCTTTTCTCTTCTAATGCTCGATGGAACGATGAGTCCACGTGCAATGCATACGTTCCTTCTAAATGAGACCCGACGCAAAGGGCACACCGGAATTACGCCGTACGTACGGTACCCCCCAAAAAGGCACCGTGTACCTTATTACGTATGCACTTGGTGTTTAAATAATAAATCAAAATTTTAAATAATGAGTGCAGGGTAACCGCGAACGTTTAAAATATTTAGGAAGAATAACGTTTGTAATAGATTAGATCATATTTTATGATTATTTATTTATAAATAAGGTTTTTGGTGGTTGCATGGGTTAATGAACGCACCTTGTAAGGTATGTTCACCTATAAATAAAATTTCAACCCTCCAATGCATTCAATACGTGCCTGGCTCGTTTGACGTTTGCGCAAGTTTATTTCATGCGTCCGCACATCTGTCCCATTGGGAAAAATATAAAGTAAAACACGCGTATAAAGTGAAAGCGTATAAAGCACTTTGATTGTGTTACACATAGGTAACTAACACATAAATGTGCGTGTAAAGTTCACATTTTTTTATTGTTAAGGGTGTGTGTTAAACAGCCCCACGTTTTTGACCTGCTTTGCAACGTAGAGAATATTTATGAAATTCGGATTTTATTTACTTTTGACTATTTTTATACTTTTCTTGCGTTCAGTATTTTATTCCCCGAGACATTATTTTTTTGTGATTAAATAGAAAACTTACTCTTGTGATTTTTTACTCGAGTTTAATTTTCATTAGTCATTTCCGTCATTAAAAATTTCTGAGAATGAAGATGAAGCTCACCTGAAACAAGAAAAAATTAATCAATTTACATAATTGCTAGACAAATTCTAATTACAACAAATTATATTAAACCAACAAATAATTACGTTTATACAAAAAGTCTAGCGGTAACTTGCATTATCTAATTATTTTTAAACATTTTTCACAATCATCACATTAATTCCGCTTTGTTTTAATCTTATTATTCACGGCAAGAAATTGTATTTACTTGGTCTCGATGCTGTAAAAAATTATTTCTTAAATTCTGTATAGGTGCAACAAGATTTTTTATTGCGACATAATGATATCCAACACTTAAACTTTTGATGAAAGAATACACTGCAGCTAATGACAAAACGCAATGGTAGAATCGAGATGAAAAACGCGACTGAAAATTGCTCTTCGTGTTGGTCCCCATTAAAACACGATCATTATGCCTCGCTATGTGTTTGGCGTGCTTAAAATAAGGCTAAATTCGTTACAAACACGTTGCCTAATTTCTGATTCACATCTCGTGATTTGACCGCATGTATCATTAGTATCATTATTTCAATGAAATAGAAATCAAAGCAAATTTAACGTACTCTAAAGGTCTTTTGTTTTAATTTGAAAATAATTCAACGGCTTCATGAAAATTGAACATTTTAATAAAGTTGAAATGATATCGCCGATGAAATTCACGCATGAATTTGTCTAGTCAATTAACGCGAGCATCCGATTGTCATAAATCACACGCCCAATTAATATAAAAGAACTCAACAACAATGAATTATTTAAAACACACTGACTGACCTTAAATGTTATTACTGATTTAATTCATTCAGTTTATTGCAGTTGCAACTGCACACTGTTAAGCATTAATTCGTAAAAACCCTCTTGACTCATAACAATTCCGCATGAGCAATTCGCGAGGACGTTTAATCAGCAGCCGCCCCTCTCTAACAAGATACTTGCGTTGGCACTTTGTGCAAATACACGCCGAATGCAAACAACGCACACTTGTAACACACAGCCACCGCCGAAGTGGGGTTATCAACCCTCTTACGAGAAATCTCCAAGGAGCGCTTGCGACCCTTTCTCGCGCGCGCAAAGGATTAGCGCCGCTGTTGCACAATTGCACATGCGTTTCGGCGACGACGAGGCGCGCACATTGCAATTAATTCGCGATCGCGTTCAATTTACGTTTTCAGTGTTTATTTACACGGACGACATTGTTGTCGTCCGCTGCTGCCTCCGTGCACACGCGCAGGAAATCACTAACACGGCAGGCTCGACATGAATGCGCATGCTCCGTGGCGGCGCGTCGGCGGCAGGAAGTTGCCTGGACCACATCTCCATGTCAACCAAGCGGTTCGATCGCAAACACAACGTAATCCGCGTTATTTTAACCTTAAATATTTACTTTCACAACAAAATTACTTTAAATTTCCTATTCGGGGCGATAGCATATTCAAAATGAAGAACTGAAAAAGCTCATCAATCTCAATCCATGAAAATTTATGAAAATTCTTACCTTAGATTAGTCCTTATAAAACTTTTTGCAAGTAACTTCACTGTCAGCACTTTGTAATAATTTAAAACCGGCGACAGTTTGGTAGTAGTCGAGTAAAATGTTTATAAAATTTGTTGAAGGCACTTTTGGCAGTTGAACAAGTGTCCTGATCCTTGTTAAACAATATACACACAATTCACGTGCAGCGCGCGCGCGCTTCGTCCACCCACACACAACACGACTCAGAGCGCAAGAGAAGTGTAACTGGCGTTGTGCGAGCAGCGCACTGAACGCGTCGAGAGACTCTTCTACCACCAAGTTGGTTGGCGTCGTCATCGCCGCCAGCCAACTGCAGCATGTCATCCTACCTCGTATACGTACCATGCGTATTACATGTACATCCACGTGGTATATTCTGTAGGTACATTCAATGAACCCAACCTGGCATATTTTCATTGTGTTACGCACCATCACTAAGTGCTCCTGATCCCTCATTAAATATTAAGCCAACTTCCAAATATGTGAATTTGCAACTTGCAATTTTGCATCTGTCAGGGCTATGCAACTGTTGCAAAATAAATTAGTTTCATACTTACAACTTTCTAAATTTGGCATTAGTAAAAATTGGCAACAGACATTAAATGGTTAACGGAAGTGGTTTTTTGACGTTGGAATTAAATTGGAACATGTTGCGTTTATTGATCTTTTTACAAGCATCCTGCATGTTACACTTGCATTCGAGAAAGTGCATACATCTAATAAATTACACGTAATGTTATTCTGCACAAACACAGATAAGCATATCCACCCCTAGCATGTTTATTTTGAATTCATTTGCTTATCAATCTTTTAACATATTTGCAGTGATTTAGAACTATCTAAGTAATCTGAATCTAGCCAAAACTTTTTCTAAATATGTGGCAATAGTCCAAAATTTTTTGGCAAAAAAGAAATTGCGGTACATTCGTATATATCCTGTATAAATTTGTACGTAAAAACATCCCCTTGATACTTTAATCAAAGGCAGAGTATTCTCGCAATCATAAATACGTATAGTATCTGCACTGGAAGAGGAGAGATGGAATTAGCATCGCTTGGCAGGGAGAGAACCGAATTATAATAAATCGTAGTCATCGCTGAATGCACGTAATGGATGCTGAAGGGGGTTGCCGTGGATGTGCACCCTGAAACTGAACGATGTATAAAAAAAATCGAAGAGACTAGACGAAAGCGTGTGTTCCTCTGATGATGCAGTGCGGATTTGCGACACGCTTTCACTCGTCCTCTTCACAAGGGGACGCATTTTGAGTTATCGAAATATTCCGGTAGGATCAAGGGAGCAACGCGTGCCACATTCGCTTCCTACTTGGCTAGCAACCACCACGTGCGCATTCTGATAAAAAGAGATGCTAAGCCTAATGCATTAGGGGATGACTCCCAGAGGGTCTCTCTTTTTCTAAATATACACAATCAATGTTTTCGGGTTCACTGCGAGTACAAAACGAAAGCAAAATTACAACTTGAACTTGAAATAGCTGAAGCCGTAAAAAATATTAAGTAATTGGCTTCAAGTCATCAACAAAGTTTTTGTACACAAATTAATTAAAATATCTTTAGCTATAATCTACATGTATAACACGCAGTCAAAAAACCGCGGCGCTTTGCGTGCGTTTAATAATAAAGACCTACGTGCTTCGGGTCTTAATCCCCCAAGCGATAGTATTGTTTAATACAAAAGAAAAAAATCACGTCGAGTGAATTCAATCAATTTAATCAAGCATCTTAATATATTCAGGATCAATAACACGTAATAAGAAACTTTTGGTATTTAATTCCGCGTAAGTACATTTTTGAAGTAAAACAACAAAAATGTGTTGTGTTTTAAGGTTGGGCGCATTTGGAATTTTTTTAAATAGATTTTTTTTCATTGAGAATGTACGTAATGTGCGCTAACTGTTTTGCTGGTCGTGATACACGATGCACACGCGTTGTCGCCGTTGGCAATAATCAGGCACGTGCAACCGGAAGTCGGCAAATTGTTGAACGCATACTAAACCAACAACATTCAACTTCCGTAAATGTGCATAATATTCACATATTATTGTGAATGGATAAATTACAGTTAGTAATTTTTTACTTGATCACAGCGTTTTAATTCAATTATAATTTTTCTCACTGCGGTAAATTAAGCAATGCCGGAAACTGACACAATTTTCGACGTGAGGTATAAAGTGTAAAGTAAACGAACAAAGCACGCATGGGAAATAATCGAGAGATGTTTAACAATTTGACAATGTAACATATGTAGACTTCACGCATAGTTGAACATTACCGGATTCTTTCTCGCATTTCATTTCCCTTTTGCTTTCCGCGTTTGCGTAAAGCAGAAGACTGGGAACATTTAGTCCCCTAGTAATTCAGCCTTCATTCGTTGACAATCACAGATTGCACATGATTTATCACAAATTGTATTAGTCTAATCCAAGAAACTCATTTTACTGCGACTCCCATTTCTTCCGCATGCATCTTGCCAATGCGTTATACGAATCTGCGAGTTCGCGAAGGGCGCGTCGCATACACGCATGCAAAAGGGAAAATACAATTTCGATCGCAAATTGACTTCCCGCTATGCGTGCTAGTGACAGTGTCAATGCCGTATTTCCGGTCGTCGTGCACGAGCACTGAGTTATGACATTGGCGCATTTGATTTATTGATGAGCAATTACCATCATATTATTCGCGAATGCATTCAGCATTTTGCAAATTGACGAATACATCTCATTGTACGTTCATTCGTTCGTACGCCTACTCAAAAATGATGTCGGGTACCCCAAAGCGCTTAATTTGCATGTTAATTCGCTGCAACTCGACGCAAGTCAATTTCGCATCTTGTTTGTCGGTGCGCAGCATATCAATTTGAATTTCTATTTACCTTCAACTTAGACAGCAAGCCGCAAGGCACGCGGATGCGCGCGTTTGCTTCTTTACTACGCTTCCTTTCGTAGTCACGAGAACAAGAAGAAGCAGTAGGAGGTGTTCGAGATATTCGCACTCGCTGGTGGCTTTGCGAATCGCTCTGTGGCTTTTGAGTATGTACTTGGAAGTTTGAAGCAAAAAGAGAAAATAAAGTCAGTAGCTATTTCTTAAAGTACAACATGCAATTTATTGATATTTGAGAACAAAGCATTTCTTGCTTTAGATTTAATCAATTTGTTCGCTGCAATTCATTGGATTAAAACTTGCTGCATCAGTGAATTGAAAATTGCAATTGCACAGGAAACACCTGCTCCGTATTTGCAATTTTGATTTTGACAAATTTCGTATGCGCTCGTCGACGAATTATAAATGATTGCGGTTAATTAATAATCGTGTCGCGTTACGCTGTCGATTTATCATCAGATTGCAGCAACTCTCATTCGACACCTTCGATTGTATCAACATTGATTACATTTGCAACTACAGTGAACGTATATTCGCCCGTAATAGGATTTGATGGATATTTGTAGCTCATTTAATACCTTCTTCGCAACGACACCAGCCGACGCTGTGTGCGATTTATGTGCGTCGACATCATCGCTTATTGGGAAATGTTTATTGTCGAGTTTTACGTGCTTGGCACCCATGATAAGACTATAAAATCTAATGAAAATCTACACTCGCGCGATGCGTGTGTCGTATACGCAAAAATTTACTCGACATTCATAAATTAATGATAACGCTTTTCCAACTTTTAGCTCGCGCTCGAATCAATAATTATCGTTTTGCAGCATTTATGAACGTATCGCATGATATCGGAACATAAATTACTTTATTCACTTTTTAATACGGATTGCAGCTCTATAATTTTCCACTCTTCTCGGGTATTCTAAACTTCCGTTTTTATTTTCACGAACGTGTAAAAATTTTTAATGTTTGATATTACATTACGCCATCGATATTATTCAACATGATCAATAATTTAAAATATGAATATATGTTTAGCATATATTTATTTATAATATGGAGAGGAACATTTCTAGGCAAGTCTAACAAAGGCAATCGATTTCCAATGCACTGGCAATATTTGTGCGCAACGAAGAGCTAGCTCTTCAGCAAACGTATGCTGGTAGATATTGTGATGTAAATGCATCGTGCATGTGCAGATTGCACATTTTGCAAACGCGAAATTTGTTCGCGGCTGGCAACGGCGATAAATATTTAAAGATATTGGCGTAATTTAAGCGGGAAACGTTGTATTTGCCGGCTATAACTCTGCATTTGTTTCCATTGCTTTCAGACATGTTAATTGCGCTCGGCTAACGTAGGAAATATGAGATATTTTGCATTCTTCATTACGTTTATGTACACTTTACATACATATGCAATTGCATCAGATTCCAATCGCACTACGGCAAAGAACCGCAAACAACAAGAGAAACAAATAAAAAACATATATGGAAAAGCAAATAACAGGAAAATGTTTCGAACAAAAATACGAAACGAACAGAGAACTTGAATTAATAATTTATTTTGTTTCAAATGCTGACAGCATTTGTTTGGGCGCAAAGGAGGATAATTAATTAAGGAGGAGTTGTATCCCTTTTCGGAATTTAACTTAAACTATTCATCAGCTTTTAAGCAAGCTTTGTTATTATTTAAAACAGCCCGAAGCGCCGCTGCATCGTGCAGCTAAACAAGATCTCCTTAATGATGAATTAAAGCTTAGGTCTGCATTCAGCCTGCGCGCTGCGATGCGTGTGATTTGCTTCTGGTGCACTCCTTCTCACTGTGCTCTGCAAATACCTTTCTGTTTTTCACTGCCTTCTCGTTTGCATCCACTTTTTCTGCACGCGCAACTTTTGCTCGCGTTCTGACAAGCAATTTCAATGCTGCGTATCTCATTCGCGCTCCTCGACTCTTCTTTTGCTGCTACCGCTGCTGCAGTGGCAGCACGAAAGTCGACGTCCTTTCAAGCTGGTTTCCAGCATCTCGCGTGGCGCGGATATCTAGCAAATGAAATGTGCCCTAAGAAGCAATCCAATGAAGCGTAAAATTCACGAGCGCGTTTTCTTGTAATTTATAATAAACATAGCTGCCGGTAAGCAATGATGACATTGATGAAACTAAAAAAGAAGCATTAGAGCAAATAAGACTTTGCTTTATCCTTTCTTAAAAACTAAAGGTGAAACATATGAATCATGAATCCTACTACTGACAAAACGCATTTCCTCTTCACACTCGTCAATTCTTGCTCCTCTCGAGGGTTAATGTGGCACGTGCCCTCTCTTCTTTTTTTCATTCATCCTCTAAGTTTCTCATTATTTAATAGATTATCGCAAACGCACACCAAGCGGATGCAGCTGCTTAGCAAGACTTTATTGAATTCGCTTCTCCATTATTTTCACTTTCAGCATTATTAAATCGGGCGAAATCAAAACATATAAAGGACAAAGGGCCACGTTCCATGATCAGTGTTCATGAAATATTGGATAAACAGATTTTATCGGAATGAAAAGCGTGCCTTTTCTATGGCCTTCTCGAAGCGTGACTAAATAATTATACTTGAACGCTTTTTGGCAAGCTGTTGGTTTTACCATCTAGCCATTGATTATGTGTGCAATAATAATAGTTGATCATAATTTGCACGCTAGACGCAGATTTTTCATATGTGGCAATAAATCATCACGCATTTGTGTTGTGCTTGGTGGTGCAATGGCATATTCATTCTCTCGATGGGTCAACGCGTGTTTATTTTCGTGATCGTTGCGTGTGGTGACAACAATGCGATCGTTGTATAATAATAATAGATCGTAATCGCTTTAGCGCATCCCATAAATACCCTATCAATAAATTCGCATAAATCGGTGCGTTTATTAACGTGATTAACACTTCATTTAGGAAAACATTATGCATTACTAAAATAGTTTAATAATTTAATGGTATAGGAAACACAAATGTTGTTAGATATTTAATTAAACGATTAATTAAAAACCTGGCGATACATACTGAATTAAATAAATTTCGATTATTTAAAGCATACTGGTACTGATAAGTAGGTGTGAAAAATTACTTATCATTAAAATACAATAGATATCGATGATAATCGTACATTGTCGATCATTCTTAGTGTAAGGTGCAGGTATGAAATATGCGTACAAGCGACAATTGTTAATCTGAAGATTAATATGTATTGTAATTTCAGTAATGAGTATGATTTTGTAACCGTTAGACTTGCTGTCGCTACCTAGCGAGTATGACAGAAATTTCCCTTCACAGCAAAGCGAATTGGAAACGTGTTTCGGCTAGCATTCTACGTTATATCGCTTGGAGTAGATGTCGTGGCAAGAAAATATCACTTAACGATTATATTCTCGGTGTGATTGTTATTATCTATCATCATACATTAAAATCAAATGTTTTTAATATCTAATGATACTTAAACTATTACTCAATTAGATTGGAAATTCCGAGGGTATGGCAAACAAAAATGATTGATCAAATATATATGTTCAAACTACGAATAGATACACTTATAGACTATTCATGAATTATTAATGTATTTAACAAACCTATTTTAATTAACTCTCAGTGAGCGGCCGAAATCACCACAAATCAACACTTAGTCTTGCACTTATTAGCAATAAATAAACATAAAAATCAATTTCTATTCCGCGAATGCATAACATTAGTATATAATTTAAATTTGCGCACCGATAAATGTTTAAAACGCTTGTTAATGTTTCGCTAGCGTTAAACGCAAACTCAACGAGCGATAAATAAATTGCTAATTAAGATTAAATTCCAACGTATATTTAAATATCGTTCGTACGTACGTACGTACATACATTATTTACCGAAGTATTTATCATATTGCAGTATTATTTGTTTACGGCAAAGATCTTTATCACGGCTGACGTTCTTATCACACTCAAATTAAATGCGACCAATGCGTAAATTAAATGCTATTATTACACTTAATGTCTGTACTAGCAAACAGCGAGACGGCGTGTTAATTTGCAATAAGATAAACTTATTATCATAGTCGTAAACACATTGAACGCTTGAGGTTCTTTTTGCAACTTTGATAGCAAACGAGCATTTGCATTCTGACACTATGTTATCAGTTTGTTTAGATATTACCACTTGAATACAACTATTCAAATAAATGACTAAGTATGCACACAATTCGCTATGGCAAATTGCATAACGTTTAAAAAAATAGTTAGTCATAGATTGTTTACAACATGCGCATCAGGTCTCGTTAAGAGCCGGTAGCAACTTTTAACGTTTCTTCGAAATTGACTCGGCATACACTTTCGGCATATTAATGTTGTCTTCAGATGTCTGCTTATTTTATGAGTTCGATGATCTTAGTCTCTTCGCCCAGTAAATATTTCGTTGCATATCTGAACGCGATAATTGAAAACAAATATCCTCCCGTCCCGAATATATTTTATTCAATGATACGTACGCAGCAGATACGTATATTTTATTTAAACGTGCAAAATGTACAAGCCATAAAAGTAGGTCAAATATTTTATTTATAATTCCCGTATTTTATTGATTTCAGGGATATTTCCGGAGTTTGCAAAAACAATAGAGCCTTCTCTTCGAATTCCTGGGGGATCATACTACGAACACATTTCCGATGAAGAGACAAAGGTATGTTGCATTTGAAATTGAATGGAAATCAATTTCCATCTAGCAGCGCCCTGTTTCATCAAGGGTACATTCCTTAAAACAATAAGAAAGCTGTACGAGCTAGGTGTAAAAATAGTTCAGAATCCGAGGTAGGACATTGCGGTAGTCCTAGCAACAACATTCCGGTGTCTCTAACGATCAACAAGTAAAAGCTATTCCCTCGAATACCGGGGACCAGGCATTCGTCGCCTAGTTACAGTTACCCAATGCACTGGCTCTCTGAAGATCTCCTCGGTGCGCTTAATGATCACCGATGGGGGTGATAAGGCTGCAGCATTCCGGGCAGGTGTATAAGCTGCTGGAGAGTGTTCCTGGACTTCCTATTCTAAATCTTCATTGTATGCCGGCAGTTTGCTCATACATGCGCATACTCAAATAGAAAACAACAACATTAAGCAACCAGTTCTCCATGCTTACACCGCCTCCTTGCTGCCGAACATACACGAGTCACGTGAACCCTAGTCTACTCACAGCAGGCAGTGCGGTTCGTACGATCATTCGACGTTCGGCTCAGTACTCGAACAAGTTCCATTTAAAAATGGCCTCGCTGCTCGCAGTCGGCAGTTAGCGCGTTCGTAGAGTGTTATAATAAGTACGTGCCCGCGATCCGCAAGTATATTCGCACTCGCAATCGTCAGCAGTGGTAAACACGTCAATCATCACGCTTGGATTATACGCCACCGCTCTTCGGATGTGCCCCACAAGTGTCTCCTTCGTTGATCAGCGATCCATAGATTACTCATAAGCTTGACGGGTAAGTCGATAAGACTAGCTATGCATGCAAAAGCGGCACGGCAAGTGCGATTCGCAATCTGCTGGTCCGGTGCACCAAACGCACGTGTGTTGGTGCGTTGTACATGGTAGTGTACCTGCCGTCCCGCGCTAAACAACAATGCCCATTGCGATGCAGCACGCCGCTCTTGCCTGCATCAAGCAAACGCAATAAACAAAACAACTTGTGAGCGAGAGTGAAACGAAATCGGAATGCACAAGGGGGCCCATGAGCAGCATAGCGAGCATCTTACGACGACGACGACGACAAGTCGCAGACGGGTTGTTATGTGTTGGTAATTTCCCCGAAATACAATCCAAGAACCGCCCGTCGACTATTCACCACGCGGCCGCGGCGACGCTAATTTATTGCTACTTTCTAACAGTAATATGCATAACTCGTATTCGTATCGTAAAGAATAAACAAACCATTAGCTCGCGTCATAATTGGTTTGCTTTCGGCTGCAGCCAGCCATACGTTTTCATCACTCACGCTAATCATCTACGTATTTGCGTATTTTTTGTTTTACGGAATTTGACGGTTATGGGGGCAACTTAAGTGTTGTATTCTGCAACATTGATTCGTATCTGTGTGAAGCGCGATTTTTAAAAATAGCCGAGACTTACACTCAACTTATGTATGTATTACGCGCATGTATTGAAAGCCACTCATTAACAGCGCTTGCTGATGATAAATTTTGATTAATGTCGCACAAATGCTAAGCGTTTGTAACTAATCCGCGCTCCATCCGTTATTGTACTCGGTGCTCGCCCCATTATGATGACCTGTATCAGCAGAGTGTTTATTCAGTATTGAAATAAATCAATTAAACGCCCGCCAATGAGATACTTACGGATGCCACATGTTTATAATTAATGCAAATGCATATTTTTATTCGCGCGGAGTATTGGACGGTTAAAAGGTCGAACCCTTTGTGGATTGGGGACCAACTTGTTTTTCTGCAACATGGAACGTTCCGTTTGCCTCCTTCGCCTGCCCTGGCGCGCTATTATATCATTTACCATTCCGTGTACCCTTTAATAACTGCCTCCGCAAGCGTTCTGGCAATAGCACACATCGATTTTCGCTTTCAATGTCCGACTCATGTATCATACAAGCAAAGCATAGCACGAACCAACGTACATACAGGTTGTCTGAATGAATTAAAAGCGCGCTAGCAGTTGATTCGCTTAGCGACACATTCGTATCAGGAATGCGCGCATCCTCGGCGGATGCAATCGCCTTACGTGGTGCATTCGAACTTGAACGATATGCAAAAAGCGGGTAGAAGGAAAGATCTGCAAATATGTGCAGTTAGCACGATAATATGCCTGGCAACATTGCGTGATTGGACTAGACATGACCTTGGTTACGGCTGGCAAGGCAATAATTCTACTCGCAACTCAACTCGCTCCTGCTTCGGACACGACAGAGCGTACATGGTTTGATGAATCGCGCGCAGTTCGCATCGTTGGAATATGCCACTCGCTGCCGCGATGATTCTCTGCCCCTCTGGGCATCGTCCATTCTGCGCGCCTAATTAGAAACTTTGCAGTTTTATTGATTGAACGCGCTCGTTCTTTATTATTTGTTTCAAACAAACATTCGCAACGCCTGCCGCAAAATATCTCATTGTGTTGTTGTTTGTTCGGTTGCTAGGAAGGAATTCCAAGACAACACAATGGCAAAGTGGGCGAAGACACAACATCTCTCGTCCGAGTACATAACGCAAATACAAATGCTTTACAATGATAAATTCCCGATCGAAGTGCGGCACTACATGGCCGACTGGATCGAAGACAACTTTCCGTAAGTGTTGTTGCTGTAGTTGGTTTTGCAATGTTGGGTACGAAATAACTTCCAATTCGTATTTTAGGTGCGATTCGCAATTGCCACAACCATCAATTGAGAATTCGTACGAGATGTACGTGAAAACTCTGATTGAGGCCTTCATCCAGGAAATTGAGTCGCGTTGTGCGCTCTTTGACAATACGGACTTTCTCACCAAGATGAAACTTGCAACCGCTGCGAATTACTTCAAAACGCACTATCAGTAAGTTACCGTTCTCTACGTCGAAGGCACATTTGTAATGCAATGCACTTTTTGCAGCGATAATTATATTCGCCTCTATGAGCATATTAAGAAGATTCTGCATTGTGAGGATCGCATTATGCGTATGGCGAATGGCGAGTTGGTCGACACGAATTCACACTATTCGAATGTTGAGGCGATTGTCGCGCAACAATTGAATCAACTATTGAATGCGACGCAGGAAATAAGCCAGCATTTACGAAAGTTGGAAGAGGAGCAAGAAGGCTTCACAATCAGCTACCACGAGGTGACCAAGCTGAATGCTGCGATATCAAATATATCGAATAGCTCTCCGACACCAACCTTCGATCAGCAACAGCAGGCGTTCGCAGCACGCAAACAGGATATGGAACGCAATCTGCGACAGATATTAGCGCATATGCTGGAGTCGCGTATTCATATTTTGGAGAAAATGACCACAGTATACAATGGCATTAACGAGTTGCAAACGAAAGTGTTGGATGATGAATTAAATCAGTGGAAGCGCGACCAACAGCTTCACGGTAACGGTGCCACTTTTAATGCAAATAAATTGGAACTTATTCAGGAGTGGTGCGAGAATTTGGCAGAACTCATATGGCAAAATCGACAGTCATTGAAGGAATTTGAACGATTAAAGTCTAAGCTCACTTTGGAGACGCCAGTTCCAGACAACAGTTCGAAATTACTTGCAGATTTCACTCAATTGTTGAGCACATTAGTAACTTCGTCGTTTGTCATTGAGAAACAACCCCCGCAAGTCATGAAAACAAATACACGTTTTACAGCCACTGTACGTTTGTTAGTTTCCTCGAAATTGAACGTGTATATGACGCCTCCGCAAGTAAAAGTAACGATTATATCGGAACAGCAAGCGAACATTGCTTTGAAATCAGAAAAAGGAGCGCGTGCAAACGATGTCAGCGGCGAAATTCTTAACAATACTGGAGTTATGGAATACCAGACAAATACCCGACAGTTATCAGTTAGTTTCCGAAATATGCAACTGAAGAAAATTAAGCGCGCCGAAAAGAAGGGCACCGAAAGCGTTATGGATGAGAAATTTTCACTTCTTTTTCAATCTCATTTCAGCGTCGCTGGCGGCGAACTAACGTTTCAAGTATGGACATTATCATTGCCCGTGGTGGTAATAGTACACGGTAACCAGGAACCACATGCGTGGGCGACAGTAACGTGGGACAATGCGTTCTCGGAACTTGGCCGCGTGCCATTCGCAGTACCTGATAAAGTATCTTGGTATAAAGTTGCTGAGACGTTATCACTCAAATTCCAAGCGGCTACTGGACGGCCACTTGAAGACGAGCACTTGCGCTTTTTGGCCGAAAAAAGCTACAGGGGCAACTTTCCGGATCCCAGTCAATTGTTGAGCTGGACTCAATTCTGCAAAGAGCCACTACCTGACCGAAATTTCACTTTTTGGGAGTGGTTCTATGCGATAATGAAATTAACGCGGGAGCATTTGCGAGGACCGTGGGTGGATGGGTGAGCACCGTTTTGCATGCTACAGGAATTTTACTTATTGTTATTTTATTACTTGCAGTGCAATAATCGGTTTCATAAGTAAGAAGGCCATGGAAGAGTTGCTGCAGCCGTGTGCAAATGGTACATTTGCTTTACGCTTTTCAGACAGCGAGTTAGGTGGTATTACGATCGGCTATAAGACAGGTATGTATAGCACATTATAAATCAGTCATTTACTAAACGTTTGCTTGTAGATATGGGCGTGAGCATGATTCAACCGTTCACTGCCAAAGATTTCAGTATACGATCACTGGCTGATAGAATATCTGACTTTTACTACATGCAATTTCTCTATCCAGCTGTTAATAAAGATGAGAAATTTGGCAAATATTATGCACAACGTAAGTGAATTAGACTACTGTAATGTATTTTGTTTCTAATTTAACATTATATAGCAACAATTCCTACTAATGGGACATCGAATGGCTACATCCGAACAGTGTTGAGGACCCATATCGATGAAGCGAATGGGGGTGTAGTAACAAAGTTCTCACCGCAGCGAGTCACATCGCCTGAGTATACCATTCGTGATACAAACTCAGTTGCAAGGTAAATTAATAGATTATAAATTACTATTAGTACATTAATTAGTTTAGTGACCTGGATTGATTGGGAGTCTCTTCAGTTGCTTGCATTCTGTTTTGTAGATGGAATGGACCGCAGTAACTTCTTGTTATGCGCACATACGAAACGTTTAAAAAACGCCCAGTTGTGTTATATTATTGCAAATAATTAATGGGCATTTAATGCATTTCATTTACGAGTGTCACCACGCTCATTCTCATAATATTAGCTCTTTATTTTTCTAAGAATTTTAATTTTTCAAGTGATAGTCCTGTGTTAATTCCAATTAATGCGAAACGCGCTCAAGCGGTCGGTATTTTTAAATTTTTTAAAAGGATTTACAACTAAAAAGCTTTAATCATATTCCAAATTATTAGTAATTTACAAGTTTATATATGAATAAATTTTAAATGTTTTATATCGAGTATACACGTTTTCAATTCGCAAGTACAGGGTATAAGCTTTTATTAAAAGCATATCAATGTTAATCTGATAAATGTTGATTGTTCATTACTTACATCGTCGTACGTACTACATAAAATTCAATGTACCTAAGTGTTTTCGTCGGTCGGTGTCATTTCCAAATTACTGTTTACTCTTAATTGTTTACAATTATTCAACATAGGTGTTACTTATTTTGTTGATATGTATGTATGGATCTGCTGTGCGTTGTTAGTGTTTAGTTTTATAAGCATGCTGCAAACAGACATAACCAGACATCTACTTGCAACATATCATTCATTTTACATTAGCTACTCCGGCCGTGTTGTCAATAATCATTTCATTATCAACTTGACAATAAATTTAAATTTCAAGGTGCGCATTAACAACTAGCATGTGTGCAAAAAGATAGTTGGTTAGTCTGTGTTGCAGTATGTGATGTCTGGTTATATTTGTGCAGTTTTTACTCGGACGGGGCGAGCATCAGTACCGGAAATAATCTTCGAGAAATGGAATCGTATGGGGTCTATAACGAATTGTTGGACATCGAATTCCCCCCTCAATGAGATTTGTGGTTAAACGTAGATACTGAGGAATTTTTTTCGTAAGTAATCTTGCTTTGCAAATTCTTCTTTTATTATTAGTTAACAACAGAGCAGAACTAGATATGAGCATAGGTTCTGTACCTAATATTATTGATACCTAATAAACCTTATATTATAAACAAATGGATCAAGACGAAGTTAGAAGAGACTTGTTATGAAATTTTAAAAATTTACAGAGGTTGAATGAGATATTTTACAAAATTTATGACCTATAGAAATTGTTAATTATTACTAATCGAAAAAGACAATGATACTCTTCTGGGTGAGAATTAGTCAATATTTAATAATGTGTGCAATCAACCCTCGGTTTACAACTCGATGCGTCCTTGAGAGTCAATCATCATAAGCTGATAATATTTTCCTACATGAAAACATTTAAACTACGACTAAAATAATTAATAGATCTGACATAGAAATGATATAAACAATAGATATTCTCCAATTTTGTAAGAACGTGGTGATATCAACAGTAACAAATTATGTAACATGAACCATAGGTACTAAACAAATTGAGGGTTGCTTGTATACGTATTTAATAGAATATAACTACACAATATTTTTGCTAGGAGTTGCACACTATTGTGAATATCATGAGCTTATGATACATACATATAAACATTTGATCTCTTCACACAACTTATCAAGGTAATTACTTCTTTAGAGCGAAGTTGATAATAGTTCAGCACTCGGTATTAAGTATATGATAGTGCCACAACTTTCCAAAATTCTAAACTATTACACAGTCGTTACACCCCTATTATGTGCCTATTGTTGAATTAGTTTTTAAAATATATGATGAACGAAATGATTTTGTACACATCCAAAAACCAAAGAGCGAAAATATGAAGGGCAGAGTTGTGTAGTCGTAGCTGTTTTGGTAGAGTTGAATTGGAATGAGCAAAAGAAATGTTATTCATTCTGACGATATTGTTACACCTTTGATGTCCGGAAAACAACGCAACATTTAAATTTAACTGCACATTCATTATAATTGTACTCAGAATCATATTATAAATGATCCTAAATATTTATACATGTGTAGTGTATTTAAGCAGTATATTATGTTGATGTGAATTTTAACTACTTTTTTGCAATATTAAGGTTTCCATTATAATTAATAATAGATGATAACTACAATATGAGAAATTATTTATGTTCTTTTTCAGTCATGAAATCAATCAATGTGCAGTATATAAGGTGGAAAGAAAATTACAAAAATGTATCTGTGACCCTGATAATACAATTTATTAATTTCAGATGAAAATTATAGTAGATATATTGATGGAAATACCTTACAATGACTTGATTTTGACACATGATATATATATGTGCAACAGTAAACTGTTGGCATTGTTTCAATGTAAAATTAATTTTGACTCAATACCTGCAACAAAATAGCTGATCAATATCTCCTATCATAGGTGCCACAATTCCATTATAGGCATTTTACATGGACAACAACGAACAATCATTTGTTTTTGCATTAATAAAATAATAATTTATATTTTAGCACATATTATAGAAACAGCAGCTTCAACAAGAATATAGACTACAAAACAACAAGTTCATAAAAATTAACGATTAAAAACAAAACAATGTTTTCGTGTTATTAAGAATATGCAACGTATAAATTAACATATCGATAGTTTACTAGTTTGTATTGTTTTTTTTTTTTTTGGTAAATATTCCCTTGAGTGATTGCAACTTACAAATAATGCTTAAGCCTATAATGTAACATTATTATACATTTTCCAAAACAATTCATTGCACTCATTCGCTAGCTAAACATTTGGTAATTTTGCTAAAATTTCACTACAATATGCACGTTCCTCACCAGCGTACAAACTCTTTGTACTCATCGTTCACGGATACCCTCTTTATTGTCTCATATCCAAGAATGATGCTAAAACTGAATGAAGCTGATTGAATAAGACGTGCACTTAAACCTTTTGAAAACATCAATAAGCCTTCTTCACGCCACAGGTCGCGAAATGCCATCTTCATGGACTCTAGCCTCTGTACTTGAAGTCTGGCTCTAACAACATCAAGTGGATTGGTAATTATTGTTGTTGTGAAACCTCCCAATGTGCCAGCAATTGTTTGAATTAATAAATGTGAAATAGTAGGGGGTAATATATTATGAAGTTCCTCTACAATAGAACATATTTAAAATAGCGACACATTTGATATTTAATTACATACCTTGATATAAATGATAGAAGGCCCACCACAATGCAGAATTTGGAACATAGGTGCATAAGCTGGCTGTGTACCCACGATAAAAACCAAATATGCCATCAGTTTTCAAAATATGTTTAACCACTTCAGCAGTGAGAGTTAGCCTAGAAGCATTGCCATTAAGCTTAATACCCAGGGGGTTGAACTCTACCTAAAATCATAATATTTATTATATAATAACATATTTTTCAGTTGTGTACTCACTGATGAACTTTTGCCTTGGGTACCCATCATCATTAGATGTTGACTAATTATATCAAATGGTACAATTATTGTTTGTCCAACAATTGATGCTGCACCACCAGCAATTAATGCCCGAATACGAGAGTCAATGCTCTTTTGAGCCAGGATATGCCTCACACCCTCATAGGTTGAAACATAAAATACTCCTGAAAGCATAATACTGATAGATACAGGACTAAAGGCAGAGTATGTGGCACTTACCACTAAATATTTGTACTGAAGAGATCCAGAAGCCACGATACAAACCAACAAATCCTTCATATGACAAAATCTTTTTGTAAGCATCAATCATGCCTGTGTACATGTTATTGTGTTTTTGTATTTGCAGCCTTGTTTTTATCAGCGTTAAAGGATAAAGTGCACATCGAACAGTAAATGAACTTAACATGGACAAAGGATAGAATTTTGTCTTGTCCATCATGTCCCACTCAATGGTCCTGATGTAAGGATCAGGCGATTCCACTAAAGATGCCATCATATTGACCAAAATTGTACAGACGTAGTTGCTCACAGATGAAACCAAATATAAACATTAAGATATCATTATTGCTTTGATGGTGAAGTATTTGAATTTTTCACAGTATCGTCTCATAACGTGTCGTCGGATCTCATGCGAAAGTTTATAAAGGCCATGATTTTTTTAAAACAATAGCGTTACGTTATCATAATTTGTGTTAAACGTTGAGAAATTTGCGCGTTTGATGAGGAACACGGTTGTGGCACAATGATTTTGTTTTGTTGACAAATGACATATGCGCATATACAATTTAGACCTTGGCACCACTTGCCATCATTAGTGGCGTTACTGTCGTTCGTATTTACCACAGTAAATTGTAAATAGATTGTTTCATTGAAGTAATACATGTTTTACTTACTACTTAATTGTTATATATATTAAATTAAGATTACCATATGGGAAGTATAAACAATTTAGAGGAATTTCATTGTTAGATACAAAGTTTGGAAATATACAACCACGAGTCAGGTTGGCCGAGCGGTCTAAGGCGCCAGATTTAAGCTCTGGTTCCCAAACGGGAGCGTGGGTTCGAACCCCACACCTGACAGTCCTTTTAAACCTTTTGTTTAATTATCTTATTCAGTTTTTGTGCAATTCAATTGGATACCTTTTGCTCTTAACAAAACTATAAAAAATAAAGAATAATTTCATTGTATAACCAGCCATGACAAATATTTCTTAGTTATAAAATTAGATGCGAACTATAAATTCATGGGTAGCAACAACTTCCATAAAGGCAACATCAAATTTGCCCAGAACATCTACACTCCGTAGGCTTAGTGGTAGAGTCGATGGAAGTGGTCTGAGTGTCTCAGGTTCGATACCTGAGAATTTCGCTTTAATTTTAAGATTTCAATTCAATTTGAGACCATAAGGGGAAGATCAAATTTGGCTGGAACAACAACACTCCATAGCCTTGTGGTTACGGCTATGGATGTGGTTTGAGTGTCTCAGGTTCGATCCCCGGGAAAAGTGTCCCAAATTTATAAGTTTTCAATAACTTGTACGCTTGAGGAGCCCCAATGGACTTAATTATATGTCCAAGGGGCCCCTGGAGGCGTACAAGAGCCCCGTTTTTAATTTTTGAAGCCCGTACGTTAAGATTGTCTTCAGGTGGCCCACCCCAGCTTCGCTCCCCGGCAGCTCACTTGTCGACCAGCTCAGTCGCTGTCCGACCAGTGACTGCCTCCCCATTCCCGATTTTCGTTACCAACAGACCTCGGTTTGTGACGTCACCCGGAGACGGTTGCGCCCCCAATTCGCCAAGTATCGGACTTAGAATTATTTTCCAAGTACTTGATTTGAATACAAGTGCTAAGGCCAAATGAATGACCGACCATCCTACTTGAGACGTGCCTCCTCTGCCTGACGCCAACTGAAGTATTTGCCGTTAGAATTTTAAATTTTTTAAAAAATTTCAGACCTCAGGACTCGAACCCGGGGCCTCACGGTTACTTGACATGTGTTTTACCACTGCACCACCAACTGTCTTACTATGCTTGAATTAAAACTTATATTTGAATACAATATTGTTCTCAATACTTAAAAATGCAGCGTACCGCAAGTTGAACCGGCGTGGCCCGCACCACAGTCAAGCGATTTACGATTTGCACGAACTATTACTTGGGTTTACGAATTTAAAACTTGTATTTTAGATGAACTTTTCCTCAAATATACTTGTACCGTAACTAAAGCTAGTATTGTACTTCTACTACTGTACTTGGAATTAAATATGGTTTTATTTAAAGGTTTGGCAATGCAGAAACTTTAAAAGATAAGTTTAGTAGTAGTTACCATTAAATAAATTTAAAAAAATTAATGCAAAACCAATCATCGACCGTGACAGGACTCGAACCTGCAATCTTCGGATCCGAAGTCCGACGCCTTATCCATTAGGCCACACGGTCTATAGACAGTCGCGTAAAATGTAACGTACAGTAGTAGGTACTACCATATCAGTCCTTTTATATTTAAAACATATGAAATAAACAATATAATAGTTATATCCAAATCTAATACATTGCAGTGCATGGAGATTGAACGAGAAATGTTTATAATAATGAAACTTATAAATGCAACGGCATAAATTTAAAGTTGTTCCATTCAACAAGGTGCAATTCATGGCGCACGAATTGCCGAAGTAGTTTGAATGCGTTTCCAGCAATATTGCACGACTGTTAATTGAATGGCGCAATTGTTGTATGACAAATGCAGTCATCCGCAAACAGGATGTATATAATATTTATACGTGATGCACAATATATTAGAAAAGCATAAAGCGCGTATGAAGTAATATGTAAGAGGAGCGTTTCGAGTGCGTTTTCCACGTACTTGTCATCATACGAGTGCGTATATAATTTCGACGAAGCGCGCTCATCATTCACACCGTGCTCAACGTGCGCCAGCCAATATTAAATTCCGAATGTGCCATGTTCCAATGCAAATTGCAAAAGGAACAGATGCCTACGCGCACAATGCTGTTCAGTTGATAACAAACAACTCGAGTGCGAGCGCACCGTGAAGAGAGAACAGCAAATTATAATGAACTCGCATGTGCTACACACTCTTCTCCAGCGCGCCTGTGTAGGTTTGTTGGTACCTGCCGCCGTCGTTTGCGCTTGCACTTGGAATTATTCGTCAAACGTTCCATATTTGTATTATGAAATACAAAATTGTACAAGTGCGTACTACAGCAGCCAATGGGGCCGGATATGCTCGCTAGGCCAACTATTGTTTCGCGGCACTTTGCAAATAGAAATCAATTTGGACAATTAGATGCGACGAAAGCGCGACAAGAGAAAAGCGCGACGAATAATGCCATTGCGAAGAAAATGCGGGGAAAGAATGAATGTGCGCGCATATTGGAAATGAAGACGAGCAGAATGCGCGCGTAGGTGCGCGCATTGTGAGGCGGCCAATCCAGGCGAATAAAAGCGCGCCCACGCAAAACGCCGCCAGCGCAAAGAAGCGCGCACGCTGCGAATCGCCGAATGGCAGTCGAGCCTCGACGATTTACCACGCTACAATAATTGTTTTATGCTCGCGCGCGGACAAAGGCGCATCCCTTCGAATACACCCTTTTTCCCAACTTCCCTTTTACCGCTTTTCATCGCGGCGCGCGCACGTTTTCAGCGCGCTCGGGAAACAGCATCCCCCTGAATTTTACGTGTGCTGCTCCTGGAGATTTCTCTGCGCGCTCTGCATACACCTACACCAACACCTGTCGCCCATTATTCTCTTTATCATTGTTACCTGGGCGCTCTCTCTGTGCTTGCGCTGTTTGTGACTCATTTCTATCTATCTGCAGTAGATGCTGCTGCTGCTGCTGCTTCATAATTCATGCCTGAGTAATCCGGTGAACAATTTCAATCATTATTGAATTTCCTCTTATTGCGGGGCGGTCGACGAAAGAATGATCTGCCGCTTTCGTTTTGTCCTTCATTCGCAAGCATTCGCAGCGACAAAGCACGCATTAATTAATTACATACAATCATTGTCAATAACATTTAAACAACTCCAATACGGCCTTCACACAAGAATTTAATTAAAAATGGCTTAAAGTGGAATTTAAACTAAACATTTAGTATTAATGTGCATTACACAGCTAGTCATTAAAATGGAAATCGTGTCAGGACGAAATGCAACGTCGCGCGCGCCCTGAATGCGCCAAAAGTGAGCACGACAAGGCAGCAAATCCGCAGAAGCAAATCAATTCAATTCCTGGGAGCGCGCAGTGTCCCATTATGGGCGCGCAGTGTACGCGACATTGTGTGCGGCAGGCGGCGGCAGCGGCGGCAACAACGCCGGTCTTGTTGTTCGTTAGTGACGAGCGCATTCACAATGGAAACGTTTTGTACGGCGCACAGCGAACGTTTCAATTCGCGAAGCGCGCAATGCAATACGTGCACGCCCGCGTATGTGTTGCGAGACGAGGGGATGGTGGCAACGGTGGCAGTGGCAGCGGCAGCAGCAGCGGCGGCGGCGACGACGACAGCAGATGCGATTATATTATTGTCTGCTCGGGTGTGAGAACTGCGGCGGATTTCACACCGACTTCACTCGCTAATTACCAATTTAGCAGCGCGGCCCAGCAATGCGTCTCTTTTCTCTGCGCGTGCATAACAAGGGCAGGTGTGCAACCTACCTGCCGCCGTTTGTTAGCCGCGCATATGAATATATTTGTTCGCCGTCTCTCCCCGCCGCCCCCTCTGTTATTCGCAACAGATGCAATGCGGATTCATTTGCGCAACAACAATTCGCAATGAATTTGAAGCAGCAGTGCTTGTGTTTCATTCACGTTTCTGTTTCGCTTTGTATTTTTCCATATCTGGATTATTATTTCATATTCACGGGGAATACTTGCTTATTTTCATATGAAATAATTTCTAATTAAATTTCCTTAATCAAGGACGAAATAAGTACTAAACTTATTAACTTCAAAGTTCCCAATTCAAATTAACCACTGAATTGTATACGGAACAAAACATAATTAAATTCTGAAAAAGCGACTAAGGATTTCAGCCTCCTTGCAATATTGAAACCCCATAAGCGTTTAACCCACGCCAAGCGCCACAAACACGCCGCAAATTTAAATCTGTCACATGTCAAACGTTGAACCCCGAGCGTGTTTGGGGGTGCGCTGAAAAGCCGCTTGTTTCGCCACCGCCACGCGCTTTCTGCCACTGCAACGATTGCTGTAACGTGTTGTTATTGTAACAGTTTAGGCAGTTGAATGAATAGAAGTAGCAATGAATTCGTCGCAAAGCGCGCACCGCATTGAGAGAGGGTCGATTCAACTTGATAGACCAGCAACACTTTCCCGAAATAGGTCTTATCACTGCATGTGCAGGCGTTGCAACTTTAATTGAACTCCACTCACTTTTCCCTCATATATTTTTATGCAACTTAATTAAAATCTATCATGCCCAATAACTAACTATATGTAAATAGTGATAAAACATTATAAATTAGTTGCAATTTATCTCAACTTTCACCAATGTCGCTTGGCTCTATGCCATTGTAATCAGTCGATAATTATCAAACTTTGTTTGATGGACAATGCGTCCTGTGTGCGGATGCACTCACTATTCGCGTATAGGTGTATAGTGTGTGTTTAGCACCGAAATAATTCCCCATTACACCCTCAATTCGCTCGCGCGCGTTCGCAATCTATTAGAGCGGCTCCTCATTGCCTCGTCTCCTCTCTTCTTGTGCGAGAGATGCATTCAATGCGATGCTTATGTCGGTGGCGTGTGTGCATTACTTCATGCCGATATGTGCATTGTTGTCAATCCAGCAGATACAACGGCCGACGACGACGATGATGACGATGACGACGTAACGAGATAATAGGATTGATACAATGTATTACCAGCGGATTTCAATTCGTTGAACAATGCGCGTCGACGACGCCGACAATGCCGGAACACACGTGCAATTGTTACCGGCATTGTGCGCCCCGAAATCCAGAGACAATGCCGCCCTGGATGATCGAATTGTTGTCGCCGTTTAAGGTGCGCAAGCGGAGAACTTTGGACGATGCAAGAGCGAATAGTAGTAGTAGAACGTAGTGATCGTAATTTAAATCATGCGCATTCTTGCTTGTCACCCGATGCTATCTATTGAGTAATATTATCGTACAACTTAAAACTGAGGGGACAATCAATCAAATGTGATGAAAATATATGGGAAGAGTGCTTGCCGCGGCGAGATCGTGATAAGCGTACAAAGAAGCGCGAAACAATGCGCGTTGTTGCTCTTGCTGTTGTTGATGATGGTGATGATGATGATGATGTTGATGGGCATCAAATTGCTGTCCAAGCGAAGGCAATTGTGGTAACGTTGGTATCTGTGTACCCATTAAAGATGTGTATGACGGTAACGCTAGTTTATCAGCAGTTGGTAAAAATGTTTGCTCTGCTCTGTTATATGGTAATGTTTCACCCTCTTTCTTAGCTGTTTCTGCATTAACTAAAAGATTTCCTCGTTATTTACAATAAGAATGGATTTCAGGACAAACCTAGAATAGTTTCTGCGGGTTTATACTTATTAACTTCTTGCAAGCTTCCACTACTCTTGTATTTTATGTCAGAAGTACTGCAATCTTTTGGTTTACGTCTCGGTCTGTACTTGTAATTCGGATAGTCAATCATATGCTGATTGCGCAGTCGTTTTGCTTCATCAATAAAAGGTCTCTTCTCGTATTCAGGCAGAGACTTCCATTCGGCGCCCAAGACTTTTGAGATTTCCGAATTGTGCAAGCGCGGATAGTCATTACTGATATGTCTTCGGCGCACACGCGACCAGACCATGAATGCATTCATGGGTCTTTTGATATGACTGGATACTTTGGCTTCAAGCTCGTTTGTATCATCTTTCGATGGATCCGAAGAGCTCATCATTGCGCCGCGCACACACAATGAATGAATGAATGGTTCTAATGCGGCTAAACGAATGTCGCGCGCGCGCGCTCGCTCGCATTCAGCAAATCGAACATTGTTCAATGCTCGAAACGCAAATAATTGCTATTATATTACACATTATTATATTGTTGATGTTGTTGTTGTGTTTGGATGCTGCTTAACGCGCCCATAACTCCATTATCGCATTCGGCATAATTGAGAGAGAATAATTGAAAGCGAAATAAATAAACAGCGCGCCGCAATTGAATAATAGATAAAAGCGTGGCAAATACAACAACGTGCGACCGCAAATACAAAAGTAGTTGGAATTTACAGGTGTATTGCGGGGCGTAAAAAGGCATCAATGCTGCCAGTGTCTATTGTGCGCAAATGCTCATTAGATTGAAATAAATTGTTGTTATATATTGTTATTATAACACATCGTACATCAGTGAAATAAAATATAATATTTTTGTGATGAATGCACTTTTTCAATTGTCATTCGCTTCCGACACAAAAATGCGCGATTCTTATCTAAATTTGTTTGAAACTGGAGACGTGTTATTATTGCTTTTCCGTTTATCGAACGAACGTACTTAACTAATAAGTTGAAATAACATAACGAACGATGAATCTTTTAAAGGGAAGCTGATTATTTTTCAAGTCTCCAAAAATAGAATCTACACAATGCGCACTACTTGATCATCATGAATCCATCAAAATCTTATTGAGAGCAGTGAATTGCATTCAGTGAGCGACACAACTCTTTGCTTCTGTCACAACAAACGTAGGCGTGAATATTTAGTAATACGTCACACGATAATGTGATCTCATAATCATACATCCTAAGCGCATACAAGGAGCATGATTCGAGAAGGAGGAGTGCTCAGCAATACCATCATTGATCTCATTCTCCATCCGTAAAATATGCGAACAAATCCATACGGTAAGCACACGTGCGTGCACTCAACTATCTGAGATTGCTTAGATTTTCTAATAATCAATTCTACATATATCTTAAATGCTTTGCAATATACCAAGTGCTCTAATTCGTCCTTATATCTCAATTTACTCTTACTTCCTCATTAGTTATCAAGAGAAATGCTAGTTAGCAATAGATTTATATTATTTAAATGTTTGAAGTGTCTGTATCCATTAGTAAACCGCAGTAATTTAAAGAAGCTGTTAAATAAGGATATTTTGAGTGGTGGAAGTGTCATCCAGTAGATGGTGCCATCAACATCTCAATTGAGGACGAACGGCGCGCACTTCCATCCTCGATCGCGCCTACATAATGTATGCAACATACACAGAGTGGTGCAAAGTGAATAATATCGGCATGGTGACGATCGTCATCGTCAAAACCATCGCATACATGCATCTTAATATGCGGATGACACGTCAGCATCGGTGTACGACAACATACGTTTTCACATCTAACAAAGCGTGCGCGTGTGCGTCGCGAATGCGTCTTCTTCTTCTTCGACGCCGAGCGAAATTCATTTGCATGATAAATTCCGTGCACGCGTTCATTCACTCGCCCATTCAATGATAATGCGATTTTCGGCATGTGTCCCATCCATCCGTTCATCGGGAGATACGCACACGTCGCGTCTTGCATTACTTAGCGCACTGCGACGCTCGACGCCTGAAAACCGTTTGTGCTCGTTCGATGGCTGCCGAAATAAATTGATTTCGCGCTTTTCGCTGACATATTATTAATGCGTCTTATACCACCGATATATTAAGATCGCGCGCGAGCTGCTGCTGCTGCTGCTGCGTTCGAATCCTTCATCATCGCTCAAATCCTTCAACAATCCGAATACGAACGCAATTTATGTGCGTGACACAAATATTTTTCAATCTTATTCCGAGTTTTCTATTGCACGATTGCATCAGCTAATTCATATGGTATGCGAATTAAATGTGAATGAAAAATAAAAATTGAAACAATAGCTATTGGGGAGTAAATCAACAATGGCGAATAAAATAACAAATATTGAATAATATAAAATAAACGCGAAATGTGCGCGCAACAATGAATTGAAATCGGTTCAGCACACGTCCGTTGTCATTCGTACGAATACGCATTATGAAAATGGTTTGCGCGTGAATTAATGCGAGCGTTAACTAACTAACATTCAACTAAAAACATCATAATAAAAACACAATCGATTCATCAATCGATTGTTTGGCGTTCGCTCCATTCTATTTCCTGTTATTTTAAATTATTTAATGTCATTTTGCATCGACAGTCGTGCATGCATTTATTTGAATATTCATGTCGAGTGAAATTTGCGCACAAATACACTGTATTTATTTTTGCAATTGTCAATAATTACGTGTTTATTATTTATGTTCTGCTTCATACCTTTATTTATATCATACAAATGTTTTCTATCCAACATTGCAATAACTTCTTCAGACTTTCTTGGCACCCTGCATGGATTAACCAAAAGTATTGTTTCACCCTTGCAAGCGTTACGTCCATTCACCCTTTCTAGTGCTGGCTTTCATTATTTGTATTTTCCATTTAGCGAATTGTTTTGTGCGCAGTCAATTTTTCTTAAACATTACTGGGAAGCGGCGCAAGAAGTCAGTTTGCCATTCTCGGCTTGCATGCGCATTGTGCGCGTCCAAATGGAGAAGCGCGCGTGAAAAGCGTGAAAGAATGAAGAGAAAACGTAAGAGTCGCTCGCGTACAACAGCAGCCAGCAGCACAACAGAAGCGCGGATTGAAGATGTTGAGGAGGAGAAAAGCAAGAAAAGCGTCGCGGAGTGGAGGCGCTTTTCACGAATGGGGCCGCATTGTGCGCCGATGAATGTCGTGTGGAAAGCGCGCTTTTCTGCATTTGCTATGTGCGCGCGCCCCCGCGTCCTTTTTTCATGTTTACATTTTCCATTTTCATCCAATGATGCCGATGTTGCCATTGTTACAATACCATTGCTGGTTCGTGATATAAGAATCAATTATTTATATTTTTTCTCCGCATAATAAGAAAATCAAGTAAGCAACCAAATGTCTTCATCGGAAATATAATGACGAATTATAGTTTTTACAAGTTACAAATTCCGAGAAACTACAATAGATTAAATACGCGTGTTTTAATCATCATAATAATATGTATTGTGGTGTTCTTTGGGTGAGCGCTCATCAATCATCATAAACAAATAGCGTGTTATTTTTAGCGCTTTATTGCCCAAGTGCAAAATGAAATGGCCCCATTCGTCGTAAAACAAGTATCATAAACGCGCATTGCCATTGAGAAATTGCCATAAAGGCTTTCTCGCTCTCTTTCTGTCCGCGACACAACAAGTGCTCTCGACACTCGAATTCAAAGAAGGACGCGCCTTCAGAGCCTTCGCTCAACAACAACGGCCAGCGGGCATTAATCACACCAGCAAACATATTTTACGGCCGCCGTTGTTTGAATAAACTAATTGCATTAAAACCAATCGACAAAATGAATCATTTTTATTATCGTTTCGTGCGCGCTCGTGTGTTTGGGCTAAATTTTAATTTCATTATTTCTAAGGCAGCTGGAAACCGCGACAACGAGTGCCACCCCTTTTTTGTGCGTTCAGGACAATCATCCCTGAAAGCTGGTGCAATGAAATGAATGCGACGACTTAACGGCGACGAGCGCTTATTTAAATTAAATGCACAAGTGGTTCACTAAATGGACTTCTCGCAATTGCTATCGAGTTGCATTCGTGCACAAAATGAAGTTGAAATGCCTCTCGGCGCGCCGACGAAAAGATAGACGCGTTTCGCGTTCGCACCGAGCGAGAAAAGTGCAACAAGAATAGGGAAAATGTGTGCACCACGGCAGCGAATTGCATTCAATTTACTCAATTGCTATTCAAGCGCGCACGAATGCAATGATACATTCGCATCAATTGCTGATTGAAATGTTTATCTACCACCCCGCAACGCAAACGCTGAAAAATGTATGTATAAACACGCCACCGAAGAAACTTAATTGAATTTCGTCAAAGTCTTGAAAAAAACGGCGGACTAAAATAAGTAAAGTTAAACTGTTTGTTATTTTCGCGTTTTATTCTCTTCGGTAGAGTGAAAACGTTGTTGTTTTTCCAGCGTTTTCAGCGCATTGTGACGAACAGTGTGATGAGAGCCGCGCGCGCTCGCGAAGAGCAAAGCAATCTATTCGCAATCAATTGGAATAACAAAAAAGTCATAGTGGACCCTTCAAAACAGGACCTGCTGCAATAATAGTTGTTGTTCGATGCGCAGACAATAACGGCGTTTGTGTAGTAGTGCTTGTTGTTGTTATCGAGATGTCTATGGTGAATGCGACTCTTTTGTTCGGATGTAATAATACGAAATGCGGGGGTCAATCGCTGCGTTGATTTCGGCCAGATTGCACGACGGATTGATTTTGCAGGGCGCGCGCATTGTGCAAGTTTTGACAACACAGAACATGCGAGTAAAGAAGAAATACACCGGATTGATTAGATAGCTGTTGCTCCCCCTCTCAATCAACTCCACGTTTTTTTTTCCGCTGCGTTTCAATTAAAATTGCACACAAAAGTTAAATGAACAATTTCTGTACATGCAAACAGCATAATGGTGTATACAGAGACATGGTTTTTTTTTAACTTTTTCTGCTTCTATGGTTTGTTATATCAAAAACAGCAGTCCGAATGCCACCCCTGAAAGAGTGGATGATATCCGAAAGTGACATAATGGCATAATGTACGCATTATATACAGGAACAAAACGAATGAGTTTATATGAATTGCGCCATAATGGATGTGGAGAAAAATATGAAAAATTGTGAGTGGTGCAACGCCCAGCAATACGGTATGCCGGAAATGCGGGAGTTGGCAAGTCGCGGCCATTTAGACGCTTTTCCGGCCGCGCCGGAAGCATTAGTCGCCCTCGTTTCATCAACCGCCATTAATCACATCTTATTATAGTATTGGCCATCCCTCTTTATGCTCGTTTTTGTATTACGTAAAGTCAACAAAGTGTCAAGAAAATAGCAAATATTGAATTCATAAATGATCCATGTCGCCAGAATAACTCAAAGTGTACTCACCCTTTAATCCTTGCAATTCTGATGACCATAAAACTCCTGTAACAATAAACAATAATTAATAAAAAGTTAAATCCTAAAAACATCAATAGACTTTGTGTTTTGTTAAGATATTAGTGCATCTTTTGGTATCGTATAAGCACACTGATCGCCTTCGACCGCCCTCGACGCCGCCAACGTGGCTCAACTGAAGCGCGTCCTTTCTGGCTCGTCGTCGTCGGCGGCGGCATCGTTCCGACCCGCTTGTTATATTATAAATGGCTCTTTATTTGCTTTATCCCTTTGTTGGGCCGCGCACTGTAAGTACATTATCGTGGCGCAGATAAACTCCAACAATAAATATCTAATATTCGAGTGGCAGACTCGGCACAATAATAATAATGGATAATGCGCACTTTGCGAGCTGGTGCGCGCTCTTTGGGGCAAAACAGGACTCCCATTGAGGGTGCATTTCAGATGTTGTTGCTTCTTTAACTGCTCTTCTTTCTTTAACTCGAATCATTAATAAGACAAGATTATAATACACTTATTTAGGTTATCGTTGGATGTAAATCTCTAAACTTGGGCTTGAAAAACACATTTGGCAATAGCGAACGTTACAAATCGGTTTCACTTTCACTCGATTATTATATTAATGTTTGCCCGAGTTATAAATGGCTGCGCTCAAGTGGATGAATCAATCAATAAGTAGTTGTTTGCAAGGAAAAAAATTGCGTAGGATGTGTGCTCAATTGATTTCGTTGACGCACAAGAAACGATCAAAGCAATTAGGCAGCAGCAAAACCATCTGTCTGGAATATTTGATTTTGATTGATCCGCAATCCTTTATTGCACTCGAGCATCTCCCAAAAACGAAGAGGATATACATGTTGTGTTTACACATGATATTTAGCGATTAAGTGTGTTGTGTGCATTCAATCGCACATCCATCTAGGTACAAATTGACGCAA
Source organism: Aleochara curtula (assembly GCA_963978815.1). NCBI lineage: Eukaryota > Metazoa > Arthropoda > Insecta > Coleoptera > Staphylinidae > Aleochara > Aleochara curtula. Next base: position 1,820,510 of record OZ022219.1, read on the forward strand.
TGGAATATTTATCGGCGCACTTATATATTTCAAGTGCTTGTCCTACATACAATTCCTAAACTTCCTGTCCCTGGTAAATTCAGTACGTACGCGTAATAGCTCTTTGGGAATGTCAAATGGATTATGACAAAATCACACTCGACAAATGTCATTCAATAATAAAATAAGTATAAAGTACACAGCCAATTATTAAACTTTATACAATTTTTCGAAAAACATCACGCACACGAAGGGAAATAAACGAGGAAAATATGAACATGCATAATGCTTCAATACTTGGGAAAAGCGCGTAATCTATATCCACTCAACATATTTTCCAACTGGTAACTGGCAACAACAGAGAGCGCAAAACCGTGCTCGCTTCGTTCGTTTCTTTGGGCTTTCTCCGTTTGGCGTTCATCCACTTACGTGTTTTGTTAGATATAATCGAATCATTTTCTATTTCCGCGTCTTTCTTTCTTGCTCTTTTCTCCCTCGCAATTCGTTTTCTTACTCCGCGCGCGTCGTCTGTGTTTGGCTGCCTTTTCGCGATCACGAGCACGAATCAAGCAAACATGTTGTTCTATTCCACCCTCGCCTTTTGCGTTTCCATGTACTGTACAGTACATTCATACAATTGCACAGCACGCATTGCGGTTTCAATACAATTCAATTGATTTCATCTTAAAATTTGTTATTTGCTAATGGAAATCCGAACAATTCGTAAATCGTAAAATTTGTTCAACTACTCGTGTAATATTTCGAGTGTTATTTTCTGCTTGCGTATTAAAAGTTTCATCACGTTTACTTGTGAAAACACACAGTGAAAGGCAGATGCATAAATGAACGCGAGGAAGTATATTTTAAACATTGTCAAAAAGCGTACGAGAGAGTGGCGGGCAGAGCGACAAAAGCGTTGCCCGAAATATCAATTTCCATATCATTTCCACCTAGTCGCGTTGCTGTCTGACACTCTTTCAAATGCAGATGCGTATCGGCGAGACCTCGCCGGCGCACTATAACGAACCCCAAAACGCCCTGAAAACGTCGCCGTACTTGTACGTTTGTTGCCGCCCCCGCAAACACGATGAATATGTGTGTATTCATATGCGTCCCCCGATTGCGAAATATGAATGCAAAACATGGCTGTATTTTAAAATACACGATTTTTTTTGTATTTTTTGCTCGCTAGAAATTTCAAGTTTAACGGTAATAATTTCAACCTATTTATAATTTTTTATCCACCTATTTTGAATAATTACTAGACACTTGAACTAAATTAAGAAAAAAGACGTACAAAGTCGAGTAAAAGGGTTGAAAACAAACGAAGCCAAATGAGTGAATATATTCATTCACAAACGCAGCCTAGAAAAAAGAGTGGCGAGTGAAGAGTGAAACAAGGGGCGACTTCAAACACAATAATTCGCCCTGGAAGCCGTCCACAAGTGCGTTGGGAACCGACGGGGTTCCCATAACATTCACAGCGAGCATCAACGACGAAAAGAAAAACGCACTTGAAAACCACCAAACCCGACGCAACGATATTACGAAGGTAAACGCGCGCGCGCCTTCTTGACGAAATTACTTAACAAACGTCAACTTCCACGTTCTTCCGCTCTTGACTCGCAAACGCATTCGAAGATTTTCCCCGATTACTTTTGAGACTAACCCATTGTTAGTGCGCTCAAGTGACGAATTCAATACTCAAGTACTCGGAGTAAGTGATAACATCAATAAAACAATCAGATCAATGTTGAATTTTCTCTTGTAGTTTGTGCTTCGTTTTTTAAGAGTGTTTCCCATGACTGTGCCTTTTGAGCATGTGAATACGGTGAATAGCAGCCGGTCAAAAATTAATGTTTATTATTAAATCAATCGGGATTGAACGAAAACGATCAATCAACATCTTGCAGACGCGAGAGGCAGCCACGCCTCGCCGAAGAACAAACATACAACGAATGAGGAGAAGATGACGCAAAGAAGATGCTGCCGCGCAGGAAGGCGTCCGAAGACGTTAAGCGACCATCTTGAGGATGTCGGCGCGCAACGGGAAAATAAACAAATGGTCAATAATTAATCAATGACAATCCAGCCAACTGAATAATATAAATTATGATCATCTAATGTGACGATACACTTCATATGCGCCTTGCGCAGCGGACAATTGGCCTCTAATGACTCATACCGCAAATAAACAGGCAAGCTTCGAATATGATAACAATAATAGAAACTAACGATGTATTCCAGTGTATTTCACATTGATTTCTTTAGAAATTATGCGATGGCGCTATGAACACCTTTTCTCCAAACAATCATCATTCATATTTTACACTACTTCTCCACCCACCCGTGCGCACTAATGAGGCAATAAGGGCTGGAAACACATGTTGGCCACAAAAACGCCTGCTGCTATTTTTCTCTCTTCATGTGCGCCCTTCGCGTGTGAATTGTTGCGTTGTTTGTTTGTTGGCGTATGTTTTTGAAAACATTGGGAGGGTGCTGCGTTATCGGACATATCAATCGGCCGTTCATTAAATATTGGTGGTGTCGATTTGGGGCGTGCGTATTCGAAGAAGGCACTTTTTATCTCTGCGGGCGCTGGAAGAAGTGGGTACGACAAGAAAATTACACGGCACGCGGGCACACGCAGCGACCAACTACCCCCTATGGTCATTGCGTATATTTTTAGGCGCCTAATCGAGGGGACCGCAATTCAACCTGATTGCAGCGCACGCCCGATCAATGAATGAATGAATGAATGTATGAATGAATGCATCCGAAATGAAATGAATGAGTGCACCAAACTTACTTACTCGGTGACAGGAGGGCGTACTTGTCACTCTTGGGGTTATTCATGTCATTTGCATATATCGCATAAACTACGGGTAAAAGAAAATCAGCAAATCTCACTATTGTTTGTTTTATGGGAATCACAACCATAAATATTTGCTCGCTCCGAATATGCAAAGCTACCAGTGTGATTATCATGCTCATTGTTGGCTAAAGATTTTCTTGACGGATTTGAACAAATTTTCGAAATTTCAAGTCCATAGAGTGCGCTTCGAACGCATTATTGGCGAGTGAATGCAATTCCGTCAAAAGCTCGACCACAAAATCAACAAAGCGCCCTCTCGGCACGCATTGGCAGCGCACAATGCGCATTTGTACGTAAAGCGTATTCAGACTTCCAGCAACTATTGCACAATCTGCTCAAGCAAGCAAGTAACCAGCAATGGAAAAAAAGCACCTCACCACACTCACATCATCCAGTTGGAAAAATCACATTTCCAACACGTTCCGCGACAGAGAAAAGCGCGCACTTCCCACCGCCTTCTTCCTCTTCTGCTTCATCATCATCCGAGATGCGAAGAGGAGGAAGAAGAAGGTGGTCCATGGCGCACGGCTCGAATCGAATCGAAGACGGCGCAAACAACTTCGCGTGCTGTGCGTCGTTTGCATATTGCGACTTATTCCTCCTGAATCGCGGCAGCAACAAAATTGTACAAAGAAGCAAAAAGTCATACATGCGCACTGAAGAGTCGGCTGAATGTGTTGGGGTCGCCCATCTATTCAGCGAATGGACTTCGTTCGCAGTCGACAATCCCACAATTCGCAACAATGACATTTTGCGTAGTAGTTGCTTTGGGGGCGAAATCGGAAAATGTTTGTATGGATTGAAGAAGCGACGAGTATGTGTAGTATATGCAAAGTACATTTTTGTTGCGTGGGCATTCACGTCCTTCCTCGCGCAGCAATGTGTAAAGTGGTTGGCCGCGTTTTTGCGTTCGCGTTCGCGTTCGATTGAGGGATTGTGGGGCGAATACAGCGAACGTTCGCACGTGTACAATAATAATACCCGTTCGCGTCGAACATATTCCGAATGGCAAATATCGCATTATGTTGCAACACTTAAGGATACTCCACCTTTCCAATACGCCAAAGGAGGAGGAGGAGGACATCCTTTCCGTCTCCTTGGAAAAACTACACAACGACGCGCGGCGCAGGACGTCACAACGCACCAGCGATTTTCGAATTGTGAAAACTTATTTGAATTTCAATGCGCAAGGGGAAAAGAACCTTGTGGATATAAATCTTAAATGATGGATGTAACTAATCTTAAAATATCCAAAAATATACCCAAAAAAGCACGTGCTCTTCAGCCAACTGACAATTACAATTAAGTATTGTAAATGTACATACTCATCTCAGTGTTATAGACGACTAGTAAAATTAGTACAAATATGAATATCCTACCAATAAAGTGATTAACAGCCAGGTATAATCAGCTACTTTCAAGAACATAAACGCATAGGTAAACAAACACAACCCTTAGGAATGCGCTTACAAGGTTAAGCCCAAGTAATAGGTTAGGGTATATGTGCGTGTCATATTCTCTGGTCAGCTGGAAAATTTGATTCTTTAAGAATTGATTACCTACATTTAATTGCTTACTATAATGGTAATGCATGGCGTCCCCTATACTACTTGGATATGTCTTAAAGTTAGAACTGCACTTTCAATTATCAATACTGATAAAAGCACAGGTGTAATAAATATTTAATTAAGATTACTTTAAGTTAATCCCATATGCAGCAGGCGTGATTCCAAGGTAAATTTAATGTCTCTTATTAGGCGTTTAACCCAGTGGCTAAGCTGACATACATTTGTCCCTTACACTAAGTATGCATTGCGTTAGAAGATTATCGCCATGGGACCCCATAGGCTATGGTTGGACTCCCAACAAATTAGGGTTAAACAACTTTCCTTGTCGGGAACGCAAAGTTAATCAATTAATTATTAGTGAAACAAGGCAAATAGGAATGATAAAATGCCTTTGTTTCTTCATCTTAAAGTGTTAACACAATGGGGTGTTGTAATCATCTATTGTCGGACTTGCTTTAATTCGAATTATTTCTAGGAGTTCAAAGGGTAAATAACTTGCATTCAACGAACTAGAATCATAAATGACCATAGAAATGTCGGCCCATTTGGTTAATATAATATAATTTCTGAGTAATTAGAGCAACGGAATAATAGTTAATTGTTCTGCATAGAATATTCAATCTAAAAACGATCATCCTGTATGATAATCAATTATCCTTACCCAGAGTAATATTATTGCCCAAATATTAATTAGTAATGCCATACAGGATATCGAATTGTGTAAGCAACACTGAAGAAATAAACGGTCAAATACAAACTGACAATGTATTATAGCAGGTAGAATTCCAATTGAAGTTTGCATGACACGTAAATCCTGGCAATATTCCCATATTCGCCACGTTAGAAATAATATAACCTCCTCGAGGAGTAGCAACGTCAAACGGAAGTAAGTGGGGATGTTTTACGGAACCGAGCACCAATTGGGCCAGTGTAAGGTGGAGTAGTCCCCTCCAAAGCTTCAACGTATATATACCCCTCCAAAACTGTTGGAAATATCATTCTGTGTGTTACCTCTGCACGTTCCAAGTTCATTGAATATTAACTCGATAAAAAGTCGAAACAACCCCAAAAGTTTAATTATTCCATTTGTTTGAAAACAGTGTGTTTAACCTTAATACTATTTGCAAAATGTCAGCCGGAACAACAGTGCCAGCCATGTATGGTTTCCAACATCAACTTCAACACCAACAGCAACTTATTGATGAGTATAACAGCAACCAACAACAACAAGTAAACGTGCAAAACTCTTCACCCTCCGGCGAAGGACATATCAAACGTCCAATGAACGCGTTCATGGTCTGGTCTAGAATTCAGAGACGTAAGATTGCATTGGACAATCCAAAAATGCACAACTCTGAAATTTCCAAACGATTGGGAGCTGAGTGGAAATTGTTGAGCGAATTGGACAAAAGACCGTTCATTGATGAAGCAAAAAGGCTGCGTGCCTTGCACATGAAGGAGCATCCTGATTATAAGTATCGACCAAGGCGTAAGCCTAAGGGACCAATGCAACAACAAATGAAGCCACAAGTTGGATTTGCAAGTCTACCATTCTTTCCACCAATTGACAGTTTAAAAGCACCGTACCCCTACTTCAACCCAGCCTTCGACATGTCACGGATCCCGACGGCAGGCACGCAACTACCGGAAAAGAGCCCCACGAGCGCAGCAGGAATGCTTAGTCCTCACCAAAGCGCAGTGGTAACTTCATTACATTCTTCGTTATACTCATCACTCTACCAGAACCCCACAAACAGCTTCTCACCCGCCTCACACATGAGCATGGGAATGTTCCCGTCGATGCCCACACCACAGATGATGTACTCTGCGTCTTCAAGCCCCGGCTCCAGTCCGACTTCCTCAGCGGACTTGGAGATTCGGCGGCCGGTGCCAGTGATGTATTAACTTCTCAATAAAAGCACCGATTGCTTCTGGATCGAAGGAAATTGTGCGTTTCGAACTATATTGTTATAAAATTAGATCGAATTGTTTTCGCTGTGATTTGAGTTAGACTTTTATGATTATTTAGTGTTATCGGAAGTGGGGTCGCAAAACGGCTCAGGCTATTCTTATTAAATATTATTATTATTATTATTATTGTAAATGATGACTGAATATATATCTGCTAAAATATATACATATGTAAATAATTTTACTAGATGCAGGTAGTTAAATGCAAAGATTAATAGCGTTCGAAAGCAAGTAGCTGAAGATGATCTTCGATAAGTAATGCCTACTTAGCACGCATAATGCTAATACTTAATTAATGCAAATGAAAAACATGTTGTATATGAACCGAATGTTATTCTTATTTATTATTGTTTTACTCGCATTGCGATGCGCTGGGAAGTCGTAATGAACTACACGCATATTAATATCGTTTGCAATGTTCAATCCGACTTCTTCTTGTACAGACTACTCTTATTATAATTATAATATTGATATCAATATTGCGTAAGTTATAAGAGATGCCATGGATGAATAAATAAATAAACATAAAATATAAACTCCTCGCTTATTTTCTGATGAAGTCAAAGTCGTAAAAACCTTTGATAACTTGTTTAATATTTCCACGAAATCAATAAATTTAATGAAATATCATTTCATATATTATGAAGATATTAAAACCGGAAAATTTATGAAGCAGTAACAAAGTCACGTTCATAATTATTTTGTTTTTTGATACTCCACGCAAATTTAATTAAATTAATTCAGATCTAATTGCTCAATTCAAATAAAATTAAATTACCCAAAAAATACCATGAAGGACATCAACTCCAATGACTTAGATTAAGTGGAGTATCAATAATATTCATCGATTGTATGAAACACCTGCCGAAGTAATTTTTTCAGTTTTATCTGTCATAAAATTATAAGAATGTAAATTTAAATGCAACCACCGGAAGTTGCTACTTAATAACCACTTTATTCCCATAACAATTACTATATTTTTATTATAAAATTAGACTTGAATTAAACACAGGCTTAAAAAGTTACCGAATAATTGCGTATTAATTATTTTTCAACGAGTAAAAAGCAATTATTCAAACGTGCTAACAACGCGCGGGCATACATTACTTATTTTCCAATAATGAGCACTTGTAACTTATAATTAAATGAAAAACTTAACTCCTTGTAAAATTGTGACTCACGGTCTATTGAACAAAAATTCCACATGGTTATCCAAGTTTTCCAGTTGGAACTCTTGACTGTGCAATTGTTAAACGAAAAACGATTGCAACCGCATCTACTCCGAGTTTATTATTGAGTATTAACCGCGGTATAATTGATTCGAATACTTATGGCCGGCCGATTGTGAACGAATGTAAACGTAAACGAGGTAACGAAGAAAAATACCGATTTACAATTAACTTAACCTGGTGGCTCAAGTAGAGCGAGCGATTAGTGAATGCAATCTTTCAAGTGTCATTGACATATTATGCACATTATACGCGAATGCATTTTGCGCGATTCACGAGTGAAGTACGCGTCGTGATTACGCGAATTGTTCGAGCATATTGCAATGTGTTTCACTCGCAGCATTCGAAATTAACAATTAGCGATTGAATCGCGTTCAATTCGCGTTCGCGTAATGAATAAACAGCGCGTATAAAGGAAGCCATGCGCTCCTACAATACACGGGCGGGATTCGAAAAGAAAAATCAACGCTTTGCACTCTTGATATGGAAGAGTTATTCATTCATACACACACGCACGATTTTGATGAATATACGCGCGCGCTCCGCATGTACGAAAGTGTAATACGCGTATTAATTAATTTTTGACGGGCCAATAGCCACCGAAGAGTGGTGCTTCACCCGTTTCGCTTCAGACGTGTGCGCACCACCTCTTCATCTCTTCGCTTGCGCGACATTTAAATTCGATGAAACGATTTCAATTACAACAACACGCCAACCATTCGAGCACGCAATGTGCAAGAGTTAACTTAAGAATAATTGGGGGTTTACTCCTTTTGTACATGACTTATGTCTTGTTGCGTTCAATGCGCAGTCATGGGCTTTGTGCCCACAAAAATGTTTTGTGTCTAACCTCCACATAATTTCAGTGGAATTTCAAAGTGGGCCGGACTGCAGCGCGCAATTTTTCATTGGAAAACCCCATGCTCCGTTGACAATCAAACGCTTAACATTTTTATTACACCTCAATGTTCTGCGCATTATGCTGCGTGCAAAGGTGAGCCATTGTTGAAAAACGCAAATTCAATGAGGCGCGCATTGAGGAAATAGTAAAACTTGACTTTTCTTGTCTTTTCATGCGTTTCCAAAGCGAGTAGTTAAACCCACGCATACAGAATGCCACACACAACAAGGACTTCCAAGAGCTGGAAATGTGAGAAATACTCTTTGGTACAGAATGTTTGTAAACTCCATTTTCCATGGTCGAAAATCTCCTCGCATCTATTAGTGTGTTGTTGTTCGCGTTTGAGAGACGCGCACACACGCACACACACATTTATTGTATTTTCGTACGGGGCGCGCTTATTAAATGCGCAAACACGCTGCTACCGTCCCCGAGTCAACAATTTCGTACCTTGGCTGCTCGGTTTTATTACTCGCATGTAGCTTTACTTTGCTTTGCTGGCTGAGCAGGAGTGGAAGAGTTTTTAACTCTGTTTAGCCGTTTAACTTCTATTTGGAGTTGTGTTTCGCACCCGATTTGTGTGCTCGCGCGCGCGCTTGTCGACTTGTTAACGATGTTGTCTTTTAATTATATTGACTGGTGTTTATGGTTATTGTTAACGTACACGCATGTAGTTTTCCTCGCCCGTGAAACAGACGCACACGCAAATAAGGCACACGCTGTCTGTGTCTGTTTGTTTATCATGAGACGCGTACGCGTCTTCTCTAAAAAGCCACAAATGTATTCGTTTGTCAATTGGGTGAGAATTGTATTAAAGTGTTTCAATGTTGTTCAATGTCTCACTAAATGGACGCAAAAATAATAGCGTAATTTGTTTTTAAATTCTATTATTAGCACAAGCTGGTTATCGAGTAAATAGAGTATTTGTTAAACAAGTTTTAAAAATATCACAGATACTTGTTTCCACTCCTCAATGGGAAAAATGGACGTGATCGATTTTTATATCAAAATTCTCTATGAAATAAAATTAATAACACTCAATTTGTTCGCTGCACACTGCCATCTAATAATGGTACTTAATGGCAACTTATAAATGAACATAATGAGTACAATTTCTGGGCAAAGCGTGCGCTCGTGGACGATTAGGAAGGCTCAAGAACCGTTACGAAACATTTTAGCTGCATTCTCCTCCGGCGAGCTAATAGACTTTCATGCAATGTTGTCCCAAATGTGGCAACAACAATGCACACACACTATAATGTCAAATGGCAATATTACACGTGAAATCTAAACCCGCCACACACGCATAGAAATACCGAGTTATAAATGGCAATTGTGCTGTTGTGTTCATAATGGACGAATAAAAAATGACTTTATTTCGGACATGAAAACCTTTTCTTGCTCTGACACCAACTTCATAAATTCTAATAATTCCATGTACGATTTTAAAGTCTCTATTTGACATCTCAAATATATTGATTTCTTTTTTTTCTCGCGCGCGATTGCAGAATATTTAATCATTGTGTGCAAGAAATAAAATCGTTAAGTAGTCGATAGTCGAAGATAAATGACTTTTTGTTACATTCGCACAACAGTCGGAACAAATTTTGCGCAATTAATCCAGCATTTATCAATGGATGAAAAAGGCAACAATATGTTTTTTCTTCTTCAGGGTCTTGTGGGGACAAAACAAGCCAACTTTGCAAAGGAAAAAACAAACGCAAAAGCAGTCAAATAGAGTCGATTTGATTGTGGAAAAAGATTAATGATGCGACTGTGTGTTTCGTAGTGAGTAGTGGCGGCGGCGACGGGGGCAGCGGCCAGGACGCGCTTGCTTCTAGCGTCTCACAAAAGGCGCACGCGTGAATGAATACAACACACCCTGAAACGCTGTTCCTGTTTTTAGTTTGGCTTGTTTCGGCCCGCAAAGTGCGCATTGTGGGTGAAAATAACCATCGAACGTGTGCGAGCCCTCAGCGCATATCGCGGAGCGTTGTTGTCGACAGGAAATTAGCAAAACGTAACAAAATGCGTTCCAATTTATTTCGACATTTGCTGTTAGCATTTTTATCCCTGTTTTTCCTATTTTTCTATACGCCGCTTTTTAAAATAAAACCCAAACTACCACCATACCCTATACCAAGTGTTCCGCAAAATACTATAAACTCGTACTCACCATTATCCTGCCACCCGTCGTATTGAACGTCTCGTATATCCTGAAACAAAATCATAGATATTAGTTACCAAATAAAACTACTTGTATTTTTTTTAAATCTTCAACACGACCTGATAATTGAACAAGTAAACAAACAGACCACCACAATACGCATAAATATTTCTGGTCACTGTGTTTAAATAAAGAAACAATTTGTTCCTTTCCTGAATTGGAAAAAGACACAAGTCGAATGCGTGTAGTTAATGTCCAAATAAAGCGTGGCTCGTCGAAATAGTTGAAGCAAACGCAGCCAAACGGATTGTTTGTCAAACAAGTGTTTGTCAAGCCTTGTTAAAACGATTAGGACGAATATGGTAGCTGGATAAAAACGTGTGAATGAGGGAAGAGTGTGCATATCTAAGTGGTCGACTGTGTGCACTATGTGTATTCACTGCTGTTGTGGAACGCCAGTGAATGCAACATTTTTCCATCTCGTCATTATTATTTGTCCACTTATCTCATTTACGGATACAATATAATGACACAACAACATGTCGCGATTGTTTGGACGTTAATCAACTTCATCATCGCCATTCGTCTCCGCTGCCTGTGAGCTCGCACGCACAAACAGATTGTTTAAACTGTCTGCGTAAAGTGTTAATTGCAAAATGGTGCTTCTAATTAATATGACTACTTGTTTTACACAAGTTATCCTACGCTTTTGAGTAAGCCTCAGATATAGGCTTACTTTGTTATTGATTAATTAATATCTGATTGAATTATCCTTTAAAAATTATTCAATCATCAAACAATTTCTTATTCATAAACCAGCATTTCTTGCTTGCCAGCGCGCTAGAGTACTTTGTGTGGCGCGCGCACATCATAAACATGGTGAAACATGCCATCTCATTATGGATGCGAGGATAATAAATAACAGACGACGCGCATAATTCAAATCGCATGACGATAAAAGTCGAGGGCGGCAGCGGGGGGACTAGCAAAGAAACGTGCGACGACGACGACGACGACATCGACGGCGGCAAAGCGCACACGGGCGGCAAGCAGGGGGCGCAAGATGGAAAATAAATGGCGTTTTATTCGAGGATGCAAGCTCGCGCGCGCGCAAGCGAGTACTCGCTCGCTCATTGTATTAAATTAATCTTGTGTATAATATTAGCTGTCTGTAAGCTCGTTCCTTCTGCGCGCTGCTTTCTTGCTTTTATCGTCGTTATGAATAACGAAGAATGACGAAGGACAATGCAGATTCTTCAACGTCGTCGTCGTCGTCATCTTCGTCCTTGTCATGGAAGGACAATGCGACTTAACCTATGCGCAGCGCTATGATGGATTTTCTTGTTTTATTATTATGATTATTGATTGGCCTCTCATCTGACGGCTGAGGAATTTGATAAATTTGCGCAAAAATAAAATTTTGTTGATGATGATGATGATGATGTGCTAGATGAAAAAGTTTGATTAATATGTGTGTCTTGTTTCCCGCCCTATTTTCTACACGCAAAAATATCATTTTATTTGCCGAAAATTATCCCAACCCCTTTTCAGCTCTTATCATATTCCGCATTATGGATGCGGAATTTCGCATTATGGAATTAATCATTTGCACAAATAAACAGCGTACTCATATTCAAAGTGAGCGCGTGTGTAGTCGACAAGCGAGGCGTGAATTAATTGCAAAATCGCACTGTCAAGACACGCAATATCCGCGCGTTTCCGGCACATTCGCGCATTCTTCGCGCATCATCCATCCATCCATCCTGCGTGAGCGATTAATTCATCACATCGCATATTCTTACACGAAGCGAGCACCCTTCCAAGATATGCGCGCGCTCGCGAACAATGCGTTTCTGCGATTCAATCAAACCAAAACCGTCCCGTTCATTCATTTTCCGGTCGGGCGCATTAAGAAAACCTTCTTCGCGCGCGTGCGAAGAAATACAAGTTGGCAAACAGCAACAACTAGACGAAAGGCATTCAGCGCCAACAATTCCATCATTTTGGTAATTTATGCCGCTTGTCGCAATTGGATTTCAAGACGCGGGACAAGAACGAGCGCAGAACGCGACAATCCCTGATATTCTTGCGCTCGGTGATATTTGTGCTTTTCAGCGCTTTTGATTACGCGTATGTGAGTGATGCATTTGTAAGCGGGAGAGTGTATATGGATATATGTGTAACATACGTCATCGTTTCATCTGCGCACAAAGCTATTCAAACATGCACGCTCCTCAAAATTTAATAATAACAAAACCCGTTGGTGGCGTCTTTGTAAGGGGGCGGTTTGGATAATTGTGTCGCGTATGCGAGTGGAAGATTACCGCACAATTCAAGATACAATCCAATGCGCAAAGAGGGATGAAGCGTTTGTCGTTTGCGTCTTCAGCGTTCTGTTATTGTTCTAGATGCCATTATGATAATTCTGATGTTTCATTAATCTTGTTTTTATGCCAAGTACATTTTCGCCATTGTCATTAAAAATACGCGTGCAATATAACTATAACTAAAAGAAATACAACAATACGAGAAGCAGGAGCACAAAAGGCAAACATATTCTGAATGGATGAATAAATAATGGGCAACTAATAGAATTGCAATGCGAGAAACGAAAAACGAAACGCGCACGTTTTGTCCACGAATAATTACGATGCGCGTAATGAGTTGTTGCTGGCGAACGCCGCGCTCATTATAGTCGCGCGCATTGTTGCATCGTTATTGGTTTTAAATGCCGATGATGCACACACGGCAGTAGCTCCTGTTGGCGCACGAATGCGTTTTATAATAATGATAATGACAATACGCGGGCGCACAATGCATCTCAATACGGGAGCCTCAAATGAGAAAATCCTTCCCATTGAATGCCATTATTATTTCGCGCTGCAGCGCGTCTCCTCCGCCTTTATCTTCGTCGCGATCGTCGTTTATTAACAGCGCGCAACGACGCGACGTGCATTTGCGCATTGCCAATGCAAGAATAAGCGAATGAATGTATTGGCATTTTTCGATGGATGAAGCAGCAGCAGCAGCAGCAGCTAGCTTCGTATGATTATAATGTGAGTGCGCAAAGAAGACGATTCGCGCCCTTCGCCGTGTTGACGATTGAAAAGCCGTTGAAAAGACGACAGGGGAATGGCCATCGTACGCGCGTGTGTTTGCGAGCGCATACTGTTTCACATTGTGTCGCGCACAATCGGAATCCATCCAGTCATCCACTCGTCATCATCGCGATGCATTATGTGATCTTTATTTGAATTAAAACGAAGCGAAACATTTGCAAGCAGCGAGCGAGATTGAATTTCGAATCGTCTTTGAAGCAAGTAGTTAATTTTTCCACTTGCATGCGCCAGAAATTTTCATTAGTTTTTCCAACTACCAATAAGAGATCTAAGCACCTTTTCAAAATTATTTTAATAATCCTTAAAGACATTTAAAAGATATTCGGGGCCATACGATTCACTTTTACCATCACGAAACTAAATTAGTCAAGCTACATTTAAATTTGACTTTCGGCATATTTAAAGTCGTGCGCCCATGTAATTTATTTTATTGATACGAAAAGTTAACAAATAATGTTTATAACAAGCATTACTTCAAAGAAGAGAATGTTTGCACTTTATAATCGCATCCATAAAGGACCCTAACTCATCTTTCTTGCTCATTGATTTTATTAGGGTAATTACAACATTGTGCTTTCACAAATATGCAGCCAAAAATGGAAATGACTCTGCAGTCGAATGTCAAAACATGACCATTATTACTTCATGCTTAACAAGAGTTACAATATGCATTCTTTCTAAGCATCCAATAAACTAGAATAAAACGGAAAAGTATCAAAGAAAAGTTGCATTCTTAGAACGAACAATACGGGAATAGTTATTCCGCTTGCGCCTCGTACAAATTACCTCGTGCAAGTTTTTGATTTATACAAATTCATGCGTACCAAAAATGAATTTCAAATTAGAATAAATCATCGCACAGTTAATACGAATTTAAAGAAGAGCGCATATTAAATCGTTCACACATGACGGCGCTTGAATGCAATTACGCATCGTGTACGAATTGTTCGTACAACCCGCCAAACAATGCATGAAGATGGCACTAATGTTGAAAAAAGTGGACATGAAACACATTGTGTTGCAAGGGTAGAAGAATGGAGATAATTCAAGTCCTTCTTTTACCGCCTCATCATAAATGGATTTGCACTGCATTCGGGGGTTGCAACATCCAGCACACATTGCGTACCTATTGTATGCATCTTTTGTATTTTATGATTTTGAACTCTTTCGGACTTTGTAACCTTAGGGGTTGAACCAACTAAAACACGTTTGATTTGCTCATCATTTTATTCATATGATGATTTCCTTCAAATTGTCCAAATATCATCAAAAATTATGAATTCCCTTATTGATTAGTCGCCGGTACGGATGAAATAAATTTTAGTACCTCTACTGATTCTTGAGTACCGCATTGATCAACCCCTAAAGAGTATTTACAAGCGCAGCTTGATTCACACTTATCGTTTAGTAGTTTGTGCCTTTACATGCGCAGCAGCTTTTAGGGTTGTGTAACGCATGCAAACCGTCTTCCGTCTCGCACCTTTGATATTCATCTCTCACACGTGAGAACGAGACGGCAAAGCAAATACGCGACTCGTGCATATTCTCGACGGGTGTATATCGCTTAATCAATTCGCATTCACCATGCATTAATCACATTAAACGCAAAATTGAAGCAAGGGCCACCGCACGACAGCCGATGATACTCCTCGCTCGAGGGTTGCACGCGCGCGCGTGTACCGAGAAAAACCACGGCGCGCTGCTTTTAATATTCATGACATTGATCATTAATAATAACCAACAACAATCGCAGTGACAATGCGCCCACAATGGATGAATTTGTAATAAATGCTTGTCAAATTACACGCGCACTTGATCTGCATGCATTGTCCCATATTTTGTTCAGCATGATGGAAAAATGCAATTAGTTTTTCATTGGCAATTTATAAAAATGAAAATATTTTTAGGGTTTTCCCGTAAAAAAATATTCATGATTACCAAGAAATTTGTAAGAAAGTAGCCAACTTGAAATTCTTTGTACGACATCCCTGTTTATAACATAATTTAGACTAAAATGCCATCCATAATTGCACGCTGAATATGTGTAATAATTAAATTAACACTCCAATAAAGCAATGCGCCGCCGTAGTAGTTGTACAATAAAATGATTTAAAATTTTACTGTTACGCCCGTTCGCCTTTGATGGATTTTGTGGCGGAGCTGTAAATCAAAAATGCAGCAAGAAGCAAGGATTGCAGAGTTGCATTTGACCTTGGCGTCTACCTTGCGCTTATCGAAAGAAAGCAAGCAATTTCTAATGTTAATGCCCTTAACTGTCGTAAAAATGTACCGAAAGGGAAAAGTACCGCAAACGCACCGTTTCCGTTTTTATAACTTAACTGATGCACCATAAACGTAAAAAGTGTGCACGCGTGCAACGAACGGAATAAAACTTGTAAATATTTTAATTAATTCGTACCGAGAGCGTTAATGCTCATTAGAGTTAATTTCAAAGGCCATTTGCATATTTGCGGCAAAGAGCTGCAGCGCGAGTTGTGTTCTTCGCGCGCAATTAGAAAAATGGCAAAAGGGCGCACCGGCGCTAATTACATAAAGACTCGACCGTTAATTAAGCAATCCGCACGCGGGACAAAACAACGCAAATTAATTCCACGCGCTTTTGAGTGAGCGAAATGTTTTGAAAGTCGCGGCGCGCTAAATAATTTGCAATTATTGTGTGTGACATAACCAAAGCACGCATAGGTGTGAATGTAGAGCCTAGATAATCAAAGGCTCAACGGATGCTGATGGCACAGAAGAAGAAGAAGAACAGAAGCCGGCCACCGAATCGAGCAGCGGGAGCAGCAAGCAATCAAAAGAAGAAGAGGCCGCTCGCTTGCTCGCGCGCGTGCATGCAGGCATTTTTCTAAAGTCGATGAAAAGACCCCTGCGTCCGATTAAAATTTGCCAGGTCATTTGGATTAATTTAATAAGTTGCGCTTTTGAATGCTCTCGCATGCTGCAACACGTATTCAGTTCAATACAACACAACGCGTATGTTGTTTTCAAGTGTTTCGAATAATTAAAAACGCTTTTCTCTTTTCGTCGTTTCATCTTCTTCATTTGTATGTCTCATTCGTTTTTAGTTTAGTTTTAATTTCAATTTATGCTCTTTATCTTTACATCTTTTGAATTTGTTTCTTATTTAAACCAACGAGTAATTAAATTCAAAGTGTTTAAACTCTATAAATTTAAATTTCAAAAAACACACGCTTTTATATTGCTTCTACTCTACATGAAAAAAATAATAATACGAAGAATGGAGATTATGAAAAGAAACGAGAACAACACAAGTAATTAGAAGAAAAAGTTGATTTGTCATTGCAATGTAATTGAAATTTGGTGTGAGCATAATTAGTTTCGAGAAATGCGCACTCCTCCAGAGAGAAGTGTTTATTAAGCGATGATATCGACGTTTTTCGATTCTTTTGACGGCAGCGAGACTGGAAACAATCGCGGAGTCGTGGTGAGTTCCTGATTGCTACCGTTTTCGAACAATGCGCGTCTTCGAAATGCCATTAAATTCGGCGGTCGGGCCGCGGCAAATTCTTGAAAATTTCTTTTCACCACGACTGTGGCGATCCACACACAGAAGCGTGAGGAGCGTTTACCCATGCTGTTAATGCGCATTGTTGTTGTTGTCAATTAAGCGCGGGGAAGGAAATCAATGATTGTACGCGAGCATATGGTGTACATATTGACATTGCGATTGAATAAATCAAAAACACGAGCTTCAGCCTGACATTCCATTCGATTTGAACACACGGGGGCACTTTTCACCCTCAATCCCGCTTAGTTTTATGTCAACACAATTCAGTGCTCGTGATTGCGCATTGTAGATCTAATCATGTGCTATCAAATTGTACGTGTGCTTCCGAATTATTACTTAAATTAGTTCTTTATTTTGTTTACATGAAAATTCAATTTGCGAGGTGGCGAATTTATGTAATAAGTAGTCATGTAATAACCAAACAGCAAATTGTTCATTGCAAGTACAAAAAAATAATACTAAATTGAGCATAGAAGATTTACGCGTAAAGATTACATCCGTAATACGAGCCGACAATAATGCTTACTTACTGTATCTGACCCAACAGGGTAGAAACACCCCTTTTGAACCGTTGAACAATGAATCTAGCGAAAAACGTGCTTACGCATGTACTCGGCTACTTGTTGTATTTGTTTGTTATGATATTGTTATAATATGCATCATTATGCGTGCTCAAATAAGTTAAACTAATGCGATTTCGCGTTCGCATCGATGACCATTGCATGCGAAATAGTCGAAGCGCATTATGCACTCAGCTGAACATTTATTATCCAATAGTTTCCATAATTTTGTGAACAACACATAGGTACGCGCGTTTCCCAAATGCATGCGTTTCTTGCACATGCATCCAGCGTGCTTACGTAAGATTAAATAAGAGCGCTTTTGTGCCGCGTTATAAATAACAACATAAATAAAATTAACACGGCGATGTGAAAGGCACAATGCGCTCCGTGATAAATTCAAAGACGATTTCCATACTCGTGATGCTGAACGCGAACGAATACTTCAAGGTATTCTCCAAGGAGCAGCAGAAGAAGAAGAAACAGCTGAAGAGGAGGAAGAAGACGCGACTCTGGGGGATTCAAGGGGGTCAGTAGCACCAGTAAAAAGGCCCCCCGCGGTTGCGGACGAGTCATAATAAATATTAAATATTAGAGGTGTGAGATGCGCAACCGAGAAATAAATGCATGCAGCCAACTCTTTGCGGCATTGAACGCCGCGATTTTATTAAGCAATAAAAGCCGTAAAAAGCATTTTAGCGCGCACTCACCGAATTTTCGGATTCGTTTGGCAATATTTGCCATTTACGCGTGTTTTACACAACTCCAGCGAATGAAAAGAAAACTACGAAACGCACACCTCGAACTGAGGTAAATCACTTTGCGTCCATCACATCGTACAATACGAGATTGACTCGTTGATCAAGATTACGGGCATTTCGCTATCGTTGTGATAGATTCAAAAAAAGCCTTCTTTTATACGCCGCAGATACATCAACAAGCCATTTAGATACCGCTTGCACTCAGCGGCCGCAGTAGACGCAACGTCGACGGGTTTCTACATCTCTCGTATTCTTCTGCGTTCGTTTCTTTTGAATTATTATCATTATTATGCATGATATCAAATATTTCCTCATCAAGATGAGCCGCCAGTTACCACTGCCATCCACAGAAGGAAGATGGAGAGTAAAAAACGTTGAAGAAAATTTAGTTGTAGCAACTCGCGCGCGGCTCGCAGTTAGTTCGTCTTTTAGTCTTAAATGCTTTAAATATCTATCCATTTGGGACCAACGCTCAGGATGATGAGCGTGCATTTTTGCGCGGGTCTTAAACGACAGCCATCTAGATAAAGGCGAATGTGTTTCAAAAGCGGTGAATTATAGAAAACGTTTGTTACCTTTTGGGGCAACAAACAACTTTGAATAATTTACGAAATTTCTGTTAAAAAACATGATCAATGATAACCATTAACGTTCGTGTATTGAGCCCGCAATTTAAACGAATCACAATTGTATCATTGATTGTGTATCAAGGCGTAGACAATACGCTCGCCTGAACGAATGCGTAAAGAGAAAAATTGATAAATGATAAGCATGTAACCGTAGCACATGTAACAGCAAACAAACCAATTCATTGGCAGCGTATTGTCGGGCATCATCATCATCATCTTTTTCGCGCTCGCAACACACAACATATTCGATTAAACTTCGAGGGGTATCATGGTACACCCCAAATTAGTTCAGCTACATTAAGTCCATTGCCATGCAAACACCATACATGCAGCACGTATGATCATCTGCCCTGAGCTTTGCTATATCTCAGAACCGCATTTAAGTTAAGCCTCCAAATTTTTCAAGTGCTCAGTAAGTGCATTCAAACTGATAAAGTGCAGCCCTGGCTGATGGGTTGAATTAATGTCCGAACGAATTAGGCACACACATGGAGGATATTCTTATACGCGCATTAAGCCATGCTGGAGCAAGAGTGAGAGAATATGGCAAAATACCTATTGAATGCAATTATTCCGCTTTACTTCCGAATAAACACTCTCAGCTTGCGAGTGTGTTTGTTGGCCGTGCCGAGCCGACATTGGAAAATTTCAAACGCTTTTCGTTGGCATCGCTGTCACCTCATCATCATGATCACCACCACACACCATCAAATCGAAACACCTCTTTTTCTATTCCGTGCATGTGAATGGCATGCGCACATGCAGAAATATATGGGATTAGCAATGTCCCATTGAGCGTATTGTTGGTGTTTGTTGTCTGGCATTGTTGCACGATTGCTATATGCAGGCTGGCATTGTTCGACTATTTATTTTAAGCGAAAGCTTAGCATTCATACGGCTGCAATGCGTTTTTTGTCTATAAGTTTTAGTGTGCTTTATCATTTGTTTAGCAGCGCCCCCAAAAAGACTGCAGACAAAAAATATGATGCGTTCTCCGATTAGTGCTTAAATAAATCCTATCAATTGTTTTCTACATCTATCAGGTACAATCGTATAAAACAGCCCTCATGCTTTATGTTTGGGTAATCATTGAAAAATTTAATGATTGTTTTCGCATCATTCAATAAAATGCCAAACTACTTTTTCCGAAATTTCAACAACTTTTCTCCCCGACTTTCAAATACTTTCAAGCACATTTTTCAGCACCGTAAAAAACCCGCCGCATGAACATCTTTGACATATTTATATATTGTTTATAGTGGCGGAACCACAATAAGTCACGAAAAAATGATATATTTTCGGCTGGAATGCTCCGCGCGCACTGCGAGTTGCGTGCGCGTCGCGTGATTATCATAATCGAAATTTATTAGGCTTTCATGTAAATCAGCCAATAAGCTCAAATACACATCTCAATGCGTGCGTGATTTACGAGTCTCGTATTTTTCGTTATTGTACGATTATTGTTGTTTTGCGCTCTCGTACATTTCAAATTTCACTCAACCTGTGCACGACCTTTGAGGTGTTGCGTTCAAATAGATCGATCAAAAAAGCGCACAACGCGTAGCTGTGTTTGTTGCAAAATTGGCATTGATTTTGTTTCTTCGCCTGGCAAGGAATGCATGCGGTGCCCTGTCGTTCAACAATGCACCGGAAACCCGACGCGCAAACAAAGCTGAGCACGAACAATGCGAGACGTGTGAGAAGAGAACCATTTTCGGCGCGACAATAGGTGTGGTCAGTTCAGTTTTCACAGAAAACAAAAATCCATTATGCGCTCGCGCTTTCCTTCTTCATTTCACCTGGTGCCCCGCACGTTGATCAAAGTATGTCTTTTTCTTACAGCGTTTCGTCGCTCGCTGGCAAGGTGAAAAAGCAGGAGAGTGAATGGAATCTCTCTAAGCGATGCTGCTCATTCGAGTGGCTCTCTTCGGGTGTGCGTGCGCACTTTACGCCCGTTTTGCTGAATCACAGGAATTGGAAGAATGTTCGCTACCTGCTTACGATGAAATTCCATTGGGATTGAACGTTGCGTACGACTGCGCGCGCGATTCATTGACGAATACTTTTATTCTTCAATCAAATCCAACTTGTTGTGCGCTTTCATACAATTTTTCTATATGGTGGTAAGTAATAGAAGTTGGTGGCGCGGTGGCAAAAGTGCAACAGGCAATGAAAAATTAATCAAGTCCATTGTGGCAACAAATTGAAACGGAAATCAATTCCAGAAAGCAATTTCGATCAACAAAACCGTATTCAAATCATACGTGCGTGCGTGCATCCTAAGATGCTGGCTACTTTTCTTCAAGTTGATAATAATAATAATAACTGCATTACAATATTGTAATGAGCTCGAGCGGCAGCCGCGCGAGATTAAGGTGTAACTAAACATGTGTTTAGATAATAAAATCTCGATTTTACTGCCACGAACTTGCCGCATAAAATGGAGAAGAAAAAGGCATTTTAATTTGTACGAATGCGCATGACAATGAACAGGGGAAATCAAGATCTGAACATTGGAGGCGAAGAGCAAAATCGAAAAGGACGCTTCGCTGTGCTCCTGAGATGTTATTGCTCATATTCTCCCGTCCTGTTGTTGTTCAATATGCCATTATTGCTATTATAAAGAGCGGGCGTTCGTATCGTTCTCTTCTTCGCGTATTCGTTCCTGCGCGTTCGCTGTTGTTATTATTATTATTCGATGACGACGACGACGAGAAGGACGAGGATGTCGATGCGTTGTTATTGTTACTCCTGTTGTGCGCGCTTCTCGTACCTTATGCGGCATGCCGTTGTTGTCATTGCTTATCTTGGCCAAACAGGCAGCAGCAGCACCAGCAGCACCGCAAGAATACGCGACGTTGAGTTGAAGAGAAGAGCACTTTACTAATAAAGCATTGTTGGCGTGATTTTCAAGTGCGAGCGCGAGCCTTGTTCATTTTTTTCTGATAGTTGCTGTAATTCGTGGAGCATGCCACATGGCGAGTGAGCCGGACGAATGTCTATTGTTCTTAATGAGTTCTTAGCGTAACGTAATGGCCAGATTCGAATTGATAAGAACAAGAAATGTGTAAACTTAATGTGCTTGCTGGATTTCGTTGAGAATTAGGTTAGACTTTCAATTGTAGATGCTTATCAGAGAAAGCGTTTTTACATGTACAAATTTTCAATAATAACTCACTACATAATCGTCAAATATTTGCGTGTTAGCCGCCATCTCAGAACCGTCAGTTAATAAAATTTGGCCAAGGCTTGAGATCGAATTTTTTTAAAGCATTCAGATTCATTTTGAATATCACCGTGACCAATAATCTGTGATACACCCTCAGCCACTTTACGCGATGCGGCTTTGATGTGCTTCTCGCATTAAAGATTTCCTTCCAAGTGGCATCCTCGAAAGAAGCCAAACGTGAATGAATCTTAGCGCGAAGAATGCGCGTACGATACGAGTGGCCGCATTGACCTTAGACGCGACGCTCTTTCATGTATAATATGAACATAATTCAACCACCATTTATTATTATTATTGGACGACATTTCTTTTCTTCGCATTCAGCATGCCTTCTTTTCCATATTTCTTCCCTTTTTTTTATGCGCGCTGCTCATCTCACCGAATGCTTTACAACTACGCGCAGAGAATGGCCGTGAAAAAGCAGGAAACAAGTTCGATTCAACTACTCATAATATACCATCAGTGTCTTTTTACATACGTATATTTCACCTATTCATTCGTTTGTATCCACTTCTCTCTTATTTTCGTTTCTTTCACAGCGCCCAACACGGGTAAAGAATCGAAGAAACGAAGACATTCAGCATGCAACAATGGAAAAATAAAAGTTGGACACCTGTGAATGCCATAGCTCTTTTCTCTTTTCTCCCTATTCTTTTTGTCATTTTTCGGCCTACGCAGAGTGGCATCGATTCAAGCAGTATCTATTGCTTGTTGGCCTATTGGACGCTTTTTGTGATCAGGTGAGGGTGTCTAATGCGCATTCTCTTACCTAGCCTATAAATTCGCCTGGGCTGCAGCGTGTGCACCGGACCAGACTGGTCGGCGCCGATGCATCCGAGCTTGCCAGACATTCAGGCACCCCGAAAATCTTGGAAACGTGGAGCAGCTTAGCCAGCACAAAAGTGCCATTCAAGAAGCACAGAGCTTAATAATGCGCCGTGAATGAGAGATGCATGAATATGTATTATGCATATATTCAACGCAATAGTTTCTCAACAATAAATAAGCCTAGTATTAGCCATTTCGTTCTAATGGATTAAAATATGAATGATTAAGTACAATACAACGTTTTAATTTCTATTCTGCTTCCTGAATGGAAGTAAAGTTTGTGAGCAAATCTTAAAGTACCGACAAAATAGAAAATTTTAAATATTTTTCCAAGTAAAAAATTAAATTCAAAATCAATGAATCACTAGAGTGAATTTAAGGAATAACTCATTCTTGAGCAGGAGAACAACATCAACATTGAAATTCCTCACGAATGCACGCCACGCATGGAGCGCAGAACCTGAAGAACCACTCAGTCAAGTCAAATCTCAAGACATGCGGTCTCGCCGCGCTAGACTTTGTGGCGACTGCGCTTTGCTTGCTCGCCTACACGCCACAGCAAGCGTCTTAAGACACATTGCGCATTGCCGGAGTCAAGGATAGCATGCTCACCGCGTATATTGATATAAAGCATACCTTGCGCAGTGTGCCACCTGAGAATGTCCTCTAACGTAAAACGCCATCCCGCTGCGCCGCTCCACCCTCGACCGCCGCGCGCGCGCACACACACATCTTCGAATTTCTTTCACGCGCTTATCCGTTGTTGGTTTTCTCACAAAAGCATTCGCATAATACATTTCAGCCGTGCGAGCGCGCAGCAGCGAAAATTGCAACTTTGCTTTTAAAACTTTTCAAACTTTTTCATTTGCTAATACAATAGATGGACCAATCTCACAGCGCTTGAAAGGGTGGATTTTACCTCTACGCACAATGCAATAAAATTAGTGCCCTTCTTTTAAAAACTACCACTGAGAGAGGGTTGAGCAAGTGATTGTCATTTGCAATCGTTCAATGTTTGAAGGTTAAAGAGGGTTGCTTGAAAATCGTTCCAGCTCCTTGAGGAGCAGCAAGGATGAGACGCACTTTTTGCGTAAGATCACACAACACAAGTAGTTTTAATTAAAAATTTCGTTACCGTCTTCGCATCGCTCTCGTGTCATTATTTCGTGCCCGACATTCTTCAATAATTGAATGGTAGCCTAGTCGATCACAAAGCCACCCTTTAACAAAACCGCATTGTGCTGATTGAATGCGACTGCTGATTATTATTGATTTGCTGCGAGTTCGAATCGAATTCGTTTGAATCATCATCATCGACCTATTTATAACGCGCGCGCACACACACTGGCTGGAGGAAGAATTGGAAGAAGAGACAACAAATGTTTAAGCATGTGAATTTCAATTTGTTTAACGCATGCGATGATGATGGGTTTCCTTCTCTTGTTGTCGATTGTGCGGGCTTCACTTGCACAAATGCCGCTTCATCGATAAACAAACAAGAGGCGGCAGGAGATTAAATGTCTCTTAAAATTCATCCTGTCGCGCTTTCACCCGTTGTGCGCATTCACACTTTTCTTCCCCGCTATTTTTTTCGCTGGCGGATGATGCCGCCTGTCGATTCAACGCGTCGACAATACTTTTCTCAATTTAAATAAATATGAAAAGCGATTGTCCTCCGAGGCAGGCGCACGGCTTCTTCACATTCGCCGCCAACGCCAAAAGGGTGTGAGGGCTCATCCCGCGCGCGAGGGATGCTGGCGGTGGCACGTCGTCTTTGCGTGCGCTGGTAAAAGGAGCACTCCAAATAATCAAAACTGCCAAACAAACGCCCGCCCGTATTGGCAGACAAAACAAGTAGTGCTTCACATATAATCTCTTTAAACGTGCGAAGCCCGAGAAGTGGATTGAAGGCGGCGGAGGCGGCTGGCGACGGTGCCGACAGCAATGCAAACACACATGATTTTATGCACTCGAACAAACAAACAAATGTGCGATAAAAGCGGGGGGTTAGTTCTTAATTAACAAGCGCGACGAATACTTTGATTTTCATCAGGCGAATTGCCTTATTGATTCGATCACACTATCCGAAATTTAATGGGGCATATGTTCAAACAAAGGGTTGCAGCTTGTGCAAATATTTAGTAATCACGTTCGCGTTTTGTGCGTCACAATGCGTTGAATTATAATGGCCAATTGGTTGAGCATGGCAGCTCTCAAAGGTGGTCCTCCTTCTTTGCATCGCAATGTTTTATTTCGTTCTGTGGCAATATGCATGAACGTTTTGCCATTGAGCTGAGGACGCACAATGCTCTAATGCACCAATTCTGAACGTGACAATTTCAGGAAGAAAGCGTTCCGCGTTGCGACAGAGCCACACAACTATTGAATGCGCGTCCGGGTACAATGTATCGTTATAATGGGCTATCCACATGCTGGGCGCTTCATCACACATAGCTATACTACACTTGCATGGGTGGATATTCTGAATGATTCAAGAGAATTTCGAGAAATTCCAATAGAAGGATTTCTATAAATATTTGCATAGTCGGTAATTTTCAATTTCAAATAATTTTTGAAATAAACAACCCTTTCTGATTTTTGAAATATTTTCCAATTTATTATTCAAACATTTTTTTGGAATAAAATAAAGAGCACCTTCTCCATCCACCATTAGCATTGTCATCGCGAGTTTGCTTTGGATGACTGGTCGTGTTACGACGAGGCCCATTATGCATTCGCATTGTTGCAACAATAGCATGTGCAGAAACATACACGCATTGCGAATGGCGTGAAAAAGGTTTCGAGTCGCGCAGTGAATATGATGAAAGCATTCGCGCATACATCCACTCATGCACATGCGAATTGAATATACGAATGGATTTGTCAATGGCTGGCGGAGACGGACGCGAATGCCAACACACGTATGCACATATTGTTGGTTTTCTCAATGAGGAGGAGAGCAGTGTCCGTCGTTGGACCATTATTTTCCACCTTTGCCTGTTTGCCTCAATGTGCGTGCAATTTTCGGCAAAATGCGAATAATAAATTGAATGCGTACAATGCGCGTTCATGCATTATGCGCATTGTTACTCGGAAAGTGTGTGCAAAGAAGAGAAAAATGACGAAAATTGTTCCTATGAATACGACGAATGTGCAGAATAGCCGGAGAAGAATACGTGAAAAGCGACTCGTTTTCTCGGCTTGGAGTTTGTAATATTTTGGACACTTTTATGTCATTTTAAGGGTGATAATATTTGTTTTCAGAAAATACGCTGATAACATGATGAATATCGACCGCCACAAGCCAAAGGCAGAAAATTGATGGTGGTAACATTTTTTTAAATCATAAAATAAACTTTAATCCTGAACGTTGGGATTTGTTCAATTAAAACACACAATTACCTCTTGTATCGTCCACCTTTTCATGAGAGGAGCGAGCAATTTGCTAAATTCACGTCGTTGTCAAATCCATTATCAAAGATAGGCAACTGGGAGAAGAGAGAAAAGAAGAAGCAAAGTGGATGGTTTTCAATCGTGAATTGCGCGAGCACGAAGAAAATGGGAAAAACACGACGAGAGGAGGATATATGCGGCTGCTAAACAACTATAACAGACCGGCCAACAACAACAACAACATATTTCAATCAAACCTGTCGCGAACAATGATTTAGTAGATTTTCAGCATTACGCGGCGGTGCACGGTGCGCTCGCGATATTGGACAGGAGTGCTTTTTCTCTTCATCCAACACGCGCGTGTAAAGTGTTTTCCGCTGGATGTGTTCGTGCGGCATTTATACCGGCCATCCGCGCACACATCCAGGAAGCGCACAAAAGATGGGAAAAAAGCTTTTTGCTTCTCGTGGCCGGCGTGGTGCGGCCGCCGTCTTCGTTTTTTATTCGGCGCGCTGATTGCTTCGCATGTATTCTCGACCGATGTGTGTGGTATTCGCGTACATGTGTGCGCATCGCGTACAGATAATATATCAGTCCATCGAGCTGAGCCATCGGTCAATAATGGCTTCATTGGCTGCCATTCAAAAAACTACTAATGCACTCACTCCGCGTCCATCCGCTCATTCTCATTCTTCCATTCGCATTTCTATTCGTGTTGTCGGTGGCGTCCTTCTTGTTATGCGCGCCTTTCCGTATAAAAAATACACGCGCGCGTGCATTAGTAGCGAATGCGAGGAATTGCACCTGCTCACGTCCTGTTTTTCGTTTAATTTCCAAGATACAAGACACGTCAAAATCTATCGTTTGCATCGCGCGTCAACAAAACGTCCACGATTGACCAGATAACGTGATGGATTTGATAACAAACGTAATGGGTGTTTTTGTTGAATGTGGAGCGTCAGTTGATAATAAGCAGATATGCAATTTAAAATGGCCACCACCAGAGAGAGGGACGAAAGAGACGACTTGAATGATTTTGCAACAAACGATCGTACTGACCATTAATAAACGCCTTAGAATTAAGGCCAAACACAAGACGAGGTAGAATGGACAAGTGGAAAACATGTTCGTTTTTACGCGCTGCTTTGATTGACCATTAATCAAGCGAATTCGCTGAGCAATAAAGTGCTGTGCGATCAATTTATATGGTGATCATCGTGATGATGATAAATTAATTTCGTTCGATTGAATCAACTAATAAAAGATGTGAAATTGAACATAAAAAATGTGCACTAATAATCATAATGCTTGGCGTGCGTTATTTTCTTCGTTTTTGTTGTCGGCCGTAAGAAATTCTTGTGTTTCAACTTGTGTTTTTCAGTCAGCCGCGGCGCGCGAAAGACGACGAAAAAAGTCGGTCGATCAATCATATTTAATGTGACGTGACAGTAAGCATGGTACTTTGTCTATTGTAATCTGTCCATTGTACGCGTCCAGGACGCGCTTAACCGGTGCCCGGTGATGCCGTTTTATTTTTCTCATCAGCAACGTGTTTGTTATCTCTCCGCGCGCTCATTGTGCCGGAGGGGGCACGAATATTGTCTACTGCGAGATGCGCTCGTGTGTGCGGTCCTTTAAAGCGGCATTTTTTCCGCTTTTTTCCTGAATTACGATCATAAAGTTGGTGAACAACCCTAATATTTCAGTTGTAACCCGGTTTCGCCAATACGCAATTCAACAACTGTACACAATTTGCGGATGCTGTATCAACCCCCTTCTTGCGAACATAAAATGAACGACTTGCTAATTATCTATTGTGTTTACGGTTTGTGTGACGCTTTATGTTTTGACTTGTTTCGTAACAGATTTCTATACAAGTTAATTGATTTTAAAGGGTTGCAAAAATAGAAAATACGTGAGAAATAGATAATATTTTAAGGGCCTGCCTATCTTCCATATTTATTACTCATTAAACCAGTGAATGTATTTTTCCAGGATATTTCCTGTTTGTTCAACTTATCCTACTTTAATGCAACATTTTCTTCTGCTTTACTTCCTTTATGTTATTTGTAAACCATCAAAAACTTTTCTATTTGTATTGCTCGAGTATTAGGAACCGAAAATCAATTTTTAACAAGTTACTAGTTGTTCCCGCAAAACAAATATCGATAGCAGAGAGCATAAAGCACGAAAGAAAGCCTCAGAGGGATGTTTTCGGCATGCGTGAATAGCGAAATTGTGTGTTTGTTAAGAAGGCCTCGAATTTGTTCGGTTTTCACTCGTTACAATAATCATAATGCGCGAGGGTGTAGTGGGATTTTTCGATGATGGCGTTCAATGGTCGCTTGCTGCTGCATTTGCAACGTATTATTATATTATACTTGTATGCGTGCGCGAACGCAGTGGAAGTGAGCTTGAAAAATCCGATTTCCTCCCCCGCATTCACCATTCACCGTATAGGTATTATGCGAGTGCGCCAACAACGGACTGTATATAAAAAAATGAGCGTGCGTACAAAGAATATGTGAAACTTTTTATGTAGCAAAAGCACAAAGTAAAAAGTGTGCAACAATTATTTTTCACTTGTTATTGTAACTGAGTTTTACATGTTTTGCGCATTTCATATGAAATTCACGATATTCCTATTTAGAAAAAACGTAGGTAGATATAATTTCAATTTCCAACAATTTTTATCCGGAATTTAATGATAATAATTATTTCCACAAATCTCATCTAAAATTCAAATTTCATGAAATATCTCTTGAAATAAAATTGCAATAAATTTACGAAATCACCATCCAGCTATGACTTACGAGAAAAAATCCGTTAATCCGTTAAACCATAAAGAAATCTTTAAAGTATCCGCACAATTGAGCACTCAACCGATATCGATTAACATTTTCGGCAATTTGTAATTCAATCTTTTAACCAATTTTGCATTTCGCATAGATATTCAAATCGACTTCCTCTCGCCTCACAATCGAACAACAAGCGCGCGTACACATTCGATATTCATTCCAAGTCAATTGTCATCGATTCTTCCAAGTCAATCGATTGAACATAAGCGCCGATTACAGTTAAATCGAAATTGATACGCTTTGCCATACGGGCATGATCGTATGAATAATTAATGCATTTTTGCATTTTAAAAAAGACGCAGAGTCAAAGATGATGGGCATTCGATTTATTATGGCGCAACACGCCCAATTGCGAAAGGGTGCGTGCATTTGCAAATCGATAAATGATTGCGATATCGATCAATACGCATGCTGTCGTATGGTAATTTCCCATCGGTGGCGATTTGTTACGCCATTCCGGGTTGAATGCGATGTTCCGCACTCAATCTCAATGGATATTACGTGCGCGTTTATGGGAAGGAAGGTTTAATCATAAATTCATGAACACATTACATGGTACGACCCCTTTGCGCAAATGAATATAAAATTGGGACACGGATTTTTTTTCAATCCCAAATGTGCGTAACCCTTTTCCTCCATTCTTTCAATCCATCGATACAGAAATGTCAATTCCGTCATATTCGATCAATGCGTGTTCTATTCTATTGCTTTGTGCCGCGACATTTCCTTGGGTGCACTTTTTGGGCGTTTGCGTAACACCCGATTTCGGTAAATGCATTTCAATTGTGCACCAACACCAGGAGGATGCATGTTTTTTGTTATTGTTCCATTTGAATCTCCTTATTTTTTAGCATCAATTGCAGGTAGTAAAATGTCTCTCATAGACCCCGAATGCGGTGCTAATGGTCGAATTGAGATGTCGAAGTCGAAATGAGAATTGAATTGAAATTCGTTGCACTCGACCACTTTTCTTTTTTTGCATCGCGCACCGTGTTCAACGAGATTTTATTGAATGTGTTATACATTCGGAAGCGAGCGACGTGATTGGCGATTTATGTATTTTTTATCTTTTCACTTCTTTGCAATGAGCAAAAAAGACAGCCGTCTGGATAATGCGTTTATGTTGTTGTGTATTATTTATTGGTTATTACCAAAGCGTAACGGAATTATGGCGCAAGAAATTGTCTCCAAGTCGTAAATATATCAACAGAATATTTCAAGATATTTTACATGCAATAAAGAAGAAAATGTACTCACCAGTTAAATCCTTTGCTTGATCAAAGTGAATGTACCAATTGGATAATAGAACGTTGTTGTTGTCTGAAACAAAAATTTAAATTGTTAAAAAATCAGTTAAAAAGATTTCGGTTACAAAATCAATTATACATTCATAGCGAGTTGAATGATTGGTAATTTTGATATTTTCATCTTTAATTCATATGTAGATATTGATACGTTATTTTCTGATCATGTTTTATTGAAAATTCAATTGCTTCTGCTTGAATAACTTCAATAAAAGTATCAATTACTTGATTTACATACTCTTTTAATCGGTTACTTTCTCAATATCTAACTTTGTAATCATATGTTGCCAATTTCATAGTTGTAAATAAAATTATTCATCTTTAATACGCCTTGAACACTTTAGGCTCTTAAACCTTCTTAATTTTAAGATTAGTCTTAACGCACAATAAACGAGTCACAAGATGTTTAAATATTCATTAAGAAAAAAAACTTCTTGTTCCTCCAAAATGAATTGACAATGGCTGAATGTGCACCACGAAGAGTACCTCATACTTGACAGTACGCTTCATTACGATTCCGTTGTACTGCATCAATCTAAACTTATTCATCT
The DNA here is from genome assembly GCA_963978815.1 of Aleochara curtula. Classification (NCBI taxonomy): domain Eukaryota; kingdom Metazoa; phylum Arthropoda; class Insecta; order Coleoptera; family Staphylinidae; genus Aleochara; species Aleochara curtula. Next base: position 1,851,982 of record OZ022219.1, read on the forward strand.
CGCCAGTGTTTCAAAGGTTGGCGACGCAAAGCACCAGGTGCTATCAATAATAACTAGGTAGTGAAAACTATCCTAATCTAGATCACATTCAAGGGTGCTTGATGTGGGGTTTAGGGCTGTCCGCTGACATTTTTTGTCTTTTCTAGCACAATGCGTTCATCTCGCTTGGCGCTTCTTCCACGACATCATCTTAAAAACGAAACGAGATCTCATTCATTCATTTACATCGCTCAGTCTCCCTTTCGCGCAACAATACGAAATGAAATTTCAACGTGTGGAGATGATCCCTTCACTGCGAAGACGCAAAAGTGTGGTGCGAATGGTCGACACAGTTCAGTTGCGCTCAATGCACCAATTCCCTACATTAGCATGGGGCCAAGACGATGCGAGAGAGCTCGCGAGAGAGTTGCATCGAAAAAGTAACGTGGATCTCGCAAACACCGAGGAGATGATGTCACAGTTGATTTTCGAATGAATTGAAACGGGAGACAAGCGCAAGCGAAACATGTCAGCGATTGTTATGCGAAATGTGAAAAGTCAGGGCGCACATTTATTCCTTGTTTGCAACGGGAGCACAATGCCATGAAAAAAACATTCCAAGATGAGCGCGCGAATCAAAAGAGTCGGAAGTGAACGTTAAGAGTAACTGGGGCAAGCGGAAGATAAACAGAAAGGTCAGGGAATGCAAATGTCCTTCAAAATGTCCTTTCAAATAATACAAAGTAATCATTTTTTTATGATTACCATTGAAATTGAAATCATTTCAAAAACTCTAACAAGTTTATCCGTTTCTCCAACTATTAAAATTATTTAATAATTCTTTTAATACAAGTAAATTTTATATCCTGATAAAGTTAATATTTCTTTATCTTGCATTAGGCAAATATTTGCCGAAGAAATTGAAGAATACGCCAAACAAAAATCAACCCTTCATGTATTTTATTGCATAACATATGTTGCCTTCATGTTCAACACACGTTAACCCCCTCGTGAGTGATGCATACGCAGACACCAAATGGAAAATTGATGAGTTGGCTATTAACGCATAATAAAAAAGCAAATGGCTTTACGCACGCACAATTTATATTCGAACATAGTCGATTTGTTACTTGCTCCGAATGAAAATTATTAAGTTCTCCTGCATTTCACTAGATAAATTGATATTTAACGCGTGAAAATTTCACGTTTAATTATTTGTTATTAATTTTGTTTGCTCAAACTCTATGACAAGCAGCACACGTTTTAATTAATCAATTTTGCTGTGAAAATAATTAATTCTTGCGTTCTTCGAGCAGCATCAAAGTAACAGATGTATAGAGAATTTATTATGCACTCGAGATTAGCGTAGAATACAAGAAACGCATATGATGAATCTGTATAATACGAGGATTTGTGTAATCCTTGCGTATATTCACGCACAATTCGTTGGTCACACTGCATCTTCTTCTCTTGTGCGAAATCTATTGCCCATCGAATACAATCTCTCGCTTTATTATAACTGCACAATAAGTGTAATAATAGAAATTGCACACATACTGGTCATCTTTTCTCTTGCAATTGCACATCTGCTTGTTTGCCACAAACAAGTTTCGTGGTAGTTATTCGAGCGAATATTCTAAAAATCTTACGAGTTAAGCTTAGAAAACGAACAAGTTCCGTTTTCAATCATAAAGAAATCAAGAACATCAAAGCAAACTATGATAACCTTTGCACACTGTGCACGGTGAATGCCCAAGCAAATAGAAAAACTTCCGGCTGTCTGTTTGTTTATCTAATCTGTTTTCATTCGATTTCGATGATATGATTCGATTTGTATCGATGGCGCGCACATTTTTTAGTGCAACGCACTGTGAAATCCAATTAGCAATAATGCCCAACTTAAAAAATGCTTGGCTAATAATGTCGCTTCGATTTATCGCTCGCTGTGCGCATTTCGCTTCGATTTGACGCTCAATGTAACCTCGAATTGTGCCCCTTCGTAAGCCGCAAAGAATGCCCTTCTTTTTTCTGCTTCCCTTCATCGTAATACCTTTCTTTGGCATTAAGAATAACAACTGCGTATTCACATTCGTTAGAGTTCCAGTTTCGAAAACAGTTTTTGCTGTTTTTTCATCTCGCTGCAACACTTTGGGAACCAAAGATCGCCGCGCGCTGATAGAAGAATTTGGTGAATCGCTTGGATTTGTAACTGAAGAAGTTCTCGGTTGAACAATTGTGATCAGCACGCTATTATAACACTGATAAGCGATTTACACGAAGATCAAGCATCTCTCAAGTAGTCTCATCACTCGTCTGTGTCTTTTCAAGCTGCGAATAACAACCGTGTCGAGTTTGTGTTTCTTAACATTTAGCGCGAATGGCAAGCATTTATAAGAAAATTAATTCGTAAGAAACACACTTGTTTGAGCTAGATTTATGGCATTAAATGTCGAATAAACAACACGTGCACGCCGCACAAGAGTTGAATGACAAATAGTCGAGTGCAGCAAGGCAACAAAAAAAGTGCGAGTCGTGAAAATTTATGCGGCGTGTGCTGCATAAAATTTCCACGGCAGTCGTCAATACCCATAAATGCCAAATGCGTGTCGATTTGCATATTATATGCAAGTATTTTTATTGTCGGATTGTTGCTGAATGCGAAGGGGTTGCGGAGTGTTGTCGTCCGATTACGAAACGCAAATTTGATTATGCTAACCGCACCAGCGAACGACTCTTATGCTAATTGCACGAATGCATTTAGATTTGCATCAATGAGTGAATGAAGTGAGCTACTAGCAAAATGCTTTGCATTTTACTTATTGTTGACAAAGGGTTAATTCGACAGGTCAAATGCTAATTTATGATTTGTAAGAGTGTTACACGTGCCAAAATATTTAGGCGCTTTCCGGATTAGTTTCCTCTTAAAGTTTAAGTCTTAATTTTCTTGTACTTATTTAAAATTCAACTTATTAACTTAACCAAGATTAAGTCAAAGAAAATAATCAAATTATTATCATTACCATATTGGTTTCCCTGCTTTAATACTTTAAAATAAAAAAATTTGAAACACAAATTTGAAGGGTAATTAACTCTTCGACTTCCTCTTCCGAGAAATGCAGGTAAAGAGAAAGTAAGTTTCCCGTTTTTTACAACATTTACCTCACTTTTGCAACATCAATAAAAGCCATGTTTTTCCACAATGATTGCAATCCGTTAAATAAATATTCATCAGATGTTGCTTTCTCGCTGGAGGCAGCAAATCAACGTCTCAGTCACTATTTACCTTCGCAAAGATACAAAAGGGGTGCATATAATTTTATGACCATGCGCGTAGTGCTCGCATTGTCCAGCATCTTTGGTTTTATAACATTTTATTACGAATAAACGTTGTAAGCACCATGAAAAACGGATTACGAATTGTCCCTTAGTGCTGTCCCTAAGATGAAGCCAAGCGAGCGCGAGAAGAAATCAACAACAAAGCGGCCAACGAATGCAACAAGAATTAAAGAGAAGGAGGACCTCCCGGTAATGTCCAAAATTTCAATAAGGTGTTCACGAATTTAAATTAATGAATTTTATACCATCCCAAACGAATTTTAACCCAACCTTAACCCAATCTACTTAAAATGCTGAGAATTATAATTTTTCCTAATTTATTCCGACCTACTCTGAGAATTACAGCTAAATTAACTTTTTTTTAGAAAAATACCCTGTCTTTAGATATTCAGGTATTATTTGGACGCATAACAAATGCCAAAAAAAGATAGGTATAAAGCAATTTATGTAGGCGACAAGCAGTCTGGCATGGTCAATTGTTAGTGACGAAGTTGGACATACCCAAAGATCGGGTATACCTTCGCGTCTGATTTCATACCTTCCGCGCCACAGTGACATTTTTAACTCCCGCTTTCTTCTTTTCTCTCTAGCATTATTAGCCTTTAAACTCGCCCAAGAACGAAGCTGCAACAAACGTTTGTTCACCACAATAGCCACCTTCAGAGAATCCTTGGAGAGACAGATTACGCGCACGTTTGCGTACTCCATGGAGCGTTGGGTTTTCGTGGCTGACACGATTTTGCGCCTATTAGCGCACGTAAAGAAAATGGATCAGAATGGTGCGTGTGTGGAGGAGTTTGACTGCGCAAACGACGCAAGTATTTTCGGCAGGACGTCGAAGAGTTTGCTACAAAACGCACACCAGGTGCTATTGATTCAGGGCACACCTGCACCCGGAGCGAACAATGACTTAGCGGGTTGCTAGGAAACGCGCTCGTTGTTTGCACGCCCGAAATCTGAGCGTTTGACAAATCTGCATGCGATTCGTTTCGTTCATTGTGAGCATTCGCGTTTTGTTAGGCTCTCTATGGCAACTTAATATGAACTGTACATGGTTGCATGCTATTTCTAGCAGAAAACCCATGGAAAAAGGGTGAAAATCGTCAAATCGACGGAACAGGACCAACTATCCTGGGAAAAACAAACAGCGAAAAACACACACGCGGAGCGGCCGCTGAAGGCGTTCCCTCGCGTGTCGCGCGGCGTGGAAGGCGATTCCGTGGCGCGGTGTATACGTCGCGAAGACGCTCGTTAAGGTTGGCGGCCCCCCCCGCGCGATAAAACCAGCGCGCGGGCGAGATAATGGAGCGCACTGGGTCCCGCCTAAATCCAAACCGATTGGTTCGCGCTTTTTCCGCTACGTGGCGCATGCCTTGTCGATGCGCGCCGGAAAACACTCGCATTCGAGCTCCGGCGCGCGTTGCACTACCGAACGTCCGTGTCCGTGGAACGTGAACGGCCCCAGGTGTTTCGTTACCGTGTTATTGAGAGTGCTACGGCTGCTGGCTGTCTACCGACTGTTATCCGTCGTTTGTACGGCCAACGTGTTCTACGCTATCTCTCGCCCATGTAATTGAATGCCATTAGTGCGCGCACATCATTATCAGCTTGAACGCACCGCAGCGCGGGCGCATGGTTGGTGATAAGCCTCGCGCTTTGACTAATTAAAAACCAATGACACTCGCCTCCCGTCCATTGATTAATCAGTGTGTAACGATTAGCGAGTGGTGACTCCCTCGTGTTGACGTATTTATTACGAGGTTACAAGGTGGTGCTCCATTGGTTGTGTGCATTACTTACTTTGAGTGATTTCCGCGTTCCGAACGGACTAATTTGTTTGTTTAATCAAACTACAAAAGTACACAGCGATATTGAACGGCCTCAAAATTGATCTGGATCTACACCGGCAGGCCACAAGTGGCCATTTTATAAGGTTGGTGTCTTTTCTATATTGCGGTTCTATAACTCATGATCCTAAGGTTGTCAATTTTAGAAAATAGCTCAGAAACTATTCCCCTTCAATTTTTCAAGTCCCCAGTTCATGAGGATGCTTAAAATACCCAAAAGAAACTTAGGGTTTCATTAAAAACTCTAAAAATAATCTAGAAACCCTAAAAATATTGATATAGCATTCCCACTTTATCAAAGATCTAGCTAATATTTTTCTGGATCACTTAAAACCTCCCAAGCAAAATGGTAACCTAATTAGGACCAAACAACCCTTGATCTTGCATTGCTAATCCACCGTGGAACGAGTTAATAAGTCGCCAATGGAATGCCCACAATCGTTAGAACCCAAGAACATGAAATGTCCGAGAACTGCGACAAGTTGGCCCCTCGAAAACACTCAACGCGCCACTTATCCTGCGGCCGATTGGGGTGGCCGGGATTGCGTAAGCGGCGGCAGCGGCGGCGCGCAAATCTCAAAGGATCTTTTACGTGGACCGTGCAGTGATTTAACCTAAACCCTCGTAATTCAGCGACGCCCGTCGGGCAGCAAACAGCAACAAGCGCGTTGAGAAATGAGCGCGCTACTTGAAAAGGATAATTTGTGCGGCACGCTTTTTCGCCCGTTCCTTTTATGCCAAGTGCAAACCGGCCCTTAAATTAAGCCGTTAAACATAACACGTCCGCTAATTGATTGCCTCACCGACATGCCGCTGCTTTTTCTCCTTTTTCTACGTACTTACATTGTAATTGAAATAAAATTACAAGCAGTGCATTCAATCATTGGTTCGCGTGGAATTTTAATAGCCGTGCATAATTTATCTAATCGGCTATAAAATGCTATAATCACTTCATAAAAACGCGTTCCTACTTTAGCGAATTATAAATAAACATGTTATGCATTTATTTACAAGAAATGCGCATGTCTCATATGAATATCCGTGAAAGTAATAGCTATCAAACCGCAAACTTAAAAAAATGCAATATTTTAGCATGTTATTTGTCTTCGCATATTTTTGTTTTTATAAATATCGTATAAATATCAATAAAAGCCCACCACTTATTAGCACAACAAAAATTGAATTAATTTATTTACTTTGTGCACAACAATAACCGGATTTTTTATTAAGTGCATTCATATCTGCCGCATAATGAATAATTAATTGTTTATTTTATATGCCACCCCATAGTGCATTTGTTTTCATTGGCCTATCTACCCTAAAATACGTCAACTGTTTTTAATATCTGTCTCTCCTCCGAAATGCATTGTACGTGCGCCACCCCGTGTGTTATTCTTTCAGTTTAAAACTGACAGTTTGTTTGCACGACTGTCTTCTCGCTCAATGTTTGCATAGTCGAAATCATGAATTCTAATGAGCACTCGTCTCGCTTCATTTTTATCGATATGCATATGTTTTCTAACCGTAGAACTAACTCAATTGAATTCTGTTATTTTGCAGATCGCAGATGTGCGAGGGGGGCTTCAGTGCCGCCGAGGGTTTGTCGCGTATGGCAAGCCTCGGTGGGGCGGCTGGAGCACTCGCCGTGCCACAGTCGATGGCCGGCGGACCGCAAGGGATGGTCAAGAAACAGGAAGATCACATTAAACGCCCGATGAACGCGTTTATGGTGTGGTCGCGTCTACAACGACGGAAAATAGCTCAGGAAAATCCCAAGATGCACAATTCGGAGATTTCCAAACGGCTTGGTAAGTTTTTCCACGCAAAAAATCCTACAACTACAATTTCAATACCGCTCGCCTAATGAAACCAGCGCCATAGGACGAAAAGTTATCCTTTTAAGTGGAGGGTGTCGCGTCAGTCGTGTATACATTAGGAATTAGGGGGTGCGCGCGTGTGGTGTTTGCATTTGAATAGAGGTCTTCATTTCAATTTCACACACAACACGACGCATTGCGCTGACGCGTCCTGTAAAACGTCAAATTTTAAATAGATTTTCCACCCTTAAAATGCCCATAATGGTGGGCGCACGTCGACTGCGTGAGCGCCCTCTGAAAGTTGTGCGCATTCTAATGGTGGCGGAGTAGTAACGCAACGAGCAACAAACGCACCGTAATGTAACGCAAGCGTATTCAGAATAGAGTTGCATGTTTGCCCATTCTGCCAGCGACAACAACAATACACTTTATTTTCCGCGTCTACCACGAGCGGCGGCAGTCGATACTCGCTTTTTAGGGGCGTTCATTTTTTGTTGGCTCCCCATTATACGAACAAGGTGCATTTCATAAATTATTCATTATTTACTCGTATTATTATTATATGAAACGCTTTGTTATCGCATTATTGATATTTGCTGATCCGCATAATGCATTGTGGGTTTTAATTCGCTTCCAACAGAGGAAGAATCCGGGGGTTTATTGAAATATTCTCTCGTAGGTGTTGCTTGATTAATACGTAACTGCTCAATCACAAAATTAATTAGGTAATTGCTAAGATATTTCATCATTTTAAGGGTGTAAAAATTAAAGGAGTCTTCGTATTCCGCGGGGAGATTTGAACGCAATGAACGCCGTGTACGCACATCACATTGTTCTGCGATTGGACGAAAACAAAGGGCAAATGCGTGGGTGGCTTTGTGCGTTCCTCCAATAAAGCGGCGCCAAAAGGGGCTGCTTTTTGCGCGCGTCCTTCGAAGGGTAGCGGCACCCTCCGCAACCGGAAACAAAACGCACACACGCATGCATGTGGCAATACATTATATCGCGTATTATAACGCAATGATTCTTTTCGCCATTCGTGCGATTCTTTACGAATTCTATTCCTCAAAAGTCGCCATTCTCCGCATGTGTAACATTAGCGTAGGCCGTGGATAATGAAAGGGTTTTCCCTCTTTCGTTCGACGCACCTTTCATGCGCGCCGCTGAAATATTCGGGCGAGAGACAACGAAGGGCGCTTCATTCGCGAAAGAACTTTGTTGTTTTTGTTGGCGCTGGAAAAGGCATTGTGCGCTGTTGCGCAAAGAAGAGTAGCAAACGCGCGCGCGAGCGCGTACACAGTAGCAGCATTGTGTCTGTCTCCTGAAGCGAGATAAGAATTAATTACGAGCCACGGATGCTCTTTTGTTGCGCGCTCTTCTTCGTTAGCATTTCAAGTCGCTGCGAATACGTTTCGCGTAAATGGAAAGATAATTTAATGCCTTTTCCCTATTCTGCGATTGTCTACCAATAACAATGTCGTGCTATCGCTCGCGCTTTTTGTTTCGCGGCGCACACTTTTGTCCGCCCATTGCCACCTTTATCGCATTATTTCGTTACTGCATTATATTGTTTAATGCGTGCGGCAGGTAGGCATTCGTTATTTATTTCACTTTTTCGCAAAACTCTGCGCAGATGTTCGCAAACGCGCGTGTGCGCTGTCAGCAAGGTGGGCGGCGAGAAGAATGTGTGATTTTCTTAAAGAATTCCTCAAAAAATTGTCACGTCCATTGACCGAAAACAATTCCGTACCCGAAGAATTGGCTGAAGGCCAAACAACATTTTCTTCCCCCTATTGTGCGCATCGTCATCGTTCAATACGCGCGCGCACGCATAGAAAGAACAACAAATAACACTGAAACATGCAATAATAGAATTTCTGATTCTCTCTGTGTTTGCCTGTCGATGATGACAATAATGCCCAAGATAATGGAAGAATGCGTTGCTTCTGTCTGCGCTGTTTGTAAAGTTTATAATGCGTCAATGCGCTGAAAAACGATTTGTGCAAATAGTGTTCGCATCATCCACCGATTAAAGTGGAAAACAGAATTTCAACAATGCAACTGACTTGCTTGTACGTCAACCCCAAATGGACAGGGGAATTTTTTCTTTAATAGCCAAATTCATTGTTTTCTTACAGGCGCTGAATGGAAATTATTAACTGAAGATGAGAAACGGCCATTCATCGATGAAGCTAAACGTCTTCGCGCAATGCACATGAAAGAGCATCCTGATTACAAATATCGTCCACGTCGCAAACCGAAAACGCTACGAAAAGAAGGATACCCGTATTCGATCCCATATCCATCAGTGCCGATGGACGCACTACGCGCTGGTAAGTTTAAACTTTTTAATTACTTTCATAACAGTTTATTAATTAGCTGCTACTATTATTCGAAATGTTGTTCAAACGCGCCACGAGTTTGTTGATTGATGCTTGAATGATGTGACGCGTAATGCGTTTGGACACCTTCAAAAAATTTTGAGCAGCACGAATCCTCGTTTTCTCGAGATGAGGAATGAGGACAGTATGAAAAGTAGCTGATAATGACGCGTGAAACAAGACAGCCGTTTAATTGAATAGCGCTTCTCACTTGTTACATTGATTTTTCACAACAATTCCAGCGCAGCAACAAATTGAGACAGGCGAAGGCGAATGCAATCTCGGCATTCAATCAACGCACGATTCCGTTGAACTTTGCCGTATCTCGTTGACTTATTAGCGTGCGGCATGCGGCAGTCTTATCATTCCTTTGCGATCGCACACAACTATTAATTGCGCAAGAGGCGTTTATGGGATTTTATTGACTTTCGGCGCGCATTTATCACCGCGCTGCGCTTAATTACGTTGTGTTTCGTGGGCATGGAAAGCGGCGTGATTAATTTGCGGCACATTCCACTTTGTCGCAATGATTCTCTTTTTTGGCAACATTTTTCACGCTGATGCGACCGCCCGTTGTTTACAGCGGGCGCGCATATTTAATGAAAAAAACACGCAATGTATCATCGTTTGCTCGCGCATTGTTGCCGAAGATTTATGGCCGTGTTTCACTTTAATTCTATCAGCGACGCACCTGAAGGGGCAGCTAATGAATTAGCGCCTTGCATAAAATAATAATGAATTAATGGCCGCTCGACGAAATTAAACGTCTTAATTGCCGCAAATGTCACGCGCGTTGGATGCGAACGATAAGAGCAGAGAGCGTTCTTCTCGATCAACGAGAAGACGACGCGAGCGGGCAACACACACCTGGTCCAGCGTGCGGCATGTATGATTGAGGGAGGTGCGAGATCCCTGTCGAGATGAACGGCGGCGTGTTCATTGTATGAATAAGATGCGGGACCCCTGGTGCTCGAAACGCCAACACACATGCAACGCCGTATGTGAACGATGCACCCGGTGCATCGGGAAAAAAGAAACACTGCGCGGACGTTGTCCAACCGGAATGGAATACTTAACATTCCAACGTCGCTGCCGCGCGTTATGATAATAAAAATGCACACGGCGATGATGACGAACAAGAAGTAAAGCCTGCCTGCCAGACACACCGGCGCATCACATCTTGTTCGTCTTCTGACCGTGTTTTTATGCGTCGCATTAAAAATTCCTCCACTTCTCCTCCGAGATGCGAGAAGTGTTAATTCGAAAAAGGTTTCAACTTCCAAAAGTGTGCGTGAATGTGAATGCATGAATGGATTTTGTAATAGACTGAAAAAATATCGAAAATATGAAAATGACAGTCAGGAAGTGGTTTTAATTGATGTAATTTACGAGTGGTAATCTTGAAGAAGAAAATATTCAAATTGAAGGCCCGATAATCCTAAATGATGACCACATATTTAATACGTGGCCAAGTGTGAGAGTGCACTCACTGGTACCCCTTTTTTAATTAATAAATTATTTATTCAATGAGTACGTATTTCAGTTTTGAAGAAAATCGTGGAGAATTTTGAGCTTGACTAAAATCGAAATTATTACCTCTTAATTGCTTTACGAGCGCGTTTTGTTTTCAACAAGTGTTTCGCTGCATTTATTCAAAAGCGCGAAGCGGAAATCGCGTTGCAAATTTATGCATTGGCACGCTGTTGGCCATTCGCTAATTAGTCCTGGTCGTTTGTTGGGCATTGGCGAGCAATATTGGAAAACGTATTAGCGAGCTCGCGCGCGCACGAAAACGGTGGGAACCAGAACCATGGTACGCGCGCACCCCGTCTTTAGTTTTAGCACGAATCTATAAAATTTTAGCCTCATTTTCATAAGAATAGAGTTGACAACCGGCGAGAGAACGGGCGGTCGATATGCATTTTTAATTTATGTGGAACACACCGCTCCGCTCCGTGGAGCGTGCGCCAATAAACTCTCTAATATATGGGAAGTGCATGCCAAAATGCAGATGGCAAATTGTAACACAAATACACACTGTTCATGTCAAATACTCGCAAATTAAATGCGAAAAAATGCATAAAAAAATTAAAGCAACTTCTAGAAAATAACGTCATTCTTTCCTTCTGTTCATTACGTTTGCTTCTTTGCACACTGAATATACGTATACGAATGTCGTATTAATAATGGCGCTATTATGATGTAAATTTTTTACAAATTTGTGTTTTAAAACTTATAAATTTCGCTTATTATTTTTCAATTTCCACCACAGATCCAACAACATCTGTTGCATTCATTGCATTTTTCAGCTCGACGCATTGAATCGCATTTGAATGTTACGTACGTATTGTTGTAAAGTCAAGTAGCGGACAAACAAGTGATGGCAAAGCATGCAACTTGGCTGCATTGAAATTAAATTAAACTCATCCCGCGAGGTGCTAAACGGTGAAATTAGTGTCAGCGCAAAGAATGAGCAGTTTGATGATGCATACCGGACACTCGTCTGCTGCTTCTTCTTCTTCGTCTGGCGGTTCTTCTTCTGCTTCGTGAAGAATTCTTTCATACCGCGACTTTTATGAGTTTCTCGTTACCATCGTTATCGTTATGAATAGCGTCACATCGTGCCGGAGAAAATCAGTAGCTCAAGCACATATTCGCACGTGTTTCAGCCGATCACTTCTTTTAATTATTCAAACATTTCGCGGCGTATATTTTGACCACGCTTTAATTACGCTTAAGAGCGACGCCGAGCGATCAACAGATGATGAGCAATGCGGGAGAGTGCTTGGTGCTCCCGCTGCTTGTGTTTGATATCACTTTGCGCCGCGGTGCGCTCGACGTTCGTGCGAGAGCCATTTAAGTGTCAATCACGGCTCATTTAAACGGTCCATTTGATGCGCACAAGATTGCTGCCGACGTGTGATTTATTAAACGCTAACCGGTTGTTGCCTATTAAATTCACGTCTGATTTCTTACTTTTGTGCGCGTGTTGTGCGTTTAATTATTATACATTCAAAAAGCTTTATTCAATATTTTTTCATCAAGAAAAGAAGTACCTACTTACTTATTTAATATAATTGAAAATTTTCATGTGGAAGAAATTTTAATTAAATTATTTATTGTGATAAAATTACTATCACAATACAAGTTTTGATGCCACTAGGTATAACTAAAAGTTTATTACTTTTGTTTTAATTGAAATTCCCCTCAATTCCTATAAATTAAACATTTCCATAACCAGTAATTAATTCATTATCGTAATGAATGGTATTCAATGTAAAAATTGTGTCGTGAATCCCTAACATATGTGATGTGTCTTTATACACACTACAATTACTATAATAGCGGCAATAATGGCGACAATAAGAAAGCAGAATTGAATTATTTCGTAAGGTGTTTTATTACCCGTATACAACACGCACGTGCGTATGCGTATTGTCGCTTTGTTCATCGTCTTCTCTTGCAATACAAATTTATGTTGAATTGCAAGTGAATGTCGCATAAATATCCCGGCGATAGATAGCGAGAAATTGATGTGCGTCTTCATAATTTTTAATTAAATGTTGAAACACTATTCAAACTTTTACGAATTGCCCAACCAGCACTCTTTTTCTAATCAATAAATCATAATGTGAAAAGAGAATGGATCGAAGATGAATGAAAACTTATCACTTGTGTCACACATTAAAAAAATAAGTATTAGGTAAATTGCTTATCAAAAATGGAAATTCAATTCCTGCGCGGATGAAGGCAAAGGATAATAGAGATGTAAAGTTCGTTTACATCGCTTAAACATGCAAGAAGCAAACTCATTAATTATTCATCACGTCTAATTGAATTTAATTGCGGCACCATTAAGTCGAAAAACCACGCCTTGCGCTATTAATTACTAGCCGCTTTGTTCCGTCCCATGCGTTATTCGGCTCCGCACGCGGCGGCAACGCGACTATTTTTCCCGTCGCTTTTCCGCCGTCCGCCCCTTTGGCTGGCAATAATATTCTTTCTCGAATTTCCCCCCATTTTGCGTTTCACCATGCATTCTGCACTTGCATTTGCATACGCATAAATAGCAATCATTGTTTCGCTGTCGATATTTTTTCGCTTCGGCTGAATTTATGATTATAAACATTTGCAAACTAATTTATCGTTCGCGTATTTCATTATATCAAATATGTAATCGTTCGCATTTTGTATTTGCATGCTAATAAATATGTCCACTAGAATAAGAACTCTGTTTCAATTATTTTTTGTAAATTTGTGCACATTTTTAATGTGCAATTCACAATAATGCAACGTCAGTGTCTGAAACTGAATGTTAAAAAATATGCCAAGTCAACCTGCAGTAAAGGAATTGTATAAAATATAATACAAAGCTGCCTTTTACTTTTATCACTTGATATACAAAGTGTTTTCGTATTGATCAAAGCGCAAATTTAAAATTTCCTCAAAACATTTACTTTGCGACGTTAGAAAGTAGTTTAAACTTTTTTGGTAAGTTCGGTGACTATTGATTTAAGCACCCTGTGAGTATAAAGCACAAATAAGTGTGCGAGCTATGTATGAAATAAGTTTATTTGGCATCTCCATAGCGAAACTGATTCATTATGCATTTTGTGTCACGGTGCGTGTCCGCGATAATTTATAACGCTGGGAGCACGCGAGGCCACTCTTAATACTGAATTATTATTTTCTGTTTCGTCGTCGTCGTCGTCGGCGACGGTGTTGCCGTCCCCTCGGTGCCCGGTCGCGAGATCGCACTCTTCTTTACCACTTTGAAATTCTCTTCGAATTTCATCGTCATACGCACGCGTGCGTTTACTCCTCATTCGCTCAATTCGTTATGCCATTTACCATTCGCTTCGTGTTGCGTTATTTATTTCTATTTTGCCTATCGCGCAAAGCCACGGCCTGCGATGTCACCATAGAGCGCGGCGGTAATTAAACAAGAAAAATATATCGAAGTAGTGTTAAAATTCGGAAGGTCGTAAACTACTACCGCATGGATGCGTTTAATTAACTTTTACGACACGTGCGCGCACAATAAACGTACACGTGCTTATTGCTCGTATCATTTAATATCAATAGCGATTATTCGCAAGTAATGTGCTAACACTTGAACAAAAAAATATTCAACGACTTTTATGACGTACTAATTGTGCGCGCTCCTGTGCGGTTCACTACAATTTACAGCACTCGCTAATGGCGCATGAGAATAATACTCAAGTGTGTTTTGGTATGTGCATTAAACGAAAATGAAATTTTTGTTCCAGGAATGGCCGCCAGCGGAATGGGACAATCGATGGCGTCGTATTACAATCCGTCGGCGGCGTATGGCTCGTTGAGCGCCGCCTCGATGGCAGCAGCGGCCGCCGCCGCGCAACAATCCGCAGCAATGTCCGCCTCATTAGGAACACCATCGCAGGTAAGATTAATTTACGCAATCGCAATATTTACATTCTTCGCCATACGTTGTTACGCACCATTTAAATTGTGTTTGCAATTGCACGCCTGTTTCGATCGCATATATATCTAAGACGCGACATGCGCGCACTTACTTTGTATTCGATTTGATTTTCGCCCATGTTACACACGCACGCATTGTGCGCAAATAATGGATCGTCAAGTCTTACATGTCTATCTCGTACGTGGGGGTAGCGCGCGCACGCCATTTACATAAATAGCTCATACGTTATGCGCACAAAGGAAGTGGAAGTAGAAAACGCTGGACTGAAATGTGTGTAATATATTAAGGCATTAGTTAATGTCCATATACGCCAAGCCGACCAGTGTGTAAATACACGAACGAGAGTGCACTGCATTCGACAGAGCAACTATGTAAATGCGTTTTTACCAAAGAGAACAAACTGTGATTCGACGCCAAGAGAAAAAATGCGTGTGGATAACAAAAATTAAAAATTGTTGCTTGTTTGCTTGATTTGTTTGCATGTCGTTGTCGCGCTTTGTTGATATAATTGTATACCATGCAAATAATTTGCAAACAGTTTGTTTGCACGCAGAACAATAATGAAAGTATTTGTCATACGTAAATAGATAATAAAAAAGAGGTTCAAACACTAACCTGTCATGAAGAATTATTAGTTGCAAGCAAGCACAGCCTCTGAATTCTGGAACAAGAAGAAAAATCAATTAATTTAATGATTTAATTAATTAATCTAACAACCGGCAGCGCATTTATAAAAATTTCGATTCCGCTATACCCTTAAGAAATTCTTGTCATGAACGTTATTCATTCAAGTTGCTCGAATATATCGTACTGGATGAAGCAGACGTCGCATACAGCAGTAACAAGAAGACAGTATGGAGTGCCTAGTCGAGTGTGGCGGCTTTATTTCTTCGAAAACGAAAAATAGTCCTCCATAATCATAATACGAAACGCACGGTAATAATATAAAGTGGACGCGCGCGCGCACGTCAAGAGGCACGTCCGCTAATCCTGATTTAATAATCTCCAACGTCTCTCCTTGGTGCGCGTCCCTATTTCGGATTCGAATTGTATGCTTGCTCCTACACTTTTTCATATTATTCTCAGCCGCCTCGCGCTGGGCACCGCGGATGCTAAACGAGGATGAGAAGCGTATCGATAAAGCATTTATGCTCGAAATGCAACCGCAATAACAAGAGCCGAAAACTAAACTAAAATAAAAAACGTGGCTGCCAAACGAATTTTTCCCAGACTGAACAAAAACCGCCCTCGCTCATTTGCATAGCAATAAAAGCAGCGCATACAATTTTCGCCGGCTCAAATAAATATTTACACTTTATGTAAGAAAAAGTATGAAAAAAAGACGAGCGACTGTTTAATTTGTTAAGAAAAAAGCAGAGATAACGAGCCGATGAGAAATGCGCCTTGGGCAGATTAAGTCGTCAGTTTTCGTCACGTCTTAATTTCAATTTTATTACAAAAAGTCCTCGTTCGTTACTACTTAGTGCGCGCGTTCCGAGCCGTTTAATATGACCAATAACCAATTTCCTTTCGACATAACAACCGGGATTAATGTTGTTGCGCTTTATTCTCATCATCGGCTGTGCGTCGAGCGCACGCATAAAAAGAGCGAATGCAGCGCGAGTTTATGATACAACTGCGTGAAGAAGCTGCTGCTGCTGCTGCTGCTGCACGAGGCCCCAATTTACATAAATTATTAATTGGATTGGATGGACGTTAAAGATGCGCGCAGAACGTGAAATGCAGGTGGATGTGTCACGCATTTGTACATTTGTAATGCTCTCTCTACTGGTATTACGGCCGCTCCGCTTGTCTTACTAAAATGTTAATACAAATTACAAAAATTTCCATGTAATAAGCGAACCATTCACGCAAAATTGCTATCATTATCATAGTTACCACGCAATGACGGTGTATGAGAAGCACAACACCTTTATAGGTGTTGTTTATTGCTCGGGCACCTTTGTTTCCCGAGAATGAATAGGGTGGATAAATTGATGATGGTTTTTATCAACGATGTCGCCATGATATGTAAAATCTGCTTGTTGCTACACGTAACTCCAAATTGTTCGCGCCCCGTTTTGCATGCTGGTGATGAGTGGCAAAGAATCACCAGCTAGAAGCAATTCCGCAAAGTCATTCGTTGGTGATCAGTCGTGAACACTGCGACCATTAGACACGGATGTTAAATGACAGACACGAGCCAGGTGGCTAAGCAATGTTTTCATTCAAGGTGTGTGTTTCAATGTAATAAAATCGTCCCAATGTATTGCTGGTTAATTATTCGCACGTTTCTTGTTGTTTGTTGTCGTGTGCACAGTAGTCGGTCGAATGTGTGAATGTGCCTATGAGTTGATGCTCCGAAGTAAGCAAAATACACAAATGGTGAGAAAATGTTGCTGGCACGTCCGGCGAATCCGAGAGAGAACCGGTGCAATACGTTATTATTATGCCAGAGGCTAGTGCAGCATCCATTCCGATGGACAAAAGCAACAATATATCATACGAACACAATACGCTTTAACGATTTAAACAAACGTCCATTCTATGCATACTTGCAGCTTCAATGTTATAAGTTCGTTATAGATCGTTGGCTTCATTACACGCCGGTGCAATGTTTGTTTACTTCATTCTCATTGCAGAACAGACACGATAGATTACAAAGCGAGTTCAGCGCTGGCCGCTTGATATAAACACCTACCATGAATCTTCGTTTGGTGGGCTCTAATCCTCTCGCATTGATTATGGCCCTTCACTTGATTATCTCTCTGTTTAATTCCGTCTGCAACGTTCAATACCAAATTAATGTGCACTTGGTGCACGTACCGTTAAATATTTTAAGATCTTGAGCTTTGCGTGTATAGGTTAAGCGTAGCAACCGACAATACATTTACGGTAGTAGCGCAATACAACAAGTAGAAATTAATAAATAATATTACCTGAGCGATATATGATAGTTGTGCGATGATTGAAGTCGATTAATCCATGGGTTGTTCAATATTATCCTGGATATCACAATAATTCTGAAGACAACACTGAATTCGATGCACTACTATACACTACATTGCACTACTTAGGTTAACCAATCAGGTGTTCGGCGTTAGCGTCACTGCAGTGAACTGTATGCAGGGTTGCAGATATTAGCAACTCAACTATCCTGATTTAAAAAACCAATCTGATGTGAACAAACAAATTATTATATATGTATTATTTTTTATCGCCTAGGATGATTTCTTGTTGTGACATTCAGATTTAGAGTTAACTTGATGATATATAAATTACATTGCAGTAGTATATAGGCAGTACTTGCTTGCAACAAACAAATTGAGCAAACTTGAATAAAAACTTTTCTCGTTATGAATAGTAAACTAACACAAGTTCCTCCCTTGTGTTGCAGGTCGTAAGTTCCATGGACGCAATGAAATACTCAATGGAGGCGGCTGACAAGTACAGATCCTCATACATGCCACCGAGTACTCTGGCAATGTCCATGTACTCTGACCCTAAATACATGGACACACAGTCCAAAAGCTATTTGGAACGTGGCTACTTGGATTCCACCTCGGCGCTCACCAAAGCTTATTTTGAGTCCTCCAAAATGTACATGGACGGTAAGTATGGGAATGTTGAACAGTCGAGGCCTTCGTATCCTGGTCTGGATATTGGCAAGGTGTATTCGGACACCAGTGCCAATTCGCACCAGCAACAAAACATGATGGCATCGCCAAGGAGTTCGGATTCACCAGGCGATGTCAAACCAACAGAACGCCAAGATGCAGCATCAACAAGCAGTTCCACAACCACTTCCTCAGCTGGAGCTTCTCCAGGAGCTCTTGGGGGCTACTATCCCAATTCCAATGGTATGCAACAAAGTGGTGCAATGCCTCCAGGATTGCTACCAATGGCACAATATGCCAGTCAGTATCCAAGTACACAAAGCTCCAGCTCGGAGTTTCGTAGGCCTCTTACAGTAATATTTTGACCTGAGCGTTTGTGAGCAGCGCGATCCCGAGAACGTGCATAAACACCTCAGAAATTAGCTGTCCCACTGATTGGGTCAAAGCATTTCTGTCGTAGTTCAGACTTTTTATGTCTTTTTAAAACCTTAGTTGCAATATAAGTAATACAAATCGTTTCGGTTGCGAACGTGGCGTAGCACAGCATAGGGAGAACAAGAGCAGGAGGATGGATAAATATCATTGAGAACAAACTTGTAAATTATGTACATAATGGTTATAGTTGCTTTGTATCATAAACCCATACCTATATTTGAATGGTAAAAGTATAATGTCTAAGAGCAAATGTTGTATTGTTTCGGAAATACTCATAATTTGTGATGTGATTTGTTTCGTTTTATTTTTAACTTATAAAATCTCCGTTCAACGTCAAATTGTATATAATTTTAGACCGCGTATCAAACATACACAGTTAGTTAACAAATGCTGCAATCTCGTTATTTATTATTGCAATTATTATTAGTCCTACTATAGTGATATTGTATAACTTCATCATATAATTATAACTCTTATTGGCAATTCCTTTTCTGTTGACACAAGGCTATCGCTGCTGAATGCATTTATAAACCGAAGAAACGAACAATAAAAGAAGCTATAATGCTATATTCGATCAATATTCCAAGTCATGTCAGCGTCGTGCTGTATGTTGACTTTTTTTAAATTCGGAGATTAATTATTAGAGATTATAATTAAGCTCCCACAAGCTAGAGAGGACATTTGCACATGCATGCAACCTTCAAAAATATGTAACGAGTTTTTAACTTGTAATTAACTAAAGAATGACTTGATTATGTGGTAGTTGAAGAAAAAGAAGAAGGAGAGATTAAAATGTATACTACTGAACGTTGACGAAGAGATTACAGTTGAGGAATATACACTTAACGTATATTTAGAGCTAAAATTTAATTACGAGTATATTTAAACATGCTAATAAGGATACAAATGAATATTATAAATGAAAATACACACAACACATACGATGTAAGAATTATATGAAGATGTAATAATATGTTGAATATTGATCGAGATTTGCTAATAAATCCAAATTTTATTTGCATTCAAATAACAGATTGTTTATTATGCTACCAAATCCAACATCATTTTACGTTTTGCAGCCTATGGAAAGTTGATTATTGTCAAGTGTATTAAATGCTCGTTTCGGAGCATGAAAAGTGTCAGAAGAGGAATGTTCGTGGTGCGTTTCAATTAAAACGAATGAGTGGTTATTATTCGTCATTATGTAAGCTTCCAGATTGAAACGAATGATAAGAAAGAAACTTTGGGCGTTCCGAACGCCTGCCGGCAAACAACATGACAACATTCAAAAACGTTTCGGTTTTATTTCATTCAATTTATCCCGAATCCGTGAGTTTTCTGCCAAAACGTCATATTTGTTAATAACTCAGCAGCAGCGCGCGTATTTTAATCAAGTTGTTTTACGGCCATAGAATTCTTTAGTGAATGTATAAGAGGATCATCGTTAACACCTTTGGATTGTTAATAATATGTTATTACCTTTTGACACTCGCACGATGAAAACGCCCCTTGCGTTAAATTCCTGAAAATTATCTATTTATGCCATGCTCCTCATCACATTTACTAATCATTACTGCCCGCTGAAAAAAATGTAAACTCATGCAGCTCATATGCGCGCTGCTCTTGTTGTTCGAGGTCTGAGGACTCGAAAGGTGTAATTTTGAGTGTCAAATCTTGACTCGTGCTTTTCGCTTTTTGTTCCCCATTATTCTTCGTCCTCTTTAGGTTGAGTTGTTACATCCCGACTTAATTTTCGTTTACCATATTAAGCAAACAATCGATTTCTATGCGCGATCAAACTAGCAGGTGTCAAAATACGAGTTGAATGCGCCCTTCGAACGCAACGAAATAATTGTCGTGTTTTTCTTCGTCTTCTGCTTCTAAGGCAATTAATTTTCAATTGTGCGCTGCGTTTGCAAATTGTGCAATCGCTAGGTTGGTATAGCAACATGCGCCGAACAAAACTTGCATATTGATGGCAATTCTCCACGAAAGTC
This sequence comes from Aleochara curtula, assembly GCA_963978815.1. NCBI lineage: Eukaryota > Metazoa > Arthropoda > Insecta > Coleoptera > Staphylinidae > Aleochara > Aleochara curtula. The sequence continues at coordinate 1,872,855 of OZ022219.1, forward strand.
AAAAGCTCGCTTGCGCATTGTGCGCATTGAGTTCTCAGTTGTTGTGCATATTGAAAATGTTGAAATAGCACCAGAGCACCAAGCGAGGAGTATGGAAAATCAAGCAATTGAGAAGAAGGAACTGAGAGCCAAACAACAAAATAAAGCAAAAGTCAGGCGGCTAAACAACCGAATGCTATTCACCCGTTCGGCGCGTTCTGAAATTAACGGCACTGACTTTTCGAAATTGCCTTTAATTAAACGAAGCATTGTGCGCTCCTCGACAGCAACAACGGCCGGTCGAGTCCTTTTCAGGTGCGCCTTCAGGTGAGAGAAGGAAGCAAGAAAAATCGAAGCTGTCGAATACACACAACCAACATATAGGTATGTATGTTTATGCATATTCAACGCAATTACTTAACGTTTACACTGAAGCCATGCACATGCGCGCGTTCGCGCTTTTTAACTACCCGACCCGACGAGGAAATACGGAAAAAGCACCCCTTTCGTGTCGCGCCAAGTCTCATGTTCGCCTCGCCATTATCGAGCGTTAATTAAATTAGGCTTTCATTATAATGTCCACAATGCGCGCACATCGAGTGGAGTTGCGCATTCAATTTTCTTTCGTCCTTTCACGTGCGTCCAACACATGCACAAAATAGCATGAATTTGCCTCCTTTTTCTCTATTGTTGTCTGCATATTGTCCGTATTGATTTCGTCTTATAATGAACGAATATTTCATAACGAATGAATTCAATTCTAGAATAATATATGAATTTTCCAACACACAGAACTTTGTCTTCGAAAAGTTAATAAAGTTATGAATCAGACGCAATTATTGCATGTGAAAGCAATTCTTTTATGTTTTGGCATCACCACTGGCAACAAGAAGATGTGACTGATTATTGCACGTTGCAATGAGGGATTAGTCTAATCTGCATTGTAAAGATGCACGTTGATCGAAATTGAAATATTTCAATGGGATATTCATAATATACCAACAGTGCGATGGGATGCGAGCGAGAGAATAAAGCGTGCGACAAGCGTTTTATTGACGAGCGGCGGATGAGTGTTCGAAAACGGTGAAGCGTTATCAGTAGCCGGTAATGACGATGACGCTGACGATGAAGATGAGACGAATCTCGCTTTGTGCGGCGCGGGCCCCCCAACCGGGGCCAATCCCCAAAATCGCCGCCCGCGCGCGTCCAGCGGCGCATTGTGCGCGGTAATTGTGGTGGCTGCCGCTTTCTTGCCGTGCGCCAGGTGGCGATGTCGATGGGTGGTAAAAGGCTTTTCGTCGATTTCACACTTGAAACGCACTCCAAATCGCGCTCCCGATTAGTTTGCTTACTACTTCACGTTTTAATTAAAACCCGCGTGCGCGCGCGCTCGCGCCCTCGTCCGCGCATTAAAATTCCTTGCATTCGCTGTAAGCTTTCCAATTATTTTTTCCGAGCTTTCCCCGCAACAATGCGCTTCCACTCCATTTTCGCATTGTCGGAAAATATTTACAACGTGTTTCCATGCCGGCTACCTACAATACGAAAAGAATCGCGAAACGAACGGAACGGGCGCGCGCGCATTTTCCATAATGGAAATGTCTGCGATGCCGTTGTTGTTGGTACTTGCCTGCGACTGGAAAAAGGAGCCTTCCATGCGCAATTGTTATTTGTGGGCTGAGCGAGGAAACGACGAAATTTACATGCTAGAAAAGGGCCATTCGAATGGAAATGCGCACCCGATAAAATATAAGATGACAACAATGGATTATGTTAGTTGGAAAGCGAACAATTTATTTTCTCTCGTGCTACGTCTGTATACTCGCGACCACTTACATTTGAAATAATTTCCTACTTCTTGTTTTATGTTGTTGCAAGCACTGCTGAATAATTGAACATGGTTCGGCCCAAGAATGAATCAAAGAACGAGCAAGAAGTTCGTGGAGCATCAATGGAATGGCAACAATGCCAATGACAATGCGGAAAGCGAAAAAAGAACAAGGAAAAGCCAATGGAAATCCCTCGAGCGCCAAGGGCCAAGGGTCAGGAGAAAATCGTCCCGGCCGGATGTCGAACGGATATGGAATTGTTTGATCAAGCGGATTGAAAGAGATTTATCGACTGATTTCAATTGAACTTCAATTCATTCAATCTACATTTACATATAAATGCATTTGACTTGTTTAAATGAGCCACGAAAAAAATGTTGGTGACTGGTAACTTTCATGTTATTACGAATTTTGAAAAACCACAAATTTCATTCGTAACCCTTATCAGATTTATCAATAATACATTCCATTAAGTAATAACCGATTAACAGTGATGGCAAATTACCACCATCACCCTTATCATCACATCCCTCATCAGCATAAACCACGCATCCAGATGCAATAATACAAGTTGAAGAATGGGAAAAACGAAGAAAAATGCCATAAATCACAAACGAACTTGAGCGTTCACTAATGGGGAGAATCGTTATTACCGAGTACTTATATGCATGCGCATATCATACACAACTGCATAAAAACAGATACGCATAGAGGGTGGGTGCAGTGAAAAAACACATCGGATGTCACTCTGCATATAAGAAAATCACCCCAATTGCAACTGTATGTAGTCTCCGTTCCATAGATTTCTTAGTGGTTGCACTATGGGAAAGTGCAAGTTTTATTAAGGGATGTGCAAATTCGTGTATATGCTAGGCAATGAGCAAACGAGCGAGTTAACAAGGCATTAGCGAGCGAAAAACTTGAACGAGGGTCTCCACCCCCTCTGTCGCGGCAAAGCCGGCAAGCCAACCTAATACGAATTAAGCAATATGTTTGCCACTATTAAATCTAGCCATGCGTGTTGCGCCTCAACGAGGAGACACCCTCGAGGGTGCGCAATGCCGCCACCGCCGCCACTTCACCCACACGCTGCAAGCGCTCTCTTGTATTTATCCGGCAATCAGATTTATAACACGCGCGCGCGCAATATGCTCTTCAACTCATAACGCGCAATGATTTATGATCCACCAAATCGGGGTAGTTGGTGTATGATCATGATCCTTATATGTTTAACACCGATTTTAATACGAGCCCGTGATTAAATCAAATTATTACTAATTTTGAAGGTACTCGTCCTTTTGAATAGAATTATAAATAATTGAGTTCCAACGACAGAACTTGATTCCACATGATCTTCAATGTCCATCATCATTGTACGATTTTCGTTACACAAGGAAAAGCTTCCTTTTGTAGATAAGCCCATCGACAATCAACTTATTCCTTTGAGCGAGTCCTGCGTCGTCGAAATGATTGAGACGAGCATATCCCTCGACACATCTACCCCCTTTTTTCTTCATCTTATTCTTCTATTTCTTACATGCCTTGTTCATCCTCCTGTTCCCCGATGCCATTTTCTCCGCAACAGCCGCCTTTTCAGCGTCCAGCTTTTCTGGACGGATTTTCTCATTCCCCGCTATTGAGTGATTTGTTCACTTTTTGCGCTTCAAAGTATCACTCGGGGTCAAGTGAATCAAAAGCTTTCAGACATTACTTTTCAACTTTTCAATTTTATTATCACTGATTCGGTAATGATATGTTTGAATTTATTTAGCTGTGCAAAGAGGAACACGAAGAAAAAGAAGAAGGAGTTCTCCAAGTGATCGTTAATGATGACACAGCAATCGTAACAATGATGATAATAATATCAACGTGTGCGTTTCTTTGGTGGGTGACTTGACGCTTACTTACGCTTTACTCGCACGCACAATTGGCCACACACTCGAGCATAATCGCGCGCGAAGAAGTAGTCCATCTTTGTACCGATTATCCATCCATCGCAAGTAGCTGCGTGTAAGTTTGACTGGCACGAATTCTCCATTGAAATGCTTCATTTTATTCACTTTTTCCATTTGCGCTGAATGCGCGCATTTTTAATGTATTATTTTTCCATTCTTAATTATACGCCTGCCATGTTACTTTTCCATTAAAGGGTGGCGAGTATAATTACGACGCACGCTGCCAAGAGTGGAGGACAATGCGTAAATGCACGCAATGCAATATGCATTCCAAGGTGGAAACAATCCTATCGCGATGCGCATTGTGCGCTTATCGTTTATGTAATCTGCGCTCGCATTCAGCAATTGTTGCTTAGCAATCAAGTAGCTTCGACAACGACTGGCGTTTCCATCATCCAAATTCAATTGTCTGATGCCACTGTCAATTTAAGTGCTCGCCTATTTTTAGATTATCAATCCATCTATCCTGATTTTCATGACGTTTACAACAAATCGATTAATATGTTGAATGTTTACTGTTATGTCAGCTCGCTTTTCATACTCTTGCGACAGCAGGGAGTTTTCCAGAACGGCTGTAAAAGCGCCACGAATGTGTCGCCTCACTTACGATAAAGCCTAATTGGCACTCGATGTAATGAGGAGTCGGTAGAGCGCGTGCCCGAAAGGGGGGCTTCTTTTGCGAATTTGCTCTTTGCAACTTTTCGTGGCGCACTGAGAGCACTTGTGCTTCATTTTCTAATTGACTTGATGCAATGCACGTGATTCTTTTGCAAATTAAAAGATTTCTTTCGCGTAACGACTTCCTGAACGCTCAACAGCATGTGCGCAATAAAAATAAAGAGTACGGCGGTGAAAGGCGCATAAATAAATAAACCGTTATCACTTCAACCCTTAATGGTGCTTTTTTATGGCGCTTTTCACGTGTCCGCGCGAGTTATTTATGCAGCTGTTGTGCATCGTGGAATAAAATAAATTCATCGATATATAGGCGTATCAATTGCATTGTGAAAATGTTATTTAAAGTGCATAATGCAGACTCCGCCATGCTGCAAGCGTGCAGGCGTTGTTATCGGCGAAGAACCGGCTTTGGTTCGCGCACTTCTTCGCCGCGGTCTCGGATGGCAGCACGCCTATCGGAAGAAACAATGTCTGAAGACGGAATGGAGTGTTGGTAACGCGCGCCTCCTTGCTCCTTCTTCAGATTCTCATCGAAATCTTTTCTTTTTCTTCGGTCTCCGCACTGCGTTTTGCTTTCATTTCGTCCTCTTCTCATTTCCATGCTTTAGAGATGCGCGCACATAAATATGAAAAATGAAGAAATAAGATGCGCGTTGCTCCTGCCGACGATAATAAATATGGCCAGTTTGTTACAGCGCGCCGTTGTCCTGCTCAATTGTTCAACGCGTTTCGGATAAAATTGCTGCGTCTAAAAATACTCGGGATGCCGGCATGAATTTATTGCCATACCGGACTGCGATTCGCGTTTATTCGTTTGCCGCGCGCACTCCCGGTGACAATTTCGCCACACTCTGTATCCGTACAATGCGCTCCGCACGCATAAACATACTCGCCGTATTCGCACTTCATAATATTTAGATTAACAACCGGATTCTTGTTGCGCTGTCATTTGGCGATTTATGCCGAGCGTAACTCATCCTGCAACGCGCGCTCCTCGCATAAATGCAGAAATGCGTATTTGCAAAAATAACACGTTTAAATCCATGTTTTACGATTTCTAAATTGACGCATAAATCACATCGGATAATTGATGTTCAATTCCATTCGGTAACAGTCGTATAAATCAAGAGTACCTATGCTCTAATAATGTAAATTTTCTTCTTACAATGAAATACAAACTCTAAGGATAATTCTTTACTGCAAACTTTTCTCTGCTTTTTAATAATAATTATAAGATAATCAATCAATCAACTCCTTTCGGGCGCATGAAATAGTTTAATGTGCGAATAAGCAGACAATTGAATGGATGAAAAGGGTGCGCACTCTGGTGCATGTGCAATGCGAATTTGAATTAGAATTAAATGTGCATCGGGTGTGTGCGACGAATAAAATATGTGAGTTGTGTCGTGTTTGGATGGCACGTGGCATTTAAGTATCGTCTGATTTACATGGCAAATGCATTAGTTAATTGTCCTTTAAATTCTACAAATATCGCTTCAATTCAATCCCTTCGGATTTACTAATCTCCAAAGTATTTTATCAATTTGCTTCGTCTACGTCCCAGATGCATACAAGGTATCTAAGTGCTATTTTTCTATTAGGTGTGTTGGCTGAAAATTCGCTGGTAATAATACTGAGTCAATGCTCATATGAAAGTTTTAATTAGTTTATATTTAGCTTGAATTCTAATTGTAGCAGGGCCAACTTTGCACTTGCAAACAACAAGATACAACACGCACAGGTATAGAAAGCACGAGACAAAATAACGGCGCATAGAAGCGAACAAAAAACGTCGAAAAGTATACGCATTCCCATATGAATTGCATCGTCCTGACAGTGAATAGAACGCGCTGCAAAGTTGGTGCGTTGTTGTGGTGGCGTTGCCGCAATTGTGAATTGTCATTGAATGAAAAAGCACTGCATTCGAGCTCTCTGTGCGCCTCTCAGCAATTTAATGTATAGATATGACGCGCTATTGCAATTCTGAGCCGCTGCCGCCACCGCCGCTGCAGTCGCAGCGTTTTTAATGCACTCTATCTAAATATTACATGGAACATCATTTCGCCTTTGTGCCTGTATGCATCATTGCCGTTGTACGTGTGTGCGATGGTCGGTCGTAATATAAAAGTCGCATTGAATTTTCGCGTTCGCAAACGCATATTGTTGTAGTTTTTGTTCGCGTGGATGGGTCGACCCCGCCGCCAGACGTGCGCGGCGCGCGTGTGCAGCGCGGAAATCCATTGTGCGCTGCCGTTTTAATTTACAACACAATAAAAACACATGGGAAAACAGTAGACGCCATTTCAGTGATTAACTAGGGATAGGGATATGTGCGCGCGTTAGGACAGTGTGTATGTGCACATCTCCATGCCGTTGTTCGGGGACGTTGGGCATACGTTGAGTTCATTTCGTTCGTTCGCGTTTGCATTCAGTTTGTATCCAACGGGCATTGGATTGCTTGCTTTTTGTCGCCTTTTTATCCAGTTGCCGTTGGGGCGTTTTGTCTACTGCACGAATACAGAGTTTGTGCTTCTGTTTTAATTGTTAGGGGCTATTGTTCCATTTGCCAGGCCAACTGGCTAACAAATATGCTAAGTAAAGCAATGGATTGCTCACAGGATTCCTTGCAACAAGAATTCTCTATAAAACCAATCTAATCTTAAAAATTAACAGACCTATCAGATTATTCCTGATTGATAATTAGTTTTGAACTTAATGTCAATAGAAAACGAAAAGTAATTTGATAATTAGCCACTAAACAAAAACTTTTTGAATACCATTTTTAACCAGTAGATATCATAGAGAGTAATAGCAATAATTTGAAACAAATTATATAATTCTTTATTAAAGGATACATGGAGCGCTCGTTAGAAGTTAAATCATATCCTTTCGAATACGTAGCTCCCTCTTTTTGAACTCGATAAAATGAACGATGTATAACTCATTCCCTACTATACCACAGGATCAATACAAAAGTCCTTGAATATTTCACGAATAGAGGTCTTTCAAATGCATAAATCCTTTTTACTCAAGTCATAGTAAATATAAATATTTTTTATCTATGTTCAACAGCCTTCCAATCAACTCCTTTTACCATAAATTAATGCTTTAATTTGGTCTGCATTCTAGTGCGCTTATCACGTAGAATACTTAAAAATTATTATTCAAAAATATATTAATAATTCCTTACTGTGCTTTAAATAATAATGATACCAACATTTGTTGCAGCAAGTTCAGGAGTCAGATGGTTTTGCCAATCAACATGAACGCCTTAGTATTTGTTCAAGAAGTGAAACCCTAAAAGAAAACATGTCTGTATGTGAAGCGGATATAACACAACTGCGGATCAGAATTGATTCAAGTATTATTGGTCTTGGCCCTTCACAAACCGAGCAGCGAATCTCCTGTTGATTCACATCATTCTTTCTACTCAATAACGGGCAAGTGCTAATATTTTGCTAGAACGCTACCGCCGGCAGGCGTTCATATTGTCCATTCGGAAAAAGGGAACTCATCGCAACTATTGAAACTATTGTTTTGTCACACAATAGCCCTTGGTTTGGGGATGTTTTATTGCCAAAAGTTTTGTATCACTATCGAGTAGTACTCCAGCATCGATTGCCAAATAGAAATTGATTATTAATTTAACCGTTTTGTTATTTTGCTGCCTGATAAATGTATTAAAAGTGCGCGAACCTTATTTTTCATTGATCATAAGAAAGCACCCCATACAACTTGTATTCATTCGCGATCCAATATACCATTTGAAAGGATTTCGTCGGCGGGGAGGGCTTTATTTGCACCCACAAATCCCAAATACGCGAATTTATTGACGGGTGGCGGTAATTCCTACCGGGTATCATGTTCCTTCTGCTGAATTTAGGAATGCATCTTTCACGCAGAGTGCTAGCAGGCAAATGCCATTTAAATAATGCACATTTTGTTATCGCACTCCAAGCAATAGAGCAAATAGATTGTTGAAAATTAAAACGATGCTGGATTATTGCTGTGCATTTTTGTGGGTTGACAATTGACTCTCACCCTAATGCGTGAGGTGGCTGGAGGCAGCAGAATAAAGCGAAAGGATGAAGAAGAAAAGAATGAGTGCAAAACGGAATGCGTCGCTGAAGAAAGCGCGAAAGTTTACGGGCGGCAGGATGGCACGCCGCACATCTTGATAAAGGCTTTCTATAAGTGAGAATGGCGCTGGAATAATATCGTAAACTTTACAAATCCCATTTGGAATTGTGACTTTTATGTTTGGTGAAAGAGGATTGCGGCTTTCGATTCTTATATTGTGTTGATGATGACGACGCCACAGCGCCTTTGAGCAAACGTGCGCGCCTCCTTTTTTGCGCTTCTTTTCACCGCCGCTTTTTCAATTGCTGCTCCTTTGCCTAATATTATTTCTCTCTTCTTAGGCGTTGTCCTTTCAGAACCAGAGTAGGTATTTACAAACGCCGCAATTCGCCAACGTTTGAAATCGTTGCGCTTATGCGCAATGCCATTTTCGAAGTAATAAAATAAAACCACTGAATGCATCAACATTTATATAATTGCTGAAATTTCTGAAAAAAGTCATGATCCTTCAAAATTATTAGTTTTGAAACAAAGAAACTAAAACATCTTTAACAAAGAAACAAAAGAACAACAAAAGAGCAATGAATAGCTGAATGAATTAGTGAAACATGACGAATAGAGTCGGGGGTGGATAGATGGGATATGGCTGGGCGGCGGATAGCAACAAAACATTAGACAGGGCGGCGGTGGTAGCGCTTCGCTCGTTCGCGCTCCGGTGCTAAATAGGCATTCAGCGAATGCACAATGGGGGTTGATTGCTGAGACAATTGCGCGTTTTTGCGCCGTCAATTCGTTTTTGTCCGCGCGCACACTGCCTACAATGCCGCCAATGCACAATTTGTCGACAATGTGGCAAACATGCATTTTCTACCAGCCTTCCTTTCATCGCAGACGTGCTCTAGTATTTCCCTACAAAACATTGAAATTGTTGAAACACAATTAAATTATTATACAAATAATACCGTGTGCTTTAACCACAAGCAGGACAAAATTATAAGTAAATTCATAAACAATAACGTTCAATATTCACCTATTGTACATTTTGTTTGTATTTTATATTTTACGTTTGTATTACTGTTGTATCAACTAAAATGCGTGCATTGTGCCACCCCTTCTGTGTTTGCATATGTATAGATCATATTTATACGAATATCTGATACACACACGCGAGCAAATCGTGTGAGCGTTGACTATTGGGGGTGCGATGTCAATTTGGCGCCATTCAATTGGACCTCGGCACGAGTGGAATTTTGATTCGAGATTATATTTATCATAAATATCGGGTTATTGCTTTTGTATGCGCATTGAATTGATAACAATGTCACCTTTGCCATCCCCAACGAGCAGACCGCCCTCCTCGTACGCGTCATGCATTAGCGATGCATGATTTGCATACGTAACGCATGTCAATTGTTTTTATTTTGCGTATGTCATGTAAATATCTCTGGGGAATTTTTTTGAAAAGCGGTAAAACAAATAAAGTGTTTATAAGCATGAAACATAACCGCAGTAGCAAAAAAGCGAGTGAAAGGGTTGATTGCGTTGCGTTTGTGATAAAGAAAGAGAAAGCAAACGTTTATCCTGCGAATTCATATCATTGAGAGGATTGTTGGAATGGTTTATAAGACGGCGGCACGTCCGCCGCCACCCAATGGCTTGATATTAGGCGGAGTTTAAACAATCGATGCCACTCTTGCAAAGCACGCTCGAATCGTTTTTGCCCCACCATTTTCCGTCGTGCACATGCCGCCACCGCTACCACCACGCTTGGGGCGCAATCAAAAAGGGAGCAACAAGTGTTCGACTATTAACATTTTGCAAAATTTGCTACAAATTCTGGAAATCAACAGCAACAATTTGAACTAGCAGTAACTCATAGTTTCTTTGCTAATAAATGAAACTATTCAAAGTAATTAAAAGTTTACAAGTTTTCCATTATAGTAAAATAATAAAGAACTAATGAATATTTGTTTGTGTAGTGAGATTTATGTAGTTAATGAAATGAATAAATGAATAGCAATAATAATTCTAATTTTGTAGGCGTAGAATGCACGGGGTGCAAAACGCCCTCTCTGGAGTCGCGTGCGGCGGCAGCGGTGCGCCGCGGGGGCAGCAAAACAAGCGCGCGCGTTGGGGAAAGCGAACAAGCGGCCACCCAACCCAATTGCGCGCGGCGCAACGTGGTGCGACGGGCACCTACTTTGTGCGCTCATAAAACCCATCAGTTCATCTCTAACCACGGAACACAATCCACCACTAAGAAGACAAGACAACCCAACACACAACAGAATAGAAGAGAAGAACATAACAACTCATCTCAATAAATAATAATAACTTCATCGTTGAATTAACCCCATAATAACACATTTTAACAACTCGAACTAAAGTTTAACCGTATTTGAAACTAAAACTAACTCGAAGTAACTTAGCAAAAGTATTGGTTTAGTGAAAAGTTTAAGGACTTGATGTTGAATAGTGAATAAATTAAGAAATTAACTCAGTAAGTTATTGGCTGCCGCCAAAAGTAGTTATCAATGATGTCATCACCAAAACCAATCCATCATGGACACAATCATGAGCATATCAAACGTCCCATGAATGCTTTCATGGTTTGGTCACGCGGTCAACGACGGAAGATGGCTCAAGAAAATCCCAAGATGCACAATTCTGAAATCTCCAAGAGATTGGGCGCTGAATGGAAATTGTTATCGGAATCAGAGAAGAGACCGTTTATTGATGAAGCTAAAAGATTAAGGTATTTATTACGAATAATTAAAAACTGATCCTGAATCCTGAATTCAAATGTAGCCACTGAAAAAATATCACAGTGGAATGAAAGCACTAAACGAGCGTGGCGGTTGGAGGCGGGCAAAATGTTAGAGACGCGTATTAGGGCAAACGGCGACAAATCGCATTGTTTAATGGTAATCCTTGAAGGGGGAGAAACGCGAACGACTTTATTAATATGCCGTTGCGGTTAATCCTGCGCGCTCGACGTCGTCCTTGCAGCCCTTGCGGCGCCCATCGGCGCTCGTTGAAAGGGAACATATATAGGGGGCGGCTATGGAACGGCGCACCGCCGACCCGCCGCAGCCCTCGCTAATTCCCTGTGTTCTTCTTAAGCGCCAAGCGACGCCAACGACGCGAGCGCATCGCGATGATAAATAAATCCGCGTGTGCTTCTGTTATCTTTTGTACAACAGACGACCTGAATGCGCGCGCGCTCCCGCCGCCAACAAAGATTTGCGAATTAATTACGCTTAGCACAATTACTCCACATAATGATATTCATTGTTTCGGCTCCTGTTTCTTTTAAAACGAGGCCACGCTTTTATTATCCTACGGCAAATTAAATTTGGAAAATATCTTCAAAGCGCTGATAATAAAATTTAAGTACACAAATAATTCTGATATAAATTGACGGAAATTGAACAGCACAAGAATGTTTGAAAGCGAAACAACGTAAATGTATTGACATCGTATTGATAACGTTGATAATAGATGAATGTCTTGATGTTGTCTTAAATTATGTAAATAATACGTGGCTGTTATCGACACCCCGTGTTTGTTTTGTAACGAATGCAAACGTTAAATACGGCGATCAAACAAAACAGATATATACCTTTGCGTAAACAATGTACAAATAAGATAGAAACAAAAAAACGCAAGAAATGCGAAGAGAATTATTGTTGCTGGTGGAAGACAATAAAGTAAGGAATCGAAACAACAAGCATTAGAGCACGAAGACCATGGGAGGACAATAGCGTGCCGAATTGGGTTTTGGTGCGCTGAAACAGAAGACGTGACAATGCGCGTGGTGCATTTGTATGTGGAAATCGTTTCAGTATTTGTCATTGTAAACTTGGAATAGTGTACACATTGAGCGCCATCGGCGTGTGCGCCGCGAATGGAAGGCATGAACACATTGCACAATACTATCTAAGCCAACATATTCAGCTGGCGACAAAAGATAATGCTTCCCATTGTCGTCGCCGCGGCACGCTGAACGCCTCCTCTGAACCCATTCACGCGGGCGGTGCGCGGATTGTCTCCCTACAACTCTTCCTCATCGTCGCCATCAGCAGGAGCGTCGAACGCTAGGTACTTAGCATGCGAATGTGTAAACGTTTCGTTGTCGAGGACTTCATTCATTCAACAATCGCTCCTTTCACACAACATTGCATATTGTTCGGCAGTGCCCGGGTGCCTCTAATGACAGACTCTACTAAATTCTCCATTTGTTTATGAGGACTCCACTCCTAATAATGCGTAATTTTGTTGTTCTGCTTACAGAGCGCTGCATATGAAAGAACACCCGGACTATAAATACCGTCCACGCCGGAAACCGAAACCACTAATGAAGAAAGAACAAAAATTCACCTTCCCCATGTCCCACCTGACCCACCATAGCAATGAGTCCTCGATGCCAAGGAGTCTAATGCCTCCAATTAGTGGTACCTCGACTGTACCACCATTGTTATCCGAAGCGGATCAATTAAAATTGCACCACAGCAATATGTTTCCGCCCTTGTCATACTTGTATCCATTCCGACATCCGGATGAAAAACTTGCCGAGTTAGCACTTCTTTACAACAATCCACTTTACTCACCATCCTTGGCCAACTGGCCTATTAGTAGTCTGGCTAATATCCGGGCTGCATCAACTTGCAATATTTGCCCACCGCCTACGGTAACCACATCGGTGGCGAATGCTTTTCCCACAACAAGGACTCCTAGCCCAGAGGCCATCAAGCGACCCCTGTGTGTTATCCTTAAGAATGACGAATTCCGCGACGAAGGGCTGCATCCACATGTTATATGAAAACCGCAGCCGGTTCTTCCCGAACGGATGAACCTTGGCACCTGGTGGAACGACATCGCAAGTTTAGCGACGTCCAGTTGTACGGCGGCAATGAGCACGTCACAAATTGGTCCTGCCGGCAGTACTCTTGGTAGGTCTAGCAATAAAGACGTCTCAGGACGACAAAGTAAGAGTCCTCTGAATGTTGATGTGAATGACTCGTTGTGAATCAAAACTATTTAAATTAAGCAAGTGTAAATAATACAAATATTTGATTAAATGCCATAATTATAAATTAATTCGTCGATAAAGGCTCTTGGTACTTGTCAATAAACTAATAAGAAATGAAATGATAAAGTACTTATCAAAAAAATAGTGCAATTCGTATTAATTAAAAGTAAACATTTCGACTAAACTATAATGCATTTTGTTTGCAAAATATCAAATGTAAATACGTTAGATTTTGTTGAGTAGTTGATGATAATCGTATAATTAATTAATTATGTCTTCAAACTGATAAAGATAATGATTTGTTACGAATTTCTATGTAAATAGATTTGTTCTGTTTGTTTTATGAATATTTTGTTGTGAACGCGTAAAAAATGTACAAATGTAATGTTTAAATAATGAAAATAGTTCAAATATAATTCTTTTTGAAAATTATGCCAATCGTATGTATCTGATTACCGATCAAATATTCCACTTATTTCAATATTTATTCAGATATTGCTGATTTATTTATTTCCTTTGTCCTACGTACCTACAATGATAATGAATATTAATAATTGAGGTAAGTATTAATAAATACCATTATAATACAATACATACAGTGAATCAAAATCTATCTAAAGCTATGTATTGATATTGTGTTGACAATAATTACAATCTGAAAGCCATAATACGTGATATAATTTCACGTATTTGTGTGGTGATTGAAAAGCATTATGAACTAAACACACAAAATTATCTAATCGAATGAATGAAGCGCTTAACAAAATGTTAACATGCCTTCAATGTTCACTTTGACATTATTAGTTGTTGCTATAATAGTATGAATCGATTCAATGCCTGGGAATATTTGTTTTGCGTATCAGTGTTCAGAAATATCAAATATAAATCAAATGAACACAACATAAAATATTCATTTATATTCCGCTTGCTTAAATAAATGATTAGCGAAAAAGTCGATTGGAATCAAATGTTGTTTTGCTACACGAACGAGAGCCAACTGTATAAAATTCAATAAAAATTGAATTTAGATTTACGAGCGAAAAGACCATGACAGAAACAATATTTCTTCATCGCTTCTTTACCATGACACTCCTGCTTTTCACATATTTATAGCATTTTCGCATTGGCAGTCTTTCTCCGCGTAGTTGCCGAAGCATATTCAACCCCAAAAATGTGGATGCTATTTAGATAAACATAGCTATTTATGAAATATATTGAAGTTCTTGCAAAATGCCAATGGTCATCGTGTGGTCATCCTGTGGAGGCGGCGATTGCGAGCAACGAAAATATGATCGGAAAATATACACGGAAATGCAAGATGGTTATCGACGTTGTAGTTCTCCAATGCGTAAGAATGTCGCTCCTGTTTTTCTTCCCGTTTGCAATGCTACCAGCACACTTCGTAAATGGGTTTCTGTCCAGTTTGAATATTCACTTACATAATGCCCCTACAAAAAGACGTTTTGTTGTGATTTATTCTATGGTAACCTCACACTAATCGTAACATTTCCATGTTATACTGGACTTTAAATTTAAATAAAAAGTTCTACACACTTTTGACATTTTGAGTAAAATTGTCCCGCAAGAAAATGACAATTACTTAATGATAACGCTGTAAGGGAGGAGCGAATTGCCGAAAAGTGCTTGAACAAAAGACGAAAGGGGTGAATATCGATTGGTCGCCTTTTTAGCGCGCGCACAATAATCGCTCGCATTGTTTTCCATTTTGTGCACCGTGAAAGCAAAGTGAAAGCTCAGTGATTGCCTTAACACATGACTAGCATCTTTTCAACGATTACTCACGTATGTGTCGGTGCTTTAAACGAGTGAAGAATCGCATGCATCGAAATTGGATTATTTACGTCACATCCGCAATGGAATGGGTTTTCAGTTATTTCTTTTGTTGCTAAATAAAAAAAACGCGGGCGAGGAGAGAAAAGCTCACCATTGTGCGACCGATCGCAATGTGCTTGTTGTTGTTGTGCGACGAAAGAATCGAATTGTGGATGCATTTCAATAGAAACACACTTAGTTTTCTCACCGTATATGCATTGATTGACTCGTAGGCCCTCCCTCTCTATAAAATATTCGTTTAAACATTTTAAAATAACAATTTCGCATGTTTTAACTGAAGAATTATGCGTGTCGCATAACAGATTATTTGATAACCATGCAGATTATGACTGATGAAAAGTTATAACAAATGTGCAGACATGAAAACTTTGTTCATTTCCTGGCAAAACATTTGTGGCGCGCATGTCAAAAAGAGGCGAATTGTAACCAGCAAGGACTACGAGTGCATTGGCTGCCGCAACTCGCTTCCTTTTCAAGTTAATTAACATTAGAACGTCTTAAGTTTGGGCAATTTGTAGCAATTTATTAATGCCAAACTTTTGAGCGCGAGCGCAATTCCGCGGTGCTCCTCAACTGTTCTCTTCTTCGAGCGGTTAATTACGCCATCAAGGAAGACGTTGTAAATTAAACGCATGCCGTGTGTGCGCATGTTCAACTTTTCCGCGCAGGAACACGCTCTGTGCGCTCGTGAGTTATGTCTTCCTTATTAAGTTTTCATATTCACTGTGATCTAATGCATGCGGGGGCAAACAGAAGAGAAATTGTTTAAGTTGCGGCGAAGAACTTGAGGATTCCCAAGTGTTTAATATGTGCTAATAGCGCGAGCGCGGGGTGCAATAATTATCTGCGCTCGTAATCGCATTAAGATCGTTTAATATTGTGCGCGTACATTCAATGATGCTGGTTTACTCACTCGTTCTTGCTTCCTCTGTTTCTACACGTATTTATTTCCTATAATAGTTAATTATACATTTGCAAAGACGCAGCCGCATGGTTTCAATTAACTCAATATTGTTTTCAAAATTACAAGAAATTTGTTTGTGCTTTGCGTCAAATAATCCTGAAAAGAACAACAATACCTTGAAAGCTTAATAACATGATAAAATTAACTTCCGAATATAATTTTAAAATTCAGAGGGTTAAAAAGTAAATGTTGTAAAATATAGACCATCAAAAGATAATTTGACGTTATGAGTGCACACTTGATAAAATTTACTCATCCCTTACGCTCCAATCTCCAACAACGAGCGGGTTATTGTAGCATTATCCAGCCGAGTGCGCATTATTTGTTTCGCAGGATTACGATGAGCGCCAAAACATTCGCACATGCTTGCAAAAGAGTGCGCCAATGAATCACTACTCCTGCTGCAAGAAGTAAAACTGCATTGGCAGTGTACACGTGGGGCTGATGATAGTGTTCATCCCTCTTTTTCCACGCGCTCTTGACGTGGAAAAAGTGCTTTATTGCTCGATGTTTATTACTCGCAAATGAAGTGCCACTTAACAATGCTTGCTGCATGATATTAAATTGATTATTTTTGCGTTATGCGCCTCCGATTTTTTTATACTTGCTTATTCTCTATTGCTTTTTCTTTATTGTGAAAAAAGCACACACGCACACAAAGAACTAGCGCAAAGATGATGCGAACAATTGCGCCATGAATGGGAATTCGATGAGAATACAGAATAAAAGGATG
Source organism: Aleochara curtula (assembly GCA_963978815.1). Classification (NCBI taxonomy): domain Eukaryota; kingdom Metazoa; phylum Arthropoda; class Insecta; order Coleoptera; family Staphylinidae; genus Aleochara; species Aleochara curtula. The sequence continues at coordinate 1,889,959 of OZ022219.1, forward strand.
AAAACGTATTTGATTCGCGATTGCTTGGTTCATTTTGTAGTTGCTTCTTGTTGAGTTTCGAGAAGGGTGTGAGAATTTGTATCTGCGTGCACAAAAAGCTGAATGCACTGCTGAGGAAATCTGATATCAACATAATACTCGTCAAATTGGTCAATTCTGGGCACGTTCGCATCTTCACTCAGTGTTACAAAAGCATAAATTTGCGCTCGCTTGACTAGTTCTAGAATTCACGATGTGTTAATATACATATTTTTATATTTATACTAGCTGACCTGCCAAATTATTATTCCAGGTTTTGTTTTTTCTACACCCCACATCACTGCGAATATAATATTGAAAACCACATTAAAATCCGATGATTAGTTTTCAAGATTATCCCGTATAAAAAGGACGACTTTGCTTTATATGGATTTAGAATTATTTTAATAATATCTTCCCTTGTTTGAACTCATTTAATAAATATTTATTTATATTGTAATTTAAAGAATGAGTTGCATTTAGAGACAACATTTAAATAACTGTGAAAAGCGGTCCCTTTCAGAAGGTTGACAAACAACAAATGATTGCCGCATTTATTCGACGCCAGTAAGCTGTGAATAAACGACTCTTATCGCAATAAATACGAAAATATAAAGTTGCGAATGCCTCGCGCGCTTCCATTTTTCTTTCTTTCTCCACACATAATAGCTCCATTCGCCGCCGTAAACATTTACGTCTTACTTGCCTGCCGCCTCCCGTTTATGTGTGTCCCATTCGCGTGCTCGCGCTCGAAATATTATACTCGGGCGTGCTTCATATGAATATAAACATCAGCATCCCCTTTTTCGCATCGCATTGTGTCTCACTAATTTTCGCCGGGGTGCATGCGTTACACTGCTATCTCTGCAGGCACACACGTGCCATCAAGGACAACGCCAGATGATGAGGAAGAAGTCTTTAGAAATTGAGTTTTATTTTCACCTAAATAGTCTTGAGAAATACCTAGATCCTTATTATTTTTATGAATGAAACTAAGGCTTGAAACAAAAGATGCAACGCAAATATAGGGGTTTGTTCATTCGGTGAAAGGCCAAGAAGAAACGAGAACACGTTTGCCCTTCTTCACCACCACCCCGCCGAAAAAGACCGCGCACGCTGATAACGCGCAAGCATAATAGGATTTACTATACGTAACATAATGGTCCATTCTGTGCCGTTTTCTTATTCTTTCTCTAGATAAAATGTTGAAATACTCGACGATATCTACTTATCAGTGTTGCCGCAGCGCGACACAGGAAATGAACGAACCTGCTTGATAACGACACCGCCACCACCAACACCGAGACACGACGCATGTGCGCTTGAGGCGGCGGTTCGGTGTCGCCGCAAACAACCTCGCAAGAAGCACACATAAACATTCACATGAAGACGACTTTTATATTAATACAATGGCGGCGAACAACGAGCGAACAAAACGCCACCGCAAGCGCCGCCTCCTAAAAGAAAGTGGCGCCCAAGAAGAAAACGCAAAAAGCACCCACCCTTCATTTCTTCATTCAAACACGCATATAAAAAGTCATTCGGCTTTGTGTTAAATGTCAAGAATATTTGCGCATAATAATGTTAAAAGTCACTAATATTTTCGAATTGTTTTGAATACAATATGCGACTGATTGTTAATTGAATTTGCCAGTAAAGTCCTTGGACAAGGGGAGAATCTATAGCTTAAGAGAGGAAAAAACTATCAATTTTTGGCTCATATTTCGTTTGTTTGTTTGTCTTCGCATCCCTTTTTTCGCAGTGCGATCATCACCGCCCTCGAGAGCGCGCAATGAATAGCATCCAAATTGAAATAAATCTAAAGATAAAACCCCATAAATGTCTCTATTATGCGGCACGCTCGGCGGGCGGGATGCAAGTTGGGGGCCACATACTTTTCACTATCATTCATGTGCGTTTCTGCGCGGTGATAATAGAATGCATGCTTGCTGCCGCTTAGACACTACGCCCCCTCGATTGAGATGGCACTTGTCGATAACGAGATGCAACTGTCGCAACTAATTGAAACTATCCACATCAATAGGGTGCAATTCACGCAACCCCCAGTGTTATACGCTGAATAAATATACGTTTATGCACTTATAGCACGTGCGTGTGATTAAATACTCGAAAGGATTTGTTCTTAGTGATTGCTTCATACTTTTTACGTATTGCACTTCTTAATTAATTGTCAATTAATGAAATCAGGGCTTTTTGAATGTTATAATAATAGTTATTGTAATTTAGAATGGTTAAATACGAAACTCAATTATCACAAATAATTAATTTGCGGAAAGAAGCAAAGAAAGCAAACTTTAATCAATTTTTGATTTCCCCAGAGTAGACACTCGTGCGATTCGTGTAGCACTTACTTGTTTGTACTGTTATTACCTATGGTAAGCAAACAATTAAAGGGTTTTTATTCCACTCGCATTCTGCATTCGCGCTCCGCAATTTGCGCGGAAGCGGCGCGAACGAACAAAACGGCAAAAACGTGAAGCATCGGGCGACGATATTTATGCGTTGCCGTTGTGTTGATCGTTGTTAATGCACAAGTGCGCCGGCAAACAGTTCGTTAACTGAGAGAGCGTAATTTAACTCGAAGCCGAAAAGTAATCGTGCGCGCACACTGCGATTTTGCAAGGTTTTAATTCGACGCGCGCGCGGCCAACATTTTAATGCGATCATCAACAGCAGCACCGCCACATCGACTTTTTAATTTGTTGATTCGCTCGCTGCAATAATGCCTGTTAATGGGAATAAATATTTGGCTGATTCCCAATTGAAAACGCGCACCCTCGTATCCCGTTGGCTAAAAAAAAACTTGCCAACAACTAGCAACTTCAATTTACAAGATTTCCATTTGCGCACGCACTCGAACTGTTTTTAATTATCGTCCGCGCTCCGCATTGCGCTCCGCAAAAAAATAATAAAATTAGAAAAAGCAACAATTTACCTCTGTGCACTTACAATGAGTACAGTTGTTTGCGATTCGAAATTCATCGCTGATTAAATTTCCTCCCACTCACAACCAAAACGCGTTTGCCTAAATATTCATGAAACGCGTTAATTTCACGCTTCTTCAGCGCCAGGCTGAAAGAGTTTTCAGAATATGCTAATGTGGTTTTCATCAGTCGGCAAAGTTTTTTCCGCGCATAATCAGCATTCGCGTGGCACGCTCAAAAATGTTTCAATATTTATGTTTGCCTCCTGCTGCTGCTGCTGCTGGTACTTCTCCTTCTTCATCCCCATGCGTGTTTGCCAAGGAGTGAATTAGACTGGTATTGAAACGCAAACGCATTGCGCGCCAAAGAATACGAACGGAATTGCCGCTTTGCGATTTTTTCCCTCAATGACTCATTTCCAACAGCTAATTGTATTCGGCCAACAAAACGCCAACAATTGCTCAACTCTGTTGACGTAACTTCCTCCACTTGATCAGCACTTATTCTACAAGGTGCTGCCTAAAATTATCATTATGGATGTCTCTCGGAGCGCGCTTAACGCACAGCCGGATGGATTGTCGATGCTGTATATACGTAAAAAGTTTTTCCCGGCTGTGCATTACTTGAGACTTTCCAATACGCCTTTTAATTTTCTCTCGACAAAATTTCCCCGCCTAATCGAGTTTGCCATCCACAGCGCGCAATGCAGCGCGCGACAAAAAGTTTTTATGCGCAATTGACGCATGAAAAACTTGCGCACTTATGGAGCGCGCTCAACATTGCTGCTTATATAAAACATGCATAATTTGGCGTTTAGATTATTGAATTAGACTTTTTGTGTCTAATTAGGAGCTGCTTGTTAACGCAAATTGAGACATTTTTCTTCATGTATACGTTTCTTCTTGCACGGCCCCAAAGTCATCCTGTATTTGAATATTGCTCACAGCATTTCGCGTACAATTTTCGAGGCTAACATTGTTACCTTACAGCTGGCCGAGTTCTAATCGCGTGCATGAAACAATTTAAGGCGACGCGAAAACAATTTGCGCCACGTTGTTTCACGCTTTCGTTGCTCGCCAATACAATCAGCCGGCAGTAAATTGAAATTCAGCAAGTATTACACACCACAAAGATTGATTGTCTCTCCACGAAATGATCGCATCCTTCGCAATCGATACGTTCTACTCGTTGCGATGAAAAATTCATAGCTGGTCCAGGTATTTCCTTGCCAATTTAATTTATATTCAGCGTATATGCATTAAAACCAAATGTCAAGCGGAAATAACAATAATCGAATAAGTTTCCGCGCTGCCAGCTGCTGGCGGGCGCTAAATGTGCAGCGTCGACCGACCGTTAAGAATTACAATCAAGAGCAACGAACGGTTGCACGCTGAGAGTATCGTCGAAGGCGGCGGCGACGACGGCAGTAAAGGCGGGTGAAAAGGAAAAAAGCAAGCCGCCAGAGCGTGGTGTGACGCGCCATTTAAATTAGTGAAAATTGACGGAAAATTGTTTGCCGCTTGTTCCATCGCCTGTGTGTGTTCTTCTTCGTTGCTATCAAAATGGAATTGATATAAAATGTAACCAGTTCACCAGCATCGAGGAAAAATAAATACGCATAAATGCAATAATACGCAACAAGAAATAACAGAAATATAAACATTCAAAAGCCAAATTATTGAACATTTCTCGCTCGGAAAAGTTTCAGGTGATCTAAACACTCATCTCTCGTATGATGAGGGTATTCGCGTTCGATGATGATTTCAGTTTGCATATTGGGACACTCGCCATACACACCACGTACGTTTATGGCAGATTGACGTGGCGTGGCATGCTGATGCTTTTGGTCATTTGTACGTCGCCTAATTGAGCGTGATATCGCGGCTGGTGCTTTGTGCCGGTGACAACGCCAACACATTGCGGTGCGCCCAACAGCCCCCATCCAGCAGCATGCATCGACGACAATCGCGAATGGCACGCAACCAATCGATAATCCATATATTGCCAATAGTTGAAGCGCGCATAATTTCATTAGGGCCTCATTTACATGCCGCCATCGAGCACGCGATAATAGCGAGTGCGAGTGAAAAACAACGAGCTGAAACACGCAGTAATTGCGTTATGCACTGCGGCCTGCATGCAAATCGTTTCGGCGAACGCAATTTTCTTTCGCATTTTCATTCGACGGCTGCGTGAAACAGCTTCGCCGTCCGCCGCCATTCGAAACCGCCAACCGGAAAATGTAAATACATTGGAGATTTATTATTTCGACGAAATTAAATCCGGAAAAGCTTTTGCATACATACTTTGTAATTCGTCTTTTCAGAGATCCTATACATTCATACGGCCCGTGTATGCAGATGGTAGAAAAGCAGGTGCTTTATACTCGGAAAATGCGCGTCGATTCGCATGCGGCGGATCTTTCTCGATTGCGCGCTCCGCTCGAGCGCTATAAAACTGAAAGCCTAAAAGGGTGAATTCAATACCCTTTCCCGAAGCATCAAAAGAAACAAGTTATTACTTATCACGCTCATTACACACACGCCCGCTGAAATAACTTTAATTGGTTTTCATTTCAATTGCGATGCGGTTTTCCAGTGCCGATTTGATGTATCAAACTGAAGAAATCGAAAATTTGAAAACAAGCTTAACTCACATATTTTTGTGAAATTAATTCGATAATAAAATGTCGATTGTTGCTCGGCTTGGCAATCATGTATTTGAGTGCATTCGTGTGACCAATGTAATTGAAAGTAAGCATTATCTTCACTCATCCGCGCGCTTCTTCTCCATACTCGGCAGCAACGCGCAAATTGGATGTGTTCGCTCAAGTATTTGCTTTGCTTTTTACTCGCTTTATTCTTCCCGGCCAACAAGCAGCACTATTGACATCTGTGTTAGTACAAACATTTAGATAACAATAACAAGACAATAATTTTATGACACATGCGGATACCGTACAATTTGATATTGGACGAAAACAGGAAATGACACAAATATTTGATACAAATATCACCTTGCTTTCAAAAACATTTAAAGAAAAACAATACATACATAAATTGTACCAACCCCTTAATTTATAATAGGTATATATTATCTATTTCATGCAAGAGTTGTTCTTTGTTTCCCCAATTTTAGTGATTCCAACATATCACCTTTCCCTTGAAACTTTTGATAACTGAAAGAAAATTATTAATCTCATTAAACTAAAATAAAATTCTTAATTTTAATACATACATGCGATCATATTTTGCACGCTCTTCCTTCGTTAACGAAGGTCTAGTGCTTTTCAGCGCATCATTCAAATGCTTTTGCGTTACCAGTTGAATTTCATTTTGCGCCTACAAAAGTCCAAAACAAATCAAATAAAATTCGAATGAACATAAAATTTAATTAAATAAATATTCATAGCTTTGAGCCATGCACTTTGATGCATGCATTGCGGCAGGATATTAATGAAATTAATTAAGAACGTGGCGGCGCGGATTGTGTAACAATATATTGAGCGCGCGCCTACATGAAACGTGCGCTTTTTGCGACAAACATGCGCCATTCAGCGCGCTAAGAATACACGCGCAACAATGAAAATAAATTAAATCGAACAAAGAGTTATAAGCGCAAATTGGGGATTCACTTGATTGATTTTAAAACGAGCACAAGCACGTTGCTGCACACTCTTTGATTAATTAGGTGTAACCCTTATAACTGATTACTACAAATACAGAATTGTGTGTTGTATTGAGCATTCATAAGCACCAAGGTGCGCACCACATTATGCGTCGATTTTCTATGGCTGGTATCGTTGGATTTCACACCCTCCATGTGTGTGGCGTCTTCAAGCCGCCACATTTCTCGTTATAAAGTAATCAAGATAATATGCTGACGGAGATTGTGCATGGTGGCGGCGCTAACGCCAAACCGACTGATATTGTTATCAAGCAATGCGCCTCAAGTAGTTAGCGTGCGTCGTTCTTGCACCGCCAGCAGGCGTCTTACTAAACTAAATGATATTGTGGATACACCGTATCACCCTTAAACTCATCTTCCACGTTTGTATCTAATAAATGCCAGCGCGCAAGTCGGATTTGGGTGTGAGGCAAGAAAATAGAATCACCCCGTCATCAAATGCCAACCACAAGCTGCTAATCTCTTAATTACAACAAACAGATCTTCATGTGTGTTTCGTGAATGAATTCAGGATATTAACGGCACTTACTTTCGAACTTGATGAGATCGAATTGTCATTCAGAAGATGTTCCATCGAATTCAACTGTGCAGTATACAAGACTGCTTGTAAATCAGCTCCTGAGAAATTTTCAGTTCCTTCTGCAATAGTTTCCAAGTTTACATCCGGCGCAAAATTAAGATTTTTCGATAATGATTTGAAAATTTTCAGGCGGCATTGCTGTAATTATAATCATTAATAAAGTATTTATGAATATTAATTAAATTACTTGATCGGGCATTGGACACAATAATTGTCTGTCCAATCTTCCAGGTCTTAATAAAGCGGGATCTAACAGATCTGGCCTCGAAGTTGCGGCAAGTACGCAAACGCCAGTTAATGATTCAACACCATCTAATTGCGTTAAGAACTGATTAACTACCCTATCAGTTACACCAGTATTGTCATGGCCACGTCTGAAATTAGATTTAAAATTACATGTGCCTTTGTTCAATTATTTGTCATTCGTTTAGAAATACCTCGGAGCTAGAGAGTCGAATTCATCAAAGAATAATATACATGGTTTCGCGCTTTGCGCCCTAAACATTAAATATATCAATAATCATTTTATTGGAAGTATAATAATAACTCTTTACTTTTGGAAAATATCTCTGACTGCTTGTTCGCTTGCACCAATATACTTGGATAATAATTCAGGTCCCTTTACGGATATCAAACGCAAGTTGCATTGCTTGGCTGCCGCTCCCGCTAAAATGGTTTTCCCCGTTCCGGGCGCTCCATATAATAATACTCCTGATTGTAATCTTAACGGTGAGCGCGCAAAAATATTTGCATACTAAAAATTCATAAACAAATAAAGATATAAACTTATAATACTAAAATTTACTTGAGCTGGCCATAGCATAGTTTCAACAAGAGTTTTTTTAATGTCATCCAATCCACCAATATCTGAAAAGTCACGGTCTCCTGCTGAATGCAAATGAACATTACGCAAAGATAAAGCTGACATATTGCCAAGTGCACTTTCGCAATGTGAATCTGTTATTTGAAGTTCTGCCTGTGAAGAGTTTATTGATTCTGAAATAATGTAAAAATAAATAATACTTATCTAAATAATTTTAAGCAGCTATACTACCTTTATAAAACTGAAAAATAATTTTATCCGCCAAATCAATCAAATCTTGTATAATAAATCCTTCCGTTTTAATTCCCAACTGACTGAAGTTGATTGGTTCGCAGTTAACTTCTTTCTTGCCAAATAAGTATTTTAATATCGTAATTCTATCATTTTTATTTAACTCTTCAATGTTGAAACAATTTTTAAAAAGATGTTTTCCACGTGAATTATAAATATTATTGTTCAACCTTCCCATTGACTCTGTTGTTGCGACCAATGCAATTCTATTTCGTTGAACTAAACTTTCTAGTTTATCAGCTAACATTTCACTTATCCTACAATTTTAAAATAATAATATCGTCTTTACAAACTTAATAGGAATTTTACTTATTAAAATGAAGCGCTTCTTGAGTAGGTTGATCACCTTCAACCATTTTTTCGCATATTATATGAAGATCATCCAAAATTAATAAAGATGGTTGGTAGTAAATCAAACGAAGAAAAATTGTATTTAATGCTTTTGAAAATGAATCAATATTCTTGCCCTTAAACTTTTTGCAGGAAACAAGTTCAGTGTATACGTAGCAAGGCGCTTCTTTGATTTGCGCGCAAAGCATTTTCATCAAGGACGTTTTTCCACTTCCGCATTTGCCTTTAAATATCAATGATCAATAACAAATTATCCCCTAAGATATACTTAGCTACCTGACAGAATCGCACTTGCATTAATTTTCAATAAACAGTCATTCAAGCCGTTAAGAATCTCATTGTAATTACAAGCGTCCAAACATAACTCAACCGGCTTATCCGCGTTCCTCCCATTATCCGCTTTGCTCTCAACTAATTCACGCTCAGCCAATTCGAATTTGCACCCTCGCATAATGTTAGAATCGATTACTAAAAATCTTTCATTTGCCGGATTGAATGCCAACGCAAATCGGCATCCCTTTATCGGCTCCTCCATGACTAAATTCGAATTTACGGCAAATTTGCCACCATCTATGCACTGCGAACAAAGATAATTTCGTACAAGTTCGTCGGCTTGATTTAAAAATTTCTTTGACGTAATGATCTCAATCGATCTCGGTATGAACGATGGCAATTGTTTCATTTGGTGCGCGACTACTTTTGCGCCGGACGTAGAATGAAAATATTCGAACATCATCTTGTTAACGTACAACGGAAGCGTATTCGTGCCTTCCGCCGCCTGCATTTCCACTTCTTTCGGGACGTCGACGAAGAATAAACGCGCAATGATGCTGTCGGCTGGTTCATGGTGTGTTTCATTGAGAATGTCTTGAATGTCTGGCGGAAGCGCAAGTATTCGTAATTTAAGGAGTCGAACTGTATGGAACGACTCGGTGTCACTTTCCTGATAAGATTCCTGCTCAAGCAGGCCAGAGTGACTCTTTGATAAGAATACGTTAAAGGGTTGATCAATGAGCGCTTTTTTATCGTCGCCAATTGTATTCACAATGCATTCCGTTGGTAGCAAACGAAATGTGAATTGTTTCTGATTATAGACGTCAAAAATACTCTGTTCTTGTTTGGATCCTAAGCTGGTCCGTTTTTCATATTGATAATGTTTTATTTCCTGTTGCGGTGGTAAAATCGAAACTTCAGTTAACATTTCCAATTTTCCCGGGGAAATCGGTTCAACGCCATCTATAAAAACATGAAGAATACGTGGCAATAACTAATGGTGTCAAGATGAGTTGAGACAGATTCCGCTTACCGACGTTGACCGTTACATGAAGATTGTTTGATATCCATATCACCAATTTTTGGTCGTTGTGCACAATCTTAACTTGATTCAGTAATGTGCTCTGAACTGTTTCCGCAAGAACCTCCTAGTTAGACATTATTCACACAATATAAGCAAAGAAATAATAAGTGAATCAAATAACCTTGTCATAGTGTGGTTAAACTCACCAACATTTCATAATCATCTTGTGATACTGTAAGTAAATTCAGTCTTCTAATGCAGGCAATGTATGGGGTTGATGACAAACTTACTGTATCACTCTTTACAATGCCTAACTCTTTGGCGAGCACAGAATCAATTGAAAGCTCACCATCTTTCAATGATTTTAGGGATGTGCCGAGTGAGAAAAATGCTCTCTTATTTATACCGTATGATAACCTAATCAAATGCTAGAAGTACATATAATACATAACAACCATGCAATAATTGCGTTAAAAAATTGATGAAAGATGTACTTACTTCATGATCCAGCAGTCTTGAGTCTGGTTCAGACAGAAAGATGAAGCTATTCTTCGAACTGATCAACTTCACTTTAAACACTTTGTCATACATGACTAAGTAAATTTATCACGTGCTCGTCGTACTTTTGCTCATTAATAAGTATTATAAATATGATATTATTGTTGTGAACAAAATCAACACTGAAACTCGCAGGTTATGTTATTTACACTGTTTGCAACTCATTGATAAGGTTAGTGCCAGGGTCAGCTATGTGGGACTTATAAATATATACCCAGGTGTTAGATTTTAACATCTATGTCTAATGTTCGTACCGCTTCCAAATTTACATTATGCTATTATATAAGCTCTTCGAAGTACGCTTGACAACAAGAGTAATTGAGACAAATGTCGAAAATCATCTGTTTATCAAGAATCATTAGCTAGAAATAAAATCATTCTATTACAAACACATGGTAGTAATTATATTTAACGAGCTGCAAAATTCTAATAACTTCAGAGGGGGCATACATTATTTTGCAAACAATAAGTGCTTTTTGCTTTATTCTTGCACGATCAGGTTTATCTTGTTTGTAAGGAAAAACGAGTAAAATTTTTAACAATACGTCTCACATTTATTTTGTTGAACAAACATGAAGTGTCAGAACCACATGTTTTTCTTTCGGGAATCTCCGTTAAGGATCCCCACCCATAGGGATAGTGGCGCCTTCAGTTAATTCAGCGTTTAAAAACAACTGACAGAAATCAAAACGTAGCTTGTGTGCTTACACCAACGATCATTTTTGTATTGGCCATTTTTATTCCATTTTATACAAGGTACTATCTCTCAACGGCTACGCAATCAAGGTACGATGAATCTACATTAGTTCATTATTAACATAGCTTCATCTAGGATGTGCTACTGCTAATTTTCATTGATAATTCATCGAAATTGTGACTGCAACCTTGTCGCGTTTTAACGGTCGTTTTCATGATGAGCTATTTTCAACCGGTGTTATCGCTTATATTATGTGCAGTATCAGTTTAACTTTGCAATAACAAACGTGGGAAACGTGGATGCATTAGAATTTGCGTTAGAGGTTAATTTTTGGCGGTAGTTCTCGGTGGGAAAAAGGCGGTAAACTAAGGGTCTTTTGCCTAGTTTCCGCTTCTACCTGGTATCGAGTAACCATTAAGATTTTCTTCTATTGAGTGCAAGACGTTGAAGAAGTACATTTAGCCATTCTTATCATTAGTGCCATGTGCCTTCAGCTGTAACAATTGTTTTATTCTTCTGTGCAGAAAATAACAGTGCAGAGATGGCTCCAACTAAAACAAGCAGACCGCCAGTAACAAATCGCATAATTACAAGAAGTAAACTAAACACAGATACATTCGGTAAACGGAAAGCGGATGCCTCTCCTACACGACAATCTGCTCCCAAAAGGTCAGCCTTTGGAGATATGACCAATGCATTCAAATCCAGGAATGTTGACGACAAGTCAAAGCAAATCAGTAAACCAGTATTAAAAAAGGTGACTGTGCAATCAAAAGTGTTGCCCTCCGTTAAAACGGTGGTTAAACCAAAGGTGAAAGAAATTGTTGTCCCAGCTGCACCCATCCACAAGATACAGACACGTTTCACTTCAAAAGGTGCTTTTCCCAATGAAACAGCGCATAAAGCTAAGGAAGTAATCAAGGAAAGCATTACTGTAAACAAGCCAAAAACTCGGCTTAGCAATCAATTTGAAAAGTCTGCAGAATCGTCTCTATACACCAGCGCTCTTGAAGATATGTAAGTATTATATTCAGTGTATAATTAACATAATTTTCAACTTTTATTCTATTAGTGACTCGGTGCAAAGTTCAGTAGAAAAGATCTCCAAATGTGTTCGTCCGAATGGCGAGATGTCTGTGACGATGGTTGCGTCCCAAATAGAGGAGCACTTGAACCTGGGTAAACTTGAAGTTCCGGAAGGAGTTCATGATTTCGACAAGGAGAACTGGAACGATGTCTTTCAAGTATCTAATTATGCTATCGACATTTTCAAATATCTACAATCCAGAGAGGTAACTTGAATTAAAATTCAAATATCAAGTATAAATCTGTGTATTTTGATTGCAGCCGATATTTAGACCAACCGATTATATGCCAAGACAGCCTTCAATCAATCGGTGGATGCGTTCATTGCTTGTAGATTGGATGGTGGAGATCCAAGAAAGTTTTGAATTAAATCATGAAACGCTTTACATGGGTGTTAAGCTGGTGGATTTGTACTTGAGCGTCAAGTCAGTCAACAAGGAAACATTGCAACTGGTGGGTGCAGCATCAATTTTCGTTGCTAGTAAATATGACGAAAGAATGCCACCCCTCGTCGAAGACTTTCTGTATGTTTGCGACGGTGCCTACAAACGCCACGAATTACTGGCTATGGAACGAAGTGTGTTAAAAGCTGTTAATTTTGACTTAGGAATTCCACTGAGCTATCGCTTCTTACGTCGTTACGCTAGGGTAAGAACGTATAATATTTTGGATATGATTCTATATTACAATATCTATGATTTACAGACCGCCAAAACAACAATGCCTATTTTAACATTAGCTCGCTATATCCTCGAATACTCGCTCATGGATTATTCTTTGACTCGTATTTCGGATTCGAAGGTTGCGGCCGCTGCTCTCTATTTGGCATTGCGAATGAAGCAGGTCAGCGACTGGACTCCAACATTAGAATATTATACAGGTATGTTACTACCCCCCTTGGGGTGTCCCATATTTAATATGTGCTAATCTGTTTTTCCACACCCTTAGGCTACAAGGTAGAAGATATTCTTAGTGTTGCACGGCTACTCAATATAAACCTAATGCAAAGGCCAAGGGAACAGGTGATGACCATACGTAATAAGTACTCGCATAAAATATTTTTCGAAGTAGCCAAGATACCTCTTTTAAGAAATGAAGATTTGCAAGGATGAACATGCGCTGCAAGCGAGGCTATAGTAATTGCAAATCATTTTCTATATTCCTATTCATTAGTACTCGCGCATCATTTATCTTTATGTAATTTATTATTTGTTTAATTCTATTCGTCCAAGTCTGTTAGTTGTGAACAACTCAAGCGACGTTTTGATATTTATACATTCATGACGAGTGCGTTCCGTATTTTTCGCGCATAAATTTTTTCTAATGATTTAAACGAATGTAATCAACCAGACGGACGAATTAGCAACTGCCAGCTAGTTGTAAGTCAGAAGGCAACATGTATCCAGTCAGATATTGTTTACACAATTAGTATACACCGATACCAATAATTAATTTGTCTTTGCATAGCGTAAAAAATTAGGATGAATCGACCATTATTATGGGAAAGTAAATTGAGGATATTTTCCTACGGTTTTATCACGTAACGTAGTAAATGATTAACGTTCTAGTACAATGGATTTATCAATAATATAGGTTTGAAGTTGTTATAACTCTATGTTGTCTGATTGAAATTCTACTAGTATTTTTGATAAATAAACTTTAGTAACTAAAATTATGCGAATAATTAAATTGAACTGTATATAAATACATAGAATACATTTTTGTAACAAATTGTCTCATAAATAATGAACATCTTTAAGATTATATTCCTATATTGGGCACCTTAACAGGACGGACACTATCAGTAAATATTTTTATTCAGAAAATCGTCATTTCCTTTAAATTTCGGTAATACTTTTCGTTGATTTGGAAGTGTTGGCACTTTCGCTATAACGCACCAGCTTTCGGCAACATCGGTCGCATGGTGCTTCCTTGTTCCAACATTTTTTATGGAAACAGCTTCCACATTTTTCACACCTTGAAACTAATCGCATTTGCCATGGAAATAAAACTTCGGTCGAATGGCATATCTCGCAGATAAATCCTCGAGCATTACACAGCTGAAATGATAATATTAGATGATGCACAATTAAGAGTTAACGCCAACTATACTTCGCATTCTCTTGTGTGTCGGCAACAAATCTCAACAACACACTTTAGTTTGTTTTTCAATTCGCCTGTTCGAACATGTACCAAGTCTTCCAAAGAATAAATGTCCGGGTCTTTGAAAAGATATGATTCCTCAGATTTAACCAAATCTTGAATGCTGAAATATTTATATTGTTAAATTTAAATAGTTCGTGTACACACCATACGAACTTTTCTGCAAGTCGACATGTCAGTATGTAATCCTTAAGGTAGACGAGACCAAGGCGATATTTTTTGCAAACTTCCAAGTTGCGTGATAGCCTTCCAATTTTTGGATTCAGTTGGAATATTCGAAAGAGTGGATCAGTGTACATTTGCTCTACCAGGCGATAAGAAAATGTTGCAACAGCATATCTACAAAGTAAAATTGCATAACATGTATGCATTATTATGCATTAATATTTATCTGACCTTGTAAAATTCCACTGATGGATTACACGCGCTGGAATTATCGACACTTGATTCGTATGGCAACCAGTGCAAAAATATCGTCCAAGATAATTGCAGTATCGAAACTTTGATGCGTATTTTTGAGCAACTCTTGTGCCGCATCCTGCGCAACGATAGTTTTGCTTTTCCATTATTTCTTTGCGACTAAGATATTAGAGGTGGTTATTTAATTTACGCTTTTATTCTTATGACAATACTTACGAAGGCATTGGATGTAATGTAAATATTATTTGGGGTCGTGGTGGAGCCCATTCTTTAGTTCCTCGCAACGGCGTGGAGATATCCTCATCTGCATCATCTGGGTTGACTGGCCAACTCTTAGGCAATGGAAGCAAAGCTTGTGGCACCTCTTCTTCTGATACCAACCATTCTAAATCGGAAGCTCTGTTAAACATTCGCTCGGTTATAAAAGAAAACAACACGTTGATTGAATTATTACCTTGGTAGTTGCTTCTCATTAAATTTACTGATCAATGATAAGGCTACACCTTCTGCGGATAAAATATCTGATGCTCCATCCGGAACGCCGCGTGGTCGTTTCATTATGTCAGCGTCCGAATACAATGAAGCCATAGACATTGAAAGCTCAGTGTTATCCTGCAAATTCGAAAACAAATTCACCTCCAGGTCATCTTCTTCGCTCGACGTAACATTTTCTGAAAATGTGTTTGGCGACGATGATAATGATGTCGCACTCGTTATCGCTGTAAATAGTTTCCTTAATAATATTTGGTAAAGTTCACAATCAATACTTACTATCAGACTTTGCATCGTTTAAGGAATTTGCCCAAAAGCGTCTTTGCCGCTCCTCAATTCGTTCACGTCGTCTTAGACGAATTCGCTGCTTAAGATCATTTATTTCTTCGTCGCTTTCTTCTTGTTGATCTTCAGCTAGTTTCAGATCTTTCGTGGATTTAATTTGTTCCATTGCCGCTATAACCGCCTCGCAAATATTAAAATGCGCATTTTCTCGATCCAGCTCCGCATTACCGCGGGAAAGTTGACTGGAAATTAGGTAACTTGTGAGAGATTGGCCTTTAGTTGGCTTCGGAAAGTAACCAGTAGACATTGGCATAACGCTAAGTCCTCCATCCTCAATAAATGTTTTCTTAGGTAATTTCCGCACATCTTTCTCACCCGAAATGCCCGCAATTGAGCTAAAGAAACTAAATTCGGGACCGGAAGACGGTAAACTGCGTACTGGTGATTTGCTGCAATGTGCTTGCATCGTGTATCCACCTTTATCAGGTGGAGTATGCTCAATAACGTTGTTATCAATAATAATGTGCTTTGCTGTCATCTTTTTACACTTTAGCTTTGTGTCTAGTTTTAAAGAAGGCTGCTTTGGTGCTGGACTGGTATGAGCAGTGTTTGAACGTCCCTTTTTCTTTTTATAAATTGAATATAAATCCGGCATGCTATTCCATGTTCTTAATTTTACTAGTGGCTTAATTTGTGTGTTGTCCTTCAGTGCATCTGTTATTGGTTGTGTTGAAATTTTCCTTTCTTTATCCTTAATTTGTTTTAAATGTGTAACAGGAAAAGATACACACCTGCGGTGTATTTTATGTGGACTGGTAATTTTGCAGATAAATAATTTGGGTTTGATTTCTGATATCAGACTTGGCTGGTTTAATTCCACTGCTCTTAGACAAATCAGTGTAGCTTCAGCATATTCATCCTGACACAAGTATGCATATTCCTGATAACATTGGTGGATGTGGATTTTATCAGAAAGCAGCCAGCTCAACTTTTGTGACAATGAATGACTCTCCAGGTTTCTATACAACCAAATAGAGGATCTATCATTCTTCACATGGGCTGGTAAATTATTTTTGCATTCTGATTCAATGCTAAATGATGAGTTCATGACATCTGGCTGGAGCCATTCCAAACCTTGTATAAAATGCCAATAGTCAGTGCTCTAAAACAATATAGCATATTAACACAAAAGTAAGTTTATATGTGTGCATCTTACATTATTTTCATTCCCTTTGCACCCATGTCTGAATATCTTGTCTAAGTCAACATGTAGTCTGTTAAGGCCACCATAAATATTCCACAAGTATGTCACTTGACTGTTTAACAATCCTTCAACAGTTGACTTTAAATCGCGCAACAATTGCTGATATTTTGTATAAGACTCGGCTTGCTGTGGCATGGTTTGTTGTTGTGCACACTGAACTAAACTAACTGCCAGCAACGTGACTCATGTTATGATTAAATAATATGCAGTACAGTGAAATGCAACGGTTATGTGGCGCATTAAAGTGATATTAACATATTGATAGGATGGGCATCATATCAGTTGAATGTTTAAACTGGAATAACACTCCTCAAAATGTAGCGGTTGTGAACACTAATGTAAATTGGCAGTTGTTATGAATTATCACCCATTTTATGTTGAATCAGATTATTTACTATTAAAATTTAACCAATGCGTATGTTTTAGAGGATCTTTGCGATAAGTTCACACACAATTAATATACGTGTCCCATTGCACTTTCATAACACAGCTGTTCAACCACAACATGTTCCAACCTCAACACATTCAATGTCAAAGAGGTGAAATCGTTGAGGTTACAGTGTTTACAACAGTAATAGTTATTGCTTTAATATATTGTGTGTTATTCTCAATTAATTTTTAATGAGTTTCTCAGTTTGCCCTATAAGTGAAAGTGCATGAAATTCATATATCAGCATGGCTCAACGACGGTAAGCAAGTTTTTAACATTGTGTGATAAACATTTAAGAATTTGTGCATTTAGACCAAGCAGTACAAATGAGGATGGCTTAGAGCATTTTCTTAAAAGCAATACTTATGAGGATACAGTGCGGCAGCTAGATTATTACTATGGAATGGGTAATTAAATTTTTCTTTAAGACTATTTGTGTGTACAGTTCCTAACCAAATATGTGACATGTATTTACTTTTAGTTAAAAGGCAATTGCTTAGATATCAAAGTCCAATCAATGGTTTATTTCCTGGTATATCATCAAATCAACAAGTTGGTAGTGTCAGAGACAGCGTTTACTGTGCTGCTGCAGTTTGGGGATTATATCAATCATATAGGTCTACTAGTCAATTTATTTCATGTTTGTTCCTATTTAGTAATGTTATTATTTAGGCGAATTGACGATGACAGAGGAAAGTCTTATGAACTGGGGCAATGCACTGTTAAATGCATGAGGGGAATTTTGGGCTGTTGGATCAAACAAGCAGACAGAATAGAATTATTCAAGAAAAATCAATGCAGTCAACATGCACTTCATGTAAAGTTTCATATGGTAACAAGTGAAGCTGTTTATGATGATGAGGAATACAATCATCTGCAAATTGATGTGGTTTCAGTATATTTACTGTTTCTGGTTCAGATGATTACCTCTGGTCTGCAAATTGTTTACACACAAGTAATAGACGTTATACATTGTTTTGCTATATGTGAACAGTTTCATATATTTCTAGGATGAGGTAGCATTCATTCAAAATTTAGTTTACTATGTGGAGCGAGCATATCGCACGCCTGATTTTGGAATTTGGGAACGCGGCAGTAAATACAATGATGGTACACCTGAAGTACATGCAAGTTCCATTGGCATGGCAAAAGCAGCACTGGAAGCAATCAATTGCTGCAATCTCTTTGGCGATAAGGGTGCTTCTTGGAGCGTTATTTATGTTGACATTGATGCTCATAATAGAAATAGAAGTATATTTGAGACAATGCTTCCTCGAGAATCATCATCGAAAGTAAGCAATTTAACATTTGGGGTTTATGAATTATTAAGCTGTTTGATGTAGGACGTTGATGCAGCTTTATTGACGACCATATCATTTCCTGCATTTGCGACTCATGAAGAAATGCTTTATGCTTCTTGCAAGAGTAACGTAATTAGTAAATTAAAAGGGCGTTATGGTTTCAAACGCTACAGCAGGGATGGCTATAAAACTGTTGCTGAAGATATAACAAAGAGGTAAAAAAACCTTTTAAGCTTTTCACTCAGTCTGATTGAATATATTTTCAGATATTATTTACGTGGGGAAATTAAAAACTTTGAACATATTGAATGTGAATGGCCAATATTTTATCTCTTTATGATAATTGATGGTGTATTTCGTTCCTTGCCTGATCAAATTACGGAATATCAAGATTTACTTAAACCACTAATTTTTTCTGATCAAAACGGAGGTAACATTTTAAGCGATATTGCCAATACTTTTCTAATTGTTATTGCGTTATAGACCCGTTTATTGCAAAGTGCTTTTACGTGGCTGAAGAAAATTTACAAAAAGAGCGCGATGCACCTGGATCAACCAACCGTCGCCCATGCGCTGAGCCAGGAATATTTTTATGGAATCAGGCAATTTTTATCTTGGCCCAACTGCTCACTGAGAATTTATTGCATATTAATGAACTTGATCCGATCCGGAGATATTTACCTAGCTACAATAGGCCTAGAAAATCCGGGAGATATTCGGCATTTCAAGGCACCGCCAGTGATTTAGTAGTACAAATTGTACTTATTGCTGAATCAATGCGCCTTCAAGCTATGATGGCAACTTACGGCATTCAAACACAAACCCCTCATGAAGTGGAGCCAGTGCAAGTGTGGTCTTCCATGCAATTGGTAAAAGTTTATGAACATCTGGGGGTGAGCAAAAAATTAAATTTACAAGGAAGGCCTGTACGACCAATTGGAAGTTTAGGCACTAGCAAGGTGAAAAGTTTACACCAAGTTTTTTATTATTTGTTTTTTATATTGTTTTTATTTTATTACTTAGATATACAGAATTTGCGGAACAACAGTTTTATGTTATCCCCTAATTTATGAAGTTTCTGATTTTTATTTATATCGCGACATGGAATTATTAATTGACGATGTTAAAACTGAATTGCAATTTGTTGGTCGATACTGGCGTTTGTCCGGAAGGCCCACAGTTTGTCTTCTTATCAAAGAAGAACACATGCGAGATCCACAATTTAAAAAAATGCTGGACTTACTTGCAATGCTAAAAAAGGGATATTGTGAGGGAATTAAAGTACGCATTGGGCGTTTGCAAAATTTAATATCTAGTTCTTGCGTTGGTATATACCGTTAGCGATTATTTGGTAATATATAATCACGACAATATTTCAGAACATTTGGATTTTGCAAATATATTGGACGTTGATTTCTCGAACGAAATGCTTCATCAATTTAAACAATTGGAGCATGACTATATTGGTTACCAAAGTTTAACAGATGTAAATCATTTTAACACATTTAACGAAGAATTAGTCGATTGCTCTGTAAGTCTTAAATCTGCATAATATGAATTGTCTTAAAGATAATTGTTTTAGCATTTTGCGTTTAAACCAAACAATGATATTATTACTGAAATTCGCCAAGTATCAAATTTGTACGTATTGGGACAATTATATGGATTTCTATTACTTAGAGACGGCAAGCATTATCAGGTTGGTGAAGCAACTGTGGAAGAACATCTGCAGAATATTTATCATAAAGCAGGTTGCTTGCGACATTGGGCCGCAGTGCGTTACACAAGCAGTCTGCTACATCACAATGTGGATTCAATTAGTCCGTTTATAACTGCAGTTTTGGTGCATGGAAAACAAGTAATCTTTTTAAACTTCTTATTTACATTAATAACTTTTATTGATTTATATCCCATCAGCTTACAGTTGGTGTTGTTGGACAAACCGAAACTGTTTTTGATAAGCCAATGACTCCATCCGAAATTGATTCAGTCATGTACTCATCAATTCAGCATCATGATATTATTCAAGCTGTCCTTCAGCAAGAAGTAATTCTTTATTGTGGACGCTTAATATCGACTGATCCTGAATTATTCAGGGGTATATTGAAAATTAGGATCGGGTGGGTTGTTGAAGCAATAAAATTATATTTGGAGTTTTCTAAAACAAAGAAGCAACTTGTTGAACATTCGCCTTACGAGTTGAGGAAGCTGCTTCTAAAAGTTTTATCCATCAATGAGTGGTCTAATAATGAAAAGTAAGCTAAATTCATAATTTAATCAGTTATAATAATCTATTGTTCAAGATTAACACCATATCAGCGAAGACAGTTAGAAGGTTGTTTATGTCGCGTTCCAAAACATTTCTATAATGATGTTTGGGATGTGATTACAAGAACCCCATATGGCATAAGAGTAATGGGAAATATTATACCTCAACAACCTACTTTATCAAACATGACCAAGTCCGAAATGACTTTTGCGCTTCTTGTTGAGGAGGTTTGTGGTACCATGAGAAATAAATCGTATATAAAACTTATAAATTTCAGATGCTGAACCACATACAAAAGCCTGCTTATCGGCAGTTAGTTGTTGAACTCCTGTCAATTGTTTCTACGATTTTAGGTCGTAATCCTGAATTATGTTTCAATCAACCTTTGGACGTTGAACAATTAATAAAGGATGCTGCAGATATATATTGTAAAGATAACAATATAACTGAGGTAAAAATATCGCAGTTATTTGATATTAATTATACTCAATCAATGGCATATTTAGCAAGAGCAGTAGTAAATAATATTTTAAATTGGCAAGGCAAAGATACAATTAAAGGAAATAAAACTTGTCCTGTGCAATAAATATTAAAAAATGTGTTTTCAAATATTAAATATATTTTCTTCATATCGTTTAATTACTAATGATCAAATATTTGGTCAACATAAGTCAATTAGTCAAAAGTTGTTAGGTGACTGGGCGACAGCATCACCTGGCAAAATACGCAACTTCAGATAATCCTTCCGTAAGCGCGTAGGTGCTCGGTGCGCCGTACCAGGCACTTTATTGAATGCTCTGACGCGGTGACCCCCCGTAAAATTTGTTATTGTAGTTCATAATTTTGCCGCTAGGATCCACTATCTTTCTCTATATGAAAATGCATTTAAAATATTTAAATATAGACTTGTTTAAACTTTTAGATGTGGATAATTGTTACAACCTTTAATTTTAACAGTTTGGAGGTGAATATGTATTAAAAAAATGGCATTTAAATCTAAATAATTCATCGACACAAAAGAGCCTTCCGGAGTAATTAAATGTTGCAGACTGAATTAATTAAATAACTTATTGTGATGTTTATTAATAATGTAAAAAGTGTAGTTGTTCGAATTAAAGCTGTTTTCGTTATATTACATTATTTACTAACGCCATCCGTACAGAACAACTGTCAGGATTCTCGATATACATCTGTATGGATGAGATTGACGCAGAAGAACTTTTTTATGTTTTGTGTAGTGTTAGTAGGTTAAAGAGAAAATGACATCTGTTTCAATATTTTGTTGTTTTCGTAATTGTTCCGAGGCTTTAAATGGGTACAGGTTCGCATCTAAGGCACAAAATGTACCGAAGGAGAATCCTATCCAGTTAGACACAGCGTTTATGGGTAAATGAACTTAGTTTAGACCTTGTGTTGATATGATAAGCTTCAATTATTTATTTAAGGATATGAAGTTGTAATTGTTAAATCTGGCCAGCGATTATGTGGTGCAGGGGCTGCCTTGGGAAATGCTCCTTTAGTGCAGTCCAAATCGTATTTTGAGGTAAAGATACAGCAGGGAGGCTCATGGTCTGTTGGCCTAGCAACAAGATTAACTGACCTCAGTTTAACTCAAGGTTTGAAATATCCAAATAATGTTTATTTGCCAATGATGTCAATGTAAGTTTAGGTGGGATGGATGAGCATTCATGGGCTCTTTGCAGTGATAACATAATAAGACATAACAAACAAGATATCTATAAAATTGGTACTCCCACAAATATTATCTCAAATGGAACAAACACAATACCACTGGCTCCTCAAGAAGGAGATATTATAGGCATATCTTATGATCATATTCAATTGAAATTTTATCTCAATGGGACTGAATTGGAATACCCAATAACTAATGTTAAAGGAACTGTATATCCTGCTTTATATGGTATGTTCAATTTTTTAAAAGCTCTAGTTATTTTCTCAATTTCAACTTTTAGTTGATGATGGTGCCATATTGGATATAATATTGGAAAACTTTAACCATCCACCACCTTCTGGATTTGATAAAATCATGCTTGAACAATCATTGCTTTAAATATGTCTATATAATTCATCAGTATATTGGTCCTATTAGACACATCACTTCTCTGACACTCTATCTTTCTTTCAACACTTGAAACACTTCTACTACTAAGGGATCACTTCAAGTCATGAGGAACAAACTACTGGCATGCATTTTCTTACAATGTGCTCTTATTCATAATTACTTATGCTACACTAATTAAGAACCAGATACATGGATAAGGATGTACAAATGAAATCTTGAAAACAATTAATTTCGGTGAGAATTCAATTGATTGCAAGTGGTATGAAAGTATTAATTAGTCAACTATTAAATGTTGTAATCACTTATCTTAAATGTGACTTACATAAAATTATACAAAATCTACATACTTTCTAAAGTCATTTCTAAAATATTTTACTGAAGATTAATGAACGTATAAATGACTGTTAGAAATATTCTGTGGTTAGGACGTATATTTTGATCTTAAATAAGTTTAAACTTTGGCTGATGTATATAGAAATTAAGTCTATTTATTATGGAAGCGCGATTTAAATGAGAATTGAGCGTATATTTTTATATTAACTATAGTTTTCAAAAGCTCTCAAATAGACCATTAATTAAACAGTAAGGATTATACCAAAGTTTGCTCTGATACTTTTTCTTTATTGATAGTGCAATCGATAACAATTATATTTTTTATATTATTTCATATTCTGTAATTACATGTTAATAAATGTTCATGGAAAGTTGGTAAATGAAGGTCATCATTTATGCAAACAAATTTATTTCTTAAAATATTTCTATATATATAATATATATCCGTATATGAATATGTTACAATTTCATCACTTGAGAGATACATAGAACTACCATATTTAGACAACTATTGTTCATTTTCCCGTCTATATTTAACACTTATAAACTCAGTCGATACTGATAAAAAGAATTAAAAGCCAATAATCAAATTATCATTATTCCACCGTGTGATAACAAAATCATTAGAAAATGGAAGAATTGGAAAACTGAGCATTCAATGCATCAGTGTTAATAAATAGTAGACGCGAAAGACGCGAAGACGCGAAATCAAAATGCGTGACACTGTCTTAAATACGAACGTATATACATACAATTAATTGATATGGCAGTATTAATTAATATAATTATGAATATACAACAATAACATCTTGATTATTTGTTTCGTAACTTTTGTGTTCTTAGTTCTTTATAATTTTAGATTTGCACGTAGGTACTAGCTTGAGTATATTTCTTTGCAGTGAAGAGTATTATTCTTCATTCTTTTATGCACTGGTTTTAAAGTGAGATATTTTAGTATTTTGTAAATATATAGGCGTCATTCTTGAGACTAAATAATTTCTTGCCAATTTATATAACACGCTGCATTCTAAATGCACAGATACAAGTAAAACCCTGTAAAACTTTGTGATAAGTGAGGGATAATTATTATGTAGTATTCCTAAATCATCCCAATATTGTTTAGAAATCCATTGTGCATATTTTACCATATAGCTTAAATATAAAAATTGAACTAAATTGAAGTTTTTAAGATCACATAATTTAGATAGGTTCTTAATTCTAACGCATTTGATTAATATTCAGTAAAATAAGTCCCCGTTTAAATTAAACTCCATTTAGTTTAAAAACCGGATTAAAACTTAGCCTACATAAGTCTTTGGTTAACTAAAAGTATTACAAACAATGTATCGTCTATAGTTTCTTTTTAGCGGCTATAGAGAATTTGTCGTTGTATAGATTCATTCAGTGAGCATACATTTAATATAAGTGTACTTTCACGCTGGCTGATCAGACGTGATCAAGAATTCGAATATTCGTGAATATATTAATATATATCACCCAGTCTAAATTGGATGGATGGGCATTTGTCATGAGGAGTTACGTTAATTGCACGGCTAATATTTTCTCAATGTGCTCTCCATATACGTGTAATAAGGCTATTGCTGTTGAAATGGTGTGTGAGGCATGAGACATAATGTGGTGATTTGTCAGTGCAAAATTAGAATTACATCTACACGTTTTACCGTCATACTGGGTTGAGTGTATAGTCATCTCCACCTTCGAGATTATCCCAATTGAAACCGGTCGCGCCCGTTCGGTTGGGAATCTCGCCCAGATGTTTGAACGTTTCTTCAAAGTTGGGATCGCGTGATCGTAGCTTATGAAAGCGATCCATGAGTAATTTCTTAGCGAAAGCGTAAAGCTCAATATCCAGATCATTTAAATGCGCCACTTTGGCGGCTTGTTCAGGCGTAAGTGTAGGCATCGTATGACTAGAAACAGTAGCGTTGTTCTGTTCAAAAGGTACAGCGAATCGGAGATTAAATGTTTGTTCAAAAATATACTGAGATATCTTTTGGTATTCTGTGAGGCCAAAAAATGCCATTGATTTTAAATTTTTCTTAGCGCTCGCAAGCATTACACGGCTTCTTTCTGCTGCAGGCATATAGGTGCTATCATAACAACCCACAAGCGCCAGGTCCGCAAGCATCCGAGTTTGTCGGTTGATCGCGAGATTTGAATCGCACCCCATGAATTCATCAAGTTGTACGTTCTCCCATGTTTCACTGGTGTAGCACGGTGGAAGCTCCTCCTCGCTAGCACCGCGATTATTGCAATAATGCCTGCTTCCTTTCCATGTTGCACCACGCTGTACATGTCGAAATTCAGAAAGATATCGTGCCACAGGCTCGCGCAACAATGTGACATAGAAGTAGCGACGTTTTGCAACATGTCCTTCCATTTCATCAAGTTTCTCATCCACACAATTTGTTAGCTCTGTCCAATCCGCATGCAGACCACATTTCCAACCTGTTGTGTATCTGCTAAATAGCCAACTTTGATTTGAATGTGGCCTGAAGCAATAACATCTTTTTCTGGACAGTGGACAGGAACATGGTCTCTGAAGATCCAAGTCATGCACAAGATGTTTACCAAATGAGGTGCCACCTAAAATTGACATAGTAAAAGCAGTTGAATACTTGAATTTAAATGGCAGTTTTGTACACTTACCAGTTTTTTGCATATGAAGAAATACCATAACATCATGAGAGTCCATGTCAAAGACATATTCATCATTGAACATATCATCATAACTGAGGCCAACTTTATTATTTGTTGAGGCAAGGGGTTTACCCATTCCATCATTCATTATTGTCACTTGCATGGTCTCCCTGCTGCTTAATGCACATACCTAAAAAACAATCACACATTCGCATTATGTAAGCAGTGTCATGACCATTGCTTGCATACCTTGTCTGGGCAGAAGTAACCAAACCCAACAATCCCGAAGAGGGCCATCACCCCGCAAATAAACAAAACAGATTTCAACCTAGACCTTGATTCCATTTGCCTTATCTCGTAGATACCGTTTGGCTGCAGCAATGGGATATCGCTGTCGATTACTTGCACGGAGACACTTTTGAAATTCTTCATTATTTGTTCATGGCACAGGATACAAAAACGAAAATGTTAGTGTTCACATAGTACATTGTAATTACATCATAACGAAAAACAAAGAGGCACTGGCTAAGACAGTGGAGACATGATATAAGCAAAGAAATAACAACACCGACCGCTCGCCATTTGCTTTTTAGTACGAGTACTTGAAGTAGGTGGCTCTAAGTTGGAGCGCAACTTTGTTGGATTTGAATGAATATGTATTTAGCGACAAGTTCTTTAATTCTATACAATTACTAGTTAGTTATCATTATCTACAGAGCTCCAGTCTGGTTCAATAATGTAATCGCGATTTTCTGGCTTTGGAATGGGTTGTTTAATCGCCCAAGGTGGTTTATCCAGAGGAACCACTGCACCGCACGGAAATATTCCAATTTGTGTTAACCAATATAGAATTTGCGCAATTATTCTGATCCCAAATGAATATTCACGTTCATAGTAAAAATTACGTTTTTGAGGCCAAACGAAAATCAAACCTTTTAGTTGTGATTGCTTAATTATATCAATTTTATGCGGTCGCTTTGATTGCTTGTACGGAAACTTTGAATATGTAATGGGACGTGAGAAACCATTTAATTTCCGTGGAAATCCGTTCGTATAATAGCTATTATTCATTGGTACCATGCTATGCAGATTATCAAAAGTTTCGGTGCTTATAGAAGTTGCGTTAGACCAATAAATGCTGGTAATACTATCTATGCTTGCTCTCGACATTTTCAGATGACCCAAGAATATAGCGATGAATAAAAAAGAATAATATTTAAACGTGTTGTATATCTTACAATAAATGTCTATAAACATTTATTTAAGTTTATATTACTAATGTAGTTTTGATTTTTTACATTTTACTCTGATCGTTTAATTTTGCTTAATTGTACCTCGCACAGAAATTTCCCTATACTTATTCATATATTGACTTGTAAAATTATTTATATTGTATTTATTTGAACTGTTACTAATGTCAATGTTAGTTTATTGACTTTTTTCTTGCCATATTGATGTGAAAAGTTTATAATCTTAAAAGTTTTCGCGCGCATTCTTCGCGATCGCTTCGTACGCATTCGGAACGATCCGATTAAGTGCTCATTTCGCTATAGAAATTTCTAGGTTACGTTATATAACAACAATCATTCCTGCTGCCTGCGAACAGTTTTCGAGCCTTGTTAGTGTTGAAATACGTGAAGTGCTACTAATCTGTGACGACATTGAGAAGTGTAATGGAGTGAAGAGCCCCCGACTACCGCAGTGGAGAGGATGAATTAATAAAAATGTATTTTTAAAGTCAGTGCTACTTATTGTTATGATTGGTCGCGCGAGTAGACACGGTATACAACTTTTGCATCGAATTAGGACCAGCACGTCAGTAAGTTCGCCACTAAAGAATCAGTTGATCCTGCCGTCTCGTCAGTGGAAAGCCGATATTTACATATCATGTAAGTACCTGTATGTTGTGAATTGTTATTAGATCTTAACCTCGATCGTTATTGACCTTCTTTTGCGGTTACACTAAGCAACACATTGCAGATGATCTCTTTTTTATATCTACGTATATCTACGAATTAATCACAGTGTATTCCTGTCCCTAAACAGCTGCTACAAACATGGTTGATAAGGGAGAATTGCGAAAACGCTTGACACCACTCCAGTATCAAGTAACCCAAGAAAAAGGCACCGAACGTCCTTTTACCGGTAAGAACTATCTTAATCATATGGGATACCATTGTATAGTTTTAGCACAATCATTGCCAATCCAATAAGTCTATTTGCTTGATGTGAGCTATAATCTCAGTAGCTATCATACTAGGAAATTGAATACGTTCCTGGAAGCGAATTTGGCAAGCAATTGTTATCATTATCATGCTATGTACATGTATTGCTTGCATGGCAACTGAGCACTTCATCTTAATTCAATTGAATACCGTAATCACTAATTGGTTCTCATTGATGTAGGATGCTACAACAAGACGTACGATAAGGGCACTTACGTGTGCATCTGCTGTGAGCAGCCGCTATTCGACTCGGAGACTAAGTATGACAGTGGATGCGGCTGGCCGGCATTCAATGACGTCCTGAACGAGGGCAAAGTGAAACTGTCGCCGGACACTAGCGGTGGTAAGCAGGCAAACGGCATTCATGCGTTGTTTAGGCAATTGTTTACAATTGTTTCGTTTAGTTATTGACTTTACTACTACTCACTTCTCGATTCAATTAATATGATACTCGTCTTGATGACGATGCTTGATAACAACAACGTTCTAATGCTAGTCAGCACAGCGACCTAAGTTTTTGAGTTCTATCACTAATTAATCTCTTAACGTGTCCAGCGAACCAGAGTAAACTTCATATGCTTCACCGCCGTTGAAAGAATGCTTGAAGCTGTTTCAAATTGTCGTTCATATTACAATTCGCAATAAGCTTATAACGTGTGTACATAATGAGTGTTAGATAAGATCACAGTTAGTTTACATTACAATTTGTTTACGCGATGCGTGGCTATGGACATATTAATGGTAGCAACGTGTTTGTCTTCTTGCGATTTTATTAAACCGTTTTTAATCAAACGGCCAGTAGCTATATTTTTCAAGCAAATCATTTACTCAGTACAACGACCTGTATTTGACCTTTTAGTTTATCTCTACAAAGGATAAGTAGGAATTTTGAGTGATTAATCGGTTATCATTTAACGAATATTAATATGCGCGTGGACGATATATTGATGGCGATATTACTTGGTGAAAGTTTTCAAAAAAGTATATTAAATTTGTTACGTTTCTATCATCCATATATAGCCGTTGAAATACGCGAATTAATTAATATAACGATTGCATTTGAAGTCTAAATATAGTTTTAATGCAGGCTATGAATTATTTCAAGATCATGATTAAGATATGAATAATTTAAATATTAATCACGTATTAGTGCAGTTGAAATGAATCAAACTCGGCATTTCAGTTCGGAAATCACTGCAAGATGATTGAGTAGTATGAAACATAATGAGTTTGTGGTTCACTGGGCATATGATAAAAGAGCTAGCTAGGCAATTGCTTCATTTGACTTATTTAATTCGATTTGATTAGTTGTATATTTTTGATGTCTGTGTTTATGTGCCAGTATAATAATCTCCTATTATGATTAATTTCCTGCCGATAAACATGGTTTTCCTTATTGTGATATCCTCGTTCTTCAATATTGCAACTCGTTATCCTTATTCGTCTTGAGCTGATCGTAATTGCTTTACAATTTCATTAACATATATGGTGGTGCGCTTGTGATTATGCAACGAATAGCAATAGATTGGGCGAAAGAGGACACAACTGGAATTTAAAAAGAAAGTGTAATCACTTACATGTTTTGCACAAAGTTGAAAGCACTGGACGTGTGCTGAACTGGAAGAGGCCGGTGCGCGGTTTAAAACAATTAAATATAGCGCGCTTGCACACACTCGTGTATAATTTATTTTCGGTCGTTGGCTTCGAATTCACAACGCATATTTGTGAGTGCACTTGTAACGCAGAGCGCGTTTATTCTTCAACCACTTGAAAATTCACTTGTGCACTGTTGTTATTGTATTTTGCAGCATCGGAAGTGCAACCCAACCGCACGTATTTAGACTTCCGATCGTGATTTCGCAGGCGGTCGATGTGCACTAAAGCCGCCGGCAGCTCCTAGCTCATCTTTGTAACTTTCGGGCATTATATATTGTTCGCGCGCGTTACAGTTTCGCAAAATGCCACATCCAGCGAGTCCAAATCAAACGGAGGCGAACGATCTACTCCAACGTGCGCTAGTGCTAAGATGCGCGACTTAACGCGTTTTTAAATGACGAATTGTTTTCGTAATTACGCACTGGATCCTCTCTGACACTGCAGCTGTCCACGCGACACTCGCGATGTTTGCGCGCATTGCCGCATCAGCTAATTGCGATCATCATTTAGATGCAGAAAACGCATGAGAGAATGCACCGCTCCGTGGTTTTGTATGCTCGCAAATTATGGCATTTGCGCTCAGGTTGTAGTTGCAATCATCGCATTCTTCAGAGCGTGCCTGCGCGCGCTCTTAATGTCAAGTCTTTTTTCGGCGCCGCGGCTAAATTAGATCATCCGCGTTCCGCACCTGAGTTAGAATATAAAGTGTTGGCAATTACGTTGAATTTCTCATTCGTAGCATAATCATATTGCGCACTGTTTACTCTATGACTTGTATGAGTTGAATATCAGAAAAATTTGGATTGTCATGCTCAACACGCATGTTTGTATATAAACTAATTAGCAATGTGGCCATGGTTTTTGGTATTGTTAACGCTAGGGTGATCGGTGTTGTTTGCGTTTGGACGAATTTATAAATGGGATAACGTCAAGTTACGTTTTTGGGGCTAATATTGTAATGTTTTTCTTTCTCCTCTCCTTGTGGTGATTCCCCGCTCTCCTTCGTTGGTCGATTCGCTAAATTTTATTGCTTACTTCTTCATTGACACTGGTTCTTTGCATTATATTATTTGAACGCATATTAATCACCTTTTGCCGCATTTGCTTACTCTGCATGATAAACAACAACAAATACCACCCCTTCGTGATACGTTTAATTTCTTTTCTTCCACGTTCCGCACACGATCATTCATGCTGCGATTTTTGGCGTACCATCACATCACCTATTCTACTGGTCCTTGAATTTGTTTGCTGGCACCCTTGCACACCCCATGCAGTTGGAGCTAACCTTCTACTCCTAATAACCCAACCAGGTCGCATACGCACCGAGGTGACCTGCTCAAAGTGCGATGCACACTTGGGCCATGTCTTCGGGGATGGTCCTGCTCCGACGGGAAAGCGCTTCTGCATCAACTCCGCGTCTATAAACTTCATACCGGCGACGAAGGACGAACAGAAAAGCTAATCAAAGTCATAAGAGACATTGAAGAAGAACACAGTACCAGGTTCACTATAAAATAGGCCTATATTTAAATCATTCGTCTTAATCGAAACTATATGTGTTATTTTACTCGATGATAAAGAAAAACAATCACACCTCATTAGTTACTAATAATACTAATTTACCATAGGGTGTATAAATTGTATGAACTATATATTTTACTACAAGCTTAACATATAATTCTTATGCATTGAAAAATTTAATTTTAACGAAATATGAGTTGAAATAAATCGTTATGTAAATTACAAATGCCTCTATGTAATTGTGCTTTTCAAACGGATAGTAACAGTTTTTAAAACATCGCAATCGGTTCATAACTTTAGAAGTTATGATGATATGAAGATTCTCTCTGAAGCTGAAGCACCTGCAACTATGATCAAAGCTAATTTGGTGTTCTTCAGCAACGTAAACCTGCTGCTAATTTGCTTGATGTAAGTGGATAGTGGAAAACAAGTGGGGCCAACTAGTTTAAAAAACCAATGCAAAGAGCGAAACGACAACCTGCTAACATGATCCTTACTAGTAATTACACTAGGAAATTTGTTTCAGGACAATGCTAAGTCGCGTAATTCTTACAGTATTAGTACCCGTGTAGCACTCCTTGGCCGAAATAAAATCTTGAGAGTAACACGTGTAGTGCGCTCTACTGACTAATAATGATGATGGCTACTGATCGCGTAACACCAGTAGTGTAAACTGGAGCGCAATCAGGCGATTACATTTGTATGAATATCTCGGAAACTATAAAAGATATTTGAAAAATTCTTTCACTAACAGAAAGATTATTAAATTATTGATATCTTGTTATTTAATCATTAAAATTACTTTAATCGATTTCGCGTAATAATCTCTCAAAGTCAACGCTCTTTTCTGGGCAGGTCAAACAATATTTACGATATTTGTTTAGCATAAGACGGGTCGATATTTATTTAGCATAAAGTACAATAATAGTTAGTACAATGATTTCATCAAAGTGAGTATAAAATTCATTAATTCTTGTTTTGAACCGATTTATTTCTCTCACGTCATTTTCACTGACATTGAACAGATGCAAATCGAATTCAGTGACATGAATAGTCATGAACGACGCACAATTGCATTTATGTGTGTCGCATTATGCATTTTGTGGGCTTTATAGCGGCATAATTATTGGAATTATCCTTGGGCTAATTTGAGTATTATGCAACAAGGAACGGCCGAAGCAATGAAACGGAATCCTCGACTTAAAGCAAATTGTTTCTCCGTATTATGTTTCGGGTATTTTATATTAATTCATTAATACGTAGGTATATTATATAGTTGAAAAACTTTTATAGTTATACATTGCCAATATTTCAACAAGGATGGAAACGTGGTTTTACCGAAGACGATTTATACGAAATTATGCCTGAATTTCGCGCGGGTTTACTTCGCGACAAGTTAGAAAAAGTTTGGGAAGAGGAATTGAAACTAAAGAACCCTTCATTATTTCGCGCTTTACGACGCGTTTATTTGCATAAATTTTTACGACACTGCTTGGTACTTATCTCGATGCAGCTAATTAAGTAATTATTTAATATTTCCTCTAAGCATTGACTGAAATCTCTGCTGTTTTAGAATTAGTCAAGCAATATCGCTATATTTCTTGATGGAATGTTTCGAAAACAATCAGTTTCAAAATTCGCAAAGAAAAGCATATTTATGCGCCTCATTCATTGTTGTGCCATCGTTTATATCGGTCGTATGCATGCACAAGTACATGTTAAGCCTGCAGCATCTTGGTATGAAAGCGCGTATTTCATGTTGCGGTTTGGTGTACAAGAAATGCTTAAAGTTGAGCAGGAAAGCATTAGAGGATACGACTATTGGACAAATGGTGAATTTACTTTCAAATGATGTCAACCGATTTGACTTTGTTTGCCTGCAATTACCATTCCTTTTCGATATACCAATTGAAGTTGTAGTAACGTTAGTGTTACTTTATTACTTTGTCAGTTATCACACTTATGTGGGTGTTGCGTTTTTCATATTGCAAATTCCAATTCAAAGTGGGTATTATACTTTGATTTATGCTGTAATTCATAATAATTAGTTTACAGTCATTTTAGGAAAGAAGTTTTCATCAATTCGCAATAAAACCGCAATGCGCACCGACGAGCGCGTGCGATTAATGAATGAGATACTTTCGGGCATACAGGTTATTAAAATGCATACGTGGGAAGAATCTTTTGCTCGATTAGTATACGACGCCAGAAAGTATAAAATTTATCATAAAGATCAACGCCGGTTACGTACTTATTCGTTTTACAGGGCGGAAATACGAGAAATACGAATCGCATGTTACATTAAATCAATGCTTTTGTCATTTGGAATTATCACAAGTAGGATCGCCGTATTTTTAGCGCTGTTGATTTACGTTATGACCAATCATAAACTGTCTGCGCATCACGTTTACATGCTTGTTGCACTATTTGGTGTAATGCGTCAAAGTATGACAATTGCATTACCAAGCGCAATATCACAAATTGCGGAAGCGCGAGTTTCGCTGATGCGACTACAAAAATTCCTTCTCAGTGAAGAAATTTGGATATCACCACGCTTGGATAAAACTACTGATGTGACAAAAGTTCAACTTGATATGACAAGAAAAAGCAACGGCGAATCATCAAAACTTGATTTTGTTGAAAATGAAGATGATAACCGCATTTATGTAAGTCTTAAAGGTGTCTCAGCAAAATGGTCACATACGGAGAATGACCTAGCACTGAGCAACGTTAGCTTTGAT
Source organism: Aleochara curtula (assembly GCA_963978815.1). NCBI lineage: Eukaryota > Metazoa > Arthropoda > Insecta > Coleoptera > Staphylinidae > Aleochara > Aleochara curtula. The sequence goes on from OZ022219.1 coordinate 1,924,139, forward strand.
CTTAACGAACATGATATAATGGTTGTTATTGGAATGGTTGGAAGTGGTAAAAGTAGTTTGCTAAATTTGCTATTACAAGAATTGCCAATAATTGATGGTAAATTAGATATATCCGGGGAAATTTCATATGCGGCACAGGAACCATGGCTCTTCGTCGGTTCAATCAAAGATAACATTCTATTTGGCAAAGAGTATGATCATGTACGATATAATCAAGTATTAGACGTTTGCGCTTTGAAAAAGGACATGAGTTTATTACCATTTGGAGATGATACACAAATCGGAGAACGCGGCGTTAGTTTAAGTGGCGGACAAAGAGCGCGCATTAATTTGGCACGTGCCGTATACAAAGACGCTGATATATATCTCTTAGATGATCCTTTGTCAGCTGTGGATACTAAAGTTGGTAATGTAATATTCAACGAATGCATAATGCAATTCCTCAAAGGAAAATGTGTAGTACTCGTCACGCATCAATTGCAATATTTGCGCGAAATACCTTTAATACTAATGCTGGATACCGGTCGCGTCGCATTTATTGGCAATTATTACATGCTCGCTGAATATAATCCGGACTTAGTCAGTAGCCTTGAAGAAAAAATGGGCACGGATGATTTAGCACCTCAACAACGCCCGCCTCCGGAAAGGGAAGCATTTTCGATTGATGCGCGAATATTAGTGCAAAATGAGAAGGAAACTTTTAGTTCAGGAACAGTAAAAAGACAAATATATACCGCATATATGAATGCAGGCGGTAATATTTGTGCTGCCCTGACATTGGGCGTTTTATTTATAACCACGCAGTTTTTAGCAAGCAGTTGCGATTCATACATTGCATTTTGGTAATAGTTTACCATTCATTTATCATTTATTTTTAACCGCTTTTCGTTTAAGGCTAAACGTTGAACAGGTACGTGATGAGGATCCTAATGGAGTTGATGAAATTGGAAATCCAATTTATGAAACAAATACGTACATTTACATTTATGCATCAATAATAAGTTTTACTGTGATAAGTACGTTAATACGATCACTCTCATTCTTTGCATTTTGTATGCACGCATCCGTGAATTTACATAAACAAATGTTTTATGCTGTTGTCGGCGCTCCAATGAGTTTTTACAATAAAAATCCTTCTGGGAGAATTCTCAATAGATTTTCCAAGGACATGGGTACCATTGATGATATGTTTCCATTCGTAACACTGGATACTTTGCAGGTAATTGATACTTATTGAATAAACAATATATTAACGCTGATTTATTTTAGATAGGATTAAGTGTCCTTGGTGTAATAGTAGTAACGATAATGGTAAATCCTTTTGCCACACTTCCAATCGCAGTAATTTTAGTTTTATTTTACTTTTTGCGCGTTTATTATCTTCGGACAAGTAGAAATATTAAGAGACTTGAAGGCATTAGTATGTCAAGATATATTAATAAAGTATTTGTTCTACAAGTATTTTTTTTAGCTAGAAGTCCAGTGTATACACAAATTAATATGACTATTCAAGGATTATCAACAATACGCGCATTTAAAGCCCAAGCTTTGGTTAATGCAGAGTTTGAAACTTATCAAAACATTCACTCGTCGTGCTGGGATATGTTTTTAAATACTTCGCGCGCATTTGGTTTTATATTGGATTTTATTTGCTGTATTTATATCACAATCGTGACATTTAGTTTCTTGCTGCTTTTTCAAGATACATACGGGTCTAATGTTGGCTTAGCCATAACGCAATCTCTAACTTTAACTGGAATGCTGCAATGGGGAATGCGGCAGTGGAGTGAAATGGTAAATTGCATGACTTCGGTGGAGAGAGTCTATGAATACACGCAACTTAAACAGGAAACGAGCACAAAAGTTGCAATACCGCCGCCTCCGTATTGGCCAACTGCTGGCGCAATTGAATTTCGACATGTTTACTTGAAGTACAGCATTTCAGAGCCATATGTTTTGCGCGATTTAACATTTAAAGTAAAAGCAAGTCAGAAAATTGGAATTGTTGGAAGAACTGGTGCAGGGAAATCTTCATTGATTGCTTCTATCTTTCAGTTGGCGACAACCGAGGGTCAAATAATAATTGATGATATTGATATACAGACAATTCCGCTGAAAAATTTACGCTCAAAGATTGCAATTATTCCGCAAGAGCCCGTATTGTTTGCGGGTTCACTTCGTAAGAATCTTGATCCGTTTGAGGAGCATTCAGATTCTCTGCTGTGGAAAGCAATTGAGGAAGTTGCGCTTTTACCCGTAGTTTTAAAACTTCCTTATGGTTTATCCTCTCTAATTCATGAAGGTGGTGCTAATTTTAGCGTGGGACAACGTCAACTTCTATGCTTGGCACGAGCGATAGTGCGTAGTAATCGGATTCTAATACTCGATGAAGCTACTGCAAATGTTGATCCACAAACAGATTATTTAATCCAAACGACTATCAGGGAAAAGTTTCGTTTTTGTACTGTATTAACTATTGCTCATAGATTACATACGATACTGGATTCGGATAAGGTACTAGTAATGGAAGCAGGAACAGCTAAGGAATTTGGATATTCATACGTTTTATTGCAAAATACTGAGGGTATATTTTATTCATTAGTTCAAAACGCTGGAGCGCGCATGCAAAATGAGATTATGCAATTAGCTAAAGAAGTAATTATTTTAAAGGTATATGAATGCTCAGTACATAGTTTTCGTTTTAGAATTATATAAGAAGAAAAGAAAAAGGTCTGAGTAATCCGCCAAAACCGTTAGAGCCTGAGGATGATCTTGAAAAGCCATCCAATAAAGATGAAAATAATGCGTCTGGATCGAAAGATAATTAAATATTAATTAAACGTACTCTATTTAATGTTACAAGATATAATAACCATTCAATGGAATACGAAATTCAACTAATACTAAAAGTTGAAGAATTAATATGATCGTTTCAAGTTAAGAATACGTTCAGCAAATTTGCGATTGATGAATTTACTTCTTTGTAAGGCTTGTGAAAAAATCAGGAATTTTGTGATATCTGTAGTACTTTTCGAGTTATTGATGAAATTAGATCACATTTCTTATCAAAGAAATTGTATTTTTAAACTAGTGACACAGAGTTCCAGATTTCATTACCTTCCTATATTCTAACAGAAAGAGATTAAGTTTTTATGTAATTCTTGAACACGCAAGTAAAACTAATAATTGAAGAATTGACATGATCGCTTCAAGTTAAGAATGCATCCAATAAATTTGCGATAGATCAATTTTCTTCTTTGTAAGGCTTGTGAAAAAATCAAGAATTTTGATGATATCTTTAGTACTTTTCGAGATATTGATGAAATTAGATCACATTTCTTATCAAAGAAATTGTATTTTTAAATTAGTGATACAGAGCTCCAGATTTCGCTACCTTCCTATATTCTATCAGATAGAGATTTAAGTTTTTATGTAATTCTTGAATATGCAAGTAACACAAAAAGTTGAAGAATTAACATGATCGCTTCAAGTTAAGAATGCATCCATCAAATTTGCGATAGATCAATTTACTTCTTTGTAAGACTTGTGAAAAATTCAAGAATTTTAATGATATCTTTAGTACTTTTTGAGATATTGATGAAATTAGATCAAATTAGATATGGAACAAAGAAATTTTGATTTTTTTAAACTTCTAGACCAGAATACCTTGCTAATTGTAAATTTCAATTCCGTTAAAAACTTTGCGAGTGAATAAGTTGCCTACCAACATGTGAAGGTCTCGGCCTGTCAACATCAGTAACCTGTGCAAACCTGTGTTGGGCAGGTTGGTCTTGTCAACGCGAAATAAACAATGTGTTAGTAAACAAAGTGATAGTTGGTAATTGTGCGTTTAATATTTAATTTATAACGTAAGATATGAATCCATCAACGTGAATTATATATTTCTAATTTTTACGAGATTAGGTCTATTCAGTTTAAGCTGAACAAACCACAATGAAAAATCTGAGATTAGGTCTTGTCTTTATTATTGTAATATTTGTACTTATATTTACACAGATATACAATTTATATACTAAGTTTGATGAACACCGTAAGTAATAACTGCTGACACATGTAGCTTAATTAATGTTTCTGTCTTACAGTTGAGCAAACAAGACGACATGACTTTTACCAAAAACCGAAACAACTTGACTATGAAGATGATATTGTTGTTGTTTATAATAGAGTGCCAAAAACAGGTTCAACTAGCTTTATAGGAGTGGCATATGACTTGTGTAAGAAAAATAAATTTCACACACTGCATGTGAATATTTCCAACAACAATCATGTGCTCTCATTGGCCAATCAATATAAGTTGGTCAAGAATATTACAACATGGAATGATATGAAACCAGCTATATATCATGGTCATTTTGCATTTATTGACTTTGCAAAGTTTGGTGTAAAGAAGCCATTATTTATTAATATTATTCGTCAACCACTAGAAAGACTGGTATCATACTATTACTTCTTGAGGTATGGTGACAATTACAGGCCATATTTAATAAGAAAGAAACATGGTGATAAAATGGTTTGTTTAAAAAGATTTCACCTTCAGCATTATATAACATTCTTAATTTTTTAGACATTTGATGAATGTGTTACAAAAAATTTGCCAGATTGTGACCCAAATGATATGTGGTTACAAATTCCCTTTTTTTGTGGTCATGCAGCTGAGTGTAGGTGAGTTGTGTATGGTAATTTCCATGGCTCTGTTGTGAGGTGACTAAATTGGTAATAACTGTTTCAGGAAACCTGGAAATAAGTGGGCTTTGGATGAAGCCAAAAAGAACTTAATTAATAACTATTTATTGGTTGGTGTCACTGATGAATTAAATGATTTTATTTATATTCTAGAGCAGACTATTCCGCGTATTTTTAAAGGTGCTCATGATTATTTCACTCATAGTAATAAGTCACATTTGCGAAAAACTGTTCAAAAGATTCAACCATCTGACGAAACAATTCAACAAATTCAGAAACATCCTGTGTGGCAAATGGAGAATGACTTATATGAATTTGCCCTGAACCAATTTCATTTTATGAAACGTCATAGTGATAAGTTGCAGAATATCATGTACGAAAAAATTAGACCCAAATAAATATTTTTATCAACAAAATTTAATAGCTTAAAATGTTGTTCAAGCATTAACTTATAAAGTTCAATATTACCATTGTTTGCCACTGACATTGTACATTGATTCGCTACTTAATTACGAATACCTAGTGCTTCAAGCATATGATTTTATTATAATATTTATTGCAATGATAAAAACACTTCTCAGCTAGCAGTGGAATGCTGTGGGTCAATGCCAAACTACATACTGTTCAGTCTGTCGAGTAAAATGATCGCGATAGCATTGCTTATAGCCGCGTTGAGTGTGATTTATATATATTTCAAGCATGCTTATAGTTATTGGAACAAATTGGGCATACCGTTTAAACCACCGACGATTCCATGGGGTAACTTTCAAAATTTTGTAACAGGAAAGTCACCGCCTCCAGGTATTCAATTTGCTAACGTTTACAATTATCTAAAAGATAAAGGATATAAGTTTGGAGGGCTGTATGTACTTCATCAGCCATCATTTATGCCTGTTGACTTGGAATTAATTAAAGATATTCTATCAAAAAATTTCCAATATTTTGATGAGAAAGGATTTTATTACAATGAACGAGATCAACCAATTAGTGCAAATTTATTTTTCCTTGGTGGTGAAAAGTGGAAACAAATTCGTGTTAAAATGACACCAGTTTTCACGTCCGGCAAATTAAAAAATATGTTATCAACTTTATTGGAGTGCACTCGTCCTTTGCAAGAACATCTTGAAAATAAGTGCAAACTTGGAGAGCACATTGATATCAAAGAAGTCGCTGCGCAACTGACGACTGATATTATTGGATCAACTGCTTTTGGTATTGAATGTAATAGTTTCAAAAATCCTGATGCTGAATTTCGGAGAAATGGAAAAGCAATATTCGAATATGATTATATCCGTTTGCTGCATGGGATGTTCACAATGAATTTCCGTAAACTTTCCGCCAAATTGCGCTTGGTAATCTTTCCTAAACATTGCGAAGAATTTTTTGTAACTGCCATAAAAGAAACAATGCGGTACAGACGAGAGTATAATATTGTAAAGAAAGATTTTATGCAATTGTTTATGAAATTAGAAGAAGAAGGGCAAATCACTTTCAATGAATTAATTGCGCAGGCATTTGTATTCTTCATTGCTGGTTTTGAAACTTCCTCAACTACCATGACATTTTGCCTATACGAATTAGCAAAAAATCAGGATATTCAGGATAAAGTACGTTCAGAAATACGTGAAGTTTTGGCAAAATATGATAACGAAATCACATATGAAGCACTTGGCGAGTTAAGCTACACTAAACAAGTTATTGATGGTGCGTTTAAATTTAATTATTTGTTTTCTTATAAATATTTTCACTTTTAGAAACTTTGAGAAAATATCCACCATTACCAATCATTAATAGGAGCTGTTCAAAGCCTTACCAAATACCTAAAGAAAATATTGTTTTACCAGTTGGCACACAGATAGTAATTTCTTCATTGGGCTTGCATTATGATCCGGATATTTATCCAGAACCGGATAAATTTGATCCAGAGCGTTTCGCACCAAGGAATACGGTCAATATCAATCCATATTCTTATTTGCCATTTGGCGAAGGCCCTAGAATATGCATAGGTATGTGTAATATTAAATTATTGAAATATATTAATTCATTTTATTCCAGGACAACGCTTTGGAATCATGCAGACAAAAATTGGCCTTGCGACACTATTAAAAGACTATAAATATAGACTTAATAAGGACACTATCCCAGATATGGAATTAGACTTTAGTTTTATTTTATCTCCAGTCGGTGATATCCTACTTGACATAGAAAAAGTGGGATAACTGATATAGTTCAATTAAATATTGATTTTAATTCTCTTCGTTTGTTTAATGATAACACAATTCCTTTATACATAGTTATTTTTGATTTCATTGGATATTCGAGTACAAAATATATATTTTAATAGTTGCAAAAATAGTTTTATTCTTGAAGAAGAGCTAAAAATAAATTTAAAAAACAATTATATCATAAAGTAAAATTATTATTGCAGTGATAATTACGTTATAGCTATTTAGAGTTATCAAGCTCATAATAACAGTTTTTAAATCATTCAAATCCGATGTTTAAATCACTCAAAATCAAATAAGAAATCCAACGTCGCTAATTCAACATGTTCAGTCGCCGGTACGGACTCGCGGCTTATATTGCGGACTCTGCGCATTTGCATATTTTGCGCTAATTTAAATATCTCGGAAAATATAACAACTATCAAACTCATTTCTTCACTAATCGAAAGATTATTAAATTCTTGTTTACTTAAATTACTATTTATTAAATTTCTGTGAATAGATTACCCGTAATAAGTACTCAAACTCAATTCTAGGGTGTGGCGTTCAATATTTGAAAATTTGTTAGCAAATATAATTATTTCAATACATTATAAGCTTTTATTTATTTTATAAATTAATTTATCAAAATACAAAGAGGAAACAATACTAAACAATTTTCTCCACATCCAGTAAAATATTTCCGAGTGGCGTAAGAATAAATTTAAAGTCTAATTCCATATTTGGATTCGTTTTCTTGCTCAACGAATATTTATAATCTTTTAATAATGTGACCAGACCAATTTTGGTTTGCATGATTCCAAATCGTTGGCCAATGCAAAGTCGCGGGCCTTCACCAAAAGGCAAATAAGAGTATGGCTTTATATTATGAATATTCTCAGGTGAAAAACGATCCGGGTCAAACTTTTCTGGGTCAGGATAATTGTCAGGATCTCTATGAACACCTAATGCTGAAATTACAACAGGCGTTCTTTCCGGAATGGTTGCATTTGTTCCAGGAACCTGATACGCCTTGGTGCACAATCGATCAATCGTTGGTAGTGGTGGGTATTTTCTCAGGGTTTCTATAAAATTGCATAATTAATGTTTACAATTCAGTAAATAGTTATAATAATTACCATCAATAACTTGCTTGGTATATAGCAATTCGTTAAGTCCTTCGTAAGTAATTTCATCATCATATTTTTTCAGGACTCGTCGCATCTCTTCGCGCATTTTGCTTTGAATATCTTGATTCTGAGCCAATTCAAAGAGACAGAAAGTCATTGTAGTGGAAGATGTTTCAAAGCCCGCAATGTAGAAAACAAATGCTTGAGCAACTAATTCATCAAAAGTAATTTCTTCATCATCATGCAGTTTTATAAGCATTTGCATAAAGTCATTCTTCGTAATGTTGTTCTCTCTGCGATATTGGATGGTATCCTTGATGGCATTTGTGAAAAACTCCTCAATACTTTTCTCAATAGGCACCAATCCCAATTTTTTAGCAATTGTTTGAAAATTAACCGATAAAATATTTTTCAGTATGCGTAAACGGGATTCACTAAAGACTTTTTTTCCGTATTTACGGAATTCCGCGTCTTGATTGGCAAAACTGTTGCACGCAATTCCAAAAGCAACAGAGCCAATAATATCGGTGGTAAATTTCGCTCCGGTTTCTTTAATATCTAATTCCGTTTTATTTGCTATACATTCTTCAATATGATCCAAAAGTGGTTTACGGCAATCCAATAGCACTGACAGCATCATCTTCATTTTACCAGAAGTAAACGTTGGCGTCATTTTAACGCGTATATGTTTCCATTTTTGACCTCCAATAAAGAACAAATTCATGCTGATCGGTTGGTCTTCGGTCACAAAGAATCGTTTGTCATCGAAACTCGTAAAGTTCGTTTGCAAAATATCTTTGATCACATCTAGACTGACCGGAAGAAAGATCGGTTGATGCAACGTGTAAAATCCACCATATTTGTGTCCATTATCCTTATAATGTTTATAAAACTTTGCAAATTGGACCCCTGGTGAGGTTGATTGGCGTGTGACAAAGTTTTCCAAGTTTCCAAACGGAAATTTTGGTTGTACAAACGGCACATTATTTCTTTCCCAAAATTTAAAGCGGTGGTCGATGAATTTGCACACCAAATAACTGGCAATTATAATCAGTAATACGAGAAACATTTTTATATCATGCGCACTGTACTTGGAGGCAGGTTAAACTAAAGTAATTTGAACATGCTGTTCAAATATAAGATAAGTTTATCATGTACAGAATGACTATAAACATAATTCCAGTTCTGTTCGAAACCGTTAATTAATAAATACTTTGCTATTTAATAAGTTTGTTTTGGTTTTAATTTACATACGTGAAGGTCATAGAATATTAAAGTAAAAAATATCTTCTGGAACATCATGCTCTGTAATTATTTAATTTATATTTAATATACAAACATTCAGTAGCGAATCGTGAGTTGCGAATTTTAGTTTTTGAGCGTAATGCGCGCATTTTATCAATGTGTTTTGGAGTGATTAGTCTTGTCAGTCTATCGTGCACAATATTATGATACTAATCAAACAATCACGTAATCTGGTCAATGAAACTTCACAGAAATGTACACGTAAATGAAATACATATGTTTGCAATTTAAAATTGTTGAATCACCAATGTTGAGACACTGGTAACCTTGACTTTACCACTAATCTATGTTTATAAATATTTATTTGATTACAAGCATTTAAATGGTGTGCATGATTTGAATTAAAAGTGCAGTTGGAATTTGCATCTAATAATTGCACATATTTTGTGGAGAATGACGAGGAGAAAATTGTTTTTCTCTTAACATTACAATAGTGGAAAGTTATCTTTAGACGAAGTCAATGTTAAGGGTTTTCAACACTAATTAAATGAGCAAACAATGCGCTACTGACATTAATAATTGGCACAATTTCTGTAAAAGCTCTCGTTTATTCGACGAGCAAGAATGGAATAGGTCGACATGTTTGTTTTTGACATTTTCATCTAATCATACGTTGGATTCCATGTAACATTTTCCCAAATGTCTTAGTACACTATAATTACGAACGTAATGTCTAAATAATTTAGCTGACACGCAGTTCACAGGCGCACTAGATCTTTATTAAAACATTGAATAACTTGCACTGAACGCTGCAAAGGTGTGTGTAAAGTACTTGAAAAAATTGCCTACTGTTTTTTCATATTTAAGATACGTTTTACAAACTACTGAGTACTAAAAAGCAAATACTTAAGATTTTACATAAATTGAGTCCTAACATGAGTATTCAATTTGAGTTTCAATAGTCATACAATTCAAATTCATTCGAGAACAGAATGTTGTAATAATTTATTAAATAATAATATGTTTGATTGAAATATGCTTTAGTTTGAAGCTTAGACCTAGTTGTGGTTTGTAATTATTTATTCGTTCGCGCATAGTATATTTACCCACACATTCAAGTGTTTCAACTTTTTGTTCGTCGCGTCTCCTGCACGAGGTTGGCTCTCAAATGAGCTGTTAATTCATTGGAATCGTGAATTATTGGAAAAGCGATGGCCAAGGAGAGAATGAGTTCATTGGAAATCGCAAAAATATATGATTGTTATGGATTTATTATTTAATCGCACTATGAATAAGTTATACAGAAATTCTACTGATTCCACTGGTTAGTTTAGCTTTTAATTGTAAATTTTAATTAATAATTAGTTCTCTTGATATTGACACATGCTCTTCAAGATAAAGTTTCAAAATTTTTAAAATAAGCGAGTTAAACTAGAAAGGATAAAGTTTTGAATAAAATGAAATAACGAATTAAATTACTATTCAATTTACATAATGATTTTTTTATAAATAATATTAGGTACAATGAACTGTTGACATTTACATAATTAATATTTTTTGCTCATTTTATTTGAATTTAAGAGTTCATTCAGTTCAATACATAATTCCAATTAATTAGGAATCCATAATTTTGAAATTTGCTTTCATTTCTGCATAGTTAATTAAAAACATTCTCGTGCATTAAATAATAGATAAGAGAGTAATTGAAAATTCAGGCACATGCTAGCTGATTGGAAATTTTCCACTTTCCATAGACTATTTAATTATCACACTCAACTTTCGTTTTACAATGTTTACAGTTAAGAATTTCAAGCAGAAATACAATATTTCTGAAGTCTTGAAAAAATTCCGGAAAAGCAATTGTCCTATAAGTATCGTGGAAATTATTAATGGTATCGTAAAATCTGCGCCCCTTTCAGATATTTTAAAGAAGAATGAGAAACATCAGACGTAATAGAAGCTTATAAGAAATTGTCATTGAAACTTAAAATTAATCAAGAACATTCGTCTTGTGAATTATAAAACGAAGCGCAATTTAAACTACTAATTGATAACATACGTGGAAATTATTAATTAATAAATAATTAATTGTGCACTGAGCAGACCTTGGCTGCGGGAGGGAGAACCGTTGGGCAGCCGCGTGTTGCCGCCACCACCAACGGCGTTCGGACCGGCAAACCATGATAGGAGAACATGAAAACGTTCTAGACTTGACCACGGCGGCGGCGACTCATTACCATGGCTACACGCTATCGGTGTCTCTCTCCATCCCTTGGCAGCAGCTATTACTCATGTGCGCTGGCAATGTAAGCTTGCGTTTTGTTTGTTTGGCGGCGGTGGGCAGCGGCGATTCCAGCGAAGTGAACATTGCCGAGACCCATACGATGGCTAGGAATGCATTAAATATTTAAAAGCGCCCGGCATTTTCACGGCTCGTCCAAGTGAAAACGGCTTAGTGTCGCGACGAACTTGCATAGAGACGCATCGTGACTTGCTAACTATTCGTTATCTTATAATTCGGTGATCGTACGAGAGTCCAACTACAATAATTCGTCTGAAGATAATATATTTTTATAGTTAAATAATTGCTTAAAAAGTTTTAAATCGTGATTATCCTAGACTCTAGTGCTGTTTTCAAACGTGATAGTTATTTTTAATGATTGTGTTGGGAATGATAAGCATGTGACTTATGTTTTCACGTGCAACATTGGACTGAAAGCGAAGCAACTCAAGGATCAGCAGCGGAACACTCGATGAGTTTTAATTCGCATTTAAATTCGCGCCTCTTGCGGCATCTTTTCTACTCTTTTGCATTTGCATCGTATTTTCACAACGTACAGCATTACTTTGTTGACTCTTCTTTTATGATTGGAATATGGGAATCTGTTTAGATACAGGTAAATAATATTTGCTCATCTTTAAGGATAAAGAAAAGTGCGTTGAATTTCTCACAGACAAAATCACATTCAAGCGAGGCAAATAACATTATTTTTTTTGGGAATTTTTATTGCCAAGTATAATTTATTAATGTAATTACTCATTCTAACTGCCCAAATAGTTATCGAATGTGAAATAGAAACATAACGCGCCATAACGTGTCCCACGAGCGTCATCATTGAATATTTAGCAGCCGTTGACGAACCCGCCGCGAAATTCACACATTTAATCCTAATGCGTCAAAGAGAAACATACAAAAAGTCACATATATGGCGGGATACATTGATAGACATATCCATGTGTATTGAAAGTATCGATTGATGGCTGGAGGTACGGGCAATTTGTGCAATAACAACAACAACAACCGCCAAGCATTAGCGCAACAAAAATCAAACAAGTTGCTATGACGAATGGCGGTACTCAGTAATACAAACTTGTATAATTATTGTTAATTCATATTATGCTACTAATTGCATGCAAATGTCATACGTGACAAACGATACCTACTGCAAATAGCGTTTATGATTATCGCTAGTTGAATCAACCAAATTTATTCAAAAGTGTGATAATCGCTACTTGCTTACGCGGTGTCAATATTATAATGTTCACATCGGGAGTTGATAATAAACAATGCACATATTGTATGAATGTATATTAAATGAAGTCCGTTTATTAGTTGCTATTCGTTTAATGTGCGTGTTTTTGCTGGCCATGAGCGGATATCGGGAACGCATTGTCAAGGATTGCGTTTTACTTTTGTTCATGAAATCGTGATGTATTACGATCATAACGATTAGATTTATATAAGTATGTTCAATGCTTTTAAAGTACTTCTATCATAAAATTTAAACGAATTGTCGGGTATGTCATTATCTTAGATTAAAACACGTTAAAGTAGAATCCATCACAATATTATTTTGATTTTTGTTATTACTATCGTAATATTAATAACATCCGCTCATTAATCAGTCTCAAGATATGGTACTTAACTAATTGTTATTTGAGAAAGTTGCACTTACATAAGACACATATTTTTAAAATTAGATTGAAGTATTTATGGTGGTCTGCAAAGTTAAATTTGCTTTATTATTGATTCAACAAAATATTGATTTGATAGAAAACATTTGCCATTGACACATAATATTTTCTTCTATTTTATAGAACTTGAATATTAAAATACTTGATATTATAAAAAATTGAATAATGTACCATTACAATAAAAGGACTTTTACGGATATAAAATGAGGCAAAAATTTTATTTTTCAAATGCAGGATTATGAAATATCAAATAATAATTTGTTTAATTGATTAAAAATTAATCATCGGCAATTCTCAGTCACATTTTAAAGCCACTTAATGTAAGATAAGTAAATCTCGTATGAAATTTTACGTTAATTACTAAAAATCATTGCTCAATATTTGAAATATCATGAAACATTTATTAAAGTAAGTGAATTGAAAAAATCAATATTTAAATAGCTTCCATTACGATTAGTCATTCACTTGCAATAATAATCCACACAATAAAAAGTCACTTTACATTATGGAAAAGTGAAAAGAAAAGAATATTGCATGATTAATTGTTACGCTAATTCGTTCATAACTGGTAACCTTATGTAAGGGTAACTACCCCAATTGAAGAATAAGGGATAACATTGTGGAGCGGATCATGGGCAGCGATTGAAGGTCAAGGCGTTGGCAATCACATCAAGCGACAAAGTCACTTGTCCAGCAGCGAAATGAACAAGCAAGTGCGTGCACGTGTAGAAAACCACGTGTGCCCACACAACCGTCACGAAAACGACGAAAACGCAATGAGCTTTCATCCCTAATCGACCCTAAGTGAACCTCCGCCAACAAAGCGGTAAACGCAACGGAAAACTCGTTTTATTTCATTCCCTTTAGGGAAAAAGCAACGTTTCACAACATTCAGAAAGCGCGTCCGGTCGTTATCGATTCTCACGCAATCGTTTTGCTTGCCTTATCATGACTTTTATTCCATTAGGCTCATACAGAGTACAATACATAATAATTGCGCGCACATTGTGTGTTAGTTTAAATATCTAAATATGCCATAAGCATTAGCAATCATAACTTACATGCATTTACAGCTTTCAAGGTAATTTGTCGTCATTTGCATATCGAAATCAGCAGAGAAAAAATTGCACGTAGAGAGCAATGAATAAAGTAATGAATTATACCGCATAATTTGTTATTTTAAGTCCTTGAATTGCGCTTTATCAAAACCACGTGGCATTGGCGATTTGTAATTTAATATGGGGCTTAACTAACTTTGACTTGGAACCGATTCCTTCAAGTTTTGATTACGAGGTTCCTAATGCACCTTGAGTGTTTCTTGCACGTCATTCACGACTTACAACAGGTGTATTTCAACCCCTTTCATGTGTAAGCTGATCTAAAGTTAGGAACGCAACACGAACATGCTAAAGCTAATAGAAGCGATGTAAATTTAGTTGCATTTTACGTTCGTATTCAGCACTCGGCTATTTTTATTTCGCATTAATTCAGTGCGACTGTTATTTTATTGTTTTGGCACTAAAAGTAGACATTTTCGAGGATTTAATACTATTTTTATCGAAATATCTTTCTTTGCGTCATATTTTGAAATATAAATGCCCAAAATTATTACCATTTTAATGAATAAACCTGGACTGAATTTTCATGAGATTTGTGACACAAACAAAAGAATTAATTATGAATAATTATTTACGTTTCTATTATTGCAGAACAAAGTGATGGTGCACAAGCATTCGAAGAAGGAAGAGAGACTTGGGCACGAAATAGCGCACGCAACCCGCGAACGGTTGTCACACCACCCGACGGTCAATTTCCCATGCATAATTCTAGTCCCGTACAATTCGAAATGCCCAAAGTACCTGTTATATTTGTTTTGGGTAAGTTATTCTCTTTGCAAGTTATAGCTGTTATCCTTAATAATTAAAAACGGTTTGAAATTTTCAGGAGGTCCTGGCAGCGGAAAGGTGACCCACTGCGATAACCTAATGGAGGAGAAGAAAGGAATTATTCATATCAATATGACTGACTTATTGCAGCAATATGCAATTGGCAATGGTGAGTAAAATATGAAAACCACAATATTTATATGTTTACCATCAAAAGCATTATTATCCTGAAAAAAATCCTGCTGTATTCTTCCACGACAGTCATTTATGTCCTGCCATTACATGATTTGTGTCATTAATGTAATGTGGGGTGGGGTGTGTTGTTGTTGTGGAGCTGGCAATTCTGTTTTGCTCGTTGTTATTGTTATCATTGTGATTTGTTGTAACAATGTTAAATCATTTTCTTCGATTCAGATGGTCACAGCAGCCTTATCAATATTGGTAGCATGAGCAACCAAGGTAATTTGTTTGCGTAGCCCTTTTTCTCAGTGAAATTTTGATTCTTAGTATTCAAGTCGAGATATCTACGAATTTTTAATGTTTTACAACTGCTGGCTTTTTGCTTTCGGCCGTCAAAGCATAATTAATATGCCTCAACGTTTTTTATGCAATGTGAATTTTTGATATGGTATTTTTCCAACTTTGATTAAGTGGTATTTATTGCTTGGTGTACAAATAAAGATTTGCAAATAAAGAAGACTAAATTGTAACTTTAATGTTTCAGATATGCATGATTTTGGAATGTTATCGAGTAAAACAGTCACCGAAGTTCTCATGCTGGAAATGAAAATGTCACCAACTGCAAAAACATATCTAGTTTCCGGTTATCCTCGAAATATGCGTGATGTGGTGGAGTATTCCGAAAAGGTGAGCATTTTAAAACTATTCTATCGTCAAGAAATACGGAAGTATTCTGTAGTGAATATTCTTGTAATCGATGCACATGTGCATGATTATTGATTAAAAATGTCGAGCACTTACGGAAAAAAATTAATATGAAAATGCAATGGCAAGCATTATGTAGTTGAAATTGTGTGTCTTCCTTTGGAAAACATTTCAATTTGTCATGAGCGTGTTATCATCCTCAGGAATCAAGTCAAAGTATTCAATTTACTTCAATTTTCTTCAAATTCGTTCCTATTTACTGCTCTTTTAATGGGTAGTTTTCTCAATTAGTTTATCAATTATGTATGTAAATTTGGAGTGCATTGCAACTAGTTTGGAACTTTACTTGATGACGACTTTATTTTCACTCAATTATTTAGCCCTTATGAAGTCGACAGCAACAAATTTTAACTGATAGTTTTAAAAAATAATGATCATTCAGAATTAACATGTTTCAATCAAGTTTTCATTCATCATATTTATTTTGCGGGCGCGCGTAACTAAAATTGATTATTGGAATGAATTCATGAACATGTGAGAAAGATGCATGCTATTCAAACGTGGAAAACGAAGTACAAATACAAGGGCAACGACGCAGTCCTGGACAACATTTTCATCGATTTTTCACGGGAAACGTCGGTGAATCTAATTGATTTATTACATATCTCATCGCCAATATATCTTGCTTTTCTTTAATATATGTATTAACAATAATTCACTATCAATTTGAAACATTTAAAATTACGATTGATTTCCAAGAAAGTTTTCTATTTCAGATTAGTATTTTGATTCCTTATGCAAATTTTAACGGGCTTTAATGTTTACACATGCAAAATTGGGAATAATACATAAAAAGCTATTGGAATTCCATCGGAAAGTAAAATATTAATAAGTATCGAAATTATTATAACGATTGCATGATAAAGCTAATACTTGGAAAACATATATTTCCCCATAAAAATGTGTACTGAATAAATAAAGAGCAAGCATTGTAAGCATTGAACTTGAACGTTGTACGCAAATGGAAAGAGTCTATTTTCCATGTGCTTCGTTTGTCAGTATTTTTCAAACTAGAATAATTTGCATGCGAGTGCTTACGAGCTTTCAACTTACGAGCGTTGAAAATAATAAAAGCATTCAATACCAATTCCAAAGTAGTTTAACGTGCTTACGTGATGATTGTATGGTTGTGGTAACACGCAATCTATATCGTGCAGTTAATTTGCATTTAAAAAATCTCTATAGCTAATTATGGGAGTTTATATTTTTCTTTCATTTGCCATTTTAACAAAACTATTTAAGTAACAATTATTATCGACACTTTTAATACTTTTCAAGCACAAGTTAACGATTTTTAAATCATTAAAATCGCTTAATAACTTAAGAAGTTACAGCAATTTCAAATTTTCCCGTTTGCTAATATTAAACAATTTAATAGCGCTGTTGAATGCAAGCCAAATTAAAATAATAATGCAGAATGATATAGATTAACAACTATTTTAAAGAATTTTTAACATAAATTCTATATTTATTAGTTTTTAAAGTACAATTAATGCTTATTAATTAAACATATAACAATTTTATATAGTAGTAATAATATTACAATGAATACGATGCCATAGCGGGATAGAGCTGTTCAAGCAAATCATAATAGTCTTTAAATCATTAAAATTGGTCCATTACTTTAGAAGTTATAGCGATTTGAAATTTTTGCGGCGAGACCGCCAGGGCAAATTTGGTAGCGCCTGGAAACTCGCATCAAATCTTAATTTTCTTGGTTTTCGAAAGAACCGCAGTCTGAGCTTGCTGCCCAGGCTGCAGAATGGACTTGCCGGAGTCGCGCCTACCTCGGCAATCTTCGTGGCGTCCGCGCGCGCTCGGTACAATTAGGCTACCAGATTGGGCACTATCTGCATACGGCTACTGCACTGGCGACTTTTGGAAGTGGCAGGTGCAACAGTAGCGCTGCACTTGACTCACGTGCCAAGTCGTCCTTGCGCTTATATGCGCAGGTGTACCTTTAGCACGGTACATTTTATTTAATATCTCAGGAACTATCGGAGATATCGAAATAATTCTTTCACTACCAGAAAGCTGATTAAATTTCTGATGATATTTCAATAAATCATGATATTTTGTTGGACAGACTCCGTGCGATAACTTGCCAAAGTTAACGTTTGTTTGCGTGATTTTGGCTTGTAATAAATAAGAATTTTTTTGGAATTCTAATTATGTGTTTATGACTGAAAATTTTATTAGTAGGTTTATTGAAATATTACATGAATTATAGCTGCAAATTAATTTCAAACTCAGAATTTAGATATATTACGCATTTTAAATCTTCCAATTCATTCTTTGTCAATTTTATTTGGTTACAAATATTTTATTCTTTGTATTTCATTTCAGATACAAGTAGTAAATGGTGTTATTTTAATATCATGGCGACAAAAAGTCCTTGAACGTCAAATTGACTATGGTGCCAAATTGGGACAAGTGGTCCTGTCGCTCGCCCGCATGGAGCTGAATAATTTCTATAAAAATGTAATGCCAGTGGCGGATTATTTTGACCAGAGTAATATGCTGATATCGGTCAATGGCGAACGACATCCTGGCGATGTATACAAAGATTTCCGCGCGTCGGTTTTCCGCATTCTGGGCATGCAGGATAATCCTCCAATTTTTTCGAATGGAAAAGTTGCTTCAGTCCCTGAAGATGTCACCATGGAGTTGCCAACAATCGTAATTTATATAAAAAAATGATCACTTGAATATATGCTAATATTATCTTTTTGAATAGCCTGCTCAAGCACCACTACCTCCAGCAATTCCTAAACAACGAGTTGAAAAGTTTACAATGCCTCCACAACGTCAAGATTCACCACGACCGCCAACGCAAGTAATATCTGTGACATCCCAAGAGCTGCCTCCTTCATATCAGTCACCACTGAAACCAGGATGGCCGAATGTCCTGTGGATAATCGGAGGACCAGGCAGTAACAAGGCGACTTTATGTACTCAAGCGGCTAGAGATACCGGATGGACGCATATCAGCCTGGGACGATTACTGCGCGCAACTGCAGAACCCCCGGATCCAAAGCCCGGAAGTGATGCTGCGAAAATACGCGATTGTATTGCGGGTGGTGAGTTGGTGCCTCAAGACATTATTATGAAGGTCATCGAATCTCACATGGCGGCCAATACAAATGCCGCCGGCATTATACTCGATGGATACCCGAGGAATATTATGCAAGCCAACGAATTC
Organism: Aleochara curtula; assembly: GCA_963978815.1. Taxonomy (NCBI): domain Eukaryota; kingdom Metazoa; phylum Arthropoda; class Insecta; order Coleoptera; family Staphylinidae; genus Aleochara; species Aleochara curtula. The sequence goes on from OZ022219.1 coordinate 1,943,430, forward strand.
GAAGCCAAAGTAAGTGTTTTACTTTTTCTCTTTCCTCAGTTATTTTTATCACTAGCCAAACAAATGCCTTAAGAAAAAATGTCTTAGGCAAAGGCGTACAGAAATAGGTAAACTTGAGAAATATTACAAGTAATAAAAGATGTCCTTGAATGCTGAAAAGGCCTTAAGGTATAAATAACAGCACTGCCGTGTTTATGAAAACAAACGTGAATCGATTTAGCATTGAGTTATGCCGAGTTTAGACATTTTAATTTCCTCTTCGAACGCGCACACATTTCTTTTTATGAATATATTACTTACTTTAACTTTTTTCTAATTGCGCACCTCTAGAAACGAAATAACGATCTGTTTGAATATGCTGCGCACAGTTTTGAGTATCCTATAATTTTATCCTCTCATCTATTATTCAATCGGTGCTAGACGCGCAACGACATCAAACACTAGAAATAAAACTTAAACGCTACCTGGGAATTTATTAATTTATTTCTGTTTTACGTTCTCCGTCATTGTTTGGTACGTCTTAGTAAGTCAGCGACTTGCTCAAGTGTGTTATTTGTCGAGCAATTGATGTTATTTGCACGATACTATTATATTAATAATATGTCATTTGCTAGAATAAAACAATTTTCAATTATATCTTGACGGTTCGTACCAAGAAAATGTTTTAACAAAAAGGCCGAATATATAATCAAATGAAACGTCTTTAAATATTACATGCAAGATGTTCTCCACTTAGTCCTTGCACTTATATTTGTCATAGTTTTTCGTTCTATTTGACTTTCCCTCGTTTATCATGCATTTGGAAAAATATTACCCATTAGTTTTAGGAATTTCTTTCGTGTTTTTGATTAATTTTAGTAATTTTTTTTGTATACAACGCATATGTAAATATTATGCTTGTTTCAGTATAAACAAAAACCAACATTGATATTACTCGATTGTTCGAAATTACAATTGGGCAGAGGACGACTTGATGACAGCGTTACCGCTTTCCGAAGACGGCTAGAAATATTCAGGCAGTCGTCCTTGCCAATGCTGAAAGCCATGGATGATATTGGACGTTTAACCATTGTAAGATCCTTGGGTTGTTAATGTTATTTGTATTAAATTACTTGGAAATTTATTTAAAGGTTGATGGTGACACCGATACTGCTCCGGTACAACAAGACTTCCGCAATGTTGTCAGAGAGCACATACAATATCTCAAGAATAAACCACCTATGGCGAATGGTAATGGAATACCTCATGGTAAACCACTACCAAATTCCATACAAAATCCGAATATAATAAACCAAATGACCAATGGTCATGGACCACCTCGACGACAGGATAATATGCAAGTGCAAGACCTAGAAGCTGAGCCAATTCAAACACTCAGCAGGCAGGTTGCTAATGGCGCAAATCACATTGGTAACGGTATCGCGAATGGACATGGAGTTGCAAATGGATACGCGCAGACTCGACTAAGTCAATTGGATCTTGATAGGCAACAAAACATTAGACAAATGTATGGTGAAGTAGGATATATGGATGGTCACATTTAAAAGCAAATTCGTGAAGGGAAGAAATACAGCTTTTTGTACTTTCAACAAAATCTAACAAACAAATCAATCAACGGTGCAATTTATGTGATAAATTTCAATACGGGACTCAATATTTTATAAAAAACAAATAATTATTCATAGGAAACGCGTAGACTCGTAGGAAAAGTACATAAGTAAAAAAGAAAGAACAAAACACATTAAACATCAAGGAAAAATCGAAGAAAAGAAAAACAAATATTTATTAATAATATAGGAAAGATATTTAATAGAATAGTGAAAGCAAAACTTTATAGAAAAAATCGACCATTTAAATAATTACTTCGCACGTACTAGATTGAAATATGCCATCCATCGTAATTGTTTATCGATAAAAGAAGCTTTAATTACCTCGTCAGAATACCTCTCATGATAAGGATTTTTACCAACAGATTACACAATTCACAAACTTGTATGAACAAAATCATCTGCACATTTTCACACAAAAGGACATCGTAATTCAAAGTCATTAATTACAAGAAGGTCACACACATGGACTGCAATTAACTCGAGGCACATTTCATTATCGTGCTCAATCGTGATTCCCACCCTCATTATTTCTATAATTGTCACTGCTGTCTTGTGGCGTCAGGCGACACCCTTGAAGTGCATAATTTTTCAAGAATAGTTGAGAACAACTTGTGTACTTATTCACACTACCCACATTTGCGCACGTGCACTCAAAACTCATTAAACTTCAGTAATAATTCACAAACAACCCAGAAACTTAAGTTACATACTCATTAAGACACATACTCATTGACACATTATTTTAAACATACAAAACGTTAATTCAACCTTCTTTCCCACTTTTATAATACAAGTTAAATAGGCAAGTGCACTTAAATAAGGAAATAAATTTAGCTTTATTATAAGTCCTTTTTATAGCGTTGTTGATTTAGCGATAACAAATTAACAAAATCTAGGTAAAGTCTATATCATTAAAATAATGATGGACCAATTCAAATTTTAGCAACATACCATCAATTACTAATAATAATTCGGTATTTATTCATCAATAATATTCTGATGCAAATATTATTGTATCAATAATTTACAAAATAAGTTGTTACGATAGTTTAATAAAAACCCATTCATGAGGTAGATTTATAGCGAGTCTATTCATCTATTACCTATTCAGTTAATAATTACTCATCTGGCTGTAATTAAAATCCATCTAATTATTAATACATCTGAACGTAACAACATGTGCGCGACTCGGGAAAGCAGGAAAGAATCGTAAGCAGACAGCTGGTGTTTTCACATAGGAAGAATGTGGGTCATCCAACCAACCTACCCATTTCATTTAACATTGAGAATATCGATCGTACAGTTGGCATTCAGGCATTGGGACATTTTGTCCCTCACTGTTATCCTGTAGCGTTCCCTATATTTTCATCCAAATCCTTACGCCTTTCGTCGACAACAAGTCGCGCAGTGCGTTTAATAAAACTACAATAAAGACAACGAAATTGTGATTCGTATTATTTCTACGCTAGAATATTATTACATTTATAAATAAATATCTCCTGATGGACTCTGACGAGGTAAGGTTTTCACTTGTGCTCATGTATTTCATTCTATTTATATTTCACGCTCGTGGATCGCTAAAATCGTATCGTGTGCTATTTTATAAACTAACTTTGAACTTGCTCTATTTTATTAAGTGCCACGTATGTTTTGCCAACAAAAACTCGTTGATTTAGATCATAGCATAATAACATTATTATTTGTCTAAAGAGCATCATTATTTCGATACAATGACGTTACAATGTTCACAGTTATACTGCCATAAATGTCAGTTTGTCACATAATTATTGAATGAAACCATAATTAGTAATCTTCAATGTATAAATTACTTAATCAGCTTTAATATGGCATGTTGTAACAAAGTAAGAAAATCACTCTATTTCTAATTTCTAATAATCTAATCTTAGTTAAACTAAAATTAAAAACGTCACTAAAATATTAATAATACTTATAGTTAGCCAGCGACACTAGATTATTTAAACAGTTATTTCCGTTAGCTTTGCTCAAGCATTGTCATGTTTGTTTCACAAAGTGGTAACAACTAAAAACAGAATCTCTACGTTTTGAATACATATTTGAATCACGTATAGTGCGTGTGGGAGTAAAAATAAAAATAATACTTTGTTGTAATGGTGCGTGTTGTACAAGCTTCTAACTTTTGCGCGTGCAAATATCGCTCATGTTGTGTTTCGCTTCTGAATTGCACGTGATGAGCATTGCGTACGTCCGGCTTGGCGGTCAATTCATTAATAACATTGAAACTAATCTAAGCTGCCGCTAGCCAGCCAACTGAGTGCTTTTTCAATTATTTTATATTTAGTCGTGCTGCTGCATTTCGCACAAACGGTCATTATGAGCGAGGTAAGCACGAGTGGTTTTCAAAACATAATTTTTACTTTAAATCGCGTTATATAATAAAATCATTAAATTTCCATTAAACCCATCCAAAAAAAAGTATTACATCATGCAGATTATTACATTTATTGTATATTTTTTAGGGTAACTCAACATTTAACGTCCCAATTATTTGGGTACTTGGTGGTCCTGGCTCAGGAAAAGGAACACAATGTGATAAAATAGTAGCAAAGTATGGCTTTGCTCATCTTTCTTCTGGTGATTTGCTACGAGCTGAAGTAAGTGTAACGAGCACTAAACAAATACTTTATTTAACAATAATTGCTGCATTTAAGGTAGCCAGTGGTTCTCCTCGAGGAAATGAACTGACTGAAATCATGGCTAAAGGAGCGCTCGTTCCAATGGCTGTTGTTCTTGACCTGCTAAAAGAGGCAATGTTAAAGGTGCAAAAACCAAGTGGCTTCTTAATTGATGGCTATCCTCGTGAGAAAATTCAAGGCATTCAGTTCGAAACTACCATTGCCCATGTGGATGTTGTACTATATTTCGAATGCTCGGAAGCCACTCTAACCGCTCGTCTTCTTGGACGCGCACTTAGTTCAGGACGAGTTGATGATAACGAAGAGACAATCAAGAAGCGCCTTGAAACTTTCCGCACTCACAACGATGAAATCATTCAACATTATGAACCCAAATTAAAAAGAGTAAGTTCAGTACATGTAGTTTCAATATTTTCTATTTTCTATTTTTATAGATTAACGGCGAACAAGACCCGAATGCAATTTTTGCAGAAGTTGAAGTAGCTCTTGACGCTTTAATGAGTGAATTTGCCGCTAAGAAAGCAATACTAGCCCATTAATGAATAAATGATCTAGTCAAATTGTTGAGAGTTTGTTAATCGCACAGCACCAATACGTATTCTGTGCATCCGCTATATATTTTCAAGTCATTGATAAGATAAAGTAAAGTACAAAATTCTGCTGCAATAATTAACTTATAATGTACATAATAATTACAACTACCATAATGACACTCGAAATAAAACGCTAACTGAAGAATTTATGAATTACATCGTAGGTAAATTTAAACTTTTAAACTTTCAAATATTTTATAACTCATCTAGGCATCTATTTTGTTTATTTTTAGGCCTTCTTTTGCGAGTTTTATATGCTCTACACATATCTCTTTCAGCTGGAATAAAATAATTAGATTTACAAAATTTTATTAAAGTAATCTCACCTGAATCATCAAAATCGTCGCACCCTGCATTTAAATATTTACTAAATAATTTGACAGCTGGTGTAGGATATAATTCACACAGTGAAGCTAATTTATTTTTACAATTAACTACCCTCCAAGTGCGGTCATCACTCAAAATCGCACAATCGTCACTTTTAAGCTTCTGACGAGGATGTCCAGGACTCCATGCGCGATATTTATAGCAATCAATTGGATCCCCAAGTGGAGTTTCAAATTTTCCTTCTTGTTCTCGGTCATCAAGTCCAACATAAGCAGCTTTATACCAATCTTCTATTGGTATCAGTAATTTAGCAAGAGATACCGTTCTAACTTCGCTTAAAACATGCGCTAAATCCCCATATTTTGCCACACACTTTTCAATAGCTTCCGAGTAGTTTAATTTCTCTAAATTTAAAGCAAAAACTCCTATTGATTTTATACATGTGGCGTTTTCCAAGACTAAAATTTAAAATGGAATTCACAACTTATTCTTTCAAAATACTCTGATAAAAAATAAGGACCTGAAGCATTTCCATATGAACTATAATAGTCAAATAAACTATCAACAATCAAAGAAGTAAAATTATTCAATTCAGGACATCCAAGGATCTGACAATTCACGTCACTATTTTTACGTAGTTTTCGTGATACTTCGGGAGGACTAAAATTAAACGCTAATGCATTTTTCTCCCTTGCGTATGCGACACATTCTTTCAGTGAAGGTACTGAAATTTTTCCAAATAAACTTGCTTCAGATCGATGACAATTTTTCACTTTATAATACTGTCTTAAACGTGATTCTTGCAGGCAACTGGCGTTTGTAGAATTTACACTAAATATAATAAAAACACAAAAAGACATCAAATGCATTTCAAAACTTAGTATTTGATGAAAACATTATCGTACACGATTAATTTATTACTGGGTGCAGTAAGCTCAGAATTCCTTTTGACAGATAAATTGGCGGATGTATCAGATGTTGAAGCAAAAGTTATTGTTACCTCAATTAACTACAATACAAAGCAAATAACAGTCGAGCTCAAATTACAATTGCATAACTACTTTTTGCGTTATTCATTCATTAGTTTCGCGGTTCCTGAATCGCTAAAAATGCGCACATTCAACGCGGATTGAATGCGTGGAAATATTTCATCTGGTGTCTCTTTACTTGTATCAAACTGTAAACAAACATTTAGTCTCTTATCTCATTACTAGAATTTTACAAACTTTTTCAACTTTGGAATCAAACTGCTGCAAACATTTTTTGATTTGTTTCAAACTGTCACGTAAACGTATTTTCACTTCTGCCTTGGTAAGTGTCGGCATTTTTAATGCATATGAATCAATGACCACATTCATTGAGCATTTTAATATAATAATCACATCAACTGGACCAATTTCCTCAACAAACATATTCGCTTGCTCTGGATTTCTTGGGAATCCATTGAATATGAATCCGGTACTAACAGAAGCTTTAGAGAGCATTTCCTCTTTCAGGATATCTAAAATTATTGTCTATCATCAACAGATTAATTTATTTAACATTGAGTAATTCAATTTAACGCACATTAGGTATCAATCCTTTTTTACGATCCAGATTTTCTTTAATAACGCGACCACGATCTGTTTCATTCGAAGAATGTTTACGTAATAACGTACTAATCTTAATCACATCAAATCCATAGTTTTCTTCCATTATTTCAGCCTGAACATCTCGTCCGCAGCCCATTGCACCCACTAACCAAATATACGGAACTTTTATGCTTTGCAAAGCAGATAAATCATATGATAAACGTTGCATCTCTGGTATCTTAAAAGTGATAGATAAAATGGCATCTTTTTGCGCTTCTTCTTCGAGGACTTCATTACGCAGTCAGGAGGCTCCCGTTTTCCGTTATTATTCCCCATCGCTATTTAAATTACGATAAGGAATAAATACCAAAGCACTTGAAATGGCAATTTTGGTAAATAGAATTTTGATTAAACTACCAAATTAAATTTTCTATGCATCAATTTGTTAACCAAAAGCGTATCTTGACACACACAAATTACAAACAGATTATGAATTTTTACAACTATGCAAAGCCTGCTACTTAAATTTAAAATATTTTTAACTATGATGTCTTGCTGAATTTTTATTATAATTGATTTATTTACAATTTCAATAACTACTATTGGATTTACATTGATTATACTCCGCTTATTTTTCTATTCATTCGTTAATCATTTGTATAATTTATACATGAATTTTATATTTTTGGTATGCTCTTCAATATTGTGGATTTTCATATCAGGATCTATTTCTCCCAATGCTGCGTAATCAATGGCATAATAGTCTTGGAAACCAACTCTGGCAGCAACTTTTTGCGAAATTATTGAGGTAAAAGCCGTAATGCTTGCAGTAATACCAACATGTTTGCAAAGCAATTCTCTTGCATCCAGAATTCTTTCTCCAAGACCATCTCCTCGATAATCTTGCAAAACGAATAATCCCATTGCCTTCATGCACGTCTTCAAGTTGTATTCTTTATGGAAATCACGCTGATGCTCGCAATAATCTATTATTTTAAAAAGCGTGTTGATGGTGTCACCTTGAACCTTGAAGCAAGTGAATGATGAGTTGCAATTTATTTATCACCTAATAATAAATGTGATTTACTTTAGGATACTCTTTGTCATCTGCCTTTGACTCGGTTAATACATTAAGTCCAGCCAATTTTACGTTATTTGATTCATCTTTGGTTAAACACGCAATGCTGTACTTTTCTTCTAGCATTTTTTGCCACATTACTCGAAATTCCTTCATACTCACTGTATCCGCCTTGCAATCTGTAATGACATAATAATATTTGCGCGTTTCGTAATCGCAATTGTAAACATTACATACTTAAGTATTTTGTGGTCGGCTCGTCACCAATGAAATTATTTTCAAGTTGGTACATAATAGCAGGAAACATATCTTCGGTTGCATCCTGAATCCAATACTTTCTGCGAACACCATTAACAACTTTCTTGCCTTCGAAATGGCAATAAACTTTTGGATATTCGCGTTCGGACATTCTTTAATCGCTTTGAACAAACAGATAACGCAGAGCACAAACAACCATCCAACACGATGAACTCGTCAGATTAAACTAAATTGTAAAACAGCCTAATGACGTCTATATATTTGTTGCGCTAAATTTTGAACCAATCCTCCTAACGCATTCACTCAACTGTTATAATAATCAAATGCTGCGCGTGTTTCGATGCGTATGGATATAATGTATAATAATATAGTACATCCTAAGTTGTTTTATTGCAAACCGGTTCGTATGAAATTTCAAGGTTTTGATATTCAAATATTCTATGAGATATTTTCATTGTCAATTTTGCAAAAAAAAGTTCACTACATTCACAGCAACGCATTTATGTTAAAAGAGGCAAAATTGGTTGAATAATATATAAAAAATAAAACATCTACTAGTGGTACAATTTATCAATTTTTGGGGTTCGAGAGTTTGTAAAAGCTAAAAGTGATTAACAAATAAGTAGTAAAAAGAGACATTAATGATGTACATTTTTATTAATATCCCAGAAACTTATAAAATACAATGAAACCAACATTGTTAATTAAAAAAGTACAAAATAAAGTCAGCGATTTGTTAAAACGAATTTATCCTTATTTCAAAAGAACTGCATTCTTCCGTATGTTGAGTATTTCATTAGTTTTATATCAAAAATTATAGTATAATTAGTAAATTGTAATATCAAAATAAACTGTTATGTAATTGTACGTTATATAATTACTTTTGACAAATTATCGCTTATTTGCGATCGATAAATTTAACCAACATACCATTATCAGACTTTAAAATGGCTTCTGAAACCAACATTAATTCATGCCTTGGAACAACTGGCTTTAATTCAAAATTCCTGACAATTTTAGAAATAGTTGATTTCATTTCCATGTAAGCAAACTTTTGCCCAATGCAGTTTCTAGGTCCAGCACTAAATGGAACATAACTGTACGGTGCCTTGCCCAAACTTCTCTCAGGTAAAAAGCGATCTGGGTCAAATTTCTCTGGATCTGGGAAATATTTTGGATCCCTGTGAATTTGGTATGGCACAACAGCAATTGTACTTCCTTTGGGCAGCACGAGGTCATCATCTAACAACAAGGAACACAATTAAAGGCCATTTATAACAATTAAAAATTTATTACTTAATCTTGTTTCTTCGAATGCCTCACGTGCGAAAATTGGAACAGATGGATACAATCTCAGCGTTTCCTTAATGACCGTTTCAAGGTATTTCATATCGGATAAATCTTGGAATGTCAATTCACGTTCGTCATTACCAAAAATTTCCTTTTGTTCTTGTAATATTTTGGCTTGTACTTCCGGATATTTAGCAATTTCAAAGAGTGCAAAACTTATGCCTGAAGCAGTAGTATCATGGCCTTCAAACATGAATGTATCAACCTCTTCACGAATATCTTCATCACTTAACGGCACCCCATTATCAGTTGTCTTAAGGAGAAGATCTAAAAATGCTACTTTTCTCTTTTTACCAAACTCATCTTCTTGTGCAGCATCATCAGTTTGTTTCGATATTTCAATGCGTCTTTCTTTTATCACTTTCATTGTATGTTCATGAAGTATTTTGAGGCATTTCTTTTCTGAACGATAATTCTCTGTGAAGCGATAGAAAATTTCAAATTGTTGTACTGCTGAGAAAATGCGTTCCATAAGTATTCTGCCTATTTCTTTAACGCTATGCACATAGGGTGAGTCTTTGTTCCTGAGGGCATTAACGGACACGCCCATTGCAGTTTCGCAAATTATATCAAGTGTACTTAGCGTTACGTAAGGATATACGTCAACGCATTCCTTGTTCTTATCTTTCTTTATTTCCTCAATTAATATGTTACCTACTTTATCAAAAATGGGTACGAATTGCTCGAGAATTTGGAAATGGTAAGCTGGTGTAAGAAGTCGCCTGCGTTTCTTCCATTTGGGTCCATCGGAAGTGAGTAAACCGTAACCGAGCCATCTGTAGAAAAACTTATATAGCTGAGATTTTTCCAGTAATTTAGTGGAACTTAGAACTTTTTCAATAACATCATAATCGGAGATAATTATGAACGGCAGAATACCAAGCCATATTATAGATATTTTTCCATGTTTTTGAAAAGTATCTTTCAATACAGGAATAATATCTGAAAAGTACGCAATAGATCACGCCTTTACATTAAATGTATTATATTAATTTATTAGAATAAATTACCTAAAGTATTCCTGAAGAGAAGAGCATTGCCAACAATTGGCAAAACAGTTGGTCCCTTTATAGATTTAAAATACTTATCAAAACTGCGAATATAGATATACCAGGCACCAATCAGTAGCAGTACAATTGCGATAACACAAAATAAAAATGTAAAGAGCAACATTGCCGCGTAGTTGCGATTAACAACTAAACATTTACACTGCAGTGCATTACATCTTATTGCAAATATAAATAGCGTACGCAGTTTGAAACGGCAATGTCTTACCATAGCGATGTATGCATACAAAACGCGTGCTGGACAAGGTCATCAACTCATCAATTTATATAAGTATTAATTGAAGTACATATGTAAATCAAATGCAATTTCACGCCAACGTTGACACATTATCAATATAAAAGCAATATGTATTTAATGACTTGAGCAATGATACCTGCATATTAATTCTATGGTTAAATGGACTTTGTTCTTGATTCCATTTTGGTCGTAATGAATACATAATGAATATTATGTATTGCACATTAATTTAAAGTTATATTTAATTTTATTCCGGTCCTCCTTATGCTTACAGGACGAGGCTTGCTTGCTGTCTTCCGTTGCTCTCGTACTGAAGCTTCAGGTATTTTCCAAAGACTTTAGTTATATAGTGTATTGACTTCGAAATCCAGATTTCCAATTTAAACAATTCAGCTTATAAAGGCAAGATCAAATTTTGCTGTAGCAACAGCACTCCGTAGCCTAGTGGTATAGTCTACGGATGTGATCCGAGTGTCTCGAGTTCGATCCTCGAGGAAGTCGACTTTAATTTTAACTTTAAAATAATGTTGAGCAGAGATAGGCAAGATCAAATTTGGCTTTTCTAACACATTTCATAGTCTAGTGGTTTAGCCTTTGGAAGTCATCTGAGTGTCTCGGGTTCGATACTCGGAATAGGCAACTCTATTTTAAATTTAGGTACAATTTAAACCAATTGAGACTACAAGGCAAAGATCAAATTTCGCTAAAGCAACAACACTCGATAGCCTAGTGGTACAGTCTATGGATGTGGTCTGAGTATCTCTGGTTCGATCCCTGAGAATTGCAACTCAAGTTTATAAGTTTTCAACTACTTGTACGCTTGAGGGGCCCCAATGGACTTGGCTGTATGTCCAATGGGGCCCCTCGGGCGTACAGGGCCCCCATTTTTAATTTTTGAAGCCCGTACGTATTTATGATCGTTGTCTGAAAACCCACCCCAGCTTCGCTCCCCGGCAGGTTGCTTGTCGACCAGCTCGGTCGCTGTCCGACTAGCAACTGCCTCCCCATTCCCGATTTTCGTTACCAACAGACCTCGGTTTGTGACGTCACCCGGAGGTGGTTGCGCCCCCCAACTCGGCAAGTATCGGACTTGGAATTATTTTCCAAGTACTTGATTTGAATTGTTTTTCAAGTACTTGAGAAGTGCCTCTGCCTGAGGCCAAATGGCTGAACTAACAGCCGTTAGAATTGTAAATTTGTGAAAAATATGAGACACCAGGATTCGAACCCGGGATCTCACGGTTATTGGACATATGTTTTACCACTGCACCACTAACTGTCTTATTGCAACTGAATTAAAACATATATTTGAATACAAATTGTGTTCTCAATTACTTAAAAACTTCCCGGACCACGACATGAACCTGCGCTGCCTGTGTCATAGTCAACGACTCTACCCATACCGCTAACTACTGCCTTGGCTACAATAAATGAAAACTTATATCTTACTTCATCACTGAATCAAATATATTTAAGGGTCTCCAAACAAATTCCCAATCGCAAGATTGCTAAAGATCTAATCGAGTGCGTGTGTCTCATTCTGTTGAATAAGAACCTGGGGTAGGGTAGACATATATTTGGACAACTTATAGTTTTTTAAATATTTATTATAATATAGATTTGTACATTATTTTAATGTTTCATTTATAAATAAAAATTATACACTATATATGTAGTATCCTATCTCTTGAATAAATTAAATAAATATTACTTCAAACTTTGTTCTTGTGCCCCACATATCCAAATCTAAATCCTCATTGTTCCATCCCTTCCTTACGAGCGTATCATACAATCGACGACCAGAATTATTTTTTCAGTTGAGATACTCGACGTTTACCCAAGTTGCATAATTTGTAGTAGCATGGGGCAGCATCTGCAACATCTGTCGTTTGAACAACAAAAAGACATGCACAAGTTAGAAAGCAGAACAGAACAAAACGTAAGTACAATGCATAAAATAATAAGAAGCGAGGTAAAAAAATACTCAATCAAAATACAAATAATCGTAATTACTATAGTACATAAATTTCTAAAAAAGATAGTCAAAATTAAATCTTTATGAGCACTTATTCATTGCATTTGCCATTGCAAATAGGCTTACATCTGATCGACCATTAATTAACAATGTGAATTAATACACAATAACCACAATTCGCATCTCTATAACATGCATACAAACAGGTATAATTGTTACATACATGATTTGTACGGGTCGTCTCTTTTGTTGCGATTTTCGCTTGGATGGTTTCCTCGCAAATCATTTTCCAGCATCTCTGAAACTTGCTTAAACATCAATAGATTCCTGTGCAATGAATCAATTAGTTGTTGATCAATCTGCAAGCAAATCAAACAAATAACATACTTAATTCCTACATAAAATCGTAAAGTAGGGAAACAAATGATTGATTAAATTTTTGTCGCCAAAATTCTTGCGTATAATCAAAACTATGTTGATTTCGTGAAAGGCGTATTATGAAACATAAAATCTTTTGAGTACGCACCGTGTTTACATTCCATTACATTTATGAATTGAACGCTATTATTTCTTTTCTGTATTATATGCCGTCATTATTTGTTAAATGTAATCATTCATCAGCTGTTTGCTAAACGTTTTATGGCTAATAACTACTCGTTATTAATTTCATCGCCAATGCTATGGAATGCAAAACAAGTAAATGCGAAAAAGTACACAAGAAAAACCGAGTTAATGTGTCAAGTTCAATTGTTTTTGCGCACTACGCAATTCTTCGCTTCTCGTCGCAATAACGCAATGTCTTCCTAATCTGCGCGCAAGACACAAAATAGATGAAATTAATAATTATTATTCTCCCACAATAATAACAAACTACCGATTAAAACTATAGTTTGTTGATTAAAAATCAATGCATAAATATCGCAACTCGGTCTTTTAGGTTTTTGTTTAGTTTCAGCGAATCTCCATTTGATTTCGCAATCGTCTATTGAGTGCAATATTTATGTGCTCACTTGTTTAATTTCTGTAATATTGCATACATTTGTTATATTTTGAACTTTAATCTATTATGACATTAAAACTCGCGCACATTTAAATATCAAATGTGTAAAACTTACATCTTCATCGGCGTCGACATTGGATGATTTGAATTCGAAATCATCTGAATTCCGATAGTCATCTGCGATCATATCAGGATATTCATCTGAGCGGCTATCTTCCTGCAGAATGTTTTCATAAATATACGGACTTCTTGGATTAAACACGCGTCCCCATAAATTATTGTTGTTGTCGTTATTTGAAAATTTCAGAGGATGCAATTGCGGCATTGCATTGACACCGCACAACAGCGCGAGCGCCGAGAGCGCAAACACGATTTCGATAAGCGGTAAACGGTGCGCGAACATGTTGGAGGCTTCTTCTTCTTCTTCCTCGCGAATAATTCTTATCACTGAAGGGCGGCAGGTCTGTATGCGAGACCAGCAGCTTACGAGCAACCTATTTATACGCGTTGGAAACACCTGAACTTGTGCGCACACCCGCCTACCGTGGCGAATTGATGCGTGAGCAAGTGGGAGTCGATTTACACAAATAAATGTAAAATCTATTTCATTAACAATAACTTATTTCAGATATTGTTATGGAAGTGTATGCAAGAGGTTGCGCCACCGCACGCGCAAAAAAATATATAACAAAATTTCGTTTTTCCAAAACGACAACAACATTATCTTACGCCAGAGCATAGCAACACAACCGTAAATAAACTATATAAACTAAATGCAAAAGAGCGCAGCTCGCAAACTATCTTCGAGTGACAACCGAAGAAGAGAGGAGCTTAGTGCTATTTGCAGTAACTACGCAGGCACTTCTGCAAGAGCTTACAGAAAAAAACTGTTAACAAAGGGTAATATTGACAAAAGGAAAACAGCTACGAGCATTTAAGCTGTTGCACAAGAAACGTGACTGAAATCATGCACAAAATCAAATACATCGCGTTGTTTGCAGTGTTAATGGCTTGTGCACATACAGGAAAGCAAGAATTTTATCAAACGCTGAAATATTTACATATTATGTTTTGTCATCTACTTGAATTAATTAAACGTATTCCAAATATTGTTTTTTAATAAAGGTCCATGTAATGCAAGATAACATTAAATTTAACGCTTTTTAATTAAAGATGAAAATAATGGCCTATTCGATGCGTAATAAAAAAGCACACACTTTTATTGCAATTAGGCCCCTGAAATAGAGTTTGTTGCGAGCAAAATTCAAAACATACAAGTGTATTGGCAATCAATATAGTTCATATCAGGTATACGGTAATATGTAATATTAAACTGTTATTAATAAGTTTGATTGATCATTGTTGCAAAAGTACCGCTTGCATGCTGACATCCGAGTATTAGTGATAAATTTCGACGTATTAATCCTCCTAATACTTCAATATTCATAATTATGTTTGATTTCAGAGATAAAGCTAAAGTAGGTCGTTTTTCTTTTACGTTATTAAACGGACATGCTATTACTGAACAAGGAATAAATATGATACTAAATACTTCGTTTTTACACTGTTTGCGCGCAAATCCTACAACTTTGCGAAAACTTTAAAACTAATTTTAAAGCAAACTGATAGTTGCAATTGTCTATGCGTAAATTATGTAAACTAATTGTATGTTTTTATTCATATTATTACATTTGTAGATTACTAATATCAATCAATTAGTATCAATTTTCAATGCAAACTTTTATTCGTTTTTTATAGGACTGGTGGTATAATAAAGTCTCATTATACTCAAAACTTTGAAGACTATTTACTTCGCGAACTTGTTGATACTTCGTAATAAGTAAAATGATCCTTTTTGTAATAAAAACCACATCAAAGGCCATCAACAGTTGTTAAAGTTAACGCTTAATGAAGAATCTAAAATCAGCAAAGTAAAGAATTATCCAATATGTCCATTCGTCATAGCATGAAGTCCTAATTTTGAACAAGAAATTATATAATAATTGAATTATTATTTGAATATGAATAATTGAATAAAAAGTAATATTATATGTACCACATTACTCGTCAATATGTCTAGTATATAAAGTTTTGTGAGGTTACTACCGATCAGCTGATATTTGTAAACACTGCCAGGACCTTTAACTACTAACTCTTACACATAACAAAACAAAATAAGTCCATATTTGTAATATCGTGTAATTGTATTTGTTTTAAATGTTTGCCAATCTTAGTAAATGTGCTACTCTAGGAAATATTATTCCAAAAATTAGTGGTGAGTATACAGACCTTATTTAAATGTAGAATTAATGTTTTAACATAATTGTAGCTGCAAGTGTTGGCTGCAGAACTTTTCATATTCCTTCAAAGCAACATTATGTATTACCTCCTTTAACAAAATACATAAATCTAAATTATATTGCCAAAAGAAATCATGCAATGGATAGGATTAAAAGGAGTTACTTCCTGCATAACTCAGTATTGAGTTCAGGGAATGACATGCTAAAATTGAGCTATGGCTCAGGAAAGGGAATACCTAAATTAGCTAGTGAGAAAGAAGTACCACCTACAACATATAAAGAGAAATTGAAGCAAGCTGTATCTCAATATGGTTCAACAGTGATTGTATTTCATATCTCCATTTCTCTAATGTCACTTGGATTATGCTACATGGTAGTTGCAAGGTAAAATCAAATATTAGTGATGATTTAAACTAGCATTGTCATGTTTTTCTAATATATATTATAGTGGTTTGGATATCTCACTAATTCTGGAAAAATGTGGTCTCTCTGAAAAGTCTATCAATAAATTGGCGTCTTCATCAGGAACTTTTGCAGCTGCTTATCTCATTCACAAAGTGTTTGCTCCCATTCGTATCACCATAACATTAACATGCACACCATTTATTGTGAGATATCTACGTAAAATAGGATTAATTAAGAAGGCAATTCCACAAAAGAAAATTGAAACTCCAAAAAATACAAAAGAAAAGAATAATGAATAATGGCCAACTTTTTCGTCAAGTGTGCATTTAAGTATCATTTTATCACTATGGGTAACAATAACGATGCGTTTATAAAAAATTATGAAATTGCAATATATCATAACAATTTATATCAACAATATACTGTAAATTTGTGATAACGTAATAAACAATTAATAAAGGGCAAACAATATTGATTTATAAATCAGTCTATAATTTATATCTATTATACAATTTACGATTAAAAATCGTTTAATCATCGAAAGTCTAGCCACGCTTGAATTGTAATACGTTAAGTATAAAGTTTTATAACTAATGGCTAGTATCCTCTCGATTATAAAATAATTAGTTAAGTGACGATCGACTAGCATTTAGAATTGCTCTATTATTATTCTCTCTATGAATAAGTCTTTTTAATGTCCTTATTGCTTTTAATCCAACCTATCAAACCGATGATAATGAAAATACCTGATACACATATATGGTATATGCCATATGAAAGAAATTGATTACGTGGCGATAAAGCTAACCCAATGCCTTTGGTAACAAATGCAAGTGTCAAACCAGTTTGCAACACTAATGCTAAGAACATATTCAAACCGAAAACTAAACCATAACTATCCTCGAGTATTCCTTTGGCAATTTCTGAGCTTGCTATTGTTATCATAAAGTGATAGATAGCACAATAGCCAATGTAGCAGGCATAACTTATTTTAACTTCCGTTGTCTGCGAGGCCGTCAAAATAATACTGGCTGCAGTTATGGCACATATTGATAAAAGTAATTCCCCTTTTTGTCGCCAATCAACTTTCAAATATCCTCCAAATATAGCACCTAAAAATCCTAAAATTGTGGCGCCTGCTTCAATGCCACCATTGTACATAATTGGATTCGGCACGTTCACTTGAATTTCGGTCCACAAGGGTTGGACGTACGTTTGAACTTGTATAAACCCTGCTGTTGTCAAGGACCACCACATTGACCATTTCAATACATATCGTTTGGAAAAGCTGCCCACGAAATGCGACTTCATTAACGAAAATGCATTTCGATATTTCGAGGGCGTCAACATGCGCTGTCCACTTGTTTGATGAAAATATATTGTCCTTTTGACGGGCGGTAGGAATAACGACCAAACCGTCGCCAGAACCATTGCTAAAATGAATAAAAACCATTAAGTGAATACTACATACAACAATTTAATATTAATGTGGAAAGATGGATGTTTCATTCATTTCAAACCTTCTTTTGTGGGCTACTTATTTAAAAAGCTATTAACGAAACAATAAATTGTGCGCTATTTAACTCATCGAATTACATATAAAAACTCACCTCCCAATGATATATAATTGAGCTCTTTATAGTCCATTATATCGCATGACACGAAAACTTGTCCCAGTATACTTGACATTGACCTACCCGCAAGAATTGCGGCGCGTGTGTGGGAACTCACTTCTTGGTAATAATCATTTTCCACTTTTGCATAAATGTACGTATAGTACGCAATTTCCGTCGCCATGAAGGCCCCATATATACTCTAAAATTATACGAAATTAATATAATAATAATAAATATATCTTGATAAATTGACACAAATAACAAACCGACAAAAGTTTATAAAATTCATGAGTATTTATCGAAATTTACTACTGTAAATGTGTACGTATAACAAGAGTGGTAAACATTTAATACTTTCCTGATTGGTAACCACCACTAAGCAGTGGCAAAGTAGGTTACCTAGAATAATTAATGCATTTCTCTAATGTCCCACCGTGAATGCAACATATGGTTTATAGACAAATCTCGCATTGAATTACTACTAGGAATTCTTTGTTTGCGCGAATAAATAAAACATAAATGATTGATGGACACTCTAACAATGCATTAATAAACTTTTAAATATTTAGTGTGACTAATCTTTTTGTGTATAGATTACCAATTGAAATAATGAATTTTGCATATTGTTTATGAAAAAGCATATCCTCCGAAATTATATGTTTTTATAAAGCATTCATTGTACGTATCAATAAAAATTATTTATTCATGCGCACCTATTGCTTTTAATATCAAATAATCCCATAGAATAAAGCACGTTCGGTGTGCAATTAAGAAGTTTCAGGTATGTTAAAAGGTCCCTGAGTCATTTCAGATGAAAATTTTACGCGCACGTGGTCGTTCAGGCAAATGTTCCGCTTACAGCGCTTTGAAAAATAAACTTAATTACTTTCATTGATTTATAATTTTATCGGCTCTTCTTTAACTTAATCTATTTCTAAAAAATATATTAATAATATTTTTATCGTTTGTTATTTTAAATAATTTACTGATAAGCATATAATATTAAAAATATGCGCAAATACGTGGGGAACTTTTCTAATCGAATGTGTTATCGCGACTATTTAGATCGCCTTTACTGCATTTTTCGTAGTAAACCAGTTGAGATTCTATTAAACCACAGAATAATAATTGTTCCTATTAGATTATTTAACAGCCCACGTCACGTTTGCGTTGTGCAATGATTCGATTGCACATTAAAACGCATATTTAAATTATTTATTCCCGAGAAGCGTATCGACCAATAGGTTTTCGGATTACTCTTTTAATTGACTATGAATTTTCAATAACGCCGATTGTTTGCAATCAGTCGGAAATTCACCACGTCACCGGAGTGATTGCGTCACGAGGGAGAAATAATCCAAGGACGGAATGCATTAAATTTTCAAATTCTCGCAGGGACCTATTTCTTTGCACGCTTCAAATGACGATAACGATGAAATTCGTTGGTCAATAATAGATGCGAGATCTTGCAATTGAACCATATAAACTGGCAAGTTTGTCGAGTGACGCAAGCGGTGTGTACAATTAACGCCGACGATGATTTGCTCTTAGCATAATATATTTTTAGACCAATTCGTTCCGAAACGAGATTTGTCCTTCAAGTTTTGTCCAATGTTATTTAATTGAGTCCTATTATTGAGACATGATATAATATTCGAATTCAAATTAATCAGATTTTATTAACCACTGCATTGGTGCCTCTAATATAAAATCTGCGGTATTATATTAAATAGCAAACAGGTGTAATAACATACCATTCATTCATATCCCCATTAACTTAAACCAGTAGTTTGCGAATTACTCAGATTTAATTCTGTATTATTGCTAGTTTCTACTTAGGCAGACAGCATGCTATGAATAAATAAAGCATTCAACAATCAACACAAAGATACGAAATGCGAAAGCATGCAAAGTGGATTACATGATGAGAAAACATGCATGAACATTACTAGCATGCATTGCGTGTTAGTGCACGATTTAAGCACATTTACCAATAACAAATAACATCCCAATTGTAGCATAATGGAATTAAAATCAATAGTAAAAATTTCAATAAAAATGCAGCCCAACTCAAGCATTATAAAATAATCATGCGTATTGTACTTGAAGTCTGTAAGCTACCTGTACACATTAAACAATTGTACACTAAACAAATATTCAATAAACGGATATTGCCACTCGATACAAATTTATCGAAAATTCTTTCATGGGAGGCCAAAGCATACACCTGCCTTGTTTGTTTCGGTTTACGTATTTGCTTTCAAACTATCTAACGTATTCAAAAAAATTCCTATACAATAAATCGTGATGGAAATTCATCAAAGTGCAATTGATTTACTAATTCAGTTGTTTTCCAGGCTATATAATTATCTACTTGCGAAGAAAGTACATACTTATTCAGTATATCTACAACTGATATAAAGAAACAAACAGGTGTAAATGGCTTGCTCAATAACATCATTACGGTGAAAATTTCCATAACAAATTACAAACACGATTCACGGTTGACAGTAATTCAGTAATCCTCCCCATGCTATTATCTCCTCCAACTTAATTCCTTCAATATGCAAATTCAAGTGTACTTCAAATATATAAAATACCATTATCCTGACCTCCATGCATATCAACTTGCGTATAATTTTTTCAAATTAAAATTTCAAGTGCCAGCTAAAAACTAACTAATGTACTTTCAGGTTCAAGTTCTATTATCTCAAATTGCAACAATTTGTAATAAACTATGGAGTTTTATTCGAATTGAACAAAACAATTGACTATAATGCTTTCAAAGAGGCCTTGCCGATGATCATTGTTTATGTTTGCTTACAACTCGTAATATTATCATTCTCATTGAATATCCATCAGAAAACAAAGGCTTCGTTAAATTGTATGTATAATAAACATAATGACAAGCCTAAAATAAGGCAAATGCACATGATTCATAAAAGAGGCAAGTTTTCCGGTTAAACACACAGGAGAATATTTATCATAAAATAGATATTCTCACCTCAACAATTTGTAGAGCCACTAACGATGTTGTCCATATCAGCATACTCCATATCACGCATCCACAAAGGCCCAGTATAATAATTAATGGTTTATACCGGCTAATGTCTGTGATGAGGAAAACGATGAGCAAAAATACTAAGTAACTATACGTTGCCACTGGATACACTTCATGTGTAATCTGTGCCTCGGTCAGATTTCGCCATGGTCCGATGAGATATTCATAGATGAAGGGCTCCGATGGCCGGAATTCTTTGATAAATCCGAAGATGCACAACATGAGCGATATCTTTAACCAACTGTTCATGCTGTAGTATCTTGCCCATTTGTCCCATAAACCACTGCACGTAAACTTGGACATTGTTGGAGGATAAATCGCGTGCGAAAACTGTTTACGCTAATACTATTATTGATATGCGTTTATTTGATTGTTCAATTCACACACGCTATTTGCTGTTGTTAGTTTATAACAAAAAGATTTATACGCTACTCGCAAATCGCGCTATTTTCTATCAAATGTTGTCGATACATAGTAACAGTGTACACGGCGATAATAAAGATAATAATTGAACGTACGAACCAAAGCGTTGTGTAATACTGGTCGGCGCAATACTGTTCGTTTAGTTGTGGACACCTCACGCGGAATTATATCGCGCGACAGTTGTGAAGCGTTTGAACATTTTGAAATCACCTTTAGGTTATATTTTTACTTCGTACAGTCGCACCCCTGGTAATGCACTCCAGGAGAAGTTCGCGCTTGCGTAGCAATCTGGCAACGTTGTGGATCCCCACTAGAGTCTATACGATTTGGTTTGTTGTTTCGCCATATGATTTGTTATGAGTAATTGAATTAATAACACACTATGTGCGTGGTTCGATGTGGGCTTGCTGCTTTGTGTGTCTTATCAACAGGGTCGAGTAATGTTTTGTGATACTTCCGTATAGTGGCATTTAAAGTTAGCAATCGTAGCATTATAAACATATGTTTTAACAGTAAACAGGGCAAAATGATCGCTCCAGAAGTTGGTTCAACAAATTGCGATTTGAACGATAAAAGTCCGTTGGTTAATAGTGGCCGATCATTCATTAGACGTATATCAGGCTTATTGTCACGGCGTGATCAACAATTGAATAATTCAGAAGGAGGCGGATATGTCGAGTTTGGTTCAATGACTGAGCAACCAGACACAAGAACTCTTGGAGTTTTTGCTGGCGTCTTTAGTCCTGTGACTCTATCAATGTTTTCTGCATTAATATTCCTACGAATGGGTATTTATGCTCTTGATGGTGTAATATGTATGCATAAGATTCTCTTGCTTTTAGGATACATTGTTGGAAATGCTGGACTTCTGGTTACACTATTACAATTTGTAATTGCTTATGCAATATTAATATTTACAGTGTCCTCTGTTTGTGCAATTTCAACAAATGGTGCTGTAGAAGGAGGTGGTGCTTATTGTATCCTTGAATATTTGCTCTATCATTTTGCTTTAAAATTAAACCAATTTTCTTAACGTTTTGTACAGTTATGATTAGTAGAACACTTGGACCTGAATTTGGAGGCTCAATTGGCACTTTGTTCTTTCTGGCAAATGTAGTAAGCAGTGCATTGTGTCTTTCTGGATGTGTAGAAGGCATCGTTGAAAATTTTGGACCTTCAGGTATTATCACAAGCTTGAAGTGAAGATAAACTAATTCTCAATTACTTTGCAGGCTACCTATTGCCTAACTTAGTACCTGATGGCCGCTGGTATCAATTCTTATATTGCTCTGGCATCAACACACTTAATCTACTTGTTTGTCTCATTGGTGCCAGTATGTTTGCCAAAACTTCAGTTTTCATTCTTATGATAGTATGTGGGTGCCTGAGTATAACGTTCTTCAGCTTCTTTTATCAAGGCCCGCTAGAAGTGAACATCCCGTCCAGTAACGTTGAGAACATAACAATTGCGAATTATACTGGCCTAAGTTCCGCAACGTTGGCAGAAAACTTATATCCGCACTTTGGTACAGACTACACATCAAAGGATTCATTGGTAACATTTGGATCTGTATTTGGTGTTCTCTTCTCTGGAGTAACCGGAATTATGGCTGGCGCAAATATGAGTGGAGAATTGAAAAATCCGGGAAAAGCTATTCCCAATGGAACTTTAAGCGCTGTTCTTTTTACCTGCATTATCTACATTGCCATGTCGTTTTTAACAGCAGCAACTTGTAGTTCGCAATTACTGCATTATAATTATTTATATCTGGCCGGTATTAATGTTCTTAAAGGAACTGTTGCGTTGGGCTTGATAACGGCCACATGGTCAGCAGCTTTAAGTAACGTTATTGGCGGCTCTCGAGTTTTAGAGGCACTATCCAAAGACCGAGTTTTTGGTGAGTTCTTAATTTTGCTTTCATTCCAAATGTAAAGTAATATGTTTTTTCCAGGATCGATTTTAAATTTCATCTTAAAGGGTACTTGGAATGGTAATCCCATAGCAGCAGTAATATTTTCATGGTTCTTAGTTGAAATTGTTTTATTGATTGGATCTCTAAATTTAATCGCTCAACTTAACTCCGTGTTATTTTTACTAAGTTATCTGGCCACAAATTTATCATGTCTAGGTAAATACACAACGTGCACATGCTTACTTCATATAAGAAATAATTCATTGTAGGTCTCGAATTGGCTAGTGCGCCGAATTTTAGGCCACAGTTTAATTATTTCAGCTGGCATACAGCATTCTTTGGTCTTTTAGGGACTGTGATTATGATGTTTGTTATTAGCCCAATTTATTCAGCCATCAGTATACTGATATGTATTATACTTGTCATCTTTTTGCATCTGTTCTCGCCCTCAAAGGAAATGCAATGGGGCAGTATAAGCCAAGCTCTGATTTTTCATCAGGTAATTGCTACATTGTTTTCAATGTCTTATACTAATTGTGTTAATTCGCAGGTACGGAAATATTTACTGTTATTGGACTCTCGAAAAGATCATGTTAAATTCTGGAGGCCACAAGTTCTACTCCTTGTGAACAGTCCTCGAACTGCATGTCCGTTGATCGACTTTATAAATGATTTGAAGAAAGGTGGACTATACGTATTAGGCCATGTTGTAACAAGTGATCCGAATGAGGAAGGCCCTGATCCCACAATAGAGAAATTTCCGCACTGGCTGAATTTGATCGATCACTTAAAAGTCAAAGCATTCGTGGAGTTAACAGTGGCAAATGAAGTACGCACAGGATTGCACCACTTGATGAGAATTTCTGGCATGGGGGCTATGAAACCTAACACAGTCGTCTTGGGGTATTTAGATAAGCAAGAGCCTATTGACTTTCTAAATAGGTAATTCATTAATTCCTCGTGCATCTAATATCTTAATCGTGTCTATTTGTAGCGTGGGATCTTCTTATCAAAGCACCGAATTTACTGATGACATCTTCTCATTGTGTGATGCGAACGCGTACAATTTAAAAGCACTTGAATTCGTACAAATGATGGGTGATGTTTTGCGCTTTAATAAAAACCTGTGCTTATGTCGCAATTTCTACAAATTGAACAAAACGCTCAACTTCGAGAAGCAATACATTGATGTCTGGCCTATCAACTTATTGAACCCTACCGAAATGAATGCGTTTGATGTAACGTCGCTATTTATGATGCAATTGGCCTGTATTGTAAACATGGTATCCCACTGGAGTAAATTAACGCTACGCATTTGTGTGTGTGATAAGAGTCGAACGTCTACATTCGAAATGAATACCGCGGCTCAACAGAATCATATCGATAAAATTAAGCGACTCCTATACATGCTACGAATTAAGGCTGAAATCTATCCGGTAGTTGCTTGGAACGCAGTGTTTGAATTGCAAAGTCGGTCACATGAAACATATCTTACTAGGTATAATCGCAATCTACAAATATCGAATGTGACTCATCGAATTTTTGTTTCAGTTGTAATGAACTAATCAAGCAAGAGTCGCAGAGCACTGCTGTTACTTTTATTTATCTCCCAGCGCCTTCCACAGTGTCCGAAGATGCAGTGCCTTACCTAGAAACACTGAATACGATAACCGCCAATTTGCCGCCTACAATGTTAGTGCACGGAGTCAGCATTGTCAATTCAACCACGTTATGAGAAGAAGTTTGCCGCCCATCTCTTCCGAGCAATACATATAAAAAGTATTATCATATTAAGTAAAATGAACAATTACGAATTCCTGTGATCGCACCAGAAAATATATATGAATTTATTTTATTACGAAAAAAAACTATGGTAATCATAAGAATTTTAAAAGTAATTAAGCGAAATAAAGTAACTGCATTTCATAGAACTATTTAACTGTCTCTGGTTCTTTGGCTTTTTTTGAAACAAATTCCTTAATCTTTTGGAGTATGTTTTTCTTGCTGTTAATTTTTAATATTAGTCGTTTGGTTGTAATATTATGGAATGGACCAAATGCCAAAGCAACAACAGTACATGCCAAGCAAATTACGTTATACGGCATACTGAAATCTGGCGTAGGCAGTGTAATAATAATACTTTCTGTACGAATTTGAACTAAATATCCGCTTCGTGACGCATTGAACGAATCCATAAATAGCGACGCATCTTGTGGAATTCCAGTGTAATTTTTAGCAAGAGGAAGCATTGCTGAAACGATTGCTGACCCAACGTAAAAGCCGTGATTTGCGTCTGGTGGATATTCCTGCCACTTCAAGAACACGAAATCAAAGTCAATGGTTATTACTGTAACACTGCGTGCAGGAAGAGTCAGAGCAATTTCTAAATTGTGTGCTTTTTCACGCAATTTTCCTGGTTTGTAAATTAATTTTAGCGGTTTTTGTTCAACCCCATTAGATTCAATTTTCATAGTATGCAAGTAGATTGGCATGTACCACGGCAAATTCTGTAGGACCACCACATCTAATGGTGCCCAGTGATTGTTGTGGATTTTTGTCACAAGACCCCCATTCTGTTGGCCATATCCCGTTTTGTATTGATTTGCATAAATCGGCGGTGGAATATTGATACTATATACTTGTTTTTCTGTATATAAAATGCTGATACTCAATGGATTTGAGTGTTTTCTGTTATATTTAGCATATAAGTTTTCAGTGCCCCCTCTATAGCTGGTTATCACTTCTTCAGGGGGTGGTGTTAACTCAAATGGTATTGAAGCATTACTTGTTAGTTCCACGTAAATATTGCTGGTCTCTGCCAGTGGACATGAGGCAAACATGCCTTGCCCAAATAGTTTTACAAATGACCAATTCCTTGTGCCAATTATTTTGTGGTCATATACAAGATCAACAGTTTGCTTAGCCTCTAATGCCATTGTGTTACATTCTTTTGTCCCACATATATTTCTTAAATGTAAACCAACACTGTGATATTGCGTATTGTGAATGAACCCAGCATTTAAGAGCTGGGCCAAGCCAGCTTTTGAGTCACAGGGAAGTAATTTCTTCCAAGGTGTTAGGTTCTCTGTACAGACAATTTCCCTAGGCAAGGAAGCGTATCGTAAAAGCGTTGAGTTTGTACTAGAGACTAAACCTCTTGGTCGCAATGAGATCTCAGGGGATATGCTGTTTGAAGTGTCAATGAAATTTAGAGATGAGCAGAGAAGACCTGATAATGAATTAGCTAATGCCACCCAATTCTTATCAACGTCTATAGTGTCGTCTTTAAACCAAGCCCATACTTCAGCCCCAGGTGCAGCATCCAACACTGGATAGCCCCATGTTTCATATCTCCATAACCCCGCAGTTAAACTAATGTGTAATTCAGCAACATTATAGCGTGTAATTATTTCCGAAAGGGCGCGAGGAAATAAATGCGTATGCAATACTAAAATTGACGCACGTTAAGATTTATAAGGTCCAACACAATGTGGATACTTACAATTATCAGGTTGGGTATTCCATTTTGTTGTAAACTGGAAATGTGCGTAGACTTTGTCGGTGTAGAGTGGCCTCAGTAGAAGTTCTTCACTGAACGTATCCTCTGTTGATGCACCTAAGTTAACTAATCCAATTATCACTGATAATATTAAGATATATTCCATGATTATGCCGGCACGAAATAACAAACACAAACGCCTACTGCACTATTAATGTGGGGTTATGAAATCAACTGACAGCTGTTGGTATACAGTGACAATCTGTCAATGTGCACGGCTGTTCTGTTTACATTCTCGTCAACAATGACAATGCATATAAAGATTGTTTAAATACAATGCTAATCACATTGACATATACATCAGACATTGATTTTAGCATTGCCATGATTACTTTTATATTTCTGAACTTGTACTATTCGAATCATTAATACGTGGCAACACCACAAATTCTCAAAATCACGCTATTGATTTGTTGTATGCATTTGGTGCGTAAATTCCGTTTCAGTGTGTTTCAGTCGAGCTACCCTGTGCATTCATGTGCGGGCACTGAGAATATACACATAAACAGTAGGTGTTTTGACACTTGGTGCTCCAGTTTTTCTTCTATTGACGGGCGTCTATATATCATGTGCAAGTTTGTCTATTAAATTAAAAGCGATAACATTCATCGTTAACGAGGAAGAAATCCTTACAAGAAATCACCATGTCGGAAGTGCGTCAACGAGCGAATACTAAGGATCCAAATCCTGAATCCGCGGATAGTAACGTAAGTTTTTGTAGTGAATGTTTAATTATTATGTTTGTAATCAATTATCATGTGAATCTGCAATTTAAACGGGTAGCCTTTGTTCTACGTTATCATAATAAATATGTATGATTTTATGCTAAAACTATAACAAAACCAAAGTATTTTATCTACCTATAAAACGAAATTCAGTGTGTATAGCTAAATAATCCTATTATTCGGTGATAATCTTCTTATTCTTAAATTTCCTGCTTGCCGTTTGTCTATTTTAACTTGCTCATATTGTGCTTAAATACGGTTCAATAAGCTTTAATGGAAATTAAATAAATAGGCCTATATACTGAACGACATATTTGCATATCAATTGAGCCAATAAGCCTAAATAATTAATCACAACCCATGTCGCAAATCTAATTGCGCGCTTTTGAATTCATATAAGAATAGATTTTTATTAAACCAATCTTCGCTTTCTTCTTTACTCAATGCATTCCTGTACAGGTGGACAGTGAAGATGACAAACAGCAAACTGATCTTTCGAAAGTTATACCTACCGGTACCGATAAGGCACCTTCCATTCTACAATCAGCATTGGAATTCTTGCCGGACCGATGGAAGAACTGGGTAATCCGTGGTATCTTCAGCGTTTTAATGATCTCATTTTTTGCCATTGCTATATATCTTGGCCCACTTGCACTGATGATCACGGTAACACTTGCTTAACAACTGTTCACTTAAGATTCTATATGAATTTATCGTTGCAGACATTGATCATTCAAGTAAAATGTTTCTCAGAGATAATAAGTATTGGATACTCAGTATACCGAATCCATGGACTTCCATGGTTCAGATCGCTCTCTTGGTACTTTTTGATTACTTCAAATTACTTCTTCTATGGGGAGAGCTTAGTTGATTACTTCGGCGTCGCCATCAATCGACTTGTAAGCTATATCCAATTAATAGCTGATCTTCTGTTAATAGAAATGTAAATTACTTCTAGGACTTTCTTCGAGTGCTGGTCACTTACCACCGATTCATTTCCTTCTGTTTGTACTGCATTGGCTTCGTATGGTTTGTCCTCTCACTTGTGAAGCGTTACTACATGAAGCAATTCTCATTATTTGCTTGGACACACGTCGCATTATTGATTGTCGTTACACAGTCGTATCTCATAATTAAAAATATATTCGAGGGACTGGTTTGGTTCATCGTGCCTGTCTCAATGATCATCTGCAATGATATTATGGCATATATGTTTGGCTTCTTCTTTGGCAAAACACCGCTTATTCAACTCTCCCCGAAAAAGACCTGGGAAGGATTCATTGGAGGCGGTTTCTCCACGGTTTTGTTCGGCTTTATGGTATGTTATAATAATTATTTGAAATTTATTTTGCCATTGTTTATTTTTACTGCAAGTACTTGCTTCAAACAACGCACTATTTTTACGTGGGCTTTGTTTACATACTGTAAAACTTGTTTTTACTCATTTTGAGCGCGTTTGCATGTTAATTTCCAGCAAATAATTAATGTATGCACAATAATTACAGTTGTCAACGCTGATGGCTCGTATTCCGTACTTCGTGTGTCCGATCGCATATAATGAAACAATTGGTGCCATGTCAATGGATTGCGAACCAAGTTCACTGTTTCAGCCGACCGAATTTACATTACCCACTTCAATTGGGAACCTTTTCAGTATAGTACGTTAAACCAATTAACATGTTCTTTACAGATAATTAAAAATTTAATTATTATCAAAGGTCGGCTTGCCAGTAACATTCAACCTTGTGCCATTCGCATTGCATTCGCTGTCGTTATCGCTGTTTAGCAGCGTAATTGGCCCATTTGGAGGATTTTTCGCATCCGGTTTTAAAAGAGCCTTCAAAATTAAAGTAAGTTAGTAGCGTGTTATATTGACCTGTTTGATATGGTGCATTGAACGATTTGAAATTAATTTGTGCACATTTGGTCTCGTGATAATGAAGATTATAAAATTAATTAATGTTGCATATGTTTCTAGGATTTCGGTGATGTTATTCCAGGTCATGGTGGTATAATGGATCGTTTCGATTGTCAGTTCTTAATGGCCACATTCGTCAACGTTTACATTACGAGTTTTATCCAAAGCGATAGCCCACAAAAATTGCTCTCGCAAATTCTGTACTTGAAGCCTGATCAGCAATTGGAGCTTTACAATACTCTGCGCGACGCGTTGTTAAATAGAGGAATTTTAGAGGTAGCCAATTAAAAGAACCACAATTAAGTAAATTAAATGATCCACGTAAGAAATAAGTACATTATTAGGTATTACCATTACCTTTCAACAATAGCTGAAAATTCGTTGATCGTTCAATTATATGTGACATCCACTCATATACGGAATGCATTTCAACATATTCTATATGGAATAGTATGTGCAATTCCTCAATCTCGTAAAAATACAATTCTGAGTACCAATTCCTGTGTCTTCGATGCGGCTAGAATAGATCATCTATTCTTTAATGATGTTTTCGATTTCATACTAGCCTCACCGCGTCTACCAGTCATTTTAGTCTCTAGTATTAACCGAGTAGTATGAATGTTTTATTCATATGTTGTTTGTTAAATTGATTTAGCATTGTTATTATATTGGATTTTTTACTTTTTCGTATTTGCGTCATGGTTATTACATGAAAGATTTACAACAGTATAATTTAGTGCTAATATATATATATATGGCTGCTCAAGCAGCAAATTAAATACTATTTTTTATTGTGACCGGTTATTGTTACGAAAATTTCATATTGTTTATATATTGGTTTATGTTGTATCTTTTTATATTTATTGTATATGATTAAAGATATAGCATTGGTGTTCTTAAATGTAAAACTAATATATATCGTTACTATCACGTTATTAGTGTTAATGTGCTAGAATGAAGTGTAGTAATATTAAGAAAATAATTTACTTGGATGTTATATGTTATACGCATTCGTAAACAATAATAGATTCCAAATTATTGACTGAGCGTGCATTGATTGTATTAATTTATTGCATATTCATGGATTGCAATTCTATAAATGTATGATGATATATGAATAGAAATTTCGTTTCACCTAACATACCGTTTATTTTGTGTTTGCGTAATCTCGTGAGTTTTACTTTGATTATGATAACGAGATAAGTGAGATTATGAGTACAAGTAGTGAGTCAGTTCCGCGTTGTGCATCATTTGTGGTGTAACAATGTAAAAATTGTTGTAAATTGAAACAATGTTTATCGAGGTCGGCCAAAATGTTGGGTGAGAAGTTTAAAAGCAAAAATGTGGATTTTGGGTCGCTCATTAATGCGTATAGAAAATCGAAGGTAAATAAATGAATCTAAAAAGGACTTCATGTAGAAATAAGTAAAAAGTCAAATTTGGTGTAAATTCTTTTCATGGACGAAAGCACAAATTTGCGCAAAACAAAAACAAGATTTTGTTATTTAAATACCCATGTGGAAAGAATTGCATACGCTTGACTAGTTCAAGGAAAACATAGTGGCGCTTATTTAAAGCATTCTTACATAGTCTAAATAATGTTTTTGTGGTGATTGCGTGTAAATTCCAAATGTCAGTTTAGAATGGCATTGGAATCATCAGGCACTACAAGCATTAGTGTAACCTGAACTATTCGTCTAATGGCAGTAATCAACACACGTTATTGCAGCGACTATTGGTTCGTCATAGAAATTGGGAATGTGGTGCGACGCAGCAGCTGTAGTGAAAGCCGCAAAGATTGTTTGCATCATAGAGAATAGCGTACACACGTAACCGCTGATTATGCGTCCTATATAACAATTGTATTAAAGGGTAAAGCTAATCTAATTAATTATTAATTGAATTTCATATTCTTACTGGCATTTTAGGGTAAATTCTTGTCCCTAACAATGGAGGGATCAAAAGAGAAAAATATTGAACTAGCACCTAATTCCACCAGCAAAGAAGTGATCTCTGCAGACAAAAAGGAGCATGATGTAGTCATTCATGAACCCAAAACTGGCTTGCTGAATCTAAGAGCTATTACATTCCTTTTGCTGTGGTATTTCTTCAGTGGGTGTACTCTGTTTTTGAATAAGTACATTCTCACATATTTGAATGGCAATCCAACTATGTTAGGTATATTAAATACCTATTTTCCAAATAGTTATTAATGCATAATGAATTTTGTAGGTGCTTCTCAAATGTTAACAACAGCAACATGTGGATTTCTGCAACTATATTATCCTTGTGGCATGTTTAAACCATCAACAAGGCTCAATAAACCACCTGGATTTTATAGGCACATGATTCTGGTTGGATGTACAAGGTAAATTCAATTATGTGCAGCAAGACTGTCACTAACAATGTCTGTTTTAGATTTTTAACTGTAGTGCTAGGTCTAGTTGCATTAAATTATGTTGCTGTAAGCTTCACTGAAACAATAAAGAGCTCAGCCCCTTTATTCACTGTGCTCATATCAAGAATTTTGCTAGGTAATTTTCAAATTATAATATTGATTTGCGTTTAAATTTGACTTGGTTTGCAGGCGAGCAGACAGGACTCTTTGTGAATTTGAGCCTGGTTCCAGTAATGTCTGGTTTGGCCTTGTGTTCAGCAAATGAAATTAGTTTTGAATTAAGAGGATTCATTGCAGCGATGGCGACTAATTTAACAGAATGTTTACAGAACGTGTATTCCAAAATGCTCATTTCTGGCGATAAGTTTAAATACACGTGAGTGAAATATAAACAAATTTAATCAGCATACTTAGCTAGACTCCGAATTTTAGGCCAGCTGAATTACAATTCTATACTAGCGTAGCCAGTATTGTAATACAAATACCAGCCACGTTGCTTTTGGTAGACATATCAACACCCCGTCAATTAGATTTAGAAATCTTATGCAGCTTTATTTTGAATGGCATTTTCTTCCACTTTCAAAGCATCACTGCTTATGTTCTTATGGATTACATAAGTCCAGTAACACACAGGTAACAAAACGATGCTTCTAATATGTTTCCATTTAATATGCTTTCAATTTTAGTGTTGCTAATACTGCCAAACGTGCATTTTTAATTTGGCTGTCGGTGCTAATGTTTGGAAATCCAGTCACCATTCTTAGCGGTCTAGGTACGGTAATAGTTATCGCAGGAGTATTCCTTTATATCAAAGCACAACAATACGATGAAAGGATACATTCAGCGAATCTGATTCAAAGAAGGAAAGTTCGCGCGATTTAAGCGTGACTCATATTGCAATTTTGTATGCGTGATATTTAAATTAGCAATATATCAATAACAATTGTCATTATAATGTATCGTTAAATAATGTTTCACCTGTCTCGTGATATTTTTGAAGAAAAAAAGAATAAAGATGTTATTTAAAACAAATCGGAGCAATTGCCATTTTCATCATAATTACTTTGTGATGAAACCTGCATTGATAGTAGGAATAGCGTTCAGAGATTAATAAAGGCACTGCATAATTTTGGTAATTAGCAATTTCTTTTGAATGAAAAAAAAAATACAATTTAGCTAAAATTGTTGAACAAAATGAAAAATGGGTTACCAGCAGTACATCATTATTTTAACAGTAAACGATTATAAAAAGTCAAACAAATACATACGCTTATTTCTCCTTATTAAGGGCTTTAATAAATTCCTCCAGCTTTTCTTGAATCTGCCGCACCCGTTTCAGCTCTTCTGCTAGTGTTACCCGCCGACCAGTTAATAGCATTTCTTTCTTTTCATTATCCTGACTATAATCTTCCAACACTTCTTTGATTTCTTTATCTAATCTGCGTGCTTCACGATTCATGATTTGTTGCCGCAGCGCATTTGATGTCACTTTCATCATTTGCTGAATTCGATGAAATAGTACAACATCACCGCAGTCAACATCCATTTGCTGGTGATACATGTAAAATGCTTTTCGGCAGTCGTACGCTTTACTAAGCGATTGTTTGAGAAAATGACGTCGATAAATCGGTTTCCAAACATCCCTAATAAAATCGTTATCAACATCAATGTTACTTCTTTGTAGATTCTTTCTTATCGTAGTCAACTCATCGTAACTCAAAAGTGGTGGATGCTTTTCATCAGAGTAGATAATTTTATCTACCTCTGACTTCACTGCGCTACGCCGATGCTGATCCTCAGAAAGACTCTTCCAATACAACCACCGCTCTTTTGCTGAAGGACCAAGCAATGATTTTAGCTCCATTTCAGTTTCTTTAAGTTTATCTTTAACACTAGATTCTAAAAATTTAACAGCTTGATCCCAATCACGCTTATCGCCAACGGTGCGATCCTCAAGTGTATTTAATTGAATTACTCTTAAAACCTCGGCTGCCTTATCCTCCCACGAGTGCCGATTAATAGCTTCATTAATTACGGCATCCTTCAGTAAATCAAATATATCGTCATGATTCAGTGCCTGCTTCGCCTTATCGATGAATTGCCTGAATTCTGCTTGCAGAGTCTCCCATCCAGACTCTACTGATTTCATGGGCAGTTCAGATTCAGCCCATTGCCGCAGCTTGATGTCCACCGAGGTATTGAAGGTTTCTAAACAAGATCAAACATAAATGTCAATTTATATAATTCCGGGATAATTAGGATACCTTGACTACCAGTTTGAGCGGCCGGCAGATACACGTTTTCAAACACATGCGCGGACACTTTCTCCCATATTTTATCTAATAAACTGTCCTCCCATTGCTTCGTCTGCACTTGCGATAAATTCACAACTTCATCCAGTATTTCAGTTCGCGCGCGCTCGAATAATTCATCGCGGTCTTGTTCACGTAATCGAGGGAAATTGTTTTTCCATTCCGTTTCCAAGTTGAATCGGCGAGCTTTAAATGCATCGGCTTGTTGTTCAACAGTTTCACGTACCATTTTCCAAAAACAATCGGCAACTGCCAGGCTCAAGTTGCGAGTAGTGACTTGCGTTGATTTTACAACGTCCCTACATATTTACATAAAAAATTTAACAGCACAACAAAAATATGAAACTTACTTGAATAGTTTTGAATTTCTGAAGAAGTTCTCTTCATAGTCTTTAATAGTTTGAATGGAATCATCTTTCCTACCTCTACCAGTTACAACAGCAAAATATCCTAACGCTTTCATGGGAAATAGTTTCCCACTTAAAATTTTCCGTATCTAAAGAAACGTAGGGTCAGCAGATTTTAAAAGAAATTTACTTAAACATACCCTGTTCGGATCTGCTAAATTTTCTTCCGCCATATCCACCTTTGTAAGTACAAATATTGTTCGTTTGCCAGTAGGATCAGATTGTGCGACCAAATCTGTAACGTTACTTCGCTCTGCATCTACAGCACCGTCTTGTATGCACAAAATGATAGCATTTGGATTGCTCATGTATGACTGTGTCATCGCCTTAATACTTTCTCGAGTATCAGAAGCCATATCCGTTGTTTGAGTTGATATTATACCAGGTAAATCAACAAGGACCATTCTATGCAAACCAGGACCTTTAACCGTCATAGATATCACGTCGCTGGAGACAGTTTTCCCTCCTCGTACGCTGTTTCGCATTCGAAGCTCTACTTCTCTTCGTAAATCTGCCAAATCAGCTTCTTTTGTTAGATCGAATTCGCGAGTGGAGTCACGAAATTGTGCGACATGATACGGGCCCTCAGAGAGCGTGACTTTAACAGGTGCGCGAGTCATCATTTCGCCAGCTCCTCGCGGAAATATTCTTGCCTGTGCAATCATTTCGAGCACCGAAGTTTTCCCACTGCTTTGATCACCGACAACGACAACACGCGGCAATTGATCCGCAGTGTTGTAGCCACAATCATAATCAGCGAGTTCATCCAAAACTTCACTATACATATCTATAAGAGTTCATAGTAGTAATGCATACTGATAAAAATGTTATTCTTATACCGATCAAACTCCGCTTCACTTGTCTGCTTGTAGGTTTACGGCCTTGGCGTAGCAGAATAAGTTGCTTTCGCAATTCTTTATTTTCTTTTTCGAGCTTTTCAAGTTCGCGTTGATACTTAATTTGTGTTGCCATCATTTCATCCTGCAGCCCATCCAATCGCTCCTGTGCTTTTCTACGCATTGCCTCATCTGAGTTTGCGCTTTGACTGAATGGAAGCGCATGTACTGTTGCTTTACTTATGATTTCTTCTTTGGCTTCTATAACATATACCCACATTATAAATTATGATTAATTTAAATTTTGATTTAATAGAATAAATTGGAGAAATAATAAAATAGTGAAATCTTATTACAAGTGTGGATTAAGTATTTCTGGATAAAAGGGCGCAAACGTATCCAGATGCATCATACCTGAGTACAGTCTTTCTGCGTCATTATAAAGAAGATCAAGGAAACCTTAAACATAAAATAAAAGAACCAAATGTTTTTGTAGATTGTACTCAAGCTTTGATGCATCGACGTTCTTACCTATTTGCTTTCTGTGGCCATTGGTCTGCTCAGCAGCTGCAATGGCATCATCAAGTCTTTGGTCAAACCAAGAACGAAATTCCTTGTATTTATTCTCTGTGAGCGCTTTCAACCTAGGATCTGTTTATGCAAAGAGTTCACAAAGTAAGCAGAAAGCAACCACTGGTTTTTAAAACTAATATTTGTCAATGTTATAGACTGAATCCTTACCTATCTCAATATTGTCTTTGACATTATCTCTCAACTGAATTAAATTTCCTCTCCATTGCTGCCATTTGTCATTATCAGGTAACACATCTTCAAGCCATTTCATATCAGGTAAACCATCTTTCCAATCATTATATTTCTAAAACAAGAATTATTTGTTGATGACAATCTGATGTGCCTAGCATTATGTATGAAAATGGTATATTTATAAAAACCTTTTGCAAAGTGACACCACCTCCAACTGCACCACCAAGGACTAAATAACGTAACTTGAGAACCCCTCTAACTGCCCTAGCAATAAGCATCCCATACTGTCGTTTCTGTTGAACTTGATAAGACATAAGCAGAGGTCTTGCTCTGTCCACACCTCTTCCAAGCCAAATGCCTCCAAAGTGTCTCTTGTGTACTGCATTCCTTCCATACTTTAAAGGATTATTTGCATATGTACTTATCACAATTCGTCTATAATTGCAATAAGAACTGCAGTAGAAAATATAACCTCTGAATTCTGAGTTATGTAAAATTACCGCCACTTACCCAAATCGTCCTTTAATAAGATGCTCCATGTATAATCGGAATATATTAACGTATAATCACTATATAACCATTCTGAATGCTTATTAAGAAGTAAACTTTTAATAAACTAAGTTTATTAAAACGGGCCGCTGCAGCAGTTTTCACGACTACTAAAGCAAAATGACACTTGACATCACGTTGAGACGAGTTGAAACCATTTCTCTCGATAGAAACGAATTTGATCACACATTTACAGCTGATTATGTGTTCGTGCCATAGATATAGGTTCGTGCATCATCGTTCCAACAAAACTTGTCTAAAGGTGCGTTCATCACGCCTCTATACGAAACTATTCATACTACAGTCCTTTTAAAAATTTAAAGGTCCAAGAATTACCTTAGACGCATAGGAATACCCGTATGGATGACTCATTCCACTTGCTGTCAATCGGCAATTTGTCGGACATCATCGTGCCGATCATCGACTTTGCGCTCTAGCGCCTCTATATGAAAATATTCATACTAAAATCCTTTTAAATTTAAAGGTCTGAGGATTGCCCTAGTTACGTATGCTGATGACTCATTCCGTCTCAAGTTAATCGGCAGCCGTCGGCCATCATCGTGAGCGCCATTGGATTTGCTCTTACAACGCCTCTATATGAAAATATGCATACTAAAGTCCTTTTAAATTTAAAGGTCTGCGGACCTTTAATAATCAGCCATGTGATTTGACCCACTTATTACGTGCATAAATAGTTGCCTATCATAACTTTATAAAAAGTTTTAAAAATCTACTTCTATTTTATTTCGAAATAAAACAAATAATTTGATCACGGACTATTCTATAATTATGTCTGCTAATATATGAATAGTACTTAATAAACTTTTCTATACGTTTAATAATAGTTTTATAGTAAACCTAATATCACAATTGTGCATTAATATATGCGTTACTGGAATCGCAACCCATATTTTTGATGTAATTCTGGCGTATGTAAAGATGCGACAGCCATTAATAATGGTACATCATTAACTTCCAATTTTAAAGTTGATGTTAACAATTCAATAGTGCAAAATTCTGTATCCAGCAGCATTTGCGCTAAGGCTTTTGATTGTAAGCAAAATTCTCTCAACTTTTGTTCAATATGCATCAAGCACTGAAAACATAAAAATAAAACATTTCCATGATATTTTTAAGTTCTACTTACAAACTCCGCTGGGGTTTTCAATTTCCACATGTGCAACAATGTTTCTAGCATATTAGCAACCAATTGAGACATACCAATTGGCACACCGCCAATATTTTTATCGATAACATACGTATGGCTTGAAATTACATTTAACTGCCTTTAAAATAAAAATTAATACCACTAAATCATAGTTTGAGAACATTTACCATGTGTCAACGTTTGCCATAATTGCAATAGATTCTTCAACAGCTTCACCCGTTAGCGGATGTTTTGCCGATAATATTAAATCTTTTTTTACGACATAATTTATATCTTTTGATGGATTCGAAATTCCTTGTAATACTAAATTAGATAGATATTTCGTACTGCAAGGTCTTAATAGTGTATTGGAAAATTGATAACCGATTGCGCATGAATCTGCATAATACTTATACCTAAAATACAATAAAATATTTAACTATTTAATGAATATAAAAAATATTACTTACGGTGGCATTGGAAAGTCAATTATTTTTAAAGGAGTAAATTTTGGCTCCGATACTAAAGTGGTATTCGGTACAATTTGTCGCACAAACTCTTTAACTTTTTTGTCCGCCTTCTTTTCTTCGTTAACAACTTCAACTGCATTTTCAATTTTTGGAACGTTGATTACTAATTCACTAGTAAATTCCAATTCAGTTGCGTTTGAAGGAGTTTGCAATATTTCATTATCTTCTCCATCGCCAGTCGCATCATAGTCCGAAAAATCCACCCTAGGAAGTTGCTGATCACTCAAGAATTCTTTTTTATCCAACATATGCATATTTGCCAATTCTATATTTTTACTCTTCATATAGTTTTCGAATATTTGTGGATGTTGTAGAAAGTTAAACTTTACTCCAGCATATCTAAATTTTGTAGGGCTTGATGTAGAAGATTCTTTTGATGATTGTTGCGGTTCTTCGCTTTGCGCTCTTGGGGTTTTATCAGTCATTACTTCACTATTCAAATTCGTACACGAATTACTGGGCTTAAAGTCAGTAGAGTCATTAGAAACAAAATCCTTATCAAAAAATGGTCCGGTGGTATCATTGGAATTGATATTTTCCAGTTTTTCATTCTCTCCGAGAACAAACACCACTTTGGACGAGGAATCATCCGAATCTTCAGAAGTTGCATCAGAAATATTAAGTTCTGACATTTCTTGCATTTTTTGCAAATCATTTAAGCAAGTTTTTGATTTCTTAATCGTTAAATGAGATAAAACGGGTGATTCATTCTGGTGGAATGTATCTGTTTTTTGTGATTCTATATTATGAATTCCTTCTATATTATGAAGTTTATCTCTCTTTCTCATTTCTGGCACTGTAATAGATGGTCTATGAATTTCAGCTTCCATTAACTTTTCTGCTTTCGCATTTTCAGCATCAACATTAGCACGATCCCATTGCCGGCTATGAATTTTACCGCAACGTATAAAATACGTTAAAATATTGATAAACTTATTGATCAAGTCTTCCTTTTTGTTTCCGATAAGGATGGTATGTGCTATTTTTGTAGGGTATCCTAAACAACCATACAAATCAGATAATTGTTGAACGGACGGATTTGAAGCGCGTTTGCAATTTAATTCTTCGCTTGGAAAGACAGTTGCCACCCATCCCAGATGATACGTTAAAACTCCAGTGAGTAATGTGCTAAGAAAACTATTATTTTAAATTACTAACAGAATTCACTATCGCAACTTTAAGAAACTTACAAATTCGTGTGTTTCACATCAAAGTGTTCCACTAATTCACATAAATCTCCAATAAATATTTCCATCAAGTCTTGCTTGTCATGATGCGGCCGTAGAAACTTTGAAAACGTGCGCCAGTAACAATTATCACTACTACGTTCCGTAAATAAATGCCTCGCATAATCACAATGAACATTAATGGGTATATCACAGTTGCTCAGTTGCGTCCACGCATTAAAATTGTTATCACTGCATGTGATTAAATCAAGAAACCATTGAGCAGTCGTCGTGGATATTTCATACATTGAAGACACAAAAGTTTGATGCCGGATGTAAGCGGTTTCAACACCTCGTCGAACGCGCCACAATATTGACTCGATTAATGCAATGTGTTGCATCAAAAATACTTCCAACTCACTACAATAATATACTTTAAATTCTTATCCCATTAATAGCAGTCATTCAAGCAATCACTTTTACCTTTCTTGATTTTTTGTAAGTTCCAAACTAATAGTTATTCCGATTTTACTTGCGCGCCGATGTCGCATGCGACATTCATCTGACATCCCAATACAAGTTGGCAATGATTGATGCGTGCTATTTTCATTAAACGAAACCGAAAGTGTTTCGTTGAAATCCATCGAATGTGGTTCACTGCCTATTGAACTAGTAGACAATTCACCCCCGTAACCGGAGGATGATCGGAGACTAGATTGCGGCACACTTGCAGGAACATCCAAAGGGGAAGTTTGTGGTATCCTATGTCGCAACAGAACCGTATCGCTTGCTGTGCTTAATTGATCACTAGTTGATTGATCACTACAAGAAGTTTGAGAACTTCCCGATGCTGGGGAATCATCAAGACTTGCAGTTATTTGCGAATGATGTCTGACGCGTGGACTAGAAAATACTTGCGAAAATATCAAACGTGGTGGAAATGATAAATTATGAATTTTATATACGGTTCCACGGAAGGACATAGCCACTGTTCCAAAAACCATTTCTCGCAAATGTGCCAAATCATTACTGGGCTTAGACAACTGAAAACACACATCTACAGTCAAAGATTTGCTAAAGTTGACGCGCTCTTTAAACTTACAATATACCCATAACCATCGGCAATTTCAATATAATGTTGATGCGATTGTTTGGTTGTATTCTTATCAGCTTCATTGTTATTGTCGATTAATACTTTAGTCACTGATTTTGAATCGAATAACAACCGCCGTCCACGAAAGTCACATTCACGAAAAACGCTGACCTGCACTTGCTCCTCGGTAAAATGAAGTACATTGCTGCTGCGCAAAAAAGGAAGAAAAATGCGAGTTATTTAGCTTTCTAATAACTTAATTAGAGTTCCATGTACGCATAAGACAATTTTATGAGAGTCACCGATCACGCTAAATACCATGCAAAAACGCAAGTGCTATTTATAAACAACACGTGATTTTGTTTTTCGCATGTGCCGATGAGACATTGATACAAGCACCTTTTGACGAATTGTATGATTGCGAGAACGGATATTAACGTTGTTGTTTGCCACCGCATTTACCATATTTTTACGCTGATAGTACCAATTTGATAGAAAAATTCTCATTATGCGCAATTAAGTCGTGATAACAACAATTTTGCTTTGGAATAGTTTGATTGAATTACTGTTCATACAACTTACCAGGGATTGTTCTGATTATTCGAAGATTTAATGTTAATACTGCTGGCAGGCGCTGAAGTTTTCCGGCTTCGAGATGAGAATAATTTATTGATAAAGGCCATGGACATGACATGGGTCTGCTCTTAAGTAAACAATAATAACACAGCTAATTTCCATTAATAATAATACGCGATGGAAACAAATAACTTTGCAAACAGTACAACTATGTAGATTATAGACATTTGTTTTCGATTTAGTCCACACGCACTATCGATGCAAACGGAGCGCGCAATAGTCACGAGCACCTAATATTACATGCGATTTTGAGCGAATGCTGCACTTGCATACATGATAATTATGAGAAAATCACTTGCCAAACTTACAGCCGCAAGCAGGCAATAGCTACGTTATTCACATTAATAAACGAGGCGCAAACGACGAGCGCGCCTGAAGGCAAAATCATGTCACGTGCATTTACGTTCCGCAAGTCATATGATTCGCGTGCGATTGTTGAAATCATTCTTTGTTCTCGTTTATCCACATGCACGCGTACGTGCACGAACGTTTCGAAGCGTTTTACTGAAAAACAGCATCATTTTGAATTACCCACCAGAATTGGTAATGACTCATTGCATCTTGATCAAGTATGAACTGTAATTTCAAAAACGCGCGCTTGGTAAATACGGTTGTATATAATACGCAACGTTTGAAAGAGCGCACTTTTTAGGATATTATTTTTTTTATTTCTTTAATTTTTTTTTAATCAAAAATATAAAGCTTGACGCATTATTAAAAGAATTGTTAGTAATGCAAAAACTATAATCACGTACTTCTTGTATTATAAACTAATTAAGTTGATAAAGATAACGCGCATTATGCAATTAGTGCGGTCGATCTGTTTGTGTATCCAGTCTAATAACACAATTGCTTAATCAATAATAACATGCGTTAATCGTGAATTTTAAGCGAAATATTTGTTTACTAACAAAATACATATTTGCGCTGTCTTGTTCCTCCGTTATTCGTATTTCGAGTTCATTCAATGTGCTCTCGGTGGACCTCAGTGCGCGCTAGTCCGATTTACTACATTAATGTAGAAGCGCTCGTCAAACAGCTGACTCGTGTATGTTATCAAATGCAACAAGCTGTATTTGGTGCTTTAACAAAAGTGAAGTAACAACACACTAGAATAACAGACTCAGCGATACGACACGGATTATTCATCTGTTAAAATGACGTCTAGTTAAGCACAAAGGTATTGATCATATTATTTGTCTTGAATTCAGAAATGACTAATTGTATTTTGTTGTTCCATGCAATTAGAGCGCATATATTGTTAATCAAGTATTACGAGACGACGCATTTGTTTCCAATTTACGCATCATAGCCACGCACGATTATTATGGTGCAAAAAGTATTAGAAGGCGATTGTAACATCCAGGAGCCAGCTGTGGGGACATCAATGTCTGATCAAACTTATCGCAGACTTGAAGACCAAGATGAGGAGCCTTCTGGCTGTGCACATTCCTTCTCACATCCTGCTGGAATGGGCCATCGCTTTATTGCATTGTTTTTCATGTGCTTCTTGGGTTTTGGTAAGTTTAAGCGCTTTTTCTCTCATATGAATGCAATTGTTGTGCGACCTTTGCACGACAAACATATGCGGAAGTCTTCTTATCTTTAGCACAAATATTTGTTTTGTAGGTTCCTACTTTTGTTACGATAACCCAGCTGCGTTAATAGACTATTTCTCCAGTGATTTGGGTTTATCAACCACGCAGTTTACGCTGCTGTATTCACTATACTCATGGCCAAATGTGATTCTATGCTTTATTGGAGGATTTCTCATTGATCGCGTTTTTGGCATCAGATTGGGGACAAATATATATATGTTGATAACATTAATAGGACAGGTGATTTTTGCCATAGGCGTATGGACTGATCAATTTTGGGTGATGATATTGGGACGATTTCTGTTTGGCATTGGTTGCGAATCTCTTGCCGTTGCGCAGAATAATTATGCGGTAATATGGTTCAAAGGAAAAGAATTAAATATGGTCTTTGGTTTGCAATTAAGTTGCGCGCGTGTGGGAAGCGCAGTTAATTTTTGGGTAATGGAATCGGTTTACACTTGGGTAAACAAATCTTACAGTGGAGCTGAATGTTTAGGCATTGTCATATTTTTAGGTAAATGCTCCATTAAAATTTTACACTACGTTTTTAATTACATGCATATTTTTTAGCGACTACTACATGTCTTGCCTCGATGCTTTGCTCTTTAATTTTGGGCTGTTTGGACAAACGGGCCGATCGCATTTTGCATCGGAATGATAATCAGACAGAAGAAGTTGCGCGTTTAAGTGATATTGTTACATTTCCGCCCACTTTTTGGTTGGTGAGCATAATATGCGTAACATACTACGTTGCGATATTCCCCTTTATTGCATTAGGAAAGTACGTATTGAATTACAGATAACGTGACCAGTATT
The DNA here is from genome assembly GCA_963978815.1 of Aleochara curtula. NCBI lineage: Eukaryota > Metazoa > Arthropoda > Insecta > Coleoptera > Staphylinidae > Aleochara > Aleochara curtula. The sequence goes on from OZ022219.1 coordinate 1,987,345, forward strand.
GACCGGGATGTTTTCAGAAATTTCTTCATTACCAAATTTAACTTTACTCCGTCACAAGCCAATTTAGTGAACAGCATCGTTTACCTTATATCCGCTGTCGCATCACCGATACTAGGATTATTTATTGATAAAACTGGAAAGAATATTATTTACATCGTTATCTCTATTATACTGACAATGGCTGCTCATTTAATGCTTACCTTGTTGGATTGGAATCCTTATTATGGGATGGTTTTGATGGGTTTGTCATATTCAACGCTGGCCAGCAGTCTATGGCCGTTGGTAGCCCTTATAATTCCTGAATATCAATTGGGAACTGCATATGGCATGTAAGATATTCCATTGGAGCAATAAGCATTTTAAAATTTGAAATAATTTTTAGTTGCCAAGCTGTACAAAATTTAGGACTGGCTGTAATTTCAATTCTTGCCGGCGTCATTGTGGATAAAGGTGGCTACTTCTGGGTAGAAATGTTTTTCACAGCCAGTTTAGGAGTGGCTCTTTTAACAATATTAGTATTATGGATACTTGATAATTACCGTGGTGGTGTACTGAATATGACACCGGCTCAACGCGAACGAAATCGAGACGAATTACTGTAAGCAAAAACAAAATTTGAATGCAAGCTTACGAATTCTAAATTTATTCAATTTAGGATTAATAATGCAAATGATAACGGCAGCAATGAAAACCAGAATGACCCGAATTATGATCCAAACAATTCATTAATGCCAAGCTCAGACTTCCACATTCGTAACAGATATTTGTCACGAATAGGGGCCACGGTATGTATGCGAAGTGGTTCAATTACACTAACACGATGATGGTCAATTGTTATTACATGTTTTTTTGAGAATGCCGCAAATTGTGATCGTTTTTTATGTTCTCCGTATAGAGTCAGGATTGACGAAGATGTGAAATGCGGGTGCCTGCACAGTCGTCTTAATTTCTATCAAGTGTCAAATGGGGTAAACACTAACCAATTATTTAAATATTGTGATTATCATTTCCATTACATTGCTAACAATTTAACTGCTTATTTCCGCTGCCCTATCTTTCTTTGCATTACTTTAGGTGTGGTTATTCTACTATGCTTTCTGTTCTAATCTGTTGATGCAATTGAGATACTTGTTTATAATTTAATAATGTTGTCGCAATTTTTCAGTTACCATCACATTACTCAATATCGACCAAGGGACTGACTTACAGAGCACTACGTTGAAGCGCATTTATAGGAAATTTGTATTTGCAATCTACTTTAATAAGTTTAAGTTCATCTCAAATTAGAATTATTTTGACCTACATTTAAGTTTAATTTAATGTATACAGATTGACAAACTATATTAGCAGCAAAAGTGTGTGTGATATTACATTACGAGATATTTAATTATAAATGTTCAATAGTGTCTCATACCAATTATTTTGTACGCGCGCATTATTACAATGTTACCAATTTAAATGAATTTGCTCATTTAGTATAATAGCCATTATTGTCACGAAAGAATTAATTTTATTAATAAAAATTATATTTAATTATATACTTGTTTACTTCTTGAAGTAATACTTCCTATTTAAAAACCTTTGCAAGAGGAAAACATTATACGCACTAATCAGCCATGCATTCAGCAAGAAAAAATGAAAAAAATTGTAATTATATATTTTATCGTTACATGGCTACAGGATAACCGCAAATACTCCTATTACCTAGATTCGAAGAATATATAAAGTTGTTTCTGCTGCATGGAATTCAATATCAAACCAAACTTGGTATACATCAATCGTGTTAACGAGTTAGCGCATAAAGTTGTTAAACAACTTTTACTTTATACACCTACTTACGGCTATCAATTTAGTTTAACTATAAAGTAAAAGAAAAGTTAAAACTAAATAGAAATTTAAAGAAGCAAGACGTGTATAATGCGCTCATTTTATTTTATTTCGATTTTCCTCGTAGTATACGCAAATGTGAATTATGTTTCATGTCACGCGGGACATGAACATACAGCGCATAATTTAAAGGTATGTAACAATGTCACTTATTTGCTTAACCTTTGTAAAAAATTGTAATAAATTATTACAGAAAATGGAAGAAGAAGGAATTTTGCCAGATATAATTGATAACATACCAAGCAAGATATTGAAGATTACTTTCGGAAAAGACAAAAAGGTCGATCTTGGAAACGATTTGACACCTACAGAAGTAAAGGATGAACCAAGTGTTGAATGGGAAGCTGAAAAGGATACTTACTATACGTTATCGATGGTAGATCCTGATGCTCCTAGCAGAAAGGAACCAAAGTTTGGACAAGTGAAACATTGGTTGGTCGTTAATATTCCAGGCAACAAACTTACTGATGGGGACGTTATTGCTGCATTCATGAGTTCAGGACCTCCTAAAGGAACAGATAAACATCGTTATATATTTTTGTTATTTAAACAGTCGAAAAAGTTAACTTTTGATGAACCCAAATCTGGTCAATTTTCTCGTGAACATCGTCTTAATTTCAATATTAAGAAATTTGCTGAGAAGCACGGTCTTGGCGCTCCAGTGGCGGGAAACTTTTATAAAGCAGAATGGGATTCCTACGTTGAGGAACGCAATAAGAAAATTACCAGTTAAAAATGTTTATAAATAGCTTTATATCTTTTATAGCTTCTAAAATAATAATTGATATGTGCACCTCCAATTTTTAGCCTTCTTTTTAAAAAAATGTCTTTCATGAATTAACTTCATTTTAAATGCTTTAAATTATGCACAATCAAGCAAACTAAAAATATAATAAACTAATAATGATATTGCAAGCAAGTGAAGTGCGCTATGAAACAAAGTCTGACATTGTTCACTTTTTGCGCGATATTAGTACACGTGCGCGTTGAAGAAATGGAAAAGCAAGGAGTTGTACCAGATGTAATTAATGTTGTTCCGCCGAAAGAAGCAATCGTAAAATATCCAGGAAGTAATGAAGCAAAAATGGGAAATATCCTTACTCCTACTCAGGTCAAAAATATACCTGATGTTAAATGGGAAGCTGACTCCAATTCATTGTATACATTAGCAATGGTTGATCCAGATGCGCCTAGCCGAGAGAACCCTAAATTTCGGGAATGGCATCATTGGTTAGTAGTAAATATACCCGGTGATAATATATCTGTAGGAGAGACATTAAGTGAATACATTGGAGCTGGTCCACCTCAAGGAACAAATCTTCATCGCTACGTATTTTTAATTTATAAACAGAATGGTCGCATTCAATGTGATGAACCAAAATTAAAAAACAACTCTGGAAATAGTAGGGGAAAGTTTCATATTCAAAAGTTTGCTGAAAAGTATAAACTGGGAAACCCTGTTGCAGGTAACTTTTTTTGCGCTAAATATGATGATTATGTACCAAAACTGTACAAGCAATTAGGTAATTAAATAATAAAAAATATATAAGTATATTTTCACATTATACTGAACTTGCAAAAAATCAAGTGAATATTTAATAGCTTTAGAGAATAGTAATTTCTAAAATTTCCCTCCTATTTTCTTATGAATCAGAAAATGTTGCAGCTATAGCTGGGACGTTATGATCGTACACAGATTGATAGAAATTGCCAGCAATTGGTGTACCCAAATTATATTTGTCCGCAAAATCTCTTACAATAAAATTTGGTCTCGTTTTTGTTGACGTATTTGGAATATGTTCTTCATCAAACTGTAGTTTGTGTGGCTGTTTGTATACGAGGATAACAAAGCGATGAAGACCAGTATTTTTTGGAGGAGCAGCAGGAATATACTCCGATAAAACTTCGCCGCCGTCTACATCATTGTTTCGTATATTTCCAACTGACCAATGTCTCCATTGAGCTAAATACGGATTCTCATGACTTGGTGCATCAGGATCAATCATTAACAGTGCGTAAAACGCACCATTTTTACACGACCATTTTAGTTCGGGCCGTTTAACGGTATCGTTAGGAAATATTATATTTCCTAGTGAGGCATATTTATCGCTTTCTCGATAATATAATTCTAATACTTCAGGAGGTTCCGAATCAATTACTTCCGGTACAACTGAGTTATCTTCCCATTGTGAGGAGTCATATTCCGCGTTGCTGAATGCAAACATACACAGTACTATGACGGATGACCACATTTTACGTCCTTCGATTTAATATATTGTAATTGGAGAAACTTGTCGTGTAATTAACTACCACAAAGAACTTTGCACTAATGAGCACAAGGAGATATGCAACTGCCACAAGAGCTTCATTATATATAACAATTTAGTACTGGGATTATAAATTGTATAGTTGTATAAATGTTTACGGTATTTTTATGTTTCTCTTTGTATGTGATTTCTCAATATTTAGCATTATAGGAATGTTTAAAGCCATGTATGATATTATGGAGAGACGCATTGTCAATTGTGTTGGATGCAAAATAAATATTTATGTAATCATAAAATATTACAGAATATGCACTATTGTAGGAATACATGCTAGCGCGCATAAGAATAATGGAATATGCAATTGATTTATTAATTAAATTAATAATTATCTTTTAATAGTTTGTTTACCTTATACTTGATAGGAAATGAGGCGCGTCTTTAAGGAAAAATTTAAAGTAATGTCAAGTATAACTTTATTGCCTGCTATAAATCAATTTATATTTGATACTATGGAGCATTAAAATGAATTTCAAAAAAAAATTCAATTATTCCACGTTAAACGCGGGGCGAAGGAAATTTATGCACGAAATTTAATGATTGAACGATATATTATTAGAGATTATGCTTAGTCGTTGCGAGGTCAACGCGGACTAGCGTGTTGTATATTAGTTAAAAATATTATTTTTAAGATATTTTAAGTTTTAAAATGATAAAACGGATTGTTTGTTTGTAAACATAATGCGCAATAATTATATGTCTAATCATCATTGTAAATGTGTCGTTTATATCCGTCATCGAACTTTGAAGTTGCATCTTCAAGAGTATAAAAAATTATAAATATAAATAAAATTATTATGATTATTCAAGAAATCTATACATACGCATATTCATTACTAGCATGAATATAATTAATTAAATTTGAGAAATACTCTTATGTATAATTATTAGCATAAATATTTAAAAATCTTTGCGTTATTAATAGAAAAAGAGAAGTTGTATCCAGGAACACACAGTACACTGAACGTTTCGGTCCACTGCATTTGATAAGAAATAAAACGAGAGGCAGCATTAATAAAATCCGGTACAGTGATTGACGAATAATCAAATATCAATAATGTACAATTAAAGTAATGATTTTTATGTACCATATTGGTAACATGTATTTGATTATTGACCTCAAAAAATGAATAAACTACGAATTGTGCCGATTAGCTGTCTGGTGCATTCAGCGATTAGTTGCCGATAAATGTTTTCAACCGCCATAAAAGCGCGTGAAGTTTAATGAAACTAGCATTACTTTAAACATAAAAAGTTGCGCTATAGTTGATGTATAAACTTTTGAAAAATATCAAATAGTAAGTGTTTTCTAAGTAAATTTAATTGCAGTTATGAATAATTAACAAAGACGTGGGTGGAATTTACAATATTTGTTTCCATTCAATGTTTTACGTTTAATTTATAAATAATACCAGTGTAAAGTTCATACAGAACATGGAAAGTAATATTGTAAATACGCCAGACATCAAGGGAATCGATCTTTCTATTATCAGACGAGGAGGGAAAAAATTCAAACTGTTCAACGTTTCAGATCCTTATTGCTCCTTAGCAAACTCCTGAAAACAAGCTGTAATTGTTTGATAATACTATTTATGCGCTTCTAAGAGGAACGTACTAGCCGCTGAATCGTTTTGCTCTCAAGTAAAAATATGAATATGCGTAGTAGCCGCATTATTTAATACTGGACTGATTGTACCATGGAATAAGATATTTTAAAATCAATCATGATTACAATAGCTGTTTAATCCAACGCTATAAAACTATATAATGAGCTACAATACACAATTATATTCATTTCAGATAAAACGAACAAGTGAATCTAACGCAGTTGAGATTTTTAATACGAAGGAGTTGCATTATCAACAGTGGTCATGGTAGCAGACAACACGGATAGACTTTATACCTACGATACGCACCCGACGACGTACAACATGGCTAAGGTTATTCCAAACGTAACTCGAATTTCCTCGCGAATTATAAGGGTTTTAGGATGCAATCCTGGCCCAATGACCCTACAAGGTACCAATACATACATAATCGGGACTGGCAGGAGGTAAGAACATAAATTTTTCCTGTATTTTACAACTTCCACGTCCATTAATTGTATCAGCTGTAGCACACGCATTAACGATTCGTCCTTGAGGTAAGAGTAGGGGAAATTTTAAACAAAACTTTAATTTTAGGCGAATTCTTTTGGATACCGGAGACGCAGGTGTTCCCCAATATATAAATCACTTAAAGAGCGTCTTAGAATATGATAAAATCGATCTTGCGCACATCTTTGTATCGCATTGGCATCACGACCACATTGGAGGCGCACAAGATGTTATGAATTTAGAAAATGGCAGTAAGTCTTATTGATTGTTTCTTTAATAAATATTAATCATATTTTCAAGAATTTTGCCAAGTCTGGAAGTTCCCAAGAGAGGAAGACAACAATGATATAACATGCGACCACTTTAAGGATGGCCAGGAGTTTTCTGTGGAAGGCGCAACTCTTCGCGTGGTGCATACGCCTGGTCACACCACGGACCACGCAGTTTTTCAGTTGCTTGAAGAAAACGCAGTATTTAGCGCGGATTGCATTTTGGGTGAAGGAACAGCGGTGTTTGAAGACTTGCATGACTATATGAATTCGTTAAAGACAATTTTGGACATGAAGCCCGCAGTAATATATCCAGGCCATGGAAATATTATCAATGATCCAATCGAACGGCTCACATATTATATTGATCATCGGAATCAGCGTGAAATGCAGATACTGAACGCCTTAAAAGCCAGCAGCCATAAGTCGTTCCGCGCTGAAGAACTCGTCAAAGAAATTTATGTCAACACACCAGAAAACCTTCAGCAAGCAGCCGCGGTAAATGTGTGTCATCACCTGAATAAACTTACCAAAGAACAGAAGATAAAATATGATGAAGCCACCAACTGCTGGCAATATAAAGAAACAATGTCCAAAATTTAACTTCTATTCTATCTAATATCTGAAAATGGTCGAGTATTAATTGCTAAGATATTTATTATTTTATCTTTGCAAATCACATTTAACTGAATAGATTATCCAACGAAAATGTCATGCATCCAATAAACTTACTTCATAATAAATATTAAGAAAAACGTTACCTTAGTATTCTGATCGGCGCATACGTTTTGCTTGAGGTGGTGGCATCACGCTAGCATCTTTATTTCGCTTCTTTTCTACATATTCGATATACGATAGTAGATTTTCTTTCGTTATAGGGTCTTTTATTGATCCGCAAACACCTAAAATAGTAGAATATTGTTTAGACGAACAATGTTTCTTTTTATAATTTCGCACCTGCTGCTGTGTTAAAACTATTTGGGAACGACTTGTCAGTCCGTTCTCTCATGAATTTCCATTGACCGTTCTCATATTTACACTCAATGATTTTACCACTAAGATCTTTAATGTCCTTAGTTATTTTGATTACACCAAAAGGGTCTTCCTTCTGGCCAACAAACAAATGACCTTCTTTACATGGAACAAGCCTAGAACACAACATATCTTAAGATTAAAATTGAAATAAGCAGCGTTCAAATTATACCCCATTCCTGTTTTATTGATAATCTTTAAACGAAAATCAACAGAGTTCAAACTTAATGGTTTCCACTTTAAGACCGAAACACATCGTCCAGGCACGTATGGCTCTTTGGAAGGCTGAAATATCAAACCATCCGGCTCGTGCGACAATTGAGCAGCAAATTTCTCTCCGAGCAAGTTTGCCGTCTGAGTGATATCCCAGAATTGTTTATTGCGCACACTAAACGGTTCTAACGATTTATTTATAATATTTTTTTCCATTGCTGCATATCGAGGCTTTATTAGTTCATTTTCTATAATTTCTAACCGATCTGGATAAAAATGTAAATGACTAACATCCTCTGACTGAAATGTAACAATATCGTACACTAAAAACCGTGGAATATCTGTACCATTAACTTTATCTATGACCATTTCCTATAAGTACAAGTATTAGCTATGGCTAATAAAGTATTTAAAAAGAAGACATACCCCATCAACTAATGTGTGCTGAACATGCTCACGCAAATTTCTACTGCAGGGGAAACGTAATCCGTCCACTTTAAAGACACTGTGATCGCGATCAAAGAAATAAATCTCATTCGCTTTGTCAATCAGCATCATATATCGAGTTCCGTCTGCCTTCCAAGACACACGGTAAAGTTTAGAGCCTAGGAAGTTTAAATTATGTTTGTCCATTGAGACTGGCTGCGATCCAGGGAAACCTTTACTGTAATTGTAGTATTTGATAAGTGGTAGAAAAAAATTGATAATGTATATATAAATAAGACTTACTCTTTCCATTTGCACATTCTTTGTACTTGTAACTGAAGATCATGAGCTTTAGGAAGTTCAGTAAAATGATGTACATTTGGTATGCCATCCATAAACTTTGCATTCTTTATTTTTGTTCTAACTGCTTTCTTTTTACTGTCTGTTGATGTACTAGATGTTTCTTGATTAGTATAATCTTGGCTAGCATCACTACTCTCCTCATCTACAAATAATGGATTATATTTGAATGGCTTATAACTGAGCATAATTTGCATACCATTACACCAATCAGGAAGACTTGGTGCAGGTGGAGTATCTTCAACATCATCAAAACGTTGGTATAGTTCTGTTAAATAATCCTGTTTGTAGATGCCTGGTGGCCGCATTTTTGAAAACATATTAAGGGCCACAGGCAAAGAGTAATCTTCATGTTCTACTAAGTATGAGACAATCATGAAACCAGTACGATTAAAGCCATGTGTACAGTGCACACCAATATGCTTTAAAGGATTATTGGCTATAAATTGTGATACTATTTTAACAAACAGTTTAGCCTGTTCTACAGTTGGTGTTTCACCATGACCTCGACATTGAATTTTCTGGTAAATGATATTACTCCTTTCAATGATGTTTTTGTCATAGAATCGAGAGGTGTTGGTGAGGTCTATCCACAACCCTATGTTGATCTAGAATTTATTTAATTTGGGTACAAAAAGCGGGGAAACTATTGAAATTACCTTTTTAAGCTTGCAGATATCAAGCAGCATCTCAGGATGAAATTGGCAATCCCTAGGCACTCTTTCATCAAAATTTGAACTAAGAGGTGCTTTAAACGCCAAGAACTTCTGGTTTATAAGGTCTGATGATTTACGGGGACAGTGAAGCCACCGGTCGGGGATCTGTTTTGGATCATGTCTTCGCGAACCACTCATTTTAATTAAGTAAAATATAGGGGTTATTAGGGGTTATGTTCGTAAAATATGTTGATCTCCGAAAATATATATATATCGCCGTTATAAAATGTATGCTTTTAAGTCAAATTTCACTTCATTACGGTCATTTACCTTGTTCACCACACAAAACTCTTAACTCAAGAAAATAATCACTGTTTAAAACAAAATACTTGACGACCAAGTAGCCACCGCGACTGACACCAACACTAACCAGCACTACTGATGCTGCGTGTGTGTAGTGTAGAACATGTGTTCATTTTGGATGCGTGTACTGTTGCCTATAGTAGGTCTCTATAAGAGAACTTTGATTAAACCATGATAAATAATATTCTGATTATTAATGATAATCAGAATTAAATTGCTACTAATCTATTATCATAAGTATATGATTACAAATACTGAGACTGCCAAGCCGCTAACTAGATTGTCGTACATATTCGATACTGGCCGCTATTATATTCGTATAAACTGTCACTTTAACGTCGTTGAAACACGTTGAAAGCAAAACCGTTAAAGCTATAAAAGCAAAAACATCTACAAATAAAATTTGATTAGAATTAATTAGTATCATGTTGCAGCCGGTAAGTGGACATAAATTGTATAGTGCAGATTTCGATCAGTCAGAAAATGAGTTGTTTGCCTCACAACAAATATTATCACTGGATGCTTCTGAGGTATGTGAGTTGTATTTTTTGTGGCTTGGGAGGTAAGAAATTGTTTTTAGATCAATGTTTCAATTGCTGAAAAGATTCATATATCTTCCCAAATATGTGACAACAAGTTGTACTTGTTTGTTGATAAGTTATTCTGGAATGTAGTTCTTCAACCAACCATTGACATTGAGGGAAAGATCACATTTGATGATGCCCTGGATACATTCTTATGTTTTCAAAATACTGCAGTTGTTGGTTGCTCCAATGGCTATTTGTATTCAATTGATTTAAGCAATATGATAATTATTGATAAATGGTATGAATTGGCTCTGCATTAAGTCTTTTCATTATTAAGATGAGTTTGTTTTATAGTAAACTGGGTGATATTGTCAATATTCACCCAAAAGCCTTTCTGGGAATATATTGGGAAAAAGATGATAATTCTTTGTTTGTGCTAACTGTAGTAGGAAAATTATTCAAGTAAGTCAAGTAGTATTAAAGCAGAGTTAAATAGTATAAATATCTTTTCAGAGTTACGCTGGATTCAACTATGTTGATACAGCAGCAGTTGATTACTGATTTTGCCTGTGATATAATATGCGCTTCATATTTTAATGGCAAGATAGTGGCCTATAGTTCTAAGATAATTTTGTATGATATAATTGAAAGTGTACTGGATGTGGGCGAGTGGAATGATATATCATTACAGAAAATATGGCCAGAAAACAAATTGTATATATATTTTTTTCAATTAAATTGGACGTTTTTATATGATGATTTTTAGAGTATTCCTAGGCTTAAAGGAGGATAATACACTAACCAGAATAAATACTCTTAACTTGCTCTATCAAAACATGGACTATGAGAATGTCTTGGATTTTAGATATTACTCAAAACCAAAACATTCATTCATATATTATCTAGTTAAAGACAAGAATGGGGAACAAATCCTGAAGTTATCTTATTACAAAGGGGAAGATGTGTATGTTTTAAAAAATAATGATGAAATTGTACATCTTATAACAAACGAAGAAGATGATATAAATCAGCTATACATTACAAAAGGGTCATCCGCAATTGAGATCTATCAAATTGTGGAAACGAAGCCTGAAGACCGCTTACAACGTTTAATTAATAGGGGTTTATTTGATGATGCTGAGAAATATTGTCAACAAAATGGCCTGGATTTAATACTCATAAATAAAGCAAAATTAAATGTTTTCATGAGTAAGGCAGCATGCACTGATGATGATGTTAATGTAATTATTAAATTACTTGATAGCATTGATGATGCGATTTATAAAGTTGATTGCTGTATGAATATGGAATACACATCAATTGCCGGCATGGAGAAACTTCTGTATTACGCTATGGAGTTAGAACTTCCAGTAAGAAACCACTTTCAAACGCAATATTTTGTTTTTGTAACTTCAATTGTTTTACAGAAGAATTCTGCGAAAACGGCCAGTAATCTATCAAAGCTAATAACTAGATATAATACATTTAAAACTCTAAAACGTTGCGAACTCGAGAAAGTGACTATATCTAGTTGGCAAGCATTTTCAAACGCAAATTTATTTGAACTACTTATCTCATTTCTTGGAAAACTGCGGGTAAGTGCATTTTAACTTATTTTTCTCAGTTGTTCTACATGATATTTTATAGGCCAACTGCATACAATCATCAATTGTATTGCTAATTAATTTAGAGAAGAAAGACTTTACCGAAGTAAACATTAATGCAATTTTGAAATATTTGGATAAATATCAGTACGATATGTATATTTCATTCCTGTATCAATTGATTCCCAACACTTTGTTGCATTTGCCGTCGATGTTCCCCGTATTCATTGAAAAGTTTATCAGCAAGGTACACTGGTTTGAGGCGCACCGACGAGAAAATGAATTTCCAGAATGCGCAATTGAATTTCTTGGAAAAGTTATTGATATTTTGAATAACCACTTGGTAGATCATGCACTTGTAATTTCGGGACGTATAAGTGTTGACTATAAGGCGAACATGAATAAATTGCTAGAAGTTAAAGGCTGTTTGGAGACAATATTGGAATTGAAAAATAATTACAACTTTTATTTGCCGCTTTCAACATGCCTTCAGGTTTGTAATCATTAGTTTTGAGGTATGAATTATATTCAATATTCCACCTTTCAGGGACCAGGGGCAATGCTTGTGCATTTACTTAATGTTAATATCAGTTGTCTTGAAACATTTTTAAAGGAGTACTTAATCAAGTTTATGACTGCACATGGCTTTAATGCGGATGAAATATTTGTTAATGAAATTCGAAAAATGACCGTTGAATGGGAGGAAAAATTTTGGGGCCTATATATAGAACCTATTTGGCGTTGTGTTAATGCCGTTGAAATGAAATTACAATTGTTACTGGATGTTCTAAAATTGGCAAAGAAGCCATGGAGCGAGAGCATCAGAAAAATGTTAAATGAAGCTGTCAAGTACAATCATGCACTTGTAGCAGCAATTGAGATTGAAATACGCAATGAGCCATCCTATATTGTGTTCGATAAATATGCAATGAGTGACATGAGTGTATCTTCAATTAACAAAGATGTAAGGGTGATATAATTAGTAAATATGTTTTATACAATTATTTGTACCCGTAGGTGTTTTTCTTGAAACGCATGATTAAATGCAAGAAGCCTACAATTGTTGAAGACATATCGGCATTAATTCTGAGCGATAATTGTCGAGCAGATGCAAATGTTTTATTGCTGATGCATTTTATTAAGGAGAATGCAATAACAAAAGCACTTGATTTGGTCCGTGGTTTGAAACCTCAAGAGATATTAGAGTACATCCCACGATTGATTAATACATTCGCATTAAACGTAAGTGATTTCCAGAATAATTAAAAATAGTTCATTTTGAATGTTTTATAGCATGAATATAGGGCCAATATTCTTAACGTTGTTGGTTTAATGGAGAAACTAACTGGTGATGAAATTGAATCTTCTTTCGCTTTATTGAATATAAATTATCTCAAAATATTTAACGACATACCATCTGAATATCAAATTGCGAAAATTTGGAATGCATTGAAATCAAACCGAACTATCGTTATACCAATAATCATTGACCAATTGGAGGAAATTTATAGTGTAGATGAAAATTTTAACGAAGTTATGTTTAGAGTTTTGAAATATGCTGAAAATCTTCAACTTACACCGGAAGCAATACTATTAGAAGTTTGCAAAAAGACAAAAGATTTATCATTTATACACAGTTCCGCCTTATATATGATTAATAATGGTATCGATACGAAGGCAATGTGTTTGATGACTAGTTTGATAATAAAATGCGCTGGATTAGAAACAAATAATTTAGATGGAACATTATTTAATGCTACAATTGATGAAAAAGATATTCTTGCCTTCGATAATGAAAATCGTGTGCATTGTCTTGTTGCGGCTAGAAGATTAATGGCAAAAACGTTGCTGGTTTCCGATGGGGAAGTTGGTATTATTAACTTATGTAATTGGGCATCATGTGCAACATATATGACAGGACTACGATATCAGGAATGCAAGGCATCACTTAATGCAATAAATGTAATTTTCGAGTTATATGCTGGTTATATAAGTGAGCCAAATGATTCGGCATTTGAAGATTTGGAATACATAGCTTTCGATGGCCTGTTGAACGAAGAAAACAATTTAGATGTAGCATCAAAGGTTTGTTTTCTTCATTACTATTATTGAGAATTAAATCGTTAAAAAATAAATCTGAATTTCAGGAAAGTTTTTCGAGAGCTTTGAGTACTAACTTTCAGCTTTTCCAACCGTCCATTGTGAATGAACATAATTACTGGACAGTTTTGAAGTTAATTTGCGCATTGGAAGTATCATTATATTTGCGAGGCGATTATAAAAGAACTGGAATCACCAAGGATTTTTTGCGACTGTCGGTAAATAAATTGGTCTCAAAGGTGCTTGCCGCAAAAACTACTGATAGCGATATTATATACACATTATTGTCATTCTTCCCGGAAAAGAAAAGACTGAATATAATCAACGACGCTCTAAGTGCTTACAGACACAATATTAACAAATGTGAAGTTATTATTGAGACTGCACGTCGTTTATCCGACTCTAACGCAGTTATGGTTGATATTAAATGGTGGAGAGCAATGAATGGAAATTATGCAACTACTTATAAGGACTTCTGCGATAATTTTGAAGGAAAGAAAATTTTAGTATCATTAATTAAACAGGGTCAAATTCACGTGGACCAAATCACTGAATTTTGCAATGACTACCAACTCGATCCGAAAACTTATTATCCAACGTATCTGGGTAATCTAATATCGAATTGGGAACCTGATTTTGAAATTGATATTGATTCAATGGGAAAACGACACTTGGTGTTAAAAAATAATGAACAATCTTTGATCGAGGAATGTTTAAATGTCGTTACTATGATCAAAGATACCGAATCATTGTTGAAGTATGTTACTAAGTTGTGGAATTCGTCTAACGTATATTATTATGAAATCTATAATGCCCTATTAAGCATTATTATGTACTTTAACAAGGATGAAAAGTATACAAACTATAAAGTAGTTTTGGATTTCTTACAAACGTATACGCGTGTCAGTAAACCATCTGAGCTAGAAATGGAAGAATGGTTCAGCAGATTTATGGGAGATAATCGTATTCATCAATTTTCCGAATTTAGATTTCCATTTTCGCCCATATTATTCACGCAAGATTTATGGAAAATGCTGCGGCATGAAATCAACTTATCCAATTATGAAAAGTGGTTTAAAGTAGTTAAGGTGCTTACTCACTTAGACGATACGCAAATATGCACATACGTTATAAAAGATATCGTAAGTAAAAGTAAATAATTTTGCGTAGATGTTTAAATTATTTTTTAGCCGTTGAATGTTACCATTGAGAAGAACAGTGATGAGTATAATCTTCGACCGCAGTATGAAAACTTATTTAATCAAGCCGATAAGTGTATTGCAAGAATCAGCGATCCCTTGGTTGCTGCTTCTGTTGCTCTTAGTTTAGTAATTAAAACTCCTGAAGGGGCTGATAAGGTAAATGCATGCAAATTGGCATTTAAATATGCAAACAATTATAAGCAGTCCGCGCAATATGAAAACAATGCCAAATACAAAAACGTAAGTTATAAATGTTTTCAGCCTGCTTTAGGCAGACTATATAATAATGATTTTTTAGATAATTAAACTATATCGCCGGTATTTGTCGAAACATATATTGGTTGTTAATAATTTAGCAATTCCAAAATACTTTGAATTGTTAGACCAACCGAATGAGCTTATATCTGCACTATATCACGATGACAGAATACTTTGTATGGGTAAATTTAAAGATAACAAATGTCCAAGTGAGTATATCTGAAGTATGTCTTGTAAATTATTGAATATTTTGCGCTGTAACTCTTTGTCAGATATCAATAAGGCTGTAATTGAATTGGGGGAAATTAATGGTCACGTAGATGTCAAAGCAAAACGTATTCAGTTGCTAAATAGTTGGCTTAACGATGATAATGATTCAACGGACCAGAGTGTGGTCTTCACTGAGGCAGACGCAAATTTCGATGATTTGGAAACCTCCATTATTAGGATGACGTATTTGTGCTCAGGTCCCGATACAGAATTCTGGCGCACATATTTATATAAATTTGCGGTCACTAATCCAAACAAATATTTATTGCAAGGAAAAGCATTAAAAATATTTTGTAATATCACACCTGCGGAGGAAGTGGAAGAGCGGTGCCAATGCAAATACCAGGAATTATTGTATGCGCATCATATATGATAGGTTGAAATTGCTATAACTGATTTTTGTTTCAGATTAACAATAGAGAAATTTTTGCTTCTAAGTGATTTGCATTCACTTAGTATTCCGCTTACTGTTGAACAACTAGATTCAGTGCCAAAGGTTCGATTGTTGAAAAAATTGAGCAAAAATATTTCAAATTCAATCAATTTAAAAGCTATGGTCTCAGTATGTAAACTTTACCGTATCTATGATTTAACTATTTGGGAGAATATCATATTGGAAATGATTAAACAAGAAATGGTATATGAAAGTAGTCACTCTCTTCGGAAAATATAAGAAAACGCTTTTGTTTTAGGTTCCTACATTGAAAACATGTATCAACTTTTTGCGTTATCGCATTCCTAATATTCAAAAACCATTTTACATTAAGGCATGGCAAACGGTTATTGATCACGCGTTTACAACCCTCCAAAAAGAAGGAGAGCACGCGGAGCGCTCTAAAGAACATATTTATCACGTCCAGGTAATTGAGTTAATATTTGTAAGCACTGATAGGCTTAATACACTTTGTTTCAGTCTTGCCCCGTATTAAATCACTTGGACTTACTTGGGGTCCAGCATTCGTGCATACGATTAAAGAGATTTGACTTAGCAGCACTTTTACTCCAGTACATTCCCGACAATACTCGCAGTCGAATGATTAAATTAATATTAAGTCATACTGACAAGAACAAATTGTTGACTGACTTGCGTAATCTTGAGTACCAAGGGTTCGTTGGAACTAATATTGTAAGATGTAATATTTTTAGTATTTAATATCTTGTACATTGTTTCTTGTTTTTTAGGTGCTGAAAGAACTTCAATCTAATTAATTTAATAAGTGTTCGTTTATATCAATTACCTTACCTTTGTTTGAGGCTTTGAGATTTCAATAAATTTAATACAAATTTGAAATGAAAATTTTGTTTTAGTTCCATCTAAATTTTTAGCATTTCCCCAGTTTTATAATTTGTTATGATTTTATTCGAATTTTAAAACAAGAACTAAACCTATTTACAATTCCATCTTAAAGCGGGATATTTGATATTAAAGTAAACAATGTACAGCCACTATAAATATGGAATGACACTAAGAGATTTATAATTTATTGTTCATTTCTGGACATACTTCATAATTCATTAATATTAGTGTTAAATAGTATCGTAAGACAATGCAAGGCAATTGCAACAATTCGCGAAATTATTATGTTACAATTTATGATTTCATATGCTGCAAAGTTTTAAAATGAAACAGAGAGCGATAAATGTATATTCGTAAAAACCATTAAAAAAATTTTAAAATCAAATAAAGCATTTCGTGTAACAAACATTAATAAATATTACTCTCCTGATGTATCAACAAGTATTCAATGAATTGAAAACGCATGTTTATTGGTAGTTATTTTAGATTAGCAAAAGACGTGGAAAACAATAAATAACGCAACTATATAACGAGCGTCATGTCCTTTTTACTGGGCAGATTCACTTTCTTACCTTGCCAAAGCGAATTGTGTATGGTGAATGCGTCAATGGTTACCGTAAGATGTTTCGTGTGTACTTGCGCGAAACACTTACCACCAGAGTTATACCTGCAAAATAATTAATTAATGAATTTGCAGTTATAAGAAATAGCAAGTTATCTCAATACACACTTGAAAAATTTATCAAACATCCTGTCGTTAACTTGCTTAGGCCCTGTGCCGTACAATTTTACGACTTCTTCTCTATCCGGGCAGTACGAATATAAAGCACGGAATTGACAACCGGCGTCCCGGAAAAGGATCAGAAAATGTTTACTTTCTGAGCGCCCGATTTCTTCTAAAACGCGCTGTTTTGCTTCCTTATTAACTGCACCTGGAAAAACGCAATATTCTACTGCGTTCAGCATTATTCCCCGATTGGATTTGGTGGTTGGCTGTTTGTACAATCGTGGACCTGAATGGCAAGTATTTATCAAAAACCGAATAAGCCTTTGATTAATTTAATACCTGTATAATCCATCATACTGCTTGATGAACTCAAATCGCTCGAACCGTCATCGAATACCCGGCGCTTTGAAATCATTCCCGGCAAACTTCCAGGTCCGGAAGGCGAAGTCAAGTGCCGCATTGGTCCCATTCCGGGCGAGGGTGCGCGTCTTGGCGGAGTAGCTCTTCCTAGCCCGCTATCAGTATCACCATAACGATAAGCGTAGCTATCCTGATCAGTACTTGAACCTATATGCACACAAAAAAAGATATATAAATATATCGCCCCATAATAGAAGTGCGAATATTAAATACCTAAACCATTAATAATTATTGTAAAAAAATATTAATTAAATTTAGCGTTACCAATGCTATATTACGCTATGAAACAAATATGATTGGAACGACAATGATAATAATTCGTATTAATTGAATATCTTTGTTGAGTGAACCTGTTAACTAACATTCAAACATACTCCAGCAACAACGGATTTCTAGTCACCACTTGATCCTGAAACCGTAACTCCTTCAAGACAAACAATTGTTTCTAATGCAAGCATGTTGCGTTTTCAATACAAATTACATTAGGCGTAATGATATAATTAATAATTTTACGAATTAAAGTCCAGTAAATAACGATTCATTAACGATTCTTATAATTAAACCATATCCCAAGCACAGACACTAATTCAAGCAGCATGAGCAGAAATAACCATGACCATAAAATTTATACATAAACAATTGGAAATTCATCAACCACCATATTAAACCAACCACAACGACAGGGTGAATAACCAAACTCTCAAAATAAATCAATGCGTAGTCCGTATATACAAAAAATTTCCGAACACCAATGATTGAATGATTAAAAGAAAAGTATTGAACTCAGCAGACTCTTAGACATAAAAAGGGGAAGACTTTACAAAGAAATAGATAGAGAAGTGGTCGAGTGGTTCTTACCGTACAAATTCATCATAGAGTTTGATTTGCGACCTTTAAAGTTTTGATAAGTAGCATACTTAGAACGTCCTCGGGTTTGTGCGGGTGATGGGTCTGCAAATTACATATACATACAACCTACAACCCTCCATTCCACCCAAAATATCTCCAATAATAATATAGAGAGATTATAAATGAAAAAGAGATGTATACATACATATCTGTTCAAAAATATACGTGTACAAGAAATAAATTATGCTTACACTAATCAATATCACCTCAAAGAGACAATACAGTTTTCCCACAAACACACGATTTAGTCAAATTCGAATGAAAATTGCAAGATGATTTTGAATGAAATGGGGACGGACTTTGGGCCGTTTTTCATTTATACACACGCGCAATCACAAACTAAATTCCAAGCTACAACATGTCAGTAATATATTCATAAAGAGGTGGCCGGAGGAGTTGAATTAGTGTAGTCATGTTTCAAATTGTAATAACAGAAAACAAAACCAACGAAACAAAATCAAACAATACAAAGGAGCAAATAAATACCATCGCTCGTACCTTTCTTATCGCATCATCAGAAATTGTACTAAGCGAAGTTACTTATTGCGGAAAACAAAATGTACACACCTCGGGATGTCTTATAGGAGCTTCGACGCCCCAAAGTTTGATTGGCACTATGACACGGAGACATGCCACGACTATCATCGGGTGAATCTGGAAATCATACATTAAACACATACAATCAACAAAGACAACAAAGGAAATTTAATACACATCCAACATCTGAGACACAACCATCGAAAGAGCAACATATAGTTGTAAGAATTATGAAAAATGCAAATAAATTGTAAATAAACTCCAAACCTTTATATAATAATCCACTACTAGCTAAGCTGTCTTGAGAACCTCTGTAATAATCTCGCTTCATTGTTGAGGGTATATACGAGTTAGCTAAAGTTAGGAAACAATAAAACAAAGCAACTTAACATTAAAAAGCCTCACTGTAAGTAATATCTTTTAAAGTTACCAGTTAAGTTAGTGTTCGATCCCTTCTTTCCTCTGGCAGGTTGCAACATTCCTTCAGCCATTTCCACGCTTCCGCTATCAATATGAATAGTTTTTGGCCGAGGACGTCCCGTTGTTTTGCCGCGTAATTTTGGCGCAGGTTTTAATGAATTTAGCAATGACTTATCAACGTCTTTTCCCTACAAATTAAAGTATGTGTGTATTAATTGAAAATGTTTTTTAATAAAATACCGTTGGTCCCAGCGACCAATAAATGAAAGACATTCTATCTGGTTGAGGTCAGCGACTTTAACTGAAAGATAGGTGCTATGCGGCTATTCCCGATTCCAAGTGCAATAAAAGCAAGAATATTCTTAAAATATAAGGAAGTACTTATGCTATTATTAGACATATTCAGATTCAAATTTGCTCCAAGAAAGAGCGCAACTTAACGCGCGTCATCAGCCCTCTAAGGTGGCACTCCAGTACTAATTATTACTGCTACCAATTTCAAACTTTAACTTGAAATAATAAATTAGCAATAAAAATAAACTCACCTCTCGTTCAGCTTCTTCAAGCGCTTTCTTCAGCTTATGTTGTTCCAATATAGCTTGCCGGCGCGCTACTTGTTCTTCTTTTCTTCGTTGTTTCTCTTCTTCCTTCGCTTTTTCCTTTTCACGGCGCGCTTGTGCTTCAGTTTCTTTTCGCGACTTTGCTTCTTCTTGCTGCTGTCGTCGTTGAAGCGACATCAAAAGAATACGCTCTTTCTTGCGTTCTCGTTCGTCAACAACCTCCTAGAATGCGTATGAACATAAATTTATAAGTTAAAATATAATTCCAAATCGTTAGCTTACAGGGTCTGGATTACTAAGATCATTCCCTATTATTATGGCAGAGGCAGCATTGACTCGTTCTCTTTCCTGACTAGTAGTTTCTCGGCGTTCCCGACTCATAAACGCCTTTTGTCGTTCTTCGGCTTCTCTCTTAAGTTGTTCTTGCTCAAGTTCACGTTCCAATTGCCTCCTACGCTCGAGTTTTTCCTGTTGTTGTATTTCACGCTCCTTTTCAAGTTCCGCGTCTTCAATATAGCTTCGTTCTTTTTTAGGCGAATTACCCTTCTTCGTGCGTAGTGGCGGTTTTGGCCGTTTTGGCTGATCATTATCAAAACTAATGTAAAAGCCCTTCTGATTGGTATCTAAATTCTCATCAGACGCAGACGATGCAACAGGTTCTTTTTGCACTGTAGAAGAGGAAGGTTGAAAGGAGTTCCGCAAAATAAGAGGTCGAGTAGGCGATGGTATTCTATAAGTTCTGCTTCCAGATGTTATATTTAAGCGACTTAGACTTTCACTGATTTGCTCGTCCGGATTGCCAATGAATGATATGCTC
Organism: Aleochara curtula; assembly: GCA_963978815.1. Classification (NCBI taxonomy): domain Eukaryota; kingdom Metazoa; phylum Arthropoda; class Insecta; order Coleoptera; family Staphylinidae; genus Aleochara; species Aleochara curtula. The sequence goes on from OZ022219.1 coordinate 2,008,619, forward strand.
TGCGGCTCCATATCATCGATTGGAGGTGCTGGTATTGGCGCATGAATAATATTACTCTTTCGATCACGTTCCGGACGCTGAGGTTCCATATTTTGCAAGGATATTGGTGAGGCACGTTTGTTTTCCAACAATTGGGAGATTTGACGGTGTTGTCGATGCTGAGGCGATGTACTCGGTGTGCTATGATGCGAACCAGAAAATAATTGATGTTGCTGACTGAGCGTAAAACTACCACCCGTTGTGTTTGCATTTACATTATGATTCATACTTGTGTCTCCGCTACCATTGATATAACGATTATCGAATCGATCATATCTATCTGTGGAATTATCGTGGAGCAGAAAACCTCCGCCCGGATTCTGAGGTTTGCTCCACGTGCGCAATTCGGGCTGATTCTGATGATATGAATCATTATGCAAGGGTGGCATTTGTGCTTGTTGCGCCCAAGTGCGTCTTTGAGGCGCGACTGGTGGTGGAATTGGCGCTGGTGATTCTTGTTGGCCATGCAAAAAGAATTGTGGTTCCGCTTGCATTCGCTGCTGCTGATGATGATATAATGAGTGCGGGATGTGTGGTGCACTTGCACTTGTTTGTAATCCTGCGGTATTATAATGAGGCGCCGGTGGTTGTGCGACTGGATGGTATTGAGAATAAGATGACTGCGTGTGCAAATAAGGTGGTGCTTGGTGGAAGCCCTGTTGCTGCTGGAGTAATTGTTTTTGCTGCTGTTGTAACAATTGTTGCGCCTGGGCTAATTGTATTTGGTTTTGTTGCGAGACTAATTTTTGTATGTCAGCCTGAATATCGTGAAGACTAGAATTCATACTGCAAATACAAGGCACGTGAGATTGCAATACACACTTGCGCAAGTTGCAAATAAATTATGCTATAATAAATCAAACTTACTGGGTAATAGATTGTTGATACGTTTCCAAATCTAAATTTTCCATATCTGGCGTACGCCGTGTTTCGATAAAGGGCTGCTCGGGATCATTCCATTTTCTCTCGACTTCATCAGAAATATCCTAAAATAGTTTGAAATGTTTCAATATTTGCTTGTTTGTTTTGCGCTACCATACAGAAATCATGCAAGTCATGCAATTATATGCGACCACAAAACCCCATTCGATGCAACATTATTAAATTATACCTTAAACGATAATGGACGTTCGGGTTTACTTGAACCGGCACATTCAGCAGTGCTCGTTGTCGATTCGGTGGGAGTCATTGGTTCCGAACCACCACCAGTCGTCATTAAACTATCTACCATCGCGTCCGATGATGACTTAACTAAACCACCTTTACCCTGGAAAAAGAACACCACCACCCCCAAGATTACTGTTAAGTGTATTGGAAAGAACATTCGGTTGGAGAGTAAAAAATTAATTCATATAGAACTGGATGAACAATTATTAAAACCATGCATTTACGCGCTATTCAATTTTTAAACAAGAAACACGCAAAACAAAAATATGCATTAAAAACTCTTTTAAGATCTCATTATTCTTATCATTATACTTCACTATGAGAAATTAAAAGTGCTTCTTTTTTTTTCAATTAATATGAAATGAGCAAGTGCAATGAACACTGCACCTTACCATTTCTGTTAGCTGTAAGTAAAGAATCACACAATGCGTTACATCACAGTCACCACAAATTGTTTTAAATACACATAATTTGTACAAATATATTCATACCTTAACAACAGCTTGAAGGAAGGCGGCTTTTCCAACTTTCTGCCGTTGTTTATTCATGGCTAGTTCCATTCTGCGCTTCTCGTTCTCAATGTGCCGGCGTTTCTCCTCAAGTTTTAAACGAATATCATTCAACTGCGACGACATAATATGTTCACCCTTATTATCATCACCACCATCGTGTTGGAATTGTGAATTGGAACTTTGCTGTTGCCACGTTGTTGTATTTGGTAACGTTGCAAAGGTAGTTGTTTTCTTTTCCCCGCCGTTGGTGTTGCTGTTCTTATTAAGAAAACTTGATTTCGACGGAAAGTTTTCGTTATTTTCTTGCTGCATGTACACTGTCTGAACAGAGCCTGTAAACGAATACGCTTGCTTAGAAATTTTTAAACGGTTTCATAAATAAAAATGTATAACCATCATGCGGCTTTTGACTCATATCGGCATCAACCAAATCCTGGAGGATGTTCTCCTTGTTCCGTTCATGCATTTTACTCCGCAACGCAATATCATCGCTGCTCAATTGTCGCTTTAATTTGTAATTCTCCTTTTCCGTTTCGTGTTTCTCGCATTCGGTATCAAATCCCAATTGAATGGAACCTCGTGCATCCTGCAAGGACGAGCGAACGGCAGGATTCTCAATGGGCACAATGGGCATTGCTGGTGCGGATATCTTTCTGCCGGTGTGCGCGCCCACCTCCTTATCAGGATTGCGGCCAATAAAATTCAAATTGTCCTGGCTGCCACCGAAATTCTCAATGGTCAACTGCGAATCGTCGGAGGTGGAATTGCGTCGAGACCGGCGACCAGCAAACGTGCGCTTGTTCTCGTTCCAATTGCTCGGTTTGCCCGCCGCCACGTTAACGTCTCCACGCTCCTCAGCCTTTGTATCCATGTTCATCTTCTCCTTGTTGCCGCGCAAGCGAGCCGGCGCCAACGGTTCATCGTGTATCATTGAACTGAGAGTTGGTATATTCTTGCCGCGATGCACGACGAATGATTCCTCCGACCCTCGCCGCAGACTATCCACACTCATGTCGGACACGCTCTGTTGCAACGAATTGGTTTTACGTAAAAGCTGATGCGTTGGCGTCCTTGTAACTGGGCCGAAGAACAACAATTAGTATTAATGCATCGCGAAATGGCAATACGTTCAATTCGCCACTATTTGGGAATTTGTTAACGTGAATTAGCGTTAAACTTGGATATTAGTATCACCACTACGTGTTTTAATGTACACAATTAATTAGTAAAAGCCATGCAACCGCAAATATCCTTCTACAATTATAAATACATGGTACTATTACGGTGTGAATTCAAAACCCATGCACCCGTGACCAAACTTCGAAAATTATCTTGTTGCTAAAAATCTCAAATTAAAATCATTATTTACAGAGTGGCTCACATGACTGAATAATCGACTATGCTTATCTGGTTTTGATAAAATCGCTACATACTAGAAACAAAAACGAACGAAGAATCGAGTAACTATTCAAACCAAATATAAAGACTGTGATAGATGTAGCGCAAAAATGCTTGAATAAATATAGATATAAAATGTAAAAAGCACAAACACGTGACAAAAAAAATTTAAGTAGTGATGAACATATTTCTAATTGGAAGAGAGTTAATGCAACAATGGTTGGTTGGTTTCTTTGATCGAAAATATGAATCAATTTCGCAATTTGCGTATGCGTCTTTACCTTGGAACGGTTGTGCAGCGATCGGGTCATCTAAACCACTCCGTAGGTCAGGTATTGGCGTCATGACCTTAGGTGGTAAGTTGCGTTTGTGCGCCACGCCATGGGCATTACGCGCTGGATACCCCTCTACGCACACCACACACACCAATAATAGTAGTTAAAGTTGGGAGTTAAGAGAAAAAATAGATAAGACTAATAAATACATTTCAATCCTCACTACCAATTAATATTTGTTTGGAAGAATAAGTATTACTTGTCGAGTTAGAAGAATTCGGTTACGTGTTGTTATCCACTAAAAGGGTAAAGTTCAACTGCTCGTTGTTTCAAATCGAGAAGACCCAAATACCTGCCGTTTAGGGTTTTAAGCCATTTACCCTACTACTGGTATTTTGTAATAGCTTGCATGTTAGAATAGGTAGGATGTTACACGAAAACGGTAACTATATAAAAATCTATAATTTTCTTGGCTGCGAGGGCGGCGTGTTCGTATGCAAATCCTTAATATAATAGTTATTGACCCGCAAGTTCCACTTTATTTGCATACGCAAAAGTATTACGTGCGTTTTTATATCCAATTCAGCTATTTACATCCACTTGTGCGAGCAGAAATTAATGCAATTGAGTCGATTCGCATCTTGTACTCATAATTATAAGACCAGTTAAGGAAGCAGCAACCAATTGAAAAAGATTATTCAACTCAAGATGAATAACTTGGGATTCGCTGGCATACGACATCGAAGAAAGTGTGAGGATTTGATACGACGGCCAGACATTGACAAGTACGGAACATTTAAGTGAAAGTGGCGCACTTACCAGCGGGCATTCTATCCATTCCGGGATAGCGAACACATTTGACTGGATGAATTTCAAGCAAGTTGAACAGGTCGGCGAGGAACACGATTATATTCTGTTTCATTGCCCTGCAAATTGTGCATATTACCCAACAATGTTCCCACGCTCGCGAACAATTAATTACATACCCCCTCATGTACGTAATATCCTCGGGCTGCATATGAAAGACCGATGTGGGCAGGCAACGTGTGCAGAAATCTTGCACCAAGCCCAAATTATGCAAGCTGTCGGAGACGGTGGGTACGTGAAACACGCGCAAGTCGGATGTGGGCAGTTCATCAGGGCAATAGTACGATATCAATCCAGCAAATGCAACCCCATCGCAGAGATCCTTCAACTCCTTGACTTTGGGTATGTCGACTTTGCGCGATTGACCGTCTCCATTCGTCAACGGCCCGCCACCATTGAACTCTTGTTCAATTTTCTTCGCGAGTGCATCGTTTGTATGATTCACCCACATCAGCAGCCCGTCCAAATGATTCTCGGGCGAATTTAAGAGTTGTGTTCGGTCGTGGCTAAAACGCTGAACAGCAGCCAGTACCCGATCGGTGGTGACCACTTCCTTTGCATACAATGACATTATTGCCTCGATTACTGTCATATGTGCATTCTAAAATACACAATTTATAATTACGTTGAAGCAAAACAAACAATGGAAGTATGGGTTACCATTCGCAAGGGATTTGTTTGTATCAGCGTGGTTTCGGTCAATTGCGTCCCGCTCGGCTCATTGGCAAATACGCCTTTACGTGACAGTGTCTGAAGAATTGACCAGTGATTGAGATTGTGATAATTTTGATCCGAATAGATATTGCCCAAGGCGAGACAATACATTTCGGCGTTGGCGAGCGCACCGACAATCTGCGGTTTCAGGTGCTCCTGGTTTTCGTGGTCTCGGTAGAAAGGCTCCTTCAAGTTGTCGGGCACTTTGTTGTTGAATGCCTTTGATAACAACCATTTTACGGACGCTCGCTGCTTCGCCTGAAATTTTAATAAAACCACACTATAAAATATGCTCGGTGGCGCACGCGGAAAAACATACAGAAAATCGAAGAAATCGTTTCAAATCTGACATAACTTTGTCAACTACTACAAATTTACTAAAACAATTGCTTAATTATAATTCAAATTAAATGCAGCCCAATTTGAATACGCGCCTTTCGCCTAAATTCATTCATCATTTATTTGAATCTCATTTGAGAAACAAGTCCGCAGCGGAGAGAAGCGAGAGTCGCATTCCAATCCAATAAACATAATCACCGCCAGTCTTGTACCTCGCTGTTGTATTTAGTTAAAAGTGGTGTTCTGCACTCGAAATGAAAGCGGTGTGTCTACCAATACATCACGCGCACGTTCGTACGTCATCGAAGCAAGACTGTGCGCTTCCGCATTCGCGATGCAATAAGCAGCAATTGGACAGATTGCACAGATTGCACCGTTTGCGCCACTTTGCACATCATCTCTTTTTCTTCTTGGCCCGTCAATAAGTTTGCCACGGCCCTGCTTGAAGCAGCACATTCCTTTCTATAAAATTACGCCGCAAATGCGCTTGAAAACTAGATGCAACTTTCGGCCGCATTGCACGAGCCATTGCATTTCCTGCGGCAGCCAGCCATCAACGGTGTGCGCCCGCCGCCAGAGGATATTTTGGAAACGCGACGACCCACATGAAATTTATTTTAAACCCCGTTTTTACCCATCAGAATATTGTACAGTTACAAATTCAAATTGAAAGTGCAATAAGTAGGTACGCACGCCGCAATCGAATTTATTGGTATGCTGGTTAGTAAGAGGCTTGAATAGTAAATTATGAATGAGAATTATGTATCGAGGAGAAACGTGCACTAATCATTCATTTATATAAGAAACTAATTGACGTTTACAACCGAATGCAATGTAACGTGGAGTTGCATGCACAATTGCAACTGCAAGGATAATAATAAATAATGCAAGTAAGTTACGCATTTCTTGGATTATAATAGCACTAAACCATATTTTGCTATAAATATCTAAATTGCTGTGCGCTCAACCGTAAAGGCTGGTAAGATAAAAAAACAACTTGTTATTATACGTGAAACAAGTAACTCAGGAGCAATAAACACATAGTGAACACTCAAGTATGCAGTTGGCAGGTGTCCTGCAAAGAACACAGTTGCCTGCACTTGCAATTAGAGCACGAGCGCAATTCTAAATCCACTTTTTACCTCTATGATGCACGCGTGTTATTTGTATTTTATACATAAGTATATTCTTTGAGATCCAAGTATCTTATTGCCATTTTTATTATTCGCACTCAATTGCATCTATACTAAAATGCATTAATTGCTTGAAAATAGCCCGCAGTTAAATCTGCTTTAGTAATTTATAGTTTCAAATCTGCCTGCAAATCGGTATAATAAGCACGTGTTATTGTTTCTACTTCTGGAAAGAAAAGAGGTCAAGAAGCTGAAAGTTTCTTACTTTCCTTGCACCGACAACTTCGTGAGCTTTTATCTTCTTCCGAAGACAAGCCCATGAGTGCGAAGTGTAAAACCAACTAAAATTTTACGTTAATTTCATCTTGATAAATAGGCACAATTGGAGTGCAAACGTCTGTAACATTAAATCTAAAATTGAACAACCGCCAAAAGATTATTAAAATGAATTACACGCGCTAAAAAAATATAAATTTTAAATGCGTAAAAACGATGTCAACTCCTGTTTAGGCATGAATAGTAAATTTTCTGCTCGATTCATTAGAAAATCGCTTTACAATTTGCTCCGGCAAAGCTGCGTGCGCCGAACGATGTATTATTATTTATTACAGCATTGGCAAAAAATTTCAATTGCTCACGCATTCCTTATACACTACTCGTCCGATTTACGCGCTACTTAGGTGCGCAAAAATTTGTGATAACTTTAATTTCGATTTACACGCATTTCTGGCGAATAGATCAACCGTACAATAAATGATGACTTCAGCTACACGACAAAAAAATCAAACAATAAATGAACCATGCGCATTATAAATCTGGAATGTACTGCAAGGTCAGCGCTTATACCTAATAACATTTTTTCTATTTTTGCGAGCGCAGATGGATCTTCGTGTAAGCGAGAAGGATAAATGAGTTATCGATTCATCTGCCAAAGAACCGGATTCGATACAGCATTGAATAAAAGATAAGATTGTATCCTACTATTCTAATTAATTATACAGAGTGTCCTAAAATCACGCAATAGCTCAGTATTAGCTCAGAATTAGATTTATGCCTAAAGCCCGAGAAATAAGACAAACGAGTAGGCAGCAGAAGGCAGAACGAAACAGCAGACACGTAATCGAAATTCTCTCTGCTCTACCGTGAAGGTCGACAAATTGTTTTATCCGCAGCTATTGCTTCTTTTCTACGTTTATGCACTAAACAGAGACGCGAACACCGCAGTGCACTTGCCTGCATTTACATTTTTCTAGCAGTCAACTGAAGAAACCGCAAGCAGGAAAGAGAATGAATTCTTCGCACTCCTGCCGCCCGCCAGTTTAATGATGATTACTACAATAGCGTACTGATTGCTGCCATACATCACGTGTAGTAAATGCAGTGAACAAGAGAGTCGAATGCCATCGTTATCAAGCGTGCGAAACGTGAGCGAATTGATATTAATTCCTGTTGTTCGACAAAAGAAAATTAAAACCCATATTGGGTAGCTACTAAACTAACTTTTAACGCTTAGTCCTTGTTGGCCTACAATGGACTTTAAAAGTATCCGAATATGGGTTTTATTGACTTTTAATTATTAGCAAAACCGCATTAGACTGTCGTGTCTTGACACCGTAAATGTATGCGCAATGATAGTACATTTAAATGTCTGCTGATGCATTAACTCGTCTTGTTTTATCAAGTGGAGTGACGCATTACAAGAGCAAATTCGGCAAAACGGAAAATCGATGACACGCGTACTTACTGAATGTGCACACGAATGTAGGGCGAGTGCTTGCAAAAAGAAAAAGTTCTTGTCTTCTTTCGTACCGAGTAAAATGTTTAGTTAATGGTACCTTCGCATGCTCTTCAAATAATATTCTTATCATATTAGGTGTGGCAGTAAACAACAACTATGTACCTAAATACAAACTAATATTATTATTGTGCATTGCTTGAATAACACAAATGGCATATTATTAAACGTCGGTGTAATTGCAAATTCAAGGTTGTAAAATGCAAAAGATGTTGATCAACCAATAATTAATTGATTCGGTCAAATTTTCAAGCAAATACACTATGTAAATGTATGGAAAAATAAATACGGATTGTGGAATCGGTTTGTAATTTCGTACCACTCACAAAATAAAAAGCATGCTACCTCCGCATTGACATTGCGAATTTCAGGCTCTTTCCGCGTAATTAATTGACGCCAAAGCAAATAGATCAATTAGCAGACGTCGAGAGAGTTAGTTAGTTTTCTGCGATTGCTTGATAGTTTGCACAAGTGGCTCGTGCAGCTTAAAATGCAATAAAACTAAAAGAAAAAATAGGTAACCTGGTATCATGAGCAACACCTATAAATAAAGACAGTCATAATTTGTAAATTGCGAATGCAATTTATTTTATGCTAGTAATAAACGTGCATATTAAGCATAACCGTCAAATATACTTTTATATAGGCTTTTCAGAGAAAATGTAATGAAAATGCCGAAAACGTCTTCGAAACATCATCCAATTTCATTGCGCATGCAAAATCACCCCCTGCATGAAAATAGTTCAACCAAAACTAAATCTGTTCATTAAAGTAAGCCGCCTAATTACGTAACTCGTAACGATAATATGGTGCATGGGCCGATGGAACAGTTGATGGTAAATTGCGGTAATAATGTCAACAGGACGGGCGTTGGCGTCAATTTGGAATTTCATAAAACGCGCATAACGTGCAGCCGGCTTTAACGTTTGTTTGGCATTCAAACTCTTAATATTATTATTAAATATACACTCCGAAACGCGAATAAGTATGGCAAGATGTACGGGGGAATAGTTGCTCACCCCAAATTTGGCGCAACGCGAAAATCCGAAGGCGTCCTGTTTGTTTGCCAGCCATACTGTATTACCACATCATAATGAAATACCTTGCGAGCACCTATAATTTTATGCATAATGAGAATCAATTCATAAACGCCACACGCTCCACCACAGCACGCAAAACAAGTGTCTAACTCCGCGAAACAAGAGACTCGAACCGGCGACAAATATAAAACTATGCCGAAGAAATATTCATTCACTTTCAACTCAAACTTGTCGCGCTCCTGTGAATCAAGTTCGTTTTAATTGTATGCGAGACGCACATAATTGTCATCTTGTATGTGATGCACGTGGGTTGACACTAATCTGGCCAAAGAGTGCTTATTAAACGCGTAACAACATGTTTGTCTTTTATGTAATGTTATTCTCTAAAGCTAAGCTAATAAATTAAGTTCGAAACGTTTAAATTCCACATGAGAGCATATGGTTTTTAATAAGTTAATAACAAGTTGTAAATCTTATTGCTTGATCAAATTAATACTTTGTACTATATTCACTCCTGCAAAGCAACTGTTTCCAACTTGGAACATAGCATGTAAATGCGTTGGAAATTATTTAAGTACCTACTTGCGGGAAAATGTGGAAAATTGAATATTTAACTCTGGCGAATTCATTAGTCTCATTAACATTCATGTTTAGCCGTCTGTTATTTATAATTGCAAGCTCTTGAGACGTATAAGCAGGAAGAGTTCAAAAGTATTTGAACTTTTTGTAAGTTCATTTAACTGAATACACGAATGTGGTAACAATTGTTTTCGTTGAAATCTCATCGCAAAACAAAATACAACAACTCACACGCTGCGTAGCAAGAGCGCCATGCACGCGATGGGATTATTGGGCTTGTCATATTATTTTGCAAACCTATACGAAATTTCTAAATCTTGAGAGATTCATAATCTATCAAAATTATACGCCTTAAGAGGAAGAGAGAATAAAAATTCCAAATTCCGTACATGCTTTGAGCAGTTCACAGTTAGTCAGCGTGTTAATTATATTAGGAAAGCTGTATTCGACGTTTTAATTAATTAAAAATCTTGTTCGGCCTGATAATCATTCACATTCATCAATTTGCACTCATCATGTGCACTCAGCTTGAGTGTGCAGTCTGCAATCTCTAATTCTTACTACCGGTTAAAATACTCTTAATTCTCGTACGTCCTACACACGCGGAAATGCTATAATTACTATTAACTTACTGTATAGGTGACAACGCCGACGCCTTGGCCCTCGGCCGATTTATAATAAACGCCATCCTGATAGCAACTCGACAGCGAACTAACAGTGGCCACCGTCAACACCATATTTCCTTCGTGTGCACTTCTAATGCTAAACTTCTCTGGCTATCGGGCACAATCGTCGCAAATAATTAAACATCCATCCGTAATGAGCAATGGAGCGCGCACATAATCCAAAACAATTGCATTCCGCTATTATTCATTCGATCGTCGCACAACTAACGTACTATAAATGTTATCAAAATATACAGCCACTGCGAGTTGTTTATAAATACGCCGTAAAATGGAATTTCGTGGAAACCAGATGGATTTGTTCGGCATGTGAAGCGCAAACTGACACGTACCGCATCTAAAGCGCAACTAAACTTAATCCAAGTCTAGGAATTGTTGCGTGCGTTGTTGCATTGCGTACGCTCTCCCTACTTTGGCCACGCCGCAGACGAACAACGTATCTGCCGCGTTGTTGTTGTTGTTCTTGGCTTAACTTAAGCCAACTCACGTATCGCTCGCGCTTCAACAATAGGCAAACTTACCAAAAGCGCGCAAGAACGAGAAGAAGTATGACCGGAGGGCACTTGGACGGACGAACGTCAATGAAACCGAAGAGAAATTCTAATGCTCACACTTGTTGCCGCTCGCGCGTATTTTTTTAAGGTATTAATTCCAATTAGTGTAATTATTTCCCGCTTGCCAATCAGGTTACCTACTAGCTGTGTTTCGTGGAATTACTGCTTTAAACGCGCAATGTGTTTTCCTGTTTATGGTCACAAACTCAAGCAGATAATTTTCAATTTGTGTTTAGATGATTTCAAATATTTTACTTGAGTCAGTCAGTACGTTTGCAATTTGAAATTTGCTCAAGCGCAGACTTCACTTGCCTTTCCTTCCGAGCAAACACACCTCACTCAATGCAATTAGATAAAGTCTGATTAAAACACAAGTGCGCAAAATTTCTACAGTAGGAATTCGTACAAATGCACTTACGTTCACGAAAGAAAGTATTAATTGCAAATAACTCAAAGATCAAACATTCGAATGTGCGATGCATTGAATAATTTCAAATTATATTTTACACGCGTGAATAAGGCATTCTTCCTTTCATGAATTGAAAAACGAGAGACTGGCAAAAGCGCACTGAAAACAAGAGTCGTATGTTTGCACAAAACTTGGACGTGCCTAGGTAACTTTGTTATCTTCGTAAAATATTTGATCGTATAACGAGAAAAGGTTCTTCGACTACGTCTGTTGGACTCAATCCAATTTATCTCAATATTATCAAATGCACTTATAGTGCATTGCCCCACTTTCCTGGTGTTTAATTTTGACGAATGAAGGAATGGATCGAGTAAACAAACAATATGTTTGCCAATGCAATTATCAAATTTTCGAATTATCCAAATACTACAAAAATGTAGTTTCACAATTATCCCGCATTATCACTCAAGGGTCCTTCTGTTATTAGGACGCAAACATAATAAAATTGATGCAATCAGTGAGGTACATGAACAAATTGCAAATTACACCAACTCACAATGTCATAAGTAATGAGTCACTTATTCAAACATATGTTCATATTAAATTGCTACTAAGCACTCGACCAATACAATAAAAAGATTAATCAAACGAATAATTGAATGAAATTTTGTTATAGATTAAAAATCTCATTTCCTGACTGAGAAATACCGAAATTGAAGGAATCTAAATATCATTAGAATGCGAATTTCCGATATGTAATAATACATCTAATATTGCAATGATGATGCCTCCCACACCTCCAACGAAATCCTATTAAGCAAGCGAATCGATTCTTTACATGCATTTCGCTTCGCCCAAACACGAATCCTAATGCGTTCAGAGCCGTAGTCATAATCCTTAAGAAGTATTATGAGCACATGTATGAGAGAAAATACAGTTAGCCGTACGAATGATAAGCACATGCGCGCGCGAATGTACATTGCAACGAGGCAATAATTCTTTCTGATGGAATAAAACGATTACGATTAGTATTGCATTACATTACGGTGAGGCAATTGCAAACCCACACGCGCATGTATTCATAGAACGCGCAAACGCCCAGCGCACAATAATATTCGATATTGCACAAAACGCTATTGAAGAGACTCACTCTTCGCTTCTCTTTGCTTGAAATTAAAATGACGATCACTTGAATGGACATGTTACATGCGAGATATGCCAGCAGACATCCAATACGACAAGTTCTGCAATTGTTGTTCATTGCCTTCATATGATGAATAATTTTTCACATTTCAAAATTGTTTCACGTTATACAACCAACATTGCCATCCGCAACGGTATTGCAATTATTTAAAAATTTAATTCACCTAGGTACAAAACCGTAGCTCAATGGCCATAAACATGAACCTCATTACGAAAGGAAATTGATGACATTACGTAAACAGTTCCTAAGGCATATTCTTCCTTTTTACGATAACCGGAAAATTGTCATTCGCATTCCCATACAAGACGCTTATTGCTCCTTGGAGACAAGTGCTAATTGATAGCAACCTAAGCTGTGTTACACACATTGTTAGCTCGAAATGTATTATTAAATTGTCATTTTGTACCAATGATAGCAAGTGTTAGTTTGTCGCATGTGACTGGAACGTCGCAAGCAAATACGCAGGACGATCTTATAAACTATGACATAACCAGCTAAATTTATATTTCAATATTCATACGTGCGCCAAGGCGAGCCACCGCGTCGGCGACGACCGCGCGCATAAATAACAAATGCGCGAAGAGTATAATGGCAATGTAATGGCAATAACAATGCATGAAAATTGCATGCCAAAAACTATCAGTTATGCGTACTTAACGGTTGTTCGCACCACAATAATATGATATGCAGCTTTTATCCTGGATGTAAACAAAACAAAAGTGTCCGAAAGTGCGTTCAACGACTTACGGATAAATAACAAAATTGAACTACTTATACAAATATTATGTCATAAGAAAGGCGATATTTCAAGTGCTGCGATACATCTTTGAATAACATCATTGTCATCCGGCGATATACTGATAACAAGTAAATGTATTCAACCAAAGGCTAACGCGATTATCACCCAACTCTACAGCGAATGCCCATCCAGAGAAAGCGTTCACTCGTATTTTCATTTCCTGTCGTTATTCCAATGAATGGAAATACATCATCGACGCGTTTCTAGTCCACTTAAATTAGCATCGATTACATATCCATCATTGTTATTTAATGCGTTGATTAATTAATCAGCACACGACTGGCGTACACCTATAAACTCCAGTTAATTAGATTACTCGTGCCATTTTGCGTAGATTCTGCAAACGCAATAATAGAATACAATTTATGCCGCTAAACAAATACCTCATTAGCTATTGGTAACGCTTGCGCTCGCAACTAATTAGTGAAATGCATTTCTTTGCGATGTGCATCAATAATCCATAAATTTTCAGACGACCCGCCGAGAAAACGCAGCGAGCTATGGTTCGCAGAATAATGGCGCATGCAAATTATGAATGTCGTTTACGCGCAGAATAATTGCCCATGAATTGGCAAAGCAATTACGTCGTGGTGGTTTCGCAAAATTGATACCCATCTAACGATTTCAGTTCGCAATTCGATCCATTCAAACAATCAGCGTGCGTCTCAATTATCGTTAATTCTTTGCTTTCAAGATGTACAACTCGTGTATCTCAGCATCAAATAACACGCAAAACGTTCAAGAAAGGACTTCGACGATGAGATTTAAAACTATATATTTTATGGAATTGCAAGTGTTTTCAAACACTTCAAATGAAAATAAATTAAGTACGACAAACGCGCCGTTATTCTATTTAAAAATTTTTGCTTCACCGATGTGCATTGAATTTTCTTTACATACGTTCTCTTCTTCATTAGGAACCAATAAAATTAGAGAAAGTCTATCTTTATACTTCGTAAACACCGTCAAATATCCAGCTTGTTAATCGTTATAAAACGTCGATTCATAATTAATAATTTGCCATTTCAAAGCGTCAAATCGAAGATGACTTCAGGCCGGCCTCTATTTAGTTTATGTTATTGATGCCGTGTAATTATTCACGAATGATAATTGACCAATTAATGGTGAAAATCTTCACGTGCTCCAGGAAACGTATAACTTATTCTCTGCAATAACTCCAATTCTTCGTTCATCATTTTCTTGATAAATGTTACTATCAATTTAGACCAAATTAGTGAAATGTCTTCGTCACTTCACAGCTTAATAAATACTGTTGTCTTTTAAAATATCAATTTGCCAATATTTACTATATCAACTTGATTAACGTATGTTACCCATTGAACATTTAAAGGTCTTACTAAAGCAAAACATGAAATCCATCATGCACAAAGTTTATGAGTCATTTGGCTAAATATATGACGAATAGACAGACGCAAAGAAGATATAGACGATGATGATGATTCAACGTCCAGATCTGCTTACAATATCCTTCTGCATTGAAACATAACCTCAAGTTTCCCTATGCATAATGGATTTTCGTCTATATTGCATCTCGTCTCCAATTGCAAAACCAACA
This sequence comes from Aleochara curtula, assembly GCA_963978815.1. NCBI lineage: Eukaryota > Metazoa > Arthropoda > Insecta > Coleoptera > Staphylinidae > Aleochara > Aleochara curtula. Next base: position 2,023,702 of record OZ022219.1, read on the forward strand.
AATATTACGCTTAAACATGATTCATACTCGAATGATCTTCTCTGTATTCATCTAGAATAGAAGAAGTAATGTATGTTTTCCCAATCTTCTTCATGATATAGGTCAGATGCACTGCATGATGATATTTTTAACAGCTCAACGTTAAACAATTAGAACCAAAGGGGTATGGGCTGCAATCTTTTTTTAGCAATATCCTCTCAACGCAAGGCGCTATTGATTGCAAAACAATTGTCAGTTATCAGTGGCTGACATCGTGATAGCGTGTTGATAGTCTTCTTACCAGGCGTTTTATATAATTGTTCGTGGTGACCTATGTACAGCATGCACGTAGGAAAAAGAACTGTCATTACCTGTTTCGTTTCGTGTGTTTCCTGGAGTTCCATATCAGATGACCGCCGGCTATCAAGCCGATCCATGTCGTGGCCGTCTTGCTGGTCGTGGGCCGTACCCCCGCCGCCACTTTGCACGTTGTCGCAGTGTGTGTTCTTCGTGAAGATTCTGACGAACGCACCCCACATTCACTGCTCTAGGATTCTGCGCCCGTCGCGACGACAATGTCATAGCATAAGCAGTAACTGCAATGATCACGATTGATGGCTATCGAAGAAGAGATCATCATTGCAAAGTGACATTGTCAAAACTACTTGTTAGGCCAATTCCGATTGCTGATGAACCGTCAGCACTGCACCGAATGAGAACACAGTGGGCAATTGGTTGCCAATGTAATTCTATTGCCACAAATAAAGGAACACTCTCACACTTATCCTTCAACTTACCGCTTTGCACAAACTCACACTTTAACTAGATTTACTATTAGTAGCACTTGAAATTCCGTAAAAACCTCACAAAATTGATTATTTCTCCTAGCAATGGCAACCGCGATACTGGACGACTAACCGCCAATAAACCTAACCAAATAATGAACATGATTTGAGATTCGTGATTCACGCTGACTCGTAATAGCGCCCTCTTACTCTTGTGGTAAATATGATATTCAAAAGTTTTCAAACAAAGTCTAATGCAGCCCTAATCATTACATCGTTTATTATTAAGCGCATATAAGATTGTTCGAATTGAACGTATTTATTGTTATTTAAATAAAATATTTACAAACTGCCGCATTCGCATAACTTTACCTTAGTTATAAAAACTATTATGCAGTCTCCCATTTCTCTATTCTTATTTGTTACTCTTATAAAAACATATATTTACAAACAGCCACAACTTTTCACCACCATGCGCTTATACTTCTTCAGCGTGACATTCGAATCATTTAAATGATAAAGTACAGATATCGGGTTTAATTTTGTAGGAGCGCAGCATGGCTTTGGATATTTCAACGGACTCATCAAATGTACTAAAGTTTGTACAATTGCATGATTCGTAGCATTCATATTACTATTTAAAGGGAAATTACATTCTCCCGCGCAAAAATACGCTTCATAGCCTGGAGGCGCAATAATCCAATCCTAAAAGAAATAAAGTTTAATACGCCTGATAAAACAGTTGTAAATCGCAACAAACCTGCCATTGCAAATCTTTAAAACTAATATACAAATTTTGTATGCGGCAACTTCTCCAATTCGGTGGGTCATTGCTTGAGTGTCCCGATGAAGGCAAATGATTCATTACGGAATGATAATCCGATTTGCGCACCCTGCGAGTATCTCTCGTTATTCGCACGTTACCACCTTGGTTGGAATTCTTCAAAAAAGCAACAAGAAACGGTTGTGTTTCATCCTCGCTTTTAACAGTCACCAATCCGATGTCTTCCGGCCGCACTTCGTGCGCTATAAACGGGCACACAACCAACGAGTTTTAATTAATCAATTGTCTTTTATGTGGGTAATAAATGTAATTTCAAGTAAAGCGTAACGAAAATAGAATAAGAAGTGTTATCGTAGGACATAAAGAAAGAAAAGGAAAAAAGAAAACTCAACTCATAATTGTGGCGCTTGTTAGCCGACCTCTTCCTTTGAAAGTGATGGAGTAATTGCAAAAGAATGTTAAGATGTTTTCATTGTCAGACCAATGGTCAAGGCAATTAATGAAGAATGTAGTTGTAAGAGCAGAAGAAAAGGGCATTATATGCGCGCTTACCTGGTCGATTGACTGGGTGCACCGACAGGTAGATGCCTTTATTTGTATCGGGGAATGCCACCCATGAAGCCAAGCACTTTGTTAGATTGAGTTCCAGCCAGCCAGTAAAACTAGCGGTGGTATTTATGGATGTAATGTATTCAAGCTCTCTCTCGCTGTCAAGAAAAACAAACAAATTAAAAGTTATACACAAACCATTTGGCTAAGCCTGCTGCTTACCCATCGTCAATGTTGATTAATTCATAAGCTGTTACTGTAAATTTCGTGTTTGGTTTCTTTGTTGTATAATTTTGATTCTGGAAGATGCGCAATTCTGCGCCAACAATTCCTTCGCCGATGGGAATATCAGTCACATTAAACCAGAGACGTTTTCCGCGCTCGTGTCGCACCCCCGCAACATGATGATCTAAAACAATATTAACAAGTTACTTATAAAGATTTACCAAACACATACGCATTGACAGTATTAAAATTCATTTTTGCACAAAGTCAGCGCGCGTAAAGTGAAATGTTATGTAAATAAACATTTTGCCCGCAAGGCAAATGTAAACTAAACTCGACGAAAGTGTCTAAACACGGCGCAGTTTTCTAAATATCGAAATGCATTAATGTTGCTAAGAGCGCATATTCATACGTCTTATGAAATTATCTTGCACTTACTTATGCTATCAAATGTCATAATAATATCACTCTCGTCGATAGCGTGCTGTTCTTCGCCGCTGATATCAAGATCCGCGCTGCGCTCCTCGCGCCCGTTTTCCTTTTCCATGAGGCTTCTGTAGACATCCATCAGGAACTTCGGTGCGGACTTTCGCAACTGTTTGCCGTTGGCGGTCATGTGCCGCGGCCGGCTAGGCAAGCCCAATAAGTTTAAAATCTCCAACTCGACCTCGCGTTTTTCCTGTTTCGAGATGAAACGCTCCAGCATCGTTTGATCGTAACCATTATCAATATAAAAGCCAGCCGGCATTCCACCGCGCACGCGAGTTACGAGCGCTATTTGCATACACAAGGCAATAGCATTAATCAAAATTTGTGATCTCATTTTTCGCCGATGGACTCTTGCGTGAGAGTTGCGCGCACAACACGACCACCGTCAAACCCCACGTTATAACTGAGCTACAAGCCGCTTGTGCACCTTCTAAGCGCTTACTTGCTCAGTTCTTAACGTTGCGCAGTGTGTGCGAAGCACGCAACGATTAGCTGGCTGAGACGTAACGAGATTCCAACGAAAACACTTAATGCCCCGCTACACGCCGCCGACTGACTGCTCCAGCACGCAACTCAGATGTTTAAATGTTAAGTGCATCGCTAACTATATGAACAGCGTGCGGGTATTCCTTGAAAATCAGGTTTTGCGTCTCGGAAGCAAACTTTAAACAACTTAAGTCGAGTATTTATTGCGGCGTAGCGACATCTGCTTTATATGCTTCGCACAATAATAATATGTACAACGAAAGTAGACAAAATTTACAAAATGATTCTAGTTTATTTGATAAATTATTTTCAGGAGAAAGAACGTCATGAATGTATCATTCAATCATTTTACATATTTCTCCATAAATTTCTTATGAAAGTCAGAGCGCAGGGAATCGTTAATGAATGTATTGGCTTTTTTCTCCGGTTCTGAGCGGGCACAATTCTTAAAAACAACATCATCATCCCATCTTCTCTTCACCTTGTGGTCACCTTTCCCTGAACCTGCTGAATAATGTGTTAGTAAAGGGTTACCACTTAAAATATTCTCCATTCTGATGCGTTCTTCTTCTTGGCGCCTTTCTATTTCCTTTTTGGCTTGATCCATTGCTCTCTCCTTTTTAATTTTATTCAATTCAGCCAACAGTGCCTCAGTATCATCATCACTGTCATCATCTGAGGTCTCATCATCATCCACTGGATCATCTGCATCTAAACTAGCTGCAGGCACTTGATCAATTTTAAGGCGCTTAGCATTTGCACTACTGCTGCTGCTGCTGCTGCTGCTTGTGTTGTGGTCAGCGGATGGTTTTGCACTTCTCCAGCCACGGTTATTATCCCTCTCACGTTCTTCCAACTCTTTACGAAAATCGCGTGAACGAATTTCGTCTGTAGTGCCTTGACCATGTTCTCTGTATCGATAACAAGTTAAAAAACTAAACAACGTAATATACAAAATACACAAACCTGTATTTGAGCTTAGTGTGGCCAGGTAAATCGCGACTGGAATACTGCCTTGAAATCGCACTAAGATCTTTTTCATTGCGCCCTTGACCACCACGAGCGGGATCGAAAGTTGGACGAGCAGCTGTAGTCATTTTATAATTGTTTTAAATTAACAGGAACCCACAACTTCACACAGTAACAAACAATATAAACTCAGGTTATGTACAACAGAATCACGAATTTACATATATCCCGATGAGGCCCGATGCAGAAAAGCGAAGCAATGTAGAGGGCACTAAAGCCGAGTTATGCCCTTTAAATAATTAAAGAGCTAAATCATGAGCCTTTTAACTTATAATGATGCACTGAACTATTATTGCAGATTAATAATATTTCATTTATATCCATTAAATTTAATCCTTTCAACACGATTTACATTTACAATTTGTTTCTGAAAAGTATGTTATTTAAATATTTCTAAAATAATTTTATTACTGGAATTATTTGCATCCTAGTGCTAAATAGTGTAATATTGGAACCGTTGAACATTGCCAGTATGTTCCCAACATGATATTTCTAACTATACGAGTAATTAAATTATTACAAATTGCATTACTTTAAATAATGTAATAAAGAAGAAAATCAAATTTAAGTAATACAAAAACAAATACATTATGGTGCAACGCAAAACGAACAAATTAAAAACTAACGATTACGAAAAGTGTTCGCCATATATGTGATTGCATGACGCAAGTTGTTGTGATCAAGCGTATTACGGAAATAAACAATAAGTTGTTCAACATCAGGCAAACCATCTTGCATGTTCAACATACTGTTGAAGAATACGCTCCACATCTCGTCACGATAGTAACGTGGTATCTTCTTTGTTATATACCAGCGTCCATCGATTTTCTTCAGATCAATATAATTTTCGAATAGTAGCACGTGTGCTGTTGCTGCAATGCAAAACAAATCCGTATGATAATTCCACGGCCGGTCATCTTTCATTTCACAGCATTGAAAACTATCAGTTTTCACCTTCCGTTTAAAAGCTGTTCCTTCAGGAAGCAAAGACATATCAATGCTGCATCCGAAGTCAATCAATTGCAATTGCAACTCAACATTTTTAAACATGATTAAAAAATTGTCGGGTTTAATATCGGCATGAATTATTTGTATTTTGTGCAATGCCTGGACTATCTTCATCATCTCTGCGGTGAGGTAAATCGCCAGCTGATGTTTATGACTATTATTTAATGCGGCTTTGGTGGATTTTATTTCGTTGATCATATCCAACATGGAACCGCTATGTACGTCGGAAACCAACACCGATACTTGACTACCTAAATGATCAATTATTGTAAAATTAAATCAAAACTAAAATTTGCGATACTTACTAAAATATGCTTGATGCACGTTCATGAAGTTCTCCTTAATGGGGTCCTCAGCTAAACGCGCTTGTATTTCTCGGCAAATATAAAATTCCCATTTGTTCGGAATCTTTTGAATTTTTAACGCAACAACTTTACCCGTATCACATCGTGTTGCCCGATACACATTACCATACGTGCCCTTTCCAAGGAGCTTGTCGCATATGTAACGATCCTTTCCGATATAACATACGTCTTTCTTTACAGCTAACTTTGGTTGTCCTGTTATTGTAGTAACATAACGTCTGTGCCTCCCGGGAAACTTGACATGTTGTAAAAACTGTTCAATCACTTTGCTAGTGAATGGATCGGTTGGATTAATATTTAGCACTGGATACGGCTCGTGTTTAGTGGATACTTCATCTTCAAACTATAAGTCAATGCAGTTAGTATTATTAGTTCAACTGGCAGCAACACTTACAAATGTGTCTTCCTGTGACTCGTAGGGTCTCGTTAATTTTGGCGAATTAGGTCCAGAATCACAGTCCATTCCTAACTTCAAGCGCAACTCTGCGTTTGCTTTCATGTTTTGTGATAAATTAAAATGATAAGATCCATCAGAGACTATAGCTGTGGGTTGTTTTGTAATGCCAAAGACTGATCTCGATTCCGCAACACTATTGGTATAAGCGTTTGATGCACTGAAATCAAGAAAAGGCAAATAGTTTTAAAATGATATTATATAGTCAATTATACCTATGGCTCCCCTCCTCAATGATAGCTGATAACCCATAGTTTTCTTCTGAGAACAAACGTTTTTTGGTCGACTTTGCTACGTCCTGGTGAAACTGCTCTTTCTGTACTTGTTGCTTTCCGTATGGCGTACTAACATGTACCAAATCGAAATTAAATTGCTGTGTATTCAAACACCCACTATCATTCGCATAGGGCTCATTGAAACCGGTAATGCTATCATCGTCATCCATAGCTAGGCGTTGCGCACCATCAATAGGTTGCGCAGTAGCAGCAATATCTAAACCGCCTCGCGAACCCGTTTCAGCGAGTTCTTCATCGGTTAGCATTTTTACTGGAGTTTTCATAGCATTGCCTTTAGGCTCCATGTGCACAACTTGCCGATCATAGTGCGCTGTTGGGGACTCGTGTACGACAAAGCTGGTCACAACTGGCCCCGCAATCATTGGTACTACCGGTGAACCTAATTCGTCCTGCCAATAAGACTGTTTTCCAGCAAATGAACTTTCAGCCACGGATTCATATGGATAAGTTTCTGGCAGTTCCGTAATGGTTCTCAGCTCGTTGTACGTCTGGTTTTCAGATACTTGTGAGGTCATTGAATGCTGCGGTAAACCCGTTGCTTCTGGACAATGCTGTACGGAATGGTACAACTGATGCATGGCAGGCTGGGGTGTCTGATAATGATGCTGCATCAAGTGCATATTAGGCTGAGGCGTTCGAAGGTGATGTGCGTAATCAGTTATTTCACTGTAATCCATTTGTCCATAGGGGTTCATTTCTCTATAATCGGAGCGATACATATCATAGGGAGTGGCTTGCGGCACTGAACTATGGTGTGCAACTTGAGACATTGGAGTATGATGAGCAACATGCGGTACAACCTGCTGCTCTGGAGAATGATGCGGCACCTGGGGCATTGAGGTGTGATGTTGCCTTATAGTAGATACGTTGGCAACGTCAGGGTTATACTCTGTTTTTGGCATCGCTGGAAATGTTGAAGGTGCTTGCATCGGTGAGTGCAGAACTGTTGGTTTTGCGTATGGGTCACGCAATAGAGGAGGCCTCAGGTGAACACTCTCGGAAACTGTTACCGGGGTGGGTGCCGTCGGCGCAGTCAAATATGGAACTTGCACAGGCTGTGTACACACTTGTTCCTGCGAAGTTGTTGAAAGATTCGTCATTATTGGTGGTTCGGTATTCTTGGCTTGTGCTGGAACGCATGCGTTTCGGTTTATTGTCGCGTTAGTCCTCTGCTGAGTATTGTACCGTCGTGCCCGTATCTCTTCAATACAGTATTCTTTCGTAAAGTCGTCACTATAAAACATGGCTAAGTGACTTGGAAAGTTGTCATCTTGCCTAAATATCTCGACTTTCCATTTTGAAAAATCTTCCTTGGATTCTGCATGATGATTTTTGGGTAGCTGTATGCCTCGCCTATGTGGAGCATCTTCATAAACTAAAATCAAAATAAACAAGAAATGAAGTAGAATGTAGTAGTACTTGAATCATACTGACTTTGAATATTTGATGTTTTATGACCAATGCCCGTTTTTTGTACTCCTTCAGCCCACACAGTTGCCTGCATCATATTCTCATTGGGAGCGCTCTTACGCACTGCCGATAAAACACTTGCTGGCGGTGCCCCTGCTCCAAAGATAATATCCTGAAATTCTTCATGAACGTTGAATGTGGAGATGTGACGTTGGGGGACTGAGTCTTGAGGCATGGGCAAGCAACCTGGACCTAGATTACTTGTGCTAGCAACGCGAACGCTGTCCACCTGACCACCACGGAACGTGTGAAGTTGAGTTAAAACTTGTCTTTGTTCAACCAGTCGTTTGGTATCGGCGCCGCTTATTGACTAAAACATCATTAAAATTTAGATTAAATTTTAAAATAGATTTCATAGTTGACATACTTGGGATCCTGCATAGTAAATGAAATTTGTATGGGCAGTCACCAAATCAGCCATAGGTTGGGCTAACTCTGCCTTTCCCAGCCTGTACACTTTATCAGCCTTTTTAAAATCTTGGGCAGCTTCATAATAATATGCCCAAGCTTTGTAGAATTCAGCACAGTTTATGCAGATTCCCTTTGAGTATAGTAGCTGATACAATTCAGTATGATTTTGTTGGAGATCAATCTGAAAGCAAAGCTTGTTTACATGTCCTATTGTAGCCATTTATTCTTACATATCTAATCCACAGTTTGCACAAACGAAGATCGTTTCGATAACGTGGATCGTTCTCATAACGTCCTAAACAATCCTCTAATAAATTAACTAAATTCCCTTCATGCCCATGTTTTGGGAAACTTTGTTCAACCCAACAAATGTACTGATAATAACTTTCTAACGGATCGACCCCAACGTAGGACTGAATTGTCTGTTCATATTGCCTACAAACCGTTGAAGACACATTGTTTCATACATAATCAAGCACTGGGGCGATAAAAAGAGGTGTACATACGCTTTCTGTTGCAACAGTTCCTGCTGATATTGCGGATCGACTTGTGCCTGCAGAGCAACTTCCAGTTGCGAAACATTTCGTCCACCGCGAAGAGGTTGAATATTCTCTTTGCTCACTAATAAATCCATTAGAACCGCGTACTACTCCCTAAGTCTAAATCAGTCCGTGGCTACGTCTTTGGAGATTGCTATAAAATTCGCAAAATCGAAAAACGTCCAAATTGCCGAACGTGCAGATGCACTAATACTATTTGCTGCTATTTGCCAGAAACTAACCAAAAACCGAAGAATGAGCACCAGGCCAAATCCAATTGAAAGCAGCGCCACTATTGAACTGTTATAACCGTGGCTCCTGTATCAAACACCAAGAGATCCAATGAATTCAATGAAACGTTATATAATTAAAAAATTCAGCTATAGTCCATAAATATTTACATAATCATGATTACAATTGTTATTACCTATTGTAGTTAACAAGACCAGTTAAAATGCAATACTTTATTTCACCGATTTATTTTGCTCGTTATAAATCTCTCACTGATCAAATAATTTAATTATTCCCTGCAATATGAAAGACAAGAATGTCAAATCAAATAACTAAAATTTTGTATCAATATTTCCTTCTGACAAACACTAAAGTCAAATAAATCTCAATGTATTGAAATACGTTACGTAAATGTATTAATACTTAATAGTACAATCAAGAGAAGTAAAGTATGTGGTATTAATTTAAACCAATTTAAACTTTCATTTGTTAAAATCATCTTAAATTACCCGATGACAAATGTGCTTCCCATGCAATGAGAAGCAACTATATTTAAATCTAAATTAACTTTATTTTCATGTAACATAGGTGATACGTATATATAACATCAGTTAATTAAGTTAGTATTAAATTCAGAGTACATTACATTGATAAAGCCTTAAAAAGTTGTAAGAAATTAAAATATTTATGAATAGAATATAATATACATAGAAAACCGACAATAACAATCGAACTATTTCGTAAAGACAGGTGACTTACCAAATGTACTAAATATGGAGCTCTTTTTCTAAGCTCAGTAGTAAAATACAAAAATATATGTCAATGATTCGAGCGGGTTCCTAATACTGTTGTGCTTCAATCATCCCACGTAGTTTGTCATAAGCATATCGAATCTTATCATGAACGCTCACGGAGCATCCATTTTTCATTATCGATTCAAATCGGAAAGTACAGAAAGACTTATCGGCATCAATATAGCTTACGGCTGCCATGAGTGGGCACATAATAATCTTGGTATGATCGCTAAAGTTTATCTACAAATTGATATATTATTAATATGTTAAACGAATAATGGCATACGAATTCTCACCTGAATTGTCCCGTTATTCAACTGCATTAATACTCCTGATGTCGATCGACACCATTGATGCAAATGCGGAATTCTTGAGAGAGAATCAGGTGCATTTCGAGCAACCGAGGCGCCTGTCTTAATCAGATGCTCTTTCATGTATCTACTAAAGTACGTCAGCAACTTCATCTTCTTGTCGAGCGGTACTGGAAATTCGTTGATGGTCATGTAAGACTCCTCACCGTTCTTTTCAATATAGTGAACATTTCTGCAACATAGCATTAGAGCAAAGTTTCAAACATTGAGAACAGTAATACTCACAAAGCATTCGGCAGCATTATGAGCTTGGTTGAATCATTGAACATGACACCAACACTTTCATCACACAGTTGATATCCAAACCCATATTTATCCGAATAGTCGACCCATTTCGATATCCAAACCAAAGGTTGAGCGGCTGGATCAGACATTTCATCGCCAAAGTTCTGATGCGCACGTGCCGGTTTCGACTGCAGCACCTCCAAGAGCATGTCTCGCAGTGTGATAAGATTCTCTTTTGGATTAAATGAAGAGTTAACTTTATAGTCATGTGTTATTCCTCCAGCGGCCATGGAATGCCGCGGTTTTTGATGAGTATTTGCACTCGACGCTTCGCCTAAAAAAACCAATTATTAATGCATTAAAGAACACAATTATGTGAATGTACCATTCATTTGCGAAAGTGGTTGACGGGTAGGTTGGTCTATCTGGTCAAAGCGTGGTGCCATCGTGAGACAACTCGATGGCAATGATGCAGGTGTAAAACCATGCACAAAAAAGTCGTGTCTCTCCAATGATTTGATTTTCGGCCGTAACTTGGGCTCTTGTTGTAACATCAACATAATAAGACTCTTCGCGGCGTCTCCAACATTTTGCGTTATTCTACCAACAAATTGAATGTTATTACCGACTTGAACAACAAGTAAATTAACTCACTTGTAGTCACATTTCTTAATTTTCGAATACGTTTCACGCAGACTGTTCGTTTCAAATGGAGGTCTACCAATAAGTAGTGTATACATAATACAACCTAAAGACCAAATATCTACTTCAAACGAATGGCCCTTTTTCATAAGAATTTCTGGTGCAATGTAATTAGGCGTTCCACACAAAGTCCGTTTCCGTTCACCTTCAAAATCAATTCGGGCGGCTAATCCAAAGTCTCCAATTTTTATGTGGAGATCATCATTAATAAAAATGTTTCCTAACTTGAGATCCCTGTGAATGATCTTGTTGGAGTGTAAATAATCAATACCATTCACAAGTTGCTTCATGTAAAATCGGGTCTCTGGTTCTGTAAGAAGTTTTCGTCGTTTGTGTAGTTCCATCATTGACTAGAAATTCAAACTTGTGCAAAAATCATAGTTTTAATCAGAAGATTTGCTATATACCCGTCGGCGACACAACTCTAACACAATGTATATGTTGTGTATGTCTTCAAAAAATCCGTGAAAGCCAACGACATGTTTGTGTTTCAATGACTGGTGAATAGCAATTTCCTGAGTCATTTTATCCCTCTGGTTTTGTTTTTGCAAAAGGGTCTTGGAGACTATTTTACCAGCATATACATGGCCTTGTGTATCGGTGATTTCATAACATTTTGCAAAACCGCCCTAAGAAAAAAACATACCAATGTAACAATGAATAAAATCAGAAAACATTGAAGCGTCAGCAATGCTGAAGAATCCAAATGCTATTAAAGAGGGGCGCCATGTTGAGGTTATCATTTCTTTGTCTGATTTCTTGTAATTACAATAAAGCATATGCCACAATGACTTAGAATACACAAGAATTATTACCTTGCCAAAAAATCTGCCCTTCCTATAGGTCATCTTCGTTTGGGCGTCATGAATAAGATCTGGTATAACTTCATCTTTATGATCGTCACGAGACATCTTGCTTGATTTAATTATAAATACGATATAAATATAGACGACGTTGTACAATACTTAAAATGCGAGATAACTATAGTAATGATGGAACTGTCTGTATAGTTGTAGGAACACGCCGACGAACAAGTAAAACGTGGTTTGTCAGTTGGACTGCGTTTTGAATCGCACCGAATCCCAAACTTTGAAGCGATAACCGTCAGAGATGCCATTTGTTTGCGCTTGCGCTGTTGCTGCTGCTTATTGTTTTCATTGAGGATGTCGCTGCATGTTAAATATATTTAAATCAAATTGTTTATTGCTTTAATCAAACATGTACTAAAATATAACGGTCATATGAGAATAATACAAGCACTCATAAATTATTTTATAGAAGTATGGACCGAATTATTAGCCGCCCCACCTATATTAGCGCCCTCATTGAAATATGCTAACATTATTTGCTTTGAAAACTTTGAAAATGAAATTAAAAGTTTAAAATCAACTACAAAAATATGTATGAATTATAAACTGTTGATTTGGATATTATATGAGTTTTAAATAGGTATATGCTTAATCAGTTGATAAATAATAATATCTTGATAACTTTTCGTACAAAGCCACATTTGTATACAAAATATACAATCAAATCACAAATTATTACTGGTATGCACAAACGCATAAAATATATAGTATCAGAAATATTCTTTTAGATTATGACTAATTAGAAATGCATTTTTGCATTAACAAATTCATGCAAATAGCTCTAATATCAATCACAATCTTAAGTATAACGAAAGATACAAGAAACGATTGAATATTTGTAATGTGCTACTAGGAATTGATAAGATTTAATTCAAAACAATGAAGGTATTAAATTCTTGTTTAGTTGAAATTGTTTAGTCGTCCAGTACTATAACTTAAGTTACGTTTACGCAATAAAAGCGATAAAACTTGTTAGGCATTTGATACACGTATAAAAGCATAAATAATTTTAATTTGCGTTCAGTTTTGCGCGCCGCTTAATCAACGACAACTCCAATTACCGTTCAGCAAGATGCAGTCAAAAGTTGCTAAAATAGCCTTGTGAGTAAAATCAAACTTAGTTTGAATAAGTTTTAATCTCACATAATTAAACTTTGATTTTGCTTTCAGAGCGCTACTATTTTCCTTTTCGGTAATTTACTTGCAAGTGAATGGTATGTATTAAATTAAGTAAGTTTTAAGAACAATTAATGATATTTTCAACGTAGCAAATATGTGTGAATGCGGTGCCTTCGCTGAATCAACTGCTGAAATTGCAAGTAAAATGGAACCAATTATTTCGCAAAATCCTTTGAATACAACATGCGATGCCGATGGTTCAAAAGTTTGTTTAGAGATGTGCGTTAATCTGGTAAACATGGGCAAGGAAAAAGCACCCGAAATTTTATGCGGACGCCTTCAACATTCGGATGGTGTTCAGGTACAAAATATAATTAAATGTTTTCTTATTTTCTAAACATTGCAATTTGGACACAGCCTTCCTTATTCACAAGAACTTGTAATGGTCCCTGGAAGTATAGTGGATTAACATGCGAACACAAACTCTGTTGTCATGACGGGCAGAAGGTTGATTGTGCTACTTAATTGTTTTAATATATTCATATTCAATTCATAAAAATGACGACCCAGCTTGAAAATGTTTTCCACTTATTAATTTTGTAGCCTATAAAAAATAACAGATTTTATTGCAAATGAAAAAATAAAAATGTAAAAAAAGTTGACATTAATATTCATTGTATTATTTTAGTCATTTAAAGTTAAATCAACCATTTCCTAAATAGCGCGTTAATCATCCTTCATTTAATCATGTACTGAAATATTTCTATTCAAATTATTAAGCACCTCAGAATGTTATTATGTTATCAATAAACATTCAGAGGTGATTATAGTTTATTGTTTGTAGGCAGTTGTAGTCGTTTTTTATCAAATTAATAACAAATTTATCATAAATATTTGTAATATTCTCTTCTATACACTGGCAAATATCTAGACCAAATGTGTCACTCTTCTATTGATATTTCTCTAATCGTTTTAATGTTTAACATTTATCTGTAATCAATTCTGGCAAAAGCTATAAAACCGCACAAAACTTCACGAACTTTTTATTTATTGCAAGTGTGTTAACAATGGCTCAACTATCCAATATCTACATATTCTCATTGTTTTTGTTATTATTTCTAATGAAGTAAGTAAATAATATATTTAGCAGAATGCATAAACTAAACAGTAAATTATATTTTTATCATTTCCAAGTAGCGCTCAAAGTAGCTCATTTCACAAATTGCCTGCTCGAGTCAAAGCAGCAACGCTTCCGTTAAAAACAACAACGACGACATCCTACCCGCTCAAGTCAATTGACACCGACGCAAAGATTTATCATTCCATGAAAACAAATGATAAATGCGAATGCGGAGCTTTTAAATCAACAAAGCGAAGCACTGAAACACCTTTGTATTACCAAACAGCCATGCCTAATTTCCACTGCGATGAAAGCATATGCAAGGAGATGTGTTTAAATTTACCCGCGTTTAACGAGGACCGCGGTCTCGAAATCCTTTGCGCACACGTGAACCAAGCTCATGGTTTAAGAGTACGTATATTTTATATTATTAAAATCATATATATTACACTTCTGTTTCTATTTAGCCTGCAGTACATTATAAAAACTGTAATGATAACTGGCTCTATGCAGGGCAGTCCCCCAAAGACGCTATTTGTTGCGAATCTGGTAAAGTTATTTCGTGCTAAGTCAGAATAATTAATATAAATAAATATTGTATTACACCGTATGGTGGTGGGCAGGCAATAAATAATTTGCATAAAGCATTACTCAGTGTTTTATTAAACTTGAATTAGGACTATAAAAACTTTGACTGCCCTTGGGAAAATCTGTCATCCAGTAACTGCGCTTTTTTCATTATAGACTTTTTTTGCGCATCGTCAAAACGATTAACTTTTAAATCAATTTCTCTATTAAATGGTCTTCTAATGCCTTGTTCTTTATCCTCCTTCAAATATAAAGCAATGAGTATACAAGTAAAAAACCAAATTTGATAAATTACCTTTTTCTTAGCATTCATTTTTTCTTGGTGCTTTTCTAATAAACTTTTATCTCTTTTGTGTTTCTTCTTTGATTTTACAACCATGGCTTCTTGTTCTTCGTCTCGTTTGCGTATTTCATTTAATTCTGCAGTACGCTTTAAATCTTCCTCTTTAACAATAGGTTTTTTCTTGGATTCCGGCGTATCAGTCCACGATGACCTATCGGACATATCAGGTCCTGCTTTGGCACGAAATTGTCTTGGACCTAAACCCAAATTAGACGCTTGAACAGTTGGTAGCTCAATCATCCATTCTTCGCGCGCTTTCACATCTCTAGTTTTTGGTGCTAGCTGGTCCAATTTCATTTGAAGAGCTCTCTCTTCTAATGCAATATGAGCGTTTGATGTAGATGCTAATTCAGGAGGCAATGGTCCGAAACAATCATCATCTTCTTCTGGAAATGCATGTTCCTCTGGTGTTTGTTCACTAAGTTGCTTACGCAAATTTTCAGGTATAAATGGGCCTATGCTTCTTTCACCTGTTGAATTTTTATCTGGACTAGAGATGTTATTGATGGCATTTGTAGATGATATATTGGGAGCAGTTATTACATCCTCAATAGGTAAAGTTTCTTTCTGTTTCAATAAGTTTGGCGGTAATGCTGGACCACATATACTATCTTCAACTACATTGGTTGTTTCTCGCTTTAGTAAATGTGGAGGCAAAGCTGGACCACAAACAATATCAGTACTTTTTACATTTTCTTGTGAATAAATATTTTTATCAATTGATTGCAAATCTACAGGTGGTGTTGCTTTACCTGAAGGCAATTTAGGTCTATATGTATCAATAGAACTATCGCTTTTTGTAGTACGAGCACTAAGTTTTGCTATTTTAGTCTCAGATTTCTCAATTACTTTAATCGGACTTTTATGTCTTTTCCTGTAATCGCGCTCCCTACTTCGCGATTTTGATCGCCGATGAGATTTTTTCTTATGACTATGCCTCCTTGGTGAATGATTAGGTGATCTTCTATGCCTAGAATTGTGCGTATCTCTACTACGGGTTCCACTGGTTTCCTTTTCCCTTTCAGTTTTCACCAGAAACTCTTTGGAACGTGTGGTAGCTGTTTTAAACCGTACCCCATCATCCGAATCACTGGTTTCTGAATCTGACAGCATTCTACAAAAAATAAGAATATAAATAAAACATATATTGTTAATAAATAACAAGTAATTATTTTAAATGAGTCCATGTATATATATTGCACTAATAATAATACATTCATTTATGTTAACATTTTCATAATTTTTTTCCCGCTATATTGAACACTTTTAAAAATCCCAGCCGTTAATAATCCCTTCAGACTTTGTCGTACTGATGATCGCCAGACAATTTCATTAATACATTGTTCCACAATCGCATCGCAATCTGGATCAAAAGCAACCGCTCGCAAAACATCTTCAGTATCCTGCTTGAACTCTCCTCGATTCCATAATCGAGTCAAGCCTTTCGTGGGTCGTTTGGGGAGGTGATTTAAATGATACAGTTTTGCTAATGGACTAGTATCTTGAGAGCATATATTAGCTTCTTTATTAGTATCATCTCCAATTGGGAAGTCTGTATATTCGCTAAGCGTTAATAAGATAGGATGGTACAAACGCCTAAATGCGCTAATTTGTGGCTTCACAATATTTTCCACTTTATTTTTATTCTCTCCAAACGTCATACGAAAATCGCCAGCATAACTCAAATTGCTAATTGTATGAAAAAATTCATACTCTGAAAAAGTCTCTGGAAGTATTAGCAATGCTGCATGGACAGCAGACTGCAAATTTAGCTTCAGAGCTGTGTCCAACTCAGGGCTGTCTGGGTTGATTAAAATTTCAACAGGCTTGTGAAGTCTACCAGCAATATATAGATCAGACCAATCCAGTAGGTCTGTTATCAAATCTTTGGTGGAAATAACACCATACTTGATCATTGTTCCTTCAAGGGGAACCAGTGTATTAAAGTATACTTTGGCACCTGAGTTTTCTTGGTAGGAGGCAATGAACTTGGGACCCAAGTATTTTAAGCCACTGTAATGGGATGAATGTCCCTTCATGTTCTCTTGATGCCATTGCTTTGCATTATCCACACAATAAATGAGATCAATCATATTGGCTTTCCCAGCAGTCCCAACATTTGTGAGCTGATTTTTTACTCCAGAACCGTAGGCAAAACAGAACGAGAAAGTCTGAGGAAATTTTGAAAGAATCTTTGTATATACTGGCACCACTTGAACGGCTTTTTGCGTTGCCATAATCTAATACAATTTACTGGAGGGCCCACTTCTAGTTAGAAGAAATTAAGTGCAAATTGATTGTTGCATATTTGAGCTTGCTCATCTAGTCTAATAACTCACCTTAATTAATTTTAATCAGAAACTGGATTTAAACAGGTAATTTAAACGCACAAATGACTAATTTCAACTGATTCAAACACGCTAAAAGCAACTTTAAAACTTAACCCCAAAACTAAACCTTGACTCAATGTTATCATACATCTTTCGGTGTAAACATTTCAGCAGGTACTAAAATAATTTCATTTGCATTGGTAAAATAAATTATTGCTATTAGCGATAAGAGGAATAAAGTAGATGTGCATACATAAACACATTATTAAATTTTATTTAAATATTTGGATATTTATTGGCAAAATGTAATTAAGTACAATAGACACCGAGGGCGCAGTAAGCGATAATAATTTGACTGAAATTTAAAACCCGGTTTCTAGTCATCGGACCGCACAATGTTCAATGAGCTTCTGTGCAGTTCGCCATTTTAGCATTCGATTGGTTTAAGTTGTGTGTAGTGTCGTGTACAATAAATAACAATTTGGTGATTTCTGTTTACAAATACGCTTACTGGTAAGTTGCATGAAGGTCTAGCATCCAAGCATCGCGTGGTTTTGTCTCTTTCAGCCGATATCCCGTTTAATATACAGTCGTCAGAAATGACGCCTGATTTAGCCGCCATAAGCATAAATCGATCGGCACGTATTAAATGCCGCAAGAAGCATGTTACTGTTGAAATATACTCAATAATGCATTGTTCAGACGTTGATTTATGGTCCAATCATACACGGTCTTATATTATTTGAGTTATTGATATGTCTGGGCTGGGCAGTCTAATGTCTTTCCAAGGACGCTCACGGTTCTAAACACGTTCTTCGTTTATTCACAGATAGTGCAGTTCGCGCTTGACTCCCACAATGGAGTCTCCAAACATGGATTTGGTGACTAACGCACTCAACTATCATGGGCCTCAATTCCAAAAGATTTGGGAGAATGAGCGAAGTGAATTGGAACTTGTGAAAGTCAAAGATCTTGACTTTGAGATGCACAATAAGAGAAACAAGTATCTTACATTCCAAGACAGAGCTAAACGTTTGAAGATGCAGCAATTCTTTGCGAAGCATGCAGACGTTTTGTACGCTAAGGAAAACATGGAGAAAACTGAGATTCCTCCAGATCTTGTTACTACCGAGGAGACATATGCTATTATGCCATCATTAGAGACATACATGAATGTGGATAAGCAAAGTCGCCTCAAATACTTCAGAGATGTAAGTCATAGTGTTTTCAATATAAGTCGAGATTAAAATCCTAAAATGTTTTACTTGTTCTCAGAATGTTCAAATTGGTGACTTAATATTGGGGACTATTGTGAGTAAGACACAGGCTGGAATGATGCTTAAAGTGCTTTGCACTGCTGGAGCTGGTGCTACTGTCCACTACGTTGCTGATATAAATGTAAAGGTACAATACCACTATTTGTATTAAAGGATCACATTACTAAATAGATTATTTTACAGGCGTTTTGCCCGGTGGCAAATATAATACCAGCCGTTGATCGCAAAGGCGTCAGCCGCAGCTACATGATGAATGATTCAGTATGCTGTGAAGTGTTGGAAGTTATTGCAGATACTGATAAGATCATGTGTGGCATGAAGGGGACAACACGTCAACCATCCGATCCGGAACATCGTCCAGCATTGGGCTTGATAAGCGCTGACGACTTTCCTCTAGCTTACAAGTAAGTGGCTTTTATGTAATTCTCTTCTCTCTTGTGTTTAAATATTTATCAACTACTTCTCACAAACTGAATATGTTGGATTGCCTGTTGGAAGCCGGGATATGGAACTTTCGTATTGTTTCTCTTTTAGCTAAAAAAATATGCAAGTGTTACACTCTGTAACGGGTATAAAATTTCTTTTGTCCGTAGGTGGTTGAGAGACTTGTCTCTCTTAATTACAATTGCTAGTTTAGTAAAAAAAAAACCTATTAAAAGTATGAATCAAGTACAAAATCTAGAACAAATCATCCAGAACAAATGAATTTGTTGCTTTACCAAAATTCGCCCAAACTATACGCATATGAAGCAGGCACAATGTAATGTGCACGAGTGCGATTGGGTTTTAAATGCACAGAGCGTATTTAATTGCCACTACTGCATAAGTTGTCTCGTTTTTCAAATACCACGCTAATCGTTTCTTTACAAAGTATCGCATGCACAACCAGCAGGTGAGAATAAATACTTAACACTATTTTACTGTAACAGCTGGGAGAGAAAAAAAATATGGGAATGAACTATCGGATAATAAGATAAAGAATGATTTATTGCGTAATTTGTCAACGCTCAATGGTTTCGTCTTTTTCACAGTACTGATAATTGATTGAGATGCGTACAGTTAGTATACGTCTAAACAAGTGCTATTGAAAGAGTGATTACAGATAATCACTAACAGGAGTAAACATACGGACTAATAGCAAATATTTAATCAGAAACCAAAATAATATCCAAATAAATTAAAATTGTACACAACGAATTTAATGGATGATCGCAAGACATTGACTTGACATAAAATTGTTGGTATGTATACTACTTATGCATATTAGAGAATAACTATGTCATGACAACATTTGGATGTTATATGGAGATTGAGAATTGTGGTGAACATATTCGCAATTTTTTAGGTAATAAACACCACTGAAGATGGCCGCTACCTATGTTTTCTATTAGCGAATATACGTTTGTTGTTTTAATAATTATATCACAATAAAAACGAGACTCAGTGGGTGCATAACGAATAATTCCGATGCTTGTTATCTGTCGTTACAGGAAAGCACTCGATCACAAAAACGAAACGTATGACGTTGTGCTTGAGAAAAGTGTTGGTTTCAACAACCCAAATAACATTGCACATTTGTCCACGATTTTGGAAATCGATATGCACTGCAGTAATCTACCGGCTTTAAGGTAGGCAATCCGTTTCGTATGTCTTATCGTGTTTGTAAACTGACAACCGAGTTGTCACAATAAAATAATAATGTATTGTAATGATTATAGAGCCCGTTTCCCTGAAGGGGAATACGCTGTCGAACTTCGTCAACAACAAGCAAGCAAGTGGGCTTACAGTAATGTGGCAGACGGCATCGAGCATTTCAAAGCTGGAAGGCATACCGAGGCCTTTCAGTGTTTGAATAAAGCGTTGCACATTGATCCGAAGAATGTTGAAGGTTTAGTTGCGCGCGGTGCACTTTATGCAAATAGCGGTAATTTCCAAAAAGCAATCGAAGATTTCGAGACAGCGCTCAAATTGAATCCAAATCACGCTAACGCCCGCAAATACATGGGTGAAACGTTGGTCGCTTTAGGCCGCAGTTACGAAGAGGAGAATAAATTTGATGAGGCGAAGAAAGCCTATCAGAGTTGCTTAACGATCATTCCTCGACACGAGGAAGCTTTGAATAGCTTGGAGTTCCTGAAGACCAAGGTACAGCCGGTGAAGAATCTCATCGAACCAGGCGAATTGCTCCTGCCAAATTTGCCAAAGTCAACGCAACCTGATGTAGCGGATGCGTTCAAGCAACTTCTTAAATCCGAGGAAGAGGAAAAGAAGGACAAGAAGAAAAAGAAGAAGAGCAAGAAACGCAAGAATAGACGTCGATCCAGCAGCACGTCGTCTAGTAGCTCTTCGGGCAGCAATGATAGCAGCAGCAGTTCTTCAAGTAGTTCCACCGATTCAAGTTCCAGCTCGGGTGATTCTGATTTTAAGAAACGCAAGAAGAAGTCTAAGCGCCGTGAGAAACAGAATTCGCTCTCTCCGTTAAGCAAACGGATGGCAATGATGGATCCATCTCACGAGGCTGCCACTGCGTATCAGTTTAATAAACCTGCCGGCGCATCGCTTGAGTTTTCGTTGGAGAGTTCACAGAAATCAAATGAAGACAGCTATGAAGTCAAACTTCGTAACTTCCTGGAGCAAACGAAGGGTGACACCGACTATGAGGATAAGGTAAGAAAGTTTTTAGAGGAGAGCGCCAAGTGGAAGAAGGAAAAGAAGGATGATAAGAAGAAGAAAAAGAAGAAGGATAAGAAGAGCAAGAAAGAAAGCAAGAAGCGTAAGAAGGATAAGAAAATGAAACGGAAGTTGGATGAGTACGAGTTGCGCGACGCGCTAAAGAAGGAGCTCGGGTTGAAGGAAAGCAAGAGGAGCAGTAAGAAGCATGGTTTGCTTTCAGACGACGAAGAGTATTTACTGCAAAAACTAGGACAGAGCAAAAGGTACGTTTTATTGATTTTGGTGTTAGTATACGTGTTACCACATATTAATTTAATTGTTTATATAGGTTGTTGGAAAACTACACCGAGTTAGACGAACTGGAGGCAAAGTTGAATGCTTATTATGCTATGGAAAAGGAAGCAAAACGGTAAACTGACAGTTTATGAAAGCGATGAGAATATTGTTCATAATATAATTTTCTTATAACAGATCGGAAGTTTCGATAAGTCCAAAACGTTCTCTTGGCTCTCCTTCGCCCACTCGTGAGCAGAAAGCACGTCAAGCTGTTGCAGAAGCTTCAGCAATGTCAGGCAACAATTCCAAGTGGAAGATGCACGTAGGTCAGGTGGCCACATCGACATCACGTTTTAAGCGCAAACCAGATCGAGACGATTGGACAGATGATCCGTTGAATCTGCAAGGTAAGAATGGTGAACATGTTCGACCAGAATCGCCCAAACGACAACCACAAATGCCGTTAATGTCGCGCGAAAAATCACAACCTCGTAACAAAGGAGTACCGACGAAATCTGAAATGGACTCCAAGAAGAAACAACCCATTCCACCACAATTGATGCCCAAGTCGAATCCCATTCCCCAAGGCCAAGTCGTACTAGATAAGTTCGGCAACTTCCGACTTGTTACTCCACCGAAGAGCCAGGGTGCACCCCCACCTGCTGGTCCTGGACGCTATGGCATGCCAGGTACGAAATTTGAGTGACTTGCAACTAGTAATTACTAAAATTGTCATTTGACTTGCAGATGGACGAGTTAAACCTCCGGAGCCGCCAGGACGCCCACGGTCGGAAAGTAAATCACCACGTCGCAGTCGCTCGAGGTCTAGAGGCAAATACACTAGGTCACGCTCCAGTACTGGCTCACGTTCACGTTCCAGGAGTTACCGCAGCCGCTCAAGGTCGTACTATAGCAGGTCCAGATCCCGATCCGGCTCATACTACTCGCGCAGTCGATCACGTTCGCGCTCCTATTCTGGTGATCGACGTCGTCGCCGCGGTGGCTTCCGCGGCAGATACAACGATCGTGGCACTTATTATAAGCCGCGCTTCCAAAATAATCGCAACAACTACCAGCGTGGCGGACGTGGAGGTAATAACGGCGGTGGTGGCAACCATTACAGGGAGCGTCTGCACGATAGAGACCGTGAGTACCGTGGCGGTGGCAATCCTGGTGGACGTGGTGGTGGCGGTCAACGATTCTTTAATCAGCGTGGCAGGCGACCCCGTGGTCGTTTCGCACGCGGTGGCTTTCGCGATCGACGCTTTGATCGCAGCCGATCGCGTGACCGCAGTCGTTCGATGAGTGGTAGTCGCGACCGTGAGTCCCCAATTGATAACCGTGGCGATAAGAAGGTAAACAACACGAAATTCAGACGAAATGACAAGGGCAATCATTCACGTTCATTGCAGCACGACGATGAGAAGGTCGTGAAGTACGGTGGCAGTACGAATGAGAATTTGAAACACGACGGCCCGCTATCGGAGGGCGAGGATCGGGACGATTTCAATAGTAGTGATAAGTTCGTCGATCGTGAAGTATTCGAAGGCAAGTGGGCTGACGACGAGAAGGAGATGAAGGAAGGAGACATTCCTTCCGAAACGAATATCGAAGAAATGGATAAGTTCCTCACAAAGGTGAAGAAGGACAAGAAGGAGGAGATGCTCGAGCGTAATAAGGATTTAATCAAACCGAAAGCATAACTTCGTCAATCCCGTTTTCATTTGAATATTGTATCAACCGGTGTGTGCGGAATGCAATTCATTTAATCATTTTCTCAAACAATTGTTTGAAATTATTTCCTAATAATTTAAGTCATTCTACAGGCTTCTCTCACGTGATTGGCGAGAATTAGGATTATCTATCATATGGCAAGTGAATTAATCGCTTAATTATTCGTTTAAATTGTTAACTTGTGTGTTTATTTGCTACCTAATTTCTCAATAATTAGAGTATAACATTAAACGTAATGAAACCATATATTAGTGTTATGCTGTTCGCCAGTGAAAACATTCCTTATCATTAAGAACTGTTTCCCAAAATTATAATTTCAGCCTGTATAAGAATTTAGAGGAAATGTAAATATTTTGATGTTCAACCAATAAACAGGTGATTTGGATCCACTATACGGCTGCGCGGTCTTCGTCCGTGTAGTGCACTTGCTGCGCCGGCGTCTGCGCATCACTCGCAGTCTCGCTTTGGCGGTTGCTCGCATACGTTGTACAGCTTTCCGTCCAGTGAAAAGTTACGAGTCCGTTAATTTGATCAACATATAACTAGTGAATTTACAGTCAAGTGCATCTTATAAACAATATATTAAGTGAGTGAAGTGATTACAACAAGTGTGGACTACATTTCAATCAAGGATTACCATCATGCGATCTTCGCTATGTGACAATTCCAAGTAAGTGCAAACGCTGTTACTAAAACTAACTGACGCTTAAACTCATCATCAACATTCTCCAAATCTGCAATGACAATTGTTTACAATAGGAAACGATGGGCCTCGTATAATATTACATACTTTTATGCTCAATTCGATATGCAAAGATTTGTTTGGTAGTTTACAACCTAACCTCAAACGACCGGTATTTTTCGTTGGTGTATTCGAATTGACGTTATTGTTTCGGTTACGCCATATGTAATTAGCAATAAGGCCCGCGAAAGACGCGCGTTTTGCGCGTCTCCATAACGAAATGGGAAAATAATTTGTTTGGTAGTCAAGCGATAAGCGTTAGGCCTGTCGTTGCTGATGTCTTCATAGCATTCGATTTAATATCAGCGGCGTCAACCGCCGACACATTAAGTCGGTGCACCCTTAAAGTAAACACGCGTCGTGCTGCCAAACCGCAAGCGCCTGTCGTCATAATGCACGCACTCACACAGCGTCGATAGACAATTGCATCACCTTATGAAAAGACACATTAAGTAAGCCTGAATGGTGTAGTTTAATGTGGCACATGCACCATCAGCAAGGGGGTGGCTCAAATTACCAGTGTACTGCACGATTGCCTAACGTTACAATCAGCCTCTTTTCGCCCCCTCGATGCGTTATTGCGATATTAAGTGATCTTTCTTAAATTCCCATCGCCCATTAAACCAACCGGCGCGTGATAATGCGTGAAGTCGAGCGTATGCTTTTAAATCGGCGGCCGTGCTCTTCAGGAAATCGAAACGGAGCAGGACGTATGCGATAAGGAAGGAAACGAACAGCGAACTTGAAAGTTGCAACGCGATCTGCGTGATGATTTTTCATATGCTAGACAAGTTCCAACAGGACAGCGCGCTGCATCGTACAAGTTTGTTATAGGATTGAGTAGAGAACGGGGAGATTTGTTTACTTTTTGTTTTCATGCGTATTGTTTATTCGGCATGCATTACAAGTACCTACGTTTCTGACAACACCTTGTAGAAAGTGATTGTACACGATCGGCGGACCTATGCTGGACGACAATGGCTTATGAAAATGGTCCAGCGGTCTCTTTGTCAAGCGTCCCATTGTCGTGCATGAACCATTACAGAAGTCGATGGTTGGCCGGTCAGCAGCGGCGGGGGCGGCGAGCGAAGAGAACCGCGCGTATTCGCTCGCCCCCGGTTGTATTGATGCTTGGAATGGCGCGCAAGAATGAGGCGAGCACGCGGCATTGTCGAAATTTCGTCATGGATAAAAATGATGATTCCCTTGTCATGACGTGCACTCAAATGTAACATTTAGTGACTCTGTGTGCTATTCGCGTAGGTCATAACTGCATTTCAACGCTGGTTCAATAGCTATTCGAACATATTCGCACAATAGCAATATGCAAAACTGACGTAGAGTTTATATTATCATATGTTGTAAAACTTTAATAATTCATTTAACTTTTAGCCATTCAATAGTCTGTATTGGTACTTGGTGCGATCAGCTGTTTGAAAATTTTCAGTCTCACGTGCGAGAAAAAGTTCTGTACCCCTGGTGGGACTCGAACCCACAATCCCCTGCTTAGGAGGCAGATGCCTTATCCATTAGGCCACAGGGGCTATGGGGACGGCAATAACAACTTCTCATATCATTGGGATGCGTCGACAGTAGCCAGTCAGAGCAATTTGAAGAATACAAAGCGCTTAATCTAACAAGTTAAAAAAATCAGCATACAATGGATGCTAATAAATCGCAGGAAATTATAGGTTAATGTTTTAATTGAGCATAATTCACTTCATTAGTTCTGACCGCTTTTTGCAAGCAGTCTGTTTATTTGCGTACAGCTGGAATATTCCATTGATTGCATGTGTAATTATTGCTTATGGCTTTGCTACTATTAGCGATAGTGGTTGCATAGAGCTCGAAATTTAATTTATAAATAACTCGTTAGTCTCTGACCCGCACTGTGCGAAAGTCAGACATGCGCAGCCCCTGTGGCCCAATGGATAAGGCATCTGCCTCCTAAGCAGAGGATTGTGGGTTCGAGTCCCACCAGGGGTACAGCAATGACCATGTCTTTTGCTGTAGCCGATATTAAAATAGTAACAGTTTTAGTATTGCGAATCATAACATGTTTGATTGCATATTTCGTATTAACTATGCTTAAAACTCTGTCGCGTAATCAATACTTATACTTCACCGCGCGTTTTGATTCAACATAAAGTGATGCTGAATGCAATGTTGGTATTATGTCATAGCCATTTAGTTATGCATTGAATACGACTATGTTTCGCGTGTGAAACTTGGCGATTTTGCGCGCGCTCACACCTCGCTCGCATAGAGGACATCGGGGGGCGGCAGAGGCAGTGGTGATGGTGGCAGAGCAGCGAATGCGACATTCACCTACCATTCGAAATTAACGCTATATTCAAGAGGATTTTCAAAGACGGCATTGTGGCTACAATTTGCTCTTATTCATAACATTTTCTAAAGAAGCCAGTTTGCTCCTCTGTATTGAAGATATAACCATGTAGCGTGCGTGTGCAGATGAGGTGAACTTTTCACTTGCCGCGTTTGACGTTCACGAGAGGGTGAAAAATCTGTATCTGCGTATTTCTCATTCGTCAAATTCGATGTCATCGAAGCGTGCGACAAAATACATAATAATAATCACATTACAATCAACTTTGCGATTGTACTTGTGCTTAATTTAGTTGATTCATTTTCATGCTAGTGTCAGAAGAGTGAGAAACGGAAAAACATTGATGAAAATAATTAGAAAAGTAGAAATTCAATATTTGCGCGAAAATTGAATTTTGGTAGGAAGAGCGGTGAATATGCATGATTAATAGGAAACACAATAAACTGGCGGACAGTGGCGAGCAGCCACTGAAGGCGGAGGCGGCAAGAGTTTGACTATGAGCTCGGATTTACAACTTCCCGTCTGGAGACGGCTGCAATTAGCCGAGCGCGCAGAGCGGCCGGCCGCACATTCAATGAATAACTGCGTACAGCGAACAGATAGATAGGAAGAGCGACACATGTGGCGTTATGTGCTCGTCGCCGCCGCTGCTGTTGCTGCCGACGTTGGTGGTGACGATGTATTGAAGCCGCTTTCGGCGTCGCGGTGCAATGTGCCAGCCGCCAACCGCCATACACCGAGCGCCCAGCATCATCTCCCCCTCTTGCGTCACTGCCGCTGCCGCCGCCGCTGCTGCTGATAACAGCATGTTTGAAATGGCATTAAGCTTGCTTCTATAGTTCTATTATATGTATACAATACTGAATACAACGGGCGCACTATTGTATTCATTGTGTATGTTGTATTGTAGGAATCTTTGTCCCTTTATAATATTCATCTGCGCGCACAAAGCACCGCGCCACATCGCGAGTTATCTGGCGCTCTCGCGCGCTATTGATATTTTTAACAAGTGAAATGGAATAATTTATTTTCCCTTTTTTCTGCGCATTCAAATTTCACTTTTTCATCCGCGTAAAATATTCGCCAACGTACGATGCGTGTTTTCATTCAAGGATCGCGTTCTTTATGCTGCTTGATTGGCACGAAAGTTTCGTATTAAGTTTTTCAAAGTTGCCTCTGGCGGTTTATGAATTAAATTACAGATATCAATGAATGCGAAATTGTGCTGTAGGATTTAGAAATATATTCGATCGCTTTGCACTTTTGTGCTGTGCACGCGCTATATGTGTATTCATTCGAACGTAGACTACTCTCTTGAAGGAGAAGAGGCGCATAAAAGCAACAATGGTGTTTTACTTAGACGCTGCGAGTCGGGGGCGGCGGGGCACAAAGCGCGAGCACAATGCGCCGCAACAATAAGTGTGTGTGCGCGAGCGAGCGGCGGTCCTCGCTCGTCGCCATAGTATTGAAAAAGAATAATAACAAATACAAGTTTGCATTGTTGCGCAAATGGCAAAAGTTTCCATTTCGTAGATTGCGAAAGGTGTTTGCGCCACATTCGAGCAAGGACGATTCGACATCTTTCGAGATTTTCTCAACGTTTTCCTTTTTCATTCATGCATCAATGCGCGATTACCATAGAAACTATTTAAAACGTTTCCTTTACCTAAATAATACCATTAGAACTAAGAGGGTGTATTTCATGCGAGAAATTTTGAATTTTATAATTGCTGAGTCACTTAGATTTAGAGAATTTTGTAGTATTGTAGTGACTCAAATCGTTGAGATGAAATTCGTAGTAATTAAGCGAAGAAGTTGTACTTTGCTGTGATCCTCATACGAAACTCAGCTTACTACGTGTAATAAGCGAATAATAATAGTCTGGTGAACGTCATAACTGAATAATATTGTTATAACCAATAGAAAGGCTGCATAATGAAGCTTTTGTTTAATTTAAACATGGAACTAAATAACAATATATTGCGGAGATGGTGAATAGCTCGGTGCGGAGCGGCGCAAGAAGAAGCACACACGCGTTGTTGCTGATAATAATGATGATGATGATGTGTGCACGAGTCTCATATTGTGTCTGCATTACGCTCAACAATGCACTGAACGCATGCATGATTGCAAAAAATTTAAATTCCAAGCGCGCAATTCGCTTACTCTAAAATATGCTCAATAAATGTTAAGGCATCATAGCGAAAATTACGGCGAAACTTTTTGAAAAACCATACAAAAATGTATTATGCACAAAAGGATAATTTAAAGAAATTTCTATGAAATGAGAAAACATGAGCTACACAACAAGTTGAACAATTCGCATTAGGCATGCATAATACACAATTAATTTGCATTTGAAGAATCATGAGGACAACGAATAGGAAAAAATAATTTGGCGAAACAAAAGTGCGCGAAATGAAAGCGGGAGGAATATGAAAAGAATAAAATAAAGCATTGAATGGCCGTGCGCTTTTTACGCTCTCGCAGTCGGCGGCAGCGGCAACGGCGGCGACGTTTTTGTAATGTTGTATTCATATTGTAATGTAGCGCAGCATGCATACAGTGGTGGCACGCGCATATCATTCGCGTGTCCCTTTATTTACACAATTATACAGAAGTGACTTCTTTTGTGCGCATGCATTCCGCGAGCCCATCGGCCATTGACGTTGTTGGCAGTTTTAACTCTTGCCGAAGCATCCATCCATCCATCCATCCCCAAGCCATTGCCGCCACCACCGCCGCCTCCGTGCGCGCACACAATACGTCTTTACAATTCTTTCTCTCGCGCGTTCGCCTTTCTTTCATTCTTTTCTTCCAATTCGTGAATGCGTTCGCGCGCGCGCCGCGCACTGTGTCCATTGTTGTACGTGCTTCTTCTTGCACAATGCGCGCGGCATTGTTGTTGCTTGCGTCTGAAGATGGTGGTGCGCACTGCACTTGAGAAACGCGTGCGCGCACTTTATTACGCGACGTGGTATGTGTGTGTCTTCTTATAGGCAGCTCGGCCGCCCGCCCGCCTGCCTGCCCAGTGAAATGACTTTTTTACATAACCATTATGCGAGTGTGGAGTGACTGGCGACTATTGTCTTTCAAAGCAATTCTTAAGATTCCTTACAACCGACTTCTTTTCTTCCTTTGCTGCCACCGCGCATTGCGACGCCGATTTTTTCGTCACGCGCTTGCTCCTGTTTCGCGTCTCTTTCAAATGCGTTTTCATACACTTTCTTATTTGATCAAGTATGTTGTTTGTTCTCCACGCAGCATTCAAAATTTACCAAAGTAATTTTAATACGAGAGTAGGCTTGAAATGCACGTACGTCGTTATAACTGAATAGTCCTGCGTTGCAAGTGAAATCGACTATAATTTGTTGAAACAATGAGGGAAATAAAAGGGGAGAAAAGAGCAATGTCATGGTAGCAGACATGAAATCAAATTGTGATGACATTAAAAATATTGCATTCGAATTGTTTGTTGCTTGAGCACCACACCAACATACGGCACGATGACGATGATAAAAGCGAGCTGGCACGTGCGGGGGCGGTTGATGTTGCTGGGTGTTGAGCGTTATTGCCGCGGCCTGTTGTCACTATCACCGCATCCCGCACGCGTAGGTACAAAATAATAATAATGGGACACCTATTGTGTAATCTTCTGTTTTATACGCGCGCGCATATAGCAGATTTCCATTGTGTGAAAAAAACGCGTGTAATATCGCGCTTTGTCACCGCTGAATGCATGCGTTTATTGTCCTTAGCGTTGGATGACACGACGAAAAGTGTTTGGCTTATACTCGCACGATGCGAAGTATGTATAACAATATGATATAGATGTTGATGATGGACAGAAACGTGTGACAAGTACTCAAAGCTGTAAAAGTATAGTACTTATTATTTACTATTCTAGGGAGCTTTTAATTTTTTCTTATTTGCTCAGTACTTGTAAAGAATTTAATACGCTTTCAGTTTGAAGGTAAATTATTTTGATAGTTCGTATAGTTTTCGAGGAATGGTTAAAAGAGTAAAATTCATCGACGTAATAATCAGCTATAAATAATTATTTTTTAGTAAATTACAGCGAAATATATTTTCAATTATCCTTTGAATTTGTATACAGCGCAAATGCAACAACACATTGTTCGAATGTCATCAGCATTCGCGAGATTTAAATTCACGAATGCAAGATGCATCTGGCATGCTTGTGAATCGCTGCTTGATTATTTCCATTCGACGCGTGCGACCATTATTGATATTCAATGGCGGCGGCGACGCGCGTGGTTGATGTATGTTTGCGGCGTTATTTTGCGTTTTATTGTTAATTTCAATAAATTACAACGACGCCAGCACTGCCCAGGGACGAGGAGGGTGGCTGATATAGAAAGAGAGCGCGCGCGCGTGCGGAATTGAATCTGATCAAAAGAGTTTTCAATTGAAAATCATCAATTGTATACTGCCAACAATCGAATGCATTTCGAAATAAATTTGTTTATTCCACTCATAATTCAATGCGTCTGCAAGTTTAAATAAATTAATTAAAATCTCGCATGAACGATAATTTCATAATTTGTTCAACTTGCTAAAAACACGAATTCAAGCGAACTATATTCGAATTTATGAAGACATTCTGTATATATCATTGCAGAATTTATATCCTGTTGTTATTTAAATTTCGTTCCATTTCATTTTTTGTTGTGCATCGAATTAACCCCAAAAATACGTGCAATTTGTACGACTATTGAATGAATCCTCGACGAGCTGAGGGTAGATTTGACAGGTAGTTGTCAATTGCACTTATATTATACGCACAGACGTACACGCGTTATCAACAATTGCATAGCGTTTTTGGGTATGCGCGCATGTATGGCGGGTTGGTTGTTCTCTGACGCGCGATGCGTTTCGCGAACGGGTGGGAGCGAAGAGAGAGCGGCGATAGAAGGCGGTGTGAGGCGGGCGTATTGTCTTGGATATTTCAGGATAGTCGTTCAATGCAGGTTAATTGACAGGGAGACAATGCGCGCCCGGATAACAAAGCGTGCGCGCGTTCACTCGCTTGCTTCGCCGTGGCCATTGTGTAATAATTTGAGTGCACGATGACATATAGAGAGGACTCCCTTCGCCCAGTAAACAATACAACACCAACGCATTACAATACCATTCAATTGTGCACTGCTGCCGCCGCCGTTGCCGTTGCCGTTGCCGCCACCGCTGCCGAATGCTGAATGCCACAGCGAAGCGCACACATGCATTCGTCGCGTCACACAATGTCGATAATTTCGCTTCCTCGTCGCGTTTCTTTCTTAACAGTTTCGTTTTTCACACGCGCGCACATTGCGATCATCTTCTTCCTGCGCTTCTCATTGTAGTTGTCCTGCGAAGAAGAGGAGAATGGGTGTAATTGTGGTTGCATTCAGGCGGCGACAGATAAAAGTTTATTGTTAAGATGCGCCAAACGAAGACACGGACTTTGTTTGAAAAGTTTTTCCTCTGTTGCTTTCAATATAAATAATACTTGCAAAAAGGGATTTAAAGATTACAAGTATTAATAGTTTTGTTGAAGACACTTTGTATATGGATGAGTAGGTACATAGCATACGTAATAACAAACCGACAAAAGATGCTGTCACGCTGGGCGCCTTCGAATAGTTTTTTATGCGGCTGAATTGACTTTCATACAAGACATAACACAACACATTGCCATAATTGCTTCGCATATGAAATTTACATTCAGTCTCTTTCTATTATCAAATTATCATCATCATCATCAGCACTATTATTATTACTTTTTTGTAGCAGCTATTTTTAAATCTTTTAATTTAATGCTCGCATATCTTTGCCGCTTGCGAAAATCAAAACAGCTGTTGCTTGAGTAAACCTAATAAAGTAGAGAATTACGAAGCGGTAAGATTCTTCCTGGCAAGCATGCCAAGCAAGAGGAAGAGTACATTCGTGTAAATGTAGCCGAACGTGGTAAACAACAGTGATTTGTGGCAACCTGTTGCATCCCCCAAAAACAGTGTAACACTCAGCCCAGACGTTACACACCCCATCCTTCGCACTCAAGCATCTTCTCGTGCTGCCGTCCGCGCTGCTTCCGCAACACACGCAGCGTCGGCGTGTTCAAGGATAACTTGATCCCGACGCCTGATGTTCGCCGGAAATCATTAAATCCTTCGTTCATCCCGTCTTACACAGCCACGCTTTCCGGCGAAAACAAATTGCATTAGATGTGTGCAGCTTTCCTCTTTTTCAGCGACAATCGTTGTGCGCAGTGTGCAGTTTTTGTTGTAAACAAATTTACGCGAGTTGAAGCGCGCCCGCAAACAAAATAAGTCGACTTATTTATTGAATTGGCGCGCATGCGATGCTTTACCGCCATCGCATCATTGTCGTCTCTATACAAATACGAATCGCAATGCGCGTTCGCCGCTGACGATGATGGAAATAAATAGCGAATCAAAGGCACAAAGCGCGAGCGAGAGCAGCGAGTGAATTGAAACCACAATAACCGCGCGGAATTCAAAGGGAGATGTTGGCGGTGGCGGCAGCAGCAGCAGCGGCGCAGGACGCTTGCTGCCTGCCTGGCTGCGCGTACTTGGAATAATCGCAAAAGCACAGCATAACAATACCCCGTTTTCAACAGCTTTTGTTGGAAATTTATTATAATATTAGCAGGGCTTCTTTAATGCATGCGTATTCATACAATGCCGCGAACCGGCTGGCGCTCGTTGTTGTGTTGTTACGTGCCGAGTATGAATATTATTCAATTCGGCATGCAATTCAAACTGTGTCTTTCGAATACAACAACAACGAGAAGAAAAAATAACCATATTGAAAGAATTGCGTATGCTTTGATTATCCATCATTCTATGCGCTTAATACAATATTTTCTTTTCACTGCTAACACTGACTGTCGATCGCTAATTGTTAATTTTCTGCTTTCAGGTTTATCTTCTTCTTCGACTGCTTCTTCATGGACTGACAACAACGACGACTTGAATCAAGGTTAGTTTTTGCATTGAATTGAACTGCATTGAATTATTTGCGATGATGTTACGGTTTCTTTGAATCTGCGCTTATTGATTTGATTGATTATTATCGATGGTAATTAAGTAAGTTTAAAAATCGCGTTCGAAAGTTACGCGCAAGTTTGCATACAACGTGAGGGTTGCGATATCGTCATTGTTCAACTATTCGTCAATCCATCTTTTGTATATTTGAAAAGATGCTGCTGATGCTACACGCATAGGACACATACACCCCCGAACCGTATGGTTGGTGGGTGCGCTCCTTTTTAAAACATATTGTGCTCGCGCGTTTCATCCCTCTTCGCCCGCTTCATAGATAGAGAAGCACGAAAATGACTTCTTTGCATGTCACCGCATTGACAACAAAAGTTGGCCATTGTTTAGCTAAACAATGCCATCATATCTCCTTGGTGATGAAAGGGTAGTGCGCGCACTCCCATCTCTCTCGAGTCGCGCGCTTTGAATGCTAAATGCTGGCGATGCACTCGCGGCAAATCGTATTCCGCATTCAGCTGGCGGAGCGCCCAATCAGCCGACACCAATATTACCGCAATTTCTATTATATTGTCCTTGCTTTTATAATGCCTGCTCTCCTGCCCCTGCGCCTGCCCGCCGCTGCCAGCGCAGGTCTCTCGCGCATTGTTAGCACGCATTGTGCTCCTGGAGGAAGGATGAGCGACAAGCGCTCGCACCCGCGCCCGCTGACAAATGCCAATTGAAATTTGTGTTAATTTCCACCCGAAATTATTGTCGTCCTCATCGATGACATGTGTGTCTATCAAGGATTCTATCGTTATCCTTGATGCTCTCTTATTTAAGGCCACATTCAATCGAAAAACTTTTCTCCAACTTTTGCTTCAAGAGCAAAAAATCATTTTGTATTGATACAACACAAGACTGGGCGTGTTACAATCGCATTAACTTTTTCATTCAATGGCCGAAATAATATCTTAGTTAATCCACTAGCTTTTTGTTCTTTAAGACATAAATACGCATCCATCCTATTAGAGGGAGGGTGGTGAAAAGAAACTGTTAAATAAATATCCCGCACGCACCCAAAAAGCAGCCCCTATTGCCGGCCCTTGATATCACTGCGATCGCAGATTATTTCATTCATTATACATATCACGCGCAATCTTTTAGCCGAGTACAATTGTCCTTCTTCGTTCGTCTTCTTCGTCCCCGATATTTCAAGTGGCGTTTTCGTCGCTGCATCATGCATTGTTCGCGCTTCTATTGTTCATAATCAAATGAAAACGTATACTCGCGTATGGATTCGTTGTCATTCGCGTGTGCATATTCGATGTTTGAATCTTGTTCATACCAGCTCCGTGCTGTCCATAGAAATTAAGAACGAGGCGAAGAAAACCATCCGCGTCTCGTTGTTGCTTTGCTATTATCTAAAACGCATTGTACGTGCATAAAGTATAATAATACTCTGCTTTATATTGGAAGACAATAGCATGAATAGAAAAGTTTTTATTGTTTTTCGCTTCGAGACAGTTGCGCGCATAAACTTGGAGTAAAATCAGAATTTCGAACGCTCCACGCCATCTGCGAGGGAGCGCACGCATTGCTGAGGGTTGTTGAATGTTCGAGGGTAGTTTATTATATTTCGCGCGTATTGTTTCCCGGGGGCGGCAAAGAGAAAAGGGCAGAGAAAGGTTAATGAGGTCAAGGACGCATTTCCATTACGCACATCGGGAAAAATGCAAAAGTTCCATCATTGTGCGTATTTTTGTATTATATTCGAGTCTTCGTTACGTATTACATATTTACAAAAGATAATTGCTGTCTGTGCATTGATGGCGGCAGAGATATGCGGCGCGCATAGTAGGTGGAGGAAAAGAATGAAAGGCTTTCACACAATGTGATAGAAAGCGCGGAACAAAAGACACACACAACGCGCAACACAGCCGCCCGACAATAGAAACAAAAAACTTATTGTTGCTGATGGGTTTGGTCTAGGCGCCCCATTATTATTGAGGAAGACAACAGCAGCAGCAGCAGTAGCGCCACTGATAACAATGCGCCCCTCGCGTTTGCTGTATTCGTCGATACAATCATCACAAGCGGACACAAAAACTATGCGTTTTTTAATTAATTTTTGTTTGCGCCGCGTTTCGCCTTTGTTCCATTTCCAGAAGAAGAAGCGCATGTTTTGTTTATTGTACGAACTAATGCGTTTCAGCATGCGAATTGTTCGAATATTTTTGGGGTAGGCTGATAGATATAATAATATCATAGACGTATATGAAATATGAATAAAATGCTTGATTCATGACGCACATAATGTTTTGTCGGAATGCAGCAAAGTGCACGAGTGCATTGATAGTCTATTTTATTGCGCGTGAAATATGTAATAATCCACCCTCTGCGTCGCGATAGATATATTGCGCTTTTGTTGCGTAGCGCCGCACACTGAGCGAAGAGCGCCAAATATATGCGGATTGTCGTAATAGTTTTATGAAAAGGACCCCCCGCACGATTTATGCTCATAATGACAACAAAAGAATACGCACACATTCGCCGGCAATATTTTCGCGCTCAAGATATTCAGCGGGGATTATTGGGATTAGCGGAGGGACCGTGAATCAATTCATAGTTTTCAATGTGTTTCAATAATGCGCTCGCGAACGATGGATGCGCAAGGAAGAGCATAATTTATCATCTTAAAAACTTTTTGCGCTATAGAATTCCGTGCTCTCAATCTTCAGCCCATGATGGCTGATGTTAACCCTTAAAAGTTAAATGAATGATTCATGTGCGATGTAGAATTCGGAATATATCAAATTGATTGAATTCTCTCGCGAGGAGAGAGCGGTGAAAAATATTGAAAGGCAGAAGAAAAGTGAAATAAATAAGCAAGAAAATATACATATAAATAACAAGAGAAATGTATTTAGGCCAGACATCTTTATAATAATTATCACTTAATTTACATATCATTGGCATCATGTAGCTTTATCGGCAAATAGAGTACACGACACAATGAATGATTATTCAACATCATTTGAAAGTATTTGTTGTCCAACATTAATATATAAATATATATTCAATGCCGCAGTCTTATGTGCTGCAGGTATATCTTCATCGTTAATATTTAATTAGCATTTTGGTCTCATACGCGCGCATTCCCTACGGTTACAATAACTATACACACGAGTCACATTCAATTCGCAAAACTTGTGAAACATCTTCTTTGCTTCAATAAATCGTTCTCCTGCTGCTTGCTAGATTAATACTCTGTACTGTTGCTTATTACGAATATTACATTAATAATATTTTGGACATTTTGCTTAATTGCATCATCTTATCAAGTAGTAACAATGTTAGCAGCATAGTTAAAACACAACCAAATATTAATAGTATCATCTCTCAATGCAAAGAAACGCAAATACATTATGCAGAAGTATAGAAAATCCAATAAATTATAATAATGGGTAATTTCTTGCAATAATTGAATGAAAAATGCCATTTAAAACACACTACATATAAGATATGCGTACTAACAGAGTGTTATTTATAACATGTAAACATTCATATCATCGTCGTTGGCGATTGGAAAGACCTAAAAACTATTGACTTATTGTTAACAATTATTACAGTTATTATTCAGCTTGAGATACACACAAGAATTGCGCCTTTGCGAAAACATCAACAAATATTGACCTACATAAACGTGTATTTCATATATCACTTTATGCATTCATATTTATTCATTACTTTCAACGCTTCAAGCATTTTTTCAAGTCATTAAGTTTTTTTTTTTGGCTATTGCATCCATTGATTGTAATTGTCAACTAATTGAGATTTACATCACGTTTCGTATAAATGATATGCGTTTGTTTACCAATAGTATATATTGTCCCATTCATCTTAAAGAAAAAGAATCAAAACTAAAATACAATTCAATTTGCAAATTTATTGTCAGATTGTAAAATGTACTTTGTTGTGGGGATATGCAAGAGGATTGCGTGTTTTTTTTACGTTCTAAACATTTGTTTGACGTGTAAACTTAACACAGTTTTAAGTACAATGTCTAAAAATAACTTTACAGTAGGTTGTTGCTCAATTCTTTCTTATCATCATTCACAAAAAAAAGATTACTAATTTGATCAACAAATGAACATCGCCCACGCAATTCTTGCCTTGAATTACTATCATCATCTCCTTCACAATAATAGCAGTAATTACATTTACTTATATTTTACTTCATTTCATCATCGTCAATGTGACATATCGATTGATAAGATAATTATACTATTTGTGTGCGTCTGTGCTCAATGCCATTTTATTCTCGCGAATATTTTATTTTATTATTATTTTTTGGCAGAAAAACGACGTTATGCACTTTTCTCTTGGTGTATTGTTTTGTGTCCCATTTTGGAATTACATGGATATAGATACGTCATCATACAATTATTACATCTCACTCTCTCTCTCGCTTCTTTTTCATATTTTGATTACACATGGCTAAGGCACATTACTTATGATTATAATTAATAACAGAATGCATTTGTCACAAATCGAATTGATCGATAACGAACATCATCAATCACCACCACATTAATATTTTTTGCTACGCTACGAATGAACAATCTAAATACCAGTGAAAATTGAGAATAGTGCATAATCATATTTCGTTTGCGTTATACAAATTACTAATAATTACACACGAAATAATTAAAAAACAAAAAACAACAAGTTATCACAAATAATTAATCACAAATAAAACAAAGAACTTAATTAGCGATTTGTTGCGTTTTCAGCATCGTTATTAACGTCTGTCGTATTGAAATTATGTGTAGTATGCGCGTTTTCGAACAATTTTGCCAGTTCTTTTGTCTTTAGAAATAATGATGAAATGATATCATCTAGCGAATGTTTACATTGTGTGTAAAAAAAGTGTACCGACAGGTAAAGTTATATAAAAAAACGAAAATTATACTCCTATACGTTATTTCAGTGGGTAACTTAATCAAGTATTCCTTCTCTATTTTGCCATGCTCTTTAATTTGCGGCCAAGTATGAAATGTAAATAGACCTGAAATTTTTGCGGTATCAACACCAGGCGTTCTCTTAGTCAAATAATTAACGTAAATATATTTTTTTGCGTTCGTTTTTGGAGCCATCAATAATAACATTTTTTTCTCTTAGCAATCTTTAAATTTCTTTTTATAGAACACTTGCTCTGCGCAAATTATTTTAATAATTTACTCTCAGTATGTACGATTGCAGAAGAGATACTTGTACTAACAAAATTCAAACTTAATAGTCATCAAGATGCAAACATTTTCACATTTTTTTGGTTGTGGTTTTTATGCAAAGTTTTTTTTAAATGTTTACGCTTTTCTCTAAATAGTTTGAAAACACTAATAATAATTAACTACAATAAGTAACATGATGATTTTGGCAATTTCTCTCTAACCTAATAATTATTAAATTAGTAGTTTCAAATCAGTTCAATATTTTATAAAAATATCTATCACCTTAGAAATAGATTAGGTTTTCTCTGTTCTCAAATTTGTTTCTTAAAAATTTGCGTTTCTAATATTTTTCTTCCATTTTTTTTGTATGTTTCATAAAATTCATAATCGAGATTTCATTTATCATTTATAAATAGGTTGATCGAAAATACGTGTTTTAAAATTTACCTAACTCGTTCACTCTCTCATTGTGTTTTGAGAAAATATCATTACTATGAGCCTTTTTTTGATTGCTATTTCGATTTGTTTTAAATTGTACCCAATTAAAGTGCTGCTGCTCTCTCATTCAATTTGCATCCTTCGTCAACTATAGATTTGTTAAAAATTAAGCTATTTGCAAATATATAATATATATAAATTAATTGTCAGGAAAATGCCGACGACTAGTGTTCATCAATCTTAATGTGATTAAACATGATGCGTTGTCCATTCATTACGATTATTTTGGTTAATTTTTTTGCTCGGAATATTTAAGCATCTCTTTATCAACAAAGTCAAATGTCTAACAGAAAAATGGACATCTATAAGATTAGAACGTTAAACAGTATGCCAACAGTGAACATCATTGGCAATTGATTCTCTCTTTTTTGTTTTCTCATAAGAAATAACTCGTGAATTACGCCTACGCAGTGGTAGCAAAGTCGTCATATATGTAAGAATTAAGTTATTATATCATAATAATAATTAAAAAAATATTGCCTCTTATCACAAATTGTAATATATGTAGAAAGATCTGTCGAGTTCTGATAACTTTTACGCGGTGTTCTCTCAATAATTTTGAAAGTGCACAAAGCTGCACGCCTCATTGTACTATTCCCGAAATCGGCAAGCCGAAAGCCAAAAATTCACTCAAAGAGTCAAATTGAAAGAAAAGCATCCGATTTTCCGCATTGCGTTATCGTTCGTTTGTTTGTCGCTCTGATTCTTTGGGGTTTGCGGGGAAGGTGCCGACTTAGAAGTAAATTGTCTCGACGAAGGAGCAGTCTTTGTGTGGGCACACTCGGCGAGCGTGCGCTGGTGGGTACCCACCTTGCAGTCGTGAATACTGAGATCGGTTTTCAAAGTAGAACGGCTGAATAGTGTCTGGCAAGTACGTGGTGGCGTACTTCCAGCCGTTGCGGATGTTGGCGTAGAGATCAAGCACGTTGCGTCCTTCATGAATTACTTGAACGGGTCTTTGAATCGGCTGCACCATCACCGGTGGTTGAGCCGCCATCGCTTCAGCGACAATCTCCTCGAGCACAGCAGCCGATGCGATTTCTGCCTCCCTTCGTAAATTCTGTTTTTCGTTGTCATTCTCCTCGTTGCTGGCTTCGGGTGTTGGAGTTACAGCATCCTCCTAAAATAATCAAATTCAATATTCAACTTGAACACATTTCGCAACAATCTTACATTTTGAGCGACAACTGGCTGCTTGCCACTGTCCAATATAATCCCATCTAAGCCGAGCGCTTCGAAATCGCTAACCAGCAATTGATTCAAATAAGACGCAGAATCTGGCGACATGGACGAAATGCCACTCTCGAGTGAATAGTACGATGAGCCGCCCGACGAGGCCAACGACAGCGTGCTGGAGCTCTTCGGGAAGAGCACAGCTCCCTGCATATAAATATCCTTAAGGCCGTCGTTCCACTGGTCGGGCTCCAAGCCTGAGAGGGCCATCGCCACAGTTATGGTCATTGTTTGCTTGACCGGCAAACGTCCACGCAGCAGGATGTGGCCACTGCTACGTTGAATGTTGTCTCGCTGCGTCCACAAGTCCCCCTCGGCCCTACAAAAATAATTGCAATGAGAACAGGTATCAAAGGTGATGCGATTCGCGTGTGACATTACAGCATATCACCAATGTACTTTTATATTAAAAGATAAGTCGAGCTGTATTCCCCAAAGATTAGTTATGCAATTTGTTTAAACACTGAACCACGCGGACGATACGTTGTTTGATGCGTTTTCTAACACGAAATATGCAAATCACGCAGTATGACCGACATATTCTATTTGTACGAATGCGCGAGTTAACATAGAATTGAATTCGGGTATTTTTGCGAATGAGACAACTGGGTGCCGACAACGACAATAATCATAATATTATTACTCAATAGATTACGCGTATTCAATCAATTATCTTATCGCTTCCGCGTACATTTGAAAAGCGGCGAGCAACAAGCGATTGAAGGTGGGACACACGAAAACATAGTCGTCGTTTATTTCATCGCTGTTATCCGTATGAACAACCGCAGAATATTCATAGCTATCGCGATAGCGTGCGCGCTGCCAAGGCAATCAAAACAAAACAAACAGTCGCATCGACAATGCATCTATTCCATCTACCTTCTTACGAACCAATAATGCGCCCGTAACGAAAAAACAAAACAATAACGAAATTTTAATTAGTACAAAAGGTGCACACATTGTTGTTGTTTCCAGTAAATGACTGCAAACGTAATGTATGTATGTAGGTTGGCAACATATTTATTTATTTGGCTATTTCTACATTTGCATCTGTTCGTATGCGTACAAGCGCGTAAATGTGCGCGTCGTGTTACGTTAATTACGGTACTTTCTAACATGCGAATGCGACTGAGCAGATTGTCGTCGTCGTGTGCGTTATTATTATGAAGAAGCATACAAGCGCGACCGCCACCTCCGCCGCCGCCGTCATCGTCGCAGCAGCATCCAATCTATTCGTCGCATTTTCTATTTTTCGATTCGTTTGCGCGATGAAGGTTTCTCGATCGCAAATATCGGCATGGATCGCTCGACATTTCAATGGTGCACGGTTATCAGCGTTCGCTATCAGTGGCAAGATACTTTTGCGTATGCAATATTTACCGCGGGTTCCAGCCAAATGCAAATGTGTACCTTAAACGTGTGTAGTGTATTAATGGCGATGATAATAAGTACTTACGTTTTTCGTTTAGCTGCGTAAAAACTAGCTGCTTGCGATGCTAGAACCACACGCGCCACTTTGCCACAATCGCTGTTGGCCGTTTTACGAGGACTTTGCTGTGGATCTCGTTCGGTGCTTGTGGAGCAGTAACGCTGAGGACGGCATGCGGCAGCTGTTTCGACTTTCTTGGAGGGAACTACGTCGCAGCGCAGTTTAGCTGTTCGGTGCGGAGTGCTGGATGCGCTCTCGTCACGTCTGCCCCGCTTGCTCCCCAATAGCAATGTAGAATACCAGACGAGGAAAGCGCTAACCGAACGCACGAACATCAACAATGCGCGCGCGGTTTCATTGCCAGCGTTGCCGTCGATATTGCAAGCAAATTTTAAATCACAACAAGTGATTCGCACCTTATATTTGATGTTCGCAATCTATCGCAACTCGCCAATGCCCTACCGGATATCATTGTCGACCAATATTTGCCCGGTTAGCTATATTAGTTTTAGAAATGCGTAGAAATTTTGACAACGTTGACCGCTCGCAAGCAACACGTGTGTTGCCTTGAAATCAAATTCCACTGGAAGGGCTACGCTGACTTTGAATTATGCGCTTTCAATTAACATTTAGCCGCATTTAGCGCTTAAAAAGTGCGTTATCGTTGTTATAGAGTTGACTTTGCGCTAGTTATGCCGTACTTGCGTGATTGTAGTCTCGTTTACTTGTATTTGGGGACGCATCAAATTGTTGTTTTAAATTGAGCGATATAACTGTTATATTTATGTTTCTAATCGTAGCATTACACATCAAAAGCATTAACAAACGCCAGGAAATCAATAACGTAAAACATATGGCCGTTACAGTTCGCAACCGTCAGTAGCCGCCTTCACCGCGAGGGCGCAGAACTGTAGGTTTCAGTCCAACCATACCGCCATAGATGGCACAACGGTTACTGATATTTGAACGCGCGGAATTTAAATTCATCGCCGCGCAGAGCATGGTATTTCTGAAACTTGTTTACCAGCATTTCAAGCTATTAATATTGACTTCCTGCAGGCAAAATAAATAATTTCGCGTTAAAATACGTATGGGTAATCATTGTTTATTTACAAGCTGTGAGAATAATAAATTTTCTCAAAATTTTGTATTTATTTATACGCAATGGCGCAATTGGCAAATGGATTTGTTG
This sequence comes from Aleochara curtula, assembly GCA_963978815.1. Classification (NCBI taxonomy): domain Eukaryota; kingdom Metazoa; phylum Arthropoda; class Insecta; order Coleoptera; family Staphylinidae; genus Aleochara; species Aleochara curtula. The sequence continues at coordinate 2,066,899 of OZ022219.1, forward strand.
TTATTGCGGTGATGTATTTGCGCGCTGCGTATTTTGCATGGTGATAAATGCGTGTTGGCGTTGTATTCGGTTGAATTGGGCGGCTGGCAGTGTGTATTGGTGGTGGCAGTGTGTTTCTCACTCTGTCTCATGTGTTTACTTGCGCTGATTAATGTACCCCGGGCCAGAGCGGCGGCGCTTTGTTTAGACAAATGAACGTGTCTACACGCTGCAGCGCGAGGGACCTCTATACCCCTTTTAATAGCTAATGACTCTTTGATTTACGACCTCGGCGAAATAAAAAATTCAGGCGTTCAACACGAGCAACGACGACAACACCGTGTACATACCGAGCGCGCTGTTGACGAAGGAAATTGACGTCGGCTGAATATTTCGCGCAGGAAATTTCAGCGCGGAATTAAATTAAATTTCCTTTTATCGCGCATTATTTCAGCGCCGCGCGCCGGCTGGATTTTGTTCAGCAGGGGCAGTGAAAAAATTGAAAATATTTCGCTAAGTGCTGGGCGCGCGAAAAAAGAAAGCGAAAGCGCGGAAAGATTGCGGAAAAATGGGGAGTAATTATTCCAAAATAAAATGATGGGCCACATTAAAAATCCATCATTCAACATCAAGCGCGACGTCGCTGTTTATTTACGCGGCTCCATGGCCGTTTTTCTTGCGCGGTGTGCATGTGGCGTAATAATAATTATGACGTCGTAATATATAGCCGAGCAAAACGCATCATTCATCTGCATAGCACATACACTCGGCGCGCACATAAATTTCGCGCTGCGAGATGCCGAAAGGATGCGCACCCGAAAGACATTGTCTTTCTCTTGCTTGCTCTCGTGTGGCGTGCAGAAGCAACCCCGTACAAACGCGAATTTATGACGGCGATGATTGTTGTTAGTCGAGGGTGGAAATTGCCTGTAATGAATATCAAAGCGTAATGTAATGGCAATGTTGATGATGATGACGCGCGCGCTTGCACATAACATGCGAAAAATGTGAATGTAGGTAAAGCTCATTGTTCCTCAATGTGCGCGTGTGCGATTGTCTTAACGGAGGAAATTGTAAAAACAGTTGGGAGATACACGGCTTCGAGTGTATTGCCGGTTAACTTGACGAACATCCGTGATGAAAAGCGCTTATGAATTTAGTATGTGGCAGGCGAGTGTGGCATGTCAAATTGCGATTAGCAACGGTGTTGGCGAGGGAGCTCCTTCCGCGGTGCAATACTCATTTGTACATGGAGCAAGTCACGAAAGCGCAATGTTTATTTCGCATTAGCGCTAGAGCTAGCTGTTGCAGCGAAGGGCTCGTCAAGTACATACGTGAGAGGTGTGGAAGGTGTTGATGTTATAAATAATAAATAATCGAATTAAACGTAACGTGCGCGTCCGGAATTAATGCACCTTGACACGCACTTCATGCATCTGTGTGCGGAAACACATGTTACCAGTGGATTTCCACTGGTTTTTCTCAAGTTATAACAGTGGCCTGCATTTTACAATACGCTGGCGTGTGCAGGTCATGAACTTAACAATCAATGATATGTTAACAATAGTCGTTACGTCATGGCATCGTAAACATATTTGCATTGCTATGGCCTCCACAGTGCGCATTGTCGTCTGTCTCTTGACGGCGGCGCGAGCATTCAATTTCTCTTTCGATGCGATGCGATGCGACGCGCGCGCGCGCGCGCGAACGCGATTCCCCCTTGTGTACAGGGATACATAGGGAATGGCGAGTATATAGCAGGGAGCGGGTTCGCGAAACGGGGTGAAGTTTGCATCATCGACGCTCGCGAGTCGTTGCCGCCACCTCCGTTGCCAAGCGGCGGCGGCGGCACGTAACGCCGGCAACGGATTTGCAGCGAATCCAGCCGGCTGGCGGCGTGCGTGTGTGCCGCGTTGTCAATGTGTGCAGTCTTTTGTTCGCCGCCACTGGATCGTTACGGCGCGTGCGCACTTTGCCGTGCGCGAAAGAGCGGCAAGGAGCGGCCGTCACATGCACGGATGCCGTCTCCGGCGTAGATTCGATGTTGCAAAATGTTTATACCGCCAATGGCGGCCTTGGAACTCGTAATTTACTATGATTTTATTCTCTTCCCAACAATCTTGCGCTCTTTGTTTTGGAAGAGCGCCATTCTTGGTATTTTTGACGCGCGTTGAGATGATCTCTCGATGAAATTAGGCAAAATACGTGAGCAACTGTTGCTCTTTAAACATTTGGCATTGAGGGGCGCAATTTGCATTTCAGAAGTGGTTTGGATAAAGTGAAAGCACATTATTGAGTGACGAGCGAGTGCAAGTAGTGCGGGGCGGCAGCCAAACAATGCTCTGCACTTGAATTCGGCGCGCTTTTGTAAAAGCTCGCCTCCATTGTTATGTTGATAGAATAGCAATCGGCCCTTTGCGCTCCACATTTCAAGAAGTTGTGAGCTCCCTTGAAGGAATCTTTCACTCCTGTCGATACTCATAATCGATATCGATGATGACGAATTAAACTTTAATAAAGTTTCGTCGTTTTATATTCGCTTAGTTATCGTTCGACCAAAGTTTTGATTTCACTTGCTCGTTTTTGGCATAGCAGACGTAAATCTCGAGGCATATTTTTTTATCATATGAATTATTTAAAAAGGTGAAATATACCTATATATTTTGCGAAGGCATAGACGTAACAATGGCGAAAGGTTCCGGGCAGTGACGCTAGTGCGCGCCGCCGGTTTCGCCATATTGATTTTGCCACCGCCGGCACGCAGCGGCCAGCTGCCTCTCGAACAGCGCGCGCGTTTCTCTTGCACTATTACGAAGCGATTTATATATGGTTTTAGCAAACGACTTGTCACTCGAATTGCAATCTCTGACAATGCGCTACCAGTAAACGTACGTCCACCAGGTGCATCTTTAAGCGCGGGTGTGCACACGCAGTGATTGAGAAGCGGCAAACATATTACATCCTTTAAATGTGCGTAACACTTTGTCGTCGTTTAGCCCAGGTGTGTGCTGTACAGTTCTACCTGGCCGCGTGAACGATTTGCGACCCCACGGGGGACCCCATACAAAGCGCATTGCGCGCCCGTGCCAATCGCTCCAGCATGCATGGGGTTGCTGTCACCCCAACTCGCGATGGATATTTATGTCATTCATACCCATGGCCAGCGCGTACCCTATGAAGGTGTCCCCCTTGATGAATTGCTTGCTGCCAAGGTTTCACCTTCTTCTTCTGTTCAATGAGCTTGCGAAAAACGCATTGAAAGAATCATCACGAATTTATAGGCTGCTCGTAAAATATTTATTTGTATAGATTTTCGTTTCTCCCGGAGAAAACCTAAACGACCATTAAATCTTTGACTTTTCGAACCTCAAGAGCAATGGAAGAAAAACAAGAAAAAAAATGACTCCTTGTCCCGAAGAAGTATTAATCTTGTCAGCGCAGAAATCATTAATTTTTACACGTGCAATGCTCCCCAGAGATGAAATGTTCATGTTTATTAACATAGATTAATTAAAAGATTGACATTTCCGCGTAAAGGTTGCGCTTAATAAGTGGGGTTCCACATGCTGGGCACTGGCCTCGTGAGGTTTTTCATTCAATTCGCCTGGAAGTTGGTTGCAAGTGCACGAAAAGGGGCACAAGGGGGGAGCGCAAAGTCAAAGTCACCACAAATATCACCTTTCTGTGAATATCACTCCCGAAAGTTTTATGTTACGTATGCGAAATGCAGCGCTTGTCCTTTTCTTGACGAGGCCGAACGAGTCCCTTGCAATCCCTTTCTGCTCTTTGGAGAAACCCGAAAATGCGGGGCAGGAAAGGACATCCATTACGGGTATTACTACTACCGGTCAGTGACTTGTGCACTTCGCGAGAGGGTGCTGCGTGTCTTTTAATATCAACTGATCAAAGCCTCAAGTTTTGCGCGGGCCGGAAGGGCGCGTAGGAAATTAATTAATTTTTGTTCGGCGTGCCGTGCCGTTGAAACCAAGCTTCGAATTGTTGCTTGTTGTTTGGTTGTTGATTGCAGAAAAGTGTGCACATTCCTCAGGTGACATCGAATGAATGGACCTCTTTTCATTCACTGGAAATGGTTGTGCCTTGCGTTCATTTTTCTCCTTCTTCCAGTGCACGCTCGTATATTTTATGTGCTGACATTTTTTCCTCTCTCGGTCTTCTTGTCGTCGTCGTCGTCGTCTTTTTGTTGCTTCTTTCATGCGCATACCTACATTTTCGAACGAATGCTCGCGTGTGTGCGAAGGTGTCGCTGGGACAGCCATCTATAAGAGGAAGTGACGTAGGGGGTCATCAGTCACGGTGACACCTGGAGAATGCGACGACTTCCACGAATAACGCCACGAGATTTAATATATGAATACCGCGTTTGCGGCGTAATAAGCGGAAATCCACACGAAAACCAACAGTAGCTAGCTGTGGTGCATATCACTCCTTGTTTCTTTCGCGACTAGGGCGCAAAGGGCACATTATTATAAACACATAAAACTGACGCGCGCGCGCGCGTGCTTTTTTCACATGTATCATCTTTTCGCCCTCTTTTTCCGCGCAGGGTTGCTACAACTCCCGCTCCCTCTGTGTAGTTATTTAATTCGCTCGTGCATGCGCACACTTACTAACATTACGCACGGCTCATGCACTTTTATTACATAATTTCTAGACGATAAAACAATTATTAACGCCAATATGCGTTTCTCGCGTGCGCTCATCTCATCATGACGATGCGCGATGCTAATAACGTTAATGCGATTTTCTCGCTCGCGCGCGCGTAATACTTAATCATTTTTAAATTTCTTGCTTAATTTAATTCGTTTTTATTGCGTATTTGCTTCGTGCTAATTCAATGATTTATTACTTTTCGTACTTTTTTCCTCCCCCGGAGTGTCGGGAATTTTTTTAAATATTCGTTTGATGTTTGTTCGAGTCGGTGTGCAAGGTGCAACAACAACATATGCATCAGTTACAGAACTAATTGGACCCTCGAGCAATGCGCACAAGCAGTCGTTCGAATACTTGGAGACGACGCGAGACGAGCACTCATCCTCCGTGTACGCCTTTGACGTCAACTTCTTCACCGCCTCCGCGCCGCGTATGAGATAGGTGTATAATGGTGGCAAGCGTCAGCGCGACAAATTAAATTAAAATGTTACTCTCCGCGCGTTAGGTCTATTAGTGCAGTCACACCTCAACTTTTGCGTATGCGTTTTCCGCGTCGATGCAGATAGGGCGCTCTTGCGCGAGTTTCAAGTGCTGTATGGCCTTCCCGAGGTTCTTCATTTGCGTCCAAGTGCTTTCTGCACTTGTGCATTCGTTCGCGGTTTTTGCGACGTACGCGTAAAGCGACAACGTTGATGATGATGAAAGTACTTGATGTGCGTTTTCAATAGGCAATGCGTTTTTAGTTTTAATTAATACACGCGTTACATTCGTGGTTACGTGTAATTTTTAATTATTTGGAAACGAGTTGTTTCTGAGTTTCAAATTTCACGCGTACTATGCATTTTTGCGATATAAGGGTCGTAATTATCAGTCGGGAAAAGAAATGATGGATGAAAAAAAATATAGGAAAATCTTTGAGGGCCACCCTAATATAAACATATCGCACTTGCAAATGGTTAGAAAAGACGCGCCCGCAGAGTAGCAAATCTAGTTCGGAAGGCATTTTGTACGCAAAGTGTCTTTGACATCACATAACGGGGAGGAAGCAGCGTCTTCTTCTTCTTCCACGCGGCCGTATGCGACGAGGGAGATGAATTGGCAAAGTTCCCTATTCTCCGCAATTGCCTGCCTCCCTCCGAAGATAGGGTGAGCGGCAGGAAGACGTTGCCTAAGACAAAGTGCTGCAGTCGACGGAGAACTTGCCGCTTCCCGAGATTCTCGAAGAAGAACTATTTGGCTTTATGTCTCCGGTTCTCACTGTTTTGTTGTCGCGCGTTTTCTTTTCGTATATTCCGTAGTGCAAAAAGTCGCATATTCTCCGAAGGGGTTGTATCATAAGCCTTGCGAAAATTGTGTTTCATATTAGTATAAATAATTCGCAAGCGTAATTTTGCCGGAATATAATGAGGGTGATAAGTTTAGGAAGTAATTAATAGAAGAAACTTGCAAAGTTTGCGTTAAGGGCGCCATTAAGGAAGCGCGCAGCAAGCGAACGAGTTGAAAAATTAGCGCCGGGACGACAAAAAATTAGCGAAATTAGTGCGGGCGACTTTTGTGCTGCGCTACCCTCGCGCTCGCTTCGGCTGTGTTGTATTTTCCAACTCCTCGAGAGATTATTCGTTCCTTCTTCGCGCTGCCGTAATTAATGGGAAAAGTTATGCGAGTGACTTTACGCCGTGTCCGCCTACATTTCGCGAGCAAAGTCAGAAGCGCGCCGCGTCGCGTCTTTGTACAAACATTCGCCAGGGTGCACCTACAAAGTGCACAGCCAGCGTAGTGTGTAAGACACAAGCCACTTGAGTAATTACGCCCTGAAATAACTTTAAAGCTTCGCGAGCGAGCGCGGTAAGGAAGCTGCACAACTTTACGTATGATGGACGCTCGCTGGATGGAGCATTAGCATAGCCTTAATCCCGGGCGAACACGCGTGGCGGGGGGGCACGTGACAATATGTTTGTTAGTGTATGCGTACACGACGCACCAAGTTGACAGATTGGATTTGTTGATAAAACAAGCGTATTGACATTATTGCAAAGGGGGTTAAAGTTCTTGCGGCGCACGCGTACGTCGCCGATTTAAATTGTAAATGACTGCCTCGCGCCGTCTGATAATTTTAAAACGAAAGGGCGTTAAGGTCACGTGCATGCAGCGTATGCGGTTGCAATCAATTTTCAAATGGAAAACGTCAGGCGGAGAGTGCACGTGTCATTGATTGAGTCGACGCTCAACCACCACCGACGCTACTGCCGCCGCCGACTGCTACGACGACGACGACGTCGTTGGCTTAATAGAAAATCCAAAAAAGTCCTCTCCTCTACTCGTTTTACGTACACGGTAAAAGTGTTAAAGAGTGTTGAAAAAAAGTTGAACAATTTGAATATCAAGCAGACGCGTTTAACAATCACTTAAGTCCGTTATTTATCTGCCCATTGTGCTTTCAACGGAAATCATCATTACATCGGATTATCGTACATCGTCGTCGTCGATGTCATTATGCCTTCTTTCACTGCCTCCAATTGTCGCGCACACGCGTTCAACGCGCGCAATAAACAATCTCGCATCTTTATTTATTTATGTTGCGCGCTTCACAAAGAGCCGGCTAGCAAATGGTTAAATATGTTGAAATGTGCGCATATTCAATTCCTATTTATAGTTTCGAAAAGGATATAAACTACTTACTTACTTTGCTTTCGTTGATTGCTTATTAGTTATTACACTAGGTAGTAATAATTTTTTATAGGTGCATAGGCACTCTGGTGCTATGAACCTGAATGAGACAATTGAAAACATATGCTGGGGAATGAAAATTGGCATATGTATTTTAATAGCGCACACTTTAAAGGACGTAATGTCATTGTACACTCGCTCATTCACTCACCGACGGGATGCGTGCTGGAAGTGGATTAGACGATAATGAATTGTTGGTGCGTGCGCGTCGCAATTTGATTAAAGGCAGAGGACCAACCTTCTCCTCATTGGGCTCGCTCCGGCTCCCTTTTGCGTGCGCGCTCGAAATGCACGCCGAGATTCAATTACGACACCAGCTTTCGGCGGCGACGGTGGCGTTAAGAATTTTAACTTAAACCGGAGGCAGCAAAGGCCCCTTTACTATGCGCCCGGAATAGAAACGACCCTTAGTCGGGCGTGTGTATGGCATGGCGGTGGTGCACTTGGCGATAAGACATTCGAGACGACGGGATGCGTCTGGAAAGTCAACTACTTTACTTGCGTCTTGCGTTGCGTTGGCTTAAAGTAAATGGCAAAATTAAGTTGTCCTCGCCGGAGTAAATCTAATAGAATATTTGTTTTCATTTCGTTGTATCAATAATAGGAAGTGTGTGCACTTCTCATCTTACCCCAGGAATTTTCAGTTTGTTTAAAGTGTAAAGTCTTTAGTAGTGTAGCTTTTTAATGGATTGGAAGGGGAACGAAAGGGGCTAAAAGTTTGTGCGTCATGGCAAATGGAAAATCATTTTTCAATATGTCCTAGAGCATTTTCTCATAGTAAATATTAGTAGGGTTTTCTCTCCAATTGAAAAGTTGCACTTGTGAATTCTCACACAGTTTCTTTGTTTTTGTTTGTTTCCTTGAGATGATGGATTTGCCGGATAAAATAATTTTTAAGGGTGGGAGTAATTGGCTTACTGAGAAAATCGTGTAGTTACTGTATGCTCGAAAAGTGAGCAGAAGCAAATGCAAAACGCGTGCAATTAATTATGAAAATCCAAAATCAAATGTAAATCTCATTACGGTTGATTGCATTTGGCATACAGCACACAATACGACGCGTATGAGTACACGAGGGGTCAAACGTCAAAAGCACCACCACCAACATTACTCCGGGAGTTTCGACACACAAGTCAAACTCGTCGTTGACGTTGTCGCCCCTTTTTCAATTCATACATTGCTGTAGACGACAGCCGTAAGCATTTTGGCTTTTCCCGGCGGGGGCGGGTTATGTCGCACCGCACTTTTATCGGTGGCGTTCGCACGTCTTACGTGCTGCCCCCGGCCCGTAATTATACCGGATATGATTTGGTTGATTTCATATTGTTCACTTTATTATATTATTTGCGGTGGCGACGTGCCGTCCAAAGCCACTGCTTGCCATCAATTTCCTCGCATAATGCGCCACCACACGTACGTTGAGCGTGATTTGTGCTCGAAATTACATTTCGCAAGTGCTGCGCGAATTGATGCAAATTAATGTCCTTGCCCCTGCGCTCTTTATGCATGCATCTTGCAGATTTACTGCACTTGTTTTGCATTTATTGCGTTTGCGTGTAGTAATTTTATGACATTTGTCGGATTGTAATCAATGGTGGAGCGCGGTAGTGCGCGGACCGGTAGACCGGAACGAAATGCAACGATGTTGTTTGGACGCGCGCGTGGGCGACAAAGATGTCGTTGATAATTTTAACTTATGATCCACTCGTTATGCGTTTATCCATGCTCCTAACTCATGAATTTATTCTTCTTTTTGTTTCACATCAACTCAAAATATTATTCAATAATATTCATGAAAAATTAAAGATTCAAATATCATCTTTCGAGTCTCTTCGCTCACTTAAACGATTTTCGTACTTAGAGGTAAAATTGAGCGCATTAACACTCATTTTATTATCATCATTCGCATTCGAGATGCGCGCTTATTTAAAAAGATAAAATCAAAGAAAAAAGAGTGTGCAAATGGCATAAGATTACAAACACTTGAAAAGCCCACCTTGCGAATGTGTCCTCCCCATGGATTTTTCCTTCTTCGTCTGTTTCTTTTCGCGTAGTTGTTGGCGAACGCATTAAAAATCACAGTTCGCAATCAAACACAGGAGATAGAGGCGAGTGTTGTGGAACGATTTCATAACATGCTCGTCGGTTGCCCCCCTCACACTTCGTGCTGCGCTTTTATAACCGACTGTTAAAAATATCTTAATGTTAGTTTAAATTCTATCTGGAGTTAAGTGCTTGCAAATAAAACCGCGCTGCTGCCGCCGCCACCGTCATCCCCAAATGTTCCTCTTCTCGGCTGTGCTGGTTTACGATGCACCATCAACGAACGGTGTCCCATTGCCATTTCGCGAATGCAAACACCGCAGATCACAAGAATGCTAATATACAAGCAGGGAGGATAAAAGACAAGGACGCCAGGACGGCGAGGAAAGAGTTCTCGCAATAAGCAAACGAACGCGAATCAGAATAGGAATGTGTTTTTAATGCGCCTTAATGCGATATTACGCTTCGGATATTAAACAATTTTTTGCGTGTGCGCTTCGGTTAATGTCCTTTTTAGCACATTATCCAGTTTTTCGCGTTGGTAAATGCACGAGAAAGAAATCCATGCCATATATTATTTCAATAGCGTCTTAATGGAGTTGTTATAAATTCATGGACGGACGGATGGCGATAAGAGGGCATATTTTCTTTGGTGTTTTCAAGGGGGTAGTTTTCTTCTTATTAACGAGCGCGACGGCGACCGCAGCAGTAGGTCCGAACGTATTATTTCCTGCGCACTCGACGGCGGGATATCATTGTGTATTTTATTTGAATATATTAGCCGCATAATAGCGTAATCGTGTGGTAAACAACGACTTGGGTGTCTTGTTCAATTCCTACCTACATCATAATGCATTAATCTTACGTGGAAATTTATCAAATTCATTTTTTATTCCGCGTCTGCAGTATTGTACGTTTACTAGTAGGGTTAACGAAGAAATTTATTTGCTTTATTTGGATGTTTTCCGGTTTTGTTTCGGGCGACACTTCCAGTGGGCAAATATTTAATTTGCGAACTGCTACAGAGAGAAGAGCGTAAATGAAGTGCTTAGGGGGTGCGCGCATTTTTTTCTCTCGTATTATTGGGAGGCGGCATAATCCGGACGCGATGCGGCCGTCCTGAGGGATTCGCAAAACCTATATTAAGTTCGCGCTGAGCCGCTTAACCATCATCATAGTCCAATATCGTCAGTCGTCACACGCGTTCATGTGGCGGACGGGATGATGATGGTGCAGCGAGCGTGAGCCAGCCAGCCAGCCAGCCAGCCAGCCGTCGTAATCGGATCGGGACGCGCGGATATCATCCCTGCGGGCACACAAGAAAGGGCGCTTCGTTCGCTCATTCGTTTCTACCATGCTTTTCCTAATCAACGTACGCTTCTTTGCACGCAACATATGTGCTAATATGACCTCATCTTTACTCGCTAAAAGTGATAATAATGATGACATATTGAGAAATTAAGAATTTTATTAAGACTGCCAAAACAATTACTTAAACAATACTCAACTCCGGCTTTCAGAGCAACAATTAAATTGTGCGCCGAGTAGCAATTAAAGCACTTGCTATTTGTGTTTCGCAAATATTCATTTGTTGCATTTTCACTTTTTTTTAGAAACGCTTACATTTGCGCTTGAAGGCTTGTTATTTATTTCACTTCATGAATTTACACACTCATTTTTTCACTTTTGGTGTTTGCAGTGGTGCAACTCCCGAAGCACACGCGCCGCAAATACAAATAAAGCAACGAAATTGTGAAAACGTGAATGCGAGGGGGTTGGTTGGTTGGCTAGTGTGCTATTTTGTTCACGCGCGCTTGCAAAAAATCGCCACTGTGCGCAGCACATATATAAATTTATCATAGATCTCATTCCGCTACATGAAACAAACCGGCACACATTTTGCGCGTTCGCACACAGTGCACCCGGAGTGAAAAGCCGAACGCAAACACAGCGGCAGCGGCAGTGGCAGTGGCGGCGGCTGTGAAAAAGTAAAGCAAAAGTTTGTGATAAAGCGTATCATGCTTGCGAGGAGCGGAAGGAGCGTAGGGCGAATGAAATTCCATGCATGTGATGGAGTTTGATGCTGCTGCCGCTGGACACGCGGGTAGTCATTGGCGCGTACACGATGCTGATAAAATTTAATTTTTCGTGAAAGTTTCCAGTTAGAAGTACTTTTTGGCCCTCTTCCCAACCACACTTTTCGGGCATTTTTGATACGACTGTTGCCATCTCGCCACCCTGCCTGCTCTTTCGCTCGCGACGTTCCTGCGCGTATTTAAAACTTTGAATGACGATTTCCTCTATTTGTTTCACGAATTGTGTTTAATATGCTCATGCTGTGTGCGGTTGATAAATTTGCAGCTTTCAGTTTCGGGACTTGCAAAAGTTGTTTGCCTGTTTTTGTGAGGCTGTGTGTATGTTGTGTGGTGGATGTCATGAAGATGAAGGCGAAATGGGGCGAGCTCTCCAGATATTATGTGCTCCTTTTGCACCGCTTCCATCTTGGTGGCCGAAGGCAATGCGCGCGTATTATACGAAAGTGGACCATGCATTATTCAGTCGACGTATACCAACCTAACAAACACACGCGCGCGCATATCTTGCGCAAGTAACCCTGGAGAGTGGAGTGACTTTACTTTGCTTTTTTTTCGCATTCGTCCCGTTCTCTATTCCGCACGCTTCGTTTTTGGCTAGGACCACTCGTCCATCCTGTCGAATGCATGTAAGCGCTCCGCGTTCTGTTTTTCTTCCGGTCTCAACCAAAGTGTGTGTATCACGTTGGGAAAACTAAAAAAAGTGGCGCATTCAATGACGCGCTTTCAATAAAATTGCCCACTCAAAATGACTCGCTCTAAAATTGTTTTTCCGCGCACAATTTTCGGAGCGATTGGTGTGCAACACTGAAAATATTTATTTAATGAATATTATCCGGCCGAATTCGTCCTGGAACAAAAATTCATATTGAGTTTCACTTTAAGAAAAGTCGAATTCGTAACGATGTGATGATGTGCTGCGAATATGGTTTTGGGGTGGCTTTTTTACACTCGCTCGGTGGCGGCGGCAGCGTTCGCAGGGGCGGTCACCCCGGGCAACACACACGCATCGCTGCGTTCCCGCATCCTTCGTCGTTCGGGATTGTAGCAACCGCGGAGGGCACTCACGCACGATTATAGCTATTAAAGTCGGATTTTACAGCAGCGGTGGTGCTGAATGTTGACGGCAAACACAACCCGAACCACCCCCTAACTGCAAACCGAAAATCATGCTGCTCCCTTGCGCATAGCTCATAGCACAATCTTTAAGTTGCAATTTTCAAGGGAGGATAAACAATGATAAACAGATGGGAAGACCGCAATTAAATCTGCGTGCAACCCCTCTTGGCATGCGCAAAATTATATTCATACGGCGGAATCAAATAAAAATTATTGCCCCATATTTTTCATTAGTGTAGCCATACGGGGGTGCGTGTAAAAACGTATAAGCGGCACTCACTCGATTTGGGGATTTGCACATTTTTTTATCGTTTTTAGCGTATGTTTTTAGTTGTAGTTGCATTCCCGTTTTTTCCATGAATTCGTTTAGCTGTTGGTACGTGTAATCCCGAAAGCACTCGTTGGCGCATTCGTCCATTCAGTGGTGCAGTGGGCGCGCGCGGGCGCTTCATCCACCTCAATACCTGCACGCGAGTTCTCCACTCTCCAGGTTTCCCAATTTAGTGGCGCAAAAAATGCACTTTGCAACCGACGTAAATCCCGGCGGGGCCTTTGATCAATTTGACTTTGCAATAGCGGGATTTTTCCGCGTGGAAACAACGCGCAAATAACTGGCAAAACTACGTAGCTCAGAGAGAACGCACTAGACAAATCGTTAGAGTGACTTGAAAATTTATAAATAAATAGGGGCATAAACAGGTTTGATCCGCAAAGTAGAAGAATGCAGTGTGCATTTTCGAAATTTCATGGGATGGGAATCGCAAACGCAGATTTATGAGTGATTTTTATGGGAATTGCATTTTTAGTGAGAGCCGCGTGCACCATGAGAAAACAAACGAGTTTCCTGAATGCAACATGTTCCCGAATGCATCCCGGCAGCTGTTCAACTCTTTCTCTTCTTCTCGACTCGCTGCAGCAGTAGCACTCGCAGCATCCGTATCGTCATTAGTAAAAACACGAATTTCAAGTTTTATACCCATCGTACACTCGTGAAAAGATTTATTCATTGTGTGCTGCGGTGCGCTCGTTTATTTATTTATTTTTGATTCACACAGCGCAAGAAAACCAAATCCAATATGTTCACACGAAGCGCGAGAGGGTGTGCGGATTTTTTGGGGTGTGTTTGCTTGCTTATTGTTGATACAATGTACGAAGTGGCGTAATGCACGTTTCGAGTATCACTTTGTAGCGGAGAGAGCCTAGTAGTCGTTGCTGCTGCAGCATGCTACTCCCGCCTGCGCGATGCGAGTGAAGTGCCTGGAACACGGGGATAATTGAATGTGGGAACAGTGGCGCGCATAAATTTCACCCAAGTGGGTGCACGTTTCATTCGTTTTGCGTTTTCGCGTTCGGCTGCAACTGTTCAGGAAGAGTGACCGCGTGCACGTCGCGTGACCCTAATCCGCGTTCGAGCCAAGACCCACTCCTCTCATTAAATCCACTCCAATCAATTGCGCCCCGCGCCACGCGAAAACAACCCAATCACGTCAAGAGTACAAACTAATAAATTACTTCTAGCCAACTTTGTTTTCCACGCTTTTGCGAATTTACTGCATTCAATTGTATAAGTTAGATGGTTGAAGCGATAAGAAATTAGACTATCAGTTAATAGAATATTGGTTACAAGTAATCCCTCAGTTGATGCAACATCAACCCTCACCTCGGCTGCTCATCATCAACATCATCCCCATGATGATGCATGCGTTCGGCTGTCACATTGCATCGCGCATCAAATCTTTGCTGCCCCCTTCCTCCTATGAGGCTGTCAGCGTTGATGTAGTGAGCGTACGGTTGATCGTTTTTGATCCGCTTCAGTATCACATCGATAGGGCGGTCACATCATCAGTGGCACAACGTCCACGTGCCGTCCGCATGCGAAAACGCGTGATAATCGCACTAACACGATACAATGCGTCGCTACCACCGTTCTAGGGGTTGGCGGCGCGTACTCCATCTAGGATTACCTTGGGCACCGCGCCACGCATCATTACGTATTAGCGTTTCCGCCGAAGGGACGACGCTCATAGCTTCGTTCCGTCTTTAGCCGCCTCTGTTGCCGCCGCCATGCGAGCAGATTACATTTAATTGTGGATATCGGCGAACACGTTGAATGCTTCGTTAGGCGCCGACTTCCCCTCGCCTGCCGGCGTTTTGCAATGCAACATTACGCATCTGTCAAATATGATTTTCGTTCGTTGCGTCTCCGCTGGCGTGATATTTGATTCTTTCCTTCGTATTTGTTTGCTTTGCTCGCTTGATCGTTGACGGTTCGTTAAACTGACGTATGTTAGTTTAATTTATCCCTTGTGGGTAAACATTATCATTAGAGACAACAAATAGTATACCGTTTTGTTTTCACTTTGAGGTGGGTTCGAGGGGAGATATTTGTTTTGATGAGGTATTAGTTTCACATGCGTTCAGGTATGACTGGCAGCAAATTATTTGTTTGCTCATCTCGATTTGTAAATAGATACAACTATTATATTAGTAGTGAATTATATCGTTTTTTAAGATAAAGAACTTGATGTAACTTGGCTGGTGGCTGGAAGAACAGGCAAGATCCTTGCTGCTATGAGCAGAGTGGCGCAGCGGAAGCGTGCTGGGCCCATAACCCAGAGGTCCGTGGATCGAAACCACGCTCTGCTAGTATCCTTTTAGTTTTTTTTCCTGGTTTTCAAATTCATCTCTCTGGGAGAGTTAAAATTCAGCACGGTTATTAAAGAGATAGCGCAAATGATAGCTAGTAGAAATTCGCATTAAAGGCATCGTCCTGATAGAGTTATTCCAGGAGTTATATGAAGGGATATTGTCTCCATCTTCATCTCCGTCGCAGGCATGCATTAGTCGGGCGCCAATCGCAGCGCACCACGTGACAGCTAACTAAGTGCGTGGCTGTCAAACGCAGGAGCTCGCGCGGCGCGTATCGTAGGGTTCCGGACCATTACACTCGGCACCATTGTCTCTCGCGCGCGCTGATGGACATATCCATGTCTCCGACGTGCCGTGATAACGATTCTATAATATGCGCTGCACGCTGCTGTAACAGACACGCAGCCGCTGCCGCCACCGCCACAACTGAGAACACCTACCGCGAGGGCGCTACCGCCACTGGTGGTGGTTGTGGTGGTGATGACGATGATGACTTCAACCGTCATCATCAACTGGGCACACACGCTCTTCGCGCCAGTTAATCGAATCGCGTCAGACGATTAATGAACTGCAGCAGCGCAGGAATAAATTTATTGATTGCGTATGCAGACGCGACGCCGATTAAAAAGCAATGTCCTTCGCCACCCCGTCGAAAATTTATGAGTTTCTGGCCCCATTAGCGATTTCCTTCGTCTTAATGCGTGCGCATCACATAAGCCTAACAAGGCTTGACAATTATTCCGGGTAATTAAGTCCCCGCTGCTGCCGGAGAAGAAGAAGTTTTGCTAGGCGCACGAGAGACGCTTTCTAAGACTGTGCATCGTCGCGTCCTGAATCTCTTCCCGCAGGAGACGCACCCACTTGGTAATTAAGCGACTTAGTTACTCAGCGCCCGCGCGAACATTTCATGTCGATCCTGCCAAAGACGGATGGAATCTTCATTCCATGTGGCGGCACGTACCGAGTGTATAATAGCACGCCAGTGGGATGTGCTCTGAATCTGTCAGTGGTGGCGGCGACGTTGGCGGCGTTCTTCATCCAATCTTCCTGATTGCGTGCCTTTGTATCGCATGTCTTCCAACTAGGCGTAGACAATTAATGTAATCTGCTGTATACGCAGCGAATAGTTTTTACTTTACGTACTCGCTCGTGTTAGGAAATATTTAAGAGTGCAGTAATAATTCAACTTTTTTTTATGTAGCATTAAACAACGATTGGACATGCTGAAATTCACGCACCGGAAGTTTAGGAACAATGGCATGCACTAAAGTGCACTGTCATCAATTAAAATTTATTCTTCCGGTTTTCCTGCCGCCTTTCCTTTGGCACGATTCAAAAAGCGAGAGAAGATAACTTTCGCCACTTTGTTGCGTCTTCCTCTCGCGAGTTTCCGGTGAATGCAAATTATAAATGTTAATTAATTATCAAACCAGGCATAAAATAAATGCGCAAAAATTCAGCGTGCGCGCACTTTGGCAAATGGATGATGATAAATGTGCGGCGCCCCCCGTTAAAGTTGTGCGTTCATAAGAGGTCTCGGCTTGTTAATGCGTGAATGTTCATCATAGATGAGCGCGAATGCAAAGCGACCGAAAATTTTACCCTAGCAATGGTTGCCACACTAGGAGTAGTTCTTCTTTTAGTTATTTTTTTATCCTGTGCTCCTTCGGCGCGAGCCGGCGGGGGACGCACACTCAAAGGGCTCCCGAGAGCAAGTGGGGCGCGACGAAACGGCACCGGAAGAGGAAGTGAACGCGTGCGCGTGCTAATGACGTCGTCGTCGCTCGCAAAGCGAGAGAGCGTCTCCGCGGCGAACTCAACAAGCTTTCCCAGCCGCCCCCCGGTTTGCGCTGCTTGAAAATCTATAAATGCGCGCCCGTATTTCAGCATTCTTGTTATCAATAAATTTTGTCTCAATGTGTTACTAATATCTGTTTTTCTTTTTGTTTCAGGTATGTTTGCCCATATTTTCCAAGCAATATCAATAAGGTAAAAGCATCATTTAATAATTTATCAAATTGCGTCTTTGCATCCTGCCATACGGTGATTTTTTGTCGACGTACAAAACGAGAACGTGAGTCACGTTTGTTCTTTGCTTAGAGGTAAACCTCGCACACCTGGTGTGTACCTCTCGGGTTGTTAGGATTTGCATCATAATAGGGTTCACCCCAAACCCACCTGGACTGCGCATAAGTGTGTTCCTCACTCTCAAATCACATTCGAAGGTTAGGAGTGCTCCAAAACTCGGCAGATCTCAAACGCAAATACATAATACACATTTTTTCCGGTGGCGTCGATCCGGACAAAAGATTTCTTATCTAATTTCATTCACCGATTTCGCCTTTCCATAAGAATACGGTCGACGACGTGGTCTATTATTTTGTCCAGAGGACACGTGCGCCACGTCGACGTGACGTCACATATGTGTGCGCATTGACAAAATGAAAATAAACGCACAAAACAAAAGGACGACGAAAATAGCCAGCCCGGGTTGATTGTGTTCCGCGCCAAAAAAGCCGAAACGCGGCCACTTTCACTTTTTTATCATAATACATATTTACGCAAATTTTGCATTTGCCTCTCGCGTGTGGCAAATGTTTAAAAAGTGCATCACTTACAGCCCAGCAACCCTTTATTATCATCGCTCCTTTGTGCGCGCCCTTTTTCTGCGGCAGGCATACGCGTTTGTTAATAACTGTAATTCCCCATTCGCAAAATGATTACATAATGACACTTTGCGTACACCTTCGTTTCGCATTCATTCAACCGGCGTCGGCGTCTTTTTCAGTAATGTTCCGGCAATAACAATAATGCACATTGCGCGTATAAGAGCGGGCTTAACAGGTACCACTTTCAATTCGCACTGTGTGTACGCGCGCGCACCATGCATTCAGCAGCATTGACAATGCGATCGGGCGATGAATAACAATAACGTAAAGTACTGCAACTCAATGGTTCTGGCTTTCACTTTTTTATTCACCGCCATCGGGGTGTGTGACGACGATTATTATTATTCGCGTAACAAGTAGGCCCTCTTTTCATTCAATTGTCGTATTGTAATTGTTATGTTGTGACCTGAATCATCGACAATGTGACTTATAAGTCGGTGGCATTCCAAGGGGCATGTTTAAGAACTTGTTTAATTTTTTAATTTTTCCTGATTTCATTCAAATTGTATTACCGCGGCGTCTTATTAATTTATCAAGTTGGTGTAATAAAACACTTTTGAACAAAACCCTTTTATGGGTCATTCAAGTTCAAGGTGTTTAAAATCCATTCAAATCTTTTTCACCATTGCCAATTCAAACTCGTTCGTTCACTTTGCGTTGTAATTTGGCAAACAAAAAAGACAAAATCAAGGTCAAGGACAGAATTTTATAAATTTTTTCATCTCAACTTAAGGATAAGCTTGATATGCACATGGAGTTCACTGGAAGCGCAATGACGTGATCGCTCATTGCGTTTCCGCATTAGCAATAATAAATCTGTAAAAAGCAGCCACGTTCAGTTGTCGGCAGTCCCGGATTTACGAAGAATCAAAATCCGTGCTCGTTTATTCGATGCCACGCGCCGAGATAGATTTCCAGCAATAGAAATACATATGCTGCGCGGCTGTAGCGCAGGAAAATGAAGAAGTTGTTGTGCGTTTCGCGAAATTGAATAACGAACAAATGTAGGTACTACGCGCGTACTGTATCAAAACTGAATTCCGAAACGTTCGGAAAGTTGTTGTTGCTGGTGAAGATTTGATTGTTGAAGAAGGAACGTCGATGAATCCATTAGCGAAATTAAATAATGTTAATGCCACTTGTCATCTATGGCGAATTGATTTGCGCACGCATTTTACAAATTGCGATGCGAGGAACAATTACTTTAGTCGCGCATTCAATGGTGTTGCTGGTAACTTTTATTTAAGCAAGATTACAATGAATGAAGAAATACAAACATAATTTGCATCTAGCCGTTCAAGAACAGCACTTATTAGTTGACAAGAGTTTAGTGGTTGAATTTCTATAAATATCAATAATGCGTTGGACAAAAGGGTTTTCTACAATACGCTTAGAAATCGCGAAAAGTGGGCAAGGAGAGAGTGTTCCCTGGTCTGAAAGTTGGAGTTGGTTGTGCTCGCGGTGTTACATTCGTATTGGCAATCGATTGCGACCGGTATTCAATATATGAAAGTCCGATACACTTCACCCCTGCATCCCGTATGCTTAATACATGTGTGCATCTCTGTTGGAGACGGCAATACCAAGCTCTCCGCCTTGTATTCTGCGGTGGTTGCCAACACATAGCCTTAGTCTTTCTCTCACTCTTACTCTTACTTGGTCCTGCGCATAAATAGGGACGCAGCGCAATTCCGGTACACATCCATTGTATTCGAACGGCTATTGTTAAATATGCTCCTGTGCTGTATAATTCAGGATCGCATCAGGAGTTTGGAATATGCTGCAGAGCATCTTAAAATTAAATTTACGTCTACGTAGTTGATATTTACACTTGCGTATTTAATGGTGACAAGAGGCAGTTGAATTGAATATGTCATTTTCTAGTTGAATTTTTTTTGTGGCAAAAAGGACGCTCATTAAATTGTTGACTCATTAGATCATAATTATCTAGTTACGTGTTGCACTCGAATGTTTAATCAGTATTAACACAAATTGCGAGGTGCTATTATGCTCGTGCAGTGCACGAGTATCAAACGGCTGTTGACGGTCATGGTACGCACAGGATCATGATGATGCTGGCAGGATGCTGTGGATGGACCAGTTGAGCGCGCGCGGAAGAGGGCTTCAAGCCACTCCTAGTTCAAAAGGGCGGTTTTCAGGCCGCAACGCCTCGCTACAGTAGCGCTGCTCGGTCACTCGGCCAACTATAGCTCCTGCTCCTGCTGCTCCTGCTGCTGCTGTTCCCTGGAAACGCACACGCGTCCCGTCGGACCGCCGAACTCCCGGATTCGCGTTTTGATGTCTGCGGAGCGATATTACGACAGCTTTCAAACGCAGAACGCAGCGGCGGCGGCGGCGGGCGCTTTTATGCCGCGCTGAATTACCTTCGCAAGTGGCTCGCCTTTTTTATTCGAAGGCATCAAACTGAAGATCAACGCAATTAACGAGAAAATGGAGGGCAATACGGCGGCAGCAGTGGCGGCAACGGCGACGCGCAAGCGCCCGGGAAAATCAATAAGGAAAACGCAACACGCGAAATGGGAAAAGGAAATACGAATCGCGCTTTGTGCCATTCTTACATTAGCGCCCCGTAATTATCCGGCGATTCGAATTGGCAAATTGGTTGCATGCGTATTCGCTGATTTTATTTGGCAAACTCGCCCTCATTTAGCACCATCACGTCGCGCCTCGTTTTCAATTCATTCGTATTGATTGTGTTCGTTATCAAATTTGATTTGTTTGGCCGTGAAACGCGCGACGAACAAGGACGAGCTCTTTGAGTGTCGACGGCGGCGGCGGCAGCGGTGGCAGCAATGCGCGCTATGGTTTTGAAAACCATACCAACAGGTTGCACTATTGTGCCATTTGCCTGATGTTGTACGATTTGTGGTGCTGTGCGCGCGCGCGCGCTTCGTCCTTTTAATAGAATTACCATAATAATATTGTCATTCTTATGCGCGCAGCCAGCCAACAACAACTCTCACTCATTCTCGCTCTTCATCTTCTTCGGGGGCGCCTCCCTATCGAATGCACTGCGCGGCAACAATAGCAACAATAACAAATGTGCATACACTCATACATACCGAATGACAATGTCCAATAACAACAAGTGTTGTAGCGTACGAAAAGGCTAACCGCACCTCAAACGATGATGACAGCTTAATATAACAACAGAGGAACACATTAGCATACAAGTTGTACTACATAAAGTCCTAGTCGAATATTCATTTGTTATTTTACCAAAGCAACGCCAAACGATATATCGTTATAAGAGCGACAGAGAGATGACTAATTATTAAGACCACCATGCTCACAAAGGACGAAAACAATTGATGTATTAATAGAGACATAATGCAAGGTCAACGACAATAGTTGTATTTGTTTTACGCGAAGCTATTAATAGTTTAATTACGGCATTAATTGTGAGAGCATTTCTTCATGAATGTTGATCAATTTTCGTCAAGAGCGTGAAACGTCTTGGTGGCTTTCTTGGAATATGCACATTTTTGCGTGAATTCAACGACGTGACATATTGAGCTGCCTGCCAGCAATAATAATGCGATTCATGTCAATGCACAATTGAATAATCGCACAATGCTATTGAACATTTTTTTGCTCTTCATGTGCAGAATGCCAAAAAGCGCATAATTTCTTATTGATTTTAAATTTAGCAATCACATAATTGGTTTTCGAATTTTCTTTTTGGGAAATTATAAAATAAAAATTGGTAATATTTGTGCCTTACTGGCAAACGAAAAGAAGAAGTGATGTTTGCAACGCGTCGTCGCTCAAATATTAAATATTTCTTCGTTCTCGCGTGGATTCTTTACGCGCTTTATTTCGTATTCCTCGTTGCAATAGGCGCGGTCGGCATTTCCTGCACGCCTGTTCTGGTTTTTCCTTCATCCCTTATTGTACCTTGCGCTCCCGACGCTCGCTTTACAGGGCGCACGCCAGCATTGCCTTTCTTGTTCGCCAGCACCCTGGGTTTCAATCAGCATGCACCTCAGATTACATCCACTTCCATTTGTAAATATATTCGCGGCCCGCTTGCTCGTTCGGCCGAACAAAGAAGCAGAAGCAGAAGAAAAAACGAGCCGAGAACAGGAAGAATTTCGCCAAATCTTTACATACACGCGCGCACAGCGAAGAGGGGCTAAGCATTCGAATCAGGGGGGCGCGAATACAAAGACGGCACGAGTTGGTCGGGACGAAATCAGGAAATGAAATGCGCTCGGAATGAAAAATTACTTGATATTGCTTGATTGCCGTACAAAAACATGTTTAATCTCTTAGACTGCCTGGAAGAGAGTGGAGTGTTCAATAATTATGTATCATTTTACATATTTCATTTGCAATTTCCTCGTTTGCTTTTTTTCGTCTTCACCGTAATTCGCGATTAAATATTGTCCTTTGCGCAGCGTATATATTTTCACACGACAAATGCATTTTTGATATGCGTCATAAAAATGGAGCAAACACAAAGAAAAGCCGGAGGCTTGCAGGACATGGCAAAATAAGTGCGCGCAATCAATTCGGATGGCAGTAAACATCCCCATACTTGGCATAGTGGTGCGTGGCGGCGGCGACAGCGACAGCCATAACCGGGGGCCGGAATCACGACCGCTAATATTTTTATGGTCGATCGGAGATACCGATGGGTCACTACTTCCCCACGTTCCGGCTAATCGCTTCCGGTGAACTGTGAACGAAGCCACCCGAAGAGCCATCACCATCCATTCCCCTCCGCATCGGCGGCGGTGGTTTGCTCTGCCCCATTTCGCAAGACGCGATGGTCATCCTCGTGCTTGCTACACTTCCCTATTTGAATTTTCGGCAGTGCCATCCGAACCGGACTATAAAGCTGAAATTACAGGAAGCCACGTGTTTTATTAAGGCCATCCTTTCGGTCCGCACACACTCGTGATTTATTAGCGTGCTCCCTTACTGCCCGCTGACCATTGATTCGCCCCGAAGGAGAGACAGAGACTGCGGCACATATACATATGAATAATATATAAAATAAATATATGGGGATATTATGGGAGAGCTCTCGCGACTTGTCCGACTGGTAGGGTCACTGCAGCAGCAGCAGCAGTAGCAGCAGGGCTGCTACCACAGTAAATCTAAAGATTTCTATCGTTGTTTGCAGTGCTTTGTGATAGAGCTTCGCAGCAGCGCGTTTGCATTCATTGCGAGCACATAAAATCAACATGCATAAAGAGTTCTCTCGCGCACACACGGGACGAATAAAAAACATACACACGTGAAGAACGATGAGTTCTTTTTAATACGCGCACCACAAAAAAAGTGGTTTTATTGCCTTGTACTATTGCGTAATTATGCAATGTTGAATGCGTTAATTTAACCTGATTTATTTATTTTAAATGCCGCCGCTTTTTATAGTTGGAAAAAATACTTAAATTGCTCCGAGAGAATTAGAGAGGAAATGAGTAAATCTTAATTTATTATCCTGTCATGCGTAAAAATCAAATTAATTAAACAACGCATCAAAATTGGTATGGAAATAAAACGCATCGAAAATGACTGTGATTAACATTCGGTAAACATTCCGCATTGGTGCACCCTCATTGTACCATCGATGATCTTGACAGATGACAGCTTAGCATACGTGGCATACATGTCGGACAGCAGCGTGTCATTAGTGGTACGGAGATGTGCCAACGAACGAAAATTGGACATTTTGATACATGCACAAACGCACACATTCGTGCGGTGGCGACGATGATCAATCATTATTAACATTTAATTTTTGATGTTGGAATTTGTGCGCTCAGCCGTCCCTCACATATTAATGCTTCGCACAATATCTGTCTATTTATTTGATGTGTTGCTGCTGTTGAAGAAGATTCTTACTGCGTCTTCTTGCGTCTTTTAATCGTTATGTAGATGCGCACATACGACGGATGCATTTGCTGGATAATTGCACGCTGCACGCTTCGAACGGTGGTAATCATTATTGGTGATGATCATTTGATGACTTGCTTCTTTCACACTCATGTGTTTGATAAGGGAGGGGAGTGTGTTGCATTCCTGCCATGCATGGAATGTTGCATTTTATTTCTATGCAGGAAATTTTAAAAATTTCATCAATTTTACATTTTGCACGTCCACTTGCAAGTTTGATTTTTTATTATTTAATTTTTCGTGGTCTTGAATAAGTCGAAACAAGCAAACGGGAAGAGGTGGTGGGGTTTCAGTGCGTTCTAATCCCTCTCTTCCAGAAAGTAATTTTGAGTCTTTTGAAATGCTTCCCTTCGCTTTCGCATGAGGATAATACAATGGCAAAGACCTTGAACGCAAGGATGTAGTAACGTTGATAACTGCATAATCTGTAATAAGTTTTCCTCCCTCGGGACGATGCAGACATTTTTACTTTTTGCTCTTAAAATGACAACTTTTCTTGACTTTTGGGAATAGCAAGTTTTAATTGAAATATTAGGACACATGAAAAAATGGGGGGATATAATTAATGTTTGTTACACTACAAGTACAAGCAAATCTACGCCTTCTTCTTCCTTCTCTGTGCGTGTTGAACAACATACTTGTCAGTGCAAACACACTCCAAGTCTGATTGAAAACGGCCTCACTTTGTGTCTTTGTGTTCCACGCCAGCTTCCTATTGCGCTTCGGTGTTCGCAATTTAATGAAACAAATATTGATTAAGTCGTGCTGCAAACTCGTTGTGCTGTTGGCAAGAAACTAATTAGCAGCACTTTGGCCATTAGCAATACGACGTTCAAAGCCACTTTGCATTTCTTCCTCTTTTCGAGGCTTTTTATCTAGGAAAATCTTGCTGCTTTAGGAATTAAGTATCGCTGTCGAGGACGTAGTTGCTTGGTCCTGGAGACATTTAGCACAAGTGCAGCCAGCCGCCTTGGCTTGCGATCATTCCTCAAGCTGGACGTGTCATTAGTTACGGCAAGTGGCTGGCAAAGAAGCTGCCCTCGACCGATGTCACCCCGGCCTTTCTTCGCGCTGCCATCATGATTGATACATTGCCTTTTTCTTCTCTCCAGCACCACGTTTTTTATTTTTCTTGATTCGCGTGCGTTGCGAGAAGATTTATTTTTAAGCAACT
This sequence comes from Aleochara curtula, assembly GCA_963978815.1. Classification (NCBI taxonomy): domain Eukaryota; kingdom Metazoa; phylum Arthropoda; class Insecta; order Coleoptera; family Staphylinidae; genus Aleochara; species Aleochara curtula. The sequence goes on from OZ022219.1 coordinate 2,091,951, forward strand.
TGTGAAAAGTTCACTTTTGGTGTTAGTTAAACAATTTGAAAGCTGCCGAAGAAGATTTAAATTTAAGTAGCGCTGAAAATGGGAGCATTTGCGGCGGAAGAAAAAAGAAATTAAAATGAAAATATGAATGAAGTCTTCTTGGGTTTGGGGGTCTTCATCATCAACGTCGGTGCAACGAACGCATTGTATTCGTGCTCCCTCCCTTCATCAAAGCTGACAATCTTGATGACAATAATATCTCTAATAGCGTCTTTTCATCAGCGCATTGTGACGCCCTCCGCGTGATTCATATGCACATGAGCTCCTTTTCTGATAATTAATTTTCGTTTCGTTTCGTGGGAGCGCATTTCAAATTAAAGCCGCCGCCAAAAGAAGACGAAGAAAAAAACAATATTGAAAAAATGAAACTTGATGGAAATTCGGTTTTCATCTTCTCTGCCGTCCAAGTTTGCTCAAGTAACAAGTAGCGAAGACGGCGCGACGTCGGCGGCAACGCTTGAGAAAGTTTGTTGCTCGAGCAAGAATTCGAGCGCGTCGCCGGTGGCAGAAAATTTGCGCGCACGCGCATTGCCGCCGAGGGAGTCAATGTTATAGCAACGACGGCAGCGGCGGCAACGAAGGGCTGTGCCGCACAACAACCCCCAAAGTCGTGCGCGCTTTCCGGCACTCGCGAACCAATCACTGAGTAAGAACAAAAGGGATGTTACGTCATGAGAGTGTGCACACTCACGCACGAAATGCGCTGCTTTTTCCACTACCGCTGCTGCCACCGTCGTCGTCGTCGTCGTCAGCCAACTGAAAGCCGCCGTACGTCTTCCCTCATTTCCGCAAAATGCCGAAATTTGCCAAAGATTTCTCGCTTAGGAATTTTTCAAAAATTACGAAAAACGTGTTGTTTTTTAATTGAATTGTATAGACGTCTGTCGTCACCAAAGGGTTAATTAACTTACCGTGAGGGATTCATTCAAATAATACACACAATCTAATGCTTTCTCCCTGTTGTTCCTGCGTTGATGGACCCGGTATTATTCAAGTGCTGGTGGTGGTGGTGGTTCGCCCGCAAACAACCCTTTGAATGCGCGTAATAAAAATGCATGCAGCGACACAATAACGCAATACGAATGTCAAAGTGTTGCTCCATCACATGACACACATTTTGAGCGCAGCTACATAGTCAAAACACCCTCAAAACGAATCGATTTGTTGTGGTTTTGTCCGATTAATGTCTCATTTATGTATTACCCTTTTTAATGCCCATTGTGTTATTCAATTACATTAAATCGCTTACAATTTTATTAAGCCTTTTAAAATTGATGCATTTTTATACTAATTTCATTTTCTTTTGTTACAGGTGAGCTCTCATTTTGGATATGCTAAGCTATTCTCATCAGAAAGGTAATTTCATTAAAATTTCTCGCGTAGTGTTCGTGTTGAATCCTTGACAATTTACGCCGTTCTAAAGATATGCAGTCGATAGTCTTAGTCGTCTTAAGCGTGGTGCGCAAAAGTCTGATGGCCGTTTCGTAACGGAGATTAGTTTATTACAGCTGGAATGTGTCGAATCGAAAGTCGTGTGCGCGCGCGCGCCGTTTTGTGCCGTTTTACGACGTTCTCGCGTAAGCATTTTCATAATATTTTAACGACACGTCGTCGTCGTCATCGCCGCCGTCGATGCCGTTTCGTCGTATTATTATTTTCCACTTTATGTAGCCCAGCGTGCACAAACACACGCACGAAAATTATATGCGAACACGTCGCGTCCTCGGCGTTCGTCGTCGAGACATTAAAATCCATCTAATATAAGCGTCGACATGTCTCCGCGTGCTGTTCCGGATTTATTTACGACTCTCCGACGTTCTCCTGCGCAGGTTTTATTTAATTTTCCAGCAAAACCCGTAATCAATTCAATTTGCCGCGATCATTTTTTGCGGCGAAAAGCGCGCGCTTCGCAACAGTTTCTTTCCGCGGAATTTCGCGTCGTCCCGCATGTTCGAAACAATTCTTGCCGCGCGTTCGCAGAATTAGTTTCCATTTTCGCATTTTCCGCGCTTCAGTGTTACGCCGTGTTTCTGCTCCATGTCCGTATTTACATTTGAATCATAATTTCCCAAGTTTAATATGGGAACGGTTTTCCATTCGCGTCGTCGTTTTCCGAAGAAACGTAATTAAATCTTGAGCAATTTGTTCGCGCCGCGGGATTTTCATTCTTTGTTATCAAAACAACATGCCTTTCTTCAATACTGGAATATCCTTGTTCTCGCTCTTGTGCTTGAATTCGAAATTGTCCAAATCTCAATTTTAAGATTCCGATAAAAATTTAATCGTATTTTGCTGGAAGCACTCGCGTGGAATAAATACACAATTAGCAAAAAATACGCCCGGATCTATTGCAATCACAGCGCAATGCGGGAGTTACGAGGGCGCTGTTTGACTGATAGAAATCCGCTGGGTTTTTTTTGATTTGGTGTGTTGTATGCGTTGTTGTCCTATTCAGAGAAGAAAAAGCGTTTTCACGCGGTGCACGTAATTGATTTCGATGAATGTCAAAGCGGCGAAATTCTTTTGTGTCGCGTGAGTGTCTGCCCTGTGCGCCGCGCAGAATCACATGATGAGGATGATTATTAGTTGGCTGGTCATGATCATCGCCGAGAGACACACACAAAACGCACAATCGCCACAATTAATGAACAATGCGCCCGAACGGGAAGTGGCTCTTTAATATAATTTATCGTTTCATGCGAGCATCGTTTATTTATAGTCGTTTTGTTATGCGCCACACATATGCACCAACCAGAGACGTTTTGTCTCCGCTCTTCGCTGGTGGTAAATATCAATAATGTATGTAAAACGTTGTGTGATTAATAGCTGTAGCCGTATTTTTCGAATTGAGCGTAAATCACCCTCGAAGATTATTCCACATGTAATTGTTTGTTCGTTTAGTTTGTTCAATTAGCAAACAATTGACTTATTGAATTACTTAACAAATAATCGTATTGTACAAGTATTTTTTATGTTTTGCCTTTGTTCTCCGCTGAACAACCCCATAAAATGAGAAATTTCAAAAATACGATAAAAAATACTTGTTAAAGTTGTGTTTGCATTATGAGCAAATAAGAGCACTCTTCGAAAAATGAAAATGAAAATCAACAAATTTTCTAGGCGTATGATGAAATATAAGCGAATGTAATTGAGTGCGTGTAACATATTATGCAAACACACCACCTAAGTCAATATGTACCCCGATGAAGGTAAGCAAACAGACGGAATATAAGCACGAAACAAAAATGTTAGCTGCCGCCCCCCCCTTTTACGCCGCTGTTAATTGCCCTCGAGTCAAATACGCGAACGGCTCATTTGTTATTCCACATCGGGCGCTAGGAGTAGGTTTCTGGAGCATGTGGTGCCTTATTCCTTCGTTGGCGGCGGTGGCGAAAATCGTCATAGCGTAACAGTCATCACGAAACGACACGAGTTGATCAAATTTGCATTGGAAATTACGCGCAAGATTACCCCTCGCTCAAATATTAGTTTTAATTCAATCAATGCACTATACACACACGCACACAACGTACGCCGAGCAAGTTGTGTGCGGAAACGAGCGAGAGTGAAAAGTTGGCGAGAAGGAAGAGGGTATTCAGAAACTTGCAAATAGGGAGTGAGGAGGAACGAGGAAGGAGTTGTGATTTAGTGAATATTCTATGAATCTATTATATGTACATGCGTTAGGGACATGCACGCGGCAGAGGGGGCGGCAAGCAGCGCGGTCCCCGGCGATCGTTTCTGGTAAATGCGGACCATATTGCTACGCTCATCAAATGGCGAGGTTATAAATATTCAATGCGATTGTAAACACCGTTCCTCGTAACCCTCAAGTATGAGCGTTTCATGCAATTTCAACCAAAGGTCCCGAAGGCATTCAGCCAACGTTACCAACATAACTATGCATTTTGGTTGACTGAAATTTTACTCAAAAATGAAATCACTCGAATTTATTTATTAAATTGCTTGCGACCTGAAATCAATAGAAATTTTAAGCACATTTTGTACCTTATCATTTTCAATTTGCTTGGCATTACATCATAATTTTCTTGTTTGCCTTCCAAGAATACGAAGAATAAAAATACAAGCAACAACACACGACGAGCCGAGTCGAGTCGAGTTGAGTTGTAAAAGAAATGAAAAAGCACGGAGCAATTTCACCGCTCAGATATTTTTATGCGTTCACTTTGTCTAAACGGATGTGCTGATATTTTTCATTACACGGCTTCTCTCCTCCGTTCGCCTGCCATCATGGTGACAACTCCCGAGCCGGTTTGCATTGCGAGCGCATTGCAGCGAAGATGAATATGGCATCATTGTCGTCGTACATGGACGCAATATTAGGGAAAATCGCTGCGATGTAAGGAGATAGACGACGCGTGTAACTTTTTCGTCAACTGCGCGCATGCACACTGAACGCGAACGAATTTTTTTGTCTGTGGGGTGGATTTTTCCGGGAAAATCTCGTCCGCCTCCGCCGCTTTTCCAAGGGCGAGAGTCGTCCTGGATGCATACATAAAAAAGTACAAGCGTAAGATATATTAGAGAGGGATCATATTACATTGCGTTATTGCATATTGCGTACCACCGAATTCTAAGCGCTACACGTTGTCGAGGTAATGTTTACGCGACTTTAGGGGGTTGGAGGATGCGTGATAATAAATTTTCATGTCCTTTTTTATTATTTGATTTGTCACTTGTAATTTCAAGTTTTTGAGGTGGTAATCACTATAATGAAAATAATTACGCGCTAAAAAATGTTTCTTTCTTTTTGATTGCATAGTGAAAATTGGTGCCAGGATAAAAATTGAATGATATTTAATGAAATTGTCAACTTGTTGCCGACAAAAACGCTTTCCATTCATTATGTATTCATACAAAGTGTTCGAAGCGAGAAAATTGCAATTTTTTGCATGACAATTAAAAAAAAGGATATTCTGTACACTATTTCCGTTTAGTATGGTAACATCCACGTTTGAGTATTTGCATAATAACACGGGGAATGTATTGAGTGCGATCGCATTTTGCCAGTGAATGGCGAACGCAGCAACTAAATGCGGCTGTGGAATTTTCGAGCAATCGATGCCTAATTTCAATTCGCACGAATTGAATGAATGTAAAGTATACAAGTGCCCAATTTCGTAACGCGCGCGTTTTGCATTCAATTCTTTCACGCTCTTTGCCAAAAAGGAGGCGCGAATGGCACGAGCACGAGCGTTGTTTCCGGAGGCGAGCAACGCACACGTTCGCGCAAAGTATATTGGCATTCCGTATTGATATTGCGTTTTCGCGCTGTATTCGAGCGTAATAATTTTCGCGAACGGCGCGTATATGATATTCGCATTCAGCGCCCTCGCATTTTCCGCATTTCCTCTCTTCCTCCCCACGCCGATCCATAAGTCGCTTTCGTGAGCTGCGCCTGGCACGATTTTTATTGGGTGTTGTCTACGCTATCGGTTTGCATCTTTATGCAAAGCAGTTTCCTATAATGACGAAGCTCTCGCGATACAGGACGAAGGACTAAGGGTGGCTGCCGTCGACTTTATATATTATACTCGCTCGTTGACGACGTAAACGGTAATTTTACGATTCATTAACGCGCAAGCGAGTATTTGAATTTCTCGCGTAATTTTTATCGCGATGCGTTCGATTGTAAACAGGATAATGACGACTATTATCCTCGATTTTCTTCGCTGCATAGTTATTCGTAAATAGGATAGACTAGCAATTTTATTAAAGCGGGGATGAGGGCGCGCTCAAGGGCAATAAATATTAAATAACCATATGAACGAGGTTAGAGGGATAAAGGATCGGTTATTGAGAGCGGCGAAAGGAAATTGCAATAATAAATGATTATTTGCGCGAATAAGTCCAGAGGGTTATCTTGATCTTGGCGTGATTTAGCGTCCTTGCCTGCGCCACCGCTACTGCCGCCTTCATCGAGGAAGTGCTTGGATAATTACTTCCCACTCTCATTTCTCGGATTATCTGATCCTGTCATCATTTCCAGGATTATTACATTTGTTCGCGTAATTTACAAAATACGTATTTGTATGGTTTTAATATTTACGTGGCGCGATTATTCCATAATTATTAAACTTTTTCATAAATAATTTATACCGGAAGCGCGTAAAAGATGAGGAGAAAAACGGAAATACGGATACACATATATCAGCACACTTCTTGCACTTGTGTGGTCTCGTCATCAACTAATGGAGCGTGATATTCGTCCAGCATTATGATACTCAAATCAGTCGAGAATATGTTTTTCTCTTCTCTCAACTTCCCTATTTCCTGTGCTCTCTTAGCGCTTGCCCAAGCGAGAGTACAAAAACAGTCAAAGCGCAAGCACAAAAAAACGAAGCATTCCTGTTTTCTGTTCATGCAAGTTAATATGCCACTGGATGCGAGATAGAGAATCAAAAACGAAAACGTGTGTAAGGTAACGTGCACTCGCCTAGACGCAGGATGCTTTCGTCCTGATTGCACCGCACGTGTAGTTTGCAAATGTCCATTACATAAATAAGCAACGTACTGCGCTAACAATGCAAGAAGGAAATGGAGAGCACTTTCCGGAAACTATTTAGGAGAATCAGTCAAATCCTTTTGCTCATTACATATGCGTAATTGCGCAGAAGCAATATACATCAAGTAATTATCCTTAATGCCTTTAATATTTCCTGGAAGTGGATTGCGATATAGAGATAGGAGAAGTAATAAGTTGCTAACTATTTATTATACTGAGCGATAAAAAATGAAATTTGAATAACGAGTGATATTTCTTAATTGCTTATTTTAAACAAGAGTGAAAATAATATTGTTTCTATTAATTTGAGCATTCATATTAATTTTAATGACATTTTAGTATTTTACATGATCTGTGTAGAAAATCCATAGAAACATATCAAAGATCAAAGGGAAATTAGTTTATTGAATGTGCGCCTTTTACATGTGAAGCATATTAATAAATACGCCGCCGCTCCACGCTTCGCACACGTATAATATCCTCATATTCTCATACAGAACATCTATCTCTCTAACCCCCAGAAATATATAATATTAGATGGGATTTCGCAAATCATGAAGCGTGTCTCTAGTTGAGTGACTTTCGGCTGATGACTTGATGATTGAAAGTGAAACAATCGGCTTTCGTTGCGTGGCGCATTTGCGGGGTAGGTTTAGCACCCATCGAGAACGCGTACGTGCAGAAGGAGGAATTCGTACCCCCGCGTGCTGGCTGTTAAACAGCAATAATGAATCGCTAATCCCCTACGCGCGCGCTCGTCCTTCTCCTCCTCCGGCTGCCGCTGGAGATGATGAAGATGATGATGCATTTGATGACTCTAAATTATGCAATTTTCAATATTGGCCACCCACTCGGGCACGTGCACGAGTACGGGACACACCCCGGCACGTGTGTTTGACTCATTGCCGACCACAAATTCACTTCATTCACTTTGCGCCGCCGCGCTGGATTCGAGGAGGATCCTAGGAACGCATAGGATGCATGCACCCGGCAGGCAAATGAAGCCCTGATATATAAAGCGCGTTGAACTTGGATTTACAATTCATTACGCATGCGGATTTTTGATTGCAAGGGTGGGCGATTGCGTAAAAACTATTGGGAGATGAAAAATTCATATTAAACTCAAATCTAAATTATTTTCACTCCATTTTTGGAGCATGTGATTCATCTTTGTAATACTTGAAACAAACAAAATATGAACTTCACACAAATCCGTCCTAACACCCACTCAGATTTGCTTCTCTTCACGCTGCCGCCCCCCGAAAAAAAGAGCGAAAAATCCCATCGGCAAACTCTACACTGCATATGTAATCCTTCGCCAGCACACACTCGTCGCACCGGAGCGCGTCGTGAAAGTGAATTTTCGCCGCCGCCCGGATCGCGCGCACTCTTATCGCCACGAGGATCTCCCCGCGCTGTACGCACGTTATAATATCTGCATGATGCCGCCACTACCACTACCGCTGCCTCCGCCGTTTCTGCTGCCGCCACAGCCACGAAATAGAGCGAGCCGCATTGTCCACATGTCAGTCACCGGGCTGATATGGGATAAGGAGATCACTCGGATGTGGCAACCCTCGAACAGAGGGAGAAAGTCAGTCTGAAATTGAAAATGAAAATGGAAATGGAATAGTCGAATACGGTCGGGCAGCAACGCGCACATGCACTAATTGATTACCTATAACAAATTCGGAAATATTGCTCGCATTGCCAACTTGTTCCTAATAACATTACGCTATCCAAGGACAGAATGTGGCGGTTGAATACGTGCGGATGTGTAGCCATGACGACCTTGTTGCCAGGCAACGCTGGTGGCGGCAGCAACGGCAATGTCCCGATATATAGGTTCCTACACATATATTGGCAACGAATTTCGAAAGCGCTAAGAAATTAGAAATTAGCTGATGGACGCCCATGCGGCAATTGAACGCGGAAAGTGAAACAAGTTGGAAATGAGTTGCCGATTCATTATCCCTTAAACGTCAACTTTTGCGTGCAAGCGCCTTAAATAAAAGCGGTTACTGTACTGATACGCAGCCATTGGCGGTGGTAAGCGGCGAGACTCTGTGGATGAGGAACGCGAACGCGTTTATGACAGCCCAATTTATAATCTTATTTACTCCTTTTCAGCCGCCCCCGGCTGCAATACATTTTCACATATTTACAAACACCACCATGGCTACGACGTGCCTGTGGTTGCGCAGGAGTATGCGAAAGAAAGGCAATTGCATGTATAATAAATAACCACCGGGTGCGTAGAATTTATGGGGCTTGCTTTTATTTTTCTTTCAATTTTCGATCTATTTCACCAATGCCGTTCCCTCCACCTTCGATGGTCGGGATACCACCGAATAAAATTGGGCTAAAAACGAGTAAATCAAAAGATAATTTTGCCATAATCGTAAATAATTTTGAGCGCTGACAATTTCTGCAATATGTACAAGTCATAATCATCATCGTCATCCGACAGTACGCTCGATCGACGTATCTGGCGTTAGGGAAGCAAGTGACACACGTCCGATTGGTAACGTTGGCGGCGGCGGCGGCAACAACGGATAGAGATGTGCCTATGCGCTATGAGAATACCATCAGAGCGTCATCACCCTTCTTCCACTCGGATGCGCGTCCCCATCACACATGACATCACATCCGGAAGTCGGAGTGGTGCGCTCCGTATGCGCTTATGCATATACATGACGTACACGCGCCGAACGTATATTGCTGTATTTTGCAATTGCAGTCTTAGGCATTCATGTTACAGTCCATCGGCGATGCTGCCGCCAGCCAGCCATACCGGAAGTCCATCTAATGCATCCATGCGCCCCTTGCGTAGCGCCCCGGTTCGCGACTCTGAATATGAGTTTTCACTTTTCGGGTTGTTTTATGCTTTTCAATTTTCTCGCGCATATGTGCAAAATTTAAGTGCTGGTGAAAAAAGTGACGGAAAGAAAAGCGGAAGTATCACATCCACTCGCGTAACATTTTCATACATGGGTCAGTCGTAATAAAAAAGTACATTTTACTGTGCTCTTTTACCCTGGAAAGAAAAGTATATTTCACTAGGTCCAGCAGCGCGGTCGTGTAATTCCACATCCGGAAGTCGTAATGCGCGCCATTATTTCGATTGCGCGTCCCTTTTTCTTTTCTTCTCCATTTCCATTTTCATTCGTACGCAGCGCGCACTAAAAGCGACGCATTTGAATAAATATTTATGGGCAATCATTTCTTAGTTGTTCATGCTTTGCCATTAAATGATTACCCAACATATTCTTCACGCATCCGCTATAAAGCGAAAAGATAATGCAGATCATTGCAAGCCCTACATTGAGGAAGCCACATAAATTTAATTTTTTAGATTAGTCTCCCAAAAGAAACATTACATATGCGTCTGGAAAAACGTACATCCCTTATCAGTTGGCGACATCAGGTCTTAATTAAGTCGTCCTTTGAAACAGTATCATTGATTTGCGACTTTTTGTAAATTGTCTATGGAAAGTAATATTGTTTAATATATGACGGAAGGGGAGGAAAATATTATTATTTGTGAATTTCTATTTGAGTGAATATACACTTCGGTTCGGTTCGATGACGCGCGCCATTTTACGGGGGGTGAAATATTTTTGACTGACACATTTGAACGCGTTCATGATGGCTGGATGGCGGCTAGCAAAATACAGCAGAACATGCATACGAGCACCAATAAATACATTTCGTATTCATGCATGCACGCATACAGTTGCGCACTTTGGCGGCGAAAGAATGCGGTGACGTGCGCGACAGCAGCGCCGTTCGAAAATGTATTCACGCTTTAATATGCATCCGCACCATATCGAATCGGCCATGACATGTGAACCGAATTGTTGTTATATATTTAGAAAATAATTATGCGTTCGTGTTCTGCTTCTCATTACACAGAATAGGTTCATATTTTTTTTGTATCACAGTCAACGCCGAAGAAACGAAGAAGAATTGAATCAACTTTATACGCTGCAAGTTGCAATTGAATTGCAATTGAAATTAGATGAACAAAAGATAAAGTGAACGAGTCAATTGTTCTTGGCCACCGAACAAATACGGATCTGTATTGCAAGCAATATATCATTAAGCGACACACGCGGATGATTAACGAACTTGAGCCCGCAGTAACTAATTGCCTCCCCCTCCAGCCCTCACGTACTGCATTGCGCGCGCGTTACCGGACAAAGCAGTATTTGCTCTGGGTTTTTTTCGCCCTCCGGTGGTAATGTCGAACGCCATCGAGCATGGCATCGTGGAAAATCCGGGATTTTTGGCAACATTCGCAAGCAAGCAATAAAAATGCGCTCAGCACGTTCTTGGTGGAACGTCACGCACGATGCTGAAGCTTAGTATGCGCAACGTGTTGTTTGGTCTCTCTGTACAACATTGCAACACGGTACACGGAGCGGCGAGAGAGGCATCCGTGAAATTCCCTCGGCGGCTGGCGAGCGCGCGCGCCCGTGTATGAAACAACACACACGCCGACGACGAAAGAAAAGAGGAGCAAATTAACAAGTCCAATCACGTTTCGCACGTACGTACGCCTTCTTCCTCCTTGCGGAGCACTCAGGAGCAGGAGCAGCGGCAGTTCGTTCGTTCGACATATGCGGCTGTTGGAGAAGTAGAAGTAGAAGAAGAAGAAGAAGAAGGCGTTGAAGATGGCGTTCGTCGACGCTTGACGAGGCACCCACCAGCGTGATGGATTCGCGCGGTGCAGTAGAGAACCAGCTGCTGGGTGCGAGAACCAGACACTCCCAAGACAAAGGCGTTGACTCGCTCCGCGTGCTGCTTCCGCTTCGTCGAGACGCCCGCGCGCGCGAACGCGTAATTCAATAATCCCTTCATCAATCACACTCGCCTGAACCTCGCGCGCTCGCGCAAGAAATCGTTCGAGCGTTCTCATTGAGATGTAAGATGCGCATCCACACAATGCGTTTTCGAATCTACGATAAGAATTAATAGCAGCTACTTTTTCCACACAAACCACTTTCAGACGTCCATTTGTTTTTACAAATTTACATTTTACGATTGGCGGGACCAGATAAATAATTGATCAAATCAAAGCAAATATTATATCATTACGTATTTAATGATACCAGTAGATTACAGTGAGAAATCACTAGGCTCTTAATGGCTAGGTAGTTGAATTGAATTAGATAATTTGATTTAGGGTATCGAGCAACTCGCCTTGGTCTTTTGTATTCAGCCTGGGAACGGCCACAACTGTCATGTCGTTGCGTTTTTGTTCCACGACCGGAAGTGCGTACTCTTCATAGTCTCCCATCTTTTGCGCGTACTCCTTCTTTAACTTTTACTTTTAATATTTTCTAGCGCCTCGAGGCAAAATGAATCGCAAGTAACTGATATATTTTAATGACTATTCGACCGAATGAAAAAAGGAAAAAATAGATGATCAAAGGTGATATTTAATGCAATGGATGTGTGCGTGCGTGTGTATTTTTGCGAACGCGGGCGGCAGCGGCAGCGGCAGCTTCATCATATATTAGCGCGGCACAGCCATATTGTTGCGCCGATGTCAGGTGCCAGACACTGATTGATGATTGCGAAGTGACGAAGTAAATAACACCTTCTATCTGTGCACGGTGCGCTCGCGTGGAGCATTTTTCGAAAAAGCAACACCCGCGCACTTTGCGTGCGTGCGGGAGCGAGAGATGGGCCGCGTGTGCAGCACTAACAACTTCAACAAAATGCAATACACCAAAGTAATAAATAAGCGTACAAAATGCCCATATCCATGACACGCGTGTATTTCGCTCTCCTTCTTCGCGCGCTTCGTGAAATTAAACATTTTCAAACAACAACAACAGCAACAAACGAACTCCCCGTGCCAGCCACCACGCAACATCAAACAAGTCATATTTCACCAGGGGATAAACTCAAAGTCACCCCCGAAAATAATATTACTTAACTAACTAAAAATAAACTACTTTTAATTTGTTAATTCAAAGACATCTCATGCTGAAATTTGCTTATTGAAGTTGTGATATGAATATTTATACTTTTCAAAAACTTGATCAATTTCCGATCAACCACGACAAGACCGGTTTGCGAAAGTTTGAATGAACTTGCACTACTTGGTCCATAGTTGGCGATATAGTTTGAGGGATGAATCTGGATAAACTTTTTTCGGCTTCGGTTGAGTTTCCCTCATGAATGTCCTCGCTCCTTGCGTGAGCATATAATTGATGATTGATGCTAATGATTTATTCATGAATAACCTTCATGCCCGTGTCCAGTTTGGGGACTTTAGGCTCAGAATTCTGACACTTTGAATATTATATAGCGCACTTTCATTTTCCCATATGCAGTGTTTATGCGATACACATTCGAATCGAGGAATAAATTCATTTGGATGCTTGCTAAACTTGTCAATATCCAAGCGAGCACGTCCAGTGTTCAGCATTGCGAACCAAAGACAGTTTGAATTATTCGGTGAATTGGTAGCTAGCGCGAGCGAAATCCCTAATGGCTTTCTGATTGCCACGCAGCGTGTGGTCGTCACTTAATCCGTATTCGCGCATTCTCCACCTCCTTCTTCTTGCATTGCCGTTGACCGCCGTCCGTACATCCAATTCCGCTTTGCTATTCATTTTTAATGCATACACACAGCCGCGCGCACAACCAACAGCTCCTCGCACATGTATCATTTCATATCGCCGATGATGATGATGGTGATACGGCAGGAAATGCATTATTCATGCGATCGTATTTTTTCCTTTTCTTGTGCGTAAACGTGTTTCGCGTTTGTTGTTGTTGTGTTGTTAGTCGTCCAGTCATGTCCATGATGAGATTGGCGATGGCGGTTGGAAAAAAGGCAGCGTGAAAATATATCTCTCGCATGTCAACAAGTTCGGGTATATCACACAAATGGATGCGTGCGTCATTTGCGGTGAAATGGTCGAAATTACTAATAGCTTTTAGGCCATTCACGGCTAATATATGTCCCGGGCGAACGAAGGTGTTGGGTTTGCTACGCGCAAAGTGCTTTCGCCTGAATGCCATTCGCTTGAATGCTATCGATGTATAGTGGATGGACAGTCAACGAGTCCTTGCAAGGATTGAACGAGCGCGGAGACCGAGTTAGTGCTTTAGTGACATCGTATCAGGTGTCCTGCTAATGCACTTGGATTATTATGATGAATTAAAGTGCACAGGATCTTATACCTTATAATACAGAATTTTAAGGATAATGCTTTTACTAATTTTTCTCTCTTTTGTTGCAGATGCATTATCCAGCTGATCCAACATCGAATAATAAGGTAGGAAATTTAAATTAATTATTTGCGCTGAGAAATTTCACCTGAACATTGCTAGCAAATCACAAAATAACTCATATTTAATTATACTTTGCAAATGTCCTTTGGCATTCCAACAATTCGCGCAGGGTGCCAGTGACTGGACCCTAATTGAAAATATTCTCCTGGCAACCCTTGAAGAATGACTGCAATAAAGGGCGGCATAACTACTGAATTAATATATTGCGTAACAAGGAATCACCTGCGTTCTTCGCATTGCTTTATTCGATTGAGCGGAATCATAAAAGCAATTTTAATCATTTGCAATCCGTTGGTGATATAACAACACATAGCTTGCGTATCATAAACAAAATATTCAAATTCACTATAATATACTGATCATTGCAATAGTTATTTACGTGTGTAGGGGGTAGAAAAAGATACGAAATGCACTTTGACATAGGAACATAGGTGTTAACAGTGGGTTGCACACGGTGAAAACCAAGAGGGGAAACAACCCCGACGACAGCAAAGACTTCTTATCTAATATTGCGTACGTAATCAATGCGAGATTAGACCGACAACTATATACGTGCCGGCCGAGGGGGTGCACTTTTTGTTATCGCGGCTTATCAGCGGCGCGGATCGCCAGTGTGCGGGGTGCGTGAGTGCAGCGCACGTTTTCGAGTGCGCTGCTACAAAACTTTTGAAGATGGCACAACAAAGCGCGCACTACGACAAGGGCGGCTTTAATTCAGACGGATATCGCGCTTCTTCATCTATAAGAAACAAGGATAATTAGCATACTCTGCTGTGTGACAAACTCGGTGACAAACAAACAGATGCTCAAGTAGTCGCTCAAGTATTCAAGGGCATTTTTTAGTTTTAAATTCAAAGTTTAAATTAACCAGATACTTATCGTAGACGAAATGGATTATAATTATCCCTTAGAAAAATCGTGGAGTGACATGAATTTATTATGAGAATTTAACACATGATAATCGTTGATGCTTATAATGAAAATGATTGAATACGTTCTCATGCAACGACGATCACGAGAAGCAGGAGAACGATGAAGGAAAGTTTAGTTTGGTGTTTGTGAGCATTCAGAAGCAGCGAAATGGCAGCGCAATTGCCGCCCCGCGCGCCGCCATGTTGTTCTCTCCCCATACACAAACACATCTACAAGAACAACAACAACAACAACACCTATCTATTCGCGGGGATGTTTGGTTGCGTGCGCGCGAAGTCTACTTATCATTTGCACACATTTAGGCAAAAGCATAGCGTGCCAGGGCATGCATGGCAGCTCAGTAGTTTATCATCTGTTTGGGATCTGTCCAATTCATTATGTTCCGATTATAACCTCATTGAAGAAGATTCATAGCCGCAATATACACACCGGCAAAGCACCACTGCGCTGAAATACAACACGTGGGGTTCGCAGCGCGCGCGCTCGCTCGCGTACTACGAAGCGCATAAATCGTACACGGCCCGAGGGTAATACATTCTCGCGCGTCGTTTAATCATCAATTTTTTCATTATTAACTTGCGCATTCGCCGCCCCTCAGTAGCTACGCGCTGCGCTGTGATAAACGCAACACAGAACGAGTAGAGTAATTTTTGCGCTCGCTAATGAAACAGAGTGGCGGTGTGCAGATATTATTTCAATCATATTCGCCTGCTGGGCTTCCGCTATCATGGAGGAGAAATTTGGTTATTCCGGGGAAAAGTCAGCGCTGAGCAAGAGCATATTCTCTGTACGCCCCACGCTAATGCGATTTGATTTGACACTAATCCCTTTATCGAATCTGCCACCCTTCGCCCGTATTTACTGACGTCGTGGCGGGCGCACTACCACCGCCACCATGTTGCGCGAATTGAATTATTTTAAAATAGCATATGCCCCGCCAATCCGCTCGGCGGCGATCACTCGACCATGGGCCAACTATCATTATCGCACGGCACGCCGGGAATTCGTTTATTTCTCCCTCGGGATGGGATTTATGTTCGTTCGTTCTTTGTTCCTCCAACGGGTGCTACAAGTCGGTTTATAAATAACGTGGAATAACAGGTGCATGGGCATATTGAACGAGTTAACTGTAGTCACCCTCTCAATAACAACAACTTAAAAAGTCATCAAGGATTTTTATTCCTATCATTTGGAGGTGTCTAAACGAAATTTAAACGAACCTGCTAGAAACGCACGTTGTCAAACATCCAGCTCGAAGGCAAATATTCAAATCTTTATATGTTCACAATAAGTTTACGCTCAAGGTACACGTGTTGTATCTCCCCAAGTTAGGAAGCATATTCTGTAATATTTATTTGCAGTAATAACGAGAAAACTTTTACCTTCAAGTCGGTTGCAAAGCACGGTTTTAGATCGTTTGCTATTACCTACGTACTTGCTACCTTCGGGTACAAGAAGTTTGAATATCATGCGAGGATGTATTAAATGAACATCAAATACACCACCTTATACCTCATACTTTGAGCAGCACAAAGTGACTATGCAAAGCGAAACTCATCATTGGTGTTGAAATTAATTAGTAGGGAATTATGTTAGGGAATTAGGTGGCGCAGCACAGCTTGTACCCTTGTTTAGACTGACGGAGTATCTTCGTAGGCCTCAGAAATTTCAAAATATCTAATGCGGTATTATACTACATGTACTTTGAAACTACAAACTTCTTAATTTCATCCTGGTTACCAATATCATAAGCCCATCAAGTATCCATTAACATGCCACTATCCTGGAATGGCAAGCTTGCCATAGTGTGTTGGAACTCGAGACAAGGAATTGTCCATTGCCCAATATCCAGAATATGCATAGCCCACCAAACCAGCATGCACTTATATGCAATCCCTATAGACGTTGTCAGATCCCTATCCGCACGGTGGGTGCATATTAAATCAGACACTTGATTGCCGGACCCGCCCCCATGGTTACATCATGTGTCATGTGCGTGCACAACACAAGTGCGCCTGCCTGCCTTACTTCAATTACACACACACTACGATGTTGTGCGTATTCATAGGAATATAATCACGTACGCGAATATGTCACGGACAGACAGACAGGCAGTGGCACCCTTCCTCCCCCGCGCGCAATAGAACAATACGGCTGATTGAGTTGCGATTAGTCTAGCGGGCGGCTCCGTATGCATATAGCGCGACATTCGTTTTGAGAATGGACGGGCAAGAGAAGATGACGCCGATGTTGATACAATGGGATTGGATACTATCAACCATCCTCTCCGTCGCCTTCATCGTCGGTCTCAGAGCGTTCGCGCGTCGACGCGGGCGTCGCGTGACGTTCGCAGAATAGGCGAGAAGACGTTTGATTTCCCGTTATCACCATCATATATGGATATCATTCGCATCACATACCGAATAACGTTTTGTTTAAACTGTCACTCCAAACACGCCGCAGTCGCCGCAGTCGGCAACATTTGCCAATGGATTTATTTAAATAAACATGCATATTGTTTTAAATTTTCTATGCGCAAATATAAATGTTGAAAATGGAATAATGTAAAATATCCATATATAAAACGTCATTGTGTCATCGCGCGCCGCTAACCCTCAGATAACATTAACGTCAGTCAAGTCAGGTGGCCCTTAAAAATCAAAATGTTTATAATATCAGTTACATTTACTGGAGGCGGGTGGTGATGGTGTTTGTAATCATACGCGCGTGTGTTTATGTACATTTTGCATGAGGTGGTGGTGGCGGCGACGGCGGCGCAAATGCATCATCATATTACGGGACGCTGAACAACATTGGCCGGGCGTTTCTATTCAGACGTGGTCAAGCGCACGGGCGCTGCTGCCCCCGGGTTCACATATCCATCCATCTAACGCTCCCTGCATTCATTTGTTATACAAAGTGTCAACTAAAGCACAAAAATGCGTAAACAAATTAATTAATGAGCCTTTCTACTCATAAAAATTATCACGGATGGACAGTGTTTAAGAACCGGCCAAGAATTAATTAAAATGACGCTCGGCATAATTAATTACTTTCGTGAGTAATAACGAGAAAATTTATTAAATTATGTTCAATCATTGTACTTGCTAATAGTTGCTAATTAAAACGCTTTCAACCATAATACGTTGGCCATTCAGGATTACGATAGACAAGGATATTATTGATGGATAAATAATAATCTAGCCAGAAATTTAGAGGAGGAAGTCACGATGCTAAAATTCGGATGAATGTATTTTTATTATAAGTTTAATTGCTGAAAATAATATTTTTATTTTTATTGTTTGACTGATTCGCAATGACTGAGCTCATCGTAAATGAGGTTTAAGATTATTGCACTTAGCGTGAATCCCTCGCTAAGATTGAATACGAAAAAGATGATATAAAGGGAGAGGACAGGCCATCATAAAGTCGGGAACAAAAACGCCCATCTCGCCACACATCATTTCGCTTGTGATGCGAATCGTGCAGGAGCGCCTTGCAAAACAAATACGAACTTCAACGGCACATAGTAAATTATGACGATTCGTACACTCGCGTGTTTATGACGTGCGTACAGCCAACAGCCGCCGCCGATATGATTCAGCACACAGCGATGCACAATTTAATTTCGATTTATTTATTTACGCGGCCAACAACGTGCGAGTGAAAGTTGTGCATTCAATAAAATGCTTCAAAGCCATATAAAAATGTAATGTGCGTGTGTGTGAATTTCTCTCTCTGAACAAATAGATTGTCATTCATTATCGCTCTACTAACTGGTTGCTCTTTTGAGATTTTCCACGCGCAAAGAAGCGGCACGCTATCTAAACACGGCATTAGCAAGCTCGACAATTATCGCAATCAAATGGAAGACGACATAGCTCAACGAAAATTGCCGCTGCTGCTGCGATGCGCGCCGCGAAGCATATAACACCTGAGCAATCAGTCCGTAAATGACATGCCGGCGTCATTTACGGATGTACGATGATGCCGACGCCGCCGCCGCCGCTGTGCCGCATGCACGGCATAGCGCACACAGACTACTCGCTTGTTGTTAGTTTAGTTGTTGATTCCTGCACTATTTCGTTGCTCACATTTGCATCTCCCGAGTAGGCATCGCGCGTCTATGAATGCATTCGGTGCGTTCGTGTATGTAGAGTATGGATGAACTTCATTAGCGTTCTATTCATTCGCATCCAAATGATGACGTTGATGGATACTTGCATAAATTTCTATGTTTATCTTTACTTACCGTGTGCTATGCGTTGCGCTAAGATTCGTTAGCTAACTGCTTATACAACACTTGCTATAAGACAAATCAAGAAATAATCGAAAAAGTACTAAAAGTGTTCGGAATTAAAACTAAATAATTACGTTGCATCCAAACGCGCGCAATGTGTTGGAATTTTTCTCATTTGATTGGGCTGCATTCCTAGTTGTCATGATGCATCATGACTGAGCACATATTTCCAATCGGCGGTTTTTGCTTTTTGCAGCCTCGCTCATGCAGCGCGCATGCGATTAACAACGCCGCGAATGATGCAGCAGCTAAAGAGCCGTTTAAAGGGTGTAAAAATACCAATTAAATATGCTCCCAGCAACCAACTCTACGCTAATAAGCGGCTCTCTGTAATCTGCATCGCAATGCAGTGCGCTCGTTGAGCACTTTGCTCTCCCACGCTACATACGGTGTGCAGTTTACTTGTGACAAATCCCCAAGCATTACTTGCTATGAGCGCAAATGCGCCTCCCAGATAAACGATTCGACTGTTCTTCGTAAATTCTTCACACCTTTTTGACAGCATACACGTAAATGTCATCCGATGAAATTTTTCATTTCGTTCCATGAATTGCTGTTGTTTGCATTGCGGCATTTTTGCTAGGCTCAGGTAGCAGAATGAGTTGTGGTTGATAGTTAACTTGACTACCAGTCTTGGTTTGCAAATAAGTTTTACCTGATTTTACATACCAACGATAATAACACAGAGTTGGATTTTGACTACATTTTTAGCTAGCATCAGTGCTTAACTATCTCAATTAAAAGTCTTTCAAATTTTCATTCATATTTGTACATTCCACATCTCAATTTCATGTGAAAGAGGAAAAACGGGGTTAGTCTCAGAGCAAACAAAACAAAACATACAGAAAAAGAAAATGTAGAAAACGAAAACGAGTAAACGAGACCAGCGAAGAAAAAAATTCATAACGTGCGCACAAAGGACGCGAACAACTCACTCTTCAAACGTCAATCATTCGAGTTCATCTCACAACAAGCCATGTGAATTTTTCTAAACGCGTCCAGCTCACTCTCTTGCCTACATTCACCTGGTATTTGTTCTTCTCATTACTTACCTTTATTTTACGACTACAGCACCAGCAGCATCGATATGTGTTGTACACAAATGTATGTGGCAGCATCCAAAAATTTTTTTCCTCTCGTTGCAATGAACATCATGTACCTACCTCTCTTGCGCTACGTAAAGCATATTGTTGTGAAACTCAAGCCGGCCTAATAACTCGTGCACGTAGGGCACTCCTGTGCTTCCCACAGGGGCCGAGGGCGTCCCCACCAATACACGCACACGTCTGCATAAATTTCTCACCTGGGTTGTACATGCATTACGGCATTTCAATTACATATTTTGCTTGTGTACGTGAAGGGCGGCTTCCGGTGACTGTGTTCACACGACTCGCAAGCATTTATTACGACCGTGTTCGTCTCATGCATTTATTATATTCGTGTTACGTTTAGAAAAGGGTTAGATAGGGTTATTTTCGTATTAAAATTGGGATAAAATGAAAATTTTACATTTTTTGAATAGGCAGAAGAAATTTTGTTGGATTACTTTGACTACTTCCGATTATAAAGTGCATTGATCAACACTTATAAGTAGATAATTCACACTATCAAAAATAGAATTATCAATTGAATCAACGCTCCTTAAACGCTCTTTTATGCAACACACAATGCAATAATAATAAGATTAGCGCCGCTCTTCTGAAAGGTGCGCACTGCACTTGAAAATCTAACGCGCGCGCAATCAAATTGTGAATAGACAGACATTTTGGGCTTTTATTGTTATTCATCGCATTGTTGCTTAACTCGAATGCTTTTGCGCGAGGCGACTTTGAAGGACAATGCCACATGTTGCTCGCGGACAATGAGAAGAGATGGTGTATTTAATGCGTGCACAGATTATTGCACATGTGCCATTGAATTTATTATGATGATTCGCATTATTAGTTATGAATAATTGAATTTCCCCCTTGGAATAGTAGGTACTACACGCCAAGTGCGGTAACTTTTACACAATACGGCTGGAATGGAGATGCATCGCATTGCAAAAAGTTGTTAACCTACTACCTGTTTCCTTATTATTGATGCTAATTGAAACGGAAATAAATTATAGGTAAACAGGAAATGATTTTAGAAAAATGGCATAGCAAAATTTGCGGATTTTATCAATGGAATTTCGAATAGTAAAAATCACGTCACATTTAATACAAAATATCCACAGTTCAAAATGTCAAACGATGAATGAAAATCGTTTAGTGAAAAGAAGAAAAACATTGTCGAAATTGGAAAATCTGATTGCGTTTCCAATTCAGTTTTTCTTATTCGCATTCTGTGAATCAACTTGCGGGGCGTGTCACTCACTCAAAATGAAATATAACGCCAGTACATAAATATCTTGTTCCAAGATATCGTGATGCCTGCGGATGCCATGATCCCACTCAGTCTACGATTTCTGTTTCTTCTTCGATTTCTTCGATCTCCACGCACGGCATAATAGCGCACCGGGAGAATGGGTTCATTCAGCGAGAATAAAAAGAATACCGCCACCACCTTTTTTCGGCTACCTTAGCACGGCATACCTTGAGCCAACTCTCCGCTGCGGTCCTTTACGCGTAAAGACTGGAAGCTTGAGCAACCCCCCGCGGCTGCATTGTGAACGCATCCTCCACGCATCGCACTTCTTCAGATGCGCCGCGCGCTCGTTGCATCTCGTTTCGCGCTTGATTTCATTGTGCTCCAATCCGCTATTGTTTGGCGCGGTCGCTCCATTGAAAATTAAAAATTGTACCTGATTTTTGCGCGTTGCAATACTTCTTGGAAGTACCAGCCAACCAGCCACCCCAAAAAGTAAGCGGCGCATACCTGAGCGTCCATCGTAGGTGTACGCGAGGGGTGATTCGCCTCGAGATATTTCGTGAAGAGTTCATCTTACAAATGCACTTAGCAGAAAAATTGGTTCACATCCCCTCGAGTTTAGCGCAAGCTACTCGTATTACTCGAGTGCTAATTGACCATTTCCTTCTTGATTTCAAAGAATGATAACACTTTGCAAAAGTGGTGAGAATCTCTTAGTCTTACGATTCACAAAAATATCCTTTTTTCATGCAATGTTTCGTCGTAATTTCATAACTTGCGAAATGAAGAAATGAAGTACGCTGGCTGGCTCTTCTTCGATCGCATTCGATATTATTTTTTCTTTTCCTCCCGACACGCAGCCGTGAGATAACAATGGAGGTTCCATTGTTGTGCGCATGTGGTTTTACGCTGCGAGTTAATAATCCACTACCCTTCGCGCTCCTCGCCATCGCATCGTCTTCTTCTGCTTCCTTGGCTTATGCGTTCATTAAGCTTCCTCTTTCGTGTCCCGTGGTCGCGCTCGCTGATGCTGCTGGTGCTGCTTATTGCCAAAGCCTGGGCATTTTTTTCCGCTGTTGCGTTGCGTCAAGCAAAAGATAAGGAAAGAGAGACGAACGAGCAATGCGGAGCGCATACAAAGGTTGCCGAAAATCCGGAGCTGTCAATCAGACTGGTTCCCTGCTGTCTGAGCTCTCGCGGTGCGCGTTGAGCCACCCCTCGACCCACGAGGAGGATGTTGATGATGACGATTACCTTTACCTTGCTAGCGAGCGCACCGCACACCTGGTCCGGGCCGGCTCTTTACGTATGCAAAACGCCAAATCTGTGATTATCTTCAGTTCTTAACTTTGAGCACAACACGCGCTCGATCTTTACGTAATTATGATAATCTAAAGCACATTTATACGGATCAGAGAAAAAAATAATTACATGAAGCAGGAAGTGAATAATTTTTCGACAAAATTTACTTGCGGCGTATGAAAGGGTGGCATATTTTAAAGCGAGGATCAAATAAGTAAATTAGGCAAACACGTGGAAGATACATGAGCATTTATATAATTTGATAAAAGTTTGAATTTCAAGTTGCTTGAATGTCTCTCAATTGAAAAGTTGGAAGGCGCTTTTCGTCGTCTTCGTCCTTCTCCTCCAGGCATGTGAATTTCACTCGCGTCGTGTTTGTAAACTCATGGCGGGCATGATCGTACATCATCCGGAGCGGTGACAGGTCGCCGTTGCGTTCACCAACAAAACGAGTGCCGTCGCTGGCGGCGGTGGAGGCGGCGGCTGTGGCAACGTTGCCTAATCCTTCACGGCGCATCCATCATCCATCCGCATCATCAACGCGCCCGCGCTCATGACCACGTCTTCTAAAACATCATTTTTATTCATCACTTGTTCGCATCCCCCGAAAACACAGCGGCCGCAATACTTAGTAAATAATGATATGCATATTTTCTCCGCCGTCCGAATGGTGGAAGAAACAAAAAATAGCGGCTCGTCCTTATCGGACGCAGCGTTTACGGTGTGTTATCACGTGGATGGATTTTAAAGTTGCGCGCCGCCTCGGGCGGACAGTTTGCACTTCCGGCCGGCTCTTTCAACAATGTCGTCCTCGTCGTCGACGTTGGCGGCGGCGGCAGCGTTATCGCAATGCGCGTGCAGCAGGCCACCGGATGCGCACGGCCGGCGGCTGTCGGAAGACGACGACACACGTCATTTCCGCCGGTGTCACATCTAGGACGTGCGCCGCCGTCCTCAGCAGAACCGATCGCCGCCGCCCAATGGGCATCAAGTTTTAAATAAATCGCAATGCGGGTACCTCTTCGCATTACGATAACACTTGCTTGCATGCTTGCTTGCCTATTGAATATCTATTGAATACCTTGTGTGTTGTGCTTCCAGTCTTTAGCAATCTCTTGTCGTGAGCTATATTCAGACGAACTTGCCTGCTTCTTGCATATTACGAACGACTTTATTGCCCAAAGATATTCTCAGCTTGGGATATCATCAACTCTTTACGTTATCTTTTCACAATCCCCTTCGATTTCGAAAAAAGAAATAGAGAGAAACAGGGAACATCATTAAAGGTACCCTGTTTTGATAGATTTTCATCACGGATTAATGAGAAGGAATGCGCGCGAAAGTAATTAATAGCATTTCGAACACCTTTCGATAAGTTTAATAGATTAATGATTTTCAAACCTTCATTAATTTTCTCATCACACGCAACATCCGAGCCGCGACCGGTCCGGTCCACCTTCATCGACTTCGTATTGCATCACGAAGAGCAAGCAGTTCCTTCCAATCATCATCATCATCACCAATCGACCAAACAACCCGCGGCCGGCCGCGCTGAATCTTCATCATCGCGGGAGAATTACCGTGTCGAATGCGAGGTGTTAAAAAGCGTATCGGCGGGCGGGAGGCATCATCATCATCATCATCAACATCATTTTCATTTTTCTCCTTCGTGTATTCTATTTTTACTTTTACTTCATCGCTTTGTTGTTCAATTCGATTCCATCTGCTTCTAATGGCTATTTAAATATTAAGCATTATTTATTACTCGTTGAAAGTAAAAAGTTGTTGGAAAAGTACACGCTGAAATGTGGGGCAAGTAAACTTAAACGGGGCGGAGAACTAACAACAACAACAACTGAAGATTTCTTCTACTTGTTGTTGTTCTTGCACTTCTTCTTCTTGCAGTTGCGGTTGCATGATTCACAAGCGTCCAGCCGTCTGCGAAAACAATGCGTGCGCGTATTCGTCAACGCAGAGATGCGCTTAATTTACGAGTAAAGTTTTGGTTCTTCTTTTCGAGCGGTCGCACAATGGCTGCGAGAACTTCTTGGCGCATACGAATACAAATAACTATAACACTGTGCGCTTGTTAGCAGCAATACACTGGCCATAAATAATATCAACAATGATAATAGCGCTGTATGAATGACGACGATGATGATTGTTCACTTGCCAAGAGTGCACTGCACAAGTGATTTCAATTGGGAAGGGTTAAGGAACTCGTTTTTGCCAAATTTGCATAACGCATCTTGCTATTTTAACCTACATTAATATTTTTTCTATTAGATCTCTGGCTTTTTTACTTGGCGAAGTATGAATATGTTCTGTTGCTTCTTTTAAAAGATAAATTCTGTTTATGATATACGAACGTAGAATTTCTTATTGATGAGACATAAAAATTCAAGTACGCCATATCAAGAACAACAACACTCATCCTAAGTTTTACAACTTTTATACGACGACTAATATTTATAACGCGCGCGAATAATGTGCGCTCGGTAAGAAATTGGCGAAGATTCTTTTACCACTTTTGCCTTGTTTGGCCGTTTCATATTTTATATTTATTGCAACTCATCGCGTTCGCATAGCTGCGGTTTATGACATCACATTATGAGTGACACTATTCGAATCTAATCTTAAAAATGGCATTAAAGTAAGATTCTCAAAGTAGTGAATTCAAACGTATGAGGAAAAAATACAAAAAGGGATTAAAGTAGGAGGTAACTAATTCTAAATTAAACATCATCAACTAACGAATACATAATCATTAAATGCAAATTATATAATAATTGTGCTGTTTGTTTATGGAAAATGCAATCGGCAAATATTCGAAATGTTTGATTTACGCTAAGCACACGTACACTCGACTCATTAAATATGCTTGCTACCCTTTAATTCTCAGTAGAGAGGTACTCGAATCCGCCTGAATAAATCCACTTTGACAATCAGTCGTAGACTTGTCAGCGGGTGTACCGACGTAATCCAAATTATAATCTATGTGCTTAGTTATTTCAACGTGCATAACTCGCCAAGTACTAAGGATTGCACTGTAAATATCCGTATGGATTTCATATAATTATCAAGTGCAAAATATTTTGGGTTTTACCCAACATTAAGGTGTCCCATAAACTCGACAGCTCATTGGGGAATCATTAACTTCAATTATGCCAGCATGCGCAAACAGTGTTGCGTTCAACACTTGTGTAAATATTTTCAGCCCCTACATGGATACATAAAAAATGCAATATTACATTATTGAAAATGCTTGCCGTAATTATTTTTCATAAGCAAAAGTCTTGAATGACGAAAGTCTGAAATAGATTTTAAAAATTCGTTCAGAAGCTCATTGAAAATGTATTAAAACCAAACAGCTCCTGCAAATGAAGGCCAGTAGAGAGCAAGCACGTTCTAAGGATGTCAGATTAATAGGGTGATCGTATAAAGTAAACATAACGAGTTATCATCAAATTGTTTTGATTTTCAAGATTATAAATCTTATGTTGGAAAAATGAAAAGTACGTTTATTTAATTCAATTTCTCAACTTGAAATATAGTTTAAGAGAAACTTGCAGGGCAAGCATTAAGGTCCTTTGCGAAATACCTTGTATTCGTTTCAATCTCGTGTCCTCAACTTGCAAGGCCCGGTCACGGGATGGCCATGAATCTTTGATGACTTCGTGTCGTGCTCATTCGCATATTCAGGTTCTGAAATAAATATTTCCTTTAAAATAAGGGACTCTTTGGACATCGTAATCACGTTAACAAGTAATTATTGCACACCTATTCAAAAAATATAAACATGTAGCTAAATTACATTGCATACTGGATGCTCCAATTAGCAAATTACATTCAGTTTAGAGAACTGCAGAGAAAAGTACTCAACTGTATGTGCTCGAATATGCTCATGTACGAAGGACATGGTGCGCGCGCTAGCAATTCCCGAGGACAATACACACGCATTCCCATTCAACTAGCGCTTTGCGTGCGTGTGCGAGGAGAGAGACCTGGAGGCTTTTTCACTCGAAACTCATCGTGCATGCACAATTTCGCTCTCCCTGGCAAATCGCAAACACCGAGAATATTTAATGTCATTTGTGTTGACACAGTGTCGGCGGCATGCGCACGCTCAATATGCTTTCGAAGAGTTTGCGTACGCTCGCTCACTTGCTCACTCTTCATATACCCGTGTGCGTTGTTTTTCAATCCTTCCAAACGGGCAATAATCATTTCGCAATTATGCGATCATCATCATCAGGTCACAGCACGCTGCATCCTATCCTGAATGACAGGCAGGCAGGCAGGCAGACTTCATGTGCGTGTGCATAGCGCATCGCGAAGAAATGCTCCAAATGCTTCTTGAACTACTGAAGTCGGAAGCCAACGAATTCCAATTATGTGCATGTTTATTTATATGGGTTACAAGTTTTCCGATTTGATTCCGTACTCTCGGAAGCGTCCCAAATGCTTGCTCAATTGTATGTCACTTTTTTATTTCAATTGTGCGGGCCGCGTAACAATGATGATTTGAAATGAATGCAAGGTCTTTGGGATGGCTGGTTGGTTCAATGGCACACACATTCATTCGCAGTGCATTTTTATTTGGGCATTATGATTATTGTCGCATTTTTCCTATTCTCAATCAGGTGTTACTCGCGTGCACAATGCGTAATGCAATGGTGCAGATGAATACATTACGTGGTGTTATTGTTGATAATCGGTTGGACAATTGCTATTGAATTACGGTATACGGTAGCGCTGCTACTCTACTCTACTACCTCTTACATTAAATTGTGTGATAATGGAACTTGCTCCGGCAAAATAATGACAGCAAGTGCATCACTATTGTAAGTGAGGATTTTCCTTAGCGCTTTTCATTCGCCGACTAAATCCCTGCGCGTAGGGCTGCAAACAGAGTCAAATTGCTATTATATGCGGAATATTTATGCATCTACTGATAATAACTCAAGTATGTGGTTCGTGTAATTGGCTTTCAACCCTTTCTCGCTCTTTGCGAGCGCCCAGCTAGGGTGGCCGGCGCTATCTTTTATCACAACATTTTTGTTTTCTAAACATTGCGCCAATGATAACACGATGCTATTATTAGCCGAGCGGAGAGTGCTAATTGCAAGTTCCCCTAGCGTAATTTTTTCATACCAGAAATGAAATTTCCATGGCAGTAAGCGTAAGGTTGCAAAATGAAATTTGGAAACGCGGTCGATATTAATTAATTATTGCGGGCTGTGCGCGCCCAACGCACCTACATAATAAATATAACGAGTTTCGTTGTAAAAATCGCCGCGAGGTATAATTAGTAATAGTCCGAATAATTAATGTGCGCGCGAGATGCACACGAACGAGCATGCGGCGGCAGCAGTGGCGGTAGCGGCGGCGGCGGCGGCGTACACGGCTCCATCGAAGCAGCTGCAAGAGCAGCGCCCCGCACACTCGTGCGTTCCCCACGTTATCATCGTTATCATGGAGAAGAGTGGTAACGCGACGCGCAGCTGCGGACGGCCCCTATCCGGGCATGAGCGTTCCTCCGATTGGTCCTGGCGCTTGCCATGGCAGTGGACTCACGTCGTACATGCTCAGCATGTTGAACCGCTGGTAGGGGAAGCGTACAAAGAGAAAACACTCGGCGGTTACTCGAGAGTCATAACATTGAGTCACGCCGGCCAGTGCGGAGGTGAATTTTGGAGGTGCATTGCTGACGAGTGTCCGCTGACGTAGGGTCTATTATTATAACAATTTACTACGACGACGAAACAGGCTATGCGCGTATCATCGTCCTCCTGCAACGCTTAAGCGAAGAGACTCTCACGTGGCTAGCAACATTGCGTTGTGTTGTTCATAATTACAAGTGTGGTGGTGTTTAGTGAAAAGCTATCAAACTGTTTGCGCCGACGGAAGACATGCTGACGATGGAAACAGACCTCAAAGGAGGTAGCCTGCATGCGACGATGCCGCCGCATCATGGCCTGCAGGCATATGGTTCCCTGAGCGCGTTAGGCCAGGGTCCAATGCAGCATCTCGGCCAACATCCACATCAATTGCACCATCAAGCGCCAGGACCACAGCTCCATCATCAGCATCAAGCTAGCCATCATGCGCAGCACCAACCCTCACCACACCACCAACAGCAGCAGCATGGTGGTCAACCAAATAATAACAATTCGAGCAGTAAGAACCAAAACCTCGAACGGGTAAAGCGGCCAATGAACGCCTTCATGGTGTGGTCTCGCGGCCAGCGACGTAAGATGGCTCAAGAGAACCCGAAGATGCATAATTCGGAGATATCAAAACGGTTAGGAGCTGAATGGAAGCTGCTTAGTGAGACCGAGAAGCGGCCCTTTATTGATGAGGCGAAGCGGTTGAGGGCTGTGCACATGAAGGAGCACCCTGATTACAAGTACCGACCGCGTCGCAAGACGAAGACGCTGCTCAAAAAGGACAAGTATCCTCTTGGTGCTGGAGGGTTGCTGCCTTCGTCGGACCCGGTGCGTTCGGCTGCCTCAGCAGTCCAGCAAGTGTCCGCGCGCGATATGTATCAGATGCCGAATGGATACATGCCAAACGGGTACATGATGCATGATCCTACCGCCTATCAGCAGCAATATGCCGCCGGCAACTATCCACGCTATGATATGAGCCAAATGCACAACAGTTACATGAATGGCGGCTATGGTGGTTACGGAGGCACGGTCCCGAATAGTGCCGGTTCACCTTACGGTATGCAGCAAGCCGGTTCATCGCATAGTCCTTCCGGATCCAGTATCAAGTCGGAGCCGGTGTCGCCTAGCAGTGGGTTACATACGCCAACGCCCGGTGGCGTCGTTAAGCGCGAGTATGGCGGCGGACCGACCGCCGGCCAGCAACAGCCACCCCAGCAGGGTGACCTCCGGCAAATGATCTCCATGTACCTGCCCACCGATAGCGCCGCGCAACAAATGCAGCATTATAGTGCATCCCCAGAGGCGATGGGCCCCGGCCCCTTGGCGCCCCTCGCGCATATGTGAGAACCGCTGTTTGCGGCGTCGGACCTGGACGTGCCGCCACTGTGAACACGTGTATATATCCGATTGGTTTATAATAATGTTTAAGATTCATTTTTATATAAATTCAAAACATATTCTAACGCAAAGACGCCAGCAAAGGGAGAGAAACCACCGCAGCTCATAATAACAAAGTGGTTTCCTTGAGACTCAATTGAATTGCTCGTATGGCTATCATATTAATAAATAGCCCAAGCGAAAACATATTTATTAATAGTTAGCCCAATGAATTCAATGGGCGGCTGTTGTTGAGCGCACTCCATCTCAGTAATTGTCAAATGCGCAACGCGTCGAAAAGTGCTTTTGATTAAACGTCAACGAGTCCGTTTAATGCGAATAAGACACGTACGATTAATACTATGTCTCTTTGCGGATATCTTGAAAGCATTTTTTGATCAAGGATTTGGGAATCACGTGAATGTAGCGAGCGAGCGAACGAAAGTGGTTACGAATTGAGATGAAAAACCAAAAAGCAAAATGAACAAAATCATAATGATAAGTTGATGAGTTTATTCATCAGAACCTCTTGTACATATTTATAAATTTTAAACAATGCGCGTTTCAGTTTTAAGTATAAAATGCAAGACGATTGACAAGAATGCTGAGGAGCAAAATTGTGACTTAAATTAATAACTGTTTTGTGTTGATTACGAAGTTCAAGGAAGCTATGTTAAAAATGTTGTTAATTACCAAATTTCATGTGCGTTTGATCTCGATGATAATGAGAGAATAAGGAAGGTTTACGATGGTTTGCAAACAAGAGAATGGTTCGAATGCAAACAAATAATTTAAAACAAGCGCAGTGCAAAACAAATACACACGCAAAGACAGTAGGAAATATTCTGTAATCGATTACAACACAATCACGAATTGCAAACTTTAATGATGGGGAGAATGACTCTACTGTTATTGTTTTATAATTTATATTATTATTCTATTATATAAATTTATATTTAAAATGTATGTATACATGTTTATTATTTCTACGATTTCTCTACTACTTATGGGTACCACGGGGGATTGATAATCGTCCCTGCGCGTATTTCTCCATCCCAGTGGATGATATTTATTCGTTCATCAATTTTAATTTTATTACTTGCTTTAAGTTTTGCAAGAGACGCGATAGGAACTGCAAACGAATACTCCAAACGAATGCAGACTTAATTAATTGATAATTTGAAGGAAGCACAAGTCACATATTAATAATCGACACACACCCCTTTATTATTGTTTTATTTACATTTGAACGTAGCGTACGTTGTTGTTGCGGTGCAAGAGTCAAATGGAAATGGAACGAGGAAGAAAGCAAATAAATCAATTGCTTTGTACATATTACGGAAATCTAAATATATATAAAAGTATATATAAATATATTTAAGTTTTAACTTCTTACTTTCCAAATGTACAGTGTGTTTACATTAGTCAATGGAACGAAAAAATGTGAATATATGATGATTGAGCAGTTACATATCTCTCTTCCAAGTGTTTTACTAGTCTCCTCACTCCCTCTGCATGCGGATTTCGCCAAATACCTTAGCTACATACCAAATACGTCACCTTATCAGGTCATGCGCGCACAGCTGAGTTGATATTAACCTAGTCGTCTCAGTGTTAGTAAGTGCTAGCAATGTTTACGTGAAATTGATTAATTAAGTGAATTACGGTATGGAATAAACGAATATCAAGCTTAACGTTAAGAACAGTGTCCTGATTGCATCATTGGTTACAGGTGAGGCATCACATCGTATGGAATAAGCTGAGACCACATCCAACTGCAAGAGCCACATGTGGCACTCGTCCCATCATTATCAACATCACTGCGAGGAGATAGTTATAAGGTAAGTGTTACCATCAAATGCAATTGCGATGTGTGTATTTGCTTCGGTACACGCAATTGCCTTAATGTCTTATTTGTGTCACAATGACTTAACACTCACTGCCGGTTGAGATGGAAATAGATCTTTTCCAAGATTTTTACTCCAAGAGTTAAAAACCGTAGACACGGTCTACACGGTACATCGCGATGCAACGTCAAAAATATAGGGTTTGCGTAGGTTTATATCACGGTATATTTCTAAACGAGATGTAGAGTCAATGGTGCTTGCAATACACTGAGCAACCTAAGTGTGATGTGTATACAGACTACATAGTTATGGATTATATAATTAATGATTATTTTCGACTTCATAGCGCATTGCAACTTCATCTTTTCGCCATGTATGTAATTGTTATACCCATAAACCAATGGCTCTGTGTGAGTAAGAGTGCTAATACAAGTTTGTGTGGCTGAGATGTTTAATCTTCACACATCCAGCAGAGTTTGACCGACCAGGCTTAAGGGTCACCTGATTAGGCTCAGTACAGTGTTCTCTGTAAAAATGCATTGCTTTCAGAGATGAACATTTATTGTTGTTGAATATAATTTTGAGGTTGTGATTAGAAATAAGGAAGGTCAGACACAAAGGCAATTTGTTCTGTGTTTAGAGTGAGGTGTTTAGTTATAGATTCAAGGTATATTGATCTAATATTTTCTTGTTTTAATTGCAGTGTCTTCCATCATATTACCAACAGTGCAACAAGTAAAGATAACAACTCGAAATGCTGGAAATTCTGAGGTATGAAGTAGAACATTTTGATGGAGTATATAGAATATTAACATTGGATATTTTAGTCATGTGCCAACCTTCCGAATGGGGCAACCTGGTGAACTCGATGCAGGACTCTGATCAACACGAATATCTTCAATAATGTGAGTACCACTTTTCATTTACTTTTGTTATTGAATTGGCGGCTACTGTAAACGCGACCTTTAATGCATACTCGACTATTCTTCGGTTCGATTAAAGGATGCATTTCACATACTTTGGTTACACGGTAAGAACTTGTAGCGTCTTCTTCGGCGATGCGTCCCGTGGCAAGTAATTCAACAAGCCGTGCATGCGTAATCCTAGAATTTCATCCGATAGAAGAAATCTCCAATTACTTACAAGCGCGACTGAGGATAAAACGCATACGTCTTGCCTGCCAGTATATGTACGGCTAGGTACTTGCCGAAATTCTGCTGCTACCAGCATATTGCGCTTAGGTATTTCAAATGCAATCACGTATCCTTGCAACACATAGGTAAAAGATGCATATACGAGGCCCTTGGTAAAATGATCACCGAGTATTATAGGCCAAGTAAACGAGTAGGTATTTTCAAATTGGTAGCGTAATGTGAGTGAGTCTGGTGTGTGGAAAACAATACCGTGCAAGCGGGAAGTAGGTATTCACCGGTGATATGGTCAAGTAAATTTGCCACTAAGTGTCGATTTAATAACAACGCAATGCGCACATTAGCCGGACGCTACGTTTATGTGCATTTATATTATACTTTGGCGCATTACACTAATCTAGCCGGATAGATGAGTCAATGATGGAAACAATTTGGGTATCGAATTGAAATTGCAATTAGAGCAAAGCGCAATCAATCCGCATACAGCACACAAGCTCACACGGAAATAAAAAGTGCATGCGAGTGGACGATGAGAGTGGTTCTTCGGTTCACTAAGCAAGCGTGATTCCCTTCGTATCTGGTTGCTGTTGTGTATGAATGCGTTGCGTACCTGTACTATACGTATGTACCCACACTCGTACTTAGAACTTTATTTACTGATATATCTCTCTTCGTGTATCTGTTGCGTTCGCGTCCCTGTTGTATTGCTACCGATTTCGAGTGGAGCGTATTGCAATGCATTGGTGAACAACTCGTTCGTCGTCTATGCGTCCGTCCGGTGCGCGCTTGATTCACATAGATGTGACCATCGCGTACATACGTATATTACAAGAGCATGTATTGCTCATTGCGGTCACCTGCCCGGAACCGGAAGTTCAAACATGCGCGGTGTGCTCTGCTGCTCTGCTCACCATCGCAATGCTCGTTGTGACTTTCGTGATTTTCAGAAACTTACTTTCTCACCGGGTGATTTCATTCAGTGTAATGTAATGTAATGACATAGACATATCCACACACGGTGGTGCGCACCCTCCCCTAAACACGCAATATAATTATATCTGATTTGATTATTGAGATTTGTTTTAGTTAGATTTTCTCACAAATTTCATTGATATAACTATGGGAATTTTGGTTTTGTTTTAATAGGCTGACAAATTAAAAGGGGTTCAAAATGTTATATTTCAAAATAAAATTTACATTTCTATGCAGCAAGTTAATGCAGGTGAATTGATTTTCTGTACAAGTGAACTTGAACAATTCAATAATCAATTATGTCCGCTATGACATTTACACCCTTTTTCTAGTGAGCAATTCGTATTTCTTTGCGAGCGTAGAGAAGAAAGACGAGTTTTAATTAATGACGTGTGCGCCGAGCTAGGAAATGTTCTATGAGCATGAATGCAGTACGATGTGAATATATTTATTGTTGGCGCGAGCCACGCAAGTTGAGCATTAGCGTAATGCGCGCGATGGTGTGCGACGATTAGAGAGGCGCTCTCTAATCATTTTCGTGTGCATGGGGGATGATGATGATAACACGCCGCGCCGAGCCGCGCACGCATCTTGCTAGGAAATAAAAAACAAACTAACGAAACGAATGCTACAAGCAGTTGAGTTGTTAATGCTGTGTGCAGTTCTTGGGCTACCTGTAGGGCAGCACAATTTGTGCGACATGCATGGACGTGCGCAACGCGCTATTAGCGCACGCATGCACCTTCGTTGAGAGCTCGCTCGCGCCGTTTGCGGCGGTAATAGCCTTTTATTCCGCCGCCGTCACATTAGTAAAACAATACCCGGCCGCCCAGCAGGTCACGCTATATTATGCCATCATTCATCATCCCCCGCGTGTATGCAACGTTACGAAAACTTGTAAGCAATGTGTAAACAAATTTGACATAAATACCCAGTCAATTACTTATAAACAAATGATTTTAAACATTTGAAAAGATTATTGATTAATTGTTGAAAAGATATTCGAATTCAAAAGTAAATGGACTAAGTTGAGACATTCAATTTGTAACTAAATCTTGAATAAGCAGACGAATTCATGAAAATGGTTAATTATAAACAGTAGTATATAAAAATATAATTATTAAATATTATAGTATTCGACAGAGAGTAATGCTAATCAAAAATTGGAATAGATTAGGACATTTTCAATTTCACGTTCGGGTTTGTAGCTTGCCGCGGTTGGGTTTGGGTCTTGAGCCTCGTTGGAGTCTCCATGTATTTTAAATGGGAGAAAAAAATCAGATTATCACGTTTTGGGAGATCGCATTTTAAAATTATTAGTTATCTGATTTTTGATTCTGTTATTCATAATTTGTTTACGTGAATAATTGTGCTGACTAAATTTTGTTTAAAATCTCACATATTTACGAAGCAGCATTTGCTAGCTTGAATAAAAAATAGGATTTAGCGTTTTTCACAGGCATTTATTATAATGATCGTTTCGTGCTGTTGTTTCCGTCTCGCATAAGCAACGCAAGTGCGTATATGTTGTAGTTTGTCAACGCGGGCGTATTTGCGTGAATTTTCAAATTTGGGTAAAGTGGCCGGACGCGGAAACACGGCTTGTGAGTACCGCTCGCGCGCGCCCATTCGATTTAGCTGTAGTCGGTGTGTGTCCGCAATGCTATAATGTAGCTATGTGTTTTACTATTAGCGAACGCACACCGCAACATTGTTTAGATCCGCAATCCTGTCGATGGCCGCGCACATCTCGTATGTAAAAATATAAAAATCACCCACACACACAGGATGGCGATATACGAGAGCACATGCTTTACTGAGCAGAGACAGATTTTTTCCAACAACAATTGAACGCGAATAATAACGACACACGCAGTAAACTTGTTGCCCGCCGTACAATGTTGTGAACGCGTTCGTTTCATAATTGCCGAGTTAATAGCAAATGTCCGGAGTGGTATAGCGGATTTGTCATAGCAATTTGACATTTTCGCAATTTTACGAAGAGTTTATATGCGAAAGTAAAACAAGGAGAAAATTATTAATGTTAATGTCGTTAATGTTGGATGGGCTGTTGGTATTGTTGTTGTTAATTAGTAAAGCGTGTAAAAGGTGGCGGCAACCGCAGCGTATTACCAACCACTGTATTGGAATTGTTTGATTATTTACATTCTTCTTCATAAATTCGCTGGCGTTTATACCGCCTGCGATGAGTACGCGCGCAAATACATGAACGCGAACAATAAACGCCGCAATAAATCAAAGTGCATAAACATGCGCTTTTTACGACGCTTATTAATCTTTCCCCTTTTGCTCTCGCGTTTTTTGGCGAGCGAGCTAGCATGGCAGCTCTTTTGCATTTGATAGCTGAGGCCACACTCTTCGCCGCCTCGTTTGCAAACATAAACAACACAACAACAACCACTACCACCACAACGTGCACGTGTAATAAACGATCGCATATTGGACACGTGTTTTAAGTGTGTATTAAAATTAATTTTTATTTTAACACTCTCTTTTCGCTCGCGCGCTCCGAAGAATTTATTATTAATTATTAAAAGTTTATGATATTTGATTGATTTTTACGAGCGCCAGTCAGCCTCCAGCTCGCTGGAGAATTTATTGCATAAATTATTAAGTATTAAATCATACGAACAATTTCGCAAAGGAGAAACACTAGCGCGCAAATGAGAGGTGAGAGATGAACGCGTGTGCAGCGCTTATTAATTTTTTTACGAACGCCCCCGAAACGGTAATCAAAAATTCAAGTGAGGCGATTACGGTGCATTTGAATATTTCACGCGGCGCGCCAACTCGCGGTGGCCACCCGATGGATGGATGGATGTTGATGAAAAATGTGAAAATATGCATGTAATGTTAATTTTCATATATGGCTGAGTACTGCACACCGCACACCGGCGGTAGATAAACATCATTGTCGAGTCATGCATTTCTCCGCATCACGAACGGCGAACGCCCGAACGCGTTTAACACTTTCAACGAGGTGTTAAAGTAATCGGGCCATCGTCAAGGCGTGCGCGCTCGCGTTCTTCGGAATTAGTTGTCGAGGGCGAAAAATGCATGCCTATCTTTGATCGTAACGCAATTATTCAATATGCAAATGGTCAGCAATTACATGTTCAGCATTCGCTTCGCACGCAACTTTGCTGTCAAACTTAATACCGACTTTATTAAGAAACACCCTCGATGTGCGTGCCATGCCGTAAAAGGAAATGTCTAAATTTTTGTCATGCAGAATACTTGTCGAGAAAACGGGTAGACAAGTCATGAAAAGAAAATTAAAGTCAATTTTTAAAATATTATTGCTGATGCAAGTTATTATGCTGAAATACCAGAACGCAGTAATAAATTGGCGATTATGAAAATCATGACAGCAACGGGCAAACACCTTTGCATTCGGCATCAATGTATCAATTTGGGATTAGGTGCGTTTGGGGCCCCCAGACCACAGACTTTGATACTTTGTGCTGTCGTATGATTTATTTTTTTGAATACTTTCGGTTTGTGTTTCTGGCAATAGTATTTTGTCATTTTCGCCTTGAATTTTAGTTTCTGAACAAGGGATAAAACTTTATTGCCACATAAAGCAAAATTAAGAATTTAACCGAATGATTTTTCGGTTAACTTGCATAAATTATAGGATTTACCTACCCTAAAAATAATTGCTGCAATACTTAATAAAAACTTCGCTGAGGCAGTCAGTTCAAA
The DNA here is from genome assembly GCA_963978815.1 of Aleochara curtula. NCBI lineage: Eukaryota > Metazoa > Arthropoda > Insecta > Coleoptera > Staphylinidae > Aleochara > Aleochara curtula. Next base: position 2,129,462 of record OZ022219.1, read on the forward strand.
CGCTAATTCGTATAATTATTTCCTTATATTGATTTACGGAAATAATACAATTCTGAAAAAAAACAATTAATTTACTGCGGCTTATAAAAGGAACGTAATCAGTAGGAATATAATACGGATGAAAAGACAAAACAACACACAATTAAACGTCACAATCCGAACGCGTAATCAAATCAAATGCAATTGAATGTTGCTCCCCTTTTGCGCCCCATCCGTGTGTGTGCACTGCGAGAAGGAGAAGAGCAGGACTAAAATTATAGGCTTGGAGGTCACGTTGTATTGTCTGAATGGCATGTCTAGTTAGTTAAGTAGTAATAGCAGGGACGTAACTGCCGAAAAACTAGAATAATTGCATACACATACGATGAGAAGAGTGAATCAAATCACATGTTTTTGGGAGATTTTAAAACGGTGAATTAAATTCTCACACTACCCACTGAGCGGTAGGTACATGCAGCCCACAATACGCACAATGTACTTTGTCGTATTATTATTAAGTGAATTGGGGGTGCGTTATACCACACTCGAGATTTCGTGACAGTTTAGCTAAAACGTTTTTTAATCGTGGGAATTTAAAGGTTTTTGTCATGATAGCTATTTCAATTATAATAATTTAATTTAATTCACTTTGGCATGTTTGTCACCTGTTATTAATTTTAAATTCTCTTCAAATTGGAAAATTATACGTTTTAAAGTAGTAAAGAGATAAATACACGGAAGAAGAGATCGGTGGAAGAAGAGAAAATCTTGCTAATTATGAAGCAATTGCATAAATTTTGATTTATGACCGAATTGGCGGCGCACCCGAAATATTGACTTTTAGCTCATTTTCACGGTTTGTTTGCGCATTGAGCATTTTATGGCATGCAATTGTAGTTGCAATGACTGGTTAGCGACTGACAGGAGGAGGCAAAAAGTCACTCGGGCTGTGGCGTGCAGAGAGCTTTATGGCCGCATCATTGACGTCCACAGCGAAATTTGACAGTGGACGAGATGCGAGCACATCTTCGTATTGCAAATTGCACCTCCGACTGTCACTTATTTATATCGATGGTGGGCAATGCGAAGAGAAGCTGTAAATATTTAAGACTCGTCGACAATCCTATCGTAAACAGTGGTTCGACTTTTTGGTCGTCGAAGCGATAGTTGCAACCGAATTTCCGAGTAGTGTTCACTTTTGACTTATTGATCGTAAAAACGTTTGCTGGCCAGTCTCCATCCACTAAAACAGGCATATTTCAGTCAATAAACGGTGAAATATATTTTTATTTGGCAAGGTCATTGTGCGCTTGTTCGCTCTCGTCTTTAACTTGCGTGCAATTCAATCGAAAAGTTAATTTTTATTGCAGCAGCAGCAGCAGCAGCAACGCGATGATGAGATTCGCTTCAATTGTATTATTTCGTGTTCGCGTTCTGTTTTATACAGTTTTACAAATAACAATAGGTGAGGTTTTATCGAGTCGCAGAAGAGAGCAACGCGTCATCCCGGAACACGGATGCTATAATTTGTTACGCTTGGAAATATGGAAATGCAGTGCGACGCTTTCCGTTTGCGCCGTACGTAGCCAACGTACTTGCTATTATTATAATGACGATTTAATTCGTATGTTAAAACGCTAATGTTGTATTTTCGAGTTAATACGCTACGAGCGAACTTAATTTTTATTCGCCATCAGGATAATAATAATAATAGGCAACTAAATGTGGCAATGAATACGAATTTTGATGATTGCAAATTATAACGAGATTATTTACTGATTAATCATTGCTGATAGCTGTTATTAAATAGCTCATAGAATATTCATATAAGTACGTAACTATTAATTATGAATCTTTTTAAAAATGTTGGAGATATAATTCTAGTTTAAATTTTTTATTAAACACAACCAATAATTGGCTAATCAATTAGGTTGTAGATGAACCGGAAATGAGTACATAGAGCACCGTTAAGCTGGCTGTTATTCAAGTTGAAGCTCAACACACTTTTTAGCACTCTATTAGGTGCGCACCTTTTTTTTTCCTCCTCTCGCGTTTACAAGAATTCAATAATAAATCACACACAATCATCGCGTAACTGAGTGACAAAATGAAAACGCATTTCGCGTCATCATCATCATCACCATCACCATCATCATCATCTGAATTGCAAAAGTGCATACGGCTAATTTGATTTCTGACATGCAATGCGCCATGCTTGAGGTGGAAAAAGACCTTAATAGCTTTACTACTCGTAGAGTAGCCGATGGAATTTTTGCGCGCGATTAAAACGCGAAGACGACATCAACAACGGCCGCAAGTGTGTAAAAGAAATGCGTAGAGCGCGCTGAAGAGTTTCATACCCGATTATAATGATGCGATTCATCAGGACATTGCATTATGTGTGTGATGTGTGCGGTAATTGATTTTGATTAGTATTCTGATGAGGAATTTTTGCATTATGCTGCCACACATCAAACTGCTGTTACGCGCAAATGCTTAAAAGTGGCAAAAAACGCCAAGAAACATAAATTAATTTTGCGGTTTTTCTACCTGGGAGTCTTTTTAGCGCGCATTTGAAAAAACCAATTTTGTCACTTGAAGTCACTTCTGTATTCATACATCCAGCGCACAATATGTTCTCAAATACAACAAAAACTCTGACCAAACAGCTCACTCGCCAAAAAAAGATGATGTGACTAAATACTTAATCCATTTTGGTGTTATTGAATATTTCAATTTGCATTTTCGGTATAGATTTGACTGGCAAGTGAATGAGAACAACCTGTACGCTGAACAAGCGTGCAATTCATGCTCAATCGTATTGTTATTACGCTGCGATTATTTGACGCATGTGTGCGTCTCGCTTTGGAGACGACTTAAAGAAAGAGTGTTAAAGTGTTAACGATTAGCATTTGAATGATGGCTCAGAATGGCGATTGATGGCCAAACGCTATTGCCAACAATGGCAAAACGCTTTTCTATTTGATTAATCGATGTCAAGTGATTGATGTTTATTTCATACAATATTTATTTATTTGCAACCCCTTTTCGCACTGTATATCGCGTCTTGCGCGTCGCCACCACCATCGCCACCGCAATTTCTTCCGTTCTGGTAGTAGTTTAAACGCACGATTTGTTTGACATTTATGCGATTATATGAATTTTATTAAATGCAACCCCATTGATGGCAGGTTCACCGATTTTCATCAATAATTCAATTCGAGAAGCGTAACAAAAATGGGTTGCTTAACCCCTTGAGTGCATAACAAATATTATGTTTGCTTACGTACTTTCATCAAGGTTTTTTATATTTTTACAACTGATGAGTGTTGTTTTTACAACTACATGAACAATGCACAGCTAATTGCAATCAAACACGTTTTGTCACTTGGTAGTTATTGATTAGTCAAAGTGGCATTTAACTTTTTATTGACTTCTTTTACAAGTAAGATTTTTCTTGAATAGTAAAACAAACAAAATTATTTAATCACTTGCGAGAAACAATTTGCGGTCTCATCGTCGTTATTTCGAAATTTACTGCAGGTAAATGAATTAGTTTTACATTTTTCGTGTATGAGCATGGAGATCGGTGCGAACTGAAAAAAATACGAGTGTAGTTTGAACGAGCATTGGCATTGGCATGAACGCGTATTTGGGAAAACGACAGCATCCCAAGAGGACGATGCGATGGATGTGCAGCTGTGCGATATGCCCAGGTGTGTTGCTGTTCCCCGCTTGCGTCCCACGTCCCGCCGCCGACAATTCTTCCTCGTGCGCAAACCACCCCTAAATACGCGCGCACATACACACATGCACATTTCAACCCTGAAAGAATTAATGGATACGTGGTGCGTGCGATTATGAATGTTGGCCATGATTGTGTGAGAATCTGCGAAACGTAGGTACGCGCTGCTGCTGTATTTCCGACGAAGCGAAGGGACGCGCAGTAAATGTCAAGCCCGAAAACTAGTTTTGATTCAGATTTGGCATCAGCCATCACTGAAGCGAGCATGAATTCAAAAGGGGGAAGTTAAATGAGCGTGCTCATTGCAGCAATTACGCAATCCTCGTGCACATTGAGTTTTCAAGTTTATTTCAAGGTTACACACCACAAGCGAAATATGTAATTTATTAGAATTATTAAAATCTCTACCGAGTTACCCATCATCAGAGCGGATTGAGCAATACGCAATGCCAATTAAAAGTACAGCTAAACATGGGTAATGTTTCAATAAAACGATGTAAGCGCCTTAACAAGACGTGATGCGTACACGTTTGCTCGTTCTCGGAGTCTTCATGGAAGACGAACTCGTTGGGCGATTTTATGCGCTTCAGAAAAATAATTTCTGAGTGGAAACGCGGCTCGTAAAACTTGCACGTTTGCCATGCGCTTTACAGTTTTACGATCAATTCCTCAAGCAAACGTTGCGGGCGCACACAGAACGCCAGTGTCTTCTTCTACGAGTTGTTGTTTCGTTCCTCGACGTTGCATTTTCTCTACTTTGTAAGCGTCTCTCCTCCTCATCTATTGTCATTGATTTTTCGGAATGCCATCGCTTTCTGTGTGTGTGTGCGAGAGTCGTAAATCCGACCGAAATTTTTCAATCGAAATTCCTAGAACGACCATCGACCATTCTTCTCTCCTCAAAGGTGCAATGGTGCTGTCCATGCGGTCGCTCGATGTTCATGCTAGACTTGCTGGCACCTTTCGACCAAGATCATATGCTGGAGAAAAATAGTATTGTGGAAATGTTAGTTTCCACGTGAAAATTGAACTTTAGTTAGATTTTAAAGACAATATATTTGATTCGGTGTGAAATCTTATCATTATTATTTGGAATCTTGGATGAAATATTCGTAGTAACGAGAATTAGACCAAGAAGTAAATTTGCAAGTTGGGGAAGAATTTTACCTGGTTTAATTCTATGAAATGCATGTAAAAGTTGCGAGTCATTTCAGGATTCAGCATATTCTTTGCAAAAGCATACGCATGAAGAAGAAATTATACAATTGTATTATTTTTATTGCGGTTAAAGATGAAATAACGAGGCAAATTGTTATTGATATGTTTACTTTCAACTCATAGTATTTTTTGTATGGCCTGAACTTCTTTTGGTTGAATGTTCAAGGTAGCTGCACGTTCACACCTCGAAATTAGCTATTGTTTCATTCGACAGTACGCAGCATGCTGTTATTTTAATTTGCGTGGGCGTCTTTGAGTGAGATCTTATTCAATTAACCAAGCATCGCCTATGGTATAATGAACTTCTTCAAGATAAATCTGACAAATTTGAATAAGATCTTGATATTTGCATGCATCAAATTGACTCGCCTAATTGTTTTATTTCTTATTAAAATATTTTGGGCATGAGAAATATTTGGCCACACACATCTTGAGAGATTTTCCATCTCGAAATTGTATTTCTTCTTTTTGCCCGGTGGATTTGAAAAAGGAAAATCTTGCTGGTGGCATTTGTGTTTTGGGATGTGTAGAAAAGTGTATATTAATGGATTTTTCATGGATGATTTACGGCCTCTTCGCGCGTTAGAAGAAGCTTTCGTTGCTGAATGCCCAGATTCTGGGAACAAACACGTTTTTTTCCTTCTTCTTGTGCTCATACAAAACGCTCACATGTAATATCAATTATTTAGATTTTCGGTAATCGTTTAATTGTCGTTACAAACATAAATCAGTTACGTGCGCTTAGGATTGGCTGGGTTGTAGTAGTTCTAATCGACAATGAAATACAGGAAATTAAATGCAATTACGAGTGCGGCCAAGAATAGCTTCACAATTACATGTTATGTAATTGAAGAGATATCAACCTGTTATTATCCGGTAGTAATCGTCATTTTACAATCGAGTGATGTTGATGCAGGAATTAAGCAAAAAACTTGCGTCGCTGCTTTTAAATTTAGGGTGCAACTTTTTTTAACCCTTTGTTAATCAATAATAAATCAAAGAAAACATATTCAGTCGAAAATAAGCATAAGCAAACTGTCGTGTGGAATTAGATAAGAAATCTTCATTGGTATTCATAATTTATTTAAAAATTGATGATTGAATGCGATACGATAATTTCACTATTATGTTTCGATGCGTTATCTGTGCATGAAGACCTTATTCAATATCCGATGCGATACCACAACGAAAACTATGTTATTTAGATAAATATCATTATTATGCTATTATCTCTAGAATCAATCACTCAATGGTAGTGGTAGCATCATGCACAACCCTTGTTTGTTTGCGTTTGTCAACGCTTGCGCTGGTAAAGCCACGGCGTAAAATTATAGGAATCGTAAATGAGTTAGTCCGATGTACACAGATTGATTTGTGAAAAATACATTAATGCAATTATATCGCTCAACAAATTCAAACATACGTATGCTAATATTTCACATAATGTACGAGCTAGGAAATGGGCAATTAAGTTTACAAGTGTGAATTTTGTTGCTATTCATGTAAACACATCACGCACGAATGTAATATTCGGTAATTACATTAATCATGTTCGTGTGCTATGTTCATATGCGTGTAATTAAGTGCTTATCGCGAACGTGTCTTCAAGAACAAGGCAAGGCACACGAACTACGTGAAAAAGCTGTACAATTCTCTTCTTAGTTGCGTTGAATCGATGTAATTGAGTTAGACGGCGGCGGCACTCAATCTAATCCAAAAAGCACAATGAATTTGGCGTGAAGAAGGAGGCGTAAGGCGATGGGGGTAGTAAGGGTTACATGCTGCTTGATTTGCTTCTTACGCATTTTCATTAGGTTAACACTCGTGTCACGGTAATGTAATACAAATTCATAATGCGTCATTACAGCCAGCAGCTCAGATTTAACAATGTGATAAGTGATAATGAATTACAAATTACCAACATGCGCCACCACAACCACCATTATTATTATTACGACATGCACAACACTCAATGCGCACCGCTCAGATTTGTATTGTGTGGTGGCGCAAGTGATAAGGTGGTACAAATTGACATTTCGCATGTAAATTTTTTTCGACTTCACAATGCGAATTCATATTTTATTTCACCTATTTGTAATTCGTGCGAGGAATACGCCGTAACAAAGAGCAGTGTGTCATTAGTTAACATGATGAAGAGTAGCACTCCTTATCGACCTTGCAAGTAATCAAATAATTTTCAAATAGTTTATTTAATTAAATTATTAATCAATTTACAGCGCGCTTTCATAGCGCGAGAGCAAGCGTGCGATTTATTGTTGTTGTAATGGTTTATTAATTACATTTTGATGTACCTACGTGTGGAGTGTTTGGACGAATTAACATTTGCAAATTGCAATGTAATTAGGCCGCGGGTTCGTTCAATGCTTGCGTAACGCGTGAAGGTTCGGTGCGCGTTTAGGTTCAGCTAATAATGGAAAATGCTTGTGATAATGCATTTGTATCCTAAGTGCGAGATTTGCTTTTACGTTTATACGCATTTTTTCCCCTGGATTTACTTCGTCGGACGCGCTTCGTATGAGCATGTTCATTGCTTTGGTGATATTATCATCAGAGTGCACGTGCGACACGTGTCGAAAAAGGCATTAGGATGATGTGCATACTAATGTAATCTCTAGAGTTAATTTGTTGGACGAAATTTAACTACAGGTGAATGCGCCGCGTATAGGCCTAAAAAAGCAATGACAAAAGTAAGCAAATTATCAAAATTCAAAATTTTGCAACAAATAATTGTTGCAAACGAATAGAATATATTTAAACCTATTGCTAAAACGAATTCAAAATGAATGCCGTTTAAATTGTGTAAATCGGTTGGATAGTTGCGTAGATAACTCGCTTTAAGTGAAAATTTGTCCGTACCGGTGACTAATCACCCCGCGGGATCGCAAAACGGGCAAATTTTAAAATTGAATATAAGCAAAAATACTGGACCGATTTTGATGCTTTAAAAAGTATTGAGTAACTACTAATAACAACTAATTGATAGGAGTAACTATGACCGAATACGCAGGTTGAAAATTGTAGAAATCAATGACAAAATAATCGATTATGTAGAAAATACTCATTTTTTACAAATTTTGCGACAAGAAATTTTTTCATAATAAGCAAAATCTCCTATGTGTTGCTATTCAAATTTCCAAAAACAATAGCGTTTAAACAATGCAAATCGGTTGGATAGTTCCAAAGATATCGCACATTAAGTGAAAATTTGTCCGTACCGGTGACTAATCACTCCGCGGAATCGCACAACGGGCAAATTTTAAAATCGTATATACGCAGAAATACTTGACCTATTTTGATGATTTAAAAAGCATTCCGTAACTACTAATAACGACTAATTGATAGATATAACTATGACCAATTGCGCACGTTGAATGTAGTGGAAATTAATGACAAACTTGATTGATTATGCAAAAAATACACATTTTCACAAATTTTGCGACAAATAATCTTTTCATAATAATCAAAAACTCCTATGTGTTGCTAATTAAGTTTCCCAAACGAATGGCGTTTAATTAATTCAAATCGGTTGGATAGTTCCGAAGATATCCCACATTTAGTGAAAATTTGTCCGTACCGGTGACTAATCACTCCGTCAAAAGGGGGCAAAGTTTTGAAACTCAATATTTCGAAAAGTACTTTACCGATTTTGATGATTTTAAAAGTATATGAAGTAGGAGAATTTTTTGAATAGTATGCAATATATTAATTTTTAACAATAATGTTAAATTGTTACAATTTATAAATAATTGGTATTATTTGTAACAGTTAATAGTTGGGAAGACGGTTTTTACAAATTTTAGAGGTCTAATAGATTCTCTAACTACTAGTTAGTAGTCAGAGAATTTAATGTCATTTTACGTAATAAAATATCGGGCTAACCCATTTGAAGTAGATCCAAATTAAATGTGAATGCTACATACGTGGGACGAAATTGAGTTGGTGGTAGCAACCAGTGTAACCAGCATATATGTTTTTCGCTAAAGGCAAAGACACAAACGACAAAGAAAAGATGGCGAGATGGATGAAGAACGATAGCGCGAGTACAGAGATGAAGTTTCATATCACCGAAACGTAACGCACCAGCAATGGTATAATGATTGCTTTCAACCTTAGCACAACGAATGAGGAGTAAGACCAGCAGCACAATATTCGGTTACGCTGCGATCTTTAAATTTCTTTTTTTGCGTTTTATTTCTTCTTGATGGAAGTTGATTATTCCGTTGAAGATATTCGAAAATATTTGAGCAAAGTGGCAATGGAGGAAATGATAGTCATTCTTGACAATTACATCTAACAAGTGATAGATGTTTCGCGATGTCACATTTGTTGACTTTGCGCTCGGTGTGCATTCTGAAATACATTGATAATTTCCTGCGATTATTACTGGTAGGAGGACAACGGTCAATCGGGGCAGGGCATACCGGAAATTGAGGGCGCGCATGCACTACATAACTTTAATACGAAACATCGTCGTCTCGCTTGCTCGCCATTGACACGCAGAATAGTTTAGTGACCAGCAACTATTTATTTATTACTCCTCAGGCCGCATTGGTATATTTTGTCCACACATGTAAATATACAGCAGGTTTATTGCGCATTAGTAATAGATGCATTTAGATAAGTAACTGGATGTTATTAGCATCAACACCCAGTCCCATACATTTAGATTTTATTTTTATTGCGCCGCGAATGTGCTCTATGTGGAAATGTACGGAAGCGCAAAGTGAGCTAATCCTATCTAATGGCACTTCCACCCGGAAATGACGCTTCACGATTGGGTGTTGGCACGTAAAGCGCGTATTATATCAGCGCATCATTTAAAATACTTATTTTTTCTGCGTTTAATTAATTTAATTTTTTGAACAGTTATAATACTTAGATACCCGGTTATTTAATTTATTTTGATACTAATATACTTGTTCGTTGAGCAACAAGGAGTGAAAAAGGAATTTAAGTAAAATATTCTCTCACTTTGCTTAATGCTTAAGCCTTCTTACTACATGCTAAGCAAGCGCGGTGAAGATGTAAACCTTGATACATTTTAATCGGCTTCCAACAAGCTTTAAGATTTAGTTGCATCGCTTTACAAAATGCGCCGAATGAGACAAACGGCACGTTCTGCGCCCTAAACCCTTTTCTTTTATTTTATTACAATTTATATCGCGCCGCATTGTTCTTTTTCGGCTTCTTCGCCTACTCGCGTTCGTTTTTATATCGTGTGCTCACCTTATGCTACCGCGGCGCGCACGCTCTTTACGTTATATGTCATCTTGTAACTCGTTGCTGCATGCGAGTGCTACCTACCAACGAGAAGTGCTTTATAGCCGAATGTCTTAAACGTGACAAGACATGTGCTACTTAACGCCATCAGCGTATCAAATGCCTCACGCTACGAGTGTATTTATTGTATTAATTAGCTGGTTTACAAACGGTGATCTCGTATTAAAATCCGTATAGTGTCAAACAAAACATGATATGCTATAATGAATCTTGTGTAGATCGCTCGGGATAAAAGTGTCTCACTCTCATATTTCATTTTATTAATTTGTTGCTGGATTTCGAAGCGTCTGATTTCAGATCAGTAAATGTTGTGATAGAAAATGAGATTAGTTTAAAGATTATTAAAATTAGACTCATTTTTTACAGCGTGAGATTAGTTTCACTTGAAGAAGATAGCAAGTAGGTATTTAGTAGGAATTTTGGAATTTTTTGGTAATTTATTTACGCAGCTGTTGTTATTGGTGGCGATTACCACGATATGAAGAGTGTATTATGAATGAATGGTACGGATTGATTTTTGAGTGTAAGCACAACCAGCGGGTGAGATATTGAGCTACTTGCTCAGTGCAACTACTCTCCCGCTTGCTGGTGATACTTGTCCAATTCCCTTCGTGGCCATCACCCTCTTCTCGCAATATTGCGAAGCGTATTAAACTTATTGCGCGTATTGTTGAAATTCTTCAGAGGGTTGCTGGCTGCCGCATCTCGCTCTGATGCCAGGGCATGTGTGCGGATTGCAATTACGGGGGCAGTTTTTGTTTGTATCGGGTGAACCGCAGGAGGCCTTCGTTTATTACCAACGGATAATGCGCTTGAATATTCAGCGTCCCGCTAAAACATTGCTGCAACAACGAAGGGTGACGATTGAATGCTCATCGACTCTGATACGTTATTAAAGCGCGATTAATATGAACTTTTTGAAGTTTTAATCCTTTATCAGGACAACTGTTTGAAATTTAGAGACAAACACAGTTTTTACCTGTTTTCTCATAGATTATCATTTTTTAGTAAATCTTATTTTGAAGGCCCATTTCTGAGAATCTCATGAAGCGCAAAATTGGCAAAATGTTTTTGGTAATATTTTTTGCTTCATCCCTCGCAAAGCGAGCTAATTCCATCTTTGCACGATGTACGCCTACGAAGCAATTTCCACACAGCCGGCAAAAAATGTTCTTCCACTTCTTGCGCTCTGACCGAATACAAAAACTGGATTAGGAGCAACAATAATATATAGTCGGTCGTCTTAGTTTATTATGATTTTTTTCTACTCCGTCACAACGATATTTGCACGCTATGTAGAAATGTCGGGTTACTTTGTTCGTTCGCCTAGAGAAATAGATTGTGCCTATTTGCACATCGTAAGCTTTTTACCAGTGCGTGTGTTGTGTAATACATTTCGCTTTTTCGGCTTGTTTCAGGTGTGCTGAGAAGATCTTCCCTAAGCCGGCCTTGGAGGGTTAAGACGTTTCTACCGCAGTAGGATGGAGGTGCATTAATCCGAGTACGCCTACGCATCACGGCATCATCGTCATGAAATAAGGTAGGAGATCTTCTTAGTTAACTAATATGCATAAAACGCACCCCAATGTTACGGCGGATGAATTTGTTGTTTGCGGAAGTAATTATGCGTCGGCTTTGGTATAAATTAATTGCGCGACAACCACATCAAGAATACGTGCGCCATTCAATCTTTTTCATCAATCGATGCGCACGAAGAACGTGAATGCCATTCTTCTGATTATCATCATTACGATTGCGTTCCGCTCCACGCAATGCTCTAAAACGGTGAAAGATGGGTGAAATATTCTATCAATGCGAAAATATGTTTTATTTGCGTTTTTATACACTGAGCGTTTATTTGGATAGATGGCGTTTGAATGACGATCCTTGACTGACACTTGGATTGCAAATGATGGCAATAATGAGAAGACGAAAAAAGGTGTTCGCTCAAGAATTAAGAACTGTTAAGAATGTTACTGACAGCTGCACAACGTATGTGCTACTTGTTTATAAAAATCATCTACAGGATAATCTCATAAGATTCTCGGATTCTGAACTTTTTAGGTGACGGTTATCCTGCGAATTTTATTTAATTAGCAATGCGGAGATGAAATTTATTGCTGAAATAATTGCAAAAACGCAGTAACAAATTACAATAATCACACTCTCGTCGGCGTAATGATTATTGGCAGATGTGGCCCTCGGCGTTCACTCCTCATTTGGACGTTTCTTTTAAATGAAGTAATTAAGTCGTTCATCTAGCTGCGTATGCGCATTATGCGCTCATAGATATTCCACGAGACATTCATATTCGTCACTCTCGGTTTGTTGCATCAAACGCAAAGATTATTAGTATTAGCTAGACGCGCGCGCGAGGTGTGCAACACCGTTCACGTTGTGATTGATGCGCGCACGTAACGAGTGCACTAGTGACGGGGACGCCGAATGTCTCGAGACATTTTTCACGCTCGCTTAAATTACCAGCGCGAGCTGCAATAATCTCAGCTGTCATTAACACCTTCACTTTGCCCCGGCACACGTATGCAAGTTGATACGAAATTATTTTATTATTCGGACGCGTTGACGTTTACAAATTGTCGCCAGCACGCACACGGAAAAGAATTTGTTTATACGCTAGTGCATTCTCACCCTGTTGCTTGCGCTAGCTTTGAAGTTTACTTACAGCTTCATCAAGTATTAAGTAATCAGCCTGTTTAGCTCGGTCTCGTTACCGTCGTATCCGTACGTCTCTTTCGTCGTCGTTGAGAAATATTATTACTTATAGAATTGTATTGGCGTACAATTCGAACACACCTTGACGCGGCGTTGATGCATTCTGTTCTCATATTTTACGAGACTGATTAATATCGGCGCAATTTTTTACCGGCGCGCCTCGCGCGTTTATGGAGGCATCACCATCTGCATTCGGCGTGTTAATTAAGCGCAAGTCCATGCATGGATTTTAATCACCGATTATTAGTCATCTCGCGCCGGACATCCATCGCGCTTCTTCGCTGTGTGATTATTCTTCACCACTCTCCTTCGAGGCGCGCAAGACGTATTTATCTAAATATGAATATTGTTGATTTGCTTTGTCGTTAAAATTCCATCTTTGCTCGCGCGCTCGGTTGGCTGGTTGGTTGGTTGAGACGAATTAAGAAAGCGCTCTCGTAATTTAATTATAATTTTCATGCATGCGTCGTTTTACATAAACTTTCCACTAACAACTCAATCGAGTTGTGTACGCTCACTTGGTGAAAATGTACGAGAGCGCATAAAGAGCGCAAATCATCTGCGGATGTGCGAATGCATTAATGAGTTTACTTAGCTCGCAGTACGCGCGAGCGCGAACGCACATGGCTATTCATATTCAAATGTGATGTGTGTGTGCACTTCTTTTTTGCGCGTTGACGAAACAGGTCATCTCGGTTGGTATCCAGCGTTTGGCAGCAAACGCGCGGTGAAACTCGTATCCTTGGAAACCGTAAAGTCGACAAAATGTCCATCCGCATCTCGTAAACGCTCCTTGACATCTCGTCGCTGGACATGGCGAGAGTGTGGGCTGTCAATGATGGAAATTATATTATGTGCCTTGACTAATTGTCACACTCGGTGTCGCGCTGCTCGCTGTTTGGGACCTCCTGGGGTCCGGCGGTTCCGCGAAGTCTGCCGTAAACACCAAACGCCCCGTTTGACGTTTATTTCGGTACCTTGGACTCTTCTGAGCCACTCGCTTTCGGTCAGGTGTAGGTAGAGAGAGAGTCTTAAAATCGATGGATGGATGGATGGACAGATGAAATATTTCGAGGCTCGCGCGCGAATGAAAAAAAAATAGAATGCACATTGACGAGACGAGGCCCACGTTCAGTGACTCATGACGATGTCAGCAGATTAGATGCATCATTCGGTTTCGAAAAATGATATTTGTGCGCGCCGTGGTGATGATGATTTTGCGCATTTTGGAGTTGCCAGAGCCCGAGAGTGGTGATCAAGGCACCGCGATGACCTCTGACCATCATCGTGAGTGTGCCCCATGCGCGCGCGGACAACTTATTTCGTTTGCTATCGATACGCGCCTATCTCTTCCTTGTCTTCTTCACTTGAGATGACAGCTATCATGTCTTTTACAACGTTCAGTTACATAGTGTTGTGATTCAATACAGGTATTTTTGAGTTTGGCTCATGAGAGCACTTTTCGCGTTGAATTCTGATCGTGATTGTGAGCATTTCACAGCGTGATTTCGTTGATTAACTTTTTTGAAGTATTTGCAACATTCAAATTGTGTAATTTTACGTTAATAGGGTAAATGCGAAGGGTGCGGATCGCTTTTATCCCATTGGCATGCGTCAGTGAATTAATGCAAATCTCACTGTTTATAGACGGATAGACATTATTATTTGTCAAAGCGGTTTCCCTTTGCCTTTCGCATTTGCATTTGCATTTCCCGATGTTGCGCGCCTTCCTCTTTGCCAGCATAGATGGCATACGCACGCACATATCCACTTCTCGCTTTGGAAGGACCTAGCCGTTGCCGGGAGGTGGCCGCCACGGCCGTCCCAAACTCTCGGAGCACTCTCTGGTCTGCGGATAGATTGCGGTCTCTCTTTTTATGTTTCCGGTCCACCGGAAGTTCCGCTCGGCTACCGCCACCGCTGGAGCAACCAACGACGGTCGATACACACATTCGCCAATGTCCACATTCACATCCTTGAATCACGCTCGTGGACATTGCTATTATATCAACGCAACGTTGTTGCAGCGTTTATGTGAAATGCGAAAAATCAAAGAAAAATTCAATTTCGAATGTGGTAGCAATATTATCAGAACGTGGACGAGGGGCTAGCGTGTATTTTCATAATTACTGGCCGGTCATTCAATTAGGCAAAGATCAAACATGCTGCGCGTTGTCGACGAGAATGAAATTTTAATGAAGTAATCAGTTTTGCCAGGTAATTAATGTAAGTAATTAATATTGTTAAATTCAACTTGCCGTAATGGAATTGGATGGAATTGGATATTTAGTTAGCGCTAATATGATGACTCTCTCTCTGCGTTTGCGTTTGGTTGTTGTTCGCTGCGCGAATGAGTTGGTTAGTTGGCGAGTGTACATTTATCTCATTCCGACTCACTCGTCGTCGTCGCTGGTAATGTTTGTTGGTCACTTGTTACAACATCTCGCAATCGTATGTATGCGTGTATGTGTGTTGGTTCATAGTCATTACCGGTCGTTATGATGTTTCCATTTCGAGTTGGCCGTGCGCGGAGGCAGGTTTGCTGGCATTTGCCTTCACTCGGTTGGACAAATTAGCCATTCGTATTTGTTGACCATATGTATTCAACCAGACCCACACATGTATAGTGTACAGGTATGTTTATCATCATCTCATGCCTCTGGATGGATGGATGGATGGACGGATGGATGGATGGATGGATATACGCCTCGCGGCGGAATTGTGCACAGAGTGCATACATGCGTAGTGGGTACACACACTAAAGTCAAACACCAACAAGGGTATAACAATACATATTCGCTTGTTGAAACTGCTAGCTATTCCTGCGATGCATGCGTAATGCGAGTATGTGAATGTACTAAATGTGTATTTCGGGTCTGGACCACTGATTGAAGTATGCTATACGCGCTCCTGTTTGTCTCCGATGTGCTCTCTGCGTTTCCTTGCAAACTCACTCCTGTTTGTCCACCAACATCCACTATTCTAGTGTGCTCTAGCGGTTCTTCATGTGTGTACCTACAACTTGCTAGCTCAACGATGCGAATGTCATTCAGTTACATGTGCTAATTTCACGTTTCGTGATAACATTACTTAATTACTCTCCTCGGTGCAATTTGCTATGAACTTGATATAAACTCAATTTTCGTTTACTCCTGAATATCACATATTCTCAATGATTTTTATTGCTTTCGTATTTAAGCAATTAGATGATTAAAGCTCACTCAAGCGCGGTACTGATAGATTTAGCAGGGAATCTGCGTGGTTGTCCTTGTCGCGTAGTAGGCGCCAGTCGATCTGTTTGCAATTGTAATGCCGCGAAAACAAAAAGTACAAAATATTGTGAGATACAAGGAACGAATAACGAAACATTAACGGCAATTTAAATAATTGGAAAAAGCTTCCGTTTGAATGCAATCACGCGTACGCACATGTTTCACATTCCGTAATTGCTTGGCGTGCGCGCTTAGATATGATGATCAAAGAGAGCCCATCGTACACGCATAGGCATTACGTCTGCGGCGCGCAGCGTTTTGTTTTGTGTGAAACCGTTTAAAAGAGAATAAGAAGCCCATCAAACGCACATCACACGCGAATGACATATGTGTGCGCAGCGGCGCAATCGGAGAGAAAACACCAGCTCGTCTGGAGAAACGAATTCAACGTGTTATTGCGTAGCTCGCAACTGTTAGGCCGAATTGTCCAACAAGGATTCACGTCGCTGCGCATAGCCGCCGCAAACGGTGTGTGCCCTCCTGGCGGGCAAAGAGTTATGAGCATCGCAGGGGGCTACGCGGAACGCATCCAACGCATAACAAGAAGAAGGCGCATAACTTTCCAAAACGTCTAAATAATTACCATCAAATTTGTGTCGCATTTGACTAATTTAGATATGCAACTTCTCTCGCGTTTAGTCCTGGCCACAAATAACACTTTTAAGCCAATGCGTATCAGAGTACAGGACACACACAAAAAAGTTAAGTAAATGTTAATATTTCATAATCTGACAAAAAGTATGACAAATTTCCAAATATGGCGTTATTAATTGCCGTATAAACGCTAATAATTTTTAAATAACAACAATGTGACATTTAGATACGTAACGTAGGTACCTACTCGCATAGTAGTCGAATATTTATCGCGTTATTATTTTATATCTTGCGTATTTATCTACGATTTGAGTATCAGGTATTTTATATTCGGAATTAATAAAAAGCTCGTTCGGTAGGTACGTGAATGGGCAAATTATAATTAATGAGTCCTCATTAAATGTATTACAAGGATTTTGATGTTTGCGATTGTTATCAGTGCTCGTGTTATAGGCGAGGAATTCTATTAAATTGAAAAATTAAGAAAATTATCTCGTAAACTTCCTGTTTTCGAGAATGCCGCGATTAAGATCTAGCTGGGCTAGACGCGTAACGAAAGCACGACCGAACGACGCAAAAAAGCGCCCGCGCACGTTAAAAAAAAAGAGAATCTGCTGGTCATTGCGGTCGCATCACCGAAATTCGGAACGCATGCACACGAATTCTTCATCGGTTGAGGCCTGAGAGCGCGCGCGCTGTGTGTTTATTTGGTGACTTTGGAATCATTCAGGCGTTCTCGATTAACTTGTCAGTCGTCGGTTTTTCATTGAGTGGTCGCGCGCGCGCGCGTTCGCGTTCCAGCTTTTTCTCGTTGTTCTAGCACAAACATTTTCATCACTTGGCTGGATTTTCTTCGCGGGCGCTGTGTGTGTGCGAGCGCGAAAAAAGCGCGCTAAACGAGTCCGCTCAATCAATTCACCGCAGCGCGCTTCTCGGAAATTGATTACGCTCTACGTGCATCAAACGCTGAGCGCATTCAAAATTTCATCGCGTTGAAGTTGCGGTGTGCGGTAATTAGTCGATGATTGGACGTTACTTGGCAACACCGTGGTTTCCACCTCAAACTTGTGCAGCGGCGTTTGCCACCGTCTTTTCATCATTTATTTTTCCTGCGCATTGATACAAAGTAAACAGCTAGTAACACTCCGTGCCTATATGCGCAATAGAGGGTAGTTTTCCAGCTCACCCTGTGGAAACGTTGAATGGAAAAACCGCTAGAACGCGTTTCAATTGGAATCAATTATTGAGCAGGAGATTCTTGCAAAAGTGTATATAAACTAACAGGGGTTCAAACATGACTATCAGTCAAATGATAGCAATAAGATGAAGATTTCTGGGGTGGAAACTTAACGAGCTATTTAGGTACTATATGCGCTTTTATAATTCTGCATTTGTTAAATACAATTATTTAATTTATGTGTGCTTCCAGCAGAAAGTGGAAACAATTGTTTTGGATAACAAAACAGGCAAATGATTTCATAAACTATTATTACGCCATTGCGAGTTATTATTAATTAATTCATTAAAAATATACTTTTACATGTTTATCAAGTACGTGCAATAGAGTCGACAAATGCGTATAAAGCGAAATATGTACAATGTTTACGTCAAATTTAATTTGGATTCGCGCATAAATGATAATTAGCGTCAGCGATTTTATTGTTGCACTGCTGCGGCGCGCGCGCGTATAAAATTCGCCGCGGGAGTTCGAAATTAACAAACTAATTAAAACTAATGGCCATTTCGAATGTGCGCGCAATGCACAAATATGAGCAACACGAGCTAATGAGAGTGCCCATTGAAAATAGTTATAATTATTTTGCGGGCGCTTTGCGCGCACAAGCGTTGTCAACGTGCTGCAATCCGCGACGAACTCATTACCCGGATGGATATTGCTAATGAAAATAGCAATCAGCGCAAATCAGCCGCATCAGAGAGTGATTACTACCAGGAACACACCAGCGCATACCAGTTGTCGGCTGGACTCTGTCCACTTAGCCAAATGAATTCTGACCACATCTCGTCAATGCCGCGCATTAAGCGAAAACTCGAGGAAAAATTAACACCGCAACAATATTGTCACTTTAGCAATTATACGTGAGCGAAAAGCACCGAAATTAATTTTACTCTGGATTATGAAATACACTTAAGAAATACGATTGTGGAATAAAATACCACTGCTACTCATCTTACAAAAGAGAGAAAGGTTTTAAATGTGAAGCAAAAGCTAAAGCCATAGCAATGCAAAGAAGGCAAACGCAACGGAAAAACACGTTCAATATGCAAAGTCACCATTATTAACAAGGTGCAGCTTATACGAATTATATACAAGGTGTTTCACGTTGATTTCGGGCACGTGGATGCCGTACGGACGAGCGGATGTTTGTGCACCATGTTCGTCCTGCGGCCAGGACGAATGGGTGATGCGCACATGTCACTTATTACGGAGGCACAATATTAGTACGCTTAAAGCTTTTGTACAGTTAGCGATAAGTCGAGAAGCGCGGATTCTAAATTCGAATCATTATCACATTCCGATCGCGAGTAAATATTTATTTTCGTTTTAATTGATCCGTGATTCCCGATGTTGATGGCGTAACGCACACGGGTTCGTTTGTTATTTGTTGGTAGCGAGTTTATGAGCGGTAGTTGCATATTTGATTTGATTGACGTAATCGACGTCGTAGTGTTACTTATTATCCTTATTATTCGGATTATAATTACAACTATCTGGCCCACCAGCTAGTTAGTATAATTATACCTATTTCATGATTCGTGTATGAAAATTAATCTATATTTCGGGTTTATAAAGTTTTGGTTTGAAATGGTGACCACTCTCGGCGGTAAAAAGTTCTCACTTGTTGTAATCGATTAGGTAATTAGTTCGTGATTAACATCACATTGAAGAATAGAAAAATCATATTTGGGAAGTAATTTTCCTTACCTTAGGAAAATAATTCCTTAGGAAAATAATGTTGTGTCGGAGTAATAACTTGAAGCACGGAACGAAATCGTGAAATAGCTGTAACGAAATTGTCGGTGTTTGATAAAGTGGCAATGACATGTTGTATGGCGGAGGACGTGCCTCAAGAGTGTTGTGTCGACTGACGCGGTTTCTCAAGTAGTTTTCGATTTCCATCGTGGCTGGCAGGCAGCGCATAAGCGACGACAAGCATTCTGCTGCTGCCTCTGCTGTGGGTTGGCGGTGGCTGTTGGCTGCGTATACACACGCACGTGCACACGTCATATGCACACCGCAGGAGACTCTTGAGCGAACAAGCAGCACTTAGCGGACGCTGCTCCACGAACATTGAAATAATTTGCCGCGCGTCGCGTCGCGGAATTGCATTCATTCAATGAGGGTGTAACTCGCGAATGCGCAAAACAAAGAGCCATGCATTCGTCCTGTTCTTGCGCTCACGCGTGTATCGTGTAACCGACAATGGAGGCGAGCGTAGGGAAAGTGATCCTAGCACCGACGGCGAAGATGAATTTTTCGTTGTGTGTGCTCGCGAGGTAATTTCAGTTAGATGTACGGGAGCACTGAATGGGATTTCCGGCCGTCCATCAAACTTTTCTTGTCGGACGCAAGTTTCTGTTTTATTTTTCAGCGGAGGGCAAATAGTTTTAATAAGAAATCCTTGAAAATTCGTCCTTTGTCTGTCAATTAGCGATAATTACAGCGTCGATTAATTAACAACTAAAAGGGGATGGTCCGGATGACATGTGCGTGAGACAGCCATCAAGCAGCGTGATGCGCACATATTACTTATCGCTGCTTGCTGCGGCTTTCTTTCGTGCGCGTCCTTTTTCGTGGTTTTCTGATGCGGTATGAGCGCGCGTCCGCTCGTTCGCGGT
This sequence comes from Aleochara curtula, assembly GCA_963978815.1. Classification (NCBI taxonomy): domain Eukaryota; kingdom Metazoa; phylum Arthropoda; class Insecta; order Coleoptera; family Staphylinidae; genus Aleochara; species Aleochara curtula. The sequence goes on from OZ022219.1 coordinate 2,150,162, forward strand.
ACGCTCATCGCTATAGAATAGCTATATCCATCCATCGATCAAACGATCGTCTCTCGATCATGATGGCGCTGATCGGTTGCTGGTTTACATCGGGAGAAAAATGTTGTGCATTGCGAGAGAGCATAACAGCTGGGCAGTAGTAGTCGAAGTAGTGGTTGTGGTGAATGCCGACGCGGCGCGAAAGAAACATTAGTTATGTACGTCGTTCGCGCACCTCGCGCGTCTGTTTCTTCGCTTTTTACTTGATGATTATTTCTCTACCATTTCGTATTTTAATTGACGCGCCGCGCCGCACTGCATACAAACCGCCGAGTCATACTCGGGGCACATCAGGATGAGGCATCAAAACATCAATTCACACCTACCTGGCAGAGTCTTCTTCTTCTTCTCTTTCGCGTTGCGTTCCTGTTGCCGCCAAGTCTCGCGCGCTGCGGCTGTTTAAAGGCTTGTTTAGTTGTGTTTCTTTTTCGGAGTCGATTTAACCAACATATTTTTGATCCCTATTTTTAATACCCATTAAAATTTTACTTGCGTGTCTTTCACTGATTAATTCCGATTCTTCTCATCAAGTGTTTCGTTGTGTATCGCGCTTGATCATTTAGCAAATGAAATGCTAATTGAAATGACATTGGGCAGACAAAAGAGGCGCTCTCTCGCGCGCATCAACAGGTTTTTCGCGAATCGTTTTCATACACAAATGACGATAAAAAGCCGATCGCTCTCTCGCGCTTGTCGTACACAGTCAATAAATGAATGAACTGGGTGTGTGCCTGTGCGTAGTATACACACCAAATGCATTGTTTGTCATCATGTCTCGCTTACTTGCGCTTTCATTATTGTCAAACGTGCAAAAATGCTCGAAACGTCGGCACGTATTTATTAGAGATTGCTGATAAGCGTCGCGCGAAGCAATGATGGTTACTTACTTGTTGTTGGCGGCAGTGGCGGTTGTTGTCTCCTCACAAGAGCGAAATTTGATAAGAATCATCACTGCCAGCGCAAAGGAGGAATCAATGAAGAAAGAGGAGAGCGCGCCCGTCAACTTTACAATGTCCTTGTATCTTCGGGATGTACGCGCATTATTTCCTCCTTCACAAAAAGGGATGCTCGCGAAAAGAAGATCTTGAAATGGCGAAGAAGTTTTATTTATCGTCTTGCCAACATTTTCAATTAAAGTTAAAAATTTCTGCGCACTTATTTAAATTGATATTTTATTTATCTTATAGATTTGTTTAATTTGCATTTAGTTATACGCGCTCGTCTTATCGTTAATATTTACAGATGTAGAAATGCATCGTGGTATTTTTATGTTATTGATAGGTACTGTTTTTTGTAATATTTCTTTTGTATTTGATAATATCGGGCACGTAACGTGTCTCTCTTTGCATACATCATCATCATCATCATTATCCAGAGTGAACGGTTCTTAAACACAATGCTTCGATAATATACGCAATCGCTATCAATAGTCATCAAATCCAAGTGTCGTTAGCTTGCGCGTATCCAGATGACGCCGTTGCATTAATGCATCGCACAATATTATGTGCAAAAGTATATCGCAGCGAACTGTTGCACGAAGACGATGACGACTGTGAGGCGGCGCACACAATGCGAAGCGCTGAGAATGACACACCGCCGAACAAGAAGTTGATACCTTTTGTGCGCTCGCGAAGCTCTTTGAGACGCGCGCTCACGTTGCGCATCTCGCCAACCGCATTGCTCATTTTCTCGATTTGCCAATAACACGTGAACGCACTTGTTTCCGCTTCCAGGTATTATTCGCGCATGTGAAGAATTTTGCTAGTTTTTGTGCATTATTTATTCGATTACTTTATATAATATTGTTATCGTGCAATTGAATATGATTGAGTCATTTATACCATTGTCGCAATTTGCATAACAATCGCGCGTCGTCAGCTTCAGAGCATCCCCCGCAGCGTCATCTCACGTTGCTCCTCAATTTGCCGCGCAAGGACCATTCCTGAATATGCATGTCATGTCATAATCATAATGTTTGTTTGTTTGCCGATCGGAGGAAGTGAAGTGCTGAAAAATAACGCTGAATGATGATAGGAAGAAATAACGGCAGTTGTGTAATGAATCGAAAAACAATTGCAAATTGAATGTTTCGCTTAGCAGTAGCAAAAAAGAAGAACGCAACGCTTATTGAAATACTTTTTGTTTCTTGTTATTGCTGTCACTGTTTTTGCTATTTGTTATTGTTGCTCCATTTCTTCAGCCGAGTACTGGTGAAAGAGATGCAGTTTAGTTGTTATATTTCAAGCGCTCTTTATGCATTCGCGCAGCGCGCCTGGAATTGGAAGAATGCAACTTAAACATACAGGATGTTTCAATTTTCCAAACCACCCCTTTGGCGGTTGCGGATTTTTCAGCGTATATTATTAACAAGTTTGGTAGCGCGTATGGCACAAGTTGGTTCGGTAGGCTCTCTCGCATGGCAATAGCGAACAAAACGATTGCTCCTCCATTGTTCGAAGCGCTAAGACAAAAGAAGGCTGGCTCGCCGCTAGCGGCGGGGATTGGTTGCGGGCCCTCTGGTTATCGATTGTACGAGCGCGGTGCGGTGCGCTGGCCGGGCATCCGGTTGGCGCCCAATGAGCTAAAACAAGAGAGAAGGGCCCGCCGTCGTCGTCGCGACGCATTTGCTCTCCATCCCGCTGCCGCCGCCGCGCAGCCGCCACCGCCACCTCCTCCTGCTGCTCCGGCTCCTGCCGCCACGGCCGTATGTGTACGGCAATCACCCGTGCTCGCCCCCTTGCACGCGGCAGGTATTTGAACACGAAACTCTGTCGCACCAATTTTCGATTAAATTAATATCAAATTATCGCCCAACGAAATAACATCACGTTGCAAAACAGGATTTTGATTAGTTTGCGCATAGTTGATGTTCTGTTCAATCAATTTTTAATTTTCCGTCATGGGATTTTGTAGCGTTTGCAAGTAAACACAATTTTACGAAGCATTAAATATTTACCAAACAATGCCCAAAAAAATTAATTGAAAAATTTGAAGATATTTTAAGGATCACAGTGAACTTGCGAAATAGGTTAAAGGATAACAATTAAATCATGGTAACCCATTTAGCTAAACGTGGAATTTGAATTTGCATTGACTTCTCAGATATATAATACGCACACATTGGCATTTGCCAGGAAGGCAGCGACTTTTCAACCACCAAAGTCAACGTACCCCCATAAGCATGTGCGAATATACATTTATTTGTTTCACACTTGCACGCATTTCTCGCATATTCAACATACGCGTACATCGAACACGAGTCTTGCGCGCGCGGAACGAGGGTGAAACCTCAAGTGGGATGTCAATCAGGGAAGAAGGGTGAGCTGCTGCTACTGCTGCTGCTGGGCCTGCAAAACCCAACGGCTCCAGATTACGGCGCGCCGCTAATAATTTACCAAGGGGTAGTAGCTTCCTCGCTCGCTCACTCGCTCTTGGCCGGAGGAGCATTGTTCGCTAGCCAGTGGGTTTAATTGGAACCGCGGATCAGCCTCGGCGAGGCGAGCGAACTAAAAAGAGGATGTCATTTCATGAAGCCACCAGCTAGAGCTCTCTGCCAATATGACCAATGCGGGGTTGAAATGAAAACGTGCCGGCTCCCCACATGCATATAATACCTACACTGCATGCATGTACAGCGGAGGCAGCAACGCCAGCAAGGACACCGGATGAGAGCGAGGGTCTTTTGCTTCGGTGTGGTTCCTTCATTTGCCGCCGCCGACCGAAACCTATTTTGCTAATACGCGCGTCGAGTAATTGATTATTTGCTCTTATTGAAAGTAAACCACTGTCATTACAACCGCCGCAAAAAACTATTTGTGCGCCCCTTTGAAGATTTCAATTACTAGTCATAGGACATACAAAGCTGTAATACTATTCTAGTAATGAAATCTGCATTAAAACAGTTTACGTTAAGTTCTCGAAAAATGATTTTAAAATATATTTACTAATTTGTTATTTTTTCTTGTTGCAGATGATTTAAGATTCGTTCCTCTCAACAGAGTTTCAACTGGTGAGTACCCCTAAATGGGATATTTTTCTATTTTTCCCCTGGAAGTATTTTACAATCGTGGCACAAATTGCGCTTAGGAAGTATTAGGTTTCGAGTATTAGGTATCAATCAATTTGATAAACTAATAGCAAATGAAAAGCATTTGATTATTTCTTCATTGCGTTTTTCTTTCTTTTGTTGTCGTCCTGAGCGCGCGCGAGCATTCGCCGACTGGCTTATTGTGCATTGAACCTCGACGAAATTCCTAAAAAATTATCGATTTGTTCTACATAATGACTTCCCATTTCGTTCGTGTCAACGCACAAACGCTGAAGTTTCTCACAGTATTATTACCTTCCTTCTGTTTTATTTCCATGCTATTCGTTTCTATTTATTACATTATTTACTCATCGTTACCAACATCACGCTCGCTGCCGCCTCGCCACGTCTCTCGCCGGCCGGTAATCGTAAACGTGTGTGATCCGCGCGATCATTTATTTAAAATAATAATATAACTCCTGATAAAATTTATCAAATATTTCCTGTGCGCACGCCGTGAGATGATAAACTCGCGTTCGTCTTATTGCTTCGCGTGTTCTTCGCTGGCTGCTCATATGCGGTTGCAGGAGAAGAAGAAGAAGCCACCCATGGCTTGTTGTGCGGCGTGTAAAACAGTGGCAGGATCCATGTCCGAGCGTCCAAGCGCGTTGCGACTGTGACAAATATTTAAACAGTGCGGATCATAAATTAAGCGCCGATCTGGACGCGAGATAACGTTGCGCTCGCGCTACCTGTTTTGACCGCTGTGCCACGGGCATCCTGCTCCTCATCTTACCCGCAGGGACGACACTGCACACGTATCCGTATCGTGTGTCGTCCGAAAATACGAACACATCTGATAAGCAAACCCATACGGAATTTCAACTACGGTTAATGTAAATGTTTATTAATATGATGTATAACGTTCGGATATTTATTTAATGCAATCGTGCTGCGTATTTTTTGATTCATTAAGATGTGACAAACAACTTTTGAAGTAGGTTTGGTCCTTTAATCATCGTAAAATTTTTGAAGCGAACGAAGAAACAAAATTTCGATTCATTAACATATACACCCTTGAGGTCGTCGCGTCCCTTCCTCATTACACCCATTCTCTTTGCATTCGTTACGAGCAGAAGCAATCAGGATCGGCTAACTCTTCGGTAACACTCTCTCCTCTCCTGTCGGCCGGTGCGGAGAGAACGGGAGGAAAAGGGTTTTGTGAAACTCCACGTTTCGATTCAAGGGTGAGTTCCGATCTGATAAAGAGCATACATCATCATCATCGTCATCATCGCTGAATGTAATATACTATAACATATAACATATTAGTGCGCGCACTTCAAAAACCATCATAACATGCGTAATACACTCAAACTCACGATGGCAAGCAAGCACTTGCAATGAGAGCAATAGCAGCAGCAGCAGCAGGCGCATACATGCACTTGAACTGCTCTCACATGCAACCACACCGTGCACCAAGCAACAAAACGCCAAGCTCAACAATTATTGGTTTTGCGGTTGCGGCTACAAGCATCATTAGAACCGCACACACTCTCTCGTCTGCTCGTTTTTTTGCGCTGCGCCCTTCTTCACGTCATTGTTGCGAAAATACGCCAGCCGCGATTAAATAGCGCGCCCCGCAACTAATGAATAAAAATGAAACTTTGCACGTAGGTACCTGCGCATAATAATAACGAGGCGTTAAAATTAAGAATTATGAAAGACGGCATTGGACGGACGCGACGTGGAAATTGTTGGAAGCAAGTATGTAAATCACAAAATAAAGTACATTTGTCATGTTATTCATGCGCGTGACGGGGAGATATATTAGCGGTGGCAGGAAATCTTAATTCCTCTTGCTCGGTGCGCTGTAGCAGGCTCGACACGAAAGACAGGCGCAGGGCATGCAACACAAGAAATTCACCTCATGCTTGAGGTGTTCCTCGCACGAAATATGCGTTCGCTGAGATATTACGTTACTCACCTATTTGTTTCTATCACAATGTTTCATATGCACGCGCCACCTAGACACATGCTAGAAACAAATGGACATGGGTTGTAATTTATGTTCCTGGAACTTTTGTTCACCGTAAATTCAAGCGTTTTCTCCAGATTTCAAATAATTTACGAAATTATTAGCATTCATTATTTCCTGCACACAACATTTCATTCGACGATTTGAAAAAATAATGAGGGGTGCGCTGCGCTCATAGAAACAGAAGGATTTGATTAATTGTTTATAATTTAACGATTCCGATGCATTTGAGCATGATAACGATGACTTTGTCATTTCGCAAAGTGCTTCTGTTCGTACGCTGCTCTCCTCGGTGTGCATGTTGATGATGATCCTTATCCACAGCAAATATCTGGCTCACCCTCGGCTCGTCTGCGAGCCTGCGAGTTTAAAATAAAATATACTGCCGCATACTAGTAATTTTCTCCTTCTTCGCGTAGTACACGCATTCATTCAACGCTGCTGCCATCGTCATCACTGCGCTGTGCCGAATAACTTTGCACCAAGCGATACGTGATGAGCACATTCAAAGCATTATTGTTTTGCTTGAAAACAAGTCGCGCTTAATTTTGAAACACCTTGTGAGCCTGCGGAGATGCGAGTTTAGATATGCGCGCTTCCCCCGTCTCTCTCTCTCTCTGTCCTGCCGGAAACAATGACAATTCCCAAGCGTAAAAAACAAGATCTTCAAGTGGCGTACTGATCAAAGCGACAATGTAACATGTAATCATTGAGATTGGCCCTTGTTCCGCCATCTCCTCGCAGTCTTCACCGCAGTAACAAGGAAAGCGATTTTCAATATTCTTTGTTTCAAATCACATTTCAACTAGGTCAAATCGATAACCACTTTCAACGAAATTAAATAAAGAAAAACCGCGAAACTTATTTATTAGCGTCTTGTCGTTTTTCTGCCTTGCCCTCGCGTTGTTTGTAAATTAATTTGCTTCTTCATTAGTGAAATAATCACACTCCTTGCTGAGATTTAGATGACAGAACAAGGAGAAGCTTTGCACGTCTGCAAGGAAGACGTTGGTGCGCACTGCGAGGAAAAGGTAAATTAGTTTCGGCGTTGTCGGCCGCTCGTTTTTTGCCCTTGCCGCCTCGTTCGTTCGCTCTGTGTTTGAGCTAAGCTGCGTCGCGTTGCACTCGTAAGATAAAATGGAATTATCAAGGAGGCAAAAAAGAGGACTATCGTAGTAATAGAAAAGAAGAGGACGCGGCGCTACGACGGGGGGAAAATTAAAACGATAAATCCTCCCTGCTGCTGCCGCCACCGCCAGAGCTTGCACGCTTGTTGCGAGCGCACATTCGTAGTTGTCATCCCTTGTGCGATGCGTACTTAAAAAAGTCCTAAAACACAGTGACATGTGGCCTCTAATATCCTTTCGGGAATCGGAGCGCTGTTATTGCCGGATTGGGATCGAGCGCAATTGCAATTGATTTTATTCATTCCTCATTCGGGTGCGGGTTTTAATATCGTGCGGATTTACGATGCGGTCGTTTTGCGGCTTACGAATATTTAAGCCACTTGCTTCTAATCGAAAATTATTCTAAGCTGGCGACCACGAAGCGAAATGTTGACGAAAAAATATAGTCTATAAATAAATGACGGTACGAACAAACCCTTTACTTTCAGGAAGCAGAAAAGTTGTTTCCAAGTTGGAAGTTGATTGAAATTTTGATTGATAATTAATTCAAATATACACGGGTCGCGTTCGGGGCCGGCACGGCGCATTCTTTTGTTTCGCGCGCAGGCGTACGGAATATTTAATATGAAAGTTTGCTTGGCAGGAGAGTAAGGGAGTTTACTTAAAACTGTGCGTGTGCAAAGATTGCGCAGCAGCAGCAGTGCCGCGAGGCGTAAGAAAATCCACATCTTTTATATACAGCTCTGAGGCTCGTTCGCTTCGCTGCTTTATTTTACACGGGCGCTCGCTCATCGCGTCCGTGTGTGTATATACGTGTGCTCTTTGCCGCCCTCGCCGCCTTCCGCTCTGTTGTCATCGGCGACGTCAGCAGCCGCGTCGCGGCGCGTGGGATCAGAGCCAGTGCGAGCGCGCGCGTTTTACTCGAATGCGCGAATGTTTTATTCGCTACGTTAAGGCGAGCGACGGAGTTAAAAGCGCCATTTTAATTTCGCACGAATTACGCAAGTCTCCGTCTCGCTTGCGACGACGACAAGCTGATGGAGGAAGCTTTCAGCGCGCCCGACAGCCCGCGCCGGCGTTGATGAGGAGAGAAACTTTCTAATTACGCCCCAAGTTTTCTGATTAATCACAGTAATTAATTAGTTCTGCGCTTGTGTGTTCGCAGCGAGGCACGGTTCGCACACATGCGCTGGAAAATTACGAATGCTTTTTGATGTTGTTGCTGTTGTTATTAATTTAAGCTGAGCGCACTTCGATTTTAAGAAATCTGAAAAGTTTGATAGGTCTCGTGCGAGAAGAAAATGAGACTTTGAAATGATGAAATGAATGCAGGATAGAAAGGCATATAAATTGTCCATCTATCTATCTATCCGTTTCGAATGTGAGTGATGTTTTAATGGTGCACACGCGCGCTCGCGAACGCACTCATCGCGCGTGTGATGCTTATTGACAGGCTGAAAAGAGCGCTGAGCGACTTGTGTTAACACATAGTAATTAAGTCAATTAATAGCAACTTCACAATCGGGGCGTGTTCGACATGTTGTGTGTGGGTTTTCTTCATTAATCGTGCAGCCGCGCTTTTTCCACAGCTCGCCGCGGCTATTGGTAACGGAGCCGAGCGTGTTTTAATTAAGACCAACTGCACGAGTTGTTTGGTAACTTGAAAAGTTTTGTCAACGTTTGAACTGCGCGTTTGATGTCCATCTTCTAAACAGTTGGTTGGCTCGCGATGCGATGGCTGGCGGAACAACGAACGCATAATTGAAAACAAAGGTGAGGTGTGAAGAAACGCGGCGGCGCGCAGCGAACGACGAGCGCGAGTTGTTGCTGTCGAATTAAAGAAGTCGTCGAAAGCGCACTCATGCATGACACCCGCGGCCGGCCGGCCTTTTTTACGTCGTATTGCGTGGTGTGTGAGCGACGACGTGCACTGTTTTGCACGCTGTCTTTTCGACCATGTACTTAAGTGAGTTTTCACAGCTCAGAAGCGCAAGCAAACTGGCGACGATGACGATGACGACCAAACGAAAAATTAATTTGTACTGCGTCATTTGCGTTCCGCGAATCTACGGTTCGCGGGCGGCGAGAACCGCGTCCATCCGACTGTCCGAGTTTTTGGTAGTTGCTTGCACGCGGACCTTCTTGAAAAATACAACTGCAAACGCATTTAGAGACGATTAATAATCTAATATGATGAATGCATGCCTTCTTTGCTTAATTTATCTTTCATCCTGCTAAAATACCTTCCACTTTTTCTTGAATATCTTTTCGAGGCAACGCTTTCTCACCTAGAAAAATCAATTTGTTTTCTTGGGTTTTGCTAGTGAATTATTTGCTCAGAATTTCTTTAAATAGTAGGCGCAAAAAGTACGTTTAAATAGGGTTTTTGTTTCGCACTTTTTAAGTTCACATAAAAATGCAAGAATTCTTGTGAGATGTCAGTTGGAATTTTCGAACGCCTGCGAGCGCGGCGTTGATTTTTCTGCTGCATCATACTCTAATGACGGCCGCCGACAAAGAAGTCTTAACACCCAATAACACCCGAAGATCACACTGAGCGCGCGAACTGCGCGTCGATGGGATGACTGATGCGGTTTGCCCGGGCAAAAGCGGCCAGCCAGCCACCATCCATTGCAATGGATGGATAAACGATGAAATAAAATATCCCTGAGTAAAATACAATATCATTGCGCAGCCTTTCGATGGGGGCCTTAAGCAGCGTATATATAACAACAATCATTTGATTCGAGTGCGAGTCATACCTCTAAACGTTCAAAGGAAACGTAAATACTAATCTAACGTGGTGAGCAAGCAAAAATTAATAAATCACGCACCTTTGCCATCATTTTTCATATAAATTTTTGCTGATCCCTAACAGCATAATCAATTTTTTTCTGGCTAGCAAGTAATTATTTCATTTAAACAATTAACATAACAAGCAACTAATTAAAACACGTGCCAGGACTATTTTTTCCGTTGCCGTCGTTGTTGCTGTTTAAAAGGTAAGAACAAGAAAAAACGACAGTTGAAATAATGTGTCAGCCGGCAATTGGCCCCGAAGGGTAATAGGTTCGTGGTTACTGAACACCATACGGCAACTTGGTCATCTACCTTCAACCACCCAAGTGACATAGCTTGGCATTACGCCTTCAAGGCATCAATTTCATGGCGCGCACGAGCCGAACAATTTTCATAATTGGATGATTAATTACAGGACGTGAAAACGTAGCAAGTAATAAGTGCAACAAACACTTGTGCTTTTTCTAATTGCGACGCAGTTTGCTTCTTACACGCGTGTTTCTTCTTCTCCCATGTGGTTTTCCTGAAATGCCCAGCAACGTCTTCGAGCATCGTGGTAGCAAACTAGGTGCGAAATGTAAAAGTGCGCAGATATAAATTGCAAGCATATTATTTTGACACTTGCTGGTGCTGCCGGTTGCTGGTTATTTTCTCTCATCTGTTTACATGCGCGAATTATTTATGCGCACGAAAGTGAAAAACGCCAAGTGCGGTTTGCGGTGTAAATGTTGGCGATCGCATTTGTCAGAACAGCAGGGTGCAACTGCTACTGCAGCAAGAAGAATTTTCAGAGGTGTACATAGGTTGACAGTATACAGGTTGTTATCACAAGTAGGGTAAAACTATTGCTATTTCAGCAAGGTGCGCTATAGATTATTATATATGAATGACTTGTTTCGTTTGAAGGATTTTTATGATTTTTATAGCAATCTTTTGAAGCATATTTAAGTTAATATTTATAATCATGAAATAAGTAATTATAATGCATTAAACTTAAAATTGAAGTAGGTAACTAATTATGAAACAAGATAATTTTTAAACGGTTTAATACCTACACTTAACCGAAGCAGTTGTGTCACGACTTGTAGAAGAATATTTCTTCATTTTTTATACATTATTGCCGAGTGCATGCATGCGAATGTACAGTTGGTGATCGTGGCCTGGCCTAACAGGTCAATAACTGAACACGTAAAATTAAAGATGATTTCATTTCTGTTTCGTCTGTTGCAGGTTGCAGAAAGCGCCAAAAAGGACACGCAGCACAGTAACGTACGCATTCGCAGCTCGAAGTGGTTGGAAATATCCGAAAATCACGACTCATCATGCACCGGTAAGTTTTTTCACATTACTCTCCTACTCTTAGTTGGTATCATCACGTTTTTGAACTCGAAAATGCCTCGAAACGTTTTGTGCACTTACGATTTCCGAAAATCATCTCGGAGAAATGTATTCCGGCGAGTAAACATGCGCAAAAAAAAACGCGAAATGAAAAGTAGTCAATTATTCAAGCGTTACATCTGTAGTTGGACACGTTTTCGTGGACCTTATGGGTAATTGGAGTAAATCTTTACTGAAAATACGAAACGCGCCATAATTGTGCACGATCGTGCACTTTAAAAATACGGATAATTTATAATAATTCATTTCTTGTTAAGAATACCTTTTTGCACATTTTTTTAACGGGCAACATCTTAATTTTACTGCGTCTAAAACAATTTGAAGTCTTTTAAATTATTATCATTTTAATTCTGAATTATTTTTTTATAAATTTCCTCCTTCAAAGAGTAGCGAATGTCCGTAAATTAGGCAGGCAAAACTTTTAAAGTTTTGGTAGTACTCGGTATGAGTTGTGATTGCGTTTATCCCAAAGTGCAAGAATCGGTGCAATTTTTTCGAACGGCGTATCACGATTTTTTCGGGCAATATTTCGGTACAAGCGTTTCAAGAACGCATCCGGGAAAATATGTATCATTGCGAAGCATATACAAGCATTGTTCTTGGCGTACAAACTACATAGTAGTAAGGCGATACGCGATATTACGATGCGCGTAATAATAGTATTTTGGGTGCGTTTTGCGTTTCGCAAGCGTGTGCGGAGGGAGTGCAAAGAATTTCACTTGAATCCAACAAGGCGATCGAATTGTTATTCGGTATGTCGTGCACGCACAGACCAAAGAATACAAGCAGGTGGCATTCACTATCCAATCGAAGAACGCGAAATAACAAGAAGAACATCAAGGGTATTGTCAGAAAGGGTTGATTATTACATTTATCTTAATTTTTATGCCGGTACTTATTGCATATCGCTGCAAGGATGATGTTAAAAGTTCATACGTATAATTAGTCACGTAATATGTTTTTCAATAATTTCGCCAGGCAATATAAATATGCTTTCTGATCACTAATCATTTGTTTTGTTTTTTGTTGCAAGCATTTCACTATCAGCGGAGGAGTAAAAACAAAATGGAAATTACGTATGTATAATACTGTGACACATTACCTAATACAGATTTGAATCCATTCAAAAAATAGCAATCAAACCTTCTTTATCAGTTTGATTTGTTGCATAAATTCTAATTACAATAGAGAATTCATAATATAAAAATGTTTTGTTTTAAAACTTTCTAAAGTTTCAAGAGGCCCAACTTTCAGATTCGAGAAAACCTCAACGAAATTATTCCCTAAATTTACAACGCTTCAATCTCATCGAATAATTGCATACAATTTTCCGTTTTACTTAAATAACATGCATTTCCTGAATGCATAATACAATGGCAACACAACACGAAATAAAGAAAGCAACACACAACTGACAAAATTCCTGTGATGATTGTTCCTCTGGTTTTGTACTCTCGCATTCTAATAACAGGGTCACCATCAACTCCTTCGCCGCACTGAGTTGCTACTGTTTTTAGACACATACTTATTATTATGGTAAGTAGTGTCCTTAATATACCAATTTGTCTTTGACAGCCGAATGATGAAATCCTTTGCTGTCGCACAAAGCGCATTTTGATTTAGACTAAAGATTGGAGCGTAAAACATGCATAGCAACCACTTAGAATTTAGTGCGTATGGAATGCGCAAGAGTTCTTCAGCGGAAAAAAGCAAGCAATATAAACGCGCCTGGAATTTGCTTTATGATGTCTCAGCGCCGATTTCCAGCCGTGCAGACGGCGGCAGTTGCGCGCCCGGAATTAATGCGCAATTAACACCAGGAATGCCGCATTTTTATTTGCAAACACTCGGTATTCATGCGCGGCAATAAAATATCAATCATAATCACTATAAATAAAAATAATGAAAGAATAAAAAGTTTGTCTGGCGTATTGGACAAATCAACGAAATATTTTATACGTGCATAATGCATCACGAAGAGGGATCGGATGTGTCGCGTAAATCTTCCGGCCAACAAATGTCATACGCACTCCTTTGCATTTTATTTGCACGTTTACTAATAGCTACTTATGTTTTACAGCCATAACGCGCGTCACTCTCGCACCGCGCATGTTTATTCGTCTTGTTTTTCGCGTTTTTATTCTGCGCGCTGCGCTTCTTTCTCGTTAATTCTCTCGTTTCGTTTTTTCGATGCTCGCGCTGTTTGTTAACATGTACAACTTGAGCTGTTGTTGAACAAACGAACGTGTGTATGTGCACGCGCATGTTGGAGGGTAAAAAGGTAGAACGCAGGCCGTAAATTACCGGACGATGACTTGTCCATTAAATTAGGACTCAATTTATTACCCAGGGCAGCATCCATCGCGCAGTACCAGCAGTGACCCAGCACTGCCTTAAACGGGAAAGGGTAGCATTAATAAATATCGTGAATTTCATTCATTCATGTATGCACATACAGAGTGTAAACTATTACACAAAAAGGTCTAATACCAATGATTTTCCACAATTTTTTAACTTTGCTAGAACATTTGCTATTTTAACAGCTCGAGATACTTAAACAGTAGGTGATTAATTGATTTGAGGGTACATATTTTACTGACCTCTGTCGCGGATAATGATTTAAAGTGTGTGCGCTCAAAAACGGTAATTTGTCAATTTTAACTATGCATTTTGGCGATGCATATTTTCCAACCGGCTGATAGTTGGCAAACCGCATATGCCGCATGCATCTCTATGCAATTTTCCGAGTTAAACGCACGATTAACAGGCGTGTTTGGCCAGCAAAAAGAATAATTGCTGTTTGCAAAATGCTCCTTGGCACTGCGGCAGCGCCATCAGTCTAACAATGCTAAATAGCGAACATAACATCAATGACATTAATTGCGGTTTCGACTTGCAGATCTCCGCGCGCGCGGTGCACAATTTATATTTATGCGCCTGCGGGCATTCCGAACGAAATAATTTATTGTAATTACTGTCGACGCGCTCGCTGTATGCGCGTTTAATGCGATTTATCTGCGCGATTTTTACTGTTCCGCTGTCAATTCCATTGTACTTTAGCAGCGCGCAAATTGGTATAACGCATATTTAATTGTTGCTGCGCTTTGCGTACGAAGTGCTGCAGTATTTTCCGGACGTTGTTTCTTTTCCTTCTTTGGACACTCGCACTCGCAGCGAAAGAAGTTATGGACCACCAACATAGGTGTGCTCTTTAGGATAATTTATGAACGCGTTCGCGAAAAACTCCATCAGCGCGCTTGTTTAATTAATTATTAATTCGTATGCGGATTGCCGTTGTTTTAATAACGCACGCGCCAGGCGTAGGTCAAAGGTGGCATTTGTTGGTTCAGCGATTTGTTGATGCGCGCATCTTCGCCAAAGCAAATTTCCGATCGCAACGGATTGTGTGTAGGCCGCAAATTAAACGTTGCATGCGTTCACCACGCCTCCGTTCCATAAGTATTTAATTACGCATATTAATTCTCATGGTGCTTTATTGCAATGGCACTTTGCGGCGGATGCATAATTTGCATAATTCTTATCGAGAGGGTACCACCACGATATGCTTGCTAGTTTTAAATTAAGAATTCCCTCTTTTTCGTGCAGTTATATAATTTTCAAGTATTAATATGCACAAACTCTAAATAAACAATCAACTGAGTGTTCTCATTGTGGAATGCTTATACACGATGACACAATCGGTCATAGTGCACCAAATTTTTCTTTTTTGACCGCGTCTGATCTCGTTACTCATCGCGTAGTTTTCGAATCGGTAGACAAAACGGTGGATCGTCGGGCAGTGATAAAGCGATGTGAAACGCGAGCTTATCGGGGCGAGCACATCGCCGCCACCCACGTAAATAAAACATGTCGTGCCTCTTGTACCGCGAGAAAAAAGCAGCGAATGTGTACACACCGCGTACAAGTGATAAAATCACTACTTCGATAATCATAAAATTGAATGTGCTTCTTGTCTTCAGCGAACACCTGCGTTTAATTATGTCGAGCATCGCGACGTAAAGATTTTTCAAAACTACTGCCACTCGTTGCTCGTAGGTGCTCCAGCGAGTCTTGATAACAATAGAAGACCTTTATGAGTAGTTTGCATTCTTTATGAATCATGAATGAGCTCGTGCTTTTTGTCGAAAACCTTTGGTGTATGGTTCATCTTCGAATGGATGGCATGTTGTTCTTCAGGAACAACTCGTTAACATGCACCTATCGCGCATACATATCGTACCAGCGAGTTGGATGCTTCAGGTGAGAAGACACACGGTAGGATATTTTATGAATGAATCCCATTGCGTTACGTTTCGTTGAATGAAAAGGTAATCACATTATATTCACGCGTTTATGTCATTTGTAGTTAGCTTCATTGAATTAGCCCACTGAATGGATAATCTTTTGTGCGAGAGCGGCCAATTGCTAATAGCGTAAAGATAATCTAATTTGCAATTTAAATATTCATTAAAAATTGAGTCATAAAAGATGTCTGCGAGTAAACTGAAAACAAAACAAATATGTATAAGTTTTTTTTTAGATGTTGCACTGACTGGATATAGCGTGACATGCTCGAGGGCTAGAACTAAATTACAGGGTTGCACTGACTAATTGAAACTTATTGAATAGCGGGCACCTCTCGGTATGCCTCCGTTAACAACTGCTCACTGATTTCATTCGCTTATTTTCCTTGCTATAAGCTTAGGAAGACAATTTCCAGCGACAGAAAGTGAGTGCGTGTGCATCGGCGCTTTTCCTTTGAACGCGCAGTTTCCAGTTTTCGTGTTCTTTTTGCTGTTTGTCGGCTTCGCTTGCCGCCACCGCAAACTTCAAGCAGACAACCGTGTCTGCATTCAATTATCCTTCTACTAGCGTCATTAATATTTCAGAAATGTGATGTGTTTTGACACTTGATGAGAAAATTTATGAAATTTACGTATGTGAGGAAACCCAAAACGGAAAACACTCTACCCGAAGAAATTGGTACGCAATTTGATAATTTCGCCAACATTTAATAGAATATTAGAGGACGAAATTCGTTTGCGTGTTGCTGGCCTATTTACTCGGAGCAGCAAGGTGAATTTTTTTCTCGCGAATCTTTCACAATGCGCATTTTGCTGGAAGGAAGTTGAAGTCTTGCAAGAAAGGGCGAGCTGCGTAATTAATAATTCTCTCACCGCTAATTACCGCAGCTATTAGGCGGTTCCCTTTATAATTACCTAGGCTCTGCAGCAGCTAGGCAGGCGGCAGCCAACGCAAACCACCAAGCATTGCGCCCGACCAAAGTAATTAAGTATCATTAATTATCGCCAGTTATAATATTCGAACATAGCGGAGTGGCATCACCGTCATCAACGTGGCCGAATGTGATGCGCCTTGAAAGCAGCATGCGCGCCCTTCGCGTTCCCGTAGAACATCATCAAATGATCTTTTACAGCTCATTTGCATTTTAGAATTGCCGAGCGAATGCGCGAATCCATCTTCGCATCATAACCCACGCATTCGAATCGCTTTTTGTTTTCGCTACGACACCCCACGCGTTGATTTTCGACGATTATATAGGATTTTCAGTAGCGCACGTAATCCAACTCTTAATAACTTTGCACCCTTTTGCGTTCCTACACTAATAGATAATGATAATGTCACCTTACTGCAAGAGGTAAACATTACTTTTGTGTTTCATTGTAAACGCACGCGTAAAGAATGTAGGGTATTTTCTCATTACGGTGGTCGCAGAAGGGGGAAATTTTAATTTAAATGGACTTAGTACAAATTAATAACATTTTAACAGAGGTAAAAGAGCTGGCCTGATATGGGCGCATATTTATTGGGTCATCTGTAATTCGCATTTTAATAAATATCACCTTCACGCTTTATTGTGTGTTCGCTTTGGCGTTAAACGCCCAATGCAAGCTCTGAACTCGATGCGCTCGGTTCGATCAACCGTACGAGATGAAGGTGCGACACTATTTTTAATTAGAATGGCGACGGGGTGCTTCGACACCTGCAGGGTGTTTGAAATGCAGCCGCGCGCATGCCAATGATCATGGTCGATGCTTCTTTATTGTACTTTTATTTCATTTTTCCAATTTAATATTATATTGCTTCGTCGCTGCTGCCCATATAAACGTATGGCATGCCTGCCACCACTTTAAACTATCAATCAGGCATCGGCTGCTTGCTCACGCATTCCCGTTGAAGTTTTAATATTCAAAAATTATTAATGGATGTTAACACCAAATTCCATTAATTATTTATGTCTAATGATTATTAATCTAATGAACCATGCACATTTTTTACATACTTTTCCATTCTGATATTAATTTTGGGAAATTGGGATTATATGTATAGATAGACATATAATATTCTCGTCATTGTTACTTATAAAAGTAGTATAATTATATTTGCAACAATTTTTAAGATTAAGTTATCAGTCGTATGCGCCGCCACCACAAATATTTAGTACTGAATTTAAATTCCAAATATTTTCAGATTGGCTGCAGGTGACAATGCAATATTACTGTGACCTCTGCTACATATAACTTCTTAATCCTGTTATAATTTGATTACATTCTACATACAAAAGAGTTAAAACAATACAATCAAAGCTGATGGAAATGCACTAGAATCATATCGCGTCATATTCGCGTTTAATTATGTGCAGTTGGGACATTCAATAGCAAATTTTGTCCAGTTGGAAGATACGAGACCTGTCTCGATCGCGATAACTGATAAGCGATGTCTTCGGCTGCTTCAATACGACGCAATTCAACCAAGCCCTCACCGGCATCTCCAAACGCTTTTGCTAAAAGAATAGCGGCTTGTGCATCACCTTCAGCGGACACAACAGTCGCTTTTTTAGTTTGCTCTGCTTTCTCTACCAAGAATCGCGCCTTCTCAGCATCTTGCTGTGCAACTTGCTTCAATTCAACAGCCTGTGTAAATTCTTTGCCAAACGTTAAATGCGTGATTGAAATGTCATCCAGAATAACTCCAAATTGCGCTGCTCTCTCTGTAAGATCATTGCTAACGCGTTGAGATACCAAATCACGTTGAGTGATCAATTCTCCAGCATCAAACTGAGCAACAACAGCCTTGAGTACTTCAGTAGTAATCGATGGGAGAACTCTCTCTTCATAATCCTGACCTAATATTGTGTAGATTTTAGGTAACTGATCAGGCATGGGTCTGAAGAGAATACGCAATGTGATGTTAACATTTTGCAAATCTAGATAAACACAAGTTACATTATGAACTCCCAAACATTTTGCAAGTAATATACCTTTGCTTCCAGTAATTACTGGCACATTTCTAGGGCGTGATCTAACATCAAAAATGATAGGCCTTTGCACCCATGGAATGAAGAAATGTGTGCCTTCACCAGATACTAGATTCTTAATGCCTGTGAACCTGTCAAAGATAACAGCTCGATGACCTCCATCCACTGTAAGTGCTTTGGTTAAAGAACTGTTAATACCAATCTCACACACCTTACCATTATATAATGCAGAATTCACTACACCACCAGCTAAAGCAATTCCCAGGCCAATTTGACCAATCCTGTTAAATACCTGTGCTGCAGACATTATCAGAACTGAAAAATATCACATTTTGGTTGCGCAATTTAAGGTTAACAATCATAAAGTAATTAAATTTGCCGCGATATGAGCTTATGCATTTAGCAGCTACTATCAGACCCTACCTTATTTGACACCAAAGAGTATAAGCGACCACAATTTATAACAAATTCAATACGGGTAAAGAAAATAATGCGAAAACCCGGTGTTACCACGCGAGACAAGACCGTCCAATTAGAAATGGCTGACAGCAGCAGAACAAGTAACGCTGGCTGCCTAAATGCTACAACTGATTTCTTAATAGGCGGCACTGCTACCGGTCCATTTAAACAGGGTCTTTAAATATTTAAAATATCGAACTTATACGAACACATATGAACAAACCGAAATTACGTGAATATGGTTTAATGTAGATGAATGAACAATCTTAATTATGCAAAGTAGAGCATGCATTCCCTGTGGTTTTTCTTTATATGTAAAATGTAATAAAACTATGTTATAAAAACTTAAAAGCTAAAAATTATTGTAAAATGGAAGGGCAGTAAAAAGTTATCTTTCTCAAATTACTTCAAGGTTCAAAGAGATCAAGTTCCTCCAACTTGGATTTCTGCTCGGCTGTCTCATCTTGAGCAATCACTAAGGTATGGGAGTAACCCATATTGAGACCTAATACTTTAAGACCAGCCAGTTTGTGTATCTATAAAAATATAGAATTCATAATAACAAAGATGTATCATTTCAGGGCATCAAGCAGATCTTACTTCTTTTGGAGACTGGCTGGACTTATTAATATCTCCAAGTCCAAGCTCACCAAAGCATGGTGAAGATCCCCATGAGATAACACTGTCATCAGCAGCTACAATAGAAGAAGTGAACCCTGATGCAACATGGTGTATATCCCAGCCAGCCAAATCTTGGATAGGTTTGGGGTACATATTGGCTTCGCCTGAACGTTTTGTTTGACCAAACATGTACATCGCGCCAATATCGGTTACCGCCAAACTGCATGTTGAGCCACATTGAATGGAATGTACACCTCTGGATTGTGAATCAAAATACTTTATCAACCTAGGTACCTATAGCATCATGGCATTATTAACTGACAATATTAATTATGTGTAATACTGAATACCATTTCGTCTTTCGGCTCGGCATGACCTAAACGGCCAAATCCGCCAAACCCCCAAGAAAATGCGCGCTTCTTGCCATCGATTGCGACAGTATGATTCTGGCCACAGCTGAAGTCAACAATCTCCGTCACATCAACGGGTGTTACATGCCCATCTTTACTTTTCTCAATATAGATTACAATGCGCTTGGGACTCGTCTGATGATTAAAATCAAGTTTTGTGCTGGTTTTAAAGTATTTACCGTCAGTATTGTGGCCTAACTGACCGTACTCAGGCAATCCAAAGGAATGTAATCCACCTTTTACGTCCAAGATCACTGAAAAATCAGCGCCGCAACCCACCTTTAAGAAAATATTTATTAGCAATTAGCAACCAGGAAAGCCGACAATTTAATTACGTACTTTTACAATCGGTGGCCCACGATAATTAATACGTTTTGGAATTAGGAGTTGTGGCTGTGAATTTCCAATACCACATTGACCAGATTTATTGTCACCACAGGCATAAACAGTGCCAGTATCAGTGAGCAAAAGAGTATGATTCCTGCCACAAGCAGCACTAATCACATTCAGTTCTTGCATGCCATGTACCTCAGTTGGAACATATCCAGTTGCATTGCTGTTTATACCTAATTGACCACATTGATTACGTCCAAATGTTAGTGCTTTTCCATCTTCTGTAATTATTACACTGTGAGCAGAAACACAGCCACTCACAGCATATCGAATCTAAACAAACATGTTAATTAACAAATGATTAACAAAAGTTAATTGATGAAACATTACTTTAAGATTAGTGAACCGATGTGGTACATATAAATTAGGATATGCAGTCTTCACATTTTTACCCGGCTTTCTACCAGTAAGGTCCCAATCTACACAGCCAAAGATTATAAGCTGGCCAGCCGGCTTGATTAACGTCTTTAGCAGTTCTTCTGGCAATTTGGTAGGCTCATCTAACACATCTCCATGTCCAACAATAAGCACTTCATCAGGCTGAGGAGCATTTTCATTATCACTTTGATCACTCAACTCTGAATCAATATCAGATTCTTCCTTCTTTTTTCCACGTTTCGCAGCCGGTTTTTTTGTAGGCGGTTGTTTACGTTTAGGCATCGCTAAAGCAACAACAATTTAATTGCGTTAATAAGGATTGGTTTTATATTCCCTTGGGTGGTTCTAGAGGTTAATAGCAAAGCGTTCTTTATGCTTACCTGTTTTCAGATAAACGTTTGTTATAAATAGAAACTTCTGACTTATGTAGCTGGTTCACGTTCGCATAAACTTTCAATTTAATTTATTTTCAAGAGGCCGATCTGAAGGAACTGTAAGCCCAAGTACTGTTAGTGTACTCAAAATGGCTAATCAAACAATAACCGAGCTTTTGGCGCTCTCTTCGCACGCTATGTTGTATTACTGGCTAACGCACTCACATCTATACAGAAGCCGGTGGTTGGAAAAGGAATATGATGAAAGCATTTATATAAAAATAATTTGTTCATATTGACGAATCAATTCATAAAATAAAGTTACGAATAATATATACCTCATTCTCTGTTTTCTGTGGAATACCTTTAATTTTATATAAATGCCTTATGTACTTATGTTTACCGATTATTTAAATAGTGCAGAGATGTGAGCAGAAATAAAATCACTGTTTAGATTTTATTGCTATAAGACGAAAATCAAATTTGAATGTAGCAACAACCCTCCACAGCCTAGTGGTAAGGTCTGTGGTTGTGATCTGCGCATCTCCGGTTCGATCCCCGGGAAAGGCAACTTTAATTTTCGCTTTAAAGTAAATCTGACCGTGTATGGGCAAGATCAAATTTGGCTTTACTAACGCACTCCGTGGCCTAGTGGTTTAGTCCGTGAAAGTGATCTGGGTGTCTCGAGTTCGATCCCCGAGAAATAGTTTTGATTTAAATTTTAAGTTCACAATTCTGAACTATAAGGCAAAGATCAAATTTCGCGGTGACAACAACACTCCATAGTCTAGTGGTCTCGACTATGGATGTGATCTGGGTGTCTCAGGTTCGAATCCTGAGAATAGCGAGTTGAATTTCCGAGTTTTCAATTACTTGTACGCTCGGGGGCCCCAACGGACTTAACTGTAAGTCCAATGGACCCCCGGAGGCGCACAAAGCCCTATTTTTTAATTTTTGAAGTCCGTACGTTATGAGATCGTTTCCAGACAGCCCACCCCAGCCCCGGCATGCTCGGTCGCTGTGCGATCTGCGACTGCCTCCCCATTCCCGATATTCGTTACCAACAGACCTCGGTTTGTGACGTCACCCGGAGACGGTTGCGCCCCCAAACTCGGGAAGTATCGGACTTAAAGTTATTTTCCATTAGTTTTAAATTTTTGTAAAATTTCAGAGCCTGGGATTCGAACCTAGGACCTCACAGTTGGTAAGAAAGTGTTTTACCACTTGCGCTAACAACTGTCTTACTACGAGCGAACTAAAAATTGCATTTTACTGATTCCTATTGCACGAGTGTAATTTTTTAAAATAGATCGCCTGTGGACCACGACTTGAACTTCTAATGCCTGCACCTAAGCCCAGCGCTCTCCCCATTGAGCCACTTACTGCTACGTGTATCGCGAATTAAAACTTGTATTTTAACTAAGCAGATAAACTTGAACAAGGATAGTATTTACAATAACAGGTCACAAATTGGTTACACTTGGAATTTTTATTTGAAAAACAAAATCAGTTCAGGACAGCAATTTTATCGTTAAAATTGCCTTAGCACACAGCCAATTTAAACTGTAATTACGCTACGAATACATTTTCCAGAATGAAAAAGAAAATTAAATGGTGTTATGTACAAAAAAAAGGAATGAATGAAAGAACATAAATTCAATGTTCAGCCAAAGATGGTATGCTCATTATATGATATGCGCTATTAATATAAAGCAGCAAGTGTGAAATCGGAAAGAGCAATTTAGTCAACTTCTTCCATGCGAGAAGCATCTTCAGTCTCGCCTTCAGCTGCAGGAGCATCGCCTGCAGGCAAATCTTCAGTTAACATATCTTCTTCGTCGATGCCAAGACCAAGCTTGATCATTCTATAAATGCGAGAAGCATGTACTTGAGGTTCATCTAAGGTGAATCCAGAGCTCAGCAAAGCAGTTTCAAAGAGCAGGATGACTAAATCCTTGACAGATTTATCATTTTTGTCGACCTCAACCTTTTGGCGCAAATTTTCGACGATGGAATGATCGGGATTGATTTCCAAATGCTTCTTGGCTGCCATGTATCCCATGGTGGATGTATCGCGTAAAGCCTGTGCTTTCATAATACGTTCCATATTGGCAGTCCAACCATACTGTGAGGTGACAATGCAGCATGGTGACTCAACCAAACGGTTGGAGACAACAACCTTCTCAACTTTGTTGTCAAGGATGTTCTTCATGACTTTGCACAAGCCTTCAAACTTGGCCTTATCTTCTTCACGCTTCTTCTTTTCGTCTTCATCTTCTGGCAATTCCAACCCTTCCTTGGTAACAGAAACGAGTTGCTTGCCCTCGTAGTCTTTCATTTGTTGAACAACGTATTCGTCAATGGGCTCAGTCATGTAAATAACTTCGAATCCACGCTTCTTCACTAACTCGACAAATGACGAATTGGAAACTTGCTCCTTTGACTCACCAGTAATGTAATAGATGTGCTTTTGGTTGGGCTTCATGCGGCTTACATACTCCTTCAGAGAGCAAGCTTCATCACCGCTAGCAGATGTTTGATAACGGAGCAAATCAGCGAGTTTCGATCTGTTTTGGGTATCTTCATGGATGCCCAACTTCATGTTCTTTGAGAATTGCTCATAGAACTTCTTGTAGCCGTCCTTATCTTCGGCCAATTCATCGAAGAGCTCCATACATTTCTTCACCAAATTCTTACGGATTACTTTAAGAATCTTATTTTGTTGGAGCATCTCACGAGAAATGTTCAAAGGCAAATCTTCAGAGTCTACAACGCCTTTCATGAAGTTCAAGTACTCAGGAATGAGTTCTTCGCAGTTATCCATGATAAAGACGCGGCGAACATACAATTTAATGTTATTCTTTCTCTTCTTGTTCTCAAAAAGATCGAATGGCACACGACGAGGAACGAAGAGTAGCGCACGGAATTCGAGTTGGCCTTCAACGCTGAAATGCTTGACGGCAAGATGATCTTCCCAATCGTTGGTAAGGGATTTGTAAAACTCGCCATATTCTTCTTGGCTGATATCGTCAGCATTGCGAGTCCAGATTGGCTTTGTCTTATTAAGCTCTTCATCTTCAGTGTACTTTTCCTTGATGGTCTTCTTCTTCTTCTCTTTCTTTTCTTTATCTTCTTCATTATCTTCACCAACATCTTCAAGCTTTGGTTTCGAATCTTCACCTTCTTCAGGAGCTTCTGGCTCATCTTCCTCATCACTTAATTCCTTTTCACGTTCCTTCTGAACCATCAATTTAATTGGGTAACCAATGAATTGAGAGTGCTTCTTTACAATCTCTTTGATCTTGTTCTCCTCCAAGAATTCAGTTTGATCTTCCTTAATATGGAGGATTATCTTGGTACCACGACCCAATGGTTCACCATGATCAGTGCGCACCGTGAAGCTGCCGCCAGCAGAGGACTCCCAGATGTATTGTTCATCATCATTGCTCTTTGAGATGACAGTTACCTTATCAGCGACCAAATAAGCGGAGTAGAAACCAACACCAAATTGTCCAATCATGGAAATATCAGCGCCAGCCTGAAGAGCTTCCATGAATGCCTTGGTGCCTGACTTGGCAATGGTACCCAAATTGTTCACCAAATCAGCCTTGGTCATGCCAATACCAGTATCAATCAATGTAAGTGTTCCTGCATTCTTATCAGGAATGATCTTGATGTACATTTCCTTGCAAGCTTCCAGCTTGGCAGGATTTGTAAGAGATTCATAACGAATTTTATCCAAAGCATCGGACGAGTTAGAAATCAACTCACGAAGGAAAATTTCTTTGTTTGAATAGAAAGTGTTGATGATCAAGCTCATCAATTGAGCGATCTCAGCCTGGAAGGCGAAAGTCTCAACTTCCTGAGTTTCTTCTGGCATCTAAAATTACACAAATATCTTCAAAATTCTGCGAACAATGAGCAAGCATGATGAGCGATAAATATGCCGGCACGTGGTCGGCAAATCAACGCCTCGCTAAATACACATGCCACCGCTAAGATTGTAATATCACCGAATATTTCAATAAAATAGATTCACAGCAATGATAGAGGTAATTTGAAAACATACCTTGGTAAATTGTAGCTTCAAATAAAGTTATAAATGTATTACAATCACTGACTTTTCGCCTCGCACTAGCGACAGTTACACACGCCTGCTTGTTTTCAATTGATTCCACGAGCAAACACACGCCGGCTTATATAGCCTACTGTGTTCTAGAACGTTCCAGAATGTTCTAGAATGTATTGAACTGGGGAAACCGAGCATCAGAGAAGGATCCAAGCATACAAATTTCCGGCTAAAAGCAGAGGGAAATTCAAACAAATCAACATGTGCCATGGAAACTATTCTATCTACGTTATTATAATCACATTAATTAATAAATCTAGTACTCCACGAGATATGAAACATGAAGAAATCTTATATGAATTATTTGTATTTCTTTTTATAAATGAAATTTAAAATAATACTACTTCAAATACTTTAAACGATTGCAATAAGAATAATGGTCTATATATTTTCTAATTCTCTTCTCTCAATCATTACTTTTCGGTAATAAGAATTTACAGAATGAATTTTAGGAAATTAATTGTAAATTTAATGAGATATCTAAAACATATTAATAATACTAATTCCGGAATTTATCAAAAAGTAAGATTCCAAAAATTCGTCTGGAATTGCAAACTCATTTATCATTGCCTGCAAATTATTTAAATAAAATCAGTAAAATCCACATGATTTAGCAATTTTTGCCGACGTTTCTAATATAAATTTATGTTAATTTTAAATGGAAGCTTATAAACCATAAATTGGCAATATAATTAATATATTTATAATTAATAAACTAAGAAAATCAGACGCATTTGTAATTCCATAAGATTTCTAGAAAATGAATAAATATTCTAGAACTCTCAGTCTAAACGCGAAGGTCAATCAATCATTTAAGCCTCAAACATGTTTCCACGTGCGATTGTTAGCAGAGACCCCGATATTTTATGATGAAACCGAATTGAAACGAGGGGCTACATGGTTGAGGACTCGTGCTGTTGTGAAGCGAGTTCACTAAATTCATGCTTAACTTAGCTAGTATTCCAACCTAGGTATATTCATTTTGATTCTGGTCAATTCGGCTTTAAAAACCGTTAAAATTGTTTTAGTGTTGTGTTAATAACACGCTAAATTTTGTACGAAATTATGGCTGCTCAAGCATCTAAATCAGCTATTACACTTCGGGGTTCTGCCGAGATTCTATGTGAATATTTAGGTGTGTTGTTTGTTAATTATTACACCAATTTTCTATTATTACAAAATATTTTTTTTCAGATTTTGGTATTAATTCCATACTGTTTCAACGTGGATTATATCCCCCTGATGAATTTAAACCAGTTGAGAACTATGGATTGACAATCTTGATGACCCAAAACAAGAAAATCAAGGAATTTTTGTCTGTTACACTTATGCAATTACAAGGTATCTTATTCCTACTAAATGTAGGTTTGAATCTGATGTATCTAATTTTATTTACAGAATGGCTCATTAAAAGAATTGTTGACAAAGTTGCTTTAATAATTACAAATGTTCGAACCCTTGAAGTAATGGAAAGATGGGACTTTAAAGTGGAATATGAAGGCAATCCCAATGAGGAAGGTGGTCAAAAATCTGATAAACCATTAAAGCAAATTAAAACTGAAATTAGAGATGTATTAAAGCAAATTGCATCATCAGTAGCTTACCTACCATTATTGGATTGCTTATGTAGTTTTGACATTCAGATTTATACAAGTAAAGATATGGAATTACCTAAAGAATGGGCAGATGCTACTCCAGCAAATATAAAAAATGCTCAAAATGTGAAGATGAGATCATTCAGCACAAATATTCATAAAATGGAGACAATGGTTACCTACCGAAATGAAGATTGATGTTAGAGATGTGCTTTTAGTTGTAAAAGCCACTAATATTGTGATAACATTTTATCCAGCATTAATATTTAATTACTTGTGTAAATTATATTAATTCTTTTTCATAATAAAAATAACTATATTTTACTGTATGTTATTTAATGATTCAGCAAGCCTACTCTCTGAAAAGAAAAATCTAGTTAGTATACGTGTTTATCTAATTGATTAAACTTACGTCTTATAATAGCAGGATTCTTTAGATCAGTGCAGTATTTGGCTAATATGTAAAATAATATTGTTATCACAAAAACTGCAACTGTGGATCCTATGAAAATATATTCTGGTTTCCGACGATATTCACAACAGCTTTTACTCCATATACTTCTGGTAACATTCATCTGCAAAAGTGACGCATTTAAAATCTGTAATCCATATTTGTTATCAATTAAAATACCACCTACCAAGTCCACAATATCCATGCACATTCCAATCTTTTCATTTAGGTTGCTTATACTTTTATAGTAATTATCCAAACCAATATACTCATCAACACAGTCAGTACAAAATTGTTTTGGATTACTGTTAGTTTGATTGATACATTGAGTTGTTGCATTTAGCAAAACATTAAACATGTAAACTTGCTCTGATGTGTTATGGATTAACTTATTGTCTACCAATTGGAAACATTCTAAAATTGAAACACCCATGTCATAAAATGTTGTCAGTTATAGTGAGTAGTATAAGTATATACCATAACATTTAGCTCTCTTCCATAATTCCAAACTATTTTTATAAAAATATTCCACAATTTCTAATCGATCCCAATTGATATAGTCATCAATACAGTGTCCACCACTATCAACTTTTGCCTAAAATAATGAAAGACAATATTATTATGCATAATAATAAGCATTAATTTAGTTGATCTCACCTCTGTTATGTTTTTGTAACATTCTTTAATGTTTAGATAAAAATCAATACAAGATTCACATAAAGTAATTGGTCTAGAGTTTTGTATAGCACAAGAAGTGAAATTAGAGATGGCATATGCTAAATTATCTCTGTACATTGTACAGTTGCTATCAGGCCCCAAATTAGGATCACCATTCTCTGTTTGTTGATGAAGATTTTCAGAATTTACACTGAAAGCACTGAGTTAAGTAACTGCATGCTGAACATTTTGTGTTATAAGTTTACCTTTTAAAAAGAAGTAGGCAGAGTATTATGATATTAGACATTGTTCACTAAATAATTATCACACTACATTGCTCAGTTAAACAACAGCTGACAAACTAGTAAATATTTATAACCCATAACTTCAGCTCTGTAAATCATCTGTAAACAGACACATAACCACATAACCTTCGTAATTGATTGAAGTGGTTGAAGTTGTTAGACCCATTGTAGTCTGATATTGATTGCTATAATTACGTATGAATATGATAAATCCGTAATTAAAAGAAATTATTGAATTCAGTTCTGCTGCATAACAATAATGGCGAAAGTAGAAGAAAAAGGCGACGGCAAAACAAGATCAGAAACTGAAGGTAAAAAGATATATCAGTTGAGTCATAATTGTTTTATAATAAAATGTAGATTCAGATGAAAGATTTCAAGAAGATCCTGAGGAAATTTATCGCATCTACAGCGTCCTTTCATATTTTGTTGTGTTGGTGATAATTGGCATTCCGATATGGTGGCAAACAACAAAAGTATATCGAGCACCATTACCCCTTGAGGAAATGTTTGCACTTGATGTTCCTGCAAAGACAATTCGCCCAGATAGTATTCCACTTAGTCTAGAATATGATATATTAGTTACAATTATGAATCCATCAACTTCACTAAAAGTTGTGGTAGATGCTAATGAACTTGCAGCAAATCTTGAGCCATTTATAAATTCCTTATCACCAATTGCAAACTTTACCGTCAAAAGCCAGTGGCTCTATATGACTGACTTGGGATTGATACCAAGACAAGGCAAAGATCATGACTTTATGGTTACTGAAGATGCATTAGCTCATGTGATATCATCACTTGAGAAGAAAACTTGGGCACACATGTCTCCTAGACCATCATTGAATTTGGTATTGTATTTCACACATTGTGAAAAACCATTCCATTTGTATACTCATGACAAAAAGCATGTAGAATCTAATGCATTTCTTAATTTGAGATGGGGTGGCATTATGATCAATAATGCTGATAATCATTCATGTGCTCAAGGTACTTATCGACCTGCGTTAAAACCAATTGTGGATACGTTTTTAACTCAATTGCAAGAATTGATGTACTTGAAAAGTACAAGCAAACCGGATATTCGTCAATTAGAGGAAATGCGCGCCTGGGAGATGGTCCTTTCCGCAAGGCGCACACTTAAATCATTAGCACAGTTGCTAATTGAGATTAACAGCATTGTCATCAGCGATGAAGTGGCCGACAAGATAAAAATTGCTTTATATCAATCCAATGAAGCTGCAACTTATTTGGATAAACACGATATAAGTGAAGGACTTAAAGCTGCAAAGATTGCATATGAGAATGCAGAAGCTGCCTTTAGTGATCCATCATTATTGGCTTTACTGTACTTTCCTGATGATCAAAAGTAGTCAAGATATTTTAATTCTATCGCTGCAATATTAATTCAATCTCGTTTTAGATATGCGGTCTACATACCACTTTTTTTGCCGATAATGATACCAGTTTTCATGTCATTGGTTACCATACAAAAGTGGTGCACACGAAAAAATATCAAAGCTAAAAAGGATTGAGGAAAAACCAGTTTCCAACATAAAATTAAACTTCGGAAGCGTACATTAAAAATGACTTTTATATATAAATTAAATACGCAAAATTGATGTAAATACTAATCTCCTGCACAGGATATCTGCAAAAGTTTTAAATAGTACATCAAGTCAACAAAATGTAATCAATAAATTTTGATAATTAAGAATGTGGTTTTAGTTTCTTAATTAGTTCTCTCTACAGTCCACTATCGGCGAAATTTACGCGTTCTGAAATGTAAATAATTTCACTTGGAGACAATGAGAAATGATTCTCCTTAGTCTTATGCTGCTATAATTACTCGTTGAAGTTTTTGGCGCAATTTTTGTCAAACACAATACGACTGCAATCAAAGTTGAGCGTTGTATTTTTACTAATCAATCTTAACAGCTCCGTAAATTTTTCGTATAAATGCGTATGCAGCAAAGAAACCAATCGTACCAGTGAGCAGCCAAAATGTTAGAACCATTAAACCTGTGTATCCTACATACAGTAGGATTGGAATAAATTCAGTGATTTCCAATTTTGTGAAGAAATAAAACATCGAATAGAGCAGTATATATACAGCTGAGCCTCCAGAGACAATAAAACTTCTCCACCACCAATGGTAGTCCTAAAATATCAATATTATTGGCAGGAATCATAGATATTAACAATTACACTGACCTCTCCGCATAATTGGAAATAAACCATTACAATCGAAATTTGTGAACACGAAATAACTAAAATAATAAATACAAGAAATAGAAAGCCAAAGAGATAGTAAAATTGATTCTCCCAGATCGCAGTGAAAATGAAGAACAATTCAATGAAGACTGCACCAAACGGTAAAATACCAGCCATTAGAGTGCTAAAACAAAAATATTTAGAACGTAACTTCATTAACAAGTATTATCTATTACCATAATATTGGATTCATATACCAATGTTGTTCGGGTACTTGACGAGGAATTTGATTTGTTCGTACCGGATGCTGATATGGTTGTTTCCGATATCCAAAATAATATCCGAGATAAACCAGTGGTAACGAAATACAGAACCACATGGTAAGCAAATACAACATCCACGAAAAAGGTACAGCGCCGCTACTTGCTTTGCCCCAAATGAAGAAATTCAAGAAGAATCCCGTTGTTGCAACAATGCCAGGGAAGAGGGTAGCTGTGAGGAACGCGGCACGTTTCCATTCACGACCCTTCATTGTTTTATACAATCGTGCCGAAAAATAGCCAGCAATTAATCCCATAAAAACATACAAAAACACGGCAGCCGTCATTAAAGCACCTCTAGACGCGGGTGATAACATTCCCAACATTGCAAAAACTGAAAACCCAGAGACCAGAGTCATAAAGTGACAACCGCTAAAAGTTCGATACTTACAGATAGTTATGAGAGACATGAAAAATATTTGAATACCGGAACCAATTACAGCTGCAAACAATCGTGAATTTCTTGGAGGACGGAATACATCTCCATGTACCAACTTCCAGCCAGTTTCTTCTATGGGTTCATCCATAATTTCATCTGCATTATAACGTGCAATATCCTTCCGCAAAGTTCGAATAAGTATCATAGTTAAAATACCAGACAAAAAGAAGATAACAACAAGTGAATTAATTATTGAAAACCAATGAATTTGTACATCACTCATTGCCAAATAAGTATCCCATCTAGACGCCCAACTAATTTTGGATGGCTCCCATTCAACTTCATATGTAAAGTACAATTTTGTACCTTTTTTATCTACAAGTTGATGTTTTGACGTATCCGCAAATGAACATGTTTTGCCATTGAAATCTAAATCATCATGGTGTACAGATTTTGCCTCAACGTGAAATCCGACAACGCGATACGTATTTCTACAAAAACAATATTTATATGAATTTGCACCAATTTGCCTTTCCATGTAATTAGCGTGTTTACAACTCACGGTTCTGGCTTGTGGTACAACAATATTAATTTTAAATGATTGTTTATGTAACTCTTATCACCCAGGGTCTGGCCCAGTCTATACCCATGTTCAAATTGAACCTCATTTAGATCTGAATTTATTACTGGTGAAGCTGCAGGCAAATTATCAACCAGTCTAAAAAGGAAACCATGTCAACTAATTAAAACAAATTGTTGATGATACATACAAATGAACAAAATATTCATGCTGTATCCTATCAATCACAGTCCTTGATTGACTGGCATCCCAATTAATGGGAGTCTCTGGAGTATTGCATAGCAATGTACAGGGCACATTCTCAGCCATTCTTACTTCATAAGGGGTATTTACTATCCGATCGCCACGTAAAACTTCCCCTAAGTTCTCAGACTTGTAATGAATACCAGCTGATCCATTCTTTGGAACACAGAATGGCAGGCTATAATATTCATAGGGTAACTGTGTATGTATACTCGTCATCTTAACCGCTTTCACATCGATTGATTGACCTTTTTTGAATTCAACCGGTGCAACACCAGGTACATAAAACTGCAGGGATGCGTTGATCCATGATGCTAATAGAAAAAGCACTAAAGAGACCTACAAGTTACAGATTCAAGCGATGATAGCGAAGGAGTTGTAGACGTACCTTATGTGACATTGTATTGACTAAATTAATTTCTTTGCGCACTAATAGCTAGCATACAACCAAGTGCAAAATATTTATTTACGACGATGTCAAACCATTTTTCCAACCAATGGAAATTGACATTCACGCCACGGTACTGTGCGATACAGCAGCGAAAAAATCACGTCAACAAAACGATATTGACCTGGGGATATTCTAGGGTAAGTTAATACTCCAGTTGACTACATCGTGCGAATAAATTTAAATGTTCAAATGATACGCGCGAATAAATAAAATTATTTTTTTGTTGATTAACATTGAAAGTTTGCAGATACGACACGTACGTAGCAAGGAACATCATTTCTGTTTGTAACGTGCTTCAAAGTGAATTGTTCAATTTATGTTAAGTGAAAATGTGTGACCGTCCTTCAGAGGAAAGTTTGAGCACTTATCAGGACGTGCAATTAGGTCCTGACTCAATTACTATTAATGACGACTCCAGTGAGAGTTTGGATAGCAAAAGTAATGTACGTATTCATAAATGGAAATACTATTATGATAACTACTGCCAATTTTATTTAGGTAGTTGGATGTGATTTATGCGGAATCAAAGTGACCAGTGTCAACGTTCTACGGAGACATTTAGAGGGTCGGAGACATATAATGCGTGCAGAACGACAAGGTAAGACATTCGACTGCGACCTATGCCAAATTTCTGCAAATAGTCAAAGCCAACTGGACGCCCATCTAAAAAGTAAGCATTGCCAATTCCCAGTATATTGTCGTGTTTACAAATGATTGTTTGCACATAGGTGCTAGACACAGAAATCGACTCTTCCGGAAAGAACATGCACACGAATTCTCGACAAAAGGCATTTGGATAATACTATTCTGCATGGCATGCCTTTTTCTCAATCTGCTATTGCTCTTCAAGCGATTGCTCTAAGCATGTTCAGATAGGATATTTATACAACAGTTGCCTGGAGCGACGTGCATTCATTTGCTAATCTATATTCATTGATAATCATGAAAAATCCAGTCATGCTTATAATCGACATATAGTAATAATTACTCTAAATTAATCTTCTAACAATGTGATCACGAAGTGTAGTTTAATCGTTGCATATCGTTGCGCACGAAAATGCAAAGATTGAGCTGATTTCGTCTCAGTATTTAGTCATCGCAGCGTAGAACATATTTTATTAATTTTAATAAACATATCATCTATTTGCATTAATTCATAGTCACGCATACTATATAGCCGTTAGTGATATATTGTTTGAAGATGCAATGATTTTTCATCGTAATACATTTACCTAACTTTATCAACATTTTTTGATCACGGTGCAATTGTTGCTGTTCGAAAAATGTATGTATTTTTAACGATAGTTAAATTTTTGCATGTCTAATAACGTTAATTGCATGCTTTTCTTTGGTATTTGGTAAATTAAATTATATCTCTCACATTAAGACAGATTATATAAATTATAAGTTAAAATCGTATAAATTATGAAAAATGTTTGTATTTTGAGTGTTTTATAGATGTATTTAATTTAATTATGTTTGTACTATATTATTACATATGCTGGATTTAAATAAATATTATGTAAATATAATATTTTTGACGTGTATTTGCAATAACTGGCCAATTTTACCATTATGTATATTATAAGTGTAATTAAAATGAACCTGCATATATATGCAACCGGCACGATGTATTATAAATATAACCAACAAACAGAAACAAACCATAAGCCGTAAACAGCAGTGAACAGCAGTAAACCACAGTAAACAGTGGTATACCCTGGTTAATGAAGGTGGAGTTTTCTGGTGTCCACAGATTTCAATAAATAACGTTATTATACAACAATAGTTGGCAAAAATGAGGGAAGAAGAAAATGATACAAAAAACCTAATTAAAGGACGTGAAATGCTATACAGATTAATAATTAGGTAAGTGTCAAATGGAACCTTCTGTGATATGAAAATTCTGTAACAAATTATTGTGTTTAGTCAATTGCACTATGATGGCCATCAGGCAATTGCTGCAAATTTAACAAATGCAGTTGTTGTTGAACCTGCTTCTGCACCAAGTGATAGACTTCTTCATCTGATGCTTGCTGGATTAGAGCATGAGCCAGATAGAAAGGAGAGGCCACACAATCCTGGTATTGGCAATAATTCTATTGGTCCTGGTTTAGGTATTGTTTATGAGACAAAATATATCTCAGAACTAATGTTATTTTATAAAAACATTGCAGACTTGGAGTTTGAGACTGATACAACTACACCAGCACCAGAACCAGCTCTTTATGAAACTGCATATGTTACCTCACATAAAGGCAATTGCCGGGCTGGTTGCTTCTCAGCTGATGGTCAATTAATTGCCACTGGTAGTGTGGATGCCAGTATAAAAGTAATTAATAATTAAAATTGTTTGTTCAATACTAGAATAAGCTCTCTCAGATTTTAGATGTGGATAGAATGCTGGCTAAATCAGCGCCTGATGAAATTGACCCTTCAAGAGGGGAGCAACAGGGACATCCAGTAATAAGAACTTTGTATGATCACATGGAGGAAGTAACATGCCTTGAATTTCATCCAAGGGAACCAATTCTGATCTCAGGTTCAAAGGACAATACTTTAAAAATGTTTGACATCTCAAAGGCAAGCGTGAAGAAAGCTTTCAAAACAATTTCGGTAAGTTATTAACGACGACTTTATGTTCACAGATTAACGCAATTATTGTTACAGGAATCAGATGCTATAAAATGCGTTTCATTTCATCCTGGCGGTGATCATATTATCGTTGGGACTCAACATCCTGTAATTCGTTTATACGATGTGAATACGTCTCAGTCATATGTCTGTAGTATCCCATTTCATCAACATACCGGCGCTATTACATCTTTAAAATGGTCCCAAGATGCAAAAATATTTGCATCAGCATCACGCGATGGTAGCATTAAACTATGGGATGGTGTTTCTAATAAATGCATCAATACATTTGGAAAGGCGCATGACGGAATGGAAGTGTGTTCTGTACTATTTTCGAAAAATGGAAAATATCTACTTTCGGCTGGCAAAAATTCTATATGTAAATTATGGGAACTAACAACGAGCAGATGCTTGATAGCATACACTGGAGCGGGAACTACTGGAAAGCAAGAATTCGAAGCTCAGGCTGTATTCAATCATACCGAAGATTATGTACTATTCCCAGATGAAGCTACAACCTCTTTATGTGCATGGAATTCACGCAATGCTTCTCGGAAGCAGTTGATGAGCTTGGGTCATAATGGTGCAGTTCGTTTGATTGCACATTCTCCCATTCACGCAGCATTTTTAACATGTTCTGACGATTATCGTGCCAGATTTTGGTTTCGACGAACACCAACGTTATAAATAAACATATTTAACATATATGTATTAAAGTAATTCATTTTATGGATCATAATAAATTGAGTTGTAATATGTATACTTGGTATTTCATTTCCCGCCTGTTTTTACGCCACCTGTACCATATTCAAATTCAAACTACTTCGTCATTCTAACCTTGTGCGGAATGAAAACGTTGACCGGTGTGCAGATTTTAGTGTTTTTGTTTTGATTAATAGTCAGTGTTTCACAATGGAAGACGTTATCCAATATAATAAAAGCCTTCAGCAGAGACTGCAAGAATACCTAGAAATTTTCAATAATGGCCATTTAGATTCAACTGAGTTAATTAAAAAAGAATGGAGCATGTATTTGCAACACACCCTTGATGAAAAGGGCTGGCGTGCAGTGTGGAAGATTCCCCGTTTAGCTTGTGAAGACTTGGATGTACCATTTCCAACATTGGTTTTGGTTGATATTGAAGACATTGATTTTGAAAATTTGTCTGCTTCTGTTAAGGTTGTAGCAGTGCAAGATGAAACCACTTTGCTTCCTGCTTATAACAATGCACTTTTGTTGAATATATGGCCTCTTAAGAAGCAAAATTATCCTGGTCTTTTCATAGAGACAACTGCAAATGCATTAGATATGTTTAGATTCTTCTATACTCATATTTTTCTACCCTGGGACAATGATGATGATAGTAGCCATTGGTTGGAATCAAATCTTGTAAGTCGTTTACGTTTCTATTATGATATGAAAAACGGTGTAATTCCTCGCCCAATTGCTGAGCATATTAGGGATTTAATTAACGAAGCTCATCGTTTACAAAACCAGCGTGATCAATTACATACACAAATTGCATGTGCTGAAAAGATTCATAATATTGAGTTATACAACACCTTAATAGATGCAACACTTAAAGCAAATGTTGAGCTCATTCAGATTAAGAATGAAATGGTTTTAATGGAAACACCTGCAACCCGTAATATTGTTATCAAAAAGCAAATGCCTGTTGTTAATTCCGAAAAACCCATTGTTTGGATGTTAATTGAAGAGGGAAAAGTGGCTGACTACTTGACTTGTGTGGAACTTTTAAAAGAACAGTATGCAAATGATATAATCAAAGTTAATTCATCATTGGAATACATACTAGAGAATATGAAATCAACAGACACAATTGTGTTAAATAAATCACGTCATGTAATTAATGCTACAAGCGGCCTTGAATCTGGTGGTATGGTCAAAGGGATCTTTGGAAGAGAACAGACGACATTGGCCTTTACAAGACATGATACAATGCTGGATTTCAAAGGAAACGTAACGATTGAAAATATTACTATTAATGTCACCGTTGCTAGTCATGGAATATTGGTTCGTTCGGGGAAAACTGTTTTAAAAAATTGCGCCTTGATTGGCGATTCCGCGTTCCTCAAACATCAGGGTATTGTTGTTTTGCCCGGATCACAATTAGAACTAATTGATTGCGACTTAAGTGGATTCCATACTGCAATTGAAGGGAGGCCAAATAGCTCGATTTATATGAAAAACTGCAGCATTACTGGGGCCACAATTGGTGTGTCCCTTTTAGATGGATCTCATTTTAAAGTGGATGACAGCAAGATAGAGGATTGCCATCATTATGGCCTTTGCGTCGAGACTTCTACTGCTGTTAGCGCATCAGGGGACTTTAAACTTCTTGAAATGTGAGTAAAATTAATGAAAACCAATTGAAAATGTAATTGTTCGTATAGTATTCCAGAAATTGTACTAAAGGATTTAAGAGGTGTTAATAATGGGGCTGGCAATGTCAACATAAAATCCAAACAATTGGATTCTCCTGAAATCGGCTTTAAGCGCAAAAGCTCATCGTCTGAATCGTCAGACGAAATGAATTCTTCAGAAAATGAGCTCAATGATACTGTCATCGAAAATACAGTTCATAAACCACTTCGCCAATCAGTTACGAATAAGCGTGCTGAATAAAAATGGTTTCACTAGTAACGATTGAAATAACTGGGTCATAAGCAAACCTAGTTTCTTCCCGTTTTCAATCATATAGTTGATATTTTATATTAATAAGTGTGTTTCTGAAATACGTTTAAAATTCGTTTTATAAATACTTAATTCTGCGGTATATATTAGATTTAATGTATGTTTAAACTTTTTGATTGTTTCATTAAAATTAAACGCCGCCACCGCTGCGTTCTACTGTAATCTTCTTTTTGAGCATTTCCTTTTCATGCTTCTCCTCTTCGAGTTCGGCCATACGAGCGAACCGTGAGTAAGCAATGTGCCCCGACTTAATAGCTGACATCATCTAAAATGAAATTATATAAACATGGGCGTTTAAAACTTTCAGAATACATGCAATCAATGTGAATAAATGAAAATAAATGGTGCTAAATAGACATGCGAGAGCATTGATGTGGCGTTTACACAAAAAACAAGACAAGTCAGTGTTAAGATTTTCATGCATAACGTCTGACCTGCAAGTATTCGTCGAGTTCGACTTGACCATTCATGTTAGAATCGATCTCTCGCAATATCTCGTGTAGTTCCTCGCCAGGAACTTCCTTCTCACCATGTATCTACAATGAATGAAATCCATGAACAATCTGATTTGCTTTTACTCACTTGCAGGAAATCAGGCAGGTTTAATTGTCCATTGTATTGCGTATCGAGGTCAGAAAGTAATGCGTGCAGATCTCTGTCATCTAACTTAATTCCTACGTGCTGATCGTTTGTAAGTGTAAAATAAAATCATTAAATTAAATGTAATAAATCAAAGTGTAGCATAAGTATTGTTTGCAGTTGATGATGAAACTAATTATGATAAATAAATGCTATTATACCTTAAGACTTCTGCGTATATCATTTATTGATACGTAGCCTTTTCGATCTTTATCAATGATTTGGAAGCGTTTGATATATGTTTGAATTTCATTTTTGCTGAGATTAATTGGAATGCGCTCTCTGCTAGCGCGATTTACCATTTGACCCATTTCGTATTGTAAGAACTCGGTTGCTTCTTTATGCTGTTTTTTCTTTTCGGCTTAAACATGACTTAAAATGACATATTTGAATTTAAAATTTATTGGTGCGTTTACCTTCTGACCAATTAAGTTCTTCAGCCATAATATCTATGATAAATGGTAGAGCTTCTTGGGCGGCTTGGACATTCAAAAATGCCAAGCGCAACCTTCTTGCAATCATATCAATTGCGGTCATTGCATATTCTCTGACCCCGTAACGAATTTCCGCATCAATGTATGGAAACTCCGGGTGAACTTTATTTCCAATGATTGGCCAACGTTTGCCTAAACAATTGCTTGTGTAATATCTTGATATAACTTGAGTTGTGATAAGTTACCGGTAATTGATGCAAGTTTAGCCACTGCAAAAGCGCGATCACCATAGGATGCAGACAAATGAAGTGCTACTTCACTTTCTAAGCCAAAATCTTGGACTAAGCGAATATACATGGTGGGTGACCATCCATGAGCGCCTTCCATAAGAAGTCCGTCCGTTTGGCAGACATCAACTGGTGGTTTCAAATCGCACGCATTAATTGCTGTATCAATTGTTTCTTCTGCCATTGCACGATAGGTAGTCCATTTACCACCGGCAATTGTGATTAAATTAGAATCACTAACATGCACAATATGATTGCGTGCGAGAGATTGCGTGTCGGGTTTGTTTGGGTCCGATACAAGAGGACGAATGCCGCTCCATGCAGAAAGTACATCACCTCTCCTAACTGTAAAAATCCTTAGTATTTGAAGTATAATACCTCACAAAATTACCTTCAACATCAGGATTAAGATAATTTTTAACTTCTTCTAAAATAAACATGATCTCATCTTCAGTTGGTTTAGGATTATGCGTAACTTGGCAAGGAAGATCTGTAGTTCCAGCAATAGTATTCTTTTGCCAAGGAAGAAAGAAAATTACACGGCCATCACTTGTGGAAGGATCAAGGAGGCCCATCTGCTCAGGACTATAATATCCAGGCAGAACAATATGAACACCGCTACTAGGTGAGCATATTTTCTTAACGGTTGGTTGATCCATTTGTCTAATACTATCAGTAAATGGTCCAGTAGCATTAATTACACATTTAGCGGGTATACTCCACTCCTTTCGAGTGATTTCGTCTCGTACATGAACTCCGCAAATTTTCATTTTTCCCTCAGCATTTTTTTCTTTCATTAACCCCGTTACTTTAACATGGTTCGCAACAGTCGCACCGTGACGCGTTGCTGTTAGGGCAATAGCCAGATTCATCCTTGCGTCATCCTGTTGTCCTACGATACAGATCATTTAAAAATAATGATTAAATGGTCAAGGCGAGTGTTGACATCATGCGTACCGTCATAGTAAACTATCGCACCGCATAGCTTGTCACCACGCAACATGGGAAACAATTCCAGAGCGTTTTTCTTTGATAAGAGATAAGACCCTCGCACTGTTTTGGTTCCGGCTACCAAATCGTACATTTTGATACCGAACCAATAATAAGGAACTTGCCACCATCTATAAAAATATCAAATAATATCTTCGCATATGAAAAGCAACTTTAAATTGCCGTTGTATTTATCATTCATTATGAAAATAAATACGATAGCATAATTATAGTAAATATCCATACAGTAATTAATTTTCCAATAAATCGCATTTATGTATGCATTATGAAACATATCAGCAACACATGCCGACGATAATAATTTTTATGAATGGAATAAACGCATATGCAAAGTCTATATTAGCATTGTTGATAAGCGCATAAAATAATATTCCAGACGCATTTGTATTTAAAATGAATCATCTCGCCGACAATTATTGGTATGAAATTTGATTGTAAAGCAATAAAACCGCAAGTTTGAGATTAAAACGTACCGATATACGTATACTCACTGATAAACAGGTAACATAATGGGCAACGGTTGTGCAAGATGTGGAGCTGCATGTAGCATGGAAGCGCGCTCATTAAGAGCCTCTTTGACCATTTTATATTGCTCGTAATCCAGTTGCATAATAGCTTTTTGCAAATAGCGCACACCGCCATGGATCAATTTGGTGCTGCGGCTGGAAGTACCTGACGCAAAATCATCACCTTCGATAAGCGCAGTTTTTAAGCCTCTGGTTACTGAGTCTAAAGCGCATCCTGCTCCTGTAGCACCTCCGCCAATAATGAGAACATCAAAACCTTCAGTTTGTAGTGACTTTATTTGATCGTCGCGTTTTGGCAGTGGTCGTTTGCGACGTTTTTGTTGTTGTTGCGCATTTACTGTAGCCCACTTATATTAACAAATATGTTTTGATTTAGTAAGACAATAATTGATGATTACAAGCAAGATAAAACTTACTCTTGCATCTGGTGTATCCCTGAGAAATAAGTAACTAGTCAAACCAGCGCCAAAAGTACCAGCGAGGCCAGCAATCGCTAATTTTCTTAATCGAC
Source organism: Aleochara curtula (assembly GCA_963978815.1). Lineage (NCBI taxonomy): Eukaryota > Metazoa > Arthropoda > Insecta > Coleoptera > Staphylinidae > Aleochara > Aleochara curtula. The sequence goes on from OZ022219.1 coordinate 2,191,586, forward strand.
TCGCCATTGTGCTGGTAAAGTATTTATTTTACTATGACTGATTACTGTAATGAAACAATGAATAGGTGAGTATCATCACTAATGACTAATATACTGTAACTACACACATAATTGCTTTAGCTCAGTGGGAAGCAGACGTGTAAATATTTCATGAGGAACTCGCGATAATTTTTCAATTGAATTTCTCAACGTGCTATGATCACTGCTATATTATTAAATGCGTAATGGCAATTTAAGTCGTAAAATTTATCTGGATAGCAAAAGATAAAACATTATAATAAATATCTAAAAAAAAATATTGATCATATTTTTCAGGTGGCATTAAGTAACTAATTGTTATTATTTATTGGAAATACCAGCGATAGCTGTTGCTCATCTCTATGAGTATATAGAAGCTAATTTTTGCAAGTATGTGATTCCATGAACTTGAAAACAAAATTACGTGATAAAACACAATGAATTCATAGCACGAGCAACAAGTGTGATTTGAATAGTGATTAAATTATTCAACTAATAAAAATCTATAAGTGGGTCACGGTTAATACAATTCTCACTTGCACTTTCCACTTTGTCTTATGTGTCAAAATCCAATATCTATTAAAAAACTACTACGTTATTAATAAAATTTTCACTGAGTGAAGAAAACTAAGTAAAGTATGACTTTATGTAAAAACTACCTGTAGACACATCAGAAGGACACGTCGGACAATTAAAGGACGTACCTTGTGCGATCTATACAATTAGTTGCATAATATTCCCAGTGGTTTTTCCACGTAGAAACACAATAATAAATAATTCTCATAGGTTTTTAATTTCACTACAACAGGTTTTAAGTTTTGAGAACTTTTGCCTGCAACTATTTTTATACGCGCTCATAAATTTATGTATTGCCCTCTTTTACTGCAAACACACACGTCGCAACTTCGCGATGAACTGCTTGAATTTTAAATAAATTGCAAATAAATACGCATTGTGCTTCGCAACAATATCTCCAAAGTAATTATGAGGCTTGAGGTTCACTTATAAACGCGCTATTTCATGTTTAACTATCCAGTCCCACGGCGCGTATTCTACGCTATTGCCATTGCATCATCAATACACAGAGTACAACGCACAAAAATGTTTATCTAACTCGCAAGCCGAAACAAAACCATTTATATTCCATTCATGCAGGTAGCGAGCAAAGTCATGGAAAATAGTGATATTTCAAGGTGAAATGATCACCTCTATGCATTAACAAGTGCTTAACTTGCAATTAAAATACTATTACACCCAAAATTGAGGTGATTTAAAATCAAGTTTCCGCGCTTCAATATATTTTAACTATTAGCTGCAGTGTGGTGAGGTTAGATTTTATAATCCTTAAAGGGCAAGATTATATATGGAATTTTACGCAATGGAATTGTCTGGGAATAATCACGCATTACATGGCTATTTAATAATGAATTTCTGCTCATTCCAACTCCAACCAGTGTGGTAAAGTAAATGCATTTTCAACTGCTTCGGTTACAATTAGAAGAAATAGAACTCAACATGGAAAATTGAGAATTTACTTACATTATTAATGCATGCTGAAACTGATGCACTTTACTGCTGCAAAATTTGAGTGGTGTCTCATTCACTACTGGATATTGTTCTAATAGATATAGCTTTAGCTCCTCTGTTTTCATATGATGCCTTGTGACAATATCATACTGATTGCATGTGATGTTGGCAAATATTCAACTAGTGGCAGTTTTCCTCCTGCTTCAATACATTGCTTGTTGCCATGCTATTGTAGGTGCTCCACAAATAGATTGTGTTGTATAAACACTATGATCTTTATTGGAGTACTAGACTGCCTATAAAATTATAAACCACCTTATCAAATGATTATTACTTTAATTGTTGTTTTTTCTGATTTGCGATGCAATCCTTTAAACAGCATATTTCTTTTTATTATATGTAAATGATTTCTTGGAACTAATTGTAATTATTCAATAAAAATTAAATATCTGAAAGGTTGAAAATCATAAGACTAAGACAAAATTATTCCTTGTAGTATGAGGTGATAATGGAAGCTAGTATTTTTTCAGTGCTTTTCTTATCAATGCCAAGCGCTGTTTATGTGATTCTGTTGTAAGACTGCGCTTATATGGTCTGAGTTCATCTGTGCCTAAACCAGGTGCCCACATATTGTAATTGCGATCTGCAAAACATTGATATGTAATTTTAAGAATAACACTAGTGCCCTGGAACTCAGGATTGTATTCATACTTATAAACATTTGGACATCTTTAACTTCAATGGTTTTTACATGCCTATGCTTTGCAATTATACTTGCTCCATTAATTACTCTGTCAACAAAGTCATCCATATACCCCAAAAGGATCTCCTCTACTTCCTCTTCCATGTATATGTTTGGATCAATGTCTCTAACCAAATCTGACATTCTTGTTTTCGACAAAACCTATGATAACAAGTTTAGAAATATAATCAAAAACCCAAAAGACTGGTAAAATACCTGTATTGAATCAGATGCTGAGGCAGCTGAATTCAATGAGTTACTGGCATTGTGCATTTTTGCAGAACCTGAAGGTGTTTGATGTTGCATGTTTTGGTTGGATGCAGGCAAAGATGAGCCTGATTGTACATTTACCACAGTTGATATAGGCATTAAATCCATGTCCTTTTCACTGCTAAATGTCTGTTGTTAATATGTGTTGAGAGCTTTTACAAGGGTCAATATTATTTGCCACAGATGTTAATTACTGGGAGTGTTTGATTGAACACGACTGTCTGGGGATGTTGGGAGATAATATTTGCTAACTTTGTCATGTACATTTCACTAAATCTTCAACTCTTATTGTGTTATCACCACTTATCACTACGAAGCACCATCAAAACAAACGTTCTACTGTGTTGCACTATGCTAGGTTAAATTTGCTTACGTTTGACAGTGGGAGCTGGTGGCAATCAGACTAACTTTGTTAGTTTTCGAAGAATATTATAGGTGGCACATGTACCTTTCAGTTCATAATTTGAATTTAAATGTTAAATATGAACAATCAATTATTTTCAAATATTTAAAGTATGTCATAAAATTAAACTCATAAATTTGGTTTCAGATAACAGGGTTCTACTTGTTGCTACAGAAAATTGTAAGTTTAGTTCTTAAATTATAATTTATTTGTAAATTTGATGCAAACTACTGGTAAATTAATTTACGAAAGTAATGATGCTTATGATAAGTAATTGTCGACAGTCTTTTGGAGTATATAATCCATTACAGTTTGATTTTTTAAAAATTGGTAACTACGAAATAAATGTTAGAATATGTATTTTAAAATAAAATTGTATCAAACTGCATGATATTTGGATCAGAATATTATTAGATATTATTAATTCACGCTGTTATATTATATATGATTTAGATACTTATTATGTACGGGTATTTGATAAATATGATGAAGAATTATCACAGAATGTGTTGATTAATTAATTTCTTTCCTAACACTTAGTCAAATAGATCTTGCTACTACTTGTGTGATTTGGTAAGTATTTAACAAATTATCAAAAAATAGTCTAATGTTGCATCTAAGCATCCGTAATAGAATTCTACTTATCTATAATAATTTATCATTGGTACTTCGTCGGATACAATTGGGTTTTCTACATATACATTGTTTCAGGGGCACGTATTATATGTAGTAAGGGTAGGCCGCCATTTGATTAAAACACATTAATTGTCATATTTTCATAGACAAATACATTGATAAGCAATTTGGGGGTTTGCTTAAATTTCAAGTAATACTGCTAATTCATTCTTCTTTTTTGCTTAGAAAATCTTGAAAAATTTCCAATGCTCATAAATTCATGAAAAGATTGTAGCAAATATGTAAGTTTATTAGTTTCGCAAAACATTTAATTGCAATGATTTATGCAATTAAATTCGTTCTTCTATAAATGTTTATTTGTCGCATTCACAAGTCTTTCATGTTTTCTCAATTGAAAGAACTGTTCCTAAAATCTGAATCATTAAGATATGATCAGTAGGTATTTCTGCCTGAACAACGCAATAGCAATTATGATGTACGTATGATATCAGTGGTTTAATATTCGTTAGATTCGCATATTTTATTACCTCATTAATAGATTCGTGGTTTATTCGATTTCTAATTATTTAATCTAAATCATTTATAAGGCTGTTCGTTCGTCATAGACAATAACCGCTTCGTTATCAACGAGCGTATCCGTATCTTTGTGCAAATATTGCGATTTGCTAAGTGCAATTATTGCAGCTTCATCGTTGCGCATTCGATTTTTTCGTTTCTTACTAAAATTTACCTAAAATCAGACGCATTAATAACGATCTTATAGAAAAGTGAAAAATGTACTTTAGCGTATAAATCGTTGAGATCATCTTCGGTTGATAAAGGTCGAGGCTTAGAGCGCACCCAAGCTGGAAGACTGCGCGTTTTAAGCGCATTCGTTGGCGAACCATCTTCCTTGCCGCCAACCTCGTCCAAAACTGCAAACGAGGATTTAATGAATAAAAGCAATCAATGTAATTGGAAGATAATTGATGGCGTACTACTGCTGGATGCGTATTGTCCTTGCGGCGAGAATTCCGAAATCTCCGGCATGGGAATGCCACGTACCGCTCCGTTTGTGCTTGCTGTCACCACGTACCCAATGGGAGCTACGGGTTGGCTTAGCGGCCGCTGTTTGCGCGATAAATTGCTTCCAGGTGGAGGCGGCGGAGGCATAGCGTAATTCAAATGGCGCTGCGCATCTGGCATTAGAGAGGACGAAGGTCCTGGCCCCGGTACGCTGCTACTGCGCGGCACCACCGGGCTGGGGCAAATGCCCGGACAGTGCGTGCACTGCAGATTCGTACTGCTCGGGGAGTACCATTGGGAGCTGTTTGACGGCGTGACGATGCGGTTACTATAGCCCCAGTTAAGTCCTGGTTTGGGCTCTGCGTATACCGCCGCTTGGCTAGGATACGTAGGCGGCAGTTGAGCATTGTGCGGGCTGTCTTTAACGCGGCTACCTGAAGACGTAGACATAAAATAAAACGACTTTTAGATTGCGCATTAAAACTAGATGAAGTAAATAAATGATGGGCTACTATCATTTAGGGCTTGATGAACTGAAAGTTTATGAACCCAGGCCAGAGGAAATTGCTTAATTTCCTAGCATGTCCACTGCGAGACTTCTTCGCTCAGGTTTTTAATTAGCAATATTGCATTCGTACAGGGTGTTTTTCACATGATAATGCCATGATTGGCAATTTGCAAACCGAATTAGGAAATGCAATATTAAAACTTATTTAGCACCCAACATTGCGAAAGTGTTTGCTGGAAACCGTAATTAAATTTCGTTTTCCATTAGTGCCATCATGCCAAGGGTTTAAACGCAAAATCCTCGACGGTTGCAATGAAACTTTCCGTTTAAGATTTGCTGCGCTAGAAACTTGTTGTCGCAAGTGCAACAAACAAGTGCAATTTCTTCTTGGCCAGAGTTAGGGATTTTACTGCGGTAGTCTGGAGTGCTTTTGCATTTCAATGCGCAAGTGCTTCTTAGCCATAAGACTTACAAAAGTGCTTCTCCTTGCGTGGCATAATGCAACAGCGATAGATTATGCACGCGAATATCACGCAAACAACAAATGCCGCCCCGCAGAATACTGCCGCCAAGAGTGGCAATCTATCGCTTGGTACGCGCCAGCCGCCACGTGGTGCCGAAGCAGCTGTCGGTTTAGGCCACATGCTTGCCGTCAGCGTGACCCATTGTTGCTGGAGGACGAGCTCTTTAGGTTGATGTGACCCCTCATCACCTAAAATGATTCGCAATTACTTCAAGAGAAAGACGAGCATAAATTCACTATTGCTAATAGTTTCATGTATTCAACAACTACAAAACAAAAACATTGCTGTATTTGGCAATTGTACTAATGTATGGTAACTTTCACGGATCGCCTAACATTCATTGGAATTGGAACAATTGGGGCGCATGCAGGTGGCTAATGTTCCGGAAAACTCCCAGGATGTTGATGGTTACGTTGGAAGCTGCATTATAATCAACTTGCAAAACAAAAGGACCTATTCTTGCGCCATCAACATGTTATTACTTCCACTAACTCTCTACTGCAATTTTCATTAAGTTCGCAAAGTAAATGCATCACTGTTATTGCAGGAATACTCCATCTTAAAATAAATGTAGTTCCCAAATTTAACAGTCTGGGAATGTTATAATATACGCGCTATTATTTCAAAAATTTCTCATTAATCTCTATAACAAGCCAATAACTTTGACCCATCTTATGGGTTTGTTTTCTTCTTAAAAGAAAATGCCATTTTCGAGGCGCGTGGTTCTGTTAGACAAATGATAAATGCACTTAGTTTTACCTTGCCCGTAATAGCGTGCTAACCAAGTCCTCAAATGAAAGTAAATAAAAGGAAAAGCGTGTTGCAGCTGGTGGAAAAATAATAGAAACGATAGGGAGACAAGAGAGAAGTTTAGATTCGGTTGGTGAGCACGACAAGGAAAAGTTTGGAAGCGAGTGCGGGTAGGAATGATAACAAGCGCTTCCGAAAATGAGAACAAATGATACAACTTGAGCAGGGATCTTTAAGTAATAATTTCAAGTTAGTTGCACCACAACTGCTTTTCTTCTACTATTTTTTACCCGCTCGTTTACATTTTCGTAATAGCTTCATTTAATTTTTTATACTAGATAATTACTTAGAATGCTGAACGAATAATATGAATAATTTTTCTAATTAAAATGTAAACTATTTAAAAATTAGTTAGGTATTTAATTATGTCAATAAATTACGAGTCTAAAGATTGTGGGCGAAGACAAATGGCAATCTGTTTGAGCACCTGATTAAATTTAATGCATTTGCCGAAGTTCGCTATTCAATTCTGAGCGTTAATGCGTTTAAGAACCTTTCGTAATTTCTCATCTTCGCTATCCTAGTTTTCACCGAGTACTTGTACTAAAACTAGTAGAATTTGGTCTCAATTCATCTCAATTCATAGGAACCCCAAGTTATATGCTCTCATCTCAATAAGATTTCTTTCCACCAATGAAAAGGTGAAAGTAACATCAACTTGATTAGAACTATAAAATTATACAAGTTATGAAAAGTCAGCAATTGTGATAATCAAATGTCCTCAAACTGTCGAGGGACATTTAGCTAACCGCACAGTCATCCCTGAGGGTGCAGTGAATGCAAACATAATACACGCACCGTTTGAACAATTCCAATAATAATATGAGATGGTCGAACTTTGCTAACAATGAGCGTCTTCGAGGACAATTCAAGCGGCTAAACCGCCCACACGGAAACCTGGAAGCATAATGTTTCTATGCGTTTCCCGCTCCCCAATTGCTAAAGGTCCTAACGACCGCTTACTTTCCCGATCACCCCCGCCAGCTTTGTTCGTCTGCACTTTAAAATAGCCGGTGGGTCGTACAACGCAAAACCGTGATTTATTCGCCTGCTAGAATTCCAAATTCGAAACTCAAGCGCATGCACGCCTTCGATGTGGGGCATTAAAGGAGCAGGAGCAACCGTATAAAAGTGATTCACTTGCACCTTGCCGGTTTGTGTGTGCTTGGCGCTAGAGGACTACAAAGCATCCTCGTCTCTGACCTTTTGAATGCTTCCTGCTTCGCGCGTTGAGTATTTTAGGATTTCGCCGGGCGATTTTATTAAGAGTTACGACCGCCAATTCGCGTAAGGAGCGGCAACCCGCCCGCAGTTGTAAAATTCAATATTATTCATGCATTCCCCAAACCGCACTCAAACGTTAAATGGGTATTGCAAGAAATCACATTTGGCGGGATATTTTTACCATGTGTATAAAACTCAGAAACAAATAAAAACAAGCCAAAGCAGGGAAATATTCATTAACTTCATAAATAAGTGCGCTTGTTTCTATGTAAATTACCAATACAAAAAAGATTTAATTTAATAAACACAATAAGCCGGTTTATTAAAAAAACACCTGTGCTACCACACGAAAATCAATATTCCAATGGCTTCTTTGCGCAAGAAACTCCAAGAACTTATCGAACAAATGCTCCAAGATGTGGCTACAAAAACAACCAAACAAATAATGTATTCAGAAGCTTCTATTTATTTCTGAATAGGAAATTGCGCTAAAGAAATAAAATTTCAGGCGAGAATTGTATAGAGTTTTGGTTTCAAACGATTTAAATTTTTCTACCACTTAGCGATATATTATCGAGGATACGTTATCAACTACACGTGTATTTATCGCGTGTAAAGAACTTTAGTGCCAACGAGGACTGAGAAGGTTTCACTCGTGCGTTTCCTGTTAAGGAGTGTTTCTTTTAAACTATACGAGTTGATTGCTACTCACTTGGCACTCCACCAGGAATAGCCAACAGTCCTTCGATGTATAAAACAGGTAACAAAATGAGTGTATTCTAGGAGCGTGCGCATGAATTTTAAATTATTTATCAAACCACACACCCCGAAAACTCAATAGCCTCATGGCATGTACAACCATTATGATATACTTCATTCCGGAAGTTTTTATCTTCCGGAGGATAAACATCAACATTTCTTGACTGTTCTCATCTAAGAATACCGCTCATACATGTTTAATATCAGTAAGAATTCGAATAAAAAGTTGTAAAATATGAATGATATATTAAAATATTTATTTTGCGCATTGTTCAAAATGTTGACATCTTGTATAACTGCAGTGTTCGACCAAAATGCGCTTCTTCTAAAAAGAAGGCAAGTGTTTATGGAAACATGCGACGGAATGGAAAGACAACGATGGAGGCGGTGAAACGTGTTTGAAGAATAAATGGCCTATAAGTCGACGCGAATAGAACCGAAGGAATGCACATTTGCGATGTTCGAGTGTGACAAAAACGCTTCACAGAATGGGATGCTCCATAGAAAAACAAGCCATAGGAAGACATGTTCGGCGGTAATAGTTTTGTAAATGGAACGAAAACGTTTGGGATGTTTGTCTGTCAAACACTACGAATTTCTATTTTCGGGAAATGTTTAAAAAATAGAGATAATGAAAATTTAATTCGTATGTCAATGATTTGCATGAAGGATTCAATATTCAATATTGCTAATCACGAAATTAAATGTAATTTAAATAACCCGCATTGCTATCGTGAAAGTAGTAATTAATTTAAAACGTATTCAAATATATAAATGCCAGAGTCACAAAATATATTTAATTAAACAACTCATTATATTGTTAAAAAATGAAATCGAAAGAATACCTCTAGTAAAACCAATATAAAACGTTATTATTTCCAATGCGGCACGTGCGATACTCAATAAATTTATTACGCATTATTTTATCGTAATGACAGCAGAATAATGTGGTGAAACGTAGAAATGTAAGAATGTACTAAATTTGTTAAAGGTTTCGTAAATCTTTGTTTTCATCCAATTTTCAAAGAACGGCTAACGCAGAACTGAGTCGCTTTGGCTTTAAATAATTTGTTTTGTTATATTAAATAAAACTAAAATATTATTAAGAATGAATTTAGCAAAGTATTACGTTCATATAATCATTAAAAACTCATCTGTTGAAATATTCATGCAGATCTGCTGGATGTTCAGTAAAACCACCGGAGTTTTATGTGCATTTTATGCTTTTGCTATACCTGTAAGCATATGTATGTGATGTGCATTCCGGGTATCATTACAAGTTTGTTTAAGTACGTTTGGTTATAGTATATTCCGCGATTACCTACTCTACTAAAACCATCATTTAAATTAATTTTAGAATAACGACTTTACCGATAGGGCGTCTTAACCAATTTAAAGATTTATGAACTTTTAGAAAATATCTGAATTGTCCGTATTCGTAATAATAATTACGAATAATTAGATGAGTCACTCAACCCCCCAAGAACTAGAAATAAAATGCACCCTTGCAGATACTCTATGTGCACCGCATGTGTCGATTTCGTAGGAGTGACGACGCCACACGCTGCATTTACCCGATTAATTGCATCAGGACATAAATTATGGCTCCCCTTTAGCCTGCAGCGTCGCGACGCTACTTACAAACAGTGGTAGCTCGCTGCAATACTGTTCTTGATTGCAATTGCAACGCGATTGTAGCTCGAAAAGTCCTTTGTTACCGATCGTATGACGTAATCTTCCTTAAGACTACTTCTTCTCCTAGACGACAGTTTCTTACCCTCATTTCCCACCTCTATTTACATTTATACTTCTCTCCCTTTTTATATAAAGTGCTGAGTTGTTAATATCAATGCTGGTAGAGCATTAAAAGTGCACCCCACATTAACTTAATCCACTACTGCTTACTAATACTTCAAAAATCCAGGACTATTATAGCTGAGCCCTTCAGGTATAAGTTTCAAGGAAAAAAGCAAAGGAGCACTCTTCAGGAAGACCTTCAGGATGAGTATTACGGTCATCCTTATGTTTAGCATGATCGACATTCCAAAAAGAAAGAGCAGTGGAAAGAGGATACTTAAAGACGTTCTAACTATAGCAATTAGACTAGTTGGATGAGCGGATAAAGAGAAGAAAGGAGAAATGGAGAAGACTCGTTCCTTCGAAGGAAGAATGGTTATTGTTCATCCTTAAGGAAGATGAGTGCGGGCATTTGCAATTTGAACGCAATGGGGAATTTAAGAGCAATGAAAGAACGCAGCGAATCAAATGTGATGAAATGGTTCTCGAGGGAAAAAGTTTTGATGCAAATCGAAATGCAGTCTTTGACAAATTTCTTGACAATCAACGAGTGCTTTGTGGATGAAAAACTTTTTCAATCTTCTTATATCCGCATTGACGTTAATTCCATTCAATTGGATGTCAACTACAATCAATGTCCAAAAATTTAAACTATGTTTAAATCATTATCTCAATTCATTTGTTACCCTTTACACAATCGTTCATTATTAACATTATGCGAATGTTAACAAGTCGTAATTCGTTCGCAATCAATAATGAACATGTGTTAATAATAGAAAAATCATAAATGAATGTAATTTGTTATCTTATCGATGGATGCACACATCATGCAGATACGATTGGGTGACAACGCATTGCCGAATTTACGAGTGGCGCACTAGAAATGCAATTTGAATATGTAATAAATATGAAACCCTTTCAGGCATAGTGCGAATATGCAAGCGCAGCAATATCCATTCTGACACGCTGGTGATGACGCTGTACAATGTGAACCTAAACAAATTGTGTTCAGCAATGTCACGAATTCGGGCACACGTCGTGCGCTTTCCAAAAAGCTTTCCGCGCTTTGTGCTTTGCGCGTTATTCCACGTTGTCATATAAATCAATTTTATGCATGGCCGATGGATCCGCAAGAGGTAATAATAAAAGCTATACAATGTTCCAGAGAAACACACACCCACACATTGCCGCTTGATTGTAATGAATTTGCCAACTTCCAAGTTGAACACAGAGAATTTGTTCGTGTTTTGCGTTGGAAACTATTCAAATACGAGTGGAATGTTACATGTACTGTTTGGGGCAATTTGTACCGGGCAAATGGCAAAAACAAGCGAAATGATTGCAAAAAGAAGAAAGCTTGACATAAAACAAGCAATAACCCAAAACGCAAAAAGGCATACCAAACTATGAAAGGATGAAATATTAATACCCCTGGGTATTACTTACAGTGAATTGGAATTTTTGTGTAATCGTTTAGAAATGAATACACAGTGAATGTTTTGAACCCGTATTCCAATATCTCTTGTTCTTTTACTACCTCAGTAAAAAGAACATTTCTTCTTTAGTTTTCAGTTTCGTAATTTGTTAATTTTTATAAATATTTTATCCATACTGAATAAACAAGTATCTTAAGCGAAAAACTTGTATTGAAGTGTCATTCTCTGGCGCAAAGTGCTAACAACCCTTTCATAATATATTGTTGAACTGTAAGCGCAAAAGAGCATCTCGACGTTGCACATTATTCCTCTCTGTACATGTCCAAGCGACATAGAAATAATGCATCGCGTACAGAGTGGCAGCAACGGGAAAATTGTAACGCTTGATGCTTCATGAAAAAATCCAGGCGAGATGCAACGACGTAAATCATCGCAAACGCTCACGAATTGCCGCTGAAAAATATATCACCGTGAGCTGCTGAAATGTATTCTTCTCAAGAACGATGAAGCGAGTGCTAATGAAAAAATGTACGTTTTCATCGTATAATCACGAATTAGCAATGCGAAATGTTCATCGTTCAAGAGGTGCTCAAATTCATAATGAATAATTCTTTTTTAAATCTATACGATTTACATGAAAAAGCAATTTATGAAATTACTTAAATGGACCAACGTGATTGGAACTGTGGTTTAGTGCGAAAATCGCTAAATATTTAATTTTAGGTCAGTTACATCATTAATTTTGATGAATTTCTCGCAAACTTGTACACGAATCAGAATTCGGAACTCTGAAGGAATTTCCTTCACACCAAATGAATACTAAGCATGCTAGTTGCACATAAAGCATAAAGTAAAACCATAAAAAGCGCAACTTTAGGGCAATTTTATGAAAATTATATTTTATATCCTAAATTTTGCTTGAGCTCCTTGCGTAAGCAACCCTCTATAAATGCCTTAATAATAAAACGTTTAACTCTAAATATAATTTATAACATTGATAACAATTTTATTAAAGCAACCGTATACAAAAATAAAATTTACTTCAATTGAACTGCGTAGCCAACCTTTACCAAACTTTTTTTCTATTTTCATAAAAATCAACTTTGTTGTTGAAAGCACGCATGAATAAAAAGTTGCAATTTAATTCACTTTTATTCATTTCAACTCATTTTGTTAGTTTACGATTTTCCATTTCCCGTTACTTTTTCGCATAATAGTTTCGCAATTCAGCGACTTGTATTCTACTTCTTAGCATTGTCGCAAAGAAATTCAACAGCGAGCTAGCAACACGTACGATCGTGCAAGTCATTTTGGTGGAAAAAGTCCGCATTTTCTTGCAGTGCGCATGCAGAATCAGTGCAGTTGCTTTAACGCAATAAGAATCGGCGATGATAATAAGAGAACAAGAAAATCTGGAACGCGTCGAGCATCAACAATTCGCTATTGCTCGTTTGCAATGCATTGTAATCAACATTGCGCATTCGCGAAACGTTACCAACTCTCACAGCAACAGAAGCAGAAAAGTGGCTCGACAAAGTTGTGCAGCAAACTTTTCCTAACTGAAATAACATTTATTTTCCAACGCTTGAAATTAGATAATTTTGTTATAACAATGCTTCTGGTAAATCCACAACTCTCACGGGAATTAGTAACGCATCCACTCAAAAATAATTATTGTTTAAAATTCAAATATGTTTGTTTACATTTCCAGTAACTTTTTCGGCTAGTCATTGACATGACCTCATTGACCACCCCGCAATGACAAAACAATCAATTGTGTGTTAATTTTTGACCAAACGTGGCTGCAGAAAAATACAGTTGCACGTTGAACAAACGTAATAAACCAATAGCAATTTATAAATGCATGCATATGCAAATGTAAACAATATGCTGATGAATATGACATGATTGATATTTTCAACAAATGCATTTATTCGTTCGTGTAGGCTGTGTGTGCACGTGGAATTGTTATTTCATTACTCAGTTGTGCTCACCACACATATTCATTTAGACTCTGTGATTAATCATGAGTTGCTGCTATTGCTAACTAACTATTTTTATTCATTCGCTGCGCTCTGCCCGAATAAGCATGCAAACTGCAAAAGTTTAATCATTTAATCATCGTCAAATCGGTTTACCTTGAACGTTTGCGTCGACGTAAGCGGCTGTCATGATATTCTCCGTATGATCCATTATTATGTGTTTTTAGTTTATTTTTATATTGTTTAGCTTGTTGTTTGTTATTTCCTTGCTTCTTCGTGATTATGTATGTCCGAGATATTTTTAGTATGTGTTGTTATTTAACGCATCACTAGACATGTTTATTTATGTTTGCTTCATACGCGCTTGATACATGTATGAAGAACATTTCTAAGTACATTTAGATAGTCTTACTAATGTTTAAAATATGATATTTCTAGTTTCTTAGTTATTTATATCGAGTATGGAATATTAAATATTCACTGATAAAGCTCAAGTTTACCGGTAAATATATTCGAATAATTTATGCCAAGGTTTTGCATGCGAACAAGGTAGAAAATTTTCAGTTTCTCTAAGTTTTCTTTAACTTTTAAACTTTATTCCCCGTGAAAGCACACGATAAAAACGTCACGATTCTATTGAAGTTTTTAAATAGTTGCACGTTATATTGCTATGCAGTAATGCAATGCGGTAAAAGTCGCAATTTAAAACCGTATTATCTAAGAATTTACGAAATGTCAATTTATTTCGTACGAAACAATCTCAATGTATATTTACGTCCATGACTTCTTTGCATTATCTTTATCCGCTTATGGATTTTTCACTTCGTAAAGTTTTTCGCGGATGAACTAAAGTCATAAATCAGTGACAAACTTTTTGATATTATTCAAAACTTGCATCATCTTTATCATGATTTCGAAAATCGTATGCGCACAATATGAAGTTGTTAAATTTGTTATCAGTCTGTTAAATTCGCTTGGACAGAGTGTCACTTCATTATTAGTCCTGATTAATTTAGTTCAATTAACTTGACAATTGTGGGTAAACTATTCAGATTTTACACATACGCAGTGAACAATAAATTTGTCGTTTTGTTTATTTCGTACACACGCCACACCGGCTGTTATCACACAAGACCCACGACACTGCCAGTGGTGCTGACAGGACGAAGTGAATACGAACACTGAGGACGCGCGCACGAGCGGCGGCAGTCCTAACGTTCAAGCACGCGCCGCCAACGCCGGCGCCAGGAAGCGATGATAACTCATACGACTTTCTATCGAGTGTTGCATTTGCACTTGCACTCTTAGTCCTTTCATTTACCATCGTGTTTAGAAAACAACAATTAAACTATTTTGTCAACCATTTAATAGTAATTTGTTGAGCATGAATTCATAGTAATATTAATTAAGCAGTAAAACATGGCGAACACGATAGACAATTGATAAAAATTTTAATTATTCCAAGTAAACAAGTAGAAAGTACGACAGCGAGCGCAGGATATGCATCAGAATAAAACCGCGCTCCGCATCGACTGTGCGCTTAATTAAAAATAATCTCACATAGCATAATTAAGACACAGCGAGTGACTTTGTGCAACTATGCGTACGCATTCAGCGTTCACGCTCGTAATAACGTGCAAATATAATCGCTCTGTCAATGCGCTCTTTGCCGGCGCATTCGTGATCCGCTAAAACTTTCAACACTCCAGGCACTGAAATATTTCATTGCGCACATGCCATTGAATTGCACACCTGCATTTGCATTTATCATTCATGCTAAATATTCAAACTTTTCGTGCAAAACCAAAAATAGCATTTATCAACTAAAACATTCACGAATCGAATCGATATTGCACGTAATAACTTGTTTCATCATTGATTTACCCTAATTTTTGAGATATTAATATTTCAGCGTATTTGGCAAATAATAATACTATGAGAGGATTCAACGCAAACTTATTAGGACAAACTATGAGTCATATAGTCATGACTGATGTTATAATCAGAACTTGCCATAAAACAGGGAGGGTGGGAAAGATGATAAGGGAAGCAAAGGTCCCAAGGAGGGTCCCACACCCCACAGTTGTTGTGGCACACATTAGCATAGAATTGTGTTGCCAGACACGAAGATCACGAAGGACGAACATCACGAATGGGAACTTCCATGTTTTGTAAGGGAGTGAGTGACTGATGCATTCAAACGAAATACGCAACAGGGCACGAGCAACAACCACACATTCATTGCAAGTCGCGTCCTTGCTTCGCTTCTCTTACAATACGCGTCAATGCCTCATGACAAATTACTTTATCTGAATTCCAGCCAGCAAACTAATTCCTCCACTGTTTGTCGCCTATTTGCATTCGTAAATAAATTTGAGAAAGATAGCAGTAATGGCTGACTGAATGTTGTTTTTGATTAAGTAAATCTCCAGACAGATAACAATTCGAAAATGCCCACCATGACTTATTGATAAAAATAGTGACATGATGCAAAAGTTGTAAGTTTGTAACCTCTGAATATTTTACTAGTTTTGTATAAAATAGTTTTATTCATAGAACGCGTTAAAATTGTTGAAGCATGATACAACATTAAAGTGCACACTGCTCTTAAGGAATTTGAAACATTTGCAAGTCATGTAACTTTGTAACTTTGCGCGGTATTCCCACATTTTCTTTAATGAAATTCTAAAGATGCAAAAGAAGCGCAAAACAGATGAATCCGGAAATAAACATACTTCATTGAATATTCACCTAAAACGCATAAATTAAAGAGAGAAGATGCTCCCGTCTAAATTGCAAATATTTAACTATTCCGCAACAAAGCTCGCTCATTTCCTAAAAATCCCAAATTAAATAAGTCATGAGTCAGTTCTCACATAATTTACATCAATTTCATAATTTCACCCCACGGCCCTTCCTAAATTTCCGCTTACTAGGAATGTTGGAACACGTTTCACGAAAATGTCACCGAGCTCGTACAAGTAATTAACGATGTTAAGCTGACATCCCTTTTGGCCATAAAATTGTCATTTCCGTTATAAAAATTGTGGTCTATTTCTGTTTTAATTAGTTACAACACTTCGTGGTGCTTTTTTATAACACTGATATTTTAAATTGTATGTTATAAATATTCAGTCGTTAATTTTTTATTAAAAATTTTTATATTGATTATGATCATGTAGGTAAATCTGAAAACCACTTCAATGTTAAAGTGCTTCTTAAAATGCAAAGCTTTCACTTGTGGTCGTTTATGGATGATTAATCATGAATGCCATTATAAACGAAGTGAGATTTTCAATAAAAGTATTCAATTATGTGGTTGAGTGTAAAATAAAATAGCAAGTAATAATTGAATACGGTTCAGAATTCAGTAGAATCTTAATTAATAATTGAATTATTAAGACAAACAACAGCAAGAACAGAGTGCTTAGTTGAGTATCTCGTTTTATCCTTTCTAAGGATGTTTTCATTCCAAGGTTCTCTATAAATTTAGCAATATGCTGCAGCTAAAACAGTCTAGGACCTGATTGCAGCGCGTTGGCGGCGTACAAGATTAGCACAATTCAATGACGCCGGCGCTGCCGCCAACGCACGCATTGTGGACGACGAAACGAGGAAACAAGTACGAGCGTGCAGGATGGTGCGCCCACGCAGATCATCCTTACCACCCCCAAACTCGTTTGGTGCATCAGGTGCATTATGTGGGCGCACGGGATCTATCTTTGTTCATGCACTGATGCAACAAAGGGTAATCCCAATGTTTAATTACGTCTCGGCTTTTGTGCTTCCTTCTCGGTGCAAGTGTTGCGTATGAGCTTGCCAACAAATGAGCTAATTATGGATTAAATGATAATAACTATTCTTGAACGGGATGATTTAGGTTCATGAATTATTTAAAAAGTTCAAAATTCTTAAAATTCTAAAATTGCCGCTTTAAATTATTTAATCTGCAAAGATAACAAAACCCTTATAATCAATATCGTAGGAAACTTATACTGTTTGTAATCCATCCCTTGCGCTTTTCTTTATTAATGCTACTAATAAATGCACCCCAAACAACTTGCCACTTCCTCGCACGGTTTCCCGTTCCCCAAACAACAAATATTAGCTCAAGTGCTATTCCGACCAACGCTAATACCACTCAATTGTATTTTTGTTCATTAAATATTTACCATTCAAGGAATCATAACCCTAATATTAGATTTAATGTTACTATCAGTGGTATTATTACTTTCAGAATAAATTAGTTTCAAATCATTTGAATTTCCATTATTTCCTTCTGTAGTGTAAAAAAAAAATGTAAAACAGAACTTGAAACAAAAGGGCATAAAATTTTAATCTTCTATCAAAATGACTCATCATACTCGTATGTAACATGTGGTTCCTTTTCATATTGCGCTCTTTAGTTCTGTATTTTCCCTATTTTCTGCAAGTATGTACTTTACTAGGAAGTGAGTGTGTGAAACGCTCGTAAAGTTCCCTACCAAAAGATAAAAAAAAGTTATTTCCTCGTAATACAGCGTTTTGCACCCTTCTTACGGGATAGTAGCAAAGGGCCTTTCTTGTGCGGGCGATATTTTCTTGGCGTAGGTCGCGTCTGCAGGACGCTGATAGTCATCAATAACACAAAAGTGGGTAGAAAATGTGCTTCTATGTCTTTTTAAAGGATAAACAAGACGAACGAATGAACGCAGACAAAACTAATAGATAAAGTAGAAAATATTGCACTACTTAAAAACTAGTTGAAAAATATAACGTCTTAATAAAATATATTGTAATATTTTAAATAAATACATGGCGTAAAATTATATATTGCACGGCGTTACTAAAACTTTCAAAACAAATATTTTTATTGTCAGCCGAAGAAAGTTTGTCGCAATTAATGTTTTAAATCACATTAAAGAAAAGTTTGTCTTTGTGCCAAGAAAATTAACGTAAACGTCCTAACAAAATCACGCACTTTTAATTAATTAAATAAGTAACTATTCTGTCGTCTTGGAATTTCTCACTAATGCGTATTTTTAGATGTCCGACTCTCTCAATTAATTTAGCAACGACGTGTAATTGAATTGCAGTGATTACATTCTATTTATAGATAAACAATTCAGACTGAAGTGAAGTTAATGCAATTGGAGAAGTAACTTCCAGTTACGTGCATAATTACACCTACTTAGTGTATTGTTTCAGTCTGCGTAGGAAACAATTTTCCTACATTAAGTTTATATTTCATATGCCAATAAAATGTCTAAAATGTTGGTAAATAATTAATTATTATAGAGTTTTAATATTTTAGCAAACTATGTAGTTCAACAACTATTCGAATTATTTGGTAATAAGCATACTCAATAACTCGCTCATAATTCAACCATGATTAAAGTATCGATTCCTAGTTTAGTATCCAATTAAAATACGCAATCCCGAAACAAACTAGACTTATATTACGGAATGATTGCGTACTAGCAAATATGTTACATGAACATAAAGTTCAGAATATGCTATTATTATAGACGTAATAGCATATTCATTGCAAATCGCATTGCAAATCGATAAACAATTTTGAACATGATCGGCATCCAATTTGAAATACCTTTCGCGGTATTCTGGAAACATTTTGCCTCCCCACACAACTAACCCTCGTGTATTTGTTATATACGTATCCTAGGATACACATACGAATTCTATGAAGCTCTACATAAAACATAAGCCGCATCCGTTTCAGTTTTCATTCGCATCCATTTGGGCCTAATCGTATACAGGCATGCATTATCATCGGTAGAAAGGATTTGTAATTTATAACTTTTGTAATTAGTTTCCTCGCACCCAATTTATACGCATTGCGCTGTACATCCTGCAATTACCCACAGCCGTCCAGCTCATGGATTATTAACTACCGCCACCGCCGCCGCTTTACATCTTATCATTATCCGCAAACCGTTTGCACCACAATCGGCAATTACTGGATATAATTAATAAACATTTAACGCTTTTGATCCTTTTGCGCGCTTTGCTATTCGACTTGATTAATACCCTCGATCTTTGTTCCTTCTAACTATGCGATAATATTTAAAAAAATATTTAATCTAGGTCGGCATGCTCATTATAAAAGTAAACAGCAATCCGTTATAAAGGCGAATCAATATTACGTGCTCTAATCCAGTGACATGTTCAAAAACAATCAGCACTAACGAAGGTGATAATTAAATCTATGTAAGGATTTCAAGGGATTGTCCATTAACGACCAATAACCCGAATCTTTCAAAATTGCATGGCATAATTCAAGGGGAAATTTACATTTCTTATGTAAAGATTAGATAATCATCTAGATTTGCTTTAGATTCTATAAAAATGCAGATGATATATTGCCGCCGTCTTATGCCGCCCTTCAAGGATATGCAAAGATGTATCGCAATGCATGCGCCCGGCATACGTAATAATCGATAGGTCTTTGACACTCTCGCACGTTATCCCTACATTTTCTCATTCATCTATTTGCAAATTTAGATTACACGTCGATTGAATGCAATTTATTCACGCGTCCAACACGTACGCCATTTGCACGTGATCTATTTGCAAATATTCTTTAGTAGTTGAGTCATAGATTGCCTTCAATTAATACGCATCTCGCAAATTTAGCATCGTATAATAATTATTAAAAAATAATTAATAAAAAGTACGATAAAAGAGCAATTATGCCCTTGGTACGGATAAATTACCTTGATTCAATGATAACTTTCAACAATGCTCCCTTGCAAATTCTACAGGTTTGGAAGGATGACAAACACAGCACAGCACAATTCTAGCCACCTTCGCCGCCGATGAAAAACGTGCCTCATTCTGCGCTCCTGCAGTTTTCCAGCTGCATATTGCGATTTGTACGAGCTGCTATTGACACACTTCTTATACTGAAATCGTCAAACAACGACGACGAACACAAGCGACTTGTACATACTTTCTACACACATGGCTACCTAAACAATACTTAGCGCCAACCACAATTACCTCCCGCACGTACGCAGTGTGGGCTGGCGGTTGCCGAGGTGGATATAGCGCCTAAACCAACATCAATCCATAGAAGGGAAGTGAAAGCAAAAGCAAGGGTCATGCCAGGACAAAGAAAATCCTTGCGAACCATATGCAACCAGTAATATCGTCGCGGCTGACATTTGTAAGTTTTGTTTTTTGAAATGTTTGAGAAAGTTGACAATCAACCAGTGACTTAATTGAAAACGTCTATCAAGGTAGCTTTCATGTTTTAAAACAACTAAAAACTATAACGTCACGTGTTATCAACCGTTAGTGACCGTTACAAGCAACAAACGTCAAATCAGCAGAAATCAGTACAACATGGAGGCGATGGACAATAGTTTCGAGATGTTAGCGTGTGGAGAACCCTGTTTATTCCATCAAGCACCCCCTCAGATCAACAGCTCACTGAAGACAGTGAATCCGAAATGTTTACTTCATACTTTGGTACGACTTCTTACTTCGAAATTGTCGGATGACCAAACCAAGCGACATGTTTATTTACTTTCGGAGTTAAAAATTGCATTAACTCATGGATTTGTAAGTATTACTTAAATTCAAATTTGCAATAATATATAACAATTTGAATTTTAGTGGCTACAGGACATAGAAAATGCTACCAAATTGATTGAATTATTGCTATGTAAAAGTCATGTAGTTGAAAAGTTTTATTCATTTTTAATATTTCTTTTGGAGTTGATGAAGTTTCCTCCACTTTTATGTCGTTCAAATGAAATTCTCGACTATTCTAAAGAGCTGGAGGAGTACTTTTCCTTCTTTGGTTAGTCATAAACATTATCTTATAAACTGAGAAATGATTCAGAATTCTGTTATTCAGGATACATATTGGTAACATCTAACCAGCCGGAAGTTAGACAAACAGTTCTTAACTCTCTGAAAACCCTTCTAACAACAGAGGTTCAACCAGTATGTTATTCATTGCCAATTCACCTGATTAGTAAGCATATAGAGCGATCAGATCTGCCCTTCATACTCTCAAAATATCTGGAACTTTGTACAAGTGAATTGTACTTCCAGTTAATAGAAATACTATATTTGATGGCGTCCTATTCTGTAAATATGCGTATGTTAATCAACTATTTAGAAATGAAAAGTGTCTAATGAATTTTATTTCAGGTTTGATTTTTACCGAACTTGCTCTTGCTCCAGTAATGTACCGTTTGAATCCGCAATGGCAAGAGCACTTCGGTGGCCCTAGGCCCAAAATTGAAGACTTAACATTAAACCCTGATAATCCGTTTGATGATTCTATTATGCTGATATATGCATTGCTTGATACATATAAACACAAAGGATATCCCAAGAAAATTATTGAAGGTACAACAGCTCCGCCAGTAGAAGCTCTTTGGGGACTGAGGTATGCCTTTCAAGTCTACACAATGGATGCAAGATGTAAAATTGAACGCAATTTTGTTATGGCGCTTTGGTTATTACTTATTGAGTGCTTTCCTGATGCCAAATATGTCCAATCTGGTATCGTATTTGATTTCGCACAATTGGTAAAATTATGTGATGGGTCCTTAGGAGGCACCTGGGCCGCAACTGTGGTCTTTCATCCGAATGACACGAGCGATTTTGAATTTAAACGTTTGCTCATTCTATCACTAGTATCTTGCAAAGATCTCTTAGGAATTGATAAGGTATTATTAAAACAACTTAATTACATTTTATGATATCCCAGTTTTTAGATTTATATCGACGAGGAAGTGCACTGCATGCTAACCCTTATGCTTGATAACAATAAGCTCTCATGGTCTCCACAATTTCACGAATCTCTGCAAATTTCTGCGATATTTGCACTACAACACTTACTTCCTATATGTTATGAATACTTCGACCTTTCTGATGGTCCCAAAAAGTTGTTAAAGATGACTAGAACTTTACATGCCATTGACGATTATGAAATACAATTCGAGTTGTTCTTGCAAACATTAAAACTGACTTGGCACTTGTTGACTTACGATAAAGAAAATGGAGTATTGAGCGAGTTATATAAGGAAAAAATGCGAAAATTGCAACGAAGTATTAATTCATATATCCCCTAAAGACGATATAAAAAAATTACTTGTTTCAGGTATATTTGATAAATTATTTAACTGCGATTTTAAATTAAAAAACCAACTATTAATGACTCAAGCAATGGACAACCTTGGGCTGCTCCCAAGCAATGACTGTGCTAACGATATTGAAAGGATCGTTGACCTCTTTCAACGAGTATTGCTACCAAGGGAAAAAGAATCGTGTTATGCTCATAAGCTAATGATATCTGCAATTTCTCTTCTATGGAAACATGGCAAATATAACGTTGTCAACTTCTTATATTTTGTTAAACTCAAAGGCGTCTTCTTATTATTGGATATTGTAAAAGAGGCAAATTTCCACGTACAATTAGTTGCTTTAGGCTACTTTGCTGACTTGGTTAATGAGGGTACTGCAATTCCTTATTTTATGACTTGGTATAGAGACGGTTCCAGCTCATTGCAATTACTTCTTAATATATTTCGGGAAGAAAACAAAGCTATTGGTGTGGAAATGCTACCCAGGGGAATAATCAGTGGTAGGGTATTGCAATATTCCACTTATTATTATTTACTGATCTAATTATGGTTTTAGATCCAAAATATCCCATAATTGGTACAACTCAACGGGAATTATTAACAAAATACAGACCTGATAAAAGTATTGCAATTTCAGATCTATATCTGAGTTGTAGACCACGGGTTTACGCTATTATTCAAATATTGCGTTCACAATTTCCAGAAACTGTGGAAATCATTGACGAGTACTACAAGATGTATCAATCTGATTTATCAGCGGACGATAAAGTACCGTAACTAACCCCAAGTAAGATATTCTTTAAATAATGTTTGATATTTCAGATTACCATGCATATTGCTGATAACTACCTCGTTTTTAAAATCGGAGAAATATGGCAAGAAACAGCCACTTGTACCAAACCTTTAGGTCCAACACCTTACGACCTTATGATGATAGATACATTACTTAACGCATTCCAAAAGAACGCACAAAATGTGAAAAAATTCCAACTTAAATGGTTGGCAATTGAAACGAAAAATGAACATTACACTGAAGAGGAATTTTATAATTTGCTACGTGAATCGAAACTAGGCCCTGCTATAGACTCTTTGAACGAGATGAAGTTCCTCACAAGGACCGCGAATAATTCATTTCGAAAATCATATAAATCGATTGACGTTGAGAGTCCAACACAGGATGCTCATCGAACGCTATTCTCTGTCAATAACTTCTTTGTATGTAATCTGAATACGTTATCAATTATCATGTTAATAATGAAATTTTTACAGTTTGCTTTCAACCAGAAAATGTCAATTCCGTCAGATGTTATTTTGGATCCCTTTGCGCCTGTTGCACCAACGCCAGTCTCTGAAGACGACGATGATGAAATATCACTTAGTGATAACGCTGAAACCATATCAATCTCAATGCATGATGCCTGTCTACAAGCAGAACCAGGTAAAAAATAGCACAAACCTGATAAATGAATGGTTCATATTGTTAGCTTTATAATGAATGACATCTTGATAAAATATTTTGCTTAGAATTCTAAAATCTCTGTAGTTATATTACATTTACACTTGTTAATTACCTATTCCATACAAGTCCCAATTGACCACATACTACAATCACATGAGGAATTATTTAGTAATGACTTTGAAAAATACATGGACTTTGTGAATACACCATCTTTGCACACATAATCAGAACATATGTAACCCACAGAAGCAAAGTGAGTTTACCAGTTAGTAGCATTTGTACACATATAACATTGATTAGAATAAAAGTTATTTTAATCTGTGACAATGATACATTTGATGTGTAGATCCCCAAGAACCTAAGAAGAGCAGTCCATAGCTCTTCTCTGCATGTATTTGGCTTGGCAATTCTTGCCATCATAATTTGGTGGCTCTGGTTCCCTTGGGATAACAGGAAAGCAACACCAAAGCACAAATGCAATAAATGCAACCATAGTGCCAATTAGCAATATGAAATCCTCCAAACTCTGATTTGATATAATTGGATGTATGAAAGAAATCAACCACATATAATTATATAGAATTTGGCTGGTTTTTATAAAGACCTTACCGGTTCATCTCCAAGGAAAACGTTGTTAATCAAGTAAATAAAATCATCAAATGGTGTAATCATATTTTGTTATTGATTTAGGTTATGGTTGAAACATATTGCTTCATTTCCATCCAGAAATGCGTTAAATAAGCAATCATTTGTACCTCAATTGTTCTCGCACTGCGATAAACATCATCTAGTTATTGTTTGTGTTGAATTCAGTAAATATTTATAAATTGCGCCGCACTTAATTCCATTATTATGTCTCCATTTCACGACCAATAACCTTCACCTGTACTTCAAGCAGCTAGCAAGGTAAGGAGTATAAGCTTAGAAATATTCTAATCTCTTGTAAAATTGGTAGCGCGCTATGTTTGTCAATCACTAAATAATACGTTGAAATTGATTATAAATGTAAATATCTGCACCAATATTCTTTATTAACGAAAATAAATATATCGCGTTGGCTAGTTGCCTATAGTGAAACCAGTGCATGTGCTTCGATTTAAACGACTAGCGACGAAGATTAAATAAGTCAACCGAAGATCAACGAAACACATGCTTATATACCTTCAATTTAGTTTTGTTGCGGCGTTACAATGGCGCGGTTGTGTGTCGTGGGTGGCGATACATCGTGTGCTTTATTTATATTCTGGAGTATTTTAGCAACAACTTGGTGTCTAAATGGTAGGTAACTTGAATCATTTCAATTTTGTGAATGCACCCCCTCCGCAAATACAAACACTGCGCATAAATTACTTAGCAATGCGAGTCGTATTCAGGTAACGAGCGCTAGAATTCCGAAGGTTTTCTTAAGAGCTCAGCCAGAAGCAAGGTGTAATTGACGCTCGTTTATGCACGCACGAACAGGTTGATCGAATGTGTATCATTTTCACGTCTGCAGGAAAATGCAACAAGTTGCCGCAGTATGCGTAGGTAGCACACATCGATGCGCGCAACGTCAAATAGAATCGTTTGCGAATCAAGTCTAATTTATTTATTTGTCTACGACGCATTCAATTGTTGCTTGTTATTGTTGGGCAAATGCATCGCAGTCGTATCCGTTACATAAAACAACGAAAAGAAATCGACTGATAATTGCACGTATTCAAGCAGCAAGACGAGCAAATGAAACGTAATAATCGCTGGCATGAAATTAATCTTGCGATGTATGTTGGTTGGGCTGATAGAACGCGCAATGAAACAAAAAATCCGAACGAAATTAGAAAGTGACTCTCACTTATTACGACGAATGCGTTCCGAGAGAAGTTGGCGGTGATTGAAGCCGAATGTATGTGCGTTTACGCGAAAAAATAGGAAACGAGCAAGCGTGAAAGCAAAATGCGGTTTTAATTGTGTGGAAACTCATTTCAGATCGGACAGGTTGTAACGGCTATCATGAAGCGGGTAAAAATGAATCTTAATTTGTATGTTCTTTACCATTACACAAGTTGTAAGTGAAAATAGTTGCTGCTCGTAAAAAAGCAAATTGTAACAAAAACGGAACTTGTTTTAACAACTTGATTACAACACGTACGAAACGCAATGTTCATTATAATTGTAGATTGGCAATTATATTCACAATAATAGAGCAATTGCATTATCTTGATGCATTCATTAACTGTTCCGTCTAAGCGTATTTATTGCTATGCATCGAGAATTAATTCGACCTAATTTTATTGATTAACCCCATTTGACTCTACAACGTTGTGAGTAACGAGTTTGTCTAATGAATTTGTTAATATTAGTATTGATATCGTGTCCATATATTGCTTACTATTGCTTGACAACAGGTGATATGATTTATTTTAACATTAAATTATGTTTGGAGGTGAGGTGATAATTACTTGTTTACCGTAATACTTTAACTATTTAAAATAGTTCTAAATGCGAAATAGTAGGAAAACGAACTACACGATTGAAACAGTTCGATCAATCTTGCAAAATTACCAGTAAAAGAAATACAATTTGTACTTTCTAGAGGCACATAAATAATAACGTGTTGTTAAGTTGAGCAATGGAAATATTCTCTTAAGGTCTATCATTAGGGTTAACTATGATTAATTTTCAACTTTATCGACTAGCTAATGAATTATGCAAATTGTGTAGCTGCCTCTAAAGAAAGACTGCAGCAACCACATAACGAATGGAAAATTATTTGCACATTAATAATACATTATTATTAACTGCGAACATTTTTAAAAATGTATCATTGCAATTTATATGGCAAATCGACTACCAATAAATTACATTCCACTGAATTTTGTTCAATTGTGGAAAATGCCATTGCAGTCATCAAAGCTTCTCAAAATATCACATATTGATAAGTATGAGTATCAGATAGAGATAAACATTTAATGTATCTCAAATTATATTTAATTTAACATTATCTTATGTAGTTGCGCAAATACTTGGTTGGATTGTGGTGATTTAATAAAATATGGAAGTTGGTATACGAAAGCATGATTTCATGTTCTTTCCGCCAAAATAGATTTACCACGACTGTTTGTTTAATAAATAAGCGCAATGAGGCTTTTCGCACGAATGCGATAAATGAGATACGTCGTTTGAAGAGTGGTTTCGTTGTTCGTGTTATTCCCAAGACACATGGCGCACAGGATATGAAACAAACCACACTCCTTGAGGTCCTCGTATCTGTAACACGGCGCGCAACATTTATTGAATTCTATTAACGCCTTGCATTCGCGCTCGTTGCCGCCGCCTTGAGTTGCCATCACTAATGACAGGCAATTTGTACACGTACGTATCGTTAATTTGCGTGTCGTCGCTGCATTACATTGCATTAAGCTTGCCTTGTTCATATAATGAACAAAAGAAATTTTCCATGGATAATATGATTATCCTTTTTCATTATACACCACCCTAAAAGCAGCACAAGTCATTGGGTTTGGTGTTGTTTTCAACAGACAATTAAAGATTTGCACTCTCCATGAGTCTGTTTGCAACAAGAAGGGAATTTCCATGTTAAGCACGTTAAAAGCATCTCTGCGTTATCGCCGATTATTATTCTCTGTTGCGAACATGTTTTTGTTTATTTGCGTTATTCTGTCGTTCTTTCGGATCACGATAAACATTTCGAAATCATGTTTTTTCTTTATTGACCCGTATATACCTGTGTTATTAAGCAACACATGCGCCGAGGAAAAAGAACAAACAAATCGAAACAAAACAAGGAGTAATGCAAATGCACGAAGTAAAAATATAGGCAAAGAAACGACTAACCAACTGACTGAAGTGAGCCATCGAATAAGGGGGAGTATGGGCACAACAAGCGAACCCACGACCACTTTTCGAAGCCCACACTACACATGGCTAAATATAAAGTTGCAGGACAAGTTCGATGTTCAGCATAGAAAAGGAGCAGAACGCATACAATCCCTGACAATCAGTAATACGTTTTTGTTTGTGTTACCTTAGCGCACTTGAAATAATTGCCGGGAGCATCTTTGGTCTTGCTTGACCTGCGTGTATGAAATGATACCTAGTAGCATGATGGCGCGCATCGGGTTGATTTTTATTTTTCTAGGACAACGGAAAATCGATACTTTTGCAATTAAGACCTCTAAACGGGTTTCCAGCCTAGGTGAAGTTGACTGACAACGACTGAGATTACAGCGTGATTGAAGGACAATGCGCTAAAGCACTTGGTATATATGAGAGAGTGTTTACAAGCTTGAGAAATGCGACGACACACATTATGGAAATTTACGCTTCGATTTCGTTCCAACAAATAAACTCGTGTTATATGCAGACTCACCGTAGTCTCTGTCTCTGGTCGAGCGTGTTTTTCTTTGGTATAAATATGCGTCTGGACGCGCGTTTTAGACACATAGAATATAGTCGCGCATAAATTTACCACATTAGTGTGGGCAAAAAGTTGGCCCCCGTATCTCATTCGGTAATGCGGATGGAATGTTTCAAAGTTTAAAATGCATTCCAATAAAAAATGAGCCTTTAAAAAACATAGTTTCTATTTGAAAAGAGGAACACTATTAGCAGTAGTTATCTGGGTTAAAACTTTCTCAAAAGTCGTGCAAAAATTATCATTAACAATGGATGTAATGATATAAATTACAAATAAGTTTGCAAATCGTATTTTAATAAGTCTCACGGTTGAGAGATTTTAGTGATGGACGAATACACGTATACTCACGCAATCTAGCTATCAATGAACTGTGCACGCTTGCGAGTCATTGACATTGACATGCTTGACGATTAACAATAATTGCTTTCTTTTGTGCACGAATTCAGATTTATTAATGTGAGATCCGCTGCCCATTTCAGCTCCGACTACTGCTCCTCATTAGCCATGATTTATTGCTGGCGTTACGTTTATTGATTTTCAATAAGGCATGATGATTTTTAAAATCAATAAACATCTATCTGTTGGTACGCATTGGATTTCTATGTGAATAAAAGTTTTGTGAATGTAGGAAGTTGACACATGTCATTCCTCCGTAATTATCAACGGTTTCGTCATGTTTACCGATGCATATTACGTTACTGTTGTAATACAAACGACAACAATACGATAGAACACAAACGCGTTGTTTGAATATCAAGATTAGCTCATTTTTCCTGCTTTATTACAGTACAGCATTGATGGAAATAATTAATTTTATGAAGCAACTTCCAGTGATTTTTCTACGTAGAGTTTATATGACTTAGACTTAAGTGCTTAAAATAGGTTTGAAGAATGTTTCATTTTGTTTCACTCATTCCCTCCGCCAACTTTGAACGATTAATGCGTGGAAAAGCTAACGGAAATTGGAACGCGCAATTGTGAAATTAATTGCGCCTCGACAAAAGGGCAACGAAATCGTAAAAATGCATCGCGCTTCTTACATGACAGTCACGCCACGCCAACGTTTCGCGTGAATCTTCTAACGTCGTTGGTTCGTTCTATTTTTGAACTATAATTCAGTTATATGCTCGCTTAAAGCGTTGCATCGACTCGATCAGCACGACTTGGCTTTAGCTTCGTAATACGGATTTGTACGAAAAAGTCATGCCAAGATAGATGAAGGATATGCATTTACTGTTTGGCCAAGTCTTTAAATATCCTGCTGAAGTGCACGAGCAGGAAGTGAATAATATCGTGAAAAGCGCTTTTTTAGTGCCAGGCATAACGTCGACGAAAAAAAACCATTGTAGGCAAATGACTGATTCGGATTGCATATTGATCGGGCACAGTTAAAGTAAGTGACCGAGCGTTTTTTTTTACTCTAATGTGAGAGACTTTCGATAATTTATCATAAAATGTTCATTTGTTATGTGATAAAAATTCATTTGCATGTCGTGTGGGTGAACTTTGACATGTAATAAAAACGTATCATAATTTTTCAAAAATGGTAACCTGGTGATATTTACAGCCTGGATGTTTATGTAGCTAAAAGTAGATTTCTTTCGTAAAAAGAATGTGTCACTTGCCTTTTACGAACATCCTTTGACACATTCAAAAGATTGGTTGGTGTCTCACGTAAAAAACTTGTGTACTTATTTGAATTGTGATAAGAACTTATCGTCCATTATTATGTTTAGTTGCGTTCTGCATTATCAGAACCAAATACAATATTATTGTAACGCAATATTTATTAACCATCAGAATAGCAGGGATTTACGTAGTTTTTCAAATATGGGCATATCGTGTACTCATAATTTTATCTCTTGTTGATTATTATACCATGTTGACAAATTCATTTAAGAGATAGGATGTGATTTATAAATTTGGCAGGAAAGCCATCAGTTTATTTCAAACTTTTCTGCGTTATTGCGTTGTTTATTTGTTTGTTTGTCCAAGCAAAAATAAATTGAGCTCATGTTCATCGGTATAAGTAGCATCAATTGCGCGTTGCGCTTCAACGAAAGTACAATAGGCATATTATTGTTATTAGACACAAGCAATACCGTTCACCAGCAAAATGATAATAGTAAATAACCGTTGCGTGGATATTTGCATGGCGCTGCGTTTGAAAATGCACACATGCAGTAAACCAACTAATTGAATAATTAACTGGTTCTATTCATTACCAATGCTTATATAGTCGTCATTTGCACAACGCTGATCGATGTTTTCAATCCTTCAATACCGTAAATTCGTTAAATTATCGAGCCCGCCAACAATTACTAGCTGTATTCGCAATTTTCACGGTATTCATGATCAGTCATAAGTGCAGAATTTGCTAATTATATTGGTGATTTTTCGATGGCTAAAAGTCGAAACTTGTTTTACTATATACTTAATGTTGATTGACCTTGCTCAATCAGATGCTTGCTATTTTAAGCATTTTTAATCAAAATAACTTATTTAACGAAATATGCAACATACCAAGAAGGTTTTGTAGGCGTATCAGATTTTACAAATTCAGGTAAATTTCACGCAAAACCTCGTATTTTATAGGATAGAACGAAAAAGCGCAGCGGATGAAACCTCAGAGTATGTCACAGCACAGATATGACATTCATTGCCTAGTTGTTCACTGAGAGATAGCAAATTTCAAAGTGTAAGTGAATTTTGCGGTATTTTTATGTTTGAACTATTTCTACAACATTTCATTGACATGAAATAATGATTGGTATTTTACGTATATTTTATATGGTGTTTTCTTGCCTTCCGTATTAATTGCAAAATTGCAGTAATAATACTTCATTAAGAAGATTAATTGTTAATTAAACGTATTACGAACCATGACCTCGAAAAAAAATTAATACATTTCTGGCGAAAGCAAGAAATGAATGTAGAAAAATCTTAAAAGTTAATTGTCACATTGCAAAAATGTTATATTAATTTAGAGAGAAACTCGTGGATGTAAATTATAGATAGTAATATGGATGTGCACGCATTTACTAAATACTGTTTCATAAAACCATCATGATTCAAAAGGAAACAGTGCGCGACTATATATTTCCGTTTTCTGCGCGTTGGATTTCCATTCCGTGTGATGGATTATCATTATTATTCATGATGCATTCGTACCCAGGATTTACACTCGCATATTGCTTCCTCATTATTATGTTCATTTTTATATTTCCTTTGTTACAAGTGCTTTGTTACAAGATCACCTTAAATTTTAATTAGTGCTTCTGTTATTTATTAACATTGTATGGACTTTCAACGCAAAACTAATAATCACTTTTTTGCTTTTAGATTATAATTACTACAACATAGATGAAGCAAATGGACGAAGTTTTGGTGAACAGATCTTCTTTAGACAACATGAACATCCTCTTAACAAACGTGATACCAGCAATCAAGTCCCTGCCGCGCCACCAGCTTCTGCACCTACGCTCTTATCGCATCCATCGATGGTGGTTAATATTACGGCAACACCCGTAAACAAGACAATGAATGCAACAACAAATGAGAAAACAACGATACATCCAAGTTCGGAAAATTCAACGAGTAGCGATGTGGAACATGTTTTCCTGAAACCAGGGTCACCAGTTGATACTACGTCACTTCCAAAGGATACAACTCCCAAGGATAGTAAAGAGGCGAAGGACACAAAGCCTCCGAAGAAAGTGATTACAAATCCTAACATTCGAGTGGAGGCCAATGATGACATATCAATTAATAAATTCTCGAACCCCAATTACATGACCTTGTTCAATCAATCACTTAATGAAAACCACATTAAAGTGGTCCGAACAGTAAGTTAATTCATCGATATTTAATTTAACTAGGCAACTAATTTATTTCTGTTCAAGGATTCGCATATCTATTACAATAGTTCGTTTCGAACAGACGATGAGACATCGAAGCAGTACTGGGTAGACGTGGATAGCAAAACGGGAATGAAAGTCAGTGACTTGTTATCAAAGTCGCATCGCCGCGCAGCTGTACGTAACAACAAAATGCAGAGTGTTTATATACCTAATTCGCGCAATTCTTGCAGACCGTCCGCCTATCTTTCGACTTCCCATTCTACGGGCATTTCATACGCAACGTGACAATTGCGACAGGCGGATTCTTGTATACTGGCGATTATGTCCACTCGTGGTTAGCAGCCACTCAGTATATTGCGCCTTTGATGGCTAACTTTGACACCAGCTTGTCTAATGATAGCTACATCAAATATGTGGATAATGGTACCGCACTTACTGTACTGTGGGAGAACGTTTCATTGCAGGACAATCCGTCGGACGGAAATTTTACTTTCCAGACAACACTTCATAGCAATGGGGATATTGTATTTGTTTATAAGACAGTTCCACTTATTATAGAACATATTCTGGACAAAAACCATCCGGTGAAGGTGGGCCTCAGCGATGCTTATATCATCGACCGTACGATTTTCTTCGTACGTAGGAAGACAATTTATGAATATCATCGTGTCAATTTCCGCAAGGAAGATATTAAAAATGGCACCGTTATCTATTTCAATGCATTAAAGACTTGTCCGTCATTGAAGAATTGTACTGCATGTCTTACAAAGCAAATGGCAAACTTTGAGGTATTCTTAGTAAATTAACTCCCAAGTTATCTGGGTATATTTGATTTAATTGTAGTGCACCTGGTGCCCAGCATTGAATAAATGCTCAAACGGTCTAGATAGAAGTCGTCAGGAATGGTTAACAAAGATGTGCGACAAGCGGCAAATTAAGAACGCATCAGAGTGCGGACAACCCTATTCCGAGGTACCTTCGGATGATCATGAAATTGCTTATAATCATGACCATGCATTTGACAATTTGGATGAGTCAACGAAAGTGGCACGATTATTACATGACAGCTCCATTTTGCCAGCCAAGGAATCAGGTCGCATGGGGGTCTCCAGCGTGGTGGCTATTTTATTCATCATTACTTTAGTATCCGGCATCTTTGTTTGGATATTCTATGCCTATAGAAATCCACATACGACTAGCGGACAAATCTTAATTCGGGTTAGTAAATTTGTATCAATACATTGCGCATGTTGTTAAAACTTTTTGAAACCTATACCTTTTTGAAAACCTGGTGATACTAACATATTATGAATAATTCATTTTAATGCAGCTTAATAGGAGATTGAAAAGTCAATCTTAAATCAGGTATTTTACTGCGCATTATTTTTTGTGTTGTTTTAATTTTTAAGGTTGAAATTAATTAACTCTTTGTATTTACAGTACCGACCAAGTCAATGGAGTTGGCGTCGAGGTGAGGCACGGTACACCGCAGCTACAATACATATGTGATGATTGCGTTGCATCTAAGGAAGGGCAAATAATTTGTGCGCATCTTAAATTAAACTCATCCGAAGCAAAATTCATTTAACCGAAGACATTCCATATATCAATATTTTATCTCACTTCAGCTAACATTAGAAATTGCCCCAGTAGGCAACTGGAGATAACTGTGACACGTAAACGGCGTGTCGTTCTGTGATAAAAAATATTCTTATCGTCAACATTAATATCTCTTCAAACGTGCCTTAAGACAAAAATTTAAAACTGATTCAATTATTTGTTATTCGGCGTGGAATTGGTCCACCATCATCATCATATCAACATCATTCAATTGGCTGATATTTATTTAATTGAAGTCGATGCAACTTCGGAGACATTCTCGTTTGTGCTTGAACTCGGCAGAATGAACGTTCAAGAGAAGATAAGGAGCAAGACGATCCTCGTTAACTAATATGTGTATTTTTATATTGTGTATATAGCTATCAATTAGATTTATTCTAATTAACTTTAAATGAATAATTAGATTATTTAAAATGATATCTATCTGCATTCTTGCATTTACTTAGCTGTCTAGTAACTGCTATTGTGCAGATAACATTTGCAACCGTAATAGTAATTTAAAGTAAAAAATATTGAGATCAATTTTAGCTGTCACTCTTGTTATATACTTTAATTATACAGCATATTATATTAGTAAATATAATACACGTAATTTTTAAACATTTGATCTATGTAAATTTATATTGAGAACTTGACTAAAGACATACAAATAACAAATAAACTTAATATGCATATCTAACGTGGCCCACTTATTTTCTGATGGAAAATTAGGTGTCCCGAAAGCTCTTTATATGGTGAACTACCACGGAGATGGAACACCCGAGCCGTGGAGCGGAGTATCCAAGAAAGGGACATGCAAAACTGCATTGTTATTTTTGAGTGGAAATGGAATTTTAAGAGCAATTAGATGACCCGAACTTTTTACTATTTTGTGCACCATCGCGGTAGTGGACAGTTAAGTCCCGGGCGTTTCTGATACTCCCAAACTGTGGATCGGAGTTCTTTAGAGCTGGGCATCATTTCCTATACCTGACGCAAAACTATGCCCTTTGTGATTGCATACTTTATTGATTGATACAACCAAACTTCAACTAAATTTAAGATAACAACCTATGGCTGTTGTGTTGCCTATAATATTTGTCATTCTGACGTTGATAACGCATAATAATGAGGAATTAAAAGTATCTAATGTTTCTATTTCATGGCTGCTTACTATATAGTAAGTCCACTTGTGACGTAGTGAAAGCCTGTTAATGAAGCAGCAGTTCAAGCACTTTGAGCATTTATTAACAAAAACGTCATGGACTACGCAATTAAAAATCTTGTTATTTAACTTGGGCCAGATTAAGGAAAACATAAATAACTTATGTAAGTGCGCAGCATCAGCACCATAAAGTAAATCTCGTAGTACCACTGCAAATGTTAATGGTAGCGGGTAAGTGAAATTGTTTTCTCATGTGCACGCAGGTCAGCAAGTCTAACAAAAGCAAACGGTGGTAAACGGTAGTACGGTCATCGAGTATGTAAAATGTCAACCGTATCGTGGTGACAGTTAACAACAAGCAATTGTGTTGATCATATGTGGTGCAAGTTGGATATACTGCAGTTAGTGATTGTCTCCAACACTCAACATGAGAACGATAGCCATTGCATCTGACGATAAACGGCTGATGGATTCATGCATTTCTCTAAATCTATAATGTAAAATATTTTGGACTGACCCTTGTCAATTAATCCTTGATCTCTGCTATGGTCAATGCTGCACAGTGTTAAAAGCACGTTTGGTCATAAAGTGCGTGTGTATGTGTTCAAAATAGTTCAAACAACGTAGCTGATAAGGCGCCGAACAATCATTACACAGTGGGCAAATGTTTAAGCATGCATCAAGCAAGTATAATGAGCAATATGCAGAGAGGCATGTTTGAGTGTGAACGCCGTGAGAAGGAAACGATACACTCTGGTCAATTTATGGTGTCTCATTTTGAGGCTGATGCACAAGATGATGAAGATGACCTGGCTGTGCCTGTACCTGAAGTGGCAGAAATTAAGAATGAATTTGAGATAGTGCCAGTAAAAACAAATGACAAACAAGAGAAGGCAAATATGTGCAGAAAACTCTTTGTACATGCACCAATTGGTATAGATACTAGTTTGGCAAAGTTGTTTCAATGCATGTCACTTGCATATAGGTAAGGAAACTTTAAATAGTAGTCAAAATGGGTCAGATACATGATGTAAGTAATCTTCTTTTTGTAGGCAAAAGCTAACTTCACCTAAATGGAATCGTTTCCGCGGTATACGGTTGCGCTGGAAAGATAAAATACGCCTAAACAATGTAATATGGAGATGTTGGCATATGCAATGTAAGTTGCAAGAAAAAATATTGTATAAAATAATTTGTCAAACATTTCTATTCATTTTAGTTATCAAAAAACAAAACACTTTGATTTGCCAGTTTGCTTCGCCATTAGATGTTGATATGCACAATAAGCCTGAAGCTGTTGTACTTGAAGGAAAATATTGGAAACGCAAATTGGCGGCTGTAACGGCTGAGTACAAAAAATGGCGCATGTTTTATCGAAATCAAGTAATGGGGCACAACAAGGATGTTGTAGATACAGTAAAAAACATTTCGTATTCATATGTTCATAAATAACTAATATCGTTAAATTGCAGTTGGAATTAGAATTGCTGTCTTGGAATTCACAATCTATAGATGAAAATATGCTTGTTGATGAGGATTATATGGGTTTAATGAGTGATACATTATTTTCAACAATAACTAATCAGCCCTTTCAGTTTCCCGATACAAGAGAAATAGGTAAATTTATCGAATCAATTTTAAAAATAACCGATATTAATTTCCTAACAAGACCAGGAAGCATTTTTAACTGGCCATATTGCAATAAGCTGACAATTTTACTTTTTGTTCGATAGCAAAAGCTGGCTTAGCTGATTTTATCCAACCAAGTTTAGGACCTTTACAACCTAACTTAGACGATTATATGGATACCTTCGAACCGCTACAAGGTATCTGTTTATTACAAACTGGCTATTCTGATGTGAACATAAAAGTTTAACGGATCTACCCTTGCAGAGTTTATTAGTGGAAAACTAGCACCAGTACCTGAAGAACAAAATGCAGATAATATGTACAAGAATCTTGGATGGTATTCAGACTATGGGGCAATGAATATAACAAATGTACCCGTAAATAATATACCAGTAAGTTGAAATGATAGACGAACATGATGTTAAGTATTATTGTACCCGTATTTCAGGTTCAACCACCGGTAAATTTACCTATAGAACCAATTGGATATTCAATGGGACCATCACCGCAACAGACCCACCATAGAGTTGAGCAGCCGTTAGCAATTAAAGCAGCGCAAGTTGAACCCCCCAAATATCAGCAGCCCGCTCGAATAATGTATAATGATCCTGTTACGAACATATTCAATCCTATGATCTCAAAACCACTTCCTAGCCCAACACAAACTTCTGCGGATTTAACACCAATTAAGTCATATACAAAATCAATGTACATACCTCACACTGAAATTGCGCAAAATTACAGTGTGCCTAATACGCCAATGCAAGGTATATCTTCGTAACGATTATATTTACCTTTAATAATGTCATATATGGTTTCAGGTTCTCAGGATATAAATTACAAAATCAATAATCAAATGATTTCGCAAAATGTCATAGCACCTGTACAAGAAGGATACAAATTCACCCAACCCACATTACCCAATGTTAAATTCACATCACAGCAATCAACAAGTTTCACAACGGCCATAACAGATGCTAAAGTAAGACAAGATTTGCAAATTGTAGGAAATGTGGTAAAGTTTCTTTAAGTTACAGAAAGAAGAAAAGACTCCTCAAAAACCACGTAATACAACAAGAGGAAGGCCAAGGTCCCGATCAAATACGCGTGAAACCATAAAAAAGCCACCACTTCTTTCAGCAATAAGTGATCCATCATTGATTACGCCCAGTAATAGTGCCTTATTAACACAATTGCTCAAAAGTAGGGGTTTGTTATTTCATTTGTTAATTAATTGAGCTTGTAATTTTCCTGTTGCTATATTTAGATAATGAAGCGAGTGCATCAGCCAACCCAAGAGTGATAATGCCACTCGAAAGGAATTCGTATGTACGCGTGAAAGAGGAAAATGTGCCTATACCAATTCTTCCGCAACCAACACCAACAACGCTTATTATAACGCCAGTCAATATGACTCCGTTAAGGCCTGCTGTAAACTTTGAACCCGTAAGTTGTTTGACGGTTGTTATTTATATAAAATTGTAATTTAAATTCATGATTATCGTAGGTCATGTTAAATACGTTAAACACGTCAAATAGTAGTCCGGGATTTACAGATAGCAATTCTCTAAGTTCACCAACGCCTTCCCAGGATTCGTTAGGAAGTCCTACGAGGGAGTCCAATAGAGATCAACGGCGAGCAGGCCATATTCATGCCGAACAGAAAAGGCGTTATAATATCAAAAATGGTTTTGATATGATTCATTCATTGATACCTCATTTAAATAAGAATCCTAATGCCAAGGTAATTTTGATAATAAAAATTTTAGTTTACTTATATTCTTATTTGCAGTTAAGTAAGGCGGCTATGTTACAAAAGGGTGCTGAATATATAAAACAGCTAAAAACTGAACGAAGTTTGCTCAAAGATGAAATAGATAGTTTAAAACAAGAGATTGAAACGCTAAACACTTCCATAAGGTAATGCAATAATTGCGATTAAATTGATTATTTTAAATGCAATTATTTAGCAACTGCCAATCGTTATTACCTGCAACTGGTGCCCCGGTCTCGCGCCGAGCGGATAACAAACTACAAGAGATGTTTGATGAATATGTGCAAAGCAGAGTGGCCGAGGATTGGAAATACTCAATAGTATCCTTTATTTAAACACTTATACTAATCAAAGCTACGCCTTGTGTTATTTTCTTAATAGCGCTTTACTAGTTTAGTTTACTCTTTCAGCCGCTTTTAACATCCTTCACAAATGTAGTATCAGCAAGGAGTATAGATGACTTATACCGATCGACTATGCTGTGGGTGGAACAACATTGCACACTGGCGGATTTAAGACCAAGTATGTTTTGAAATATTGCCTTATATAAAAATGGTAATGTTAAAATAATTATTATTTTAGTTGTACTCAATTCATTGAGATATTTATGCACCCAAACGGATATTCTGTCCAACCCAGAAAAATTACCAGAGGAGGCTCGTGAAATTGTTAAAACAAAGCGAAACCATCCACCAAAACCTTGATTACTAGTTACTATTGTGCT
Source organism: Aleochara curtula (assembly GCA_963978815.1). Classification (NCBI taxonomy): domain Eukaryota; kingdom Metazoa; phylum Arthropoda; class Insecta; order Coleoptera; family Staphylinidae; genus Aleochara; species Aleochara curtula. Next base: position 2,230,955 of record OZ022219.1, read on the forward strand.
ATGGGATAAATATACCATGTATATTTATATGTGGGCAAACATGCCCAGAATTGTTAACCTTATGCTAGTGAGTGATATCGAAGAAAAGAGAATATATTATATACATAAAAGAACTATTTAGTTGGTAATGGATAGAAGACATTATATATAGAGACGTCTTGCCATATCTTGTTGCAATATAACCATTTTATATAATAAAAAGATATTACTTTTGTTATACAATTCTTTTCATCAAAAAATACGAACTGTTTAATTGGTTGGCGTTACCCCATCAAACATACTAACGGTTAAGAGGAGATTTCTTCGAGTAAAGTGTAAATGCAATACCGGACTGTTTTTGGTGGCGTATGACCATAATAAATAATTATCCCCAGTTTTAACTTCGGGATTGTGCGAAATATTAACGTCTTCCGAACTGGAATCTTCAATAAGCTTATTGAAATCCCACAATTTGACGTTGCAATCTAGTGCGCCTGAAGCTAGCACATTACCACATCGACTGAATGTTAACGAATGGATCGCTTTTGAATGACCATTTAGTTCAGCTACCAAGTGACCATGCGCTAAATCCCAAATTAAAATATTGCAATCATCGCCAGCTGAGGTAAGATACCTCCCGCAAATACTGAACGCTAACGCATGAATTGGAGATTTATGTCCTGTCATTAAACGTACATGATTACCATTTGTTACGTCCCACAAGCAGACACGCCGGTCGCTTGAACCGGTAGCAACATAATTTGAATTTGGATGAAATTGGATCACCTAAAATATATATCCATTAACGAAAATGTTACTCTCTAGAGCAAGTATATTACTCACATCAACGTCGGAAAAATGACCAGCAAAAATTCTGAGTTGCTGATAATGGTCAGTGGCCCAAAGGCGGGCAGTTCGATCATATGACGCGCTAGCAAAGTAGTATCCATGTGGAGAGAACTTTACATCCCACACAGGATACATGTGCCCTTTATATACAACTAAGCAGGACCAAATTTGCAAACTCCATAAACGAATGGTACCATCCTCTGAGCAACTCAGAAGAAGAGTACGATCAGGTGAAAAAGATAAGGCGTGAACATTGCCACTGTGACCATAGAGTGAACGAGATGTTTCACCTGAACGTTCATCCATCATTCTCACCAAAACATCATCTGCTTCTGTATTAATTTCCTGGAGTTGTGCAGCTGTTTTCATTGACCTCAGTTTTTGAGGAACCAATGTCCAAACTTTTACCAAAGAATCAGCAAACCCCACAGCAAGCATGCTTGAATCTTCAGTGATTTCAGTGCAACTGACACTACAAATACAATAATGAAAATACAATCAAAATTGCATAGATTAATATTTACGTGTGATTGGCATTCAATAGAGTATAACAACAAATGGAAGGAGGTGTTTCTGCATTTAAATTAACTCTCCTTGAAGCTTCCCTCATTGCTTTCACCTTTTCCAATTTATCATTATCTTTTAATTCTGGCAAAGGTATTCTGTCTTGAGCAGGGGCATTTGGATCAGACTTAGTTTTCTTTGAGAAGAGAGGGTCTTTTTTAGCTTTCTTTTTCTTTGGTTTATCAGGCGCATCACCCTCATTTTCCTCTTCATCTTCGACAGGCGCGGCTAGTGATTGAAAGTCAGGTGCTTTTGGAATACCATAAAATACTTTTGACTTATTATCTTGCCGTGTTGCTTCACCAATCATGGCACCAGAAGTAGCATCAATTTGTGTTTTGTTTCTAGCAACACCCTCATACATATCAAAATATAGATGTTCCTGAACTATATTCATCAAAACTGAGGCTTTCTTATCATGTAAGTGCCTTTTCAACAAAGACAATGTATCTCGGGACATTCGAATAATAAATTGGTTTGACTTAAATGTATCAGTTAGCTCATTTCCATTCATATGATCTCTCTTAGTAACAAGTGCAAGCTTCTTAAGATCATCTTGATAGTAAAAGTCCTGCTCTGGACCAAACTTGTTCATAATATCAATGGCTTTTGATGTATGACCATTATATACAAGTTCCAAATACATGTGCACTAATATTGGATACAGAATCATACCTAGTTCATGTTTATAAATGTCTAAAGAACTTTCGACAAATTGCTTAAGTTCCACATAAGAATCTTCATATTTTTCGGGATCTCCATCACTTTTATACCCAGTTAGAACACTGCTAACATCAGAATCTTGTCCTTCTAGGTTTATATCAAAGTTAGCTTCCTTTCGGAGCTGTTCTTCAGTATTCTACAACAGATACATTTATTGTTTTGATCAAAGTCTAATGTTAGCAACATACCTTAAAGTTGTACTTTTTAAGAATTTGCATCACAGCAGCAATCTGCATTTTGTCTACTACTGGTGGAAGCATTTTTAATATCCACTCAAATAATTTTCAGACCGACGATGCACACTGTTTACACCATAGATATGGTTTACACTCACTAGTGCTACAACCTACTCTGGTTTGACCTTGGTATATCTAACCAAACACATTTTAATTCGACAAGTATATAACGAAGTTAACGCAAAATAATGGCGCTATTGTAGCTCTATGGCATGTTACTAGAATTACGGTAATTCTAAGCAAATACTGCGATTTGGTTAATCACAAATAAAAGTAAGGATGAATGAGATATCAAATGAAATTAAAATTGTACCAAATAAAGATTCCAAATTTCGATACAGAGGTAAGCTAAATCATGTTCAGGGTAATTAAATCATCAAATTAATTAAATTTTAGCTGGTATTTTCTTGGCTAGTGTTGCAGGTATGTCTGCAATGATTGGTTTTGGGGCCACGCTAGCAAGTGCCAAAAAATCTGATCCACAGTTTTTCAGTAAAGGTGTCACACCGACGCTACAAATGCGTGAAACAGGAGCAATATTAGCTTTAAGAGCATTAGGCTGGGGATCTTTCTATGCATGGACTGGTTGTGGTGTACTCTTTTATGGAATTTGGAAGCTCTCGGGTGCTAAAGATGTATGGCACCGTTAACGCTATTAATAATTCAATAATTGATATGTTCTAAAATTACAGCTCCAGGATTTTAGACTTAAAATTGGGTCAATTCTACCTAAAATTCCCAAAAGTGATCCCCCACAAGGGAGGACTGAATTTGAGGGTATCAATGATCTACTAGAGTATGTATCAACACTGAAGAGTGAAAAAGATATTAAGAAATAATTTGCCTAGATATTAGTCTTGTTAACTTAACGCTGTACAAAGATTGTGTGATATAAATTTTTATTATTTAACTGTAAGAATTTGCTTTATGTTTTGGGAGAAACTGAAAATTTTCTGGTACAGGACCCAAAAGCATTTCACTGATTTTAATCCAATCAGCTGCAGATGGACTTGCCATCAAAGTTTCTAAGTCATCTCTACCCTTATAATACGGCGGGCGTTCATTAATTTTCTGTGGAACTTGTTCAAGTAAACCTACTGGAACATAGCGATATAGAAATGATAGCCATTCTAGCATAAAGCGTCTGGTATTTTCAACTCCTTTTGTATCTGATCCCCAATGCTCTAAGCCATAATTCGTAAATTTCTTAAGTATATCTAAGCGTTCTTTACTTGATATGTCCCATGTACGCTCTTCCTTGATTTCAGTAAAAATCCAGGGTTTTACCAAAGCGCCACGACCAATCATAACACCAGAAACTGATGGTGCTGTTTCAAGAGCTAATTTATAGTCTTCATAGCTCAAAATATCGCCATTGCCAAAAACTGGCATGTCTTCAGCAAGTTTAGCACATTCGTCAATGTATTTCCAATCAGCGTGTCGCGTGTATCTCTGTTCTCTTGACCGACCATGAACGGTAACTAAAGCTGCACCGCATTCTTTGAATTTAGGAATTAAGGTGTGCGCAATATTCACTTTAGACGAGACACCTGTTCTCGTTTTTACAGTGACCGGCTTTGTGGTAATTTGGTTTAAATTTCGAATGCATAATTCGAGCAACCGTGTACGATGCAACAAACCGCAACCAGCACCTTCGCGATAGACTAAATCAATCGGACAACCTAGGTTCAAGTCTATGAAATCAATGTTCATCTCTTGGTCAAGAACTTGCGCGCATCGAGTCAAAAGATGTGGATTACCACCACAAATTTGAACGCCGAATAGATCCTCAGTATGATGACGTTTCACCAAGGCCCATTCAGGGGTTGACCCTTGCAGAATTGATTTTGCCATTGCCATTTCACCGCAAGTAATATCAACGCCAAATTCTTTACAAATTCGTCGAAAGGGGAGATTACCGACTGTGGTTAAAGGAGATAGATATAATTTCCCTTTGAAATTAATCACTTTCTTTTCCCTCTTTAATAAAGCTATAAGACCCTCATCTGTAATGGCACCAGAAGTCTTGGCATCCTTATTCTCTTCATCACATTTAGTTTCAATATTATCATTGTTGGTCTCTTTGGGCATAGTGTCCCTTCTTTTAAATGAGTCATTGTATTTTATCAGTTTTTCACTTAAACTGAAGTCATATCTCTTCCTTCTTAATGCAAAAAGAAGGTCTAGACTTGCTAGATTTTCTGTTTGCTGTTTAGCATCAAATAATTTCTTCTTTTCTTCATTTTTAAGGTTTTGACCATTACTATCAATATGTGCATTTGCAAATCTGCAAGTTATTCCACGGCTGCAATAGCCAAAGGTTTCATAGTTATGGCAAGAATTACCTATATCAGTAGGTTTTACTTTTAAATAATCTTCCAAATTATGAATGCAGGGGCATTTTGGTTTTGTGCACTCTTTTTCAATACCCAATTCTATTGATGTTAATAATGTATTACATGCTTCAATAGTTCTATCAGCTATATGAGAATGTTTTCTGGCCTTATTTTGACCCTTAAGTTTCTTCCCATTGACTTTAAATTTTTTCTCATCAGGTTGGTCAGATTCGTCAATACAGTCAATTGTTGTATCATCCAGTTTACGCTTGTCTTTATCAGATACACACTCAAGATTAAGTTGTCTTGATTGCTCTTCTAAAATATATCTGAAGCAAGAATGATAGTTTTAGAATTGCGTTAAAGCAATAAGCTTCTTCTACTTACTCCGGCTTTAATTTACAAACACCAGCGTCTGTCATCTTATTAATTCTTAAGATTTATTATGCACTATGTTTTGTTAAATATAACCCAACTAATTCACGTGGATTATTTTGGAATAGGCAACATGTAAAACGTGTTGGTTTGCTTACTTGTATTTGAAAATATCATTATCAACTGGGTAATAATTGTACAATGACGAAGAAATTAGTAATCCTCTTAAATTGGCAGTAATTTTTGCAATGTCTATATCATAGATATCATGGAAAACGGTTATAAATAAAATTTGCGTTGTATTTTAATTAAGCAATTTTTTACTGGGGCATATTATTTAACTTTGTTTTAATCGCAGTGCGATGTCAATGGAGCAAATTTTCACCTAGATTAGTCAAGCGCGTCAGAGTAATATAATTTGTGGTTTTTAACTTGTTAGCGCTAAATGCGAGAAACGCATTCGTCGCAAAACCAAAACAATGCAAGACTTCGAGACGTCAATTACACCGAATGGAACAATTGAATAGAAATTCTGCGGCGTATAAATTGCTCTATATCGATGTTACATCTAATATTATATCAGCGAATTTGAATGATTGCACGATTGGGGGAAAATTTGAAAGATTATTGATCGTTCAATTATTTCCGGATTGCAGTAATAATAATTGTATAATGCTCGTATATAAAACGCCCGCACCGTTGCGATAATAAATCAGTAGTTTGATACATTCTGTAAAAGACACTCCACAGACGAAATCATGTGCCTTAAGTCAATTCTAGCCCTAGTAAGTGCTGTGCGTAGGCCATGGCAATGGCGGAAGCAGTCGCTATTAGGCGAAATTTATAACTCCAACGAGAGCGCGCAATCGCACGCTGATTGTATATCTTTGCATAATTAGGTACGCATAATAAAAATGTTTCAGATTACTTTAAGTGCGGCGGTCAGCAGCGTTATGGGCCTCACGATAGAGAAACGCTCACCAAACGAAGACGTCGACGATGAAAGTGGCGATCATCTTCATAACAACGCGGAACAACATCACGATCATGGGTATTCCTTTCACAAGTTCAGTGGGCCCGTCAGTGGCGAAATTAAACAGATTTATGTGCCTGATGGAGCCGAAGGAAAGAAACTAGATTTTTATGTGAATACCCTTCAGATATCTTAAGATTTAAATCACTTTACTTTACAGCTTAAATCGCTTGATTTTAGGCAACACCAGACTATTCTTATTCGTATGGAGTAACTGATCCAAAAACTGGTAACAAACAACAGCACCAGGAATCTCGACAAGGTGATGTCGTCCATGGGCAATACTCAGTTCAACAGGCCGATGGAACGACTAGAGTCGTAAAATACACAGCAGATCCAACGAATGGATTTCAAGCAACCGTTGAGTATCATCGATAATCAAGATTTTGTTACATATAAAACTTGTTGAAATATTAATTGTTAATAAGTTAAATTAACTTGCAATGATGTATCGCAAGCAAATTAAATATAATTTATAGTCACATCGAATATCGTATCGTTTCAATCAAAATGTTAATCGCGATTTCAATTGGCATCGCGCACTCGGAATCGCAATGAAATGCTAGACATGCAGGACGAGACAAATGTGTGAAAGAGAAAGTGATCGAAGAAACCGATCTTGTTCCATGTGCGTGTTTGCTTAAGTCAGGTTGCATTTGCCTGCCGGTGTCTCAGCGCATACATATTTATTATACCAATGCAATTTGCGCATTTTATTTGCGTAGAACAACATTTGCAGGATGTGTCCTGCGTAGCAATAATTGTGCGTTTAATTACATTCCTCTTCATTGTGGCTCGTATGTCACTAATTTGCAATTTTGTAATCATTTGTTTATCACAAACACTAGACAATTGTATGCGAATCCTTATTGTTGTGTATTCCAGTTGGCATTTTGAATTTAGCACAACCAGACACTTTGCAAATGGCGCAGAGAAGAAAGTTTGATTAGTTGAAAATCTATGAGCAAAAAGAAAAAGTTTAATTGCGCACTTTTATGGCATAAGTAAATTGACTGAATAGCATTTGTTATTCTTCAGTCAGCTTCGCAGCCAAATCTTTAATTTTAAAATGTATATAATTGCACATTGCTGTCCGTAAATGGACTTATCATTTTTACGTTTCGTAACGGTTAAGAGTAACATTAAAATTAATTTTACTACCTCTTTTTTCCTTTGCGACTCAGGCATAAGTATTTATTATTCATATTTTCAAAGAGATTTAATTTCCAACTGACTGCTTAACTTGCATCGGACATATGCGCTTTGCAAACACATAAAATGTCGTCATTATGTAAGCGAATCAAAATTGGTGCAATGTGAACGAGAGAATGTGCATGAAGCATAAATTGTTGGAATCATAAATTGAATTTCTTTCTGACACGATTGCCGAGATTTCCTTCTCTCCATTAGCACAAAGAAGCCGCGGATGGCTGTCGTAATAAAATGTGGAGGAATCGACCATTATCCGCAAATAATTTAGTGGAAAAAATAATTCAATTAGCGAAAAATGTGCGCGTAGCACTTACATCATTTCATCATCATCATCAGCATCATTGGCAAAGCGCGAGCGTGCACATGAAACGCGCCTTGCGACTTTAACTTGGAATAGAAAACGCGACACATTTTCAAACGACGCATTTCTTTCTCCTTCGTTTTCTTGACGAATCTGTGCCTTCTTGCTGTACGATTGTCTAGCTTCACAGCATTTGATGTGCTTTTTACGCATTGCATCTACATGGGGCGATTAAGCGATGCCAAATGCGGAATTTGGTGCGTTTTCAATCAATTATTTACTACGCGAGCGTGTTGTGTTTCGATTTACCACTTGATCAACGCGCCAACACACAACATTCGAGTGCGAAGACAAAAAGCGATTACGTGACGTGACGATAGACGGTGGAGAGACATCGAATATGCCACTCGCATGACTACAACAAACTTGATAAACTTTAAATGCGTTCATCGTATGCATTTACTTTGTAAACTTCCGCAAATGACCAATTATCTAGGTCTAATTAAATTAATCTTGAAGCGATACGAAGCATATAAATAACGCTTAATATAAATATGTCGAAGTATGGAACGCAAAGTTGATGAAACGTCTGCGTTTTATGAGTAATTAATTTTGCATTCGTTTGTGCATGAAGCGTGTGAATGCAATGGAATTTGCATTTAATTTTGTGCTTCTTACCCAATTTGTCTGAAGTCATTCATTACTCAACCAATTAGTTTCAGATGAGGGTAGATTATGTTGTTTGAAATCGTTTTAGGCTATGCCCAATAAGTAGCAATTTTAATTAAACGCCTAATACCTAAACAGGTGCGCATTATAGTTTCACAATAACTTCTTATTATACCATTAAACTATGGTTATGGCTTTGTGCTTTGTGCTGTTGTGACTTTTCATACTTTGGTAATAAGACGAAATACCTACGACGCTTTAGGGTTTTGCGATTGCGAATTTTAACAAGTCACTTTTTGCTGGATGCGTTTCATTGGAAAGTAATTCATTATGAGCGTATGCAATTGCATTATCCGTATCATGAATATATAATTCTAATTGGCGTTTTGCATATGGGAAGCAAATTGCATTCACTGAAGCCAAATTAAAGTGGCGATTGACGAATTGCTGGTGCAATTCCAATCCCAATCGATGCTGGATGGATGGATGGATGGATTATACGCGTCCACAAACATGCATGCATTCATGCACATATGCGGATGGATGGTGGGACATCAGTATAAAACTGGCATGCGAGGTACGAAACTATTCAGTTTCTCTAATCAGTGGTTTCACTTTTCCTAAAAATAGTTGAGACATTCCGAAAACCAATTTCTACCCGGTGTGTGTTACTTGAATTAAATCGACGCAATGAAGGTACGTTCATTTGCCAATTCAAATTTGAAATTATCAAAATTGTTCTCATATCTATTTCTACATTAAGGGCATTTTACTTTTGGGATTTTTCTTATTATCCGTTGCTTCCTGCTATCCACAACATGGATATGAGCATCATTATGATGGTGGTCATGCTGCTGTGATTGCTCATGCTGCACCTGTTGTGCATGCTGTTCACAAACCAGAGCCAGTTGTAAGTTTTTAAATTTTCATATTATCCAAGAAAACATCAAGATATTCTTGTCAAGTGTAATTGACACTTACATACCAGAAATAATATAAAATTATAGTAATGCGATAATTAATCAAGCTCCTATGATGTTCAATTAAGAAATAACGTTATTGAATTGAAATTGTGCAGCTCAACTTCCGGTGAGCATGCTAAATTTATTGCAAAACATATTCAATAAACATTTCATGGTTTCACGAAGAAGCAATAAAATTTAATTGTTGTTTGGTGCGCGCGTTCACAAAAAGCTTAAACATTTTCTCCGGGCAGCAAAGGCTACAACAATAAATATTTCTGCGAAAATCTGCTGCTGGTACGTTACGAAATCGTGCAGATGTGACAGCAAAATTGTGCACGCAATGAAACCGAATAATGTGTAGTTGCATAAGCGCTTTTTGCCATATTAAGAGATTTAGGAAATGTTTACGTCTCGCAAAAACGAGTTAAATTGAGAAAGCTTAATTAATCTTTTAATTTAGCCAGAACGGAAACGTGGATGCCAAGTAAACAATACTATATTAGGAATATTTGTTACAGGCTTATCCGAAATACGCATTCAAATATGGCGTTCAGGATCATCATACAGGTGATCACAAATCGCAACAAGAAGAGCGCGACGGTGATGTCGTCAAAGGAGAGTATTCGCTAGTGGAACCTGATGGTACTGTGCGCAATGTCAAGTACACGGCCGACCATCACAACGGTTTCAATGCTGTTGTGACAAAGAGTGGACATGCCGTCCATCCGCAACAAGTTGTCCACAAAGTTGTACCTGTCGCCGCGCATTACTCTGGAGGCCATGGCCACGGCCATTTCTAATCACCGCTTGCAAATGCAATTATTACTATTATGTATTTATCAGAATGCATTGTGCATTCGTATATTATTTAATATTAAGTGATCGTGTTACCGTTTTATATTCTTATGGTTAACTATCGTATGTACTGCCAATATTTTAGAGTCGTTTGACGAGTTCTTCAAGAAAGCATTGTTAACATCGTTTCATTGCAGGATGGCATCTTTTAAAGTAAGAAATTTCCATACAATAAGATCTCTTGTAATTGTAATCTATGAATTACGTATTCATAGTTTACTTTTATTAATACTAATTGTTTTTCTTGAATTATTATTCTACTCTAAGTATCGATATTTAATGTTTTTATAATTAATAAATAATAAACTTTTATACGTTGATTTTACGATGCTCGTTATTGTAATAACTATTCAATTTCAATTCTAGCAGTTTCACTTACAGGATGCTAGTTATTTTCTTCTACGTTCAGGTTTTAAAGGCGTAGCAATTAAAATAAACCCACACAAGTCTCATTCAATCATTTGAGAAGTAGTTGTTGAAGACTTGAATTATTTGACGTAAAATTGACATTAATAGCAAATTTCCTTTCTTGGCGCAAGAAATTTAACACGAGCAATAAAAAACGAAACAAATTCCAAATATAAAAAATTTGTACGTTTCCTCATTAAAATATTCGTTTGTTGAAGCGCTAATGAAATCAAAAAAGTGAGTTAATGCACTCGTAAAATTTTATTTCGCTCATAACTTACACCTTTGAGCATTCGAAAATATCTGCGGATCAATCTGCACGTGCCTCATTGCTCAAATTCTATGCATGGATGTCAAACAATTTGATAAATTCATTCGCATGTTAAGAATCCATGTCCGCAATTCTCCTTAACAGTTTTTATACGCATGTAAACTATTAATAAACTTTTGCCAATTTTATATTCGCAAATGCTTTTAGTTTTTCGATGCAAAAGCATAACTGAAATAACTACAGACTATAACTGTCAATGTTGTTTGTTGAATTAATAATTCTTTGGACGTAAAATCTTTTTTGTTGTTGATAAAATGAAAAAACGAAGAAGTTTTGTGATGTTTTTTGAAGATGAATATGGTGTATAGCAATTTATATTAACTGTTATTCAAATGCTCTTTGGTAGTTTCGTTTAAACTATTAATTAATTTCTCTTGTTTTAGTCATAGGCAATTTATTTGATGTTATTCAAAATAGTTCTTGATACCTGTCTACGCCTGATGGGTTGCCTACTTAGCAATCAAGGATAATGTAATATTTTCGATAAAATATTCTCTTTGGATTATTTCAATGAAATAGTAATAGAGCAGTTATTTATGAATCACGGAATTTTTATGAGGACGTGAAGAAATTTATGTGGGCGACATCTAATCTCAAAATATCCATCAAATAATTAATAGTTTTGCCTCATCAGTAAACAATGATAAGGATTCGAATTATAAAAGCATTTCTATGCTATGAATTATTAATACAATAAATCAGCGATTTCATACTGTTCAGCAAATAATATCTACTGAATACTTATTATTATTGTTACTCAAGCGCATGCCGCGAATTGCTCGATTATGAGAGGAATATGCAAATCTCTGGTGAGAGTCGAATAATAGTATTCTTCAGCGCTTATCCATGACTAATTAATGAAAACCACATTAATATATTACCCATTGCCGATGAGTTTAAATAATATTCATTTAACACCATATGTCAGTATTACTGCGAAAAGATATTCAATTGGTTTCTTGCTTCGTAGAGCGTATGATTTATTTTACTGGCATCAGTTAACACTTGTTTCCACACAACATCGAGCACATCAAACGTTGTTTAATTAAATACTGGAAAATCAAATGTATTTCACTTTTATATTGCGTTTTTTAAATGGAAATTTAAATTTCTATGCCGAATTAGATTTCAATCAATTTTTTTTTAGTTCTAACTTAATTACATGCGCTTTATATAGTTGTTGGTATTTGTTATTTAAAGTTTAATGACTTTACTTTAAACTTTATAGTGTAAAAAATAGAACCGCTTAAAACGCTATTTTAAAACTCATTAAACCAAATATGTAAATTATTTGTTATTATAATAATTACACCAAATTGCTTTCATGATGTGTATAAAAACGTCAAAATTGATAAGTTTTCCTAACAAACTTTAAGAGCAGTGAACTTGTAGGTGTTTAGTACTGCCATAATTAAAAGTTTACCAAATGTATAGAAATTTTGCGTTTTACGACTTTTTAATTATTTTGTCCTCAGCAAAATCAACAATCTGAACGCAGTAAATGTAACTCTTCAAAATTTTAATTCAAAAATTATTTAAGAATAGTACGATCTTATTTGTTGATGAATTATTAGTGTGTCCCACTCTTTACACTGTCGACACCTTAAACAATGATGAAAATTGAATTTTTTGGCTGCTGGATGAACGAAGGTAGGAAGGAGTTCGACGCACCACAAAATACAGGTATTTTTGGGGCCTATATATTCTTCGCTAAAGACCCCATCATAGAATTCAGTTGTTACGTAACACCGCTTAAAGTGAGGAACACTAGGTTCTTAGACAATTTTGTCAATAGTTTAACTATTTAAGTGAACAAATAGTGATCAGTAGAATGATGCAGCAAATCATCACAATATCGGTATGTACGAGATTTATAATTATTGTTAATTGGTCAGCATGTGAATTATAGATTTTCTAATTCATGGTGACATATAAAATAAGTAGACTTAAGCAAATACATAGTTTGCATGTAATGTTCGCATAATGTCACATAAATCGTGGAATAGAAAAGTGTTTCTACTTAAGATATGAATGGCTTGCATGATAAATAATAATTACTTAAGTGTATTGAATTTTAAGAAAAATATCGCGACTTGTTGTAATAAAGAGTAAATTATAATTATTCCGACTATAATTATTCAAAAAGATGATTGAGTGTTTAAACATTTAAGATGTCAAACAATTTTTTAAAACACCAGCCTACACACCAATCGTATTATTTTTTATAGCCGAGTCAATGAATCAAAGACATGCGCCACATGAATTGAGATTACATTGTCCTATTAGTTCACTTGCTCGCTTCGGCACGATAAATTAATATTAAAGAATCTTTCATTTAAACTGCACTCAACAGAATTGGTCGGTGCTTTAATCCCATCCGTTTATGTTTTACCGATGAATATATTTAAATGTTTACTAGGTGGTCAATAATACATTTAAATATTCACTTGTTTGATGAATGATTATCCATATTTGGTGGCGTGTAAATTAATACTAGTTGTATTAAAATTATGTATTGTACTTTTTGCAAAGAACTCATAACTTTGGTAGGAAATAAGAGCAATCACCTTTAAGAATTTGTCAGGTATCTAAAATTCTATTCTGCGTAAAACATAAATATTCCCATTAAGCTCTCAACACATGACAAAAATTTAAAACCAACCGCAATAAATTATCATTAGAGAAGGCGCTGTGCAAACTCATGTTTGCAATACTAATATCCAAAAAACGGTAATGTTTATGATGTGGTTACTACCAACTTTTTATATTCAAACCTTATTGTTGTGGATTTAGAAAATGCCATAGAATATTCTAGTTTGGCGCTAAAAACACGATATTATCGTCTTGTATAATTTCGTCATAAAATTTTAATTGGCCATACGTTGTTTCGCCATATAAAGTCATTGTGACGATTGAAGTTGTGATTTATTAAATGATTTTATTAAAAATATTCTTCATCTATTAGTAAGTAGCCAAAAAAGTTAATGAATAATATGCGAATTTAATTAAAATACGATAGTTAATTAATTAAATTGGACTAAACTATGTAAATTATTTTTGGGATAGATAAACAAGAATTCAAATAGTCAAAATATCAGTTAAAAAATTAATTAATGGATGATTTATGAGCGCATGTGTATGGTTCATTTTAATGCTTAATCAAGTGTAATTATTGATACTCATCATAAAATATAGTCTTAGTTTAGAGTGAAAGTAAAAGTAGATCAAATGCCTTAAACTACACGAAACAAATTTTATCCACACCTTAGTGTAAAGTCAAAGATACGAGCATGAAGCTTCCGCCAATTTCCGCAAAACGTAAGCATTTCTTCATGATTGCAATTACGTTGAATCGATCCCATGCGAGTGCGCAATCACGTATCATTTAACACGATACAGATTTCAATCACGTATGCATATTTTTGTTATCCTTTTTTTGTAGATTTGTGTAGCAGCATGTGGTATGCTGTGTATGGCTGTGCCATTAGTCAAACCGCTAAGTAATTGGGCTTCCACCTTACGAGCGCAGAGTGCTCAGCATCCGCGATTATCTCTTGTGGAATGGGATCAGTACAATCAGCGCGATGTGGAGGGTCCTGGCACGTACGCATTCGGCTACGACGTCCAAGACCCGGAAAGCGATAACATTCAGTTCCGGCACGAGGAGCGTCTGCCCAACGGCACCGTGGTTGGCAGCTATGGCTACGTGACGCCTGATGGTAGCGCGCATATCGTCAAATACACTTCCGACCATCGCGGTTACAGGTTTAATATTCTTGTCTAGATGAAAGTGAGCGGATTGTATAACTGCAATTAATTTCCAGAGCAAAGACTGAGACCACGAGACGAAGACGGCCGATTAAAGTAGATCAGGCAATTGTCGATGAGATCAATGCGGCTGAGATGGCCTTGCAGAATGAAAACGGGGCAGGAAGTGTTTCAAGAAATGGATACGTTCTTCCTAGTAATTACGTATCGCAATATAAACCATATCAGGATACAAACAACATTAACAGATATGATATTGCGAATCATCTGCCTCTTCAAAGAAACGCATATGGATATCAAGTTTATGAAGAAGTACCAACAAATATTCCGGTACCAAGTCAACACATTTCAGCACCGTTTAATTACCCCACACATTATTTATAAGTTCTAGTCTTAATTATATCATATTTAAATGAAAACTTTAACCATAGAATTCAATATCAATGATAAGTAAAATGTTATGTGGATTTTCTATTCTATGGTTGAAAATACTAATTTAATCAGGTATTCTATGAAAAATATTTGCTCTTATAACAAATATAACGAATGTCATATACATAAATAAATCATTTACCAAATAAGTATCCAGCGTTAAAGATCCAATTAGCTTGGTAAACAGATTTTTGATAATTTAGAAAATTAGCGTAAAAATGGATTTTATCCATTTAAGTTTATAACTTGTTCAGGTTATCACAATATTATATACGCTATCAAAATTTCAGTGACTGACTCATATCTAATCATTTAAATAATGGCCACTATAACATCGTCAGAAGACTATGGAAAGTTCAAATGCCAAAGTTGCGACAAATTACATGATGTGGGCCGCATGTACGCTTGCGGTCATGGACGACAAATATGCAAACGCTGTTATACGCAAAAACGGTACGGTATGTATTTTTAATATTGGGTAGTCAACACAGTATTCACTGCAATCTTTAGATTCAAAAAGTGGACTACAGTCCAACCCTACTATGGAATCACTAAATTCCGGAAGTAGTGATGCTCAACGCACGACAACAAACTTATCAACAACGTCTAGTAAAATGTTTCCCGAGTCGGTTAATAGTCGACAGTATTTAATCGAAGGGTCGAATTCATTAATGAAGGTGGCAATGCTTCTTAGACCAAATATTGTAAAACTTACAGTTTCTAATAAGTACCTAATTTTAATTTGCGTTTAAGTTGAAGACTAAGATACATTATTTTTAGACCAGTATTATGTCCAATATTTAGCTGTCGTCAAATATTGGCAGTGTCTGGAGTAGACAACCATTTTGTACATGATCACGTGGGTGTTCATAGAGTATGTGTTACGCCGGAAACTGTTAATATATTTGATCTGGACATAAAGTCTTTTGAGGATATGGAAACGCACAATAATTGTCTGATTGTTTTCTACGTAGACGAAACAGGTTTACAATCTGCTGACTCAATGTAAGCAACACTCAATCTAATGATTACATTGCTTTTATACAATATTATTATTATTATAGATCCTATGAAGATCCGATACGTTTAGGATTATCTCAAACACGTCAATTGTTCGTTGTTGCACTGGCTAAAATACCAATAGCTACTGCCACCCCTTCACCTCATAATAACGAAGGGCAGACAAACAACAATTTTAATTATCTATTCTATGTATTGTCACCCGTTCGACACAATTACACTTATAGTATTGGTATATCAACAACGAATAATGAATTCCGATTTAAATATACCGGCACCCTTATTCCGATGACGGAAAAATATGAGAAATTATCCAAGGATTGTAATGGATTAGTAATTAGTTCAAAGCAAATGAACCAAATAAAGGAAAAGAATGGACCAATAGTTTTGTTAAACTTGGTCGTATACCGCTTTGACGCCACATTCGCATTAGCCATGGAAAGAGCTATAGAAATGTCCGAAAGGGACGCGGAGTTGGGCGCATAATAAATTATTAACCGCTAATAACTTTTTGTTCACTCGCTTGCAATAAATTAATTATCATTTAATTGATTATGTATTTATGAATTCCTTATTAAAGTAAATAAATCGAACGCACCTAAGAGGAAATCGAATGCAGCGTATCGTGAAAGCAATTTCGGATTATTTTAATCACTAAGACGTTAAGTTAAATTTTGGTTGCGCAGATTACTTCCGAATTGAAAGTGTATTAGCATTGCGTTTTTCGCCAATAAAGCAATCAAACGATACGACTGTGGAATTCTAACACTCTGGCTATACGAAGATACGTAAACGCGGAACCTTTTTGCGATCGTATTCAAAGGAATATTTATGTGGGCATAAAAGTAAATTAAAACGATATAGACGTATACAGAAATGGCTCGATTGCAAACGAATAAACGATCGTTTGTGATATGAGAATATTTCATGAGATTAGCAAGTAAATCATAAACGATATACTGAAAAAAGATTTTTATCTTTTTTATGTATTGTGTTACTTCCTTCATTGAATCATAACTTTCATCTGCATCTTGCAGTTTGCAAATAGCTAGCTAAATTTCCTCTGATTGTATTCAATCAACTAGTTTATCTGATTCTACATCATGTAATTATGATTTATTGCAGTGCGTAGTATCATAATTCAATTTGCTACTTCACATGTATCATGTTGTGAAGAAAGTAGAATAGTATGGTGATACAATTTTCACGGCATCGTAAAAGATGTTATGTCACGAGTACAGCAAGCAAAGTGTTAAATTAACGAGGTTGCAATCTCTGTACATAAATTGCACGATTTGTTGTGTTGAAGAAAATATGCATTTCACTCGAAGCGAATGCGTTTCGCACATTTGCACGATGCATCGTGCTGTTCCAATTCTTTGGCAACTCCACGCAAAAACGCACACGACGCGTGCAAGGTGCAAGGTAGCTCTTTCTCTCCACAAGGTGCATCGATGCACGGCGTTGAAGAAAGCATATATAAGTGCATCTGCAATTTCTCCTAATCATAAACGGTTGATACTTTGTTGAGTGTAAACGGATATTAAACGTTTAAATACACACTGATTCAATTACTGTTTTCGTACGTGAGATATTTTTAAAAGTGCAGAAAAGTTGGTCAAACATGGTTCAATTGCAAGTAAGTTTTACGATTTTTAAATCGCATACGCCAATATTAATTTTTCTATTGCTAACGCAGAAATCCGTATATGTAATGGTGGTTGTGCTATCAATGACGTGTGCACATCCCACGTACCCAAAATATGAACAACCCCACGATTATGATGATGGCAATCAACATCAAGGACGTGCTTTGCAAGAGAGGATATTTGTTGATCCTCACCATATTGATTACTACGTAAGTAGATTCAGCAATTAAAATTTCTTCTTGCTTTGGTTGATTTCTTAAAGAACTAAAGAAAACTAGAACACCATAGTTGTACTTGCTCAAGATTGCCATGTTTACAATGACACTGATTTGCGGAAGGAAAACGCATTGACAAAACATCATGCATGTACAAATAAGTCTTACAATACTAAAATGATTTCTACAAACACGTACTGGAGAATTGTTTGTTTACTTGTACGCTTAAGTTACTAACACCTGAGGCTAAATGCAACTGTTATTCGCAATAATATTAAATGTTACTGTATTGCATTTTAGGCACCGCCGAAATACAGCTATAAATACGGCGTCAACGACTTTCATACTGGTGATATAAAATCTCAACATGAATCGCGCGATGGGGATGTTGTTAAGGGCAGTTATACATTGGTGGAACCGGATGGTTCAATTCGCACTGTTGACTATACTGCTGATAAGCATAATGGCTTTAATGCCGTGGTGCATAAGACGGAGCCGCTTAAAGGAAGTCATCATGATAGTAATCAGCACTTCAGTGGTTATTAATTAATTAGTCGGTCCTTGGACTTCTCCGCACAATGCCCGTAATGCAGTATTAATTAAGCATGGCTATTATTAATGTCTTATTGATTAGATTTGTTATTTATTACAGTGGAATAAAATGTAAATGCTTGTTCGTACAAATATGCTGTTAAAACCGTATTATTATTACCTTAAAATGTAATATTAATAATCAAGTACCTATTAAATGGCAATAGGCGGTTAACTAACAATGCATGTGCAATCTATGTAGCAAAGTGTATGTAGGTACTGAACGTCTATCTCATCGTAGTCGTCATAGGTAAAATACGAATTGTCGCAAGTAGTTATATAACATTTGTCTCGTAATGAGAATATGAAATTCATTCTTCTCTAATGTTAAGGTATTAATTATGTCATAATGCAATTAATTTTCGCATAATTTTGAGAATGGTTAATTATGCTCCGCATTTTTACGTTTTTGTTTTTAGAAGGATTTATATACAGCGCAAGTAACCTCATTAAACAAATTGCAATTGAATTACTGGGCCACTTGCATAAAGTGGCAGGCACACCTCCAACGCAAGGTTAATTAGTTCGTTTGTTCCTTTTCTTTTGGGCCTCAATTCAATATATAATTCCATACTTTTCTATTTGCAAACCAAGAATCATACGATTAAGTTTGTTTTCAGATCAATTTCATTAAATTTGATTTCTCTGTGTGAGAAAAATTAAAATAAATTTTCGGAGAACACATCTGATTCTCATTAGCTGTTTACATCAACCGTAGTTGGTGTGAATTATTGTAATACTAGTTTCATAACATTGCTAGCCGAGGGTCATTTCTTGCACAATTTGCAACAATTGTTTTTCAAATTAATTGCATTCGTACAGTTACGTACATTCTCCCGCGAGCCTAAAAGTGCTCAAACGTAATCATTTTAATTATTTACATTGTTTACTTTTTGGCTGGATTACCATATGCTAAACTCTTACTTTTCACGCGTTTGTACCGCTCAGATACATTTCAATATGAAAACTTGAAGTTTCTTATGCTGTTGACAAGGCTGAGTAATAATTTGCGGAGACTACGTTATCATTTGCATCACTTCTTGTGCGTAGTAGCTGAAGTTGGCTTTGTTGGCAAAGAACGACGGCCGCCAATGTTGTGAAATAAACCTTGAGGAGAATTGAAACAAAACCAAAGTGGTGAAACGTTTCTTCTGTGAGTCGCTTTGTATTCCAAGTACGTACAAATTTTTGTGCAAGAAGCATACATCCTCCTCCGTTTTTATTTCGGAATGTGTAAAATTGTATGAAATTGTCGACTACTAAAACTTTACGTAAAAATACGGTATTCTTTTGCTTCTGTTTTGCATATCTTCCTCGTAGCAATAACAATTCGAGAAAATTGTTGAATTATACCAAATATTAGCATAAAATTTGGTTAGTATTTTGTTAATTTTAAAATGCAACTACATTGCATATTGTTTGCGAATTCATTCCTGCATTTCGACAATTTACATTTGCAAAACTTGCGCAAACAATTTACATTCAAATTATCATTGTCAACACCTTTGAATTTCATTTCTATTAACCAGTTTCTTGTACAGGTTGTTCATTCTGTTGTCGCTGAATTTTTTGTTATGTCATAATAAAGTAGTTTACTAGTGCACATTGTTATATTGCACAGATAATGATAAACAATGTACAAGCGACGTACATGCATGTCTGCACATGCGAGCGGTTGTATTATGCGCAGGAGAAGCACACATCTTTTACATATCAACAAGCTTCACGCATATGAGAAAAGAAGTAGAACAATACACCTCTTAACAGTTAATGCAGTAATCATTGACGAGCAGAGCAACATAGCATAAAGACATATTATTGACCTAAACTTACGCAGAAGATTATTGTAATCGATAGAGATTTCAGTTTTTATGTAATACTTGAATTTTCAACTAAAACTAAAAGTTAAAGAATTAACATGATCGCTTCAAGTTGAGAATGCGTCCAACAAATTTGCGATAGACCAATTTACTTCTTTGTAAGACTTGTCAAAAATTCAGGAATTTTTATGATATCTTTAGTCCTTTTCGAGATATTGATGAAATTAGGTTACATTTCCTATGAAAGAAATCGTATTTTTAAATTAGTGATACAGAGCTCCAGATTTCATTACCTTCCTATATTCTAATCGATTGAGATTTCAGTTTTTATGTAATACTTGAATTTTCAACTAAAACCAAAAGTTGTAAAAATAAACATGATCGCTTCAACTTGAGAATGCGTCCAACAAATTTGCGATAGACCAATTTACTTCTTTGTAAGACTTGTCGAAAATTCAGGAATTTTTATGATATCTTTAGTCCTTTTCGAGATATTGATGAAATTAGATTACATTTCTTATGAAAGAAGTCGTATTTTTAAATTAGTGATACAGAGCTCCAGATTTCATTACCTTCTTTACCTAACGCATAGAGATTTGAGTTTTTATGTAATACTTGAACTTTCAACTAAAACCAAAAGCTGAAGAATTAACATGATCGCTTCAAACTGAGAATGCGTCCAACAAATTTGCGATAGACCAATTTACTTCTTTGTAAGACTTGTCAAAAATGCAGGAATTTTTACGATATCTTTAGTACTTTTCGAGATATTGATGAAATTTTTTTATCAAAGAAATTGTGTTTTTAACTGTCCGAAATCGTGGCAACGGAAAGAATGCCGTTCTGGACTGTAGCTACGCGTTATTTATCGTTTGTTAATCAACTTGAATTAGAAGCAACATTAGAAGCAATTAATTATGATAATTCTAATTGGGTTATTATGTTCGCTGGTTGGTGCCTGACTCACAGTCAAGTCTATTAAATTAATTTCACTTTGCAATGCAAAATCGTCAACAAGTAGTTAGCTACTTTGATATGCAGTGTAAGGCGCTTAATGATAATTGTATAAATGTTGTTTCTTAATAAACACCTAGCCGGAAATTAACGTTTAATGCGGTTTCAGTTTATGCAAATGGGTGTTTAGTACGTTAATAATGATTATCGTAATAAATTAATTAGGTTTCATTAATTTACGTTGATGAATCAGCGTGCAATTGAATTATTCATTAGTTAAATCTCAGTAGATAAATAAAAAATATGTATATTATGTATAAATGAAAATATTGGTCTTTGCGATGTCTTGGCCATTTTGTCATAAAAATGCGAGAAATATCTTACAAAACGTACATATTGAGAGGATATAATCATATCATATTTATAAATAAAACATATAATTATGTGTGTATCTTCATAAATAATAATTACAAGAAGCGTACTTGAAAATCGTAAATCCTCGTGAGGAAATACTCCTCAAATTATCATCAACATTAAAAGGGGCAGTTGCAATGGGCATTCGCATTAAGGTCGGGCATTATAGCAAAAGATACAAAAACTTGTACTCTTGCTTTTTGTATTATCATGAGCTAAAACGCTTAATAATGATGACCGTGATGACCATAGTATGGACCACCATGGTATCCAGCATAACCATGACCGGCATAAGCTACTGGAGCAGCGTGAACAACTGGTGCAGCATGAACAACAGGGGCGGCGTGTGCCACAGGCGCAGCGTGGACTGCATGTCCGCTCTTGGTTACTACTGCGTTAAAACCATTGTGGTCATCAGCGGTGTAATGCACAGTACGCACAGTACCGTCAGGTTCAGCCACAGAGTATGAACCCTTGACTACATCACCGTCACGAGATTCGTGTTGCGTTTTGTGATCTCCGGTCAAACCATCAGCAACTCCATAGTTGTATGAGTATTTGGGGTGCGCCTGCGTTTAACAATTATTTTAAAAAAACGACTAAAAATTAGTAAAAGCGTTTACGTAGTAGTCAACGTCATGATGAGCGTGATGACCATGGCCAGCATAGGCTACTGGCGCCGCAATGGCAACAGGGGCGGCGGCATAACCGTGACCAAGAAGTCCATGACCACCATAGCCGTGGTATGCTGGTGCGATGCCAGCTTGAGAAGCGGCGATGGCAAGAGCCAAAACAGTTAGCTAATCGCAAAAACAAAAATCATAATGTTATAAATGCGCACATAATATTGTTCATTTGAGGCTATTTTAGTAAATTGATTACGTGTAATTCATCAGTTATATTACGTTGCATTACTATGATTCAAAGGAGCTTATTATACTTGCGCAGAAAACCTTTACGCTCAAGATTGTTCGCACGTAGAGTTCAAAGTAGTGACTTCGTGATATACCAAACCGCCGGGCAATACTCACGCTCGCCCAAACGATTGCCCATTAAGAACTACTACTAGTTGATAAATAACTATTTGCGAATACCAAGCATATTCGCAGTTTGCAAACCAAATATCAGCGAAAACTTAAGTGAAATACGCGATTAAATAACGTTTGTTAAGTAGTAAATCTTGATGAATGATTGAGTTAAATAATTATCAATTGAATAATTTAGTTGCGATACAGTAGTCAATTATCTTTTCTAATTAACAAAAAATAACAATTGCAAGTGTAATTACCACCACTGATATTCAATAAAAAGAAAGGAAAAACTAATTACATATAGTATATTCAATTTAAATATTATGTTATTAACACAAAAAGAAATCATCAGACGTTTCTCATTTCGCATAAATGCAATTTGCGTATAATTTATGGCTTCATAAAAAACTAATGCTTGAAGTAATTATTGCCTTCATTGATGACTTCATTGCACACATTTTCATTAGTGCGTCTCCTCTTTTCAAAATATTCACACGAGAACTCAATGAGTTGCCAGTTTTCAGAACGCGTAAAAAAGTTCAACTCATTATAATAAATGTGCGATTAACTAAGTCAATTTCGTAATACACGCAGGTGAAAAATAATTCCAGATTAAATCATCTAGAAAAAGTAAAATTGGAAAAATAAATGTGTTTTAACTTTTAGCTGCAGAAATGGCGCCAGAGATTTCGTCCCCGGTCGACCCGTCGAAAGACTAGTCTCTACCAAAACCGGAACACTAATTTGCTTATTACTCCAATTAAACGTTTGAGATAAAATCAATTTGAAATTTTCCAAGATAAGTAGGGTCTTATCAATGATCAAGTTTTTTAGATATCGATTTCTGCAGAATGCAGTAAAAAGTCAAACTTATTACGTATAAAAATGTGCCAGTAATGAAGTCAATTTCGTAATTCGCTGATGAGAAAATTCAAGCATGCTCTCGCTTTCCGCAATTCAAAGGCAAGAACAAATAATAAAGTAAGATTTCATGGTCTTTTAGGATTTAATTAATCGCTTGACTTTAACAAACTCTAATGCACTTTAGAATTTAATTTATGAAGATGCTTCTTCAGAATGCCTAGCTTATTCAAAGAACTTCAAGAACTTACAATGACAAGAACTAATAGACGATAAAAATGTTATGTTTCGTTGCATAACTACTCTTTGCACGTGCATAAATTAAGGACGGTTAAGATGTGTATCAGAGCTGAATATGTTTGTTAAAGGGAGACGAATAAATATCAATTGGCGATTTATTTCGTTTGGCAATAGGTTGCTCATCGCTCTTAGTGCTGTTGCTCTTTTGCGTTACGGTTAATTGACATTACGGATCGGTTGAGTAAATTGATGCGCTTGACATTTATACGATTTCATATACCTATTCGCAAATTAATTTACTCTACTTTATTAAAGTCTGAAGTTATTTAAATAACGTTCGTTTTATTGCTCATTGAACTAAAATTGAGTAAAAATAGATACGGAATGAAAAAATTTCTTATTTTAAGTTTCTGTCGAAATTATTAGTAAACAAAATAGTTGAGACTTGAAAGATCCCAATATTAAAATTTAAATCTTACTTTGAAGAATGCCATTATGGATTTTTACACTAAACTCGAATAGTTTACAAGATGCGAATGCACAACTGATACTGAATGGTGCTTCCCCATCCTTTGAGTATTTATACAAAGTTCCAACTGCGATACATGGTGGTAGATGGTTCCTCAAGGTTTACTCAACGTGCGCGCACTTCTTGGAGGTGTTTTTACTTGAAGCTGTGGTAAGGATGACGCGCCATTCGAAGAACATTCTCCGCGTTACCGAAACGCTTCGCTTTTTAGTAACAGATACTACAGCAAACAAACATACAAACAACGATTGCAATAGCCGTTACATTAATGTGTTATTGTTTCGTTGCTCGAAGGCATAATAATCTTGCCAAGTACTGAACAAAACGATTTGATTAATACCGCTTAAATTGGAACAAAGAATTCAGGAACTTTTATAAATCACCTTAAAGCGCATTAAGAGATTTCTTATAATTTACTGCATTGTGCATGAAATATTTATCTTTCTTATTACGTCGAAAAAGTAATGTTAAAGTACGTTGGTTATGGTCGGATATATGCAAACTAATCCTCGTTTTTTACAACTCATTTCAAACTGTATCAGTGGTGAGTTAATGTCATAATCAATTGCAAATGAATGCAACGAGTAAAGCAAATACTCAATGTCATTACAGCGAGTTTTGTAACATTTCGATACACGAAGAAAAATGGCAAACTAAATAAATTAGTGCAACTCTCAATCGTGTTATTGACGTATTAAGATCAGTTGGATTTAATGAGATAATACAAGCAGACATAAAATATTTAGCAAAGTGCGAAATACAATGTTTTTAATTTTTGCTTGAATGTAAAACGCATTACTAATGCTCAATAGGTTAGTACCTAAATGTCACATATTGTATGTTTTTGCATTTGAATTTGCAATTTGAAACAATAATTATTCAACGACTCTTAACGTAATTTCAGTATGCTTTCATTCAACTTGATTTCATGATTTCACTTACTTCTCAACGTAGAATAATATTGCATATTATTTACAAATTCTCCAAATTAAAATAATTTATTTTTATATAAGCTTGTGTAATACTAGTCTAATTAGAATATTATGCCAATTATCACATATTATTAAAGTAACAAATGCTCAACAATCTTACAAAACTTGTCCTCAAGTTTGTGTAATATTTTGCGTAAAGAATAAGCCATTGTTATATCAATAATAAATCGTAACTGAGAAGCTCATCTCAGTGTAAAGTAAAGCAGCATCGAATGAAAATATCTTGTTAAACGCCAAAGTTTTTCATATCGCGTTCAGGCTTGTTAAAGCACTCGAGCCATCTATGGCAAATTCCCGCCTTTGTCTCTTTGTGATCTAATGGCTATGGATGATTTGAATGCGAGTCTATAAATGAATGAAGCATCAGGTGGTATCTATCACATTGTTGTTTGTGATACGTGCTTATGCAACACGAATTCCAAACGCCCAAAAAGAGTGCAATATCAATGAGATATTGTAATAAACAAACACTTTCTTAACGCATAATCACAATTAGCCATTATTGACACAATATTTATAAAGTATGTTTGATATTTAAGCCACACAATGAGCATTGGGAATTGAAAAAGTTTATATTCACTCTCAAGTTTTGCATTGGACAAAATAATGGTTCATTTGGAATTTAATTAAATAGCGGTGATAATGATCGATAACTTATTTGTTTCAAGGCTTTAAAACTTCCTTCTACGTTCGATGATTTAATTCAATAATTCGTGTTTATGTTGCAACGCATAACCAGGCAAAAGAAATTACTTTGCAAATTATCAGATTGTTGTGTAACGAGATTGCAATATTCGCAGTTTGAATGAAAACGAATCTGCTTTGCGGAAGACCCTGAATCAGTCCGCGTACGTTTTACATTCGCCAACAATCGTGCGGAATCAATTATTAAAGCTTTTTCTCTTCAAGTTTCGATTACTCTTTGTCTTTTAGAACTTTGCTACTAACCCAGATTTTTTGTATGCGCATTAAAATTTTACTCAAATTTGAATGTAATAAGAAGAAACAAGGTCTTGACATTCAAATAATTACTTTTGTGTGGATTATTCAATAATATTGGATTACACATAGTATTGCAGTAACCACGTTCAAATTTTTAAAATAATTTAAAATAACAGTAATGTTGCGAATTTGTAACATCATATAACAGCCGACAATCACATCAATTGCAAATTATTAGTCATTAGATTTGTTGTGCTCGCATTTAAACTCTGCACTTTTGAGATTTTCGTAGCAAGCATATTCACAGTAGGTGTTTATCGTTTTAATGTAAAATTAAGAAACATTCCATCGCAAGCATCAGACAATTATTTTTATCTGGTTGAGTAGGCATGGAGCACACACGCCTCACTCTCGCTGCATGTATAATAATCATTGCTCACTTCATGATGCTGCTAGCTAGCGTGATGCAGACCGAAAATGCGGAGTTACATAATTGAAAACGCGCACAATTGTTCTTGTCTTGTCTCTAAACAACACTAAACACTGTCTCTGAGACTGCACGTGACTGAGTAATATTTACGTTCTTGTATGTGGGAAAACTTGGTGCAAAATATGCCAGAAACAACGCGATAAAATAATGACTATAATCATGCGTATTATTAGTAAATTAAATCATGATTACTATAGTACTGTAGAAAGCGCAAGTATTTCTTATTCCACTGCTTTATATTTGTTTACCATTTGCACTAAAGCAATTCAAAATTGGGACATAATTGGGAGCAATTTTTTACGCATAGTATAAACTAATATAATATGACATTACTGGGTGACCCACATTGGGAAGATTTTTGGTAAGTCACCTTTAATGAGAAAAGTTTCTTTACTCTGTTTGCTCTTTTGCATGAATGAATTAATTACTTCTTTCGACATTTGACGCGTGCTTAAAATAATTAACTATCTATTTGTTTTTTGTTAATCCTATAATAGAAATTTTGCACTATTAAACCTAAACGCCTAGCCCCATATTTTAAAAGAAAATGTTAAAGAGATCAAATTCAGTTGAACTTTAACCAGCTTTAAACTCTAATAGAAAACTACATATTTTAAATACCGTATTGGTTAATTTCATGCTCACTTCTTTAACTTATTTAAATTGAGATCCAATTACATATTTTCACGGATTGCGTGGCAATCCTAGAATGAAGAAGTGAAAAGCACTTAAAAGTAAAGAATGTTACGTTGCCCATAGAATCAAGCATAATTTAAATCGGTTGGTACATTTACTCAATATCATCATCATCATTCCAATGATCGCAATGTTGCAATTAAATTTAGCGCAGAGATTTAATTTTTAACATGCGATTCGTGACATTAATTAAATAACTTTTAACACTTAGGCCTAAGCGAATTATTTATGAATGCAACTTCTACGGAGTTGAAATTTCTCTATGGTAAGATTTCACAAACACTCACAAATCATAATATAAATAAGTGTTTCTTTGCAATCATTTACATAAGAAAATAAACTTATTCGCTAATCACGAAAATCCATAAAAATAGTTGGAATACACTGGCCAACAAAGTGGATCTTTTTTAAAATAGATAATCATAATTTTGTTGGGTAAAATGCGTAAAAATCTCTACTTGGCGTTTTTAATTGGACATGTATCCAAGTGAATTGAAAGTAACGATTATGTACCTATTAGCCTAGTGAATATATCGTGATTGTTTTGTTTGCCATTTAATCAAGCGTAAGATCAATATAAACAGACAATTATTACCTATTTTTCATGACCATATTGAGCGATTCTACATAATAGTATAACACAAAAATTATTGATAATGTCAGGGTTTTGCCTGATTGTGTGAAGACATTTTTCATATCAGCAGAGCTGAACATATAATTTGCGCATAATCATTTAATAAGAGCGTAAACAATGCACAATTAGAAAATTGCTATTTATCGTCATTGAAACTTATTGCATTTAGAAATGTTTATGTCCAGTAATGGCACCAGGAATCTTGCCCCCGGTCATCCGGTCGAAGGACTGACCTCTACCAAAACTCGAACTCTGCACAAATATAGTTTGAAGAGGAAATTATTTAACAATTTTCTCTCTCATTGCTGGCCGGGACTACACGTATATTTCTTATTGGGTCGGTCTTATCCCACTCCACCTTATACCAAAAAAACGTTGACTTCTTTATCTATCATGTAAACCAGAACTATGAGCGATTAAATAATAATCACAATAATAACAATGCACGTGAAAAATTTGCAAAAGAAAAATGTGGAGAATACAAGTGAATATTCCCGCGATCTGGTGCGTTATTGCTACATAACAAACACCATTTTTGCTCTATTACGTGCGAGTGTAATCTGCATATGATTCTCTTCTTGCAATCTTAAATTATTAATAA
The DNA here is from genome assembly GCA_963978815.1 of Aleochara curtula. Classification (NCBI taxonomy): domain Eukaryota; kingdom Metazoa; phylum Arthropoda; class Insecta; order Coleoptera; family Staphylinidae; genus Aleochara; species Aleochara curtula. Next base: position 2,259,670 of record OZ022219.1, read on the forward strand.
GAAACGCGTCGGATAATAATTAACAAGTAGTACGATGAAGCCGTCTACTTATTGCTATTTGTGTAGAGAGGTGTTGTTGAGAAGAAAACTGCGGCAGCAAGCAATGACGAAATAATTATTATGCCTATGCACACAACGTTGCAATATTATAGATATTTTTCCGATATAACTGGTCTACGACCCTAAACGGACTATGTCCAGTTTTACATCTGGTTCATGAATGTGGACACCCCGGTGAACCGGCGTTTGGTCGGAATTCATCAAATTGTGGAGCAAATAATTAATATTAACCCAATTAACAGTTGAATACGCAAAATCTTATCAATAAAAATATTTACGACTTCCTCTCCAGTGTTAATTACTAATTGTATTAAAACCTAGTTGCAATTTCCGTTCTTAATTCATTGGCAAGTATCATGTCACAACTGAATTGTTTTAGCGAAACTCGTGTGCGTCTTTCACCTAATTTTCAACATACTGCTTTCGATAATAGCTTTACAAAATTAGACAAACGCGTCAAGAATATTAAATGTCCTTCAGTGTATACTATTTACCTAATGTACACAGCAAGAAAGAACAAAACACACGAATAATTATAATATGCAATACTATTTCATAAAACACACGTAAATAACAAGAAAGTCTGGTTCGCGAGATGGGGGACATCTTGCGTGAATTGCATTATTGCGAGGTGGCAATTGTGCGTATTGCCTCAGTCTCAGTAAGTACTCAAAAGGGGGGCGCATATTGCATTGTTTTTGAACAGTTTGTGGGTAAACGGGAAGTGCTTATAAAAGCACCTCAACGCATTCGGTCTTTTAGTCGATGGAAAAAATTGTTCATTGTTAAACAAGCAAGTTTTATAATTTTCAACTAACGAACGCTAATTTTAGTTGTTAAAAATTATTCACACTTCGTAAAGGATTACCAGCAAATTTAAACAAAATGAAGGTAAGTTTAGCGGCATTTAGAAAATAATTATTAATTGTAGATATTCAAAATTTAATATCTGCCGTTAAAATTTGATGACAACAGATTTTATATTGGAATAAATATTGACACTTTCTCTATATTTTAATTATTATTAACTGCCCAGAAACAATTTGGCGGGTGTGTCATCATTAAACAAATAACAAGTGGATAGGAAATTTGCATAACACATAAATGCTACTGTTAACAACAGGTGGCAAGCGAATGAACCGTGAATACTTAAAACTTTTTCGGACTCACTAGTTGTTCAGTAAGAACTTTTTCATATAAATTCGCTTTCTTTCGTTTTGCGAATCATGAATATTCAAATGTGTTTCACTTATTGACGACACGCTAATTAAACTCGCAAAAACTGCCGCTGCTTCTAGGGACTATTTGTGATACTTTCAATCGCAATTTCATCATCGTTCGCACGGCCAGGCCTTATCAATCATCAGAATACCGTGTACGCGCCGCATGCAATTGATTATTACGTAAGTGTATGCTGCGTGTCATTAGCATTGAGAAAAGATTTGCATTATGTATTCTTATTGTTTGCATTGTTTTTGTAGTCGCATCCAAAGTATGCATTCAAATACGGCGTCTCTGATCCGCACACAGGCGATCACAAATCGCAACATGAGAGCCGCGACGGTGATGTAGTGAAAGGACAATATTCTCTTGTTGAACCAGATGGTTCTGTTCGCACTGTAGACTACACTGCTGATCCTGTACATGGATTTAATGCTGTTGTCTCAAAGAGTGCGCCAACAATTCATGCAGCACCCATTGCGCCTGCCTTACCGGCTCATGTCGCACCTATGCTGGTACCAACAGTAGTTAAACAGGTGGTACCACAACCGATTATTCATAAACAAGTGGTACATGCGCAGCCAATTTACAAAGCTGTCACAGGAGTACACCATCAAGTAGCTCAGCCACTTTATGCCGGAAGTATAGGTAAGTTATCAATGAACCTATTGGCGCGTATCAACTACTAAATATTTTTGCATTTAACACTTGGCATTGAACCGCAATTTAAAAATGATGATGATATCGATGATGATTCGCAATATGAGTAATTAAATAGATCCTGTTGGATAAGAAAGAATCCTTGATGTTCTATCAAAAATAAACGCTTTTGATTTTAAATGTCACTGGACAAGGATGTGACTGGTGTTTAGACGCCGAGAAAGCTCAAGAAGTGTTGATGGAAGAAATATTTAGTTAAACTCGTTTATGTTCGTATTCCAATGCGTACTCAAGTCTGCAATTTTAATTAATGTACGCAATGATTTGTATTCATGTTCGCATTTGCGGTAATTGCGGTGAAAAATAGCAAATGAATACCGGATTTAAAAAAAGTGAAGTATGTATCGCACGTGGAACGTCCTCGTGACGTTAACAGGATGTACGGCTTCTTAAAATATTAATTGTTTGTACTTCATTCCGAAGGTTTTCATTAATTATGTACATCCACCAATTAAATAAGTATTTCTGCCATCTCCGTGCAGTGGAATAATAATTTAAAGAGAAAATTGATTTTACTCTAGAAACGTGACTTAAAATTTTATAAACTTTGTCAGTTCATAATAACAATTATCCTACTTGTGTTAAGCCTGCTCAAACAATTACAGAACATAAGCTTGTTGCTTTGTCTTGCGTTTCATCTTCATTCAAAGCAATTAAATTTCAACTCAATTGCTCTATTGTACCAGAAATGACCTTTTGGCTTTTAGGAGAAGAGCTGTCATTAAAAACCTATCTACATCGCACACCAAATACCACACAATGCTCTTCATACATATTTCTGAGCGTGAAGTGAATACACTTCAGAAACCAAAACAAAAACAAGATTTAATATAAAGATCAAGTATTGAACTATTGCGAAAACTACTAGTAATTCAAAAAATTATGATGACAAAGCGATACATCTGAATATGATATTCCATTACAACTTTATTGAGCTAAAAGCTAATTTTTATTGGAATGATAAATTGCACCTCTTTCGCCGCGAATGTTTAAGCTTATCTCACAACAGGCGGCACACCTATGCTTGGAAAAAATTAGACAACAAGCAAGCACATTGATGATAAACGCCGAATTATTTCATCATATGTGTTCTACAAAACAGAGGCCATGTATTTTAATGCATTAAACTTTTAAATGCGCAGATGAATGATAAAAAATGGCACATTTGAATAATGAGCGACTCATGAATAACAACGACGAGTGGCAAATGCAACTTAATAATACAGGAAATTACTTTAAACTTCAGCTATTTAATTCAGCGAAATGCTATAAGTAGCATTATTTATCAGAAGTATTATTAATGATTAGTTTGGCTTTTAACGCCCTGGACCAAAAAAATAATTTAATGGCTAATCTGTGAACAATAGATCCATGCTTGCCTTGACTTATTACTACTTAGTTTTTTCTCCGCATAACATATAAATTTAATTGGAATCAAACAATACTAAAAATTCATAAGGATTAATTAGTTCTATCTCCATAATAGCTGATCAAAACACCTACTTCGTCAAAGTAAATATAACCCCAATCATTAACTTTTAAGATTTATGGGTTTTTACTGCACTACTCTTGAAATATTTCGGACAAGTGACATTTAAAAATTCAGTGCACACCTTTATTAACTGCCCAGTGTGCAGTTTTGCACAAATATCACCTAACATGATCTTGATTAAAGATTTGTGTGACGAAAGCGTTACGTTTCTCCTACTGGATTAACGAAATTTAATGAATATTAATGCCAAGAAAGCAAAAAGTTTTCAAAGTTGAATTTGAATTGGCAAACTTCATGCTTTATTAAGCTAATTGCCATTACATGTCTTTGCATTGACGTGATGTTAAATAAAATTAAATGCAATTGATAAGGAAGTACGTAAGACAATAATAACATGACAATATAGAAGAATGAATGAATGAAGAGAAATTTATGCCAGTTAGTGATTGCCATCTTACATTGTCACAAAACAAAACTCAGTTACTAAACGTTTAAAAACTATATAACTTTCTCTAAAGTTTTCAAAACATCTAAATTTTTTATCGTTTTATATTGCGTTTAATTGAATGAGGAAACACAAAAAATGGAGGCTAAATTAAATGTCACACTCCACAATTTCATTGAGTTTTTTACGCGGTAAAATTTTAATGATAGTTAGAATTAAAGCTTCATTAATAATAAGCACGGAGAGCACGGCAAGAAAAAGACAAGTTTAAGTACTTTGCCATTGAAAACCATGGACTTGGCATTTTTAAGATTCAGTCTGGTTTCAGCAATATGTAGATTAAAACGCTTGCAACACGTTCATTAGCTCAACTTGGATTGTGTTATTTTTTCCAATGTTTCCTCGGTCTTTCTGTTGGTGGTCTTCTTTAAATAATCTTAATTTCTGTGTGATTCATAAAGCCTTTCTGGCCTGACTTTCAATGTCTTTCTTTTCCTGGATTGTTGATTCTTCGTGCTTGTCAGTATACTTGGTTAGACTTTAATGCTGGTATTGGCGCCAAAGATCTACTCCCCGGTCAACCCGTCGAAGGACAGACCTCTACCAAAACCAACGCGTTTAAATTATCTACTAACCAGACACTCGATCTATATCGTCGAATTAACTTTGATGTACAGTAGAGAAACTTGCCCCTGGTCTTCATTTGTCTTGGCAATCGTCGCCTTTGTTGCAATAGTTTGATATGTAGAGCAATGTTGGTTGGGTGATGAAAAAATTGATTTTTGGGTTCATTAATTTTAAAGTTAAATTAACGACCGTATTTTATTCATTTATGCGCCGCAAGAGCTGTTCATAGAGCAAAGAGCAAGAATGTCAATTCAATGTTAATGAAAATGAATTAATTATCATCGTGTTGATCAATAGCATAAAGTTTTGCATAACTAAGTCAATAAATGCATAAATTACTTCTGCGTCAAGTGAGTCATAAATTGTACTTTGAAAGATTGATTTCTTTATGGTCTCTTACATGAGAAGTATGAGGAAATAATATAAATTTATAGGTTTTACGAGTTTCCAATGTTTTTCGATATAAGAAAGACACTTCCTTAATTAAAAATATTCCATATTTTTATGTGCTTTAGAATTATTAATTTTTTCCATATTTGAAGACATAATGTCCTTCTTGTTAGTATTACTTAGGAGGTAAGATAATTTTCAAGTAATTTATGTCTTGAAATATTTTAGGTTTACAACATGGATATTATGGCAATTACGATGCTGGTTATTTGGGCCAACAACATGGATTTGATTACGATTTGGATGGCTATTACGATGATCATTATGATGGACATTATTAAAACATATGGCTCATAATTAGGAGCAGCGAGCGCAGAGAAGAAAACGTTTGAAGCAATGAGAAATAAAGTGCCAGAAAATCAGCAGGCAATTGGTTCGTCGATCTTTCATCATCTCAAATAATTTTATAGCGATAATTTAACCACGCAAGGCGACAACCAGCGAAATAATTATATACCAAATAATTTAATTATAGACTAGTAATTAGTTTGAGCATTTCGTTTTGTAAAATAACTGTACATAATCGAAAAGCATTTACGAAAATTAGTTGATGTTTACTGGTTAAGAAAACCGATATTGAAATGTATCAATGGAATAAAGAAAAGTGTAAGTAGTATTCAAAATAAACACACACGATATTCACATGCCATTTAGAGATTTACATAATATTCTCCAACATTTAAACGAGACAACGAACACACGTTTTAATCTGTTAACAAACCGATGAATAACATAAGCGATATAGATTTATTCATTGTGTATACGATGGCTTTTCTTCATACGTTGCTGTTGAAAGTTCAACATATTCGAAACTATTCGTGCTGCGTGCGATTGAGTGCTTTATGGATTTCACTCGATTCGTAAATAACGCCAAAGAACGCGAGACGAATTTAGCAAATATCGATTTAATATACCAACTGATTATGTCATTTCGTATTCCATACAGTAACTAACAATTTCACTCGTTTTATATAAATGAACGATGACAAATAGGCAAGAAAACTAGCTTGTTATGCAATTAAATAAAGTCTATGCAACTAATTAATAGCTTTTATTAAGTTAACATTGATGGATGTCAATTCGAATGAATATTTATGTATAAACAACAACATCTACTTCCTTATCTCATCGAATTTCATTAAATGCCCATGTGCATTAAGCACAATCAATAAGTTTTAATTAACGCATTGTAAATTTCTTCGCTTATAAATTAGCATTTTCCATAGCGCAACGCCATTGAACACGCAAAGAATATATTGCGAATCGATAAATGACGTTAATGTCTGGTTGTAAATAACATTTGAGTTAAATAATTGATGCATTAAGTGAGTTAACACTCTGTAACCCATGGTTATATTGCGTTGCTGCAACTGAGCACTAATTCCAAGACTCGATAGTCTTTAGGTCTAATAAAAGAGTAGCCGGCTGTATATTGCAAGTGCGCTCAGTGAAGAGCGAAATGAGTAGGATCAGCAAATGAATATTGCATTATTAGGGCGTGACATCTCTGCACGCAATTACGACTTCTGCATTATGCATTCGAGTCAGATGCAGATGCAATGTGCTGGAAATATTTGATTTGTTCTCATATGCAAATCGTAACCGTACGAGGTATGCAAGAGCGCATTTGGTATGCAAGAAGAACATGATGCATGATGCTTGTTGAGCATGACGTTTCTATCAGTTTTACGTCTACTGCTAGAGGACTTGATGAATGCACAAGTTTCCTGGTGAATGTTTATGAATTCGTGGGAGTTTTAAAAATGTTGCGACTTGAAACTTTTTTGAATAAATATTATAATGCGAATTTGTTATAATCCGTTAAAAGTAAAAATAGTTTGAAGAACTACCAGAATCCGCGCACTTAATCTTGATGTTAGCATTAAAAAAATACGTTGGTTATAAAGACATTCATTGTCGTTACTAGAGTGCTTCCTTTCTAAGGCTTTTTACAATAAAATATTGCGCTATGTAAATTGAAGAGTGATTTATAGAACAATTTGATGGCGCAGAAACCTGTTGTTATCAAAGAGTGTGCTTAAGTAAAAGTAAGTAAATTATACGGCAAAATAGCAGGGATCACAAAACCGAAATACTTTCATGCTGTGCAATGCAAGTTTACAATACTATCACTTCGTAAATATAGACGTAAATTGCATCCTATTGCTATTTATTTATTTAATTAAGGCGATTGCAATCTAATCATATTTTAATCTATTGTTATCGTGTTATATCAGAATGCATTTGAATCCTGAATGAATGGTGTTTGAAATGAGCCAATTTTCTAACAGGAAATTATTACAACTATTTCAGATATTTTCATATTAAGTATATTATTTATGTACACATAAATAATAGGAAGTAAATTGATAAATCATACTTTAGATATATGAGCGCATAGTTAATTTAAATAAAATTGTAGATTCAATAAATCGATTCTAGTTTACATCGTGTAAGAATCCAAGATTGCAATCAATTATTCAATCATGTATTTCGCATTCGACAATAGGTGATGATTAGTAGGTACTATTGACGAGTTAGCTGAAGTTACCATTTCGCAAATTGACGTAACGTTTCTTGGATTGCACGCTAAAATTACATCGCGAATCTTTTTCGACGATGACACACATTCCTTCGCTTGTTATGTATATCTGCGATTAACTCGATCTTAAGCCTTTAGCTTAGTGTAAACTTCCACGATTCACAAACTATTTGAAATTGTTTATTCGTGCAACTCGAAAACTCTGTATATAAATTATATCTTTTATTTGCAAATTAGAAGCTTTTTTTGTCAAATTTGGTTGGAAAAATACATTATTATGAAGACATCCGCTAGATAAATCAAAACTTATGCAAACCGCTTGAATTTTATTAAATCACAACGAAGTATAATTAGCAAACAATTAATTCGAATGTGATTGTGTGTAAATGCTTTTAGTCTTCATGAATTACAAAGCGTTTTTTTATTTCTTTGTTATTTTGCAAAACTTGTCAGGATTCGCTTGGTTGCAAATGCTTGCGAGTGAATTGAATTCACGATTTGTATTCGTCATATCCATTCATTCGTCGTAGTTGCAATTTGAATGAATAAAGAATTTGCAAAATATGGATGCAAAAAATTAGCAAGATTATTGCTGCATAATAAAATATGAAACAGCATCCTTCGAAAATAAGTAAAGATTCAAGGCTTTAATTAAACATAGCGTAAGTAATTTCTTAAAGCGTTCTAAATTTAATTATTTAAATAACAATTAAATTTTAATTTTTGCTACTGAATAGCTGTGAAACAAACGAACTTTCTCTCGTCAATAAATGCATTAATTAGCAATAAACAATCAAGTTACTTTGACATTCAACAAAACATAGCGATGAGGAAAAACTCATTTCCTATTCTCGGAGTTGGTACTTAATTTCAATCGTAATTTATTCCATCCACTTCCAATTCTTACTTGCTAGACTGTCACAAAAACGCATATAACTTGTGATCTATTCACTTTGATGCAATGGTATTTAAGATTGGGACAGATCAATGGTAGATATAACAAGGAAATTTGCCGACGAGCAAATTTATTGAAGCGCATAAATTACATTAGAAATTTCTACCTTAGGTACCGCACCGCACATACGGATGAATCATTCAAGTGAACTCTCCGCTTAAGACTTTGATTACACCAATTGCTGGATTACTTAATTATTGCCAATATTTATCGCAGAAATCTATTATTTTTAATGCTTACTTTGCAGCGTAATTGCGAATCAAATGTTTAATAGTAAACTTGCTCACTCCGTATTTATTCATTTGCGCACGAAAAGGGCAATAACAAAATTAATTTTTCTATCATAATATTACTGCTACGTAAGTTGAGATTGCGAATTATTTTATGAAATTGCTCATGAAACTACGTATTAATTAGAAGAATATTTCAACTTGAATTTGATATTAACGGACCCACATTTTCCTTTATGCACTACGCACTTTCAGCATCATGACTTGACGGAAAGTCTGTTTTGTAACTGTTTGTGATGATATATTATTAAAATACGACTTGCCCAATATATACGCTTCTCTTCATTGTTGCTAATAATAGATGTGTGTTGCACGCTGGAGCATAATAAAATTAGCTGATACGCACGTATTTATTGTGATGATTGTTATTAAGAAGAGAGGCACGAAATACTAAGGAATTTTGCATAGTCATGAATTGCGAATTGCATGTTCAAAACTGTAGATGAAGAATACCATAATAACCTTATGATGAGAAGATTTAAATTCCAATTCAGACTCGTCCTGTGGGTTGGTGTACAGCCCCAGAATGGCGCCAGAGATTTTGTCCCCGGTCAACCCGTCGAAGGACTTGTCTCTACCAAACCGGAGTACAAGTTATCTTATAATTTGCTTATTTTTCTTTTTGGTTTAGAAATCGGTTGTATAGTATTCTTCTATTCAAAGTTGAATATCGTTTATGCATTTAAAAATAATTTAGCATTAATAATTTATTTTTACGATAAATAAATGCAACGAGTGCAAAACGCGTGGACGTGCAAAAAGAAGTATCTCCAGTCGAACAAACAACAACAGCGAGCAAGAGCTGCGTAAGCAGCGTGATGGCAAAGTCATTCAGCAGGTTACGAAATAATGAAGCACGGCATCAAGAGCGGCGCGCACGCTCAGTCGATTTGACAACACTTTACGATGCGCACGTATTGCTAGGAAACGAAAAAATTTAAACAAATTCGCAAACATAATATAATTAAACCGTGTGGTGCTTTCGTCTCGCAGCCAGTAATCAATCATCAATCGAGCGAGCAATGGTAACCGAAAGGATGTTCAACTAATCGCTAATTAAATCTCTATATCGTTAATTAAAATCAACAACAATACGGAGTACTTCCCTTCATAATATTTAGTTATTCGGTAGTGTATTCAGTGCGAACTTTTACATCACCATAGATAATTTATTAAATAGTGTAAAAGCCATATCATAAATAAAATGGACGTAAGGCTAGTATTAATGGTAAGTGATAAGCATATAAAAATACTTCTTCCATAAACATTATTTACATTTAGTAAATTTATGAGAATTATGCGTGTTAGTAATTTGGATTTTTATAAATCATCCGAGGCTTGCTATTAAAATAGCTCATACTTAATGTGCGTAATGGTATTTCAACCATAAGTTCCACATGATTTGTGATAATCAATGTATGTAAATGTTAATGTAGAATATAAATATTCTAAATTATTTATTTACAACTGCCGGGACGCACGCATGTGGAAATTAATGAGAAATAAAGAGATTATTACTAAACATCGAATGAAGATGAGGTAACCGTTGCATAAGAATTCTTTTTTAAAAACGTTTTCGTTTTGTTGAGAGCGTGCGCCGCGCTTGAACGAAATTAAAAGTTGTTGGAAGATTGAATTAAAGGCTGCACACGGGAGATTTACTTTCATTTAACTGAAAGAAGTAGTTTTCATCTGCTTCACTTTCATGTGCTACTTGAAATTATTGCATTGTATTACAATGCAATATGAAAATTATATTTGTAAATCGAATAATTAATAAAAAATTATGACAATAATACGAATGTCACAATATTACTAAATCAATAACCATCTAGTTCATGGGTTGGTAAATTATAATTTTTATTTGAATTATAAAGTAGCAGTTTAATATTAATGTACCTATTTACGTTTAAATCGTATGCACCGACACGTCTCTAGTGTGCACGCAATCATCGCGCTTTTGTAATTGCAATACGCGGTGCGACGTGCAAGACTTTAATGAACGTTCAACCAGCACGCATTTTCGTCGTAATCATAGCCGCATAGAAACCCAAATCCTAATAAACAACTGCATGGATTCATCATTGCCATTTAAACAAATATCACGAACGCCTATTATTCGATTATTCTGTGAAATCAAAATTCAATCAGTCGCATAATTTCGAACGTGTTTTTGGCACTTTGTATAATCACATTGTATGTTGCGCTGCGCACGTAATTATTACGCATTTGGTATAATGCAGATGCGAGTTTTAAAAAGTCTGCATTCTCTTAGAATTGCATTCCATGAAGTTGCTTTACATAAGACTTTTATAATCGTCAAACATCACCCACAATTGGTGCTCGTAAAAGGCGCATATACATCCCGTTAATTAATTATCCATTACTATTGTCTTTCCTAACACGTAATATTACATGCGATTTTGCATCCTTTTCACTGATTACTTGGAATCAGGAAAACGGAAAAGACATTATAGAATTACAAATCGTGACGAAGCATCGTCGATTTAATTGCTTGTTCTCTTGAGAGAATTTCTTGAGAGTTCTAATGCGCGAATACAAATTCATTATGGTAAATAAATATACAATAACCGATTATTCTGCATCTATATCAATTCTACGTACGCATGTGTTATTGAAGATTTTAAAATAAATTTAGCAAACGCGAATAACGCCTGAATTAAATTTCTTGTAAATCAAATACGTTCAACAAATGAAAAGTCGGCAGGCACGCGCAATCGTGATTTATGCACTAGCGTAATGAAAGATCACGTAATTATAAGAATGGCAATTACAATTACTCGTCGGCGACTCGTCGTCGGGTTGCTGTTCTTTTGGCTTACATTTTTTCAACCGCTTGCTTTATTTCTTTTAAAGTAGATGTTGTTGTTTATTGTGTACGTATCAGATAGCTGTAATCGAATTACACGTTGCACAATAAACTTCAAGATGCAACGTGGCAATCGTGCAGAAGCACATTTAGCGCAAGAACTTTTTGTGCTTGCTTGGATTCAAACTGTTGCCAAACTTGGGAAAATATAGAGTGTTTCCAAATCATCTTTGCAAAATTTGTTTTCCAATTTGTCAGTATGATTGATGATGATGATAATTATTATTATTTATAAACACCTAGTGGGTAATTTAAAAACTCAACGCATATTTAATAATAATCCTTGAGCAAAGTTATTTAGCCTTGAAATAAACACAATGTCAATGTTTTGCAAACGAATTCAAGTGCCTAGATTAATTGCCTTAGCGCATAGGAAAGAATTAATCATTGTAAATAATGTTCTTCGTGATGATGATGCAATAGATGCATATGTAAATCGCATTCAAACAAATTCAATTAAGGTTGAATATCACAAATCAGTACGAAATGTATTTGTATTTTTATATCAGACTGAGAATCATTAGTATATCGCTATTAATAGTTTCAAGTTCGAATAGTTTCTCGTTTCAAGATCATTGCAATTATTGACGGTAACTCATCATCACGGTTGAATTGCCGTAAACAAATGTAAGGACGACAACTTGACAAAAAAATTGTTCGTTATTTGAGAATAAAATCTACATCTCAGTTTTTTTTCAAATTTCTTCAAACAACAATGATAAACAAATTGATATTTTTCTGTGTAATTTATTAATACAGTCATCAAAGGTATAGTTGTAACCTTTATGATTGATGGACGTCATCTGATATATTTGCAAAGATAAATTAGAAATAAATAAACAGCAATTATCTGATTGAATGCACGAACGATGCGATGCATTTAGATTTTAATTACTCATACGAAGAATGCGCAACCTATCTGACTGATTAAAATAATTACGGCTTTGTCGTCGAAGCCATCGGCGCATAAAACTCATAAAGATAAGTCAAACTACAAGAGTTGTTAATAGCTTCACAATTGGCGTCGTTGAAATTGTCTTCAATCAATTCAATCTCTTCGCGCGTTAAATTTCAAGGATTTCATGCGCCTTAAGCATATTATGTACTTTTTCTGTACTTATTTGATTCTTCTGCTGTATCAATCATGTGTAAGAATTATATATAAAATAATATCACTGTCAAAAATAATTTCATTATGGTTTCAATTACTTCTTTATAGGTTTTTACAATCGTATACGTGTACGAGGCGCTTCACTGGAATTACAGTTTACAGGAAATACATGAAATAATTGAGCAAATAAGTAACGTTCACCACTTTTGTCATCGTGTAGTTGGTGAATGTATTATTGTCATAGGTCAACATATAGTCCTTTCTTGAATTCAATTTGTGTACTTTTCAAAATAGCAGTTATTGGTTTCTCTTGCCGTTAGCGGTATTATTATCAATCAGTTGAAACAATTTCATTCGTTTTCACATTGTGTGAATGCAACATTCATGAATAAATAGGCAAATGCATCGTCAAGACGAGGAAAAGTTAGATATCTCCATCCTTTTAGCAAAAATTATTATATTTTTAATTGCAAAACAACCAATAATAACTATGATTCATGGAAGTCATCTGTTGCCACATCGAATTAATAATAAGCATCTCTAATTGCTTAATTAATGGACTCTAATTACAATAATTGCGACGCATTTGAATTATAAGCGACATTCAATAACGCTGTTACTCAGCTACAACTTTAACCATTATAAGCCATAAAAAAGTTATACATATCTAAATTCATTATCGGCTTACCAACTTACATCCTGATATCTACGACATATTATCATAATGCGTCCATATATTATTACTTATGCGATAATAAGTTGCTATTATTCAATAAACAAATCACTAATATGAGTACTCTGCAAGTAGAAATGCTTGTTGAAATGTTTACAGCGTAATTAACTTTATTAAACAGCAAATTTATTAGCGCTCGAACACCACTTGCGAGGTGTTCCAATCAAATCGTGTGGTAATATTAATAATGCGTCAATACACGTTGAAAATACATTAAAATGCGTATAACAGTAAATTTCCTTCAACGCTCTGGATGAGTGACGTTAACGTCTCGAATACATATGTGCAATGTACATAATTGCTTTATTTGTAATGCGTCTTCTCTTATTGTGTTGCTGTTTAATTCGAGAGCAGCAGACACGTTTTTGTGATTGTCGCGATCAAGGTTGCACAACGTGATCGAATGTATATGCAATTCAAGCGTTAATAAAGTCATGAGTGATGTTCATTTTCCGAATTAAGTTTATGTCGTTATATATATGCGCTTCTTATGTATGTGCATTTGTGATTCGTTTCATATTATGGTATTATTGGCTGCTGTTTATGCATTGATGCTAAAAGTAAAAGTTGTTCACAAAACGCATCATCATTTAGATATAAATATAAACCAACTGTCGTTGTCACGGATTAAAATTGATTAATTATTATTCATTGTAAAAATTAAGTATTTCACGTTTCGAAAAAATTGAGGGAAATTTTATAAAATACTCTTTTTTTGCATAGTCATAAATTGCGAATTGCATGTTGAAAACTATCACTGAAGAATTCGATGAAGATGAAGAATTCTCCAATTCAGATTGGTCCTGTGGGTTGGTGGTGTATACTCTAGGAATGGCGCCAGAGATTTTGTCCCCGGTCTACCCGTCGAAGGACTTGTCTCTACCAAACCGGAGTACTTAAGTCATCTTCTAATTTTCCTTTTTTCCTTGCTGAATTTTAAGGTTGTATGCTATTATTCTATTGAAAGATGACTATCATTGGCATTTAATTTTCACGCAATATACATGTAATACTAAAAGCGTGCGTATTCAACATTACGTATTATTTAAATGAAATCAACTGTAATAAAATTGAATTGAAAATCCAACAACTAGGCGCTCTTTTACCTAACATGATTAACCTTGATATACATCCTCGAAAGCGCAAAGATCTTGTTAACATAATTTGGATGCAACAAGCACAAATTCAATACAACTCTGCAGCGAATTACAGCGGAGAATTTATACTCTGAGGCGCATGAGAAATAACAATCAATAGAATTGATCGATTGTTCTTGTAAACAAATTGGCGTTACACGCATTACCTACGTTCCTTTTAATGTGTTGTAAATAATAAAATCGTAAATTATTAGCGAACAATGAATAGGTTACTGTACGCACAAGATGAAACTATTATAATTGAGATTTAAAAATTAACCTATTTATTTCATCTGCAGATGTTGTTAATTCGAATAATTAGTCGGTCATGCATCATTTGGCATTAATTACTTGTACGCGCACGCTTAGATCGTCTTGCCAAGGTTTTACCCGATTCATTTCGTTTTGGTATACATAGTACTGAAATCACTCATTCGAGTGATGAACGTAACTGATTTCCCTAATAAGTATGCAGCGCGTGGAGTGCGTGAATTTTAAGGATAATGCCATGACGCAACATATCGTAAAATTTTACGACGCCTTTGCAACTAACAAGTGCTCTAAAACATGTACGGCCGCCGACGTTTGTGTAATTTCAATAACAATTATTTCCTATACCTAACTAACGCTTTATTATAATTTCCTAAGAGTTTTCATATATCCAATGTTTGATTATCATATAAAATGTCAAGAGACGTGGAAAATGCTTACGTTGGAATAAATCGGAATTCAAGAGGTATTTTAAATATGTTATTATTGCTGCAGAAGAGAAAACTCTAGTCAATTTGTATCATTATAGTACAAATTGTTTGTTGAGGAAAATTTCCTAATGCGCGAGTAAAAATTACAAGCAGCTCCTAAGCTATATTAATAAATAACAAAGCACAAATTTACCAGCTGTGCTATAAACGTTTATGCAATCAGTAAAGAGATGTAATTGAGAAAGAATATTATACTTATTTTCTAATGCCATTTCTATTTCCATTTTCGTCAAGACAAGCAACGTACGTGCGAGCGCATATAAATTGTATTCATCATACTGTTTTCTAAATGAAATCATATTCGTAATTTAGCATAACTTTGAGATATTAATTAGTGTTCATTATTGCAGGTTGCCTTCGCCTTTGTGGCGTACACACAGAGTAAACCCATAATGGTTTCATTTGGTACAAAAGGAGGACCAATCGTACCGCCGACACCTTCAACTACAACGCTCAATCCATTAGCGCCTAAGAATCCTGCGCCAGTATACGAACAAGTGGATGATATTCCACCGCCTGTGTATCGACCGCCTACACCAAATCAATATAGGAACTTAATCAATTCGTATAAACCTAATCCAAATTTGCAGTTGGGTACACCGCTCGATATTAAATATCAAAATTTGAACACATTGAGTCAATTGCAAGTCCAGCAGCAAAAAGCAGAAATTGCCAGACAACAAGGTCTTTCATACAATGGTGCTCAAGTATTTGGTGTACAAGCGTATGAATACGATAACGCCAGACAACGACAACAACAGAATCAACAAGTTAAAAATCAGTTGACGAATGCACAAAAGTTTGTACAGCAGTACGTGCCAAGTAAAAATCGGCAAGTTGTTCAACCACAGCCAAATGTAAATCAAAATCAAAATCAGCAAAAAATGCAACCGCAGCAACAGCAAGAAAATGCCAGATATCAACGTCATGAACAAAAAGATCAAACTGTTTACACCAGTAATCAACACAATGTCTACAAAGTGCAGGAACAACAGCGACACTTCCCTCAACAACAGCAGCAGCAGCAGCAGCAGCAATATCAATACCGGAATAATAATAATTATAATAATTATCAAGAGAATCAAGTCAACCAACAAGACCAACAGCAAAGTCAAAGTCAATCTGTTCCAGCAATTGGAATTGCATATTCGTCTGGATTAAGATATTATGTGCCACAATTTTATTACTATGATAGCCGACATCATCAGCAGCAGCAACAACAACAGCAAAGTTATCAACCTAGGCCTAAATTCGCTGAATTACCACACAATGCCATTTATTAAATGTTTAACTTATTTTGTAACTACTGTTCATTCAAAAATGTAAGATTTTAATCAATTTCAAAATGTAACTCTTGTTTAAATTCGTAAAATCCATGCTTAAACAAAGTGCCAATGCAATGCAGAACAGGATACAAGAAATCTTTGCATAAATTATCATTAGAAAACATAAAAACCTCGATTATTGCAAGATTTAGAAAAATGTGTGTACACTTTAAAATGTATTATCAAAAGAGCGCAAATGTTAAGTTGTAAGAATACCACACGCTTAGCTTAAGAAATTTCTTGTATAAAATGTAATTCTTGTAAATAAACTTAATCTAATACCAAATATTTTGTTTATTTTGTCAATTTCTTGGGCATCAATCAAGTACATTATTAAAACGAATCAAAAAATATGTAAATACTTTTTTTCAGTTTGATCTGATTTGGCAATAACAAAACATCAGTCGCAACAAGCAATAATCAGTCAATAGCTATCCTTGACATTACCAAAATGCCAACAAAACCAACACGAAATAATAAAAAAAAACTGTATCAGTTTAATGCGAATATGTAACAAGTTATGACAAGGTCCAATAACCCTGTTTCCAAACAGTGAACTATAAAATATACAAAAAATTTTAATTGAAAAGGGAACTTTTTTCTTCCCTTTTTTGAATTATTTATTGAAGAGGCATTTGAGGCTATATAACAACTAAATAATCATATAACTTAGAAAAAAAAAGTCACTTCCTCTCTGCCTATAATAAATTGTAGCAATATCACAAATTACGAATGCGCTACAGCTCACAGAAAAGTGAAATTTCTTGATGACATTTTTTGGAGCCACTTTTTGTACGCGGCTTGTGACGACGTTCGCATTATTTTATTCTTGTAGTAAGCTTATGCAATACGAATTAGTATATTAATCAAATATATTTAAATGTTACTTGTTTTTTTCTTAAAAACGATAATATGATAAACAAATTATATCGTTAATTGGCCCACCTCCCACCACTGAATTCAGTTATACAATTATAGAATGTCTAATTGTCTGTGATTAAACATGGGGACAATTTCAAGTACGGTTCAATTTAATAAAATTTCGCACTATATAACTATCAAGATTCGCACTACATTTCAAGAAAGACCGGTGATATTAATGTGCAATGTGTAATTTGTTGAGCAAGGCACAGTTCATTTGCTCAACGAGTAAAGCAAAACAAGTACAGAAACTGCTACAAACCAGCTGGCTGAAGACGAAGCGCGGACAAAGAAAGAAGAGTCAAGTGAGGCCAGCAACAAGTCGCAGCAAGGTTACTCCCATACCAATAAGAACCACATTCACAATATGCATAGACGTGAAGCATTTGCAAAATTGCTCGTACCTGTTTCGCATTAAATTTCGCTCAAGCGTCTTCATAGCTAATCATAAACGGTGTGCCACGCTCGAGTTATAGGTATGTACGCATATGTGTAATGAAATGAAAGGCGCGCATTAGATGTGCAAATCTTATGCATTTTATTGCAGTATATGCGGGCAAGAAGCGTGGAATTCTATTTATTGCACCTGATTATACAAAGCGTTTTAATATGGCGCCACAGATCTTGTCCCTGGTCGTCCCATAGGAAGACAGACCTCTACCAAAATACTACAATTATATGTAGTTTAATGTGCAACTTATGTCTTTTTTTCTTTACAAAAATGCTTTTAAAACTTGAACTATGCATTCTTCTGTGGACGCACGAAGTGATAATTTTAACATCAGTTAAATACGCTTGTAATTAAAATTCAAATCTATTATAGTCTTATAACAATTGCGTCATGGTTTTGGTCAAATTTAACCATATTAGGCGAGTCTAAAGCAATAAATAAGCGAAGATCCACTTTTATCGAATGTCACATTGAAGGGCGACCGCTCTTTTGTCCTTTTTACTTTAGTTAATTAATTGATGCGTTGTTAATGTAACAAATGCCTTTTACAAATATCAACGAAAGTGTTGAATCACCACATTATATATAGGCTTGACAAATGCGATCAAAGATGCCAAGATTTGGTGAATGAGCACAATCAACTGCAACAGTCTGTGATTTGAGTTGTTTAGTCTAATTTCGTCAACTTCCCGTAGTGAAATGTCTTGCCATAATAATCAACTAAACATTCCAAGATTTTCATGTTCCTTTTATAATGCGGAACTGACCCATAAATATTTGACGTGCAATGAAAACATAACTTTTGCGCTTTCTGTTTAAAACAATGGATGATTCATTTATAGTTCACTTGGAAATTTTTAATTCATTTGAAGACTCTGCTCCTTTAAGTTTATACGCGATGTATTAAAAGGTGGAGACCCTGAACCAGGCCAGCAGTTACTCCTTTACCGCAAATGATGGAATTTTATTTAGGTTTAAACGCGATTTAAAGGTGGAGGGCCTTGAACATGATCAAGGGTTACTCCTTTAAACGCGGATGAAAATGAGCTCTAGATGAGTCGACATTACTAATCAAACATTTTCTTTCAGTAAATCGGAGTGTTTTCTAGTACTAATTCTGGTTTTCTTCTGTTCCAGCTGAATCGACATTACTAATCCAAAATTTTCTTTCAGTAAATCGGAGTGTTTTCTAGTACTAATTCTGGTTTTCTTCTGTTCCAGATGATTTATTTATAGTTCACTTGGAAATTTATAATTCATTTGGAGACTCTGCTTCTTTAAGTTTATACGCGATATTTTAATAGGTGGAGACCCTGAACCAGGCCAGCAGTTACTCCTTTACCGCAAATGATGGAATTTTATTTAGGTTTAAACGCGATTTAAAGGTGGAGGGCCTTGAACATGATCAAGGGTTACTCCTTTAAACGCGGATGAAAATGAGCTCTAGATGTCCTTCTGGATTTTAAAATGCAACGACTGTATTTGTATTGTGCTGAAATCTTATCCCACAGGAAGACTGATCTTTTCACACTTTAGAATATCAGAAACTGATTGTAAATATTTAAGAGAATGTATTGCGGCTTGAGTAATAATTAAAGAGCGCATTACTAAATAAACAATGCTATAAACACATAAATTAAAAACTGACTGGAAACCTCACGGATTAGCAAAATAGATTTCACAATCATTTAAACTATAGTTTATTAATTTATATTATTTCAATGGTTTTTTGAAACGCTGTTGTGAGTTGTGCAACCATTAAATAACTATGCATAATCAGAAATTAGGTAGAAAATTAAAATATGAAGACAAAAATTAAGAGAAAACAAAGCGCCTTAATAAATAATGGGGATCCACATAATAAATAAGTGGAAGATTACGTTTATATAATAGATGACGAAAAACTAAAATTTAATTTTGAATTTTTAAATTAATACGTTTTCTTGCAGTACGCGAAGAGATCACGTTCACGCTTTGCTCAATTTACAGAGCGTCTCAAACATGTTATTTGTTCTAATACACCTCAAGGATGCTAATCAAGTAAATTTGACGGCTCTTAATAACACATCTCGGTTTCGAAGAGACACTTAATCAAAATTTAGTTATGATTAAGTGTATTAATTGCCACACTTCTGAATTTGTATAAAGTGCGTTTGAGAAACGAATGGAATTCAGTACAGGTATGCAATATCATCTTCTAGAACTGAAGCAACTTTTACGATTGCTCCATACTCTTCTTCTCTCCGATCCGATGCCGCCGTCGACGGCACAACGAACCAAGTAAAGTAATAATAGTCGCGATACTTTCGCGTCCTCAGATTACGATTATAAGTGCACCAACCAACATACAACTATCAAATATTCATCTCGTCCGATTCGGTGTGCGCGAGAATCGAAGCACACGATATGTGTGCATCTTGAAGAGTGCAACAACACCGCAAAACGAGAAGAGCGCAATTCATCAGTGTTGTTTGTTGCTGCTTTGAATAAATTAACCGCGTGAGCGAGTTGCTTTCGAATCGCATTTATATCGTATGCTCTTTGTATTTTCGTGTGTGACTATTACTTCATTTATTTTTTCAACAAATGATTCAACACAGGATTAAAACACTTATTTTGGTAAATATGTTTCAAATTCATTTATCCGTTCTAGTTTTGCTTATAGTTTTATTCCAACTTTTAATTAACGCAAATAAATATTTATTGTCAATTCCGATAATAGACTTGTAACAATAGCAAGGCGCAGTTATTTAACGCAGTTTTAACTGCAGTGGCAATGTACTCCACAATTGTTCGCACGCGTAGTTGTTTAAAAAAATCTTTAGCACGTAGCTCAACGTAATGATTATAATGATGACAATGATGGTATGGATTGAATCATGTCATGCGGGCATCCAGCGACATTGACACCAATATGCTTTCAACCATAGCACACACCACCAACATAGGTCAAAATGAGCGACGAATTTCCTTTTCATTTTACATCACATATTACGCAACGCATTTATAAGCAGATGTAATCACTTGTTGTTTTATCTTTGCTTGTAGATATTCCTGAAGCTATTGGTTATTGTCTCCTACGCATATGGCAAACCGTTACTTAATGAGGTACAATATTTTAATTGCAGTTTCGTTTCTTACAGTATTGTCATTTTAAATATTTTTACAGTTGGAAAACTACTCATTTAGTTACTCAATCGAAAAGCCCGAATTCGGATTGGTAACACACCGCTGGGAAAAGAAACTCGGCCCTATTGTAACAGGTGGTTATAGCATGTTGGATCCAAACGGAAAAGTACGCGTTGTCGAGTATAGCGTCGAAGGAAGTAAAGGCTTCAACGCATTTGTGAAATACCGAAGACCTCCAGGTAATACTTTTCAACAATTATTCGATTTGCATTTAAATATTTTAAATTGGTCTCATTTGATTAGATTTGTTCAAATGCTATCTTGCGTTATGCTTCACGGTTCATTATTTATGTAGGCACACCCAACAAGTTATGGTGAACTTAAATTATTAGGCTAACTAATTCTAATTTGCAGCAATGTGCTACTGACATTGCTCAAGTAGTTCATTCACCAATTTAACAAATGTAAACAAGTAACCTTTAACGACGAATTATTACAAATAATACCAACGTGTTTGACACATTCCTAATAGCGTGGAAACGTTATGATTTCATAGACGAACACCCCTGAGGGTAACCCCTTTTTCGGCGAAGAACGAAAACCCTGCGCAGTTTGTTGGAGCTCTGCTCCTTTAAGTTTATACGCGATGTATTAAAAGGTGGAGACCGTGAACCAGGCCAGCGGTTACTCCTTTACCGCAATGAGGGAATTTTATTTAGGTTTAAACGCGATTTAAAGGTGGAGGGCCTTGAAAACGATCAAGGGGTACTCCTTTAAACGCGAGTGGAGTGAATTTAACTCCTTCCGCCAGTACGTACAGAAGCGTACATACAAATCTGATGTTATTTTTTCTTTTCTTATAGGTAAATACTTGGGACATTTACGATTTCCCTATCATTATAGAACGCCTATACGTTTAGCGGAACCTGTGAGTTTGATAACACCAGATTTATTCAAACCCAAGGAGGCTTATCCCAATTTACCGAGATAAGCCAATTAGCGAATTTAAAATGGGCGCAAATAAACATAATAAAGGCGCATAAAAATAAACCTAATATAATACTAATGGGCGCAATAATTTGTACCTGAAAAATAAAAATTAGTTATATACCGCAATTTACCGTAATACACAAAATACATTCACATAAAGCTACATATGGTAGCAATTATGTTCAAAATACCAATTTTTCAAAATACAAGATTGCTATTAAAGCAACTAACCTGAAAGAAAACACATTATTTAATAAAATGAATAAACCTGTAAGAAAACACAAATATTTAAACAAATATAACCTGGAAAAAAGAAGTTAGAAAACCCCCCAATAAAGCGCATTAAATATATTGGCGCATTATTTACCTATTCATTCAATTACTCTGAAATTAGTAATTAATTACCGCAACATAATATTAATCGATATTACGCATGGCTTTCCGCTACTAAATCGCATTTAAACCGCATTCAAAACGCATCTAAACCGCAACTAAATCTCATTTAAACCGCAACTAAGTAAATAAAGTGCGCAGCTGAAAAGAAAACCAATTAAAGTGCGCAGCTGAAAAGAAAACAAATTAAAGTGTTGTGTGTAGAGGAATAATAAATACATTTGAGAAAAAAATAGAATTGACTCATAATGCTTCATTTAATAGCATGTAAATTGAAATTGAATATAGTTAACAATTACACAATATTGGTTATATTAATTCAAAAAGCCAATATTGTCATATTGAGAACTATCCAAAATAGAAATAGCAAGTGAGTCAACATTGGCTGAAAAGAATTAATTAATATATTAAATATATGGACCCCATGTGGATTGAATGCGTTACTGTAAGCAAAAGATTATGGTTTTAAGCAAAAAAGCAAAGCGCTGAAAAAAGCAAAAAGAAAAAACTTGAAAGCAAAGACTTAAACTACACTGAAAAGGAAAAGTTATCTGAAAGAAACGGATTAATAAACTAAACTACGCTGAAAGCAAAATATGATTAGCAAAAAAAAAATAGAAAGCAAAGCAAAGCTCCTGGAACATACAAAGTACATTTTAGTAAATGTGTGTGTAATTTGTGTGAACATAGGGAATTGTTGGAAAGGTTGTATATAATGTATGTGTGTGTTATTTTGTATACGAACGCATTATTTTTTTCTGTGGGGAAAAAACGCGAGAAGTAATTGGCGCAAGTGTGACACATGAAAAATATGAACAGGTGTGTGAGCAACAATAAGATACAATATAAAAACAGGAGAAGTGTATTTTATTATAACAACCTAATTCATGCCTATAGGTTGTACATACCTATAGTTTGTCTGTCTATAGTCTCTTTGCCATGCGTAATAAACGCGAATTAAAAAATTCCTAATACAATCGCGACCCTTATCGGCACGATTGCCTCGCGACCTTTGGTGGCCGGTTGCCTCGCGTACTTTGGCGGCTCGAATGCTTCCGCGACCATTTGTGGCACGATTGCCTATACATTTCATCATATGTTCATGTGACCTAACTGCAGCATCTCAGCGGCATACAGAATAGGCTCTCTTGCGAGATTTATCACAGCGTACAAAGTGGAAAGCGTCCAGCGAGGTGTATACCGTTTGTAGACACCGGAACATGCACAACATGATTGAATAACGAGAGTGAAATGCGCCCAACGATATGCAAAACGTTTGTTTGCATAGAAACTAAAGCTATGAGCGCCGAACCAATGCATCCACAATTTTAAATATTTCTTCGACAATCGAACACTGAAGGCGAACGTCATCAAAGTAATATTCGCTATTGCGAACTACAGAGGCAGGCACCCCTCGGTACTCACGTCGCTCATCATATAGGCGGCTTTATTGAATTCCCTCGTTGCCGCCTCCTCATCACTTCTGGTTGGACCCTCTGGATTGAAACGGACCATTCACCGCGCACTCCATCGAAACGCAAAACACAATCTTTAGGAACAAGCCGGCTCTTGTTTAGCAATTATACCGAACGCACTCGCATTGTAAAATCTTGTTTTGTTTTTGTCGAAATCTAACACTCGCGCACACGATTTGGAACGGCATTTACGTTGAATGAATCGAATACGGACTGCCCTATCAATGGAAAGGAGCCATGGCACAACTCTCTTTCAAACTACCCGAATCGCGATTGCACAATACCGAACCGCACTTCACACGATAAGTATTAGTTTAAAGACCTCTCCAGGTCATTTCGCGACGATTCCGACAACAACTGCTACCGGACATGCACACAGCAGTAACAGCGACGTCACACGACGAAGACGCGACCGATTGAAGATTTCGAAGTTTCTAGAAGCGCCAAGATGGCCGGCACTTCCGGCCGGGCGACGAGACTCCTCACCTGAAACAAAAATCAGCTTTTTTATTATTTTCTGATTAATTAGGTAAAATCAGAGGCTCCAGCGAAGTTGCTAATCCTTATGGAAGGCACTAGAACAAAATACAAATTAATATGATGTAATTAATACAGATAATTTATACATACACTTGCGCTGAAGAAAAGCACGTCCGCACCCGACGAGCGTCAGAAATGGAAAGGAATGAGCCGAAAATCGCACTTTCCTACTTGAAAATCGTGGGGGCGACACTTGTTAATTATGATTTTTTACTAATAAATTAGCAATTAGACTTGAAGATGTCTTTTTTATTATTGAAATCTCCTTTTTATGGAATTATCTATCGATAGACACCAAATATTAAATTTTTCCTATCCTAATTAAAATTCAATACCATAAAGATGACAACAAATTTAATTTGTTATAAATGATAAACTATTACTTATATCAATTATCTAAAGATGGTCACGCAATTTTACGTGTTTTATTTAGCACCTGCCAAAATTTCCCGAAGCAGCAATGCCTGTGTTAATAAATATTAAGCCTCAAAGATTCAATTTTCACTAATTAATTACTAATTAACTAAACTTAACTAGGTCCAACCACATATCACTATGGCTTTTGGAAAATTCAGGGAATCGATTTTGATACTTGTTTTGATGATTAAAGCATCATAAAGTTCTTAAAATTGATGAAGTAGTTTGAGGTTAATTGGTTATTTACCTTAACAAATTAAAAATATTTAAATCCCTTGTTGTTGAAATTTATGGGTCACAGCAGCTTGTAGAGGGCTCAATTTATCCTGGTCAAGCATTTGCTTCCTCTGATATCACTTGTACAAGGTTTATTCAATGATGTTGTATTTGCTCTTATAGGATTGTATGGGCAAATACATACAAGTCTGTATAGACATTAGAATCGTTTGTGTAATCAATTTAACACTCAGAAAATCACAAACAGCATCTTATACAACTTATCTATGCATTCAAATTCCGATTAGTGATTGCTATTATCATATTTCATCATATGTTAATAGTCTCATATAGTTCATGCATGGCTTGTAGAGGTTCCAACCAATTAGAAGTCTTATGCTTAATTTCACCATGCTTCAATGCTTACAGACATCTTAAGCAGGTGCTAATTGAGCTTAGAGCACAATTTTATTTTCCAAATATCCATCATACATTTCAATAATCGTATTGGATTACTACGTTTTCATCAGTTCATGCAGTTCCTGGGCCCAGCTCCTGGACCAGCCACAATACAATAGCAACAGTGAATTTTCTTCGCTAGTCATGTTAAGCAGTACGATTTACAGCTTATGTGCAATAATTTTCATTAGGATTGCTTCCTTCATTAATTATTTCATTAGTTCCTGCATTCAAAGTAGCGACTCTGATCAGATTCATTATAGCCAGATTCATAGCATGCATAGAAACAATCTCATAGCATGTATGGCTATATTTACATTGAGCTTATCTGAAGCAAATGCATAGTGTGTAAATTTATTAATTTATTTATTATCAATTATTCCCATTATATCAATTGTTCCCCAAGCTGATGCCAATTGGAGCATTCACCAACGATCCATGATGTGTAACCATTTTACGTATAAAGCATAAGCATCTACTTTAAACAGCCATTGATTTGCAAAATTAAAAACTATAGGTTTTTATCAGTCGATTTGAAACATAAGTCCTTTTTGTTTTATGGTATGACGTGACGAGATCATGTTACAGCATAACATGAACAGATGCACGTTCTAAAATAAAATAAATAGTATGAACATATTAATATGTGTCGTAAAACGGTCAATGAATAAAAATTTCAGCTTAATTACCATAAATTAGGTCCAGCAAAAAATTTTGTAAGGAATTGTATATTTGCTTCACCGTCCTTTTACGTGAGTTGAGTATAAAATCATTAAGTAATGCTATTTTAGCTCTGGATTCCAATATGATAATTTCATTCAATAAGACACACATTTCCTGAAACATTATACAAAAAGAATATTAAAATCTGTGGAATCTGTACAAGTTATCCTACCTACATCCTAAATAATTCATGAAATTTCCAATTGGATGCAGTACATCGTTTGGATCATATGATGTCAGGTCTGTGAATAATGCTTTGGGTTTAGTTTCCATTTAATATCGTAGAAAATTTGTTGATTCCTAGTTATATACGTTGACAATTCGTTGGTAATAACCCTATAAGAATAATTAAGATATAGGTATATCGTACATATACAGTTATTCTGCTATTTCCACGATAATCCATTATCGCCATGGGCACAGGTATCTAGTGCTGGAGTTGTATCACAATAATCCATCAATTTCCAATTGGATGAATAAGATATGTTAAATAGAGCCATTCTAACTGTCTAAATATCTCATTGAAATTAGTCTCTTTGGATAAACTGCTCTCCATAACGTAAAGATTGAATAAAGCAATATGATAAACGTATAGCAATATGATGAAACTGAAACAAAACATAAATTGAATAATTATGTGGTTTTAGCTGAATAAGCAATTTATAATGAATATATACCTATTTTTCATGTATGTCAGTTGCAGTATTAACGCATATTAATTAATCCACTGATAATATGAATAGGTACTCTTGTTATTCTTAAATAAATCCATAATTCTAGCCAGTACCTAGATAATTTTCATTGCACTCCATTCATGGTTCAACTAGTTGCTATTACAATGCTCTATTTCGTCTATCTACCATTTATTTATATAATAAATGATGCTAAAATACATTCCCTTAATTGTGTTCTGTTGTAGTAAGCATTGAAAACATATACCATCATTTTGTCATCGTGGATTACATCGTGGATTAATTTAGTAGAAATGCGAAACCTTTTACTGCAGCAGATATTACCTAAAACATTACACTAATAGTAAATAATTCTTATTAAATTTAATACGTACTGCTGGTTCAAGGAAATTGTGTAGTGGCTACATGGCTACATGAAAATCACTAATTTGCCATTATTTCAGCAGTAAATATGTATCACAGCACTAGAAGATTGAAATGCAGACTGCACAGTAACAAACTGATGCACTGAAGCACGTTTGTTATTTTTCTAAGTAGAGAAAGAAAATAAAATTACTGCAGTTTTTGTGAGCTGTTGGTGCATCGACTCTATCGAGCGAGCCCAAACGTTTTCACCTCTTCCCTACCCTGTAAATCCGTTGGCAATTTCAAATATGCGCGCGAACAGTATATAATCATACATTTGAATTCATAGACTGATTGTTGATTAAAGATGAAAAAACAGAACAATTTAAAGTCGAAAAATTAGCATATTAAGTAAAATAAATGAAGCTTTTTTGTATTGAATTTAAATCAAAAACTAAAAGTTACAAATAATCAACAGCACAAAATGCATTTACGCTGTATACATATTTAGCAAATTTGTATGTCTTAATATTAGATTATTAGTTTAAATAACGCATATTTCAATGGTTATAGGACTGCCTTATTTTAATCTTGAATGAAAACGCTTAAAAGCGAGCGCGATATCTGCTTTGAATTCCACTACGCTGCAATTTCCAACTGTATGTTTTTTACATGTTTAAATTTTAAGTTTAACAACGGTCTTATTGTATGTGCAAACACGCACACATTTTTTTACACTTCACGAGTATTAACGACAGCTTGGGCAAAATACTGTTTTGCAAACGTTACAAATTTTGCGCACTTCGCAAAATCGAACGACTTCTCTAACGAGCGATAAATTGGAAAAGAAGCGTGCAAAGTCCATAAATAGTTAAGATTCATCCCGGACTGTGGTCAGTCTTGATATCAACGTGAAAGTAGCAACAGATCATAAGTGATACTCGTCGTTATAAACTTTTTAACAAATAATTCTATAGTAAGTCAAGTTCAAGGTAGATAACGTGGCCAGTGCTCTGCATCAAAGAATAATTGTAAACATATAATTATGAAGGTAATTTTAAAGGAGAATTTAACTACAGAAGTCATAAATAAATCGTGAATTATTTATAGAAAATCTTTCTGATTTGTGCGCTTGGTATTGCAAAATGCCAGGATGATGGAAAATATGTGCCAGACTCAATTCCAGTTTGGGAACATGTAAGTATTAAATATATTATACATTTTATAAATTTAAAATAAATTTTGAAATTAATAAAGTTCAAAACTTTAAATCGGAGCTGAAATTGAATATATTTGGAACATGTGACAGATGGTATACATCGCACATTGCTACAAGAATTTTTAAGAACTCATTAAGACTATGATAAATCATTAGTTTCTTTTTTACAACTCAATCTTTGAATGTAATTATTATTTCTATGAAATTTTCTATTCATTACAAGTGTTATCAACACTTTGCGTGCTTATAGAGGAATTCCATTGATACATTCCACACTGCAAGCAATAAATATCCGGCCAATTGTTCATCAAGCATTAACAATGAGTGGAATAAATTCTGTAAAACAAACAGCTTAATGAATTAATTAAAATCAAACGTTTATAGCAATCAAGAAAGCTGCTCATCAATGAGCAACTTGTACGTGTTTGTTTTGGTCGACAATGCGTATGCATTATAGTGCGAAAGTTTTTTAGTTCCGTATTTGTCATCTTGCAACAAGTAGCCACTTCGCGTAACCTAATTAACAGGTTCTTATGCTTGCTTTCTTTGGTACAGGAACGTCAAGATTACACGTTTAGTTATGGCGTGAAAGATCTCAACACCGGCGATGTGAAAAACCAATGGGAGAAGAAAATTGGCGATACTATCCATGGTCACTATACCGTCCTTGAGCCGGACGGCTCCTTGCGCATTGTTGACTATACTGCCGATGAGAAAAATGGATTTAATGCAATCGTGAAACACGAAGGACCTTCGTATCACCCCGTTGTTATTTCAACTAGTCATCAAGAAGTAAAACCAGTGGAACAAACAGAGAAACCTAAGACAGAACCGCAAGAAGCGCCAAAATTGCCAGAAGCGCAAGAAGGCACGGTATCCGTTGAGAAACCGGAAGTTGAAGACACGCAAAGTGTACGAATTGATCCGGAAACGGAAACTGAAGCAATCGACGCATACCTGTTTATTCCAACCGGTCAACAGAATGATTTTATAGCTCATTATGAATATTTGGCCGATCAGCAAGCGGAGAAATACAAACAAATACCAGCTAAAATTAATAATAAACCAATCACCACTACCAGTGCGTACGACTTCCTTAGACCAGTAACGATTGATTTCGCTCATTATCAGCCTAGTAAGCATGAACAACATCAGGCAGTTTTTATTGAGCCAGTATTGGAAAATGACTTTAAACCAATGAAGAAGACAAAGTATTCATTGCCGTTAAATATTCCAAACACTTTCACAACCAATAAACGACCAGCCACAACGCCTGGTTTGAAGACATATGCGAGTGATAATTATGGTCAAGCGCAAACACAGAATCGGCCGCAACATCTTAGAGGACCTGTTCAGTTTCCAAAACGAGTTGATAAAAATCGTGGTGGTCAAACGCCACAGTTACATCCTAAAAAAAGTTATGTATCATATACAAAGCACGTTTCATATTTTCCAGATGACTATTAATTAATTAAAAATAATATTCAAAAACTTTTATTAGAGTTTAAGAAGAGATATTGCAGATAATTTATTTTATGTTTTATCGGAGTGTGCAATAAGCCATTTGCAACCAGTTTTTTACGAACTTTTAAGGAGAATGCATAAATGTTGAAGTTGAATTATAATACAGAGGTAAATTTCTTATTGTTTAATATTTATATTTTTCATCAGCCTACGTTAATATTGCAATACAACAATAAAGATAAAGATATGCAAATATACAATGGGATATTCACAATTTGATACCAAACTTGATTTAACACATTCATTTCTAAATTGTAAGTCAGCAAAGTAAAATGCGTTTGATTGGAATCCTATTATTTATATTTCTTCTCTTACTTAACGGTAAGTTTCAAACTAATAGTGCAACTAATAAAATACTAAAACAAATATTTCAGATGTCCGAGCGCAACATATTTGCGATGTTTGTATGAATGTTTACAAATGTACTGAACCATATGATCTATCGTAAATTATTTCAACATCTTAAGTTGTTAATAATAGTTAATGAAATTTTTGTATATTTTAGAAGACACTCTAAGGATAAAATCCCTTTATGTGAACATATGTGTTGTCCATATCCAAAACATGGTTTTGTTTTCCTAAACGAAATAAACAGCATATATTCAGATGAGTTTTAATCAATACTTTATTTTTAAAAAGTGTTTTATATTGTGAATTGTTTCACAACTTCATTGAGTATAAATTATAGACGACGTATCTGTATATATAGTAATAAAATGTAAAACAATAAGAAATAAAACAAATATTTATTAAACTTATCAATGGGTTAGGAGAAAATACGTACGAGGTGTACTAGATAAAACTAATTGTAACAAAAATTTATTCTGTTTCTAAACGTCGTCCCTTATACGTAAAATTCAAATGTACAATTGTTGCGAATAAAATATGCTTTTTGTAAAATTATTATATACGTTTGTAATAGTTTGCGGACAATGTAAGTATTTAATATTTAAAAAGTATTGAAGTTAATGCAACATTTCAGTGGCCACATCGCAACACATTTGTCTCGTATGCATGGGTGTTTATGAATGTACAAAACCGCATCAAATCAGGTAAAGTTTTATTAGTAACAATTCAAGTTGAACTTTATTATCGCAATTTTCAG
Source organism: Aleochara curtula (assembly GCA_963978815.1). Taxonomy (NCBI): domain Eukaryota; kingdom Metazoa; phylum Arthropoda; class Insecta; order Coleoptera; family Staphylinidae; genus Aleochara; species Aleochara curtula. Next base: position 2,291,027 of record OZ022219.1, read on the forward strand.
GCGAGATGCAGTCCGCGTATGTGAAAAGTTATGCTGTCCATACAGACGCACCAGTTTTATGTACTTGGAAGAACTTTACGATCCGTACTCATAGTTGAAATAAATGATTAAACAAGTAATGCATAGAATATTTTCAAATTCTATTTATTTGTCATGCCTTGAATTCTTATCTTCATTTACCTTAACTTGGTAGCAATGAACAGTCAGGAGCGCTTATCAACAAATACAATTAGCCAAGGAAAAATTAAATATAAATTAACCACGGCATTAATCATCACTTAATATTTACTCCTGTTAGCAGAGCAACGAATAATCTTGAAACACGTATGAAAACAATTAATTTGAGCCGCAGTAAAGTGGAAACACCGATTTACACGTAGAATCGAGCATTAGTGTTTGCTTTACCAGTTATATATAGGTACTTTAAAAGTAATTCATTTTGCATCTCGTTATTGTGTTAATCATTTCGCAATGTAAAGTTGTCGACGTGCAATCCTTCTTTGGTCCAGTTATCATTCGCATTTCCGGCCTTCGCAAAAACATGTCTATTAAATTGTTATTGCTCGTAACATTTTTGGCATTTGCCTATTGTAAGTATATATTACATGTTTACTTTTTGAGCACGTTCTTTATTTTGAACTACTTTTAGCACAGCACATTTGTAATGTTTGCATGGATTTGTATAAATGCACCGCAGAAAATGACTTAGGGTAAATTATTTTACTAACGACGAAAAGCTAAAATAATAATTTTATTTTAGAAGGAAAAATAAAGTTAGTGTTTGCGAAACACGCTGCTGTCCCTATTTATCAAGTGGATTTAATTATTTGGATGAATTTAATAAAGTTTATTCAAGAAACGCCTGACACACCAAGTGTTTGCAAATACCTTCTAAATTTAAAGAATTTCCACTGTCTCATTTCAATGTTAATTATTTGTGAAAAATTGTTTAAATATGAGTATTGGTATTCCTATGAAATATGAATAGTTCTATTTTTGATAATATTGAAAAATGTTTCTGCTTATCGCGAGTATTGTTATACTATTACAGTTTAGTTTGCAGTTAACCACTTTATACTCTATGCTTTATACGTGATTAATGCATTTCCTTTGTAAAATAAAGTCTTATCGCACATTGTGTTATAACTCACTTTAAAACATGAAAGTATCCATATTAGTGTTCAATGTGTTATTCTTCTTAGGTAAAATTAAATGAATAATAAAGACGTATTACCGACTTTTGTTTTTAGTTTGGCCATTGGTATTTTCCCAACATATATGCAATGTTTGTATGGATGTTTATACATGTGCTGGGAATAAATATAGAAGGTATGTTCAATTATCACCTTATTTTAAATGAAAAATATTAATAATATAGTATCTATTTTAGAGATCGTCATAGATTAGATTTTTGTGAAAAACGGTGCTGCCCCTATTATGAGGAAGCCATTTGGTATTTGGATGATTTGTCTTATAATAAACATGTAGATCAGTAAGGGTAATGAGTAAAATTTATTGATGTATCCTACCTAAGTAAATATGAAAATAGTAACTTTAGTAGTAAAATATTAATTAAACACTATAATGCGGGTGACCATAATTTAATATCACTGTCAACACCAGAAGTTGCAACAATTTTCAAATCACTACTAATGCCAATACTCAAAACAGCCCCTGAAACATATTTAAATTTAATAAATACACCAACAACATTGACAATTTACCTTTATGCGCTTGTACCTCAATTAATAAGCGAACTACATTAATATCCCACACATACAATTTTCCATTATTCAAACCAAGTGCTAGCAAAAAGTCTTGCCATTTTAAGCAATTTAGTTCAGAACAAAAGGACTTCTTATAGACAGGCATCCCAGTATTTATATCTAATACTTGAAAACATTTATCCAAACTGCATGTTACCAGTTTCTGCCCATCAGGACTATAACTTATGGAAGTAACACGTGCTGAATGTATTTGATGCTTCTGTTCTAAACTATTATCAGCTAATTTCCATATGTAGATTTCACCGTCTTCTGTGCCCACAGCCAGGTGTTGGTTATCAGTATCAAAACATATACAAGTCACATGTGAATTATGGTCAAAATTATGCATAAGATACTGAATTGGTTTTATCTGCCCGTTATCATTTGAACCACCCCACATGCAAACGGTACAATCACCGCTTCCAGAACATAGCAGATTCAATTTATCCGCCCAAGCTAAACATAAAATCGCATCGTCATGCCCAGTAACGCATTGTGTTATTTTTCCAAAGTCTAAGTCATACAAGATGCTATTAACAAATGAAAACCTGTTAGACAAGTTATTTTCACAGCATGTAGAACTCACATTTCATTTCCCAGTGTACCAATTACTAAGATATTTGTATTGGGGATATTAATACAACAGCTCAGAGGCATATTGCCAATAGATGCACTGCGAATTTGGCGATTATGAGAAATTGAAAATACTTTCATTTTCGAATCATAGCCAACGGAAACAACTCTTTGATTTTCCCTTGTTATAAAAATACAAGGAACTTTCTCTTTATGAGATGAAAAGGTCGTTTTCAGTTCCAATTTATTAATGCTTCTCCAAACATCATCAATGCTATCTGGAGATACACTATAAATGGGACCCATTGGCGGTTCCACTAATAATGGAAGTGTTTTTCGTCGCTTTGGATGCGGTACTTTAAATATCTGCTTAGGTATTTGTCCAAATTCCATAATCTGAATCTCTAGTGTATGCCGTTGATTTCGATCAGTAATTGACTCCAAATCAACGTTTCCTTCATAGCATAGATAATAAAATACTGAAAATTAGATGCGTCAAAAACATAGTTCAATAAATATTTAATCAACTATTTCATACAATTCTTGGCTTTGATTGCTTCATCGCCACGTTGCTTATAACCAAATATAAGGTCGATCCAGGAATGTAAACTATCAGAAACAATTTCGCTTTCTAGTGCATTTCGCAAAGTCTGAACAAAATGCTTAGGGCTTTCTGCCCATGCTGGTAACTCAACATCGCCAACTTTAGTTCCAGTAAAACGATAGCCAAAATTGATTCCTAAGCTGTTTAATAAAAATGAACCTTCCTGGTCCACGTCGAAGAATTCTGGTATAAGTTCCTTGAAATCAGACATATCGTTCAAAATATTTTTAACCAAATGCTGACATGAATTGAACATTCGATCTGGATGATCAAACCTTCCATTTTGAAGACATAACATATAATGTGGATATAGTCTCACTAGATAAAACAAAATAAAACCAGGCGTTGAGTAATGTGAGCCGTACATAAATTTTGGTTCGGACATTTCCTCATATCTGAATGCAATTTTACGAGCTCTATCTTCATTTAAGGCCCCAATTGGTTTAGTCAAATCTCTATAAACACTCTTATCCTCTAAGTCAATTGTTTTGGAGGTGTAATCCAACAATATCCATGGAAAAACAGGGTATTGTGTTAAATCATTTTTAGTGCGGTCCGCTAAACTATAAAAAAAAAGAATTATTTACACAATTAGAACATGATATTATGCTTCACCTGTTAATGTATAATAAGTATTCATAATTTGATATCACACCATTTTGCCATTGCAGAGTCATCATGTCTTGGTCATCATTATCCAACTTTAATGCTTCTTGGCTAAGCATTAAATTATATAGAGCATCTCTTTGCTTTTCATTAAGTAAAGAAATATAAATATGTTCTGACTTAGAGCTTCCAACATTATAATAGATTTCTAAACCCTGAAATGCAAAACCTTACTGATAAGAATATTTTACTTACATGACTAATATAAGATAAAGTGAAAATTTACTTACAATATGTCGCAATAAAAACCGTCTCTTGAATATTTGTTTAATACTTCTCAGGTTTATTTTAACTACAGGATCCTACAAGCCCACCATTGAAAATAAACTATACACAGCCAAACCTAAAACAACTCACTGCTTCTACATTATTATATGGCTGATAATAAAGTCTTGTATTTGTTAACACCACTCTTCCAGGGTTAACAACTAGAGGACTAATCTTATTTGCTTGACATTCCAATTGAATTCTCTCATATAAATCCATCCATAATGGGTCAAACTTAATTTGTGAATGCTTAGCATGTACAATCACAGCAATCTAAAATATATTCATGACAATGTTATGTATTAAAAACATTCAATAGATTACCATCTCAGATTGCTCAATTGATGGCAATGTACTTGCTCGGATTAACTGTGTTATCTGAGGTAAACAATAAGTAATATTTGCATAGTTAAGAGAGATTATAAACTTCCCATCATTGCAAAATTTATAAGGTGCAATCATATTGCTTTCCAACATTTCAACATATTGCTTTGATTCAATTCGGATTATGTTATCACCATCTATAAACTTCTTGCTGCCAACCCACTTCTCAATGATTTGTATGTCCTTTAAAGGTATCTTAATAAGTGGTTTTTGGATGTCCTTTGGCTCGAACACTAAAGACTTTGAGCACAATTTTAACCTGCCCTCAAGCTTTTTATTGTCAAATGTTTCAATGGTTGTATCTGGTGTTACAAGAGTAGCACTAAAGTCTTCAAAGTAAATTTCACCTGGCTCAAGCAGTAACAATGAAAATCTGAATGCAAAAGTTATCACAACTTAGTATAGGCACTATAATTATAAACCTTATAATTAGCAATACCTTCTTTTCTCCATTGTGTTTCTGCATTAATGCAATCATACCTATTTATAAACCAGCTGTGTGTAGATAGTTTTGTATGAAATTTCACGAAAATATATTCTAAGTCATATTGTTATTTACCTCCAATAATTGCACAATAATTAGTCACTTCACTCACAGTCACAAACTATAGTAATAATTAATTAAACACAAGCTGAACCGTACTACTGATAGACAATAATAATACTGCTTTCTGGATGATAACCTCACACTCAATCACCTTGCATAACACGGTCTTGTATTGCGCGAATAGTGTTAGATGGCGCAGAACTCCGTGTTTAAAAAATGTTATTTGATACATATTATTAAAGAATAACACAATTGGAATTTGATTTGTAATATATTCTTTCCAAAAATAAAATTATGATTTTTTCACATAAAAATGTCAAAGTCTATGCGTTCCTTTCATATAGAGTTATATTGGAAGATTCGCATTAAAGTGCGTATAATAATTATAACAATTTTAGCACATGTGGCATACTGATTTATGAATACATAAATATTAATGAAATACATATGTACTTGTAAATAGGACACATATTGTCAATTATTAGACCAATTGTCTCGGCTATAGTTTTGACTGCAAATAATATGATGATGATGCGCATACCATTTGTTCTTATTTGGGTCTTTAATAAAACACAAATTACTCGCACTATACGCAAGATGAGCGCACTGAATAAATTTCTATTGCAAAATAAACTTATGGGTAATCAGCACTCGCAAATGTTGCAGAATTTGCAAAGATGTTCAAGTTTGATTTTGTGTGCATTACTTTTATTTGTTTCATAAGTATTTATACGGTTACACATTCGGCATGGAGAATGGATAGAAGTAAGTTAATTAAAGTGCACAACTAATTAAACTTTTAATATTTTACCAGGACCCAAAGTGATGGGCGAAAAATTAACTTATTCAAAGATTTCGCCTTTAAATAAACGAGTGCAGAGAAGGATTGTAATGTGGCACAATTATTTTCGTATTCGGGTGATTCCTAGTGCTTCTAACATGTTATTAATGGTGAGAAATTTAAATGATAAATTTTAGTAAATTGCAATTGTTATTTAAGAAATGGCATACTGATGCAGCGAGTACAGCACAACGATGGGCTGATAACTGTATGTTTCTTAGGCATGATAATGCAACTGGAAGACATGTGGATACTTTTGGCAGTTGTGGTCAAAATATTTTCGTATCCACTCATCAAGTACCATGGTATTTCTCATACTTACATTGTTACTTGCGATCGCGATGATGTAAATTTAGAATTGCGAAATGCTTGCAGGTTTTTTGCAATAAATACGTGGTATTTGGAAAATCAGAATTTCACATACGGTAGTACAAAGAACAAATTAAAAGTAATCGGTCATTACACCCAAATGATATGGGCAACGACCCATCGTGTTGGATGCGCATTCAATAAGTGCAATCGAATTGGCAACGAAATTACACGCACTTATTTTATATACGTTTGCAATTATTGTCCAATGTGAGTACGAAGTTACGCGCACGTCTTTATAAATGAGCTAATTTAATTAATTGCAGTGGTAACAAGCCGACAAGTCTAGGACGACCGTATAAAGTGGGCAGACCATGTAAGATGTGTCCTCGTCAATGTCATCGCAAAAAGTTGTGCAAGAATTCCTGTCCAGCGGCGGATTATTGGAGCAATTGTCGACAATTACGAAAAGCGTTTCCTTCTTGGCTGTGCCATACGAGTGATACACCAAGTGGTCGCTTAAGATTCGAGAGCTGCAAAGCTTCATGTACTTGCCATGGCAAATTATATGATTAATAATTAATTCAGCAACAGATTCAAGACGAACCAGTTAAGTAGCTAGGTATAGCGATAAAATGCAATGTAAAATATCTACAATAAAATTTGATTTGTCTAACTGTACGTTGTGAGTTTTCTACCGTTATTGATATGATAAAACATGATGAGATGATGAGATTGTTGTTACTATTGTCACTATAGCGTGAAATGGTGAGGATGTCAGTGGAGCAGCCCCAATTTAATAACCGTTTTGTGATCGAGTTTTAATTAAGTTAATTTTATCAATTTTGGAATTTGTTCCTAGTATTTTGAAGCCATAACACAAACACATTAAATTATGCATTTTTTATGTAATATTCATAAACCATATGATTCCAAGTAAATTTTCAATGTGTAAATAGAGATTACAAAACGTATTATTATTGCAGCATGCATATGAAAACTCATTGAAAGTGGAATCACATTTGAAGCGGCAGCAATTTCCAATCCTAATAAGCATTCGGTGTCTTGCTTTTTTCTTCTCTCTGGATAATAATAAAACGTGTAAAAAGTGCGCGCGTCGCGACATGAAGACTTCTTAATGCGTGTACCACATAGGAATATATTGTGTGGATTGGTACGTGAGTAGCATCCACTCGGATGTAACCAAGCATGCATTTGTCATGCTGCCGTGATCGTCATCATACACCTTCTTCTGCCATCCGAAAAAAACAACAACTACGGCGCACAGCTTGTCGCAGAATTACAATGACTCTCCACCTTAAATCGTCGCCGTGCCAGGCGGACGGAAGACATTCACGATGAATTTTCTATTAGTGCTCGGATGCGGTTTGAATGCGACGGTTTTACTATAAACCTCCAAACATGTTGATATTATATGCATGGAAATTGTTGGTTGTGAGAAAGTATGTTTCAAAGTGCAATAATGCTGTTTAGTGTTTATTAACAAATTGGATTACGTGATGTGCACTACATTTGTGTTGGCATCATACGCGAAGAAACCGCCAACGAGAATGTTTAAAGCGCCAAGGCAACGCACCCTCGTTGAGGTCACCGAGGACGAAGAGGAAGACGCTGAAGAATTGGATGCGTATAGTGTTAATGAAGAGAGCATTGACTTGGATTCCTTGGAGGCGTATAGTGTGGATGAAAGCATCACTGATAACAAATTAGCCAAGGTAATTCATTCTATAACAAATGATAGGTACTAATGCAATTTAATTGAATTTTTACTAATCTTGCAGAGGGAAGTAATCCTATCAAGTGAACATGAGAATGTCGATATAAGTAATCAGAAACGGTTAAATTTGAATGGCATTTGCAAAAACAACAATAATATCAATCTCAGTGGTGGCTATCGGAATGGAGCGGCAACGAAAGAGAATGCAATTTGCTATGTGGAGGACATCATCCTGCCAGAGCAGTCGATACAAAGTTTGCAAGACTTGCAGATGATCAGTCTGCGATCCAACGATCTGCATTCGATACCTGCAAGCGTCCTGGAATTGACCGCTCTACGTGTGCTTGATTTAACTGACAATAATATATTGACAGTACCACCGGAAATCAGCAGACTAATTAAGTAAGTGCACACCTAATTACTTTCACTAATCGCATGACCGCAGGCGCGATTTACGAAAGAAACTTTTAATTGCACAATTCAAATCCAAAGTAATAACTTGCTCTAACTATATAAAATTATATCACTATTTTGACGCAATAATATTTGCGCTGGATATTTAATTTCTATTTTTACGCATTTAAAAATTAATTAAACACTTTCTCCTAACTTAAGCCTTTCCCGTGATAACGTTAGTTTTGATGCATATGATAATTAATAATTTGATGAGTTGTTTAAGCTTCTAAGACTTCATCAGGATGTAGATTTAATTATTAAATGGACAACACGAAAAAAATTGAGTTTTCGGTTGACGTCGTGCATCTTGTATGTTTTCTTTGATTCATTATGCGCCGAGTATGTTTGATTAAACGCGAAAGTGCTTCGAATCCATTGTACTGCTTCTTTTCCATTTCCATCGTTATGCATCGCCAATCGCAAATAACGATGAATAATTAATAGTATCGCTTGAACGGAAGACAACGTCGAAGAACTGAATAAAATTCTCAGTTAAATTAGAGCTCCAATGAAATTGCATCGCTTGTCAGAAAAACTCAATTAAATAATTTTATAATAGAAAAACTTTATTCATATTCTAATAGGAGTAAATCTATATAATTTTCCAGCATTAGGAGGATGTGCTAAACTACTTATTTGTACTGAAAATTAAAAGATGGAAAGTTACACTAAAGAAATTGAAAATAAATTCTACAAATGCATAAAAGTGATTTCACAGATTAATAATATCATTTTTGGCATTGTCTACAATTAGCTAAAGTTAGTTGAAAGGAAAAAATAGATTTATGCAGTACAAAAAACATTCTAGAAATTGCGCGCGGCAAAAGAACTTCCGTTGTTTCTTTCACGGACTCTTAACCGTCCGCAACGCATATATTATACCACGCGAAAGGAAATATAAAATCTTTAAACCAGAAAAATACAAATCTTCCTCCATAATACTATTTGTAATGTGACTTGTCGCTCTTGATAATTTCTTACAACCAATTCAGACTCGTTCTAAATTTGAATCAATTTTATTTTTTCGCGCTTTAGTAACTTTGATACATCCCACTTAATTTTACGAATGCATTAGATGGTTTAATAAAAGAGAACACTTTGTATACTGAAATAAATGCAAATACAGAACTGTATCCATCCATAAAGTGCTCTATGGCACGTTCCGCAAACTACAATGCGTGCAGTGCGAAGAGATTGAAGAAGGCACATGCTAAGAATGAGTTTGGCTCGTGCCAGCATCGTCGCGCTTGGTGGATTTATTGTTCGAAAGCAATTTCAGTTCGACCACGTAATACTAGTTTGGGCACGCACTTGATCAGTGCTCTTATTAAAACCAATAAGTGCTGAGCGCGTGTCGCTGTTTGAAGAAGTGCATTCACAGCATTTGTACATCCATAACAAATAGTAGAAAATTCATATTATATCGTCCTTGGATGTGTCCCGCATGTGCATCCTCCGTGAGGAGCGCGCCGTGAAACTTTCATTTTCTACAAGTTCTTGCGTTTAGTTAGTTGCAAGAAGCAATTGTTGAAGTGTAGATTGTTTCAAGTTCTTCACTAGTGCAGTGTACGTGTGCGAAATTAATTGGGAATTATTGGTCAGTTTAAGGGAATTGGTGCTCGATCAAAATGCGTTGAGCGTCCTGCCAGCGACCATATGGGACTTGCGTCGGTTGCAAATCCTTAAAATCGGCCATAATCGGCTGGTTGTCCTGCCGGAAAGATTAGTAGAAATGAGGACTCTTGCTCTACCGGTCAGTATAAAATATGATTACTTATTTATTCAATTGATTCAATATTTATTTATAGGATACGGAAATTAAACCAGAAAATTCCGGAAAAACAAATATCATCACAAATTTAAATTTACGTGCAAATCGATTAAAAGGAAACATTATTTTGGGCAATTATGGTGTAAATATTAATTTCATATTATTTATTTAATTATTTTAAAAGATGTATGAACATGAACGTTAACTTCGCAGTTTTAATCAATGATACACTTGCTTAATATTTAGACTAGAATATGTAATAACATTAAGCAAACTTCTAAGGTAAATTGCAAAACATAAACATTAATCTTCGTAAAGCACAATTATTTGTTTGCACAAACGCGCGTACGCACACACAATATCTGGACGCATATGAATCACGTCATGTTCATGCATCGCTGATTAAAGCTAACAAACCTTATCGTGTGGTGTTATAATAAACCCTTGCACATTTCTTGAAGTAATAACATTTGCTGTGGTGGTTTGCCATTAGAGCCTGACTGAGCTGGACGTGAGCGAGAACAACATTGAGAATCTGGACCTGACGGCGGTGGAGCACTTGGAGATCCTGCAATGTTCCCGTAACAACTTGGTCGAGTTGACACTGTACGGGAAGAGTCTGACATCAATTATAGCCGGGAATAATCGTAGGTGTTGTTGCGCATTTGTTCCACCATTAAGCACACTTTTGTTTTTTTCGTTCTTCCGTTTTAGGCATTAAGCAAATAGCTGTAAACTACCCACCGCTGAGTCTTAAACATTTCGACATCTCGTACAATGAACTCGACGTATTACCCGAATGGCTATGCGGCTGCCAGGAACTACGTTCGATGTTCGCAAGCAATAACCGCATGAAGCAATTGCCCGATCATTTGTTCTGCAACGAAATGCCCTATTTGCACACGATTCAACTTGCATACAATCAATTGGAAAGCTTGCCGAATATTCAACGAAAGTTGCCCGTGCAGGAAATGTTCCTGCAGAATAACAGTTTGTCTATATTGCCGGAAAACTTCTTCAAATACATTCCCGGATTGAAGGTGCTAAATCTATCCAATAATCGATTGTGCGATCTGCCTCAAGCCGATCTAGACTTGCAATTAGAGAAGCTTTATTTAACGGCGAATTGCCTCTCAGACAAATCGCTCGAGCGATTGTCGTCGCATTTAAGACGCGTGAAAAGCCTCCATGCCGCCTACAATAATTTCACCGCGATGCCGGAGAATTGCCCCCAGTATTGGACTGAAATTGAGGAGTTGGTCTTCTCCGGCAACAAACTACTTCGACTGCCGGAGCATATTGGTCGCTTGAAGCACTTGAGTGTGCTGAGGGTGCACTCAAATTTATTACCCAGCATCCCTAAGCTGGCCGACTTGCAATCGCTGCGCGTCCTTGATTTAGCGCACAATCAGTTGGACCGCATCGATTTGAGCGCGTTGATACCGCCGCAATTAAAGTTTTTGGATTTGTCCTGCAATATGAAACTACACGTAGACTCACAGCAATTTCACACATATCGAACGCAACGTCCCATGTCCTTAGTTGATGTGTCCGGGAAGAATCGTACCAGCCTTCCAATCAGCCCATCGCCATTTTGTGAAAACGACCTGAATGAAACGTGCTGGTCTGTGGGATTTTCGGAAACCTCCGGAAATAAACAGAAATTATACGTGTCTCAAATTCGCCTGCCATCATTTTGCAATACTGAAGGATTATTCGGATTATTCGATGGAGAAAATAATTCAGACATGCCCATTTCCGTTGATAAAGTCGTACCGCGTATTCTACTCGAAGAGCGCACTGTGAAAGAGACTTCTATTGATTACATGAAGTACACTATGCTGTCAGCGCATCGTGAATTGAAGGATAAGGGAAGAAAGCATGGAATGAACGCAATTATTGCGCACATACTCAAGACGAAAGAGTCTGCTGAATATGCGTTTTGCGGGGGTGGCAAAAAGTACGCGATGCGAATTTCTAGCGTGGGCGATGCTCGTTTAGTTCTGGGAAAGGCTTCTGGCCCGATTCGATTGCTGCCCACGAAGCAGAGGAAGACAATAAGGACGAATCCGCAATTACAATTGATGGTGCCCGATCCTGATGTGACTGAAATTTATTTAGATGAACAGGATGAATACATGATTATTGCAAATAAAAATTTATGGGATGTCATGTCTCCGGATGTGGCTGTTAAGGAAGTGAGTTTGCAAAGAAACGTAATTCTAGCGGCGAAAAGATTGCAGGATCTTGCTCAAAGTTACGGTGCAGAAGAAAACCTCAGCGTGATTGTAGTCAAGTTTAATTTGATTAGTTCGGACGTTGATATGCTCATGAAAGAATTACGTCAAACTATCAAACGCAATAAATATCAAGGAGAAGCATGCCAACCAGGATGCTGCTGTGAAGCCCTAAACAACGAGTGCGTTAATTGCGAAAAACTTTCAATGCCTCTAATCAATCATGACGATCGCTCATCGCCCAGCGGACAGTCGGAACATGCGTGCTCCGATTGCAATTCTCCGGCAAAACTATTCATTAATCAAATGAATAAGCAGCAAAACACGTTACGTTCAATCACTCCGCATTTCGAATCGGCTGAAGTGAAAATCTCGCCGGAGCGTCGAAGTTATCGTGGCGTTGCACGCGCAGTGCGTGCGCGTCGCGAAGAAGATCAAAAAAGTCGCAGTAATGAAGAAACGGATTCCGCATTGTCGGAAGAACAATTTAAATGCTGGGAATATATGCTCGAACAAAATACTCAATTGCTCTTTGACAAAGAACTAAATACAATCAATCGAAGCTCGAACCGCAGATTTCCGTTTTCGTTAAAGAACTCTTCAACGTTATCAAGAAGCAGTCCGCATCTGTCGCAGGAAAATTCCACTCAGAGTAGTTCTTCCGGCGGGTCCTTTCTCTCACGACAATTTGGCAGCGCAAGATCATTTAATCCAGTGATGAATCGACAGAGCAGCAATCGTTTATCGATGGATAAAAAATTAATAGGAGGTCCACATGCTGCATATTTTGGAAGTTTACAACGATTAATGCCTTATAATCTAGAATACGATTTTGCTGTTATGCAGGAGCGCGGATTAGCGGATAGTCTGGATCTTGATAGAATGCAACAATATTGGGGTGTTACAACTACAGAACTTTAAATGAATCTGTAGTGAAAAAAATGTATGTAAAATATGATAAATTTATAATTTAGATTTATTTATTAAAATCAAAAACAATACTTTACGACTAGAATAAGTGAAACGGACACAATATTGTGTTTTAGCCTTCATTCCATTCTTTATGTATGTATTATGCGTAATGTTTATATATACAGAGTTTTCCTTCTAATTGATAATAATCCGAAATGACTAGAACAATAATGATAATAAATAATCAACCATCGTACATGTCGAGCAGCGTTTTAATTCATGCGCTTTGTGCTACATATTTTGTATTTATATGCCGTTCATTAATACAATTTACCGTTGTCATTTTCGATAATACGTGCCGTGTTATTTGTCCGTTGAATTGCATTAAATTAATTCTCTCTTGAGAGGCAACATTCAATTATTTGTATTATGTGAATGCAAATGTCAAGTGTCAATTGAGAATATTATTTGTTAACTGATCAATACTTGTACATAAATTTGTTTATTGACGACTACTCTCTTTCTGTACGTGCACATTGATGTTTTATTCAAATAAATAACAGTGACAATAATAATATAAATAATAATGAAATAACGAATTATGTGCGTTAGTTCTACATAGTTCATAATTGGTATCTGGTCACGCATCATCATCATAATCAATTATTTCACTTCTATATTAAACGAATAAAATAAGTATTCTTTATAAGTATGTACACGAATCTATATTTTTAAGATAAACTAAGAATTTGTTTGCGCTCTGCTAAGTTTTTGAGTTTGCATTTGTATTGTTGATTAAACTTTATCGTGATGGTGATGTTGTTGGGTCAGTAATGGGCACTGGACGGCTCTCCCAACCATGAGTCAGGGCTGGGTGGAAAGTCAGGGTAGTTCCGAGGACTACTATCGTTGCTGATGTCCGTATCAGCACCAGGAGGCAATCCGTGAGTCATTCCCTGCATTCCGGGAGGAGGACCTCCTTGACCTGTATGGCAATGAAACAGCAAGATATAAATCAATATTCCAGTGGATATGAAATTAATTACCTATTGACGTGTATAATTGGTCTGGGTAAGGAAAGTGTTCGTGTCCATGAGGGGGTGTATGATTTGCTAAATACGAAGGCGATCCTGGCCCGTGAAGAAACGAAGGACCTCGTGCGCTATGAGGTGAGGAATCATTTTCCATGCCCATATTAACCACAGTACCATAACTATCATCACTTAAATCTGCACAAGAATAACATTTTTAAGCAATAATGTTAACGGTCAAACTAGTTTAAACAATTTACCATGATGACTAAAACTATCCAAGTCGACTTTCATATCATCTTTGTCTAATAACTTATCATGCCGCGGTGAAGAGCCACCTTTCATAGACCGGAAATATTGACTCCATCTTGTTCGTCCTGCATCCTTTTTCAGCCGTTTTTCTTTCGCTCGGCGATTCTGGAACCATACTTGAACCACCCGCATATCTAATCCTGTATCTTGACTAAGTTGTTCTCGTACATGTCTTGCTGGTTTCGGGCTATTATTGTACGCTGTCTTTAAAGTCTCTAGTTGTTTGGCTGTTATCGTCGTGCGTGGTCGTTTATTAGGTTGATCTCCATCCAAACACTCTGCCGCTGTTTGCAACAGAAAAATCAATGTATTAGGATGTGCTGCTGATGACTAGAGAATTGCTTCTTACTTTTGGCAGCTTCGTAGTCCGGCTTGCACACCAGCTTCCGGTCCTCCATCAAATAGAACTCGTCGCCGGTGTTCAATTGACGCGCACACATCGCGCACGCAAAGCATTGAAGATGGTAAACGTTGTCCTGTGCGCGCCGCACCACTTGCGTTGGCGGTATGCCCAAATCGCATCCGGCACATTTGGTGCCGAAACGTCTGCACCCACAGCACGCCACATAAACAATCGTCATTGTTACACCTTTACAAGACTTTTTCATAGACACATATACACAATATCAAGTACAAAACGACACACATTATTATACGATTCAATACGTTCTATCTGTCTATACAGCTATTGAGAGTATTTGATGATGTAACAGGAAAGAATAACAAATAATGAATTGTGTTATGCAACAATAACTATTGGGATTGGAATTTAGTTCAAGGTTGATTGGAATCTATTTCTTTTTAAAGTGATAGGTAATGTCTGTTAATGTTGGTCCTTAAATAAAAGAAGTTGTATACTTACTTAAAAAAATCATCCTTGCAAAAGAGTTGACCATTGCGCGCGAAGCACTTATCGGTCAACTGAACGCGACAATCGGTGCACTGAAGACATTTCGCATGCCACGTCCGGTCGGCCACTTTGAGTATAAATCTATCTAGTATCATCTCGTGACAGCCGCCGCATTTCGGTATGGTTGCTGGAACAGATCCAAGAAGCGGTTCACTATTAGTATTCATACACTGCAGACGCACACATATTATCGAACAGCTTTTTAGACTCGACAATGTTAACTAGGAATACGTACGAAGAAGAAATTCTGGGAATGCATCCAAGGAAATTGGCGGAACTCGCATCATTTCGATATCGAGTCCTTGATTGCACACGCTCGCCTTTTGCAATTGATTTATCATATTCACACTATATTATTATTAACTTTTTTTGCTATCTTTCAAGAGATGTACATCATACGCAAAGCGAACGCAAACTGAAGTAGTGAACACGAAAATGCGGCGGCGCATTATCCGCCAAACCAACGCCTACGAATGGGGAAACATGGGCAAGTCCCTTTTTTCCAGGGAACATCAAAGCAGCAGGAGATTTGCCTTTCGCCTGCGACTCATATCATATCAACCCTTGTATCAAAGCGTCCCGTTTTTCAATTCATGTGCTTCCATTGGACGGCGCCAGGCGTCGGGGGCATCGCGACGCTCCACCCCGCATGCATGTATATTCAAACACCCCCGCATCTATATTTGCACTACGGCCTCGTCGACGTCGCTTCCCTGCAGCGTGCAACTTTTATTGGAAGAACGAGGGAGAGCTTTGTATTTGCTTCTTTTGCCTTTTGCCAACTCGAAGAATATTGTATCGTCTTTACCTAGAAGGGGAGCTTTTTCCTCGTCTTTTCCAACGCTTTTCACGAATGGTTTCAATGGGGAAGACTTTAACAAAATACGTGCGTCGCCAAAAAATATGCAAAAGAAATACAAGGGAAAATTGCTTGATCAAAAATAAGAAAAGTGCACGTAAATTTTAATTCAATTGAAAAACAAGTTTCTAGTTATTTTATGAATGGACGGAGCAATTCCCTGACTAAAATAAATGTTAAATATTCAAAGTTCAAAGTTATTTATGCCTAGCATTTAGGAAATGTTTATGGATTGTGTGCTGAACATTTGCGAAGAATGCGGATTGTCAACAGATGGTGTGTTTTTCTGTTCCATTTGCAGCATTAGCACCCTTCCTCTCTTCCTCGGGGTTTTGTAATGTCATCGCATTGACTACACCAGCTCGTCAAACTGTTTGGTCTGGCCCCATTCGTGTTCAGTGCCCATGAATGGTTTTCACTCTGGATGGTGCGAAGTGCACGCATGACTTACGTACCCTTCGCGGGGATCAGTGCAGCCCATCAAATGTATTATTCTAAGTGAATCCATAAGTGTATGCACCAACTCTCTGCATGTGGATCAATTTCGTAAAGCCTTTTTATCGCCACACTCAATTTGCGCTCTGTCCCTCGCCTGTATTGACTTACTACGGGTCTTACTCTTACGCATGGCGTATTTATCAATGTGTCAATGTGTGCCTTGCCCAAAGAGTCGAGTAATAATCCGCGATTAGTTTTATTGCATTTGAATAAATGGAATCAATCATGCGTGCGCATTAAACTCGCATATGTACCAAGCACAATTCTATTACTCATTCCTCATTGGGTTTTATTGCTTTGGCCAATCTTTTTTTGCATACTAATGAAAAATGATGTCAGACTTTTCAAGTTTCTCTCGCATGTATAAAAAGTCTTGGAAGAAATCTTTTTGTTGGTGGCAGATAAAAGTGGAGAGCAAAGTTCAATTAGGCATAATTAACACGGAACGATATTTTGAATAGTCGATTAGGTGATTGCGTTAGGGTGACTCTCATTACATAAAACGGGGTTAAACGCATTCGCCGGTGCTAGTGGTTTGAGAGCGACATTGCTGTGGAGGGTACGAAGAATACGTACATGAAGTTGCTAAGCGTCAGCGCAATATTCATGAATAAATAATAAAGGAATTGAAGCTGAATAGCCTCATTCTTGTTTGGCTCATAGCTATACACTGAACTTTAATACTTTTAAAAATATATTTGGCTATAATAATAAAAATGTACCTTTGCCCAATGCATTGTAGTTGAAATATTTTCGTTTAAGCAATACGGATCAAAAATATTCCTATCGTTTCTTGTCTATACCTGCGTTGTTTACAGGTCAACAATAACAGACAGATAGAACGTAGGTATTCCTGTGATACAGTGCAAAGGTGTAGTGAAACAGTGCAGTTGGCAAATTTAGTAAGTGGAGTGGATTATATTCGTGAACAAGGCGATAATGGAACACTTGCGTATGCAAAGCGACAGCAGCCGGGGTATGTGTTTAGGCCTAGCAAAATATTTTATCCCCCTGAAACCATATATAAAGACAGTGTGTGTAGATGCACTTTATAAATCACCTCGCTATACTTTAACCTAGAACTATTACGAGTTGATACTTTCAGGACGCAATTTCACAAATTGTCTTCGTATGTGGGGGGCACTCGTATTCTTTTCAGCTGCATGTGCTCATGAGGGAGATTTAAATAGTCATGCAAAGTGATTAAATTTTACCATCACAGTCACAACACTTGTATAAATTTCAATAACCAAAGTTTCCATAACCCTAGCATAAATTTCAATAGCCAATTGCTTGACCGGATTCGCTATCAGCCTCCGTAAGGCTCATACGCTTGAGACTGCTGATAGTGTCAGGTGCATCAGTTAGCACAGCACATTTTAAATGATATCTCAGAAACTATGAGTGATATCATAATAAATCATTCACTATAAGAAAGCTTATGAAATATTCGATGAAGTATCAGAGAATCATTAAATTTGGGTGGATAGATTACACGTAATTAACTATTAAAGTTAGCAATCAAATTAATTTAAAATTCTTATTACATCAGAAACCATATGCTAAGAGCTCAACACATCGATCGCAACGGGCACCTAGAAGGCATTTATTATTAATGCGAGCATATTGTGTAATAACTTTAATGCACAGCGCATCAGCAGGTTACGAAGTCACCCATCACCCGTGGATGGCACCCTTAAGCGCGCTCTTGCGTGTCTGCAAACAACTCGCCATGCGTGAACTACTCGCCGAGTGCGTATGCATAATACCATTGAGTGTTTCTACAAAAAACACTACCACGACGCAAACTTAAAAAAGCACACAGCCCCCGTGTAATACATGTAAGTCATTGTTGAGAGAGGACAATAGCGATACGAGTAAGTATTGAGCAATTATCCGCATTGCATGAACAAGTGCGAACGCATCATAACATCCGAAACACTAGATCGAGAACACCGTAATAAATTTATTTATTGGCCACCCTCCCCCAAAAAGCGCGTAAAAAGCGGGTGATGACATGATTGATAATCGCGTTGCCCGTCTGAGCGGTAAATATTTAAACATTGCTTCATTATTTACTTCTTGCACACAAAATGTAATTACTTAAAGGCTGTGAAATAGTTGCTCATTCATTGCAATATCAATTGCTATCAAAACTAATAGTTTATATTTTCATAAAATATTAGAGGTATTTTTGTAGACTTGAAATGTCATCATTAATAATATGCATATTTATCATTATTTGTTGATTTTTGCGTATGAATTACAATTCGACAACATAAACATTTAATCTGTTTAATACATTGTTCAATTTGAATTTGAAACGGTGCAAACAATGCTTGGTTAATACGTAAACAATTATTTCAAGTTTAAGTGCTATAAGTATATACTACAAAACCTTGAAAGTTTGCAATAATGCAATTAACACATACGAAAAAATCTATAGTTAATAATATGTTATAAAAGTCCGGCATGCACAATATAAATTTGCAGTACACCTGTTATAAAAACTCGAGACCGTTTCATATAATTGGTTTGTCTACAGTTTTAATTATTTCGTTTCAATTGCAGTTTAATTGATTTAAAAATTTTATTACTTTCACTTACATTAAAATTCTAGGAACGGTGTGTTCATTAATTTATGATGTGCTATTTATGGATTGATAATTGAAACTTATTGTAAAACGACTGAATAATCACAATAAGTAATAATTACAACAATTCAATAATCAAGTGACTTTCTAATAACCGGTACCTCAATAAGTAATAATTTATATGACCATGATTTATGAAAGCCTCAAGAGTTTCCTTCTGATAACATCAACAAGAACAACAACAAGCGTTTTACTCGTTGCGGAAAGCAAAGAATAATCGCAAATCAGGCGCGAGTGGAAGGAAGTGTCGCGTGTCGAGTATGACGTGGATGTTTAGTGCGCTAAATGGAGTGGGTGGTCAGGATGGTTCATATTTTTTGGACGAATAAGTCAGCCACATGGCGGTCGCGTGTCGCGAAGCCGTCGGCTCCTCCACGCCACGTGCGTATCTCGTGCCAGCGATCTGCTGGGGCTTCCTTCCTACACGTTTTGACGCCGACGACCGCACCGCATGCAAACGATGCGCCCATCTGCTGTTAATCAGAAGTAATAACAGCCGTCGGCCACACTCTCACAATGCACGCAGATTAAATATTACGATGCGCACTCCTTCGCCCGACGACGTAAAAATCAACTGAGCAAAGAATATCGGGTATCAAAAAGTTATTAGATAAACATTTAGCTGGATATTCTTACATGCCATTATGAAAGCATTATGAATGAATCAGTTGATTGATTTGTGGGAAAGTATTCCGTTTTCAACAAAATGTTGTTCATTTCATTAATACCCTTTGGATGTGTTAATTTTAAAGAAAGTGACCTTATTGGAGAATGAAGTGCGCCTCTTTTTGTATCTTTGTACAGGAATAGCGTTGTTCGTTTGAAGGAGGTTTAGTATAAAGAAGAAGGCAAAAGTTTTCCTCTTCGTGATTATCGGGAGCAGGATTTCGTTCGTTCGGCGTTGTATTCAACGCCATAGCAGGCGGCAGGATAACATATGAAGCGAGCGTGCGGTGGAAAACGGGTGCGGCAGCAGCGGTGGCGGCGCAACGGCGGCTTTGTGTGCACTCGCTCCATGCTCGCGTATTACACGGCGGCGTGCACTCCCGCCGCCCCTTTCTAATCAACTTGAGTGCCGGACACATGCCGCCCCTAAACTCCATTGCGACCCGAGGTTACAAACCGGCGCGGCGCACATTTATATTTGCCGCACAGCGTGCATATACCCGATATGCGGATCTCCTCTCTGTTCGATGCCAATTCGAATGGTGCACGCGCATTCGGCATTCATTATTACATAATTCTGCCGGATACATATATCATCATCATCATTATCCACGAACAAAACACATTTTGGGAATAAAGCCGATACATGATTGATATTCATGCGCTTACTGCATGTCCAAATATTCCGAAATATTAAAATTGTCAAGTATTGAAACTTTCCAAATTAAATTTTCGAGGCCTTCCTCATCGACACTGTTTCCATTCAACAATCACCCGATCAATACAATTATTAAGTCCAATGAACTAAAACATCTCATAATTATGACGAATAATTGCAAATTCCATCTAATTAGGTTGCTAATAATATCTGTAGAGTATAATATGTAATGGCCAAGGTAATTTCATCATTTGATGTTTCTCAAAAGATAACAAATATTCTATTGAGATACTTCACTCTAATGTATTGATTTTATGAGTGAGTTTATGCACACAGCAGCAAGTCATATTTCATGCTTATTGTGTGTATTTTTATACACGAAGCAATTCGAAATTCGCATCTGTAATCCGGCAGTGTAAACACTCGAAACGCGAGCACTTGGCATAATCCGCTTGATAAAAGGCAACAAGCGTATGCGACTCGAAACGACAGACGACATGTGACAAGCATGACCAACGAAACAGCACCACACTCCAGGCGGATGCAAAGCATCATCAGGATGATGAGACTCCTAAATCCACAACGACAACAAACAACAAATAAATTATTATATAAACACATTTTGATTATCGCGAATACCTTGCTGAATCTCAATTCATGTGATAATGATAAGAAATTGCAATCATTTTGGAGTTTCGTTTTGAAGTTTGACTCTAATATTTTTATCCAAAAAATGCAGTAAATTCATTTTTCAATTATTCATAAAGTAGGTATACAGATTTTTAATCTCAGCCGGTCTTTTTAACTTTGCTAAATGTTGAAGGCTTCAATTTTAAGGCACCAGGTGCTGGGAGTGCTTTACTCATTTATATTGATCACCTGTAAAGGCCTAATTGCATTACACACCCTCATAGAAAATATGAGCTGGAGACTTCAGCTGCTTCGCTTCAGTTGCGTTGCGAAGAGAGGCGTTTCGTTTCATTAATGCGCCGTGATAGTTAAAAGCTAACGCAATTTGCTTAAACATAATCTCCCTGTTATTACTTGAGCAATGTGTAAGCAATACAAACGCAAACAACATACACACCTTGCGTTCTTTAAGAGTTTCCTGCGCTCCATTATTCAGTGCTCCTTTCTCGAGGAAGGAAGTAAAAGATTTTTTAAGAAATCCGTGCTCTTTTTACGACTACCTAGCAAGACCGCAAAAATAAATAAAAATCCAAGTCACTAAACGTGTAAATTATTTACTACGTTTGACGTAGTGCATTGCACTTTTCCTTGTTTTGTTCTTTACCTCATTCATTGTACTTCAAAACTTTCTTGGATATTAAAAAAAAACAAATCAAGAAGACAAACTGCAATTTGGGGAGAGTTGTGAAGACGCGGTATTGAAGGAGGGTGAATCCTTGTGCTATTAGCATGGCTTCATCTGGCTTCCTGCACCCCCTACGAAGAAAGCGCCATTGTGTTATGATATAAAGTCGTGATGACGTTCGGGAGATCTGCCGTCGTCTGATTAGAAAAGCCAAAGAGCCCCTAATCATCGCAACTGCTTGACTTATTACTCAGTCCTGGTGGCAGTGTTCTCCAATCGTTGGTACAATGGTAATGCGCGTTCAATTCGACCAGTCTTGATTTGTGAGCATGCTGCGTGTGTTTGGACGCAACTGACTATTCGAGCATGACAAAAACCGATGAATACGCCAAAAGGATCGCGCACTTTGAATAGATGGCAACCACCCCCGAATGAACAAAACTGGTGCATGCACAGATTGCACTAGTGAATTTATTCATTGCAGTCGCACTGCACTTTATTGAGTTGTTTGTTGGATTCGTTGAGCGTGGAAAGTGAAAGGAGTAATTGATTTACAGAGCTGTCAAACCAGTTTTTGTTTGTTTCGGCCTGAATATTAAATATTACTCGTCAGGATTTGTTGATTCAATGTTTTCTTTCACGATTGCAATCAAAAAAGCCGCACACACAAATGGATGATATAATATAATTGATTCCAAACGACAGGTGTTTTGTTTACGTGCATAAGTCACGCAAAACAGTGTAGGGTGGCTTACACTCTCGATCCATTATTATACCGTACGAAGCAAGTACAATGAATGCGTAAAGCACAATACAACACAATGCGTACGAGTATTATGCTTGTACCTTCTGTGTGCACTTGGGCTTAGTACTCTATCGTTTGACCAAATGGCACTGTCATGTGTTAGATAAGCTTTAAGTCTTCAGGTGGGCTGCGTATGAAGAAGCCCCAATGTTCAATCTCTCGTCTCTTGGGAGGTAATTTATTACCACGTTGTACTTTAAACTTCCCCAATGCATTACGCTTGTTCTTGAGTCATTCTAACATTTTAAATATGGTTAATCAATAATAGGATGACCTTTTCGTATGAATTCACTGAAAGATTAATATTATCGTAACTCATTGTAGGAAATATTTTTAATCATTATTTCGAGTATGCTGGAACCCAGCTGCATTTGCGTTTCGAGTAATAACGTCTTTTGATCCCAAGTACATTGGACATCATTTGGACACTTTGTGTTTGTTGTTCTTGAAGGGCTTTCAGCTTTTACTCTCATCACATGAATGCTCCATCGATGAAATAAAAGCAACGCATTGCGATCGTATCGTTGCCATTTTACTTCACTTCAGAGCATCATACACTTAGCGAATCCCACTATTATCGCATAAAAGTCAAGAGTGCTGCATAAAATTCACTGCCTCGTTCAAATGATCTTTGGGGAGACTGACTCCATGAATATCTCACGATCACGTTTCATCACATAAATGTTTTGTATCTTTTGCCATATGCGCATGTTGCTATAGTTTTATCAGCTATCTATCATGCTCCAAAATGCATGCACAATAATAATGAAATGATAAGAAATCATGTCACATTATTAAAAATATCTGCTGGTGGTACTTACTTGATATTTTGCATATCAAAAACACGTGCACTCATAATTCTAAGAATTATATCTACTTAAATTGCGGATACTAATATGCTTTTATTAATAATAGAATAATTTAATCAATTTTGGGATATGTACTTGAAATAATTATGCATTTATTGTAATGCGCATTAATTGTTTAACAAAATATATCAATTCGTTGTACCATGATACTTATAGAACTAAAACAATTCATTATTTAATTCACCCTTCAGTGGGGTTGAAGTGACACGCATAGAAAGTCTTCAATAAGTGAAATGATTACCACCACAGGAAATTCTGATTTACGCAATATTGTTCGCACCGGATGTGCCGGAAAAACCACCGGAAGCAAACAACTTGTAGCGTAACAATACTAAACATGCTTCGTAATGCAATTAAAGCGTAATAAAATCATCAAAAATGTACTCAAATTATTTATCAGTTTTCTTCATGAAATACAGCGCAAATATTTTTTGATGATCAATAACGTGCAGCATTTTCACTTGAGTTGTGCTATCAGAATTTTTTATATCAACAAGCAAACATTACGTTTCATAACTGGTTTGTTTAGGGATGTTTGATTAATAAATTAAGTCGTACAAACAGCAGTGTATTGAAATGAGAGTAAATAGACGGCTTCTTGCCAAGTGCTCGACCGCCGAATATATCGGAATCAAACCGCACAAGGGGATGAATACGTGCCGAATGTGTACACAAAGGGCGCATTGGATATGGAATGCGCAATGCATGCTTATGATTCTTTCTATCGCGCAATGCAGTCATATCATCATAATTCGGTGCATATTAGAGACCTGCGCTCGCTGCATTCATGTTCACCCCGCTTGAGTTGGCTTGATATGTTTGTAGGGTGGCTGGCTGTGCTCTGATCTTTTCGGAAAGGGCATAGTTTATCATATAATTTGTGCTTCTATTATACGCTCGAACATATTTGCTGATTAATTCATGTGGGATTTCAATTCGTTGCGCTTGCGATTATTTGCATTTCTGCTTCACTGATGAGTGTAATCTTTTGATTGTTGATGTTTTTAATAAATAAGAGATTCATAATAATATTTATAATCACAAGAATTACTGATTCTACTAATTACAAAAGAGGAATGTACCTCGATCAATTTCGAAAATTCTTAAACAAATAATTTGGATACGCATTAATTCATTCATTCTGCATGAATAGCAAATCGTTGGCAAAGTTTTGGATAGGAGCATTCAACAGACGAAAAAGAACATCAATTGTAACCTAATTATAGCCCTCTGTAGCAGCCGCCACCGCCTGGCGCTCAGAGAACCACACGAAGAAGACATACAGCCTTAAGGGAGCCGCGTGCGCGCGCGCCCAGATTAAACTGCAGAGATATATTCCTCGTGCCATCGGGGGATGCACACGAAGAGCGCGCGCACCGTTGATCTGCAGATTTCCCATGTGAACAACTTGCTACTGTTTCACTGCCGCCGCTTTGTAACTGGAGAGTAACCATTGTTGAAGGCACGTGGCGCCCGTGCGCGCAAAGTCCTCTTCGGTTTTTCAATATCAACGTAACGCCTTCGCGCACACGCGCCTACTGCATGTTCCAAATATTATCGCGCCCCGTGCAATTTAATATTGTTGATAATTATATGCTTTTTGCGAGCGCTTTATGGGTGGTTGAAAGAGGGTTGACAATCCATTAAAAAGTATTTAGATAATGCTAGGTGTCCAAGCGTGTGATTACGTTTTTTGAGTGGTGTTTAGCTGGTAATCTTGATGAGAATTTACTTAGGATTTTCATCGTCATTAAATTTAAGTACTTTTGATTTTTTGTTTATGGCAAACATAACTTTGTTCGTTGCAAGTATAAATTTTATTTTATTTGACTGCTTTATCACAATAAAACTAAAATAGCCGATAAAATGAATAGTAAATTATACGCAATTATTTCACGCGAACAGTAAAAGACAAAGATTTCAATTTACTGCCAATGTTGATACCGTTTAATGAGTATTTTTATTATGCGTATATTTAATTGATCAGCAAACTGTGTAATTCGCATTTAAATATTGTGCTGCACAACTTCATTAAAATTTGGATACTTCAAGTGTAAAAATATTATTATAATTAAATAGGTAATAAATTATTTCATTTTAATACAAACAGATGACTATGAGAAAACACAAATTCGTATAGTTGTTCTGAATAATTCAAATGAATTCACAATAGACCCCATTCAAGAGACACGTTTGTGACAAACAACATTTAAAATACAATAAAAATTCAAAAGTTTTTAAATATGCTTAGCAAATATGCATAGTACTAACTAATAAGTTTTTATCAACAAATTGAAATGAATATTTACAAGTGTTCTTAACACCTTATCTAAATAATTTCAGTTTTACGAAAAACTGCATTTTAAATATTTTACTACTGGAATTCTACATGAAATGCCAATAAATTATACTCACTGATTTTATAAATTACTAAAGAGAAGGTCAATTTATTCCATTTTCAGGAAGTTTGATCGCATTCACTCACTTTGATTGTTTTAACAGGATAAATGATGCAGTGAAATCCAGGATAATGACTATCAGTCATTGATAGATTATTTATCTTATCAAAATTAAGCTAAAAATAATTAAAGACTAATTATATACCTTCAAGAGCTTTATTCCTAGCCAAAAGTGCAAGAAGAACGTCTGAATTTGGCGGTGCATGGTCCAAGCCGTGTGGACCCATCATTGATGGTCCACCAGGTGGCATCGGCACGTGTGATAACCCCCGTGATGGTTCCAACAGAGACATTTTCTCACACCAACAATGTTTAAGGAGCACGCACCCTTATGAGAAATAGTTGATCAATTTTAACACTTAAACTTTAATAAAATCTCGCAAAATTTAACTTTTCAACTACAGTTACCTCGAAGCTATTATATTAGCAATTGATTTTGTTTAAATAGTGTACGTTTCGTCCGCAAACTTGGAAAGAAACGTAGGTTCGCGCACCGCATGTAAATTGTATTTTATGAACGTCTTATCAACACACATAGAAAACGCACTCGCACTTGCGACTTAAATTGATGCGCCTGCCATATCCGTTCGATGCCTATTAAGTAATAATGTGCGGCTCGTTATCAACGCACAAAAAATATACATGAACATTCGTTGAGGAAAAAAAGCGCAAGCGTCCGAGCATCATACCGCACTTATTAGCTTGAATTTACAGCCTTGACGTTTATTTGTTTGTGTTTATTCGACGCGCTCATATTTGCTTCGTTCATGCGAATATTTTCGGCCGACTCATTTATTATTGATCTCGCGTTATCGATGATTTGATTTACGCGCCAACAACTTTTCGCCACGCTGGTGCTGCTGCTCCATTATTCAATTGTTGTACGCAAAAGTGCGAAAAACGCGCGGTTGTCTCCGAACGGCAATTCACTGCAGCACTTTCCGCCGACGGCGCGGCGAGCTGGTGCCGGCATTTGCATCCCCACTATGGGGGCTGCAAAGGTGGTCGCTGTTGGCGGCGGCAGCGCGAGAAAGAGACCGTCGATACGCCATTATTGAATAGCAAACCCCAAAGAGAAACAAGGGCGCCAAGCTCCTCTGATATTATAAGGATGCGCATGTGCAAGGATAGGAGCCACCCCTTTTGCAATACACGAAACAATTCGATATTTTCAAGCATATTTCCATCGTGTATATTTCTGCTGAAAATACATTGCGATACGAATAATAAAAGTACATTGAAAGAGAAAAACTCTTGAAAAAGGGCAAAAAGAAAGAAGAATTAATGTTGACTTGGTAAAAGATGGAAAAAAATTAGATTCATGAATATCGTTCTCATTTTTCCACAGAATTATCAAAAGGATAAATGTTTTTGTAGTTTAAAATTCCATTTTCTGTTTATTAGGGACATAATTAAATTACATTATCACAATTTCTTATTAAAATAAAGAAGAATTATCTCCTTATTTACTTCATTATCAGCAAGAATAACACAGAATTGTAAATTTGTATACTTAAAGCAACTATTCATATCATATTAATTTAGTTGGTTCAAGTTAACAAAGCACAAGATGTAAATTCTGGAAGTCAGGAAGTAAACCTTGATTCTGATACTGTACAAAAAAGAAGAGCAAAAGTTCCTGGGTTATTGAAACGAAAGCCGCGCACATGTAAATGCAATCATTCTTCATATCGCTTTTGCTACTGTATAGTACTCAGGCTGGTGGCGGCATGTCGTCGCTATGGTAACGACACCCCCCATTGCAGAACCGCCGTCGCCACTGCCACCACCGCCACCGCCACTGCTACCATGACAGCCCCCTTCCGCCAACCACACCCATCCGCAACGCGCTACACATTTTATTCTATTTCATTCCATTTCTGTAGTTTTATAGCATTACGCCGCCTGCAGCGTGCTTTTCCTTCACCGCACTTTTCCTTTTTGCGTATTTTCCGCTTCCCCCTTTGCTCTTTTTTCATTCTATACACAGAGATACATTTTCCCACTTTTTGCACTTTTTACACTTTGTGTTGCCAGCTTTTTCCAGCAGAAAGTCCTTTTTCTGTTCCGCTAGTTTTTACTTCTTCACTTCTTCAAGTACATTTGTATTGTGCTTCATGCATTTTACCCCAGTGTATTTGTTATGCTTTATTTTAGCTGTAAAGAAAAAGTCGAGCAAGCAACTGCATTGACTGTGCATCCTTGCGTGTTCTTATTGCTTAGTTTTGTTACGTTTAAGTAAAAAGTTTTATTCTAACAATGCATTATAATTTCACATTTTAGAATTTGACTAGATATTTATACAATTACAATTTTCATATATTTATTTTCTTGAGTGATCCTGATCCTTATATTATTTCTGATGTGATGAAGGTTGATATTGCTCCAATAATAACAGCAAGTGACATTAAAAATGTAAAGGATGGACGCGTCATTGCAACATATCCAAATATAAATAGAAGCATGTAGAACAGGCGAGTTAGAACTACAGTGGGCCAAAAATCTGGTCGATTTACTTCAGTTATTTTGTATAAAGTTGTCCGCCACGTAGGTTTCTTAGAAATCCTGAATTTCCCTTCGGTTTCTGTACTTGCGTCCGGCATTTTATCCAGATGATTCAGAACTCAACTTTTTGAATTTATACAAAATTTAATAAAACGCACGATAATAGAATTTCAAAATCAGCTATGACATTAATTTGATTTGATAGCATGAATTTGATATAAACAAGCTATCATTTCAGATTGTTTCATCAACCACTCGATTTTGAATATAATAAAGTAATTAATTATTTTATTATTATAGTTTACTTTGTTAATTAAAGAGAGAACAAAGTATATCAATGAGACGGCATGAATTGCATTGCCCCACACTATCCTACAATAGATTGATGTGTTTATATAAATTAATATTTATTGCTCTGGGTTCACAGCGGGGTAAGTTGACTATTTGTTGGGTGTTTGAAGTATTTGGGGGGCTTTGCGTTCGTAATGTATTTAGCAGTAATGCAAAACAAAATAACAAACTTTACACTATTAAACTTACTTCTGTTTGTTTCAAGGTAATTATTAATTTTGCCTTTGAAGAATAAAACTAAGGAGCGCGCAATAATACTCTTGGCAATTCGTACGATGTCTGTGGGTGGTTGTTAACTTTTCGTAGGGGCCTTCAGCACCTCGCTATAAAGTTAACTCATTTGATTGCTCGACACTTGTGTGCGATGATCGCTGATACTACATGCTGGGTTCCAGTTGCATATATTCGTCATGGAGGGAATAACGGCATGAAACAATGCAGTAGTAAAGCAACAGCCACCCCGTCGTTTGATTTATTCCTTATTTATCAAAACAACTGTTCAATAATAATTCATTCCATTGTTCCTAACGCTACTGCAAATATTTCATGCAGTTTAATGAATTTAACACATGTGTGCCTTCTTCTATTAATTTGCCAGTTGATGAATATTTATTACCTTTTTCAATTTTATTATGTGTATTGACAATTGTTATGAAGTACACACTTGTACAAAAAGGATAAATAGAACATACAGAAAGATCTTATCTTGAGATTGTAATATTTATTCGGAGGGAATTAATATGGGCGTTTGACGGAAAGGCATCGCTTAAATAATTAAAAATTATGCTCCCTCTTTGGTTTGAAACATTGACTTCTTTAATAAAACCAAAGCAAATGTTATATCATGGAGCAAACATTCCTTGAGGCTGTGGACAATTCATATTACATTTTCAAATTTGTAGTATAACGCAAAAGGAGAAACATAAGGAATGCAAGTATGTAATCGTATATTTACTACGAGTAAAAGAACGTAATTCGTATTTCAGCCCGCTTTAACTTACTTTCTTTACATTATAATATTATATTAATTAATAATTTTGTTCTATTTGAAATGTAGGCAAATATAGACACGATCAAACTGGACCCTGCGTACTGGACGTCCTTATCAGTGACCTGAGCAAAATTTTACCTGCAGTCTGTAAAACATGTGTTGTGTGCTAGTATAGGTTATAATTAACAATAATAAATAGTGCATATAGTAAGTAATAGTGCGTGAGTGTGGCATGGGTGCAAATCGAATTGTTTTCTCAGTGTAAGTACATACATTAAATAATTAATTAAGAAGCGGGGATGTACGAATTGTCGTTATTCCGATATGGATTATCATACGTCTAGCTAAACAAATTGAACGTAAACACATGTTTACTCGGACTCGATCGCCAAGGCATGTTGCAGCCAAAGGAAGATATATGCTTATATTGAGTTAGGTAACTGCTCCCTGATTGAATCACTAAATAAAAGGCGTGAGAAAAAGCGAAAATACGCAAAAGTTCTCGCATTTATCTTCGCGGAGGAGTGTGCGAACGTGGTGGCCAGATATCGTCAAGGGACTTGAAGAAAACGAACTCTCGGTGCTGTAATACAATTAGCGCGAGGGTAGTATCTGGTTGTCGTAGTGCGCTTATCTCACGGGGGCAATGACGAGACACGATCGCAGTTCGTGCTCCCGGGAGAGACACCATGTCGCATTAACTCGATTAGCCCCAAACTTCTCATATTAAATACCGTATCGTTACCGTGGCTCTACACTCATTCCACTTTACAGCCCTCGCCACATTTGAACCCCCACAGTGCAAAACAGCCTACCCACCACTTGTGCCAAGCTAAAAGAACGCACTAAACATTTTCACGTCTAAAATAAATCAATGAAATGCCAAATATTTAATCAATATCAACTTGTGCAAATATCAAAATAGTTTATATGTGCTGAACTGAATAACAATTACAACTCGTAAAGTAAAAATTACGCAAACATATTCGCATGCGTTAACAAGATTATTACGCGAGGCTTAAACAATGTGAACGTTATATTATGCATGTGCAACAAACGTTCACTTTGCGAGTAGTCTGTGAATAAAATTAGCTTCAAGTAGAATGGCAATACAAATCGTACAACCAGCAAGTGAATTCAGCATCAACACTTTGTATAGGCGTGCATATGTTTGCGCACGCAATTAACCGACAATCACTTACAGGTGTATTTGCAGTAGTACGAATACGGATTGTGTGCTATAAAATATTGTCACTAACTGCATAATCTGCAATTAAACGCGCACGTAATGCAATTGTAATGAACGTGGCCTTGACGTTGAATCATCGTCACGAATTGGTGATTGCCAAGTGCACAGAAGACAATATTTCAATGACTTTGCTCACGCTTATTTCCATTAAATTATTATTACCTACTTGTAATTTATTTATTTACATAAAAATCTATAAAGCAAATCGCGTTCTTACGTTACTTTGCCAATTTTCTTTCAATGTAATAAATATCAAGTAACAGGAAATAGTTTTGACAAAAATTTTGACATTCTTTTAACTCTCATATAACTTGACTTATCTCTAAGCAGTTTTGCTGATTTATACACGAAAAATTGCGTACACTTTTTATTTTCTTTATACAAGTAAAGGACATTTTTGTTGTGGAAATTGTACATAACGCAACGGTTTCTAATTTACACTATTACTACAACAGGAGGGTGAACAGTACGCTTGAACATGTTCGGACAAGGAAGTACAGTCTATCCACCGGGTCCCGGGGTAGGCACCTTCCTGTTCGATAACGAGGATGAGCAGCATGAAAACTCGGAACCGGACATCGGAAACGAACTCAACGTTGACGGGGGACTCCGCTTCATACCACCGAAAATGCTCTTGACTAATCCGTTTGAAGGCAAGCGATTCCAAGAAACCCTCGTGATAAGAAACGTTGGTAAAAAGCCCATCTTTATTCGAATCCTCAGTCCCAGCGCTTCAGTAAGTAACATTATTAAAATATATTAACTATTCGAGACGAGAACTATACAAACCCTGAAATTATTTATGAAAAACGATTAAATTTGACTCATACTCGTCGGAATAATTTGGACAGACGAAAATTTAAAATCATACAAAAATCATTTGATAATATCCTTCATGAAGTAAACGCCTACTTTATTTTTTTTATTGAAAAATAGTCATTGCAATCTAGATTACAATTAAAAACTTAATACAAACATTTCTCAGGGTATTCGTATCCAGACGATTAAAGAAGGTCGCCTTTTATGTAGCGGAATGTATATAAAACGTGTCATTAGATATACAGTGCAAATGATGACTTTAGTTAAGTCATGCATTATACCCATTTACATTAACGACGACACAGTTATTAACTATGAAGTTAAGATGTAAGTAACATTTGATGACTTTTAGTCCTTTTAACACAGCCTGATTTTTTAATTAAGATTTGATACGCCCATGCGTTTGAATATTGAACCACTTTTTGTTGATTTTGGTCAAGTTGATGTTAGTCCAACGCCTATCAAACGCGTAATCACTTTGACGAATCCAGATGTGAAACCTCTAAGATATTTTGTTGACTTGGGACCTAATATTTTAAACTTGGCTGTTGAGCCACTTCGAGGAATTATTATGGTATTTTACCGCACGCGTTTTTTGATTTTCTTTTCTTATAATTATTGTTTTTTAAAGGGCGAGCAATCAATAACAATTGATCTATCACTGATATTAATGAATGCAGGAACTTATGAAACTGAATTTTGGCTTATGACGCCTGAAAGTCCCAGTTGCGTTCATGTAAAGGCGCAAGTAGGCGTACCGCGACTTGAACCTTTATTTTACATATCGATGAAAAGCTTTACGTTTGTACATTTTCCAACAACTTATTATGGTGCGATATCGGGCCGTTCAGTTGCTATTTTTAACAACAGTATGAATCAATCAATTTTCTGTGCATTGGGCGAAATTGACACGCGAATTTATCCTATTAAAGAAGCGACAGAAATTGATCCAACTTATAAGCAATTTAAAATATCTCCAGAGGAAGGACGATTATTGCCGAATGATGTACGTGTATTTCATCTAGTTTACGCACCTGTTAAGAATGATACTGTGCCAAATAGTCATTATCATTTGGTAATAATGCGCATCAAACGTTTATGCGTTAAAGATCTTGATGCACAAAAATATGCCAATAACGTATTTTCTGATGAAGCTGAAGGTCGAAGCTGGAGAGTTACAAGTACCGACTCCAATATTTCAAACAGTAATATATTAATTTAATATTCCAAAAACACTAACTAAATTTATAAAACTAGTGCTAACAGCTATGGATGAAACTAATTTATCAAGACAAGAAGAGTTGGAATTCCAGGGTAGTGGAGCGTCCATTGAAATGTATAAAGAATCAACACTTTATGAAATTCGTTTAATGCTTTACGCTGAAGTTGAAGATGTTGATGTAACTCTTGTTCCCCAAAAGTTAAGTATTCTCGATGCGCATGTTAATGAACGTATAACTCGCGTCTTAAAAATACAGAACAATTGCAAAACATTGCCAATTATTTACCGATATAAGAAAATTGCATTTGTGGAAATTGAGCCGTGTGTTGGTGAAATTAAAGCATCTGATTCAGTTGAAATTTTAATTGTTATAAAACCAAGGAGCTTTGATAAAATTGCAACAAAAATCGTATTTGATTTATTATATCAAGACCATGAAGAGGATGCTAAGTGTTTTTTAGTGGGACAAACTAATTTAGATTTTGTGATGGAAGCACTTATTACAAGTGCACCAAAATCCAGTAGTAATGATCTATTGGTGCGAAATTTCGAATTTAAAAAACCGATTATCAAACCAAATGCATTGATTATGAGCAAACTGCTTCATGGACAAACTTATCTTGCTCTACCCGATGATCGATTTCCAACTAACAACCCACTTTACAGAAAACGAACGTAAGTTTAATTACTTTATAGTCGAATTTAATAATTTTATGTTTTTTGCAGATTTAAGACGATTTATGCTGCGATACCGCGTTATCAAAAAGTGTTTAATCCATATGCATTGACCAAACATGATAAAGAATTACGCGCGGCTAAGAATTATTATGACATTTACATTCAGAGTGGTATACATAAGGATAAAACTATGGGGTTGATGCAAACACCCTCAAATAAATGCTTAAATTACAAAAGCAAAGAAATGCTTATAAAGAAACAAATTGCACATGGATTCAGCGAGTTTATTCCTCTGACGCCACTGCAATTGCATTGCATTGAAGTAACTCCAAGAAATTTAGTGTTGGAAAATGTAGCATTTAATTCCTCACATTTGCATACTTTGTTAGTAAGCAATAAGAACGACATTCCTCTCAATATTTTTCTAAGAGCGCGTCACCCAGCAGACTATTACTTTAACAATGGAACTCGCGGAACCATTCCGGCGTTTACCGAAAAGGAATTCAGCTTTACGATCATTATTGATGCATCACCACTGCATAACTATAACTTAGATATTTTAGTAAATAATTGCTTTGTGGTTGAAACGTCTATTTTGGTCAAAGCAAAACCAAGGCATTTAACATTAAGCATCAACATGCTTACGTTTTACGAGAAGGAACCACCAAATAAGTTTGTTGAACTTCATAATGAGCTGAATGTAGATATTCCCTTTCAATGGAAATTCCCGAGCGTCTTTCGCGTTGATCCCGTTCAGGGCGAAGTGGTCAGCGGCCGTTTTGTGGCGTGCATGATATCTTTTGAGATTGGCCGCGCTGAAAACATGGTCTACAATCTTGGAGTGCATACTGAAAATAAGTTTTACAACTTAAAGGTTTTAATTGAAGGCACCGACTATACCGTTAAAAGTCCTAAATCTATTGCATTTGGGCAAATATCTTACAGTATTCCTGTGATGCGCTCATTGCCGTTAACTAATCTCAGCCATCAAGAAGTTGACTTTGAAGTTGTTGATATGAACAAGTATGACTACGTAAGTGTGTCTCCTGGATCTGGACAAATATCACCGATGGGGGTGGTTTATCTGTCAGTTACTGTAACTCGAACACAAATTGGTGATTTTTCTAAGAAAATTGAAATGCTTATTGCACATAGACGAAAACTCTTTTGTGAGATATGTGGAACTGTACTTTTTCCACAGTTGAGTTTCAGACCGGAAATTATAAGATTCAGAAAAATGTCCGCAAGTAGTTTTGATATTGCTTGTGTAACTCTGATTAATACTTCATCTGTTCCTGCAATGATACAGTTTGATACACAAAGATTTTCGGAATTTAATTACAGCGCGTATACAAATTCAGAGTTTTTGACAGAGCAAGATGTAATTTACATCAACGAGAATGAAGAGAAACAAATATCAATTCATTTCTATCCATATAATCCGCTGGTGACTTCATTTCCTCTGCCGATAAATGTTAATACAATTGGTGCTAATTCGCCAAAATCCAAGACAAGCGCTTTCTTCACAAAGCCCATTGTCAAGGTGCATGCTCAAGTTTTAAGTAGTAAATTGGAAGTTAAATCGTGGCGCTATACGTTTAAGTATTTCCCACACTTTGACTATAAATGCGTGACATGTCAAGACATTGAAATAAGGAATCCAACAAAAATAGTTATAACTTTTTGTATCAGATTGGATGAATTAAAGCCACCCTACGCGTTGAGGTGGAAAGATGGAGGTATCGTGACGCACCATGACTATTCTTTCGTGGTGGAATTGCAACCGGAGCAAGTGGTGACCTTTGAAGCGACATATACCCCAGAAACAGCTGGTAACCATATAATTCGCCTACCCGTATTTGTCAGGGATGATCTCACAAATGATATGCATAATTATTTCTATTTCGTTGGTGAATATCCTCTTGCCACATATGAATTTAGTGGTAATGGAGTTTATATGGGATTTGTTCCGTTATATTTTACAATAACTAAGAAAATTACTGTAAAGATGGATTACCATTCCCCGGATTGTAATTGCATAGTAGTCATAAATGATCAAACGTGTTATGTGGAAGTAGACTCGTGGAAGCCGCGAAAAGTTACGTCAACTAAATCTATAAATATTGTTTTTCACGCACAAAAGCCACATAAACTGAAAGCGAAGCTTAAGTTGAAATGCTCATGTCCTGGACCTGATATTGAAATTGAAGTACATGGTGGATCAGAGAATAATATATTCACAATTCACGCGTGCCTTCAGTATTTCAAATACAGTAAATCAATGTGTATGAATTCTATATTCGAGACTGTAAGTCACTTTGTATTTGGCTGAATTTTGTTTAATCTTGCACTTTTTAGGACCCAGAAATGCATTCATTTTCAACAATGACGATCCAAGATCCAGATAGAGAAGAAGTGATCAAACAGAACTTTGACACAGATTTGCCTTTTTTTCAATCGGGTCGAAAACCCTTTGACATCTATATGAATCAGATTGTAAAAATATTCGAAGCATATCTTCGAGAACAAGTATTTTTTCATACGAAATCTTTTACAATACCTGATACAATTTGCCTACCAGACATAAAACTTTTTGATAAAGGTGGCAAACGCGAAGGAATAATTAAACTTCCCTTGCACATGATTCTGCATTATTTACTTGGAAGTCAAATGACCAGCCAGTTTGATGTCAGGTATGTTTTACATTTAACGACATTTTATTATTAGTAAAAATATTTATTTCACATAGATATACTGATAAGAAACCGATTTGGTATTATATTCGAAAATTCTACAAAGACGTGTTAAACTTGCTTTTAACTTTAAATTGCTTTCTCACCATGATAAAGCCGGAGGAACTTCTGCCCTTTGATATATATCAAGAATATATGATTGCTACTGATCAAAAAGCAAAAAGTTTGCCATATAACCAATTCTATTTGCTGTCTAAACAATGCTGGTTGGATGTTTTAATGCAGTGCTACAAATCGTTGGTGTTTAGTCGTATTCGACAGTTCTCAGTCAATACGTCTCCTATCTCGAAGAGTTTAACGTCAGGGTCATACACTTCATCGCCAAGGCCAGTCGCTACTCCTTCAGCAATGAACCAAGTGGGAACAACGCTTCTGGTGTGGTTGGATAAACATTACCAAGATCAAAAACTTAAATTCGCGTCTGCAATATACGGAAATCAAATGAGTGTCGACTTTCACCTTGAGCGCATTACCAACTTTGATCAGGATCTTAGCGATAGTCTTGCAATAATTGCAGTTCTCATCACCTATTGTCCATTTCTTGAGCCAATGATAATGGGAATTTATGCACCTGCTATCAACAGGATGGAAAAGTTTAATAATGCGTACATTTTGCTTAAGCTTCTTAATTCGCTGCATGTTAGCTTCCACCTGGAACCAAATGATATAATTGAACCCAACACGATACAAATGATTATGTTTCTAACATATTTGTTTGAATTTTTAATGCCTCTGAAAGTTAAGGAGACAATTTACTTCAGCGTCGATCTATCGCAAACGAAAGAAGAAACTATCGAAATTATTAATCAAAGTAGACATAAAATGAACTATAATGTGATCTTCTTTAATAATCTAGATAATCTATTCTCTGTACCTGCCGCAAACATCATAGTCGATCCGGATGGTATGCATGAACTTAATATATCGTATTGCGCGAGATTTTTGCGCGTGCAAAAAACTGTTTTGCTCTTATGCGGCGAAATTCCGGGCTATCAATACACGACATCAAAAATTTACTACCTGGAAGGCCATCCGGACTTGAATAATGCAGGCGAAGTAATCAAAGTACCAAGCAAGATTTACCAGATTGGCAATGCAAAGTTGGATTTTATAAGTCCGTATAAAGTTGCGTGCGATTATAATATTTATTATGCCGCTGAACAAACAGCAAACATCAACAAATTACTAGAAACACTAATTTCGTATGATTATATTCTGAAGACGCAAACACTGACTCGACTTAAATTTAACACTGCTACGGTAACTGCCGATGAAACTGGACACATTGTACTTTCTTGCAGAGTTTGTAGCATTATTAATACCAGAGGAGTATACTGGTTGGTTCTCAGACATGCAACAATCGGAGATTTTATAATAAAACTGGATATTACGGTGCAATCAATGAAGAAATTCAGCGTTATTAAGATTACAATGAACAAAAATATAAAACAATTTCCTTGTATTTGCACGAATGGTATACCAGATGTATATCAATCAAAATGTCCCAGAAACGTTAAAATTTGGATACCATGTCGTAATGCATTTCTTTGGTCAGCAGTTATGAAGTATTTCCTGTCAGGACGAGATGAAGACGAATATGATTTCTGGGTTAAATACGGAAGTATGTCGCTCAAATTATGCCTCCCATTAATTAATAATATTTTCTTCTTTTCATTCAGAGACACCAATTGGTTCATATATTGTTAAGCGCATACTGAATGATCATAAAAAATTTTTAAGTGCCGATATGAACTACTTTATGTCCAAAGAATTTTCTTATAACGTATCGTCGAAAGAAAGCCGCGTGATCACAACGC
Organism: Aleochara curtula; assembly: GCA_963978815.1. NCBI lineage: Eukaryota > Metazoa > Arthropoda > Insecta > Coleoptera > Staphylinidae > Aleochara > Aleochara curtula. The sequence goes on from OZ022219.1 coordinate 2,329,519, forward strand.
AAAGAAAGAAAGTAATTAAGGAAGAAACAGGCATTGATGCAAAGACTGAAATATTAGTACATGTTAACGATGTTGTTCGTTTCTTTCATTTGACTTTGAACTCGGTTGACAAGAAAGAAACGCGTATATTTAAAGTGTTTGTGAATTATACATAAACAAACACTTTAACCAAAGTCTTTACTTGTATTGTTGTATTGCAATTAAATTGTATGCGATTTTGCAACTTCTTCATAGTTATTTAACGTAAAATGAAGAATTTAGAAAGACAGCGTCAATTCTGCACTCATTAGATAATAAGTTATATAATCAATAATCTCTTTTTACTCTTTGTTTATCTGACTTGCAACTCTTGAATGCTATTGACTCCAATTTCCTCATTGAGATTATTTTTATTCGCGATGAAGAAAAACATAGAAAACAACTTTTTGCACGATTTTAATTACGGAAAAATACAATAGCTAAGACAAGACGAGGAAACTTAATTCATTTAAACGTTCAGTGAACCAATTCATGTTGATGAAGTATTTCTGTCTATGCGGAAGTTTTCGCAAAATTTTGATAATAATAGAAATGCGCGAATTTTATGCCAGCTGGATAATCAATTAACTAAATCGAGCCAAATTTTTTGTTTGTGAATTAGATACGTAATTTTCGATTATACTTTTTGCCAATTGAAACGAGTGTGAAGTTAAATATGTTTTTTAGAAGCGTTACGCTTATTGTAGCGGTTGAAGGGCGTTTGAATGTTAACAGTACTAATTACCTATTTGCACATTCGGATTCGTTACTGTGCCGCCTCCTGTTTTATGAATGTACACAGTGTTTACGCGCTGAGACGTCATATCATCGATTCATATAAATAATCAGCTCCTCACAGCTCTCCCAATAGTTCTATTCAAGAAGAAGAAAGTAAGTGCGGACAGACAGCGCTCACATGCATATGCATTTTGTGCTTTGAGTTGTTCACGTGTTCTAGAAAAAATCGACAATAATAACATTCCAAAAGTTAGTTAAATATTGTGCCAATAAAAATTAAATGTCCGTCAGAGTATAAACTAGAAGTGTGTTTGACGAAAACTGAGTGCTGTTAATTTTCAAAATACATATTTTAAAAAATGGATGCTCAACAATTTAAAGAATTCGGCTATGCTGCGATTGATTTTATTGCGGATTATATTGAAAATAACCGAAAAAGGTGAGACACTTAAATCGTCAAAATAAAAGCAATAAATAGAAAGGAAAAAATCAATTTATTCATATCGCATTATTTGCATTTAAATCAAATATAGAAAAAATGTTATACTTGTTATTGAATTTGACATTTACCAAGCATTAATTGTTGTTAATTATTTAATCTTGAGTATAAATAATTGGCAAAATGCGCATGAAAAACGTGAGTTTTGTGCTCAGCAAAAAATTAATATTCATAGCTTGCGATTGATAGTTTAGTAAATGATTATACAATTAGCTATTTTTATGCTTTTAACCAGAAAAACTGCATTCTATTAATTACGTGCTGGAATAATTGATTATTTATAACATGCTCACGTATTATACAAATATTACGAGAGCATTTATTAGCATTTTATCTCAAGCTAAAATTTGTTGGTAAAATTAACGTAAAAATAATTTGGTTACAGAGACGTTCTACCATCTGTAGAGCCAGGATATTTGCAACCCCTAATTCCCAATCACGCACCACAGAATGGCGAATCCTGGCAAGAAATCATGAAAGATATGGATCGGGTCATTATGCCAGGCATCACACACTGGCACTCACCCAATTTTCATGCATATTATCCTACAGGACATTCATATCCTTCAGTGGTAGCTGAAACTATAACTAGTGGTCTTAGCGTTATCGGTTTTAACTGGGTAATTATATCATTGTTAAGAATTACAAGTTAAATAAGTGTATTTTTGATATGGTAATCTATGATTAGATTGCAAGTCCTGCGTGCACCGAATTGGAAGTTGCGGTCATGAACTGGCTAGGAAAAATGCTCAATTTGCCTGAAGAGTTTTTGAATTGTTCCGAAGGTCCTGGTGGTGGCGTGATACAAGTAAGAACAAGACATCCCATTTATTTTGGACAGTAATTTCTATGGTTCTCTTTGTTTAGGCAACTGCCAGTGAAGCTACACTTATTGGTCTTCTTGCAGCAAAGGAAAAGACCACACGGGAATACTTGGAAAAGTATCCTGAGATGTCCGAAAGTGAGATCAAAGGCAAATTGGTTGCATACTCCTCGGACCAGTCAAACTCCTCCATCGAGAAAGCAGGTCTTCTCGGTTCAATGACTATGCGCCTTTTGCAAACTGGTAGCAATGGATGTCTGTCCGGAGAAGTCTTGAGGAGTGCTCTACAAAAGGACTTGGACAATGGTTTAATCCCATGCTACGTAATTGCAACTTTAGGAACAACTCCAACTTGCGCATTTGATGACCTAGAAGAAATTGGCATTGTCTGCCAAGACTTTGCCGTATGGATGCATGTTGATGCTGCATACGCTGGTTCTGCATTTATTTGCCCCGAGTACCAGCATCTCATGAAAGGCGTTGAGCGCGCTACTTCCTTCAACTTTAACCCACATAAATGGATGAACGTTACATTTGACTGCTCAGCCCTTTGGGTCAAGGACGCTCAGTATTTGGTGAAAGCTTTCAATGTACAGCGAATTTACTTGAAACACAATCATATGGGTCAGGCACCAGACTACATCCACTGGCAATTAGGTTTGGGACGTAAGTTCCGCGCACTTAAATTATGGTTCGTTTTGCGCACGTATGGAGTTAGCGGTCTGCAGCAACAAATCCGTAATCATATCGCATTCGCAAAACACTTTTCAAAAGTGCTTGGCAATGATAAACGTTTCGAAGTTTACTCGTGCAGTATGGGTTTGGTATGTTTCCATCTGAAAGACGGTAACGATGTCACCAAAGCAATGCACGATATGTTGCTCAACAGAAAACAGATTTTCATGGTACCATGTACAATCCGTGGTACATATCTTTTGCGTTTCGTTGTTTGTGCGCGCACAACTGAAAAGAAAGACATCGATTTTGCAATAAATGAAATTACGACCGTTGCAGATGAATTAGTGCCACGCGTCAAGCCACAAGAAATTGAGCGAATTGGCGGCAAGAACGAGATTGTAAATATGCAAATAGCATACGGGAACAACAATAAAGTAGACGTCGAACGGATAAAATAAGCTAGGAAAATTACTCAAGTAGTATCAATTTACGTAAATATGAATATGCAACGTTAAGTAGCATTATGTAATATAAACGATAAACATGCATATTAGAAGTAGTTGTTTTAAATTACTTAATTACATAGTCAATTAGTTTTACTTTTAAGAAATTGTAAACCATATTTTAGTATTTTAGATAAATCATATTAAATCAATTTTAAAAATTGAACAAGGATAAATTATTATACAATAATCGTAGATGAAGAAAAAACGGAACGTAAAACAAATTAGTTCTTTCACTAGTAAAGCAAAGCAGTTTTAGCACAGAGAAATAACTGTGAATATGAAGAGTTGACGACTTGTTAAATAAGCATCACAACTCTACGCCTTGTGTTGGCAGCAGAACAGTAGAGAGCAATTAATGAAGTACAACAACAACATAAACCAACCGCAGCCATACAGAAGCAAGCAGCAAGTTATCAAGAACGACGACAACACGTTCGCACTCTTCCAGTTCGCCTGCCCAGGCGGGTTATAAGGTACAGCAGCTTTTAATTAAATTTCACTTTCTTCCGTCCGTCGCTCATAAACTTTCTCTAATGATCATGACCTTTATTCTCACGTAACTGTAGCAAACTATACTCTGAACGTAAAACCAGCTATTCCTTGAAGTAACATCGTTTCTTTTTTTGCGTCATTTTATTTTTAATCGACACTATGACGAAAATGCTTAATTGTAATGCTCCAATAATATTTTAAATCTCATGAAGTCAAATTTTCTTCTTTAAATAATTGATGGTCAGGTGAACCAAATAATTAAATTCAGGTGGTATTTAAAAAATCGGAAATTTAAATTTAAATTAATTTCAAAATTACATATCACTCTGTATTTATAGTTTCTTGTTTTGAAATCTATTGGTAACGGAGATAAAAAATTCAACTTTTATAACTGTGAAAGCATTATGGTAACTTTGCAAAAAGCGCTCTTTTCGTATTGCGAATATGAAGCAAGTTCGTGATCGTTGATCAAAGTTTATTAATCGTTATTTATTAATTACCAGCACGTTGTTATTAATTTGGCGTGTCATGCGCGGAAGCGAAACGTATTTAAGGAGGTGCGCCGGATGCAGTCGGCATCTTATATCTTCGCATCGCACGGTTGCTCAAGAGTATGGATGTAGAAGAGTTTCGTGAGTTCGCCAAGGCAGCGGTTGATTACATTGCCGACTATTATAGTTCTCTGCGAGACAAGTAGGTTAAAGTAACTTACAAAAAACGTTAATTAACGTATTTCCCAATTAGAAAGAATTCAAAATATTTCGTGTGTGTTTGTTTTGCTGCAGACCAGTGCTCCCGGATGTGCAGCCGGGTTATATGCGCGACTTGCTGACCGATGAAGCACCGCTGAAAGGAGATTCATGGAAGAACATCTTCAAAGAAATGGATCGAGTGGTCATGCCGGGTTTGACCCATTGGCAATCACCAAATTACTATGCTTATTATCCAGCTTCGTATTCTTTTCCATCAGTTGTCGGAGATTTAATCAGTTCGGGTTTGGGAGTTGTCGGACTTAATTGGGTGCGTAAAATATTTTATAATTTTTAAATAAATTTAGATAATTACTGTTTACAACTGAGCGATAGAAATATTTTAAAGTCATTGACCAGAAATATAAAACAAACATTAGTAAATACAGGTGTACATGTTATAAAACATAAACAAAAAATCAAGGTCTGCGACACCAAGATTTTCATTGCACTTGTGATATAAACATTGAACGTTGAACTTTTTCATTTCACTTGAACTTTCACAAGAGCGCTACACTTCCGTCTTAAGATTTCATTTTGATGACTTTTTAATGATTGATATGTGAACTAAAAACCAACTTTCAAGCGTAACTGATAAACTAATTAAATCCTGCACTCATCAATTTTTAATTACGCCGTTTATTAAGTAGATTACTGGACCGGCAGTAACTGAATTGGAGGTTGTTATGATGGACTGGTTAGGAAAGATGTTGGATTTGCCTGAAGACTTTCTTAATTGTTCTGAAGGTCCTGGAGGTGGTGTCATCAAAGTAAGTTGTTCTAACAATATTTAGTTTATGTTTATTCTAAATCTACTCCAATTAGGGAACAGCAAGTGAAGCTACTTTAGTTTGCTTACTGGCGGCAAAAGAGCGAAGTGTGCGTCGTATTAAAAAACTTCATCCAGAATTAAGCGATGCTGATATTAAGGGACGTTTACGTGGATATAGTTCGGACCAGTCAAACTCGTCTATTGAAAAAGCCGGTCTAATAGGCTCAATGACATTCCATCTTCTTCCTGCTGACGATGAAGGTCGACTCAACCCCGACCTTCTTCAAAAGGCAATAATTGATGACTTGCAGAAAGGCTATTTTCCTTGCTATACTGTGGCAACCTTAGGAACGACAGGAACATGTGCATTTGATGATTTAACTGAATTAGGACCCATTTGTAATAAGCACAATGTATGGCTGCATGTCGATGCTGCTTACGCAGGATCAGTATTTGCGCTTCCGGAATATCGCCATCTTAAAAACGGATTAGAATACTGTGAATCATTTAATTTTAATCCACATAAGTTTATGTTAATTAATTTTGATTGTTCGGTGTTGTGGGTTAAAAATTCTACATATTTAATGGATGCTTTCACAGTTGAGCGCGCATATCTGAAGCACGATTTTGAAGGAACCGCTCCTGAATATCTCCACTGGCAAATACCTTTAGGTAAACGAATGCGGGCTTTAAAAATATGGTTTATGCTTCAAACATACGGAGTTGAAGGTGTACAAAAATATCTTCGAGGAAGAATTAAAATGGCACAAAATTTCGCTAAGCTTCTTTCGAGCGATAGCCGATTTGAAGTTTGTACTCAAAGCATAGCACTTGTATGTTTCCGCTTAAGAGGTGAAAATTATCTTACGGCCAAGTTAATTGAGAATCTTCAAAGAAGGAAAAAAATTTACGTCATTGGATATATGTATAAGAAACAACAAGTTGTAAGATTTTCAATTAATAGCAACGAGACCAATAACAAAGATTTGGAATTCGCTTGGAATGAAATTAAGAAGGAAGCTGAAATTATTTTGGCTGAAAATAAAGAAAATATAATTAATGAAGATTATTCTTCCGTAACGATAGAAAACAAAACGAGATTTGATATTAAATTAGAAAATTTAAAAGTATTAGAAAGAAGGGACTAATTTTTTCATAAATAAAATATTTAATTGTAAACATTATTTGTTGTTTTTCTATTAAAGTAAATGAAAATAATAGCAAACAAATTTGATGTTTGCATGACATCTGAAATGACAGCATTCATCGATAAATTCTCCAAAATTTCGTCAAGTGAAGTTCATCATACAACTAAATTCAGCAAAGGTCTCCTCATCCTATAACACTTACAAGAATTACAAGGATGCTGGGAGGATTTTACCAGAATGCTGTTAACGTCAAGAAAACTACATTAACTATACTCAAAATCAAACAAATTGCCGAACAACATTTTGGGTATAAAGGAGATAATTAATTCTTGAGCATTACGTTAAAATTATTCAACAATTACAGAAAATTATTAGTGACCTCAAGAAAACGTTTACTTCATACATCATGCCAGCTCAAGTTTGTAGACTGCAGCAAACCACCATCGCAACCCTTAGAAGTATGCACAATTTCGGATACAGTGATTGATCCGTGCCTTCCGGAACCGGCAGTCATCATTGTGGGTGGTGGTTTGGCTGGTTTGTCAGCAGCACAACGACTCAATCAATGCGGCATCACAAATTTTACTATCCTGGAAGCCACTGATCGGTAAGAGTGCGACCTCTTTCCTTCAGCATTCAAACTCTATACGTTTTGATATTGCAGGCCGGGTGGCCGCATTCATTCCTGCTGGCTAGGGGATGTTATCGCCGAGATGGGAGCACATCATATTTTCGGTGCCTGCTCCGCAAATTCTGTATATAATCTAGCGTGTCAGGAGGGGTTGCTTACTCCGCCGATTTCAAGAATTGAAAGCGATAAATCCCTGTTTTGCACAAGCGAAGGACGAGCTGTTGATACAGGAATTGCAGTAACTGCATTTCATGTCTTTCAACAAATCAAACATGAAGCTATGCTCTTGTTTTCTGCATCATCAGTGAAGGAGCACGGATCCTTAATGAATTTCTTTAGATTACGCATTCAACAGGAGTTGATGAATTTTCCTCCGGATCAACGTTACGACGCTTCAAGAGTTCTTTATGGATTAACGAATGTATTAAGAGTTCGAATTGGAGATGACTTGAGTAGGGTAAGCGCAGATAACTATGGAAGCTTGGTATCAGTGCCAGGAGGGAATATTCGTGTACCTTTGGGTTTTGTGGGAATTCTTGCTCCTTTGTTACGAGATCTTCCTGATTGTAGCTTGAAATACTTGAAACCAGTTGCAAACATTAAATGGGGCAAAGTCCTGCAGAAAACAGGAGGTCCTCGAGCAGTCGTAACTTGTTGTGATGGAGAAGAATTTTGTGCAGACTATGTAATCATAACGATGTCTTTGGGGGTCTTGAAGAATCACGCAGATAATTTGTTCTGTCCGTATTTACCGAAGGAAAAAATGGACGCAATCAATCAATTAGGCTATGGTCATATGAATAAGATATTCTTGGATTATTCCCGACCATTCTGGATATGGCGCGAAGGTGGAATTAATTTTGCATGGTCTGCAGACGAATTAAATAATCGCTGCGATTGGACCAAAGGTCTCAGCTCAGTTGAGGAGGTTGAGGGTTCTAAACATGTTCTCTGCGCTTATGTTGCCGGACCTGAGGCAGCTGAAATGGAACGAGCAACTGATGAAGAAGTAGCGCAAACTATAACACGTGTTTTAAGAAAGTTTACAGGTGATGCATCCCTTCCATTTCCAACATCAATTTTGCGTTCAAAGTGGTCCTCTGATCCGTACTTTTGCGGTGCGTATAGTTACTTAGGGACGTGTTCGAGTATTGGTCACCAATGCGATTTGTCCTGTCCACTACCCACAAAAGGAGAAAATTGTGCTCCCATTTTACTCTTTGCGGGTGAAGCAACCTGCAGTGGTTATTTTTCCACGGCTCACGGGGCGAGACTTAGCGGAATTCGGGAAGCTGAACGCATTGTCCAGTTAACTAAAAAATATAAAGGGCCACCCAAACATTGAAAAGAATTAAGAATTAAGTAAAGGATTAAGTAAATACTGTGGAATGATTAGGAAGAATAATATAATACAAATGTATTCTTGTTGTCCTCGAAAATTTCCAAATTAAAGTACATGAGAACCATGTATAATGGGTTAATATTGTAAACAAAACTTTTTGCTGATGTGGTCTATTGATTTTTACTGCTCTTATATATTTTATCCTACTCTACTACATACTATTATTATTATTTCATTCAATTATTATGGATTGAATGAATTGCATTTTATACACATATTACACACTTAAATTCGACAACAATAAATAACATTAACAACTATAATAATATATCATAGATATTTGGTCCGCGTGCATTCGGTTTTAAGTACCTTCATTTCGTTTAATGAACCCCATTGCGTCCGTTAACAGCGGTGGTAGTAGCCAATTCTTCGTCTGCAGTTGCTTTGACCTCTTTCCAGGATAATTCAATATCTTCAATTTCCGTAAATCTGGAGCAGATAGCAAGACGTAAGAAATACGTTTCTCTAATCTTTGAAGGAACCAAATGAATAACGCCACGTCCGTTGAGCCGCTTAAGGAGCGCTTCGTTGAGCTCGTTGCTGCCTTTGAGGCGGAAGCACACCAACCCAAGAACGACTTCCTCGGTTATTTCAAAGCGCTTGTCAGAGCGTACAAGCGCCTCAAAATGCTTTGCGAGCATAACGTGCTTCCGGATGAACTTTTGCAAATTTTCAATGCCGTAAAGACGCAGCACAAACCAGAGTTTTAAAGACCGGAAACGCCTGCCCAGGGGTATTTGCCAGTGACGATAGTCAGGCGCTGATCCTTGTTGATCATGCTTCAAATACAGAGGATCCACATTGAATGCATTCACCAACCATGTGGGATCTTTGAGCCACATTGCCGAGCAATCAAAATTTACCAACATCCATTTATGTGGATTAAAATTGAAGGAATCTGCTTTGTCTATACCCTTCATCAAATGTCGGAATTCTGGACAAATAAATGCTGATCCTGCGTAAGCAGCATCCACATGTAACCATACATTATTGGCATTGCAAATAGGTCCTAGTTCATCCAAGCTATCAAAGGTGCAAGATGAAGTTGTACCAAGCGTACAAACAGCCTAAAATTAATTAATAATTTATTATAAGCGAATTTTGCGCAACTTTATGATTTCTTGCATAATCTACATAAAGACGTAAACTTACAAAAAATGGAAAGAGACCTGCAGCGATATCCTCGTCAATTGCCTGCTTCAGAGTTTCGCCACGCAACTTGTTGAAATCGTCCGGCTGCAGTGAACGTAATCGCACACCGCCAAGCAATCCGGCACGTTCCACCGATGAATGACTTTGGCCTGAAAACAAACGAAGCCAATAAGACGATGCAATAACATCGAAATGCTTTTGCACTTACTTGAGCAATAGCCGACAAGTCTCGAAATGATATCAGATTCACGCAGCTCGGGCTGCTCCTTCTTAATCCTGGTAACGGCACGCGCCTTGGCTCCAAGGAGCGCTACCAAAGTTGCCTCACTTGCAGTTCCCTGGATAACGCCGCCACCTTTGCCGCCTGAGCACGCAAGGAATTCTTCGGGCAGGTCCAGCATCTTGCCTAGCCAGTCAAGGACGATCACTTCTAGTTCGGTGCATGCCGGACTTGCAATCTAACGCGACAATTTATAAACCGTTAATTATTGTCGCTGGCAACTTAATTTAACTAGCCACGCACCCATGAAAATCCAATGCATGCAATTGAATCGCTCAAGATGTCAGCAACAATTGCTGGATACGAGTTTGCTGTGGGGAAATACGCGTGGAATCTTGGTGAATGCCAGTGCGTCACCTATTTCGAGAATACAAGAATAATTACAAGAATTTATACACAAATTCGAAATTAATTCGAGCACATACTCCGGGCATAATCACGCGTTCGATATCAGACATGACGTCTTGCCACTGGTCAGGTTTTTCTGGTGCTCTTTCCGGAATTAATGGACGCAAATAGCCGGGCTCAACGCTTGGTAATACTCGTCTGAAAAATAAACGATTCAACAATACTAATATTTAAATAAATTATGCGTGAATTGATTTAAGCAAAATTTACATGATATTGAATCATGTGAAATTAATGAATGCAAATCGTTTTTACTAACGTCAATAAATAGTTTTCAATGAACTACGAGTTAGCAATTAATATTATTAATTATCTTGCAACTTCTTAGATAACATTTTTATATATTTTAATGATAAAATTCTCATAAAATGCGTAAGCATTATGGCAAAGAATTCAAAACCGGTTTTGTACAAAATCTTTTTATGCTGTTCACAGAACTCTTGGTTTCTTAGATAACTTGGTGTGACACGAAACAATAAAATATGGATATTTAATATACTAATTAAAGGTCGTATGCATAGAAATAATAATTCTTTGCACACGTAACATTGTTATTTATTCTTGCAAGTGATGCAAATGCAAGTCAAGTTAAGTAATCACAGCCAACAATGCACCGACACCATGTTATCTACGTTCCGGTAGACAGCAATATAAATAGCCTATTAATAATAAATAAATACGATAGGTAATTACATTAAACTATGAAACAAAAACAGATAGATGTCGAAAAAGGGATCAAGGTTCTAACATTCATTTTTCGTATTGAACACCAGTGGCCTACATTTCTCAGTTTTACTTTCAAGTATCAAAGTTTATCTCTGCTTGACCACTTGAAAGTAAATTAATTTAATGAAATTGATTTTACTTACCGTTCTCTAATGTTCTCCAAATAGTTGGTGACATAATCTATCATCTCTTTCGCAAAGTCCTTAAACTGCGGCGCGTCCATTTCTAAGAAACAAAGAGGATTATGAGAAGAAGCAAATTAGTCTATTGTGTAACACTCAAAAGCACATCACAACGGATCTAATCAAGTTTGAATAGTAAGTTATCTTCAGACTCAAACATTTGTTATTTTGATTAATAGCAAGTGATATGAAATAACGGAGAAATTAATTCAACATGCGAGTCATCCTGTTGAGCGTTTTATAATTGCAATTAAATTGCCTGCTGCTTCATCAAAGACCCAATTCACTCGAGAGGAAATGTGATTAGAGAAGCGTATGCTGAAGAACACGTTACAGATTTCATTCAATTATCTTCACATTTACTCTGAGCAGAACTTGAATAATTTACACCTACTTTCTTCAATAAATAAATCGACAATTTAAATCTTGCAATGGTAAACGCAAAATTTATCAACTTCAAAATAAAATAAGTAGTTCTACAAACTCAGCATAGTGATAATATAATATGGTAATAAACTAACCGTTAGTAATAGTCAATTTATTAATCTCATCATCAATAGAGGAAGAATTCATTTTAGCAGCCATTGTTAATCAGTAAATCACCCAACACCTCCTGTAATTTACGAAATACAATAGAAATTAGAAACTTACTTATTGATCAAGTATTATTTAAGTGGATATAAAGAAATAGAACAAAATGAAGAAATGTCCACTCAGCCAAGTACTCACTGATTCTGTGATTGATTTTGTACACTATTATACACTTTATCACGATAATGAATAACGCACTGCGCACTCGTCGAGGAAAGCGTAACGCACAATAATCGCCGAAACAATAAAGCCGAATTCAGCGGCCGTACGCTCTTTAAATCCTGAGGTTGGTCGTCATCAGGAGCGACACGCGCGCGGCTGTTGCAATGCGCTGCCGGAGCGGCAAACCTGCGGCTCCTGCCTCTGCTGCTGCAGAAGTGGGGAAGAGCTGGAAATGTATTTATGCGATGATACCCTGCAAATTCAGCAAATCGATCAAATCTCTTATCAGTACGCTCTTGAATCTATTTATTTCTGAATTCACGAGCACACCATTCACCTGTATCAAATTCAAACAAGTTTATGGAAAATAAAGTTTAATATGAGTATTTTTAAATGCAAGTAAAACAATCATCATTTTAAAGTAAAGGTCAATGCTATTATTATTTTACAAGCACTAATATGCTCATCATTTCTGTAATGCTCTTCGATTAGAGCATTACACATATCAGTTGTATGTATCGTACTTACTGATACATTAGGTTATCGCTGTTAAATGTTAGACGCACATTGTGATAATACGCTCATTATATTACCTAAAACTCATGATAACATACAATATTAAATTAAACACAATTTAGGTCTTAATAGTAGGAGGAAATATGAAAGTAAAACACTGCAAATTTCAACGCAAAATGCATATAAATGTTTCACAAAGCGGTCACGGCAAGGACGTCTATTGAAATTTCTTGTGCAAGCTTGACTTCTCCAATTACAGTTAAATGCAATATGTATTTCAATTAAATAAGAATACAAAAGCAAACAATTACACTTAAACTGACAATGAGTAGAACATTAATAGTGCACGTGCGTCTTTTTTGAAGACGTAATTGTTCACTGATTCATATACTTTAAATCCATCTATATTTTAAATTGTTTATTTAGTTTCCAATGCATAGATATTTAACAAAAACTACATTTTCAAGCGCAAGAAACACAACTTTGTGATTAACATGTTACCAGTAAACTGGTAAGTTTTGTAATAAAACTGGAATTTAATTAATGGCGTGTGTTGCACTCAACGTCAGAAATGTACTAGTGTAATGTGTGACCAAATTGTTAATTGCATTGCAGCGTAAAATTTATATTGTAACACGCTGTGCTTGATTTGTTGCTTCGCAGAATGTGATTCAACTTTTGCACAAACAACTGCTGGAATAAGTTTTTTATTGATACAAATTTAAAGCGCATATAATTTTTTGGTATTTAGCAAGTTTAAACAACTTGATTGATTATTAAATGCAACCGGAATATGTCGTCCATATGCGAAATATATTTCGTCACTCGATCAAGCACAAACACCATCCACCTGCATATAGCTAGCGCATATGTATATGTTGAGTGGTTGAGTATGTCACGGTGTCAGCGGCGGCAACAGGCTGCTTCACCGCCACCCTGCATTCATGTGCAGTGTAGTGGTGCTTTCAATTTTGATTGCCCGCTGTAATCTGCGCTCTCGCCCGCTCCCATTTCCGCCGCTTTTGTGCTGTAGCCGCACTGAAGCCTTCAGTATTACCATGGCAACTGAGTGGAAGAGTAAGAGAAGAGTATAATAAATGAATAGTGGATGAATAAAAGAACTCCTTTATTTCAGAAGCAAAGGAAAAAATCGCATACGAAACTGTATCGCAACAATTCACGTTCGCCATCCATTAAATGGATTAAGTCAAAAGTCATTTAGCAATTCAAGGTCTTTATGAATTTAATTTTTGATTGTTAATTTATTTTATCTTGATTGAACAACTAGGTCAAATCACAGAATCAAAGTTAAAATAAATCTAGCAAGGAACGTTGTTTTTTGGGGATTATTACGCCTATTCTTGACTTCTTTGCATATTATTTTTATTTACTCACAGGTATTGCGACTATTATAAAAATATTTAACAATCATTATTGACTTGCTATGCATAAACAAAATATAATATCAATAATGTCATTAGTATTAACGATCAATTTTTAGCTTAAGGTTCTGCAAAATGGACATCCAAATTTATTGTAAAATTTAACTACCGTTTACGAATTTCATTAAATTAAGAGGCTACGATGGATTATCCTTCGTCGACATTTCTGGCATTCCTTTTCAACGCATTCGGCGTTTGTGTATACTGCACATCCCCTCTAGCGTGTGAGCCACTCGTATCTTGCCTCATATTCCTAATAGGCGTCTTTGTTTTGATTTGCAAGATTAATATATTTCCTACACGCTTCCGGAAGTTATGGGGTTGTGCCGCAAGGATTGTACAGGTACGGTATATTTAAGACAAATTTTTTTGCCTGGATAGTAAAGTACGCACTATTCTTTAGTTTTTGATTTCGTCTTTTGTAATGGAACACATCATGACCGACTTTTGGTTTCCATTAGAGGCTACCTTGTTCAAACTTTTGCCAAAGATCTCTTGTATTGACAAACAAGTTATGTATCTAACAGGATATAGGATTCCTTTATTACATTACCTGAACCGTGAAATCACGCATGTATTAGCCAGTTATCTATTAGCCATTTTTCTCTTATTATGCAGCTTGCATATAACTCGCATGGTGGACATTCGACTAATAAGGTAATTTAAATATTTAAAGTATATTTATCATTATAGTGCCAACACCTAAGGGTATAAAACTATTGATAAATATATATTTAGATCAGTAATAGTATGATTACATACACAATTGAATTAAATTTTGATTTAATTTACAGAGATTGTGGATTCCGCAGCTTCTTCAAACATGCGATGGGCAGATGGATCAATTCTTTAAAAAAATTACTAAAAGGAGACGATTGTGAATGCGAAGGTCGTAGACGAAGAAATAGTCGTACATGCAGATAATTTAAATGATTTTCAATATAATGAACTACGTAATTTTCAATTGTGTATTTTACTCAAAAAATATGTGGGCCACGCTCAAATATCAAGTATTTAGATTTACTATTATAATTGACGCAAATAGGTAGCATGCTTAAGAAATGACAGGCAGTTTTTTGAATGCTGTGGTGCAAGTTGTCGCGAGCACTTGCCTGTAAAGCATCCACAGGCTCTTTCATGAATTGCATGAGAAATTTACCCATCTCAATTCTTCTTACACGAGTTGACACTATTAGCCATAGGCGGCGCTAGTATTAATTTCCTCAATTTTACTTTTTAATTAACAAATTATTTATAGCCATTAAAAAATATAACTCAAACTATATAAAATGTAGTTAATATTTAAAATATTGAAACAATTTTAAAATGTATTAACAAATATTACATGAGTAACCTTCAAAATTTGATGTTTATGGTGTCATTAGTCGACAATAACACATAAATATTACCTGATTTCAACTTATTTAAACGTAGTGCAAAAACATATTATGCATAAATTTGTTAGATACATAGTGCCTCCACTAAAAAATATCAAATTCTTAGGAATCACCTACAACATCAGCAATGAAATAAAAATTTTGCCACCAGTTATAAAACGCCAATTTGTAACAACATCAACATTCATCAAAAATAACAACATCCAATGGTTTCTAGCTCTAAATGTTCTGCATTGGCTGGGATTTGAAGAAGAAGATGAAGAAAAAGAGAGTGAGTTAATTATGACCCTAAAACGAGCTGTGTTGTGTACCCAAAGAGAACAGTATGATAAGGCTGAACAAATGTTGCATCTTGCACTACGACTTGCACAACAACAACAGAATTTTCAAGGAATTTTGTATTGTTATGATTTAATGGCAAATTTAGCAATGGATACACATCAACTAGAGAAATCCCAAAAACTCTTTGTTAGTATTATGCAAATGCTTATAGCTGATGGTATAAAGGATGATGATAACAAGGTACAAATTATATAATTAATGCAGTTACAAGTTCAAATGTGTCTCTAATTGATAGATGATTCATATCAGCCTAAAGCTAGCTAGGATAAATCATATGCTTGCTAATGAAGAAGTTGCTGAGATGGGATATAAATGGTGCTTGGAGAAAATTGATCCCCACAAAAACAAAGACTATGCAACAAGACTTTTATATGGGATTGTGGAGGATTGGTATGCTCAATTCTTATTAGACAGTGGTGATGTGAATGCTTCAATTACTCATTTAAAGAATGCCTATGATGTTTGCTGTGATGTACAAGGTGATAACACAGAGCAGAAAATGCTATTACTGAATGATTTAGGAATCACTTCATGGAGAGCTGGAGATATGGGAAAGGCAAGAGAATATTTGAAGGAGGCGTTATTATTGGGGAGGCAACTTGAGGACCAACAACATCTAGGCACCATTCATGCCAACATTGGTTTGGTATACCTAGATAGTGGTCTTATTGATATTGCCAAAGAATATTGTAAAACTGGATGGAAATTAGGCAAGTTTTACATATATATAAAGTTTTATTTCAGACTCACTGACAACATTATTACAGGAAATCAGTTTAAAAATGTAGAATCAATCCAACAGGCCAATTACTGTCTAGATCAAATCAAGGAATTTATGTCATCACAAAAGCAACAGCAAAATTAAGTAATATACAATGATATATATTTATGTAAATAGATGAAGGTAAATACTTCTTCAGTGATGATATTATTTATAAATCGCCTCATAATTAATATTATTCAATAATTGATTTACAACGTTTATTTCTATACATCATTCAAATTTAGCAATTAGGACCATCATATAAACACCCACTAGCAATGCAGCAACTTGGAAAAGTGTCTGTGTAAAACTAGGTTTTTCTTCATCAAGTAGCTCTGGAATTACAGATACTAGGGCTATGTAAATAAAACCACCAGCAGTAAATGGAAGAATCCAGTTTGTGGGTAAAACACCGCCTCCTCCTTGCATTAATAATGATACTGCAGTACCAGCAAGGGCACCAAGAGCTGTTGTTAATTGTAACAGCATAGCATTACGCCTGGACACACCAGATTGAAGAAGAATAGCAAAATCACCAATCTCATGAGGAACTTCATGAAGCAATATTGTGATGGTTGTTACAATTCCAATTGTGTTACCAGCCAAATATGATGAACCAATAGCAAGACCATCAGTAAAGTTATGACTAAAATCAGCAGCTAAATTTAAATATCCTGCAACTTTAATATCTTCCTTTTTATCAGCATCTTTGGTGGCCTTTACATCTGCATCTCCCTTTGCAGACTTTTTTGTATTCTCTTTTACAGATTTCTTTGGAGCATGGCTATGTCCATGACTATCACCACCTTTCATAATCCTCACAGATTTTTCAACAATCAGGAATGTTACAATGCCAGCTAGAACCCAAAGTCCAACAGACATATCATGTGCATGTCCTTCTTCATTATCATCATGACTATGGCTGTGAGAATGTGTATGTCCATGGTCTGAGTTTACTTCCATTGCTGCATGAGGGATGAGATGTAAGAATGCATCACCAAGCAATCCACCTGATGCAAAGGCGAGTAAGACTTTCAACAAGGGCTGCTTTGCCACAGTGTTATCTAGAGGAACAAAGAAAAGTATAAAGAAAGGAGCAGCACTTATCAATAGTGTTGATCCCATTGCATTTATCCAAATATCTTTGATAGATAGATTGTGATGTGTGTGCTCCTCATCATTATGTTTAATCCTAATATTGTCATGTTGATGTGTGGGCTCATTTGCAGCCTTTGAATACTTGAAGTGGACTGGCTCATCATGAGAATGTCCATGTCCATGAGCCGAACAATAGAAAATATAGACACTAATTAAGCATATTGCCAATTTATATGTTTGCTTCATTGTTAAATAGTTCCACTTAAAAATTCACTACTTGCACTAAGAATTTACTGAATTACGTGGTTCTAAAATGAGCAAGGATCGTCACTTATACATTTCCGTTTATCTTTCTTTTATTCTAGTTATTATGCTGGTCTTATCTTGAGTATGTAATAAGTTTTGTTTTAATTGTTTATTACATGTGGACTTTCATGCTAACGTTGACAAAACACGGTATGCCTGTGTAGGCATAGATGTCAGACAGTTAAAAATGAAATGTTAGCGTATTTAGATTTAAACTATAAAAATTAATTATATTTTTATCTTATCAATTCTTATTTCTATTAATACTATTGTTTAAAGAGTAACCACGATTAATTTATTTGAGCAATTTGGGCATTATTGACCATTACGCCACCTTGAAATTACTAAGGAAGTTCACAGTTACAAAGCAGAATAATTTAAGGTTGTGTTGCCGCTTTGGTCAGTTGGTTAAATCTCGATTCGCAGTTTATTATTGTTAATACAACAATATAATGTCGGCACGGTACGATCGCGCAATTACTGTATTTTCACCTGATGGTCATTTACTTCAGGTCGAATATGCTCAAGAGGCTGTACGCAAGGGATCAACTGCTGTAAGTTTACTATAACCTGTTCTACTTCATAAAGTGACTTTGCAAGTTGATTACAATGCATGATTTTTACCCAGGTTGGAGTTCGTGGAGATAATGTTGTAGTACTTGGCGTGGAAAAGAAGTCGGTAGCAAAGCTCCAAGAAGAGCGAACGGTTCGCAAAATTTGCCTTCTTGATGACCATGTTGTTATGGCTTTTGCTGGCCTTACTGCAGATGCAAGAATTCTAATAAACAGGGCACAAATTGAGTGCCAGTCACATAAGTTGACTGTTGAGGATCCAGTCACATTAGAGTATATTACTAGATATATTGCAGGCTTAAAACAAAAATATACACAAAGCAATGGCAGACGACCATTTGGTATTTCTTGTTTGATTGGGGGTTTTGACTATGATGGGGTGCCTCATCTGTACCAAACTGAACCATCTGGCATTTACTATGAATGGAAAGCCAACGCAACTGGCAGGTCTGCCAAGACTGTTAAAGAATTTCTGGAAAAGTACTATACACCTGAAGAAGTCCAAAGTGAAAATGGCACTGTAAAACTTGCTATTAGGGCTTTATTGGAGGTGGTTCAATCTGGGCAAAAGAATTTAGAAATTGCTGTAATGCGGTGTGGTCAGCCTATGGTCATGTTAGATGGAGATACAATTGACAAATATGTTGTTCAAATTGAAAAGGAGAAGGAAGAAGAAGCAGAGAAAAAGAAACAAAAGAAATAAGGATATTACTGGAATATTAATTTAAAGAATTTTTTACTGAATGAATCAGGATATAATTATTTCTAAAGTATAATTAAGCTGATGCATGATTGTAATGTTTTCTATTCAAAATAAAGGTTGCAGTAGGATATTTAATTATGCTTCTAAATGTGTATTTTAGAATATATATACTGTAATATATTCATATTCCTTACCTCCTTAAGCGCTTAATTTGCTAAATAACTATATTAAATATCAGTTTTAAAACTGCCTGACCAAGTAATGGGTGGCTTGTTCGGCTGGGTATCGGGCAATTACTTGTATAATGTGGTATCGAATCGGCGTGGTACTTTGTATTTTTAAATACAAACTTTTAAAAACAAGTACTCAAGTATTAGTTTTAACATGATGACGTCAGCAGCTTCGTAGCATAGCGGTTAAATGTGCTACGTGCAATCTGAAGGTGTTGAGTTCGAATCCCAGCACTGGCAGATATTTCAAAGTTTCCAAGTTTAACATGCGCCCTATATGCTTTAAATAAATCAGACGCAGCTACAGCAAACAATAGCTTAGATGTTAAGGCGGTTGTATTCGGTCCAAGCGTCTCGGGTTCGATTCCCGGTTGGTGTAAAAGGTATACATTTGCTTTTCAGAGGACCCCATTGGACGCTGGGGGGCCCCAACGGACTTAACTGTACGTCCAATGGGGCCCCCGGAGACGTACAAGGCCACATTTTTAATTTTTGAAGCCCGTACGTTAAGATTGTCTTGTGACGGCCCACCCCGCCGCTCCGCTCCCCGGCAGTATACTGCCTCCCCATTCCCGATTTTCGTTACCAACAGACCTCGGTTTGTGACGTCAACCGGAGACGGTTGCGCCCCCAAACTCGGCAAGCATCGGACTTAGAATTATTTTCCATTAGAGTTTTAAATTTATGCAAAATTTCGGAGCCTGGGACTCGAACCCAGGACCTCGCAGTCACTGAGCAAGTGCTTTACCACTTGTGCCAACAACTATCTTACTGCAACGAAATACAACTTATATTTGTCTGCTGCACGAGTGATTTTTTAAAAAAGAACACCGGTGGAGCACGACTTGAACCTGCATTGCCTACACCCAAGTCGGGCGCTCGCCACATTGAGCCACTTATTGCCATGCACATCATAAGTTAGAACTTATATTTTAGTTAAACAATGCAGTCAAACTTTACAAGTCGAATTAATACATATTCTTCGATCCTATGACTTGAATTCTTCGATCCTACATTCCATATCTGAGTACTGTATCTACCCTTTTATTTAACAATACTATTATTTTGATTTACAAATATGTTTAGTATTAAAAATTAACGAAGTCAAATTCCCGGTCCATTACTAATGTTATAAGCAATGATTGGGTTTCATTGTCAAATTGCGCATTTCCTAATTGAGGATTAACTTTTTGTGGCAATGGCAGTTTTAAATAGTATTGGGATGATGTTAATTCCAATTCGGTATGCAATATTTTTAAATCGATACTTTGACGGACTTCATTTGGTAATTGAATTTTAATTACCATGTTCTCACAACTTGCAGTTGTTGGATTTTTATTCCCCAACTACAACAGACCCTAGTCTTTCTATGAATTAAATCAAATATAATTCATTTACCTGAAGGAAAACATCCGAAGCAGATACACTTTGTTTATAAGAAATATCCCATTTGGGCGCTTTTTTCCATGAATTGCAATTAACTATTTCTTCAACTTTCTCATTTATCTCATCCTCGTAATCTAGAGTTGACTTCTCTTTTATTTTTTCATACGGTGATGATTTAGATAATTTTTCTTCGTTCTGGTTCTCGTTTTGTACGCGAGGAATGTCAGCGGGGCTTAAATCTGGAAACAATTATTACATTAAAAGTAAACACAATCTATTTTAAGGCATACAAGTATTCGTCGATTTCTTTGTAATATGTTCTTCATCTTCTGAACTTTCATCATCTTCCTTTGGGTTCAACAAGTTTCGCAGAGCTGTAAAATCATTATAACTTGGATAATCACACATTCTCAGATTGTGTTACACTTTTGTAGTTAATCTCTTTTGATTTAACTGAAAGAAAAACTGAATTGACGCAGAGCATTGATCAAACTTGCAACAGTATCATAGCAACATGCGACGACAAATCAAGCCTGAAAAATAAAAAACTTTTAAGGAACAATATGTATACGAACCCATTAGGTTGTTAGAAAATCTCAAAATTTATTAAGTTTAACTTTCAGTTTGTCAGTCAGATACTGATTGTTGTATTATTTTTATAAATATATCAATATTTTAATTAATATTTTATAAACTATTATGAAATATAACTACAAGTCATTTATGTACACATAATTAGAATAAAAATTATAGACAATCATCTGATTTCTTTTACGATTTACGCTTCATACATGTATATATAAATATAATGTGTGTTGTATATGTTTATCGCATTATTCGAAATTGCTGTCTGTCCTTACATGATACATTTTCTAATGCGTTTCTAAGATGTACAAAATTATAATATCAGGCTATTAATATAAATTAGAAACACAAGAGCAAACTCATTTATGCACATCTTCAATCATACCAGCGTCCAACCATCCTACATTCAATGTATGATTTCCAATTTGTTCCTATCCGGACAACTTATTATTCTAATATTCGTGTGAATATTTGATATACAAATAGTTAAAAGCAAAAATTGCTCCGATACATTGCTATTAGTCTGGAAGTAAACGTCTCGTTTCATTTTAACAGTTATACTATAGCATTTACGACTAAACGTACAACAAAACCATAATAGCACTAATATGTCAGATGAAGAAAATAAGTAGATATGTGATAATGCTAAAACCCATAGTAAATATGTACAATGCAAATTATTTATAAAGTCTTCTACTGCAACTATGATTTTCGGTCCTATTTATTAAGTACAATTTTTTAGTTTTGTCAACAAAGTAAGACAATTTGTTATAAAACGTAGATCATGAAAAAGAACAGTTTCAGGCGGTATGGACATGCGTGTCGTTTGATATTACTTCTTTGAAATGATAAAAATAGCTAATAGTGTATAAACACATCAATCACTTAAATCCTATGGAAATTACAAGGCATTTGTTTCCTGCTACAAATTGTAACCATAATTGCTTTTTACGTGTGATTTACTTCAGCATAACTGAATGCTGAACCAACAAATTTAGTCCAAATAGATCGCATATAATACAACTAGTATTGCAGTAGATTTCAATACTACTCATAATTAGCATTTGTATCATCCTTATTGTATTAACAATCATTTATGAACTACCTCATAAAAAAGCTGACGACGCTTTCCATATAGTACTGCGATAGCAGAAGGTCTAACATATAACTTGCTTGGTATTCCACCACACAATTAGAATCAAATAAATTATGCAATAAACTTAGAAAATCGTATGTGCTATAATTATTATAGATCGTTAAAAAAAAGTTTTCTGTAGAGAATCAAATATAATCGTGGTATTTATCGTCTGGCTGCTAGCTGTTTGAATGCCTACTTCGCTGCTAAAATATTTGGCGATCAATTACTGTTAATTTAATATTAACACAATGATAACGCCAAATATTACTATCATTATCCGTTTAGCTTAATTTCATATATGTCATTCCTATCATATGACTTTTTATATTTGGTATTCGCTTACAAGTCGATTTTTAATCGAAGCGATGAGTAATCTTTGAATAGACAACTAGAAAAAGTGACTTTTATACATTTTCCTTACAGATTAGGTTTCCTCTTTATATATGTATATGGATGTGAAATTATATGTACATTTAACTTCAATCAAATAATATTTATCTATAATTAGTTACGTTTGCTGCATCCTGCAACCTCTTACATCTCTTTCTGCTAAAACTGTACTTATTGTTTGATATAAGCCTCAATGAGCACTTAGCCACATTCACCATCGTCGTTAATAATATATTTTTGATGTTTTCATAGTTTAGTCTAAAATGCTATTACTGCTAAGTTTGCGAGAGACTTGTTCATTATTCAATTGTTGTTGTGTAGTGGTGCTTCTCTATGAAACCGCTGTGCTTCTGTTGGTAGCGATTTTTTTCACACATAGCCATTCCATTGCCAATTATAAGTTTTTTATGTATTTTCTTTGTATTTTATGCATCAACTAACCAAATCCACATAGCTACCACCAGCATCCTGTGATCGCTTGCAACAACAATGGAGGCAATTAGTATTAAATGTACATTCACCTAATCTCCTATAAGTATCATTTTTCTGGCGGATTCTCCGGCAGCGTAGGCGATTCGTAGTCTAGAATGTACGGCGTTTGTGTAATGTCTTCAACACTTTGCGCATTGCAATCAACACTGGAATGCCCCAAACTACCGCAATTACAGCAATTCAAATTTCGGGGCGCCTGTTGAGGTATACTGGAAATATAAATGGGAGCATAGTTGTACATCATTTCGTTTGGAGGAATTTGGAACGAATTAGGAAAGGCAGGACGAAAAGGATAGCCGGCTATTTGATACCTTGGAAAATTGTTATAAGGCACGGTACTGAATGGCGGCTGGTGTTCGCTGGGCGGTGCTATAAACGCAGGCGGCGGCAGCCCGTTGACTCGAGCTTTGCTGTCTTGAGAGGGCGGAGGTGGTAGCGACTGCTGCTGCGACATTGGTGGTAATTGCTGGCTCCCTCGACCTGGACCATGCGGTGTAACAGACGGAGTTACCGATGGCGTTTCCGTGGGTGACTGATTACGACTGCTACAGCTCGACGACGTCGAATTTGTACAATGCATCGACACTATAGATGCCGGCGGTTTGTCGCTATCAATTTTCAAATTCGCTAAGTGTTCATGTGGCATGTACGGAACTTTAGTCCGCAAACCATTCTTAATCAGTTGTTCATTTGGCCATGATACTTCACGGGGTTTTTCATCTGATATGAAGTGGCTCTAAAATATTTTACATTAGAACATATATTTGCAGTCAAATACAAGAATGTTATACGAAGCAAATTGCTAATACCAATCATCATACTACAACAGAATAATATACAAACCTCATCTTCGCTGGCTTTGATAACTATATCCGAAGGCGAGCTATACCCAAGTTGCGGACTTGGTCCTAACGCAGGAGACACTACGTTCGTATCTAAATGCACTATTGGTGCCGTTTGCACTGGCTCACATCCAATGAGCTGCAATGGATGCATAGATTGACTTATACAAGCAGGTGCTAGCGGTCGCAATGATTGATGTGGAGACAGAGCTCGACTATGCGGAGGAGACGCTGCCTGGCTGACTAGAGACGTTGTTGATTGAGCAGTAAAAGGACGTACCTGATGAAACAGATTTTAAATTGATACCAGTACAATTCATATTACAGAAAACACCACTTACTTCTGGCGGTCCAACAACTGTTGCATTTGGAGGAAAGGCGGGTGCCCTAGCCAACAGTAAATTTTGTGATATCGCTGGCGGTAGCCCTGGTGGCGGAAAATGTTGAGCGGACAAAGAGTCGCCTCCTGGCATCACTGAAGAAGTCTTTACTGGTACACTAACTGGTAAATTAACATCAATGTGACTCTATAACAAAGACCAATAATTAGGCACAAATTTTTCAACTATTGAATATCAGACTTACAGATATATTTCTCGACGACGTATGAACATTTGGAAGAGCATCCTGTGCTTGGTTCCTGACTGGAAACGCGTTGTAGTATGTGATCAAGTTGTTTAGTGCCCGATGGAAGTAATCCTTCTGTTCAAACGTAAACGCAGGATGATACTGGCCTATCGTATACAACAATAAGAGTTCACTTATAGCATTCGGTAACGAACTGTCTTCCTTGTTTGCCACTTTCACCACTTGTTCAATGGGATCGGTAGTCCGAAACAATGTCCTATAATACCAATTCGCACAAGAGCAGTTCCGTGCCGTTAGCACTGACATATAAATCACAGCCCGATGCCGAGTTGTCTCGTCAGTGAGACCGACCTGCATTGTGGGATCCTTGGCAAGGCGCTCCACATCGTTGGCGATGATGCTAGGACCTCGCAGCTCCTGATAAGTGTGCTTGCCAATCTCTTCAATGCAGCTACCGAGAAAGCGAATCTCGAACGGTATGCACATGTTTAATAACTCATACATCACATCTATCCGTTTATAACTTTCTAAGTCTTTAAACCATAGTAAAACATCCTCTTTACCCAGCATTTCCAGAAACCATTGATATTGCTATTCCCAATTCTGAGAAAGAAAAAAAGAATTAATAACTGTTTAACTATTTGCTAGCTGGTTGAATACTTTGACTGTTAACCAACCATGACTGACTAGCAATCACCATTGATATATTATCATCAAATAGCTGAATGTTCAATATACACTTGCTAACTAGCTTCACCAATGTATTAAATTATGCACAAGACCTCATAAAGTGAAATGAAGTAAAATAGCAATTGTAAACATAAATTTGCTAATTTTTACAATTAATTTATTACTGGTCTTATTCTTTTCATTTTACTATGAGACTTCTGCAATCAAATTAGATAAACAAACGTTACATGCACCTGAAATTCCAAACCTTGTTAACCGCACAACACAGCGATAAATCCAATTAGAAACTAATCTAAAATACAGAAGGAGGAAGCATAATCTAGAGTAAACGCAACAAAAGGTTCAAGTGACATAACCTAACACTTACATGCCATTCATACAAGCCCATCCATAAACGCTATTCGATTTGCATTAACAAATCACATATTCATCTCATTCATTATTGCAAGAGAGCACTACACCAAACATGAATATCACTTGTGATTGAATCGTAATCGGTACATTCGTCTAATCCGGCTGCTTCACAATACGGCTCTGAAATATAGTATTGTCACAATGCTGTGCGGCACTCACATTGGCAAAATATAATTTTTTAGCTCGGAAAGTTGCTGCTTCTTTACACGGTTAGTTTGGCCTGTGTACGCAATTTACGCTACTGCTCCCAAATGTTGTTCTAATGAGCAAACTCAATAAAATAGAGCAACTACTCGTAGCCACAAAGCGTACATAACACATCCATGCACTACGAGAGAACGGCTCGAAACTTCCGGCCCTGATACGTGCCCGTCGCGTTTCGTTCTCTGAACAACACACACCGTGTTTGTTCGTACAGTAGCAAAAATTGCGATGCAATGTGAATGAAAAATCTGAGCGAAATGCAGTATGCACCTGGATGACCACCTAGGATGGCAACCAATTGGATCTGTTATACAATGAGCAGTAGTAATCAAGCAGATTTACACCATGCATTCACACTTTGTTGATATCAATCCACAAGAATGTTTCACCTGACGATTCCGCAAGAAAAGAATTCCTTAACGCACTCCTTTCCGCATTCACTAAATATAAAACACGGTGGCGGTTACTAGATGAGCTCGCAACCCTCGTTGGCACTGATGGCGGCAGGCACGTTTTCGTCTTGCGAATTCCTCTGAGTCGAAGAATGGAGCGCGTTACATGAATGTCCAGACTGCAGTTCGGGGAAACACAACGCACTTCAATATAAACCGAACAATAGACTCAACGCCAATGCGAATTGGAATTACGCGGTCTCGTACGTAGCGATGCACCTACACTCTTCGCTTATCAAACATATGATGGCTTCGTTCGCTACCGCCACTGCATTCGTGGAGTGTGCTAGGAGAACAAGTTGTGCAGTGAGTTCGTGAACACTCCGAATATGATTTCTCGCTATCTTTATTCGTTGTAATCTATACGGCTTGGCGTTTTCAGTTTAGATTAACTTACTGGTTGTCTTGCTTCTGTCACTTGGTTACTGAAATGGCGTTATTTACACCACTAGTCACAGCTTATTCATTCTTCACTCGTCTCCACAACGGATATATAATTGTACCATATTTCACGAAAGTAGTGTTAAGAATCTTAATATTTGATTGAAAAATGTAGACTATTTTAATTGAACCTGAAACTGTTTTCTGGAATTTGACAGGACCGAACCGAAAAAGCACGACCAACGTGCGCAGCCGGTCCGTCAAACGTCAGCTATCCAGCGCTAAATTCAAACTATTTAAATTTTAGCACACTAAATTCTCATTTCTCACTACAATAGTTATTAGGACGGACACCAAAGAAATGACCTGTATGGAAAAGCAAATATAATGTAAATTTTCTAATGCAATTTCAAAGTCAGTTACATGTTTATGTTAATCAAAATTACGATGAACTAAACATTTTAATATGTGAATAAAGCAACTTCATTATGTTGATATAAATTTAAGGGAAACCATCATCATCTTCTTCAGCCATTTCTTTGGCCAGTTCCAGGTCTTGCTGTTCACGCTCACGACGTTCCTCTGCAGACTCCAACTCTTTGCCATACGCCTTCGGCGGATAACGCATCGCCTTAACGCTCTGATTATGCAAGTCTAAGCAAAATGAGATACGTTGATGGAAAGCAGCTTGCGGCTCTTTCGTACAATAAATATCTGTGCTCTCCTTGCTCCTCATAAAACCACCATCAGGATCCAAAGTGGCTTCAATGACACCGTCGCGAATCGCTTTAGCAACAATGAATTCCGCGTCCTCAGCTGAATCTAAGCCTAGTTTCTTAGCAATATCCTGCGGAGAAATTCTTGAATACGATAGGCCAATACTCCTAATAGCAGTCTTTATGACGTTATGTCTCAGACGCAGAATAAGAGTAAAAGTATGATCTTGTCTGAATTGAGGGCTGAAATTTTCAAGAACTTCACTGAAACGTTGTAAGTTACCCATGCGCACAGCCTGTGTGAGTTGGAAGTATGGGGCCAATGATCTTCTCATTGATGCCTGCCTGAATATTTGACGTTCAGGAATATCTCCTAAAAGCAATTCAACCACAATCAGAAATTTTTGCACAGTCTGACGGAAGCCAACTGCCGCATTCTGCGGAGCTTTACGCATTGCTTGAACTAGATGTTTATGAGCTAAACTGTACTCCAGTCTAGCTGCCTTGATTCTTCCAAGATAGTAGAGGAAACGCGCCCATTCATTGTTGCTGGCTGTTTCTGGGAACACACATTTGCTAACCAACTTATCAGCTTGATCATAAAGGTAGTAGTGCAGATAATTACGAAGAAGGCAGTTGATGATTACTGCCTGCCCCTCAAAATCATTTCGTAGTGTGGCTGTTCTCAGACGGCCATGCAAAAAGGCCCTAATAGTATCTAACTTGTTAAGGAGCTCAGCAACTCTAGAGTGATAGAAATAGCACTTAGCTGCAACATGATCCAAGGTTCTTCTATTTTGTGAACTAATCTTGCCCATTAATGCATCAGAACATTTCCATCCCAGCTCAAGCTTGCTGGTGTCAATCAATCTTACTAAGATTAATAAGTGTATGTATGCATCCACCTCAGGAATGGGTGTTTTCACTGCAGAACGTACTCTAGTTGTTGGTTCAGGCTCAGTACCATTTGTAGCCTCCTCCACATACTGCAGAAGTGCATCGCGTTCATTGACTGGATATATCTGGCAAATGATGTTCCTCAGCACAATACCATTGAGCTTTCTTCTGGTGGCTGGCAAACCACGCAATACTCGTAAAATAAAGCGGCTTTCCTTATTTGCAAGAGCCTTCTCAATCTGTCTGGCATGCTCACGAATTTCTTGGGTGCTTTGCACGTCTGTATCTTTTTTCACTTCAGCGTTATCGGAGCCGGATGGACTGTCTGCGTTCTTCATCTCGACATCCGCAAGTTCGGTAACCATTTTTACGGCTGATATAAAATATATTCACTAAAAACTGAAATACTTGTTTTGGAGCGGACGTTTTGTTACACGCTGTCAAAATGTATTTTGCCGAGTAATGTCTTTCATAAGTTTTTGACCAGAGTTGTCAGAATTACTTTAGAAGATCGCAGTATGAGGGCGCCGCAGGTTGGTAAAAGAACCGCCAATTTTATTTGAAAATTGCTGACCCGAACTTTGGATCGTCTGATGCGATGGTGTAGTTTTTCGTAAATACTTGTTTTTCTAGGCGTTGTATTATACTTAATTAATTTTACTTCGAGTAGATGCACTTCATTGAAGTAGCTACCTTCCGATAAACGGTATTTTTTGTTGAATTATTGGGTGCAAGCGCAAATAAACTATCAAATTTGATCTCTATTAGATATATATATAGAAGAAGATTAATTACTGGACTAACTTTTAATTAAAACAATAATAATTTTCAGCAATATTCATGTGGAGCGCACTGACTGATATAATATTAATTAGTGTCCCGAATAAACGCAGTCTAATGAATGATAAATTTATTTTGAATATTAATTGAATAGATTAAATAATTATTTGGCAATGATAATGACAAATTTATTTGGCAAAAATAAATTGTTTGACAACGTCAAACCAAGAAATTCTCTGATTTAGTAACAACATGTTCGCTGGAGCATTTCAAAGTGGATTTATAACCATTTTTTATAGCGTTGGGTCATCCCCGCTAAGCATTTGGGATAAATCGGTACGTGTGTTGAATGTAAATTTAGTATATTATTTATTATAAATTCTTCAGGTGAAAAATGGACACATTAGACGCATTGTGGACGAAGAGGTGAAATCATTAGTTTTGGAAATTGCAGGAACTAATGTCGCAACCACTTATATTACATGTCCGATTAAACCGCGCGCTTCTCTTGGTATTAAAATGCCATTTCTTGTGATGGTCGTCAAGAATATGAAGAAATACTTCTCGTTTGAAATTCAAATCGTTGGTGAGTGCAAGTTGAAATAGTTCTCGACGCTCCTTCTGCATGCATATTGTCTTTCAGATGACAAAGAAATGCGTCGTCGCTTTCGAGTCTCCAATTTCCAATCGACGACTAAAGTTAGACCCTTCTGTACAACAATGCCGATCGGATTGAGCTCCGGCTGGAATCAGATTCAGTTTAATTTAGCCGACTTCACGCGGCGCGCTTATGGCGAGTTCTTCAATGATACTTATCGCTTCCGCGCACAATGATTCTAGCTGTCATGCTTGTAGGTACTGTTTACATGGAGACAATTCGCGTTCAAGTACATGCGAATGTCCGCATTCGTCGCATTTACTTTTCGGATCATTTGTACACGGAGGATGAATTGCCAAGCGAGTACAAGTTGTTTATGCCGCTCGAAAAGAAAGACAAAAAGAAAGCTAAGCCAAGTAAAGAGGTGGTCATCAAAGCTAAGCAATCTAAAGAAAAAATTGCGGAGCCTATAGTAGTTGAAGAACCAGAAGGACCGGTGGCTGCACCACCATCTCCAGCGGAACCAGCTCAGGACGAAAAGGCCGTGGAGGAAGAAGAAGAAGCTGCGGCTTCCATAGAGCCGGCTGCTGGAGATGTAGCAGATATCGGCGAAGTTGAAGAACAGGAGATTCCTGCTGAAGGTGAAGAAGCTATTGGTGAGAAGGAAGAGGAAGCCGTTGCAGAAACGGACGCTGAAGATGAGGCTAATGTTGTTGAAGGTGAAGAATCACCGGTAGCAGAAGAACCAGAAGTCGAAACTGAAGCTAATGAAGCCAATGAGGTGAATGAAGCAACTGAAGCAAATGAAGCTAATGAAGCAATTGAAGATGAAGAACAGTAATCAAATAATGCGTTATTGACATGATTTCTTTTATTTAATTCTATAATATATTTGCTGGTATATATAAATCTATTAAGTGCACTCGGATGACGATAATTTAATGATCAACGTGTTGTGATTCCACATATGGAAAATCTAAAATCAAAGCATTCTACCATCAGTTAAAGAGATTGTAAAACCTAAATATGTCTAAAACACCAATCTACCTTTTGGCAAGACCTTCTGCCTCCCCGGAGTTCGCGGGATGAGCTAGTATTTAAAATATAAAACTATTTTTTTATGATTTAATGGATGTCACACTCCCGTACATTGCATGTAGGTAATGTGGGTGGCCCTTAAGACACCCTCCCCAGGTCTAAATCCTCTTGCGGAACCACAAATTGGTATCTCAGCACAAGAAGGTGCTGGATCGTTGGTTCTCACCCGGTGATGGTCCTATCCACACGTTAATACCTGAAACAAGAATACTTCGTTAGTATAAAATAATACTAAAAGAACTACGATAACTACAAAGATCTAAAAAAGATAAACTTACTTGCAGGCCCATCGTTGAGTGCACAACTGCTGTCTCATGGAATTTCATCAGCAAAGGCGCTATCAGTCTATACCAGTTAAAGAGTTTGATTATAATTCGTCAAGTATTTATAGTCACAAGAAATGCAGTCAAATGTTAGCAAACTATTTTTATTTTTTAGTTACGATACCTACATAATCGCAAATTATACCCGTGCAACTCGGGTCCCTGGCAGAACTTAGCCATACGCCAATTTAATTTAAATAGTAAATTATCATTAAAATATTGGTCGTATGCCCACCCCCGCGACAAGGACGCGCCTGTCAGGAATTACCCAGGTGAAACTTTAGCACAATAATTTAGTTTCCCTGGGCCGGGTTAATGACTTTGTTTTTCATTTAGCTTCGAATGCGAAACAAAGTCAAAGGCGACCTGAAACAAAAGAAAACACAAATATATGATTAGTAACACTCCCGCTACACTAGTAGCCATGCCGCCCTGAAAAGGAAGTGCCGATTTAAGGGTAAGGATATGCCGACTGTGCCCAACCATCACACACATTATAATTAGAAGTTTCGTTAAGTATTTCATTAAAAACTCACGGTTTACTGAAGCCCTGTGGAGAGAAAGTTATAAACAATAAATGCCTGAAAGAGAACGTCGGTTGGCACACTCACAGTCAGCAAGGATAAAGGAACAGCCTAATACGAATGAGAGGGGACGCGGAGCTAATTGAAATCTAATCCTGTGAAAAAAGATATGGTTATTAATCAGTCACTCTTTCTCATGCTTTTTTTTCTGCACACATTCCATTCATACAAAAATAGCTAACGAGAGGGAGACATGGGGATAATTAGCCTACCTAAGTACATATCCAATGATGGGCATCGTCTATTCCGCGCGAGACGAGCAGTTTGGCACGTGCCGATCAGTTGTGACCTGAGGGTAGCTACGTCCAAACATATGTCTACCCACCACAGGCTCTCATCCGAGATTTAACACCAAAAATAAATACAACACAAATAATATCATTTCTGGAGGTTCTCCTCCTTGAATTTAAATCGTCCTTTACTCGCGGTTGAATAAATAATAACGATAAAACGATAACGCGCCCGACGACTTAGCGAACGATAAATAACGACTGGCTACAGTCCAGAACGGCACTATCCTTTCTGTAGCCACGACATAATAATATTGTGGTTGCTGCTGCATGTTGGTGGTATTGGAACGGATTCTTGGATTCCTGGACTTCTTTGCTTCTCCTCGGACATCTCTTCTTGATGGCATCTTCCCTCCTTCTGAGCAGCAACAGCAACTGGCAAGCTAAAAACACCCGATCGCGAAAAACTACTACTAAGTTGGTCTTAAGGACTCGCGTAAAAGTCAGAAAGACTTTGAACGTCTGTTGAGTCAGAAGGACTCTATATCGTTGGAGTCGGAAGGACTCTTGCGTAAGGTGATACTCACTAATTATTTTTCACAATTTGTGACACAATAAATTTTCTAAAGTTGCTCCACTATTACAGTTTGTAATAGTGGAGATTCCTCTTCGGCGAGCATTATTTGTGGGTCGGCACACAAGCAGTCGCCCCGCTGAGCGTCCCATCGTTGGCCCTCGCCGCATCTGGAACCCTCTGGATGGATGGATGTTGAAGTCGTCTGGAACCCTCCTCTGGATGGATGTCGACGTCATCTGGAACCCTCTGGATGGATGGATGTTGAAGTCATCTGGAACCCTCTGGATGGATGGATATCGAAGTCATCTGGAACCCTCTGGATGGATCGTTGGACGGATATACGGCCGCCTTTTTATGATATTCAGTCTCTCACGGCACTCGCGAAATTACAAAAATTGCCGAACGGAACCCGCACTCGAAATCTACGCGACCCGCACTCGGACTCTACACGCACTCGATAACTTTTTACGCGCACTTTACCGTACCCGCACTCGGTAATTTATCATTAACTGTTCATTCACATCCCCTGCAACACAAATAAATACAGCTAGGTATAATCAAATTCAAACATCTTCAAAGTCAAACTTACTTAAAAGTCCAACTGTTGTCTCATGGAATGGATTCCACTCTCTTGAAGAAGACGTTGCTCACTGCAATATGAAAACTTCGTTAGTACAAAATAATAAACAAAAAAAAAAATTACAATGATATAAATTTGGTACATTAAAATTCATAAAATTAATGTCAAACTTACTTGAAAGTTTGTAGTCCAGCACCCAACTGCTGTCTCGTGAAGTAGATTTCACCCTCTTGAAGAAGACGTTCCTTACTGGAATAAGAATTCTGTGTTAGTATATAATATTACACAACATGAAATTTATATATTTGCAAAGTCAAACTTACTTGAAAGTCCATCGTTGAGTGCCCAACTGCTGTCGTATGGAATGGACTCCTCCCTCTTGATGAAGATCCTTTTGATTTTGATGGACGTCGCACTCCCAGACATTTGTCACTGGAATAGAACCATCAGTGCTGCATGTTGGTAGTGTGAGTGGCCCTCACGACACCCTCCCCAGCTCTAAGTCTTCTTGCGACACAAGAAGGTGCTGGATCGCTGGTTCTTCCTGGGAGTTTTCCTAAACAAACT
This sequence comes from Aleochara curtula, assembly GCA_963978815.1. Taxonomy (NCBI): domain Eukaryota; kingdom Metazoa; phylum Arthropoda; class Insecta; order Coleoptera; family Staphylinidae; genus Aleochara; species Aleochara curtula. The sequence continues at coordinate 2,363,358 of OZ022219.1, forward strand.
TAGTCGAGATATGCATCAACCATACGTGAACTTAATCTGAATAAGTCAACTCAATATCCTATCCCTGCACAGTATCACATCGCTAGCGATTACCAAGCTTACAATCAACCAAGAAAAAAAGTAACTGGAAAAGTAAATAATTAAATAATAAATAATATTAAGGTTTTAGTATTCAATTATATTATGACTCTTTGCAAATAGTTAATATAAATCTAACTCAATTTGACTTTATATTGGTACATCAATTTACTGTTGCAGATCATTCTCACAAATCTCTCACACAGGCACTCAGTCAAATTCATACGCTGTAAAAGAAAATGTAATCACAGTAAACTGTGTAATTAAATCGAAGAGTTGCCTCTTGATTTATTAGATCTTGGAAGATCTAGAAGGAGTACATGAAGTACTCTTTGAATCGAACATTATTACTAATGTTTGATTTCATACAAAAGAAATTTAATCACAGAAAACTGTGAAACAAAATCGAAGAGTTTCCTCTCGATTTATTAGATCCCGAAGGACCTAGAAGTAGTATATCAAATACTATTTATATCTAGTACCGTCAGTGTTAGATTTATGCAAAAAGAAAATTAATCACAGCGAGCTGTGAAGTAAAATCGGAGAGTTGCCTCTCGATTTGTTAGATCCTTAAGGACCTAGAAGGAGTATATGAAATACTCTTTATATCTAACACTATTTCAAGTGTTAGATTTATTTAAAGAGGAAAATAGTCACAGATAACTGTGAAATAAAATCAGAGAGTTGACTCTCGATTTTTTAAATCCCGAAGGATCTAGAAGGAGTATGTGAAATACTCTTTGAATCAGACACTATTACTAGTGTTTGATTTATTCCGAATGAAAAATAGGCACAGCGAACTGTGAAGTAAAATCGGAGAGTTGCCTCTCGATTTAGAAGATCCCGTAAGATCTCGAAGTAGTATATAAAATACTATTTTTTCTAACACTGTTATAAGTACTAGATTTGTTAAAAGAAAATATTAATCACAGAAAACTGTGAAATAAAATCGAAGAGTTGCCTCTCGATTTATTAGATCCCGAAGGATCTAGAAGGAGTATGTGAAATACTCTTTGAATCGAACACTACTACTAGTGTTTGATTTGTTCCAAGTGAAAAATAGGCACAGCGAACTGTGAAGTAAAATCGGAGAGTTGCCTCTCGATTTATTAGATCCCGTAAGATCTTGAAGTAGTATATAAAATACTATTTTATCAAACACTTTTACAAGTGTTTGATTTCTTCAAAGAGAAAATTAATCACAGAAAACTGTGAAATAAAATCGAAGAGTTGCCTCTCGATTTATTAGGTCCCGAAGGACCTAGAAGTAGTATATGAATACTATTCATAGCTAACACTATTACAAGTGTTAGTTATCTTTAGAGAGAAAAATAATCATCAGCATCTGCAACAATACTTGATGACCGTTTTGGACTCAAATGTCTCTTTAACAAAAATTATAAGTCCTAATATAAAGAATACTAAATAACTAAAAATAAAAAGAAGTAATTAAAATGGTGGTGAAGAAAAGAAGTAAAATTAAGCAAAATAAAACAAATCAAAAAATTAATAAAATAAAATTTAAAAAGTGGGTAGCTACTTAATTCACGATTAATTGTAAGCTAGGCCTTCGCAAATAAGCAATAGTGTAAACAGGGACCTGAATACAAATTAACATAAACCGAAAAAGATTCACGTTAAGCAGATGAATATTCTACTAAAATTTCCTAATCTAAATATTAATTATATAAATTAATCTGTAACATGCAATTAACATGCAATTGAAATTACCACAATCACGGTCATCTCATCAAGCAAGACAGGCGAAGCATGCACTAAAAAAGAAAATGAAAAGGTACTCACGGTTTTCTCGATGACATCCCTCGGAAATTGGCTTCTGTCCCTGGTTATTGGCTGGACACATCTTGGATGGAAATCCCTCTGGATGGAACGTCTAATACTCGCGCACTCGATGAAACTATTTCGCGACCCGCACTCGTACTTTCCGCGCACAAACTGGTTTGGAGATCTGTGCTCCTTAATGTTTAAATTCTTTAGTTTATATTTTGGAGACCATTGAAAACGATCAACTGGCACTCCTTTAATCCCTTGCGGGAATGGTATATGTATTAGGTTTAATTGTATTGTAATAAAGGTGGAGTCCCTTGAAAACGATCAAGCGGTTACTCCTTTAAACACTGTTGGACGAAGACCTCCTGGTCACATCTTGGATGGCAAGTCACTCCTGCACTGGATCTTTACGCGCACTTAATTGTCAGTCCTTTCTGAAAGAAAGAAGGTTAGCAAGCTGAAAAAGAACAATAATATTAGCACAAAATAAAATATCCTGAAAAAGAAATCATTAATGTTTTAATTTTTAAGTTGGGAGATTTGTACTCCTTTATGTTTAAGTTTTATTTATTCTTTGGAGATCATTGAAAACGATCAAGAAGGTACTCCTTTAATCCCTTGCGGGAATGGTATATGTATTAGGTTTAATTGTATTGTATTAAAGATATAATCCACACTGATGGACAAAGTCTCCTGGCTTTGTTTAAAGTTTAGGAAGCAACTGAGCTCAGAACTTCACGACTAAGAGAGAGATTTTTAACTTGTAGAACTTTGAACACGACCAAAGAGGAAGAACCACAGCTGTATTTGGTATCTCACTTTCCCCCCACGGCTCAGTAACTAGGGGAAAATCTCAAAAGGCATAGAAGCCTAGCGACCCTTGTCTCAGATCGTCTTCCCGAACGAGTCGGGAAAAGTCAAATTGGAGCGCAACTGTCTCTCTAGTAACAATAGTTAGCAACAATATTCCTTAGAGAACTAGAACTACCTCCATCTAGGGGAGCAAAGGGTAGTTATGATTGACCGCCCCCCTATGAGTTGACTGGACCAATGCTCCACGCCCCGCCGGGAGCACACTGCGCACGCGAATACGATTCACCATTATAACTTTTCTGGCTACCGAAGCCGGACGCGAGTACCCCCCTAAACGGTATGGAATTGAAAAAGCGGAGAAACAACCGCCTACTGTTGAATTTAACCGCAAGACTTGGTTTTTCATTCAATAAATTTCCCAATTTACGTGAAATCACTCATTTATTTATTTTTGTGGTTTAAATATATCCTGTAATCAAAAGATGATAATAAATTCATTAGTGTTTGCTTTTTATACCCGTGCAAACAGCGGGTCCCTGACAGAACTTAGCCATACGCCAATTTAATTTAAATAGTAAATTATCATTAAAATATTGGTCGTATGCCCACCCCCGCGACAAGGACGCGCCTGGCAGGAATTACCCAGGTGAAACTTTAGCACAATAATTTAGTTTCCCAGGGCCGGGTTAATGACTTTGTTTTTCATTTAGCTTCGAATGCGAAACAAAGTCAAAGGCGACTTTGAGTCTATGGATGAGTGAGAAAACTGTAAGCTTTCCGTAGCAGTTAATATATTAACATTTTAACTTTAAATAACTCTGCAAATAATTTTTTTTATGATGAAAATTGCATCATATTAAAGAGCGTTAAATGATTAATAAATGTTGAAAATTTCAACTTGATATCTTAAAAAACAAAAAAGTTATAGGAGTTTAAAGTTTAAAAAAACAGTGCCACTGGTGTTACGCTCGCACTGCACCCGCGCAAATTCGCACCTGCTGCTACCGGCAACAGTAGGAATGCAAATATTATCGCGCTCTCTTGCTCCTGTAACATTGATTAGTAGAAAAAATTGCCGCAAATCCATGATGGCCGCTCTTATGGCCTTTACATGCATAGTAACCATGGCAACCAGCGCTGAGCAACAGAGGCCGTATATAGCGTTCTCTTTTCATTAATGCTCATTCGGTGATTTGTTCTTTGGTACTTATGAATGACACGTGTATCTTTAAATCGTTGTAACTATTGACACAATTGAGATAATTAAAAAATTTAAAAAGCATATAAATCTTGGATTCTTCCTTGATAAACTGACTCGTATTATTTTTAACTAATTAGTCTTAATACTACGGAGCGCCATAATGAATTACGGATATCCTAATGGTAGTAAATTAATGAAAATTATTGAAATAATTTTTGGTTTAAGTGCAAATTTGGATAAATACATACTTGTAGGGTAATTATATTAATTAGAAAAATTATAAAAAAATTCTATCTTTAATAGATTATGAGTAAATTAAAAGTTACAAAAATTATCAAGTTATTTAAAAAAATGTAATTGAAGGACTTCTAAAAGTTTTATAGCTTTGAAATTTTGTGTGGTGATGCACAGTTAGATGTTATATTTTATTCTGTTTAAGGTAAATTAATATATATAAGTGTTTTCTTGGAAAAAAATCTCAGAGTTGATGTATCAATATTCTGCATGCATAACTTACACCCTTATAATATCCGTTATTATTGATGAAAAATTTCTGGGTAACTGACATGCTTTAAAGAAATTAACGCACTTTCTGCGAATGAAAGAATTAATTATATAGTTCATATAGTTTTTTCGATATTAATAATAAAGTAAAGTCGTAGTTGCTATTATGCTACTGGTAATTACCACCACTAACACCCCTGCATTCAGTGTGCCAGCTGTATGTATCGTGGGGCAAGTCGGTTACACACCTGGATCTCGTGCTAGCAGCACGCAGCACACCAGGGCACACATTCGTCTAGGCAACAGGTGGCCTACTGAATTCTACGCCTGATACAGGTGCACCGTCTTAGCGAGAGATTTTCAAACGCGTATAGCTCTCAAAGTTATTAACCGATCTTAATGATTTAAAAAGCGTAATCATGTGCATTAGAGCTGCTATAATATTATGTCATCAATTATTTAATTGGTAAATTTTGTCACTCTAAATAATAACATTTAATGTTTAATTTCTCAAAAAATCATAAAAGTAATCTGAAAATTGCAATTTCTATTTTTTATGTAATAATATAATTAAATTATAATTATATACGTGCTCCTAGTTATTTTATGTTAATAGATCATTAAATTCCAGTAGATATATTAAAATTATTATCCGCGGGCTGTTAGCTTTAAATAAACAGTTTAACTAATAATATAAAAAAATTAAATATTCCTTCCTTCTTTGCTCAATCAGTTGATTGTAATTTAGTATTATTAATACCAGCACTACACTTTAAAAAGTAGAAGATTTGCTCATGTATTCCAGTGTCTCCTGTAATCAAAAGATGGTCAAACATTAATTGTCATTTGCTAGTTATACCCGTGCAAAGCGGGTCCCTGGCAGAACTTCGCCATACACCAATGTACTTTAAATAATAATAAAAAAATATTGGCTGTATGCCCACCCCCGCGACTAGGACGCGTCTGCCAGGAATTATCCTTCACTTTCCTGGTAGCTGCACGCCAGGTGCATGTGTGCATAACCGGCTTGTACTACTGACCTAGTAAGTGCTTCCAAGAATTGGGATTCCACGAAGCAACGGAATGTAACTGAATAATACACAACTAACCGAACGCTTGAAGCAAATGGCCATGAAGAACGAACCAATGCATAGAACAAGCAATTACCGTTTGACTGCTCCAACGCGTGCCAATATGAGAACTAGTTTAAACGAAGAATAACTGCAAATGTTCACGATAAGATTTGTTAAAATTCGCACAAACTAAATGTCACAGAATACATGACATTGTAAGCGAGCGACATATAATCAGCTTGTTGATTTATGAACACACTGTTTGTTCGCTTAGTTGCATATATGCGTGGGTGATGCCTATATTTCCCACGAAATTCAAACTGGCGGCATCATAGATGTTCAGTTTTCTTATTCTTCAAATATTCATTATATAGTAAATAGAAAATCATTGAGTAAACATTGTTATGACAGTTTATATCTTTTAAGCGCCTTAAAGTTTCTGTCCGTAAATCACAGATAATCAATGAGTATTTATTTAAATTTGTAAATAAATGGTGACTAAAATATCCGCAATCCGCTTAGTTGAATAGTCTGATGACTAGAACGCTTCTTGTTATATCCGCATGTAAAGTTTACGAATCAGCTGATGTTTTCATAAGATTTTAATTTCTATTCAATAACGTTGATTTGCTGGTTATACCCGTGCAATCAGCGGGTCCCTGACAGAACTTAGCCATACGCCAATTGACTTTAAATATTAAGATTAATTAATATATTGGCTGTATGCCCACCCCCGCGACAAGGACGCGTCTGCCAGGAATTACCCAGGTGAGACTATTATCAACATAAGTCTCCCTGGGCCGGGTTAATGACTTTGCTTTTCATTTACGTTTAAATGCGAAACAAAGTCAAAGGCAACCTGAAAAAAAAAGAAAACACAAATATATGATTAGTAACACTCCGCTACACGAGTAGCCATGCCGCCCTAAAAAGGAAGTGCCGATTTAAGGGTAAGGATATGCCGACTGTGCCCAACCATCATACACATTATAAATACACAAATTTCTTTAAATATTTCATTAAAGACTCACGGTTTACTGAAGCCCTGTGAAAAGAAAGTACAAATTATAAACAATAAATGCCTGAAAGAGAACGTCGGTTGGCACACTCACAGTCAGCATGGAAAAAGGTTGACCTAATACGAGTTTACGAACTAAGCGCACGCGACGCGGAGCTAATTTAAATCCTGAAAAAGAAGTACATGTTAATAAATATTCACTCATTCCATGCTACTAATATGATATCTCATCACACTTCATACACACACCATAGCTAACGATAAGGGCAATTGGGATAATTATCCTACCTAACCACATATCCAATGATGGGCTCGTTATTAACCGCGCGAAACGAGCGGGGAAGGCACGTGCCTGTTAGCTGTGACCTGGGGGTAGCTACACCCTAACAGACGTCTACCCACCACAGGCTCCCATCCGGGATTTAACACGATACATAAATATACAATGCATAGATACATAAAAATACATAAGATAAATCACGCGATTGGGCATTGAAAAATTAACTTGATAATTAAATGTTTAAAGCCCATATAAATTTAAGATATAAGTTATTCTAAAACGAAAACGCGCCCGACGACTTAGCGAACGATACATAACGAGTGGCCACAGTCCAGAACGGCACGATCCTTCCTCTGGCCACGACGGTAAAATAGCGCACGTTGGCTGTTGCTGCCGTTGGTATTGTCGAATTGTTGAAGCCTGGACTTTCTTCCTTCTTGATATCTGGACATCTCTATATGTTTGGACTTCCTTCTGGATTTTGGGCATCTCCTCGTATGTCATAGTTTTTCTCTTCCTTCTATTCTATTCTGGGCTCCTGGATTATTTGAATTATAAATCAGTTATATTCCTGGTCCTCTCAATTATTATTTTGTGAGTTTCGTCCTTCAAGACATCTGTTTTCTCACTTTTCACATTCACCTGTAAATAAAGTTTTTATTCATCAACTTAACAGTTGATGAATGCAGCAACAGCACCCTAAAATCCGCGATCGCGAAAAACCTACTATTCATTTAGTCTTAAGGACTCCGCGAAATGAGTCGGAAGGACTCTTTACATTTGGTCTTATGGACCATTACTTTGAGTCAAAACGACTCTACTTTATACTTGGTCTTATGGACCATTATTTTGAGTCAAAACGACTCTACTTTGTACTTGGTCTTATGGACCTTTTTTAAGAGTCGGAAGGACTCTGGCGCAATACACATATAATTAAACTTGTTTGATCACTACCACAGTTTGTGATAGCAATCGGCTAAAGGTGCCCCACTATTACAGTTTGTAATAGTGGAGATTCCACTTCGGCGAGCATTACTTGTGGGTCGGCACACAAGCAGTCGCCCCGCTGAGTGTCCCAACGCTGGCCCTCGCCGCATCTGGAACCCTCTGGACGGATGGCTGGAGATGTCATCTGGAACCCTTTGGATGAATGGCTGAAGATGTCATCTGGAACCCTCTGGATGGCTCGTTGGACGGTTTGACGACGGCCGCCTTTAAATATCAAGTCTCTCGCGGCACTCGCGAAATTACAAAAAAATGCCGGCCCGCACTCAAATAATTAAAAATGATTTTAAATGAAAGATTGAAGATCAATCGCGCACTCGAAACTACTCTACGCGCACTCGATCGCACTTTTCCCGGCTCGCGCACCTAAAACAGACAAAATAGATATTAGCATTTTAAAATAATTGGTTTTGAATTAAACTTACTTGACACTTTCAGGCCCGGCGCCCGACTGCTGCATCTTGGAATGGAATGGAACCAGCCTGGAAATGACATCTGAAACAAATACAATTCATTATTAAAATGTACAATAAATACAAAGTTATCAATTGAATGAGACTTACCTACGACTCCTGAAGACACAGCCCAACTGCTGCATCATGGAATGGAATGGGACCAGCCACCTGTAAAAACACGTTAATCTCTGAAACAAAAACAATGTGTTATTAACAAATGCAATATACCACAATGATATGTATAATACTTACATTATACCTACAAGCACCATGCCCAACTGCTGTCTGGAATGGACTGAGTCGCCTGGAATCCTCTGGGTGCCTCATGGATGATGCCCCTCTTGATAGACCAGACCATATCATTCGAATAGCGCCAAATGATAAAGAAAATACTTAAAAATTTAAATGTTTTGATGGACGTCGCACTCCCAGACATTGCATGTCGGTAGTGTGAGTGGCCCTCAAGACACCCTCCCCAGCTCTAAGTCCTCTTGCGGATTGAAATCTCGGCACAAGAAGGTGCTGGATCGTTGGTTCTTTCCCGATATTTTAAGCAAAACTAATATGAATGAAAATATGCAAATACATGAAATGTACAAATTCAGAGTAAGTCTACTTCTCACTGGCGATTAGCAAGCTTACAATTCACAAAGAATAAAAGCAACAGGGAAATGAAATCATAAAATAATAAATTAAATTAATGTTTTAGTACCAACTATAACATAACTCAGCCATTGACTCTTTCATCTAGCACTAAGTGCTAGATTAGTATATAATGAGAGTTGGTTACACAGATGCCTGTGCAATGCAGTTGATTTTGTTGATTTTCACCTGATAAATATAATGGGACGCAAGCAGAATTGCGTTTTCGAGAAATAGACCTCGTAAGGTCTAGTAGCAGTATTCAGAAATACTGTTTAATCTAACACGATTACTCGTGCTAGATTATTACAAAGAGATAATAAGAAAATAACAACTGACGCAAACAGAATTGCGTTTTCCAGAAATAGATCTCGAAAGATCCTGTAGAAGTATTAAAAAATACTTTTTAACTAACATCATGGTCGCATGTTAGAGTACTGCATAGAGATAACGTGAAAATCAACTTGGGGACGTTGCAATCAGAATTGCCTCTTCGAGTAATCGATCTCGAAAGATCTTTGAAATATAGTCATTTGGGTCTGAGTCACATCACAGCTAATACTAAAGAAATAAAAGTAAAAAATAATAATTATAACTGTGGTTAAATAAAATTAAGTTAAATGAAAATAAAATAAATTAAAAGATAAATGAAAATAAAAATTAAAAATTTGTTACTTAATTCTCCGTGAATTGTAAACTAGCTCTTCGCAAGTGAAGGGAATTTGAATGCCGAGTAAACTTAAACCGAAAAAGACACACCTGATGCAAATCTGAATATTTGACTAAATAAACTAATTAAGCTGAGCGCTATTTGAATGATTTTTTTAAGTGATCTGAAAGTATTATACGAAATTAGTACCAATTATACCAAATCGAAAGTTGTTAGTTTATCCCCATGGCAACTTAGCATGCACTAATATAGTAAATTAAAATGCACTCACGGTTTTGTCGAAGTCCTTGGTAACTGGGTCCTGGGTCCTTGGCTTCCGGCTTTTGGCTCCTGGTTCTTGAACGTCTTGGAAACTCCTGGTCCTTGAACATCTTGGATCGTCGAAACCTCCAGAATCTCTGGGTCATCATGGAATTGGCAAACATCGTTGGATTCTTCAGTTTAATTTTAAGACAATTTGTCTTTGCTACTCCAGTATGGATTTGCAATTGATGACTTGATTGTTGTCTTCGTCAATCGCATTTCTGCCTCAACCACAGTAATTTTGGTTGGGTTGACATATTGGTCGATCAGGAAACTGATGCCTAAAACATAAAAATTCAATTAACCAACAGTCTGATATGAAAACATTCTTATTATTTACCTTTTTCTTCTGATCGCTTTTTCCTCACTGGACTTAATACTTGCTCATCCAGTCGGAAGTTGATATCACTATCAGATGCTTTATTGTTGTTGCATCATTTAACTTCCATATGATATGTCATGCCATTCGAACATCAGATCTTTATGTACAAAACTAATCAAAATATACATATGCAAATTCAGAAAATGCATTCACTGTGAAGGCAACGTGATACCCAATTCCGGATCATTATTGTACCACTCAAAAAGTACATATAAAAACCCAACAAAGGTGCAAGCACGGGAGAAATCATAAAATAATAATTAAATTAATGAAAAATAATAATAAATTAAATTATTTTTTTGATGTGGCCTGTCCTCAAATTGGTATAGACCAATCACACCAATCTCAGGCACACATAGACGGGTGGCCACCCTTTGCAAAACACTCATACCTTCATTAAAGAAGTAATTAAAAAAGGCAAATAAAAACTTTAAATCGCACAAATCTATACCAATCTTCGGATGGCCACATTTGGATTTGAATCTTTGCTTAATTAAATAATAATAAAAAACAAAAGATACTAAGAAATAAAAAGAAATAATAAAAACGGGACTTAAAATCATAAATAAAATAAAATTAAAATAACTAAAAAATAAAGTAAAGTAAAATAAAATAAAAATAAAATTAAAATAAACTAAAAGAGAACTAAAATAAAATAATTGTTTGCACTTGCACCCTCGCAGAGTAGATACACGCACCCCCCAAATGGCAAATAGTGCAAAAGGGAACTAAGCACAAATTACCAAAAGCGCAGTAAATATCATTTTCCGTCTCCACATACATATATCCAAATTAGCCTGAGGAATTTCATAAAGTTAAAGTTAAGTGATCTGGGCTGTTGGCCGACCCAATGTTTTGCATGCTCTTTGGCAAGTAGTAATTATTATTCGAATGGCTATATTTTTTTATGATGTTCATCTAAAACAGATAAAATAGTCAAAATTAAAATTTATGTTTTTAAAACTAGAAATTGATCAGTGAATATCATTAATTTATTGATGTTTTGCCGAATAAATTTTATGCTTGCTTATGATAGTTGAAAGTTTTAAATAATTTTGATAAGTGAATTTAATTCGTTTTAGGATGAGGCGCAAAGATAATATTTTCGTTCCCCGAAATAACCAGTCTGATCAAATTCAAATAAACTGATTATTTTGATACCACCACCAATTTGCATGCAGTAATCAAAAAAGCACTCACGGTTTTTATCGATGAACATCACTTCAATTGGCTTCTGGATTGTTGTGGTCCAGTGCTTCAATTCCTCGATTGATTCCTCGACAATCGGCTTTTAGATTCCTGGAGCAAGACATATCGATGAGCACTTCAAGATGACCGTGAAGAATAACGATCACTTGGCATGAAGAAATACCTAAAAAATATACGCAACAAATTAGTTTACAAAATCGTCAGCAGTTAATTTAAAATAATGAAAAAATTAAATGTTACTCACATTTTGGCACAGTATTTCTTCGACAATTCGGTTTGTTAATTTGGCTCCAACTTTGATCAGCTTCTTGTATTTGCTCACTCTTTAGTTTAGTTCTGAACTAATGAGTTTTTGGCTTCGTCGCTCCAGTAAGTAGTTGCAATTGATGACTTGATGTAAATATTCAATTTTTGTGTTCGTCAATCGCATCATTGTCCCAACCACAGTAATATTGGTTGGTTGGGTTGACAAATCACCTAAAATATTAACAAAAACATTAGTAAATTCCAGTTACAATTCTTAAATATTTAAAGTATTACCTCATAGCTTCGTGAATTGGAAATTACCACTTAATTATATCATTTTTCAGTGGATCTCTTCAAAATAATGTCGACTTCTTGTACCGTTCCTTGCAAACCTCAATAAATTTGTTTGGCTCAATAGGTGTTCTAAAAAATATGAATAACATTAATTAATTGAATCAATTGACAAGTTTGAAATAATACCTAGAGTTGTGTCTTGATGTAATTGACGACTTGATAATAGCATTCTTCGGTTGTCGTCTTTAGCTGAAAGTCTTCAACTTTGTTTTCATCTTTAGAATGACATTATTTTGATTAGGGCAATCTTTCTGCCAGAAAATCAATTTTCAGTGGATGTCTTCAAAATTATGACGTCTTCGTGTACTCTCCCTTGCAACCTCATTAGTGTTATTTCGCTCAATAGGTGATCTAAAAAATATTAACAACATTAACTAATTGAATCAATTGACAAGTTTCAAATAATACCTAGAGTTTTGTGTTGATGTAATTGACGACTTGATAATAGCATTCTTCTGTTGTCGTCTTTAGCTGAAAGTCTTCAACTTTGTTTTCATCTCTAGAATCACATTAATTTGATTAGGGCAATCTTTCTGCTGGAAAATCATTTTTCAGTGGAATGATTTTTCAGTTTCAGTGGTATTCAAAATTATGGCGTCTTTCTGTACTGTCCCTTGCAACCTCATTAGTGTTATTCCGCTCAATAGGTGATCTAAAAATATTAATAACATTAACTAATTGAATCAATGGACAAGTTTGAAATAATACCTAGAGTTTTGTGTTGATATAATTGACGACTTGATAATAGCATTCTTGAGTTGTCATCTTTAGCTGAGAGTCTTCAACTTTGTTTTCACCTCTAGAATCGCATTATTTTGATTTGGACGATCTTTCTACTAGAAATTATAAGAAAAGTTAGTCAGATGCAAAAAGTAAATAAAACGAGTATCTCATACCTTAGTACTTTTGACGACTTGATGATACGAATCTTCAGTGGATGAGTTAATGACAATTTCAAAATCAATGTTTACTTGATCTTTTTCCACTGTTTGTGCTGTGCCTCTATCTCGCCTGTGACTCCTCAGAGTTGCTTTTCGCTCCGGAGTGGAGGACATCATCCGTACAACCCCAACGCCCAAATAATTTAAAGAATAATAAAAGATTCAAAACTACTTATAATGAACAACAATTCAATAAAGCAAAACTAATGTTGATCGAAATATGTAAATACAAAAAATGCATTTATTCTGAGCAAGCCAACTTAATAGCCTATCCCGGATCAGTATCGCATCACCGGCAAAAAGCAAGCTTACAATCCACAAAGAACCAGAGTGACGGGGAAATGAAATCATAAAATAATAAATTAAATGAAGGTTTCATTATTCAACTATCACATGATTCATTGTAATCAACATGAATTTTAATTATACTCTAATACTGGCTCAGCTCCTTATTGTTACAGATCATTCGCAACCTCACACACGCATTCGGGTGGCCACCCTTCATTCATACTATCAAACCTCAATAAATAAATAAATCAAAAATCATCATCAACATCTGTAACAATAATTCAAATCACCATGGACACATTTGTCTCTTTTATTAAATTGGACCTATTTGTCTCTTTTTCAAAAAATGAATCATATTATAGCGAACAATAAATAACTAAAAATAATAAATAATAATTAAAATTGTGGATAAAATAATATGTAAATTAAAGCAAAATAATATAAATCATAAAAGTAAATAAAAAAAGGTAAAAAAAAGTTGTCACTTAATTCTCTGTGAGTTGTAAACTAGCCCTTCGCAAAGCAACAGATAGTGCAAAAGGGGACCGACTACAAATTAACTTAGAACACAACAAACACATTTTATGCATCCACATATTCGACCAAAATTAGCGTATCTAATTAATAATGATTTGAATGTGAGTAAAATATCTGAGCGTAGGGCAATTCGAATGGCTTGGTTGCATTAATCTGAAATTATTACTTTAAATTAAAATCCAATATAACAATTCATAACACGGATTGCTGCTGCGCGCTTAAATACCGAACCGCACAAAACAAATACGAAATAGAATTGCACTAAAGTTCAACAAAGTCCGTGGGTGTATAATAATATTAAAAGATAATCAGTAATTTGTTCTATCAATACCCCATAATACACTAACTAGTTCTAGTTGCAATAAATTTAACCAAAACGCATGCTAAACTTATTCAAAGTCTTTTAAATTGAACAGCTGACTAAAGCAACGTGATAGAGTATTTGTCATAGGCACGAACTGAGGTTACATTTGGTTTCTCGGAGAAAACAAGTCAGGTAGACTTGCAACAATTTGTTCTCTCTCGCACTCAAAGAAAACGAACAAAATTTTTGAGAGTTAAAATTGTCGTCCAGGTACTGTAACTTTTCGGGGTTATCGTATTGGATTCTGATAGCGCAGAACAACCCGTATTGAAAAAACCCTGGCGTGCGTGCGCGTTCGAAGTCGGCTGAAACTTGTCGGATCTCGTCGCGTTTAACCCTGCACCTCATGGCAAATTTGCATGCACTAATAGAGAAAATTAAAGGGTACTCACGGTTTTGACGATCAATTCTTCCGTAGTTGGCTCCTGGTTGATGAGGGAGACTTCGGTGTGTCGATTGATCCTTGTTGAGCGAAGGAAATCGTTGATAATGTCGAGTTCGTTGAGCACTTATGTTTAATTTGATTTAACACTTTGATCGTTTGTAGAATTAACACAGATTGATGTTTCTGTAGTCGCACTTATTGTTTTAATTGTCACTTGGTTTATTAGCACTTAATTTATTAACCCGGCACAGCACAATTTTTAGCAGACACTCCGCGAGCAACGCACACTCAGGCAACGCACGAGATACTGAAGCTCAGCGCAGGCAGTGCCGGCCAGGCCAGGCACGTATGCGCGAGCGCAAGTGCCTTATGCGCGAGCGGAACTGCATCGCGATGTGCCGAGTACTTAAACAATAGGAATGAGAGAGAAATATACAGATTTGGCACATTTCGACCGCTATCATGCATTGCAAATTGAATAGATAAGAATGCTGCGTACAGTAGTATAAGAAGGAATTGGCTACTCACTAAATCACAAGTGTTACATTTTAAATATTATTTTTATTACATTTTATTACATTTTAAATATTACATATTAAATCATCTAATATTATTTGATATCCTTCCAATGATTGATGACTGTTGTCTAATCAAGGCGATTCGAAATGTTGACCTACGTAATTTGCAAGTTATACCCGTGCAAAGCGGGTCCCTGGCAGAACTTCGCCATACGCCAATTGAATTTAATTAATGCATAATAATTGAAATATTGGCTGTATGCCCACCCCCGCGACAAGGACGCGCCTGCCAGGAATTACCCAGGTGAAACTTTAGCATATTAATTTAGTTTCCCTGGGCCGGGTTAATGACGTTGTTTTTCATTCAGGTTCGAATGCGAAACAAAGTCAAAGGCGACCTGAAACTAAAAAAAACACAAATATATGATTAGTAACACTCCGCTACACGAGTAGCCATATTGCCCAAAACTGGAAACGAAGATAATTTATTAGGTCCATGGATTCCTCTCCATTGAAGACGTTGCTCACTGTAATGAAAATTCTTTATTAATATATGGTATTGCGCAACATAAAATTCAAATTTGTTCAAAATCGAACTTACTTGAAGGTTCACGGTTGAGTGCTCAACTGCTGTCGCATGGAATGGATCCCTCTTGAAGATGATGAGTTTGGAGACTCTGCTCCGTTAGGTTTAAACGCGGTGATTTATATAGTTGGAGAATCTTGAATACGATCAAGAGGACTCCTTTACCGTGAGTGAAATTTCTTTTTAAGTTTATTCGCGATTTATAGGTGGAGGGCTCTTGAATATGATCAAGATTACTCCTTTAAGTCGGGAATATAAGCCACTGCCAATATTATTTAGGGAGAAAAGTCTAGAATGCAATTACTATTGCGAAAGGATGACATGAATTGTCAATATCATTTTAATTAAATTTTAATTAATATCATATTCGCGTGTTAATAAGACTAATTAGTTAAAAATAATACGAGTCAGTTTGTCAGCGAAGAATCCAAGATTCATATGCTTTTTAAATTTTTAAATTATCTCAATTGTGTCAATAGTTACAACGATTTAAAGATACACGTGTTTTTCCATTAATGAGTACGAAAGAACAAATCTCTGAATGAGCATCAATTGAAAGAGAACGCTATATACGCCCTGTGTTGCTATGCATGTAAAGGCCATAAGAGCGGCCATCATGGATTTGCGGCAACAGGAGCAAAAGAGCGCGATAATATTTGCATTGCTACTGTTGCCGGTAGCAGCAGGTGCGAATTTGCGCGGGTGCATTGCGAGTGTTACACCAGTGGCACTGTTTTTTTAAAAACTTTAAACTCTTATAACTATTTTGTTTTTTAAGATATCAAGTTGAAATTTTCAGCATTTATTGATAATTTAGCGCTCTTTAATATGATGTAATTTTCATCATTAAAAAATATTTATTTGCAGGGTTATTTAAAGTTGAAAAGTTTTATATTAATTGCTACGAACAGCTTAGAGTTTTCGGTTTTTAAATAACAAATAGCATCGTTAAAACTTCTCCAGATGGCTAAGATGACTTCTCCGAGGTCCTCTAAGGCCATCTGCATCTTTGGTTAGCTCCCCCACTATTATTAAATTATTTATTTATATTTTGAGGCGCCCCCTGGCCGAAATCCTAAAAAAAACGGGCGGGGGCGCAGGACGAAACCCGTTTTTCTTCACTCACACACTCTCATTCATGCTGAGAGAGTGAATGAATAGCGCCCATGCAATGCCACCTTCACTTATTCTCTCAGCAGCACTCACACAGCAACCAAACTTGATCAAGACTCAAATTAAGTAATGAAAATGAAACGCGAATGTATATTTATTTTAGTTAATGTGTCAACAGCTAGGAAAATACCAAATGAGCAATTACAAGACTTTCGGTGCACCAGCAGGATGAAGATCAAATGGGGAGCACTTAGCTCGGGATGCAGCACGTTTGCACCACAGTTTTGATGACCAGGAAACCCACCGGGCCAGTCGCATAGCAAGTCCTGATCGTTGACCATGAATACGGTAAAGATAATTAGTGGGGGGCGAGCTGACCGAATTGCCAAGGACGAAAGAAAGAAGCCTCCCTTCTCACATACTGCAAGGGGTTGTCCGCTTTGAAACTTGATCTCGTTAGAGAATTAATTAAAACCTCAATTAGCAGTGGTCCAGCCTTAAACCAAGATCGTAGCTTGATAAGTCTGATATGGCTTAGCTTGATATGACTTTTTTATAAATTAAACTTTAAATGCTATAATTCGGAGTTAAAAACAGTTGTAATCGGAAAACTGATTACACAGTATTGAAGCGGCTCTAATATCGATGAACATCGTTTTTAAATCACATAAATCGGTTGTTAACTTTAAAAGTTATAGCGATTTGAAAAATAATTAAACATGTACTCAGGTTAAAGCGCAATTTAAAGGGCCGCGCGCATGGGGATTCCAGGGGATTCCGTTTAAATGCTACTGTCTACATTGGAATGCGGCAGTCAGGTGATCAGCTGTTCATAAGTAGGTCAAACATGCATGAGTGCGTGAGTCACTAGCGCAAGTGTAAGCTGATGGAATGCAGTCTGTATAACAGATTAAATTCAAAAAATTTACATGTAAAATGTTTTATTATTACTAAAGTCCTGTTAAATTTTTATAATCTGTTGATTAATTCATTTTAATTGATTTAATTCAACCTTAAAGTGTGGCAACAATTGATCAGCATGCCCCCGATGGTAAGTGTGGAAACTTAATAAGCTCCTTCTATTTAACCACAAATCTCAAGTATGTGGGTTTGCGTTTGTTTTTATCCATGAATACATAAATTAAAAGTGAATTGTATTAATTAGCAATGTCACATTCGACGATAAGTACCAATGGGGGATACAGAGTGTGTGAACTTATGACCAGAGAATTTGTCTGATAATTTTGAAAGCCTGAACTCCTGCATAAGCGATGTGGATACCTTGAACATTACGAGCACTGATGATGGTTCAGAAGTGCTAAATGCTTATACAAATGAGGATGATGTTAGTATACAATCCTAGGACGATGACAACACAAGCAACGAAGAGTGACTGACCAAGAAGAAGCACATATTTACAAAGAGCTTAGCTGGGAAACTAATCTACTCCAGATACATAGCTTTCCTCTTTCTATTTGTGCTTGAAGCATACTTAAACATATTGGTATTTTAGATATGGCAATGAGAACAAATTGGCAACGTTATTTGGAGTAATGCAAGCAATAGATCAGAATGACACCATCCAATCAGTAGATGCTTCCCAGGGAAAAACAGTGCTACAAATGAATTAAAAATTATTGATTTTATTGTCTTCAGGGTTGGGAAATGGATCTAATGCAATGCAGGATTATCATGAATCTCAAACTACTGATATTGGCAGTATTATTACTATATCAAATGAAGATAGTGAACTTATGGAAGTTCTGTCTGATCCGCCCGACAAATCTAAGGAACAAATTGATGATGACGAAGTCATTATATATATCTGTGAGCATGGTGGTAATTGTTCAATCAGAATTGCTAATATTAAGCAAAGAATACCGTACTTGTTACCATTGATACACACAAAAAGCTGTGGAGATTGTAAAGCAAAAAACTGTTAGTAATCGTTGCGAGGATTTTAATTGTTGTTTAAGGGCATAATTTGTTATTATATGTAGTTAAATAGATGTATTGAATCAAATGTGGTGTGAGTTGTTATTATGTACCTAATATCCCTCTTTAAAGACCTAATACATAAAACAATTTGTATGTTTACTACAAAGGCAGTTGTTTAGCATCCTTGGCGATAATTTATAGTGTAAATACAACCTTTATATCCTTCCCAAAATGCAACGTAGAGCACTCTATAGCCTAATGGAATAGTTAATTTAAATTTTAAGATTTGAATTTGAGACTATAAGGGGTAGATTAAATTTGCTCACAGCAACAACACTCCATAGCCTAGCGGTATAGTCTATGAGAGTGATCTGAGTGTCTCTGGTTCAAACCCGGAGAACTCCAATTCAATTTTGAGTTTTCAATTCAAAATGAGACTATAAGGGGAAGATCCAATTTACCGAGAGCAATAACACTCCATAGCCTAGCGGTATAGTCTGTGAGAGTGATCTGAGTGTCTCTGGTTCAAACCCGGAGAATTAAAATTCAATTTTAAGTTTTCAATTCAATTTGAAACTATAAGGGGAAGATCAAATTTCGCCAGAGCAACAACGCTCCATAGCCTAGCGGTATAGTCTATGAGAGTGATCTGGGTGTCTCCGGTTCAAACCAGGAGAACTCCAATTCAATTTTAAGTTTTCAATTCATTTTGAGACTATAAGGGGAAGATCAAATTTAGCCAGAGCAACAACGCTCCATAGCCTAGCGGTATAGTCTATGAGTGCGATCTGAGTGTCTCTGGTTCAAACCCGGAGAATTTCAATTCAATTTTAAGTTTTCAATTCAATTTGAGACTATAAGGGGAAGATCAAATTTGGCCATAGCAACAACACTCCATAGCCTAGCGGTTACGGCTATGCAAGTGATCTGTGTATGTCAGGTTCGAATCCTGACAATCGCAACTTGAATTTCCAAGTTTTAATTTCCTTGTACGCTTGGGGGGCTCCATTGGGCTTAGGCTGTATGTCCAATGGGGCCCCCAGGGGCGTACAAGGGCCCCATTTTTAATTTTTGAAGCCCGTACGTATTAAGATCGTTGCCCGAAAACCCACCCCAGCTTCGCTCCCCGGCAGGTTGCTTGTTGACCAGCTCGGTCGCTGTCCGACTAGCAACTGCCTCCCCATTCCCGATTTTCGTTACCAACAGACCTCGGTTTGTGACGTCATTTGAGACTGAGCCGCCGCCACCTTATGAGAGGTGGAGATTTATAATCCTTTCCTAAGTGCTTTTGAATTCAAACGCCTATTGAATGGCCCCCGGCCCCCCTACGGACTGAAGAGTTACTACTATTTTATTAAATTATTTCTAAAAATTTCGGTCTGCGCTGGGACTCGAACCCAGGACTCCCAAGTGGGAGCCAAGCGCTGTGTCAGCTGTGCCACCATCGGCTTTAAACGTTTGAAATTGAAGCATATACTTCAGGCTTGCATTATTTTAGTTGCGTAAGAAGCGCGCACCTGTTTAGTTAAATGCCTGGTGAGTTCACGGAAGCGCAACAGATTTCACCGCACTAGGGCAAGTATGCTGAACAACTGCCTTTGTAATAAATATACAAATTGTTTTACGTATTAGGTCTTTAAAGAGGGATATTAGGTACATAATAACAATTCACACCCCATATGATTTAATACATTTATTAACACATTATTAATAATTTATTAATACATTATAATACATGATTGAACTGCATATAATAAACAAATTGTGCCTTTGTTGGAAGTAAGGGGTGGCTGTGAAAATCATACACAAAGTAGATCTGCTGCTCTTATATCAAGATACAACAATCATGGATTGGTGTTACCACACTTAGCATCCTAATCAATACAAGCAGTTTAGTACCTCAGGACCTTTCAGGGAAAGCTCCAGTGGAACTGGATACTACTCCGCTCCCAGATCCACAATTACGTTTTCACCTATTTCCAAATATCTGTCAAAATACCAAATATTTTAAATTATTCTATCAAAGGTACAAATAAAATTGTTTTATATTTGGAGAGCCTGACAAAAAAAACATTCCATAAGCTGCTAATTAAAAGAGAAAACCTGAAACAAAAATGAATTAGTGATTGCTCGTTATACCCGTGCAATCTGCGGGTCCCTGGCAGAACTTAGCCATACACCAATTAAAATTAAATAATAACAATAGTAATTGAAATATTGGTTGTATGCCCACCCCCGCGACTAGGACGCGCCTGCCAGGAATTACCCAGGTGAAACTTTAGTACAATAATTTAGTTTCCCTGGGCCGGGTTAATGACTTTGCTTTTCATCAATGTGTAGATGCGAAACAAAGTCAAAGGCAACCTGAAAAAAAAGAAAAACACAAATATATGATTAGTAACACTCCGCTACACGAGTAGCCCTGCTACACGAGTAGCCATGCCGCCCTAAAAAGGATGTGCCGATTTAAGGGTAAGGATATGCCGACTGTGCCCAACCATCACACACATTATAAACACATACATTTCTTTAAATATTTCATTAAAGACTCACGTTTTACTGAAGCCCTGTGGAGAGAAAGTACAAATTATAAAACAATAAATGCCTGAAAGAGAACGTCGGTTGGCACACTCACAGTCGGCATGACAAAAAGGTTGACCTAATACGAGTTTACGAACTAAGCGCACGCGACGCGGAGCTAATTTAAATCCTGAAAGAGAAGTACAAATTAATAAATATTCACTCATTCCATGCTACTAATATGATATCTCATCACACTTCATACACACACCATAGCTAACGATAAGGGCAATTGGGATAATTATCCTACCTAACCACATATCCAATGATGGGCTCGTTATTAACCGCGCGAAACGAGCGGGGAAGGCACGTGCCTGTTAGCTGTGACCTGGGGGTAGCTACACCCAAACAGACGTCTACCCACCACAGGCTCCCATCCGGGATTTAACACGATACATAAATATACAATGCATAGATACATAAAAATACATAAGATAAATCACGCGATTGGGCATTGAAAAATTAACTTGATAATTAAATAATTAAATGTTTAAAGCCCATATAAATTTAAGATATAAGTTGTTCTAAAACGAAAACGCGCCCGACGACTTAGCGAACGATACATAACGAGTGGCCACAGTCCAGAACGGCACGATCCTTCCTCTGGCCACGACGGTAAAATAGCGCACGTTGGCTGTTGCTGCCGTTGGTATTGTTGATTGTTGAGTCTCTTGAGCCTGGACATCCTTCTTTCTGGCCATCTGGACATTTCGATATGTTTGGACTTCCTTCTAGATTTTGGGCATCTCCTAGTTTTTGATCCGATCTTCCTTCTATTTTTTTCTGGGCTCCTGGATTATTTGGATTATGAACCGCAAACCGTTATATTCCTGGTCCTCTAATTATAATTTTGTGAGTTTTCGTCTTTCAAGACATCTGTTTTCTCACTTTTCACATTCACCTGTAAATAATATTCTTATTCATCAACTTAACAGTTGATGAATGCAGCAACAGCACCCTAAAATCCGCGATCGCGAAAAACCGACTATTCAATTAGTCTTAAGGACTATTCTGCTGAGTCGGAAGGACTCTTTACATTTGGTCTTATGGACCATTAATTTGAGTCAAAACGACTCTACTTTATACTTGGTCTTATGGACCATTTTTAGGAGTCGGAAGGACTCTGGCGCAATACACATATAATTAAACTTGTTTGATCACTACCACAGTTTGTGATAGCAATCGGCTAAAGGTGCCCCACTATTACAGTTTGTAATAGTGGAGATTCCACTTCGGCGAGCATTACTTGTGGGTCGGCACACAAGCAGTCGCCCCGCTGAGTGTCCCAACGCTGGCCCTCGCCGCATCTGGAACCCTCTGGACGGATGGCTGGAGATGTCATCTGGAACCCTTTGGATGAATGGCTGAAGATGTCATCTGGAACCCTCTGGATGGCTCGTTGGACGGTTTGACGACGGCCGCCTTTAAATATCAAGTCTTTCGCGGCACTCGCGAAATTACAAAAAAATGCCGGCCCGCACTCAAATAATTAAAAATGATTTTAAATGAAAGATTGAAGATCAATCGCGCACTCGAAATTACTTTTCGCGCACTCGAAACTACTCTACGCGCACTCGATCACACTTTTCCCGGCTCGCGCACCTAAAACAGACAAAATAGATATTAGCATTTTCAAATAATTGGTTTTGAATTAAACTTACTTGACACTTTCAGGCCCGGCGCCCGACTGCTGCATCTTGGAATGGAATGGAACCAGCCTGGAAATGACATCTGAAACAAATACAATTCATTATTAAAATGTACAATAAATACAAAGTTATCAATTGAATGAGACTTACCTACGACTCCTGAAGACGAAGCCCAACTGCTGCATCATGGAATGGAATGGGACCAGCCACCTGTAACAATACGTTAATCTCTGAAACAAAAACAATGTGTTATTAACAAATGCAATATACCACAATGATATGTATAATACTTACATTATACCTACAAGCACCATGCCCAACTGCTGTCTGGAATGGACTGAGTCGCCTGGAATCCTCTGGGTGCCTCATGGATGATGCCCCTCTTGATAGACCAGACCATATCATTCGAATAGCGCCAAATGATAAAGAAAATACTTAAAAATTTAAATGTTTTGATGGACGTCGCACTCCCAGACATTGCATGTCGGTAGTGTGAGTGGCCCTCAAGACACCCTCCCCAGCTCTAAGTCCTCTTGCGGATTGAAATCTCGGCACAAGAAGGTGCTGGATCGTTGGTTCTTTCCCGATATTTTAAGCAAAACTAATATGAATTAAAATATGCAAATACATGAAATGTACAAATTCAGAGTAAGTCTACTTCTCACTGGCGATTAGCAAGCTTACAATTCACAAAGAATAAAAGCAACAGGGAAATGAAATCATAAAATAATAAATTAAAATAATGTTTTAGTACCAACTATAACATAACTCAGCCATTGACTCTTTAATCTAGCACTAAGTGCTAGATTAGTATATAATGAGAGTTGGTTACACAGATGCCTGTGCAATGCAGTTGATTTTGTTGATTTTCACCTGATAAATATAATGGGACGCAAGCAGAATTGCGTTTTCGAGAAATAGACCTCGTAAGGTCTAGTAGCAGTATTCAGAAATACTGTTTAATCTAACACGATTACTCGTGCTAGATTATTACAAAGAGATAATAAGAAAATAACAACTGACGCAAACAGAATTGCGTTTTCCAGAAATAGATCTCGAAAGATCCTGTAGAAGTATTAAAAAATACTTTTTAACTAACATCATGGTCGCATGTTAGAGTACTGCATAGAGATAACGTGAAAATCAACTTGGGGACGTTGCAATCAGAATTGCCTCTTCGAGTAATCGATCTCGAAAGATCTTTGAAATATAGTCATTTGGGTCTGAGTCACATCACAGCTAATACTAAAGAAATAAAAGTAAAAAATAATAATTATAACTGTGGTTAAATAAAATTAAGTTAAATGAAAATAAAATAAATTAAAAGATAAATGAAAATAAAAATTAAAAATTTGTTACTTAATTCTCCGTGAATTGTAAACTAGCTCTTCGCAAGTGAAGGGAATTTGAATGCCGAGTAAACTTAAACCGAAAAAGACACACCTGATGCAAATCTGAATATTTGACTAAATAAACTAATTAAGCTGAGCGCTATTCGAATGATTTTTTTAAGTGATCTGAAAGTATTATACGAAATTAGTACCAATTATACCAAATCGAAAGTTGTTAGTTTATCCCCATGGCAACTTAGCATGCACTAATATAGTAAATTAAAATGCACTCACGGTTTTGTCGAAGTCCTTGGTAACTGGGTCCTGGGTCCTTGGCTTCCGGCTTTTGGCTCCTGGTTCTTGAACGTCTTGGAAACTCCTGGTCCTTGAACATCTTGGATCGTCGAAACCTCCAGAATCTCTGGGTCATCATGGAATCGGCAAACATCGTTGGATTCTTCAGTTTAATTTTAAGACAATTTGTCTTTGCTACTCCAGTATGGATTTGCAATTGATGACTTGATTGTTGTCTTCGTCAATCGCATTTCTGCCTCAACCACAGTAATTTTGGTTGGGTTGACATATTGGTCGATCAGGAAACTGATGCCTAAAACATAAAAATTCAATTAACTAACAGTCTGATATGAAAACATTCTTATTATTTACCTTTTTCTTCTGATCGCTTTTTCCTCACTGGACTTAATACTTGCTCATCCAGTCGGAAGTTGATATCACTATCAGATGCTTTATTGTTGTTGCATCATTTAACTTCCATATGATATGTCATGCCATTCGAACATCAGATCTTTATGTACAAAACTAATCAAAATATACATATGCAAATTCAGAAAATGCATTCACTGTGAAGGCAACGTGATACCCAATTCCGGATCATTATTGTACCACTCAAAAAGTACATATAAAAACCCAACAAAGGTGCAAGCACGGGAGAAATCATAAAATAATAATTAAATTAATGAAAAATAATAATAAATTAAATTATTTTTTTGATGTGGCCTGTCCTCAAATTGGTATAGACCAATCACACCAATCTCAGGCACACATAGACGGGTGGCCACCCTTTGCAAAACACTCATACCTTCATTAAAGAAGTAATTAAAAAAGGCAAATAAAAACTTTAAATCGCACAAATCTATACCAATCTTCGGATGGCCACATTTGGATTTGAATCTTTGCTTAATTAAATAATAATAAAAAACAAAAGATACTAAGAAATAAAAAGAAATAATAAAAACGGGACTTAAAATCATAAATAAAATAAAATTAAAATAACTAAAAAATAAAGTAAAGTAAAATAAAATAAAAATAAAATTAAAATAAACTAAAAGAGAACTAAAATAAAATAATTGTTTGCACTTGCACCCTCGCAGAGTAGATACACGCACCCCCCAAATGGCAAATAGTGCAAAAGGGAACTAAGCACAAATTACCAAAAGCGCAGTAAATATCATTTTCCGTCTCCACATACATATATCCAAATTAGCCTGAGGAATTTCATAAAGTTAAAGTTAAGTGATCTGGGCTGTTGGCCGACCCAATGTTTTGCATGCTCTTTGGCAAGTAGTAATTATTATTCGAATGGCTATATTTTTTTATGATGTTCATCTAAAACAGATAAAATAGTCAAAATTAAAATTTATGTTTTTAAAACTAGAAATTGATCAGTGAATATCATTAATTTATTGATGTTTTGCCGAATAAATTTTATGCTTGCTTATGATAGTTGAAAGTTTTAAATAATTTTGATAAGTGAATTTAATTCGTTTTAGGATGAGGCGCAAAGATAATATTTTCGTTCCCCGAAATAACCAGTCTGATCAAATTCAAATAAACTGATTATTTTGATACCACCACCAATTTGCATGCAGTAATCAAAAAAGCACTCACGGTTTTTATCGATGAACATCACTTCAATTGGCTTCTGGATTGTTGTGGTCCAGTGCTTCAATTCCTCGATTGATTCCTCGACAATCGGCTTTTGGATTCCTGGAGCAAGACATATCGATGAGCACTTCAAGATGACCGTGAAGAATAACGATCACTTGGCATGAAGAAATACCTAAAAAATATACGCAACAAATTAGTTTACAAAATCGTCAGCAGTTAATTTAAAATAATGAAAAAATTAAATGTTACTCACATTTTGGCACAGTATTTCTTCGACAATTCGGTTTGTTAATTTGGCTCCAACTTTGATCAGCTTCTTGTATTTGCTCACTCTTTAGTTTAGTTCTGAACTAATGAGTTTTTGTCTTCGTCGCTCCAGTAAGTAGTTGCAATTGATGACTTGATGTAAATATTCAATTTTTGTGTTCGTCAATCGCATCATTGTCCCAACCACAGTAATATTGGTTGGTTGGGTTGACAAATCACCTAAAATATTAACAAAAACATTAGTAAATTCCAGTTACAATTCTTAAATATTTAAAGTATTACCTCATAGCTTCGTGAATTGGAAATTACCACTTAATTATATCATTTTTCAGTGGATGTCTTCAAAATAATGTCGACTTCTTGTACCGTTCCTTGCAAACCTCAATAAATTTGTTTGGCTCAATAGGTGTTCTAAAAAATATGAATAACATTAATTAATTGAATCAATTGACAAGTTTGAAATAATACCTAGAGTTGTGTGTTGATGTAATTGACGACTTGATAATAGCATTCTTCGGTTGTCGTCTTTAGCTGAAAGTCTTCAACTTTGTTTTCATCTTTAGAATGACATTATTTTGATTAGGGCAATCTTTCTGCCAGAAAATCAATTTTCAGTGGATGTCTTCAAAATTATGACGTCTTCGTGTACTCTCCCTTGCAACCTCATTAGTGTTATTCCGCTCAATAGGTGATCTAAAAATATTAATAACATTAACTAATTGAATCAATTGACAAGTTTGAAATAATACCTAGAGTTTTGTGTTGATATAATTGACGACTTGATAATAGCATTCTTGAGTTGTCATCTTTAGCTGAGAGTCTTCAACTTTGTTTTCACCTCTAGAATCGCATTATTTTGATTTGGACGATCTTTCTACTAGAAATTATAAGAAAAGTTAGTCAGATGCAAAAAGTAAATAAAACGAGTATCTCATACCTTAGTACTTTTGACGACTTGATGATACGAATCTTCAGTGGATGAGTTAATGACAATTTCAAAATCAATGTTTACTTGATCTTTTTCCACTGTTTGTGCTGTGCCTCTATCTCGCCTGTGACTCCTCAGAGTTGCTTTTCGCTCCGGAGTGGAGGACATCATCCGTACAACCCCAACGCCCAAATAATTTAAAGAATAATAAAAGATTCAAAACTACTTATAATGAACAACAATTCAATAAAGCAAAACTAATGTTGATCGAAATATGTAAATACAAAAAATGCATTTATTCTGAGCAAGCCAACTTAATAGCCTATCCCGGATCAGTATCGCATCACCGGCAAAAAGCAAGCTTACAATCCACAAAGAACCAGAGTGACGGGGAAATGAAATCATAAAATAATAAATTAAATGAAGGTTTCATTATTCAACTATCACATGATTCATTGTAATCAACATGAATTTTAATTATACTCTAATACTGGCTCATCTCCTTATTGTTACAGATCATTCGCAACCTCACACACGCATTCGGGTGGCCACCCTTCATTCATACTATCAAACCTCAATAAATAAATAAATCAAAAATCATCATCAACATCTGTAACAATAATTCAAATCACCATGGACACATTTGTCTCTTTTATTAAATTGGACCTATTTGTCTCTTTTTCAAAAAATGAATCATATTATAGCGAACAATAAATAACTAAAAATAATAAATAATAATTAAAATTGTGGATAAAATAATATGTAAATTAAAGCAAAATAATATAAATCATAAAAGTAAATAAAAAAAGGTAAAAAAAAGTTGTCACTTAATTCTCTGTGAGTTGTAAACTAGCCCTTCGCAAAGCAACAGATAGTGCAAAAGGGGACCGACTACAAATTAACTTAGAACACAACAAACACATTTTATGCATCCACATATTCGACCAAAATTAGCGTATCTAATTAATAATGATTTGAATGTGAGTAAAATATCTGAGCGTAGGGCAATTCGAATGGCTTGGTTGCATTAATCTGAAATTATTACTTTAAATTAAAATCCAATATAACAATTCATAACACGGATTGCTGCTGCGCGCTTAAATACCGAACCGCACAAAACAAATACGAAATAGAATTGCACTAAAGTTCAACAAAGTCCGTGGGTGTATAATAATATTAAAAGATAATCAGTAATTTGTTCTATCAATACCCCATAATACACTAACTAGTTCTAGTTGCAATAAATTTAACCAAAACGCATGCTAAACTTATTCAAAGTCTTTTAAATTGAATAGCTGACTAAAGCAACGTGATAGAGTATTTGTCATAGGCACGAACTGAGGTTACATTTGGTTTCTCGGAGAAAACAAGTCAGGTAGACTTGCAACAATTTGTTCTCTCTCGCACTCAAAGAAAACGAACAAAATTTTTGAGAGTTAAAATTGTCGTCCAGGTACTGTAACTTTTCGGGGTTATCGTATTGGATTCTGATAGCGCAGCACAACCCGTATTGAAAAAACCCTGGCGTGCGTGCGCGTTCGAAGTCGGCTGAAACTTGTCGGATCTCGTCGCGTTTAACCCTGCACCTCATGGCAAATTTGCATGCACTAATAGAGAAAATTAAAGGGTACTCACGGTTTTGACGATCAATTCTTCCGTAGTTGGCTCCTGGTTGATGAGGGAGACTTCGGTGTGTCGATTGATCCTTGTTGAGCGAAGGAAATCGTTGATAATGTCGAGTTCGTTGAGCACTTATGTTTAATTTGATTTAACACTTTGATCGTTTGTAGAATTAACACAGATTGATGTTTCTGTAGTCGCACTTATTGTTTTAATTGTCACTTGGTTTATTAGCACTTAATTTATTAACCCGGCACAGCACAATTTTTAGCAGACACTCCGCGAGCAACGCACACTCAGGCAACGCACGAGATACTGAAGCTCAGCGCAGGCAGTGCCGGCCAGGCCAGGCACGTATGCGCGAGCGCAAGTGCCTTATGCGCGAGCGGAACTGCATCGCGATGTGCCGAGTACTTAAACAATAGGAATGAGAGAGAAATATACAGATTTGGCACATTTCGACCGCTATCATGCATTGCAAATTGAATAGATAAGAATGCTGCGTACAGTAGTATAAGAAGGAATTGGCTACTCACTAAATCACAAGTGTTACATTTTAAATATTATTTTTATTACATTTTATTACATTTTAAATATTACATATTAAATCATCTAATATTATTTGATATCCTTCCAATGATTGATGACTGTTGTCTAATCAAGGCGATTCGAAATGTTGACCTACGTAATTTGCAAGTTATACCCGTGCAAAGCGGGTCCCTGGCAGAACTTCGCCATACGCCAATTGAATTTAATTAATGCATAATAATTGAAAAATTGGCTGTATGCCCACCCCCGCGACAAGGACGCGCCTGCCAGGAATTACCCAGGTGAAACTTTAGCATATTAATTTAGTTTCCCTGGGCCGGGTTAATGACTTTGTTTTTCATTCAGGTTCGAATGCGAAACAAAGTCAAAGGCGACCTGAAACAAACAAAAAACACAAATATATGATTAGTAACACTCCGCTACACGAGTAGCCATATTGCCCAAAACTGGAAACGAAGATAATTTATTAGGTCCATGGATTCCTCTCCCTTCAAGACGTTGCTCACTGTAATGAAAATTCTTTATTAATATATGGTATTGCGCAACATAAAAATCAAATTTGTTCAAAATCGAACTTACTTGAAGGTTCACGGTTGAGTGCTCAACTGCTGTCGCATGGAATGGATCCCTCTTGAAGATGACGAGTTTGGAGACTCTGCTCCGTTAGGTTTAAACGCGGTGATTTATATAGTTGGAGACTCTTGAATACGATCAAGAGGACTCCATTACCGCGAGTGAAGTTTCTTTTTAGGTTTATCCGCGATTTACAGGTGGAGGGCTCTTGAATACGATCAAGATTACTCCTTTAAGTCGGGAATATGAGCCACTGCCAATATTATTTAAGGCGAAAAGTCTAGAATGCAATTACTATTGCGAAAGGATGACATGAATTGTCACTTAGCTGTGCGAGCAACGGCATCGCCGAATACTGCAGTACGCCAGCAACGGGAGATGCTAATCTCTCGCCCGTGATCTGAAGGAAATCGCCATTCCGATAACTCCTTTGTCACTGGGGGGACCTGCATCTCATCATGCCAAAGGATCGGATGGGTAGGGAATTAGAGCAGCAGAGAACCCGATACTCCCAACCGGCACTAATTTCGTTGGGCCCCGGGTATTTCATTTCCCCGGTACCACCCACAAGTGGGAGGCATTCCCTCGGAAGTCGGGAAGGCACTCGGTAGTCGGTAGTACGCGAACCGCACTCGGACTTCACGCGCACTCGAACTTTACGCGCACTCGGACTTTACGCGCACTTATGAATCGTTCATTCACAACACCTGTAACAAAAATAATTATCGCTAAGTAAATTTAAATTCATATATTTGCAAAGTAGAACTTACTTGAAACTTTATAGTTCAGCGCCGAACTGATGTATCCTGGATTAGATTTCACCCTCTTGAAGAAGACCTTGGTCACTGAAATAAGAATACTTCATTAGTACAAAGAATAAATTTTCTACAAGAAAATAAAAAAGATACAAATTAGGTATTACATTAAAATTTATATATTTCTAAAGTCAAACTTACTTGAAAGTTTATCGCTGTGTGCCCAACTGCTGTCTCATGGAATGGATCCCTCTTGCACGACACTTTATTTAACCCCACGTAGGGTTAAATTTGATTTCACTGGAGACTCTGCTCTTTTAGGTTTATACGCGATGATTTATAAAGTTGGAGACTCTTGAATACGATCAAGAGGACTCCTTTACCGCGGGGTGGAAATAAACTCCTAGTTTTATTAGGTTTAATCGCGATTTAAAGGTGAAGGGCTCTTGAAAACGATCAAGATTACTCCTTTAAGTCGGGAATATGAGCCACCGCCAATATTACTTAGGAAAAAAACTTTAGAATGCAATTGCTATTGCGAAAGGATGACATGAATTGTCGCTTAGCTGTGCGAGCAACGGCATCGCCGAATACTGCAGTACGCCAGCAACGGGAGATGCTAATCTCTCGCCCGTGAGCTGAAGGAAATCGGTATTCCGATAACTCCTTTATCACTGGGGGGACCTGCATCTCATCATGCCAAAGGATCGGATGGGTAGGGAATTAGAGCAGCAGAGAACCCGATACTCCCAACCGGCACTAATTTCGTTGGGCCCCGGGTATTTCATTTCCCCGGTACCACCCACAAGTGGGAGGCATTCCCTCGGAAGTCGGGACGGCACTCGGTAGTCGGTAGTACGCGAACCGCACTCGGACTTCACGCGCACTCGAACTTTACGCGCACTCGGACTTTACGCGCACTAATGAATCGTTCATTCACAACACCTGTAACAAAAATAATTATCGCTAAGTACATTTAAATTCACATATTTGCAAAGTCGAACTTACTTGAAACTTTATAGTTCAGCGCCGAACTGATGTATCCTGGAATAGATTTCACCCTCTTGGAGACGACGTCAATCACTGGAAATAGAATATTTCGTTAGTATCTAATATAAGAATAAGAGAATATAAAACAAACAAGAAAATGAAAATTAGTATATTTTCAAGTCGAACTTACTTGAAAGTTTATAGTCCAGCGTCCAACTGCTGTCCCTTGTAATAGATTTGGCCCTGTTGCAGAAGACGTCAATCGCTGCAATAAGAATACTTTGTTAGTATACAATATAGCACAACAGAAACATTAAAATGTATATATTTTGGAAAAGAAACTTACTTGGAAATCCAAAGTCCGGCGTCCAACTGCTGTCGGTAATTTATCATCTTGGACACTTTGTTATGTTGGAGACTCTGCTCCGTTATGTTTATACACCTGCAACATAAATAAATTTAACTATAAGTGTTAAAAAATATATTTTCTCCAAATCAAACTTACTTGGAAGTCCATCGTTGTGTGCCCAACTGCTGTCGCATGTCGACTACTTATCCTTCTTCGGCGGATTCATCATATTCATCATATCCGAATAGCCCAATTGATAGTTAAAATATTACAATATTTTTATATTTAATGGACGTCGCACTCCCGGACATTTGTCACTGGAATAGAACCATCAGTGCTGCATGTCGGTAGTGTGAGTGGCCCTGTCATGACACCCTCCCCAGCTCTAAATCCTCTTGCGGAACCACTAATTGGTATCTCGGCACAAGAAGATGCCGGATCGTTGGTTCTTTCGTGGCGCGTTTTCCTATCAAAGCTAAGTCGAGATATGCATCTACTATAAATGAAATTAATCTTAATAAGCCAACTCAATGGCCTATCCCCGAACAGTATCACATTGCTAGCGATTACCAAGCTTACAATCTACAAAGAATAAAAGTAACGGGATGAAATTAAATAAAAAGATAATAAATAAAACTAAGGATTGCCACAAAGAGAAAAATTATTACAGCGAACTGTGTATTGTTAATCGTAGAGTTGCCTCACGATTGGTAAGATCTCGAAAGATCTCGAAGGAGTATTTGAAATACTCTTTAATCCAACACTTTTACAAGTGAAGGATTGGCACAAAGAGAAAAATTGTCACAGCGAACTGTGTATTGTTAATCGTAGAGTTGCCTCACGATTGGTAAGATCTCGAAAGATCTCGAAGGAGTATTTGAAATACTCTTTAATCCAACACTTTTACAAGTGAAGGATTGGCACAAAGAGAAAAATTGTCACAGCGAACTGTGTATTGTTAATCGTAGAGTTGCCTCACGATTGGTAAGATCTCGAAAGATCTCGAAGGAGTATTTGAAATACTCTTTAATCCAACACTTTTACAAGTGAAGGATTGGCACAAAGAGAAAAATTGTCACAGCGAACTGTGTATTGTTAATCGTAGAGTTGCCTCACGATTGGTAAGATCTCGAAAGATCTCGAAGGAGTATTTGAAATACTCTTTAATCCAACACTTTTACAAGTGAAGGATTGGCACAAAGAGAAAAATTGTCACAGCGAACTGTGTATTGTTAATCGTAGAGTTGCCTCACGATTGGTAAGATCTCGAAAGATCTCGAAGGAGTATTTGAAATACTCTTTAATCCAACACTTTTACAAGTGAAGGATTGGCACAAAGAGAAAAATTGTCACAGCGAACTGTGTATTGTTAATCGTAGAGTTGCCTCACGATTGGTAAGATCTCGAAAGATCTTGAAGGAGTATTTGAAATACTCTTTAATCCAACACTTTTACAAGTGAAGGATTGGCACAAAGAGAAAAATTGTCACAGCGAACTGTGTATTGTTAATCGTAGAGTTGCCTCACGATTGGTAAGATCTCGAAAGATCTCGAAGGAGTATTTGAAATACTCTTTAATCCAACACTTTTACAAGTGAAGGATTGGCACAAAGAGAAAAATTGTCACAGCGAACTGTGTATTGTTAATCGTAGAGTTGCCTCACGATTGGTAAGATCTCGAAAGATCTCGAAGGAGTATTTGAAATACTCTTTAATCCAACACTTTTACAAGTGAAGGATTGGCACAAAGAGAAAAATTGTCACAGCGAACTGTGTATTGTTAATCGTAGAGTTGCCTCACGATTGGTAAGATCTCGAAAGATCTCGAAGGAGTATTTGAAATACTCTTTAATCCAACACTTTTACAAGTGAAGGATTGGCACAAAGAGAAAAATTGTCACAGCGAACTGTGTATTGTTAATCGTAGAGTTGCCTCACGATTGGTAAGATCTCGAAAGATCTCGAAGGAGTATTTGAAATACTCTTTAATCCAACACTTTTACAAGTGAAGGATTGGCACAAAGAGAAAAATTGTCACAGCGAACTGTGTATTGTTAATCGTAGAGTTGCCTCACGATTGGTAAGATCTCGAAAGATCTCGAAGGAGTATTTGAAATACTCTTTAATCCAACACTTTTACAAGTGAAGGATTGGCACAAAGAGAAAAATTGTCACAGCGAACTGTGTATTGTTAATCGTAGAGTTGCCTCACGATTGGTAAGATCTCGAAAGATCTTGAAGGAGTATTTGAAATACTCTTTAATCCAACACTTTTACAAGTGAAGGATTGGCACAAAGAGAAAAATTGTCACAGCGAACTGTGTATTGTTAATCGTAGAGTTGCCTCACGATTGGTAAGATCTCGAAAGATCTCGAAGGAGTATTTGAAATACTCTTTAATCCAACACTTTTACAAGTGAAGGATTGGCACAAAGAGAAAAATTGTTACAGCGAACTGTGTATTGTTAATCGTAGAGTTGCCTCACGATTGGTAAGATCTCGAAAGATCTCGAAGGAGTATTTGAAATACTCTTTAATCCAACACTTTTACAAGTGAAGGATTGGCACAAAGAGAAAAATTGTCACAGCGAACTGTGTATTGTTAATCGTAGAGTTGCCTCACGATTGGTAAGATCTTGAAAGATCTCGAAGGAGTATTTGAAATACTCTTTAATCCAACACTTTTACAAGTGAAGGATTGGCACAAAGAGAAAAATTGTCACAGCGAACTGTGTATTGTTAATCGTAGAGTTGCCTCACGATTGGTAAGATCTCGAAAGATCTCGAAGGAGTATTTGAAATACTCTTTAATCCAACACTTTTACAAGTGAAGGATTGGCACAAAGAGAAAAATTGTTACAGCGAACTGTGTATTGTTAATCGTAGAGTTGCCTCACGATTGGTAAGATCTCGAAAGATCTCGAAGGAGTATTTGAAATACTCTTTAATCCAACACTTTTACAAGTGAAGGATTGGCACAAAGAGAAAAATTGTCACAGCGAACTGTGTATTGTTAATCGTAGAGTTGCCTCACGATTGGTAAGATCTCGAAAGATCTCGAAGGAGTATTTGAAATACTCTTTAATCCAACACTTTTACAAGTGAAGGATTGGCACAAAGAGAAAAATTGTCACAGCGAACTGTGTATTGTTAATCGTAGAGTTGCCTCACGATTGGTAAGATCTCGAAAGATCTCGAAGGAGTATTTGAAATACTCTTTAATCCAACACTTTTACAAGTGAAGGATTGGCACAAAGAGAAAAATTGTCACAGCGAACTGTGTATTGTTAATCGTAGAGTTGCCTCACGATTGGTAAGATCTCGAAAGATCTCGAAGGAGTATTTGAAATACTCTTTAATCCAACACTTTTACAAGTGAAGGATTGGCACAAAGAGAAAAATTGTCACAGCGAACTGTGTATTGTTAATCGTAGAGTTGCCTCACGATTGGTAAGATCTCGAAAGATCTCGAAGGAGTATTTGAAATACTCTTTAATCCAACACTTTTACAAGTGAAGGATTGGCACAAAGAGAAAAATTGTCACAGCGAACTGTGTATTGTTAATCGTAGAGTTGCCTCACGATTGGTAAGATCTCGAAAGATCTCGAAGGAGTATTTGAAATACTCTTTAATCCAACACTTTTACAAGTGAAGGATTGGCACAAAGAGAAAAACTGTCACAGCGAACTGTGTATTGTTAATCGTAGAGTTGCCTCACGATTGGTAAGATCTCGAAAGATCTCGAAGGAGTATTTGAAATACTCTTTAATCCAACACTTTTACAAGTGAAGGATTGGCACAAAGAGAAAAATTGTCACAGCGAACTGTGTATTGTTAATCGTAGAGTTGCCTCACGATTGGTAAGATCTCGAAAGATCTCGAAGGAGTATTTGAAATACTCTTTAATCCAACACTTTTACAAGTGAAGGATTGGCACAAAGAGAAAAATTGTCACAGCGAACTGTGTATTGTTAATCGTAGAGTTGCCTCACGATTGGTAAGATCTCGAAAGATCTCGAAGGAGTATTTGAAATACTCTTTAATCCAACACTTTTACAAGCGAAGGATTCATGCAAAGGAAGAAATTATCAAAGCGAACTGTGTAGTAATAATCGTAGAGTTGCCTCACGATTGGTAAGATCTTAAAAGATCTCGAAGGAGTATTTGAAATACTCTTTAATCCAACACTTTTACAAGCGAAGGATTGACACAAAGAGAAAAGTTGTCACAGCGAACTGTAACAAATCAGAAAGTAAATAAAATAAAATATAAAAAATTGGGTAGCTACTCAATATTCAATTGATTGTAAGCGGGTCCTTCGCAAATGAGCGATAGTGTTAACAGGGATCTGACTATGAATTAATTTAAGCCGAGAAACTTCATTTTACGCGGGTGCATATTCTACTACAATTAATTAACTAATTTTATAATTTGGGCTATTCAGGTGGCTAGTTAAATGGATTAGGTTCTGAAAGTATAACATGCAATTAAAACGTATTCTTCAAGGATTGTTGCAGTGTCGGAGATGGAATTACTACAATTTCGCTCTCTACATCTTAACTACCGATGTACCTCGTAGCGATTAAGCATGCACTAGTGTTGAAAACTAAGAGGTACTCACAGTTTTATCGATGAAGTCCCTGGGCATCCTCGGCTTCTATCCTCGGTAATGGATTGGCGGTTTCGGATCTCCATTTGACAGTTGGCATAGATTTCTTCTCGGATCCATATATCATTGATAAGTTCATTCGTGCACTTCAGTTTCTAATCTGTACCAAACCCGCACTTGGTATTTTGTTTCACTACTCACGCACTTCTAACATAATGGACACTTTGTTATCTTGGAGACATTGCTCCTTTAGCTTTATACGCGATGATTTAAATAGTTGGAGACTCTTGAAAACGATCAAGAGGACTCCTTTAGCGCACGGTGGAATAAAACTCCTATTTGTATTAGGTTTATACGCGATTTAAAAGTGGAGGGCTCTTGAATACGATCAAGATTACTCCTTTAAGTCGGGAATATGAGCCACTGCCGATATTATTTAGGGAAAAAAACTTTAGAATGCAATTGCTATTGCGAAAGGATGACATGAATTGTCACTTAGCTGTGCGAGCAACGGCAACGCCAGAAACTGCAGTACGCCAGCAACGGGAGATGCTAGCCTCGCGCCCGTGAGCTGAAGGAAATCGGCTTTCCGATAACTCCTTTGTCACTAAGGGGGCCTGCATCTCATCATGCCAAAGGATCGGATGGGTATGGAAGTAGAATGGCAGCTTACCCAATATTCCCAACCGGCACTAATTTCGTTGGGCCCCGGGTATTTCATTTCCCCGGTACCACCCACAAGTGGGAGGCATTCCCTCGGAAGTCGGGACGGCACTCGGACTTTACGCGCACTCGGTATTACTTACTTTTCCGCGACCCGCACTCGAACTTTACGCGCACTCGGTATTACTTACTTTACGCGAACTCGGACTCTACACGCACTCGGACTTGAAAGAAATACATACAGAAATACAACCACCATATGGGCCAACTACATTACACGGAGATATACAAATCACTCCGAGAAATGCAGGTGGGCTACTACATCACACGGAGATATTCAAATCACACCGTGAAATGCAGGCGAAATAGCCACAAAGGCCCCTGCTTCTCATATCGGTTTCCCGAGCGAATCAGGAAACGTCGAATAGTTGGCTCAACTGCCTCTGTTATATCCTGCCTTAGCAACAATAATCGTGAGGGAACTATCACCACCGCCATCTTAGAAAGAAGAGGGTAGTAACAATCAGCCGCCCGCAGTCAGCATCCAACACCGATTTGACACGCCACGCCCCCAGCACGCCGCCCGCGTGGTTGTAACTTACAGTTACAACTCGGGGAGTGCGTGGCGCAGTGGTTAGCGCATAGATTACTATGCAGGCAGACCTGGGTTCGAAACCCATCGTGGTCAAAATTTGATAACGCGGACTCCTTACATTTACTGACATTTCCTGACTTTCATGTGTAAAATCAGGTTGGGCGATTTGTTGACGACTAATTCTCGTGAAAAAGCTAGTGTCATGAAACCCCAAAAGAGACCGGGTAGATTGATTTTATAGGACAACAATGGAATATTCTTTTTATAACGTTTTTTCACTATTATTAATTAATACAGTAGCAAATGAATTACATTAAACAACGCGTCTATGGGGACACAATAATTTCTCGATGGTCAATTATATCTATATATGTATATTATTTTAATATTAATTAAAAGTGATTTTATAGATTTAGAGGTAAGTGCTTTCTAAGGATGATTATTGTTTTATACGGGATAATATTTTATAGTAGCGTCGAATCCTTGCTGTTTGTCCTATTTTTTGTTTGTTTGTTGCGCATTATACTAAAAGAATAGTACTCTTTTTTATTGTAGTTGCACGGTTGGATGAATGCATTATGACTGAAGCTCTCTAGGATCAGTTTTCAAAATGTACTCTAAACGTCTTTCCTGATCTAAGGTAAGCGTGATGATATCCTTCTGGCTGACCTTCTTGAGCACCGGATCGCAAAACTCACGCCGCAGTCGAACTCCACCAAGCGCACACGGCTGTAACCGTTCATGAAGACGAATCTCCTTGATGAATTGTGCTTGATGCTTTTTGATTGCATTCTGATAGCGTTGTCTGCACATGACGCGACTGGAATGTGAGAAATCAATCAATAGATCAATTTTACAATAATTGAAAACCAAAAATTAATGTGTATAGTTCTATTCAATTTTGCGCGCTTCTATTATTAAGTAGTATTAATTAAACGATAAGAAATTACAGTTTAATATAGGCGCGGTAATTATGCAAGCGTCGGCAACAATTTCCGGAAACGATGGCAGGCATTCCATACTAACAATGCCACCCCAAGCGCCTTGAATGCCGACAGGAAACTCGAAAAGTGCTGTCGCACAACATGCCCGCGAACTTTCCCCAACACATTCGTGCTTATCGTTATTATTATTTCAGATGGGATTTAATCAAATCGTTGGCATTACTGTCGGATGTATGAACTTTTCGGCTTATTAGTCAAGCGCTTTTGCTCGTTGTATTCCGCCAAAGTTAGTTTCGCTCCGCATTATCACCCAACTCCCTCCTTAACGTGGGCTAATACAGCAAGGTGGCAAGTGAAAAGCGGATATTCACACGCATGAAAGGAATTTCCATGACTTTTGCCGTTCTCCACCTCTTGCA
This sequence comes from Aleochara curtula, assembly GCA_963978815.1. Taxonomy (NCBI): domain Eukaryota; kingdom Metazoa; phylum Arthropoda; class Insecta; order Coleoptera; family Staphylinidae; genus Aleochara; species Aleochara curtula. The sequence goes on from OZ022219.1 coordinate 2,402,782, forward strand.
ATTGCCTCGATTTGCTCGCGGCGGCGACGACGACGGCGGCAACAACACAAAAGCCCATCCAACGATCGATCGCCGACGCACAATTACATGCAGCACATACATCAAGCTCACTGCGGGCTTTTTTTCCGCGAGTGCCACTTTTCCTCAATTTCCACACGTCGTTCCGTTCACGTCGACATTTATGACAGTTAAAAATCGACTTAATTAGCGTCGTAAACGCTCAAGCGCGAAAAACACAGGCAGAAAGAGGGAAAAATGTGCTCTTGAGAAGCGAATCGTGACATCACGCTAGAAGAAAACTCATTTTCGCATCGATAACAATCTATGAGCGGCCTCCGGCAAATACCAGAACAATACCAGAACGGAATGGAAAAATTGATAAGAACCCTAAGAAATGTGAACGGGCACAAAGCCATAAAAACCAATGAGGATGTCACAAAAAATAGAATTAAATGATATTGTTATACTCACTAGGGTAGTGCCAAATTCGTATAACTTGGATATATGCTGGAATCAGATTTTGTATATACCATTTGTGTACTTTTCGGCCTTAATTTGATAATTGATTTGGAGGGTTGTACTTTGCTGCCGTGTTCTAGTGTTTTGCTACCATGTTCCTGGATTTTGCTAGCTTGGGTGTGGATTTTGCTACCTTGGTCGTGGATTTTACTACCTTGCTGATGTATCTTGCTATCTTGGGCATGTTCTTTGCTACCTTGCTCCTTGACTAGTGCCAATGACTTCACTTCGGTTGTAGATAACGCTGCCTGAGTTTTTGATATTCTAACCGATTTGACTTGCTGTGCATTAGATGACATGTTGATCACGTTTGATTGTCACACTCAATTTGTATAATTTAATTTCTCTGTAAAGGACTGGAATGTGATGGAATTTGCGTTAAATACGCGTCCACCACGCACAAAAAATGACAGACGAGGACGAAGGGACTGCGTTGTTGGCGCAACCGTTGTTTATGCCCTTTCCCTTGTTTACGTTGCCAGGGAGATTTATAGACACACGTCAGACGAGTTTTATTTGTTATTCGATTTTTAGTTATTTTGATCGCAAGAATAAGTTTCCATATTGAATGCATTCAAATGAGGGCGCGCTTTTCAAAATGGTTCTCATGCTTGTAATAAATCCTTGCTTGTTGGATCGGATTAAACGCAAGCAAAAAAATACAGTGATTTATGAACGTGAAGGTTCACGCAGCTTTGGAAATTAATACAATTCAGGGTTGCTTTTCTCTTAAACCAGTTTGCTTGGTTTACGAGTATTGCAGGTATTAATAGAACAATTCATTTCATTTGAGTGACATTCAAGCAACCCAACTATTTGTAATATTTCAAATCCGAAAACAAAAAATTATTTATGATATTATTATACATCAGTCGAAACTACTTATGGGTCTTTCCAGACTTGACTTTAAGTGTACTTTTAAATTGCTTTTTAGCTGGCAATCTGTATCAAAGGATAGTAATTCTGAAAACAAAATTAATTATCTTTCAATATTGACTGCAAAATTAAAATCAATGTATCAACCCCAATAACACTGTGCGCGGTGTTTAATTAAGCCTACATATTAAATCATGACGTGTATGTGCTTTGTACTTCGTGTTTGTTGGCACTCAATAATTCTCAACATAAGCGGGTAATAAATGAAAGAAAAAACACGCTTGGGCATTTTGCGGGTGGCTGTTCAATGGTTGTTTAATGCTTACTTAAGGTAGTGGTGCTTGATAAATTTATATGCATTATTATTGCTGTCAACATGGCCAAAGCAAACATGTAATGAACGAGCGCGCTTTAATAACATGGCTCGGTTGCTTCGATGGCTCGTTGCGCATGATGCCGAAAGCAAACGCGCTAAACATAAATAATGCGACTTCGGAAAGCACTCGATGTTAACGCCAAACCCTTTATTGATTGATGCCAAAGGTCAGCGTCGTGTTACCTAGCCATCCATGGGTTACACTTGCGCAGAATGTATATATGGGTATGGTGGCAGTTATTTTGAATTATTCCATGAATTTCTAACATTTTCCCAAGTCAATAGCATTTAAACTAATTAATATTTAGCGTCATATATTTTAAATTAAAGATTACTGTACGCTCGTCCTGTGTGTAGACCGGAAAGTTTACACTTGAGTCTGGCGCCTTAGACCACTCGGGCATCATGTTCCTTGGTCGTGTATTTTTTAAATATTTGGTGCTGCAAAATCCGCCATCGTCTTTATTCATTGACACCTTGCTAAAGAAATTTCACTACAATAAATCAGGATCAAAATCACCTAATAGGTTGCGAATGATATCTATAAAATTGTTTCGCAACGCGTAAAATTGACGTCAAAGGGATGATTTATCTCGTTATTCCCAATGATGGCTTTTAAGCGTATGTGCTGTACACGCGTAAAATCGCGGAAAAAAATATATGAGCCCCAAGAACAAAGCCAATTTATAACCGACAAGTAGATTTGTATTTATGAAGTGAAGCACACACATGTCATCCGTCTCTATATGCCGTCATATATTTTAGCAGATAAATCGCGAATTCAGCATGGCCAAAAAAATTGCATTCGCGCAATATATGTGAACGTATAAAACTAACAGCAACAAACATTCCAACAAGAGCTTGAGCGAAATGTCACCATCTGCATGCATCAAGCAAAACAAAGAAATGGAAAGTCGTTCGGAAACTGCGTGAATTGATTTTCATATTTTTCCAACAGCATTTTATATTTCCATATGCCGAGAAAGTTTTTGTGTCGCGTTTAAATCAAATAACTCTAAAAGACGAGAAATGTAACCGTAGGTTGTGATGCTTGCTTGTACACGTATGTTGTTTGATAACAAATAGTGTTTGTTTTTGCAGCCCCTTTACACGATGATGATTCCAAAAAATCACAATGAAAAAGTATTTTAACAGCGTATTGTTGGGAAGAGCACATTTCATTTGTCGAATGTTTTATTGATTCGATTGTTTCACCGGAACCAACAGGACACGGTGTCTGGTTTTGTTTGCGATTTTGTGCTGACTGAATGAATGAAAGTCAGCAGTCAATTCCACGTTCCAATGCATTCATATTGGGGATGTGACCAGTGTATTTTTTATGTTTTTGTGCATTCAATTAATTTTCTGCTATTTTTATCTTCAAACTGTGGTAAAGAATTTTACTTGAAATTGTTATTATTAGAGTTAATTAATCGTTGCACGTATGAGAGTCTAATTAACTAATCAAGTCGCGCAAGTAAAATTCAGTTACTCAACTATGTAAAATGAAGCACAGTTATTTGCAATGAGCTCAGACACGAGAATGAGATGTGAATGTGCGATTCTCTTCTTTTTTCGGGACGAATTATTCATTCATGATCGGGCATTGTGAACGTGTATGTGACCTTTCGCATTCTGATAATGCCGGAGAGAGCAACAGTGCTCGCTTCTCACCGATTTTCCAATCCCGTTCGCTTACAACAGTCGAACCGCTGCGGTTTTCTTATGGTCGAATACCTAATTTCCGTCAGTCACGGGCGCGCGTTAATTGCGAACTCCGTTTAACTCTCTCCATCTTTGCCCCGCAATGTTTACGATAATCAGCTCCTCTTCACACATGCCTATTGCGTGCGTTTGATGTGTGTATTAATACCTACATTGTGTTCTAAGCGATTCAATGAAAGAACGCCTGATATGTGTGCGCCTAAACACAACAAGTCATCAACGAGTTATTGAGCACGATGCCGCCGCCGAAAGCGCCTTGTTTGAGTAATAGCTTTGACTTCTTGCTCTTACGCTCCACGCGCAACGCAAATAATGTTAACAAATCCTCATAGCATTTTGTGGTTGCGCGCTTAGTTTTCTTGTTCTTCTTCAATTTCCTCTTTGCTTCATGCCACGCACGGCGTCAATAATGACGGGTTGATGATGGCCAAGCGTGATGAAGATGAACATGACGACGAGTCAAGACCAATTGATTTTCTCCATTTGCGTTTGACGGTTGAATGCATTTATTTGGTTTTCAATTTAACTGCTTTTGTTTTAGTTTTTTAATTGGTACCATTAACAAACTACTTTTTCTTTTACTTCTTCATTATCCTGGATGCTTGAATTATTTCAATTTGTTACCAGAGGTATAATAATGAAGTTTTTTAAATAATATCAAATTAAATCAAGTGGTAACTTATAAATTTCATTAGAGTATTATTATCCCTGAAATGCACACGAATCCCATATTAATCCGATTAATTACAGACTTGTAATTCTGGGAGGATCACATGGTTCTAGTCGGCACAAGTCTTAGCACGAATGTTGCAACCGCAGTGCGCGAACGAGACGCGCGACACTTTGTGGATTTTCCGCGCATGGGTTTCCCGGAACGGGGATATGGATATTTGCAGTCTGCGGCGTTGAGGTTTCCAAACCCCCCATGTGCATAATAATCATTAGGTTCTAGTGGGGCGATTGTTCATTGCTTTTGCTGCTCGTTTTCAACAAGTCGTACGTGAAGCAAATACTGGACTATGTGACACCGAGGAGGGGAAATAGGATGCCTGGCAAGGGCTGTAGGGTTGGGTGCGCGTGTGCTTCCGGAATGTATAAGGGCGCACACGCTCGCGAAGGTCAAAACCATTCAAAGCCATCTGGGCAATTGTAATCAATTTATGATTGCAATTTCAAAAAGGTTGAACTGTCCGGACCGCCCAAGATTAAAATTGTTAAAGTAAGGGGACCTCTAAATGTGACCCGCTTTGTTCAGAAAGACAAGTATCTTCAATTACAATTCTTGATGTCTCAATGTTGCAAAAGACTTGAAAAGTTGCGAAAGAACTTAAGCCCCATTGAGATTTGATTATAAATTATAATTTTCAAAAGCCTTGAAGCAATCTTTTCCTAGTGCAAATCCCTGAGATTGTATTGCGCGCTGTAAATCTCAATAGCGTGAAAGTTTGTAGTCCGGGGAAGCCAAAGTATTGCAGGCGCGAGAATGTCTCCCTCGAAAGCGTGGCTGTGCACATTGAAACCTTTAGTGTGAATGCACATGGAATGCACATGCAGCTAGACAAGCGTCCTCCATCCCTCGTCCCCGCAGCCCTTGCGCGTCCCGACGCTCGGGAAACCCTCTGTCGGGAAGGCTCGGTGAGCGTCGCGGGCGTCGCTGTCGGCGCAAACGTGCGCCAAATTGGTCTGGACGATCGACGAGGAGCACGCATACGACAATCGCGTTGGGAACGGTGCTAGTCCACTGCTCCTCGCTGCGTCCACGGAGTTGTACGAGCACGTTGCGTGTCGAGTCAGTCGGCTGGTGGCAAACGGCAAACACAATCCACCTCCTACGATCGTATTCGAACGAGTCGCTCTCATCGAGCTGAGCGCACGCGAGACTACCGCGACTTAAACCAGAGTGCGTGTGGCGGAGGAGGAGATGCAGCATCCGACCAGCATCCGCATCAACTAGCGAACGAAGAGATTCAGCCGGCAACGGAGGATCAGTTCGTGTACCGCTGCGTGTGCGTTAAGTCAGTCCTCGCACGCTTCGTCCTGAGCTGTTTCGTTCTGCGAGGAACGCTGACTGAGAAAGTTTCAGCAGGATAGAGGAGATAGTGTGTGACCCCATTCCATCGTCGCGAACACAGAATAATGACACTAGTGCGGCGCGTCGCGTGAGGTTCTGGACCTGAGGTGTGCGAGTGTGTGGTGTGTTGTTTGGTGCGGATTTCATTTCTAAATTTAGTGCGTAACATTGGAATATTATACTCGACATATTTGCGGCCCGAACGTAAGTGGTGTTTGCCACCCCCCATTTAGTAGAGAAACGATCCAGCGGCGGCGAAATGTGTGCACATTGATTCGCCGCGTCCATTCTACACCTCCTGCATGTTCAACCCTCCTTGTCGCACGTCCTGCGGGGAGGCCGTGGGTGGTTCGGGTGCCGAATGTAGACGAACCTGCTGGCCGAGCCGCATAGGGTTGGTTTGTGCGCGCCGGCTGTATGCGTCGCGCGCGCACTCTAGGATAATGTTATTGATTTTACGAGGACGAGGGTTGTTCTGCTTACAACAACGCGCGTGCTACGAGGATACCGTCTAGGACCTGGCCGCGAAAATACGCATGCCACTCATTCGATTCCTGATGCCCACCTCCACAGCGTACACACATGTCATTTCCCTGAAACAACAAAATTACTATTTTAATTGCATGCAAGCGACAAAATTTTATTACGCTCGCGTGTAACCAATAACGGCGAAACTAATAAAATATAACCTTTGGGATGCTTGTGTAACCTTTACCTCAATATATTAGCCTAAAATTTATTGATTGCCCAATGAAATCAAATGAAATTTGTTTGATCATACTATAAAATTTTCTTTAATTCACTTTTATATTTTATTTGATACTTTGTTGTTGAATAAACATTGTATGTTTGTATAATCAATATAATTTACGATTATAATACACCTACATCAATTATTTTGTAGTAATTATACCCATAAATGTTGTTAACCTAACGAATTTTGTTTCGTTCAGTTCATGGCCGTTGCAGCCGCCGCCTCTCTCATAAATATTAAATGCCCATCCATTCTATTTACTCAATTTCAATTAAGCAGTTGAAAGTGTTAAATTCCTAAGCACATAATTAATTTGTGTGCCAGGATTCACTAATGACTCGAGTGCGCTGCGCAAGCAAGGAACAAATCGTATTAAGATGAGTGAGTCTTGATGCTTTGGAGCAGCAAAGCTTAGAATGTCTGCAAATGCTTATTGGAAGCGAGTGACACAATGTCATTAAAGTGCGATTGACATAATAAGACGGCACGCACTACACAGTCGATGATTACCTAGCGCACGTTTGACTATGAATCCGGTTGCTGAGATGTTAATGATTGTCTGCTGTCAGTATGCAGCAGTTGATTTCTCACAATGCAATCATGCATCACAGGTTTCTTGATGTAGCCACATAAATAACTGATGATCAAATTTGTACTGCATTAGCTAATCACCTTTACTTTAAAATCAAACAAATGAACAAATTAAAACAAGTTTAAAGTCAAATTAAAATTACAACGAATTCCAAGGCTTCATTTTACTTCTTTTCTTTTTCATACATCCTAGTTTCTTAATAAGCTGATATTGCAATGGACGAGAGAAAGAACACGAACCCTTTAGTTGGAGAAAGCCATAAACAATGAGACTCATTCAGACGATTTGATTAATTTATTGCATTTGCAATTCACGACGCGATGCAATGGCTCGCCCGTGTACTAACGAATGTATTGCACAAATGCATTCATCAATCCGCCCCAGCGAGATAGATATATCAATCACGCGAAACAATAAATTAATCGAGATGGCGAAGCACGAAAAACGCGAACACGAACGAAGAAGACTGCAGAGTTCAAGTGCACGCGTAATAAGAAATTGCTTTTCCATCTGTTGTTCTTCGGCTTCGCTTCTCCGAATTGATCTTCGAATGCTAAACAAGCGCCTACTTCTGTCTTCTTAAACAAAGAAGCGCAGTCTGTCTGCATGTTTATTTGATCTTATTATGCAGTTACTCTTTAACGTTTTCATTCTTTGCTTGAGAATGCTCCAATTTCAGTTTTTTCTTCATTGTCGCTGTTTGCAGTTATTCATTGAAATAATTAACGTTTATGAGATTTACTGTTGCTAAAAAATTAATGGGATTCGGTTCATAAATGTAATTCGGTGGAAATCGTGAAAATTGAAATGACTAAATATGTACTTAACGTTACTACCGTATTTAATCAGGAAATTAAAACCGCATTGCGTTCAACTTCTCTTGTTGTCTATTTACTTCCAATTCGCTTCTCTTTGTGCATCGTCTGCATTGTGCATGCGATTGCATTTCAATGCCGCGCATCGTGTTTTTGTTAAAATAATGCGACGCGCCGTTATGCGCTGTAAGCTCTTCAGTAAGCTGAAACCTTGCATCGCATTGCGTTCTGCAATTTCAACTAACTATTATACGTGTGCGCAAAAAAGCTAACTATATTGTTGTTTGAATGAGTAAAAGTGAAATAAACACTCTGTGCCTTGCGGGCGTTTGTTAAACGTTCGAAAAATATTTCATCCAAGAATGCGAAAACCTTCAAAAGTTTCATTTTACCTTTTATGCGCTGATAATTTATTCCGTCTTCTTTAACATTCCAATCCTAGCATTATTTGTGAGGAACTTGGTGAGAGTGATAAAAGTGTAGTTAACACACGAAGAATTCATTTAGTTTAATGGGAGCAATTAATATAATTAAAAAGAAGGGCGCACGATGCATGAATGACTTGATGAGATGCGCGTTCTATCACCGAGCATAAACACGCAAGTTGTGGTTTTATTGCTTGCTTGTACGTTAAAGAATAGGAGATCACGATGACGAAGAAGAAGAAGAGTTGGTTGTTCCTCTACACGACAAATTATGTATCAGTTTTATCAAATGTGCTTTTTCTTCTCTCGTCGCGCGCTGCTTAATAAAAAAGTTTAGGCGGGCGTTTCTCTTCTCTTGTTCATGACGTTTTATTGCAAACATGTGTTTCCTCATCATTAATGTCAACAAGCATTAAGACGTTTTTCTCGTGCTTGCAAACTTGCACACTTTTTCAATATGTTTTAGTATACACAGTCAGACAAGCGTAATATATACAAATGTGTCATAAACATACCGGAAGTTCATTAATAAAAATGTCTAAGAAAATGCGTATTTATATTTTTTTAAATTACTGGAAAATATTTAGTATAAAAATTCAAAATTGCATACTTTTTAGCAAAAGCGGAAAACAATATTTAACACCTTCTTGAAACGTTTAATTATAAACCCTGAAAGTGTACCTCTCAATATATTAATATGGGTCAACACCTTCCAGGTCTTGTTAAACCTGCACTTAAATTTGAAACCTCGCTCCTCGTTATAATTCGGGTGCTGAAACACACTTTCAAGAAGTGCGCCCGTCTCAGGTAGCAACTTGAATATCAAGTGAGGAGGTTTAACTACACTATTGTATTATTAAAAAGCACAAGAGTAGCAGGTATAATTTTCATTGAGGACTCTTTCTTACTATTTTACCTTTGTTGTTTTTTAGTTTAAAATGTTAGACGCGTTGCGGAAATTAACACAATACGCTTGAATCGAATCGCATGCATAATTGCATGGCTTCCTTTTATTCTTGACTCATTCCTACACGCGAAGAATAAAACTAAGAGGAGACCGAATTCCTAATATGTTTTGTTTACTTACATATAAATTCTATTGTTATGTGTGCCACTTCCATTTTACTTTGTATACATTGCGAGCATTTGGATGCAATTCTTGTTGGTTTTATTTCATTGCTGGCGTCGGGTGCGCACATGCGCGTAAAAATAGCGGAAATGGGTGTTGGATGACGGACCAGGTGCTGGCACTCGACCCCTTTGGAGAGCCCTATCCCATTTTTTTCGTTAAATTTAGACTTCTAATCGTTCATCAACCCATGCTACTTTGTGCTCTATGAGCAAATGCTCCTTTCGTGTTTGGCATGCGCGCGTAATTTATAACTAATCAGGGTTTAGTGAAGCGTTTATCTTGACAGTAATAGTCGAAGAGCGTGAACTATTTCACTATTCTTTTTATAACGAGTGAAAAATTAAAATATAAGATTTACAATTACCAAATTTGACTAAAGAAAGATAAATTAAAGAATTATTTACAGAACACTGCGTGTTGTTTTTTTTTACTTTCCAACATACAAATCTTACGTGTGTATTTTTAGACCATGGGAAATTTTAATGACCCAAAGATTTTGAGTTCATTCTTAAGAAACTTACATGAATTCGTATTCAGCGAATGATTCCATCTAGAAATCTATTAAAAACGATCTTTTGTGAAGTTGCATGTTCCTTCTGTATGCCTGCTTTTTCGCCGAACTGTGAAAATGTCACAGAGTTCATACAAGAAAATATACAATGAAAAATGAAAGAAAAACATACAACCGAAGGTGAAAAACTTTCATGTGACGTTGTATGTATGTACGAAGAAGGCGAATGGCACATGCGAAAAGATTTATTATTGTTGCACATGCGAATGCAACATGTTAAATGCGCCAACAATTTGTTTGGCTAAGTCGCATTATTAATTACAATAAATTGCTGTGCGCATATCGCATTATGCATGATTAAAAACACATTTCAAACAATGTTACAACAAATTTATAATTGGAAGTACTTATTGCAAGTGTGTATAATTTTGGCATTTTTCTTCTGAAGTTTCTTGTGAGTCACGTTGCATGTGCTTCTTCTCTTTGCTTCTGTGCATTGCCAACAGGCGCAGTTGCAGTAGCTGAAACCGTCTAGCAAATGCAGGCGAACGCGAGCTATAAATAAATTAATAACACGCACGTTTTTCATTCATTTCAAGTACTCCAAGTCGAATGTTTGCTTGTGTTATTCGCATAGAATTCAGAGTTTGCCAACAAAGTAACACTGTATTGAAGTATTTCAAACCTAATCCTTCTAAACGCTTAATAAGTTAATGGATGTAATTATTACATGTAGTTGGGCAGATTTAATTTGTAAGTGAGAAAGAAGTTGTTAAATAAATTACTTAATTAAGCAATTATTAGTATTTAGTAGTGAATTTCTTCTCTGAAAGATCTATGAGAAAATATACCTTTTCTTTGATTTATTTAATACCTAGTGTCAGGAGATTGATAGATTTAAATTAGCTATAGTGAAATCTTCTACAATAAACAATTACGAGGCTTAGGTACAAATCAAGTAATAAATTAATTTAATCATTAAATTATAGTAGTTGAGGCTTCTGTTATTATATTTGTTACATGAATTTATTAGCAAATACCAGTCAGTTGTGTGTATCACTCATGTAACTATCTATATTGCGAATGCTTTCGAGTGCAAAGTGGATGTTATTATGTTAAAGCATCCATATAATTGGTGATTACACGTGAAGAGATCCACAACATGGATAAGCAAAGCGCGCTGTCCGTTTAAAACCATACAAGAACAGCATTAACAACGCATAAATTTGGTTCTATAATCATGCTTTCGCACTGCTTATTATTATAAGTTGTTATAACATTTTATAATTTATAGAGTGCGCTTCATATAAATTTTATAATGTAAACTTCCTTTCTCTGTACAAAAGTTGATTCAATTATTACTTCGTAATATGCTGCTGATTTATTTAGTTTTAAACTTTTGCTAGGAACAAAAGAGCGAAGAAATATAGCAGTTTTGTAACGCATATGCTCTTTTATTATAGTTTATGATAATTTTATGATACTAAATATTTATGAGAGCGATTTAAAAACGCATAAATCTCATACGTCTTCGAGCAATGAACATGAATCGTTCAGTGATACGCAATTACAGATAATTGATGATTTAATTTAGTTTTTTGTATAGGGTTTTACTTATCAGTGATTGTCATAAATTTTGAAATAATGATTATTAAATCATTAAAAAATTCAGGGTTTTTGATAGTGAACAATTGTACAGTAATTTTTGTATGCACAGTTATTCTTTATATTGTGCATTATCTTCAATTATGACTGTATTTTTTTGCTCTTAACTATCGCAACTGTCATTTCAAACACAACCAATAATTTTCCACATTGAGTGTCATTAGTTGACTAAATTACGAAAGCAAGTGCGATGCGCACGCGAGCTGCAAACGTGTAAACGAAAAAGTGCCGCAATGAGTAAGAAAAAGCATAAGAAACTTTTAAGAAATGTAAGGGAATCAAGCAAATGTAAGTAAATGATGAAGCTGTAGATGCAGGCATGATGCAAGCGCGGATAATAAAAGCGGTAAAACGCGTCGCGCAGCAATAAGAAGTAACACATCAACAACTCGAAGTAAGCACCAACGAAGACATTGTCGATGAGGTGAATGAAGCCTCTCAAGAAGCAAAGTGCAATTACGTGCTTCTTACTTGATTCGGAATTTTTCTTATATGCAGCAGCATAGCAAGTATTTTTCGTTTGTCCCTCTATTCATTGAATTCGGTTCGTTTGGATTGGTTTTAAAAAGACCTTTTAATGCTCTAGATTCAAGATTCTGACAATGAATTTATTGGAATGTAGGTCAGGTTTTTATTATTCATGTCTTTCATTTTTCTCAATGCTTATTCACTTTTTCAATTTTAATTTAGAAATTACTGTCACGTTTCTCCAAAAATATGAGCGCAAATAATTTCGAGCTGAAATATTAATAAATATCATCTAATAATAAATCGTATTACTATATTGAGGTGAATTTGGCAATGGATTATTTATTCAATGCGCTTTATTCGTTTTAAAATTACGTTAAATGTGTTTATTTTGCGGCTCAAAATTGATTTGATATCATTAATTATTTAACCGATTCATGCCCTATTCGAGCACTGTATTTCCGCTTGGAATATAAAATTCGTGAAATCTATTTTGTATTAATGCGCCTGAAAGAGCAATTGCGAAAATAATTATTCATTCGATAAATAAATTACTGTGCAAAATAATAATTTATGAGCCAGATGCAATTTCATAATTTATTGCTATTTATTTTTATTCCTAGCTATTTATATCAAAATAAATTGAAGTGAATAAATCTTGCAAATTAATTAAATTGGCTTATATTGCAATCCAGTCAATGATGTGAAGTGGCTTTATGAATTCAAACAGTTTTGTCTTCATTTCTTGAGATAACATTGACTTTTATTACAAAAGCATCAATTATTCCTTCATCACTCATCCGGTTATTAGAGCTGCAATATTTAATTGAATTTCCGCCTCTTTTATTGCAGAATCTTTTATTATATTACTTCAATTACTATTATTACAATCAAGATTTTTTATTTCAACAACGCACAATCATACAATCAATGGATTTGTGAATAGCACGTTTTCTTTATTTTTCTCCTCAACGTTTTCTCGTTTTGTTTTTCGGCTTGTGCTGTTTTTCGAATACAATATGTGAATGTAGTTGGCTGCTTGTTTTTGTCTTGTGAAAGCATTCGTTTGATCAGGTTATCGAAGCAGATGCTATGTAAGAGGAGGAAAAGCGCTATTGTAAAATAAGAGAATGAAACGAAATCGAAAATGAAAACGAAGACGAAAGCGAAACGCACCTTTTTGAAGTAGGACGAAAAAGTGGCTTCAGGACGTTAAAGCGTATCACCTTTACACCTTCCTTATTCTTTCTTTCGATGCGAGTGGTAATAACATAATCATGAGAATACGAATGAGAAATAGTACAGAAAACGGAAGAATCGAATCCGACAAGCGTGATAATCGCATTGCTTAAAGCATACAAAAAGTGGCGTTGCTTTAATAAAGTTGCATAGCACAATTTTTCATTCTGCTATAAAATTACTAAGGAGCGCAATTGAAGCATGATTAATTATGACAATAAAAATTCAAAGAAAAACACGACATTTTAAATTAATTTTCTTACCTTTCTTGTTTTTGTATTCCTATCGAAAGTGGTTTTTAATTTCAAGTCTTTAACGCTGTTGAAAATCACGTGTGTGTAAAGTTTAATCAATTATAAAGCTGTTCATGTGCTTTATCGAAATCCACGCCTAATTTAATCAAACGATGCGTTTTTGATTTATGTCCAGCTAGACCTCAGATTAACCTTTTCGTGCTGGTCACACATGCCATCCATGACTTCTTCATGTTCTTCATGTTCTTCTGCACATTCGTCGCTTACTTCTTTCTCTTCTTATTGGATTAATACTGCCTATACCTAGATACTTCAAGCGTCGAATGCAAGAAATGGAAATAGTCAGAGAAATGAATTGAATGTCCATTCAAACAAAGTTTTCGTGTAATGGAAATTCTTGGAATTGCTATGAATGCACTCGGTCTGTTAGATCTTGTCTAAAAGTTTCGGTTTGAATTTAAAGAATTTCAAATTTAAACTTTCAAATATTTTCCTATGCTGCTTGCACATTCCTAATAGGTTTTGGGCCCATTTTGAAACTATTCCTAATCTTCTCATGAATATAAATAACTTTGTAATTAATTGAATTGAATAGTTGAACTAATTTGTATTTTTTACGTTATAGATTCGGCTGAATGTGGCGGTGAGTGACAATATCCACCGAAAGCAAGAAGAGAGGGTAGCACGATGAAGATGGTCATCATCACTGCGTGTTTCCTGGTGGCGTTGATTCACGCGTCTGCGGGTATCAAAAATGTCACCAGCAGTTCGGGGACGTCATCAACACAAGTGATACCGCATGATGCGCATCCTGGTTACAGTATAAGGAAATTCAATGAAGACAAGGCGCTCAATTACAAGCTGATGGAGAATGGCTTTTCGCAATTCTTCACCATGCTGCAGGACGGGTCAATCATGACCATATCCGATCTCAGTCCATTGGTGAATCGACCCATTGATCTCACCGTACTTGCTGAAAGCTTAAACCATACGACGACAATGCATACCTTGCAGTTGTACGTGTTGGATAGGCGTAATATTCTCAGTTTTAAAACAGACAGCATGGATATTACTGGACTGATTGAGGAAAATACGCCCTCGCATACACGTGTTAGTGGTGTTCCCATGTTGGAAGCAGCAGCAGGATTGAATATGCTTCCAATAACTTATTCAATCATTGGAGGAAATACGAATCAAGCGTTTGAATTACAACATAGCGCTACGTTAGAGGTGTTACCAAACATTACCATTCGTGAAAACAACGCTGGAGTGTATATTGTCTCTTCGCAAGTACTTGACCGCGAAGATGTTGATCGTTATGTCCTGACCATTCAAGCAACGGATTCCACGGGGATTAACAAGGCTGTCACCAATGTGGTCATAGTCATTGAGGACCAGAACGATAACAGTCCAGTGTTTACACAAAAGATTTACAGATTCGTGGTCGGCGATGATGCTTTAGATGGTGATAACATAACTGCAACCTGGAAGCGCTTTTCACTGATAGGAAAGGTTGAAGCAACGGACGCGGATGGTGATAAAGTGGCTTACAGGCTGGTCACGCCAACCAATTTCCTGGTCATAGTACCCCAGACCGGAGATTTGCTCCTTACTGAAGAGCCAAGTGAAGAGGTCGAGTTGGAGTTGGTTGTGGAAGCGCACGATTTGCGCAATCCGTCGAGGACGTCGCCGCGTCCTGCTCAAGTCATATTTCACTACAGACCGCCCATGCCACCAAAAGTTGAGTTGGATTTGGATCTTCAACAACTCGAAAACGCCCAAGCGCTGCACAGGACGAAGCGACGTGTTACGCGGGCTGTGCGTCCCACTAAGAGGATTGAATTCACCGAGTCTGATGGCGAAACGGAAGGCAGAGGCGTCTTTCAGCTGGAGAAGGAAACGGACAGGGAGACGTTCAAGATTCGGGATGAGAATTTGTGGGTGACGGTCGAACCCAATGGCTCTGTACGCGTCAAAAAGAAGTGGGACTATGAAGAGTTGGGTCCTGAGAAAACCATCGACTTTTGGGTCACCATCACCAACGCAGAGAAAGGCGGTGAGTGATATTTTATACGTAGTTTAAATCTTACCCAGGCTGACTAATTTTATTAAGGATTTGACAACGTTTAAATGCAGCCTACGACCAAGTAACAAAACGTCAGATTTTTATTAATCGTATTTTACGAGGGTTTCTAACAAAATCAACCAAGCTGCTCTCAGCTTTAAATTTTAATGAATGAAAGTGTTAATAGAATATAATTAATCATGTGCTAATTTTTGAACAATCACGTAGTAACATTTCAGTAGTTCGCGACTGGTAAGTCGAGTTTTTTCACTCAAAAAGTCAAAGTTGAGAATTCAACTTTTTTAATTAAAAATCTATTCTTGCACAAAGCTCAAAGTTGTGGTTTTCTTTCTTTCTAAAAAAAGAAGCACCGGGCAAAGTTGGTATTTATGTTCGTTTTTCGTGGTTTGCGTTAATTACGCGCAAGTTGGGTCGTAAAACTCCTTAAAGGTCCTTAAATGTTTTTTATCAGGTCACAAAACATTTGTTTTTCTTGAAATTTTCAACTAACGAGATTTTTGTATTAAACATACTTCTGTAAAGTTTAAATTAATGATGATCGAAAATTTCGTTAATTTGTTGATATAAACTCCAGAGCAGTTCATTCCAAACTAAGTAAATCATACTAAAATATGCAGGAATTGAGTAAAGTGTAATTACATCTTCCCTTAACTGAAAGACATCAAGCAGAGGAATTTCGGTAGTCCCTGTAGGGTATGAATCACCTTCTCCACTTTCTTCGCAGATAACCCTGGAGGAAAAGCAATACGCGCGTACAATGAGAATGAAGGACGCTGCTTGCGGGTGGCTTATTTATTATGATTAAGATTTCATGTAATTATACGACGAGCCACGTGCGATCGTACTTCCACATTTATTGCATTAATCTTGAGACTTAATTGCTTTTTAGGCGCTTGTCTATACCGACTAATGTCAAAATGCCAATTTCAATTTTTGTCCAGGCACGAAAACCGCAAAGAAGACATTTCAAACAGGCGATAAACGAGTGAAACAAAGGAGCTAATTATTAAATGCGGGATGCTTTGAGACAATTACCATTTTTACGATAACAATTAAAATTGTTACCAGGCGAGCATTTCATTACAGCTGCTGGCACGCATTCGTGAAAAAGACATTAATTAATCGTGATGACTTCTTGCGCTTGCAGCTTTATTCATTCTTCGATCATGATGAATTCAGTTGAGTCATTCAACAACACTAATGACAAGCACAAAACTACAAAGCAATTTATCAATAAATTTGTACAAGGAATCAAAAACTCCATCGATAAAGAAGATCTGAACTCGAAGAAAAAGTGTGACATATTTTGAGCAGGAGATAAATGATTGATAAATGCTTGCGATGCGCGAACGCGTTGTCCAGCGTATCATTATGTCTGCGTAGAGGAAAATATCTTCATAAATCAATGTTCTGTAATGTCACGCGTTCTATCAGCAGTCTTGAAATGTCAAGTGGTTGCGGTGCATTCGCTCATTGTGTCGTCCTTAATATGCTAATAGCTGTTCAATCCGATAGCACATCGTCTCGCGTCTATTTTGCATTGCAACATATTATTGCTCTTGCATCTTGGAGCTTGCTTCGCTATCAGCTAGCGCATCTAATGTTATAGGTCAAGCCTTATAACATCAGGAGTTGAAAATGCGCGCACGCCCGTAGAAGAATTCTTGTCGTAGTATATTGCAAGTCAAGTATTCATCTTGTTCGAGTTTGGTTCGCCGTTGAGTGCGAGTCAACACGGCGTGGCGGCGGCGGTAAGGACTTTATCGTTGACTACACACAATAAATATAAGTTTGTTGGTTGCTTGCGCGACGCGCGCACAGGCATAAACTTTGTACGCTCGGTTGGGCGCGCTCATCCAGTCATCCATGATGGCTCAATGGGTTGGAGTTTATTAGACAACAATTTATTTCTTATTTGGATACTTGTAATGAGCTTAATCATATGCTTCTTAGTCTGATATCGTACGAATTCGTAAGATTTTCCAATTCTTTGTAAATTGTAAAATGTTAAAGCAAAGTTTTCAAAATCTTTAGGTATTTTCTTCGCAACTTGTAAAATTTTATACTTTATTAATAAATTACACTTTGGCATTTTTTACGATCAACCCCATTGAGGAAAAACGCGTGCTGCCAACGTTATTGTTGTAAATTCCGGTGCGCAAACAGCACGTGCATATAGTGCAAGGCGTCGTAAAGTTGCAAAACTCTTTTGGTTAAGCGATAAAAAGGAACGCGCGCGCGAATATTGTGAGTGTTGGCGGCGGTATGTCTTTTTGGTGCATTGAACGGTGCTGGCTCGCGGCCAACGTTGCCACCGCAGACACACGCGGGGGTGGTGTGGTGTGCTGCGTTGCCAACTTGCGCCATGCCACCCTCACACGGAATGATGTATTCGTATACACTTTTCGCCGGCACAGCCGCAACGTAAAGACAATGGCGGCGAAGACGTAAACGGTAAGACGCTAAGAGATCGATGTTTATCACCCCACACATTCGTTGCTGCTGCTGCTGCGGCCGCCCCTCTACCACCCAAGGCGCGAGAATAATCGCGCATCCAGCGATAGTTGTGACAACCTGTCGTCGACTGTGCTTGAGATTTAATGCGTTTTGAAGAGCGTTTAATTTGAAATACGCTCTCGGGCTGCAATTGCAAAAGACGATTGAACATATCAATGGGTAATTATACGCTTCAAGATAAAGGAACGATAAACGAATCTTGAAGGATGCTTGGGGGCAACGATAGAGACGTATAATTTGAGATGCGCGCATGTGGCAATTGTGAGTGGGTGGCGTACGAGTAAAGCAAACACACACAAACACTCGCGCCTTGCCCGCCGCTCTTCGCGGAAATGATCAAAGCATTTTCTCTAATCAGGTTTTCCTCAGTTGCGCGTCTACAAACGCCTTTTATTAAGCACACTACTAGGACCTTTGCAGACCCGATTACTATTAATATGCATATTGTTCCTTTGTATTCATAATCGATATTTAATTAATCACAGAAAAGAAAAACAACAACCAACTAAATAAACAACATGTCAAGTATTATCCTGCGCATGCAAGGAAAAAGAGGAAAAACTTATTTTTATGTATGAAAAACAAAAGTTATTTTCCTCTTGATATTTTGTGATATTTCAATGTGCATCACATAGAAATTTGGCATGTGAGGTGAAAATCTTAACATTACATTGCTTTCTCCTTCGCTCCTTCGTTCAGGGGCGGCTTTGCCGTATTAGTGCATGGAAGTTCGTCGTTCGCGATCGGCGGCAACGGCAGTGGTGGAGGCGGCGGCGGCTGAGCGACGTGTTCTTTTGCCACCGTGCTCGGGCGTGGCGAAAATCAATATAGCACAGATAGCGCGTTAGCAACGGGAAGAAAAATGAGCGAACAAAAGGTATGGGGCGCCGTGCACGTTTGGTCGTCTCCAAGCGGCGGTCGCAAACTCATAGACAATCACCAAGAGACATACGCGAGGTCGTTTTGTGAGCGTCGCACTTTTTCACTGTTCACCCCGTATAAAAAACGAACTCGCCGAGAGGGCTAATTCACGCCGCCGCACAGTGCGAACGCAAATTTGCATATTTATGCGTTTCGGGCACACGAGCGCGATTTTTCATTGGCGTTGTCGCCGCCGTTGCCGAATTAATCAAGCGCTCAAAAAACGCCCGAACTAATAATTTCATTCATTTCCTCGCGTAGGGCGCGTAAGGTGAACGAAGAGATAAATTGCGAAATCACTGCGAGCTTCATGAATTTTTGTAAACATTTTTTTCCGCCTCATCTTAGCCAGACAACTCGAGGGGAAAATTGCTCTCGAAGCCCCGAAGGGCTTAACGGGGAAATCAATAAGTCGCTATAAGACAATCAAACTTTTCGGCTTCAACAATCAGCCGCACATGAACCTGAGAAGCAAGGGGTGTTAAACTTTCACCTCGAGACTAGCGGAAGAAAAGGACGAACGAAACTTACATCAGAGTTTTGTCCGGTTACAAACATTGATCCTGATTGCTATTTTTCCATCTGATACAGAGTGTTTTACTACCTTACCTAAAAATCTTACGATCATTCTCCTCGCCGACGTAAAATAAACAAAGCACCCTTCAGAATCTTACATTGACATTAGTATTCCCGGCAAAAGGGGATGTTTAAACCTTTAGGGACAAAACCCTTGTTTGTTATCGTTGCTGCTCCATCCGGTGAAAGCAGGAAAATGTTCACCATGTACGAAATGCAGAATTTGATAGAAAGCATGCTCGTTCGGGTTGCAAGTTGATAGAGAAGAAGCGAGAAACAAAAGACATGGATGCACGCACGTCCGTACAATAAATTATCACCCTTGACGAATTGCAGCCAGCAAAGACTTCCTCACTACTATTATTGTCGTTCGTCTCTTTGGTATTATTGTTGGACGCGACTTTGTGTTAATGCGCGCCTCTTCAGGAGCGCGTGCTGCTCGTAAAAAGCTTATTTATTTACATTAGCGTCGAAGAGTTGCATTCATTTTAGTATACTATAGACATTCTTCTTCTCCTTGGTAATCTTTCGTCTTCTTCATCCGCTGTCTTCTTCTTGATATTCTTGATCTTTGAATTGTCTATGCATAAACTCAGTTTTCAGCCTTCAAACGTGCGTTGTTTACGTAATACATCCAACCCGTTTTGTTTGATTTATGCATCGGATTGAAAATATTCTGAGGAAGAATAAAACACTATTTGAATGCGCACGCGCGCAGAAGCTATTTCGTGGTGGAAAACTCCGGGAGAGAGCTTAGCGCATAAGCTAATGTTGAGCTTTTAGGCTTTCGCGAACAAAATGCCGCCATAAAATTCCGCGCATCATCGTCGTACGAATTCTCATCCATATAAGTCCAACTCTTTCCTTTCTGCGTTACGGTTTTTCGTGCACTATTATGGCTGGTAAACGTGGTGGCAAAAGCTAGTGGTTTCATGCATCATTTTATCCGCACGCTCGAGCCGAGAAAATCTCAAAGTTATTTCCACAAATAAACTTATCATGTCGTTGCGGTAATATGGGAAATTATACAAAAAAATAGCGGACAAATGGAAAAACTAATGTTATTCATAGGGGATGGAAAATAATAATGCCCAGCTGGCGCGTATGAATGAATATTCAACTTTTTGTTAATCTATGCTAATCAAGCACACGTGGCATGCGAACTTGCATGGCTTCTGTATGTTCTTGCATTACGCTTGCTATTATTGTATTATTTTGCAAGATGGCTTGTTTGGTTTCCGGTCATTACGAATAAAACTTCGTAATTAGTGCTTTGACGTATTAATGAACAAGTTCGCAGAAGGCGCCTGTAATTACTTTTTTAATTATGTTTCATGTTTTTGTACATTTGTATTATGATTGAAGTCAACTTTTTCCACATTTTCAACTTATTCTTATAACGTATATAAAAATAGAGTTATTAACCATCCAAACTTTCTCTCAGTACAATTTTTTGATTAGTAAATGTATGCTTAACAAATGTTTTTGCAAAATATTCATGTTAATATGATTAGAAGTATTTTCCAGTAAAAGTTACACCTCGAATTTTCCATTTCCCACTAGACTTTCAACCCCCTATCCTTCCAAATTTGGCAACATATCCAAAATACGCGGAACCGAACCGAAGGAAGAATGACGGCCCCTTGACGATAATCGCATTTTCGTTGAGAACGCAAACATCGCACACATTTATTCACATTTGTATAAATTGCACAGGATCGCATTTAGTGTCACGCTCCTGTTATTTATTTTACCATAGAAAGCGTATTTCTCTATCTTGAGTTACAAGTGCGGTCCTGCAATCAGGCAATGCACTATTGTGCTCAATCGACGAAGACGTTACGGGGGATGAATAAAAGCATTGAGATGGTGGCAGCAGTCGTTTTTCTGCATGCGCGTCCCGTCAGCTTTAATGCATTTTCGGGAAATGGTATTTATTGATCGGATTTTCGTAAACGTACATGCGATGAATCACGATTATTTTGCCACCCTTGCTGTTCTTGTGGTGAATAAGAAGAAGAACTGGTCACACTATTTCTAGTAAAAGCGTCACATGCCCTATAAATGCATGGTTTTCGTGGATGGCATGTCAATTGAAGCTAAATTGCGAAAAAGACAAACTAAGTCAATTTTAGAAATTGCATTTCTACATTTGCGGATCAACTGTTTGAATGAAAATAATAATTCAACAATTGATGACCGGAAATTCTTTAGTTTACTTACTATGAAGTTAAAGGCGTTTCAGAGTGTATAAATTGTGAGCTCAATTGGAAAATTTAACGATTAATAACTCTAAATCACGTTTTATTGAAATACTCGACTTCAAGAACTCATATTTTATTTTCCCTTGGAAGAAAACGAACTAAACGAAGATGTGGATGATGAAGAGACTGCAGATGCAATGCAGCATCCGTAAATCGATTGCACCCTTCGTGAATTTCGGGGGATACATAGTAATTTTATCAAATTTGGCAAACGTAAACGCATTCAGCCGGCATACACGTGCTCACGTGCATATGCAACATTTCTCCCTAGGGGTGTTGAACCATGACCCAACACAATTCATTTCCAACCATCAATTAAATACCATTCACGATGACGCGTCATACCCTTCGAAGGAGGGTCGGGCGACAATTGTCAACGTGGTTCTCCCCTCACGAACAGTTTTTGGATAATCTCTCGGAACACTCGCAAATGCTCAACATGGATATCATTGCGGTAATGGTACGTAATATACCCACCAACCAGTTTCCCATTCAAAAATGGTGAGATAGAGAGATTGTCAATAACGCTGGGAATTGCAGCTCGTGATTGAGTGCACTTTATTGATTTCGCTGTAAAATGCGGCGCGCAAATTAACTTCCCGAGGGCGCGTGAGAGTCTGCTGATAATGCGAAGAAAGTTTAATTCGTCTGCGGTCGCTCACGAAGAATACAAAAAAAAAACCGAACAGCACGCACACGTCCATTATCGCTGCGAGGCATTTGTTTGGCTTAAACATCCCATTCATTAATCAAGCAAGTTTCCTAATGTTCTCTAACGAACGAATGGTTAATGCTCGTAGAACTGTTTCCACTTTTGCTTCTGGGTTTCTTTCTTGTTCTCTCCTCCGTAGTCTTCGTTTTTCTTATCCACACATGTATTTTGTTCCTCTATAAAAAAACGAAACCTTTTCTAGCAACTCAATAAGATCTGTTTCTGCCTTTTTTACTGCTCGAGTTAATTTCCTTTCAATTATTTTATTCAATCTAATTCAATTACGTTTTTATCATTATCGCGTCAGCGCCTAATGGAATTTTGGTAAGCTAAAAGTTAATGCGAAAGCGAACTTTTAAATTAGTAAATGTGCATGAAAAACGACCATTAATACAGTTTCAAGTACGCGATGAAAAAGTTGAAGGCCTTATGGTGGAGCAAAGCTAGTAATGCTTTTATAAATAATAAATTCGCCATCTAGTTGCACCCCCGAACGCGTCGGGCGCGGATGCTGCACACCCTCGTCTTATTCCTTCAGCTCGTGCGCTTCTTGCGAGTGCTTCGTCTTAGTTGCTGTTCGTTCGTTCGTATTTCTTGCAGCATCAATAAAATATTTATCGCTTTCGCGTTGAGCAAGCATTCGATTGCGTAAGCGTGCAATTTTTTCTTGCTTTTCACGATACAAATGTCTCAATTAATCCGCGCGCCTTGCACTAGCGTCGCTGGTCAACGATTTAACCCCTCGAGGAGTTGCACAACTTGAGGAAGAAATGCAAGAAGTGTAGGAAGAACAAGTAGAAAAGGAGTAAGAGAAGAAGAAAAATTGATTTGTTTTGGTGAGCGCCCACACGCATTCAAGCCACAAGAACGCGTCTTATCCTCATCTCAAGATGTTGTCCGGCGACAAAACGTGATAGAAGTTATGTTATTAAAGATGGAGCTTATAATAATTGTATTTTTAATTGAATTCCCTGCGTATCCTGAATGCAAAGATTTTAGTTAAGCTTTAAAACTAAACGTATTTAAATTCATTAATTGTTTTTCGTATTTTAATGCATTAGCAATTAAGTCAATGATAAATAACCCTTAAATTGAAAACAAATTTCACTCAGTGGTCACGCATTCCACCGACCGAGTTATTATTATTGTTGTTGTTGTTGTATTTGAACGATAAAACTTTGTTTACTCCTCGTATGGAATAAATTCTGATTGCTTGGTCTTGGGTTACCTGAAAGAAACAAAACAAAAGCGAGAGCGCGCCGCAAGCGATTGATGTGTGTACAAAACGAACGCCAACCACCCACGAAGTCTTTAGTTTATAGCGCACGCCGCGTCTTCCACATGCATTTCTTCTTCATCATTCATTCGCTGGATGCATGTGCACATTGTGAATATGCATCAGTGGCATTCGCGCTCTCGTTGGAGTTTATCATGCTGGAGGACCGCATTATTATATTCGCGGTGTGCATGCAGATCTAATGCATTTAATAATAGCATGACATTATTACTTGCATATCTCATAACTTTTTCTGTTATTTACCTAACTCTATTTTATTTCCATGACGCAATTTTAGAATCCTAGGAAAATCCTATTCTAGTAAACATGAAATTTTCATTTATGCGCAAGCAACTTATTAGGCAAAATGAAAATGAACATTACGCAACTATTTTGCTCAAGAAAATGCGACGGGAAAAAGGCGAATAAATGTAATTTGCAAAGGACGCAATTTACAATGGCCTTACGTGAAACGTGCACGTTGCATAGGTAGATGAAATAAAAATTATGATTCGCATACTACTTGGGGGGCACATTGAGCCATCACAATCTAGTGTTGCAGCAGAATAGCAGAACGAGAATTGAGTCGAGAGATGCAGCTTAATTAAACTCTCTCTTTGCGCTGACGCTGACGCTGACGACGGAATGCTGCATCGTGCATACTGCAAATGCACATAATATGCGAATTCGTACGAATTTGCCACATGTGCAAATTTCGTGCTCTTTGGTAATGAATGTTCTGCTGAAGAGAATAATGTGTCATGGTTGTTGTTAGTGCGCACTAATAGTGTAACCAAACTATTCGAAGAACTTAAAAATTAATTGTCTTGCAGCAATATCAATTTCAAATTCATTTTTCCAATAAAATAAATGAACTAAATTAAAATTACCTACTTCAAAGGGTTTACTATTAATTTTTTTATAGGCACTCATTAAAAAGATAACAATTAGTTCAGGTCTAAATAGGAAATCGGAAGTGTGCACACACACGCCATTCGAGCATAGTTTATCGAAATAAATTAAAATTATCGCGCGTGCTGTGCGCATCGATAACGTGAAAGTCTTTAGTTCATTCGCATAGGAAACGCAATGCAATGAAATGCAATGTAACAATATAGTAGATACAGAGGCGTGGGCTAGCGTTGCACTATTATTATTGTAGTGAATAGATTAGAACGAATTCCACAATACGCGCAAGTAACACAATGAGTGCCGCTTCATCCACATCATTGAACAATTGATTTTTTACCGGGCGTTGCATGCGCACCATTTAATTTAATTAAAAAGTTTTTCGACGCATCAAACACTCCCTCCTCAATCCCACATTGTTTTTACACCTACAACGCGTAATTTATTTCGATTTGTTTGTATTGCAAATTGTTAATTTACTTCCCAATGATTAATTATCGATAAAACCTCTCAGCAAAAAAATTGAATACGCCAGCACGTACAATGGGAAATCAAAAGGTGGTAGGTAGCGTACGCGTTGATTTAACACATTTATAACGTTTTTTCTTCATTCTACAGGACGCGTACAACATTGCTGAGCATTGTTACGGAATTGATTGCACACATTGTGTACGCTTTCCTGCTTATTTGCTTGTCGCTACGGATTTTGGTGCTCGTTTCTCTCTCTCGGCTCTTTATCAATGCGAAATATTGTTGGCAAGGGGTGAGTTCTCTGCTCGAATGCGCGATTTATTAACGAGCGAACGAAGCTATTGATAGATATCTCCGACAGTACACAATGCAGTACGATACAACATTGCATCACGGATTGCATTTGTGCAATCGAAAAGTTTTGATTTCGCCGTTGCGATAAATGCGTAGCGAGTGAGCTCTCCTGCTGGAGGAGCGGGTTATTTCATTATTTGATAAAGCATATTCCATACTGCAGTGCATGCATAACGTCGTTGTTGAGCAATCGTGCAAATAAAAGCTAAAAATGTTTATCCACGGAATACGAGCGCGCATCTAAAATTTTCTGTACAGAGAGCGAGCGCAGAAGGGGCGACAGGAAAAGAAATTCGCCGAGTTCTCCATGTAAACGTTGTGTTTACTTTAGCTGGGAAAAGCATCGCTGAAGAGGAAGCAAAGAAAGATATATTTGGATAACTTCGATGCGCACCAGATTGGTTTAATGATCAAGAAGACCTCCCTACATTTCGTATTTTTCAATTTTAGTTTAACATGTTTGAGTCAATTATTGAATAATTTCTAACGATGTGCAAATATTTAATATCCTTCCAGCTGAATGTATTAATTTGATGAAAACTACTGAAGAATGAGATATTTATACCACTAAAATGCTATTATAAATTAGCCCATTAACGAACTCATTAAGTGCTATCGTAAAATATAAAAGTCATAAACGCAAGCAGCAAAAATGCGCATTTATTGTCGAATAGCGTGCTCGTACGTTATTAGAATAATACAACCCGAAATTGACCCCAAATGCCACATGCGCGTATAGCAATTCCCTACCGGAACAAAACATCATCCCCATCCCAACCTCAAACCGTAAACGTGAAGACCTTTTGAATGTTTTAGCATATGTTATTGAGCCACCGCCTGTCCAAACACAGCGCGCATTTTTATATTACGTGTACCAGGAATTCTGTGCACTCGGAAAGGACCTTGCTGTAGCTAAATAGGCCAACGCGTTGAATCTATGTATACGTGCACTTGAGGACCTAGCCTACATATTCTGAAAACATCCATGGGAATGAAAAAAGCCCGGACGAGTCCAGGCTGAACCACGGTTTAAGCAAGAAAGAGCGGCAAATATAAAACTGCATGCACATACATTGATGTATAAAAAATAAGGGTTGTTGTTAAGGGGCTCGTTCAAATACATGCTGAATTAACAAACAAAAACGTCCCTATTTGTCCTGCTTGTGTATTCCAAGCAAGTGCGTCTCGCGTCCTTCACGAAGAGTAAATCTCGACGAACGCGCTTCTTTTATGTAAACACAACGCATAGGAAAAACTTTTCACTACTTTGAAAAACACGTTTCGATTCATACGATTTCAATGAGTTTAGCTATAAAACATTGTGCAAATATTTGCGTTATTCTATAAAGAAAGTAGGTACTTACGTATTTGTTATTGTACGTTTTTAAATAAGTAATTGAATAAATTTTTGAAATACAATTTCCTATTGAATCAGATAGTTTAAATTGTTCGTGGCTAAGTTGCTCATGCTGAAAAGTCGTTTTAAACATTTGTATTATAAAAGTCCCTGGTGATTTGAAACAACGGTGCAGTTTCCAGCATACAAGAAAAACACATCAAATATTGCGCTTAGTTGGTGAAATGGAACAAGCGCACTCGTGATTTAATCCAGCACAATGTCGATGATTAAACGGTCCGTCTGGTGACACACCGAATTGCCAAATTGGAAAATTCAACATTTGATTCCGGGCGCGCCAGCAATAAATCAGTTTTAATTCAACAAAATCGCCACCAGCATGTACCATTGCGTCGAACAATAGCTAAGAGCGTACAGTACGCAGAAATTCAGTGCACATGCAGTTTGCTGAATTTATCGATTCGATGAGATATGAATATTTAATGCGCGCGCCAAACAATAAAATGCAAACTTTCGCGTGGTGCGCCGCGGGCGGCAACGTGTAGTACACGCGCATGCTATTTTCTTTCATTTCCTACATGTAGGTATATGTTCTAGTAGTCTAGCTTTTCCTATTGCTATTCCTGTTGTCGAAAGCTATAACAGCGTCAATTCGGGGAGATTTTTTTGGGTTCCATGTCTTTTCCGCTATGAGCTCTTGTGATATCTGAAATAAACGCGCACTTCAAAGAAACCGCCGTCCAGCGCAATCAATGCTTGACAGATTGTAACCTGAGCCGATTAATAATTTTTGCGCAAAGAAAACACCCATAACGTTCGCGTTATGAATTGTCTCCACCAATAGAATTACGTTTTACCAAGCACTCACACTGGCACCAAGCTTCTAAATTTTGGTCATGATTCAAACTTCGGTTTCATTATGTTGCGCCTACTGCCGACGGGATGTAAATCTTACGTTGCGCTAATTGCCGACGGGACGTAAATCTTGACCCAGAAATTGTTCGAGTTTATTGCTAAATGATTGCTAAACTATCCATCCGATTTAAATCGTATTTTCTTATCCATAAAATTCAGTTATCCCTTTATATACTAGAAATAAAACAATTCAAAAATGTCATATAATTTCACGACAATTTCCACTCCGGGACCAGTGTGCTGAGTTATTTCAATTCATGAAGTGGCTTGTACTTCAAAACCGAGGCAGTGCAGTAAGGCATATGTTGTCTTAAAAAATGTTATCAATTATAACTTGTGGAAATGCTAGAGAAACGACCCTCTTATCATTTTCAAGTATCTACAAATAAATCTCCCAGCTTGCTTGTTCAAGTAGGTATTTTCATTCAAAAATGTCACACTAAATTAAGTTCGAAAAATAATGCATTGGAAACAATAATGAATGGATTTTCGATTATTTTTCAAAATTTCACTTGTTATATGAGTTATAACCATTTTTGTTACGTTGCATCTGCTCCGGTCCGACGGATAGACTATCCGCTGTCTCCAGTCCGGCGGAATTTTTGGGGGTCAAAACTATAATTGCGTTTTGTTTTTAATAATTAAAAGAAAGTAAATGACCAAAACAATTGCTTCTGGCTGTAGAGACTTTTATACAAGTTAAGAATGCTTTCGGCTTTTCTATCCATTCGTTTTGGAAGACCAGAAAAATTAATATGAGGATATTAATGAAATATTGATTAAATTGATTTACTCTCGTCGCGAAATTAACTGATTTTAAAAATTCAAATTCGGTTATTCCACTTACAACATAATGATTAATATTTTAATTAATATTTTCAGAAAATGCGGTAATTTATAATCACTTTCTCAAAAGAGACAAATGGTCAATTTGGGTTATCTACAAATCCTTCTTGCTTTTTTGCCTCAGCTTCTCGTGTTATTACAGCATAGAATTCTTTCAAAACGTTAGAACACAGAAAGCCATGAAGTTATTTTCAAAATCAAATTTCTATTATTTGATGCATATATGTCCACCGCTAGAATTATACTGAATTGTACAAAATTAATTTTGTGTAATTTATGCAGATTTAAATCATTTAATTATTAATTATATTCTATTATAATCTAAGTTTATTGCACTTTCACGATCAAGTTTCTGGTTATGTTATTTAATAGATCGAAATAGTTAATCCAAGTGACAAATTTTCGGCTATTTCTAGGAGTTGAAAATTGTTCAACATCAGTGCTAAATTGCAGCTAAAATAATTGTGGCATCTGATTGATTCTTTCATATTTATATACGGAAACAATGCTTTATGTATTGGCAAAAAAAAAATTCGAAAATATCAATTCTAAATTCTCCGACACTGAACGCGCTGGTACCACTGTGCTTGCGCTGTTACTGTAAGTAGAGTGTTAGCGAATTAAATACTCAAATTGATTTCATTGGAGGCTCGCAATAAAACAATTCTTAAATCTACTCCTTACGCTTATGATGTCACTCCTCCAAACTCATAAATCAAATTCGAAATTTGATACTTTGCGCCACAACATCTCGTGCGGCATAAAGCTTCATAGCGGAAAAATCAAGTTACCATTTTTTTGTACGTTTGTTATTCCATCATCACTTTTATTGCCTTCTGCAGCACATGGCTGCTGTTTCGTGGTATTATTATTATTGCCGGTTGTGTTGTTGTTCAAGCAACACACGCACCACCCTTTCAAGTCACAAACCACTCAAGTATTCATTGATTTTTTGTTTTTCTCACGCAATTCCTGAATTTCTTCTTTTTAGATTGTTTATGACTCGCTTGATATACCTACTTCGAAATATTAAGTGTACCAACTTTTAGCGAACATTCTACAAAGTTTAAATTTATCCCATTGCATACTTTTTAAAGTAGTGAAACACTTTGTATTGGTGAAAGTTTGTATACGTTAACAATGCGCTTAAACTTCTTAAGCTTTTGAGCTTGTGTGACGTTATCAAAAAATGTGATCTAACCCGACGCCTTGAAAAGGTCTTGTTCTTTCTTTTTAAGTGCAGCACGCGGTTCGGTTTAAATTCCTTTAATGCAAAAAAAATTAATAATGAGTATTCTCCTCTTTGGGGAGTTATTCTAATTGCTGAGCAATTAATTAAGTTGATTGGGGGCGCAACTACGCAAATGGTATTATTTATACGGTCATTAATTGCCGCCTATTATAATAATAACTGCAAACGGGTGGAAGTTAATTTTTTCATTTTTCCTGCATTTCTTCATAAGCACGGAGGGATACGCAGCCCTCATCGTTGCGTGAGTTTCACGTCCGCGTTCCGTCACTCTCCATCATCTTCATCCTGTGGTGGAGAGAGCTTCTTCATGCCTTTGAGCGTACAGCGGGGGCGGCAGCAATTTCACGAAGTGCGCTTGGTGCGGGTGGCGGCGCACAAGGGGTCAGCACGCATGCGTACGGCCAATATCAATATTGCGCCCTCGTTTGTACGGCACATACATACGTGCGCCTCGGCCGGTGTCGTTTGTTCGTCGAGGACTTTCGCGCGATATTCATCTGTTTCATGTCTTCTCCCAACCACCCCCAGACCCCTGATGAACGAACGGTGCGCTACGAGGCGACTCTGGCCAACGGCGGGAGCAGGAGCACACATTACTAATTAATCGTTAATTACCATTAGCGGTCTTACGTACTTTGCGCCTGTTATAAATACCCCTGTGACTGCCTACGTCGGCAATAAATATCCTTGCATTCGAATAATAACAAACAAATGTATAAGGGTTATTTTGACTTGATATAGTGTTTTCCGGTTTTCCGCTTCTGTATTTACTGAGATAGTTTGTAGTTGTAATATTTGATGAATCTATTTGCTAACTCCAGCAAAATTCTAATCGCTATCCAGGACAAAACGCAGACCACAAAAATAAATGAAATGTAAATATTTTTTACGACTTTAAAACTTTATCGCAATCATAAACAACACCCCAAAATATTTCCTGCATAAAAAATGATAAAATGTTGTGTTGTCCGTATATTTTCCACATTTTAGAATACAAAATAAGTTGTAAATTTAAAAGTCAAATACATTTTTGCTCAACTAGACTTTTTCTCCAAGTTTCAGTACATTTTGAACGCATGCATATGAAACCAACCCCTAGGTGATTTTATTGTTGTGTTGTATCTGCTTCATGGTGGAGTATTGTGCGCAGTTTTCGTCTAGGATGGTTGAACATGACGCAGTGTCTGGCACTGCTGCAGTGGTGCAACACGCGCCCTTTCTCAATGCATGCAAGCTGCATTCTCATTAGACCAACATAGAGGCCAAACTGACATATTGAAGAGTCAGCAATTTCTGCGTTGCGCTCAAGAATTCCCTACTATTCCACCGAATAGCATATTTCAGCACCCCTCATATACACGAATTAAAAAAAGAACTGTAGGGGTTGCTTCCCTGCGCTTTCCACTTTTATATGCATAATTCTAAAGTGGGTGCGAATGTCAAACGCGTTTTCGTTATTTATAAAGAGCCCCGTGATTCAAGGCTGTTTTATTCAAAAATGTAAATGCGCGAAATGAATATTAATCTTCCTGCAGTGCTTTATGCAAGGACTTTATAAGCATTTTAATATTTTAAAATGCAAAATTCTGTAATTAATAGACGGAGATAAAATTAATATAAATTTCGGCGGGCTTTCACTGAAGTAAGTAACGAAAAGTTCGTTAATAGATTAATTGTAAGACAATTACGTATCTGCCTGGCTGATTTTATAAGGGTTGAGTGCTTTGAACGTGTTATTTATATGTGCTAATTAATTGAATTCACGTCGGAGCATCATTAATGTCACTTGAGATGCTTTAAGTTAGTTGACTTGACTTAATTAAAGAAAACACATTGCTTCGTGTTTAATTTATACCTGAATGCTTAAAGGGGGAACAAGAAAAAGACTCAATAAGATACTGTTTGAAGTAGAAGATGATTTTTTTAACATGATAAAATTTAATAAAAAAATATTATTATAGGTTTATTTACCAATTAAATTACAAGCGTCCACGCTTGTGATTTAAAATATTGCATTTTAGGCTAAAAGTTTTAAAGTTTATGCGTTCATAAAGTTCGTCGAATACAAGTTCAATATACTTTTGCAATACGTAACAAAACTACAAGTTTTACGTTTGCTCATTCGAAGTACGTGAGCGCAAACGACCGCAGCCGGGAGCAGTTTATTAGATGGAAAACTCGATTCGTGTCGGCGTTTTACAGCTTTTCAAAGCATTTGATGTCGAGTTAATGCGCTGCTGCTGTTGATGCATTAACTTGAATGCAAGCGAAGGCGATGAAATTAACACGTTTCCAATAAAATTGCGTATGTATCTCAAATATTATATTTAGTTGAATATGTCGCCTGTTTTAATGCATATACTATATTTATCTTTGCGAATAATCAACCATCTTTGCATTCTGAAATAAAATAAAAGAAAACGCATTAACTTCTACATTTATTACTTGACGACATAGCGAATGCAGTAAATGACAGATGCATTAAAAATGCGTTCAACATAGAATGAAATGATTACCATTCTTCTGTTCTTATTGCGCTTTTAATGAAGTTAATAACAAAGTTTAATGCTTAATCGATTAATATAATTTCGTTTTAATGGTTCCTTCATTTTCTTTCGCTTTATGAACCACCCTTCTATGTACAGTTTTACCAAAGAAAAATGCAACATAATAAATTCTCCAGAAACGTATTTGAATTTTTCACCAGTAAATTATTCGCCATCTAAAATAAAAGCATAATAAATTTCCACAGCGTGTAAAAAGTTTTATGCACATTTTTAGTGCGGCGAAAGAATTCAATAGCGGTATAAGCTACAACATAATTAATCGTTATTAGTATAAAAAAAATATGTGGAACGTGCGACTTTACATAATTATTCATTGTTGCGCATTGTTAAGCATTGTCTAGATTAGTGTTTAGCAAATAAAAATGGCTTCCTGCCTTCCGCGCGCATGCCAGCATTATTTGCACCTAATAAATAATGGAGCAACAATAACGTTAAACTTATTCAGGTTCACATTATGTGCGCACTTGCCATACATGAGCAAAGAATTCAAAGAGCAGCGTATGTGAAGAAGACACAGACACGCTGAACATGGTTAATAAATCAGAGTGTATCATCGCGCGTTGATTTAATTAACATTGAATGCACAACATCTCCATTTGCGCTATCTACGAGAGATATTCAAATGATGCAATGAGCCGAGTACGCTGCTCGTTGCCGCCACCGCCGCCACTGCTGCTGATAAGCGCAATTAAAATGCAAATGTGCATCAAGATAGTGTGAGCACGTTGCATTTGCTCTATTATTATGTACATTCTTTATATTTGTTTTTTAGCCATTTCAATGCACTATCCAATTAGTCTATAATTAATGAATAAATTGCAGAAGTGCCAAAGTTATTCAATGTGTCAAAAGTACATTGGACAAGTTTGAAAATGAAACCGAAATTCAAGCTTAACTTCGTGAACTTCAAGTCTGTTAAGGTCACATGCATAATGGATTTAAATCAACCACTTCCTCCCGCGTTGTCACTTTTTTCCCCGACTTCCCTCGCCTTAATCTCTTCGGCAAGCTGACGTAATTAAGCATTTCGAGCGACCACCATGTGTTTAATTTTTTTTCGGCTTTAAACAGGCGCTAACATGTCTAATATTATATCTCTGCCAAACCGTTTGAATGGTATATTTTAGTTGCAGTCTTAACTTGAGGGGTGTGTTTCATCTTATTTAAAAGTCAATAATTATTTAAAGACAAATATTGCAGTAAAAATATGATCGTTGGAAAATTTTAATTTGTATTTGAATGCATAAGATAGTAATAAAACTATATGAAAAAAAAACGCCAAGCAAGTTAAGCAAAATGAAAACGTAGATGATAAATTACCGAGTTGTTGCTTGAAAGATGTTGAATTAGCATGAATAAAAAGGAAACATATTGTGTTCTGTTGAGTCTTATAAAAACTTGGTCAAATTTACTTTTAATATAAAAAAAACCGCAAAATATGCATATAAATTAGTGTGCTGTTTATCTTGCCATAACAATTGTAATAATTCTTTCTGATTTATATAAATTATATATTTGTGAAGAGGAATAGTTATTTAACAAACGCTGAAAATTTCATCAAAATATCTTAAGAATTAAAAAAGTTATTAAAGTTTAAAATTCTACAAGAATTAACCATATAAGCAAAGTGAGGCGCGCACTGTGCGTAAGTGAAGCGCGCACTATGTGTAAGTGAGGCGCGCACTGCGTGTGAGGCGCGCACTGTGGCCGGCACGAGGCGCACCTGAGCCAGCAGAGATCACGTGATCTAATGACTTAATGCTGATTGGTTAATGAGATCAGAAAAATCCATGATGGCCGCTCTTATGGCATTTGCATGCATGGTAACTAAGGAGATTCCTTAGCAACCACGACTGCGCGTATACCTATCTCTTTTTATCGATACTACATTACGCGGGTCATTATGCGCAAATTAAGCTCCCATAAGAATTGCATGGTGGCAATTAAAAATTGATAACTTTTGAACGATTTGAGATATTGAAATAATTTAAACGGATTCTGAAAGTACATTTATTCCGTAAGCTAATATCAAAAATTGAATTGAATTTAATCTTTTTTATTGTTTAATTTTTGCATTAAAGAACTGCTCAATATAATTCCAATAATAGTAGTCTTTCATTTAACAAAAACCAAAACATTTCGCTGGGACAGCTTGTAATTCTATATAATTTAAAAAGGCGCGCAATGTGCACTCCCCATGCACTCATTAATTCGTAGCAACGACGCTGACTTTATTATTGTGTCCCTGCAGTTAGTTATTGTTACCGCGTTACTGCGCCTGCTGTTGCTCGGGCTGTTGTTGCTGTTGCTGTTGCTTGAGCAGAAATTAGCAAAATTTATTTGACGTATGCATGCGTTCATTGTAATATGTGCTTGCGGCAAGAGTTTGCAACAGCAACTCAAGAAGCATAACAGCAAACGTCAGAGTAATGACCATACGAGCACCTTGATAAATTATGGCTTTTAAGTTTGTTGCTGTAGAAAGTTTTCACGCATCAATTTGCTATGCAAAACGCCTTGAAGGATTGCAAATTGATAGATTCAACGAATTATTAGCATGTTTTCGAATTAGTTTCGCAGTCCACGCGAACACAAGGTACCTAGGTATGTATACCTAGAAAGTTCTCATGCTTTTTTTTGCAAAAGCTACAAACCTATTAAATTAAAAGCAAACCATGTCAAATCATTTCCTTGTACGCGACAACAGAAAACACGCGATATAAAATTAATACAAATAAAACAATGAATTCCAATGCTTAGAACAATCGACTAATAACATTCATGAACTTGACACGAGTTGAACAATGCCTAACTCAATGTTAAAACACTTCACTAGTGTTGAGTGAACGTGCAACTGAAGAAGAGTGTCTTTCTTGCATTTTGAAGCACATAAACTTGTTCCAAGTCGTTCGCGGTATCGCATATAATGACGCGATTGTTGCGCTTTGCGTTTGCTTCTTTGTTTTATTTAATTTGCTCCAGAGCTGTACCCCGAAACTCCTCAATAATAATAAGTATAATTTATGATGGTACGCTTTGAATAATTAACACTTGACGGCAAAGAGCGTTTGTGTTATTTAGTCTTAATATGTAGTAATAGTGTCGGTTCATTATACGTACGAACCGTTAATGTTCATTCACATTGCATCCGGACGTCCGTTGTATGAATGCGAAAACTATTAAAATTTATAATCTAAATAAATGCTACTAAGAGCTACTACAGTTGTTGAACGGAAGGTTGAAAAATGAATGGGTTTTACAGTTTGGAATTAACAGTTTCCTTCGGTATCAAATAAAAACAGATGTGTGAAGATGATGATGGTTAACAAGAATTTTTACTGTTTTGTTCAGTCAGCTTATGCGAAAAATCAAATTATTGTCAATATTTGATTGTTATTATGAGAAAATGTTGCTTAGCTTAGAATACCTTAGATGATATTAATGTGAGAACATCAAAGACATGTTTGCTCCATGTCTTCAAATTTGGTCGCAAGCGTGTTAGCAAACACTGCAAAGATCTATACGTTGTTTGTTTATGTCCTTGCTGACGCTTGAAATGTGAACTTGTACTTGATGTACGCGTAGGAATTGCATCTAAGAAATGCCTTGACCATATTGGTATTGCTTGAGATTCCTAGTTGTTTATCTACGTGTCTTCTGCTTCTGCGTTTGTTTAATTCTTCCTGTTTTACGAATATAGTCACAGTTAAGAATGTGTTCAATTGATCACTACCATATTTGCTGGTGTTTAACAAATCTATTTTGATTGTGTTAAAATTATTTGTGTGAGTGTGATAAAAATATATTATCAAGTTGATTGCGCCATTATTAAATAGCAAATAAATAAAAACGTTTATTAGTTATATTTTATTATCATTTTATGTTGTTCTCTTTATTGCAAACCGTATACGAATTTTGCTGTTGTAATGTCCGCAATAACCCCGCTTGTTGTGATCGCCATCAAGTTGTTTGTTGTTGGTTGTCCTCTATTTTGCATTGTTTTTATTCAGCCACTGATTTTCTATGTGCAGTTGGCGAAAAACATTCACCAGCTTTTCATTCGCCTCGTACGAGACACGAATGTCTCATGGATGTCACATTAGCAAAGTTTTACCCGCTTGTTCTGCGCGAGATTAATAGACAAGCAACTCAACAATCCAACTAACTTCATTCAACAATCATGACAACGCAAAAACAAGCGAATAAAACGCGACGAAACTTTTAACTTTTCCACCATAAATGTTTTAAACGTATTACAAGTTAATGTACAAATCCATTAATATTTAAGGCTGGTAATAAAGTGGATATATATCTATCTAATATTTAATTTAGTAGAATTGCCACTGATATTTAATTAATGAAAATGTATCACTAATTAGTAATAGAAATTGGCGCTCGATGCTGGGGTGAATTAAGCATTAAAACTAAAATCAATAATTCAAATTGAATTTGAGGGCGCTAGTAATTTTATGAGCATCGAGTATCTTCTTCGCACTCTGTCGTTCGATGTTGAAGGGGTGGATTATTGCGTTTCGCTCGTGTCATGCAGAGTATCGAGTAAAGCTCAGGTTATTGCAGTTTTAGCTTTCGGTTTATATCAAGTTCAGGCGCACATATTGCAACAACATTCTGGATGACAATGTGCACCGTGCCATTAAGTGGTGCAGTGTTGTTGCCAGTTTTGGCTTTTCGTGGTCATAACGTCGATGATGCACAATGGGGCGAGTCGTGTTATAATTGCTACTTGCTCGACTTTAATTGAAATCAAATACGGGAAGTTTGATAATTGAAATTGCTCCAACGACTATAGTAGTTTGTAACTTGCCTCTTTTTAGAGATAGAAGGCGGTTTTAATTTAATAAATTATTTGAACGTGAAAGAGATTATTTAAGTTGTAATAATTTTCATGAAACAATAACTTACAAAATTCTTTCTCTACTTTTTATTGCCTGCACATTTTGGAGCATTCTGACACATTTTATGAAAGGGACTTATCAGCATTTTATCTCCACATTTTTGGGGGTGGCAGGTCGTGTTATAAATTCTAGGTCACGCTGCCACTGCCGCCGCTTGCTGTATTTCTACTAAAATGCGAAATCGTGCGAGAGTCATCGAAATCAAAGGCTTTTATAAACGAAAATCTCACCTATAAAACGTGCGCGTAAAATACGATAGTATTTTTTCATTTTGCTGTAAGGTGAAAACGAACCGCAGGAATTTCATTACACATATAGTGAATCACGTTTGTACCATATTTTCCCTCTTTTCCAAGGAGGAGGCTAAAGTTACTAATATAAAATTTTCTGGCTCTGGGAGTTGCAAGAATGAAATGAATGCGAATTATTATAAAAGTTTAAGGAAATGAAGCAAATATTTGAATGAAATTAAAGTGGATTTCAAGTTGCAATTTTAGTAATGCAAAAAGTTTTCACGATTTGAGATCGCGACGTTTTAAGTTTATTTAATTAACATGAAGTGCAATTTCTTTGCGAGGATTTGCACAGCAAGAGGAAGTTTAAATTGCAATTTGATGTTTGTTCAACCCTCTATCGCATAATTTATTTTCCTGGGATGCGAAAGAATTTAATTTCAAATTAAACTATTCATAAATGGAAAAAATTATCTAGCGAAAATGTAAATTGTTCACTTATGACTACTTAGCAATTGTGTTTGCACGCAATTACAATAAATTGCATGTTTACCAATTAAAAATATCTATTTGCTAATTGAATATTTCCGGAGGTTGAATTATTGTATAAACGCGTAAAGTATTCATACACATTGGAGGAGTGTACATTGTTGCGTTTTACGAATTGTATTAAAAACAAACACAATTAGACTGGGAATGAATGGAAAAAGAGCGCGCAGGAAAACCGCAAATTATTCTCTTGTTCCACTATGTTATTACATCATGTGCACGATGCACTTCGGCTGGTTGGAAAATGTGCTAGTGATCTAATGGATATTTAGTTCACACACACTACACGAACGCGGCCACCGAATAAGTGGATGTTGTTTAACTTTATTTCACCTGCTGTATATTTACAAGACTACACCGAGTTGAACTCGAATGAATTTATTGAAAGCGGGTGAAGCGCACGCAGAAAAAGCGATTGATTCGGAATGACAAAAAGTGTTTTCAAAGTGCTCGATCACGATTACGTTCCGAACTGATTGATATTGATTAGGCGCACCACTTTATGGATTGTAATGTATTGATTGCATTGCTTTCTATGTAATTAGATTTTTTTAATTGCTCGCTACAAAGTTTTCAGAAAATGATAATTGAATTTTCAATTATTTTTTTACGCTTAAATAAATTATTATCTAACAATATAAAAACATACAGCGTACCTGGATAAAGTTTTTAAATTCCATTCTCTCCATATTCATTCTCAAACAACATGAATATTACCTATTCCCTGGCGAATTAACTGGTTAAACTACCGCTTGCTGCCTCGTAATAAACAAAATAAAAGTCAATAACCAATTGCGGGGGTGAACGAAATAAGCCCTGCGCCTTTGCAATTAATGCACATCCTCCGAGTATTCGCCACGTGGCGTGTTCGTGGGCAACACATGCATTAACTGGAGAGAACCATTGGCAATTACCCTGCTCACACAAGCTGCAAATAATTAGTAATTACTTGGGGCAGCAGGTTAGCAAGGGCTGTTTCGATCTTCTCATCCCCTTCGACCATGCATTATATGCCAGTTGCGTTTGTGGTAGGATAATGTTGGTGGCTTATGCAAGAAGTCGAGGAGCTGTTAGTAACACATTGCGGCTTGATATCATGTCATTGGAAATGATATCTTGGTCACTCACATCAGCAAACGTTATTGGTGTTACCTTATAACCTCATTGGCTATTGATCAATTGAAATTATTGATTTCATAAAAGCATTAAACTTAAAACATCAATTCCATTTTAATTTTATGTGGTATAAATTTAACTTGACATGTTTTAAATAAATTGAAATACCTATCGATATCTTGCTGGCAATTTTTATCCATTTTACTAAAGCAATTTGTCTTGGAAGTCAATTCAAGTTTAAAATTTGCCCCGATGAGCATTTGATAAAATATGCGCGCATTAAAGTTACGGCAAACTTATATTATAGTTCCACATGTTTCATGTTTCAATGAGAAATTGAGGCGGAATGGATGTAGTTTTGAAAATTTTGTAGTTGCTTCGTGTGGAACTCCATAAGGTCTCGCTGCTCCATGGTACGAAAGTGCGAGCTATAAGATTGATTACAGGTTCTTCTACTTCTTCAGCTTCTTCGCGTCGGTTCAAACTCTTTAACAAGAAGTTCGTGCGCGGAATATTTTACGATTCCGGTGCGCGTGCATGAATACAGTGCGACAACGCTTTTTATAAATGTGCGTTATTAGTTATAATGAATTGTTATTAAAGAATTTCTCGTCGTCTCTTCAGAGATCACGAATTCGATGCGTTTCTTTTGTTTTATAATGAAAAGATATTTATCTTGAAGGTATAAAATATTCGCCTTTCATGTGAAGAAAATACAAACAAATCATGTTAATGAATAATGAAAATCT
Source organism: Aleochara curtula (assembly GCA_963978815.1). NCBI lineage: Eukaryota > Metazoa > Arthropoda > Insecta > Coleoptera > Staphylinidae > Aleochara > Aleochara curtula. The sequence goes on from OZ022219.1 coordinate 2,442,790, forward strand.
ATGTAGAAAAGTAATTTCTTATTTGAATAATTTTATATAATAATGAAAAGGGATAGATTCGCTTTAAAGTGAACAAAAGCAAGACCTTTGCAAGGTATAATGATATGTTATTTGGTTTAAGAAAATTACTGACTTCGAAGTAAGAACTTGTGAAAAATTCACATAACAATTGAGTTTGCAATTATTGCGATTCCTCAACAACGACTTATGAGAAGTAGTGCACTGCAGTATATCGTTTACGTCAGTCTTTAATCTCCGAATGAGTGTTCGTGTATAATAATGAATAACAAGTTATAATCTTTAAATAAATGATTACTGAGAAGTTAAACAGAAACGTAGCAGCACTATAGTCATGCGTTATTCAATTAAAGGTTGGTTACTGTTTAAGAGATTTTATAAAAATTACTAGAACGGATATTACTAATAATATATCCGACATACGATGGAAAAATGAATGACAAGTGAGAAGCGTGAGAACTTTGTAAAATACTTTGAAGTATTTACAAAGAAATTGTCTTTGTAATAATGAATTTAATCCATGACAAAACTCCTAATAATAAGGGTTGAAAGCATTGACCATCATCAATCTGTGATTCGCTTACCCCTTTTGACATTACCATTTGTCATTTTCGCAGAATCACAACATTTACTCTGACAGTATACTAGGGAGGAACACGAATGCAGAGATTACCGTGCAATCAGGTAATTGTTTCGGTCGCTGAAGGGTCTTCAATTACAATGTTTACAATTTTCTCCCACAACCCCTCGCTGCCCGTACTAAACGTATACGGGATTTATTGAACGGTCAACATGATTTTGCAACCCTTTACTGCGCAACGTTTACAAATGTAACAGCCTCAAGGAACATGACTTGATGTGATTATAGTTTTCAAACTATGCCAACGACGACATGAGCGAGAAACTCGCAAAGTTTAAAAATTACGACAATTTTAAAATAACTATTGCAAAACTTTTGAACAGATGAAAGATATACTTTATTCAACCCTAATCATAATAAACTTTTGAGGTTAGTTCTTCAACCCCCAGAGGGAGATTATTCACAAAAGGTTAATTGCGTTTTTGACAGCCGGATGAAGAAAGAGAAACTCGCGTGCAACGTTTAACCGGGAGAGGAAATGCGTGCAGGGCAGCAACAATAAAACGAGAAACCTGCGCCAGACTTAAAGAGGGTAAACGAGGGCAAAGCGAATTATAGGAACCGACAATGCGGGATACTTTGAACTGGACAGAGCGCTTTTCCAATGGCATTAATGAACAGACGAAAAACAGGGGCAAAATGTTGATAACAGTAGCAGGACGATGGATGAAGGCCCAGAAAAACCGAATGTTGTAACAGCAATTGCAATAAAGTCTCTAGGGGATTTAAAGGCAGACAAGGACGGGGCAAAAACCGGAAATGAATGATGATAGATTTCAGGTAATAATGAAATAATGGAAATGAATCAGCTCTACGCCACCCTTGCTTTGTTCTATTCGAGATATCACATAATGATTTTGCATTGTGTAACTGTTAATTAATTACTAATTATTCATAACGAAATGAATAATTTTACGTGCATAATAAGCGGATAGCATATGTTCTTGTAATCCTTGAATATTTTTCGAAATTCATCTCGTGAAATTGAATCAACGGTAATGGAAATTCAATTAATTAAGACAAATGGAAAATGTCATTCTGATGAATCGTTGTTCTGTTGTTACAGTATTGTGCTATTGCGGAATTCATTTATTCTTTGATTGATAAGGCTTGTTCGATGTGTACCGCCGATTAAAATTTATGAGAAATATATTAATGGTAATGTGCAAAGACGCGCACGTTTATGGGATTTAGTTAACTTTCTTCAATGGTAATACCAGAATAATAAAGCACCAAGAACGGAATGTTTCAATTAATTCCACACGAATGTTGAAATCGTGATGGCGTGCAACATTCGACTTCTTCCGCATGCTTATGCACTCTACTCTAATACGGCTCAACTATTGATAGAATACCACTGCCAATTGCAACAAACTAAGCAGTAAAATATGTGGATATACGCTTTACGTACGAAAAGGAGCATAACACAATGAAATGCGCTATGAAATGCAATCGTAAAAAAGAAAACTCATTTCATTGCGCTAGACTGGACGATTCCTTCGGCAAACGGAAGGAAGGAAGCAGCGCACTGAAGGAAAATTCGATTTCTTCCACTTATTGACTTCTTCTCTTGGATGCGCTTCAACATCGTCCATTCGAGTGCATTAAATTTCCGTTTTATTGTTTCGCTTCGCACCATGCTCTCTCGCACAGCCGCAATTTCTTACACAAAATCTACAAATACATCGCAATTTTCTCCGCAAACGTGTCCCATATTTCATTTATTGCAATGCGTCTTGTTAAAATTTCGATTGCTCCTCTTTCGAAAAATGCTAAATTCATTCGGGTAATGATAATTTAATGCTTGTATCTCTCAAAAATAGAAGAAGTACTTTATGTAATTCTTATTTCTTTTTCGTGTAATATTGTTGTTGGGAGAGCATTCGAAATAAATTGGTTTTTGATTATTTTTCATTTTTCTAATTTGTTTTACGAGCATAATGTTAAATTAAATCTAAATCTAATCAATTCTCAGACGTAACAAGCTCCACGAAGAACAAACAATGTAAGAGGAACTTTGTCATTACCCGCATTATTATGTTATATTACTGAGAGTGATTATTCTTTGTTTCCCACATGCGAAGATAAGTTTACTGATTAGTTATAAATCTAATTAGTGTAGTTCTTCAACTGTTGTATTTTTCATGATATTTTCTTCAAAATTTTCTTCTTCTGATGTTTAAGAAGACTTCTTTATGTGCAGTTAAAGGTGTAATTAATGACAGCAATGCGTCCACATGCTAACGGCAACAAAACGCCTACATGTTTGACCATCAGGCTTCTTGGCGCGTGTTCGTGGCGAGTTTTTTCGTAATTGACTTTTAACTTAATGGGTGGTAGCCACACCACCATCGAATCCCTAAAGGCGTATCGAAATTCTTTCGAATTTGTTCCAAATCTGTGAGCGTTCGTGAAATAGAAATTATACCTATTACACCTTAATTTCATTCAATTTACAGCAACAAATCCTATGCTGCTGTTCTCTTACACCTGAAGGAACAACTAAGCAACCAGCGTCATGAGTAATCAAGCAATCAAGCAACTTGCTAATAGCAGAATTGCACGACTTTCTCTAATGTTATTTTTTTCCCACAAACTTTTTCTTTCTGGGAGTCTTTTCCACTATGAGGTGCAACTTTGACATTACTTGACGTGACTTTCAAGTCTTATCAACAAACAATAGTTGCAATGAACTTTTCTTGAATATTTTGAGAATGATTTTTCTTAAACTTTTAAATATTGTTTTGATTCTATTTGAGAGTCGTTTATGCTCAGCAAGGGAGACCACTCATTGTCTTTGCCTTTCCCTCATTGTTCGCTCTATACAATTACTGTGCGAGAAAGACATCGTAAAGCAAACGAAACGAGCGCGATGCGTGCGAATGTTGCGAATTAATGGTCTGCGACAAAGTGCATAAATTTTCAGATAAAAACTGCATTAGTGCAGTGCGCGTTTTCGCGGCGAAAAGTTTTAAATGAAATACTTGTACATGGTGGGTCTTTGTCGTATGTCGTGTGCAAATGTTTGCGTTCCATGTTTCCGTGAGCCGCAAATGACCAAAGTGGAAAGCGCCGCTGCCAGTAATCTGATTAAACCGCAGCGGAAAATGTCAAAAAAGAAAAAATGCAAAAATGAAACTGTCATACGACAAGGCATTTAATGCATAAAGATCGCTTATCACCGTGGAGTAATGTAATTGAATTCCATATAATGTTAGTGGTGCTTCATCAATGTCATTCACAATATTTTCATAATAACGAGTATTTAATCAGTAAAATATATTTTGAATAGTGGTTTATCTCCTTTTAATTCTGTTAATTGTTTTGCGAGTTATGAACTCACAAATTGTATATCTGTTTTTCATTCCGTTGTGCGCGCAAAAATCAAATTTTATAATATAAAATGTTTACATGAACCAACGATGTAATATACAACCCACGCACTTGTCTCGTACTACAATTCATTTGATATTTAACGATCTTACATGCATATGATTGCAACAAAGAATCAGTAATCGACTGGTTCATACGTGAATTGCATGGAAAAACATTTCACATAGTTATCAAGACCTGCTGTGAACGTTGTCAAAACATATAAAAATCCTGTAGTCAATTGCGAGTGGTACATAGCATTTGCATGCGTAGGCCTAAAATAACTTCTATTCACTAACATAACTTCTTCTTTCTGTTTGTTATGCTGCTGCATTCCTTCAATGCATACAGGACTGAAGTGTAAGTACTTTGCTAATTTCTTAAGCTGCTTGCTAATTGCATTTGTTTTATGTTTTAGACACAGACAACCAACGTGTGATTATACACGTGCGAGACGTGAACGATGAACCGCCGTATTTTATCAACAGGCCGTTGCCAATGCAAGCGGTTGTACAGTTAAATGCACCGCCAAACACACCTGTATTTACGCTCCAGGCCCGCGACCCCGACACTGACCATAACATCCACTACTTCATCGTGCGTGACCGCACTGGGGGTCGCTTCGAGGTGGACGAACGCTCTGGAGTTGTGCGCACGAAGGGCACAGATCTATTCCAGCTGGACATGGAGTACGTGCTGTACGTGAAAGCAGAAGACCAAAACGGCCGCATTGACGAGCGCCGTTTCCAATCGACGCCCGAGGAGCGGCTATCGATTGTGGGCGGCAAGCGAGCGCCGCAGTTCTACATGCCCAGCTACGAAGCCGAAATCCCCGAGAACCAGAAGAAAGACAGCGAGTTAGTATTTTGATACTATGCATTTACTCACGATGCACGAGCACTTCCTTGCTTTTGGCATTGGTCCAGAATTCAGCACTCAAAAGGGCGCAAGGGATCGAGACAAAGTTGAATGCGAATGGGGGCAATTTAAGATAAAAATAAGGGTAGAAAAATGTTGTAGAAGAAGTCAAAATATGCACAAAACTTTTCAATGGCCTTCTTTCGTTCATAACAATGGCTCTGAGAATTAAAAGCTGCCTGAATATAAATCACTCACACAGTGGCGCAGCGCAGACATCATTAATTAACTTATTCTGCAATTCAATTCGCTCAAGGCGCAAACAACATGGCTTCTTTTCATTGGCGAATCCATTTCGCGAACAATGCAAGCACCCTTGTTATTGTTTACTGCTGCTGTTGCTAAGACGCAAGATGCGAGGTGCCACAATATCAAAAATCATTATTAATATTCAAAATTCATTATGCGCGCGCGCGCCTTCATTGTGTTCTGCAAATCTGCTTCAGACATATTTAATTTCGTTTCATTACGGGGCGCAACTACAGTTTATACGTACGTGCCCGTAAATTTCATATTTCATAGTGCACACACTCATTTAAACTTAATACACGCCGAGCAAAATTTCTCATTAGGAAAATTACGGATTCGCTGCATGTTTAGTGCACAACTTGTCTACATGCAGCAGGCATAATTCCAAAACCGGAATATTTCCTACATGTCTACAACATACATGCAGTCAGCAGCGCATCTTCTCTTGCTAATTACGTTTAATTGAATTTGAAACGCCTTGGATCGTGCGTAGAACGAAGCATAAATGTTTGCCGCTTCATCCTTCATTAGAAACAGTACAACGGCAAGCTTGAAATAATTAATTTCTTGCTTGCTTTTACCGCTTGCTTGTGCGATGCATTAAAATACAAAATTACAATTGCAAAAATAGATTACGTGACAGTCATTAAAACCGCATAGTTTTTAATCATATTTACATGCCGAAGCTTCAGATGCAATACAAACTTTTCAGCAACAATTTGTAATGCATTTGCATGCTGCAAACTTATTTGTAATTCTATTTAAGGCCAATTTGCGTCTGTGAATGCATAATTATGCACTCAATTAAGCAATGACATCATCTCCATTTTAAATACACGAGAAGCGGATATTTTCTATTTTAATAGTAATGCTATTCAAATGATCCAAATGGTCTATTTTAATTGAGTAAGCTTATACTTTGTAATGTGGATTAAGTTAAACTAACGTTTAGTTGTAAATTAATTAATTACTTGAAAAGTACGTAACATTAACACAGCTCTGCTGCGTGCATTTTAAAGTTAACTTTTAGAATATTTAACTAGCCGTGCTAGATTCTAATTAATGTTTTGTTTAGTTTCAAACAAACACAGCAGATGATTCTAGTCCTAAACTGCGAGAATCTTAGTGGCGTTATTATGAGCAATAGCGCAATGTATGCGCAGTGTAATTATACAAGCAGCTAATGCATGTTTCATAAGTGAGTGTCACACGTAGATGTTATCCAAAGTAATTATAGTGTGCGCCTCGCCGCGAAGTGGATGGTCTTCGTGTGGCCACACATTTTAATGCTTTACACCTGTAATCTCTGCCTGCCTGCGCCCTGGTTAATGTTTATTTGATGGAAATTGCGTGGGCTATCCAGGGGGTAATGTTCTACCAGTTCTAAATCAGATAAGAAACTATAATTTAACTCTGCTAAAATGTCTACATAGTCTGGCTACCCGAAATTTGTAATTGCAAATTCGATTAAACAGCACTATTGCGGAAGTATGCGCCAAAACATATGTTTTATTGTTCATCAAGAGGGCAAAGTAAACTCTGTAGTAAAACAATATTTGCTATATGCTTTTGTTAGAACTGCTTTTATCAGCTACGAAAGCTGTAAAACAACTTATGTCCCATTGGGGAGATATACTAATAATTTAAGTGAATGTAGGCATAGAGTAATAATTATTCTGGGGGGAGCAAAAGTAAATCTGGCATTATGTTGTCGTAAAATAAGAGCTGGCAGAGACAAAAGAATTAGGCAATGATAAAACAAGGAAAATTTTTAGCTGGACCAATGCCAAGCAACATATAATTCATTTCATTGCCATTAATTTTTACTACTACCAGTTATTTCATTGTGGGTGCGTCCCACTAGATTTCATTTTATGAATTTCCCTTTTGTGAGGAAATTGGATTGGGCTTTCCGTTTGCATTCCCGGCTTCGATCCGTATCGCATTATCATAACACTTGATTCAAATAATGAGACATGCAAATTTATTCAAATTGTTTTTTCAGCATCATCTCCGTGAAAGCCAAGTCGTTTGCGGATAGGGAAATTCGCTATACGCTAAAGGCTCAAGGACAGGGTGCTGGTACTTTCAATATTGGACCCACATCCGGTATTGTCAAGCTGGCGAAGGAGCTCGACTTTGAGGACTTGCGTCAGCCGCATGTGTATTCGCTTGTGGTAACTGCCACGGAGGATTCTGGCGGCTTTTCCACGTCTGTCGAGGTAAATGCGAAATGCAAATACGGTGTTACGAATATGCTAATGGTTTCAATTTTAGCTCACCATTCGTGTGACGGACGTCAACGACAATGCGCCTAAATTTGAATTGCCTGATTACCAAGCGCATAACATCGACGAAGACTACCCTCCGGGTACAACAATTCTGAAAGTGAAAGCCATGGATGCGGACAGCGGTGCTAACGCTGAAATTGATTATATTGTGTCTGACGATCACTTTAGCGTTGATCCCAGTGGAATTATCTCGATCAATAAGCAACTGGATGCTGATAATAACAATGCCTACTATGAATTCGTTGTTACCGCAAAGGATAAGGGAGAGCCAGCAAAGACCGGTACCGCCACCGTGCGTGTTTACACGAAGAACAAGAACGACGAGGAGCCCAAGTTCTCGCAGCAGGTTTACACTCCGAATGTGGATGAAAATGCTGGTCCGAATACACTGGTAACGACTGTGGTTGCGTCTGATAAGGACGGAGATAACGTGCGCTTTGGCTTTGTTGGCGGCGGGACCAACTCTGGGCAATTCGTTATTGAGGAGATCACCGGTGTAATTCGATTGCACGGCAAGGGTATTACGCTTGATAAGGATAAATATGAGCTCAACGTCACAGCCATGGATGATGGTGCATGTTGTGCGAATGGAGATTCCACTATTCATACAAGTACCGCTGTGGTCGTAGTCTTCATCACAGACGTCAATGATAACAAGCCAATCTTCAATGATTGCGGCACGTATTATCCAAAGGTGGAGGAGGGTGCGCCAAATGGCTCTCCCGTTATTAAAGTGCATGCCACTGACGACGATAAGGGTGTCAACGGACAAGTGAAGTATTCGATTGTCCAACAACCCAACCAGAAAGGAACAAAGTTCACAGTGGATGAAGAGACTGGCGAAGTTAGCACGAATAAGGTGTTCGATCGTGAAGGCGATGATGGAAAATTCGTTTCCGTCACAGTGAAAGCAACTGATCAGGGTGACCCTTCATTGGAAGGTGTTTGCTCATTTACGGTGGAGATAACAGATGTCAACGATAATCCACCCTTATTTGACCGTCAGGTAATTGCAATATCAAAAGGAATGTTGCGTGTTGACTCAAGTATTCAAAGAGCTGCTGCAATATTTGAATTACGCTTTTCGCAAACGTTAATTTTCTATTCTTTTCTGTAGAAATATGTGGAGAATGTCAAGCAGGATGCCAGCATAGGAACGAATATTTTACGTGTTTCCGCCTCGGACGAAGACGCGGATAACAATGGTGCCATCGTTTACACACTGAATGCGGGGCCAAATCATCAGGACCTGGAATACTTCGAGATCCAGCCAGAGTCCGGGTGGATTGTATTGAAGAAACCGCTCGATGTAAGTACTCCAATGCTATTTTCTCTCTCTTCTCACACGTTTTTAATTCTCTTTATTATCACCTTCTTGAAGCGCGCGTATAGATTCTAAGGCCTCTAATCTAAACTCTTTGTAATAATCTCTCTCATCGAATGTTCGTCGTTTTCTCGACACAGGATTTCGTTTGTTCGTTTATAGCTAATCAACTCGAAGAGTGATTGGTCGTTTGCCTGTGCGCATGTTGGTCGTGTTTGTTGAGGGCATGAATGCGTTTCCTTTTTGTGCGTGTGCAATTTACAGACGCGTACGTCACCTGGAGAAGGAAACGACGAGATGACGGCTGTTCGCCGGGGCCTTCGAGAAGATGAAAGATCTAGGTACGGAGTGGATATAGCTGCTTCTTCTGTATTCTTCATTTCAGCGCACCTTTGTTTGAGTTGCTCTGATCTCTCGGCAGATCAATTGCACTGATCTAAATCTTTATTGACTAAGTTCTTTTATACGGCACACCTTGCATAACAATGTACTCGGTACATTTGATTTAATCTTTTTTAGTGTACATTGCGACGAGCGCGTTTGGCATGAGAACCCGGGGAGTGTTTCCTGTTGTTTGGCGAATTCCTTTCGCGATTGAAGCACGTCGAGTTTGTCAAGCACATCCGGGGTGTTTACCGGTCATCAATACAGTCTGCAGTTCACGAAACACGCAAATATACGTCCAAGATTCAAGATTGCTGATAGCATAAAGCATCCCATCAAAACCTCCATTGATGATAGCGGTTGAATGCCAAGCGCGCCATCGCAACTACTCTGCAGATTTTGATAAGTAGCAAGGGAAATTGTTTTTTGATGCCAGGTGCTACTTCCAGTTTTTGAGACCACTTCGCCAGATGAGGTGGCAGCCGATTTTTGTCTGTGGGAGCCCCGTGCCGATAATAACAAGAACGTTTTTGTTTTTGGGATGAACTCTCTTGTCTCTGTTTTGACATATATTATTGCAGATATATTTCGTGGCGACGGTACAATATTTTTTGGTATTGTGTCTGACTGATCGTAATCACGCTCATTCAATATTTGAACTTTTTTGCCAAATATTTTGAAATGATTTTTTACAGGAGAGAACTTTGTCGACACAATATATATTCGTTTGCGAAATATTGAAGTAGAGTTTGTTAATAATATATTACACATTTTGGTCACCTAGTGTCGCAGGAGGCCGTTTTTTTGAAACCCGGGGATTGGGCGATCGGCACTCTTGCGGCGCTTTGACATTGTGACATTTTTAATCTGTGTATGGGGCGGCGTACTAACTTTGACTAAAAATAATAATATCAACTAATTTGACTAAAAAAAAGCAAGACATCCACCAAACGTCTATCGGTTTTTGAAGGTCGTTTTTCTCATTCAAATCTGAACATACCAAAAAATGAACAAGCCAAATACGAAATGGAGACTTTTTGCACATCCTTGTTCTCCCGCCCCAGCCCCAAGTGTTTTTTGAGAATTTTTTTGCATGATACATATATATGCCTGCTTCGTCAAATGTTTTCGTTACGTTTTCATTATCAATATATATTGTTATGTACTATAAATTATGTTCTCGAATAAGTTTTGATTTTCAACAATGCACCTTTTCTGTTTCTTCGGCGTTTCTGCCCCGATTCGACCAATATTCAACCAACAGGGATGCTATTCAGTAAGTAGGTGTACGGCAACGACACCAACAAAACGATGAAGGAGCCAACACCAGGCGCATAGAGCCAAACCAAAACTAGTGCAGCCAGATTTGATGTGCTCTCTCGAGTCTCCCGCATCAATTTAGTTAGATTGAGGAGCAACCATGCTCTCCGTATATTATATCATTTAAAACCGATCGCTCGTATTGTTTGCCTCGTTTTAGGAGGCCAGTTTGCCTTCTTTCTTGTAGAATCAGCGCCGCTGTAGACCGAACCAGTGCGCATTAGAACTTTCGAATTATTTATTTATATTTGGCATTTCAGTGTTCGAAATTAATCCAGCCTGGTTCGTTGCTCGATTGCAGATGCAGATTTTACAAAAGAGCACAAATTGATTTTGTGTTTGATTTCCAGCCGCTGCGCGTACCTCACAACCACCTCAAACTAAATAATACAAATTAAACCGCTCGAGTCGTACTGACGAAATATTAATTAGTAATTAATTAACCACCTTTGCATTGAATTATAGCTCGTAACCGATTGATCGTAGATGGCCGGCAGTAATTCGTAGCTGTATTTGGCTTTAGCCGGTAATGACATAAATTTCAGGTGCGCTGAGGTCCATGTTGGCGGCTATGATTTTAGTTTATCCAAATTATATCCAGCTCGCAGCAGCAGCTAAAGATATTTTATTTAATTATTTCTATTCTCTACATAAGTATATGAATCTAATATCTGTCTGCATAGATGCGTTGTTACTTTCGTTGTGTTGTGTGATTGAGTTGATTGTTTCCGTTCTACTTAGTTTGTATTGTTGACGCATATATATATACGATAATTATTTTTAACTAATCTCATATTGTGTTCGTTGCGTTACGATTATTCTCTTCTCTGAATTGAGTGTGTTCTATTTGGTTTGTCCCATGAGCCCTGACCTGACCGTGCCCTTATATTTAGCGAGACAGGTACCGACTGCGCGTACGGGCCTCGGACAGAGGTGATGCCCCTTTGTATGCGGACGTGGACGTTGAGTTAGACGTCGTAGACAGGAACAATAAGCCTCCTCTATGGGACGTGAATGTGTACGGCCCCATTCACATCAAAGAAAATGTCACAGTGGGTACAGTAGTGACATCCGTAAAAGCCAGGTTGGTATATGTCGTCGACACACCAGTGAGATGATGATGATGATGATGATGATATCAGAGAAATAGGAGAAAGAAAGAAAAATGCTGCGGAGCGTCGTGCTCGGGGTGTCCTTTTCGTGTCCGTCCTTTGGGGTTGGGGGTTCGCGCCTCTCGCGTTATCGTCACTCAGGGTGTCGGTGCTCAATTTCCCAGCGAGCACCATACGCGTACCTCGCGCACGTCGTGTATCGTATATTGAGGTGCCCCGGGCAGGACGACAGATATTTGAAAAACCTTCCAGGAAAACATCTCCATCCATCCGAATTTTAGTTATACAACTCTGCTGCCTGCCCACCAATACAAAAAATTTCTTCCACTAACACTTGGTTACTTATTACATTTGTTCTCCGCCGACCTCGCGTTACTTAGAGAGAAACGTACAAGCTGGAGGCCACTGCCCAAGACAAGGGCTACCCGCCGCTATCACGCTCGGTGGAGGTGCAAATTGATGTCGTGGATCGGGCGAACAACCCACCCGTATGGGACCACGTGGTCTACGGGCCGATCTACATACGAGAGAACCTCCCGGTCGGGGCAAAAGTCGTGTCGGTGAAAGCCAGGTCTGTGCCCGTCAGTGTGGTTGCTCGTGCGGCATATGCACGCCGCTGCACGGCACAGTGGTCTGTTTGTGCACGCTTCACCCGACCAGGGGCCAGCACGCGCCCCCGGCCTTAAATATTATTATTACTCTTATACTATTACTATTATATTAATTCATATTATCCTTTTATATAATTGATTCCCGATTAACGTAGTATCTGATGGGTGTGTAGAGAATCAAGTCAGTCGATCAAATTCTTTTCCCAACAACAAGAACAACAATAACAACAACTAATTATCTCCTTCGGTTCATCCCCCAAGTAATTCTTCTAGCTTCTCTCAACTACAACAACATTAGGGTTCATCAATCACCCTTGCCCAAACTTCAAATCATCCCTTGTACTATCTACTAACAAACAGCTGAATGTTGTTGGCGCCTGCACCACACGCAATTCACATATCTGGCTTTTGGGGCATTAAGGGTCATTGCAAACACATCAACAACATTCAGTTGTTCCATTTTCCATCATTCTCCAAATCAGAATTAAACAGAGAAAACAAATTCATCTCATATTCATAAATAAATACTTAGTACATGATAACATTGAATGTAGTTGGGCAAAATTTCGCATTTTTGATGCAATTTTTCGTTGGGGGCAATTCGTAAACTAATTTTCACAAAAGCGCAATTTTTGCACTACGAACTAACTAACTCAAAGCAACTGAGTACGAAAAACTATCAAAAATGATGCACACGCATTCTTAATTAAATGAGAACGAAATCCTTTGGCATTTTACTTCACAATCAGAAAATTCCATTCAGTTTTTGTTCGAGTAAAATATGTTAAATATATTATTACAGTGAGCGTTTTGCAATTTTTTTGACTTTTGCTGCATGGATAAAACCTTGAAGTAAAACTAGCAATTTTCGTTGTTTCTGTTCGCCAACGTGCAGGAGAAATGCCCAGGGAGTTGACATTCTCATTCGGGACGCATAAAGAAAAAAAAACTGCTTGTTTACGAAGAAACGCATGTGCATCGCCAAACGAAATTTTTGCTGATGCGAACCAAAAAAGAGATAGAGAAGAAAAAAATACATTTTCCAAAATTTCATTTTGAATGCATCCGCGCTGTAAATTTTGACGTACAGTTTTTATTTTTCCTGTCGTTTTTGCATGTGGCTGATGATTTTGATTATAGTTTTCATTTTTGTACAAGCCATGTCTATCTAAATTTTGTTTTGGTATCATCCAAAAGCCAAGTTTTCATTCGTTTCTAACTTTTTGGTACCTCTATATATTATACATAAATATAAGAGACGATGCTTTTTTGTTCGTGACACGTGACAGAAGTAAAATTTCATTTGTTTTGATAGTAGTATCAAAGTTTTTTGATTTTCATTATTTTGTTTTTTGGCGGGTGTTTTTTGCGTATGCGAAAAGGCCCAACAAAATTTTTCTCGCCACCGCTTTGTCGGTCATTAAGAACTATGAGCTTTAACATTTTTCCCGCACTCTAGCTCCGGCATCGAGAATAACCCAACAGTATTCTACCACCTAATGCCCGGCTCGACGGCGCAAACCAACAAATTCCACACGTTCTATCTTCAACAACGACCGGAGAACGGTTTCACGTGGGCTGACATCAAAGTCAATCATCCGCTCGACTTTGAAAGTATCAAGGAGTACAATCTGACAATTCGAGTTGAAGTACGTACGAAAACTCAGTTTGAAGACTCTGAAACAATCATTGTTTTGAATTTGTTATAACTGTGTACTGAAACCAATTGTGTTCACACGTCTAATCGCATTATTATGTGCAGAACAATGGCGCTCAACAATTAGCTTCTGAAGCGACCGTCTATATTATGCTCGAGGATGTGAATGATGAGATTCCACTGTTCACCGAGCGCGAGCAGGAGACGGTCCTGGAAGGAGAGCCGATCGGCACGAAAGTCACCCAAGTGAACGCAATCGACAAGGATGGCACTTTTCCTAACAATCAAGTCAGTCCATTTGCATATTTAGTCATTCGTGGTGTTTATTTACTTACTGACAACTAATTGTCCTTGTTTGCTCCTGGCGCAGGTGTACTACTTTGTCGTGGACTCGCCACGCAATGAAGGCAAAGATTATTTCGAGATCAATCAGCAAACTGGCGAAGTGTTTACCAAGGTCGTCTTCGATAGGGAAAAGCAAGGCGCCTACGCTCTGGAAGTGGAAGCACGAGATGGTGCCCCATCAGCACGACCGAACAGTGACAATCATCCGAATTCAGGTGAGTGCCATTTCGGACTTAATTTTCAACGCCGGAAACACATTGGAATGCCTTGAGAAACAGAAACATGGAAACACTTTCATTACTATTTGCACAACAGCCATTCGGCTAAAGAAGATCGCTTTTTATAAGCGGGTCGCGTCAAGCTCGTCCTTTTCAATGAGCAGTTTTCTTATTACTTACATAAGACGATGACTTGGCGAAGCGTTCGAGAACTTATAAAACGACGAAAACGTCGTCAGCGAATCGATAGTACTTAAAGCGCAAATCCGCTGGCATACGAATGCTCGGATAATTAAGACGACTTCATGTATTCCAATCTTCCAGTGCAATTATCGTTATGTTGCGCATTGAAGAGAAGCGCTCCACTTTGAATGAGTGTTGAGCGCGTTTTATCCACATTTCTATCTCTGCCATATTTAGTCGCTCATGAATAACAATCTGCAAGTAATTGTTGAGTTTGCGAAATGCACTAGATACTAGATTATCCCTCCATTCACTTAATGCCTGAGCGTGTAGCGGAAAAATGAAATACTTATCACACGATGTAATAAAATGCTAAGCAATTTCGTTGAGTGTTCAGCCCTGGTAAATAGTACGTGTTATGTCAAAGCCGTATGTTTACTTTGTTTACTTGGTTATATTCTTATTCCTGCTATGAATTCCTAGTGTTTAATACTAGGAGAGTTTATCCGGAAAGTACGTTTCAGTTGGTATCGTTGTTCCCATAAACAATAACATAAGAACATGCAGTTGGTATAACACTATTTTCACTCGCGCCTTCTCGTAGTCATATTTGCAATTATATTGTTGCTGAATATTGCAATACACGAAGGTCACATGATTTTTGCACAGCGCATGTCATAAAGCATAGAGCCCAAGTGTATAGAGCTCACGTGTTGTCTCACAAAGTCGTGGTTAGAATCGCGTTTTATTTCGGTATTTCCTAGTACGTATTAGTAAGTGGTATTAAGTTTGCAAAGAACACTTGTTGATTAGTCTCGCGGGTTTCAAAATTGCTAAATTATCGTATGAAATTAGAGTCAGTGTTACCTTGGTAAACAGTGAAGAGTAAGGCTTCCGTCTCCGCAAGTAGGACGTTTGGCTTCCGTCTTGTATCGGTATCCTTGATGTGACTTATCAGTCGACGTGTTGATTAAGGTACGTACCAATTGCGTGTATTTTCTTCACATTTGCGTTGATGTTCCATGCGCCACTATTCACTATTACACTCACTATCACCGATTTATTAAACGACTTTAAACGCGTGTTTTTAACTGCGGCACTCACGAAGTTATCCTGGTCACTTACAGTTTATAAAGCACTTGTTATTACACTACAAATCGCACTCACTTATAACGCGGAAATGATTAATAGATGTGGTGAACGCCCGGCGAACTAACACTAAAATTGGTTATAGTCACAATATTGTACTAACCATGTGGTGCTGTATTTTTCTGACCTATAGCGAGAATATTCCAGTTTAGACAAGATACATTCTCGGTACTATTTTTCTACCTGCAAAACAGTACCGGACCGTAAACTTCTAAAGGCAGAATACATACACCAAAATATTATTTGACGATATAGCTAGTAGAGAGAAAACGAGATTTAGACAACGATTGCATCGAATACGAAAGCAAATTTACTCATCGAATGCAGTTATGATAGAGAACAAATATTCTCTGTGTTTACATTCAACTCACTATTAATTTATAAATTCGTTGTAAATATTGAAATAACTGACGATACAAAAAATGAGACAACGACTATGTTTATATTTAATTTTGCAATATTCGAAATGTACGTGCATTATATTTCGATTGCGCTGTTTTTCTTTAGACGAGAATAGATTGAAACTAAGACCAACGAGCGTGAGACCAAACAGTACCATTATTTTTTATGATCATATAATTTGCTCTAAAGTTGCTAATAAACTTGGTTGGCCTGCAAGTTCCTAGTGAATTTACTCTCTCGCTGGCATTAGGATAATTAAAATATGCGAACAGCATACAAAGTTGCAGGCAATAATTTTTAATCGCATCAGGCGTTTGTAAAGTTGAGAGATCTTCTCAGTCAGCAGTCTGCAGTGCAGAATGTGGTTAAATCTTAATATCTAAAATAAATTATAAAATATGTACAAAACTTTTATTAAAATTCGTGTACGTTTTATACAAGCAGCTAGCGCCCTAACGCAAATTGCAACATAAGACGTGGGAGTCGAGAGTGAGTTATCTTTTGAAAGCGCTTGCTCCTTGAATACATTTGGCTGGTGTTGCGTTAGCGGTCTGGACGCGCAGAATAATTTAGTTTATGACTTTATTTTACTCGCGATAAGAGTGAACTATAACGACCACATATCACCAAAAACAGCAACTATTAAACTTATCCCGGTTATCCCTCGGTGAGATGATGGTTGGCCTCTTTTGGCCCAGCGCTCGTTGAATTACTTTACTTTATCCTCGCTGCCTGCAGATGCGGTGCAGGAAGCAAATATGTATGAAGTATGGATACGATAGTGCTCGCAGAGAAGCGATGTATATGCATATAGAAATTTGCATATGTGGAGGACCATTTTATTCGCTTCGGTTCCACTTTACTCCATCTTCTTGAAATTTATTTAAATAACTAATACCTATTCAGGTTTAGTCCTTTAATGCGAACGCTTGGAGAGCGCACAGTTTTTCCATGTTTTACGAGTGCACTCGGCTGTATTTATGGATGATGAACGAGTGTTTTCATTCCGAATTATTTTTGACTTAATTAAGAGAATTACGCCCGCAGGAATAATTTATTTGCCTTCACTTTATCTTCTTTAATTAAATACGTTGTTCAATAACTTCGACACTCACATCTGCGCTCGCGCGTTCTCGGCAAGCACAGTAGTCAGTCAGTATCTAGAAGTGTGTTTCAGTTGGTTCATTACTTGATTCAGTCCTGAAAACTTTTCCCTAATTGATTACCGGCCCAAATTGAGATGTGTGCTTTGATCATGAATGAAAGAAGAGATACTTTTGAAAATGTTACATCTTCTTACATATCTCAATTCCAGCATTGCGCACTGAATTCTCATCTAATTACATCTTATTCATGATGTGTTGCCTTTCATTTGAATTCAGACAGATTTAATACGTGAATGTTTAGTAAGAAATAAATCTGGGAGGATGTACTGGTAACTTGAGAAATGATTGAATATATATGCCATGCAAGCATCCGCTTCAAAGTTCAAAGCTGTTCAATGCATTTCCAGCACATTTGCCCCATTTTTACGTGACACCACAAATGTATCTACTCCCATATTTTATGCAACTTGCATTCAGGTTTTACCACCTTCATATCATTGGGGAATTACACTCGAAAGGAACGTAGAATTTGTGAGCCAATACTCGATATTTTAGCTGCTAAGTCAATACTACTTGATTACTCGTAGTAGTTACAATCGATACGTATTGAATTGAATTTTATTAAACTTGCAAATTTAACGTCAAATAAACTTTTAATATCAAACATTGAAATAAAATGTTTGAAGCGTATGACACCATTCGAGTTGTGACACTTTCAAAGTGATTTCGACAGAATTACACGTAAAATATGAAATGGGACGAGATTGGCAGGACGAAATAAACGTATAATCACACACACGGAAAGGAGTCGGTTGAAATTCGTGAAATAAAATTGTACGCTCGACGAGAGCGAGTAAATTGCATGAGTTGCGCGTTTCCTCGAACTGGCGGCGGTGGCGGTGGCGAAAAGTATTCGCACGTTCTTTCAATTTGAACATTCGTTCGTGGAACGCGTGGAACAACACTCTCGACAACCGCCAACAACGTTATTGTTGCTTAAAAATGAAAGAATGCACTGCTCACACGTCGCAGCAAGTGCTTTATTTGACACATAGTCGCTTTTATTTTCTTTTTCAATTGTTTCCCGCTTGACTTAAATTAAAACCCACTTCTGGCTGGCGCAATGCATCAGGAGCAAATGACATTAAACGAATAATTCATACGACAAGAAAGCATTCGTGCTATCAGCAAGCTGTGTCGTAAACCTCAACCTATGCGCATTTCGAGTATGCGGTTTGCGGCTGGCGCTTGGAAAATGCGGATGAGCTGCTGCTCCTGATGGCGGCGAGGCTCCTGTCGGAAACAGTTGCAGCGCTGCATTATTATTTGTACGCCAATATCTAAATCAAATACAGCGCCGGAGTAAACGTGCCGCAACTTTTCACGATTCTATCACGTTCGTCGTAGCTTTGCGGGCGGTGGCGGCGGCGTTCACCTTTTTTGTATTCTTCCGGTGGAATTGATGAGCAAACGAACGCGAGCGCGCAAGAAATGAACGGAGCGTGTCGAGCCGACGCCAAACTCGACAAATAAACGCACAGAGCGCGAATTTAACGCAAACACGTAAAGCGTAATATAAATAAATAAGCAGCATGCAGTGGTGGCTAAATGAAAAAATACAAATAAAAGCACAGCGCACGCTGTCATGGGAACAAAAGAAAAGCAGCGCTGGCTAAAGCGAAAAACACGACATTTTCCTCGGCCGTGTGCACCTTCGAATTGTACGTGCCGTGCATTGCGATGCTAATATGACAGTCGACAATTTTATTGACACGTTGAGTCCCTTCTAATGTGCGTTCACCAATATTATAATATCATTCGCATTTGCCAAACTTCCTCAAAGTTTTTCGCGCTGAATAAATGTTTGTCATTTTTTGCGCGTGTAAAGTTGTGGCGTTTGATGTTGTATTTAAGTTTTAGGCGGTTGTAAAAATTTTACGGTGCGTAATTTTTTATTCGGCATTGTTCATCATAAACTCGTGAATTTCACCACTTGTACGCGTTAAAAACTTTTCAAATAATCTTTACAGCATGATTCTATACGAGTTTGAAGCATGATACCGCTGCAAAAAAGAAATTCGCGTTCTCATTTTAATTATAAGAGCACATTTTTTACGCCGGTTGTGGTTTTATTGTGCTTTTAGCTTTTTTATTTGCACGTTACACAACTGAAATTAGTGATAGGTGTATCAAAAGTTATTCTGCGTTGTAATTTATGATCCAGAAAATCTATGTTTGCAATTTTTTAAAGTGATAAACAGAATATCTGCTTAAAACATAAATTACAGATAACTATATGGATTTCAATCTGTAGTACTAGCAATGTTTAAAAGTTATCGGCACGCAATCAATGATATACAAGCTGTTAATGCGCACTCCCTCATCCTCCCTGTAATAAACTCATCCTAATCGTCGTTGCCGTTGTCCGCTGTTTGTTTGCAATAGGCATTCGTGTATTTGGCGAGATCATGACAATGTTTTTCGGCATTGTTTTCGGTCCGTGTGCTCGTTGCATAATTGCAGTGGCGCGCGCTAATTATAAATAGATAACCAAACGCTTGGCGCACATGCGTTTCGCGCTCGCACGCGCGTCATTCGTTATAATTTATCATTGGGGAATTGTCGCGCATTAAATTTATCGTCGGTGCCGGTGGCGCTGGGAAATCACTAATGGATCGGGACATGGCGCGTTCGCCCGCTTTTAAAATTGAACTCTGGCACGCGCAATGCACGCATTTGTAATTATACAATCGGACTTGTTGCAATAATTATGCGCGTGTGTGCCATTCGTGTCAACGCATATTGCATATGCTTTGCTTCGGATTCTATTGTCGATCGCAATCCCTGTGCATTAGTGTTATTGTTATTATAATCGTCGTATGCGACTGAGTTGCGTTCAGTGACGATCGATGAATTATTAAATTCTAATTGCATTGTTGCTGCAATATTAATTTGGTATAATTGCGCATTGACATGAGTGTTTATATCAAGTCAATAAGTCTAACCTTCGAGTGATGACATAATTAATATAGGTACTCGGAAATTTCATTCGAGGGAGAAAGAAAGCTTTAATACAAATTAACGCAACAAAGAAACGTGATCTAATTTCATCAATATCTCGAAAAGTACTAAAGATATCATAAAAATTCTTGGATTTTTCACAAGTCTTAGAAAGAAGTAAATTGGTCTATCGCAAATTTGTTACACGCAATCTTAACTTGAAGCGATCATGTTATTTCTTCAACTTTTAGTTTTAGTTGAAAGTTCAAGTATTACATAAAAACTCAAATCTCTATGCGTTCGGTAAGGAAGGTAATGAAATCTGGAGCTCTGTATCACTAATTTAAAAACACAATTTCTTTGATAAGAAATATGATCTAATTTCATCAATATCTCGAAAAGTAGTAAAGATATCATAAAAATTTCTGAATTTTTCACAAGTCTTACAAAGAAGTAAATTGGTCTATCGCAAATTTGTTACACGCAATCTTAACTTGAAGCGATCATGTTATTTCTTCAACTTTTAGTTTTAGTTGAAACGCGTCCCAATTATATGAAACTATCCAATTATCCAATTATATGAAAATAAAATTTTCGATTATTTCAAGATTTTTAGACTTGAATACCTCCTTAAACACATTAGCATGACAAGGACGACAAAAGAAAAGCAGCCGTTTCCATCATAATATCATCAGCGGCAGTAACTTGACATATTCGCAAAGCGTGCATATCACACATAGGGAAATTTTATTTTATGACTCATGCCATGCCACTACAAGCGTGGTAATATTTTTAAGTAGGTCGATTATTACGCGCTGCCAACGAAGAATTGCACACTCAGACGGAGCGTATACATACACAAGCATAAAAGCACATTCAAGGAACGCTTATCCTGCTTGTTTGGGGGTTTATGGACTACTGGGAGGCTTGAAAATGTGTGGGTGCATAGTTTGCAAGTGCAAAATGTGTGCTGAAGCATGCCCCTTAAGAGGGCGCAAATCGTTGAGAATTTTGCAAGGCACGAACGAAAATGCATTCGCATCCAATTTTTGTACGACGTGCACGGCTGTGTGTGCGAAATGCTACTTGATCACATTATCTATGCATCTTTTTCTCCTCGTCGTCTTCGCTTCGAGTGTAACTACTTGTCCAATATAAAACGCGAGCGTGATGCAAAATATGAATTCGGTGAAGGAGCGCGCAAGTCTTACAGCACGAATTATTGAAATGTAACGAAGTCTGAAGTAAATTGAGAAAAACGAAAAACGGGGATATGAGAATTATACGTTTACGGGTCAGCTGCGAATCTAATTACTTTATTCGGCATTGTCGAGGCTTGAATTGCACCAATTTCGGATTATTTAATTATTATTGCTACAGTTGTTGTCGATCAATATCAATTATTAGTTATAGTTATTTACAATTTGGATGAGTTTACAATCACTTAATCTGTTTGGTGTCAGTTGAATTGCAATCCATAATCTGTAGCTATTTTGCGATTGTTAATTAAAGTACAAAAATTCAGCAAATATGTGAATTGTACTAGGGTTTCCTGGATTTGACACTTTTTCGATTGTAAACATATCAATATTGATTGAACAAACAAGCTGGTTAACTCTCAATTGATTGAAATAATAAACAAAGCGTGGACCAATCTCGCATTACGTGTCGAATAGTTTTGAAATGTTGCTTTACAAAAGAAATATAATATTAAGAAATGATACTATTTACTATTTATTATTTCTTTCATTGAACAATGTTGTAATAATTTATTCTTTTTGTTACAGGTGAGTCTCAATTTTTTAACCAAACGGCGAACGAACTTTAACAAAATCAGGTAACAAAGCAATTACACTAAATATACTTTTCCATCGAGCGTTTTCTTCGGTTTGTTCTCTTATCAGTAATTTGCGCACATTGAAATCATGTGATTAATTACGTCTAGGTGAAAATTGTTTTTGCGCTCTTGGATCGCTAAGAATACGAACTTAGTGCTTCTCGTTCTTACACTCCGCGAAAAGCGTTGGGGAGGTTCTCTTTAATCCAGTGATTTGCCATCGTTGAAGAGCGAAAAAATCGTTCATTCGGGTGCTGCCAACCCGGCCAATGAAAAAATTCCCGAATGCAAACACACGCTCCAGTCTTGAGCTGCCTTCTTTGTACCCAGAACGGTGCGCAAAAAACAACGGTAGCTGTCTGTTTCTGGCAGAAAATTTAATGGCATCCATTAGTGATTGAACGCTGATAAAGCGTTTTATTTTCGCGATAACATGCGGGGTGTGCGTACTAATTCTTTCTTTTGCCTTGAAGGTGTGTCTTTTATGAGTGTTAAATCACAAAGTCTAAGTTTCAAGTTTTTGAAGTTGAATTTTCAAGTAGAATTTTCTGAAACGTGTCCAATGTGGAAAGACATAAATGCGAAAAGGGTTTTCATTGCGTATTGTACAAAGGATGGATTATCATCCTGCAAACAGTCATAGTTAGTCTTTTGTTTGTTTTGTTTTGTGCACTTTCGCGTAAATGACAACATATTGCATATCTATATTCTTGGCCGGCTAAGAGGTTAATCCTGAAGGATTTTATACCCTTTTAGAAGGGTTAGCGCTAACGAAATATGGTGATAACTTCCGGATAAATAGAACTAACGTATGAAATTGAACCCTATAAAATTGGGGTTTTATTATTATTCCCGACAGAAATGATATTTCATGATAGCGTGCTATTTAAATAGACAGATAATAGTCCAAGGTTTTGTCGTATTATTTCGTATTATACTATCGATAAGGAATATATTCAACCGGCAGTATTTCATGCAGTTTTCTCCGAGTTAGTATAATTTTTAAGATTTTTACTTCTTCGTTTTGCGCCCTGCCATCGGAACGAAGATGTCTCGCCAGCTTATTTCCCTCGCGTACGAAAGGCGGTAACCACATAGCGCAATACGGCGGCGGCAGCAGTGGCGTATTTATGTTAAATTCGGTGTTAATATGTATGGAAGCACTTAGCGCATAAGCCCCCCAGTCGTATTTTAACATTAAATACGTGCGGGCAGATAACGCTCTATTCTCTTCTAGAGTGGCGGTAAGAGGGCGGGTAGCATAGCTACTTACCGCGTTTCATTGTGTACACATTGCAATGCACTTGCAGTCCGGTGCGTCTACATCAATTGCAACAACGAGCAGCGCGCAATTTACCCTACCGCTCGGTGAACGCGAATTGCAGCACAAAGCCGGAAATAATGTGTAAAAGAAAGACATGGAGAAAGGGGAGCAAGATCGAGTCAAGCGTTCAAGGAACGTTTTGTTGAGCTTTTTGTTAAACAAAACACGTATGCGGATGAACTACAATATGGGAATAAAGCTGCTCAAGTGGCGTTTGTTTATTTACGTTTGCTTTTGCTTTTTGTTGCTCGGAAAGGGTTGTAAGCAGTTGTAATGATTTCTTTGATCGTACATAGCTTGTTCATATTTTTGTTGCGTTAATTATTACACATGTAAAACACACTCATATTTCACAAAAGCAGAACATTTCATGCTGAAAATTTCCGAGAAGCAAAATAATAGACAAAGTGTGTAATTATCCTGGACAAAATGAACTTTCATTTTCTATTACATTCACTCCGTATTGAATTGGGGTGGAAATAAAATAGAGATAGAAAAACTGCGATATCGCACGTATTATCATTCATTCTGTGCGCATGCAAAATAATTCAGCGACGCGCCGTCGTCGGACATGAATTATAACCCAACCGGGAATAATTCGTAGAAAATTTCGGACCATACGGACACATAATATGCGTGCGCACGTGTCACCCGACAATGAATGCCGGGATAGCAAGGGACACTCAACGTGGACTTTGTTGCAGTAGCAGAGTGAAATTTTATATTTTTTCAGGCCTTCCGATTTCACTTTACCAGCATCTCGTGCTGCTGCAAAATATGCAAGTTTTTAAAACTCTAACAAAAATAATCAGCTAGGATTTCGTTATCCTTGAATCAGTATAAATTATGATTACTTTGAATATTACCTACTTTACTAATTTCAATTTTGATTTAACGATTTGCGGGTGAGTTTGTTAGCCTACAAAAAAGAATTTAAGTCTGACTTGTTAAAGCATAACAACATCTGCAAGCAAGACTTAATTTAGCACATTTTTGGCAGTGTATGCATACATATTATAAAACGGGGCGGAATGTCGTATAAATGCATAGAGCGTACGACTGTTAAATATTTTTCCGGTCGTTTGCGCAATATACAAGTACGCAACGTGTGCAGGGCGTCGTTTGCACATTCGACGCTATAACCAGTGTATGCTTATTGCATGCGCCAGAATTTTTATCTTTTCTCCCTTGGTCTGCTGTTTTTTGTGGGATGAAATTTCCCTGGCCAACGTACGTGCCTACCTACGTAAATGCACTTTCCCACCCTGTGTCACACACCATACGGGAAACACACACGAAAAAATTGTATTCTTCCCCAGTGCGGCTCATTATTTACTTTTGCAAATGAAAATGTTGCCTCACTTTGCACATACAAATAAAAGTAGAGTACAAGAGTTTTCGTTCCTGCGATTGTTAAATAAAGAGATTTTTATATCTACTATTGCTTTTTGCAAAAGGAAATTTTTTAAAGCGTTTCACTTTTATATAGTGGATTTATTTAGAAGTAAAGTTTATATTGACGACTGTTTGGAAACAAACAAAATGTTTACTGTTTTATAGTTTTAGGAAATATGTTGTTGCATTTTACACAAACTGAATATTAATTGAAAGGTTCGCTTTGAAATATTAATTGATGAATTTATTTATATACTTTCAAATTTAGTGGAAATGAACGGGTTGGAAGGTTGAGTAAATATTTGCGTAAATGCATTCCCGTAAATTCGCGCACATGCATCTCGTATACCACACACAATAGTTTGTTTACTTTTCTGTTTGTAAAACATTCCGCAAACAAATTCTGTTTGGTGATTCGGATTGATGATGGGAATATTCTAGTGTTTAACTTGATGTTATAATTAACAGCATATAATAAGTATTTACCTAGTGCCGAAAACAATTTCGTCAATCAATTGCTTTGGAAATTGTCAGCATAAAAGTAGTTTCCGGTTGTATAGTTTTAAAAGCACAAATCAATAATATAAAGTAAACTGCAGTTGGATAGAGATTGCCAATGCAAAATATCTTTTAAGAACTTTTTAAACTTTCCTTGCAAAACGAGGTAAAGTTTATATAATCCATGCATTTTACTTGTAAACTTTGTGACTCTTTTTCTTCGTTCGCGATGTGCTTTCGACGTCGAGATTCATTTTTCTTGAGGTGGATGTGCAAACTTTACTCATGTCAACAAATTTTCCAAGTTTGCTGCTGTTTATTTTGTAATTATTAATAAATATTTTAGTCGACTTTTCGAAAGCACCATTTTCTTCGTTCTATTTTTTTGCGCTATTATTTATTCAAAATTATAAACGTAACTTTCATGATATTTTTAATCGAAACAATGTTTCAGTGCACGAAATTAGTTTTTCAAATGCAGTTATACAATTTCAGTAAAAATGTAAACAATTTTTTGTTGTGCGTGAGGGCGAGTCAGCTCATTTTGACTTTCAGTAACTGTACGCAGTGGCAAACGCATAAAAATGGTTGATATTTAAAAATAATATTTGCTTTTAATTATAGGACGGTGCATAGAAAAAAGAAACAAGAGGGTGGAGCGTGAGTTTTCATCAGTTACAAAATCCATTTATCATTGGGTGCGCTTCTTTCTTGCCGTCAAATTGCATCCTCATTTTACTTGCTCAACTCGCGATATGCATTTCAATACAAAACACTGCCGCCCCCGTTCAGGAGATTTTATTACAATCAGGGATGAACTTTGCTTTACGTTAAGTATTTTTTGCGCTTCAATTCGCATGAAACGTTTTTCTCTTGATTTGTTGTTAATTGAAAATATAAGTAGTTTTTCATACCACGAAAAAGTTATTAAATTAATGCACTTTTATCTTGCACTTGTGCATTCTGAGAATAAAATGCAAATGCTTTTAAGTTCATCAGACAAACAAGGCATAAATGAAGCTTGGCTGTTGTTGTTGTGTTCATCTCGTGGCTTCAGTCACTAGAAAAAATCTTCAACCACCAAACAGCGGAAAAAGTTTTATCGTACCCTTTCCTCATCTTGCCTTGCATATTTGCTCTTCATGCGTATTTTTCATCTATTCATTCACATCACAAACAAAGGCTTTTCTTCTTCCTTAGAATATATATAATAACGAACGAGAAAACACTCCAACGTCACAACAACAACAATAATAACAAAACAGGAGCATGGCAAATAAAAAAATGAGCGAAAACTTAATAATCATCTCCTCCTTCGCGCGCCTTTGTTCTTCAGCTCTGCGTGTTATTTTCATTATTTTTGGCCCGACACAAAAACAACACTCAATTAAAAGTTTAAATTGAACTAACATAACATTGTCAATGAAATTAAAAACAAACAAGTGTAAAATTATTTTCCATAAATTGTTGTCTATTATACGAAGCGCACAATTATTTAAAATTTTAATATGGTATTTCAAAATGTGAAATTACTATGACGAGGCAATTTAAACACATTCATCAAACAAACAAGCGAATATCAAGAATCAACAACTTCTTTGGGAAATTGTGTTTGGCTTGCCAAGGGCACCGAAACTTTGCGTTAAATTGCCGATGGCCTCAGTTCATGAACAAAGCCGTCATTCTCGAATTCAGCATCAGCGAACTGATAAGCCAACTCTTTGACTGACAGACAGCGCTAGCAACTCACGCAAAGAACTAAGATAAGGACTAAAAGTCCTTGAATAACAAATTCATTTATATTTTCACAAGATTCTCAATTAAACGGTTGATGGCGCTTTCTGATTTCACGAGTTTTTTCATTATATAAATAGCAATGAAATAAAGACACTTGCCAATCGCGTTGGGAATTGCTGCATTAATGAAGCACATGCGCTACTTTTATGACGCCAATAAAATTATCAATTGCGCACTCGACGCTGGAAATCAGCGCCGGCACTAATAAAATTTTATTGCGTCGATGCTAATTAAACACTATTTAACTGCTGCGTGAATTCGAATTAAGAGCCGCTTGAGCAGCACTATCATAACAATTTTCACAATGCAAACAAAACATAAAAATATGCATGGTTATTGAAGTGTTTATTTATGCATTGTTGTATACTGTTTAAACAACAAAAGTTTGAGGGCCAAAGTGGGAATTGTTTGGCTAAGTGCATGCTCAGTGCATTTAAGATAACATCTTCATCGGCGGCAGTGGCGGTGGTTGCAACAGCACACTCTTGTGATTGCATACGCAAAGTTGAATGCGCAGCGCATAAGGGTGGCCCTAATGCACGCTTTGCGTCAAATTATATTAGTGCTAACTATGCAGAGGCAATGTTCGGTTGTGAGCACCTATTATCAAAGATGCGCAAGCGTAAAAATCCACCTCGTTGGCGATTTTAGATAAAGTTGTAATTAATTTACAAATGCACCGTACTTAAGGGTTGTTTGGTTAGTTGAAAATATTATTTTGAGCTGTATTTACATTCTGGTATTTGGTTTTATACTGAAACATAGTTGTTGCTAAATAACATTTTATATAATATAGTTAAAATCATAAATTTTTAGATAGTAACCGAATTAAGCTTTTCATTAAACGGTGAGAATGAGAAATAAATTCAATTAGGTACATAATATGCGCATATTTATGACATGCAGACAGCGCTTAGTTCGATCGCTCATTGTTCCTTAAACGTTCTTCTTCTTCGTAGTTATTTCTTATTCTTGCTTCTTGGTAGCTATGCCTTTAACGACTCTATTAAATGCAGCAAGCATGTAGCACTTAATCATAAAGCAGGTGCTTCACGAATGAATTATTGCCAGTTAATACACGATTTGTTGATTAAATTCAGGCGCGAATGTGCGTTAGTTTTCACATGAATTTATGCGAATATTGCACCTACGCTGATTTACGACGACCGCAAATGGATGGAAATTGTAAAGTGGCACACGAGTGAAAATTACTGCCAGTGGGCGCACTTTTTTCCCCTTGATATTTTGCGTAAATTATTTCCGGTTGAATTTAAATTATATTTTGATCTTTTTGAATATTTTTAGAATCATTTCGGAGTAAACAAGTGTAGGCAAACATCAGGAAATCCTGCAAATCATGTTATATTATTGCGGGAGGAAAACAGAAAAGCAAATATTTCTTATTTAAATTTCGCGATTTGCATGTTTACAGCACATTTGGCATGCACAACTAAAATGCGATTAAGTTATCAACAAAGAAACATATCGTGTGCGCGCATTTTACATTCTTTTAACATGTTTTTAAGTCGTGGGAAAACGCAAAACATGACGTGTTAACAATACGCATACGAATGCGCGCATAATGCACATTCAAAGTGCTCGCGACAAGCAATGTAGAATTTTTCGTAGCCTGAAAAACAAGACAATGCACAGCCATTATGCAGGATGTTGATGAGGGTGGTTTTTGCCCAACGAGTGCATGTGCGACTGTCACCGAAATGTCTTTTGCGCGTTTTAAAATGTTTTGTTTCGCCATTTGCCACGACGACAAGCGTCGCATTGTTGCGCATGTTTTTATTTCCGTCGTCCCTGCCTGCAATTGCTATTGCTATTATATACGAATAGCAGTTTTCAATTACTTCTCGTTTCCTCATTGCCAAATGTCAGCCGAACATAAATACCAATACGAATAATGGACGAACAAAGAAGATGGAGCGCCACGCATTCAATAATCTTTCACGTTTAAGCGAATACGATGAGTTTTTGCGAATGCGTTTTTTTTCACCGGCTTCGCCTGGAAATGTGTTTTACGTGTGCAACTTTATCGTTTCTCACCATCGCGTGTGTTTTGTCGTTGTCGGTTTGCGCCCAGGACATATTGGCAATGATTTATATTTAATGCCCACACAGCTGCCGCCAATGTCACCGCAGTCGATGCGGCCGACACATTTTTCCATTTCGGCCATCGATAGGAAATTGGATACGTCCTGGTGTGTTAATAATTTATACATTCATTCATATTTCTTCCGCGATGATTTCGAATACTTTTTAAAAACCACAAAAAACAAGATTCATGGAATAATTTTAAGCATTAATTTGCACAAAACGAAACTATAAGTGATGCGTAGAGTTTTTTATTTGATAAAAGTAGAGCATTAAATATATCTTGCAAGTTCTACTTACACGTCTAGACAGCGCAAATTACCGAATTTCTTTTTCTTTTCATGCTTCTTCGATTTTCAATGCGTTCAACCATTGCAAATAAGAAATAAAAGCTCTTCTCGCATTGCCTTGATATTTTCATTGAAACACACGTCTATTATATCGAAGTACTACATATCTATTAAGAACATACATTTTCCCTTATATGCTTTGCCAGCTGGGTTACTGCAAGCAGACAAATATTACTTTTCTTTCGTTCCTTCGTTTGGGGTTTGTGCGCGAATAAAATATAGCGAGCCATTTTCGTATTTGAACAGCAAGGCTACACAATGTACAAGCCCGTAAAGCATAGTCAAAGAGACACGAACGCAAAAGGTGCGTAAGCAAACAATGCGGTTTCATTTCGAGTATTATTTCATATGTATATGACGCACTCGTGTGCAATTCATATTGCTGTGTGTTTGGGGGCGGGCGAAATATGAGTGCGAATACGAGAAGTGAGGCCACCGAGCGGATGAAAATAACCCTTGTCGGCGGCCGCGGGCAGCGCTCGTGCGGAATTTGTCATTTGGAGTTTGCATAGTACGATGTAGAATTCCATTGAAAATACGTCACGAGGAGATATTCAAAACTTAGGGGCAGTTGGCGCTTGACGGTAGATGGTTTGTGTTGTTAGTTTGTTTCCGGTTGATGTTTACTGACAGTAAGAGTAAACAAAAATTTTTTAAACTTTTAAATTCCATTAATATTCAGATATTTTGAATGGAATTATTTTATATATTCATTGTATTTTATTTTCCTCTGCCATTTAAATGTCACATTGCGTTGCTTTTGAGTGAGATGAAATGAAGTTCAAGTATACTTTGAGGAATGAATACAACAACAATCTGCAATCTGGCAAATTGCGTCTATTTATAGTGCGCCAAATGACAATACGTTCGAGGCCAAAGCCGCCCCCGTAATAAACGTCAGCGAAATAAAACGAAGAAGTGACGACATCCAGAAAGCAAAGTCGTCCTTGCAGATATTAATGCTCACTATCTAGAGAGTAATTTTAGTTACATTGTAATAACTCAATAATTATTACTTTCAATCTCTTTCATTGTCCACATAAGCATGCTCTGTTTATTAAATTTACACCACAACCAAACTCCGTCAGACATACAAAAAGTTGAAGGATTATATAATATTTTTTATAGAATGTTTTTACTTATTTCTTATTCTTTTCGGTAGCTTTGTTACGTATTTCTTTATGATTTTATCTCGCGCAATATTGTAAATCGCACCATTAAGACATATTTGTGTTTTTACACGCATATGGTGCGGAAGATATTCATGATTCATTTATTTATTTATTTTCATTGTTGCGCAGTTATTGCTCGGGGGTGAGCGAAAAACGTAGAAGCAAATAAAAAACAGATAAGAGAATATGGCACGGATGAATAAGCGAAAGAAAAAAACTTGCGTATGTTATGCTATCACATATTACGTAGGTATCCACATATAAGATGAAATAACTGGATAAAAAGCAGCGGGTATTTGCGGGGTAAATTTTTTGCATAATGTAATAAGAAGCATATTTCGTTTATTAATATCTGAAAGTGATTTGAGGATTTAGATTTTTATAAAAATGAAGTTTCAAGCAAAGACAAAATCTTGTAAAAATGAAATAAAGAAAGGGAATAATTTGTAGCATATTTCGCACAGCCCGTAGTAACTGGCGTATTATTCGTACGCATTCTGCTGAAATGTTTCGGAACCGCATAAAAGCATTGCACAAAATACTTGGAAACTACAAAACTTACTGAAGTTAGATGAACATTCAAACGGTATAATAATTCTCGACTTTAACTTTATTAACATAAACACTCAGTCGTTAAAATAATGTTTAAAATTAACCTAAGAAAATACATTTTCATTTGGAACTTTGCGAAAGAAACTTCTAATAACATATTTCTTTCACTCATTGTTTTTGTACTTTTTTAAGCCTCAGTGCTGAATAAGATTTTGCAATCCGTCTTCCAGCGTGCGCGCGTTTTGCATTTTTGCGGTTTTTGCAATGCGGCATGCACGCCAGGATAATAAATTATAATGTAATGAGATTTAACGTGCCGGGCGGCGGCAGTAGCGGCGGCGGCGACGCGCTCGTAAAAATTGCGCCCAGCCGACTTGGCATCATGACTGGTGCAGAGCCTGCAGAGGTCCCCTTGAAATGTCATGTGCGACACCAATTTCAAGAATCTGGAAGGCACTCTGGATGTCTCCTCATTGCGCCATTCCTCAATACGCAAGGAGACCTGCCGGTATGCAAGGATCAAGGGTCGTTTTCCATGAGGTCGCCAGGAAACTTGGCTAAAAATATGAAATTTTGGCTTCGTGGTAAATGAATACGTACAAAGATGTGACACGCGAGCTACGCACAAAAGATGTGGATTTTTTACTTTAAACTTTGTATTAAATTTAAAAGTTTTATCATGCATAGATTAGCAGGAAAATATTTTCGTAATGTTTAAATATTCTCTATGCTTAGAGAAATGATAAATATTAATGCCACAATTAAATTACTCTTGAACACTGAATGAAAATGAAAACAATTTGAACAAGTTTGGGAAAGTTAGTGCACGACTGCTTATTAGAAGTTGCGAAGTTGAATTGCTGTGTAAATTTGCAAAGTGCAACAATAAAGCGTCGACGCGTCGAGCTGGCAAAAAGGTAGAAGAGAGGTCGCAAAGTTTGTATGCATGAGCGCGCATTCGACGAGCTAATTGTAACGAATATTATTTACGCTGTCATATTAGTTAGTGCAATTTCATCTGCAATTCGCAACGACGCTGGCGCGTTCGCCTGCTTATTTCAATTAGCATATTAAATTTGCTGCTTGCACATAATCGAATTACAATTCAACTAGGAATAATGCATTTCCGCGCGGCGCGCACAATTGCAATGCAAAGATGAAGATGAACTGAAGGACGAAGGAAAACGCGCGGACGAGAAAGTTGGACTACAATTGCTTAACGACTTTTTCATTTTACACGATCAAATATTTATTTCCGCGTGTTACATCACAATAACTTAATAAATCAACATAAATATTTAATGTATTAAAATTTAATCAAATATTAACTCTGGAAGTTGTGAGGCGAAAACTTAAATAAGGAAAAAGTTGCACAGTTAAAGTTTCATGAACGCCATGAAGGGTGCTGCAATACATTTACTATTTTATAGTATACCCTCCGCGGCTCTCTTAAGTTCAGGCGTGTTTTTATCTCTTCTCCGCACGTTGTTTCTTCAGCATCGTTGACGCGTCTTCGAAGGTGGCAAGCATATTGCGGCTTATGCAAAGTTGACGTGGCATCCAATACACTTGCCGTTCTTCTTCAGGGTGCACTTGCTGAGATTTTCTTTATGCTTTTGTCATTGTCCGTAAAAATCAGGCCACTGACTAGACACTGATATATGAATGTTTACATGTTCGTTCCGGGATGTTTTCCTCTTCCTTGAACGATTGCGTTCCTCCTCTTCCACCGAGTGTGCATGTGCAAGCAGGAAAAAGGAAGGAAGGGCTGTTCATCATCTCCGCGTTTTTCTGCAACTCAACAGCGTTGCGTAGTTCTGTTTTTCGTATTTTGTTTTAGTCTACTTCAAAGTCACCCTGTTTACGTTGCTGAAGTAGGAAATGCCTGGGAATGTTAAGGAAAACATGCTTCACCTAAGGGAAAACTTATTCCGGGTTTCTACAGGGTTTACTTTATGCTCATACAAGGTATATACAATGTTATTATTATACAAAAATTACGAAAATTGAATAACAGAATCTTTTTACCAAAAGGAAAAAATATAATGATAGGAAGCAGATGAAGAAGGAAGGCATCAATGCCTTGTGCAGCATCGATGCATTTATGATTGATGATGATGACGTCGGCGGTGCGATTGCCACCCTTAAAATTAATACGTTCAACGCTCACTGATTCCCTAAGAGAGGGCATCAATGACGTCATCAGTTTTTCTCTTAGTTCAGTTGCAAATTCGGTTTTTATACGAGCTTTTTAGCCGCCGAACGTTATCCAAATGAAATTACCTCCCTCAAAAAGAAAATATTCAATGTGAAAACTTTTCAATGATTACGGACGCTCGCAAAGTTTTGATTACAAAACCAACTTTTTGTTTTCACCCTCAGTCGCATGTTGTTTCACATTTACATTATTTTCATTTACATTTTCATTTATTTTTTTCGTGTCCACAGACGAAGATAATGATGATGATTGTCATTTGCGGTTGTATTATTTATTATTGCCTTGCTACTTATCCGTAACAAAACGAAAACTCGAAAAGTAAAGCGAGGAGGAAATAAGAAAACTCACCAGGAGTTTCTTTTCAATTATATTACGTTATTCGTCTTTTACATGGCAATTTCCTTGTTATTCAGGATTATACTTTGCTGGTTCGTTCTTTATCTTGGCAGTTCAACAAAACGGAGTTGTGTATTTAGCACGAATTTTAACATTTAAAGTCACGAGATGTCGTATTGTACGCTTAGTAATTGATTTCCATTAGCTTTCGAAGCCTATATAATATAAGGGAGGAGCAGTGGAAGTGTGGGGAGGAAATAAAAGTAAAACACTTTGGGTTTTTGCGCTTCCCGCATAATTGCATTAAGTGGCGGCGCGGCTGATGCTACACCAAAAACAAAATGAGGAAAAACAAATGATACGACGGTGTACCGGAAACCGGAAATCTAATGCACCAGAGAGGAGATACAGAAATTGCGTTTCTGTTGAACATTTTGCGCTGAGGCCTTATTAATAATTTAATATCCGTCAGGATGCTTGTCACATGTGCTTCACGTGTCGTTTGATCCCTCAAAGGAGCAGGCAACATAATTTTCAGTTGGCATACTTTTGCTTGTGCTTTTCGGTTTTTATTAATTTCCTGCGTTTTTGGAATATGAAAAAAATGCGGTCTAAAGTTGAAAAGTTGCACAAAAAACATTAGTAATTGAAATAAAATTTATAACGACGACATTGCATGCAAGGATATTAAATTATGAATATTTGTAGTAAAATCCTCGGTCGGAATATTTCAAATAGAAATAAGACACATTTGGGAATCGAGTTGTTAGGAAACATTTTGCAATCGTGGTGCATCATAAATTTCCCTCGTCCGTTTGCAATTTTGTCCACTTTTTCGTTCGCGATTTTCCATTCTTTCGCGTTATTTTATTTCTTTGCATTTTTTATTTTCTCTCTTCGTCAATACCCCATCGGGTGCTAGGAGTGCACTTCATGCAGTGCGTTCCACTCCCAGATGAAAAGTCTTTTCATGTTTTAACTCGCGACTTGTTTCAACAATATTTCATGTCAATATAAATATAATATACTGGCGCATATAATTTAAATGCTGCTTGCAATGCGCGCGCGTGGATATAAAATTGCAAAAAGCTCTCGCGCCCCAACGACTTTCATTCTCCTCCACCATGCGAGCAGCTTTTATTTTACATTTGTTTGCACGTTTCTTCGTTTCTTTGTTTCTTGCTACTTTTTTGTATTTGCGCAGCAAAGTGCTTTAAGATTATAAATAATATGTGATGTGATGAGTTTTATTATGATCTATATTTATAGATTAAATAATAACATTTTTCGGAAAATTATTTTCAAATCCTACATGTTCAAGAGTCAAAGTAGAATGTAAGCTGAACAAAGGAAATAAAGTTGCAATTCGGTGCGAATTTGGCTGAAAGTTGGCGAGCAAAGTTGCAACAACACTTGCAACAAAAGTTAGCTAATCTAATTGCTTAAATGCTAGCGAACTACTTGTACGAGGATTACCTCAGTGCAACGGTAATGAGGAATCCTTTGTATCCTTCTTGATGTTTTGTTTAAATTATCTTGAATTGTGATGAACTTGAACAACAAAGGCATACTCATATTTTCCAGTATTTAGTGGATATCAAACAAAGGAACAAATTTCTTTTTTTTTCCGAGTTATGATTAGTTTTCTTGGAAGGAAATAAATGTATTTTAAGGATAATTCCGGAACATTCAGTATCTGAAAGTTTTTATCAATTTTTTAACTAAAACTTGTCATAAAATGAAATACCTCAAGCAATTTTTGCAAGAATGAAGGCGAAGTGAACAACGCATCGCGTGCGGAGCGGCAACGGCAACGGCGGCGACGGCGGCAATATGAACAAGCTCGTTGAATTTTATTACAAACCGTCATGAAGTTGGTGGCGCACGAGCAAAACGTGCACACACAAGTGTTGTTACATTTCAAGTAGAAAATATGTAATTCCGGAAAGCGGTGCTGCGTCGAGCGCGATTCGCGTAATAAGTAACAAGGTGTGAAAACACGCCTGAATAGCTGTCGTCGTTGTGCAGTGCGCACTGCCGTTTAATTTCGCTTCGGCATTGTGTGGAGAATCTCACTTGGCACAAAAACTTTCGCTCATCAACACGAGTCGAGCGCCCATGCTTATACCTCATTCGCGCTTATCAAATAAATTACACGCAAACTCGTATGCTTCAGATTTGAAGAATTTTCACTAATTGTCTATGTGTTTCTTTGTTTCAGGTGAGTGTTCATTACGACTTTCGTATCCAGCTTATTTTGTGGTTTACTAATTGGCGGTGAGTGGTATATTTTATTTTACAAATTGGATTTTGTTATTTCTATTGGAAGAAGACTTTTATAAGTAAGTTAAATATGTTTATTCATTAAGTCGGTAAATTCATTAATAACTCGAGAGTTATACTAATTAACAAAATCAATTAGGAGAGTTCTATTACCGAAGTGTAAGTTAAACTAAAAAATTAGCGTTTCGAAAACACGGAAGTTAGACAGTTCGAGCAATGAACGAACTTGCATCACCGGTGCGCGCACTAGGAGCGTAAAGTTTTGGGGGTTGCATTTTGCATATGCGCATTGAAAGTTTGCACTGCACGTCGAGCGGCGGCTATTAATTCTATTTACGCTTTATGTGCACCTTGCAGAGAGCAAGCCGCGTTCAAAACACACGCCGTGGAAAAACTTAATGAAGCTACTAAAAGCATTCGTATTTTTTTTGTAACGCTCCGCGCTTTTGCACAGTCATTTGCAGGCGCAGCTCGTCGCGAATTAAAAGCGCGCTTTATCGAATATTTTTACGCAGTTTTTATTTAGCAAAGCGCACATAAACAGACATTAAGCGACTTCGAGAATTCCAGTAGAAAGTTATTCAATGTACTTCCATGGAAATCTTTTCACCTGAGTAGTGAATACAATGCTTGCTAAAAATATTATGTTTAGCAATATGGTTTTATGCGTCGCTGCTGCACTTTTACATAATTTATTTATTTTTCTGGACATTTCAATGGGTTTTTCGCAAACTCTCCAAGTGCTTTATGCTTTTGAGCATCGTGTAAATGCGCTTATGCGGTGGCAACAGCGCTCGAATATGGCGCTATCAATACCGGAAACGGGACACAATAGCACTCACATATAATACGCGCGCCGTATGCGGTTGAGGAGCGCCTGATACGAAGTAGAGAGAAAACGAAATAAAGCAAGCCCATGTGAAGAGAACAACAAACTGCAGTCGAGGCCTGCAAACATACGAGAGATATGAGTCTGCAGTTTCTTCAGTGTATGCATACAAAACATCAAAAGGCATCTTCTCTTCTCGTATAGTGTACTAAGAGAGCAGTCAGCTTGCCAGTTAGACGGAAGTGCTTCTCATTTTCTCGATAATGCCCCATGCATGCGACTCAAAGCAAAATAAAGTCGTACAATTGCAATCAATTGAAATGCAGCTTTTTGATCTATTCGGATTAGATGGTTATTGTTCTTTCCTTGATTTTTTGACTAGATATTTATGCAAATTATAGTCAAGCTATAAAATTCTCGGTTTGCTTTCTATTTTGATTGTATAGCTGATGCAAAATAATAAACTCCTTCTGATGGATGTTACGTGCTAAACGTACATACGCATCAGGATCATGGGTGAATGAATTGAACCTAAAGCCAGTCTGGATGACTGCACATGCTGCAGTCATCCAGATGGATTACACTATATCTCGATATGCATTGTTAATTTAAACGTTGGCAGGTGGTTGTGGCCATACAACACGTGTAATTTCGCGGATTTGAAATTATAACTAAAAGGCAATGGCACTATATGTTATTTTTGAAATGAAAATATACGTGGGTATTTATAATAACTTAAATCGTTTAGTCACATAATTTTTGAACAATAGATAATTTCCGAATTTAGTTAGAATTGCAATCATTGCAAAATAAATTGCGAGGAATAATTTTGATCTTCCTCTGCATGTTCTTGCGCTACCACCCGCCCTTGGGTGCTTGGATTCGTGTGAATTCGTGCGAACGTGTCGAGCATGTGCACCCCCTTCTGCAAAATTGATTACGCGAATTGCGCGCTGCAGCGCAATATAAACTGCACTGATTGCCGCATGAGAGCCACTAGAGCAGAGCGGACCACACGAGAAAACTCTTCCTGCTGAAACAAACCGAAAACGAAGTAAATTCTCGAGCTTTATTTCCAATATGAGTCAGTCGCGCATGGGACGCGAGCCGAATATTTCCGCTCGGCGCCTGGTAATGAATGTCCCTTATACCATTTTACTTTCCTTAAAGCTTTAATGTTATTTTTAGGGTTATTTCAATTGCCCAAGAATACAATAAACTATTGCAAATGTCCTCTGAAATAGTAAATTATGTAAATTATATTTCTACAACAGGAAAGTCTAAAATAATTTTTAGCATTGCATTTTAGACAATTTCTTTTTAGAGAGTTATCCCAACATGCACTTACTTTATTTTTTGGTTTTTACTCAACTTCAATAATTTTCCTATTTCTTATTTCGGGTGGTTTTTGGTCGAGGATATATTTTTATTCAAGGATAGAGCGTTGTTAGCATATTATTCGGATTCTTTGAAAATGATGGCAAAAGAAAAAGGAAAGAGGGAATATGAAAATACTATATCGACACGAAACGCTTTAAAAGTTAATTTGTATCGAAATCCCATAAGAACTGAATCGCATCCGCATATCTCAAGGTGTTTTATTTTACTTTTTCGTAACGCGTTCGCTGCACGAGTGAGCAATTGAAATAATATTGAAGTGACATGAGCACTCATTGCTTCCACTCGAAAGTTACTTCGATCTTCAATCGAATTGCGTATTAGAATACGTTGAGTGTTCTTATGAATATATTGCAGTGCTCTATGCAGGTTCAAATTATTTTTATAGTCTAGTATGCATTTTGGATCTAAATTAATTAAAGGACTCTTGACATGTTTATCTCTTCAGAATCCTCGTTTTATGAATTTTTAAGAAACTAAAGAAAAGGGAGGAAGCGAAAGCACATAAACGATGGATTTTTGTAAGATTTAATTGCGCCATGCCGTAATTACCCGTCCATTAACTGGGAGAAATGTTCGTAAAAGGTCGAAAAGTTACGCAGAGCTTCTGCCATACGAAAAGAGCGAGAAAGGCATTGAAATATATACCAAGAGCAGGGAGAGAAAAACGCAACCGCGGTGCGCTTTTCAATACGTGTTTTTATTGCGATTATTTTTGCTCTAAATTTCCCATTGAAATTACTCAACGCCTCTAATAATTCCTGAAAGAGTGCGCTTCGCAAAAATGCAAACGCAAAAGTTTTCCAATTTTTTTGCGCTCGCTCGTATTTTCTGCTTTGCGCTTTCCCTCCAGACGACTGGATGAAAAGTGGGAATGCGAGGCAAATTCGATCCGGTTATAAATGGTCGGCGACGGGATCCGCGCGCGCAAAGTGCAGCCACCGCACTGCAAAGAAATATTATTATTATATGAAAAGAAAGCGCACAATGTGATAATCCCAAACAAATCCGAATGAGAATGCATCGCTGCACGACGGACGCCAGCCAAGTGCAAAAAGACATCGTTGTCAAGATGCGTGAAGAATATTTGCGACGCGCCGGCTGGAATATGCACAAATCCTTCTCTTTTCTGAGATGCCTTGGTCGAAATGAAAAAGTGCCATCTACGACGAAGGACTATAAAATCGGTTTTTGCGCGCCGGGAATAATTGAAGTTTAATGCCCTCGTCGATGATCACCTCTTTATCTATTCTGCTGGCGCATTTTCGATTACGCGTAAAGCTGAATAAAAAGCTTCCGCGAAGGGTTAATAAAAAATTAATATACGTGACAATGAATGCATTTTGCGTTTCTGCTTTTATGAATCGCGTATTCTAGAGCCGTTTTAATAGAGTTTTATTCGATTTTTGAATAGGTTTTATCTATTCTCTAAAGCACAAAAACCTACATCAAATATTTGACTAATTCCACGATTTAGAAAAAAAGTATAATAATAATTTTCTACTCAGACTTAGTTTTAAAATTTTATAGTGTTCACAAATAGTTGTTTAAAATGTTCAGACATGTTATAAATCATTATACTCATAGCCTGTTTGTCGACATCAACTTTAGAGGCGTACGTCAAACTGAAAACTTACATATTAAATATTAAACGAGTGCGTTATAGATGAGAAATTTCATTAAACAAGCGCAAATGTTGTATACTTTAACGCATGCATACTTTATTCACCTTGGTAGCAATATGTTTGATATTCAATATTTAAAAACCTACATGAAGAATTTTATTTATTGGTGAAAATTGCTTTATAAAAGTTTATTGCAGTAATAATTAAATTAATAATTAAAATTGGAAAATTTAAATATGAAGAATTAGATACGTGAATAATCAAAGATTCGTAGAAATTTTAAATTTTGAAATTATCTTGAATGGTTCAAAAGTTACAAATATATAAACAGTGGCTAATTAATCATATGCGATAATGGGATTAGCGCCTCCAGCGCGAGGCCCTAAGAGCGCTGCGAGCTGCGCATGCGCCAACTCGGTTGGTTGCTATGGTTACCTTACATGTAAGTCCCATAAGAGCGGCCATATTCGATTTGATCAAAATTCTATTAGCCAATCAGAGATAGGCTTGAGTCAAGTGAAAATAATTTGAATCGCGAATTTAGTTCTTACATCTGCTGCATAAGAGAAATTTTAAACGTGAATATCTTTTTTGTTTATTGATAGAATTTCTTGAAATTTTCAGAGTTCGTTCGTTATATCTTATTTATTATTGTAATATAATTTTTATAACTAAAAAGAAATTATTTGCGCAGTTATTATGCAGGAAAGAATTGTTTTACTGTTCTTATATGGTTCTGTTGCCGAGATGCTAATGAAAGAAGGATTTAGTATAATATTATTATTGCTTTGTAAATTGATTACCGCAGAACTAATTTATGCAAATTAAAATGCAAATTTACGTCGTCACAAGTGACAGCGAATTTCCATTTGTCATGCAATTAAACAGGCGACGTGTGGTCGTTAGCATTGATTGGAAACTTTCAGAAAAACGTCCATCAAGCGACTCGTGAGCTTACGTTATGAAGACGAGTATTGCACTGGTATTGGTGTTGCTGATGGGCGGCGGGAGGCAGCAGCATGAATTGAATGAAAAAAGCATGAAAAGAAAATGCATGTATCCACGAGCGACGCACAGCCCTGAATGCGGCTCGATTTAATGACATTAGATTGATATTCTGTGCGCGCAAGCACCGCGCTCTCTGCTTGCTGAAACAATGCACGCCGTGTGGTTTGCTGCCCGAATCAATTAAGTGCAATGATGTTTTAACCGGCGTGCGATGCTCTTCATACAAATGCGTTTTGCGAAGAGGAAATTCAGTTGTAATTTAAAACGCAGGATCGTATTAGTACGTAGCTAGGTACACGTTTTTGAAGGAAATTAAGAATCAGGAAAAAGTTTTAAACTGGTCATTTAAATTATCACATTAATCGTATGAAAATTGACTGAATATGTTCGGGAATGTAGCTGTTTGTACTGCTTAGCTGATTGGGTTGATTTCGGAATATTGCGGCTTGCAGGGTTACGAGGGGCGGCATGCGGATTTAATGTAGCGGCGGCGATTCCGCCAGCCGCCACATCAAAAGGCCCAACGTTAATTTATAATCGACTGAAAGCGCCACAACGGATGTAAACACGCATATTGCATATAAATAGCTAATGCTCGTCATTCTTGACTTTCGTAATGGGTTAAATGCGCCCCCTGCTGCCGCTACCACCGCCACGCATGCTCGACCGCATTCCACCCCCTCTTTGTAAGTCTCTGGTGCGCGGCTGCCTCTTAATGAAGTTAATTTATTTTAGGTTAGTTTACTTAATTACGCAGATATTTTCGTTAATTGCCCGCCTCGAAATCGAATAAATTCGAGCAAAAATTTAATTCAATTCAAGTATAAATTCGCATCTGTTAAACTGGCCGGGCATAATTAAAAACAAAGTTAATTAATTAATTAATTTAATTGCGAC
Source organism: Aleochara curtula (assembly GCA_963978815.1). Classification (NCBI taxonomy): domain Eukaryota; kingdom Metazoa; phylum Arthropoda; class Insecta; order Coleoptera; family Staphylinidae; genus Aleochara; species Aleochara curtula. Next base: position 2,484,711 of record OZ022219.1, read on the forward strand.
ATTTTATGCGCTTGCTTCTCTCCGGTTTGGTATCTTTGCGCTCGCCAGGGCGTTGCAATTATTTTTGTAAATTGCTCGATTTAAACGGTAGAATGGCGCAATCGTAAAAATGTTACACGCTTACACGCCTTGTTTTTACGCAATGTACGCGCGAGATGGATGTAAACATTGGAATTGTGCAATTGTGCTATTACGGGCAAACATTAAAACGTCTTCAAATCCGTTGCTAGCTCCTGCCTTTAACAATTTCCCATTTAACGATGTGCCTCACTGCGCAATGAATTATAAATTATATTTATGAAGAAGAATGGAATCGCGCGCGAGCAAGAGAAAGATGCGCGTTCACTATACGGGAAGTTGAACATTTTCGCACGATATATTTACGATTATCGCAGTGATTTATTTCTATTGTTATTGGGGTGTTGCTCGACTTAAAGTTTCTTAAGTATTTTTGCTCGTATCATCGCTGCCATTATGATTACGATGATGGCAGGGTATTGTCTTAGATATTGTGTTATTGCCGTTGCACCAAAAGTGCATAAGTGATTTATTTGCTTAGTTTGTGAATTATGTATGTGAGCGCATACGAGTCGATTGGTTTCAGATGGGCTTTAGCAGCTTACATTTGTGCGCACGAATGCTGCTCTTGCCACTTGGATGCGGATTAAATGCATAAACACCTACTTAATCCCTCTTCTCGGATATAATTTGTTGCTGTTGTGCATTGCTCTCGATGTCTCGTTTATTATCCTCGAGTCACATACCCCTCTAATATATTGAATTCGAGATATTCCATTAAAAATACACGGAATTTAAATATTGCAATGAGATAATCAACAGCGGTTTATATTTTATAAAATGTTATAAGAAATTCTGGGTGTTCGACTTTAATTTTTCAAAAATGGATTTATAATTTACATGGGTATGGGGTGCAACTGTACGTGGAATACCCTTATAACCTAGATATACATAAATAATGCGATGTACAGCCACCTCTGCGTATTTGTTGGGCAGAGTTCCAAGTTAATACATGAACAACCTCATCGCGCAGATTTCGGCCGACGGCAATATTTCACTGGGCTTGTTGCAGCGAATGCAACCGCCAAGGCAACGTAGCAATTCGGCTGCGAGCAATTTACATGTAACACAATAATGCTCAACAAGAACACAACAACGCGTGCGTATACGAATATGTCACTTACGCCCGGTGGCGGCTGTACTAATTTAATCATTTGCATATTTATTGCTTTCGCATATGCCCGTATTCGTTTAAATTTTATCGGTGATTTTAATATTACTGTATCATTAAGACGAGCCATATTTTTTGTTTCAAACAAAGCTTGACAAATACAAAGCGGAAAATGAGGAGTAGGTAATAGGAGGAAGTTTGGTAATATTTTGGACACATGTTGTTTAAGCATTTTGATAAATCCCTTCATTTCTGTATTGTAATTCCCAGCCGAAATTTCATCGCTTCATCATCATCCGTCAGAGCAATCCTTTTCGCCCCTGTCGTTATTTTCATCCGGCTTCTAACTCGTCAACCCTGTTATTTTGTGATAAAGCACAATTGGTGGTCTTCTTATCATTTTGCCTTTTTTATCATCGCGTATTTCCGAAATATATTGTCGAGTTTTATATTGGTATGGAGGGTGTAAAGCGGTTGCTTGCTCAGTAAATTAATACCATTTTCCGAAGCTTAACGCCATGACCTAATATTTATTATTATTTATTTTCATATCCTTAGCACTCGAAAAATACGGCAACATAATAGAAAAGTAGATTACTCCATTTTCATTTGACTTGCTCGGCTTGCCATGAAAATAACCCGATGCTCAAAAAATATCAAACATGTATGCATCTTTATAAAAAGAAGCGAAAGTGATCGGCTTTTACTTTGAATGCTCCCCAACAACAACAACAACGAGTAGGACGCGAACGATATGGCGGAAATCTCGTGCATTTTACATACACTGCCATCAACGCTTCCTTCTTATCCAAAGTGTGTGGTGTATTTGGCACAAAAAGCACACGCGCTACTCGTTCGATCGATGAATGCAAAATGCCCCGTGGAGCGGCCATTCAGCGACCGAAATCCCATCGCAAAAGAGCGCACCCACTTCGGGAAGACTTGAAAATGTTGTACGGGGTGCTTTCCATGCATACTGTGTGTGTTTGCACATGCGTGAGTGAAGCCTGAAAGGACAACACCATATCCTGACTCGCCACTGCTATCCAGCTGACTCGGCAGTCAATTTTTTGGTGTTTACTACAATACTTGCAAACAGGGTGTAGGGGGTGGGATATCAATATACGAGACGGGCATACACTGGTGTGTATTTTGGTGATTCTTTTTCGGGATTGGTGAATCTGAGGATGAGTATCTTCTTCTTAAATCCCCACTTGCTTCAAGTGCACACGTTTTACTGAAATAAAGTGAAGATCGCGAATATCTAGAAACTTTTACAATTTTTCTTTGTATTTTTCCATGTATTTGGCGAAGTACATTTTATCGCAGTTTTATTTAAATTTGGCAAGATCAAATTAATACCTTTTAGGCAATTTTGAACTTTACTCCTAATATTTGGAATACTGAAAATCCGTGGGGAATTTCATTTAGCACACTCAATCCTCAAGGAGCATGTTTACACATCAGAAACGTAACGTTCGTACAAATGATTTTGATTAATACTTTACCCTCCCGAATTTGAATTCGTTTAGGAAGTAAACGGAAGTAAAATAAATGAAATAAAATTAATTAAAATATTTTCGGTCATGCTTACTTGATCCCTGAAACGCCAAATTCAATTAAGCCGCTTTTTCTAACACATTTTAACATTTCGCGCGTTTCGTCCCCACGTTAATTCTCCGATGAGTATTTCCAGAACGAGGAAACGAGCATATTTCCGGCGGTAATTTGCCGAAAATTTATATCACTATTTTACGACTGTGTGCATCCAGCAATCAACTTTTATCTTCACTTCGTTTTTCTCCCCCTTATACCGCCTTCATCACCTCGTCTTAGGAGGAGATCTGTTGACTCATTAACGCACCTATCAGTCAGTAATCTAAGCAGGAACGAGCCTCAAGACGTATTATCGACGGGCATTAAACCTTGCTGCCAAGATGCGAATTCGCATCTCAATGATGTGATAAAACTACTGCTCGTCGGTCGCATTCGTCTTGCTATCGCGTCCGGTTAGGAAAACTAGGGCACAATTTGATGCATTAAGTAAACGCGCTCAAGAAAAAATAAGGAAGGAAGGAAGCAGCGTAAGAAGGATTGCTCACTATACGAGAAGGGTTGAGGAGATATATTGAGATTTTGCGATACGTTCACGTTTGTGTGCCCTCTGCCAGTATGGGTTTCATCTCGTTGTATTCGAGCGTGAGTCAGGATTGTGGATATCCCTAGTGTCCTCTTCAGACTCGATTACCGCTTCATTTCAACGCGCTCGATGCAGCAGGAATGTAGAAGGAGGGATTCAGTAATCGAACGCGAATGTTGCGGTTGCACTTTTTGTTTTACTACTTTCTAAGTGGGCCAAAATCCTTTTATCATTATTTTCTTCTTTGGCAATGATAACCTAAATTAAGTTTTCACTCTAGCATTATATGAATTTGTAGAGTTAGACGCAACTGTGTTATGCAGTTTGAATAAGTATCAGGTCAACGATGGCGAATTCAGTATAAAACTTATTATCCTTTTGATATATTCTAATAGCGCGTTTCGCTACGGTTTAGTTCGAGCAGCGGTAATATATCATAATTTAAGCGAGTAGCAGTTAACTTAAATAGGATTAAACTAGCAAAGCATCGCTCGGTGGTGCGCTTGCATACATTCGAAATGCGCTCGCGACTTCTCCGCACTATATACTATCCTTCAAATGCGTATATATTGAGTTTGAACACGGACAGGACGTGTATCGCTGAATAAATGGTCGGCAAACGCGGGCGCCTCTGATGATTGCGCGAATCAGCTACAAAACCAAGCAAACCGAGCAATCGCTGCCGCTGTCGTGCAACGAATTCGCACAATGTGTTTTAATTGTCCATAAATCTGTACAGAGGGCACACTTTAACCGCCAGAATGTGGCGTTTCCGCCTCCGCGCTAGAATAGTTTCCAACCACGAAACGAACTTATGACTACATTGGTAAAACGATGAATATAACTTAAAAAAAATATTAAATCAAAAAAGAGCATATAATATCGCGTTTTTCAATGTAGGAAAAATCCTCAAAGTTAATTAAGGGTTTAGAAAAAATATTTATTTAAGAAGAAAAATTTTTATATTATAAGACCTGGTTGAGCCTCCTATTGCGCAGCGTAAAAAATAAATTGCCGGTCATTTATTATTGGGGCTGAACTTGTAATGTGTACATTAAAGTACGCTCGGTGAATGAAGGCACTTTATACACTTTCTGTTGTGAGTTACAACCGCAACGCGCTCTTTCGTCCGTTCTGCCTTTGGGGGCACATTCAACATTTGAAAGCCCGGTGAAGCTTTAATTCCGAATGCATTTCGTGTTTCTTTAATGTGTATTTCTGCGTCTTATTCTTCTGCGTACCGTACCTACTTTTGAATTTTGGCGAGATGCGAATATTCTTCCTAAAGCAATCCGAAACAAAGTGCTATGTAAATTTGAAATTACTTATTTTTGTGTTAAAACACGTTGCGATTCTTCATTTATCAAAATAATGAATTATTACTACATGACTTCATGAAGAGATGAAACTGAAGAGATGAAATTTACTTGCTTGCTCTATGAAATTCAAATTAAAGTTTTCGCTATTTATCAAGTAACGATAAGAGTTTTAGAATATAGAACTCTTGCAATTGTATTTAATTTATAACAGTGGTTTGTTGTTCTATTTTAAAACATCCGGTTTTCGTCAAACAATTGTTTTCCATTACTATGGTAACGAGATGTTGAAAGTATTATGGCTAGGTCCGTGTTCCCAGAATACTTAAGCATCAAAAGATGTCTCGTTCCATTTCGTCTTCATTGAATTGCGTATCGCAGTCTTCTTTGCGCTTTCTCATATTGAAACGAGCATCATGGATGTTTTCGGCAAACGTAAGGAGTGTAAGGAGAGCAATAATAATGCTCTCTGCGATGTTGAATATTGTCATAGTCAACCAATTGTGCGCTGCGTCGCACATGCTCTTGATGGTTGGGTGTCGTCCTGTCGACGGCAGGACGACGAAATTGTGCGTCGGCGCTCCTAACACATCCAGCTGCTCGATTAATTGCTCTCCCCGCATGTCCTGGAATTGAGATGAGTGAGGGTTTGGATGTGTATGGTGACGCGCTTGTTCACATCCCACGGGGACATCTGCTGCTTTTCCCGGTTCCGGTGTGTCCGTCGTCGTCGTTCTTGTTCGCAAATTAAAACCGCCGCAGATCCCCTTTCTTATACGTTTCTACTGCGCAGGATTTGTGTAATTAAACAGGGATTATCGCCGATATTGAAATTTCATTCCTGGTTTGCATGTGTGCTGTGAAAGTTTTAGCAAATTATGCTAATTATGTGTCAAAACTTGTTCTTTCTAATTCTATCGCTTTTAGAAAAGTCTGACAATTTATTTAAACCTCAATTTTTATCGTCATCTTTTTGAATAGATATATTATAAAAACCAATATTTCTTGGCTCCTATTCAAAATGTATTTCACCGATTGGAATCGCACATAAGACAAACGATTAAAACCTCAAACAGAGAACCTCTAAAGACATCTTGAATGCGTGCCAAAATTTTTCAACTATGGGTAATAAAGTGCACAATAAGTCTATAAATCTAAAAATCAATAGGTATAAGATAATAAGTAAAATCATAAGCAGAACTGCACATTTACTTTTACCGCTGACTGAAAAGTGCAGTTTTGTGAATTGAAACGCTCGATTACTTCCATGATAACTGCTCCGGTTATCCTGCCAGAGGGAAAGCGGGTTTTCAATATTGCAATTATACGGTGCGCCTCCGACCTGCCCGGGTTCTGTTCGCGCACAATAACGCATCAAATTACATTAGGACCCGAATTTGAGCCGTTTGAACCGTGCAATTGTGAGCCCCATCTTCTCGCTTGAATCCCTTAATAATGCCATTTCGTCTTATCTGCGCTAATCAAACGCAAGACCATTAAATGGAGTCTATTCACCTTTCCAGGAATTTTTACACTCTCACTAAGAATTGAAAATATTTATTGACTCTTTTTAAATAAAACTACCCTCGGCTGGGTAGTTGAAAATTTAGAAATAAAAGCAAGGAGCAGGCCTTACTTTAACTTTATCGTTTTATCTCGTTGAATATCAAAATGCTGTATCAAGATATATTTCAGCATTTTAAAGTCGTGTCCTCCTCCTGGTGGCTGTTCGTTTTTCCTTGCGCTCCCATGAATTCAGCACGAGTCCTTCTTGATCGCGTCGCATTGGCTTGAACTTTTCGCATCCCAGCGCGCCTTCGGGGTGCTGGGATTCAATTTGCTCCATACAGATGAGCAGCCAGCTTCCATTCAGCTCTAGATATCTGTTATTATTCCCCATTCTCATATCGAACCATCCACTCGTGCAAGTGGCACTCATATTCATACACCCGTTGTCGTTATCGTCTTCTCCTTCCGGCTGAATGCCAACTCGACGAGTGCCACACATGACCTACGCTCATCTTTTTTCCTTGTTGCATTTCCGGCATGTATTTTTTCTCAGGTTATTTATTCATTTCACTGCCTTCCTTCCCGGAAAAATTTTAATGATTTCGACATCGATGACGACGATGTTGATGATCGCACTAATTAATGATATTACGCGCAAATGTTTTTCAACAACACGGAGAAATTTTAATTAGTCATGCCGCCTGTCCTCCCGTACTGCAGGCATACGAAAAAGTTAACTTAATTAAAAAACTTTACTTCATCGAGAAGTTATTTATCATTTAAGTGCCCCCAGCTGCTGCTACTTGTTTGACTATAAATCAATTCCTTGCTTTGCAATGTTTCTTCTTCCGTTATTCCGTCCGGATTCAATGACTGAGCTTTTTAGTTGGTAATGTTATTGATTTTTTTTATAGTGTAACTTATTAGACTTTCCTCATCGATCTTAATTCTGTATTTCGTTAATTACAAGTTTCATTCGTTGAGTATCTGACTTACCAAAAACAAAAGCACCAATAACAAGTAAACAAACATAATTTATTGGCGTTCATTAAAGGATAAACAGTTTGAAACCGCATTGACCACTTCCGGTTGTACAATCCACTCGAAACAGCGCTGCGCCAATAAAGTTACGAATTCACCTTTGCATCCCGATTACAGACACCTTGATTAATTCCCAAAGTTTACGTACCTTCCGCGTTTCCCTGGCACGTCCCTTTTCTTATTTTCGTTTTCCTTGCTTCGTGAGTATGCCATGCATTTCGAGCGGAGGCCTTGACAAATATTCAAATAAAACAAAAATATTTTCGTCCATTTTTAACGCGTTCGTCCTTTTTCAGGCGTTCGCTCTTTCACCTATACATTGACGTCCTTATTGATTGAACAAGTGGAAGATAAATTCCTTGCATAATCTATACGAACGCTCAATATCTCTGCTTGCGTATACGCGCGAGAAATAAATATGTGTGTGGATTGTAATAAATGAGGCGGAATATTTCATCGACATGTACGCGGGCATGCATTGGTGATCCATACACATCAAAAACGGTATGAACAACAAATTTGCCACGTCGACGTCGCGCCCTAGTCTAAGCTTCGACAATCGATAAGCATTACGTAGTCGGGGATGATGCACGAATAGCTGCACGCGCCCAAAGAAGTTGAACAATTGTACGGCATATGCGCTCGCTCCTTGGAGTCGGCTAATATCGCACAGCATGTGCACTGATCCTATTTTCGATCAAAGTCTTCTTACGGATGAGCGCAATAAGACACTGAGCTTCCGGTCGCGTGTGCTGCACCGATTTCAATCAGGCACATCATTGCTTGAACGTCAATGATTCGCGTACATTGCACATATAGATGAACAATCAGTTTGTCTCTTCATCTAGTTATAGATTATTATCTCTTCACTAAAATTGAATAGTTTAATAATTGTACTAATATATATTTTCTTTTTTCCAGGTGAGTCTCAAATTTTTCTTGGCGGTTCCCCCTTTCTTGGCTGTCGCTTAGAGTAAGTCATAAAATATTTATTTCATCCTTTTACGGGCCAATTAGGTATAATGTAATATTCATTTGAATGATATGTATATTCTTATTGCGCGACTGAAGCAGTCAGACATTATTAAGCAAGACATGCAGTGCAAATTGGCACTGCCAAGCATAATTATACTGTGCACTATATAACCTTCGGACTATGAGGAGTAGCGTTGAAAGGAAATGATCACGAACTGAGCAGCAGTGCCCTCACCCTCCCGGCATTATAATATTCTCATTACAGCCGCATCCTGGCAAGCAGGAAGACTTCCATTTCGCTATACCGCCGCCTCCTTGCTGGTTGGCCAAATGTGTCACCACTGTCTCGCGTCTGTAATTACACATCTAACACTTGACTAATTGACTGCTGTTGTATTGTTGCTTCAACAACCGCACGCTGTAGCGACGTAACGAATTAACTTATTACAGCCGCCATCTTGTTTATAATCGCACCACAATAACAACGGGGTCGTAAAGTTAATGCACTTCCGGGTAGAAGAACCTCAAAGTTTTCTTTGCGCGTGCCGCGTGGGAGGGCTGCAGGAATTTTAAGAGTTTTGACCGGTCGTGGGAGTTTCGCATTCCGGAAGCGTTGGCGGTTTGAAGGACACATAGGCCCCATCCGGTTTAAAGGGTCGCGGCGGTTTTTGGGGGTTACCTTTCCTCTTGAGATAAAGCAACCGCGCGTTCTAGTTTGGTAATTTTGCTAATTTTGTTTTCCATTTGATTCAACATGTACAAGGGAAGGAAACGTAAAAATATCAAAGAGATTTTTGCTTAATTCTTTTAATAAACTCACCAAAAATAATTGTTACATGGACGATGATGAGCTTAATGAAGACAATTATAATCTGTATGATGAATGGGTAATTAGCGCAAGGATGCTGTTTAGTACTACGCATTAAGACAAAATATAAAGTCGTCTTTCCCACTCGCGTTTTGCAAATGAACACCATTAATTTTTCAAACAAAATTGTCCTTCTTCTCGTATTCGTCAGCGGAGGAAATTTTTCCGGAGAGTCCGCTTTCAACTCTTGTGAGTGCTTTATTTAGCTTTTGCTTTCATTTCACTGCATGCGTAATGCAAAAGTTCGTTTGTCCTGATTTTGAGAAGAATAGAAGGTACAAGAGGAATAGGCAATTTCGTCTTTTCTTATTCTAGTTCTTCTTCTCGTTGCTCTTAAGACAAGGAGTGGGTTATAAATGAAGTAGGTAATCGTGTTGAACACATGAATATATTTCGTCCTCTTAAGGACACATGTGCTGACATCCTGAAATTTATGCCGGCTCGCGGAAGTAAGGGGCGGCAAAATTGCTATTTTACATAAAGTATAGTTACCCTACACTATAGTAGCTACCATTAGTGTTTTGATAATATAACTTATGTTTGGGTTAGCACGCGTAAATTTTCTCTATTTTGTTTTTACGTTGTAACTTGCGGCATTTTCGTGTAATATCGTAAATAATCGTATTAACTGTAGGATGGAACTATTAAAAGTAAGAAATTGTATATCCTGAGACCTAGGACGAAATGAATTGAATAGAAACAAATAAAATAGAAAAACGCGAACAAATAAAAAACAATAGATGCTTGAACAACATATTCGCGCACGGCTATACGAATTGTGGTTGTGCTCAATGACGACTCTGTTTGTGAATGCAGAAAAGGAACGAGACATTTGTCGGGTTTGGTGCCAATGCATAACAGGAAATAGGAAAACCGACACCCGACATAAATTCTTTATATTTTTCTTTATGTCCTTGCCATTTCGTTTCGTTCCCGAGTTTTTACTTCGCGTTTTTGTTTTGCTTTTTTTACATTTCTCATTGTACAATTCCCATTCCTCTTTTCACTTTATCAGAGTAAAACCAAGAGGGGCAACATTTGTTTACTTATTATTTATTTAAATTTTTGGTGAGTACACAAAAATTTGTCTCCGCTACACAGAAATCAATTGTTTTTATTTTTTTATATTTGTTTGCAAATATTTACGCCACCCTCGCAAAAAAATTAAATGCGTCGACGAAAAGTGTCGTGAGCTACTTAAAAAGTAATTTTGCAAATTGATGCATTGCCCCCATCCCGTATTTCCTTCTTTTTCTTTATTTCTTATTGCCTTTTCAAGCACTTGAGTTTGGCTTCCTTCTTTCTACTTTCTTCCATTTTCTTTGCCCTTCTTTTGTTTGTTGTTGTTGTCGCATCGGGGAGTGCGCCACTAATAAATAAAACTTTACTCACAAGCGTCATAAGTTGATATACATGCGCCCGATTTATAAATAATTCCCGTTCAAGTTTTATACACGCAACATGAAATTCACTTGTGTTTTCCGGTGGCGCGCGCAGTTTCATCCCGATTGGTAGCTATATTGCAGCGCATTCATCACGCACCGTTCGTCCTTTTCGAATGATTAAAAATTCATCAAAAATTTGCTGCTTGCTTTGTGCGTACTCTTTTTTCATGCGCGGAGATAAAGTTTTCAACTGATTCAGGCATGTTCACAACCACCGGCCGATGTTCAAAGTATTTGTAAACACATTTTTCATATTGCGCGCACGCGTTTACAAAGTAACAATTTTTTAATATTGCCAACTATGAACGGCTTCAATTTTGACTACTTTTTTCGGATGGATATACCTACTACAAAAGGCTGTTTAGTTGGGCGTTTCTGTCCACGAATTTGGAGTCTAAATGTTAATTGAATTTTTTGTTATTTATTTGGATTAACGTCGTGTATAAAAAATGAAAACAATGCATAATCAAGTGGAAAATAACGTGAAATTAATATATAGATGATGCCGATAAATGGTTCATTTCACAGATTGCTAATTTATATTGCGCATCCAATTGACTTGAGGAGTATGTTCTAAACTTGATATTGCACGTAAACAGCGGTAATGAGAATAACAAGAAGCGCGAAGTGAAGTATAATGAGAACCTTATATTTTAATAATACACATTTAATTTTGATGAACAACAACTTAAAGTTTATAAAGTATATACTTACCAGAAAAATCAATTTATAAATTTTTTTTTCTTAAAATAATTGCAGTGATTTGCGCTAGTGTTTGACAGAAGTATTTTGGGGAAAAATGGGCTGTTTCTAATTCGTTGCACGTTTTTACTTAACACGTCGTTATTAACCCTTTTGTCGTTCAGGCGTGAAGCTTTAATTGCGGGATTTGGACGCTTATGCAACTGAACCTTGACTTGTGCGCTCTGCCATTTATCATTTCCTCTCTTTCGGTTGTTCGTTTAACGGATATTCACTCTCGCACAACAAATATTTCTTTTCCTCTCGCAATATATGCCAAACGCTGCTGGTTAGTTACGTGTTGTACACGTGCCAATGGGGCGCACATATTAGTTTTCGGGAGGCGTCGATTGATTGCCATAAAATCGAACGTTACGTATCGTGGTGAAAATGCAGGCGACAATCGAACAAGAAGTTGGATCGTTTGGATCGAGCGCGCTTTAATTGCCTAATGACATTCAGCCGCCCCCGACTGCAACGACATCAACTATAAGCGCATTATTGGAATTGCCAATCGCATCCATCTCCAACACGCTTCAAGCTCGGTTAAGTTTTGCTCGCTGAACCGAGTTTTATTATACACGCTCGAATCCGGTGCGTTATTTTTGGGGAAACGAGTTTGTCGCTTTGCAATAATTCGCCAACTAGTTAAGTGTTTTTTCCGCGTTTCCAATACAAATTTGGGTGATTACTTTAAGCATTATTGCTCTACAAAGTTTCAAGTTATGTTCAAATCTCCTGAAGTCAATAATTTCATATGATTTATAAAATTAAACTATTAAACAACTTGTACATATTTGGGGCAAAGGCAGAAAGTCATAATTTATAAACAAATTAACCCTAAAATTTGGCCAATTTGATGGGGCAAATTATTTCGCTATTCGCAGAGGGCATGGTGGGTCGAATTAGTGGTTGAAAAGTAGCCAGTGCAATAGGAAGCTGCTCGTAAAATTGAGATATTGAAACGAAATGCGGCGCGACTGCGAGGCGGGAATTGGAATGGAATATCAACAACAACAACCGCGCAACAGGAGGCGAGAACTGAACGAAAACTGGCTAAATGAAGTTCAGTCGCGAGTACTTCAATTAGAAACTTTAGATGGAAACCGCAATTTTGCAACGAGCATTACTTTATTGTACAACAGCTCTCTATTCATACACTTGCTCAATTAAATGCTGTCTCTGGCTGTGGTCCTCAAATTGAGTATAATTTTCCATCATATCTATTGGGAATTTCCTAGCGCTTTGCGAACATTTTCACATTGTTAAGTTGATCAAAATGTTTTATTCTATTTATCATTCCAAATTTGAACACTTGTTACTTCATTGAGGATGCAGGAACATTCTGAAAAAATATTATGTGAAATCATAAAAAGTACATTTTAATTACATATTTTTATATCAAATGTGAGTGGAATTTTAGAACTCTGAATAAAGTTGGCAAATTGCGAGCACATATAGCAATAACAACAAGCAGCATTTGTTACGATGCGCATGCACTACAAACAAGCGCGAAAGGCGACAGTGAAACCGAACAGAGGAAAATGCGTTTCGTTTCACAAACCAAAAAGTTGACACACAATGACAATGGAAATAAATGCGCAATCCATATACGCAGTCTACATACAGATCTCCGTGCACCGTTTGTTGTGTTGTTGTATTTTGTTGTGGGCAGCTCGCGCGGTCGTTCGGTGACAGGCGAGACAAGCAAACAGAGCACAGGCACCCGGATTATGAGGGCTTTTTATGAGAGACAGCTCGGACTCTCGCGTATCCGTTTAATTTATATTATATGCCAGCGAGCCGAGTTCTCAACTGTGATTAATTTGAATTAATTAAACTCCTCGACTGCTGCGTTGTTGTTGTGTTGTTGCAACAGGAGCAATTGTGCAAGCAGCGGGCGTGAGGAAGGGTAGCTAGCAACTACTAGGAAGAGCAACGGTAGTGATAACACTCTTCAACAATGTCAGTAGTCTTCTTCGTTGCGCTTCTTCTTGAACTCCTCATAGACTCTCAACTTGGGAACGTGCGGTTAGTTCATGTCCATTTCAAGACCCGCAAGTAAGATTTTCAATTGTGCAGCGTGGAAGGCCAAACTTCCTCGACAATCATCATCAAATCTCGGCGGTGGTGGCGGCTACGGCAGTTTGATATCTCGGAACGGGAGGTGGCTTATGCAAGGCTTGTACAATACTCCGAAAACTAATGGTTACCGTTCAGTAGATTAGTTTGGAGACAGAGGTTGTAAGGGACGGAACTTATTTGATTCATTTTAATGGTGTTGAAATTTATAAAATTCAACCCCAGAGAGATTGCACAGCACACCTTTATATTCAAAAGCACCTCTCAGCTGCGTATTGATGCATTATTCACGCGTGTCGCAAATGGGCGAACATGCGGCATACTCTCTCATCTTGAATTTTTGAACAGGCCAAAAGTGTTGCTGCTGCCGCCCCACGAATGCGAAATTGCGAATAAGGTGTGAGTATCAGCTTGCGCGTGCCGTCTTGATATATTCCCAATGCTATCGCCGCCGCCACAGCGTTAATGTCGTACACGTTCCACGTGTTAATTAAGTCGCGCCTCGCCGTCTTCACCACCGCCACCATCACCACAGCAGCCGCCACGTCGTGCATGCATAATGCGTATGCATGCGCCAAAACTATTTTCGATTATCACATACAGCAATGCGTTGAGCACGAATTCTGTCATAATGCGGCTGCTTCAATGAACGTTATGTTCATGTTGTTCACGAGTTCAAGTTTAACTACTTATTACTCGTTACTTCCTACTTCTTGATCTATACTTTGTTACATCAGTTAAAGTGAATTAAATGTTCAAAATTTTTATCCACCATTGGGACATAAATAATTTGAATCGCTTGGATTAAAGTAATTCAAGAGCCTTATATAAAATTGAACAGATCTTGAACACAACAATAACAAGAAACCGCTTAGAAGTTACAACAAGCAAATCCCAGATGATTACAAGCAAACGCGCAAGGTTTTGCCTTCAGCAAATGCTGAAGAGACGAAGAAGAAGTGGTTGTTCTAAGTCGAATGAAGAAGCAAGAAGCGGGCTCGCTCAATAGTCAAGTACGTGGCAGTGCGCGAAAAGGCACAGACGTAAAAATACAACAAGCGCATGCCATTTTTATGGATGTCGGTTGCTTCTTGCGGTAGTAAATTGTTGCAAAAATGCAGTCAGTCGTTGAGCACATCTTGTGTACCGTTCCGCATTTTCGCTGCTTTTGTGTTTCATTTTACTTCGCATTTTTATTAGGTCTTTTTTCCTCTGTTGGCTTGCTTGGTAATAATAAGAGTGCGTATTCCACACTGCTTTAGAATAATTCGTTCGGGCTTTTTTTCTGTTTCTTAGTCCTGCTGATTTTACGTTTTGAGAGCAAGTACGAAAAAGGAGCATCCATTAAAAAGCATTAAAGTTTTTCACTGCTTACTTCATTATTTATTCATGTGAAGATTTTGTTTAATTTTAAGCCTCGAGCCTTCGAATTGCACAGAAGAAGAAAAAAATAGTCTCATAAGATTAATAAAATCCTCAAGCTCTGCTTCGAGCGCTTCTTTTCTATTTTCTATCAGTTTTTTTTCTTGCTTGCACTTAAGAGATTTCAATAGCGGTTTCCCACAATTTGGATTGATTTTTTCGACTAATTTTCTTTATGCGCCAGGAGAAAGTGGCTGAATGCAAACATATTTGATGACAAACAGAAAAAGAAATGGCTTTGGCGTATTTTTTTGCGTCGATTGCACACCAATAGGACGCGCATTCAAATAGTACACGAATTGCTAAGTGTTGGTGCCTGGCAGGAATTCACCTTTATTTGTGTTCATATCAAGCTGCGCGCGATTGTAAAAAAACGGCAGGCAAATTGAACGTTGAAGAAATTTCATTTCGTTGCGCGCGATATTGCGTTTGATATACACCGGAGTGTAAGTAGAATGTCTAAAAATATCGATTGCCGATTACAGTTTGCAATTTGCCAGCAGATGCTTGCATTGCGTTTGATTGCCGAAATATTTATTGTTTGCTCACTGCGCTCATAATGGTGAAAATTGAATTTTTTGATTTATCGCGTGCGCGACGCCGTTATCATCAAGTATGTGGGCGAATAAAGCGCGCACGGTTGCACAAGACGGAGTTTTATTAGCAGCGTACGCGCGGAAATCTATTGCGCTCAGTGATGCCACCATATTTTCCGGTTTTATTTTCCGTACAATCCAGCATGTATACTTCTTGCGCACATTTCCGGCGATGTGCGTCTACGAGGTATAAGTGTTTGTCTGCAGACGCTATCAAAGTTATCCCTTACGTTCTTCCAGGCCCTTAAAACCTGTCGTTGGACACTTTGCATGCGCATTTATGTCTATTTGAAGGTAAAATGTCTATTAAAGTCAGGTAATTTACAGGCGCATAAATTGTAACGTTCGTTATCCATAATAATTTAAAGTTCTGCTCTCGCGAGACGTTTTGTTAATCCTCGTTGAGGAAAATCTTCTTGCTCTTCTTATTCTTGAACTTTAGTGCTGTAAATCCCTAACAAATGAAGATGTTTGTTTCTTAATTTAGCATTTGTTACGTTCGTGCATCTGTTTGCTTGTTTGTCTGATTCGCGAGTTCGCCTAAATTTGCTTACACAATTTGCCAAGCAGACTTTTTACCTCATCTCATCATTTCGTTTGCCTTCCTTAGTCTTCCGCAACAAGCAGAAGGAGGAATGCTTCGTGCAGACAATTTTCGTCTGCAGAGCAAGAGTAGAAGAGCGGAGCACAATCTAATTTGTTCGGCTGCTGTTTCTGATTGTGTGTCGTCGTGGCGTTCTTCTTAATTAAATATTTGGCAATTTCGGTTTAAATATTAATCAAAATGCCAGCGAAACGGCTAAAGTACCCTGTATTGACCTTTGGTGGGGTTAAAATGTTCATTTGTATTATTGGACTGACTGCCTCTACGAAGATAGTGAATAATTAAGAATGGCAAAGACTTGAGCTTGATGATTATTGGGAAAGTTTGTTGAGCTTAATATAATTTCATGACATTGCTAAATTTTCCGGAAGTATTTGTTTTAAGATCTAATTTTGGAGAAAATTCGATTTTCATAACTAGATATTTAGGAAATTATTCAGAATCTCAAGTGTAATGAAAGTATTATTTACGATTCTCATTATAACGTGAGGTCATGTCTCCACGTTTGATGAGCTATGTGAAAACCATCCCTGAAAGAATGGGGAGTCAACGAAACGGAGCCAAAAGGGGAGCAAAGGAGTTTATTGAGGTTTGGCGTCGCCGATCAAACAGCACGTTTTGCAAATATGCGTGCGACCACTCCTTTGCTGGCCTCAGTGGTGGCGGCAACGACGACGATGTCGCTAGCACAATATCATCGAGTCGAGACACGGCCCCGAGGCCAGCCGTGCTCCTCACTCATCTACATTATAATTACGCCGCCGTCCGGGTTCTCTTGCATTCAGCACGGAAGCGCCTTAAATGTCTTCCTCGAAGCTCCTGCCACGCTTTCACCAACCAAGCGGCGGCGGATGTTGCCAAATTTATATTTTATTTTATCGCTAGCTTGAGCACGCATGATATATTTATTTAAGCAAATATTTATTCCGCTCCATGTTTTTAATTCAGTGTAAATTTAGCATTTTTAATGACTCGTAAATATTATTGAGAAGGATTTCAATAATTTACAAAACAATTTGCGTTATCTGCAATCCTCTTGAGGATAAAATATTGCGTGGGATTTGTTATTTCACTCGGTATATTAATTAGAAGGTACTTAATCAAAACGCTTAGGAAATTTCTCATTGCTTAAAATCCTTTCTTGAAAAAACGCGAAACAGATATAAATCATGAACACCGAATGCAAATACCTCGCGAAGCGCTCTCCTCTCGTCGATTACACGTGTTAATAATTTATCAAGCAATCATTTCCTCATTCAGGTTCTTCGGCTGTTATCTCTTTCGCTTATCGCACATGGTGCAGACGCCTATAGCCCGCCACCCGTAGATTTCCATTACATTAGCGTGCGTTTGTCTTACACCCACGGCAAACGTTAATAACGAACGATAATTAAATTGTAAATGTTGCATGATTTATACGCGAATCGCGCTCCGGCTCGAAATGAAGATATACTCACTGCTTCCTTAGAAGGAGAGGACCTCGCAGCCAAATTGCAAAGCCATCAATCAATTCGATTGCCCTCTGAAAGCCCTCGCTGCCGCCGCCGTAGGCCGCATAAAGCCGTCCATTTAGAAGGGTCTTCTTCTTTGCCTGCCCCAATAAAAATTACCGCCGCCGTGCTTTGCGAAGATGCAGCGATTTTCATTACGCGTAAAACTCACACGAGTGTTTGCTTTGAGGGTAAAAAGAACGCACGAGGGCTGAAGAAGAAGAAAAAGGAAGAGAAAAAGAGTGCATGCAATGCCGGAAGGATGCTTGCTTGAGAGAAGGTAATCTTGCACCAATGACGCATTATTACACTCGGTCAGGAAGGCGCTCACCAACTTTCAAGTTGTACGCTAACGTTTTCCGGTTTGGTTGAGGGATTGCACTTTGACTTTCGCACGTGCAGTTTGAAACTTCTTGAAAAGCATTTTCATAAATTTTACATTTGTCAAACACAATGAATGACTTTTTAATATTTCGAAACGAGAAGTTTAAATAATATAAAATCCCCAAAATTTTGAAAAGTATTAAATTTTTTTATTATTAACTTATCAAAGAAGTAAAAAACCTTGAACTAGAAACACAGAGAAAAAAGGAACACAAAGCAATAAAATTGCAAGTTCTGCGAACCAGAAAAAAAGTTCACTTGCACGTGCGTGTGATCTCTGGATTCGATCAAGCGACAAATTTAATTCCAAGCCGTGAGTGCACGGGGCCGCCCGGAAAACGTCCAACTCAAGTGAAAAACACCAAACACCGGAAATGCTTCGGTGGAGATTTCACTTCGCTCATGTTAGTTCAGAATATCCATGATTAGACGCGGAGAGAGCTCGCCTGGTACCTATAAAGGCACCAAGGACTTATGGTTTTAACTTTCGATAATCCTTGCGGTCCCCTTCTTCCCTCATCCTGGTCGTACGTATGCGGCATGCAAGAAGGGGTGGCAGCTTAAGAAGTTGTTAGCTGAGCCTACGCGGGCGCCCTCTGCAAATATGAAAATTAAGCACTTCCATACACGGAGGTGACGCGCATCCTGCGGGAACATGTGAAGCACGCTCTCCAAATCTACATAGATCAGCGTTAATTAATCATAATGAATGCGCGACTGCAGTTCGCACATACGCTCTCTTCTTCTCTTCTTATCTTAATTAGCACAGCTTTAGCGCGTTAATCATGCGATTTGCTACTTTTAAGACTCATTCATACCCTTAAGAATAAATCCTTTGCTACTTTGTTTACTAATTTGTTTTTCTCTTTTTCAGGTAAGTCTCTTTGACGTTCACGTGGCCACTATCTCCATGATCTGAGTAAGTTTGAAAAGTTTGCGTTCAGATTGAAAATAATTGCGAATAATTTCGTGAAAGCGTCAGACAAAAAGGATTAGAGCAATGTTGTATGTTTGTCATTTATTCTTCTGCTTCTTCTTATACTTTGAATGAAATTCGGTAACATTTGGCAAGTACACTCTGGTCGCACATAGTCGCAGAACGCGTTCGCCGTACATTTCGCCGACGCGGCGCTTTTGTGTAAGTCGCGCACGCCGTTGCCGCCGCCTAATCGCTCGTCTTGGCAACAAGCGCACTGCCGCCGCCGCCGCCACGTCTGATAAGATATACGAGCACGCTCAAGATAATTTAAGTGCGCCTGCCGCCACTAGCTGCGTACGTACGAAGGACAATTCGAACGCGCGCCGTGTGTGCCACATCATTTCAAACACTTCCTGCTTCTTGCTGTATCGCACATACGTACATTCAAGAAGGTTCGAAATCTTCATGGAAAAACACTTAATCCTTCATTACGATCCGCGTGCGCGTTGTATCACATATGTTGTCAGCTTTTATGAACTTGGATCAATCAAAATGTCATATCTTCATGTGTAACAAGGCTATTCTTTTCGTATTGTTAAAGGATCAGGATAGATCTTCTCTTAAACGCAAGTTTGGACAACGTAAATGTTATGAAGTAATACAGAACTTGAAATAGAATCTATATTTGTGCTAAGTGAAAAAAAAGCAGCAAAAAGTTAAAGGATAATTTATAAAAACAAGTGATAAATTGTAGGAACATCCTAAACCAATGTGACTTTTTGACATTCTTTTTTCTATACCACACTTGTGTGTGTTGCGGTTTTTGTTCTTTTGATTCATCAATTTATGAACACATACACGCATTTAAAGAGTCGACAGTAGGCATTCCATCCGGCTATTGTAATAAACTGAAACCAAATCGTATCGGGAAAGGCAAAAGGGCGCATTGGGAGCAAAATATGTGCTGCTGCTGCCGCTGCCGCCGTCGCCGAGCAGAGGATGTTGTGGAAGGCCGGCGCTGGCGGCAGCGGCGCTGTGACGATGGGGTCCTCGCGTGGCGGTTCGCACCGCGCGCGCCACTAGTATCTCGCCAAACTCCGGAACGAGATAGACCCGCCAAACCGGGACGCGCGCTCCCATCGTTAACGCACGCACACCGCCTATCAATTTGAATTTTTTGAAACAAAGCCAACAGTGACACCTGATAAATTGGATAGTTGAATGTGCAATTAAAGAAGAGTTGCAGGATTCGGTGGTGCACATTTGGAATTTGAGTTTTTGGTGCGCTTTTGTGACGAACTGTGTTTGTGCACCCCTAGTTTCCACCTGATCTGCTAGCAAATGCTTGGATTACAATAAACCTAGCAGACAACAAAGGCGCCTTAATAAAGGATACGAGTGTTGTGCGTGTGTTTTGCGTAAACGCAACTGAAGGGGTAAAGATCAACATCAATTATGCGAACAACCCCGTAAAACGTGTGCAAATTGGAGATCTCTCATGCAAATTCGGTGATCTATATTCGGTGACCTCCCCCTTGATCTCCAGTGATAATAATGTCATTGGTAACTGCATACTCGATTGGATCGCAATAATTTTTAATTCTGAAAAAGTCCTGCTTGCCATCCCGGAAGCATTTACATCAAGTGCGTTAGCTGCTCGAGAGTGTGCTAAATCGCGATAACACTCGTTCAGTAAATCATCTCCTAACATATTCCCAACTCTTCTATAGCTCAATTCGTCCTGGTTTGGTTCACCAATGAACCAACTGTGCTCTCCTTCGTTGTGCAGCTGGCGCTCAGTGGCATTTGTGAATCTTTCGCTCACTCGCGCACTACTTCCGGTTTGAATATCCGCCCGATACGATTTCCTAATAATATGATTTGCTGCATATCCGCACTCGCCTGCATACAAATCGCCATCTAATATTTTACATAAGATCGCTGAAGGAAAAAAGTTTCATTCACTCGGTCCCAATGTTTCACGAAACGTTCCGAATTCGTCCTTCCTTTCTCTCTTCGTTGTCATCGTTTAGAAACAAGAACAAACATACGCGAACCGATTGAAAAACGATCAGAAAGTGGCTCATTTGCATATAGACGACGTTTTTAATCATTTCCTGCCCTCGTTTTCATGTTTTGCAATATTTTTAAGATGAAATTTCGCTGCCTTATTTTTCATCGTAAGCGTTTGACGTGTTGTCCGCGTGCGCGAAATGTGTGTGCAAAAATCCGGCGTGGATTTAAATTTCGAGCAATTAATTAATTAACATTTCTACCACGCTAACGCTAATTCAATTAAGAGAACTCGTAAAAATTAATTATCGTTACATTAATGAAAAGGCATACATTTTAAATACTGAAAATACTTTGTTGCTTTATTTACAGAGAGGCAATTAATTATATTTTAATTAAAATTTGGGTTACATGTTAGTTTGAGATTTATTTAAACGTGGAATTGTAATATAATTAGAGCAAATTGCCAAAATGACTATAAACTAATAAGTGAAACCGACAATCTTATTCAATCACATCTGAAATTAACAAGCATAAACAGAAATTGCAGAATTGCATTACACTCTTCAACCCGTTCAAAACGGGGGTGTTCGGCTTGACTAGTTAGTGCACTTGATACACATACTGCTGTTGCGGCTTTTCGAGTTGCACGAAGCGCGTGAATAGTGCGCGAATAAAATGAATTTCCATGTCTAATGGCAAGTGCATTAATTAATTAATTGAATCGTAGGCGTATTATAATTGAGGAAACTTTATTAATTAGTGCTGCCAACTTGAAACTAAGTATATACTTCATACGCATAATTACAAATTCCGCATTGTAAACCGCAGACGTTAACAAAACAAAACTGCAGATAGCGCATTGCGATACAGTGATTGAATTAAAAAATATTTTCGCCATGAATGTTTTTTTTTTACGAAATTGTGTTTTATTGCCGCTGGTGGAATTCAATTTCACTTTGCTTAATAAGTTAGGGAGGCAATCAAAGAATTTTTACTCCGGAGCAATTTACCAAGAGAAAAGAATATTTGGCACACGCTGCGTTGGCAGTTCATAATGGGTTGTGCAGCCCACAATATTTTGCGCCAAGCACAATGGGTACAATAGATTTTTATATGGGTGTACTCGGCGTAATTTTCATACTCATTCACTCATTGATCGTAGTTTTCCTTTTTGATATATTTTATTCGTTTTATGTGCCACGATATCTCGTCTCAATGCAAGGACGAGCAAATTACTTTGTGGGCAGCGCGCGTTCGTGGGCTTATAAAGGGAATAAGACGCGATGAAGTCTCTGTCGATTGCGCGAATAATTATTAAGTTTCCGGACGTGCCGTCATAAAGTTGCGTCCTATTTTTCTCGCGTCCGATCCAGGGAATTCGCCCCAATATAAATGGAACGTATATAGCGAACGACCGCCTAAGGGTGTAAACGGAACTGGGCAAGGAAAGAGCGGTGAAAGAAGAGAGCTGTAAGCTTGAAGGCGTTTGGTTGAAATGTGAACCCAATGCCCTTCTGCTGCATTCAATTCAGCATTCAAACAACTCAATGAGCTCGTCTCATTTAACCCGAATGAAAAGTTTTGCATCTATAAGCAGCAGTTCGCAAAGGGTGGAATCTAATATAATTATGACTATTAGTGTTCCGATCAAATATGCACTATTCAGAATAAGTACAGGATGCTTAAATAATTTACAAGCAGAGAAACACTATGTATACTTTGCGGTTGAGTACTAACTTTGGTTGACATGGTGAACAACACGATCATACAGGTTTATACATCCGAAAGTCGATAATTATAAAAGTTTTCATAGTCAATCCATGTCAACCAAGCAATTTCACTCTGAAATTCATGTTAACTTTAATAACTCTCGTTAAACACGCACACGACTTGCATTTCCGGCCTTCTACTTCCTCTTTCCTATTAGCCCCCCTTCATTTAGTGGTGATATGTTGTCATTTATAAGTTATTAATAGGTCCCTATAGTTTTGCTCTTTAGTTTTATAGAAAACCAAATTGGATTTTCTGTTTAAATTGGTTGCGTATAAAATATGGAGAAGATTTTAATATTCAACGTAATATTAAATTCAGAATGGAGTTTGTAATAAAAAGTGCGAAAAAAATATTTTATAAATGAGAGGCATTCATAAAGGAAAAAGCTCTTTGAGTTTGCAGATCTTTAAGTATAGTTAACGAGACTGTTTGTCTTTGATTAAGTTGCAGTCTGTGTTTTAGAATTTTATGCGTTCGGTTTTTATGCGCGTCCCAGTCTCTCGATCATTTCCTCCATTTTCATTCAATTTATGGCGGTTAGATTAAGACTTGCAGAGTTATAATGGACGTAGTAGTCGAAACTATTTGCGTCGTTAAAGTTTGCGTTCAACTCGTTCGATTTTAAATCCACTTCATTGATAACTTCAAATTGCTTTCAAAGCTCTCCTATTTGCGAATTGACATTGCAAGTTTTATATTACAATAGTTTTTGCACTCACTGATTATTGATAAAATATCAATGGGGAAATAAATAGGAAAATAAACCAGTAAGTCAAAAAAGAAATGAAACTGGTCTTCCTGCAAAAACAAAGAAGATGAATAGTCGATATCAAATTGGTATTCCCTCGAAAAGTTTTATGCTCCTCCAGTGGAGCATAAAAATTAGGAAATTATAATGAAATTAGAATAGGAAAACTATTTGTGTCGGGAAAGTTTAGCTTTATGCGCTCGGCATTCCAGCCAAATCTCACTTCATTGATAACTCGCAGAAAAACGCGCGAAGAATCGAAGTTTTCCGTGGGCGAAAAATAGCACGCGCTAGAAAAGTAAAGTAAGCCGGGAATCTTTTATGCGTCCTGCAGCGCGCATTTCAATAGGACGCAGCGACCACCAGAAGAACTGGAAGAAAGCCGCCCACCGGAAGTGTGTGTGCTAAAGTTTGGCGCACGCAGGAGAAGACGAGTGAAAAAATAAATTCAAACTCGCCGAAAACTCAATTAGACTTTAAAATTGCTCTATTCGCGTGTGTGCGCCCGCGGGGGCGTCGGCTGCTGCTGCCGCCCTTTCGTGAATATCGAACAACTTGTTAACTCTTCGAGGTTTTGGTTTTATTTGCATGCGTGCTCACGCACTCAGAACGTAAACAGCTCGTTACTTTGTGCTCTCATTTTGTCTTTTATGTTCGTTTTGTTACGCTTCGCATACGCATTAAGAAATGTGCTTTTCCCTTTCGTGTATTCAGTGCCTAAACAAGTCGCTACCTTCCCCCATTTTGCAATGTAACATTAAACTACGTGGTGTAATATCATGTCGTTTCAGTTTTATTGAATTTAAAATACGAAAACACCGTCAAAGTCTGCCGACGGTTTGTTTGATCTTTGTGCTTGTTCTTGATGAACAAAAATTACTTCCATGTTTGAGATTTAATTTTAGCAAAACATGTTGCCATTGGCAACTAGGAAAATATTTGCGAAAATGTTTGCTACTGGCAAAAATTGTTTATGTTTGCATTAAAAAAACATGCGAATGGTGTTTTACACTCTTCTTTATTTATTTTTTATGGATTATTTATACAATATACGAATAACTACAAATAATTCTAAACAAATAAACTAGATAACGAGTAAAATAAAGTAAGGCTTTTTGGATTTCATGGGCATAAATTCAAACATTTGTATTCGGTCAAAAACAAATAAGTCGAAATACAACACATAATAATTATAATTTTAGTGTCATTTTATGTTTGACAAACACTTCCGGTTTCCGTTCAGTGATTTATTTTGCGGGTTTACATTGAATGCCGTACTGAAATTATTTTTGTATCTGCGGTGAAACATAATAATATCCCGGCATTAAATTAACATTTTCCGGATTTCATGTACCTACATATCACAAAATTCCTATTAGGCACTGGTATATTTCGTAAATGATAATTTGGATACAGCTTAAATATACAAGCGGTCATATGACATGATATCATGTTGTTTTTATTGTGATAATATTCGTAAATGCAAGAAATAAAATCTCATTACATTTTTCCGGTTTTTCGTGCTTTACTTGTGGACA
This sequence comes from Aleochara curtula, assembly GCA_963978815.1. Taxonomy (NCBI): domain Eukaryota; kingdom Metazoa; phylum Arthropoda; class Insecta; order Coleoptera; family Staphylinidae; genus Aleochara; species Aleochara curtula. The sequence continues at coordinate 2,509,507 of OZ022219.1, forward strand.
TATTTATTAAAGAAGTGAGGTAAATTCGATGTAAAGGTAAAGAAGGAAGAAATTGAAGTAGGTGATCTGGAAATATCATCTGGGTACACACAAAAGCTTTACGAAGATGCAAAGACAAAACGAAAATGAAACGAAACATATGTCACAAATTCATTCATTCGACTCGTTTCTTTTTCTTCATGCCCTTTTTTTGTGTTTGCTTTTTGTTCTTGTATTATGAACGCACAATATAGCTAGTCATATCACGTATTTCTCATGTTTCTTTGCGTCATCTCGGTTTTTTCGTTGGTTATTTTCCTTCAATTTTCTCATGTTTTCTATAGAAAGATGTCATTTGTGTTTTGCTTTTTCATTATTAACTCTTTGTCAGTTTTCAGTTGTGACAAAGAAATAAGAAAAATGTGAATTTTGATACTGAATATTTTGTAATCAAACTACCAAAGTGCGTAAACATTTCTACGCGTTTTGAAAGATATTTCTGAATGTTGTTTGACATATCAATATGCTTTTACAATTTCAATTACAAAATTCACTTACTCTCTTTGCGAATACGCAGAAATTGTCCGATAAAAACAAGTATCAAATGTCAATTTTGCAATTTCCTATTTTATTAAAATGAAAATAGTTGCGCCTGAAAAATAAAGCGCGTTTTCACGAAACTCGACGTGGACGAACGTATAAAATGCGGAAAAGTGGTTGCAATGCACGAGGAGGAATAAAACGTGGGCGTGTTTGTAACGGTTTAGCGACGTTATTGATACCGATATCGATGTCAGTGTGGTCATTGCTTGTCGAATTGTCGGTCTTGTGGTAGAGTTGTGGTTAATAGTTTTTTACCTTTCATTCGCGTGTTACACAAATTCCAACACGACGGACATCCGGTTTTAATATTTTTTTGATGGCAGGACGAAATAATGTGTCCTAAATTTCAAATGAAATTGCTTAATCAACGGCTGAAATAATATTGTATCAAATGAATGCAATATTTGATCTTTTGAGAATGATGAACAATTAGCTAATCAACCTTTTGATATTTAGAACATTAATTCCAGGCTTTATTCAAATCCCAAGATTAGAGATTACAAAATGCACCCTCTCTTTCCTTTTATTCGAATTTCCTTGCGGACTTGGCAGACAATATAATAAGAGGACATATTCAAATTCAATTTTGTTCTCGTCTGCTTTCGGTTATCGGATTGCGCACGTTTTCATGCACTCCCTTTTGCTAACTTAATCCCAGCCTCTTTGTTAGAGTTAACTTGTTGTAATTAATATCGGTTTATAGGTAATTTCTTACTATAATCCCAATGACTAAATGAGCACAATCCAGCTACGGTACTCCAGTTTGGGCTTTACTGTGTTATCCTTCCCACTAAGATCTCTGGCAATCCTGCGTGCGGATTTTGCATCCACGTATACTTACGCTGGCATGTAGTGTCATCTCCAAATATGTGTGAGCGAAATTTTATCAAAAGGTTTCAGCACTTACTTCCGTTCTTATAGCTATATAGTAGATAGATATGGCATTCCCGATTGAACTCAACAGTGCATACACGGATACAATAGGACCGCTTATATGTATAGTATAGTCCTAGGGATATAGCCCGGATGCAAGATACGTAGAGGATAAAAATTGAGAGGGTGAAAGTATGCAATCACCGGAAGTCCAACCGGTTTCCTCTGGAGATCCAAACGTATTGGACGATCTATTTTCTTAGAATTGCGTCAATAGGCTTTGTAGATTTTGAAAAGTTGACTCATAAATATTCATCATCTTTAAAAATGTCATAAAATGACTAAAAATTCATTGGAATTTAAATTTTAAAATTCCATTATCATTTTAATTCATTAACTGAATAGCTAAACTCAAGTTAAATTTATCCAATTATGCAAATTTGACAAGAGAATTACAGATGTCCTTCATGTCAGAAAACACATTACTCTCCGCCCTATAAAAAGTTTTCTCTTGAATTTTCATCGTAAAAAAGTCTGAAGCACCTGAAGGCACACTTTGACACTTGCTTTTTAACGTGTGCCTATTTTCTTGTTATCCGTATTTATTTTCAGTATTTTTCTTCGTTTATATCTGCTCAGCCCGTATGAGTATTTACACGTTGTTGACAAGGCATTACTTTTCCTAAACGTCATTTACAGTTGGCGTGAAAATTAAAACATTTCGTACAGTTTTTTGCTCGAGTGTTTATAGCATCCGAAAGAAAACCATGACAAAGTAGGCTAAACGAAAAACATTTACAGCCCATCAGCGTAAATAAAGTCAAAGTCAGAAAGTACCAAACTAACGTAGTGTTGTTGGTTGTTTTTTCTTCAGTGCTCTGGCAGAGTAAAAGTGTGAAACCGAATGAAAAGAGGCGAGAATCGTAAAAATTCAGTGCGCAAACACGGATGAATTAGCGTCGCAAGGAACTAAACTGAAAAAGCAAATAAACTTTTTATTATGCTTGCGCGGCGGCGGCAAAGAATTACATCGACATCTGGTGTAGTATTACACAGCGTTACAATCTCGAGATGCGATAAGATGAGATAAGAGTTGCCGCTGCCACTGCGTCCGTTGCCGCCTCCAATGCAAATGAAAATTGGGTGAGGCAAGCTTCACGAATAGGTTATTAGTCTGACTACAGCTCGGAGGTTTTTTCTTCTTTGAGACTAGTCTTTGGTTTTCCGAGTTCAAGAACTTTTCTTTTTAGCTATTTGCGCACAGCTTTAACGTATTTTTGATTAAATAACTTGAAAATACGAAAAATTATACGGGAATAAAATATCGTGGTACAGAAGCAAAAATTGGAAAATCAAACCAGACCCTTGGTTTTTGCCAGGTCGAAAAATCGGAAAACCCAAACAGATACATGGAGAGTTTGCACTTCACTGGTCGCTCCCCATTTGTGACGCATACAAGTGGTAATCCTATATCTGAAAAGCTGGCTGATAGTGGAAGTAACACATAAAAAGTATCGGCAAAAACGTTGTACGAAACGGGTTTAATTAACGTTGAAATCGAACATTCCCTTGCGTAAAGTCTCCCAATACAAATCCGCAATACAGCGCAAATGGCGTTTTGCGCTTGCATTTCGCAATTTGCGAGATTCATGTATCATTAACTGCAAGCTCCATTGACGCACAAATCATGTATGACTTAATTTTAAACAGAACGAAATATTCGTAATCATCACGGAGTGTATCATTTCATCTTTTATTTGTTTCATCAATCACTTCTTAAAGCAATAAATTGCTTTTATTCTCAAAGAGTTTCAATTAATCCAACATGAAATAAATTGCAATATTAAAGCTGTCCGATAACACTCAACAAATATTCCAACTTTTCAAATTTTAGCAACATTTCTATTTCATTCATTCCGTTGGGTATTTGGAAAATAAAAATTACCGAATATTGCGTTAAAAGCCTGTGCAAAAAATGCATAAATTTTTTGCTTTATTCGAGTGCACGTTGGCCACCGATAAATTTCATTCGTACCGATTCGGCGTTTAATTGTGCTTTCCGTAGGGAGCTGCTTTTTGCTTAAACGCGCAGCTATCGGCCAAGAAATTGCAGGGAACTAAAGGAGCGCTGAATAGCTTCGAACGAAAATAACTCTGCCATTGAAGAATCGAGAAAAAGCACAGCGCGCATAAAAACTCGGGATGTATAAATTTTCTTGCAGATTTATTGTGGACGTCGGGTCATTGCTCAGCTTTATGGTGTTGTCGCTTTTTCCCTATTTATGGTCACCTACGAAGTGTTGAAAACAATATTTGCTCTCTATAAAGTCTCTCAATTAATTTTTTACTTATTAAAGCTCTCTAAGAAAGTAAATTACTAGGCGGAATGAAAAAGGCGATGAATTAAATTCATTCCACAAAGACACTTAAAAAAAAGTCCCGAGGGAGTGTTAGGAGTATTAATTGCTGGAATTAAAAGCATTCATTCTTTAGTGCATCTTTAGCTCGAAGGAAAAGTACCGCCGAAGATATGTTGTTGTTGTATTTCTTGCCTTAAAACCCTCGTTTTTTTACTCGGCTTCATCCCCCAAGAGAAAAACGGGTGCGGTAAACACGATGCTTTCGTGGGCGGCTTTTCGGTAGCAAGGGGATGAAAGTGTACCGTTCTTTTTTTCGAGTGCGCAAGCAGATTACACGTACTAAACGTAAACCTGAAATGTGGCCTGTTTTTCATCTCCCTTCACGTGTGTGCCAGGTTTGTTTACATTTTGGTTGCTGGAGTTTTTCGATACACACCGAGAGTAAACCAAGCGTGAACAAAATAGAAATGATTGAAAGTGAAGGTGTCGCAGGCGTGTGCGCTCTTGATTAATCGCTGTTCGGATACGTAAATTTATATCATTTCGAAATGCTAGCAAATATGACGCGTGGCAACTGTTTTGAATGTCATTCCTGAGAGTGGAAAGCAAGGGATTTCCGGTGAATTTTGTATGCCGCGTGCGTAAATTTAAATATTAAATCGACCGAATATGTTTCTACCTTTTCTCGTGAACGCGTCATTTCCGTTTTCTATTTCATTACACACGTGTTACCCTTCAATATATTTTGTTTTTGGGGAATTTGATTTATTCACCATTTTTTTCATTTAAATTTCGCTCTCCAGGAACAAATGCGTCATGATTAAAATAAATCCCCCAATGACTTAACGGTTCGTCCACAGAAAACTAGAACTAGCTTTGTTGTTTGAGGCGGTAAACTTGGATAGTTGCAGAACAAGCAGCTCGCAATCTGCCACTCTTTCCCCGCAACAAACTTGGACGTTTTCCCAATGCGTTGCAGCCAGCCGCCCCCTATGCAAAAGGGGCGAACGTAAGTGCCATGTCAGTCGTCTGGCGTGGCCGCCCCCGATTTGTGGCCATGTTCGGAGATCTTTGTCCTTTTCGTCCTCCTCTTAGTCCACTGAATAATGCATACTCGTTTGTGGCGGTCGCGCTGAGCCAAGTCTTTATATTAAATGCCTGTGCATTACTTCTCGAGTCCTCCTTTGCAAAAGGACTTATATATAAATTTTTCCGCCTGTTGTTATCTTATAAACAATTTTCATGGTTTATAAGATGAAAAAGATTCACTTTAACATTTGCAAAGTAAGAATTATGCCGTTATTGAAATTCAATTACAGTTACAATGCAATAAATTGTTTGAGGAGTACGTGGCTGTAAGGAGGTGACTGAAAATGAAAAATTGCGAAACGCCCTTTGCCGGAAGCGGAAATAAAGCGCGCCTAATTCAGTATTTCCTTTTTGCCTAACCAGTGCATGATATCGCGCTTTGTTGAATGTCTTCTCCCTTTCTTCTGCATTTCTTATTCGTTTTTCCTTCTCCATAGTGCTTTATTCCGCAGCAGTTGTGTGTGGTCCTTTCGCTGGTTCTTTGCACTGTTCGCCTGTCATTGAAAGCCGGCGCTGGCTCGAGAGAAGATTATGATTTATGAAGTGATCGCAAAGTGCAGTCACGCGGCCAAAAAGACTGACGACGTCTGTACGTGTTTTCCACCCCGTTATCCTTGTCTCCATATAGTTAACATTGTTGTCAAAACGCCCTGGAGAATTAATTTAAAAGATATAATTGTAAACGATGTGCATTAAACGCGCTAAATTGCACTTTTGGCACATGGGAATCGCATCATCTTATAAGCTCATTGACTTGTCAGAATGCAAATGCACTTTGGCGTGATCGATTGACAATTGCACAAAGCAAGCAGTATTTGCGCGTCTGTTTGACAATAACATCGCGTAATCCGAGTAAAATTGTATGCATACACGTCAATTCGTTGAATTATACCAGCTGAGCATTCACGAATGCAATATGACCATAGCGCTTGTCCTGGAGAAGACCAAATCCTGCCGCAATGATTCGATATTCGCATTCGTCCATTATGCTTCAGGCAAACAACCCACTCGAATGCACACATCTCTCAATATCCTCCTCATAATTCACATGATTGGGGTTAGAATTTGCGATTACCTCCCTACACTTGTATGCTGTGTATGGACTTGAAGCAAAAAGACATTGCATATCGCGTATTCCGATCCTACTGTAAACAATGCATTAAGGGGAATGCTTAAAGATCTCCAATTTGCACACGTATTTTGGGATTGCGGTTGTTTTGCAATCTGCGCAAATTTATTCCTTGTTTCTACATCATGTGCAGATCAACAAGGATGCATCAGCGGAAATAGCAAGAATAGCATTTCGAGAGCGTATAAACTATTGTAAACAAATAGTCAGTTGTATAAATTAAGCGAGCAAACTGAAACTGAAAAACAGCATCTCAATGCGCCTTGATCGATGGACGTGCCGTTGCAATTGTCGCTAATTAGCGGCACGGCCGCCGCCGCCATCGTCAGCAGAATGTGTCGCTCCAGGGGACGCGCCACCTACGCTCGTCCACCACGCCGGCTATGATGAGAGCTGCATCATTCATGGGCGTGCAAGAAACTCATCTCCTTGCGTCACTATTGCGACTGCTTGTCGGTGAGTTGACATCCCCTAAACTTCAGCGAACAAGAAAATATCGCACTTCTTCAAGGATAATAACACATTGTTCTGAAAGGGTGCAATACATTCGATAATTATGTTTTCGATACGTTTACAATACGAGTATATTTATGAAATTGTATTATGAGTGACAATATTTCATGGAATTGCGCGTGCAAGGAATGCGGCAAACGCAATCACATCGAGGTTCGATTTTAATTAAAGCGCAGCCGTTATTAATGGCAGTGCCTTTTGTCTCTACGGCGCGTTGCAGTGCATTCACTTGCCCGCCTCCTCATCCATACTTCCGATCGATATAATGAACTTATGAACGAGAGAAGGCATCCGCGACGAGAGAAGGCATCCGCGACGATGACGACGACGGGGATGATGACGTTGGTGCATTTTGCAATGCGTGCCAATTGCACATGCAATGGTGCAATAAACGACCCTATTGTCTTGCGCAATTTTCGCGTGTTCGCGACACTCAAGGCGCGAGTGACATTCATTATGAATGTGCTCTCTTTAATCAGTTCACTTGTAATCAAATTACGTTGCGGTTTGCAATCTTGCTGCGGCGTTGCAATATATTTATAATTGATCCATTCGAAATTATGTTCCCAGCGAGACACTACTAAGTTTTTATTGGTTAATAGCACAGATTCAATTCATTTATTTTACGAGTATTACCGATCTAATCATTTCTGACATTCTCCACAGTTTCTGCAACAACAGCAGAGGGTTGATTATAGTAATGCAATTATTTGTAGCAGAGAGTCTTGCGTTAAGAAATTGAGATAGGGGTGTGAGGAGGCGGCAAAGTGTTGTTAATGACCGTTGATCGCGCTTGTTGATATTTAACTAGAAGGGCGTCGTCGCAGCTGCTTCAGACGGATTTAATGAAGCGGCCGTTCAAAGTGCCGAGGGCGGTTTGATAACGTGGGTTTAATGTGTTCCTGTAGTGACCAGAGTATGTACTTTATAAAGGGAGTTGTCATGAATTAATAACTCAAATGTTTCAGTAATTTTCGATATTTGAGTAATGAATCAGTTAGATTTTGAAAGAACACTTTGTATATGTTGATAGTACGTACGTGCAAGGAATGGAAATTGTTATCAGACGTGCCCAAACGGCGTTCCACTCACAGAACAATAATTAACAACGTATGACAAGTAGATTAATTCGAAAGCAGAGCAGGGAATGCCCGTTTGGCATTTCATCAATCTGAACGCAAACTGTGCTCGTCTCGAGAGGTCCAAACTCGCCGGCTCTTTCCCTCTTACTTTAAATGAAGGCAATCCTTCGGTGGTCCTTATCAGTGGTGGCGTGCGCGCACAGTTTAGCAACAACAACACTCTTCTCTCCTAGCGGACGGATGGACGGCGGCAAGCTGACATTAATTTATTGCGTTGCGCTGTTGCCGCCTTGATTTTCTTACCCTCGAGCCGTGCATATCAATTGTTTACATTGTTATTAATCTTCGGGCGTTCACTTCCTGACTGATTTCTTAATGTTTTTCTTCTTTCTTTTTTCAGGTGAGTCATCCTCATTTACAATCAAAATAAGTAGAAATTTTGTGTGAGAAACGATTAAGAGGAAATGCGTTCTCATCACGTAACGTAAGTGCAAACTTTTTCTCTCTGCGTATTTGATTTTTTGCTTTGTAATGAAAATATAGCATTCGCATATTATTCCATTAATTACTTGGCCGATAACATGTTGGTGGTGGTTTCACGGACCGGAAACCGCGTTTCGGGTCACGGTTTGCGCAATCGATTTTTCCATGCGTGCAATTTAATTGTTTTTGCTGCGAAGAGTGACGTGCTGTTCGCATTTGGGCACGGATTGAATTAATTCAATTTGAATAATCATTTAATTTGGCTGGAGTTTTGACGAATGTATATTCGTTTCGCATGTGCCAAGTAGGTTTTGCTAGTGTAAAATCTATTTTCCGTATGGCGAATTTTAATTAGTGGTTTTTACCAAAATCGCATGAATATTCGAATTGATTAATACGATTAAACGAGGACATATATTATTGTCACACGATATTTTTAAATAGTTTTCTGCATCCGATGAATCCGATAAAAGTTTTTATGGAAATTTTCAGAAAAGTTAATTATTCAACTCGAGTAGAAGGGAATATGATATTAATGGCATGCTTGTAATAAATATTCATACCACAAATGTTTGGGTATTAAACACCATGAAATGAATGAAGTGAAACGAAAGCTTTGAACCACAACGAAAACGCAATACTCACTACCCGCTGATTCGCACATGAACGTGAAAATCATGCAATCATAATTCACATTATAAATTACATTAACTTTTCATACGCGAGATTAAATATTTCCGGTTGCTATGTTCGCGAATACTGTGCTAATACGCGTTTATTTTTCGTGTTGGATTAGCTGCGCGCTCGGAAATTACACGCACAAATTTTATATTATTGCGTGACTACCACCAAATGTCTATAGAATAAATATATAAAAGTTGACTGTGTTTGCTGTAAGCGAAATACTTTTATTTGTGCGGATTACAATGAACTGCAGCAACTTTTTGAAATTAAACGAATATTTATGTGTGTATTTAAACAATGTCAAACATGACAAAAGTTAATTAACTATGCATTTAAAATACGTCAGCGTTTCTCTATTTGTCCACCGACTGCAGATTTTATATTTGTCGCAATTCATAGCGAAATTTTACGCTCTCTGCTAAACTAATTTTAGCAAATTTTTACTTTGAAAGCCTGAAAGTCTCAATTAATTTTAAATAATAGAAGAAAAAAGTTAATTATCCCAAAGGGTGCTTGAAGTTGATAAAAACTTAAAATTTAGTTTCATATTTAATTTCTTCATTGAATTCACTTTTTTCTGCATCAATTATGAAGCAAGTTCAAGAAGTGATGAAAAGTTTCAAAGACTTAGATACACTCGGTATAATCCTTCGTTCACGAGACCAGGAGGACAAGGACGAGTATGAAAAACGCATCCCAGTAAAGTACTAAAGTTTGGCACTTTTTTGCCGTTATTGTCATTTGTGCGGATTGGCTTGGGGCCCTCACAATTTTTTTTGATATTCTTCATTCTTTTGCACCGTCGCATATATTCCGCTGTTTTATCTCGGCTTTCATTCACGTCATCAAACTTTGTGAGAGGTATTATAAAAGTATTATGATAAAAGAGTGATGAAAAGCAGAATTATCCTAATTCATAATTAATTTAACAATTTTTAGAATGAAGTTGCTAATGTAATTTATACAAATATTGATATGATACAGAATTATTTCCTAGATGCTTCCTGTTCAAGATGACACAAAAGCGCAATCACATTGTACACGACATCATTATACACGTGATACGCAATAATGTCGAGCAATAGAGTAGGGAATATTGAGCGTAGCAAACTTCAAACAGGATGTGATATCGCACTTGTACTAAGTAATTTCAACAGCACATTGCATGCACTGTGTTTATTCATTCGTGTGAGGAAGAGAGAATACGGAAGACAAGCAGGAGTATGATGTGGGCGGTTGGTTGAGGTGGTACATTTCTGAGCTGAGCATTCATTGCTCTTGTACAAGTTGCTTGCTCGTGCTTCCTTCTCGTGTACAACACGCCGTATCTGAATTAGGTGGAGTAGCTCTATACACAGGTGTGCTGCTTGCGAATATTCGCTGCATGAAACTAAGCATTTATACATTGTTTATTCCTTGTTCTCTGCGCAGTATCCCAGCAAATACACTGCACGCGAAGAACGTAATCGAATGCTAAGCAAGCCGTCATCAAAATACTCTTCATATTTTCTTATTTCCGGTGCGTGTTTCGCACAGTTGCGTGCTGCGTTCGTACTTTAAGTGAAAAGTTTAATAAGTTTCGAATGCCAGCCTTACGCAAAATCCGCATTCATACATTTATACATGTGATACGCAGACGAAAAGTTTTTTTTATATATTCGCCTTGAATTATTAAAATTTTGCTTTTATTGAGATTTATTGCTTCAATTTCTTTTCGTAAATTTCTCCAAGAGGAATCGAGTGAATGTTGAAGTGAGCATTCAATAAAAATTGCGCACGAATGTATCTACAATTCAACAAAAATAATGAAACAAAATACGTGAAGGAAAAGCGTGAAAAATCAAGGGGAAAATGTAAAAGTACCTCATTATCATGCAAGTCAGACTTAGGTGTGTACGCATAATGTATTTTTCTCGGCCTGCTTTTGTTTGGTTTCCGTCTGAGATGGGATTCAGCAAATATGCAAAACCCAACGAGAAATTATTTATTTATTCATTGTGTTTCTTGAACAAACTCCCGCAAGATAACATTGCAAATTCATGTAATAGATAAATCTGACAAAAAAGGTACATTAACAAACAAGAAGAAAACCTAAGCATTAAATGATAAATATTTTAAATACTTATTCATATTTATTATTACAAAACTTCCGCAAAGTACTGAAAAGTTAGAATACGTAAAATTTTACTAAAATTAACATGGCATAAATTTCAATTATTATAACAAAAACAACTTGACAACTAAATTTTTGATGTGGTAACATTATGATGAAAATGTTCACGAAACTCCAGTCTCTTTTTGTGTCCGTACAATGCAAAAATTTAAAACTCATTTTCGGTGAAATTTGCCAGCGCACAAAAATGCCTCACCACAAAGCATAAATAATGCCCGTTGTTGTTGGCATTATTCAAAGTTAATTATTATATAATATTGTGCCGCATACAGCAATGCTTTGTGCATCGAAAAAATACGTATTGCAGTCTTTTTAATTAAACGAACGCACGTACTTTGCATTGTGCTAATAGGTACTCGCATAAAATAACATCACAATTATGACTGCCATACATTAGTCGTTTTTGCTCGCAAGCCATCATTAGATGCAGAGGCGGGTTAATGAAACAATTCGAAGTATTTCGCAAATCGTGCAGCCAGCGAATAAAAACGGTTAGTTAATTACAAGTGATTCGCTTAATTGCTCGCATTTTTTAAGTAATGAGCACTCGAGTGTCGGATGCGTTGTGTAATTGTGCTCGAGCGGAGCGAAAGAATAAAACAGGCATTTAATTGCGCCAAGGCTGAATGAGAATGCAAGAAAAATGCTTCGTGTGGGATTTTTAATTGAAATATTTCGGCATTTGGACGACGAACGAGCGTGACGACTAGCAAGCAATTGCATGAATAGCACTTGCACGACTCAAGTGAAGTGCGTTGGAATGCAGATAAATTATGGCCATTTTTTTCAATGCGAATGTGAATAGAAAACTGAATAAGGACTTTTCAGGCCTGGCGTTCATATTTCTTTTCCATACTCACATACATCCCGGAGGAAAATTAATGCCCATTTTTTAATCAACTATAGTAAAGCAAAAATTATTCAGTTGATTTAATAAATTTTTGTTGTTTTAACTACTTACACATTTTTGCGGGAGTAGAAAAGTAAGAATAAACGTCATTACTCGACCACCCGACGCGTTACGAATGCGTTGAACGTGCGAGAAATTCTAACGACACTCACATTATTCGCACCCCATTTGTTTTATGAATCTTTGCCCTATTTATCACAACCGCACAACCCGTTGCTTTATTTGGTGTATGCTCAGAAATGCGCAAAGACATATTGCATGAAGGACGTGAACGAAGCGGTTGAATATGAGCGCAATAATAATAACAATGTGATTAGAAATATCTTCAATCAAATTCAATTATAGCAATTTTAAAATGGAATTAAAATCAATGGAATAATATTATATCAACTATATTTTAATTAGCGACACATGGCGCTGTCGTTATTTGCATTTAAATAACAATGAATAATAATGCTCATCTGAATATTGATTTGCCAGTCATCTGCCGCACTTGCCGCCAACGAACTCTACGCTACGCATTATTGTTTTTCATTGTGTGTTGATAACAACGACGGGAGTATCTGGTTATATAGCTACTAGCCGATGGCAGATGCGGTGGCGGCAAGTCCTCACCCCGTTCGTATTGTAGTCCGTTGGGGTTTAATTTACGTATGCGTGTGCGCCGTATCCTAAACAAATTTATATTTATTTTAATATGATTTCCGGTCAGTGCGTAACTTTCTCTATGTTAGCACATATAACATCCGGAAATTATGAACTGAATTATCACTCATTAGGTTCCTAAGTAAATTTATTCTACGAAAAAATAAGGATCAGAATGTCATGTAATGTACAACCATAGATATAGAATCACTAGATGGAACGGTGTTGTCAAAATTTACATGTGTTAAATGCAAATTTTTGGCCGCTTGTTTGCGCCAGTTTTTGCTCCCTAGTATTTACCTATATTTACTCGAATGCTTCCGAAAGGCTACGATGTACAACTTCGTTCGTCTATAGCAGTGTTTCTCAAACTTGTTGCTTGGTCTCGGCCAATATAGGCTATACCAGGCGATAGCTACAGGGCCCACTTTGGGAACCACTGGAGCCTGTAAATCTAATGCAATAAAAAACAAATGAATAACGCATCACTTGAGACACCAACAGGAGACTGTACTGTACTAATGCCGTGCTCCATCTAGTAATTCCATATCTATGTGTACAACTTATTAAGTATTCACTTTTACGTTTGAATGTTTAAATATTCGTGCGCCATCTCTCACCTGATTTCCTAAAAATCATAGGAATAGTTCGGCAAGCGCAAATGACATTGTTTTGCCAATTCACCGCATCGAAGTCATATGACGTAGAGCTTATCAGCTGATTTGTTATACGCAGTTACCTTACGTAGTGCATAGAAATTTTGTTCAGAACATGTGTTTTGTTATCGTGTCGGTCAGTGATTAAGTAAAATTAAGATATTAATGGTAAATATAAGTGCAAAAACCAAGGGTTCCATGGGTTTAGAGTCGGTGTACGTCAACATACCGGTGAGTTTTTAATCTATTATTTGTCACTTCTTTATTTATTGCGTGAAACATACGGGTGAGGTTAGATCCAACATAAGCATTGATACAACATTATTTGTGAATCCACGATCGATATCTTTAAACATTTTGTAATGAGGAAGACTTCACAAAGCGTGTTTGAGTTAAGCATTGTTTACACACAAAAATACGGCCTGGAACTGGAATCAAAATCGCGCACATGCCTACGGAAAGTTTACGTAATTAAAACGAAATTTATAAGGAAGTTGATTTTGATCAAGTTGAGAGAGAGCTTGGAGCTGGCGATGATGCAAAGTTTAAGCAGCACGTGCCTGAAGAGACACACACAGGTACGTTGGGGGCGGCGAATCAAAGAAAACGAATTAAACTTGTTACACTCGCTTAGTGTACTTTCCGGATTCGTCGATGTTGTCGTTGTCGTGCTGCTTGTGTACTTGCTCGCTTTTCATTCCCGGCTTCACTTTTCCAGTCATTATATTACAGGATGCGTATGCATCTCATAGCGTTACATACGTGCATTCTATAGCCATGCTCGCCTGCGTCGTGTAAACAGCAAACACTTTAAACTCTTCGCAAGCAGCGTTGCACTTCTGCGCCACTTCGCTTCGTGAAATCCGCTTCTTCTTCATCGCCTTCGCCTTCGCCTTCGCCTTCTTTGGCGAACGGAAAACTTTGCGTGCTGATATCGGTAAACTTGCGCACAAGAACTGCTTATTCTCTTTGCTTGTATCACTTCATCTTTTCGTGCTTTGCGGTAAGCTTAATAGTTTCACTTTAAGAGCTTAGCATCTTAGTAGAAACTTTTCTGCTAATAGTTTAGTTGCAGGTAATGAGTAAAAAATGGCTTTTTCAATTATTAAAAATATATCTCGCGTAGTTGAAGCAAATGGTCAAACAAGTCTTATCTAGTCCATGAAATTTGCCTGGGTTTTATCAAGAAATATAATGATAACACGGACTTGGCTCTTAAGCCAGCAAAGGATGAAAATACACAACGCGACACGTAGTTACATAAAAGTTGCACTTGCATTACTAGAACACATTTGAAAGTCTTACCACGTTGCACGTTCGAGGCGGGTAGAATCAACAAGGAAATTACTTCGCTTAATATAAACTAATATTAAGCAGAATGCGACACTCAGCAGTAAAATTCTTTAATTTCATTTCGAGCGCAAGCAATATAAAAGCACATTTCCGATTTACAATAGCTGTGCTATCATCATGGGTTTTCCCAAATAAATTGCAAAATTACGAAAGATAATTAACGCCGTAAATTTTCAAATTAGTCAGCTATTACTTACGATGACGTGAGGGGAACGAGTTTATTGCAGGTCGTGCCATAATTTTCGTATTAAGCATGGACATCTACGACCCCCTAGCAATCTTGCATTTCCGGCATTAAATTCCACTATTCATTAAGATCAACTTCATCAAAGTGGAAATGTACTAACCTCATTTATCAATTAAATCATTAATGGCCTTGTCTGATGATTTGCCGGCAAATTACAGATTTCATGACCTCTATCTTGCTTCATTAGCCTTATGAGAAATTTCATTATCGACTCATTTCTGTAATATAAGCTTTATAGATATGGTTTTTAAGTGGTCATAATAGATGAAGTAGTAAACTATATGTAAAGACGCTAAGGAAATTGGAATTAGTTTTGGCTTTTAGCAAGTAAGTAATTATCCTTGTACAGTGGGACATGTCTGGCTGTGCGTGCTAATCCTGAGCAAAAGGATATGATATCAATGTATATACACATCCTGCGACCATCTCGTATGCCTCTTCGCGCTGGATATTAATTAAAGAGCCATCTGCGAGGATCTTGTACATGTTTCCGTTATCTTACCGAATGCAAATCGTCCTCTCGCATAGGGCTTAGAGTCCTTGGTTATGCCAACCAGAGTTGGAATAGGGATAAGAGGGTTGCAAGTCGGTTAAGACTTTCTCAATATAATATTGGATTAACTATTTGCGTAATAGCTTTACACGGCTTTTACTTAATAAATTATTTTGCTGCGTGTTGTTTATCGCACTTTAATCTTTTAACGGGTTTGATAATGCGTTCTTGAGATTTACGACACTGTTCAATTATCATCTTAATACTTAATTTACAATTGGCAAAGATTACAAAATAAAACGAAATTCACGTTATAATATATTCAACACAATGTGGAATTCGAATGCTTATCACCAATTAATTAGTGAAAAAAACGTTTTATTGCTGGAGCCAACTGAACAAATATTTCGAGGGAATCAAATTGAAAATGAATTTAATTGAATAAATGTTTCAAACTATTTGAAGCGTGGACACCATCCGTGCGTCCGGCAAACAGTGGAGCATCACGTGGTGCTAATAGTTATATTCCCTTTGTCCCTACCCACCAGCGGTGGGTGGTGGTGGCGGTTGTAACAGCGGCAACTGGGCATCCGAATTCTCATTTATCAATACGAACAGATTGTTCGCAAACACATTAAATTGCGTTTAACGCACAACAAATATTTGGCGCACTCGTGGCATTAGTTGTAGTGATGGTAGATAGCTGATAACGTGCGCGTAATTGTGAGCCCCATTTGGTATCCTCCTGAGGGATTCCTTTAGCCGACGGTTGCATTCTAACGGAAGACATTTGATGTGCTAAAAGCGGGCTGAAGCCAATCCAGCGGTCGGAGGGTTGCGACAATGCCACGAAAGTAAAACGAGGAAACACAGAAATTAATTATTGCGCTCCTTGCCCGCGCCCTCTCGATGCTGTTGTGTACGCAGGCACAAAAGGCGAATGCAGTACGACAAACCTAAACCAATTACCGAATACTTTCAATTGGTGCTGCTTTTAGGAAGCGGGACCTTTAGCGTTTATTTCGTATTTCGTTAGCTCAAAATTGCAAACGCTACTCGAGTCGGAAAAAAACAAGAATTCAATACCAATAAAAAAACTCAAAGCATCAGGAAATGTACAAATGCGAGTATAAGTACAACTTTTTCTTTAATTTAAACTTAATCGACGTCATATATTCGGAGATGTTGTGGAAATTTATAAAAAGAAAATACAATATTGGACAAATGAAATTTTGACGATAATATTGTTGTCCTCAATTACCTAACATTAAAAGACTTTTATAGAATTTTGAAAAATTGAGAAAAGCTTTCACGGCTTGAATACAAAAGCCGGAAAAGCGGAAAATCAACAGCAAAAAATGCTTACGCATTTCATCCGCAGAATCCACATCCCTCGTACGTCTAAGCCGAACGCGTAAAAAGAGGGAATTTAATAAAATAATCTCTTTGTTTGTATGGAATTCGCAACGCTGCTTACCTGAATTTCACCCTCCAATGCATTGTTTTGCGTTGGCGAATTTTCATTCAATAATTTATTATGGCAGAATTTCTCATTCGCTGACCTATTTGTAAAGTGTACAAACAGACCTCGGTATACTTTAAATAAACAGAAACAATTGAGTAAAATAAATAAGTTACTGCTAAATTTGACTTTATAAAAGTAATATACTTACTGAGATATACAAAACGAGAAATTCAATGAAAATATTAATTGACGGTCAAATCTTGATTGTTCTTCATTCACCCACAATAATGGTTACAATGATCATAATAGCACAAATACGTTATGCTAGGATGAATCCCATTTATCATTTCATTTGTTTTTGCCAAACGTGTAACAATAACGCACAATAGCGGCTCTTCATAATTGATTGAAATATTAAAATCATCCATGATTTTATAATGAATTTAATTATTTACTAGAATTATAAAAGCGTTTGCCCATTAATTTATATCTATCATTAAAAATGTTACAGCCTCTCTTAATTTATTTACGAACTCGGAAAATCTTGAAACATTTTAGTATCGATTTGATCATTAACAACCTCAGTGAAATATTTTATTAAAACAATATTTCTGCGTGATGCAAATTGGAAAAACATGATTCTATCAATTTATGTAACAGATAAAAAGTTACACTTTTATTGATTTTACAATTTGGTCAATTTAACTTTGAATATTATTTTAATTGCATTGAACCTCCCTCCTATAGAAATATGAAAAATGTACGCGCATCGAAAATTGAAATTTCATACTTTTTAATTGAATCAATACATCAAGCGTTTACGAATGATACGGTTTTATTAAAATGCAGATATGTTTTATTCATTAGAGTTTATTATAGGTCAAAAAATTAAATTAGCATTCATGCGTATGCATCTAAAATTTAGCCATAAAAATTATTGGCAATTTAATATGAGTACAGCGGAAATAATTGCTCCATAAATATAATGAAATCCTTCAACTTTCATTTTATGACTGAACTTCATTTCGACGTCGCTCTCTTATTCAAATTCTAAAAGAGAAAATCTTGTTTATCAAATGCACGGTTTAATTATGAGATAAAAACGTTTATGATTATAAAATAGTTGAAATGCAAAATGAACATTAATATAGTCCTTATGCATAAACGACGTAAAGTTTAACCGCGCTGAACTTGCTGCATTTACCGCCAACATTGCATTCTCGCAGGTGTAATTAATTTAACTTAATTTAGCCGCGCTGTTGTAATTAATTTTATTTGCATTTACATTTGCTCTAGCTTCGGGGCGACTGCTCATCGTCGAGCGCATGCAGCACGCTGAGTAGGAGTTGCATTCTATCCACTATAGAGTAGAACTATGTACACACAAGGCGTGCTTGTAGCGTTTATTCGCATTTGTTTAAATGGTTTAGGAGTGGAAATATAAACGTGCGTCAACGTTGCACCGCTGACGTGTAATCCTAGGATAACGGATAGTTCAAGCTGGCGGTGGCAAGGCGTGATTAAACGAAGAAAAATTATAAAACATGTCTCATGTTTAGAATTGTTTGAACGTTGAAAAGTATTTAATTTTAATTCATGTGTGTTTACGAAATATCTTGGGAGAAAAGAATTATCCTGGCGAGGAAAACAAATGTCTGGTTGGATGTGAAATTATGACGCTTTCAATCAAACTCGAACGAATTTACAAGTAAACCACTCACCGCATTCGCAATATTTCTTGAAGCGCAAGTGCAACTTGCAACGATCCGTCAGCAATATTTGTTCAGCAACTTCTTCAACGCCAGTGAGTGCAAAGTTAAAACAACAACACATTTCACGTCTGTGCCTCTCAACGCAACAGCATGAAATAAGTAAAAAGAAAATGCGCACATGAAAAATATTTGAATGAGTCTACGAATCCAGCTGTCCTTTTGGTGAAAACAAAAAGCATTTTCGCGAATATCAATTTAATCAAGAAATGCTGCCGCTGTGCACAAACTGCAAAACGAATAGTGAACTATTGAAACATTTTTGGGGCAAAAACTCTCGGCGCCAATATCGGTGAAACTTTTTTGCACTTTGCGCGCTTTTCCGGAAGGGGTGAAAACACGGCTACGCACTTGACGTGCACCCGGAAGTTTCTGTGCGCTGCGCAACATGCGAATGATTTAAAACTCTGCGTGCTGGAAGCGCTGCAGCCAAATAGTTTTCGACTTAATCTATTAAACACATCCGCCACGTCTGTTTGCAGCACATAAATCTTTGTTTTTTCGAAGGTAGATTCTTTAGAAATCGCATCGCATACATGGCGCGAAACAAGAATGATTGAAGAATAAGTATCAGTACTATTTTCATTTACGTTGATATTTTTCCGAATATAAAAAACAGGAGACAATCATGATCTTTCTACGACAAGGAGAGATGTTGACTCTAAACCATCAAAATTCAGATTCATTTAAATATAAATGAAAAAGCTCGAATGATAACAGTTTTCAACACCTCCTGTCACTCAGTGCAATTCCAGGCGTTCATTTGTTTGTTCACTTTTGTGTTTACCTGGATGAAATTTTAATTTTAATTTCGCAACTTTATGTGCGTGCTGCTCCTGCGTCCTGCCGCTGGCGCATTGTGAAATTGCATTAGGAGCTTTGCATTTTGTCCGCTTTGGTCGTCACTTGCTGCTTGCATAAAATCAAAGCAGGCGGCCTGTTTGAAAATTGAAATTTCTTCGTCTATACAGCGGTTGCGACAGTGGCGGCTGTTGCGGTGGCGGAATGAAGTTCATGGGGTGATAGCAGTGGCGGTACCGTTGACAAACGCTTCGTCGAAGCGCCAAGGCGAGATTTGCTGGATTTAATTTAGCAGTTTGCGAACGTGACAGCAGTTTTACGTGACGGTTAAAAGCTATCAAAACTTGAAAGTGCTCTTCGTACGCCTGTGTGCAATGCACAAAAATATATATATCGTATGTCGCGTTGTTGAAGAAGACGAGAAGAAAAGTCCGCCAACTTAACATTTCTTTCAAGGGATTTAATTTTTACTTTTATGTGCTCTTAGGGCATCTTACGAAAATGCCATTACATTTTTCAATTTCTACGTTAGCCAAATACAAAGTATTCTTTTATTCGCAAATTTAGAGTTGTAATTTTCACGCCCTTAATAGCATTCCAAGTTACTTAATCACTAATTATGTATGGACAATTAACTCCCCAATTTAATGCTCTTAAATGCGTGAAAATTAAGAGCCTATAGAAAAAAACAAACATGAAAAAACTCGGGTGAAATTTGTCATTGACAATGAAAACGAATTACTTTCACCCTCTTTTTCAAAGCGAAAAAAAAACTGAATTAAAGACAGCAGAAAATCCTCTTTTGGCAAAAAGCGACTTTCAGCTCGTATTTATTTTTCTACCCTTTTCTCTCTCGTTTCCAATGTTGCTAAACGCGAATAGGTCACTGCAAAACATTTCATTAGCATCCCTTTATCGCGGCGCCATCGATGTCGCAATAAAAGAATCAGCAAGGCAGCAACAATACACAAAGTGTGTTGGTTTTTTCAACTTTTCTTGGCGTTTTTTTCAGATCGTGCGTCGAGTTTTTCTTGTTCCCGAACGAACTCGTTGTGCGGCTGATATCATTGTGATTGGATTGGCAAGCTTAGCGAATTTTTCAGTTGCGTTCAGTAGAAAATAAGCCTTGCGCGCGCGCCACACAAAAAATGCGAACGAATAAAAACGCTGGCCGCAGTAGCAAAACCGCTAAAATGTCTGGCTTATCTCGAACGCATTAAAGTTTTTATCACCACGCGCACTTTTTATTTCGTGCATGTGTTTTAAAACTTTCAACCTCGACTGAGCGGATCGCTCGATATTCTTGCAAGCGGCGCACATGAAATGTAATGAAAGAATGACAGATGAAGTTTTTTGCGCTTTGCGTCTTGTTCGGTTGTGGGTCAAAGTTAATTCAAATTTGATTGCAAAGTGGAAATTGGCAATTGGACGAAATGTCACGCAGAGATATGCTGTCAATGAATATACGCAACGGAGATAAATTGTTAGCGCTTGACGTGGCAAGCAATGTAAGAAAGTCACTCGATGAAAAACGAACGAACAAAACGAAGGCGTGATCTTGTCACATGTTGAGATTTATATAAATTCTCTGCTTCTCGGGGGGCGGCACGTGCGATTCAGTCTGCTAGAGGCGGCAGCATATATGTAGATAAATCGTTTGGCATTTATCTTGCGATATAGATAAATATAAATATATCACTTCCATACACCAAGGAAATAGTAATAAAAATAGTAATAAATATCACACACAAAACACGTAAAAATATACTCCATAATAGGAGACTTGGTGCAGCAGGATTACTCGGCTATAATTACAAGAATCATTAAAAATAAAGAAACCCCACTTTCGGTAGCTAGCTCTTGTTAACAAATCTTGGGAAGAATGGACGAACAAGTTCTTATAATGTTTTACAACAAATATATTCTTGTCCTGAGCATGCGATAGATTGAGGGTTGTTCCAAGAAATACATTATATGTGCTGTGAAGTATATGAGGAATTTATAAAAGTTCTTCTTTTCTTATGAGTTCTCTTTATGGAGTATTTCATGGAATTTTTATATATGCGGAAAATATTATTATTATTATATACAAATTTATGAGGAAAAACTGCAATCATTGCAAAATCAATAGAAATCTGTAACTCAGCAAACAATAAAGCATAGAAAACATTACTATAAATCAACATACATGAAAGAACTGCTGATATATTGTGATAGCATTTTGCGAAATAATAAAACCAATAGCAATGTGAACGAAGAAGTAGAGAGAAGGAAAAAAATAAAATCAAATCAAATGCATGGTTGCTGCATTCAGATTCAGCGCGCTTCCTTTTTACAGTCGTTCATCTTCATCCATTCCAATATGTTAATACATTACAATGCTATTGTTGGTCGGATATAATGGAATTATGGGGCTGGTGTGGTGCTCCTCTTTGGCTGTGTGGTGTGCAACAGCCACACATAGATAGAATATTCTGAAGAGTAGAAAGAATACGTGCGCTTGTGATGCGTTCGCTGAATAGTTTGGTAGCTTTTCGTTGAGAGTGCTTGCTGCACATACATTGTATTTTGTATTGAGGGCAAAATTTCTACGGCGTATAGCACAACGACGGAGAGAATGTTCTTCTTTGTGCTTTGCACGCGACTACATTTCGTGATTGCCTCACTGCTGATGATCAGCCAAAATGTATAAACTTTATTGATAGATGAATTTCTATTGATCCTCGTCATTGATAGATTGTCCCACACCGCAAAGATTTCACATCTATTCAATTCTAGTTTGTTCGCGTTTGTTGTTTATTTCTGGAATCATTCAAGATTTTATCTATTAATTTATAGTAAACCTAGGAAAAACATCTTTTTTAAAAGCAGGGTAAGAATTTTGAAAAAGTGTGTCCTTGATAGTTTAATAATTTTTCAACTGAAAATATGTTCGGAAGTGCTAAATTCTTTAACGGTATTAGCATATTGGCTTCGTAAATTAAGCAATAGCAAATGATTTACATGAACAAATAGGCAATAACACATTTTCATCAAGCAGGGTTAATCTTTTTGCAAAACCGTATTTTGCATTATTTTGAATAGCAAACTCTACTGCTGATAATGATTTTAATTACAAACGTAAAGCCACAAACTTCAGCGCCCCCACTTGACTGCATATTCAGCCGCCCCACGAATTTGTGACAAGCTGTAATTACATTTTCCAATTAACGATCGCATCAACAAATTCGTACAATTGCTAATTCGCTACTTTTCGATGCAAATGTCGTTGCCGTGCGCGCAGCGGCTGAAAATTGCGATTTCATTTTACATTTCGCTACGATTATGCGTATGATGATGACGGCACAAAGTGCCTTGACAATTGCTATGATGTGTTTACACGTTTGACATTGAATTGCACGCATTTGCATAATGCATTCGAGTGTTTGCATTGCGATAACGTTACTCCCACTCAAAACAGGCAATTAGGAGCTTGAAATGTGAATTTCATTCGTGATTAAAAACGCCCGAAATTTCTCAACTCGATCAATTCGATATTCGCAATTAATACGTTAGAACAATTTAAAGTTTGAAAGCAAATACTGCAGTTGATACAAGTATTACATGTAATTTCATTACAAACACAGCGGCAGGAAGAAACAACAGGAACATTAATACAATTGCATATTCATTTCCGTGCTGATTGCTGATGAAAATTGGCCAGTTAATAGGCTTCGCAAACGTCGTGTTGTCGCGGTGAACGTACTCGAGTTTCAAGTAAATGCATACGTACTTCGGGGTGAGATAACCCCCTTTGCATTTCGTTGAGAATACGCTGGTGCCGCTGCTGCCTCTTATTATTTTGTCTCCCACGGGTGGCGGCAGACGACACTGCCGTTCGGACGCCGCTTGTTTATTAAACCGCTTTGCATGCGCGAACAAATATGCATGCACGAAATACATATCTCGAAGGCAGTGCGCAAGAACGTGGAACGTATGTGTTTGCGCATAAACTACTCGTCTGCAAGACGATTATTATTATTTGCATGCATGCAGTAGGGCTGCAAAGCGGGCAAATTGTATTTGTTAATGTAAATTGTGGTGCGACGCGATGCGCTTGCAAGCGCTTGTTCACATGCAGGATTTGTATGAGTACGCCAACTAAACAAGTAAAACTACTTAGTAATAAAAGGATATTATTTTTACACTTGATCTATCAACACTTGGAGATTTCTTCTAAAGGAGGACATTTCTTAAAAGTGAAACGACAATTTTCATTCGATTTTATATTAGAAGCACAAAGGGGAAAATTGGGGATAAATGGATTTGAAGTCGAAATAATTTAATTCTTGATTTTCTTCAAGTTTTTACGCTTTCCTGCTCTGCTCTACTGACTTTCCTTATAGGAGCTGCTTCTGACTTTATAGACGGCTATCATAGCTGTGATAAAATCAGTTATAAGAAGTTGCGCAAGCAAACTTTAATCTAATCGATGCTTCTCATATTGTATCACGTTTATGTGTTTTCGTATCGTGTTGCTGCAACAGAATCAAGATTTACTTTTTTATTGCGTTCGTCTTGCTCATGCAAATTTATTGAGGGAATATATCAAGGATCAACTAACTTGTCCTTTCGTTATTGAATTTACGAAAGTTTTCCTTGGCAATTTTTCAAATCCTTATTTACGGATTGTATTAAAAGTTAAGTTAATTGCGACTAAAAAAATATTTTTAAATGCATTTGATATTTAGTTGCACGGTGATAAATTTTCTACTGGTACTGAGAGAAAAAACAATTTACCAGAAAATGTTGGACCGCAATTCGCAAGAACGAATGAAAAATTCACTTTAGTTACATTTCGTATGCACGGTTTCGCGAGCAGCGAAAATAAATTACCCTCAATTTGCTATTAATATCGATGAGCTTGTTGCAAACTCACGCGGAGTTTCCTTTCTTTTGCGAGCAGCCAGCAGTTTATGTCGCTTTCAATGCAAGCTATTGCAATTTCGTATTCACAGCGCGTCGCAATGATAAAGTGAACGCGCGACCGTAACAAACAACACAGAAACCATGAAGTGAACAAGCAATGACTAAAAATTATTTGTATAAATATGTGTGCAGCACAATTCAAATGAATGCAGTAACCAAAATGTGCGTTGAATGCAAACTTAATTAATATGTTTTTGCTGAAATTAATGGCGATGTATTTATTTAACTAGCACTGCCACGAAGCGTAAGAGACGGCAATGGAATGAGATTAAAACTTTGGAACGGAGTGCTTCGACTGCTTTTACACATTCCGCGTATTCGCGAAGAGCTAAACTTTTCAGCGTTTTCGCATCTATCGAGTTGTCAATATTCGCGAGAACGCAAAACTATTTTCAAGTTATTCACTCACCTGCACTGCATAAATGATTATGCAGATGAATTACCGGAATAGAGTTTATAAAATTTAAGGACGTTTCAGTCGTTTTGCTACACAATAATAGTAATTATTTACTAAACAAAGTTTACGGAACATTTTTCGGAGATGTGACTTAGTTAATGTTAAAATGAAGTAAAATCCATTACTACTTCAACCCTTTTGCAGAGTTTGTATATTCATTTAGGCGGAAATTTAGCGCAGTACATTAATTTTGCTCACATTTCATTAGCGTGGATGACTTTCCCAATGCCAGTTACTTAACTCACCGCCGTGGAATATTAATTATTATGGCTTTCGTTTAAAGAGAACAGCGGCGGCGGCAGGAGCAGAAGCAGGAACAGCCGCCGCCGCCTGCTGCTCTTACCGTTCGTAGTTGCGTGTGCTGTCTATGAAATTAACCCATGCTGGGAGATGTGAGGTGCTTAACAGTATGACTGGATAAGTAGATTCCGCAGGATCACATCCGCTGCCGAAATGAATTCAAAAGCATTTTCTATTCGCCACGCTCTTCCGTTGGCGGCGCGCTGTCTGACGCCACTACTTGTATGCTTTTCCAACAGACAGAGAGTACTTGCCCTATCAGCAATATGCCGCCCCCAATGAACGTACCGCGCGAACGATAATCCAATCTTCTTGTTTTAATCGTGTTACTTGGATGTGTGCGATTTTTGCAATGTAATTTTCTCGGCTGGCTTCTTTTATTTGAGAACTCGTAACAATTTAATTCAGCTTTATTATTTCCTGAGTTTTGATAGCACTAAAAATAACAAGATATTCTCAATAGAACGAATGATTCAATTGGTAACCGAATGATAATCTATACAAATTTCATATGCAACAACAATAAAATATACATTGGTGTAACAAGTTTATTTCTGTTATTTATTTACTTTTTATGCTCGATTGGCTAAGGGAAGATACATTTTTATCATTTAGCAAACATATTTATGTCCAATTTAAAATGCAAATTGCCTCTTGATTCTGAAATTTATTGTTAACGTTGAAAACAAAATTGAAAAAGTTATTGCTAATTACGGTAGTTTATAAAATTCATATTTCATTCTCTTTATGACATCGCAGTTGCTATAATAATAAATGAATGAATATTTTAATAAAAGACTAAATAATAATATAGCTCTTTGAAATTCTATTTAAGTGCTCATTACGAGTATGATAATAATTTTATTGAGGCACGCTTGCTAAACATTTGTAAAAATTAAATGAAATGAGTATGTACATTACGATAAAATATATATTTTATATTTTACAACAGCATAAAGTTCAGAGCGCAATAAAAGTTTGCATATTAAACCGAAATTTAATAAACGCGCACCGAGAAATAAAAGTTGTTCATTGTTATTCTTCTTCATCGATTTCGACGCCGACTTAACAACTCGCTCATTATATTCAATTGTTGAAGTTGGCAATAATGCTCGTCAAACTTGACGATGAGCATTAAATGTTGCGCCTTCTATTATTATTTCTATGCCTGTAAAAATATATTTTAATTAACTGTTCTGCTTCTTTGTTTCAGGTGAGTGATGAACATTCAACAATTAATCACACAATACACGAGTTCAACTGGGGTGAGTTCCTACGCTTGCTTTTATCTATGTATGCGGAAAATGTGCGGAAGCTGCTTAATATGCAATTGAATACGAGTATACGGTGCGGTGCGCAATACGTTATTATGCGTTAATGAAATAAAGTTTTTATTGCGTTCAATGAGGCATTAAAATGCAGCTTCGTCTTCTCATTAGGGGCGCGCGCGAGAGTCGATTAGCGTAATTGAACTCTACGCCAAGAATGCGCAAACTCATTAAAGTTGTTAATACATTTTTCAACAATGCGCCAAAGGATTATCGAAGCGAATCTATTGTGCGCATACGACGACCACCGCATATTTCCAATTAACGTGGGCATAATAAACATCAGATATTATAAGGTTTACAACGCGACCGCCATCGTACGATAATAGACCAACAGTGTGGCGGTAGATTTCATTCCATATTGATATAGGTGCCTCGACGTCGTCTAGTAATAGATACCGGGCGAGCGTATTGTGGCTTGGTTTGATTACGTTTTGCTAGCGTTGTTCTTTGCACGCCAAAAGATGCTGATGGTGTCTGTATGCATAGCACTACTCGGCAAGGTAAACGCTGAGTGGCGGTTGTTGTATTGTTAGGGATGGAAGCACGAAAATAGTCTATATAGGCAGATAAGATGTTTGTTTACTGTAGTTTAGGCGCGACGTCCTTCCGCTGTTGCGGTTGATGCTTTTACATAATAAGCATGGCTTTTAACTAAAGTTTATACCGAATTTCATACACTGCTAGAGTTAAATTAGAAAGCGAATTAATAATACGGCAAAACAAATTGATAGATTTTTACCAAATAATTTTTACGATTGACTATAGCTATATGGCGTTAGGATAGCATTTTTTTCAATTTAAAATTCGAGATATTCTTATCATAATAATGAATTAAACAGGAGGACTCCTGTATAACAGGAAGAGTTGACAATACACGGTTATAAAGCAAAACCACATCTATTTATCGAGATTTAGACAATAAATGACTACCGTTAGATGAAATAGAACCACGACTAGAGCCTCAAAGGTACTGTATGAATTTAAAGGGGATTGCTCGCTGCCGCCTCTTGCATATCTCTCTACACTCTCAACCGGCTCACTCGAATGCGCAATGCTTTAGTATTCTCTGCGGTGTATTCAATCCTAGCAATCGCGGTTCGTACGCCAAGAAAACACAACCATTGGAAATCGCGTTGTATTACAACTCGGATCAGTGCACACTGCGTACGAAAACACGGCGAACCAATACCACAGATCAATGTTCGTTCAGTATTCAAGTTCCAGCGAAATGGTAGATACTAGTACTCCTCTACGCTCGGCACGAACAATCTTAATCGCATCATTTCAATTAAATGCATCCAACTTAGCCGCGATGCGAGACACGTGTAATCCATGCGCAGGATGCAATTGCGCCAGTATCTAATTAGCACGTGCATCGACCACGTGTAATTGCGACCGTTACATGCAATAGATCAACGCATTCTATAACAAGCTCAGAGTTCAAATAAAAGCTGCTGAAATTCATAGGATTATTTTAATATGTGCCAACTTTTATGCTTCGTTACGTCTCGTTGAAACGCGCAAATGGAATTGAGTTCTAACACGTTTGCGAATTAGTGCGGACGCGCACCAGAAGTGGAACGTTTTACTACCCTTAAATGCAGGCGTTGTGCATTTCGCTGATATCACTTTACATTCATACGGTGTGCTATTCTAAACTTTTACACATGATTATAATAAAATTTAATAAGACTAGCTGCTGTTTTAGCACTTGAATTAAAATTGAATAAGTTTTTGGTAGAATAGAGACAGTGTTATTGGCACATCCAGTAGGTTTTATGACTACAAAGTGAACAAGAATTGCACACTTTTAACGATAGTGAGCGAAAGAACATTGACGAAAATTAAGTCGGTTGATGAGTTCATTCAGCTGCTAAATGACGCTTGCGCTCCAAAAACGTTTAGGGATTTTATTTGCGGCGTCTTAAGGGCTTTTACAATCATTAAAATTTTACGTTTAATGCACTTTGTTCTGCGCGTTACAATCGCTCATTATTTTAAATGCTTTCTAAAGCTGTTATATTAGTCACATCTGAATTAAACTAAAAATTAGTTTAACTAAATATAACAGAGTATATAATAATTGAATAGTATTCTTAGCCGATGATGAGAATCCAGAATTATGCTTGAAATGAAATACGGAATAATTTTAAAGTTAATTAGAAATATTTCTCGCCAACAACAATAAATAAATGAAAAATATCAGCATAACATAATGGGAAATATCGAATACGTAATGAGAAAACTCATGATATCTTAATAGGTATCACGTGCGCGGAAGTAGCATCGAATCGAATATGCAAACGACGATTGCACCATCTCTAATAATAATTCGATCTGAATAAATAAGATGCGCCAGCAACATGCTACCCCTAGCTTTCAGTGAGGGACTGAATTTGCATTCTGCATGCATGCACAATACGCCTCAATTTCTTCTATGAATTTCTGCATCTTTTCCGATATGCATTTCCATGTCTTATTTAGCATTCCGGGCAATGTATCTTGCCATTTTGTGTTTTTTGCTGGCATTTCTAATTTTGTAATTCAAATCGTGCCGGAATTGAACGGATTGCATGTACAGCACAGCCAAGTTTTAATATTTCATGCTGTCTTCATTAGTCTGGCATGGGGCTCTGAATGTAATATTTATTAAGAGGGATGGTACTACTCTTCATTATAACTGCTGACAATGAGTAATATCTGAAAGGGTATTATTCGTTTTCTTCCTGAAAGTATTCGCAACGATGGGGATTTGGTTACTTGTTTACAAAATCGCGAGCGATTAATCACGGACAATGCACTTAAAAGTGATATATTTAAAAAGTTCTTTAGCATAGTAATTAGACAACTAACAATGCACAATAAAAAGTTGCGCAAAGTTTTATCTCGCGTGTACACTTATCAAGTCACTAATAATAAATTACAAGTTGAATTCAGAGCGAAAAGAACATGCGATTTTTGTACGGACTTTTTAAAATTTATTCAATTTAGCAGTTGAAATTACTCATGGTGAAAAAGTTCTTGTCACACTGATTTGTTAATATTGTCCGAACGAATGGAGCACGAAAGTTAAGTTGAGCAACAACGCAAAAAACTAAACACAAATTGCACACAAAAAGACATCCTGGGGCGGCGTCCACAACGTGCGCGTTACTTTGTTGCCATTTGCACCCCGCCGGCCACAGGGCTTATGCTTTAATGGAAAATCTTACACCAAACGCGCGGAAATTGCTTTCTGATTTACGCTCGTACGCGCGCACCAACTACCAATGTCTAATCACTGATCGCAACATTGCCCCCTCGAGAGAAGCAGTCATTCGACCAGCATTGCAGTTTAATTAAAAAACTCCGTGAACGTGCATAAAACTCAAAGTTGCCTCCAGCTGTGTTTACCTCAAACAAATACTGTGTTTATAGTGTTTATTATACTAATTGCTTGTCAAACACATAGCTAAAAAAATAGTAATTATTGTGCGAGATTGATCCACAAATATTTTACGAATATTATTAGATGTCCCAATATTAAAGACGTTAATCCAGAATAATTACAATTCGCAATTTCAATTAAGGGTCGTAAACAACAAATTTAATTAGACATTGAATTCTCTCCACCAGTTAGAGTAATGAATTTAATGATAATCATTATTAATTAAATGTAACGTGTAGGTAATAGTTCCATTGAAATGCTAGGGTAGTACGGGACCTTTGACTCAGCACCCATCGCTTCTGATTAAATACGAGGTGGCTTTGGGGGTGGCTAATGTAAAATCGGTGTAGTGCGAATAATTTCGGAAACTTGTGCGACTTGCACGCCGGCGTATGTTAAACACTTACACGATGATTGATCATTTTCGTTCGTCACTCATCGAGACGTGCTACTCGCAATTGCTGATCGCGATTTTACGTCAATCAATTTGCCAAATCACGCGTAAAAAATACTTAATTGAATTCTCATGTGCTTCAAACGCTACTCAGTTACTTAACTTTCCAATTTTCGAATTAATGTGACCGATTGAATCAATACCTACAAACTAATTAGTCGACACAACAGTTTAATAGATTACATTACCAATTAGAGGTATTAAACTTGATCAGTTAAACTCCGATTAGCCGATTATGTGATCAAAGCAATTAGGGTTTTTTGCTGGCGAATGAATGAATTAATTAGTCGACTTGTAATTGATGGAATTTTGTCATTGAAATTATGCGATTACCCAGATTGATTTGAGATTAGAGTGGTATTTTTAAATTCGAACAAAACATATTAATCACTCAGAAATTATTATTTCATTTTCAGAAAATTTGAAAGTATAATAAATAACAAGTATTAAACAGACGTTTTATTCATGAGAAATCTTGAAAATTTTAATTTCATTGATTTGCTTGTTTATCCAGCATAAACTTTACAAAAAATTAAACTCTTTTTACATTATGTAAATTCGTAATGTTTCGCTGGTGTTTTTGCCTATAAAATATTTAATTAAGCAAAAATTTCTAAGAGGAAGCTGGCGCTCGCACACTCTACAAAAAAGAAAACGTAAAAATACTCAGCTGTGAACAGGAACGTGTATTGATAAAATGCGCTCATCTAATATACTTGCGCGGCGCGCACAAAATTCCCATCATTTCTTATTCAAATATGTGAATAAGCCCGCTCTCCACCCCATTGTATAAGGAAAGCAAATGAATACATTCCGCTCAGAAGCAGATGAACAGTAATGATGGTACACACCGTAAGAATTGCAAGAAAACTTGAAGATGGCAAACTTGAGAAGCAACATTCGTATGCGGCTCGCGTCCATCTCAAAACCGCAAGATTCGCGTATTTTTTGGTTGCCCTTTTTTCCAGCCCCCCAGTTTTTGTATGGGCGGCGAGTAGCACACTTGCTCGTTAGATATTAAAATGCAAACGTCTCCCTTCTTCTCGCTTTACACTTTATTTGACCGCTTGTGCGCTTGAGAAAAAATCTTGATGGAATCTCCGTCGGTGATGGCCACACCACGTTCAATGAGCTCGTAAATATTCATAGGGCACGTTAGTTATACCAATTCGCACGTTCTTGCCGCGTGCCGATGGCTTTCTCACCGCCCTCGTCGGAGGCGGTGAACTTCTTGATGATGCACGGCGTGCAAAACGTGTTTGCCCATCGGCCGCCGCCTTGGCGCTGATGAAACTCATTAAGTGAATTTATTTAACGCCTGTTTGTTTAATTGTTTAAGTTTCACCATAATTTGCGCACTTTTCATTAAGTTTATTGCGTTTTTAATTCATTCCTTTTACTTGAGATTTACCAGACAAGTGTTGCGAAGTTAAAATACGGTTTTTAGCGTAGATTAATTTTCTGGAGCCGGTATATTGCGAATTCATTTTCTGCCACAAGTATTTATGATAATTGCGTTATTTATTTGAATATACTTGGTTCTAGAGCAAAATAGGAAAATATCGGATTCAGCCTGCAGTTGATAAATAAATATTATCATAATTTCATGATTCATTACAGCTTTCATATTAATTATTAATATTAATTATTCATACGCGCTTTAAAATAGTATTTATTTATAAGTACACTTCAATATATTCATACAACCACATTTATTAAAATATATGCAGCGAAATACCAATTATTAATTAATTTCAAAGTTAATTTCACTTATTAATGATCTGAACCGCAATATTTTTTATTGAAATATATTTATTTAGTGTTTATTAATTGAATATGTCAAGCAAACAAAAAACCACAGTTTATGACCTGCGACTATAAAGTTATAAAACATTTTGATTAAGTGTTTCCACATTATTGCTAAAGCTCGTCGCTTGTAGCGTTGAAAAAGCTAGGTGAGCACGTAAACAGCAGCCACTTCTTGCCCCGATGGCGCGTGTTAAGTCTTAATTAAGTTTCTAATGCGCATTTCGCAAAATTTATTGCAAAGTGCAACACGAAAAGGCACACGCCACTTCGACAATAAGTTGCCGTACATGCGCGTCGTCATTATATAAGTAAAAACGCCGAGGAAAAATGAGGGCGAACAAAACGTCAAGCAGGTGCTGCTTTTTCATTTCATTGAACGCGCTTGAAGGGAGAATTTAATCAGAAGCGGCGCCCGGGCGGACGAATAAAAGAGGAATATGCATATTAAGCCTCTCTATATTGTATTTCTGCATGCGTGAATAAATCCACGTGTCGTATGCGCTATTATAAGAAAAGCTATTTTTATGCCCTGAATTTTCTAAGGGTTCATAATGTTTTTCTTGTAATTTTCAATGGATATTTTTATGCAACGTACACACAATGGACGACGTCAAATATTCAATTTATGAAGCTTATTTATATTGAATTCTAAATTTTATTTCACATTTTCTGAATTTTATATATGCATGAAGATGCTAAGGGTGGTTTGAAAGCGCACGCCATCTGATGCTAGCGGTCCAAAGTTGAAGGGGATAAAGGACGAAGGACTCGCTGGCATAATATTGATTTTCTACTCGGGAGAGTCCTGCGTAGGGGTAGCTGAGCTTCTTGCCGACTTTGCCAGAGGTCGCAGAGCGCGTTATCCTTGCATTTCCGCCAAATGCAATCTTCATGAATATAAGGATTAGGAATATTTTATAGATTTGCATATGCAACTACTATTTTTTAAATACGATTTTTTTTATTAGATAGCCGAACGTATATTATGCAAATATTTTAATCCGCGTACGTGATTTTCAGTTCAATTCATTTATTCGATGCGAAATCCTAGTTCATTATTCATTTTCGCGCAGACATTGCGAGCGCTCTAAGCCATTGGCGGCGTTCGTGTCTATTTCCGCTCGAACAGGATAATAAGTAGCCGGCTAAATGGTGGCGGCGCACAGGTGCAAAGTTTATCCCATAATTGCAAAGCAGACAGCATGCGTGTTGTTAAGATTGCGAGCGGCGGTAGCTGTGGAACTTTATCTCCGAGCATGAATACAAACTACACGCATTGTTCATTGTCCCGTATATTGGCAGTTTCTTCATTGCATTGCGAGTTTGTTCATTGTGAATTATTCGTCGCGTATTCAAACTATT
The DNA here is from genome assembly GCA_963978815.1 of Aleochara curtula. NCBI lineage: Eukaryota > Metazoa > Arthropoda > Insecta > Coleoptera > Staphylinidae > Aleochara > Aleochara curtula. Next base: position 2,542,922 of record OZ022219.1, read on the forward strand.
TACGAACAACTTTATCGCTTCATGTGTGCTTAATGCAATTGTCATGTTGAACGTGCAAGAGCACAAAAAGTTTAATTGGTTCGATTATGTATTGATTCGAAAGCAATTAACTTTGTCGCTGAAAAACTCGAGGGCGCACTTTAATTAGTTTTAAACTATTTCACGCTCGCATCCAGCTACGTAAATGAAGGGATTAGAAATAATTTTTGATTTTCGGATTAATAAATACTAAAAGTGAAGTTACATGTTTGGAAAGTTGCGCTAATATAAAAACACGTGATGGAAACGAAGTTTTATTTGAGTAGCGAAAATTTCAGGATATGGAAAACCGATATAAAGTTTTCTTATCTAGTAGCAGCGCGGCGTTATCACATTTTTACGAAGATGCATTTGCGCTGCTCTACGACACTACTTATTTACATGCCATGAAAAATTCAAAACGCTGCAACTTTTAGTCCTTGCAATCCTTTTTGATGCGCGCCACTCTAATAGGATTTTCCAGAGAAATATGCATAGACTTTATATTGTTAAGTCTCATATTGTTATGATGCATATAACAATTTAATGTACTTGCTTTATTCTATAAGATCGCATAGATTTTCTATTTATTTGTTCTTCGCTCTCTGCGAAGTTATATCAAACTATTGTTGGAGCAAGTCATGCTGGAAAATTTCATATCTAAGTAAAATATTTGCGAGACAGTAACTTATTCTCAAGCAAACAATCAATCTGAGCAGACTGTGATAAAAGCACTGCAGGGATAATGTTGGCGAAGAAGGATCAACGAATAAGATAGTGTAATTAATTGCGTTGTGTTGTTGAAGCAACGCGCCGAGGTGCTTGTCGGCATCAGTTCCTGTTGAGCCTAAATTTATTGCTTCAAAATTTATTACCAGCTGATAGAGCGTACAGCGAAATAAGGGTGCGAGGGGGGTACGTGTTTCGTTGCTCGCGGGCTGAAGTCAGTGAAGACCTTTAACATGCATCGTCTGCTTCACGTCTCTTTGCCGTATTGAACTTTAACTTCCTGTTGCAGGATGCAACCAGCAGCCAGCAGCAATGTTTCTATTGAGTTTCTGCCTTTCCGCTGCTGTTGCATTTGCATCAATGACAAGTTCGTTACATATTACTTGCTTCTGTTACTGCGGTGTTTCTGTTACCCTGAAGCCTGGAGGGTTGATGCGCTGAGAGTTTTGGTTTAATTGCGGTTTTTAGTTCTGCGGATGGAAATATGAAACGGATTTATTATTAATTCAATAAATTCTAAAAGAACTCACTCTTGAATAAACTGAGAGAGTAAATTTTTGCATTATTTGCACACGAAAAGAGGCACTCTACTAACTTTGACTAATCACCTCATTCGCGATTCAATCGGCTGTTAAAGAACGATAAGCGACTGACCATTTTAGAAACAATAAACTGAGCGGCTGTACTCGAGTGCGCTCACATAGTTTTCTTTTCGTCTTATTCAGGCAACCTTTCATTGAGCACACACCCGGCCGGCTATTGCGGCATCCGGACCTTTTTAAAGCTCTAAATTCCTTCGTTCATATAGTTTCCACTTAAATTCACCCCTGCGCTTGTGGGGCAGTTTGGCAAAACTAGTGCGGGCCCCGTCCGCTCCCAATGGCCACAATGGCGGCAGGTCTTTTAAGTTTGAAATTTGCTCTCACTGCGTGCCAGGGTGCAAAAGAAACACTCAAATACTGCACACGTTTTGGACGCTTGTCAAGCTCGTGCCGCTTCTCACTTTACTTGTGCTATTTTACTCGCGGTGAAAAGAAGAGAGATATGCAAAATTCAACCCGCTAAATGAGTTCATTTTCGTGCAAATTGCGGGCAAATTTAGTCGTACTTTGTGTTATTAACGCAACGTAAAAGCGCTGGACATTCAAGCAAAAAAAAGGACACGCAATTTATTTGTAACTTGTAATTTATTTCGTCAAATTTGGTAGAAAAGTTGCGCATTTTTTGCGTTCTATTTTATTCTGACGAATGTAATGACGAATGAAAGCAGTTCGCAGAAGACAAATTAGGGATTCGTACGAGGCTTTTGATGTTTTGCGTTTTTTATTTGAATTTAATTTCAAGTTTGAGTTTAGTTTTATTTTTATTTAATTAATGTTTGCTCTTAACATATAAAAATGCGTGGATATAAAGCTAGAAGAGAGAGTATTATATGAATTTTATTATATTCATAAAGCGTAAAACAGCTTATTAGAGGCATAAGTCTTTTTGCTGTAAAATTAATTATATTTCATTCTGATGAAAGTAGGTTGTTGTTTTTTCAATAAAGGGTAATTGTTTCCATTAAGTAAATTAATTAATATTGCTGATAGGAAGCGAAGGGAATTAGTTTTGCGTAATTGAAGCAAAATTGCATAAAAAAATCGAAGCAAATTGAATTTGCTTAGTTGAAGCGAATCGAACTGACGAACGTGGAAACTTCATTGACTCGCAAGTGCAATCCATCTGCGCGCGAAGCAGCTGAGGCTTAATACACAGAGAGAATATTTGCACGGAGGGTTCTCACAAGTAAATGCAATTAAAACCTTTGCGCTCGGTGCGCGGAATGAAAAAAACTTGAAATACTTTGCGCATTCGTGCAGCACATTCTTAGGTAGCTGGCACACAAGTACATAACTTATTACTTGGCAAATATTCTCGAATGAATCAAACAAAATGCACCGATCGAACCCGAGCGTAGTAAAACTTAAACTTTTCCCACGGATGTATTCATTCCGTGTTAGCGCGACTTAAACTCTTCATAGTTTTTTCCACTTCGCGTACGCGTATGCAATTCGAATCCAGAACAAGGGAGTTTCCTTTTGGATGATTCGAGCGAAAAATGAAGTAAAAGTTTCACTGGCAAATATTGTTCAACTCGGAATTTATACGCCGCCTCCACTCTCGTTCATTTCGTATTTATTTTACTCGATTTGCGCGCCAAATCATTCGCAACGAAGTAAACTCGGATTAAAATCAAGCAAATGTAGCATATTTTATAAAATATTATACTTTACGTAAGTAGCAAACGTAGAATTTAAAGTTTCGCTGTAGGAGTAAAATATTTTTCACACGCACCAAATACGCGTAGGGGGCGACTGCGCACCGCCGGCCAACACCGAACGAGAGAAGCAGGCACGGTTGCGGCGGCGGCAGCGGCAGCGCGCACATTCGCTTCGTGCTTCCCGCTTACTTAGCATCGGCGTACCCCGTGATGTTGCATTGCCGGCAGTGCGCCCCATGAATCGGTCTACAACGTCGCGTCGCGAGTATCCGCCGCCTCCAGGCGATGTGCGCGCTTAAGTGATTCGCGGTGATGGTGGATCCGCTTAAAGTTTTTTGGGTGTTGACCAACAGCACTTACCTAGGTATTTTTCAACTCATTACCACACTTAATCAAAACAAACCCCTTTTGATGTTAAATTCATGCGAAACAAAACAATTTTTGAAACTTTGAAACGATAAACAAAAACCATTTGCCAAACTTGTTTTGATTATCTTCAAAAACAAAACAACAAAAATATTATTGTGTTATGATGACGTGTTTATGGATACCTTGGGAGACTATATCAATTATCCCCTTTCGTCGCCTGGAAGCATTTTGATGTGTACCAAGAGACTCGTAGCACTCTTTCGGGAATTAAGTTTATAATTTATGCCCTCGCGTACACTTTTCCAATACATTGCTCTTCCTTAACGCAGGAAGGATGCTTTTTCAGTGAAGTGTTTGCAAAGCGTAAGGGAGAGCCTGTGGATTAAAAGTCACAGTAAAAATAGCCCCTTGAGCGACGGGCCTGCAAGCAACTTAATTTCGTGTGTACCTTTATTGTGTGTCAAGAGTTTGTTTAAAACAAAGTTAACTCTTGGGGAGGCGTTCCGCTTACCGCTGCTCACCGACTTTCGAAGTCAATTTATCAGAAGGGTGATTATAAGTGCGTAGCGAAGCCGCGTCACCGTGTGGCACTCAATTAAACCGAAATTTCATCATTTATAATTTTTAAAATGCGGCGCGCACAATAAAAAGAACAAAAGGGCGCGCGTACAATCGCTTTTTATTGTGTGCGGTAACTTTGGGAAGAAAAATAAAAGACGCGAACATCTAATGAACAAGTTTGCCCTATGTGTTGTTGCGTGTCCCTTGAAGACGATGAAGGCGGGCTTAATTGGAAATTTTGTTGTCGGTTCGAAGGAGTCAGGAGAAAAAAATAGGAAAAGTTTTCGGCTGCGATATAAAGCGGAATAAATTGTGAAAATGCTTCAGACACGGAGATGTGAAGCACATCACGTTTTCGCAGGATTAACTTTCCACGCACATTTCTCATATTTTCTGCTTGTACTGATGCGTATGCTCGCCTATGAGTGATAACAGTTTTTGGTTATCACGTTGCCCACAAGAATAACCGCGTGCGCCGTTAAACCATCGCATCGTGGTGCAGTGGGGCACGTACGTAAAATCCAACCAGAAAAGAATGAATCCCACAAGGGTTGTGAAGTTATTTATTATTAGTTTTTATATTCTTCGAATCCCAATTTTTGCATGTTTATGCAACAGCGCAAACTTGATAATAAATCACTACCATTTTTATTGCCAATCGAAATGAGTTGCAAATTTAAACGTATTGTTACAAAACAAATAACAATACGTTTAAATTTTTAATTAACAATTATAAAATTCATTAGAACTCAATAACCATCAAACACTTGTATTTGTACATGCATTCAGCTTTATTAATTATTGATTCATAATTTAACATCGACAGCATATTATATTTGACTAACGTTTTCATTTGAAATTAATGATTCCATAAAACTGATTATTCACAAACAGATGTGAATTCAAAGGTCCGTTTAAAACACATAGAAAGTTGAAATTGTTTTGCTAAAAACCAATAAATATTTAACCAATGCAATTAATAATTTTATTCAAATTATTGTATAATTGCTATTTTCTGACTCTATTATTTGCAGAACAATTGTGCGGTTGAGTTTTATTGAAAGTACGAAAAAATTAAATCATTCAAACGAATGAAAAAATATCAATCGGTAAAGTTGAAAATGACTGCGCACCGAAAAAGTAATTCCTGTTAACTTCTAACCATTTTTTGTTCAATACATTGCTCAAAGCGGCCTATGATTACGCATTTTGACTGTTTGCTTTCAATGCATTTGAGTGTGATGAGCGCGATGGGGTGAATTAGCGACGACGACCACAAACAGACCAACCATTATTCGAAAAGTAAAACTTTTAATTCGCACGAGCGCCAAATGGTAAATTTGCTCTCGAAAGTTTTTTATTTCTGCGGTTGTAATGCGGGGCCTGGCGACCAACTGCTGTCCCGCAACGAATCATATAAAAAATATTTCATTAGGAACTTTGAAACGCGCACGCAAAAAGCCATCACGTCAACTGGTTTTTAATGAATTTCTAGTACTTTAGCAGTTATTCTGCAATTAATTAAATTTAAACTTTACACGCTTGCGAAGTACAATTAAAATTCAACTAAATACAATTTCGATATTATATATTATTATCCGCGTATTATATTAATTCATAATATAAATTGAGGACAGCAGAAAAGTCCATGTAAAAACTTTGATAATATCGAATTTCATAGCGCGAATGGGAAATGTAAGTTTTTGATACTCATACATTTCACATGTAACTTCCGATATTCATTACTTCCGCATCGATATTTCGTCAGAGCTGCATACGCGCTGATGTGTGGCAAACTCGTACAAGATTGATAGCTTCTTGATAGAAATCATATTGCTTGCAAATTTGCAATCCTAGAATACGCAACTCATCAAAGTTTCCAACTTGTAAGCATGCTTGTAATAGAAACAATTTTAAAATGATAGCATTTTTTAGTAACACATCATTTAGTAAGCAAAAAGTACATGCATATAATTAATATGTAATAGTTGGTTCTATATGTAGAGGAACGCGATCAATTACCTGATGTGTTCATTCACTCTGTGTGCAACAGTTTAGAGGGTGATTAATAGTCTATTAATGCTAACATGCGCTCAACGTGTGCATATTGTGAATGTTGGATGCAATGTCAGAGTCTGTATTTTGACAGACATTCATCTGGGAATAATCAGAGCATCAATCATGACTTAATTGCATTTTCTGCGCTCATGAAATGTGATAAAAACTTTCAATCTATCACATAACGTCATTCACATTTGAAAATAATGTTTTATAATTAAAATGGCTCATTTTAATTAACAACATGATATCGTTTTACATTTACAAAAAAAAAATCATCCGAAAAAATGAAGTAATTAATAATGCAACATTTTAGCAAAATCTTCATTCTTAATTCACTTGATCTTTGATCATTTTTCTTCCTTTGTTGAATCGTACGTTCTTAATTTAATATTCAGTTTGTCTGTTTTATTTTTCATCATCATCTGACATTTGTTTAGTAAATCGTTGAACTCTGGACTTTGCTCCATTCCTCGAGGGCTTAAAACCGAAGCGCTAAAATGAAAAATACATTTTTTGTCGCTCACTTTTTTTGGGAAATGTTCAGTGAAACGCAGCGAGCGCCCGAATGATTCATGCCGGTTTTCCTTCTGCGTCTTCCTCCTGCGCACTTTTTGTCCATGTTTATTCGCGCAGTCTTTAATGCGTCTAAACGCGATATAAATCTTCGGCCCGTCTGGCAGCTCAGTAAACGCGCCTGCTGCTGCTGCTGCTGCATGAATGGAAAATCTACAAACACATTCAGATACGACGTCGTTTTATTCACTACTGCATATAACGCGCCCGAGGAAAAAATTAAAATGGTAAAAAACGCGACAAATTTGTAATACAAACATATATTGCGCGGTGCAAAACGTCCTTGCCGTATTGTAGAAGGCAGGCGCTCGCCATAAAAAAACGCATTCAGTGCGCGTATTTGTTGAATTTATATTTGTCCTGCAGCTACAATATGTACATAAAGTATCGTCAATGCGCCATAAATCGCCCTCGGCTGTTAATCCCACGCAATTAATGAAGGACACGAAATAACACTTTTTGTTCATGAGCTCCGAATTCATTTAGCGCCTGTTTTTCTAAAGATTGAATAAAGCATTCCCTTTTGCAATTTTTAAGCATCTTTTCAGTAGCAGTCTCATTTGGCGAGCTGTGATGTGCAAAGTCCGAGGGGGCTTAATTAACAACGTCGAGAATTTTCAATGCCATATTTTGCCCGCGCTCTCCCCCATAATATTAAACATTAAAGTCGACCGCTCGACGACTGCTAGCAGGAAAAATAAAGGAGCCAAGGACGTCTGCGCTCTGAGACGTTTCTGTTTTGCTTTTCTCTCAGGGGGGTTTTCTTCGCGAGGCAAATTGTTGCCAAGCCTCGAGTCAACCGACGCAATAGCATATTAGCATTTTGGACAACACGCTGTTATAACAGAGCATGTCTATTGGCGTAACAAGACCTCGGCAACCATCTTCTTGTCGAGTAAAATATTGCTAAATGTATTCATTCTGTGTATTCCCAGACGACGTTTATGGACGTACACAGTAAAATTCGATTAACATTTTGAATTTATTATATTTCAATGCTGAAACATGAAAATATTACATATAAGCAGGATTCTCTCTGATTTTATAAACGTCAGGATAAAAATAGTCATCCAGAGAATTTTGGATAAATTTAAGACTTAAATAAGATGTTTATTTAAACACTCTTCAAGTTTAGTTGTTGACTTCCTTGAATAGTTAAAGGCAATGATGATTTATGCACGTCCTTGGACTATATCTCAAATCTTAACTGTGCAAGTCCACTTGAGACACAGCGCAATCGCTGAAATCAGAAAATAGAAAACGTAATAGAGATTACCAAACTCGTACTGTTTACAAACACAAAGAGGGCTGTCTGTTTTATGCGAGTAATATAACTCAGAACAAAGTTGCATGTTCCTTCTCTGGCAGATGCGCTGCAGCAGCTACCGCAAGAAGTAAAACGCAACGCGCGCGCGGCCAACTGTTTAAACGTTCAGGATTTGCGGGTAGATAAAGATAAAGATAAGGGCGTGCGCCATAATAGAATGCATGGATGCAACATGCGCGCCCTTGTGCAAAACGCGCAAGAAATTGCTTGGGTTGAAGGCACACGCCATTATGCTCTACATTTACAGATTACCGATGTAAATCAACGCGCTGCATAAATTTCGTCCTTCGAAACACATACTCACGTCCTTGCCAATACGTCTCGTTGCTGTATACAACACAGCAAATTGATTCAAGTCGCTTCCACCCGTTTGCAATTATCATTAACATCGCAAATTGCGAACGACAGCAATTTTCGGTAATCGCAAACAATTGTCAAAGTAGCATTGGCCTACATTCACATCGTCGGCGGTCTGAAATACAAATGCGCTGTAATTAACATAATAATTGTTGAAAGTGCACCTACATAATTGCATAATTTGCCTCCGGGTTTTATGCAAACATCTTAATTCCCGTCGTCGCGGAAGAATGTAGCTGAGTTGTGAGTAGCGACGGTGGCCTCAGTGGTCGTCTTGAGCATTGCCAGCGGCTCATAAAAACTTTGCACAATGAATTTTTCTTCGCTTTATGCTACTAATGCGGTTCATCTTCCGTCGACTAAAGCTTACCACTATGTAAGCAAATAAATAATGGCTGAGTAAATGTGTATTTCTTTCGAACTCGATATTTCTCTGGTGGCCGTCCAAGTTTTGAGTGCGCAGCTAATTAAAAATTGTTTCCTTAAGCCTCGAGCTCTGAAATGTCTTTTCTTAACGCTTGCTGGTAAATTATTTACGTGCGCATAATGTGGATAATTTTCTGCAAGTTTAGCGCTACGGTTATGCAGTTTATATAACCAAGTAAAACAACAAACAAAAACAATGAGTACTGGAAGGAATCACAGTAAACTAAAGAAAAATTACCTCGGGCGCATGCCGGATAAAGTTGACATTCAAAATAAACATTAATTAAAACACAGTTGACTTTCCTTTTTTGCCCAAACAAAGCGCGTTTTAGTAACAAGGTGTTTGGACTGAGTTTGCAAGTCAACGACGACAACAACAAGAGACATATTTCGAAAACAAAAGAGCGCCTCGCACTTTAAAACTTATACGCATGTTGCACTTAATCGCAACGCCCCAAAACCAGCCGAAGGGTAGCGAGAGCGTTTAACATTCCAGTTTTCCTCCATTATTAAATTGCGTCATTTATGTGTTTATTTATCTGGCTGAACATAAACGACGCGCACGAACGCTGAACGCACAATAAGCGAACAAACGACTCACTTGGTGCGACCCAACACGAGCCAAACTCAGCCAAGGGAGTGCTATTCAACACTCCAGAGCGCAAAACTGAAACCGGGAGAGTAAACATAAATAGCATGGCGATGAAGGAGAAAGAACACGGGAGCGACATAAGCATATTGAAGATTCGGGAGAGTGACACAAAGCTTTTCAATGCAATGGGCCGCAAGGGAAGGAAATATTTTTCAAACAATCCCTTTCTCTCAAGGTCTTTTGTTGTACTGTGGTGTTCTACCCAATAAAGTTTATACGCATATAAAATTTTGCCATACCGTGCCAATTGAAATGGTTAAAAATTGAAATGGAAATCAAATGAATCAAAATTCATTAAAAATCTATGTACAGAAGTAAAATTAAAAGCGACGTTTTATTCTTTGATTTTCCGAATAAAATGCAAAATTTTTTGCAATATTTGCATTTCTCTATGGGTGTTTTTCCTATACACAACAATTTGGTTTATTGCAAACAAAAATTTCATTTCAATATTATAGAAATCAACAGCAATAAACAACAAATCAATTTTGCATAGACAAAAAGCAAATATCATTGATAAATAAAATAAATTAACTGGGCTTCGTTTGTCAAAAGCATCGGAAGAGTTAGATATTAAATGAAATAAAATTACTTTTATGAAAAGTTTAATTAAAACTTTCGGCGGGGCCGATTTTTTCACTTTAATTTGTTTTCGTTAAGCAATTGTATTTTTAATTCAATCAGTCTTTCAAAGTACATACAAATTATTCAACCATAAATGTATGGAACAAACTACAATTTATTTATTATTGAATTAGAATGCGTGGCAATAAAATACGTGATGAACAAACGCAGTGCTATAAATTCTGTCAATTTTTGCGACGAATTTTATTTTGCACGTCGCATATAAATTGCATACCAACACTCGTGGAGAATGCGCTTGCAAAAATACATGGAAATGCATGTGGTTATAATTTTTAGAATGTGTGGTAGTTGCGTACGCTATTTTTCAATTTCGCACATCGCCTGGCTGCATACTTGTTTTACACATTTTGCATTGTCTTTTCGTCCTGTTTTTTAGTCGTCGAATGTGCGTGCTCCTGCATTCAATGCACTGCTCATACATTTCGTTCAAGTGTCTCATCGTCGCGAATGCATTTTTCACCCTTCATTCGCGAACGCTGTCCATAAAAATCTTCAATATAATGTCGTATGCATTTCGTCGTTATCCTTATTTTCATAAATTTGGCGCACTATATGCTTTGTTTATAAAATCATACTCTAGCTAGTTTGAAATCATATTTCAACAATATTACTTTTAATTCTAAAGATTTCAATTTCACATTTAATGTATGAAACCGAGAGGAAAATGGCTCCATTTAATAATAATATTTTCACATGCGATCCGTTTGAGCACTCAATATTTCATTAGACTTTGTCTCACAAGATAAAAGAGTTTTTTCTTCGACGAGTATAAAGTGTTATTTTTCTTCAATGGTTTTCATAGTTAAACGAGTTATTTTAATGGAAATATAATACAGTGCTCCCATTATCCTTTATTTGAGATACATCCTTTTGAAAAGCGTCGAAAGGAAATTGTATTATTTTGTAGGCTAACAGTGAATATTTTGTTATATAGTTTCGCAGATGTAACAATTAAATGCATTTTGTAGTAAAGATGAGTAGTGAACTAAAGCTTGAGGTGGCTGGCAATAAATCGAATTTTATTGCATTTAGCACACGTGCGCATTAAGCTCAAGCGCGTGCACTCTCGGGGGCGGCGAATTATAGCACAGTGAGTTATGAAGTGAGCTCGAGGTATGCCACGCTGTGCTCATACATATATCAGACAATAATTCGTGCACCGCGCGCCGTTGCAACGTGCATTTAATCTGAGTAAACGTTCGCCTGCGTGCAATTTAGAATTTCGCACACACTGTGCTGTTGCATGTGTGCATGCAGGAGATGCGCTGTATTATTATATTATGGTTGGCCGCGCTTTAGCGAAATATTTTAAACAACACACTAAATGCCTTCACCACTCAGTGGAGCGTGCGTAACGAAGATGTCCGTGTGCGCGAATGCATTAATTATGGACTTATAAATTATATCGTCCGACTAATTCCCGTGCAAAATTTATTTCGGTTGACTTCTCCATAAATCATATTTTGCGATAGTATTTTTAAGGATTAATGGATTAATAATGCGCCGGCTTTGTTTTAATTTTTTACGAGATTTTGCATTCATTAATCCATGAATATTTCATTCAGTCGAAATGTTAAAGTGAAAACATATTTTTCGGCTTTTCCATATTTGAAAAGTCAATTTGAATTTTATATTATATTCATTTTTTATTCGTCCACCCATGGGAAACTGAACTAACATTTCTCGCATGCAGCGTTCGCGTTTCGCTGGTAAATTATTTTTGTTTTACGCCAACTTCCCCTCATAAACTATCAATCGGAAGCTTACTCGGAGAGAACTGAAGGAAATGGCATAGCAGAGGCCGCTTCCCGTCATCTTCTTTTCGGCATCGTCGCTGAACGGAAACGGAAATATCCTGTAACTGTATCGAGAGAGCAAGGCGCCGAACCAATATTGATTTAATATAAAAATCGAACTGGATATAACAATAACTCACAGCTCTGGAAACTTAATGCATGCTGCGGTGCTTGATTCTATTTCCGGTTTAGATTATGCCTATAAAAAATTAGCCAACAGATATTTATACGTAAAACGGAAATCGGGGAATTAACATGAATTTCTCATGTGCACACTGGGATTTAATTTCAATCGCGCGCCTATTATTAAATACTTATCAAGTTAAATTCAATTTGTTCGGAAACGCGCTCAACATATGCAAATTGAGTTTGCAGAATTAATTTTCACAGGAATTTGAAATTTTTACCACTTTCTGGGCTATACGTTTAATATAATATTTTTTTTCATTTTCTCTCGCGTTCGTGTTCTTTCCATTGTTGGATGGCAACAGAGGGTTGATCAACGAACTTTAGTTATTATATTCGTCCAGTTTTTGTGCACTTTTTACGAGCGCCGGTGAGTTTTGCCCTTTACTTTCATCCGCTTTTTTGCGCCTGAAACAGAGTGTAATATTAACGAGTCAAATCAGGGAGTTATCCAAGCACAAGTGCCAATCTGTTCGTTTTATACGTGCTACTTGCACTTAGTAAAAAAATCAAAAGCTTCATCTTTATTTTCAACCCCCCAGGCTTTGTGTGCTAATCATTTACGTGCGTTTTGTTCATTGTTCATCGCCATGGAGACTTGATTTGCTCATTTTCTCCTGTGGCGATCGGATTTACGTGCTGAATCTAAATTATTCACCTTCATTTACTAATTGATTCAATTCTTCGCGCAGGTGGGGTTAATTAAAAGGCATTCCTTGTTTAGGACATTGATTTTTACGCTCTAATTGCTTAAGTTGTTCTGACGAATTTTTATGCACGGATTAATTCATTGTTTACGATTAGAAATCGACAAATTTGCTTTAGTTAATTAATTAACTTTTTTATCCAAAAAGTTTTATCTAAAATACCCCGAAGCAAAAAGAAAACGGTGCATAAATTATGGTTGCGTGAAAATGCTTGCACGATATTGAAAATTTTATGAAACATTACATTAGTGTTTCAACATCAATAATGGAGTAATAATTTCCTATTTATGATGCTTGCATAAACCGACTTCTTCTGTTATTAACAGCTTGACACGTGTTGACAACACTTTATTAATATTTGATTCCTGTTAATATATTTGTTAAAAGTGGAATTGCATATTTTGCAATCTCGTAAAATAATTTAATGCTTATTTTCTCGAAACATAAATATGTATATTTTAAAGTTTAAATATCATATAAAATAAAAGGCTGCGTCATAAAATTTTATAGCGTTTGCATTCCAAACCAAATGCGTTTGTGCAATTATGCGTATTGGAATTAATTTAAAAAACGACGCAGCCGAAATATATAAAAATTAAACGAAATGAAAAAAATGGCAGCGCTGCACGTTCAATTTATTATATTGTTACAATTACACAATGTATAGCGATCAAATCAAAATCGCGATAACGCATCCGAATGCAAATGAACGGCAGGACGAACGGTGGGTGGATTTGCACCCGCAGGATGTGCACACAATGCGCTCGAATGCAAAATGCGGTCGTGTTTGAAGAGCCCATTTGCATTGTGCAAACGCAGAGTGAGCGCACACGCATTGGCGACAAGTTTATTACGCGACCGCAGGGGGTGCAAGAGAATACCCTCTTTATACATATGATAGACACGTACATATGCGCAAAATTACGTTCGTTGTCATCATCACGCTGTAATAATCAGCCTTAATTTACGGTCGTTTATACTTATCAAGTGAGTGTGCATCCACGCGGGTAAAGCTTCATTACGATGGGATTAAGCATCATCCGGTGTTGCGCGCCATTTTCTCTTGTTGTAATTAATAAATTTAATGATGGTTATAATACACCTGTCGTAGGATCAGGAAGCTCGGGAGGTGAATAAATAAAATTTCCCTGATGGAATTTATAATAGTCGCAATTTTATAATCCACACACTTATTGGTTTTATTTGACAGTCGCGCATATAAATTTTTTAAGAGTGATAAGTCTATAACGTTGACTGGAAACTTCAGCAGTGGCAGCTGGTATTAACGTATTAATTAATTCACTTCAGCATGTAAAACTAGTACTTAACTAAAGTTTGTCAAAGTTGCAGTGAATGCAAAAAAGTTTGAACATGTTGCGCGCGTATTCAACCCTCTTGCAAATCGTTCGCTTACTCCCAGCAGAGAGCACACGCTGTTATAGTTTAGTTTCCTGCCTCCGGGATTGTGCTGTCGTTTTGGCGCTGTGCTCCTTCCTAGGGCATTGTTATTAATTAAATATTTATAGTGCGCTGGAAATTGAATTTTTCGCATGGTGTATGTGGGTTTTCTCACAAGAATTAACTCTGGCAACCGTCCGAAATGAAAATAAGTTTTGCACCGAGTGCGCTAGATTATTCATAGCACTTGAAGGAGTTGCTGCAAATTGAATTTTTACTTGTTGAAATAATTATTCGCAGCCACTTGCCTATTCAATTAAATTCCGTCGAATTTCATTTACGCCACACACTTCTTTGTATTACGACTGTTGTTGTTTTGTTGTACGAGTATGTACTTTGAAAACAACTAAACAAGGGATTGTCATAAAGATACGGCAGCATCGTAGGCTGTTCTCCGGTTTACAAACCGGATTATTCCGTGATGAGCCTCCGTGCATAGGTCGGCGGTAATTAAGCGCGGAAATATCTCTCACGGTCGTTTTAGCTTTGCGCCGCGCTAAACGTTTAAACAGTTTTGCCAGCCTCCACGTATTTATTTGCCGACGAACACATCCTAATACATTGCTGCCTGCAAACGGTCTTCCACCCATTGCATATCTGTGGTTAATGTTGCTGAAAATTTAATATGATATTCAACTAAATGTTTACATTGTTTCTGTTAATTTGACTCGCAATATTCAAGCAATTTTATTATTCTACCATAAAGTTAAACATAACATTTAGCAATCTATCTCTTGTTATCAGCGAACAATATCCTATTATTCATGAGGCGGGCGTATAAAGTTGAATAGTGAAGATATAGCGGTTAGAAAAGGTCAAAAAAGCAAAGTTTTAAATGGAGCGAACATGAAAATACCATCACCGGACATTGACGCATAGCAAACTCTGTAAAGACGCAAGGAATTTTCGCTGAAGGATCGCATGGAAAATTCACGAGGATAGCGAAACGCGTAGGATATATGAAAGCACCTTGGTGCTAGCGTTATCATCCGTCTCCTTTGACTATATATAGAACGAGTCCTGCGCACGGATGAGCTTTGTGCAATCGACAAACGCAAATCCTTTATAAATTGTTCTGCTTTGCGCTGCTCGTTGGTCCTCCAACGCTGTCGGACTTGATCTTAACTAATCTAAGCAATTGGGTTAAACGAGATGCGCACGAGGTCTTAGAGCCTTTTCAGTCCTTGCTTACAATCCTCACAATCGGAATCAACATCTTGTGTACCATTGCACGTATGCGTGCCATCGACTTGCACATATACGCATTGTGAAAGTGTGTGCGAATGTCTCGAGTACATAAAATCCAAGGTCTTAAGACGTGCGACGCACGAGTGGATCAGCGTTAGTTGTGTGGGCGGCACACGCCTCACAATGGACGCAATCAATTAATTTGCAGACTGAGTTTGAGTTTGGTCTCCCTTAAAACCGCTAAAAGCTGTTTGCGTTGTTTGCTTGTACTATTGGTTGTTTACACAATTTTGGGACAACGCTAAAATGTACAGTCAATTGTTTAGTCCTTTGATAATCACAAGGCTCTCCCATCATTTATTTGAAATTAGTTTTACGAATTTGTATAATTATTTTAATACGCTCTTGCTAACACATTCCACCATGCGAACCAATGAACATTGATTAATATGCTAATATAGTTGCAGCGCAAATAATTAACAGACACACTAAGTCAACGTGGCGCACTAATTGCTATTAAATAATCAATAAATTAGACATGGAGTGGATTATCGATTAGAACGCGCATTAATTTGCTAATTCAACGACATCCGCGTGCGGAGCTCTTCGCTTAATGCTTTATAAAAACATGTTTGACGCCATTGGAATTCAATCCGGAATGTAAATGTGCCAGCTTTTCACGGATATAAATTGTACACGCGCACAGCCGCGGAAAGGAAAAAAAGGATCCCAAATTAGTTAATGTTCTGCTAATGCTCATTACCATGACCGTCGTCGAAAATACCACTGCGCGACAACTGACAATGCGACAAAGCAATTAACAATGAGATTGGCTGCGGTTCGTGGCGCACAAGATTATTGAATATATTTGCATGCATAATTAACATTCTTCCGCGGATTTTCGCGTTCGTGGATTAATAATTGTCTGAATACATCTTTCGTACTGACTTTTTCGGAGTAATTTTCTCATTAAAAATATATGAGCCTCATCAGATTGCAGCTGAAGTGAAACTTAAATTAGGTCAAATTATTACGATACTATGAATGTGAAAATTAGTGAATTTTAGGATTCAATCTTATACGCTTTACACATTTATTCAAAGCCTGTACTTTTTATTGGCTGAAAGTGAAAACTGCAAAGCTTTGCATAATACAAATTCATATTATGATGGCGTATTATCAGAGCGAATGAGATAAAAGGGTACGTTGGTAATGACTACCATTTTGCTTTTCTTTTATGTTCGTCTTCACTTCCTTCTGCCAAATGCGTGGGCACAGACTTTGACGACCTTTTACTTTTCTTTGTACGACGTGAACCACTAAGCTGACGTTTGGCATGTTCATTCCCCGAGTTGCCGGCGAGAATGTTTACAAGGGATTTTATCCCTGTGATAGACAATGAAATGGAACGAGGTTAATGTGCGCTCATTAGGCGCTAACCGAAAATGATTAGGTTACGAAATGAACACTGGCTTTGATGATTATCTATTTTCCTGTGTTATGAGCACAAAGTGTGAAACATGTTGTTGATATTACTAAATAACATAATTTACTCGATTGAGCTGCAAATTCAATTATTACAATTGCTGGTAATACAGATATTAATTTTTGATATTTTGGGATGGTCGTAATGTTACTTAATATCATTGAATACGTTACCGTTGTAATGAAGGGTGAATTTGCAATAACTAATTGAGTTATGTTGTGAGCTCAACGCAAAAAGCAGCTCCTGGTTCTTGCGCTTAATTTTGGATTTACTATGTTTGCATATTAGGTATATAACAGGATTTTCATATTAACCGAAGAATTAGGAGGAAAATTGGAAATTTTCTATTCGCTTACGGCAAACGCGCGCATAGTTAAAATGTCGCAACAGTATGAAAACCGTACTGAGACGTATTTCTGCCCGATGCCGATGACTATTAATTTGACTTAATTGACATGTTTAGGGAGCAATATTTCGGATCATAAACGGATTAATTCCGGGCGAATTAATATCGCTGGATTTTGCTTGGTAGACTAATGCACGCCGCTGCTAACGCGTATTCCCATAGCGCCAATGTGTACTTGCGAGGATTAAGACTTTGATTTCATGTTTGCCTTGCATATGTAAGATGAAATCTTAACTTGAAATTTCGCTATATTATGTTTTGATTAAAATTCAGTATGGTTATTCTCAAATATCCCAAAAGCCAGTCTATAGACATTTAGCAATATTGCTTGGAATTTATAGAAAGTGAGATTACGGTGCGCACTCGAAACCTAGAAAGCGAATTAGTTCCTTCTGATCATGATCATCAGGATGATCAACACGCGAAGCAATAAATAGTTTTAAGGGTTCGTCCAGACGAGGGGCGCCAACGCAATCGTAACGTCCGATAGATAGGATCCGGCCACCCTGCAAGCCGGATTTAATTACATCGCTAGCGAAATTGCTTGTTGACTACAAACGCACTCACCGAGAAAGCGAGCAATGCGTTAACGTTTAATGCAATTTAATGCTATTCGATTACATTAGTTTCTGCGATTTCGCGCGGTTTTCACCACTTCGTTCCGGCCAGCAGACGCGATTTCTGCGAACGCGAGGCAATTTCGGCGCTAATGGGATTCACTCGACGAGCTGTAGGCTTTCCCCCATTTATTATAAATGCGCACTTTAATTAACGATGAGTACTTAATTGGCAAATTATTTAATTATCGTGCCGTTCATCAACAGTAAACTATTTATTGCGTTGATATATTTGAAATTTCTACAAAATGCGACGCATTAATTGAAAACAAATAAAAACCATTTCAATATATGTCAATCAATAGTAAATTAATACTTATATTCTACGTTTTAGTAGAACCACTTATTTCACGATCATCATACATTCATGCATACAGGATTTATTATCAATTTCCGGGGAAAACTATGTGGATTTATTTGTAGTTTTTCCGGGAACGAAATCTTGTGTTTTTTCTGTGTTCACATAAAACACAAACTTTTGCCGTGTAGGCGAAATGTATTGACTCTGACTTTATGATAGTTTATGGATTATATCCAGTTGTTATCCGCTGTTACGATGACACTGAACGACCAGTGCTGAATATGAAAATCAAGACGTAAAAACGAGCATAAGAAAATCCCGAGCAAATTGGGCGCCGATCGTAAAATCTGTAGGAATTTTACGTTATGAAATTCGTATGACATCACCTCGTATAACGGCCCAACGCTAAAAACGGGAAGTTTAGAAAAACTCAAATTGCTGAAAATCTCAAAAAGTTTTACAGTTTGCTTATTCTTAGATAAAGTACACAATTTACACATAGTTGGAAAAAAGTTGGAAATTTTAAATCGATAGCGATCTTTGAAATTTTTATGATTTTCTCATTCCCTGATGATAAAGAGAAAACTTGCTTGCTCATTTCAGACTGTTTGTTAAAAACCTCATTTCGGCGAAAATATTTTTGAAATGGTTGATTTATGTGTTGCGAATATAACTCCGAGAAAAAGTTTAAACGAAATGAAGGTACTAGAGACGTGTTGAGAAAGCTCAACATCAGGGTAGCGAAGACGCAAAAAAAGGACAGCAAGGCATTTTCTGTGGCCTTAAGGCCTTGCTGCATTGCAGTTAGTTTGTTTCCACTTATCCCCGTCAGGATATTGCACTTGCTACACTCAATATTCCAGTAGCGCGACAAGGAGACTCGCAAGAAAATTGCCAGGAAGTATGCGCATTCCTCGCGGCAATGAAACAAATGAAAAATTGTACGCCATTGTTGTTCAGTTGTCACATTTTCGCAATGCGCCATGTTCTCATATTCTATTATTACCATTTCCATTCTGCATATTACAGAACTACTCGTACTTGTTGATTATTGTACTTTCACAATGCACAATGAAAATTTCAAGAAACTGACGCACTTTAATAATATAAATTAGAACAGGACTGATTGAAAAGCATTTGATGAAAATGCTTCACTTTCAAGAATTACTTATCCGATTGGAAACATTCAGAGCATGCTCTGATTGCTAGGACCCTTACGCTTTAATTCATTATCATCCAAAGGAACAAAAGTTAAAAAGCATCTCCTCTTAGAATTTGTATTATTTCAACACAACTGCCGGCTGAAGTCCTGCTCCTTAGAATACCCCAAGGCTATTTTGCAAACTCGTGTTCAACACTCGAATGCCATCTGAAGATGCGCATTGTTAATTTGCATTCATGCCGATGGCGTATTTTAATTCGTCACAATAGATGATTGCGAGTTCTTAAGTGTAATAATGGATAGAGACGAGCCATTTTGCGACTGTACAGTTTCACGTCCTTGTTGTTTATCCTGTTGTTTATCATTAGTAATGTACGCGTTTTACTTATTAGTTTCACAACATTATCTCCGTAGCCTATTAAAAATTAACTAATTAAACACTTCGCTGTTTGTAAAGAGCTTATGTCTTCTTCGTAATTAAATAATCCCTCTTAAGTAATGCATAATTTAAAATTTAAATTACATGAATACGATTATAATGATTTTATAGCATTAGCCATTTGAACGAAGAAAATCCTGAAAGAGTGACAAGAAATATTTTGAAATTCAATTATTTTTGAATAATAATTCACAGTGATTGGCTCATTTCGTTGCAAAAACATATATCATTTTTGACGTTTGTAATTAATTACAACAGGCTGCTTCTTCGGGAAGAAATGAAATGCGGGGAGCTGACTGAACCAATTCTCCAATTGTCTATAGCTTTACAAAGGCGAATTAGACGGTTGTTTCCGCGTTGGCAACGCAGAAAAATCGTCTGCTAATAACTCGACTTCATTAATCATCTCTTCCAAGCAAGGAAGCGAGCAAAGCAATGCGACTGAGAATTGAAAAATTACTGTGTTCAGTTGCCGGAAATTCATTTAATAAGTAGCTCAATAAATGGAATTTGGAATTTCTTGAGCGAAAAAACACATTAACGTTAAAGTTGCCGAATATTTATGAACGTCTGATTAATATCAGTTGAGAAAAATTTACATTTTTATTCAATGCTTTCCGCGCAGAAACAAAAGGATAATTTAGAACGCGTTTATGGGTTTGCAAATTTATAATGAAAGTTATGAAGTTAGTTAACAGCCAACTTTTTAGGTCAGGTGGTATAAAATGCATACATTTTATACCATTATCATTTACATTTCGCGAATAAAAAGAAACACATTGCAGTGGTGGCTGTACTTTTTCCGAAAATGAGAAATGAATGCATCCGCATGCGTATGGTGCATTAATGTGCACTTTTATGCACTTGCATCAGCAAAATGGGTAATTTAATAATGAATTATTCATTTTGAGTAAACAACGCCAGCAGACATATAACAATAGAACGTATAATAACTAGTCTAAGGACTTTTGAATAATGATCGTAATTGTTTCAAAAAGAAACGAACAAAACAATTACAAAAACTATTATAGCAGAGAAATGAGCAATTTGCAGATACTACATCTGGAAAACGCAACGAGCATATTATTCCACATTGGAAAATTAACGATTTGTGAAGCGCATGCTTGAATGAACTTGTTGGTTGAGGGCAAATGCGAATTTCTGGCGATTCTGCGAGAGACAAGTTCGTTCTGCAGTCGCGATAAAATAAATTGAGTTTTATTGCTTATAATCCGCGAAATGAATGAAGTCATGAAATCGAATTAGTGCCGAAATTGCGTCCTCTCAACTGTGTCGTAACTTACGATTTGCACCGTGCATCGCTTTGGTGTGCGATGTTCAATAACTGTTTGATTTGTTACCTACAATCATTGTGTTATTGGATCATTATAAATGTAATTGAAATGTGATTTCGTAGTCCAGTTTTATTATTTGCCGGCGGTAAAATAAAATCAGGAATTATTTGTTTACGATGCTGAAATGGTTGCTGTTTATTTAAATTGAATATATTTTTCCACTTTGTTTTGATATTGTGGTAGCTAATGGGAAGCAGCACACTAATAAATTAATTTTCAATTGAATATTTAATATTCATTTATGATTTTATAATTCATTATTATTCAGTAGTTTATAAATTTAATTTCATATTTGCAGATGCATTACATTTAAAAGGTACATGCACCATTAATTTGTTTTTCTGCAATTTACGTAGCTAGAATATTTTTATTCTTTTATCCAATGTCTTTTTACCCCAAACTTCATGCAATAGTTTGGAACTATTTCACATATGCTGATGAACCCCCAAAAAGCCGGGAAACCTGAAAGAAAAACTGGGTTACCCTATGCATACAACCAAAAATACCCAAGTGAAAATAACCGCCGCCACCACCGTAGCAGCGTCGTTGTTTGCGGCAAATGGGGAAACAGCGCTCGGTCAGACTTAGCGCGAGTCAGGTTTACTTGTGGTTGCAGCCGCCACCGTCTGGCTAATGACCTATTACGTTCAAATATGTTGGCCGACGATGGTTTGCCTCACGCCAAACATCGCAAAGGGGCTCTGGGAATGTTTGCTTCAAACGGTGCAATTCCCACAGCCACCGGCGCATGAGTAACGAAGGGTTAAAACTTTTTTGAAGCTGTACGCGCAACGTCATTACACGGTCGTCAGGCGCGCTCTTTTCGTGCATGGATTAGCGACGCATTGACACACTGAAAATCGCACAAATAGTTGTCCTGGACGAGCGACAATAAAAACACACAGTTGCCATCAGCTGTGCGAAATTGCCACGAATTCAGACGCAATAAAACAACATGTAACTACCGCGCAAGCTTGCAGTTCCTCAGCATGGCTTTTAATTGGTTTATTTCGTTGCGCTCCGACTGCCATGAACGTTATCAGTACTTTTTAATCTTCCGCTAGGAATGCTTTTTTCCTCCTGGCCAGTCGTTCCAATGATGCAGTTGCAACTGACATTTGCGTTACGTCGCTGAAAACTAATTCCGCGCACGAGAATTCACAAAACTCGCGCGTTTTACACGTTTTTCTATTGGCTTCTTAATCGAATTTCCAGCAACACTGGAAGTTTACCTAATTCCAATAAAACGCAAATTAAATTTAGATAAAAGCAAGCGGAGGAGAACAAGGGAGGTGTAAAAAGTTTCTGAAGCAATTTCAAGCGTATTACAAACATGCAAACAAATATTTAATTAATTGTTTTCTACTTTTACAGTAACCAAATTCATCCGTATTGGTATCGCCGATAAGAATGATAACCCACCGTACTTCGATAAGGCGTTATACGAGGCGGAGGTGGACGAGAATGAAGATATCCAACATACCGTCCTTACTGTCACCGCCAAAGATCACGATGAGTGTAAGTACTTGGAACTTTATTGAGTATTAATCGTATTACTACTTCCCTTCTCTAATGGTTCTTTCGTAATAATATTATCGCACACGTGTGCTTATAATGGGGTTCTTCTGATATAAGTATGATTTTCATGCGGAATCGAGTTGCAAATACCCGGAAAAGGTGCTAACACTTAATTTTCTCGAGGACACTCGATAATATTCGACTGTCTGCTGTAGTATCTTCCCTCTTGTGTCTTTGTTCTCGACTGCTTTTGGCCGGACTTGAGCCATTGTGCAATTTCTGGCGACTCGCGCTCCTTTCGATTCGGGAGAGCGCGTTGATCGAAACCTGGAATCCGATTTGCTCGGGATGCCACACCACTGCGTTGAGCATGGAGGAGGGAAATCATATTATACTTTCGCGATCGGCTTGCAGTGATATACAATTTATGAACGTCGAAACGGGTGCTTTAAATCAATACTCTAATAATGTGCCCGTCGGTTTTATGGACGCGCCTCCCACACACAATACTCGTCTAAGGGATGAACCACGACTAGAGCAGCCAGCATAAAAGCAATGTCCAGCTGCGGTCGTAATTTCTATTTGAAAGCAATGGTCCAACTATGTCTTCCTTCTGGAAAATTTCAAGAAAATATCCAGTTTGCAGTACGCGCGGATAGCGAGCAACCTCCTTTGGGAAAATAATTGAAAATCTTCGTTTTCTTCGCATTGCGTGTATTAGCAGTACACTGAATAGCATAACACCATATATATTTTCTAGTAATGTTCCTGGATGCAATTCTTATTGCTCTTTGACCAAAAAACCTCTATGGGGTGGTAGTAGACATTCTGCAAACCTTTGCAATTGATTCAACAGCATTGCAGCACAAACGCATGCCGGTCGTAAAACATAGTAACAAGCACACTTCATCTTCGCGCTAGCATCGAAAGAAAGACATAAAATACCCCTGCGGCCATTTGCGGAGTGGAATCCGGCCCTCTGACTTTCAATGCATGTATGGGTTAACCAAGCAAAACTGCTACTTGGTCCAACCCGACCTTTTACCTTTTAATGCGCTATAATATAACGATCCACTTTACGTGCGCGTACCTTATTTACTACTTGTTTGGCTCGCCAAACGTGAAAAGGCTGCTGCGCGTTTCCTCGTCTTTGTTGAGTATGGGAATGAATTATAATGTCCGCCCCTGGGTGCTCTTTGCGCCTTGCGCGCGAAATCTCAGTCGGAAAATGGCCAAATTAGCAGCATCCGCCACAAACAAACGCGAATTGGGTTTTCATGTCACCTCGTTTTTTCTTTGCTCTTGGCTTTCCATAACAATATATGCGAACGCGTGAAACGAGGACACGGCGAGCGTAAATGACATTGTCATCATGTTTATGTTCTTGTTTACTACATGATCATTGCTCCATTTTCATACAAACTCTCTGTGCGTTCGGTGCAATTCGTAGGAGATGCTTGCGAAACACTTTCCTTGTTATTTACAAGTTGCTAGTGGTCGTAGTTATCTTTTGGTTTCCTTCATTTTCGCAGTTGCTTTTGTTGTTGATGCAAGCACCTAAAATAGCAAAGTGTGTCAGGCACTTTTGTAATCCTTAAAAATTGCATTTGCGAATAGTGTTTACCCGTTTTGGGGTAGATGAATTGTCTTATCCGCAGACTTAAGTGGCGCATCGTCCGCGATTTGTTAACAAATGAGTACTGCGGTGAAGGTTAAACAAGGGTGATTTATTAGTAAACTTGTACGCGCCTGGCGGTCGTCCACAAAATGAGTTTCACTTGTAGTTCATAACTGACATATTGTCAACATTAATTTTCAACTATGCGCACGCTGCGTTCTAATGCTAAGTGATGATGAGCAAAGCGTCTGCACTCGCGTGTCGCTTCCAATAATATTTCCCTTGTTATTACCTTGAACCATCGTCGGTGACAACAGCACCCACGCGTTTGCGCTACGTAAATGGATGTGGTTTGAAATTGAGGCGGCGATGCACCGCAACTCAGTTACTTCGAACAGTTTTCTGCAGCACTCCACATTTTCATTACGCTGGATGAACATGCACTCCACATTCAATTCCGCGCAATTTCAATTGCATTCTGTATATTAAATTTACAGGAAGCCAGCTTCGGCGAATTCAATTCGCATGATAGTTTTCGTCGCTTTTCGTTGAGTTCTCAGTAAGTAAAAAGTCTTCACCACTCAGCCATCAAATGAATTCCACTTATTCGATTCAATAACATTTGCCATCTGTAAAAGTATCGTATCAATCACAATTGGCATCGTCAGGCCGCAACTAAACGTATGTTTTCACATTGCTTGGCTATGTTTTGTTCCGAGCATGTTCGTTCTTTGGGGATTTACTCTAATCCCTCGTCAGTCAAACAGAATCAGCTCCAAGTTGTGGCGGCGGCAGCAGCGGCTCTCGCAGGAATTAATAAGCGTTCAGGTTGCGTTTTCCATCAAATTTTCGTGCGCACGGGGTGTGAAAATCAATATGATTGATTTCTCTTTGTCTAATCAGTAATTATTCACCCTCTGTTTATCTTGTTGGAGATATTTTCATTTAATCAAATCTTGCATTTCGAAACCCCACTTTAACAAATCCAGAGAGTTCAGAGCGAATTTACGCAGGACTTATTCAAGTATCATATTTCATAAAAATAACGCCCCGTTTTAATTCATCTGCACAGTTAACGAACAATGAAGAATTAAAAATAAACATTACAGATCTGCGACAGACCTTTGTGCAGGATTAAAAAGTAATACACTTGAAAAAATTTCCGCTCATGGATTACGTGCAATTTGAAACTCTTCATTACGCCCTAATATTTGCGAAATGGTCGTCATCTCTTTATTTTAGAAAAAATAATGAGTTCGTTACAATTCATATTGCTTGTCGGCCGCCGCCGCCTCTCTCACGGTTATTGCATGCAACGCCCGAGCATTGGAGGCGGTTGCTCGTCAGTTACTGTGTGTTTTGTCAGCGTGCGCGCAAACGTTTAATTGCTTGGAAAACGGGGCAACTCAGCACAACCGATTCATCGCATTGTCTTTCCCCATTAACGCTCGCTGCCACTGTCGTTCGGGCAGCTTCCACTCCGGGTTTTGTTAATTATTTATATCAATGAAGCGTAAAGATATCTATGCAGGCATATCAAAACGAACGCGCGAATTATTTTCACCATACCTCATGCTCACTCAGCGGTGAAAAACAATTTCTAAACAACTCGAGGTACGAGGAAAACAATTATTTAGATTCGTGGAAATATGTGCATAGGCACGTTTTCACGAATTCATTACGTTCTTGGAATTCCACGCTCCGCACTGATCATTGAAAGTCAGTCTGCATTCTCCAAAAAAAAGTTGGGAACGCACGCAAGTCTTCTCAACCAATTTGCAAGCAGCGCAATGCCGAACGTAAATTTATTGGAGAACTTTTGTTGTGATTTTTCTTGCGCTCTTTTTCGAGTCCTTCGCGTGACTGCACATGGAGTTGGAATACTATTAGCAGTCGCACCGGCACATGACTGAAATCGCGAATAGGTGTTGTTTGCTGCGAGTTCGGCGAGCATTTTCCGCATGTGCGCGTTTTCCTAAACACCACCTTCCAACTGTGAAAAGGCGCATTTAAAACGTGCGAGCCTACGGGAAATTTCGTTTTCATGCGGTGTTCCTCTGCTTGCGGTGATTTGCTATTGAACAAATAGCGCGCATCAGCATTCGCGTTGTGTTTGTCAGGTAGTTTACTCACGCACGAGCCATACTGAAATGCAAATATAACTCGAAATTTAATGACAAACAATCAATGACGTATACGATACCAGAGCATTTTCACATACGGAAATCACATACGGAAATTCCGACAAGTCTCCAAATATTGCAGCTTGTATTTTGATGCAGTCCAGTTAAGCGGAGTCAGGTTGCATTTATTTGCAAACACAGTCTTGCAATTAACAGCAGTTTTGTTCTTGTGTCCCTTGAGGGATTTGCGTTGCGCTCTGGCAGCACGAAGCACAATACCGAACAAACGAAGCATTACGTTGAATACAATCCTTAGCTTTCTCCAGTTATATAGTGAAAACGACTTCGGAAGTGGCCTTCCACCTGAAGTTGTTAGTAGTTCGCGTAGTAAGTTTATCCAGCTAAAAGCTGCATAATACTCGGTCGTAGTGTGTCGGGTGTGAAGGGAGTTTGAATGCATCATACTATCATTCTGTAAATAACCTGATACAATGCGTTAGTGCTTGCACATGAACAGTTATAATGCAAAATGCATATGCGCGTTCCTCCCCATTATTATTTCGCAGCCCGATGGTGCGGCACATGGTAATTGGAAATTCAAAACACAATCCGCGAATGCACTCATTGCACGATGGTATGTTGTTATCTGGTGAGCTGATCACAATTGCAGCGTGAGCGACTCATCTCCATATTTCTTTCATATAACATCCCATTACAGTGTGCTGCGATATTTAGGTGAATCGCTGGTACTATCGTTCCGCACGCTGCTGTAGTGGACGCTTTGAATTCGAAATTCGTGCTGGGAGCATCGTGAGCCTTCATAATACGACTAACCGTATCATGAAATGTGGCACAAACCACAACGGGCTGGTGGATCACTTCCATCCTGCACTGGAGGCACACACAGGCGCAATCATCGCGCCCCAAGAAGGTCTTACCCCTTTTGCGCACGACGCAACCCTCCTTTATTTTGATAGTGTTGAGCGACATACATTATTCAAGACAATCAGTCCGACGACGTTGTACGCCGTCTTTTATCACGACAAATCTCGGCACTAGTGGCACGAGCTTGATTTGTAGTAGCTCGCCAGAGCACTTCCCCGTTTCCTACTTTTAGAACCCGTTTAAAGCTGCCCTACTCTGCAAAGGGAACTCGGACTATTTTGACCTCAATCACTATCAAGCAAAATTGCAAATTAATATTACTTATGACATCCTATCAATGTTACCAGGAATATAGCTGAGGGGTATTGCGGTTTTGCTCATTTATTGTGAAATATGTGTAATAATAACCTTACGCTGCATGTTAGTAAATCGCGAATTATATCATTGAAATTTATGCGCGTTTTGCTGGAAAACGTAAAAACTTTTCTGGGAAAAGATGTGAGCAAACAGTGAGTGCGTGGTTGGTGTACAGGTAACGTGTGGACGAATAAATCGTCGTCTTGTCCGCTCAGTGGCGGCTTGCACATAAATTTCATTCGCTCCAAATGCAATGAATTTAACTGCAATATTGCAACAACACAATACCCGCCGCCGGGTAAACCCCATAGCCGCTGAGCACAACAACTAAACGCAAGGCTTTAAGCCCGGGTGCATTCTGTAATTCCCATTTTCACTCGGATGGGAAGATGGTCGTCTTGAATCCCAGGGCAGCATGTGCATTCATTCACTGTGCAGTATTTTAATGGTGGTTGCAATATACTTGCCACCCTGGAGTATTTTTACTTCAATATCGAGTAACCTCAGGCCAATTAATTTTCTTTTACTTTACACTCCATGCCAACGATCAGCTTTGATGATTGCAAAAAGCAGGATAATAAAACAGTCAACGCTATCGATCGTCCTGTTATATCGTATTGATAATTTAGTCCTTCTTTCAGCATCAGCATCAGCAATGTTTTTATACAACCCTAATGTTTCTCTTCTTTTTGTTGCAGCCTCTCGTATTCGATACGAGATCACAAGCGGTAACATAGGGGGTGCGTTCGCAGTTAAGAATATGACGGGTGCCATCTACGTTGCCGGCGCGTTGGATTACGAGACACGAAAACGGGTAAGCAACGTCTTTTATATTCTTCCTTCAGGCGCTTCGCGTCCATGAGTTTGTTTTTTCATTGTGTATACATCCAGGGCACACGAATATTATTAGTTTATGTGCGCTCCTTACGCGCTCGTACATTTACATCCCATTTGGTATGCTTTTACTTTTCCACAATTTGAACGTCAATCATCATCAGCCGGCATGTTTCAGAACATGCCCCGTTTTTTGGCATTGACGTGTTTATCGACACGCTCCTTCCATCCAGAATTTATTATAAAATGCAATTTTTCTTGTTTCCCTCTGCGAACGCATACATATCTAAACGCAATGCTGCTACCTCAATGACAACAACTGAATTTAATGGAACAACAACGAAAACAACATCCCAACCTTTCAACACGGGAATGGAATGTTTTCGAATGTGGTTCCACAACAACAACAGTATGAGTTGCGGCTAGCTGCTTCGGATAACCTTAAGGAAAACTACACCACAGTCGTGATACACGTAAAGGACGTCAACGACAATCCACCCGTCTTCGAGCGGCCGACGTACCGCACACAGATCACTGAGGAGGACGACCGGAATCTACCGAAACGAGTTTTACAGGCGGGTGGTCCTTGTATTCCTGATTTAGAGCGTTGCGTTTTGTTTGATTTTTTGCGTACTACTTATCATTATTATTTTCTCTTTAGGAGTAGCCGTATTTGGTAGGAAACGTATTATTGAATTGATTTCATTTACATTTATGTTTGATGTAGTTATTTGACGATTTAGTAGCTTGCTTTCTTTTCGTTTGTTTTTGGTTTGGTTTTATGCACGTTCGATGGTGTGATTTGGCATGGTTTGCCTTCGTTAATTGCTGGATGTGCGATTCGTGGGCGGCTCGATCCTTCGTTCCGGTTAGTTTGAGCTCATCCTTGTGGCGTCGGACAGCCTCAACGAGAACTACACGAAAGTGCGCATTCATGTCAAAGACGTCAACGATCACCCACCGGTGTTCAACGAATCGCTGTACGAAGCAAACATTGACGAGGAGCTCATTGGAGCGTATCCACTCAGTCTTATGCAGGTCAGGATAATGATTTATTTCGTTCAGTTTTTGTTTGTCCGTTATACGCCAATGCAGGAACCGATCAGATATGTACCGAAACAATACGTATGCAAATCAAGATGCACAAAACATTCGTAGCCCAATGGGACGTCGGTTGCAGCATTAATAATGAACGATGAAAATTAAACGCGAGTCGATTTTAATCATGTGCGTTATGTTTGGTTACGCGATATCCATTAACTCACATAGTCGGATTTTTTTTCTTTATGCCATCATGCGTTATCTACATTATCGATTAATAAGCGGAGCGCGCACATGCCATCAAACCTATCAATCAGCAGCACATATACAGTACGCGTCATACGTCCACATCCCGAAGGATTTCACTTGAGTATTTATTTACGAATTCGCCGGCATGGAGCGTGGCGTTATTTTAGCGAATTGCGAACCATGGTTATATGTATTTTACATTAAAATTGTCCTTTGGCAACCGATTCTTATATGAATCACTGGATGGCAGATTGCGGGAGAATTGCCGAACAATGCAAGCATGAAATATAACAAGGCGACGAACACGCAGAATACAATTTGCATTTGATATTCGCATGCGTATAATGTTTTTTTGAGGGGGGCCACCCCCTTCGCGTTGCGTGAAATTTTCGCAGGCATCTTTGTGAACATGTGTATTTTATGACGGCGGTGCGATGGAGGTTTTCCGAGCTGCGCAACAATACGCAGCGGGTTATATTTGCCTCAAAATGTACGGTATCAAAAAAGCCTTGCGGGGACGTTGAGTATTCTGACAAATATCTAGCTCTCAAAGCATATAATTTATGCATACGGGTACATCATACCCGGCCGGCCTTTAAAATGTTATCTGGAGTGACAGCGACAGTGCGCAGCACATTATAAAATATTTTGTCAAATCTCAGTTTTATGTTTTTGAACGCAACAACAGCATTATTATATTCGCATGTTGAGTAGCAATAAAATTTTTAGCGTTCAATTTGAGAAACAGCAAATTGGTTAATTATTAATTAAAAGCACCGGGCTGCATACAAAACGCGTGACTATTAGTCTGAAGTAAGCTTAGGTTTGTACATGCATATTGTTTTGCATCTGCAAACAAATGCACGCGCGCGATATGAGAATACATTTGCAATAATTGAAAACAACGCGCACACTTGCTATTTTGTTCGTTGGTGGCGTACACACAATGAAGTTTCCGGGGTGGTTGGCTGCATATGCTTGGTGTGCAGATCGACTGAAAACTTCATCCCCGTCGACGACGTCCGCAAAACGCGATGGAAACTAACTATTGCACAAGCCGGCGAATAATAGAAGTAACCAGTTTATTCCGCGGATGAGCGCGGCGAAATTAATACGTAATTCTATTTAAATGTACAATATTAGTAGACTCGCTTCAACAATGCGCTTTACGGGGTCTTGAAGGCGTATTCATTAGTTGAGTTTCAGTTGAATATTAAATAAATTCGCGCGCGCGCATTTTCGGTATTATTGATTCAGCGCAAACAAGAAGCTCAACGTCAATTTGTATTAAGCGAAAGGAAATGCGATGCTCTAATAAATTACAGTTTTGAAATTGTAAATCACGGCGATGGCGTTGATCGGAAAAATTCCCCATTGGGGAAATGCCATTAGGGGCTAGCGGAGCGGCGCACACAATACTCTCGTAAAATCAGAGCTCACAATAACACTTTACGTCGTCCAACATATTGATTAAACGCGAATGCATTGATATACCCGACGCTATTGAATGCACGAGGACACATTAAAGTTGCAAATATAAATTATAGCGTTCGGTCGTTGTTTTCACGCGTGGTTTTTCGCGCTGTTGCCGGGGAGCATTAAATCTTGCCTTGTTTACTTCGCTTCTTTCGTAAATAACAAGCGCGCTCGCGGCACCAAGGGCAAAAACCAATACTGCTTGCTCAAACTTATAACGGCGACTTGCACCACAGAACAGGATGCTACAACGATGCTCGCGCAAAGTTAACTTTAATGAAGTAAATTGATATTTACTTCAGTGCAGCCTGAGGAGCCATTAAAGTATTGAGATTAAAAGTAATGAGACTGCAGGCGCACGAATTATGCACTTTTTATTTGAATTACGTGCTATTTCCGCATGATAAAGTTAATTAATTTTAAATGCCTCCTAAGCAACTTTGTTTGTTAAACAACTAGCGTTTACTCTTCTTCGGTACAAATAATATCCTATATTGAGATATTATGTGTTCATTTTCAAAGAATTACTTTTCTTTATTTTTAAATATAGCATTTAGTAAGTTATTCAAAACTTGGCACTAAACTACTTTACGAAAGCCAGCAAGGATTAGTCTCAATCGGGAAAGTGCATAATTTAAGAATCACATCCTTGAAGCCAGTAAGCGAGAGCAGAAATTTGCTGCGGTTAGAGGAGCAACACAATGGCTTAGAGTTTTAATTGACTTTGGTTATTTAATAATTCATTGACTTCTGCTGTACAACTCACAAAGCAAGCCGCTAGTACAACAGAGCGTTTGGCAATAAACCGCCTTTAGAACGTTGCGTGTGCTTTTTGTTTGCCAGCGTGGGAAATATTTGAAAAATGGCACATTGAATGACCATGTGCAATATAGCAAGCAATATTAACTTTTATCATGTTGCGAATTCGTTTTCAATTCAATCGTTGTCCTGTGTGTAACACGTCCATATCAAATTCGCGAATTGATGCGTGTTGCTCCTGCTGCATGTGAAGTTGCAAGCAAATTTGGCAATGCCAATTTCACTAGTTCGCATGCCGCCAGCCTTTTCCGACACTTGTACTCTTTGTGCCACCACCGGTGGCCACGTAGCAAATAACGTATTTCAATATATTTTCCGCCAATATGTGTGCCTCGCTGCCGCCGCCAATGCGGAGAAAGAGCAATATCGTTCAGCATAGTGCTGTTAAGATACAGTCACAAATGGCGGCAAGATGCTGCTGCCGTGCGGCGGTGAATGCAACAGCCCGAAAAACGTTCTATTCGGTTGCGTTTCATTGAGCGTTGAATACAAATAGGTGTCAATGCGTTTTGCTTTGCTGCAAGGCGAGAGTATGCCGTTCGAGCACATAAATAACAACCCTTGCTACAAAGCAATCCAATTTTCATATCAACTATTTGAACTCCATTTTGCACCGCAACGTTATTTGATTTTACCATTTCAATTCGGCGCCATAATAGTTTTGAGCTACGTGGTTGCAGTTCGTGGAGGCTTTGCATTGCAATAATAATGAATTCAGCATGTTTAAATTAATTAACACTTGTACGTAATGCAAAGCGAATTTGTATGCATTCTATTAAATTACATTCGTAAAACTTTGAGCAAGCGGAATAAATACAACGGTAGCTACTAACAACATGATCATTATAAAGTTGTGGACAAAATGTATTACATCGTAGTGCGCTTGAAAACTTTACGCAGTATTTGCAGTTAAATTAATATTTTCGGCAAGTATTATTTTATTATGGTATGCCGGAATCTCTGCTTTCTATGCGCCCAAAGTAAAAACACAACAAAATGTACCAAAAAGGAAAATCCTCCATGACTTTCCGGCTAAGTATGGTGTGAGACATTTTATAGCAAGTTTCTTGAAGCATTTTCGTATAAATAAACGGACTGCGAGTGGTTTTCTTTGCGCACTCTTTGGGAGCGTCAACGAAAATGGAAGGATAATAGATATTTAGATAACCCAATACCTTCGAGGCAACAGTATTCAGGCCACGAACACCGAAACGAGTGAGTTTTCTTTACATTTTGCCCGGCTGACTTGAAAATATCGTGGAATGAATAAGATTGAAAAAGAGAGCTGAATGCTGAAGGGCACAACAACGTCCATTATTACAACTTTCAAGTTTTGAAGCACAAACTCTCAAAGTAAGCCAATTTCGCATATCTAAATGGAAATTAATTTTTATTGACTCAACCACGTATTGAGATAACGCGCCTGATGATGATGGATTTGCAAAATGCGCCAACTTTGAAGAACGCTGCTTATACGCTTCAGCTTTTTTTAATACTCTTCAATTGATTGTTTTCTTTCGTTTAGAATTTCGCGTGGTCGTGTGCGCATCATATTGTTTGAAATACGGTGTGCGAAAATGCGATTAAATTTTAATTGGAAAATTCCAACGGCTTATATTGGCACACTATGAAAAGTATGTTGTTGATGCCGGTGTGGCTGGTTACACAATGCCATACTGCACATCATATATTAAATTTTCCATTTTCAAATGAATGAGCGTGCACCTTTCGTAATGATAATTCGTGCACCAATCGCCATGCAAATGCAAATTAATTTACGCCCGGTAGATGCGCGTCACGCGTAAATACTACTAATTAATACGTGCAAGCCGCCTCTACCGCCACCGTATAAATATCGTTTACGTTGTATTTGCTATAATGAGCATTGAAATGCGATCGGAGTGCAGTTCGCTGGAAGCGTGATTTTGTTCTCATTGAGTTACTATCGTCCTCGATGATATTTGCATTTCCATTCAATAATGGAAAGATCAAAGAAGTGCAATTAGTTAATTGCTAAAGATCAAATGCATCTAGGAAATAAAACTAGTGATCATTCTCCGAAAGGAAGGAACAGTTTTTGAGCATAGAAGCATTCCATGCACAAATATAACTTACAAACAACTTCCAGGCTGGAAATGCCTGATAACAGATTATTTCTCATTAACATGCACGCAAAGATGTATTCGTATCGAATATTCGTCGGCTTCGAATTCACAATCGCGACGCGCTTTGAATTCGAATGCTAAACAGCAATAAAACAGTAAAGTTGGCGAAGCCGCATTTTGACGTAGTACTCCAATTACGATTCGATTTTCTTCAAATCCCTTCGTGCATTGCGAAGCGTCTGTTAATTATGCTGAAGGTATATTCGTATAGTTTAAAATTCACGGCGTTCGGCAACGATGCACAACGGAAGCGGAAAAGGGACTTTTAATTACGACTTTCCGGCTGCTTGTTGCCTCATTTATTTATCTTAAATTGCACAATTGGGAATTTATTTCGAGTGGCCCTCGCGCACATACATTTTACGAGTTGAGATACGTGCCTCCTCGGATTTCGAGAAATGTATATTTTGATGTAGGTATTCATAGTTGGTTGAAGCACTGCCCGTTATCTTGCGCGCACGTGTATGGGGCACATTTGTAATTGGCTTAAACGGGGGGCAGCGATTTTAGTAGTTATACAAATTGGATTTGCAACAATATTATGCGAAACGGGAGGCAGCAGCGTAGCGCATTGTCCAGATCTTGCAATAGTTGGCAAGCGTATTTTGATAGGAAAGTTCTAAGCTCGTTCGAATCAAAGTTGGTGATTGTATTGAACTTGGACGTAACTGCAATAATTTGCATTTTAACCGTTTGAACTTGCGCGCTATCTTTACGAATCAATAGTTGATCAATGCGGGTAAATTTTCACTTCTAAAATCTCGCATTACGCAAGGATAATAGATAGTTAATTCGTTTTAAATATGAATATCCACTAGGCTATTTTGCGTAGTGGCTCATAAAGTATGAATGTGTAGTTAATATATTGTATAGGGTAGTTTGGAATGGCTCCAAAAATATTTCGCACTAAATTCGGGCGCACGTGCGTCGTTTGGGAAGCGAGAGACAACGTCAGCGAGATTGTACACGCGTTGCTCCAGGTAATTTGTATGTATTAGTCGTTGTCGTCGAGATGAAATTCGATTAATCCCAGTGAGCCTTTTGCGCGTACTATCTTGCCTTCTCGATTCGCCCACCGTGCCGCAGCGCAAACGAACAAAACTATCTCGTATTCCGATTGTTCGAAATCTCGCTCTACCCTTCTCAAGCCATGCCGAAGAAGACACCACCAACAAGGTTTGCCACTAAGGCACGCATCCGTCGCGTCGCGTGGGGTTGCTTACTGCCATTTGACATTCCCCGGGCGCGGTCGAACGCTTGTTTACCGCCATTAAGTATTCAGCCGTTCCTTTACGATTCCACTTCATAATCAGAATATGCACACATTCGTTCAAGTCGCGCACATATATCACCCGGAAAATGATTTCTATTGGGATAATCAAAAATGTTTTCGGCCCGGAAAGCATATCCCTTATTACTTCCATAATTAAATGGCTATCCCGGTTCAAGGACTGCGTTGGAATTCTCAAAAATAATAATTTAAAAAGTTCGGAAATAGAAAAGTTCTTCTCACTTAACAATTGAGGCGAGGCATAGGGTTCAAACGCCGGATAAGAAATGGATATTGGATACTTCCTACGCGTTCAACGTGTACGGGGGCAATCACTTCCGTAACGCGGAGGCGGCGACTATACGCACTGATAAGGTCTCCCGGGGGCACATACGATTAACCTGAATGAAAACTTTGCGTTTTTTTATATGCGGACGAAGCACCCTTATAGTTTCGAGTGTTTCATTTGTGTAGGCTTTTGCTACACTCACCCCTGAAA
The DNA here is from genome assembly GCA_963978815.1 of Aleochara curtula. Classification (NCBI taxonomy): domain Eukaryota; kingdom Metazoa; phylum Arthropoda; class Insecta; order Coleoptera; family Staphylinidae; genus Aleochara; species Aleochara curtula. The sequence goes on from OZ022219.1 coordinate 2,578,858, forward strand.
CGATTTATCAAATGAGCAAATTTCTTATCTACGTTTGAGCGCAGGATAAGAAATTGACACGCCGGCGGCATATGTATTGGCATTGTAGCGACATACGATTGTTGCAGAATAGTATCGAACTACGAGTGCGTTTTTATTCCTTTCCACCGAACGCGTCCTAGGATATTTATTTGCGCATTTCCACGTGCCGACGAAACGGTTATCCATCAGGTGCGAACATAGGTATAAAATGTTATAAATCACGACGCAAGCGGCGGCATATCGAAGAATGAAAAATGCGACAGCGACGCAAATCCCAATCGCGCACACCCCCATTTTTTCGCATCTATCAGCCCTTTGGCTGCCGCGCTCACGATGTACATCGATACATCAATGTGCACACTTTGTATACGATTCCTCGAGCAATGCGATTTCTTAAAAGGAAAGCGTTTCCTGAGATGGTTTTTGTTTTATTTGGTTTATTGTGTAATGCAATTTATATTATAGCTTCAAATAACTTTAACTCTCAGAGAAAAACTTCAATTCTATTCGAAGAAATAATTCCAGAAATTAAACACAAACATTTTTGTTTATGAAATTTCGTTATTATAACAAGAGCGTAAACCAGCAGTAAATGGCAAACAAAATGAGATAATTAATTAACAAAGAAAAACTTAACAGGCGCAACTGTGACGCTCGTAAAACGTAGCAAGCAAATCGTAAACACTTTTGCTATTTGTTTCAATTTAGATGCACATTTGTTCCCCTAAGTTTATGCTTTTCGCATATTATTATTGCTTAACGTTTTGCGTTGTTTTTTTACGAGTAAATAGAACATATTAAGCATTATACTATTTACACAGCTTTCGTAAAAACGTAAACACAATGCGGTTGCGTTAATTTGAAACATAAATAATTCGCCACGCATAATTTAATTTCAGAGTTAAAGCGGTGAATGTGTATTGTTTGTTTTTCATAAAAATTTGCAAATTTTGCGGCAGAATTGCAATGCGTTGTGCTGGTAACAAAAGGCACATTTGTATTGGATTGATATCGTACATGGATAGAAAAAATGCACACAATCAGCTACCAGCATGTTTTGCAGACCAATACCCCGAATCGAATGCGAAGAGGAATCAAATTTGAAACGCAGATAAATCATTAATTGTTGCAGCAGCGCATTTGTTATGCGATCCCCCCATTGTTGCATATTCAATGGATCGCGCACATCGGGCCACTTGTGCCGAAAAAGGCTTATAGATGGATACGCGTATCCGGTCCGCGTATTAGTGTAATTTATTTAAATATTTTCCATTCGATACGTTCCGCAATGCTTTCGATACGTTCGACAATTTCATTAAAACGCATCTGTCATTACGGTATCAGGCATTTGTTGTTTAGTAATTTTATTAATGAATAATGAATTGTGCAAAATCTAGATTGCAAAATCAGAATTAATCAAATAATTTACGAGATAATTGACGACAGAGGTTGAATGAATTTAATTAAAGGGCACATGTAACGGGTACTTTAGAATTATTTAGGTACGCATTTTTACCCGATCAATTTTATTCACATTTTATTAAAACCGCATTTTTTAGATATTTTTATCCCGGTATTTAGGGAATATATGAATTTTGTTTTTATTGGAGATAAATGATTTATCCTTGTATAGCATGGAATTTTCTTTTTACGTACGCATATTTTGTTAACGCATAAAGTGCTTCAATAAATAATATGTAGCCTTTTAGATGTAGAAGTTAACCATAAACGAAGGCGACAATTTGTTATGGTTTCACGGAAGGCGTAGAAAGCGATTTCTTTTATTAAGACCAATTTTGAATGTGTCTTGTACAAGGCGTTGGAATGTTGTATACGGTTTCAATATTTAATAAAGTCGGGACAATACGAGCGAATGCGACAAATTCATTCCTCGTGCGCCCTTTTCGCATTGGCGACCTTCCTGCCGGCACCACAACACATGCGAGTAATGCGCGCGCGTCGGGAAATTGAAATAAATCTGAAAGAACAACATACTTTCGAATGTCAACCCGACCCCCACGCGTATACGGGAAATTCTGCGATAAAACGTGAATTATTGACGACAAGCCAAACATTCCACGTTGGGGGTGTTGGTTACAATAAGTCTATTTGAGCGAGCGTGTCACCTATATCGGGGTTTCGTAGTGGTGGATGGAAAAGGGAGAAAAATAAGAAAACACGTTCGGCAATTGATTGCGGAGCACATACAAGGGCAATAAAGGAATGAATTCTTGTATCACGAATTGAAATATTTCGAAAATTATCGAACTACATTTCTAGTTCAAACAATATCACATAAATCGATATTAAAATTGCATCTGAAATGCCTGATCTAAGTTTGCATGATCATTTATTGAACTAATCAATTAGAAAGCTGGCTTTGACAATAAAGTACATATAACTACTCCCAAAGCGAACACGGCAAAGTCAAAGATCGTAAATAATGCATCCGCGTTGCCGGAATGCATTGAAATGAATAAGTGCATCAATGCTAAATGTGTACACAATGCGCGTCGAAGCCGCCAAAATGACCTCACGCTGTGATACCAGTGGCCAATCGCCAACACCAATACCACCGCCGCTGCCACCACCGGTAATAGAAGGACCCATAGGTCACTCAATGACCATTCGAATGCGGAAAACACCATTATGCAAATCGAAAATGTGATTTAATGCGTCAGGACGCATAAATTTCAATCACGAATGTTAGCAACCTCATGGTTTTGTTAATGAAAGCCATTTTTAAGCACTTTAAAGTTTGTGCTCGCTCACTATAGAACTAGTAGATATTACCATCTACCTTACCATTGTGTTAAACTTTTTATTTTTATACGCCCTCTACCGAATAACTTTTCATCGATAATGGCATCCTATTAAAACTTTCGCCAAGGGCTCTCTGCTCTCAACGCACAGCCAAATACGGCTTTATAGTCTATTTATCAAGGCATGGTCCGTGGAAACCCAATAAATATTTGATAGAAAGCCAGGACGAACGTAATGTCTCATTATTCTGGCGAGGTAGATGTATTTTAATAAATAATGGGACCCGCATTTCGAAGGATGCAACACGAGAGCAGTATTTGTTTGCATCCGCAGGTCATAAAAGTGCATCATCCATCGTGTATGATTAAACGAATAAAATTTTTACGAGCGCTGCCATCGTCGTCGGTCATAGTGCTAAATGTTTCTTTAAATGTCTTTAATCGCGATTGCATTTAGCTCGTCACATTGGCCTGGAAGCGATGACACAATTGTTGAGCGCGTTGGCGATTATCGCAGTTTTACGAGACGCGCGCGCGCTCCACGAACAATTTGGAAAAGAGAAAAGAAAAGTTGCAGCAGGTCGTAAAGTCATCGCGAAATTGCTAATAAAATATTATTCATTATTTTGTAATGTGCTAGTTGCATTTAAAGGTATGAAGCATTTCTATCAGCAGAGTGGAAATTCATTCTCGCTTTTACAAGCTATTTACTTTAAAATTTCATCAGAGAAAAAGTTTTTTGTGCAATGCATAAAAATTATAATGACGCACAAAGTGCATTAAAATATCAGCTAAAGTACATAAACCGGGATTGCCCTATTAATTTTTATATTTCTATGAATAAAACGTAAATGATACCACGTAAAAAAGCATAATACATAATAACCATGGTGTCGCTTTTCGGGTGAAATGTGCGCACTTCTAAAAAAATGACATTCATACGTTTTCATCGATGTCATCAACGAAAAATCCATAAATCTATCATCGGGCGCGCGGAATGCAATTATTTATGCCGTTTGATGAATATTGCGCATCCAGTATTCTGTTGGTTTGGGTGGATGGCAGGAGTGGATGGATTCGTTTGTAAAAGGGCGCGAATGCTGTGCCTTTTCATCATTGTTCAGGCGGACAGCGCGCAAAAAGCTTTGCTGTTGCGCGACTTGAAATCAATTCAGCACTCTCAGGTACAAAAGCACGCAGATAATGGAAGTTCATTTCCAACATTTTTCCTTTATTCATTTCATATGAGACGCTAAACCCTTGCTTTCCAACTATTCTCACACTGATGTGGATTGCATTCATCTGAAATCAAAACTCGCAATTGAGTGTTATTCATAAAATTTCTCTGAATTTTTTTAACCTCGATATCCTTTGGATCAAGTAAGAAGGATCACGTAAGATGGTGTAAGCAGGAGTTTTATTTTTATTATTTACGGTCTACGTTTAAAAGAAGAGTGTTAACATTTAAGCTACAAATACGTGTCTTCACCTGGTAGTAGCACAACAGAACCCTTCGAAGTGGGTAACAAAGTTTTCCGTCTTGTGTTCAACGTCTTAACATACCCGTCGATCCGTGTTTCATTTCTTATCCAATGCGCTAGTGGAACGTTTGCGATTCCCGTGGTGCAAGAAGTGCATTGACGAAACAAAGAAGCATTCAATCAATATCTAAGCCTTCTTTTCTCTGCGCAAAAGTCATAAAATATCAACATACAACTAGCTCGCCCGGTTTATGTCAGGTTTGCGATGCATCTCGTGTGTTGAAAAGTCAACATATTTTCTGCGCTCGGACCCTGGAATTGAAGATTGAGGCATTGACGTGGGTTTATAGAAAATTGCAATACGTACACAAGCGCGAAACAAGCAAAACACATTGGAAGCCAAACATAAAGTTGCAACTTTTGCAACAGTCCAGAATGCAATGCGAAAACCGAAAAACTTCATACAAGCATAAGAAAAATGCATGTTAAGAAGATATTCTAGTCTAGAAATTTAAAGGTAAATCTGGAGTTTTGTATCCTTAATTTAAAAATACGATCTCTTTCACAAGAATTGTGATCTAATTTCATCAATATCTCGAAAAGTACTAAAGATATCATAAAAATTCCTGAATTTTTCACAAGTCTTACAAAGAAGTAAATTGGTCTATCGCAGATTTGTTGGACGCATTCTTAACTTGAAGAGATCATGTTAATTCTTCAACTTTTAGTTCAAATATTACATAAAAACTTAAATATCAAAACACCCGTTAAAGGTCAAACAAAAGTGCAGGAAAAAGTAGAAAGAAATTGCTTTACTTTGTGTTCTTAGTGCAATTGCAAAGTCAAAGTTAAACTTTCTTTTTCTTTTCTTGAGCACAACTTTTTTACTCATTGCCTGAGAGTGCAATCAGATATCTGGCTTTCGTCGGTAAGTTCTCAAAGTGACGGAAAATATTTCTTATTTATTTGCACCCTCGGTTCGCTGCACATAGCTAAAATGTTGTTTAATTTAATTGCAAAATATTGATTATGGACTTATAGCATTAGCGCGCACATTTAGGGCATAAATACAACTAAGTCGGAAACCTGAAGGAGCGCGACAATGAGCTTTCGGCATACGCGAAATACTCTTGATAATTGAACTCGGATTGAAAACGTGCGCGCAACTTTACGATGTCTTACGACTTGGCAAGTGGTTGCAAAGTGCAACTGGCGCGCGAAGAATGGCTATGCCATACAGCATCATTATATTCGCCATTTTTGAGTGCAATACCATCTAAGACGCTGTAATCCTCGTTAGCAATTCCGTTTTACTGGTGGTATTAAAGGATGATAGTCCGGTGGCCACAAGGAAGAAAAAAGCGGAGCAAGCTGTGGGGGACCTGTTAATAAATCAATATAAACTCGTTAAGACGATTTTATTTCGAGTGCGGTGCTGGAACCAACGGAATAGAAAGAACGTTATTAAGGATTTGCGTTCATAGTTGCTAGCCGCGTATTTATTTATAATGAATACGACCAGCTTCTCGAGAGGGCGTAAACTTCGTTTTCGTTTTGTTGGTATATTTTATGCACGATGCTCTTCCACTCGTCAATAACTGCGCCACGTGTAGAAAATAGTTGCAATCGACATGTAGCGCGCAGGTTTGCGGTTTGGTGTTTGCCAGTTTTACAACACGACGTAACACAACATCAACAACAAATACGCGTAATTGGTGCCAACGAGTCGTCGAACACAGCCAGCCGGCCAGAAAAACATTCTCGCAAAGCTGGGATTGACATCAGCAAGGGCTGTTTGTGACTACCACATAAGAGAAGCTTTCCAAGTTAACGTAGATTGTTCCTCGGATGTAAAATGTGTGTGCACGCCAACAGCATATTCTGTTTGTTTACACGTTCAACAACAATGCCTGGTTTGGTTTTAACATCGCTTTACATCGTTCAAAACTGTCTTTGCTTTGCACTTTGCACTCGTGCTTTGTGCAAATAAGTAGATAAAAGTAAGGTAGAAGTTTACAAATTTTAATTAAAAGATGCCTTAAATGATAGACATTTTAGTCGTATATTTTCGATGCATGGTTTGCACGTTGTTTGCATACATTTATTCAATAGTGTTTTCGTTTTTCTCAAGCAGAAAATATATTCCGCTTGTTTGAATTCAATTTTTCTAATATCATCTTTTTCTCCTACAAACTTATAGGTGACGGCAACGGACGGCGATAAAGACAGGCCGCAAAACATTGTGTATTTCTTGACCGGGCAAGGTATAGATCCGGATAATCCAGCCAACAGCAAGTTCGACATCAACCGGACGACAGGCGAGATCTTCGTGCTGAAAGTAAGTACTGTGCACATTGAATATTTTATACATATTTGATATTCATATCGAATACGAGTGTGGAGCATCAAAGGAGCACGTACGAGGAGATGGACTAGCAATATTTGCAATTCAATGAAGAACAACGATGCGCAAGCATCGTCTGCGGATAAGTGTATCACTTGAGCGATGCGCAAAAACATTTATACTAGTATTCAAAGGCACATGGAATTTCAAGAATCTCTTTCACGATTCCATGATTTCATTTAATCTCACATTGCCCAATTGATTCGCTCGTATATTTTGCGTCCTTTTGCTGCTCTTGTGGCTACAAGTGGATCTCTTCTTTGTACGGTCGGTGATTTGCAACTCGCGTACGCGCCTAGCTTCTTGGCGGAAACTATTTTTTGGGTAATGAAAGTATTTGGGAAAATTAATGCGTGCATTCATCCTGCAAAGTTGGTTTTTTTCCTCGGTTTAAGTTTCGAGCTGGGGGAGTAACTTGACGTGAACGAATTAGCCAATTTTCTGCGAGTCGACCATTGCGCGATTTTTCATTGTTATATCTCTATTACGTCGTAAGTATCCATCCGAGGAGGCGAAACACTTTGTTCATCCGTGTCTGCGAAGTGTATTTATCTGCGCGGATAAATATTGTTCTAGCGGTGCAAGCGCGTTGCGCTGTAATAATTTGTCCCTTTCATCAGTGGACGCTTCAACTTCTTGCGCGGGAGGAGGTCGGGACTCGGGCGGTCTGTATTTGATTTATATTTAATGCGATAGCAAGCCATGTTTCAACGCGCTACAAGGGTTTGGATGGTGTTGGTCTTTATCGCGTTGCCGCATGAATTTAGGGCTTCCTGTTATTCTTGCAGATCTGTGGCTCTGTGGATGCAAAAAAAACACACCTCGTACGTGTCTTCCGGGCTCACGCATTACAATCTTGTACACTCGATTAGATGGATGTTCAACATGGTTGTTTGTGTTCTGTTTAGCCGCTCGACCGTGATCAGCCGAATGGCCGACCGCAATGGCGCTTCACGGTGTTCGCGCAGGACGAAGGCGGCGAAGGACTCGTCGGCTACGCGGACGTGCAAGTCAATCTCAAAGATATCAACGACAATGCACCCATCTTTCCGCAGGGCGTGTACTTTGGCAACGTCACCGAAAACGGCACCGCCGGCATGGTGGTCATGACAATGACAGCAGTGGACTACGATGACCCGTCCGAAGGCACAAACGCTCGTCTTGTTTACTCGATCGAGAAGAACGTTATTGAGGAGGAGACTGGCTCGCCAATTTTCGAGATTGAATCAGAGACTGGCGTGATCAAGACCGCCGTATGCTGCTTGGATCGTGAACGCACGCCCGACTATTCTATACAAGTGGTGGCGATGGATGGTGGAGGGTTGAAAGGTACAGGGACAGCTTCTATACGTGTAAAAGACATCAACGACATGCCGCCACAGTTCACAAAGGATGAGTGGTTTACTGAAGTCGATGAAACAGATGGTGTCAGTCTGCCCGAGATGCCCATTCTCACCGTAACGGTGCACGACGAGGACGAAACAAATAAATTCCAGTATAAAGTAATCGAAAACAGCGGTTACGGTGCAGATAAATTCACGATGGTGCGCAACAACGATGGCACCGGCTCCCTCAAAATTGTGCAGCCACTAGACTATGAGGATTTGTTGCAAAGCAATGGTTTCCGCTTCCGTATTCAGGTAAACGATAAGGGTGAAGACAACGACAACGACAAGTATCACGTAGCCTATTCATGGGTAGTAGTTAAATTACGCGATATCAACGATAATAAACCGCAATTTGAGCGACCAAATATTGAAGTATCCGTGTTTGAAAACGCCGAGGTCGGCAAGAGTCTCGAAACATTCAAGGCAACCGACCCGGACCAAGGTGGCAAGAGCAAGGTGTCGTACGCGATTGACAGAACGTCAGATAGGAAGCGGCAATTTTCGATCAATCAGGAAGGCACCGTCAGCATTCAACGTTCGCTGGACCGCGAAGACACGCCTCGCCATCAAGTCAAAATTCTAGCGATTGATGACGGCGTGCCGCCGAAGACTGCCACCGCCACGCTGACGGTCATTGTGCAGGATATAAATGACAATGCGCCGACCTTCCTCAAGGACTACCGCCCCGTTCTGCCGGAGCATGTTCCGCCACGCAAAGTGGTTGAGATCCTTGCCACTGATGACGATGACCGTTCGAAGAGCAACGGCCCTCCATTCCAATTCCGGCTTGATCCCGGCGCAGACGACATCATTCGAGCATCGTTCAAAGTCGAGCAGGATCAAAGTAAGTACACGCTGATATATGTATTGCACCTTTTACGATTTGATGGATACGTTTCATAACTGAATGAGGAGTTGTCGTAAAATTTCCGGTTCGGTTGTCCTATTTTTCATTTTGGTGCGCAAATAAAAAGCGCCGCCCTTCCACTCTGTTGGTTGTAGTCGTAACCTACTTGTGCCATGCCCGCCCCCACTCTAATATATCTTATGTAGATAACTTTGTTGTCAGGGATGTCATAAAAAATTGAATAAATCCATCTTCAGCGCATTCACTTCCTCCTCTGGATGAGCGAGCAGCTGTCGCTTGTCAATTTGGGTTAATTGTGTGTCTTGTGCTTGCAGAGGGAGCGAATGGAGATGGCATGGCTATTGTGTCATCGCTGCGCTCGTTCGACAGGGAACAGCAAAAAGAGTATCTGATTCCCATTGTCATTAAGGATCATGGCAATCCGGCGATGACAGGCACGAGCACACTCACCGTCGTCATCGGCGATGTGAACGACAACAAGATGCAGCCGGGTTCGAAGGAGATCTTCGTGTATAATTATCAGGGCCAAGCGCCTGACACCGAGATTGGACGGGTCTACGTGTACGATTTAGATGACTGGGACTTGCCAGACAAGAAATTCTATTGGGAGGGTCCTGAACATCCACGCTTCAAACTCAACGAAGATACCGGCATGATCTCAATGCGACACGGTACGAGAGACGGCAAGTATCATTTGCGATTCAAAGTCTACGATCGTAAACACACGCAGACAGACGTGCCCGCAAATGTGACCGTGACGGTTAAGGAAATCCCCCACGAGGCAGTTATCAATTCGGGGTCGGTACGCATTGCTGGCATTACGGACGAAGACTTTATCCGTATATGGAACTATAAGACACAGAGTTTGTCGAAAAGCAAGTCCGAGAAGTTCAAGGACAAAATTGCTGATCTCCTCAAGACGGAGCGGGATAATGTGGACGTGTTTAGCGTGCAGTTGCGTCGTAAGCACCCTCCCGTGACCGATGTGCGTTTTAGCGCGCGTGGCACCCCGTTTTTTAAGCCGGTGCGACTTAACGGTATCGTTCTTATGAATCGCGAAGTGATTGAGCGCGAGGTGGGCATCAACATCACAATGGTCGGCATCGACGAATGCTTGTACGAGAATCAGATGTGTGAGGGCTCGTGCACGAACACGCTGGATATTAGTGCCTTGCCTTACATGGTCAACGCAAACAAGACATCCTTGGTGGGCGTGCGCGTTGACGTGTTGGCGGAATGTACCTGCGGCGCGCGAAACTTTAGCAAGGAAGAGAACTGCCGCAATAATCCGTGTTACAATGGCGGACGCTGTATGGAGTCGCGCTACTCGCTGACCTGCTCATGTCCAGCTGGTTACAATGGTCCGCGGTGTCAGCAGACGTCGCGCAGTTTCAAAGGCAACGGTTGGGCTTGGTATCCCCCTCTGGAGATGTGCGATTACTCGCACTTGCACTTTGAGTTTGCGACACGGAAACCCGATGGTCTGTTCTTGTATAATGGGCCAATTGTACCGCCCGAATCGGACGAAGAGCTTGTGTCCGACTATATTGCCGTGGAGATGGACAAGGGTTATCCACGATTACTTATTGATTTCGGGTCTGGTACGCTAGAGCTGCGTGTGAAAACGAAGAAGACGCTGGACGATGGAGAATGGCATCGCATTGATGTGTTTTGGGATACGGAGAACGTGCGAATGGTGGTGGACTTTTGCAAGTCGGCCGATATTGCAGAACTAGAGGACGGCACACCGCCCGAATTCGACGACAGCAGCTGCCAGGCTCAAGGCACCATACCGCCGTTCAATGAGTATTTGAATGTAAATGCACCGCTGCAAGTTGGTGGACTATTTATCGACCAGTTCGATCCGATCACATACCACTGGCAGTCAATGCCCGCCGCGAAGAACTTTGACGGGTGCATCCGCAATCTCTTCCACAATTCGAAGCTTTACGATCTCGGCGTGCCGGGATTGTCGCGCAACAGTGTCGGCGGCTGCCCGCAGACCGAGGAAATGTGTGGCCGCTCCGATGCGACATCGCGCTGCTGGGAGCATGGCACGTGCATCGGCTCGTTCAACGAAGCAAAATGCCAATGTAAACCCGGCTGGACGGGACCAGCGTGCACCATTCCAACGATTCCGACCTCATTCAAGCCGCAATCGTACGTCAAATATGCGCTCAGCTTCGAACCGGATCGCTTCTCGACACAGATCCAGCTGCGCTTCCGGACGCGCGAAGAACATGGAGAACTGTTCCGCGTCTCCGACCAGCATAATAGGGAATATGGCATTTTGGAGATTAAGGATTCGCGCCTCCACTTCCGATACAATCTCAACTCGCTGCGCACCGAAGAGCGCGATATTTGGTTAAGCGCCGTGGCGGTGGACGATGGCCAGTGGCACGTAGCCCGTGTGAGTCGTTACGGATCAGCCGCTACGCTGGAGCTGGACGGCGGCGAGGGTCGGCGCTACAACGAAACGTTCACGTTCGTTGGCCATCAGTGGCTCCTGGTTGATAAGCAGGAGGGTGTGTACGCCGGCGGCAAGGCTGAATACACTGGCGTGCGTACGTTTGAAGTATACGCTGATTATCAGAAAGGTACGCTCGATTAAACATTTACGATTTGCTGCAACATTCGGCCAATGCGGCCGACCAAAATCAACATGAATTGTTTTCGCATTTTTCACACTTGTTAACTTCCTTCCCCGCTTATAGGTTGCTTGGACGATATTAGGCTCGAGGGTAAACATCTCCCATTACCTCCGGCGATGAATGGTACTCAATGGGGTCAAGCGACCATGGCTCGTAACCTGGAGAAGAACTGCCCGTCCAACAAGCCGTGCGCGAACGTGATCTGTCCGGAGCCGTTCGAGTGCGTTGATCTATGGAACGACTACGAGTGCACGTGAGTTTAGTTTTCTCATTTATCTATTTCTCCTTACGCAAGTTTATCATACTTAAGTGTACTTCTTTAAATCAAGAAGTATTTCTATTACGTGCGCCACTGATCAACTCACCATCAACACACACACAGTCATTATTTACGTTTCCAATTTATCAAAATAATTGCTTTTATATCTGAACAACAAGCGAGCGAAAAGTTTAGCTACACAAGCGGGAAAACAAACCATTTTTTGCGCCTCCGCATTATCAAACAAGACAGACATAGCAGTATTTTGCGTAATAAGATTTCGCCAATTACTGAAGGATTTAAAAGCAATTAATATTTATGATTTGCCACGAATTCTAATTCTCCGCGACGGCGCACTGAGTTGTTACTTCTTTTTTGCATTTCGAACAAACGCGGCCGTTCGTTGTTTCTTCATTCACCACTTTGATTATCATTATATCGCGCGCGTGTAAGTCTTTGCGTTGGTTTGGGTTGCCTGAGTTGTTTTTGCATTCATCGTTCTTCATTTGGTTTTCTCATTTGGGTTTTCACTTTTGCATTCGTTGTACTCTCCCCTTCTTGTCTTGCGTAATGAAACCTTCTCGCAAGGGTTTTTATTTTACTCTCTCTCCCTTTCATTTTCTTCTGATCGCATGGTGTGATACTTTTTGCCAAGCTAAAAAAGATTTTCTTCCTCCGCGAGTTTTTACTTACATTTGTTGGTTTGTTGGTTTTTCATGCACAACAAACATTATCATACAAAATAAATAATCAAAACATCATTTATTCAAATTCACAAATGCTGCACACAAATTAGCTAAAGAAGTGGAAAATTACACAAACGGGAAATCGCCAAGCCGTATTTAATTGGGCAGGAAAGTTATGAAGACGCGGACGACTTTTCCACTGAAGTGAAGGACGAGCGGAAACAAGTTAAACGAAACGCAATAGACTGAATATGCATTTGAAGCGATCGTCTGAGTAGTGATACGAAAAGAAAAAGCAAAGCATGCATGCAGTTGAAATGATTGAAGATCGATTCAAAAAGAGACGCGCGCTCACACTATGCACTGCTATCGAGACGGCGAATAGAAGGACGTGTGCAATTTCCTTGCACATTGCGCACGAAAGACATATTCAAAGAAATTTATCGAATGATTGAAAATTGAATGGGCGTAGGAGTGACTGCAACTGAATTTTCCGCACAATGCGCCACTACTGCAATAAGTTAATGTCGTTGTGCCAACTATAACAATGCGCACTGGTGTAATTTTGCAAATGCCTTTATTAAATTGCCATCGAAGGCGCACATATTTTTACATTTTAAAATTGCGTTAAAACGTGTCCTAGCACTATGAAAGGCGTGCAGGCAAATACTTTAAAAGCATTATAAATCCTAATGCTTACGTGTTACGCTGATCCGAAAGTGTGTAATGCAAAGAGGGGAAAAAATACTTTGCGCATTTTGCATGAGTGCACGCGGAAATTATTATGATTATTACATATTCGCATGTGAAATCTTACAATCGGGAAATGTTATTATTACATTCGTTTTTCCGAGTTCTGCCGCGTATTCCTGAGGTTGTTTTTTTTGCTCATGGGAAAAAAGCATAAGCAACAAAATGAAGCAAATTATTTGGAATATAGCGCACACGAAACAAGAAAAAACCTTTGTTTTTCCTGACTAATACTCGCCGCAAAGAATCCTTAAAATAAATTTAAAATACAGTTCGTTGCGAAAACAAACGAAATACTTTAAAACAATTTTTGGTGTTTAATCAAGAATATTTTCTTTTTTGTTATTTATTATAAGCAGTACTGTATTTTTATACAGTTGTTACATTTTTATGCATTAGAGGAAAAGAGCAAAGAGTGCGCCATTCGAATGCTAATGCTAATCTAGGGAGTGAACATTGCAAGGGCGACGTGCGGGAAAGAAGCTTTTCTCAGTTTCAGCTTCCATATACCAACGATCTGAACAAAGCGATATTCTGTGCTGTGCAGCCTTGAAACAAACAAACGTAATTTACGGGCTTATAGAAAAAACTTGCAAAGGTACAAAAATTCGCACATCATTTCCTTTGTAGTATTGTGCCGGTTCTCGAAGCTGAAGAGAAAAAAACTAGGGAAAGTACAAATAGAAATCCGTTTTGCTTGCATAAGAAGTATTAGAGGGAAATCTCAATTAGTAACACGATGTAGCAGTGCGTAATCCTTAACCATTGCTCATTTAGTTGGAAAAGAAACGCCTGAAAAGAAAAACGCGCAGAGGCTGCAGTTGGTGGGTCGCTAAATATAAGTAGGAAGTTTTCGCGTTCGCACGTTTTCTTCGCTTACGTCGGCGGTTTTTTGCAGGGCTTTGCCAAGGCAGATTAAATCCACGGAAACACGTTTCCGTTCAATGACTCCTCCACCTCCGCGCGTATTGGACAGGCGGCGGCGGTGGCAGCAGTGGTCTGCGTGAATTATATCAATGCCAATGAATTATGGCAGCCAATCTTTATCGCATTGAGGGGCGCGTATTGACCCGTGACTTACAACTTTTTCCCTAATCCGGCATCGATGGTTGTGGTCGACACCACTCTATAAAAATTGCGCTCGCGCTGATTTATTGCTTTCTCATAACAACAATTTGATTTCTTTCCAATTCATTCTCGGGGCGGTGCACGACTTTAACTTGTGCGTTTAATCACACACTTTCTGTTCGCGTATTTGTCAGTTGTTTGCACACAAATGACCATTGAAATTGAGTTCCTGCTCATTGATTTTATCAAATCGCGTGGTCGTCGCCGGCACGCAAAAACAATTTTTATGGCTTTTATCGACGCGCTCGAATAAAATGCGTAATTTATACGGCTTTAAATACAATTGCACTTTCTCTCTGCGGAATGTTACTTTAAGGGAGGGAAGAAAATTTATGCATTCGCGCGGCAACAATAAACGCAAATACCGCGGCGGCTGCTGGTCATGATGCATAGCATACGCATTTATTTTATGGCGGGGAATGTGTGCCAGTTTTTCGCGTGCAAATTTCAGCTAATAAAAATCTTTGGAACGCATTATTACGCGCGTGCGAAATAGCGACAAAGTAAATTTATTGGACTTTATTTACATGGCGTTCAGAACGCCGTTTTGCACGCATCATATACGTGCATACAAATATCGGATCGTTATATATACGCGGCGTGTAAATGCTGCAAGAGATTCGTTTTTTTGTACGAGCGCACTGCGTCGTGCCAGCAGCGATTTATGCTCCTATTTTGAGCTCTGAGGGGTGGAATGGATGGGAGCGCCCTCTGCAGCGACGCTAGGCTCCTTGCGAGGAAATGCTAGGGTAAAATGCCACGAGCGCACGAACCCTTTTTCTCCGTGCATTATAATATGCGGTCATGCGTTGCGACGGCGGCAACAAAAATTTAAAGTTGGCGACTCGGGGCGAGAAAAACGGGTTTCCATGTTTTCCAGTTGATCATGATATGTGTTTGCCCCCACTGGGTGCGTCAAGAGATAACTCGCACGTTTTAAAAATATATTAAGTATCATTTGAATTTACGTAGAATCTTTCAAATGTACTCGCCCGTTAAACGAGAAAGTAGTTTCGTTTTTCAATGGTGCAAAGAAAATTTTCTTGCGCATTGCGCGAATATCTAACACCTCCTTTTACGACCCACGCGCAAACGTTGTGTTTTATTAGTGACACTCTTTACTCCCCCAGTTTCAACGTGCATCGCATGCGAATCCGGCGATCTTTGTCGGCACATAGCGCATTCTTGCGGTTTGCATCCAACGTCGCGGGCGCAATTTGCGAATTAACTGCTCCGCGACTAGAAACACTTAAATGCAACTATTATCCTTGGACGTCTTTGTAAAAATACGCGCGACTGTTTTACAGCAAT
The DNA here is from genome assembly GCA_963978815.1 of Aleochara curtula. Classification (NCBI taxonomy): domain Eukaryota; kingdom Metazoa; phylum Arthropoda; class Insecta; order Coleoptera; family Staphylinidae; genus Aleochara; species Aleochara curtula. The sequence continues at coordinate 2,594,567 of OZ022219.1, forward strand.
TTGCACTTGTAATTCGAAATTGCAATTGCGCCGCTTTAAAGACGCGCCATTATTGGCGAAGAAGAATAAAATAAAATTATACTTGAGATGATTAGACGCAATCCAAAGTGAGCGTGGGCAGGAGTTACCTATTTCACGATGGTTTTTATTATGCTAGTTTTATCGCAGCAGCGCCATTACGTGTATAAATAAGATACCTTCAACATAATATTCAAGAAGACAACGCACACGTTAACGAACGCCGCGGGCGTAAAACCAACAATGCGAATGAAATATACTCGCGCCCGCGTTTCGCAATCGTCGTTGATGTCTTGAAAGGCGACGGCGAAACGAAGAAAGCGCGCCTGGGAATCGACGTTCGAAGAGTGATTACGTTTCGCTTCATTCATTCGGGCGAAAGCTGGCTGGCTGGCTGGCTCTTCTTGCCGCCAACGGAAAAGCAAGCGAACAGCACACCACACACTCTCTTTGAATGACATTTAAGCACACGCTAACGAAACGTCAGTCATGGGGGAGGCGGCAAAGTCATTGAAAAGCCGCTCGCATATATCTTGTATATTTGAAGGGGATGCTCGAAGCGCGCGCGCCTACGGATTTTCAGCGATGCGTTCTATGAAATTACTTTACAGGTAGATTATATGAGCGTACAGCAAGCAGCAGTCAGAATTACAATTTGACTTGAAAAGCGAGCGTGATTTGCGACGGTAATTAACTGGAAATTGCGCGCTTAAAAAGAGTAACAGATTATATTGCGTATTGTGCGCATCGCTTTGTGCGAACTGTAAGCGAAAGGGGTATTTTCATTAAGAATAATTGGCAGTAAACGAAAATTGGCTTATTTTTATCTATAAATATTATAATGGAGAATTATGCTAATTGAATCGTTGAATTGTTCAACAGACGCTTGAAATTGCATAACGCTGAAATCGCATTGCGCAAAGTTTGTTTGCTGGTTCATTATGTAAAAGCGTTAATTGAATTTGTCATCATCGAGTATGCGCAAAGTTTCCAGAACGCGCTGAAAACTCATATCGTGCAGTGCACATTAAACTTCGATTGAATCTATAGAGTGCTATACTAATTGCTAATAAAACTCAATGAAATTCGATCTTTAATTCGAATATCATGTTTCAGTTTAAATTGAATAATTTTCTGAGAATCCGTACTCAACTATTTCAATAAGATATTGATTAGCAATCATATTTAGCAAAGTATCAATTCATACTTGAGATTGATGATGTATTAAATCTTGTTTAAAAAGTACCAGAATTGGCTCGCAGAACGTAATTAAGTAGAATAGATAAATTGTGCTCATTACCTTGCTCATTATGCGAATTAAACCGCAATAGAATATTTAAACAAGTTTAAATGAGCGTGAAGCTAACAATAAATACCATAAAGCAGGTGAATGGTGGCGGTTTGGGATAAATTAAATTGCATTCATCTAATTATCATAATTGTTACCGAGCGACATGCACCGTTCGCTGATGGAAGCACTCAAAGTAGGACATCCACATCAAATACGCGAACGTTATTAGGTACGCCGATGCGGCATATTGGAAATCGCGGCACTAAACAAGCGATAATTAATGCTCTAGCCAGGACCAACCAACCCTGGCTCGTAGGCAGGCTTACGCCTCGGTTCAAATGTGCTGTTTCATGCACTAATCGTGAAACCCTCTTCGATTCCGCGCGCAAACAATCTAAAAGCAATGTTTAACACATCAACTTGCAGTAAAAGTTACTATTATTCTATAATGTATTTGCTAAGTCATTAGATAGATTGTATCAAATCAAAAAAATCTAATAACTAAAAAAGTATTCTCACGTTTTAGAAGCATTTCGAATCTCTTTGTTCTCGTGCGCACCGTGTGTATTTTGGTAGAATTGCTATGGTTTCCCTCGGGTTGTCACAACAGTTAGGTTTGCTAATAAACCATCTTGAATTGTGAATCGAATCTCCAAAATGGTCTGATTACATGCGGCGTTAATACAACATAGTGCGATATGAACGTGCTCGCTTTCCGCTCTTCTGAATATCGAACACTCACGATGATGATAGTCTCTTACAAACACGTATAATTCAACAGCATTATTCACAATCATGTAAGCATACATACGAGTACAAATGGATATTGAAATTCAAAATATTCCAACTCCACTAAACGTTGAGTTGCATCGCATGATAGACTAAGAATGAGTATAACGGTCAGGTGCTTTCAGAATGCATTTTGCTTCAAACGTCAATTTAAGCACCATAATCAGCGAATGCATTGCTCAAAACTGTATTCGCCAAGAGCTCCAACAATTACGCTAATGCGTATTCTAATGATGCACAAATGTCAAGTGGTCTGCATTAAGCTGAAATAATATGAAATATTTCTCTGGGCTCTATAAATACGTCGAGTATCCAGTAATTAAATGCGAAGTATGATAGTGCGGAAAAATATTAATAAATCGTAATAATCACGTGCAGTGCGAAGGGCGGAAGGGAAGTTATCATGTCTTCAGCTGCGGCAGGACTATCATCGTTTAAATGGTAGTTGGCAATTCGCGTTCGCGCGTTTCACGTGAAGGTGGTATAATATTAATAGCAAACCGTGCTGACGCTGCAATTAGGCCGCCAGCGCTCTTCTACTTCCGCCTGGAATGGAAAAAGATGTATAATTATCGTTAGCGCAAACGCGTTTTGCGCGCACGCTCCGAAAAATTTATTATTATTACGCGCACTCGCGTGTTGCGACTATTGTACCATTATTATTGTTGCTACGTTTTTTGGTTATTATCGTATTATTCGCGATGCGTATTACATTTTGATAGTGCTACTAGAAAAGAATTATTTTCATATAAAAATTGCTAAAGTTTTAAAAATAATTTAATAACTTCATAGCTAGCTACCCGTGGCTCAAATTTATGCTATATTATTCGTGATAAATTGGTAACTATAAATAAATTTTAATGAACAGTATTCAAATGATAGGATCGTTGAATTGTCGAAACGTTCATCCATTAGGTTCTTGCTCGAGTGACACAATATGTAGAAATAATGCACTTGTACAAAGCACGCATATTATGTACATTTTTGAATTAATTTGCGAGCTTCCAGTATGAGGAGAATTTTGCTATCAATAGGAAGCGAAACCATACAGGTGTACAGCTTTGTGAGTGCATTTAAATAGCAAAACCACTACAGCATAATAGGAATAAACGCATTGCCTGTACGTATCTGTCATACATATTTAACAATTCAATGTTTCACACCGCACGCGTGAACAAATTGCGAGTCGTTGCCGCCGCTACCGCAGCACTCGAGCGGCGATGCGTACATACGTAAATGTGTGTTGTACTATTTCATAAATCAATTTTCGGCAGGCGAACAGTAATTCAACGCGATAACGTCAAAAGCTAGTACGCTCACTGTACACACAATCCTCATACCACGCAATTTCCAAAAGGATGAAGGATTAAATTTCACTCATACAGGGCGCGCGCCATTGTGCTTCACAATAATGGCAATTTTCCACTTTGTGAAAATTCAAAGCTGTCATAAACCATAATAACAAAATATGACTAATTATACGTGCATAAAACATTATTCAACGTATAACTTTTAATTATAATTAAATAACAGTAGGATAACTTTACGCGTCGACTAATTGCATTCGATTTTTTATATGCACGTTGTTTACGTCGCGTTTTGTATATTCATAGCAAGTAAACTATAACTTTTTAATTGAATCATCTCGAAGAAAAACGTAAAATGTGCGCAAACAGCTGCAAGTTTAACGCAACATTTTGGTCCTTCCTCCTGGAATGAACTCGTTGCTTCGCTTACATTTGACTGCGCTGCGAATTCTTGCAAAGAGTGATTTATAGCAACATCTCCGGGCGCGTTCGCTACTTTATAAAATATACATTTCAATTGAGCGACGTGGAAATGCCAGTCGGCATTTCCGGTCCAAGTCATAGATAGTGAGTGCATTGCAGAAGAGGGCGCGCACACCCAAAATCCTTTTCGATTTTCTTTGCGGCAGTGTGCTCCGTGCTCCTTCAGCAAGGTGTATTAAGTCCACCTCGGAAGCGAAGAAGATAAATTGCAGTCCCATTTCTTCATGCGGTTTTTTCTCGCTGTAGGAAAACAAATTTTATACGGAAAAGCACTAAACTTAACAAGATGCATACTTAATTGGACATTTCGCGTTTTATTACGATAATTACGATATACAGAAAATATGTAGTTGCACAAATGGGGTTGCGAATTTAATTATCGTACGTTTGACAGAATTATAATGAATGCACTTAATTACATTGGAAAGCACTAAATAAATACCTGAATAATATATTCAAATGCGTTGCTATTTTGTTGATTTAAATTCGAAACTAATTTGTCGTTAATTCTTGGTTCAATTTGTATACAAGTAAAATATTGAATTAATAATAACTTGATTGTTGCGCGCACTTCCCTTCAAATTAAACACGCATGTATAGCTGTAATTTGTGAAATTAAATGCAGAGAAAATTAAATACCTTCAAATTTAGCTATTCAACATCAACTAATTATCTATAATTGGAGATTTATCATGTATTACGAAAATTATTCTTATTTTATAATTTTGGTGAATTTTCAACCACTATTTCGATAGCATCTAATTTCCTATTGATGACGCGTTTGAAAATAATAATGGGAATTTTAATTGAAATTGTTGGAAACTGGAGCATTTATAATGCCTGCACTTTGTTACTGAAATATGGAGACCAAACAGTGTAGATTTTTTGCCGTGGACGAATATAAATTGCCATCACTTATATCAACGCACAGATTTGACGTTGAGGCGTATTAATTTTTGGAGTAATTTTTACACGAAACACCGCTTTGTCATTTATTCGTTTTATCTAAAAAATAGAACATGCACAAAGAAACCAACTCGATGTAAATCCTTTCATGCATTGGTTTTGCATCAAACATGATAATTTTGCGGATAATTTTATGTGACATACAAATTCATGGAAGCACTTTAATGTCCAAATAATTTGCTTCATAATCATATTTACCCGGGAGCGCGTTATGAGAGGCTCAATGAAAATTGTCAGCAGTCAATGTCAATTTGGAAAATGAAGTGCGCACAATGCGTATAATTGACATTTCTGTTTATTTCTCAATCACGTCAATTGCTGCGTTTCTATCTACGTAAATGCACTTTATAAAATATTGCAACTTTGCTATTTCGCATTTGACAAGTAGGCACCAAATACGAAATTATTAATTGCTTCATTACGAATTATAATCAACTTAATTCCGCGAAGAGCGCGCGTCCTCGTATGCATCGTTTTTCTTTCACGTCAATGATGCAGTTCCGTCGGCTGCATGCGCTCACCACTCCCAGCGGTAATTGCAATAAATGCAATCGTTACAATTAGAGAGGAAGATTACTCTGGATGTGGACGTGGACCCGCGTTGATTGCGGCTCGCTAGTATTTTAATTGTTTCAACTTCGATTGAGTGTTGCACTTATCAGTATTACTTCGGCGACTGTGTGCAAACACAATGATAAATACGAATCAATTGGAATTGCAATTGTTAAAGCAATTTGCCTGCTACGGAAGCGGAGTCACCACAGCTTTAAATAAAAAATGCATGAAATTCATTTGCTTTACGCTCGCATTCGAAATTTAATTTACAGTCTTATTTTTCTTTCGCATTTGGCGTGTTAATTAAACGGACGTTTCGCAAACGACCTTCATTCATTAATGAAGTCTTGCATTTTTGATACGCCTCTTTGGAAAGATGCATCCCAGGGCAGAAAATTATAATGAAATGTTTCGTGGAGCGAGCTGTTTAACGAACAAATTGATTTCACATCCCTTATCGTAAAAGGAGGAGCTGTGAGTTAATAGAATCGTCTCGTGAAGATACATTGCACGTTTTTTCCATAAAAATAAAGCGTTTATTGCACGGACGTTTAATCAAACAGATATGTTGCGGGTAACAAAATAATCGCACAGGGTATCGGTGTCTCTATAATAATATTTCTTTCGTTGCTTGTTTATTTTATACCCCAAGAATGGGTATTACCATTTCTTTTTTATTGTGCCCTGCAATTGCGTAATATGAAATACGATATGATTAAATTTCTCTGTCTTCTTATAACAGAAATTTTCTTATTGTTTACTTCTTTGAAGAGTTTTTGTCAACCACATGCAATTCTACGTTTACTTCAATTAGGTAATTGCTACAATATAAATGTATGACGCATGGACCAGGCGCGCGCGTTTTTTGATAAGGCGCTTTCATTCCCCAGCGTAAAAACTTGCATCATATTTAGTCTTTCGTCCTTCGTTGTTGCCAGTGCAATAAGTTGAAAACGCAACGCAGTGGAAGTAAAGTGTGTGAAGCGCATCGGGACGAATGCACGTCGTAAAATATTACAAGTTGCGCGCCCGGTGCGCAAACGAGGAGCGTCAATGAGATATGAGAGCAGGAATTCCTTGCGCGTCAAGTGGAAACATTTTAGTATGAGTGCATATTTCTCTGAAATTGTTTAAATATATTCGTTTTATAAATGAAATATACAATTTCTTCCTCGAGCGAAGACATAAAGCGAGAAGATCTTATATCAAATTTAATTATTTTGTGAAGCTATAAATTAGTATTGAAATGATTGCGTTAAGAAATAAATTAGTATTTGCAAAATCATCAGTTACAGCGCAGAGCCATTAAATTGCGATGAAAAATGTGCGCGTGCATTATCAGTAGGGTCTGGTCTAGGCAATGAGTAAATGCGCTGAAAAGAACGTCCAACGTTCGCTGGTGGTTTGCCTTACCGCCTCCGAACCGTCAGCGCCAGCTTCGATTTTCATCCGTGTGGAGCCGTATGAAAAACTTTTATAATCCTTTACTTCCAGCCATCGGCTTATTGAAATATTTTACGTCGAAAGCACACTAGTATGCGAATTTATCCAGTCCATAATCGCGATCGCATATTTTTATTTTGCGCGCTATTTTCAACGTTATCTCTCTATTAGTAATATTTTTCGGGCCAAGAATTTGTAATTCTCTCATTCGCTCATTGGACTGATAGCTATAGGTACTTATTATCCGCAAGGGATAATCCATTACTTTGATTGATAGTGCATAAGTAAATATGCAGCGTAAATAATCCTTGGTGCTTAAAAGCATCCTCGATATGTATTGATGCGTTCATTTATGCATCATCGACGATGATGATGATGATAATAACACGGAAGTGCATTGGCATTTACGGCATTCGGTAATATAAATCAATCAAAACATGCAGGTACCTAAACACACCTGCCCCATGGGGAGAAAGTACGATTGGGAGACAATACTAAAAATAAATACATTTACCGTGGGTCTGCTGAAATTCTACAAGTTACTAAATGCACTCGGGTCCATCGATTAATGAGTTTCACGATAAGCTCACATGAACATATATTCGGGTGAGTAAGTTTAAGCAAATACAATTAAAATCGTGCGGGCGTAGATACGCGCTTAACATTTCTATTTCCCAATATAAACTTGTTTATTATCAAAACAAGGTTGAATCAACACGGTCTATTCTCCGCGAAATGTATGCACATGCTAATGCTTATTTGAATTTAGAGAAATTACATTTTTATGCGGCCTGCTTTAGGTTAGCATTCGGTTGATTTATCGTTTACTTAGTGCTTTAATTAAAATGATTGCGAAACTACCAAATTTGGAGAGGAAATGCATGCGCCTGGCGTGTTCCTGAATACGCGAATTGAAATCAAAAATAAATCACCGATTACTGCGCCCAATTAAATGTAATGACTATTTAACCAGGCATTACACGCATCGCCAATATTTGTATTTCGAGGAATTGCAAATAATGCAGAAATAATATAATGGTTTGAAAACTTTAAATTGTATTTGAATGCATATAATAGTAATGAAACTATATGGAAAGAAAAGAAGTAAGTTAAGTGCCATGAAAAGATAGCTCATAAATTGCCAAGTTTTTGCTTTAGAGATTTTAAATAAGTATAAATAAAAAGGAAATATAGTGTTTCTTGCTATAATTTGCTAAAAGTTATTTTTAATATAAAAAAACCTCAAAGTATGCGTATAAATTAATGTGTTGTTTATCTTCTCATAACTATTGTAATAAATTTTTTTGAATTTTATAAATTACATATTTGTAAAGAGTGATATATTTATAACAAACGCTGAAAATTTGATCAAAATATCTTAAGAAATAAAAAAGTTATTAAAGTTTAAAGTTCTACAAGAATTAAGGATAAGTAACGCGCGCACAGTAGCGCGCACACTAGCATGCACAGTAGCGCGCACAGTAGCATGCACAGTAGCGCGCACAGGTGCATGCACAGTAGCGCGCACAGGTGCATGCACAGTAGCGCGCACAGGTGCATGCACAGTAGCGCACACACACAGTAACGTGTACAATAGCGCACCTGAGTGACAGAGAACGCATGCACATGTGACTTAACGCTAATTGGTCGAAAATCCATGATGGCCGCTCTATTGCATTTACATGCATGGTAACTAAGGAGATTCCCTAGCAACCACGACTGTGCGTATACCTATCTCTTTTCATCGATATTACTTTACGCGGGTCATTATGCCCCAATTATGCTCCCATAAGAATTACATGGGGGCAATTAAAAATTAATAACTTTTGAACTATTTGAGATATTGAAATAATTTAAACGGATTCTGAAAGTATATTTATTCCGTAAAATAATATCAAAAATTGAATTTAATTAAATCTTTTTTTATTGTTTAATTTTTGCATTAAACAACTATTCAATATAATTCCAATAATCGTCGTTTTCTTGCTTAGAAAATTAAAATCTAAGCTGAAAAGGTCTTACTTAGCTCAAAAAATATTATGAAAATCAGTGCTGATATACACTTTCATAAAATTTTGTTTAAATACATAGGCAAACCAAAAAATATGGGCACACCAAGAGCAAGCAATCTACGCCTAAAAAACAAATATTCATGTAATACAACACCATCGGGCGATACGAAGTTCGCCGGGATAGTTAGTTTTATTATAAAATACAACTTGAATTAATTAAATATGCATTAGAGGAAATGTCTATACAGGTTGCAAACATAAATTAATTCATTGCGTTTAATCGTTTACAGGTTGTCAACAAATATTGAAATTCCACTGAGAAGTGTCAATATTGATTGCGGAAATTATTAAATTACTGATTGCGATTTATTACCAACTTTGATTAATTCAGAGAAAACTTGTTTGCGACTTTTGTTGATTTCAAGTTAAAGCAAAACATTTCGCTGCAAATAAACAAATTTCTGATTATGTGGATGCGGAAAATTGCAAGGAATTCTATAAAGTTTAAATTTATTTTTAAAGTGAGACCTTAAAAAGTTGAGCACTTTGCTTCTTGAGTTAAAATTACATGGGTCACAACAAAGAAACGTGATTATGAATAAGGAGCATCATTAACTCGAGGAATATCACTGTTGCTTTTTGCCCGGCACGATCCCGTTGTTTAATAACGTTTAATATGAAAACTTTTCGGAGGGCGTAGGTACATTAAATTTTCTCCAAGAACTCACTGTTTACTAGAACAAAAAATGTGCGCAAAATTCATAAATACTAATGATGTTATTATAAACGTGTTTATGCACTGGGGAATTCGTCGAAAATGGGATCGGAAATATGAACGTGCCCTGAAAAGCAAAGTGCGAATGAGAATGTGGTTTGTTGTTCAAAATACCAGGAAGTAAAACGGACTTAAACAATGCTGCTCGAGAAGTTAGTTATTAAATGCGTGCAAACCACTTGAATGATCCATAAGAAAGACTTTGTTGACGCTCTTGAGTGCTGAACACAAAGCACAAGTCTTTTGTTGCAACGAGCACAAAAGATTCAATAACGTAGTTTCCGTTCTATGTACTCTTAGTTCGTGGAAGAAATCAACTGAAGTAATAAGTTTTCCTGCTGTGCATCTAAAAAGAACCAGTTTTCCATTTAAAATATTTTCAAATCTCTGTCGTAATTTGGTTGTAACAAAATGTAAAAAAGTAACTCACTTGCAAATATTTTTATAGACGTGTCATTTAAAAAATAAGATTTTTAATAGCCGTGGTCTCATAAAGGGGCCAAACAACGGCCCTCGACAATTTAAACGCAATGCGCAACGTTCGCAAGTCGTGCATAGCAGGGTAAAGAAGTGCATTAAAAATGTGGTTAGGGAAGCTGGAACGGCAAGATTAATGCCCGCGTGTGCGCTTGTTAGAACGTTATAAATCTCATGGCGTGCTTAAAATCTGCATACATGTTGCGCATAAATAAATTCAAACCATCCAAGAAGGCATTCGCATACACAAAGGATGCGCATCAGTTGGTCCTAAAATAATATAACACACGGTGGCGCTGACATTAAGGATCAGCATATTGTGCGCATCACACATGCAGTTTTTGCTAAACGTATTAAACGCCTAAATGAGCTCCAAATTGCAATTAAGCAACCCCTGGGCTGTTTATAATATATGAGCTCAACATACTCCTGGCACGAATGCACTTGTCAGGGGGTTGGAAATTTAGTTAATGCATTAATAATTGTACCGGCAAATTGCTTTTTGATTGTTGATCAACGCATAAAAACTGGATAGCGAGCTAGTGGTTGATCCCCATTGTGTGCGCGCGGTCGTTGTAAAATATGATGGAATGAGGGAGCACTACTTTTCCTTCTTCGCGCGGGGGCGCATTCTTGTTTTCCTCGTTTTTTTTTAAAGAAAACGCTTACGTGACTTGCATGCAGCGCACATCCGTATTAAGCGAACCAGGGCGGCTGTCATTTCGACATATTCGGGCATGCGTTTTTCAATTTGCAGGAGTGGAATTGATGGAGGTTTTACGTGACGTCGAAGAGCACAAAACAATAAACGAAACGCATTTATTAATAATATATATGTTGGTTTATTTCAAGAATGCGCACGAGATGAAGAAAAGTTTCATTTCGTACCTGCATACCTTCAGGGAATAGTTTCACAAATAGCAGAACTCTAGCATAGCACTTGTTAGAGTTTTAATTAATGAATCACGGTGCGCGCTTTACTCATTTTCATTTGAAGGCAAGGACACGCTTTTTAGGAAGCAGTGAATTATTCAATAGCAGCTGCTTGCATTGTCGTCCTGTTTGCGATTCAAGCATGGCAAATGTTTTACTTAGCATATTCAGAAAGAAGTAAATAATAATTATTACTAAACTAAGAGATTTTAATTATTCAGCTGTCAGTTGCAAAATATGGCGAAGCATTCGTTTAAGCTGAAAAATGTTGAGTGTTTTTCCAAAGAATTATATTTGATGAATAGTTTAGTTGGAAGGCATTTACGTGAATCTAATTTAAAGTCTTCTAACGAACAAGCGCATAGTTATTTTTATGCCTTTTTTCACCAATAATAAATCACAGGCGGACGCCTGAATGGCATTTTCTACTAATTGCAAAATGCAGGCGGCGCGCTGCATTTGCTTGCACAAACACATCGTGCAATTTCTCATTTGCGCGCCTCTGCTCGCTCACACGTCGCGAATAAATTAAATCTTTTTTCTAACACTCTCTCTATATTCAAAACTTTTAATGACTAATTTTTATGTGCGCGCGTCGCACAGAAATAAAACTATGTAGTGTGGGGAAAATTTAAAATTTCCATATTTTAAATAAAATCGATAAATCTAATATTCACCGCTGGCGAGCAGAATGGCGCTATGCATCATTGCGGAGAGAGCCATAGATCATCGTTAGTTGCCTGCCACCCTCGCTCGCCCCTTACGCAGGAAGACGTATAAAAGCATAGTGAAATTGAATTAGAATGTCGGCGTCTTGGAAAAACGCAGCATGCGCTCATCATTCGTCATTCATAACTATTTTTTAATCATTACTTCCATTAGGAAGTTTTAATTGAACTTGGCAAAAAGTTTAAATTGACTGAAGGATAGATAGAAAACTTGTGTGCAGCATTTATTTACATATTCATTAAACTATCACAAACACATGCGTTTATTTTAAATATGTAAGAGAGTCAAAGGGAAAATGATATGATTGGTGTAATTTTGCGATGCAAATAAATACTACGGCAGTTGCGGAGAGGGGCGCGTCATGTCTCCTGATGGCAAGGACTGCATGGACAAGGACGAGTGCTTGGACTTGCCCTGTCTGAACGGCGGCACTTGCATCAACCAGGAGCCGCGGCTGCGCTACCGCTGCATCTGTCCGGACGGCTTCTGGGGCGAGAACTGCGAACTCATTCAAGAAGGCCAAACGCTCAAACTGAGCATGGGCGCCCTCGCCGCCATCCTCGTCTGCTTGCTCATCATTCTCAGTGAGCTATTTCTTCATCTTCTTATTCTTCACTCCTTCTTTAATCGCTTTTGCACGTTTGCTAGTCGTAGAAATGTAGTGTAGCACTCTATTAGAAATACGATTTACAAGAACGAAGACGAGGAAATGTGTGTACGCGATGATGATCAAGAAAAAAGACATTTCCACCATCGGATGAATTTTAATATAAATTAACTGCCAAAAAATGCGACTGGGATATTAGCAAGTTGCGAAAAGTACACGCAGCCGACCTACAAGAGTCAGTCAAACTTGAAGAACTCTCACAAAATTACCCTTTTCATTCTGGCAGCGTGGAAAAGTGGCTTTTTCCATCTCGAAGTCAGTCATCGGAGTGCTCTTGAGTACGTGAAAAACACACGCGCCATCTTTTTGTACGAGAGTAGCTGTTTCAGTTTACTCATTTACTCCCTTGCATGATGTGGTGTAAGCACATCACGTGTTTGTAAAAAGCGCGTTAAATTCTGCCTCCCCGCGGCCGCAAAAAGTAACTCGTACAAAAGTTTGTGTACTTTTACATTTTTCTTCCGCGAAAAGAGAATGTGGAAGAAGATGCACGCACGCAAAAAATCCCACAACTCGAGAAGACGCTCTTCTCGCGCAAATTTATTGCTGGTCTACTAAGTTGCGGACTTGAGTTATTTGTTTATCGAAAGTTTCCCCATGTTATCCTCATTAAACGTGCGCGGCGGTACCTTTTGTGCGTTCGGTTTTCGAGGGGTGAAAGTTCTCAACAAGAAATAAAACGAACAAGGTCGTATGTGACTGAATTTTAAATTTTTTGATCAAACAAAACACATGGCATTTTTGATATACATGCGGCCAGATTTTGATTGGAAGTTCGTTCGTTCGCATCACATTCGTTATTGCTATAACATATTTTGCGCTTACGTACCTACATGTTTACGTTGTGCGGAACAAACGTGTGATTTATTGCTGATGGCGATGAGATGAAAAAGTAACTACAGCTTCGTGTAACTAAAACAACACGTCATGCGGATGCGCGCTTGTGGTGCAGTTTGGGAAAGTTACAGGCGCGTAACAAGCGGCTGGCCACAAAACGTTGATTTAAATTTAAATGAAATTTAAATGAAGCAAAATCAGATTAGATTTGCAATTATCTTGGGTTGCATCTACATTCGCCAGCCACGAGAGAAAATCATCTGCAGACGTGGACGCGGTGATTGCATTTACACAAACAAGGAATTAAAATATTGCATTATTCATGAATTTGTTCCTTCGTCGATAAAGCAATCAATTCACTTCAAATTCACTCGATTCATTATTCATCAACTTCATGTTTCTTACGTCGAAACACGGAAGACCTAAGAAAATCCCAAGGAGTTTATATCGCCGAGTATCTTCTTCATTCGCAAAGTTTATTTGCTCGAAATTAGAAAATCATATTTTTGCGAAACAAGCTGCGAGTGCTTGTTTGCTGAGCGTGAAGCCCGTGTGCTTGCTGTTTATGTAAATTTATCCAATTTCGATGGCGCGTGTCAGTCACACACGAAGAGTCATCTTCCACGTCGTTGTCACTCTGGCAGCCATCGAGCTCTCTTCACTGAATGGCATACGCGTGCGTTGAGATGACATCCGAATTTAAAGTGATTGATTATACATGTACTTATCACGCATGTGAATGAAAGAACGAGGGTACGCTCGTGACAATAACATAATTGATATTTGTCGAGCGGGATTGTTGTCAACGATGATGACGCGCAATGTTGCTAAAAACAATTGGTTCAATTAACCCTCTGATACTTTCCATTCTACTGAGTGGCCAGTCTTAATTACGTCACCTGCATATGACATACGCCATATGTGGATGCATATAATACATATAATCTTTTAGATGAATTTAGATGCTAAGTCGAATACAAACACCGTTGACTGTATAATCTTCAATAATAATAGGTATCCTAAATACTAAACACTGTAGGCTGCAGTGTAGACCGTAAGTAAACAGGAAGGCGAGTATTATATGCAAGTGTGTTTCACCCAAGGTGTGCATCCGACTGATAGACACAGATCGATGCATTCGCATATTGACTTCGCATTTGAATACGCATATTCGTGCCTAATTGCATCCAACATTCATTCCGAATGCAATTGCACTGGGCCACTTAATCATCTGCCAATTACGTATGCAGTGTACATGTTTGATATGACAGTGTGGGATTGCAGATTGATATTTAAATTCAAATAGCAATATTGTAATTTCAAAATTTTAGAGTTCAATCTTAATACAAACAATACGGACCTATGAAGCTGCTATGCATATTTTATGATGATTTATTATTCTGAACAATAACAATAATTCGCCAAATTGACAGGATATTAACTGCTACGGGTCGATATTCAATTTGCGCTACTAGGTACTCAATAATAGATACCTACTTGAGTCAGATTTGCTCATCCTGTGTGTGGGCTACATAGTGTAAATATTAAAATAACTTAATTAACTTGTGGAACGCCATGGATAAACAAGTTTGCCATTTACGCGGTGTACTCACAAATTCGAAATTAAAGTCGGGGAATGAGTTTACTCTCATGCTTGGTTTCGCAAGCAGAAGCGCCACCGGACTCATCAAAAACTTTCTTTCGACTGGACTCTTAAAGCCGACATGCATATTTGATGAGTGAGCCAAGGTTCTGTATTTGTCCAAGCCTCTGAATACTTTTATGTGCTCACAAAAAACATGAGGACATATTTCATTTTGCGAAAAATTTTAATCATCCATAAAGAGACATTGCAACTTTTTCCATTTGCATTCGCACGAGTCCTGCGCGCCGCACATAAATAAGAAATTACCTAATATGTAAATAAGCGACGTCGCGCGCGTTTCGCTTCCGACCGAATGCGCATCGCCTTTGCGAGATCATTTTTAATTTAATTAAGCGTAATTACGCGAAGAGCTTGCTACTTAGGTGCGGAGGAGACGTTCCTCGCCCACCCTTAAAAGAAGTCGACTCGCTCGCTTCCATCAGCCAAATTATAACGGATTAAAAAGTCAACTTTCGGAGGCACTTCGCCGACGATCCTGATGATGATGATGGCATTGCTCGCGAACGACGCGTGTGGCCGAGGCTCGCAAGCAGTTACCGAAACGAAAGCTTTTATTATCTTACGCCCCATTTAATCTGCGCGCGAAAATCGCATTGTATGAGAGGCGCGCACCCGCGCACGACTTTCGTTCGCCCAAACGGATAATTCCTGGCGCTAAGACGCTGCGACATGCTTGTAAACTTAAGTTTAATATCGCGAACTGCAACCCGCACGATTTTTTAGTTTTAATTCATTCGTTCCACACTCGCGAAATTGCAGCGAAGCGAGCGCCGAATTACATTAAATCCGGACAAATCTATGTCTTCGTTGCATTTTACAGACGATAACGTAATTACGATTTTTTAACTATTAGGAAGCACGAATGCATTTCTGAAATATAAACGTTGAACTTCTTAGAGAAAATAAAAGTAGTCAAAATTAATTTCACCAACTTTAACATTAAGAAACCTTTTTCGCCACGAAGAAAAAAATACATTTATAATCCTATTTCCCTAATGATTCTTGAAACAAGTTTGCTACTCAAAGAATTCTTATAAATTTTAGTTTTGGTCGTTGACAGCTTACTGCTCATCTTCAGTATAAGTTCTTCAGTATAAAATATTTAATAACACTTTTCAATACACAGAAAACTTCTCCGAAAACTCATTCTGAGTAACTAATATAAGAGTAATAGTTTTATAAAACATTCATACCCACTGTGGGAATCACGCAAAAAAATATGCGAATAATTCAGTTCGTATCAAACTCATTCTCCTAGAAATTCAATTCGAATATGTAGAAATTCTTGATTAAATACTCGCATTTCGAAATTGACGTGTAAATTTGCACGTGCGGTTAAAAATGTCGAATATTTTTTTATAAACTGCAAATGCGTAGCTTTCCAGATTTCTCTAAACGAATACGAGATTAATCGGAAATTGAGTGCAACGTACATGAATTGATTTACAGCTGACGGCAGCAAAGCCGCAAATAAATGCGTTTCACGAAAGCTCACGCAAGCCAAATGATTTTTTAATTTCGTTTCCACTTGCATCGTGCTATTCACATGTGGATTATAATAGCGTAGTGGAAAACTATGGGCAAAAGCAGGGCAAAGAGGAACCTGTTAAGTGGTGTATGCAAATTCCGTCTTTACGTTGTACTCGCTTGGGTGCAAACGCGAACCGTGGTCGTAAATTATTATTAAAAACACACTGCCATATTAAATATTCTTTACGAAATCAAAATAATAATAAAAATCCATCAATTCTCTAAGGTTGAAGAGCAGAAATAATCGCACCGACATTTATTTGAGATTACAAAAAAGTTATAAGAGTTTTTCTAAACATTGGCAAGTATTTTAAATCATTGAAGCTGGTATAAAGAACACCCTGTCTTAATCATAAAAACAAGAATAGGAAGAGACGACAAAATTTGGGAGGACTACATTTGCATTTAGTATTCCTTCGCGTAAATCCAGTCTTATTTTACATCTAGTATTCGCGCGCAAAGTAAATTCTCAAATATAAAAGCTGATGTGTTTTTAAAAAGGTAATTTATAAATTTATGCGGCGTGTATGGTTAAATAGGAAGCACGAGCTGTGGAAATTAATTGCACTTGCTCGTGGTGAAATTAAAGATGAAGCCATAAATAAATGCTAAAACTTTAACATCTCAAAGCGCGCGCGCGCGCGCTCACTGCGTTTATAATAAAAATGTCCGCGTGCAATGTGTGTGCATGCACGAAGCACGTTTTCAACTAGGCGGCAATAAAATGTAATAGCTTGGTGTCACATACGTTTGTGATTTAAATTGAATCGATTCTGGGTTTTTATCCCGCGTGCAATTCGTGTTGTCGTCGTTCGCGTCGTTGCATTTACGTGCCTGTTTGCCGAATGACGAAGAAGCGAAAAGCTTATAATAGTTACGACTCCTGCCGGAGGCAGCTATGCAATGTATCTTATCTGCGATCAGCATGTGGGCGGTGGCTGCAATATTTGCACAAGACATATGCAACAATTGTTCGCGCCGTTCGTTTAGCGCACCGCATTTGCTTTTATATTTATCGCGGATGGGGCGGGTGCATAAAATTTTATATAACCAATTTATGGGCTCTAAACAACCATTATGAACTCGTCACGCGTTGCCGCGTATTTTACGCAGTGATCATAAATAATTGTGGAGTGAAGGACGTGCATAAAGCGAGTATTTTAAACCGCTGGGCAAATGCTCTAATTCGCGGAAAGTTTTGCGCACTTGAAAACTAAAGTAAGTTTTGCATTGTAAGTGCGCTTCAATTGCGATTACGCTGTGCCAACTTTTCGCAGAAAATTTCGCACAACAGAACAATTGCCCCAATGCAAATTCAAACATACTAATGTAGCTCAAATTGTCGACTTTCGTCGCTACAAAATCTTGTTTTCTTAGAAACGCGACATTACATGTTTGTTCGTTTTGCATTCGGCCCAGGAAATGAAATAGCTTTATAATAAATTGGTACCCTCGGGGGATGCGAATATACTTAGATATAAAGCGAGACCACCCGTAGGGGATAACGCGACATCAGGAGCGAAATTTAATTTTCTGTATTTATAAAAGTCGGCTTATTTCCGTCTTCACATTCATTTTGCTTTCTTCGCGCATACATACCGGAAGAGGAAATCAGCGTCTTGTATGCGTTGAGTTAGAATTGCGTTTTTGCATTTGCAATTTATGCATGCAATTTGACTCGTATGCATCCTCCTTAGCTCCTCAGCGCAGAGTTTGTAAAAAGTCGTCCGAATAACTCATCGCGTGTACAAGTAAACAAATGAGTTTTGCGCAGCGCGTATGACCATGTCGTGAAGTGAGCTAGCGAGCGACCCTTCTCACCCGCCGGAAATGTCTTGCCCGGTTCGTTGAAGCAATTGTCTCTCAGGAAGATGGAGCGACAAACTTTGACCAAAGTTTTGCTCTTCTCTCGAAGCAGCAGCATCTTGTGCTGCCAACAAGCAATTTTTTGCAACTGATTCAGTCCAGTCGAAAGTGGAAAACTTCAGACAAATATAATTCTGTGGTCTTATTATTACCACTAACTATGATTGCACGCGCAACATGCTTGTCCAACTCGGACAAGTTCATTGCATACTTATACATTGAGGATGGTGGTTAAATGCATTCGAAATAAAATAATTACGATCGTCTTTTATGCGCCAATAAATGCAACCCAAGTATGCCAATTAGCGTCAAAATTTCCGATGCGCCCGACCAAAATAAGCAGCTTTCAAACAATTCCTGGTTAAGGACTTTGTAATAGCTGTGTGTACACGAAAAGTGGATCTCCGAAGAATGACGTACATTGTATGCACAAAATCGCATATGGGTAATTTCACTTTGATAACAAAAACCAATTAAACTTACATTTCGTAAAGTTTGCATTTTACACCGTTAAATAGCGTAACACCCGCTGTACCAGCATACTCCAAGTTGAATGAATTATAAAAGCGAGCGCCTTCGAAAGTAATTCGATTAAAGGCATCAGATTTCATAGCGCAAAGTGACTGACGTATTACGTGATATGCGCGCACACACATTGTTCCTCGTATACATCTTCTTCGTTCTTGTTGCTCTTGTTAAAGATAGCTGCATGCCGCACGTACGTAGTTTGATGTACGATCACGCTCCTCGTGCGCAATTTGTTGTGTATGCGAAGCGTACAAGGAGCGCGCAACGAAGTGGATTAACTGCATGTTTACTTTAAAAACATGCCTGGCGCCGAATGGGGCGAAACTAAGGTAATTTCGAAAATTGCAAAGTCTTACAGTAACTTTGCTTTTTCTCTCATTGACGTTCACATAGTCGGTAATGTCATGTAATAATCGCTAATACCGTATCGCGAAGCAATGCGCTTCGAATTCAATTACAAACTCAGTCGTCACGTAACAATCAACCTACAATTTGCTGGTGCTGCTGTTGGAGTTGATCAACGAAGAAGTTCGGCGGTAAGTGAATTACATGTGTATCTTTGGTAGATGTCCTCAAGGGTACAAGTTCCACGAGAATACCTGCGTCAACGAGAACGAATGCATGTGGATGCCTTGCATTAATGGCGGCATTTGCAAGGACTATGAACCACCCTTACGCTACGAATGCGTTTGCCCGTTGGGCTACACAGGCGGACACTGTGAGCTCGAATTGCTTTCAGTGGGTGCCATCCTGCCGTCCAAGGATTTCATCATTGCCGTTATTATTTGTCTGTTTGTCCTGCTCGGTAAGTTGCACAAAACAATCAACATCCATTCATCACGTTGCGAGTTGTGTGGGTAAAGCAAAGTAAAAGAACAACGAACGCGATTTATAGCATAACAGAAATATGTATCAAAAGTTGCAAGTGCCACACTCGACATTTGCATTTAAATAAATGTGCAGTGGGAACGTCGCGCAACAACCCCACAGGCAATCTATTTATTTATAAGATTCCTACACTGCCTTACACCGCGAATGCAAACATTGTCTTGCGAGCAAGCACACTGCTTGCTGACGGCAGTAAACAACAAAACTCATAATCGAGGAGAACGTCTTCGCGTGAAGAAGGCGAAAGGACTTAACTCGATTGCACCGCATGCAGAACGCGCTCCTTCGCGGAAGCGAACTGCAAACGAAGCGCGCAATTCTAAATGATAAATATTAAGTTTTGTTTGCCACTTTACCGCTTTTGTAAAGTTTGAGCGCGCGCGTCGCGGATTAATTTATCAAATCTTCGTCAGAGCTCTTCGTTTCCATGTGCTGCGCGATTTCATTGCCGAAACTGCTCCGCATTATGATTTGTGAATGAATATTGAAAAGTTTCTCAATTGAGATCAACTCGGTCCTTAACTCAACGCGCGCTTTTATAAGACCTTTGCAAATGGAACAAGTGACGGCTTTTGTCATATTTCCCATCGTCATCATCATCAACAACATTGGGAAAGTATTTTGCGTTACATAAACAAATCGGCGACAGATGTTAAAAGCGAATAAAACTTTTCGAATCAAATCACGCAACTTTTGCTTATGCTACGACGCTGAATGACAAAGGATAATGTGGATGTTGATTGCTCTTTTAATATTTAATCATATATTGCACTCGCACTGTTGTCATAAGCATGGTAGTTAACACCAGAGGTGTGATTGAAGCTAAACCAAGTCGTTTGGCGTTAATCTTCGTGTTCTTGTTAGTGGTTGCCAAACCGTTTATTGCACTGCAGTGATCATCACCCTAACAAGGATCGCATACTAATTGTATTTGCTCTTTTTTTCTTGTGCGACGATAGTTCTCGTCTTGGTATTCGTGGTATATAACCGACGACGTGAAGCGCATATCAAGTATCCGGGGCCGGACGACGACGTGCGTGAGAACATCATCAATTACGACGATGAGGGCGGCGGCGAAGACGACATGACGGCGTTTGACATCACGCCGCTCCAGATACCGATCGGCGGTCCACTGCCCGAGTTGGCTCCGCCAAAGATGTCCTGTAAGTATAATATTTAGCCAATATTTGATCGCTGAACGAAACGAACCGAAAACTCAATTCAATTCGATGAGAAACGTGTTTCCTTATCTATGCCAGCTACATTTGACGGCAACTAAAAAATGAAAGGATCTGCAATGAATAGACGTGTTTTCCTACGGTAAAAAAGGAAATTCGTCCATCAAGAAAAAAGCGTCTGCCTTAGTGGATTTAAATTTGTATCTACCTGCAAAAAAACTATATGTTCAAGTCAGTCAGTCAGTATTCGCTTTCATCTATCGTTTCATTGTGTTCGTTTACTCGTTGGAGTACGTGATAGTCACGAACGTGATCAGAATTTCGCGTTAGGGCTTCTCGAAAATCAACTGGAGTACTAGGCTCTTTCTTAAAATATCGCGACAGCTTACAAAGTGCTGTTTTCTTTTTTGTGACGTTTCCTGTTTCCAGCCACATCAAAATCAAGTTTTTATATAACTTTACTTCCATTTTATTTCATTTCTCAAAATAGAAATTTGATATGTCAAACTTATTAAATTATGTTAGTTTAGAAGCAAAAATCTATTATATCGTTATTTTTGCTAAAATACACATTATATTTATTCAAAGGATTACACTTTTAAACCGTGGAAATTCGTGATAGGATTACAGTTAATGGAATTTTAACGATGTCCTCTTTAACGACTGTTGACAAATAGTTTTAGCTGGCATTCATTAACAGTTTTTAGCAATGTGGCATTGTGTTTTATATCAACTAAAATTGAATTTATTTTTTCGTCTACTTGAGAAGAAGGTAGTAAACTGAAGAGATGTGGATGTCAAGTATCCAAAGTTTTGTGTTGGGACAGCAAACGAATAAAATGTTAAAGAATTCGAGCAATAGAAGTAACAAAAAAAAACTAGATCAGATTAGAAAGAGAAACATTGAAAGTTGCAGGTTTTACGACTGATTTTAGTGCAAGCGTCCTGAATTCGGACTTTACACCAAAACGCGCGCGCGTCGTATAAATCCTTTTGTATTTGCGCATTGGGAAAGCGATTCGAAAAGTATTTTGCAAGCGAATGGAAGAAGAAAAAATGCTTTATAGACATTTTATAGCTGTCCCCACGACATTTCGCTTTGTCGTACTGCCAACTTTTTAATGATGAGAAAGATAAACAAAATACAGCCATAATCAGACGTTCGATAAGCGTTATTGCACATTTTCTCTCAAAGATTACACTTAAGTTTTATTTCAAGCATTGCGAGCGATCCACAATGGCTCTCTAATTCCGTGCTAATGAGTTTAAAACATTAGTGACTTCCACATATTTGTTCAGCGCGAATATGTGAAATCCTTTAAAACTTTATACTCCGCCAAAGTATTTACATTGAGGAACAAACATTCTGGAAACTCTGGTTAGAACTTTAATGCGTTATTATTAATCACCCGTCGCCATATGAGTTTCTCGGCTAATAGAGACAAAGTAGCAAAAGGAACAATTAGCTTTTATGCACATTTATACCAACAAAGAAATCCCACTCATATTTTATGAGGGTGGAAATGCTTGTTTAAATGTCCACGATGAAAGAAAAAGAGCAGCATAGTTGTTTGATCAGTCACATCATTGAAATACTTCAATGTTCTGAACCAATGTTTACATTATTTCTCATTACGAATGCACTTTTTTCTCATTACGAATGAAATTTTATAAAACACAAACGACTGAAACATTTAAACATTCATTTCACTGCTGTTTAACAATTTAATCAGTCATTTAATGCATATTCCAGTTTTGATTAAATGTTATAAAGAAACGTAATAATAAGCAGTATGCATATTCATATTTGATCAGTTAATGGATAAATATAATTGCTCTTAAATTTTCAATTAAATTGTGAAAAGCGCTTCCGCTGCATATTGTATTTATTTAATGAATCAATAATTTACATTTAGGTATATTGATTATTAATTTAATTGAAATTTTCAGTTAATATAATGAGCATGGCACCGGGACAGGAACCGAACGTTGGCATTTTCATCGATGAGCACAAGAAGCGTGCGGACAGCGATCCGAATGCACCGCCGTTTGATGACCTAAGGAACTATGCGTATGAAGGTGGTGGCAGTACAGCCGGTTCGCTAAGTTCTTTAGCGTCAGGTAAAATTTGTAATGAACTTGAAACTGTGAATTATCACACCCTAATTGCGAGCCATTTTTGCGGTAGGTTCCGACGACGAACAGCAGGAATACGATTACTTGGGCGCTTGGGGCCCACGCTTCGACAAGTTGGCCGACATGTACGGGCCGGGCGAGGATGAGACTGAGCAGGAAGAATAAGGAAGTGCGAACTGTTTGCGTTCGATTTCCGTTCGCCCTTCAGCGAGAAAAGCAAACCAACCAGTAAACCAAAAAGAAATCCAAGTATTTAACCAAATATTTAATAAGGTAAAGAAAATTGAATCAATTACAATTGCGTGAGGATGACAACGACGTCGATGAGAAGATGCTTTGAAATCGACATTCCTCCATCTTTCTTAGCTTTCCACGTTTGGCTAACCGACGGTGCGTGCGTTTGGTGGTCAACGTGATCCATAAGACTGTTCTTTGCAGTTGTTTCCTGCGACTGCGTTATATAATTGTAGCAAATTATATATATGCAGACCACAACGTTAACATTATGATTTCATAGCGAAACAACAAAAGAAAATAGCAGACAAACGCAAGAAAACTAGTGAACAACTAAAACTACCCGATGAAAAGTGAATCATTTGGAATGCGAACGGAGCCGACGAAGCGAAGTAAAAAGACGTAAATGAATTAAATAGGTTTTTCAAACATTTGAATTGAAAATCCACTGCCATAAAGCACTATGTACGACTATTTTAAAGATTTTTTAACTTTTTTAAAAACAAAACAATGATGATATGATATTGACGATTTTTTACGTCCTTTTTACGAGCGTTTTATTAAATTCCATTTTATAAGTTTCAAATGGTTAACTGATATATAATATATTCACTCACACCACCCACACACGCCAATACGATACTAAATATTGATAGTGTGTATATTTAGGTAGCAATCACTTTTCCCCCTCACATGTATGTTGAAGATAGAACAAAACAAAGTGGCGTCAAGCAAATCTATTCCAATATGATTATAATATTATAGTTGTGAGTCTGTAATGTTGCGTATGTTAATGAAAAACCAAAAAATGATAACGAGACTATCAAGATTGCGCTTGATAGGCGGCCCACCCCGGTTGAAGTTCGTGGGGAAGTGGGCGCACTTTGATTAACCAAGTCTCATATTCAGTCGTTTATTAAATGCCAGTATTCCTACCAAGAAAGCAAAATGAAGAAACTTAGGTCTAGTTCTATCGATAAAGTATATGGTAAGCATATTGATGATGATGATGATGATGGCAGAGGAGGCAAAGCAAGTCATTACATTCTAGGTCAAATTACAGGTGTAGAAGTAGAACAATGGATATACATTCATAAAAATAATTAACTATTAATTAAAATAAATGTATGCATGCGTGGTTGCGAATGCGGAGGGTATGAGATTATTTATAATTACATGATGAAATGATGATGAAAAAAACTTAAACAATTAAGAATTACCTAATTAATTATATATAAAAATAACGATAAATAATGAATTTAGCTGATGTGAAAGCGAAGTTGTGAATTTGATGAATATGCGTAAAGTATTTATTGTATATAGCTCACACATTGGATCACATCGTTTTTGATAATAGCACACACTCTTCGCAAAAAGAAATATTGTAACTAATAACACATGTTATCAATGATTGAATGCCATACTGTATAACGATAATATGCTTCTTTAATTTACAGTTTTACGCAGAATGTTGAAAACAATAAATCACCCTTCAACGATTATACAGTACCACATACACCCCCAAGTATATACATACACAAACATGCATATACTACACAATGGGCTCACTAAACACACATTTCCGTGTTGTAGTTATTATGTACATAGTTTGCGAATGATAAGAGCGAACGATTGCAAGCATACACATCCAACAGACATTTACACATTCAGGCGCTGTTTGTAGAAATGGCGGCAAGCAAAACTCAATACGTTGCAAAAACGAGAGCGAAAGAACGGTTGCGAGTCCGTGCCAATTATCCTATAACTTAATTAATTACGTGTAACAACTTCTCGAATGCTGTCTAAATAAATGAATTCAAGATATAATAATATAATTGCAATTAAAATTACATCCATGCAAAAGGAAACTAACATATATGTTTGCACTTGTGTATTGTTTAAAGATGTATACTTAATATTTATATTAATTATATTATATATAAATATATAAATAATATAAATCTTATGAAAAATAAAACTCATTTAACATTATTTGCGTATATTTATTTCTATTCCGCCCTAACTAGCGGTTATTGAGTTACTTGCTACTCATGCAATTGGAATCAGTGGACAAATATAAGTTTTCAAAGCATTATAGTAAGACAGCAGTTGGCGCAAGTGGTAACGCACTTGTTCAGTAACTGTGAGGTCCTGGGTTCGAATCCCAGGCTCTGAAATTTTATAAAAATTTAAAACTATAATGGAAAATAACTCTCAAATCCGATACTTGCCGAGTTCGGGGGCGCAACCGTCTCCGGGTGACGTCACAAACCGAGGTCTGTTGGTAACGAAAATCGGGAATGGGGAGGCAGTCTACTGCCGGGGAGCGAAGCGGCGGGGTGGGCCGTCACAAGACAATCTTAACGTACGGACTTCAAAAATTAAAAATGGGGCCTTGTACGTCTCCGAGGGCCCCATTGGACTTACAGTTAAGTCCGTTGGGGCCCCCCAGCGTACAAGTAATTGAAAACTTAGAAATTCAAGTTGCTATTCTCAGGATTCGAACCTGAGACACACAGATCACATCCATAGCCGAGACCACTAAGCTATGGAGTGTTGTTGCCACTGCGAAATTTGATCTTTGCCTTATAGTCTCAATTGGTTTAAATTGTGCCTAAATTTAAAATAGAATTGCCTTTCCCGAGTATCGAACCTGAGACACTTGGGTCACAACCATAGACTTTACCACTAGGCTATGGAGTGCCATTGCTACAGCAAATTTTGATCTTGCCTATATAGACTCTATTGTTAAAATTTCATATTTAAAACTATGTAGCCTCGGGATTCGAACCAGAGACACTCAGTTACACATCTATAGTCCATACGACTAGGCCACGGAGTGTTGTTGCTTTAGGCAAATTTGATCTTTTATATATCTACTCAATGTTTAAATTGAAAATTAGCGAATATTTCAGAAAATCAGTTCGAAAATCAGTGAAAAGGCAGCCTACGTGTGCGAGAACAGCCAATTTACAGTTTAGGATAGTTTTAAGGATAGATGGTTAATATCTTGTGCCGTTGTTAAAATAAATACAAATTAAAATTTTTAAATATTTGCTATTAAAATAATAATTTAATCTTGTCCGATATATACATAGCGTATAAACCTGTCTTCATAAACATGATATCACCATTATTTTCATGCCAGGCATTTTAGTAGATGTTGTGACGAGAAGGCAAATTTAAAATTTTCTTCTGGTTTAAAGAGTCTCCCTGATTGAGAAACGTATAAAGATATTGGTCGATGGTTTTTTGCTTACACGAGTTCATATTTCTCTTCACAGGGTACGCTAGTAAGACTGTTTTTTAAAAGCCTACATTTATATGTATTTAGAGCATACAATCATTTAATACAATATGCTATAACTTAATAACTGCTATTTTATCAATCCTGTTTTTTAATACCCCTTTAAAAACGAAATTGCTTAAATAATATAATATGTCAATTGGGCCATTGGTATACCAGCTGGAGAAGTGACTACTAGCTGTTTGTATTAAAGGTTAGACTTAATAGCACATTTAATATTTTAAGTATTTAATACTAGTAATTCCAAAACAATCTATCATTATTTTTGAATACTATTAAGCATTATTATTGGGCAAACTCATTTGTACCGTAATTTTGTAAACGTGGCATGTATTTATTCAAAGTTTGCCATATTGTTCGTGGTGTAGTTACTTCACCATCTCTTGTTAGACTTTCACTTACAAAATTCATCACAGATGTTAATCACATTCAATTAAAGGCGTGTGCTTTTTCTGCAATAAATAATTCATCTGTGTGTTCTTACAGTACGCAGTGGGGCACCAAAAAGGAACATAGAAAGATAAAACTAAAGTTGTTTCTTGATAATATGGCTGATCCAAAGATTGAAGAAATCTTAGCTCCTCTTAGAGCAAGTGTTAAAGAACAGGTATGTTTCAGATTAGCAACAACAAATATTATTCATGTATCAATCATTTACAGGGAGATATAGTCAGAAAACTTAAAAGTGATGGAGCTCCAGATATTGATGTTAAGAAGGCAGTGGCTGAGTTAAAAACAAGGAAGAAAGTATTAGAAGATAAAGAATTAAGTTTAATTCCCAATGCAGCATTATTTGATCGTGCTAAGATGGAAGATTTATTAAAAAGGAGATTCTTTTATGATCAATCTTTTGCAATATATGGTGGAATTACAGGACAATTTGATTTTGGCCCAATGGGATGTGCATTTAAACAAAATTTATTGCAGAGTTGGCGACAATTTTTTGTGCTTGAAGAGCAAATGCTAGAAGTTGATTGTTCCATATTAACTCCAGAAAATGTTTTAAAGTGATTAAATTCATTAATTTATGGATTGGAACAATTTAGTAATATATTGTATCATATTACAGAGCATCTGGGCATGTGGATCGATTTGCAGATTTGATGACTAAAGATGTGAAATCTGGTGAATGCTTTAGATTGGATCATCTGATAAAGTCTCACTTGGAAAAACTTTGTGCTGACAAGAAAGCCAGCCAAGAACTTAAGGATGAATGTGCAGACATCATAATTAAATTAGATGGAATGAATAAGCAAGAGATGGCTAATATAATGATTAAATATAATATGAAATCACCTCTTACTGGCAATGATTTAACAGAACCCATTGAGTTCAATCTCATGTTTGGCACACAAATTGGTCCATCTGGTTTGATTAAGGGATTCTTGCGCCCAGAGACAGCGCAAGGAATTTTTGTCAATTTCAAACGCTTATTGGAATTTAATCAAGGTCGCTTACCATTTGCTGCTGCTCAAATAGGTATCCATCATCTTGTGCATTGTTTATCTGGTACTGAAGTAGTATGGTTGCAGGAAATTCCTTTAGAAATGAGATTTCTCCAAGATCTGGATTGATACGTGTTCGTGAATTTACAATGGCTGAAATCGAACACTTTTGTGATCCAGAGAATAAGAGACATCCAAAGTTTGTTGATGTTGCCAATACAGAAATGTTGCTGTACTCTGCATGTAATCAAATGGATGGCAAAGCTGCTGAAAAAGTTCGCATTGGTGAAGCTGTTGGAAAGGTATTACTGAAAGAAATAACTATAAGATACAATTATGAAACATCATCACATAATTATTATCTACACATAGGGTCTAGTAGCAAATGAGACTTTGGGTTACTTTATGGCTCGTATTCAAAAGTTTCTTATACAATCTGGAGTGGATGAAACAAAATTGCGATTCAGACAACATATGGCAAACGAAATGGCTCACTATGCTCAAGATTGCTGGGATGCTGAAATTTTAACATCATATGTATGTATTAATTTCATATAAATTGGAACAAGATTAAATTGATATTTTAAGGGTTGGATTGAGTGTGTTGGCTGTGCTGATCGCTCTGCATATGATCTTACACAGCACACAAAAGCAACTGGAGTGCGATTAGCTGCTGAAAAGAAATTAGCAGAACCCAAAACAATTAATGTGGTTGAAGTTCTGCCTGAGAAAGGAATTCTTGGGAAGACATTTAAGAAAGATGCTAAAATTGTTACAGATGCATTGGCTGCATTAGATGAGAATCAAATTGCAGAGTTAGATAATAAGTTGCAAGCTGACGGCAAATATGTTTTATCAATTGGTGAACGAATTTTTGAACTTGGAAGTAATATGATTTCGGTCAAGAAGTATCAAAAAGTTGTACATGTTGAAGAAATTACACCAAGTGTTATTGAGCCTTCATTTGGTAAGTAGTTTATGAACTTCTTTGTCTTCATTTGGTAAGTGGGGTATGAATTTGTTTTCTTATTTAAGCTTTTTTTTAGGCATTGGTAGAATAATGTATGCGATCTTTGAACATAACTTCAAGCAACGTGAAAATGATGAGCAACGTACTTACTTGTCCCTTCCTGCCAGTGTGGCACCATTAAAATGCAGCGTGTTACCCTTGAGTACGAACGAAGATTTTACTCCATTCATTAAAGACATCTGTAAGGATACAATAAATTATGCACTGATTCAAATACTAATTTTATTTTGTAATTGCAGCAAGTGCATTAACTCGCGTAGATGTTTCGCATAAAGTGGATGATAGTACGGTTTCAATAGGTCGACGATATGCACGTACTGATGAAATTGCCATTCCTTATGGCATTACGATTGATTTCGACACTTTGAAAGAGCCTCATAGTGTCACTTTACGAGAAAGAGATTCTATGGGTCAAGTTCGAATTCCTGTAAGAATCGTATGATATATTTTCAAGTACAAATATCTCACTATGTTCATTCATTTTCAGGTGAGTGAGATCGCGCAAGTGGTTCACAATTTATCATACAGTAAACAAAAATGGCACGAAATTGAATCGAAATATCCCAAGTTTGAACAGCAGGAAAACAAAGGCAATTAATGACGATGCCATTTTAATTATGAATAAATTTTAATATTTTGCATTTGATACTTGAGCATATGTAATACTTTTACGTTATAATTCAATGCCAATGCAATGCATTTAATTTTATACAGCATGCTATCAAATGTTATATCGAATTAATGTGAAATAAAGTAATTGTGTGAACTTGAATACAAGAATTATCTTTGGACAAAACAATTTTATTTCGTTAATTACAAAATTATGAACTTAATCCACAGAACCGCAATTATCTAGTTATTTGCTTGTTACTTACACGTTCACTTTATCTGTGTCTCTTTGATTTGTTTTATGTTTAGAACTAGAGAGTCTTAAATTACTTTCATTATATAGATACGTTACTACTCAACCATACATTATTACGGAAAATTTTAAAGTGTTAACCAAGCTTATGTATAATTGATGGAAAATGAATGATATAACAAAATGAAGTAATCAGTAACAGCATTTGTGACCTGCATAGTTGATCTCCTATTGTACCACATGTGTAAAGAACAATGTACAAGGCTTTTGTAATGTATAAGAATATGACGTGTATATATAATAATAACATTTAAGGAGTCACAAATTTCAAACTTAAATAAACTCCATTATTCAAGGTCTGGAATCTGTTCATCATCTGAATCTTCCTCACCACCCTCCAATTCCAAGTCATCCATAGATGGTCTGTCACCACCAGCACCAAGACCACCCATTTGGCGCATCATCTCATCTAGATCAAAATCGCCTTTACCCATGCCACCAACACCTTCATCACCAGAATCATCCTCATCTTGCCACTTGTTAAAGTCACATTTGACCCAATGCAATTTCTGCTTGCCTGAGGTCAGTGAAGGCCAATAAGGTTCATCTGGTTTGGCTTTTGTGAGAATCATCTCAATACATCTACCCCTGTTAAAGTATTGACATTTTTCTGGGTTTATTTCTTTGTATAAAGATATTGTGGCTTCATAAGATTTCTTTTCTACACCACCAACACCCTTGAAGTAGACTGATTCTTTTGTGAATCTACAGATAAAAGCGCATTAATATCAGCTACACGTTTGACTATTATAAGCATACTTTATGTCTGGACTTTTAACATCTTCTAAATTAATAGTTAAGAGTATATTGGCAGATCGCTGTGCCCACATTACTGGCGGTGGCAATCTAAAACGAAATTGTGAGGTTAAGCATGGATTAACATTTATTCTGCAATTGTTGAGCCAGCATGACCAGACAAAAGGCAACGCATTTTAAACAATCTTTACGCCTTAACACGTTTTTGAAACGAGGCGGCGAATACTCTAGAATCAATACCGCTACATCTCCAAAGAGTGTTAGTATTTCAACATGGCCGTGCCGCTAAACATGAGTTTATATTCGCGATTTCTGCCATGAATATTAAGAACGATACCTCAACATAGAGCCACTAGATAAATGATAACTTACACTTGATCAGTCATGATTGTAATGTTGATTTTTATTCAAATACAGCCTAAAAATTAAAAACCTCCTCGGTATCACCAGCACTACTCAAATGTGATAACTGAAATGAGCTATTCTCGCATGAAACTCGATAGTGTGGTGCTGCCGCGCGTGTCGAGTACAAACACCAGCCACACTCAGGAAACGCGCCAAATCCAAATAATCGTTTGAAATAAGTTGAGCACAGCAATTTTAATTACGGATTTCAATCGTTAAATTGTAAACCTAACTGACATCTGTGTCATCATTGTATGTCCACTTATTACGTCAAATTTTTGTCCTAGCCTGCTTGATGCGCATATCATATTAGCTACTCATTCTTATTACCGTTAGTAGTGATAATATAAATCCAATTGGAACTTAATATTTTATGTAACAAAATGTGTTAAAAGCAATTACTCAATGACTATTACTTATATTATGATTCATGATTGAGCATCATAAAAGTATAGCGCATCAGTACGCATTTCCCCCTCGTGTAGCGCAACGCTCGAACGGGATTATTTGTGTCAGGTAATTAACAATAATACGCAAACTTTTCCTCGTCGAGCGCCAGTAACGCTTCAAACGGCACGAAACGGTTGGAAACGTAATACGGTTTCGAGTCTTCAGCGAGTTTGTTGTTAGTCGTGACGCGACATCGACGAAGCACCAACCAACCGGCCAACACGAAGAAGGTGCGCAAAGTGCGCGTTTTGCCGCAAACTTCGAGCGCACTTTTCAAACGCGATAAACAAATCGTAATCCCGCAGTACCTAAATACTACTCGTCATAAAAAAATAAAAAGTTGTATAGCAAAAGTCGCATTGCAGTTTTTCATAACCAGTTGCCGTGCACGAACGGAAGCGGCAGGATATCCGCAGTTTTCTAATTTATACTCCACGCAACAGTCGCACGCGTTCTGCCTATTTCTAAACTCTTAAACGACATTATATGTGCTGATAGTGTGTTGAAAACGCGCTGAAACTATGTGCACATTACTTGGATATAATAATCTTTGATTCTAATAGACAACGTGATGTCGACGTTTAAGGATAATAGTTTGGTAAGTTTTAGAGCCCATTAAAAGCCAATTCATTACTTAAAAAGTAATTTATCTCATAATGTGACTTAACTTTTGCTTCATTATTATTTAAACTGACAGCTTAAATGTTTATTTATTTGTTAGGCGGTTTCACTTTTTACGTATTAATTATGCATACATGCAGCAGCAACAAACAGCAGGTGAATTTTATTGATTTGTTGTTCGTATGATTGAGCAACACGACAAGATCAACAGGTTGATAGAAAACCAGATATGCGTTAAGTAATTTGGCAATTACGAAACATACGAGCTTGTATTACAATTGACCTAAATTAAACTTGAATTTAATCGGCATTGCCATCAAAGAGATTATTAATAATGATCCTGAGCATGGTTGCAATGTGTTGGAACATTCAAGGTTTACGTCAACGCCAATAATAGTAGAACTAATTTTAAATTGAAAAAATCACATATTTATTAAATGTGGGAAAAGTGCTTAGCAATTGTTGAAAAACAAATGTTAAAATATCTTGATTGCTATGCAGTAAATTCAAAATATGCCATGTGATTTGCAACAAAACGAAATGGTAAAACTTTGGTAACTAATTGCCTTTTAAACGCGATAAATTAGTATGTACCAAGTGACGAATAACGTTAACGTAGGTTGGCGCAATTTTGTTTAACCATTTGTATTTTAATTAATAACTGAGTTGAGTAAGTGCATTATGATTCACCTATTGAATCATATCCGTCAAGTTATTTGTAAGAAATTTTCTTATTTTGTAAAAATATGACCTTTAACTTATTAGAATACTGTCTTAAAAGAATTAAATGAAAAAGTTCTCATGTAGTTCTCTATTGAGTTGACTATTTTAAATTAAGAGATTAATGGCAATAAATAGTCTATCAATAAATTATAAGCACATGTCAGCCACTGTTCTTGTCACCTGTTTGTTGCTTGGATAATTATACAAATCAAAACCGCCATTCTGTATATCGCATATCGCGTTTTTTATTCGTATCACATATGTTGTCATTTTTTATCGCTTTTTACTTAACATAGATTATGGCTTTAATATACATTCGCATCGACACCGAACAACGCCAATTACATATTCGTGGTTCAAGCAACAAGGTCGTTTTGTTTTAATGCAATTCCTACACTCCTCCGCTTTTTACACATTTGCAAGCCTCCGAGCAACGCGCACGCTGAAGGCAATTGAATAACTAATAAGTATCGTTGGCGTTGTTTGTCCGTTGTCACATTGCATCAACACGTTTGCTTCTGCCCGCGAAAAAGTTGAAGGAAGGTGCAGCAGCACTTTAAACTTTTCTAAAAGGAAGAAGTGACTTTCTTTCATTCGTCTACGCTCTGTTTCAACGACTAGAATGGTTTAATAGTCGCTGATCGTGATAAAACTAAAGTGAATTGTGCTCTTTAAGGACTGAACTATTTTTTGTTACTTGAATTGCACGCTTAGCGCGGCAGAATTTCATTTGGCGGCGATAGCAGGAAGACATTGATAATGGTGAGTAAGTTTGTGCGAGCAGGGAGCAGGTGGTAAATGTAACTGAAAACTTTTGTAAGCCAGAAGCTGTTTTCAAATAGTAATAACAGGTGGTTGGCTACCTGGGTAAGAAAACATTCAATGGAATATTTCCATTGTCGTTATAAAAGATGCGAGCAATCACATTGAACGCGCATTATAATAATTGCATTTTGAAATAGCGCCATATTTGTAAACTGTTTATTAAACGTAAAGCAATTTGGAATGAAATTCAATCGTCATTATCTCAAATGCATTTCCTGTTGGAAATGTTGGCATAAACTTTGCAGCATGCAATTGTATCCAAGCAAACGAATAAGTCTGCTAAAAGCGCGAAGAGAATGTCTTAATTCACAAAGCATCGCCATTGATCATTTGTTTCAACATTTAAATTGAACTTGCATTCTGTAGAAGTTTACGCTCTACCATTTATTCCAATATTATCTGAACGTTTAGCACTGCAGTTTAACTTTAATTCAGAGCACTGCAATTTAATGCTCAAATTGCTTGGGAAAGAGTGGACCGAATTATATGATTGAGCTCGTTTCATTGCATTTGTGAACTTATAGTGCCAGAGAACATTTGCGATAATCGACATGAATGCGGCTAGAACGAAAATGCAAACGTGAAAACGCAAAGTCGTGATATATTTTTAATCACAATCAGCAAGCCAACCTGCATCTTTTTTTGCTTTCCATTAGTTTTACTTTTAATAACATTAAACTACTTTTTGATTTTCTTTCGTTTTTAATTGAGTTCACTTTCAACGTGTTCTAAGTAATCGCAAAACAATTTATGTATTCAATTGCTCAAGATATTTATTCGAATTAAACATGTTTGAAGAATATAACACGAGCAGATATTGATTGGCGACATTCACATTGCGAATGAGTCAGATTGCAAAAATTAGAAAGGCTAATAATAATTTGCGTTTTATATTGATGTATCAATTAACTTTTCTCACATCAATAACGTCTTTAACTATGTAACTTTTCAACAAGTAACCAATTTTTCAAAAGAAGAAAACTTCTTTGTACTGATTTACGTACCTAGACTTAATTTAATTTGCACGCTGTAAGAAGCAGAAATTACAAAAGGAAATGTTGCGCGATGGCAGATATCGAGGGCGGCAGACGACATTTTATGCTTTCTTGGATTCTATTTCCGTCTTTTTATAAAAGAGTAACCGTTTCATTTGCGTATTCTGAACACTTAATTAACGGTCGTGAACTTGCAACGGATTTTTAATTGATATCATAGCAAACATTGACTTCTTGATAAGATATCGGTGGTAATTGATAACTGTGTGAATGTTTAGCATTAAAAACGTTAAAATCAAATATAAATTATCAGCTTATATAACCAAGAATCATTTTTGAATTGTAGCTATTCATGCGCTATAAATTTTCACTTTGTAAATGTAACAAGAAATACTTTTGCTAATACTGTCATACAAATGTTTATAATTTTACCATCGCATATGTTCAAACCTACACATTTCATCATCAATGCAAATAGCCTATGTACAGTCAAGAGCAGCTTAAAATAATAGAGGAGTGCGGAGCGCAGTGTCATTATTTCCGTTTCCGTTAGACTCGTAAATTGAATACTTTTGTCATTAGACATGTATGCATGTTATTCGCATTGCTCTTGCTTTTGGTTGTTGTTGTTGGTTCATTAACAAACAGCGTTGAAGAAGCGGACGTGTTGGCTGTGCTGTTGAATGCTAAATCCGAAGAAACGACAATACACGCGATCAAACACATTGCCGTTTTGCTCGCGCACAGACTCTCATAAATTATTCGTCAAGTTTATGCACTTTCCAAATGACAATAAACGTCTTGCGATATTGGATTACAAATGTCTTGCTAAACGTAGGGGAGACCGAGGAGAGTTGGAACAGAGGAGAGTTGGAACAGTGTCGATATCTCAGAAACTATAATTACTAGCGAGCTCGGAAAAACGGTCATTTGTTCTGTTTAACACTCACTATTTGATGGAGTAAGCGATGAAAGTGTGTGATAAGCGGTTTTGACTGTGCGAAATTTGCACACAAAAAATTGCGAAAAGTAACTTTTTAACCAAAATTTTGATTCCATATATATCAACATATATTATGTTTGTATTGTTCTAATATTTTTTCCCGTATACTTCAGTCTTTCAAGTTTCGTGTAGTAGCTTTATTTTTTTTATAAGACAACTAATTTCGAAGCTACAAATTTTTATTCTGACCGGTTCACCATTTTTTGCAGCTAGGAGAGTTGGTACAAGCTGTTCCAACTCTCCTAGCTGTTGCAATTATTGTTTGTATCTCTGGCAAAATCAATTTCTTTGGGTTGTAATATTATATGGCATGGTAAATTGCTATTTTTTAGTTTAGATTGCCAAATAAATATTAACCAAATATTAACGAAAGACTGCTAGGGACATAAGTAATGTTGAAATTTATGAACTGTTCTTTGAAGAAATCACATTAAGAAGTAAAGATCTTGGAAATACCGGATCTTCTTACAATCTCAACTATATGTTCTTGTACAGAAATATTAAGAAAAAAATGACATATCAAGCTAATCGAACAAAAAGGCACTTGCTAATGTCTATCACTTGCTTATGTTAGCTCGATGATTTTACAAAAGAGGAAGAAAATATTGCTTATGAAAGGCAATATTGAATATAAAACACTAGTAATAATAAGTTAATTAATATTGATTAATAATTTAAAATTGTAGTTAATCTAATCATTATTTGTTCCTTGTTATTTAATCATTTTTACTTAAACAATATTCTTATTTTTCATCAAAATTAATTATTGATTCTTGACTGAATATTATATGTTATTTCAATACATACAAGTATAACAAATAATTATTAGAGTTCGTCTTTAGTTCTTAATGTGATTTTCTGTATAATGGAATTTGTTAGTGACGAATTAATCCAAAAACATAGCTGTTCCAACTCTCCTAGATGTCTGTTCCAACTCACCTCGATACTAGGAGAGTTGGTACACTAAACGCAATTTCACATTTTCTTGATTTTCTCCGAAATCATAATATTTTCGTTAATGGAAATAATTGTATTTTAAAGAGTATAAATTGAGCTACCGTTTGCCATATAAATCGTAGACGTAGTATGTTTCTGGACAGAGATATGTTCATTTAAGTAAAAATTGTTCCAACTCTCCTAGGTCTCCCCTACTCTACAAGTGCTCATAACTCAGTCGTCCGTGTGTGCTCTCTTCGTTTGGTCTTGCTGTTCCGCATTTTTGCGCTATTTCATTGTGCTTTATTATCACAGCAGCAACGCACATTCGTTAGCCGTTCGTTCATACGCCACAATCGCTTGACATTAAATTATTTGGTTTTATGTAATTTTATCGCGTTGCACATCAGGAAATCATTTGGCGTCTTTCACTTCTGGGTTTGGTCAATCAACAATGCTCACTTGATGTTATTAATCAATTTGCGGCATCTTCAACCACAAACGCAAACATTATTGAATTGCAGTGTTTTATCAGCGAGTTTTATAACATTTCTAGATATATTACATGAGCATCTAGGATTTCCTCCAAGTCTATCTATTTTTCATATTGTTCATTCCAATAGTAATTAGTAATTAAAGGCGGGGATATTTTGCAATAGAAAGCTCACTTGCATTATGATTGCATTGTTTTCACGTTGAATTAATATGCAGAATGCATTTGGTTATGAAATCATAAGTGATGAACCCCTCCTTCTTCAAGTTCTTGTTCTACGGATTCAGAAGTTGCTTCCTTGTGGCTTTCAAGAATAGAGCAACGCGTACAAGTTAACAGTTGAACTGCTATAGTGATGTGTTCCAAGTAACTTGAAGTAATTCCGAGCAACTTTGTTCTTTTTATGAGAGAATCATTGCTGTTGAAAATGTTACGGTCTGGAGGTTTTGCTAACAAGGAATTTTATTCCAAATATAAAAGACTGAACCCTCCCTTTAATTCCGCTGTTTATCGCAAAATCTTGAAACTCAAATAAGTACCTAAGTATATAATTTGTATGAATATTAGAAATCTGTTGGAAATTGATAGAAAATGAAATGTCTTTTTACGAAATCAATTCAAGTATTCCGCCCGCATATCAGTCACTCATCGATTCACGAAAAGCATTAAGGTTTCACTAGTTTTCGAAAAATCATTGCCAGCGTTCATGCTAGAATGCGCAAAAGGCTGACCGAAAAAACAACAACTTTCGTTTCATCAACCTCTTCATCGTCGACGGTCAGCAAGCGTATGCATCTGTGATTTACTTTTTTACTGTACCCATAGCTAGCCTTAAATGAACAATCAAAAGTGCTGAAGTCACGGGCCATCACCGCCGCTTTTTTATTCCTTCATCTATGGACAATAAAACAAAACGACAAGCGCTGTCGTGCAAGAAGAAGCCGAAAGGAAGTGCGTGCGTACGTGTTAAACGCTGACGAGCAGAGTTCTTTTATGCAAGTGTATCTAAAAAGTGCTTACTCGGCACAGGTGAACGTGCATTATCGAGGCTTCTTTCCGCTTGGACAACTGGCTAATTAACTGCAACTGTCTTTCAAGTTCTCGTTGTTCTCGTTTGCCTTGTTCACAAGCTGCTTTTGTATGTTTTAAAAAGATTAAACCAATATATAAATTAAATGAAAAGTACTCTAAAGTCACATCTCACTAAGCAGATTACGTCTTGTTGATATTTTCGCTCCGTGATTTTTAAAATGAATGAATATTTATTATGTGTGTGAATTTATGTCAAGTCCTTGAATTTTATGTAGCATAGGAGCCTACGCGAATATTTAAATGAAATCCTCACCACGAACAAGTCACATCACAACTTGCACGCTGTAATTGTTTAATTACTTGCCGTTTCCTTCGATAGCAGCGCAATTAAATAAACTAGAATTGTTAATAATCATACTATCTACCTCCGTATCCATATCCCACATATGAAAATGATTCCGTTCAATGATTTTACACGCATTATTTCCATTTCACGTTATTACGTGAATTGTATGCAATTATAGTAAATGTTAATTGATTATTTTTTGCGCATATAAACACTTCATACTTTCCACTGCTAATTTTATTGAATTTAATAAATTATTACTATTACCTCTTGTTTTTATCGCTTGTCAAATCACGCAGTAATTTTAATGCCATAAGGAAACGCATATAATGCGCTGATTAATAATATAACACAATGCATTTTTAAACTTTCATTTTGCTTCTAACAACTACAACAACTATTAATAACCGTTATTATCATCATAATCTTATTAAGCAAACCAAACAAGAATGAAAGCACTCAATCGAAAGCAGACTCATATTATTATTAGAATACAATCACGAATATTCGATGATCATAGCCGATCGTTGGAAGCATTTTGCGTTTGGGCGTTTTTGGGCGGACAATAACTAGAAAATTACGATGTGCTATAATGCAATTGCTTTCGCAGCGAGAATTTCACAATGAACTGGCAAAATTACTTCTGCTTTCATTAACAAACAAATGGCCTAATAAAATAAACAGTGTACCACCGGTTCATTAGTTAGGAGAATGTTTCAAAAATATTTAAATCTATTAACTAGCGTAATTTGCTACTTTAATAGCAAATCATTGTAAATTTGCAATTTTCATAAATTCTATCGAGTGAAAAATCAGTTCAACTAGGAAATTGTCTGCTCGAAGCACGATATGGTTGTTTATGATTATGAATACGTTTCCCAACTCTCTTCGCGAGTGCAAAGTTTTCGATTAAGTATGAAATTTACATGCAATTTCATGAGTGACTAATAAAGTCACTCGGAACATTCGTGCACTATTCGAGAAAAGCAAAACCGTTTAAAAAATGCCTAAGAGCTTTAGAGAAATTGCTCAGATACAACGTGATTCCACCACACAACGTGTCCTGCTTTTAAGGCAAAAGCAATTTTACTTTTTCTTAAATAATTTTCTTAATTGATACCTGTTCTTATGTGATGTTTAACTTGCTTTAATGATTTCAATGAATGAACGCAGGCAAGAAGCATTCAACTTTCCTGTTGCATTTGACCATAATGATCCGTTGCGATTAATTAATGCACAGCACTTCTTAATAAGACGTTTGTTGCCGTGCAACATGTACAGTGTAATAAAGCAACAAAGAATATGAAAGTTAATTGAGTTATTTATGAATTAATTAATTGCCATGCGCTTGTATAATGTGGAAGTATTTTCATTTGTCAGAAAGATTTATGAATTAATTAAGTCAATGTAGAAAATTGAACTTTTTGAAGTGGAAATTTAAAAATCATTTACCTAATTTAAGTTTCACTTTGCCTGCGAGCTTATTTGAACGAGACTCACATATTTTTATATTTCGTTCATTAAAGTAAAAGTTTTCTATTTTCATTCGCAACAATTTGTGTAAATTGAGTTGGACGTTGTTGTTGTTGCTGTTGCTAGTCTTGACGAAAAATAAAAATTATTGCAAGTATAAAATGTACAAAGTGAAAATGACATTCACCATATAAGAATTATTTTTCACACATTTGATGACCGTTTCATGTTGCAAAACTTTACTAAACATTTAGTTTCTAAATAGTTGAAGTTTTATTAGATTGACCTTTCACTTAGGTGGGCAATTCGGATGGCCATTAATTAAATGAATTTACATACGCAACGAGAATTTGTGTCACTTATCCAGCATAATTAATTTGACCCTTAATGTACGCATTGTCCTTATTACAATTAAAATCCTCACAACTCGTCATAATTATTATTATTACCAATTGTTCCACAGCTACCATTTGAATATTCCACATGAAAAACTGGTTGATATTTATGTCTCGAATTTTGCGAAGATTTGAAAGTGTAAAACGCGTTTATACTTTTTAAGAAACACCGCAAACGTGGCGCAAATGTCAAGTCATTTTATAATTATCGAGGCGATATTGCATTAATTAGTAAGCGCGCATACAGCCTAAACGATTGGCATTAATCGCAATGTTTTGTGCGGATTGAATGTTAAACAGTTGATGATACTCAATCTCGATTGATGCGTGAAATTTTCTCTCTTCGCGTATGCACACGTAACCGAGCCACACACCATTTACAGAGTGGACCAGTGAACTACAGTGACTTTTTTAAGCCTCCCGGGGGTACTAGGAAGAGCTGCTGCGAACAAGTTGCATGTTCTCTTTCATCTGATGTAACATTTTGTGAATTGTGTGCACTTTCTGCGTTTGAAAGGCCAAACCAACAGCAAACAGCGATAAATAGCACTCTCTTAAAAAAGGAATAATTTGCATTAATTTTTAGCCATTTCACTACGCCTCATACCACTTGCTCTAAAAGTTGTAAACGTGCGTTGGCAACTGTAAAATTTAAGTATGTTCTGGCTCCAATCGATTACTTCATGTATTAGGAAATTGGTTACAGTAAGCTAAATTTTGGGCATCTTAGCCTTGAACAACTTGTTCTGAATTCCAATCGCATAAATCTTCAAATTTTACACTTTACAGGTGAATAAACCGAACGCGGACAAACATAAAACGCGTAACGACTAAAATGTTCAATTTGAATGGAAGTTTATAATATGATCTTATGATCTGCACTAGAAATAATTAGTCTGCCTCCGGGCACATGTGTAATTTGAATATTCGCTCTGCACGCAAAATTTTAATTTCAATCAAACAGTTTGCTCTGCGTTGCAAGCTTAAATGCCAATATACCACCAGAGAAACCTTACATAACGCTCGCATATTTATTTACTAATAAAGCACACTTGCTCGCTCGCCTCTCTTATTTCGTCGAGATAGCAAACAACCAACTTGATGCGGTTCTTTGCATTGCGTGTAAGCGCAAATGTGGTGTTTCGCAAACACCGTCTTGAAAATTCCATAAAGATCGAATAAATCCATGATTAACGATGAACTCAAACTGTCCGGTTCGATGATGCTGATGGAACGTACGCCTCACTTGGCGAAATGCTTTTGCGTGCTTACTACGAATACATTATATAATTACATTCGCGTTCGAGGCGTAGGCCCATAATAAATGGTTTCGAATGACATAAAACTATGCAAACATGATGCGAACAAAGCCCATGCTAGTTTTCTTCCAAGGAGTAAAACCGCATAGTTTTCATACATTTTGTAATGATAGAGGCGTATGCTTGGTATTTACAGTATGCGCATGATATCTTTTAGTTTTTCCTATTTTTCATTACAATAACCAAGAAACTCTTGGAAATTGAAATCGCAAAATTTGAGTGTGCTTGAAATATATCTAACAAGAGACGAAATAACCTTTACAGTTTGTAAATTAACTGAACACAAAATGTTTGACATTAAATAAGATGGAAGTATTGAGAAACACTTGCTAGCTGTCTACTTTTTCACAAAACGGATTGCATAATTAAAACAAATGTGTTTTCATTTGAAAACATTCATTAAAATTCCGAAAATTTCCAGTAGCAAAGTTATGGTAATACTATTCAATCGCTTAAAGTTTTCCTGATTAATGTTATTCTAACTTTATAAAAGACTCGTAGTTAATTAATATTTAGCGTTAATATTATACCTATAAATAAACTTTCATTGAATAAGAATAAAGCTTTTAAATTTCACTCCATTTGTAAACAAAACAATTGCGCGCAAATTGCGCAAAGTCAAAGGCGTTTAAAGTGTGAACGAACATTGTTCCCGCTCATTATGCTGCCAAGGTTTCCCATTCATTCATATTATTTTATGCGTTCAATGCGAAGATGCTGCTTGCATATGAAGTGATGTAGTAAATTCAGTAATTGTTGGTAATTATAATCAAATACAATTTATGCTTCGTTTTCTCCAAGTTGGCTACAAGTGAGCGCAGCATCTTGCTTTTCTTGATTTCTTTCCACGAAAAAAATCGCAACAACAACAACAACCTCTCCAGCGTAAAATGAAAAAGAATCAAACATAAACATTAACGACTCTCGCTGGATGACTTTCTTTTTCTTAGATTAGTGTAGCCATCGAGTGCAATGGC
This sequence comes from Aleochara curtula, assembly GCA_963978815.1. NCBI lineage: Eukaryota > Metazoa > Arthropoda > Insecta > Coleoptera > Staphylinidae > Aleochara > Aleochara curtula. The sequence goes on from OZ022219.1 coordinate 2,637,328, forward strand.
ATGTGCACTTTATTTCTTATTAGTGAAATGGTTTTCTTTGTTATTATTAGATGTGCGCAATGAATTAGTGCTCGTATAATTGTGCGGTTAATAAAAGTTGCAGGACTAATTTAAGTAATGTACTTGAACATTCAACGAAAACTAAAAGTTGAAAAATCTGCATGGTCACAACAAGTTAGGAATACCTCCAACAAATTTGCGATAGACCAATTTACTTCTTTGTAAGACTTGGGAAAAATTCAGGAATTTTGATGATATCTTTAATACTTTTCGAGATATTGATGAAATTAGATCATATTTCGTATGAAAGAAATTGTATTTTTAAATTAATGACACGGAGCTCCAGATTTCATTACCTTCCTTATTCGAATTGATAGAGATTTAAGTTTTTATGTAATGCTTGAACTGAAAGTTGAAGAATTAACATGATCTCTTCAGGTTAAGAATGCTCCCAACAAATTTGCGATAGATCAATTTACTTCTTTGTAAGACTTGGGAAAAATTCAGGAATTTTGATGATATCTTTAGTACTTTTCGAGATATTGATGAAATTAGATCACATTTCGTATGAAAGAAATTGTCTTTTTAAATTAGTGACACGGAGCTCCAGATTTCATTACCTTCCCATATTCTAATGGATAGAGATTTAAGTTTTTATGTACTGCTTGAACTGAAAGTTGAAGAATTAACATAATCTCTTCAAGTTAAGAATGCTCCTAACAAATTTGCGATAGACCAATTTACTTCTTTGTAAGACTTGTGAAAAATTCAGGAATTTTTATGATATCTTTAGTACTTTTCGAGATATTGATGAAATTAGATCACATTAATGCACATTTCATAAAATCCTTAATCTGAAACGTCTTGCCTCTGTGCTTTATGTGTAATTGCATGTTATATTTAATTAATTACGGATATTGTTGCACTAACGAAATAACAATAGTTGCAGTTATTACATACCAACCATTAGGATTTTACTCATGGTACTTTCTTTCTATGAATAATTATTTGCATTGAATCCAATGAGGTACACAAGGCATCAAATAAATTGAGCTCATGTTGTGTTATTTATGGCGCTTATTTTATTACACGATTGCCGATAAATCGTGAGTAATGATTTAGTTAATTACATGCAATTTTCCAATAAAACGCGGACTATTGATTTTCCTAGGTTGATTTATGATTGATCGTTTATCTTACATATAAACAAATGTCATTAGATCAAAATTAAATTAGTTAACGATTTATCACAATTAACTTTTTTTCGCCAAACCTGTTCTTGTCTAATTAAAAGCCTTTTCTCTTGCATAAGATAATCAGAATTTCTCTCATGTATAATTTAAGAAAATGTAATTTCTACTCTTCTCTAGACAGAAAAACGTAATTTCATGATACGAATATTTCATATTCAGTGCGCTCAAAAATTGCTCAAACGGTACCTTCAGCAATTAACTGAGCTAGTCAACAAACTGTGAAGAATAAATTACAACTACTTTAGCCATTTCGACGCACAAAGCAATAACACCAGCAATGATATTAACAAAACGAGGGTTACCATCATATTTATGATTATTCCACACTCGGCGTGATTTAACAAATGCGATAATTCGTAGTCAATTCATCATAATACCAATATAAATGCAAATACTCAATAATGTTAATCAACGGTTCGCTTAATTCGTGCAAATATTACGACATATTTATTTATGACAAATGTTTATACGTGCGTGTCTTGGCGAGGAAAACTCCTGATGGGTGCTTGAATTAATGCGAGTCCAATTAGTGTCAGGTCGTCTGCTAACGGAAACTACAATATTCGCATTCGCAAATCGCATTTTCTGTTTATTACTGAATCCATCTACGTATGTAATGCAGATTGTAGAAATTCACCACGAATGACATTTGTTACATGCCATACAACTACTACTAGACTTGCGTGTGTGATATAAACGACGTTCATAGATTATCTATGCATTTGTTTATTATTCGCATGCATATGCATGTATTTGTGAAGACGAGTAACGGAAGTCGGAACTGTGTCGTGTTTTATGACCACGTATAAGAAATCCGGCACACACTCGTATTTATTTCTGGATTTTCTAATTGCTGGCGTTTGCGCGCTTCAATAAGAAGTAATCATCCCGCCACTCTGTTATTACCAACTAGTGGACAGACACAGATTATGTGCAGTTATACGTCTCTTGATAATTATTGAATTTAGATTTGCAGCTTTGGCAAACACGATGGGATTTGTCATATTTTCATATACTAGAAATTTCACTTATCTTCATATTCAAAATACTTGAACTAATAATTTATGCAATAATTATAACACACCTATGGATGAACCAAAAAACGAGGTGAGGAATACAATCTAAAGCGCAAGAAAAGTATGAATTGTGTACGTAGTAAACAATTGCACAATTGTGCATAATTAACACCGACGAAAACAATATGGAAATTTCGAATTGATGTCGACCGTTACTATTCATCCATGGCATTCATTTAAATCGCGTCAAGAGCACATGTGTGCGATGTTAAGAATAATACATCGCATGATTGAACAAGAGAACAAGTGTACATCGAGTACGATTTGATTCGTACACGTACTACTCTTTCTTAGATTATTCGATTTAATGTCTTCCATTCAAGCAGCTCTCTTGATTGTATGTATATTTTCTCGCTTCAAACGAATAGATTTCTTTGCGCGTTTATTCATTCATGCATTTATACAACAAACGTTTCGTTCTTTCTTGGCACGTCGATCACGGTGATTTTGTTCGCGTTCATCGCATTCATTAACGAAATGGCACAGCAAACGGGCGAGGAAAACACCACGCATTCATTACGTCGCGCAAAGCATTATTACAAAGCATATAAAACACGCATATTTCACGCTTAAGCATGTTTGTACAAATCAATTAGTTACAATATATTTTCAAAACGTGTCTCAAGTATAATTCATATGTTCGTTATTAAAATTTATGTAAAATCTGATGTTGCAATATCAGAAACACAACGAGACCAAGAAAAGATATTCGAAGTGCAGCTGTTAGAAAAATATGAATGAATGTTCATTAAGAAAATATCCTAAGAATTTTCAGCAGATGCAATGCGTATTCAAGTAGATACATGAATATCATTTTTAATTTCTAATCGTCATTTGGCGAATGTATATCAACTATGGGTCAAATGCATTTCACTTTTGAAATATTTCCTATTTCTTCATAATGTGAAAATATCACTCAGTTTCCATTCTTCCGATTATTTAAAAATTCAATAAGCAATAAAAATCCCATCGTTGGGGTACTCACCTTAAATATGCAGTTCTAGATGAAACTCAGAAGTGATCTGAAACAAACAAACAAAAATTAGTAAAACTATTCGTTGAGCTTGAATTACTACAAAAATTAACTACTATGGTCAAATATTGATTGAAAAGGACATTAGAGTCCAGTCACCAAACTGCTTATAAGCGCATTTAATATTTTGAAAAGTGAAAATTAAATAAAATATTCAAAGGTATGAAATAACAACCTGTTACAAACCATTGAGTTTTCAAGGTAACAAAAAGTAAATAAAAGCAAAATTGGATGCAAAAGTAGGTAGCAAGGTTGTGTGTAGTATATAATTGGCTTGGTTGACTACATACATATGTTACAATTAATGAGCAGTGGATTTACTCTTTGATTCAATTTTATAAATTACCAGAGTAGCGTAATTTAAAATGTCATAATAATACAAAAAATCTATCCTCGTCGTTCAAAGAAATAATATGGAAGTGTTCCAAATTTTTTACAATGCACTCTTCTCTGCTTGCTCGAACTAATAAGACCATAGTTGTAATGAAAATATAGTTAATGCAATTCCTGTGAAAATAAATGTATACGTTATGACTGTGAGAGAGGCGCATGCATTAGATCATTACGATTTCCGTACAATCGTGTCCCTCATTGAGGTCGACTTTTTGTTATTCGTGTTGTTCTTGTTTTATTTACCGGTTGTCTTTTTGTACGTATGTGACGCGATGCATTTGTCGCTGATAACTGTTATATAACACTGAACGGATTACGAAATGTCTACTATTTAAATAATTGCATGTTATTTCTCTTAATCATTAATGATACACATTTTAAAACTTTTAAAATCATTCAAAGCCTCGAATACAGTTAGCTTAGCTAAGTAGTTAAAAAGCATTTGCGTCATTTCCCTCAATCCGCACTCACTTTTTAAGTAGGTAGTTGTGTTTTTGTTGTTGTAAATGCCTCATAAATTAATTTCAAATTTCCAACCACATAATTCGCATGTCATTCATTTATGCATATTATACCAAAATACAGCGGACGAAAATAAATTGTAAAAGTTTGAAATTAATCTTAAACTACAATGCATTTCACGGGAATAATTTCATACATTATAATATTAATGTAAGCTGCTGTGTGAAATACTAATACGAAACAAGAAACGTGTGCTCTGCGTGCATTTCTATAGACGAAATATAATTATCCTTTCTCTTTTTTTATGAGTGTATATTTCAATTGTTGCTCCACTCGTCTGAATTAAATTTCTGCGAAGAAGAAACACATCTTTGCAATAGCGGCAATTACAATTAAAAAATTATAAATCACAACTTGAAGCGCACAATACCTATACCAATTTATAATTCAATTGAAGTTTTTAAATTTGTCTACTTTTACAACAGCTAATTAAACTTTAGAAAAATTCGTAACCAGCAACACAACATGAATAATATGGCAGGTAATTGTCTTCCTTGTTTTGTTATTAACTATCATCTAGCCTAAAAGACCAAAACGAGTGGCCGCAATTTATATTTATTTTATTAAGAAAGGCGCTCTCTATGTATGATACAGTTATAAATCATTATGCTGCGAATGTAAACCATACGAATGAATTATTGTTTGAATTATAAGCAGGACAATGTAACAGCGCAAACGAAACGAGAGCGATAAATTTGGAAAGTTTGCAAACGCCAATGTGTGAATAATTCAAGTAAACTCGAATCGCGTGTTTGCTAATTTATTTATATCGAAATGATGCAAGCAGCTAAACATTTAATACTCATATAAAACTCACTGCAAAATCAATACATTTAAGATACTAATTCTAATTCCACAAATTACTTGTCTTTATTTATAAATAGCAAAAAATCTAAAAACAGGATCAGAGAAAAATTAAAATCCAATAAATTTATTCATGAAGCAAGTAATATATAATTTTCCTGTTTATATCTGCAAGATTATTTCAATTATTAGCAAGTGAATGCTAATTTCTCTTTTCTCCACGCGCATCTGATTATGACTAATTTATTAACAATTTGCTTCATGCAAATTTACGTCGGTTATTTTCTATTATCGGGAAATAAATAAAAATTACTTAACGTAGAAATAAAAATATTGTGTGTTGCCTAGCGTTCAACTCCACTTAAGTAAGAGTATTTAAATTTAAATCCAAACTTCACAGTGTGCGCCAAGTACAGTTAAACAACGGACCATTGAAAATAAAGCCTCATTATACACTTAATTCACTGCTAACCTTGTTTATGTTAGTTTTATGTATCTTGAGCAATTATGATATAACAAACATCACCTTGTTCATCGTAGAAATTTATGCAAATGTTTACACTAGAAAATACTTTTACTATTTAAGATCCTTACAATGTTATTATAATCTCCAAATTTTAAGCATCCTTATTAAAACATGAGTAAAAGCAAAGTAATTTCGTAGAAATGAAGTTGTTTAATTTGTGTGGCAATGAGTAAGTGCAACACACCTTGATACTCTGAGTTTTGTGTAAACAAAAGGGTAAAGACCTTAAGCTTAAAACAAAAGAAGATTTAAGTACCTATCTCTTCATAGAATGACTTGCTGGCTTATCAAAATGTAATGTTGATTAATTATCGAATAGTTTAAGCCACTCTTTTCAAAGAGCTCCAAGACTCCTATCCAAAGTTTTGGAGCTAATTACCCAATATGAGTTTTTGTTTACTTTTAATTGTAATAGATATATACGTGGTGCAATAGTCTGGTCACCGGTCATTACACACGTTGACATATAATATGACAAAATATTTTCCCGTAAGTGCTAAGGCTTCAACACTCCGTAAATATATTACTCAATAGGTGTGTCTATCCAGTGAAAGCAAGTAAGACAGAAGCAGTACTAAACTGCAACATATCATGTAACATCACCATTGAGTGCATTAATCAACAACAACAAAATATGCGCCATTACTCGGTATTCGATACCTTTTTGTCGACGATACATGCAATGTGCGCGTATCGCATCACACAGCGAGTAATTAAAAACAAAAACCGTATACATTACAGACGCACTTTTTCCTCTCTCCGTGAACGCGTATACAGACCACGGTAGTATGTATACAGAGTGCGAGGTCGCGTTCGGTGCGTGTTAAATAATTATAGAGCAGAGCATCTTAATTTAGCATCTGCTTTGCAATGCGTTGGCACGTCGTTGTCGTCGAATTAGGCACACCACGATGTTGCGGCCGCGAGAGAGGCATTAGTTAGTTGATAGTGTAGTACCGTCGGGGCTGGTTGGGTGCATTTGAAGACGCCTCTATACGCACGCAAGTACTACCGCTCGTTTAGAGATAACGATGGAATAATTGTTGTTCAATCAAGGCGCACATGGATGAGTAATAGTAGCCGCGATGCAGCATGACGCAAAAAAGTGCTACCTGTTTCGAGTTACAGTGTTTTTTACCTTGAAAACGCGACGAAACGTTTCGGTTGTTATAAACACAAATGCTTGCTGTAATATGCAGTGAATATACGCGAAAACATTAAATTGTTTGTGTTCAATGCGCTCGTGTTCAGTAAAGTTGTTATGCAAAATATTGAGGTGCTCTAAAATATTGTATTGAACAGACAAAAATATGTCTTCTAGTCAGCATCGCGTGTTTTCTTTAGTGTTTAATAATGTATATTACTTTAACAATGGATTCTTGTGCTTCGTGTAATCATTAAAAATTTATTACAAACTCTGCCAAAGTCTTAGTCAACAATGAAAAAGTTTTGTAACAAAATAAGTCATCAACAATGGCGCGTAACGGTGCCAAACCTAAATACAACCATCTTTCGCAAATCAACCTCGAGCTCGGAAATTGACAATGAGAAGAAGCGAGTGTCATCCGGAAGTTATGACCTACCAGCGGCACAACGAGAGTATGACCTGCATGGTACCAGCTCGCGAAGTCAAGTCACCCTGCATTCAGGCTCAAGCAGCACAGGGTCCTACGAAGACGCGCGTCAGGATAACGAACAGCACCCTGAAAGACCGGATGTCGACCTGTACGATATTGTTGACATTCACGAAACTGTGAAAGTCATGGAGAATAAGACTATAAGCACCATGAACAACAAATACGAATACGACGTGCCAAAAATACAATTTTCCTTCATCGAGGAAAAGGCAAGGAGGAATAATGAAAAAGCCAAAGTCGAGGAGGAAGTGGCCGAAGAAGAAGTCGAGGTGCATAATTATGAAAATGCTGAAAAACCACAGCGTTCAACGTTGGAAAAAGATTCAAGGAAGAAGGTCATCCATAAAAGCCAATTGCAGATCGTCGTAACTAATGTAATTGATCTGAACGATGGCGATATAGGCGGACATCCGGTGATTAAATTCGGTTCCGACCCGAACCTGAATCTGTTACGCAACGAGCGCGGTGCGAATGCGTCGATCGACGGCGATGACAACGACGGTGAATGCGATGAGTTCTACAAAGTACCGCGCCGCATCCACAACCGAAATCGGCTATCAAAATCTCTGCACGACTTTAACATGGACGAACTCAACTTACCACCTTTAGCATTAAGTACTGAAAGTATTGAGCATGTGTCCTGCAGTCAGGTGCTACCCGTCGAACGGGAAGAAAGCTTATCACCACAAAACAGCACCAAAAAGGGTAGACGACGCAAGTGGCAAGACTTCAAGTCCAGGTTCAATCGAGTGATCGAAGAACACGCTGGCCATCAGCGCGTTGGCGCGTTCGCCGAGAAAGAGAAAATCGTCATTAACATCGAGGACATTTACAAGACGTCCAAGGACAAGTGCAAGCGCATTTTCAAGCACACGGGCAAGATTTTCAAACGCAGCAGTGGTGCTCATAGTGCTCAACAGCGCCAAAGGTCACACGACACATCAAAGTGTGCTGATAGCGAATCGCAAATTGTCAAGAATGATGCATTCTTTGCCAAGATTAAAGCCAGCGATATCGAGTACGTGCTTCCAAAAAGACAAGAAGACGCGGATGCTAATGTGACTGAAGAGAACGAAGACGTGAAGAAGGACTCTGAGCCCGAAACACATCAAGTGAACGAGAGTGATAGTGACACCAAAACACCTTCAATTGACAATACAAATAACTCAAAGAATATCGAACGTGTACAATCGCCAGATACATCGGGCAGTGATTACAAAGACTACAAGATGCTGGAATGGAGCCGGAAGCGCATCAGTGGCGTAATCGCTGATGAAGTTGCGCAGATGAAGAACGGATTTCGTAAGAGTCGACTGCACTTAGAGGTAAAATAAGTGTTTGAGCACGCCTCGTAAGAAGGCTATTTTCGGTAGATTGAAAGCAACAAGTATAAAGCTATTTTGCAATGTGCTATTAAAATTATAAATAGCTTCTTTATAGCGCATTCTGACTGTTATTTACTCATTGTTCCAAATGTTGAATTTGCGTTAATCTATTAATTTCGACCCAAAATCATAAAAACCAAATAAAATCAAATATACCTACGTACTTTTGAATGTTCTAAACCTGTTTTATAAATATTCTATTTATAATGCACGTAATGGCATGTATTTTTGTATTAATTGGGTTTTTGATGCCGAAACAAGTTAAAACTGACGATACAAATTACCCTATGACTAAATGCGTATCGTACATGAATAGAATAGAAATCTATTCCGCATTTCTGACATTTTGCGAATACGACGCACATTAATTCTACATGCGCGCCTTTAAATTATTTGGAGCATTGAGGAAGTGAACATATTTTGATCCACCAACTACACGACGTATGTATGGTCGAATTGAAACCGCTGCCAGCAAATCGTACGTGATTATTGTTATTTGCTAATTTAGTGGCTGCACGAGATGCATTAACTTAACATGACGTATTATACAATCGACAGTGCATTATTATTAGGTATGCATGTCTACATTCACCCGATATAGTTAATAATATTTCGCTGTTTCAAGATTTCCTTCTCACATCTTGCAAAATGTGATTAGCGCACTAGAAAGGAATTATTATTATATATTTAATTATGCAATGTGCACTGCTTCATGCTACCAGCTGCTCACATTATAATATACCCGTTTCAGTTAATTAATCGATTTTGGAATTATTAGTTCATACATATTTCAAGCAAGAATTGTATAATATCCTCGCACATTTATTATTATTGCCCCTAATAATAAATAATTAATTAAGCACGTTCACTATGGTGAAAACATGACAAATATATTTTGATTTCTTTACTGATACGTTGCAAATAAACTTTCTAATAAGTTTTTACAATCCATGAAGAGTCAATAATTAACCGTGTTATTTGTTCGCGTTTTTCCCAAACAATGTGTGCAGATTGATTTGTTGTGCTTATTATTATCGTATTAACTATAAACACGCTCGTAAATTATTGCTTTTCTGGTTTTTAGAAATCAATGTGTTTGCCAATTAAGATCCAAAGTGCAATTGCTTCATGACAATTCGCTTTCAAATTCTTCAAATAAAATTCCAAACTATTTATTATTTCGACACGTCCGTTTGTTATTAAATAAATAGCGCTCTGTCGAATTAACAATCTGAATATGTAAAGGCACTACAGTAAGTAATTCAACGCATTGCAAATGTATGCAGTCATTGAATAGATGCAAATAGCAATAATTCCATAGATTGTCCATAGACTGTTGCAATTAAGCGCAGAGTATTTAGTTATTAAGCAATTGGCTTGGAATTATTAGCTGTGCGTAAAATTAAAAATCACACATGCGGTGCGTTGAATATGCTCAATGCTCGCATAGAAAATAAAATGTTAAGCCGCACTTACGCAAATATAAACGTCGTTTGCTTAAATTGATGAAAGCTGCTCACATTTGCGCCCCATTACAATAATTAATTTCACCTTTATCTCGCTTTAAATATATGAATACGTGCGCGCGCTTAGGGAATGCACGAAAATGAAAGTGTGCAAATGTAATTTGTTAAATATGTGGATGAACGCAAATGGCAAGAATTAATTCACGTAGTTAATGTGTTCTGCTAATTATCCCGCAACTTGTTTAATGTCACCATAATTTCAAAGCGCCACAGAATTTTTTGAACGTTAAACAGTGACTGCTACTTTGGTTTATCATGTACGTACCGAAATTGTATGGCTATTTCTCAATGTTGTAAAAAGATAAAATCGAAAATCATCAGTGAAAAACCAAATGTAAATGCATTAGAATCGTACATGTAAATCGTCTATCCGTTAGGTCGTATCTCAGCTTGCCGCAACGTTCCGGGATACTTAAAAAATAGCAATTCTTCACTCTATGTGGTGTGCGTCTGCGGTGTATGTGGTTTTCATAACAAACTTTAAGCATTTGAAAGAAAAGCGAAACATGTACGCGTTGACTGAAACGAACAGACGTCATTTAACGGCGAGCAAAAAGCCTTCTTGCTCGTTGCACGCAATCCCTCAACTGCGAATAATTATAATGCGTGCGAATAGACATTTTCCTCATAATTCCACATTATACAGTTGCGCATGGAAATTTCTTCAAGTCGATAGTGCAAGTTGGTTATTTTAAATGCACCGATAGAAAAGTACTAGTTAAATGTGCTTCACCCATGCATATTTATGTATTGAGAGCTTAAAGTGCTACGCCACTTTGCTATTGCAAAACGAAGGATGAAAAACTTTCAAAAATCGTGTACTAATCATTATGGTTCCGAGAAATAGTCTTCAATGAGCTAGCTCGCATTTTAAGTTAACACACTCCAATCGCTCTTTTACTGTTCCAAGTTGTTTGATGTGTTTGAAGGAAAATTAATTACATGCCATCTCATGAAACAGAAGCCGTTTAGCATTTATTACATTTCGATCTGTACGGAGATTGCACACGCTGATGGATGAAACGAATATTTGTGCGCGCATTAATTTATTCCAGTTTACGGATACGCAGTGCTCTGCTCTAATGGATGAAAGATAATGATGTGCAGCAACTCCACCCAGTTCTTCAAAATGTTGTAAACGAATAAATAACCGAGCAACGAATGTAACAATGCCATTTACACAAGACAATTATTAATGATTATCCTGTTCTGACTGTACAGTCATGTGTATGTTTATGTTTTAATTTTAAACGTGCGCGTAAGTAAACGCGCATTAATAACAATTTGAAAACGATTGAGATCAAGATTTTCCCAGCGTGCTGGAGCGCGTGACTGGACGAAATCATTAACATTTCGTCTGTATTTCAATTAGCATCGCGTGTATGCTGGCTGCCCTTGCTATTTAAAAATTATTTGTTTATGGATTCGCAAGCGCGAGGCGATAATAAAATTCACGCATTAAAAGTAGCACTCTGCTAATTGCATCAGTAAATCAACGCTGGTCATTTTATAACATTATCACACATTCCAAAGAATAATTGTAATGCGAACTAAAAGTTTTACTGACCTTCTTTCTCCTTCACTTGCAGGGCCAGAACGGTTTCGAAGATCTTCGACGCTACGTCAAACAAGGCGGCGACTTCTGCAAAGAATTAGGAACTATATTACAAGAACGGTAATTAATTATAATTTTTTACGGCAATAAATAACACGTTCTTCAACATCTTCAAGAAATAGCAATACTGACGTCATTGGGCCATATGCGGCTTTTTAAAAATGCCAGCATGTGGCACAAATTCTAAATTTACAATGTCGTGCGATGCTTATTTTTATCCAACACACTTTACCACTCTAATAACCTAATAATAACAAATTCAATGTGAATTTAAATAACATTTGTTTACGTAGATCCGAGGCAGAGTTGCAGTACTCCAAGAGCTTGTCAAAGCTGGGTACAAAACTTTCTAGGGCATGCCGAGAAGGTGTAGGCGGCTTGAATGAAGCATGGAAGGCGGTTGCATTAGAATTGGAATCTCGAGCGGAAGCACATCGGTGTATGTCAAATGTACTGTTGGAGGAGGCGGCAAAACCACTCAAGATTATGTCTGAGAACCAGCATCGGCAGCGCAAAAACTGCGAGGCGATGGTTGACAAGGCAGCAAAGTTGCTCTCTGAATGGCGGTCAGCGGAAGCGAAGAGCAAGAAACACAGTCACGCATGTGCGCGTGATAACGAAAAACTGCAGGATGCGATGTTGGATAACAGGATGTCAAGGAGCACGAGCTTGATTCAATTGCCAAATATTCATAAGACTAATACTGATAAGGATACAGCTAAGGTATAATTCTCTACGTTTTTCTCTTTATCGTATTAATTAACTTTGGAAATTTTAGTTGGAGGGCAAAAAACGAAAAGCGGAAGATGCAGTAAAAAAGGCTGATATTGAGTATTATTCACATTGTGTTAGATCTGAACGTGCAAGGTAAAATTATATAAAAATAATGAACATATCCGTATTCTAATGATTTTTGTGTGATTATAGATTAGAGTGGGAATCTGCCGTAATCAAAGGTGCTACAACATTTCAAACTCTTGAAGAAGAACGCCTAAGCAATTTGAAAACTACCCTGTCCTGCTACATTAAGCACAACACAGATTTATCGCCTAAAATCGAAGACGGGATCGTAAAACTGCGAGGACCAGTCGACTGCAGTGATGCGCAAAAGGATCTCACAACGTTCCTGAGTCTACGACAATCATCACAGCAAACTTCCGAACAGCTCTTACCCGATTTCTACTGTGAGCATATAACTTTAGCAATGAATCGCGAACGAAGAAAGCAGGCCCTCGTCAAGTTGTTGCAATTAATAAAGCTCGATATTGAACGCGAGAAAAAGTCTAAAGATGGTCTGGAAAATTTGTCGAAAGCCATCAAACAAACACCAAATTTCGGCTCGGAAGACTCACAACAAACTGTAGCTGAAAAACTGTATCATGTAAGCTTTCGTAATCCAAGTATTTTGCAATCTCTAATTAAAACGGGTTTTAGATGAAATCTATGTTGACATACTTGGAAGGCGCTAAATACAAAGTACAGAATGCATTGGCCGAACTTGACTGCCGACCAAGAACTGGACATCCGTTAGCATCGCACATTACGATAACGCGAGATAAGGCCGGATTGCAACAGAGTATACTTAAGGTGTGTACTCATATTTCTTATGAAATATTATTAAGCAAACCGGAAATTGAGCAAGTTTTCATCTAAATCTAATAATTTTTAGGCCCCGCTATGGCTGCGCGAACAATGGAGGGAAGCGGATGAAACCAAGATCGATAAAATCGATAGCAAAGATGGTGATTATGACGTTGAGAACAATTGGATTGATCGAGGCATGGCCGACGGAAATTCCAATCAGCACGATTCAGATTTTGGTACTACCCATTGAATTTTCTCTATCGCAACTTCTCTCTTGGCTTCTGTCTAATCTTGCTTCTATCTCTATTCGCTCTATCTTTCCACTGATTATTGAATAATCAAAAACAAAACTTACAGACGAATTTTCATCGCAAGACAGCAGCAGCAGTATTTGCGGTGTAAACTGCACAAATGAGGAGACGGCAGTCGTTCCTATCGCACATTGCAAAGTTCTCTATAGCTACACTCCAAATCTACCCGATGAGCTCGCAATACATCCCGGAGATAAAGTAGTTGTTTACCGTCAACAGGAAGACGGATGGTGGTTGGGCGAATGCAACGGAAGTATTGGCATTTTTCCAGCCACCTACGTAGAAACTTTGAAGACTTAAGGCTACAAGGGCACAATTCATATACTGATAACAACCTGACAATAATATTACTATAGATATTACTGTATTGTATAGAATGCATTGGTCAAGTTTTATTGAACGCTCAACTTCGAAGCAAATAACTTATTGTGATAATTGAAAGTGTTTAATATTTTCTTTTTTGGAAATGAAGAAAATGATGATATTTTGCAACTTTCTTAATATTAATTAGACAGACTAATTTATATGTATTTTAAATATTATATAATTTAACAACATTCACTTTATAGTTGTTGGTTAATGTTTCCATCTAGGTAAACGGCAAATGTTTAAATGTCAAGTGCTAAAAATGCATTCGTAATTTGCTAATAATTACATTGTTTGCAATTTATGCATGATAAGTTGTACATATAATATCTATATATACTTATGTTTCAAACAAGAACTGTATTTAAGCAAAATTATTTTTGATCACCTAATTTACGATATTTCTGCTCCTTTTCGAAATTGCTAACATAGAAAGAAAACCGTAATTTTTCCCAAAAATATTTTAGTATACAATTTCTCTGAACGGCATGTTGCAATATTTGCACAATACAAATAATTGCAATATTTGTTTAAAAAGTGCCAATTATGCACTTCTAATAATACCTGTTAAAGAGCGCTCGTCTTACTTAAAGTTACTGACTTTGCGAAATAGTTACCCAGATATAACATATTGTTATAAATAGCTGAATAACATTGATTCAACATTATGACTTCTGTTGCCATAGAAACAATCGATCTAACAATGTATATTTCGGAATTTCCTGTTCCAGATACCTGTACGTAAAACTTTCCCCCTTGTTATTCCTGCACTTCATACATTAACTCGTTGAAGTTCAACCCGAGAGTTAATTTTTTCAAAGTGTGCAACACAATTAAATATTAGTGAATAATGGAATTCAGATACAAAAACGATATAAATCTCTCATCAAAAATAGTTGAACCCTCTGCATTAGCACCCCCATGCTACCGCCCCTTTATGCGTGAACACTCCATCCACACAACTCGAGATGATCTTCTTCATAATTACCGCCAAAACCCATTTGATAAACCTCCAGGATACTTGCCACAAGCAGAAGACTTTTTGAAATATCCTACAGAACTTAAGAAACTCGGACCACTTGATTACTCCGCTCAAGCACGTGGTGAGTACTCACATGAAGAAGGATTTCGTGGCATTCGGCCAGTCGTGAATACGTATTCAATAAGCCGCTACAGCATGGGCGAATGGCGTCGCAAAAATCAGGATTTATTAGTGCGTTCACACAATGAACAGAATCAATGCGATAATGCGGAAAGACATAGCTCCCAATGCATTGAAAATGTAGCTATGTTGAGTGACCAAACACAGAAAGACAACACGGAAAGAATATGGAGACGAGAGAAAGAAATATTCCGATGGCAATCCTTATTACAGGACGAAATCGAAAAAATGGCTGATGAAATTAGTTTGCTTCAAAACGAACGTGAGCGATTAGGAAATGCAATGCAAATTGTTTTAATACCCATGTCCATTGGTAAGTTGCCAAATTTTTACCAACTCACAATTAATTGATCAATCAATTTACAGCGAGTGAAAGTATAAATATTCGCACTCGGAGAATAGATAGTGAACTGGTACATGATCAAGTAGAAGATGTACTCAAAACTGAAATGGCACTAACCGGTCAAATTAAAGAACTCCTCGAGGAGACAAAACGCAAACTCGAATTGCAAATGATTGAAAACATGTCCGCAAAACGGCAAATGCAATACGATTGGGCAGAGAAAGCCAAAGCGTTCGCTCTGGAATCGACAAACGGTGCCCTTCGCAATCACTCACAAGATATTTTATTCAAGCACGGAAGCATCGGATCCTTTCCCAATGAGTAAGCACTTGTATTCATACCAGCACCAGCTAAATCAACTCAAATGAATTGACAATTTGTTACATACTCAAAGAATGGTCTATTCAAGATTTTTGCGAATGATTAGACTTAAACAAAAGCACAATTTTTACAGCCAGTCAACCGTAGAACTGTGGAACAAATTCGTGAAGGATATCTATGAGAATGCTATCGCAACCAGAGAAAAATCAGCAAAACTCCGCGGAACTTTAGATGCGATACTAATTCATGCAGCGCGCGATTTACGCGTGCAAGCTGACAAAGTGGAGATTGCTCTTACGAATCGAATTGCGGAAACGGATGAGATTGTTCGTCAGTTGGAGATTGAATTGAAAAAAGTAATGTCAATCAATATTATTCGTCCATATTCTCAACTATTCTGCTACTTGCAGGTGATGGGAAAAATTGCAGATGCAGAATCAATGTTTCCGAAATTGAAACATTCAATTCAAAAACTCGATTATCCCATGAAAGTCGCACAGACACGTTTGGATAATAAATCCATACGGCCAAAAGTGGAAAATTGCCGAGATATTTCGCAATACGGGTAATGATAGCAAATACATTATTATTTTATTGCCTCCTTTCTATGCTTCCCGTTACCATTCGTTACCTTTCATATTTGCCAACAAATACGATATTTTGATAAACTTTCAAATTTATCACAAAAACCACACGAATGCACTACAAATTCCTTGCAAAATAGAAATTGCAATTCTTTTTTGACAGGTTAATCAACGAGGTAAAACTCCTCAACGAGAGCGTCTCCGAGCTTCGCGCCCGCCTCCACGGCGTGGAAGAAAGTCACGCGCGCCTGCAGGTTTTGCGCGGCGATCTCGAACGCGACGTCATGCTCAAGAAGAAGAGTCTGCAGCTCGACATATGGATTCTAAATGACGTCAGGTCACGTTTCCCATCCGCCGTGCAACTTGCCGGCTACATCGATGTGATGATGTGAACGAACCGTCATTATTAGCCGCCAGCAGCAGGACACGTGCAGCGGACGAGAAGTTAGTAATTAGTTAGCACGTTGTCTCCGCACCAAAGCGAAGATGAATTGATGAAGAAAGCTAGGAAGGAGAAGAAATCCCATACGTTCGCATGAATTGCAAAAAATCAAACAACAATCAAATCATTTACATCATAAACTCGATTCATTTCCTTCTTCTGCCTAGATACTCAATCTCCGTATGCCGTTTGGTTGAAACATTCGAATTAAAGCAATTAATATTTCCCTTTGTTTAAAATTGTATACGTTCGCTTTGTCCACTGGTTTCAATCGTAATTTTTCCCAACAAAATTAATAAATTCATCACTTTCTTTTCGCTTAACCTTTTCTAGTTATTCATCTGCCCGTAGTGCTTTCTTCGCGCAGATTTTGTCCGCGTCGAGGAAATACATGGATGAGACGCTTGCAAAATGACCAGCAATAAAATGTGCTTATGGAATCACTAATGTAATCAACACATTACCGCTTTATAAACGCAAAACACGACCGTGACCCGAGTCGAATGGATCCTCATCCGTAATTTCTTTTTCTCCATGAATCCCATGGATTTAATACAAATATTTCAATGCGTGCCAATAAATTTCACTACTGTCGTTCGCCATCAGCGTTTATCGGTAATATTTAAATTTTATCGTTGGTATGACGCTCATTGCTGAAAAGGCGCGAAAGACACCGCAAAAAAAACTATTTATAGTTTTAGTCACTAATATAGTTATTTTAAAATGCCGTATAATTCATGTATTTTATGGCACGTGATACTGACAGGGAGTCCAACTCGTTTTTAGCCCGTTCGATACGTCGATAAATTGATTCTTCCGAATCCATAGAGCACGCTTTAATCGGTCAATAAAAGACGAGACATCGGTAATATGCATCATAATATGATTTCTGCGTGGTGCGCTTTCTAAAACTTCCAACAACAAGCCAGCAACGCCGCTCTTTACCTCATCGTTTTGCCACCGCGCGTTGGAAATTGGCTAAAAACTCATTGACAGCACGCGGTTCGTCGTCAATGCGCGCGTGTAGGTCTTCTAGTCCGCATCTAAGCAAAATTTCTTTCCGCCCATCAATCAATTGCATGGCAAAACTACCATAAAGTGCATCATGCATTAGTGCGACGTGCAACAGTGCAATGATACAATTAAAGTGCAAAACGTGCCGAATGGTAGGCCGAACGTGCCACATAAAATGTGAAAAATGTGCAAGAAATTAACAAACACTATGTACATACATGCATTGTGCGTGCGTCGAAGTAGCAATTCGAAAATGATTGAAATTGGCCGAACGAATGTCGCGCCAGTGTCAGCATGTTAATGCCGCGCGCGCAAACTGATTGAAATTATTTAAGCATAATGCGCGATTAATGTACTTTCAGTTCCAATTTCGTTTTCCTTCGATGGACAGCCAACGATCAACTGCCTGCGAGCGTGTGTGAATGTGAATAAAGGACAAAGTGCCCTTCGCAAAACTAAACTAAATAAACTTTATACAACAAATTTCAAGTTTTCAAAATGAAGCCTAATTTAAAAGTTTATCTTATACAGGTTTGTATTCCTGCTGCTTAATTCATTTTGTGCGAGTTTTGAGCGTTATTCAAGGCTGATTCAATTTTTTTAAATTTAATCACTTAATTACTTTATAACACGAGTTTAGTTAGTCTTGCGAGTAATGCTTCAAAATTAGATTTACAAATACTTAATGAACAACGTTGAAATTCTCACATGGCAGCCGTATATTAACAATTCAAACATTTTGCAATTCAAGACATGCGTTATCTTTTTAATGTGCACCGTTGCGTTACTGCACATTATGGCACACAACACAATATAATGCAACATTTAAATCAAGGATTTTGAATTGACTCATGCGGCTGAGTACTCTTTGCTAGTTGTGCCAAAGACATAACAAACAAATTCAAAACTATAACCTTTTTGTGTGCTTTTTTTGGTTGTTTCCAAAATATTTAAATATTGTATTTGCATAATGCATATGGATTTTGTTTTTGATTTATATAATAAATGCATATCATTATTTCGAATTTCGATAGGTTATCAGAACATATTAATATAGAAACTTTGGGCTTAATGTGTAGTTTCTCCTCTTCAATATTCTATTTCATATTTTAATAATGCAATATTTTATATTTTGCATAATTGATGATTTTGAAAAACATGTATTGCAATCAGTAATAATGTTACTTCCTAAACTGTTTCTGTATAATGATTTCGTTGTATGTATTTAAACGATAAAGATCTCGGTATTAAATGTACCATGCTGTTCGCGAAAAAAAGCAATTAATTCTTCAATTAATCTCGCACGAGTTCCACATTTGCTCTCCGTCTTTCAAGTAGTACAATAACAGCATTGTACTGCTATAATATAAGAGGATGCACATTATTAAATGACACAGATGCATGCTTAATTAAAACAACGGTGCAACGTCATAAAAATGCATAAATACGCGTGCTCTTATTACAACGGCAATTATAATCGCATTCCTGGGAAATGTGCAAATATAAAAATATGTAACATAAACAGAGCTTACGACTGCTCCTCGTATACACGAATATATTAATTCATTCCAATTGCAAAACAGCCAAGTAAGTAAATAAATAATCCCTGCAGAAGACGAAATGAAGCAATTTATGTAAGTGAAAAAGCGGGCATGAATTATGCATTAGCGTTGTTGTGATGATGGAATATTTTTTATGAATGGTCAAATTATGCGCACTTATTTTTTCTTACGGCTACCATGTGAATTTCTTCATTTCTTTCAATCATACGCGTCGTACGTGATCTTCGGATAGAAAGTAAAAGTTGGCATTGTAATGCACAATCGCTTCTTGGAAATTAAAATCTGTTTGAACAATGCGACTGGAGGCTCATACAAATTAACCGCTGTGTTTGATCGATCACCGGTCTATCATGAATTGCCAAATCGTAGACGAATCGTAGACGACGCAATACTTAAGTGCATTTTTTCAATGTTATAGATATTAGTATTATTATTTAACAAATACGAGAGTACCATATCGGTTTACTCTTCGGCACCGTATGGGACGAAACCGCAACCGTATGTGCCTGCACCTCCAGGCGAACGCCCACCTTGTGCCAAAAATGGATTCACATATTGTGAATATCCGCAACATTATCCAAGGTAATTCGTCATGAAGTGTTTCATACATAATATGCAAATATTCATGATCTTATTTCGATTGTAACTCACATACTTTAAATACCAATTTAAACTTAAGAAGTACATATTTCCTAAACGTTGTCAATTAGTGATTTAGTCACAGAACTACTAGAAAATTGGAAATTTGACCATGGATCACTACTACGAAATGAATCACCGAAAGAATACTACTACGTTGCAAGTGATAGCTATGGACCATATCCAAAACCAGTGTATGGACCACCAACGCCAACGCCTGAACCATCTAATCAGCACATACCCAACTATCCTTACCCAGGCCGCAACCCAAACGCATATATTCCACCGCCACCGAGCATATATCTACATAATCAAACATACTACCCAAATCCCAGCCCCCAATACACCGGTATTGACTCATTCAAAAACAAGTTCAATCATTTTCAAAACACCTATCAGCAACCATCTCAATACCCATCTTATTTCAAAACTCTGCAACCACCAGACTACGGTAGATTTATTCAAAATCCTTGGTCAAAGTGGTATGACATCTGACTATATATTGCAATTCCTCATTATAAATGTGTGTTGTTAAAGGAGTGACCAAAAATATTATATGAGGAAGAAACGCTCCTTAATCAAACGTTGGATTAATAATGAACTTAATGCAACGAGCACTATGCTCTTGGGCGATGTGCCCGAAAATAAGTCGAGGAAGAAGCGACAAAATGAATCTAAAACTGAAAAGCTATGTCAAACTTTCGTTAATTATATAATGCCACGAGCAGCAATGAACAACAAAGGTGACTGGATGTATGTTGTAAACATGGCTGAGAATGATGGTAAAAACTCACAGCTAGTCAAAACTGAGACTTGCAGGTCAGCAGACTTTGTTGTCTTTATAGAACGTTTGTAATTACCATGTTTTGCTTTGCAGATCCACTGATTGTAATGGACTCTGCAATTTACCTGATGGTTATTCATCAAAGTGTGAACAGCGATTCATACAGAAGCGATTGGTTGCCCTCGAACCGGGAGGAAGTAATCTTTACACGGATGTCTTTTGGTTTCCTAGCTGCTGCATTTGTACTCTGATATCTCCCCCGTGAAGCAACAAGTATCTCAATATCAGCTCTAATTGCTTTAAATTATTTTCAATTTGCTGTATTGCCATTTGTTTTCGTTATGTTACGTCGATAATTAAAATGTATTCATATTTAACGAGTTTTATATGGCCGCCAGTTAAACAATGTTTACACTAAGTAATAAATACAATGCTCTACTTACAGTTATAATTCCATGCACCAAGAAATCAATTTCATCCTCAGGGCACAAGTTAGTTAATCCATAACACTGACTCTACCACTACTTTCAATACTATTTACTAACATTCTATTACATTTCCCAAAACTGACTCATGCAATAAGCTAAATTCCATGCATTACAACAAGAGCAAGTCTAAACAAGTTATACATTGTATGCAACATGCATGAAAAATGTCAACAAATGCATTCGGGTTATTTACTTTTGAATTTACATGCAATACAGTAACTATAATAATGTTTAAAAGAAAGTTATAACAATTAATCAGAAGCTAATAGTCGTTACACCCGTCACCCACGCCATCACCAGTGAAAAGAAATTCAAAACATATATATAAAACTTAAATTTCAAATTAACGTATTTCTATCTCTTTCCGACTCGCTGACTCTGTCTTACAGCATATTCGGAGACCCGCAATGTTTTGGTGTTAAGGTTATAGTGAATAAACAGAGTGAATTTGTGTTTCTTATATTGTTAATAAACAGCAATAAACACCCAGAACATAATTGATTTTATAATATAAATAAATATAGTGGTTTACATTTGTTTGGATCATAGTCACAATGAGTAAACGAAGCAAAAGGTATGGTAGCAGCTCAGACTCGGATAGTGCTGAGGAAGCTAGAAAACAAGACTTAAAAGAACGTGATGAATTCGCTGAACGTTTAAAGAAACGAGATGCGGAAAAATCCAGGAATATTGTGCATGCTTCAGAAAAGAAGCTCTATGAAGAAGCTGCTAAAAGACTCAAAATGGAAGCTGAAGATAGGGAAAAAATGATTCCTAAACTAAGAATTGAATCCAGGCGTCGATATCTAGAAAAGCGCAAAGATGATAAACTTATGGAACTTGAGGCTGACATAAAAGATGATGAATTCCTGTTTGAAGAAGAAATCCTTACAGAAAGAGAGAAAAAGGAAAGAGCTCACAAGAAACAATTGCTGCAATTGGCACAAGAACATGAACGTGCTAGAGAACTTGAAAGGATTCAAAGATATCACATGCCCCAGGATATGGGTGAAGGTTCCACATCTCAATATATTGAGGTTGATGAACTCGAGAAGATGCCTCAATCTGAGCAAAAGAAATGGGAAAAAGAACAAATGGACTCAGCAGTCTTTTCATTTGGTGCTAAGAAGAAAAAGGAAAAGGAAGAATATGAACTATTGCTAGCTGATCAAATTGAATTCATACAAGCATTAAAAATTCCTGGCACTAAGGAGAAAGAGGAGAGAAAGTTAACTGAACTGGAGAGGAAACGCATGGATATTGCTGAAACCAAGATCAGTCTTCCAGTATACCCATTCAGGGATGATATAATTCAAGCAGTCAGAGACCATCAAGTTCTTATAATTGAGGGGGAAACAGGCTCGGGTAAAACAACACAAATTCCTCAATATTTACATGAAGCAGGATTTACTGATGATAATAAAAAAATTGGTTGTACACAACCGCGTCGTGTTGCAGCAATGTCAGTAGCAGCACGTGTTGCTCAAGAAATGGATGTAAAACTAGGCAATGAAGTTGGTTACGCCATTCGTTTTGAAGATTGTACTTCTGAACGCACTGTTATCAAATACATGACTGATGGTACTCTGCACAGAGAGTTTTTATCAGAACCAGATTTGCAGTCCTATAGTGTAATGGTCATTGATGAAGCTCATGAAAGAACATTACACACTGATATATTATTTGGATTAGTTAAAGATATTGCGCGATTCCGACCAAATTTAAAACTGCTAATATCAAGCGCAACTTTAGACGCACAAAAATTTTCTGAATTCTTTGATGATGCACCAATTTTTAGAATTCCTGGAAGGCGTTTTCCAGTCGATATCTATTATACGAAAGCTCCTGAAGCAGATTATATTGATGCATGCGTTGTTTCTGTATTGCAAATCCACGCAACACAACCATTAGGAGACATTCTTGTATTCTTGACTGGCCAAGAAGAAATTGAAACTTGTCAAGAACTTTTACAGGATCGTTTGCGGCGTTTAGGATCTAAATTAAAAGAATTACTTATCTTACCAGTATATGCCAACTTGCCAAGTGATATGCAAGCAAAAATATTTGAACCAACGCCTCCAGGAGCGCGCAAAGTAGTCCTTGCGACGAATATTGCTGAGACATCAGTTACAATTGATAATATCATATATGTAATAGATCCTGGATTTGCCAAGCAAAATCACTTTAATTCGCGCACGGGAATGGAAAGTTTAATGGTTGTTCCTATATCAAAGGCTTCAGCTAACCAGCGAGCAGGGCGTGCTGGCCGCGTAGCTCCTGGAAAAACTTTCCGATTGTATACTGCATGGTCATATAAGCATGAATTGGAGGATAATACAGTCCCTGAAATACAACGTATTAACTTAGGAAATGCGGTACTAATGTTAAAAGCACTGGGGATTACGGACTTGGTGCATTTTGATTTTTTGGATCCACCACCGCATGAAACCTTAGTTTTGGCATTAGAACAATTGTACGCACTAGGCGCACTTAATCATCATGGAGAGTTAACTAAATTGGGACGGAGAATGGCTGAGTTTCCTGTGGATCCTATGATGGCAAAAATGTTACTGGCTGCCGAAAAGTAAGTTCCGCTTGAAGTAAATATTTCAAAATAATATTAATAATTATTTCAGATATAAATGTTCAGAGGAAGCAGTGTCAATAGCCGCTATGCTATCAGTCAATGGAGCAATTTTCTATCGACCAAAGGATAAAATTATTCATGCAGACACAGCACGAAAAAATTTCAATCACGTTTGCGGCGATCATCTATCATTATTAAATGTTTACAATCAATGGCGAGATAGCGATTTCTCGACGCAATGGTGCTACGAGAACTTTATACAATACAGATCAATGCGAAGAGCACGAGATGTCCGTGAACAACTCGTCGGATTAATGCAACGAGTTGAAATTGAAATGGTATCAAATGTATCAGAAACAGATGATATTCGCAAAGCAATCACTGCCGGGTACTTCTATCACATTGCGCGCTTATCGAAAGCAGGATCATATAAAACAGTCAAACACAATCAGGTACTTGATTATTGTTTGTTATATGATAACGTAATATAATAACATCTCCATATTTTCTAGTCAGTAACAATTCACCCAAACAGCGCATTATTTGAGGATCTGCCTAGATGGGTTCTATATCATGAACTTGTCTTCACCACCAAAGAATTCATGCGATGCGTTATCGAAATCGAAAGTAAATGGCTACTTGAAGTCGCTCCACATTATTATAAGCCGAAAGAACTTGAAGATTCTACAAATAAAAAGATGCCAAAAGTTATAGGCAAAGCACCAATGAAATAAATATTTTTTGATTAAAATAATATTTTCTATCTTATTTCCTATACTAGTTATAAAGCTAATTAGAGATTATATTTCACTTCAATAAGCCAATAATGAATGATATACCATAATTAGTTAACAAGCGATTATAATGATACATGCTCACCCTGAACACGAGCGGAAAAGCATAACAGGATATGGACCAGAAAAGGTCGATTCGTTGCACAATACATTAAGCAAATTAGAATTTATGCATCATTAACTTTTCGAGAATGCATTAAAAGTGAAATTTTATTGGTGCTCCATACATGGACATAATATTAATATTAATGAAATGTTGAAATAAACAAATTTGGTCAGAAATAAATAAGGCGATACAATTTATACCGTCCATGACAATACGATACCCGGGCATATTTATTGGAACTGATTTTGTGGGTACAATGCAAGTGCGGCATTTAATTGAGCACGAGTTGAATGTGGTATTACAATATAGTATACGATGGCTGTGGTAGCAGTAGGCGAGTAACTTTTCGCACTCGATAGCATGGAGAACCGACAGCTCAGATGTATGCGCGCTCCACACATGAAAGCATAATGTTTATACGAATTGATTGACTCCGCGCGAATCGCAACTCTCATCGGCACCGAAAACATAAATGAATTCACCAAAGACGCGCGCGAGAAGTACGCGAGCGTTAAGACCGGTCAGTCGAAAGAAAATAACAATACGAACAAGTGCGTAAAATTCGGCATCCTCGCCGAATAAGTAAAATATAGTGCGAATACGAGTTAAACTAAAAGTCGTTGTAAAATGCGCATATGGTGCAACACGTTTTGTTATTGTTGATAAGGCAGTATGATTGGATTATTAATTAATATATATTGATCACAAACAAGCTGCAAAGTATGTATTGGTTTCATTTCTATTTTAAATATCACGCGCAACTTTAAAAATTAACTGTTTTTACCTGCATTGTTATAAGTTGCGGGTAATAACAAATAAAATAAAAAAATTGAATTGTTGGGTAACAAAGGAAAGCAAAAATTGAAACCAAACAATTGTCGCCAATTAAACTTAACAAACGAATAACACGAATATTCTTAATAACGCGATTCTCAATTGACTTGAACAAACAAAACTAATTATTTCTGATGAAATTTAGGACAATCATTAAAATCATCATAGTTGAATAGAAGTTCTCGTAATGACGAGAGATCTGTAATGAAATGCACAAACACGAATTATATTGTCATCAATACAGGTGTGATGCTAATTGTAATAATTGCATACTTTTTAAGAGAACCTTTCAAACACAACCAAATAATTCAAATGCTATGAAATATTACTCGATATTATAATAGAACCTTTTATGTGGTAGCCTCACGTCCTATGATTGATGAGCTTGAACATTGTTGTTCAATGCATATTAATTCGAGATTGAAGGCTCTTGATTGAAGACACACAATGCAATTGATGATAGACAATGTGTTGCGACATCAATGGCGTCATTGCATTCAACATACGCTTCTTGAATTTACAATATATTATCAACCAAATATCTTCAACTAAAACGCTGCTTCATAAATTGCAACTTTCACGTTAATTGTGATGGTAGAGAATAGCCGCAACTTAACGACGAAATCCTGCACCTTTTAGAAATTTTGTAAGACCGAATATCACAATATTTTGTACAAGAAAATAAAAAGCTTTTTGAACTAGAAAATGTAATTTTAGTTTGCAAAAGATACTCATTAGCATATTGCAAAATATATTTTAGGTGTTAAATAACATTGAACTAGATGTAAATGGCCTACAAATAAATAATTCATGCGCTTCTGGCGAATGTTTTATGATGTTCATTTTAATTTCTCTTTAAATATCGTGTTATCAATGCTTTAAATAACAGGTTTAACTGTCTCATAAATAAAGTTTTACGGGTAAAATATACGCGCCGAGTTACTTTTTTTATTATTTTTTATTAAAGAATATTTTTTTATTATAATTACACTAATTCACTTGTGACTTATTAAATTATTCGATAACATAAGTCGTTACTAAATAATATGAGGCAATTTTATAAATTTAAAAAATTTAGTAATCACATAAAAAGTGTATTTAAATAATAAACGAATAACTTGAATGCATTTGCCATTACAGTAATGATAGCTTTGCAGTAATTGTCGTTAAGTGAAACGCACAAGCGTTAATTAATTTAAGGTACAAGGTTTACTGTTTGATATCATTTGTGTATTGAAATAATAATTGTAGCTGTGCGCACATCTTCCGAATGTTTGAATTCATACGCAATCGAGCGCTCTTTTAAGCTAATAATTAAAACAACGTCTTTGCTAAGTGTTAAAGTACGCACAACGAGAATCACCTTTACAAATATTGACACATGATTAATAATACCGCACTAGTAGCGTTCATTGGGTCACTGGTTATTTTCCTTTAATTAAACTACATTTAATATGTAAAAACGTATTAGATACTACTTGGGTACCTTCTATTATATTATATTAAAGGCTTACATATATTTTTATTTTCACTGCGACTGTTGCAATTTTTATTTACGCTAAAGTCGAATTTAATTTATTGTTTACATTGAACGCTTGCCACCTACATATTTGCCTTTTACTATATGCAAGGTGCTCTTGATCTCTTTTATGTTTGAAAAGCGACAAAAGTAAATGTTTTGAAAATGCTGCATTCAGTTAGTACTGCCTTAAGTTTAACACACAATTCTAGAGTGATAAAAAAGCAAAAGATTGCCGTAAAAATCGGCGATAATGTAAATACATAAATTACTTCAAGTCTATTTTAGAAAGCGAGCACTTTTGCACTTTAAAATCATATATGTTTTCAGTAAAATAAAGTTATTCTTTTAAATTCCAAAATGTCAATATTACCTTGGTTTATATGTTGCGAGTGATTATTTAACAAACCGATATTTACCACAAAAATATGCAAATCATGAATAAAAACATTTACACTTAAAAATAACATTTTTCAACAACAAAACAATCAATGTAATTACATTAATAAGTTCGTAGTAGTTCGTTTCTGGCAATGCCAATAAAAGGCAATATTTAAAACCGTTAGGCCGAAAATGCCCGCAAATAACAATGCACATGTGATTATATACCAATTAAAAATATTGCTATCAGAACTCGATTGTTTGCCAATTGCATTGAACGCGGTGTTCGGCATTACCACATGAAAATCCAAGTGTGATTCGTAATCCTGCATGGATTGCTTTCCTTTCCTCGACGTTCCATTGTGATAAGCCGCAATTACTTCCAAATCCTCGTTGATTATTTGCGTTCCATTTATTGAACGTGTAATGCGCTTATTGTTGGTATGCCCAGCTGCGCGTACGACTTTCTCCTCGCAGTGCTTTGCCTAAAGGCAAGAAATTCAACAAGTTCATAATAATATCACACAACAAGTACCATAAATAATTACGAGTTATGAACTGTATTTAATGATGAATATGCGTATGAAGTTTATAAGCCGGAGCAATAAAAATAAAACACCTTCAAGTAAGCTATAGTTTCATACGCTTAATTTTTTTCTCTCATACAAGTTGCGCAACTTACTTAATTGCTTGTGCCTCATTATATGTTAATTCATGAATGCATTGCCATAACTTTAATGCACTTTTTTAAACGATGATTAGATTACAGCAATTAAAGTAGAAATAATGATATTGATATTTATCAATTAACGGAATAATGGTATTACATTTACCTGGCAATCTTCGTAATTCATACAAGCATAAAGTCGAACACTTAAAAGAATTTCGTCACTTTCTGATGCGTCTTGGAAGAGAAACGCACGAAATGGAAGAGCAGATACAAAATTGTTGAGTTGTTTTGGATGTTCGGGACAAATTGATTTCATTTCTTCAATACGACATCCGGAGTTGTCCAATAAAGTTACTGATTTTCTTGCATTGTTTCTCTTAATACCTTGTTGTATTGTTACGCTGCCCATTCTTGAAAACTTCCAACCTTGAATTTTAACTTATTGAGTAAATTGTTGGAATAGTTTAAATTAAACCGCAGTACCATCCGATTCTCTAATTGAAGTTCTTAGCATTAATTCCTCGCCCAGGAGAACAGAACTGCCACTTTCAACCAGTTGATTATATTCAAATCCATTACCTCTGCGATATACTGCAATATGCGGCTCAAAGTTTCTTTGCGCACCACCTGTTGCGATAGTACCCGGGAAACTTCTGACCCTCCCCTGGCTATATGGTAATTAATTTAATACTTATGAATAAATTTTAGTTACTGGAATTACTTACACTATTTGCGGATTAATACCAAAAGTTTTGATTGCACTAACAACTGAACTTTGCGGGATACATTGCAGGCTAATGACACTGTCTTCAGGTAATTTCAATCCTTTAACAACAGGTATCCGCAAATTTAAGCAAAGCTTTTTATCTGAACAATAATGTACACCGCAATCACCAACTTTAATACCGTCTAAGTGAATGCTTATTGTGTCTAACGATTGCTGATTTAAATTGCAACCAGTACCCATTTTTGGAAACACGGGCGTGCGAAGAATGAAATCTGGAGATTGAATTGTTGCTTTAAAAAAGCGTTGTTGACTTGAATCCAAACAAGACATTGCAACCGCTTTTACATTTGATGATTTAATAGCAGGAACTCCATAAGTAGAACTTGGCGGTTGAGCATCATTTGCAGGCGGCAAGTAATCATTTTGCGGTGGTGGAATTTCGCTTGAAGACGGTAAAATACTATTATCAGGAGGCGGCAGATAATCATTTAATGGTACTTCATCTTGTAACGGCGGTAAGAGCGTTGGAGGTAATAGAGGATTTTGAGGAATTGGATAAACGTAGCCTTGGCCAAAGTTTACTACTTGAGGGATGTTTCTATTAATTAGGATTTCCGGTAAAATAGGAGCGCTTGGAATATTCGGTACATTTGAATATAAATAATCACAATTATATTTATCACATTTGTACACAACTATTAAGTAGAATATTATAAACTTTTGTTTAATACTCAAAATGTGGAGAATCATTTCGGTTTTTAAAGTCTTCGAATACTAGTCATAAAGTGAGATTGTATTGCGTATTTATAGCTTCCTACCCGGTAGCAATTTGTAATTTTTTGGGAGGAATTGTGGCTCAATCGAAAAACTTGCATTAATAAGAAGTGCAAACAAGTGATGAATATGTCCATCGCATAAAACATGCGAACTTAAATTCGGCTGTCACGATTTGTCCCAATATCCATTGATAATATGTAATTAAATCGTGATTTATGTCTTGTATGATGCGATACTTGACGAGAAAGCAAAACACGCACAAGCTTCTTAAATGAAATGTAACAATGCTGAATTCGCCAAAACCGTTAATGTGTTCCATGTATGTTTTAAGTAAAGCAGCAAAAGAGTGACCCAAAATTCGTATTGTTTCAGGTAAAACAACTTAATGGATAATGTTTCAACAACTGCAACTCATTCATTGCATGATAGAAAAGTAACTTTTGATACACCTACATTATGCTTAAACACACCGCTTTCGCGCCCGTTGGGACAATTTGGTCCACCACGAGCGCATCTCAGAAAACTGAGCTTTCCTGCTGCGCTCCATGCAAATCTATTAGGAATTGCACCGTTGAGCAAGCCAACTGAAGATCACTTTAATGCAAAACGCCGCTTTAGTAATGTAAGCGATGCGGTTTCGCGCAAATTGTCAACAACAATTGGATGGCGTATGCCGAGTGTGCCTCCAGAACACGTTGTTGCGCAAGGACGTGTTCTTTGCGGACAATATATTCGCAATCGATTGAAACGCTCTGGAATATTTAGTAAGAAATTAGGATTATATCGACTACGCAGTATGGTTGGGACTTCAAGTGCATTTATTGTTCGAGATGTATTTCCTGGCTTAGTGGCTGCGGGTACTGAACTAGAGCGACAAAATCCTAAAGTTTACAACAATGTTGCGCGACAAGCGAGCCATACACCTGGAGGTGTCTTGATATCAGAAAAAGCAGCGGCAGATCTTTTAGCTGCAATTGGTCATGATTTATTCAAAACGGAAATCACTTGGGGCAAAGTTGTTTCTATATTTGCAGTTGCAGGTGCGTTAGGTGTTGACTGTGTTTGTCAAGGGCATCCTGAATATTTACATGGGCTAATGGAAGGAATGGTTGAAGTACTGGAAGATGATCTTGGGGAATGGATTGCGAGTAACGGCGGTTGGGTGAGTACATTATTAACAACAGAGCTAACTTTCAAATATAAGCATTTACCACATCCGCCTCTTCTTGTTTTAGTCCGGATTCAGCCAGCACTGCAAAACAGAAGATGATGAAGTCACAGTGATTGAATATGTGTCTATCATAGTAATAGTTATCAGTCTATTGTTAATATGTTATTTTATTATCAGACTATTTATTAAAATAGGTATATTTTAATTCAGCCTGAAACTTACTCCTACAATAAGCAGAATAATTTCATATTATTAACA
This sequence comes from Aleochara curtula, assembly GCA_963978815.1. Lineage (NCBI taxonomy): Eukaryota > Metazoa > Arthropoda > Insecta > Coleoptera > Staphylinidae > Aleochara > Aleochara curtula. The sequence goes on from OZ022219.1 coordinate 2,668,522, forward strand.
GTTCTTTATTAATCTGGAGCAGAAATTGATTTAATATACAAATAAAAAGAAGATTGGTATATATAAAAGAATCATTCCTTCATTGCATCTTTGTTGAATTGGACACACCTAAGCCAGCCAAAATATAAATCCATAAAATTTACGGTAGACGAGTATATAACGGTCGCACCAAAGAAAATTCCAAATGCACGTTCAATTATTGATGGTAGATTGTAATAAATAATATTTATCCATGTTAAAAATTCTATTAGAACTTTTCTTCATCCAAGCCATGTTTAAAGAACATCATTACAGGCACTGAGTTACCATCAATCTCACGATATTCCATGAGTCCAACCATGCCATCAATTTCCATAGATTCACCAGTGAAAAATTGCAACTCCTTGAATCTTCCCAGAATATCCTTCATTACTTTGTTCATGTTTGTCTTAAATATATCTACTTGGTCAGGACTACTTTCTTCCAATTTTGCTACCAATCTATAAAGTAAACAATTACATTAGTAATCTTGTACTGAAATCCAAAAGATTATAAACACTTACTTCTTCATATAGTCTTTAAGATATGATGTGTAAGATTTCTTATCACCAAAAGCATAAGTCTCACACAGTCTGTGATTTAAAACAATGTCTACACCAGATTCAACTGTCTCCTCAGTACCTTCATCAGCATCTTCAGCTGATGGATTGAATCCATCAAGATTGATGTCTCCTTGTTTGCGTTGGACCAGCCTGCCGTAGACTTCATAAACGACTTCATCAACCAATTTCATTTTATAGGTGTCTGAAAACATTTCATCACCTGGAAAAAACACATATGTTGAGGTTAGTGATCCAATCTGGCTGGCCTTGATTTTAATATGGAGTTCTGACTTATAAGCCGACTAATACGGGCTAAATCGTCAAGAGAATCGCACAGAAGAAATATTTACCAGTAAAAATGTCTTTGAAGATCTTCATTTTGGTGGATGTTTTTGGATTGTTTCACTGATCGCAACACAACAAGTAGTCCACTCGCCACAGCGGTTCGACGGAAAAAGAACGATTTGACGTGTGTAGACACTCGCTCTAGAAGTTGGCAACTATGCTATCAATTTGCAATGTATGCAACTTATATACTTTCGGTAACGAATTACTGTAATTTCTTAATTCCACAAACATTGCTTCATTTATAAATATACATACCCATTGCAGGTATACTTGGAAAGGAAGGGGTTAATTTCCAAGTACTGTAACATCATTCAAATATTTAAATCACTAGGCACATAGGCACCTATTTTGGTATCTAAGCGCCACACAAGGTCAACGGTTGTCAGTCTCACTTGAGGTCACAAGTCCTGTAACACGTGTTGTGAAGTGTGCTTGGTTAGTTGAATTTCTTATAAATTTTTAATCATGGCAAATGATTTAGAACAGAAGATCATCACCCAAATCGAATACTATTTTGGTGATATCAATCTGCCGAGGGACAAGTTTCTTAAGGAAGCAATTGGTAAAAGCGAAGACGGTTGGGTCCCGCTCGACGTTCTCCTAACCTTTAAGCGTCTTGCTGATTTATCTAAAGACAAGAAGGTAATTGTTGATGCAATTGAGAAGTCAGACGCTAAATTAGTTGAAATCAGCGAGGATAAAGAAAAATTGCGTCGCTCAGTAGAAAAGCCCCTGCCTGAACTCACTGATGAAGAACGTGTATTGGCACTCCAACCTCGTACTGGTTAGTTTTATGCTCTAAGAGATTTCATTTTTTAAGATGTTTTAGCAGATCAATAATAAATTCTTTGTTACAGCATATGCAAAAGGCTTTCCCAAAGATGAAGTCTTTGACAATATTATGGAATTTGTCAAAACTCAAGCAGATGTTGATTCACTTAGTATGAGGCACTACAAAGATAAGGCAACAAATGAAAGTAAGTTCAAAGGATCTGTTAACATCATCTTTAAAACTGAAGAGGACTGTAAGAAATTCCTTGAATCTGAAGATAAATATAAAGATGTTACTCTCCAGAAGTTGTCACAGGAAGCTTTTGTTGCTGAGAAGAAAGCTGAGTATGAAGCTCGCAAGCTGAAAAAGAATAAGGGCAATAAAGATAATGTGCAAGGAAACAAAGTTGAGCATCCTAAAAAGACCATTGTTAAACTTTCTGGCAATACTGTTGGTGGAAAGTTGAAATGGGATGAGATCAAAGCCAGGGTGACAGAAGTCTCTGAGATGGAGATTGCTCATGTAAGCTTCAAGGCTGATGAAACAGATGGTCATATGCGATTTGCCAAGGAAAATGAAGCTGAAGAGTTTATCAAGAAACTCACTGATGCTAAATTTACAGTGGGTGATGCTGAATTCACAGCAACTCTGTTAACAGATGAGGAAGAATCTGGATATTATAAAAGCTGGAATGATAGGAAAAACCAAAAGCACCATAAGGGTGGTAAGCATTTTGGCAGGAAACGTAAAGGTAATTTTACAAAGGATACGCCAGAATCAAAGAAACAGCAGCAAGGTTAAGCTAGGGTTTGTTTTATTAACGTTTTATTGTTCTGCAAAGTATGGGTTATTTTCTTATTACTTTGACTATGAAATGGTTTATATTTTATTATGAGTATGAGGTGTTTACCCATTGTAACTTGAGAATTATAGGTATATATTTTTTTGTAACTGTTTGATTACAAATAAAACATTTGAAATGTTTAGGCATAAAAATAATAGTTATAATAACCCAATCATCAAAGATCAGAAAATTAATGGGAGAAATACGTTTTATTTAAAAAAGAAATAAACTTATAATTTATACCAACTTGAATTAAGATGAACAGATGCATCAAACAAAATTTTTCGATCAACGATGTTTTAATTTATTGCAAAGATCAAGAAAATGATAACGTCTCAGAATAGTCACAAATTCTAGTTACACGACGCTCAAATAAAATACAATTAAGGAGCAATTAAGCTGTTCTCATTTGTAAGAACAGTTTTCTCATTTTTCCGGAAGGAAGTCTCACAAATAATTCGTATCACAATTTTACGCTGCGATACAATGAACATACTTCAATGATTATTGCATCATTTGCTTGAAGTGCGTTAATTCTAACATTAATACAATTAACGCATGAACTTGTGGTACGAAATACTCAGAACGTCCACATCAATACATGTTGTAAAATATAACTCGCGTCTCAGACAAGAATATTTATTGGCTCGTTTTGCCAAAGCAATTCTTCGCACATTTTCAATTCGTCTCCAATCTCTTATAAACTATAAACAGCTTATATCCTATATGTATAATATATGTTGAATTACTTGCATTGGAAAGTAAAACAGTATGTATGTCAATGAAGTCGTAATTCTTGGTGAGAAAGATGTCCTAATCTTCAAATTTGATTGAATTGACACTCATATCAATCGGTCCGCCACGGTATGATCCTCGCTTCTTTTTAGTCTTCTCATGACGGAATGATTTTCCTCGCGTATGCTTCAAATCCTGATTGGCTCGCTCTCCCCAAGAACCACGTGCGTTTCTCTATAATATCCAGTAATAAGTTGCAGTTTTTCCGATCAAAGCTCAATATAATGCTTACTTTATATACAAAAATAGGTTCATAAGTTTACTATTAATCTAATCAAAAGTTATCTTCTTGTTTTCCGCGGGTTTATCGCCAAAACTACTTCTGAATCCGCCGCCCCCACGACCACCTCGGCTATCATTGCCGAACGATTTTCTAAAACCGCCACGGTCACCTCCGCGACCACCACGATCGCCGCCCCGGCCACCGCGGAAACCGCCTCGGTCGCCACCGCGGAAGTTGCCTCGGAAACCTCCGCGATCGCCTCGATCTCCTCCTCCTCTGCCTCCACGGAATCCACCTCCGCCACGACCGCTTCGGAAGCCACCACGGTCGCCGTCACCCCCGCCACGACCACCGCGGAAACCGCCACGCTCGCCGTCACCTCCACCACGACCGGCGCGGAATCCACCACGGCCGCGACCAAAGCTATTGCGCCTATCGTCGCCATTCTGTGGAAAAAAGAGAAATATTCAGTACAACTTCCAAGCACATCATTTACATATAGTATAGGTGCTAAATAATGTACGATCTCAATTCACATTTTGTTATTACGGTTGTTGTACCCATATTTCCCAGTTTTCCACTAGTAGCGAAAACAAGAAGATAACGCGTCTCATGTGATACCGAGTCGTACATTACCTTTGCATCAAAAGAATTATCCTGAAGACGTGGATCCACATCCACTTCCTCATCTCGCACTCTGCGGAATGGTGTAGAACCACCACTATGCCGCTATAAGTTCAGATTTCATTTTAAGCAAATTCAAAGGGTAGTGAAATAGTTAAATATTTATTAATCAGTAAAATTACCTTTTGGAAACCATTTTGATGACCATTCTCTCCTTCCTTAACAAAGTTGCTGTAGTTAGATTTCTTTGCAGAGTTGAACACCTCTTGATCACCTTCACCATTTTCATCATCATCAGCCTTCCTCTTGGTGCCCTGATTAGGAGTTCCATTCTTTACTACAGCAGCTTTCTTTGTTGGAGGCTCAGCCTCATCTGAGCTTTCTTCTTCTGAAGATTCCTCTTTAGTTGCTGGTTTCTTCACAGGTGTGGCTTTAGCAGCTGGAGTTTTTGGCGGTCCCTCATCTGATGATTCTTCCTCAGAAGATGACTCTTGTTTCTTTGCTGGCGCCTTTACCACAGGTTTAGCAGCTGGTTTCGCCGGTGCTTCTTCTTCGTCAGAGTCTTCTTCAGATGATGATTCTGCTTTCTTAGCAGCAGCCGCCTTTGGAGTTGTCTTGGCAACTGTTTTAGGAGTTGATTTAGCTGGCGCTTCATCTTCAGAGGATTCTTCTTCCGAAGACGACTCTTGCTTCTTGGCGGGTGCCTTTACTACAGGCTTAGCAGCTGGTTTTTTTGCTGGTGCTTCATCCTCTGATGATTCTTCAGAAGATGATTCCTGCTTCTTAGCAGCCACAGGTTTCTTGGCTGGAATTGCCTTTGGTGCTGGTTTCTTAGCAGGGGCTTCTTCTTCATCAGAGCTCTCCTCTTCTGAAGAAGATTCTTTCTTTGCTGCTGCCTTTGGCGCAACAGGTTTGGGAGAAGCTTTCACAGGCGTCTTCTTTGGTGGTGCTTCTTCCTCATCTGAACTTTCTTCTGATGATGACTCCTTCTGTTTTGGAGCAGCCTTTACCGGTGTAGCTTTAGTTACAGGCAATTTCACAGCAGGCTCCACATCACTGCTCTCTTCTTCTGAAGATGATTCAGCCTTCTTTGCTGGAACAGCTTTGGTCACTGGTTTAGCTGCTCCCTTCTTAGGCTCTTCATCACTTGATTCCTCTTCTGAGCTACTCTCTGCCTTTTTGGCTGCTGCTTTGCCATTTACAACAGGCGCTTTCTTTTGTGGCGGCTCAGATTCCTCATCACTACTGGATTCTGTACTAACAGACTTGAGCTTCTTTGCATGTTGGCCAGTTTTCAGGTAATGCTGCACAATATCAACTATACTTGGTGCGCCAGCAGCTAGTTGTTGCTAAAATAGAAGTAACGTATGAATTAATGTCGTGAACACAACAAAATATAAAATAACACGAGGTGCACATCCCACGTGTTTAAGGTTAGCTTATAAAAACTCGGAGATATGATGAAAGTACTGAGGAAGAATTCTTGACATGCAAGTTATTTAAAATGAATACATACCGGTTTGCATTTGCTTTGAAACACATTGGCAACAGCCTTATCTTTCTTGTTCAAAAAGTCGAAAACAATTGCACTTGCGAGGATTTGGTCGGCCATGATTACTAAGAGCACGTTGCGAGACTACCACGAGGTTTGAAAAGACACAACACAATCAAGGTGGCCGCTGAGACGCTACACTTCGTCGCTTCAGATAGCGACCCTAGCGGCAAAATTATCATAATTTTACTATAAATTATATTAAATGTCCCTAGTATCCATACTAAGTGATTGACGAAATTTAACTTTTAAATATTCCGCCTGTCAAATTTTCGCTTTGTTATTCATTCTCGTAACAAAGCAATACTAGTTGACTCATTACTCTTATCCGCCCGAAATTGACCAAATGAACAATTAGCTACTACGTCTAAAGCAAGGACCCGTTGTTAATTATGGCAAGTACAATGTAATAATTGGTCAATTTCCTTCTTATGTTATTACTTTGTAGTCTAATCCAATATGTGCTGTAACTGACGATATTAAAAAGCTCTTGAAAGATTTCCGCTTTCGCAAAGCGCAAGATACCTCTGCGTTAATATGTAATTAAATCCAGTCATCTTGCAAATGACCCACAGAAGTAACTTGTTTTGTTTTTATTATGCAGTGAAAGTTGATAGAGAAAAGCAGCTGATTGTCTTAGATGAACAACATGAGAACATCACCATTGATGATCTGCAGGAAGTATTGCCTGGTCATCAGCCAAGATATGTAGTTTTGTCCTATAGACGGGAACATGCGGACGGGCGCGTCTCATTTCCTCTATGCTTCATATTTTACACTCCTCGTGACAGTCATGCAGAGTTGCAAATAATGTATGCTGGTTCTAAACTGTCACTGCAACGTGAAGCTGATTTGACTAGATCATTTGAGATCAGGGAGCTTGAAGATCTGTCTGAAGAATGGTTATTAGAAAAATTGGGTAATTAGTTCAATATGTACAAAAAACACAAGTACAAATATTTGGAAGCATTTACATATGAATATATGTCTTGCCATGAACTTGCAATACTAAACATTCAGTATCTGGACAAAACTGTGTTTTGTTTAATAACACCAAATTAAGTATTAGTAAAATCTTAGGTATGCTATACTCACTTGCCAAATTCTCTTCAGTGTAAAATTGCTCATTGATAAGACAATATCCTTTTCAGCATTCCATCAGGGTTTTTGATAAAAATTTTATGAATATGAAGCAATTTTAATCATTTTTATATATATTATACATCTGTGTCTATACAAGCTTGGCATAATACGCGAAAAGTAATAGTAGCATAATGCAAACGTCCATTGAGTCTAGTTTTGCCATAAAACAAATTGCAAATTGTGATTATTTGTATATTAGATTACCATAAATGCCTGATTTACAAGTCTGTGGTATAGTCGCTTATTACGCATATTAGTTTTGCAAATTAGTACATAATACACATCACAATTATAACATACGAATATCGTTATAATATCGAGAAATCCAAAAACAAAATTGAATTTATAAATTAAACGAATAGCAAATTTATACGTTGTGTTAACTATTTATTGTTCCAAAGCAATTTTATCAATTATTTATATGAATAATAAATTCACTTAAATTGTATGAACCTAGCATAGATTCATCCCCATTATCACAAGTTAACGTTTATTATCCCTCTCTAAGAAATTGTGATATTTAAATAATAACCAATAATGAATTGTTTACAAAGTTTTACTATAATAATTGTAAAGTGTACATGTTATATAGATGCTTCTACAGATTAATGGCTAACAAATATGCAAATTGAGTGAATGACAATAATAATTTTAATACGAAATTAATAACATCACCATTATTCGTTAATTTAGTGCGCACAGATTTTCAGTTCTTATGTTACTTATTTGACTTTTCTGGAGGTATTAATGGTAAAATAATATAATACATAACTAATACTTGCAAAGACATCTTCACTAAGATAAGTAATGTAAGAACCAAAACCCCAATGAAGCACAATGAAAATTACATATTTTGTACCAGAACTTCGTCAATAATTGTACTCAAATGAACTAAGCTATTAGATTATTGATTACAGTTGAATTTGTTTCGTTTTATCGCTATTTTTGTCTGTTCGCTTGGCAATTCATATGAAATTATTGAATGAAACCACGGCTCCAAATGAGCAATACGTACATAGAGCTATACGCACGTGTACCCGAGACAACACGGTACTTGTTCATGTTGAAATCAGACTATAAATCATTCTGTAACAGATCAAGAAAAACAAGCAACAATTATTTCGGCGTTTTTGGTTCTTACTTACACCTACCATTGTAAGTCAAACAACAACACAATTGAGACTCAAGATATTAAGTATATATTATCTCATAATAATACTAGTTTGTTTATATCAATAGATAGCCTTATTCAAAAATTTGTGTCCACCTTTTGCATGAGGACAATTTAATATTATTTACACCTACTCTAAAGCAAGACTGAATGCAAAACACAGTGGAGCTTATCATGTGACATGCTCATGAGCCCTTTCCAATGCAATTACATACCCATAAAGATAATAGAAAAATGATAACAAGTAGAAGGCCAGCTTCACCCATCCCTCATACTGGCACTTATTGAGCTGGTCCATGTTCATAATGCTTGTTGGATCATAGAGACCAGCCCCAGACATTACTGGTCGCCTTGCATATCTATTGATGTGATATATAATCAGAGGAATGTTGATGAGCAGTGAGATCCATTCACCAGCAGCCATAAAGAGCACATTGAAGAATATATGTAGAATATATTCAGGGAGCACAAGCTAAAAATATATCATTATGGTGATTGGGTACCTTGTTTTACTGAGTACTTACTGGGTTGAGGCTGTTGCACTGGTCAATTGGATTTTTGTGATCAGTTTTTAATTCGTCAAAAGCAATTACGTGAAACAATGAGAAGAAGATTAAAAAGGCGTCGACAATTAATGCTATAATATATGATAAGGCTGGAAAATTAAACGCCATGTTGTTTGGTTATGTTTCCAAGTGGTTGCTTTAATTCGCGTCGATATAATAATAAATACTTGATTGCTGTTTGTTATTGCAAAAGAACATTCGCCGGCTTATAAAACTTCCCGTTTTGCTTTGTTATTATTGATGATGACGTGAGATGAGTCGATGGACAATGCGGCTCTGAGTTTTGTATTGTCACCCGCAGTGACGCAACTTACGCACATGAAAATGAGGAATTTAAAAATATTAAATTCACACAAGTATTATTAGTATTTTAATTTTAAATATTTGAATGCGTGGACGATCGCATAGTCTACGTATGCATACACTCTGAGCACATGATTGCAACTTGACAAAATGGTCTTATTTGTTTAATAATGTGATAAAACCGTGGCAGATAACGTTATTGCCAGTTATTTCTTTAATATACTAGGCAATTAATTATAATTTGCTATTGTTAAGCGAAACAGAATCAAGTTTTTCATAATTCTGAAGTTGGTAAAAATTTACAGTATGAGCTAAATTGAATAAATGCTAAATGTTATTTTGTTTTGGTTACTTATCTAAGTCAATAAATGAAAAATATGTTAGGGAAGGGCAGTTTGAATTATTTTACTAATAATTCATTATAATTCAAGATGTAAACGAATGAGTTTCTAAATGAAAACATTAATAATGTAATTTCTGTAATACACTTGAGTTCATATTTTCAGATGGCGCTATGGGCTACACGAGATCTGAATATAATCAGTTTGAAATTGAAATATTAAAAAGAATTTTCTTTTCCATAAATATGCAATATCTATTCAGATATAGAGATGCATTACATCATTTATTAAGATATGATTTGTTAACATTGAAAATGCATAATGTGTGGGTTTGTTATGCCGATGTATCAAAATATTTTTCGAGCGTCCCTAGCAACAAACGCAACATTATTTAGCAATTCGTCGTCGTAGTAAATCGAAATTGTTGATAGAATTGCACTATTATAAATCAATATTTTCATAATTTATTATTGTTAGACTCATTCTAATGATACCAGACCCGAAACAACAACAGAAACGCTTTGTAGTAATGTACTACAGGAAACCGATGGATTAATGTCGCAAATTCAATGCATCTATCCAATTTAAAACCAAAGCGTAAGACATAGCTGTAATCGACATTCGATCGCGCTATCATTTGCTAATGAGGCAATGAAACCCATTAACGATGCCATTTCGCGAGCCAGCCAACCGGATTGTTTACGCTGTTGACGAAAAACACCAAAACATTGAAAATGAGGGAGACGAACCAGATGACTTGCAATTATCTTTTGGTAGTCCCACCGTTAAACAAAATGTAGATAACTCTAATGAATTTTGCGAAGGACATGAAAGTATCGACTTCGTGCTCATTTAATTGTGTAACTTGATCATGCAGGTAGATTTTGCGCACGCACGCAGTTCATTGAAATTTTATGTTCATCTGTTTCAGGTTCATATACAATGATGCAGCAAAGTAAATAAAAATGAATCATTTAAATTAATATCTATTAATACAACATCTAGAAGTTTTGGAAGTTTTGTTGGTTTCTTTGTTCAAGTTGCGTTTACCTCATTACCACGTTTTGGATTTTTGAAATTCTAGCTACTTTATGCGCAACGCAGCTCAATCCTTCATCTTAAATGTTTGCTCATTTTTTCGTTACACGAGAGCTTAAAAGGCTTGTTTACATTAGGGCTTTGGCTTGCGCAGACGCCTTCTTGGACGCGTTCGTGTCGTTAGTGTCGTTAATATAGTCAGCAGGACGGTCACGTTCCACTAATAATATTGAATTATTGGAGACATTTATTGGGTCAGCGCGCTACGCATGCAACATAACTCAGCTTTTATCGTTCGTCCATTCCACGCGAGGAAAACGCTCGCACTTTCCTTTGAGCTGTTGAACGCGTTGTGGTCAATTAGCCATGTAATTCTTTGTTCTCTGCTTTAAGCAAAAGGAGGAAATCGCGGATCATTGACATAATCAATGGCATTTATTTACAGGCCAACGAAAATAAATTATGTTTTCGGAAACATAAGGCAATCATCCGAACACTTGTAGTAAACTAATGCGCGATATTATTGTTCGAGCACTGATAATGCCGAGTATCTGCTGATGATTGCATTTTTTTGGGTTTCGATGTTTACGAATTTGCGTAGAGAGCATTATCATCGAATGATTCGCAAAAGCGCCATTCAATGCATGTACTTTATGTGTATGAAATTTGCGCATGTCACATTGGCATCTTTCCTTGCTCTCGACAAGTTTCGTCGCGGACCGTTGATATTTGATATGCACAATCACAAAGGATTGATCACGAGTGGCGGCGGCGGCGGCGGTGATGATGGCGACGACGACCATTCGAAACTCGTCGAATGGCACGCAAATGACGTGATATTCGTCATTTATACGATATCGGGTTACACATTATGTGATTACAAACGTTAAAAAAAAACTAAGTGTTATGTTCGAGTAACGTCAAGGATAAGTCGGAAAGATTGATAAAATTCAATTAGAAAATAATAAAAGTCAATTTTAAATGCACTTCCATACATTTGAATTATTTCCATTGCATAGTTGTCTAAAAATAAATGTATTGTCATAATCGACGAAGATTTTATAAGAATAAACTTAATAGCTCAGCAAGAAACCCAAACTGATCCTTGACGAGTCAGCAAAGCATTTTGACATTACCATGCACGTATGAATTTCGATACGATTTCATTATGCATTTTTATGGGGCGCCAGCAATCATTTCATTGCAGTCGTTTTTCGTTTTAGTTCGGGCTCGAGTTCGTTGGAAGCCATGGCGCTTAAAATATCAAATGACACGAACCCAGCGCAGCGTAAAAGAAAAAGTCCTTAAACGAGCCAAATTATTACACGAACATTTCATGCCTTTTGCGAATTTATGCTACATGTTGGTTCGTCTTACAAATTACGTGTATTTGTATTTAATTTGCTGCACTTTGATACCAGCGAAACCACCAACAAAAGCGAGCTCGATTGCAAGTCACGTTGAGGTAGGAAACGTACATTTCTGCAAACTTGTCCAAACACACAAGGTATACCAATGGTATCTACGTGATTCGAAGTTCGATTCTTGTACGATTGGTAAAGTCGTTCGCGCACAACGCTTGTTCGCATGTGTAACAATGTCATAATAGAGTGTGTGCGGCGGGTGTTACGCATGTATGTTTCACTAAATATTTTGCAAAGTGTGTCACCATATGTGAGCTTTTGTTATTGTATTGCAAATCGTTTCTGCTGACGCCTGCACTCACCTATATATTGTACAAGTGCACGAGGATCACGCAATGCGTTCATGATGATAGCAAGCACTGCCGAAAGAAGTGACCGATCGCCAATCATACGGGCTGGGCTAGTGGGTCATTGCGAACATATTTTGGCTGACAAAGCAATAAATTCACACGTTATTCTTTTAAACCACGATTTATCATCTGATTCAATACGTTTATTTACTTTTAAAGTCACAATACAATTCTTTTCAACTGAAAATTGCTTTTCTGCTATCACATTTTCCTATAATTTTAATATCGCGAGAATAACCCTTTATGCTTGTTTCTGTTAAATTGCTTCCACTGATTATCCATTGAATCAAAATAATTGATGTTTTCATCCAGAAAATAGGAGATTTTAATAATATTATTCAAGATATAATAACTAATTGCATGATTAAATTATATTTATCATAAGATTTAATAAGTTTATTTATTTGTATGCATTGGAAATCTCACAATAGCTTATACCAAAAATAGTCAATGGAAATATTATTTTGATATGAAATTGAAAGACAATCATTTTCTTAGTGAAATCGCTAAGAATATTAAAATTAAATAATATTAATTGAATTTAAAATAAAGAGATTTACTTATAACATGGAAATTATGATAATAACACTCGTACTAATTGAGCTATTAAGTTATTTACCAAACATTCGTAAAATGTTTGAGCAACATTCAAAAATTGATAAAACTAGTGAAAATTCAACTGCATTTTGTGTTGAGTAAGGCCAATGATAGATCGTCCTAAAAACCAATTAGTAATAATTACAAATCAATAAACTCATTAGTATCAGATACATAAATAAATAAACACTAGATGCATGCACAAATTTATCTAATTATAAATATTTAACAACTACAATACAACAAAATAAAATCCAAATATTTTCTTGAATTACGTAAATCTGAAAACAATTTTTCAAAGTCAATCAAACACTAATCAGTGGTTTATTAAACAAATATCGCATTGATGAATGAACGCCGTTATTCGTTGATTATGTAATAATTAAATGATGCATTCGTTAGAGTCTTTTCAAACAAATAACACAATCTGGAAAGTTTGCAAAACTAAGAAACTCTATAATAATATTGATAAGATTTTACGGATTCAAAGATATTGAAACGTTATAAAAATAATCGCTTATTTAAGACCCTATTAAAATTATTTATAGCGATTATGTGAAAATATATTATAGAATAACTGAAAACAAAATTAATAACCAAATTCGTCGTGCAAACAAATGATAACAAAACAGTGGCAAATACGAGCGAAAAAAAAGGAGTTCTAACCTTTGGAGACCCTTAACGCAAATCGTAATATTATTAATTTTATTATGAAATTTACGATAAATTGCATTAAAGCGTTGACGCGCAATAATGCAAAATGTCTGCGTGCATTTGCGAATTGCACATATATGGCCATATGCACGCATAATGTGCATGTGGGCAGCATTCGCAGGACACGCCTAAGCGACGCGCCGCCATTGCTCCTGCAGGCGCACGCTCATTTTGATTGGCCAGCAGGAATTTTCCGCTCGTTCCTGCATGACGAATTTTCCCCGGCAAGGCAAAACGCGCGCGCACATTCACAGTGATTCTTGCTTCCTTGCACTACTTTAGCATTGCCACTGCCACGACGATGATGAAGATAATGATCTGCAAATTACACGCGCGGTGCGCACTTAAATTAATCAAATTATGCCATTGCGTTTATGGCAGCTGTAGCAAACAATCTTCAATTAAACGTCAAACTATATGTACAATGCATAATAAAAGCTTAATTGATGATAAAATCACCTTGTTTGTTCTCTATGGAAATTTGCGTTTTGGTGATAACACTATATAAAGCCTAATAGAATATTAAAACAGAAATGAAATTGTTCATAGAAAATGAAATTGTTTCATTTACAAAGCGATAATTAGAATTAAAAAATGGCAATAAGGTTTTAGAGTGCTATTTGGTAATACAGCGCTCACTTTGCTGAAAGTTTCTAAAGTTTTATTTTGCGATGTTTAAGATGGACATTCTTGTTGTGACGGATTCAATTAAATTCATGGCTTTGTTTGATTTATTCGAGATATAAGATGAGTAGATTAGTCTCTTGAGAGATCAGGAAAGGAAGTGAGGATGCCAGGATGCGTGGAGTGAGTGCGGAGAGGAGCATACACCCGCACCTCCTCTGGGCGCGCTCGCGACGAGAAGCATCGGGTGCTCGTCGTCGTCGCCGCCGTACGCGGTAGTCGCTGCAAACGCGCCGGCCGGACCGGCCATAAAAACGTTCAGCCTTGCCGTTCTTATCAATCGTCCGCATCATCGTGTGTGCGTCGCGTTGTCCTGAGCCCAGTGTCGTCCTCGCGAATTATTTATCGCCCATAATTAGCATTTTCAATTTATAGACGAGGGCACAGTGCGTGGAAATTTGGCTGTTTGGGATTTTTAGTTTTCCACGCAAATTTTGGCGATGATATAAGTATTTTCCATATTGTGTTTTTATCAGTTTTGGGGGGTTATTGCTGGACGATTCTTGTGAGATACGACAAAGTGTCATCATGAATGATTTACCAGGGGAGGCACTCAATTTTACCGCCGGACGAGCGTCCGTGCTGTCCATTTCATCAAGCACGTTGCTTTCACCGATTGCTAATCATATTATGTCAACTTCGGTGAGTAAGATTTCGTCATTAAATTGCATTTTTGAATTTTGAAAATTTCACGTAGAAAATCAAATGGAAATTGTAATTAAATTTTATTGAAAACTCCGCCAGCTCCCCGTCACAGCGCGGTCATTGCAATACAAGAATTTTCAATCGTTAATGCCATGCATTATTGCCCGTCCTCGTTGTGTGTGTTCTTCGTTAGTTTCTGCAACTGCTGCTGGTGGTGTTGCCATTGTAGGTTTTGCATTCATTTGTACCGAGAGTACGCGGCGGTTTGTCCCCGATACAATTTATTCTTTTCTTTCTGGTTGATTCTTGTACGCGCGGCGACAATTGCAATTGGCAATGCGCAAAATGCACGAGGCGGTCGTGTATTTCGGTACTCGCGGGGCGCGCTCCTCATAAAATCCCGCACGCAATTTCACGCCGATATTGCGTTCACGACGTGACTTTCTTCTCACATCAATCATTCGTATTGCTTTACTGTTTAATGCGCAAACGAGAAGCGCTCATTCTGTATGACGATTGTGTTTAATTGGTTCAAATTCTCTGTTGCACGATGCAAAGGACGAAAAGCACATTTCAATTCCCCTTTGATTTTCTTGTGTGAAATTTCAAGTTTGATTTCGTCCGACGGTAAAGCAGAGTTACGTTTTCTTTTATTATCCTTTAACGGATATCCGATTAATAACAATCGTGTATTAATGGCGCTAACAAGACACGCCGAGCGATAAGGACGGATCCCTCGTTGAATAATCGCCGCCGATTGTAATTGAATCTAAACATACATATTAATTACTGTAATTAGTAATTCACATCTAATTACGCGTTAAGTGCACCACAACACTGTATGCAATGTGCAGCGAGTTGCTGGATATTTTGCGCTTTATGTATTGTGCCATGTTTTGCAATTGTCTCTCGTTTCAACGCGCGTGTTGGCGGCGAAACTGAGCTGCTTCTTGGTTTGCGCGCACTCTCGATGGAATCGCCTGTCAGGTTTTATGGCTTTTTCCTGCTGGCTCTGTTTGACACTTTAGCATTACATCGGGTTCTCTGCGACTGAAATCCATGTTTTATTAGTTTTGATAAACAGTGCGAACGCAGCAGTACCACGCTCAAATGTTTGTTGACAAATGGTTCAAATGTGGCAGAAACTGTAACAAAAACAAATAGAAATTAATAACAAAGATGGAAAAAGTCGGCTTCGAATTATAAAACAATTAATTGCTTGTTTAATTCGGTAACGGAAAATATTTTTAAAAGGATTTAATTAGTTGATGAGTAAGCTAACGCTGCTCTTTTTTGTTTAGTGAAATGCAGAGTAAATTAATAAAAATTTCAACATTTTCAACATTCTTCTTTGGTCAGCGAAAAGTACTATTTATAATTAAAGTCGAAGGGCAATGTACGAAAGATGCAAAAATGTCTAGTCGTATTTCTTCTGAAAATCAAGAGATGAAAAGTTGAATGACTTTATAATCTCAACTCTTTTTCAATTCATCATTTCATTAAGGATTTTACCAAGTATTATTCTGTACACGTGCTAATATGATTTTCTATAATAATTATGCTGAGTTTTATCAGTGATATTAGCAGGTATTACACAATATTAAATGCTCCATATGTAGAAGGAAAGATGAATAACATAACATGTAATTTGATCAAATTTCCATTTATAGAAATTGCATGTGACTGCGTCCATCATTTTTATAATTTACGCGCATGCTGTACGTGTACTTCTGAGCGCACATTTTTTTCTCTAATCCATTTCATTCCATTCTTTCAACGCAATGCTTCCAGGAAAGCGCAAGTTGCATCTATTTTTTCCGCGCCTCCGCCGCCGACACCTGTTCCAATACATTATCACTTGCACATCTTGCTATTAAATCCATCATCATATCACCGCTGCTTAAGATGAAATGCATGTTTGAAATTAATTAACTCTGCATTAATTTTATGGTTACTACTTGTATTTTGTAGTTCATAATTTTTCGTATTGTTCAACGTATGTATTTTGGTGTTTGTTATGAAAATGAGCAAAATTCTGTCGACGTACTAAATGTATAAACAATTAAAGTAATATATTCGGCAGTGGACGAATTGCCGTATGTATATTTAATAACAAACGGCAGTGGTGCATTATTTGTTATACATTATATGAAGTTATTTCGTGCAAGTTTCGCGTACAAGTTTCGGAATAACGGATGGATGCTTTATTGATTTGTAAATATTTTCGATTTCCATCGCGTCGCTTGTTAACAATAATTGTTAGAGTTTGCTTTGTTTTGCAAACATTTTTCTGTTTGGAATAACTTGTTAGATCACCTCATTTACACCAAGTTTTACTACACTCTCAGAGTTTCGTAATAGCTATCAGAGTTAAACAATTTGTTCACATGGAATATTATGACAGAGTGTAAATGGAGTTTGTGCCAATTTTATTGAATGCCATTAAGTATTTCGCAGAAATACGTGCTGAAATTGAAATTTTACAAATGGAAAACTGAATAAAATTTTGCATTTGAATATTAATATTTACAGTTGATGTATGGAGACAGATGCATTCAGAGTGCGTATGCTGAGTCTCTAGCTACGTCGGATGGCCTGCTATGAAATGTGATGATATTATTTGAATAATATCATTAGATTATTTATAAACACACATCGTCCGAAATGAAAACACCAGTTTCATCCTATTTTATGATGCGTTCGTTATGTTTTACGTGGGGGGAAAGTGCTTTGCCGAAAGGCAGAAGAACACTAGAAGCAGCAGTAGCATCCAAAACCAGCGGGCAGCAGTAAAACAAACATTTTCTCTTCTTTCATTTGTATTACGAATCTTTGCTGTTTTCCTCTCAGGATTTCATTAAATTAGGTAAAAAGTTTCAGGGATTCATGCATACGCAAATTCCGTTGCTTGTTTTCGTGAAATTATATACAATCAGGACTTTAAGGATAATGATTTTTAAAGTTAGCTTTGACAATTTTATGCATTATTTTGAAGATGAACTTGTATCTAAACTGAAAAAGTTTTGTCAAGATATTTGTCGGATGATTTATTTCTATACAATTACGTACAAGCGTGCACGTAAATTAAGTTGGATTTGAAGAGTAGTAGCAATAATGTTGAATAATGTCTTTCTTTCCGCTCATTTCATGGCTGCGCAATACCTTTAATTGAACTCGCAGGTGGTCCCGCGCCGCTCACTAGCAAAAAAGAACGAGCGGATATATAATCGACGCCAATAACACTTCATTTCATCAATTGCACAACCGTCCTGCCACAAACACACACGTCGCGTTATCGTCTCTCACCGAGTGCGAATGCATATTTGCAGCAGCACCACCAACAGCAGCCGCAGCAGTACCTACACGTACTGCAGAATACAATTTCAAGCCCATAAAATATGCAATCGCGTTCAACGCACGAAAACGACTTCAGGTATTTCGAAAAGAATGTCACCAAACTTTTAATCTAGAACTCGCTTCTAAACCGCAAGTTACTCACCTCCTTCTAGTAATAATGTAAATTCAAATGTCAAGAATAACGATAAATTTACAGTAAATTTTCTGCGCGTGAAAATTAATGCAACTTCGCTGTTGGTCTTTGCTGCTGCTGCAGTGCCCGGTTTGAATAGTCAAGTTAGCCTTCAAGCCGGAAATAGCAAAGCTGAAGCCGTAGCATCGCGTTGTTCCAATTTCCACTATAAATTATTGCTGACATTATGGCGACATCATTATCATTCTGTTTTGCGATAAATTATCATTATCCCATATCTGCCCAACGCACGAAGACGCTCGTAAAATGCAACAATAGATTCGCACCACCTAATTTCTGCTACTTACTAATTTCCGCATTTGTTTACTTTCAGGATCTTGTGAATAATGATCTTCTGCATCAGAAGATAAAAACGGAGCAGCCTGATAATGGATATTCATTGCCACCACTTACTTCAACACTTGGGGTGCATTCTCATAGTAAGTCTCATTCTAGTAAGTTTCCCTTTTTTTACTTTACTTATTCTTCCATTTCATTTCACCAGTTCGTATTTAAAGCGCTAATAAAGATCTCCGAGTTAATTATATGAGCTTGGAAATTTTCACGGCAATTTGTTGCGAATACAGCGCACACTCTTCGTGTGTATTAAATAAAGCATGTGCAAATTTCACGCCGCGAAAAGAATGTGTTTAGCGACAATTTGCTTGCTAAAGACGTAATGGCTGCGCCGTGTGCTGAAACCGATACTGAAGAGGCACTGAAACAAGATTGGTACGTGTCGAGTTTAACGCAACAATGCAACGGCATGCAGCGCGTAAGCACGAAATGTTAAAGACATCACAGGCAACGTGTGCACTTTTAACGACTTACAAGCAAGACTAAGGAAATGAGAGAATTAAGACAGATTTGCAGTGTTTAAAGTAATGTTTCACTCGAATTGAAGGGTTGAGCGGTCAAGCACTGGTCAGAAATTGTCTATTTTCTTTAGTGATACAATATCTAAATACTAAACTTTAGTTTACAAACATTGTGTGCAAATTTTCGTTTACTAATTCCTCCCAATTGATGATAACACACTTATACGTGTAATTTTTACACGTTTCTCGACTTAAATTTAATACTTGTTTGTTTGAACCTATTCATTCTGTCTTGTCATATTTAAATAAGCATTTTTTTCGTAGGTAATAATAACATAATCTATACGATGATTTAGAAGTTTCCTTGATGGTATTCACGTGTTTGTTCCATTTGCCAAAATGAATAATTTGCCCACCTATATGTTCCGCATCGCGTGTGAATTTGTTTAAAATCTGTAAACTCGTTTCAACTGTTGTGAAAGTGATTAGGTCGTTTATGATTATCGCGATGGACATGAACGCGCACACTAAATACTCACATATTCGTAAAAGGTTAGAAGTCACCGGGACATATAAGAAACAAACATGAGGCTTTTTTGTGTCCAGCGCGGAGTGCCTCGATTATCGTCATTATTCCCTCTCGTTGGCGGTGATAACAACAACGCGCGGCTACCAAACGAGATTATCGCATCGCGACGTGTCCCATCTGGGTCGCGAAATTTCTCTGTCGCCTGTCGCGCGCGCACACGTACGTACGTCAATTTGAACAGCAAGAAAACGACCCACAATCGTCTTAAATTTATAGAAGACGCACATGTAGTCCTCGTCTAATAAATAACAAACCGTTTTATGTGATGGGATGTGCGAACAGATGTTTCATTCGGCGCAAAGTGAGAAGCTGCGGAAAGCCGAAACGACTTGGGAAAGTCTCGCACACCTACGCGTATCCCATTCATAATCATGTTATGCACCTGTTCAACCAATTTGCTTTATAAATCATTAGAAAGAGTTAAATTATTATCCATTCGTAGCGTAACACGGATGGGTATTAGCAGATGATAATTGAATTGGTTCAAAATAAACAAAATTTTAAATACGATATCGAGAATTACGTTAATTAACGTAGTGATTTAGATAGCGTAACTGCAAATCGCAAACAAATAGGACGTATTGATAATAAAGCTAGCATTCATTTCATTCTACAACGAATGTTGCTTCTACAACGAATGTTGATTGCCTTCGTAGGCTTTCTACCTGTTGTATTCCTTGCCGGAGGGTAATTGCGTGCATTAGTCGCCTAATTGGGCGTACGTAATGCACACGTGGCACACGCGAACTCCATTATCTCTGGAACGGTTAAAGGGGGCGCGGAATATACACCATCATTGCGTAATTGAATCTTTGCTTTGCTTGTGTCCAATGATATCACATTTCGACAACGTGCTCGCTTCCCACTCGCACTCCTCGGCTAATTAGCGTAATTACCATATTTGTTACGCTCTCAGGCGTGCTTCCCATACACGTATTTTGACAATACTTGTGTGCACCTAGAGAAAATAAATGCATTGTGAGTCGTTATCGGTACGTTGAACACAATCGCTGATTCAATTTTCGCATAAGGATTAATAATAAATACAACGGCATACAGGTTCGGCATGTGCGAATAAAATGTTAAATAAATAATTGCTATCAGAGAGAGAAGAGTGTGTAGTAGAATAGCACGTACATTGATGTGTAATTAATTTTCAATCCGTAATTCATTCATACATGTAAATTGATTAATGATTTATTGTATTGTGCTTTTATAATTTTTTAAATTGCATGGCATGCTGGCTTTTGTTGTGCTCCTCGAGTCAAACGCGTACTCACAACTTGCGCCGATGATAACGCCGTCACTTAGCGTACATGCTAATAAATAACTTCTGACGTTAATGATCTGGCATTGCGAATTTAATTAGTTTGTAATTGCGTTACGATTACAAGATGCGAAACGTAGTTTTGCATTCTAAAGCATGTCAGTCAAATTATTTGCACTTCTTTGCTTCATTTCAAAATTGGATCGTCTGCAAAAACCCCGAGTCTGAAAACATTAAAAACCATTTTGCTCGAGCGAAGTTTAGAGTTGGAAAATGGATAAGTTCTTTGAGATATAAAGCAAGTCTTGAATGTTTATGATAAACATGTAATTAATAACAATTATGTGCAGTAGTACCACATCAAGTATAAACAGAAATAATAAATTAAATGGGAAAATAAATAAATCAACAAACAAGTCGATTGCGCGGACACTCGTGCTCTGCTGGGATGTTGTGATGCGTTCCGTGATGAAAGTGATTTTGTTGGAAAACAAGCAATGAGCGCATGGACAGTCGTAATGAATGAATCAATTAAAAAACGGCACTGCTCTCAGCGAATACGAAAAAACACGCGAATCGATAAACAACGACTGCAAATGACCCACAACAAGCGCCAATTCGTTATTATTATCATCTAAGCACAGTGTTTTCTGCGCTTCGTGCCATCTCTCCAGTGCGCAATGCCATGACATGATTATTTAGTACAATAATCGCTTTTTTCGTACTGATGACCTCTTAACATCGCGCGTCGGATTTCAAATAGGCGCAGCGATTTCTATTTATAAACATACGTCTTATTCCGTTCACTCCTCTCTCTGATTTTTAGATTGCGAAATTTTATTACGTTATAATATTGTGAGTGCGTGCGCGTTTCTGTTATCTTCTAATATTTATGACGTTCATATCAATTATACGTTATTCTTTACGTATAATTTGCTTCAAACAAAATGTCAGTTACGCTCTAACAACTTTTCTATTGCGTTGCAGGTGCTATTGTTGCATCAACAAGTTCGTATACAACAACGACCACACCGACATCCACGGAGAAATCGGATGAATTGCGCGCCACATCAAGCCAATCACCACAACCCTCATCGTCAAATAGTAATGTGCATCAAAAACCTCCGTATTCCTATGTGGCGCTCATCACGATGGCGATTGGGGCTTCGCCTCAGGAACGCGCCACTCTCTCCGAGATTTACACCTTCATAAAGACGAAATTCCCATATTATCAGCGGAATTGCAAGGGGTGGCAGAATTCAATACGGCATAATCTCAGCCTGAACGAGTGCTTCGTCAAGGTGCCGCGCGAGGGTGGCGGCGAACGCAAGGGTAACTATTGGATGCTCGATCCGCAGTACAAGGACATGTTCGAGAACGGAAATTACCGCCGCCGCCGACGCATGAAGCGCCCCTTTCGCAATGCGCAGCCGTACGGCAAAACGTTTTTCGGCGAATCCCTCGCGCAGCACGGCCTCCCGTTGGCGCGTAATCTTTTTTCGGCGACGACGTATCCCCCAGCGTATTCCCGATATGATCCAAGCTGGATACATGGTGAGTGACATATTTAATAAGGATAAATATTTCCATTTCTGTTGTTCGCTCTTGGCATTTGTGTGGTTACCATTTCCACTTTAAACAGATAGTTGTACTGCCAATCATTGATGTTCTTGTGGTTCTTGTCTTGTCAAACAACTTTTAGCTGTGCTTCTTCGTTATGCTCCTCCTTTGAATCGTTCATCCTTCATCTTGAGTCACTTTTCTTTTACATTGTAGTTGACTCGATTCTTGCAGGCCAGTCGCCATTGGCATACAGCACAAGCTGCGGTTCACCTGCCGGCTACCCGCAACAAAGCTATCCACCTTCGACTGCGTTCAGTCCTTGCGGGATGCGGCAGGAAACGAATCGCTATCCGGCATATTGGACGCCGGACGGCGATTACAGTACGAGTACACTCAGTTCGCCCTCAACAGCCGATCCCATCTTCTGGTGACCCATGGCTGCCGCCTCGCCGTCGGCGTCCACGTCTTCTTCGAATTCCAACGTGCAGCCGCTGCTCCACCAGCAACAACACCAACACCAACAGCAGCAGCAGCAGGTAATCAATTTGCAGCACTTGCAATTGCAGCCGCAGCTTGATGCCGACGAAGTCGCGGCAGTATGCATCAGCCGTACTCCTAGGTAGATTTGTTGCAATTTTCGATGTGTTCAGTAGCAACAGTTGCTAAAACATTACCAAGCCAAAAGCATCGAAATGGATCAACAGCGAAATGTTTCAATTCAGTGTGATTTCTCTATTTCGTAGTTCAATTGACCTTTTAATAATAATGGTGATTCTTTAACGATTAATTAAAGAAAGAGTTCTTCTACTATCGAGAAATATATATATAAATATAGCAAACGTCGTGTTAAAAACTTAAAATTAATATAAAATTACTTTACATTAAGGATATAAGCAGTATCAACGAAAAGGACTAAGTCGAAGGATAACTGAAAATAAATGCAAACGGGAGAAAACTAATGAAAAAGTATTTTTTACTTAACTATTTTAATTTTATTACTTAATTAATTATAATTCGTGTTATTTTTACAGTCATCACATCATTTATTGGATTTTTAGGGAATTATTTATTCAATCTTTATTATACAAGTGTTGAATATTTATTTTTATTGAGTATTATTATTATGACTTTGAATATGTGGATTTGCATTTATTTTCGGTTCTCATTTCTTGATTACAGCGCGTACATTGTAATTTAAATTATCCTTCAATTTTAACAGGGTGAATCAATTTAAAATATCACAAGAAGCAATATAATTGCTTAATAGTCCTTCTTTTTTTTGTAAATATTTGATGAATGTTCTCCTTATTTTCATGTTGTTATTTGGATAGAGATCTTCAAAATATAAATTTAACACAAATGTAGGTACACAAACACGGAAGTATACAACAATTCGAATGATATTACACAGTTTAATTAATATTGTTTTAGGTAGATACATGAACTTTATTTATGATCCGTCCTTTTAGTAAAATCCATAACACACGCGCACACACACAATTGATTACTCAGTCATAATTATTGTTAATAGTAATAATAATGCAGTTGTACGTTTCTGAATGTTTATTGTATAGTAGTGCGCCCGCATTATTAATTGCTTAATTAATTACCAATTAAATTATGATGAATATTACAAGTAAACAATACAATAATATATATTTACGATTATAATTACACTATTGATAGAATTTATTTTGATCCGCGAGTAATTAACAGCACATTTAATTGATATATACAAATGTACAATTGTTGTTGTTGGTTTATTATATATTTTTATTACTTCTCTGCTCTGATCTGCGATTTTTCAAAGTTATTTTACTCCGTTTCTCTTTTCATTCATGCAATAGTGATAAATATGGATGTGTAAATTATAGCAATAAGCAATATTTCAATTAGGTAAATATCAGAATTTTTATTTATGAATATATAGTGGTTGTAATGCAAAGTCTTACTGTTAAAATTTTGAGGATCCCAAATACTTGTGTACATGTGTATTTTTGCTGCTTAAAGTAGCAAATCATAATTAAGAGGAAACCGTGAAATTGATAATTTTAAAATAGTAATATATGTTCTATTGTACATAATCTTCCTGGGTCTTAACGGATTTTAATCATTATTTCTATGCCTTGTTAACAAAGATCCATTATCATCCATAATTTTGCCTATATTCTTTTATTATAGGGAAATTCAGGATTGCTACTCGTATAACAATGCGTGCACATAAGTGTGTGATTTAAGGATTTTGCTCACCTTCGTTTTCCAAAAAAGGAAAGGAAAGGATTTATTTAATTGAATTGATCAATAAACGAATCGACTATTACTCTTTTAATGAGGTTTTAATTTTTGCGCGTTTCCTTTATTTCGCATTAAGGATTAGTGGAATAATTATTTTATATTATTTTATACTTGCAGCGTGCACATGAACATAAACAATAGTTTTATTCATTGAATGAATTTCTTTGCATTTATTGAATTTACGACTAATAAATTTATTAATATTTATTCACGCCTTTTACAATGCGGTAATTCTATAAAATTCCAAAATACATTTAATTTAACAATAATAAAATAACTGAACAATTAATTATGCAATAAAAGCCAAGATTATTTAAAATGAATTATGCTTAAATTCGTAAGAACGTAATAATTTAAAATAGCATATCCAAATGTCACACTGAAATGGATTTTATTTCTTATTAATTTCATTGTTTTGATATCTGAGGTGGCAAAATGAAAATACGAGATTTATATTTTTATTTTTTACGATATTACACAAAACATTCCAAGTTTTTATTTTTATTTACACCAAGGAAATTTGCGAGCCTAGTTTATTTTTATAGATTAATTTATAGCTACTGGGAAGTGTAAATGAAAGTAAAAACACAAATATGAAGTAAACAAGATGAGATGAGGCAGGTAATATGTAAATTTAAATATAATTTATATAATGCAACAACAATATGTTGCATACTGTTCACGTAGGTATATTGCTAGATTTATTTGACCGACACGGTAACTGATAAGGTAACAGCAATTCCGTCTCAGTGTTGTTCTAACCTCGTGGTCTATTGACAATACGGGTATTTCTAATCACAACAAATGCAAATTTAGTGCTTAATCATAGTTCATTAAAGTGCAGTGTGAACCAGCCAGGATAATGGTAAAGTATATTCCTTCGACGACCGAATTTATTTAATATGGGATATAAAAACAATCGTTTACTTGGAACATCAGATATCTACAACACAACGGTAAAAGCAAGGTATGTGGCTTGATGTTGGTCCCTTAAATGACTTATTGTGTCATGTAATTTAACGCAAGGATAATCCCGAATGTAATACCCTTATATTTCGTTAATTTTCATTGATCGTAATAATTCTTAAAAGCAAACAATGCAACACAACTCTAGCCCGGTTTGTTGATTATTTTACCTGTGGCATCGAGCATGTTTGTTTGGTTTATTTAACGACTGTTTTCTGGACGCTAAACAGTTCCGCATTACGTTTAATAACTTAAGATCAGTGATAAGCAATTACATAATATTAACCGAAATTCCCAAGTTGTAAACACGGTGTAAGTGCACTTTGCACCTCGTAAACATCGGATTGGCATATTGCATATTATTAGACTACTATTTAATTATATCAATCAGACAAACACATTTTGATATATATTCAGGATCTCTAGTGGTGTTAATTGGAAATGTCGAAAGCACATATGAAATTTGAGAATTCGGAATATGCGCTGTCGGTACCTAGCAATTAATTTATAATTGAATGGCACTATTGACGTTGTTGTAATTGTTCATTCTCACCACTGAACACAGCGGCCACACATTTGCCTTTTGTTTGCCGTCATCGTCGCCGCCGCTTTGCATCGGGGAGGTTTGCTCTGCATACTGCCGCTGCTTGCAATAATTCATACTTTAAATATGTCGCGTTTTGCTTGTTATTGTGTTTATAGTTGTTCGTGTTTGATATGGGCTATTATTAATGCCAAACCAGTTTCGTGTGCGCCGCTGACATTATTGACGCGAGCGCGAGCGACGCGAAGACCGTGGTGTTGGTTCGAGGCGGTCGTAGGTGAGAGGAGACCACCCTGGCAGTCGCGTCATCCGCGATATTTACATTACGTGCCATTAAATGT
This sequence comes from Aleochara curtula, assembly GCA_963978815.1. Lineage (NCBI taxonomy): Eukaryota > Metazoa > Arthropoda > Insecta > Coleoptera > Staphylinidae > Aleochara > Aleochara curtula. Next base: position 2,695,149 of record OZ022219.1, read on the forward strand.
ACAAATGAGAAATTGATGGATTACGCTTGAGTTTCATTCATCATCAAATCGCTCCCGCCGTCACTTTTGCGCACACCGCTTTGACGTTTTCAGTTCATTTGAGTCCATTGTGTTTCCTGAAAACTTCTATAATTTTTAATTATACAAAAGCTTGTTTAAATTTAAATATTATTCTTATTTCTTGAATATCTATGTTTATGATTAGTTTTGAAGAAGGAAATTCAACTAGATTCAACAGGAATTCAGGATTCAGGAATTTCCTGAAAGTTTTTAGCTTAAGTTTGCAGATAAGAATAAGAAACGTGATCTAATTTCTTCAATATCTCGAAAAGTACTAAAGATATCATCAAAATTCCTGAATTTTTCACAAGTCTTACAAAGAAGCAAATTGGTCTATCGCAAATTTGTTGGACGCATTCTTAACTTGAAGCGATCATGTTAATTCTTCAACTTTTAGTTTTAGTTGAAAGTTCAAATATTACATAAAAAGTTAAATATCTATTCAACGGTAATTTTAATGGAGATCGCAATTATTTTCATCAGATTATTAGATTATGAACGAAATGTATAAATTAAGATATTTTAAATATTTCAAAAATTGCTCACACATATCATGGAAAGAAATTGAGCATTTTATTCGTTGTGGCGCGGCGCGTCCCGAAAAACATGAAAAAATACTTGAAATAGCAGCGCAACGACGCTAGTGACGCGCGAAACGCCCGCCTGTGATTTACATGCGAACGCATCGTTGATTTATGAAGACGTTTGACTAATATATGTCCGCCACTGTGCGTTGAATGCCGAACATGAACGCGCCTGCTGCATTACTGAGAGACGTCTGCGCCAGCAGGAGCGACGCCAACAAACTTTTCGCCTCCTCCATCCTCCACTTAGTAACATCTTAACCGGAGAACTTAACACTAATGTGTTTATTTATTGATGGGCCGCGTGCACCTCCAAAAATCTCTCGTACAACGTGTTTGCAAACAACTCGCGCTCCTGCTACGTGCTTTTCGTAGAGGGTGGCATATGCATATCCGGTGCTTTTCGGCTTCGAAGAGTTTCAAAGATCCCTCCAAAGGGAAGTTCTAAAGCGGTGCGGCGTTCGTTTCATATGAATATTTCCACGTGCATGAAGCACGTGTATCTAAAATTATAATCATGTTAGTCAAATATCTATTTTTTCCCATTCGTGAAAAATGATTGAATTTAATGTAATTTTAAGTTAACTTTAAGTAAACTTTCTTGATATAAAATTTCATGCAATTATGAATGCAGCCAAAAAGGAACAATTGCAAATTATATCGAATTGTAGTCAAATGGAGAAAATCTTTTGGAAATTCGTAGTTAATTTGATGCGATCCGCAATGCTTGACCAATCACAATTTTCTTTAAATTAGCGTAGAAATTGCTCATTTATTTAACTGTCACTTAAACGCACTGATGTGTACTTTGTGAGGTATTATTATTGTTATTTATATATTATAATTGAAAAATGCCATAAAAAATAATTGCTATCATTTATTTGGCCGCGGGCTGACAGATCGATAATACGCACGCACGTTTTTGTTTAATGCAATGGCGGCACTTTATTGCCGCAGCTTTTACCACTTGCCACCAGCAATGCATTCGTGATACAAATATTTACATGTTTTACACGTATTATATTATTACTCGGGGATGGCATTACGGAAAATATATTACGAAATATTTGTTGTTGCCGTGTTTGTGACAACATTTAATAACAAATTATTGCGCTAAACAGTGTTCAAAATATATGCCTATACATAATAGGTATTATTAAATACATTCATTGTCGTTGAACAGGTGTTTTGGTTGCACTTTTCCGAAGTGGTTGTATACTGAATAACACGACATAAAAGTTTTGTGATGTGATTGACATAGTAAATCACAGATTGTTTAGAAAGATGTTTAATGTTTGGCCATAAGAAGGGGATCAAGTTGTTTGCGGTGCGTGTTGATTGTTTGAAGCATCTTCACATCTATTTGATAATTATCTGGTCTACTTGGGTGCAAACGTAGGAAGCCGTGTGTGGCAAAGCGTGCCGGCATCGTTTACAAAACATAAAGATACTAAATGACACCTATCAAAATATCTAGTAAAACTGCGCGTACGTACTCTCCATACGAGTGAAAAGTCTATAACATTACAACAACAACGAGTAAGTAAGATAGGTGCTTGGCGTATGTAGTTGTTAATTCAAGTGTCTCATGTCATAAGCGCGCTCATAATGCTTAAGTTACTTTGCTTGTTTTATACTTTGCGGAAATACTTACGACTTGTAAGTTATATTAGAGTTTACCTAATTTCGTAAGCTAGCTCAGAGTACATTTGAATTTATTTAGTTTTCACACTTTGAGGCATTTTTAAGTGAAATTAACTTACGTATAAATTAATTTTGGTTTAAGACACTTAAACGTTTTACTCTTCATTAAACGTTTTATTTCCTCGTGTAAAAATTTTACGAGATCACAACATGCGAAAAACATTTTTCGAAAATCACAAATTCTACATAAATACTGCTTGTATATTTAGATGTCATTGTCAAATACGATATGCAATCTCATTTTTATTCGATTTTCTTTGTTTAAACGCTCTTTAGCGTGTTGCATTAAATACGAGCATAAATGTCACACGCATTTTTCGGCTAATGCGTTATGAGTTTAAACGCCACGGTTTTTCTTGTTTCATCTCGTTTCTTTGTGCTACCACTTTTTCTCGTGCTTTGCTGAAAGCGTGCACGTACAAAGTGAGTGAAATTCGACAGAAATTATTTAAAAATAAACGGCGACGCCGTGCGTCGTCGTCGTCGACGCTGGGCTAGATATTAGTGAGTGGTTGACTCTTTAATCCAAAACGCGCTCACGATACATGCATGCGCCGCCGGCGGGCGGATGGATGGATAGCTAATAAAGTGAAGACAAGTAGGTCCCGAGGGATTAAACTTTGAGAATGTCACAATTACACTAAGTCTTACACATTCTGCAAACTTACGAGTTATTTATTTCCTCGTTTAACTTGGATAATCCACAATAACGATTTATCAAGTGCTTCATTTCAATTCATATTTTATTTATACAAATATCATTTATTCCACATGCATGGTATGTTGTTATACACTCGGTAGAGTGGAATCGCTAAGGATATGTGAAAATAGCATTCTCGAATAAGAGAGCTCGAGCAAATGGAGATGCGAGCTGACAGCGTGGGCAGCGAAGACGTAGTAGCAACAGCTGTACGTGTACTTTGAGAGAAGTCCTTCTCGTATGCATTTCACGGAGTGCATCATCATCATCAGAAGCAATAGCAGCAGTTGCAGAGAGTACGATAAAAGATGCAAGAAACATTTCGTGTTCATGAATTTAGGCATCATCAATGTCATGCGCGAGCACCTATCAGATTCAGTACATTATGAGTGCACTCTCGTTGCGCACAAGAACACGAAGAAGAAGAAGAAGTAGATGCGCAAGGATTCCAAGTGGTACATGCAGGACATGAAAAACAAAAATGAAAAGGGCAAGTGAGGTGCGACGGTAGTAGCGGCGCTCACTTTTATAGTTCAATGTTAGCCGCGCATTCTAAATGTTTTCAAACAAAATAATTCTGGATTAATCAGCAACGAAATAACAATTTCGGAAGTTTCCATATTTAGCAAACACGCAACAATCAGGAATTCATTTTCGTAACTTAATTAATTGGCTGATTAAGTTATCGCTGCAAGACTTTGAGCAATACTCGAGGGTATTTTGGGTCGTTTTCTCGAAACAAAAAGATTATTTTTCGACCGTGCCGCAGAATGACATAATAATGAAAAATTGAACATTATGCTTTTAAATTACTGATAAACCTTTAAGCACAAAGCATCTAAACATTTTTCATTACGATATTGTTACCAATGAAAATCATGTAGTCGAAATCGTCTCATATTATGCTTTATAATTGCCAAACTCATTTTGTTTCATTATTTCATCAGCATCAAGATTTGTGCGGATATCAACATTAATAAATTGAGAGCGATTTTTAAGATTGAATTCTAACAAGTTAAACAAATTTTAGACAGCACATAACAAATCGGATGCCACAATTCGAATAGAAAAACGCCTACAAGTTTAAACGGGAAAAAGATAAGTTTGAGTGAGAAAAATTGAATGAAATATGTTTGGGGTGTCAATTAAATTGCGGCGCGCCAAAGATGTCCAAATGATATTAAGTAATTCATTGCATTGGTACTTCTTAGACTTAGATTTCGACTTGAGTAATTGTGCTTCACATATTTTGAGCGGCGAAATCGTACGCTGAGAAATCCATCCAAAACCATAACTCCGGAGAGAAAAAACGTTGAATACGTCAGGCGGCCATTAATATAACAGACAATCAGATTGTCTCGCATGCAGTGTTGGCGGCAGCGGAGGCATCCGCGCGCGGCGGTTGCTTTTATTATTTATTATTTGCACGTTGCTGTCTGGTTGATTGCGAAACGCACATAGTGCAACCGAATGCGTTTGGGACAACTGGGTAATAAAGCGAAATTTATTATATGCGAGCGCTTGAGCGCATATGCATCTGCGGTACACCCGCACAATTATGCTAGCCAGAAATACGCGGCGATTTCGGGCGAGACACGTTGGCATCGAATAATTCGCGTTGTTATTGCGGGCGCGCTTCACCGCCGCTGCCGCCGCCACATCATCAAAGCGCGGTCGTACGGTGCGCAGGTGAGAGAGCAGCGTCAAAGAGCGCAACACGCGCCCGACCGCACGAATTAATACGCGTTTTATTATTATTTTAGAACGTGATTTAAGTGCCCCGCTTCTCTCTCTTGGGTTGGTTGTGTGGCAAAGCACGGCAGCAAAACGGCGGCTATTTCTAACAATGCGTGCGCGCCACAATGCACGCGAGTGCGTGTCACCAATCTTAAATGCTTCATGAACTTTTAATAGGTGCTTATACGTTAGCCTCCCATCCGTGCAAATTCGCTTTCATCGGAAGCAAATAGAAACTCTATGATTCGAATAATTTAAATTGATAGATTATTTTCAATTTATTGATCAAGTCGAAGGTGGATGCATGATTTAAGTAAGATTGATGTAATGCGCGCACCCCAAATGCGCTTTTTCGTAGACATTTTGAGGCATGCACGTATGTTGTATGGAAGCTATTAAAAACGTGATTTACGATCTGTAGCGGACGTTTTCCTAAACGTCTACAAATTGTCGAGCCGGCAAATGAGCCTCATTTATCAGCGCAACGCCTAATACACATCCAAGTTAATTTCGGAATACGTATAAATCCCCGCAACAACTACCCGAGATCGTACGTGTGAGCAAACGTGCGTAATATACTTCTTGGTCTTTGCAAGTTTGCGCGTTCTTCGTAATTTTCAAATTGTCGCATACAGCATGCGTCTAATTGGGATAAGATGCCCTGCAAATTATAGCAAACGCTCTGAACTAACGAAAAGCACGCAATGTGTGGAAGGGTAACCATAATGCGTTCGCGCTGATTAAACGAACAAATATGCTTTCATTCATGCGTCTGTGCATGTGTTTTAAAGTTCAAGTGGTTGTTGTTGCAGGGGATTAGCGTGTTTTGCATCAGCGACCGCCTGAGAGCTCGTGCGAGCTGCTGTGTAAACATATTTAAGAAATATTCAAGCAAGGTGCCAGGCAATGCAATCGTGCAATAAATAAGGATGTATTTATGTTTGTGTGGCAAATTAAACTTAAATATCCATAAATTCATCGCATTGTCTTCATAATTTATCCAGCATTTGCTTCGACTTAATTAACTATTCGCAAAACCACATAAAAATGCTATTTTTACAGGATAAATAAATTTTAGGGTATAAACAGCTGGGTAAATTATCATATGGAAATAATTATATTTTGAAATAATCGCAATAGGAATGATTAACATAATGCACAATAACTTTACACAAAATTTAAATTAAGTAGATAAATCTGATTATTATTATATAACATATCATTATTACTTATTAATACTACAAATATATATTTAATAAAATTATTGATGCGTGAAAACACATGGTGAAGCTTATCGATGATGAATAAATCGAATCCGCATCCGTGGTTTTTATACAATTCGGTTATTTTCAATTGCTCGATAAGCAATGAATTAAAACAATAATCAATGTATTCCGAACAGCTTAAATCCCATAGACATCGAATAATTAGTCGTTCAATAAGTCATCATCCAAGTTGATGTCCTATAACAGAAAAACATTATTTTTCAAAGTATAGCCGTTATTTCATTAATACGTTTACTTACAGTTGTGTCAATATTTTCATCCAAATTCATTCCTTCCAGGTCTAAATCAATATCATCTTCGTCCTCATCGAAGTTGATTTTCTCGGTGGTAATACTCGTGCCGATATCATTGCTGATGGAGGTGGTGGCTGCTAGTGGGCCGTCTCTATGGGCTTTCACCTCTTCGATTAAGCGCCTTTCTGCGTTTGGTGTTAAAGAAGCGGCTAAATATGCACTTGGAAGTTGTTTAATTTCATTTTCAAGAACTTGCTGGGCAACGACAGCCTCGGCCATGCCAGGGAAAAGATTCTCATATTCTTTGGGATCTGCGAGACTCTGGCCAGCTTTGGAATTAATCGAGGAGAGTTGCTGCCGCCACAACTCAACAACATGGGATACTTGATCAGGTAAATATGATCGCGCAAAGAATGCTGCCTCTGGTAGTCGATTTGTTTGAATGAGAATATCCAAGCATTTGCGTAAATCGCCTAACAACATATACGAAAGGAATGAAATGTTGTTTTTGCCCTCATGGAGTGTATCCTCGCCGAGTTTTCGTACTAACTCAGCATCGCCTGTACTTGTGGCAACAAGTAACAGTCCGCTAAAATCTTGTGCTCTTTGCATGCATTCTTTGGCAAGTGCCAAATTATTATTAGTTGCGGCCAATTCACCGAGTTGACTCCACTTCTGAGGATTATTTGCTTCTATAGCAAGCAATTTGGCGGTGTTTAAATCACCTAAAGCCAACGCCAGCTCGAATCGATGTTCTGGATCAGTAGAGACCGCAAGCGCTTCCTTCTTAAAGCCCTGCTTTTCAAGGAAGTGCGCCACCCGAGTACGGTGCTCTTTTGGAATGGATGGCAATACACGATCGGCTGTGGCAAAATCACGACGCATAACTGCGGTCTGATACTCAAGAACAGATAAAAGTAATTGATAACTGACTACACCAAGCTCCTTGTCAGTTAAGTACAGTCTGTCGTCTTTGGGCACATACCCGAGCACGTAGAGCGCTCGATCAAGATGTGCAATTGTTACTAATTCTCCACCAACATAATAGTTGATTCGATTGACTGCATTCGTATAAATAAAACAATCACCAACCCAAAGACCAGTGCGTACAGTTTCATTTATTTCGCCTAGTACATCGAATGCATCTTCTACCCCATCTTCAGCCACTTCATTATTCTCACGAGCTCGAACTACTTGATCGGCATCATAGCTCAATATGTAATAACTGTCTTCAGTTGCCAGGCAAACTAATTTCCCATTATCTGACCAATACACAGCTTTTGGTTGAATTTCAATGCGTCGTACAAGATCTAGTGTTTCCCAGTCATAAAACGTGAGACCAGAAACTGATTTTATGCCCAACAACCATCCTCCAAATATACCCTCAGCTCCAAAATCTGGTCGAAAACTTTTCTTTTCCTTGAAATTTTTGTAAATGCGGACTGTTGTACTCGCTTCTCTGATAGCATACTCGCTGGAATCTTGTGCCCAAACAAATTCTTGTGCTGAACCAAAAGATTTATTTCTAAGAGCCATTGCTGTGTAAATAATATATTCTCCATCACCACATACGACTACAAAACGACCATTTGGATTATGTTGGATGCTCTGTGGGTAGATTTCACAAGCACCCATATCCTTAACAGCAACTGGTAAACGTTCACCATCTTTTATTTCAGCACCTTCTGGCAAGGCTTTTAAATTTGCTTGCTGAAGTTCAGAGTGCCTGGCCCATATAATTTTGCCTCCACCAGCATCCATGCTAACTGCAGGTTCTTCTCGCCCAGCTTTCACAAGTATGCTTCCTTCATCATAACCAATTGCGACATTGTTTGATCCCTTCATACAGCAAATAGCCCAAACACGTTCAAATCCATAGTTAAGACTACTCTCTAAACGATTTGTATTTGCATGCCAAACACGAACAGTACCATCTTCACTGCCAGTAAGTATAACTGGCAATTCAGGGTGGAAACAAACTGCACTTACATTTTGTGCATGTCCCTCCAGTGTTTGGACACAGGTTTTGGTTTGATAATCCCAAATCTTCACCAATCGATCATCAGCACCCGATATAATATAGGGTTTATCACCTGCGTGATAATAATCAACACAATTTACTCCTTTCTCATGACCTTCCAATGTAAAATTAGCAGTAGATGAGCCCAACTGCCAGACTTTTAAGGTGCGATCCAATGATGCAGATGCAAAGGTATTGTTATCCTTTGGATTTATGGCAATTTGCATAACATAATGAGTATGCCCTTCAAAGACTTGTTGGCAAGCCCATGCTTTCTCCCAATTCCATAGTTTGATGAGCATATCATCTAAAATATGTCAAGTTTTTACTTCAAGTTTTATAAACAACAATTACAAATACATACCACTGCATGTTAGAATATAGGGCTGTGTTGGATGAACCACAATGCACCTGACATAATCAGAATGTGCCTCAAATGCATGAACCCGATCTAACGTGTTGTAGTTGAATGCTCTAATATGCATGTCATCTGAGCCAGCAATAATCCAGTTTTTCCTAGGGACAAATTTGGCTGCCCTAACTGGTACATCACATACCTCGAAGGTCTTAACAAGCTGCTGATTCTCATGATTCCAGACATTAATGATACCACTGTAAAGTGAGCACAACATCCATGGTTCTGATGGATGCAGATCAACGCTTTTTACACGATCTGAACGTGCTGTTAATTTACGTTTGATGTCCAATTTCAAAGGCTAAAATGTGGAATATAGTTTTAGTTACTTAAATTAATAATGATGATGTGTAAGCAGGAAAACATTATGATTATTAGACATAGACGTAGCAACTCATACGTTATAACAACTTAACACTTACCATCTTGAGATAAATTGTTCAAATACCAGAAATAACGTTTTTTGATACACTTTGCGTTTAACTCAAGCACTGTAAATATGAAAGGAAACTGAAAACAAACACGTCAAGTTTCATCAGATGGATTTGACGTGGCCGGTGTATGCTTCATTATGCTTTGCTATACTGGGAATAATTTGGTGACTTTTCAAATTTAGTTTTATTACTAACTTTGTTTCTTCAGTTGGAAATTATAATATTATATTTATTAGAAAGAATAAACATGAATTTAAATATTAATATTGCCATTCTTTACAATAATTCTTATAACGCACATTGTACACGTAGCACACTTGTTTAAACGCGCATTAGGCAACCCGTAGTTACTGTGGTATTTAATTTTTTAAATGTCTCTTTGTGAAACTATTTGGGCGGGAAGCTCTTATCCTTAAGAGAGGTGACAACACTAAAGCCTTTGAATGCCAAATTTACTTGATTAATTTGTTTATTTTTATTTAAACAAATTAAATAACTAGCTAGTCATGCTTGGCGGCAGCTCTTAAAAATATTGATACCATTCTTAATGATGATGTACACTACGGTAAAAAGGTGTCATGGCTAACTTTAAAAAGTTTACACAGTTTTAATGTTCAAATATGAGTCTTTATAAGCAGGATCAAATTTAGCAATCTGTATAGCATTCCATAGCCTAGTGGTAGAGTGTGTGAATGTGGTCCAAGTGTCTCTGGTTCGATCCCCGGGAACGGCAATTCAATTTTAATTGTTCATTTAAATAAATCTGTTACGATATAGGCAAGATCAAATTTGGCAATGGCAACGCACTTCGTAGCCTAGTGGTATAGTCTACGGATGTGATCTGTGTGTCTCGAGTTCGATCCCCGGGACAGACAGTTACAATTGTTATTTAAGTTTTAAATTCTCAATCCGAGACTATAAAGGGAAGATCGAATTTAGCTGCAGCAACAGCGCTCCATAGCCTAGTGGTATATTCTATGGATGTGGTCTGAGTATCTCGGGTTCGATCCCCGAGAATTGCAGCTCAAATTTATAAGTTTTCAACTACTTGTACGCATGAGGGGCCCCAACGGTCTTAGCTGTATGTCCAAAGGGGCCGCCGGAGGCGTACAAGGCCCCATTTTTAATTTTTGAAGTCCGTACGTTAAGATTGTCTTGTGACGGCCCACCCCGCCGCTTCGCTCCCCGGCAGTAGACTGCCTCCCCATTCCCGATTTTCGTTACCAACAGACCTCGGTTTGTGACGTCACCCGGAGACGGTTGCGCCTCCAAACTCGGCAAGCATCGGACTTAGAACTATTTTCCATTAAAGTTTTAAATTTTTGTAAAATTTCAGAGCCTGGGATTCGAACCCAGGACCTCGTAGTTATCGAGCAAGTGCTTTACCACTTGCGCCAACAACTGTTCTACAGCTGAGAAGTGAAAACTTCTACTTCCGTTACCTATTGTAATAAAATATGTAGAAAAATCCCGTCAAAACTTCCCAGTTACAAAGTGGCACTCCTAGCACTATAGCAACTACTTAAGTGTTTAAACAATGAGAAAAGGATAATCGCATGCATAGGTTTACATCACATAATAAAAATAATACCATAATTTGGAAAAATTTAATATTTTTTTATAAATACAATCGATTAATTTAATTTCTTTTCATTTATAATTTAAATTTTCCTTTGCTGCCATTAAATTAATTCGTATTATGTACAAAAAATCTATATAGTTTACATATAATATCATAATAATATTTGTTATATGTTATATTTACAACTTTATGATATAAAACCTGTCCGTTATTTGTTAGACATTATAATGAAGTGACTTACAATAAATACAATTTCGATTGAAACTGCATATGTAGTTTTCACGCTCCAGAAAAATATCATCACGCAGTGCGTTCTATTTGTTTCTTTTCGTAATATTATGCTGATAAATATTATTTATTATTTAGCAAGTAATAATTAATTACGAGACGTTGACTAGCTTCCTTATCCACCTCACTCCACTAACTGATTGGACACATCGAGTACCAAAAGTTCTTTTGACAAGTAAAATAACATAAGTGAGACAGTTACTTATAAAACATTGTGTTAATTGGACACATTGGAACTTTTTTACATAACATACATAATCACAACCACTCATATAATGATAGAATAATATTAAAATGCAAACTACTAAGTGTAAGCCAACTAATTGACGTAATTGTACGTGGATCACTCTACTTTGAAAAGTTATCAAGTTCAGCGCCATTCGATCTTTAAATTCTAATATGTACAATACTCTTATATTGTGTACAATTATTATAATTAATAGTATTGCATACTCACATTAGTGAGTTCGTATCATATTTACATATACTTGTTAGCTAACTGAATGCCGCATCATCAATGACATTTTTCTCGTTTCTTTACGAATTACATAATTATGTGCGCCGTTTCATTTGCATTGATATATAAATAGAAAATGACTGCATTAGCAAAATTGGAAATAGCTGCCTGCTATCGTGCACAAATGCATACACAAATATTTTGCGTGGATTTGCCACTTGTGCCTTTTGCACTCGTGCGCAAATGAAACTGATTTCTGAAATATAAATCACAATCGCATTCAGTGCACGTTGCAAATGAACACGCGCATTGAATGCTCCCCGCATCATAAATACTAAAATAATGCAAAGAACAACAAAATGAATTATAAAATAGTTATCACGTAATAATGAACACGATGAATCAGTCGTTATTCAATTTCAATAGTTAAGTTACTGGTCAAGCCAATGCAGTCACTTCATTCATTATCACAATCATCATGTTGTTCAGAGTGGAAAGTTATGCCGCATATTCATCATTATAATCTATTAAATAATTTTCTTTAAATACTGTACAGTCTCTAAAATTTCGTAAAAATCACATCGCGGAATGGATTTCTTTGTTTGTTTTCGTACTTGCAATTCAGAATCTATATTCGTATCGATCAGCACGCTTCAAAAGTGTCTGCATGCTTCGAGCACAGGGCCGCACATGTTATTAATGTTGATAAATGTCCCTGTGATGATGGTGGTACCGAGGCAGGCCATTCCGATGAGCCTCGGTTGCTGCTGGAGTATTGTTGAGTGTCCGATTAAGCGAATGCGCGCGGCACGTGTCACCGGTGATGTATGTGAACCCGGTGACGGGTAGTGTGCCGCCCGCACCGCGTGGAGTCCTCGCACGCCGCCCCACATCAACTCCATCCACGCAGAAAACTCCGGTCGGCGGCGCGCTCAGTTCTAGCTACAATTCCGTTACCGGTATTGCCTTCATGTGGTGCTGTTGCGCATGACGCATGATGAAATCGTCGTCGGAGAAGGTCTTCTGGTACTCGTGCTCCTTGCGACTGATTGCGGCACGCTTGTTCCACTTGTGCTGCTTAAGCGCCTCACGGACTCGTTGCCTGTACCTGAAGAGCAAGAATCCCATGATACAGAGAAGGAGCAGTGCGCTCACCCCAAGTGTGACGAGAATGGCTTTCTGGCGCGGATCGCGAAAAGAGCAACCCAAATCGTCTGCGCTCAACGTGCGCAGTGTCTTGTCTTTGAGTGGCAGTGGTGTGCTGCATTGCACCGTGGTGAGGTTCTTAATTGCGAGAAGATTCCCTAACCACAGTAGCTGGCAGTCGCAGTGGATGGGATTGTCGATCAGCTCGAGTGAGCGTAATTCATTCCAGGCGACCATCGATTCCGAAAACGTACGAAATGCATTTTCGCGCAGGATAAGATGACGCAAATTCGGAAGTCCAACCAATGCGCCGTCTTCAATTTGATCCAGCTTGCGATTGCTGGCGAGAATTATGGTCTCTATATTTAAGTTATCATTGAACGCTCCCTTGGCAATGCGCTCCAAGTAAGTCGCACCGGTGATGTCCAATTTTCGCAAATTACTCATGCTCTTAAACGAGTTGCCTTCAATGGTGACAAATTCATTTTGACCAATCGTCAACTCTTCCAGTCTGGCGAGGTGCGATAATTGTTTGGTTGGTATCGACTTCAATCGGTTGTCCGCCAAATTTAAACTGCGCAAACCCGCCAGACCGCTCAACGCGTTCTCGCTGATGTTTGACAACCCGGCCCCGCTCAAATCCAAAACAGATAGTTTGCCCAAGCCAGCAAATGAATTTTCAGGCAGATGTGTAAAGTCGTTAAGACCGACGTGCAACTCTGCAAGACTGCCCATCACTGAGAACGAAGGCGTCGGCACCGCACTGAGCTGATTATCGTCCAAATAAAGGACGCGTAGCGCCAACAGCCCGTCGAAAGCCAACGCATCGATCTTTGAAATACGATTCTGGCCCAAGTTCAACTCCTCCAGTTTCGGCAGAATCGAGAAGAGACCGCGTGGCAGTTCCTCCAGGAAATTCTCACGCAGATTCAGCACGGTCAACGACTTCAATCCCTGGAATGTCCGGTTATCTACAGCCGACAACTTGTTTTTGTTCAGATGCAACTCCTGCAGCTTCTCCTGATACAGGAAGCTTTTTGTCGGAATGCTCACTAGGTGATTGTTTGACAGGTCGACGTACTGCAGATCACGGTAGAACTGGAACGCCGCATCCACCGTCTTGATCTTATTGTTCCGAAGAACTAGCCTTTGGATGGCCGGATTCAACGTGATGGGCAGCACGTCCAGCTTGCTTTTCTCGCACTTGACCACGAAGGTGTCATCATTGCATTCGCAGCCAGCCGGACAGCCCAATGCGGACACGGCATCCGCGCAGACCGCAATCAGCAAGACAGCAAGCGGTACCATGATGGTTTTCATCTAAAACAAAGACAAAACAAATTATAGAATGCAGACTGACAAATGCGAGCAATACTAAGATCTAATAATAGTTCTTGGGATGAGTCTCTGAGTCCCAATCATTGTTGGAATGGATTTTTGGGGGCGCGATGCGGCTGCATTGTTGGTCGGTTGGCGGCAGCCAGAGAGGAAAACTTAACGTAAGCTGCTTACCGGTCTACTGGGGCACATTACACAGATTGCCGCGTCGCGCCGTTCCGTTTCGCTTCCCCCCTTGCAAGGCAATTCTTTCTGCGACCATGCTCAAAATGAGAACCGCCAAAGAACTGTGCGACGAAATTCGGGGGAGGAAGAACGTTATTATTGCGAAACAGCAGCAACAAACGCAGTGGACGCTCATTGAAAGAAACTTCTTAGCGCGAGGAGACAAACAACTTGTCCTTGTATTCTGCAATCGAGTTTCTTGCGGCGCGAGGGTTATTATTATTCTATAAGGGTATTTGGCGCGCGCGGGCGGTTGTATAGATGTATGTATGTATATACCATCCAGCGCAAAAGTGGGTGGCTGCAAACGACGTCTTCGCATATAAATATCCTGTTTTTTGCGCGACCGCAAAAAGCGTCTTGCATCGAACAACAACAAACACACAGCGAGCGCGCTGCGAAAAAATAGATTGCAGAGTAAACAAATATTAACAAACACGGCACGCAAGCGAAGGAAGGATGAAATTTATTATTGGCGAATATTTTTCCCGACACGTGAGCGGTGGTGCGGGGGCGCGCGACTTGATATGGCAAAGTAGGTAACCACCGTTTTGCCAAGCTACTCCGGTGGTGTGTCAGGGTGTGTTTTGCGAGGAAGTTGTTCCAAAAGTAAAATACGTCGACATGGGAAATCTAGGTTGGGCTATGAGAAAAACGCACGTAATGCTGCGCGAGGGAATGCGACTCGCTACGTGATAAAATTCGCGGTACACCCAGTGCGAAAATTATGCGAAAAATCGTGAGGGAGCGAAACGGAAATCACGTTGGGAGATTTTTTCTCCCGATGTGCGCGGTGTTGCGGACATCCTGGCGGGAGACAGAGAAGGAAGAAGGGAACGTGTGCACGTAAAATATTCGTGCCAGATATGTACCTACGAATATATAATATAGCACCAGGATAAAAAAAAACGAAAAGTGCGCAAGGAAACGGGCAGGCGAGAAGAGCACGGATGGTAGCGTTCGTGCAATGTTCACACCGCGTGCGCACAATTCCCAATTGCAATGTAAATCCGCGGGCGAATTTTGTGAATTTCATGAATTTTCACGAATTTGCCATGCGTTCAAATTAAACCACTTGGGGGGTGCACACAAGTTGAACGCATATTAAACTTGTATTAAAATATACTCTTTGTTTTATTTCGTCAGTGCGAGCGACGTGAAAGAACTGCAACGAAATGCAAGTAATGATATCATAATAAACAAATAAAGAAATAATCGCGTGATGTCATCATCGTCATCCTTTTGCGCAATTTTCTAAGTATGTACTATCCGCGGTGTTCGATGCATTAAACCTCAACGAACAATCATCATTATCGTCGAGTGTGCGTTCGAATGAATGAAGGCAAACCGTGAAACGTTTACTTTGCAATTTCACAATCTATGTACCAATATACCGTAGCACTAAACGTGCGTATATTTTATTTGCGCGAAGAACGCGCAAATATTTATTGAAGGCAACAACATGACTGCTTTCTGTTTATCTACACATGCAGCACCATAACACTCGGCGAAGGGAAACGAAACACACAACGGGGCCGCCGCCGTTCATCAATTTCATGATCGACGATGAGATTGAAATCAATTCCAAGTCAGCGTTTGTGATGAGCGCGCTATTAATGAAATGTCACGCGCGCGGTAAAAATTCTGCATGCAACGCTGCTGTTATTTATGATCGTATATTGCTCTCAGCGAACGCGCGTGTTGAACAATGCACATGTACCTACAATTCGCTGTAATAAAAACGGATGAATTAAATAACGGCGCAAGGAGTGCAGGTCATACAGGTGTATGGCAACATTAATCACGAATCACTCTTATAAATTACATCATTACGGAATAGTGGACGTCGCTTGTCATAATCGTACATCAAGCTTTTCTTCTACTGTAGTGCGCTCGCCACACACACAGAACTCATATAGCGGCGAATAGAATGAAGAGTGACAAATTCGTTTAGTGAGAGAACCGCGACCGCTGGCATTTTGTTAAAAGTATGTTGCAACAATCGCAGGAACAGTTAAAAATTATTGAGACGCGCTTAGCTCACCTCAGCGCGCGGCTTAAAAGTCGAAGAGTCAAAACGCAAATAAAGGTGCAGCGCACACCGAGCAAACAAATTTCAACTATTTGAGAGCTTAAGTAATGTGACTTAAACGAAAATACACTTTGGACGACGTCTCCGATACACAGTATGCGTAATGTGTACTTTGCATTCCATTAGAAGACATCTTCTGTTGACGTACTTATTGCAAAAGCAAAACGTTTATTGCTCAATGGATAAATAAATGACGTATTGAACGAGGATGATACGTTGACGATGATGAATTATTTGATTACAATAAGAGTGATAAAAACACTTGGAGATGATTAATCGCCTGTATTCTGAGAAGCAAACCATCGTGATGGGAATTTCAATTGCGTACCTATGTGCAATAAAACAATGAAAGAGTAACGTCTAAACCGCAATTTATCGTTTTGAATTGTGTAATACTCGTATGTACGTATGGTGAATGCATTTCTTATTAAATTACTATCATTTCCGCATTACATTTGAAGGCTATAGTCATATTTTAACTGACTTACTTTTATTCAATTTGCAATTTTAGTTTTTGAATGTAATCGCATTGTGCACAACTACGTAATTCGTACATTCATCGAAATCAAACATGGCAGTGATTCTTGGACGACTCCCTGGAACTGTACAAATACGGAAAGCATTCGTTCCATTATGAGATGCGCCGCGCGCCCTCGCATTCGCTTAATTTCTTATCGCCCTTGCGTTTTGGCAGCGACTCCAGCTCTGACTTGGCACCAGCGCAACTCTCAATGCCCCCTTAATCCCCAATGGGTTAATAACCAACCGGAATCCGTTACACAATTCCCCAGTAATCGCGACTAAGTATACAAGACGCGGCGCGCAAACGCTCATGTAAACTCTTGTGTCGCGTTGCGTCTGATAAAGACTTTCAGGAAACTGGCGCATATCACGCATTCCTCGTACGAGTAGGAAAATCAGTCAGTCATCCATGCATCAGATGCATATAGTTTTAAATCTGAGTATAAAGCTGTGTGTTTGTTGTACGTCGGCTAATGAGAAAAATCAAATAACCAAATCTAAAATACATGCAGGCAAAACTTGTGGGTAATTGCGTACTGTAAAGCAACATCCACTATTCCGACAACTATCTACAGTTTCGCTCGGTTGCAAACGCGCGCCCCATTGTGTCTCTAACAAACGTGCACGCTCGCCTGCTTATCACAGTCTCAAGATCGCTGAAATTGTCAAGCGCGACCCGAATGAATAAGATGCACGACTTAGTAGCGCGCGCGCTGATGATGGGAGAGCAAAACCGAGGCGCGCACTACTCTCCTTATTGCAAATTCTACTTTGCTCGAACTAAACTAAACTCTTGAGTACACGAGATGTGACGAGCGAGCTTATAATATTTTGTTCTTATATATGATAAGATAATGAACAAATTAAGATTAATGAGTTAAGAAATTAATATCCAAGTTTTATGCTTCAAGGAAACTAGATCATCCTTTAGTCCTTTTTCAAGAAAATTTCACGCCAACTTGCCACATCCTGTATTTAGACAGATATAATAAATTTAGTCAAATTATAAAATGACGAAATTCGTAAAACAAGCAAACGTAAAAGAAAAGAAATTGTATTGCGCAAAACAAATGAATTTCCGTGTACCTACATCATGCATGAATAAAAAGTAAAGTGAAATTAGATGCTGCTCGTTAACGTAACGAATGCAACGCAATATTCGTTTTATAACATGATTAATCGAGCACATAAATCAGCGAATTTTGTACAACACGTGTATATTTTTAGTCGGCATTAATAATATTGCAAGGTGAAATGCAAATGAGTTGTGCTTGGCTTTAAACATCTCGCGTTTGCTTAATTGACAAGAAAACCAGTTTATGCGTTTGTGTTGTGGAATAAATTGAAGAGTTGTGTTGTGTATGGATCGATTGGCAATATTTTTAAAATTTTAATTGACTTGTACAACACACCACTACGTAATTGACCAAAATGGTACTGCTGCAGCGATGCATTCTGCATTTGCATGCACTTTATAAATTTACGCGTTATGATTATTAAAAGAACGCTTGCTTATTACTTCGTATTGCGAATACGAAATGAATTTAACAGCGAGAAGTCTAGCGAAAATCTTTGCAACATTACGTCATTTAATCTTGTATATGCGAAACGCTACGCCTACGATGGAATTACTAATCCAATATAAAGTGGCTAACTACTTATATTATAATCCGGTTAATCTTGTTAGGAAATTTATTTATGCGCAAAACAAACGCGAAAACTTAAACTACATTTGCAAATGATTTAATGTCTTATTCATATTGGCGTCAGACAAATTCAATGGGCGTTATAGCACACGCAAATAGTTAATGATGCAATTTATAATACAAAACACAAATGCAAAATTAGTGGACAATTGAAATTCTCATTCGCGGTGACTATCACTAATTAAATGGTATGCAAATACGCCAAACTCGGTGGACCACCATATAGCGGGGTGGCTAAGTGTAGGTATGCAGTTGAATGAGCGCACAAAACAAATTTCTAATTGCGCGCGATTAGAATCGAATGCATTCGAAGCATTTGATGTTTGGCTGCGGTTTGTTATTAGTCGGATTCAGCGCTTGCATTTCGCCACAGTTCCGCACTTTTCTTGCTGCGGGTTGCACTTTAACCATGTACGTTTCGCGGCTGTACGTGCATGTTGATTTTACCTTCATTTTTTTGTATCCGTCGGCGATCATTTGAACGAATGTCTGTATGTAATCGGTCGACGTGTGTGGTACACGAGCCACAACAACAGCAGGCACGAGCAGCATCCGCGAGCTCCACGCTTGACTTGAACGCAAAAAGCCAATCATCAACAATTCGACGAATCGACTTTTCCCCCCGATATGCATTTCGTTAACAGCGTGTTTTTCACGCGCATGTTTCAATTCCCTCTGCTTCATGCATACGCGCACAAAATAATTAATTTAATTAACGAATAAATGAGCGCGCACGCTTTAATTAATAGTTTTTGCTGCCTTATCCAATAATGACGAGGAGCACTTTTAATAAAGATATTATTTTCATGGCGCTAAAGTAATAATACAGAATGAAATGGAATCCACTTTACGGAATTTAGCATTTACGTTAAGTTGGCGGCTGGCTGACGATGTCGTTGCCGTCGTCGTGTGCGCCTCCTTTTTTTTGCAGCGCGCACTTGCTCCGCGGCGTTCACGTGCACACAGGTAATTCCTTCGCAATTGGATTCATCGGCGGTTGTGCGCGGTTGCAACGAGGACGACTACGAGTGCACTCGAGTACTTTTACACACATTTAAACGCGCATGGTGTGTGCCCGCAATCAGCAACCTGCCGCCGCACCAGCAGCAAAAGAAAAAGCACAAGCGTGCGCGCACAATGAGCCAGCACAATAACAATAATTATCGCGCGCTCGCGCTGTAAAGAGTCACGCAAAGCACGAAGAGTGCACTATTTGCGGGCGAGATAGGGCACGAACACAAAATGCCATTGCTGCCTCCACCACCGCCGCAGCCGTTCGGCTTCGCGTAAAAATTATCGCCGCGACGGCAAAGTGCAAAAGCGCTGAGTAAAAGGCTAACCCCGCTTTTAGATTAATTGCAGCGCATTGCTCGCGCACACACACAAATTGATGTGCAAGCGTTTTCTTCTCTTCGCGCATGCATTCACATACTTTGTACTTTTTGCTCGTTTCATAAATGCGAAATTACAATTTATTCAAGCGCGCGCGCTCATGGAATTTATTACGTTGTGTCTTCGACGCGCCGGACGACTCTTGATATGTAGTCTCATTCTTGATTTTGATTTTTATATTTGTGCATTGCAATGCGCCGTTGTAATGCGATGCAGCTGCATCCATCTGCACGAGAGCATGAAATGCCTTAACGGCGTATTGCGTTACCACTGACCGCAAACGCACTGGACGCAGAACACTCCGCGACCGACGAAAGTAACTACAAGTGCAATATATTTTTATAAGCAGGCGTGCATGCAATATATACGTGTGCGCGAGTAATAAAGGAGCGGACAACCGCGATCGCGCCAGGATCCTGAAGAGTGGACTGGACTCGTCTCTTGTAATGCGCTCGCTCCTCGGCACGAAGAAGACGACACACAAGACGTGCGTGTATGCACTTTGAATGGGCGAATGCGCGATGTCGCCGCAGCACGATGGAACAAAACAACGACCGCGGCAACAAATTCCACATTATTCAAGTGTAACTACACGAGTACAAGAATAATGGATGCAAATTTACATAACACTTAATACTGCGCAAACCCATCATTGGTTAATGTATGATGCAATTTTTTTACTCAATTTCTTTCTTCTCCAACTCTACATAAAATATTTGATCAAGCGCCTTTAACTTCTCATAATAATAGAGTAAAATAATTATAGCAAGAAGTAAAAGAATAGTAAAGTACAGCAAACAAATTGAATAGTTGCAAAGCGCCAACCAGTAAAGTGCTTAAGAAGACGGGAAGTAATCATAAAAGAGAAGCACAAATACGAACGTGAGATAACAGCCTTTGTTTATGTTTTTATGACCTGGCGCTTTGTACGAAAGCCACATACGTGTACATATTATTATTATTAGCGTGCGGATGAAGACGGAGATGACGACGATGATGATGAAGTAACTGCGAGCCGCATTAATAAAGTTCAAAATTGACTTTGTAATCAAACATGCCTGCATGTCGCGTCATCGTCACATGTGATTATAAGAAATGCCAATTAAAAATTCAAATTAAATTCGGCCCCCGAAGAACTTAATTATCTCATCGGTTTTCAATTAAGTCGCACAAGGCGGCAGAAAATGCGTTTTCATGCCTTCCGCCGCATACAATTACGAAATTCAATGTCATGAGATGAGAGAAGAAGAAGAAGCGCGGAGAAAAAGCAGCGAACGAACGCGGATGTTCATTACTTCGGGTGGGCTGCAAAGTGTTACAACATGCGTTCAAGAAAAGTAAAGCGCATAGAGTGCAGGCCATCATTATGCAAATAGGAGACGCCTCTGTACTATGACGGCTCAATGCGTATGCATGTATGTACTTTATAGGAATATTGTTGTTATTATTCCGCGTGTACGACTTTGGTGACTCGCACGCTGTAACCAAATGGCCGGCGGAAACGCGCATAAATGAACAGACAAAGTTCAAAGAGTGTTTCGTGCCCAACGACGCAATACCGGAAAATTCAACTACACTACTGTTAATGATCAAACACATAGAGCATTTCATTTCTTACTAATTGAATTTACAACGTATAAATTCTTACCAGCTGCATTAAATATTTACATATTAATATCATCAAATAGGATAATTTCCTTCCTCTATTAAACACACCGCGCTCTTTGATTTTGCCACTGCCTGTAAGCTAATTCAATTAAAAAGCTGTATGATTAAGTTGCAGAAAACTGTTTAAGAATATGCACGTCGATCAAATTGTAAAAATGCAGCGGAAACAATGCAAATCACAGAGGCATTAAAAATGCTGATATAATCAGTTGGTAATTACGGTCGAACGCCGAAGGAGTTGTGTGTACAAAGCGGCAACATAAAAAACGTGGAAAACATTTTAATTACTTATTCGCTCAGAATGTGCACCTGCAGTTGTCGTTTGTGTTTCTTTGCGTCTCGACTTGAATAAAATAATAGGCATCAGGTATGCGTAATTTCATTCGATAAAAATTATAATGGAATTAAATTGTCGAAGAACAAAGAATATTGTGTGAACTCTGGTGATTGAGTCTAACACGAAAATCGTTTTAAAAATCAAAAGGCAAACAACAATGCTTATTTAAATTAGAACAATGTGTTTGATGACCAACTTCTATTAATATTAATTACTCGGTGTATCCACCAAGAGTTTGCGTGCATAAAAGTTCAACTTTTATCACTTTGTATTTTGTTTAATTTTAATTTCATTTATAAATAACGCGCGAGTTGTTTTTGGTTCCCGTCCAAGGTGTTCGCACATTATTAAGAACGTGAAGTCAAGGTGAACGCGCATGTTATAATGTTGTTTATGTTATTGTTGCTGAGAGCGCAGTGTTGGAATGAATTAAATTTTTTCCAATAAATATTTGCCTCCGAATAATGCGTTAAATGCGAGCGCAAATAATAATAAATTGAAAGACACTTAGTGCAGCATGCAAAGGGAGAATGAATTGACCTTGGGGGCAATTGCTTCTCATTACACGCGGACGTCGATCCAGTGCGAAGACAACGCAGAAAGCAGACGCGTCGTCATCGTCCTTTCGTTCAATAGGCGTTCAATGCGACGCGCCATGTCTTCAAAGCGCAATGCAATGCAATGCAATGCAGTGCAAACAGAACGCATCACAATACAACAAAGCCCCCGACGGCGGTGGATGAGTTAAGAGCATTGAATCGCTATGCATACAAACGCGTGCGAGATATGAAGGAGCGCGGAGGCAGCATCTCTCAACACCGCCGCGCGCAAGAGTATGCAATGTTTGTTGTTGCGGAGTGCGCACAGTCGTAAGAGTAGTAGCGCGCAATTTACGTTGTAATTTCCCAGTTTTGCGGGCGGCGATAGGGTGATAACCATCTGCGTATAAGTTCGTCTTCCCTTACTTCACTAAAGTGTAAATGAAATCGACGAATCCCCCCTTGTCTAATTTTTCTTGTCCTTCAGACAACTTTTAAATGAGATTATAATTCATCCATCGGAAGTCTTTGGAACTATGTTAAATATTTGTAAAACTGTAAACAATTCTAGGAATGTAGAAAAGTATGCAATTTCGGTTTTGCGTGTACACCATATATAGAATTATCGTATTAACGATGCATGCGTGAGGTTCGAACAACCAGGGGTGGTTTCCCCTTACAAAATATGCATGTGCACCGCGCTTGTGCGCCTAACCAGCCATCGCGAGTTTGCACTAATGCCGAGGGAATGCATTTCGAACGCGAGGCATTGAGCACGCACAATGTGCGGGAACATGTGTAGCGTTTTCATTACGCTTGCACCCCCTGAATAGTTAGTCGCTGCCCCCAGTGGCAATCACATGGCGTTTCTTTCTTCGACGGCGAACGCGCATGCATGGGGGTCGAAGAATTATTGTCGCTTTGTCCAAGTCACTCACGCGCACTGCGCCTCATTGAATTCTTTTAATGATGATAGTGCATGACCAAAGTGCACATGCGAACCCCACTGTTGTGCCAATAGTGGTGCCATAATGCGAATGCCCTTACTCTCATTATCGGCGGCGGCGCAAAACGAGCCAACATGCGTGCTGCTGCTGTTATTACATATGACTAAAGGAACGCAATTCAATCATCGCTGTGGACTTATTGGACATTTGGCTACCTATTTAAATAAATTGCTTCGCCATATGTTCAAGTCGCACCAAGAGCTCATCATGGTTAATGATGTTTAATTCTGACCAAACAGAGAAATAAATTAAGTCAACTTTTTCTTTATGATTAGATTGCATGTTGAAAGACTAGTTTTCCGGAAAACAGTATATGCGCACTTGAAAGTTTTCTCGAGGAAGAAAGAATTTTTTTATTTATGAGCAATTCATTAGAAAAACAATTCCGGGAGTTTTAAACTGCGTTTAAAGTCAGTCAACACGAAACAAAGAGAATTGCAAATGTGTTCGCTTCGTTCACATGCAATTTATACAGCAAAACTGTTCGCGTTTTCTTGCAGCGCGTCCGATTACTGAATGTATTACAGTTGCACACTACGCTCTCGCTATTCTTCCCAATTCAATCGGCTGTCCGGTGGCGGTACCGGCACTCGATGAAATTTACTTGCATTAGATCACACGCGTTTATTCGTATACAAAGTATTTGCTCGTGTTCCAAATACTTTTAGTGCACATTGGAGAACGTGCGCGTTGGCTGGCTGGCTGGCGGAGTTTGGACCAAAAGCAAGCGAAGAGACAAGAAACGTGCACGGACCAGACCACAAATTCCAGTCCGGGCTAGCAACGTAACAACTACAAGAGAACTTGTGAGAAGAGCACCCGAATGCTACTGCTGCCGCCAGCACCGCCACCGCTGCTGCCACTCAATGTATATGTGTGTGTGAATGCAACACAACGCACATGATGTACAAAGGAGTCGAAAACAGTGAATCACTCGTTTTTCAATTCAATGCCAGGATGCCTCTCAATACAGCACCCACACATTGTAGAATCGCATCCTCGAATTCGGGTATTTCTAGCGAAACTCGGCGAGAAGGAAGAAGGACTAAAGTAGACAACCGCACGCACATTCACAGTGGAAATGAATTCCACTTCGTGTGGTCGCGCGCGCTCTCGCGACGCACACCCGCGCTTCCGACTATAAATAACGTAAATGGCAGAAATAAATCCGTTCATTTTGGACGTTTTTGCGCTTTGTATTTTATGGCCGAGTCTTATCGGCTGCGAGAGCGGCACTCTCACTGCGTGCGCATGTTAATGCAAATGCCGCCTCCGCCGCAGCAGCAGCCGCCACTGCGTGGAAAAGAAACACGTCCCCGAACATCGATATCAATCAGACAACACATAACATGCGAACCGACTGAGTGGAATGGAAATATTAATTGAATTTCTGATTCGCTTTTCAATTTGGCGCAACGCACGATACATTACCGATTGATTCGCAAGTGAGATAAATACGAAGCGTTTAAATCGCATCACTTTAAATTATTCCAGTCATAACTTTGATGCAATTAGGACTAATGTGCATGCGCGAATACATTTCCAAGTATGCTTGTTAATAGTTTATTCAATTGAATAATAAATATACTTTTCAATTTCCCATCAACTTTCAAACTCTTCGCGATCGAATAACAAACTCGTAAATAATTTGTTTTGATGTCCAAGTGAATTATGAATCACCAAATTACCTGCGCATTATAAAATTAAAATTGTATTTTGCAAACATTAAAATCTCGTTACGTGCTGAATTTATAGCTGCTGCTGTTGTATTTTAATTGATACCGAGAAGTCGTCTTGTGCATTGTGATATTTGTTATAATATTCTACAAAGTTGGCAAGTTTATAACAGCAAATGCAAGTTCAATAGCCTATAAGACAAGTTGAACTATCACAGAACATGCACACGGCCGCGGAGACGACAAAAAGCGTGTGCTCTGCTTAAGTTCATTCCATGCTTGCTTAGTTGCTTGCGCTGATCTGCTTTCTTGCAAGATCCTTCAACTTATCCCCTACTCCCCATAACTCTTTCTCTATCGTATGTGTGCCCAAGCCTTGCAATGACCACACACAAACGAATGCACCTCTATATTATATTATTATACTCTCGCATTATTATGAGTGGCGAGGAAGCACGGCGCGTTTTATGTCAGGGAGAGAAACTTGAAGCGAATACTTAAACTCAAAGCACGGAATACGCGCGCGCGTGCATATTTCTGCGTTTTTCTTCGCGAGAGGAAATGGCTATCAAACTCAAACGCAGAATACGAATGCCCCGCATTGAGTGCGCACCAACCGAGCAAAGAAATAAAAAACAAGCAAAAAGGAGAACAACAACAACGCCGTACCAGGAGCGCCCTCGGGGCACGCACTTTATTTCATTGCAAGTCATATAATCTATTGTGCATGTGCGTAGCAGCACAAACAACAATGTGTGCATGAGATATTTATTCGCGTTTTGAATTTAATTCTAATTACGCACTCTAGCTGTACAATTACTCGTTCATACGACGAAGAAATCTGCATTGAAGATAGACATCAATAATTATAATCAGATAAGCCTGCGAAGGGCAATAATTATTTGAAAGAAGCAATTTCCTTCGCAACAACACTAAATTCCCATACGCAATTATTAATGCAAACTCCATGATGTACCTAGCTGGCACTTTGCATAATTAATGCAATTACCTATGTAAAATAATAAAGCAAAAATCGGCGATGAAAATTTAATTACGCGTGTTGACACCCAAGAAATTAATTAATGCGTCTTCGCTCGCATGTTTTTCCAATTAATGCAACACCCATGAAAAGTGCCGTTGGCATACATTACTTCATTAAACATGTCGCTGTCTCATAATTAGATTTAACTAGCCCGACAGTCGCAGGAGAACTGCAACGAGAGGAAAAAAATGACACTTATCATGGCACTTAACATCAATTTCAATTTTTTCCTCTCTCGGTGGCGGCGCGGCCGACTTGTTGCATTTTAGTGCTGCTGCTGCTGGTGCATTTCTGCTGGTTGGAAGATTCGTCGTAATAATAAAGCAAGAAACCTGTCTGCGAGTGCCAAGTGCGCTGGCATTGCGAGGACCAGCGCTAGCACTCGGTCGCTCGCAAGTGTTAATTAAAACTCAAATACAAATTGATTGGATCAATAGAGGTTTTCTCGGCGCGCCCGACCTCCATTTATTAATTAGCATCTCTTTGGCCTATTCAATTGGTCTTCTCTTCGCATGCCTTTAGCTCGCGTGCAAGGAAGCAGGATAAAAATATTGACACTAGTTGCGCGCGCGCTCGCGTCGAGTCTTCCTTGAATGCCTTCCAAGTGTTGCGTTTCTTATTACTTTGGCATTAACACAATCTTTCTCTGGCGCTGGCAATGGAAGAAGAGAAGTACTAACAACAATGATAAAGTCGAAACACGAACGCACAAGTGCTTTCCGTGCGCGCGGTAAAATGAAGATGAAGCAATAAATAAGCAAGTTGCGGAGCGATTAAGAAACCTGTTTTAATTAGTGCGCTTTGATTTGCTCCGGGGTGAAAAACGCAACAAGCATACACCGTGAAAAGAAGGCAAATAAACGTTGAAATGAACGCGAACAAAATAAGAGGGAAGCACTTATTCGTTGCCTTGGTAAATGATTGACAAAGCAATAAAACAAAGCGAGAGCCGTGGATAAAAACTGCAAATGAAAATTTTCTTCATCTCACCTCGTCGTCTGGTGTCGCCTGCGTGAAGCGTGAGAGACGAGCGCTCTTATGCAATTTGCTTTTATTGTATTAATTTTTATTTGTTTTGTTTGCACGTTTTATTTGCGTTTCGCATATTTCTTCGGCTGGCAATCTTGAACGTCAGCACTTCTTCTTCGCTCTCGTGACATCGCAAAAAATACATACGAGTAAAGCAAATCCAAAAGCCATTGGAATGGAATGCCAATTGGATTTGTTCTGACATTCTCAGCGCGCAATTGCGCTCGACCGCTTGCTTGCTCTCAGCGCAGCACCACTCACACAATTTCTTTGCGTCTTCGCGGCGCAATGAATTTAACGCAGGTGCAAACCAAGAGCGCTCTTGTTTCTTATGGAGTGCATCGCTGAAAAAAAGGCGCAGGAAATGCTTCAAGTGTTTGAATAATATAATGCTCTTCTCTCGATTGATACCGTCCTGCAAGTTCGCTCTTCAGAATTTCAGGTCTTAAAGTTTGAAGAAGGAGTTAAGCTCCTTTTAAATAAATACAAATACTCATAAAAATAAAGTTTCCTCGCAATAGTTTTGTTTATACACTCGCAGCGGAGAACAAACCAAGAAGAGGGCCTTCGACCCAAGTAGCGAGCAAAATCTTAGTTTTGCGCTTTATGCATACTCCGCTCCGCGATGAGAGAACAAGAAAACGGAAAGGCTTGATAGCATTAAATCGCGTCGAGAGCGCACTGCGCTCTTACATAGCTGGTGAACGTGTATGAAGCGTTATCGTTTAATCTCGCTGGCGCTGCTCTTCATCGAAAGCGAGCGAGCGAGCGGCCCGGACTTTATACTCCAATTGCCGTCGCGCTGCTAAATCGCCGGATAAACTATTCTTCAGACATCTCAAACTCTCGAGCGCGAAGCGAGAACTTCGCCTCGCGAGCGAATTGCACGTACTCCGCAACTATGCAATATTAAAAACTAAGACCGCCGGAGCTTTCCGGCAGACAAATGCGGAATACTAAAAACTCTACGCGCACGCCACCACCGTCGCTGCCGCCTCTTCTGCACGGGGAGCAAACGAAAGTAAACGCAAATCTAGTGAATTATTATTATTATGCGAAACAAATGTATTCGCTTGTTGTATGAGCGCGAGCGCAGGACACGATTTCGTGACTGGCTATGCATGGGAAACGCGACTTTATCATCATTATCATCTATAGCATCATCGCTGCGCTCGCACGGGGCCTTATTAATGATATCAGTTCGGCCGTGATGGCGCAACCAACAAAGGAAGAACTTTATCCGTCTCCATGGCAATATCAGCAACATCACCGACAACCAGCCAGGAAGAATGCGGGCTTGTTAAATAAAAAACAAAGTCATGATTTTGTTTCAACGCCCGAACACCGTGTGTGTGTGAAAGTTAGACTAGTCGAACGCCGTGAATTATCAATCAATTAGGAATGTAACAAAAGCATACTTCATTAATCATTATCCTTGAAAATTAATGTTTAGAGCATTGTAATCACAATGCATGTCGTGTTTCTAAACACATTTTTGTTCAATAATAACAACGAAAACAATTTCCATGATTCATTGAAATCAAAGCGCATAATAGCTCTATAATTAACGCAATATTCTGAATGTCGTCCTGAAAGGACACAGACTGTTTGATTCCGTTAGAATTACAGTTCAAGAGTGCCTGGAGGTTGCCCTATTGCGTACTGCAGTGATGTAAACAATAAACAAACTTTAGTATACTGTGGTAACAAAGTACATAGCGCGTGCTGAGCGTACCGGAAAACTTCAAGTCCCCCGGAATGTGATCGGCAGCCTGCTAAGGTGAGTACTTAGGTGATGATAAGTACTCGCGTTTGTTTTTCGATTCTCAATCCATCCATGCTGGCAATACAAATGCTGCATTAACAGTCATGTTCTACCGTCTTATCGCACGTCGACCTCGCCCCGTGTGTTTGTACTATCGACTAATAGCGCCGCGATCCAAAACACTGATAACGCAGGATATAATTGGCTTTAATTCAATGCGCTTTGCGTATGGTCCTCTTCTCCAATTACCCACTTGGTTGCATATTATTATTATTGCGTAGATATCGCTCACGAATTATCAAACTTGATTTGCATTGCGCATATTGTTACAAAACATGCATGTAATCAAATGTGTTGTACTTACAGTTAAATTAAAATTAATAAATCCACAAGGAAACAAATCCAAATTGAACCTCATGATGCCCTCCTCTCGGACGTAAATAATATATTTTACGGCCGTACACAGAAGAATGAACTTCAACTAACTAACGATAATAATAATAAAGGAAAAGTAATTGCGTTTCACTGACGAAGGCATACGCGTTTTACTATATCATTTTTTCGGTTTGCTCGCGGCGTAATGCATGCGGACACACGCGTATTGTGTTTACAGCATGTCTCTCCTCGCGGATGGACGAGTGAGAAGCGCGGTGAACCGTATTTGGATGCGTACGTGTTGTTGGAGCGCGTTCTGAGCGTGATAATGAAACGCTCCCACACTCGGCAAACAACTGATACGGACTGACTGAATGTGCGTCATCGGTAGACGGTCGAGGCAACTCCGAACAGCCGTCGAGCTTCGAGTGAGGGAACCCCACTACGATTCAGCACGAATCCATTCATTCGGTTTTTGGTGCTGGGAGCGCGTGCTTCAGGCTTTCAGGCTTCGCCGAAGGATAGAAAATCTAAAGGACTCGGCGCTAAGCGTAATGACGAGATTGTGGAGAATCACTGAAAACTGCATTGCTTTAGCTGGTGTAGTTTTGAAATTATTACTTTTCTTGAAGTATTCTCTTGCATTGAATGCTACATGCAATTTCCGCAACACAGGAAGTTCTAATTTACTCAATATACTAAACTAAGTTTTTCCCCAGTTAACTACCACTTGAAGGGTCCGTCGAGCCTTTCCGGGCATCGCCAGGCTACATGGCGGTTTTTGCCTTGGCGCTTCCATGTGGTAGGCGGCTCTTTTTATTTTATTTCACTTTATTTTTTCTCTTTGCTGATCTTTTTGAGCGGCTTACACGTCCGCGCTTACTCCACACCACTTGAACCTGCCGCCCCGCGCTGCGTGCAAAGCAACTTCATTCAGCAGCGGCCGCATCCTTCTTCTGCTAGTGCTACTGCCGGCGTCGTTCGCTCGTTGCCATTCCATTCAATGATTAAATCTAATTAGGTTTTACTGCCTGCTTGTTCGTAAAGCCGTAATCCCGCCATTTCCACCAACATTGGCCGCGTGCGCGCTCGTCGTCTAAACGCGAATAGTAAATTCCCAATGATTCTGATTCGCTTCGCTTTATTTGCCCTGCTTGCCTTCCGTCCCTTCACTCTCCGCACTGCTGATGCAAATTGTCTTCTGTTTATTTCTTTGTGTTTAGCGTCAATGTTTCCTCCGCTGACATACTGTGTCGCATGCGCTTCCGGAATTAATTCGAGGCTAATATTTTTTGCAAATACGCGCTGAGCCAACTTTAATCGCAAAGTATAATATTAGATTAATTTTATAGCAGGTATAACCTATGGGAATGCCATGCGCATACTCTCTCGGCATGAGGGAATTTCGTTGCGCACGTGCATTTTGTGAACGTGGCAGACAGGCAGCAAGTTATAATAAAGTAATTTTAATGAAGGCAACTTTGTCTCTCGTTTAAATTTACACTAAACGTGCGCGTGCACGTGTGTGAAGTAAGCGCATTTTGCACGTCAGGCGAAGAGAGAATACCGCACCAAAAAGTGAAGTCGCGCAGCAGCGGCGCAGAGGCTGATGATGTGACCCAATTTCAAACTTAAGGTATTATGCAAAGAGTGCCACGACGGCGGTGGCAGTAGCGGCGACGGCGATAGAAAAGCATGCATGAAAGGCATGCGGCCTCGGCGGCGGCGTGAGTTTGATAAAGCGCAAATAATTAAAAAGCGCACCTCGGCGGCGGCACGTCCTCGTCGTCGCAGGAAGCGGAAGCAGGCGCGTAAATTATGCGCACGCGCGACCAATGCATATTGTCCTTCTCCTTGCAGTTGCGGCGCAAGGATGAGGGCGCAAAAAAGGAGAGGACCATTTTGTACGAGCTCAAAAAAGCGGTGACCTTACTAATTTTCCTAAGACCCCAAGAAGTTTTGTTTCGCAGCCTCGTTCATCTTTTTTCCGGACGCGTTTCTTTCATGAAATGTAAAGTTTTAATTTCATCGGCGTCGTTCAAGTCCCTCGTCTTTGTTTTGCAAAATTTACTTTTAAGATGCCCGGAAATAACAGTAAACTGTCTTTTTTCTCTTGGAAAATGTTGATCAAATAAAAAAGTAATTCTCACGTATCGCGTGCAATTTGTAAAATTACCAAAGCGGGTATTTAATACGCTTGATTAATAGTTTGTTAATTACAACAGACAGGGTTGCTATTCCAGGAAACTCGCCCATTTTTATATAACTTTTCATCATTATGCGTACGTGAAATTATAGTGTAATCCATCGCGCATACACAATGTGAATATTAATGTGAAAATACGCGCGAGAGCGCGGACGTATGTTATAATCTTGATGCGACTTTGTTGCTTTTCTCATACACGTTCAGCGCCGCGCTGCATACGCGAAGCAAGGTTTATTAAAGACTAAGTGAGCGAACGTCGGAGTCGACGAGGGATATTAATATCAGGTGCATGGTTTCCACTTATAGTATTGCTTATGCAAATTGATGGAAATGCTAACGTTGATATTATACAGCATCGACATTGCTGCTTCTGCTGGTGCAGCGCAACGCGACGAGCGTCGTTGCTTTTGCTGTCGAAAATACTTGAGCGACGCGCACACTCGATTATTTTATGCTAGGAATAAGAATATGGTTGCGTTCGAAATTATGGCTCTTGACAGCAACCGCAGGAGCAGCAGCAGCAGCACACATATGTGCATCGAAATTACCCCTTTTTGACTCAGTCTTCAAGTATGCACCAAGTGACGTCACGCGGTGAGAATGTATTTCAATAATTTCGCTGACTTTTATTTAAGCAGCCGCAAGTTTATGTCGCTCGTCAAAATTTCCACTCAATTTTTACGCCTCACCTTTTATAATTCGTTTGGTACATGTATTTCAAAATTTTGCGCATTACCGGGCGGGATTTATCAGTTACAAACGATTTAAAAACCAATATCCTGAAAGGCACGTTCCCTCATTGACTTTAAGCCGCGATTATTAAAAGAGCTACAAGCGAACAAAGGCATATTATTACAAGCCGGTGTGTAGCGAATGTGCAAAGCAATGTTTGCAGCTTGTTCGTTGGCGAGGCGTTCGCAAACAACGTCGAATGAAAAAATTCGTTCTGCAAAACGCGTGTGACAACCGCGCGCATATTTGCGTCCATTACAATCACACCTTCTTCGTGCCTTCGCTGTCGTCCGGCGTATTGTGCAATCAAGGAGAGCGCATTAGAAACACATTAAAGATGTTTAATACAAAACGTATATCGTCCGTGGCATGCCAGAGAGGGAAAAATGCGGCATCGACTTCAGCTGTGACGTTTCGCCGATGGGCAATCACCGACCTGATTCGACATGGATTTAAATAGCTTACAGATTTGTCGCACTCGCTTTTATCGGCCTGGGCTCGATCCGCAAATGCCAAACTTCTTTTCTACCTACGATTTTTGGTGCGGTATTCCTATTCGAAAACCCACCTCTGCGAACTGTGCATGTGTATTTTCAAGCGTGGAGAACGCCACGCAAGGTATTTTGAACATTTTCAACCACACAAAGTACGTACTACCCAACTTTATAAGGGAAAAATTCAAGCGGAGAATTTTGCGGTTCATTGGAAAGTTGATACACCTTTTTTTGCTTGCCTTCAATGCCGCTCTTTATGCAATGTCATGATGGCCAGCCAAAGGGCATTAATAAAATCCCTCAAATTCAACATTTGCAGCTGAATGCGTCTTAAATATTGCCTATCACGTTTTCAAAATCGCCAAATACTGAATATTTTCATTTTTTGCAATTATTGCACGCGAAAATAGTAAATGAGCTAATGTTAACTAGAGTGAATAATTGCATTGTTTTTATAATGTGTAAAATATGCAGTCAAAGCTTTGTGGCACGCCTTTGAATTAATAATAAAAAAGTAAACCCTTTACCGTGACGGTAAACTCTACCGGAATTTATAACTTGATAATGTTTTGTTTAATATATCCGCCAATAATCCATAAATAATAAACGAGACTCACCCCTTTCGTTGAACGAATATTTTCTTTCGAAATGCACCACTACCTCATACCCCTTCGTCCTTTTGCGTAGTCAAAATGCACCACTCACCTGCAACAAAATGAGACATAAATAATCAGAATAGAAAATGTATTGCAATAGGCTAAATATAAATATCTGAATATGAATATCAATACGGCTTTGAAATGCGCAACAACAAACAAACGTGGCCAGCCATCAAGTTGGTAAAATAAAACAACAATACAACAAACAGTCCGAATAGCAACAGCAGCAGTATACGCAAGGGCTGTACGTATCAAAACGAAAAACAAAAGCATGCGAGCATATGAGCGCGGTTAGCTTATAGTAGTTGCTGATACAAATAATTGTTATTGACTGGCGCACTCTCTGCGGTCGGTTCGGTTCATTTGGCGGAGCGACAGAGCAGAGTAGGCGGCCGGCTGGAGGAAAATATTAATTAAACTCAAATATTAGCTTTTAATAAAATCGACAATGTGAACATGGACGGCGACTGCCATTGCATATTCATTATTGCTGCTTCGTCAGCCAGTCACCCGCCGACAGCCAGCTAGAGGGATGAAGTTAAAGTGGACAACTGCAATATGCACCCTGACGTGGACAACATCAAACTAGCCAGCATATGACAACTCATTGTGATTGCGATTGTGATAAGCAATGTGTAAAGTGGACTAAAGGGGCTGCACTTATTATCAAAAAATTTGCATGATGTTACAACCCCATTGTTTGCTTGTTAATAACACTTGCACGATAAACCTATTACTATTTTTTTTAGTTTGTTTGACTGAAGTTATGCTAATGAAAAAAATTAAATTTTAAACCATGGTCCAGAGAAACATTGTACACATTGGTGGCGGCATGATATTGGTATTGTCATTGATTTATGCGCACGCGGCACCGAGTGGTGGGTACAATACGGGCAGCACAAGAGAGGGTTTGTGAAACTGATGAATAATTAAGCAATTTGTAATTGGTCGCGTTCAGATGCCGCCGACCTGCGTCGTGTTGATTCAAGGGGTGGCATTCGCATCATCATTCAGAGCGACAGACGACAATACTGAATTGCTTCAAATATTTTATAAGTTTCGTCCTCGCGCTGAAAAAAATCAATCATGAGTGGTTTTCAGCAATGGAAAACGTAAAAATATCTATCGTAACTAGAATTTGGTGAATTTCACGTACTTGTTACATTATGAAATGTAACAAGTAATAATAGCACACTTGGAAATTGCAAATTGAAAAGCTTATTGTGCAATTGATAGGAATTGATGATAAGAAGAGCCAATTGCATTCAGAATAATAATGCGAAAGCGGCAAAGCGATGCACTAAAAGCGCGTTGCGCGTTGAATTGATCAATTGCACAATACGCGTATTGCATCGTATTGTGGCGAAGAGAACTGAAGCGATGTGCAGTTGAATAAAATGGAAATGGGTGAAATAAACGGGAGAGAATGCGGAAAGCCCTGCGGCTTGCAACTTCACCTGACGCACCACCGCCGCCGCTGCCACCGCGCGCTAGCAAATAACTTGAGCGATCGCACGCGAAACAATATTGAATTAGGAGGCACGGTTGGGCCGCCGCTGCCGCCGCTCAAGACCACTAAATGCTTTAATAGCGCACCATTCAATTGCAACTTTATTTCGATTCAACTTTAATCGAGCGCAACGAACGGTTGCCGCGTTGATAAGAAACTAATTATTTCCGCATCGCACACTACTCGCCAACTATCTTCAAGTTGCAAATAGATTTCCGGTTTAGATTTATTGTCTAGAGCAGGTGAGTTGCGCAATCATGAAAATTCCGTTTCGACAAGAGAGCGTTTAGCAAAAAATAAGCTTATTACTGTGAGAAACCGACAAGCAAATATCAAAATAAGTTCAATACCTAAAATATCGTCTTACTATCACAATAAAGCAAATAGGTAAGCTGCCATCAAATGGAAGCTTAAAGCTCACCACTCGTCAAAGACATCTAATACGTTTGCTCGTTTCTCATAAGCATGAGGACAAACCACATGAAGAAGAAATCAAACGATTTCCTTTCCCTCCCATGCAGTGCGCCAAAGCAGCAAGTGCAATGAGGGAGAGCATGTGGGGTTTGCCATTTGATGATGATTAAATAATAACAAAAAATCTACGCCTATGAAATGTATCGAATTACTCGTTTCAAATACGATATTCGAAGGTAACTTTTTTCTTCTTCATAAAATGCTTGCTCGCTTTACGCACATTGAGTTGTTATTCGGATTTACGAACAGATTCAACAGATACAATTCGTCATACAAAGCGCCCTCGAAGATGATAAAAAAAGGGAAGGGTGTTTATTTATAAAATATTGAATGTGCTTTTGCAGTTGGGGATTTTGACACTTTATGCTTGGCGTCTCCATTTCCGGTTTCGTATAACTACCGTTCATATGCCAGAAGTGGAAATTTTGCCACAACTTTTATAAGTAACTAAAGATTAAATCTTTCCGCGGATTTTTTGTGATAATATTTAAATATTTCGAAAAATTGTTTGCACACAAAACGCATGTTCAAACAGTGCTGTTAATACAACGTTTCACAGTTTACTCTTCATTTATAATTAACATGGGAGTGAAGAGCAAGTGCAACATTAAACCTTGCTAAGCAAGTATTTGGTTCATCATCAACTTAAAACGCGTTTAAATTTAGTACTCGAGACAAACAAACGAAACTCATTGCGAAATGCTCACAATATTATGTTTCTCACAATTTTTCTTCGTCTTCGTCTTGTTCTAAAAAGTGCGTGTATACATTACGAACTGGTGTACGCGTACAATGCGGGCAACATGCTTTTTAAAACGAAATAAACGTGGCGCGACCAAGAGCGCGTACAAGTGTGAAGTAACACATAACAACAATCACGCGTTCATACACAATTTGCTTGAAGGAAGCGGAGCGAGCGGCGGCGGCGGCAAGCATTTCAGCGCGAACATGAAATGTGCTCGCTGGCAACGTGTGCAACGCGAGTGCACTCGAAAGATGATGATGATGATTTTCTCATCTTTTCGCGCACGTTCCCGTGTTTTGTTTATTTGCTCGCTTGCTATTGCTGATGCTGGTGGTGGTGGATGCCTCCACTCGCAGCCGCTATTCGCGTGCTTCTTCCACTTGCCTGCCGAAAACAATTAGCAACTTAATTAAATGTATAAAGTGTGGCAATTGTCTACGAATTATAATTGTTCTTACACGGCTCTCATGCGCTGTTTAAACGTATCTGCCACCCGCGCCTCCTTTCTTCACGCTCTGTCTTATTTATTTAATTAATTTCAAGAGTTGCGTCTATTTTTAAGACCGTTTTGCTTCTGCCTAATTGTAAGTGTTTCACACTTTTTCATTCATTAATTCCACTGCTAAACCCCAAGCAACTCACCGGAAACTATTTTATGAGTGCATTAAAAGAGTTGCAAGTTTAGTGCATTGTTGAGTGAATATTGTACGGTAACAGCAATTTGCTGTCAATGTCACACTAAAGCGAGGTGAACATTCATCAAAATTCACACCGATACAACCATTCGCGCATCGATGCATTCATTGATCATTGCGCGCACTAAGCATGAGCATGAACTGACCGAATAAGTAACTGCATTGACAGCATCTCAATAAAGTTAAAGCCAACTCACCGCGCGCATCTCATAAACGACAATAACGTTTATGACTTATTTATATTACAGGTGTCGTGCCGCTGGACGTGTCGTTCATTCATCTCATGAATTTCGTACAACTAAGCCAGCAAACTTGTCATATCGCAAAGGAGTGAGAATTCTCAGTAACTCACTTTGTATGTTACTTTAACGGCTAGAAATTTTCTCGTTCTCATACTTTATTCATCTTTATCCCTCGAATGCTTAAACTCAATCGTTTCCACGCTTCTCTCTTCAGACAAACTTTTCACACCTGGGACTAGTGGTTATTCATTCACCTACTGTGAAGCAGTATAATAAATTCTTCAGATTTTCATAGGAATATAGTTTTATTGCCTCCAAGGCAGAAATATCGGAGAGAAATAATAGCAGAATAGCTGTTTGTCTAACAAGAGAATGAGCTTCAGTATAAAATTGTATAAGTGCTAGGTGGAAAAACAATGTATAAAGGCGAAGCAGCCAAGTTTCTAAGTTGTAAAGTATTTGGGTCATAAATATATAAATTCCAATAAAGCACTTCGCAGAAATTATAATATCAGCCATATTAATATTTGATAGTCGTCGTTTTTTCGCCTTTTTTGTTGTATGTTTAGCAAGAAATCAATTTGTCTTTTCGTCAACTTTGCACGACTACTTACAAATAATTCATCGACTTTTCAAACTTTGCAGACGCATTCCTAAATCACAAAATGTCACTGAATAAATCCACGTATTCGAATTCGAATCATTCTCAGTCAAACAATCATGACCTATAAATGTTTTCATAAGATATGAGGACCAAGACACAAAGTAAATTTCTTAATTAACTGTCTATTTTTTTTAGTTGAAAATTTCAGTTTTCGTGTAGAAATAGGAGATTTAAATTTGTTTGTTAAGCTCAATAAACGAAACCATAAAGGTATCTCACTGTAAATACAGTCATAAAATATTGTCATTTGCATAATTCTGAATGAAACAAGCTACGAATGATTACGTGCAAGATGAATTGAAACATGATGTGCATTCAGCACGCATCGTCCATAAAAGAAGTGCGCAATGAAAAGAAGGCGCAAACGAAGGGTGTTGAAAAGTAATCGCATTGTTATTGTTATATTGCTGGTCGGTCTTGTAAAACGTACGCGCTCATGACTTTGACATCTTATGCGCGCACTCGTTGTAATTATGCGTACGTGTCCATCGCGGCGCGTTCCAATGAAACGCCGAAGCGAACAAAAAACGCATTCGTGCGCATTGAGAAGCAATGAGCAAAGTACGTGACTTGCAATGCAGAAATGTGCAGTGCAGAAGTGAGTGCTGAAGAGCAAAGTCAACATGCATGACGCACGAAACGCTCTTAAACGCCGTAATTCGCGAATGCACCGACGACGAACAATAACGTATCAATGCGTTTTGTTTGCACGTTGCTCGGTGCGATATTCTTGTGTTTGCTGCAAATGGCTTTGGCAGTAGTTCTCTTTCGGTTATTGTGCTCGCCAATTGCGCTTATGCGTCTATTGCCATTTCTACTGAAAGCCAACAAACACAGCAGTCAGCGGACGGTTGCATGTTGGACACTCACGATAATACGCTATTGGAATGAGTTTGTTGTGCTTTCGGGAGCAGAAAGCAAAAAGCTTCGCGAAAAGTAAGCGCACTTAAACGATTCGTTTCTTAATAGTCGAATAACACAGTAGATTGTTTCAAATGAATACAAACGAAATAGAAGTCGAATAATTGGTCGAATATAAATGTGAATTGTAATGAAATTACATTTGGATTGAATAAGTTTTAAATGGGAATAAATAACCATTCAAAATGATTGCAATGTCATATTGAACTTTTATCTTAACCAGTTCTAAAGCCATTCAATGCAAAACTTTAATTAGATATTTTCATCAGCTATTTAGGCATTCCAAACTAAACTCAAACTAGGTGAAAACAGTTTCACATTGTACTATACACTCGTGGGAAATGAATGTAATCCACCACCACCCTCTAAGCC
Source organism: Aleochara curtula (assembly GCA_963978815.1). Lineage (NCBI taxonomy): Eukaryota > Metazoa > Arthropoda > Insecta > Coleoptera > Staphylinidae > Aleochara > Aleochara curtula. The sequence continues at coordinate 2,734,222 of OZ022219.1, forward strand.
TCGATTAGTGATTGAAAAGTGTGTCAACATATGTAATCTTTGTCCTCGGGATCAATTTATTAATGCGTATCGATCAAATGCATGCGACATGCTATCGAAACACTTCAATTCAATTCATCGCTTGCTGTGTTTCCAATGCTCGCACACGACTCTTATCAATACAGCAATAGGACCATATAGTGGTGTGCTGTCCCGTTTTATGATTTCTTTTTTATCGCGTAATTCATTCATTGCATACTCTGACGATTCGATACGCGCTCGTTTGGCGTATTTTATTCGCTCGAATAGCCATGCTATCAGCGCGCAATCAAAAGGCCAACACGATTCGAATGCTGCCCCCATTTTCGGCGGCGATAAGCAGGATATCTGGTTGAGTTTCATTCGGGTGCAATGCGTGTGTTTAGCGTGCATGTAATTGAACGCGTTTTATTACAGGGCGCATGTATTGTTCGGTGTAATTGTGGTGGTGCAATTGAATGTTGGCGCAATAATCACGTGCCATTAATGTTGCACGTGTCGCTTTAATGATTGTATTAGGAAGGGTGCACCAAGGCTACTTATGTTTTCACACGTACCTTTTCTGAAAAACTCCGAAAAGTTACATTTTTTAGTATGGAAACATCAATATTATTTCATTAAATGCTATCTCATATCTGTGAATATTTGTTTCGCGAAATTAATATTATTTCATTTGTGCGTCCGCTCCAAGCCATAATAATTAAAATTAAAATATAACTGCACTTTGCGATTGCAATGTATATGCAAAAAAGCGAATGAGCGCAATTAAAATGTAATTTATATCGGAAAATTACACATTGCGTGCATGTACAAACTGCCAATATAAATTGATTTACGTGGAGCGCTTCGCATTCTCCGCGCTCGTTCGCGATGCTCTTTAATGTGTATATTTTTGGCAACCGAAAATATAATTACAATTCATCATGCCTGTGATGTTATATTCCTCTTCATATTCACTCACCACGCGCAATTTTTTGCTTCTTGTGCTTTGCGTAAAGATGCAAAGCCATAAAAAATAATTGAAGACGTCTAAGAGGATGATAGTCAGCCGGCGCATATTGGCGAAGGCCACTTTGCAAAATGAACGAAATGAGTGTTTTCAGCGCATTAAAAGCGGCGCTCGTAATTCCTGTAATTACAACGAAAACTTGCAAAATAGACTAATGCAAATGGCCCGACACGCCACTATTTCTATGCGTTTGTAATATTAGCAAGCACACATACCAAGGATAATGCACCTGGAAGTGCCATTTAAAACAACAGCGAACGAGTAAAAAGCGAGTGTGGAGTGCGCGAGCGGCGGTCGTAAAATAAGAAAATGTGTGGAATTGCGCACGCATTCGTTGAATGAATGAATGAATTCACCCCCAGCGAGCAATTCAACGTTATATCGTAATAATGTGTAACCTAGCTTCAATGCAATTCCTACCGCGGTAAGCATTCAAACCGCTGAAAGCTTTTAAGTGTATCAAGAGTCACATATTTTTGTTATTCAATTCAACGCACAATTTAAATATTTGTTATTTTCAAATGCGATTAAAATCTTGTTATGCAACCTACCGCCCGATTCGAAATGAAACAATTTTGAAAGTAATTATCATCGCGTATTGTTTCAGATTAAATTCTAAAAAAGGAATTCGAACTAAATTGAAATTTAATTTGCTTGATTTTTAATCAATTCACAAACGAATCCCAATAATCGTTGAATTGTGTACGCTTTAATGAATACAAAATGGGACGAACAAACAAATCGAACAAAATGACCGCGAGTTGATTTATTCGCTTTAATATTTTGTAAATTGTACACAACGTACAGGATGTTTCCGCTTTATCCCCTTTTGATTACCTACACACTAAATTTGTTAGAAAAAGTTTAAGTATTCGGCAATTCCCATAGCCACGCATTAATTGCAAACAATGACAAGTGCCTCACGTTAATAAAGAGCGTAGCTAACGTATTTACAATTATCAAATATTTGAGAGTAAAAAATGTGTCGAATGTCTTTGATAGCCACGCGCGTATTTTCGGGTATTCATTTCTCGATTGACTGATCCGCGGTCTGAAAGCAATTTCATGGGAATAAAGGTATGAATGAGGCGCGCATGCACCATATCGATAAATATTTATCTAGCGCCTGGTATTGTTCCATTGACTGATGATGACTCTTGCCATCTTAGCCAAGTTAAAAAAACACGTGCCTTTTTCCATAATACAGTAACTTTTTTCAGCGCGCTCTTTTCAGGTAAAAACACTAAAAGAGCGAACAATAAAAACCGCACGGGGTTTATTCTCACAGGCCACGCAACACAAAGCAACAGCACACCGCATAATCTCAATCAGATTGGCAAACTCATCAATAATGATGCTAATCTCCCATAGGGCGAGGAAAGCATTTAAATCACCGTATAACAAGACCGCCAAAAAATTAATGAATATGCGCATGATTTACATTTTTCGGCATTTTCCCACTTCAAGCTCCAAGCGTTTGCATTCGCACGAAATTGCTTCTTGTTACGTCCGCAGGAATCTCAACAAATCTTCGCCTAATTGCGCACCGCAATCGCGGATGGTGGATTTTTGCCGCCGCGGCGCATTGGAAATTGTTCTTGGAGCATCTTCCGCAATGTGCGAGGAGAGCTGCGAGCGCAAATTCCGTGCGAGTCTTGCATTCCGCGTATGTCTCCTCCTGCCTTCATTTTCATGACGCGCGTTGTTGCGCATTGCATTGCATTATTCGCTGGTGTTCTGCTCTTCTTCGCCTTCTTCCTTCCTCTCCTCGAAATTCCCGTTTGCATTGCGCGCTTGTTAGCCGTCAAAACGTGTAGCAGAGAGGCAGGCAGGAGCCACCTTGATATTGAGCAAGTAAACACGTTCGCTCGTGCAATGTGTGTATTATATTAAATTCCTTCGTCTTGCCATTGAAATTTACATAATGTGCAATTGGGGAGATATTTGCAATTATTTCAATTCATTTTGTTACGTGCTGTATTTCCGTACGAATGCATATTTTGTTTATTGATTAAACTAGAACAAATATTTAATCATTTCCCACTTATTACACATTGCTACCTTTTCTAGAGGAAAAAAAGTTATCGTTCAACGAGTAGTGTTTGTAAAAAATGAAGAGAAAAAAGTTGCTCATAAAATGTAAACGTTTTTAATTAAAAACAAAGAGATTTGATCGCATGCTGTCAGCTGGTGGCGACTTTACGCTCTTCCAGATTTCACGAATCACTTGTCATCAGTAGCGACGCTGCGTGTCCCTGATCTGGAATTAAATGGGCTCGAGGCTTGGCGCACAAGAGGAGAAAAAACCGTCAACGCCAAACAAGGCGAGAGCACGCGCAAACAACTAAAGCAGAAACCTTGGCGAGGACAAGGAGGAAAAAGCGCAAGTTTTCCTGCGGAGACGCGGATGGATGGAAAACGGCTGTCACTTTGTTGTACGTCAGCTGGACGCACGAGGCGCAATGTTCCTGACAGCGCCAGCAACGACGACAGGGACAACAAGAAGTCGCAGAAGAAAACCCATCCGCCTGGAAGACAAAGGCCTTCACGCAAGAAAATTGGCGGATAAAGGGGGGCGGTGAACACGACGAAGAAGAAGGAGGCTGATGAAGAAAAGAATCCGTTCTGGGGGAACGAAGGAAAAAGTCAGATTAACCAAAATTAACAGATGCGTACACACTAATATCACGCATTTCTCTTCTTTTGTTTTAACCCCCACGGTGCGCTTTTTGTATGCGTGCATCGACCATGAACAAATCGTAATTGTGTTTTTTGAAAAAGCGAGCAAGTGAATAATAAATTATTGCATTTGTTCGTATCAGAGAAATTGGTAATTAATTTGAAAAGTCCATCCATCGCCCCTTTGCCTGCCTGCTCGCCTTTTTTCGCCTAGGGGTTGCTTGTTCAATTCAATAAAGCAAAAAGTTTTCAGCGCGCACGAAAAGTTTCCGGGAGTTGGGCAATGTCCGCATGTGACATGTCCAACCGGAATAAGAGGTGGAGGAAAATTCCCCCCCGCTTTTTGTAAGCAACACTAACGCGAGGGAAAACTTGCGCTTGTGTGTATTGATTGACGTTTAGATGATTTGACAGTTTGGTACAACTTGTCATTGATGGGGAAGCGAAGAAAACGTTACAAATTGTCGACGAGCGAGCGGCGAAGATGAATCTTGCGCTATTTTCATGACGCTTTTACTTATTTTAACGGAATTACACGCATGCCCCGCCGGAAGAAGAATTAGGTGCGCCGCACGCGTGTTCTGCAACTGCCTGCAATGCAGGAAAAAGCGGGATGCTAAACGTCGTGACGCAAATGAATTATACGCAATTTTTTACCCTTCCCGAAGTCGTATTTTTGGGTCGCATGACATGCGTTTCCCTTCCGACAACCGCACGAAAATGTTCGGGAAACTCTGCCAGCGTTGTTTGTGTCAAACGATGAAGGGTATTAATTAGTTACTAGCGTCACTTGCAGTATTTTTATAAATTTACACTATGCGTACTATTTATCCTCATAACATATGAGTTTTGCACCCTTTCACACAAGGTTTTAAATATTTCGAAGTTGTAAAACTAAACTTGCTACTTATTTATTTAACCACTTAAAAATGAAGAGTACTTTTCCGACCCTACAAGAAAAAGTAGCAAGAAATTCGCATTATAAGATATTTGCGTACATGAAGTAAATATTGCTAAGAAACGAGTATGCAATTTGTAGCACGAAATAAGGACGGCAGGCGCGAAGCCGAAGAATGAACGATAAGCAGGGGAAGAACACAAGACGCTTGCTTGCCTGCTTGCAATGCGAAGGAAATGCAAACACTTGAGCCGCCTTCATTCCTTATCTAAATGAAATCGCACGACGTACAAATTTTCTTTGAATGGCGAAACTCTATACGCATTCATTTGCTTGCTTCGCGAGCATTCTCGCTTTTAGTTTCCACTCGCTTTTCACTAGTTTAGTAGTTAACTAGTTTGTTTCCGCGGAAAATTAATGATGGCGCATTCATTTTATGAACGAACCACCACATCCAGCTGTGCATGCACCGCCGCCACTGCCGCCGTTGGTTGCCTTTCGTGTGAAACTAATCTTCTTGCTATAATTTCTTTTGTGTTGTCAAATAGAATATTCGTTTGTATACCTGTCATTTTCATTTCACATACCTATCCTTTGTCTAAAAGTATGTCATGATTTACTTAATTACTTAGATTTTCAATGGCTTTTAATAATTTTCAAATTCCGAAAATATTCAACTACATGTCATCTAATAATACTTATTAAAAATAGTCAACGTTTATGAATGGATGGAGGGTCTAAAATTGAGTCACCCATTTCTATGAAAACCAAAAATCCAACCGTAATACAGGTATCTATCATTTATTTGCAACATAATTAGACGTCGGAAAAAAACCGCAAATCTCTATAATCAGTGTCCATCACTCTATGGCAAAAAAGCGCTGAGGCGTTTGCGTATGTATTTTCATTGCACCTGGATTGGAATTGGCAAAACGTCGACATTAAAAATTAAACGCGGCCGAATGGAAAATTTCAAAACAACTCAAATATTTCGCTCGAGTTGGCTTTGGGTATTTGGATGGTTTGGCTTTCTGGTTATGCGTTTCAGCACGCACACCTGCCTTTACCTGGCCAGCTTCCCCGACACCGCGCGCTCTTCGCTTGGTTTGCTTTTTATTAACTACGCACAAACGTTGAGGGCCACGAAGAGACGAGAGCAAAGAGCAAACGGGCCTTGGGGCACACCGCACGCAGTTGCGGAGGCCCTCTGCTCTTCGCGTCTACCTTTGGTGGGCTCCGCAAACGACCGCACCAAAAAACCGTCATTAATGCGCCATTGTAATTGAATGAAGAATGCGCGCTGCAATAAGAAAGCAATGAACACACACCGGAGGCGCATTCAGTGTGCTGCTCATCGTGAATGGCCCGCATCGGCCAACAATTCAAATATTTTCGCCCCGAGTTTCTTTGATTCCGCATTATATTCCATTTTCAGCAAGCGCGCACCGGCTATTCATGATCGACGTTTCTTCTATTGAAAAATTGCTCATATTGAATGATGTATTTGCTTCGGACCGTATTGTTATAGCCAAGTGAAGTTAAATGCTTGATCAGAGTATTTGTTGATTGTTGAATAGGTCTCAATCTTGCCAACTTTTTCAAAGAGATTAATATACAAACAACACGCCTTAATGTGGTTACCAAAAAAAGAACTAATAGGTAATTTACTTTTTTCGAATAATTAAATACACTGTTGTTCAAGTAATATTAAATAATTCGTTTAGCCAAATTAATGAGCGAACAAACAAGGCAATTTTCGTTTATGTTTGTATTTCTTCTTATTTCATTTAAACATATTTGTCTTGAGCGTATTGTCAGGCGGCGAAAACCTTGGCGGCAAGCAACCAACCAACCAACAACAACAACATTTCAAGAGTACGAAACTTGGCAGAGAGAAAAAAGGGTTGCACAAAAGCTAATGGAAACATTTCGAGTCACAAAAACATTTAAGTAAACGACAGCTTCGCCAGGCGACGTTTATATAATATATTTTGAGCAGGTGCTTCTTCCACATTCACATTCATTCGGTTGTCGTTTTGCTCTTCATGCATTCTACCTTGAAGAAGCGCAGCGCAGTGCAAGAAGAAGAAATCAAGAAATGACCTCGCACTGGCGAGTGTTGAATGCTGAGATTTCTTTGGCTCATCATGATATCAAACGCAGGCCACCGAGATATGAAATAATGTCATATAAATTTAATTATAGTTATTGCACGCCACTCGGCACGAACCGCTGAAATTCTTACGAAGAACTTACTGAATAAATTTTGATGTTTCACGGCGGCAAGTTTTTCCACATGTTTTCGTTTTTATTTCCTCGTCGTTTGTGCTCTTATAAATGCATGTTTGTTATCTCGTCCGTCTATCTGACATTGTCACCTGCCCATTCTTCTCATTCCGCTTGCGCCCTTGTTTCAGGGGCACTTTGTGTGTTTGTTTCAACCTTTTCATCGTCTCGTTTTACATACCATTTGTATACATTTGTACGCGTCTTGTAAATATATTTATATTTCCTTTAGTTCTTTTACGCGGCGTACACGGTGAAATAATGAAATAAAGGCGTCTCGTCTCGTCTCTTCTTTCAGCCTTTTTTTTTTCAGCAGTAGTGTCTGTACGTATAACTTATGCCATTTTCTGTTTAGTGTGACTCGCTGACTGTTGTTAGGTCGATCGACTATAAAGATTTTCATCAAAGATACGAGATTACCACGACGTGAAAACAGTTTAGAATTATGTACAAATACCATTCAAATGCGGGGAAAACTTTTCCTTTTGTGCCTGCGTGTTGTTTTCATAATGGCTGAGTGCGAGCGCATTTCGAATGCTGAATATGTTTTCGGGTATTAATTTGGTTAATGCTCGGAATATTAAGTCAAACTAAATGAAAGAAACTAAAGTGAAGAGAACAAGTAGGCAAGAAATTTGATTCGAGATAAGAAAGGACAGATAAGAAAGGACTAAAAGTCGTTTAAGAGAGTTATTAGTCGATGTGATTTGAATTTTCATCAAATACGCTGAAGAGCTTCATAAAATTTTACGATTTCAGGAATTTTGCTATTATTATTTTTCTTTGTCACACACAATGTGTGTGACAAATAACTGATAATCAATACAATGAGCTGTTAATTAATTAGTGCTCCAGAAAAAAAATATGTCACAGTTAACACGTGTTCAGTAGATAACTAGTTATCTATCGTTCTAATCGAATGCGTTTTTTCCAACCTTCTCTACCCACTATCAACGTACGTGCTGATGGAAAACTAGCAAGTTGTATTAATAATAAATTCATTAATTGTTATATCGTCTAATAAAGTTATTATGACAAATCAATAATCATAATAAATTGTGTCAACTTCAATGTGTAAAAGTTGATTGTCTCAATAATGTGCATTCCGACTGATTGTTAATACAAATTGGACGCGTGGTAAACATCATCGTATCATTATTGAGCACATTACTATCGATTCGTTAAGATGCTTTCATTAAATTTTATGGCGTGTTAAACTCCACAAGCGGATTACAACAAAAGTACCACATAGAACACAATCATAATACGCTTAATGCTTGTTATGATTGTTATTAAGACTTGTGAGCATCGCAATAAATGCGATAAATACGCATAAACAATTACTTTCCTTATGTTCAAGCCGCGCGTATCAAATCGAATTCAACTTACGCATAACGCGTTATCTTTGTATTGCATTAAACCCTATTATCACGTATGTAGCATATTTATTGGCGCCAATAAAGACGTATGCGACACTAATAATACGTCTTGACAAGAGAGAACTTGAGACTTAAATCTTGTTAGCATTCATTTAGTTGTAGTCTCTTCATCTACGCTTACACTACTGGCACGACTTGGAGAGAAGAAAACGATATAATCCGATTTCGATATTATGTTCTACTAAATTGGAATTAAACTGAGTTATTATTATCTCTTCGAACGCACAACCGAGTTTATTGTTTATGATGCTAAATACAAGTGAGGAGCGCGCATTCATAGAAAGAAATTCATAAACTTGCTTGTTAGTATTCGTATGAAGTGAGCAATAAAGATATTTGCTTTTTGCTTTAACAGCTTCTGCTCCTACGGCTTCTGCTTCATTCGCATTCTTGTGTTTCATTATCACAAATTGTTTTTTGGGCTCTTTGTTTCGTGTGCGGGATAAATACGAACAATGTCACGGTGCACTCGTAAAATTTCATTATAATGAAGTTATTTATTATTTATGGTTTGTATGCGTAAAAAAATAGTATGAAAAATTGAAATTACTTTTGATTTATGTGATAGCCGCATGGCTTTAATAATGTCTACACACTTTGTATTACTTTTAAAAATGCAAATACTATTGATACCAAAGGTTTGAAATATTCAGAATATAGAATATCTATTGTCTTGCAAAAGAACGTTAACTTTGGGAAGATATTACGCGCAATCTATTAGAAGTAATTTACTGATTTGATGATATAATATCAGAAATTTAATAAGCTTTCTGATACTGAAAGAATTATTTTGATATCTCTTATAGTTCCTGAGATATTAATTAAAATGTACAATGTTAATTGCTGCTCATGATGATAGTTTATGCTACTGGTGCAACTGATAACCACCAGGAGAGTTAGCGCATTAGCCGTGCGGTAGCTAGTGCCGAATTCGGACGAGAGTAGCGCTGAGCGGGCGCGGACACCACGAGGATTGCCGAACTAGGCGAAGTTTTGCTTCGTCTAGTCTACTGCCTAGAAGCCAAGCAGAAGCTGCGGGTATTTAAAAACCAGAAGAACTGAGGTTGGTTGGAGGCGCTACCAAGTGCGCCCTGGCGATGTCGTCTCAGCGCCAGGGAAAATTTCAAATCGCTATAACTTCTAAAGTAATGAGCCGATTTTAATGATTTAAAAAATGCTATAACTAGCTTTAAAAGCTCTATCACGCTGTAATATCGTACTCATTGTGATATTAATATTACTTTTCAGGTTATTATATTTTTAATTCTTTTTCTAATATTATTAATTTTAATTTACACTTAAGCAATTTGTGGCACACTCATTAGTATCATAGATAAATAAATTACGAGTATAATTTTTGACGTTATCTAACGCAAAGTGCAATGTGTATCAATAAAACGCATAACGTAATCATGAATCTCTGAAAGCCAGGGACAAATTCGAACAATGACTGAATGCATTGACAGTCACAATGAAAAGCGAAAAGCGAAGCAAACTCATGAATTCATATTTTATAGCAGTGAGCGCGCTATTGGGCGATATTAGAATGACAATGAAGGGAATAATAATTCGGTATATTTTTTATGTCTCCATTAATAACGCACAGGGTGCCATGTTTTCGTTTGTGCCCCGACGGGAGAGCCAAAAAGGGTAAATGTCTATACGGGGATGGCTTTCATTCTCTCGCTCTTTGAGTTGACTTTGACTTGGATGACTCTTTTAGTGGTCTCACAGGCGAACGAAGCAACAAAAATAGATAACGATAAAACGTCCAGCGAGCGCGTTATGAACGTATAAAACTCGTTCCATTTTTACGCAGACGTACGTATAAAGCGTGTATTAAATTATTACTCACGTTAACGTTATTTCACTAGAAGACTTGAAATGTACTGACCTGTAACAAAAAGAAAACATTAGTAATAAGAAGTACATTTTACCTTATTTATTATGTATGGATTACTTTACAAAAATGCCAGCTTTGAAGCAAATGTCTGCTAGTTAAGAAATAATTTAGAGAATAGAAGTAAGTTAAATATTAGATAGAGTTGATTGATAAATCGTTCAAATGGAACGAAATGAAAGCATCCAACTGTGAAGAACAGAAAAATCACCTCAGAAGATGCAATTCACGAGCAAGAATTATGACTTTCGGCTAAGTTACCAAGAAAACTCAACTTTAGCAACCAAGGTGCTAAAGTGACGTGACGCCTCTTTTTCTCTTCTGTATTATATCAGTCGAGAACTACGAAATCACAGCGGGTGAAATTTCGAGTAATGCATGATGCTACTGCAAGGCCAGGCAACCAGCGAAAAAAAAGAAATGTGCTCAGAAAGTCATTTCTGAATTCTCATTTATTTAACACCTTCAAGATAAACCGCGTTGTCGCCCCGCCGCGTTAATTAACTTAACGCCGAACCGAGTAAAGAAGGATGAAATTAATGCGCGCTGTCAGTAATTACCCTTATATTTCATTTGCCTTCGACGCGCCAAACCAAAGTGACTGGGCTGAGAGCAACGGCTAATTTTTCGAATAACTGTGAAGGAGAATTTTCTATTTTTCCCAAATTAGTTGTTACTTAATTAACGCTAATGAAATATTTGATTTATTAATTAGAGTTACCCGGATATTATTTTATGGCCAATTCACTAGTAAACATGAACAACAAAATTAGCAGGCATGTGCAATTATTGCAAATCACATAATTATACAAAACACACAGCAAACTGATGAATACACCGCGTAGGGTTTGTGTATTAAAATATAGAATCCTTGTTCATATTGGCTGTTATTTAAATAATCAGATTAATATTGCATGTTTACCCAATTAATACTAATTTATGCGCGTTTATGTGCTGGTTGTTATTTAGAGACATGTCGTAATTAATAAAAGAACACAACGCTAATTAATAGAAATGTTACTGTACTTGTTTAATTATGATCCGTATGCCCTCATTATAAATTTAAATTTCGGTCGCGCAGTAAAAAGTTACGAACAAAACTGCTTTGTGAGTGATTAATTGTAATTGCACTTTTGTTAAGAAGTATGTTTTTGTGTTCCTTTAGTTGTAAAGTTACTTGTGTACTTCTTGTTAGAGCATTGTGTTCCTTGGTTGATCTACAAGAAGATGAATAATCATATGTGTCAGCACAAGAATCCTGCAGTGAGGTTTTCTTCCCATCGACTTACTAAAATATAACAAGATAATTTGTCATTGCAACGAGGTGGATCTGTCCATAGTCATTTATGTTTATTACTGGCATCTAAACTTTTTAATAGAAACCTCTTTAGTGGAAAAAATGTTGCTTAGGAGATATTTAAATAAAGTTGTAAAACAGTTGGAATTTCGTGAAATATGTGTGCAGAAAGAAACTGGTTGAAACAAGGAATGCAGAGCAAGAAAGAAATATGAAGTCATTCGATGATGACTGGCGTTGTCTCGCGTGCTCGATGTATGTACGTGCGCAATCATCTTGCGGCTGTCATCCGAGATAAGTTGGTTGAACTTGCGAGATGCCAACGATGATTAATAATCTGTATGCAATATACTTGACAATGACAATAAAGTTATTCATCATTTCTCTAGTTGCAGCGACAGCGAATATGCGAGACGAGAAATGATGGAAAAAGTCTAGCAGCAGAAAAAATCTGACTTTGATAGAACGGCGTTGGACTTCAAGAACGACATCAAAGACAATAGCATCAAAATAATAATAATAAAAACTCATAAAATGCCTAAGGTATAATACATAGAATAAAATATTAAAATGTAATAAAAGTATAAGGAGTAGTTGAATATGATAGCAAGATTGATTGCATACTGACTATTTAGAAGCAACTGAAACTGCATAATCTTAAACGATGAAGATTTCGGAAGCTTGGTAAAAATAGAATATTTAAAATCAGCCTAAGTATCTGCATTTCAGAAACTGGCAATACTCTCCTGAAGCTATTCATAATAATAGTATTGTATTGATAAAAGACTCAAAATTTGGACACTAAAAGCGAACGTGACGGTTATAATTCTGGATTCTTTTTCTTTATCGTAGGAGGCTAACACCTTGTGCCACTTAGGGAAGACAATCAAGCAAGCCGTTGATTTCACAAAAGAGAAATAATCACCGGTTGCGTGCACGCCATCGGCAAGAAGGCAGGTGCTGCGTCGCTACAGAACAAGCGAATGCGTCTTACCGGAGATGAACAAGAAGCTGTACAAAAAGAAGGCGAAGAAGTAAAGTCATCAAAACCACGCCGGAGAGCGCCTAACTGACCACGCGCACACAAAGCGCTCAATGCGTTTTGCTTCCATTAAAATTACACGGGAGAAAAGTAGCCCCTGAACTATTGGATTTATTCGCAGCTTACATTTTTCTTCGTCCATTCAATTCTATTTTCTGCACGACCCTTGTGCGAAATTTTAAATTCACTCGAATACGAAAACTGAATTAAAGCCTTATTAAAGCCTTGCTACAATTTAATAAAAATATTAATTACTCAAAACTTCCTTAAGCAGAAGTAAGCGTTACTTTCACACAATGAAGAATTATTTCATTTCGCTTTAGCTTTGTGTATTTTGCGAATCTTGTGATAGAATGGACTGCAGTCTAGCATAATGTCACATAGTGGTGCGTGGCGCAGTTCCATTTATCCTGAACATAAAGGACCGTTTAAGGGTGAATGCTCGACTGAAAAATTGTACGTGGGCAACTAAATTGTCCCGGCATTGTTATCACCCCAATATGCGCGCATTCACTTTCCTTAGCACTAATAGAAGAAAGAACCAAGTTAAATATGAACGAAATGGAAAGAAATACGAAATAAATGGAGAGATCAACGACAACAGTGAAACCCCTACCTAAATAAGACACACGCTTCTTTAGCGTTATTATGCGCAAGTTACAGCTGCCGCCAGTCTCAAAAAGACGAAACGAAGTGAACTTCCCAAAATACTTGAAACACTTTTCACATTTTACCAGATTACGTAAGCGGAGCGCACAAATTTAACGTGCATTATATTCAAAAAGGTATGTCAATAGAATTTGGATGGAAAATGTTTTGGAAATTGTAAATTGTTCAAAATGAAGAAATTATTTTAAAAGAGTAGAGTGCTCGCGCGATGAACAAACGCATGAGGGATATAAACAAGAAAATACGCTTGCGCTGGAGGGTTTAAGTAGTTCAAGCACTGCTTTGGATTTTTTAATGAAAGCTTCTTCAGGAAGACGCTGTTTAGAGAGTGCACAAAGAGGAAGCAGCTCGTTCTTAAGCAGCACGCGACGACGGCGACGTGTGTGTAGTTTTTAAGGATGTATTATGTGTGTACATCTTAAAGAAATGTATAAGGTAAACATGCACATCTCTACACATTTTCTTTCTATGTACAGAAAGTAGTTTGCTTTTAAGTAAGTACTTTTTACTAAAGATTTGCGCACGAGTTCTTAAAAAATATGAGCAAGATATAATTCCTATTCAAGCAAATGAAAAGGAATATTAATATATTATTTATCAAGTTTAATCTTAAATTACTTCATTTCAAAAACGTATTTAAGATGATTAAATTGATTTCACTTTAATGAAATTTCATTCAATTTTCAAGTGCAATTCCTCTTTTCACCTCTGCGCCGAGGGAACGTGTTAAAGTTTGTTGCGCCAACGCATTAAGCCCTATTGCTTCATTCAATTCCATATTGCTATCGAGAGCGCATCTTGACGATGCTTATTACGGGTTACGATAACGACGCTAACGATACGAACGACAGCGTTGGCTGGCGCGCCGAAAAGTCCTCGTTGGCCACGTACACTCAACTTAACTTATTTATTCAACAACTAAGAGGCCGAAGGGCATTACGTATGCTCCCATCGCAGCCATGGCAACCTGTGCACGTGTTTGTCGTATTTTTCATGCACATGTGAATGAAAAACATGGAAATCGTTTCAACTGCGTATTAGATAGATAACTAAAATATAAAAATGCGATTCGGGTATCGTTTTTTATGGCGCAATCAATTTAATGAAAAATCTATTCATATGCTGATAAGGTGCAATGCGTCACGAGTTTTCGAAAAAGTACAAATTAAATTAATTTCGATTTGAATTTTTGTGTTGGTACCCCTAACACAATTATCGGTGACTGGTGGCGCCTACAAGGGTTCGTGGATGACGACGAGGCACATGTTTGCATCATAGATCGACGAACGTGCGAGTGTAGGGCAGAAGGACGCACCGGAAACGCGCGCGCGAAATGAAGAGGCCTAACACAATTTACTCATTAACCCCCTCGCGCATGTCGCCACATGTTTCAACAACCACAGCATCTCCTCTCGCACTGCGTTGTGCTCTGTGTTTGCATATTGTCACGCTGTTTTATGCATGGTGCGCATTAATTCCTAACAGCCGTGCTACCGCAGCGGTTAACACGGCAAACAACGCACATCTTCAGTGAACGCACCAGCTCGATCAATTTGTAACTGGATTTTTCATCCAACGCAATTTCATTCAATGCGTTCAAATTGCATCAATCTATAATTTAATAAACAATTATATTTCGGAATGTAGACTAAATTATGCATTGACATTTCGCACATTGAATTTAATTGAATACGCAATGCACTTGATTATTTATGTGTTAATGATGCGCAGTGTGTTCGCAGTACAGAAATTTCATTTAGCTTAATTATCTTTTTTGATTAATCGACTGGCACTCGTTCAGACTGCGAATGTAAAGTGCTCTTGCTTCTCTCTTTCGTTACGTGCGGTTCGCTGCTCCACATTTGTGCATTTCTCGTATTATACGAAAAACAATCATAATGTGGGGAATCACTCAACTGAATGCATCCAACTCCCTCGATGCACTTGCACTCTCTTGCTACAAGGGTAATTCATTTGTGTGTAACATCCCGCTCTCCACTTTTATTTGATAAATTTGCGCAAACAAATACGCATATTATAAGCGCAGTGTGACAAATTCGTACAGCGCAACAACATTAGGATAATCACAGAGAGCGCGTAATTTCATCCGCAGCATGTTGCGGTGTGCGCGCCGCAGTTCGAATTCATTACGGCTCGCGTACTTTGAAAAAGTATTCAGGAAATTTTACCAAATTAAATTAAACTTTAATTAAACCTTTCGCTGCTTGACACACACGCATACGTTCAATTTCCAGCCACAATGAAAATTACAATTTACTGGACGCGCATTCATCATTAATTATCAAATTACCGCTCGTGAAAATGTCAAAAAAGCCATGTTATCATTGCCCGCAAAGTGGTATTGCAGGTTTAATTACTTGCTAATTTAATTAGGCGCTAATTAATTAACTTCTCTCCGGTGGATTTGAATGTCAACGTTTTTGATTAAATTAATCAAGTTTTGAAGACCGCGAAAAGTATTTGCTCGCACTTTTATTTCATTTGAATATTTTTGACTTTGGCACTTTGTCAAGCATTTTCATTTATTGTTTATACAACAAACAATGCATAATGCTAGGTAAATATTAGGATAGTGCATGTTTGCATCGGAGTGACAATAACTTTTGCAACGCTTTTTGACGCATGGACAGGAGAGAGTTCCATGGCAGGACGAAGGAATAGTGCGAAGAGCTTACGAGCGCTTCCGCCAGGGTGTGTTATGTTGTGTTGGCGCGGCGCACTTGTAAACATTTGCAAACTGTGTAAACATAGTTAACGGTCTTCGGCGCGTTCGTGTCGTCATCGCCTTGTTTGCAACTATTTGTTAGCTGAAGAGGCAGGCGTGCTTCTTGCCGCTTACTGGCGGCAGGACGACCGATGCTAACGAGTATTGCGCAGCCGCCCCTTATTTCGAATGACAATCCGAAAATTTGACTACAGCATGAACACATCTCAAACTCTGTTCTCTTGATTTAAGATGCCCTAGTACCTACTATTATTTCAACTGATTCAATATTGGCACGTTTTCATTGTCTCCACGGTTTGGACGTTGGTTACCATTGATAAAAACAGTGGTAACTTGTATGAAATTTTTGGTAACATGTGATTTGACTGTATAACAACAACACTGACTAGGATTTAGTCAGATGAAGATGAAGACGAGGCGGACCGCAGCACACAAACTCGATTAGCGTGTGTACAATTCATTGCGTGCGCGTCGCGTTATCCTTCTTGTTCCGGAGGGGCTTCAGGCGGCAATGGCGATAGTTACGGGATGGATGTACAGAGCAAAGGGCTGCGTAATGAAATGCTGCATGCTAAACGTACTGTTTTGCTCCTTCTAGCCGCCGTCGTCGCCGACGCTGAGGGGAGTCTTATTAAGTTACGCAAGTGCAACAACACACGTTGTCCTTCCTTGCTTGCACAATGTATGTACAAATGTTCATTTGCAATGTGTTTGTTACATTAGTCCTTGGTAGTGACCTAACCCACATTACCATTACGGAATTACAAACAACAATAACACAACACTGAAATGCACTTTTCTTGCACTAAGCGTCGTAAAATGGAAAATTTCATTGTAACAACTTCTTCATTGTTAAAAAGTAATACACGACCGAATATGGAAAATTGAGCTAGTTTTTTATAAACACTATTCAAATATAAAAATAAAATTCATTTCGGAATATAATTTTATAAAAACACACCGCGTGCATAACGTAAATATTGACATAAAATATTTGATGCATTTTCTACGTAGAAAACTCATAAAAAACCTGGTTGGAATGTGGAGAGTACACATTTGTAAAAATGTAATTAGTTCATGGAAAATATGCGCCAGCAAAATTATAGAGAAGTGCATAAATCAAATTATAACAAGTCGGAAAAAAGGGTAGTTCTCTCGTATATATTTGAGTGTTGTGCGCAATGGAATATTTGTACCTTCAACGAATGTACTCAGTTAAAATTAATTAAATGGTGGTAGAAAACTCATTAAAACTTATTCGAATACCAAAACTATACGTGCAATATTTGATTACATTTTTTTCTGGCCAAGAGCTCGAAAAATGTGTGCGCAATTAAATTTAAAATTAAATGTTAAAAATTTATGAAATTTGCTCATTGATTATTGACGTTCCTTATTGCCATTTGCGATTCACAAATCCGGAAATCAGATCAGATGAAATAAAGTCGGATTATGCGTTATGCGATGAATGAATTCCGCTCATGAAAGCGCCTTGAATATCGCTTTTTTGCCCCTCGTATATCGCATTGCAATAAGCTCTAAATTCCGCGTATTAAATATAAAAGAACTGCGAACGCGCAATGCGCATAAAAATGTGCAATTAGAGCCCACCCCAAATTTCAGAATCGGAGCGAAACTCCCAATGAAAATTCATAAAATAAATCTGGGAATTACGCGTTGATTTATAAAATTATATAAAAAGAATAAGCCTGGAAAACTTTAAAAGCGAGGCGCTGAAACTTTTACGAACAAATCGACTTAAATTGATATCGAATTCAATGAATCTATTCATGGCTTCGTTCTTTCGCTGCGTTCGCCGCGCGCCGTTTGTGAACAAGGTGTAAATGCTCGAAAGCTTTTGATTTTATGTATCGGTGTTTAATTTCAGCGAATTGAATGCAATGAACGAACAAATCGCGATAACGCGTTTATATCGAAATGGTGGATTTAACGAAATGTGTTGAAACTTTTCACCAATTCTCCTAACACCCGCTGGTCTTGCTTGATTGTCGTTTGACATGCTCAAAACTTTTTAATCGCTTCAGTTTTATCACGATTTTCAAATTTACATTGGTCGATAAATAAATATTTCCATAGTAGGTACCAACATTTTCTGCTGGAATTTAAGATCCTTTAATTCTTGACATTTCGATCAATGAATACGCATCTTATTCAAGTATAAAGCTCGCGTTGTTCATGGCATGATGCGCATCTCCGAAAGCATAGTTAATATCATTTTGATTGGATTGTTGCCTTTTACACCGCGCGCTGGCTGTGAATAATTTTCTTTAATGGCGACTTATTGTTCGTGCTGCTTTCGCTGATGTGACACACAAACGGCTGCGATACACAAAGCGCAATCAACGTGCTGTATTTTCGTATAAATGCAGCCACCACACACAACGCTCCTGCACGAGCGATGATAGAAATGCGGCGAATTCGATGAATGCGGCTGGTGCCCGCACATCAAATGGAATTAGTTTTGTCTGCGGTTCTTCTTCGTCCATTGACGTTCAAATGCGAACTCTTGCATCTCGAAGAAACAACTTCTTCTTTCAAAGCTCTCGCTTGAAGATGTTCGAACGTCGATAACCGCACAATGATGGATACTTTTTGAATATGCATTTCTGACTGGCGTTCTTCTCTGCGCATCAATGAAACTGCATGTTTATGACATTGCATTGTTAAACGATTTTGCATTGTGAAAATGTTGCATTTTTCATTCGTATTTGCAAAGTTAATTTCAAAGTCAAACTCGATAATAATAATGCCATACATTGATTTCAATGCGAATCGTTTTTGCTTATTTTCCTCTCGACTGCGTGCACAACAACGTCTTTGTTGCGCTGAATACGATTCGCAGTAGACGAGCAAATAAACATTGTAAAAGTGACATTAACATGGGTGAGGCTTCAAAAGTCAGGTAAGTTTATGCAAAGTAATACTATTTGCGTATTTGAAAATGTCTTGCCACCCTGAAGTGAAGGGGGTGCTAATTGTTCGTACATTTTTATGAAATTTACATAAATCAAACGTTTGCAACACGCGCCTGACAAATCGTAGGAAGCATTCAAACTCATATGGCATGGTATCATTAATCTTCGCGAGGCGCTTGTGGTTAATGATAATTTGTTACCTTTATGAACGAGCCGAACGCCTTCTCGTATGGATTCAATAATGAATTCATTCTAAAGATGCCGAGACGCGACTGAGAAGAGTCGTTCAAAGTCAATTTCAAGGTTCAAGGTCTGCGCCTATTTGTCATTCATTGTCTTCATTTTTGTGTTTTGCTGCACGCAGAGCTGCGATGCGCAAGATTATTCAACACCTACTGCAATCCCTTAACGCATGATGAATGAATGCTGGCGCATTCTAAAGTATAATAACGTGTAATGTCGTCCCGTTAAAAGACTTTTCGAGTCGACGCGTCGGTCGCCTCGGCAGAGGAGAAAGTTAAATCGAAGACAATTACGGGGAAGATGCATGAACGGATGGAATCGAAAGATTACCTACAAGATTAAGTGTCTAATGATCTTCACAATAGGTCCAAACTAGCCAAAGAAAAATGAGAAAAATTATGTGAGCTTCGTCTGAAAAGTGAATCCAAAAAGTTAAGACAATAGTTTAACGACAATTTCGGTCGATAAGATGAAGTTTATCATCAGACGTCTAGACAGAAGCGAGTGCTTAATTTTTTAACTTAATGAATCTTACTTGATAGGAAACACGATTGAAAAATTAATTTATGAAGCAAATCACTTATGAAATATGATTTTGTCTCAATTAAAGCATCAAATACGAATGTAATGCGATAAATTCTCTGATGTTTATTCATATTTAAACGGCGACAACTGGATTAGCGCTTGAATGAATATAAATGAATTGTGGGCAGCGGAAATGGCGCATTAAACGACGTTTAAGCAATTGTCACACTGGCTGTGAAAACAATTATAAGTCACGTTGTTTTTATTGTCACTTATTTACTTAAGACTCTTACTTAAAATGAAAATTCAGAATTAAAATTTGTAAAATGCTCAGCATTTTGAAATTACAATTTCTACAAACGATAAATAATCTTGTAATGATATGTAAAGCTGTGGTGGAAAATAAATAATTCAAATCAGGAATGAAGATCCGATCAGAAATGAATTTTTTCAGGGCGTAAAGCTTGACAAAAAACGGTCGTATAGGGACCTGAAAGGCAGCAGTGAAAGAAGCTATTAAAAGTTAAATTTAGACTAAGATGACACCAAATCCGTGCAAGAAAAGGATCCATCAAGTGAATCCATCACGCGATGGTATCACGCATCGAATAACTCTTCACCAAGAGTACTACGCTCGCGCGCTACGAGTCTAAACATTTTCCATTTGCATATTGCTAGCTTGAATTTTCAACTTTTTCGAGGTTTTCGAGATGCGATTGCCACCGTTTCTTCCTGTATTTTCTCCTGTTTCCATGTTTTATTTTTTCCATTCGTCAGACGAGTGGAAAGCATGCGAAATGTAACAAAACCCGCGACTACCATTAAAGTGTCGTTACGTTGGAAATAAACAAGTAAAATGAGAAATTCACGCGTTGAATAAAATTTATCGCCGCGCAAGTTTAAAATTTAAAACTCGAAACTGATTTCGAACAAGTTGCTCTCGGCTGCACGTACGCGGCAAAAAGAAGATGGATTAGTGCAATCAAAAATTTGCTCAAATTTCCTCGTGGAATGAAAAACACTCGCGGATGGCGTATAATTCTCCCCAACACCTTATAGCGCTGGGGAAATATTTAACATTTGAGGAAGGTTAAGCCGTTGCATGAAGAGTTTCCTTCCGGTAATATATCATGCATGCATCAAGCCTTCATTTCGTTGAGTTTTGCCTCATTTTTTCATTTTCGTTCGCGTGCTTTTGCACTTTTTGCGCCGCGCGCGCACGCTTGTTGTTCTTCATATTCTTCGCGCACCGCTGAAACGCTGAAACTTTCAGTTTTTATTTCTATTTTCTTCTTGCACATGGCGCGCAAATCCTTCAACCCTCGTCTGTGCTGTTGCTGCGCGTGTGCACGTACTCTGCCGCCCATTTATTTATTATATAGATATTTTTTTCTTGCGTGAAGTAAGCGAGCACTTTATGCATACACAAGAAGGCGGCACGTGCACCAATGAAACGTGCGTGCGCATTTCTTCTTCGTGTTTTGCTCGCTCTAAAATATAGTAATGTACTAGACTTAAAATTCTACTAGTCAATTAGTACCATGTGTGTTTAATGGAATTTTTACCCCTTTTTTAAATTACGTTAAAGTGCTTCACCTCTTCAGTTTCAGGGTCGTAAATTTAAGTTTGAAATAAGTCAAGTTAAATATTCCCTTACTATTTTTCAATTTGGTTTTTAAGGATGAAAAATATAATAAGAGTATTACTTCTTGATTCTTCAGGATCTACTTTAAACAATGTTTTTTCTTGGCTTTTGACTTTTGATTATGGCTTTGAGATGCTACCTAATGAAATCCGCAACTTAAATATTTGCCATCAAATTATGCAAATTGAACCCGCGTGATAGAGTTATAAAAATTCGTGCATTCCGAAGCGTTTTCCCCGCTTGCGCAGATAATAAAACGCAGGCCAAAATTATTTGTTGCGTTGCCCCTGCCGCTTGCTGCTGCCGCTGCCGCTGCCGCCACCACCGCCCGAATCGCATTTGTATCAACGCTCTTACATTATTTTACGTTATGCCATATACCATCGAGCTGGTGTGCGCACTTCCGTTCTGGAATATGTTGTTTGGTTTGTGTATCGTTTCTCTCATAGTGTACGAGGAGGCAGCAGCATTCGTTCGAGATTTATGGGCATTTTCAGTAAGCAAAAGCAAGGAAAGTGCTCAGCGCCGCGCACGCGGGTGCGGTTTTGCTGAATGCTGTTGTTCGGCGGCTGGCATACGCTGTAATTCTTCAAGAGTTACGTATATTTAAAGTGCTTCAACTATAAATTTCTCTCTGCTGCGAGCAGTAGAGACTTCTGGTCGAGGGTTTGTTACTGTAACCCATATTATGAGCAATTGAACGATAAAAAAATTGCTAATCATGAGTAAAAATTACTACCGGCTGTTTTCATTTCTCTAGGCGCTGAGTTATGAAAAATATCTGAACTGTGATAAAATATTTGTCAATAAAATATTATCATTTTTCCTTTGTTAAATGTCATATCGCTTCAATGAAAACATATTGCATCCAGCATCACTATTTGAATGTTATCATCATCTCGGAAAAGCATGGATGAAAGCGCTTATCTATCAGGATCCATGATGCACGATTGCATAAAAGTATACAGAAAGTAGTGAAAGTTGGAGGAAGACGACGTCGCGACGACGAATTGCGTCTTCGGGGATATTAAGTTTTCGATCAAGCGATCACCGCCTTGAATTCACCCTCGTCGATTACGTATTGCGTACTGTTTGTTTGCCCTCTGTGCATTAAACTAACACAAATACTTCGCTTGCTCGCTGCATATGAAAACCGATTTTTCGTATATTGCGAGTCACAAAGAAAAGTAAGGACATTCGTCGATGCCAGTTTTCAATCCGGGCACGTTGGAAACTTATTACATGTGTCGTCTTCAAGTCGCTACGTGGTGACGTGCAGGAAGGGTTTATGCTATATTATTAGATCGAGAGATGCACCACTTTTCGTTTTCTACACTTTATATTACCGATGTGTATTGGCTTCCGCAATGAAGCAAAGGGGTAATGCGAAAAGAAGACAAGGAGGAGCAAAAATGTCATTGACGTACCTGTAACTGATTCAATCAGGATTTTTCCATCATGGAGAATGCTGATCAGAGACGCCAACGTAAACTCACCTCGAAGATACGCTAGACAATTGCTTATTTCTGCTGGCGTTTCGTTCGTTTTCGTATTCGAGTGTAATTTCACCGGAGGGAAAAATGGGCGCATGATGAAAATGATGAAAAACGCTTACCTGGAACAAAAGAATTACATTATTCTATAAGAAAAACAAACACGTCATTTCATAGCCAAAAATATATCAGGTATATATAATTTAATGAAAATAGAATTCTTATTTTCTGCGCAGTTTTTATCAAGTTTCTAAATATTCATAATTTTTTGCTTATTTTAAATCCAAATTGTGACAATTCTCTTTAGTTATTCTTCAAGGCCTGAAAGGACAAAATCTTGATGCATTTTTAGACCTCGCACAACTTGGATGTCTTTTAAGTCCCTCCATTAGGCTCCATTATACTTTAATAGCTAATTTACTTAATAAATACATGGAGAGGATGAAACGAAAGCAGGCAAGAAAATAAGGAAATGCTACTGTCTGCTAGTTATGAAGGACTCTGCTTGTCTTTTGCGTATATCTTTGCATTTTCACTCTTGCTGGTCCTGCGCTAGTCGAATGGAAAGAAGAGGAACGGAAGAAGAGAATGTTGAGAGAAGAAAGGTGTGTTTTTTGTCCTTGCTGATGCTGCGACAACAAGTCAACAACATAATGGAGCAACTAAAAGCAAAAGTTAAACGTGAATAATGCTAAACTAGCTCAGCGAGGAAAATAATGCCACTGCTTAGTGAATAATGCAGCAAGAAGGGTAGAAAATTTTGCTGTGTGACTTTTGCAAGGACGCGAAACATGAATAAAATGAATGCGAGGATCGCACAAGTTATGATACGCTAATGAAAATTGCATGAGATTTCTGTATACTTTAAGTACTCACAATATTTTGCTTTTTTTGTAGGCTTAAAGTATCTTCTAATAAGGCAGAACGGTATTTCCAATTATAGCCAGTTGTTGAAATATAATTAGCAGTAACTGGCCACTATGTGTTATCAAATTAACATTTCACGCATTATTAGTAACTCTTAACTAGCATATTTTTTCTTTCTACTCTGTTAAACTTCAACAAGCTTGTTCGAATATCGGCGAAGCATCGTTCATTAGCAAAGTATTTTAAACATTTATTACTTCAAGTTTTTGCCAAACTTTCAACCGCACTTTTCGATTATTCATGTTACTTATCGACGGCAGCCATACGCGCGTTTTTCCTATTACCACACAACGCTGAAGATTATTAATTAACAGCAAAAAAGAGCACTTATTCATTTTACGGTGTCTTAACTGCCAATTTACGAAAATGTACAAACGCGTTAGCGAAACCAAAAGTTTCAAGTTTAACGAAAGCGAACCGTTAATTGAAATTTCACATTCATTTATTTTTTGCGCTCAGCTCATTCAAAGTTTGCTCGTGCAAAAACTTAACTACGAAAAAAGTGTTGAAACTAAATACTAGATGAAATGGCAAAACGTGTTGTGCAGTGAAAATATTTAAATAAACTGAAAGAATGAAAGTTTTTTGCCCACTTCAATGTATTTTTTGCGTTAAATTCCTGAAAACACTATGTATATCAATTCAATGTTTGTTCGTTCAAGTGTATTTTTTCCCTCCTCATCGTTCACCCCGAGCGCACATTGCAGGAACAGCGCCTGCAGCGAGTATTTAATAAAGTATAAGACTAAGGTCAAGACACTCATACCAATACAACCCCTGCCGCCCCGAGGGTTGGCGGTAGCTTGCACAAGAAGTCGACTCTCGACGTTGACGTGCAAAGTCTCCCTGCTTACTTTTTCGAAATAGCCTGAAGGGCTTTGCGAATCCCGCTCCGCGCGCTCACTTGATGCAACACATTTTCATGTTCAAATCGACCCTCGCCCCGGCCCCAACCTAAATTATACTCGATTCCTGTTGTTTCTCAACAATATTTTACTTTGTCTCGACGTGGATGATTATGGATGCCGACATAAATAACGCACGAGAAGCAAAATGTATTGGAATAAGGGGGTGCAGTTATGTAATTCGAATAAAAGTAAGGCGTGGGCCGTTCATCAAACACTTTTCTTGGAGTTTCCTTCGCCGTCGAGGAAGGCAAAGTGAAAAATGCACCCGCACTCAACTAAAACAATATTTATACATGGACTAACGACGATAGGGGTTCTCCGGGGAGATGGAGGTTAAAAGATGTCCTATGAATTTTATACATGGCCCAAAAAGGCTTACGATAAGGATAATTTCTTCAAAGAATTATGTAGACATAAGGATTGACTGTATAATCAATAAACTGTTGTGAAAATCGTAATAAAAAATTTATCCTTCAAAGGAAACGAAAACAAACGCACTTTCTGCACGAAATTTTCCCAGTTCTTTGGCATTGTTTTGCTTGTCATGGACGCGGCATAGAAATTTATGGGTTACTTGCATGGGGAAGTCGAAGACGCGGGGGTGGTATATTATTATTTGAACAAAGCTCCCAGAGGGCGCACATGGCTGTCCGGTGGGGCATGAAAAATACTCCGGCACATATAAGTAACGCATAGAAAAAGCAACCCCTGATTCTTCCTGGGCGACGCCAGACGGGAAATCCACACGCGCGCCCGCGCTTGGGAAAAAGTCGGAAAAGTTGTCGAGAAATACAATACCGTCGTTGCATACTAATAATGCAAGGAGGCGCACTTGTTTTTAAAACAAGAGGCGGCAACAGTGGCAATGGGGTCTGAGCACGAAAAAAGCAAACTCCCTCATTTTATGCGTTATTAATGTCTTCATTTCAGATGTTTATCGCGAACGATTTGTTTCCTTTCACAGTCGATGCGAACGCTGAGGCTTTCCGGCTCGTGTTTCCGGCGCATTTCGCGATAGAATAATAGGCTGGCGCCCCATGGAAATGTGGGGCCTGTTTTGTCATCAATACGTGTAGAGTGTTCGGACAACGAATAAAGAAAAAGTTTCCTTTCAGGCCAAAGAAAATGCAATGTTTGGGTTATTTTTTCGCAATATTTTGAATGAAAACTGATCGATATCTCGCCCAAGGGCACGTCCTGTATTCGCGCGGGGTGCGAGCGTGTATCAACCCCTCGTATGTATTCCCGCAGGAGAAGACCCAGACGCATTCGAAATGAGATGCGGGAAGGACGGCAGCGAGTGCAAAGCGGCCTGAAATGAATGCAGCAAAGTGCAATCGGCAAAGAAATGTAAAACTTGCGTCCTGGAATTTGACGAAAATTGAGGGTTCATCCGAAGTTTACTTGATTTTATTGCCGGGTATGAATCGCTAAGCATATCATTAAATATACTGAGAGAAACGAAAAACATGATCAAAGTAACAAAAAAAATTCGGAAGGACCAAATTTTGCAACTCCAAAAAGGAAAACTTTATGACGCAAGTGAATTATTTAATTTGATCCCCTATAAAAGTTATACTTAGTTAGTCAGACCGGAAATACATAAAATAGAGTGACTCAACAACTTTATCCACCCTTTTAGAAAATGCGCCCCCTTCGAGAAGTCTCTAAATATAAACTTTTACGATCAACTTTGCGCTGCAATCAGTTCAAACATTGAAATTTACGAGAAAATTTGCGGAAATAATTTTTCCAAAAACTATAAATTTTTCACAATTCTTCGCCGACCCCAGGAAGGGGTGGGCTAACTCGAACGCGACTAGTTGTTGATAGTTACACGGCGTACACGATCGAATCGTGAATGTCGTCGTTTAACCGAGTTTAATAACACGCACAAGTTAAGTTTAAATTGGAAAGTTGGGCCGGGGCGGCAGCACACATGCGCCTCGCAGTGTAAGTTTCCGCGCGGGAAATTGCGGTGCGCAACTCGCTTTAGGGGGCGTTAGAAAACTGCACTCGTGGGAATCCATCATAACGGTGTGTGTCCGTACTTTGACGACACACAGCATCACATCTAATAAAACCGCTGATATAATAATGTTTTCCGAAGAAACTAACTAAGAAGCGAAAGCGATTGAACTACACATGTTTGAGCTATACACCTACGGTGCTAGTTGTTGGATAGATTGCATTTTCTAACAAAGTGTTGTTAAGGAAGTGAAACACTTATTAGTTTCATAAGTATTGAAGTTACGCAACTAAAATATTATTTATTTCCAATATTTTTCTTTGCTGCTTTTAATCAGAGTTTTTCCTCTTGCCCAGCGTAAAAAGGTTATTCTAAATCGATTTGCAACTCATAAGAAATCAAATCACAACACTTTAAACTTTAAATAATTTCCAACTTTTAATAACTTCCAGCCTTGAAGGCGCATACAAGTTTCGATATAAATTTTTTAGTTAAATTTCCTTCCGCTCATCCTGTTGGCAGGCGACTGTAATTCAAACTACTTAAACTCAATCTCAGGCGTACCCTTGTGCAGCTATGAATAACTTCGATAAATCAATAAATAACTCGAGGGTGAATCAATTAGTTCTAAAAACGCCAAACGCACGTCCGTGCAGCGTGCATGCAGTACGGCTCAGAGTTTTAATTTCGCGCTCGAGTAGCTCATAACATTCGCTAATCACATGCACGTGGTGATAATGCAGCGGGCACATATATTATCACTGTGAGCCCGAGAGGGTGCGTAAGCTCGTTAGCGTTCGCCTGCGAAAGGGGTTTAAACGACTTCCGCGCCGTTAACTAATACCGAAAGTGTGACCTGCCATTACGGAATGGCTCAGACACTTCATCTCCCCATCTCGTTTTTTCATATTTACACTGCATTATGTGCAATTACTCGATGTATTTGTGTTTATTTACACTCTGTATTCGACAGTTTCATAATATGCAACGTTATGAGTTAAGTAAGCATTATATTTTTTGAAATATTCAACACCTAGTAGATATTTATTAATTTTCCAGTTGTTTTTGTTTTCGTGTTATTTCGGTGAAAGACTAGGGTGGAGTACCACGAAAAGATATTGCATTTTTTATACGGAATGCAAGAACACTGCTTATCCCCTTTTTCTTCCCTTTGGAAGCGCGCAAGAAGCACGCCCGTGCAACGATGGACACGTGACGGGGGCGCATAAAAAATGTTTTCTTGCGACGTGCGAGCCACCCGAGCCAAACGGCTTATAAATTATAAATAAACATTGCCCTCATGGGTGATTAAATGCACGTGCTAGTATATAACCCATGATAGGATACAAACTACAGTAATACCAAAATTACTAAAATTATCCTCAGTTTTCTTCATGAAAATGCTTAATTTCCCCCCATAAATTTCAGAAAAGTGTCTTCGTTTGATACTCAATCTATCACTATATTAAACAAGTTCTAAGTAATCTATTAAACAAGTTCTAAGTTTAATCGTACATTAAATTCGTCGATTCAGTACGGATATAGATCAAAATGTGTTTGGTGTGCAGGCGGCCGTCTGTTCGAATTTGAACAACATATGCGAGCGTGCATTAACAATGCGCTAATTAGATAATTGCGCATAAACTAAACATGCGCACAGCCTGAATGTTATTAATTCGAATTCGAATGGAATTACAATAGCAATGTGCGGGGTGGTATGGTGCTGCAACGCGAGAGGGAAGAGTGCTGGGAAAACTCTTTTCGGGCGAGGACGACGCAACGCGCCATTCGAACAAATGGCGCGTGCATTCATCGCGCATTCATGTGACATTAAATTCTGAGTCGATTTAACAACTTACAAACGAGATGCGTCGCATGATACACATTTTGCAATCTGTGCACGCATTGTGTTCATGTTCGTGGCGCGCTCGAGTTTAGTTCATTTGCAGATTGAATAAACGTTAAATTTGCGCGCTTTAGTTTCATGATGAAAATTGCAAATCAATGGATCATTAGGACGGGATGTAAATTAACAATACGTAATCAATATTCCAACTACTCGTAGCCGACGTGTTCTCTTCCACTAATAGCGCTCTAGTGAATAATGTAAGGCTTGATTTGAATATTTATAACTTTTACGAAATTATGATAGAACGTTTTTACCACTCATTTTGCTTTAATACTTAAGGAAATTAGAGATTATTGATGGAAGCCTTTTGCATAATTAGCAACATTAGCACATGACCTCATTATGGATGGCGTACACGCCGTGGCGGCGGCGGAGTAACAAAAAACAAACTCGCAAGTAAAGCTGTGGGAGTAGAACAATGACAGCGGGCGGCAAGTTGTTGCTGATGCGCAAGTTGTTCGCCAAGTTAGAAATTATGCACGGGGTATCAATAACGCATTAATACGACATTAATTGCGAAGAAATTTGATGACATTAATTTCGAATTATCCACTTTACGTGCGCGACATGCCGCGCTCAACTCGTTGTTTTTGTGCGAGGCGCATCAGCGCTAGTTGTGCGTTTGATCATCGTGATCGTGCATGAAGATGTGAATAATCAATCAGTTTCACATCAAATTTTCTTCATGTTTATGATGTAATTGTGTAAATTTCACGATGCATTTGCTTCCGTATTAACCAAGTTAGTTTTTCAAACTTGAGATTTCCCCACTGTGGTTTCACAGATTTTTAAAAACTTGATAAAAAGCGTTTTTCTCTTTCGTAGAAAAACGAAAGAGATCTTACCTTATTAAAATCGAAGAGAAATTATCCCTGGACTTCTGAATTGGTATTCCTCGTGTTCCGCACTCGTATAAATGGCCCTACTTCACATCATCCTTCCTGGAACAAAAATATTACTAGTTAGATTTGTACACTTTCAGTTATCATCATCAAATATTTTATTTTCTATTCGCCCAATTATTTTTTATGTTTTTTCGAAACTTTTGTGCGAAGACAAAACAAGTATTTTGAATTTACGAGCTGAGACTTATTATTTTTATTATCACTAATAAATTATTCCTCATAAAGCTTTATTCCTCTTCTTCTCCTCCAGTCGCATTCTTTCTTCGCACTAAATATATATTATTAACATCTCTTCTATTCTACGCATTTTGATGATATATAGTGATAGTATATCTATGTAGATCGATTGATAAATGGGCGCATTTATGAAGTAGAAAACTCTATTGAGTAATCACTCTCTCGCCTACGCTCTATCTCTCTACACTGTAGTGCGGCGAGAGAATATTGGAACAAAAGCTGCGAAAAGATAGTTAAAGTTTTTTGCGGGCTGCGCAATAAACGAGGAGCACGAAAAAAGCACCGACGCATACATAAAAAGCTCGCGCTCGAATGACGCGCCGAAAAAATAATAATGCGAGACGATGAAGAAAATTATACGCCAATTGACTGGCCATCAATATGAGCGCCCGCATTGAATTCTAAGTTGCACGAAAATATTACGTTCGATAAATACTGCGAGAATAGAAAAACTCGAGTGAAAAAGACGCACAAGTTCATAAAAAGTCTATAAAATTAATCTAAAAAAGTCTATAATGAAATTAATCGCATGTGAAAATATGAAGAAAAAAAGACGGCTAACTTTATACATAATTTTAATCATTACTTTTGTGCAACTACATACTCGCAAAAAGTAATAGTTTTAACTGAAAGATTATTATTTCCAGTCTGAATAGATCCACTTATTATCCTACCCCTTTCTTATGATAACGTAAGCCAATATGAAATTTGTTTGCACGTCACTCGAGTATTACAGGCACAAAGAGTGACTTTATTTATTATTTAACAAAGGCGTTGAAAACGCATGAAAAACCGAAAAATGTTTACCGCATTTGTACTCCCAACCGGCAGTGCCGCGTAATAATAATAATCGTAATCGTACAATCCATGCTATCGTACAATCCCGAAGCAAAATTACAGCTGTAGATAATAATACACGTAGTTATCGTAACAATCAAAACGTAACAACATATAACAACGCCAGCTGAACGAACAACTTTTATTTTATCAGATACCCACAAAGAGACTTCATATTTTTCTTTACTGTTTTATATTGCGCTGCGAGGAGAAAGGACTCCAACTCGTCCTCGTTTGTTGTTAATAAATATGTCTCGTAGTTGAATGAGATGTTAATGTCACGAATTTTTGTTACTTTTTTCTATTTCATATGCAAAAAATATTTATATCATGCTGACAGAACATTTGAGAGACTTTCTAATTAAATAAAATGTTACCAACGAATTTTATTTTATTTTTTGTGCGTAGAAATTGTGCGCTATATTTCATTCATTTAGATGCATGTTTCATAACGTATCAAAGGAAAAATAATTGAGCCTGATTCCAATTAGCCATGAATTATCTAAATATTTGAATTCAAATCACGCACGTTATTTACTAAATGTACTTCATTTATTTCCTTTCATCGCATTTCTGCACAAGATTCACTCAATCCAAACACATAAATATATTTGTGTTTTATACGTACACACACTTAGGGGGTGGTGTGTATATTTATTAATAGGAGTGAAGCAAAGTCAAGTCAAGAGCAGTGCGCGAAAATATTCGAAAAATAATATTTGAACTGTAGATTTTCGCGTACGATGCGTGCGTATATTGAGTTGATTCGTTCGGCATATGAGCAATGTTTGCGAGTGGCGTCGGCGGTGGCGGTGGCGGCGCGAATGTCAAGAATATTAGCCGGATGAAAAGGGGCTTTTCTTCGTTTCTTCGCGCGCGAGCAAAAGGTTAAAGCGGAAAGCTAATATATAGATGAAAAAGATGAAATTCGAGACGCTTTGTCTGTTTGCGTGCGTGTGCGCTTTAAGTATGTGGGTAAACAGCGTTCGAGGAGGGAAAATTCGAGACTAATATGTGCACGAGTGGAGTGTGTGGGTGTGTGGAAAATAAAATGTGCACGGAGAGATATTGGGAAAGATGAGAAACTAAGGGAATAGGAGCGGAAGTGACTGGCAGCGCCGAGTTGGGGGTTGCGAGCTCAAGACGCTCGGCACAAGTGGATGAGAGCGCGCACGACGCGTTCGGAATTCTGATGCGGCGACGGCGGCGGCGGCAGAGGCAGCGACGGGAGTGTTATGGATGACGATGCTGGCGGCGCGGCAGTAACGCCGATGCGAAGAAAGCGATACTCGCACGTCAGAAACTATATCTGGAGAAATATACGCATTTTTTATAGTCGCCTACGTGTATTCCGCCTGTTTTTCCTTCTTTCTTATGCGCATTCTTTATCTCGTGTTTTCCTTCCGAAAAAATTTGTATTCTTCGCCATTATTGTTGTTACATTTGTCTAATCAAAGCGTAAAAGATAGACTTTTTATTACACTGTAAAAACTAATTTAGTTTTTTCAGAGCTACTAAATCAAACTTTTTTTCTCAGCAACAACTTTTTGCCTGGCAAAAAAGTTTGCTGAGTAAAAATATTTTATATAAGGTAATCACAATTTCTACTCCACTATCTACAGTGTCTAAGTTAATATTTCGATGATCTTTAAATATTAAAAGAAGCACTACTTCTTCATTCAACGCATAAAGTTTTACGCATTATTAAGTGTAATTATATGGTCGGAGAACTATTAATTGGTTGGAACTCAACCTTAAAGTTTAATCTTATTGTGTAGTTAACAAAGTAGGGAAACTGCTTTGGCATAATTTGCGGTCAGTTTCGAACAATTTCCCCCCAAAATGCACTACTGCGTATGCCAAAGTTCACTTCATTCGGAAGACAATAAGAGAGTTTACATTTTTGCTTCTTTTTACGACAACTTCTAAACTTGTCTTGCGTATTTTGATTTGAATACGGTAATCATAAATTCAATATCTATTCGAACTAATACCAAAGTGCACTTGACAGTTATTTGATATAATGGCCGAAAATGAGCGACTTGTCCAGCATTGATAACATTCCTCGATGAGCTTCTGTTACAAATTGGATCTACGCGTAAATTTCAACTACCCGAGAATAACTGTCGAACGAGTTGGGGAGTGTTCGTTACCAATTCAAATATGCTTAATGCACTAGTATAATAATATCTCACTTTAGCTCGTCCTGATTCCAGAGCACTCTCTTCCTTTATCCATTTCATTTTCTATTTCTCATCCTGATAATTCTCTCTCGCTTGCTTTTGTATACATAAGTATAAATATACGAAATGGAAGTGGATGTATTAGTATCATGAAAGGATGGAGGATGAAGAGGTTGTCGAGGACGGGAAAGGATCCGGGTCCTTTCGCAGCGCGCAGGACTACGACGACGTCGGTTTTGGTTACTTGAGCAAGCACTGATATTTTACATGTTAAAGGCGACAACTACCGACACATTTGTTGGGAACGATCAAGACACGGTCGGTCGTCTTAATGTATAAAGGACAACAGACGCTGAAATATTGAGGATCCGGATAAGGATGTATCATGATGCCAAAATTACTTTTCATCCTTATTGTGCAAATTGCCCGTACGCAATAAGGGTTTAGGTGTTAAAGTAGTGTTTGTTCTTGATCCTGAGAATTTGTTATCCAAATTTTCCCGTTCAACCAACCAGTGATATTTTTACGCAAATACTTGGCAAAGAAATAGTTCGTATTGAACTGTTAGGCAATTTTCTATGCGAAAAACACGTCTACCGAATAAAATATTGTATTACAAAGTATTCAACTTTAACCCGTAAAAGTGCAAAAGTGTAAAGTGTGAAGTCTTGTACTGCCGATAGCAGTCGTGTTGCGGAGCAAATGCGAGGACCTCCAAACGCTACTGGGAAACCTTTAAACCCTTGAACAAACCTTTTTCAAACGCGTATTTCTGACATTTACCACTTTTTTTAGTCCTCAGGGATTCAAGCTATTAATAATGTCTATTGCAATAAATTAATTTTAAGTAATTTTTAGGTAATTGCTTCATTTAAAAATTTTGTACATATTTTATTACGGAAATTAAAAAAATATGAAGGGGAAAATTTTCTACGCAGTTTGTAAACAAATGCCTGGTCTTAAAGGAACACACTCATTGAGCTAATTATCAACTCCATTAAAAATGATAAATTAAATTAGACGGACGCCATGGCATTACGCGAAGGGATGGTAATTATTATTTTTTCACTGTTCACTTGTTTTGCTTCTTAATTTCTTCTTGCGAACGCCCATCATTGCGCATACTGCATGCGAACAAAGAAAGAGTGGCAGAAAGCAGAAGTGCTTGAAAATGCGCTCTTGTTCGCCTCTTCATTAAACAAATGTCTCTCAAACGCGTGCGCCAAAGTTAAATGTGTTGCTGTTGCTTGCTGTAATTCGCATTAGGACATGAGAACATTATTTTTCTTAATGAGGATTGCCGTAATGAGTGTTGTAGGTACAAAACTCATTATTAGTGTTTATAATCATCCGTTACAAAAGATTAATTATTCAACTGTAATTCTGTTTTTTCTTAAAAACCATTGCAAAAATATTCTACGCAGGAACAATATATTTGATTTTTAAAGCAAGTCTATCACTTTTTCTGCAATTCTATACAGAGTGAAGCATTTTCAACTTTCAAACTTTACATTACTTGCTCTGCTTGCTCTTCTACTTCCTAAGCGCGTGTGAAACTTGCACAGCGAATACGCGAGCAATCGCGCAACGAATCCAATTATCTTTTACGTTTAATATACACACGTTCAAGTTTACAAATGCGCAGCACGGTGTGCTAGATCTTTAGCTTGCCGCCCCCGTGAAATGTTTGCGTAGAGAGCAAGTGAAAGAGCTGCGAAATGGAACCGAGAAGCATTTTACTATTTCACATTAAATTAAATATTTAATATTTCTGTGTAACGGCTATAAGTTATCTTATACCTACTCACGTCTTGAAAATCTAACTCGTCCTTTATCAATAGAATTCTCAAATAAAGCTCTCATAACTTTGCCAAACATTATTCAAATTTAATTTCAAATCTGATGCTTTATATATTGCCAGTGCGCATTTACATCCAAGAGTTGTTTTTCTGGTACACCCTATTTTTCTGTTAATAGTTTGTGTATAAGCACTCTACGCGCGCGCAAATGCTTTTGAATATTTTATTCTGTGGCTTGCTCGCGTGCGCTGATGAAAAAACTTTTAATTTATTACTCGTAACTCGTCGCTCGC
The DNA here is from genome assembly GCA_963978815.1 of Aleochara curtula. Taxonomy (NCBI): domain Eukaryota; kingdom Metazoa; phylum Arthropoda; class Insecta; order Coleoptera; family Staphylinidae; genus Aleochara; species Aleochara curtula. Next base: position 2,769,014 of record OZ022219.1, read on the forward strand.
TACATGTATGCTAATGCTAAGTTTGGACTTTTTTCTACAGCATAATTTTATGTTTATAAATTTGTAGCTATGAACGAGTGCGCGCAACTTTGCTCTCAATGGATTTGAGTTAATATGTGTGGGGGGTGCACTCACCGGTGTTGATTATGAACGTTTTCCATGTGTGCAAGCGCAATGTAAATGAAAATGATACAAACTATTTCTTTACGCGTATTAACTCATAAGTTATGTTGATTTATTCGATGAGTCTAAGCTTATTATCTTTTAATTCATCATCCACATATTTTAAATATTTTTATTATAATCAATTAAAATCTTCCATGTGCTTTACTTCTGTGATTATTAATAGCTCAGTTTGTAATATAATTCAAAAATTGTCAACATAATCTTTGAGTGCATTTACCCCCAGTGCGTTCTCTGTCTAGCTCAGCATGTGATTAAACAAATGACACAAATTTGCATATAAAGTATGAGCACATGGCTCAATTCCCTTATGAATTAGAAGTGGACAATGGAGTCGCGTGCGCGAAGACGTCGAATGTGCGATGAGACAAATGCTGGTAAAGCGCGAGTGTCCTAAATAAATATTTTACAAAAAGCTCGGCGCGCAGGCGAGTAATAATGTTTTCATGGAAACAAATTGCAGCGGAATGCACGAGGACTACGTAATAACCGTAATCATAATTCTAACTCTAAATAATAACCTTCGAGTGAGTGCGTGCACATCCTTCGAGTCAAATGGCGCTCCTTCGCGTGGCGAGAAAGAAAAGAAAGTGATGCGCGAACGAAGCCAGCGAAAATGCATCAATAATAGAAAATGCACCGGCAGATAAGGCTTAAGAAATGCTCAAGCCGCAATTCTGCGGAAGAAGAGCATTTGGCGAAGAGCCGCGTAAAGTACGAGAGCTGGAAACTTAGTCTTGAGAAATAATTTATGAAGCACTCGTAAACGACTTAAGCATTCGAATAAGTTGCAAATTAATTTTTCAGTCTATGATTAACACGTAAAATATTTAAGCAACTGAGTAGTGGCTCAATAATTTAAAACCGCAGAGGTGTAAATTATGGATATATGCAAAGTTGAAATTGATTTGGATTTTGTGTACCTTACGAACAATTTGGAACAATTTAGAGCATGCATATTGAAATTGTCGTCACCGCTGCCGCCGCCGCCGCCCGGTCTTTACATGCCTACGGGCTTGACACCCCCGTGGCGTATGTGTCCACTATACGTACGCATCTGCAAACTGCAAATTGCATTGAATAATTACACAGTCTACTGCACTAACATAGCACACGCGTCGATGTCTGGTACATCCCTGTGTCTATTGTGTAGGTATGAACCATCCAACATCGATTTACCCTTTGTCCAATTAAAATTATTTAATTTGAATGCATAATAATCACTGAATCTATCAACTATTTGCGCTCCAAAGGGTAAAAAATGATTTATATAAAAACCAAGCCAATATTATATATAATTACGCACTCGAAACGAGCATTCTTCATAAATTCGCTGAGCATTCTTCACGAATTCCTCGCCGGTGCGAAGAGTTGATCTCGGTCGAGAAAATTATGTACTGCGAACGCGCGCGACTGTGTTTTATTTATAGGTTTCAACTTCTTGTTCGTCTGCATCGAGACTGAATGCTTTCTTGCCTATCATTTATTTCGTTTCTTTACACCCAAGTGTTTTATGCATTGTATTTACGATTTGACTTGATAATTTAGATTAATCTCTTTCGCCTTCGAAATATGTGGAAAAAATGAAATAGGAGACGATTACGTTTATGGCGAACTACAAGCAGTAGGCAGGTATCTTCTTACAATGTGTACTTAGCCTGCCATTAATATTGTACACCGATAAATCTCAAAGAGCTGAATGCTGCATAAAATGTTTACGCCTTAGGATTATATTGCACTTACTGTTTCTGAGAGCGCGCTGAGAATTGGTTTAAATAAGATTTTCAATGTAGGTACTCACCTGTAACAAAAAGAAAACTTGATTAATATTTACAGAAATATTACATCATATATAATGTTATAGTATTAAATAACATTCAACTGTAAAACGATTCATAGAAAGTCAATTTGTCTGCTAAATTAATAATTAAATTACTCAGTCAATAGGCAGACCTGCCCATATGATACCTCGACTGTATTCAGACAGAGTTCATATTTAAATATCCAAAGAAAGCATATAAAAGTTCCACGAAGTGCCATCATCAACGTTGTTACGTGTGTGGCCATCGGATTTAAGCGTTTTCCTATTTTTGATAGATTAAAACAAGCATGCGTACGGCTGTGTGCTTCCACTTACAGCATTCTTGATTTCTTGCCCAGCTAATAATTCATGGCAGCACGCCAGTATGTTATTACCTTTGACATCTTAAAGACGACGCCTGTACTTTCTTTTTATTCCCAAACGGTTTCATTCTTCTCTTGCGCATTTGATGGCCAAGAGCACATCTCTAATAGCAAGAGTTCGAGGGCAACACATCATGAGTTTATAAATAAATATGCACGATGTACGACGCGTAAAAGATTTCGAGGTAACGAACAAGGGCTCGTTCGAGTTACATGTGCAAAGCGAATTTATAAGATTGATGACTTTTTAAACGCCTTTTAACTCGTGCTCGTACCCTTTTTAATATTTCATAGCAACTGATGCCCAAACTCAAATACACGTAACCACAATAAATGTAAAAATAGGTGCTCCACTCATGTTGAAATAAAAAATACGTGCCTACAATAAAAACAACTTAACCCTCTTTTTATTCGTAGCTCCGAGGTTTAATCAATTACGCCTATTCTTTATAATTATCAAAAAATGTGCGTGTAAAACTAGACGTAATGTGAGTGCACAGCACAGTGTCTGAGCGAAAAAGTTGGGTTATTGTTATACACCATATACCTACTTACAGCCTGCTTTTATACAAGCTATTAATAAAGCCCAAGTCAGACTGATATTAATTATGAATCAGTATTATTATACAAGCAATTCACGGTGATGTCGAGAACCTCAAAGGGCTATTACGGAACGCACGATTAAAGGCTGTATCAACGTTGCTCTTCCCGCATATACCCAAGCGAATAAATACTTAAATCTAGGAAAAACTTACGTTTTAGCAGATGCAGAAATACACTATCCTATAATCCAATATTGGCTTTATCGTTGACTGTTATTTAATATGCACTACCGATTGTAATTGAACTAATTATCACTAAAAATACCGAGACTACGGCCCGACCACGTTTTAGGTTATTGTAAAACTGAACAAATTTTTGCACAAATCGAACATGTTCTAAACAGGTGACTTTGTGACGCAGTGCCTGACGTAGCATTCTGCGCACAGCAAGATTAAAAAAATTTTGTAAACAAACCCAAATGACTATATGCGTGCACGTGGCTCAGTGCTCTTTGTACATTCGAGTGGTATACCGGAAATTACGTCTCGTAATATGCTATATTATTTAGCGCAACTGTATAATTTTTAAATGCATTTATAGAATAAGATTTATATGCACAGTTTAACCATATGCATATAACTCATATAAATTCTAAACGTGTAGTACAGTTAACATCATTTGTCTGCAAAGTGTTTGCTCGCACATATATTTTATTTTTAATAGAAGCCTCGTTATAACTACAAGAAGCAATAAAACGCCGGTAGTTAAAGTATTCGAAATTCCAATAGAACGTAACGTATCGCTCGAATATGCGTTTTAACTGGATGATAAATAAATTAAATTTAATAAGTTTTTATTTCCAGCGAGGTACGTTCGTCCAGGAACTTTTACTAGTCAACTAACTTCTCATAACTTATTCAATTAAATTCAACTCTTTCGAATTCGAGACGACCGCAAACGGTAAAATTTATTTCTGCTTTAAATAAATTTAATTAAATTAATTATTAATGTTGTAATAATTTACCGCTCATGATGTTATTGCATTAAATAATGTGCAATAAAATTTCACAATGCACGCGAAGCAACTGAATGTAATTCGATTTAATAAATAAATTTATTACTCGTAATAAAAAGCGTTGTTTATTTATGTTTTTCCGAATTTATTTCCTTGTTGTATGAAATAAAATATAATGAGTATATTTTCCATCTTGTAATAAAATTAATAACTCTTCTCGGTTTGGTTGTCGCGATTCAATCATGCTCATGATAACTTCGTTATGCTAATTTATATTATTTACAGATTAATTACATTGTTTTTATTATGCATTGAAATTCGAAAAATGTTATCAGCAATCGCATTAAAATTCAATGTCATCATCATTTTCAAGATAGGTAAATTTGAAAGATTGATTTCCTGCATAGAATTCGAAAACTCTTTCGAGCCGGGCGAGATTCGTCGAGATTGAAATCTAAACATTAATTTTTATTAATCGGTTGCGGCATTGACGCAATGAGCCTTAATGGATTGCTGGCGCGCTTTATCAACCCGCATGCATCAAATGCATCGAATTGCATTTCGTTCGAATGGCTCATCGGAATGGGCGACAGTCATCCAGCGAGACAACTCTTAAGTTTCGTGTAGCGCAAGCCATTTGATGGCATCCGACAATACATGGCGAGAATGTTCATTAAGTGCACTGAGAGTGCATATATCTTTTTAGATAATTTCACGTCAATTACCTCATCCAAGTGTCATCCACCACGACTGGATTTAAACGCATCGAGAGAGCGAGTTACAGCCGGAGAGAGTAATTATCATTAGTTGCGAATGCAACGAAATTGATTGAGTGATTGTAGTTATAGCAGCATATTGTATATTCGCTTCGAGTTCGTTATGAGTTGCACTTGCGGCATTCAGCAATAGTTTGTACTGATTGCGGTTTGGTGGCAAAGCACACGTCGTTCGCGCTCTTGCTCTCCTCGCACAACATGCACTTGGTATAAATCTCTGAATGCAATGCCTCTTTGTTCGGCATGTGTGCATTTCGTGGAGCGCCGATTTATGCATTGTGAATGCACGGGCATGCTGAATATGCTCATATTCTTCACTCTCACTCCTCTCGGAGACGAAATTGTACGCTTAACTCATTAGTAAATGTGTACATTTGCCCTATGAATTTGTTACATGTTCTCGCGCACCGTATTTTCAACTGAATCCAATCACTCTATCGAGTTTCAATTCGCTACAAATATTAATTACCTCACAAGTAAAATATTATGAAAATAGCAAGTGTTGTTCAAAATATTCAAAGAAACCGACCACTAAAAGCGACCACAAAGTGTTCTCTATTCTCTCGCCGTCGAAGCAAAGAAGAGCCGCCAGTCACACCCACAGAAAACGCATAATCATTATCTAACAAACGTAACAATTGACACATGCATTCTGCACTTGGTCAATTTATTTCAGTAAAGCGAGACTTCAAAGCGCGCCACTAAAGTGGAGTCACAATGACAAAGTATTAAATAATATGCTACTAACTAATAGTGCCTTCTTTCATTTGCGTGAAAAGTGCTATTAATTCTTTACCATTGCTCCTCTTTTTTCCAATATCTCCAATTCTAAAATGTCAAAGTATCATTATATTCTATATTCGGAATTGTGAAGCAAACCGCAACATAAAACGTAGACAAGAAACGAAATTTATTTGCCATTTGTAATATTGCATTGTGCTGCGGTGCTTGGTCGCCTTTTAATTATTTTTATTCCCTATTTGGCGTAAAACGCAATGTGTATTTTCGGTGGCGCTTTGCTAGCAGCAATTGAAAACGCGCTTTTGTGTATTCGGTACGCTTTTGTTCCATTCGCTCTCTTGTTCAACGTGCCTGACAACTAATAAAAGAATTTTACGTGTGAAGTAATTTGGGGTTTCATCGTTGCGAACGTTTTTATTTTTCAATTATGTTTCTAACAACTTCGCACGTTTCATTTTCACAATTGACTGAACTTGTAGCATTATTACAACTAAATGATTTTTTCAATTCCATTCGTGTTTTTCCGCGCTAAAGATAAATATACTCGTTGGAAAATGATGTGCCATTCCTGCATTGTTATTTTGATTATCATATCACCGCATAGATTGCATTAGAGTGAAAATGGAATTTATTTACGAAATGAAATTTAATTGTAAAGTTTATGCATACTTAATTAAGCGTGCGCTTGACGCGATGCCATCGTCAAAAGTTAGACGAGTTTTCCGGCACATTGCAGCCGGAGTAATGAGGTGCAGATATGTAAATTACATATTATATTATTAGATATATTAGTACAGTGAGTGCACGAGCCAGCGAATGCTTGTATCATCGTCGTCGCGCGCGCCCTTCCTATTATTCTATTCAATTCAATTGAATTCCCCGTAGCGGCCCACACAGTGCACTGGCACTGTCTTCTCTCCGCATAACCCAAATATGAATTAACGTGAATATCTCGCGTTCACGACGCATGGTTATGTGTTGCTATTCATAGTTGAGTTGCTTGCTTGCTTGCTTGCTTACTGGTTGGCTTTGCTCAACGTGCGAATAGAGTTTGCATTTCGGCTTGAGTTAGGTTAGCGTCGATGAATGTCTATGTCAAATCATCGAGTTGCTCGCTTGCTTGCTTGCTGGAATGACTTTGCATTGTCCGTCGTCGTGCATGCAGAGTGCTTTCAATGCTCCTTACTTTACTGCAGTTTGCTCCAAACAACTTGATTTTCATGTCGATTACTATCGCGCACCAGCAAGGAGTGCGAGAATAATATTAAAGTAATAGCCGTGTATTGTCTTAAGATTCGTATTAATTAAACGTATACTAAATATAATATTTTCTTTCCACAATGATCACGTACTTGCAAATTGATATTTCCGGGTAGAGAATTACCTGCGCTTTTATACTTTAATTCGGGCAAAGTGTTCGCGACTGTAAAAGAAGTATTTCGGTTGAATTTATCCCCGAATAACACTTTGTATTAACACAGTTAAATTGCTTTAGTTTTCCTATTAGAGCAAGCCGGAGGAAGAACAAAGCGAACAGGAGTCGAATGCGCATGCAAGGCAAACTGGGATGAAAATTGTGCCAGGCGGACGAAGGACGCAGAGAATAATCGCATTATGCATTTGACATTTTGCATAATGCGAAATATTAGCCCGGAATGCATATACGCGAGTTTCGTATATCGGCGTATAAGTGAAACACTGAATTACACGCACATTTAAAATGCGCCATTATTCGCTTCTATGATCATAATATGCTGCAGTACATCGCGCGCCGCACGCGCAAAACCGCCAGCTATTCAGAATTCTATTTTATTCTAACCGCAACAGCGGCGGGAGCGGCGGCGGCCAATCTGCTTTACGCACACACGATGTGTGCTGTGCGCCTCTTTGAACGCATAAATCACGCGGCCGCTGGATTCGAAATCAATTTATCTCTGGGCGCTATAATTTGCGCAACTTGCTGTGCCGCTTTTGTTCAACTACACGATAATTTAAGGATTTGGCTATTTTATATCGATATTCAATGATATTTTTCAAGACAGAACGACGCAAGGGCGGAAGCGGAAGTACGCTGATATTTGCATTTCACTCTCACTTGTTATTTCCTCGTTTTCTCGGTTCATTCTATTTGCCACTTGGCCGAATGTGGCAAAGGCGTTCGCGTAAAAGAGGCGAAAAAGTTTGCGAACCTTTCACCTTCCTTGCCACTTTTTCATGACTTCCTCCTCCTTCTCCTGCTTTTGCGCCACCACAGAAGAAGGTGGCGGTGCTCGAAGGTGGCAACACCACCCGAAGAGTGTTTCAAAAAGCCATTTCCTGTTCGCTCCTTTAAAGCGTTTCCATTTCCTGTCCTCGATACGCCTCGGCAGGAACCGCAAGGAGGTGGTGTTCGCGCCGATTTTGCGCCTCGACATAAATAAATGACATTCAATACAAAATGCTTTTGGATCGTACGACAATTCCCGCAATATCTGCCGATGATATTTGAAAAATCCAAGGAAATAAAAATTTAATAAAATTATATGGAGACAAATTATTTCCATAAAACTATTTACTTCAATAAATTGACCAGTTCTACTACTTGACAGCAGGTGTGCCCTGACTATTGTTCCCGGAAGAACTTCCTTTTCTTTGCGGCTGTCTCGAGAGAATAAAATGCTGGAAGCAAACCGGAAAAAAAGCAGACGACCGAAAATGAAATAATGAAAGGTAATTACATTATGCCTAGTTTTCTTGTTCGCGTTCTTCTTTTCGTTTCGTTTTTATGTTAGCGCTTCTTTTATTCTCGGTGAGCGCGCGCGCGAAAGACACGTGCGCAACTTCAACGTGCGTTTCATTGAAAGCGCCGACCCGAATTGAGTTTTCTCTCAGCGGAAAACTCCACACACAAGCATATACCTTCAGCCAGTCCGTAAACGTAACTGTTTTCAGTTTAAGCAAGCACATGGACGAACGGACGACATCAACAACAACAACCGCCAACAGAGGCGGCGACGGCGGTGGCAGCGACGCACGAACGTAACAGGAAGATGCGGCTAAATTCGTTTTGTTTTCGCTTCACTTTTATCTGCGCAAAACTGTTGTGAAAGTTGCTTTTCACGAACATACATGCTGTATGTGCTTTTGGGAAGGAGAAAAAAACTTTCGGTGGGGTATTAAACGCTCCGAGGAAACTTTAACAAAGCATGAAAATAAAAGAAACGTCGTTCAGCGAACTAACTTATGAGAGATAAATTACACATTTCTGCTGTTCAATATTGTGCCTCTTGCTTATTCCGTCTCAAGTGTTTCTCTTTATCCTTCGACGAGTGTTTGCAAGGAGTGGATTTTCATGCAAAATATTTTTACTTATTCCTTCACGAGAAGGTAGTTGTTATAAAGCGTGGAAAAAGTTTTCATAAATGGAAAAACTTTTAGTTGAAGAAAGCACCCACCTAATTTATAAGAAAATACAAGAGCCCACCCAAAAAAAAATTTCCTTGAAAGTAGCAATTGCTTTTATAAATAATTTCTCATGAGAATTATTGAACACTTCCAAGTATGGGAAGTTTTGATGAATTATAATTCGCGACTTGCATGAATAATACGCTGTATGATATGATAGTAGGAATAACAAATCGGTGAGATATTAACACATTAACTTTGCCAAATTTACGGATACCCCAAAATATTCAAATATTCCGGGAAGGGATGCTAAACCGTTTGGCGAGTGCCTGCTGGCATCGCTCTTCCTTATTTCATATTCTTTCAACATGCGGCGCGTGTGTTTTGCAAAGTCACGACCGGCCGTGGCGGCGGTGCGAAACTGCGAAAGGTCCGTCCCCGAACGGGTTGAATGTTTTTCTATGCATGCGCGATGGCGCAAGCGGCAGAAACCTCGAGGCTTTCTAGCACACATTCACAGCATAAACGTAAGTAACTGCTCGACGTGGTGTGAAGTGTTTGTTGTTGGAAAACAAGGCAACATCCTGGCGCGCCCCCGGAGCAGATATGTTGTATTCCCTTTGGAATATATTTCGCGTTCGCATATCGAATCTAATTCAGCGCACATGCCGTGGAGCAGAGGACCTCCGCCACTCAGCACACAATTTCTAATTCTTATCGGATGAAAGCGTCCGCACGCCGCCGGAAAACAAAGATTTTTCCAAAGGCGAACTACCCACCCACGACCCAAACTGGGTCAACATATTCTCTGCGCCGCGCTTTATTTAAACTTCACAGCAGATAGGACAACACTTGGCTCGCTCAAAGTTTATTGAATTCGGATCGTTTCGTACTGTTTTGCCAAGACTATTTGTTCAAAATTTACACATTTTTATTCTCCGCCCGCAGAGACACAAAATAAAATAAATTCGTTTAGTTTAATCTTGAAAATCGAAAGGTTATTTGACCTCTGATTTCTTCGACCTCAAGCCCAACATTTTTACCAAAAACCACCACCAAATTTAAAGAGAATAAAAAAGCAGCTTTAATCAATAAACTCACCATGAATCCAAATAATGGTTGAAACACAATGCGTCGGAATCTGAAATAAACCAAAATAATTGAATTAATTAAAGTTGTACAAATTGGAAAAATTAATTCATAAGACTCGTATTGATTTTCGCGGTTTTGCACTCGTGCACAAATTATTCATAATGGAATTTATTTTACTCAATCAGTTTCAATTGATTATTATTCTATTATTATTTTGACAAATTATTTATGCGCGCTTCGTTGCTTGAAACAAAAATGAACAATTCCGGCATGGAATAGTAAAATTTGCTAAACAAATTGTTTATTAAATTAGTTCAATAACATTTATTTCAAATTACTTTTGCGCCTGATTGAATGATGAATAATGAATTTTCCTCGTAGCGAGAAAATCGTTTCATTATAACTGTAAATTTCCAGTTCGCTTAATAGATATTTAAATTTTCATAATCCTTAATTTTTCAAAAGTGTTCATGTTAATTAATTATAACAATAGAAAATACGAAATTTATTTAAATATCTATCGATAAATTAATTAATAACCAATTCAAATATTAATGAAATTATTAATGTGGTGTCGAGTGCAGGGATAATCGAATATCGTGATAATATCACAATCGATTCGCATAATAGCAATATCGTGTATTGAGAGATACATCAGACCCCCCAAAATATTTCCTCCTTTTCAACCCCCAACGGCAGCATGCAATGTTATTGAATTTGAGTGCTCTTCCTAGGTGTACACGATAATTATATTAATACTAGATAATATTCAAATTGATATTAATAATAATGTTTGTATATAAATAATTTATTAAATTCATTAACCGCAGTACTTTATCGTGCACACACATGTTCGAAGAGATTCGAGTGGGCGGCGGAGGGCTGTTTAGACAGCATTATCAATATTTCCGATCGGTGGTGCTCCCGTTGTCCACGCTGCCCCCCTTTTGCTTTGTGTATTGTTTATGCCAGATTGCAATACATAGGACACTGCTAATGCATATGCATGCATGTGAAGTGGTGCACGCGTGAAGGCTGTCGATTGCAAGCGATTGCCATCGGCAATGGGCATTTAAATTTCTGATGGCCGGCTCGCCTCTCGCGCTTGATTAGCATTCAACATTAAATATTAAATTAGTTGCGCTTACTAGTGGTGCTGCACGCCGCATGTAGGTACCGGCGACTAAAATTAATTATGCACTCGCCGCACAAAATGACATGAAATACTTGCATCGAGATGCAGTATAGAATAATCAGCAGTTTTCAATTTAAAATTTCGCGATGCCCAACTCGCTCGAAAATATATGATTATTATAATTAGTTGTATTTCAATCTAGGACTGGTCGGTTAAATCAAAATTTGACAATTCGACACGACAATTTTATGTTTTCCCGTTTTATGGAAATTTATATGCATTTCACAAAAACTCCAGTTTTTTGCAAATTATAGCATTGCTATCATTTTTATGAAAATAATCTCATAAATACGTACGGTAAAATTCATGTAATTCAACGATAAAATGAAGGGAATAAAAATAAGCGCACATTCATTAAGCAGGGTGTGCACGCACATTATAAAAATGATATCCATCGGTGGCAATTAATCAAAAGTGTGATAATGTCCAATAAATAAGCCATAATATAAAATTGCATCATGCACTAGCCGACTGTAATATTCACATTCGCATTCCGCTCACTTTTGAGTAATTGCTCCCTTTGATAGCCGGATTAGATTGCCAATTGGCGCAATTAATTGAACCCAATTAATAATTATACATCATGATGTACATTCCTATCAAATCTCACATTAATTTCTAGCATGGCCGAAAATATGGGTTATAACTGGTATGCGCGAAACAGTTTGACCTAAATTTAGGTAAAGTCTCGAGTGTAACCACCTCACTTGCATTCATCGTCGAATAAAAGTCGGTGCAGGTTATTTATGCGCGAAATTGTTGTTTGAAAATGCGCGAAACTATGCCCCCAATATTTGCACAAGCACTGACGAGGCAAATTACATATATTTTATATGAATTTATGGATTTCCGGCTGTCAATCGCATGCATTCGCTGAGAGAGGATGTGAACACGGTGAGCATAAAATATGCTCGCATTGCGGCGCTTTCCTTCTGCTGTTTGCCGCCCCGTTTCGCTTCCGTTCGCGTATCTCTCTACCTGCCCCATATACATACGCCATGTCGGTATATGCGTAACGATCGCACATTTGTGCAAATGTAAAACGGGAGCGATCGCGCTCGAACGAGCAGCCGTCCGGGGGGACGACAGTAATCCATTCAATTTGCATTAACATAGGTGTGCGGATTGATAGGAAATGCCTTTATTTGATATGCCAATTGTTGGCGAATTGGCCAATTGTCAGCATTGTTTGCGCGGCGCATTTCGATTTTAAGTTTTGCCCCACTGTCACTGATGATAGATTTATTACAAGTCCCACCTTATGTAGGTATGCATAAACGATAACGACGTATTTCATCTGCCATCACATGTTTTAACAACAATGCTTAATGAATATTTAGCAAACATTTTTCTTAAACCTTATGTCGCATGTAATTGAAGAATACATTTTTTAAATTCCTCCCTCAGAACAAGAAGGAAGATCAACCAACTGATGAATATTTAATAAACGTAATAAATATGAAATTATTTCTTGTTCGCTTGCAATATTTTAATATTAACATTGCGCGAGGGTTGATTTCCCCCCTCAATGCTATCATAGAATATTTATATTCGCGTCACAATTCCTCCACTGCTTTTGTGCAACTTTCCCCCCTTTTGCAATTTCTTTTCCTCAAATACCGAGTGATACCATGATCACCATTTATCTTTTCATTAAACAGCCATAAATGTGAGTGTGATACCATCCTGTATGAATGCAGTGCAAACAACAAGTAGGTGGCAGTCGACTTTGTGGGTTTTCATATTGCGCATGGATTACGTTCTCAAACGGGGTGCGAAGTGCCCCTCGAAGAAATCCACGAAGCGCGTCTGTGGCACCTTGTCATCTCATTTGCGACATCAATAACTCCATACAATCATCCCCCACGCACAAATCCGCGTTGCGCAACCCTCTTACCGAGATCTTATTCTTTCGGTTTCCTCCCTGCCAATATGAATTTCTACGCGCAAGCGACCTGTATTCATGCGTACCTACATCTTATTATTGATAAATGCAACAAAACAGACCGGATGTTTATCGGAATAATGAAACAGGAATTCAATTGTACCCCACGCGCACTGTGTACTTATTGAAAAGGACGAATGCGCTGCGGCTTGCGGTTTGGCGACGCCGACGACGACTTGCATTGAAAAAAACCGGCACTCGGATTGTTTTTGTTTTCTTTGGTGAATGCGCGCACGCGGCATTAGTGGGTGGAATCCAGACAGACGAGTCTTTTATGCAATAGAAACACGAGCGACGTCGGGATGTAAAAAAGGGGCGCCACCAGAATAACACTAAAGCGCACGTGGAAGTGAAGACGAGACAAGCGACGCCGGGGATGATTTTCTAGCGAAAGAAAACACCTCGGGAATGCGCCATCCGAGGGTTGATAACGCGAAATGAAAGCGCGCAACGACTGCGTATCCAAATATTGCACAATGGTATTCAGGGGTTATTCATTTTTTAAATTTGCGAATTACATTCCAAAGGAATTCACACAATCCTTCTTATTATATTCGAATTTATGTTTCCCTTATAAGGTATGTAGCTTATCGCAAAATTTATGCGAAGGGTGAATAAATCTAAATCCGAGCATATTGAAAAAATAGGAAATCAATGAAAAATGATATCACTTGTCAAGTCCTGCTCCAGCTCTCAAAAGCAGGCGCGTCGCCGTTCGTTCTTTGCACAAAGAATCGTATAACTTGTCGACATGTCGACGCGTATTTATGTTACACGTGTTTTGCGGTAACATGTGTTTGCTCCCGTTTTTGGAAGCTTCGACAAACGTTTTCGCTCAGTGTCGCATTTCGCCGACAAGCCGCTGTCAAAGATTGCGCATTCCGACACAAGCCAGGAGGGAAAAAATCTTACAAAAATTGCCGTAGATTTAGACAAACAATTCAAAACCTGACGACAACTATAACTTATTTGTCTATCATTCTGGCGCACATGTTATGTCTCTTAGGAAATATGTTGGCGCCACATTTTGTCATCAGCAAAGTTGCAACAATAAAATAATGAGCATACCAAAGACGAAACAACTTAAACAATCAGTGTCAATACGCGTTCATAGGTACATTCGAATAAATGAAAGATTACTTCATTGTATAATTATGCAATCTGAAAAAATTCATTTTTCTCCACGTGTAAACGCATTCATGACCCTCTCAAATGATTGATTATGACAACGCACCACACCCGAGCAAGATTTCTCTTCGTTTTGTGCTCTTGTCTGCTTGTTTGTTGCTCTATTCGTTGTTACCGCAAGATAACAAGATTTCGACGCACCGCTGGAGAGAAGAAGAATTATGAACGCTTTCATTCGTTTTCCAATTATCTTAACGCGATAATTAATAAGCTACCGGTGACAATGTGTCAAATTTCGACACATGTGTTGAAGTCGTCGTAATATTAATAAGTGTTTGAGATGCTTGTCTGAGAATGTTAAAAGGAAACGACGACCCTTCAACAGGAAACTTTCGGAATTTTAACAACTTAATTTTCAAATAATTTATTCCTTGAAATTGCTATGATATTTTCCTCCACGCCTTGTATAAAATTATTATTTATAAGTAGAAGAGTTCTTGAATTCACAATTGCTTTGATAATCAGTCGTAATGTGATTCTGTCTGGACGAATTTTCCAACTTGCGATACACACGCTACCATCATTACGAATTCGTATTTGCCGAATGCATTCGGTGTGTGCGAGTGATTTAATTGATTCTAATTGATTTCCGAACGATTTGCAATTAATTCCGAACACTGAAGCTTCACTCTCAATCACGTCGATGCCGCCGTCGAAATTGCGAATGACACTAAGTGCGCTGCATGCATAAAGCATGGAGGGACGGCAAGAGCGCATTTTCGAAAAGCCTTAATTCACACCAAATTAAATCTAATTAAATAATTAATGCCCAAATTAAAATCCAATATGAGTGTTCATATTAGTGTAATAGAATTCATTTCCAATCTTCTACCAAAAAATAGAAATAATTTTATTTAACGTACTTTTATCAAAATATATGAGTATAATTTCGTTGCACGTTGAATAAA
Source organism: Aleochara curtula (assembly GCA_963978815.1). Lineage (NCBI taxonomy): Eukaryota > Metazoa > Arthropoda > Insecta > Coleoptera > Staphylinidae > Aleochara > Aleochara curtula. The sequence goes on from OZ022219.1 coordinate 2,784,168, forward strand.
ATTATTGAATATTAAATTTCCAGAGTTAAATTATACACAATTAGATTCAATATCATGTATTAAAAAATAAATCAGGAATATTTAGAAATTTGAAATTCTTTCCAAGTAAAATCTTGTCTACGTTTTGTACGTTAACCACGGATAGTATAATTAATGACGTTCCGATCAATTTTGAGTCTCAGCTTGCCAGGGCGCTTTTTTCATAATGGTTCTCGGGTATGGTTCGCCGGCTAATATGTAAATTAATAATTTATCACGTTACACATGCGGCGTCTCTTCGCCACATACACCATAATTCCTTCTCGCGCGCCTGCTGTACGGGGTGCGCGTGTAGCAATATAATGTATAAACGTGTCTGTTAAATATCACAGCACGAAAAGTGTCAAGATTAAAAATGCATTTAATTCCTTCCTCCCGCTTGCCGAGTGCTGTACACGCACGCTCCAGAGATTCACCGGCAGCCGAACAATTTATAAACAGTTTACGTGTTCGCAGCTGGAATTTATTACGAGCCGTCGTTTCTTTCACCTACCGAGTGTTGTTGTTTGTTGTTCTGACAAACTAATCAAAAGTTTCGCTCTGCTTGCACAATTCTAAAATGCAAAATGTTCTCTACGTGTTTCAGTTAATTACAAATTCTACATGCGGATACTTCATGATTACATTATTAGTTATTATTTTTCCATTTATGAAATGCGCTCTTTGTTTATTCATTATGTTTATCAATTATTGTACTATTGTTGCTATCAGCCTATAAAGTATTAGTTCGTAACGTAATTTGTCAATTGCGACATTACTTATTCTGCTGCAACACTTTATATATGCTTGTTCATGTGAATTACGAAAGAAATTCCAAATAAAGTAATTTATCATTGACACGTCAAACCGTACGTAACTCAATGCACGAAAACCAGTCGTGTCCGGAAACGTGTGGATTCTTACGAAATAAATTAGGAATTATTATAAAATTACGAGTCGATAGCAATGCAATCCAATACAAACAAGAAATGTTCAATAACCAAATGCACAAAGCAAAATTTATCACGTCAGGCATAATCGATCTGTATGCAATCTTTGACCAGAGAGCGAATTCCTTTTCCAAATGTATTTTCCACCATTTCCGCTGCATTTTACTATTACGACCATATATAAAATACATAAAAATGTGACATGCGTGCAATGATTTGAAATGCACAACGCGCCCGCTGTTGTACAAAAGACTTTTCCGGTTTACGCGCACCTGTGCAAACTTTCGGAATGAAAAATTGTCATTGTCGCATGTATTTTGCTACCTGCGCAAACAGTTCAAACGAAATGATTCATGATTGACACAAACGCGCATTGATAGACACCGATTGCATGATGTGTGTGCTGCATTCATCTTGTTTCGTTCAATATGAGACAAATTGCATCCGTTTTGCCCGTCGTATCAATACGCTATACAATAATAAAATACACAGTGCGAGGCAAGGCGAGAAAGCCTCCGCAAAGATGACGTGCAGAGGAAGTGGTTGATATTGTGGTGCGCTTATTGTAACTTATCTTTCCTCCTTGCTTTGCTTTACGTAACCGTCTCGAACATTTATACATAGAAACTTAGCGCGCATGAGGTGCATTGCACCATGAAAATAGGATGTGCTTTCAGAAAAGCGTCGTACACAATTACCTGATCATCGGAAGTTGGCATTGACGTTGCGTTAAATGCTTCTAAAGTAGGTATGTGCAAAGCAAAGGTACGAACAAGGTTGACGATTACAGCGCGGGCGTTACCATAAATGCATGAAAATATTGTCAACGGTAGGAACACAAACATGAGAATAAGCTGAATTACATTCGGCTCTACAAACGCGTCGAATCGTCACGTAATAACATTGGATTAAGTGAGATTCAATGGGTATTTTCTTGTTATCGCGTGTCGAGCATAAATTTTCATAGTATTTGAACCACGAGAATACATTGTGATAATCTGTTAATACATAATGTTTAATAGGTCATGTCACTTCGTCTCATTCCATCTGTTAATATGATATTCCTGCAGGACATTCAGCTCTTTTAACATACATTTTTTTAGAGAATGCTACCAACGCAATACAACATAAAAACAGTATGAGTAAAAAAACATAGTTATTAAAGTGTATACGATAGTAGTAAATGCATCCATGTCTAGTCGTTGTACATGCTATAACAGCAATGGCAATGGCTGTCGAGCGAGTCCTAGCCTACTTTAAGTGTTTATTTATTAAATATCCGTCTTACACGTAGGTATATTTGCTATTACGATACGGCACTAAATAGTTTATAGCGTATTTTACGTCCAAATGCCATAGCAAATAGGACGGAATTTATGCATAACGAGATGAACATGCTACTACATTTTGCTCCTGAGAACTTACTCATGTTTAGCTGCAGGTCCTTAACGATAAAATAAATTGCGAAATGCAACGAAAATTAACGTAGCCAAACAAGGTATTTCAGCAATAATGCGAATTTTAACTATGAGATATCAGTAATTAATCAAATATTTTACACAAAATTTATTAATAGCGTAGAGTCCTGTCGGTCGTATCAGGACTATATAATAGTCAATCCCAATAATGTATGAATAGTAAATAAACATTGCCAAGTTATTAGACTTATTGGATTAATTTATTGCGCTGTCGTCTAATAACATTAGAGCATTAACATTGGCAATGAACATTTGCAAGACTTACAGCATCAGCACTGTTGGTCTGCCGATAAGCGAAAGTCCAAGTTAAAGTAAACTGAAGCTGAGTGTAATGTGCGTTGAGCGCAAAATGTTAAAGTGCTGAGTAAGCGAAACGCATTCATGTGTGCTTCGAATTCATGTAATATACTTACACGCATAAAATGGAAACGTTTGCCGGATTAGTGTTGAAGTGAATAACCGCCAGAGCTTGCTACGTATTTCGGTATAATGGTGTATAATTCGTAATTAGTTGTGATGTTCGTTACCTAATTCTATTTGATTACAGCCCAACTGTTTGTGACATGATACAAAACATTCCAAGGCATTTCACTTTACGGCAAGATGTAAATTAATACCAGACATACCTACAAACATTAATATAACTATTAAATGTAAGTGATATTCATTAAAAGACTACTCAGTTGGCTACACGAATCACTAAATTTCGACAAAGTAAAAAACTTATCTCTGTGTTACTTTTCGTAGCCAGTTATGATCGTGCGTACTGACTAAGAATACTTCAACAATTACGAATACTACAAGATATATAACTTTTCACAAAAAATTGAATCAATTCCAAAGTCTGTAGTAAAATTTAATTATAGCATAAAACTTTATTAGCGTTACTTGGTGAGGCAAATTATGTAAGGCACGCTATGAAATTACAATATCGAAAAATTAAATTTCAATGGAATATAAATTTTCTGTCGATAAAAGGGTTATTATAGTCACATATAATTGGACTTTTGTTATTTAAAAATTTACGATGTCAAAATTTGAATGGTTTATATAAATTGGCGCGATTCAGAAATTGTGAACAGTACAGATTTATTAATTCTGGTATCAAGAGTACGAAATGAAGATTCTCAACGTGTTCTATCTATTTGTCATGTTTGCCATCATCGGTATTTCTGGTCGCAAAAATCATCGAAGACTTCTGTCCAAAATCAAAATGCCAGCGAGTGAAAACCTTAGATCATTTTCATTGAGCTATCAATATGCCAACCAGGCTGGAGACCTATGTGCGTGTACTCGCGAGGCTTCATATCACTGACAACAGAATTTTGACCTAATGCCTATGTAAATTTGGACCCTGAACATGAAGCAATAAATATGATATTAGCTAAACGCAGTAAGTAATTATTTCCCAAGCAAAAATGTATCAGTACGATGTGCCCAATTATTTAATAAAATCTCATTTTGATAGCTGATTAATCAATCTTATGTTATCAAAACAATCGTATAGGCAATTTTATAATTATCTCTGTTGCTGTTTGTGAAAATAGATTATGAATTGAACATGATATAATTTTTTTTGTGCTGCTATTTTGAATTGAACTCTTTTACCGAATGACAACCGATACCTTGTGGTAGCTAGCTATATGTATGTATTCTAGAGCACGTATTACAGATTTTTGTCCATGCCACTCATATGAACTCATATTTGCATGTCACCTGTAATTGAGTTTCTTAAATAAGTACTTCCTTATAGAGAAACAATGCGAATGCAACATTACTCGTTGAGAAATGTTTACATACATATCATTTAATCCATCAAACTGTCTTTAACGCGTAGATATATAAGGGGTTCGTAAGGGATTATCTTCAGTTCAGAAGTTTCAGAATCTTTTAACTATGAAAGTACTATGGGTATTATTACTATTAACCGTTGTGTGTGCGGCAATACCGAGACATGGCTATGGAGAATTTCCATTCTTCCGATCTGGAGGCGATGGTTTAGCCCCCTTTGAGGGCAAGAGCAATACGCCTGGATACAGGTTTTCATTTGGGCTCTTCGCATCAATTGCATCAATTATAACGTCGATAGTAACGTCACTCTTTTCATAATACGCTTTTGCAATACTAGGAGTATTCTCAAATATTTGGAAATAATGGTAAATTCCACATTAATTATCTAACAAATAAATATGATACGCATTGATTGAATAAATACTGTTCCTATGACAAAACATTTTAGAATTCTATCACCTGCACACGCATTCCTGGCAGCAAAAAAAATGGGTACTTTATAAAATTGTTTAGTGTACCTTGTTCGTTGTTTAACATTGTCTTCGACCAAGTTGATCTAAATTTTAAATTATCAATAAAAACTCATCAAGTATTCTATCAGCCGTCAGTCAACGGCGCTTGTTCATTGTGTAACAACTTTGAGCGTTTGAATATTTAACACAAACTTTAATTCGGGTTTGCGTTTTGCGTTTGAGCGTGCAAAAATATGCGTAGGCCATGCAGCGCACACCGCCAATTCCGGAAGTTTATGAAGACTTGATAAAAAATTCATTTAATCTTAACAACAGGAAGGATTCAGTAATTAAATTTCATGTTTTAATCTTAAAGATGGCTTGGTGGCTGTGAGGGTTATCACTTCAATTGTAACCAGAAAGCCAGTGGTTCAAGTGGCAGACACGGAGATTACTGTAGTCGAATTTTCAATAGCTATATATGCTTTCAATCATATTCAACAGCAAGAAGTTTTCAATAGCTGAGGTAGCAACTCCGCAGCCAATTCAAACAACAACTATCTTCAATCAATACCTCGAAAATGAATGTAATAGAAATTATTCATAAATATGAGTGGAATTGATGATAGATGCAATTTTCGAAATCTAAATTACATCTGGTTGTGATATCAGCGCCATCAGCAACTGGAAGTGGAGACACGTCACCTTGATTGAAAAGCAGGACAAAGTGAAACGCAACCGTCAGTGAAATTGCAAATATCCTCAGTGCTTTCTTACTGCTATCGATGGCCGCATCACCACACCATGTCAGCCCCGCTATCCTTTTCCGGATCATCATACACTCCGTCTTCGATCTCGCCCGCCGCCATCGTTTACGCCACCCTCGTTTCCATTTGGAAAATGCAAGATGCGCCAGATCACATCTTGCTTCCTTATCTCACCCATCGTTATCTGCCGTTATCTACCGTTCTCTGATCCGCTGCATTGCATTTCCCACATTCGGCTGCGGCGTTAGGGAAGCGCTCAACTTATTGGATGTTGTTGTCAATCGTGTGACGACAAGCGAACAACTTGGCTGACAACAAATCGAAATTTGCCCAAAGTTATTCTCGCAGTGAGGGGAAATTCTCAATATCATACGCACACAAAAACGCATTTAGCGCCATTGTGCAAAAAAGGGCGCTATGGTGAATTGTGCGCAATCTCGAAGAGAAATTGCTTATTTCGTTGATTAATGATGCGATAAATCGAATTAATTGATGAACTTAGCACCGACATTGTCATTGCCGCTCTTCAAAATCTTATTTTTGCAAGGATAATTGAGCAAGCAAACAGCAAGCATGCGAAAATCAGAATAAAGTGAAAGAAGGTGTAATGAGAAAATGAAATGATAATGAAAAGATGAGGGGCATAACACAAACGCGAATGAGAATTGATGAGAAGTAGGTAAAGCAAGCGCAGACAAAGTTTGCGAGTGAAAGCGAAACAAGAATATCTCATTAATTAAATGACAAACAGTAATTAATCAAAAGATGCACATGTATTGTCAAGCGTTACAAGCATGGACGCGTTGTTGATAAGCATCATAAATCATATCGTCTTTAGCGCTGAGGTTCCATTGATAAGAAATTTCTTCCATTAATATTATTTTTTCCTCATTATTATTAATTGGTACATTGACAACTGATTCTTATTATGTACGTACCTACTTTACTTTCTCAACAGATTGCATTGCATTTGTAGAAGAATCCGCATTGCAAAAAAACGTCATCTAATTAGAATGTTTTCAGTATGAAAGGATGGTAATTAATGTCATTTAAGCCTTAATTAACATGAATGAAGATTACATTTTTAGCTGGCGCTTTGCGGACTAGAGTGGATCGATGAATATGCCAAGCAATTAAAGTGAGACTTGACGCTGAGAGAAAAAAAGTTGCAGCTGCTGAGGAGAACGAAAGTTAATTACCCTCCATTCAGCGCCGGGGTTTTTCTTCGCCACGTACCTGTGCGCTTATGTTGTGTCTTCATCTTGTTGATTATCTTGATTTTATTACCGCCATCGATCGTGGCGCGCCGTTTAATTCAATAGAGGCGGACACCTGCTCGTTGGGCTCATGGATTCATATATTTTCGAATTAACGCTGTTTAATCGCTTTATTTCATTACCGTCCGTCCCGATTCATTAGGATGGGTAAAAAAAACGCACGAGATGGTTAGAAAACTGATTTATCAAAGGGGGTTAATTGATTATTTTTCAATCAAACTTAATTAAATCTACGCCGCCTAACGATCGAATGATAAATTGTGTTTCATTAAAGTGTATTGTCTAACTTTGAACCCGAAAATTGTGTTTGCATTTTCCTCATCGGGAAATTGTATGCACAGTGTGAATGCATGGGGAAATACGTGTATTTAGTTAAGCGGAATGATCGAATATCGGGATATGGAATGCATTTGGGCGCGTAATAGTTTCGCCTGAGGTGTCCATTCGAATTACGGTTAACTCTATTTAACATCATTGGACATGATGCGGCGTTAATACACAGGAAGGAGACAGGCATCTCACATGTCCTTCATGTCTTCTCCGCTGGTCGCTGTTGACGAGCAACTGTCTCGCAAGTCAACTGCGTACACACGTATTACACGCTAATGGCCAATCGTAATTGGCAAATTCGTAATGACGTGGAAACTGAACCCACAACTTACAAATTGTTACTGAAATCTATTGAGGGCCTGCCCGAGTGAATTTACCAATTGGATGAAGTCGCCCTCATGAGGGAGGGAATTGACGATGACAGTGTGATAACGCCAAATTTATTTCTAATTATAATTTGATGACCCCTCGAACAACACGCGCGAGAGAGAGAACTGACCATGGTCCAAGTAGTCCCTGAGCAATCAGCGGGACGCTTTCCCGGCGCGATTTTAATGCGATGTATATCTATGTGTTCTGCCTTCATGCAGTGCTTGCACATCTCGTTTCAAAACGATTTGTTACCGTCATCTCCATTTATCTAATGAATGACTCAATGTTTCAGGACGCGCTTTGCGACGATTGCAACCGAAATCACGGAATGAATAATTGTTCAGTTAATTCAACTAGAATGTGATCATATTTATGATGCGTTTTTGTGGCTCGCAAGTCGCGAAAACGAAGAAATAACATGGAAAACTCAATTCATTGCGGAATAGCAGCCGGAAATGTTAGATTTGCTTGCACGATTTGCAAAAAACTCCCTGCGTAGTGTAATGAGTTGTAGCAAGTGAAAATTGATTAGCACGTAATCGGCGAGGGGGCGCAAAAGAAGCACGTAGTACGTGCGGGAAGCAATTTGCAAGGAACGCAAACGCGTGCATAAAAGAGATGGCCAAACGCGAATGACCCAAAGGGAAGAAGAGAGGACGCAACGTTAAGCGGCATTAAGCAGGCTGCGACCGAGTTGAAAAGTCGAAAGGGTAAGAGAGATATAATACGATACGGGGGTGTACGCGCGTCCTGCCGTCCGAGCAGCAGGAGCATTATATAGATATTAAACTGGGGTTAATTGCTTTTTCATTCGACTGCAACTAACCGGCGATGTCGATCCGATACGAGCAATATATTATTTCATTCATTCATTCGCCCCTTTAGTTTCTATCTCTGTATTGATTCGTCGTTGGCGGCGCACTTTTTTCGCAATGTTTTTTTTCTCCTCTATTTATTTCCCAAGCAAAAATGTATCAATGCGATGTGCCCAATTATTGAATAAAATCTCATTTTGCTAGCTGATTAATCAATCTTATGTTATCAAAACAATCGTATAGGCAATTTTATAATTATCTCTGTTGCTGTTTGTGAAAATAGATTATGAATTGAACATGATATTATTTCTTTTGTGCTGCTATTTTGAATTGAACTCTTTTACCGAATGACAACCGATACCTTGTGGTAGCTATATGTATGTATTCTAGAGCACATATTACATTTTTGTCCATGCCACTCATATGAACTCATATTTGCATGTCACCTGTAATTGATTTTCTTAAATAAGTACTTCCTTATAGAGAAACAATGCGAATGCAACATTACTCGTTGAGAAATGTTTACATACATATCATTTAATCCATCAAACTGTCTTTAACGCGTAGATATATAAGGGGTTCGTAAGGGATTATCTTCAGTTCAGAAGTTTCAGAATCTTTTAACTATGAAAGTACTGTGGGTATTATTACTATTAACCGTTGTGTGTGCGGCAATACCGAGACATGGCTATGGAGAATTTCCATTCTTCCGATCTGGAGGCGATGGTTTAGCCCTCTTTGAGGGCAAGAGCCATACGCCTGGATACAGGTCATTTGGGCTCTTCGCATCAATTGCATCAATTATATCGTCGATAGTAACGTCAATCAAATCACTCTTTTCATAATACGCTGTTGCAATACTAGGAGTATTCCCGAATATTTGGAAATAATGGTAAATTCCACATTAATTATCTAAGAAATAAATATGATATACATTGATTGAATAAGTACTGTTCCTCTGACAAAACATTTTAGAATTCTATCACCTGCACACGCATTCCTGGCAGCAAAAAAAATGGGTACTTCATAAAATTTTTTAGTGTACCTTGTTCGTTGTTTAACATTGTCTTCGACCAAGTTCATCTAAATTTTAAATTATCAATAAAAACTCATCAAGTATTCTATCAGCCGGCAGTTAACGACGCTTGTTCATTGTGTAACAACTTTGAGCGTTTGAATATTTAACACAAACTTTAATTCGGGTTTGCGTTTTGCGTTTGAGCGTGCAAAAATATGCGTAGGCCATGCAGCGCACACCGCCAATTCCGGAAGTTCATGAAGACTTGATAAAAAATTCATTTAATCTTAACAACAGGAAGGATTCAGTCTTGTGCGCGCGTTCACTCATAAAGAGAGCTCAACTTGCTGAACATTTTTTTCTCATTTCCATCCGGCTGGTTTCTTCAATATACCAGCCGGATGGAGTGCAATATATTTCTCCTATTGTCAATGTTTAACATGTACTTTCTACTACGTCCTTTGTGCAATTCTTATGAAATTTATTTCATCTTTAAGTCAACCCATACTTAATTAAATTTGATGTCTTAATCTTAAAGATGGCTTGGTGGCTGTGAGGGTTATCACTTCAATGGTAACCAGAAAGCCAGTGGTTCAAGTGCCAGACCCGGAGATTACTGTAGTCGAATTTTTAATAGCTATATATGCTTTCAATCATATTTAACAGTAAGAAGTCTTCAATAGCTGAGGTATTTGCTAGTTTTCACTCTCTTTGTGGTTGGCTTGACGCCATCGAACCGTCGAGAATTTTCGTTTGGCTTTTGCTATTTACTTTCGATGATAATGCGTCTACGATCCATGTTCCATCTTGCTTTCGCGATGCAGAGACAAAAACTGAACATGGGAATATAACTAAGACTAAGGGTGGGTGGTGGCGGCTGCAGAGTCGAGATGACAAGCTGAAAGCGCGCAGAGAAACCGCCAGCGAGCAATGGAATCCTAACGAGAATTTATTGTCTTTTCCATTAACGTAGAATGCCAACCGCAACGACAGCGCAAACCGGAAAATTCACGAAAACAAAGCAACTTTTTGTTGCGCCACCAATATTATCACCGCGCGCGCAACTGATGCCTTCCGGAATTAATAAAAACCAATGGAAGAAGTTTAAACAATAAAGTGCGAGAAGTCGGTTTGACCAAGTTTTCGATAATTGCGATTACGACTCCCTGATGAGTTATAATTTTCGTAGTATCCTTTAAAATGAGAATTTCTCTCTACTGCTCCTAGAAAATTATCAGGACTCGTTTTATTATCGCATAATTCTAAAATTTTACTCTGAGCTATCTTTTCAAATTCTGCATTTACCTTGATCATAAAAGAACTAATCATTCATTGATTTTCCCCAAGACAAAACTGTGAATTTATTTACTTTACAATTTTACGACAATTTTATAGTTTTCGTCCTTTACATTTTCCACTTTTTTAGGTTGTCTTTTCTGTTGGCCATTTATTATGCTTCGATTTGACATTAAAATGGAGCCTGCACAGTTTCGTCCTTTCTTTGGCCAAAGGACAACGAAGAAAAATGGCATGCGTCACAAAAGCGAAGCGAGAAACACGCATAGCAAAACAAGCCGACGAATAGAGACAGGAACAAAATGTTAATAATGTAAAGTAGTTTGCATTTATTGGAAGTTTTATGGTCGATAGATTCACTGACCGACGACCATGGCTTTTATAGTTCTTTCCCGAACGGGCAGGAAGCGCGCTGGGAAGACGCAACATTCATCTATTTTCTTCGACAAACCTCAGACGCGAATACACTTAAGAGCACAGTTTCCACAATATAACTGGAAACAAATTATCACAAGAAGCAAATAGATTTTCATTTATTTAATGTGTAGTTTATGCGCTCGCAATTTTTATGTTTTCTGCCAGGAAATGTAAGTTTTGCAATGGTTTCTTGAACATTCGGTAGCTGAAGAAAAGTTTTCCTTTACGCAACACGCCTAAAATTGATTCTCCTTTTATTACGCACTTAATAATTTATGATACGGTTATAAAAATAATTTTTCTTCAGTCATCTCCATGGAAAATAAGAAGGCGTCTCGCGTACGTTATATTTTCATGGTGCGCGCACCGTATTTTTTTCGTCAGGGTCCATCCGCACGCGCCGAAATTACTTTTATACGCGAATTTGACGTTGAAAAAGCGCTCCAAGTTATTAGGAAAGTGCGCGCCGCCGCGTCGAAAATATGGAGTAAGCAATAAGACGCTAATGGAAGGTGTGATATTATAACATGTGCTCATTTTTATATTTTTTCTCCTAAGGGACAGGCACATTTCGAATGCAGTTGAAGAAAAAAATCTAAATTAAGTTTCATGACTCATACGAGATTAAACACTTGAAGAAATTTAATTTCTCCGATTTGCGGAAAGTATTTGCGCATTTTATTTCATTCCATTTCGTATGCGAGTGGCACGAGAGGAAATTTGATGGCACGTGTCGGGGGCGAAAATCTTAATGGCAGCGATGGGAATACGCACACGCGCCGCCAAAATTCGATTAAGTTATTGCGCGCCCCCGCGCTCGCCTGCATCGAATTCTGCGGCGTGCAGATGTCGATATTCATCGGAGGCGGCAAACGGTAATAGTATGACGGGGGACAGTGGGCGCACAGTTTTAGCCTTGAAATGAATTGTACAACATGGAGCAACATTTCTCTTTCTTCGGATGTGTTTAAGGGCTGTATTTGTATTCGGCGAAATGTCTTCGAAGCGCATTAAATTCCTTTCCATTCGATTTGCTCGAATTTGTACGATTGCTTTTCGCAATAACTAAAGACTCACAGCGTAGGAGTGTTTTTTCGTCGGTTTTATTTTCGTTTTTTATTCAAGTCAAGCGCATTCTCCTACTACTTATATGTGTTTTTCCAACGTTATTATTTATATCTGTTTTTTAGTATTTGCATGAAATATTATTTGTCGTTAAGGCGTAACATTCAGTTAATTATTGAGGTCATCCAATTTTAGCAAAAGTATAACCCGAAATGCCAGACGCAAACAAAAACATAAAATTCCTACCCTCCAGGAAGCGCTCTACTAGTGACCGCATTTCATTTACGCGCATCTCATATATTTTTTTATTTGATTGACCTTTTAGCTCATGCTCAAAGTATGCTCCCTCCGCTCGCTTTCTGGCATAGCGCATTAATTCTCTTTCGCTGGCGACTGTGCGTATTGATTCCGCACTTTTCGGAAATGCGCTCCCTCTCAATACACGCAACGCGGAAACTTTTACTAAAATGTTCCAAGCGTAATAAGCAATAAATCGAAACGACTGTCGAAGGTTATGCTGAAACATTCCATGCATTATGTGCGCCAACTTTATGTGCTCTCGCGCTCCATATGTGTGTTAAGCTAGGTCGCGGACCTTTTTGCACTCGTATACTTTTACAGCGCGCTTCGTCCTGGATTATGGAATCATATCGACTCGCTGCGGGTGGCGTTTGCGATTTGTGATTTTTCCGCCAGCGAGAAGCAACTCTGTGTATGTGTGCACCTCCCGAAAGAACATATTTGGCCGCGCATTTTATTTGAATTATTATTGTGCAAACACAGCCTTTCTAAACCTTTACTCTCCTTATATTTTCCGCTCCACCCGCACAAAGACACAAACTAACCCAATAACGCGTATAAAACATGTGTTTGTTTCACTTACCGAAATTGTTTGCTGTCAGCTTTCTGAAACAAAGAAAAATATGCAATTAGATTTCATTTATCCTTTGCGAAATTGAAGTATTTCTTCAATAGTAGCAATAAACTAAAACATCTCGGAAAACCTTAAGTCAAACCAATACAAATTTACACACGGCCATTTAGCAGGGAGCATAAAACAAGTCTCGAGAGCAATAAACATTTACGTACTCATATGTTTAGTGCTAGGAATGTCATTAAACGTTAGTTGCTTTTGTGCCTTGCACCGTACGTTCTTCAACTATTTAAAGCCTGTCGCTCTAAATGCGCGGCGCAAAGCAAAACTTTCCGAAAAGCATCAGCAATAATGCTTTTGTGTTGATGCCCAGTCAGCGGGAGGTACATGCGCATAGTTCGTTCGCCTTATCCGAGATAAATCACGCGGCGCGAATACGTTGGATGGCATTAGTCCTTCGCCCTTTGTCTTCCATCCTTACGCGCCGCATTTGTCTCCTTCGCCCTCCCCCCTTTGCCTCCCCACCTCGACGAGCGGCACCTTCGTAAAGCCGGCGGTATTATGGTGGTAACGCCAACTTGAAAAGGATAATCCGCAGGACTCTTGCAGGACAATAACCACTACCCTCGTGGAAATCTACACCACATGCTTATAATACCGCAAAACTTTTCACTAGAAAACTCCAAGAGCCACTTAAATCACCTTTGACGTACAGGGTGTCTCGCTAAAGCGACGACCCAAGGACCGGCGGCCTGCGCGCTCAGGATCAAACGAAGAGAGTTGGGTATGAAAAGTTGTCAAACGGTGCGTAAACGCGAGTGCTTTATGCGTGTGGCGGCACGCGAATAATCCAGGATAATGCGAGTGGATTTCCGCATTAGCCTATCATGAAGAATGAAACGGTGGTCAACTCGTGCGCGCACTGCCCTTTTATGCTCTTTCGATGTGAATTATTACGTCTAATGATAAACGCATTTTATATTCGGCGCGCATGCAAGTTTAATCTCAACGCAATGTAGGTAGCTACGTAACTTCGTACATTGTAATCATATTAAAATACCGCAGCTTTCACTCATATTTTAAATGTCGACGAAATTGCGCGGATTCTTCGTAAACTCGAAGAGATGGATCGTGGACGGAAGAGAGTGCAATATTTCAACGAAGAAAATTGCAATTGCGCGCAAACGCGTCAAGAAAAGCTTACCAGCTTAGCGTCCATGATGAATTTTCGGCTGTCTTTAATTAAATTCATCAAGGGGTTGTTACTTTACCGTTTGTTCTTCCACACAAAAAAGAACTAGTCAAATGTGTTTCCTTCTGATATTTTTTTTCTGATATTTTATTTTTTGGAGAGTGCTTTATTATTATAGAATTCTTCCTTCTAAGAAGGAATTTGCGCACTGACAACATTTCTTTTCGCAATTTTATGTTGTGATGTGCGTGTGAATTGAGTGGATGTTACGCATGTTCCTCCCTCTAAAAGTGTGCATTCACTAAAAGTGTGTGAATTTATAGCATTGCATCGCAATATACTTTCTTGCGCCACTTTCTTACGAATAAAGAAATGCGTACGCTACTCAAGGGGTGGCATGCGGCGGTGGTGGTAATGAAATCCTGGTTGCTAACCCTCATAGACTCATAGACTTGTGGTACGCATTAAGAAGGGCGGCGAACACGAACACGTAGAAGAAGATTCAAATGCTTCCACTCTGCTCAAATACTTCCAGCATTCGCCTCTAAATAGCATGCGGGCGCTTTATTTGTCTCCTTCCTCGAGAAGCGACTGCCGAAGAAAAGGAAAATGCAGTTTGCGTTCGATGAATAAACGAGCATGCGAATGGAAAATGGAAAGTGGAAATCGCTTCCTTCAGGAGCGAGGGCTGAATGAATACATTAAGATTACGAAGAGGCGCAAGAGGAAAAGTGCATCTGTTCAAACAATTGCAGTCGAATTGCGCGCGTACCAGATAAGTAAATAAATATATGCGAAGGGTGGATTTGTAATTTTGTGGAAATTGTAGGGGTTTTCTTCAAATATTTACTCGTTACATCTAAAAATTAGAGTGGTTCCTTATGAATTGTAAGCAATACGTAAAGATAATTATGATTTCTGACTTTCCAATCTCCAGAGAGAGCAAGTTATTGAGTTTCCTAGAAGAAATTATTTCGCGTTCTTTTTAGAAATGAGAAGAACTTAAATGAAATATTATTAATTTAAATGGCAGTAGCAATTTTGCAATTTTACACAAGTTGGTGTTGTCGTCGTTTTTTCTTTTTCAATTTGCGATGGCACTACCCGAGCCATTTTGCACATTTGATGCCGTTTTTCATCTCAGCTGTTTTGCGTACTTGCGCCGTAGAAAAATGCAAATTCACTGCAGAAAACTACAGCGCGTAATTTCGCTAATGGAAGAAATGCTCAGCGTCCAATTTCAATTACGTTCCATCCCGCCTTGCTGTGATGCAAGCAGCAAATATTTCGCAACGCAAGTTTTTCCATTAAAATATCTGTATTGCACATTTATATAATGTGTGTATAAAATATATTTCAATTAAACTACACTACAACTGCACCAAGTATTCGCTTACAAACGGATTTCAAATTGGATTTGCTCAATTGACTGGAAACACTGTTTTTAAACCAACACGTGCGTGTGTGGTGCTCGTGCCTTTGACTATTGCAAAGTTGAGAAGGTGTGCTGATTAATTACGTTGGCGGCCAAAATAAATCTATGGAATTACGCGCGCAAAGTTTCGCATTAAATGAGCGATGTGATGAAACACCACGTCGGAGGCGGCTGCGCATCTCACTTGAGGAAGAAAGTTTCCTGGCGCTCGCCGTGTGCGTTCAACGCGGGCAGGTATTTAGGTTGAGCCGTTTTAATTACGCTCAAAATCAATCAGGCCGCCGCCGCCGCCGTCGTTCACCGCCGCATGCCAACGTCGTCTTTGCATCGCCGAAGAGAGAAAATTAATTATCGAAGATTTTCGTGCAATTAGCACTATTATATCTTGGGTGTATCTCGGCAATTTAATGAATTTAACTAAGCTTTTCCACGCGAGTTTAAGTGCTAAACTTTTCTTCTTATCTCGGTGTGGCTTTGATTGAATGAATTTTACAACAATGATTAATTGTTGACTCGAAGATATTTTCATTTATTTCGCCACGATAATTGCGTTAAGATATATTTGTGTTTGTTTAATGCATTGATCTAGTCGCTTTTCGCCCCCAAGCGACAATTGAAGCACACTGGGAATTGGCGTTTGATACGCTTTGCGGCCGATTTGAATTTGCGTTTGTCATTTTAGAGACGATGTGGAACGTTTTTTGGTCAGCGATGCATTAAACTGGGCTTTGGCAATACAACTACAGGGGGGTGGGTGGCTCCGACAGAGCGGGATGCAAATAATGAATACACAATGGGGGGATGAGAGACGGTGCACAACGGGCCATGCATCGCCAACAATTGTAGTCTGATTCGGCGTGCGCGCGCGCGCTTCGATTAATTAAAAAAATGCAATTTCCATTGCAATTTCGTTTGGTGTGCGCTCACTCACGCGCCCTTATGCGCTTGCGTTGAGTTTAGCATCCGATTTGTCAGCGCATTTCCGGCTGTATAATCAATCCGTTGACGAATTCCATTTTTGTGAAATAAATCACATTTTTGCGTATTATTCCAGTGCAGCCGCTATATGTAAATGTTATTTGTATTTTTAAACAAACGCCCAATTCGGAATCGCATCTCATGTGGAATTTAAATTAAGCACGGCGATTTTCATATTTTGTTTGAATTTCACTAAATGCTGCGCAGTCAGACGTGAATTTCAAAATAACTTCATGGTAGCAAAGTTTTAAAAAGTAGCATTTGTCAGTTTTCTACTCAAAATTTATAACTTGCATCTTGCTGTAGATCAAAAAATAAAGGAACAATTTAAAAGTCATGCATAACCAAGCAATTTGACTTCATTTTCAGTCAATTTTTGGACGAGCCTACGAAATTGAGTGCGGCAAGCAATTTGACGTCAAAGAAATGGTAAATTATGCGAAGCGCGCTTGCAAAACGTGCATTTTCTATCTGTTAGTATAATGCACTCTTCTCGTATGCATCTGCACATCGATCTTGCTTGTTCTAGTTTTTCGCGAGCATTGTGTTCTTTGTTGTTGTTGTCGCTTGATGTTGTTATTGTTTCGGTTGCGTGCTTTTTGTTTAGTTTTCGGGTTCCATTTGTAAATTTTTAGTTTGCTCCTACGCGAAGGCGGCTGCATTGCATTGCATTACGACTTTAGTGTACGTGTTGGCTGTGTGTTCGTGTTGCAGTGAGCAATTCATCAATCAGACCGCCGGCAGGCGAATGAATAAGGGCAAGAACGCTACTTCTGGCGGTTAACTGGGGCCTGTGGCCGCCCGCAGTTGTTGGCTCTCGTACAAAGAGTGCTCTTTTTCTCTGCTGCCGCCGCCGCCAACCGCTGCCCGCCGCCGACGCAAAGCACCGCCATTACACGAGAATCTAATTTGCATCTTTTGCCTTCATCCATTTTCAATTCTTGTGTGCTAGTTTTTTACGAAGATATTTTAATGGATTTTCGTGCCTTTCGAATTCTTGTTTAATATTTGAAAGTAGCTTGCTATTTTTCTTTAAAATTTCATAGCAAATATAAGAAAACATGAGAAATCTTTTACGAAATATTCTCTGCATGAAATTGGTTTTATTATTTATAAGTGCGCATCCACGCTTGAAAATCCTACTGTGAATATATCCTCCTTAGCACATGCGCATGAAGAACTTCCGGATCATTATCACCGGCGCGTAATGGAAACCCCGTTAAGGAATAATAATAAAGCAGACGGGTGCGCATTGAAGGACGAAACGAACGGAAAAGGGAGAAAACTTGAAAAAGCCGCCAAGAAAAAATGACGCAACAGAAATCTTCCAGCTAGGAAACGAGCGAAAAATTTTAATGATTTTGAAATGAGGCCTACGGCCAAATCCGGTGCACCATGCGGCA
Source organism: Aleochara curtula (assembly GCA_963978815.1). Classification (NCBI taxonomy): domain Eukaryota; kingdom Metazoa; phylum Arthropoda; class Insecta; order Coleoptera; family Staphylinidae; genus Aleochara; species Aleochara curtula. The sequence continues at coordinate 2,802,096 of OZ022219.1, forward strand.
AGGAAAATGAACGGAGGCAAAACAAACAAAACATTTGAAATCAATATGGCAGAAGGAGAAAAATTCATGGGCGAAAATTTCATTATCACTATCAGTTCGTGTTTCATACTCTTTTTGCCGCTTTTATTTCATCTCCGTGTAAGGTGTGCGCGCCTTCACTTCCGGGTGCGCATTGCGCAATTCGTTTTTCTTGTACGAATTTCTCGCTGAAAACTTAAATTTCCAACAGACTGTTCGCATTAACAACGCTTCGCTTCACACTTATTTAATAACACACAATGCTGTAATACTTCATTCGATGTGGAAAGCGAAAAATCGTCTTGCGTTTGTTCAGTGAGCAAGGAGTTGAAGAAGAAGAAAATGTAGGGGAAGAAAAAGTAGACGATGCTTATAAATCAAGAGTTAAAAAGTGCACTCAGTTCCAAGACGACTTTTTCTCACATTTCAACACAACTTCTTCGAAAATTATTCAATTTTAAAATTTCATCATTTATATTTTTCACTTCCATTTCAGTTCAAGTAAATTCATTCGAAAATTTATATTCCCCATAATAAAATAGGTTTTTAATTTGTCTTCATTAAAATGCAAACCCCTTAGTTTTATCTTTAAACTAATCTAAAAACCTTAACCGTGTTTACTTTTCTCTGTTTTCTTCGTTTCCTGTGCGGTAACAAAACACACCCTTATGCAAAGGATAAAAATGCTAAGAAAACTGACGATTGCAAAACACGCACGTGCTTAAACATACGCAAATAAATATCCTCGGAGTTCTCTTGCACTTGAGACCAAGTCGCAATAAATTTCGATTTAAATTAAAAGTCAACAACAGCAAGCGAAAAAAATGATTATTGAGAGTCAGCAGCCGTGCACAATCTCCTTATACGGTCGCGACGTGCGTGCCTAACTAGGATACAAGCGAGGAGAACACGGTGAAACTATATTTTCCGCTCGCCTAGCGCGTGTAATATAAGTTGGAAAGCAGGAAATTACACTTGAAATTTATGTCGCTCGACTATTTCCAGCATTAAAAATAAGACCTGCAATTACACGGACAAAGGCTTATAAAAATTATACGAATTCATTAATTATGGATATATAATGACCGTTAAAAGGATTTCAATTCCAGCGCAAAGCATTAAAGACAAAGGTTTATGATAAACTGTTGAAGTAATTTACCGCATAGTAAATGCATTCATTATTTGATCAATAATTCAATAAATAAATACCCATCATTATTATTTAATGGCAATTAGTTAAATTGTAAAAAAATCAATAACTACATGTTGAATTAAATAATTTTTCACGCGTTAAGACCCAAAAACACTTCATTATCCTGAAAGTTTCCAGAAATGCGAATAAGATGCCCTTAGCTCAACATGGCCAAGTTTTCCACACACCATTCTCACATCTTTTACTTTATCTTTGTTTGCGCGACGCATTTGTCCCATCATCCCTCGTCTCCTCGTCTTTTTGCTCGCGCACGCGGTATTTGTCTCATTAGGAAATCAAACAACGAACGAACTCGTCTCGTGCGCTTCCATTTCAGTGCGCATACACATATAGCAGCAGGAGCAGGAGCAGGCGCAGGAGTAGTTGCTCTTCTCGTTTGCTGCAAGTTTGATTTATGCACACATGCTTTCGAGCATCTTGTGCTGGCGCTGTGAAGAGATGAAGATGAAGAACGCGCGCGCACGCGAAGAAGGAAACTAGACAAGCAGCCAACGACTTGAAACTATTATCTGAACAAGAGAACAAGCTCGAGAACTGGAACGAGATAATCAAGAAGACTTCCTCCTCTACTACACTCGTGCGCGCAATTTGTTATATTTTAATTGCTTTTGTTCTGCCATTATTAAACTTTTTAAAGTGATAAATACGTTACGAATGTATTTACGAATGATAATACAATTATCATTTTTCAATTTCACTGTAATGTCATTTTTATATCGCTTTAAAAATATCCAGTGAAAAACAGCATTTATTTTTTAGTGTGGAAAAATTGGCAGCACATTCATTTGTGAACGTTACAAATTTCGATCATAAAACATTATGTTAAAGCGTCTCGTGCTCGTTCGGAGCCTACATATTCTCAACTTTTCCTCAACCCGTTTCGCCTTCTTCGTTTTCTTTTGCCCTCAACTCTTTCCGCGCGCGTTGCCCGCTTCGTCGTCCTTAAGCGACTCTAGGTGAGTAAGTAAAGTCCTTGTTGCAAATGTCGCAGTTGTTCAAACTAGCTCTATAAGTGTATAAGTATGGCATTTGTCATGAGAAAGGTTTCCATAACTGCATGAAACTACAATTCTTTTGCTCCCTCCACTTCTTCTTCGTCCGCGCTCTTCTTTATGCGCGTATTTTTTGCGCGCACACGACAAAGCAGTCATATATTTCCGCATGAAATCCACTTTTTCCCGCCAGCTGCCAGCGAAATAGTTTTTCGATAGTTTCGCTTAGGAAACAAATAGATTTTCATTGATTCCGCCTGGTGGCACGCGCGTTTCTCGCGAACGAGTTACTTCCGCGACGACAAGCATATTTCAAGAACTATAAAGATCAAGAACACGCATTACTCGACTGTACATTTAAAATCTAAACTTGAAAATAACTCAGCCCTTTAAATAAAATAAGATTAATAATCTTTCATTCATCATATTTATCATTCTCAAATAATTAATGAATTTTCCTCTCTTGTGTGATAGAAATCCATAGTAGCTTTTCACACCACAATATAATGCTCTGCCACATCCTTCTTCCTCGCATTAAATGCGAAGCGTCTATTTACCCTCTTGCGCAAAGCGGAAATAAGTAAAACTCTACCGCATTTCGGCGTGAGTGGTAACGCAATGAAACGCATTCATAAATTCATTCATACGCAGCGACGACGTTTACATGCGCATAGCATATACACTTATATAATAGTTGCTTTTCGTCCCTAATCGTTCGCTTGCCGAATCTTTGCGTCCGCACATCAATCATCCGGATCGCACGTCGCCCAACACATCATCATCATCGCTCCCGGAGCGCATTCACGACTTCAACTCACATTCGCACACATGCAGCGAAAGGGTTGCAGTGGATGTACGTATGGTAACCGGCGCGGACGTGTAACGAAGGACGACTCTGACAGGGCGGTTTTAACGACAGATTGCTCAAAGTTTGTACGCTCACGGAGGACGACGTCAAGGACTCTCGGTGCGCTTATCCGCGAGACGCAGAAGACGCCCAGCCACCGCCAACAGTTACGGAGTGCCACCAAACATTCTCGTTTTGTTTCATAAACTACCGAGTGATTTATTGCCCATTGTGACCAAACGTTTCGCCATTTTTCAAATGTTTGTGGGTATTTCGAAATTTTAGTAAATGCAATCCATAAAAATCCCAATATGGTTATCCTTAATAAGGATATATATGGTAATTAACACATCTATTTATGCTTCGCATCAGATTATCATGTAACAAACTAACAAGCCAACATCAACGTCAACTGGAGCGTGTCATCGCCTGCATGTTTACAATTAATCTCATCCTCGCTTTCTCCTTGCCACCCCCGTGCAATTTTGACAACGCCACGCTTGCGTTGTGCGTATTATTATAGTACCTATATGCTTCGTGCGAGATTACAGTCTGTGAGGGCACGCAGCAACACACGCATTATAATTATCAGGCTGTTTCATCCCCTGATGCCGCGACCCTCTCAAAGAACACGCGAGTGTGACGCGGAGATAGCAAGAGCTTTGCTCGCGAAGTCTCAAAATCAACAGTCGAACACACCCTTAATGCAAATGCATTATGTTTCATTGTTCAAGGCGCGAGCGATGAAGGGGTGCTACATCAATAAAAATTAATTGTCAACAATTAGAAATCGTGGAATTGAATTTTTCTAAAAGGGTTATTATTATTTTTACGTTTTACGTAGAAGGTGCGTGCATCACGTATAAAATTTTATGCGCAGTCAAATGACTGAGTGATTCTTTTGATATCCACGTCGTTTGCAAGCTCGTAACCTGGGAGGCTTTCGTGAGCGAACGCCGAAACGGTTGCACTTGCATCCCCCGGTCGTTCGTGCATGACGAAAACCCTTCCAAGAAGAGGAAAATGGCACTGCATTTATATGAAATGCCCCACTTGCCGATGATCATTGAACCGGAAACGCTCGCCTCGATTTACGGCGCCAAAGTGGTAAATTCGGATTTTCACGTTGAATAACTCGTTCGGATTTTCTCCTTCTTTGCTTAAATACGCCGCCTCTTCACCAGAAATATCTACGTGCTCCAGTTTGGAATATAATTATCTTACTGCACTATTGCTCAAGTTGCATAATTGAAATTAGCGACAGTACAATAATTAGAAAGCGGATTTGCAGTTTTAGTTTGATTGACTTTATGCTAATAAAATTACTCAGACGTAATTCGAAAAGTGTCATGTTACGCACAAGGAGGAAGAAATGTCAGAAGATGCAGTTGAACACGTCCCTTGATATTTGCAACCCTCGAGAATACCGGGTCGCACGTTGTTGAGTGAGTGACTGAACGAAATCTCGGTGATGTGCGTTTGACGCTTGCCAGGGTTGTTGTGACAGGGCGGGAGACGCCCGATTTTTGGCGGCGACGACGGTGGCAACCGTGGCACAAATGTATTGCATTTAAGAAGGCACACGTCCAGAAAATGTGTTTACTTTATCGAAACGTTTTCATCACGTTTGTGAATGCGTGCAACAAATTTGCGATAGATCAATTTACTTCTTTGTAAGACTTGTGAAAAATCAGGAATTTTTATGATATCTTCAGTACTTTTCGAGATATTGACGAAATTAGATCACATTTCTTATAAAAATTGTGTTTTTCAATTAGTGATACAGAGCTCCAGATTTCATTATCTTCCTATATCCTAACGCATCAAGATTTGAGATTTTATGTAATATTTGAACTTTCAACTAAAACAAAAAGTTGAAGAATTAACATGATCGCATCAAGTTAAGAATGCATCCAACAAATTTGCGATAGACCAATTTATTTCTTTGTAAGACTTGTGAAAAATTCAGGAATTTTAATGATATCTGTAGTACTTTTTGAGATATTGATGAAATTAGATCACATTAATTCAAATTTCATAAAATCCTTTCAGGGAGATATTTTTCAATAACTAAACTTTCCAAATATATTTCGATTTTTTTAAATGTCTAGACTAGAATAATCCTTAAATATTATTTTTACGTATCATTTATGCCTGAATCAGAAAATCCCAGTTTTATTAAACGTAAACGTACTTTAGTTTTCTGTCTGTTCCGAAGACGTAAAATTTAAAACCACACAGGCAAGTGAAAAGCTTGTGGAACGAAATGAAGAAAATGAGTGTAAATCTTTATAAATTGCTCAGTGATGTGTGCGGAAAGGATTTTTCAGTTGAAGTTTACGTTCGCTTTTGCATCGCGCGCCGCGTTTTTTGCACGTGGTGCTGCTGCATTTGAGCTCGTTTACTTTGACTGACTGACAAACCAAGGCGGCTCGGAGGCGGCTAAGGACGACGAAGAAGGAGCGTTAATGCCACGCAGTTGCAAACTAAATGAGATAACGTACACATGCGCTTTTATCCGCGCAATCCATCTTGTCTTACTTCTTCTTACCCTGCACCAACGTCTTGTAAGCAACGCGAAAAGTGGTTGGGATTTTCAAGAATATGAGCACCACCAATTGTAATCAACTTTACATACAGGCTATTCTAAATGATATCCTTTTAAACTTGCATTAAGTTGAGAATGCGTTTTAAACAATCCGCTATTAAATTTATTCGATTTTTCAGCGTAAATTTTGCAATGAAGTCGATTCACCAATCCTTCATTTACGAGGGCATGTGAGGGTGTAAAAAATTCAATAAGTGTTAAAACCCATCATGATATTATAAGTGTTGATGACGTAACGAAAAAATTTGCAAACGACGCGCTCGCGCTGTTCGAGTATGAAAGGCACAAACCAAATTTAATCTGCGTTCTTCACCTTCGGGAAATTAGGCAGCTTTAATAGTCGCTGAGAACGTGGGGGAAAAGCGTATATCTATATTTATCACCTCATCGCGAGGTAAGTTTTCTTCGCCAGCTCCGCTGCCGCCACCAATGTATTTTTACGAGCCGGCGCGCGCTCGCGCTTTTATCGCAAATCGAAGCAATTTTCCAACCCGCCATTCGTATAAACTTTATAATTTTCATATAATAAAATCACATTCGCGGCACTAATTCAACCGAGTGCAGCTGTGGCGAGCTGTGCGTTTGGATGTAAAAAATCGAATCAAAATGCAAATGCAGGGAAATGAAAATCGTTCTCCACTCGACGTCGCACGAAAGCGTGGATTTTCACCCGGCCGCCAAAAATAGGAAATTTTCATGTTTACTAAATGAATTTTCATGACGCAGCGCAAACAACAACAAAGATTGAATATACCTGTGCAATGGATTTTGTATAACACAATCTGTGCTGACATGTAGAAAAAAAATAATAATAAAACGCACGCGCCGAAGCACACACAAGTGATTCGTACGCTATTAGTGTTGTCATAGATTGTGATTTATTGGCCGATTTCGTGAGCAGCGTTTTAATTAATTTTAAGTGCTTTCTGATTAAAAATTTGCGTGTTACCGTTGGCCAACTCAACAATTATGGCACTCGTGATTAATAAAGTTGAGTTTGAGTGAAAATATTTCATTTACTCTACGCTAACTTTGCTTGTCAAGAAGGATGATAAACTATTGTAATGTTCCATAAAGATTTAAACGTAAAACTCTCTTTTGCACTTAAAATTATCGAATATTTAAATTTTAGATTTCGTTGAAATAGCCAGCAGATGGCAAGTCGTAGGACATTTATAACTTTATCAACTCATTAGTTTTCTAATTTTCTCTTAAGTGTTTTGTCGTGATTTTATGTTTTTCGGTTGAACGCTTATATTTAACAACTGTACGTCACTTAATCAAGTTGCACCTGCTTGTGCTCGCATGTTTTGTTTGTATTGCGTTACGTATCGTAAATACTAGTCGTGGACTTTCGATTGTCCAAAATTCAGCAGCTGCGTACAGGTAACACGCTTGCGAAAGGGTTTGACGAACTATGGCGTATTCAAAGAGACCTCCACGTATGAAGAAGTACGACAGGTATGCTTGAAAACAAGTTGTTAGTGTTCTCAGTTCTTCGGTGCCGTTGAGCTGCAGAGTTTGCAGCGTAATCGTGCGCCGATGAAGCGTTTAATGGCAATGACGCGAGCAGGTGAACACTTTTAGGCGGCAGGTGCACAGCTTGCATGTCTCTCTGTGCTCTCCTCAATGATTTCAATCGCTTCAATCGTTTCAACAATTTCGACAATTTCAGTGTAGTTTGTGCGCTTTAAGCAAATCACGTCTCGCTCAAATGATGATCACATTTCTTGCGCAGGTGGAATTTCATTCGTTTCAACTTTAACTGGTCTCAAAGTTTTACATCTTTCAGCAAACTTTTGCAATTTCATGATTAGCACGAGTAGTTAACCCAAATAAAATTAGTCTTGTACTGCATCTTTATAAGTTTTCGAAGGTTGTTTTAGTTTGCGATTTTTCATTATTATTAACATGCCAAGAAAAGATGAGTACTTACAATTTGTAGTCGTAGTCTGTTGTTGATTGCTCCTTGAGTCCAATGGAAAGGGTAAATTCCTATCTGAAATTAAAAAGAAATTTATATTAGTTAAGGATTCAATTTCTAGCCGAAAGAATAATTCTTATAAAAGGTTATTAAATGTAAAATTGAATAATGTCGTGAATTATTACACAAATAGACAAATTTTACAAATTCTCCATTATTCATAGACTCATAGATCGTCTGAGAGGGGAATTTATCACAAAGATGCAAGTTCTCTCTTCTGCGAGGCGCATCGATTGTGTAAGCGTAGAGTGAGCGCTTCGTCTGCGGGCGGCGGCAATAACTAGTCTCTATGGTCCTTATAATATCATTAAAGGCGCCTTCCCTTTGAATTTCAAGCTTGCTGGGGGCGAGGGGGCGATGCAAATATAAGCGGCCCCCGCTTCGAATGAAACTTATCGAACACTCACGCGCTCAAGAACAAGGGCAACTTCGGCGTAGACGAGCATCATGCATGGCAAAAGAAGACACCTAAAGGGAATTACACTTATGCCACCCCCTTGTTCATAGTGGCAAGTAAGTACTGCGTAATGCTGGATGCTACCGGAGAGAAAATTTCATGTACGCGGCATGTAAGTGAACAATGATACTTGAATTGGCTCAAAGGGCAACAATTTCCTGGGGAAATTTACCCAAATTATTTACTTATAGGCCTGTCAACCATCATCAGTCCCTAAGGTACCGTCTAGAATGTTGAATAATTGATAACGTCGTAAATTATCCTCATGCAAACTTTTAATACGACATTACTGAAGTGCCTTTTTCAATTTATTTAAACAATATTATTACCCGGAATTATGTTGTAATAATATTAACATCAACAATGTAATTGCAGCAATTTGTCGATAAAAAGCGTAGCGTAAAAAAGCATGAAAACTAACAACGTAATCGATGAAAATTTGCCTTACAAAAGCCACAACAGTTCGCTCCCGAAGCGCCCACACGCGCCATAACAACAATACGAACAATACGATCATTAAAACTGTGCCGCGGAGATGCAAGCGCGCGCGTCCAAATGCGAAGTAAATGGAACGCAATGAAAATAAAATAACATTAAAAAAGGAGGAAAAGATGTGGAAAACATCGCCGCGAGATGCACAATGCCGGAGCAATTCGTAAAAACATAATAACGAATACAAGAAACCGGAACGAGCTTTGCAGAGTGCAGAAAAAAATTAGAAATATAAAAGCGAGTCTCATCTACCAACCACCACCCGCATATCGCACTATTTATACAATTCGCTGCTATTGAGCGCCCTCGCGAATTTTGACTTGCCAGCTGCGTTTATGCGTTTTTCATCCTCATAAAAACGCCACTATTCTTACGCGGAATTAATGAACAGAATATTTGCGCGATTCTTACGTTTTATTATGATGTTCTCAGATGAAATATTAAAATTTTATAGTGTTTGTTATGAATATTATAAATGTGCGTTATAATTAAATGAGTCCATTTAATTCCCCTCTAAAATATTAAAATGGATATTTTTTTAATGTCATAATTACATTTTTATAGACTATAATATTATGTCTATGCTATAACCCATAGAGAAAATTAAGTAGCTTGAAGACGGAAAAATGGATTCAAGTGGTAAAAAGCTAGTTGGAAAAAAGCCGAGTGAAAGAATAGAAGAAAGAAGCAATTGAGTGCGCTTGCGATGTTGTAAACGCGTGTGCACAATGTGCAAATGTGCGTCCATGGAATGCATGCGCGGAGTGCATGAGTTACGCGCGAGCAAAATTGCAAAAAGAGCGGGTGGCATAACTGGAAGCCAAATGCGTTTCCGGTTAGCTGAATCGAAACAATGCCTCTTTCACTGCTATTCCTCTTTCGTGTTGTGGTTTCGTTGGTTGTTCCACCAAAGAAATTCGCAAGAAATATTAAATACCTACTACTACATTTCTAATTAATGATATTTTTTTTAAGAGACAACAAAAATGCTGAGCAAAACGCTTTGTATGAAATAATATTAATAAGGTCGTGAGGAAAACTACAATTTTCCAATTTTCCACACAAAACGCACCGCAATAATAAATGTAATCAAAATAAAGTTGAATTTTCCGCGAATATACGACTTTCTTTTATGCAAGTTTTCTTTACTTTTGTTATATGTTTGTTGAAAAGTTGTACTAGAATGTAAAATTTTATTACAAGTATTATTATTCGAGAAAATATTATATATATTAAAATTTAATTAAATATTTTCTTCGCTTCTAATGATGCTAATAAAGCATGTAAATTTTTAATTGAAAATATTAATTGATTTAATTAAGAACCTACGTATTTAAAGCGCGGATCATTAAAGAATTCTTGACATTTTTAAACGACGGCAATTTTTCTATAAGAAAGCGTGCGACTTACTAAATTCTCAAACAATTTAGTTCCCTACAAGCGCCACTAATTAATTAACTTAATTAAAACTAAACGATACAAATTAAAATTCCAAATTCCACGCATTTCCCTAATTAAATCAAAGCTCACGGAATTAATGAGGCGAAAATAATTATTTTTAAAGTTTCAAACTTGTACATAATAAATTACTTAATTAACGAAACACATTATTCATAACGCATTTACCTCACACACGAAAAAAATAAATAAAATATATTCTGGCTATAATAAATTTTCCGTCTAATAAAATTCGCGCAATATTTATTCATCATGACAATTTTTTTCATTTGTAAATCTCACGCGATTCGGCAAAAATACTAACAATATAAAATACGAGGAGTAAAACCAAAAACGCATAACAAAAAATCATACAGATAGAACATATTTGCGCATGGAAAATAGCAACACGGAAAAAATGTAAAACCGAGTGAAAAATAAGAAAAACAATGTTCGTTGGCATGGCAAAAAGGACAAAATGTGTTAAACCGACATGTAATTTTATTACGTTCGTCGCTTTTTTTTTCGGTAGTCATATAAATTTCTTGCGCGTGTATTCGCAATAGTCGTTCAATGCCAATGTTGGCACAACTGTCGTACGCATTCTTCACTTCTTTCGCAGGCCCCTAACTTTTTTTCATTTTTGCATTTCGTTCTACTTTACTGGACGCGTATTTTATTCTCTTTGTTTCGTTTCTATCGTATGTGGGTGACATGCAAGAGTCAGTCACACGTACACTGATTTTTATTTGCTTGCTTCTTGTTTCTCGCATGAAAATTTTTACGCAAAAAATTTAACTCTCTTCCTCTTTGTTCTCAGCGTTTGTAAAATGTGGTTCCGTCACATAAAGCTGGAATTATGTTTTATTTTATCAAAATTACTCGTGCAATTTCAAATTATTAAATTATTATACTTTAGTTTTCTTTGCTTTGGGGGCCTAAAGTCTTCTTCAAATTATATGCTTTTATCGTCGTTATTTTAGGGGTGCCAAAACACCGACGTGATGTTTCATGCATTTATTCGCTCCAAGTTCACAAATTTTGTGATGTTTGTACGCGTTGAACGCGAATATGTATGTTGATAATGGTAGATGTTCATGTATATGAAGGATGTGAATTGCTTGTATGCTTCTACCTTAACATTGTATGTATTGCACACAGGATATATACAAGAATCGGGTCGCCTATGAACACATGTTACGTTCCTCGGTAAAACGTTGACGTGCAAATATTTCAACCCTTAATAAAGTTGCTAAAAATTTTCACCGCGTTAACTTTTCTTATCAACTAACCTGATTTTCCCACAGCTTGCTTTTACTTGCAATTCGCGGCAAGTAAATTTACTATACTTTTATTAAACGCATATTATTTTTATTATTTTGCTGCTTTTATGAAGTCAGATAAATATTTTTGATAAACATATTTCGGTATAGTTAATATACCTTGCGATATAACCTACTCAAAAATAAATATTGCCTGCAACTAATGAAATATAATTAAACCAGATAAAGGACGAAGAGCTACGTTCCCAATTTTCTAGTGGTGTATTATTTAACTAAATATGATGTAGTTTAGTAAAATATTACGTGTATTAAGCATACGTGTTCAAAATAATAAACCTAATTTTTTACCACTTTAACGGGCGTGATGTGTGGCCTTAAAATATGTCTTAAAAACTGTCAGCAAACACGAAACAAACCAACGAACCGTCAAAACACATGTTTTTCACGTCCATTAAACATTGCGCGTCATATTACAGCGAATTTATTCATCATTACCTTCAGCAAAAGTCAATTTTCCACTAAATTGACACAGTTTACAAGTTATTTATTTTTTCCAGCCGCACGTATGAAATTGCGAAATTTCGCTATACAAAAGAACACATTTATCCGCCGACTTTTTATACTGGAAATATAATTTATTTAATAGAAATGATACGATAATAAAATAACAAAAATAAAATACGATACGTGTGTAAAAATTGAAACAAAAAATACGATCATGCATTGTTTCGCAGCATGATCGGAAATTGGAATCAGACACATCAAATTTTTGTTGCTTTGCTGCTTCACAATGCATCATCGTTCGATCGCATTGCACATTTTCGCATATAAAAGCAGTTGTTGCTTGCCGAAAATGAAAATGAAACGAAACGAAGCGTGTTGCAAACGAATACGAAATGTAACGCAATTTTTATTCGGGCGCGGAATTTTATTTGCGCCGTTCCTTTGTACGGTGGCGGCGGCGCGCAATATGAAAAGTGCACAAAGATAACAACAACAACAACAACAGCGAACCAACAACGGCGTGCGCGTTCGTATAGAACAAAGCGCATGAAACAACTGGGAATTGCAATCGGAGAGACAGGAAAAGGGCACCGCATACACCAACACACAGGTGCCAATCCTGCGCGGAATGAAAACAGGAAGAAAGTATAAAAAAGGGTTAAATTGGCGTGCGAGAGAGTGGAGCGGCAAGGAACCGGAAGTGTTACAGCGTCCTCTTTTTACGATCATAAACCACAATGCGTTATGTGCAGGTAGCACAAAGAGACAATAATAAAGCGAATAATAAAGAAATATATAAAACGGCTCGAGTTTTACGAGTGAATTAGTAAAATATTTATTTTATAATTTTGAGGCTTCATCCTCAAAACACGTAAAATAAATTTGGAATAAAATTCGATATAAAAGGCGACAAATAAAATGCAAAAACAACCCCCTTAAGAAAACATTGCCGTTGCACTTCTCCTACCAGCACCCTTAAACAACGAAGAAGATCAGTGCGCGCGTGGTGGACTTCAAAGGGTTAATTCAATTAGTGCGTGTATCTGCTGAATGTGCTCGCTTTAATTACTCGCTCTGCGCGCCCTGAAATTGCAATTGCGATCGTCGTTCGATGCCAGCCATAGCTTCATAAATATTCAAATCGTTTGAATAATATCATCTCTCGACTTCGTGTCGTGCACTTCGCAGCCGCCACCGAGTGTGCCCTCTTTCAATGCGCAACATTGTAAATACGCCGCCAATGTGAACAACGCCCAGTATATGGTGAATGCTTAACGAAGCTATTGCGATTACAATTTCAAATTGGTCTAATTCAATGCTACCACCAACACGACGTCGCCCATCTATACTTAACTAATCAACTCGCTCGGAGAGAACCATCATCATCATCATCATCATAGATGCATACAGTCAGATAGATAGCGACACTTGAGCGCTGCACTTGCAAGTGATAATTTAATTGACAATTGTGTCACTGCACTTTCCGAAGCAGACCCACATCCAAAACCGCCCCCCTGAGGTTAAAATCGAATCCGGGTTAAAAGCATTACAATTTCCTTTCACTCTAGTTCAAACGTTCAAGGATAATTCTTTTTGAAGGATATTTTCAATCTTTTTTATATTATGACTGAATAATCTAATTATTGAGAATATTATATGTACCGACGCATTCGCAATGCAATATTATATTTTAATGTCAATTGAATAGTATGAATACGATAATAAAACTCAAAGTAAAAGCATAACGTATTTTATGCCAAATTAATAATGGAATTATCGCAGTTGTTCACCATTGTAATGAAATATTTTATTGACGTATTTACTATATTGATTTGTTTCGTAAAAAATATTAACTATGTATTGTATTATTATAATATATGAAGCGAAAAATAATCATTTTGTAAGCATGCGAATCGATAAAACGATACGAAATAATTTTTAATTGCGTGCACAGCATAATTAATATTGACTAATTAAAACCTGACATAATTGTAACAATGAACAATTGCGAAATATTAATTGAGAAATTAATTTCATGAAACGAATTTCAATTACGCACGTATGACGCAAATCATTGTTGATGATAATGAACGTGCGGAAAGGAAACGAAAATCATTAGCGGAACAAAAATTTTAATGATTACGTATTTGTCAACGCAGTCGCATACTATTACCGTAGCGAGCGAGTGAATGAGGCTGCTGCAAACGCAAGAAGAATAATTTGAATTTCAATTGGATTCGACGAATTAGCGTTTATTTATTTATGTAAAGCTGCGGCTGCTTGCGCTAATTTGGCCTGATGAATGAAAGGGTTCATCATAATTGACTTAGCGATTCGGTTTGCTTTGCTCTGTGGCAGCAGCCGCCGTCGCTGCCGTCCTTGTTACCATTGCCACCCACGGCACGTGCTTGAGCCAGGAACAACGAGCATTTGAGTGGCAGCAAATTGATGACCATTTCAATGCGTTTCGATCTATGTTCCTCCTCATCATCGCGAACCCTTCATTACAATAACTAATTTCCAGTTAAATATTTTGCTTGTACATTATTCTAACGATATGTTAATTTCCCGCCAACTATTATTCCAATTATTGCTTAATTAAAGAACGCATACGCTTCGCGTGAGGTAAAAGTCCGATTTGAATAAGTAAGTCATAATTAATATTCTCGCGGTGAAAGGCATTTCAGCAATGCGCGGATTTGCAGTTATAATTTGCATGTTTTCAAATTCAGAGCGTTTGCGTGCTCCCTCGCACGAATATTTCACTTTTTTGCGGCTTGTTTTGAGAGGCTAAAACTTGGTAGGCTTTTCGCCAATGCAAACATGCCAGTTTAACTAACCGGGAATAAATCTAACTTTTATATTTTCAAATATAAACGAACAAACTGGAAAATTAAGCACTCGCCCAACTCGAAAACATGTTTTTCGCGTTTCACGCACTTTTTCCATTAAACATTTATCCAAACGTTGGCGTTATTTATTTATCAATCGATAAAAATATTCAAATTCCTTTCCCACCGATTAAATATTGCAAAATACTGTTATTTCTTCAAGCAGAAATCGTCCATGTCCTAGATAAAGAGGAAGTTAATGAAAAACGATGAAAATAAAAAGTTCATTATTATTCTAAAGTCGTCCTTTCGTAGCATTGTTCAGCAAATATGAAATTTTCCATTGGCATTCACGAGATATTGGTTTCAGTAATATCATCGATGCATTCATGCAAAAAGGAAAATATGAAAAGTGCCTCAAAAACTAGACGAACGTATAAAACACGATCGCGAAAAAGGGCGAACACGAAAATGAAAACTGAACCGCCTCTGAAATGAGGCATGCACGCGCGCGCTCGCCCCGAGGACTTGTTATCATGTCACGGTCTGTGATTGCGACATTTACATATGCAGATATTATGCGCCGTCGCCGTCGCCGCTGCCGCTGTCGCTAAGCGCCAAAAATGGAAGAAATAAAGCCGCACGAAACGGCATAAAGTGATACAAAGTGTCGCCAACTTTTCCGCCGCTTTTGCGTGTTTGACATTGCGCGAAATACGCTGCGTTTTGCCGCATCATCTCTATGAAAATGCAAATGCGCATCGGAGGGAAAACTTCGAAGTGCGGAAGAAAAATGCATTTTCCATCAGAACTACGCGCGCTCGCGCATTGACACACATTCGCGCGCGCGGACGCAGGAAAAACGCTCGAGATGATGATGATGCAAGCGCGTGTGCACGTTTTCCCATTATTTTTCCTGTTTATTCCAACTTTTCATCATGCCTCGCAAAAAAAACAACAACAAGCTGAATGTGCGGGATGAAATGCAATCAAAACGTTTCTGACCTCAAACAGCGTGCCCCACGCTCAAAATACATAGCTAACTACTAATATTATTGTTGAATAACATTTAAAGTTTATGGTTTAACAGTCAAAACTAAATTTCGTACGCGCATCAACATCAAGTTTCTTGATCTAGGGTTGAATTACAGAGGGCGCCGAACGCCGTACACCAACCAGTTGAGCTGGGTTTTGAGGGCGGCTGATACGTATCGAAAAAGGGAATGGAATGTGGGGCCAAAGCGTAACTGCAGAGAAAATGAATGTACACAAGCAGCCGATGGGCGGTTGGCGGCGGGCAATAAATACGAATCGTACACACCAGTAGATTGAATATAATCTAGTCAATTCATCTTTCGATATAACAACCCGTTCGCTCTCTCGCGCTCGCGGGAGGTACAAGCGCAAAAAGTGTTTAGCGAATGCACCACCACCACCCGAAAGTGATGCGCTCTCAAGGGTTGATTTACGATCGCACAAAGATAAACGGCGAGCCGCATTTATACGTCGAATAGAGAGCTACTGAGCGTTCTAACACATTACTAAGGTCGATCATGTGTTTGCATCTTTATTTCTTTATCTCTTAGAAGGAAGTTACCAAAAACTTTTAATTATAAAACTATTTGAGTGCAGGAAAATAATTGAAAATTTTTCGCGTAAATTTGCGTAGGAAATTAAATTTAAAACTCATTTTTATTGCACACCATTAAACTTGTTGCAAATGTTTATAGCTTAAAATTGCAAATTCAAATGGCAAAATTCCTCCGGCGCAAAAACTTGAGACGAAAACTCTCGCAGGAAGAAAAACGAAGGAGCACGTAAAATGCAGATGGAATTATTAAAAAGGATACAAAGATGTGGCACTTAGTTTCATTGCTGTAAAGTGCGCGCCGAAGCGCTGATGATATTTGGGCCAAAAGTTCGCCGCTTCCAAACCGCCGCCGAGTTGTATGCAAATTAACAGAGCGCGGCAGTGCGCGCGCGAAGGAAGATGGCAAAGTACAAAAATACAATAAGCAGGAAGAATTGGACGCAAAAAACAGGCGACGCCCGAAAATAGCTGCTCGGAGGAAAAAGGTAAATAAGTAACCTCTAAGTACGAGCAAAGTTAAAAATTCAATAAAACTCCAACGAAATTTCGCCATTCTCGAAACTCGTTTACAAAAAAAAGGTGATAACTTTTAATTTCCGGTCGTGCCTCCTTCAATTATTTCTCGGTAGCGCGATAAGAATGAAAAATATCATGTTGCGCGTGTGCCGGGACGCAAATGAATTTTGGATGGAAATTAAGCAAACTCCACTTGAAGTTCGTTTAAAGTTCAATTGTAGTTTGTGTTTTGGCAATTTCCGCGTATCGTTCGCGTTACTATAACAGCATTCGCGCGCGCGAAACAGATTAACTGTGTGTGCAATACGGCAATAGTCGCGGCAAAATAGTTTCGGCGGCAACGGTAGTGGCGGCGCGTCTTCAGTGCTCCCACAGCCGCCGCCGCCGCCGCTGCTGCTGCCGACGAATGCAATGCCCAAAACTGGCGAGTAAATTAACCGACAAATCCTGCGGGGAATTAAGCCGTAAATAAATTCCTCCACTTATGCATCCGCATGTATGTGTGTTTAGTTGCGCGAAAGGGCCGCGAGTGTTGCATGCGCCAAATTGGACGAGCAGTTAAAGTATGTGCCACTAAACTTTCCTATTTAACGAAACATTTAAACCATTTCCGGTTCAGTTTTTAACCACCTCAACTATTTCAATGAGTTGGGCATTTACTTGCGCGCTCAAATACTCAATTTACTCAATTATTGTTTTATTCTGCGAGAGGATTTATATTCTATTCTCAACGCAGGTGATACTCATATATAAAATATTTGATTATTCAATAGAATTTATGAATTTAAATTTCCGAGAGAAATATTGCAGTTTTAATAAAAGTTGTAAAATTGATAGAGAAAAGAAAAGAAGGTATGATGTGAATCCGAAGAGAAAACAGCTTCTCAGAAAATGCACTCGATGAAAATGTGATGAAATAAAATATTAGAGTTGTGTATGACGGTCGCAAGCCAACGAGTACACAAAATCATAGTGGAAACCGTTGAAGGACATCAAAAGAAAAGCCAGCAAGCAATGGAAATGCGTTATCTTCCTGGAAAACTGGGTCAAATAAATACAGTGATCTGCAATCATCTAGCGTTGCCTGAATGACATTCATGTGAAATAAATTACCTCCAACTAAATAAACATGAATAGCAAATATTATACCTACTCATAGAGCAATAAAAATACGAATGAGATGAGCTCATTACGTGAAATTAGAACCAGATTGCTTCGCGAATTAGATTTATTAAGATGTGAATATAATTTGGAAATAAACAACAAAAATCATTTTCTCTCTTCCTTGGCGAGCCCATGTTAAGGGTTGCTTGTGTGCAATAAATTGGGTTAAAAAATACATAAATTGAGTTAAAAGCAAATGCATGTTTTATTACGCGAAATGTGCGAGAACAACACATGCTCGTTAATTCATTAGAATTTTATTTGTTTTATGCGGTTATGATACTCCGGGGATGAATTTTCATTAAACAAATTTATTTCTTTGAGTAGCACGCTCGCTTTTGTTTTGCGTTTATTTCGCGCTTGCTTTGCGTCGTTATCGATTGAGCAAAAACATTAAATCGCAATACAAGGCGAATAAAGAAGTGTAAATGGCAACTGGCGGATTGGCGGGCGGCGCAAATAAGCAGTGCGGAATTGCAACACCAAGAGTGCTTCGAAGTAAAAGCGGAAGGACGGGGGGAGGCGAAAAAAGCGTGGAAACCATTCTAGTTGCTCCCAATTGCAACATTATTCGCGATCAGACGTTCGTGTAAATCACGCATTTGTGCGCGCCCGAATCAAGTCGCCTCGTAAGTTTAGGTTACGGTAGCCAATGAAAGAAATTGCACCGAACACGAATGGGGAATGCACCGGAAAACCGGAAAAGTCTGCTTAAATGCACATTACGTATTGGCAACAAGCCGCTGTAGTGGGAAATCTACGTCCGAAAGCTTCTTAAACAGGGAGCAAATAATAGTATTTTCGCGTCTAAATATTTTTTCTGCGATTAGAAAATCACCGAGCGACAAATTATATCAAACTATTCATACTAGATTAGCAATAAACAAAAGTGAAATAAAATGTTTGTTTGAATTGTTTGTTCGTAAAATAGACTACTATTGAAATATTGTGCGATGCCCTGTCAAAGCGCATTTGTCGATGTGAGAAGAGGCAAACGAGGTGTCGAAAAACGAAAAACTTTTGTCAATTTTAAATGGCAATTCGAATGACGCATGCATGTATAGTTGGCATGCACAAAAACTCTATCAGGATGGCAATTCTAGTGTGTAACTACATTGGCATTGCGATTGCCAGCAAAATTATTCATGCGAATTATTGAAACACAAACAAACGACTCGCGAGCCTGATGAAAACGCAAACGGTAGCAAACGTTGTGTCGACCACCACGATATCAAAATATCATGAGAGAGATAGGATTTTGTCGATATTATCTACTATACTGAATAATACCACAACAATTATTTATAATAATCAAATAATGCAAAAACTGTTACGAAATAGTTTCGAACCGCAAAAATAATTTCCGACTTATATTACAACATATTGCAAAATGAAATTGAAATATTTCCGCGCTTTTAACTATCAGTTAGTTATTTTATTTTGCAGGCCTCGGTAGAATTGTAACAAATCGAAGAGAAAATACGAAAGCCACAAACATTGAACGCATAATTTATTTGGAAAACATTTGATTTATAAACGTCCACTACCCTTCACATTATTCATCCCGTCAATAAGCTGGCCTGAGTTTAGATGAATTTCAATTTGCATTTCATATTTTCCTTCCGCCCCTAGAATAATTTCATTAAAAATCCCGAAATTAAACTGACGTGTTTCTTAAGTGACTTTCAACTCGTTTAAATCGGCAATTAATTCGTATTCTCATCTGTCGAATTACGCTTGTAATGATTTGTGTTTGTTGGAAGTTCGTCGAATTTGAATTTTCGACATTTTCCTACGAGCGGAAAATTTCGCCAAGACGCAATGAAGAAATTCCCTGTTTGGTTTGGTAAATCCACAATCAGCGTTGCACGCGCAGGATGCGGCCAGGAACGATAACGACCAATTAGAAAATTAAGCATTATTAGCGTTGGCGTTGCGCCGCAATGGGCAGAGGCGGTGGTGGCAGCGGCGGCACTCCTAATTACATTAAGAAAACCGTGTGCCAAATGAAAATTCAACACGATTTTCTTACGACTTTTACTCTACCCAGTTCAATTGCGGATGTTCTTTTCGCATAAAAAAATTAATACACTGAGTGCTTTAAACATGTTGTTTAACTTTCCTAGCATATGGAAAATTTAACCCATATTTAAATAATCATCTAAATCAGCATTTTCCCCATAAATACAATGAATAAATAAACAAAACCGAAAACAGACAGAAAAAGATCCTCCTGAATGAAGCAAAAAAATATATAGTTTTGCATTTGGATTTCATTTGACGTGCGCGCTTAGAGCGTAGATTCTTTCCCGAGACGTTTTCCGGTTTTAGTAGATGCTTTCGCGTGCGTTTCCTTTCCTCTCGATTCTCCTAACATACATACGCGTGTAGTATATTGTTAACCCGCAAGGCGGGCGCGTATTTATCCGCGTATTCGTGTATCGCAGGATCAAGCGGGCCGAATCCCATTGATATTTCATCCTTAAGGATAATCAGGAATCAATGCGCATATAAATAAACTTGAACGCTGAACACATTTCCGCCATTTATTTGAGGCGCTCTTCCGTATTCTCCTCCGTTTTGCTTACATTTTACAATATCGAAAAGTTTTCCGCATCCGGTTTAGTATGGCAAAAATTATGTTAAGGAGGAGGCTAGAACTTGTTCGCTGAAAAGTTGTTGATCTCGAGAACGAAGAAATATCAGAAAAGGTCAAAAAACGTATTTGTTAAATTATTCAGATTCATTCAAGAATTCTTTGGCTAAAAATTCATCAAACGTATTTTTCGCCTCTCTGAAATATTAAATGACTTCAAGGTGAAAGGTCAAAACCACCATATGCTTCAAAGTTTTCTTATGCCCTTAAGGCTTAAAAGGGGATTTCATGAAATTCGTCGCGTTTTGAAAATATTTTAATTCGTCAAATTAGCCAATTTCCTCCCTCAGTATGCTATTCGTTGGTGGTAGCAGCAGCATGCGCAACTAAAATTGGGAGCGTGGGATTTTTTGCTCCGTGCCGCCGATTGCCACGTTCGCTGGCTGCTGCCGCCGCCTTTGGGCGCCCGCACGCTGTGCCCGTAACTTTTCGTCGACGACGCGCGATATGACGGGGGCGCACGGCAGGACTAGCGAGTCCTTGCCGTGCTGATGATGCCCCAGCACACTCCTTTACGTGTCCTTCGTTTTCTCCGTTCTCCGCCACCCGTACGCCCGAAGCGCACTTTGTCCTTGTTCGTACATTGCTGCGCCCTTTTGCTGATCGCGGGTCGTTGTCACGGCAGGAACCCACCGACTTTATGAGAATTTATGTCCAAACCGTCGAGCCTTCCAGCGCTACGAGTTACTAAATGCCCTACTGACTTACACATCGACGCGTTTTTGTGTTTTGTGTTAGTGTGGGCGAAGTGGGTGAGGTTACGTTTCCCGAAAAATATGAAACAACTATAAAACATTTCGCCCAAACTACCAAGGAGCAGAGGAGACCCCATTATGCATCCTCTCTGATATTTTCAAAGTTCATGCTGGTGGAGTTTTCGCGTTTTATTTAGTTCTTCAGGAATGTGCGCGTTTCCGAACTATGATTGCACCTGGTGGAAAATTGCCAACAAGCGAATTTTTGAATTTTCCGTTTTACAGCGGTTGCAAATTTTTGATTTATGTTAAATAACTTAAGGTCTTGCTAAAACTCTTACATTAGCGATATTTTTACTGAATCAGTAAATACTGTGTCTTTTTATTTAATATGCCTGATAGTGTTATCAGCAGAGTACTTAATGAAAGCACTAAAGACGTATCAAACAGCTATAAGATTTAAGTATCGAAAAAGAAAGACAACTTGTGAGATTGATACTAAATAAAGCAATAATATACGTTGAATGATAGCTTCGTGAACTATAAAAACGTGTCGTTTCATTGCAGCTGCAAATTTGCACATTGAAAGTGCAGAAAGCGCACGTTTTGCTCCTCTTTCTTCTTCCTGTCTGCGCATTTTGTTTGTGTATCGCATAAAATCGCAGCCAACAGCGACGCGCGAAAATCGAGTCACGTTTAACGACTCTCCTCGTTCGCACGCTTACTTTATTATTGCTGTTTCTGGCTAATAGCGGAACACCGAGGACACCGCATCGCTTCTTCACCCACTGCCATCCCCTTTTTCCTCTTTTTTATCCGCGATACTTCGCTCCCTAATTCTTGTTTGTCATTTTGCTGTGTGTATTTCTATTCTTCCCGCTCTCTTTTTCGTTTTGCCCCAGAAGTGCATCGACGCTGCCGAGGAATTTATGTCTCGAAGTAGTCGAGGGAAAGCCGCGCACGGCGCTTATTATTTCGTATTGGAATTTTATAAAATGAGCAGCCCTATAAGGAAGCGAACAAAACAAAGCAGGATAAAGGACAATATAATGTCCTTTTGTAGGACACCTCGCCGTATTCTATACCTATAGTTATAGGATAATTCGTTTTTAGATTGGATTTCCCATCTTCTAAAAGCACGCGCACAATCTTCGCAATCTTCAATTTCTTTCAACGCAGGAAGCAATAATTTTTAAAAGCTTTATCTATGTTTAATTTCGTTTCTAAGATTTTTAATTGAATTTGGATTTATTTTCTTATAACTTAATTGAACGACTTCTATTCTTCCCCTGAGTCAATATTTTCATTAAATGATTAAGTAGAATAATATTTAACTTCATCAATTATTCAGCTCCAATAACAACAACAACAACAATCTCATAAATCATAAAATCCTTGATAAGATAATAGCCGGAATAAAACGGCGAGCATTCATGCATACTGCAGTATGAAACTCGTTCGTCCCATTATTATTATTTCACTCGCTGTGGCGTGCGCCGAAAATTGATCCGGGACGCATACCGCTCCGGGAAAATAAAACGCGCTTGTTAAGTGGCTCGAGCTGGCGCGTCTTTGCTCGTCAATCGGCTCAAAACGTGAATGCTTTCAAGCAACCCTTTTATCTTTTTTGGAAAATAATCGTCGGTTGTTAATTTTCGGGTATGCATGAAAATAGTTGCCTGATTGGGATCGTACCTTTATCCTTATCAACGGTAACCGTGTGGAGTATCTCGTGTTTCGCTCGCGCCCTCGCAAAACGAGGTAAGTGGTGAGGGCTTAGCTTTTATAAAGTCGTTTTGCGTTTTGCCATTGCGTTCTCGTCGCACAGCGCGCTCAAATGAAAATAAATATGCTATAATAACCATTCTCCGCGTGCAAGTACACGTGCACACACCAAAGGTGTACGTACCATCGCCACCCTTATTATATCCTTTATTTTCGTGCTCTCCTAATATCTCTGCATTAGCGTGCTGTAAGGGTAATGCACGGAAGATGGCTGTTCGGCTTGAATTAAGTGCAATTGAGTGTACTTGCTGTAACGATGACTATTAATATTTATTTATAGTTTATCCGTGTTGCGTATCAATAATTTTATAATGAATAAAATTATCCTCATATTTTAAAATTTACTTGTAAGTAAATTTAAAATAGTTTGTTCATATGTGCTGCAATTTACACGAGATAATGTTAGAAATTAGTTTGAAAAAGTTAAGTTAAACAAATTTATGCACTATGCTCTGATGCAGTTTACTATTGAATAACGTTCTAACTTAATAAAAGTTGAAACTTCATTTTAATTATGAAATTACGCATGTCTAGTTAACGCTTGTTGCTTGGCGCAAGAAGTATATTGCATTAAATCGAGCTTTGTTCCAGTTAGGAAATGTTTTAATAACTTTTTTGCATAATTTAATCCCGTAACGCACGGAACGTATTCTGATGCCTGATCGTAATGCCTGCTCTTCCTCGTATATTATACCTATGTTAATATAACACATTTTTTCAGATGAGAATAAAGCGACTGTGTGCTTTTAATAAGGGAGCAAATACGAAAATACGCGTATTATAATAGGATAAAATGTAGATACATGTTATTCAGCGCATTAACGTCAATTAGCTGTGTGATTTTCAATGTAAATACAAAAGATATTTATGTAATTATACAGAATATAATATCATGTCTAATTAAATTTTTTATACAATGGATAAGCAAAATGAGATTGACGTTTGCGACATCAAAGCATAATGAAACAAATATATAATCACGTTTCTAAACACCATATTTGCCTAGCTTTAAAATAATTAATTTTTTGGTTTTTTAACACTTTTAACGAAAAGTTAAATAAGACGTGTTTTGTAATACTAAATGTAAATAATACGTATGCTTCCTGTTCATTCGATACAGGATTGAAAGGACCAAAATTGTATACGCATTCATTTTGAAAGCAGTGGAACATTGCAAAGTACGTACGCGTGCAAAATGAATGCGAACGTGGATAAAACATGAGTGAAAGTATAAAAGCAAATGTTGAACTGTGCAAATTTAGAAAGAAGGGCATTTTAGGGTTCGATACGGCTTGTTGCGTCGAAAACGACGAGAGCCAAAAATATGTCAATATCGCTAATTATCTGCAAACATGTGCCAATTTTTAAAAATATTTTCATGTCCATCATAAAAAAATTAGGGAATTTTTTAATTGCGACATTAACTGCGTTTATTTATGGCCTCGATGAGAATCAGTTTTTCGCTGATTGGAAAATTCAACTAAACTTACTTTAACGACTGTTTGCGCTTGGGAAGTTCAGTCCAATAACTGTTGTTATCACTCAGTTGATTCAAAAAGTATATGCAATAAACATTCAAGTAAGAATAGTCATTCAAATGGGCCGCACTGCTTTTGCTTGACACAAATTGTTCGGCAACTGTTTATGTGATGTGTTTCTCTAAACAATTCACTCAATTAAATATCCATCAAAATAAATGTGCTTTAGCAATGTGATTGCAGTAACAATTTGAATTGTGGCGTGTGCAATTATGCGAAGGGTGCGTGCAAACGAGAATCGTGAAGTGATAAACGTGCGCGGTGTTATCACGACGGGAACGAGATGAGCGAGAAGGTGGAGCGTTCAGGTCGGTCAAGAAGCCGTACGCAAACTGACTTGAGCGTGCGGCGGTGGTAGCACGTTTGGCGGCTGCGTCGTTTTCGATGGCGGCAGCGCGCACAACGTTGCGAGAATGTATTTGTGCGAAGGATATGTAGGCATGCGAGAAAAGCCGGTTTTGCAGCTCGACGCCACCAGCCGCCACCAATGTCGATGCTGGCGCCGCCGTCAGCATTACTTGCATGCGCAGCTCCCTGAATACCAGCGCGTTTTGCTGCCGCCAAGAGGAAGTGTCGCGTCGTCGTCTTTCTGTTATGATGATGCGACGCCGTCGTCGATGTTGCCGGCAACGTAAAGTATCATAGAAATGTATAGACAATAATACCACCTTGAGAATTTTCTTAATCTTTGTGTACAATATACCCCCTCTAAAATATTTAATTAAAAGCCTTAACAAAATAATACCAAGAATGCAATTACTACAAGTGAAAAGAAAATATTGATATTATCCTAGAAATAGCGCACCCCCATTTGAAAAACGCAATATTAATTTTCATCAATTCATCATCCCTCACAGCATACGCTCATTGATTGATTAATTTTTTGCTTTCAAGCAAGTAATTTGCGAATGCAAATGTAATGTAAATGCAAATACATTAGTAACATGTAAAGCCAGCCGTCCAAACAAAAGTCCATTTAGATTCATTCATCCCCCCAAGTCTTCTAATATTTTCGCATACTCCTTCTGTTGTTTTTCTTTTCGTTTTTTCTTTGCTAAATCTAGCTAGTACAGCGCTTTGGCTATTGTGCATGCGAATCATGATTATCACGGCAAACTTATGTGCGTGCTTCCGACATACGGAAGGCGGGTGCACAATACGCTTTCACCCTTAACGAACGCGAACGAAAGGGAAAACATCCCCTAATTCAGGCACATTGTGTTTTATTGTCATGCATGTGCGTTTTGGCAAATTAAACAGACGGCTGCAAACCGAAGCGGCGACGCCCGACCACGCCGAAGACGATTCGAGACCGGCAACGCCAAAGTCGGCGGCGGCGGCAGTACTGGCGGAGGCGGTATTGTTTCGACGCAAATACACGATTATTACACGGTAATTATCTCGTTAATATTTCAACTTCCATTAGCTCGACATGTATGCAAAACTTATTTCTTGCTTGCTTAACTAAGTTCAGAAATAATAAAATATTAATTATCCATCCATCATGCATTGTTCGTGTATGAAATTTTAAAGCGAAAAATAATTTATTTAATTGTGTATTGAATAACGTTTAAGCGCATTAAGTAATTAACCAAAATTCCAACTGATAAGGGCACTTTTTGATAGACACGAAGCGTGTTCGTGCCATTTAGTTAATGAACGAATATGAATGAGCGGAGATTTTTTGTATGAAAACGATAAAATGATTAATAGCACGCTGCAATGCCGCTGCCGCTGCCACGGCGAGGGGGCGGCCATTAGTACACAATCTGCAAGCACATAATAAGCGATGATTAACCGGCTATTATGGCGCTCTCGGTGCGCACGTAATTGTACAACTAATCAAAAATGAAAAGTCGCTGGATGGCAGAAAAATCGTTGCTATCAAAACAGCACACACAATCGCCGCCTCCATCGAGTGCATGCCCTTTTTCTAACCCTTGAATATTGCATTTATGTGAGTAAACTCGTTATCAGAATAAAGGACGTGTTCTTGTTATCGTGTAGCGTACATTTTTCGTGTAACATTATTCAATGCAACATGCAATTTGAAATATTATTGAGCATGTGTATTGCTCCTTAATTACTTAACTATCAAACATATTATAACTCCGTGCAATGAGAGCAATTAGATGAGAATTGATTTTTATTAGTTTTCTAGTTACGAGACGACCGACTTAATCCGGTTATGAATAGTAAAGTTCTGTTAAAGTTTAATTCGGCTTCAACGCTGGAGGAAGATATGAAGAGAACAAGTTTTTACTATAACGCAAAGGGCAGAACAATGCCTTCTTGTACTTGCACGTGTACTTGTACTTATTTTGCTTACATCACCGTCTGCTACCACCGCCGACGCTGACGACGTCGAACTCTGCAGCGAATCCCTTGAGATTCGTCCCGACACAACTATTGCGCGAGGAGTGAAAGTACGCGCAGCGCGCAACAAACCAAGCAGAAGAGCAGAGACGAAATGGATAGACATACAAAGCCTTCCTTCCCTGCTTCGTAGCTGCTAAATTTAACTCGAAAACATATTTCAACCGCCATACTCTTGCGAGAAGAGAAAACGTCTCGTAAGTTTTTGCGTATTTCATGCGAAATTGAAAAGAAATAAAATTCCGCGTTGCACACGAAGCCAGCCAGTAACGTTGACTGGCTGTGTTATTTATTGTTATCAAAACTTTCACAATATTTCTGCGCCCGAAACGCATTTCGCCTCTTTTGTAATGGAATAAGAATTCATGTTAAATTGCTCGGAATAATTTCTTTAATAAATTGTAATTGCTAATCTCCGAAAGTGTTGAGCAAGAAATATAGTTTTTATCCCGTTTTTGAAAGGTGCTTTAATGCAACGTGTCTGCTTGAACAGGAACACCGTAAACATGACGACAGTGGTGTTAACAACGTGGTTGCCTAGGCAGTTAGTGTCGCCGCTTGGTGCCCCCGCAACGTACCGCAACAGCGCAAGTGAAAGAAACACATATTCTACCTCTAATGCTAATGCTTTTGTCGCCGCCGCTGCCGCCAGAATGGAGATCGGCGGGGAATAAACTGTGCAAGCCGTACACTAGCTTCGTAGCGTGCAGGGGGCGGGAGCAAAACAGAAAAGGAACGCTGGAAAAGTGGAAAATTATTGCTGTTTTCTAAAGTGTTCTGAAGCACTTTGCATCTAGAACGCGTCGCCAACAACAAAAACCGACTCGTTTAAATATGAATCTGTTGCAATTTTTTCGTTGCCTAATTTATGGTCTTAAAATGATCCATTTTTCAATTTTTAACCCTTTTACACCTCACGACTAAAATTTGCATACGAAATAAGTTGATTACAAAGTACCTCAAATGATGATTTAGTGCACGTCCGTTTCTGCTTTTGATATTAACTTATAGTCAAACTAGTAGGCGATAAAACGTATATATAAATAAGTAATCTCCTTATTGTGGTACTTGTTACACTGTTTCTACATTCACCAGTTTTTTTACGGAAATGAAATACTGCGATTATTGAAATTATATTGAATAGTTGTTTAAAGCAAAAATTAAACAATAAAAAAAGATTAAATCTAATTCAATTTTTGATATTATCTTACGGAATAAATCTACTTTCAGAATCCGTTTAAATTATTTCAATACCTCAAATCATTCAAAAGTTATCAATTTTTAATTGCTCCCATGTAATTCTTATGGGAGCATAATTGGCGCATAATGACCGGCGTAATGTAGTATCGATGAAAAGAGATAGGTATAGCGCAGCCGTGGTTGCTAGGGAATCTCCTTAGTTACCATGCATGCAATTGCCATAAGAGCGGCCATCATGGATTTTCGACCAAATCACATGTGCATGCGTTCTCTGTCACTCAGGTGCGCTGGAGTGCGCGCCTCACTTAGGCCCCTTAGATTATTATACTTAATTATTGTAGAATTTTAAACTTTAATAACTTTTTTAATTCGTAAGATATTTTGATGAAATTTTCAGTGTTTGTTAAAAATCTACCGCTCTTCACAAATATGTAATTTATAAAATTCAGAAAAATATATTCCAATAGTTATGGTAAGATTAATAACACACTAATTTATAAGCATACTTTGCGATTTTTTTTGTATTAAAAGTAACTTTTAGGCAGTTTTGTAAAAAAATGCAAAAGGGCGCAATATATTTCCTTTTTATTCATACTGATTCAAAATCTCTAAAGCAAAAACTTAATACTTTAGCATCTATCTTTTCATTTTTTTATAACCAACTTGACGATGTTTATATATGTATATTTATCGACCAATACTTATTTTAATGATGCATTCAACCATTATAAACACACATCCTACACGTGCCAAACTCTTGCAAGCAATTTAAAAAGTTCCACGCAATATTGCGCGTTTCGTGGGCGCCAAAGTGCTGGGCGTTTACTCAGGACAATAAAATCACGTTCAATGTTTGCTGTTGAAGCAGCATTCAATCATGGATGTTAGCGCGGGTGGGTTGGCTGCAATGATCGATTGCAGATAATAAAATGCATCCAATTCAATTGCAGGCGATGTCGGTTAGCGGCACAACACATGTGCGTCTCGTATGCGTGCCAATCCATAACGCAATTATCGCCGCCCAGCGGTGTGATTTCGGCACCACCGCACATTATACGCTTCTGACACGTGCATGCGTGCCGCCACCGCAAAATGCATTCATTGCATGCACGATTTATTTCGCGATTTCAAGATGTATCATCTTTGTAATTGAACTTTTTCTGATTTAAGTGATTAATATAAAATATCCATCTGAACGAATGTTTCTCTTTTCTGTTTTAGAACAATTCATCCCTTGTTATTAATTTTGATAGGATGTGAGATTATTAAAATCCATCATGTATATATGAATAATATATAAGCAGAAACATATTTCTGAAACTGATATGTGTGCAAACTGCACTGCAGTAAGCAAAGAGGGAGGGTAGAGAAGTCCATCTATCATCACATCCTAGGATAATGTGAGTTATGGTCGTCACTTACAAGACATTAAGCAGCCGCCCTCTGGCGCAAACACATCCGTTTCATTCATCACCCCTTAACGTCGAAGGACAAAAAAATGAATACGATCAACTGCATGACGAGCGCGATATCAGGAGCATGAAAGCGTCAACGTTCGCAAACAGCGTGTTATCACTGAGTCTGAATCATAATCCTTTAAATATTCAAGGATGTTACAAACTTATATCAATTCTTATCTAATAATAAATTCATATTATATGTGAAAATAATTTTCAAATGCGATAGGTTGAAGTTTAATTAGGACTAATAAAAATGAAACAGGTAATATGCAAAGTGTATCGCAGATGCAAAGTGCATCGAAGCACTCGAGTTAATTGACAGGCGTTCATTAAACAAGAAGTAATACGGTAAGTGTCAGCAACAGAAGAGAAGCACAAAGCGCAGAGCGTTCCAATGTCTTTGATCACTTATACGCGCCTTGACAATAGGTGTTAGTGTCTCGCATATCACGAATACACCGCGCAAGAAGCATCCTCCTCGTTATTATGCACCGAAACGTATTCGCGTTCGTTTGAGTGCGCAAAGTGCACTCGCTGTATCGCGATGAGAATTTAATCGATAATTTAATCAATTCGCCCAATGCACCGCAATGCACCCTCTGGAGAATTAAGCCTTTTATACTTTGTCACCATATCATCAGGTTATTATCTGTAAATATGTGTTGACACTTTTGTAAAGCGCATTAATTATACATTTCGAATTATTTTTAGCATATTTAACTACCGTTAAGTTAATTAATTTTTCGTCGAGTGGCATGGAAGTTGTTGGCTTTTATATGCACTTCAACACGACATAAAAATCTGAACACTATGTGACATTTTCGGGGACGGCAATTTTTCAATATCTCTCGCATCATTTATAACCCGGTGCTCGGCCGTTAGTAGAGTGGCCATTCTGCAGTTGCGATAATACAGATTTGCACGCGATGGCCGCACGTGGAGCGTACGTGCAACGTTTATACATACGGGATGATAATATTTTTCGCTGACATGGACGCCGGTCCAACGACATTGAACGACTTCGACATTTCAGCGTATAAATGGGCGGCAGCGGCGCGCTGGCTTAACGCGTATAAATCGCCGCCGTTTTCGATGTACATTGATTCGTGTGCGCGTATTCCAGGACATTAAAATTGCTGCTAGATGTAATGTAACTTTTTATCCAATGCAATGCAGCATTTCGTTTACGTTTTCAGTTTTCATCAGTTAATATTTCCATTTTTCAGGAAATTTCTTTTTAATAAAACAACCCTCAACAAAAAATTGGAAAATTGCTTCATACAAATAGCAAAATTACGGGCGTTATTAAATCCTAGATTGTTGCGTGCATACTGGAAACGAAAAAAGCCGGAAGCGGGCAAAGTGAGGCGATTGCCCGAGACGGACAAGCCTGAAATTAAAGGCGAATTAACTTGGAGGGCGCCTTGAACATATTCGAGGAAAGTGGGAAATATAATATGATGATACGATAAAGCAATAGAAATGCGCACGCAAAGTTAGCTAGCAAATGCGTGGGCGTCATGAATAAAGAAAAAAGCGAATTTCAGACGCGCTGTAATAGAGTAATATCGTCGAGCAGACGCCGAAATGAGAAATGGGGAACGTGTAGAAAAAGATGAACTATTACACTGAGCCAAAGTGGTGAAATAGAGACAAGGGATGAACGCATCGTGATAATGCATGTGCAACATGGACAAGCGAAAATATACGAGTATATAATAATAACGTGCGGAAACGAATTCAAGTTGCGTGCACGTATTTTAATACAATTCATACTGAGACTTTTCCGCATTTTCACTACGCAAGTCGTATCAACCACTTTCCTGTTTAAATACCGTGATTTTAGGAGAACACTTTGTTAGTTAGTTGTGACGGTTTCGTGCGAGTTGGATTAGTGAACGCGAGCCGTGGGCGAATTAAACGAAGAATGGCGCGACAGCAAGACATGTTGGACAAATTGTACATTACAGGATGATGGAGAAGCAACGCAGAACAGCGTGATAATGCAAGAAAAAAATATAACGCACATCGTGCACGTATAGAGGAATCACGAATGCATTGTGCAGTATATAATGTCGGCGACAGCAAGCGTCTAATGAAAAAACAGGCTAATTAAACTGGAAGTGCAAGAGCAACACAAATTGCGACTGCGAGGAAATTAACACAAAAACTATTATACTGATAAGCCGTTCATGTCTTCGTATCACATCAAGGGATCTTTACTCGTTTGTTGACTCGCATTATTTCACGTTTAATGCAACACTTTAATTAAAAATATTTGAATAATTGCGCCATTAATGATTTAATGTCTGAAACAAAGTTGTATTTTTCTTATCCGTCATATTTGACTAATTTCAAATTATTTAATAATACGTCTTCGCTCGTAGGTATTATTCTAATAAACTTTCATGCCATCCTTCAGACCCAACCCCAAGTTAAGGATGCATACAACGCCAAATATACAATGGCAACGAGGACAAGCTAAACTTTCCACTTAACATGTTCCTAATTACCTGACGTGTTTGCTCAATTATTTGTTGCTTGATGTAGATATTTCAAACATGACTACAACCAACTTGTATGCATGTCTGATCTACATACACACTTGACTGCTATTCAAATAAGCAAAAGTTTCAATCTACGTAGCGCAATTAATGTTTTACACATTTTCAGAAATTCCAAGCAACAGCAGCAGTGGCAGTTCTTGACTGCTGACGTAGTAATTGAATTTTCCCTTTCGCACTTATTAATTTAATTAAATCTTCATATTTTTCTAATTAACACTGACCCAAATTGATTTCCCTCATGTCTGGGCTGTGATTAGCGAACAAAGGCGCAAAAATCGAATGCAATCTATTTATAGGACGAAAAATAGCCGCACGATGCAAGATGGAAAACACCCTTAGAGAAGAAGCGCGCGCGCGTTGAAGGTGGGAATTAAATGGATTAATGGATAATAAAGCATAAAGGGTCCGTCCTCATTTCGTTCTTTTATTTCCTCGTTGTAGTCATAGTTGTTTGGTCGCTTTTTTCCGCTTTTCCATTAGGGGAATTTCTCGCATCTGGCCCATTGCAATATTTCGTATTGTGGCCCTTATGTGCGGCCACTATATATTTAAACGTTGGCGGCGCGGCAATCCTGTAAGGCGATTTATTATTTTTGCGTGATGTCCTTCCAAACTAATAAACTAAACTGCCGAGCCCTTTTTCTACCCTCCTTTTTTCTATTTATACATCTACATGATAATTAATATAAGTGAAAAATAAAAGTGCTGTGTTGCGCCAAGGGTATTAATAAAGTGAAATATTATGTTAAACTCGCCACATTGTTGTTCAACGGCTATTTGCATTGTGTTTAATTCTATATTAATGTGATGACGTAATAACGTACCATCTAGGATTTCACTTTATGACAGGATATGTGAAATTCCAGTACAGCCGCCACATTGCTCCCACCCTTATACTGATGGCATTAAATGCACGTACGCATTTTCGCAAAAGAACCATATGCCTGTTTGTGGATTTTATGATGCTGTAAATAATCGCATAGACTTTGTGATAACAAAGTAAATATCAAACTTTGTGCTTTTAATATTTTGATGACGTTCATTTCAAAGCGGACTACTTCATTATTATCAAGACTTTTGAAAAAATTCTTCTATTAAGAATGCGTCTAACAAATTTGCGATAGATCAATTTACTTCTTTGTAAGACTTGTGAAAAAATCAAGAATTTTTATGATATCTCTAGTACTTTTCGAGAAATTAGATCACATTTCTTGTGAAAGCTTACCACTTATTTCAACATGTTTCAGCACATTTTCAGGCTGTTATAGGGCCTTAAAGATGACCATACAAAATATTATATGTAGTTTTATGCTTATAGTGTCTCACATAATGTATCAGACTGAAAAACTACAGTATGTTGTATGATTATAATGTTCCCGACTTCCTTTCAGGTTCATTTATACTTCATTCGCGTTCCAGTGCTGCGTAAATATTCCGTAATAAAATAAGATATAAAATGGTATTTATGAGTGAGTTTTCGACATGATCCTGGCTGCTTGTTTCCGGCGCGTTACAGCGACGACCGGCTTTCCGGCGGCAGCAGCGACGGCGGCGCAGATATAAAGCACGGTTTTATTGGATTTTTATTAGATTTAAAAAGGTGGCCCACCCCCGCATAAAGACAAGATAATGGTCGCACATTGTGTGCCCGCGTGCGTCGCGCATGTAGGACATTTTACAACCAGGATTTTACATCGCCGTTTACACGTTGTTCGAGCATTCGCCGTGTATTTCCGGCAACACGCGACGCCGAGTATTTGTTATTCCTGCGACATCATCACACCGCACATGAATGTGCGACAAGTAAATGTAAAGGTAGGCGAGGATAAAAAATAAAGCATTTTTGTAAAAGAGTAATGATCATAACGATAATGCCTTATTCCAAGTGGTTGAATTGCGGTGTAAAAATGAGGTAAACTGCATCAAAAGTTTTACGAAAAGTACCTACTCATGCTTTTCATTTAAACATTAAATTTTTAATTATTTTGCATATTTAATAATTATTCGTTTCATAAATATGCGCATTTAAAACACGCGCAATGCGATCTCGTTTTAATTCTGCATAAAATGCCGAACTAAATGCAAATCAGGACGAAATTAAATAAATGTGTAAATTACTATAGGAATATTTTTGGCTATGGCGCGTTGTAAAAATGAAGCGGAACAACGCTCGCGTCCTGATTTGAAGGGACATTTTCCACGTTCAATTAAATATTCAAATTTTTCTATTTAAATAATAAAATCCGCTTCGTCGTTGTTGCACAAACGGCGCATTTACATATGCGAATATGTGGCCATTCTATTATTACGTCGCCTGCAATGAGTGAGTGTGTGTTGTGTATGGAATGGATCCCTTTTTCGGCTTGGGGGCGGCACGGTCGGGATGGCTCTTTCAAATATGCAGGACCACACACCGCCACGTCGTGCCGGAGACGCGCGCCCGCCACAAGCGTTTGAATATTGTGCGCGTACACAAAGTGCGGATTTAATTCAATTCCGAAATGCGCCAAATCTTATTTAAACACACATTTTTGTTTGCGTTTTATGTCCTCGCGCGCTCAACGACGACAACGACGCCGCCGCCGCCGACTACGACGATGCGGATGCGGAATGTTGTTACCAATTTCACACAGCATTTTACGTTCCGCGTTTCGGATGGACGTGTACATAAAATATTATGCAAATTTACGATGCAAAACAATGCTTTGATAAATGTTAAAACGCTTTAGAATTTTCATAAATTCTCAAATGTTTTTAATCGAGCGGAATTCTCGCAACAATTTATTTCGAAATTATAAATTGTGTTCGTTTTAATATCATTCACATACAGAAATAGCCGCCGGAAAAAATTCAATGATAAGGAACGAAATTACCCAACTCAATAAAATACCCTTCCTTTCCATAAACCCTCGGAAAAAAGTTAAGCGCACACTTGGGAATAGAAATTGAATTTATAAAAATACGTTTCATTGCGAGATAAGGATGATAATGAATTCATTAAATCTGCGGTACGAAAATGGGGGCGCGTTTGAAATAAAATAAAAAGCGGACAAATAAAAATAAAAAAAGCGAACAAAACCATGGCGGAGAACAAAAGCGCACGAAAGTCGCCGATATGAATATGATTATGAGGAGTGAACGCGGACGAGCATACTTTGGCGGCGGCTGGAATTTCGAAAGCGAATTATGGATTAAGTTAAAAAGCATAATGCCATAAATAACCGTAAACACGGCAAACAACAAAATCAGCCAAATATGAATGGAATAAAAGAGGAGAAGCGCGAGCCCCAAGTGCGAAAAAGTGCGCAGCCAGCGGGATGAATCCTTAAAATACAGTAAAAAGCGGAGAAAGGATAAACGTATTAATTCAGCCGCTTATTTTTTTATGAAAGTTCCGAGCGTGTTCAACACATAGCATAAACTAAGTATATACGCTCGAAAATCAAAACAAAAGTAAAACATAGCAGAAAAATGCGCATAAAAATCGTAAACGAAACGAAATCGTTTAATGGAAATGCGAATAACTAGAAAATCATATTCGGAAAATGATTATGTTTGCTCTCGTAAAATCCTTCAACCGATTTTAATGTGTTCTGATTTTTTTGCCAGTGAGTATTTTTCTAAAAATTATTAATTTTCCATTTGGCCAACTGGAAAGTTTGGAAATTAATCTATTAATACTATAATATTGAATAAATGTCTTCCATCTCTGTGCCATGTACTCCTATAAAATTTAATGTGAATAATCAAACAGTCATACCACTATTTGATTGACAGTACGTACAATACACTTCGAAATGTTGGAAGCAATCAAACAATCATACAACTATCGCAAACTATTTGAATAATGAATTTATTCGCTTGAATTTTGACTCAACTGAATTATGCAGACATTAAAATATTTTTAGAACTCATAAATTTCAAATGTTTAGCTGCTGTTGCCGCATAAATTGCTCAAATTTTTATTCTAGTGGCGTAATTTTGATTAAATCGGAAAATGTTATTCTTTTGTTGCGTTGTTCATAAAAAACATTAACCTCGGACCAATGCGGTGGTGAAAAACGGTGCGAAGAAAGAAAATTCATAAATATTAATACGGTATACAAATTAGAAGTGCAAAAATATGAATTAATATATTCAAACTGTCCCATTGAATGATGATAGCACATCTCGCGACGTGGTGCGCAAGTACGGGCGACGAATTTAAATATGAATAGCAAGCAATTTTCCACGTCCCAAGTGAGTGTGTCCGGTGTACACACCAGCGAGACAAATTTCCACACCGCCATGGAATATTCATCCAACTTTGCGACCGGCCAATGTGTTTAAATAAAAGAAAACATGAAAGTTAATTAAACACAAATACGTTTTCCCATTTAATTCGGTTGACCTCAAACAAACCTTTCTAAAGTGCGTTCATTTTCCACATATCTACGATCTAAAACTATAATTGCTTGATTTATACCCAATCCTTACAAAATTTATTATTTCCACGTAAAATATATATTATTAAAATATTAGGAATTAATTAACTATTAAATGCTCTTTGTGAATTTTCATTTAGGTGCTGATGGGTCACAAACAACTGTTGTGTGGTATTATGCGAATGTGGGACTAAACGGAAAATCGCACATTTTCTATATTATCTCCATTTTCCGTATCATTTGGTCGTCGGCATTTAATATGCTGTTGTATCGCGCATTAAACCGCCAACATGTAGATTTCCTTTGAACGCGTGCGTTTACTGCGCGCTATTGTTATATAGATTTGCGTGTTTTTTCCCTCTATTTAGTGGGCGAAACGTGAACGGAATATCTAGCTCAACAGCGCTTTTAGTTATCGATGTATCTACACCCACGCAGGCATCGATTGCGATTCGAACTCATTCGAATCGTTCGCAAATGTGTGCAGTGGTTGTACTTTCGTTCATTCCGAGTGTTCGAGTGTTGTATGCGATTTTAGATCAATCTATTTATGATGCGATAAATAACAGCAGAGCCCACTCGATGGATCTGGGGCGAATAAAGTGGATGGACTAGAGTGGACCAAACCAATGAAGAGTGCTCAATAACCTTATACAGCAGTACCACAAATGCACCACTAAAGTTCACGGTTACACTGAAATAGTGTGCAAATGTATTCAGAGAGATGTTGCAAACACCAAAAGTGTACAACAAAGCTGAAATCCATAATTATATTCAAGTGAAACAACGCGAGAAAGCTTTGGAATTGTGGCTTTTCATTTTGAAAATTAGTTATTTATTTCCTTGGGGTGCTATTTAATGTGCGCAATAAACAAACCGTGTATGAATAATGAAACATACATGTTCATAAAATTTTGAATAAAATTTAATATTTTAATTTTAAAATTGCATCCCTCGGCTTAATAAAGTTTTATTCTCAAAAGATAAATTTTATATCTCTGCAAATCAAATGAGAATTTACATGAAACACACGTATAAAGAAATCTTTATTACGGTGTGATGTGCTTGTTTCCGATTTGTGATTGTATCTGAAACTAAGGGCTGTTGGCCGAAATTGATGTTTGACTGAGCGTTGCGAACGTTTGAGGGTGCGTAACATACATAAGTTACGTGTTATTTTGGTATTATCTACGCGTCGAGTGGATCGCCAATGTGATTCGTATTGTGGCTATCGCATCGTAGCTGCTGCTACGGTCCTGATGCATATTGCGAGGGCGTCAAATCACCCCCCGAATGTGAGTGAGCTATTCGCGTGCGTATTAAGGGTAAGTACCCTTCTTGTATGGTGGATGCTTATCAGTGATTGATTTCCAACGCATGTCAATGGATAAAATGTTTTTATTTCCAAACGCGTTTATCCTTTTTTTTTGATAGGCGGATAGCTATTTAATAATTACTATCGTCATCATGCAAATCCTTTGATTATTGCAATTTAATTGGAAAGTCAGTTTTTGATTGAAAATATTGAAAACTAATTTACACAAAAATAAAATTAATTAATGTATGATTAAAAAGATAATTATTATTCACCGCCACAAATTACGTCAAAAATATCAATTCAACATATTGATGCATTCTCATTCACTCTTCGCCAACAAAATAATAAACACGCGTGCAAAATCCACGTGATAAATATATTTACATTGGAGGTAGTTTCATCGTAAATTAGATTTATAATTGTTTGTACGCTGAGCACAATGAGGGGTTCGGAATACTAATGCAAATAAAATTGGAATATTTTATAAAATCACTCGTTCGATGAAATTCAGCGCGAAACGCAATTGCATTGCCAATTGGCACTGAATTGAAATTGAACAAGTTGCGTGTACGTTGCGCATGCATTTGTATTTCATGCTCGTAATTCACTCGCGTACTTTACCCTGCCGAGTGTGGATTTTTTGACATTATATTGCCACAAAAGCATTAAAATACGTACACAGTATGCGCAATGGTTGTATTAGAATTATTTATGAATTTTTGTGGCTATTGGCTGGCGTTTTATTTATTTATTTATGTCCGGTGTCACTTCCTGTGCAAGTGCATACCGAAGTGGGATTGAGCTATCCAATTAAAATTACATCATATTTGATTTATACTCCTCGCGCTCTATTTCACTTGTATGAATTACGAGATTGCGCTATGTGTTTTTGTTTGAACAATAAATATTAATTGTTGGTAATTCATTCAATTGTCGATGCAGACTTTTTAAGACGCGCATAAAAATTAGTATTTTATGCATAAATTCATTGTCATACATTAGTTAATCATCCACCTTTCTGTACGAATTCTAATGCAAAAGTTGTTGGTCGCTGTTGAATTTGCACTTTGTTGTTTAAACACTTTTAATTTATCAAGATGCTAATGCGCGTTGCACCGCTGCGCGTTACTTCATTTTACTTTGGCGCGCCGGCTTTTTCCGCAAAGCGTCGCGACGCCGCTGTCATACATTTTCATAAGCGCACAATAAACAATTCGCAGAGAACGAGAACGAGGCGGCGGCAAAAAGTCGAGTCGGGATTTCGGCGTGGCGGAAACGTGTGCGCAAAGAAATTTTAAAATATGCACAAACAACGTGCGAGCGCGCGCGCGACAAAACAGGAAATACGCAAACACAGACCGAAATGGCACAATGTTGTACAACTTTTCTTCATTGCGTCCAACTTTTCTTTAATGTTGCGCTTCCTGTCATTGTCATTGTTTTGCAAATCGTCCTCGTCTTTTATTGATGGCTACTTTTAGCCGAACGGAAAGTTTTTGACTTAATCATTCATCATTTCTGGTTTGGTATCTCAAATGAAAAATTAAATATTAATTAACTCCTATTATCTTACGCGCTTATTATCCCAATTTTTTAAAAGCTTTTTGTTTCATTATAAAAATAAGAAGTGCAAACAACTTGGAAACTTTTTGAAAATTCATTAGAAAAAACTATAAATCAGGACGACGTCCTTCGCTGCTCGGTGCGACTAAATGCTCAATTCGCAAACGAATTTAAATGAAAAATAACTCTCCTGCGCAATGGTGATGCGGCGCCTCTTGCACCGCCACCGTAGCCGCCAAGGAGCACCAAGAAAGCCGCCAATGTCTCCAACGCGCCGCGAGTGTGTCGCCTCGACGCGTACTTTCTTAATTAGTTCGAGGCCTCAATGCCATCCTGAGGCAAACTTTGTTAATTTCGTTCCGGCGTTTCGCTCTTTGTATTCGACGAACGAAAAAGCGCGCGCTTCATCATCGCAATGTATTTTGCTTGTGGGTCATTCTGGCCACATACAAATTCAAATTCGCATTTGTTATTAAAATCGCACAATAGGCAAATCCATCAAGATGTATCATTTTTCATCTAGATCTCTGTCAGAACAAGGATATCTCCAAATTATTTAACTACTTTCAAAATATCATTAAATTCATTAACCGTAATGTTTTCACTTTCCCTCAACTAGCACTCCTTTGGTACTTGCCCTTCATTATATTATATTTCATTGTTGGTGGTTGCTTTGTTCGCTTTTGTCTTTCATTTGTATCAATTTGGTCGCAAACACAGACATAAACTATGTATATGCCTAATACAGCCGCACGCATTAGCAATATTGAGTTAAAACTTTCCGTCGCGCTTCGCTTAACGAGCATCACGCTTTGGTGGCTGGCTCGCTTTCGCTGCGCGTGCCAAAAACCGCAAGTTTGCAAATGGTAATAACAAAGATAACGTCGGCAAAGAAACAGCAAAGAGCGAATAGCCATTTAGAGTGGACGCCATTTGATGATAGTAATGACGTTGCGATTTCACTCTTTTTCCCAGCAACATCCCGACACGTCGCGTCGCACTAAACGAATCAGTTTCCCAACGACGTCGACAACAACAACATGCAAATTTGGCGGCGTAGTTGCACTGTTTGCGCTTTGTTGATACTCGCGTGCTTGTGGCACGGATTGTGGCTCGTTTCGCTTTGATCTTGTAATGGGGCGGCCGGTACCCACCGTCACCACCACCGCTGCCGCCGCCTAACCAACCGCGCCCGACACGCCGCCGTTATCACAAGAGATATAGATGGATACGTGTGCTATATCGTCTCGCACGTTCCGCTCGATGCAGACACAATTCACAAGAGCGTTGTTGATATCTCTAACGTACGTGCTTTTTTAATTCAATTATCTTTGCACAAATTCAAAACGAATATTTCTACTATGAGTTGCCAAAAAAATCCGCAAGGAATAAAATCATATTAAAGAACCCCTGTGGCGTAAATTATATACTAAATCATAAAAAATATAGGTACATCGAGTGGAATTAATTTTTGGATATTATTACTAATTTGAATGACAGGACGAAATATCCTTAAATATCATCATGGACAGGCCGAAATAACCCGAAATAAAGATAAATACTAAACGCAGAAGCAGGGCAGGCCGACAATCAACTAATTGGCTCACAAACATTGAGTGCGTACGCATTAATGCCTTGCATATTTGAAAAATATTTGACGCAGCGATGATAAATCAAAGTCAGAAGCGATTAGGAGTAAATGAACGTCCAACCAAACGTAATATGTATTTATGGTGAAGGTGTATCTCGCACGTGTCGGATGCACGTACGTTTCGCGCGCGCATATGGCCCTGGCTCATAAATTCTACTATTTGTTGCATCAACCGACGCAGCCGCCTCCCTCCCACACCGCCGCCTAATAATACAACGGTTAGTATTGCCGCACCGGGATGCCCACAACAGTTGTTCCATTTCGCATTCCAATTTCCACTCGCAATGAATATTCGTATTCAAGTCCGGCCGTGAGGACCGAGGGAGCGCGCAGGACAATGTCCATGCAAACTCCTCGAGGACGTCAGCGCAGTCCTCCAGTTCCGGAATGTTTATTCCAATTGGGTTCACACTCACAGAACGCCGCTCGGCTGTTCTTTGGTGTCCGTCTCATGCTTAAACATCTTCACATGCCCGACCGCGTATCATGACCGGATATCCGGTCATCCCCATTCGAAGAGCTGCGCACAAAGTTATTGGCAGGTGTCGAGCATTCCCATAAGGCTGCTCTTAATTAGCGGTCGTCGGTTCATTATTCACACGACCTCCACATTTGCCCGATGCATGTCCCACACTATTTGTGCAAAGAAGGACTTGACACTATACATGGCCTTGCCAAAAATTATTCATAAATTCTTCGCTAATTTTGAAAAAGTAAAAATTCTGACATATTTATCAGTAGACTCTCGTTTTCCTCAATTCTTAATCGCAATTGTAATTAGAATAGTGACAAAAGTCAATTGGAAATTATAACCGCCTGTATAAAATAAATGTGGGCTTGATGGTGGCAACCCAGTCGATTTTCCCAATGAAATATTTATTATCGTCCCAATCGCTGCGAGGGACGGTGGCGCCACATTACGCTTCTTGTCCTTTCTACTTCTTCGCCACCCCCAAGGATCGAGCGCTTTTTCAACTTTGCTTTTACTCCTTCCACGCTTAACTCTCGTGGCGCGCGCGCTTACTGCTCGCCGCCTCAGCGCCAATGCATTATTGTACAATATGCAATCGGCGCTCGTTCAGCACTTGACATCCGATTCGATTCGGTCGCGAAATTTATTATTTGTGGCCGCTTCTTCCGCTGGCATCGCGCCGCGCTTTCGATAACCAGCCGAATTAAATGCAATGTCAGCACGGCCAGCACTTTACACCAATGCAAATAGCTGCATTCATTAATTATGCACCGAATTTTCAATGAAAACAAAATTTGCCGTATTGTTTTCAATCATGAATAAATCATTATTTAGTAAATGGCAAACCTTCATCATTTTCTCGCATTCAACATATTATGCAAAATTAATTCCTTGCGCATGATAATTTAAGCAAATCTTTTTTTAATCATAACTTTTACGTAAAGAGTAGATGCAACTATAAGTTAAGCGATTATCTCGTTGAAAATTGCAAAAATCACTAAAAAGCAATTTATCTCAGCGCGTGTTGTAGTGTTGTTTGCATTCCGACGCTCGTTCCTCTTTCGTGCACTTGCCGCTGCCGCCGCCGCCGCTCGCGCGTTTAAGAGATTCATTTTATTTGCCTTTGCAAATGTAAATTGCATTCGCGCACACGCTATTTATTCGCATACTCGCGCTGTGGTGGGTTTTGCAAAAAATACTTAACGCAAAAAAATTAATACAAAACAATATTTCATTTTCTTAACAGCGCCTCGCGTCATCCATCCTGCTGGTGCTTGGGCTGCTCCTTAATGCGTTGTTGTTTGCGCGCTTGCAAACAATTTAAATTTGGTGCGCATATAGAAAAATTACTTTTTGTTTGCTACTTTTGAACTCATCAGTATGTTGCTTATCCTTGATTATTCCGGCGACGAGATGCTATTTGAATGTGAGCTATTATTATTGTTATCCTTTTTAAAATTAAAATGTAAAATGTATAAAGGATCGATATGAGAAACACAATAATAAATGATTTTCTTCCTTATTTATGAAGATATAATTTACGTGAACAAATGAACCACATTTGCAATTTCCTCTTTCATTACAAACACGCCCGCGCAACATTGGAAAAAGTAACCGCAAACCGAAATACAGCGCAGGACGAGAATATTGTTTCCCTGATTGTTATTCAGCACATTTGAGGATTGCGAATGGCATTCGACAATGTCGTTTCATAATCACATATTGGTTAATATTGCTCCGTTAAAATTCGTGCGCTTCTAAATTCGCACCCCTTGCGAATACGCGGCACGCTTGACGATACAGGACGCGCCGAGATAATGTAACGGAAATTGAGAAATAAATCATCGGTCACGCCACGAAATGAAACAGCAAACGCGGCAAGAATCCTCCTCGGTTTCTATTTGTACTTGCAAGTAGGTGGTTGGTGCTTGCTCGGTGCGCATTTCGTGTTTTGTCCAAAAGAGCGCTCGCAGTATTGAAATAATAGACTTTTGAGAGTGTTTTCACTTGGGTGTCGAAAAAATCAAATCAACGCATCCACGCAGTGGATATAATGAAAAAAGCACCTGACCTAAATTTGACTGAATGTTAATTAAACGCTACGCATGTCGAGTGTGCACATGAAGGAATGCAAATTCAATTTACGAATTGAAATTTCAATTCCAGTCACTCTTATTGCACTCGACATGAATAATATGTATTGTCAATATTTTGCATGAATTAATAAAGAATATGAAACTTTAACTAAATAGAATTAAGGATTTAGAGCATCGCTCAGTGTAAATAGTGTATGTAGTGTTATTACACGTCAAGTGACGCTTGAATAAGTCATGAGCGGCATGCAGGACACGAGTGTCCTGGACACAATTCACGTCCATCTCGAGGCTGCTCCTAAACCAAAATCCAGATGTCCAGCAACGGAAAGGAACGGCTTTCAAGCGCGATACTGGATTAAGTCATCGATCCGTTCAATTTTAAATATTTCTACTTGATATTCCAATATTATTTTTGGAATATATTATGTTTGATTTATGAAAATATCAAACGCGTAACATTTCTTGAAGAATTAATAAGAAGGAAATGTGTATAATTATTATGCAAATGGAATATTCATGAGTGCAGCAGAAAATTAAAATTAGCATTTAAAACTATTTCACAAAATAAAACTTTAGCAGCCGACAACTGCGTTCGCACTTCCGCA
Organism: Aleochara curtula; assembly: GCA_963978815.1. Classification (NCBI taxonomy): domain Eukaryota; kingdom Metazoa; phylum Arthropoda; class Insecta; order Coleoptera; family Staphylinidae; genus Aleochara; species Aleochara curtula. The sequence continues at coordinate 2,846,439 of OZ022219.1, forward strand.
AAGTGTTAGTTTCCGTCGTTGCTCCGCACGCGAGGAAGTCGAGGACTTTTAAGTGGACTTTGCAAATCCCTGTACGCGATGCCGCGGATAATATATCGTCAACTCAAGTTCGTCGCCGCTTTTTATGAAGCTTGCCTCAACTTTCTTTCTGGGGGACTGGTGCTTGCTTGAAGCGGCAGTCGATAACTAACAACCGGTTCGTCGATGGCTCTGTACTTTACCAATAAATCAAAAAACGCTTTTATTTTTTATTATCCCCACGTTTTTACTGTCCGCGTGCGCCGTGTATTTAGATTCGCGTTTTATGAGAAGGAAGGAACACACGACGACTCGACTTGGCGAAAGTTTCTTTTCGTTCAAACAACTGAATGCGACGTGAACGAGTAACGCGCCTCGGTGAAGGATTAAGAACGCTCTTTTTTCTCACGTCCTTTCTGCTTCGCCTCTACCGCCGCTGTGCTGGCAAAGTTGTGAGGCACTTAAGCAGTTTTAAAACTTTCATAGTATGTGCGTGGTAATGACTGCGCGCCGTTTTGTGTTGATGATTAAGCATCCAATCGAACAGAGGGCTGCGACGAAAATCGGAAACGGATGACAATAGTCATTCTAAGGGTGCGTCCATTAAACGAGGGTGTGTGTATAGAGATATCCAAGGCGCTATCATTAAATCAGAACAATTTGCATTCTTAGCTCGCCGCTTTTATTGAGGGGCGCATTACTCGTTTGTAAATTAAGGGTAATTTTTTGAATTGTTTCTGCAAAAATCACAAGCGAATGAAATTACGGCTAATTAAAATGTTAATGACAATGTCTTCATTTCGTATATGCACACAGGGTGTCGAAATAAAATTTTCAAATAAACTAAAAACAAATTTAAAATTTCCATCGTATTTTTAAGAATACCGACATGTTTTTCCGACATTCTCTGTATGGGAATGCGTAACGCACGAAGGATAACATTGCGTATTGAGTTAACTTATTCAAGTCGACTGCACCGCATTATCGTAAATCCGTTACTGTCGGCGGCAACGTTTTGAACGATGTCGTTACAGTTTACGAGTGTCGTGGATGGATGGATTATAGACGTGCCATTTCTCCGCACACATTTCCCAAAACATTTTGAGCGCCCGTCTGCGTACGCTGCTTCTTTCAGTCGGGGACGGCGCATACACAACCCTTGCGCGACCCACCACCGCCGCTGCCGCCCCCGTGTCTGTCAACGCAATGAAGCCAATGAAGGCTGTGCGAAAACTGTAAAGGAAATGTCGAAGCCAGAGTATTATCAGTGCGCGCACATTTATCTATACACAGTTGCGTTGGCTGACAGCGAGCGCGTCGACGACGACGCTGTAGCAACAAACATTATTCAAGTGGAAAGTTAACTTCGAGAAGGCGAGATTGACGAGCTCCAACTAATAAAGAAACCAATAGATTTCTTCGTTCGTCAAACTGTACGCAAGTTTATCAACAATGCAATTAAGGCCTATCGTACAATGTAATTTAAGCCAATAGTTTAACTTTGAAAGCGTCGCGCGATAAATTTCATTCGTAATGACAATTTTAATGCTGATTGATTATTGTTTAGTGTTTAATGAATGGTGACAATTGATGAAGATTAGCGCTGATTTATGATTGCTGATCATAAATTATTGAGTATACATCCATCTAATTACTAAATTTTGGCCAGATAAAAATAATTAGTTGGCAAATACGTTTGAGTAATATTTGCACAAAGTGTTTTATTATTAACTCACTCTGCTGTTTATCGAGTTTTCATCGAAAATATTTGGGCAAACTTTCGGCTATGCTTATGATCATGACAGAAGCTTTTAACATAAATCTTGATTAATAACTCCCCATTCGGCGCGGGCAAAACGCACATATGTATGCGCATATAGAGATAAAAAGAGTTTTCCACCCCCTTCGAACGCGCACACACATACAAGCCCTCGCATATAAGCTTATTGAGTGTATGATATACTCGTGCAAAACCGTGGAAAGAAATGACGATGGGCGAGCGTGTTTTTCGCGGTGCGAGAGCAGAGATGGCAAACCGAAAATTCTAAAAGGCTTTTTCATCGTTTCTTCCGCCGTCGTTATTTTTTATGCGCGCCGCTCTTCATTTCGCCCGCGTGAATAGGCCATGGCCGTGCCAATAGACCGCGCCGCCTCGCGTGCGATAAGTGTATGTATATGCTATTTGTAAATGTGTATATAAAGCAATATCAGAATAATGCGACTTCGTACATATGAAACGCGAATGAAAAACGAATACAAATGCGTCGTTTGTGCGCGCCCGAAACGTATGCACAAGTGCGATATAAAATGCAATATTTTTTTGGGGGCGGCCTCAATGTTTTGCAGACACTGCCAGTCAACATGTGTTTCTTCCGGAATAAAATAAATATTTAGTTTTTGGCTAAAAGAATCAATTTGAACCTGGCGGAAAAATCTTTACCTAATATTATCTTTCATCATTTCGTATTATTTCCCAAGGCGAAATGCGCTTTTATTATTTGCTCAACGACTAAGTGAGCAATGAGGGCAAAATCTCCTCGTGCTCATGGTGTCATATTTTTTGCGCTTGTTTTTCGCTTGTTTGATTAGCAATCAAGTGTTTTCTCGCAGCTGCTGACAACGAATCAATCAGTTATTAGGTAATTGGATTACGTTGGCTCGCCACGTAAGCTTGATACGTGTGATTTATTGATTAAAAAAAGGAAAAGCAACGTGCTCTCAGCGGTTTTCAGCTGATATCACTTTTTAGCCGTCTTGAATCAATATGGTCTTCAATCAGCCAACTTTTGCAAGTTCATCCTTAGAACTTTAAATGTTGAACATTTACGTTTTTGGCCATAATAAAACATGAAATTGTAAATCATCGCCGTTGCGAGAGCTTATTGTAAACGTTTCGTTTCACAATAGTAAAATATGTGGGACGACATTCAAATATCCCATTCATAGCGACTCGTGCATTGAATCGAATAGGTTCCTCGGCTTTTAAAGCACCTTTTCGCAAAAGAAGAAGGACGCGTGCACTATTTGAAGGCGCACTTCTTGCACGAGGACGATAGTATTTCATGAGGCATCATGCACGGACGTGTCCCCAAAGTGGCGTGCGCGCCGTTTTTCCGAGTTTTCAGGTCCAATATATACTCGCATATCGAAAATGTGCGCCTCGTTGTAATAATTTCATATGGTATTGAGAAAAAGACTGGAAAATGTAACCTCAATATTGGCAACGCACAAAACGAAAAATTTTATATGCTTTTCAGTATGACGTATATACTTGTTCGGTATCATATGCAATAACGTATTTTAAATTTAGAATATTTTATTGCAGCGATTGCCCTCCATTCGAAAGTCGGTCAAACACTTTATATTTTCTTGCTCAGGGGCGCAATAAAGGAAAACAAAATAAACAAAAGAAGGAAAAACTATGCTAAGATATAAGAAAATAAATTAATTCTCAAAGTTGATTAAGAACGAAACATTGACACGAAGCGTGTGGATGAATGAATAAATGAAGAAGGGAATTGCAAGCGTCGAGGAGCGAAGCGAAACATCGACGTGAAGGGATTTTGGGCGGCAACGCGCCAGTGATGGCGGTGGCGGCGGCGTTGAGGAATTGTATAGAATGTGAAGAATGAACCAACCGTCCTGGATATGGACGGAGGCGATGAAGAAGAGAAAGAGAATTTTTGGTTGAAAATAAGAAATTCTGTCTGTTGCCCAAAGACACATTGCGGCCCTTCATCAATCTTGCAGGTCGTTTGTCTTTGCGCATGGCCTCGCGAGCATACGGATTGCAATTCTCAAACATTCACTTTTTGTCTCGCTTGTTACCAGGGGACGAAAAACAGGAATAAGAAATGCGCACGACAAAATGTAAATCTCCATCTCCTGGATATTATGTTATTATTTGCTAAATAGCAAAACATCGTCTCATGTATTTATTTATGTTTTCCTTGCACTCGTCTAGCTTCGCTCAATATTTATCTCACCGTATACCAAATTTCACCATTTTCTACCACAATTCGCAAATTAAAATTGCAGATTTTAAAAGTGCCTGATAATTGCGCACATCATATCTTTAAAAAAATTGTCATATCTTCAAGATTTGAAGAATCCTTCAGAAAATACCGAAGAGAACAAAAACAAAAGGAGATAAAAATGAAACGCAAGAACGAGCGAATAGCAATGAGGAAACCCGGCTGGAATATTATATTGTGTATTCGGTTAGCCCATTTTCCATTTCATATAGTTGGAAGCGCAGGCGTTCGTGAAGAGTGCGCCGTGCTTGTTTGGCAATATTAGGAAAACTCTCAACCAAGAAAATACATCTGCAATTCGTATCTATCTGTAAATATATGTCTATCTGCTTATACTTTCAAAGTGGAGGAGCGCATTCTCCACCGCACCGTCTAGTGTTTTCTCCATCCTTGCTTTTCCAAGCATACGCTTTATTTTCCAACTGCTTGTCAAGTCAATACCGCATAACTTTTCAAGATGCAAAGAGTTAAAACAAATTTATATTTGTGCTGATTTTCTCTGCGTATTTCTACGAATTTTATACTTATATAAGCTTGCCCTCATTATTAATTTAATTACGTTTCATCCCGAACCTAGTAAACTAACTAATAAGGATAATTATCCTTCATGAATATACCACACACATTATGCATGTTATCCGATGCAGGATCACATCCATTGTGGCACGCGTGAAGAGAGGAGCAAAAGATTGATGACAGCAAAAAACAGTCGTGCGCAGTGCCATTGTGGCTGCATCATCATTATGATTGTCCTCGATCTATAATATAAGGACACTTGAGCTTGCATCGCACAAGAACGCAAACACGTATTCAGGGCAAAGCCATGCCGCCACCGCCAGAGTGGTGTATAAGCAAAGGACTAATCTAGGACACATCAACTTCATTGAGAGTGTGCCCGTGCGGGACAACAAACACCGCCCAGCGAACAATGCACCGTATTCGCCCAATGTCCACCCCGAAATCCCTTATATTCCACATTAGGTAAACTATTATTAGAGCGTCTTAGACGCTGTGGCTTTGTCCGTAAATGTCGTACGAATGTGTGGCAGCGGCGACGCTATTTATTTCCTTCCATTCGGCCGCATCGCAAAGCAGTCGACCACCACTAAGAAGTGGCGGCGGACGCTGGTTTCGGTGCGCAATCTAAGCCGCCCCCGGAGAAATGCACGCCAGTGTGAAAGCACACGCGCCCGATGCTATTATGATTAAAGGAGCATAAATCATGTCTAATTCGAGTCGACATTGTCTTGAATAATCTGACCGAAAGGGGTCCTGCGAATGGACTGCGAATAATACGCGCTCAAACATACTGGAAATGTTCCCGGTCCTCCGGTTTTACTTACATAACTAAAATTAGTGCGGTTCGTAATCAAATTTAGTTTAAATTTACTTCCGGTTCCACTCAAAAATAAAATGGAATTAATGTCAGCGCAAAATTAGAAATTAGCAACTTTTTAAATTGAAGCAATAACTTTTCAAAACTAAAAACCCCCAATGTTATTCTAGCTGTTGGCAAAAAGCGAAAATAGTGTAAGAGTTCGTATAAAAAGTCGAGAAGTACCGCACGAAAAACTAGCACTACTCCTTTCGCAGAAAACTTGTAATACACTTTTGGTCCTCGTGTAAATAACAAGTAAATACGTGACAGGAATGACCCTGGCGTTTATTTCTGGCGTTGCACTCTTTGGTTCGATGTCAACGTCGGCGAGGGAAGAAAACTTAGCGCGCCGCGATCCGAACAACAAAGAGCTGAAAATATCGCTGAATTCCATGTAATCGGCCTTCAGGGAGAGGCGTACGATGCGAAAATATTTATGAAGCATGCCTGCGAGCGCAGTACGCATTGCAAAAACTAAGCGCAGTTTATTTGATTGGCGCACAAATAAAGATTTTTCAATTTCAAGCTAATCAAACAAAAAAATTGCGATTATTGGCACGAGCGTCCTTCGTGGTCCGTTCGCCGAAAATCTCCGACGCCCGAGCTAACTCATATTTTTTTTTTTCGTCATTTCTCACGACTGTTTTCCCGATTTTCCCGACTCACAGATTTGTTTGATTTTGACTGATTGTGACTGACTGAATGTGACAATCCCGAATATTACCTTTTCGTACGATTTTTTATAGCGCACGAGAAACCTTCATACATTTAATTCTACTGAATGTTTCCGCAATCTATTAACGCTACTTACGCCCGAATTTAAACCTTTTATAATTGTTGTAAATTACTTACATTGTTGACGTAGATATATAACCTTTCCGCAGCAAATAAAATGGTGAAACTTGCCTACCTGAAACAAAAGAAACAAACAATTAGTAAACATATTTAATAAAACTCACTAAAAGGATTAACAATAGCAATAATTTCTATAGACACTATGTATGTGGGAACACGTATTAATATACTCAAAGGCAACGCTGAAATGCTGAAAAACTGGCAGACGAAGCAAACGTGAAATGAAGCGAAGCGTGAAATATCAATTCGGCATACTTTTCACTCGTTTCGTTCGTGTTACCCTTGGTTTTCTTAGCCTACGGGACCTCGACGGAAAAGCTAAGGATAGCAAGAACGAACCATGCGTATGTGTGTGTATATAGGGACGCAATGGCGGTCGCGGATTTCCGGCGTCCTTTTGCTGAATTTCCCGGCGCGTCGCGTCGCGTGCTCGTTTGGCCCAACGAACCAGCCAACGCTTCGTTAAACCGCGCCGCGCACGCCGCGTTTTCTGTCAAACGCAAACATTTTTATATTATACTTGTATGTGCCCTGCCGCCCCACACGGATCAACGTCGAATCGACAAGACGTGCCTAGGAAAAATTGCACTGCAGGAATCAAAAAAACAACATTCGATAAAATAGTAAAATTGCCCGAAAAATAAAAATTTCATTTAGTAAAAATATTTCGCTCTTTTTTGGCCAGAATTTAATATCTATTACTCGATTACTATGCGAATATTTTTTCTATATTGAGTGCAATTGTATCTGCCATTCATTCATATATTCAGAGTTATTTTGAAAATTTAATTAAAAGCCTGAATAATGCAACACCGTGAATTTTTGAATAAAATTGTTAATCTATTTTAAACCAAATATTTTCGTCCCACTGTTTCTTCCTATGATTTATTCTCTATTTGTCCGTCATAACATTTTTCCCAACAAGAGAAAATCGCAAATTACTTCTGAGAAACCGAATATCATATTCAAATTTCCACCTGAGGAACAAGATTATGAGGGTTGAAAGGTCCAACCGCTTTATCAACACGCGAAAACCAAAGAGTAGAAAATTATTATTCCTTGCAAGTACTTTCCCACTGGCGGCGAAGAAAAACGAAACCGAAAGTGCACGCCGACGAAGGTGGATAAATTTGGTGAAATTTATTCGAGCGTTCGCAAATCGATTTATAAGGGTTAAACGAATTTATCGCACGCACAAAAGCGCCAAATTCTTAGATCGCCGAGGGAAAACACGCGATGCAACTGTATTAAAATACATACACACAAACTTTTCGTCACTGAGGCGCACGCCGGAGAAAAGCTGAAATTATTCAAATTTTATGCGGTTTTTTTCATACTTCTGCGTTTCATTCAATTGAATCCACTCGGGCACGTTTGCTTGATTTTTCTTAATAAAATCCCGTTAAACTGTTTGGCAAGAAAAAGGAGAAGCAAGCGCAAGCAATGAACTGAATGATACGTCAAGTACGGGTCTCGGCGTTGAGGGCCAGGTTGCTGATAAAACTTGTTGAAGTTGGTAATTATTACCTGTATCTGATAAGAAACGTGACCTGGACGCTCAAACGTGTTTCGTGTGTATGTTTGTTCAGTGAAGTAATTAAAGAAGTATACTTAGCAACGAGAAGAGTCTTGATTGTTGTGTGCTATACACTCAAACGGAATCAATTTCCTTCTCAAGCAGTCGCAAAAAGATCTAGGTGAAACTAATAGAAAATGAACGAAAAAGTAAAACATAAATCAAAAACGTTTTGATGAAAACTACCATAAAAAGCAAGAACACAGCCAAAAATCAAAAGGACATAAAAATAATCAAAAAGAAACTATTGAAGTGAATTTACGACTGTGGCTTAAACACGCTAGGACATTGCATGTATGGAGCGATTGTCGATGATAGTAACTTCGTTTTGAGGGTGGCCGTTGATTAGGGGATGGCAGACAGTGGCAGCAATGGTCTTAGAAGAAAACGACAGTAATGCGGACGGCTGCGTCGGCGTGGCGAAGAAACAGCAGGGCCGTTAGTTAAGTCCTTTGTTCGCTCATAAAGACAAATGAAGGGATTTGCACTTATTTTACGGCCGGACGTGTGCGCCCGCTCCCCATTCTCCGTCTACATGTACACGCGCAACTAGATGCATTTCGATGATAAAATAATGGGATCAAATAGAAATACTCCTACTCCTCTTACGGAAGGAGAGATAAGACGTCCGGCAAGTGCCGTCCGACATAATAATGAGCACCGCCGCCAACGGGGATTGAAGAGAACAGTGTCATGGTCACGATGGATCACGTACAAATTGGATCGTTTGCTTTCATTTGTGATTAGTATTGTCCTTCTTTTCGTCAGTAATCTATGATGATTCATAAACATAATCAAGAAAATTAAAAAAGTAAATAGCTGCTTAGCAAGCATTTGAAATAATTCAGGAGATTCGCATCTTTTCAGCTGTATTGTTTTTATACCTTGTTGTTACCGCTGCTTCTTTCACTCAAAGCAATCGACTCAATTGCACGTTCATGTCGTGTGCGGATATTACCGCTGCTTGAAACGCTTGGCTTTGTTCTTCTTCGTAACTGTACCAAAGTATACGTATTTGCTCGCTCTGTTTTGCTCGCTGAGAAAAACGCGCCGCTAATAAATCACCGAATGAGACCACAGGTGTTAACGAAAACGCCATTGCGCTACAGCCAGCACTTACAAAATGCTGGGCGTTTTTCTTTATAAAGCGGCGCTACGATAAGGTAAAAACCACCCGCTCTGAGACAAAGTTATTACACTTAAAGAATGCTACTCATCCTCCAACTGCACATTGACGACATGGTCAACTACTTCGCCAGAATAAAACTTTTTCCTTTTTCTTGCGACCAAATGAAGGCATTCACTTTTTAATAAATTCCTGCGGGAAAAATATTCATCCTCTATTCAATTTTATTGTTTCGCCGTTTGTTTGTTTTATTTCAATTTTATTTCCTAGTTCCTCAAACGCGTTTTAATATACAATAGATTTAGCCGTCCTCAGCGCATTTGCCTGCGAATAAAATGAAATAGATGTGTGGAAATTCGTCGGTTTCCGTATAAAGGTAGCGAACCGTAAAGCGGGAAAATGTATAAACGTGTATCGCCTACCATTTGTAGCGAAAAGTATCCTAGCATTTTTCCGTGCTCGTCTAGACTTTCTTTGCGAAATCAACATAAATAATTCACTACACGCTTTATAATCCCTCATAATAACTTTTTATCGTCCTTTTTTTCCGCCGTACAAAATGCTTTTGAATTTTAATATGGTAATAGCTATAATGAGGACGCAGAACAAAAAGTGCACGACGTATTATCAAGTGATAACTTACGAAAACACCCTGCATGCATGCAAGAAGAAACGAATGTTTGGCCGAAGAAAGAAGCACTCTGCTTTGAATACACGCCTTTGCCACATTTGGCATTCTTTGCGATTCCTCGCACCGAACATTTCCACACCGCATTCGCGCGCTCTAAAATGTTTGGCAGACGCGCGCAGATAGTGAAAGCTTCAAGCAAAAGTTCGCCGCCGTCAATGGACCTCCTAAAAAATATAACAAAGACCGGCGCGGCGCGTTCGCCGTGATAAAGATTCTCGGAACGCTGAATAAGTTAAATTGCTACCATTTTCGGAAACTACTTTGCGGATGGCTTTAGTGCTGGAGTGAGATCATCATCCCATTTCTTTAGCTTACTTCATTTCGTTACTTGTTTAGTTTATTGAAAGTCTAGCCAGAAAAGTTCGAAATTTAAATACTCTATAGCTAAGACTGTGACAGCAACTTGAACAATTGATAATTATCTATCAAAAACTAATTTGACAATTCAGTCATCCTGAAATTTGACGTGGTGATATAGAAATAGTTAATAATGAGAGAAAGATTACTATCACATAAAATGAAGACACATACAAAAGTGCTTCTAATAACAACATTCTTCTTACATTTCACGTTCCTCATTGGAAAATACTCTTATACAAAATACAAAGAACAACGAGAACTTGATGGTGAACTAAGCACTGATCACACATTAAAAACTCCCAATCTAAACGAGGAAATTAAGAAAGCCTTAGAGTTACATTAAACTACCCTTCAAGAATGTAGCTTTTGACGTGACTTAGATATTTATTAACTTACATTAAGTCATAATTTCTATGTTATTAGTGCGACTACTAAGAGAAACAAATAAAGCCACCCCCACGAAAAGAATATGTTGTTGAATGCTGAAAGACGACTTGGGTCTGTTTGCTTGGCGTCTGAAGAAGCTCAGTAGGTCGAGTGGGAAATAAGGAAAAGTGATAACGCATTGCGATGCATTAAAGATGCCGGCGGTCTTAGCGTAATGAAAGATAGCAAGTTTTCCCATTAACTCGCGACCGCCCCACGCCACTGCCGCCGCCGCGTATACGATGTAATCAAGCAGCGAATTACATTATAACTGGATGTTAGAGGGCGCCGTAAAGAATCGTGAAAGGGTTGGACATTAAACACGTTCCGAAAGGGTGCATATTTAATAATTTTAAAGGAATTTTATTTGATGACTCCCTACCCTCGGCGTAAAGATAACCGCGTAAAGATGCGCGCATCAGGAGCGCTGGAGTATTAAAAATTAATTAAAAATTCCGACCGTATTCAGAAATAATATAATGAATAATAAGCAAGCTCATTACAAAAATTTTGATTGAATTTAATTCGCAAACTTTTCAATGCAGCTTCTTCAAAACTTTTATGAGTCCACTTGAAATATTAATAAATTCGTGTGTTCCGGAGAGAAATGCGTGAAATTACGAGTACACTTTATATAAGTATATTTTTTATTGTGGGAAGAAGTCGACAAGTTGTTCTTTTCGTTTAACTTCATATCTCTTTGTCGACTAGTATCATGTTACTGGTGCATTTGTGCGAAAGCATTTCAAGACGAATTAACCGAGTTAACGTATAAAATATGACTCGTGTTTATTGCACACGAGTTTTTCAGACTTGTGCGCGACATGTAGCGAGCAAAAACACGGACGGAAAATGAGAAAAAGGACGAAGAGGAAGAGGAGCAAAGGCAAAAAAGCATGCCGCGTCGCTGGCAGCTATCTGCGACGTCCAAGAGGGAAAAGTCATCGAGGAAAGTAAAGTAAAAGCGTGCCAACAGCATGATATTATTGCATTCAGCATGATGTGAGGCCCGGCTAAACTGCGAGGCAAAATTGTAATGGGTAACAATGTTGTTAGCGAATGTGTGCACGCCATGTAACGCGAATGAGTAAGAACAAGACGGCCGAGGGCGGATATAACAGCATTTTTCATTAAGATGGACACACACATGACCGAAGAATTTACTAGGTCACATATTTTTCATCTAGCCGGGGTCCAGTAACAACTTCTCTTGTTACTGGACTTCTCTTCTACTACATCGCATTTTCGCGTAATAGTTATTATAGTTTCGAACAAGTTTGAATTCGTCTGCGATAAAATATAATAAAAAATGAGACATTCTATTAAGAATATAATAATTTCTGAACATTTTTCCCGGACGGGAAAGCAATTAAACAAAACAATTTTGCGCCCAACTCTCGGAAAACTAATGCAGTAACCTATTACTTCATGGAAAATAAGCACGTCGAGACAATTTAATTAATCGTAAAGTTAGGCAGAGCAACATTCGTTCAATTTATCTGCATCTGCGAAAACTTTTCTTCATTTATCTTGGCAGCCCGCTGCGGCCGTGCAAAGCCACCCCACCACACAACGCAACGTTGACGAATAAATAATACTCAATACGGCCGAAACTAAAACCGAAACTGACACAAACTACACATTTCTTTGGCCGCGTCTCCTTTTTCTCCGACTTTCCTCATTTGCATTTCGCTCGTGTTTCTCTTACTCCGCTCATCAATAGTTCGGTGGCGGTGGCGGCAGCGTTTAAGCATTCAGGCTCTTCTACCCGGCCATTAGTCTCGCACTTGTTTGCCGGAAATTCATCGAGCGATTTATAAACAAAACCACCACTTCCCGCGTGACAAATGCTCCGGTACGGATTACACTTAATCAGCGCGACGTAAAAAGGATTCCGGTGCGTTTTTTGCATGCGCACTACAAATTGAGCGAGCGCTCGCGCTTTCCTCTTTTTATTTTACATTCCTGAAAGAGTGTTTGCTGCTTAAAAAACAGGACGCTGTTACAAATTCGCAAGTTAGCAACTTTGACAGTGGTGATTTTTCGTCAATGCGCCTTGTGCCGCAAGCCCCTGCTCTAAGTGGGCAAGCGATCCAGCGAGCACACTGCCTGGCGGGCAATGAAATATACATTAGTTTATGCTTTAATTAATACGAATTGCCCCATTATTAATGCAATTATACATGTGCGCTTCGAATGTTTGGTTATGTTTGGATAATTTCGGAGACAATATAATTGTTTCAGGCGGGTGCGTCGTGCACACATACACGATATGGGATCGGGGTGTAAATCAGTCGGAGGCGGCGGCAGCAGCAACGGCGTCGATGGCGCGATGGGAAGTGTTCCAGCTGGATACGATCGAAATGCATTCGTATTCGCATGTTTCAAATGGTCAGTCGATAGAATAGACTCATTGTTGTGCGATAATTCTTTTGAAATTTTATTTCAATTTATACCAATGCCCAAAAACATTTCAGCAACGCAGCATTAAAAATGCTGAAGAGCTGACTGTAAAAATTTTGAATATATTGCAATTTCGGGGGTAGTTGTGATATTTCGAAGACGCTGTATATTATTAGTTACATTTATGGCGGGTGAGAATGGTGGTATTAATGCGATTTGGATGCACTCGGCATGAATGCGTTCAAATTGGCGTTGTTTACAAGCCAGCAGCTCCTCACTCACTGTTTTGCTTCCAGCTATAATATTCTGTATTGGTCCCCGCCGCCGCCGACTGTCGGAGCCTTCAAAATAATTTGTTATATCAGATTCTAATTGAGAGGATTTCTATTTCACTGCGCTACGACGAGGCGTGATGGGTTCGTCCGTTAGCGAATTCTACGAAATTCGACGAATTCACTGATTAGCATTCGAGTTGCGCGCGTTTTCCCTATAATAGATCAATTGATTTCGAGCCAGCTTAATGATTCGTTGCGTTCGTTTCAATGGTTCATGTTCATAATGGATTTGTATCTCTTGTGTTATGTTGCCTGCAAACTTTTTGCACGCGAATCAATTATACAGATTTAGATCGGATTTTCGTATTTCGCATCTTGTTTTACGACATCATTGCATTATTAATTTTGGATATTAATTAACGTCATTAGCGCTACAGAATAGCCGAGTAGTTCCTATAACTGTTGTTGCTGTTGTTTGTTGTTTAATTGTTCATTCGTTCATTTAGTTGTTTGTTTGTTCGCTGTTTTGTTTGTTGGAATGTGTGTTATTTGTCAAAAACACGCATTAACACATTCATATTCATACCGCATAGTTAAACACAGCCGCCCCGCCGACACAAGGGTATGGATGAAATTAGAGAAGACGATGATAACGAACCAGTAATGGCTGGAAATGGCGCAACGCGTCGCGACGCTACTGCGCCCTTAGAAATCCGCGATAGTGGCGCAACACAACACAGTGACACCGTGGCCAATTCTATAGCTCTTAGCAGCGGCGGAGGCGGCAAGACATGCGTTGTGTGATAGCAGTATATGTAGCAACGTGCCGTGTAACAGCAATTAGCAAGTGCGAGAGCGAGGTGCAATGTGTGCGCACCGCTACCAGAGGTGGCAAGCAATAAATCTCCATTCGCGCAAATTTCGCTCGGCGAATGATATGCATGTGCGTAACGCGGTTCTAACAAATTACTCAACACTAAACTATGTATTACTAAAATACGCCGGCTTTAAATTGCTTGACCAACTTTTAATTTGCTTCATACAATATACAAAAACAGTAAACGATCGAAAATAAATAGTTGTTCACTCATAACTAAATAATAATTTTAATCCATTTTATAAAACAATCCGATTGTGGTCAGAATAAATTATTTCGAATAATTGTACGATTAATGAGCGAATTATTATTCGCAAAATCTGCTCGGCATAGCACATTTTTAGTGCATGCAATAATGATTAATAACAGTAACTAACAACTCTCATGATTGCATGCAGACACAGACCGAGACCGTGCGCTCGCCGCGAATAATAATTTGATAATTTGCGAACGATATAAACTTTGCAAATAAGTGAATTTGAATAATTCGGTTTAATAATTAGGCTCGCGCACACACATTGTAATCGAATAAAGCGAGCGCGCTCACGTACGTTGGCTCCGTTTGTTCATTTATCTGCTGTTCAATTAATCCTTTTCGGTCCAAATATAACGAAAATTTCATCTGCATATATTTTGCGAAAACCTGCGTCCGCACCCACTTTGTCCGAATACGGTTATTTATGTATGAATGTTGCACATCTGCACGTTTTCACTTTGCCTTCTACAGTTAGGACTACATTAAATTGATTTAATCCGCAAATAAAATTTATCAATCAGGCCATAAAATATTCAAATTCCTTGCGCATTCGAATAACAAATATCATGTTTCGTTTCAAAACTGGAGTAAAACTGTAGAATTTAGCGCAAATTAATAGATAGTAATCACTTGGAAAATTTCTCAACACACAGACTCGCGCATAAATGTGGTTAAATTGAAAACTATTGAAACATATTCTCTATTTAGTTGCAACTGCTTTGCAACAAACTACGCAAGCTGCATCACATTTTGCCACGCCAGGACGAATACTGAAAGTTTAAATATTCCTAGTTCTACAAATGCAAAATACAACACGAATTCAAATTCAATAAAATTGGATATGCAGGTTCGGAATAAACACGAACATTATTAATGCTTCAATTATTTGAAGCATTATTATTTGAAGCGTACTACCTTTTAAAAATTCCTCTTTAATAAATATTTGAAAATCGTGAATATTTGAACAAATAGACTTGTCGCCGGAAAGACACACTTGACAAAGAGAAAACTTTTGGCGCAACATGCAAACGAAGCTTTAATTGTTAAAAATTACTCTTCCTAACGCATTTGTCGACGACGGCGGCGGCGGCCGTAGCCACGAGGTGGCGGTTGAATGTAAAAGCAGCCACCGCATGCATATTCAGTGCGCACGTGGCGGCGGCAAGCGGGGTCCATCAAAAAAGAATGGGCGAGCGCATTTAATATGCACATGTGCACGATTTAATATAATAACGAATGCTGGTTACTCTCATTCCGCTCGCACAAGGAGTGCGAATGAACGCAAGGGTTGAAATGCGAAATGGTGATGCATATGCAATTCATTCAAAGTGCTTGGAGTTTCCCCGAGAATTCGTCAGCTACAAACTCGAGATTCGCACAAAATACACGTGGATTTATGCATCCCTCATACCCACGTTCCCTAATTTCGTCAAGTGCGGTCTACCGTAATTTTTTTAATTACCACCAGCGGTTTACTACCCCTCTTCCCTTTCGAAATCATTTCATCCTTTTTCTATGCGCGCACCTACCAATCCATCTACTTTAAATTGCAATTAGTATTTGTACTATTCATTAAAATACTGAAACATAGTATACGAATTTTAAATGCGCTGCAGAAAAAAAAAGAGTAATTAACAAGAGTTCTGACGCCAGCTTTTACAAAACAATTTCTAATTAAATCATTTACCAACAACACCAAGAGCAACGCCCGTCAGGGCGCTGAATTCGCTTTGATATTTTTCCCACCCGTTGTGTGCAAAGTTTTTTTCGCCTTTGGCTTGCTGCCTTCGCGCTCTTTTGCAAAGGGCTGTTATGACGCGCGCGCGTCAGCTGCATAAGATAATAGCGTTTTCATTTCGCTGCTCTTTGCATGTTTTTTCAACGCGTGTTTATTTGGTTTTGCGCCAGCATATTGCACTCACCGCACCGCTCGCTGGCTGCATGCAACAAGCAATAATAATAATAGGGGATGCAGACGGGAATGATGTTTGGGGCGGCGGCGGCTGCAATGTAATATTTTCTTCCTATCTAACGAAGCAACCAATTCTCTGTCGGTTCGTTACCCTCGCAGTTTTGTTTGCAAATCGCCTCAGAATTTATATAACAAATCTAATCGTGAATTACATTCTTCTAGTTGGTTGTACGTTTAGTTGTTGGTGGCTAGTTGAAAAATTAGACGCAATTCTCTTTGAGTTTATCAGTCGCATTCAGCGTTCAGCGATATAAGGTTAGCAATTTGATTAAAAGATAAGAACATTTGAGGCAAATCCGCAATTGGCATGAGGAGCGCACAGTGTTCGGAAAAAGACGCGTTAACCGAATGAACGAGAACGAATAGAGAGAAGACCGAGAATAACGCGAATAAAAAGGCAGCAAAACAGTGTAGAATCTGTAGACGAATCGAACAAATCTAGTAGAAAAAAGCTTCCAATTCTAAGCACTCGCTCGAACATACAGCCGCCTCCAACTTCTTCATAGCTTCTGCCGGCGTCAATGTATATATATATAGCTCAAAATCCCGCATACACGCACGTAAAGAATCCATGTTTATCCGGGTTAATTCCCTTTGACAATGAAGTAATCCCATAATCCTTAAATCTGCGCCAACTACATCTCCCGTTTATTCCGTTCCGTCGGCCGCCTCCTGCTTCGTCTGCATTTCGCACGATTGTTGTTGCCTTCGATTTCGATTTGGCGTACAACACGCCGCCGCATTTTCTGCTGGATTGCACTCGAAACTTACTTTTCGCGCGATGATAAATATTTTCAACGTCAATAATTACCTAACATCTTACTAAGAATCAGTTACCCAAGATATTTTCGTTTCTCAATCATTAAATAATTGATAAATAGAAAAGACAATTAATACGAGACATACAATCAGATTTACGTATAACGTTAACACTTGATAATAGGATTCTAAAACTTGATACTGTGCGGAATGCTAATTGAAATTAATTACAAACACGCACGCGTAATTATACAATGATAACCGAGCATCTACACCATGAGACTGAATATATTAAGGACACTTAAACGTCGATAGTATGAAATCCCACAGTGGCATTCGTATCACATCACAGTATTATCTTCTTGATCGAACGTAATAGACAACTGAATCCGACAGGCAATCGCGGATATAGTGAAGTGAGCGTGTGCATGTATTTGGCCTGATACAAATGGCGAACGTGCAATTGAAATAAGAGCAAAACTCCTGACCTATTTACATCTCCATCCGCATCCGACTAATAGATCTAATAGAGTTAAGAATGCGTTCGACGTGCGAGCACGTACACAGCAAGAGAACTCCCTGAGGGCACAACACCATCGAATTCGCGCGATGTGTAAATAATTGCCATATCCATGATCAATAGCTATGCCTGCTTTATCATAGCTTTATGCGAGTATCTATCGTTAACATGGAGTAAATGTAGACGGAACATTGAATTTTAATGCCCATAAGAACCTACATAAAAACACCGCAAATTATTTTGACGAAAACTGATGAATAAATCCGTAGGGCAACTACCTCGTGGGTGCACTCGTTCACTTCGTTACCTATATCGTCAATGTGGTCAATTAGATCGTGTGCACTCGGGCAACGTGCAAGTAGTCGCACGATTTCTGCACGGGTGCACTCTTTCGCTATGTATAGACAATAACCAATACGCGGTACCCCATATGAGTACTAACAAAGTTATGTTTGTTGGCGGATAAACCGATGATAAACTAATAGTAATGATTGATATTCACCGAACAGCCTTGCATCTCACGTATATAGCAAAGATTCACATGGTAATAACCGACGCAGTAATCAAACGATGACAAAACGCTTGCACAATATGGAGAATAAACCACTAACCTTATTCTGCAGATTCTTGAAGTAATTCGTCATCCTGGATGGTCACTGGTAGTATTCCTGGGCACTTATGTTTAACGATCACTATTTATGATGGATAATTGCACACTATACGCGTGATTTTACTTTCTAACTATTAAAAACTACAGCTGACTGCAGCCGGTATGCCGGCTCAGCTCAGCTGAGCTGTGTTGCGCTGTGACAGCGCAGCGACAAGATCATGCAGGCACAGATCAGTGATGCAAACTTCATAAAACAAACAAACAGACAGTGTAACTAGCGTTGCCTATTGTTCCAAAAACTGTATAGGTGCCACTATCCCAGTTTAATGTTATGTTATAGTTTAAGTATATTTTAAGGAGAATAAAAATATAAAATTTGAATACTTAGATGAAGAGCGCAATTAAATGTGTTGTTCATTTTCTCAATATAGGTTTATGATATAAAATAGAATTGATGCGCTGAAATAATAATTAACAATTAATCAAGTATTAAGGAATGTATTCGTTTCGCATGAAAAGCAAAGAAACTCTTAATATGTTCGGCAAGCACGAAATCTGGAGATTCAAACATCGAAAAGCGCACAAATCGTGCGTGGAAAAATAAATTCGATTAATTTCTTTCCCTTTGCGCGCGGAATTCATGCATTCAACAGCATCGCAATATCTTAGTGAAAGTAACGAAGGAGCGAGATAGATATTAGATGAAATAAGGCAATTCCTCGTGCGTTTTCCTTCGTATTTCAATGGTTCCTCGAGGAGCAGGCATAGAACTTGAACGCGGCGAAAAAGAAGAAGAAGAAGGATTGCCCGACGCGCACGAATAACGCGCGAAAGTGTGTTTTTTTCTCTGCCATTTCTGGAGCGCGCTTGCTGTCATTACCAGTGCCAGGGAAACTAATAACGAAATCGCTGCTTCGATCCATCGACTCATTTCACATCTATCCGCGCGATATTCAATCAAATGCGAGCCGAGCGCGATGCGCAATAATACAATTGAAGGCGAACGGGGGATTGACGAAGAAAGAACACAATTACAACGTGTACATTATTGACAATGGCAAAAAATTCGTATAACGAAATGTTCATTTCGGCGAAGGTGAAAGTAAATTTTGCTTGAATGGATGAATGCGAGCGCAGACGGAATGTGCGTAATCACCATTTAACAATTGAAGCAAACAGACGGTAAAAAATGAACAGCATAATGGAAAATACGTTTAAGAGCTTCGAATCAATTATTGGTAAGAATAAAAAGTTTATTCATTATTTATGAATGTAATTCAGTAAGTGTATTTAAGTATTTCATAGATAGATAGGTAGGTGCTATATAGAAATATTTGCAATTTGTTTTTTTGTTAAATAAAGTGCGTTGAAGCGCTCATAACTTGGCGCAAGTTATTATAAGAAGCGTACGTAAATTATGAGCACATTTAATAAATTCCAGCTTATTTAGACGATTATAACATGGCGTAAATTTAAATAGCACGTCGTTTATCATGTGTGACGGGCGTACGCGCGCGCGCGCAACTAAATAATGATATCGCTTATCTGAGTGCGCCTGTGGGAACTTATCGGGATGCCCTCGAGGCACGCGCGCACGCTCGTCCGCCACCTCCAAGCTGCACGTGTACTACATGCAGGCCTTATTGTGTTCCCGTTTTCGAGCGCATTCTTCCCGGTTTTGTACACAAAGCCGCCGCACAAAAAGAACCGCCAACAATGGCCATCATAGAGAGCAACAATTACAAAAAACGATTTTCCTCAATTACTCACGATTGCGGCCGCAATCCGAAGCTAAACCAAAACAATAAAAGTCCCATTATTAATAGGCGCTATTTGTTTTTGCATTATCTATGCCCCGCATGGATAATTAATTACACGCATTTGTATGCGCTCTCGACCGGACGATAAGCATAATTTTTCAAAGTGTGTTTTCCTGATATGCCGCACAGCTATTTCTCAGAGTGAATAACAAAGTTTCCGATAAAAGATGCGAAAGTGCCCAATGCGGGCCGATTTGCGCTTTTATTATTAAAATAGGAATGGCCCAGGATGGCAATAACCGAAATTGTTTCTATTTCAGTTCGCCTCCTGGTGCTAGTTTATAGATAATTGATAATACGAGGTGCAAAGACGATCGCAAAGATGAGCTCAATTTTCGTTATAGCAGATCGGAGAATTTTTGGGAATCTTTGTCATTTATGATAATTGTACCCCAACGGGTTGTTTGATTATTACAAGGACTATTTCCGCCATATCTCTCGTTAAAGTTGAATGACTTGGGAATGTAGATACTACAAATTCAATTAACATATTACACAGTCTTATCTGCAATAAGTCGGAATAATTTTTTCAACCATTCCAATTTCATGAGTTATAAATTCTGAAAATTATGACTCTCCTCGCAACGCATAAAAAATAATGAAAAGCGCCGTGAGTGTAAAATGTAAATCGCTAATTAAAAAGCGGGGCAATTCTTGCAAGCGGCAGCATAAACTACAGAATAGTTTGACATTTCGCTGACCTGAATTGCGCCCTTTCGTTTTTAACGATTCGGTATGTGTTTGAACGAGACGCTCAAGGGTTGGAAAAAAAGCGTATTAAATCGTAGATGCGCGACATAAATAAATCGTTAAAGAGCAATCTACGTCGGCGAACTCTGGAGCGATCGTATCGAGTGTTCGTCGCTCCTAAGTAGCAGCGATTAAAGGGCGCAATCCTTGCGGGATAACGGAAATAGAAATCGCTTTTTAGGTTTTTCGCGAGCGCACCGCACGCATCGCACAGCGCCGCGAACTGCGAGCTCTCATTATTGATGTGTACGCGGCGGCGGTTATCGGCGAACGTAATCTTCCAACAGGATGATTTTCTGAGGCTTTGCCATCCGCTGATAAGTTTTACTTTCGCGCGACGAAAAAGTGCCATCAGCTCGACTACGCGCTCCGCAGTGCGCTCCAAGAGGAAACGAGCGCCAGGCATTGATGCTGATAAGAATCGCGCAATAAAACATCAGGACACGTTCGGGATTAACTTCGACTTGGACTATTTTTGAATCAACTGCGCACACTATGCCGCCACACTATCGCACAGAACGGGAAATATTGAGCGGAACATTCGCACCATTTCATGATAAAACCGATTCTTCTTGCAATGTGTTTCTTGCGTTTTTCCACTCGACTAGAAAAATGGAAAATTTCAATTTTCAAATGTATTGGAAGTACCTACATTGTGAATTTCCTTATTTTCTTGGAAATTCCCCCATCAACGCAAAAGCTTTCTTCGTGATTACTAAACCTGGCATTATTTTTAATGCTCTTAGTTAACTAGGCAAAGAAAAAACAATTACCTACTAAAAATTTAATTATCCTGTAATACTCCTAGTGAAACATATAAATCAAGATGGAAGTAAATTAACATCTAAATTGAATGTTCTTAACTACGTCATAAAACAATGAATAGCACAAACAACAACTAAAGCCTTCTGCAAATATTGTGCATACATTGTTTTTCTCGCTGATGAGATCAGACATGACTTGAAAATATTTGAATTTCTCAACGGAATTGCGGCGCGTGTCGTTAATACTTAACATTTATCTTTTGCGGTGGCTCCTGGTTAATGACATCAATTTGCCAGTGATTGTCACCGGGCGTGTAGGTGTTATGAGCGCAGCATTTCCGCGCTTGGTGCATTTCCATTATTTCTGTTTGTATTGGTTTAATGGTTTGTGCGGAATGCGCGCATGACGCAACATTGAAACGCAACTGCTTCAAACATTTGTCATTTCGTATATATGGTCGCTACGCGGATGTATGTGTTGATGGCTTAACGCTTCTGTCGCCAATCAACGTTTTACGACACGACACGCTCGAGTACCATAAACCTATTTCCTCCCGTTTCTCACAATGCCGCCTCCAGTTCGTCTGTTTGCGCTTCCTGCGAATGCTGCGCGCCTCAATATTTTCGCATATTGCCGTCGTGTATGTGCAGTGGATACAAATCATGGAGGAAAACTATGTTGTAATCATTTGCGCCGTGTCAAAAACGAAATTGTCAACAGCGATTCTCATTACAGTCGGTATAATTGATTTTGTGATAATTGCCGTGCGCGTTTTGCGAAGAGTTATCCATATAGATTTTGCGTATAAGAATTGCCGATTTTTATGAAATACTTAAAGTTTAATTATTACACGAACAATACGCGCAATGTGTAATAATAATAAAGCACAATGTTTTATCATAACAAAAGCAAAAGTTTTCGCCAACTTTTCCCGCATTATCGGTCCCTCTTTGCCCGCATGTAATTCATTAGCGCCTTTTTGTTCGTTTGCGCGCTTCATTATCGCTCCCCAATGGAAAACTTATAAACTTTGACAATTTCTCGCGCGCAACTTGTCATAACTCATAGTGCGCGAACGAACAATCAGCCACCTTTTCTCCGGTAGCTCGCCATTCCATTCGTTCACGCCAGATATAGATAATTCACTATCAGCTTCAGGTGCCGCCGCATGGCGCCTTATCTGTTATCTATTATTATGAGGTGTGCGCAATAATACTTCGGCTCCATTAATTTCCAAACGCATGTGCTCCGCGTCTCGCTCGCCAGCCCATGACTGTAGGCACTTTACGAGTCGTTTATTACTTATTATCACTTAATTAAAGTGAGTTACGACGACATTCGCACAAGATTCATACGCTATCTGCTGCACTTCTTCGCTGATAATTTATATTGAGTGAACGTTTTGTCTTTTTATTATAAATGTGCTTTACGCATATTAACTTATTAATATTTTAATAATCGGAATTCATAATCAAATACTGAAACTTATGAAATTCTCCCATATAGGCGTTAATTATCGCAAAAAGCATTTAGATTTAATGCTGCTTTTAATATTAACATCAATGTAAATTTATGTCTCCCCTTCGTGCGAATTCAGTACTTAGATATTCCTCACTTTGCCACCCTTCTTCTCCGGCTCATACGAAACATGCATAACGATGATGAATAGGTGAAAATACATGAAGATTGTGAAATGAAGCATTCAGACATTGCGCGCATATTTCTCAAGTCTTGATATATTTATCTTAATATATTTGCCCTTGAATGCCTTAATATTATACGCCGGCTAACAAAATTATACGAATGTGTATATTTCAAGCTTCATCAGGGTGATTACCAAATATAATAATTATCCTTACGCAGGATAAGGCTCTCTATGTAATTAGGAGTGAAGCAAACTGTCAAAAGCAAACTAAATCAATACGACGATTATAACTCTAGGCAAAATTCGAGTATTCATTATAATATTCCTTAACTCATTGTTAAGTAATACAATCTCATAATACGAAAAGAAAATGCCATCTACTAAAGCAATAAATAATGACTTTGTTTTAATCCGTCTCGCATTTATCTTATTTGTCACAAACAAAAAACAATCCGAGCAACTAGGAACACAACTGCAACATACATTACAAAAAAGAAATTTCCACCAGCTCAGGAGAGGATGACAAATTGCCTCCGTGTAGAAACAAATGTTTGCACTTCTTGTGCGAACGGCTGCCCGGCTTTCTTTCCGACATTAATTTCATTTCGCTGCTGCAATACACGAATTATCGCAGTAAACGCGCGCAATATTCAATCTTTTATTCAAACAGCGATAATGCCTTTCCTCGAATCTTGTGAGTGTAATTAACACTAGTTTTTCAATCCACGTACACAGTTTATGTCGTTGCGCCAATTCTGCAATGTCGATTCCGTTAAATCTCCAGATAAATTGCGCTTTGTTTGAATTATATATAATTTGTGTACAATTTAGCGCAACGTACACTGGCTTACTTAAACAATCTTTGTTATTTTCATAAATAAATGAAGTATGAAAAAGTTGAACGGTCAAATAAAATAGATGCCAATAACTGACATTTGCCTAGATAATATCAGATAATAATTAAGATGTTTAGTGTAAACGTTGCAAACGAATAAAAGAATCAAGATGCGTCATGTAAAGTTAAATAAGACTGAAGGTAATTTGATGGGATACGAAATACCTTCACCGTCAATGGGTGACCATTATTGCCGCCTTAAAGCGCAAACAGATTATGGAATGTACGAACAAAATCCCAAAGCTGGATTATGGCAAAAAATTCAACGATTGTTTCGCAAACTATGCATTCCTTCGTATATACATCCAAAGTGTAATTTCTACTACCCTTCGAAAGCTTCAATTTTTAAAGCTTGGGTAGCAATATCGAAAACGAAGAACCCACAACTCATCCACCCATTTAGCCGACTAGCATTTGCTTGGGAAGCCGTTATGGTAATCACTTGGTCTTTTTTGTTTCTCTATAGACCATATACAATTGCGTCGGTGATGATCATCGATCATGTAGCCGCTTACCATCCCATTACAAAATTATGTGTGTCATTGATTCTCTTTCTCAACATTATAAAAAACTTCCTGACCGGCTACCCAACTACGCTGCATGTTGTTTTAGATTTTAAGCGCATAGTCCGTCACTATATAACAACTTATTTTGTAATTGATCTAATGGATACCTTACCGTTTGCAGAATTGTACTATATTACAGGCGGTACGAGTATTTTCACGTACTCCTATTTGTGCTGCTTGCACGTAACGCAATTCCTTAGGCTGAAAACATATTTTGAGTATTGGGCACACCTTATTCATTTTATCAGCAGGAAGGAAACAATCTTCATCGATAGACTACGCTTGGCATACGTCCTAGTTTCAGCTCTGATAATGATGCACTGGAACTCATGTCTTGTCTTCTTATTACTTCGTGCTCGTGAAGCTCCCACAAATTTCTACGAACAGAAAAGTACACACGCAAAAACAGAAAGGACAGATTTAGTTCACGCCATTAATTACCTGATGGTATTGGACACAGTCGTTTGCAATTTTATGAATGTAATGTCCAACTTGCGACTGGACCAGCCAATGTACATTCTTGTACCCTTAGTATTAGGATTTGGATTCCGGGTGTTCGTATACAGCCAATACATCAAAATTAAAGTATTCAATATCAAGCCAGCAATCAAATGTGAATCATTCCTCAAAGAAGTAAATGAATTTATGGCCACTGAAGAGTTGTCATTGAATATTAAACAGAGAGTGGCATTATCGTTCAGGTACACTTTCAAGGGTACCTTTGTCCCTGCTGAAAAAATTGAAACTACTCTAAGTAACCATCTATTACACGAGCTGCGTTTAGTTAAATGTGCGCATATGATGCAAGTTGCGCGTTTCGCGCGCGATCTGCCAAGAAAATTGATCGGCGAAATTATCACGGATCTTGAGCCCACGTTCTTCCTGGCTGGCGATGTGGTAGTAAAATACAATGATGAGGCGGGTGATATTTACATCATTTCATACGGAAAGACAGCAATATATAATGATTCTGGAATGGAAGTTCTTCACATTGATGACGGATCACTGATTGGAATTGGTGGATTCTTTTTTGGAAGACACAAGTGGACTATTGTTGCGATTGAAACAACTGAAGCATATGTATGGAAGAAGAAGGATATTTATCATTTATACAAAACCAGCCAAATTGCACGAGCCGCATTAGAGGCGGAACTTCAAGCACGCGTCCGGGAATATACAACACTTCTCAGAGACAAAAAGGTGGCGGACAAAGTAGAAAAAGGCGGCAAACGAACGAAGGCAAGTGAAAAAATGCAAATGCTCTTAAAGAATAGTATTTTTGTGGAAAACTTCAAGAAGAAGGACGCAGGGATTGACCTTGCACTGACTAGATCGAGAGCATCTTTAACAAAGTTTCGTGTTGTGCAGCAATTCGCTTTTTCCAACATAGGCAATATGACTGAACAGGCTGGACTTACTGACAATAATGACCCAACTGTTCATATGGACAAGAGCGAACGTAGCTTCTATTCGGAAGATTAACGTTGCTCCTTCTCTTTTTCTAAACCCACATTTCAATGTCTTTCGAATTAACAGCAAATTAGTAATAATATATCTATTATCGTTGCGATCAATTTTTCTTATATGAAATAAAAAATTATAAAACCAACGAAATTATAACAAATAATTTAATTTAATGCAACGCAGTAGAAAATTATAACAAAGATGCTACACATTTCTCTTGAAAGCCGTTTGTATTGGCAGTTAAACAAAATTATCGGTTATGTCCAAAATAGTCTTCTATTGTGCTCGCGCCTCCAGCGTCCAAACTAGATAGATCGCGAAACCTCATTTTCCATATGGATATTAGAATCAGACACACTTATAAATTTTGCATACATTATATATCAGTAAAGAACGAAAATCAAGTATCACATACACAGGTGACACTAAAACTATGTCAATAGATCATGAAGTGTCAAAGTATAATTAAAGAAATTACCAAACAACCTTGACATTTCATTTGCGGACTGCATCATCACACAAACCCAAAGTTCTTGATTTTAATGGCAAGCAAGAGTTTCTGGCGAAGAACACTGCGACTACTGTACAATGGAATATATAGCCTTGATATGCAAGTGTTCGCTGTGGGCAAATGACCATCGTCCGCAGGACGAATCGTAATCGTAGGCATTGGTTGGAAACCATCTTCGCTTGCAGGAAGCGCCGGCGAACCCGTCCAGAAATAGACCTTTAACAACAGATATTCGAACAAACACTCCACGTACACAATATACAATAACTTACCAAATCTTGCCGTTCAACATGAGACATCTTTTCAACTATTGACCATAACCATCGCTTAAATTTAACTAAACGTTCGGAGCTTTCCCCGGACTCATCACTAAACGATGTGTACGATATTAAAACGGACACGTTTATATCACCAACTCCATTTAGAAGCAATCGTAAGTCTTCGGCAGTTAAGCCATCTAAAGAGCCTTCTGGTAGCACGTCAAATACTCCAGTACGAATGTTCTAAAAATAAACGATTTTATGTAAATACATTTAAATACATAGTTATTTCGGATTATTACCTCGATTGCTTTTTCTTGAGCTTTCACCATACGGTATTCTGCATATTTACGCACATAATCGTAGACGGTGGAAGCGATGACATCAATTTCTTTACCTCTTGGGCAAAGCTCTAGAGTGCCACCACCTTCCTCGGGGCACAAATCAATACTGAAGTTCAAGTCAAGTGCAGCAAACAAACTGTTACTGTCTTTAGTTTCTGCGTCCACGACCAATTGTCTCAATGACTCATAAACTACTGGATCGAAGAAAGCCAGATCATGAAATTTGATCGGACGCCCCAGAATGGACTTCAGAACATGTCTTGTTAAGAAAATGGGGCACAATTCATTTTGCAAGAGGCAAAGACCCAGGAGCCTGCCAACATTTCTAAATGCGTTAAGTCTTTCGTATGATGCCTTGCCCTGTCGTGGTGCATAAAATCCTTGTTTGCCGGGACAATAGAATAGTGGAGCGTTATCTTCTTCTTCAATTGTAGCTATATCATCAGTGCTTTGCGCATCACCAGGTCTGCCAGAACTCTTTCTTGAGCAGCTTCGATCATTGAGCGAAAACACGTCTAATTCCATCAGCGCTTCAGATGTAATGTCCTGCTGTGAATGCGCCAATATCATCTCAACAGCTTCTTGCACCTTGGCACGCAGTGAGTCTTCTGAAGCAGACAAGAGCAACAACTGCGCTGGTGACAACTCAAGCAGCATACCAGTAATTTTACCAGCAATAGATGGATGTAAATTATATACTCGCGGATAAAGTCGCTCGCCCATGACCTGTTGATGCGTAGTAAGGTGATCATTGCGATTCACATTACCACCTGAATGATTGCTGCTTGCGTTAGCCGGTTGGTTTCCGGAAGCTCCACCACTGATATCTGGCATACTTCCTGAGCTATCCGACATACGGACTTCTGAGGGAATAAATGGTCGTGCATCAGCACTCATCAATCGCCTCTGTGGATCGCGCGACCGAGATGTACCGCGGCCAACCGGACGTCTCAAAAATTCTCTATCACGTCGCAATTTTTGCAACACATTATAATGTGAATATTTAGTTCCAACTTGAGCACTCTCCAAGTTTGGCAGCTTCTCATTCGAAAGCAACGCTTCTGCGATTGCGGTATAGAAGCTGCGTGTAACACCAGATCCTTCGCCAGGCTCTTCCTTAAAAGTGACCTTAACGCGATTAACAGTCAGTGGTGGCTGGGCGGCTGCATTTATACAACGTCGTTTAAAGTTGTTAAACTGAGTGTTCAATTCTTTTATTGTTTGCAAAATTAACTGAGTCCTGTCTCTCTCCATTTTCAATAAAGTTAGATCCCTCTGATGATTGTTACGAAGCTTTTCCATGTCACGTCGAAACTTTGCTTCTTTAACAGGAAAACCTCCTAATTCAGAGACTATTGATCGTGGTTCCAAGGCAACATCCTCCATAAAAACGCGACCAAAGAGGTCGAGAGATAAGCGCCAGCGACCTAATAACAAGTCTTGAGATATTGTCGGACCAATAGTTGGCCGTACAAAGTCAGCTGCGTTCATATCGTTGAATTTGTTCGTTTTCTCGTCACTTGGAACTTCAGATTCCGGAGTTTTGGATTCTCCTTTGGTGGAAGGCTGCATAAAAATTCACATTAATATTTTGCCATATCAAAAATAAAATCAACATATGTAAAGGATAATTTGTCCGCTTCGTATCTGTCCGTAAGTGAAGGTTTTACACAGAACGGTCATCATAAAGCGTTTTGTTATTGGGAGAGTAAGTGTTGCTCAAAATGTACTAGTATGTTGAACATGCATCGATCCTCCCGAATCAAACAAAAACAAAAAATAACTAAAATGAAAACTCACCGTTGTTCTAGCGCGAACTATCACACTCTTTCCCGCATTTCTCGAAGACGACGTGGCTACTTCATCATGAGTCTCTTTGTTATCATCACTTGTTTTGCGTGTTTGAACAATAATTTGCGGTCGATTATCTTGTTCTCTTTTTATGTCACCTTTGATCTCCTGATCAACATCCATCGGCACCGGTTCTTTGTTGCACGATAAATCTTGCGGAATTTCTTGGCCTTGCCGGTGATTGGTTTCGAGTTCGGTGACGGCGGTTTCATCCTGCTTCGAAGTGCTGGGAGCACATTTACTGCTGGTAGATACCATCGTACTAAATGACGAAGTAGAAGAATAATTGTTTTTTGAGGGATTCGACATCATATAACTGGTCGCTCTTGTCGATAAACTTAATCGCTCAGGGAAAGACTCAAGTGGATTCGATGAAGTTGACGCCTTTGCGCTTGAGGCACTCGGCTTAGGAATACCGAACAAATCTTCACGTCTCGCATTAGGCTGAAGCAATTGTGGTTGATCTGCAAGAGGCAAAGCCTCGGCCATCGGTGTCTCGAATGGATCTGGCGGTGGACAGCCAAGGCATAATGTTGATTCAGACCGTTGGAAGAATGAATGTTTCCTGCCTTTGCCGCTGCTATTGCCTAATAAACTGCTGTTCAATGTACTTTCCAGATTAGCCAAATTAGAGATATCTTGGTCATCAAGTAATTCAGTATCTATGCCAACACCAACAGGAATTTCTTCTTCTCCATCCTCATTATCGTTCTCATCCTGCTCGTTCCAATTTGGAAGCTCGCGCACGGTGTCCTCTTGAACTTCATGCGTTCCACTACGCATAAAATAGATTAATGCATCAAAGACATACGCAACATGTTTCAATGCAGAAACATCTAAGACCGGCAGAGAATCAAGATGTTCACAATTATGGGCACGCATCAATGATAAACAATAAGATAAGAACTCTCTACGGGCAGCTGTTCCATCAGATGCTTCCCGATCTGGTCTTGTTGCTCGAGAACCATCAACATTCGAGAAACCAATAACCCGCGTGCCAGTATTTGCAGT
This sequence comes from Aleochara curtula, assembly GCA_963978815.1. NCBI lineage: Eukaryota > Metazoa > Arthropoda > Insecta > Coleoptera > Staphylinidae > Aleochara > Aleochara curtula. Next base: position 2,876,457 of record OZ022219.1, read on the forward strand.
AGTTGCGGGCACTTGTTGTGATCGGTGCGAAGATCTTATTTGAGCAGTATTTGAGGTTGATGAAGATGGTCCTTGATTCGATACATCAGTGGTATGTGTAAGAGATGCTCCAAAACGAAGTTGTGCCTCAGTAGCATCCATAACAGTCAACAGCCAGTCCCAAGTTGATTTTAATCGGAATCCCAAATAAAGCTGAATGTTCGTAATATCTTCAGCAGATAGTTGATTAGTTTGCAGTATTAATGGCAACAAATCTGAGATTTGGCGAATTACTAAACCAAACGCTCTTGCCAGACAACTTGCTGTAGTTGCCATCGTAACAGGCTCAGAAGCGGCAGCAACAGCTGTGCTTGTGCTGGCCGATCGTCTAAGCGAATTGCTATCAATGAAAACCAAATTCGAGCTGCCAGAAAATTGGCGAATATGTGAGCGCGAAACCTCCCTGGAGCGAATTGCCCATTGCATATTTTGCGGAGCCAGATTACTTCGTGATCCTTGTCCAGGTGTACCGCTATAACGGCTATTTAGATAAAGACAATAAATGATCAGAACACAATTTGCCAATGGTTAAAACTTTCAAAATTCACCTGCGACGTTCAAGTTGATCTTCATTTAATGAATAGTCTTCGGCATCCTGCTCGTCCGTTTCGCCTGCTTCACTTTCTTCCTCTTCCTGCTGGCTGGATTCACCACTCTCATCTTCAGGGAAAAGTAACATACCTGATAGTAAATTACGCATTTATAAAGCAAAAATAAAAGAAATCTAATGTCTGGCCGATAGTCTAAACTTAATTTTTTTTTGCCAAATCAGACATAAGACGACAGTTATTTTATTAAGATAAATACCTGTATCAGACCCAGCTGTAGCACCGGTCTGAACCGAACGCTGTGCTGATGCCGCATCTTGATTACTGTGATTATCGTCACTATCTGACTCTGTCTCTGCTAAAAGGTCCAACTCAGTGTCGCTATCTTCGCCCGGTGCTGCACCTCCTTCGTGTTGTTCGGATGGTGCCTCCTGGGATTCATTCTCATTGATACGGGCATCCAAAGGATGCTCACGAAAGACGGAATTATCTGCGTGCTCCGATGTATTATCATCATCATTATCAATTGTCATATTCTCAGCATCAATTGAATCGTTGATATTTCTATTAACCACCGTAACACGGCGAACTGCCTCTGATAAGAGCGGATATGGAGTTGACAAGGATAATTGAGAACCACTAGCTAAGCTAGAACTGGTTGCTGGTGCAGCTAAAGGATCCACAAGAAACAATTCCTCTGAACCACTTATGATCTCATTCATTGTTATAGCCAAAGAAAACGGAGCTGTAGGTCTGGCTACTCCTAAGCGGACTGGTGCTATTAAAGAATCCGCAATTTCGCACAATTCTTGCACGGCTAACTTGACCATTGACCGGAATACTTGCTTGCAGATCGTAATTGGTTGATTGCGCATACTAACAGTTGCCCTCTTCTTTGATGATGGTGCCAACTCAATGTTAAATATAACATAGATCCTAACAACAGATCGCATAAATCTTCTAGCAACATCGGTCGCAAATTTGGCATGTTCCACATCAGACGATTTCATTTCCTTTACAAGAGTTTCTACTAGTTTGTCCAATGCTTCTGGATAGCATTTCACCAGCAAAGAATGTGTGAACTTATCCAAAAGAGTTGTGCCACTTTGCTGGCTAGAGTTCGAATCCTGATCTTTTTCTTTAATGCCAGTCATAATCATACTATGCACCGCTCGCCAGTCGCGCAATAAATATTCCAATGCACGCCGACTAAATTTCGGTGGCTCCAAGTCGTGCTCGGGCATATCGACCTCAATATCGCTGGAAGGCGTCTTATTACGAGAATTGGCAGACGCCGCACGAGGACGTAAACCACGGAATTGATGTTGTTCGTGATTTTGCCGTCCCACTGTTTGTGCCAAGAACAACAGAATATTTTCGCCTCTGGCATTTGGATGCATCACCAAATTTGTATCCCGTGCTAGACGCACCAGTAAATCATATCTTATGTTTTGATTACCCATCACCAATGCTTTACATTTACATTTCTCCCAGCAGTCACAATATGCAGTCGGAGCTGTTTTCTTAAGTTTGCAATCATGGCCCTTGTGACAAACGCGAGCACATTCTGTGCAGCAGCATAGAGATCCTGTCAATCCACACGTCCTGCACTCAAAGATGTCTTGATTGATATGTTTTGCACCAGTCCAGGTAAAGCTACAAGTATCATTGCAACAGATAACATGTAAAGGTGAGTGATCTGGATTTGACCCTTTTGGGAATATCATTTCCTCTTGTTCTTCAGGAGTGCCTAGTTGAATAATTCGCTCAAAAATGTCCAATGCAGCTTGGTAGCATCGCGAAGAGACGGCGAGCATAAATGGGGTTTGGCCTTGTGCATCCTTAGCGCACAACAATTCAATCAAATGCGGGGTTAACACATTGAATTCGAAGAGCAATGTACGAAGGATTCCCATTGCGTTAGCTTTCCGTTCAACAGGATCAATAATCAAAGTATTAGCAGTGTTGGTCGCATTTTTATTTGAATTACCCAAGCCCATTAAACTATCTTCATCACCAGAAGCAACATCAAAATTCTCTGGTGGCCATGAATGTGCGGGAATTGATTCTTCTTGCAAGAAGCCCAATTGCTCCCCAGAGTTTGAATTATTTATGTCATTACGCACCACACGACGCATCATCTCGCGGACTGAAACGGTCCGGGATCCAACAGCATTAGTGATCACATTGATACACTCAAGTCCAACATTGGAGTTGTTAGTAGTAGCTGGTGGCATTTCAGTATCTGGTTCCTTATTCGAGGTCGGCATACACATGTTTACAACAGCGTGGAAGATGTTACGATTACCGTCGCAACGCTCATTTAACACGGCCTGAATTGCTGACGAGTTCAGCTTGTTCTCGCATTCTAGTTGCACCAAAACTTGACGTGCTGCATCTGCATCGCAGCGCAGAATTTTCGGCATCAACCTTTGCTGTTCCAATGCAAAAATAATAACTGCAACCTGATTTTTCATATTAGGTGCTGTTCCCGACAGCACAACGGTGCCAGCGCCAACGCTTTTTATGGGCGGCAAATCCACAGTCTGTGGATCTTTTATTGCGTCAGCGTAATCTTTAGCTAGTGGATATATTGTGCTATTTCCATCGCGTAATACAAGAATCGATTCCATGCTCTCGGCAGCACATGTTAATGAAATATTCTGAGGACAAAGACCCATAAATGATGCTGTATCACTAGGGAATGGATTGTCCTGCTCAACGCGACTGGTGCAAATGTTGTAAATCACATAGCTGAGTTTATTGCCATTACGAACGATTGTATGAACGCCTTGACTATCCACAGCGATGGTGAGAATATGTCCACCATGTTCAGGAATCTGAATTCTACGAGGAGTTCGTTGGAACGAATCAGGAGCACGAAATGTTGCTGTTGACTTTAGCACCTATGATATTTTTAATATTAGCAACGTAAAAGTTAAATATTCAAAATTGTCACTTACTTGTAAATCATCTTTACGCATTAGACGACAATCCAACAAAATATCGTCCGCTTCCTTATTGTCTCGGTCACGGGAATGCGTAGTTGGGAATTTAACAGCAGCATAAGCACCATCCACTTTAAGTACTTTTCCTACGGGCACGGTGCGTGTGTCCTCCAAAAATATAACATCGCGCAAGAACCATTCCTCTTCATCCTTACGTGGTTCCGCGCCATGATCTGGGCCCGAAACATTTATTCGCTTTTGACGCTTAATACTATTAATACAAATGCTGCCTGTATCACTGCAAGTGCTAGATGCGGGCGATGGAGGTGGCGGCATATCAAGACGATCAGTATTCTCCTTGTTCTTGCTCGACAGATTTGACAAGCCACTTGAGCTAGCACTCGACGTTTCTTTGCTTTTATCAATTGTATTCGTAATAATTTTAAATGTACAGGTATCATTTAATGTCCATGCTGCATTCTGCAGCTGCCCAACTTTCGGTACACCACCAACAATAGTCACGCCAATCGCACCACTCTGGTACATAGGGCTATTCTTCATGCACACCTGAGCGCCGGTCACTAAATCAGATTGATTGGCTCTCTGCTTACGGAACTTAATCCGGTATTTCTCCCATAGACGTTTGCGTTGTGGATATGGTAAAATACCCCTATTCAAATTATTCACATGTATTGATGCAACAAACGTATCATAAAGAAAGTGAATTACAAAAAGTACTCACCACCAATATAAAGCGCCGCTCTCAAGCTTAGCAACTGTATACAAGGGACAGGTATATAAACCGGCGATTTTATCCGTCTGAAACTCCATATAAGCTTGTACTGGACTTTCCAGTTTATTCGCAGCGGCGCTCAATTGTTCGTCAACCCATGTAGCGACTTTTCCGCTTTCAGTTGCTACTGAACATCGAGTACAAGACGCCGACAAATGAGCTATTTTTTCATTCAAAAGACCTAACTGAACGGTTTTTGGATGATGAATATTTGGATTCTGTAAATATTCAACAAAAGAAACATTTAAAATACAATTCAAAATGATCATGCCAATGTAGTTGCAACATTGATATTATTCAGAAAGACTAATCGTATATAATCATAAATATCAAAGACGAATTGTTCATCATTTCAAAGCAATATCAACCGAGTAATAAAAATGTATACTTACGTCTGGATGTTTATAAGGTTCTGGATCGTTCCACTTCCATTGATACACCTGACCAGTATTGGAGAGTGCAATCAATTCACTATGCAAAGTCGCAATTTGAGTGAAGCGCCCATTTGATTCGGGCCAAAATTCAATTTCGTCCGAAATCCATAATGGGCTCGCACCTTCTTTCTTTTTATTATCTGGCATGATTGAAAACATTATCAGTATTACTGAAAATCACAAGAAAATTAGAAAACAAATACCTGCTTCTTTTTCATATCCACTATCACGTAGGGCGCTCTCCAACCATCTACGTGGCCCCAAATATTGACGATCTCTCCACTTAGAGAAACTATCACGTTCACGATCAATGGACACCGAATTGTTGACGGGAGGCGGATCGCGTTCAGAAATACGGCTGCGTGACGAACTGCTGCGGCTGTGAAGGAAGCTAGTTTGAGCGAACAGCGTCAAACAGCGCAAAATAAATGTTAGTAAATGCAAACATAAAACTAAACTCTCATAGAACAGAAAACGCAAATTAAAGTAAATACACAAAACCGACGAGAAATTTGGAAACAGAAGTCGCATGAATGATGTTTGTTAGTGCGTGAATTCATATATTACTTGCGTATCCCAGACGTATAGCCGAACATGTCTTCCGAGAACATTGCATCCGCATCAATTATCACAGAATGGTCTGGATGAAAGCCACCATCGAGAAGTGATATTAAATCTTCCGGCACGTACGAATCGGCTGTATCGTCACCTTCTTCGCCCTCCTCATCATCTCTAGACAGCAAATTGTTCACTGCTAAATTTACGTCCAAATTAGTCCTCTGCAAGCATAAAGATTACATAAATCTCAGCTGTAAACGGCAGAATACGAGTTTAGAATAATTAGTTAGTCAGAAAGACTAATCATGCTCTCACAAAACTATCAAGAGAAATAAGTGCTCATCATTAATTAGGTCATTTAAATAAGTTTCAAATATAAAACAAACAATGTACCTGTAATTCGCGAATAATTAAATTGCGACTTTTCCCTTGAAGCACCACTTGAGCCTGTGTGACAAGTTCCTCTGGAACATATGTAGCAGGCACAGTAACAAGGGGTCTGCCACTACCTGACCCACCAGTACCAATGATTACAGGAGCGCCACGGCTTCCTATAAATAAGCATTACACATTTACTAGGTTGTAGAAAAATAACATGATTTAGTAAACTCATACCACTATTATTGCCACCACGAATCGCTGTATTGGAACGCATGATTCTAGCCCTTGTGCGAATTTGTCTACTACTCCCAGCTGGCTTACTATTTCCAGAATTTCCACCACCTCCACTTCCTCCAGTAGTGGACCCACTGGCAGCGTTGTTTCCATTATTGCTGCTGTAATTATCCAAATCAGTTAATAGAAATGCTAAACAATATGTGCTGCAACGTCAGGCGAAATTGAAACGTCTATATGTAGTATTGGCATGTGAATGAAATAATAATTGACTTAACTATTCCATGATAACCACACAAACACATGTTAATTTCCCAATGTTTTGGAGGTGATAATAATATCAAATAAATTATTGCCACTAACGAGCATTGGGTGCATGTTAAAGAATGACTGATTACAATGATAATCACTCACCTTTTATTGGGATCGTTTTTTGTCAAGTCCAATCTGTCGGAAATCACGCTAAATGGAACACGACATACCCGGCCATCTTCTAACAGCAGAGCAATGTGTGCCGGTCCCAGAACAATCCGTTTGACACTCACGCGTAGATTTGTCCATACTGGGTGCGAAGTCTGGCCCAGCCTATTAATTCTATCTGCTACCTCTTTCAACCTGGAAGAGAAACGTTGGCGATTGAGCACACTAAGAAATTACACCAAACACAACACGACAAAACTAGTTATGGCATGGCCTATCAAATATCTAAAAGCTCCTTCATTTGTTGAATCCGCAGAACAGAAGTAGAAATGCAATAAAATAAAAATGGTGTCGTAATGCATGCCCATCATGTACAATAACGAGTACAGGCATAGCCGACGAGCCCGTTTTGCTGGAACACCTACCTATCGTTGAATTGATCCTCAGATCCCGGCAATGGATGCACTACAAATTGTATCGATGTCATTATACGACTAATATGGAATATTATTTCTTCAATAAAGCACAAACATATCTAAAATATCACACATTTTAGAAGCACTTCCAATGCGCCATGTTTTCAGAGCAACGAGAACAGGATTTTGGGCGACTTGGGTAACTAGATGTGCATGAGAATGGTTTAGCGCAGGGCTACCAACATTGACAAGTAACCATGCAATGTTGCCACACACGGTCAATTTAAAATTATTATAATTTGTTCTTCATTTATTGAAAATTAATATTTTACAATTTGCTGTAGTAATTTTCATGCACGACTTTGTCCCGAGTTATTTCGTTTATGTTACGGCAGCCAGATATTGCCATAGTTGATTCAAATTCTATTTTATAAATATCTAGTACTCGTTTAACACCATCGAATCCACTATGTGATAGGCCCCATAATGCTGGACGACCCACAAATACCTTAAATAAAAATATAAATATTATGAGAATTATATGTTTCACTTTGCAAACCATTTTAGCGCCCAAAGCAAGTGCTTTGAAAATATCAGTCCCATCCATTACTCCTCCATCCAAATAAACTTCAACTTCCCCATTTACAGCAGCTATAACTTCTGGTAGCGCTTCAATCTAAAAATAATGTAGAAATAAATTTTACTTATGACTTTGCATATTTTACTGAAGCTGGAGTTCCATCCACTTGCCGGGCCCCATGATTTGAAACAATAATTCCAGCAACCCCAATATCTTTTGCAATCTTTGCATCTTCCGCAGTTAAAACTCCTTTAACAATTACTGGTAGTTTTGTTATACTCATTAACCACTCAACATCCTTCCAAGTGAGCGATGGATCAAATAGCCCATTTACATAATTGTTTAAACCGGAAAGCCCATTCTTAGTTTGATGAATCTTTGATGCTTTTGCGCCTTCAAAATTAGCCAGCAACAAATGTTGAGGTAGCGTAAATTTATTCCTCATATCATCGTAACGTATTCCAAAGAATGGAGTATCTACTGTTAAAACAAGGGCTTGAAATCCTGCTTTTTCTACTCGCCGTACAAGTGACAATGTAACTTCTCTGTATAACAAGAATTTCTTTATGCATTATATATTTCATGACTATTTATTATTCACCTATTGTTGTAAATATATAGCTGAAACCATTTGATTGCATTAGGTGCAGCCTGAGCTACTTCTTCAATACTTGAGGTTGCTATTGTTGATAAAGTAAAAATAGTTCCATGATGTTCAGCAGCACGCGCATTCGCCAATTCACCCTCAGGATGAGCCATTTTTTGCATAGCTGTTGGGGATATGCCTACAGGAATAGAGACTTTCTTCCCTAAAATCGTAGTACTCATATCCCGTTGAGAAACATTAGTTAAACAGCGTGGCCGAATGCGAAGTCTAAAAGTTAGAAGTTAATAAGCCAAATGTAATATATTTCAGTTTCAACCTAGAAAACGCAATCCGGTTATTATCTAATGTTGTTTGCTTCCCAGAACCACTTTTATAATAATCAAGCGCATTTTTAGGAAGCACTTTACTGGCATGCTGCTCAAAATCTTGCACTGATACTAAATCCATTTTACTCTAGTTGTGAACAATTGTTAACTAACTTTACTTGGCATACGATTGAAATGGTTAATTAGAATGCCTCACAATATTATATTCTATAATGGTTTAGTTATGACCTTTTTATCTTTAATTGAAACAAACAATTGCGTATGTATTAAGATAACAGTGGTTTATGGGTCTTATTTAATACTAATGCATAATCCCTATTATGCAAGTAATGTACATTATCTGTGTACATATCAAATTTGCGACTTGTTATGTAAATGTATTTACACTATGATTAATTCAGCTAATCAAAGCATACTAATTTAGGATAGACAACTTTCTGAGTGTCCATGAGCAGATAATCAAATATAACAGGAAAATACCCAATTATTGCTGAATAATAATGAATAAAGATTTATAAGAAATTTAGTTTATTACAATAATCTGAGACAATTTAAAATTATTTAAGTGAAAGCTTAAAATTATTATGCCTTCATGGACTTCTCCAATTGAGAAGCAATCGCTTCTAAAAAGTCTTGGGTGTTCATGAACATGCCGTCTTTGACGTTCTTGAGTCCATGAATTGATGCGGCAAGATCTTTCGTTAAATGACCACTTTCAACGCAGTCAACGCAAGCCTTTTCCAAAGTTTGGGCGAACTTTGCCAAATCTGGAGTACCGTCCAAGTTAGCTCTATGTTCCAAACCCCTGGTCCATGCGAATATTGACGCAACCGGATTGGTAGAAGTTGATTTGCCTTCTTGATGTTGACTAAAGTAAAAGTATGGAAAATTGTAACACTGTCCAAGGTATAGTTCTCTCGTATCACTTACCGGAAATGTCTGGTGACAGTGCCGTGAGCAGCTTCCGATTCAATAGTTTTACCATCAGGACACATAAGCACTGAAGTCATCATACCCAATGAGCCATAACCCTGTGCAACAATATCAGATTGCACATCACCATCATAGTTCTTGCACGACCAAACAAAACCACCATTTGACTTCAAAGCTTGAGCAACCATATCATCAATCAACCTATGTTCATACCATATTTTCTTCGCTTCAAACTTAGACTTATAAGTGCTGGAATTTTATAAATAAATATTGATATTGATATTTTAAAACGTTAGGCAAACCTCTCATATATTTCCTGGAAGATATCCTTAAATCTACCATCATATTTCTTGAGAATGGTGTTCTTGGTAGATAGATATAATGGCCAACCTTTGCCTAAAGCTACTTGGAATGAAGAATGTGCAAATGCCTTAATAGAATCATCGGTATTGTACATGCCCAACGCAACACCACCGCTCTTGTAAGTGAACAAATCGTATTTGCGAACTTCACCATCATCAGCGGTATAAATCAATTCGACTTTACCGGGTTTTTCGACAACGAAATCTTTGGCTTTGTACTGATCGCCGTGAGCGTGACGACCAATGATGATTGAATTGGTCCAGCCTGGGACGAGTTTTGGAATGTTTTTGCAGAGAATTGGCTCCCTGAAGACAGTGCCGCCAAGAATATTACGAATAGTGCCATTTGGCGAGAGCCACATCTTCTTCAAGTTGAATTCCTTAACACGGGCTTCATCAGGAGTGATAGTCGCACATTTGATGCCTACATTATGCTTAAGAATTGCATGTGCTGCGTCGATTGTTATTTGGTCATTTGTTTGATCACTGAAATTGTTATCATTTTTAAGTCGCCTTTTCATGTAAATATTTACCTACCGGCTAGGCAAACCCAAATCATAATAAAGGCACTCAATTTTAACGTATGGGAAAATTAATCTTTCCTTTATCTTTTCCCAGATAATTCGAGTCATTTCATCGCCGTCCATTTCGACGATGGGGTTTTTTGCCACCACACGAGATGCATCTGTTAAAAATTGAAAATCACTTAATAACAATACAAGCATTTTATAAAAATTACACAGCTTTTAAGCCATAATTAATTTGTATGTTTTTCTGCCACTGGGAACTGCATGTGTCTACTAATCTAATGGGGTCAATAGCGTTATGATAATCTCTTGATATGATGCACTTTAGCATTTGAAAACCAAAACAAATATTATTTATAGGACTGCATCCGTGTTGAACTTATAGAAACAGAACATCAAGGATAAAATGTTGTCATTTTTAAAGGGCCCACAAATTAATTTTTAAAGGGCTGAGAAATTAAATATAATTGACCTTTAGTGCTAGACTTTACAAGACAATTCAATGTAGACTACCTAAATAAATAATAATAAGTTGTGAGCTTACAGCGTCTTGAAGAGTTGGACAAATGGGCACAAGTCCAGGAGTTTCTACACAATTTTGTTAAAGTTCCAGCCATTTTATCAATTTGATTTCAAACCAATTTCTAATCCAATTCCTCACTCACTGATGGTTAGACCGGCATTAAACGAATATTTGATCTTCGCTCACCGTGCCTCTACTTGTTTACAACAGTCCGACGTTATCTATTCTCAGGCTGAAATCGTTTAAATTCCAAATAATATTATCAAAAATCGCAATACGTATGCACTCAAGTATATCGAATAATATACAGCTTGTTAATGCGCCAACAATCACCACACATTATCTTGAGAAAATAAACCATTGCAATTATTAAAATAAATATACCCACTTACAACAATTTGGTTATATTCGCGAAGCAGGCGCACAATTTGCATATACGGAATTTGCACGTAAGCAAGCAAATGCAACCGATTCAAAACGACATAGCCCGAATATTCAGTATCAACTTTCAAACTGTGAAACATTGTAAAGCAGAATTGATCAAAAAGAAAAATTAATAATTGCTAGTTATAACTTCACTTTAATTAAGTGAAAGTGCAATTAAACTAAAGGTGCAATATCGATCATTTCCCAAAATAAAGTAATGCAGAAAAAATTCCGTAACGTAACAGGTGTTTGGTTATGTAAAAGCTGAAAAAAAAACATAAACAAACTGCAGATTGCTGCAGATGCAAGATGTATAAGTACACATCAGTGCAAAATTTCGATTGCGTGTTTATTTTACGACATGCAGCTGCCAAGTGTGTGTATAGTTTGTGCAACGTAGTCTCCTGCCGGTTCGAGTGTCTTCCTGGTACGAAATCGTAGGTGAACAATTAGAATGTTGTAGGTAATTATTAGCGGTTATTTGCGTAATACTAGTCAAAACACTCACTTGCCTGTTGTGCGCGATCACTTTCATTCAAGCCGACCTTCTCCCAGCCAGACAGATGAACAAGAGACTGCACTGAGGAGAGCAGGAGCAAGCAAACCAGGCCAGACGTTTCGCTGTCGGTAGCAATTGTATACAGGAGCTGCTCTGCTAAAGTTGACCTGAGTTATGGGAGACGTGACCGAAAATTTCACATGCAGTGACCCTCTCGAGATGCATTGCTTCGCCACTTTCGTATACGAGCTGTGAGTCGAACGTGTGCGGGTGTCGAGTTTGCTGTCTTCCTTTGTTCACTCGGGAAAAACTTGCCCGAATTTGATCACTGTACATTATTAACTCGTCTCAATATCAGTCCATAAACACATCTAACAGGCTTACTAATTGAGTGTAAACGAATGTAAGTTGGCTTCCTATAGTTAGTTAGTTTTACTTACCACAGTTGCTCGGCAACAATAATAAATTTGAACAAATCGTCATTAACTGAACATGACTGAAGTTCGATGTCGTCGATAAAAATACAATAGAAATACGAAATCGTGCTATGCACGAGATGTGTGATAGATATTTTTAGCCTAATGAAACCTTCTCAAAATTATAGTGTCTCGCAATACTCCCTGAAAGTATCGGTTCGTAGTCATGTGATCTGCTATTGACGGTGAATTCCTTTAATTGCGTGAAAGAAACAATACCAAATTTCTGTGTGGTAAATAACTCAAGATAAACAGTTCAGTAAGTAGTCTATAAATAAATTCGCATATTTGTTATCAACAAATTTTTGCTTGTTATCTCTTCAAGAGAGCAGTCATATTTGCCACTTGTTGTAATTGAAATTAATTGCCAACACTCATAATTTTATTAGGTCACTTATTATTATTGCAATTTTAAGCCGCTATTCTAAATTGTCTGACTCCTTAATAACTTTTTTCAGTTGTTTAATTACGCCAAATGTTTAATTAGTTACAATTAGGTACTTTAGAAATTTGCAAAATTGTAATTAGGTGAATCCTTAACCTATAAAGGGATGAAGGAGGAATGGCTCCTTGCATTTATTGCAAGTAGATAGGCGCAGTTCTGCCCGGTGTAAACATAGAATTTTCAAACAATGAAATACAAACCGTCAATAAAAGTGCTTTAAATGTTTGTATTATAAAGTGTTTTACAAGTTAGTGCAATGTTAAATCAAATTTGAACCAAATAACTCTATTGCAAATGCATGCAGAATTTTTTAAGCATGAGCGTTAAAACAACATTAATCATATTTGGATGTGATACCCGTAAAAGTATATAATAAATAAATAAAGCACTCTAACTTCTGCCCAAAAATATTGCGACAATTCCACGTAATGTAATATAGGCTGGTATATAACAGCAATTTAATACGTAAAAGTAAACACTCGTTAGCGTCCAGGCCAGATAAATTGCAACGCATTAGGGCCAAAATTCACATCATATACAAACAACTCATCATCAGTAAAGTGAAAACAAATACGCATATTCAATTCTAATGAATGTAACCAGTTAAAGCAAACATATTCTTATCTGCATGCTTCATTATCAGCATATACATACACAATATAAAGCGACCAAATAAACTCAAGATTGAACGAATCGAGCCTGGTACCATTCCATTGATTTAAAGGCTTGCAAGATTATTCGTGTACCGCGCTCCGATCATAAAAATTAATGTCTTTCGTCCTTCAGATGCAGAATGCTTCAGTGTCTTCGGTGAGTTGCATGTGAATGCCTGAAATTGATTTGTGCCATAAGTGAAAAAAGACTGAAGTAATAATGGCTCGTGGTCTGCTCTGCGTCTGCTGCACTACAGCAGGCCGGCTGTTGCTACGTGGTAAATATTCGAATAAAACACGAACCATTCGATGGTTCACATCGGCCGCAAAAAAATCAGAAAAAACAGAAAAAGGCGAGAAGACAATCAAAGGTAGACCATATAATGAGCTGACGATCGGTGTGCCGAAAGAAGTTTGGAAACATGAAAAAAGGTAATATTGATATTGTTTTTATGCGCTCGTATCCATACTAACGGGTTTATTTTATTTTATCAGGGTGGCCTTGACACCTGCGGTTGCGGAAACTCTCATTAAAAAAGGATTCAAAATGGTACTCGAAACAGATGCCGGAGTTGCTGCGAATTTTAAAAATGAAGACTACGAGAAAGTTGGCGTTAAACTCGTCGACAAGACTGGAGCTTTCAATACCGGTAACTTACTAACCGCTTTATATTCAGCGAACAAGAAATTAATGGTTGAACCGTTTCAACAGATATAATTCTCAAGGTTCGTCAACCGTTGGAAGATGAATTAAATAATTTTAAGCCAAACAGCACATTAATATCATTCCTCTACCCAGGTCAAAATAAAAAATTAATTGAACAACTAGGTACCAAGCAAATTAATGCTTTTGGTTAGTACTTAATTAAATGTTTAAAATTCGTACTATATTATGTTTCAACTTGAAGCAATGGACTGCATTCCACGCATAACACGTGCACAAGTTTTCGATGCTCTCAGCTCAATGGCAAATATCTCAGGATACCGAGCAGTTGTTGAAGCTGCAAATCATTTTCCACGATTTTTCCCTGGCCAGATTACAGCGGCTGGCAGAGTACCACCTGCTAAAATTTTAGTTATCGGTGGTGGTGTTGCTGGTCTTGCTGCTTGTGGTCAAGCCAAGGCGATGGGTGCTGTAGTGCGTGCATTTGACACGCGCTCCGTAGTTAAAGAACAAGTCGAATCAATGGGTGCTGAGTTCCTAACCATTAACATAGAAGAGGAAGGCGGCGATGCTGGAGGATACAGCAAAGAAATGAGCAAGGAGTTTATAGCAGCTGAACATGCGCTATTTGAGAAGCAATGCAAGGAAGTTGATATTATTATTTCCACTGCCTTAATTCCAGGCAAGAAAGCACCATTATTGGTACTTAAGAAACATATTGAAAAGATGAAGCCTGGGAGTGTGGTGGTTGATCTCGCAGCTGAAACGGGAGGTAATATTGAGACAACCAAGCCTGGGGAAGTCTACGTTCACAACGGCGTTACCCATGTTGGTCTCACCGACCTTTCAAGTCGCTTACCTACGCAAAGTTCAACACTTTATGCAAATAACATTTCCAAATTTTTGCTATCAATGGGCGAAAACAATCATTTCCATATTAATTTAGAAGATGATGTTATACGAGGCAGCATTATTCTGGATAAGGGCGCTTTGGTGTGGCCGCCACCAATTCCGGTGCAGCCATCACCACCGCCAAAGCCTGTCAAAGAGGTAGCAAAGAAGAAGGAAGAGGTGGAAGAATCGCCATTCATGCATACTCTTAAGAATGCTATGACTTCCTCTGCAGGCTGTGGAACCATATTAGCCTTAGGCGCAGCGTCACCAAATGTTGCCTTTACGTCTATGCTCACCACTTTTGGTTTGTCTGGAATTGTTGGCTATCACACTGTATGGGGTGTCACTCCAGCACTGCATTCACCATTGATGTCTGTTACTAATGCTATTTCTGGTATCACCGCTGTCGGCGGTTTACTGTTAATGAACGGTGGTTATTATCCAACAAATACTGTTGAGACCTTGGCCGCTTCAGCAGCATTCGTCTCCTTCATCAATGTATTTGGCGGTTTTGTCGTTACTAAGCGCATGTTGGACATGTTCAAACGGTAATTCAAATGATTGCAAGAAAGCTGTCTTGATTTTAATCATTTATTTTTAATATTATAGTGCTGACGATCCTCCAGAATATAATTTCTTGTACGCTATTCCAGCTGCAGTATTCTTGGGCGGTTACGGATATGGTGCTATGAACAATTTAGCGGAAATTCATCAAGCCGCATATTTGGCCGCTTCTCTTTGCTGCGTCGGTGCGTTGGCTGGTTTAAGTTCCCAAGCAACTTCAAGATTAGGAAATAACTTAGGAATGGTATGTTTATTAGTTTTGGTAATAATGAACAACTTTCTAAAGTGAATTTGTATAGATTGGAGTTGCTGGAGGAATAGTAGCAACATTGGGACAAATTGCGCCAAACCAAGAAGTTCTCGCACAAATGGCAGCATGTATGCTTGCAGGCGGTGGTTTGGGAACATTGATTGCTAAACGCATTGAAATCACTGATTTACCTCAGTTAGTTGCCGGATTCCACAGCTTGGTTGGTTTAGCTGCCGTCCTGACTTGTATGGCAACATATGTCCATGATTTTCCAACATTTGCAATGGATCCAGCTGCGAATGTCACCAAGACTGCCTTATTATTGGGAACAGCAATCGGTGGTATTACATTCACCGGTTCGCTGGTAGCTTATGGCAAATTGCAAGGTGTACTCAAGTCGAATCCCTTGCTATTGCCTGGTCGACATGCCCTTAACGCATCATTACTTATGGGAAACGTCGCTGCTGGAGCATATCTGTTCTTTGATCCATCCATGGCTGGTGGTATCGGCGCTTTGGGTGCAACTGCCGCACTTTCCTCTGCGATGGGCATTACCTTAACAGCAGCAATTGGCGGTGCTGACATGCCTGTGGTGATCACTGTTTTAAACAGCTATTCAGGATGGGCACTATGTGCAGAAGGCTTTATGCTAAACAATAACTTAATGACGATTGTCGGCGCTTTGATTGGAAGTTCAGGAGCAATTCTATCATATATTATGTGCCGGGTAAAACTTTGATTATGCTAATCATTGAATATGTATTAATGCTTAGTTGTTTAAAGGCGATGAATAGATCATTACAAAATGTAATTATGGGTGGATTCGGAACATCAACTACAGGAGATGGTAAACCGAAAGCAATAACTGGAACGCATACTGAAGTTACCGTTGATAGCGCGGCCGAAATGATTAAAAATGCTCGAAATATTATTATTGTACCTGGTTATGGCTTATGCGTCGCGAAGGCTCAATATCCAATCGCTGAGATGGTCGCCGCTCTGAAAGCACAAGGCAAAAACGTTCGATTTGCTATCCATCCAGTTGCAGGTAAACACAATGATCATCGGCCTAATTAACAATACTTGACAGATAATAGACAAGGTTCAATCGTTTAAATTACTGTTTTGATTTGCAGGTCGCATGCCAGGTCAATTAAACGTTTTATTAGCAGAAGCAGGAGTGCCTTATGATGATGTGCTCGAAATGGATGAAATCAATGATGATTTCCCTGAAACAGATTTGACACTCGTAATTGGCGCTAATGACACGGTCAATTCGGCGGCTATAGACGACCCGAACTCTCCAATTGCTGGCATGCCTGTTCTGAACGTATGGAAATCGGAGCAAGTCATTATTATGAAACGAACTATGGGTGTCGGTTATGCGGCTGTCGACAATCCTGTATTTTATAATCCTAACACTGCCATGCTGCTGGGTGATGCTAAGAAGACGTGCGAAGAATTACTAAGGCAATTAAGTAAGGGATGATTAGAGATGATATTAATGAATGATGAATTGTCCAAAATATGAACTGAATTACTTATCCGAAACGCTGTTAGCGTTGTACAATGCCACAAACTCATTACCGAAACGGTTAATGGTCTACTTTTCATAATACATTGTAAGCGTTTTTGTCTTTAAACTTTTTAATAAATATATTAAATATAAATATGTATAGCATTCATATCGATGATAGCCGAGCGTTAGGACCAAATTTATTATCCCATGACTAAAAAATATCAGTTAGTATTATTGATATCTTTATTAAAAAATGATATACCTCTTGAGCAATCGCTCGAAACTTTTCAACATTTCCAGATCCGGTTTTCGTGATGAGTTTATAAAATATACTATTATGGTTGTCGATTAAATGAAGCGGATGGTCATATTCCATTACCATTCCGGAATCCATTACAATCACCTAAATAAATTATTTGAATCGAATGATTGTTTGCCAAGTTTCGAACAACTTACTTTATCCGAATCCATAATTGTGTTCAGTCGATGAGCAATTGTGAAAACAGTGCACTGTGAGAATTTCTCTCTAATAGTTTTTTGAATAAATAAATCGGTTTGCAGATCCACATTCGCAGTCGCTTCATCCATAATCAAAATTTTGTTATTGCGGACGATTGCGCGTGCTAAGCAAACCAACTGCCGTGATCCTACTGATAAATTAATACCACCTTCGGACATCACTTCCGATAAACAATCTGTTAAAAATGTCAAAGGATTATTAAACATTTATATATTTTAATTATTGACAACGTACTAATGTTTTCCGCAATGCGCAAATCGACATCGACCAATGCTGAATAAAGTACAACATCGGGATATTCATCAAAAGGATCCAGATTGTAACGCAGTGTACCAGAAAAGATCACCGGTTCCTGTATGAAAAAATCATTAATGCCTTATCACCGCGTGCAACAACTTACTTGAGGTATGATTGAAATTTTCTTTCTCAAGTCATGCAAACCAATATTTCCTGTATCAATGCCGTCAATTAGCACAGAGCCCTCCACGTATGCCAAACGAAAAAGAGCGGCAACAATAGATGATTTACCAGCACCAGTTCGTCCAACAATACCTATCTAAAATATTGTTTAATTATAATTCACTTCAACTCCAAGGCACAAATTAAATACCTTTTCTTTTGCATTTACATCCAGTGTCATTGCTTTTAAAACGGGTTGCTCGTTTAACGTGTATCGCATAGTCAAATCTCGAAACAAAATATTCCCTCGTGCCGGCCAAGTAGCAGGCGGTTCTTTGCCAGGTTCCTTAAAATTGACAATTGGATAGCCGTGATTGAATTAGCAAATATATTGATTCAAATATTCTTACGCTTTCTAAAGGAGGCTCTGGTTCAATTGTCGTAAATTCAAGAACACGTTCCACTGCCGTCAATTGTGTTTCAAACTCTGCGCTTTGCCGCATTCCCCATTGAAAAATGCCGGTGAGGCCAATCGCCTGACTTAAAATCAATCCCACATTGGAACTATCACCAGTCTCCACAATCATGAAATAGTATATTATACATGTTGTATAAATAACAGTCATCATGTCCAGTAAATAGCCAAAGGCCCGAGAAGCAGCCATGAAGAGAAAAGAAGCGCTCGTATGCGTATCCTGGTAATGATCGAATTCCTCCACCAATTGCATTTCATTGCCGTGCGCTCGAATTGTTGCTAAACCTTGCATTGTGGCATTCGTATGCGTAAAAACAGGACTTCTCGCTGGCAAGAAAAAGAAATAAAATAATCTGGAAATTTGTTTTAAAAACGGATACTGCGTACCAACTCCCTCAAGCCGTTTCAAACTACAACTGGCTCTTAGATAGAATTTGCGTATAACGTAGAAGATAGCGGTGACGATTACGGTGAAAATTAAGAGCCATATGTCTATAATCATCAATAGCCAGGAGACACCAACAAAATTTAATAAAATCTGAAAAAAAGTGCTGTAGTCAACTTAAACTTACAAATTATTCATAAAGAATTACTTGATACGTGTCCACCATAGAATATGGCAAAATTTCATCAACCGCGCTCATATCCTTCGAAAATCGATTCAAAATTCGGCCGCTGTCGTTCAATGTGAAAAATCTCATATTGGCGCGCGTTACCGAATTAAACATTCGATTATGCAGACTAGAAAGTACGAATAATGAAGTTTTACTTATCCACAAATATTATGCACTTACTTAATGGATGCCTTCATGCAGAATCCATAGAAGTAGAATGACCGGATTAAGGAAACAATCATGGTCGTTAATATAGCGAAACCGCAATATCGGACGCATAGATATCTTGGAAAGTTATCAACTATATCTGGTATTGAATACGTGCCTCGTCCATAATATCGCTTGTCTTCAATTTTTGCCCACATTGAAATAAAGAAGTCAAATGTAGTTGCGCCAACTTGCGCTAATAAGAAAAGTGAGAGCATTATAACAATCAAGAAACAATTGCCACCAGCCAAATAGTAATCTTTCAGTATTGAACAATTGACTACACCAGTTGTTCGCATTTCTTCATACTCTTTCATATTCTGGACAAAAAAAATAATGTGTCATCAATAAAACAACAAAGTTAGTTTGAAAACATACGGGTTTTCCGGGTTTCGCATATGATGATTTGATGGTAGTTAATGGAACCAATTCGCCATCTGCGTCCTCCTGCTCGTCAGCCACTAAATTTTTCATATCTCTTCGCGTAAAAATATGATCGTAACTACCGGATAGTTTAATTTTGCCATCTTCTAATGCAATAATTTGCGGTACTGGTTTTAGATACTGCAATTGATGCGTAGCCAACACGACAATTTTCGGCTTCAAATAGCCGCATATACATTCTTCAAATAAGTGTTTTCCGACATTCGTATCCACCGCTGATAATGGATCATCAAGTAGATAGATATCGGCCTCCTTATAGACACAGCGCGCCAAGTTAATACGTGCGCGTTGACCACCACTTAAAGAAATACCTTTCTCACCCACAGGCGTTCTATCACCGTAGGGAAGCAATGTAAAGTCTCGTCCTAATGCGCAAGCTCTTATAACGTTTTGATACTTTTCCCGGTTGTATTGCTGGCCAAAGAGAATATTATCACGTACGGAACCTGTAAGAAACTTTTGATTATACATTGACTAGACAAACTCGAATACAAACCTCGAAAAATGAATGGATCTTGGGCTGAATAAGAACAGATGCCTTCTATAGACACTTTGCCTTCAAATGGAGATAATTCCTGGAGGATCATTTGCATCACGCATGACTTACCACTGCCGACAGGACCAATAAGAGCAGTTAGTGATCCTGGCCTACAAATCATGCTAAAATTATCAAGCACAACTAGTTTTCCATATCGTAGACTAGCGTTTTGAATGTCTACAACAATTGTTCGTGCGGGAGTAAAACGCTTTCGATAATAATACGCATAGTTGGGATTTTTGCCAAGACGTTTCATCCATTTAGGATCCATTGGTTCCGGATTCGCAATGTGCGTTTCCGGGAGCATAAGAAAGTCCGTTATTCGTGTAATAGCCACATACATTTCAGCAACCTGTTAAAATATTTGCAATAAGGAGTAGCAATGATTTAAAATTACATTTAGTTTTCCATTACATGTCCCATTCCTTGTGGATAATAAACAGTCATAGTCATACGCAAGATTTGATAGAATGACACTATTAAAAAAACGGTTTCAATATTAATCTTTTCCTTCGTTTTTAAGTAGCAAAAGCATGAGAAAAAGTGTCCACTTCGGGTAGTAAATAGAATCAAAGACATCATGATACCCTTAATAACGGACGACTTAATCAGTGAATGCATTTCGTTTCTAAAATAAATGTTAAGTAATTGACTTGGTCATTATATTATGTCTTTTGTTTATACGTTCTCGTTCTGTTCAGAGCTCGACTAAATGCATATTCCCACGCATACATTTTTATTACGCGGATGCCTTGAATAATTTCGTTCATCACTTGAACTCGATGATCTGTCCTCACTGCCGTCTCAATTCGCAAGTATTTTGTAAGTGTAGCTAATATCACTGTAATTGAAAGTCAAATAAGTAATCTTTAGATTCCTTAAAAGCACATTCTTTACTTTGCAAAGGGATGCAGGCCATTACTGGTATCATGCCAAACGCAGCGCACCAGCCAATTTCCCAGTAAATAAAGAAGATGGAAAATGCAACTGTTGTGGGTCCGAGCCAAAGGTAATGAATAAAGTGCAAGTTTTCGAATTTATTAACATCATTTGATAGAATGTTTATCACATTTCCAATCATCTTTCCGGTCAATTGACTACTATCCAATCGCAATACCTTAAAAAAGAATTGCGTATTTACGTATTATATGCCTAAATTAAACAAATTTACTTTTCTGTATATCAAGGAGCAAATGGCTATCCGAATTTTCATTCCACAGTAGTTTAAGTGAGTGAAAACCGGATGATATACCACAACTGCTACAAACCCACAAAATACTATAGCAAATGCGTAAAACATTGCTTCACCCATCGTTATCTGCGTCTGATCATCTTTGTAGTAGTGAATTACTCGATTAATAAACGTCGGTCCATCTTGACGTCTAAAATTTAAGTTGAGTATTCGAAATTCCATATGAGGAAATGATTTACGTTGAATTATTATCCACATTCTCAATAGATAGATATCGTAGCACAAGTCCAACGAACAACGGTTGATATATGCGACAACCAAGCTCCATTAAAGCTAAAGCTAATCCGTACGCCGCAATTTCCCATCCGAAACAATGCATAATGGTTCGACACAAACTTGGTCGAGATTTTACTGATCTGCGATTTGACATAACTTTGGACCATTGTTTCGAAAGTCTTCGTCCCAGTTTTGCAGACGAATGTTCGGGTAACGGTTTAGCCAAATCAAATTCGTTAAATTCACGTCTCAAGCCCGTTCGAAAAGTCGGAATCGTATACCTAGAAAGGATGGTTCATTTACCACTGACAAAAATATTTGTAATTTTACCAGAATGTCGCTTTGCTCAGCCAATTCGCTTTTGCAGCATCATTATCGATGGCAATATGCGACGAGGTGGAAATACGTCGCATCATCTTGAGGCAGTTCTTTTAAATGCGTTTTTTCTTATAAAACTCTAGTATATTTGCATTTGTTAAAAAAATAGACGCAAATTTATGCATTCTAAAATTGACAGAATTTGTCAATTTGACTTCAACAATGCACACTTGATAATCCCTAGTTGTGTATAGTTGTGTTTTGAATTTTGTATATTTACAATAAGCTACAATAAGATTAATACATGAGCCTGATAGTGCTTTTCAAGCCGTTGATAACAGTTTTTAAATCATCGAAATCGGTTCATAACTTTAAAAGTTACGACGATTTGAAAATTATCCCTGGGGTTGAGGCGCCCACCACCTAGGCTAATTTAGCACTTGCTGCTACCGGTAGCAAATTAGTAGCAGCTACTAACCAGTCGGCAAAAAACTACAACTTGCAAACATGCTCCTTACAAGTTTGGCAATTATGCACCTGTATCAGGATAATGCCAAGTAGCGCAATTTGTACGATGTCAGTAGCTAAGTACCTATTATTTGGTCGGAATCATTTCTGAAGAGTACTACGAGTAGTGCGCTCTAGTGTCACGTAAACAGGTGGCGACCGCTTGCGTAACACCGGGAGCGTATTTCATTGTAATGAGAGGTGTACATTTTTATTAATATCTCGGAAACTATAAGAGGTATTTAAAAAATTCTTTCACTAGCAGAAAGATTATTAAATTCCTGACAACTCAGTAATTTTATCATTATATTACTTCCAATAGATTACAAGTAATAATCACTCAAAGTCAACATACTTTTGGGCGTTTCGCTTGCAATAATTCATATTCGTTTGTAACATAATGTTATGATATCACTGTTTGAAATCAAAATACTAGTTTGATATAAAGTTTATATTGTCTTACTCTAATAAATGACCATAAAAGTTATAAGCGCATACGATATTTAAATTTAAACTGGCGGTGAAGTAAGTATGAAGTTCATCAGTGTCATCTGTTAGCAAGAAAAACGTGCTTGGTAGTATGCTGTATCTATCAGTGCACTTGACAACGAATGTAACCGAGTGTTGTGGTAGCTGTCAAACTACCAGTGTTGGTCTTCAGTATATTCGGTGATCGCGACGGGCGTGGATGGTGCCGGAATTCTTCATAGAGTTAGTTACAGAGTGTGTTCCTTATGCGTGCAGAGTGTTTCGCCGGCGATTGGTTAAAGACAGTTCGAACGTCGTCCACAATACGCACGTAAGTGACTTGCCATTATATTCCTGTAGAGTTGGGGGGTTATTTCATTGCCACGACCGTATTATGAAGAGCGCAAGAAACGAGATCAATGACCATGGGTGGGTTTCCTAGCTGCTGCTGCTTCTCGTGGTGAATTTGGAATGGTGCGCCCTGTAAAGCTCGGACGTATGTGCAGCCCGATTCGTTTCATTATGCTACGTAGTAACGATCGGTGCGAAGGATGCGAGCGTGAAGCCTGTACGTCGTAGATGCACGACTGTTTATTGAATGTGGGTTTGCCAGAGTGATGTCGGCCAGCAAATTATTATTGCGTGTGTATCAGGAATTCGTTTATCACCTGGAAAATTGTAACTAGTGTTCACGAACCAGGTTATAGGTTATACAGTTATATTGCCAGCTTAATTGTGCAGCATCCCACTGACTGTACGTTTATTGTTTTGTATCCGAACATTGATCATCTTGTTTATGTTGCTGCGAACGCAAAACGCCCAGATTTCGAGGTAAATGAGCTCAATGTTAGCTATTACTTTCCTTTGCAATCATTACATCGTATCTAAACATGTTTGAGCCATCGATTGCCAGAATTGGGATAGAAAGTTAGCTGTGTAAGTCGGTGACCCATTAACCCTTTCAAAGCTTGATGTATGCACGAATGGAGCCAATCCAGTACTCAAAGATGGGAACCCAACAACACAAACTTGTTCAGATATTGGGTGCTTTATGTTCGTACAGATCGTTAGAGTTTCACGAAATGTTTACTTGTTTGCACCTGTCGGCCATTACATGTCAAGACAGGTTCATAACGGGGGCCTGGCCCATTCATTGAGTCTGATAATTTATCAGGGATCCCTGTGAAGTTGTCACGTTCTTATGAGAAACTACGTTGAGCCTCAATCAGACGAGAATTCAATTTAATCAAGGTTGTTTTAGATTGGTTTAATTAAATAAACAAGACGTAATGAAAACATACAATAGATAGATTTATTCTACGACAAAATAAAAGAGGTTGTATATTAATAGATTTGCAATTATTGAGATTATGAATGGCAAACACAATCAATGAAAATGTGCAGATACTTATAAACAGAAAAAAGTCTGGATAGTTATGTGGTCTTAAGATATCTTATCTGAATGATTAAATAGCATGTGAACGTGCATTTAGTGGGATCAACCTACAAGTAGGCCTTGTTTGCTTGCAGGTTGGTTGATGCTGCAAGTGAAGGGCGCGATGCAAACCTCTAAATGGGTATTAAATTTAGATCACTATTTCCGGTCTACATGCGGCATTGAAAACAGAATGTTTAGTTAGGTGTACATCCGTATCTCAACAAGCACGTACAAATGCTCATCGACTATTATTCGTTAATAGTGCTATGTTATTACTATCAGTATATGAAATGCGTCGTGCACTGCATATCAATTAGGCATTTTTATTCATATGGATTTGATAAAAATTCTATATGAGTTGGCTGCTTTTATGAATTAACTTCTTATGCAAATTAGATAATTGAAACTGACTGATGCGCACCGGAGTTGAATTACTGCTCAGCCACAATTTGATATGATAAAATTATGAATAGCTTTTGTGGGCTGCTGTAATGATTTCTTTCTCAAAATATACATTTGGGTTATAATGTTATCTCGTGATAATGACACACAGCTATTTGCGTGCAGGAAAAAAGTATATGACAATACAAAAATAGTTGCTGACTTGATTCATTCCTAATGAGCAAATAAGCGCTTCTTCATTACCGTATTCACTTCTTTAATAAGTGAGTACATAACTCGATAGAAACGTGGACATTAAGATATCTTTTTTCAAGTGTTTACAACATATTGATTGGCCCAGTTTCGTTGAATTTTACTCCAG
Source organism: Aleochara curtula (assembly GCA_963978815.1). Taxonomy (NCBI): domain Eukaryota; kingdom Metazoa; phylum Arthropoda; class Insecta; order Coleoptera; family Staphylinidae; genus Aleochara; species Aleochara curtula. The sequence goes on from OZ022219.1 coordinate 2,901,635, forward strand.
TTGCATTCACGTGATGCGCTGGAAGGCAGACTCGCGTAATATTTAATGTAAGTCATGAGGACTCCGCCTAAATTGCGGAGTGCATTTAATGCGTTTCAATTGTTTTCAATTCACTTTGGATGAATAAATAATTCCATTTGCAGATTGATGACACACATTCGAGAGCCGGCAGCAGCAGTTAGTGCGAGATGGACAGTCGCGATACGAACGGATCGTCGGAGCAGATGTCTCACGGCGGCAGTAGCAGCGTTGGCGGCGCCGGTATGCATCACTCCCATTCGACGCCGGCTGGCGTAGACAGTGTTGGCTGCGGCTCGCATACTCCGCCGACGACGCCGAAGAAGGGCGGCAAGATGCTCGCCATACGTGTTCAGATGTTGGATGACACCACCACCATATTTCAAGTGCAGGTAATGAATTGATTCGACGCGTTTATCGCTAATCTCTCTAATTATTAAGTGGCTGTTCAATTCACCGATAGATTGATAACACGCGAATAGCCCGGTTAAGTCGTTGGTAGCAGCGCGGTTTAGCGCGCATTAAGCGCACTTGATGGCTAAGTGAGTATTGATCCTCCTTCGATGGTTGACTTGTTTGATATTAATAACGCAATATGTATGAGAGTTAATGACCATCTGCTCTTTTGTGTGATGATGCCCTCCATCACTCGTCCATAATTCATGCGATCATCAGGATGCATTATTCGAGAAGGGCTTTTCGCACAAGTGGAACAACTCGTCATTTGTTATTAACCAATGTTAGTTAAATTTTGAAAGAACGTGCTTCATTGTTTTTTTGTGCTTTTTCTCTCTTTATTTCCACGTTGAATCAGCGAGTAGACAACGCGACAACAAACCTTTAATTAATTTCAATCGAGCTGCTTGTGTGACATGCACAATGGGAAAGAGTGACTCTGAATAATTTTGCGCTCTCACACAGTGTCTAACAAAGTAATTGGCATTAATGACGCGTATGTTTGTTGCAAGCAATAATTTCGTCATTGTGGTTTTATTGTCATGATTTATGCATCGCATTAATGCCTACTCCCAGTTTGTTTTCTTCAAGATGATCGCTTCGTTTATTAAGTTAATCAACACTGCGCTGAATGCGTTATAAGTTTATTGACATGCATTCTCATGTTTTGCAGGCCAAAGCGCTCGGACAGGTTCTATTCGACCAAGTATGCAAACAATTGCATTTGCTGGAAGCAGATTATTTCGGCTTGGAATATAAGGATTTGTCGCAAACAAGGGTACGTACTTTCAATTCGAGTGCGTATTTGATTTGAAAACTAAGTTTACTCTGCTCCTTTCAGTATTGGCTAGATCTACAGAAGCCAATGTCACGACAACTTGGTCTGTCATTGCTGGATCCGCTTTTGTTCTTCTGTATCAAGTTCTATACGCCCGATCCCGGCCAGCTCGAGGAGGAATACACGCGCTACTTGTACTGCCTGCAGGTGAAACGCGATTTGTCACAAGGCCTACTGCACTGCAACGATAATACGGCTGCATTGATGGCGAGCTACATTGTGCAAGCCGAATGCGGCGATTTTGTGCCTGAGGACTATCCCGATCACACGTATTTATCCAGCTATAAATTTGTGCCGCACCAGGATCAGGAGATGGAGCGCCGAATCATGGAAAACCACAAGAAACACACGTAAGAATCCTTTGCGTCATAAGTTAATTATAAGTCTCACAAATCCCCAACTTTATAAGCTGCTCCTAAATCTTGGGTTGCGTTTTGCAGCGGTCAATCTCCCGCAGAAGCTGACCTCAATCTTCTGGAGACGGCCCGCCGCTGCGAGCTGTACGGAATTAAATTGCATCCAGCCAAAGATCACGATAATGTACCGCTAAATTTAGCCGTCGCGCACATGGGCATTGTTGTCTACCAGCAAATCACGAAGATCAACACATTCTCCTGGGCGAAGATCCGCAAACTGTCATTCAAGCGGAAAAAGTTCCTCATAAAACTTCATCCCGAAGGCTATGTAATAAAAGTTTATTGCGCATGAGTTACGCTCCGTATATTGATTTGTATATGCGTTCCAGGGTTTTTATAAAGACACTGTGGAGTTTTTCTTTGAGGGCCGCAATGAGTGCAAGAACTTCTGGAAGAAATGCGTGGAGAATCACGGTTTCTTTAGGTGTTCTTCGGTGGAGCATGTTTCGCGCCATAAGACGCGGGTATTGTCACGCGGCAGCTCTTTCAGATATAGTGGCAAAACACAAAAGGAAATGGTTGAATTCGTGCGAGATAATTATGTAAAGCGACAGACATTCCACAGGTACGTGAAATATTTGGCAAGGTTCGTGTAGTCTGCTGTGCTTTTTCCTTTATTGTAATGTTTGTGTTTGCCACTATTTGTTATTTTTTCACCTCACTGTTACTTTTTGTATATGTATTAATAAATCCAAATTTACAACTAATCCAAGTGTTTGTAAAGGGTGTTTTGGGTAATTTACTTCGTCAAAAGTGTATGTGGATTACTTGAAAAAGTGGCATGTTCTTGCAGATATCTGTAGCTTGTGTGTATTTGGCATGAGTAATTAATCTTTAGATAGGGTTTGCTGTACCCGATGCTGGTATAACGTATATGTATGAACGAGGTTTCACTTATACTTGCGATAAGTTCCGGTAAATAGTGATTTACTAACTAAAATCAAGGGAAGGAGGATGGGTCTAATTAGGAAAATTTATATTATTAACAAAACTAGTATGGATATTCTACACAAATGCATATACAACCATAATGAGGTTTACGTTTATTATCTAATTTTGTACACTGTATTTTCGCATGATTGTATTATTATTTTTATAATTTTTACTTGTACTCACTTACTCATCATACAAATTCACCGAAAAGCTGTTACTAACTCGTCTGGAAACTAATTCTAAACTTATTTAATTCAAATATTTTCCGTCATTATCATCTCATTCACTCATACTTGCTATCAGTTGCAATGCCAGTATTTTACCTAAACACGATACAATTTTTGATTATCTAAATCGTTTTATTTTCAGTTTATATACTCGTATACTCATTTAGGTTTGATTATTATTATGAATATAATTAGCTCTTAGTTGTATTATGGTGGTAACTGTGTACTACTAGTTGGGTCACTCCTCATTCTCTTGTGCAGGTCGGCGTCATTCCGCTACTCTAGTGCGCATACGAGCGCCAACAACACCAGCACATTCGGAAACAGCATTTCCGCCCATCCCCTGTTGCCCCTTGCTGACAGCAATCTTAGCGGTATGTAGTTAATTGTCTTGTATTTTCTATTTCTATTCATTTAGAACGATATATTTACTCCCGTAATCTTTGTGATCATTTGAACAATTTGAACGAGGATGATCATTATTCTTACAGTATCATATTATGACATGGTACCCGTTGAGTCCGTTTATTTTGTAGTAACATGCGATTTTTGAACATGTACATTACAGCCGCCTATATGATGCATGTTTAGTATATATTTATATTTATGGCGCATTCTGCTACCACATTGTGGATATGAATATTTGGGATTTGGGGTTTTAGTGGAAGTGTCCAAGCTCTCGGCGTCGCTGGGGGCGATGTGTCCGGCGACGGGGGCAACGCAATCCCAACAAGAGATGGGACGAATTTCTCCGACGACGAAGTCAGCTTATCACCACCGCGGCACTCCTACTTGTTGGAGCTCGGCCCCCGACACCAGGCCTACCACACTGCCTGCTCAGACGACGAGCTCGCCATCACCTCCTCTGACGACGCAATCGGGATCCCCGGCGACTTCTGCGGTTACGACGCCTCAGCATACGCTGCACCATCATCATCCAGCCATTTCCAGCATCATAGCACGCAACTCCCCTGTGGCCGTCCGCGCAGCCGTTCACAGGGTCGATACAGGTACCACACTCATCACTACTACCCGGACGCCCTGTAATCGCCCGCCATCGCAAACGCAGTCCCAAAACGATCTCGATTGTGCGACGACTCAGTCAACATTCCAAAGCGATTTTAGCAATGAATATCATTCTGTTAACGATAATGCCATTAATAATAATAACAACAACGACGACAATATATTTTTGCCGTACTCGAAGCGCCATGTGTGGCGGCGGAGCGCAAGTTGCCGCGACTTGTACGATTTCAGCTTCGAGGACTCGGGTCAAGCGAAGCGCCGCATTAAACCCGAACACCATTATCAGCAAAAACATTCTCATAAACAGCACGAGCTAACTTCGCAACTTGACGAGCGCAAGCTCGAATCCCCGATAACGCGTTATGGCGACGATCACAGGGCGATCTATGCGAGTTCGCAAAATACGAGTTTAGAGATTCACCAAGATATCGTAATGCCCGATCAAAAGGTCTACTCAAGTAGCTATCCGGGTACCACTTCCTATTCGCAAGAATCCATGGAAGATCCTGGTAACTACGAATTGCGCGATTCGCAGGACGATGTGTCGCATGATAGTTACGATCTTATTGAGCGCTCCGACGACGATTACAGTACGTCTGGCGAATGTAAATATGCTAAAATTCGTGGTACAGTAAATGCGCGCAGTTGCAGTTTAGATTCGGGGCGGTATGAACCATCTGATAGCGAGTCGGAAGGCGGCAAGCACCATAAGTGCCAAAGCTCTGGTGATTTGCACCAAGATATATTTATTATGGAGGATCCTCGTGATTTTCCGCGCGAAATTGTCCCCCGCAAATCGGATGGTTCTTTTTATAAGAACTTGAAGCCAACTTCGCGCACGTCTAGTCAAGACAGCAAAAGCGATTATTACGACTCCCGATCTGTGTATAAATCTTCTCGCGAAGATGTAAAGCGGCGAAGTATCGGTTCACGAACATCCAGTCAAGAATCGAAATCAGATTATGATTATAAAAAATCTCAGCGCCGCAAATCAAGCATTAAGCATGACTCTCGCCAATCCTCACAAGAATCCAAAAGCGAGTACTATGACGCTCCCGCGGATCAGAAATCCCTCAAGCTAGACTATGACCGCCATATTAAATTTGAACGCAATTACGGTACACAGAAGCGCCACGATAATTCCATTGAAATCAATCACAATTTCTCTAGCTTTAAAGAAACCTCCCATGTACATTCCATTAGTTTACAAAATGTTGAAACCGAGCAAAATATACGCGCGAATCGAATGGCTGCCAACTTGGAACAAAATACCATACCACGAATGCAAAAACGCGTGCAACAAAATAGTTCGGAGAGTTCCATGGATAAGAAGCATGTGACCCATATTTGGCCCGAATCGATTGTTGGTGTACCGACAGAAATTCAAGATTGGACAATGAAGCAACAAAGTACAAAGTCAACGGAATCGGAGAGTAACATATTTAGCTTTGACGAAGATCGCATTAAGAGTTTGGAAGAGTGCGATGATTACGCTGTCGTGCCAACATTACCGCCGCGCAACAACGCCAACGAAACGGATAAGAAGAATTATCGCGACATATTTGTGGAAATTGAGCCACGCAAAATTGAATTGAAAGACCCTATATTGCACCTGCCCATTGAGCGCACTAAGAGTGATCCGAACAATTTAGCTTGGCAGCGTTTAAATTCAAATTCCCGACGAATGCTGCTCAAACATCAAAAATCTATCGATTTAACGCCGGCCGAATCAAGCGACGAGGATTATTTGTACAAGCAAATTCCAAGCGCACCTCCAATCATGAAATATCGTGGGAACGGTGCGCATTTCGAAATGCCGACAGCGGAATTTGGGCATTTTGATATCCTGAAGCGCGACGGACGCAAAACTAAGTTTGAAGTACCAAAGCGACAGTTTGAAGTACTCGGCGCTAAAACACAATCCGATTTTATCAATCTTCCGCCGAAGAATGAAACGGATATTCCGTACATTTTGCACAAGCGACACGTGATGAATGGCACGTCTAAGGAAGAGCCTATTGATATTAGACGCGTGCCGGAACTGGAACAGGAAGCCGGACAAAAGCAACAGAGTCCAGGTGTTGTTGATGTCGCAACGTCTCCATCGTCATTTCTATTTACGCAAAATATCGATTTATCAAAGGTTGATCCTGTCACGTTGGAAATTGACAAATCGGCAAAACCTGTGCTACATTTATCGAGTCCGAAGCGCGACATAACGCGCATTGATCCAGCTTTGCTGGAGACATTGAATTCAAAGCTCAGTCAAATTGAAAGCGACAGTCCGACGAGTAGTCGAACCGAGAGTCTTAAACCTGTTCAGAAAATAAAGGCATTGCAACAAATTCAAGAAGTACCTAAGCCTGAGATCGTCGGATGCAAACCGAAGATAAATATTGAAAAGATCAATCAGGAGAATAAAATTAAAACTGATATTAAACCGAAGCGAATCATTAAACCGCGAATGCAACCTGGTAAGAAGTACAAGGGCAACAAAACGAAAGTTCGAATAACTTCGTTCAGCTCGGATGACGAATCTTTGGACTCTGATGATGTGTTTGGTAGCGCAGAAGCAACACCCACGAAATTAGAATTTTCACCACCGCAAATGCGCAAGGAAATGGAATCGATATTAAAGTACGAATCAGAGCGTAAATATTTGCAGTATACTATGTCTTCGACTGAAGTTGAGGGTTCGCCGCCGACAACGCGTCGCACTGACACGCATTTCAATCGATCAAACGAGGAACAACCTGAACTACGGCGGATATCCGAACGTTCTCTGTCGATTCCTAGTTCTGAAGATGATTTCAACATTAAAACAACTGATTTGCCCGCCGTTTTCGAGCCCGATCACGATGAAGTAACGCTCACCCTAGAAACGCTCGACGAGGTGGAGAAAGAGGCAGATAAATCTATTGAGGACACTGTTACCGTTGAATTGACGGAGCAAGTCACTATTCAGGAGTTTTTAAAGGAAGAAGACTTGAAGGAATTTGACATTGAAAAGGAAAAAGAAAAAGCGCAACTTTTCGAAGATATCGAACAGGACATAAAAGATCTGAAAGTTCCTTCCAAAACGACGATCACGGAAATTTGTTCTCCTACGTCGCGAAGAAAAGGACAAAGTCCTATGCTATTTGCGCACGCAAGATTAAATTTATCTGAAGGTTCTGCGATTACACTCCTGCAGAAACAGGAAGCGCTTGATTCACCTGTAGCCGGACGACGCGCAAAATCCTTAGACAATCCCGTAATATCAGTTAGTCGCTTGCCCCCGTTGAATTCCTTCTCGAGCAAGGATGATACTGTCGAAGAAGAGGAAGAACGGGAAATTGATATTAAAGACGTGGTGTCACCGGTCGAAGAAAAACCTAAGAGAACAGAAATTGTTTCACCTGTTGGCAAAATTGCAACAAAAACAGAACCAAAAATCGTCGACGTAAAAGTTAAAGATCCAAAAGTAGCAGCTGCTAAAAAGCCTTTATATGTCAAGCAAAAGAGCGTGGAAAAGGATCAAATTGTACCTGATGTTTCAAAGACGAAAAAACCTATACGAGCTACTGCTGCCGGTAAAGTAAAGCCGACCGTAAAGACAAAAACGACCGTAACACCTCCGAAACCATCGACTATTAAGACAACATCTGCAGCCGCCAAGGTGATCAAGTCGTCGACAATAATTACCACTGCAACAAGCTCAACATCGACAACTTCGACATCGAAGACAAAAGTTTCAAGTGTTAAACCACCGTCTGCTCCAAAACCGACACCGCCGCGAAGTCTCACTAAACCGACACCGCCAAAAACTTTATCGCTAGAGAAAGAAAAGAAGCCGGAGCCGGTGGTAACTGCGCCTAAAATACTGCAAGCTCAAAATTCACTGCAGCTGCCTGGTCATGAAATAAAACGTACGAAAAGCCAAGAAATGGAATCGTGTAAAAAGCTGGTTACGAAAGAAAAAGCGAAGTCGTTGGAAAAGTTGGAATTTAAACGTACATCCAGTAAAGAGCGCACTAAATCGCAAGATGAAGAAGTAGATAGCGCAAAACGACAAGAATATCAACAAATGCTCTATGAAACCGCAATTAAACAGACGAAAACAGTCAAGAGTCCTGTGAAGGATATTTTACCGGTATTCCCGCAAGTTGAAGAAATGGTTCGCGAGCGTGGCGGAAAATTAGAAATTAGCATAAATACGATTGAGAATTCTTCGCTTAATTTAGAGGAGGCTATTATAATAACGAAATCACCGAAGAAACTTGACAAGAAATTGCTTGATCAGAAATTAACAAAAAGTCTGGAATTGAGTTTGGGCGATTCGCAGGAAGAGCTAGAAACAAATGGGCGCTCTATGCAGCGCCTGGGAAAATCATTAGATTTAGAAACACGAATTCCAACACCGGAACATTTCGATTTTAAAACTGAGACGATCGAGAATATGTGTAAAAATGATATTACACAAAGTCAGCATGAATCGGTGGACACTCTCGATACAGATACTGAAGAAACGCTACAAGATATTGAAGCTGAAGCAACTCAATTAATTTTAGAAGGAACTAGTTTAGATGTTTGGATTTCAGTTGATAGCAATCAGGAGGATATTCCATCAACAAAGCCGCTCGACTCGGACACTCCCGAATTACTAAAAGATATAATAATTACGGAGAAGTCTAGTAATTTTTTTGAGCAGCCGAGAGCTACTAAGCCTCCTGATTTAATTAAGTACCAAGACACGAAGAGTAGCTCAAGTTCGCAAAGCAACGAAAGACTTAGTTTAGGCAGTTCTTTAGATATGAAGTACGCGGATGAATCTGGGGAGTCTTCGCATCGATCGGACAGTCACTTTGTACAGGAATTGAAGCGCGCCTCGCAAACTGTTGAAAAGTTGCTCATGAAAAAGCTTGAGAAACGGCGGAAAGCTGAAGCGAAAGCCAAAGAAATACCTGAAGAACCTGAAACAGTCGTGCATGAAGTTCACGAAATGTTAGTGCGCATTACGAGCGAAGAAGAGTCATTGACTTCCGTCAGCGATATGAAAATGGAATATCAAGATATTAATTTCTTGGGCGTGGGCACAGAGCAACGAGATGCGCTTCATAAATTAAGTATTGAACGTAGCCGATCGGAGGATACGGGCTCCTGGATGACTGTGGAATGTGATGAATATGTGGGCGCGGAAAGTTTCGAGTATGATAACGCTGAAAATCTAAGCAAACAAGCAACACCAACTAATGATGCGGCCAAGTCGCCTATGACTGAAGAGCCTAAAATGTTGCTTACCACGCAGGTATATCCTCCGTCAGTACGAAAGTTGGAAGCGTTGAAGCGCTCCAGCGATCAATCACGTTCAAGTGATACGGGCTCGTGGACGAGCGGCGAAAAAGATCTATCGCCCGGAAAAACTGGCGATGAATCAAGCGTCAGCTGCTCTATAGGGCAAGCAATAGGTTTCAGTCAGGCAATTGAAAAGTTTGCAACGCACGATCAATTAGATAAATCTTCACCGGAAATGGACCAGCCTAGAAGTCCTCGTTCTCCGAGAATATGCGTTTTGGGCAGGACATTTACTATTGATGAGGATTTTAATGTTAATAAATCAGATTCGAGTTCCGAAGCAGATGTGGCCAATGGCGCTGAATTGGGCGCCATTGCGGAAGAAGAGCCCGAGGCGCAAAAGAGAAAGCCATATCCGTTTGAGGAGAAATGGAATACAGATTCTGAATTAACACAGCGGCTTCATCAGAAAATTACTAAGAAACTATCATCGTCCGATAAGAATAGTTTTTCATCCGTTGACGATTCGTTATCGGACCGGAGGCGCACTGGTTCGCTTGAAAAGCCAACCCTTAATTCCGTTGACCGTTTAAGTGCTGAATCACGGAATTCAATTGACACTGAATCGAGTTCAGGCAGCTTTGGCTTGGCTAATCGCGGTGGAATCAATGAAATGAGTTGCACGTGGAAACGTTTTCCATTAGAATCAGGCTCCGCTTCATCGAGCATTGAAGACGTAGATCAAGAGTTGTACGCTCAGGAATATTTCTTTAGCAGAGAGGATTCCAGTGATATTGCTGCGCTTGATTTGTACAAACTCGATTTGGATGCCACTCCTACGAAGGATAGTGTCAATGATGATAAATATAATTATCCTCTCGGAGGATTTCCACCAGATTTGATTGGCACGACTTATAATACTCCCAACTTTTTGTCAAGAACATTGTCAAGAATTTCTGAACGAAGTTCGAATTCTGAAAAAACTGACGAACCTAGTTTAAGCGAAGCAAGTCACGAGGAGTCGCTACATCAGGGTAGTTTAAGTTCTGGCTCGCCTAGTAATGCGCAAGGAAGTGATAAAAAACAGAAATCATCCAGTGCGAAGCCAATAAGCAAAGAAAGCGATAAATTCGAACTTCCGCATATGAGCAATTTATTACAACGGCAAATTTCTGATGATCGGCGAACATCTGCGGAAATGGCTGAAATTTCCATCGATGACATTGAAGTGCTAACATCGGAACGAGGCTTGCGGCTCAAGCGGCAGGATTCGGATGATACTATTATTGATGAAGATTCAAACTACCACCAAGAGGGTAATTACGATAAATTCTTAGACAAACAATCGTCAAGCAGCCAAGAGAGCGAGGAATGGCCGCTGCCGGAAATACCTATTCAGAAATCGCTGCTCGCAATGCATGAAACGCCGTCATCCGATAATTCCCAACAGACTACGCAACTATTTCAACCGCCAACAATGAAGGAAATACCTAAAGTATTCGGTTTGCGAGGCAGTATTGTGAGTCAATCATCAGAGCAATGGCCAAGTCCGCCATCGAGTGTTGCCGAAACGGAACCAAATGGTATTGGTAACATTGTTACGAAAGTAGAAACGCATTACATAACTCCGCCGGAAGAAGCTTGCAAAGTAATTGTTGACTCAAACACGCAAAGCTACGAGAACGATTCCGTATCCTTGTCGGACAAAACGCTTGAATACGACGTCGAGGACGAGAACGAGGACAAAACGCACACTTACGAAAATGTTGCGACCGATCAAATATCCGAATCGATTTCAGAAAGTTTGAGCGTTGGCCCAAGTGGCGTTAAAATTGTGTTTGAGCCAAAGTCTCGATCGAATTCGAACTCGGAGGAATTAAATGTGTCATCGAATGTGCAAGACGATGTTTTCGTCGCGGAATACTGCGATTCGCGTAATGAACTCAGACCACCTACGGTCATGCGGCGCTCCACAACTTCGGATGATTCATCAAATTCCGGCGCTAATAATAAATCCAACGGAAAGAAGAAATCTAAACCTTCGCATAGCTCGTACTCGGATGAAGAAATGACAAGCTCAATGGGCACAACTTTGGAGGATGGAACGGTGCGGTACGCGTATCAGCCAACGAAATGTACTCATAGTAGTCACAGTGAAGATACTTCAATTGCGTTATCTTTGTCAGAGTGGTCAAGTAGTACAACAACAGTAAAGTTTCAAAATCTCTCCAGCAACAGCGGTAAAAGTTCTGGCATGAAAAGTAATGACAATTCTCTAACGGACATTGCGCAGTCACTCTCGGAGTGGTCGAGTAGTAATTCAAATACTTTAAAAGCGCAAGGAATGCAATTTCAAAAACTGTCTTCGTCAACTGGCGATAGCAGTACGTTAACTGAAATGATGGGCAAGGATTGGTCAACTGGCTCGGACAAGATCATGGTGTCGAATCAATTTTACAATCCCGAATTACAAACAACACCACCCGGACATTTGAGGTCCTCGGAAGAATTGCCAAGATTTCCTGTTATTTCCGTACAACCGGTGACGCTGAGTGATGAAAAATCGAGCAGTTCAATAGAACAGCGCACGGTACATACGCAGCGCTTTGATAAAGAAAAGCAATCAACGCAAAAGCACTATCAAACCGTGCACGGCCGTGCGTCTTCCTTGGATAAAACAAACAAAACACCGTTGAAATTATCCAAGTGTTCCCCGTATTACTCGAGTAGTCTGAGCTCGGAATCGACACCAATGAGCGCGTCACATTCGTTACCAATGAGCAAAACGGCCACCATTCCACTGATGCGCACTCATAAGAAATCAATTAGCAAGGGATCACTCTTCCATGCACAAAGCCCGCCCAGTGAAAATGACTCAACAAGCTCAATGGAATCGGCGAATTGCAAATCTGAGCCGCGACGGGGATACAGACGACGAAGGCATACGCCTCAAAAGCGGCATAAAGTTGAGCGCGACGCGGCGCACATGAGCAAAGACGATTATTTCTATGCGGATCCTGAAACTTCCGAATATAACGAATACATTCGCAATCGGAGCTTGGAAGAACTCGCATGCGGGTATCAGTACGAAAATATTCAGCAAATGGTTGAGAATCTAGAAGAGGGCTATTATCCGGACGGTGACTCGCAATCAGGCAGCGATATATTTCGTATGGAACGCGACGAACTTGAACCGCCTGAACAGCCAGATATGTTCGATGTTTCGTGTATTCCTCCACCATTATTGGAGGACGATTTTGAAATTGCTCAATGTAGAGACGGCGAAAACGTTTGATTTTAATTCGTATATGCTCTTTATAAAATTGAAATCTTCTACAATGTTGTTACCCGATTTCTCAACATCAATTTAAAAGATTTAAACGTGTTTACCCCCCAAACATGAAATTTAAATGTGACACACGCACCGATATTTCAATGATAATTACACCATTTATACGACACTAATTCATCAATTAAAACATCACACCGGAATTTACGACACGGTTTTAATAACAACTTTGCTCACAACTAAGTGAACTAAATAACAATCTAATATAAAATATTCGGAGTCTGAAGACTAAAAGACTGACTTAAGAGTGTGGCGTTTCAACATTAAAAAAGACAACATAAATAAATGCGCAATTTAATCAAAAACATCGCTGAAAAAAACAGAAATATACATAAATCATTACAATTAAATAATAAGTGAGGAGGATAGCTCGAAAGAGAGGTTTCTGAATGTAAATATATATGAATTACGTTAAATTGCTTCAATAACCAAAGACATATTTTAAAAAACGATTAGTTTCAATAATATTTAATTATATATCGTGAACCGTACTTTGCAGTTGATGTAACGTATGTTTTTAAGTGTTAAATGGCACTCAAAAATAATTTGATTACGAGATTAAAAGTCGTTGCGTTATTGTTTTAAAAACATTTCGCATTTATTTATAGCGCGAAGATATTGGACGAATAACAATATAATCGTTTTATAATCTCATTAAGGATACTTGATTAATCCTTTTCGAACATTAATCATCTGTTTTCAATCGATTGAATTGCTTCGAAATGATTGTTAAATTGGTTATTTCTATGTGATAACATGCAGGATGTGCCAAACATATTGAATATTACATACAAATTAAATTATTGCTTGTGAGCTCATTGTTGGCAATTAAGTAATGAAGCAGATTGAAAACATCACGACGACTCGGAAAAACAATAATTATGTATTGTTGCTGTTGTTCTAAATTTCTTTTAAGTATTTAATCGTAGGTCTGATACATACAAGCGGTAAAGATAGAAATAATAATGAGGAGACAAAATAAGTACAATATTTGTTATAAGTATGCTAAACATATATATATTTATTATAAATGCGATGTAATTTAATTCAAAGTCGAGGGATGCAAAATTATTATGTGCAATAGGCGGAACTCTAGTCGACGACAAACAAACATGCATTTATATTTATTGACCGCGCATATTGCATCTATATTATTCTAGTCAATAATGTTATTTATTTGAATCTCATCTAATGCGGTATTTGCAATCGTATTACAAATACGAATAAGTTGTTATTGGATTTTACCTTTTTGTGATAATTCGTAGGAACCAAATGATATAAGCAGAAAAAAAATTGTAGACGTTACACTTATATTCAGTTAGGGCATTGGAAGGAAATGTTAAAACTTACATATTATTATACTCAAAGTATAATGGACGTGAATAATGTAAAGAAAAATTACCTGAGACAGTATTGTGCATCACGTACACTCAAATCCTGTGTAATCAAATTACTTAACTTATCGAATTAATCGAGGCCTAAGCGTAATTACACATTGCGTTCCGTTCGACTTGCATCAAGGAAATTGAGCGCAATTCATTATACTCCCGAGTATTTATTATTTTATTGTGATTCAGTTGCAAGAAGAACATTAATCATGAACGTCATTTATTACTATGCACTTACTTACAAGTGAAACTATTGAATGAAGGCTTTGGTTCGAATACAAAAACAGAAACCACCATTGTGTAATAATATACCCAAAACAATTCAATAAACTTCATCCGTTTTTATTAAGTATATATTACTCTTTGTTGCAATTTAAATTGAGTATGAAGTTTACGCTTAAAAAAGAACAAGTGATGCGCAGGGAGATATAATAAGGTGAGCGCAACTATCGAACTAAGATTGCTGTTTGCCATTTTAATGTTCTATGCGGAATGTTGATTGTTATCATAGTTGCGTGCCCATATTTTAGCCCTATTTAATTTATATTCCATATATTATTTAATGCGTCTAGTCATGTTGTCTAGTTAATTATATTTTTGCACGAATTACGTATCGATAATGTATTTGGAATGAGACATTTACTGAAATTTTATCAGATCGTAATAATAGCTTCCATTTATTAAATGTGTGTGAAAACTGCTTTTGTCATTTATATTAATTTTAAACATGTTTTAGATAATAACGTACGAGATGAAAATATGGAAAACAACAATTCATTCTATGCATCAACACCAAATGCGAAAAAGACGCTCAACGGTAACGATACGAATATTACGAATGGAAGTTATAATCTTACATTATCACCTGTGGGAAATCCCTCAGCAATTGATAATATACATAGTGAACGCCTAAAAAATAATCGAAATATCAACGGCAACGACAATAATAATTCTAATATCACGATGAACACGACGACAATCATTGCCGACATTGAAGGAGAAGTTAAGAAGAGACCGAAGGCGTCCAATGATATCTTGTATTACATCGCAAAAGAAATACTAATGACGGAAATCACATACAAAAAGGATTTGGATGTTATAAATATTGTAAGTAACTTTTTCGTACTTATGAATTTTTCTATTTTGCTTCTATTATTTTAGTGGTTTAGAAAAAAGGTAGAAAACTACGATTTTGAAGAATGCGCAATGTTATTAGGAATTATTGCGCCTTTGGCGCAAGCACATGAATTGCTTGTTAGAGATCTTGAACAACGGTTGAAAAACTGGGATAGCCAAGGAGGTCCGAAGAATTATTCTGGACGCATTGGTGATATTTTACTCACCCATTTGCCACCCTTATTACCATTTTATGAAGAATATTTAGATGGACATATTTTGGTTCTTGAACGTCTTGATAACGCTTATAAACATAATCGCGCGTTCGAAGAACTTTATCGCGACTTTGAAGCACTAAAAGTTTGTTATTTGCCGTTGACCACATTTATTTTAAAGCCACTCCATCGGTTGCTTCATTATCAGTCGTTATTGCAAAGTATGTGGGTTTGTTTTTTCTAGTCTGTTATTAATTATTTATATTTTAGGGGTGCTCAAACATTATGATACGAATAATACGGATCGCGCGGATTGTTTAACTGCAAATAATCTTATTAAGGAATTAATAAATCCAGTGCTGGAAACATTGAATGTATCTGAAAATTTCGCAGCTTTGTGCGAATTACAGCGCGATGTTTTGGGCTACGATAATGTTGTTCAGGAGGGTAGAAAATTTGTGCGCCATGGCTGTTTGCTGAAACACTCAAAGAAGGGCTATCAGCAAAGAATGTTTTTCCTTGTATGTTGTTAATTTATTATTTATTTTGCGTTATTGATTTTTTTTTCGTTGTAGTTTTCTGATATTTTATTATATACATCTAGATCGGCATCAAACTTGCAGTTTAAAGTTCATGGACATATGCCTCTTAGAGGAGTATTAATTGAAGAGCCCGAGGGAGAATTGGCTAATTATGGTCTTATTATTTATGGCGGGAATCGTGCGCTCACTGTTGCAGCAAACTCACAGGAAGAAAAACAACGATGGAAATCGGATTTGCAGCTAGCGATACAAAAAGCCAAGGATAAAACAGACACGAAACTAACTTATCTTAGCCTGAAGAGCTGTAGCTCATCGGATGAAATCTTAGATCAGTGTGGGAATGAAATTGCTCCAAAAACTGCACCACAGCGCAATAATACAACGGTTCATGTTTGCTGGCATAGGAACACAAGTATCAGTATGAAAGACCAACTTGTTGCTGTTGAGGTTTGATATTTAATGGTTCTTCATAATATTATTAATTAATTAACTGTTTACTTTCTCTAGAATCAATTATCAGGGTATTTACTTCGGAAATTTAAAAGCAGCAATGGTTGGCAAAAACTTTGGGTAGTATTCACTTCATTCTGCCTATTCTTTTATAAAGGATGTACAGACGAATCTCCCCTGGCATCACTACCCCTGCTTTGCTATAGTGTTGGTCCACCCACCACAGAAGATGAGATTGCGAAAGAATTTGTATTCAAGTTGGTTTATAAAAACCACGTGTATTTCTTTAGGGCTGAATCATTGTACACATATCAAAGGTATAAAGAACCTTGTTAATCTTTATAGTACTAATACATTTTATTTGCAGGTGGTTGGAAGTAATTGGGAGCGCAACTCAGCAAAACACAATTAAGAAGAACTCCGACAATATTGCAAATCAAAATTGTATCGAAACATCCCCCGAAAAATAATATAAGCGTTAAAATAAGTAGTAGCCGCGATTAAAATTTCTTCTTTTTTTAAGAAGGGCTGTGGATGTTTACAATAACAAAATTAAATTACGAATTATTATATTGATATTTATGAATATCTATAAATAATTTATTTATTTTTTACGATGAAGCGATACGTAGAGATTTATAAGCCTCACAATATTTTTAAACGTGTAAATAATGTAATTAATTGCGATAAAAAAAACCAAAATAATTTGCATTTAACGCTGCGCATTCGGCATGCAGCCCATAATAAGTAGTGCCTTCCACGCAAAAGCGTGACGCTTAATATATTAACGTTGAAAGTGATGATTAAGTTGGTGTTGGTTTCCATAAATCTAAAAATTACTTGTTATTAACAATAAGAATTTAAAGCAAAGTTCAAATCATCTTACACATGAAAAAATTTATGGCATCTAACAGATTGTAAAATATATATTTATTTTATTAAATGACGGTGCATTATAAAATATATTTTTTATATTAGTGTGAGAATAAAAGTCAATAATTGATGGCAATATAATGATATTTTTCTATATCTTCAAGGAATTTAAATAATGGCAAGATTAAATTCAATAATATTAAAATATATTGATAGAAATGTAACACGTTAAACTTAACGCTAGTTAACGAAAATTAAAGTAATTATTAACAATATGTTATAGACAGTAAATCACATTTTCGTTCCAATTGTAGCACTTGCGCTACAAATTTATGTTATAGTTTATAAACACCCATTATTGTACTATTGTCCGAAATTGCCTCCTTCGGCATGGAAACCATCGTGTGGATTGGCATTATAATGAACCATTTGTAATTTGCCGTGGGTATCGTAATACCCATAATGTCCCTTAACGTGTCCTTCTTTGTTGCTTTCTTCATATCTAAAATGCCTGTTCTTCCTAAAGAAGAAAAAATCGGAAATTAATATTTAGTAATCACTATCACATGTTATAATAGATTTGCATTTGTTAGCGAGTATGACACAGAACACATGTCTTTTAGTTAACAAGTTATAAAAAAGAAGATTAAATTGCACGAAGCAAATTTGAAAATGGAAATTGAACTGCAGCAAAGAAAAGTTAAAATAATTATTCAAACCGTTTTAAAAATCCTACTATTAATGCGCTTAATTTATTTGTAATATGCTGAAACTTTTAATCGCAACAATATTTAAGAAATAAGCAGAAGAACAATTTACCCATTGCCGGTATCAAAGCCCCATTTATAAGTTTTTGGGCCCGCATGACCATGCACTTGAAACTCAACCCGTTCGCCGGACGGGCTAACGTGATGATGTGAAGCCGATTGGGACGAGTCAGTATTATCATGAGAATGAGTATTAAGAACAGATGCAGCAGGCACAGGCTCCCGTTGAGTTTTGCTAAGGGAAGTATGAGAATGTTTGTGATTCTTGAATACCTTATCCGCTTGATTTTGTTTCTTATTTTCCAGTTTCGCATAGTTTAGAATAGCCTTATCCTGTTGTTTCTGTTTGTTCAGATAATCCTGTACCTTAATGGGCACCAAAGTAACTTCCGCTTTTGGTTTTAGAGAATATGGTTTCACTTTTTCGAAGACGGCCTTATCGTATTTCTTAGGATGCAAGTTGGTTGGTACGATTTCTTTGGTAATTTCCACAGGGAGTTCGTAAAGTAATGCTGGATCATTATCTGGATTCCATGCTTGTTCGCTGGGTAATTGTAGATCTTGAGAAGGTACAGGTACTTCGTAGTATTTTCCCTGGGGTGCTTCAAATTCTTGAGGGGGTTTTAGCTCCGTGCTGGGCACTAAGTACGTATTAAACTGTACCGGATCCTCCTGGCGTGGAAGTTGAAGGGTAAATGGTATTGATGGGACTTCTCGCTTCTGACCTTCGAAGCTTGGTACTTGTAAGTATTTGGAAGGTAATTGTTGGTACATGTCTAACTGTGCTGCAGTTAGTGTTGCAATTGATGCAAGCAATGCAATCTGCAATCACGTTTTAAAATACAAACGATTAATATTAAATGTCAATAAATTATTTCCTCAATTATTAACGCTAATAACATTTCACAACTAGTCGTTAATATTAAATAATCAATTTAATTACCACTTTATTAGATGCGTATCAGCGAATATTCGAATAGCAGTCGTATGTAATTGTACTTTCACTGTCATTATAAACGTACAAAACGCACGTCGTATTTATTCTAATTTGTAAAATATTATGCCTGTTTTATTTTCAGTTATAAACGCAAATACCACATTCATTTACATATATTACTGTTACTGCCTACTTTATTAAAAGATTATGCGCAAACGATGACAATATCAAACTGCATCGCGGCGATGTTTCGAAGATGTAGAAAGTTGATGAAAATAAGAGTAGTGCGAATTCATAATTTATGCAAACGGCGGTTGTCTTTTTTCATCTCTGAATACAACAACAATGTTGAAATTACTATTTTGCGCTTCAAGCTCTCGTACACTTGCGATTAAATCGATTATTCCGGTTTTATTTATAAACGCTCCTCATGGCTGCTTCGTAGAAAGTGATAATTACTCGCGTATTGTTCCTAGTTCCTTTGGGTTGGCAGTCAAGTGTACAATTTCTTCGTTTTGTTGTTTGTTCATTGAATTTCTTTAACATGCGCGCGCGCGCTTGCTACATAAAAGAACTACCGGCTTTGATCCACAAGAAGGAAATGGAATTAAACGCCACGGTAACGAATAGAAATACTATTTGCTTTTTAGCAATTGACATTGATTTTCCCTTTAATTGATTAATTATAATAAGAGATTGTTTCTTCTGTTTTCATTTCCGATAAAAACAAATCCATTAATCCACGCCAAGAAAGCAAAGAAATACATTTTTTATTTACTCAATAACAACAAAATTCAATTTTGCGGCTAATGTGAAATCCGTATATAATGATGATGAGTAGTAATTGATGACATTGAGATGTTGCTAAAAAGTTGCTAATAATATCAGTGAGGATGAATTCATTAGCAAGTTATTTTTCTCTAACGCAATAAACAAGTTTTTAAATTAAAATATTGTAATTGGTTATCGTTCATTTTCTAAATTTTGTTTATTGACCGCAACATAATATTTTTACGTAGAAAACATAATAAATATGTAAATTCGACCCAAAATGCTAATATCAATATATATTAGAGATGTGTGATATAGAAATTCCATTTCACTTTCATCTTGTTGATCAAATTTCACTTTCAATGAATATAGTAAATTCTACACGTGCTCAAATTGTATTTTGGTTCACTTCACTTTCTGTTAATTAGTTGCTGAGTGACTTTTCCTAATCAAACAACTTTTTCTGATAAATCTCCAACCAAAAACTTTTTCTACATTCTAATTCAATCTGCTTAGCATTATTTAATAATAATACTTACGAGTTTTAAAGTCATAATGATTAAATTCTAATTAACACTATTTATCAAACAACCAGACACTGCAAGTGAGAAAAGCACCTTCTCGTTCGCTAACAGATTACGTTATAACAATAAAATGTGCCTCTCTTCGTTTATATAGCCGCTTAATTTCTCCCATCCACCTGCATGGAGTCAGTGTGTTTGCTTTGCTTTTAAATCTCTTTCAAAACGCGCAGCTATTCAGCGCGTTGTTGTTGTTCAGCGTTATGGTAACAATTCAGCTAATCAAATAGATTGGAGGATAATGGACAGCTATTTTGTAGAATTTAAATTCATAAATATTGAGCAAAAAAATTCAAACGCGAAATACATCCATTCATTATGTTTATTCAATCATTACCAAAGCATAAATTAAGCGGCATAGTGAAATAGAAACTTGAAGAACTTTTTCGGAGGTATCATCAAATCGAATTATTAATAGAAAAACACTAAGGCTTATTGCAAAAGGTTACAAGTCCCAAAAATACGTATGCATTTCATTTGGCATTTATACAGTATGCATAAATTAAAACGAAAGTGCTTTAATCGTTTTGGCGGCGTTGTTTTTGGCTGCAATGAAATTTCTAACCGCAATCGACTTAAATTATTTTAGGTATTAAAAATTTCCTTTTCTAGACCGTCGAAAATGAGTGTAGTTATTAGTGTAAAAAAACGTTCCACTTAGTAACTACAAAAAAAACCACACGAAGCGCATTATTTTCACACCAATTAATGTTAACTAAATTGCTATCACTCATTAATTTAAGAGAACAAAGAGTCAATTTTTTGCTCACAGGAACTCAGTTCATTAGTGAATTGGTATTCGAACAGTACGCGTACAACAAGAATTAATTGCAAGTTAAATAATGTAATTATATTTGAAGAGTTCCTAATTGTTTGAAGTAAAAGCTGTTGAGCGCGCTCAGTGCAAGAAGGAAGAAGCCGGAAAAAATTATTCATTGCCGTTAGCAGCGCGGAAAATCACTTTCCAGTATGCACGTATTATAATATGTGTGTGCACGTGTTGTTCGCTTAATGATCTTATGTCTATTAAACGTTAATATTACTGCACTGAATGCGTCAAATAAAAAGGAAGCAATTTGAAAAAATCTACGAATTAATTAAAAGTTACACTGCACTTGTGTGTAACACCTGGACTCGAAATAAAGTGAGTTTATGTGTATCGTTTTTAAATTAGATACTTCGCTAAAGAAGTTTCACTTCAAAAACAAAACTTCAAGGTAGTAATAATCGCGCATTTTAGCAACGACGACGAGCACTCCGGACGCATGCTATTATACGAGCATGAACAATTGATTAATACGTTCTACTAAGCCAGTAATAAACCAACACATATTTTTTGCAACGAATGAATATTCTCTCTCTCGATTTGCTTTTTACAACCGCCATCAGCTAAGACGAAATAAATAAAAGAGCGTGAGAATTCTGCGCGATTAACCAATGCTCACAAATGCTAAACGCGAATAAGAAATATTGAAATCCATTCATTCATAACTCGTCTCAAAATTCACTAGTTTTTGTATATAATACGCATGATTAATTTCCTAAATATAAGTTGAGTTTATCGATCACTAGAATGCATTATTCAATACAGGTACAACATCGATTTTATTTTATTTTTTTCAAATCAAACTACAAGTCTAGTATTCCTACTTAAGTCATTATCTCTATTGAAAAAATGCATAAGCTAAACAAAACACAACAACATTGAAACACGTGTGAGTATGATTAGCGTTTCCTTGCTTACTCATTATTACATTAGTGAAGAATTCCAAGTTGTTTACAATTGCATATAATTAGATTATTGTATAGACAATTAATTCGCTATCAAACACAATCTGTTGCTTTAAACATACGTGCATAATAAAAATGAAGGCGCGTTTTTTCCTCCTGTTTTTAATTAGTTCCTCATTGGAGGTAAAATTTCATTTTTTTGCTTGCTGGAAACGTTTTATTCACCAGCACTAAACATGATCGATGAGCGTTTTTGCGTTTGCGGTTGTCACTCATCTTTTTTATTGTTCATCATATTACTTCATGAATGCGGGAATTCCTTTACTTAGCCACATCAAAAAACATGAATAACAAGTGCTAATACGACTATCACTACGATTAAAACGAAAATGTTTGTCATTAAGATTTGCTAATAAATTATGACTTTTTGGCAATTTAATTAGCGATCCATCTTCACGTGGAAATAAACAAAACAACATGGATAAAAACTAAGTTCACCACGCCAAGGCCAGACACATCTGATTCGCGTTGCTCAGATGTTAAACGCATATACGTTGTTCCTCTAAACAAAGGATTCCCACATTTGTATGCGAATCGTATATTATATGACTGCGTGTAAATAAATAATGCCTTCAACTTCTGTTTTCGTCCGAACTTATTCATCGTTATTGCGCGTTGTTTTCGCGCTCGCACCGCGCTTGATGTATTCCAATCGTCATTATCTATTTATCTTAATCGCCAAGCAATTAGCATGTAATGCCAGCCAAGTCAATGAGTGCTCTTCCTGATTGAGCAGACGTTCATTATCATCGCATTACAACAAGCAAATACAAACATAAAGGTAGTTGCAGATCTTAGCTAACTACAAACAAGTGTCAAGCTATGAAAATACCTAGCGTAAATCTATAGAATGCAGTTTTAAAGTTTCCCCAAAAACCTGCAAAAAATCTGATCGTTCAATTAATTTATTTAGTTTAAAAAAACACCAGCTAATTAGTAGTGTACACTATAAACGGCTTGGTGGCTAAGAGGGTTAACACTTCAGTTGTCACCTGAAAGCCACTGGTCAAGTGCAAGAGCCGAAGATTACTTGCCGACTTTTCAGTGGTCATATATGCTTTCAATCATATTTAACAGTAAAAAAGTCTTCTATAGTTGGGGTAGTAACTTCGTGGTATATTTGAATTCCGTATTATTTAATTTCATTGGACAATAATTTTTATTTTTGCCATTTATTGCTTACATTTCTAAAAATGTCGTAATGATCAAATCATGAAAAGTAATCAGCACATCATATGTTATTCAAGGAGGTCATTCAATCTCAGTGACAACCAAACAAAAAATTATTTAGCAACAAATAATTAATGTGGGAATATATAAAATACTGCCACTTATTAATAATTATCTTAATTTGAGAGAATATTCAATTATATTGTTTCTAAAAATAGGTTTCGTCAACTTTAAACAAATAGTAAGTCAGCGGAAATGTTTTGTGTTGCAATAATTCAGGTATATTTTATAGAACCGTGTTTTACAATATAATTATGGTATTTTATATAAACCGTTTAACAATAGGCAGAAGAAAAACGTTCTGTTACATTTTACTGATATTTGTTTTCTGTATTTGATCACTGAGAATTCATGGAATATATTAGTGAAAGTTTACTCAACTATTACTTGCTATTTTCAATACGGTCGCAAACATAATTCAAGCTTTTTATCGTGCTGCATAAATTAGACTTTGAGAGTTTTATATAATAACAGATTCAGTTTGCTAGCGAATGAATAATGTAGTTTTGTTTTTATTCATTGTGCTTTATTCGTTTGAAGACAAAAAGCGTGCAAAAGTTGATAGGTGTGCATCGATTTGTTCACCATTTTCATAAATTCCACTTTTATTACTATTTTCAATTAATTTACTTATTTACACAGCTTTGTGATTAATCTCTCTTTTCCAATTTAAAACTAGGATAATAAAATAACAAAGATATAGTAGTCTACTACGAAAAGTTTTTAACTTATCATAACTATGAACATAAATGCTTCAATGAAATAAAAATTATACGGCGATGTAAAGCATGAACCGTTCAATACATGCTGTAATTTTGAGAAACATATCTTCACACAGAATGGAGATATGAATATTTAAAGTTACTACATTTTTTGGCTTGCAGCATATTTTCAAATTGTGCCGCTAAGGTCCTAGCTTCGCGCCATGGCGTGCTGAACGCTAATTGGCTAATATTTTTCGGTCGGATCCATGATGGCCGCTCTTATGGCGTTTACGTGTACGGTAACTAAGGACGCGCTGGCACGGCCTTAGCAACCGTGAGGTAGTAATATATATCGCGCTCTCTTCAACTCTAAGTAGATTTTTCCCCATATGAATTACATGCAGATCTTAAAACAAATAGAACTTTTAAAATAATTGAGATAATTTGATTTTTTCAAAACATTGCGAATTATAACAATATATACATTTATTAATACGATGAAAATTGTTTTTTAAATAAAAAATAGAAGCCGTAAAATAATTTTAATTAAAGGAGAACTGATAACTGAAAGTGAATAGTTATTACATATTGACACAAATAAAAAATAATATAAATGCTCGTTGGAAAGTAATGATTTCTATATTGAAACTTTAAAAAATGTCGTTACCAATCTCTTTTCTCTAATTTAAGTAAAACTCCGTTATCAGAGCGCAATACCACCTCTGGTAAAATAAACGGTTCATGTTTCGGTGTCAAGGGTAATAATTTATAATTACATATGACTTTACTAATTGTCGACTTCATTTCCAGCATTGCAAACTTTTGTCCGATACAGTTACGATGACCAGCACTGAAAGGAATATAGGCGTACGGATGTCTTGTTGCTTGATTTTCCGGAAGGAAACGCTCAGGTATGAATTTTTCCGGTTCTGGATAGATATCAGCATTTCTATGTAGCTCACGTGTATAGATAACTATTTGAGTACCCTTCATCAAATACCAATCCTCTGAAAATAATCAAATATTAATAATACCTTTAAAATATTAAAATCAAATCTTTACTGTAATGTAGGCCTTCACTAACTGTCCGAGCAATCATTGGCACTGACGGAAACAATCGTAAACTTTCCTTAATGACCATTTCAAGATATTGCATTTCTTTTAAATCATTTAATGTAGTTGGTCTCTTAGAATCTTTGACAAAAATGCTTCTTTGTTCTTCCATTAAGCGATCTTGCACTTCTGCATCGTTTGAAATTACGTACAACGCAAAACTAATACCTGAAGTAACAGTATCATGTCCCTAAAATTAGAACATCTAATTTAGTAGGAAATTTTAATTATAAATCAATTTCGAAATACTTCAAACATGAAGGTATCCACTTCTTCACGAATATCTTCATCAGTGAGTGATTCCCCATCAATTGTTGACTTTAATAACAAATCCAAAAAATTGTCTTTGGTTTGTAAATCGAATTCATCTCCAGATTCAGTTTCGTTTCTTTTTTTAAGCAGCTCTTGACGGCGTAATTTAATTAAATTCATTGTATACCCATGCAATATTTTTAGCGCACTTTTTTCTTTCCTGTAATCTTCAGTAAAATAATAAGTGATGTTAAAAACTTTTAATATATTAAAACCACGTTCCATTACAATTCTGCTTATTTCTTTAGTAGCTCGAACAAATTCAGAATCACAACTCAACTGATTATTCATTCTAGTTCCCATTGCAGTCTCTGAAATAGTTAATATCTAAGCATAATTTAATGTTAATCTTTTTGGTACTTACCACAAATTGTATCCAAAGCATATAAATTAATGAATGGAAATATATCTGTTTGATTCTTTCCTATTTCTTTCTTAAGAAGATCAATCAATGTTTTTCCATTACGATCAAACATTTCAACAAACTGATCTAGAACTTTAAAATGATAAGCTGGTGTGATCATCTTCCTTCTTTGACGCCACTTTGAACTGGTACTAGTTAATAAACCAGTACCCAACCAGTTATGCAAATAATCATAAACGGTTCCTTTGTTGATGGTATGAAGATTTGTTAAAACAAATTCAATAAACTCTACATCTATTGTGATGATATCTAATTCATATAAGAAATATCCTCGATAATTTTTTCCATATGTATAACAATATTCTGAAAACTTTTGAAATATCCCTGGAATTTTATACAATATATTCCAGATCCATATTTCGTTAACAAAATCACTTACTTTTAGTGTCTCTAAATTGATGTATTATTCCTACAAATGGAAGCGGTGTTGGTCCAGTAATTCCTTTAATGTGACTATCTCTCCACATATAGTAAGGTATCCATGCCAAAGTAAGGATAATAAATATTACCACAATAATATAAGGTAAACTGAATAATGCCATTTTAATTTTATATCAAATGTATCGTAACATACGTGAAGTAAGTCAACATTAATTGCAATACATGCTCTTTTAATTACGAATTGAATCTTGAATGATAAATGCGCGAGTGATAATGAATTAAGGTTCTAAAGTTCAGAAACCCAATAAATGTAATTGATACAATAATTACGATGGAAAACAACTTATATTAATCGTACAAACATAGTTATATTGCTAACTCATTGTTTATTTATATTCTCGCGGTTTTAATTTGATTAGAATGCCATTTTTGGAAGTAATCACCACTCCCGGAGATACAATAGGTGTATGTGGGGGTGTCAACGGTAAAACTTCAAACTTGCGCACTAATTTGCTTATAATGGTTTTCATCTCTAACATTGCAAACTTTTGTCCAATACAATTTCTATTTCCAGCACTGAACGGGATATATGCAAACGGATGACGTCCGGCTTGGTTTTCAGGTAGAAAACGCTCAGGTATAAACTTTTCAGGCTCGGGAAATATTTTGTCATTCCTATGCAATTCGTAAGAAAATATACTTATTTCAGTTCCCTTACGTAAGAAACTTTCTTCTAAAATGCAAACATTTGTTTTAGATATACAACTTACTCATTTAATATATCAATTCACTTACTGAAATGGCAATCTTCACCAACAGTCCTTGAAATCAAACTAGCAGATGGATATAATCGTAGCGCTTCTTTGATGACCATTTCTAAATACTTCATTTCTTTAAGGTCTGACATTTTTACAGGTGTGTTAACATTATTTCCATATATCGTCTTTTGCTCTTCAATCAAATACTGTTGGACTTCAGGATGCAATGAAATTAAATGCAATGCAAAACTCATAGCCGAAGTACTTGTATCATGACCACCAAACGTAAAAGTATCAACCTCCGCACGTATTTCTTCATTAGTTAATCCTTTTTCATCAATTGTCGATTTTAATAAAATATCTAAAAAGTTGTCCTTTCGTTTTGGGATAAATTCATCATCATCATTACTCTTCAAGCTTTCTTTTTGGGTTTCAACGTTTTTCAGCAATTCATTGCGGCGCGCTTCAATTAAATCGGTCGTGTGTTGATGAAGGATTTTAACAGCTTCCTGTTCTTTTCTATAATCTGCAGTGAATTTATATGTTGCATCAATTGATTTGAGTATTTCAAAGCCCCTATTCATAATTATACGATTCATTTCTTTTGTTGCTTGAACAAATGCAGAGTTTGGTTTCATTTGCGCATTAATAATAGTTCCCATAGCAGTCTCTAAAATTTCAATTCTATAAAAACTTTTACTTTCATATTATTATCTATTAATACCGCAAATTATATCCAAAGCACACAAATTGATAAATGGATAAATATTAATCACGTTTCCAATCTCTTTTTGTAGTCTTTCAATCAGTACATTGCAATTCTTATCAAACACGTCAATGAACTGCTCTAATATTGTAAAATGATAAGCAGGTGTGATCATCTTTCTTCTTTTACGCCATTTTTCACCTGAACTTGTTAGCAATCCTAGACCAAGCCAATTGTGAAAATATTTATAGCCGTCTCCCTTATCAACAGTTTTATTGCTAGTTAAAGCAAATTCAATCAAGTCGGGGTCTGCAGAAATAACAACGACATCACCCAATAAACATGCTCTAAAGTTACCACCAAATTTACGAACATTTTCTCGAAGTGCCTCGTACAAATCTAAATTAATATTAAATTATTTACCAGTTGAATAAATTTAAAATGCTATAATGTACCTTTGTTTTTGAAAATATGCATAGTTCCCATCAAAGGATAGTTTGTTGGACCCGTAATCGGATATAGTTCTGCATCATATTTTCCAAAATACCATTTCCACGCCAATATTAGCACAATTGGCAATCCAATTACTGCCGTTATTATATATTCAATCATTGTTGCTGCATGCAGTTGGGCATCAACAACACTTAAACTAAAATACAGTAGTTATAGTGATTCAAAATACTCTATATACCTTTCTATTATCACTAAGCAAATCAATGATAAGCTTTTAATTATCATCATTACATTTGCAATATAAAGTGCATACTCACATTTACTATTTCCAGTTGATAACATTAATTTTGCGCGCAAAACTTTTCTGATGCTTAATCAAACACTCGCAATGCGCAATTCTAATGTGGCTCGAATTTAACTAACAATGCATCTGGGAAAACAAGTGGCAGCATCAATTTAAGTAATTCATGGTCAGTTTCCTACCAGTCGTCTAATAACAAGATTATATGTTTGTGGTTTTAAGTATTTTGACCTTCATGAATTAGAAAAAAATATAAAGGAAATAAACACAGGCACGCAGAAACTTTATTTGCATTATTTCTTTATTTGCTATACTATTATTAATATTATATAATATAAATACAATAACTTGTTTCATATAGCATAAGGCCAATGATTTATTTCATAATTATTTATATTATTCACAAGGATTAACAAACAACATTATTCAAGTACATGTGAAGAATTCTCCCACAATTTAATTTTAAGTATGTTGCATCTCCGATTGCAACGAGAGCTAACATAAAATAACATTATTATTTGATAGTCACGTCGTAATTCTTGTTTACCTGGACATCTTGTTCAGATATAACTTTCTCAGGTCGTGTAAAAATACCCTTAGAAGGTTGCGAATCCATATTGTGAACCATTTTATAGACTTCCGAATTTTTTAAATGATCCAAATTTTTCGGTGTTGGCTGGTACTTTAAAAAATTAATCCTGGAATATGTGATAAATATTTCAAATATTTTTTTCATCAAATTATTCTCTTTCAGTTTCCACACTTAATGATCCAAATTTACCTTATTCTTCTGCATTCGGTAGCAATGTTAATGAGCGAGAATATAATTAATATATTAGAATGAGTGTGTGTAAAATATGGATCTATTAATGGACTGTTTAAAATATCAAATTTGTACTTATATTAAGCTTACTTATTCGACTTGACCATTTTGCTCGGCACGAGGCAACAATTCAATTCCCTAGAAAGTGACTTATCATTTTGCACATGCTATTATTACGTGATCAAGAGTATAAAAGGAATAGAATTCATTTGGGGAGTTTGCATTATTTTATTCTTAATTAATATTGTGTTTGACGAACAGTGGTGCAAAGTTACAATACCTATAGATCGGTTGTGTGACACGCGTCCACGGCCAAATCTGATTCCAATGTTCGACCTGGAAAAAGAAGAGAAAACGCAACATCAATTCTCTTGCCAAACATTTGGTACATACCCTATCGTTTTCCCGGATATCACTTCATAGTAAGTGCTAATTGTCTGATCGATTTTCTCGTCGGTTAGACTAGGATGGCGCACCGCACGCACGGCGTCATCCGGCGCGCACCATTTCCGTCCGCCCGGAAGGATAATCGGCCGTTCGAGCGGCGTTAGCGGACCGTTTGTATCCATCCCCTATAAAACAAGTCCTCTTTGATTTCTACTTGATGTTCAGAATAGCTTAAGAGCAAATTTATCAACCGAAACAAATTACTAACGCGACCTGCAACTCTGCAGTTCAAATGAAACAAACAAACTATTTCAGCCTTTTATACGGCTGACAATGCCACGAGATGACAATGATAAACAGCGGGACGCGTGTAAATGTTTTGCTTATTTTCAAACTGTATGCACATTCATGGCACGCGTTTTGGCACAATACACCCGATGGCCTTTTGTAATCATCATTAACTTTTGGATGAAATTCAAAAATATACAACGCACCTTTTCCTTTTTGCTGGTCTTTCCATCATCCTTAGGTGGTTCTGGTTCCTTTGGAGGTTCCTCTTCTTCATCATGCATCTCGGTCACATCGAATTCTGTGCGATCGCATTCTGCGACATCCGCCGCGTTATCACTCAAAGATAATGTAAAATCGACATTTTCCGGGGTGGCTTGCGAATCACCCATGACTGTTACTTTAACTATGAGTTGCACAATTAGTACATTCTATGATTAGAGATTACAGCACTTGACGAAACAAGAGTTTAACAAATACTGACTGAGTTACACTAGCAAGAAAATACTTGATAAAAATAATCAACCCACCTTCGTGTGAAGGTTCGTCAGGCACTTGGAGAGCAGCTTGCTCTCTCTGATCGTCGTCCTGAAAAGCATTCAATTGTTGTGTGTAGTTATCCTTGCCAAGATTTCGTTAATGAATATACTTTGTTTAACATACTTGCAATTCCTCGTCGCTCACATCATTCTCGGTGACATCCTCTTTTTTTCCACAAGGATCAACAACAGGTTTAACCACTTTTACAATATGTTCCAATTGTGCGGCAATTTTACTTAAAGTTTTTTGAAGAGATTCCGGTACGAGTTCAATATTGAACAAACCTAATTGTGCCTTTACTTTTTCCAACTTTACTTCCAATGAGCTTAAACTTTCTGTGACTATTCCAAAATAATTAGGTATAGAATAAAGAAATTATTTATTTAAAGAAACTTACATGACAATGTAGGCTCTTCGGTTGGTGTAAACGTAATAGTAGTTTCAGTATGGTCATCAGAAGAAAATGTAAAATATGATTCGCTTTCGGATTCAGATTCTTCTTCAGCCTCAACAACTTGGCTTTCCTTTTCAAGTTTCTTTATTTCCTCCTCCGCAATTTGTTGCTGCTTTAATAATTCTGCTTCTTCTTGAGCTCGTTTAAATTCTTTTTCTGCTTCTAGATCTTTTTTAGTTCTGATCTTAACTTTGTAGGAACTCTAAAAATTATCATTAAGGTGCTGTTTAGCAAAATAATTGTAAATTATTACTTGTTGCACTTGGTATTTAGGTTCAGTTTTTGGTACTGGTCTTTGCGGCTTCTGCAAGAATTTTGACCACACACGAACTGGTTCCGCATTGGCTTGATTGATATTATTATTGATTTCTTTAATCACTTCGGACTGCATTACTTGAACCTCTTCCTTAGAAAGTTGTTTATTTCTAAATTCGGTTATAGACTCATTGACTGCATTATTGTTGCTCTCCTTCATTTGTCTGCTTTCCAGAATTGTGGACTCCTTGGTGTACTTTTCCTTCTTTGTAACAATTTCAGAACTAATAATATTGTGTATTTCCTCATCTGTTAAATTTAAATCATGATGAAGCAAAAGTTGTTCATTAATTGAATTCTCTTCGTCTTTAATTAAATCATCAATTGTTTTTTCTGGATAATCAATTGGTATTGTACCTTCTAAAATATTGTGGATTTCTTCATTCCTTTCTTCTTCTTGAATAACATATTGCAGTTGATCTGAGAGTTCACCCCTATAATATTATAATAGTAATGTGCTTTTTCTTTATTATAGAACAATTTTATTATACCTGACAATGGTAAAAATTAAATTTCCTTCCGATTGAATTATTTTATCATGTGCTTGTGCGTGAGTAAACTGCGTAACATCATCATCGTTGATTTTAACAATGATGTCGCCTACTTTTAACCCGCACTTTTCAGCAATGCTATTTTCGTTGACCTGAAAAGTAATGAATACAAATGTTTGAATTTATAATTGTTTTTTCAGTTTCTAATATTACCTTGATTGTAGTGAGGGGTATTTCAAAATTTGCGCCCCCAGTTAAACGAAATCCCCATGGAACGGCTGGATCGGATTTTATTAAGCGCACCTCCATTCTGGATTGTCGTTATAAAGTGACTTTGTTCATTGCTAATTACAAAGTAGTCGACGAATGAATGTCAGAAGTAATCAGGCGTCGCATCGATGGTACTAGAAACACAGATACAGAGCTCCCCAACAAGCAGAAAATAACATTCTTAAGTTCTAATTAAGTTCATTGATTCTATACGCATCAAGCAGTTGATTAGGTCCTACTGGTCGTATTTTAAACAGACAGTTTGCCAAGGAATGATAGACGGAATGTGATCGCATTTTTTGTTGCTGTCTGACTAGCTCTATTTATATTGACTCTCCATGTTTGTTAGTTAAAATGTATTTCATTTTATTAATTACTTTCATACACTTTAAAGTATTTGCAAAAAAAAATAGGATGTCTTTAGGAACAAAAGGTAATAGATTCTTTCATTAGATTTATTAGTACAAATATAACTTTACCACACCGTAAAGTTCATATGAAATACATGATTTTTAAAAAGAAATCGGAGTCGCTGGCTTCAGCTAACCAGTCGAGTATCTTTGGAAACCCTGTGCCGCCCAATTGACCACACCAGCGTGAGCTGGCAGAAAATTAATCTAAGGTGCTGGCGTAAAATCGCACAGCGTACACCCCTGAAGCATGATTTACGTAGACCTGTGGCCCGTAACCCACGATGGGTGTACTGGTCGGATAGACCTGACCCCCTGCCACGATTCGTTCGCTACTTGATATTAATCTAGAGCGCACTAAAAGTGCTGCCACATTTAACGAGGGTTGAAACAAAGGGGTAATTATCTATACTGTTTATAAAGCCCGCGCACCCTATTGGAGCGGTAATGGGCTATGGCAACATATAATATCAGAACAAACATCGCAGAATTTTGAACTTTATGAAATCGAATACTATTCATCCATTAACAGATACAAACAGTAGCATCTGTATTTAATCTATATAAATATCAAATAATTGAACAATTATTGTTCAGCTGCAAGTCAAGCAAAATGTATACAGGTGGTTACATAACATTTAATTTATTAATATTACTCTAATATAGTTTTAAATAATTCGAATCTTTTCACTAAATAATTTTATTACTTTCTGTACCACATTTGGAGTGCATTCATTCTTTTCACTTTCTTTTGCAATTGTAATACGCCATATAATAATGCTTCTGCAGTTGGAGGGCACCCAGGTACATAAATATCAACAGGAATAATTCTGTCACAGCCCCTGTATAAATTATAAATAATTACAAACACAATTTCATTTTAAATTATTGCTAAAGCATACCTCACAACAGCATAAGAATAGTGATAATAGCCACCTCCATTAGCACATGAACCCATTGAAATAACCCATCTTGGCTCTGGCATTAAATCATATACCTTTCTGAGAGCTGGTGCCATTTTATTTGTTAAAGTCCCAGCAATAATTATAACATCTGCTTGTCGTGGAGATGCACGAAAGACAACACCATATCTACAATTTAAATTGTTATTTTGATAGTGCAAATTAATATCTTTTATCACAAACCTGTCCATATCGTATCTTGGAGCTGCAATATGCATCATTTCTACTGCACAACAAGCCAAACCAAAAGTAAGTGGCCAGATAGAACATTTTCTACCCCAATTCAAAAGGTCATCCAAACGAGCTAAGGAGTATTCTGCCATGTTACTAGTCTTTTGAAACGGTGAATATGGTTTGTATTTTCCTTCAGGAGTAGAAGGTACTGCTGAAGCAACAGCTGCTTTTGTAGCTTCATTTCTTTTCACAACACCAAAACTTCCACACAAATGTTTGAGGTTATTAACCACTGCAGTACCTTGATTTGGAGTCAGCGAAAGAGCACGCCCCAGAATCTAAAAATTCAGCGCAATGTATCTTACCATTATTATCAAGTTACCATGCTTACCATTATTACGACTTTATTTAACAATATTTTGTTTTTACGTAATACAACACCCGTCACCAGCTTATGGAGGACTTGCTACATTTATAAGCATTAGTGTCTAAAGAAAATTATAGAGGGCAAACTTTGATTTAAATTTAACTTATATAGTTTGAAACTTTCGAGTCATCAAACAAGTTAAACGATTGATTCAATTTGGCCATAATACCTAAATTTTGATAACTGTTACAAATAAAATAACTTGCAATGTGTTATAGCACAATATATAGATACAAAAATGTCCGCAGCAATATATCCATTTGGTCATATTATTTTGCAAATAACGAAATTTATTTGTATAAATTAATTGAGCTTTGAACATTTAAGAATTACTAACAATCATTGGTAAATTCCGCATTAAAGTACTCTTGTAAGTTATTTCTAATTTCCTCCAAAGTAGCTGGATAAAATTCTAACAGGTACTTCCAATCGTTAATATTCAGCGATAAAACAACAACTAAAGTATTTGCAATGTATGTATACTCATGTGGCGCCATATTTAAACCTGATAATTCACCAAATGACTGACCACTCGTCAGTGAACCAATATATTTCTGACCGTCTGTGATTATTACCTCACCGGACTGAATAAAATACAGCTTACCATCAATAATATGCTCTTCAACAATGATAAGCGAACTTGGGTAGACATATCGTCGCATATGCACTACGATTTGTCGAATAAAGTCTTGATGACAATTCTGAAATATTACATGTTTTGTTAACATCGGACTATACATATCCAGCATGATATCTTCGCGAAGATAACGATTCGTTTGTTGCATTAACGCTGGCCATTGTTCCCCGTTCTGTAGTGTCCATAGAAAGTGATAATAATTTAAAGTTTTCTTTAGAATCGGAGGAGACAAGCGTAAAATTTCAAGGTACTGCTGTAACTCGTTCATATTGTACGTGTACTGCCCATAATTGTAATTGTCAATCTGCTGTATAAAAGCATATCGACCTGTGACGCTTGTCTTCATGTACAACGAAGTCATGAGTATTGCAGTGGTCACTATAACTTCATTAATGGTAATTGGCTTCATATCTTGCATGCCATTGCCAGCAAAGCAGCTAAGCACATAACTGTACGAACTCATGTAGGACAAAACATACGAAACGCGGTAGATGTACAATTCAGGCCCGTACGAGATGAATTCGCGATACATACAAATACCTGGACATGCCACAAAGCTCCAAACATTTGTTGCAAATATGATGTACAGCGGAATAATGTAGATGAGAAATGTCCAACGTAAATGATGCGTTAATTTGTTTTGTCGACGTGCTTCATTATAGTATCGTATAAGACATATAACACGCACAATTCGATTACTACAGAGCAGACTAAAATAAATAAATTAATTTATAGTAAATTTCATTAAAACTTTCATTAAATTAAAATTCCATCAACTTACGCCTTATGAAATTGCTTTTTAAAGAAATGACCAAACCATAATTCAAACATTAGTGTGCTGAGAACGTCCAATGTGAATTCGTTTTTCAAATAACGTATAATTATTTTATGGCCATCTGTAACTAGCAATCCATATTTTTGATCGACGTAAGAAAATGTACAATTGATGAACATCTTGAAGAAAAACAATCCATCAAAAATGTACAAACTGAAACAATTAGTAACATTATAATAAACGCGCGTCTCAACTGGCAGAAAAGGATATCATACATTAAAAGGTATAACCATCCACCATCTTCATGAATAGTAACCAAATGAAAGAGCAAGATAAACATGGTGTTTAAGGAACACAAATGCACATTCATTATATATTCAAATATTAGAATATGTGATCGGTTGCGATCTAATGAACGATTGATGCTATTATATATTCGCCAAAAGCGGTTCACTTCTTGGACTACGGCAGATACGATTTCATGCGCACTCTTTGAAATTTCTTGAACGTATTCCACGTTGCGCCTAATGTATTGTTTCATACGGTTGCGCATTGTTTTTATAGAACGAATACTTCGAATGCATTTTATGGTAGACACTGCCATTATTTCCGTATGCATTGTGACAATTACATCGATAGTTTGACGTGTTCGTCCTGAGGACGCAAAACAACCAAACATTCCACCACATCCCAGCTCGGTCATTCTCATTCCAGCAATCGTAATTGCAACTCGACCGCTCTTCACGATGAATATATCATAATTTATATCATTGGTACGTATCACGGTATCGTCCTTCATGAAATAGAATTTTCTAAACTGCAACAAAAATACAAGAATAAAATGCACGCAACAATTTAATACGAAATATTTGGCTTACGTTGAATGCAAGACTTCGCTTTATTTCTTCCGGTGCGTCAAAGAACAATGCGCATTTATTCATTGGTTCTTCATACGATATAAAAGCGAGTTCTCTGTGCAAATGAGGGGTTAAATGTTTTTGCGCATCAATTATTGCACTACTTTTCGTATCGCGCGTAAGATGTTCATCCAATTTAAGCAGACGACTTAGTAAGGCAATTTTTATTGATTCAGTTTGACCAAACCTTTTAAAGTTGAATCGATTGTTCTGAAGCTGATACGTCCTATACTCACCATGCAACTAAAAGAACTTTTAAATGAATGTGCTACAAATATATTAATTAACTTACTTCTGTGCTAATCAAATTTGCCATAATTAGCCAAACGAAAACCAGAGAAACAACGGTGAAAAATGTATAGAGTATGAAAGTGGTTGTACTCTCCGGCGCGAAATCATTCTTTGGCGTTCCAGTTAAGTATAAAAGTGATAGATAAGTGTACAGAGCACCCGCATGATAATTTGTAATATTTGTGATAGTTCCACCGTGCCAGCCATGAAGTGGACATTTCAGCATATCCCAATCAAGTTTGCAAACACTTAGCATTATTAAGTTTCCAAGAAGTGGGGTAAGTATGCATATAAAAAGTATGTATAAAATGCGGGTAGCGTTCACCTCGGATAGCCACTTTTTCGCAAGGAACAAATACGATAATCCATAGAAAATGCGATACAGCTGAAATGGTCTAGACAAAAGTAAAGTTAATTGTTTTATCAATGCAGCATGGTCAATAGAAATAATCGTATCGATTGATAGAGTGCTAAAAATGCACGATGAATAAAAATCCAAACCAAATGCATGCTCGATGTAATTGCGCGCTGTTGATTTAAAATCAGTGACAAGTATTCCATTATCAGTATGATATTGAACATGCATTCGAATATAAATATCAATCCACGCAAGTATGTCACATATGATATGCATGTAATAAATCATCACTCTATAATATCAATTCATTAATTAGTTAATTCCCAAATGAAATATACCAACATACCGAAAGTTAAAAAAAATTGTAAACTGCATCATTAAAAGCGTAAATTGCACAATTATAGTTATGCATCGAAATATTTCATAAGCGATGTATAGTGTACTATGTGGATCAATTGTGCGGTAGATGAAATAAATTGGCGCTGCAAAAATAATTATTCTATTAAGTGTCTTTGCATACTATTGAGAATGTAGTACAAACCTTCATATTCAACTTTTTGATCATTAATTTCATATTTGAAATATTCTGTTCGGGATGAGGCGGGCTTAAATTTGGTCACGGTTTCGTCTTGGGTATCTTTTTTTGTACTTAATTCTAATTTATTTTGACGCATATGCCACTGCATCGTTGTTTTCAGTATCTTGTAATACTCTCTGTTGGTGCGCACCACGCGCATAAAACTTGGATATGGTATAACAACCGCGTCAACTGCAGTTTCCGCAATTACAGTAATGAAATTCGGCATTCCATGGATGACTTCAATCACGGGAAAGCAAGCGCCAGTAGTAATATATTTTATATTTGTTTTGCGTTCTTGGTCAGCGACGAGGCGCGATATTATGCGGCAATACCCACGTCGAATAATATAAATTTGTTTACCGATATCATTTTGAATCGTAATATTGGAACCAGAAGCATAGGAAATTAACTGTGCCATTTGTAGAATATGTTTGCGATTTTCCTCGTCCAGATTTTGAAATAACGGCACCGTTTCCAGAAATGTGCCAATCATTTCTTCGCGTATTCGATCCTGTAACTTCCATGGCAGTTCATCGAAAAGTTCGGTAGCACTCCGAATGTATAAACCTTTCGTCAAGCCCCATCGAAAGTTAAGCAACTTTATCATGCGATTGACAAATTGGCTTTGTATTTTGTTCAACCGCATGTATACGGTAACGGTAGTGATGAAGATGTTGTACGAAACAGATTCATGCAGATCCCAATATTTAATTGCAGCGATTTCAGATATGCAAAAGCCATATAAATAATAGCCACAAAGTGCAATCAAAAGCGTAAGAATTCCGTCAGTTACCATGAGTGTATAAACCAGACGACTTCCGCCTGATAGCACATTAATAACTGCTTGCATTGAGTATTGAATCGGTTCCAGAATTGGTTTACCATCATATGCTAATTCAATAAAATACGGATACCAGCCTTGAATTAAAAACGGGTATTTCATTCATCATCCCTCCTAATGCATACTTCATTTCTACTTACTAAATTCAATACACGTTTCGCGAAAGCAACTTGACATATAAAGTATGCAAGTGTAAAAGTACGCACCAATCATCCACATGCAATAGTATTTTAGGATTAGTTCAAGACTCACATTCATACTTAACATTTTCTTCTCAAATTTTCTAACCAGTCCAATGCATTTGTAGATTTTAATAACACGTGGAGTCTTAAGCAAAATATATGAATGCGCATCAGAACCCTTTGCCCAAAATACGTAATCAAATGGCATGCCGGCTGCAACATCGATGAGAAATCGAATTTGCTTTGCTCGCTTTATCAATATATCTCGGAATTTAACAATGACAAAATCGTCCTCTTTAATAGCAGTTGTTAATTGAATGTAAATATCCAGCCAGTAAATGAAATCCAAGAACATCAGACATGTGCGCATTTCCGATGATATTGCGCGTCTAAATGCGGCACAATACGGTATAATAAGCGTTGCTACTAATGTACCAACTAAAACAATAACATCGCAAAAGTTATGGAAAGATGAATTTGGATCCATTATCAGTGGAAACTTTGATGTCAAACAAATAACTTCCACCTACAAATTAATCAATTAAATCGACTTGTCAAAAATTAATTAACTTAACGCACTTTCAAACCCATTTCGTCGCTCAACGCCAGCAAATCTAAATGCATCGAAGTGTGTGCAGCACTGGTTATTGGTTGATTTTTTGCAATACCATGCCATTGAATTTTCACACGTTGAATTGGCCGCGAAATGGATTTATGCGACACGGATTTTTGTACAGTTTGTAATGATTTCGCCAATTCAATGCGATTCCGGAATATTTGTTGAAAGTTTCGTACATCTGCCCGATTATGGCGCATTCCTCGATAAAGATCGGTCATGTTTAAAATGCGAA
This sequence comes from Aleochara curtula, assembly GCA_963978815.1. NCBI lineage: Eukaryota > Metazoa > Arthropoda > Insecta > Coleoptera > Staphylinidae > Aleochara > Aleochara curtula. The sequence goes on from OZ022219.1 coordinate 2,940,958, forward strand.
ATTCGCAATAAGTAGCGCAACGCAGTTTGGATTCACTCTTGGTTAGAATAAGACAACCAAGTTCACTAATTATCGTCCCAGAAGACAATGAAACAATTGGGCTTTCATCGTCTTCGTCAGAGAGAAGTTGTACCACTCCTGAGACTATGTATATTAATTTATTCTTGAAATCGCCGCAATCGTAAACTGTGTCTCCTTTTAGCATAAAATGACACTTTGTTAACATTGCGATTTGCCGTTTAACACTCATTGGTTGATCGCGGAAAAAATGCGAATGTGCCAGAACGTCCCAACTAAGGTCCAATTTTATATCATACTATGGAAGAAATTGCGCAGTTATTGCACTCATTCTTTATAAAAGAAAATGTTACCTGCACTGAAGGAGGAAGTAATTTAATAAAGTTAGCATTTAGGGAGAAAATTCCTCGACGATTAGTCCATAGAATATTGTAATATTCTCTAATATCGTTTTGAATCTCCTTGCTCAAATCATTCGACGCAATAAAATTATAAATCTTGTGTAAACGTCGTGTGTACGTGCTTCTTTGCCGATACAAAGTTATGTAATGATTTATCAATTGTGCCATTAAAAAATTAGATTTCAAAATTATTCCTGACAGCATTATAGTTAGAATTAATAAGTTCTCGTACGTTGTTTCTGCCATTATCGTATCGCTGTAGTTCCCCAGCAAAACACCGCCCGCAACAAATACGGGAAAAAAGATTCGGTGAACGAGATTATTCGGATCATAATAAGCATCTTTAAGATGCGTTGTCCAGTTGTCCATCTCACAGTTATAGCAGCTTAGCCTTTGTAAAATACACGAGGCTATGCACGTATATAAACTTATGACTGTAAGACTTTGCGTGAAAATAATGAGCGTACGATTCGTGCCACATGCATGGCGTTGTCTATTAAAATATACAATGATATTGATAAGACGAAGAAGTACTTTCAATCGCACAATATGTTCAAGTTGCAAATAATTGTCCAATACAATAAGGTATGAATACACTTCGTAAAATGGAAACAAGCTAATCACACCAACAGAAATGAGCATAAATGGAATTGCATTATTACAATAGTCGCTCGCATGGATTGAGCAATTTCTAAAAAAATTGGTACTGGTATTTCATTTACAGAAAAATAAATAATTTTATACCTATGAATAATATGCATAGTTATGTATATCAGATACATAATTTCCAATGCATAATACATCAAATTAACATGAAAGTCTCTCACGACAAGATGATTAGTAAACGCAATACATACTATATGAATATGGATGACAATGGAAAACATCATAACTTGTTCAAACAATTTCGAATGAGTAACCATTAACACTTTAAAATTTCTAAAAGATACAGCTTCTTAGAATACTAAAGTAAATGAATTAATTAAGTTACCTTTTGTTTGTGAACGTGGCAGATCCACTTTCATTGCCAAAATTATCGTCTTTACTTCGAGGCATCGGTATAATAATGAATTATTCAAATGAAGGAAAAATTATATATTTGAAAGTTCAAATGTGCGTGCGTCAAATTAATGAATTTTAGTAATAGTAAACAATAAATAAATTAGATTTTCATAGGACACTAATCATTTTTTTGCACATGCTTTTAACTTTTAAATCATCAAAATCAATTAGTAACTTTTATAGCAATTTTTAACTTTTAATAAGGTCCACTCCAAATTCCCAAAATAAAATTAATAAGAAAGTAACGTTCTTTACGCTAACACAAAAATGATTAACTACTTAAAAGATTTCTTATGGCGTATTTAAAGACTCGATAAGCATTTGACATAAAATGTGCAATTTCATGTCGTAAAACTCAAATTTCAAATTTAAATTTCAAATTGAACGCTTAAAGAGTTGTCTATCAATACAAATATAAATAGACCAATAGCAGCAGTCCACATCCTTCCTATCATGCGTGTCGAGAACGTGTTGTGATGTGTTGTTAAACGTCAAAGTAAAACCAACCTCACTTAGTCTCTGAAAGTAATCAAATAGTTCATCGTTGTTCGCAGTTATTTGTGATGTTTCTTCTGTGAAAGTGCTGTGCTTATCATCCCCAAAATGAACATTGCGAATTTATCTTTAATATTCGCAGTTCATCTGCTATTTACTTACATTGCACTAGTGTCAGCTGGCCGGGATTTTTATAAGATACTTGGTGTATCAAAAGCTGCCACTTTACATGAAATTAAAAAGGCTTATCGGCGGCAAGCCAAAGAACTGCATCCAGACAAAAATAAAGATGATCCAGACGCCTCCCGAAAATTTCAAGATCTTGGAGCTGCATATGAGGTAACTAAGTCGTCATGAAACATTTGTATTCTATACACAATTTGCATAGGTGTTGTCTGATGAGGATAAACGTAAAAAGTACGACCGTTGCGGTGAAGACTGCCTTCAAAAAGATGGTATGATGGACAATAACTTTGATCCATTTGCCAGTTTCTTTGGTGACTTTGGATTTCACTTTGGTAATGAAAACCAGCAACATGAAACTCCAAAAGGTGCAAATATAGTAATGGATGTAATGGTCACTTTGGAAGATCTGTATAGTGGTACTTTTGTTGAAATAACGCGGTTTAAACCTGTGATGAAAGCAGCAAAAGGAACAAGAAAATGCAATTGTCGGCAAGAGATGGTTACAAGAAATTTGGGCCCTGGACGGTTCCAAATGATTCAGCAAACAGTCTGTGATGAATGTCCCAATGTAAAGCTAGTCAATGAAGAGCGTACTCTAGAAATGGAAATTGAACCAGGTATGGTTGATGGTCAAGAAACACGCTTCACTGCAGAAGGAGAACCACATCTTGATGGGGATCCTGGTGACTTAATGCTCAAGATTAAAACACAGCCACATCCAATATTTGAGCGCAAAGGAGATGATTTATATACTAATATTACAATTAGTCTTCAAGTGAGTTAAAATTTTAATTAACTTTGAACATTTTGAGACAATTTATATTTTAGGATGCCCTCAATGGTTTTGATCTTGAACTGAAACATTTAGATGGGCACATGGTGTCAATTACTAGAGATAAAGTGACTTGGCCAGGCGCACGTATTCGCAAGAAAGGCGAAGGAATGCCAAACTATGATAATAACAATTTGCAGGGCACTTTATATATTACATTTGACGTTGAATTCCCCAAGCAAGAATTCAGCGAAGAGCAAAAAAAAGCCCTTAAAGAAATCCTCAACCAAAGTTCCAACAACAAAGTTTACAATGGACTCCGCGGTTATTAGTTAATTTATTTGTGGTATTTTAATAGAAAATTTCCATTCACAATTGATTCATTTCGCCAGCGTTCGATTCTGTACATAAATGTAATTCCGGAAAAGGGTTACTTTATTCAAATGAAATTCCGTGTGCTGTGTATTATACTATTCTAGGGTGATGTTGATAAAACATTTACACACTGTATGAGTAATATATCTATTAATATGTAATACATATCAATAAGTATTGAGTAAGACTACTTGAAAATTACTTTCTGTACAATATCCAGGTGTCCCTTTGTTGGCGTTTTCTACACTACCATTTGCCGAGTTAACAAAATTGATTCATATTTTGAACTGAAATTAAACTGCTTTTGTTTATAACTTACGTGAAGAGCATTACTAAGTTCAGTAATCAAAATTGTTTTGGCAATTAGTTTAACAATACGTCCGCAGAATCAAGAGGAGTTTGTTTTACGTATCTATGCATTCACTTTGACAACAATTATAATAACTTCTCATGTTCATGATAAACAATAAACAACTCCAGTAGTATAAATGTTTCAGACAGAGTTGAATTTTAGTAAACCACTTTTAAAGAACATCCAAGTGAAATTCGAAACGCACACGCTTAATTTAAGAATTTTCTTACAACTACCATGTAAGTTTTTTCTGAATTTATCCGACCGTAATTTTAAGTACATATTTAAAAACTAGTAGCGCGTGCTCTTTTCTTTAACAATCTACCCATAATGAAACGGTTCCGGAGCATTTTCAAGACGTTATGGTCCGTGCAGATTTTATTTGGAAATAACAATGAGTGGATTGATTTCTTAAGTAATTCATGTATTGTTATTATAATGTCCGTCTGCGACTAATGAAATGGATATATTAATCTCGACGGTCAGTGAATGCTAACGTGGTTAAAATATTATAAGTATAAATCGTATTATAAGGACATTAATCGGTTTTTTAATCCATCCAATTTCATAAGTTAATAACGCAGCAGGATATTGTTATCACAATGACTATGTGGGCGTATAGAAGGAGATATCAAATTTCTAGACACGCTTTATTTTTGTATTATGTCAACAATCAAATATAAATTTGCCGTCTTATCGCCGTGTTGTTAATATAATTTCACGGTCGCTAATTAAAGGTGAAATTATGCGAATATTAGTAGATACTCCAAATAAAAGTTATCTTGATTTAAATTACTAGTTGGCAACATATTACATGTGCTGCGTTTGCTTACAGTTTACGCATATCTCCACAAAATTAAACAAGGTAATGACTCCGATTACTAATAATTTTTATGATATAGAACTTCCTTATAATTTAAAAATTGCGCTAAATGTAGCTAGGACATACGCGAAGTTAACCGAATGCACCCCGTGTTTATTTTATTGGGGGTGGATATCAGGCGATTCTCGCAGCATCGCGAAGGGTTGCGCCCGCAAGATATTGAGCGGAAACAAGATCGTGGAAATGTGAAGTGCGGCCACGTCCTGTTGCACAATTAATGCGCAGATACTGCGCTCAAATTTGGATTTCTGTATCGTTGAATTGTGTTTTAGGATGTGCTTACGGTTTACAAAACGTACACTCATTCATTCCTGATTAACATTGCAACAATGCGCTATGACGACTCGATGAATCGCGTTGCCGAAATGAGGTGACACTCATTAAATTCTTGTGAGCCAGCTCACAGAGTCAAGGAATTAAGGTACTTAACATACTTAGAAACACTTTTAATCACTTATACTGTCTATTAACTATTTTTCAAAGGACCGCAATACGTACCAAATTTATTCAATTCTCTTCCAAATGAGAACATTAACGTATAATAAATACAGAGAGCAAACTTGCCGTAAACGGATTTAATTCATTTTTTCATATATTATATTTGACTTTATTTCATGAATAAGATTCAAGACAGTCAAAATGATTATTTAAACATTATCGAATTGAACCACGATGTTCTAATCTCAAGTCTGTTATCATGAATTTCAAAAATGAAGATAATCCTATCATTTCTTACTAAATATTACCTATTACTTTGATAATGTAATTTATAGAATAATAGACGGTGTTATTCATTGAACATGTTGTAAATGTTTCGTGGCCTTAGTAATATCGGAATAATAATCAACAATATTTGGGCAATTGTGGTCATTCCAACAATAGTTTCCCAAAAAATTGGTTCTTTCTCTTATCGATGCACATACTTTATAAACATTTTTGCAACATTTTCGTGATAAAAATTACCAAACGTGGCGTATTCGCACGAAAGCAATAAAGTGCTATTAATATGAATAAGTATCGTCAAAAGTGAACAGAACGCGACAAAACGCTTAACTAATTAAAAAGTAAATCGCTGATTGCGCACGTTTATTTTATAGGTATTTATTACTCATACAACATATTTGTTACTAGCATAAATATTAAGTAATATTTATTCCAGCATGTATTAACATTGAGAACTATACTTTATATTTATTTTAAACGCGTTAACACCAATAATGTATTATTCAAACACGCACCTCGTAACATATTTATTTTTTAATATTTTAGGTCCTTGTATAAAGATATTCGAATGGATGAGAAAGGATGGCGTTTATCAACTATTTTCTGGTCATTATTCTTGGGCTTTGGTGCGCTAACTTTTGTTTACAACTTAGTGGAAGTGAAAACGTTCGCCGACCCGACAAATTTAATTTTATTTCCTGAACGATTACTGCCCGTGAAGGAAACGCCATTTAAAGAAGATGCGCATATCAAAGGATACGCGATTAAAACACCTGGTTGCACAATTCCTGATTTCCAGGTACTAGATCCATTAATAAAGAAGTATATCTTTCGAGAACGGCCAATAGTATGCCAGAAAGGTGTTCCTCCACTGTTCGATTCGAATCGGACGTCCGTATTTCTTTTACTGGACTCTTTGCCTGACTATCGCATCACTGATGAAGATGCGCTTAAGTGTTGCTATTCTTATTTTAAACGAAAACCACCCACCAAGGGCAAAGAAGATAAGGAAGTCATCTATAGCAAAAAATGCGTTCCATTTGTAAATAGTTTCGACGTTGATACGAAAGAAGAGTTTGTGCGCGTAAAGTGCGCGTACAATCACACTAGTTTATACAAAGACTTTTTTAGCTTTGTGCCTCTGAAAGAGAACCCCGTATTAAAGAAAATAGATAAATCAAGTATTGAAAAGAAATTGAATGTGCTTGTCGTTGGGATCGATGCAGTCTCCAGATTAAACTTTCATCGACAGATGCCAAAGACTGCATTCTACCTTGAGAAACTTAAAGCTGTGGAATTATTAGGATACAATAAAGTAGGCGATAATACTTTCCCGAATCTAGTGGTCGCACTGAGTGGACAGCCGCAAAAAGAACTGCGGAAAACTTGCTGGCCAAAATCAGATTCGTATTTTGATAAGTGCGACTTTGTTTGGAATAAATATAAGAGCGCGGGATTTACGACTGCTTTTGCGGAAGATGCCGCATGGATGGGATTATTTCACTACCAGAAACACGGATTTCTTAAACAACCCACTGATTATTACTATGGACATTTTGATATTGCTGCAACAAAAGAAGTGGCGAACAATCGTCGGATGAATGTGGACCAATGTGTGGGTTCGCGCGAAACGCATCGACTTCTTCTTAATTATATTGATGCGTTTGTGCACACAATGCACGAAAACGCAAGGCGTTATTTCGGATTTTTTTGGTCATCAACGTTAACACACGATTACCTAAATAAACCAAAATTGGGCGATCTACAATTTTTAGACTTGTTCTTTAATATGGACGAACAGGGTTTTCTAAATGATACCGCTCTTTTCGTAATGAGCGACCATGGGATACGTTGGGGCGATATTCGCAATACGTACCAAGGCCGTATGGAAGAACGTTTACCATTTCTTTATGTGATTCTTCCCGAGTGGTTCAAAGAACAAAATCCAGAATATTATAATAATCTGCGCAGGAATCGCAGACGACTGAGCACTCCTTATGATTTGCACGCAACTTTTTTGCACTTGCTAAATGAATCTACGCCAAAAACTTCCGCGCTTGGCTATAGTTTATTTGAAGAAATTCCCAAAAATCGTACTTGTTCCTCGGCAGGAATTGAAACGCATTGGTGCACGTGCCAAAATAGCGTTCGCATAGATATCAAAAACCGCGACGTAGTTAATTCGGTGAACTATACTATTAATTATATTAACAATTTGCTTACAGGGTACGCGGATTGCGCTCGTTTAAAACTTTCTAGGATTACCAGTGCTCACGAATTACTTATGCGTAATGAAATTGAAAGTTACAAGAAATCTAGTCGTGATTTTACTGTCACGTTCATTACGCAGCCGGGGGGTGCTATTTTCGAATCGACTGTGCGAAAGATATTGACAAAGAGTACAAATGTATACTCAGTAACGGGAACGGTAAGTCGATTGAACTTGTACGGTTCGCAAAGTAAGTGTATTAGCGATTTTCATCTGAAATTATATTGTTATTGCCGATCGTATTTAGGCAATTGATTGTTATTAGTTCAAGATATTTAGGTGCCAAAAGTATAATATTTACAATTCCAAAGTATTGTAACTCATGAATATGGACTGTCTAAATACTGACTTAGAAGTTATACGATGTTAGATAAGAATATACGTCAACTGTACTGTACATAAAATACAGACAATATAATGAGACTAACAAATTGAACTGGCTCAAAAGCATACATATTGGTATTGCATTTAAAGTTGTTTTATAAATACTTCAGTTTTAAAACGCGTGCTGCCAAATTTATAATCAAAATACAATAGCAGCGTATTCAGTAATAAAACGCGATACTATGATATATATATTACCTTAGGAAAAATTAATGTATTATCGTTCCATACAAAGATTAATTTATTGTCTTATTATATCGATGAAATTAATACGACATTGTGATTTTATTATACATTGCCGAAGCCAAAGGAATAATCACGAACATACAATCTGGGCAGTAAAATGTATATTAACTCAATTAAACTGCGTTTAATTACCATAAAATATGAAGTATTGTTAACGTCTTAGCTATCATTATATTCAATCGTAGAGTCGCCGAAGACATGAATATCATCAGCATAAATATTTTCTGGTTGATTTTCATCAGTGGACAAATAAGTTGGAAACGGTAATGGCGCCTTAGGTTTCTTTAAAGGAAGTAAGGTATCATAAATAGTAACAATTGAATTTGTTTCCCCAGCAATTGCAGGACCAACAACATAGAGCACATTAAATTTAGTATTGATACGTAAAATTCGCAAGCCTCTGAGAATCCTATATGCATTGCCCATATGCCCAGGCATTTTTGTTCCAGGCCATACTCGACCTTTTTCACCACCGCCGCCAATATTACCACCTCTTCTGTGCGTTTTCGTAACACCGTGAGTTGCAGGCATGCCTTTAAAACCATGACGTTTCATAACGCCTTGAAACCCGCGATCAATTCTGAAAGTATAAATTCATATACAAATTTTATGTTATGGCAATTAGCAACTTACGTTTTGCCTCTGACATCAACTACATTTCCAACTTGAAAATGATTTATGCCAAGTGGTGTCCCTGGATGCAGCATACCTTCAGGACTTATAAAAAATCGAGCTAAATGTTTTTTAGGTACAACACCTGAATGCTTGAATAATCCACAATACTCTTTTGTTAAAGTTGATGGGTCTACAGCTTCAGCTCCAATAAGCAAACAGCCTTTTTTGTTTTTAATGCAAACTGATGGTTCTCTGCCTGGTGTATATTCCTCAGGGGGATAATATTTAATTACATGATTATCCAGGACCTGTTGCAAAATTTAAATAATTAACATTGCAAATTAGATACATGTATTGAACTTACTTGTAGCAAGGTAGTTGTAATTTTTTTTCCATCTTTGTCCCACATTGGATAAATGCCAATTTTTCTTGCTATTAGACCAGTTCTTCTCAGATTTGGAGTCCATGGTATGATATTGGTGGCTATTTCCTTAGATAAGGGAGACTGAAGCTCCAATTTATCTTGTACAACTTCCTTCAAAAATTCTTTATTTTCAGATGTCACATTATCATCTTGACTCTGTAAATAAACCATGAGAGGACACTTAATATTAATAGGTACATGATACATACAGTTCTGAATTTTTTGGTAAACCAAACTGGATTACGGAGTCGTGGCGGTGGATTTAATTTATGTCTTTCTCGGATTTGATTTCCATTGATGGAAATACTACAATAAACAATAATTAGATTAGGAATATGAATGTTTACTTGGCTCCTACAATAATGCACATAATTTATCTTCCAAATTTTTAATGCAACCACGAGATGCAGCACTGCTCAACATAAATGCCATTATAATAACGGTGATAACTTTTATGCGCTTTATGTTTAACTTGATTTAACTATAACAACAATATTTTTGTTTAAAATCATGCCGATTTAACAAATATAACTCAGGTTAGGACTACCCATAGAGCCGGACAGGAAAAAGCGCCCTCCTTGTCATTTGCTAGTAGCTGTGGCAATCGCATTGAAATTCACGTACATACATTGCTCATGCATTTAGTTATTAAGTGTGTATTTTAAGATGTTTGGTGACGCGCCGCGTCCAATTATAGTATCTAATAAATGTAAATATGGATAAATAACGTTTAGTAGTTGTTAAATAATATTTAAAATAATTATTAAAACACTTAAAATTGATACTTAAATGAACGTCTGCTTAGTGATCATAAAAACCTTCTAGTTTAATTTATTTCAATCAAGGTGTAAGTGTGCAGATTTTTCAATTAATCAATTAAAAATAACATTAAGTTAACGTTTTTGCAGTGGCATGCCACCGAAAAAGAAACGGGGGGCCGGAGGTGCTAGGGGCAGACGCGGCAGGCCACCTCAAAAGAAAAATCAGACATCACCACAATCATCGCCAGCCTTAGATAATTTTGACTCTAATGAAACTTCAAGCAGTAATTCACCATTGTTGGAAGAAGGCACACAACCAGAGACAAGAGTGAAGCTTGAAACAAAAATTCACAAGAAATTTGGCATTAAATATCATGTACCTGATGAAATAACAACACCCAAGTGCCAATCTCCTCTTGCAGATGATATTACTAAAGTACAGATGATTCTCACTGATGATGTTTCTAGTTCAACCACTGCCACTATAGCTTCAAATGATGTAGTTGAATCTGCTGAAGATTCAGCTGATACCCCAGATTATAATAGTACAATAGATTGTAAAACACAGGAACATCATGTTGATGATGGCATGGATGTGGATAGTACATCCATTGAAGAGGGTAATCTGGAAGATATCTCCCAGCAAATGCATCAGCTGGAAGTGGGTGAAGATATGGAACAATATGTGGTTGAAGAAACACTTGAAGTGCAAGCTATGGATTCTATTGTTGAATATGTAAATGAAGGTGATGTTACACATGAGGGTGAAGTGGTACTTACAGAGACAGAGTATGTCCATCTCAATGATGATACAAATGAAGAAGGTGAGTTAATTAAATTATTAAAGCATGTATCTTGATAATATTATTGTTTATCAAATAGTTTATTACTTGATGGTTGAGTCAAATGAACAAGATGATGGTGGGTCCAATCAAATAAACCATATATCAGAAAGTGAAGTGGATGAAAAGGAAATTGTTCAAGAACCAGTTGATTCAAAGCCTGACTTACCAAGTGAGGAGCCAGTAGAAGTTAAACTTGAAGTGAAGGATCCCACAAACATAGAATGCCCTGATAATGTGCATGCCAATGAACAATCTGATACAAAAACACTCCCAGTCAAAACAAAAGAGGAGAAAACAAAGACGCCAGAAAAACCAAGCAGAAAGAGTCGTAGAATTTTTGAAAAAGAAGCGAAACTTATGGACGCTGATACATCAGCAGAAATATTGCATGAAATCAAGGTAGAAAACAATGACACTCATGAAACTGTTATTAATTCAACAAATGAAGTAAAGCATGAAGTAGTTGAAACAACTGAAAATTTAGATAGGAAAATGGAAGCACCTAATAGTGACAGTGAATCACTTTCTGCGTCCGTCAAATTATCTGAATCCGACGCAACCGAAGAAATCGATTCGTCCAGCCAACAGACTGAAGAAATGAAGGGGAAGATGGAATCACCGAAGAAAAGTAAAAAAACAAAAAGATCTCCAATAAAGCCCAAAAAAGGAAAAGATGCTAAAGAAGATGCGAAGGACGTTAGAGATTCTAACGATAAAGACGACAAGCAAAAGAAAAATTCTAAAAAGCAAATATCCTGGAAAGTACCGTCGAAAATTAAAAAGTCGAAGGATATCAAGCTGTCTTCATCATCAAAGCCGGACGACGACGACCCAAATATTCGACGCTCCAGTCGGATTAAGACAATCAGCACACAAAAAGTGCGTTCTCGGGGCAAAGGTTTAGTAAAGAAGGATGACCAAACTGACGGTAAATCATCAAATTTGGCAAATGATGATAAAGGCGTATTTGTTGCTCCTACGAGTACTACTGACCCCGAACACAAGCCGGTTAAAGTCAAATCGCGTTGGAGGCGATCCAGCGAATTAGAGATGCGTGATACAAGTAAACCTTCGAATGCTACGAGTGATAATCATGTGGTCGCGAAGGAGACTCCGAAGAAATCGCTTGAGGAGGAAGTGGAGCGTCGGTTAAAACAATTTTTGCACCTTAAGGAAAACGTATACTTAACCGAACGAATCAGTTGTAAAGAAGCGAAAAAAATGACTTGCGACTGTTTCCTTACCGAGGATGAAATTCAACAAGGAGAGTACGGATGCGGAGATGATTGTTTGAATCGCCTGCTTATGATTGAATGGTAAGCGCTCCACAAATTCAAAATTTCATAACTTATGATTGAACATAATATTTCAGTGGAAATTTATGTACAGTGGGGGACAGATGTACAAACAAACGCTTTCAGAAAATGCTAAGCGCTCCGGTTGAAGCATTCCGCACTGAGAAAAAGGGATTAGGTATTCGAGCAATTACGACTATTCCAAGGTAAATAAAGTCTAATTTTTTATAGTTATTTAATTTCCTTCTTTATAAATGTAGTGGCGAATTCATTTTGGAATACGTTGGAGAAGTCCTGGATCCCGACAAATTTGAGCAACGAGCCAATGAGTATTCAAAGGATAAAAATCAACATTATTATTTCATGTCATTGCGCGCAGACGCAATTATTGATGCAACGATGAAAGGCAATATTTCCCGGTTTATTAATCATTCTTGCGAGCCGAATGCCGAAACGCAAAAATGGACTGTTAATGGCGAATTGCGTATTGGCTTCTTCAGCAAACGCACAATTCTTGCAGGCGAAGAAATCACATTCGATTATCAGTTTCAACGGTATGGGAAGGAAGCTCAAAAATGCTTCTGCGAGACATCAACGTGCCGAGGTTGGCTTGGAGAGGAGCCTGATGATGATGATGACGAGGACGAAGATGAAGACGAAGACGATGAAGAGGTTGAGGAGGAAGAGGTCGAAGAAGTTATCGATAAAGATAAGGAGTCTAGCGATAGTGAAGTGAAAAAGACAACAGCTAAAAAGGAAGTTACAGTTAAAAAGGAAAAAGTTCCCAAAAAGCCAAAGAAACCGAAGGAGCCAAAGCAACGTCTTTTGAGGCGCAAAGATCGCTTTGAAGATATTGGCATTGATGATGAAATTCAAAGCTTGCAATCGACTGGGCTGAAAAATCAATCGCAAACTCTAAAACTCAGTCGTCTTATGGTACGTGCAAAAGAACCTGTACAACGAAGAAAGCTTCTTAAGTTGCTCACCCACGGCGAATTTCCTTGCCGGCGTTTATTCCTTGACTATCATGGTTTACGCCTTATTCATGGCTGGATGACGGACGCGCAACACTTGGCAAAAACAAACGCAAGCATGAATACATTGCGTTATGAAATACTTCAAACATTAGCCGTGCTTCCAATACCGAATAAGACGATGCTACAAGATAGTAAAGTACTTTCCACTGTTGAAAAATGGTCAAAGAAATCAACATCAGAGTCTCCGATTGATTCAGATAGTAATTCTCCTACGGACAACAGCGTTAGCTCGAAAACAGAATCGGATACAAAAGTTAACACTTCCATAAGTGGTAATGGCAATTCTCCCATAGACAATCTGCCAGAAGTCTCTTCTTCAAGTAATTTCATCTTAGACTTAGAGCCAGACAAGGTAGAGAATGAAGATAATGAAATTCGTAAGTCTGTCGGAATGGAGCCAATGTTTGCTAAAGTTATACCGGACTACAACGTAGACTGCATAAAGGACGAACTTCTGATAATATTTGACGATGATTTCGTTCCCCTGGAATTACCTGCGAAGCTCAAAAAAATGTTGAAGCCTGAAAAACCGAAGTTTGATGTGCTCGCTGCAATTGTTGTCTTAGCATTAAAATTGCTTACAGAATGGTCAAGTCTAAAGGAAGTTTTCAGGATTCCTAAAAAAGAGCGCATTGAACAGATGAAGGAGCATGAACGTGAAGCTGATCGTAAGGACAAAAGTCTGAACAATATAGATCAAGATATCGAACGAAGGCGTGATCGATATCGCCAGTTTCATCGACCATCTAGGATTGAAACGACTGATCGAATCAAAGAGCGATCTAAGAACGAACGATCAACAATCATGGCCAGTTCTTCGCATATGTCAAGATTAAGCAAACAGGAACGAAGAGAACTTTTTGCGCGACAAGTAGAACAGCAAGACGAAGAAGAACGAAGGCGCAAACAGCAAGAAATGTGGACGCATCACTATAAACAATGTGCAACAATGGGAGTTGATCCGCGTATAACAAACTTTCCATATATTTGGAATGCGCAACTGAATCAATGGCAAACCGTTCCTGGTGATCCAAACTATACTAATTATCCCATTCAGCCAGGAATGCTGCCACCGAATGTCACGCAGCCTCCAATAGCTCAAGCAAATATGGGCACGATGCCGCCGATGCCTAATATTCCGCCACAGCCTTATCCTGAGGTTGAAGAAGATCCGTCGAAAGTGCAATTTACGGGGCCTATCCCGCCTGATGTAGAGCTACCTCCAAAATGGAAATGCGCTAAAGATAAATATGGTCGACCGTATTATTATCATGTGAAATTTAGGAAATCGCAATGGGAGCCGCCGACGATGTGTTCACTAGAAGACAACGAGGATGAAGAAGTCGATGAAGAGGACTCGGAAACAACTTCTAGCTCGGATACTAGTAGTTTATCAAGTTCGTCATCATCAGATGACAGTGACAGCGATGATGATACGCGATTAATGTTAGAAATTAGAAATAAATTTAATAAAATCGATCAACAGAAAAAACTGGCAATGGCTAAGAAAGAAGAAGAATTGCATCAGCCTTTGATTACAAGCGACACAGCAGACGAGCAACTGCCACTTTTAGTGACTGGAGTAGTTACGCCTGAAGATCCCGTTCTTCCAGAATTTGGTAATATCTTACCGACTGATAAGCTAAAAACCGATGCATTAAACGAACAAGAGAGTCCACTCGAAGGGCAAATTGCTGAACCACCGCCTTCTAAGAAACGGCGTGTCGGATTAGTTCAGGAACATATTATCAGTGTAAGTATTGCTGTTTATCCACTGAAAGTAGTACTTGTTTAATTCCAATTTTTGTTTCTCTAGCCAAGAACGGAGGAAGACCGCTTGCAATTCCGGGAGGACGTAAAGAAATATCGTCAGAACAAAGAAATTGTGCGCAAGCAGAAAGAAACACTTATGCAGCATGCGAAGAAGCATCAAAAGCCCCCATTGCCAAAAGATGATAAAGAGAAGCAAGAAATTCCTAAGGAAAAAGTACAGAAGAGAAGACCGTCAAGTAAAGAAAAAGTACGCGCTATGGAGGCGGCAACTGGCCCAGAAGAATGCAAGCGTATTAAAGAAACGTTTCGTGCTGCAATGGCATCTGTTATGGTTAGTTTGTTGAATCCCTACAGAAAACCAGATTGCAAAGAAGGGCGCATAACAAGTACTGAGGACTTTAAGCATTTAGCAAGAAAGGTAAATAAATTATTTAATACTTTAAGGAATATATTTACATTCATTTGTTTCTAGCTGACACATTTTGTGATGGTAAAGGAATTAAAATTTATAGATAGGCTTGAAGATTTACAGTGTACGGAGAGTGTGAAACAAAAGGCTAAAGAATTTGTGCGGAAGTATATGACTAAGTTCAATGAAGTATATCAAAAAAGTCCAGTTCATGAAGAAAAAGATGATTTCTAGGTGTACATTATACTGTAATTTGTAATTTGTAAAATACTTAGATATATGATGTGAACGATGATTTTAAATAATAACTAGTTTTCTAGTAAAACTTTATAGGAAATCTGTTGTTGTATTATCGGAATTTCTCAATTGGGAATTTAAAGAGACCAGCCTTTTAAATTATTAAAGGGCTTGGCCTTGAAAAGATTTTAAAATGCGCCCTCTGGTCAACGGAGTTGCTCTTACGGAGAAACATGGTACTCGTAAAATATCCGTTAACCAACAAATCATTCGAAACTTTGCATCTGTTTACATTGGTTTGCATCGTAACATGCTGTGGTTGAAGTGATTGCAATATTTAGTGAAACGGCAAAAGTGAGTTAAAAATAATGGCTTTGTCCGCTCCAACAACACCACGCACAATGTATTCAACTCCAAGGCGGCGTGCAATTAATCCGGCCGCAAAAACACCTGAATGTTTTTCTAGAGTCACTATGGAGACACCAACTTTTATCAATCGTCGACAATCAAAAGAACGAGAAAAATATGACCAGGAAAGAAACTTAACAGTTGCAGTACGTGTACGGCCTATGAATTCTCGAGAACTTGCTCATGTTGGTGTTTCGGACGTTGTGAAAGTGGAAGATCAAAGTATTATAATAAAAACAAACCAAGTGGGCGGACATAACAATCTCCACCACATCTTTCAATATGACCACGTTTTTTGGTCGTGTGATGAGACACATCAAAGCTATGCCAGTCAGGAAGATGTGTTTGAAAGAATTGGAAAACCATTATTGGATAGTGCTTTTCGTGGTTACAATGCATGCCTCTTTGCCTATGGCCAGACAGGCTCTGGGAAAAGCTTCAGCATGATGGGGCCAAATACATCTGAAACTATTGATATTGATATAAACGCTGGTGTTATACCAAGATTCTGCAAAGAGCTATTTAACAGAATACAAAAAATACCACCAGAATGTAATGCATCTGTTGACGTCAGTTATTTTGAAATTTATAATGAAAAGATACATGATTTGCTATCAAATCAGAACATTCAAAAAACTGCTCTTAAAGTTAGAGAGCATCCTATTTGGGGCCCTTATGTGGTTGATCTCAACATGCACACTGTGAAATCATATAAGGAGCTAAGAAATTGGCTAATGATGGGTAACAAAAATAGAGCAACTGCTGCTACTGCGATGAATGAAAAATCATCGCGATCGCATAGTATATTCTCAATTGAAATTACATTAGGCGAAGGAACGGCTGATATGGATACCGCAAGACGAAGTAAGATTAGTTTAGTTGACTTGGCGGGAAGTGAACGCATTTCCAATGCCATGAATAATGACGAGCGAATTCGACAAGGAGTTAGTATCAATAAAAGTTTACTAACATTAGGAAAAGTTATTGCTGCATTAGCAGAAAGTCGAAAAAGTAACACACATATTCCATATAGAGATTCAGTCTTGACATGGCTTCTCAGGGTAAGAATTTTGCTTCTTGCATAAATATCCTTCAATCTTACTTTCGATTTCAGGAAAGTCTGGGAGGAAATTCATTAACGGCTATGTTAGCCACAATAACGCCAGCGAGCTCTAATATTGAAGAAACCCTAGCAACTTTGCGTTATGCTTGCCAAGCCCGATCTATCGTAAATCGTGCGCGCATCAATGAAAGTCCTCATGATAAGCTCATCAGAGAACTTCGAGCGGAAGTGGAACGACTACGCGCATTGCGCCAAGATTATGAGCGTAATTCGATGAGTAATTCACTAATAAATCTCAGCGATAATTCTGAATACGAACAAGAGTTGGATGATTTACGAAACAAACTGAATGATACTGAATCAAAACTAGAAGACGCTGAAAAGAGTTGGCAACAACGATTTCTCGAGACTCGGGAAAAGCAACTCCAAGAACTAGCTGAAGCTGACAAGCGCAAGGAGGAACTTGAATCGCATTTGAGAGTTATGAAAATATCTGATGCCGAAGTGAATTTATCGCCATACAAATCCAATTTTCTGGAGCAACTCGAATGTCTAGTGGATTCAGATGAAGCGAACGAGAATGGCAAGAAGGGAATTAAAATGAATGAAGTTGAAACCGCCTTTACGAATATTTACGACTCTATGAATTTGTTGCGTCCAACAGTTGATGAGTTGGACGATAATGTGAAATTGCTACATGCACGCATAAACAAATTAGTACAATCGTTCGAGTGTGCTGTGAAGCACACCTTGGAGGAACGCACATCGAAGAAAACAGTAACATTTAAGTTATAGCAACTACAAAGGTAATCATTTGATAAAGTGGGTTGTTGTGTTTGCTCATATATTATTTCATTTTGTTATTTATTTGTCTTGCCACTTTCTAAACTTTAGAGTCAGAATCAAAATTAAGTATTTTGAAATTGTTTTTTCATCATATTTATAACATAATTGAACCCTTTGGTTTTTAATTTAGTCAAAATAATCTTCAATATCAATCTCTGGATTCAGAAGATCTTCCTTATAAGAAGACAAATCCAGTTGGTTTAAGATCAGGTTTTCACACATCTCCTCCAAGTCAGTGTCACCAATGAGAACGCATCCTTGAAGTCGGCCGTTTTTCATAACAAATTTGATATACTCCTCATTTTTGGTCATGCGAAATAAGATTTCATAGTCGCTCCCTAACTTCTGACCATTGTACAAGCCCAATAGTACAACTTTGTATCCAAAGAGCTTTGTTGTATGAGTAAACAATTCAAAGCAAAAATCTTGGTAAACTACTTCATTCGCATAAGAAGATGCCATTGCTTTTGCTGCAAATGCACCCATTTGCCGGGCTTGGGTCCACAATTTCATTGGGAACCATTGCGCTGCATATTCCCAATTTGGCGCGCAAATATCGCCTGCTGCATAAATATTCGTAATTGAAGTCTGCATAAACTCATTAACAAAGATGCCCTGATCATTTGATCTTGCGATATTTCCAATAACTTCAAATTCAGAGTTGCTCTCAACACCAGTTGCTGAGACTATAAAATCGCAAGTGATATGCGTTCCGTTACTGAGTAGAACTTCAACATATTTGTTGTCTTTAATAGTGATATCACGAATCTCGCATTCATAATGTAATTCAACAGATTCAGGAACATCCAAAGCGCCTTTAATTTGCAAATGAGTGTACCAATCGGGTCCCAAAGCAGCACCAGCTTTTCGTATATTTTTAGTATCAGTTTCATATCGCATCCTTTGGATTGGTTTTGCTACTTTTTGATCGTCATTATTATGTTTATTTTTGATGCGGTCCTTTACAAATTCAGCGGCTCCTGGATCAATAAAGGTAGCGCTGATATGTTTATCTTTTACAATCCAATGAAGTTTGGTCCCCTCAATCTTGTAAACCAACTCTGAGGCAATACCGCCATTGCCAACAATAGCAATTTCTTTGCTTTGGCTCAATTTTTCAATGAAAGATTCAACTGAATCAGTATCTCTGATCCCAATAACAAATGGATTACTTAAAGCTTGTGGTATTAGTTTTGGTTTAGCCCCCATGCAAAGACACAAATACTTGTAACAAACATGAAGATTATTTTGAGTTATAATTTTATTTTCTTCTGAACAAATTATTACTAGTTTGTCATTGACGACTTGCACATTAGGATACTTTTGCATCAAGTCATTCATGTGAACTTCAACAATATTAAAGTCACTCAATGTTTGGGTAATTGCCCTTAAATTAATAACTGTTTTAACAAGAGCTGACTCACTTATTAATATTATTGATTCTTCAGGAGAATAGAATGCTAATGTTTCGGCACATGTCACACCAGCAATCCCTCCACCAACTATTACAAAACTTGCATTCATTCTTAGCTAGTTTATTATACAATTCTATTCTCAGAAAACATATACACTATACTTGATAATAATCTTCATAGTTGTATTTTCTAAATGGAACATCAAATGTGATGAGCCCTATATCTCTTGCCCTGGTAATAGCAACAATTAACTGTTCATGTTTTTTCTGACACAGGCCTGTTTTCATATAGCTTAAAATACTTCCAGTATGAGGACATATGAACTGATTCAGCAATGCAACATTTGATTCATGTAATATTAGATACTCATCTCTGCAAATTGGACATGGATTACCAGTTGCAATATGACCTCCTCGAATGCAGGTTTTACGCGTTTTACGTGGCGGAATTGCACCCTTATGATTTCGTCGATACAGCACCCAAACTGGATCTTGACCGTAGGTTTGGTTGTAAGCTTTACTTCTGAGATACTTTAAGCTTGTTTCCACCGGTATTTCTTGGGTACGATCGGTGGATATGCCAAGGAGTGTTGTCAATTTCTCCGGGGGCTTTAAACTACCGCACAGTCCAACATTCGTATGAAAATATTTAAAAACAGCCGGCTTATTCGCGACAGTATGAACTAATTGTTTAATTCCGATCATTGTGCGTGTTTTAGCCAAAATTGGATAAGGTTATATGAGAGACTAAAAGGAGTTGGTAACATAACGGATTTCCCTACGTTGAATATTGTTTGATTCAGTAACATAAAATTCAATTAGCACATAATAAGTGGATCCTCATAATTATAATTACTTTTCATATTTACTTATGTTTTTGCAATTCTTTTGCCAAATATTATCTTTTTTGACAATATAATTAGAATTTAGAATAGGTCACCTATAGTGTATGGATAGAACTATATCAACGCTTGCTTGCCTTGATCAGTATTGGTCGCCAGCTTGACAGCTCTGCTCGTCATTTCCGTTCACTTCATGATAGAAGTGAGATCGTTCACGCTTCTCGTGCATATCTGTATTATTGAAGAAAGCTAGAAAAACCTAATTCGTCGTAGTAATAACAATAATTCTGCATTAAGCAATTGCACATAGCATAAATAAGAAAAGTTGAAGGTTTCGTACGCATTAGGCTCCTCTAAATACGTCTTTCGTTTCTCGATATCCACGTCAATGGAGGTCAGGGTGTTGGCAAGAGTCATACAATGGTTGACAGCTTTGTCGGAATCTTGTTGCTTTTGTTACACGTAGTAGACTGAATTGAAATGATTTTGAGCCCTTTGAGCTGATTATTAAATACAGAGGGCAATTTAACGTATCTGGGCGATTTTATTACCGCGATTCGCATTTAGTTCACTGCATAGCTGTACGTTGCAAGATTACATCACATTTTCCAACGGAGTGCTCACCTGGATTAACACAATGGTAAGGAATCTTCGCAATCATTTATACGTTGAATAAAGTATAAAAACGTGCTCTGTTCTTGTTTAATGCCGAAATGTACGCATTCGGGTGCATTTTCCATTAGGTCTATAATTATTGATTGAGTTCGCCATTGTGCTGACGTGTTGTGTGAATGATTCGTACGTTTATTTGCTGAAGCAAGACATTTCGCTTATTTTATAGCATAAACATGCTCTAACATACGTTTAGGTTATATCCAATGAATCACTGCTATTTCTGTATGCATTACGTTTTAACAAGACAATTGTTTACGTTGTTTTGCTGACGCAAATTTGTTTATTTTGCAGCCTCGAATAGATCCACAGCAACTACTTAATTGTCTCCAGGTGCTACTGAGTCCTAGTGGGGGAATTCTCTCTAGAAATGAAGTACAAAGGCTTGCAAAGTGAGTTTCTTATTTTTAACAAATTCAAGGACATTAACTAATTAGTTGTATGGTGTTTAATTTTACAGCTTGATGACAAAGTTTTCAAAGAAATTAGTGAGCAAATGCATCTATGTCCTAATATTGAAAAACACTGATAGGCAATTACTAGGTGCATTTATGGGTGAAGGAGGATGGAATCTTATTCACCTATGGATGCAGGATGCACACACAGGAAAAAATTGGGCGTTGGTTTCAGAAATTTTGGAACTATTACTCAATACTCCTGTGGATGTGGAGAGGCTAAAGATGAACAATTTACCCAAGCTGATCAAAGGCCTCACAAAACGGGATGATTTACCAGGTAAGTGCACACTTATCATGTAGTTTACTATTTGTTTGTATCTTGAGAATCGCGATTACAAATTCACAAAACATTTAGGTGTTCAACAACTAGCTACTTCCTTGGTGGAGGACTGGTTGACAATTGTTAAGGGTGTAACTAAGCAAGAACATGAACAACAACAAGCACTCTTGCATAATCAACATTACATTACACAAGATCAGGACATGGGTACAGGCGTTATTGATGATGATGCTATGGATATCGACGAAACGATTCGTAGCGATACCAATACAATAGTCAGTGAAAATGGTGTTGATACTGTCCTGCGCATGAAGATCATTCGTGAGGGCAAGAAAGTGATCAGTAGGGTAGTGGCAATAAGCGATAATATTGAGGCTGCAGCAGCGGATGCCACAGACGCTCCGTTAGCTGACGGCAAACCTGAAGACAGTGAAGAAACTGATAAAGAAAACAGTGATAAAAAAGCGGTGCCTAAAAAATCTAGTTCTAGTAGTTCATCAAGCACATCAAAAAGTAATCATAGTAACAGTAGGGATAAAGACAAATCAAAAGATAGAAGTAAAAGTAGTAGCAGTAGTAGAAGTAAAAGTAGTAGTCGCGACAAAGATCGAGATCGCAAAGACCGCGACAAGGATAAACATAAACATAACGGTTCCTCATCGTCATCATCATCATCATCATCCAAGCACCGATCAAGCAGTAGTAGTAGTCACAAATCCTCAAGTAGTAGTAAAGATAAGAAAGACTCGAAGGAGAAGCAAGCCGAGAAAGACAAGGATACGTTGGCGAAGATTCAACCACAAACGCTACAAAAAATTGGCCGAATACCTCGGAAAGCCGACGACAAAAAAGATGAACGTAAGGAGGTCAAGAAACCCACATATTCGGTCGAAGTGCGTAAGAACAATGAGGAAAAACCGAAAACCGTCAAAGTCTACAATTCAAAGATGCGCTCAACTGGTTTATTGGAAGAAGCAAAGCCACCACCACCGAGGTCTGCGACCAAGAAGACTACTCCTGCACCTGCAATCCCAGCTACTATTGCGGCTCCTAAACGACCATCGCCCATCCGGGACGCGATACCACCGCCAGAGAAAAAGTCACGTTTGATCGAGCCTGAAAAGGGCATCAAGCTGATTCCACCAAAGCCAAAACGTAAGTTCTCAAGTACGCAATACTCATCTTTATTTTTCTTTCAGATGTTTGGGGTGGTCTGCGAGCATCTTCTGTATGCGACGCAGAAAGCGCAGCAAATTTTCACAATTGGTGTTTGTGTGTGCGTATTTTCAATCTCTATCAATCTCGACATTATTTATTGTCATTGAGCTTATTTCTCAAAAAAACAACTTGGTATGTACACGACATGTCAGTCTACGCTGTCGTCGAGGGAGCAACCTGCTCAACGAGGGGTATATTTGAACGGCAAAATACTGTGATGTATATTTTTCATACTTTAATTCAATAATGCTAATATTTCTATTCCGATGACTGTTTCACTCCAATGCAACGCCCATTGTTGGAGCTGAAGCAATATTATTCGTGCTGGAATGATTTATCTATCTAGTCATATTAATCCGTAATCATAAGCTGTGTCTAGGTACATAAAAAGTGCATTATTGATAGATTATTTGGCAAAGTTGGTAAGTTTGCAAGATGTACTCAGACTTGTACAACAAATAAAAATGATTAAAAATACTCACGATGCGAATGTGATGATGATCATAATACAATATGGTATACAACTTATTACTACTTATGATTCGATCTGTGTACCGAGATATACGTGTTACATTCATTGGAGCTGCGATATACAAATATTTTTGCGTGGATATTGGGCCCTTGCATATATTCCTTACTATAATGATTCAGAAGTGATTGGAAATTCATATTTTACTTTGGGCATATTCATTGCTAATTTTAAGCGAGCAGCGGATACTTGATAATTCTTTGCTTACTGCTGTTATTATTAGATCTGCCGCACGTTAAATTTGCATAGCGGATCGTGAATTTGAAATGGCTCTGTGCGCTTGAGAAATTATTGTCAAAATTCTATGAAGTCGCACGACTAATTTAATGCACGCAAGTTTAGTATTGCAAGTCAAGTCTGAAGTTTAATAATATTTTTCATTTTAGATAGGTTTAATTTGTTAATTTTGTTTTTAGCATTTGTTGCTCAACTTGAGTAAATGATTTTATGCTGTGTCCAGTCTGACGGGCAATTTCTTGCGAAAGTCTTCCAGCGATTGAGTTTCATGTGCGCGCCGCGGCTCAATATTGCAATAATACCATGGGTTGAGATTTGAATTCCAACTGGCAAGTGTTTGTCAGGCGCAGATAATACTTCCGAGCTCCGTGTATATCGCCGTGCGCGTAAATAAATAAATATTCTGTAAACAAAATTGCGAGCGCCAAGCGATATGTTATGTCGCGTTCAGTTCAAGGAATTGTTTTGCGTTAGCCGGTACCTAACGAAAGTACCATTCGTATACAGTGTGGTTTAAGTTATCTTGCTTTCTCGCAGGACAAATAGCATTAAGCGAATGCTTTAACACATTATGGTTTTGATACACGTGCGCTACTACGTCGACGTGGTGTGACGTCACCCTGCATTGAATATACTTGCAGTAGTCGCGCGTTTATAGCGGACCTACAATCCAACTGCGAGCGAGCAAACAATTCAAACTTTGCGGAACTTTTACAGTCGTCTCGCGTGCGCAAACTTCTTATCATGAAATTTATAATTTCCCAATTACGACCTTATTATCGTTTAAGAATAATTGCATGCTATGCTGATAGCATTTTTTACTTTATAATGCGCCGAAGTTTTAAATAACTTATCGTTATAAGATTGCTAATCTGTAATCTTTTTGTTCAGAAATTTATTGATTAATGAAATAATCAATAATGGAGATTGATTAATGCACACACACACCATCATTTGTTATACCTTTGTTTAAATATTTGTTTACATGTTTGGAATATAATTCTAATATAATTTTTTCTGGTTTAACAGCATCTGTTTTACATGAGAGCGATATTTTTATGGATGCGCTGGCCAAATCTGCGGTGACAAAGAAAGAACCCAAGAAGCGTAAACGGCGACCAAGTACTTCGAAAGATTCTTCACCACCCTCGTCGCCTTCAACTACAAAACAGCCGACATCTCCAACGGGCTTAAAGACTATTACTCCCGTTGCCAATTTTTACCAGGATACGCTGGTAACGGAAAACGACGATGAGAACAAGGCAAAGGATGAAAATACAGAGGCTACTGAAGAAGATGAAAATAAAATGGAGGTGGCTGGTACGCCGACAGAACAAGATGAGGAAACGGTGGAAAGTTCAACAAAGACTGACGCTAATGGCCTGAAGGGCGTACTTTCCCACGGAAAGCGAAAAGGACCCAAACGTTCGATTCGGTGGCGCCCTGATAGTGAATTGGTCGAGGTACAATACTTTGAGCTCGACGAGACAGAGCGCGTGAATGTAATGAAGCCGTTTATGGATATGCAGCGTATGGAAATGAGCAGCGAACGTGAAGCGCTTCGGATGCGCAAACTGCCTAATGAAGATGTGATGGACACGCAAACCACTTGGCGTTGTCTCATCGAACTTGATTTGCCTGATGCGCCTGTTGATATTGGTTCCAAAAGTCTCGAAAAGAATATTCAATTCGCTAGAGAGAAAACCGTTTTACAAGCATTTTATATGAATAGCCGCATACCCGACTGTCCAGCCGAACCTGATCATGAATCGCATCCTATGGTTAATCCTATAGTCATTCCTCTAGAAGACCCTGATCATCCAGATCAGGATACGCCCGTTCAGCCGTGGCCGGAGCCTAAAGGCTCTCCACCGCATGTGCCTGCCACCACCCCGTCACTTTTCAATAACATTCAACCACCAGCGTTCCTGCAAGCGCCTCCAAATGCATTCCAACCAAATGGTTTACCGCAATTTCAGCCTCCGTTTGTGCCCCCCAACCTTATGAATCGTCCTCCTGCCGACTGGAATATGATACCAAATGGCATTCCCCCTAACTTACCACCACCAGAATTGATGCAACAAGGTCCTCCAATATTCGAAGGTTTCGGGCCGCAGGGACCTATGCCTGATGGTGCCTTCGTGCCGCCTTTTGCGAACGGACCAAATGGACCAATTCCGCAATTGTTTCCCCCGAATAATTTCAATAATATGCGTGGTCGCGGTGGGTTTAGACGCGGTATGCCCAATAATAATGGACCGTGGCTACGGATGGGCGCTCCGCCAAATCCGGCTTGGAATAACCAGAACCGTGGTCGAGGATTTTGCAATAGTTTCAAAAAGAATGGTTTCTGTAGAAATCGAGATAACTGTCCTTATATTCATTAAGTGCAATATACTATTGCGTCCGAGAACGTAAGGCAAACAAATACCAAGAACAATATGTTGCGATGAAATAAAACAATCGTTATTAATTTTGATAAGGATGTCGCTCATAACGTGGCTGTGCACATACCGAGTGCGCCAAATGGCAACTCAAACAAGCAGCTTTCACATGGAGCGCAACTGAAAGTACAAGGAATTTCTCATTATAATCCCGGGATAAATGGACATATAGTATATATTGCTATTCAGTGGATTATTGGATTTTCAAGCACATTGCAACGGTGGAAGCTCGCCAGATACATAAGTTTCAAATGTATCGGGCTTCCAATTGCGAAGCTTTATCTAGTCGGTCATAAACTATCGTGCGCTCGACAAGAGCATAATAACAGTTACTGCAATAAGAATGTTCATGTAGAGAAAGTGATTTGTTAATCCAAGACTTCGATTATTTCATGATTGAACCCAGGTATGCTCTGACTAAAGACGCAAACGGACATGAACGAACACTTTAAATTATTTTCATTATGTTTGCGACGAATCAAGTGGTTAGACTTAATGATCCATTTAGTAATTAATTAATATCTAGCAGATTTGAGTTAGGCGTAAAAGAGAATATATATTCTAAACATCATGTAAATAGGCACATCATATTTGAAGCAAACTTTTTGCATTTTTTGCTATACTTAATAATAATTATGAATATTTTGTATATAAAAAATAATTATACATATTTGGTTGATTTATTGAACATTGAGATGTAAATTTTTGTATATCCTTAGTAGATTTAATTAGGTTTATTTGTCTTGGTTTAATTTAGTTTTTTCTGGTGAATTTATAATGATACCAAGTTTGGCTAACGAATTTGTTTTTGTTAATTCGAAGTCATACAATTTTTACAATGAAAAACAATATTAATACGAAAATAACTTCTGTTCTGTCAACCGCCTATTTGCAAAACAATTTGACTTATATTGCATACTGAGACAGTCAGTATCAGTGATATTAAGCGTTTCATTTTAATCACATTATATTACATATGTCATATTGCGCTCAGCACACAATCGTTGAAATTTTACGGTGAAGGCTAAACAAGTGCACGTGCTTTGCGTGCACGGCTATTTTCTCTATTAAAAGAATCGATAATGATTGTGCGTTTTTCAAGGTTGTTGTTACATTGCATGAATGAGGCGTAAGTCATACAAAAAGGAGTTATATAATTTTCATTGAAACAATAGAAATATCAAATAGCATTATATTGATTTGTTCGATTTCGCGCACCGCAAAACTCATTGTGGAAATATGTTAACAGCACGTGATTCGCCGCGGCACATTGACCTTTCAACAAGTCTCAAAGTTCAAACAAAATATTTGTTGTCTGGTGCACTTGGAAAGTTTTCAATAACGATGAATTACGTTATGAAAGATATGTATTTGCAGATTCTCTCGACAACCAAGAATAATTTATTGATGAAATTAGAGTACAGCAAATATTGATTTAGTTTTCTTGCGTATTTGAATAATTCAAAGTATTTTCTGTTTTAACTTAACGTGTCGTTAATGTATTGCTACTCTTTATTTATTGTAAATGTTGCGCTTTATGCACATATTGCAATATTCAAGCGCATGGTAGTTATAATCTGATAAAACTAAATTCTATGAACAAATCAGAATCAAGTTTGACCCCGTTTACTCAAATATGACTCGAGACGAGATATAAAGATAAAATATTTGAATGTCATTACCATCAGCATTACTTGTTAAGTTAAGTCATCAATGTTATAAATATTTATAAACTAATATTGTCACGTAATTTAAATGTGCGCAACTTTGAATTTCGCGGTTCACATAACAAAGTCTAGTAGAGGTCGCTACAGTGCAATATGTCGGCAGGTTATTGTTATTGTTTTTGGTGGCATTTGCATATCGTGTATTTATTCCCAATGGGTATGAAAATAATTCAATAAGTGATAACATGAATTCTGTGCAAAGTGTCAGTGATTTTCGTGTAAACATTGACAGAATTAAGCAGGTGTCATGTCGAATCACTACCATTCCTAGTAGTGATTCTTAAACGTTCAAGAGCAAGGTAAATCTAGCCCTACTTTTAACATTTAACGCATTAGTTATGAGCTAATATTTCATGAAAGCTGCATACGCAGTGCGGTGCATTTACGTTCATAGTTCACTTGGCGTTGGATGTTTTGTTACACACGCAGTCGTATGTAGTCGCATGTGGATCGCGGGAGTTTCACCGTAGTATGTTCTGTGCGACTCACAACGCTCTACGATCGTGCCGTGAGCGTGTCACCGTAACTTAGAGCCGTGGTAAAGTGCTAGAGGTTGGTTTACATCGTGTGAAAATCTACTGGTGTCTGCTCAATTACCAGAAACAATAAGAAATAAGTGAGGCTCGCAAACATGCAGTAGCGCGTTCACGTCCATGCGTGTGTTTGAAGAGCGTAACGTGTGAGTTTGGTTAGTTAAAGAACAACACAAATCTAGTCAAATTTATGCATAAACGAGTGAGGAATGAATTGCCATCTCAATATGTACATGCAATGAATATCTAGTTTAATTCATAGTTACAACCATGAAATTTAATCATATATGTAATACGAGATTCAAAATCAGGTGACATAGATTCATTTGCATTTTGATCAGATGTAAATTTGTCATTTAGGTAATAATCATCCCTGCTGCATGCAGCACGTATTCTAATTGGTTGTTTTCTTTTCAGCATATTCTAGTCCAAAATGCAACGGTGGTTCTTTCTTGAAGACCCGTCCAACGATGCGTTACGCCATGGCGAAGGTGACGCTAAGACACGCTCTTCAATATCCTCGTTGAAATCATTCGTTCCACGCAAGTGGTTTTTCCGGGTCCGAGTTCCAGAGATGAGACCTGGCCACGTTGTCTGCGTAACGGGTGATGTGGAAGAACTCGGATCATGGGTGCCAGAGCGTGCTAAACCGCTAGAACGCGAATCTGAAGAAGGGGACGTTTGGTCGCTGTATGTCGACATTCCAGATAAGGTGAAAGTGCTTTACAGATTCTGCGTATGCGTGATGGTTGAGCAGGATATACAGGTCCTTGTACGTAATTGGGAGACTAATATCACACCACGCGTGATCCAAGCGAGTGACGCATCGCCGGCCGCTAATGATGAGCCGGTCAACTACGGGGACTTTATTAAAACGGTACGTGTTGATCGTGGCTGGTTGCATGCGGAGACCGCCATCCAGCTCAAGCTTAGCAAAAATCCTATCACCATATGGCGGCCGAAGTACGCAAACCGCGCCGTTTATATCAAGGTCACACCAGTCAGCCTTCACCAGTACAACACGAGCTTTCCGAAGACGATGTCGGAGGCGCTTGAAGAGTCACTAAGCACTGATACGCAAGATACGATTGAATTACCAAAGCATGCCTTTACTGAAGTGGCTGCGCTCAATGCCGATGCAAGCTTTACACCTCAAGAACAATTCGGCAAAGAGTACAACCCAGACGAAATGCTCGTCTTCCAAAGCTGTGTGCTATTTCCTGGTACCACAGCGTTCCTATTAGATTTCTACGTGTACAGCTCTCGTAGCTCAGATAATGAACCGCCCTATCATGCTGGTTTTAGCTATATTTTGCCCAGTGCACTACAGGGTTCTGAGGGCAACCTTGTCGTTCCTATTACGAGTACAAAACAACGTCCGTTAGGGGAAGTGCGCCTTGAGTATATTGTCATTCGTCCTATGAGCAATATTCGTTGCGATATGAGCTTGAGCTTTGCGCGGCACTGGAAACAGACACGAATTGGGCTGGATGTAGGTCATCGCGGCGCAGGAAATAGTTTTAAGGAAGATATGAAAAATTGCGCCGAGGTGCGTGAAAATACTATTGCTTCATTGAAAACTGCTATTGACCATGGAGCCGACTTTGTAGAGTTTGACGTACAGCTTAGTAAGGATTTGGTTCCAATTATCTACCATGATTTCCATGTTTGTATTTCGATGAAGCGGAAGAAGAATTTAAGCGATATGGATATGCTGGAAATCCCCATAAAGGATTTAACGTTTGAACAATTGAAATTGCTGAAGGTATGTTCTACATTTCATTCGACATTATATATACTACTTGGCATATTTTCAAATATTATTTTTGCTTAGCTCAACTATTCAAACCTTTAAATTTCGCAAGCGCATTAGCATTTGAATATTAGCGTAGCAAGCTGATATTGAAACGCAGTTTTTGTTCCTGGTATCATTAACGTCAGACTTTAATTACACCAGACAAAGCGGTAATCAAACTACCTGGTACTGATACCATGGCTAAACTCGGTTTCGTATTTACGAGATGAGCGACGCAAACAACTTTTTTAAACTATGTTTGCAGATTGGATCGTACATTAATTTGTCAGATAATACAGATTAAACTTTAAAGTTTAAACATATAGTAGTGAGAATTATTGAAACATTAGTCCGCAATATTGGTGAATGAAAATTCGTATCAAAATCAATGCAATATTTATAATCTCGTAATTGAAGTCTGTAAAGATAATTGTCCTTGTTTTACATACGTTCATTTTAACAGAAAGTGTGACTTGTTTACGCGCGGTGGAATCATAATCGATTAACAAAACAGTTAACATGCCATTTAAACATTAGCAAATGAAACATTTTCTAAAATTAAAGTCGTCATCTATTTACAATAATACATTTTAATCTAATTATAGTTCAAGATTATTGAACTTAACTTAGTCAACATTTTCGTTGACGATAGGCGCAGTTTAGGCAAACAAATATAGTTAATTTAATAATATATTTGTCGTTACACCTTTTATCCTGTCTGAGTGCCGGTTTAGTTAATTTATAACGTCATATATTCATTCTATTGTAAAAAAAGAGGACTTCAAAGTTATTTACTTTTGAAGTACCTAAATTATGAATTGACACGTACTTAGTAATTTCACGTGTTGGCAACTAATTTTGAGAACTTTTAACCAGTCACGCCACGTTTCATGCAACATTTTACGATATTGCGAATACGCAGTTATTTTTATAGTGTGTAAATATGTGATAAGACTTTATTGAATGATAATAAATTTACAGGTGTATCACTTATCGGAAGGAAAATCTAAAAATCCACGTTTTTTCGACGAAGAATTGGAAGAACATCAACCGTTTCCATCATTGCAACATGCATTTGAGGTGCTTAATCCTCATGTCGGCTTCAATATTGAAATCAAGTGGACAATGCAACTTTACGACGAGTCCTACGAACTCTACCATCCAATGGATCTTAATTTGTATCTTGACACGATTCTTGAAGTTGTTCTCAGACATGCAGGTGAACGTCGTGTGATATTCTCCTGCTTCAATCCGGATATTTGCACTATGATTCGGTTGAAGCAGAACAAATACCCGGTCATGTTCTTGACCATGGGCGAAACATCCAGATGGCCTAAGTACAAGGATCCTCGTTGTTGGGATATTAAACGTGCTGTACACTTTGCGAATATGGCTGAAATATTAGGAGTAAACGTCCACACGGAAGATATACTCAGGGAACCGTCATTTGTAAGTAGTAAAATAATAAATTGAACGATTACGAACTGAAGTTTTCTATTTCAGGTGAAAATGGCTCGTGAAGCAAATCTTATTATTTTCTGTTGGGGTGATGATAATGCGGATCCCGCAACGATTAAGTACCTAAAAGAACTCGGCATGCACGGAGTTATCTATGATAAAATTGATCAGTATTCGAGCAAGGAGGTGAAAGAGAGTATTTTTTTGGTAGAAGCGCGAGAGTCTGAGAAAGAGCTTATTCGCTTAGCTGCGGCGAATGCAGAATCTCCTTCGTCGCCTCCATCTAGAGAGATTATCAAAGAGCGCATTTTGGATGTAGAACGCGCTCGAGTTTGCATTGACGATGTATCCACTGCAACATCGTTAAAAAGTTTGGAGAGCTCTGTCAGCAGTAATCATATTAACGGGAATAAACACTAAATGATTTTAAGTATACAATTTGCGCAATTCTTAGCGCGGACTATATATATATATATATGTTCCCAGGGAATATTCTAATTTAGAACGAATTTATTTAAAGACACTGACATTTTATTAAATATTTTAATTCTGGTTTTAATAATTTGATATTATTGGAGACCGACTCTTAGGGTAGGAAGTAACCGATAGTAAAGCAACTAGCCTTTCAAACTTCAAGTCAGTTTTAGTCTAGTAATTTATGCATAGGATATGGAAATTCCTGAATATAAAGTAAATTTTAAAAATTCTTTCCGCTCATAAATGCAGCCAAATTGGAGTTATTGTATCAGCAGCAGTCATGATGGCTTTTAATACTTAAAATGCCTTCGTGGCTTGTTAAACGCTTTGTTGACTCTAATAATATTAACTTTTGCAAATACTAATTATATTAAATTCACTTGTTAGAGAAAGTCTGCACAATTCCGCGATTAATAATATAATATAAGCAAGTTGTTTTTAAGCGAGAACACAACACAACACCACTAACACATTTTGACGACCTATCGCTTCTTAAGTACGTCAGTAAAAATATTTTTACGTATCCCGATAAAGCTAATTCTGTGATGGCAATCGTTTTGATAATCGGGTAAATCTTAAAAGTCAAGGATTAAGTAATTTTGGCCTTCTCTAGATATTTACATAGACTATTTTTACCAGAGTGAATAATGTTTAATATGTGAAAGGAATACAGGGAGATTGTACAATAATTTGCCCACTAAACACAATACTTGCACATTTCATACCACATACACTGATATTTTTAAACAGCTTTACAAAACCAAAAAGCAATGTTACAAATTAGTACCAAAATAACGATTATTTCATGTACCAATTCAAATGAAACAAATAATGAGAAATAAATTATTTTGGTAAGACATTTAATTTAATGTAATAAAAATCAGCTGCCGAACATATTGTATTGAT
Organism: Aleochara curtula; assembly: GCA_963978815.1. Lineage (NCBI taxonomy): Eukaryota > Metazoa > Arthropoda > Insecta > Coleoptera > Staphylinidae > Aleochara > Aleochara curtula. Next base: position 2,973,827 of record OZ022219.1, read on the forward strand.
GCTTCCAGATCCAATTTTAAGTGGTCTAACAGAAACAAGTAAATGAATCCGAACAATTATGTTGTTTTGTTTCTAAACGTTCTTGTACCATTTCCAATTAGTAGAGATTTAAAATCCCTCATGAATAATTATGTGTGCGCTATTGCAATTGCATTTTTGTTTCTTTTTCATACGAGTTTCTTATAATTGCACCATAACCATTTACTTATCTGCTCTCTTTACCGCGGTTCGATTCTTTTAAATGCAATTAGCTTTAATGACTCTTCGTTTATTAGTCATTTGCTGGATATTCATATTGATAATACATATAAATTATTATTCAGTTTGCGCTTAGTTAGTAGGATGTTTCGATTAATTATGTTTTAATCAATTTTAGTATTTTTCAATCATTTATGTAATACGGTTTTTTCTTTAATTTATTACTGATTTATTCCTCAAAGGCTCACGGTTAGTGAGAACGGGCTTAGCGACCCCGAGGTACCTTAGCTTTGTAGAAGAATTGATTTCGAACTTTTGGAAAGGAACAAAGTTTAAAACTACTATAGTAAGCATACAATGACTAAAAGTTTTTCATTATTTAACGAAATTATGAAACAGTATATTTTTGTATATCAAATGAAAAGGGAAGACAACAATTTTCCGGCCGAATTAGCCCGGTGGGACTTGACACAAATTTTACTAACCCACATGTGTAAAATGGAAAACAAGAATGTATACAGAGCAAGTGCAATAGTAATTTTGCAATGGAGTGCGGAACAAGCGTGATTTTTAATGCTTAACATCATCGTGTGTGAGCGCGCGTAATGTGCAATCGGCTGTACTTGGTTTTTTCGCATGTTTGCTTAGCACATGTCGGGAAGCAAGGTGGTTCCCTATCAGCGGTTAAAGAGAGCCGTTGTTGCGTGCGCGCGGAAGATCTCATTATACGTTAGACGTATTGGCATTATCATATCTCGGTCAATGATTAAGTCTGCAATGCAGTGTAACGCATTGAGCAGCTAGTCCATAATGCTAGCTAGTCACGGATATCTCTCTAAATTAATACGTAGAAATTCATGGCGGCAACAAGAAGGATGAACGGAGGGGGTGCGCAAAACCAACGAAACCGTGAAAAGTTGTGCACGCAGAAAATCTGCACGGCCACCGCGGATTGAGTATAAAGCGCACTAATTGCATACGTGCATGTCCATTTCGCAAAAACCCGTAGATAGAGTAAAACCGTATACAAGATGAAGACGCGCGTTGTCCTTTATACGTTCATCAAGAGCCTGTTTTGTTTTCTCGCCTGTGGCGATTTGGTGCGCGCCGATTGGGCGCTGGATAGAGCCGAAACACAGATTGTGAAAAAAGTTATCACCGAATGTCTTGAACGTGATACGTACGTGTGCTTTGCCGAAAAACTGGCCAAAGCAGTTGACCACGGCATAGACTGGGATATTCCTTTATTAGACGGGATAACACTGAAGCGCAACGATATCAAAGTGAACAATTCAACAGCCCGAGGACTGGTAGGACTTGACCAACTTTACGCCAGCATCACGAAATTCCTGGACACGCATACATTGACCGCAAATTTCGGAGAATCGCGAACCATTAACGAATTTCGTGATATTGAATTCCGGGATGGCGGAGGAAAGCGCAAAGGTATTGGCAAAAGGGAGCGCAGATACGTTCAGTACACCCTCTTTGTATTGCTGGGTATATTCGGCCTCACCGTTCCTTTTATGCTTAAAGCGCTTGGTATTATGGCCGGAAAAGCGCTAATATCCAGTAAAATTGCGCTCATTATGTTAGGATCAATTGCACTTAAGAAGATTTTCCAAGCGGACCAACATCATCCAGTTAAAGTGCACACTCACACAATACCGATTCATGAAGATGATCATGATAGGTATGATTACGCTGGATATAATTACAAGTATTACACAAAGTCACCGCTTAATTTAGTTTAATTTTATTTTATTTTTTATTCGAGTTTTTGTTTGGTTTCATGATGCTTTTAAATTTGTTGTAAATATTTGAATTATGTTAATTTAAATTAAGTTTATGATTTATTTATCTTTAATTTAAAATAACTATTCGGTATTTATTTAATTTATTTTTTACAGTTTTAATTATTTAAAGAGCACTGTTTAGTTTTTAAAGTATCAGAAAAGAATATATTGATGAAATCATTATTATTGCCTCTTAGACTATATTACTTGGAGACTAATTTGAGCGAGAAAAGTTTGAAAACATTTGAATATTACCAGTTCTTTTAAGCTGAAATGCATTTCAGAGATGGCGTACCATAAGCTATTTTCCTATACTCGCAGTTTAAAAGTTTGTGGTAGTAAACAAGAAATACGATTATTGATAATATTAATACCATCTATTAATGATCCTTTCAAACGGTAAACAATAATTTATTACCAGGCATTGAGATTAAAATACTTTCGAGATTATAAATAAAACCCACATCATTGAAATGCGATTATCAAGACGGAATGCGTCTTATTGATAGATTATGAGATTTTGATAAGGAAGATAATGAAATGTAGGCTTTTCGTATATAACAATTACCTCAAGTATCTCCCTATTATTAATGTTTGGTAACTTTTTCATAATTCAATACTCACTACCAACATGTTGCTGTCGGACAAATTCGTATTATTGGCAATTACAGTGGTTAGTTCTTTCGTTGGGAAACTAGAAGAAAAGAGTAAGAATTATTGTAAATAACTAACGTAAATAATTGTCTATTTATAATTTAGATATTAACATACATTATGCCCGAGGTAAAGAAGGATATGGGTTTATTGAAGAAGCACTCATTGAAATAATTGACCAAATAAAAGACCAACTGAAAATTGGTCTTCCGGAAATGGGAATTCCATCTCTAGATCCTTTGGATATTAACGCATTACCTTTAGATATCAACTTCGAAAGCATTATAAAGTTGGTATAATTAATCAAAACATTTCTTGAAACTAATCAAACTTACTGCGCTCAGGAGTAAATGGCACGTAGCTGATGCAACCATCTCAGAACTAATGGGTTTTGAAGTCACTGATTTAAAAATAGACTTGTCAAAGTTAGATGTGGATTACGAATTAACTTTTAAGAATCTGAATTTGGTTACTCGTTATAATGTAACTGGAAAAATTATGAATTTATTTGAATTATTCGGAGATGGAATTATTGGGTATGTATCAGAGTTGAGAGCAATTGGTAACTTAATTAACAATGTCATTTATAGGGTTAATTTGCAATCTTTCTCATTAAAAGGAAGCATTTCGCTGGTAACCCAATGCAACATGTTGGTACTGAGTAAATTCTCGGTATTTCCAAAGTTAGGATCCGCTAATGTACGTTGAAATTTAAATGAATTTTGCTTTTGCGAAGCCGAATCATCCCACAGCAACCCTCGCTCGGACGAGTTGAGCCAATTTGACCGGCGCTTCAACATTTTAATGATATAATGTTGCATTATACGTAGGAGCGCGCCAGCTTTCCATCTCCAATATACGCGCATATTCGTATAATTGTGACGAGAATCTCAAAGCGAAGGAGCATTCCAAGAATTTAAATCGATAGCAGAGCCGCCCCCCTTCACTCAGCGCCCATTTCATTCGGGTTGTCGCGTAATAACCCTGAGCGTTTTCCGCGTACTCGACTCGCTTTCATGATTACCATAAATTTATAAATCAATATCGCTTGGATCCTTTCAAGCATATAAATTAAAATAGCAACATGTGATCAAACATCATCATCAGTTTCAAGTACTGTAGCTTTTTTAAGTTGTGCCTTTCATAGACAGGATTCAACACTATAATTATATTAATAGATCAAGTATTATTTTATTCCAATATAATAATACTAATCGTAATCTGATCTGTTTCAGTTTGTTTTTACTGGATTGATGAACAGCAATAAGTTTGGAGAATTTTTGGCGAATGAGCTAACAACATTGGTACCAAAGCTAATTAATACCAACTCGGAGAAAATTAATGCTGGAATCAGTCCAACTGTAATTAATTTGCTCAACAGGGTGCTCGCCTTCGTGCAGTTTGACGTTTCAAAAAACACCTTCTGAGTTTCCGCCGCGCTAATCCAATTAAAATGTTAGGCATGTTTTAATTGAAAATATTAAGCAGAATGTACTTAAATTTTGTTCGCTATGAACGTTGAAATAATATTAAATTGACTTGTGACAATTTGTAACACACGAAATATTTCTATTGATGTACAAACTTCTGATAAGTAGATAATTGCACTAATACTACGATTCAGATGCGCACAAAAAGACCTGTCATTTTTATTTTTTAAATATTCCTTAGTTCCAAGAAATTCTTTAACTCTGCCAGTGAATTATTTCATTGCCGGTCCTAAGCCCGGATAAAAGAGGAAGGTTCTTGCATTGCAAGGTAAAAGACAAGATTTCATAATTAATAATCGCGCATACAGTTTGTTAAAATTGTAACATAAGATTTTAGTCAGGGCATCAGTTCAAAATTCAAAATTAATATTCTACGGAAGTAATCAAAACCGTGCGCATTTATGCGCTAATAATAGCTGATCGAATATTAAAATCGCGAAATCAAGTTACAGCCACTGCTAAATCAAATTTCGGCGGAGCGAATCAGTTCGCAGAAGTGAATTAATGACTTGCAAAATATGCTCGCAGGTAAAATATTCGCACAGCACGATCAGAAATCGGTTACATAGAATATTGACCAAATCATTTACTATTGACACTTTTCCCTTCAACATCGCAACAACTGGTCCTAGGTAAGTGTCATCAGCATGAATTATAGACCAATCGAATTTATGACTTCATATCCCATACCTTCGTGTTTGCTTCTCTTCCTAACTTTATGCGTCAAAGCAGTAAGCAACACTCGCAGGTTTTACGATACCTTAGACCGGTGCAATTTGGCAAACTATTCTTTTGTTCGTAGATTTGAAATAGTCCCTCAAGAGTGAATGCTTAACCCCCGTGGCCTTGCTGATCTTCAGAAATGTTGCGAAGCCGAAGACGTAAAGAAAAGAAGTGCGGCGGCTTCTGATTCGCAGCGGGACGAAACGAGCAAACTTCCAACGAAATACAAATTTCCACGATCAACGACGAGTTGTTGCCTATTACGAAGGTATCACAGTGCGCGAGTCAGTCGCGTTGAGTCAGTCGGTCGCGAGTCGTCGTTCGGCTGGTATCGCATGTAGATAGGTGTTGGAAACTCAACGTACGCGTTTTTCAACAACAAGTGAACATAGCAATCAGTGTAAAAATAACAAACTAATCTTAAACAAAGTCTTATTATGTGTACCAAGAAATGTGACTCTCAACTCGTGCAGAACAATCAAGTGCGCTAGTTAAAAACATAACCGATAGTTGGGATTATTTGGATTTCGCGGAAAGAAGTTCTAATCAAACATGTGGCGATCTACAATTCTTATCATTTTGTGTGCGACTGCGGCGTTTGGCATTGAGGACGAATGCAAGAAACACACATTCAACACTACGGGGAATCATATGCAATTCGTCAAAGAAATTGCAAACGCAGAATATGCAATCAACGGAATGTTCAAAGGGTTACATTGCTGCGCAAAGGGCTACAGGAGTATTGAATGGTGAGTTTTTCCTTTTCTTTATCTCTCGTAATTCACACAAAGTTATTATTCATACTGTGCCGAATGATTTTCCAAGTATATTTACAACACGCAAACTACTGGTGTTTAATAATAAACTAACTCGCTTGGAATAGCAATTTCGTGGAAAACTAAGTAATAAGAGCGTAAAAGTTTGATATAAACTAAGAAAAAGTAACTTTTCACAATGCATCTAATACATTCAGAGCACATGCTTTGACCTGAATTATCGCATAAACATTTTGCGCGCGCTCGAACAAGTCGATTCCGTGAATCAAGAAATAATTATTCAACTACTTAATTAGTACATTATTAAGGCGGGCCGTGACAGGAAATTCAGTTGAAAAACTGTTTGTTGGCCCGAATTTTACATGCAATGCTTAAAGAATGTGCATGTTAAATTGCAAAGATTATTTTTGTAGTGTTTTCGACGAATTCAAATCAGCGATTCATTAGTGAACAGCGAGTTGGCTTCAATTCCGCGAAGGGAAACTGTTATAAGTTTATAATAAACGTCGGGCTCGGATAAATAATTCCACGTATGTGAAAAATAACAATGAGGACAAGTATGCGATTTATAAACAATCATTTGTTACTTTTCTTTACCGTTAGAATTTGCATGATCAATAATTCGTTCATACTTGATATTTATATAAAAATATGACCTATTTTTTTCTCAAGGCGTTTATAATTAAAAATAGGTTGTGTAAGTGATGAAATAACAGTGATCGGAAAAGCAAATGATGTGTGGTTTTTATTGAAATGAATAATTGGAAAATGATGATATTTTTATCATGGTACATATTTTGCACTTGCTCATGCAAATAAACTGATATGCGTTAATTGCATGCGGCATAACACACGAATGATATTACTATTATTATTATTAGTTCAAACAAATTTCGTGTCATGTTTATCTCTTGTTTAGTCACGCTGCGCCTGCAGGAGACAATGCGGTATCACGATATGTCCACGTCCACGTGTGTTTGGCGCCCTCATACCGGAAATGTAATTTGCGTTCGCACCAAGCGCGTATACGTGCGCAGCGCAAGTAATTAGTTTAATTGATTCGGAGAAGTTTACGCGTGTACATTTTGACCCTATCTTGTCACGAGTCAATTCGCGAATATCAAACTTCCGCAAGCGCAATGAACAGAAGGTGTGCCTTGCAAAATTTAACCCTTAACAAATTCACAGTTAGTATAGCTACATCAAGTAATGTAAAAATTGCGTTAATTTTTTGTTACAACATGAATGAATTGTTTATAACAATCAACTAGTTTTTTTACTGTTTGTTTATGAATGGCTCTCGGAACATGTTTTAATATTTTAGCATTTAATTATACGACCAGTTTCCATGAATTAGCAATATTTTTTTTAGAGTATTTAATAGTAACCGGAAGAACAAAAACTAAAACTAATAGTTAATTTAGAACAAAACACCAAACATCATAAATATTTCACTTTCATTAAAATAAGCATTAACTCGAAATGCAGCTGACGTAGTGACATAAATTTCCGGTATCTCATTCTAGCCGTGTGCGCGGGTTTTCCAGGCGTCCATATTCCAGAATTAGTTTTCGTATGAATTTCGAATACTCGCACGTGCAACTTTGACTTCCCATCCGCTCGGTGTTTCGTTACATGCGCGTTCGCGCGATTACAATATAAATGTTAAAATCTAATTCATTTTCGATGAATTTTGCACAGGCGCTCACACACGCTGTCTGCATTTTCTCTGGTTTCGCAATGGCAATAAGCACTCGCGACTTCGTGGGCGCACACAAATGAGCGCAATATGCATTCTGTCATGCGTCGACACTTGAATTACACGTTGTGCAGTGTCGATTTACACGCACGTTTATATTTAAATTTTCATTACCATTATGTGTGCGCGTCCCATTCAATACGCTTTTTGATTTAACTGCATGTTTTCGCATAGTTTCCTTGTTGTTCTGCCGCAATACGCTTGTGAATTCTGCAATGAAATTACCATTGCCTACGCAACCACTATCAACAAACTAATTACATTTACGCGAACTGATTAGCATTTATAGACTTAGTCATTACTTTTAGGAAATTTCCGAATATTCATTTAGCGTGAGGATGGCTAGTTAAAAACTAATAAAACTCGTTATCCTCGTGCAGGAGTAATTGGCACAGGCGCTTCGCAAACATGGTTACAAAAATGTCGGTCGTAAAAGCTCGGGGAAAAAATGAAGAGCTGGACTAAGCACGCTCCTTGGTCAGCACAGAAAATTGTTTCCCAAGTGACTTACCCTGCCAAAAATATATAAAAACACATCACAACTCCCATATTCGTCGACGACGAGCAATTCGACGAATGCCAGCGCAGTCCGAAATCGTTCGCGTAGTTCTTCCTTTCATCGCGCTAACAAAAAAGGCACGCGCACAGGATACGTGAGATCGCGTCCAGTTCGACCACACACACAATGCGCAATTAAAAACGCTTACCGTGAATTCGATACACCTTCTCCTTTACCCTTTTTAAGACGGAGCGCGCAATGAACTTGCGCAACAAGAGTTCATTAAAAGTTCAAGCGAGTTATCGCCTAATAACAATCAAGCGCACACACTGGATAAAGATGCGCATGAATGATAAATGTTTATTGTTCAAGTGCATAATGTATTAATATTCAATGATTTCACGCGCGAAGTCTATTGAATAACAATGCAATTCCTTGCTACTGTCTCTTGCTCATCATTTCTTGATATCAACTTGATTTAATCAAAACGGAAATGCGCTTATGATTGTCGCCAAGGTGAATTTGCATGCTAATTAGGTACATCCAAGTTTAATTATTAAAACGCACTTGTCGCCAGACAATTGCAATGTGCTCGTAAATATTCAAAAGTTGGGAATTTAATTCTACGTACATATTTGAGAAAACAAGTCAATATTCAACTTTTTTTTAGTTAAAAATTACGTTAAAATTGATATTTAAAATGGGATTAGTACAGTGAAACACGGATCAATACTCATTTCAGGTGATATCTAGGCCGAGCATATATTTCCATTGGGGCATAGTTATAACAACAAGTAGAACAAAGGATATATACGGTGCTCGTCCTGTTTATTGAAATGCAGTGCTGAAACCACATCTGTTCGCATTAAAATTGTGGTTATTGTTTAAAATATTTACATTTACTGTATCAACATGAAAAATTGCAATTTTCCGATGAGCATTAAACTACAATCCGGGAATCATATTAATTTCAGCGAAATTTGCTTTTTGCGAATCAATTGAAATAGAATGAAAGCCTGTTTGTTAAATATTGGAAAAATGCTTATAATGGAAACTCAAATGATAATAATGGGTGTTATTTGAATTTCCGTGCATGCCTGAAATTGAGGTCGCACTCGAAAATACAAATTGTTAATTAACACACAATTCCATGAAAGAAACGAACAAAATGCAATGCAATTGCATGCGTTTACGTGCGGGAAATTAAGCTAAAGATTGGTTTAATGATTCGAAATGTGTAATTATTCGAGCAATTACTCAAATTATACCATCTGATGATGGATTGAACCCCACTTTAAAGGGAGCTCTCGGCTGTCACAACAATTTTTTTCACTTGACGTTTCTTTGTTTCTGCTTACAACCCAATTACCTGTTTTCGGTACGCATGACTTCGTGGTATCCTGAATTCGTAATTGTCCTGCGGTAGCTATTTGTTCATGTCCTTTAAAACAACGGCTTTTTGTGTGTGTAATTTACTAATGAGTGCAGTAATTACTCGATAATCAAGTCGTCTGCTTATTTATTCTTGGAATTATTTGCTTTACTATTAAGAGCAATCAATAGCAAGATAAAAATCGAATCAATATTTTTGCACTGGAAGAAATTCAGTAGTATAGTTTGCTTATTACAGCGAATAAGGATGGGTGTATAATTACACGTATCTTGCAAAATTATCACTTGTTTTTTGCGTGTACCACGCGTATTGCTATTCATGTATTCATGCTAATCACGCATGAAACGTTCGAGACGATTAAATCAATTAGTCGTCGGGGCCGGTTTTCCGTCAACGACGTGGAACAACAAATTGACTTGAGCCCTAATAAAGCCTTCATTACCCATCCTCGCGCTCGCCTTTTGGACAAACGCAATTACACACGGAATGTCACAAAACCGTCGATGATGATGATACGGCTGCTGCTGTTCGCGAGACGACGACGAAACCGGCAGCACGATGAGACAAGCAACAAAAGCAGCGCACCCGAACCTTTTTGGAAAACAATTACGAGCGTTCTCCGTGTTCGTAGCCTACGGGCAGATCCGTCAGCAATCTAATAACAAACAATTACGTACAATGATATAAACGTGCACGAAGGACAATACCATCTGATTGCTTGGTGAAAATGGAAACAAGCAGCAAACAGAAAGCCTTGAAAGTAAGTAGATAATATTCGCCAAAAATAAACTAAAAGATACATTACGTTTATTATTAGGTACATTACGCTAATATTCTACGTTCAGTATTGGTATATCAATTCATGGAAATTTGATTAGATTATTTGGTTTTTATGCGCACAGCCGGTAATGAAATGTTTATAACGCGTTTTTATGACTCATTAATAATTATAACATACGAAGCGCTGGAATGGAGTAGCAATTAAATTATAAAACCATTCAATCGTCCATCGTTCGCACACTCTTCCTTCGCAGGTTGCTGGTTGGTGGTGAACATCAAATTATGTATCGGATTCATCGGAACGCGAAAGAACGCAGTCAGACATGGGTTGGTCCTCGATAAATTGACAGATAAACAGCCGAAAAAAGAAGGTGAAGAAAAGGGCAGCGAGGAAACGAATCGAAATAACATTCAAATAAAACAAGCGATTAATTTGTAGTTTGGTAACCACCAACCTATAAAAGGTAAAAAGAAAATAATTCTATTCACTAGCGCCAGACGAACCAAAAAAACTATTTTGGGTTTATAAGCCGAAACTTGAAGATTCGCACACATTTTTGTGCAGTTATTTTTAAATATGAAAGACTTCAAAAGAATTGCGAGGATGAAACCTTTCTGGGATTTTGTCTGACCCAATAAAGCATAAACATTTTTCAGCATTCAGCACGCCAAATGCAGGTTTGCGGTTTTGCGTTAAAGCCAAGCAGCAACGGGTTTCTTCGTGTTCTTCTTCTTGCCTTATTTGCAAGCTGTCGTCGTTGTGCTTGAAATATTCTCAAATTTGACTTGCAGCAAATTGGAAAAGTTTGCGGTATTCGCGCGCGTAACGAACAACCATGCATGCTCTCTGGGACTTCCAAATGTGACTCAGATTTTCACAATGCCCTCGTAAATTACACATACGGTCGCATAGAAGCATAGATGGTTGATATATTAGTTCGGAATTGTAAAAGTTTCATACGTCAATGATGGGTTTTGTAACGGATTGCTGCTTGTTCAAACCTGCTTGAACAAGTTTTATATCTGATGTTTATTTTGCATGGCATTTAAATAAAACTTAAGAGACATGTTTCGTACAACGTGCATACGTCCACGTATTTTAACGCATTTGGTTAATTAATGCGGAATTGACGTTGAAATATCATAACTCCATGGGCATACCTAGTTGCCAAACTAATTAATAATTAGGGGAAAGGACGTTTGTAGGTTTAATTAATGTCAGTTTGTCCCTACAAAGCAGCACACTAAGGGCGCGGTGACCGTTTTCGAATTAAGCTCCTGAAATTCCTGGAATTTATGCCTGGATTGCCAACTATTCCTAGCTTGATTGCGAGTTTGACAAAGAACTGAATTGGCCAACTGGTGCAGAGATTTAATTAGATTCACAGATAAACACTGGTTAAAATAATTCGCAAATTTAGAGGCTTTAAAAAGGTAAAAATTAAATTCAGTGTAAAGCGAAATGGAATTGGAAACTAAGAAAAAACTATGAATCATCATCATCATCCTAGTTTGTGATTGCATCATTCGAATGGTTAATTTAATGATTCTTAAACCAAACGAATTTCTACAGTATGTTCGCTGCTAATAAAATATTAAAGCGCTATTAAATCATTCGCCATAAACCAGGAAATGGAATTATACTGTATAAAGTATAAATTAAACCATTGGGATTTCCAGTTCAATTTCCAGTAGTCGTCTAGCAGTGTTTTTACAATCTTCAAACATTGTAATGCGAAATACAATAACAACATTTGCACTTATTTACTTTATTAGCGCAGTATCGCATAAAATATACGATACTATTTTGAGATTCTCCTGGAAGCAATTTGTAGCGTCGATTCAATAGCACAATCTGAAAACGGACAGCTCGTTCGTCTTCTTCTTTTCACATTGTGTTTACAGTAGTGAGACAAGCATAGTCAGGCATGAGTAAGCAAGCACTCGGCTTGACTCATTGTTGTTAGGAGAGTGCTGCGACTTCTTACGGAGCTCAGGAATTCGTAGATTGAATATTTAGATGTCTAAAGGTAAATCCGGCGAGTCGCCGGTGCGGCTCGCTTTATGTGAACCAGCAAAGAAACGAGCTCGCGCGTCGCGCCGCAAACTTTAATGAAACCGAAACAAACTTCTTAACCCGACCGGACTTCTTGGGTCGCCTCCTCGCTCAATGAAATGATATACGCCACGCTCTATTTTAGCTCGTAAATCACCGACTCATCCTCGAGAACCACAAAAAACGCACAACAAATTTAATTACATGTTTCATGTGCTCCTCAAAATTTTCTCTTGCCTCAAATTTTGTGTGAAATATTCACTATCGTTGTTTCCCAGTAACGACAAAAAAAATAAGCTTATCAAAAATGCAATTACAGTAATAACACACAACATTCATTAATAATAAATAAATCAAGCGCTTTCGACATTATCATTACAATTACTTGGTGAGTTTTCATGCGATAACAAATTTCATAGAAATGCACTTCCTTCGAGATCGGAGCGTATCGCGACGTGATAGCAATATGACCATTGCGATGCATTGGTAAGAGATGATTAACAAAATGCCAAGTTTCCTTTTCGATGATTTAATACCAGACAACAAAGGAAAACCTGTAGTTCTGCTGTGCACAAACAAAGCAGCGTTCGCGAGCATCATATTACCTCGCGCGAATTTCTGCGAATATTTGTGCAACGGGAATGTGCAGCTCAATAATTGCATGGCTACGAACGACGCGATTGTTATTAATATAGAAATGTTAGCTCATATTCGTGGAAGCTACAAATCTCTGCTGTTTGCGCTGCGCAAATAAATAGAGCACGAGATGCAAACAACGGAAGAGACGCACAATTAACTTTATGAATTTATCTTTGATTTTTGCTCGATCTCGCACAAAACTCTTATGCCAAAGGAAAATAATTTCATATCTTTTTCAAAATATTTAATTAATTTATTTTTACTCTCAGAATCTAGGTTATTGTGTGTTTGATCGTCTGTAACGATCAATAACGCCTCTTCATTGGACTGGCTTGTGTGTTTGCGGATTGTTATATAAAAAAACTTCTTCCTGCCTGCCTGCCACACTGTGCAAAAGTCTGGTTTCGAATTTATACGATTTCTCTCGTCACAAGAGTTTAATTGAGAATTTTTCGCGGAAAGGTATAACAAGCCGAGCGAACAAGATGTGCTCTTAATTGCAGCGGAAAATAAGGGGGAAGCAGAACCAAAATTATTCGCTTTCACGGAGAGACCAGAAGCAAGAGTCCTGCGCTAAAGTCATCGTTGCAAATTTGTCGCTTTATTCCTTTTGCAAAATAAAAAATCTCTAATTTGTTGTATTAATTTAACATTGTTTTCAACGTTTGAAAACGTTGAGAATTAATGATGTTTTTAATCAACAAGTTTGTTCTTGAAATCTTTCATGAAATACGTACTTCAGCTAATTATACCTCTAACACTGAACTGTAGAACATCATTCAAATAAGCTTAACAAAGCATGCATATGTTCTCTCTCATGATGTGTACTTCTGCATTATTTCGCGAGTAATCTACTTGCAATAATTATCTAACAATGAGCATCGTTGCTTGCAAAGTTGCGTGCGAGAGCCTTGTCGTTTCTAATTTACTTGTTCGTTTGTTACGTGCGCACAAAACTAAACAAACTAAGTAAGACATGCTGTTCAAACGCAAAATACGATTCTATATATGTCGTGTACAGCTACATACGGAGAACCAATTATTACAATGTTTAAATATGCATAAGTCAATCCAATTATTTTACAAATAGTTGCCAACTCATAAAGTAAAATCGACATGAATTTTAATTAAAGTTTTATCAGTTTTAATGCAGCAAAAGAATGAATTATTTACTTTTATACATTTTGAATTATATTGGAAACTTTCACAATTTACTTTTTAATTATTAAAGAAAGTTGCTGTAGTTTATTATATTATTTCCTCTCTGAGATAAGCAACAATTTAAAAGATGTCGAGACAAATAGAGCTCATCATAGAACCGTAACAACTCGTAGTGTAATTTTAGCAACACACCTGTTTGCTGTTTACATTTTAGAAGAACTTTTGCTTGCTTCGCGAGAAAGAGTAGTACAACATGTGTATGCACACGTCGATGCATACCACGCGAGCAAGCGAGCTTCTGAGAATCTTGCGGTAATTATCCATTTCGCTTTTTGCATTTTGTGCCAACTTTGTCTCTACTGCGATCATACATTCGAGTTCCATTTAAAATGTCGCTAATTGTATGTTGTCGTGCTATACACACGAATGCGACATGCGGTTTTATGTCCAACATTTCAACAAGAATCTTATTCGTTAGTTGCGCTTTTCCCCTTCTATACTTACGAATTTATGCACTCATTTGACGCAATATGACTTGTAAAAATGAAATGAATTATTTAGTTTATACTTGAAAAATGAGACAAATTATGAAGGTTTTTAGTTGATTAGTTTTTGACCTAGTTGCATGTTGTTTTACGAATAATTAATATTTTATTTGATAAGGATTAAAACAATAACATTAGTAAGGCTACCAAAACATATTTAGCAATAAAATCACTTAGTAAATTAAGTAGACATGAAATGTAATAAATTTTAGCTGTTGTTTTGCTTTAGAGTTTTATAAGCGCCATCAAAAAATATGAGTTTTTAGAAAATGTCATTTCGTGAATACGCGCACCATTTATAACGTACTTTTTTGCCTTTGCGTTTCATTCTTCAGACCCTAAGGCCACTCTACGGCTTACAGTAGGACACAATTGAATTTCTCGGACTTTGAAGAGACAATACGAAGCGCCGAAATTGAATGAGACTTATATTGAGTGCAAAGCCGGACCTAGTCACGAATTCTAAGAAGACATTAGATTCGCCACTTCGCAAAATATGGCCGGCAATGACGCATTTTGAGAAACACTCGGTGTAATTGTCTAAAGGTGTTTTTGGTTTGTTGAAACCTGCGAAGCGCATGGGGACCTCCCGTGTGTTTAATTCCAGATCACATTTTGAGATATGAATAAAAGCAAACCAGCAAGGAATGCGCTCTTCGTCGTTGGCGTTGTCATCATCGTACAATACCAACAACAACAACAAGCAGGCCAAATGCTAAAGCGAGTGAAACAATAGGTTTTGAATGAAAGAGCAAGTGGGAAGCGGAGACGATTTGTAGTAATTCAAGATAATTGTGCGCTTTTTCAGTTTGCGCTCGCAATGCAAGAGCGCGCTATAATTGTTGCCCATGCGTCGTCGCCGTGCTAATTAGCGCAAAACTCGCCATCTTGTCTTTTGCTTGGTCCTGTTTTTTCATTATTTGCGCAATGCTCCTTTTCGCAACGAGGCATTTTTTCTTGTTTCTTCTCCGAAAATGGCAAATCGAATGCGAGTAATTAAAATAGTCGAGTGCGACTTAATTGCGCTTCGTATGAAATACTCTTCTGCCTCCGGTTCGCGTTGTGGCAGTAGCATGGTCGTGGTGTTGTTTGATCAGAGAAAATTGCAAGCGTTTTTTTGCCGGCGCGCGCTGTATATTTTTGCATTTTATTGTACGCGCATAATGAGTTGAAAACAAGTTTTGTTGCTTCAGCGACGAAGAAGTCGTAATCGTTGAAACAAGTGTACGAACACGGTCCGACAAAAGGGTGCTGAAGAGCGACAAACAACACGAAGACAACAAACAAAACGCGCCTCCTTTTTTTATATATTCCTTTCACAGCGAGCGCTCTCGATGTCTCTCGAGAAACTTTCATAATTTGTATCACACTTTTGCTTTTCACCGCGTTTCTTTTCTGTTTCCTCAAAATGCCAAAAAAGTTTCTTCAAGTTTAACAATTAATCTCTTACATTATTTGCCATACGATGCGTTGAAATTCTGTTTGAAAGTCGAGGCGAACTTCCGCGAATCATGTTCTTAAAAAGGGTGAGCGAAGAGAAGAGGCCAAGTACGGATAGAATTGATTAAATATTGATGCGTTTCTCTTGAGCGGTGCCTTTTCGTAATATGAAGCTTTACTTTGTTTTAACGCACAAACTGTTTGCTTATTTCCAATAAAGGTGGTCTGCTTGCATATTGAAATTGAAGACACGTTCCCAGAGTCATATCTTCAATTGTTCTTCGCCGAAGAACACAAAGCTTTGACAGCAAACAATTTCGTGTTTGAAACTTAAACAAAGTTATTTGATTTTTTCTCTCTGGGATATAAAAAAAATTTTCAGGGGTTCCTCATGTACAAATACGAATTTAACAAACTGTGACTGTAGGTAAAATTGAAGTCGCTTTAATGATATAAAAATAGACTTTCCCTAACTTGTGTGAAATTTGTACGCATTGTTAGATGTTTCACATTGGGGTTTTTCGTTGTTTCATTCGACTATTGTGAAAGCTGAATGATAGCTCAATAGAACGCGTCGCATCGTTGATCATCCAACGAGATATGTCAACCTCCGAGTCGGCAAGGGAAATTCTTCGTCGTGCATCTCGTATCTACCTTGGGGAGGAATGAAAGATGCCGTATTTTACCAAGTATTTTATATGCGCCGAGATGAATATGACAAAATGAAGTGCTTTTTACTTTTCTTCTTTTCGTTCCGACTATGTGTGCATTTTTCGAAATATTTTATGCGCACTGCATTTGTAAAACGCTTGAATGCATTTCCCGGAAAGCCACCCCATTGAAGCGTGCGCGCAGGTAAATTTTTCTCGCATGCGTGAAGAGGCAGTATTTGCTCCACACCTTTGTGAATGTTTCTCAAGTATTATACACCCTCTTGATCACCAGGGATTTCTTATTTTCAGACATGTTTGTGCAGATGTTTAACACTGTGGCATCTAAATAAGTTTAATATCAACTGCAATTTCCGTTTGTAAGAAAACTCGTTCGTATTACACTCTGCTCTCCCGTCGACGGTGAATTAAATGAATTTGAACCTTGACTAATCAAAATTGTATAGGGTTTCATAAAAAGCAGAGTGCATTACAGGCGCCGCAATTCTGGATGTAATTAAGAAAGTCATCGGTTTCACGTTGGCTTTTGTTTATCCCCACATATGTGTAATGCGTAAAGCCTCGTATTGCTTCTCTTTATGCGCGCGTTTTGTAATTAGATCGGATTATTGATGAAAATCTGCTTTACTAGTCAGTACCTACTGACTCGTTTCATTTTCGTACCATCGAGTTTCATGTTTAATTTGCAGCGTGCGGATTTGGTTTTGTGCAAAAAAAAGAACAACAACAGTGGGAATTTAATCAGAAATTGCAAATGCCAATAAAACCTTAAATTTTTGCAAATAGGAAGTGAAAAAATAACGTATAGCAGGTGTTGTTTTTTTGAAAACAATAGCCATACTTGGAATTGTATAATAGTATATACTAGATTGGTATACTAATTAAACAGGATAATAATACTAACATCGTGCAACACTCGCTCACGCAACGGCACGGTACAAGTTACAAATGTGTTCGCATTATGACTGATTAAGCTATCTCCTCTGTCCTAATCAATTTTCTTGCGAAAAACGTTAGCAAATTACAACACTCGCATGTCTTGCATGCATTGGCACTTACCGTGCTCAAGCGAGCGTGCCCGTTGGATATTTATATCAGCTCTCTGTATGTGACTTACTGGAGTGTTGCCGCTGGTGTTTATCAATTTCCACGAACGCCTTCGTTTTCATTGCGTAATTTAATACCGGCGGCGGCAAACACAAATGCGAATAATTAGTTATTACGCATCGTGCGACGAATAGAAAACCTGGAATTTCAGATATGCTGCTTGCTGAACTTGTCACTAACATGATTTCACCGCAAAATACAATTACCCAACAATCGCAAATATGGGAGTTACTTCTTCAGAACTAATGTTGCCATAAATAATTCAGGCAACAGCAGGCTTAAATTTATTCAGCGAACAATGCGATATCAAGTCATATTTATTCAATTCAAAGGATGGCTCTTGAATGTTTAATATCTCTTATTAATATTTTATTTTTATCAAGTGTTAAAAGTGCCGCCGCCAATGCGCATTAATTGAGTGCTATTACAACCTCGGCGATGTGGTTGGCTGTCGGCGTGCGCGTTGTCCTGCAAATGGATAATTGAATTGTGCAACTGGGGAGTATTCAATATGCCGTCATTGGCGGTGCCGTGTATTAATTTGAGCGGGGCGACTGATACACGAAGCGCGCATTCCACGAGCGAAGACAATTCCGGGAATCGCGCGCAGGAAGCATCACGCGCTCGATAGATTCATAATGAGCGAGCGTTCGATGCGCACGATAATGGGGAGCAGTTTGCCGGAAGTGCCGGAATGCGCTTCCTGCAGGTGACTGAGCTATGGTGTAGCTTCCGGTGCGCTTGGCCGGTCATGCATAATTGATCACCTTGAATTGAATGCAAATGCAATTTCAGACATTTAATTTAATCTCACATTTTATTAAAAAAAGTTGCTGCGTTCCAAATGATATGCAAATACATCTCCGATTACATTTCGCGTATTTCTTTTTCGTGGAGGAAATTCGACAAAGTAAACGCAGAAAAGTACTACCTACTACTACTCTGCTCCTTGAAGGAGGAGATTATTACGTTTACGTTCGGATTGCAGAATTCGTAGAACTGTTTTCCTTCGTATTGACGTTGGAAATCCGCGTGTCGCGAGCGCTCCGGAAAGCAGCAGAAATTGCGTATTATTTTACAGCCACCACGGTTTTGCCAGCTAGAGCTCTCTATGGCAATAAGAAATAATAATAAAACAGTACGCGCACAAAAGGCAAATCTAACGAGAAACGAGATGTGTTTGTTGTATGTTTGCGGCGAGCATGTGTGCAGTCGGGAGAATTTCAGCGAAACGCGAAAAACAAAAGCGGCATAATTCTCAACGCACGAATGCGCGAATTAAAAGCGTGTTGATTTGTTAAAGAAGCGTGTGGCGAGCAAACGCCACACTTCATTGTCGTCCATAAACTCTTACAAATGCATGAGTCGCGTTTTGTTTGACTTGAGAGTGCAACTTTACAACTTGTTCAATGTTTCACACGACGCGCTCTTTCAAACTTGCATTTTTCATTGCGAGATAACAAGAGGTAACCTAACTGTTCTTTATTACTAATACTTTACTTTTTGTTGAACGTGGTCGTAATATTATTCGGTCGGATTCCATGGAAGCACTTTAGCAAAATTGGCACACAATTTTCACGTAATGGGGTTTTCAAGTTAACCCCTTTGATGTGCAATATTCCTGCGAAAAGGCTTTCGAACACGAACACCATCGTGAATGAATATAAAATGCAATAAAGCACGACGCGAATGAAACGCAAATGAGTTTACAACGAACTAATAAATATGTACAAGGAGGAGGAAGAAGAGGAGCGTTGTTTTGTTTGATGCATATTCATGAAACGAAGGGCTTAACGAATACATGCAATAATTCAAAATATTTTAACGCTTAGAAGTTAAATCGTTAAATTCATCATTCGAAAAGTAATTTAATCTTTGATTAGAGCATACCATGTTTAAATTATCGCTGTTTAAATTACAACGGCAACGCAGAAAATGACAAATATGTATCTACATGCGGGAAAATTGTATGTATGTAAATATAATTTCACCGTGCTATACGCGCATTGTGACAGCACGAATTTTCACAGAAATCCGTAAGCATTTCCAGAGTGCACCGAACGAACAAACAGGGCAAACGCGAAACAATTCCGCTGAGTGCTTCGCGGAACTGGATGTCGCGTCGCAACATTGTTTTTTGTGCATGTGCGCGTCAACATTAAAATACAACTCCACGACGCCGCTTAATGAGGATTTTACAAGGCTTTCCTTTTGTACGGCAGGCAGTGCTGCGCCACGAACAATCCGCAACAATTGAAATCTAAACCTCAACGGGCGCGTTTGTTCGTTTTCGGGAAATGCGTGAGTGAACTTGGTTTGTTTGATATTGTTAATTACTGGTCGCCAACCGTTCAGTACGTACGTGGAATGTCAGTCAGTCGCAGCACGTTCAACATGATTGTTATGTAGATTTTGCGCGCATTTTTGCACTTGGTGAAATGCATTCGTTGTGCATGAAATCACCATTTGCGGAATTTATACAAAACGAATGCCGCTCATAAATCTTAATATTTCATTATGCTAATGTCCACAATGTTTTTTATGCGAAATCGTAAAATTTGCTCGAAGGTAAAAGCATTATGACTTTTAGTGTTTAATTTTTCCTGTTTGCTTTTAATTTTATTAAAAAATGCAAACATTATTTGTGTTATTTATTGTAGGTGCATTAATTAAGTTTCTGTCATTTTCAATAGGCAAAAGCCTTTGTGCGGGGAACATTTAATTAATTTTTTAATGTTTTATTTGCAGGTTCAAAGATGGCCAACCATATCCATGGCATTCATCCTCTTCCGGATTGATCCTGTTCCCGGAAAGTGCCAACCAAACAATTTACGCACAACGTGTGACCCCGGAGGATGCCGGAAATTACACGTGTATCGTGCGCAACGATTCACACTGGCATGAGCATTCAATCACGCTCAAAGTCTATGGTGAGTTACATTTATGCTTTCCTTTAACAAGTTCAACACTTTATGCATATGACCATAATAATTATGGTAATTCCACTGATGCTGTATTTTGCCGTTGGCGCTATTCTTTGCAAAAAACGTGAGGCACGTGCCGCACCCTGCAAAAATGCAAACACGAAATGTTTGCCAACTCGTTAAAACGTTTACAGGTCAATCATTCCACTCAAAAATGCAAAAAATTCAATCATTCCACTCAAACCAATTTCAACTCATGCAACAAAAATAACAAATTACATGCCATATTCATTAAGTAATTTTATTCAAACAGTATTGCAAACATACTGGTCATTCATAAAATAAGCATTTAATGTAATGTATGTAATTCATATTCATTCATTGATTTGGAATACGTAGAATTGCATTATGAACGCATTGAGAAAAAGATCAGTTAGTTCCCAATGAGCCTACGCGATTTGAGCGCTTGTGTGTTGATTCTAAACCTGAACAAATTTTTCAGTGTATGCAGTTTTGTGTGGGAAACATACTGTTTGAAGGGGCTATAAACAACTGTAACTAGAGTGGAATTAATTGCGAGAGCGCACTCGCAGTTGATAGGAAAGCTAACTAACGCGAACACACGTTGGAGAGAGAAAGTTTAATTGAGTTTCGGGCTTGACAAAAGACATGAGAATACGATCTGCACTTGGCAAAAGCGTTTAAATGTAGTGTCGCCACACTTTGCGAGTAAGTATTAGAAAGGCAACTGCAGGTTGGCGAGAACGGTGAATTGATTTTTGCATTTTTACATATTGGTAAATCGTGCGTGGTTGGTTATTTATGTCGT
Organism: Aleochara curtula; assembly: GCA_963978815.1. NCBI lineage: Eukaryota > Metazoa > Arthropoda > Insecta > Coleoptera > Staphylinidae > Aleochara > Aleochara curtula. The sequence continues at coordinate 2,995,267 of OZ022219.1, forward strand.
TCGATTTGGATTTTGAATGTACATAATTAATAAGAATTATTTTATCAAATCTCCGCCCAAGCTGCTTGAATATTCAAAAAATAATAGATCAGTTCATTAGTTAATTCTCAGCATAGTGAGCGCTGAATTAAATATCAATTTTATTCGGTTATTAACAGAAAATAATCCGAGCATGTAATTTGCACAGAAAATGCAAAGCGCACATTTTCTAAACGATTTCTTCCTTCCTTCTTACGCATAAATAAATCATTCGCATGAACATGAAACTATAATAGACGTATCATTATCATAAAATGCAGACCGTCGCGCAGTGCGCCTCGTCATGAATGTCAAATTACGACTCAGATTTGTACGAATGTGTAGCAAATTACAAACTTCCGTCTTGGTTAACTGGATAGCTTGACTTTGGTTTGCTTGGACTGAGTGATGGATGAATTACACGTTTGTGTGTTTTTTCACGACACAAATGTATTTCTTCACTTCTTGCTAGCGCGTTGTTCAGGACTTATAATGATGCCTGGAATTGCTTTAAAATTTTCATATAAAAATACCAATTTTCTATACGTTTTCTACTATCGATGATTATATGCACCTCAAATTACCTATAATCAAGCATGAACAGTACGAGTGGAACGACCTCAAATCGGGCGACTCGCAATTTCATTCGCATATTCAATTACCAATTATTCCTATTGCATATTCTGTTTATAATCAGACTTATAGCACATGCACTCGTTTATAATTAGTTAATACACAGAATCGACATGCGTAAAGTGTGTTATTAAATTCGTACTCGGCTTTTCCGTTTTTCGTAATTCGTTTGATGATTATTTTTTACAAGTAATGGACGACGAGAGTTGCAGCAAATTGGAATAATTTGCAGCCAGCTTGTTAGTCAAGTAAAGTGCGATAAATAACGCACAATTATCTAGTATTGCAATTAGTTTCTAATCTCTTAATTCAAGTCTGAACATTAAACGTAATTAAAATCAGTGAAGCGCGTTTCTAAAACTAATTCAAACTTTGTTCAGAAATTTCTGAAATATGCAGTTAAACTTTGCACTTATTAACGTTTAAACTATTGTTTAACTGACATGTATTCATTACAAACTGAATTTGGAACGTCTGCTTTAATTAGAAATAATTCAATTCCAAACAACTTTTTGACGCAACGAGAAATATGCGTAAATACTTTCATGTTTTAATTGAATGTTAAATAATGGTATTGCTGTGCAATCAAACAGTTGAATTCTATTGAAATCTATGGGGTAATTGCAATTCTCCACATTACGCAGTAATCGATTAATCTGGAATTTCACATACATTGCCTGATTATACGAAATAAATGCGTTTTGACAAAACGATTCAAAATATTTACGATTACACTTTATAAACAATGAATCTAATTAACAGCTCTTTTATTGAAAAGGTAGTAAACACATTTTACCGGTTTGATTGTTAAATATGCAGGAAATTTCATTCAATTATTCTTCATCCTACGCTTTTCTCCACACTATCGAGCAAGTTGAAATAATGCATTTATTTGCAGGTGCGCACTTTTGCCATTCGAAAGTACTTCATGAATTATTTATTTATTGAGTATTGCGAATGATACAACTCAATGAATTAACATTGCTCCTGCTTTAGTTAATATCTTTATCAATGGTAATAAACTAAATGAACAACTAATCAGCACAAATAATGTTTTAAACTTACAAAACGTAATGCTGGTTTTATATAGCAAGTAGAACTAAAACAATTTTGCGAATCACATAATAATAAATAATTTACGCGACCAACTGTTGCAAGCATTACGCGCGCGCATGTTATACATGTTAATTTAGTAATTCGAAACAAAACGTTTTCACTCCATGTGCGTTTTGCAAAATGCATGTGCATTGTGTGTACTTAATTTCACTGGGAATAATAAACCTAGTGAGCAAGAGCAGGCGCAAGTGCGATTTGCATGACTGCCACTTCTGTCGCTTGCAAAAGACTGCCAGTTCTTTGTTTCCTGCAAGTGTGTGGTCACAATAAATGTGCGCAATGCAGAGAAGCAAATCGAGGAATAAAAATGCGCCCCTTGCTTGCCTGCCTGCCTGCTTATAAATATGAAACGACCCACTCGCCTTTTGTACTTTTTTCCACTTCTCAGCAACAATATATTTCATATGCAAAACGTACGAAACACCAGGGAATAATAATAATACCAAGTAATATAGCAACAACAATGCAGAAAACATATGTTAGATTATTTATCAGATTGAGGTTTTGAAAGGATATAATTAAAAAAACTCGGCAATTCATACCAGAAAAGTGTATGTCATTCTTCCACAAAACGCGCGCGCTCAAAGTTAATTATTCATTACGTGTTCTTAGTATAAATACAGCAATCACTCTTCTACCAAGAAGGCAAATTCATTACTGCAGATGCGCATATAACACATGACCGCTTTTTGATCTTGGGATGCATACATGAATGGCTGATATTGTGCGCGATGATGAGTTTGGATACTTTTAATGCAAGAAGTTGATGATGTTGATGCAAGATTTACACGCGAAATTGAAAAAGCCCAACGAGTGAACGAGACGACGCTGGTTTTGCGGTTTCACGCTACGCAGAATTTCTTTCTTGTTTCTGGACAGTGTATGTATTTTACTTCTTGTCGTGTGCAGATGCGCGATCGACAACTACCAAGCGCAAAAAAGCGTTCGCTTTTGTTTGATGACGTGATGCGCGTCAAGTCATTCAATTAATTGCACGTCCTGCTCGTTGTTGCTACTAATTCAATGCTTTTTACTCTGCTACATTATTCAACAGTTTTGCACATGTGTTTTTCCTCTGAATGAGATATTAAAAAGTAGATTTTAAATTACATATTCAATTAATCGAATTATTCTTCGTTGCTTTGAAGTTAAATTATTTTCTACCCTTAGTTGCATAAGCACGACATGTGTTTTATTATCGTTTGATGTTTTTCAACTCGGTTTTGTTACTTTCGTTCCCTTTATCACATGTTGTTTGGCTATTAGGGAAACGTGTAATGATCAGTGCCAAACACGCATCTATCATTAGAAGGTAGAGGCAAAAAACGTACATGCGTGTAATCTAAAGTGAATGTGTTATTTCCAGATAAAGCCCCCGACCAACCGCAATTGACATACGTTTCGAAAGATCAGGAAGTGAGCGTCGGCCACAGTTTGCGCCTATACTGCGAAGCATTTGTTGGTAAGTGAACAACAACAAACCACAAGCAAATTGCTTGTATTCCTATGGCTCATTTTTTACTCGTCTCTATGTATTTCATTTACGTGCGTTTCTGCAAACGACGGTGATGGATGCAGAAGCCGTCTCGACTGACGCACAAAACACTTGAAAGCTTCTCTAATTGAACAGATTATTAGCTCTGCATCAAATTCACAGAAATAGTGTTTTTGCGGTGTACGTTTATGAAACATAATTACGCCTCGTTCGGTAATATGTTTTGGTTCTGTATTTAGAAGATTATTTAGTATTAAAGTTCAATTTTGATTGGAAGCTTTATGTTATTTAGAGCAAATAAAATATAAGCTTTCAATATTTACAAGAACAAAAAAAAATGAGAGTATAAAATTCGAATATATCGCGTATTTGAATAGGCAGGCATCAAAGAGAGATACGATATCCTCAAAGGAATTGTTAGACGATTTGATTCCTGGAAGAAAGAGGAGAATGGAGTAATCGCATGTTGTTAGCACAATTTATCGAAGAGCGTTTATAGGCCGATGATAAAAACACGCAAATAAAATCAATAGTAGTGATGGCGCGCGTCGTTTTCATAAAAATAATCGCTTGATTTGACGTGATGGCTGCGAAGACAGGTTACTTACGTAGCTTCATTTGCGAACTCAAACAACTTCGGATTGCAAATGCTTTCAGCGGAATTGGTTTTGCCTTTAATGCTCCTCTTTTCTGGGTTGCGAATACCTACGTAAATAGGAGGCACGCACGTTTTGCCATTTTATTGTTCTTGTCAAATAATGATCTTTTCGTGTTGAGAGATGTTTGGCAATCCAATAACTTGTTATTGATTGAACTCGCCTTGTTCGCGAATCAAGGAAATAAATTTGACATGCAATTTTCACGAATCACTGAATTCAGCAAGGTGGGTATTAATATGCGGTCAAAAATAGATTTCTGCATTCATTCTTGGAACCATTTTTCATTGGCTTATTACAAATATGCTTTCTCTGTAATAAAGTGACTAAGATTGGAAAAATGCAGAATATCCGTTGACCAAACACAACACGTTTGGCTTGTGTCTTGCCTCAGAGTTCTTACGAAATTATTCGAACCTATTTATTCTAGCGCATATGGAACATAAACTAATATGACTAATGGTGTGTTGAGGTGTACAAAGCACATATTTCCAAGTTGAATGCGTCGTTAAAAAATTAGTCATTGTTTTGAGCTTCTTGAACTGTAGTTTCAGTTTTCCAGTGAAATATCTTTAGACATATTCAAATCATCTAAATTTCGCCGTGTAGTCAAGCGAACAATGAAGCAAATTTAAAAGGATCCGACATGCTGATAGTATGCAATACATACCAAAGAATCGGGCAATCAGGCAACGCAATTACGTTCATGAAATGAGCGCGTATTCAAATGAATCCTGTGGATCTACCATTATTGCGCGCATAACAATTCCGTTCGAATGTGACACACGCGTTGCGTATAATAAAATCTATTGATTGAGTTTGCCATAGAGAATCCCCTCTCTCAGCACATGCATTCGAATGCATGCCGCATTGACTTGAATGCATTCTTCGTCGTTCGCATATTGTGCATTATTGATTAGGTTCGCGCGAATTCCATCGCTGAATCCCTCTTCAATTTGCGTGCGTTCAACTACTCGGGGAATTTTCCATATTGTGTCTGTGTAAACCTTTGAGAAAAATTGCGTCGTCTAATAATTCTTAACATTGCACTATTCAGGATGCTTGATGGTGAAAACGTTCAATAAATATAGGAAATGACCGGACATGATTTGCACATTTTACTACTCGAGTATTCAACTCTTGTAATAAGATTTTTAATAGAAAAGAATAGAATGTTAAATGAGAGAAGATGAAAAAGTATTGGATAAAAACATGAGCGTCAAACACGTTAACAAACCATGTATAAAATGAGTGAAGCATGATGAAGTTTTTTGTTAGTTGAAGCTTCGTTTTCATCTCATCTTCTTTTAACTTTCCAGCGAGTCCATTGCCTAGATTAACTTTTTCCGAGTTATATAAAAAGTACGCACTTTAATTAGATGCATTGAAATATTTTTCTAATTATCAAAGTTAATTAAATCAACACATTGTTGTTCAGATTTAATGAATAGAAACCCTGCTCATTAGCAAGGATTAATTATATAGTTATGACCTATATTTGGATAGATATTAAATTTTTTATGTACTAGATAAAGATTTATTGAGCTCGCATTGCGGACGTAAACAATCAATACATTTTGGGGTCATCTATTCATAACGTGTGTGTCGCAGCTTCGAAGACATATAAATAAGTTTTATGTATTTTAAGTTTTCAGAAGATGTTTTATTGCTTTACGTCGAAGTGTCACGTCTTATATTTTTCAGGAGGCAGGAGTAGGAAGTGTAACTCGAAGGATGTCAAGTTAAATATCATTGAAAAATTGTGCTTGGGATTTGGAATTTTAAAGCGCAGCTGATAAAATACTAAACAAAAACTTTAAATTAGATTTGAAGTCCTTATTCTTTTTTTCGCCTTTTTCGCTCGACTAAATTTTGCGCCTGTAACTGCGTATAATTAGAGATGATGAATGAGGCAAAGTTTTTTGATTCATACGAAAAGCATTTGTGCCTGTCGCGCCAGCTGAGAGCTTCAGTGACTTTGAACAATTCTTAGTAATGTTTATGAAGCGTCTGTAAATTCAATGCCAATTCTTCATTTCGCATATGTTTAATATCAACGCAATGCAAACAGTTGCCTAGTCCAAGTCCTTTGAGATCGTTGAAAGTTATTAAAAGTTTTCCACGTTTTGAGAACTGTTGATTGCTATAACAAAAGTTTGCTGGGAGTGTTTAACTTAATTTATTTTTTGTTCCAGGAGCACTTGACCATCTTCCCGATGCGTACAATGACGCCTACTGGGCGAAAATCCTTTCAAATGGGACAATGGTGCGCGAAAATAAACGCTTTGCTTTGGAGAAGATTTCCAGGTAATTGTTCGCTTCCTACGTGTTCAGCAAATACGTCAAATGAATGCGCACAAATTGATCAATAAAATAAAAGCATAAATGGCGCATTCCCAGTACGTACAAGCGCTGACGTTTCCCACGAGAGCGCCTCTTAAACAAGAGTCATTAATGATGGCTACATTGTATTTGCCAGTCAAACTAACTTCGCGAACAGTACGCAATGATTTCGCTTGTGTTGTTCATTTGTGCAAATTGAATGAGTCCTTTGTCTTCGTATTCTCTTCGCGCAATTCAACGCCTCTTTGCGCATACGTTTAATAAGGCGCAAAGCGCTCGATTATCCAACTAACGCGCGTCTCTTCTCTGGGAAAATGCAAGTCGATATTGCCCAGTACGTGGAAAAATCATAAAACTTTGAACACCGTTCAAACACCTCGCTGCGTCGTCTTTCCACTTTCAATATTTGTTCGTCGTCTATTGCATTGTTTTCTCATTACGTGACTAAGGGAAAGCGACGTAAAAATGTTAGTTACTTCTGTATATTCGCCGAAATCAAATTAATTTGCAAAGCAATTGATAATTTTTCCACGATCATATTGAATTACGTAGTTTACTTCTATTGAAAAAGCCACAAACCACCGCATAATAAATACAATTGGTAAATTCTAAATAATGAATAATGATTACAAAGTGCGCGCAATCACAAAATTCCCATTTCGTCGAAACTAATTTTAGGATTTCCTGCTGGTTGGTTATATTTAAAATAGCTAATTAAATCAAGGCAAACAATTTCATCAGATCTGTTTACGTATCTAATTAATGCGTATTCATAACAAATTTCGGCTTTTCCATTTTGCATCCAAAATTGACAAACAAGATAATGGTACAAAATTTAACAAGATTTGTTTTGCTTGTTGGATGATTTGATCTAATGAGAATGAACCGCTATTGAACTCTATTAACTTTAAGCAGAATAAAGCCATAAAAATTGGATGCTAATTAAATTGGAATAAAAGAGCTGCAGGAATGAGAAAAAAGCCGAGTGAAGCATATGTTGTAGTGTAATGGAAATTCACTGGAAATGCGCTTGGCAAGACACCAAAATAGTGTTCAGGCAAGAAGAAAATGAATAAAAGATGACATTGATTGCTTCTAGTAGAATTATTGAAAGACAAAGGATTGCGCGGGTGCGCGTTAAACACAGACCTCCGAGGAAAATGAGAATAGGAAAGAAACATTCAACATGACTTTAGACAATATTAATAAAACTCCGTACGTAAACGTTAATTCGAAATAAATTGTCTGCGTGCGGAGAGGCAGATTCCACCTAGTCAATAATGTACGCCTCGTTTACAAACTTGTAATACGACTGTGTCGGTAATTTGCGCAATTTGCGTCTGATTGCCTTCGGCAACTTATTTATTCACGGATTGTTCGCATGAATCATACGACTATGACTAGGAAAACTACACCAAAGTATGCGGTAATACCGACTAACAGCAGGAGTTGCTCACTTACATCGCTCGCAATAATTCTCTTTATGTACTTGATGTGGTCGAAGAAGAACTTGCTCAAAGGAGAATTTTCACCACTTGTTCGCGACGTTTGTCGGCATAGTTGCTTCATTCCTTCATTGGAGCGCCCGTTTAGTCATTAATGAATTCGCCGTATTGTGTTCGCTTCTGTGTGAATGTGTTTTACTCGGACGCCACTTGCTTCTTCTCCGCGTAAACAAAACGCGCGCACTGAACCCGCCTCACACTTTATATCCACCGATAATTACCGATAATTAAACCTTTCGGCTTCCTCGTAACGCCGTCGTTAAATTAAGTGCGTTCACATTTCTTACAAAGAACCAACTGCGTTTTGTTCTTCTTTTCTATTTCACCTTTGCGAATAAAAGCGCAACTAACTATTTTACTTAATCGATCGCACCATGTTGCGATGACTTTTGTACTCACGCTTGCTTTATTTTACAGGGAGGATAATCAAACTTCTGGAGCGTATTTAACGATAGATAAAGTCACCGTTGATGATTTTGGGACGTATATTTGCACAATTAAGAAGCCTGGAAAAGACATACATGAAATTGTTCATGTGCGCAAACGAGGTTTGTAATTTGCGCGCAATTGCCTCAAAACGCAACAGTATTAATTGATTTATTTATTACAGAAACTGTAGAATTTCTAACACCGAATCCAGTACCTTGGAAACAACTTTTATTCATTTCCATTGGCATATTACTAGTTTGCTTGACTTTGTTCATCCTCAACAAACAATTCGGATTACTTCTGCGCGTCAAATTCAAGGATCGATTCGGTAGTTTGGAGCAAAATGATGGGAAATCTACGGATGTGTTGATAGCATACACATCTCCCGATTCGAATTTTGCTCTGGAGACGCTTCTTCCAACTTTGGAGCACAAGTTCAACTATGTTTGCGCATCGAGGCAGCTTCCATCAAATATCAGTCTATGTAAATATGACAAGCTCAATTTGATGTATGTACAGTCGTATTTCATGTAATGTTTATTTTAGGGGCATCTCAGCTCTTGGAAGTCTCAAAGAAATGTCGCCGCCTCATCGCAATCCTTTCGCCGGAGGCGGTGCAAGGCCAATGGGATACGGCGACATTGTATGAGGCTATGAAGCAGTTGAATAGTCTACATGCGCAATTTACTTGCATTTTAATGGCTGAACCACCAAGGAGCGAAAATGAAACTAAGAATGACCAGGGGGAGACATTTGCGTCACTCTTCCGGCAAATGGTACATGTGAAATGGACGGGCAGTGACAATGCGGAGCGCTTTTGGCTCACCTTGCGATTACACTTGCCTCCAAAGCAATTCTATTCGGACATGCAAACCATTGACATGACCCAGACCAATGTGAAAAGACTGAATCAGAATGACGTCGAGGAGACGTTGGATGGGCTTGTCTAAGACGGAGAAATCGACATCACATACATACTTTATTAAGCGTATAAATTATTAAACTATTCAGCGCTTGTAAGCAAGAAGAATTCAAGGCGTTGTTAGGAATACACACACAGTGATAGATGACGAGAGTAACAAAATAGGACTGAATGCGTGCAAATTGGATGCGAGTGCGTTTATTTGTGAATGTTTCAGATAGGATATGTTTTAGATGTGATTCTAGATTTTAAACTAACTTCAACTACGTATGAAAATAATAATGCTCTCAATCCTTCGCGCATGATGATTGCCCACAATGGATTCAAGGAATTTTCACCCACTTTCGTTTTAAGTGTATCAGCATATTTCTTTAACTTCGGGGCACCAGCTCCGTACATAGCTCGACGATGCATATGTAATTCTCATTAGGACGTATAGTGCATTTGTAAATATATTCAAATATTTATCTGCGCTATAGTATTTCGCGACACGCAGATGTAAAACGCATGTAAAATGTTAATGCAGAGCAATAGGCCACCAGAGCAGACATTAAGATATTTTATCGTATATTTTCCTTATTCCCTAGAAATATAAATGGTTAAAAAATACGAATTTACTATTCACCGTCATCTGATTTTCATTTATTCGCGTACATTTTCTAAGTTAAAGTTTAGAACAGTTTTACCTTCATTTTGTTCAGAAAGGCATTTGAAATTGTTATCTCATCGTAAGTTGACTAAATATTGATATTCTATGTCCGTAAGAAACTATTTTGTAAATATTTATTATTATTAACACTATTTTATTTTGATATCTATTTAAAAAAGAACACTTTAATCAACTTTTATAATACTTTACGAAAGGATAATGAAGCAACTAAATCAAATATATGTATTAATGTATAGACTACTTCGTATTTTCCATTTTGTTATCAGAACAAAGTTGCGATCTCCTACAGCTAAAGTGGCATTTAAACTTTTAAAAACTTTAAAGCGACTGTCACGTGGTCGTCAGTGCTCGTCTCCACTCGTCTCCCTCTGGTGGCTTTAAAGCCCATGCTCGCTCTATGTGTTCTAACCTCTATAAATTACACAATTTTCGGTCTGCAAGTAGTGTAAAATAATATCATAACAATGACTTTAATTAATTTATTAAGGTTGTCTAGAACAGTGCCATTAGTGAATAATGTAAATAGTGTAAAGGCATCGATTAAGGTATGTGTCATAAACAATTAGTACATCAAGAATTAGAAGATTGTGTTGTTTCAGAACAAGTGTAGTTGCATGTCTAGTTACTCTAAATATGCTGAACATAAAGATATAGAAAAAATACGAAACATAGGTATTTCCGCGCATATTGACAGTGGGAAGACAACACTAACAGAACGAATATTATTTTACACTGGTCGTATTGCTGAAATGCATGAGGTTAAAGGTAAAGATAATGTTGGTGCTACCATGGACTCTATGGAATTGGAACGACAAAGAGGTATAACTATTCAGTCAGCTGCTACTTATACACTTTGGAAAGAGCATAACATAAATATTATTGACACACCTGGTCATGTAGATTTTACTGTTGAAGTTGAGAGATCTTTAAGAGTACTTGATGGAGCAATTTTGGTGTTATGTGCTGTTGGTGGTGTCCAAAGTCAATCATTGACTGTAAATCGGCAAATGAAACGATACAATGTACCCTGCCTGGCATTCATTAATAAGCTTGACAGAATGGGTGCCAACCCATATAGAGTCTTATCACAAATGAGGTCCAAGTTAAATCATAATGCTGCTTTCATTCAATTGCCTATTGGTCTTGAGAGTGAAACAAAAGGCCTTGTTGATCTTATTACACAGAAAGCTGTATATTTTGAAGGATCATTTGGTGAAACATTACGTTACGATGAAATTCCTCAAAACATGCGTGCAGAATGCAATGACCGTCGGCATGAGTTAATTGAACATTTGTCAAATGCTGATGAACAGCTTGGAGAGTTGTTTCTGGAAGAAAAGGCCATGAATGATGAAGACATCAAAGCTGCTGTGCGGCGTACATGCTTAAAACGCACTTTTACACCAGTTTTAGTGGGAACAGCATTGAAAAATCGTGGCGTTCAACCGCTTCTCAATGCAGTCCTGGATTACTTACCACATCCAGGTGAAGTAGAAAATTTCGCTTTGAAAGAAAGACAAGATCAAGAACCAGTTAAAATACCATTGGATCCAACACGAAATGGAAGCAAACCATTCGTTTCTCTGGCATTTAAATTAGAAGCTGGTCGATTTGGACAATTGACTTATATGAGATGTTATCAAGGCATGTTAAAAAAGGGTGAAAATATCTTCAATGCACGTACAAGTAAGAAAATTCGAATTGCACGTTTAGTACGTTTACACTCAAATACAATGGAGGATGTGAATGAAGTGTATGCTGGCGATATTTTTGCATTATTCGGCGTCGATTGTGCTAGCGGAGACACATTCCTCGCAGATTTAGACCAAGATATTAGTTTGGAGAGTATATTTGTACCTGATCCAGTTGTATCAATGGCAATCAATCCAGTCAATTCTAAAGATCGTGATAACTTCTCAAAGGCAGTAGCAAGGTTCACAAAAGAAGATCCAACGTTTCAATTCTTTTTTGATAATGACAATAAAGAAACTATTGTTTCTGGAATGGGCGAACTTCATCTTGAAATCTATGCACAACGAATGGAGAAAGAGTATGGTTGTCCTGTAACTTTAGGCAAACCAAAAGTAGCATTCAGGGAGACATTAGTGTCTCCTTGTGAATTTGACTACCTTCATAAGAAGCAGTCTGGTGGTCAAGGACAATTTGCTAGAGTAATTGGTACTTTAGAGCCTCTTCCACCGCATCGCAATACATTGCTTGAATTTATTGATGAGACAGTAGGAACGAATGTTCCTAAGCAATACATTCCAGGCGTGAAACGTGGTTATTTAGCAATGGCCAATAAAGGTCTGCTTACTGGTAACAAACTATCAGGATTGATATTCAAATTAAAGGATGGTGCCCACCACATTGTGGATTCAAGCGAGTTGGCATTCTACTTGGCGGCTCAGGGAGCAATCAAAGATGGTAATATATTTTATCATCAAATAATATATTTTATCCACTAACAATATTTTAACATACAAATTATTCTAGTTTTTGAAAATGGCTTCTGGCAGGTACTTGAACCTATAATGGCTGTTGAAGTCACTGCGCCTGATGAGTTTCAAGGTGCTATAATCGCTCAAATTAACAAACGCCATGGCATTGTTACTGGGACAGATGGTACTGAAGGATGGTGTACAATTCATGCAGAAGTGCCTTTAAATGATATGTTTGGTTACGCCGGCGAACTGAGATCAAGCACACAAGGTAAAGGTGAATTTTCAATGGAATACAGCCGATATTCCCCTTGTTCCCAAGAAATTCAAGATAAACTTGTGGAAGACTATCAACGAAGTATGGGCCTGTTGCCTGATAAGGAGAAGGCAAAGAAAAAGGGAAAGAATTGAGGTGAGCAAAAACTATAGGTAATTAAATCAAAGAAGTCACTAGATATATTTAACTTTTATATCATATTAAATAAACCATTAAGTGTATCTACAATGATTACACTTTGTTCTCGACAGCACTCGTTAGAAATTTTGACATGATTGGATACACAGGGTCAAAATTCGTTTGCTTCTTCTGTAGAATTAATGCTTCATATCGTTGTAAAGCCCCGGTTATCAAATCCAATCTGAAAATGTATACAATAACGTATAAAGACTATATTTTAATACATAAAGAACTATATAGTAACCTGTCTGATTCTAATGGATGTTCATCCAACCAAGTCGATAATTTCTTAATTGTCCAGCCAGTATTTTGATGCGGACTTGCTAAATCACTGCTTCCGAATGAAAACAATAGAAACAGTACAGTGCTATGTGGCACAGAGCTTCCAGAGCCTTGACTATCAACTATTTCTTCCGGCGTTTGTGTAATCAATGTTGCCATTGATTTGAACATGCGATATGGACGACCTAAATCTGTTAAATACGGGCAAAGAATTTTTAAACTGTGCTCCAAATATCCATAATCAGCTTGAAGTCGCATTCGACCACCTTTTGAAATAGGTCTTAGAATGGATGTGTGTCGTACCATTAGATCAATGCATCTTAACGTGATTTCACTACATTTATTAGCAAGTATTTCCTTATGTTCAAAATGCGCCAAATAAGTTGGATAAATGCGTCCTATAAATTGCACCAATTCACGCATGTAAGGGCTGCATGGAATCTGCGTGCGTGCCGTTACTTGTAGTTTATTCCAATCATTTTCAATATGTATTGTTATGAGAATAGTTTCGATTGTGTCATTGATACTTTGAACTAGAGGTTGCAATACGGCCGCGGTTAAATTATCCAAGTTCTGGAGGCTTTCCGTAATTTGATCAATAGAATTAGAAGACAGGGTTTCTCTCATATTAGCCAGCATCCGCGTAATTTGCTGTTGTAAGTAATACATTGCATTGGCAAGTTGAACATTAAGTTGTTGACCAGTGTTAGGAGCTCCAGCTAAAACAAATATCCAAAGTTTAGTTAAAATTTCTGTTAAATGGCAAGTTAACATTTTTACCAATAACTTGAGAAGCATCCGGACCAGTAGCTAAGAATTGTTCTGTTTTGACGGCATACAATTTAATACATTTGGTAATATTCTTAGCGATTTTTTCCGTCAACTGTGTTTCAATTAGAGCAAGGCTTAATTCGTTCGAAACACTACGAATTAACGCATCAATTTGTTCATGAGAAGAAGCGCAATTCTCCAGAACAAACATATTTTGCGTAGGTTCTAATAATCGTGTCCATGAATTGGACAAATATGCGTTTTCACATTTTTCAAGTATATTTCGATTGAAAACATATTTTTCATAACGCAACTTCTTGATCATATCGCAATAGCATTTTAAGAGCTTTGGATAATCTTCTTCAAGCATTTGTTGAACTGATGGGCTAGCGTTAGTCACTTCCTCAGTAATAATATCTCCAAGCGTATTCCAGAATGTGATTGCTAGTTCATCAAAGTCTCTATTTACATTTGTTAGTGCATAATGCAAAAATTTAATCTACAGGGAACATAACATTATTAAGGAAACCCGCCATAAATAATCAAGCATCAAACCTGTTTGCATTGCTGGTAAATTTCATCATTAAATACTTTCTCCAAATCAGTCCAGATTCGGGTGCGAAAACCATGCGAAGAAGTCAAATTAGCACGACCCGGTCCTTGCTTTTTGGCAGTTGCATCAATATTTACTCGCACGTCAAAAGTAGTTTTCAAACTTTCACGGCATTCAGCCAAAGCAATATCAACTGTACTCTGAATAGCAGTGCTGATTGTGCCTAAATTTATAAAAATTTGTAAGGCCGTTGTTGTTTGTGTAAGATTCTCGTTAATAATCCCCTGCGTTAATAAACCGTTGGCGAGTTTGACAACTTTTTGTTGTTGCGCGCGAATGTTTCTTAATTCAGATGTTACAGCTTCAATATCTGTTAGGTCAGGATCACTTGCTAATTGTTCTACAAGAAATCGCTAAAGTATTTGGAAGAACATGCTATAATTAATAATTACCCAATTCTTGTAGTACTGTGGCTTTTTGAACAGGGTCATTGGTTAAATTAAGGCGCTTGCTAAGTTGCTGAATCCTTGTAACTTGGCGTAAGATATGACTAGCTAAGTGCAATCTTGAAAGCACTTTTGTATGATTTTCTAGTGTGTTATACGGGCCAGTGATTTGCATTTTTAGACGTTCAGCATTTGCAAAAAGATTCTCCACATGACTGTTCATAATATTCAATATATTTTCCAATTTTGTTGCATGATTTGCTTGTTGTAACAAGTCATTGTGCTTTTCTAATACTTGGTTTTGGAGCTCCTTATTTAATGTTTCAATACCTTCGCCTAGTTTCTTCACTTGTTCACTGATTGATAGACTTTGTTTTAAATTACTTTTCACATTCTTACATATAAAAGTTTTGTAAAATTCTAAAAGAATGTGGCTTCATAAACAACAACAAATATAATAACTTTGATAACGTACCGTCTTCCTCCAAGCGTTTAAGAACTTCATTTTCGTGCATTTTGAGGCACTTATCTGCACTACATGGATTTAAAAATGAAATGTTCTTTATTATGAGGACGTGTATAACATCTGTTTATTTTTGTTATAGGAACATGGAAAGCAATGCATAATTTTAGGCATACATCAAGATATACAAATGTCCTTTACAAGCGCCATTAGCGGCGTGTGTATGTAGTGCATTGAAGCATGAGATGTTAAAATATATTGTGAGACAACCTGTTTCAAGTTTGTCGTGGAACTATTATCTGAAATATGTCTATGGGAGGCTTGCACCAGCTTGCACCGGTGACTGTCAAATAGAAAGGTTATAAAATTATTGTGGGGAATTGGTAGTGTAACTCAGGTTTGTAGAGTGTGAAAGTGTGCTGGAAGGGAACAA
The DNA here is from genome assembly GCA_963978815.1 of Aleochara curtula. Classification (NCBI taxonomy): domain Eukaryota; kingdom Metazoa; phylum Arthropoda; class Insecta; order Coleoptera; family Staphylinidae; genus Aleochara; species Aleochara curtula. The sequence continues at coordinate 3,010,900 of OZ022219.1, forward strand.
TTAACACATATTAGTTTCATCTTAAGGTCAAGTTGGTCACGGGCAAACAGATAAAATGGCTTTCGTTCACCGTTTTACGTTAAAACCAGTCAGCTCTGCGGTGTCTAGTGTGTGGAAGTATCAGAAGGCAACGATCTCTACCAACATGGTAAGTGTTATGTCATCACTTGCATGTAGTTTAACTAGATTTTATTCTTTAATCGCGGAGATCATAACAATATATTTAGTTCCTAAATGACAAAATTACTTCGTGTAAATACACGACTCGGTGACAATCTCATTCTTATTGGAATTGTCAAGTGTCAGTACACTTCTGATAGTAACTCAAAATTAATTTTACCTTGAGATGCATTTAAAGAATCTTGGATGGAATTAAAAGTTGTAAAGATAGTGTACAGTATGATATTGCGATCATGTCTGGAGTCGACAAGGGTACTCACTATTGTGAATACTGTCATTACCTCCAAGAACTTATTAAACGAAATCTTCAGCCCTACTGTAAACGTGCAGTTGGGACTTCTTCGGATGATAATACCTACGAACCACTGAATGCTCCTCAAAAAGGGTCATTCAGTAGCGATGACGTAGTAGTTACACCGCCTCCTTCAAGTAATCTTAACCATGTACCGATATTAGGAATCATAAATAATCACCAAAATGACACTCTACATGTGGTCCTTAACGATGCTGTTCTTATTAACTCACAAAATCATCACTCTAACTCATGTGTATCCAATCATGAAGATGCACCCATAACGGAAACTATAAATGCTCTGCAAAATGATTCAGCAAATCCAGTTCTTAATGAAACTGATGATATTGAGACCAACGATAATTATCCCCCTGTTGAAATCTTACCAGTGATCATTACTAAGACGGCAGTTGCCGATAATAAGGCCCTCGATAATATGATTGTGGTAGAGCCCAATAACGATGAGTCTGATTTGAAACTAGAATATATAATGAGCCCAAGAATGGCATGTGAAAAATGTTGTATAGCATTCACGAATGGGATTATTGACGAGAGTGTAGCCAGAGTTGCTGAAGTACCGCCATGCCCTCCTGCAGACCCACCGCCAATCCCTTATAATCCGGTATCATCAAACAATATCGCAGTAGAAACATGTAGAATCGAGATACTTATAGCAAAGACTAACAGAAATAACATGCTTGTTTCTGTTTATGTTTTTCAGACGCTATTTAGAAAGGAATCAGATACTATGGGCAGTCTTGATGTCCCAGATGACAAATATTACGGAGCACAAACGGTGCGATCCACGATTAATTTTCCAATTGGCGGAGAATTTGAAAGAATGCCGGTATGTTTTGATTCAATTCTTATGCTATTTTTATTGAACATAACGACAACTACAGTAACATAAAACATACATAATTTAAATGCTAACAAGATGACATCAGTAGATATTACTAGTATCATCATTTAGGTATTTATTGCATGCAATAGTAGTTTGCATTTGGCCTTGCATAATGCAAAATAGCGAAGACAATGTCATATTAATTGAAAACATGATTTTGTTAGTTCCCAGTGATTATTGCCATGGGAACCTTGAAAAAGGCTGCTGCTTTGGTCAATGTCGAATTTGGATTAGATAAGGAAATTGCCAAAAACATTGTCAAAGCAGCTGATGAAGTCATCAGTGGAAAACTGTACAGGGATCATTTTCCTCTTGTGATCTGGCAAACAGGCTCTGGTACACAAACGAATATGAATACAAATGAAGTGATTGCAAATCGGGCCATCCAATTGATGGGTGGCGAACTCGGTTCGAAGAAACCCGTTCATCCCAATGATCACGTAAACAAATCGCAAAGTAGTAATGATACTTTCCCCACTGCAATGCATATAGCCACTGCTGTGGAAATTCACTGCACACTTCTGCCTGGCTTAACGAAACTACACAAAAGTTTGCAATGTAAGTCTGACGAGTTTTGCGATATTATTAAAATTGGCCGCACGCATTTGATGGATGCTGTGCCATTAACGCTGGGACAGGAATTCGGCGGATATGCGCAACAAATTGAGTTTGGCATTCAAAGAATCAAGGCTACATTGCCGCGCTTGTATATGCTGGCATTAGGTGGTACTGCTGTGGGCACTGGACTGAATACGCGTATTGGGTTCGCCGAAAATTGTGCTAAAAAAATTGCCGAGCTGACTGGCTTGCCATTTGTTACTGCTCCGAATAAGTTTGAAGCATTGGCTTGCCATGACGCGATTGTCGAAGTCTCTGGCGCATTGAACACGGTCGCTTGCTCCTTAATGAAAATTGCGAATGATATTCGTTTTCTGGGCTCAGGTCCACGTTGTGGCCTTGGCGAGTTAAGTCTGCCTGAAAACGAACCTGGAAGTTCGATTATGCCTGGTAAGGTAAATCCAACTCAGTGTGAAGCTATTACAATGGTTGCTGCACAAGTTATGGGTAATCATGTAGCATGTACGGTTGGCGGTGCGACTGGACATTTTGAACTCAATGTCTTTAAGCCCATGATGGTTGCTAATGTACTCCGTTCCATTCGACTGATTGGTGATTCTTGCAATGCGTTCACTGAACATTGTGTGGACGGTATTAAGGCGAATGAAGAAAGAATTCAAAAGATCTTGAATGAGAGCCTTATGCTTGTAACTGCATTAAATCCACATATCGGCTATGACAAAGCTGCACAAATTGCAAAGACTGCGCACAAAGAAGGCACAACATTGAAAGAAGCTGCATTGAAGCTAGGACACCTCACTGAGGAAGAGTTCAAAGAATGGGTGCGCCCTGCTGATATGTTGGGACCAAAGTAGATATGTTTTTAAAAGACAACTGTTTTACGATTCATCGTCCAAGATTCTTTAATTCCCCATCATCATAATCATTTTTGGGTAGCTTTATAAAAGTAAATAAATGATCCTTAATACCACCGTTTTAATGATGCGCATATAAGTAAGAACGTACTTAATTTATTCGATTGTTTGTGTTGATGTACATACAGAAATAAGAAGCGCAAAACAACTGAGTTAGAAATTCATTTGGTATTTTATTTTATACAGATTAATTATTATTACATGTTACGACATTGTAATAATTAATTATGTATACCTTAGTCGAAACTAAACACTAGTTTTAGTAGGCAGTATACATGCACGCGTCATATTATAAAATCCTGTTGGTTATTGTTAATTACGAGAATAAAACCAATTCATATTTGTATTTTATATATAATATTATATATACAACTTAATTATTAAATAATTGTGTAATACTAACTAAATTACAAAGGCGCACATCCCAAACGTAATGAAATTTCTTAAGATGCGCGGAATTTGATGAAAGTTTGCATATGAAAGTATAATTCGCACATTTTATGCATTATATCTTGTTAGTCAAAAGATTTATAAATAACAGCGCGGAGTTATGAAATGGAAATTTTTGTAAAGATATTTAAATCAACTGGCATTTCGATAGCAAAATATCAACACTGATAATGAACCGTTTCCATTTAACAATCAATAACGTAAATTATAGAAACACTTGAAAATGACATACCGGTTGGTTGAAAATGACCATAAATTAAATATCTCGTGCTGCAGAAGTCTGTATTGCAAACGACGTAAATCACAACAAATTATCTAATGCGTGTATGACACCGTTCGTTGCTGGAATGTTTTGCGTGATGATTGAACTGTTGTTGACTTTTACACGACCTGAAACAAATTATGTCCAGTTAACAAATCCATTTACCAGTCATTGAATCACAAGAAGATATTTAGAAATTTAACAATTAGATAAAAAGTAGAAGAAAGTGATTGTAGCATATGAAATGTAATGAAATAACAAATTGTTTAGTGCGGAATGTAAGCGCAACGATGAGCAATCACAGTTGCTCATCATCAGTTGCCTGGAGCAATACTCGTCATATGTGAATTTCACTTTCCACATGGTGAATATGAAGAAGTTGCATGCAGAATTGCGGTCTTGGATTTAATAATGTTTTTTCTCCCAGCCGTTAGCAGTAGTTTAGCGTTCAAAGAATTCGTGTTTATTTGCCTTTTATTTACTTATTTATTGCGCCATATGTTCGCACAGAGAATTTTGCATGAGCAAACAAATAAAAATGTTTCTTGTATTTAAACTGTGCGGCCTGTAAAAGTTCTCACTGAATTAAATGCGCTTGTGAACGTTAATAATTAGCGGTTGGAAGGCAGCGGCTTCTTCAATGAAATGCGCGCACACGGCGGTTTTCTTGTTAGAGTATTGACACGCTGCGCAATTGTGTCGATATGAATGCCTTTCACTTTGATTGTTCTCATCTAACGATGATGCGCTCTCATCAAACTTGATTACCATATAATATTAATTTCCTAAGTCAGATGGAAAGACTTTGCGATGCAGCCATTGTTTATACATATTAACAAAATTCTGAGTTTAACAGGCATGTTGCGCGCGTATTAAATTAAAATGATTACAATTATTAATTATAAATGACACAAGCGTGGTGAATCAAATTAGGATACCTTGAAATGAGTAAGCTTTTTTAAACAGTTTAACTTACCAGAACTTTTGCTTATTGTAATTTGTCGATTAGGCTCCAGACTATCACGAATTTGATAATAACGCATACCATTCGTATATAACGTGCCCGGAATCAAGTGCCTCATGACCAATTCGCGGGCAAGCACTCGATCACTGACCGTCCGCGTCAATTCTTCGCTTGTTAGACCGGCAAATGCTTTATCAGTTGGCGCAAATAATGTGAAAGTTTTCGTGCCTGAAAAAATACATTACATAAAGCATACAGACGCCTATTATCATTGATATAGATAGCATAAAATCAATTTATCGCATTGAGCGCGCAATACCTTGAAGAGACTCGGCTAAGCCGGAGGCGAACAACGCACGCAAGAAGCTGGTAAACCGCCTCTCACGATCTGACTGCAAAGTCTGTACGATATCGCCCACAGGGAGCGGGAACATGACGCGATCAACAGAATGAGCAATTCCTTGAGGGATTTCGATATCTTTCTTATCATCCATGACCTTAGCCCCGTTGATAGTCGTGATCTGCAATTAAAATGAATCATTGTTAAAATGCAGAACGAACCGTAATGAGCGCGCAATATTCGCTTGCATGCAATTATGGATATTCATTATGCAAGCGCGAAAGAGCAATGACGAATTGCGTTACGCTAACCGACATGTGCAGCAGCTTTCGTGCTTGAGTTAGACTTGAGCAAGCAGCTAATTAATGGCAATTTCGATTGCATTTTATCTTAGGCTGAGCGCAGAATATACTTGAAGACTTTGTAGATCAGCGTTTTGCATGCAAATAAGGCACACAATGAACGGCTAGTTACCTTAATATCGTTCCATTCTAGGTCGTGCATGTTGTACTGATTCACGCGCAATTGAGTTCCCGCCAAAGACACGCCAGTCATTTCGTCCTGTAGCGTTTGAATTTTGAATGAGCCGGGAATGACGTGGTGCAGTAATAGCTGAAAATGTTGCATTAGTTAAGAGTTTACAAATCGTTAATTATAGCGCATTCTGTATGTACATTGACAAGCAATCAGTTAGAAACCGCAACTTACACCACTTAATAAGCGCGGATTCTCTTTGAACTTTTCTTCTGCTTTTTCAGGTCCTCCAAGTTGGACTAACAATGTGCGGAACGCTTTGTCCGTTGGTGCGAATACCGTGTATGGCCCGGTTTCGTTAAGAATGGTATCGAGTCCAGATTGCCGAAGGAATCGTGCCATTGCAAATAATCCGTTGCGGCGGAGAACATCAGGAAGTTCAAGGGATTGCTGTTCTTCGGGGTATTCCAGATGGTGCGATGGCGGAGGAGTGGAGAGCGACTGGTAAATGGTCACGGAATTGGGCGGCTGCGTTACAAAACTGGGGTGAGTAGGCTTTGGATTATTATTATTGTATAAGGAATTATAGTTCAGTCCTGGTGTACTTGAACTGGCTTGGCGTAAATTGTCGGAACTTGAACTTAAGCGCAGTGGCTCAAAATCGTGTACTTTCTTAGCTGATGGACTGCTATCAATTGATCGCGGTGTTGTACTGTGCACTGCATTTGTGCTGGCGTAATAAGTAGTTGATATTGGAGTTGTGCTAGCTACAAAATGCGTTCCAATATTCGTTTTTAGAATTGGGGTATTTGTCAAGCCCTCTGAACTTGGCGGCGGAATTGAATTAGGTCGAACAGTGATTTCCTTGATAGCTTCGTGCACTGTGGTGTGAACTGCAGGTTCTGGTGTTATCCCCTGATTATTGCCTTGAATTTTCGTATTTGGAGGCAGTTTAATTTCACCATCTTTAATTTTCTTCAAAATCGAATCAACATCGACTTCGCTCTTTTCTTTGCCGTTGCCTTTGACTCCCTGAACTTTAAAACTGCCGTCATTTTGCTCTTCAAGCAGTACAAAAGTAACTTTTTTCTGATTAGGCAAGTTTTGTGGTAAGCCGCCTACTTGTTCTAAGCCTCCACTACCATGTTTAAGTAGCTCAAAGTCTGCTCCTGGCGGTATGACGCCTTTTGTAAGTTCTTCAAGAATTGCTTTTGGTGGTTTTGCTGTAGTCGATGGTATTAAGAATTTAGCAAAATCTGGATTACTTAAATCCAATGGCTTGGCTCCTGGAATTGATTTGGGATCAGATGTTCGTATAATTTGAACGCGTTGGCCGTTAGGGAGAGCAATTTCCCTAGATGTTATATTCCTAGATAATTCATCATCAGCATTTTCACCGATTGCTAGTCGAAGCTGAGCGAGCAAATCGTCCTTTTTGATTTCTTGATTTTTGTACTGATTTTTCAATGCGCTTAAATCTTCAATGCTCTGAATTTTTCTCGTTGGTACTGCAGTCGGAAGAAATTGGATTTTTTGCTGCGTGCTTGCGGTATCTTTTTCTTGCGTGTTTGTTTTGATTTCGCTAAATAGTTTCGCATGATTTGAAGTGAGATATAATTCATCATCAAGTGATTTGATGGATTTTGCAAGTTTCCTTATTCTCTGAGTTGTTGTAAGTGGTTTTGGTGTGGTTGTTGTAGTAGTTGTTGTGGTTGTTGTTGGATGCTCTTCGTAGTATTTCCTAACAGCAAGTTTGAATAAATCAGTTTCTTCCGGATAAATGTACCTTGGATTTGTTTGCGTATATCTGATGGTGTCATAGTCATCACGATTCTTATAAAGGCTTTGATACAACTTCTTCTTATGGTCTTTTTGCGCTTCAATGAAATCATCATGATCCGCTTGCGCCTTCTTTAACGCCTTTTCATATTGCTTCTCCACGAACTGATTATGTTTATCAATAATTGCTTGCTTTTCTTTAAGTTCTTTCAAGCGCTGACGCTGCTTCTCTGGATCTAATTGTCCTTGTTGGTTTTGTCCTTGCGAGGGTAGACCGCCATTAAATATGGTGTCGCCGATGCTGGGCGTTGGTTGCGCTTTCTGTAAATGATTCAAATTCTGCTGGTAATTTGGCGTAAAACTAGTTTGGGTATGGTGCTGAATGTGCGCTGTGTTCCGGTTTGGATTAATTTGGGTTGGCTGTTGTTGTTGATGTTGTTGCTGTTGTTGCTGGAATGGTATTGGTGTGGGTGGTTGCGTTGACTGGATAAATTGCTGCTGTTGTGCTTGAAATTGCGGTGCGAATTGGGGTGGAATATTTCCTACTAGCTGTTGCGGTTGCTGCAGCGGCGGAAACTGCTGGAATTGTTGCAATGGTTGTTGCTGTTGTTGATGCGATTGCAGATTAAACCGATGTTGGATGTCGCTGAGAATGTGGCCTTGCTGTTGAGCGGAAAGCGGTCGCTGCCGCAGGTCGTTGAAAGGCGGCTGAAACAGAATCTGTTGGAATGGTGCATTTGTTAAGTAGTTCTTGTGCAACGAAAGCTGTGCTTAAAAAGAGGTTTATCATAGATCATGCAGCTACATATGTGCGATTTGCAATGTCGAAATTAGGTTGAGATTGCTACCATTTTCGCAGAAAATCTTATTAGGCGTTTGTTGGGGTTTTACTACATAAAATGAAATTGCATTTTGTTGTAAGACCTAATTGATGGTAATATAAATTTATTTCTTAACGCAATCTTCGGTTTGAAACTTAAATTTATAAATAAAAAACCGTTTAAAGAATGGTTTGCGCGTGACATTAAAATCACAGACACCCGAAGATGCGGGTCCTGTGGCGCAACGGATAACGCGTCTGACTACGGATCAGAAGATTCCAGGTTCGAATCCTGGCAGGATCGTTGCTTTTTACATCTTTTTTAATTTGAAAATGATTCTATTTTGCACTATCTTGAGAGTTTGGATAGACCTATAGACTGGTTGTTTCTAGAAAATGTGTTAGCTGATGATCTGTGTCAAATAAGACTTCTTGCGATAATTACTAAACTTGCATTGATGTAAAAGTTGGTTGCTAATATTTAATTCTAAAGTAACAAAAGAAAGAAACGAAAATAATTATTTAAAAACAGGTTGTAATCACGTTCACTCATTCGAGAGTTAAATTACGTAAACATCTTCCTGACACATGCTAACAAATGATAATAGCTTGAGAGTATAGAAAATTTGCACATAATGAGGAAATTTGTAGCACATCCATAAAACAAAAAGTATTAACTGTTTTTATGTCAGACATCCACACACGCGTAATATCGTAAATGTTCTTGGCAAGTTATCACGTTATAAATATTTATTAAACGGCCAAATATGGAGTGTCAATTAATATTGATTTAGTATTTTACAATTCTACGATCGCTTCAAAATTCCAATCTATCGTTACGCAAAAGCGTGCAACACTCAATTGCACGAGCGATTATGGCGCACAAATCGCATTCAATTCTGAAATTCACTGAATCCGTGTAGGCAATAATTAATCATTTCGTCAGCGGCAAGTAGCTATGGATTTTAGGATGTAACCAGCGAATGTGTCCCACAAATAAAAATGAAACGATTACAAGCGATGTCTTAAGCGCTTCATACTCGTCATCATTTTCAAGTTATGTAAACGGTAAAGTAATGAAATAAAAGTGAAAGATTACTGCGATAATTGCGAATGCTCTAGCTGAACGAACTAAATCTGGACAAAGCAAGCATCCATTAAATAGTTTGAAACATCATTGCGAGTTTAAGATTCGTAATCACATTATATTTAAAAAAACTAAAATCAACGAAACAAATTGATTCATGGTGTATAATAACACACAATGCACACTGGTCCAAAACAGCATATTTTTGGAAAATGCCTTATAACTCAAAATTGTCCGAACCGATTTTCAAAATTCAAATTTTGTCATGATAGTAAAAACACGGCAAATTGGAATTTGATAAAAAATTAATAACTTTCAATAAATCCATAAAATATTAACAAAAATTGATGAGAAACTGATGAGAATGCTTTAATTAAATAAACTTTAAAACGACTTGCTGCGTATTATCAAAGGTTTTGCCGCAATCTAACTCGTTAACTTCTCATATTTCAATACGTCTCTCTCGCACATTTTAACGTTTGCATCATGAGACACTGTTAAATTATATCGGCACGACTATAAAATCGGCAAAATTTCGTCCAAAAAACTACAAATTTCATCTTCAAAGTGTCATAACTTTCTTATGGGCGGGTTTGGGCGCGACTGGACATAGCAGAGGTGATTCTTCATTTAATTATCTATCTGCCAGTGGTAATACCGCTTTGACACAGCTTGACACACACTAGTAGAACTCGATTTGAAAATTTTCCGTTCAACAAAAATCTGAAATTTTTCAAAAATTAATTTCTAATTGAAAATATAATATCTAAAAGACGGTATTGAAACCATTCGAAAGACTATTAGTTGTAGTTTATGCACATGCAAAGAAAGTTGATGTGGGATAACTATGAGCTTGGAAAATGAAATTTGAATATGAAGTTTACATGTGAATCAAATCTCGAGCCCGAAATTGTTTGACTTTGTCGCTAAATTGTTACTAAACTATTTATCCGATTTGGATCATATTTTCACAATCGTAAAATTCAGTTATTCCTTAATTTAGTGGTAAAAAAAAAATTTCAAAAATGTCATTATTTCATTTCACGACAATTTCCCCTTCGGGACCAGTGTGCAATGTGTAAATACACATAATCGTAAAGAGTGAAAGGAAAAAGCGAGAAATTGAAAAGAATAACCAAACTTCCGAAAAGTTTTTCACTCTTATTGTATGATAATTACTGTCAGAATAACGGAATTGTATTCGCGTTTTAATTGTGTTAAAGGTTCTCAGTATGAATAATTTTGATGCTGTCATGTAACTGATACAATTATATTCACAAAATCCGTACAGCAAGTCGGAATTACCGGTCGAAACTTTTTCACACAATTTCATTGCCGTTCATCTTACTTTCGTGACGGTGTTGTAATAAAAATTGATGAGATTCTCAGCGTTTCGAATGCGTGCGTAAGAAATATAGGAATAAGAAATGCAGGAAGCAGTATAGTCAGATGTGATGTAAAACACAACGTACATAGAAGTCGCATAGAAATACTTTTGTAAACATTGTTGAATGAGAGTGGAGTTCTTGCAACTGAAATTGAATGTCTGAGAAACGTCTCCGACGTAGTCGTGAGTGAACTTCCTTCTCTTAACCTTTTTGCATGACAATTTCATTATTTCATTAATGCAACTATAGTTTTTCTCTGCATTAAGTAATGCGAATTCGAGGCGATTCCCTCGCCTTTCTGCTTTTTCAATTTAAATCACATAATGTGTACTTTTCATGACATTTAGGTTTTTGTTCTAATTGAAAATTTGTAGTCAACGAGGTATTTCACAATTTATTGTATGTCACAAGTTTAAAATAAGAAATGGTATTTTATACGAGAGGAAGTAGAAATCTTGGATGATGAAGTAGCATGCATGTTTTTCGATATAATTTAATAATTCTTTTAATAGTTCCGCATCTTTACACTTCTCTACTTTCTTTGATTGCCTCAATCATTGGGACGAGAATGTGTGTTCATTACTCTTGCTTGGGTGTTGCAATCTGCCGAATTGCTGTAGGCTCTTTGCTGATTTCTGCTCGTTCTGCTTCTCTTCGAGCCCCATGCAGAATCATCCTGCCCAGCATGCATTCGAGTCGCCCAGTAAGCATCGATTACTTAAGTGGCTTCCTACAAACCTCTGCGATCCTTTTACTTTTTGACCTTTTACATTTTCGCTCTCATTGAGCCGTGCGAGGAGAGAAAGAAAACAACCACATGCATTTATTTGTTGTTTGTTCTTCAAAGTTCTGGCAAGCCGTGTAATTCGTACGGCCACTCACTCTATTGTAAAACTGTGTTTATGGCAAATTTTAATTGCTAAAAAGTTTAATAGTTAATACGCATTCTTCGATCATATATCAAAGTCGTAATTTACGGAGATAAAGTTTTGCTTGTGATATTTAATTTCTTGCAATGACTTCCTAAATGCATACTCGTAGAATTTAATTTTTCTGCAGTTCTCGATCAACATAAGAAACTTGAACAAGCCGGTAGCAAATGTTATGTAACGCAGTTTAATAAATACTGCTGTTATTCGCGTGGTCTTCGAATAGCGAGATTATCTCCTCCTTTTTATAATCGTCTCCGTGACTATCTCTCAACGTGTTTCGCTCAGTTGTGTACTCATATCTTTCACCATTTTTACATTATTTTACAATTTGATATTGCAACCAACAGGAAGCTTTTTTCTTCGTCTCTTGATCGCATGTACTTTTTCTCATTGTTTTGTCTGCTTGTTGGTAAATACGCCCGCAATGCGTTCATAAGAAATGATTAATTTCACAAATGATAAATGATGGGTGAATGTCTTTCACTGCAGTTGCACTCACAGCGCACAGCACGCAACTTTTATTCGATTTTGATCTTTTATTTGTTTGTTTAGAGCTTAAAGTGAAATTTTTTGCGACCATCACGTTTCTTGAGTCATATTACCTACAGTTATGCATAAAATTTTTATTGTAGTTCATTTTCTTGTTATAAATTCGTGAGTATAACAGCGAGGCAATTATGGAAGGACACGATTGTGAGCATACAATTTCATGAAACAATTAGAACCACAAAGATGTTTAACGGTTAGCAATTTGTCTTAGTTTTATTGCAAATTTAAAGAGCGTAAAATTGCATATGGAAATTCTATTTGGTTGCGTTATTTGCTTAGGTATTTCAAGAGAAGTCAAAAAATCAAGAAGGATTTATTTAAATGAGAAATTTAAATAATGAATAAAAACATACAGGTGAAAGTATTTTTCGTATTAAATTTAAATTTTGCATATTCAGCCATTATAATGGATGACTTCACGTTTTGAAGATTATTCGTAAATTTTATATTTAACGAGTGAAAAGATGTGCTTTATGGGCTTTGAAAGTTGCTTGGGATATTGAGGATTGGCAATGACACCTTCAGAAAGGTCATGGTAATTCTTATAAAGAAATTTATAAAAAAAAAGGTCAAAGAAAGCTATTAATAGCTTGAAGATGTGTATTATTAAGTGATGTTAATCGAATTTACGAAGCTATTAATTATTACTACTTTAACGCATCTCAGTTGTCCTTTGAATATGGAAAACTTTCATTTTCAATCTATAATTGTGCATTATTAAAACCGCTTGAAAATGTCATTCAGCGACATTGCAAATTGTCGTTAATAATACGATGACCGCAAGAAATATGGCAAGTTAATGAAATGAAAACATCGTATGTACCACAATCAGCAAACGTAAAATTATACTCAGCGAATGAAAGTATTTTTTGTGTGATTGAAAGTATTTTGCGCGTTCCGCTTGGCGAGACTTTCATCAACGATGTCGTTCGTGCGCACTGAAGATGTTCGTGTTTGATAAATGTATGTAATCAATAAAAGTATAACATTGCTGCAGTTCAATCTGCTAGCGCGAAACAAAGAAAATAATGGCATTGCACAGTTGGATGCATTGATACATAATCGACAATTTGTTCGCAGTTTGAGCAATACGTTTTCAATTATTTTAATTATGCTCTAACCGTCGTATTATCGCTTAATCGAAATGTCGAGAGGCAAGCGAATTAATTACCTACTGATTTTCGAAAAGTAGGTTGCTTCGATTAATTTCACTACAAATATCGCAAAAATGCGTGGAAATGTAACATAATTATTTAAAACTCGTTCAACTTGTCGAGAGTAAAATTCCTTCCGAAATGAGCAAATATTAACTTCGAAAGCTTCACAAGACGTGGACGATGAGCAGGAGTGAAATAATGCTTGGTGTGAGAATGGTGAGAATTGAAGAAAGTAAGAGTTCCTCATGAGCGAAAAGTTAAAGGTCGTGCAATATTTCAATCAGTAGCTTTAGCACCAGCCACAAGAAGTAGAAATTGCAACAACACACTTTAATTATTCAATATTTTTGCTCCGGGAAGTTGTTAATAATTCATAATTTTGTTCCACTCGACATATTCATAATTGTAGGAAATGTCATGAAGAAGTAAACTACTTTATATTTGCATGCATTTACTGTCATATATTAATGGGTGACTAGCTTAAGTCTCTAGGTGAATCTCAAGTTTGAAGTTGATTATGCGAACAATAACTTTCATCTCTTCATGCTCGTTTGTAAATTTAAATTCTTTAAACTTGACCTTAGAATAATGGAAGGTATTTTAGTGAGGTATTTTTATGTTCTCATAATGTTATCGAGCTATCATTAGCTATTATCATGTCATATCAATCAATTTATAATAGCTCTCGTTTCTTTGGCTCTAGGCGGACATTAGGCCACATGTTAGCTTATTAATTGTGAATTGTTGATGCGCAGGATAGTAATTTAAGAAAATGTATGCAAGTTGCGAAGGAAGAGATGAGTGCAGACAAAAGTTCAGCGGAGAGAAAAAACGCACAACGAAGAAGAAAACTTTCACTCGGAAATTTTAACGCGAGACACATCTTCGTGCTTCCAGTATGCTTCGTTTCGATTTCATTCATTGAGTAAAGACTGAAGAGATTGAGAGAACAATTTGAATAAATCTCTCGTCGAAAGGACGCAGAAAGGACGCGTAAAGGTCATGATGCGCTTTCAAAATTAATTACGAACTAAACGATCGTATATTCAACAATGCTTGGTGAATCCTCATTTTATGTCTGACTTCATACAAGAACTGCACTTGCAGATTATTAACACCGTTTTGGAATTATTATTAATTAACAGAGCGTTGAGCGATTAACAAAGCAGATCACAAGAACAACACTTGTTTCTTTAATTGTATTGTAACATACGTGTTTCTAGTTTAATTCTTTTAAATGAGACATTTACCTACTTTTTATTTTTATTTGTTAAAGGTTCCTGAATTGTTTTGGATTGTCCATCTTTCACATACCACAATTTTGAGGGTGAGTACCATTTTATTACTATTTTCTCCGCGATTTATACAGACTAAGCGAAACAATGCAAAATTAACGGCCAAATGAAAAAGTATCTCTTGAATGAATGAATAAATCACATTCACAAAACGAAATCCAGATTAGAGAAAGAACTGAAAGAAGTAAAAGTGTTTAAGAACAATATAATTGCGGTGATATGTGCACGCATTAATAATGAAGACACAAGCACCATGGTTGGTTTCTTTTGTAATTAGAAACTGTAATATCACTTTAAAACTTTAGTAGAGAATCCTTTAAAAGTTTTATGTGTGCATTATAAAATATGAAACGGTTAATATTCTTTCTCACGCTAAAAATTTAGATTAAAAGTTTCTCCGAAACTAGTTGATGATCAATTCAAATGAGGATGTCGGACATCCTAATAAATTTATCAAAAGTCAGGTTCAGGTTCAACTTTCCCCAAGTTGAATGAAATAAGCAACTTTTCTGACTTAAGTCGCGTGAGGGTGCAGGCAACTGCTGTTGCTCCGTGCAAGAAAACGAGTATGACGGGTGCGTAAGGCAAGCATGCACATCTCTCATGAAGCACCATGTGAGTCGAACATGCGTAGAAATTCAACTGCGTCGTCTTGCTTACCGATTGCTGTCCAATAAACTGCGCAACCGCAGCCTCAACGCATACTATCAGGATCGCATAAGCGACCAGAGCGGTCTTCATCGTCATGTGCTGTTGGCTCGTCCTTTGCGCTCTTCCTTATTGTGACTCAGCGTACACGACGCGACTCAGTCAATCAGCGCTCGCGCGCGCACTCCGCTTGGTAAACTCGGATATTATCGAACAATTACTCAGTCACACTCTCTGCTACTGCGAAGTTTCTCGGACGTGACTTATCACTTATCAACTTTTTACCGGATCTAGTAAGGCGCCTTAAAATACGCTCGATGTTCGTATTTGAAGTCAAGCACGCGACTCGCACCAACCGACTGAAGTCTCTTCGCCGCCTCTGATGGCTTTTACTTCTTCCACCAAGCCAAGAGCGGGCGAGAAAACCAAGTGGAGAGATGTTACAAACAATTTCAATGTGAAATGAACAAAGATGGTGGTGTTTTTACGCGTTGCTTGGTGGGAAAGCGTGCAGAAAGAAGATTTATGTTTGCGTATTGAGAAACTATTTTTTTTGCCCGTCGTCGTGTTTTTTTCGCTTTACATAAAACGCATTTTGCAATCTCGATCGAATTTGCATCGTGTCGGTGAATATCTATTTCATACTTATTAAGGATAATGCGGAGCTAATTGCTAAAAGAATTTACATTTACCGAAATCGTCATACATTTTAAAATATAATTAATTGGGAACATAGCTTATTTTTCACAATTAAATAGGAAAACATTAAGTGAGAGTTTGTTTAATAAGTTGGTCAATATGTCACAAGAAGCAACTTCTTGTTGCGCACCACAAATAGACTTCTTTTGCGAAGATGCCATCATCAGCACCAAAAGTGCGTTCATATCACTTAAAGTAGAATTTCCTTTTAGAACATACTGCTGTAGCGAAACAGAATAGCAAACGCTGAAAATGTCAATAGAACAGACAATAAATTAGTAGTTCACTCATAGGAACGAATCGAAATTATAGGCGTTTGATGCGAAAAATTGCGCATGGAATAAAAGGAAAACCTCTTTCTATGTTTTCGATAAGTATACGAAATGTTGCAACTCCAGAGTTCCCATTTGAATGCAATGTTGAAACACGTTGTCTTCATTTGCTCGCGGTTGACAGCTCGTTTGATGGAACTAGGTTCCCTCCTGCGAAGTTCGCCCAATGCGTGCACGAACGAGATTACTCGCCGCATAATTCTAATTAATTATTGCGTTATCGATATGCGCAACAGTTTTTAATGTTAATAGCGCTTTTTTAACAGCGCCAACTCTATAAAATGAACGCATAAAACGAGCTGAATTGAATACAATTTGAATCACTGCAATTACGTGGAATATTTAATTTGAATTACGCTCATATTTTCCACCACATGCGAATGATGTACAAGCGACCTGTGTTTCAATCCATTAACTTCTCGGACACGTCTTTTCTCTTCGGCGGCGCGTGCAAAATGATCGCTGATTGCATCGCCTCTTTCCCGGTTGTTTAACAGAGCAGGATGTTCTACTTATTAGCATCATATAATAGCACTTAATAAACGATTGTGTTATATAAGTGTGATCTTCAAGCGGGCAGGCGTTCGCGCAATATAGAACTGAAGCATATTATCAGGGTTCAAAATATGGCTTTATGCAAGAAGCGAGATTGGTTTTTTTCTCCCAATCCACTCGCAACATTAACGAGAATTGACGCGCGAGTATGAAGGAGAAGAAAGTGGACACAATCGAATCGCAAACATGCAGCATAACATGAAAAGACGACATGCAGAAAAAGTGCCGCGTCTCGCGTTGAATAACAGCTCGCAGTCGAATAGAGCGGATCAAATGCGAATTGTTCGATCGCCCCGATGAATGCGTTCAAACACTTCAATTATATTGCAAAAACCATCTATAAATATTTGAGTTTGCATTCAATGTTTATACAACTTTATTGCTAAGATTTCAAATACAAATTCATGTCTAGTGAAGTCTAGTGAAAACTTTAACGAACTTGCCGAAGCATTTTCATCGCCGTTGAAAGGCATTTAATGTCTTAAATTACATACCGATTCTTGTAAATCTCGTAAATTAATAGAAACACAAATACAAATGACTTTCTCGTTATGATTTTCTTCTCTATTCAAGAATCATCTTTAGAAATTACTTAAGACTTGAATATTTCATTTCACTTCAGTTCAGTATGGATTTATTTATTCATATAGAATCCAGGTGAATATGTATAATAATAATTGAGCAATGCATGCCGGTCATCTTGAATACATTTACTTATTTAATAGAAGACACAATACGATGCAATTATTATTATATAATGAATCCAGCAAACAATTATCAGTTATTATAAGTAGTAATAAATCACGAAATACAATTGATTCAAACGTGCAAAATCCCTGAAAACTTATTCGATTGTCTCAAGACAAAACATTATTATATTTGATCACCTTGTTTGCATATCTTACAAAACGATGAGAAACCAGCTATCTATTAATAAGATTCTTATAAAGAATTGCATATGCAAAGTGTCTATTTCGTCAAGAATCGCATTTATAATCATTATATTAAAGAAGTAGAATGTGGAAGAACTAGAATTAACTTGATCTGCATATTGATATTAATGAATAGCATTTTATTCTAATGTTCTACTCGAACATAAATAATTCATAAGTTGTAGTAATCGAATGGACTAGTTTTACGAGTAATTGGACTTCGTTCTACACCTCAATTCCATGTTAATTTGTCATTTCCAAGACGAACAAGTTGCGGAGATACTTGAAAGTACGTTGGAAACGAATTTTTCTCAATTATACTTCATCGTTTTCGTTCGCTCGTTTGAATCATTTGAATCTGTACATTATATAATCGTAACACTCGACTTAACATTACGATTTCCTTCATTTGAGTTCATTCTCTGAGGCGATATTCTTCACTCTCAAATTACCACGAGTCAAACCGCAAGTGAAGAGTGTATAACCATCAATGATATATTACCATATTAACGTTGATTCTTGCTTATTTAATCCACGTTTTTTCATTAGCATTAAAACTATTAAAAAACATTTACGTGGCGTTTTCACGTTTGTGCGTTAATCACATCATTAAATCAAATGAGCGTAGTTCATTGTTCGTGTAAAACCAAAGAATTTTTAGTATGTTTTTTTCTGCCGAAACCGACTCGAGTAAAAGTTCGTCATTTGCATACGCTTCAAGAATTTGAAAAGTGAAGATGCGAGCGCTTAAAAAATGAAAATGAAACTTGCGCACGTTCGCGGTTCTTCACGTATTTGAGTAACAAATATGTACGGTGCTTATTTATCACGATGAATAAATTACGCGAAGAGTCACGATGCCGCTATAAAGTTAATGCGAAAACGCAAAAATATTTAAAAGACGAAAAATCCGTCTAACTGCCATATTAAAATGTTTGAAATTTATTTCGTGCGGCAGAAGACATGACGTTTTAAAACGCGAGAACAATCTTAAAATGCATTTTCATTTCACTTTTATTTTACTACAATATTACTTTCAAGTCGGTTTAAAGTGATTGAAACACTACAAGATATTTATTTATTTGTCTTTAGTGAGAATATCATTTTAATAACTAAAAAATTAATATAATTAAAGTTGCAATGAAAGTATTTTTTATTATTTTAATATTAGTATAATAATAGTACAGTCACACAGACGTCATAAAAAACAATAATTATAAAAGATAAACAAAAGAGGGAAATATAAATGGATGTGAATTAAATTCAACTAAATAATACACTTCCTATTTGCACAGTGCATATGCGCACATTTACTTCCATCCAAGAAGGATATAAGATTTATATCGGGAAATTACAGCACGTTATTGAAATGAATATTATTAGCAATCCCACTCTGTCTTTGTCGTCATTAAGTTAGCGCATAACATGAGAAAGATTTTTTGCTAAATGGTAGAAACTTAACGTTTAGAATGCTGAATTCGACTTGTCAATTAACATACTGGATGCATTAGTGCACTTTTACGTTCAGGAAGTTGTGATTTTCCTTGACAGTGCACATGTTAGTCGGGCACTAACTTATTTTCACGTCGTGCTTGTTTTACTGGAGGCAGACAGTATGATTTGAGTTTTCATATGCCATATTATACCTAGAATATTGAAGTAAACTGATATATCACAAATTTGTTGGACGCATTCCTAACTTGTTGGCATCATGCCAATTCTTCACTTTTAGAAATGTGATCTAAGTTCATCAATATCCCGAAAAGTACTAAAGATATCATAAAAATTCTTGAATTTTTCACAAGTCTTACAAAGAAGTAAATTGGTCTATCGCAAATTTGTTGGATACATTCTTAATTTGAAGCGATCATGTTAATTTTTAAACTTTTCATTTTAGATGAAAGTTCAAGATTTCATAAAAATTCCGGAATTCTTGCAGAATTAAATTGGTCTATCGCAAATTTGTCGGGCGCATTTTTAAATATTTAATAAGTACTCAGTGCGATGGGTAAAATGAGAAATCAAGCAGTGGAAGAAAGTTGGAAGAATACTACGATCTTTCAGATAAATAATTGCGTTATTTATTTGTTGATGTGTATATGATCGTCTTCTCCCATGTATATTCAAGAAGTTTCTATCCCATTCAACTTATTAGCGTTGTACAATAACAACAACAGATGTACGAATAACATCGGAATAGCATGGAAGATAACTAAAAGTTAGAGCTGGCGCGAAAAAGTAAAAGTTATCAAATCAATTCATAAGCACATCTCTTTTTTTACGACTCGAATTGATTTTAGTTTATTTACATGCGGAAATTTAATGTGACTATGCATTCATAAATAATGTCACTCCATTTAGAATAGGTAGAAATAGGTAATAAAATAAATAAAATAAGTTTTATGAAATTTATTTTATAGAAAACATTATAAGTACGCTTAATGTCAACACATAAATCATGCTTAAATAGATTATTATTTTAAATGTGACCTATGCAGTTTAATGAAAAAACTTTTCTGGAAATGACATTTAGCTAATTATTTTCGTAAATTAATAGTTCACATTGAATAAACATTTAACATGAACACATGAATACAATGGTAATTACAAAACAAATTAATTTTACAGATAATGAGATCGGAGTCCAACGAATCCTTCTACTTGAAATGCCTGTAAGTTAATGATCATTTTATAAATTGTTATATCTTAATGCATGTTGTTACCTCTTGTTTGTTTTCTTGTATCTATTAAATTTACGCTTTACGCCTCCACTTCGATACTTTTTAGTTGGCGTAATTGCTGGCGATGAATCCCAAGATTCTGATTCGTCGTCTTCAACAAAATCTGCAATTGCGGCTTCTGCTTCGATTTTGTCAAGTTCGTTGCGATATTTCTGAGTTATGGCTAGGAAAGCATTACCAAATTTCTCATAATTTGCCTTTGTGACGTATTGAATTTTCATAAAGTCTGCAGCACAACTTGGTAATTGATCAGACATTGTTTTGATCGCGGATAAATTCATGATTGACGATAAGTTTGAACCCATTTGGCCAGCAAATTCTGCACATTTTTCTAATAACTCTTCGTGACACTTCGTTTTTATATTGAATATCTTCACGTCATTATTATTGTTCTGCTTTTTTTGCGGCAGTACCTTTTTGGGCTTCACCACTGGAATTGGCTCTTTTATTGGAGATACCACAGATGTTGTCAATGGGGCGATATTATCCGTTTTTACTTCTTTTATGCTGGCTTTATTGCTGCTGTCACTATTTACTGGTATTGTTATTGTTGTATTGCTATCAAAAATAGTATGATAATTAGGTCCTGGTTTCACGTGTATGGCGGGGAAATCTCCGTTGAATGTACAGATATCTATTAATACTTTTTTGTAAGATAATTGTTTCATTATACGGTGAATATCCGTTTTATTTAGATGTTTGCCGGCGCCGTAATACTTGTGAATATTGTGTTTGAAATCCATGATCTTCTTAATAGTCGATCCCTTGTAAACATCACAGAAATGCAGCATAGTGAAATTGCGATTTGTTCCAAAATCTTTTACAATCGTGGCCAGTTCTCTGCATTCTTTGCTTACGTCCTGAAGAGTAACATTACCAAAATTTTGACAATTATCGCACATCGTCTTGCTATCCTGTAGGCAGAGTCGTCGATCAAATTTTTCGCCTAAATGCAATAATTGTAAATATCTTCGGCAATCCGTGCGATTTTCACAATACTGTGCCATTTGGTTTATTTGATCAAAATGAGCATCCAGATTCTTCTTTAATGTTATCGACTTATCCACTAAAGAAAAAAGGTCATTATCTTCACTAGAATGTAATGTAAATATTTGTAAATACTTTTTATAATTTTCTGAAGCCTGACAACGTCCCCGTAGGAATAATACAGAAATGAATACGCAATTTCGCCATCTCTGCCTCCTCGTCCAGACTCTTGATAAAAACCCTCCACTGATTTAGGCAAAGAATTATGAATTACAAAGCGCACATCAGGCTTGTCAATCCCCATTCCAAATGCAATGGTAGCGCATATTACATGGCATTCATTGTTCATCCATTGTGTCTGCACCTTAGTCCGCTGTGCATCACTTAAGCCAGCGTGATATGCGAGCGCCTTAATGCCATTCTTCCTTAAATCCAAAGCTAAAGTATCGCAATCTTTACGGCATAAACAGTAAACAATGCCAGACATTCGATTAAATTTTAACTTCAATAATTTTATAATTTCAACAGTAGCAATTGCTTTTGTTTTACCAAGAACGCAATATTTAATATTCGGTCGGTTAAAGCTACGAATAAAAGTCTTGACATTATTCAACTTCAGCACATTAGTAACATCTTGTTGTACTACATTTGTAGCAGTAGCAGTCAGGCACATAATTGGTGTTCGCGGAAATTGTTTACGTAGCGTAGAAAGCTGTTTATAGTCTGGACGGAAATCATGACCCCACTGAGATAAACAGTGAGCTTCATCCAATACAAATCGTGACAGTTTGCCTCGGTTATACAAACTTATTAACATGTCAAATGTAGCTTTGGAACCAATAATTTTTTCAGGAGTAAGATACAAAATTTTTAATCGTGGCTCCAATTCAGACAAAAGACTCATAATCTTGCCATACTCAGCCTTAGTAATGTCAGAGCACATGTGAGCTGCAGGAATCTGAAAAATAAATAATATAAGTAATAGAGTTGAAAGCTGCTTTAATACATACATCTAATGTGGTCAACTTATTGACTTGATCAACAATTAAGGCTCGCAAAGGAGAGACCACAATTGTAACTCCAGGTGTGAGAATTGCAGGTAGCTGATAACATAAACTCTTGCCGCCTCCAGTAGGCATCAAAACAAAGCAATCATATTGCTCCAATGCAGCATTTATAATTTCTTCCTGATTTGGTCTGTACTCATTTAATCCAAACTTCTCATGTAATATATCCCTGACTATTGTAGAGTGTGGGTAGGTTTTTTTAAAGCTTGCTGAAAATTAATTATTTAATTTTATGCATAAAGTATGTAGTTTGAGTACCTGTATCATCTTTACGAGTATTCAAATCTTTATCTATTGGTATAAATCGTTGTTCCCTATTACTAGGGCCTGGCAAAGTGGTATTGAAATTAAACGTTGAATTTAAATTAATAATATTATTTGTCGTTGAGGGTGCATCAGTAGACATATGTTCTGATGGTGAGTTTGGTAAATTCAACATACATAAGTCAAACTCATCATCATCTATGTAGTCCTCACTTGTAATAATACTTGTACTAATTGGTACTATCTGCTTTGTGTCAGTTGATGTCAATGGCTGATTTTGACTACTCATCTTTACATCTTCTTCATTCCAGTCAATATTAGATAGTATGAATGTGTCATGATCATCCATCACTGATTTTTCAGGTGGTGTACTTTGAGATGTTTTAGGTGATGAATTTGGCTTTATAAATGTAAACTGCTTTGAAGTCATATGGGCCATAACTGATTGATTTGAAACAGTGTGTTCAGCAGAATATTGTTCACTTGGCTGTTGTTTGGGTGATAATGTTAGATCAATTTCCACTTCTGTTGTCAATTCACTTTTAATTTTACTTGCACCAAGTGTGTCTGTTGTGAAATTCGGTAGTTGGTCAAAAGGCATATAATTTTGTAATGATACTTTAATAAAAGTGAACTTTTTCATTGATCTATATGTTTGAGGTTTATTATCATTTTGTGCTCTTTCTGACTGTTTCTGTGACATAGCACTTAAACCTGATTTAACTAAGAACTTTGATAATGTCTTTTGTTTAAAAGTTCTAACTGAAGTTGAAGTTGATTGGCTTATAAGACATGAATCAAAATCATCAAACAGTGATCGATCTTTTGGATGTTTATTTGCCATGATAGATACAAGTACTGAATTAACTAGAACAAATGACACATAAATAAAGTCAAAGTACAATGGCAATGCAATTGTAATTCCTACCGATATTGAAATGCAGCCGTAATTTAAAAACTACCAAGAGAACTTATCTGCCAAGCTTTGATTCACTATGATTACATTATATTATTATAAACATAACCTGAGGAGAATAATAAGTTCATTTAGGTCAATTTAAGTGTTCGCAACACTTCGTACACTTTCTGTCCCAATTCTTGAAGCGTGCGCTAGCGTACCCTGTAGAGAGAAAGTTGAACTCAAATTAAACACCAACCAATTTCTTATTACAATTTTTAATAAAGACGACTCAGCACTGGAAGAGTTTTTCAGCATGCCTACGCATCTCTAGCTTCAATTCAATTCAGACGATTTATGCAAGATCAAATTTAGCTTTGTTAGCACACCCGATAGCCTGGTGGTTTAGTCTATGATAGCGGTTTGGACATCTCGGGTTTAATCATCGAAAGAGACAACTAAAGTTTTAATTTTCACTTTAAAATAAAATTGAGCCCATATAGGCAAGATCAAACTTTGCTTCTCTAACACACTCTATGGCCTAGTGGTTTTATCTGCGATAGTTGTCTGAGAATCTCGGGTTCGATTCCCGAGAAATGCAACTTTAATTTTCGCTTTAAAAAGAAATTGACAATATAGGCAAGATCAAATTTGTCTCCAACAACGCAGTCCATAGCCTAGTGGTTTAGTCTACGGTAGTGATCTGAGTATCTCGAGTTCGATCCCCGAGAAGAGCAATTCTTATTTAAATTTTAAGTTAGAAACTACAAATTGAGAACATAAGGGGAAGATAAAATTTCGCCAAAGCAACAGCACTCCATAGCCTAGTGGTACAGTCTATGGATGTGGTCTGAGTATCTCGGGTTCGATCCCCGAGAATTGCAGCTCAGATTTACAAGTTTTCAATTGCTTGTACGTTTGAGGGGCCCCAACTGACTTAATTGTAAGTCCAATGGGGCCCCCGAAGACGTACAAGGCCCCATTTTTAATTTTTGAAGCCCGTACGTTAAGATTGTCTTGTGACGGCCCACCCCGCCGCTTCGCTCCCCGGCAGTATACTGCCTCCCCATTCCCGATTTTCGTTACCAACAGACCTCGCATTGTGACGTCGCTGGAGACGCTTGCGCCCCCAAACGCGGCAAGTATCGGACTTAGAATTATTTACTATTAAAGTTTTAAATTTATGTAAAATTTCGGAGCCTGGGACTCGAACCCAGGACCTCGCAGTTATTGAGCAAGTGCGTTACCACTTGCGCCAACACCTGTCTTACTACAACGGAATTAAAACTTATATTTGTATTATTTTTCAATAGAAATTGTCAAAAACAAGTCGTCTGGCAATTGCACTATCCACTGTCTTGAACGTCGTGAATTAACTCTTATATTTTACTTATTTATTGTTAATATTATCACGGAATAAAGGTATTAACAATACAGGTATCAAAGCGATATTAGAAAGCAACCAAAACCCGAGAGATTGGGTATGGCCAAGGAAATTGCGGATTGGAATGCGAAAGATGCTATAAAAACTAAATAATAATCAACAAATAACTTTTATTAGCTATATTCAACATTTATTTATATTTTTAATAATATTTTAAATTTATTTGAGCCACAGGTAATTTCTTCAATGCTCTGACGCGCTAGTACCTTGGAAAATGACATCAGTTGATCATACCCTCTTCCTTAGAGAATTGTATAGCGAAATTGATCATGCCTTTTTTTCTTATGCGAGTTGACACTTATCTTCATAGGCGGAGCTACTTCCTCAATTTTAATAAACAAATATTTATAGTTATGAATAACTGTAAAACAATTATCAAACAAAAATTAATATTTAATCAATGATGTTAAATTATATTAAAATTAATAGTTAAAATGAATAAGTAAATATGTGAAGGCAACCTTCAAATTGATCATAACAAACATGGGAAAGTGGGTATATATTATACCAAAGCAGCTGTGAATTTGATCTATTAATATTCTGTAAACAAAGTTTATAATATCAAGATGTTAATTCTTGATGGAAGAATAGCACTTAAATGCTTTGTGCTAATTCTGGTAACCTTTTCTGTGTTGTTTCTATTGCCATATAATCTCAATACTCTAGTCGAATATAAATACAATGTGTTTATAAATCCATTAATATTTTACGCTTTAATCAATGTGATCCTTCCATGTTTGTATAATAGTTTAAGCTATCAAGTAAGTGCATAATCCTTTCTGTCAATGATACAAAATTCTACTTAGTAATTATGTATCTGTTTTGTAGGTAGCTGTGAGAGCATCATTCTTGGGACAAATGTTTGTCCTAGGTGTGTATGTCTTCAAAGTGGCCATACCATCCATTCAATGTTTTGGATTATACATGAGTGTAATGTCTTTTTTCCATTACTCAGAATATATAACTATAGCAATAATTAAGCCAAATGAATTAAATGCAAAGTCATTTATGCTTAGCCATAGTCCTGCTTATATTATTGCTGCTATTGCTTCTTGGATTGAATTCAGCATAGAATCTTATTTCTTTCCTGGTACAGTATGTATAAATAGATTTATGGTGTAAAATTAAATTGCCATTTTCAGTTCTAAAATCAATAATACAAGTTTCCTATATTGGATTAGCAATTTGTATATGTGGGGAAATTATCAGAAAATTGGCAATGTTTACAGCAAATAAAAATTTTGATCATTTAGTAAGTCTGCATATGATTTAGTATAATAATTATAACATAGAAAACTTTGTTTCTAGGTACAACATACCAAAGCAGATGATCACTCATTAGTGACACATGGCATTTACAGTCTTTGTAGACATCCTAGCTATGTAGGTTGGTTTTATTGGTCCATAGGCACCCAGGTAAATCAAACATTTTAATAAACATACTGTATTGAAACAATATCTATTTCAGATCATCCTTATCAATCCAATATGCCTTTTTGCATATGGAATTACCAGCTGGAAGTTTTTTAATGAAAGAATTAAGTATGAAGAAGTTACACTTCTTAACTTCTTTGGGCAACAGTACTACTTATATCAGGAAAAGGTTTCCACTGGTTTGCCTTTCATTGAAGGCTATATCATAAAACCCTAGCAGTCACTTAATCAAATGGATGCAATTGTTGTTGAATAGTACTTACAATATTAATCCGAAATAATACATTTTATATTAAACAAGAAAGTCAAATTTTAAATAATGTTACCTTATGTTTTCTTTGATGAATAAATAATTAATATATTTGTATATATCTTAATTGAGACCCATTAATTACTTACCATACCATGCACCGGAATAATGATCAATAATCAATTCTATAATAACATAGTATATATTTCATATCACAAAAATATTTTCAACAATCCAAAATTAAAACCACGAATATAACCATTAATTTCTATTTAACGGACTTCCTGAAAGTACACTATTTCATTTAAAAATCTATTATTTAGTTTTTGCTTTATCTTAAAATATCCACGCCATTAAAAGTGCGTCCAGCCTTAATATCAAGTTGACTTCGTGTTATATTCGTAAATTATTTACAGTTCTAATCGACATATGACTTCTCTTAACTGTGCGCTCGGTTAACGACGTAATGACGCAGAAAGTCTTTGATTGTGTCATAAGTTGCAAAACTAATGCCCACTGCAATCGGCCCTTTTATCCAGTTCATAGATAAACCTTTATAAAATCCACGCCATCCTTCATGTCTAAAAGTCGCACATATGCCAATTATTTCAATGTATAGTATCAATATCACATACCTTTGGATATAGTTAAGCGTACTCCAAATTGTTGTGTACTTGCGTCCTATGTCAGTTTGCATACGCCTTCTTACAATATCCAGGGGGTAACTACTGGTTTGTCCGCATGCTCCAGCAGCCGCACCAAATAATAACGATGTGACTGGACTAGGTTTACATGTATCGCCAAAATTTTCTAAACATGAATTAAATTGTAAATACGTTAATTAATACATCATACTTTTATACCTTTATATAAACGTTTAAGAGTATCATAAGTATAAAATGAGACGCCTGCATATGGAATTACACCCAAAACTGTAGGAACATATCCTCTATAAAATGTAATAAAGCCTTCGTTTCTGTAGATTTTGACAAATACCTATAATTAAAATAATTTGCTCATACGTTCGTTATATATAACTTTATCTCAGTACCTGTTTCAAGCTTGCATATTCGTCTTTAGGCATTACCGCCATTCGAGCTCTAGCCAAATCTAACGGATAAGTTAATGACTGCGACGTGATTCCGGCCAACGAGCCTGCAAGGAGTTGTTTGCCAGGTGAATTCCTAAGATAAAAATCAGTTTAATTAATATCTTCCTAAATCAATCATATTCTTCGTACGAACATGGTATAATCGACTTTTAAAATTCGTTTCCACTGCTCGTGAGCTGTGAATTGAATTGCAGCGTAAGGCACAATACGTGCCATTGTGGCACTGTTTCCGCGCCATAATGCGTAAACCCCTTCGCTCTTGACGGTGTTTACAAGAAAGTCCCATGCTTTGCGCGTCGTATAAATCTCTGAACTGTAAAAAAGTTGTAAATTAGTGGAAATTCTTTTAAAGCAGAATCACACAATTTTATGAACACGCGCTAATAATGAATGTTAATAAATTAGAAAATACTTACGTTACCTGACTTGAAAATTAATCTTTGTACGATCTAGTGGCGCAATTGTAGATTTGGCCAAGGCACCAGCAAGCGCCCCCGAACACAAACTGGTCAGCACCATTTCATAGTTGGATATTGGGACTCTAGTTGCGTCGCCACCCATACTATACGTTGCATTTGCTCTCAAACTCCTTCGCTATCACCTCATTATTCTTTAATGAGTGCTGGAATTATACACATCTTGGTAATTAAATTAGCAGTAATGCGCTGTTGTATTATTATGCTACGTACATGCAAAGAAAAACTTTAAAACCTACATGCAGAAACGCGTGCGACGTTCGGACTGAACAAAAAGCAATAACTATTTGGTGCGATTAATTCCGTATTAAATTTCTATAAAATGCACTTAATTTGCGCGAAAGCAATATGTGTTTAGTACACCAAGTCCAAAGAGCAACCCAGTGCTCTGCATAAGCAAACGAATGCGCGTGGCATGTGGAGATTTACGAAACAAACGCACCAGAGTTATTCCACGAGAGATGTACATATGAATTGGTTTTGCGTTCGTATTCGTTATCGGGCTCTAATATTGCTTATCATTGTAGAAAGTAAACTATTAGACTCAAAAGCGCGTCGACTTAATGTGGAATTAATGTGTACACCAATGTCATAAGCGCACATTTACGCGACTTAATCGCACAAATCTTTCACAATTTTCAATGGCAGCAGACGACTGATCGCGATGGCATCGAATTCTAATTTTAACTGCAAAACAGGACTCATATCAATTCAAACTCATTACGACAACAAACAAAGTAAACACATTTGCGATATAAGTATTCATAAGTAATTATCATATATCGTTCTCAAATTTAATTCCAAACTTGCTGTTCTCTAATAGACGCACCGCAAGCAACATACCTGTTCGCACGACTCACTGTTTACAATTGTAATGATGAGGTTTTGAACAAGTTCTGCTCGAAATAAACTCGTGCGACAAGACGCATAAAAATACTGATTCACCTTTCCCACTCTTGTTTATCAACTGCAATAACATTCATAATTCAATACTCGCGACGTGATTAATACATCTTTATATTGATAGCTGTTGATAGAAACGCTGAAATATGAGCGAAATATATCCACTGTCCTATAAACAGACATTTGTTGCAAAACTTCATTTGTATTACTGATTTGCAATATGTAGGACTGCGTCTGAATTTACGGAAGTAGAAATATAGTCACAATGGTCATATAACTAACTCTTTTTAATCATTTCTCGTTTATGGAGAGCGCTTGAATGCGTCCGCACCTCCACCACACAGCAATGATCTCTCCACCTCTACCTTTATTTTACCGCATCTACCTGTTTGGCTTCTCGTTTACAGTTAGAATATGTTCATAGTGTGTACCTAAAATACATTGAAAACGCACATAATCTGTGTTGTTTTCCCCGTAAATGTACGTTTAATATATGTCTCGGTTATCTATCAACAGGTAAATCAATAAATCATCACGTTATTCAAGTGATTATCAGCGAACTGCTGGACGCGTTGCAAAATGGTGAGTTGCAATCGCTCGTCACGCAATTGTTACATTAATTTACTGCTATCGTTCTTCTAGGCACGATACTTCAAAGAGCAGGAGATTGAAGGCAAGTACCTGTGCACTTCACATACTTAATTTTTACCTACTATTATTTAGAGTTCAAGGAATGTTTCTACCTATACGCAAGATCAGGACAGATCAAGTCACTTGATGAGCTGACTTTAATAATGAGAAGTTTAGGCTTAGCACCAACCATATCTGAACTGGCTTCGTATCTAAAGCAGAAGGGTGGAAAGATGATTTTCTCAGATTTTGTGGAAGTGATGCTGATCCATTCAAGAGCTGAAGACCTACCTCGTGAGGTAGTTAATGCTTTCAAAGCAGCTGATCCCCAGGGAAAAGGGGTTGTACCTGCTAAGCAACTACGAAATATGCTACAGAACTGGGGTGAATGTCTCTCTGCCAAAGAAGTTGACCGCATTTTTCGTGAGGCAAACGTAAATAACAATAGTATGGTTAGGTACGAAGAGTTTGTGAAAATCGCTTGTGCCCCAGTTCCTGACTACTACTAAGTGTGGCATTCGCTTGATTTATTATATAATTATATAAAATCTAATTCAATCCGTATTAATAGCTAATTGAATATCATTTGCAATATATTTACTGTTTTTTATGTGGTAATAGTGTGTTGAATTGAATGGTACTCACCAGTGCTATTTGTTTATTCCTAGTTTATTCTTGCTGTCCACTCGTTCTAACAACACGCCGATACATTATGAATGTATTCTTTGCAAAGCAAATGAACTATGAATCAAACTAAATTATTTACTGCAAACGTGATCACTACTGTATGACTACTGTCAGAATATATCAGCTGTTGAGCACAGTTGAGTCCTCTTTAGTAAATTACTGTAACTACCATATCGGTAGTACAGGGAATGTATACCGATAAAGCGCTTGTTCCCATCGTTCCTAACCTTATAGAACGTAAACAAGTTTGGCGGTGTGCTTTCTGAAAAAGAGGTTTGTTTTTATAATAAGTATATAGAAATTAAATTATCCAGCAAGATGACTGCTATGCCAATAAATCCTAAACCCTTTCTCAATAGCCTCACGGGGAAGGCCGTGATGGTGAAGTTAAAGTGGGGCCATGAATACAAAGGCTATTTGGTTTCTGTTGATGGCTACATGAATTTACAACTAGCAAATACGGAAGAGTACATTGAGGGAACTCCCACTGGTAAATATAAAGAATTTGTGAAGTACATGATCATAACTTGGCTATAAATTGCAGGAAACCTGGGTGAAGTGTTAATTAGATGCAACAACATTCTATACATTCGAGGGTTTGATGAAGAGGATGAAGAAGGAGAAACTAAAGATTGATGGTTCAATTACCAAAATATCCAGAATTGATTGAATTTTGTACATCCATAGAATTAAGTTTAATTTGTATGAAGTATTCAATAAGTAATAAATTGAAACATATTTATAAACTGATATTTCTTTTGTGCTTTCACGATTAGAATGTTGTGTTTCTATGATTAGATAGAATGTTTGAATGAATTCATTATTTTGAATTGTAATGTTTAATAATAAAGGAACAGAAAGTGCTGATTCAAGCATATGTAAAATTTGTAGATAAATTGTTTCAATATCTATGTAATTGGTCTAATTTATAGAATATTGTTGCACATAGTGATTGATAATGGTGGCCTGATGAATGATTATTTCCTGTGTCCGTGACATTGGTCCTAAATTTTTCATGCGCTTGTGCCGTTTATTAGCTAATTATATATCTTGTTCTATAACGAGATTACGATAATTTTTAGCGATATGGTAATGCATTCACGTCAATAGACAGATTCCCATTCCGAAATGTATTACTAATTGTGCAAATGTGAAGCAGGGGTCAGCTAGACTTTGTGATACACTATGATCATTAAATACAAAGTTGCTTAATTAAAATAATCCCCCTAATAATTAATAGTCCTATCAGTAAATTCAAACAAAAAGAAGAATATATTCTTCAAGTTATCGATAGAATGGAAAGCTGAACTGCGTATCAACGGTTCATTAATAATTCAGAAGTTGACTTGCAAGTAGAAGTATGATGATATATTTTAAAGAAATTCAATTAGATTAATGTGTAACACACATATATCATTTTACTTTTGAACTATTCCTCTTGAGTTGAAACTTTTATTCTAAAAATGAATGCCAATATTATTAATTCCAAAAAAGAGAATCAAACACTTAATAAAACTATTAAGTAACTAATTTTGATAAATGTTTCGAAATAGTTATAACAAATTTTAATAAATTGTGTTACATTGATAGTCAATTACTATGTTTCATTCCTAACAAAATTAGAGAAAATTCAGAAAAGCTGATTTTATGAAAAACTTGTTTAACTACATAATTTCAACAACTTTATATTGCAAATGAATGCATTTAAACTGTATGGTGTAGGTGCTAAGTTAATAACGCATGTGATGATCTCATAAAAGTTTCTAAAAAAGTATAGAATATACGTAAACTTTATATGAACTTTTAACCCACACATCTATATCATTTTTGGCTGCTTTTTTCCGAGTCTGATTATTACGAGACGCAGAGTAACTAAGTAATTAGAGAAATCATTGTAATAAAATTATTCGAACCAAATTCGAGAAGAATTGTGCGAAATATTGCAATATTAATTTTAGCGGAGGGGTTGGACAAGTCAATCCAGAATATTGATTAAGTTGTACACCGTAAAATCATGTTCAAATACAAAATGCACAATGCGCGACGCATGCAACAGGTCGTTAATATAATATGCGAAATTGCAGTCGGAACACAATGTTGATAATGATGATGGTAGCTGCACTTGTCGTGCGATTGTCATTTCGACAATTCCCAATGGAGCACTTGTGTTCTTGCCAACCCCTATATCATCCTCTGCCACCGACATCATCATCATCATCGTCAAATTCTAGCGTGACACAATATGTGCATGTGCAAATAACGTTGTCAGTTTCCGAAGATTAACAAAAGTCAATAAGTCAACAAGCAAAATCAGAGCGCAAACGAATAATGGATGTAAAATGAAATCGGTTCATTCATAAATATCACGGTATTTAATTCAAAATTGATTAAATACCTACATACAGATGTATGATGAATATGATAGCTTGCAAGTGTAAGCAATTATGTATGCAATATATGTATATACGAAATATAAGCGAAAAGATAAGCTTTTTCATTAAAGTTTGGATGAAATTCACTAGTCAGCGTATTTTTGAATATTGGTAGAACAATATCTATCAATGAAGTTTCAGCGTCATTTTGCATCCTAATTATTGATAATTTTATCACAACTTAATTAAAGTTTTTCGCATTTTTGAAAGAATAAAAAGAAATAAAATAAATGCGGTAAAAATGGACAAACCATTGATTGCGCTTGAATTAATTGTAACGATTAACATTGACTAAAGTGACTAAATCACTTTCCGCCCGCAGGATGTTCATTCCCCGTCCTGTTGGTGCTCAATGAACTCACCCCCTACACCTCAAACACCCACGCATTGAACGTACGCATCGCAAGCCGCCCCAACAAGCGCGCAACTCTCTCCATCCCCAGTGAGTGAACGAGGGTGAATTAATCCGGACCCGTGAACACATTACAAATTAAACAATACCCAACTATTACGTAATTAGAACCATTCTAATGAATAAGCGCCTCACTTGCTCAAACACTCGAAATAACGAATTAACAAATTTGCGTTGATTTAACCTTTGGAGAACGTGGCGGTTAGGGTTGTTGTTGCGATCTCTCAATCGAGAACCAAAGCTAAAGGGTTCAGCATGCTTAAAATTTTAATTGTGAACAAATAATGCTTCACTTCGAACGAAGTGGTTAATCTCTAAATTTCTCGCGCAACCCTTTAAAAGTTGCTGTGTGCCAAACACTTGTAACGAAAAACTTCGCGAATGAATAAATTTATCGTAGTATAAACAATTAAAGATCCTTATCTACGTGTAAATAATTTTAAAGGGCTGAAAGAATATTTGTGCTTTTTAATGTGTACTGATGTGGAGATTTTCTGCGTTTCGTCGGCAAGCTTAGACTAGTATTGAAAAGTGTTGGATTTCCGAGAGTATACTGGGGCTTGGCGCGTCGGCATTCGCAATTTCCCTGACGATGCAATAAAGTTATAACAGGAAATATACGTACATGTGTATGCAAACGCACATATACGTGGATTACAACCAGCCGCCGAACGAATTGGCCCGCGTGCTTTGTGAATATCGTGGAATATATTTGTGCGTCGTCGCATGCATACAGAAAATCTATTGTACTGAGCTTGCATTTTTAAGTAAACCAAGCGCGCGCACATGACAACCTCAGAGGGCAACTTTCTTGCCTGGATTTTGCCAACCTGTGCATAGAACTCAATTCAGAATTTCTCAAGAAACGTACGAAACGCAATTGCTAAAAAAATTGTACTTTCATCCCTTCATTCTTTAGAGATCTAAGTATTAATATTTGTTTATATCGTATTATAATTGACTAACAAATTCACGTGCGGTTTACTAAAAATGTATTGCCCTCTTGTTTACCGTTGCAATCTTCACGCGAATAAATTGTTTCTTTGTTCTATAATTAAAACTGACAAGTGCGCACTTTCAATAACTATAAGCACGTTATATAAATAATCAAACTTTCAAGTCAATAAGTGCGTAGTTGAATACGCAAATGCCATATTTTTATATTAACTTTAGACCTGCACTAAAAGGGATGAAACATATTTTTCGAGTGTCCTAAAATTTCGTAACTTTCGTTGAAAATTTAAAATATCATTTTTAAGTTGAATGAAATCATTGATTGCATTTATGAATGCCCAAGTTTTACACTCAAGTATCCAATAAGCGGAGCGGTATGACCGCACATTGCGTATAGGCTCGTTTCAGCTTGGAGCGGTAGACGGGGCCCGCGTATAAACAAATTTTGCTCCGCGAACGCGCGCGCTGCTCACCCCACGCGCCGTCCACACGAAGCTCTCTCTCAGCCAGGGAGGCGGGTATCATATAGTAGCAGGCACGGGGGAGGCGGCAGGCCGGCTTGTATTTCCTGCAGTGCCTGGCTTCATAGCCGCAGCAGAGCGAGCGAGGCAGCAGAGTGAACAGGCGACCGCACTCATTCCGCCCGCGACGTGTGACGTGCAAGCACGGTGTTCATCCCGTTTAAAAAAGCGGAGACCTTGCATAAATATATAAACTGTGAATCGAACTGAGTAGACCGCACTTAAGTTCAAGTATCGAGTGTGTTGTATTATATAAACTTTGAACAGTGGCGAACATTAGTTATAAAAGAGCGTTTAACGTGCAAACTCCAAATGCAGACCCTTGCGGATCCTAACGCCGCAACCCCGAATAACAGTACTAACAACAGTAGCAGTATGGATACCAGCAACCACCACCATCATCAAGACGATCATTTGGCCGATGTGGATGTCTATGTACAGAGTTTCGAGTTGGACCACTTTGATGCATCAATAAAGCGTGAAGAAAAACAGCGCCTTCTTAATAGTAGCGAATGGTTGGTGCAGGACGATCCGCGCATCTTGTCGCGCCCTTGGCCTGATGAGATCCGCTGCAGATTGCCACCAATTTCACCTCCGCCGGAACCTATGTACTCCAGTCATCAACTTCTCCTAGTAAACGACCCAGGCACACCTCCAGACACACCACCAAGTAATTCACCAGGATCATGCAGACAACCACCCATGCAAGAGGACGTTTGGCGACGCACGCAACAACCCCTGGATCTACGCCATACAATGGGGGGTGAACCTAATTGGGAACGACGTGAGTACATCCCTGCTGGAGATATTTACATGGAACCCAATCCGTACATGCAACGACCGCCATCAGAATGCTCCGGCGGCAGTGCGCTTTCCCCGCGCATGGGTAACATGAACTCTGGATATTCCACCTGCAGTGAGGAGCTGGGACTCAACGATGAACTCCTCATGAACCTAACTGTAAGAGAATTGAACAAACGACTACACGGATGTCCCAGAGAAGAAGTGGTGCGCCTAAAGGCTAAACGACGCACGCTGAAGAACCGCGGCTATGCGCAAAATTGCCGCTCAAAGCGCCTGCAACAACGCCATGATCTCGAGGTGACGAATAGAAGTCTTCAGCAAGAAGTGCATCGACTGAAGGTAGAGCTGTCGCGCATTATGCAAGAGCGAGATTCACTTAAGCAGCGTTTCCAGCAAACAGGAAGCAGCAACAACAGTCGAATGAGTGCAATCCCCAGCACAAATCAAATGCAGCACAACCCGAACAGCGATGAGGTTTACCTATGACATCCATTCCCGGGTCGGAGGTTTTAGTGCGGCCCGTCGTGACAACAAATGCAGCAGGAGTTTGTGATGATGAAGAAGGGCGCCTGATTTCAAACACGGACACAAACCCCTCAAAAATGTGCTATTAAATTGGTGTTCGTCGTATTTGTATAAAGTAAAATTTAAAGAACCCGATGACAACACAATATCGCATCTTCATCAAGCTGTCTTTTCATGATTAGGAAAAGAGAAAAATGCACAAAGCTATTCTAAGATTAAGAAAATCATCTAGCGTTAAACAACTACCAAAAATCAAACCAATCGCAATGTTCTTCCTAACTTTTAACTTATTTGTTTGTTACGAATTTCATAATAATTTATGAACGACCAGCAACAGCAAGCAGTAAAGCAAGCGTGTAAGTTACCTTTAATTTCAGTTACCCATCGTCTTCAATTTCGATTCTTGACTTAAGTTTTAGTTGATAAACAAATATTACACGCTTCGTTTTCATGTTTTGTATTCATGTTGAATACGTATTTCCATTAGACATTAAGTTTTTATACGTAGCATTAGTTTTATCATATTATTATTATAAATTTCTTCCTCATAAATCAAGTTAATTTTTAATATTATCAATTAGCTGCATACGTTTAATGTTTTTTGTTCGATAAAAAAATATTAAGTTTTATTTAATATATCCTAAAATTCAAGAAATGTTATAAAGTTCTATTCTATTTAAATTGTTTTGTACCACTATATTAGTGCGGAGGCATATGATGTATAAAGAAATAAATTTTGAAAATATACAAAAGAAGAAAAGACATTTCCAATTTACATTTGCATATCGCATATTCCTTACAATTTTGTCATTTCAATAGAAGCATATTAAGAGAATCACATCGCGTCGTCAACAAATCAAAATTAAATCTTTTTTGGTCTTTAGAGAATTGGAAAAATCATTTAAAATTTTATGTTCATCCCCATAAATGCAGTGTTGAAAAACAACAACAATAATAATAATGAATAAATAAACTACACAAATGAAATGAAAATCAATTCATGCTGCTGGTTGTGTTTTCAAAATAACAATGTTTATATATGAAGTATGTTATTATCAATCAAATTACCTATGTACATATTAATGATATAATAGACTTAATAAATTATGGTTTAGTGTATAATACCCATTAGTTTAATTTCTAACCGAACTGCCTTTGATAATTTGAAATTTATTTAGACTTTGGACATCAGGAATCGCGAAAACTAAAAAAAACATAAATCCAACTATTGATAATATTTGTCATAATCACATGATACGCACGCGAACTGAAATTTTAGTCAGTTGGCAATTTATGAAGATATGTGCAATTAATTTCATCGTTTCCCAATTTATGGTAGATAAGTTAAAAGACGCCTAACAACAGCAAAATTATCAGCATTTTTGTAATTTGTTGACCAATCATCGCGGAAATTGTGAACTGAACGAGATGCACTTACTCACCCTCCCAAAATAAACATCTATAATTTTGTGGATGCGTTATATAAAATCAAAATCCTCTTTAAGTGTTTAAGAGCAATAAATACTGATTATTTAAACAAAGCTGCCAAACCATTTAAAATGGGATACTAAAATATATTCATCGAGCAAGTCGCGAATGCGACGTCCTGTTTAAGGACTAAAGACGATCCGCTTTTATCAGTTCCGCCTTTCCGCGCTGATTCGCAGCGTCAGCGAAATCGCAAAAACCTAATTTTTCCGTGCTCGTGCTGCTCGAATTCTGTTTTAGCAAAGACGCAATTCGCACGTTCGCAGGGGACGAAAAAGTGAAACTCGAAGGGCACATCGAATGCAAAATGCCTCTAATGTTTATACACAAAACATGAATTATGCGAGCGGTACGTTGCGAGCGTCGGTGGCGGCAGCAGAGATGCGCAGGTGTACGCGCAGGGCGGCGGCGTCGTGTGTTGCGCCGTCGCGACGCCAGCCGCCAATCGGACGTTCAAGGCACTGCCATTGGGCAGAAATCGTACGGGATTGACCCGTCTGCCGCCGCCACTACCGTTGCCGTCGTTACTGCCAACACCAACTCTAATAAATATCATTACCGCAAATGCTAAAATTGTTTTATCAATAATAAAATAAACGTTACTTTTTACGAATTTTTCTAATAATTATTTATCCTTAATCATTGCTGAAACAAATTCAGATTGCCACGTAGTAGGTCAGTTTTGATAAGTTCATTCAACCATACAATTAAATATACAACCAATAGATGAATATTGAATAAATTGAATTGAAGAAAATAAAAGTTCAGCAATTTTAACATGTCGCAAGCGTCAAGAAATTAGTACACTTAAAGTCAACAATATTCCAATATAATTATTACCTATGTGTTTATTTCACTTATACCAAGTGCGCGTATGTGTACAATAATATCACCACTTTGAGTGACAAATTGTTATTGATATTCGATTATTACAATACGAGTGCGTAGTAGCATCTGCTTTCAAGTGAATGGAAATCTAATGAAATTTCAGCGCGAAGGAAAAACGAAAGTGAAATGAAACGAGACCAAAAAGTGCGCAGCGAACGAGGAGCGAGAGCTCATATCATAACACGTTTGCATTTTTTCACTGGATGGACGGCGGTGTTCGATCGCGCCATATTTCTGATGACGGCAGCATTTTTATCATCTATTCGTTCTAATTACATATACAAAGTGTTGATACTCATTAAATTATTCTTGATAATTTTGGAAACATTCAGAGAGAAGTTTGCAAAGTTTTCGAATTGTTGCATGTAGTTATGTTGTCGTGAAGCAATTTCAAAAATTTCTTATTCATTTGACGCAAATATAATTAAATATTGTTATTAGAAAATTGCGTTATTAATACTTTTATAAAGTGGATTTATAAATATGGTGAATGAACTTTATGTGTTATATCATTTGTTTGAAATTATTTGCGACAATAGTTTTCACCCTGATTTCGAAATTATTTCGATAGCACCTACTTTTCAATAATTTTATAAATAGATAAGAGTTAGATCGGTCAATCTATTTAATTATTTCTTCTAATGACCTACTCTAACAATGTTATTTTATTATTATATAAAAATAGTTTTTTAAAAACAACTAGGCGGCTATTATGAAAATTTGGCAATGTGCAAACAACAAATATTTTTCTGAACGTATTTATTTACGGGACGAAATGAATACCGGATTGCACATACGCACAGCTCAAAAACAAAAGGAGTTTCTGTTGTTCTGTTTCGGCAATTAATAAACTAATAAAACACCTTGTCGCAATAATATAGCCGCCCATCAAGGAATTAAACTTAAGAATTTGAAATGCGAAACTTTTCTTTAATAACATCACACAAATCTCTTTACGGCTTTGACGGCAAACAGCTCGCTATCAATGTTTATAAAGGACCTACGTAAATATTGTAATCTCTTAAGAGAGAAAACAACCATTTGTCCGTAACAATTCCGCATGACTGAATGCAACATTGTAAGTTTAATTTCTTCAATGAATGATAAGAACTGATCGTGTGACTTAAGCTAAATAGTTCAAAAACAATTAGTCACTTTTATTTATCCAGTTTTTTTCTGAAACTTGCTCTGGCTGAATTGTAATAATAAACGAATGGGTTGCATGTGATGGACGCGTTACGTGCTTGGATGAACAACGGGACAACATGAATATATGAGCGAATAGTGTCCCGCCACCAATGCTATTGCCGCCACTGCCGCCGGTTACTACTGGTAGACGGCTAACCAGGGAATATGACAAGGTGTCATCTGAAAGCGGACGAAACTGCTGCCGTCAGCGAATTGCGAGCGGCGGCTTGATTCAACCAAAACCGCTGCCACACTACCATTCTAGCCATGTTCTTCCGTCAACGCATATGCATTTTTTGCCATTTTTCAAAAAACTAAAATCCGTTTTTATATTTATAACGCATAATGTAATTATATTCACCGTCTATAGTTGCTCTGTTAAGACGTACAATATTATTTATAAATCCTCAAGCATCAAATTCATTTCAGCGACACCGCCACTGCACAAGCATGTAACTTAATACCGTTTATCAATGCAGACTGTTTCTTACATTGTTGTAATACGGGCACAGATTAAGAAAAAAGGAAATACGTCAGCAGAATAATGAAGTTTCAAATTGTCAGAATCACAACCACTCTCTCAGCGATCAAAGCGCGCTCACATTCAATATCTGCGTGATGGAAATGCAGCACTCGTGTGTGCGAATTGAAACAAAAGCTACATGGAGCACGCCTGGTATTCAAACTAATGCATTATTATATGAAGTAAACGTAATAATACTAAAATAAACACCATCGATGTAGGTAAGTAACTATCCAAAGCTTACACAGCTCAGTACGTGCTCGTTTCATTGTTTCACATTTTTCATAAGTTTTATAAAACATTTCTGCGTATTTGTTGAATGCTATTTTCACTATTTAAAATATTTCTGAAGTTAATTTGATTAATGACCTTGCACGAATAAAAATTCCGCATAGTAAAACTAAGAATATCAATTTGTCAATTTTAAGTTGAAATCGGAATTGAATCAAAATACTAAGAATTACTTCCATCTGCGATAATAAAACAATCATGAAATTCAACACCAAGCAGGTGTCGATTCACCGAATCAAAAGTACATGTATTCTGATAATTTCATCGTATTTTTATATGCACTAAGTTGGAATTATTATAAAATAACTAACAAATATGCACATGCTGAGAGGAAGTACGTAGGTAGATTTACAAGAAGTGAACGTGTTCATTCATGAATAAAAATAAAAAACGGGGTGATCATCAAAATTGCTTTAAACAGATATCACGAATGATGACGATTATGAATGATATGATGATCAAGTGAACTTATGAATGAACTTGTACTTTACAATTACAAGAGCAACAATTTAGTTTTTATTATTTTGATTGCGCTTTTTACGTCTTTTATATTGGTCGGCATTGCAATAATTCAAACACAATAAAAAGCAATAACGCTGTTGATCCATCTGTGTTTATGTTTATAGTTTCATTTATTTTCGTTGGCTAATAACGAGACGAGTTTATTGATTGACAAGTGAGCTTTATAGGTCATCATGAAGCTCGTAACTACTTAAACTGAATATATAGAGAAAGATGAATCAAAATTTATTAATTTAAATCAGAGGTACTTTGTCATTTATTGCGATTTAATAAACTGGAAGGAATTAAAATATTCCTGCAAATTCGAAGCGTGAATTGAAATGCACATCAAAAGGGCGAAAGTAAAGTAAGTTAGCGCAAGAATTAATTTAAAATCAATAGGGTTTAAAGGGGCTTTAGATTAATTAAAATCGATAAAAGTTTTACTGCTGGCGTCTCTCATAAAATCACGCATATATTTCTAATATTCCGCCGTTAAAGCGTGGAATAAAATAAATTTTTATGATTAATTAAAACTCTATAAATTAGTTTCTAGCATTTTCCCTACTTATTTCTTTTCAACTTTCAGCAGTAGAAACAAATAATGTTGGTTGTGACTATATAATAATATTTCAATTGAATTAATGGATAAGAAATACTTGACACCAATGATTCTTATTTTATTGATGATATTTTTCAGACGCGTTTTTCAGCAGCAAGTGCAGCAATGCGAGGTGCTTGTAATCGAAGCCCGACGAATGCGTTTGCTAAATTGAGAAGACCCTCAAGCAATATGCCAACAGTGGACGTGCTTGCGATGGGGGTGTATTTGGAAGAAGGGAAACTATCATGATAATCTGCGCATCAGACCGATTTCCACGATATTCGAATGAATTCAAGTCGCATTACACCGTAAGTCATTCAGATATAATTTAATAACCGAGCGAAATAATCAGATGAAATAGAAATATTCACGCAAAATTACGTTACATCAAGTAAATTTTAAAGTAGTTGTACTGACCTATTTAAAATTAAGTTTAACCAAGGTCGCAATAAAATTAAATCGAATCATTTATCCGCAATTGTAATTGTTTATATTCATCATCGACTACTTTCGAACTAATATCAAATATAAACAAATATTACGTCTTCCTTAATTATAATGAATTGTGCTCGGTTCGTGAATAAATAAAATAACTCGGATGACAAATTGGACGCGTGCTCTAAACGCAAACAAATAACTCATGAAATATTAAGGCGCAATATGAAACACGTGAAGATTCATAATTACAAAGATCGCGGCGACAACTCACTATATTATAAAAATTGATTAAAATTTGCTTAAATAATACGACTTTTCGTAATGTCAGAACAATAAAAATATCATAAAAATCGTATAAAATCAGTGTAATTATATACAACTTCTGCTGAATGTCTTTATTAACCTCCACGTGGATGAAACCAATATTGAAAACTTTTCTTACTTAACGAAGAAAATAAACATATTTCTTCTGGGCACTTTTTCAAAACAATTCTCTGTTATTAATTTCTCTCCAAGAACTGCGCACGATATCAGCACTTAATTGTTAGACCTAGCGATAATAAACAAGCCGGAGAAATGAGAGAAATTGAAAGAAATATATAAACTAAATGTATTTTCTTGGAGTAAAAACGCGAGAGCAACGAAACGATAAATTACCCATTGGTTTTCGATACGTTCGTGGAAGATTTATTATTAATACGAGTCAAGCAATGAAGAAAGAGAGAACGGAAGTACAAAGCGATATTTCATGAAATTAATACGAGGTTGATTCATACTTATTTGCGCTAAACTTTTACCCGCTGCCGAAGTTCGAGGCAAACAATTTATTTTTGCACCAGACGGAGTGCATTAATTGCAATGATTATTTATCGAGGTGTTACACGATTTTATTTATTGTTGATAATCTTTTGTCGCACGATAAGTCGGCTGCTTTGAAATATCATCTTGTTAAGTTAATGCCGATGTTTATCTAATTAATACTCAATTCAATTATGTGCATGTCATACAGGGACCTTAAAATATAATATGAAATAAACATTTTTATACGATGTGTATTTTGAACGTCCTTTGTATTTGAACTCAAAGACCGCGGGAACTAAGTAAGAATGGTCAAATTACTTCATCTAAATTTTTACTTCGCGTCCTAGAATTGTAAAATTTTCACGTCCAAAAAAAGTGGGACGCAATGTATTCTTGTGCATGCAGGTCACGAAACAACCGCATGTAGACCTTTGCGATTACAATTAGTAACGTTAGACTTTGTCGCACCAAGGGTGTCAAGAACGGATAAGATCCTAGGCGAGAGCAAATAAGCCCCACACGCGACACACGAGGGGGGTGGCGAATATGTGTGTCAATCTCTGACGAGGTCTCTGCATTCGCTGCGCACGATGTGTATAACGGTGTATCAGAGAGCAAGGTGCTGGTAGCATTTAAGGAATTCGTGCAACCCGATTGCGAATTTCCCCTTAGCAGAATCGAATTTTTGGTTTTCTATCCTGGAACCGAGGGCGCCTTTCTTTTTTCCCGATGCCCACCAGAGTGTGAATTGGGTTCGTTAACGTATTGGGTTTGACGGTTTTATACAAGGACGCAAACACGTTTTTTCTTTATATCCTGGATGCTTTTCCAAGGTGAAGAAATAGGGATTATTACTATTTGCACGTCCAATTCAATTCAAGCAAACAAATTATAATGGAAGCAATAAAATAAGGATGTGATTGTATTATTCTCTTACGTAATGAGTAGTAGTGTAATAAAAGAAACTTTTCTAATTTCCTGAAGTAGTACAGTAATTCTGGTAATTGATTTCCTAATATCCATCCAGGAAAGGACCAAGTTATGAACTTATACGAGATTTGATGGCAATTAACAGAAAGTAAACATATAAATATTACTGGGAAAAGCATGTCATATTTTTATAGCTAATCTTAACTTGTTCCATTGAAATTTAACTTAAGTACACGAAGCAAGTACTTATTTATTAATGATGTAAATGATTTAATACTCGAGAATGATTTTGCAAATTTCAGAACATTAAAGACGCAACTTTTCAGCTCTTCGTCACCTTAGATTACACAACATTAGCGTTATGATTTATCAACACTTCAAATACACAACCTCATCAGATTTTCGCGTCTTGTTTATTCATTTTCTAAGT
Source organism: Aleochara curtula (assembly GCA_963978815.1). Lineage (NCBI taxonomy): Eukaryota > Metazoa > Arthropoda > Insecta > Coleoptera > Staphylinidae > Aleochara > Aleochara curtula. The sequence continues at coordinate 3,055,054 of OZ022219.1, forward strand.
ATCTTTTTCACTTTAGTCTCTCCTTCTAGTCATAAGATAGGTTTCGAATGTCTGGTTATGGGGATGCATGATGCCGCTAATCCGCGTCTGCTGCCATCAAACGATATATCAATAAAATCCATTTATTAAGTGTGTCGCTTGAGTAACTTTAATACCGCATTTTCAGTAATCGCTTTATGGTCTCTCTTTTCAAGATAATTCATAATTCAGGTTCTCTAAAAGAATCAGCAATGTATATTTTACTATTGAGTTTTTCAAATTTCGAAGAAAATTTAAATAAATCACGTTTTAAACGCCCACTTGTTAAATGAAACGTACGCCTCTGATCTCATTGCAGACGACGAGACGTTTTAATGTCATCAAGCGTCAGAGTTAATGTGACGTCTGCAAGGGTGGAGAACAAGAGTTGACACCCTGAGCAATGACGTTAATTGCACACGTTCTCTTACAAGTTGTGAACACAATTAGAATATCACAACTAGAATAAGTTGGTATTTCACGACTGTTTCATTTCGTTGAGGGAAACAACGATGAAACTATTGGACTTTTATAGAAATCGAAAGTACGAAGACGCTAAAAAGGGGTGATTTCCGAAGTGATATACGCAATTGTTGCTTCGCCGGTGGCGGGAGCCGTCATGGCGCTTTTGATTTACTCAAAACGCACGCGCGCCCTTATGCGTTCTGATACTAGCTCCGATCGAACGCAGAGATGGATAAATGGCCCGATAGATGAATGGATACGATTTTCCTCTATGGATTTCTATTATATTTTATGTGCGTCGGAGCTTACGTGCTTCGCTTTCAATGTCGCATGGTGTATATTTTATGCCTTCAAATCGCTCGCTTTTGTTTTATAAGTATGTACATGGATTTTGTAATATCCCTTACACAAGGGTGGATCTTTTATAGATCATAACCTATTACTAAATAAAAATCATAAAATCTAACTACATCTTTGAAAAATATTAATATTTCTAGAATCGTAACTATCAAGATAGAAAATGAAGTTTTTTTACTTTGTTTGGTAATGTGATATTATGTTAATAAAAAAACTTTAATAATATTGAGTTCAACGAACGATTTACTTTACGTATATGAGCAACGAGCATATAAGAAAAGTGATTTGTTGAAGTCACTTGCGCGCAAATAGGATTTAGATTTTACTTCGTTCCTACTTTCTACCCTTTCGCTCCATTCTTCGCAAATATGGAAAGCAAATAGAGCGTAAACTCTAAACTTTTTTGCCCTCTATGCTTTTTCTTCTTACTTCATTCGAATAAAAATATAAGAAAAATGTAATAATCATTTATTGTATTATTGCCATAAATTATTGCTCAAGTTTTTATGCCTTTCACTTCAGAGGCCTTTTTTATGACGGAAAACGCGTGTAATATTTTCATATATAATAATCGCGAAAATAGGCACATCTCGCGGCAAAATGTGTGTGTAATATGCGGTCAAAGACGATGCGCGTACAATGGTGCGACGGGCGCAATAATGCCGCAGGCAAATGCGAAGCGGCGACGGCGGCGAGAGTAACATTTGCGCGTAACTGCCGCGAACCGCCCCACGCGCGCTTTTATTATTATGCGGAAACAGTAAAAAAGCAGATGACGGGCGGTCGGTGCGGCCGTTTTATGCTCTCCGCATCTAATTACGGCCCATCGACTGATTATTGCCATGATCCCCAGACGCTTTCAACGCCGCTCACCCCGGCCCCCGTTCGGTGCGCAAGATGTGAAGATAGTCGTCCTGCCGGAGACAGCCGCTGTCCGGACGAACGGCGAAGCAACATAACGACATTGCGAATGGCAAGCATCATGCAGGACTATCTATACGAGTTGAGTTCTTCTGTAGTATTGGGTGATTTCGTGCCGTGCCCGTTTTTTTGGTTTGCTTTTTTGGATGGTGCAAAATACAGTCAGTTCTCCACTTTTTATACCCGAATGAATTAAAATGAAATCAAGTTCTAAGAACGACTGACACTTATTCAATTTCAGAATAGAATTGAGAGCTAAGGGTATGATTTAATATGTGGTAACGAGAACTGACTGTAGAATTGTGATTGTGTAATTTTGTGATTTTGCTTTTGTCCTTCCTTTCACTACACAGAGCTATTCGAAACGCGCGCGTCTCCTCGATATTCAGATATTGTGTATTCCGCCTCCTTGGCGTGCTTGCACATGTGCGCCGATAGATTGGAGGGGTCCAAACGCGAAAGCACTGGGTGACTTTATCGGCGCGATGAAGGTGCCGGCAGGAAGGTGGCCCCCCTGCGCTCATCCGCCGGCTATTTATTGACTGGACATCGGCCATAAAATATATCGGATCCGGGGGCCGGCACATAATGTCTTCTGTTGTCGTAAAAAGTTAACGTCGCCGCGCCACGGCGAGAGCAACGAGCTGAAATAAGTAAGGAGCGTGCGTCATTGCGACACCGACCCGACACAATAGTGCAGCTAAAAAACTTCTTAGCTCGCGTGGACCTCGCGTATTTTACGTTTGCTGAATTTTTACGCCATCAACTTGGAACCAACCAACCAACCAACAACGGTGATATACTTTACGACGGGCTATTTCGAATTATTTGTCCATTTCCAACTCGTTCAACAATATTTAATTAGTTGTAAAAATTACTAATAAATATCTCTAATACGAAATCGAAAGATCAAACATCTTCATCTAGCTATTTCTCTGATCTTCAAGGATTAGCCAATCAAGGACTAAACTGTCTAGGTTTTTAAATTTCCCGTACTATATTCCTAAGTTTTAATTTGAGAGTCAAATATTTAAGTGTATTGTATCAAAGCAACCCCCGGTAACCCTCAAGACATCATACACGATGGGTTATTCTTCTCATGGCTAATTGAGCGAGGCGAGTCGAAGAAACGACATCAAATAATGAACACGTGCGTATAGAAAGAAGAACGACGGTGACGGCGGCGGTAACGGCGTGGTGAGGTAAAGGTCGAGCGCGCTAATGGCCCACCGGGTCATTCATTCCGCCGCCGCTTCAGTGAGTAACATGCGTACGGTGGGCGGTAAGCGTTAGTTACGTGCCGAGATAAAGCGTCCGAAATAATGATCACACGCGTTGGCGGCTGCTGGTGGCGTTGTGCACCATTGCGCGGTGGCATTTATCACACACTCGGAGGCGAGGAGGCGGTCAGCGCGTTTGTTGCGTTGATTACGTGAGCGTTAAGTGCGCTGATCATCGCTCTTTATGGCGCGTAAACGCATTCGTTCATATTTATAAATCATTTCTATGAAATGCCTTATTATCCTGGCTATCATTGAAATACCCCTCATTGCGTTTTTGTAATAAATGTACAAGAACTAGTAAGCAGGACAAAATCCCTAAATAGCTGTTAATGTAATTCGATTAGCCACGCATTGACATGCAGTCGTAGTCGTCCCAGTGGGTCTTCAAGTCTCACAGGACGACTGTAAGTAAGAAAACTCTTGGTAGAGAGTTGAAAAAGACGTAACGCGCATGTGATTGTAATGTGCTTATAGTAGTGGGCATAGAGAGATGCCCAACTATGTAGCCTCTGCCTCTATGACGAGGGGTAACTCCAGACACTTGTTATTCGTGTCATGAGGCGCACAGGTAATGATATTTCCTTATTTCCACACATGCCTTGCGGACGGCAGACGGGTCAGCGAGAGCTGCACTAGCGGAATACGAAATTGCTAAGCGCACCCGTCCGTTCGACTTTGATATCGTTCACGATCATCCCGAAATGAGTGCTTTCGACGTTCAACCAGCAAGGCTTCTTGCTACACAAATATAGCTGGGAAGGACAAAGAACGTTACGTGCGAAAGTGCCGCCACTTAACCACGCTTCAGCCTCAAGGTAATTGCATATAGGGTGTTCTTACACTTGCTCAAGCAATGGTGTTTTGAAAGTATGCGTAAAGTGTAGCTAATTTGGGTCTATTAAACTATACAACGAATCAGTTATCCACCCTTGGAACGCGGAGAAAATATGTTTTGAGAAGGCGGCTGAAAAAAAAAGCGCGCCGCCCTTCTCTCGCACATAACTGTCAAGAGTTGTAAAGGGTGTTAGATAAAGTATCACATCGAAGTCTAATATAATAACGGCCGGAACAAACGGAGCTATAAAATATAAGACGGGCATAAATCAGCCTCGGAGGAAGCAAGCACCAAGCAGGTCCGTGTCCTTGCATCCCTTGCATCGCAAGTTTCTTGCGAGAGAACGCGTTGGTCCGAACAATATGCGGCAGCGTGGATGTTTTTCAAGGAACACTCGTTCATCGTCGTGAGTGTCCCGTGCACACTCCTCGGGGAGATAGAGACCGAGCAACAACAGAAACTCGTCCTGTGTGCGCCAGGCTGAAATATGTCTGGCTTCCGGTGAATCACGGAAGCGTCTCTGGGGCCCGAGGTTAAGCGCTCGATTTGTCGCCGCGCGGTCATTAAAGCCGTACGGAGAGAAAGGAATAGCAGCACGACACCACAATGTAAGGATGTGTTGAAAAAGGAGCAGAGATGCTCGTGCGATGGACGTACTCCCTTGACGCTCGTCAGTCGGATTACCCTCTAAACGTAATCCAATCACGAGGAACTTGACTTTACTGTGTTACTACTGCGAGTGGATTTATCAAATTTTAATGTACTTTGTCGAGAAGGACATTGTACTATTCTTCATAATTTGTATAATTTTAAATAGAAGTATAATTCATCTATGCTAGAATAATGCATTGATTATTGATTAAGCGTGAATGATTCAATCAAAATGCGACCCTCGAAATAATTGTCACTGTCAAGATTTCCCGCTTTCCATCCCATTTTGGTGCATGTGTGTGTCCATGCCCATTATCGTTACGATTCCTCGATCATTTCGCAAAGTACCACCATGGAGAGTGGAGGCAACCTTATTATTCTTATTGTTCTGTTTTTTATTTACTCTTCTTTTGGTTATTCACATTTTTCCGACATTCGCAACGTTTTTTCCTAGGGGCCTGATATTGGACCACCACTTGTGTGACAATAATAGAGGCCAAGAACTGGACCCCATTGTAAATATTCTGAATAAATTATCTATGAAAGCCAAAGTTAACACACATGTGTGCAATTTGTTCCCAGACTTGAATTGACATCAGTGAGGAGGGTACTGAATTTTATTTCTTTCTGGGTGCATAATTAGATGAGCTAAGCGAAGAAGTGGATAGCCATATTTGTCTGAACAAAATAGCAAAAAAAGATAATATTAAATGTGAAAATTTGATACAATTATTCTATTATTAAACGCTATTTTGCCTTATCAATATATTAACTTGATCAAATGTTTAAATACACCTTGTATAATAATAAAATAGCATATCAAACCCTAGCTCATAACGCAAAGAAGAATCAAACAAATAGATATTCGGAAACGATAGAAAAGCCTATAAAATCGGCCGCGAACGCAAACAAACAAACAACAAGCAGATAACTCCCTGAGCTATTAGCCCGAAATACACACATACGCGTCCCACTGATTTCCAAAGATACCCTCGCGTGTCTCAATCTCGGTTTGTATATAATTCACCCCCATTGCGTCCGGCTTTGGCGTCGATACATGAGGATAGAGTCCTCTCGAAAACAGTTATCAAACTCAGCTTTCAACTCCAAATCTTGTACGCTCAATTTCTACAAATTGCTTCTACTTTTCTCCTTTCCCCAAGCGTTCAATGACCAAAACGATGGAATATGGTATTGAAGAAGTTGGCTCAAGTTTAGCCACTATGAGCGCGCAAGAAGCACCACACTAAATCAACTTCTTGGATTTTCACTAAGAGATAATAATTCAAAAAAGTAAAAGACTAAAAGAATAAAGCCAGTGAGTCCTTGCAGGAAACGAAGAAGAAAAACGAGTGGAGAAGAAGGAAGAGTGGCGGCGACATTAAATTTAATTTGTCCCTTCGTTCTGCTGTCCGTTCGTACATCGAGCAGGAGGGCATGCAACTGGCAAAAGGGATTATAAATATATCCGATTCATAATAAATCCGCGTTCCTTCCTTGCGTCGAACATTTAAGTCGCAGGACGCAGTAAATCTTCTTCGTATTGATAGTATAGTAGCCTGGAAGTCTTTGAACCTTCTCAGAGTTTGGAAGCAGCTTGTGTCTATTTGTATATTGGACGAATGAAGTTGTTATTGAACTACTAATTGAATTTTGGCTAGATTTTAAGTCCACGAATCAATCATGAATCTATTAGAAATATTAATTTAGATCTGTATTATTTCACATTTATGTTATTTATTTTCGTGATTTCCCTCAATGAGCAGCTCATATTCAGCGCATACTTTTTCTTGCAATACCCTTGGCAATATCTACTAATACCAATGCCAATTTCTATTGCATGCAAGTGAGTCTCTAGTTGGTTGCATCCCCGATTGCAATCATTTGCTCTGACAATGTATGCGTGTATCGTTCCAACATCTCTACTGCTCGCCTGCCAGGAGAGACTACAAAGAAAGAAGAACACGAGGAAAAGAGACTATGAAGATTGGGGGGACAATCGAGCGAAAACTATTTCGACACATTTCACTAACTTCCGATTGGATTCCAATTGGGAAATGAAGAAACTGATCGCCGGGAAAGCGTACTCAACATACTCGTCACAAAAATACAAAGTAAAAAAGTGCACTTGAAGAATGAGTGTGTTCTTTGCATTTATGCAATGAGAGTTTTAAATCATACTAAAATTTCGATATCGATCAGAATTTGATCCTGAAAGTGTTCAAGATTTTGATCAATCGTCTCGATTAGGAGTACGTTGAATGAATACGAAATTGAGTGAATACTACGAAATTCTTGAGCGGCTCAAATGCGTTGCGGAGAGACACAATATCGTCATTAACGACCGCACACATGTGCGATGATTGCGTTTGCGGTGATCAACGTTTAGATAATGGCTTGGGTAATTTACTTCCCGTGCGACTCAATGCGTATATTCTTCCTCTTTTCTCCCGGGTATTGCCGTCAATGTATTTAGTGCGTTTTCGAGTCTATGCGAATGTTAAACTTATCGAAAAGCGGTAAACTAATGATTACAGCCAAAGAAAATTGCACTTTACAAGATGAATCACCATAGAATTTTGTTCGATTGGAAAAATCCTTATCCTTGAACCCGCATGTCGTCTTCAAAAGAAACAAATACAAAACCAGCATATCTTTAGTGTCACAATCTCCTTGCTTCCTTCTTGAAAATGATGTAAAGCAAAAGCGTTATAAAAGAATCCCATATTCTCTCTTTATAAACACATATTCTGTACCCAAAATCTCATTTGCTATGCACCCATCTAACAAAGTTTACGTTGTGGTCGTGCGAACGAGGCGACCTTATCGCGGACTTACAAGGTCCAGCGGGAAATTTGCATATCGTCGTGACCATCAACTGTGGCCGGCCGCCGGCAGAGATGATGCTGCCCCCGAAAAGGGGATCGCATATCATGTGTGTGCTAACGTGCTAACTGTTCGTTCTTACATAGCATGTGATAGCAAGCGCGTGTTAAATGTACAAATATATCACGATTTAGTCGCGAAAATGGACGTAAATTTAAATTCTAATCACCATGGTCACTTTGTAATAAGATAATCTTATGTATCAACAAACAGATTCTAACCGTATTTTAAGGGTTAAAATGATAGTATTACATTTTACGATAATAGAATTTCCAGTATAAAGTACTTGTTTCGCTAAAATACTCGCATAGATTCGACTTAAATCATAAATTCAGGGAACTAACTATCAGATATTGTGATGATAACAATACCAGTAGTGAAAAGCACTCTTAGGCTCATGCATAGTGAGTAGTGATGCATCGATGCGGTCGAATGCAAAGAGATATTTTATCCGCGGCACTCGCTGGCAATTAATATGTGCGATACCGTGCACTGCGTTGAACAGATACGTTTTAACGCGTGTGCTCTTGCACTTGCTACTAATACTGCCACTGCTCTAACTGGTGGCGAAACGAAAACTCCTACGACATGCGTGATGGGGTGGCACACACACTTCTTTGCAATGCTTTATTATATGATGGAGCAAACCCGCAGCCGAGTATGAACGCTAGATACGATGCGATATTGTGCGGCCTGCATACAACCAGCGAGCCAGCCAACCACCATCCATAAATCAGATGCAATTTGCGGTCAGCGATGCGTACCGCCACAATTACCGGAAAGATTTATTAGTAATAACTTAAACGCGGTGTTACTCCGCGTTGCATCGCATTGCTTCATGATATTCATACGTCATATCCGTTGATTTCCAAACCATATTTAAATATTTAAATATCTTTCTATCTCTCACAACCTTGGCTCGCTTATAATCAGATAAAATCTAAATACTTCAAAAATCCTGCTTCCTTTCTCCAACAAACTACCCTAAAGCGGTATTTCCGGTTCTATTTTGAACGAAACAAGGACGCGTTGAAGATCCTTAACATCAATGAAAAACAACAGCATACTTTCGACGACTATTGTTTGCTGTTGGTCGGACCGAGGAATCGCGCGCACTTTTCGATGGCTGATAGGACACGTTTTCCGCACACTCCTGCGTGGTGCGGTGGCGGAACGCACGAAGCGCCTGTCATGTCCATCCCGATATTGACACGCGAGAGCGCAAACGAATAACGCGGCCGCTCGTAATAAACGAATAATTAGTGCCCCCGCTAACAATGTGTGCCCAGCAAGCCTCATATATTGGTAACATGCGCAATATCTGTGTACGTGCGCGTATGATATAAAGGTACAAACAGAGCGCAAGAGATAGGGTTGTGTGTGCACACGACTGAGACGCGATGGGGTGCGCGCGAATTGTGTTTGCGGTTGGCTGCCGCCGCCCGAGATTCACCTGCATCAGCAGAATTAGACGGCGGCGGCAGCAGCAGCAGCAGTGTATGCCTCGCTCCGTCCTCCTCGTGGTTGTTTTGAGCATCCTTCTCGTCTCTCTTGGCACTGTGATCGTTGCCGCCGCCGGCTTAAAAGAACGTGTATTTCGAATGCCAAACGAAGAGAGTGAGTGCTTCCCGAGTTTTCTTCTTCAACAGCGTGATGAATAGACTTTTATAAAACTGGGTCTCATTACTCATTACATGAGCAGCAAGTGCTTCGGACGCAAATATTAATCAATAAATCAATAATATCCATGATAATGAATTTGGAAATTGTTTTTTGTTTCAACCATTTATCCAAAACTTTTCTACTTCTAATATCCTAAGGGGTTAAGCAATGTAAACGCTTAAATCCACATAATCGTAACAATAAACCGGATAATTGAGTATCACGCTGCTATTAAGTGCGCTTGTTATATACATTTAAAAATATACCGCACTCTTAAGCCATCCCTTGAACGAAATGTCTTTCTGGTATAAAGTAGAAGAAGTTTGGGGGTAACGAAGAGAGAATAAGTTATGAAAAAGGAATAAGAACTTTATGAACTCTTGTGTTGGTGATGTTTTTGCGGGGATGCAAATAACTTTTTAATTTTCTTCGCTCGTGTTTAAATCGAGGGCGCGAGAAGCAGAAAATCTCCGAAATTATATGCTCCAAGCCGCTGTGATGCTCTTAGCCCTCTTGCGAGTGGTGGGGATGTGTCCTGATTATTTAAAAACTCCCAGAGTTCCCGGAGTGCACCCGCAATAGAATAGTAATAGCTTTATATTAACACGCGTCTGCATTGCTCTGATTACAGGCTTTTTCCTTCACGAATCTAGCGGCTACGAAAGGTTCACTGTTGCTTCGTGATTAAATACGATATTAAGATGCTTTCTTCGACTTACCAATCTACAAAAATATTGCAAATTTTCTCCTCAATAAATTTCACAAACCAAATTGAGCAGACGTAATAAAGAAAAACTTTTATAGTTTCATTTGTAAATGGACATTGATCAACCCTATTTTACTTTTGGGTTGAAAGTATTTAACTCAATTTTACTATGATAATAATCAGCCACGCATACGTAATAATACAATGAGTGTTATGTCAAATTTTTAGCAGATGACTGAAACTCCAATACACTTAAGGAGATGCATTCGAAATAGTCCTAGGACATTTATCCTGTGCGCGAATATTATCCACATACCCGAAACATGTGCGTGTAGCGAGCACCCGATATTAATATAAATCTGGACGCACAACGGGCGCAGCGTATGCGACGAACGATAAAAACGGGAAAGGAAAGCAATAAATATATCGGAATTTACTTACTTAAATCAATTACTTGACCGAACGCAGCAGGATGTGGCGTAGGCACGCAGCCTGCGGACTGCTCACAAATCAAGCATGCAAGAGATTCGATTCCGTCCGAAGCAAATACATGCATTTGTCTGTCCGGAGATACGACTCATGTGCGCGTATAAAACTATAAATCGTTTAACAGCGCACCCGGCGGACGCGGATGTGTCCGCAAAAACGTCCGTTCCTCTTCGTTTTATTGGCATATTTATGAAGTACGAGCGGGATAAACGGCATTCGTAATACGCGTAGTGGCGGTCGCCGTCGACTTATATTATTATGTGGTGGTCGAACAGGGAACAGCGGCCTTCAACCCCACGCGAGCGAAAGAAAACAGCGCGAGTAAAGTGCGGGCCAAAAGAAAAAAGCTGGCACCCCTGACCGAATAAATATACCGAGGGTTTTTTCTATGTGCTAAAACTACTGTGGTCCTGTAGAACATTTGGTCAAGTATGAACCAATTTAGAAAAAAATAACAGCTGAAAAGTACTTAAGAAGTATCTAGTTGAAGACTACTAAATTGTCGTGTGTCCAGAGGGTATTTCTTAAGCTCAGATTCCACATATGCACCAAACGCGCTCCTGCGGATTGAAATGAAGGAAGGCAATATGAATTGACCGACAATATACATATCCGAGGAGCACATGTCAGGGAAATAAATAATGCCAATATGCTCGATCCTGGCGCGCGGTCGGGATGCTGCATAGGCATATCCCGTCCGAAGCACGTAGACACCTCGGAGCGCGCGTGACGTACAACGTGCTTGTTCTTTTGGTTTTTCTCCTGCTCCTTCCTCGAAAGTGGATGGGAAATGCATGCACGTATGCATGCAAAGCGGGCCACCACAGAAGGGCGCGTACACCACCGGCGTGGCGGAAAACACGAAACGCGCATCACATATCGACGAGCGGAAATCGCTTCGGTTATAAAGCCATTCACTTCTTGTTACGCTTTATCACAGTTCGTTTGGCGAAACGTTCGTTCGCTTCGTTATTTTATTTTTACCGCAACACACGCACGATCACCCTCTACTCATTGGTATGCAAAGTGTCTGCAAATCGACATTGTCATTTCTTCTATCTTATTTAGGGTTGTGATGCTTCAAATGCTGAGAAAAATTTAATCCAACAGATGAAAACTCTTCGTTTCAACTAATAAAATTCATAATTGCAATTGATTAAAAAGGGTGTTCAAAAGCATTCGAATAATGTAATTTGCGTTGTTTAAAAGGATTTCCCGCTATCCTTAGAAATCAAACTATATAATAAACCGCATCGTTCCTGCATCCCCTATTTTATTAAGTTTATAAAATTAAGCAGGATCAGACTGAAGATCAGGACGACTTGCGCTTATTGTGTGAACGGAATCACCAACCACCACAGCGTTGTGCACTGATTATATTTGTACGTTTTGATGTGATGCGTGATAAAGACAGCAAGAGGAAATCACGCCGGTCGGACACAATCAGTGTTTATAACTTCATAAAACACAAGGAGGATGCGGACGCATTCGGCGAATGCGGTTGATTGAACGCCATCCGGACATCAAACGAGTAAAAGAGAGCACCGTTAGTGTTACCGCCGCCACCGCTACCACCATCGAACGCGACAACTGATTGAAGGTGGTGCAAGGACCACCACACGCCGGAATTCATTCATTCGGATTCGATTCGATTGAGCGTTGTCACCGCCATCCCTGCCGCCGTTTACTAAAAGGGGGTGACTTCTCTAAGTAACGTGTTTTTACCTATATACCGAGTGTCATGCCAATTCAAATTGTCTTACTTTTCTCATGCTTTTCTTAAAAGTAGTAAAGTAAGTTTTCTCAGCAAATAAATAACAACTTTAGTGTTTTACTGTAGACTACCGAATACGCAAAAGTACGAGCGGTTTGATTCATGACTTGAAACTAAAGTTTCTTGATAAAGAATGATCATTACACTGTCGCAGTAATTGAAAATCAATTGGTTTTAGTTTACGATTCGATTACAACCCACCTGCGCGAGTATTACGAGTATGAGCGGCCGATAAACGTCGAATGCGTTTTGCTGAGAAGAGCGCCGAACTTAAACACACATTGGGAGTGACTTTGTTCGTCGTTCTTCCCGATTATTTTTATGTGCGCCTGGAATTAGCATAATTGCCTATCAAATTCGTATTATCCTTCGACAATTGCTCCAGTTTATTTTTATTTTTACTGGAGTAGATCGCTTGCACCGCTTTATGTGCTTCTTTCTGTTTACTATACTTGATAGATTTTTAAATTCATTCTAAAATGTTGCATGCAGTTTAAAATTATAATTTGTAAATTTTTTAGGATGGTTTACTTTACTAAACAGAATGCTCACCACCGCTAGACGCCTGCAATATTTTTCGATAATATTGTTGATTCAAGCAGTATTTGCACGGTATTTGTATTTATTGCGTAAATATAAGACACAGGGCTATAAATACGTGAGGTCATAGTGGTGTGCGCGTGGGCAGTCCTTAGCTAATATTTGCCTATTTGCATATTTGTATTACGTATTCGCGAACGGTGAGAGGGCAGTCTATCGCATATATCCCCCTTTTTTACCAAGTGCAGTGCATGGATATGTATGAAAGTTCGTCAGTTGGGAAGTCACCACCAACCACCGCATGTTTCTAATACTCTGCCACTTTGTGGTCCTCGTGGCAATAAAACACATAAAACGCTTCATATCGCACGTATGCGCCGCATCCTGTTAGGTAATTCAAAGAGTGCGAATCTGCTTCAACACAATTGTAAATGCTATAAATATGTGCGCACATTGTCGCAAAATGTAAATTGTTTGTGATTTTTGTACTGAATTAGTATTTGATGTTTTTCGCGTTTCATCCCTTATAAAAAATCACAGTTAAGTGATGTATTCGCGTACTGATGCATGTATATCGTTCATATTCTAATATAGTGTCAACAAATTAAGATTCATAAGTTTTTCAGCATGGAGACGAACTGGTAATCGAAATCAAGTGGGCGAGCTCGTCTCTCATGCATATGCCGTTTACATATTTGCAAAGAGAGCTGGTGAGCACCTCTTTCCTTTCAATGCACTACCAACCGATCCATCGTCGAATGCAATGTCAATTTATGCATATTAATGAGCACTTTACAATCTCGTCGACGATTATTTGACCAAAATATGCATGAATACTATACGGACTACTGCATTAATGCAGAAGAAATGCTTTTAACTTGCCAGACATATTTATCCTTTGTCTTTGACTCTCCTTCTGGTAATTATCGAATGGTTATGTTGATAAGTTTAATTGAATTAAAATTGATAAATATAACATTCGACTCTGATATCCCGAATTACAATACGACTATTTGTTTAAAACCAGAATCAACAAACCTCAAATTACTTATAAAATGCGCGCTGGAAAACGGGTGGAAATCGTTGAATGTGTCTCGAAAGACTACGCGAGTCAACTTCACCTCGCTGCGAAGCTCTCTCGTCCTGGACGAAGGCCGCGAAAGTGCAAACGTAAGCATATTTCAGAAATCTATAAAAGAGGCACAGGCCTCGCCGTCTTTTTGCATTCGCTTCCAGCTGAATGCAATTACACGAGTTTCGAAAATATTCGAATTGCTCTTAAAAGAGAATGTACGCAGAATTCCCTTGGCGAATCAACTCCTTGTTGATTTTTACAACGAATAGATATAGGTATAATTGTATAAAAAGTACTCACCGCCTTTTGGCGCCAATTTTCATCCCTACGAAAAAACAACTCCTGGGCTATTTAACAGCTCCTGGTCCACTCATGGGGGGACATCTGGAAAAAAAGAAAAACTGTATCAGAAAAAAGTTTACAAATTATGTAAATATTACACAAACATTATTCGTACAACTGAAGCAAAAATAAGCGAACAGTAAAATTATTTATACAGTATTGTTTAACAAGCAAGTAATTATGCAGCATTTTCTGGGAGTTCGCACGATTTGGAGCAAGATTTTTGGATTATTTAGCATAAATAAAGCAAATTTTGTTCATGAGCAAACACGCTGCTTGTATTATAATGCATAAAATATGGAATCATCGGAGCAACCAGCAAAAAGTTATGCTTTCGGCGATTTTATTCATTATACAGTTAATCAGTAATTAACAATTTATAATTTATGTATGCTCTGCTGAGTTAATTAGTAAATAATCAGCATAATTGTATTATTATACTGTATTTTATTCATTTCGGCAATTTGGCTGTTTTAGCCAGAGGCAATAGAGCTCTAAATTTTTAAATTTAGAGTAAATAAGAAACGTTTAAGGGGGTATTCTAGTCTAGACAAAAACTAAAAGTTGAAGAATCTGTATGATCACAACAAGTTAGGAATGCGTCCAGCAAATTTGCGATAGACCAACTTCTTTGTAAGACTTGTGAAAAATTCAAGAATTTTGATGATATCTTTAGTACTTTTCGAGATATTGATCACGAAACTTTTAAAATAATACAAATTTCATAAAATCCTTTTAAGGAGATATCTTTCAATATTTAAACTTTCCAAATATATGAAAAATAATTTTCGATACTCCCTTAATTGAATTTGATTTAATACGAGTATTAACTGCATGAGGAAAAATTCAATTATCATTAAACGCTCATAAATTTAATGCTTTTTCATGCACTGTCAAGACGTAAACGCCTTGGGTCATATTCAGGATAGCGTAAACGTGCGCAAGGGGTGAAAGTCGAAAAAAGGGAGCGACCTTCTTCCCGAGGGTGCATGCAAATACATGAAATGCTATGCAAAAACACGTATGAGATATTGAATACTATAAAATACTGATTTTCCGCATTGAATTATGTTTCAATATCTCGTGCACTTTTAAAAAATGAAATAATTATTATATTCTTATAACTTCTTTCCAGGAAATTCGTTCCATAAAATATTACCTACTAATAAAATGATTATCTCATTATTATCAATTGAACAATAAAATTGGCAGAGTGTACAAAGACATGAGCAATAAAAAAATATCGTTTGCAAAAGCGGGAAGTGCTTATTAAATTATGTCATGAGTAATTGCAACATATGTTGTACACTTGAGTTAATTAGTTACAGTGCCTCATTACTACCCAGCGAGAGTGCATGCATATTACATTGTCATATAGCTTGCGCACTCTTCCACAATTTTCACTTTTTCACGCAAACACACTTGAGCAAGTGTGTCACCAACCAACTCGACGCAATTCAATTCGCGATAGCAATTTCTCTCGAGCTGTAGAAACGAATGAATTCGCAATTGCACTGCGAACGGGAAGCGACCGAAAGCAAGCAAGAAGAAGCGGAAACATGAACGCGCTTCTCATAAATCATTATTATCTAGGCTATTTAAATGTAAAATTTACGGTTGTGCATAAACAAAAAAGTGAATTGGACTGCGATATAAAAAGAATGCGTGTTGTTTTTATGCATTGCATTCACGGAAATTTTTGTTCAAGATTAATTTCTCACATAAAAAGTAATTCAAAGAAATATTAAGTATCCGGATGCAATAAAATTGCCATTTGTAAAAATAGCGCGCAAGATGTTATCAACGATCAGTGAAGCGATTCAAATTCGCGCCTTCACAAATCTCCGCAAAACGCGCAATTCGCATTTGAACGAATTTTCCTCGCACGTTTGTTCATTCTAATGCAAAGCATCCCCTCAAAAGCCACAACGCAACCACTAGCAATGCATACGCGAGCATTCCTCCAATAATACTCAATTCCATCGCCGTTTATGAATAATTCATAAATTTAAACAACTATCCAATTTCCCATAACATCGCACGCGTGCTTCTCGCTCTTACTTCTTCAAATGCAAAGTATCTCCCACGTTGACCATATAAAATTCTCACACGTCCTTAAGTTCGGAAAATTAGAAAAAAAATGATAATCACTATATATTTAACTTTGTAGCATCACTTTATACGCCGTGTATATTGAAAAGTGATGCGATATTAATTAAGTGCGGTTTATATACAATGTTGCGTTTATTCAAGACCTGCGAGAGGTTCGCAACCCTATTTTAGGCGACGAAGAAGCCCTCCGACCAACTATTAATCACTTTACGAAACGGGCTCCTCCGCTTGCTTCCACTGTATGTGTTTGAGGAGTGTGCTTGCTGACTGGCAACTTAATCTCCGAACACTTGTCGGCTTAATATACTCGACACTCCAGGAGGATGCGACGTGCGTTTTGCGATTTTCCGCAGCCCCGTGTATTCGAGGCTCACTTGCTTTATTGAGGGAAGCGCAAGGGGTATTTAGTTAACAGTTATGAGCAAAGCTGCCAAAGTGATACTCGAGGGTAGGGTTGAATGTATGAATAGCCGCTTTTCGGTTGAGGTTCTGCTCCACCACTAATGCATATCATTATGAATCGTATTATCAATATCGTGAACGTTATTCATTATCATAGTTTGTTAAGATTTATTGACACAAATTTCTAAACACAACAAAAAATAATAAGAAAAACTAAACTGGCTGCGTTAAAAAAATAAACTTAACAAAGAATAATTGCTGAAACAGTTCAAGAAGAGACAAAGTTTCGCTCAATCACAGAAGATAATAAATTACACGTTGCGCCTCTATTCGCATCCGTATTTTATTCGTTCTACCTCAACATTACTCATTTTCTCTATGGTGTTATCCTTTCAAGTGCTCAGTGCCTACCACTTCTTTTCCTCATGTACTGGCACATGTACAGGCACGTGCACATGCACAGGTACTGGTTTCTCAACCGTATATGGTACGTGCTTCTCAACCGTATATGGTACCGGATTGTCATAAGGTACTTTGACTGGATATGGTACTAGTTTCTCAACTGGTACCTTGACTTCTTTGTAGACTGGGTATGGCGCTGGCACATTTACCTTGACAGGCACTGGCACTGGCTTCTCAACATTGTAAGGCACTGGGTTGTCAACTTGTACCTTGACTGGTACTGGTACGTATTTGTCGTATGGTACATGAACCTTCTTTTCAACGTGAACGGGGTATGGTTTATCAACGTATTTTGGTACTGGCTTGTCAACGTAGACCTTTACAGGTACTGGCACATCCTTGTAGACTGGGTATGGTTTAGGAATATGCACTGGTACCTTGACAGGGACTGGAATCTTCTTTTCAACTGGATACGGAGCGGGAACATGCACTTTGACTGGATAATGTACGATCTTTTCTACTGGGTATGGTTTATCAACGTAAACTTTGACTGGATAGGGTTTGTCAACGTAGACTTTAACTGGGACTGGTACGTGTTTTTCAACAGGGTATGGTTTTGGAATTGGAACTCCAACCTTGACTGGTACTTTGTAAGGAACATGGACTTTCTTCTCTACAGGGTAAGGTGCGGGCACATGCACTTTAACAGGGACAGGCACACGCTTTTCAACAGGGACAGGAATATGTTTAGTCACTGGATAGGGTTCTGGAATTCCTTTGATGAAAGTGATGGTTTTTTCGACGCTTGTATGGTGCCCCAAATCAATATGACCGTGATGGCCGCCTCCTTGACCCACACTGTACCCGTGTTCAAAATCACCTCCGTAACCATAGCCAATATCCAACAATCCGCGCTTGTTGTGCTTTTTCTCTTCGGTTGCCTTCTTCTCCTCGGCACTAATTGTGGTCATTGCCAAGAGGACTAAGAACGCCACACGATTCTTGATTTCAAAGAAAATCACAAATTTAATAAAGGACGCACATTGACGATTTAATTTACGCTTGCGAAATACTTACGAAAGGCTTCATAGTGGCAGATTTTAACTATGAATTCCTAACAAGTGCTGGTGATGAACTGCTTGCCGTTTCTTGAACGTTTTGGGTATTTATACCGAAAAGGAATACGACCATCGCCAGCTTTACTACCACCACCAAAAGAGGTAAAAGAAGTCAAATCGTCAAACGTCACAAGTTGCGTTCACGCTTCGTACGCTTTTCTTCGCTGAAAGCAGCGAATGTGCAACGCACTCAGCGAAGCACTTAATTATATCATCGTAAAGTCAGCGGCAAGTGCGCGTTTTACTATTCGTAATTGCGATTCCTTTATTGTTATTTAACATGTCTTGAAATGGCCTGAATGGAGTGCTAGCTCGCGTTCAGCGAACGCAAGTATTTAATTATGCCGCTCAAAAATATTTTCGGCTATCTTATTAATTAGGCTTGCCGTTTTCTAAATTCAATTCGAATGTGCATGTGCAACTGAGCGAGACTAATTCCTTTCGGTTTGCGAGTTCACTTCAGTCGGAAATGAGCGAGCGGACATGTGTGAATTAAAAGTATGTGTAAAAATTTATCAAATTGAAACATTTTTAATCAGCATCTATGCAATCGATTTAACTGCGTAACGCAACCGTAATTTTATCTCGCATTTATCACCTGCTAATTATGCTCGGAAATGGTACAAACCGCGAGAGAAAGAAGAAATTTCAAGTTGAATAATTGAATCAAACTTGTGAGAGTTGTATAAATAATTGTGAGTTTAATTAAATTAACTTTGAAATGAAACTCCCAAGAATGTTGTAATACAGGATTAATTTAAATAGTTTCATAATAGCTAATAATCCTTTGTATCTATTATGCATACGTAATTATAAAGTAATGTGCCTAGTAAATTAAATTACTGTGAACAAGTTGATTGAAGCTTCAGTGTACTTGCAATTATTTCAGATATTTGATGAGTTAATAACGAATGTCGCAAATATTTAAATCAACAATTTCATCTGTTTCCAAACAACAATCAACTAAAAGTACGTGAATATAACTCTATTATTCGAAAGAATAAATGAATAATTATTAATAGAAAGTCAAACCAAAAATGAGCCAAACTTTCATTCACATATAGTCCAAAAATGCGCGTGAAGCGGTAATAAAATATATTACTTTATATTCCGTATTGCACTGATTAAAATCACATAATTGTATTCTATTTGAAACTCATTTGAACCAGTTTGAAACTCTTTCAAACATATAATAAATCAGTCAATCCTGCCATGTGTGCATTTGCTTCGTATTTGTACAATTACGATTGAATAATAACAATTACTGTCTGTATTTTTCTATTTCAACGATTCAAGACTAATCAATTATAGATAGACATGTTGGTCTATAAAAAATGCTACAATTTTCTTTTCTTTAATAATCTCTACCGACTCTTCGTACGAGTGTAATGAGTGCAAGTGATGTATGTAATGTATGAATTAATCACACTTGTAACACGCTTAATTCGCACCAGTGATTTCTACAAATATAATAACAGTTTATATGCTGCTTTTACCAACGTATACCATCTGTGCACTTTTTTCTTCATGAGCATACACTTGCTGAACGTTCAACTCAAAGCAAAGTAAAAGCGAGCGTGAAGAAGCATCGCAAAAAACGCTGAAATAAAGTTTAAAACGAGCGGATATTTCCTTTCCTTGCTTTTCACCAGTTTGTAGTTACGCGCGTTTACACTATATTTTCTAATTAGTTACAAGGCAGTCTTGCATTGTCTGTTTTCGTTTTGTGTTCATATTGTGTCAGTGGTTCAAATGTATTGTGTTAATTTCTCTTGACAAACGATAAACTTTTTGACAATTTAGATAATTCCAAGTGCTAAGATGAGGATGATCACTTTTAAGTTGTAATAATGTTTCATTATTATGTAATTCGGTAAGGACGAAATGAATTAATAAGTTTAAATGCATCCTATATCAATATTGTTTTAGAGAAATCTGAATTGCAATGTTTAAACGAACTTATTACGTACAACGTGCTGAGAGAAGGAACGACACCGAAGAGGACGAAGACGTTGTCCGCGACACGTCCTTTCCACTCTTCGTATGCATACTCTTCATATTTCTACTCATAAGTATGTTCATTGTTATTGTAGCCAATTGGCGAATCTTCTTAGTTGAACAAGAGGTAATTATATTATCTAATTTTAATAGATTGTTTCCTAATTACTTACTTCTTGCAGGAAATTCAATTTGCATTGGCGGAGAATGGTGAGAATTTAAATAAATTACCAACACCGCCTGGAGAAATTGTATACCCAATTTTACCAACTGCTGAATCAAGATCTGAATTAAAAACTACCACCGAATATTCATTCAAAAACGGAATTTTTAATCTATTGGAACAAAGTGTATTTCAAAGAGCAGATGACTTTAGTTTCTTTGAAGTGCAGTTGGAGAATGACAATAAGGAAATTGCTGTTGCAAATATTAAGCGCAACTCTGAAGCAAGCGACGATGACTTGATTGATTTATACCAAATTGAATAAATATTTAATAAATGGTAAATAATTGTAATTTTGTAATTTGTAAAAATATATGTGAATTAAATTGATATTTTGCTTATCGAATAAAACAATTTCTTTTCTGTAAAACCCTCCAAACTCCTGTTCCTCCAATATCCATTAAAAATTAAATCGGGTTATCTCTCATACTTTTCAATAAGTATTCTAACGAAAAACTAAACAAGCAATAAGTAGAATAATTGTACCAAAAATTAGAGCAGAAACCTCTTTGCAATAACGCACCCAATTATATTACTTGTATGCAAACAGACACGTAATACATTTGAATTAATTAACCATGTTACGCACATTTCAAATGCAACTCAATGAATTATTGCAATACAACCAGGAATATTAACTTACTGCATCGTACGTGAATGCTTCATTTCTTATTGTTGTTTTCGTTGCGGCTTATCGATTGTGCTTTTTCTCTAATTCGTCAATAAACCATATACCTTGTACTTTAGAATTTGTGCGCAAAGTTGAAAGATTAATCTTATAAACAGTGTACCATTTTTGATATAGAAATAGTAATAAAAGTGCGTTCTTATCAGTAGTTGCGGTTTTGGATTAAGTTAATCGTTGGAACCCTATTTCCGGTCAGTAATTGCAACGACCACCAAACTTTTAAAAGTCGCTGCTATGAATTAGTTGCGTCTTGCTAATCATCGATTACAGTAAGTTTCCGCAATATTCAAAAATGTTCAAACGCAGTTATTATGTGCAAAGGGCAGAACGGCGCAGTCTTGCCGGTGGTCATCAAATTGTGCGCGATACCTCGTTTTCATCATTCTTGTGTATTCTCTTTATCTTCATGATAATCAGCGTGTTTATTGTGATTATTGCCAATTGGCGCAGCTTGCTTCTAGTTGATGATGTGAGTATTGGCAAGCAATAAATGATTTCTCATTTAAAGAAAAACTCAAATGGTTTTATTGCAGGAAGAAGTTGAAAATATTAATGGCAGTAATGAGCACATTAGAAAGGAAAATGGTGATCATTATGAAAATATAATTATATCAACGTTCGATCGAACGACTAAAAAATATAAGGAAGAAACCGATGAGAATATAAAAGTGATTAATGACCAATATATGACCAGCAGTACAACTAAAACTCCTGATACAGATGGATATCATCCACATGAGACAAACTTCTCAGAAATAACCATGGAAGAATTACCATTCACCGTACAACAAAATATGAATGAAGGTTTCTTTGAAACAACATCAACAACCACCGAATGGTCAAGTTCAACCGAAATCGATACATCCACCGTAACAACGGAAATTTCAACTTCAGAAAGTACAACGACTGAAATCATTACCACAAGTGGAAGTTATGCCACAATCAATGATAATTTTACAACTTCCATCGATATCAATGTAAAAACGACTGAATCAACTCTAATCACAGCAAGTGATGAGGATACATCCACTCTTTCAAATATACCAACAAGCATTCTTACAGAACAATCATCAATTACAACTTTGGGCAGTTCAACGGAAACAGATATTATAGCAGTCACTACGACTATTGAATTTGAAGCTACTTCCTCCCTTAGCCCAGATTTTACCATTGCTGAAACCTCAGAAACAGCGTCTGAAAGAAACATGTTGCTCACATCAACCTTATCGAACTTTATTGACACTGGAGACAACGACACAACATATAAAACCACACTGGGTACACCTGAAATAAGAGATGAGTTTATAACAATTAATATTTCTTCAACTCCTTATGCATCTGAAGTGGTTGAATTCAATCAGAACACAACGTCGACTGAACTGGAATTAAGTACTAGTCCAACTGCATCTGAAACAAATATGACATTCACAAACTTGATCGTATCACACGATATCCCAAATTCTACTCTAGAAAGCCAAAGAACCACAGCAATGCAAGAAGCAGAAAATGCAACAAAGTTAATGCAAGATATTCAACCATCATCCACAATCTCAGCAAGCATTGAGTTTACAACACCAATAGCCATGCATCAACCACAACCATTAGTACAAGCTAATGAAACAAACAATGATACTGAAATCAGAAAAACACCAAGCCTGGTTGAATACACTTCAGGTTCTAATAACCAATTCTATAGCTCAATCCAATTACTGATCATGACTCTCTTCCAGATAGCAATAACATACCTGAAGAGCTAAGAGTCATACAAGCCCCCCTGAATGCAATCTCAACAACCATACAAAATAATGTTTACAGCTCTCAGATGCTCCTAGAGCAATTTAGTTCCCTTGATTTATCTGAAGCTGATTTCGATAGTGAAACTGAGTCAAACAATGTCATTCCAATAACAACACCTCAATACATCATGCAAACTGCTGCAGACATTCTCAATAATAAGATTCACAACAATATTGATAATACACCAATTGATCATACTATTAGAGCAATAGGCATTGCTGGAAATGAAAAGTCTAAGATAGAACAGGAAGACTACCCAGCTCCATATGATATCAACTAGTTGTCACCCATGCTCAAGAGTATCTTAATCGATAGAATTGTTATTATAAGTACTCCTATGCTCTTAACTATGTATTCACATGTATCATGTATGTATTCTGTAAGTAATTTGTTTGTTATGCTATGTAGTTATAAAATATATAACCTATTGGTACACACTTCTTTTGCATAACCGAAGTTGAGTTATTTCTATTCATGAAAATATTGTGTGCTAGATAACCACTCAAAACTTTGCATTAGTCGGAAGTATTTGCGATGTAACAAGCTGATATGTAATATGTTCGTATGTGGTTTGATTTCCAACTTGTTAGAAACTGTACCCATATTGTGTGGGGAGCTCAGTAGAACAATGAATGCCGATTCCACAAATCCGATTACAACGCATTCCCTTGATGCTTCTTATATAACTGTGCCGTGAATATATTGAAAAATGTATTGTCTGTATTGCAATAGGAAATAAACAACCGCAACGCAATTAAATATAATGGTGAGCAGTGGCTAAGAAAAATGGGGTTAGGATCGCAAGTGTAAAATTGCCTCCGATTCTTATAGAAGATTTTCCATAATAACCCAATACCGTGTATACATAATACGTACTTGTTGTTAGCAGTTACTTTTAAGCAATGTTAAGAAACGATGCAAGCGTATAAAGGCGAAAACAAGCTACCGCAAGTCTACTATGTACCAATGTAAATACCGCGATAATATAAGCAAGCGCACTACGATTTTACGGAAATAATAAACACATACCTTCAATTTTAAAGTCCTTAATTGATGCCTCTTAAACCTGGTTGAATTGAAAACCCAATTTCCTTGAAATATGATATTTTTGATGCACAATCACACTGAATCACACAATATAAACAACTGACAAGTGTCAACCTGTTGTAAGTTAAAAGGACACTCGGCCGTGGAGCGCTGGCTTTTAAATTACTTATAGGCAACCAGTATGCCTGAAAATATATAATTCCTAAATTCGTTAAATTGTTTGAAAGTTCATAAACATTTATAGCAAATGCCATTATGGTTATGAAATTAAACGTCATTTCATTACAAGAATATATTATAATACGTTAAGTATGTGTTCCCGTTCCAAGACGTGTATAGTATTTATGCAAGAAACTATTTAAATGAAAAGTACCATTGAAAAAAAATTGGCTAAACTTCCAGATAATTTTTTGTGCGTGACAAGCGTTTAAATTTAAAGAAACTCTAATGATTCTTATTATAGTCTGCTACCTCGCTGCATTAATGGAGCAATAGCAGGCTTAGTTGGAGTTTCAGTCGTTTACCCTTTGGATTTGGTAAAAACGCGCCTACAAACGCAAAAAACTAACGAATTTGGAAAACCGATGTATAATTCAATGTAAAAGAATGAAGTCAATATTTAATTCATTATTTACTACTATTAATTATTTGTAGGTGGCATGCGTTTATTAAAATATACCAAAAGGAAGGGTTACTGAATATGTATAGAGGTTTGGCGGTTAATCTATTTTTTATAGTGCCGGAAATCTCTCTTAATCTTGCCAGCAATGACTTTTTTCGCCATATGCTTAAACCTGAGACAGGGTATGTAGAAAAACGATATATACACAAATTGTAATTGTTTATCAGTACTTTTGTAGACCAATGAGCATTAGTACACAAGCGCTTGCGGGCGCGCTTAGTGGAGCTGTGTCAATAACTATCACAAGTCCTATGGAATTCATAAAAATCCAGCTTCAAGAAGATGGAAAAAAGACTAGAGAATCTAGATTGACTGCAAGAAAAGTAATGATAGATGTTCTTCAACAAAAAGGTTTTCTAGGTCTATATCAAGGTTTCACTATATGTGCATGGCGTGACATAATATTCAGCATATTGTATTTCCCAATATTCTCAATACTCTATGATCTGGGCCCACGGAAACCATATGATGGTGAATTTGATAAGTTAAGGTAAAAGAAAATTAGTGTTTGTATATAAATTTATAGGTGAACCAACAAGTTATTGGTCTTTTTTCTGCGGAATTGTATCCAGCAGTATAAGCTCATTACTAATGACGCCTTTTGATGTCGTTAAGACTAGATTACAAACTTTTAAAGCAAGCGGAGCAGTTAGATATACGGGCATTGCAAATTGTTTTTATGAAACTTATAGAACAGAAAATTGGAGAGCATTTTTCAAAGGCGGCGCATGTCGAATTATGGTTCTTGCACCTCTTTTCGGAATAACGCAAATGATTTACTACTTGGGGGTTGCCGAATATATTTTAGATGTAGAGCCGCAAAAAATTGTTAGATAGACAATGTTTAAAATTGCATTTGTAATTTAGAAATACGTTCCTATATAAAAGTATGTGTTGAATTATAAACGTGTATGTAGTTTAGTTATTTGTTACGTTATCGAATATACGGTAATGCAATAGAAGTCTGAAAGTAAGATGTAATTTAATATGCAAGAAACCTTATAACGAAATGTTTGCTACTAAGGCAGCAAGCAAACTGCAGTGTCATAATGGATGTCACAGAGAAAACATTATTACTGGGCAATGGTGAAAAATCTGCACGAAAAGGCCGCACTTTCAAATCGGGACTTTCTGCTATATTTGCTGTGATATGTATTGTTGATGTTTTTGGTGTTTTTCCTATTGTTGCTCTGCCGAAGAGCATTATAGATTGCGGTATAAAAACTTAAACGTTAATAAAGTGGTGATATAAAATACTAATATTTGTTATAGGGCAATATGGAATTATTGTGGTTGTTATTGTAAGTACGCTCCAAATATATACTGCATCACTTTTGGGAAGATGTTGGTTAATTGCTGAACAAATAGACTCTGAAGTAGAATCAAAGAGTCGTTATCCTTATTCCGCATTAGCTGAATTGGCGTTTGGAAAGCGCTTTTCAACGATTGTTACATTTTTTCTTAATATCGCTATCTTTATGGGAGGAATACCAAATTTATTAGTTGGTAAGTAAATACGCTTAAATGTTCCGTTATGTTCCGTTAAATTATCAACTTTTAATTTGAATCAGCTTCGCAAACTTTACAACTATTAGGACGTCGCGTTAGTGAAAGTAATTTCGATCTATCATTTTGTTATTGGATTCTTATCATTGGTATTTTAATGTGTCCTTTACTATGGCTTGGATCTCCAAGAGATATGAAGTAAGCAATGTGTATTTAAAGCATACCAAACTTTAAAAACTATCAATTAATTGCAGATTGTTATGCACTTTCTCTGTGGTAATGGTATTTGGTACTTACGTATTGGTCATAGGTTCTATGATCTTTGATACCAGAGAAATTCCACCCGACGAAGTATCAACTAATAATAATAGAGCACTATGGATTAACATGTTGACTGCTTATGGAATTATCACATTTCAATTTGATATCCATCCATCCATATTAACCATTCAAGTTGACATGGATAAAAAGTCAAAAATTACTAAAGTTATCGTCGCTGGTTTTGCAGGTATTTCGCTCAAAATATAACGACCATTTGAAATAATATTGCAATATTATTGTAGTATCGCTTGGAATGTTTATATCAACTACTTTGATGGCTTATTGGCGTTATGGATTTACCAGTAAACCAAGTTTACTTGGTTCTTTACCAAGTTCTATCGCATTACATTTTGCCGCGCTTTTAGTTGCGCTGCAATTATGTTTAACACTTGCCGTTAGTAACAGTGCGCTCTATCAACACTTGGAAGATTGTTTAGGAATTTCAAAAGGTATATGTTCTAATCATATAAGTTAAGATTAACTTTCCACTGCTGTTTTAGAATTCAATCATCGCCGTTGCATTTTGCGCACAGTCTTGAGCGCAATCGCAATATTCCTCGCTGAAACTGTACCAAAATTCGACATTGTCATGTCAATAATTGGTGGATGTCTAATAGGGCCTCTTGTATTTATTCTACCGCCTTTATTTTATATACGCATTGCATTTTTGAAACAAAAACATGATGAAGATATTCAATTAGCTGTATTTAACAACATCGTTTACAACGCTGCGCTCTCCGAAAATATAACTAAGTGCTTAGAAACTGAAGCAAAAGGCGAACGTCGTCGCATGTCCATTTTACCTCCGGTTCATGGCAAATGTATAAGTTATCCATTAATTGAAACACTATTTGCATTATTTATCATCTTGTTTGGTGTATCTTTTACAATTGGAGCTACATATCTAAGCATAACGAACGTTATCGAGTACGCGAGCTTTTCACAACCCTGCCTTTATAATTTAACACTTGTATCACCATTTTAAATTACGCCACTCTTACTGCATCATAATGCATATTGTATAACTTATCGTTAGTTAATTTAGCAATAATAATAATTAGATAAAAGTACAAACAATTAAACATCAGTCATTTTGAGAGTGTGTGAAAAACGCGGGGGCTGAATTAGAAATCAAAGAGAAAGAAACCCAAGTGCGGGTGATGAGGACGTTGAGGGAAGAGAACTCGATTAACACGATGTAAAACACCATTTTTAGCCATATCATCGCATTTTGTAACTGATGCGCGCCCGATACGTACCTGACGATTACCACTGCGTGAAACTTGCTGGTGTTGACCAGTCAGGGACGTCACCACATTATTGAATCCCCAGGATTGTGGTCCAACTCCAGCACAGCAAAGCACCTCTAAAATTATACATCAGAAGCCATTTCATCAAGGTATGACCGAATTATGATTAAATACCTGTTAATACATGGTTTTTCATTACAAGATTGGCCTTTTCTTTGTCTTCAAGCAAAGTTTTCATGTCTTCCTCATTCACGTTCTTGAACGCTTCGTTATCAGGAGCTACAAATGAAATTGAACGTTTTGGATCCTTTAAGATTTCAACAACATCGGTGTTTTTCATGACATTTCGCAATGTGCTGTAGTCATCATCGTTCTCAATAATGTCCCAAATAGTTTGATTAACCGGTGTCAGGATACGATCGACCTCGTGAATGATTGCACCGCACGATTTCTCATCAAAGTTGGTCAACCGTGCACAATTTACCGTGGCGCGGTTCACAATATTGGCAAACAATGGCAACTGCAAATAATTAAAATAGAATGTAAAGTGTTTTTCTTCACGCGCGCGCGCGCAACTTAAAAAACTAACCGTTGAGAAGAGATTCACACGCAAACGTTGATCCTCAGCAAGAGTATCAATAAATGCATTGTTTTCCATATCGCATGTCTGCAGATTGCCATCGATTATATGTTGTTTAATAAATTGGCGCAGTTTTTCCACATCTCCATTGATTTCCTCAAGATACTTCTTTGCCACAGGCGTGTCAAGCGCTTCGTTGCTGGGCGCAAAAACTGTCGCGTTCTCAAAAGCATTCATTTCGTCTTCAAACTCTGCTTGTTCAATCAACTTTTGGAATTTTGTCATATTTTGTTTCTTTAGTGCGTCATTTAAATACAAAGCTATTAAATAAAGTTACATTATTTAAGTTGACGTCTTTATAAATATTTATAAATGTTTATCTTACCAGATTCGGGAATCATAACTGAATCAATTAAATGAATAACACCATTGATTGCCATTATATCAGGTTTCTTAATTTGTGCGCCATTCTCAAGAACAAGTTTGTTATCATCCTTACGTTCCATCTCAAGGACTTCACCTACGATGTTGTGTGTAGTCGCATTACCAATTATAGCCGAAGAACAAATGGTATTGCCGACAATGTGGTGACGAAGAATGTTAGCAGCACATCCTTTACCACTTAACATTTTTTCTCTGGTATTAGGATCAAGTTTTTCAAATGCTTCATCAGTAGGAGCAAAGAGTGTATAATGACCATCATCTTTAAAGAATGTATCTAAATCGGTATTCTCCAAAACTGAAACATGGGTAGGTAATAAGCGGTTCAATTCATTTAGTCTAGAAACATTTAAGAAAGCCAACCTTTTCTTAAATTGCTCAATTTTGGATGTTCTTCGATAATGATGGGAATGCTATTTCTTGCCGGCTGCATAACACCGTCAAGTAAATGCACGATGCCGTTCTTAGCCAAGTTGTTCATTTTCCTGACGCGCACGCAGTTGGCCGTGATCATTTTCTCAAACGACCTCGTCGGATAGACGTTGATCCTAATCGTCTTATTGTCATTCTGTGTGGTAATCAACTCTTCGTTGGAGTAGTCGTTCAAGTCGACAAAACCAGGCACGAAGTGGTTGCGCACCAATTCCGGTGTGGAAACTGCATCACGACGGCGACGCACAATTTCAACGCGATTCTGATAATTGTCAAACAAAAATACACCGTGAGAAATAGAAACAAGGTTTGCATAAACTACAGACGCACCATATCATTCATGCGCTCGTCAAACTCTTCCACGGCCTGGTCGGTCGGTACGAATACCGTAAAGTTAGCGTCGTTCATTTCATCTTTCATGCCAGCCATCGAGATCATCTCCATGAACGACTTTCCGTCTAATTGTTCAATCGTCTCAGCAAGTGACTTAAGCTCCAATTGTTTGCTGCAACCGGCAGAGCCCTCAGAGCGTGCGAAGCCATAACAGCACTTGTACCGCACGGTGAATGTCTTAACGAGACCATGATTGTTTATTCTGCAAGACGAGCATAATTGTTGCTTAAGAAATAAGCACATTTAATTAGCGTAATTGCTAAAGAAATACATACTTCGTGACGCATTCGTATTTCGTTGGTGTTTGATTGCAATTTGAGAGGCTGATGGAAGTTGAGAAGAAGTTGGGTGTTTCTTCGGTGTCATTCTTCTGATTTTCAATTGCATCATCATCGCTTCCATCATCAGTGCTCTCCTCGCGTTCTATGCACACGTTTGGTCTGAAGTAAAGTAGATAATGAACATTTGGTAATTAAATTTTGCATAAAAGGCGTAAAAGTTTCATGTTCATTAGTTCGTTGCATAATAGAATATTTGATGACTCGATCAGCATAATTGAAATCCCACACTTCCTTTGATATTTATCAAACTGCTTACTAATTATACCGCACATGTGGAATGCAAAGGCCAACGCATGAACGTTGTTTGCAAAAACTGATTAAAAGTCTATGTAATTAAACAAATAAATAATTTCATAAAGTAATATTAAATAAAATGAGGATGATGTCATAAGGTGATAGTGCTTTTCTAGCAAGTGATAACAGTTTTTAAATCATTAAAATCGGTCCAATACTTTAGAAGTTATAGCGATTTGAAATTTTTCCTGCCGCGGCATGCCACTGAGACGCTGACGGTAGCGCAAACTGAGTAGCGCCTGGAAAGTTTCATCAAGCTTAAACCGCGGTCTATGCTCGGCTTCCAGGCCGCAGAATAG
The DNA here is from genome assembly GCA_963978815.1 of Aleochara curtula. Taxonomy (NCBI): domain Eukaryota; kingdom Metazoa; phylum Arthropoda; class Insecta; order Coleoptera; family Staphylinidae; genus Aleochara; species Aleochara curtula. Next base: position 3,085,384 of record OZ022219.1, read on the forward strand.
ACGTAGCAAAAGAGTGGCTAGTTCGACAATACTCGTGGCGTCGGCACCCGCTCGAAGAAGTTGAGCGAGCGCCTAGTTCGGCCGGACTCGCACTGGCCGCCACACACCGAATGCGCTGCGGCTACCGGTAGCCCGCACCGATAACGACGCGACTGCGGAGGAGTCAGTTGCGCCAGGCAGCAATTAGCACTGCACATTTTAATTAATATCTCGGGAACCATATGAGATATCAAAATAATTCCTTCAGTGTCAGAAAGCTCATTAAATTTCTGATAATATATCATAGTATTATCAAATTTGGTTTGACTGATTACGAGTAATAACTTCTCAAAGTTAACGCTCTTTTACGTGATTTTGGCTTGTGATAATCGAAATTTTTTTTCAACTTATGATTGTTTGTTTATACCTGAAGATTATAATGAATATTTCATCTAAAAATTGCATAAATCATAGTCGTCAAATTAATTTAAAAAACGTAATTAGGTATATCAAGGCTTTTAAATCACCCAATCCATCATTACTTAAACAACAACCCAATTGACTTTTATTTCCGTTCGCTACGATGAGGATCAAGGTAATTCAATCCATTCTACATCATGTATTCCATCCATTCAGTCCATCAAAATGCAATGAAAAGATTCAGACACAAGGTCAAGTTCATTTGTATCAATGAAACAATGGCGCATAAATGAAACTTTTTAAACAAGCACAAACCACAAAGTATTAATGTCAGAGATGATATACTAAAACTTTCTATTCACATATGTTTTAACGCTCACCTCAAGAAGTATTCCTAGCTTCAAGATGTTCACATTTGTTTCATTATATTTAGCTTCTTTCCACGGCAATTTATACGAGTGTGTAATAAACGAAAAAAGCAAATCAGGTCTCTTCCTTTGTGAAATTGCATATAATTTCCAAGTTAAAATTAGGTGTAAAAGAAAAGTTTCACGATCGCACTTTCTTGCACTGTCAACTTTCATTAATGCATTTGCACCATGTTTTGTTGTTCTTTAATTGGAGAAAATTAAATGTGCTGTATGCTATCCTGAAGGTCACAAATTTATTTTCTGTTCTCTCCAAGCCTCTTTTTAGTTTTTGCGCGCAAAGTTTACATTTTGCGCAAACATTAAAAACTCGTGGAGTAAGAGTATTATTAATTGATGTTATTGGTGATATAACACGCGGGAGAAATTAATTATTAGAAAATCGAGAAAATAAATGGTCGCATAAGTAAATGTTGTGAGCAAATGTGTGTTTTCAGTTTAAATGGTCAATTAGTTCAAGTTCTCTTTCGACTTTCTACGCGCGCTTATTTGGTATTCGCAGGAAGCCGAAGAAGAGAAATGATTTGATGTGATTTATTGATTGACTTTCGGCCAAACATTATTGGTTTTCACCTATTCAAACCATGATATGATAATGGACAAAGAAATCCAACTAATTAGCACATGCGGGAAGTACAAAAACTGATTAGAGTTCAACGCTCTCCTTACACGGTCAAGAGTAGTAATTGTTGCTTTCTTGGCTAATGGAATGACTCACTTTTTGTTTTGTTTGTGCTATATTACCCTAATTTGCAAAATAACCTTCTAGATTTCAAAGAAAACTAATCATTTACCTACTCTATGAATGTTATCTCAACCTATTGTATGTATTGTTTTTCGCGTTAAACTTGACATCATCATTCCAGCTTGCAAAATTGACAACCAATAATTATTAAATTGTAAATGCAGAAACAATCAAACATAGATCAAGATAGGACAAATGTTTTGTCGCTATGTGATCTCATCCAATATTTTTTTGCAACTTGTTAATATTCACCGCGCCACAGAATGAAACAACAATCGATTCATCCATATTTATGTTTTCTAATAATAGATAAACAGCAAAAGTCCACATACCCTTTCCACCATGGTTGATACTCGCTGAATGATGGTCCTCCGAAAAAGCTGCCGAAACCAAAGAGACCATTGCCCGGTCTTCTTAGGAAGCCATTGTTATCAAAACCAAGGCTGAAATCGGCACCAAACCCTGGTAAAGAAGCCGGATTTGCGAAGCCATTGCTGGCATCTACATCGACAACACCACCTGGAAGTATTGAGTCAAAACCCGGCTTCTCCTGCGATTCCCGGCCAGGCTTCTTAGGATCTTTGTAGTCTGGTGATAAAGGCTCGCGTGATTCAGCAGAGTCCAGGTCTTCACCGGAGCGGAAATGCGCTCGCCAGTCGAAGGACGGGCTGTGAACATATGGATCGTAAACGTCGTGTTGGGGAACGTACGAAGGATCGTACGGATGACTAAAAAGAAAAAGATAAAGTGCATTCAATTGAATTGAAATAATAAGAAGAGCAGTGCTATTAAAGAACCAACCTACCCAAAGCCAAGAAAAGTAAGAAAAAAGACGTGAAACAGTGATAACAAGAGCAATTTTACGCCATCAAACAAATTCTCTCTCATATTTAAATCTAAAACGCGTGAAATTATATTAAGAAATACTGCATTGAATCAGAACACAACTTTGTATTGTTGCGTCCTTATAAAAGATTCTCATAATTTGTTTAAACGATAAACTTGCAAAATCTTGAGCATCTTGCACAATGAAATAATTAAAATAACGCGCAGGTGCTAGCTCCACGTGAAGTCGACACAATACTTTGTTTAAATTAATTGAAAATAATTGGAATTTAATTATTAAGACAACTTTATAATTATTTACTTGAGAATTCAACGATTAGCAATTTGCTCAAAATAGTTTCTATGTTAATTGATTAAAATAGAAGCGAGATACAGCTAAACGCGATTTTAATTGAACGTTGGCTTAAGTAGTAAAATATACTTGTGTAGAAATATGTCTCTGAGGTTATCATGCGCATGTTTCAACAATTAAAACAATTATCGCCGTTGTAATTAGCCATTGTGGATGATCCAGTACGCTGAATAATTGCGCGCACTAGAAACTAATAAATGCGCACTCAATTGAACGACTTTCATGTATCCGCTGTTGTCCTTGGCTTAAAGATAATGAATTCATTTATTGTCATTATCTACTTCCTATAAATATTCGATATTGTTTCATCTCTAGCTACATCTTCTTATTATAAGTTAATTTCAATGAAATAAGATACCTGTCAAAAGTAAAAAATAAAAAAGTCACGAATTTTGAATCAACGTGGGCTTAAATTATTTTAAATGAGTTTTTGATGGCCACGCGCTGTTTCATGGAACATTTGATTACTTTTTGCGCGTTGTTGATGGAATTTGAAGTTAGCAAAAGTAAATTGCAAATTTAATTGCATACTACTGAATCATCAGAAATAATCTGATTATGCATTCAATTTTTATATTGTTTGTAATTTCATCATTAATAATTCACTTGCGGTTGATACCTACCGAATACAAATTGATGAATTTTAGTTTTATATTTATTGCAATAGATGAGACGCGTTCGTTTATTGCAATTTCAAATGTCACATCTCTATTTGAACTTTCAATCTCTTAATAGTTTGTCTTCATTATATCACCAAGGAAGAATGTTCAAGTACGTTCCAAGAGAGCAATACGGAATTCATTTGAAAGCATATGAAACCTTTTAAGATAAGATGTTTTCTAAGAAAAGTTTTGCGATTGTATTTGCAAACAATCATATTATGCTCAGAAAACCTTAGCAAACCTGTGTGATTAAACATTATTGTTCAATAGGTTTTAAAGCTTTAAAATGTGCCATAAAATCAACGAAATATCACTCTCGTATTATCGATGATGTGTTTTCTAAACATATCAAACGTAGAAACGTATCGTGAACTCGTTTTTTATCAATTTTTGTGTTCCGCATTTCAAAAACATATCCAACCAGGCTTCGTAAATTGCCATCGTTAATTTAGTTGAAAATTAAATAATTAAACGGCGATTAATGCGCATGTAATAGCTTCATGTTCATAATATTAGCATGCGAACGAAATTATCACGAATGTATTGCAATGTAGAGATTTAATTTTAAAATTACTTGTATCTTTTCAAGTCGCTGCGATTGATAAATTGAAGATTAATAACTTGAACTACTTAAGTGTCATTTGTATTAAACTAGTATAGTCTGCAATAACAGTAATTGTATGAATAATTGATAAACAAATAGCAGAAAGCATTTGGTTCAGGCTCAAATTGTCTAAACAAACTTGACAATTAACCTTGCCTACAATTCAACGTCGACTTCACTTAGCATCATTGTTACTACGCTTGTACCGACTTTTTGCACGTTCTCAGTCGTACAGAAGGAAACCGTATTGTGTTATTATTGTATTGTAATCATTTAGCGTTAGCGCGAGCGCGGTACTGATGCGACACTATTTCTTGCGTTGAAGAAGTGCGCCAGCGGAGCGCGAAATTTATCAAGTTTAAAGCTTGGCAAAAGGTTACAAAAAGACGCGTTACGGTTCTTGATTATTCCTGCTAATACTGAACTATGTAAACATTAAATATCTATTCGTATTCTAAATGTATGAATATGTTAGACGCAAAAATCTTTCCGTGCTCAAAATTGAGGAATATTTCAACTATGTGATGGTTTGAAATATTTCTATTTTAATTTCTATACAGGTACTGCTATCGTAAAGGTAAAGTTACCTGAAGAAGTCACCTTGGGCACCACTCAGCAGAAGAAGTGCGCCTGCCAGGAAACAGGTCGTCGGTAGCATGACTGCTTAAGACGGTCTTGCAGCTGACTTGAAGAAGAAGATGCGTCACCGTAGAACAATTATTTGCGTTTCACTTGCTTTGTATAAATAACTCTTTGGCACAACTTGGCTCAGTCAATGTACTAAAAAAGGGGACTAAATATAATTGTAATCAATTGCGTTGACAAAGATGTCTTGCTCTCTGTATGTTTCAGAATAAACTGCACGGCTCGTTAATGATGCGCCTCGTTTATATGGGACATGCCGCCGTCGAGGCTAAGTGGGGGCGTCCTGGCCTATGTGTGCTCTCTTCAGCACCATAACTAAGCGGTTAGCAGTTACCGTTAGTCCTTTTCTAGCAATCGAGCTTTTTGTATGATGAGCCACGATCCTCACGAAGCCGTGGCTGACAAAAACCTTTTGGAAATTGAACCTTTGTTAGTTCAAGCTACATATTACCGGCTTTATAGTAACAACAAAATAATTTTTTACTACTAGCTTAGCATGTTGGTGACAAATGAAGTAATCCACTAAATTGATAAACATTGTTTTCTTGTTGCGCATTTCTTCAACCAGCAGACCTTTTTCGTTTTTATCAAAAACTAAATACCCGCATTTTACGTATTCATTCATTCGGTTTCTATTTATGAAATTCTATTGTTTACACAAAAATAACATGTTCACCTACTGTTAAGATCGAATGATATAATGTTAATTAGGTCTGTTGTGTAAATACAAATTGATTTTGTGGCTTTCATGCGGAAAAATTGTATCAATCAGATCGCAATTCATGACCTCGACCTTCAATCGTTCTGGCAAAAAGCAGATGAATTTTATACGTATTGCTAAGTTTACTCAGAAAACTCATTTTACTCAAGTAAACCAAGAAAGTTGATATCAACTGATGACTAATTAAAGACTCGCGACTTGCGAAGAGTTTATCAAAATTCAAATTAAAAATCAAGCTTCCCAGAAGTATTTTTCACAACCAGTGTCTTATTATATGCTAGAATAATCCTTATGTTTATCGGCGGGTTTTACATTCACTTATCATTTGTTTATGAGTAACTCTCCGTCAATTAATTGCGAAGCGCATAATAATAATCGTTGAAAAATGTATGGACATAATCAGCAGATCTAGTTTCAATGCGCTTCAATTTTGTTATACTGAACTAGTAGAAAACCACGGATTTCAATTTGAATGTAACGAAACAGGTTTCATTCTATACTTCTGTCCTGACTCATTTAGCGAGCGCAAAAAACAAATTTGCATAGCTACATATCAAATAAAGTGATGAATAATAGGCTGAACTCGCTTCCTACTTGTTGAGTGAGCGCGACTGATTTGACACAAATGCAGTTTTAACTGCGTTTAGCAAAAAAAGATGCACGAAGTAATCTCATTATAACTGATTCAACATGCTGTACTCCACTAATGCAAAGAAGAAAGATGTACACTAAAAGCAAATACAAATGACACCGCGAGCTAATATCCAACTAACGGATCTCAATTTTATTAGTTTATTTTGTTTTATATCAGGCAGCTTGCGAGACAAGTACAAGCCATGAAATATTGCATGCCGGAGAATGTATCTTGCGAGAGAATCATGCGAGTCTATTATCTATATTAGTTTATTATAAGAAAATCATGCCGAAGAAATAAATGTTATACAATGTAATTGTATGAGTCAGTGATCCGTTGTTGAACTTTTGCTCTTCACGCATTGGAATAATTTTTGGTTTCATTTCGTGCGGTTGAATAGACTCGTTGTACCCGTAGCCCTCGCTTTAAACAATTGCAATGCAATTGCAATAATAAATTGCCTTGTGGCACATCCGTATTAAAACGCTGCTTGTTTGTTGAACGTACTGTTCTAAACCTAATGATTTAATAGAATTTAACCATTACATCTTTTTGCAAATCATGGTTTTATTGGCATTAGTGGAATAGAAATTTTATTCCAAAATTGGATTGTGGTTCTTCCAGGAAAGCAAAAGGAAACCAATAGCTCGCGTAGGCAGGGTCGCTAATTTCCTGAAGTAGATATGTCTTTTACTAGGATTGTGTAAAAGTATCTACCCGCTACCTTAGTCAAATGCAATAATAATTTTCAAAACAATCGCGCGGGAAATAAATGATTTGCTATCGAGCTCTTCGCCCTCTGGTGAAATGAATCAAACTAATTTAATTTCAAATTCATATTAAATTTATAGTTTTATTATGGGTATAATAAAACCCAATGGGAAGTAAAACATTTGAAAATTATTTTAAATAAAACCATGCTACTTATTTAAATTACCAATTATATATTTTTTAACGTGCATTAAGGAAAACCTTGTATTTTATAATAATAATCACCACATGAGAATTTATGTAAACTTAGTATAAATGCAATAAGAGCAGGCAATCCGTAAACAACGAACTTTAAAAATGGTTAATTATAACTTATTGCTAATATTTTGAACCGTATCATTTATGGCCCTCGCCACATACTCGACGTTCTCGCTGTTCAATCCGCACATTGAAATTCTGCCGGATTTCAACATGTAGATATGGTGCTTTTCAATCATATACAACGATTGCATTTCTAAAATACGAAACATGTTAATTGATTATCATGGAACAACCTTTCGTAACAAAATATTGCATGCATTTTGACGCACCATTCAAGCCGGTGTACGAGAACATTCCAATTTGCGACGTGATATGATCCCAATTACCAGGCGCACCAAGTCGTTCCAAAGCTGCTTGTAATTCGGATCGCATTTTGATAATTCTTTGAGACATTGTCATGATGTTCTCTTTCCATTCCTGAAGCAATTCCGGGTTGCTTAAAACGTGTTCGACAATGCGAGCGCCATGACTGGGTGGGTTTGAATACATCGCTCGAACGAGAATACTTAGCTGACTCTTGATAGCAGGCACGTTATCAGTGTTCGCGAGAACAACAATCAGGTTGCCTACGCGCTCATCTAATCAGAAATGTGATGTAATAAAAATTCATAAACTAACAAAACAACCGTAGAGTATGACTTACTATATAGTCCAAAATTTTTAGAGTATGATTGCGAGCAGAACAGCTCTAGGCCACGGTCAACAAAATACCGCAGCGCCCATGCATCTTTATCTAAATCGCCGGAAGCAAATCCTTGATAGGCAGAATCGAAAAAGGTGAAGAGCTTCTTCCTCTCAATAATGTCAGCAATTTCCTTCCATTGCTCTTGTGTGGGATCACAACCAGTTGGATTATGAGCACAGGCATGCAGCACGATGACCGCATTTTCTGGAGCGTCCTCCAAATCTTCAACAAGGCCATCCCAATCAATACCACGTTTTTCAGGAGACCAATAGCGATATCTGCGTACTTCAAATCCCGCTTGCGTGAATAACAGTATATGATTCTCTGTAAAATTGACATATAAATGTAGCAAAACACATCTTAAACACAATCATGAGTATTTTACCCCATGATGGGTTCGATACGTAGACGACTTTGTGGCCAAGCACACGTCGCAAGAATTCTCCACCAATGCGCAATGCTCCAGTGCCCGATAGTGTTTGCACTGCAAACGCCTGCAACGTAGAAACAATTTCATAATTTGTTTGCGTACTGATCACAGATTAGCACGTATTGAATTATTTGTGCTAGATACAAATTGACGTAATTCAATTATTAACAAATCGATGGTTGTTGTCATGTGATAACCGAGGAATTAATAGATTACAGATTGCCGAGCATATCAATTGTTTGATAAGTAAAAAATACTAACCCTTTGTCCAAGATATGCGTCATTGCGTTCTCCAAGCATCAATTTTACGGAAAGTTGACAAAATTTCTCAAATCCTAACATAGGCAGATATTCTTTATTTAATGCAGAATTATTAGCTAAACTTTTTTCAGCTGCTTTAACGACAGGGAGCACCCAAGGATTTCCTTCCTCAGTTCTGTACGCTGAAATAATTTCAAATCTCTCATTATTTCTCCTTATCTAAACACCGTAAACCGCGCTATTAAATAGTTATAAATTTATGAATTATTCAGGTTGAAAGACTACAGGTGCACAAAGTTCACTTTATAAATGAGAACTATGTGCATAGTGAGCAAACACGCTGAATGCATACATTTATTATAAGTTGATGCAATATTGCCTAAGTTTAAGCCAATTAGAATGGCTAAATCGTCTCATTGTGAGTAGCTATATTCTTATAACAAAATGATAATTAAAATGATTACACATACCGCCAACACCTAGGCTCACTTTATCGGGACAATCGTCATCGTTGAATCCCTTGTTCAACGCAAAGACTTCGATGGCCGGGGCCATTTCAACAGAACCAAAACGACTTGCCATTATCAATGCAGCTCTACTCACGCTATGAAAGTATAAAATGAAGCCTGGTTGAGAAGCACCACGGTATTATACAGAGCGACGTTCGTAGTACAACTGAAAGTAAAAATAAAAAACGTTCGAAGCGTATTGCTTGGTGTATAATCTGTTTACGTACGTTTCACTCGCCACTCAAATTGTTATAACCTTTTCAATGTCGTTATGCCCATTATATACAAAGTGAATTAGACATTTAAAAACTGCATTCACGTGATGCGCAGATAAGGTGACTCACTAAAATTAATTGTATTGTTTTCTATTCCAATTAGTTCAAGTGTTTGTTTGACTTTTAATTCATTTTTTATTCTTAATACAACTGATGATTTTTGTATTATGACGTTTCTTTAACCTCAAACATTACACTCTTGGCTGGGTTTATACGGAAATTATTTCGCCCATAATTAAAATTAAAATAATACGTTAGACTTTTTAGTCATATTGCAAATAGCAGACAGACATTTGTGCGATAAGGTGGGAACGAAGTAAATACTATCGTAAGCACACTGGCTATATTCGACAGTCGTGATGCAAAGAGTACGTGCGGCAAGCGCGTGCGATCAGCTGTTTTGCGAGCGAACACATTGACGATGCGCTTGACAATTCGTCCTGAAGTGCAAATAACACAATATTTAATTTGTCCTTTCCTGCACAGATAAGTGAATCTATATAAGTATCGCAAAAAATGTGTAATTATGCATCATCAGTATCGGCGCAAGATGAAACCGTTATTCGTATACATAGGAGCACTTAGTATATGTGGTAAGTGACCCAATGGAAGTTTAGAAGTTGTTTTAAAATATACCAAACCCTCAGGTGTCCTGCTACTACTCATTCGATATGCCATAATAGAAAGTAATGCGGAGGAATATGAGAGCCTTATTGTTGACAACGTCGATACGAAACTCCGTAATAATGAGGACCGCATCCAGGAATTGGAGATTAAACTTCAAACGCTTGAAGCCAGAGTTCCTAAGAAGTATCCACCTGTAAATGCATTAAATTATGTAGATAGAAAAAGAATATTGGTTAGTGCCACAGCTCTTATAATATTCAAGTTAACTGCAAAATCTTATACATTTAGGTAACTGGTGGGGCAGGTTTTGTGGGATCTCACCTAGTTGATAAATTGATGTTCCAAGGCCATGAAATTATCGTTGTCGATAATTTCTTTACAGGACGAAAAAGAAACGTTGAACAATGGATTGGCCATGAAAATTTTGAACTCATACATCATGATATTGTGAATCCGCTTTATATTGAAGTTGATGAAGTTTACCATTTGGCGAGCCCTGCTAGCCCTCGTCATTATATGTCGAATCCAGTAAAAACAATTAAGACAAATACTTTAGGGACTATAAATATTTTAGGTGTGTTATTTTGCAATTCCAATGAGTTTGCTAATACTTGACAGCCTTGAGCATAGATAGTAAATAATGGTTTGTTATTAGGTTTAGCACGACGAGTTCATGCTAAAGTATTAATCGCGAGCACTTCCGAAGTGTATGGTGATCCTGATATTCACCCACAGCCTGAGACTTATTGGGGCCATGTTAATCCAATTGGTCCTCGGGCCTGTTATGACGAAGGCAAGCGCGTTGCGGAGACCCTCACTTATGCGTATGCTAAACAAGAGCGTATGGACGTTCGTGTCGCAAGAATTTTCAATACGTATGGGCCACGAATGGTTATGAATGACGGACGTGTAGTTTCAAACTTTATATTGCAAGCCTTGCAGAATGATCTCATAACTGTAAGTTTCCGGGATGCCTTGCTAATTATTGTGTGAAACTTATTTCCGTTTTTTAGGTCTATGGTTCCGGCAAACAAACTCGTTCATTTCAATACGTAACCGATTTGGTCGATGGACTTATCGCTCTTATGGGATCGAACTATACGCAGCCTGTTAATTTGGGCAATCCAGTTGAGCATACAATAAATGGTAAAGTCTTATTTAAGTTTTGTAGAAATTTTGATTAATATTTGTGAATTTATAGAGTTTGCCACGATTATAAAAGATTTGGTCGGCGGTCGAAGTAAAGTAACACATTTGGCTGGTGTTGAAGATGACCCACAACGGCGACGACCTGATATTACACGAGCTCACACGTATTTGAATTGGGAGCCTAAAGTGCCACTCACAGAAGGTCTCCAGAAAACTGTTGACTACTTCCGCAAGGAGCTGAAAAAATTTAATCATTCACGTAACAACAAAGTTTTACCATTCAGACCAACTACATAGTTCAATTATTATCAATTTGTTTCTCTACTCATGTATTCTATCGCTGTCATAATTGTGATACTTGGAGGTGTCTCCAAACATAAAGTTAATAGAGTAATCAAATATATTGTTTCATTGCTTGTTATTCATGATTTTCTTTATCGTTTTATTTTTACCCCGGAAAATATTTGTTTTCAAGTTTAAACGTAAAAGTGCAAAACAAGTTTTGTTAATAAAATTACTTATTGGTATGTATTTTAATTACCGGAAATACTGGGAAATACCATAATAATTGTTTGTTCAATCATTTGGAGTTGAACATGGCAAAATTTAAATTTACCGGGTTTGTGTATGCAACTTACAAAACGGTCATCTTTTCAGGTTAAACGCCTCATGTTTGTTGTTTTGTGGTACGATATTAATTGTGCATAATAATAATAAACAAGTAAGTGCAAAATGAATAAGTTGCACAGGAAAAACATATTTTCCTGTTCAATGAGATTGTTGTCAACATTAAATAAATCATTGTGCTCGCAATTACAACCGGTGAATGCAAAATCAAATGAACTTGTTAATGATACAAATGATGATGATATTTCATTAAATTACAAACAAAATAGGTCAGTATTGGATACATATAAAGAAGAGGATATCAAGCATGTTGCACCGTATTTAAAACCGACGTTCAATTTTGCTGCCTATGTAAATAAATCTGAAACACTACAGGAACTTCTTAAACTTGGTGTGAATCTACACAAACTGGAGAAACAGAAGAATGTGCCTGAATTTATTCTCAGTCTGAATTTTGACAATGATATTAAAGAATATGTTACTTTAATTCATGATTTAGGAGTTCCTCTAGAATGTGTTGGCAATATAATAACAAAAAACCCATTCATATTCAAGGAAAGTATTGAGAATATTAAAGTTAGAATCAATTATCTGGAGTCAAAAAGATTTACATCAGACATGATCATTAGGATTCTCAGTCAGAATCCATTCTGGTTAAGTTTCAGGTATGCTGAATCCCATCATGCAGGCATAGAAATAATTAATTGTTTAATGACTTTATAGCACCAGGGAAATTGATAAAAGGTTGGGATATTTCCAAAAGAAATTTGCCCTTACTGGTAATGAAGTAAGAGAATTAACTATACACCAACCAAGGCTGATAACTTATGACAGATGGCATATAAAGACAAGTCTATTCACTATCGCAGAAGAAATGGGTTTCAGTATAGAGGAGAGCAAACAAATTTTATTGAAACAGCCCAGAATTTTTATGAATGGTAAATACAAACATGCTGACTTTAGGATCTTTTTCAATGGATAATTTGTTACAGATCATAAGAAAGTATTGCAAACTTTTGACTACTTGCACAATAATATGAAAATACCCCAAGAAACAATAGTGAAAATGCCGGAGGTGCTTAGTTGTCGACACTTTCGGCTGAAGCAGCGCTTCGAGTACTTGCAAAAATTAAACAAAGTGCAATTCAATCCCAAACAACCAGGCTACATTTCGCCCTTAGCAATAGTGACAGGCGACGACATTGAGTTCTGCGCAAACGTTGCGAAAACGCCGATTGAGTCATATAATACGTTCTTAAAAACTTTATAAACGTCCGAAATGTCGCTTAATATTTAGGCTTATTAAAACTTAGCAAATTTGTACATCACTTGTTGAGAATTTTACTAGATTCATATCTGATTAATGCAATTTCCCTATTTCAATCTTGGCTTGGATCAGGCGCACTGATCGATATATCAAAGCGTCAATAAGACTAGCAACCGTATAAATGCCACCAATAATCGCACAAACATTCGTTACAAAATGTCCAAAGGATCTTTCCTTTTCCGTATATTTTACCATAAGCGGTGATAACTCATATTGAAAAAACGCACCAGGCATGCCGGATTCACCATTCATCACAGAGACAACTTTTTTATGTTTTGTCACTGAAAATTGGTTTGTGTGCATGATAGAATTGTCTTTGTTCACATACGATGTCGGGACGATTTTTATGTAATACTGAAACATCGTCGCACCTGAAATTTAGAAAAATTAAATTGCATTCCAAAGGCATTTAAATTTTTAAAGGTCCAAAAGTTGCGCTAAACGCCCTCTACAAAGTTTCGACAGCGCGCTGTCAGTTGCACGACTTCGCCAGGGTAAATGGCCGCGTGTATAAAGAATAGCTAAAAACATCATCATTTCGTGATTTAGTCATTTAGCGGTTAAACAATTAGAAACAATACTAATTCAAAATGCCCGTACCAGGAGGAGTATACCAACAACAGGGACCGTCATGCTTTGACAAAATGAAAATGGGTTTCATGCTAGGCTTTTGTGTTGGAATGGCAAGTGGTGCACTGTTTGGTGGATTCTCAGCTTTAAGGTAAAAATTGTTGATATTATTAGCGCGACAACAATACGATCGATGCAATTGCAATGCGTTATTTTAGGAGTGGTTTACGCGGCCGGGAACTTGTCAACACAGTCGGCAAAGTTATGATACAAGGTGGCGGCTCTTTTGGCACATTTTTAGCAATTGGATCTGGTCTGAGATGTTAGCATAGTTATAAACTACGATACGCCCATTTAGCAATATAGCCGATGTACTAAGTTGCTCAGCTGATAGCAGCATGACTGGACAGTTGTAATTAAATTTATGCATATATTATTACTACTGTTATCACTAAATTTAAAGAATAAAGTGATATTATATTTACCCTCTTCAGCTGCACTTATTGTATTCTTTAATGGATTGTGTGTGTCACTATCAACAGATGCCCCAAATGATAAATGCCTTATCCTGTGAGTTGTATTAAATGCTGTTGATGAGAATGGTTGTACATCATGGACATGAACATGGTTCACTGAGAAACTCTTTCCTGGTGCTACATGAAAACTGCCACTGACTCTGTTTACAACCAATGTCCCATAGATCTGACAGCCTTGTGTGAAAGCAGTTTTCAGTCTCTCACTATATTTTTCATCCTTGCATTGCGTAATATTTTCTGGGTTTTCTGGAAATGCCCAGCGTCTTTCTCTATATGCATCGCGAACGTCTTCACATGTATTGCAACACCTGTTAACATCTCAGGAATTCAAGCAACATGAATTTATTTCTACAAATTCATACCTGGTAGGGTCAAGTGAAGCACCATAGCAACTGCCACAGGTGACATTCTTTGCTTCATCAGGTTCTTTTACTTTTATTGTAATATCTTCTTTCTTGGGTTCCTCAATTGGATTACCCTCAAGATCTAGCCTCCTTTTAAAGATGTTGTGATCAATTTGAAGATGCTGTTCACCTGATGAGTCCATTGCATCTAGTGCTAAAACTATGATTGAATATGTTAATTTGCTGATGAAGCCCATAGAATACAACACTTACAGTCACAGGAAATAGTTGGAAATACTAAATCTACATTAATTTGTATGCTAGGACTCCTAGATGTGTCAACAAACAACTCTTCTGAGACATTTGGCGTTAAATAATCGTTCAACTCCACCCAGAACAGCAAGCTCATAATTGTTATACTTATGATTGTTACTGAAACATAGCAAAATGATTGATTATTACTATTGTGTAGGTTAAAATAATGATTGCCGTGTTTTACTCCATCGGTATCATTGCCACGTACTCGTTGCACCGCCGTATGTCTGTATCCGAAAATCGTCCAGCGTCTTCGAATATGCATCAAATCGTCTTAATTTATCCAAAACTGACATTTTCTCTACTATTATTGTTCTTTAAAAATTCACTTTTGAGCAATGTAAACATCCGCACGCAGTCGTCGCAGGCATACGAAAACAAGACGCATTCAGCTGTGCGAGTGAACGAGTACCACGTAAAACCAATGTTCGAATATAGTTCTTCATACTACCGTTTGATGCAGTAACTCGCCTTATTTAATTATTCTTAGTATTATTTTAATTAAATTAAATCAGTTCCTCATCTATGCATCAAAACAACAAAGCTACGTTTACTCATGCACTACTAAGTTCTTATATCTACTGCATCATGCTTATAGTATGTATATCAAACTATGCCAAATTCGATAAATTTTGACTCAGAATTTCACGAAAAATTTTCATTTATTCACATATTTCGTATTTGTTAATTGCATAATTGGTATGTAACGTTACTTCTATAGCAAGTTACGCATTAAACGTCTTCGTTTTTTCCGATATACAAGAAACAATCTGATATAATAACATTTAAGCTCTTTAGAAATATAGATAATAATATTAAATCAGAATTTAAATTATATACAAATAGACATTTTCTTACTATAAATACAACGGCCATGAAAGTCTGAGCGAACAGCCAGCTGATATAGGAGCCGAGTGTAAATACAATAAGAATGTATTGTGTAAACGCATGTGTAAATAATCGAATATAATTAATAACACAATAGACTGTAATATAAAGCTCTTAGAATCGTTTCGGTGCTCATTCGTTCAGTTGACGGTTTTTGAATTCCTCCTATACAAATATGTAAACAAATTCCAATGATAGCAATAACATCATAAACATACATCTCTCTATTAGTTAAATCTCTATCCCTTGTTGGTTTCGTTTGCAGATTTACCAATTTGTTTCTAAACGTTGTAGTAGTAATCAATGCTAAAAACCTAATATGCAGTTTGATAGAAATCACAATTCACGTTATATAATAGTTAATGTGTTATATGCAGAGTGGAGCACAATGATGATTAGTGTCCTCGTGGACATTCAATTTGCGTTCGACGACAAATAGTTACAGACAAATACATATACATTACAGCAATGCGGAAATGTCCCAGATCTTGATTAGCTTATCGTGACCAACCGTTACGAGTTTCTTGCGTGTCTCGTCCAGTGACATCGCTACTATACTATGCTTAGCGTCGTGGAACGTCGCCATGGATGGTCGGCTACAATGGAAAATCCCAATTATTATTACGGATAACTCTATGAAAATCGGAAACTTACTCAAGATCTTTAAGAGCACTATGACACGGCTCGCAGACTCGCACTGCGAATTCAAAACCCATTACGGGTATCGTTAATCGTGCCGTTGAACACTTATCACACACCGCCTTTCCGCAGTGCCTGCAATGATGTTGCCTGATACCAAGCTGTCTCTGGTCCATCATTGCGCGCAAATTCCAAAAGAACGGCCGCCCACACATTTGACAAGTGTCTGATTCGATCCACACAGGCGTTTCACGGCGAATTTTACTCATATCCCAAAACACAAGCACACCGTCTTCGCCTGCACTGACTAATTGCCTCGTTGAATGCAAATAACACAACGCGGAAACCTGCATTGATATTGAATTAGTTTATAATCAGATGCAGTAATCAATAAAAAATTCATGCCTTATTGTGATGGCCTTGGAGTTCATACGCAGTACCCTGCTGTCCGCCAATATCCCAAACAATAACCGTTTGATCAAATGACCCACTGTACAACATTTGGCGTTCCGCATCCCATGCCAGTGTTCTTACTGAACCAGAGTGTCCTTTTAATGGCGTGACCACCTGGGCCCCATTATTGGACAACTTCAACATCGTAATTTGACCAGAATAATCACCAACAAATGCATGCTTAGCTTGTGAGTCAAACCTAAAAACAATCGCATTAATTAATGTCTATTCATAAAGTAACTATTGCTCTTGTAAGCTTCTTACTGCAAGGACGTGCACCATGCTTCTGCAGTGTAAGTGCCAATATTTCTACCAGTCTGTGTGCAATTATAGGAAAAAGTCTTATCTCGACTGACGCTCAGCACCCATTCGCAGTTTAATGAAAAAATTACTTGGGTAATGCGTGCTTGGTGCGCCAGGTACTCGCGCACCGGCATCATTCGGTTGAAGTCAGAGGCAAGGGAGAACTCTGAGATGGTACCATTCTCCTGCCCGATGAAGAGTTGGCGAGTTTCCACCGTGTAGTACAAGGAAGTGACTCCACTGGGCATAAACTGCATTATACTTGGCCAGTATTGGCCAGAGTCGCGTTTCAGCCATACTCTAATTGTTCTGCAATCGAACGTCGCAATGTGTTTATACGCCTTTATCGCACCTCTATTGCGCGATAATTGTGAAACTTACTTGTCGTCTGATACGCTTATGATGCCTTCTTCGCCAGGGATGATCACCGCTGCATTGATCTCCTCGGTGCCAGCATCGAGCTTCGATAGGAGTGCTGGTTTCTTTGTAGTGCAGAACTTCTCATTCGCCTGCGTAGCCGGCTTTATTTCTGCTGCCATTACGTGCACGGCCTCTGCCTATTTAAACTGTGGGTACGGCTCGAACTTATTTAATTATCTAGCGATGAGTCGATCACAACCGTCACACCGACTACAATGATAACAACTGTTTTTGGCCTTACGGCTGGTACCATTCAGCGAGCAAGTAATTCCTGCAAGTGCAAGTCAAGTATGCCTACGTGCTACTAGCGCCAGTCAGTGGATTGTGTAATAAACACAAAAATAAGCAATAACCGGCCAACATTACTGTTGTTTATTTATTTAAGGCAAATAATCGCAAAGGCTTGCTAATTACGCACGTTTAGTTGATATTCAATACTTGTGGAAAGAGTGGAATATAATGCATGCGTCACCACTGTGGACAGTATTTGTGTCACTAAAGTAGCCACAACATAAACAAAAACATATGACTGGGCTGGTCCAGTTGCTATTTTGGTTAGATTGGTGATGGTTCCACTTGTTTAAACCAATAATTTGCAATCATGAGTGACCCGATTCTTAATCAGTTGAACGCCCCTGATTTTAATCCTGAAAAATGTACGGTATTCCATTTGTTATTGAACTTTCTAATGAGTTGATTTGTAGTTGTTAAGGAAGTTTCTCAGAGCTGCATTGGCGGTCAAGAATTGGTGCTTCTTAGAAAGAAAATTCATACGCGTTTGGAAGAAACGAATGACAATCTGAAGAAGAATGTCTATCAGAATTATATGCAATTCATTGATACTGCCAAAGAAATTTCACGTAAGCATGAAACATTTTTATTACATGCCAATCTCTAATTCATGTCTGTTATCCAATTAGATTTGGAAAGTGAAATGTATCAACTATCACATCTCCTAACTGAACAAAGATTGTTGCTGGGAACTTTATATAATACTTCTATTCTTGGGGATGAAGCTAGTGTGCCAGTTGAAACTGAAACACAAAATAAACAGGATATAACTGAAGAACAAGAAGAAGAGTTGAGGCGCCAAAAGATTGCTGCTGTACTTGAGAAAGTTGAAGGAGCATCTGTAAGTCTTTACAAATCAAGTAACATATTAGAAAAATGCTAACTAACCTGTTATAAGCTAGACTAATTAATTTGTTATTTCCAGGCTTGCATTGATATTCCAAATATAAACTTATTACATGATGGCTTGCTTACTGAATTGGACTTTGTTGAGAACACGCCAATAAAAAGCGTTAATGGATTTCTATTTTCTGAAGGTTTATTACTTGCTGTATCCAATCCAGGGTAAATTGAATCACTTAAAAACTTAACTTCTTTAATATTTAACTCAATCATTTCCAGTAAAACTGGAAAACGCTATAAACTTGATGCATATTATGAACTTGGGAGTCTTGCAGTCGTTAATGTAAGAGATTTGGGTAACGTAAAATTTGCTTTTAAAGTATTGGCCTTCCCGGACTCTCGCCTGTTTCAATGCAAATCTAACACAAGCAAAGTAAGAATTTTAATATTCTTGAATATGAACTTTCCAATCATGTTAATAACGATGATCTCTATTTAGAAAGATTGGCTTGACAAGTTTGATCAAGCCAAGAAAACGCGCCTTGCTCATGATCAACTTAAGCGTGAAAGCACAATCGTTGAAAAGTCACCTTCAAGAACCACATCTTTAGATGCGCAAAGTATTACAACGACCGAAGAAGTCGAAGACGAAGTATTCGATCACCCAGACTGGCTGCTTGAAGTGCCAGAGGAATTAGACGTTTGTGTGGCTCAAAGACATTTCGAAGATGCTCTTGCGTTACTTCAAAAAGCACGAGAGTATATCAGCAAGCATACCAATGAAGATCAGCACCAAACTGATCATATTATTGCTGATATTCAACGAAAGGTAACACACGTTAATAATACTATTGAAGTAATGTTTATAGCTATCTTTAAATAGGTTGATCAAAGAGGCATTCATCTTACCGAAGTGCTAATGAAAGAATTAGAAGTCAATCCTGACAAGTCACTTCAGGGAGGATTGCGGGCCGCACGACGTGCTGTAAGACTATTAAATCAGCTTGGATGTGCCACGCAATCGTGCAACCTTTTCCTAAAACTCTGTAGTAGTATGCTGAAAACACAATGCAAGCGTGTAAAGCGCGAAGGATCTATTACGGTCTACATAAGATACTTATCAAGCGTGGTTTTCACCAATATTTGCAACATGACTGAAGAATTTTTGCGCGCATTTCCAGATTCTCCAAGTTGCGCGTCAGGTTTGTTTAATAAACTTTTAAAAGTTTCAATTTATATCATGATTTCTCTTTTAGCATATGTTGTATGGGCGAGTAGTGAATTATCACTATTCATTACGCATTTCATCAAACAAGTTTTTGTCCCACAAACTCCATTATCAGCCATCACAGAATGCGTTGTTTTAGTGCGACAACAATGCGAGCGAGTAATAATTATTTTTCTCTGAAATCAAGTAATGTTAACCAGCGATTTTTTCAGTTATATAAGTATGGCATTGATCTGTGTTATCAATTAGATGGAACATTGCGCACACCGTTATCACGCGCTTTGCAGGATGCACGCGATAAACAAATCGATGCGATTAAGCTACGGTCGGCGGATCAATGGATCCCAATGGATATGCGTTCCAAAACGGCATTGGCTCGCTTCATTCAAGAGTACAACGAATTAGGAATGAATCTTTCCACTTATGTTACTGGAGACTGTTGGCTGCAATTAACAGCTAACACAATAGCATTTACCAAATTATTTTTGTCATTACTAGATGACTGTTTACGGCTACAAACCGCAGACTTACTACACACAGTAGATGAGTCTTTATATCACGTTTTCAGTGCCCAAATAAAATATGTGGAACAGTCGCTCCGAAAAGAGACACAATCTGAGGTGTGTACTGATAATATTTCATCACATTTTGATAATGGATCATTATTCATTCTGATCAATGATGACTCTCTTACAGACCAGAAAGTTTATTACGAAAAACGGCGATTTCCTGTTAAATATGTTTCTGCAATTGGTGCAAGAGAAATATGAAAAAGTAACTCAGTTTCGATGTGCAAAACTGGATGTATTGAAACAGGAAAATGCAGCATTGCTTCAGGGCATCTCGCCAACAAAACGCAATATTACGAAATATTCCTCTACTGAATATTTGTGAAGCAGCTGTCCTTTTAAAACTTTATTTATTAAAGGCCTGTATTTTCAGCAAAACCTCTTGCTTAACAACTAATATTACTGTTAATTATTTAAAATAAATATTATTCTAGCCCTGCAAAAGCTTATTGCATTGTAATATTGTTGCAAAACACGCCACTTTTGATTAGTTTGCACAGCACTAAAATGGCTACTGAAGTTCTAATTCACATGATGTGTTTTCATCATTAGGTTTTGAGGCCTCTGCCTCCTGGGAAAGCTTTTGTCGCTTTTTCGCTCTAATATCTGCCATTGTTTGTTCAATAGAGCGGAGATCTTTTTTATTTTCACTTGGAACTAAAACAAAATATCTATAATGTTTACTTGAGAGCAAATTAAGAATTAGTACCAAAGCCATAGCTTTTGTTTGTTTCTGTCTTTCTTGCAGCATCCAGTGCTGCATCACTCCCAATTAAATGAACATATTTATCTTTGTAATTTGTATTTGGTACAAATTTCTCAGGTTTGCGTTTACGTTTTGATTCTATTGCAGCATCAATTTCTTCTTGACGCCTCTAGAATTCATCTCAAGTTATTAAGAATTGCAATAGAAATACAAGTAACTAACACTTTCAATTAATCGTTGGCGGATTTCCTCACTCCAAGGATCACCCCTTCTTCTTGCTGCTAACTCATCTTCACAGGGTGGATTATCTCTTCTGTAAATACGCACATACCTGTCCTCACCATCAGTGCCAAATGCATATGAAATCAATCCTTGCGATTCTGCAACTTCATGTCTAGAAATCAAATTATTACTGAAGGAAATCACATCACAGAAGCAATTTACATAATAGTTCTATATATTTTATCCATTGGTTGGAACTTCAGATATGGATTGCTATCATTTGCAAAGTGTTGCTGGCATTTCTTTTCAATGTCTTCCTTGAAACGTTTGAAGTGTACCTTTTCTGCTTCCTTGCGTTTTACATACTCGGCCTTGCGTTCTACAAATAGCGATAGTAAATAAATAAACAAGAGTGTTTATTAGCATAATAAATGCAATGAGGTTAGAATACTCTTCATAATTTCTCTCTCATTTTCACTCAACGTTGGAGGTTTATCCATTGAGTTCATAATCGAACCGAGGAGATCCATATTTTGGTATTGTTATTATCACAGCAAATTATAATTAATTTAACGGGCACAGTGCAATTATTAATAACTCGTATTTATTACGCGGTTGACTAACGATTGAGCGCACTGACTGTTTGTATTCATCGTAAATCGTTTAACGCATGAGGGCGCTAGCAATATGAGAAATATGTAGGAATCTAAGCAAAAGTTTTCAAACTTTTTAAATTCTTCTCCCGCGCTTATTTTTCGCGCACTTTTCATTCTCATTTCATATTTCTTAAAATTCATTTAGTTAATTCTTGGCAATACGTGGCGATTTGCTGCCAAATGTAGATGAGAAATATTTGATTAATTTCCACTTGATAATTGATTACAACTGTGTTCACTTGAAAATATGTTGAGCAATGAGAACTTCTTCATGGTTGACGAGTTAATTAGATGTTTTGCTAAGTTAATTATGAATTAGTCACCCATTTCACGAATGTTCCAGTAAATCCGCTATTAATTACCCAACACCAAGCAAACAGAGCTAGTGTTGTAAGGTCAGGAATAATTATGGGGTTGCTTTACATGAAGAGCAAACAAATTAGTCGCGCAATTCCTTACTAAGTCTCGGACTTTCAAGACGAATTTCAGTAACCGCGAATTGCTCGTCGAGTAACAAGAGGGGCTAATAATTAGTGCGTATGGCGCTATTAACTTAAAGATCAGCAGTATTCAAAATAATGTATAACAACAACGCAGTGTTCGGTATTCAGAGTGTGTTAGGCGATAATGTCGATGCTTTTAAGCCGAAAAAGTCTGTGTTTTTACCAGGAGCGAATTTTAATAATGAGCCTACTTTCAAACGCGTCGCTCCTGCTGGTTTGGCTCTCCCACCGGAAATACAACGCTTGCAGGATTCTGAAAGTATTGTTTTTGATTGTTTAAGACCTATGATGACGGTATTACGTGTCTTTGGCATATTTCCTATCGCTAATGTGTCCAAAGGAGTATTTCGCGTAACACCAGCGCTTTTTGCTTATTCAGTGGGTGTTTTTCTTATCATGTTGGGCTACATTGCATTCGTAACTTGGGATCCTGTGGAAATTGTTAAATCTGCAGAAGGCCGATTTGAAGAAGCGGTGATTAGTTATCTATTTACCGTATATTTATTACCAATCATCATGATACCAGTATCATGGTTTGAATGCAAGAAACTAGGCTTCGTCCTGATGGACTGGAGCAACTTTGAGAAGATCTATGAGAATGTTGAAAACAAGAAATTGCCTTTGTTTAGTGGAAATAAACCGTTATTGATCACGCTTGCATTGCCTTTATTAGCGATTGGTATAATGGTTGTCA
This sequence comes from Aleochara curtula, assembly GCA_963978815.1. Classification (NCBI taxonomy): domain Eukaryota; kingdom Metazoa; phylum Arthropoda; class Insecta; order Coleoptera; family Staphylinidae; genus Aleochara; species Aleochara curtula. The sequence continues at coordinate 3,108,522 of OZ022219.1, forward strand.
ATCATTTAACCATGGTTTATTTTCGATTTGTGCAGGTAACTATAAATCGATAACTATATTATTCTCTAAAACAATAGAAACTAGAAAAGTAGGAAATACCTATATTCTTAGAATATCATTAGAAACTTGCCTTGTTTATATAGGTTGTTCCCTTTTGCTATATAAACGTCGTGACCTTTGTTGTTGGCGGAGTTTGGTATTTGCATTGCGACGTCATTGGAAAAGTAGCAACAATAGTGGCAGAAGATTTCCAGCAGGCATTGAAAAATATTGGCAAGTACAACTGCGAGGCTTTTATCTCTAGGGGTAATAAAACTATTGGGAATTTATTGTAATGCCTTTTTCGCGTTATAGGCCCTTCGATTCGCGTCGCCGAGTTTCGCAGTTTGTGGATGCTGCTGGCGAAAATAACGCGTCAAGTCGGCATCGGTTCATGTTACTCGCTCACATTTCTCAACCTTTATCTTTTCCTAATCATTACGCTCACAGTGTATGGCCTGTTATCGACGTTGCAGGACGGCTTCAGCATCAAAGATGTAGGCCTTTGCGTCACAGCTGCCGCCTCCATTGCGCTGCTCTACTTTATCTGCGACGAGGCTCATTATGCATCTAATTGCGTATGCAAAAGATGTTCTGTAAAGATACGTTTCACATTATGAATGCATATTAATTCATTACAGGTGAGGGTTAACTTCCAGAAGAAACTTTTGCTGGTTGAATTAAGTTGGATGAATGATGACGCTCAACAAGAGGTTGTATTCCAACTTCATGACACTTCTGAAATAAGGAATTTAATTATTATACATCGTTTCAGATTCAAATGTTTCTTCGTGCCACTGAAATGAATCCAACTGATATGAGTTTGGGCGGCTTTGTTGATGTGAATCGAAACTTATTTAAATCTGTAAGTTTCTTAATATTATTATTCATTTTCTATTATTTTGACTATGGTATTTTTAGTTATTAGCAACAATGGTAACTTATTTAGTTGTACTACTTCAATTCCAAATCAGCATTCCTGAGGACGTAGCAATTGTTGCAGTTTCAAACTCTACAGTAGCTCCAAAATAATGGATAAACATGCTATTGTAGCAAAGATTAATATAGATAATAAATCATAGAAGGTTAAATCGTAATCAAATTTTTTCCTCACATATTGAGCATGTGGTAAAACATTCATACAATCGAATAATAGTTGCCGTAAAATTTGCGATACGTAACAAATACACCGCAAAAATCATCGATTGTGTGCGTCAATTCGACCCTCGACGAGCGATTTCAGCGTCCGCGTTTTATTTTAGCCTGAACTTCACGCGAATTTTCATAAACGTTATTTGCGGATCAGGAAAAGTTAAATTTATGTTCGAAACAACGTGCGAAAGCGTGGTGAGCAGCTTGCATTTCGCACAATCGTAATGCACGATGGCCAAAATGTTTTCAACGTGCGAAACGGCCGTAAATTCGAGTGCGTGTTTGCCGTGCAGATTTTGAGGGGTGCGATGACGTCACGGCATTCCAGATTGTGAATCGGCGGATCCTGGCAAGTGGGGGTGGGATCTGTATTGTGCGCTTGGCGTCCGATCGTCGACGTCGTAGTCGTCGCGACGCTCTCGCAAACATCGCCAGCACGTTGTGGCACGCTCGAAAAACGCGCTAGAATCACGTGCGCTCATTGTTGTACGCGTAAGCAACTAATGAATTAATCAATAATCAAACCAAAAAATACCTCATTTTGTTATCCTTCACTTTGAAGTTTCTGTGACGTATAGTGTGAGCAATGTACAAACAAGCACTCAATGTTTGTACTGTGAAGTTACTTGCCGGTTATAATTGTTTCACGTAATTGGGGATGATATGTGGACGAGTTGTAACTTGTGAAACATTTATTTGTTTAAATGTCATTCAATTTCCTCTATTGCGATACCGATTATTATGTGGATGAATTCAAAGACACTGCATAGAAAAAGAGGAAACGTTCGGAAGCGCAAAAAGTGTGTCAGTGCTAGTAATGTTGTGGAAGATTCGACTGATACTCTTCATTACGTTTTTGGTTAAACATAGTTTTGGTTATATTGGTAAGTTTAAACAAAAGTTACTTTAATAAACCACCTAGAATTGCGCGGTATCATACAGACTTATCTTTTATTTGTAGATGTAATAAAATCCATAGTAATGTTGTTCTTTGAAGTCTCACTTGTATAGCAATTGTGGGGAGTCTCACTGGTATTCTTGCAATTTGTTTCAATTTGACTCTGATGTCTACTTCAGCGTCAAAAAGACATGCGAACAAAGCGAAAAGTCAAATGAACAAAGCTCACATGACACAAGTACTCCGCTGAGTACATATATGATGAAAAAACGAGGGGTAGATACGTGCAAATTTAATTTTCAGTCTGTTTTCCCATGCAGGATGCATCGGAGGAGATGCGGATGGATTTACCAATAGGGTAGACGTTCCTGAAACGATTGTACGCTTTTCAACCATGTTAGATTTTCATGAACGCCCGGAAGAAAATCATAAGCGCTAAAGTAGCGAAACAAGAACATCCTAAATTATTTAAATTTTCATCTAGGTCTTGTTCATAAACGAGCATAGAGCACAGAGCATCTCCTCTTTTTACAAAGAGAAAATTCACTCAAAGAGTAAAAGTTCTCTAGTTTTATTCAAATAGAATTTGCGTTATTCAAGCAGAGATTTTCATAGTTACTGTTTATTATGTTCCTTGAGGAATGACATAATATGAGTCAGAAAAGTATGTCGTCCTTGAACTGGCAGCGATTTGCAGCCAAATGAGCGGTCGTAAAACGCCGCCTGCTCGGAAATGATGAAGTGAAATCATAATCACATAAAAATGCATCCAACATGGTTATAATTTTAGTATGATGAGTCGATGCCTACGAAACATTTATGCGAAATGAAAATTAGTTTACCGTTTCCGACTATTAATAGATTTGCGCTGTGAGCGGATTTATTAACTAAAACTTCATTCCTCGCGTATTTGCAATAATCCGCCAATAACGTGAACTTCTCAATAGACTCATAACGCAACTCGTAATGCTTTGGGTAAAAATATCGTATATTCGCGCAAATGCATTATGTCAGTTCAACGACAGTGTTCTTACTGACATAATGCTTTTAAATATTGCTAAATTTGCAGCTTCAGTACTTGATGCATTTGTAAACATTTCGTAATGTTTAGATTTGCGCACATATACCAGAAATATAAACAAAATACACACGCGAATGAATTTAGTTTTTGATTTAGAGATTCACTATGTAAATTATTTATATTTTATTGCCTTTGGATATTTCTGACAAGTTCGCACATTGAATAAGCTTTCAGCAGCATGTTCAAAAAGTTTCAGCTTTTAGTTACATGAATTGCGTAGGAGAAATGGTGATGAAATGACTTATGCGTCTTGAAAATGTTAGATACAAAGCTTAGGAACCATGGAAATTTATTATTTTGTTCTCTACGAAGATGAATCTTTTATACGGTTAAATAGAACAAAGTGCTCTTTGTTGCTTTGATTTAAAATTCTTTAGAATATTTTAACGAATTATAAGTTAAACAAAGTGTAATTATAGGTGGTTGAAATTGCAAGGGTGAAATTTAAAAAGGTAATTTGAAACGCAACCAGGTTATTTATATGAACCCTTTTAGTAGCTGAATAAATTGCCACCACGTTTGACCCCAACAATTTGACCCCTGGTTTATTTATTCATCGAGCTGTTTGATAAGCCTTCAGGGCCATTAATAAAACAGGGTTTAATTAATATCCTGTTGAATATCCGTAGCATTGTTGTGCCAAATTTCGAATTTCGGATGCTGGATACTAATTGGTGTTTCCATTTACAGAATATGTCCAAGTCAGCAACTGCGAAAGCTGCCAGCTGATGTTGACCTGCAGACATTTGAGTTCTGTGATAGCTGTTTTCAACGCCACGTTCGAACCGTTTGAGACGAATTCTAGCTATTTCGAAGACGTGAGAAGCATACAGCTATATCCGCGTTTAGCGTTGAATCGTCGGTAAGTGTTCACGCAATATTAATTAAACGCTTTAAATGCTCCAAGATAATCTGTATTATTGGTGACTATTACAACACCTGAGGGTGGTAATTTGTATTGAGTAGGCACTTTAAGTTTCAAAGCAAACCATTAAAAACATTACGCTTTCGTAATGTTTGCTAACAGTCATAAAGATTATGGCACTTCGAATGCGGCAGACCGGAAAAAGTTTGTAACGATGCGAATGATAAATTTTTGCTCTGCATTTCCGATGTTGAATGACACGAAAAACATGAAACCCGCAATGATATATTGACTATGAGCAAATACTTCGCATTGAGAGGGTGCTATCACCGTATTGAGTGCGTGCATTAGTGACTGTTGTAACTCAAGATTTAGTAGTTGTCCCGAAGGAGAAAATTGCGCGCTCATTCAGCAACGGAAGGAAAACCGCATAGACTTGGTTGCACTTGTAAGGTATTTAACTTGCGCACTTCTCGATGCAATAATGTTCAAGTTTCAATACATGTTCTTAACTTGGCAGATAAGCCAAAGTTGGGGTGATACACTCAGTATGTCGATAAAAAAGTTGATATTCATAGATGGCTTTATTGATGTATACTCCAAGGGCAGAGAACGGATGGCGCCGTTACGTTATAAGATTTTTTTTCGTGCCCTCCAAGAAGAACAGGAAATGGAGATGGTGAATTATATTATGTAAAGAGAAGCGCTCGCGAACTATGTTTTTCTGGCAGTATAAATCACCAAAGTCGACTGGATTAATTTAGTTGTTTGTTTTGTGAAATTGTGTCTCTGAAAGGCATTAAAGTTTTTATTTTCATGCCATGAATAATATTATGGTGCGTAATAATTTCCAAATGTAAAGCGGGTGATCTTGTTATTTTTATTAAATTAGAAAATGTTGAATGTTATTTGAATGTCATGATTGTAAAGTTTCATAAAAGAGCAGCTCTAAAAGTGGTGGTTTACAACAGGATTCCATGCTTTTAATTAAGCTAACAAGAGCCATGTATGTAACATGTGCAATGTGATACTTCACGTGTGTCGTGCGATTCGGTAAACAATTTCCATGTTAATTAGAACATGAATGTACGGACATGAAATTTAACGATGTTGATTTGATGAGAAGCTGGCTTTATGACAATCAGTATTACACTAGTCAAAAGTAGAACAACATGTGAATCCATAAATCAATACAATATAAGAATCATTTCGTGTTAATGGGGTCATCATTTAATAATTTAATATACTTTTCTTGCCAATCATAAAAGATAGTGCTCTTTTCTGATTTTTATTTTTTAATTCAATTTATGCGATATTCCAGGATAGCTATTTATAGTATAAATCGAGGGATGGGTGTATATTAATTAAACCTGGTTTAAATGCATTCTTGTAGTGGCGTTAAAGTAGAAAGAATATAGTATTTTTAGTATTGATTGCATTTCCACGTAGCGCACTTGTCAGAGTTGAAAGCAGTTAGTTTAACACGAGCACACGCTGACAAATGTAGCTCAAGTATTAGATGAACTAAAAGTAAGAGTAATTGTGGAAAGAAATGAAAACATTGCACTAGTGATGAGGGACGAATAATTTCTCTTACTCTAATGCACTTCGTAAATTAGTTTAGTATTACAGTACCTACGTGAATTTCTCCAGTTCAGTTAATGCCTTCGAGGGAGTGAAAAATTTATAGCCACTAGCAAATTACTTCTTATTCCTCTACTTGTATAAAGAATTTGCCCTCATTGCGGAGAATTTTCCTTGGCGCAGCATTCAAAAAGAAGTAAATGAACAATTAAATTAAGTCAATGTAAAATACGACTTTAAAATCCATATGTGACTGACATATTTATCGATACGTATTTACTCCCCGTAATTAACGGTTGTAATTAGTGAAATATTAGCTCGTAAAACGCACCAGAATAGAATCTCTGGCTATTTTTATATACACTCTTTCTGTTTGATTATTTAAATTTAAAAGCGGTTATTGCGGTCCCGCATTTGAAATCGAATTTATAAACAGTTATACGCGCTACACGCTAATAGATTGCATGTTTGAGTACAATTAGTGCCAAACACGCGGCTTCTTTCTATTTATCAGAGGCGCCCAATAACCATTTCGATTTTAGTAGACATTAAGTGGTGTTTCAATTAAATGCACATAAATGCACTCCCGTTGGTTGCGCGCAAATGGCGACTGAGTGCGTACTCGAAACTTCAAGAGAATATTTTTGGAGTGCACTTTGCGCACGACTGACAACCAACTGGTCAGTGATGCATTATATTAAAATATTTTGGCCATCAGCCCATGAAGATAACAAATCTTGCATTGCGCACATGTTGGTATAAAAGTAACATTTGGTTATTTAATAAACCCGATATAAAAATAAAATAGAAACTTTTTACGATTTAAAATAAGCGTAAAACGTCTTGCGTATTTTAAGTAGGATTTTCTCATCTTAGTTGGATGCATAAAAAGCCTGAGAATTGGCGCTTTAATAGGAATGCCAGCGACGTTAATGGAGAGAAAAGCTATGGGAGTAAAAAAATATTGCGTTCATTTAGCATTTTTTTTCTTCGCTCTATTATAATCGCAATTCTGCTGGGATTCTGCTCGTATTCCCAGACGCGTGGCTAAAGTCATAATGTGGCACGCTTCTTAGTTATGGCTTTGTATTAAGGCATTAAGATAAGAGGAATGCCTCCGAGGGCAATGCTGGTTTGTAAAGATGCGCGTTTGCTTAAACAAGGAAGCTAATTTGAAAATAAATACACCATTTACTAAATTACGCAATTTGTTTCATCAACGGAAGAAAACAAATGTAAAAATTATGTATTTCATTAGGAGAATTAAATATTCTTTGACGATTTATTACTTCATGCTCAAAATGTAATTGAAATTTATGCAGCGCAAGGGAATGAACCGCAATTCAATTCTTGATTATGTGTGTTTACTTAGCAAATAATAGTTTACGATATTCGTCCTGCTGAGCTGTATGAAACAGTTTCGTAGTGCAAGAAATGCTTGAGGGCAGTGCAAACATGAAAACTTTACCCATCCTGCAACAGTTACAGGAAAGCATCTGTGAAAATACAAATACCCCAAGTATTACTCTTGCATGCTGATAATGCAGAGAGTGGAAAATGGAATCCCTAATTTTTTATTTTGCATCAACTCCTTGGAGACCACCACCACTGCGTATGCCCCGTTTGTGCGCGTTTCGAATGCGGCACTAACTTATGACTAGCGAGGGTTATTTTGCTTCCCAATTCCGAATGCAGTTGCATTGAGATATCAAATATGCGCATATATTTTCGTTGTGCATTATGATCCCCTAGGCACCGTATAATCAGGCAATGCTTACATGTTCTAATCTATAATATAACACTGCCTACTATTATCGCACGAGTAGGCATATAACGTAACCGTAATGGATTTTGCACGTGCTGTTGGCATATTTTATTGATAAAACTGATTCGTAAGATTGCTATCGTGAAGTAAAATGAATTTATGACTTGCATAAAATTATTTTCCATTACTTAATTAACTTTGAAAGATAATTACAAGATTCCGTATTACGTCCAGTATCGAACGCAATTGTGAATATTGCAATTGCAAATATAATGAATTCAAACACCCTACGAACGATCCTATGAACTAAAAGTAGCCCCAATTTTTTTCTCACCCCCATATGAACATCATTGTTGTCCAGTGTTGCAGTTGGCAGTGTAACCGCATCGTTTCATGGCGTAACTGAATAATAATGCATAATGATTATACGGAAGGGGCACGTGTCAAACGCATTGCGTACGACATTCAGAAATGAGAGTGCGATTTTTTCAATTGTGGTCGCTCGTCGTCGCCTTTGAAATTACAAGACGTGACGACTAAATTGTTATTTTGCTGCCCGTTTTAATAACACATCCGGGGTTGCTGGACACGTATTTAAACGATATACGTATTATGTACATATTAAGCTACCAAATAATTTGCTCATTTCAAATTATATCACGAAAACCAAGCAAAGAAATGACTGCAGGTCGAAAGAATTCACGTTCTAAGTTATGTGGTTTGTGGGATTATTTTTTAAACATCCCCAAAATAGCGCAGTGATGCATTGAAAAGCAGATGGTAACTTTTATCATTATTATATTTTAATGAAACGCATAAGAAATGTTGCATTCCATAAACTGGCACGATGACTGATAGAAGCCAAAAATCGATCGAACGTGATAAATAAGTTATTGGGGTAAAGACTTGCTTGGGGTAGATATGCGTGGCATGATAGAGCGGCCAATCGATCTTCCAACCCCTAGTCAGCATCGTACTTTTGAGTACGCAATATCTGTGTCTGGCACGCTTAAAGACTTGGTCGCATGCATGTACGTTTGTCCTTTAAATGGCACGAAGGGTGTGTGTCTTGCACTTGAACAACACGCATAGCTGTCCCGATTGTCCCAATTTCTTACGCGCGCACCCTTGTGAACACCCCCACTAGCCTAGTAAAGACTCGGGTGCCAAATGTTCAATGCACAATGCAAATTTTTCTATTTCGTTCATCCTCGGTTCCGGCTATTGCTGCAGCTATTGAGCTAATGAACATGCTACATACAACACGTGTAGTTTATAATCTCAATACAATACTTTAATGTGTAATTGGGGCACGTTCCTCACCTATTTACAGAAAATCTTATTGTTCTTGACATTCACACATTTCACTTTTATTGTGTTTCATGTAATACGTACAGCTGTGCGTATAAAGCAACAATAAGAGAAGCAAATGGCTAAATTCATGCTCGTAGAGTATACATTGTTGGCGCATACAAAAGTACCAAAGTGTAAAAGTGAAGGGATTAACTATCAATGTCTGCTTTTATTTCTAGGTGTTCCGGCGTGAATCATTGCAGTTTCGTTCTGGTTGAGGACTGTCCGGGTGCGCACCGATGGGGTGCCGGAAATTTAACAGTGCACTTCGCTTGCGTTGCAGGTGGGTGGAGATTACATGCATGCGTTATATTATTATCTGCAGAAAATCTTCGTAAAAGCGACATAAAACGCAAAAAAACGCAAAGCATGTTTCGCGTAAATGTGTTTGTCGGTCGCATATTCCAAGTGTACCGAATTAAAACCGACTCGTACAATGTGCATGCAGACTGTTTTATCAATGCTTATCTTCAATGCCGTAAAACGCAATCGCCCCCATCGCTACTGGTTGTCGAAATTGTGACAGCGGTTTCCTTTAATTTGTTTTGTTGATTTCGTATGAACCAAATATTTGTTATACTTAATGGTTATCAAATTAAATTTTGCATTTGGCTTTAATTGAGACATATTTTACAGAACAACGAATGACCCGGTACTGCAACGATAATATAACGCTTCCAAGCGCAGACGTTATCGGGCTGTCAGAGGGCTTCATTCGTAATCCCGGCTATCCCAATTTCTACATTGGGAAGGAGGACTGCAAGTGGCGAATCCGCGCGCCGCCAATGCAGCAAATCAAGCTAACTATACTCGACTTGGCGTTAATTGGTAGGATACGCTTTATTCTCCTGTTTCTTTAGATCTTTCTTTTGTTTTTATTCATCTTACATCCCAATTTGCTCCGAGTTATACTCCCCTGTTATTTTTTTTGTCGTGTTGACATGAACTTGATTATGATTTACTAATATATCTCTGTTGTCAACGTTCCAACAGAAACAAATAACGACCCAGAAGACTGTAACGATGTGCTAGAGGTGAAGGAGGAGGAGCGCACCATCTTCTCATCCTGCAACGAGCAGGAGCCATACAAGGAGTTGATTACGCTTGGCGACAGCGTCGATATTACTTTAAGGGCTTCTGAGGCGTTAGTGGCGCGTCGCGGCGTTCTCTTCCACTACACGGCCGTTGGATGCGCAACTCCAGCATCGCCTACCGACGGTTATTTAGTCTATCGTAATGACACTTTTGCACAATTCACATGCTGTGTGGGCTTCCTTTTCGCCGATAGCGCCCAACGCACGAAAGAATTGCAATGCAGCGGGCATCGATGGAATTCGAAACTGCCTATGGCTGAATGTATTAGTAAGTAATTTTGAACAAGCAGAGATTATTCAATTGATGCAACGAGCATGCATTCAGATACAATTAGTATGACGGTAATTACTACTTGAACTATGGACACTGCTTGCTTTTCGAGATTGAATTACACGTATTCAAACAAATTGAGCGCGCGCGTCTGTCATTGCGCGTTACGCAAACAAACGCGCAATATGGTTGGAATAATGCACAAATAATAATACGGGTAATAATCGTATCACCATGCGCCATGGAGAGGTTTTTATTGCTGAGCACGACGCCGGAATAACGCAACATTAATGATGCTATGATGCGCATTACTGTGTTACAAACGCGACGGACTGGTTGTTCGTATCATTCATTCGTACCGATTATAGTTTATCATGGCTTTTTGTGACATTGAATACGTGTAATTGTGCGTTGGAGTTGAATAGATTGCGTTTGCAAAGTTGTATTTTCTTTGAAGGTAATTGCAATAATTTAATTACATTTTTTCAATGTATCTTCTAAAACAAGTGCCTTTGAACTGTTGATAAAGTTTCCGATTAGGTCTGACCGTAGACAACTTAGCGTACATGGCGCCAAATTGCTAGGGCGGTTGAAAATAACGGTCTTTGTAGTTCTGGAATATTATTTCCGACAGGGACCAATTTTCTACGCAATTTTTCTATTTTTTTATGAACTAACTTATAATTTGAGAATACTACCAACGCTAGCAGTGTAAAACAATAGATTGTATGGATTCGCATTGTCTTTTTCGTGTTGCTTTCTCGTTCTTTCGCAGCTACGCATTGTTTGCTTACACTTGTTACGCATTCCGGTTGGTCTCAAAATTGATGCGAAGCTCCAGGTTTAATGAACTCTCGGGCTTCACCGAGCCAGTGACGACACAGGACAGCGCTCATTCGCATTAGGAATATAATTTTGTATCGTTAAATATACATAGTACATCGCGCTAACTTTGCGTTACGTGCGCGCTATCTGCTAAAGGTGCAATCAGTGCATATTTCTTAAACATTACCTGGTCAGTTACCATTTATTTGTGCATGTGTCACTAAATTTAACTAAATTGTTTTAAAGCAAACTATATTATATACGCTTAACGGCACATTTTAATAGATTGAGCGCCTAACACCAATGCTAATACCATTTAATAGGTCGCACCGCGTTATCAACAGCTGTAAGTGCTTATGGAATCATATTTAAATGCAGCGTGTACAAATTAATATACAGATAATTGTAGTAGGCTATTGATGGAAGGGATAAGAATAATATTTTGTAATATTAATCTTGCGCGCATTTTATGTAAATGTCTCATTACTCATGGCCGTAAACTCGTTATATCAACACAGAGAATCATCAATAGGTCTATTTGAGGTTAAATATATGCTAGCACGTTGTTTCTATTTCAGTAGAGTATTATAGATGCTTAGATGTTTTTGCGCGAGTTAAAATAATTAATATCAATCTATTTCCAGAGCAATCTCAGGTTCAAATCACTGCTGAAAAAGAGAATTCAAGCATAACAATGACAGAAGAATTATCTGGTATAAATAAGGTATGTGCTGTTAATATAAAACATACTAATCTTTCTTATGTTTTAGATGTTTTGGTCCCATCCATCATTATTGTTATGCTCTTCATCATCAACTCAGTTGTACTATTTATTATTTATAAATATAAAAAGAGGTATTTGTGAATTCATATATGTGGTGCTGCATGTGAAGCCCTACTTCCACTTATTCTGTGTATCTGTTAATGTTAATAATCTATCTAAGATTTTATTATAGGAAAACTGCCTTATACACAGAGGAAGAATTAGGGACAATGCCAGTTGGTTCAACAAGTTAAAGATGTTCTGCCTTAAAGCTTCAAAAGATTCAAGATTTACTTATTATATAAGGAAATGTAATAGTTTTTAAATAAAAATGTAATTTTTGTACTGCTATCAATGTTGAAACGATGTAAATTTATAAATTATGCGCTAAAGTTTTATTTAATAAATAATTATGTGTAAAATAATTGTTGTTATCCTGGTTGCATAGCAGAATTTCTTGCATAGACACTAAATTCAAATACTAAGCGTAAGAAATTATATCAAGAAGAACACTATACGAAATTTCTTATTTTAATAGCTCTAATAATAATTGAAACTATGCTTCCATTTTGTACGTATTTTTAGCGACTTGTCGTTTTAAATACTGTTAAATATGAATAAGTAGTTCGTAGCACCTACAACAAGCAACATGATTGCTTGGAAAATTATAAACAACCATTAAATAGGTAATATATCAAACCATAACAAATAGTTGATATCCGCAATATGTAAGAGATCCTGCGGGGACAAACATGGGTCTTTGACTTCGCATTATAATCATGGATAATAATTTTCCGGTTTCAATATCACCATCTGTTGGTAATGACATATAAGCCACGTAACCGATGTGTTCACTCTGAATTAAATAAAATGAACGTTATTTCGATATTTGCAAGTTAAAAGTCTTACTTCATTTACTTCAGTAATCATATTTTGTCCAAATAAACACGTTACGCCCAAAGCCGTTGCCCATAAAACATAGACAATAAAGAATTGTACTTCGAATTTTACAATAAGTGTATAAGTCATAGCACCCATTATAACAGGAACCCAAGTTGCGTAGATAACGAACGTGCCCTTGCAGCAATCAAAAAATTCATTGTAGGCTCTAAAATTATATTTCAATTCATATCCCTAATTAATTTGCAATCAAATGCGTTGATTACTCAATAATGTAATGGTGATATTTAACTGCATATATGGTTTTTTTTCTTCTTTCCATCCAGTCATTAATTTCGGTAATTTCTTCAAGAATATTATGCAATTTTTTAATGTACAAGCAAATGATATTAGATATTTGAAGAAAGGCCCATAATGATCCAAACGCGCAAAGTGTAGCATTGAAGACCGCAAGTACTTGCAAGATAAGAATTATTCTTCGATTGACTTGAGTCATTTTAACGAAAAAGTATGATGGAAAAATAATTCCACATACCATATCATTTTCATCTGGACAGTTTTCCAGTAGTTTAACAATAAGAATGATTGGTGCTAACGAATAAATTGTAGTATAATATGTTTTGCATATGGCATTCATAATTGCTTCCTCTTTCTCTATACGAGGAGGTTTTCCAAACATTGTAAAATTACCTAAAAGATTTAACAATTTCTTAGTACGATGTTGTACGTTATAAAAGTTAGGTACTGATTGAAAGCCCGAAATGCCTGTCAAAAATAACGAAATATCATAAATCATAAGATTAAACTCCATTAACTCCGGATGTACTGTAAGAAACAATAAATTATTATTGTTAATATAACAATACTTCCCTTTGCGTATTACTTACAGATTTGTATTATGAGATGTAATGTACTACCGAGTACACTAATATAGCAAAACGCATAGAATAAAACGAAGCTTATTCTATTTTTTAATAGTTGATTATCTTTGGGCCACGCACGAAATCTTTTCATAAAAAATATAATTACTTGTAAAAGTTGCATTTGATTATTTGAGACTTGCGGTTCAGGGAAAATTTTTTCCCTGAGGTCTTTGATAAACCGCTCCATGATTATCAACTGTTCATTTTCTTTCCAGTTATTCGTTAATATATAACACTAAAAGTAATTATGTCTTTGCTAAGCTTTAAAATTATACGTTAAAAATATTCCAAATTAATATTTCAGATGTTAAATCGATTTTTATGTACGATTAACTATGAAGTAATATTTTTCTATCGATTTGATTAACTCTGTTATTATCATTACATTGCTTCAATTGCTCGATTAAAAAATAATGTAATGTGTCATTAATTTTTGAGTAAATATCAGGTAAAGTTAATCAAGTGTGTTTTTCCTGTAGTATTACATGTAGTTAATAAACTAATAAATCCATCGTAACTATAGAATTGAATAGTTATTATAAGAAAAAATACAGACTAATTTAATTTAAAACTATTTGAAATATTTAAATAAGAATTGTCAATAAGCTATTAAAATTAAGGCTGAATATTTTGTTTTCTATTTGTGTGTAAAATAAATATAAGTAAGTAAAATAAAAACATTATCTATAATGTTATTTTGGTAAATAATGACTGTAATCAGTATTATTAACAACTCTATGTTTTATCAATTTTATAGTCCATCATTTATCTAAGTTATCACTTGAAGTACGTTTATAAATTAATCGCGGTATCACACGTTCTCCTACTTAACACCAGTCATTTCCTAATAGTTCAACGAAGAAGTTATAAGAATGGTGTACAAGGCATGTATATAAGTTTTTCTTAAAATAAATAATTATTTTCCTCTTCACCTTTTAGTTAGTTATACCGATTTTATTATTATGTGTTATTCAAGTACCTGCCTTTGTAATTTCAACACCGAAATTGGCAAAACAAAGTTTTGTACTTGACGATTTTCTTAATCATACTTTTGTAGACAAGCAATGGACTGGTCGATGGGTTGATGGTATTTAAATATAGTGATTAGTTATATATCAGTAATAAAATATTGTTTCTTTCAGATAAAGCATTTTTGTATAGCGAAAATGGTAATTATTTTTTACACGATGCGGCCACAAACAAAAGTACGATTTTATTAAAAGAAAAAGATTTGGTACGTAAACTAATATCGGTATGATTCATATGTTTTTATATTTTTGTTTTGCCAATTATCCTTAGAAAGCATATAAAGGAAACAGCGTATCAATCACTGAAGATCGAAAATACGCTTTAATAAAATATGATGTCTTACCGGTAATTTAAAAAGTTATCATTTTTTTCTGATAATAATTATCTTGTTTAATTACAGGTATATCGGCATTCAAGTATAGCCAATTATGCATGTATCAAAATTGGAAGTACACAGTACGTAAACATTTAAGTGTTCAAAATTGTGTTATTTGCTATCGAGAATCATGTTAAAAGTACTTAAAGTGCGATCATGATTTTGTATGATAAGCAGTTCTGTTTGTGAATGGTATTCCCACTGAATCATTTTAAATTTGATATAATTTTAGGAAACCGCTAAAATTGGAACAAGTGCAATATGCACGACTTTATAATAATTCACTCATTTACGTTAAAGCCAACAATATTTATTATCAGCCAGTCTTAGATTCAGTAACTAAATCTATTCCGGTTACCAATGATGGCAAACCTGATAGTATTTATAACGGAGTTCCCGATTGGGTATATGAAGGTATTCTTTTTATGAATTATCATTAAGTTTTGAATGTGCTGACATATTTTGTAGAAGAAGTACTTTCAACTGATTCGGCACTTTGGCCTTCCGCTGCAAGTGACTACTTGGTTTATGCAAAGTTTGAGGATAACGCAGTGAAGCAGTTTAATTATTATAAGTATGGAAAATCAGGTGATACAAATCAATATCCCCAATTGGTCAATATTAAATACCCCAAGGCTGGTTCCCCAAATCCGACTTTTTCATTGTACGCCTACAATTTCAAGTTTAAAACGACGAAACCAATTGCGTTGCATATCACTTTTTTAAAAACTGATAAATATATATTATATGATGTGACATGGCGACGCTTTAACAAAGTTTTGGTCACTTATACAAACCGTATTCAAACTGAGGCATTTGTTGAAGAATGCAATGTAAATGATGGCCAATGTACTATGGTATAATATATTTAATGTATTACTGAAAGATATTTAAAGATGATTTATATTTCAGTTGTCTGAAGTGAATAACTCTAGAGGTTGGATTGATATTCGTCCACCAGTAGTATCATCGAAGGGGGTGGTTCAGGTTGATACACGAAATAATTTTGATGTACTATCGTATTTTAAGGAGGGCGCTAAAAGTCCGATTTCTATAAAAATTGGCGAATTGACTATTTCCAAATTATATGGAATTACTGGAGATATCTTGTAAGTTTAAAATATAATAATAGCAATTTAGTTATTTCTAATTCTTTAACGCATATTAGATATTTAGAAGCAACAGAAGCAGCCCATCATTCACAACAGCATGTGTATACTGTAAATTTACTAAAGAATAGTGTTACATGTGTTACATGCAATTGGAAAGTTTTCAGTGAAAACTGTAAATTTGCTACAGCGGATTTCAGCAAAAAAATGTCATTTATGGCGAAAATTTGCAAAGGTCCAGAACCAACCTACGTTGAACTGCTAAATATTAAAAAGGTACGAAACTAACCGTCATTTTGTTACCATTAGTAATTTTACTTATTCACAGAATACGAGTTTTGTATATGAAAAGAATGATGATTTGCGCATTAATTTAGCAAAAATGAATTTGCCAATTATTCAGAATCTAAATGTGAATATACCGAGTACAAAGTTTCAAGCAGCTGTACGCTTATTCCTGCCGCACAACTTCCAAAAGACAAAGAAATATCCGCTATTAGTAAACGTTTATGCAGGACCAAATTCTAAACAGATTCAGGACACGTTTTCTATTGGTTTGCAACACTATTTGACTACCAACAAAAGCTACATCTATGCGCTTATTGATGGTCGAGGAAGTGGAAAGCGTGGACGCGACTTAATGTATTCCGTGTACAAGAATTTGGGGGTTCATGAAGTCAATGACCAAATATCGACTGTCAAGTATAAAATAATATTTCTCATACATCGATTCGATTAATTTAAACTATTGATTAATTTAAAACTTTAGAAATTTGCGTAACACTTTGAAGTATATTGATCCACAACGCATTGGCATTTGGGGATGGAGTTATGGTGGTTTTTCGACCGCTTGGACAATTTCAAGGGATCGTGAAGTTTTCAAATGTGGTGTTTCAGTTGCACCCGTCACAAACTTTTTATATTATGGTGATTCTAATTAACTTCAATTATTATTCCATTGTAATAATTTGCAATTTCCCACTTCAGATTCAATTTATACGGAGCGATATATGGGTTCGCCAGATAATAATAAAATAGCTTATGGTAAAACTGATGTTACCAAAGTCCCAGAAACTTTCCGGGGCAAGAATTTCCTTCTGGTGCATGGAAATGCGGATGATAATGTGCATTATCAACAGTCCATGGTGCTTGCAAGAGCTTTGGAATTAGCTGATGTGCAATTTGAGCAAATTGTATTCAGAAAGAACATCCTTAAGTAATGATAATTAATGTAATATAATTTTCAGAGCTATCCAGATGAAAATCATAGTCTTCGTGGTGTATCAAGGCATTTATATCACTCGTTAGATGCATTTTGGGATAAACATTTCAAGCAATCGAAAGCAATACCTCATTCAAATAAAGGCAAGGCAGAAACCGCCTCAGGAAAATATAGGTGGATGGAAGACAGAAAGCCATTTTACTTTTAAGCATATTAAATGTGACAAATAAAATTTTATGTTTTTTCAGTGAATTATTAGTAAATGAAAATTATTGCGTACTTGAAAAATTTGAGAGCAGTAACTCGAGCCGCATAAACATAATGTTTGTTCATAGATCATTTTTTTTCAATAAATACTTGTAATGTAATTGAATGGAAAATGACTATCCTGTGAGAATAGTTTGTAATAGTTTTGGCAAAGTTTTCATAATAGACCTTTAAGAACTTAATCAACGGGAATTGGAATCGAAGCTATCACAAGTCAGTAATTGTAATGCCTGCACATTGAATTCGATCAAATCAATGTTTTAAATACACTTAGAGCATGATATGACACTATGTAAACGTATAAAATTCGGCGGCGGCGAATACGAATGCGCTGAAGAGCGAGAAAAAGAGGGGCGAGATTGGCGAAAAGTCCGCAAGGAGCGCGCGCCGGCGGCAGCGCGTCGTCGGCGTCCCGGCGGCGACCCTGATGCTGCCGCTGCTGCAGTAAACGGCCGGAGCCTGAGCGGTCCGTACAGCGCTGTGAAGGAGAGAGGCGTCGGGACGCTAGGTATACCACACACATACACACACACACGTATTCACAAACAGCTTCCCACACACCGCCCCTCACATGCAACTCGCGAACAAGTGCATCATCCCTATCATCAGTCGTTACGCGAACGATTAACGCGCGCGCGGCACTTTTTACCTCTTGTTGTAACAACGCGAGCGGTGATTTCGTGTGTGAGGCGCCGTTGACTATGTCGCAGTGTGTATCATCGGCGGCAGCAGAGTGTGTTGGTGCCATCATCATCAGGAGCGTACCGCCGCCGCCAGGACCATCTTCTGCAGGTGGCAGGCCAGATGCGTGCGCGGATATTGCAGACGCAAGAAGGTAAATTATTTCGAGGGATGATGAGTGAAGGGTTTCGATCTGTCGCGGTGTGCGCTGCTCCTCATTAGCGCACGAGAAGAGCTGGTGGAGCGCCGACGCGTCGCGACGCATCACGCGCGCTCTTCACCAAACACGGCGCCTCGGCAAACAGGTTGCGGTATTATCCTTCGCATTGCCCGGTCGTGCACTGCGCGGCACCCTTAAGACATGAGCGAACCGCAAAAATATTCGCATCCAGGATTAGACTTCCTAATACATTCATCCGCAAACACGGCTTGCGCAAATAAATATAAATCAAAATGCCACCAACTCTCTGAATGCAAAAAGGTAAACAACACCATTTTTCCATTAGGACCATGAGCAAACTTTGCGCGACTTTTTCCGGTTTATTATCTCTCTTTCAAAGTCCTTACGCATTCGACTACACCAACAGGCGCATAGTTTTTCTACTATTTATTTAAAACCTGCTCGTAAAAAGCATTTATTATTTTATTTTATAGGCGGCTCTCTCGTGACGTACGCGTAAATGTTGTAGACATTGCATAAATATTTGTACGTTCGGGCTAAAGTTATATAACAAAGTTAATAACTTTCCAAGCCGGCGGAATAAGTTTTAAAACAAATGCAAGCACATAGGAAACATAGTTAAGGGAAGGCGTCAAAAACAAGTCAGAGGAAAAGCAATTTTTCTTTATAATCCGTGCCATCGATGTGTGAGCGCGTGTACACATTTTCGCTACGTGCGTGTGCGGAAAAATGCGGAAAAATGGGAAATGTGTATTAGAGCCGAATGAGATGAACGCCGCGCAAATTTCCTCCCTCAGAACGCATACTCTCTATCGGGATAGTCATATCGAGAATATCGTTTTATTCGCCAATATCCGTTTACGTTTTGCTCACGCATTTTTTACCCTGATCTTGTTTCATATCATTGCATTAAATCGCGTTCGGGATTTGAAATGCTTACATTTTTCTCAATTTAAAATTCAAAAGTGAATGTTCTCAATGAAAAGTAAACACCCAACTGCAATGAATTATTTATCCATCTATAGATATATAAAACATTTTATATTTCTCACATATTGTTCATAGGAAATGCGAATTTATGTATATTCATTAGACACAAGAAAATCGGAAAAACCAATTTACATATTGTGTTGGCACGAGACTGAAAATGTGTAAATCAGTGTAGCGTTTTTGCGCGCGTTCCCGCATAATATCGCTTCGAATTTGGGGTTGTTTTGATGCTACAAATATTTTCTAATAGTCGAAGCACACACATCCAAACAATCTCAGCGATTTCATCCCTCTTTCATCCCCCCACACGCGAATGCGTCCATCCAGGATACGCTTGAATAAGAAAATATTTCGGCACTTCTATAGAATTCCGCAAAGTTTTCGCGAACAACATCCTCGCACCGCGCAGCCAAGACGACGGCGCGACGGACGAGCATCCCTTCGAACGCGAAAATATATAAATGCCGCGTCACACGCATTCCGAACGCATGCATATCCGCCAAACACCACAGGCATTTTGCGTATGTGTAGTAAAACATTTTTTTCTTGGCTAAGCCCACCGAACGTAGCATGCTCGCCTAATGGATGAGGTCAACATTTCCATAGAGAATGCTTTTATTTTATTTTTCCACGTTCTTCTCCTTTTATTTTCCCCGCACGTGTACATCTGCTTGCCAGCAGCTTATCATTTTTCAGGTCCTGTTTTCCCAGTTTTCAATTCTTGACGGCATCGCAATAGCCTTTTATTGACATGTAATATATTTGTCAGCTTTTTGTTTTAATAATGTTTTCAGCCCATTTCTACTCAAATCCTTTCTTAAACACACATAGATTAAACTGTGTATACAAAACCGTATGACTTTGAATAGTAAACCATTGTTTGCGTTTGTAAATTGCTGATTGATTTCAATGTGCTTGGCGCTAGGCGTGTAATGCAGGTACGCAGTAACCATCTATCAATTTCACTGGATGACTGAGCACTCGTGGCGAAATTCCACGTTTGCGTTACGGGAATTGCATGACGATGCATATGCAAAACTGAAAATAGCAGTTTCCGATTTTACGTTTCAACAATGTGCTATAACTACACAAATTTGCCGTCTTGTGTGCGCATAATACATTTGTCAATTTTGTAATGGCAAATTACACCAATAAATTTTCTACGCTCTTTATGAATACCTAATAGAATTGTTTTGCTATATAATATTAAGAAAAAACAGTTCCTAAATAAATATGAAAGAATAAGAAATAAACTTTCAAAGACAACAAACATAAGGACGAAATCGTAAAGAATAGCTGAAGTATTACAAGAAGTGTTTGAAGGAGAGAACAGTTTTTCGTTCATTTTTTATGAGTAAAATCTTCTTCGCCTTTCCTACACGATTAGAGTTTTCCTCAAGTGCGCTGCATCCGTAGCAGGCGAGCAACAGACAGGTGATGAACGAATAGTGGAAAGTCACAATGCGCTGTAGTTTCAACTGTGGAAAATTTTATATAGAAATGCACATTGCCTCCAGTGGAGGAAGACCTATTTTCCTATTGTCCTTTTATAACTAAAATATTAATGCTACTAATGTAATCTCTTCTATTCAAACTCTATTCTATGGAGACTACTAATTAAATATTTAAATATTGAAACAAAAATTTAATTAAAACAAAGTGCGAGTCATACATGCGCTCATTGCGTTTTTGTTACTTGTCATTGTCCCAGTACACTTCCTCTGCTTCACTCTGGTTATTTCGTCCATGATTTTTTTCCCTCTTGTTCTTGAGCGACATCGAAGCAGCCACAAGTTTTACAAGAACAGCCACAACAACACGCGCTGAGATGAGATGAAGCTGAGGGAGCTGGTTTTATTTTTTATTTTCCTCCTTTTTTGCAATTTTCTCGCTGAGGGCGAATTCACTGAGGGTGGCTTTTATCGAAACTAGATGCATGCGCACATATTGTGTTGTTGTGCTTTTATCAAGACGCCCGCACGACACGACCGTTTGAAGTCGTTGTTTTTAGACGCGTGTTGTGGCTCTTTAATTAATTTCCCGCCCTTTTAAAACAAAACGTCCCGAACATGAAACCTCATTTCGCTTATTCACTCGAATTCTCGAACAACTTAAAACGATAATGCTTCTAATAATCTCAAGAAGTAAGGAAGATTTTGTAATCCAAATCTTAATTCAACTCGCAAATCGATAAATCATTCGCGCGAATTGCGTCTTTTTCGATTACATCCTAACCACGCAATAATGTCGTGAGCTTTTCGACGAAGAAGCTATCATATTACTGTATAAACTTGCAGCATGATTTGTTGAATCAAGTCCAACACTGGGGAAAAGAAAAGTCTCAAGAGATGTGTTACATTTTGGGCGATTGTGTGCTCAGTTTATTCCTCAAACATTGTCAAACACTTTTGTGCTCACTGCTGTTGTTTAATATCAAATCAAAATGAATAAAGACACTCTACGTGTGTGCGAAAAATACGAGCGATATTGGAAACATAAAGAGAGCAAATTAGAAAATTATGGCGATCGTAATCGAGCGTGTTATTTCGTTATGAGCGCATTCTGAATGTGTTTGCACCATGAGTTAATTAATTCTATCAGGTTAATAATACGTTATTAAGCGCAACACGTTCGTGGTTTAAACGCTCTCACAATTCTGCCATGCACAACGCGACATTTACAACGTCATAATTGTGCATTTTGTACAGCATTAGTTGACGATGGTACTAGTGCAATGTATTCTTGTTTATTTCATGAAATTTATGTTGGTTTAATATGCACTGTAAACTTGTATTAATAACTTTATGTGAAATCTATCTATCTATCTACATTTAATATAAAAAAAACCGCAAAGTATGTATATAAATTAGTGTGCTGTTTATCTTCTCATAACTATTGTAAAAAAAAATTCTGAATTTTATAAATCACATATTTGTGAAGAGTGATAGATGTTTAACAAACGCTGAAAATTTCATCAAAATATCTTAAGAATTAAGAAAGTTATTAAAGTTTAAAATTCTACAATTATTAAGCAGAATAATCGCCTAAGTGAGGCGCGCACTTGAGCGCACCTGAGTGACAGAGAACACATGCACTTATGACTTAACGCTGATTGGCTGAAAATCCATGATGGCCGCTCTTACGGAATTTGCATGCATCGTAACTAAGGAGATTCCCTAGCAACCACAAGTGCGCGTATACCTATCTCTTTTCATCGACTACATTACGCGGGTCATTATTTGCCAATTATGCTTCCATAAGAATTACATGGGGCCAATTAAAAATTGATAACTTTTGAACTATTCGAGATATTGAAATAATTTAAACGGATTCTGAAAGTAGATTTATTCCGTAAAATAATATCAAAAATTGAAATCAATTAAATATTCTTTTATTGTTTAATTTTTCATTTAAACAACTATCCAATATAATTTCATTAATCGCATTCTATCATTTCCGTAAAAAAACTGCTGATGTAATTAGAACAGTATTTGACGATACGGAGTTCGCCGGGACAGCTACTGATAAATATTTTTGATTATGCCATAGTTTTAAAGTTAAAAATATAAAAATTCAATACAAGGGAAAGAAATGAGAACTTTTCTTTAATTAAAAGAGCGTTAATGAACCATTGAGAGAAAAAATGGTAACAAAGCAGCACGGGGAGCACTCGTCACGTAACGATCAATTAATTAATTGTAATTAACTTGAAGGCGTCAAAGTTCCGCATTGTAGTGCGTCGCTTTCGCGCAAAGAAAGAAGCTGATACAAGGAGAGTTCTTGGCGCGCTCGTGCTGGTGAAATAAATTGACGGCTTCCTGTCGTTGCGCTGTGCTGCAAATTATCATTTTCTTTCAGCGCACCACTTATACAGTGCGGGAGCGGCGGCAGAGGTATAATAATATGCGAGAGCGCGACGGCAACGACGACAAAAGCTTCGACTCGCTGAAGTGTTGCGGCAATGTGACGTCAACGGTCTGCGTCGCACGTGTTCTTGTTTTATTTGCATATTTTTGAATAAATTGCAATGCACCCGTAACCCTTTCTGCTTTTAATTAACATTCGCGGGGGCAGGTAGTAGTCGGAGTGAATCAAATCATGTTCTAACAGTATAAAACTTGCGGTGAAAATGTTTTTGAAAGAAGTCTAAGGGATGATATGTTATTTACTTGTTTTCGTGCAAGATTTATGAAAGGTCTATTAGTATATAAGATTGAAAAAATAATAATAGAAAAAACAGCCCACAACCCTGAATAAATCGAATTACAAAATTGCATGTTTGAATAAAAATAGCGTGTTCCGTGAACGCCATAAAACCTACGAAGGAACACATGTTAATGCCATTAAACAATTAGGCTTACGTAAATATCGTTTCAATCTCATAATTTAATAAGACGCCAAACAAACAAGTTTATTCCACGTTAATTTTGTGACGTCTTGCTTTCTAATAATTGCGAAAATATTCAAATTTTATACTCTCGAGAAAATATAAAGATAAAAGTCGAATTGAGCAAGCGGAAATTGCGGTGTGCGCGCGTTAAAAGCGATGGCGAACACTCGGAATTCATATTAGTAGCTCACGACGAGCGAGACGTGAAGATGAGAAGCAGCAACCCACCCCTCCTGCGCCGGAAAAAAGGAAGAAGCGCAGAAGACGACACTGAAGAGGTTAGACAAACGCGAGCACAAACCCAGCCCGGAATCAAATCTGCATCCTGCTGATATTGCTCGAGAGTCCCGGCTCGATTTGAATTTCACCTCAATCTGGATTACTGCTAATGCTAGGGGTATATTCAACTGAGGTATTCGCATGCAGTTAAGCCACATATATTCAATGGCATTATTACAAACACGTCCTTATTATTACACGAGATAGTGAATAGAAATATTTTAAATGTCTGGAATATCCTGCAATTTGGTTTTGTTTGTGTTCGAGTCTCTCAGGAGTGAAAAGAAGAATTTGCTTGTTTGGTTATTTAAACATTTTGATATTTCAGGCAGCACACACCGCTTGCCTTGCCTGAGTCGTGTGCGAATGTTAAGTGAAAATACCACACTCGGGGCAGTTTGTCGAAAGCGCGTCAGTTGGGAATTTATTGGCTTCCAACGCCGTGTAGAGCACATGTCAGCATGAACGAACGAATGAAACGTTGGGGATGTGTTGCAGTTCTGCAACAACAACTCAATCGCTCCAAGGGTTGCACTATGCTTCTCCTACATGGGAAGGAGATCAAATTGCCCATCTGGACAGGACGTCGAATAGAAATAGCTATCGAATCTTTATCCTTGCGCTACGTAGGTAAAAGTGAAATTCAATTGCTGGGATGTTCGATTTCTTCTCAGTCTTTGTTTTATCCTTGCTTAATGCAATATGTAAATTGCCATGTCAATAAGGCTAATGCAGAAAAAAGTTTCGTTCAGATATATTATTACTTGGAAACTTGTAATAAGTGTTTTATAGCTTTTATAGTCTGCGGTAGACGTTGCGAAATGTAGACCATTGATAATAAAATTTTTATTTCTGTACGTATTGATGTCCGCATTCATGATGCAGTGTTTAAAACGCAAAAAGGGATTTGTTACTCTAGGCTGGCGATGTGAAGAAAATATACGAATAAAACGTTAAAGTCGATTTTATGATCGACATTGCATTGCGCTGCTGTGCTGCGTTGCAATTCGCAGTGCCAGAGGATTATACTAAAACCGTAATGGGCAATCGCCAATAAATAACGTCGTTGCAAAGGGTGCTTTTATTGATTAAATATGCGTAAATCAGCATTTTAATGAACGTTTACGTATGCTCCGGGCTTTCAATAAGTTGCATAAAACTTCTTTTGAGCGATAATAAATGCGTATAAAAAATGCACATGTTCTAAAAAAATATATAAATTGAGTTGCACTCATGTGGTATTATAATTTACTAGACGCTTGTTTTGAATGAAGGAATATGCAAGATTGCATCAGCAATAATTCAGCGCCGCTGAACCGGAAAAACTTGGAAAGTTATTGGACTGAGCTGCTAAAGGGTGGCTTTCCACGTCTTTCTGTGCATCTCCAATACATCTCCGATCGCGTTGCGGCTTAAAACTTTTGTATGCCCGTACGTCTTTCATTTTTTTTGCTACTTTTCTCTCTTTTAGTATTTTTTTGCACTTGGAAAAGGTTCTTATACATACTTCTTTCGTGGTATACATCAGAGATATATTTCAACATTTTTATCAGTTTTATTGCCGCATTTCGATTACTTCCTGACCCACACACTTTTAGTTGCACGAAAAACAGGAGGATTTATACGTTTGCCTCTCAGGTTTTTCGTTTGCAACATTTTTGAAAGCATAAACTACATAAATGATACCTGTTTTCAAATAGAAATATTTCTTATGATATTACTATAATCGTTTAGATTTCTCGGATATTAAAAAATATATTTCTCAGAAGATGAAGAAGAAGAAGAATTATGACATGAATACGGTTTTTATATTTGAAGAAATATTATCTGCGGTTTAAAGATGCGCAACTGAATTATTATCGACTTCACTTGAAGAGGTGATAAATAAAACGTTTTCTTGCTTTTCTTGCCTTTTGCGCGCCAGGTTTTACTCGCCGTCTCAGATGGGATTTCGTTGAAAATGTAATCTTTCAGTGGTTCAGTCTTTTTGCTCACGCTCACTTCTTCGTTCACGCGTTATGTAAATTATCAATTACACAGCCGCTTATGGGGAATGTTAAGTTTTCGCATCAAATAAATGATTTATGACAAATGACAATCTTTTGAATTCTTTTTTCTATACATCCACTATTGGAAGATATTCTGATGACAATGGCTCTCTAGTAAATGTGCATTCAAGCACATATCTGAAAAGTGGCCACAATGTGATATCACAAGATTCTCGTTACGTTGTGAAAGGTGAGATGACAATGCATTTCCATTACGTTGTGTATTCATGCAAATTCTATGCAGATTCAATGTGCATTCATTAATTGTTAGTTGATCATGTCACGGTTTGGTTTGGATACGCATTTATGCACATCGAACGTGTAAGTAATATTATTCATGATATAGCAAGAGTTTGAAAAAACAAAATCCAAAATTTCAAAAATAAAATTGATGAACATCTTATGACTTTTATTATCAATAAAATTTCCCCTCTTATGTTTTCTTATACAAAAGCAAACTCATTTATCATTTTGATGCATCAATGAGAACCCTAATAAAGTTATGATCAACGCTAAAGTTTGTGTTTCTCGAGTGAAAAAGAATGAAAAACTTGACGAATAATTCATTTTTAAGTATTATTTCCCCGTGAAATTATTAAATATTATTCGGCCCTCCTCTGCCGTATCGCGAATAAAAGAAAAGCCACTTTGCCATCTTTAAAATCACGATGGTCCTCTTTCTGTAAATGCATTCAGTACTTTTGCACGTGTATTTGAGCAGAGAGAGCCAGTGCGGCAAGAAACTGCGTTGCGTAGGTGGCAGTTATTTTTTGCGCCGGGCTCTCCCATGCCGGGCTATCGATCCGGTCGTTGGAAGCGCGTGCACGAGTCGTGTTTGGTGAAACCAGTAGCAGTCGCCGCCGCCGCTGCTACTGCCGCCGCCAGCAAGCAAGAGGAGAACGCGAAAACAAGCGAAACGCCAAATATATCCGCCGCTGTTGCTGCCGTCGCCGCCAAGAGGACGAAGATGTTAGGGATGTTACCGTTACCCCCGGCAACTCCCGTACCTTTTCTACAGCTCTGAATTCAAACGCATTTTGTCAAGTCTTGTCAAATGTTCTCAAGTCACTCGCCATTAACTTTTTTACGCAAACTATTCCTATTTAAACTTTTCGTTGCTTTTATTAAAACAAAATCTCCAATACTCTTGAAACTGGATTAAGAAAAAGTCTGAGAAAGCCACAGGTTAATTTCGTAAGCTTTGACAATAGATATAGTTACGAAGATATCTCTTTTGTCAATTTGTCGCCTTTTGCTGTAATTGCCAGCGAATTCATTTAGCTCGACATAATCTCGACAAGAAAACCTAATTCAATTGCTTTATCTTAATTGGCAGCCCATATGTTGTATCATGTTTTGCTCTATTCTATCAATTTAATCCTTTTATACGCATTTTATGTTGATATGAAAAGAATCCGTCAAAACATGTTTGTTTGTTTCGTACAACACATTGCAAATCTATAAAATATGAATGTTTGAATAATCAGATAGCCAAATATCAGATTTGTAAAAAATGTCCTGAAAAACATTATGCACTCAATGGAAACTGATCTGTGAATGCGCAGCGCTTAAATGCTACGCCCTCGTAAATTATCGTAAAAGCTTCCATAGTTGTCAATACTTCTCCGAATTTGATTTATACAATGCCAAATGCTATGAAGCATACAGAATTCCACAATATACATTTGTGTATAAAATGTGGCATTGATATCTGATTTTTATGTATTGTTTTTGAACGAACCGCACTTAACAACCCTTAACCTTATGCTTGCTAAAAATAATTAGATGAAATAATAAAAAACTACAGTTGACTTTTAAATAAACTTGTTTAAACTATTTTCGTGCTCCGGAAGCGTTAAAACAATTAAACGCAATTATTCTCTCAGTGTGCTCGGCAAATTTAATTTGCAAACGGAATATTTTCATTTAACAGCGCTCCAGAAAAAAAGGAACATTATCAACAAAACTACGAAGAACTTCCTGCATGCCTCTATGAGAAACTTGTGCAAAGTGGCGTGGAATATGCATATTGCACTTGCACTTCAACAAAGATGTTGTAGCAAACAAAAGTGAAACTCTCGCTCTAACGGCGTAACAAAGCGAAATCTTGCGCTGCAAAACGCGGACGTGTTCATGAATACTTGCAAATGTTCGTTAACATTTTCACTACTATACTCTCTCTCTTAATGCGCTTTGTATAAAAGCATCCTGCACGAGGAGAGAGCTAGCTGGTGCGTGTATTTATTCATCGTTAGGCGCACTTCTCATTCTGTTTATCCCTCTTATCCTCTTATTTCATTGCCGTGAATGCTAATATCACACGCATTTCGCATAGCAGCTGCCTCTGTCATCTTAATGCCTACTTATTTTCTTTAAGTAACCTAATCACTCCTTATTTTTGCTTTCTATTGAGTTATCCTGAATATCCTGCGTAACAATAATAATGGTACCGCTTTGCCTGCTAAATGGAGTTGCTCGTTGCGAAATTTTAAGGGAAATTAGCATGTGGTGCAATTCATTATCATGTCCAAATAATACAATTGCCAATTGACAGCTGATGCACGAATGATGATAATAATAATGCGCATGTGGTAGACAGGAAGGAAAATTCATATTCACTCTGGGTGTATGTGTCGCGCGCGCAGAGTGGCAATAACATAACAGCTACAAACTGTTACATGTGCTTCGATCCGAAATCCAACCAGGCACATTTGCCAAGCACATTCTGATTGCGCTGGTTGGTCTCACTGGTGATTGTGTGATTTGCATTACGCCCGCCGTGTACCAGCAAATCATCGTCGCGGTGCCAAGTCCGGACTTGTGCAAGGTACAATGTACAAATGAAGCGAAATGTGCGCGTACTGCATATGTACGTTGAATAAACTTATTGATTTTGCCCTTTCAAATCAGCATTCATCATTTCAATCTACGTGTAAAAGTACAAATGGCATACTGAATACTGCACGAATTATTTCCATATAGTTGCTGAATTCATTAAATTTCATTGATGCATGTGCTCATATTTTACATCACAATAAATTATCGAAAACTATCATGAAGCGTGCTAATGTAGTCACACCTCTAAATAAATCTACCACTAATTTAATTTTACTTTGCTTGGTATTTAAAAAAAATATATTTATTAACATATTAAGTGCATAATGAATCGCCATTTAATTAGAGTTTAGAACGTGTGAGAGTGTAAATTATACATGAATCGTGAATACACATTATGTTAAAACGTTTGGAAGGAATCACTGTTTGCGCTGTGCTCGAATTGCGTCAAAGGAAATTGTACACTTCTCTATGTGCGCGACTAGGAATTTTCCGCTCTATTTATTTCAAATATTCGAGCGTCTTTCAATTCGCAATTCGATGAGAATTTCAATAATGCGCTTGACTTCCAATTCAAGTTGCAATCGTGCAGCAAAATGCAGGATAAAATATTCAAATTTTATTGTTGTCAACACAAACACGTCTTGAGATCACAATGCAAATGTCCTTCTTGCAAACTTTTAAGTATGGTACCCATTGCTATATTCCTTTTGTCATAATATTTATGATATTATAATATATTTATGATAGTGTTAAATGTCCGGTATTTGCATTCAACACTGGTGCACATAATTATGGAAAGAGTTTAATTTCCTTTACCGTAATAGATTCTGGCAAATGACGACAGCGTGAATAGAATGGAATTAAATTCGCGGCTGAACAGCAGTCTAATGTGGCCCATTATTAGAGCGAGCGCGTATCATAAATGTAATGAGCTGCCGGAAATATAATAGGAGCACATTGAAATACACACATGTGCGGTATAATTCGGCGTGCAATTGCACTTAGCACAATGCATTCAAGTACACAAGCAGCATCCAATTCGCGCGTTTTCATACCGCAAAATTTCCCAAGTTAGCACTTTTATACGTAATTGCAAATTGCATAAAGGGATCCAATCGAATCATGAGCGTGCGAGCGCGTATCATCAGAGAGAACGGTTTGATTATCAATTAGAATGCTAACTTTATTAATTTCATGCACCAATAACAGACCATTAATTATTCGGCGTACAATTTGATTGTGTGTGCGTCTAATTTATTGATGTTCATTGAGATGAAATGTTTTATTTATGCGCACCGTTGAGTATGTTTCGAATTGTGTTATTTTTTTCTGTTGTTGTTGTTGTTGTTATGTATTATGAAAAAGCTTCTTGAATAATGGTTACGTTGTTGGTTCGTGGGCTAATAAATAAAAACGAAATTTGGAGGGCGCTTCTGCCCGTTGAACAGCACAATGTGAGAGATGAAATATTATCGGCTGAGACGCACCCTTTAATATTGTGTTCCTGCTGCGCCACGCTTCCTGAACGCGCAAACGCGGAAAACGTAATTGAAACGGATATGTCTGCAACGAGATAATTGTTTGTAATTTAATTTGACAACTTTAAATATTGAATTCGCCGACTTCCTTCGCAAGAGTGAGGCGGTTAAGCACGTTTGCGCCTTTTGCTAATTAATTTCCCCTATTTTTAACTCGTTATTTTTGTAAACCAAGCATTTTTTAATTAACTTGCCTTACGAATTAAACGTATAAATCATAAGGTTTAATTAAAAATGTATATGAAATATTTAAACTAAAACTTTCTTAGCGAGATTTCTATTTTGAAATATTGTCGTCAGACGTACGACCAAGCATTAGCGCAAGAAATAAATTTGAAATAGGTAGCTTGAAAAATAAGATAATTAAATGAAATAATCACCAAAACTTTTAGGTGTTAATAGACAATCATATGTCGAAAATGATTGTCTCAATTCTTACAAGCCAAATTTACGCAAAAGAACGTTAACTTTGGGAAGTTATTATACGTAATCTGTCGGACCAAATTTAATGATTCATTCTTGTGTTGTTAAAAATTTAATGAACTTTCTGATACTGAAAGAATTTTGTTGATATCTCTTATAGTTCCTGAGATATTAATTAAAATGTACAGTGCTAATAATTGGCTATTACGCTACTGGTGCCACTGTCAGCACCAGGAGTCTTCAGCGCATTAGCCGCGCGGCAGCTAGTGTCGAGTCCTTCCGACTAATCGCACTGAGCGCGCGCTGACGCCACGAGGATATCCGAACTAGGCGCAACTCCGGTACGTCCGTTTTACTGCCTGGACACCAAGCGCAGACTGTGGTTTTTTCAAATCCAAGAAAACTAAAGTGTCTTGTAAGTTTCGAGGCGCTACCCAGACGGTAGCGTCTCAGCGTTCGGGAAAATTTCAAATCGCTGTAACTTCTAAAGTACTGGACCGATTTTGATGCTTTAAAGACTGTTAACACTAGCTTGAAAGGCCCTATCACAAGACCCAATTGTACTCACTGTATTATTAGTGTAACTTTATGAAATTCTTATATTTTTAATTAAAACGCAATGAAAGTGCTTTATTTACCAATAAATACACCATTTAAGCTGAAAGCTTTTTGTACTAGCTGTAAATCTACATCATTTTGTATGAATATTTTAATTTCCTATAACTTCTTTAGCGCTATTAAATTTCTTTCAATTTAAAAGAGGATAAATTTAATATTGCTCTAACTTTGAAAGTTCTTAACCGATTTTAATGATTTAAAAATGTGTAACTTGTGCTTGATCTACAGTAAAAGTCTCGTAACAATGTTTTCTCTAATTTCTACAATTGCATAATCTAAAACTGAAATTTGCTTCACCTGCAAACTTATATCAATGAGGTTCGTATATATTTTTAATATATAGACCAAGTTGATTATTGGTAACGTCAAAACAAGAAGTTGTGTATTTGTATGTAAAGCCAAGTAGGATGAAGTCAAAATCGAAGCAGCGAAACGACAATAAGTCAGCGGATTCTTGGCAACGTTTTGGAAGCACACGCAAAGCTGTACACAATTGGTGCGAATGTTGTAAACAGACCGAAAACTACTCTCTGGCGAGCAGGAGGACGAAGGGAAAAAGCCTTATAGTCATTTTACGAAATGTTTGTAGCTTTAAGAAAACATATCGAATGAGATCGGCCATTCTGAGGCTGTTGTTACAGTGTCAATGCCCCGTGTGCCAGTTTATTGCACATGTTTTTCCATTTTGTTTTTGTATTCATTTAGTATCAAGTCCTAGCAATCTAATGCTTCCGAAAACAGTACATAACTTCATGAACAAACTCCCAACTTTGTACTTACAGTTTTCTCGACCGAGAAAAGTTGGAAACAATGCGAATTATGATATTCAATGATGGGAATTATAACGTTTGTAAATATTATTAATGACCGTGAATTATAATTCACTAATGGATGTTATAGAGTTTAATCCCCATTTTTTTCGAATGACTTTCTCTTTAACCGTATGTTGCAAGAGAGAAATATTAGCAAAGTATTTGTGAAACACGCTTGGCATGCAAGCCGTTTATTTTCGTTGATGGTCAGGATATTCAACGTCCGCATGCAGAGCAGGCAGTGAGCAATAAAAATTTATATCAATTTAAGCGAAACAACAATAAATAACTCGCTGCTAATTTATTGCGTTCACTGCACGTTCATCTGAAGGCAAACCGCTATGCAAAACTAAGCAAGTTTCATTTCAGCAACATTGCGTACGGAAAATTCGAAATAAAAATGAAAAATGATCAAATGTGCGCGCAACGTGATTCTTCCTCATGCTTAAAATACACTCTCATAATTCATTCGCATATGCTTAATCTACATAATATATTATTTTATAAAATTTAGGCTCACAAACAATTTTTCTATTAAAATGTTTGCACAAAACGTTGCTGCAACTTCATAGTGAGTTCTTGTTTCAAGTGCCAATTAAAAGTAAGTTAAAATGCATAATTAGTGAACGTTGCCAACTATCCTAGTAATGTGCGCAAGATGTTTTCGAAGACCATCACCATTTGGCGCGAGTAAAGGCGTTATTGCAATAACATCTCCAGTAAAGCGGTATCATTAGCGCGTAATTTAATCATCATCATTAACAACCACTTCTAATCGTATTCAACTTGTTCGAACACTTCATAAACTCATCTTAGATTTTACTACCGTGTACTTCATTCCATGAATTAAGTATCTACCCCTACTGTTTGAATATTTAACGCTTTTGTGAAAATGTGATTTAAGATATAATAAAAAAATTCACAATTAAAATAAAATAAATGATGCTTTGCAAATTATTTATATGCGATGCAATACGATCTATGACAGAAAAGTACCATCGTTAAAGATGTTGAGTACTGCGCCCAAATGAGAAATTTACAATTTGCAAACGCATTAAAGCTGCATTAACCACCGAACGGGTTAGTCGAGCACACGCTTACCGCAGAGACACGCATCAAGCGAGCTGCTGATAATTACTCGCCATAAATATGTTATTGAAGCGGCATCATTATACTCCCAAGCGTGTCACTCATTCATTACAGTGTGCCCATCTCGCCAAGGGTTTAAATCCATTTTGGCCCAAGCGTTTGGATCATCACGGAGCATTTTATTGCTTCATCAACACTGAGTGCGTCTATCGTTAATTTGCAGAAGAAAGCGCTAAAGGAAGACTATTTGGCCAATTAGGTATTAATGCCTGGTGATTATTATAATCGAAAATAAACGAATCGTGCAAATATCATACTTTGGATTAATAGAGTTCGTTTCCTTTTCTGCGTCTTGTGCGAGGAAGGACGGGCGTTCATAATACAAATGGCATACACGCATTTGCGGGTGCATTAAGGTTGGATTGCTTCGGCAATGTCTAAATCATTCCGAGTTGTCGACACTTCGCATTTCTCTCCTACTAGGATTTTAGTGTTTTTCCGGCGTGCCAAACACTATCGTATGTGTGCGTTACGCTACACACGTATGCGATTGTAACAGGAGAAACAAATTGAGACGTTATTAACACCGTGACTTGGGGAAATTTCGTACTCACGCAACGGAACAAAATCGTTCGCATTTGTTTCACCCTTCTTTCTATTCGGTTTAATACATTTAAAGTATAGGAAATAATTCCAACTTCATTCAATCGTTTTCTATTTCAATTACGTTCTTTCCGAGAGAAACCATGAACTTTTTAGATTCACATAAAGTTTGGTTTAATTTATCGATAGTTTGACGAAGTAATTTATGAAATTTTTGGTCATTATAAGTGCATAAATACTGATATATTGGAATATGAAACACAATATCCGGTTGGTGTTGGTAACTTTAGCAACTATAATATCAAAGAGAGCTCATAACAAGCCCGTCTCTACTCAAACTCCACTTTGTGAGGGCTCGCCTGAAGAAGACGCAATGCCGGCGCTGCAGCGGCAGTTTCGAATTAAGATTATCTTTGATTGAGTGCCCTTCCATGCGCTCGTAGCGCACCCATTTTCCACTCTCTAACCAAATGAAGAGACAACAAACAACTTGTAATTACATTGTTTCAACTTGCTCAACTTTCTAAACGCATAGTCTATAGAAATATGCCACTAATTTGTTCATTCATGCACCATATGAATTTATTAGTTTATACTGCAATTATTCTGCTGTTGATTAACTTAAAACCGGGTAGTGCGAGTTAGCGGGCAATAGGAATCATAACAAACACCTTTATTAGTTTTTACTCTTAAATGGCTTGACTCTCAAATACTTGGGGCTTCTTTTGAATGAATTTTGTTTTATTCGCATAGTTTTGGTCCATTAGAAAAATTTAGTGCACAACTGCCAGTAAAGTTGCGCGTTTCTTTTCGAGTTCTTCTAGTTTTTTGCCGTATTTTGTGCATTGTGTACTCAGCAAGTAGCTAGCACTGGCCAAAGTTACGCCAGTCATTTTTCACTTATTTTCACTCAAGGAGCGCGCTGCGGACTTTGCAATTCATTTGAAGTCGAAATGCGACAGCGGCGCGACGAGAAAATTTCATGAACGTGCCAACTTGTACGTGCAATGCGCATTTTTTGCCTCGCTCATGTCGCTTGCGCTTTTGTTGGCCGAGGCGTCATCATCTCGACGAAGAGTGTAGTCAAGGTTTCATTTAAGTTTTAATTAGATTTTTCCCTCCAGCCGCGTGCGCACTCGATTGCCTTATTAGTTAATCATGTCAAGTGGGCTCCTTCGACTCTGCTCATCATTGTTCGCAAAATTGTTATCGTCCGAAGTGCTTTCTTTTTCAAACTTTAATTTCATATAATTGGACTTCTTAAGAATCGCGTAATTAAAACATAAATATTGGATTTTAACAAATTATCCTGCTATCATTATCCTTGATCAATTTCTCTAATTGAATTCAAGATTGGAATTTAAAAAGTTTAATATTGCCAAAAATTGTATCTTTGGTAATAAAACCATGAAAATAGAAAAGACCTAGACCTGAATATCCTTATGATTTCAACTACAACTTAAATAAAACACGAGCTGACACTGACTATCCGTACCAATTTCTTGAAGGTTTTCTCAAAACCGAGTGTTCATACAGTTTTCATCAATTGTTCATGGCACTTGGAGGGTGAAGAGATATTTTTGATGCGCTATGTGAATTTAAATCACGCGTAGATTGACATGATGTAATATCTGGCGTTTTCAACGTGCTGCTAATATTTGAGTAAAAATATACAGAAAATGAAAATGGCTTTGATTCGCGCATTGAGAAAAATGATGCAGTCACGTCGAGTCATGTACTTGGCACAGAAACCTAGTACTATTGGCACCGAATCTGCCAAAAACATTTCGCTTGATGATAATTTTTCATCGCGCTCTTGCGCTTTTTTGCGCTCATCCATTCGTCCGCATCGTTAGAAGCAAAACTACTGACTGGTCATTCTCTTAATCGGAGCGACGAGCGTGCCAAGCGTGTTTACCTTTTTCTCTATGCTTTCAATGTAATTGCTCTTATCTCGCAACTTACAAGCTGAAACAATTTCCCGGAATGTGAAAATTAAACGTTGAAGTATGACTGGTTTTTATACGAGCCCGCGCGTATTTTGCGAAAGTGTTTCGGCGCATATGCATGTGTTTTAAAAATAAAGAGACACGACGAAGATTCGCTATATTTGTGGTATAAGAATACGACACTTACGACGTGTCGTTTTCATCCAAATATTTGAGTTGCGTTAGTTGCTTCAGTGTCACTTTCGGGCGGAGATTCACTTTGACGTGTTTTAGCATTGCGCTTTTTCTCTAGTATTCTATAATTAATTGTATTCTATAATTAATGTACCTACTTTCAATTTTGTTAGTTTGAAATTCAAGTTTCGCGTGTGTGACGTGTTTGTTTATAAAGTGAATGTCTATATAGAGTGGCTTTAATTTACTTCTCTGTTTGTGAGTATTTAATTTATTACTGCACTGTGCATTCGCATGCAAACTTGTTAAAAGTAGTGGTAAATAGTGTAACTGCAGTTTAAATCAATTATCAGAAAAGTCAGGACTATTTTTGACTTTATGAATATGACACAAGTTGTGCGCTCGTGGGCAGATTAAAAGTTTGGAACAAGTTGATGAAAATCTAAGCGTGAACGCGAGCGCGCATAAAGTGATTGCTCTATCGAGAATGAACGACCTGCAGAGTCGTTATGCCATCGTGCATGATATACGCAAATGGAATTTGAGTAGATTTTCGCGTCGTTCGGCGGCAGCACACAGAGAGCAAGCACATAACTGCATAGTACGTGTGTGGTTCGGTGGCGGCTGACGCAGTGGCAGCAAAGTTGAATGGGTCGATCGAGCGGAACGTTATCCTTTTTGGCTGCTCTTTGGCGCGCGCGTAAAACCGACAAAATTGTTTGCAACCACGACTCCCGCTGTCGATGGCACCCGGCTGCCGATTAATCGTCATTGCAACACATTTTTAAAGAGCGCTCCTTTGCTTTTCGTGGACACACGCGTGCTCTCAGCGAAATTGCGGAAACGCGACTGCAAAGTCGAACAAACGAGCCGGACTTTTACTCGATGAGGGTAAAATGCGCGCTTGGTGATCGCACATAGGAAGAAAAAAAGTTAATTGCGTGCTCTGACGAGCCGCTCGAGGCTTTAATTTTCGGAAGCCTTTAATCTTTAATTACAGCTCAGGCCGCGTAGGCGCGTTCGCGTTTACTGAATAAAAGGTAAAAAGAAAGCCCGCTTCTTCTCCGCAAGACGCGCTAAAGAACTTGCCTACCCCTTACCCGAAACGACAAATATTCGAAAAAGTTGTTGTAGTAGTTCACAAAGTCACAATTGAATTTACGCGGTTACTCTGTAAATATTTACTAGTGAAACATATTTTGTTGTTTTCATTGAGTCGATGCAATCAGAATTTCAATTCGTCAACGGCTTGTGCGTGCTCTCCGCGCGATTTATGTGATTTATTCGTATATTTAGTTGGGATAAAGGTTCGCCGGTCATAAATAACGCGAGAAACATTAGTTTGCGCCCATTGTTCCTTCGGCGGGTGTGAGTTGTACGAGGCGCAAATAAAGCTCTCGCGAGTAGAAACTTTGAACGTTTCAAACGTTTTATGGTTCGAATTACAAGCAAACTTTAAACGTTTGCAAAAATTTATTCTCTCCACTTTCAGTTGCCCTTTGTCGTGTTACTTGTGCGCGCTCTGTGACATTCTGCGTACGAGACGTGTAAAGTATGCTAAACTCGACCGAAATTGCGCTCAATGGCTAAACTGCTTGAATTGTCATAATCTAGGCATGGATTAATGTAAACAGTTACTTATGGAGTGAATAAGCACGCTAAATAAACTTTCAAATCTTGTACGATATCAGAGATAAATGTTTTTGTTCATTCATTTGCTGTAAACTTATTGTGCGCAACTGAGATTACCCCACTAGGTGGCTATAATAAATCTTTTGTTAATTATTCAGCATGAAACTTTATTTCTGTGCTTTTTCTGCTTTTGATTCCATTGTTTTGATAAATTCAATAATGTTATTTCACTGGGAAATGAACGATTTTATATTATGAAATAAATATCCAATTACACGAGATATAAATTAAATTATTTTGAAAATCCCATTATTATAACAACACTGATGAATTAATCCTCTTGAAATATTTGCAATTCGTTTGCCTATTTTTAAAATAAACACCGAAATCCAACTAAAATTTGAAACGACTAGCAGTGATTAATTAAACGCGCGAGTGCAACATATTTCATTATTGCCAGCAATAATTTCTATTTCCCGCCGGATGCACAAACAAGCGCATCAAATTTTTAAAGTATTTAAAGTATCATTAAAACATTCCAACGAAATGAAATATGACTAATAAAACACAACTTCTGCACTGCTCGTAACAATAAGTGAATCAATATCGCGTGAAATAAGAACAGAGCACGCAATAAAAGAATTAGACGGTCTTAGAACATCTCTGCCCCTAAACGTGATTAATTTCATGGACGGGCGCACCCCCTTAAAAACAAGGAATAGTACGTACTTTGCAAAAAATAAAATGTTAACGTACACGTTCGTTATCTTGCATTCTTGAATTATGTACCACGAGTTAGATAGTAAACTGATAATTGTTGAAATAGTGCCGTAAGTAACTCAACCTTTAAAAGTAGAGCAAATAACACATTTCGAAGCGTTTTATTATAGTGAACTATTTGAGCTATTTGCGCACGTAGGCAATGTCGCCGCATGAAGCAATGATTTTATTAACAATTATATGAACTTTATAGATATTACTAGTGCGCGCGTGTGTGCTTTTAAGTTGCATTGCGTGGCAATAAACTCGCTTTAGATAGTATGTTGAAAATGAATGTATTTGAGAGCGATTCCCTGCGTACAGGAAGGAAGCAAAACCGCAAGTCCGTCGCGGCAATGATAATAAAACAAAGAAGTTTAAAGGTGTGGTTTTATCGTTCGGTGGTTCGTTCATTTGTTCGTGGTGCTAGTAGTGCTTGATGGTTTTAACCCAGAAAACAAGTTTATTAGTGCTAACCTAATTTCCACCCGTTCTTGCACTATAAATCATGTCTCTTGCGATTGATGACACGTTTGCAAATTATCATTTGCGGTTTTAAATAGAACTAGTGAATAGACACCAAATACAATGCAAATTATGATGCAATTAACGTTTAGTGGTGATACCAATTTCGTGATTTACCGATTTCTCCCGCATTCTTGCCCGTTCTCAGTAATTCGCGTTTCTGCGTACGTATAAACTTTTATAAAGTACTATAACCATTTGAAAAATATATACCAGTTGTACCAAATATGCCAATAATTATTAGAGTAATGCATATGCAACTACTCCTACTTACTATTAATTGTGTTACCTTATACATTAGAGATCATACTAAGGATGATCATGCTGGTCCTGACGTTCGCAGTTCTATATCGTGGTGTTAGGTTTATACCTAAATTACCAATTGGCGTAATTTCACTATATGTGAAATACATATGCAACTAGTCATATGTAAGTACGTATGGTTTCCATTAAATATGGATATAGCCGCGCTTTGAAGATTACCTATACCAATAATCTTCCTCGTTAAATTCATGACGTTTACTTACTTAGTTACCAAATTAGCGCGATATCTTGATCATTTGCAAGATAATGTTAGTACTACGCAACTGTAGATTCTCGTTGTCCTCTTGGAATTTGTTGTTTCATAGCGCAAGTTAGTTTTAAAATATAAAGAAATATTTACCTAATCATGGTTACCAAATTACTCACATTTACATTACTGGTTACAATTGTTCTCCTACGTCAGGTCCAACGTTGACTAGGACATCCTTCCTGGTTTCTACCTGGGACAGGGCCAAGGTTTTTTGAAGTAGGGTTGTAGATGTCCTACCGAGATTGCAAATTATCTAAAATCTGAAACAATTAAGAGATGAGATTGTTGTATATAAATTACTACTTTTTTCAATTATTACCAAAGTTTCGTCCGTCGTCCTTAGAATTAGACTTTTACGGGTGAGGTCTTTAGACCTACAACCAACCCTCCTCCTTTATCCGGGCTTGGGACCGGCAGAGACAACTAATAGGCAATTTACCCATCGGTTACCTCAGGCGGAGTTACAGTCTTTATGATTTAACAATAGTTCTGCTTAATCCTTGTTCTAACATTTTTATAAATAAATCACATTGTCACAAATTTGTCGAAACAACGAAATTTGTATAATTATCTTGAACGTCTATTAAGTCGTAAATAACGAGCTAAATATTATACCTGAGAATAGGATAATTCATATTAATTGAGCACAAAACTGAATACAGCGGAATATAAATTTGCAGCAATATAAATTTCTCAAGTACACATTAGTGCGATACAAACACGGTAGTTTGCAGACGGGAGTCGAAGTAATAAGTCATCCAAATAGCTAGCTAGAACTATTCGCGAAACTTTAACAAGCAATTGCGAATTGCAGTACGCGTTGCATGCACGCCAGACTGGTATTGAACGAATAACATTCCTAATAAAGTTGCTGCTGTTTGAAGCGCAGTTGCAGAATCAGAAAATTATAGCGCTCGCAATTATAAGAACAAATTCTCAAACTATTCTCGTTTGAGATAAAACATTCAACTGCGACATAATGCAATA
The DNA here is from genome assembly GCA_963978815.1 of Aleochara curtula. Taxonomy (NCBI): domain Eukaryota; kingdom Metazoa; phylum Arthropoda; class Insecta; order Coleoptera; family Staphylinidae; genus Aleochara; species Aleochara curtula. The sequence continues at coordinate 3,149,128 of OZ022219.1, forward strand.
AACTATGTGATTAACCACACTTAAGTTTCGTTTTGTTCCATGCATCTTGAGATCATTTACTTCATGACCTCGTAAAAATGAAACTTGAAGAAACTAATTTTATGAAAATATATTGTGCGAGTTTATTATGTTATATTATATTGCTCTAAATGCGGAGGAAGTTTGCTGCCAGTTTTTCCAACATGCGGGAAAATAATGCCGGAGCCAGTGAGGCAATTAAAACTAAAGTTAATTAAGCACCGCGGACACATAACGAGTTTTGCATTACATTAGCCAAACCAAGAGAGAGAGTGAAGTTTAACCGGCGTAATTTTTTAATATATTTCAATTTCGTGTAATTTCAACTTATTCACTAAATGTCACTGCATTTACTTTTCACCGCAAGTGCGCTCAGTATATAAATATTTGTATTTAGTAACACGCGTTAATTCATTCAGTTTTTCAAATGTTTCTACGGTTATCCTTGCATTATCCTTGTACGTTCATAAATCGTACCATGTCACTATAGTCAGGTAGCAGTAGTACAAGCGAACAAGCGCAATAGAGTTGGGGGCGGGGAAGAAAGCACGAAGAAAGGTCATCCGTAATGACCCATTTTCATACTAATGAAAACGGAAGTCCTTTTCCGCTTTCGGACTTCCGTCCATTGATCACGCTTCGCAGCGCGCCCAACAATCTGTACCTAAAGACGTAATTTACCGCTCTCTTTACTTATCTATTGCAACATGCATACTTTATATGCTTCTTTTCCCAGGCATAATTTCAATACAAGCCAAGCAACTACAACTTTCAAATTGAGTTAGCTATTTGAATTGATAAAATTCAGTATCAAATCGAATTTCTACACGACAATATTGGGACGAGTTATTGAAGTGAAAAAATATGAAGCAAATCGTCAACAAACGAGCTGAGATGAACGATAACGAGCGCAAGATTTGTACGAAAGCATTTTTCCTCGTAAATATTTCTCATTCCCTCAGCCGCCTATCACAAATACAGCGAGCTTCCGCAAACTTGTTATCTATGGCGTCGTGTTAGTGAATTGTACTAGTACAAGAGCGTTTGTTCTTCTTATCGCCTCCTGAATGAAAAACCTGCAGAATAGGAGAGAATATAACGCGAAGTATGTGCGAGGACAATGCATGAATCACGCTTCATTCCATGTGAAAATAACATGAGAGCACAACAGTAATAGCGGGTGAAAAGTTTTCCAACCAGTCCGCACATTTATAACATGCTTCGTATTGTATTTATCTTCACTTTGAAATTCTATTTGTTTCAATGGCATTTCATATTCTGCGAACTGCAAAAACGATAATGAAAATATTGCGCATTGCTCGTGTAGTTTGTCGAGATAAAAACTATCGAGTTTGAATTCAGTTGAATATTGTTCAATGCGGTTAAATTCAATAAACGGCGCAAAATACGCAAGCGCCAATAACTCGAATCCTGTGACGTCGCTGGTACTTTCAGGGAGCGCAAGGAATATTTCATCGAATGCCAGTTTCAATTCGAGTATACGCGAACTCAAGAGAATTGCAGTGAGCACTCCTTCGAGCCGAGTTGAATAAAAGTGAGAACATTTTGCGAATATATAATTCAAAGATTATATTATTGTTGTTGCGTCTCCAAGTGCTAAATTTAAACCTGATGAAACTCTCCCTTCGCCTGGGAGATTGTGCGTTGGAAATGGAAATGCAAATGCAAATATCTACGTGCGATTGCCCAATTGAGAATCATAAACAAAATTTACCCGTGGCAAGCAAGTAAACGCGCGGTGGGTCCTGCATAAATTTCCAAATTTACAAGACAAGTGTGCATGTTTGTTTTGCCTTAAACGCGCCGACAGTAAGATAAACACCGTTCGAAATTGTTATTTATAACCGCTTTATGCATGAGTTGGATTTTAAAATGTGCGTAACGTTTGTCATTGTTTCTCTGCTGGGGTTGCAGGTATTGAGAGAATAAAATAATACACGCCTACCTCAAGAACGACGAGGACGACGAAGGACGACGCGCTAGGCCTGCGACGGTGGTGGCGACGGCGGCAACGGTGGCAGCGGTGGCGTTGTTGAGCGGTCTGGGGACGTCGACGGGATGCACGCCAATGTGCATACCGAATCGAAAGGTTCATGGCGCGTGCCTCCAGATGAGACACTGCAGGTTGCCGATCCGAAGGCCAAAAAGGCCGAGGTAGGTAGCGAAGAGGTCAGTACTCGACGCAGCCAGGACGAATTCGTAGTGTGTGCCCTCCCTCACTCGTAACGTACCACTTTCTATTTTCTCATGCACGAGATCTCTAGCCACCAACCACCAAACCACTACTGCTAAATCTAAGTCATCTGCAACAATTAAAAACAAAATGATTCAATTAAAATCAATTATCTAAATCGATCAAACACTTAACTTAACTCCAACGACATTCGATGACAAATCATGACTGCTGATAAAATCGCATCGTGTTGAATGCACTCTTAAAGTTGAAAAGTTAGTTTGACAAGTCTAATCAAATACAGCTCTGCGATTTTGCTTTTCATATGCAAATTTTAAAAATTTCCACAAATACCTCAAGAAATCTTCGTGCAGGAAATGTACATAAATCACACACGCTAATGGCAACTCGTTTAAACATTTCAACTGCCGCGTGAGAGTGTACTGTAATTAGTACCTCTTCTTTATTAGATGTGTACAAGTTTAAAGTACACAATTTACAAGGAAATTGCCTTTGCTAGAAATAAAAATGAATGCGAAAATGAAACGCGTCGTCGTCGTTTGTTGACGGCGGGCAGCGTGTAATAAGCGCGCGCTGGCAAAGTGTACGGCAATGCAATATATAAGGAAAATAGTTAAAAAGCAATTTGCTCGGCATGGCAAACACATTTGCATTTTTGCCATGTAACAAGCAGAACGTCGCACGAAAGATATGCACGATGTAAATATTTAAATTGCCAATGCACCAATGCTAGTTTTCTGTTCCTAATTTCAAAAGCAAAAGCAGAGCTGTAATTGATATAGTGCATAAACGAAATTAAGGCTATAATGATGCTCATATTTTAAACTAAACTAAACTTTTGCTTTGGCATAAATGCCAACCTTTAAAATGCATCTGCAAATTATGAAGAGATCATTATAGTCTTGCTTGGTATAACATAAAGTGCACTTATAAAATCTTTCTCACCGTTATCTGAGAAAGCACATAAATTTATAAATTTGCTTATATACATAAAATTTCATAATTTTCTGCTTATGAAAACTTTTCATGAAGTTTAATGTATATTAGCAAAGAATAATTAATAATTTCTAAATAATATTAGTGGTATGTGAAATGGACCTGCAATACTTTGAATAATACTTTGACACTGCAACAAACTTCAGTATATCAATTTCTGACTGAGATTAGTTTCTGACAATGCGAATGGAATGAGTACTGACTTGATTTTAGTATCTTAGTACGTATTATAGATTTAAGACATAATAGTTATCAGAATTATTTATTCTGATAGCTATTTAATTATACTTAGTTTTTCAATGCATTAGTTTGAGTTCTGTTGCTTGCTAAATTATTTCGTAGTGACTTGGAAACGTGATGAATGTGCATTTCAACGCAACGCGTGTGCATATTTTATTCTATTAACGCCGGAAGGCACTTGATTTTCGGTGACGTTAAATCAATCGATAATTTGATTATGATCCTCAGGCTCGTGTGTGTGTGGCTAACGCAATTTCACAAATGGAACATCAGAGCACTTCGTGATTAATTGCTGCGGCTGATTAGTGCCGAATCGCGTTAAATACACACTCGCAGCAGTGTTATGAATTATGTACGAATTAAAAAGCAATTCACTTAGAACACCTTATCAGAAAGATTTATCCGGAAGAGATCAAATTATCCAAGATTTTATATACATAATGGAAATTAAATAGTGATTCAGCGTAATGCACATTCATTGATTTTCCATTCTGCAAATGATTGATTAAGTTTCACTTATGATAATTAATTTGTTTGTGCGTTTTTTTGAAATTTGCAATTAAATGAATGATCCATTCAAATTGTATCCATTATTCTCCCTTCAATAACCATTCACCATTCAATCAAAATCAATTAATTCCTCTTTGAACTTGCAAAGCACTTTTAGAATATTAGTCACAGTTTAGTGCCAAAAAGACTTGAAGCAAAATTTAACGATTAGATTCTTAGACTTATTATGGAATGTCACTACTTAATAATAATACGTTTCTACTGCAAAGACGCAACTTTTGCCTGTTGCATATTTTGATAGAATGAAAATAGTCACTTTGAATTAGCTTCCAAATTTAGAGTATAAAATATCTAGTTGAATGAAGTCATTCTAAATAAGATACTCAATTGAATAGCCAAGCATTACACAAACTACACAACCACCCATTTCCTCTAGAATTCTAGACAATTTGCTAGTTAATGAAGTGTTTATTTGCGTGTGGATTTATTTCTATCGAAGTGCCCATTGTATTGCAATGTAAATTAAACTCATTTTCGAACGTTTTACGTGTCTCTGAATGGACATTGGTGGGCGCCTATTGGACTTGTGGTTACACCACATTGCATTCGAAACCGAATGTGTCACCAATGGATGTGCAAACACCCGCAATTACGAATGATTGCTGTATGCTTGGGTTCGTCATTGCGCATTGGGACAGCAGGAGCTAGCGCTTCACGGCGAGGAGGGGCACAATTGGTGGTCGATCATCTTTTCCCTCCTGGTGATAAGCCTTGTCATTTCCGGTATCATCACTGCAATCTATCTGCTCGGCTATGTTGACGAATTGCTCTACTGGCATGGCAGACGTATGGATTTGGATGAATATTTGCAGGTAATTTTATCCTTCCTTAAAATGTGAAAACTATATTACTCCATTTGTAAAATTAGATGATAATTTGCAAAGTTCATATCATAATTTCGAAATGAATAATTTCATGAAAATGACTACGACATGTAAACGGCGCGCATTCCGAGGGTTGAAGGGTGAAAAGCGTGAAGCTAGTCGCCTGACAAACAACACACAGAATGCGGAAACGCGTAGAGACCGGAAGCACGGCGCAGAACTCTTGAGCGTGTGAGCGAGAAAGCAAAGTATAATCGCGCTTAAATATTCAAAACCTTGCGCCTCGCTGTTGTGTACTTTCTGTTCTGCGTCGTTGTTCGCATCCCTGCCACACGACTTGCACCATGTTGTATTGTGAATTGCGCGTGGAATATCTCAAATATTTCTACCGGATTTTCTGGTAAATATCTCGAAATTGACGCGAGCACAACATGCCATTGAATTAATACGGTTTTCACCCATATTAACATACGCTACCCTGCTAATTTATACTCACATATTTGTCACTATCCAACTATCATAATTTATCATTAAAGTTTATCGTCCTTTTTTATCCTTTCTCGTAGTTGTGAACATTCGTAGTGCAAAATACAAACAAGGGTTTTTCATGTAATTTTCCAGGGACATCTAAATCCTAGCAGATTACCCCCGTCTTGGATTTCGAGCACACATTTTGTCTTCCAGGGAGACGACGGCGGCCTTTCGCTGCTCGACACAAGCAACTTCACCGTTAGTTTACTGGTTACCAACCACACACTGGTGAGTTTGTTGATTAATTACTGTACAACCTGAAGCATACATAGGTAATAGGTTTTTACATGAAACGTGATATTTAAACGGCAAACAATCATGCAAAACATGCGCACACCAGGGCGAGCAAATTAGTCGAATAGAGAGAGATTTGTACGTACCAAGGTAGTAGCGCAATATAACAAAGCAATTATGTGTTGCATGCTCAAACAAATTGGCAATCTGTACACGTTCAAAGTTGTTCATTCGTTCTGGTGGTTTGCTTCGGCCTGTTCCAGAGACAATTAAATGTCAGGGGTTATCAGTGCACCAAGGACCTCAAATACGTACTGTTCCAACACAATGTTAAGCAAGTAAGTGATCCACGTACCTATAAAATGTAATTCATTTATTCAATTACTCTCATTTCTTTCTCAACTTACTTATAGTTTTGTGTAAATAAAGTGTATGTAAATATTTTTCTATCTTTATGTTTATAGCGTCATAGAAACGTTCATGTAGTAAGTCCTCAACTCTTCGTATTATTATTATGTTTTCGTTACCACTTTTTGACGTGTGCATTTTTATCTCACGCTTGCATTCACTTGAAAATTAGCAATCTTCATTTAGCGTGTGCTTCTGCTGGCTGTTTTACGAGCGCATTGAACGCGCTTAATGCTCCCTCATAAAACGGATAACGACTTGGTAATTTACCAAATACCATTTTCGTGTTTTTCCTCACGGCTTCCTTTTCATTTTCTTGTGCATTGTTTTATTGTCTACTTCTTTTTATGTTATCTTTCAATCTGTGAGCCAAAAATAAAAACACTGACAAGAAACTGATTATCTTTCCGAAATGTACAAATTAGCTGCTGCCGGGCGCGAAATAAAATATGAATATTTATGCGCACAAGTGTGGCGGTTTCTCGGCTTTGAATCCATAATTTAATTGGCAGACATCGCACGATGCTTTTGCCATGGCTGTGTGTAGGCAATAAACTTAAATACAATGAATATGCACGTCTCCTGCTAATAGTAAAACGTGCCCCTTCTTGATTCAAATTAAGATATGGGTCAATGGTTAATCTCGCATCCATGTTAGAAGTTTTACCATCAAACAAGTAACTATCTCGAATGGCACGGCACGACTCCGGTAACAAGTTATAGAAAATTTGAAACTCTGAAAGGATAAGTTAAAACATTCGTTTTGAGTTCGTCGCCTTTTAACAGGCGTTTGAATACGAAACGCCTGAAATAATTGCATTCGTATGTGCGGCCTTTTCGGCGTGCGATTTCGACTACTAAAAATAACAGCACGTGTTTTATTCGACACCCGACGGCATTCGCACCATGCGCTTGGGGTTGCTTTGTGCAAGCAAAACTCGTTGCTTCTCGGTGATATGCAATCGCGCGCGATGATGATTTCTGGGTCAGTCCTTAACAGTTCAGAGTCACGCACGGTTCGCCTGTATTTCCGTACGTTCCGATGAGGAAAAGACTTCTTTGTGCCTCGGTGGAAAACAAGGAGCGGCATTCCCCGAGAATGTAATACCGCACAAGCACATTAATGCTCCCTTGACTAAAGCGCACAAAGCAAGCGACACAAACTGTGATTTGATCTAAGACACGCTTTTTCCGCTTACAGTTGTAGTTTCAATCATAAATTTCCCAAATTATATGTGTTTCAAAAGTTTACGCTAGTTTGAGCACTCGTTTAGTTTAAGAGCAGCTGATAAGAGTACAAGACACGATAAAAACTTCAGTAGAAAATTGAAATTAAATAAAGTAGCACCTTCTTATCTTAAAAGTATTCAAATTTTATAAAATTACACACGCGGTTAGTTCTCTCGACAGCACTGTTTATAAACATTCGAAATACCAAGCCAGCAGCACAATTGTTCAAACTTGTTCGTACCTGAGAGGGCTTATCAGCACAAACGTCGCCTGTTCTGTACAAAATCTCTCGTTGTAAACCGCCTTTCAACCGAGTTTCAACCGCCTTTTGAAACGATGAACAATTTATTAATTTGTTAAAAACACTAATTAATTAAAGTAATCAAGCGCGACTAGCTATATATCGTTGAGGAGCCAACAATGGATGAAGCGCAACACTATCTCCGATGAACGTTTTTAGTTTGATGATTCAATATTGTAGATGATACCTAAAAGTAATTATTTGCACTAACCTGTGAGTAAATATGATGATTATCTTCCGGACTCGAAATATTTATCCAATTCTTGATGATTTATTCACTAGAACTATAATTGTTTACGGGACTGACGTGATCTCGACGTTCTCTTACTATGCGACTGAGCTGGTCAGCGAGATGAGGTTTGTTCCTGCTTATCATGATAACTCGGCCATGCGCATTTCTCATACCTGAGCGCTGTGCTCAAATCAATCTGGACATATTCGCGCCTTCTGGAATTAAATTCAAATTATTGAAATTCAAAGAAATGTGATCTAATTTCATTAATATCTCGAAAACTACTGAAGATATCATCAAAATTCTTGAATTTTTCACAAGTCTTACAAAGAAGTAAATTGGTCTATCGCAAATTTGTTGGACGCATTCTTAACTTCAAGCGATCATGTTAATTCTTCAAGTTTTAGTTCAAGTATTACACAAGTATTACATTAAATCTCTATCCATTAGAATATAGGAAGGTAATGAAATCTGGAGCTGTGTATCACTAATTTAAAAATACAATTTCTTTCATAAGAAATGTGATCTAATTTCATCAATATCTTGAAAAGTACTAAAGATATCATCAAAATTCTTGAATTTTTGACAAGTCTTACAAAGAAGTAAATTGGTCTATCGCAAATTTGTTGGATGCATTCCTAACTTGCTGTGATCATGCAGAATCTACCCCGGTTATTTTGTTCGGATCAGCAGAAACAAAATATCAATAGTTTCGCTCTTATCGATTGTAGAAAAACGGCGGAAATTCGGGTGTCTAGACTAGAATACCCCCTTAAGGATTATTGAATTGTTTTTTAATAGAAAACAACTTGGGCTCATACGTGCGAAACCAACATGCAACATCTGTTAATATTGACTCGCAGTTTATCTTGAGTGAGCCACCGCTAAGTCGCAGGCTCAGGGGGCGGCAGATCACTGCTTGCGGTTGTGGGCTGTGGTTACGCGCGGTCGGGAACGGTTTAGTTATTGCCGGCGGATTGAATTCGCTGAGCATATGGACGCGGATAGGACCGATACATGTATAGATTTTGAGCCAAAAAGCAACCGGCTGCAGGCGGCAGCGGCGACGGCAGCAATCCGAACAGGAAGTCTCGCTTGTGAGACCTTCGAGTGGTTGGCGACCAGCCGGCGCTAACCGTTTTGGCAAAATGCCGCCTCTCTATGGTGGCTGCACCTTTGTGTCCTATTTTTCTACAATTCTATGTCCAATTCCATTTCAGCCTATATCACATACGTGATAATCAATAATTTTATACTTTAATTCAATTCGCTTATCCTGACCAAGAAAATTTCAGGACTAATCTTCAAATTTTCTGTCTTATCCTAAAAGTAGTTTCAGCACATCCAACATTACTCCTTTATTAATAATTTGCTTTTGTTAATATAATTTAAGTAAGTAATGATGTTGTTTTGAATGTTGTATTCTAATTCAAAATTTAAAGACAATTAATATTAATGTATTTGAATTTTACAGGTCTTTAGACAATCCTATACTGCGCACTATACTATCTACGATGTTAGTAATGAGTGAGTAAATTTTTAATGAATATAATTAACAAGATTTGTGATCATTTGCTTGGAATGCGCTTGTGAGAAAATGCAAGCAAAAGAAATATGCAATTTTTATCAACCTGTATTGAAGACAAAAAGATTAATTAAATACGATAGGACGAAGGCGATGAAGTGCTCCAACGGTGGGCGATAGCTAACGCACAGGAAAGCGGGAAGTTGCATTAGCATTTACATGAAAATTGTGGCTTCGCGTTGCCACCGCTACTGCCGCCGTTACCATTGATGGCAGCAGGGCAATGCATCGCATCGCACCACACCGAATCGTGGCGCGTATAATATATGGATATGAGATTGCATTGCACTGCGTTCGCATTTCGCACGCTTTTCAAAACCGGATAATTCACGCTTTTTCTACCGCTCGCCATGCAGATTTCCTTTATCAATGCAGCGCGTTTTTTCCGCATGCTTTCACCGCCTCCACAGTCGCTCGACTCCGGAGAACTTCATTTCCTTCCAAACGCTGAGAAAAAAGTGCTATTCAAGTATGATGAACGGATAATGAAACTAAAATTAGAACCGTTAACTGTTAAGTTCTCAAGCGCGTTGCTGAGTGCGCGAATATGAAGTTTGTCTCTGTTCAAAGAAAACTGTCGCTTCATCATAGCAGATCGCATTCATTGATTTCATTCGGTGCGCCTCTCAATTAAAACTTTTGCAATTTCCCATTTTGCAGCGTAAGCACGTTCGCCAAAGTTGATATGTTTGTAAAATGCTATTTGTGTATGTTCCTTCTCTGACCTGCAATTGTTTGGCAGCCATCATATTCCGGTACGATTGGCGACGTCGTCAAAGACGCAACCACAGCGCCTCCAGCATGCCAGCTGGCTGGGTGATACGCACAAGATGCTCATCATCTACCACAACGATATCTATGTGCGACAGTCGCCTTGGGACGACATCGACTTCCAATTGACGTTCACCGGTATACCGGATGTGGTCTTCAACGGCATTCCAGACTGGATCTATCAGGGTTCGTGATGCTTGATTTATCCTTCAAGTCCTCTGCATCCCTCGTGCTCATAAAATTGATTTTTCAATAAAACTGATATTATTTCATTATTTTCCGGCACTTCGCATCCTTGCGAATTTAAATAAATCATCAGCTCGATATTTGATTTTTCGCAGAGGAAGTAATGCGAACGCCAAACGCTCTTTGGCCGTCGCCGGACGGGACGCATCTCATGTACGTGACGTTCAACGACAGCAACGTTGGGCTCCTGCAGTATCCTTGGTTCGCGACGGGCAACGTCCTTACCGCCGGCGGCGTTGCGCAGAAACCCACCACCTTCCCATCTAGTCGAACGCTGCGCTATCCGACCGTGAGTATTACGCTTCACCATATATATTCTTTAATATATTCGTACGTGTAATGAAATCAAGCCCTGCAATGCCACAGGCTACATACACGTACATTAAATCCAATGTAAATCCATAATAAATATGCCCACCAATCCAACATTTTGCAGTTTTTCATCCAACGAATATGGGATTAATTGGGGTAAATGCTCTGTAAAACGTAAACCACAACAAATATCAATGTTAATGTATTTATGGATTGCATTTAATTTATAGAATTATTGATAGATTTTTGTAAATTTAGAGAAGAGCACAATAATTCAATATGTGATAGTTGAACATCAATAGAAGCCCATAGAAAATATTTAGAACGTCGATATAAATTACGATAGGAAAATATATGTCATCATTTTTATTTAATAGAAAATCTGCTATTCGGTTATCCTTTTTAGAGAGATTTATTATAAAGTCAAAATAAATCTTACGAGTATTTTATTGCGCATCTCTGAATATGTCTCTTAATAAAAATGGTTTTCATTTCTAGCCTGGCACACCAAATCCTACTGTTACATTATGGGTGATGGATATGTCCAACTATACGGATTTGCAACCCATTGAAGTGATACCACCAAAATCTTTCATTGGCCAGTACGTATAAATCCAACATTACCAAATTAATTTTCGTTTTTTTCTATATATTAACTAGGATAATATTTGAATAATTAAACCAACATAAATCAGTGGCGTTGGAAAGTTTTCAAGATACATTAAACATCAAATTAGGCCTCAAATATCCTCAAAAATGTTGAAAACTTTTTCAACTCGCAACTCTTTTCACTTGACTCAACTTTTGTCATCTAATTTTCCGCCTTATTATACACCCCCTGCATATAATGAAGTGTTTTCAGAAGAACACAGAAATCGTTCTAAAGTTTTGTAAACTTTTATGTAAACTCATTGCATTAATTTGTCGCAATATTCCTGGGTATTTTTCCAACATTTTTATATTGCAGAGAATACTACTTAACATCAGCAGATTGGATTGGTCAAAACAACAGTCAAGTGTCTGCAGTATGGATGAATAGAGCGCAGAACTTGAGTATCGTGTCGGCTTGTCTCGCTCCAAATTGGACATGCATTGAGGTATTTGTCTTCAAGCTGTACCTAGTCTAATTTTACATGCACCTTGCACATGTTCACTAACCTGACAAGCGCGATTCCCAATTCGCGCAATTAATTAATGGAGCGTCAACACTTGTCTCTTCTCTCTTGCCTCCAGCAACCGCTCATAGTTTCAGACTGTGATTTTTCATGGTGGAGTGAGCCACAAGTGCCGCACAGAAGCACGTACTTGATAAAACTCAGAGGGTTACATTTAATCTTCTTAAATTGATTGAATTTAATGAAAAGACTATTTATGATTAGAAAAATCATATATAACTAATCTTTAAAGATTTCTGAAAGTTTAAACTTTCTCGAAGATTTATGAGCAGGAATATTAAATATGTATATTTGAATACCTTGTATTTGGGCTTGACTGTGACAGGAATGTGGAAAATGCTGTTGCGCGATGCTAACTAGTGGTTTACTTGAGGGGGCGGCTAGCGTTCATCCGAAGCAATTTATCATTGTGACTGGGACGCAGATGAAGGTGGCGAATCCCTACATACACTGCATGTTATACGAATATTTTTCCAGCGGATTCAAACTGGATTATTATTTTAATTTTTAACGTTGTAAACGCTCGCCAGCCAACTCTTAATCCACTTAGTGAAAATGTATGTGTGCTGTGCGCTCGAGCTTTTCACTCTTCCGTTTTATACGATGCAACATCCTTCTCGTCGACGTGTTTAAGGATGCACAACGCAGAAGATGAAGCGCGTTGGTTTGGAAATGTAGCAAATGAACACATTTATAAAAGAACTCGTTCTAAAGTGAAAACGCATGAAAAATGAAACACACAATAAAAGAATACGCGGACAACCTACTTGAATGAACGTGACTGCTGCGAAATTATCATAGAACTTGAAGCGATAAATTACGCCATGTTTATGCTAAACGCTTTTATGGAAAAAGAGTATATATATTTAAGTAAATTATAGATTTCATTGATACTGATATGCACCAAATGCAATTCTGTTTTTCCATTGTATTCGACGCAACGAAAATGAACAAATATTTCAAGTATTCACATTTACTTTACGCGACAAGAACTTGAAAGGATCACACAAACAAACATGGAAGACATATGTTTACAAAGGACTACTTGATAAATGATGCATCGCATCCTGAAAACAAGATAAATGCTTTATCTACGTGATTTAATTTAAATTTATCTCACAGTTGCAATTGATTTCTTATTTTCGCGCAAAACGTTTTTCAGGCACAAATTCAATACGCGCAAGAGGCAAGTAGAATAAAGCGAAAATTGCAATTTAATATCATGCGGCAGCCACATTCATTACCAAGCAATAAATATTCGCAACTGTAATTTCGAGATTCATTCGACAATAAGCAGGCCTAAGACGTTGAATATTCATATACATCGTGCGCTTCTTCATTTGGCTCGCATTCAGCGCGCTCCGCCTCATATTCGCAACGATCTTGAGCGGCTTAACCCAACAACTTGCAAGTTGAGAGCTGATTATCGCTCCCCTTGCGCCGTAATTGCTTTGCGCGTTTCTTTTCCTTCCGCAAGGATGCGACTCTCATTCTTTTAGCAATCGCCCTTTCTTGGCCCAGCCACAACGCTACACTAACGACAGAAAGGCTCAATCGAATAATACTCACTCTTCGTTCGCTTGGTAGGTGCACGCCGAGCGCGCCTTGGAGGACGCTTGGCTAGAGATCCAGGATCATCCGCTCGTCGCACCGGATGGCGACAGCTTCCTGCTGCTGGCGTCGGTGCAAGAAGGAAGCATCGACTCGTTCACGCACATAAAGCACGTGACACTGACGCAGCAGCGCATCGCCGTAATCAGTCACGGACGATACGAAGTCAATAAGATCCTCTCCTGGGATACCGCCAAACATTCGATGTACGTACTACCTTAATCCCCAAGAACAACGTGACTTTGAAGTTGCAACAAATTGTTTTCTTGCTGCTAGATATTATTTGGCAAGTGAGGAACACAAACCCGGACAACGGCACCTGTATGTGGGTCGTGATCCCATGACCGATGACGTGAGGCGTATTGAACCCCTTTGTATAACATGCGACCTCGGAGAGGTGCTTTGGAGTAGTCGATATTTGTACGCAAACTGCACGCATTTCAATGCATTGGTGAGTCCTCCGTCGGATACCGCTGCCGAAAGGTACTACGTGCTGGAGTGCGAAGGTCCAGGTCTTCCATTGGCCGGCGTGCACTCTTCGCGCACGCATAAACTGGCCAAGCTGCTGTACGACAGCCGGCCTAAGCAGGGCCCCATTCTGGGGGAGCTGGCGTTGCCGCGGCAGCGCGCATTCGAGGTGCCTTTATCGCAAGGCAGCAGAGCCCAAGTCCAACTCTTGCTGCCACCAAGTTGGCGCGAGGAGCTGCGTGATGCTGCCTATCCTGTTCTAGTTGAAGTGTAAGTCCTACAAGGGGTGCTCATTGAACTGAGAAATAAATTCATTAATTGTTTAGAAACGGCCGACCCGGAAGTAAAGCCGTGACCGACGAATTCCGCATAGACTGGGGAACATACATGTCGAGCCACTGCGATGTCGTCTACGTGCGGTTGGACGTACGAGGTAGTAGTGGTCAAGCAAATCGTGCGCTCTATCGGCATATCGGTGGTGTCGAGGTTGCCGACCAGATCGCCGTCATCAAACATTTGCTAAACACGCTCAAGTTTCTGGATGAAACACGAGTTGGGGTGTGGGGCTGGGGCTATGGTGGCTACGTTACCGCAATGGTTCTAGGTTCCCAGCAGAAAGTCTTCAAATGCGGTGTCGCCGTCAGCCCAATCATTGACTGGCTGTACTACAGTAAGTATTCTTCTAAATAAATATTCCACATGAATAAAATATATTTTTTAAATATTCAGATTCTGCATTCACGGAACGAGTCCTTGGACTTCCTGCCGACAATTACAAGGGTTACGTGGAGGCCGATGCGACGCAGCGAGCGCGCCACATTCCTTCAAACTCGTTGTATATTCTCCACGGGTTGGCAGATATCTCAGCCCCTTATCAGCATGGTGTTTCCCTGGCGAGAGCTCTAACTGAGGCTGGCGTTCTATTCCGATATCAAGTACGAGTCCTAATTTCTGCAACTTTTCTAACTCATCTTACTTAATTTAAACACTTTGCAGAGTTATGCTGATGAAGGACATGAACTACATGGTGTACTGGAACACATGTATCGCTCAATGGAAGACCATTTCAAGGAGTGCCTTAGTTTAGACGTTGAGGAGCCGAAACCATCCGCGGACACTTGAAACGCGCAAATTGCGCGCTTATCATCATCGTATTCACGTTCACACTTTTATTGCCGAGGAAAAGCCACCACAATCCTAAAAGAAAACGAAACAAAATTAATCGTCTTGTCAGGAAGGACAGTAACATCTTCAGTAACATTATCAACAACAAGAATAGAGTGCATTAGTGTAGCAGTGCATCTGATGCAGCAATCACGGTGTAAACACGGTATCGTCGTAGATTCGTCCTAGGATTCAAGCAAATCATCACATGTTTTAGTAATTGGACGCTCATGCAGTGCATTTTGAACTTCCACTTAATGTTATTTACTTATCATATATAAGCAAGAAAGCAAGTGTTGTTAATACGTTTTAGATACAGAACTACGTTATTATTCTAGAGCTAGGCAAAGGAGATGAAGAAAAAAGAAGCGACTATGAAACGTGGCAGCGAGTTCAATGAATGTTCTAGGATCTAGAAATTTAAGATATTTAAGACTTCAAACATTTACAAAATTATGCGTACAGTTCATATCCACATTTTTACAAAGAGAACAACCACATGATGAATAAAAAAAACAACAATCGTAATCAAATGTGAACCGATTCAAAGTGATATATAATAATTATTATAAGCATATGTGCGTCGAGGGTGATGATTAATTTTTAAAATCATTTTAAGCAAATTATACGTGCAATTATGCATTATTATAGTACATATTATTAATTATATAAAGAAGCAGGGATACTTTTCACCGTTAAAGATGTTATATTAATGATAAAACTTTGTGCATTCTCCGTAAACAATCTAGAAATATATCTAAAAGAAATCAACCGCTAATTGCAAACGAGCAAATAGATCACAACAAAAAATCAATAACGCGTAATCAAAACGAATCATAAGCTTCATATTATTACGTTTAAATTTGAACTGGACTGTCAGTATCCTTTTAATTATTCATAATTAATCAAAAGACAATGGTTTCAGAGTGACCTAATATAAAGCCTAATTAATTCTATCATTTTCTTTGCTGACTGTAGCAAAACGTCTTGATGATGAATAAGATAAGAGAAGACAAAGTCAATTATCTCAAATAATTATGTACATCATAAGATTTCGGCTTTTTAAAACAAGAGAATCAAATATACATTGACATTGAAGAACATAACTTAAGATTTGCATTTTAGATGTAAAACTCATTTTTATAACATACAATACATACCTAATTAAATCAACTAATTATAACTGTACTATTATTAAACTATTTTAATTAATCTCTTAAAAATAATTAGCCATAATTATGTACGTACATCAAATTAATTAATTCCATAACGAATATAACGTTGTTAAATAATGTTCTGGTGAAGAAGGTGCAGTCATTCGCAAGACTTTTTAATGCAATATCAAAAACAAAAAAATATTTATAACGAAGCGACGAGCGAGTAATAAGAAATAATAAGCAGGGATATAAGTATAATATTTGTTGATATTCGCAATAGTTTCTTCCATAATCCGTCAAATTATAAAGTTTTATACGCATATATACACCTGAGTTGAATCTTCATAAAGAGATAGCTTTATATTCTATTAAACTATATTATATTATTGTTCAAAAGCGGCCTGAATAACAATGTCGAAACGATGTACTTTAGTGACAAAACAAAAGAATAGCGAATCATTGGTTGTGACAGTAGATGAAAAAAAATATTAATACGACGATGAAACGAATGAATGTGTAATTTTGTGTATAACAAGATAATAGTAGCAATTGATGATTATGTACTTCGATACTCAAACTAAACTTATTACGATGCTAATTCACGAGGATGAGAAAACGACTTTCTTATTACACTATATAAAAGTTAGAATTATTTACACTGGGCATGCAGAGGCAAAACGCAGGTGCATTTGACAATAATTAAAATTATTGTCATATGTGCTGGGAAATTAATGCAAAATGAGTATAGGGAAAATGACGAGCAGATTACAAAACTAATATTAACATAGTCGTGCTGTGCTTTACTACAAATAATTACAATGATAAGAAGACACGTGGAGACCGATTCAAAATGAGCAGAGGGATTTGTTATTTCGTTTGGAGGACAATTAGAAAGCAAAGACAATCTACAATTCTTAAGTGAAAACAAAACAAACAAAAACATACAAAAACGTTTGCTATGATAACATAATTGTTAGCTTTCTCAATGAATCGTAAACTTAAACTAATAAAATTAAATATTAAAATGTTAATCTTGTTAGGGCAGGTTTTTCATGATTAGTTTTAAGTTGAGAGCTGTTTTTCTTCGTTTCCGAAAACTAACAACTACATACACACATGCGGCAAACAAATGAAACAGCTAACAAATTATTAGCAATAAATAGCAATAAGATTTGTTCAATTAAATTGTAAAGTAAATTTACGGTAAAATGATGAAAGTGGTCTATACGCCTACGATAGCAATCAATATAACTATCAATTTTATTCATTGAATTTAAGTTGTAAGTAATCTTAATTGCAAAAAATTAAACGTTAAATGGTTTTTCTTAGTTTCCTCTTTACTAACACGCTGAATGTTAATGTGATTTTCTTCTACTTCTTGAGTACATAATGTATAATCTTCCGTAATAAAGAATTAATGACTAACGTGTAAGGAAAAAATGCAGAACACCAAACAACAAGTAATTACATTAACATTTAAATTTACAATTGCTATATGATATACAAAGCATGCGCCAAGTGCTTAAATACCTTTTAAGACACTTCGTTATATAAATAATACCTAATATTGATAATGCGACAAGAAAAATTGATGAGGATAATTTATTCGAATGATAAAAGACAAACAGTCACAGATGTTAAATGTTTTGTTTTTGTATTACTAATATATTACCGAGAATAAAATGCATGATTATGGTGTTTCTTTTCTAATTGCTCTCATTATTCAATGAACCTAATAAATCTAATCCATAAACTCATACGTACCGCGTGATAAATTTTTAAAACAACCGAATAAAATTCCTAAGTTATATTTTCCAAACCTAGACCAATCGCACTATCTCAAAAAACAAATGACATAATAAACACTCAAATATTTACACCATTTGTCAAACTTATTTTTTAACTTGCTCTTAACTTATGTTCTTATTTCACACACAAATTCTCTAGTTTAGATCATTCGCTGCGATTCCAAATGGTGAAACATATATGGTAGAAATAGAAATATCGTCCTTCAATATGAGTATCAACGTAAGTTTGATAACTATCCCACTGTGCCTTCAATAGCATGTGGAATGAAACTGATTCCATTCTAATCAAACGAAACGAATTTACAGAATTCGAGCCACGCGGGTGGTTCACGTGGAGTGAAACGTCTTCATTCATGCGAATCGGAAGTGACTTTATCCGGTACTAACAGCGGTGAATTTTCGAGAAGTAAAGCTACAGACGACATAGACACGCAACGATCTAAAATGCATTCGCGTTTGAGAGCATCCAAGTCTGAATCAGACTTGACACGGCAGCCGAAGAGGCAAAGACTAAGCCGTGATTTTTGGCGGGAGACAAGCCGGCGCTTGCAGGAAACGCTCGATGGACGTTCCTTTCAGTACCATCCGCAGGCTAATCCATACAATCCTTCCAACAAGATCTACCACCGATTTTCTCTCCCGGCAGATCTCAAACTCAATACAAATTTCACCAATAGTAACGCGAATGATAGCAGCCCACCGAAGGCTCATCATAGTACGCAGAATCCGGAGAAAAGTCCATTTTGCTTTGGTTCGCAAACTAATGATGACAAGGATTCGGCGAGCCCTCATACCCCGTGGTATGAAATTTTAGATCTTTCAAGTTATCGCGAGAAAAAGGACGATAAGGTAGAGACTGAAAGTGACACTGATTTAAGGAAGGAAGAAAACAGTGACAAAAGTATCACTCCTGCAGAACCTACAAACGTAATCTTCGACGATATTAGTGATATCGTTATTACTGATAGTATGTTCACAAGGCAGGAACAATCTGTGGCAGATCTAGATTTCTATTCGCTTATGAATCTATACGATGTGAGTCCCAGTGATACTTTTGATATACCATAACAATACTAGTGAAAGCTATAAATAATTTAACAAAATCCCAAATGTACTAAATCCCATATTGATGTATATAGCCTATATGCATCGCTGTATTCCATATATCGATTTAACTGTAAATCCTGTATTACCAAAATATCATATTTTTCTATAAATTGTTACTAACTATATGCTACTTTGCACATGTTTTGATTTTGTAATTGGCTTTATTCTTTCAGGGCTATTTATATCGTTATGCAATTAAAAAGGCATCACAACAATCAAACCACATACGTTCTTCCTCAGTGCAAAGCCATCGTGATGATGCAGATATTGATACAAATCTACCAGATTTGTCAAATTTAACCATTTGCGATGAAGACATTGAAGATTATATGCGCAAATATGATGTGAATGCTGAAGACATTAATAAGACAACATTCGAATTTATTTAATCCTTCTTTGAATTAAAGTTTTTTGTAACTTTCACAGGCGCAACTTAGTACAAATTAAAAAAGGTGCAAAATACTTCACACGCTTTAAACTACGAATTTCTATATTGCTATAACTGTATTTATTTATATTTTAAAAAGTAGAAACTACTTGAACTCGACTTTAATGAAAGAATCTTTAGTAATTGTTTCGTTTTAGTAAATAGTGTTATTTACGTATAACTATTTAATTATAGTTCAACTATTTTATAATTATTGCAATTCATGCAAGATAAGATATTCATAGTTTGATAATTATTTAGGAAATGTCATTAGGATTTACTTAGGTGGTGTGTTAGCAAACTTTTACGTGTAACTGAACTTGTCATTGGAAACAAAGACGCACGTCTTGAAGCAGTACGTTTTGCTTTTAGAATTCCATGTAATAGTATACCAAACAAAATAATGCCTGCAATATTGATAAATTTTAATTAGTAATTATGCATTGAGCTCTAATCAAACCTGCTCCAGAGTTGAGACAATCGCAAATTACTTCGAGAACAAATAAGAACTTGGATTGCTTAAAGTTTACTATTGAAGAAACAATTTCGAAGGTCCAGGGAATTCCCATGACTAAAAAGAGTTTAAAGACAATCATCAACCTGAAAAATATATTTCAATTAAATATTCAATGTCTAATTCAGAAAAATTGTACTTTTCTTTGTTTTTCTCATACTGCAATTTCTTTCGTTCTCCATGTGAATTTACAGCACTGCATTGCAAGTTCTGTATATTATTTTTAACTTTCAAGCAGTACGAAATAGTTTGTACGAAAAATACGCAATTTATTACGATCATTATCGCTGCAGGCGTAATGAAATAGATTAAATAATCATACGAACTGGCATCTTGAATTGGCATGAATTAATAATAGAATATGTAAATATTATTACAGTGCGCTTACGTTTATTAAAATAACATTGTGTTTCGCCAATATGCGGTGCGTAATCTGGAGGTAGATAATTGGTGCAGTAAGCAAATATTGCAAATCCCGTTATTAGAATTGGAACGCACCATCCATAAAGATTATAGTATATAAATTTCTTATTGCTTTTATGTGGATATCCCTTATCCAATATATTCAATGATCTATAATTATATATTTAATTATACTTCGAAGTTCAATATGCATTCGCTAGATTTACCCAAAAACCATCCATAAGTCAAAGCAAATTACATTCAACCAGGCAAATGCACCAAGAAAACAGAATATAAGAATGAAACCTATAAAGAAATGAAAATTATATGTTAGCAAGCTTTTTATGTTCAACCATTAATTCGAAAATAGATCCTAGAAATAAAACATTTAATTACCAATTGACACACAAACTTTTCGGGAAGCAGTTGGGCCATGTAGTTGAATAAATGATAGTGTAATGTATCCAACCAAGAGAAATACGCACAACATCAACACTGATTTTCCATGCACATTATGCATTTCCGGCACGAAGAAATATGAAACAATAATGGCTAGTAAAAAGAAAGATGACACTGCTAAAATAATTCCATTAATGTTAAACACAACACTTTCAATATATAGTTCCGCGTCATTAACGTATAAAAACGTAAATTGTTTAGCGGATACACCATTATCATTA
This sequence comes from Aleochara curtula, assembly GCA_963978815.1. NCBI lineage: Eukaryota > Metazoa > Arthropoda > Insecta > Coleoptera > Staphylinidae > Aleochara > Aleochara curtula. The sequence continues at coordinate 3,170,354 of OZ022219.1, forward strand.
CTCCAACTTTCTATGCAATATTTTGCATGTTTGGGTTCAATTAAATTTTGTTTATTTTCCATTAAAGAGACGAAGTAACCCTCTTCATTAATATAAAACTTTTGATGTGGTTTCATGGGGCGCTTTTTCCCAACTTGACTTAAAATTATACCATAGTTATTATCTGCAATTGAAACTATTTAACTCAATATTACTATGTTTCTCACATACCTGTGGAGTTGGCAATAATTGGATTATTGATAACATCAAAACCTTCATTATAGAATGTCGTACACGAAGGTTTTGTTCCATTTGAGATGTAAATTTGATTATCAGGACAACACTTTTTCAAACAACGAAATCCTTTAGCAGGTTTAACACAATAATCTTCGTATCTCAGACAAACTCGTACAATAAGTTTTCCGTTAAAATTCTGATCAATGCAATACGTTCCATAATCAAATATTTGTCCAGTGTCCATTGTCAGAACGAGTGTTGATTCGTTAATAGAAACATCACCTTCAAAGTCAATAATGACCTGCTCCAAAGGCGCGCAATTCGTTAAACCTATTCGAAGAATGCTAAAGACGTCATTTTCTAATTTCTGCTTGCTATGATTGCATTTGTGCCTTCGAGAATCATAAATCATATTAAACGGGCAACATTTTGGTATAAATAAAATTGTTTTGAATTTCTTCTGTAAAATACAATCTTCCATTTGAACTAAAAGCATTTCTTTCTCGTCCTGCATAAAATCGACGCACTTGTGGCACGAATTATTTAAATTATATACACTTGAATTAATTTGAAGGCTATTCTTTTTTGCAACCGCACATACTAACATATTATTGATTTCTTGCAAATTTAGCGACCTTTCACAACATTTTGGAAGGTGCGCAAGTTCGTTGTTAATAAATAATTTATTTACATCCTCTATACTTCCTTTGAACTGAATCGAAGTAAAGCAAACTTGATTAACTATGTTGAAAACTAATAATAAGTGCTTGAAAATCATTTTGTTGTTGAATAATATTTACTAACTATATGATTAACAACTTCGCAACGCATTCTAGACGCACTGCAAGGTTCTTGCAACTACACACAACTAAATATGTATCGCCAGTGGCTGGATACGAAGGCAGTTAGATTTTCCAATAGAATTTCTATACATATATATTGTAGGTGCGTATAATCATTACCAAACTTTGGGTAAATATAAAACCTAGTAATTTAGTATGCAACCCAATAAAAGCTCATTTTAATTTAATCATTAGTTAATAATTGTTTTTTAAGAGTGTATAGACATTACGAAATAGTTGTTATTCTAGTGAATATACTGTTACAGTTAGCGGTACTATAGTTTCGCTTAATGAAAGTTTTAAAAATTAGAGCGGGAAGAGAACCGTCCTCTAGCAAGAATCGTTAGAACTAGATCAATATACCACGGACACACATGTGTACCAAAACGTAAACAAACCTTAACCACATATTTGAGTTCAGTTTTCACAGTTGCGTTCCTTAGTGTTATAAATAATGGGAGTTACAATTCTTCAACAATATCCAATTACAGAAAATCGTACAGGTCCTTCAACAATAGATCTTCTAACGAAACGAATATTGGCATTAGGTGCTGTCCAGCATGGGCAATTTTTAGTAGATTGTGAAACGTACACATCAGTACAACAATTAGGAGCTCAAAGAACAGTTCATGTTTTACATAATTCAGAACAACCAGCCACAGTCTTTTCCATACTAGAAACAGGCACAAAGACGATACCTTTGGCTGCTGATGGTCTGTTCGATTTACTCATGATGAAAATGTCCAACTTCTATGTATCAAAGAAGCAGAGGGCTGAATCAAAAGGCCCTCGCTTTGAAATTGGGGATTTCTGCATTAAGTTAGGAACAATCACAATCAGCTCCAACTTTAAAGGTATACTGGTGGAGGTTGAGTACAAAGCATGTTCAGTTCCGAGCATGTGCTGGGAACTCATCAAAGAATTCCTGAAGGGATTCTTAGGCTCCAATGTACAGACTAATCCACCACCTTATTTGGCAAATAGGATGCAAGAGAACTATACACCTATTGACACAATTCACCAATATTTGGAACATTTCACACACTATAGAAAATCCATTGGAATAAGACCATAAATGTACTATTGTAAATATTGAATATTATTTATTGATTGACTGGGCTGTTTCTTATTTGAAGAAAATACTGGTTCATATTTGGTACATCTTTAGAGGTATAACAATAAAAGCAGCAAAGCATTTCATTTCATGCAAAATTAAAGCATGAAGGCAGGCAGACAATGTTTACAAAACAACATTTATTTCTTAGTGAATAAAACTTATTTAAAATATGAAAATGCGTTTCAATTATTAAAATTATGGCACATACTTTTGCATCAATGAGATTGACGCTTTACGCTAAAATAACAAACAAAACTTAGATTAACAAAAAAATACTCTACTGGTTCACATATCACATGCCTAATAGTGCATATAGATTTTACATACACAGGAGAAGAGAACATTCATCTTGTTCGCGTCTTGATTATGTATAAAAGATTGACAACGGTAATACAGGACAGACAAACTGTAACAAAATGAAAAGTTTGCAATACATTCATTGGTAATACTCGAGCAACGTCCACTCTAAACTACGACAGTGCTTCTGAACAGGACGAAATACGTGCGTTAAGAATATGATAAACTACTATAAGGAAATAGTCAACGTTGTGTTATTAAAAAGACTGCTCGTATTGTTTTATGCTAGCGTTACCGTTTGCGGTAGATATATGCGTAACTGCAGTACTGGACAATTCGGAGAAGCGGCGTTTCTTGGTTATTCCAAGGCGCACTTTCAAAGAAGCGAGAACGCGCTTTTTTAATATGAATATGCAGAAGATGATTAAACCTACAAGAAAATAATTAGTTCAACTGGAACATAAATATAGTCTTGAATGATTCATACCCAAGCCAGAATTGAAGCAATCCAAAATGAGTTCAACTATGCGCATTGTATACGACTCTTTGAATGAAATAAACGATGATATCACTTCAAAGGTCAGAGGAATTCCCATGACCATAAAAAGCTTTAGCAACATAATCAGTCTGTAAAAGGATAAACAATTAACATTGAACAAACACTTAATTAGTAGATAACGAACTTTTCCTTTTCGCATTGGTATTTTTGCTTACGCTTTTCCTTGGCGGTGAGATCAACACCACCACCGCGCATCTTTTGAATTTCATTTTTAACTTGCCAACAATAAAATGTGGTTCGTATAAAGAATATACAATTAATTATTACCATAATAGCCTCCGGAATTAGAAAGTAAATTAAATAATCGTAAGTATTTTGTCCTGGAATAATCAAGACAATTTAACAACTTGAATTGGCAGTTAATTTGTTAACGTACTTAATTCGAAATAACATTTTGTGACCCCTATATGTGGAACATACGGACCTGATACCATATCAGTCGCAAAAATAATTAACGTCGCTCCAGTAATCACAATCGGAACACCCCATCCGTAAAGATTATAATATAAAAACTTTTTAAAATTTTTAGTATTATTTTTCAAGTCCAACACACGCATCGACCTGCAAATAAATGCAAGAAAAATGTAGTTATCAGTTGTTTTCGTTGATTAAGTGTTTCTTTAACACACAGGCAATAAAATAAATTAAGCGTGTAACAAATTGGCGTTTATTGTTCTTTGTACGAAATGCTTAATTCGCTTCATTGAAGATGCGTTTGTTTGCAAAAGCTATAAACGTTTAACGTGAAAATGAAGACGAAGTGTAAAGGTAATAAAAACACACGCCACATACGATGATGACGTACGTTATCATCGTCTTAGTCTTCCAAACAAATAACGCTAGCAAATATGCGCATGTTTATAGGAGATGAAGAAAATAATTAATTGGAGCAAACAGCACGTGTTATTTCAATCGCATATCTAACACATAATAAATGCTGTTCAAACCTTTGTCATTTAAAAATTCTTTAAATAACGGATAAAAAAGTTTATTACGCTGCATACTAAAACATTATGGGTCATAAAATTATCAAATTTATTTGTAAACAAAGTGGACAGTTACTAAGTGAGCAACACATAAATTGCTCGAAATATGGCGCAGAATATTCGGCAATATCATCACGTAATAGACAAGGGAAATTAGAATAGAACTTTATTTTTGAAATTAATCTGTCGCGTGCAATCCCATACGCCCACGCCCATAAGAGTCAAATGTTTTTGCCAATACTATCAGAATTCGAAACCTATAGAAGTTCATGAATATAATCCACATCGAATGAATATTTGATTCAACTACATGGAGCATCAGCAAAACTTTTGCAATTTATATCCACACGAATGAGTACAATCAATCTACTTAGGTATGGTGATTCATATTCATTAAAAAATTACCAAGTCGAATGCCTGTGCTAATTTAATTACTTGACTTGATATACCTCTGTTCGATAAAATTTGTGTTTTGTTGAAACACATTACATACGCAAGTTGATGCGATTCCCACAGGCAAAATTGTTTAGTAACGCGCAATATTCGAAAATGTTGATTGAAATAATTGCATATTGCTGCTATGAGCTAGTAAATTAATGTGTGACCAAGGATTATGTTTGGTGCATATGTAGCTAAAAATGTAGTATGTTTCAAACAATAATTTTCAAAAAATTCGTTGCGGATTCAATTTCCCATTAATAATTTTAATTTTGACTTGAATAATTACTTTCAAAAAGTTTTTCATAATATAACTTATTAGCTCACTCCACATCCAGTATGCAAAACAATTAATCAAAGTAGTTGCGAAACCTTGAACTGTCTTACAATGATTACACAGAAATAAAATATTTATAAATCAAACTTGAATATTAAGAGTATTTAGTGTTCTGTTTAATGTTGTTATTAATTCTTTAAACTCTCAGATATCTGCAAAATTTAACTCTATTTATAACCGGTAAAATTTTAGTTTATCTTTGAGTAGATTTTCCATCGAAGCAAATCGTATGCAATAAATTATAGTTATTTAAAAAATCGTGTCACATGAAATAGACGGACGTTACAACAAATAAACAAAAATGTGTTGATATCTCATTAGAGAATGTCTATTTGCACGCAATGCATGCAAGGATGGCATACGTTTACTGACGCAATATCTAATTAGCAAACAATTCCATGTACAAAATTAGCGCTCATTTTTATTCAAACAGGAAATGTCTGGAAATTACCCGCATTTTTTTTATATAGTAACGCGTTTCATTTGAAATCAGTAGATATATATCAGCTTTTCTAAATATTAATAGATTATTGACTTGTAAAATCAGAAATCTAGGTAAGATCCTGACAAGAATAGAAACAGTAAAAATCAAAACTAGCTTCATCCAGAAGCTCCTAATAAAAATCATTCAAATTTACTATGATAATTTTTATGCACCCCTATAAAAATCGTTGATAAAACCTATGTTTGACTGACTCACTTTGAAAACATTTGCAATGAAGATGCAAAATACGATTCTGCTTGTTTAGACTACCATAAAAAAAGTTAAAAATTTATCAATACGTATTACTAAGTGCTAATTTCGTTTAAGCCAATACGCACTCAGTTATGTTTTTGTATTTCGCAAACAAACAGACAAACGATACTTTCTAACGTAAAATATAAACAACCTATTTTAGGAATGCCGCTATTTTCCAGGACAACTGAAATAGTGCATAATTTTAATATGCTAAATATACCATAAGAATTTGCTTGTAGTTACACAAACTTGATTGACTGCCCTTCAGAGCAAAAGCGTATTTGATTGATTGATTACACTTTATGTATGTTATTAATAAAGTCAATGGGATGTTCATATACTCGAAAAAGACTTACCCGAAAGCGCTCCACATATCAAAACAGATGATATTTAACCACGCAAATGATCCCAGATAAGTAAATATAATCGAAAATCCTGAAAAGATATCTGATTAATGCTAGTGTAATAAACTTGTTATTAAGTTCGTAATTAAGCAATTGGCATGAGAAAATGTTCAATCGCAACAGCAGCTAGCTAATAATAAAAATGAATGTAAACGTAATTAGCATACCTAAAGTAACACAAACATGATGTTCCAACTGTTGCGGTGGCAGGAATTGTGCGAGACACAAGCTCAGCGAGGCGGTAAAGAGAAAAATACATAACATGAGCACGGATTTCCCATGGACGTTTTGCATCTCTGGTAGAATTAAGTAACAAATGATTGTTAACAGAAGAAAAAAACAGGATACACCCAACAGCGCTCCTGCTGTCCTGAATTTAATCAAATTAAACTGGTAAACTTTGTCGTTTCGCGTTGCCAAAAAATAGTTTTGTTTTGGCGGATCAGTATTCAAAATCACAGTTTCAATGCAATATTCTGCATCCTGCGAATCATACATATTCCAAGTACTGTCTTTGTAAATATGGAAATTTCCATACGCATCGATGTAAAATTGATGATTTGGTTTTGCTATGTATCTTGTGATGCTCTCCGCAATTATAATGGCATAATTTGTTTCTAAAATGATATATATTCTAATACAATTTTTTAACTTACATGTATTAATAATTTACCATTTTCAAATTTCTTTCTATCGCTGTTATCGACGCGAAAGCCTTCACTATAGTGCGGGGTACAAGAAACTTTGTTATTTCTTTTCATGTAAATTTCTGTATCTGGACAACACTTTTTGAGGCAAGGAATTCTTCCACAAACTGTTTCTTGCTTGACGCAAGTTCTTAACATATTTTTACCATTGTCTAGATTTGCATCAATACAATAACTGCCATATTTAAACGTTTTTCCGTCTGCCAGAACTGCCGAGCGCGTTAGACTTATCGTAAACTCATCCTCAACATCTACAATTGTAAAATCGCTGCGTGGGCAATGCGAAAGACTAATGTTAAGAGCTTGCAAATTTCCTCCAAATGCGAAAACATTATCCCTTTGTGGAATGCATTGATGTTTAGTCGGATCGTATGCATAATCGGCTGGACAACACTTTGGAAAATATGAATATTGCCGATAAATTGTTTTCACGAAGCAATTTTGCACTCTAGCTAAATACCATTCGGTTTCATTAAGATAGAAATCAACACAATCGATATTACCGCAACTTTCTGTAAAATTCGCTTCAAGCCCAATTGAAGTGGGCTTCAACGACGCTATTTCAAAATGTTTGTATTTAATTTCTTCGCTCGAACATACGACTGTGTCGTTCATTTCTACCAAAGAATATTTGGAAGGACAACACTTCGGAAATCTTGTAAAATCATCGTCTAAAAACTGCTTAAAATCACTATTTGACTGGTTTGTTTGCACTGGTTTTATTTGAAGTTCATTGTTGTTTGCTGAGATGACAAATGGGAAGAAGATTAGACCAAACACAAGAGACGCGCACATTGTCTCTAATTTACAACACGCGCACATTATTGCTGGTTAATAAATGACTACCTACTGGATTAAAAGTAGCATGGAATAAGTCACACCTTCATTGCGCGCGATATTTCTGTTATCTGTTATGTAGTATTTACAGAGATACAGAAGGCATAAACCACTCGGATGTGTATAACACGCGCTCTTCTTGTTCGCGCCCGCAACCCGGTAGTAGATGTATTAAATCTGGTCGAACTTGAACCAGTAGGTAGCCAAGATAGAATTATAGAAGTGGGGACAAACTGTTTGTGGAATAGCACATTAATGTTTAGTCGGAGTCTAACGAAATATATTATGCGCAACAGGCAGGCAAACGAATTGCATGCGCTTCGCACGTTACCACGAGAACTTGGCTCGTTATGGGAAAAGATCTTCGTCCAAAGTCAAACTTCTTACCTGCTAAGTCTCACATTCATTCAACGTAGCCATAGAAAATTTGAGAAGTTTATTTGAATAATTGAATTTTTACTTTACGGATATTCATATCTGTTTAATAATAGTTTGTAATTATACGACTGTAGACAGAATACTAAACGTAATTTCAATTAAATATGCGATCCTTATTTTGCATTTTTTTGTTAAACTTGTTTGGCTTTTTATACAAAGTTCAACGCAAACAAATGATTTGTAATGGAAATACCGAGACGAGATTTATTATAAAATGTTTTAAGTTTTCAAACTAATTTGACAAGACAAACAATGCATTTCACTATCAATGAATGATAGCTGCATCATATCAACTCAGTTAGTAAAAACCCTTTACACCCCGTAAAGTATACATTAAACTTGGAGCCCTTAAAGCATGTAATTATTAAGTATATCTATTAATATATGTATAAAATTCATTTAATAATATTTTAAATTCTGTAGAACCAGAACATGGTCAAAATCCAACATTGTGTAAAATTAATCATGTGTAAATACCTAATAAATTATGTCATCAATTTAATCGTAAATTCGTTACATGCATTTAAATACCTAAATATGAGCAAAACATAAAGGTAAATATAAGAACAACTATGATAATTAGCACTGCTATCCATAGTGGAATTGTACCTGAAATTGAGTATAATATTATTTGATGTATTATTAAATGTAGTGCTAAAACACTTACGTCGATAAGGCAAACTATGAATACAAACTTGATTATCAACTGAGATTGAAATCACAGCCGCTTCTGATATGCTAGTAACAGCATGCTTGTCGCTAGACACTGGCAAAAATTCCAAACCTGTTACAAACATGCAATGTGCACCAGGAATGTGTAATACTCTCTAAAATTCACATCATTATTATTACATTCAAAACCTAAAAATGCATGAAATAAACCTGTAAACTAAATGCAATATAAATGGAGACTGAACCACTGAACATTGTTCCTAAAGAAACAAAACGACCATCGTCACGTACTGCCAACGCCGATAAACTTTCATCAAGTGCAACTGATTTTATAAACATTGCCTCTTTTGGAGCCCACTTCTGTAAATAGGATTTCTGCTTTTTTGCTAATCCTGTAGGATTTGCAAGCATGTATAATGCACTCTCTTCCTTCTTGCCCTCAATAGGACCAAATCTACATCTTTTATATAAATAGTTTGAGCCTTTTGGTTGCTCCCACTTCAATTGGTCTATCTGCTTGCCTGATTGTACATCCCAAAGAATAGCAAGTCCATCCTTGGCAATTGTCACAACAGTGTTTGTAAATGGACAAAAGTCAATATCATCAATTTCTTTCTTATGACCTTTCAAGACTTTTAATTGCTGCATAGCAGGAAATTTCCACAAACGCACTTGGCAGTCAACCCCACCTGCACTCAAAATTTCAAGGGTTTCAAAATAATTGAAATATTTGAGAATTTCACCATACCTGTTGCCATGAACTTTCCATCATGAGAAATTCTAACAACTCTTTGCAGAGCTTCATCTGGATGAAAATCTGTGTTCACACAATCACCTGGCTTAATAATGAATGTTATACTTTTGTTGTTGTTATTCTTAGATCTGTCAGTTTTTGTAGTTGATTGCTTATCAGATATTTCTGCATCATCAACATGTGAATTCTTTCTATGTCTCAATCCATTTGTTTTTGTTGTATCAGATAATGTTTCTATATATTCATCAATTACAAGTTGGGAATGTACAGTATACATTTGACATTGGCTTTCTTGACCAGCCACTACATATCTATGTTTATTGTTGTTAAATGTGGCACAATTCATCACAACACTAGTGCCCGTTTCATGTCTAACCACTTCTTTAGCAACAAATTTAAGGCCGTCATGAAAAACTTCATAAATTTCCTAATGAGAAAAGTAACAGAGTAATACTCAGAACTATAATATTAATTAGATGATTTCAATCTACTCACAAAACCATTTGCAATTCCTGTTTTTGCAGTACCGCCTCCGCCACCAACCAATATATGTCGACCAGTTAGCATTTGCACAGTATAAAGAGGAAAATTCACTTTTGCAATTAGGCCCGATCTATTTCTACGTGTAGGTGCCATTATTCTTATTTAATTCTTCGTTACTAATAAAATTATGTTTATGCTTTATATTCGTCCACGTAGGTAACCTTAAACCTTACACCTGTCAGCTGAAAACAGCTGAACAGTTACTGACGAATTGTGACGAACATTAAATGTTCGTACGTGGTCGTTTAGAGCCCTGATGTTGCACATAGTGTTGCATAAATCATGTAAATGTTTAAATTTTAGCAAATTCTCCATCGTATAATTGATAACTAATTTTGCAACAATAGTAATAAAGATTTTACTAATGTTTATTATACTTTACTTACACGATTTTATTTTACTATATTATTATTTCCGTCATTCTGAGTAATCGTGTGACGCGTTGACTTTAGGGTAGCACATTTATCGAGTCACGTTGGCTATCTTTGGCGTCATTTTGAACGATACGAAAGTTCAATTCAGTTTGACAAAACTTATAATCAAAATTGTTTCACATAACTGAGTATAACTTGAAGAGTGCAACAAGTATTGTCTAATCATTTCCAGTGCCTATCTCTACCACAAAGAAATTTTAAATGCGATAGTTTAAATAGTGCCTGTTTTAATTTAACGTTAAATTATTTTATAAAACTGACGTAAAAACATATTCCTTGTATGTTGATTTCTTATAAAGTTCTCATTATTCATTAAACATCTGTGTGAACCAATAAAATCCAACGAAATGGAAAAAATCATACAAATAAGGCCTCCATTGACAAGCATGGAACGTGACTTCGTGAATTTTTTCTATGTTGAAGTCAATGGCGAAAGACGGACCATGTCTTTAATGGCCGGCATGCAATACTCAAAAATCCGCAAAAAGATAGTAGAAGACGTGGACGAAGATGTAGCAGGAAGAACAATGAAAGTCGATTTCAAGCTCGAATGTGGTACAATGATTTACTTCTCTTTTCGAGTTGTTAATGAACCTTTACAAGCTGATCTTGTTGTGGGGTTCGACTTCATCATCTACTACAAAATACGTTTAAACATTGAAAAGCAGCAATGTGTCTTTTTGAATGGTGACCCAACCATCAATCTTAATTTTGCAGCTACCGTAAAAGACATACCACAAACCCCAATAAAAACTAACGTATGTGTATATTCAATTGGTCCAGTAAACTCTGGAATAAGTGAATCCATTGTTGATACTACTGGATATCCAATTGGATCTCAAAATGCACTTTTGATCAAAAACGAACTCGATCGTATGCTTGCCAAAGGTTTAATACGACCATCGGTATCAGCTTGGTCCTCACCATTTACTTTGAAACCACACCTATGCAATTCAGAAATGCGTTTTTATGTTGATTACACCCAAGTTAATAAAACGATACCAGCACATCCGTTTAAGTTACCAGGATTGCAAACACGTCTGATGCTTTTGAAAGGAGCCAAAGTGTTTTCGCTTATTATGCTCAAGGATCCATACGATTATATTCGCCTCGAGGAATCATTGAAGCAGAAAACCGCATTTTCGACTCCATTTGGGCTTTATGAATATAACGTTTTACCGGAAACATTTAAGAGTGCCGGCGTCTTAATGCACCTTTACATGAAGACACTCTTCAAAGATATCGATAGCAACTACTGTTCTATTTATAAAGATACATTCCTTATTTGGGCAGAAAATGACGAAGAACACGATGATAAATTGGGAATTGTTGTTGATAAAATAACAGAGAACGATTTTGAAGTAAATCCAGGAAAATCGCAGTTACGTGTAACTGAATTAAGATACTTTGGACAAATAGTGGACGCGAAAGGTTACAAAATTGATCCCAATCTTGTAAAAAAACTTCTAAACATCCCGAGGCCTCAAACAGCAGCTGAACTTCAAGAATATTTAAGCAACATGATTCACTACCAACCGTATATTATCAGTTTTCTTGACATATTGTCTAACCCAAACAATGTTGGCGGTAGCAAGAAGTTTTTTTGGTCGGCCGAGAAGGAGAAGGTCTTCTTAGAGATTCGCACTCAAATCAGTAGACGTATTACATTAGTCTATCCAGATTTTAAAAGACCTTTCTCGTTGCTCACGTTTGCTGTCCCCATTGGCATTGGAACAATTTTATTACAGGCAGATGCCGAGTCTGGAAAGCAGAAGTTTATTTGTTGCTATGGTCGTGCGTACACTTTTAAGGAGAGACGGGAATCAGAGGCAAAGCGTGAATTGATCGCCATCGTAGCCAGTTACTCGTATTTTATGGACTATCTGCGGAATAACGAATATATATTACTCACCCATAAGAGACGTATTAAAACTCTACTAGCAGATTCCCGACATAAATTTCAAATCAAAGCACTCTTTCGTTTGATGAATCTGACTGAAGATAGAATTAAAGACCGACATGGGAAACCTTAGTTATATGATAAATCGGGTTTAACAATTTCATAATCTTGCGCTGATACTTTATTTGTAAAGTAAAAGCGAATATCTTATTTTAGACAAGTTCAATTTGTTACGCAATTTTTACAGTGATAATTTATTCATAAGTGTAAATGCATGTTTTTTGTTTGATCATTATTGTCCTGCAGGATACGAGTACAATGACACGTTTACTTCAGTTGCATAGCAACTAGACCACTAAAGGGTAAACAAATCCTAAAAAGAGTAGTGTTTGATCCTGCAGGAATTGTTTTTGTAAAATGATCACACGTCGAGATAAATTATTAAACAAACCATGGGAACAAAGAAGATATGACAATCATATACGTAAAGTATGTATTAGTGATATAAAATAAAGACTTGATTATCAATTTAAATTGTAATTATTAACAGATTCAGTCTGCTATCCCAGTAATTGACAATAAGCCACCCGTATCCAGAGAACATGTCTCTATTAAATCAAAGAAACACCAAAAGGAAATCGAGCGAATTCGGAAAATTGAAAGCGATAATTTAATTTTGCTTCGACGCATCAATTACGTTATGAGTACAAACAGAGTAGACAATTGGAATATACCTACTCAGCAAACAAAGTAATTTTCTGTTAGTAGTCCAGTATTAATTTATACAAGAGCTATTATTTTTCAGATATCTGAATAGGGTTCCAATGCACTATCCTAGCCGTCCTGTGAGCCACTCTGAAATTTCAAATAGAAATTCTCGAACTCACGTACTGGATGCGAATCACAATCATATTAGAAAGTCTAAATGTAATGCTTGTAGTCCCAATACAATTCCTGCGAAGGAACTTGACTCTGAACGTATGCCCTGGGAAGAAAAACAACCGTATTCGATAAATAAAACTCGTGAGCGAAGTAAGTCTTTGCCGGTTATTAAAGCGCGCAACACAAGAAACGTTATGGTACTCGCTAAAACTCCTGCTGAATTACATGCAACTTCAAGTAAGGTTTTAGATTTGCAAAACTCGAAACGCATTGGAGAATTTAAAGCAGATCCTGCACAAAAATTGATTATTTCTCGAGGATCACTACAACTATGTGTAAAATTTCCACCGGATTCGCAGATCACCTTAAAAAATGGATGTGTGGAGAAAATCGTTTTTGGTAATCATAACAATTGCGCATGCAAAATTTAAATTCCAAAGAAGTATTCAACTGCTTTAGAAGTATTAAACCATATAGTTGAAATATTCTACTTATATGAATATGTACGGGAACAATGTTAAAATTGATTAATTATCATGTACTCGTAGGTAGCCTGTTAACGTGTGTTTTAAAATATGATTTTATTATCGTTAATAATTATTACTTTATATAAATGTACAGACTTTCATTGAATTAAAGTAATTTACTTTTTTGGAACTGAGTTATTTGTTTATCAATTGAGTTGAAATTTGGAAGAAAATAATGCATGCGTACAGTTTAATATAGAACTTTCTAATACACTATCTATTCATCAAAAACAAAGTTATTTCTCGTCAATTTTGATTAATTAAATAAATTTTATAACCACCACTCTATTCTGTACTTGATAAATTTATCTATTTTTTTTTTCTTGTATAATTATCCTGTATGGTATTTCTTAATTATTGAATTAGCAGCATTTTCTCTTAGAGCGATTGAATAAGATCATTCTAAATTGCTCATCATAATAATCACATTTGCTCGCAATTATCATATTATCACTAAATCGACATTTTATATAAATTGAAGATTCTTTTAACTTCTACTTCGCTTCTTCAATCGCCCGTTAATCCATTTTTCCTCTTATAGGATGGCAGTTTCTCCAAGCAAATGGCATCACTAGTATCAGGCTCTATCAATAAATAAACTATAGCAAGATATAATCAAAAATATAATATTAATCTCATATCAACACGCAACTTATATGAATTATATAAGCGCTGAGAACGTTACCTAATTCGTAGTGCGATTTGCTGGAAGAAAACCATGATCAACTGCATAGTCACTTACAACGCCGGAAGTAAGTTTTATAAATAAAAAACCCTTGCATAATCATCTGAATATATAATGTGGGAAGTTTATAGTTTCATCTTCACATGGCCGCGCTACACCAAATGCGAAATAAAGAGTTTAATAATTTTATACAAAGATTAAAACCCGCAAAACAAAAAATTAAATTCAACGCAAATATGCCTTCCTCTCAAATCTGCACATATGATATGAAAAGAAGTGAGAATTGAATTACGAAAGTAATTTATTATAATACCTACGATTTTATAGATGTTTACTTTCATGCTTAAACATCAACATGTGGCCATTAAAAAGCCGACTATTTAAGTAGTTTCCCAATAATTTTCCGCATTGTGACTGCCATACGAGTTACTAGATGACACATGATAAAATAAATAGTCAGATTCAACGTCCAAACCTATGAAATATCAATTCTAAACGTTCAAAAGTATTTACAAAATACGATATGCACTTGCAAAATTATGCATAAAACAAAAATAAATGTTCTTCAATTGCTTAAGTTTTGGAGGCTTTTCTATCTGTTAGTATTTACAGACATTATATCAAGAATGCATGTCGAGTAATTCATTCGTAGTATGATTAATTATTTAACGCCCCCGATTCACTCACTTTGTTAGCGCAGAAACGAAGGAGTTCATACAACCTGGTGTAGAAACATTATAGGATGAATAATCTAAAGTCACATATTGGCGAATGGCGTCATGAAGATAAAAATTTATCAGCGAATCATAATATGCACGGCATTCGTGTAGGAAGCGAAACATGGCGATAAAAACATAAGGAGCGCGCACCCACAACGCGTGTATTTGTTAAATCTCCTTATCGTAATACGCAGTAAACTGGCGATGCCGTATGATCTAAAGATGAATTGCTATTTCGAAAATCGTTGAATTATAAGAAATAGTTGTAATTATACATGCTTATTGTTACGATTGAATTACGTTCTTTCTATGTTTAAAATTTAAATCCCTCATTAGGCACGTTCGTGCTTGGGTCAAACCGGAATTCCGCATCGCCAACATCTGGAGCTAAGCTGGGATCGTCTTCATCCTAAAGAAATTCATTTCATATCACAATTACAAAAACAGACACAAAACAAAGAGAAACTTACATCTTCGCCTCCGAAGAACATATCGATAATATCATAGGCCAATTTGTATATTTCGATATTGTCATGATTTTGTAGCTGTTCGATTTTATCCATGCCACCACACTCCTCGATCAGCGCTGTAATCTGATCTTCTTGAGGACCCGCCATCCTGAGCATATTATTGATACCGTCAAGCACTACTTGAATAACTTGCGCATCCTTGCAGTCGAGCAAGTCGCAGAAGGGAGGAATTACGCCTTCATCAATAAGCCTAAGTACCTGATCACGGCTGCCGCCAATTGTGAGATTACTGATAGCCCAAGCTGCCTCTTTTTGGGTTTGGAACTCGCCTTTGCTGAGGTTTTCAATAATTTTTGGCAATAAACCTAGATGAAATACGTCTTAGTAGTTCTCAAATAATCATCACATGGGTGCTTCTTACCCGCATTAATGACAGCTTGAACTTGATTTTGATTACCGGCGGTGATATTTGACAGGAACCATACTGATTCCTTGCATATCTTTTCTTTTGTGTGTGTCAATAAATTCGGGAAGTGGGAGAGCGCATCACAATTTAAAACGACTTGTGTTTGTTCATCAGTGCCAGTGACTATATTGCCAGCTGCCCGCAACGCCGCCGTTTGCAATTTCACTTCTTTGTGACTCAGCAGTGGAATTAATTTTGGTACAATACCACTGTCAATGACAAGCTGAATTTGCTCATTACCTCCATCAGTTAAATAACTTAATGCCCACACTGTATCTACCAAAATCTAAAACCAAAGTATATTTATAAATTTTTCCAATTGATGTTTTCAACACACTTACATTTATATCTGAATGGTGTATGAGCAAATTGAGAGCTGGCAATAATTCTACAATCGTATTGATACTTGGTGGCGGTTCCTTGTTCCTACATAAATTAACAATCACCCAAGTGATATTTCGCAGAAATGAAATGGGTATATCTGGATTGATAAATGACAATAATGGCTTAACAACACCTAATTCAATAGCATAGTCTCTCAACGCTGGCCCGTCACCGATAATGTTGCCCAACGCCCAAACAGCCTGTTCACACACATTCTGGTGAGGTGACTGCAAGAGGTTTAAAAATAATGGTACAGCACCAGCTTGTACAACTTGATTAGTCTGCGCTGATGTGCCAGATGCAATATTTGTCAATGCCCAGGCTGCCTCAAATTGCAAAGGTGCATTTTCATGACAGTTTAAACAATCTACCAAAATTGGTAATATACCACTGCGAATCAGATTGTCAATTGGTGGATTCCTATCAGATGATAAAAGCTTTCGTGCAGATTGCACAGCAGCCAATTGAGCAATGGGATCAGATACTTGTTTGGCTTGCTGCACAAGTTTGTCCAAGTTTGCTAAGCGATGTTGTTCATCGTCTTCATCTGTTGAATCTGGCTTTGGTACATTACGCCGTTTTTGCAGCGTCTCCTCACGTTTGTTTTTGCGTAGCTCAACTGTTTGTTCATTTCGCCTTCTACGCATTTCCTACAAAATGCAAACAGTGAGCACAATACACTACATCACATGCAAGTTAGGTGGTGACCTTTTGCAAACATTAAGCAAGGACAAGGTTAATTTAGTAAACGATGACCTTACATGGCTGCAATCGGGACGGACATTTGGGAGTGGTCGAATTAAACTAGCTGCACTAATTTACTTACATCTTGATCCTTTCCTTTGTATTTAAACACTTGCATCCGATACTTGTAATCTGGGTCGGACGCCATTTTCGACGAGTGTGAACAATGTGACAACTACAAATATAGGAAGCCGGCCCCAATACACCTTTTTGTTTCCGTATAATTTGTAAGAGTAAACGCACGTAACAACTTACAATTACTCCTGCAAATACATCACAGCAATTAAATACTTATTCTCCCTTAACTAATTCCAAAATTTTCTACAAAAGCGCTAATCACCTCGTTTTATTTTCTTCGTGCAAGTTTGACACTGTTGCCACTGGCATGTGTCATCCGTCGCCGACTGACTTCCGATTTGATTCGCTAAAGCGCGATATACTTCGGAAATCACTAAAACAAAATAGCATTTTAATTTTCAACTAATTATTCAGCACACAAAATAACATTCTTCAAATAAATTATTGTTATTATTGTATATTATGCATTTGAATACTATCACATGCTTATATTATTAATGAATACCGAGTAGTTATTTTTCCCATTATGTTGGTACATAAATGGCAACAGAGCACCATTCTATAAATATATTCATCCGACGTCAATTCGCCTGATCACGCTCCCTGTCTGCGAAGGCCCGTCAAGTAGTCGGGATTAAGTAACCTCTTCCGCGATTTATTTTTGTAAATTTATATTGTTTAAATACAAGAGACAACATTTAAAACTCGCGAGATGAAAATTTGGACAAGTGAACATACGTTTAAGTAAGCATCTCATACAAGTTAATTTGCAACTTAGTTTCTTTCAGTGCTTGAACTATCCTAATCAATTTTGTTGCAAAATTTTAGCCACCCTTGGGAGACGGTTGCCACCGCTGCTTGGCGAAAATATCCAAATCCACATAACCCAGCTGTGGTGGGTACAGATGTTGTAGATCGGAAAGTGGTTGATGGTGTCCTGCATACACATAGATTAGTCAGTTCAAAGTGGTACTTTCCCAAATGGGCACAAACTGTAAGTGTCACCTAGTTGTTTACAATCTAGATATTTTAAGTAGTGCATAGATTTAAAACTATCTGGTTTAATTCATAAACTCATTAGGGGATTTCAAGTTGCTACATTTACATTAGCATGAATTACTGATGAACAAGACATTGGGAGACAAGTTGCCTTTAACTTTTTACCATGCTTGGAAAATAGTTGATTATTTACATACATTTATATTGCTGGATAGATTCCCAGCATTTAGTTCTCTTGTAAATAATTAATTTCTGGTTTGATGACAAAATGATTATTTCTTTGACCTTCTATTTGGATTATATAGGTATCCTTTGTAATTAGGTACAAATTAAATATCCACTTGCAATACGTCTAGCTGTTACTTCAATGGGCTTGATTCCAATTGTCGCAATATTGCGACACGTGTTTGCGTTAATAGTGTGTGAGGGGTTAAAAGGTTGGAAAAGCAAGAGTTTCGCCACGTGATGCGCATCACTAATTTGTAGTAGTCAATAGTAAATAGTACTTTGATTTACTACATTTGTCCGAAATTGAAAACTTCGCACATCGAACTTTGTATCATATCATAGCATGTGTAGAGCACACGGCGCCAATTAATGACGTCAGGCGCGTGGTCGGTCGAGCTAGATTTTCCATTCACAACCAATGTACGTAGTTCAAATTTTTCACAAGGTAAATTAGCAATCAAGTAGATTTTTATCAGTAATGGTTCATATAGTAATAGGATTTACATTCCAAAATGTTTTATCGGCGCTGCGTCTATGCAACAAAAACAGGTTGTAAAACAGCAAAATTAATGTCTACCATGGCAACAAAGTCAATGATCTTGAAAGTTTCAACTGTTATGAAAGAAGGCTCTATGCGTCATACAATCACTGATTACGTTACGTTCTCCTTGCCAAGTATTATATAATTAAGCATCTGCCCTTTTTTGGCATGAGATAAATTTGTTCAGTATTCACCAACAATTCTCTGCTATTGTCCTATTTAACGCAGATCACGTAATACTGAACACAAAAGGACAGATAGTTAATAATCGATATCACAACGCAAATATGTGCAAACATGTATGCTCATTGAGGTCATAAATATAGTTCACTTTTATGATTCAATAACATTTCGATAATAAGTCTTTTGTTTTCAGATAATCGGAGATGCAAAAATATGCTATGCTAGTGAAAAGTCCTTAGTAAATCCAATCAACCGAGAAATGATCCTTAAAACAATCAACTTGACCTTCTGCCGACATATTGCAGTTCATGAGACTTTAAAATACGTGCCGCACCCGGGCGATGCTTCGAAAACGCTGCTTAAGCAAGAGGCTGTCGTGACCGTCAAGGGTGTACCGCTGAATAATTACATGGAGGACTTGCTGACGAACAAAATATCTTTGAATGCAGGCAAAGGTCGGCAAGCCATGGAATGGGTAATCAGTAAACTGGATGCAGAAGTCAAGGAAATTGCAAGTAGCACGCTTAAGTCAACTGACGAGCTAATCACTCAGACGCGCAAATCTCTTGACGATATCACCATCAGTGCGAAGAAATCAATGGACGACATTTCACAGAAAGCCATCAAGAGCCTCGACGACATTTCAAACCTCACATCACCGGCGCATTTAGATTGATCATTAAATAGTAGAAGTCACCGTTCTTATTTTAATATAATTGCAATTGATTACCAATGCGAGTCGAACTGCTATTTATTTATTTTAAATATTAGAAGAATTTTCTTGTCAAGTGCGGTTTATTAAGTATTGAGACATCAATAATTTCCGTTTGATGTAAATGTTCAGTTGATGTACGCGATCATCGAATGCTATATATTTGATAACGCGCCTTATATTATCATCTGGTTCATTTCAATTGCTAATCATAAAAGATTCTCACAACTAATTGTTCATTAAAAATAATACGTTTAAGTGCATGCGTGTGGTGCACACTAGTCTTAGTTAAATCCAAACACAAAAGCGACAAATAATTTCAAGCCGATCAGAAGGTAGGCCATAAGTTTTAACCCGTACACAATATGTCAACAAAATAATTATTGGGAAAGCGAAATCAAATATTACGACTTGCAACCAATAATGAAGCAAATGCGTGGATTATGTCACGATGTAAAAGTTTGCATTAACATTCCGCTTAGAGAGAATGTTGTGTTTATTTGTGATACTCTCTTGTATATACGAAATAGTTGATCAAATACGATTATGTATTCTTTTCTTGATAGAAATGTTATAAAAAATAAATTTATAGGATTTACTTTATTGTGATTTCATAAAAAGACTCCCGATCCTTATAATTCAATAATGTATCCGAAATCAATACCTTCCATAACTGCATTAGCTAATTATAGAGCACTTGCTTTGTACTCATTCGCCATATGAACAAAGCGAGCGCATTGCATCAACTTACATGCGTATTGTGTCATTGCAGACATTCGTAACGCTTAACAGGCGGTTATTTGTTTATAAACTATCAATTACAAGCAATTCATCGCGTAAACAAATCATAATTATTAAGTGTTCTATCAGTGCTGAATTTTAAAGTTGTCAAGGCAATACGAAATAGCCGGTTGTCCTTGCTAAAGAACACGCTTAATAAAGCGCGCGCACAACCAATGCGAGGCTGGTGCGCGGCGGCACATGATATGTTCAAAACTCCGCAAACTTCCCAAGTGATTCAACACGAACAAATTATTAGTGTTTTAAACGTTCATGCACAGTCAAACGTCGAGACTGGTGCTGTGGTTCGGCGAAAAAAAATAGTTGTGATTAGATATAGGCGCATTACAACTTAGATTTCTTACGCCGTACGCTTGCCATGTAGTGTGCAAGATAAAAATTATTCGATGCCGCGGCGACGATATTTCATCGACAGAATAAAATAAACCGGCGATAAGGAGTTGACTTTCGAACAAATAAGTCTCCATTTCAAGTGTGTGCGCTCGTACGAGTTTAGATTGAATTTGTCTCGTCAGGCATGCTGTGGCGTTGGCCTGTGTGGTGTTGTATCAACAGCCATAAGTGTAGTGATTAATTAGTGACCTATTAAGTAATAACTGCAAACATCACCCGAATATTATTCTTGCATCTTCAAGACGCGTGAATAGCATATCAACGAGGAGGATAACCGCGAAGAGAATTTGCACGCGCACATTGTGATCGTACTAATTATAGAAAACGCGTGTTCAATTAAATTATGACGGTCGAGGGTGAAGGATTGCGCTATAGACGAGCGCAAAGTGTGACGAGAGCTGAGGAAATTCAATATGAAGAAAAGAAAGCGCGGAAATCTCAACCGGATAAACCGTAAGCTAATAAAATGAAATGATGATTTTATCTACGTGTTATTACTGGATTTTTAAATACCAAAAATAAACATGTAATCTTTGTAATCAACATTTAAAGCGCATTAAATTGTACAAAATTGTTGTATTCACGGAGAATTGCAAAATTATTTAATTAACGAGTCTAAAGTGCGCAATTGCTGACTGGCTCAAAATGCGAGCCAATGTGGAATTGTTTTATCATGCTGTTATTTAAAATATTGAGTTATTTATGTACTAATTAAATAATCAATTATAAATCCGGAAATACTTAAATAACTTTTAAATATTTAATGATTTTTTGCAGATGTCACCGACCGCAAGATTCGCTTTTCTCATGGAATTCCGGTTTTGACAATTTTACCGGCTTTGTGAATTGGGCTTTTTTACTTTTGTCGATGGGCGGTTTTCGATTATTACTAGAAAATTTTATTAAGTATACAACAACTAATAATTAATTTATTGTTGGTAAATGTTACTCAATTTTTTAAGATACGGAATACGAGTGGACCCAATACAATGGATTAATTTGCTTAAAGATGATAATACATCAGATCATCCAACTTTAATTCTTTTAGTTTGTCGGTGTTTGCGCGTAAGTTTACGCGTAATAAATTATAATAGAATTTAATATTTTAGATGTTCTGGTGCCCATCACATTGTGTCTTATAATTGAAAAAGGATTAGCCGTGGAGATAATTCCGACATGGCCGGGAATAATTGCGCATGTTGTAAATTTGTTGGTATTAGTTTTGATACCAATGGTTGCGATTCACGTTAGAGAAGGATTCAGTCTTCGTATGTGATGATTGAATTTATTTATAGATCAATCGAATTTATATTTGAATTTTAGTGGGTGCTTCATTGGTCAGCTTTTTATACAGCGTGGTTTTCCTCAAACTTTGGTCTTACGTTCAAGTTAACAGTTGGTGTAGACAATCATTGCGTGGAAATGGCGGTAAAAACTCGATGCGTCGTCAAAGTTTATCTTTCAGCAGTCTACATAAAAGTAGGTTTTTACATTTTTAAAACGATTAAAATTGTAATGCATTTTTGTAGAAAACAGCGAAGGGAAAAATGGCAATAGCGAAGATATCGACCAAGAGTCGTTATTAGTGCAATATCCTGATAATTTAACTATTAAGGATCTTTACTACTTCATAGCCGCACCTACTTTATGTTATGAATTAAATTTCCCGAAGACAACACGCATCCGTAAGCGCTTCTTGGTAAAGCGTATTCTTGAAGTTGCCATAGGTGTGCAAATTATGCTAGTGATTGTTCAACAATATATAATTCCTTCTGTAAAAAACTCGTTAATACCATTCAGCAACATGGATGTTGCAAAAGCAACCGAGCGACTTTTAAAATTAGCGGTATGATATACATCCTAGAAATTTACTCGTTCTTAAACTTAAACTATTTCAATTTACAGTTGCCTAATCATTTATTCTGGCTGTGCATGTTCTACATCATGTTCCACTCCTTCCTCAATTTAGTCGGCGAACTCATGCACTTCGCCGATCGCAAGTTTTATTGTGATTGGTGGAATTCGAATAATATTGATACATTTTGGCGCACTTGGAATATGCCTGTTCATCGATGGGCTGTGCGGCATTTGTACATACCGCTGGTTGGTATGGGATATACGAAAAATACGGGCGCACTTTCCGTATTTTTCGTGAGTGCCTTCTTTCACGAGTACTTAGTTAGCGTACCGTTGAAGACTTTCAAAATATGGGCTTTCTTAGGAATGATGGCTCAGGTACCGTTATCGCATATATCAAAATTTGCTGAAAAAAAATTCGGCCCCCGATTAGGAAATGTTGTTGTATGGGCATCTATTATTATGGGACAACCTTTATGCATCATGATTTACTATCACGATTATGTTGTCACCCACTACGGAAAAGCCTTAATGGAAGATTATAGCCAAGTGTAGATTGTATGTTTATATACTCCTACTTAATTAAGTGTATATTCGAGTAATTAAAACTATTTTTGCATACTACGTAAAGACTGCAGAATTGTTCATGAACTGTGCGTTTTCTATATGAATTTATAATAAAATTTGTAATTGTTGTTTACCCAAAACTTATATATATTTTAAATTTAAATATATTATTTATTTTCTAAGTACACTTCTTGTTTAATTGAAGAATTGTCAATTAATAAATTTCATAAAATTAAAACTAATCAGGCAAAGCATCATGATAAATCATTGTCTTCAATATTTGAATTGGTTGGCACTGTGGCAAAGCTAGATTCACGATATTCGGTTTTCGTTTTAGATTTTCCCTTTGGTGGTGATTTTCGCCGACTCCTTTCACTTCCACCAGTTACAGGTGATAATTCACTTTCTGCACTATTAATTAACCGTTGACTTTTCGAACTGTTTGAAGTGCCAATCGGTGTTGACGTGCGTTGGTGCTTAGAATTCTCACCCATTGGGGAAATCTGACTCTTTTCAGTAGAAGTCGATACATTTTTTGAAACAAGAAAGCAAAATTTCTTCATATCAATGTCCAAGGAGGACGAGGAACTTGTCGAATCTGGATTGTTAGATTTTGATAATTTTAATGCTGGAATTGCCCATTCTAGTCCAATATCTTTTAACATTGATTCAATTGATTCTTGTGACGTCGACTGAGAATCGGAGCTAAGTTCTATAATTGTTTGTTTCCTTATTTCAGTCGACTTATTTTCTTTTTGTATAGACTTCTGTGGAC
This sequence comes from Aleochara curtula, assembly GCA_963978815.1. NCBI lineage: Eukaryota > Metazoa > Arthropoda > Insecta > Coleoptera > Staphylinidae > Aleochara > Aleochara curtula. The sequence goes on from OZ022219.1 coordinate 3,194,585, forward strand.
TTGTACGACTTTGAGGGCTTTTTGACCATCTCGATGTTTCAACTTCGGGAATAACGGATAATTCATGAACAACTTCATTGAAGCGTAAAGCATTCTGAGTTATTGGTGGCTTTCGGACCTTTGGTTCCGCAGACTGAAATTGTGACTGCTGCGCTGGCAATTTTGGTAATTTTGGAATGTCTAGCATTCGACCGCTAGCAATCTTTTCATTGTTAGATGCCTTTTCTTGAGATGTTTGCAATTCGACTTCAATCAACTTCATATAACGCCTGACTACATCTGCATCTAAGTCTGGATGATCTTTTGTCGATTCTAGTAATTTTTGCAAATCATTAATATTTGTTTCTTTCATGTGACTGAAACTAGCTTGCGTATGGCGAATATCTAACATTTTCTCAGTCAATTGCCGTTGTTGTTCAGCACTAGAATTTGGCGTACTCCATCCTGAAAAGCTAGGAAGATTTAAGTACTCTGTTGCGTCATTTATTGTTGCACAAGTAGTAGGAATTTCTTCATTTGATGGACTTAGTATTTGCTGCTTTTCCTGACGTACTTGCTCAATCATATCACTGAGTTTGCAAATACGTCTTTGGCATAGATCGGCCCAATTAGTAAACCGACTTGTGATTTGTTCGCTAGTTTCTAACACACGGTCGGTCTCATCAACATTAAACCGCACCGGTCTTTTTCGAGTACTTGACGATCCGCTTGAATTCACCGGTGAACGCGTTCTGCCACTAGAAATTGAAGAAGGGCTAGCACTTTGCAATGCTTTTTTTAAGTCTTCCTGTGTCAAATTTAAATGCTTTAATAAATGTAATAAATTATCAGTGCGATTCAAATCATTTGGGCCACATTTGCAGTTTGGTCGGTTTGTTTCAGTATTGATTACACTCGACGATGGTGTTCCAAATTCACTGGCTGAACTAATGTTGCCAGTAAAGGTTTCAAATTTATTTCTCGATACTTCAAGAAGTCTTTTAATATAACTTAATAAATCCGGTCTCAATTTTTCATTGTTATCCTGTTTCTTATGAACTAGGTTTCCTTTGAATGGTTTGTTGGTAGGTTTTGTATAATCCGGAGGACTTAAATAGGATGTATTTGAAGTCATTTCATCAGCAGGCTTATTACCACTAGACAAGTATCTCTTCCAAGTATTCCGTTCATCAGTAGGCTTTTCACTATCTAACCGTTTTTTCCCCCTTTCTGAATGAGATGACTTTATATTTTCCTGTGGTAAGCGAATTGGTTTGGGCTGTTTCTTTCCTTTTATCGATTCATCAGCTTTATCCTTTGAAGGTGACTGCTTTCTGGGGGTTTTTCTGGGCGATTCTGAGCGTGAACGTTTTGCATTTTCTTTTGAAGATTTTGACATCTTTAAAGGCGACTCAAGATTCAAAGTCTCTTGTAAACGATTCAACCTTCCTTCAGGCGAAGGGTGACGTGGCGATTTAGTGATTTTATCTGCAATTATTTTAATAGGATGCTCTTTGGCACCAGTATTATCACAAATCTTAATAAGGATTTCGCATAATTTGTCTGCGTTACATTTGCAAACATAAGCATGTGCCTCGCTTGATTCTGATTTGTCTGACGATTTCGGAAAAGGTGCGCGCTTAACATCAGTGTCAGAAGAAGAGCTAGTTTTTTCAGAAATTATTTTAGGACTCGTTTGGGTGCTTGTGTTTTGTAAAACTCTGACTGCTTTGTGAACAACTTCCTTTGAACGCTTCTTTTGGGGACTTAAAGTTCTTTTAGTTTGAACAATTTTATTCTCACTTTTCTTAGCCTCGCCTTTTGCAACAAAATCCAACTCGTCTATTAGATTGTAAAAATTACTATCATGGGGAAGCTGTTTCTTTTCTTTCAGGAGCTCTTCTTTTTGATTTTTTAATTTTTGAAGCAAAACGGCTAAATCATGATCATTATCATTAGATTGAGTATTTTCTTTATTTTCTTCAGTCCATGTACCAATTGCTTTGAAATTGTCCTTTTTGGATTGGCACGTTATAAATGGTTTTTCTTGGACCCTGGCTTCTTTCCCTCCTTTAGGTTGCAATGTTATTGCCGCAGGAGCAAAACGTTCAAACGCATTTTCTAATTCATGCTGCTTCATTTGCTCGAATTCTTTACGACGTTCATCATTCATGTGATACTGGTCTTTCGATGGATTTAAATTTGCAAGTCGTTCTTGTTTTTGTAACATTGGTAATTTTTTCAATAACTCTTGATAATCACTGTGAATCTGTTGTTTTTCCATTGCTCTCTTACCACGTTCTTGAGCCTTCCTCCTACGCATCTCAGCAACTTCATCACGAGCACCACTTTCGTCCGACTCCTGATAATACATTAAATCCTCTGGATCTATTCGCTCAATGCGTGATCTATCCACAACATAATCCTGAGCAAAACGCTTGTTTCTGTTAACATTTTTTACTTTTCTATACTGAGAAGTAGAATTAACATCTTTTCTTGAATACTGTGGTAAATAGGCAGTGCGAGGAATTGCAACAGTAGGCTTAGGAGGAATATCGATGCATTGAGTACTAAATTTTGATAATTTCGGGCATACTGAACCCGACGGTACGCTACACTCCTTAATAGGTCCATTGGTTTCCGTATTTACTACTGGCACATAGTTATGGATTTGGCAAGAAGGTTGAAGTGGCGTTTGAGAATGTACACAATAGGGACATGCTTCATTATAACTATTTCGCGCGGGTATATTAACGCCAGCTAAATTCGAATGACTAAGCCCTTGCTTAGCATTCAGTTGCGTCTGATGTGGATGAGTACTACGTGGTGCACTTTCATTTGATGAACTACTACTGGTCACTGGAACTTCTGAGATATCTGGAAGTTGACTTGTTAACACCCGATTTCGTATCCTATCGGTTATTCTTGTTTCAGCAGGTTTAACAACTATTTCCACATCTGAAGCATTAAGATACTCCTGCAATTGTGCATATTCTGAAATTTTCCACCTTTAGAAATAATATTCATCAGACATGATAAGTACTTACTAGTAGGGCTACTGCCAACATGAACACGATTATGTTCAACATGCTCACTTACAATATTTTCAACATTCATTGATGTATTATCAGTCATCACAGCAGCATCATTCAGTCTTGATGAGGTCTTATATCCAGGGCTCAATTGTCTATCTCTTGTAGGTGAACTATGAGGTGATTTTGGCATACTGCTTTTCGTGGAACCATTATGTGTTTCAAGCGTACTAACAGGCTGTGATCCAGCCTTGCTCTCATTTTGAAATGTACTAGTTTTGTTTTCACTCACGACTAATTGATCTTTAGTTTTTGTTTTAGGGATGTGTTTCTTATTACGTTCTGCCTGTTTCACAATCATTGCTGACCTAACATTTTCAATCTCCCTAGAAAATTGACGTGTTTGTATTGGAATAGCTTTCCTCAAACTAGCTTCATTTTTCTGTACTTGTAGTGCAGCACCTGATTGCTTGCCTCTTTGTTTTGCTTTGACTGAGTTCTCTTGTTGTTTGGCAAGATATTCATCCTCAGCTTGTTCATCAATAGCAGCATAATGATGGCCAGTTCCAATATCAGCAAGACCATCATCATATTGATTCTGAAGTTGAGCTATCTTTTGATTTTGCAATTGCGTGAGTCTACCTTGATTCTTAGCTTCAAATTCATGTTGCTTCTTATCTTTAAATGATTTCACTTTTTTCCTTACATTAGCAGCCACTTCTTTAGCTTGGTGCCTGACCTAGTTTAGTTTTAATCACAATGTAAGCATAAAAACTGTGCACCTAACACATACCTGTTGTAGTCGAATCTTTCGACGTTTATCAAACTCGCTTGGAACGCCGGTGGTTACCATTTTTCCTCTTGTTATCTGCACTGGGTTTCCAGTAACAGTAACATTTATTGACATCGTCCTACTGATGTTTGAAGGCAATAAACTGTCCAAAAAACAGGCACATTAACTATTCATTGCTACTAAAGGCAATCGTTACAGAATACGTATAAATACATCGTTCAATACCACGTTAATACACTATATCGTTGGTCCGTGAAATAGGTCACCACACTGCACTTATATAACACATAAATAAATAATAACTTTCAATACAAGACCGTTAAAAATAAGAAACAACTATTGTGTTAACTGATGTTATACACAGTTAACGAGACTGAAATGAGAGGTTATATTTCGACTGATTCCAACGATTGTTTGTGTTTTTAATTTCATCATAAATCAGTAGGGGGCGTCAAGATTGTTTGAAAACTTTAAAATCTATAAATGAAATTACCGTCGAACTGAAATCATTTTATATTAGAATGATTACAATTTAAATGCGTTGTATTTTTACAAATTATGTTGGCTCTTATAAAATTAAGGTTTCCCAATTATAATAGCTAGCCATCATAGAAAATATTTGCACATAACTATTAAAATTTTGTCATTTAGAAGTTTTAGTGAGTTTTTTGCGTTTGGAACACAGTTATTTTTAAACTTTCAAATTTAATTTTTGCATTTTAGATACGTCTCATATAGTTGAAATAATTTTTTAAACATTATAGAATATTTGGAAAGAGAAATTGAAAAATTAGCCACATAACGGATAAATATTAGCACTCGCTTTAAAAATTATTATGTACATTACATATTATCACTATCGTGCAGTGGCATAATTATTACACAACTCTCTCTTGTTTAAACAAAACGTAATGCTCATTAACGAATAGACTAAACGGATTTATTGAATTCATTGGAATAACACGCGGGAATTTGAATAAAACCAGTCTTTCATGCGCACCTTAGGCACGGATAATAACGATTTTTGTTAAGAATCTAGGTAAATGAGACGCAAATATTTTTCCTAATAACACTTTTCGCTAGCCATTATAGTTAAGAGGTTGTTTGTAGACCCATTTGCGGCTAATGCTACGAAATGCGTACTTATTGTAGGCATTGGATATGATGAATTTTGACCGCAGCGAATGCGTATGTGGCCCACGTGAGGAAGACTTCTTGCGATAGTCGTCAGCAAGGTCAAAGAAAGTGGTTTTGTTTACAATACATTGTGGCGTCAATGCACGTTATTCGAAGACGCTCGTGATATGGTAAACTAAATTGATTTCGGATTCTTGCACTGCGCGTAGAGAAAGTGACATAGAAATTTTTGCGATGCCCGCCTTTCCGACGAGTCCTCGATCAGGCCATTGTCATCGTGCGCGCGTATGACATCAGTGATTAGGATGCGAATTTGGGACGGCGAGGGCCAGCAATTAACAGCGGCATCGAAAATTTTGGCATTGTCATCATGCAGTTTATGCCTTTTTAATTGTCTAAACAGCTTTCACTCACCCATTGCTATGCGCGGTGCGCAGTGGGCTTACGAGGAATCATTAGAGTTCAAGGTGAGATACCTATCCCGTATCTGTAATTACCACGCACTCATGTATGTATGCTCTTCTCTTTCTTCAGGCGGCACCGGACCCCACCTTCGTATAAATACCCGATGGCACTCTTCAGGTACTACATACTCAGCTCGTCCGAGTTAAAGCGTTCAACTCACAGAGCACGACGACCCGTTCGCAACAATGAAGACGATCCTTTTCGTTATCGCCGCCGCCGTTATCGGAATTGCTGCCGCACAATTCCCCGGTGGAAGAATTCTTGAACCGCCAGTACCAGCTCTGTGTGCACAAAGAGCCATCCATGAGCGCACTCCTGACGGTATGTCAACATACATTTTTTTTATAAAACTCATTAAGTTTTTCTACGAGTTTTTTTTTACTTATTTTTATTTATCTTATTATTTTCACAGGCAAAGGCTATCTCTTCAGCTGGAGGGAACCCGCATTAAAGGGCGTTGAAGAAGATTGGTTGGGTGGCCGCAACTATTGCAGACAACGTTGTATGGATCTGGTTTCTTTGGAAACCTCCGCTGAAAACGAATGGATCAAGCAAAGAATTGTACAAGAGAATGTAAGTCTTGCGCCCACGTCTAATGAGTATAAAAATTTGCGCGTGCTTTACCTACTTTTCTTGAACTTTCGCGCGACTATTAATTTATGCGCGCTTGTCACGATGTTAACGCTAAATAGCGCCTGACATTTATCTAATCGAAGAAAACTTTCACATTTACAGGTGAAATACATCTGGACCTCTGGACGTCTCTGTGACTTCAAGGGCTGCGATCGCCCAGACTTGCAACCCATCCCAATCAACGGATGGTTCTGGACCGCAGTTTTACAAAAGTTGGCGCCAACCACCAACAGGCAACAAAATGACTGGTCCGAAAACGGCGGCATTGGCAAACCCCAACCAGATAACCGCGAGGCTCAACAAGGTGGTGCCAGTGAAAACTGCTTGGCCGTTTTGAATCAGTTTTATAAGGACGGAGTCAACTGGCACGATGTTGCTTGCCATCATCGCAAGTCCTTCGTGTGCGAAGAAAATGAGGATTTGCTCAAATACGTCCGCTACACGAATCCTGAATTGAGAATCTAAACAGCGCGCATTTCAAAGCACAACATAATACCAAATCATGCTGGATTTGCAATCGAATATTCAACATTTTTCTAGAGTCCTAATGAAAGCTGAAATCGACTGATAATGCGTAAACGTAAAATATTATTTATTGTAGTTTTACACATCTATTATACGTGAAATGTTAATTGTACAAAATAAATAACATTTAACGAATACTGCTGCGCCTTGATTATTGATTTAAATTCACTAGTGCTGGCCGCTAATGATCTATTGTTGCAATCTGCAACTATAATCTGCAAATGGCAATTGTGTAATATGCAACAAGAAGATGCACCAGGTCAAGGTTGTATGAGCATTAAATTTATAATATAAATATTTTCTATACCATGAAGACAATTTAATGCTTTCATTTAAGAACTAAATGATTTATAATAACGCAATAATGTCAATTAGCATACAAAACAATACAAGAAAGTCATTAATATTGACATAATGAATAATAAACATGACTACCTCATTTAATATCCACTTGTATTGCTTTCACTTTGGTGAAAATCAATGAAGTCAATTTTTCCTTGAGGATTATGTATGTGCAATGAGAGAAATACTTAGATCAGAAACCATTACATACAACAATACAATAACATATTAATTTATTTTTTACCTTCTACCATTATAATATGATATCCAAACTTAGTTTTAACTGGAGGGTCTGTGTAAACTGGATTACCAAGTGAGGATATAGGTAATGCAAATGCAGCCTCCTGAAACGGACCAACCATTGATCCCCTAGTCATCCAACCTAAGTCACCTCCAGATCGAGCCTTGTCCTCACTATATGTAGCAGCTACTTCATTAAACTTTTGTCCAGCTTTAAGTTTTTCTAGGGCCTCAAGACATTTGCCTTGTTTTTCACATAGAATGTGGCGTACTTTTACTGCCGTACCGCCTTTTTTATCCTTACCACCTGTTTCGCAAAAACGCAAACGTTAATGTGTTTTGAAGATGAAAGTTGATTATGAAAGTTGTACTTTTATGAATGATTTAATTGACTCGTTTGGATACCTTTTTCAGCACTATCGTCGCTCTTTCCACCTTTCGCCGGTTTTGCTGCTCCCTTTTTTGGGGGCATTTCATGTAAAGATTAAAATTCAACAAAAAAATACACTATAATAATAACAATATAGGTTATTTAACGCAGAAATATCATGTTTCGGACAATTTGTAAGCCTGGTGGCCTATTCATGTCTGCAGGCAGGTAGCGCATGCGTATAACCCATCAGCCTGATGGTGAATCAAGTAAGATGGCTGCTACAGCTAAAAGTAAATAATTTTTTTGTTAGTTTTCGGCATTTAGTAATATATAATGAATGTTATTTAGTGTTTGGTTGGTTAAAGTTCTGCAATTGATTCATTATTTTACATTTGTGGCATGTAGCGGTAAGTGATAGTAGTGCATCTATTTTTATTTGTCGAAGTTTCTACTCGAGTTATCAACTGACAGATATTACTCTCGAGGAATTAGTTATATTACACCGATTTTGCGTTAAATATATTATAATGTATGAGTTTAATAAACGCACCGACAGTGTGGTTATCAATTGATCGAATTGTGTTGGTTAATTGATTTAAATGAGTGCAAAAAATCGACATATCATGGATAAACTAGTACTGATTGTAATGTAAAGTAATCTCATTTTGGTGCACTAGTATTTTGAGTGAATTAAATTCTATAAGTAAAGTACAGTAAAGCGAATCGTTATTGTACACATTGAGTGATTTGGCAAATATTTACACAAGCTGGGGCTCATTTACATGAAGATGACTTAACTAACTTGCATCTAATGCTTGGTATGTTTGGTTTCTTGCAGATAATTTTCCGCTAAATATATTTTTGTTATAATTAGACGTGTAGGAATAGGAGTGGTAGCTCTCCAATGTATAATAATCATACGAAGGTGGAGAAAATGGAGAAAATTCACGACGAAGATCGACGGCGACGTCTGCGAGTGCTAGAGGAACGGATACAAGATCCACGCAGTATTGGAAATATTGACTCATTGCTGGATACAGTGCAAGCTCTCTATACAGATTGTGATCATCCAAGTATACGGAAACTCAAGAATATAGAGGTGTACACAAATAGATGTAAGCATAACAAAAACAGGTGATTGAATCTGTGATATTTGCATTTAATACGTTTGCAGATGATTCATTCGCATCGGACATCATAAATTTGCGTATGAAGACCGACGATTATGAGCATATCAAGGTCATTGGTCGTGGAGCTTTTGGCAAAGTGCAGCTGGTAAGGCACCGGAGCACCAACAAGGTTTATGCCATGAAACGACTGAGTAAAGCGGACCTTATCAAACGCTCCGACTCGGCGTTTTTTTGGGAGGAACGCCATATCATGGCACATGCACGCTCCGAGTGGATTGTCCAACTACATTTTGCATTTCAAGATGCCAAAAATCTATACATGGTCATGGATTACATGCCTGGCGGAGACATCGTTAATTTGATGTCAAATTACGAAATACCCGAGAAATGGGCGAAGTTTTACACTATGGAAGTGGTTCTTGCATTGGATATCATTCATACTATGGGGTTTGTTCATCGGGATGTAAAACCTGATAATATGCTTTTGGATAAGCATGGTCACTTAAAGCTAGCCGATTTCGGCACTTGTATGCGGATGGATGAAGATGGTTTGGTGCGCTCGACAAATGTTGTCGGCACGCCTGACTATATTTCTCCCGAAGTTCTGCAGAGCCATGGCAAAGGTATCTATGGTCGTGAATGCGATTGGTGGTCAGTGGGCATATTCGTCTATGAAATGCTTGTTGGCGAAACGCCATTCTACGCAGACAGCTTACTGGGTACTTATAATAAGATTATGTATCACGAAAATAATCTGACGTTTCCACCTGAGGTGGAAATATCGAAGGATGCTAAATCGCTGATCCAAGGACTTTTATGTGATAGAACGAAACGATTAGGTGCGTGAAGATAATTTATTTTCCTGTTTATGTACTTTGCATGGCGTCAAACTCGCCCACGTTACAAGTGCGACGAGTCATTTTCCGCCGATAAATTGCGCTTTAAATAAACTGAATACTTTGTGTCGAATACATCAAGTGTAATGCAATTAAAACTTGTTTACTTTCAGGGCGAAATAATGTCGACGAAATAAAAAATCATCCATTCTTTGTAAACGATCAATGGACGTTTGAGAATTTACGAGAGTCTGTTCCACCGGTAGTACCGGAATTAAGTGGTGACGATGACACTAGCAACTTTGATGATTATGAGAAAGATGAAAGCCCCGAAGAAGTCTTCCCAGTGCCTAATACATTTGTCGGCAATCACCTGCCTTTTATTGGTTTTACTTACGCTTCAGACTATCAGCTTTTATCCATTAGTAATAAGGCCGACGCAGTTGACAGTAATCATGTGCCTAATGACGTTAACGCTCAAGTGCAGAAGCTGGAAGCGCAATTGGAAGAAGAGCGCCAGAATAATCAATTCTTAGAGGAAAAACAGCACATATTAATTGCTCAAATCGATAACTTAGCTCAACGTGAATCCGAGATACGTGAATCGGAGGCGGCGCGCTACGAAAAAGAAGTTAAAATGCTAGAGCATTCACGCAAAGAATTAATGCGCAAGGCTGATAACGAAGCGGAGTTGCGAAAGAAGACGGATAAATTGCTCACCGACTTCAAGAAGCGTTTCGAAAACGAGCAGAATAAACGTATGCGTGAGATGAACAACAATCAACAGTATAATGAGAAAATTAGCACACTGGAAAAACAAATAGCTGAATTTCAAGATAAGCTCAAAGCGGAGACCGAAAATTGCCAACGTCTGCGCAAGCAGGCCGCCGAATTGACAATGGCGAAAAGCACTTCCGAACAGCTTGCAACTGATTATCAAACGCTGTTACAAAATATTCAGCTGCAAAGAGACAACTTGCAATCCGAAGTAGCGACACTGCAAGGGCAGCTAACGCAAGAGAAAAATTCTAGGTCGCTTGCGACTGACCAACAAGTCCTCCTTGAGAATAAGGTCCAAAGTTTGAACATCGAAATTGAACGATTAAAATCAAGAGAAAATATGGTGTCTATGGATAATTTACATTTGACTGAGCGCATCTCTTCTTTGGAGAAAGAGTGTGCGACTCTTAAACTTGAAGTGAAAACTTCGCAAAATCGATATCAACAAGAAGTTAAAGCACATGAGGAAACTACCAAGAGCAAGATGATGAATAAGGAGGAAGCGAATTTAGAAGTAGTCAAAGGTATAATTTTGTTTTTGCTTCTTCATCCCAAGTATTCATCAAGTAATAATATATCCCATGTATGTCATTAGTTCTCGTGGAAAAAATAACTATAGGTATTCTAACACTACAATATAACCATTGTCTATAACAAAAGATTCGATATTAAACGGTTTCTTCTTGTTTAGCTCTACAAACGAAATTGAACGAAGAAAAGTGCGCACGTCAACAGGCGGACTTGAATTCACAAGAAAAGGAGCGACAAATATCAATGCTCTCAGTGGACTACCGACAAATTCAACAACGTCTTCAAAAACTTGAGGGTGAACATAGACAAGAGGTTGAAAAGGTGAAGGCGCTTCAAAGTCAAATCGAACAAGAACAATTAAAGAAATCATCCTTGCAATCCGAATTGGGCAGCGCTCTATCAGATGTGGCACAATTGCGTGCTAAGGAATCACAGTTGGTGAAAGAAATGACCCATCTTCAAGAAGTGAAAAAGGCAGTTGAAGAAGAACTCTATAAGGTGAAACGCGAGTGGTCCATTGAGCAATTCCAAATTAAGGAATTGCAAGATAACTTAGAAACTGAGCAATACTTTTCCACCCTATACAAGACGCAAACGCAAGAACTTAAAGAGGAGTTGGAGGAGAAGATGCGACAAGACAAGGAATATGAAGAAGAGCGTGCTTCGTTAAAATTACAATGCCAACTAGCTATTGCTCGTGCGGATTCCGAAACGCTGGCACGTTCTATTGCAGAGGAAACAGTGGCTGATTTAGAAAAAGAGAAAACAATGAAAGAATTAGAGTTGAAGGATTTGCAAACTAAACATCGCAATGAATTGAATTCTAAGGATGCCACTATTAATGCATCTAAGGATCGTGAGCAAGAGGCCAAGAAGAGCTATGAACAATTAAGCAAAGAAAAGGACGAGCTAAATAGACGTGTCATCAAACTTCAAGAGGACTTGAAAGTGATTGAAGACAACCGCGAAGAGAACGAGAAGTTGCAGGCGCGACTTCGTACGGAATCTATGTTGAAACATCAAGCTGTTAATAAATTGCATGAAATTATGAACAGAAAAGATTTCAATAAAGACACTAAGAGCAAGACGAAAGTATCGAATGCTGATTTGCGGCGCAAAGAAAAGGATCTGAAGAAGTTGCAACAAGAAATGACACAAGAAAAGGAGAAGTTTACTTCACAATGTGCTCAGCAATTAAAAACTATTCAAGAATTGCAAAGTGTCCTTCATGAAGAAACATTACTAAAGCAGCGTTTGCAAATGGAATTAGATAGTAAAGATGCAGAGATAGAACAATTGTCATTAAAATTAACATCTTTCAATAGCGAAACAGCATCATTGAGTTCTGCTGATGAAGATATTAATATTGATGCAATGTTCGAAGGATGGTTATCAATACCAAACAAGCAAAATATTCGACGTCATGGATGGAAGAAGCAGTTTGTAGTAGTGTCGAGTAAAAAAGTAATATTTTATAATTCCGAAAATGACAAACAAAATACCGATCCTGTCATTGTGTTAGATTTATGGTAAGTCTTGTTGTAGTAATCCTTATTTATTTAATTTTACTGCGATATTTTACAGCAAAGTATTCCATGTGCGATCGGTTACTCAAGGTGATGTTATTCGTGCCGATTCCAAAGATATCCCACGGATATTTCAGCTGCTGTATGCGGGTGAGGGTGAAGCGAGAAAAACTGATGAGCAGGGCAATTCTCTGGATATTAGTTCAATAAAAGGGGATGACAAACCAGGAGCGATAACGCACAAGGGCCATGAATTCTTACACATTTCTTATCACATGCCCACAACATGTGAAGTCTGTCCTAAGCCAATATGGCATATGTTCCGACCACCACCAGCTTTAGAATGCAGGCGTAAGTAGTTTTAAAAACAACAAGGAATTTCTTATGATATTCAATTGGATTTTTAGGATGTCGAATAAAAATTCATAAAGATCATTTGGATCGGAAAGAGGACGTCGCGCCATGTAAACTGCATTATGATCCTAGTTATGCCAAAGAACTCTTATTATTAGCACCATCAATTGAGGAACAAAAACTATGGGTTAATAGACTTAGTAAGAAAATTCAGAAGTGTGGCTACAAAGCTAACAATTCCAATGCCATAGACTCAGCGAAAGTCTCACCAAGGTAATATATACTTATACGCTTGCTTTGTTTTTAAATGGAGTTTACTTAATTTATTTTTGATCGCGCATTGTGTACATTTATTTATAAATTGATTCAATGCTTTGTTTTCTATTATTGCATGCTTGTTTCATTATTTGTGGCTTCCTTTTTGGATATTTAGGTATTGTTCTATATTAAACGCTATATATTTAAAGGTAATTTTATTTCTGCACCGCATGCATTTGTTAGTTTCGTAGTGGTTTGCATTCTAAAGAGCCATCGCTATATGGGGCAATTAGTATAATTAGATATAATATTCAAATATTCTAAATGTGTCCTTTTTGATATATTGTACATCATACTAGGGAGTCGACAAGATTATCACTAAAGCCATACTTGAATGTACAGCAGCGATCCGCCACATTGCCGGCAAATTCTTCGATGAATAACAAATAGACAAACACGGCTACCGTTTGAATGCTGGCCATTACAAATTAATTTTATTAAGTGATACTTATTATCTACTTGAGCTGTGAGAAGTTGTTGATGTTATACTGAATGACAAAAGCGTTACAAATAATATGAGTAAGCGTGATCTGCTCAATTATGCCTTAAATACTTAACCGATTTGAAAGGGTATATAATATAGCTCCTTTAATTATGTATTGTATGATTATGAAAATCGAAAAACAAATCAAACTTACTAAAAGTTTAAATCGTTGCTCTAATAACATATTACTATTCATACGTCCTAAGAAATGAAACAAATGTAGAAGTTTGCTAGACTGCAGTATTTAAAATTAGTGATAGAAGTAAAGAAACAAAATGCCAACTCAAGAAGTATGATTGACTAGTGATGATTAAAATTGCGACATCGAATTAAGAAACGTTGTACCTCAAGTAGTCCTTACTTCAATTGAGTAGTCATTCAATTGAAGCGAACATTCCGTTAATGTAATTGAATAAAAGATCTTGAAAATTGAACCACATGAAAGTGCGTGTGTTATCAAACGAGAATCGAAGAAATTTGTTGTTAAATTGTGTTTTTGTGTATAAATTCTTTATTACTTTTTAATGTTTTTCTGATTGATTGATTGATTTTGTAGAAGTATTGAAAGAAATAATCAAACATGCCTAATAATAAATAATTGAGCTGTGTACATTATACGATCGTGTGTGCCTTACGTGAGATAAGATAACGTCTTGCAAAATGCATCATCAATAAATTAATGCATTAGACATCATCCTATAACGTTAAAAATTTCACGGATGCTCCAAATATTATTGCTACACGAAACAACTATTTGTAAACTTAAACTGTAGAAGATAGTTTGATAAATAATGAGGGTTCGAAACAATCAAATGACTGTAAATATTTTATGATGATTAAACAAGTGCATTTCATATACATGGTTTTTAATATTACATCTTTCATATAAACGACTACATTGTCCAGCACCAGAAAGATTTATGCTTAGCGATTGACGTGAAAGAAGCATTAATAACTCATGAATGGCCTTTAATAGTAAATTATATGACGATTTGACTTCTAATTTTAAATTAATTAAAAACCCACTTTTCATTTTAAAATAATCCGACCTTCTTTTTTAACTCTTGTTGTTTCCACCGTGGTAGTTCTTCAAATTCTTTATACTGCATTTTGAATACATAGACAAAATCATCATGGGTTAAATGGAGTTCTTTGACTAAAGGATCTACGCGAGCGGGTAGTTTATCGGAGGGACCTTTGAGGACAGTAATGGGGTACTTGTCATACTTATCGAAAATACTTGCTTGTGCGTGATTTGTTACTTGTTTTACTTTACGCGCTGCTCCACCTTGTAAACTGTGTCTAATTTCTTCAAACGGTTTATAGTCCTTCCAAAATTTGTGATTCCAGTTTGTAAAAAACCCAGTAAAAGTTGGCAATTCATTATGTTGTCGTAAAATTACAATTGCCGTGTTTGGATCTTTTCCAGACGGATCTGAATTGAATTACGATATAAAAGAATTAAATATTTAAAAGAATTTCAATTACCCGTTTTAATATATTCTTTGGCAAGATTCTCGCAGCTTTGCACACTTGTTTTACCCCATAATTTACCTATCCAAATAAATATAATTTCGTGCGCGTCCAGCAGCATAATATCCTCAGGTATTAAATCAGATTGCGTGAAATTAAAAATTTCTTCAGCTGGAACAAATGTAAGACTAACATATGATAATAAGTATTTGCATTAAAATATACCTTTAAAGCAGTTGGTTTTTGTCGAACAGTGAAACAATCTTACAGGCTTTCGATACGCATAATCTGTAATTAACTTCGCCGTGGTATACGGCGCTTTTCCTCCTAGTAGATCCCAAAACTCTTTCGTTTCTTTACCTTGGCAATATAGAACAGAATATAAATAATCTCTGTAATTTCTGTTGATAATTATATACCTTCAAGAATAATTTCAAAATCTCTGCCGGTGAAATGCTTTGCCATTTCGCGCTGATCACCAGTTGACGCGCTTCCGCACCAAATATAATAATGCCGTGCTTTCTTGAGCACGAAGCAATAATTTGAATTTAATGAAGTTGACTTATAAGATACTTGCGTTGCTTTACTGCTGTACGAAGAAGAACCTTCCACTTGTAGAAGATAGTTGGACGGGTGCTTTAAATTTCTTCCGCTCTCTGCGTAATTTGCAATAATTAAATACTTGTAGGACGAATAAAAATAATGTTACCATCATAATCAGTGCCGTTTCCTTTGTAAATTATCATTTTTCCTTTAAATAATTGCAAAAACTGTGCAGGTTCTTTTCCTTGACAAACACGTATTTGGACTCCTGTATTTTCCAGTTGCGCATCCATTTCGGAAACTTTAGTTTCCACGTTTTCAATTTCCTTCTTTTTCGCACTTAATCCCTAAAATATTTTAATATTAGATTAAATAACATAAGTGAATGTATTCCGTTACAATCCAATAAAACACGATGTTTCTGTTTGCTGTGCTTTCATAATTATACCAAATGATGTAACAATCACCGGAGAAAAACTGGCCATGTTTTTCTTTTGCAATTTCAACGGCTTCATCGTTCATAATGCGCCAGACTTTGATTTGTCCAGAACCATCATCAACAAGCTGCGTTTCTGCAGCTAAGGAAGGTCTTTCCTCCATGGTTAGAGCGTCGAACTTCGTGATTGCGCGCTTACCAACTGCAACCGTGTTGGCTTTTGGATTAGAGTCATCTTTCCAGTAATGAAAGAGCATTTTAAATTCCAAAGACTCCGCACCATCTATCACGCGCGTCACATTCGTGTTGTTCGGATATTTCTTCTTCTTAACAAAACCGCGCGCGTTGCGCATTGCTTCAATGCGCTCTTTTTCACTTGCGCGTTTTCCCACCCAAACCCAAATTCCGCTTGTGCCATTATCAATTATAAACACATCCTAGAAATATATTAATAACAAATTAATTATAATATATTTAGTTTTTTGACTTACATCACAGTCCAAATCAGTTTGAATAAGAGGACCGGTCTTAATTTCAGTGACGCGATATTTGCCGTTATTATCAGAGCATCTGTATAGTTTCAAATGCGCTTTAAGGCATTTTTCATCTTCGTTAACGTCTGCATCAGGAGGCATTACATGCCGCTTGTCCAACGGCAAATAAGTTTGCAATTCTGCCTTTTCATCAGCAGTTAAAGTTTGTTCGTATCCATCTTCAATAAAAGTAATTTTTCCAATGCCTGTTTCAGTCTTTAAAGTGCTGGCAACCTATTAATATTGAACTTAGTTTAATGTCATAATATTTAATATGCAAACCTTAGCACTATGAAGTTTTTCCATTGACGAAGCAGCGCGACCAAGCCAAATAAAAATGATAGAATCCGTTTGAATTATGAAAACATCTCCGCTGTTAAAGTGACTCCAAGATATTGAGGGTAGCTGTGTTAAAATTGGTATACGACTACCTTTTACTTTATATAAGCGCGCTTGAGGTTTAATAATTTCCTTTGATAAATTGTTGGATCCCTTTAAAATTCTTTAACAACATAAGAGAGAAATGGTTTAATTTATATAAAAAAAAATATTTATGTAGATACCTAATTCCATTGCGAAAGTAGCTTTTAAAACGTGGACTTTCATTGCCCTGTGTTTCGCGATGTTGAATTGCATTTCCGCCTAGATAACCATCCAGTTCGACCGTCTTATACGCCGCAACACCGCTCTTATCCGCCGTGGTACTTGCACCAAGCCAGAAATGTATGTGAATTTCTGTTGGTGTTTTTACCTCTCTAGACTGAAATTCACACAATTAGAGAAACTATTTTAATTTCATTTACGGCATGCAGTAAAACTCCATTAATCAAAAGTAGTTTTACTAACATCATTTATTACTTAGTTTCCGTTGTAATTTAACTTTAAAAGATGTCGATGAAAGGTGCTAATTAGCTATTAAAGACAATTGCTTTACTGATTGTATTTAGCACTTTTGATCGCAGACCGTAATTAAACGAGCGTAATAATAGTGTAGCAAGCATCATGCTACACTGATCTGTAGTTCAAGTCGATTGAACGTGTATTGTTTTCTGCATTGTTTTACGGCCTCGGAGAAAATTGGTGAAATTATCTGAATTATAGGTCTTACCACGGTATCAACGTTGGCTGGAGTACCGGCGACGGAGGCTGCATAAACAATGTACGATTCAGTGTCGTAAAATGTACTGTACGCATCTTTGGGAAGTGTGATTACATTCATGTTCTCAACTCGCCACACGCAGAAACCGGTGCAATTCTTTGCCAATTTGCGAAATGCCGTCTCCACGCTTCCGCCTCCGGCAGATCCATTTGCGAATCCATCAACTTCATCCTAATTCAAATAATGTAAACTTTACTTCAACCAACTTCTCATAGTTTCATTCAAATGAAATAATCGCATGTGTTAATTGTTAAAAGAAAATAAAAATTACTTCTTTACGTACGTAATCCAATTGTTGTATTTCAAAAACGTGCATTTTAAGGATGCACAATTCACTTAATTAAAGTTGAAAATCATTTAAACTTGCCGACTTTTATTCGGAAAAAAAATTAATGAAAATCTTGCTAAGTGTCTTAGACTTGTATCACACACTACATCCAAGAACTGACTAACCGAAAAGAACCGAGACCATCGCGTACATACCGCCTGTAAGGAGTGTGAACTCCTCGCTGATGGCGAGGATAGAACCGTACATAGTTTGAAATCATAATCATTGGGAGAAGGTGCGCTTGTTGCAGAAAAAGAGTGACTGACCCGCAACAACAACAACAACAACGCGCCGGGGTTCAGAGATGCTGATGTGTAAATCTATCTGCCGAGACGCATTTGATAAACAATAACAACAAATAGCCGAATGCATTGTTGAAGAAGTTGAAGACCATTATCATCCTACGCGTTTCGCGCGTGCTTTACGGTCGCGTCGCTCTTGAACGCATGGGCGTCGTGCGCATCGGCTTAATAACTGTGAAAAATAATTTAATGAATGACTTCTTCCTTCTTTCAACATGCTAATCACTATACTCCGATTCCATCAGGAAATGCATGAAGTGCATGCTCACCGTTAAGACGTATGCTGCAGAATAGAAAATATTAATTTATATTGTGCACTTGATTTTAGTCAAACGATCGAATTGAAAACTCTTCGGGCACAAAACCTGACACAATTTGCTACAAGAGAATAAATTTTGATCTTCTATTGTAATTCGAATTTAAAAACTTCTGAGAAGTTGAAACACTTCTGTGAAACTTATTGTTGCAATATTACTTTGTTATTGCATCACAATATTAAGATATTAATTATAATTTTACTACAGCTGGCGTATAATGCAATAGTTCAATTAATTATTACTCAATAACTTTGTATTACAGTCATCTCATTTGCCCATTTTGCAAATTAATTATATTAATAATGGAAATGATGACGACGCATTTCGTATATGCAGAAATTGCAACTTAAAAACAAATTGCAAAGTCAAAACGTATACCTACATTCGAAATAGTGACAACCGTTATGTTGCTAATGTCTTTCATTTTGAGCGCGCCTTCCGCGATTTTTCCGGAAAGTGCGTTTGTATCACGGATTACTTACTAATGAATAAATAATCAACGGGTATTCGCGCACGATAGCCATCGCTTATGAGCAATTTTTCCACATCAAAAATACACGCATGCCTTGCTCCCGCAAACGTACACATCATGATCATCATCTAATTACTGCAATATTACGTGTTGTGTACAGTTATCGACGTTTAATTATTCATGCTTTGCTAAACGCGACGATGAGCATACATACATATTTCTTATGTCTGTGATAAAGTAAAACAGGGGGCATTTGCCAATTAGTCTTATTCGAATGATTTCTCACGGATGCTTACTATTTTTCGGCCCCAATTTACTATTTCTATCAACAATCCTCAAGTTGAATACTTGAAAACTTTCATAATTTAACCCGGAATCAATAAGCACTATTGGGAATATTGAATTTCCTATTATTATAGAAAATAAACTGTTAAGACAACCCATTCAAGCATAATTGAACGCTAGTTGAATATTACTTGTAACTTCTTGTGGTTAGTTATTCAATTGCAATTGCAGTTTATATTTCTGCATTCTGTTATTCTTCTATTAACAATAAAATGCAAATTGCCGCCTGTGATGTTGATTTATTACTGTAAACTATTGAAGGAATTTGGAAAATGTTGCAAAAGACTTTCAAGTTAAAGAAGTAATCAACAGATAATTTAAGCCTTAATGTTTATATCTAAAAGAAAAGAATTTCCATTAGACTTAATGCAGCGTAATAAAAATATTAATTATGCCGACTCTAAAGTGTTCATAAATAAATCATATTGTTATGATTTATTTAATTAACATAAAATACTATTAATTAGCTTATGATGTGGCTCATAGGAGGTTTTCTCACCGCGACTGTTATTTACTTTGTGTTATCATTTGCAAGAATTATTTCAAGCCACATTCGCATTTACAGTTAGATGCATTTCAATAAATAGTCATAAGACCTACGAAGTCACATATAATAATAGTATTAAAGATCGCAATAGGTACTGTTATAATATTCTATAAAGCAAAGAAATAAAATAATACGACTCGTACACTAGATAAATTTAATAGACCGAATAGAAATTTTAATTCCTTAATTAATTTTTCTGGTATAATAGAAAGAAATTATTGATAATATATAATTTACATTTTAAATGTTAAAAATGGTTAAAAGCAGAACCGTTGAAAATACAATTTTTCATACTGAAACAATGAAACAAAAGAACAAATGCGTTTGTTCGTTAAATTCTCGGGTGAGAATGTCGCATTAAGAACACAATTAAGTGACACCGCTTATTAAACAACAATGACAACATTTGACCATAATTGTTCGCAATTGTTCGTACTCTTAATGTGTTCATTCAAGAAGTTGCTTCTTCATTATGATTCAGCGTTGAAATTTCAAATTGATTGTGTTAAGCCGCACAATTTTTCTTTAACACTCGTCTTGACACATTTCTATGTCACATTTTATCAAAGGCACGTAACTTTACTTTTTATTAAGTATTGAAAAAAATTACATTTCCTAATTCAATTTTTCTTTGCTTCGCCCACAACAATTGCTGCTTTGAGGTAAACGCACTCAAATAGAGGAAAGAAATTATGCTTAATCACAGCAGCAATGATGAAACCATTTTATGCATTATACGAACACATTTTGTTTGTTTTTGCCTTACCGCGTTTTATTGTTTCATGTTTTGCCCAGAACTATATACAACAGTTAAACCAACTACCAGTGAATGAGTCCGTGCCTGCGACACAAGTTTTATTTCTCTCAGCGTCTTATTATTCGTGTTTGCGCTATCCTAATAAAAAATATGCGAGTCTTACCAATTCCAGAATTTAAATATATTATACCTTTTAAAGTTTCTAACCATCATTATTCAATTCTAATTGCGATTAATTCACTCCATAAAATAGTGCCTTATTAAGAAAGACGTTTTTAATATATCTGAGTTGACTAATTAGTAATTCAACCCAAATATGCTTAACTATATTAAGACCGAAGAAGTAAAGTCAAGGAAGAGGAAAATCATATGAATAACAATGGCATAAGTTATTTTAAAGATACGTTGGAATTATTTGAATTATAATTTTTTACAGAAGCATGAGCGTGTATGCGTTAAGTGTGTTGACTTTAAAGATGAACTCCAACGAGAATGCACTTACGCTCAGTGATTTACACACCTCGTTCATAATTGCGAAGTGATTCCTTGAATGAAGACACACGAACGATTATGGTGCGCACTCGGCTTTACGATGCGCATAAACTCACTCACTCGCGAGGAAGAAGCACATGAATCTTAAGAGCGGCGACGCGTTATGAAAAATTACGATGAACGCATTAGCGTAGAACGAGTGCTCCCAAAGAGGAACCTATAGAAGACTGGCGACTTGCTTAAGGAGATTCTTTCTATTGTTTTATTGGCGACGCGAATTTCTTCGCTTGTTTAGCTGGAGAAATGCAGCACTCGATCACCGCGCACGTAGTTGATGTTTTCGGAAATTTGTGATTGCGAATGCCAGCACTGAAACTCAGTTGAATAAATATAAATTTGTATGAACTCACGCATGGGTTGGCTCAATTGTGCTGTTGTACAATTGTTTCCGCTCTTGTACGTCCTACACTCTTCGTTTAATGTTGTTGTATAATATGTGAATGCGATGACCAACCGGAAGCGGATCCATGCTGGAATGATTATGGTTTTTGTTGTCTATATGGATTTTTAGTTTAAAGTTAAATGTTATTCAATAATATTTAAACCTGCATAAAATCATGAGTAAAGGACTAACCAGGAGATTTTCTGCCTAAGGAAAATAATATTTTTCATGTAATGACCATAAGAAATAACTTTAAGTCGTCCACAACTTAATCTTCTCCGGACAATCCAATAAAGCGCGTTTGTTGTCCTTGAAGAAAATCAAATTACAATTTTTCATGCTTAAAGAGAAACCCTTCATGCGTTTAACGTAAGAAAATTGAAAGATTACGAGTTATTAGATTACAAAAACTAAACCGCAAAGTATATATAAAAGTACATCCTCGGGGGGTGGCATGTAAGCCGCATCTTTGCGTACTTCTCTATCAAACGGCGATCGAACGTGCGCTCGCATAATAGCTGCACTTTGTGTAAATTTAAAAGTTTTTGAACAACTTCAAACATGTCTGTGATGGGTTCACCGAGCTTTGCTGCATGGACGGCGCAACGCGCCATGTCCGGAGGCTATGGCGGTAACATTACTGTCGTCGATAAAGTGCTGCCCGAAATGCTGCACATGATCTCGCCGCATTGGTATCAATTTCCACCGATGAACCCACTATGGCACGCCATTCTGGGATTAGTCATAGGAGTACTGGGCTTCATTTCGGTCTCTGGTAACGGCATGGTGGTATACATCTTCTGCTCCACGAAAGGTTTGAGAACACCATCAAACTTATTGGTGATCAATCTCGCCTTCTCCGACATGTGCATGATGTTCACCATGTCGCCAACGATGGTAATTAATTGTTACTACGAAACATGGGTGCTCGGTAAGCGCGCTTAATACGTATTACATTTTCCTCCAGCAAATAGTCCTTTTTTTGTTACCAGGACCATTTATGTGTGAATTATACGCAATGTTTGGTTCACTATTTGGTTGCGCATCCATTTGGACGATGACTTTCATTGCATTCGATCGCTACAACGTCATCGTTAAGGGTTTGAGCGCGAAACCGTTAACGACAAAAACCGCGCTAGCAAGGATTTTCCTCATTTGGACTTTTGCTTCTATCTGGACTTTGGCACCGATGTTCGGATGGAACAGGTATTTAAATAAATAAATAATACTCTCATTTTTTATTTGTACTCTCATTTGTTAGATATGTTCCTGAGGGAAATATGACAGCATGTGGAACTGATTACTTATCCCAGGAATGGCTCAGCAGAAGTTACATCCTTGTTTACTCAGTATTTGTCTACTTCCTACCACTCTTCGGCATTATCTATTCATATTGGTTCATTGTCCAGGTACCTAAAATATTATTGTTAATTATTTATTCTTGTATTATTTTATACAACTTATCTTTTGGTAGGCTGTTGCCGCCCATGAGAAATCAATGCGCGAACAGGCCAAGAAGATGAACGTCGCCTCACTCCGATCCTCGGAGGCGGCACAAACCAGCGCCGAATGCAAATTGGCAAAGATTGCCTTAATGACCATTTCTCTATGGTTCATGGCATGGACCCCATACCTGGTTACCAACTATGTCGGCATTTTCCAGTCGGTCAACTTGACACCCTTGCAAACAATTTGGTGCTCGGTGTTTGCCAAGGCAAACGCCGTATACAATCCAATTGTTTATGGCATCAGGTAAGATATGCTAAAACAAATACCAAATTATTCTAATGCTGTTTAACTTTCAGCCATCCCAAATACCGACAAGCCCTCCACAAGAAGTTCCCATCTCTTGCGTGCGCGGGTGCTCCAGATGATACTCAATCCACTGCGTCTGCTGTTACCAACACCACGGCAACTGAAGAAAAAGTTAGCGCGTAAAACCTTTCAGTTAAATGTTGTTAATTGTATTTTTCTTTGGAATTTTCTTTGCGGGGAGGTGTTACCTCCAGGATTGCATAAGTTAAATGTACATAATGTTGTTTCGTGCGCGATGTTCCAAAATGGTTGATGATGTTGTAGCGTAAAAGGTTTTTCTTAATTAAATAAAACACAATCTTAGCAAGCAACACAATCTGTCTCAGCATATCCTTCAAATCCTTTTTCTATGATGTTGTTGTTGTTTAAATTGGCTGCTTTCGCACTCTTAGGCCGCCATACGCGCGTTGTGATACCACGCAGTTGGTAGCCCAACTATACAAGACTGTTCATTGTTAAATTTAATTGAAAGCGTATATAACTATTGAAAAATCGACAACAGTAATCTCCTGCTCTGGCACTTGAACCACTGGCTTTCAGGTCACATTTGAAGCGTTAACTCTCTCAGCCACCAAGCCGTTTTTTGTATGATACTAATATTAAAGGGAAATCTAATCTACAATAAAATCAAAAAGTTTAAATTTTGAAGTAAAACTTTTACATGTTTAAAAAACAATTACAATCAATAACAAATACAATCAATGATTAATGTTGATTTATACACTCTTATAAAATTATATTAATTCAAGTCAGCGTTTCGGGGCTGCTTGAACACATCACAAGAGAAAGTCTATTATTATAAACGAATTTTGTTTTATGCTTGCCTTTTATATATTAATTTCGTTTAAACAATACATACCTAGAAATATCTATATACTTTTGCA
The DNA here is from genome assembly GCA_963978815.1 of Aleochara curtula. Taxonomy (NCBI): domain Eukaryota; kingdom Metazoa; phylum Arthropoda; class Insecta; order Coleoptera; family Staphylinidae; genus Aleochara; species Aleochara curtula. The sequence continues at coordinate 3,218,908 of OZ022219.1, forward strand.
AATCTATCAATACTATATATTCTTTATATAATTTTTAGTTCTAATCGTAAATAGAAGTAAAATATACAATTTAACTAGTATTAAGAACGTGAGGTTCGAATATTTGCAAATTACGAGTTGCACAAGAGACAGATATATAAATATACAGAAAATTGAATACTTATTAATATTCCTTCCGAAAAAATGGACAACCAAGTGAGTTAATATTTCTCAACAGCGCTATGCGTAGAGTCATAAACCTAGAAAGAAAATCGTACAAAAACTCCCAGACGAAAGAAGTATGTGGGAAAATCTTTGGATGCGATTGAATCGTCGTATACAATACTAATATTGTATTTATACAACGTTGATCTGCATTTGAAATGCAGAATACGCGACATTAACTGTATGCTTTCAACACTAATCAAGTGTTGTATTAAACTAGAACGATATTCGCGACGGAACTAGCGCAGTCGATGACTTCGTCGTAACCGCTTTCGTCGCTGCAGGCACTTCCGTTCTCCTCCTCGGAGCAATCATCCTCTTCCTCAAATACTTGATCCGGTTCGGAAATGCAACGTTTTTTAAACACCTTCAGCGAGCTGAAGTCCGGTTGCGTTTCGCCCACCGGAATCAAGGACACTTCTTCAGCGTCGAGGATATTGTTGTTATTAATATTGGTCTTCAACGTTGTGAAACTCTTCGCGCGGCCAGCCAACACACATCCGCCGACTTTAAAATCTAATTCAGTCTTATTTGTTGTAGTATTCTCGTCAGCTGCGCAATGTTCTTCGCTCGTTTCCACAATCGTATTGAAACTATTCGTTTCCGTTTCGGAGGTAACAGTGCTCGCACTTTCGCACCCGCTAGATAACGAACCCTCGTCATCGGGTTTATCATAATTGCGCAGCCATCCATTCATATTGCACGTATCGAGTATTTCGCGTGAGAAACTATCTTCTACCAGTTTACCCAGAATGAGGTTTTGTCGCTCTTCGTGCGTCATTTCACCCTCAAGATCCTCATCAACTATGAATTGATCTCTCTCGAGTTCACAAATGGGGTAGATACGTTTGCTCGCGTTGCTGAGTTGCATTCGAAGACTATTACGCTTCTCCATAAGCAAAGTGCTGCTATCACAAATGGTCGTAAGAGACTTCTTGCGTGGTCGTCCTTCAAAGATCTCTTCGACCTCTTCGAGGTTCTCCTCTATGCTGGTTAATTTTGGCGCAGACTTGGAGCGTTCGAGAGGCGGTCGGTAATTCGTGGAACCAGTGGATAACAGAATTTTTCGTCTTGGTATCGTGGGATTTTCGTAAACTGAATTTACGAGTGAAAGACGTGCGTTTTGTTTGCTTATCTTTTCACGGCGAAATTCGTTAAGAGCTAACGCTAAAGACTCCTTCAGTTTATCCTCAATTTGACGCGCCATCGACTCCGAGGAGCAGAGCACCGCATGGCAGCGAAGCTCATGCCGGAGGCGACGTCCTTCGTGTCGGTAGACCCAGCAGAAGATACGTGGGTAATTTTTGGGTGCGGCACATGTGGTCAGTCGGTGCGCCCAGTATTCAGTAAGACCATGGTCACGCGTCGTTGCCTTCAACCCTCCGCCGCTCACAGTAAGTTGCATGCGGACATCAGGCCGTGAAGAATGTGTATAATTTCGCCAAAGGGTCGCTAACGGTTTCTCAACGCAACCGTCACCTAAAATGAAAAGACAATGGATTAATACTATGTTCTTAAATACAATATGTGAGCTGAGTCTTAATATTATGTACTTTCAATTTTAAAACAACAACTAAAAAAATCAAAAAACTTTGAAACTCCATTCAATTGCATTCCATGGACAAGCGTAAACTCTGTGAACAGGTGCAACCGGAAGTTCGTATTCAATGCAACATCGAGCGTGTTTAGAAATTAAAATACAAAAGCACTTTACATGTTTGGACATTTAAATCGAAAGCAAAATAAAACAAGTAACAAAAAGCAAAGTAAAAGTATGCACTCGGTGTAACTCTGCACATCACAAGAAAAAACAATAAGAAAGAAAGTTAAACTTAAAGTTCCATGCGCAAAATAAAATATGAATGTAATTTATTAATGTAGCGCTAATGTAATAAATTTAATTGCATTAATTATAAAAATCTGGCGAACAGAATTTATGCTCGCTCTTATCCTGTCATTAAACGTGGAAGCATGCATAATCCCTCGTTTGTTCTTTTATAATGTACTTCGGTGATTCAATAAGGAAAATTTATAGCTTTATGAATTATATCCTCATACTACTTCAGAGTACCTAATATTAATTCGCATAAAATCTAGAATAGTTTTCATTTAATGAACAAATATTTAATAAATTACTTCTTGTTCGCGAGGATTTTTCATTAAATATTTACAATTGTTTTCAAACAACAAAACCGCTCCAATCATACTCACTCACAGCAGTTTTTATTCAATTAAAATTTTCACTTTGTGTTTTGATTCAAACGTTACGAAATGGAATGAATTCTGACAAAATCGCAATTAACTGTTATATCACAATAATTTTTTTGTTAGACTATTTTTCATTGTTAATTGTTTGCGCTTTTTTCTTGTGTAATATAATTTGATAAAACAGATTTTAATTGTTATTAAAAACAAAACATTTTTTGCTTTGCTACCAAACAGTTATACAATTCACTTAAACTTTCGTATCAGAAACTTAACCAATTTTTTTATAAGATATTAAAGAACCGTAACGCAGCTTTCTGCATATTTAAATAAATACATATTAAACTATTTGATTGTCTATAATTAAACCAATATTAAGTAAGTTATAAATGCTCCAATCGATTAATTAACATATCTCGAAAAGCACGCAAGCGATGATTTCGTTTTCATCGATGGCGAACGCGTGTTGCACACGAAAAGCGCCTAACGCTGAGCTGCCCACGGTAATTTTATTGCTAATTTAGTTAATAACCATTAACACGTTAATTACCATAAGGAAATTACGGGGCTACTAATAAATAGAACATGCGTCTGTCTGCATTAATTGAATCGCACACTGCCTTGCATGCAACTCACTTTTCATGCGCCTTTCTTCTTCGTCTTCAACGCATAATACTCTAGCTAACTAGAAACGAACGTCTCATTAAAAACGGAAAATGACTAAGGAACTGCGAAATATAACCGTAAAAGTGGCCTTGCATCTTTAAATTTCCGTCTGCAATTGCATTAGAACCGCGCCGCATGAACAATAACAATAAATCTTTATAAATAAATAATTGCAATTGAGTGCACTCGTATCATTTAATCAAATAAATTGCCTCTCGCTCTTCACCTGACGGTTAATTACATTACGAATACTGCAGATGTTTCCTCTGTGACTGTCAGAATCCTTTATTTCAATACTGAAAAACTCATCAGTCAATCTAGATTTAAAGTGAATGCCAACAAAACGTATTCATCAATTATCAAGAATTTATCACTACTTTAAGTGTAACCAAATCGACATGAAAGTGCAATATTATTACCAATTCAAAATACATTCGACGTTTAATTATGAATACCTTTCGAAACGACTTTCACTGTGAAAATACGCTCAACTGGTTGACACGATATGAATTGTTGTAATAAGTGTATGAATTTTATATCAAAACCACGCAACATGTAAATTCCATTTAATAAACGTTGTACTTTAAAGTTTCCATTGCTTTACATTGAAATAAAGTAATGAGAAAATTTCTCCATTAATATTGATCTGAGCAACTCTTTGATTTTTTTTCGCGCTTCACTCTTGACATGACAATGAAATTAATTAATAAGTCAATGAAGTGGCACAATTAGTAATAATTAACATTGACAGTATCTATTTACCGATGATTTGCACACGTAAGCACCATTAATTAATTAGGGAGAATAATTACATGTTCCGCACGTGCATAATAGGTGTTGAATTTTATTTCTTTGTGTTTAATTTGTTACAAAATCAAATGTCCTAATTTTATCTAGTGTTTAATTCGTTTTTATTAATATTTATTAGGTACTAGCACGAATAAAATAAAAGCCGGTCCTTGAACGCTGCTTCAGTATTCCTCAACCTATTTCGACTCATTGTACACTCCATTATCTAATTAATTTAATTCGAAATTGCTGCTAAATTTGCTTCCTTTTTAGGACCGGCTTTTATTTGATAAGACGCACACACAATAATGCATGTGAGTAAACAATCCAATTCATTCGTGCGTTCTTTTTCAATGAGCTATATTTAGCTCTGCAAGCAACGATTTAAGCTAATGTTTCAAGTACACTGCGTACATGCAGTTTAAATATAGTATGCAGACGTACCTTATCAGTAAAAACTAAAATAACGTTATTAAACAAACCAACTTACGAGAAAAGTATACGAAAACGCAAACCGCAATTAGTCAACAGGATAACGTATCATGAAAGATGCTTATAATTATTACATTATTAATGTAAAATTATGAAAATACAATTTGTATTATGCAAGGACAAGGACGATTGCAAGGCTCCTGCGACAAATGTTTTTCTCTTGTTTTGTTGTTTTTTGTTCATGTTTTCTGAATTATTACTTGTATGAATCTTAAAATATTATATTTATTAGTTACACTATGTTTTATTTAAATTCATAGTGTTTTACGAGCTCTCGATTTAAATACGTTGAAAGGGGGTTTACCCATGTTAATTTTACACGTTCGCGATTCATAAAGATGTTTCGCACAAAACGGAAAATTTCGCTTGAACGCGTAAAACGCGAAGCAAGTTCAATGCATTTTTTTACGATTGCACTTGGAAAAGGAATTCCACTCGGTTGCGCTCCTGGTGCGCTTATGTCATAATTTCTTGCATTTTAAGTACGCGATTTACTGTTTTTCTTTTCATTACAATTATATACAAAGTGATTAAAATTCTCGATTTCCTGATTCAGATATACACAGAGTTTCTCTAGAATTTTTTTGCTCTTAATTATTCATCAATGTCAAGAAATTTCACAAGGTCAATTCACCGCGGTAAAAAAATCCTTTAAAGAATTTATTCACCAATAATCTGTGGTTATTAAGCACTTGTAATAGGCTTAAGTTCTTGGCACGTCCATACAATTATTTTCATTATTCGCGGTGGATTTTCATAAAGCGCGAGGATTATTAAGAAGTCAAAGACCAGTGAGCAACATCTCGAGCGATGCGATACAAGCAGCCATCCGAATATTGTACAAGCAGAATATACATATTGCCAGCTGCAACACGGTGGATTAATGCATTTCAATACGTTTTGCACGCGCATAGGAAGTTGTTATTACGTTTTAATTGTGTGTAATTGCAGTGTGCTGTCGGTGCAGAAATCACCGCAAGGATTTTGCATTCGCGCTTGTTTCATGCGTTTCTGTATTTTTCACTCGATTGGAGATTTATTATAATGTTCTCAACTGTTAAATCTAAGTACTTCCTAGGTATCCTTCAACAATTTTGCTAATACCATTCTATCATTTTATGATTTATACATTTCCGTCTACAATCAGTTTTTCTGTTTTAAAACAATCATTTAATAAAATAACGTGATGAATATTTTTAAATAGTTTAATATTCAGTTTCATAGTTTAAGTATTTCGCTTTAAGAAGTATCATAAAAGCGAACACGTGGTTCTTTAATGGGTAGCAATTATAAACGACAGCAACATTACATGGTGAACACAAACGAATTGGAAAACCATCGATTGGCCGCTTAATTGCATTTTAATGTTGATGATTTTTTGTTCGAATACTGCGATCATTTACGATGCATTTCTTGTGACGCACGTATTCACACTTATGATAAATAAAAGCAACAAAAACATTATGAACATAATAGCTTTTACTGCAAAATATTTTCAATTACGTATAAATGTTGTTGATTTTTAATCGTAATATTTTCTTCACACGCCATTATTATAATAGAAATTCAACGAGCTACCTAATATTCTTTTAATTGCTTTAGAGCTATTTTGCAATTATTTTAAATATTGTTTATACTCGCATAAAAATTCAATGAATACTTATATTCATAATTAATGATGATTTAATGAAACAAATATGAAAATATTTGAAATAAATGAAGCACTTTATAGTTTTGTAATGATGCGCACTTGGAATGAAAATATCTTCTCATGATTTAATGCGTTGATATTGCATTTTCCACAAACGCGCGCATAGTTTTCCAGCAATTTTAACCATCTTACTCTTCTCAACGTGTAATTCTAGTTCTTAATTGTTTCCTTACAACTCATAACTCGCCTAATGAACTGCTCAAATTTATACAAAGTCGTATGAGAAGACTTCCAGCCGGAAAATAATTAATGCCAATTAATTTCATAAAATCATACATAAATAATATTAAATTACTACTTCTTATTTCCTCTATTCGTAGAACACTTTGTATACGTGATTAGAGCATGTTATAAATTGTGAGAAAAGAATCACAAGATTCTCGGGCGCAGTTCCCTATTAAATTCGAGCGATTCTAAGCTTTCGTGATATTTAACTTAGCATTGCCACGGAAAACTTAATGAAACTTAATGGAAACTCATTCCGTTTGAACACTTTTTATACTGCGCATTAGAACCACGACCAGACGTAATGAGACGCTAATAAAAGATTGCCATTTGAAACTTTTTCCAACGTAATTGTCGTTAAATGTGCATTTGAATTGCGTAACGTTGACGTGAGTTTTATTATTAAGCCGCAATTTCTCTCGAAAAGTTTAGCCAAAATATTTTATATTCTGTTCACCATAAGTAACTAATTAAAACGTACGTAGTACCTGGAAATTTACTGAATATGCAAGCACGAATTTTCATAATTTATGATACTACTCGACATTGACATAAATCAAGGACTTTCTGATTCGGCTTTGTAATTGAAATTCAATGAAGCAAAAAAAAATGTTTAAATTTATAATAAGTGCCATTCAATTGATTTTTTTCGAAGTTGTATGTTAATTTCATCAAGAGGAAATATTTTAAAGGTTTTTCTCAGCGTTTGATAATTAATTTACAATTAGATGGTGGACTTTAGAACTTTGCCATTAATATTTTAAATGAGTTTGGAAATTAACAAATTTTATGCATTCATTAGAAAGGAACAAATCGTGATTTTCTTGTCAAAATAATGCAGTACTATAGATAAACTTTGACAAAGAGAATGTGTCATTAAAGATGATCCAAAATAAATGCAACTTTTTATAGCGTACTAAAACTATGAAATAAAAAATTTATGCTGGAAAAACAGACAATAATGTCCTTTTTCTTAGTAAAACATAATAAAATAACATAAAATGTTTATAGGCACTTTATGAATTCAAATAATGATACGTCTAATATTTCCGTTATTTGTAAATTGCCTTTTTGCGCAAAACGTAAAAAATTCAAATGACTATTTAATTATATAAATACACATTAAATTATTTTAGTTTAATGGAATTTTAAGCTATGTAATATTTGCAATGAGCCATTTAATAAGTCTTCAAATTAAATATTTTCAAATGTTCTCCAATTAATTTTTGTGCTAATGAAATTTCTTTTGCCATTTTTTTAACAACTGTTCGTGATTTTAAATCAAATGAAGTGGTAAGATGTATTTCAACAAATGTAAAAAAAGAATGACATTTGCTTTAAACATTACACTTGTACATGAATAAAAACGAGTACAAGGTTGCTACTAAAAATTAAGTATAATTTTGATATTAAACAAAAATGCACATGTTTAGCAAGTTATTAATCAAATAGTGAAAAAAGGTTAAATGTTATGTACTTTTCCATTAGTCTTTTTGTTTGTATTTCGCGTTGTTTTAAAATTGATCATTTTTCGCATATTTGTAAAGGGAGCGTTCAACATTTTATCAATAAATAATTTACATACCTTTAGCCCATCCTGTAACGACATTTCCCAAATACGCCACTTTATAGGAAGGATCCGGTTGGGAAATGGACGCAGTAGCGCAACGTCTCAGTCTCAATTTGCTCAGGAACATCCTTAGGGCACGCTTCCCTCGATCCTTGCCATGCATGTGTCCTGGCATCTCACTGTTGAGGGCTTCAATCGAAGGAATCTTCTTCAGAGAGGGTCGTGGTATGGCAGCCACATCAATAACGTCCTCGGTCATTTTGTACTTTATTATCTTGTCGCAATTCTCTTCAGTTCTTTGTGTTCTTCTTTTATTGCCACTAATCTTCAACGATTAGCGCACACAAGCGACCAAAAACCGTTCTATGTGTTCAGTCGCTTCGCAATTATTACAACACGCAATAAAGTGTTGTGCGGTGGCATTTACATATGGATTATGCGTTAATTGCGAAAATCAATATGCAAACAAACAAACAGCGCGAACAAATTTCGCGCCTCTCTTCTTCTTTGGCAAACCGTTTCTCAACGTTTCCAGCTGGCGGGCTTCATTTGGGTGGGAATTTCGGCGGGGGCACGACAATTTCGTTGATGACGATGCCGTTCACCTTGTTCCAAGCAACCTGCTGCAGCAATCTGAAAGAAAACATGGCACAAATTTATATGGGTTTCTATAGTTTCTACCTACATTTATCGATACTTGTTGTGCGCGTATTTATCAAATGTTATATGCCTATAATTAATTATTGGTTTTTTATACTGTTTGTCTTCAACATAATTTTTTATAATGGCGAAAACATATTATTTCACTTAATCGAGCACGATATTTTGCCATTAGAACTAAATAACAATAAATAAAACCCATAATCAAAAAGTAGTTTTGTTCCCTGCGTATTTGATAAATAGTTTTAAACCAAATCTAGGCTGATTCTTTAAATATCAATAGCTCATTTTTATAAACCTATAATCAAATTAGGTATCTAACAAATTTTTGCTTGGCTGCTAACATATTAAATTAAAACAAACAAGCTATAAATTATCATAAATATTTAAAATTTACACTCTGAACATAAAATGCTGTCCTACTTTTTATCGCAGTAATTACTCGAGCATCTTGATATTTTGCAAATTCCAAAACAAAATTCAAGGTTGAAATTGAACATGACGTTGGTCTTATTTTTTCAATTGTACTTTAGTGCATATTCATGTCACATATAATTGCATGTTTGACATCCTACCAATTCTGTCCAATGAACCTTTAATATTTTTTTATTGCACCATTAAATTACTTGAACAATAAATGATTTATTTAATAGCTGCCAAACAATATATTATATCAAAGCCAACATTATACCAAAATATTTATTAAAATAAAATAAATATTTGATTAAATATGTCATGAATCCTTACACGATTCTAGTATGGTCATAGATATGATATTGTTATAATTAAAAATAATTACACACAAACAGTTTACTCAAAATGCATGCAAATAACAAGCGCAAACAATGCAGTTCAATGTTAATTGTTCTTATCCTGACGTCAGCAAGGAAGCAAAATTCGCACAATTCACATATACGCACGCGTAATATTTGCAAGTGCATTAATTATATAAGAGTGAAGGAAGCCAGGAACAAATTTGCATTGTTCGAATATAAACAGCAAACGGTACTCATTTGTGCGTTATTGTTTTAGTAATCGGAGACCTAACCACATGAATCTTAAATATTTAAACAATGTGTACTCTCTGTATACGTACGCTTGTTAATCAATCACTACAATATATCTAGGTAATTAGTCCATTCGTATTTAATGTGTTCATAATTTTAAGCCTAATCGAGCTGCATGTTTGTTTTCCTTATTCAATTGTGCTAATTGATTAAGGTGTTGTTTGGCTTTGAATTCGTACCGAAAGGAAATACGTCATATTAATTATAAAAATATTAATATAGCGATTCGAGTAATTAAACTGATTGAAATATGTAAATTTACAGGAAACACAAAAAGTTGATGCAATAAATTTCATTAATTTTACGCGATTTTAAAACAAATAAATAAGTTGGCGGGGAATTTATCAATTTGTAAGAAATATTTATTCGCGCAGTGAAGGTTATCTGCATTGTTTAATATGAAATAACAAAATATAATTATCAGCCGTATAACTCGAAAAAAGTTCAAACTTGTTTATGCGTTGTTTACGAATTTTTCAATTGAGTTTTTGTATTGTATCTAGCATAGATTAAAGTTCACCTGTAGAAATTTAAAAAAAATTAAATATTTTTAGAACACCACGTGGTAATTAATATTATCTTATTTAAATGCGTATAAATCTTGCGACAATAAAACATATAATGCTCCATATAAATTGCAGTATCTATGCACAAATATGTGATTTTATTACAACAATTGTGTAGATAAGATTTCTCAAGATTTGGGAAAATTTTGGAACGTTATTTAAATCTTCATTTATCCCTATATCATATAATATAATTAAATATTATAATCATATAATTTCTTGTTTGCTATTGAACAATTAAGCATGGGTATTTAAAGTCAAATAATTTAAACAAAGGCACCCAGTTCCAGTCTCCTAATCTGTTTGTGCTTTGGCGCAATTTAATATTTTAAGACGCCATTTGCACGTTTGTTATCACACTTTACGTAAGAATTCAAATACGGTAAGCAACTGCAATCCACATAAATCACACGTGAAAATAGCTTAAACTAGTTCGACTTATCATAATCCCTTGTCCTGAACTACGCTTCAGGATAAACGTCACCAAATTCTTGAAAATATTTGTAACCGTAAGGCGAACAAAATATTTATAAAGTTCAGAGTTAGACATCATGAACGATAACTACATCTCGTAATCTTAATTAGAAGAGAAGCTTAACCAAACGCAAGACTTGTTGCAAAACTTAACAGGAGATGAGTGCGAGCACGCGTTCGGTTTGCAAATTTCCAGTTATGAGCCAACTGTATATCCGCTCATTCTTCGGCGCGCGCGCGCGTTCATCTCTTGCACATTCCCTCGTCCTAGAAATCCGCGAACGCGCAAGCATGAGCAACTCATGCAAAAATTGATACAAGCACTACCGCGATGCGAACAACAATTATATGCTTATGTAATAGGCTCAGGAGTGCGCGCGCGCGTGCATCCGCAACGAATGAAAGAAAATGCACGCGCGGAACGAACGAGCGTGAAGATGATGAAGATGTGCACATTTCATCTCCATGCATGCGCATGTGACGTGAGCATTTGCACAATATAATAGACTTGAATTAATAATATAAAACAGACGCAAAAATTTGTACCTACAAATATGAATTGTTGCGGCGTGCGCATCCTGCAAATGCCACCAAACGGTAAATCGAATGTCAAATGAAATGATACAAGAATATTATGTGCTTCTTAATGCTCTTTCAGCCAGCAAGCAAGCCAGCAGTGTGTAAAGCCGATAAATTGGCGAATTAATTTATTCATTGAGCAGTAATTTTCTTGGAAATGTGTGTAATTATTTTTCATCTATCGAGCTTTATTTCTCTTCGCCAATAAACTTTACAAATCTGGAATCTACGCCAAATTGAAAAGAATTTTATGAGGACACACAAGATTGAAAACCCGTTATCTATTTCACTATAATTTTATAAAATTTCAATAGCGTGATTTTCTGTTTATAAATTTATTTCCTTGTTTTTAGGCCTCTATCTCTGATTGTCATTGACGATAAAATAAATACCGTTTTAAAGAAGAAATAATTCTGCAAATTCCATTGATATATTAACAATATACCTATATTTCTTAATTACTTGGGTAATTAGCAACTATTAAACAAATATAATTTAGTACTTGCGTTTAAATGGTGTATTATTATATTTGGTACGTGTAAATTGCAGCTAAAATTTATATGTTGTAAAAGCCATTAAACAATTGCCCATCATACCAGCAACTTGTAAAGATTTGACAATTAGATAAGCTATTCACAATAAAAAGGCGCACACATACACTGCTTTAATTTATTTAATATGTGGACTACAAGCATGGCAACGCGTTATATGAATATTTATGAATTTTTAGAAGTGAGTTGCTATGAACGCCTTTCCAACACGAGCCATATCCAAAATCATATTTTAATTGGCACATTTATTTATTACACTTGTGAGCTGTGTGTGCCTACGAATACGTTCACTGATAATACACGCACGTTACAAATAATTACGTACAACTATTATGTTCAGCATTATAATACACCTATTGTTATAATCTCAACGCATATCGAATCGAGAATTTAACTAGGTAAGTATGAACACGTTGGTACAACAGAGCATTTAAATTCTCGAATGATGGAAGTAGAGCTAATTTTTAAATCAAACACTTGTCATCTATGATCTACGAATGTTTATTCAAATCGAGTTTATCGAACTACCCGACGCGACGTGTCGTGTAAATTGCGAAACGTCACCGCTGTTGCTGTTAGCAATAATTTGCATTTGGAAGCATCATTATATTGGTTACCTAGCATCGGGAGCGTATGTTAATTGGTATTTTTAATTTCATCGTACTCACACTTATTGTAGTTATTCAGCGTTGGGCGGTTTGTGGTTATAATGATGATGCGATGCTAAATTGCGCGTCCAAGGTGACTTTTGATGGAATTCACATTACGTATTAATTTTCTTTGATTTATATGCTTATAACTTTATTGGCACAAAGCAATCTCAAGTAATATTAAGAAATTAGTTTCAAAGTATGTGTACTTTAATTTGATTGGAATCAGATGTGTTTAAGTAATAAAATAAATTGATTCGGAAATTTAGACACGTATGAATAAATACTTAATTTGTTTCGAGGCGCAAATATGGCAAAAGAGATATATTTATTCATAACATCTTAGGATTACTGACTTTGTTAAATTTCTTAGCAACTCTCTCTAAATAATTACACATTCAAAATATGTAGTTTTAAATCTTCATTCGCATGAATAAAATTTGCCGAAAAAAAATATAGAGACTTGTACGTCAACAAAGAATATGTAATAATAACATAACATGTGATATTTACATTATAACGTAAACGCAATATTCAGACAAAATTTATTTTTAATGCGGTAATTATATAACTTTGAGGAAGCGATGGACGTCATTTAAAATTTCTTTTTTATCTACTTCTTAACTGCTTTCTTCAGTCTCTTAATAATTGCACAATTTTTTATTATTATTTATTCCAAGAGTAACTTGACATTGCCAAATTGTCTACGAAAAGAAATCGGAAGTGCTTGATCACGTCCGGTACGATGCATGCAAGTCACCAATATTTATAAAGGACGAAATACAAAGTGTTCTACTTGCAAAGTAATTCATGCTGAATATTAATATAAATAACAAGGAAGTATGAATGGAAAACACTTGGTATGCGTATTTAGTATTCGCATACACTTTGCTGATTTCTAATCAATTCAATCACTAATACGTGATTGTCAATGCAATGAATGTCGTTATCAATCGCTTGCGCAGACCACGTAGGCGCAATTCAAAGAATGGAATTAGCTTTCAGCGAAGCGCACAGGTCGAAAGCTAAACAATCTGGTTGTCCAGCCAACAACGAATTGTTTTGAATTAATTTTCGCGTTTTTGGCGTGCTCGTGTCTTGTTTACAAACTTGCCCACTGGAAGGTCGTTAGACCTCGTCTTTAAGCCAACTTGCATTCTCTTCATTATTTACTTTGTTTGTGAAATACCCAATACAAAAAAATGCACAAAATGCACCGCAACCATACAAAGTGGATCCCACGAGAATAATATCGTAAATTTCGTTGATGTTCTGTGCTTTATTTTACGGTATCCTGAACAATTTAAATTCAAATTAAAATGCAAATTTTGTTGTTCCTTCTTAAATTAAGGTAAAGAAATAAATTTAAAATTGCGACAGTTGCTCGAATATTTTCAGCTGCTTATCAATCGAATTTCAAGAATTATTCGAAGCATATCCATGCCATAAATATTTCTTAATTTTGAAATGTCATCCGGCAAATGTAATATGAATAATTATTGCAAAAAATGTGCAAAAACTAAGCTATAATAGAACAAAACATTGCATTTAAAAAATTAATTGGATGCGTCATCTATACACTTGTTTGTACACTTTATGTAACTTTACGATTACACACGCGTATAAATTTGCAATAATGTATAAGTTTACTTCGATTAAATTGCATATATTTTTTCCGCATTTAATTTTACGAGCGCATTGTTCTCAAATCAGGCAATTTTTATCTCAAATCACCAAAGAATTTTATCGACTTCAATTTAAGAAAACCAACTTATATAATTTTTCTCGAGACGATTATAAATCATCTCAGAATATTTTTAATAAGTGTAAACAAATTAATTACAAGTACTACCTACTTAGAAATTCTACAATTTTTGATTTGAAAATTTCTACTTGTAAATTCCTATGAAATTGGTTTTTTTTGCTAACGTTATCACCCGCATTATTTCAGTATTACGATTTTTATGACGTTTGTTTTTGTGCGCTTGCATAGCAATAAAAGCAGTTCAACTATGAAATTATTAAACCATGAAATCAAATTGCACAAAATTGCAAAATCAAACTCAATATTAACATCCAACTATTAGAAAAAAACACTAATAATTAAAAGGTTTAATTGTAACTCACGTTTTCTAACAATTTCCGTTTCTGACTTGAAGTAATATCCGATTGAACCGTATGTGCACCTGTTCGCTGTAAAAGTTTCTCTCGCACTGTTCGACTTAGGCGTTTAAACGCTTATAAAATTATGAAAAAGTAATTTATGAAATTAGGCACAGTTGTTCAACTGATAAGAGGGCTTTATCACCGCACTCTCCTATTCTTATTTCCGTTCACACAGCGGACCACAACACAAGCGTTTAGCTCGTTCGCATGCGGCACGAACAACAGTTTACAACTGACTGAGCACCGGCTGGAGGTATGACGCTTAAGTATGCACTGGAAGTGACTTAACTTACGGCAAGGCAGTCGCGAGTCAAGTCCACTCAGTCAATAATACAATTCCACTGCACATTTACCAAGTACTAAGCGATTGTATTTTATAATTATGTACATGCCTTCTACAACTTAATAATAACTAACAGAAATTTCATTTAAATTTCCACAAGAAAATTAATGAATTAGTACATTTTCGGAAAAAGCCGTTCATACTTCGTAATGTACAATTAATATTACCGCAATTTAATTAAAATTGTTTGCTTTGTCTGGCTTTTATTAGAGTTAATAAATGTTCGATAAAATTATCATTTTCCTTACTTCAAAATTAATAAAATTTACAATCTTAATTTAGCCATAACTTTCATGCGATCTTCAAAAGCCACCTGCTCTGAAACCTTAAGCAGTAATAAGAATAAAGAGTAAAAATTTATTGGTATAACCGCAATCATGATATAAGTACCAATATCACGTATATGGTTTTGCGATTTTCCCTGGTTCATAATTTATTATTCGCGTGGTATAATAATTGCTCAGGTTTTTACTAACATTGATTTATTTTGTTTGCCGCCTTGCCATTGTTTTGATTAAATATAGAAAAAGTCAGGAAATTCCCAGAAATTCCGCAGAAATAAGATTCATAATTATTACCCCGTAAGATTTAATTAAACATTGAATATTTTTAATATAAATTACAGCAATCTAGTACTTAGTTTTATGAATTTTCATACGTAATTACTAGCCAGTTATAATCGGAATAAAAGAACAAAGAAATTGTCAATCGCGAAGGAAATCAAGAACGCCTCTCAGACAATTATGAATTACAATAAATATGCATTATTTATGTATCGAAACGTAGGTTTAATATTCCTCTGCAACTATATGTATACCTAATGTAGATGTGTCATGTAAATGTAAGTAATTTATTAATTATTTACTCACAAGTGACAGATATTATGATTGTGCAGGCGCAATTAAACTGAAACATGAAGAAAAATGTACGTGCAAAGCAATTTGCGAGAATAACAGCAACAAAAAAAACACTAAGTAACTATTTACTAAAACGTCGAATTGTTTGTGCGAAAATTACCTTTACAATTGTCACAATTAATTCCCACAATTGATGATGGCTATTAAGATTACATTGTGCTATTGAATAATTAATATTAATGTCATTAGATAAATGATAAAACGCTAGTACCAAACTTATTCTAAATTTATTCTGAAATTTTGAGAATCGATTAGAATGATTCACCTGATAGAATCTCATAGAAAAAATCAACAAACATCCAAAAATAACCAACTAAATCCAATGGAATAAACATAGTAGTTACTGAAACATTTAACAGATTCACAGTTAGTTTTATTTACGTTGATAATAATTTATGCAAAGAGCACCAACGTCATAGATTTCTGCAATAGGCAACGTCAATCAGCAAATGGTTATTTACGTTCTATATTTTTCAATTTAAATTACAATCTACGCGTTTTGTCGTACATTGCTGGTGCAAATAGGCACGTAGTATTTTGCCAAACATAATTGGCAAGTGCGTTTATGGCACGCACAATCGTCACAGGTCGGCCGTGAAAATGCTGTGCAGTGGTTTAACATTTAGTGCAATTGCACATCAATATATTCGCTAAATGCGCAATGCTCGTACATAATTCGATATAATTTGCAAATTGCCTGCCGAAGCGCGCAATAAATTGGTGCTCAATCAAAGGTTTGTTGGCCAACAGTAATTCGCTGGAAAAATAGCTCATAATAATGCGGAATTAAACAATTCAACAGCATAATCAGCACAAAAACAAAGTCGTAGATACAGAGGGTAAATATTGATCAATTACATGTAATTACGGAACTGTTGTTTATAGTCTAGTAAAAATTTCCAGCGTTTTCCTTTCGGTTTCATTCATGAATTTATTTGCACTCCAGATAAGATGGAATTTTTATTATTGATTAATTACTTATGCGCGATAGAATTTAAAACGTAGAAACAAGAAGTAAAATTTCACTTTTTCAATGTTTTATCCATCTATTATTATAAAAACATTATAGCAGCGAAACGAAATGATGCATAAGCAAGATCAACATCAACAAACGATGAAAAACATTGTTGTAGTGATATTAGAAAATGGGAAAGTGTGCACACTCTTCGAGTATACGTTATGTTTCGTTACAAATCAACAAAGCTCTTGGTCATTGTTGTTCACACATTGCTTTATGACAGTTTCGCGTTGTGGCCGACTTCGTACACGGTTTGTGAAACACATGCGTGCGCGATTGGAAATATCATAATAGACAGGAAAAAATGCATTCTGCGGCGGCGAATGAACGGCCGAGTGAAAGTGAAGTGGTGAATGCAATGACAAAACTTTCCACCAATTTAATTACACGCAAACTGCGATTTTGTCTTTTTACGTGCAAGTATTCCATCGCGTTTATTTGCCCGCTTTGAACGCTGTGAACAAACTCGGAAGCGAGTTTGGCAATATGTACCAACATATTTCATGCTAGCGACACTAAAACTTTTTATTGTCCTCTTTGTCATGACGTTTTTGTTTCGATTGCTGTTGATTTGTCGCAAAAGGATGTCAAACAATAGCGCAAACTGATTTCTCACGAGATGAATCGTCATTTTATTTCATTTTCTTGTAATATTTCGTGTCCGCGATTGTGGAAGAAAAAGAAAAGAGTTGCGCGCATCTAACGGATCTGTCGGGTGGAGAATCACGCCAACAATAAATATAAATTCAATAAAATCAGACTGGTTATTATACTAATTATTTCTTATTATGAGCATAATTAAATTCCATTGCAATTAAGCGAATAATGATCGCGAATTGAATTTGCATATTAAAAATAATTTAATTAGTGTGGAAAGTTATTTTAATATGTTGATTGAAATTACTTCTTACATCAATGTGTACTTAATTATTATAAATATTGCATTTGCATTACGCACTTACAATTATGAAAGTACTACTTACAACTTTCTGTTGAATTACGAATCGAGGGATAATTTCTCAAAGTTGACCTTCGAGAATACCTCTTTGCCAATCTGGAAATAAAAAAGTTGTTATTAAATTATTTTGGCCAAGAAGCTAAACACATTAATAACTTGAAAAAAACTTTAAAAACCAATCCAAATGGACAAACAATTTTCTATGAATAGAACTAATAAATGATGAAAAAAATAGAATAACATATTGTTTGCTGGCTTGGAAGTTTGGATAAATAACAATTTTTTAATAATCTTACTCACTCAATAACAAAAATTTAGCAAATTTAATTAAACCGTGTGACTTTGTTAATCCTTGCAAAACATGACGGTTAATTATAAAAATTGTAAGTGTCATTTAGTTAATGGCTTGATGATGCTGTGCTTCTGCTATTTGTTGGTATTGTTTTTTACAGCTAAATGAATGCAGTGACATTGTTATGAATAATTGAGTGCTTAACGTTAATCGCTTGCACTGGTGCCTGCTCCTTCCTGGCAATTGGAAACTTGTGAGCGTCGCGTGAGTTTAATAAAAACATTCAAGTGAATGTGACGTGCATTGGTGAACAGCACGCAAAAAGGTAATGACTCTAATGATGATACAATGAGCGATTGGGAGACTGGCGACTGGTGACATTGAATTCGTATTTGTTTTGATGAATACTTCACGTTTCATTTTGTACATTTTAAGGAGACTTTGCGTCGATGACGTTTGTAGACGTTGTGGAAAAGTAGCAAGATTTTGTTATTAGGCTGGCTTAAGTAGGTACCTGCCATAAAGATTTGTATTACTTAAATAATCAAATATTAAATTTATAAAATGTAGGTGAAAATAACAAATTAATATGGTTTGTAATTTTCCACTCTGACAGAGTCATTTTCAAAAATAATTTAATCCTGAAACAGATGAAATGCATGTGTAAATTGCACGTGGTTTTAATGAACTGCATTATTCAGGATGAACTCATTGATGATGACTCGTGAATACGTTTAACTGAATGATTCATTCTTCGGCGTGCTACAGATAATTATTCTACAAAGTGTTGCTCGACTATTAGGTACTTACACTTTACTTATTCATAAAAACACTGTTTCTATTCTCGCGTAAACCACTAAAATACGACAATAAATAGAAAAAATATAGCAATAAATACCGTTTGCCTCCAACGACTTTTTGACATTGTGTATCACAAACAATAATAATCGATATTTCAAAGCTAGCCACTTATGACTTTATGAGTGTGCTTAAGTTCAATAGACTGAAATTTTTGGACAGATCGTGACAGTTGTTTGTTGAATAGTTCAATGAAATCTACAATATGGGCATCAAACGTGCATAAATTAAAGCAAAAGTATACGATGATGACGTACAGCGATTTAGTGAAGTGAAGTGAACCGTCTGTTCGTCTATGGCCAATCTAGATCTGTTAATTAATTGAATTAAAGCGTAGGCTGCACTGCTCGACCTTTCACCTTATACAGATTGTTCGGGACTCTACAGAATTATTTCACTCTCGAAAATCCCCTTTGTTCTGGAATATTATTAAATACTTAGTGGAAAGTTATTTTCCTTCTTGCGGAATCATAATGATGATGATGCGAAAGTGTCTGCAGGCAGAGAACTTAATGCAGAAATGAAAAGAATTCAAGCAACAAGCCACAAAACACAAGCCAAGTCCATTTATAAATGCAATTTCGTCATCGACTCGTTTCTTGTTCTTGCATCGTTCGCTTCGATGTTGTTCTTGCACACATCATACTCGTATAACATGTCTATATTATTGACCTATAGATACATATAAATTACAACAGCAGAAAAAAAGACCTGCATCGAACATCAGAGTGCAACAAGTCTGCTAAACACTAAACTATGCACACTGAATTGAACTACATACTCTCTATGAATATATGGATACATGAATGCATGCATGCACGAGCAACAAGTGTCATGCAGAAATTGAAACCTGTCGTTTCCTATCAGCATACTTATTGATCTAATAGTACACTTTTGCACTCGCTCCATATGTAAGAATCGCGTACAATTATTCTCAATACATACAAATACTTATTGAGAATATATGCATATGTATGTTTGTACTCGGCTTTAATACGAATGCTTGAATACATTTATATGAATGCGAATACAAACTTACAAATAGTTGTATGTTCTACCTTTAGCTATACGTTGAAACGTGCACGAATGTGTGGCATTTTCGTATTTCTCTAGGTCATTCGACAGGTTCTTTATTTTCTTCGCCTTTCATAAAGTAAGTCTGTATGTAGTCTGTAGTGTGTTTATGTGGAATACAACATGAATGCAGGAGCAATGCATCTTGATGATTTATCATTCAGGAATTAATATTTTGCATGGCAATTCATTTTAATGTAATATCATTATGTAACAGTTTTGTTCCTAGGATGCTGTCATATTTCAAGATATATAATCACAGAAATTATTGTCATTTCCATCCATTATAAATTGTCGTGTTTGTTAATCAAGAAGCCAGGTCTTAATTGAGGCAAAATAAGCAAATTCTATTTCGCGTTTTATTGCAAAAAAAAAGCTTACAACATGCTGCCATCAAATTTACGCAATGGGCATGCAATTAAAAGAATTTCATAAGACGTCCTAATTAACTCGCAATTTTCGGGTCAATTAATCGCCTGATGTTTAATTGAAAAAACGAATTCGTAGCTTTGTCTAAAACAACTATTTCTCTAATTTGATACGAAAAGTTGTAAATATTTTTTTTAATCGATTATTGGAATAGTGCATTTAGATTGCTCTAGCAATTACATGTTCATTAGCCACGCGCGCAGCATTAAAATGTGCATAGGCGGCGAACCACACACAATGCGTGGTGTAACAACCGTTTACGTGTAATTAGAGGAATTTCGTATTTGTTAGAAAGACACGCATTTGTCCTCCAATCTATGCAAATGGGTGTTGTAAATGTTTAGCAAAATGTTATTTTTCCGCATTTAACACATTAAGCATTATATCATTAAAACTAGTAAACATTTCAATTTTATTTAAAAGCGTTCTTTGTTCGCATCAAATGAGCAATGCAATAATTATATTGCGGATTTTTGCTTGGCAAAGAATCTCGTAAAGCAGTAGGTAATAATAATGTTGGCTGCAGAAAATATATTGTAGATATTACTTTAATCGAAAATGTGCAGTTAGAACTTGATACGGTCAATGCTTTTCTTTAATAATCAATTGTTTGCAATGTTTTATGAAATTATGCACTGAATTAGTTTCTATTACTTGTACCAGAAATATAACAGAAAATTGCAGTTCATTATTTCGCATTGGTATTAATGCGCAATTTGAACGCAAATGCATAATCATATTTAATCGTCACTTGTAATAACTTTTAATTGGGAAATTACGACAAAAAGTAAGTTTCGTTGCGCGCTCCTTAATTTTTACCAATTTTCCATTTAAAATCTAGAAAAAATAGGAAATATAGCTTAGAACAGAAATTTAATCAACAGAATGAAAAGCCCCACAATTACTAGCAATAACTGGTAATAAATTGGTTCAAACTGGTGTGTGCAATTATCGCGTCATTTTAGTGGAGGTTTAGCAATTTCGAGCGACTCAATAGGCCAGCCACCGTATAGATTTCTCCATCAGAAAATCACTAAATTGATAATAATTTAATTATTACCTTGCTTGACGCTATGATTCTTTCATTCATTGACTCTCTTTTCGCTCGCCAATTGCCAACTTAAATATGCTAAATAATTAAATCGGTAAAGTATATAAATAACATATGTTTGTCGAGTTTAGAACTATTTATAAGTAATGTTCAAATACATAGCATCAAAACATCATAATGATATGTTGTAGGCAGTGATAAAAGGTAGCTTTGTATTATTTGGATGTGCAAACTACAAATTTATGGAAAATTTTGATATTTAACTTGTAAAAAATAAACTAATTTTGTGCAGCGTGAATACGAAATCGAAACTTATAAAAACGTAATTAATTCAAATTTAATTATAATGCAAGTTTAATTTTTCCTGGTGAATTGTATGCAATTATATGTAATTCTCTCACTTATTATATAGTATGCAAACGATGACCTATGATCAGCTTTTTGTCGAGATCAGCAATTTTCTATCGTTTTTCTTATTGTTTACCGCCAAAAGGAACTGTGAAAAATTATTATAATTACAATGCGCTACCAGCAATTTATCAACAATGTTCCGCATGTCTCTAAAACATGTAATTTAAATACATAAAATTTAATTTTAAACAATTTTTAAATTATCTCAATTATATTAAAAGTTCTAATTGTTTTAGTATCTGCATGTAAGTTATATGGAGAGAAACATGCAGCGATTTCGAAAATGATCGAAGGAGAGAGCGCGCTATACTCACTCTCACGGTTGCTAAGGGTGCTCCAAAGAGTCCTTAGTTACCATGCATGCAAATGCCATAAGAGCGGCCATCATGGATTTTGCAAGAAAGTATTAGCCAACCAGTTCATTATGCCATTAGGGCCATAATCGCATATTTGTCAAGTATACTCTACACGATAAAAATGTGCGTCTACACGGAAAAATGTTATAAATTTAAACATTTATATCTTTGTTATTTGTGCAGATATTTTTTTCAAACTAGCCACATTTATTAAATGACTGTCGCTTTATATTGTCGTATAGTTTTTATAACTTTTAAAATTTTATTTGCCGAGTTATGATACGTCAAAAATTTATGTTCATAGTCTACCCATAACGTTGTGCATTATTCCATTTAATTTGTTCACTTACGTTGTCCATAAGATATTGTTTGTGTTAATGATTTCCTCAACTTTCCTTGCTAGTTTCACATTGGTAAAAATCACAAGGAATTTTAGAAAGTTTGCTTTTGACAAACGAGTACAGAGGTTTAAAGCACTTGCCAAAGGTACAGAGATTATTTTCCAGACATAATGTCATTGTGAAGGCTTAAAATTCATATTTAATGACACGTTTTTCAATGTTTTCAACTATCATCAGTTTTAGTACTTATAGTTCTCAGCACAATAATTATAAATATTTTAACGCACAAGTTGTTATGTTTGAAATAGTAAAAATAGGACGCAGAACTCGCGCTAGTATAAATAAATCAATTAAGAAGAAATATAAAAAAAGTTGGTTTATGTACTTATGTACCTACACCATAAGCATATTTTTGCATTACGCCACTGGACTTTTATTATGTTGTATTTACGCACTTTTAAGAGGATGGCGATTTATTCGAGTTGCATTTGGCAATAAATAATGACGTAGAGCAAATTAACAATTCATTAACACCATAAACAGAACTGTTTGCACGTTGCAAATTTGATTGAATATTACTCAGTTTACTACGCCTTTAGATGCAAGCGCAAAAAAGTTTTATAGCATTAATTTGTGTGTTGTTTATAATGAAATACTCTTTTAATAATTGAGTGCCATAAATACTCAATAAATCGCATGCGCCTTTTTTATGCAACTGCTTCTGTTCAAGTTTTAAACTTTTTTTATTACTTGTTGCCGCATATTGTTATTCACAATGCGCACACACGTGTCGATTATGATTATTAACCATCAAAATGATTTATCAACTTCCTTGGATTATTAATTCTAGTGAATTTTAAATTTAATTTGTACTTGCAAAATAATTACCCATGCTCTATAGAAATCCACCTTCATATAATTTAAATTAGCGTGAAATCAAATTTTTCAGTCCGCAAATAATTTGCTATTTTTGCGTGTTTGCTAGACTTTAACTACAAAAACAAAATGCGGAGAAACTTCGGCGCCAATAATATAACTTATAGTTTTTGAATTAATTTTTCTGTATACATCAACAATACTTGAGAGGCTGGGTTGGGTCAGCTTGTACGAATTTAAAAATGTTTAATTATTGTGCATTATTTTACCGTACAATCGGCTCATTTTAGTTTTCGATTTCTCCCATGATGTTGCACTTTTATTATAAACCAATTAATAAATATCAGGTACGTACGTATTTGATTTTTGCATGACTGCAACAAGGTTATTTGTATTCAATAATGTACAATGGCAAATCGAAGATAAACATAGCAAATGAATTTATAATTCTGTTATGTTTTCGTATCTAACGGCATTCATTGCTGCATTTCCCAGACGCGCGTACATTCTCCTCAGATTTCATGCATTTTACATTTCTTTGCCGGTGCGCGTATTTTCTATCATCGACTATAATAATATTCTCAAGCTGCTAACAAATGCCCGGCATAAAAAGTGAGCGGATATATATTCTGCCAGGAGAGCGAACCTGTGCACGCATTCGAAAGGACTCTTGGACGCGCCGGTTACACCTCGGTGTAATCCGCACAGTTGGCTGGCTGCAAAACCGTATTATTCGCAATTGCCAATTCGAGTGTGCGGTTATAAACAACAAGCAGCTACGTACAACAACAGTACACACATACAGCCAAGAACAACAACAACAACAGCGGCGGCTCTTTAATAATTACGTTTGAGTCCTACTTTAGTTTGCTGCGGCCGCGCGCCTTGCAGTTACTGTTATTTGTGTTACTACCTTTTCTTCAGCCGCGCGCGCGTTCTCTCCTTCGCTACAATTCATTCCGTATCATTGAGCTGCCTTCAGCATACTTTTCTGCCATCGACACCGCACGCATTGATAAATACTTGTTCTTTCACATTCAAACTTGACAATAAATTGCTCTATTGCAAATGTTTCCTTCCTTCACGCGCACTACATACTTACTACAAGTTATGAACATTAACATAACTCATCATCTTTTTATATTTGCTTCGACGATATTCTATAGTAAACACTTTGAACATATTTGATCAACGCAATTAAATCTATTTTGTAATGTCTTGCATAATCATTTGGAATTCACTTGCAAATATAGAAATGTTGCGCTCCTTTTCATTAAATGATTGACTGTTTGAGCATAACGAATTTTTCAATAAACATAAGCAAAACATCACAGCAGCTGCGAACCGCAGAAAAACTTACCTAGGTAAGAAACGAATCAATAACGCTTATGAATATGTTTACATTTACATCAATCCGAGTAAAAGGTTTTTCTTGCGTATTGAATTATGGAATGCGAACTCGCGGTACACGCGTATGGAATTCACATAATTCGCATGCATTAAAGATCAACAAGTGGGCAGCCAGATAGTATTTCGCATTCGCGGAATGAAGTTTTCATCAAATGAGATGATCACGTCCAGAGCGCATTTCGATTTCTTGAAATTTGCATCCAACAAATAGGAACAAATGACTTGTCTATAAAGACACCACTCTAACATGACTCATTCGTTATTTGACTAATTTCACAGTCACGTCTTGAATACATTTCAGGCAATGCTAATACTACTGGTCACAGCAGTTTTGTAACATGAGAATGTCAATTAGCGCATTAAATAATTCTTTTAATTATTCAATTTCCTGTTCGATATGTCTAAAACGAGACGAATTTGTAGTTTTCAATGCATGTAACTTTATTCTATTTTGATATAAATTGTTATGTTGTGAGTCATGACTGATTTTCGTTGAAACATCTAAAGCAGGAAGTCGTGTAAGAATAACGTGGAATTCAGGCTTATTGATGGGTCGTTTTGAATTCTTGGTTGGATCAATAAAATGCATACACGCGGATCGATTATACTGATCGGAAGTCGAAGGAACGACACGCAACAACGACGAAAACGGCATTTCTTAATAAAGTTTGCTCTCGAACGTTTTAATCATTGCGAGGCCTGAATTCCAGACTCACACGACGTACGCATACAGAAGGCTGACGCACTGAACTGCAAAGTAATGCCCGCCACAGACTGGCTTTTACCAGCAATGTTATAAGTTGCTTTTGCTGCTTCTTCTTTTTCTTCATCAACTCGCTGGTCGTCGCAAGCCCTTGGGCGATCAGAATTTATTGTCCTAATTTCATCTCGTCAGAGATGCTGCGCGTATGTTTGAATGAATAGCCGTATGAATTTCATTCGCCTTTTGAATTGCATTCGTACAAATGTTTTATCATTCATTTTAGAATCTTACAGGATTTTATAAACTAACCACCTAAATTTTGTTGGTTGATTATTAATGCATTCAAAAATCACCTGCATACCTTTCCAAAAATCCTGCTGAACTGGTTTATAATGCGCTCTTTTCTTCGGAGGCAGTGCATCGAAAAACACTTGCAACAACACTCAAAATGAATCAATAGTATACGATCTCAATTGGGTGCACATGCGCTGGGCGTATTTTTTAAACGATTGATTCTAATTACCAATTGTGCAATTCACTGCGAGCACGATGCGCATTCTTTGTTCGGTAGCAATGTGCGCTAAGGAAGCGGCACCTTAATCTTTCGAGCTCGCGCCCGATAACAGGGTTGATTATCACTGCACCGGCTTATTAAAACTCTCGCACGTTTGGCAGCTCGTAATATCCATTTTGTCGGCGACAAACGCACAAAGCTGGTTGACTGAGCAGCAAGCGTCACCGATCACGGCTTGTAAACACAGGTACTGGTGAGCAAACGAATACCTGTGGAAAACGTACCAAGAATCAACATCGCGAAGAGGTGGAGGCTAAGAGTATGACAGCACCACATACCAGTAAGAACAAGCAGCACAATGCAATCACCGACAGGTAGAAATGTTCTTCACCTGGCGCTGTAACAGCTTTTGTTGCATACGCGACCGGCAGGTGAGGTGCGCTCAAGCGTAACAAAAATTAAATCTATAAAATACTCTCTAAACGTAACATTATTACGTTGACTACACCTCTCAACCCTAAGTAAGAAAGGGCTCATCAGCATAGATCAGGGATCTCTTGTTATGTATTAAAATAGACCCAAACTTTAGTCTTTTAGTCTTAAATTTTCAATATAGTTAACACATTATGTATCACTTCTTAGTAATACTAATATGAAATGAAATTTCATAGGGTATTTAAATTCTCCTTAAGATTTATATCTTATCAATAAACAACCAACCATTTATTGAAGTTTTATACTTTTTATAATTACAATTGTAAAAATGGTTTATATTGTTGATGGGTACAGCATCTAAAACAAATACAAAAATATTAATGAGATTCAAAGATTGATATGAAGCATGAAGCTAGTTCTACTTATATCAGTATTAAAATTTGTCAACACGTGTTATTCAGGTTTCAAATGTCATAAAGCATCATGTATACTAAAGTCTGTAAAGCTAGTAGCAAACATTGGTACTTACAATACGAATACGATGACCCATTGCTTTTGCTGGAAGGTTCCTCCTGAACTTAGCCCTAACTGAACCACTAACACCATGTGGCCTAGTAACTTTACCCCAAATAGCACGAACTTTAGATTTGACTGACTTTGGCTTACCAGGCACACAGGTCTTGTTCTTGGCTTTGTATACATATACACATTTCTTGCCAACATAGAATCTACTATCTTGTTTGGTGCTAGTGCCTTCAATTTTCAACAAGGCAGTGGTTTCATGTTGATTACGAAGACCACGTCTGTAGCCACTGAAGATGGCTTTAGCATAAAGACGACCATGTCTCTTCTTTGAGCTCGTCTTCGATGCGGTTTTCTCACCAGTTGTGGCAGCTGGTGCAGCAGCCACTGGAGCTTTCGCTTTCTTCTCTGTTTTGGGCTTAGTGTCTGCCATGGCTGGAAAATAAACAAATATTTAATACACGTTCACACATAACCTATTCACCACAACAAAAACTATATCACGAATCATCCGTTTAAGTAAAACTTTATCACACAAAATATTCACTCCATCACAAGCTAGATTATAATTCTATAGATTGGTGTGTATATTTTGCACTGATTTTAATTAAATTTATAGATTTTTAATAAAATTTCACAGAGCTATGTACGTACCCGATGTGTATCTCACACGGAAAGAATTGACAGCGGCTCAGTGGATTCACGGTGACACTATGTTTCTCGTACGGTGGCAGCACCAGAGTTGATATGGAATGAAGAATTTTAAATATATCTAAATATTAAGGACAATAATATTGTATGTAGCACGTAATGTTTTGCTTGAATGCTAAAATATATGTTTATATAAGTAATCTTTTACACTTATGTTAATTAAAATGATTTAATTTATAATTTGAAATCTCGCTAAGCGTCGGAACCACTCGATCGTTCAATGACGTCCATCTGTCATAGGTCTACTGACGCCATCAGAAAAGCCATTTTGGTGCTTCCTCTTGTTTGTCGTGTTTGAGCAGAGTGCTATTCATCGTAAAAGCAGTGATTGTAGTTAATTGAAGTGTGTGAAATAAGGAATAATCAATAGAGCGGTAAGTACCGTAGTTAATAGTATTTGACAACCGGATTTCGATGCAGTATTTGCTTGTTTATTAACCAAAAATTGTGGCATCTTTTTATGTGCTATTGCACGTTTTACGTTTACAGTTATTTGCATATTTGTAGTTTTCACATTATAAGCGGTAATTTTCTCCCTCATAGAAGATGTCTGAGAACACAACCACAGTGCAGACTACTGGTCAACAGCAACAAAACAATTCTTCAGCACCACAGAGCCGGCCATCACAAGGTACTACCAACGGCTCTCCCGGTTTTCGAGGTCGTGGTTCTCGTGGAGGTCGTGGTAGCGGTGGATTTATGCGTGGGCGGTAAGTACTTTTATCCCTTTAGAAAGCCCCTCGATGACTGATTGTTTCTCCTGTTTGTTCTTGCTCGGGTGAAGTTTTTCTGGGTATTCAATTGCACATGATTATTTGGTTTATAGTGGAGGTCCAGGAGGGCCAGGTCGTGGTGGACCTATGATGCGTGGACGCGGAGGCATGCGCGGTGGTCCACGTGGGGCTCCTCGTGGTCGTTTTGCCCCTGGAGGCGGTGTTCCACCACCAGATATGTCAGACAATATGATGATGAATGACAATGGAATGCGTGGTCCACCAGGCGGTGGTTTCCGCGGTTCTGGCCGTGGTGGGCCAGGTGGTTTTCGTGGTAGAGGTATGCCCCGTGGACGCGGTGGTCTTGGCGATCGTAATAACCGCATGGGCGATAGTCGTATGCCTCGCGGCGGAGGTAATCGTCCATTCACCCCTCGTGGAGGTCGTGGTCTTGGTCTTGGCGTTCAGAAACGTGGCCAACCACCAATGCAAGGCCCGGGACCAAAACGTGGTCGTTTCGAGAATGGTGGTTCTACAAATGGATTCTCACAGAAGTGAGTATTTGCATTAAAATTTGAGCAAAATTTATTGTTTTGAAGTAATTCATATTCCGGCAGCTACAATGCCAGACCATCATATGGTGGCGGCAATGCTGGAGCTTCCAATAATCAAGGATATGGCCAGAATGCGCCCTACAATCCACCTGCATACCAACAATCACAAACATATGGCAACAATGCGCCACCTCAGAGCAATTACGGCGCTGGTGGTGGTTATGGCGCAGCACCCAACAGTTACGATACAAGCTACCAAAATACCGGTTACGGCCAGAATAACACGACTGGCTATGGAGCCCCTGAAGAGCAATACCAGACAGGCGGCTATGGTGGCGTAGCAGGCCAAGGAGATGGCGGCTACCAAGGTGGTTATAATAATCAAGGCTACGACAATCGAGGAGGATATGGATCTGGTTACGGTAATAACATGAACTTTTGAATTTGCAGCAATTCATATTAATTGAAGTTCAAACATTTCCAGACGCCAACAACTACGGTCAAGCGCAAGCGGGTGGCAACTACGGTAAACAGGATTATGGTAAGTGGTAACTTTCACTTCCATTGAAACCACCACTCGTTATATAGGCAGCGCAGCGCGTTGAATCGATTGAAAATTTTATTTTTCGTCAGACTTGCGAAACAGATTTATTAGGTTTTATGATTTGATTTGAACAAACAATAATCTATTTTCTTATTTAATAGTTGCAGTTTTGAGGCAGTTGTTAACGCCTAACAAAACAAAAGAGATTGAAGTTGAATGAAAAACACGCAGAGCAGAAGAACGTGTCACTTATACATTATTTAATGATAAAATTGCAATGACGTGTAATATTTAATCACGTGAAGTTACTTGTATTCACTTACTTGTGAATAATACTATTACTTTAGAGACTTATAAATGCTACATTGTAGTCAATATGGCAGGACGGTCACATTAAATAGTGATATGAAGAACTTGAAATTCGATTAAAGACGTTACATGCGGTTTTATTTAATTACTTAATAGTATGGAAGGGTAGACGGTTATTGATTGGAAGAGGAGACTATTTCTGGAATAGCTCTTTGAAGATACATACTCACGCTATGTGTGATGAATGAAGAAGTGAAAGCATCGGAATTTATTCGAACCGTATTCAAATTGAATATATGAGAGTATGACTATTTGTAGCACTTGTATGTTGTACATGTTTAATGAAATTTGTGTTTTCTTTGTTCCTAAAGCATATTGATCATTCGTTGCCGTATCAGACACACACAGAATGAACAACGCAATGGAAGTATAGTATCAACGTATAGTTTCGAACGAAAACTGAAACCAAAAATGTATATTTACTCTCATTTCTTGGTGTCCTCCACAATAAGAAATATGCCTAAATTTCAAATTCGCGCGTTTCTTGACTCATGCATAGCAGCAATACGCATCAAAGCCAGCTATATAAATTATTTTACAGCAAATGACGTGCAGTAATTGCAATGTAATTATTACATAGTGATTTTCATTAGAGCCAAGTCCACAGTAGATTACGATATAAGTTAAGAAGGATACTACTTATCGAATTATTATAATTAAGCAAAAGGAATGATTTAAGTGACACACATTACTGTATATTTTTTGGTATTTTATTTGAGCATTACTTACATATGAGTCTATTATTATACAAAGTATCTTGAAACTACAAGAACTCTATATTATACGGAAGAGAATAAAGTATTATGTACTTATAATTACGAAACTGGCAGCGATGGCAAATGATTATTTGCGAAATACCCATCTGAACATACAACTCATTATTATGACTATTATTATAAACCCTTCAGAGTATTTCTTGGACGTCTACCCTGCTCTGCTGCAACAAGTATTATTATACTATTTAACTATTTTTTATTGAGTTATATGGCATGTAATCTGCAACTATACAATTCTAAACACGCATACTTCAAGTGAGCTGATTACAAAAAATAGTACTGTTGATTTCAACGCAACCAAATATTATAAAAGAAGTTGAACTGAGCAAAATGTCTTCACAGAAGATTATTTGAAAACATCTGCATATTTGTTATTTTAGGTGCTAATTTACTAAACACTGCAGTTTTTCTTATAATAATTTATTTTATTTTATCCCAACAATTATGGTTTTTCCTAAAAGTAGCACCAATCTCGATGCAATATATCGCCTCGCAAAATAATGAATGCGTTGGAATTGCAAAGAAGTCTGTAAGTATATTAAATGTTCATGAAACATCAACAAAATATTAAGTTTGTTCATGACGAATTCCAAACGTAGATTATAGAGAAACCCTATACATGTATATCACGTTGTTTCTGTTATAGTTGGTCTATTAATCTTATCACATTCTTCATAGTCTATTTCAGGAGAATTTATGAATTTATTGAATGCTGCAAAGTATTAAAAACGAAGAACTATGCCATAATAGTAATGCAATTTATAAAATTGAATAATGGCGTTTTTGCATTACTATTTATCTTTATATATCTTTCCTATCTATCAATACGTATGAGCTCTTAACTTAATAACATGAATTACGATTTAAAAATTTCAGGATAAATGCAATAAACGTTTATTTCTTTTATACGTTCAATGCACAAGCCAGTGCATCTGGAGAGCTGGAACTCAAAGCAAATGTCTACAATTAACAAATACAAAATGAAACGATTAAACAATCGCATAAATGAAAATAAGGACACCACAGTGATGCATTAGATTTAATAGTTGACTTAATTAAAGTGCAACTGAATCTAAATTTATATCACGATATTATTACATTAATCAAACCAATTAAACCAAAGTGTCACTAAGACTTTCACTATACACGATGAATAATAGACGTTTAGTAAGCAGATTAGCTCAGTTCTCTGAAAGCTGAATGCAACCGAAATTCGTACGAATAACGTACACACACTCAAGCTTTAAATGCAAGAACTATGTACCTGCAAGTCCGGCAAAAAAGCTTTCAATCATAACAAATAAGCGAACGAATGAATGAATGCGAAGGAACGCTATCCATGATAATAATCAATCACATATTACATAGGTAAAGTATCACTTCCAAATAATTTAATTTTTTATCTATAATAATCATACGACATCTAATATATATATATATATTCTATATACTATGTTTAATACAATTGTTTAAATGTGATACAATGTTATAGCAAAATGCAAGCAAGTGAAACGAAAGCAATTTACAGTGCATGCTTTTACATATTATTAAATGTGCTAAAGAACCGAGAGTTGACTAAAAAGTGAAAACCAAATCAAGTTTTACTTGCAGGACTGAGTAACTCGGCAAACGTTCATATATATTATATTTATTCAAATTTTGCATGCAGAATAATAATATTCATTGCAATTACGAATGAAGCCAAACTGTGGTAAGAAATTCAATTCTATTAAATCGTGAAAAAACTCAAGGCCGATATTATCGTGACCAAAAAATAAGAAGTATAAGTACATTATAATAATTGTTAACCAGTATAACTAAACTTGATGCTTAACAAAATATTCTTGAGTCATAATGCAATTGAATAGCGATTCATGTTCTTGTATATATTTGTTTAGTATTGTTTGACTACTTTGATCGAATGTTTAATTAATGGTTCATTGTGCTTTTTATTTAGGTTGAAATTCGTGGAAGATGACGTGATCCTCGGCCGCCTAGAACTGGTGTCTGAAATTGCATATCACATTCGTGGAAGTATCGGTATCGGGCGTGAAATGACTTGGAGGAAGTCCTGGAACAATAGGTAAACGGAATACGTGGTAAGCAACAACAGCGAATTGAAATTGAGTCAGAGGTAACAAGGCGCGAGAAGTTGCAAGGAAACAGGTAACTCGAAAGAAGTCGCTTCAGGTAGCTAACTCAGCTTCACAGTTCTCAAATGTGTAATTACTTATCACAAAGGTTCGCTTAAAGCCACTTCTTACTTGAATGAACGAATCCATGTGTGAATTTACTGTAGGGTGAAACCGCTAGACACTTCGGTCCGTGTCTGACGAAGTGTAATACCGGTAGAAAGCTGATCATCATCACTCCGACAACAAGCGAAATCCTTGGTGAAATGCTGTTTCCTGTGTATTTAACGCAATCATTTTTCGCTTGTCACACTAACCGTTAATGGCTTTATATTTTTGATTCAGATCCAGGAAGTTGGAGAATTGTTGGCGTGTTTCAATTTTTAGTTTTCACTCGCATTGGAGCGGAATTTCAGCGTTGATATTCATCAATCTGCACAGCCACTGGAGATATCAGCGAGTAGAACTTTCTATGTGCGATGCTATGACCATTAAAGCAAATTTGGCAATGATATATCTGGCTGTAATTAATTTCAATTCAACCTGTCAGCGGCAGCACGCCGCAATGTCCACACTTGAAACTGTTGCAATTTCCGTACGTGCCAGCGCACACATTGCTCATATTATTCATTTCGAAGAGGCTATAATTGATAGATGACGGTTTAATGGCATGTGGAGCGCGCGTCGTTCGAAGGCGTTTGTATAAATTTCAATCGTCAACCGGCTTCAATTTGTCTTGTGCCGTAATGCGTCCGCGTTTAATATTAATGTACATTTAATAAAATAATAGAAGCGATCATATAGTAACAAGAAGGATCACGCTGCATTTGAATTGGTAGTCTGCGTGTGGGTTTTCGTTTAAGGATAAATGCACCGTATTTAGCGCTGAAATATACATTATTATTGCAAAGTG
Organism: Aleochara curtula; assembly: GCA_963978815.1. NCBI lineage: Eukaryota > Metazoa > Arthropoda > Insecta > Coleoptera > Staphylinidae > Aleochara > Aleochara curtula. The sequence continues at coordinate 3,252,703 of OZ022219.1, forward strand.
TCGTACGGCGAGAGTGATTTAATATGATGCAGGTCGTAAATTGCGAAGATTTATACATGATTATTGCGCAAAGTATGCAAAATGACAATTATCCATGCTAAACGGGATGTTCGCGCAGCGCACTTTATTATTCGCTCCGGTATAATTATAGCGAACGTGCTCTTACCTGCTGTTAAGTTACCAACAACTGCTAATACGATTGCCGTAAATATTGTATTTATGCAGTGCAAGATTTCATGTTGTTTGCATTGAAAACATTGCTGGTTTTGAACTTCATTCGCGTTTGGTAAGGATGAGCGCTGTTATACGGTGAAGCAGCGCGCGCTTAAAGTTTTGGCTCAGTTTGTGCGCGCCAGTCCTTGCGTGCGGGTGCAGGTTCGTCGGTCAGCTCTCGCTCGGTCACTCTAGTCCGCAACATTGAATAGAAACAAGCAAAACAATTGTTTAGTGTATTTTGAGATTAGTTAGTAAACAAATCAATCGTCTTGGGATCGATCGCTGAATAAGATCGCGCTTGCTGGCCTGTTTGGGGTTAGTACGTGTTTCGCCATTTTCGCGCGCAAATGAATCACGAGTGACTGCTTAGAATTTCCGACACTTTAGGAACAATATAAGGTAAGGAAACTGATAACATTTTTCTATTTTCACGCAATCGCAATGTTCGGTACTAGCAAAAGTTTTTGAAAGTTGTATTATCGCGCGATCAGATATTTGATTCGGCACTGTTTTCGCATGGACACAATCAAAACGTGTTACATCATGCAAACGTGGGATAAATAAACAAAATGTAGGAGTTCCACTGCAAAGAGCGCAAGAGGTTGATTTATAAATATAATCGTACTGCAGTCGCGGCGCGCAAAGAGCCGCCGCTAACCGGCATAACAATCAAGTGTGTTGTAGTCCATGCTATCTTTGGGCCGCGGCTTAATAAATACCTGTCTGGCGGAATAACTGAGGTGCTCTGCTCTCTCACATATGCTGCAAATGGCAAGTGCGGCATGTTTTCGTTCGTACGTTTATGGTGCGAAGTTTTATGCCTTTTTTCGGCGGGCGTACATATTGCAAGGACGCCTTCTCCGCCGACTTCTTAGCCTGTTTATGGCAATAATTTGAACGAATTCGTTCAATTGTTAAATGACTTTTAGCACTTGTCTGATCTTTGCTGTAAAGCTCGCTCAAATATTTATTTTGCTCCTGGGTTTTTATGAATTTGAATTACAACCAATAATTCTTATCGGAAATTGTTAAATATTTGAATATCTCCGCATTTGAATGTAGCGGACTTAGAGCATAATTCTCGTGAGATTATTTCAAGTCAAGGTACGAAGGTGTGTAAAAATTTACATGCTACGAAATTACAATATTTAAGGATAGAAAATTATTGCCGTGCATTTTTATGGAGACTATAAATGACTTTATATTTATTGCTGGAAGTTCTGTTGACACGTTTGCTGTCACAAGTTCTAGGATCATTCTTATTTAGAGTGTATGAATTTTATAGAGTTTACGTCGTTACTGCTAGAATTCTATGAAGGTTTACGGAATTAATAATTTAAATGGAAGTCCATAGTTTGCGTAGGGTTCACAAAGTTGTATTGAAATTATAAGGAATTGAAAAGGTTTATTATGAGATTACATATTCATAGGTCGAACACAAATTGAAAAATTACAAATTTAGACTGAACTAGTTATTCAAATGATTCTTTCTCTATGTTTGTTTATGATTTATTAATGTTTTTGCCAATTCTGTAACTTGAAATTTAAGAATTTAATTTTCTGTCAAGCTTCCAAATCACTCACTTCGAAATGAACAGAAATTATATTTACAGCCGTCATAAAAGTTGTGTAAATATAAAAATTCGAAGGCATAAATAACCAGGAAGCGCGCTTACAAACCACTTCTTGCTCCTACAACACTTTAGTTAATGTTGAAACATTTCGCATTGCAACTTGTTTCATGTGTCCATATTTTTGCACTTTAGCCGGTAGTGCAGTGTAATCTTCAGCGCGGTCATTACTTTTGTAGGAGCGCCTGCAATTTGATTACATAATTCATTCATGCGATGCGCAAATGCATTACGTATTGGCAGATTAGAAGCGCTCCAAATAGTAAATATTTAATGCGTGTACATCAATAATTCGGTGGTCGCTATCGTAAAACTTCCATCTGTTGAGTGGTAATGCAAGAGTCTTTTCATGTTTCGCATTTCATCAAAATAAATTATTTTTAAATCCCTCATCGAATTTCGTTAATTAATGCGTGAATTACGAGCGCCGTGTAATATTTCATGCGGGAAGTAGACTGCTAATAAATTCAGAACGGCGATTTTCTCATTTTATACGTGTACGACGTTATTGGAATGCAAGCAAAGGTCCTTTTCGAACGCGTGCAATATTCATATTGCAAGCTGTGCTTTGCAGGACAATCATTCGAACGGTTTTACTCAGAGTTGAATTGCTATTCGTCGAAAAAACGTACGATTCAGTCCCATATTGCATGCTCGCATGTTTTTTTCATGAGGGGGTAGGAAACGCATCCCTCGGAATGACTGTTGGCAAATTCCTCAAAAGCGTAATAACCTTGTAGTACATATGCATTTTATTATCCTGGAATTTTTTACTTTGCCTTTAGTCTTTGATTTTCCAAGCAGTTAATTTCCCAGGAATACATTTTTGTAAATGACGAGAAAAGTTATGAATTTTATATCGGCTTCATGACCGGATAAATATTTATTATCTTCATTAAATAGCCGGCGAAGAAATTGCTTCTCGGTTAGGTAAATGCGCACACAGATCCCCCCGTTTTAATTAATTTTACAGTTTATTATAGATAATTTATTATCAAATGTTTACGTCGACTTGTTGCATGCGCACATTTGACTTGCCTTTGAAATTCCACGGCAATCGCGTGCGAAAGCGATCCGAAGGGCTTGGTAAACTTCGAGCGAAATATGGTAATATTCGAGATTAAGTAAGATATACTGAGAAACTCGCCGTGCGCGCTATAATCAAACATTTCCATTATGAGTGCTAATAGATCGTTACACCTTTTATTTCGTATTGGTTTGCCTATGAAATTTATCCAAAAAGCATCAAAAGGATTAAAATTGAATACTGTAGAATTCATAACGACTTTGAATGAGTTGCGAAATTTTGCGATTATTATAAGTACTGAATTCTTATCAAGTAATTAGGAAATTTAATTAGTTGCTAATTTAACCAATCTTTAAACAAAAATTAAACAAGCTTTATGATTATATTGGTAAATCTTTGCCTTTGTTGACATGTTGCATAAGCGACTGATTTTCCAATGAACGCATGCTGTAAGTTGAAACTTTGTTACGTGGTTAAGTAAAGCCAGCGTTTAATCAACAACCTACTATTGAAATTATTTGGTCAGCAACTAATTATTACAACAAAAGGTAAAATTGTCACCGGGCAAAACTTTTCAACGGAACAATGAGCAAACATAGATAAAACAAGGTTGGTTGTTGTGCATAGCAACGAGATGAGCTGCACAAAACTATGCCAAGTACCAATACGAAAATGCGCTCTCGATCGAAGTTGCTGCGGGCAGCCAGGTAATCTGTTGAAGGTGCACATACGCACACATCCATCTCGTATTCGTATACATATGCGATTGTTGCACGTATGCGATGTACTCGAATATTGGTTTTTCCTTGCAAGAAGCACCACAACGTCGCTTGTCGAATAGCGAAGGCCGCTGCGGCCGAAGGAATGCAGCCGGCGACTCTTACGTCGTGCCAGAATAGTGCATGTATGCATAAACACACACACGACATGCTAGAGTAGTGTATGCGCGCAAGTCTCGGGTGGCGGTTGGTCAAAAAGAGAATATGCCACCCGATAAACTATTCATGAGCGTATGAGTTGAAGACGAAGTGTTTGCTGCTTCTTCGGTGAACGAAAAGACCGAAACCTGCCACGATCCTGCCGCGCTGCACCGCGACTTGCATTACTCATACATGCATATTGGGGAGGCCGCGAACGTCGCAAGGAAGAGGAACGGGTTCTCAACGCGCTCGCTGAAGAACCATGTCAAGAGTGGTCTTAAGATTGTCTCGTTTCGTATCATGCACGTCGTGCTTTTTTGGCCCTTGTCACAAGCTTTTTAGTGCCGAAAAGGCTTCACCGGTGAGACCAATAAAGCTATGAAGCTTACGCAAAAAATATATTATATTTTAATAAATTTAAAGTTGAAAATTATGTGAAATTCATACGGTAGCATACTCATGGAATTTAATTCGATAAACGTTATAATTTACAATACTTAACGACAAAATTTAATTAGCATAACTTCCATGGCAAATTAATTAAATCCTTGCGCTTGATTGCAATGTTGAACCACAAGGAGATTAATTACAAAATCCAGCGGTAATAATATTTCACTTTTTATTAGACGTGCATTTACTCGCGAATGCTAATTAGACTTGCTGTGTCATGAAACGAGACTTAAGAACAGATAGGAGAGCGTAAGTGACTCTCTATGCACGAAGACGCGAGCGAAGAGGATGTTGGTGTAAAGAGAGCAACGCAAATATTACGTTTTAATTGTTATTACTCAACGTCCAATTGCAACAATCAGAGAACCTCGCGGCATGCGGCGGGTCCGTGATCCTGTCGATTAGATAAAATATTTAGCCGTCGTCGTTGCGTTTCATTCATTCGTCCGACGAAGGAAGATGTTCGTCCATCGTTCGAGGAGCGCGTTTTACTTTCGTTAACTTCTCGCGTACGTGCGTGCTGTCCCATTCGTATTCGTGTTGTTTGGTTGGCGCGACGCTGGAATGAAGAGTGAAGTGCACTCGATGTCTACTTGTGCATTCATTTGCCCATGGGCAATTTCAGGAGAAGTGCGCTTTTATTAAATGTCTGCGCCAAAAATTCAAGATTTATTGCGTAAGCACAAAAGAACGGAATGAGGTAAAAAGGACGACGTTCTAGAATTTTATTAATATTTGCTGAAATTTCTTGGAGCAAAATTAATTTGATAAGTTTTTTATTAGCGCTATTATTGACATGGAATTTTCACAATGAGATTTAGCACTCTTATAAAATTTCGTATTCTTCAGGATAATAAATTCAATAGTTGAAATTCCATATAAGGATCAAGGAACAGAAAGTTTTGGATGTACCTAGGTGCTTGCTGAACACCTTGTATCGGAAAAACAGCCTTCTCAAGAAGAAAGACCGACGAAGCGTTGAATTAAAGCCGCGAACGCGACGGCGACGCGCGCCGCAAAGAAAACAAACGACGACGCGGCGCACAAGAAGTGCCAGCAGCGCACTGCAGGAGTTGTTTCTTCGTTTTGAGCTCGACTTTAATTCTTCCTTCTTTTCTTCTTTCACTCGGCGCGCTCGCTTGCAGCCCATTGGAACCTGTGCCAAGTTTAATCTCCCAGAAAACGTATCGCTAAATACAAATTGATAGCACAACTGGCGAGCTAATTGTGAATTACGGCTTTTAATTAACTTCCATGTGCACTTTTTAGTTTTACTCGTATTTTCTATTATTACAACTCAATTCATTGCATGATTAAGAGCGCCAGTGACATTAATAGTCGAAAAATTCCATCATGAGAGCGAAACGCCAGAATAATAAGGATTCGCACACTTATCACGCATGTGAATCGGCTGAACGAGCGACAGAACACGATAATAATCAATAATCAAGTTTTCATTTCGTGTAACAAGACGTTTCGCATGCTTGAATGCGGGCTGCTGCTGCTCTTGAAGCAGATAAATTGAGCAGCAGCCTCGCATGGACCATTCACGTTCTTCAGACGCTCTGCTCTCTGGCTCTGGCGCCCTTTTACCTGACGCGGAATTGTTAGTCGCGCTGCATTGTCCGTCCATGCGTTCCGTTAACCAGCACACTTTTCTTTCGCTCTTCGCGTGCATCCATGGTGGCCGAATAATCGCTAACCGCCTCGCAGACTCGCCATTCGAGTCAAAATGCGCCATGCAAACACACTCGCTGAATGGCTTTTCATTCAATAGAGAGATACGACGCCGCCGCGCACATGCATTAATGTCATTCAATGTAAGAAAGAAAGATATCAGCTTTCGTCTTCAATCTATTTTACTTTAAGTATATCTCAATACATTGCTTTTTTATTTTCTTTATCGTCGTTTGACGACAAAAATACTTTAAAACTTTTCTGCATTTTCTCATTTCACGCGTTTGGTTAAATTCCAGTTTGATTTTAATAGCAAATTTTAACGACCTAATTCGTGCGCGCAGAAAATTTGGCATAGGCAAAATAATGATAAATGTGCACTAATTTCGCGCTAGCGCAAGTTGAGTATGTGCGGTTGGTTGGCAGGCTTGTTGGACTATTAGAAATACGTCGTAAATATGAACCGAAAATTGGGGAAAGCTGTGCGAGCGCGCATGCAGTTTGCAATAGACGTGTGCGCGGTGCAGCCACATATAAATTAAATCTATGACAAGCACTCGCTGCTGCAGCCAGACTGGCTGATGTTGAATAAGAGAATTATGAGTGCTTTACGACCCGGAATGCCTTGCCATCTGCGGTCGCACACGAAATGCCGCTTTTCCTCATACACGTTACGCGATTTGCTATTGGAATTAATTACCTGGGAATCAAATCGTTCCAAACTTTTGCAAAACCATCTCAAACAAGTAAATTGACATTCTTCTCGCAAGTTTGAAAATGCATTATCCTTGAAGGACCAACGACTTGAAAGTTGACGAGTTTAAACACTTGGTGTAGAGTTTTGTTAATATCAACTGCAGTAAGTGAATTTTTGCGGATTTGCATTGATGTCGCGTTGGTTTGTAAACGTGCGGTTCACGTTTTTTGCGTCTGCACTTGAACTACAACAACATATTCGCGCTTTGCATTGAGTAAGACTTCGTCTCGTGTGCGGTGAATTTGTATTTATAGCGATACGAAAATGCGCCCGAAATAATTGACTTGCATTCACAGTTGCAAGACGTTCGTTCGTTCGTCCACTTGGATCCTTTTGCTTTATTTACGTGCGCCCGCTGTACTGATCCGCAGCAAGTGCGTTTTCGCAAATACGTAAACGCTATTCTGAGCAAGTCTGCTTGTCGCACATATTTCAGCGTGAATTTGTCGCAGATGTTGCATTTCTATTAAAAACATCAAACATGATTACATGTATCAAATGTACGCGAATGAAGTTAATGCATTTATATTTATATAGTTTATGAAATATATTATGACAGGTGCTATATTCCGACGAGTGCTTTTACTGATAAATTAGCAAAAACAAATTATTTTCGATTTCTGCTTTAATTATTTTTTAATTGATAAAAACAAATATGGATCATAGTATATGATTTATTAAGTAATATAATTATTCATTTTTAAAAAACACAAAGAAAGAAAGGATGTCATAAAATAATTCAGACGACAACGTCTAAGTGGGCACTTCCGAAACCATAAAAGTAATTCTTCTTCATGAACACACTTTATAAATTAATCAAGAACGAACAAATGTCACGCTTTGTCTGCTTTGCTCTGAAAGAAAGAGTTGTTCGGTTTTTTGTACTACAAGCATCTTTAATTCTTGAGCGCAAGTTGGTCTGAGAATATTTAAAAGCAATTTATTTCCAGGCGGCAAACGAGCGATCGGAGGGTGAGATGTTAATCAAATTTTAACACCTCGATGGAATAATAATATAAAGCCAATTTAATTAATTTAATCATCTCATTATCATCACACTGACAGATAATGAGCGTTAATTACTGAAATGAATTAAATAAAATTTGCATGCGATTTCCAAGCGTGAAATGTGCACTGATTGACTGTTCGAGCGGCGCGCAACACGAGAAGACTATTATCGAATTTCATTGAGGAGTGCATAGCGCCAATTAGTTTTTCAATTAATTCAATTAAAAATGTGCGCACTTTACCGCCGCGCAATGAGCACGAACCATGAACGTCGGCGGCGGCAGCGGCAGCGGCGAGAAAGATAATTGCGATTGCACCCTTGCCGCTCGTTCTGCACGCTGCTGCATTACTTCCATTATGCGTTTTAATTACGGGTGCTCACTTTACTTCCTCCATCTACAAAGTCGTTTCGTTGCACATCTTCGCTGCCTTTGTGCCAATAATTTTCGGGAATCTAATAACTCAGGAATTTACTGCACTTGCAATTGCATCGTTTACTTAATGCGGAGCACTATTCAAGTTTTTTGAGTGTGAAATTAATTTACGGTTCAATTTACTTTGTTAATAAAGTTGCCACAGTTAGTGATGCTTTTTAAAGGAATAATACTTTAAATGAGGATAGGATCTAGACATCCAACTGTTGAACACAATTTGCGAATTTGGCTTCAATAGAATTGCCCTGAATGCATTAATGCGTACGCGAATCCTTCTTGTTTTGTGCTTGCATCATGCTTAGCACCGCTTCAGTCGGATGGAGAGTGATCTATTACCAATGCGCAGCGTTACTGCTCAATTGCTGTTCCTAAAGCAAAGGCAAGCTGCTTTTCGCTTCGCAAGGCGCATGGTTTTGTGCTAAATTAATGCCTATTGTTTCGCTAAATATAGTCAAACGCGCGCACAAGCTTGCAATGAGATGAATTGCATTCCGCTTTGAAGGCACGTAGAAGGAAGGCAAACACAAACACGGGCACGTATAATAGCAAAAAACAAAAAAAATATCAGAGCTTCATCCATATAAGCTCGCAGGTGAAGTGAAACTTAAATTGAGTAAATGTTTATACATTTTTAAGTCATAATTTGCACCCGTTCAAAGCTATTAACCGACCGGATTGAAATATTTTGCGGTTGTGCATCTAACCCTTCCGATTCAACTTTAACTCTACCCTTTATGGTTGTATTGTTATTTGCGCATGTTTGCTTTGTGCTAGCATGCAACATTGATGGATGATGCAACTGGTAACTTTTCCAACTTTACCAAAGCCACTATCAAACAAAGGTATCCCTAAGTAATGACAATCGAGAGCAAGATTTATCTTCATCAATAAGTACAAAACGAGATTTATGCCTGTATTCGTCCTATAATCAATATAAATATGGCGAATTTAACATATTTTCGTCCTTTTTTCTGAGAAGGATTCTTCGGTTTACGCAAACTTTGATTTTTATACATGTTAGATTCAAAGCAATAAAAAGAAAAGTCATTAAAATCGGTTAAAATCTTTAAATCTTTATGGACAATAAAATCTAACAATCCGAATTTTCAAACTCAAAGTGAATAAGAAATTTGAAACTTTTAAAAGGCTAGATACCTAAAAGGCATTGAAAACAAAGTAAAAAGCTTGTACTACGCACGCTCATTATGAATGCATCAGTTGTCTTTCGTTTTACGAGCTTTTAATCGCATGCTCAAATAGTCTTCGTTCTTTTATTGAATTCGTGTTATTATACATGCTCGAATTTTTCTTATATTGAATTTTTTGGGTGGTAGGAATGTAAATGGTAAACAGGCAGTTCAAGAATAATGCGTGGACAATGCAAGACGTATTTGTGACTTGTACAATTCAAGCGCAATGAAAAATAATGAAACGTTTTCCTTTCATGTCGCATTTCACATTAAATGTTTTGTTCCTTCGAGGACGTCAAAGTTGGTCAGACTCTTCTTCCAAGAAATGCCTTTAAATTCTCGTTTTTAAATCTCCAACATTTAATACAGTCTATAAATATTAAATTAATTTTAACACGTAGCAATCAATTAATTTATTAATTTATGCTCCATTTAGTTTACGAACATTTCTTACCAGTGATTACTTTAATATCAGGATGTAGGTAATAAATAACGCGAGGGCTTTTCAAGTACAGTGAACCAAGGTAAATAATAAGAATAAAGGAAAATGTTCACGTACATCTGATATTCGTTTGTTCCCAAATAAATTAACTTGAATAAGTAAAAAAGTGATCCTGTGTCACCTTTCGCCTGGCTTATTTATAGAGGGGTCAATGTTTGATATATAGCGAAAAGTTATAAATATATAATTCCCATTAATAATTTATAAATCAGCATTACCTGATTTTTATATGAAAAAGTAAAGACTAAATATTTAATTTCTTAGCGGTAGGAAAGAATTTTATAAATCATATTATGACTAAGAAAAACTCAATTTGAGAACAATCGAGTTCAGAATTTACGAGCACTTTAATGGAGCAGTTGTGCCGCCCACACCGCAACAAATCCAATTTATGCAGCTGTAAAAATATAATCCTTTCTATTAATAGCGTTCGTATGCGTGTAATAAATGTTTACTTTTAGTCTTAAACTCACTAAAAACCAAATTATTTGCGTAGCGAATTGCTTTCGACTCGACCTTGAACTTTAACTCACGGGACTTGTTCGATTATGTGTATTCTCTGCGCTGCTGCTTATATTCGATCGTTGGTTCGTTTATTTTGCATTGCATCATTTCTTACCTCTTTTTCTTAATCCACTTGTGCTTTGCTCGTCAATCGATAAATCTTTCGTCTGTTATTTCATTGATACGTAACGCAATGCGCCTCGCATCTGTGTATTAATAGCGCATTAATTGCTCTCGTAATTGCGAAAACACATTTCGATCATATTATTTATAGCGATGTATGATGCACTCATGCAATTTACATTTCATTTAGAATTTCAAATTTTATCATTTCATTTAAAGGAATTATGCAGGAATATTCATTGACGTTCATATACATAATTGCTAAAATTTTGTGTGGCCGTCGATTAATTAACCCCATGGGTCTACACTCATCTATATCAATAAATCTATGACGATCTATGATTGGCAAAGAGTTCAATGAAATGTATTAACCTAATGATGCCATTTATTGAAGTGCGAATTGAGTGCGAACAGTTTTGCAAAACGCAAATAATACACGCGTTTCATTAAGTGCATTGCATTTATTGAAATAGCGAATGGCAGCGGTGGCGGCGCACTTCGAGATTAAATTCGCGCGAATGTGCGCCACACGCTCGAATGAAATTGCATCCGAAGAGTCAAACTGACATAAACGTCCAGTCCGTACCAATGCGATGTAAATTATCGTTGTGGTGTGCAACTTTTCCAATATAATCTTAGTGCACACACCGCCTTCGGACAGTGCGCTAACGCTAAGTGCAGTTTGCTCAATGTAACTCAAAGTTTATTCGCGACAAGTGTCTTCATAAATTTCAATATCAAGTCTTCTTCTAATGATATTCCCCAGATTTTATTTTTTTTGACTTACGACTCACTACAATTCTATATTTTGCTAAACTACTTGAATTAATTGAATTCCAACTGACAATTGAAAATTATGGGTGAAAGTCTAGGAGATTCATAACGTGAAGGGATGACTGAAGTGAAGAGAAATGTGCTCGTCTTCCCTCACGCTCGATTTACTAACCGCAGTGTAATTTATAAGCAGACACCTTTCTCTTTGTTTGTTTGCACTGTTGCAATTGTTGCAATATTAAAAGAGGGGAAGCTTTCGCTTATAGGGTGTTTTGAATTCAATTCCACAATTTGCTTCGCACAAATTTCGTTTGTGGTTGAATTAAATTGAAAGCAATACATATATTCAAATTTACACGTAAAACATGAGAGTATAATTTGTTTAATTCACAGTGCGAGTATACATAACTCAGCAGGCAAAAAGGGGTGCAAAAACATGCAGTGTATTACGATTGTCTGGCGTGGTGTGCATTAAATGAAATTAGAACGTAAAGGCGGTGGAATTGTGCTCCTCCAGGGACACTTTGCTTGCAGCCGCACGCTAGATTTGTTTACATCGCACCCTCGTCTGGGCTGCCATTGTTTTCGCGCAGGCTGTGCGCAGGATGTGCATGCGTTGCCGCCATAAACCCAAAGCGGGAAATGCATCCTGGGAAGAAGAGGAATTGTATTAGTGGCGCACATGGCGGGGGCCGGTCAAAATGCATTTGTTTGCAATGCACGATTACACATCGTCTTTATTTGTCCAGAAGGGAGGGCTGATAATAAATTGACTTTCTCGTAATGTGTTGCGTGTCGTAATCGGATTGATAATCTATGTATATTCCTGATGTTTCACAGTTAATGGTTTTTCCGATTTATTTATCCAGCAATGCGAAGAATGCAATTATTTTTAACAATTTAATCAGTATTAGGTACGGCTCAGTACGTAAAACATGTTTATACGTTGAATTACAATCATTATCCGACTCAGCAATTGTAAGGACGTTCGCGTCATGCATAACAACTAATTCCTAGCTACTTTTCTTGATGTCGTCTCAAGTCTCACATTACAATACAAAGGCACATAGATCGACTCTGCGTGTACATATGAAATATGTACTTACTTAAGTTTAAGTACAGTAAATTATACATTGCCATGGATGCATTTTGTGGGATTATGATAATAGTATTTATTTCTTGCTTGATTCCAATAATTTAAGATTCTCTTTCCGTGTTCGTTACTTCTCTACGATCATAATGATTGTAAACTATTCGCATATAGGTACTTATTCTATTGGCATATACTTACATTCCTAGCGCATTATTCAAAGAATGCAGATCAAAGAAAACTTGTTTGTGCTTATTATTTCTGTTTGTTCTATTTCCTCAAGAATGAAAAAACTATCAAGATAGATTTACTTTGTATAAGCTGCACTAACGCTTTAATTAAAATGATTTATATGGAAATTTATGTTTTGCATTCGAATAAGTAAATATGCGTCGCCTTTTAAAGCGACATGCACAGTGCATAATTAAATTTCATCCGCTCATTACACGTTTGATAAGAACGACGCGTTTTGCACGATTGCAATTCATTAGAGTCACTTTAACTGCGCTACTCTCACCTCACAATTTGTGCGTATTTTATATGATGTAGTATATTAATTGATTTCTAATCAACAATGTATCATTCTTCTTATAGAGTGTTGCAGTAATTAAATTAACAAATTAAAAGCACTTTTTGTTTACAGAATTTGTAATAGTTAGTTGAAATTTAATACAAACTGTATATCAGTTGACTGCAATTTATTAGGCTCAATATTTTTACAGTGTGATAATAAAGCGCACAACTGCAATAGGCAGCGAAACGTAATTGAGCCGTTTGGCGCTAATTCCAGCTGCACTAACATGAATTTTATTCATTGAAATCGCGCGAGCGTAACGCAATCTCTATGCAGATTTACGCACGATTTGATTAAGTATGCAATCGAAATATTAACGCGTATTTGGCATTATCGTTCGCATTTAAATTCAGCGTCGCAAAGAGCAGCGCAATCGGCTGATAAACTCATGAACCGCTTTTAATGCATTTCAATGTTATATAACTTGTACTATTCGCATGCTTTTAATATGAAATTCAATTTGTGTACTATGCATACTGATGCAGTTCAATCAAATACCATTAGTGCTCGATTAATAAGCGTGTGTAAAATATAAATATAATAACTGTATAATATTTAAAATACCAACAAAACATTTCTCGATCGCCAAGCTGTTATTGTTTAACATTTATGATGGTATTTTCAAGCTAGAACACTATTGCAAAACATTTAAACCTCCTCACCACTTATTTTAAAACTGCCTGGTACAAAGTGATTTAAACTGGAACACGTGCATTGATTACACATTCAACCCCATAAAGACAAGCCACTCTTGGCTGTAAAACTTCTGCTGGACGAACGCCTCCAACTAGCTCATAAACATGGCCAAAGAATCGATTTGAAACTAGTTCGGTTTGCTCGCATGTCGAGCTTTATAGTTCAAGCGCAATGGCAGTATTTCTACGATTATTATTTACGATTTGTTATATAAACAAATTGTTGCAGTCTAATCCGGCCCTCAATTGCTATAATTTATGAGCGCATTCAATGCAAATTGCATCTAATTTTATTCGCGCGCGCACTTTGGTATCGCATTCTATTGTTGGCCAGCTATTCATACAAGGCATGGCTAATGAGCTATGAAAGCATTTTTCATGCTCAATTAGTTCAATTACTCATGCACCTAGAATTTCAGGGATTTATAATTGCTGGAGGTTTTTAATTACAATGTTGAAAATAAGAGAATCCAGATGTTGTTATTGAGTGAATTTATTTTTTGTTGCAGATGAATAACAATTATTGAATATCTCCATCGACGTTTGAAAGGCACGTGTAAATCATGTTTGTGTATTTATTGGTATTGATGTCATGTGCGTGGGGTCTGCATGGATGGAACGAAAGTGTGGTCCATCAGCAGCAGCGTTCAAGAATGCGGCCCAAGACACAAATGCTGGCGCAGTCGTCGCGCAACAAGCCGAACATTATCCTGATACTCACTGATGACCAGGACGTGGAATTGGGATCGCTGAATTTCATGCCGAAAACGCTGAAGTCGATCCGCGATCAGGGTGCTGAATTTCGGCATGCGTATGTCACGACCCCAATGTGCTGCCCCTCACGCTCTTCGTTGCTGACTGGCATGTACGTTCATAATCACCAGGTCTTCACGAATAATGATAATTGTTCGAGCACGCAGTGGCAGACAACGCACGAGACGCGTTCCTTTGCCACCTATCTGTCGAATGCGGGATATCGTACCGGTGAGTTTATTGTTCATTATTGCTTTATCCTTACAGTCAGGAATTCTTTCTAATAAGTGCTAGACGATAATACGCACTTGAGTTATTTAGAAATATTTGGGTTTATTGATTTCGTCGACATGCAAGGTCATTTTTCGGGGTGAATATCTCAAGAACCAGAAATTAGAGTTTCCTCATATTTTCAACTTGATTCATTCAGTAGAATGAAATTGAATGAAGTAAATTTGTATTAAAGTCTCGTATGCAAATGAGTCATGTGGGTGGTGCATTTCATCAATGAGTGAAGACTATCAACACTCACGCATAGTATTATTAATTAGATATCACGCTCACTTGAATAACGTCTAACAACAAGACAGCATTAAGAGAAACGATTCGGCGTTAGCACGTTACAAAAGAACACATGTGGGATGTCACCGTTGCTAGCTTGTGGGCGCTCATCAACAAATGTAAATTGAACTCGAATATCAAAAAACACGTAAAGCAACAAACAGCCAGGTGGCTGAAAGGAGGCGGAAGTAATAGAAGCACGCAATTAACTTTCAATCGTTTAAACGCTCCTCAAATTAGTGCGCGTGGTTTCTCAAATCGTGCAGTTGCTTAATCGCATTTCACATCTGTAATTAATTTTACTCGCAGCCTACTTGATTAATAACTATGTCATGGGTAATTAATCCTTTCCAAATTATTTTAATTAAGTTTTAGATTTCTTGATTTTAAATATTTTACAAACCGACCAAGTCATTCATGAACTCAAGGAAGACTTTAAAATTCAGAGTTTTAAGCATTGATAGCAATTCCAGCATTAATTGAATTTATTTGTAATGTTTTTGACTCTTTTTTCGCACGCTGGTGTTGACATTTTGCAAGCTCCTTCGTTGCATTCGCACATTGCACGACCAAAGTGGGCACTCAAACCAACCTAGTTTTCCAGTTTTAGGCTGGCGCACAAAGAGGTTTCCTATGTACTTGGACTCGAATAATGATACACGTTCCACTCACCAGCAGCCAGCTACTTTAAACTCAATTTTCACTTATAGTGACACTCCGAAAATATTGCATCGGGCGAAAAGTCGTGGAGCGCTCCACTGTGCGAAGACCTCGCGATGCGCGAATATCACAAAAGTCATCATAAATTCACAAAACGCTATCTCGATTCGGTTGAATTATGCGATGCGCCGCAAAGTGCAACGGGATTTTACATATTTTTACAAAGTTTTCTAATTAAAATCATCATAATAGACAGCTGTTTATACATTCAGAAACTCGCATATTTGAATTGCCTTTTCGACTTGAATTCATCCTATTTATGCATATTTAAATTTCCAACATGCAACTAGTTTCATTAAATAATATATGAACGTAATTATGATTAACATGCAAATTACTAGAATTATATCGCTAAAATATGAACTCGCCAGCCCAACAGATATTTACAATTAAACAGGCAAAATTATAACTAACAGTTTCAATACGGTGTTCCAGTGAGTTGAACACGCAATTAATTAACAATAATAGTGCAATTGTTTATGTAATTACAGAGTAACTGCAAAAACACTTGCAAATGGTTTGTTAATTACGCTTTGCGAATGACAGCTTGTTGGCTCGTTGCTCATATCACGTAAATTGCTGCCGGTTAATGATGTTGATTGAACATGTCACTGATTCAGAAGTAATACATAAATCGTCGATGATTTGCATAGATTTACCTCACACAGTTTATGCATTTGATTGTGAGTCGTGTCCTCATCTGCAATACGACATCCTATTGTGCATCCTTTAATTATTTGCACGTTTTCGCCACTTGATTTATATCTCACTTGATTGCAGTTCGTATGAAAATAAATAGGATATGCATGTTTTATGAGTATAATCCAAATGCATGAATAACAAATTAAATAAAAATAGATTTAAAGATACCGGGAAAGTAAAATAAATTGTAATATTTTCGGCGAAAAATTACTTTGCTGAACAAATAATTATACAAGTCGAAATTTTCAGACACTTGTGAGTCATTTCCATTTCACGGTTATAATTACACTAAGCAGGCGAGTGAACACAGACACCTGAATGTACCTATAAAGTAAAGTCGAGTTTTTATTTCAAAATACGAAACGAAGCAACGAACGAAAATTGCTGATGGCATGCGCATTAAATCTGCGGAAGATTGTTTACGATGATTATTATTTCAAGCCATCTTGCATGGTAACCATCGCGAAGTATAAGCAGCTGAAGAAGAGAATGATGATGCTCATCACGTGCATTTCGTCGATGCGCGCAAATTATACGAAGTGAAGTACAACAAGTTCGCTTTTTTACACTCTGCTTTTGCGCTTCTTATTCTTATCCCATGTTCTTTTTCAACTCGCGCACGCCGTGTCGCTCGCTTATTATTTATTCGTTCGTGTATGCGCGAGCGGCCGTGAGTGTCCGTCACAAAAATACACGTAATGCTATTATGTTATCGTGAGGATAATGGGTTAATTACATTACAGCCGCGAGACATTACTGAGCTCATCGCTCTGCCGGCTTACGCGCGTCCGTCCGTTAATGCTAAATATCTTGCGCTGCTTGATAGATAAACGAATTACGACGTACGATTGAGAATGCGTGAAGAGCAACAAAAAACTTGTCAGCGGATGAAAACCTTGTTTCGTCGCTACACACGAATGACACAAATATGTTTATAATAATATGATTGATGGTCATACATTTACTTCGTCTTAATCTAACTACTTACATACTTTTTTAACATCAACTATGTTAATCATGAGCTCATGATGTCTACTACAAAATAGCGCGATAAATATTAAATTTTATGAAAGTTGGATATCCTTAATGTGGTCAGTCGTCCTGTTTTGATTGAAACAGTCTTGTTTTTCGGAAATTCGTCCTGTCATATTATTACTAGCTGAAATTTGGTTAACAACACTATCTCGAAAAGTATTAAAGTAATCTATTTTCTTCAATATCTCGAAAAGTACTAAAGATATCATAAAAATTCCTTAATTTTTCACAAGTCTTACAAAGAAGTAAATTGGTCTATCGCAAATTTGTTGGATACATTCTTAACTTGATGCGATCAAGTTAATTCTTCAACTTTTCTATTTTGTTGAAAGTTCAAGAATTACATAAAAACTTAAATTTCTATCCATTAGAATATAGGAAGGTAATGAAATCTGGACCGCTGCATCACTAATTTAAGAATACAATTTTGTTGATAAGAAATGTGATCTAATTTCGTCAATATCTCGAAAATTATTAAAGATATCATAAAAATTCCTGAATTTTTCACAAGTCTTACAAAGAAGTAAATTGGTCTATCGCAAATTTGTTGGATTCATTCTTAAGCGGGTGTTTTAGTCAAAATTTCAAAAGTTTTGCTTTTATAGATCATAGAAAAACGGCGGAAATTCGGGTGTCTAGACTAGATACCCTCTTAATAGTCAACTGAGATTGATGTTGTCATTTGATGAGGAAACAAAAGACCCGAGTTGTTGTTGTTGTTGTTGTCCGCGTTAATCTAGGATTGAAGAATTAAAGAAGCAGACGGCAAACGTGGGCTTTGGAGGAAATCGTTGTCGCACCACCTACGCGCATTATGTTAATAATGTAAAGTGTAATTGTTATTGTAATAACGTAATCGAAGAGGAGGACGTTTTGTGCATTCGCGGGCCAAGCGTAAAACGACATTTTAATCCAGACAGAATAGAGTCCATTCTTAGTCATGTCTTAATTTAGTTGTTCAATTTCACTTAAAGGTGTGTTCTACAAAATTTGCTTGAAAGTCTTAATAAACTTCCGGCCTCTGTGCGGCCTCTTAAATTACTTTGTTCACAGTATATTAGCTCGAGTAGCTAGTAATTAAATACGAATGAAAGTTTTCACACGATGATTTAGTTATCTGTGGATTTATTAGTTTGCTATAATTTATAAAAGCGCTCGCAGCCAACGAAACAGATGATAGATATGTGAGAAATTCTGCCAACCATATACATGCATTCCATTTGCAGACAGCTTGTTCTCAAGCAGTAAGAATGTTAAATGGATTATTATTGATGACCGTGCTGAAAATGATGACTGAAACTGCAATATTTCATGTTTTCGCCGCGGTTACAAGCGCATCATTCATGTATTTTTATTTTGCTGCTGTCGGTTGCGCATTTAATCTTACTTTGCTATCAAGCAATCAAGCAAAACTTTCAAGAAGATGAATTCCCACACTTTTATACATAAATCCGAAATTTATTACAATTGCATTATGTTTATTGTATTTTTACTTGTTGCAGGATTTTTTGGAAAATATTTGAACAAGTATAACGGATCCTATATTCCTCCAGGATGGCGGGAATGGGGTGGTTTGATAATGAATTCTAAGTATTACAACTATTCTATTAACATGAATGGGAAGAAAATTAAGCACGGCTTTGATTATTCAAAGGTAAGAAATTAATTTCCTCTTTACTTCATCATAGACTGCATGGAAATTTATCAAATTAGTCGTTACTTTCATGGCATAAATCACGCGAAAATAACATAGTAAAACCTTCATCATTATTCCACGCAGCAATATAATAACATAATAGTTTTCTCTAATGGAAGATACGTGCAGAAATAATAATTCAAAATTTATTGTGATTTATTTTCATACATGTCTAATACTCATTCTTCATTTACTGGTGTTCTATTCACCTTTACCTCTGGTATCAAGTACAGCTATCATCTATAAACGGATAAAGCTTGTGTGCTTCTCCGTATATTATCTTAAAAACTTTATAGCAGATGTTCATCTTGACTATTACAACTACCGCACAACAGCTAAATACCCACTTTTGTTTAATTTAATCGCGTTTTTCTATTTCTCTACATGTAGTGCTTTTTAGATTTAATTGCATAAAAATTACAGTCATTCATGACATACCATGACGCCTTCTACGTTCCAACTTCTTTGCCTTTTTTCTCTATTCAGATGCATTTAAATTCCTAATGGCTCGCGTGGCCATCTGGTTTATCGCAAAATCGTTTAATCATTTAAGTGTTGTCTACATCTCGATATGAAATAAGATTGCGAGTCACGAATACGCTGAAATGATTTTTCGTGACCTTTTGCATTAACCCCTTCTCTCTTCGGTTGTCTCGGTTGCTGTGTTCTTGTCACGGTATAATACATTTGTCTAATGCTCGAACAATAATCATTTAAGCGCATGCCAAGTTTGCATTATTTATACTATCCATGTTGGATGCGCAAAGCTCATTAATTGCGCTCGAGCACGAACTCTATGCGAGGTGTACATTAAGTCAAATTGCAATAGATTATCTCAATCTATCGCCTTCGCTCAAGTGCGCTTCGCATGCAACAAAGAGTTGCGCGACAAGTGCGAAATTGCGTGCTTGGACCATACAAATCGCAAAGCTTGTGGCGCATCCGTTTTTCCACTTTGCGTATCATTCGCGATGAAAGCCGCCTGCCATTCTTTCAACGCCTAATCGGTCACTGCGAGTTCAAACTTTCCTTCAGGGGGTCAGCACATCCAACGGTTTTCTTGCTTATCTTGCTTTCCATTTAATTATTGCCATCATAGAATATTTTTAGTCATTGCCATAAAGCAATTCGAACACCACGCAATCTAACGTGTTGAATAAGTTCTCACTCACCTATCGCAACGCTCAAATAAATCCTCAATTTCTCATTTTCAACGAGTGGTGGCAAACTTATTTGAATTGCTATGAGCATTACTTCCTAATCGGATTACAAGCATTCGACCGGCCAAACATAAAGCATTAGTAATTGGCTAGACAAGTACTCAAAGCTTAAACATCTTGTAGCAGTGATTTTGCAAAAACTTTTATGTAGGTTCTGCAAGTGCGCAAGTTTTGCTTTTACCATTTTCTCAAGCTACTGCATGCATTCTCTGCTTTAATATATTATATTATATGGCTTGTGTACAGAATACTGAGTACACTTAATACTCTCTTTTTGCATTCTGAGTTTTGCTGAAATTGTGCGTGCATTGCGCTCTCTAAAGGCACTCATTGCGCAGTAATTATGGTTCGATGGTTTAATGTATTGTGCGCGTACTTGAACTTTAATGGCTAATGAATCCTTAAAATAGAAGTTAATTAACATTAGATTAGAACGATGCCCCAGCTTACATACGCATTTTTGAAACAACGAAATAAATTCATATGCTTTTTTGTTTGTTTTCAGGATTACTACACCGATTTAATAGCCAACGATTCTATAGCGTTTCTACGACAATCGAAGAAGAACAACATTAACAAACCAGTAATGCTTACCATGTCGTTTCCTGCACCTCATGGACCTGAGGATTCAGCACCGCAATATTCACATCTCTTCTTCAACGTTACCACGCATCAGTAAGTTGACTTCGTATAACTTTTCCCAGCCATTTTCCATCGAGCTCTACATTCCATAAGAGCGCATTCAACGACGATGCTTATAAGCAATCTCAATTGCATCTAAAGTACTATTGATGTTGTCTACACGCACATTAATGCGATCATAAAATGGGGCTCTCCGCTAATTTACCTTTGAGAGCGCAAGTCGCGATTGAAAATGCGCGGACCGCAACTTTATGGAAAATTCGTTTATACCAATATTCTTCCTTTTGCCGGCGTGTTCTATTTAATCATTTTCTAGCGTGCTGAAAGAATATTCTTCCTAATGCGAATGAGGAAGATTAATGAGTATAAATGATTTTACTGGCATGCTTTTAGACAGCTTTTAAGTAGAACGTTTTTTTCTTTTCTTCCTTTAAAGCACTCCATCGTATGATTTTGCTCCAAACTTGGATAAACAATGGATCCTTAAAGTGACGAACAAAATGAAGCCAATACATAAGGAATTCACTGATTTGCTCATGACGAAGCGATTACAAACGCTGCAGTCGGTGGATGCGGCTGTGCAACGCGTTGTTGAAGAGTTGGACGTCCTCGGGGAATTGAGCAACACATTCATAGTTTACACTTCGGATCATGGCTACCACCTGGGGCAATTTGGTTTAATAAAGGTCAGTTTTATTCATGCTTAAGTGGCTATTGTCAAGAATGCTTGAATTCCACAGGGTAAAAGTTTTCCCTTCGAGTTTGATGTACGCGTACCGTTTTTGGTGCGTGGTCCAGGAGTGGAACCTGGAACTGTAGTAGATGATATTGTATTAAATATTGACTTAGCTCCCACATTTTTGGATATTGCCGGAGTGGAACCACCCTTGCATATGGATGGGCGATCGGTATTATCCTTATTCCAGACATCACAACGCAAACGTTTCAAACGGGATACTTTCCTTATTGAAAGTTCCGGAAGACGTGAAACAGCCGAGTCGAAAGCGCATAAGTACTTGGCGGCTGCGAATCGTATGAATACAACCACAAGTGCGCCAACTACTCGTGCTGAGTACTCTACAACGGAGGCGGTCAGCTCGTTTAGCGCAAGCAGCACCTTTGCAACTACTCTCAAGGATATTTATGACTCCGGCGAGGACCGCCTGGACCCGGAAGGTGATCCCAGCGATTTGGAGGATATTGATGAGATTGAGCAGGCGTCGTCGGGAAGCGAGGACGACGATGCGGATGAGGAACACGAATTCAACAACGCGCAGCATGACGCACAATTGGACAATCAATTGCAGCCGGTGCTCGCAAGCAAATCGCAGCGGTTGGCCATGGAGTGCTTCCAGGGTAATTTGCAAATGCCTTGCAAGATTGGCCAAAAATGGTACTGCCAGAAGGAGAATGGTCGATGGCGCAAACATAAATGTAAGCTCAATTTCGGAAGTATGCAACGATTATTTAAAAAGTGCGCATGTATTACGAAAGATGGATTGGTGTACAAGAAAATTCCTGTAAGTATTTTATTACACACTTTAAGCAATAATTCATAATGAAAACTGTATAAATCTAGATTGATAACGACGGACACATAAGGAAAAGCGCGCTTCGTCTGCGTAACAAACGCGATCTTGTTGATTTCAATAGAATATTCTTCGAGATGCGCAACGACAAGAATGGTCCTCAGCTGTCGCACCGTGCGAAACGCGATACGCTGACGCATGTTGAGAATGTTATGGAAAATATTCAAAGTGAACTGAGTGGCTTGGAGGCAGTGAATGCCTCACTGCCTGAAGAACGCAGTATTCGTATAAATTTGGACACGAACAAAATATCGGAGACGATTCCCGGCTGCGAGCGCATGCCGAACGGGCACATAAATTGCTCCGCCGTCATTTACCACGATCGCAAATCGTGGCGGCGATCGCGCGAGCATATCGACAACGAAATCCAGCGCTTGAAGGAGCAATTAGAGAACCTCAAAGAGATTCGACGACATTTAAAGCAAACGAAGCCAAGTATGGAGTTTGACGATGCGAGCAACACGACGACCGAGCGCGCCGAGCTCGCCACCGTGAACAACAATCTCCAAGCTGGCCATTTCGATTCGCGGTATGTTAACATTCCGGAATTCTCCACTGAAAAGTTTGATATCTTCGACATGACGCCGCGCAATCACAATCGCAAGCGCAAGAAGCATCCAGATGCGCAGCATGATCCATTAGCACCGCCACACAAGAAGCGCAAAAATCATCATCATGTGCATCAAAGTAGTACAACGACGGAAGAACCGCGTGCTGTAAGTAATCCGCATAGACATAAACATACATTCGTCAGTACAACAACCACAGCATCGTCGTCCACATCAGTTCCTTCTCCGACAACGAATGATTATGCGTCCAGCAGCTCTGATTTCGGTGCTACCGCATCAATGAGTAATGAGTATTCGAGCACAACTGAAACATTAATGAGCGAAACATCAACGCGCGCGTCCCGAAGACCCACCGGATCGCTGCCGGATAAAGAAAGGGAATATTGTCATTGCGAAACAGAGGAGCCGTTCGGTAATGATAGAGATGAGAAGGAAATCGCACGTGAAGCGCGCCGCCGACAAAAAGAAGAGCGGCTAAAAAAGAAGGCGCGTAAATTGCGCAAAAAGGCGCAGTTGGAGAAGGAATGTCTCTCTGAGAAAATACATTGCTTCCGCCACGACAATGATCATTGGCGGACGGCGCCGTTGTGGACGTCGGGACCGTTTTGCTTCTGCATGAACGCCAACAACAATACGTATAATTGCCTGCGGACAATCAACGCTACGCATAATTTACTCTACTGCGAATTTGTCACCGGTCTCCGGACTTATTACAATTTAAGGCTTGGTAAGTTTTCTTATTATGCGCTCGTAATGATACTGAAAATGCCTATTTGTAGATCCATTTGAGTTGACAAACCGCTTTGAATTGCTGCGGGCTGAAGAAAAGTCATATTTGCACGACCAACTGCGAGATTTAATGGCGTGCAAAGGTAGAACATGCACTGTTGGTTCATTCGCTGTGAAGAATTACAAACCCAGTAATATGCCAGCTTTCTTGCCGCAGCCGCAACGCAGACGCAAGTTTGAAGACTTTACCGGTAAGTTGACACAACTTTTCTTCATCGTGGTTTATCATTGTGTGTGTTTTTGGTCGTAGATCATAGTTGTGTGTCTGTGTGGAGATGTATCAATAATTAACTTTTCGTAAATCTGTTCTGGTCATATCATACTAACTTTATGTAAATTTTGTGTGTAAATTAGCTGCAAGAACTCTGCCATTGTCCATACACAGGTCCTATAACGATCGCAACAGTAGACTAATTAAGATACCAAAGTAAGTAATGTAGGAATCATGTATCATAAACATTCGTTTTCTATATGTAGACATCTCTGGTAGTGTTTATCTTTGTGTGGCAAACATAATGTGTCTTCAATCTATATTTGGTGCGGTTTGCAGGTCGTGGCGTCGGCGACAATCACGAACGTGGCGGCAGAATGCACGCGACCATCGAAAACGGGACCAGCTACTTAATGGCTCATACTTCACATCGAAGTGGTAATCGATTTAGCAATACAAGAACTTAAAACACAGCAACAAACAATAATGCAACCAATCATATTTTGCATTTGCATGAACGACTGATTTGACTGAGCATAACAAGCAATTTCGTTGTGATTCACTGCTACGAATGGTCTAATAATTTATTGCTAGCGATTTAGCAATAATTTAGCAATAAATTTACTTTCAAATTAAATTCGTCAAAGGAGAAGTAAATGAGAAGGATAGTGAGATTTATACAGGCCTGTTGGAAATATTATGGATCAAACTGGCCCAAAGGGTTCGTGGAGATCATTTATAATTTATTGATTAGAATCCAAATGGTATTTATTTAAAGTAATGATATTACAATTGGATACGCAAAGTGAGCTATAATACTCGAATGCCATGAGGCGTAATAAACATGTAAATGAAATGCTTCAGTGCTTCCGATTTTTTTGTTTGGATGGAAGGGCAATTGAAATTTATTGCCAATGCACATGAAGCTGAAGAATGCAAGTGTTGATGAATCAATAAGAGCAATGCATAAAATAAATGTCGTATGAATGAAAACTTAGATCTGTGGTGTGATATTTGATAATTACAATGGTCGCACTTGCTGTAGTGTAAATTATTATTATTTGCATGCACATAAATTTCAATTAGTTCAAGTCGTACTTGCATTTCATGTGATATAATAATGCTCGATGTATGAATAATTATTTCGTACATGTAAAAGTCAAGCGCAATTAATTTACTCAATAATTAATTAACTCTCTATTAATTTATAGAGGCGTATTGTACATTTTAGTTTATAATTTTATTGAAACGTTCATTCGTTGACGTTTTATTTATACGCGAGCAATGATATGCTTCATTTAATTTTATGGATATATTTATAACATAAATAATTGATTCATGAGAGGTCAAAATGAAGTCCATTCGAATTATGGGCTATCAACGTAACGCAATAACATCTCGTCAGAACAATAGTCGTCTTGTTGATAGTGTGTAAAACTTGTATATACATACAAATTACTGGTTGAAGGTGAATTAAGTTATGAAGCATGAAGAGGCTAAGCGAGAAGCTTTATTGGTAACTAATTGATTTATTTCCAAAAAAATATAACAACAATGTTGTTTGCTAGCAAGGAATAAGATTAACATCCGATTGCGAACCAAAGAGAGTTTAATATTGTAAGATAGATATTATAAATAAGTAAAGAACATAAAATGCATATAACTGAAGCATTATTATGCTAGATATCAATACATAAATGTAATCAATGAATACAAAGTATATAACTGAAAAATCGTTAATTTGCGTAGTAATTAGCAAATCAGCAAGATTACAATTCCCAGTAACCGTTAAGTATTTTATCTCTAAATAAATTATGTAAGTAATATTAATGTTGCCTGTAAGCATAAACTGCAATACCGTCAATTTCTGCATATGTAGATGATAATTACTAATGTTGACTGAAAGTTTAATGGAAAACCGAAATTTATTGTAGAAACTTAGTTTTTAAGTGGAACATATCGCTTAATAATTGTCCAAGTTATAGCTACTTTAAAATTTGTTTGTTAACGCATTAATGCTTGTGATACATCGACAGAACAATAGGAAATCCATGTCGCCATACCATGTTAACGCGTGTTAACAAATTGCTGGTGTAAGACAACTCACTAAAGGTAGGAAGTTTTTCAATCCAATTTGTTAAACTACGAGAAAGTAATTTCTCGTAATTTAAACTGAAGAGCAATGCGTATGGTGCACTCTGGTGACCGCTCTTGCACTTCTACCAAAGAGTTGGTTTTTCTTTCGCAGGTTTCAAAAATTACCCCGCATATTATTACGAATATTTCAGAAACTATAAAAGATATTGAAATAATTCTTTCACTGTCAGAAAGATGATTAATTTTTTAATAATTAGCTTCTACATGAATATATTTCCACAAATGGATTAGGTACTATGACTTTCGTTAACATACTTTTTAGTCCATGGAGTGCGCGTTAATTATAGTTTTACTCCCTTGGCGCACTGCAACGTAAAATATTTTATATTAACATTTCAGTTAATCTATACATTGCTTGGCGAAAATGCGGAAAATATTGATTCGACACTCAATCCGTTCATTAGCTGGTTATTACGCACAGTAACGATTTGCGCGCTGTAATGATAACATATATAAAGTATTACGATAAGAATATTTATAGTTTATAGAAAGCTATCAATCATAGCAAATGCTGTTCACTAGATGCTTATTAAATCATTGCAACATCTTCATTGGTATGGGAATAATGCATAAAACATGCTGAAGAATGCAAAATTATTGTCTTCTTGTAATTAGAGCCTCTAATTTATTTCGCGCTGATGTTTATGAAAATTATTAGAAGTTAATGACGCTTTGCAAACATATTTGAATTTATTGTAATTCATCATGTCCGAGATTATTAATTGAGGACTGAAAATTAATTGCTAGAAGATGGAAAATTATTACATTGTTCTGTCGGCTCTTAACAAGATAAATTACTTTAAGGAGATCATTTAATCAAAGATAACAGAGCTTACTCAACAGGAAGATACATGCGATATCATAAACCTCAATGTAATAATAATTATCAGCGCAACAAATTTATTGCAAACATTAACAACAATCTATAAAAACTGTTATGATATACCCACGTGAAGATCACTGGGAACATTGGTAGCGCAAAAAAGGACATGCAGATATATTTACATTGGAATTTTCCTATGGTGTGGAAAGTGGAAAATTGATAAGTCCTGAAATTCAAATCCTGTTTTTAAGTGGTGAAAATTCCACAAGAGGACGTAAGCGTGTGCTCCTGGAAACAGGATAACATTTTCCAATGCAAGGCACAAGGTCGCCATGTTTAGTGTGTAGGCTCTGAAAATACGAAGGATGCGCGTGGTGGTGCACGCTGCGTGCGGTGGCGGCAGCGGCGGCGTAGTGTAGCGGCGTTTTCCGGGGATATGCGAGCAGGGAACTGAGCGAGCAGCAGGCAGGGGATGCTGGAGTGTGCGCATCGGGATGCCGGGAGCCGCAGTGGATAGTCGACAGCTGCTAGGGGTCTAGCGCGGCGGCGGATCTGGGAACCTGTACCGGGGCAAGGATAGCAGTGTGTTTCTCACGAGACGGGTAAGAGCTGCATTAAAATTTCAAATTATTACAAGTGAGTGAATCGGCGCGCGCTATGACAAAACGATTCGGCGACTGAGTGTTATCTCCAATCACGCAGGAACTTGTCCTAGTCGCGCACAGTCGGGTTCAACCGCGTGTGTGTGTCAGAGCCAGTATTGCCGAAAACGTGATACGTTTTAGACATTCGCAGTGCAATATTCGCGTTCTAGTACCTACACAGTTTGCAAATCTAACCTATAGTGCGTGAAGTTTTCTCCAGAATCCGAATTGAAGAATTACCATCATCGGAAGAAGAGTTTAATCATTGCTACGAAGTGGAAAGTGCAACTGTCTTGTTGGTGAGTACCTATTTTATTATTACTTTGATTCGTGGTATCAATTTGTCTTGCGCCTTATTCGACCATCACCAAACATCATGCATGTGCAATTCGACGAACGTGTTATCAGCATCGATAATATTGCGGAGTATAAAGAATAGCAAACGCAAAAGTATCACTACTAGTTGTCTTATCTGGTTGACGTTATCACTGTCGAACAACCTGTAGTACGATTGATTTCTTTGCTTTGATACGTCAAAGAAACAATAAGCATTGATGAATTGAATTGAACTGAATTCGAGTAAACAATAAACAATCGCCAAAGGACTAAATTCTTAGGCGAGCCAATTGTACGAAATTTTGGCAAATCATCTATTCGTTGAAATGTTATTTGGTTTTGGCAATCGTTCATAATTAATTATTAGTGCTTTCGACCCCAATGAGAACGTTAATAATGACGATGACATCAGCCATAATCATGAGAGACGAAAGGCGTTGTAATTAATCAAAGGCAACATTGACTCTGCAGTCTACTCATTAGCCAAACATTGACTAGACGGGCGAATAGCGATATTGAAGCAGAACATGCGAGGACCGTCGAGTGGAGTGCAAGAGGAAATTCACATTCATGTGCAGTCAGGAATATTATGTTAATGCAGATACTTTGTACGGTAAATATAAATACACGTCGTGGCGTGTGCAAATGAAATTGCCACGATGCTGCAGTGCAATAAATTCCCACCAATGCACCACTCTCTCTCTGATGCAGAGAGGTAGGTCAAAAGGGTTATAAGCGCAAGGAAGCAGGCACCAAACAAGACCGCATTGGCGTCCAATGAAGGCGTCGATAATTACAAGTTGCACACACACTGCAGTCGGAGAAGATGATGGCTAGAGGTTGCTTGCCTCACACTTGTTGCGGCAGGCTGCCAGCCGCCACACATCTCTCATTCGCTTTTCTTTACCGCCGCCGTGGCAATCTTCACCGATTGTGATGTCAGTTAGCGAAGCGTGCACAATGCACTCACACTCGAAGAAAGCACCAACTTCCCTGCTTCGATCAGGATGCATTCACTTCGCTTTCGTTCTAATGGAAACGGCCGAATGAAAAATGAAAAACAAAAGCGTGGCGAAAACTTATTAATACGTTTCTCATGTTGGCGTGAGTGATGAAGGCGTGAGCGAAACTTATTTGAAACTAAATGAGACTTAGAAGTCGATAAAAGCGAACATTCCCTCGTTCGGCTGTAAAACTTTATGCGTTCGTAATTAAAATACGACTGCTGAAAGTGGAGTAGGTACGTACGAATAGTAGCGCAGTAAAACGGCTGCGTTTTTATTCGCAATTAATTGTGCGTCGATGAATATTTAATGAAGAGGTCCAGGTCGCTTCCTGCGAGGGCATGCCGCGCATCCTGCCAGCGAAGGGCTAAAAGGATAATAGAGGCACCAGCGGCAAGCTCCACTTTGAAACTTTGCCAGCGCCGGTAAAGGTCCCGGGAAACGTACTTGTCAATACGGCGAGATGTGAGCTGAACGAGATGACACACTGCGCAAAATATAATAAAGTGTCTCCCTAGGTCTACGCATCGTTCGGTTTATCGCTGATGTACTTGTCATCGTCTGTCTGCCAATAATGTGCATTTAGTTTGGGATCGTTCTTGTACTATTTTTGCTCGCCCTCGCTTTCGCTTTCGCTCTTTATTATAATATGCTCGGCTGCTTTTACCAGTTTGAGTTTGATCGTGTTTGGGTTGTTAAGCAAGCGGACAACTACTTTGTAGATTAAATCGTTGTCTTCTTCGGTATAAACGATATAAATATAATTTATTTTCCACGCGCGCCTTCGCGCATAGTTTCAACTGGTAGTAGTAAGGGACTTTCATTACTTTTATTGAATTAGGTTGAATGCTTTTACGGCTTCCAATTAATTACGTATTAGTAGTATGTACGGCAATTAGAAGGACTGTTTTATGATTATGTGCATACATTGCTTAACTGCTTACTACGCATTCTAGATTAGTGGGATTGCATTTACATTAATTGCACGGTGACGTTGTTTTATCGCTGGGCATATTTCAGGCTCTAATTGTTCAGAATGGCCTGTTCTTCTTATTTTCGACTTTTTATTAGATTATCCGCTAGGCGGCAAGCAGATTTGCAGATCTGCGACAGAAGGGAGAAAATGCGAACGAAGGGCGAGAAGAAGAAGAATAACGAAAAATCGAGGAAGAACGCATAATAATAAATGCGTGGGTTGCGACGACATAAAAGACAAACATTTGTTAGAACCGAGGCCCCGCATTCGCGTCCAACTATTGACAAGGACAAGTTCGCTGGATTATGCTCGCCGCAAGTCAGGCCAACGCCGCCGCCGCCGTTGCCGCCATCGAATCACTCGGGCAAGGAGTCAGTGAGCGGCACACATGCGTTAAAAGCGCGCGCGTTGTGTGTTATTGCTCAACTAAGAAGAAAGACGCATGTGCGCAAAGCATATACCCTGTGTGCTGGTGGCGGCGGCAAGCAGAATATACACATCGATCCTGGCGCGAGGATTCTCGCTGTGTCTAATAATAATACGCGCGTCGGATGGCTCCAGTTGTCTACAGTGTGATGCTAAAGAGCGCGCACACAAGCGGCGCTTAAATGAGGGTCAAAATCCTTGCGTGCTTCTTCTTTAGTCGGCAGGCAGCAAGCATCTCTGCCAACACTCGCGCGATTAGATTCCCGCCTGCAGTGCTCCATTTATTCATCCACGCACATAATATTAGTTGCACTTATCAGGCACTCAAAGAAATGAGCTGAAAGTGGAAAGAATGCAAATTCCGACAAAGCGCGCCATCAGAAGTTTGCGCTCTCAAAGGCGCTTTCTCTTTTAGCATAAAAAGGCTAGCACGATGCCGTATAATAAGATGTAATATTCAGATAGCAACAATACAAAACAGAATTTACCATATACAACAAGATATGCTTGTATATTTTAAACTAAACCAAGAGGATTGCCTGCCATAGAAGAATAAAAAACGATGTGGATTTCAGTGAATGGTGGAGGGTGCAGGCCTATCTGAAAAAATTTGTAGGATTTTTCATTCTGCACATAGAATCAGCAGGTTGTTTAGTGAAAAAAAGGGCTGTATGTGGGTCTGTTTACTGCATCTGATGCAAGCGGTGCTCGTCATTTCATACGGCCTATCAAGAGCAAACCGGAAATTTGCATCACTAGCTCCGACGTGCACCAGCACGGCGCCCACCGCTCGGACGTATGCGGAGGCGGTTTTTATTTCATGCGCCCGCCACACTTTTATGGCCTGTCCGCATCTCATCAATCTGCGAATGCCAGTAATATTCAATAGGAAATGGGAAAGTCGATTTAAACTGGCGCGTATTCCCCAAACCACATTTCGACGCATACAGAACTTGTCCATTTAACACTATTTGGTGGCAGCGAATCGCACAAACTTTGAAACAATCGTAAAGTTTTGCAAACAGGAAATAAAATTTGCAATGGTACAAAATGAAAATAAATTTTAATTTTATGGGGCATGAACAGCAAAAAGGAAATGAGAAAGGAAAATTATGACTTGCAGAGTTGTCATTCGAGTGGAATTTACCACAATGACTCTCGTTTTGGCTGCGCTTCAATCGGTGGAGAGTTCAATCTGCGTACACAATTTATCTTCCTCGCGGACTACATAGTTTCGGGGGGTGTTAATGTTGCACAAGAAGCGGTCGTGCATTTGACCGACGAATTAGATTAAAACGCACAGAGGCAGAGCAGGCGCACGCTTTGTGGCGTGTCAGTTTGTTTAAGATAAAAGTAGTGCATGTGTGTCGAGTGGGTAATTGATTTATTGTTGCTCTCTGCGCCAAAAGGGGAGCGTGTTATCAAGCGCTCGTTTCACTTATACAATTAAATTGATTAGATAAAATTTCCATTATGCACCACTCTCGGACTCATCGATAGAACGCGCGTTGGCGAGAATGAGCGCACGCCGAATCAAAATTAATTTAGGCGCCTGCAGCAAAACAACACCCGCAAAAGAAAAAACAACATGTTATTCCGATACGTGAAAAACGATCGCATGTCGAACATAACGTGACGGCGAATGAATATGTGTGCGATAAGCGAATTGCTATTTTTGGATGTGTTTGATTGGATTTAAGGAAATTTCCGCTCATTTTCGCCATACTCGTCTGTTTTCCTACACTGCGAAAACAGAGATAATATGTTTTCGGAAAGCGCTAACATTACGTAGAAAT
Source organism: Aleochara curtula (assembly GCA_963978815.1). NCBI lineage: Eukaryota > Metazoa > Arthropoda > Insecta > Coleoptera > Staphylinidae > Aleochara > Aleochara curtula. The sequence goes on from OZ022219.1 coordinate 3,284,924, forward strand.
TGTGATACACATTATTGGAATAAGATGCAATTTGTAAGCACATTTTCCAAATAACTTTGAAGGAAACATAGGCATTGGCATTGGTAAATTTAAGCTGCATAAGCAGGAAAATTCAAGTACCTCTCAGTTTATGAAAACAACACAACAGTCCTGTGCTCAAAGAAGAGGCATCTTTATATATTGTATGATACTTCAGTTTGCGCATCAATTCTTTATTCGATTTAATCGCAGGAAAGTTTCTTTCAAGGATAATTCATTCGAAAAATGTGTAAAACGTGTACAATGCAGGATTATGTGTGAAACATTATCAAGAGTCAATTGTTGAGCTGTCGGGATAGCAGGACTAATCGATGATGCACATGATCCGATTCTAGACCCGTAATAATTCTCCCCTTTTTTCCATTTTTGTATTTATGTGTATGTATGCCTGTCTGTTTGTTGTCGCACATTTTTATTAATGCCGTGCGTTTTTGCACATCCATTTGCAGATGACTGCCGCTCGTGAAGATGATTGATGCAGAAGCGGCAGCCAGCAGCATTCAGTCGTCGTCGAAAGCCGCCGCGGACGGTGCGCAACTGGCGGCGCGAACGCTTAGCCGAATCGCCGCGGATATGTCGGTCGGGGCGCATTAAACAATCGTATGATATGGCGTGATGTCAACGGCTAAACGGCTCGTGTTGAGCTGGAGAGGCCGCAAACAGTCGCAGGACAGCACCGTCGGGCGGCTCGTGGGGCACGGCGCCGGCAGTGGCGGAATCGCCACCCTAACACCGCAGGACGGGCACGAGCTGGATGAGATCGCTGTCGTCTCGAGCAACGCCGACCCCTGCCATGTCAAGTACGGTAGCGGACCGCTCTCAACCATCAACGGACCCAGATTGGTTCCAGGTATGTTCGTTCATGTTTTATTTCATTTCTTTTGCATTAAACATTCGCATAACCATTTTGCGATATAAATATTCCTTCGTGGAATTGCTGTTTTGCGCTTGACGTACGCCATGGAATATTCAAAATAATGCGGCCCTACTCTATTATTGATTGCACGAGCAAATACTACGTAACTCAAAGAATTCCATTTGGAATAAATATTTTGCCCTCGCCGGGATACATATTGTGGGCAAAATGATAAAGCATTTGATGCGTGCGTTTTCACGTTTTGTGTCCATCGACAAATCGTGAACGATACATAGTCTCCGGGGTCGCTTCCAGCTATCCCCCCATCAATACGCATTTACCTTTCATGCGAGTGTTCGCCACATGAGCGTTTGTCAATTCTTGGCGAGTGTTTGTATTTCTGGATGGCAACATCATCCACCTACAAAGCGCATACACATTTAATACGATACGATCCCTTTTGCCAGAAGGAACAACACCAACACATCAAACACACACAAACTTGGCAGCATCTAATCCGAAAGAGAATCCTCTCAACGTGAGCGCACTACAGCTGCGCTTATTTGATTGTTGCAAAATTGATGCAAAATACTTGTAAGTAATGCAAAGTAAAGGGTTTAGCCCCGTCGTCCGGGTGCGCATAGCATTCACTGATTTTCACCCGCTCACTCACACGCATAGATTACTTTCGCTTTTCGTGAAAGATGCGCAAGGACGAGGATGAAAGCATACGTAATATTTCGAGTTTGTTGTGTGCGTTCCTAGTTTCATACCGCGTTAGGAATTGCTTATTTAATCATTGATTCCGTCCGACACGTTTTATCTTCAAAGTTTGTGCTGCGGCAGGCGAAAAGAACTTTTTGCAAATTTAATATTTTCATTATTAACTTGTCTATAACTTCAGCGCCGATAACTTTTTCACCCTTGCGCAAAACAAACTGTCCAAATAAAGTAAAAAAACAAGTTTATTATTAGCTTACTCGGCTGATGCTGGAGCATCGAAAGCGTTTATGACTTGTTGGCTCTTGAAATGCAAGCCGATTACGGGTAGTAGGTATTTGTTTATAGAAAGACTAGCAAATCGTTAGCATAACCACTAATAATCAATTAAAATAACAAACATTGGAGTCTGCACCGGCATTTCGATAGATTGGTGAACGAAGTTGCCAACAATAATTTTATTCGGTTCGGTTCGATTCTATAAGCCAATCGCATCTGGTGCAAGTAGTTAGTTTAACTTTGTTGTACTGCTTGAACGTCGTTTGCAACACTTTGCTTGTTGTGTTTGCAAATACACTGGGTGTGCTTGCAGATGGGTGTAAAAATTTAACCACCCTTTTCGACCACTTGCCACTACTGCATGGGGTATAATTATGCGGCGCTTGGCGACAAATTCGCACGCTAGCAAACTTTGCGCACTGAAACTTTCTCAAGTCCTCGGGCGGCAACAGCACGATTCGAGATTTTGCATTCGTTTACTTATCGATATACAGCCGCCCCCGTTTACGCGCGCTCGTTGCATGTGTAAAACTTTGACGCGAATCCAACTCGACAATGTTTTGCTGAATTATATATTAACCTTTTGAGAATTACGTCTCTGCGAACGCGCGCAAACAATTGACTTTGGAAATCCGCATGGACTCATGTACGGTCACCATCTCGCAGGATAACTGCGCGAATTATTTATGAATGTACGTCGGGGGCGGTCGTAGTTAAACTATTAACCGCAATAAACAGCACCCTCGCAGATAGTGTGTCTTGCGCACATAGGAATTTAACCCTTTTGACCGTCAAGTGTTTTTGGTGCGGGACATTATATTAACTAAATAGTTGGCGGGCGGCTTTAAAAATATTAAGGGCGTGAAATTCCTTTTGCATAATGTATGTACGCGTACGCACTCATAAATGCTAAGTTCTTGTGTTGCTTCAAAGAAGATGAAAGTAAGGTACTATGATTAAGTGTTCATTTGCATGTCACTTGACTCAATTTTGTAGACGTACGTGCTCTTCGCATTCGCATTTTGTGCGTAGAGGATTTCCGTGTGGCGCATGTAATAAGATCGAGAAGCATGCGAAACATAATGAGTTTGTGCTATTGTCTATTGCCTAACGAGTAACGGGAGAGTCAAACAACGAACGCCGCCCTCCAGAGCCGTCGGATTAAATGCGCGCGCGTATTGTTTGCAACTTGACGTTGGAAATTGCCAAATTTTATAGAGTACTTGAGAGCCCCTCATACTGCTGCTGTCCTATCCAAATAACAATAACAATGAATTAGCAATGCAATTTAAGGCATCGTAGGCGGCGTTGAATGGTAAGCGCTTTGATTTTTAATGAGTTTTTCGAATTTGCACGCAAGCGTTAAATTGAAATTAAAATTAACTTGGCATTCGAGCAAATAGAATAACACCGTATAGAGTTCATAATTAAAACTGAAATTGTCTTTGATGACTTGGCTGGAAAATCAACAAAAACGTATTACGAAAGCGGGAGAGCGGCTCTTTTAAATGCACTTAATTGATATTGAAATAGCCGCGTGCGCTCGCGTACAACTTTTAAGCAAGCGGATATTTAGTTGAACAACAACTTAACTCCTTCCTTTATTCGCTCGTTCATCCGCGAAGCAAACATGCAGTTGAATAAAAGAAAAGGAGAATCAAATACTAAGCTGAATGAACGGAGGAGGTTTGTAATTAATGCTCCGAATTGAAAATAACAAGGAAGTGGCCCCCTTTCTTAGATGTCAAAAAGAAACAACGAAAAGTACAAAATGAAAGAATGCTAAGAAGTCCAGTGTAATACAAATACGAAGGAAACTCGCGCACTATTTAGGGTAGCTCTGTAATAGGGGTGCGCGCGCTCGCAAACGAATAATGCTTGGCGGAAATAGTTTAAGCGCATTTGCAACATCGGCGTTTCGTAAGACGACGTTTGAGGCAGATTTTCCGGCTGCTCCTGTTTTTTTCCGGTTTTGCGCCTTTATCTTCAGGGAGATGACGGGGTGACCATGGATCCTGAGCAGCTTTTGCAGCTCACTTGCCTCGTTGCGCCGAATAAAATTGTCGACCCATCACACCATGCCGGCGTTAGGGGGGTGGTAGGTGGAGGTGGAGGTGGAGGTGGCGACGGTGCGCACCGAGCTTGAAATCGAATTACGAACAATTCGACGCCCGAATTGCATTAAGCGCGTGTCTCTTACAATTTCACCGCGTCTGGACGAACAACAATGCGCACGCTGAATGAAAGTGAAAGGAGCGAACGCATTTCACCGAGAAGAAGGAAGGACACGACGTCCTTTTTAATTCAACATTTTTGCCACCACCTTTTATTTTAATTCAAGAGCTCACATTGCGTTAACTGGGTTTATGGCATGCCACACGTACTTGTTGTGATTCTTTGCGGTAAAGTTGCTGCATGTGTTTGCGTGCAACCATTAATTATACGAATGCAAAATTCGGCTGAATAACAATGCGAAGGGAGAAAGTCTTGTGGGAAATTTCCACCTGTGCTCATAGAAACATCGCATTTGCATCATATGCGCTTCTCTTCTCTGAATAAGAGTGACAATGTCACAAACCATTTACGAATTTCTTTTATTAAAAAAAGTACGCGAATTATTAGATATTCCTAACGATGACGTATTTTGATAAATATATCATTTTTAGTCATCATTTATAACGACAGAAAATGCGACGTAAAAGTATTTTTTGCAAGTATTAAGCTGAATTTTTTTTTCGGTGGTGAATGCGTGTGTACCGCAAAAGAGCAGTTTTTCTAAATTTACGTTCCTGCGTTTTTCGCCGATATTTTAATAGGCTAACCAGTGATGGCAGGCGGCGATTCGATCGATATGTCAAGTGATAATTAATAACGTTCGATGCGACGTTAAAATCGGCGCGCGTTTCGGTTTTAATGAGTTAAAAGAAGCACCACTTCAAGTTCATTGCGTTTGAAGCATCATAAATTCCAGAGCGCACTTTTTCCGGTGCTGCGGTTTGTCGTCCGGAGTGCGTTTCTAATTTATGATGCATTTATCTTTTTTTGCGGAAAAAACAATGCTTTTCGATATTATTTTAGTATAATTGCGGTTTGAAGTTAATGGAGTGTATATTAACATTAAAATTAAATTTCTAATATACGTAGGTACGTTATTTATATTTTTATCATACAGGTAATAAAAACGAGCGAGATTGCTTTTTGGCGATTAAAATTATATAACTTGGAAAATTGCAAATGCGACCAAGCTGATCAAAATATTATCTTACGCGTGCAGTTTATTTTTATAGGCAATCTCAAAACAAAGCACATTTTTATCAATTCAAAGCGGGGAATAAAATAAAATTGGAAAATTTGTTTGACGTTCTGATAGTACGGGGTTGAAATGAAATGAAATGAAATAAAATACGCTAACAAATGGCATGTTCGACAAACAGGCGACAATAACGGACGTCTAAGTGAACGAATAAAAACTTTATACTGGCTGCTCGAAAGTTTGTTGAGCGATGTGTAACTTGGCTGCAAATTTCATATTTTGGCAATTTTAGTGACACTCTATATGGTGTCGTAACACATATGCGGACTGCAGTTGAATTCACTTACGCTTTAGAATTTTTTCCGGCCGCACGAAGGCGGCGGCTACTCGGTAATCGCTCGTTGAAGTGGTGCGCGCGTTGAGGACGTGTTTGCAAGAAAACTCGCGCTGTGTTTGCGGCGAAAACACGTACTTGAACTTTTTTCCAACTCCCCCGCCTTGCATGTGTGCTTGCACACGGTACGTGTCGGCGGCGAGAAGAGGACCAACAATCATTAGTATCGGCAGGTTTTTGGCAGTTTTGGTACGGAGGCTGGAATGGAAGGACATTGAAGTGGTCGTTTAAAAGGCTCTTTTGCTCATGTGCAAGCAATGCGCGTCGTGCTCTTCAAAGGACCCATTAGCTAAGTACGAGACGAGCTTGGTTTCTTTCCACCCCTTTTTTCCAGGCGCGCACAAATACGCTGCCGCTGAAAAATTCGATAACAAGGCAAAGGCGCTTGCACCACAAGCGCCTTTAGGTTTTTAAATTATTTGCAGAATTATTTTATCTTTAAAAGCTTTCTGCCTGCAGAAATATTGTTTGTTCCATTTTGAAATTTGCGATGAAATGTAATTAAAAATAACCGCGCTTATTAATATGCAATAACGCGCCAAGACCGAAATATTTCTAATGTAATTCCGGACGAAATTCGCCGGCACGCCTCTCGTGTTAATTGCCTTTTATTTATGAACGAACCTTTGGCCGGGGCGCCGAAAGACGCGGCGGCATTAGAAATTTATTGTTTCAGCGGCGCGCACTCTGATAAGAAGTGGGTCGGTAAAATATGCTATTGTATTTTTTGCTCACATCGCCGTTTGAAGATGAAGTGAAACGAATGGTTGCAGTTGAATACGCTATCGACTTTCACAGCAACTGTGGGGGCGGTGGTGGCACGGCGGCAGCAGCCGTTTTCAACGTGTTGGTGCTTGATCTCTAATGTGCGCACTTCTTCATCTTTATTGGCGTTTAAAAGATCTATGCGCACGGCTCGCACTCGTGGCGTATTAATGTATCTGTATATATAAATATATCGCCGCTCGATGCAAAAGTCACGCAGAGTGCGGCGGCGGCGCGCATTTATATTTTATTTTCAACGTGCTTATAGCGTAAAAGTGGTATTTTCAGCCGAGCTTTCTCGCTATGAATACGAAATGACGTGTGTGTGCTTTTGTCAAACTGTAAATCGATGCACAAATGTATATTTAAAGGATTAGATTCTTTTTTATTCCACAAGCGGAAATATTAAAATTTTTATCATAAATCTTATTTTGCAAAACGCATTAATAATAATAGGATATATGCGATCAAATCCTAGGTATAATTTGTGCCCCGAGGGGGCTAGAATAAAAATTGCAACATTTTTGCATTGGTGAACCGCGTATTTTATGTTTTGCTTTTTTCCTCGAGCGATGCGCGCTGCCTTTTTATCACTGTGCATTCAACTGTAAAAAGTTTGTTATCAGCGCGCGCGTAAAAGCTATATCATAGCGCAGCGGGGGCGGCAGGCAGGCGTTGGCGATATACACACACTATGCGCATATATGAAATTTCATTATAACGTTTGTGCGAGTTATTGACAGCTGAACATAGCGTAAAACACACATTTATGCGCCGGCCGGAGGAGTAAGTGGTGCACGAATGAAAGTAAACGAAAATCTAATAATTCGCACAGTTTTATAGCGTCGAGCATCGATGGGTTAACCATATTATGATCACTCTATTTTTGGAGCGCGCAGCATGTGTGTGCGCTTTTCGCACTCGGAAACTCGGCGGCGGCGACAAATAAAAAAGACCGTCCCGGAAAAAAAAACCAACACACGCGTGCATAAATATAATCCGGGCTGAACTAACGCTCCACGCTTTTTGTGTGCGGCTCGTCCTGTTGTCGGATGGGAAAAATAAGGGCGCGTCCCTTGCCAGCACAGCATGGGCTAACCAAATAATCTTGGATTATTGTTGCACAAAACTCTCATCGCCTAAAAATACACAAATCAAAGCCAGACTATGTGGGATAGTTTTGAAATATATTATATTTTAAAAATAACGTGAGGAAAATTTGCTGTACGAAAGTGATAAATCAACTTAACTAATTCAGCGCTTAAATTGTAAAAGTTGTAATATTGTAGCAAGGGTTTTATCTTTGCTGGTGGTTATCTTATGTTATAGTATGGGGTGGTAATACGCACACACGTTGGCCACTTTATTGTCTTAAGTAAATTGCGCCAGAAATTCTACTTTATGTTCTAATCCGTTTCTCTATATTTGCCCGTTTCTTTCTTGTTACTTCGTTTTTACTGCGTGCTTATTGCGCGAATATTGCGCTTTTTACGCCATCCGAAAGCAAAAGCAGCACAATGAAAGAACCACCCACCCAGTGGCAGCGAAAAACGAGCACGAGAAGAGTTTTATAATAAAGCGAGCTCGCGCGCGAAAAGTTACGTACAATTCGCGCACTACAATTGCGACATGCTCGCGTCGAAATTTTACATAAGTTGGAAAATATTCAGACGTGGCGCACACACGTTTCATTTGATGACGAATGTGCCGATCGGGGATGAAGTTGTTTATGATGACGCTTGGTTCGCTTGCTTTTTCGGCACCAGTTCGAATTTGGAATTTATTGCGGCGCAGCAACACTGAAGAGTACGTACGCGTATAAAATAAGCGCGCACTAAAACGACAGCATATAAAAAGGCACAAATAATAAAATCGGTCGTCGCGAACGCATCGAATGCCACCGCTGTGCGCTGTTCTTCTCCAATAAGTGCATTCGCAATTGATTGCAATCAGCCTGATGCGTAGCACTCAAGTTCCGCGAGAACGACGCTGTAAATTCGAATTGAGTTTTATTGTGACAGTCGTCGTCGATTGCGTGCTTGTATTTCATGCTCGTATTTATGTCGTCAACAGAGTAGTCGAAAAGTAATTTAAATAAATTTTAATGCGTCCACAAATTGCACTGCCAGCTAATTGGAATTGCAATTTAACAATTTCAGCAAAAAGTTATTTTTGTTTTTAAAACTTTTTAGTTTATCGTATAGTTTTCTGCCTCGTGAAATATAAACCCACAAAAGCCGTCCACATTTCGCGTCGGCCGAAAAGAATGTTGTGCACTTAGGAAGCACAAAAACATACAAAACGAGGGCATAAGCTGTCAGAACTGTGGAGACACACAGTCAGTCAGTCAGTCAGTAGCGTGAGGGTTGTAAAAGGCAGAACGCTAGAGTAAATGAGATGAAGAGCAAAAAGTCCAGCAGGACCATATATGCTGTCGACGAAGACGACGGTGGCGAGGGCGGCAGAGTCTCAGTATCTTATTATTTTTGCGCCTTCGAGGCATGTGACGTCAATGCCGGGGCTTTAACCGGAGACAACGGCGGCGGCGCGCACGCGGAAGTCATGTGTGTACGAACGCATGAATATCGTGATGAACTAGCAAACTATGTAGGCTGTTTAGTCAACCAACCCTCTTGCCAAAGTGGCAAAAGTTTAATCTTTACGCGTCGCGGATGCACCACGCATGAACTAATTTAATTCAGGACAAACTTTCCCCAAAAATAGGGGCAGTCTTGGAATGTTTTGTTAAGGAATTTCGTTACTGATGACCACTTTACAAGAATTATGTTTCTCTAGTTTTATTGCTGTTTTACTACATTTCTTTGGGGAATTAGAAAAATAGATTTCAGTTAAATGGGAATTTGTTGCACTTGTTCCATTTTGTACTTTTGACAATCATTTTATTGACATTTATGGGTGAAATGCTGACAATATTGAAAAGTAATGAAACTGTGAATGCAGCTTGCGCGTTGCTCGATTTTGAATCAGCGTGATCGAAGCATTGTTAAAACGTACGCATGCATCACATATTGCAATTGCATTATTGTGACAATACGCGTCACGAACGTTAATTGCCATTTGCAAAAATTGAATATTAATGAAATTTTGCCATGATGCGCTCGTTGAATGTACATTGGGTTCTGGATATTATTTATACTGGTGAAATGGCTATTTTTCGACCGTTATTTACGTATGCAATATTTGTTCGTGCATACAGTTAATTGCATATATAATTATTATAAAAATAATTTACCACGGAAAATATTATTTCTGGCAAATTTATTACCTTATATTATATTATTTTTTATTTATTATTTTTACTGCCTTTTCAATAAAACCAATTTGCAATTCCGTTGATAGACCGGGCTTAAATGGGATAATTGCAATTTTAACATTTTCCCATTATTTCAACAAGGATTAAAACCTGTCTATAGCCACTGAACATTTTTATATTTTGACTGTTCATTTTGAGTCAAACGCAAAACGATTTAAGTGAAATAGTTGAAATTGACGTAATAGAAATGGCGATATGAGATATGCAATTAGTGTGTAAGAAATACCGCTCGACTGCTGCTCCTGCTGCTGGTAATCGCAGAAAGATAATGGCGTTGTGCACAATACATTTCATTACTACAAATTTGACGCTTGTTAATTAATATGCGAAGTAATTAAAAGCGAGGCTTGATGCCTGCCAACTCTGTATGAATGCGCATGCCATATATCTGTTTATTCGAATATGTCCCACACACGCGACTTGTTTCCTGATACGATATGTACGTATAGATAGGGATGCATTATATGCGCGCCTCCCACACATGCAGATACATCGACCATGCAAACAACTTGCATATATGTATGTAGTATTTTGCAGCTTTGATTACATGCTTTGATAGCGACTCATGGCTCGTCAAAGCAATACGGCAAATGTTCATGCTTACAATTAGCTAAGGCAAACAATGCGCAATGATATGATGATATGATGTTTCATGTTAAAAGCCTTCGCGCCTTTTTGCGATGGCAATCTAGGTGTGCCACAATTGAATTTTGATCGTTTCATCATAGATTTTAATTACGTTTTGCATTTATCACATCAATTAAATCCACATTCATTCATTTATTAATAAAATGAACAAATTACAATACAATTTAATTATGAAATTGGATAAAAAGGGATCAATTGAATTGCACATCCAATAAAAGCGGATTATATTTGAAACGCTCACGAAATCACTATGTGTGCAACAATTTGGGGCGCAGCATTAATTGCGCTTCTATAAATACGTATGATTGTCATTCTAGACAACAAGCACACCACGTTCCTACGGGATATGATCGAATTTGACAAGTGACGCGCACGGATAGGCAATGTTTATCTCTGGCACTCGCGCTCGCTTGCTCACTCACTAGCTCGGTTGTCCTTCCTCACGCTTCACGACCGCCGCCACTTGCACTTGTCATTAGAGCGTACGCCGCCGCCGCCTCTACTGTGCTGCTGTGTTTCACACTTCTGCACAATTGCGTTCGAGAAGAGTCCTTTCTCCATTCGGAATGCAATTCTGCGGTTGGCGAATTTCTATCTATCGCTAGCGAGGCTTTCAATGCGAATTGCAAAATTGTGTGTGCGTTTGCATTAAGGATAATATAATTCACTCATGTATGCATCGTGCATTTTGTTCATAATTATTTCATAAAGTCTTTTATGCGTGCGTTTCATTAAAATGGAAAAAAAACTACAAAAGGCGGCCAAGTCCTTTGTTAGAAAAAGGATATTATTGCAATTTTTCTACTAGTAACTTCTGAAAAGCTACAGTTTTTATTGCTTTTAAGGAAATTTATAATAATAATAAATGCTGAAAAGATAGAGTTGTGTAGTAGCCAATTTGTATGCATAGATCAGCGCATAAAAATGCATGAAAACTACACGGATTGAATAAGTTCGAATGCATTAAAAATGCAAAATCATTACCAGCATGCGAATATTGCAATTGCGTTATGCAATTTGTAGTTGCGACCGCCTCCGTCTTCCACCTGCCTGTTAGTGTGTTGCTAGAGTTAAAGTCGGTGCGCGCAATTTATCGAATACGTGCACGATGTGACTGGCAAAGTTGTTTTATGCGCTGGCATAAAATTAAAATTGCAATGCGGATCCGTGCGCACCACCAACCGCCCCATGAAAGAACTGCTATTATAAGAGTTCGAGCGTCGAGCGGCGGTTATATCCTCCGCTAGCACATTCTCAAAAAGTTGCCAACGTTTTATCTTGTTGCTTACTTTGTTCGCATAATTTCACGATACCTGAGTGACGCATAAAAATGCATCACACACGTAAATGTTTACGCTACAAATTATTTTATACCCTTAGGGTTTTATGAGATTCTATTTCTGTTTGTACTTCTCGCATTCTGCTAATAATGAATTCAAATGATTTATTGTGATAACGTAGTACACATTATTTACGCAATTACGTTTTTTTTGAAATGGTTTATTACGATTTATTTTATGTTGACTAACGCAATTATATTACGTGTTGAGTGCAATTATATGCAATATGGTACAGCGTGAAATGCTGGAATAAAACACAAACAGAAAAATAAACAAATTTTTGCATTTACGCGCACGCAAAATATGAATAAAAAAATCTGCTCACTGCTGTTTAGTAATATCATTATCAAGTGATGGTGGGCGGCTGCTCTCGATATTAAAATTTTTATTATTATTGGATTAAGTGTGTTTAACTTCCGAGCGGCTCGAATTACCCAAAAAGAACAAAACACCGAAAATAATTTCTAAATGTTTCTATTCTCAATGGTTTTATGGGCGTTTTATGAGTGACATTATTTTATGTCGTTTTGAAATTTTATACGACGTATTATTATTTAATATTAATATCTATAATATCCGAATGGAGATGATGGGGATGATTCAAATATTTGTGCTTGATTTAAAATCCGCGTTCCTGTACAAATAAGGATTGAATTACCGGTAATATTGATTTATCAAACGCGTATATTTTTAGGATTATTATTTGCGCTCCAAAGTATAAAGTCTAATTTATTTTATATTTTCGGAAAAAGTTTATTACTTTTTGGGGGGTTCATTAAATTCAATATTTTCTTAGGACGCCATGTATTAAAACACAAATAATAAAAAGCAAATTGTGTAATATCAGAATCTACAGAGTTGAATAACGATAGGTACTTTACGAAGAGTTCAGACTATCACAAATGAACATAAAACATGTTGAATTCAGGATAGATGCGAGCAGTGGGCTTAAATTGTCCTTTAAAGGACTACGCTAATTTATACTCCTACTCAGTTTTGCTGGATTACAAAATGCGGCACTTTAAGTTTTCAATTTAAACTTTTTTGAAATTGTTATTCAATTTTTGGGTAATATTTCACTTAATTACACTGAATTCAGGAAGGGATGATAAGATCGAACACAAAGACCCAACCGTGAACCGTATTTAATTCTCGGCCGCTGAAAATTATGCATGAACAGCGCATAATTACTAGACAACCCCTTTCGCCACCGGTTGGTTGGCGGGTGTTTAAGGAGCACAACTAGAGGAGGTGTGCGCGCATTCTCATCGTGCATAATAGCGTGCAACGTGCATGATCGTCCAACGAACGACGACACATTATTAAACCCGCAAACTGCAATTGCATTTGCCGAACGGGGGAGGTGGTGCAGGTTAAACGCTGTTTAAGTGTGCGCCAACGCCGTCACCTGAATAATAGAAGCAATTTCCTATCCGTTGGTAGTGTATCGTGCACCAGCCGCATCCCGGACTGACAGCAGCAAGGTAATGCAGCTTCTCGGCGCCGTGTACGCCGTACAATTATTATTACAAGAGAGAGTTGCACCCACACTGACTGCGGGGGTAGTATATCGGGTAGAGTACTAGGCAGGTGTCGCTAGCACAAGGCAAAGTCGGCCAAAGGATTATCTCGTCCTTGCGCTAGAATACGGTGCGCGACTGTGACTCGTCTGATGATTAGCGCTGTACACAAACGCACCAACTCCCACGATTTATTACAGTACAATGCTGCTTAATGGTGATTTCACGTTTAAGCTTTGTGCACGTGCTGTGCTGTTCTCTTTGATGCCACCTAGATTTTCCACTGATTGATTTTGTGTTGAGTGAATCTTCAATCATCTCCAGTCTCGAAAACTATCAAAAATTAAACAACAATCCATTTCGAATCTATGATAACTTCCGCTTGCCTACAATTAAGGACTATTGATAATCTTAAATTTCTAAACTCACATCCATTATCTATTTGCAAGTTAATCGAGCACGCAAAATATCATCGAACATTTGGCAAACTGGATGCATTTTATCTATCGATTTATTTTCTAATGATGTTTATGTTACGAAAATGGCATAATGGAAAATCCATTACCCATCCCCAGAATGTGCATGCACATAGAACATTGTGTATGAATCCAATGCGCACACAGCCACCAATGTATTTCCGTTTCGTATTTGTATCCACAAAAAACGCACGCAAGACGGCTGACGTGTTGAGACATCAAGTTAGAACGCGAATATGAATATATGCCAGACTCTGCAAGCGTTGATATAAAGCAAAACATCATACGCAACATATTTCGGGGGCGGCAATATGCCGTCATATGATCCACACACGCGCGTGCAATTTACAGTCGTGGATGTCTGTTCGTGATACGGTATTTCCGATAAACATCTACTGTTGACACATTTTTTCTATATCGCGTGCCAGATTTCGCCAGGACAAAGAGTACATTCCTGAAATTTGCCAAGCGTGAAATAATTATGACAGAAATTTTTGTGCTTCTATTTTTACGGAATTTTGTTGCCTTGTTCAACATTTAAATATTTAGCTTATTTGCATTCAGGAAACATAATAATATTTAACGGAAATAGGAAGTAAAAATAGCGTTAAAAACACTCGAATATTAACGGCACACAATGGGAATTTATGTAACAATATAAAATCGGTTTTACACGAAGAATATTTTTGGAGCAAATTTAGCTCGCGCGTCCGATATTCCGAATATTCCGGATGCACGTAAACCGGAAACGTGTGAATGTTGAAAAATCTACACGAGATATAAATCAGTATTCCCGATATCGCAATTTTACGACTGACTGTCAGGCGAACGAAGGCGAATACCAGTAAAAAACCCAGTCGAAATGTACATATACCAGGAAGAAACACGCATTGCGCTCCTGCGCTCTGGTACATATAGTAAATAGGTATATATAAGAAATTCCTGAAAAAAGGACGAAAAATCAGTTTGCCGCGGGCAAGGCTATGAAGATCTGCTGCTGTCGTTGCTGTGGCTGCTGTGGCTGCTCTCTGCATTGGCTAATGCAAAATGAAATATGTGCTAAATTAATTTATCGAAATGCATACGGAATTTTCAATCATTGCGTCGCCGCCAGCTATCGAATTTTTAGCCATCCTTGCCGCATTCGCTCGCTTACAGTATAGAGCCGAATGAGGTTTTCTCATTCGATGAATATGCATTCATATTTCGTATTCGAAATCCTTTAGAAATTGATACAGAATCAACGGGTAATTATTTTTCAGATATTGCATCCTGCGATTTCATGAAAATAAATAGGTATTCAAAATTATAAATTGAAATTTACAAGTTGGCAAAGAATAAAGATTTTTCTTAAACTTGGTAATAAAATACCTTGGTGATTTCTTTCATAGCACAATAGTCAGTCTTACTTGTTATAGATCTCAAAGCCTTACCTACTACTATACTATATAGCAGAGTAGCAATACGACAAACATGTACGCTAAGAGCACTCACTGTTCGGTGATCTTTCAATACCGCAGCGCAAATCCACAAAACGGGTTGTCACATGCCAGGTTAGTGAGCGCTGCCACCGATGCCGCCGCCTGCCAGCATTCACATCCGCCGCAGTGCAGCTGGAGCCGCGCGCGACCACCGCGGCGTCCAAAGGGAATTGCAAAGTGCGTTGCGCTGCTTTCAATAGAACATTGTTTATACTGATTTACGGTTGTGATCACGCTCAGCGCCGCGTCGAAAATATCTCGTCTCTGTGTTGTTTGCGGTGACAAAATCCCACCAATCCATTTCAGTACCATTATTTGTAACTGACTTTTACCAAATCTGCGGTCAGATCAAATATGCAAAAGGAGTGAAAAGTACTCAAGCCCTATCAATAATCTAAAAACTTTCAAGTCCTCTAATTTTATTTACGGCAATTGTAAACGCAGTATGCAAAAGTTCACATTCTTTCACTTAATAGAAGAATTCTAATCTTCTTCCGTGTTGTAGAAATGTGCGCAAAGCTCCAACGCCTATTCGATAAATAATGCATCTCTTCCATCGAGAAATTCATCGAATATCAGGAAGCGGCGCGCTTTTAGTACGCCTTTAATGCATTGTGCGTCGACAATCGCCTTGATTGAATAGTCAATGACGACGAATACGCCGGAACGCGAGGGCGAATATCAAGATTGCAGAATTCGATTACTGGCGCGTACACCCGCGCAATCGAATATCAAAATTGCAAACCGCATGCACGAACGCATTCGTTTGCAATTCAGGCGGCGCGTACACCATTGCCAAATATGCATGCATACCGTAGATGGATGGATGGATGGACGGAGAGAATGCGGTAAAGCTGCAACGTAAATTGACAATTATTCTACAGTTTCAGGCAATTAGTAATCTCGTTGCGGCGAGCAGTAACAACGCTGCTAGGTCGCGAATAAAAAGCTCACGCTCGGCCGGAAGCCGAGATTAATTCGAAATTGCGGATTGTGCAATAAATATCGCCGATGATTGCGTTCATCACTCGCGTACGTGGAAGAAACAACAACAACAACAACAACAACAACACCACCATAAATATATTGCGAGCGGTTCGCATTTTAGCATGCGATTTATACGATGTCAAATTTGAGTTTGTACGCTCACGTACAACATGGCGGTTGGCGGTTTGGCGGTTATTTCGTGAAAAATGCCCCTTGCTTGCATGTAATTCCGGGTGCGTTTGTTCGCAGTGGAATTATTCCAGCCCTGCCATTATTTTTCATCCAGATTAATTCCGTACAATATTTTTTGCACGTGCTATATAATATTTTTATCCGACTTTCTTATGAAAAGAGCGAAAAAAGCTAAATGAATGCTGTGGCAAATACAAAAGTGTAATTAGTTGGTATTTTGTGTTAGTTGGTAATTAACACAAAGCCATTCATCTTGGCTTGATCACGTATTCGCCAAGGGATGCTTATAACGCACACGCGAGAGAGTAGCGTGAAAAAGAATACAGCAAATTGCTGCTGTGCTTGCTGCGGAAATACAAGTGATGAAGTTGCTGAAATTAATGAAATGCAGTCGGAACGGGAAAATGCCAAACACCACGAATTGATTTTTCATTCATTCGGAGTTTTGCTAATTCAGCACATTGCAATTAATAAATCACTTGTTCAAAATATTTACAAAACAAAATATGTATGAGCACCGCTTTCAAAAGCACGCGTGTAAAATTTGTTGCTGAAATAACTTCAAAGTATATTCAGAGAAACAAAACGTTTAATAACTTTGGCAGCAATGCGAGAGCACTGCATGTGACGTTTCTCTAATTATAAGAAGCTTCATCCTGCTTTCGAATTTTCCAAGACGCGAATGAGCCAAGTTATGAGGAAGAAAATGCAGGGAAAATGAGAGACTGACTTGTACATATGTTACTCATAGCTACATGATACACTCACCTATATTTTACTACCCTCTGCGCTATTCGAGTGTGCATGCGGAATAAGGTGTAAAACGGTCGCTGGATATGTAAAGAGACATCCAGAGAGTTCTATTCACGTTCGCTTTGCGACAAGACGCCAACTAAAAGCTTCGCGTGGAAGCCTTTTATTGTTATCTACATTTATTGCCCTTTCTGCGACGAAATTCGCACCCGGTGAGTGCGGCTATCAACGTTTGCACTCACCCACTGAGTAAAAGACAAGAGAAAATTCACGTGGAAAAATCGAAGGAGGCGTGCAATTACAGATAGGAAAAAGTGCGTGTTAATGATGTTAAATACGCTATAAAGTAAATTAACTTGTTTCTTGGTCGTGTTCCTTCCTTAGCTTGGCTACTTGCTGGCGACTGTTAATTTAAAAATACGCGCCGAACGGACCAAACGATTTCGCTTTGTTTAGCGCACAATTGGCGCCAGTTAATTGCTCGACTCGAATAAGTAATGATCAATTAGAGTTGGTTAATCGACGTGCAGCGACCAATAATTGAGATTGATGCGCGCCGCCTCCAGCATTTCCGTTTTCTTGCTGTATTTCGTTTCTGTGGTTTTACAGTCAGAGTTTGTGTGATTTCAACTTTTTTATAACTTTTCATTTGAATTTTAAGGCGAATATAAAGATATTTGCTCTTTGTATTTTTGGCGAGTTTAAAATACAAAAATTAGGAATGCAAATAGTTTAACATTGTTTGGGGCATGCAAATTATTCATACGAAGTATGCAAGTGGTGCCTTGGCGTTGGTGGTTTTCGGGTCGCCGCCACCGCCGCCTGTGGAGCTGTGGCAAACACACAAGAGATAAGGTAAACTCGGTTTGCTTGATTAGGAGTTTACTTAAATCTTATGTATGAATTCGAGTTTAATAAGCAAACACCTCGGGGGTTGGGGTGCCGACCGCCAATTCTTCGCATGGTTCAACTTGCCCTCTCGCTTGCTACACATGCAAGGAATGCGTAGGTATACGAGACACTTAGGGGCGGCAATGGGCAAGAAACCAATTCGCTTGTACGTAATGCGGCCCAGTTTATTAATGATTGGCACTGCGGTTGTGGTTATCATGCCTATTAAGATAATGCGGGTGGCCACAGAGTACGCGACTACGCGCCAAAGAGATAATAGCGACGTGGACGGGCCGTGTGCAGCCGCAATGAGCTTATTTACTCAGTACGCATCAGGAGATTGCAATTACAGGCATGTATTAATTCGATTTCCAATTAATTCCATGCGCGCCGGCCCCTTACACGCCCTGACAGCAAAGCAGTAGCTCCGATCATTAACATGAGTTCATTCGGAGATGCCAATGCAATTGTGCATTTTCATCCATAATAATTATCTGCTTAATTAATGTCCGTGTAAAGCGATAATTGATTCGATGAGCTTCTTATCAGCAAGCATCTAAAAGGAGTTTCAATTGAGCAGATAACGGAGAATTTAAAAATGAAAAATTTCAATCAAGCGTGGCACAGCTCTTTATTCATGAATATTAACTGATAAATAAAAAGTTGGATGGACGTCCTTTTTAACAACTTGCTGAATTTTTACAATTTTACGCTAAAATAAACGGAAACTTTGGGTAAAAAAGTTGAGTGAATCAATAAAAAAGTTTATTTATTAATGAATACATTACATGGAAGAGTTTTATATCTCACAGATAAATCGAAACTTAATTAGGTAAATGTTTTTAAATTGTTAATTCTGGGTACACAATTTCAAGAAGTTTCACTAGAAAAATAATAAGGGTAGTCACTTTATATGCAGTGGTTCGATGCAATGGCTTTGTATAATATTTTGTAGACGATTGCATGCATAATGAATCAATGCTGGAGCGTAATAATTTGGTAGCATTAGTGCAGCTTCGCATCGGAATTATTGCGTTAGTGTGCTGCGGTAACGGTGGTGGTGGCGGTAGCAAAGCCATAGAAATTTCCATTGGCGTCATTGCCGGTCGCGGCGACGTATGTAGATGCATTAGAATATCAGAGGGTGGCAATAGAGCGGGTGGACGTGACGCAAATTTCGCATATAATTCAATCACGGAATCGTAGTCTATTTCAGGACTTTTGCGCGTTTGACGTTTGTCATTGCATTTCCCAGCAAGAAGTGGCTAAATGAGCGCCCAACGTTCTACAACAAACAGGTTTCCTCAGCTTGCAGGCGTAAATGTGTCAGCTCGCACGCGAAATGTTGTAATATTACGATTACGCGTTGCACCCGTTGCCATCGCGCGAACACTTTGAATGTAAGACGATGAAATTACTCCTGGAGAGAGAACAGCAAGCAAGCAAGCAGCAACCGGATGAAATAACATCCGTCTTGTTGTGTTGTAATGAATTTCATGCAATTGTAGCTGCTTTAATTCAAGGCTTTCTTCCTTAAAGGATTAAAGCGAAAATAGTGGTAATACCTATATGGAAAAATTTTCCAAATATTTGATATATTTAATGACGTATTCGTATTTATAACCATCATTATTTTACTTATTATATTGCCGAAATTAATTACCATTTGTCAACGAAACAATGTGGTAATTAATTAGCCGTCAGCACTTACCTATTGGACACGAAATCAAAGTTCATTCATTATTAAAAACACGAATGCGACGATATCAAACGCGCAAATTAATTTCATGAAATATTAATTGAATGAATGGCGAACGCCATTAAATTTAAATAATGCATTCATAATTTTCATTGCCTTGTTTATTTCGTATCTGGTAGGTTTCCATAAGTAATTGTTTATATTCAAATTTATAAACTTTATGTTGATCTTACGTTACGTAGGTAGTTGAGTCATTTTAATTACTCGCCAACTAGTACCTACATGTTTGTGTTTTCGTGCATTTGGTTTTTGCAAATTTGCATTCTCGTCGTTACCGTTGTTACGCAATTAGCAAATATTGTCATTGGGCCTTGATAAATAAAGATGACAAACAGCGCAACAGGACGAAGGTCTGAGGAAACAGCATGGTCAACAAATATTACAATTGCTAATTTTCGCTGTGAAAATAAATCATAAATTTTTGCAGAACATTCCCACGAACAAATTATTTAATGATTTGATACTAGAGAAATTCAATAACTCAATGGCACTTCTAAAAAGTTCTTCAACGAACAAAAAAATAGAAAAAATATGACGAGAATCAGCGAATCGGGGTTTGCAATAAAATATTTATGCATTTACGAATTCGATGAGTGGTTTCGATCAATACCAGCCGAATTTAAATTATACAGCTCGCTGTACTCTTGGATGGAATTTGCTGATTTTAAATACACTTGGCAATATAATTTCAAATGCGCTCCTTTCCGACGAATATCTTGCGCTTTACTGGAGGCGGCCGCTCTTTAGCGACTTTTACGACACGCACAAAACACTCGTAACCGAATTAAACGCGCAGTACGCCCGTTTTTGTCCAGTGCGGCGGGCGTACGTTCGCTTCCTTCCTTCCTTTATTTGCACGCTCGTTAAAGATTTCGTATCGTTATTTGTTCCGGAAAATGTCACGCAAATAAGCCATGTACATTCTTCCAGCAGTTCCATGAGGCGAAATTAAAAATTTAATTTTATTTTTTATTTCCTGCTTTCTTCGCTGTGCTTTTTCCTTACAAAAATGTGCGCGCTCCTTGCATTCTTGCCTCCCTTCTCTCGGATTGAATTAGGCCAAATTTGAATAATTTATTAAATTATCCATGCATAACTGAATTCCATACAGCCACCTATATTGAACATGTTTCACTCGAATTAGCACCATAACGAATTTTTCGTCCCATTGCTCATTACAAAAGAATTTTACATTTGTTTATTCACTCATCTTTTTTTCTTACGCAACTGGAAAAGTTTTTCTCCAAATTAAACACGCGTTGACTTATTTTATACACGCGTCACGCGTAATGAGAAGCGAATACTTTATAATTAATTAACTCCCGCGAGTGCGCGTAACAAGAAACTTGATGAAACAATTTGCAAATTAAGTAAGCAAGCAACTTTTAAGCAGCGGATTAAAAAATCTTGAAGCAAAATGCATACGCTTGTGCTCAGACATAAACACCCGGCGCGTTAATGAGGAATTAATTAAATTGTCTTCTCATTCTTCGTTCGCTAAATTTTTAATCGCAACTGCACTCAAAATGTGAAATTGACGTGACGTAATTGAATTGCACTTAATACTCCATCATTATGAATTTGCTTTTAACGTTCTTAAAACTTCAAATGGAAAGTTTATTCACTATATATTTTATTGAAAAGTTGACTTTTAGGAGTCCAAACAAATGCCAATAGGATAAACCGATTTCGTTCGTTTGTTGGCTTTAAAAACACACACAATCATTTATCAATTGCTTCCCTAAACGTCCGGGTCTGAAGAAAGTGCCGAAATGCTTAGCGAGGCGCGCAAGTGATTTCGCCGCAGTGTCGATTTTTCTTCTTCCTCCTTCGACAGGAACACAGACGAAAGGAGAGGAGAGGGTGAACGATTTGGCCGTTCCTGTGTATTCCTGTACGATTTTCTTATGATAGATCCGGGCGTGCAGCAGCAGATCTATGATTGAGCATCGCGTTTTCGTTTTTATTCGGCGTACGCGTCGACAATTTTGATGATTCACTCGCTTCGTTTTCGTATAAACTATGGTTCTGTATCCAATCAGTGAAAAGACGCGTTGTATTTGCTGCCAAGTTTATTCTCGTGTTCGTAGCTATCGGCTGCTTGCACAAATTGTGTGTGCGCGCGGATGTTTTCGTCTTTTAATGCTTTTATTGCTTGTTGTATTCGTCCTCTCAAAGCCTGTTTCGTCCTGACGGGAAGCGCAGCACATCCGCACTACACACGTATATATTTCCTTCGTAAAATAGAACGACACGGCACATTTTGCGTTCTTATCAAATTTAACCAAGTGTATAGTGATATGTGAGGAATAGAAAAGCGCTTTTACACTTTTCATTCATCTAAGTAAACTATAAATAAGTCTTGATAAAATTCCCAGCGACATTTTACTATGTATTTGTTTTGCAATTGCTATAAACTTGTATCTATTTACATTTTCATAGTCACATAGAAAATAATCGCTTGTGATAAAGTTTCAAACATGCAATTATGATTTTAAGGGTTCTGGAGTAATATGAACAGCAATGCGCTCGTTATACAAAATTCCAATCGCTCTTGGGGTTGAGCAATTTTCTTATAACAGCTCAATAACGCCTCAATGCAATTTCGTTTGCGTGCCGTCGCAGGCGATAGCGGCTTTATTAGTATAACGACACCCCATATCAATTCAGCGCGCGCTGAAGCCGTCTATTGATGCCGCACCATCCATGACGGGGGCGGGTGGCAAAGTGTTGTTGTCTGGCGGCGGCGACGGGCGCGTGGGCAGTGCACTCATTCGTTGTACAACAGCCTCGAGATGTACGAACAATACATGCATTATTCGCGCAAACACAGCCTAAAGTTGCAATACGTGTTTGGTCGTCGTCGTCGCTGGAACTTTCCTCTCTATTGTGCCTTCACTTGCATCGCTAATTTGCATCAGTTTACAGCCATGATGTTGTAACGTGTACTCGGCTGCCTCCCATATGATTAATTATATCCGCGACTGCATCAATTTCCTGGAATCAGCAAGTCAATAATTGGAAAAGTTTATTGCTTATTTCACGTCTTTCTACAAGTTTATTCGTACTGATTACCTACTTAATAAATAGTTTGCCAAAGCAGGAAAATTCCAAGAATTTTATATGCAAGGAGAACGATGAAAAAATTCCATGTTTTCACTGACTTATTGAAATCGCATTGCGGCTGTATTATATTTCTAAATCAAAAAATTGGAATGCATCGCTTGCTTTTCATTTTGCAAGATATGAACGCTTCGGGGAGTGTACACAATAGATATAGAATTCCGGGTTGTATGGCACGACCACAATCGAAATGGAAATTTTTGCACGTCAATCGCTCCGAATGAAGCGATTTTTTTTGCATACTCTTTATATTGACACGCAAATAAGAAGAGCTTTTGAAGTGGATATTCCCGAGATTCGAACAAATACCAATAAAAAGACGTGCTCCATCCGAATCGCAAACGAGGAAAGAGACCCCGTCTATAATTCCGCGCACAACCCACAAGACGAACGCATCTCATTGATGTCACAAACAAACAGCCATAGATCTTAAAACATACATTTTCATCAGGCTGATGGCGAACGTCAAAGTCAATCGCACGGCTGCAATTTGCGAGGATGCTGTGTGCGATTTATGCATGCGCGCAGTGTGTGGATAGAGATTAAATTGAATTTGGCGCATGTGGAGCGCAGCAAGAAAAGCAACAGCGTTGTTCAGTAGTTGGCGAAATAAAGAAATCGCAATGCATGCGAATTTGGGCCACAGTGTGCGTTGAAAAGCTGATCGCTTTCGGAAGGATATTGAAAGTGTAATAGAGAAACGACGCGAAGCAGCAGCAGGAGCAGCAGCACACATATATTCACTATAAATCGATTGGCCTGCAATACAATACACCCCCTTTTGCGGCGCATGGTCCAAGGCCATGCAAAACACTCGAGCAATATTTTTTGCCCGCCGCCCGCCTTGACACACCCTCGCAATACGCTTCTTTGCAATATGCAAAGTTTAATAGCACCAGCACAGCGCCGAGTGTTGGATGCTAACACTATTTCCATCCGTACGACTACACAACGAATGCCGAAAGGGAGAGTACGAAACAAATTGAAAAATGATTACGCTCAAGTGTTGTATGCGCACCTCTGAAATGTAATGTGCTCCAGGTGCATGAAACTTTGTACGCGAAATTCCCATTTGGATGCATCCGAATTGATTTCGTTTTGCAAGACATGCATCGAACGAAATGTCTGCAATGTATGTGCATCAGTGGCATACGTTGCGCTGAGCGATGAAATTATTAATACGCAAACGAATTAGTAATTGAAATCGGCAAATGCCGCCCTTCTCAAACTGCAAAGTTCTAAGTACCACCACCGCCTTCAACGTAACATGAACGTTATGCATAATTTCAATCATAAATCTAATTTGTGACAATTCAAAATATATCTTCAAATGGTAAATTCTTGTGATTGCACAAAAACTAAGAAAGAACTAATTCACAACTAATGACATGAGTGTACCAGATTTATCTCTAGGAATTAAGGATAATTTAAACAAAGCAAATCATTTGACATAAATATCTAATTCTTTATACGAAATCAGCGCACTTACTTCAAGATACTTTATTTATTTTCTTTGGTAGTTAACCAACTAATTAAGTTTCTTATTGAATTGTTTCAGGTATTATTACATCTGGCGGGGCGCGCTTGGTGGGTGAACGTTTCACAGGCAGCAGCAGCCGACTGGATGTGACCTCTCCCGTACAATCCTCGGCCCCAGCCACTGTAGGACCCAAGTCTAGTACTGAAAGTGTTCATAGAGCCCTTAAGTCTGTATCTAGACAAAGCCTTTTAGGTAAGTGGCAGGTGCTTATCTTAAACGAGCATCTACATGTATCACATTATTTGATTTTCGTTGCTAACATGTGTGGGTTTGGTTGTTTTTATCTTGTATTTCCAGATTTAGTAAGTTGTAAGTTAGGGATGTCTAGAAGCCAACAGCCGGCGACGCAATCGTACAACCACCAGCGCTATTTCTCCTCGTCACACGATAGCTTGTCGACGGCGTACGGGACACGCGCGACCAACGTCAGCTCGGCGGCGAGCGAGCTGGACTTGTCGCGGAAAGCGCGACGAAAAGACCTTCGCGGGCGGCTGAAATTGCCGGCGAACGTTGCACTTGCCA
The DNA here is from genome assembly GCA_963978815.1 of Aleochara curtula. Classification (NCBI taxonomy): domain Eukaryota; kingdom Metazoa; phylum Arthropoda; class Insecta; order Coleoptera; family Staphylinidae; genus Aleochara; species Aleochara curtula. The sequence continues at coordinate 3,309,796 of OZ022219.1, forward strand.
GCTCTGGCGAGGCGCCGCTCCTCGGCGGCTGGCGGACGACGCCCGGCTCCACTGCTGGCACCAATCCACCCTCGTACAATCACCTGAACTCGACGAGCAGCTGTAACGGAACTGAAAGGTGTGTTTACCCAAAAGTCTGAGAAAACTCTTTGACCGCAAATCTATTGTCAACAGTCGCTATGGTTTTCGTCGTGGCGAATCAATCAATTCGCGACTGAGATCAGGCGCTGCCAACTGGTCGTTCGTCTTCGATCCTGCGGGTCGACTTTGCTACTACTGGTCGATGGTCGTCTCCTTAGCGTTCCTTTATAACTTTTGGGTCATCATATACCGCTTCGCCTTTCAAGAAATTAACAGTGAGTATTGTGGCAAAAGTGAGCTGGCTGGCTGGTTGCTCTGGCTTCATTATCGCAAAAGAGTCTTTGTGCTCGGCGACTAATGAGCTTCCACTTTTCTTCTTTGCAATGCCGAATAATTATCAAACGCGGCTCTTTCGCTTTATAAGATGATGATGAATTTGCTTTATAGCTACTTAACAAATCTCTTTCTTATTGCAGGGGAAACAATACTGGTGTGGTTCTGCCTGGACTACTTCTCCGATTTCTTGTACCTAATAGATATAATGTTCCACTTTCGGACGGGCTACCTCGAGGACGGCGTCCTGCAGACGGACTCGACCAAGCTGCGCAATCACTATATGAACTCGACCACGTTCTATATCGATTGCCTGTGCCTGCTGCCGTTGGACTTTCTATACCTATCGATCGGGTTCAATTCGATCCTTCGGTCCTTTCGATTGGTGAAAATTTATCGGTTCTGGGCGTTCATGGATCGCACCGAACGGCATACGAACTATCCGAACCTTTTTCGGTCGACCAGCCTCATCCACTACCTCCTAGTTATATTCCATTGGAACGGGTGCCTGTTTCACATAATACACAAGAACAACGGGTTCGGTTCGAGAAACTGGGTGTTCAGTGACGCCGAGAGTGCCGACGTCGTCAAACAATACTTGCAGAGCTACTATTGGTGTACATTAGCGCTCACGACAATTGGCGATCTGCCACGGCCTCGCAACAAGGGTGAATATCTCTTCGTAATCATGCAGTATCTCTTCGGACTGATGCTCTTCGCCACCGTGCTCGGTCATGTCGCCAACATCGTCACTTCCGTATCGGCAGCACGCAAGGAGTTTCAGGGTGAGTCCTTTTTACAATATCTTTACTTTTCTTAATATCAATTTTGACATCAACGCCATTATCATTGTCAAAACGTGCGGTAAACTGAAACTAACCAAAAGTACTATACTATATATCGCTCGAGTACAAGGTAAAGTCAAACTGAAAGAACGAATGGCATTCTCATCGATAGATCCGCGAGCGGATATTGTTTCGCTTCGAGTGGAGCGAGCGAGCGAGCGTTGCTTATCAGGCTTTTACTTCGGTATTTCAATTCGATTCAATTTCAATTCGCGCAATTCCCGCGAACGCGCGCGCGCGGAACAAAGTGGGAATTTGAATATGAAAAGCATGAAATTAGATTGGCGCGCATGGAGGAGATCCTTGTGGAAATCTATCTGAGCGGCGGCCACGCTTTCCTTCGACACACATACACGCTCCTCGTGCGCACATAGCGAAACAACAAACACACAAGGCTAACATGACTTATTAACTTGCTTCATTGTGCTAGCTAGCTCTTGCTTCAAGTGAGAGCGAACGTCGCAAAAACCACGGAAGGCGGCGACGACGGCATACTCCGCACGCAATACATCCGCGTTCGCGCTCTTGTTGTCGTATATCATTTTGCGTGTTTGGTTGGTTTGGTTGTGCGTTTTGCAAATATGCCCACGTGCGGTTTGCAAACCCATTGTCAAGGCAAGAAGGAAAATACCTTTAGCAGCCAGCAAACAAAGCGTGCACACGCCTACGAGTGATTTTGTGCGCGCACTCATAATACCTACTTACGATATCAAAATTGATCCACGCAAAGATCAGACGACTTGCGCGCTCTTTTCGCTAAAGAACACATGTGAGAAACTGCGTTATTGATGCAGTGCACAACATCGCGACGCTGACGACAAGAGACGAAAAAAGAAAATTCGCTGAACGAAATGCCATCGCGAAAACGTGAACACTTTGCAAGCTCTCGCGCCTGAAAAAAAAACACATACAGTTCAAACACGTTTTGCTAACTGGATCAAATTTCATACCGCATAACACACACCAAAGCAAGAACAGAATGAACCCTGAGAATAAATGGAAGTGGAAACAACACGATCCTTAAGGACGCATCGTGCCGCATAAAAGCAATGTGTCTTGTTTAGATTTTCGTTTTTCTAGAGTTTGTTCTTCTGCAGTAAAGTCTTTTTACTCTGACGCTGCAAGATGGGGCAAAACTCGTATATTTTCTTCTAATTCACAAAAATTATAATGCCCCACTCTGCCATAATGCGCATGCACAAACATTTTAATATTTTCTTCAATGTTTATCTTGACTTATTTCTTAATCGAAAAAAACCCCAAACAAACAGATCGTTTCTTTGGCAATGCGCGATAGTGTAAACATGACTTTGACTCAAATGCGCGCACAAAATACAAATTTTCGATATGGCATTATTATTTACTTACAATTTGCAATTGATTTGATGTTCGCAGACAACTCGGCAATATGTGAGTAGGCATTTTAAACAAGCAACATTTTACTATATATTTATTATTATTACTACTTTAATATCTCTCTATCTCTTTGTATCATATTGCAAATGACTACTCTGGTTGTTCAACCCCGCCATGCGTTGCAGTACTACTCCACTTGTTATTTATATTTATATATCGCTTTATATTTATCCATGTTTGTTTCCACCACCCCCGCCTCTTAAATAACATTGAATTGCGTCGCTTTCTTTATCATTCTGCATTCTTCTTAATCTTCTTTTGCTGCTGCTGCTGCTGCTGTGAGTATCGAGTGACCTCCTCCGAATGGACAACACATCCGTAGCGAAAGAGAGTTCTTTGTGCGTTGTTTTTATTTTTTTAGATCATTCTATTCAACTCCGCGCCAGCGAGAATCCGAAAATGGCAAGCAGTGTGTGATGGCTATCTGTTGTTTTTTCTTGGCGCACAATGTATCTTGCCTCTTGGATTATTTGTGATGCTATAAAATATGACATTTCAAGAGATGAGGAATGTTCCACTCTTAATGAAAAAGCAAATTCATAAATTTTATTCGGTAACGCTATTGATAAATTTATTTCGTATTTTTATTACGTTTGATAGGAACGTGTGGTGTGGTTGAATGAGTGCTTTGATCTATGGAAAATCGAAGCTCAATTTATATTAGATTCGCACCTTTATGATCTTTAAGATCTTCCATTATAGCCACTTAGAGGATGGCTGGCAGTATATAACGTTTTGGGGCTTTTGCTCACGACCATGAAAGTAATTTTAATAGAAACGTTTAAGGAAGCGTCCTTCCTCCTTTTTATGGCGAAAACTTTTTCAAAGCTAATGTAAGTTTAAATTGGGACTTTTATGTTTAGTTTTCTTAAATTATTAGCATCAAAATGGAAATGTAATATTTCCAGCTTAGCGTGAAAATAATAGAACATAGATAGAAAGCAACCACACACTGCTTGTTCCATATATATCGCAACACACACTTGGAACGAATTCAATTAATTTTGCCAAACCTTTATCAATGACAAGCTTGGTTCGACGTATTATCATAGAATGTATAAAGTTACCACCTTTGTGCTTTGTGACCCTTTTGCCATTTCGCTCTCTTTCAACCCCTTGGCTTTATTATGAACTCTGCACATTTATAGAATTACACAAAGTGATTGAACCCTCCCCCGACAGCGTAGTAGAGAGATCATTATATACTTAATAAGATGATATTGATATTTGATGATAGTGTGTCGATGATTGGCCCACCCTTCTGGATCACTATAATTGTATATTGTGTCACGCTTCCTATTTTTGGCATGTTGCTGATTATGAACCCCCCGACCCCATACCTCTCTCTATGTAATGCGAGAGCCTAAATTAATTAACTAATCACAATAAAAGCACACGTTTAATTAAAAGCAAACCAGCGGTGGTTGGTGGTGTAACAGCTAAAAGCGAAAATAATCTGATTAAGAGCATTCGCTCCTATATCCATCCATAACATGTATAATTGTATCACGCGATAGTTGGCAGTTACAATAACAACAACGTGTTGATATCATTCGTATAATCTCGTTGACGGCAAATAGAAAAAAGTGCATCATATTGCACGGCCCATACACGCATGGAGTTTGTCTATTTTTCGAAATCGATATGCGACCGGTGATCGATGGCACTCTGGCGAATTAAACGCGCGCGCACTCGTGCCGGTGCAATTTATTTAATTAGGTAAGGCGTGGGCCGTTACCTTGTTATTGCTCTTACTCGGTTACAACAAGCGAGCGCGCTTGTTAGACGCTCCTCTCGCGAAGAATGATGAAAGGAAGAAGGAAGCGCGCGCGTGTAGCATGCCGCCGCCGCCGGGGAAAATATGGCATAAAATGATGATGCGCAAGCTCTCGTGCGTCGGGCGACACGAGCGTGAATTAAATAGATTGAGTTCTCACTGAATGACGGCGCTCTCTTCCCGCACGACAGATAATTATCGTTTGATATATCGTTCGGCTTGTGCGTCGATGGTTCAATCAAGTTTTGCGACAAGGATACCATCGAACAAGGGTGCGCACCTTTCCTACCCGACGTCGGGAGGACCGATTGGTTTTTCGAGCAAGTGATTTAAATTGATGCGGCGCGTGTACCCACGATTGGGCAGTCTAGTAGATAGGTACATGTGCTACAAGCTGAGCACATCCGGGGGTTCCTTATTCGATTGCCTGAATCTAGCCAAGCCTGCACTGATAAAATGATGAAACATTCTGGGTGCTCGTCAAGATGAAGCGCAAACTGCAGCTCATCTCATCGTTTATTCAGGCAAATCGCAAACGTTGAGAGTGCGCTGAAATTATACGACAATCTATCGTCAAATTTTATTTATGTTTCACGTGATGCAGCGTGATGAATTTGCGTTTTTTTATTATTTTTGCGTCTGCACCGGAGTGGAGATCACGCTGTGCGATGCAATGATCGAATAAGTTGCGTTCTTGCGGAAAATTCGCTATTCTATGATTAATGGTTGCTTGCTTGCCTTTATTCTTGTGGGACGAGTATTCCGAATATTTCCAAGCGCGTGAAATGAATAAAATATATCAGCAACGCAGCTTCTCTCCACGGCCTCTAATACAATTTATAGAGTATGCACTTGAGGAAGAAAAAAATTTATTAAGTTCTCGTACAATTTTTCACATTTCGGATTATTGTTTTCAGCACTTTTTACTCCACTAAAAATAGTGGATTATTGTAAAATTTAACTCAACTTTTATGCGCCAAACAGAAAATGAGATCGAGCTGAATATCGAGTAATAAACAATGCGATGTGCACTCAGAACTTGGTAACTATTCTAGCATGCATTGCATATCCTGGAATAAAGTTCATTCTCGCATTGAGCACCACATGTTTATACAAAGTTGTACGTGTATATGTAGCTAGTATTACAGCTTTTGCACGGCGTGCTGCGTGTCGTTTGGCGGTGACAAACATTACACTGAAAGATCAAAGCTTGCATTGCATTAAGTATTCGCAATTTACATATTAAGCCGCGCAAACATGACACTGTTGTCACCACGAATTGCGTATTTGTATATGAAATATGCAAGTCAGCAACTGTCTCGCCTGATTTTTACCTCGACAGGATGAAAATCTCCGTGTGCTAACTACGTGTGCTTACTTGGCTTTCATTAATTTTTATTAGCATAAATCCGCTGTGTATTTCGCTACAGGTGTGCATGACGAAGGCGAAGAAAATAAATATTTATCTTGCATTACAATACGGATCTATCGTTTCTCGCCTGCCTCCCGGTGCTCGCGTCTTTTTTGTGCTGACGATGCAGCGCATGATTTTACTTTCAAATTTTTCTATTATCGCTCATTTCGCAGACTCACAGATATTATGCGAATCCAACTCTCGCACCATACGAGCGATAAAACCAGCACTTTTCAATAGCATTCGATAGTGGATGACTAAAAAAGTTCAATAATAATGCACTGAAAAAGGATCACGAGTTGTAGTTGAAAAATGCGCGCTCTTTTAAGTTTTACGACTGTATTCGGTATTGTTAAATCCATTTAAGCCACTGTAATTAACTTTTTATTTCTTCCTCTGCGATTTCATTCAAGTAAACTGTACAAATGCACGAACTGATAATACTCGAAACAAAATTAATTTAACGCATTTGAACTAGCCAGCGAGCAGCTTCAGCAAACGCGAAAGAGCTGAGAACGAACTTTTGTGAAATTAATAAAAGGGATGTACGAGCAATTTCAGCGCAGTTAGCAAGCAAGCAGGCGGTGGCAGCGGAAAAGTCAGGATAGTTTAGGGCCCTATCCAAATATATGAAGTTTGATCGCAGCGGCGACGACGCTGGCAGCGGTGGCGGCTGCTGTGGGCCCGGTGAACAAAGTCGAAAGACTCGACCGCACAACTACCAGCGTCCTGAACTCGTGTGTCAGGAGGTTTGCTTTAATGGCGTGTTCTCTCGGGTCAATGCGGCTGATTTTGTCGGAAATCAAAAGAAAATACTACAGTGCGCGCTGCATTTCTATGCCCACCGCCGACGTGATACGCGAAATAAACATTTCTCCGCGCCCCTGCGGTTGTTGTGCGCTAGTTGCCTTGTTCTCCAAAACGGAGCGCGCATATGTGAATTGAAAAGAACGTATCGGCAGTAAGCGGTGGCGGCAGCATGCTGCTTCGACTTTGATAAATAATGAACTCGATAGGCGGATAGAGCACGTGCTTTATTTCATGAAATTCGACCTAGTCTTCCCGATTTCCATTTCAATACAATGGAGTTAATTGCCAAGAGTAATCTTGCTTTCCCGGAAATCTCAAATAACAATAGATGTGTAATTCCAATAGTTCGTTAAATTATTTCAATCAAGCATAAACGAGATGAAATATTCAAAGAAAACTAATCAAATATTAATATTATTTATAGGTACACGACACTTTCAAAGTTCAATATTTAGTTTCATATTTCTGATTAAATGTTCTAATACTTTTTGTATATGTTGTACAGTGAAAAGTTTAGAAATAAGTTGAATCGTTTCTAGAAAATGTACCTACAAAGAAGTCGTGTTGCTGCTTTTACTTCGATGTTCTCGCCGCCGCCACCGAGTGTAACTTTTAAACCACTCACATTCGTTCGTCGGTTGTATTTTCACAAATATTCTCAAGAAGCGACGTTGAGCGCCATTTACAGATAACGCATTTCTTAATTTAATTAATATTCAAGTAAACGTGAACGAATCAAGTTGATTATAAAAGACATCCAGGCGTACTCGTACTCAAAAACATTTCATTTCATTTACATCAAATATTTAAATTCCACGCTAGTCAAATGAAATACGGAATTTACTAAAATCACATGGATTTTGTCAGTTGACTATTAATTTATTAAATTAAAATCAATTTGCTTAAGGCGCACAAAACCTTTAATAACATCAAGTGGTCTTCTATTTTGAAAATATTGCTTCTTGTTTGAAGAGCTTTATTCTGGTAACGATGTAGCAAACACGCGCCAGCCAAGGACCCTTTAATGCAGAGAACTTGATTGAATAGCTGTTACACGCGCTTGTGAACTTGTACGTGCTGAACAATATAACGATGAAGCAAAGTGCATGAAGATGATACATACAGATTTTGAGTGAGTAAAGATAGAGAGAAACGCTTGTTAATAAGTGCTATTGAAATTGCAGTTTGTTAAATTTTTCTCAGGAATGTTTATAAGTCAATATTATCCTTTATAATATTAGCTACATAGTCTTTACGCTTGTTTACGTCTCTCATAATTTTATCTGCGTCGTGTGACATTAACGTGAAAAAGTGATACTCGTATAAAATCGATTACTGTTGTCATCTCTTGTGCGATGCGCGCTAGACAGGAAACATTTCCTCTTAAACGTCGACGATGTCGTCGTCGAGAAAGGCGTTCTGAACGGGTTATAACAGCCCGTAAACCGCTTCACGCGTTCGCTCTCGATTGTTCTTCTTTCTTCGGTCTCGCGCTCGTTTACTATTTTTTTTGTCTGCCTCGTCTTTTTTACTGGTGCCCTGTAATTGGCATTGTTCTTCATAACAGCGCCTAAGTGGTCTGTAAGGGTTCCGCTGAGTGCGCGTATCAGACGTATAAATGCGATTTGATTAAAAACGCTGCGTCCCTAACCGCGCATCGCGTTTTCCACGTTTATTGCTTGCACCGCAAGGACGTGAAGGGTCGCGCGTTTATTACCCCCGGCGATTACGAAGGACTCGATGATATTTATCGCCGCAGCAATCATACTAATCGCATTTTCAGCACAATGCGAATACCACAAAATAATTTAAAAATCAATGGACTTAAGGGATATTCCAAAATTTGTCCCAGAATATCTGATGGTTTAATTTGATTTGCATTATCCTTAGGGAATGCATTCAGTTACTTTTATCTTTACGTTTATGGCAAAATCGTAATAATAATTTTCATGCGTAAATAGACATTTTATCAGTCACGAATAAAATTGGAATTATACACTATAGAAACACAATTAGTATAAAAGGGTTTTGTTAACAAACCTAAAAACACGATGACACATTGTACGAGCCAGAATTTATAGCATTTATCTTGCGAGTTAACTCAAAGATATTGTGGTCTAATTCTTAGCAAACAAAGCAAGACGTCTTTGCGAATGGAGATAAGAACCTATTGCAGGGTGAATTTATTGTCATGGCTATTGATAGAGAAGAGGCAAGCAGCCTTTGGCTTCGTATGCTTGCCTGCTTCCTTACTTTATTAGTAAATAGAAAGCGGCAACACAATACAGGGCAGTAGTCATTTAGAGATAAAAATTTCCACTTTAGACTTTGTAGAAAAATTACGCTTAATGTGCGCGCGCAAAGAGATATACGAGTTGCGCGCTTATCCATTTGAATCTGCATGCGGCGCAATACGCGGAAGGATATTTCGTTGAATTTATGCTTGTGTGCACTCGCAGCGTGGCGCAGGACTATGTTTGCCCTCGAAGTTCATTGAGTGTGAACTCCTCACTCTCTTCTTCTCCAGACTGTATGCGCGTGGCAAGCATTATAATAACCAACGTCGCCACAGCCGCCGCCGCCGTATACAAAACGCGTACGCGACACGCCTTTGGCACCGCTCCCAACACGGGGTGCACATCGATTATTTTTTCCTAATTATCATCCCGACTGGAACGCAAATGCTCCCTCAACTGCTCCATTTCGCTTCGTCGGATAGGTTTTCAGCGCTACGTACGTAGTTGATTGAATAAATCACGGTTTCAATTGCTGCCTAAAACAGCGTGAATTTCGTAAGATTAATGCATAGAATATTTGTTTGAAATTTTGAGCATTTTTAATTGCCATCATTTGCTTGAACTTTAATAAAGTGTATCGCAATTTGGAGCGCGTCTCTAGCGCCACAAAATGGCCGTTGGAGCAATTTCCTGCTGGCGGATTTCCTTCAGAAATAATACGACTCGCCGGCAGCGCGCTTGTCTTGTTTCTCTCGTTTACGAGACGGCGGTGGCGGCGACGGTAGCCCGTTTCGCATATGTGGGCCAGCAGACAATCCTCGTGCTTTGACAATTTCAGCATGCCGTATTTTATTTTCAGCCGCCCCTATCGCATTGCAGCCCCAATTTGTCATTGTTGTAATATAAATGTTGTTTACGCACTGGATGCTGATATTCCCCAAAAAAACATATTTTCCCAATTTCCACATACAATCACGGCATACATGCGTTATTAATTAGTATCGAGTGGGGAACATTCCCTCAGAGATTGTATTACAAGTTGTGTGAGCGTATTAGGAATTTATCTCTTGAGGTTTTCATAATTGAATTATGTTATTACTGACAAGCACGGATTTATTACAAATCTTGCATGAGTGGTAAACAAAATTACAAATAACATTTCCCATTAGTATAATCCATCAGGCGGAATTACTTCTAGGTAATAATACAGTAGTAGAAAGGAAAAAAACACAAATTTCTTAGATGTTTTACTTGAGTGATTTTACACAAACCCGTCGTAAACTGGTTTTTTCCTGTGGGCTGCAAAAAGATATTTCCTTAAGTGATACACTTTCGCGAATGGTGAGGCAACATCGAAGCGAAGCGAGGTGCTCTTGCCAATTGGCAACCGCAATTTCTTGATGGGCAAATCCTCGTGAAATACTCGAAGCATAATGCGAATTATGCGGTGCGAGTCTCTTCGGGCAGATAAATAACATAAGGAAATTGTATACGAGAGCGAAGCGCCTACGATTGGATGATGTCGCGCGTGCATAAAAGTTGAACACTTGATGTTTTCCTCGGCGGCGGCAGCGGTAGTGGCGGCTCGTTACACACGGTACAACATTACATGGAAACTTGTCTTACAGTTTTGCATTCACTACACGCCTTGCGCTACGTTCATGCTGCATTGAATCCGCTGAGCGTTTCATCGTTCATGTTTTTATTTCTTGCGCTCAATGCTTCCCGGATAAAATACGCCAAATCGATTTTGCATGGAAATGCATGTGTAATAAGGAAACTTTATTATATTCCACGCATGAAATTTTAAATTCAAAACTACCGGAACAAAATTACATATCAATAAGATTATGTTACCTATAGTTAAAAAAAGTTGAGAAAATGTTTTTTCTTTGCGTAAATTTGCAAGGATTTACATGACAAATAAGCGCAATTAATAACATCAAACTTTGCTAAATTGTGAGACATGAAAGAACGTGTAAAAGAGCATAAGGAATGTTGTTTATGAGAAGTATCCGCACTTTACTCGCCTGCTTTTTGTATGCGCATACAAAAAACATTCCGTGTTTGGCGAAAGTTTGACGATGGTCTCCAGTTGAGTTTGAAAAACGAGGCGGAAACGAGTCATTTTACACTGAAAGCTCGCGGGAGCTGGATGGAAATGATCGAAATCAACGAAGCGTTGGATGAAAAGCATCGCACCCGCCGCAGCATATTTTAATTAGGCTGATTGTGTGACGGCGGCAACGGTGGCGATGTCTGCAAACTTGATTGCGAAGAAATGACGCAAAGTGCAATTGCGTAGCGCAAATGTAAATATATGGCGAGTGCTGGCCGCGGCTTTCAGCACTAAACTTTTCCACTTCTTCGAATTATTAATTTTTATAGCACATCGATGCTTTACGAGGCAAACGTCTTAAGTACGCTATAAAATCAGTGCATAATTCATCGCGAATGGCCATTTATATTCCGACAAACATTGTCAAGTGCACTTACAAGTGCATTGCATTGCCATTTCGTCCTGGTAAATGCGCGAAAACAATGCACACACCGCCAATAATAAAGTATGTGTTTGTTTATATGCGCCACGTGATTTATTTATTTATTAAAATATTTGGAGCTCTCATATGCTGCAATGGCTGCCTCGCGATCATTTCTAAACACTTTATGTTCGTGCTCGTAAAATCTCCGGAGCGTCTGATATAAAAATGCAATGAAGCGCATTGTTCTCAACATTGTCAACATGTTTCTTCGTATTTGGCGCAGTGCGATTTTTCGTGGAGCGAATTCGCCGTGCAAATGAAAATTTACGCGCCGCATTTTGTAAATAATGGAGCAGCCAGCACGCGTTACGAGTAATGTGGGCATTGCAGTCGCTGTATGAAGAGTTGGCGGCAGAGAGAACACATAAGGGGGCGGACAACCGTATGAAAGCAATGACTGAGAGTGCGGCGGCGGTGGTGGCGCTAAATTTAGATTGCGGAAAAAGATAAGGGCGCAATTAATAATTCCTGCAAACACAATATAAATGAATAATGTTGCGATGTTTGCGGCGGCGACCAAGCGAGTGCAACTCGTCTTTACATTCGTACAAAATAAGTCTTCTTGTGCAGTTCATTTCTTTTTAAGCACTACTAGCGAACGCATTACTTATTCAGATGTTTACTGCTTTCTGAATGCACTTTGTGAGATGTGTATAAAGCAACTCTTCATTATTCATTTGAAATCTATTCCGAAAATAGAATCTATTAAAATACTACATTTTATCTTGTAGTGTTTCAATAATTAGATACGTTTATTAAATAATTTCTATGCAAATAGAAAATGGTAATGGCAGACGTGCAATGATGAGTTTTACATTTTATCCCAGTGCATTCTCAAAATGGCAAAGCCAACTTTGTTGAACGTGCACACAGCTCACACATTGGACGTTGAATGCATAAAGTGCAAGCAAAAGTTGCAAATTCTCAACGTCAGTGAGAGCGTACAAACTTTTCGCCTGCACGCCCGAAATCTTTTGCAAATATTTTCCAACGGCGCTCAGCGCACATGCCATTGAGACCAGTCATTTATCGTGGAATTCATCGTGAAACTTTGGAATATTTCATTCATTGTATAGCTCGAACAACATGCAACTCGCATTTGATTAATGTTAGATTATTCAATTCCCAAGCGGTAAAAATATTCAATTCCTGTCAAGAATCGCAAGTATTTTTATGCGCCAGTACAGTAATTCCAACTGTTATCAGTTTATGTTTGCCATTAACATTAATATTTATAAAGCCGAACGTGAAGATGATCGAAATCGGTAAAAGTAATGCGTATAAAAAATTAAATAAAATGAATTACGAGTATGGTGATGGAGCACGTGATACGAGTAGACTTAAAGTAATCGGGCTTTGATCCAGACACGTAGCAAAGTTCTCAAAGCCTCTTTTTTTTGAGGACGACGAAGAAGACGAAGATTTCACTTAGTACTCGCTCTTATCACTCGATCCAACTCCTGCTGAGGAAGCAAGCTCTCTGTAAGGTACAATTCGACTAATCAAAACATGAGTCAATCGCTTTTGCTGCGTTTGCAAATCCACAGCTTACAGTCATAAAATTTCATTTATACCTGTTGATTGCAAGCCAGGATATTTTCATTCATTCCAGCCAAGAAACTCTTCAAGATTTGTGTCACAAATTGGCAAAGAAAAATACAGACGCAGAAAATAACAAGTCGCAGTATACGTAATACAATTTGAGAAGCAAACGTGCCTAGTCTACTGCTTACTGTGTGCATTTTGCTTACACAATATCGGGTTAGTTACATTTTTCTTTCGTCCTTTCTTCGGCGAGCGCATACAAAACACGATGGAATATTCCGAAGATGCGGCGCAAACCAGATGAGACCACCTCCGCACAGAGAAGCAACATTTTGCATTCAGGCATTTCGCAAAGAACGAAATGCTTATAGTATAAACGCGTGCGGACGGCAAAATAAAAAATTTAACGTGCTGTTAAAAATACAGGTTCGCATGTGCAGACTCCCTATTCGCATACAAAACCAACTGGGAACGCTAGTCGAACATGCATGAATAAAGTGCAAGCAGTGCAGATTTTTGCTTGCTCTGCGTGCGTTCCAGTACCGGAAAGATTTACAATAATAATTCATACATATTTCGCATACGTACGCTTCACATTCTTAATTTAACAAGCAGCATTCGTACAATTTGAGTATTTGTACTACAAATAAAAACACATCAACTTGAGAAGCAGATGATTCATTTATTACATTTCGTATCGCACAAATTCAATGAATAATAAGTGTGCGATTTCGCAGAATACAAACGGGAAAAACGAAACAAAAGCAACAAAAGCAATTAGAAATAATGACACTGGAGATAGTCCTCTCTATTGTGCGCATCGCACAATACATATTAGTGTCCTAATTATACGTGTAAACTTGAGGCTGAGCATAGCACATACGAGACGAGACATAAGGCAAGTTTCAACTGTAATTTCCTTTAATTTGCAACAACACGTTCACGTCATCAGAGACGCGGGGGCAGCGGTAAGGGCAGAAGGGAATGCTGAATGCGCAATGCGCATGATGCAATTTTTGAACACGCAAACTCGTCCTGGCGTTTAATTGCCATTGCCATAATAACAACAGCAGCCATGCAGCTCCATTTCATCATGCATGAAATGTAAGTGAAACGTGTCATAATTATATTCGCGTGCAATGTGCAAACACAATTTAGTAAATGCAACATTAATTAGATTGTTTCATTGTAAGCGCAGAAGCAAGGGTGGGTAACAAGCGTTGATTTTCGGCGCAGTCAAAAATGTAAATATTTAGTCGTAATATCATACACAGTTAATTAAGCATATGTCATGCGCACTGGCATAAATAGTATTTGTTTAAACGGGAAAACAATAAACTAGAATAAATGCAAGTGCATACTGCAGTACAACAATGCATTCATAAACCCAGTGCGGCTTGCATTGTGTGACATTGCATGAGCTGGGGTCACTACTCATATTCGCGAATGCATCCAACATCGTTTGGGGTTTTGCGGCTTTTTCGTAAAACCCTCGCATGTTCAATGCACTCGGTGCGCGCAAACACCTATTATTAGCTGGCCGAAAATACAATTGAGTTGCAGAACTCATTTGCGCACCCGCTTTCATCCCCCGCACCTCTTGTATCTCATCGCACCCACTCGCTGCACATTGCGAATTCAATGCGCTATTGAATACATGCCTCGCGCCACGCTGAAACTCACCCCCTCGTCTACTCGAGCGCTCTCGCTTTGCGCTTCTATAAATAAAGCCTGCGAAATCTCCCCGGACATGCGAAATCTTAATCAGCTCTCAGTTAATTACGAGCGCGCGTTCCAAGAGCAGCGCGCACGCGGCTTTTACTTATTCGTATAATCAACACTTTTATTCGCCCTAATAAAGTGTCCGACTTTATCAATATCTTTTCATATTCATTCATTCATTCATTCAAATCTAAGCAATACTTGCGCATGCAATTTATATGACATAATTCAACAAATTTTTCCTCACTTTGTTAAGTCCACAGAAATAAAACAAAAGTTACGAGTGGACACAATTAGAGTTTGAACAAAGTCCAATTAAAAATTTCTCAACGGACACACGTGCCATATGCGTTTGCAAATTACCGTATGGAAAAGTACTTTTCCATTTGTACTTGCCGAATGTTGTGAAGCGAGCTTTCATACTGAGCTTTTGAGCAAACAATTCATTTGCGTTGTGCGCATATGTGCGTAACGCTAAGCGCACACCCGCTGCTCTCCATTTTATAACATAAATTCGAAAAGGACCGGGACGCATTTAAACATTTATTGCATTGTTTTCAAATTGCTGCTCGCAATGTTATTATGCATTCATTCATTCATTCATAGTCGGAGGGCGGCCGCAGCGGCCTACACGTGTTTCATACGTATTAATTTTATTGTCTTATGCAAATGGAATTATTTTTACCGTAATGCTCGCTTTAAAGTGGAGCTAATTTAAATGCGAAATATTCTAAGAGTTTATTAAGAGCTGGCAGGTAACGAATAATTTAATTTCAAACATTGATTATGACTTTTAATGAAATTTTTAATTAAGAGCTCGTATTCAAGCAATAAATGACAAAAGATTTAAGATTTACCTGTACGCAACATAAATCAATCAAAATCTTAACACCGATTGCGTTTCGTGAAACACTAGAGAACGACCCCCCGGATAATTGGCAATTTTCAATTTCATTAGGCTCTTGCTTCACAAAATATTAATTACATCCGCCGGTTAAATGGGGCACGTACGAAAGGCATTTCGCAGCGAAATGGCAAACACCGCAGTACCGGCGCCGCCACTCGGCGCACCTAAACATTGGGGGCAGTAAGCATAAGTAAGTAAGCAGGCAGGCAGCAAGCAGGCGCAAGATCGCAAAGCGCTCGAAATTTATTAACTCATTCCTGCTACATTTTTGCGTGCTGCGATGTCCGCATATCTTCTTCGCCGCCCCCGTACGCAACATCCTTTATTGCATCTCCCCAACACGCAGCAGCAGCCGTAGCGCTTCATTCGTCGTAATCAAAATAAACGATCCAATTAATCTCATGATAATTACCGCTTTGTCGACGTACACTGCGCACTCATCCCTTTTTTTTATCTCTGCTTCATTTTTCTTGTGCGCTCGTCATCGATTTTACGACTTTACTATCCCACTCAAAATCGTCATTTTACAGGCAACGTCTCATGAGTGATTGAGCGTTTCAGCAGTGTTTTTAATTGCTACAGGAAATTGCAGGGAGTCTCATACAAGCGGATAGAGCAACGCAGGAAAAAAAGGAGCGAACATGCTGCTTTTAATAGCTTGAAATGCATTTATTCCCGTCACTCGATAACGCTTTGCGCTGTGATGCATCAAAGTGCGATTAATTTTTCACATGATCAACGGCTTTTATTAATTGGCTTCCCACAGCTATTACAAACATTCCATTGTTATTTGTTTAATAATTTCACGCGCATTAAACGCGCCGCGCACAAAAAATATAATTTGATTTAATTTCGCTCTGCGATTTACATACGATTTGCATTTTAATTTATTAATTTATTTTAATACTATGATAATTTTCAATTTATTGTACGCGAAACTTAATTAATATATGGAACGAGATGTCATCGAAAATTGATGATACGCCAGCGTCGAGTATGCTAAGCGCGATGATGAACAATATTGCAGAAATGTGTGTACGTCGTCGTCGTCGAAATTTTGCGAAAATGCGCGTATAAAACTGCTGAAGGCATTAACAAGACAAGAAGCCGCGAGCGCCAAAGCGAAGAATCTCGCCGAGATGCAGCTGCCAGCGGCAACGCGACGCGACAATTAATCATAATCATTACTAATTAATTTCGCTCGGCTAAAGAGCGCGCCAGCTAGCTGAAATCCAAAGCGAGCAACTTTCATGATTTATTGTTAAACAGAAATAGAATGCAATTGTTGGTAGGTTAGCGGTGTGAATAGCATGATTAATATTCGCCTTCGTCGACATCATAGTGATGCTGCTAGTTTTTTCTTTGTTGCTGTATCGCGCTGGCGCAAAAAGAAATAGTACAGAGAGACTCCATTATCTCTCCGCCGAAAAACGGTTAGTCATTTCGATAAAGGGCACATGTGCACGCTGTCAAGTCTTATTAATGTCACACATGATGATGCGCAGATAAATTCTCGCTTTATAGTTACGTTCACGCCGCATTAGACCAAACTCGCTACCAAACGCTTCGCATTATTTCATAATGGTGCATATTTTATGCGCGCGAGTTGCAGAGCTCAAGCCGAAACTCTGCCTGATGTACATTTATGCGATGCGTTCGTTTAGTAATGTTCACAAACTACTGCAGCCATGGGTTTATGAGATTTCGGTCGGTGGTGTACAATCACTGCATGCGAAACACGTTCACTCTATTTATTAGCAGTTGTATTAATAAAATCGATAATCCGACTGTTTCCAAATATATCTATCATATTACTAATCCATGGCAATACTGCAGCATAATCCGCTCATTACAATTCATCTCTTCATTTCGGCCATTCAGCGAGTGTTATTTCAATTTCATATACTTCAAACAACTCTCTTGATTTCGATGCGATTGAGTTTACTTCATTATTATTTCAATCGTGCTGAATTGTAATTGCTAGCGGGGATGTTTTTCGAGTTTAAACAACATGTATGACTTTTGCATAATTAAGGCACGTAACTCGTGTGTGAATTAGCACATCATTATCAAAATCAAATGTGAGTTGTGCTGGCAGCACATGCACGAGTTCCGAAGGTGGATGAAGGATTTCCCTTAGACGGCGGCGGCGGCAGAGCGCGCGTCATAATCTCCGGAGATTTTGCTCGCGCAGCCATGAATAGATGATGAATATTTAAATACCTTTTGACACACTTGCTCCCCGGCTCGCTGGCTGCGGGTGACGAGTTGCGATTAGAATCTTGGAAATAAGGCTTTAATGGCCCATGTCACGAGACGCAAAACATTTTCACTCTCTTGTCTCGTCCTGTCGTCGCATCACCAACTTACGGTAAACGTAAATATGATCTGTGTAAACCAACACAAAATTGAGATCATTAGAAAAAGTTACGAATGGAATATTTTTAAGAATACCTACTTATAATTCTATGGCTTAATTAAGATTTAGGTATTTTCAACTGTCATAAACATGAAATCGTCTGATGACCCTTTTTTTGACTTAATACCCAGCATTCAAGTTGAACGGCATGACTGAAAACATTTGTAATCACATCTTAATTGAAATTGGCCCATTGTAAATGGCAGAGTATCATATCAATTTGGTTAATGCGTATGACAATTAAATAGAAATCTTCCCCGGGCAAGTTTGGTTATTACGCTGCCGCTGAAAATTCGGTGGCGGCAATGACAATGAGTATCAGACGCACACACATTGTTCGCGTGCGCGTATTCCACAAATGGGTTGCGGTGCTGACTTGCGAGTTTGCCTGCTGAAGAGTTAAAGCAAGCAGACAGACAGACGAGCTAGCGAACGAACGAACGAACGAGCGAGGGAATCGCTAAGTAGATATACAGCTGGCTTATAATCACTTCCATTAATTAGGCCGACCAAATGCATTTGAATAATGGCGCGCACCAACAGTAAAAGGCACTTCATTTCCTCGCTCGGTTATTTCCTTTTCTTAATTCCGCTCTTAAGTACTGCCAATGGACTGGAATTCATTGGCCTGTAAACGAATGTTCGTCATTGATAATAAAGTATACTTTTGCATACTTACAAAAGTTCAATGTTTAGATGCTCATAAATTAAATTCAATCGCTATTCTTTACGCTGCATAACACATAATACTCTTTCCTTTGTGCGGGCGCCTAACGAAAATACAATAAGATAATATATGATATTTATAGACGCAAAGGCACTTTGTACGCATAATGAACCAGCGAGGAAAAAATGAGCGTCAAAGCTATCGCTGATGCGGATGCCGGATGCAAAAATGCGGACGCGCGCGCTTGCGATGACTCCGGGCGACGGCAATGAGGACCAACCGAAGGATATGCGTTGTGTTACTATTCGGAGCGCGTTCGTTCGCTCGTTTCTTCGCCTTGTGCTTTTCACTCGCGAAAGGACGAAATGTCTAGCTTGCCAGCCAGCCTTCTTTTGCAATGCGTTCCCCTTCGGTCTCGTCGTCCTTTTCAATGCATCGTATTCGCCCGCTTTATACAAAAAGGAGAGTTGCGCGGATTTATAACGCACTTTAAAACTTTCCGCACCCGTTCGTGCTCACAACTTTGTTTGTCAATCACTTTCGCTTTATTTATAACATATTTACGTTCAATATAAAATATTATATAATACGAAATAAATAATACATAAAATAAAAGAGGCATGAAGGACTTGGGAAAAGAAAAAAGTAAACACATAAAATCAAATCACGTCATTGAATTGTTCTTCTTTTATGAAGAAACATACTTTTCACATTTCTTTTTCCAACACGTTGAAGAAATGAAATTTATTGCGGATATTTGTACATATTTTATTTCCTTCAGAAGGTAATACGTACTATTTGTAATAGACAATGTTTTTACACTATTGAACAAAAAAAAAAGGCAGGAATGAAGATGTCGCCAACGTGTGTAGTATTATTTCTTGTTGCTCAAGGGGTGAGAAAAATCGTCGCATGTCGCCGTGGTTTTCCGTGACTTATTAGGCACTTGTTGCGCGAAAAGTGAGTCCTTCTTCTTCGCGTTTTCCAGTTAGGTATGTACAAGGGGAATGGGGAGGCAGGAGGCGGCGGTGGCGGCGACGATGGCGAAGTAAAGCGAAACGTAAACGGGGTAGACGTCTGCGATTGCTAGCTGGCTGGATGCTTGCTTGCTTACCTAGCTGAGGTTCGTGATGGCTTCATTTTCGTTTGTAAATAAAAAATGTGTACTCCGGCGAGCGTTTCAGCACTCACTCTGTCAATTGGATTGCTTGCGCTCTCGTCCCGAGTAAAAACACCCCGTCGCGAGGCGCGCTTCTGTCAGAAAAACACCAATCAATTTTTACGGCACCATTCGCGATTATTTGCCATCAAACCTGCGCCTCAGAATTGCTTTATCATACGCTGTTTCCACGACCAACCTTTCTCTCTAATGATACTTGCGTTTTTTGCGCTCATGAGCGCACGTTTTTAATTTCCACGCTAAAGAAACAGACATTAATATCACGCAAACATAAGTCGTATAAAAATGAGAGATAAAACGCTTATGTCGGGTATTTATTATTGGTACTAAATTATCATCGCGTAATTACACAACTATTAATTCCGAAAATAGAAAATACAAATTTTATTATACGCATCTGTTGCTAGTCGAAATGCATAAAAATTATGCGCGTCTAATGCATGCGTATAAAACAATTAATTAAACTTTTATGGAAGCTATTAATAAGGCCTACTTAAAATTGAACGAGCAAACTTATTATTATGCAGTTAGCGCGCACAGCCATTTTCCGCACGTTGAGCACGCACTTTGTGCCATAATTTGTCATCGCATATAGTTTATCATAGTATAATGCATAATAGGAGGCACACGCATATTGTTTATGCACCTAAGTCATAGACATCTTCTTACGTAGTGCAGTTTGTAAGTGGATTTCGTGAATGCCGTTTCGGCTGACGCATCGTGCGACGCGCAAAGTTGAATTATATAATTATAAGTTTGGCGTAGTGGCTGTTTGCAAGTTGGTTGCGCGTATGCAGCGAATTATACGAGTTCGCTGTATGCCATTTAATGCAATAAATCAACATATACGCGCGGAGGCGGCATGGATTTCTCAGATTTTCACAAACATTGCATTTGCATATCCACTATTTGCACATTTCAAACAAACAAATATAAACTCTCTATGAAGAGTATAAGTTAATTTCTATTTTTCAAGCATGTCGCTTAAAGTTGCATTTAATGAAAATGCTCGAAGGGGGAGAGAACAAATTAGCAAACAAACTTGCATTTTTCTGAATTTGCAATGAACTGAAGCGGGAGAGTATCGAACTTGATGCTAAAGGCATTTTTTGTGCAGCGCAACTGTTGTTGTTGGAAAAATTTCTACAGTTAATTTCCCAAGTAAGCGTGCGCGCCAAGTGGAGTGGCAGAGGGCGCGTTGCCGTATTTACCTAGGATAACGGCTGGCAATTTGCCCTCTCGCGCTAAACGCGCGCGGGGAGGATAGCTGCAGACGCGCGCGCGTAACCTCTCGTTGGCTTCTCCAGCTGCAGGACGCAGCAAACGAATGCGCGCATAAGGACGAGTGGGGTGTGCGGTGCGGCGCGGCGCGATCCCGAAATAGCCGCAGTGTATCTCCCCCCAACGGATCGATGGCACCGTTCCATCTAAAAATAACTCGGCGTGTCCTACATTCAGCATTCTGGACCGCCGCCGAATGACATTGACTCCTGCATAGCACGCGCAGACACCAGGCTCTCGATTATACGCACATTCATTCGAATATCTGCATTTGTAATTCACAAAATCGAAAATAGAGCCTTCAACTTTCCGAACAGAGTGCTAAAGACAATACGTGGGTGTTTAAAGGATAAAAAGGATAAAAACAATACAACAAGTGATTGATATCCTCCGATAATGCATTTTATAGCAAAAACAGAAGTATTATGAATGAAATACTTGGAAATAAATCCATAACGACTTTTCAAACAAGAATAAAGCGGAGTATTCGTCAATAACTCTGAAACTATTAAAAATATTTCAAAATTTCGTAGAATTAGGCCCTCCATATAGAAAAACGCAGGATAAGTACTTTATTTTTCCTTTTCATAATCCGAGAAATAAATCCATAAAAAGTTAGTAATTTATGACGGTTTTAAATCGTTGCAGTAGTGGAATAAAAAGCGCAGACAAACGATAAATACAGTTATGAAGCATTATAAAGTTTACCTGTTGTGTACAATGGATCAGCGCTTTTCATAAGCGCCGGTGAGCGTTTTTATGCTTAGAGTGTACAAGGATTGGCAATCGAGAGCAACAGCAGTGTGGCAGGGCACTCGGAATCGTGCTAATAAATTATTGCGAGTGGATTAAAGTTGCTTGCGCGATGTAAATCAGCACTGCTGTAGTGCTAATATTTGTCGAACACGTAGCGCGTTAACGTTCGCAGGGGAGGCAGAAGGCGGCTGTGTGCCAGCAAAGACGAATGCCGTTGCCAAAACGCGTTAAACCGAACGAACACGGGGCCAAAAAGGGTTGAATGTGTCTTCGCATTTACATTTAGATTGCGTCGATTTCGGCTGAGATTTTCGCTTTCTAAACGCCGAGGAGAAGCCCACAAAATTCACTTGGGACGTATATAGTTAGGGTTTGGAAAGTGTTTCGCTTTATTATTAGCGCACACCACGCGCAGAAACAATATGTCCTGCAACATAAATAATTAAACAATATACGAAATGCAATTAAATTGTTCTCTCCTCGACACAATGTGTGCGCGCCTAATACTTTTACTGCTGCCCCCGATACTTTTTTATTGGCACGTCAACGTAACCTTCACTCATGTTTGGTAACAAAACCACTTTTATTTTGTGCATTAACACAAGGGTTGCGATTTAATTAGTGGCCTGCGCTATACAGTAAATACATCCCTTATTACAAAGAAGTTTTAACGTAAGGTGCGTATTTATTAATAAATAAATTACTTTTAAAGAGTTTTATTCAAAAATATAACAATTCTATAAAGTAATGTAAATATTAGAATTATTCGAATATCATAGCCTGATAGTGTGATTCAAGCTGATGATAACAGTTTTTAAATCATTAAAATCGGTCCATTACTTTAGAAGTTATAGCGATTTGAAATTTTTCCTAGCGCTGAGACGCTACTGCTAGGGTTGCGCTAAGGAATTCGCGTCAAACTTCTGTTCCTTCAGTTTTCAAAAAACCGCGGTCTATACTCAGTTCCCAGGCAGTAGAATTGACGTACCGGAATTGCGCCTAGTTCGGTAATCCTCGTGGTGTCGGCGCCCGCGTAGAGCTACTCGGCCGAGTTCGATAGTAGCTGCCGCGCGGCTAATGCACTGCCGACTACTGGTCGTGTCAGGTGCACCAGTAGCATAATAGCCAATAATTAGCACTATACATTTTAATTAATATCTCCGGAACTATAAGAGATATCAAAATAATTTTTTCACTGATAGAAAGCTTATTAAATTTCTGATAATATATCATTAAATCGTAAAATTCCATTCAGCTCAGTTTGTGTAATAACATCCCAAAGTTAACGTTCTATTGCGTGACTTTGGCATGTGATATTTGAAATTTTTTTTCAACGAATGATTACTTATTTACTCCTAAATGTATATATGATTATTTCATTTAAATATTCCGGTTATATCTCAACGTAATGATAAATGTCTAGCCAAATAATTTAAAAATAGACACCTCGTTAAGAAGTTTCACTTCAGAAACAATATAAGGAAAGAAACCTTTGTTTCTAAGTACTGTGTACAAACTAAACAGTACTTACTTATGTGATAATTATAACATCATTATTTCTACAATGATAGAAACCTCACAAAGTCATTTGCGTTTTATGCAGGTTGCAATTTGCGGGGACGTTGCGCGGAAGTCAAAAGCCATCCGCAAGCGTCCGCGTTAATAAGTTGAAATGTGCATGAAATGCTGCAGCGAAATTAATGCAGCTAGTAAAAAATATCAAATGCAGCAAACGGGCAAAATGTAAACGATGCAATTCAAGCTTTTGATTCCAAACGTTGCTCTTCACCTGCAGGTTTTGAAGTACAAGCCGGGCAAATATGGGCTCTCGGCTTGTTGGAAATTTATAAACGTCCAACTTTCCAGCTGCGAATGCAACTTTTTCATTAAACTTTTTGCGCTCGTGCTTAAATGCAATGAAATAAAACATATATTATATAATTGTGTGTGCGTTAGCAAATTCAATTTCGTCGGAATGAGGTCGGAAAATACATACATGTCTACATACAACACATGCAATGATACAAAATCACAACAGTGCGAAAATGCATAAAATGTATAGTGTCTATTAATAGCACAAATCAATAGAGCAGAATAAAAATTTGTTTTCCACCAAATAAAGTCTCACGCTTATATATAGTGGTGGAATTGCATTTTTCAACGCGTGTTGCTCGTTCATTTGCAGCGATTACCAAAATTGAAACATTGATAAAATTCAGTTTATGGCGCATTTGCTATGCAGAAAATCACTATTGATTAAAATATATTTCTATCACGCAAAATTAAATACATTCGGCAGCAAAAACCAAAAAAATTCTAGGGGGATTTTGATAATCGTACCTACTTCTTCGTATTTGGCCTTTAATTCAAACGTTCCTCTTTTTTTCGGCTTTGATGAAATAAAAATCACACACGCCTATAACAAAGTCAAAGTCAAAAAGAACAAACGTCTGCGCTTTTATCCACGATAATAAAAGCATGCCGAACGCACAGTGCAAAATTCAAATCCATCATCGTCGTACTGCGTCCTCTTTTGTCACTTCGTCCTGGCGCTCGTCCTGTCTGCTTCGCCAGCGTCGTCGACGTCGCGGAGGCGATCTTTAATGCTTGGGAATCCTTAATACTCTAAAGTGACAAGCGCAAAAAAGGGGACTTTTGAGTACTTTTGGCTGCTTTGCTTCGCGTTGCGTTGCGCGCCATCATTCATGTGTACTTTTGGCGTTTTGCGTTATTGTTCCTCTTCAGCTTGCGTAAACGGCGTTATAAACTCATCATTTGCTTATGCAGCAGCTCAAACGAAATAAACTCATTGCGCCCCCTCGATGAAATGAGTCAGTAGTAGCGCACGCACATAACGCCCGCGAACGCTGAGATTTCATATTTATTTATTTATCATTTCCCTGCAAAATGATGACTCGGTTAAATGGAAAAATAATTTGGTTGCAACTTGATGAGAAAAAGTAATAATAGCTCATGCTCGATTACGTTGCCTGCTAACTCTTGCGGAACGCCTTGGAATGAAATAACAACAACAAGTAGAAGAGCGCCAAGTCATAGACGAAATTAATTATTAAGCATTTTGTACGCTGCGCTCTACTGTGTGCCGCGGAAAAATATAATAAAATTGCAAACTTGCGGAAAGAAGGAAAAACTTACTGAGCTCCAGCTGAAGTAAACAGACGCAAAGAGTAAGAAGTGCGGAGAGAAAAGTGCTGCATTTTATTACGAAAATAATTGCGACAACGCCAACGACCTGACCGTTTTATTTCGTGAGGCAACCTGCGCGTTTGTTTGCTAATTTGATTATCCAGTGAATGCGCTAAATATGTTAAACTTTCAATTTAACCATAAGCACATACAACTTTTTTCCTTTCATAATTCAATTTTCTGCGTTTTCGTAAAATTGCTATTTGCTTGGTTAACTAACAAACGGCTAGTAATTATTTTATTTGCGGCGAATATTTCGGACACGTTAGTACTTACAGAACCGGAGTTAATTAAGTTGTATAATTGCGTGAAGAAGTTGATTGGTCCTCTTCTCTTTAGTATTCTGTCCTTCAAACGCGTACGCACCTTTGGCCCATTGAATTCGGGCTTATTGGACAAAACTCGAATAAGCGAAGGACGACGATGACGACAAGAAGAGAGAGGAGCGTGTTATCTTGAAGCGTCCCTTTGTGGATATGACAGGAGCGCGTGACAAGGACGCTCATTTGCATTAAAAATGTTTGTCCCTCTTTGCCAAAAATTCAGCGATAACAGGCGCCTCATGCATTGTTAGACCCGCGCATGCTTTATCTTTCTGTATGTGTGTGAGTATAATATAAAGAGAGATAATTATTTTTCGCTTTTCCATCAGCGCGCGCGCGCCTTCGCACAACTTTGTCTTGTTCGGCGGTGACGGTGGTGGCGGCGGCGGCGATGGCGTAGTCTTAGTTATTCGAAACTTGTGTCAAGTTTTGTTTGCGTTCGCTGCCGCTGGCGAATATGAAATTGCAAGAATTTGACGAGCAAATTGTTCCGCCTCGCTGTTCTTACTTTCTTTCTTCTTACGCATACTTTGCCGGGCGTTTGAGGTACATTGAAAATATTGACGGAAATTAAAAAATTCAATTCTGAAGGCCTAAAATGGAAAACCACTGCTCCAATATGTTTTAATTAATTCATCGGTCGCACTAATTGTGCGCCGCCGAATGATGACAAAAGGATTACGGATTTTACTTCTCCAATGGCTTTCATAAGTGCATTAGAGTGGATTAACTCTTTTTGGGGCTGGCGAGGCTGGTAGCTGGATTACAAACGTTTTCCAGAAAGTTTTGCGTACGCCTTCCATTTCGGTGGTAGAAAAGTTGAAAATGAAAGGCTATTATACGCTTGTAATTAATTCGCGCAGAATATTAAGTCGGAATGGATTGAGTTTATTAGAAAAAATGAAGTATTTTATGAAGGGACCAACCGACAAGTTTTGCCAATATAGCAAGTTTGAAAAGTACCGAAACTATGATAAAAAGTTAAAACATCTAGTTAGTTCTTTTTCGCCAAGCGAACGATTCGAAATAAAAAGGAAAATAACAAATGCGGACTCGTTTTTAAAATAATCACAAAACTTTCATACATCAAATGCAAATAAATGCCTTTGGGGAATTTAAAAGTTTAGGCAAGTTCGTTTTTAATAAAAATTGTTTAAATTTAAAATAAACACAACACGGGGTAGGATGTTGAAACAAATGAATAAATTCAATAACTGTGTTATTGCGTGCATATTCAATGTGGCAACCGGCGGAAGCTCGAAATTAATCAATGACTATTATGCAAATAATACGAGGGAAAGCAATTACAGAAATAATCAAATGTGTTTTTGCAAATGGGTTTACAAATTATACGAACACGTACATGGGATCGCCGTATGTATTCAGAGTGTGTGGTATGTATATAAATGGGGAAATTCCCTGCAGAATGAAGCGGATTAATTCGGTTGCGAATGTACAGGAGCAGAGCCCACCACGTTTTGGGCACTCGTCGCTTAAACATCATAGTTTTGTGAAACGCGAGCGCGTGAATGCGTAAATAAATTGTCCCAGCGTATCGCTTAATAAAGTTGCGCCTGAAATTGGCCAATTTGCAATTGTGAATTGCCAATTACGCATTGTCTCTCACTCTGTCTGCACTTAAACGACCTATTGTGATATATTCAATCAACGTACAATACTATTATTATTATTCTTTCCATCACTTAAATTATGTGTATATCGATGGAATCATATAATTTATGGGCTACGCTGAAATTTATGTAAATTATTATCTATAATTGCAGTCCCTCGCACAATTCATTATACGTTACGGATTTATAGCTTCTAATTATGAATTACGCCCATATGCACCTATTTGGCATACTAATTTTGTCGTTTGTGTCAATCTAATATGCTAATTGGGCGATTTCGCTAAATATTTGAGAAGCGCATCAACACATTTTGTTTCATTAACATGGAAAATGTGTTTTCCTCCAGGCAAATTAAAATGCTCACTTTGCGTTTAATAAGATTTAAAGTAATTGCAGCTAATTTAAAAAGTTTCGAGTAGTTGGCAGAAAAGTTTAAAAGTTTGAGACCCATTAATGCACGTTGAAAAATAATATTTCATTTATGAAAATAAAACTTTAAATATTATTATTATTGCAATGGGAGTTTTGGAGCATTTATTTAATCATCTTAGTACGACGCATTTATTGCAAATCTTATGAAGCACTTTATTAGAAATGCAATTATTTATTATGATACTTATTCAGAGCGTTTTAAGCAGAACATTTTCGAGCTCATCAAACTTGCGGAACGAGTTCGCGACGTTTATACCACTAACATTATAAGAAAGTTTATAGGATGCAGAACGTAATGGAGAGTAATTCATCACGAAATGAATGAATGAATTTTGTGTTTCTAAGCGTTCGTATTCTCTTTTCTATGCAGGTTTTAGGCGATGGGAAAAAGGGAGAGACATTGTTATATCCAAGATTATGCGCGCGTTTGGATTGAAATTTATTATGAGTTGAGTGTATGTATGGAACATGCAAGGTTTATGCGTTTGCTGGTTTTTTTGGACGTCGCCTTGTTGGATATAAATTAATGCGGATTTTAAGGGTCGAAGGATATAAAGTCTGTCATGTTCGTCCTGTGCATTTTTGGGGCAAATCTCTTCTGCCGTCGCAGCATGCACATTTCCGGTTCCAAGTGCGCTGAATTAAAGAGGAAAATAAGAAAAACAATTTCATTGCGCCATGAAGTTTATGCATACTCCGTACACAAATTTTGCATTTTGATAGTTTGAAATTATTTCCGGGAATGAAATTATACGAAATGGAATAACAAAAATGTGCGGATTAGATTGTGCGTGATTGTAACAAAACAAAATGCACGTTAAGCGAATTATACGCAAACGAAGCATGACTGTAACTAAAAAGTGTCATTCCTGTTCCTCGTGCATTGGATGAAATAAAACCCCTTGCGTTGTTATGCGACGGGACGTTGCAGGCGGGCAGGAATAAAATATTTATAGCGCGCGCGAGCGGCAGAGAGTTACAGTACGAAGGACATTAAATTAGACGTAACGCGTCTGCGTTAGTGCGAAATAAATTATACGACAGTAGCGCGCGTGATGGAAGTGAAAGAAACGACGAAAAAGGTGGAGGAAGTGATGGGGAAGAAAACGGTGAGAGAGAAAAAAAGGAAAAATGTTGGATGTCTTCCGACGTTAGGCATGCCAGGGAAAAAATGACTACAAGCCGTCGCTCGTTCGTCCTGTGACTATGCGACGCGAAAAAGTGCATAAGCGTTTCGCAATGCAGATGTAACTATTTCATTATTTTATTGCAACGAACATAACGTGTCGGCTGCCAATTTCACCGTACACCGTGCTCGCTCGACAGTGGAATGTTTAATATTGATTCGAATGTAGTAAACGAAAAAAAAAATACGCGCGCTCGCAGGGTAGTCGAACTCGTTTAAAGTCCTTTAAAACTTTTTAATATTTCTTCAGAGAGCGCACGCGCACTCATTCGCCGATGGCCTCGATTACTAAATAATATGCAACTTTGGGGAGTAATTCGTCCACCAATTCCTTCCTGCATTATTCAAAACCGTCAAAGATATAAACGTTGACGAAAACTAGGCGGGCATCATTTGTAATATCGCTGTAAATGCCTTTAAACAAATTTAAATAACTTAAAAATTGATGAAATATTTCTTCATAAAAGTGAATGAGCTTTGTATGTAATTTTGAATGCTTTCCCCAATTCATAATAACGAAATAGCGAATTTTAAATAAATACAGGATAATTTGTTTAAATTTGGCTATTTTTAGATTGCCAATAAACTTTTAGTGATAAATTAATATGAATAGACCCCAGCAAGATTTAATAATATTTTTCTAGATTCTCCGCTGACTTTTATTTCAAAAATTACACGCACATTGTGTATTCGTTTATTAAATAGTTATAAGCGAGTTTCTTAAGCGAATACGACAAGAAGATTACTTTATTTTGTCTTTGAATGTATTCTCTTGTAAAGTGATTGTGACACGGACTGCCCCCCTCTATTATACTACATAAACAACCCCTGTTTGAATAGAGCATTCACCCATCTAGCATTATTTATAAACTATGTAGATTCTTAGATTTGCGAAATGTCAGCGCTTGCGGATGGAACGGTCTTGTAAACTAAGAATTTGATTTTGGTTACAGCCAAATTGGATGGCGTCAAGACGTATATGCGGATGCGGCGGGTGCCGAACCACCTGCAGGTGAAGGTGATCAAGTGGTTCGATTATCTGTGGCTGACGCAGAAGTGCTCGGATGAGGAACGTGCCGTTTCCTGCTTGCCGGACAAGTTGAAAGCGGAAATTGCCATCAACGTGCACCTCGATACGCTGAAGCGCGTGGAAATCTTTCAGAACACGGAGGCGGGCTTCCTCTGCGAGCTGGTGTTGCGTTTACGCCCCGTGCTCTTTTCACCTGGTGACTACATTTGTCGAAAAGGTAAATAATTAAATTACCACCCCACCAAAACCTCCCCGGAACCGAAAATATTTGCAGGATCATAAATTGTGCTGGTTTAAATTTGTGCGCTGAAAATTTCTTGGGATTTGATTATAATGAAGTCGAAATTCGATTGCAAGTTTTCAAATTCAGCGGAAAGTTGCTTGCCACCGCGAAAGTTGCCGTCAAAGTTTTCACCCTTCTTCGTCGCGCTTTGCGTACGTGTCTCGTGACGATGAATATGTTATAGGAACAAGGCGGCGGAATTCCTCGGACAAGTTTGCGTAAATGGATGATGCACAGCCAGTGATAATGTTGCAGAGTGCCCGAGACGATTGTGGTGAGATGTCAAGAGTGTTGTTGTGTTGCCGCCATTGCACTTGAGCAAACCACGGGGCTGAGAGAGAGCAGGAGAAAGGACATCCTCAACAAAGTTTGCGCGTACCATTAAGATGTTAAACTGTGCAACTTATCACTTTAATCTAAATATCAAACTTTGGTCGAGCACATGCTTAACCTTTTACCATAACTGGGCACAAAGCGAATTTTGCATCTGGTTGCGTACGCATTTACGTCAGCGCGTGTCAAAACAGGAAATTCAAATTTGCTACGTACTGACAAAGCCACGTGCTTCCGGTATGGACGAAAATCGGGAAAATCAAGGGAGCACGGCTAGAAGGACTTTGCTCTTGTTTAATTGAATTTTCTCAATGCAGGACAGAGGTGAATGGAAAATTAAATCCAGCAATTCCTGATTTAATTTAGAAACTCTCATATTCTTTTATTGAAAGGAAGCCAATAAATTACGTTATTTTGCATATGCCTAATTCGAGGAACACGCGCTTTAATTTCTTTTTGGTTACAGGTGAAGTGGGCAAAGAGATGTACATAGTGAACCGGGGGCGGTTGCAAGTTGTCGCCGATAACGGACGTAGTGTGTTAGCTACCTTGAAGGCAGGTAGTTACTTCGGCGAAATATCCATACTGAACATGGGCACGGCAGGTAAACACCTTGGTAAATATCAAGCAGGCAAGCCAAATTGGTGGTACAGTTTTCGTGTGTTTTCAAAGCGCTTCTCTTGTACGAATTAACCTCTTATAACTCTCTCCGTTTGTTCTCTCTATACATTGAGTAATTAACGCGCTTCAGTTTCACGCACATCATTCGCATTCAGCGCAGGACGTCGAAAGTTTGCTGTTGTTGTGAAACTGAAGACTCTGCGTGTTTCGCTTTTTTGATATGATCAATCTGAACTAATTTCGTTAAAAATTTATTCCACCGCTACCACCACCAGAATCTTGCATGCAGGACTTGCTTGTTTATGACTAACTAAATCTTACGTAATTTAAGTACGCGTTGACATTTTGCAAAACAAGCAAAACCCCATAGCGCAAAACGAACAAAAGGGAGCGAAAAACTTGCTTTGAAAAGTGTCGACGCCTTTATAATTATTCACTACACTCCAACGCCTCTTTAGTAATTATAACTTTTAATTACTCAATCTCACATTCTTTTCTGCAATTAGTATTCATTGTGAACTTTTTATTGGCCATCCGAGAATGTTATTCGAAACTACGAAAAGCGTACGCGCGGTGTAAATGTCTGTTTTCCATGGAAAAAGGACGAAATATAGGCGCGCGCGCTTGTAAAAAATTGCTATTTTCCGGAATTTTACGGTTCATTTACCGGCGTCGAAGCCAAAAACAATCAACAGACATTCATAATCTATTGACCCCATGCTCGTCTTCTCTTGATTCTCCTGTCATCATAATGATGACGCTATTGATTTTATTTGGCAAACACATTTAACATGTTTGATTACGCAGTTTGCTAGTTTTGATATCTCCGAACATAATTATTTAATAAATGAATTGTAGGTACCAGTTATTTTAGTAATTCATTATTAAAGTTATAATTAAACAAATAATCAAAAACAAGCATGCAACGTAGTATTAAATATGCGGATTAAATCATTTTACGCCTGAAATTTAAATGAACAAATTCGGATATTGCTTTGATTATGCGTTCTAACAATTTTGCGGTTTTACAATTAAATTTTATTCAATATTTCATATTCATTATTTTGTTGATTATCCTTGCAATTTTAATGCGATTAATGCGCGTGCATCACTGTTTAAGATCAAATAGCGTTTTAATTTGATCATAAGTAGAAGGAAACCTAACCGAAAGTTAATACTCTAGAAGCGAATTTGCGCATCATTGACTAAGAGAAATGCCGAATGGGTTTGTTCGAACACGACCGCAGCCGCAGTCGAGCATGCGAGGGTAAACAAAGCGCCGTATGTAGTCGTCGCACTACGGCAAATCCGGGGGAGGCAACGGCGGCGGTAGTCGATGACGCGCGCGCGAAATTATATCGGGCGCACAGGACTCATGCGGCGGCGGCGGCAGCAACATTGGCAATCGTCCAAATATGATCGCCGCTGGGGAATGTGAGCAATGCAGATGCACGAACGCGACGGGCATATCGAAGCGAGATTACTCCCCCGAAAAAAAGCCTTAAATATTTTACTCGTCCGCCATACTTAACATGGAAGCATAAAAGTTGGATTTAAATTTATACGAACATTCTTTCACAAACTATAAAGCATGTGCTTACCCCCCTTTTTGCAATCTAATGCACTATGCTTTCGAACGAGCTCTCTCTTATCCTTAAAGACTTAATGGCCATTACTGAAGAAGTGTAGTAGTGCTAACGAGAAATCATTTAGGCAACCCATAGACGATTCGTGATATTTAAATAATGAGCACGCCGCTTTCGGCAACCTTGTTCTCTGCCCCCACAGGAAACCGACGAACAGCAAGCGTCCGCTCGGTGGGCTACAGCGATTTGTTCGTATTAAGCAAGAAGGATATGTGGGACGTCCTCAAGGAATATCCAGCAGCGCGCGTCCGTCTTGAGGCGATTGCCGTCAAACGATTGGAGAAGTATAAGCGAGCACCGCTCGAAAAAGGTCAGTGTACATTTGTTATAATTCTCCGGCGACTTTTTCTATCCCTCTGGATGGTTTGCTGCGCGCTTTAACTAATGCCGTTTGTGTGTGATTCGAACGATTACGGTCGAATGGATTCCTGGCGCTCGCTTTGACGATTTCAATACGTTGCCTTTATGGTCGCTCGAACCGGAGAAGAGATTAGTATAAAAGTATAAAGTTCGTCATTTTTTTAAATTCAAGGGAGCGAACGCAATTTCGCAAATTGCTTTTGAAACAAATTTTGCTGAATTATTATCCACCAGATATGGTTATTCGGGCGGGTGAAAGGTCGCCATCAACTATGGTGAAAGCAAGAATATCAGTGAGCGAATATTGCAGGAGCGGCGCGCCGCCGTCGCGATTTACATAAATTATTTCCGCCAAATGTTTTTTCGATATTAAATGTGTTCGAGCGAGCGCAGCACATCGCATATTAGAGATCTTATCAGGTGGCCTGCGCTGCGCCGTAATAGAAAAGACATTGACGGCGGAATTATGATAGAGGGTGGTAGGCGAGAATGTTAAACTTTTTCCCCGATAGCCGATCGCAAAAACATCACGCGATTTATAGTTTGTCGCGTTCACCAGGTGCGGTGGAATTTAGCTGGCGGTGTCAAAAAGTTGTGCGTTGCAAAGCGGCGAAAATTGCATATTAGCGTTATAAAATCATCCTGTGACGGCCTTGCGTTTAATTAGAAAGGACTTCATTCCGCGTTGCATTAATAGCCACGAGACAAGTGCGCACGGATTTGCGTTCATCGTCCACGAAACGAGTCCCGCACATTGCGTCGGTTAGTTAGTAGAGTGGTAATGTTTAAATGCACAAATGCAATTTGCGGTAGATACGGATAAAGTCGGCAAGCACTCGGCATGCTCAGATTAGCATAAACTTCATTTACGTTTCGTTGCTGTTTTAAAACTTGTCAGGGACCACTTAAGTCAACTCAATCTAAAAAGTGCACTGCACGCTGCATAGTAATTTTGCAAAGAAATTAGCACATTTTTAAAGATTTTATGGGGGTACAACACCTCCAGTAATGTATCATTCGGCAAATGAAGAAAGGCTTTTGGCTGATTTAGAGAGCTTAGGGAGATGAGAAGGCAGAAAGAAGCCTTTTTGCTTTAATGGATGAGCGCATGTAGACGTGAGTGCGCTCCCCCCACTGCTGCCGTCGTCTTCTGGGAAGAAACAAATAGTTGTTTATGCATATAGCGGCTGGAGAATGTGTTTAAAGCAAACTTTGTGCGGGTGCAAGTCTTCTTCGCAGGATGAATATTTAACGTTGTGTCCTTTTCTATTATGAATCACTTTTGCGGGCGCGCTACCAAACCGACGCGACGGATTTTGCAAGAGCCAACGCGCTGAAATATTGCGGTTCTGGTTTGCGCTGCAAAATACCGAAATCAATGCCGATTATACTCCATTTAGTAGTCAGGCGAGCGGCGGTCCTCCCATTAAATATGCAGTCCGGAGGGGTCACTTCGAATGAAATTTCTATAATTGTATTACACGGGAATGCGCGTGTCGCGCTGACGGCCCGACTAAATATTTGAGGATGTTTCGATGCGCTCTTAGAAGAGATAGAATTATCTAGGGCAAGTTGACAATCCGCCCCCAGTATGTGTATGCCCCAAACTGAGTGAATGAGCGTGTGTGTATGTGAATTGCAGCTGCAATGGGTCGAAGTCAATCGACGCCCGGCCTGGTGGAATCGCGCGGAAAAGTTCCATTAGAGGAGATGTGGGTGCCCTCGGGGCTCGCCGGTCTAACACCGTCGTACCCAAGATCCCTGCTCGGCTCGCCGCCGCGACCGCCGCCCGATTCGCCCGGTGATTCCACCAGCAGCGGACGCAGCAGACACCACACGCCGGCGTCGCAAGCCCGATCAGGTAAAACCACCACCAGCCACCATCATCACACCTCTCTATATTCTCAATTTCCACACGCCGCCGCCACCGCCGTCGCGTGATATGTTCTTGATTTCGTATCTCAATATTTCGGTGTACCTCTCAGTGTCGCATGCTGTCTCGTTCGTTTATGCTCTTTTTCTGCAGCTGCTGCCCCAATCGTTTGCAATCTCTGACTTAACATCTACCAAAAACCCGAATTGCACATCATCCCTATTCTACAATATTTCAGCTGTGTACGTATCATTTGTATGCGCACACACATTCTGATTATCGCATGAAATCCTCCACCCCAATTGGTGTTGACCTGATAAATATCTATATGCATGGCAACACAAACACGTACAACAAAGCCGCCTCCGGATGTGTGCACCAACGGCATGACGTATTTGAAATAATTTGTTCTTTGCGCATTGGACAGTAAACAAGCAATAAGTTCTTAATATTTTTAACTAGAGGGGAATTACCTAAGTACTATTACAAACAGTACTTATTGGTACTTGGCAAGGATAACTAACATTCTTATCCTTTGGGTATTATTCCAGATAATTAATTCTGTAGGGTTTATTGTTATCAGACTTGCGATCAATCGTGTTCATGAACAGTTTGCATGTGTTAATAATTATAATGGATACAGAGGTAGGGCAGGACTCCCTTAATACTACTAAAACCGTAAAATGAAAGTCTATATTAAAGATAGCCATCCAACTCACAGGAGATTTCAACGCGTGGAAGAAAAAGTGTTGCATCCGCTAATTAGAAAAACAAGCTGAAAACGCAGAAGCGCATCATGCGTTAATTAGATTCGTGTTTTTATTTCATTGCCATTATGTATGTACACACGAGATCTTCTAGTCTGATTACTGGCCGTGTGTTTTTCTTTATGGTGAATGGTGCCTGTTGTGCTTAATTAAATGTACATTCATGCAAGAGGAGCTTTGCGCTCGTGGATAGATCATACACACTCACAAACAGCAAGCATGCCTCCCTCATACACACTCAATGATTGTATCATTCTCCACGCGTTTGAAGGACGGTATCGTAAATGAATTAAAAGATGAATTGGTGTTGGTTGCAGGCACCACGTTGCAATGCGACAGCATGACGCAGCTGATGTCGGGGGCGGTCACGCCGCTACTTGGATCACACGAGGCCCTGGAGTCGGAGATTAAGCGGCTCCGGGAGCGGCTGCACACCGTGGAGACGGAGAATGCCGCCATGAGTGTGAAACTTAATCAGCAGCAATGGGAGCTAGAAAACCGACTCGCTGAAATCGAGATGCAGATCTGCGGCTCACGCTCCACCAGCAGTCTCGAGGATAACGACAACGAACGCAACAAGGAGAGTATCATATAACAACAAAACGTGCTGCCTTACGACGGTGACGACGACGCTGACTACGAAGAGGACGACGATGTTGTTGATAATGATGATAATGATAATGATGATGTGAATGTCACCGCGCTTGTCGATGTCCGTATACGGTTGTACGGGGGAGGTGTGATGGCTTCAGCCCTGGCGACAGCCGCGACGACGACGGCCGATCGTCCACTCATGTATCGCGTAAAGGCGGCATAAAAGGCAAAGTAGGAAATACTGATTAAATGGTGATGCTCCAAAATTAAGAAAAGTTACTAACAACGCAACCCTTCGTGCCCCTAACGCGCAAATGCATTTATCCGATACGATGTAGAATTCATTGCGGCTGAATGCAAATATGCGCTCAACGTCAACATTCCATAAATACGTGCTGTTAGAATAGACACTACCGTGTTTCACCATCAAATCGTCACGCAATGCAGTGTTGTTGTTAATATTGAACAATAATTGTTCGGCCCATTGAGGGACGGTCGATTTATTATCATACACTGTACCAATGAATCTTCCTATACACATATTTAAGCAATCAAATGCAAATCCGTACATTTGATCGAATTCTGCGTTAGTAGGTACGTATGTTATGCGAGGAGCGTGTAATTCGAACTAAACAAATAACGAACTATTGCGAAGTGTGTTTACAATCTAATGAATAACTAATTAATGACTGCATTCATAATGCGCATCGTATATATCAATGACTGCCAAAAAATTTCCCCAAGAAGATAAGAAACATACTAAGATACTAATAATACTTGTAATTGTTGCAAATTCAAACCGAAAAGAAAACGTAGCGCTGTCTAGTCCGAACATGTAATCAATAACGATACTTGCGGTAATGGATTGATCGATTGATTAATTGATTGATGTTGACGTGTCCGCGCAGCAAAACCAGGATTATTAACCAGAAATACAATTTATAAATTCATACAACCAATTTGCCAATTCGTAAAAACATGCACACCCATTAAGTTATTGTGGGTTAGCAGAATATTAATTACGTACACCCTTTTCTGGTTGAGTTGGTCGTAATAGAAATGCGTCAAGTTAGGTAGGAAAGGAGCGAAGGATTGCAAGGAAGCCCTTATGAGTGAGGTAACATAGAACGAGTATTTCTTTGGTGCTAGATAATTTCTTATACGTAGGTATAACGAGCTAAACTATGAAAAAACTAATTAGTTCCAATTAATTAATTGGTGTGTAATGTATGTGTATGTTATGATAATGATGTACAAAGGACATAATGCCATAGAGAAAACCTACAAGCATAAGTAAGTGAAGAACCCATCAGAATTTATGTACATGTATATACGTACTATACCTAACTGTAATAATAATCGGATGAAGAATACGGGTGCATAACAAAACTTTTTCGTTCATTTACTATTTGCAGGTTTTATTATAATTATTATTAATACACTTATGTCATGAGCGCCACGAACGACATGCAATATTACATTATAAGAACATACAATTTGTGAATTACAAACTATACATTAATTAAAATTAATATGAAATAAGATTATCATTCAGAGTAATTTTCAAATAGCGCATACAATCGATGAACTTTTAATACACATAAACAAACATACCATTATTACGAAGCTGTATATAACGCGGCAAGGCTATTTATCCATTTGTAATTATACCTGGAATGGTAATTTATAATCCAAATTTAACGATTGGTTATTATCCCCCTCCCAGTGCTTTGAATTTGAATCAAATATGCGGTAATTAATTTCGACGAATCTTACTATCAGATAAATTTGATTAAAGCATAATTGAATAATAATAAATAAATATAATAAATTGAAAATAAATAAAAATGAATAACATATACGTATATTTTCAAGACAAATTAAACATAAACGTTTGTATAATTACCAATAAATTGAAGAACTAATTAAATGAGCTACGACATTAACTGATAAACAAAAGAATCATTAAGATTTAACTAATAACAAATAACGGCGTAATGTGAAACGGTTCGTGTATGCAGGGACCAATCTAATCCTGATTTTATATTTATACCATGTATAAATCTTGGAAATTGTTAAATGAAGTATTCAATTCTCTAACACGAAGCCTGTACACACAAATTGCGTTTTCAATACTTGTGCTCTGCACTTCTGCTTTGCATTATTTTAACTTCTCCTTTTTAAATACACTTGAAAATTAATGAGACACACATTTGCAATTTAGACGTGTTTATTTGAATCGAACAAAGAATAAAGAGTACATGTCAATTAAACTTTGAATAAATCACGCAACATGGCATGAGTTTAATAATGGTCAACACTAATGAGCAGAGCAAAGAAGACTTGTGTTGATTATTATTGCAATGCATCACCTACACAATGAATAATCATTAAATGCTGAAATTAAATATGGTATAAAAACTGATCGAATTGTATCAACAAGTAATTCATATTTACATTTATAAATAAGTGGACAAAAAATAACTAAAATAGAAAAATTGAAGACATTACTGCCAAAACCGAATGTCACTCTCTTCACTGCATCATTTAAATAATCAGAGTATTATGATATTTCCGTTAGATACTTGTACTAGCATTATACACACGAAGCTGAATTATTATTTCATTCCAAAATAATTGACAAAGGTAAAATAATTACGCAAATAAATGTATTGAATAGGGATCTATACATACATAAAATTGAATTCGTGAAACTATTCTAAGTATTATTACTTTCCTAGTTATACAATTATGAATTAATAACGGAGTAAAATGAAATAATTGAAAAGCGCAGTGAAAAACCCTCATAATATTATTATCTGCAGTACATTTCTAGTGCATTCATCTCGTAGAATTTGTATCTCAAGGAAATAGTTGCGAACTAGTTCTGGACTTAACAAATATAACAACTTCAAATAGGAATGGACCTGTCGTTGAACCCCAAAATTTTCACTTTATACATTAACTAAACCCACAAATAGGAGGCATTTTTGGCATGACTTTGGTGCGGTATTACTATAATAAATATAAGAGCGTTTGAAATTACCTAGTTAACCAACCCAGTGAGACCAAATAATTTTAAGGAAACTAAACTCAAAACTACGAGAAATTATTAATCATTAATGAATCGGTTGAGATAATATGCAGTCGTTTTGCTTATTTGGCAAGTCGAAAATATTTCTGGCTCTATTGCTTTAAATTATTCAGCGCAACTATTTATACGCATATGAACATACAACTATATGTAATCAATTATTGAAATGATTATTAATTACTCTTTTATCCTAACAAAAAAATATGCTACTGCATTAACTACATTTTACATTGCAAAGTAAAGCAGAATATGAACCATATAAATATTATTGCGATACGTGCCAACAAATCCAACGCGAAGAAATTTCAATACTAAAGTAATATGTTACGCATGTTATTGAAATTATTGTAAAAACAAGAATATATTATAAGTGATGAATATTTGTTGCTATATGGACATAGATATATCTAAATATATATTATATATTACAAGAACGAGGATATGAATTAAGGTACTGATTGCTTTATGATTGTTAGATACGAAACTGAAGTGTTTACTTCATAATTGCGTTATGAATATGTTGATAATATGAGACGTGAGTCAAATTGTCACAATGAAACAAATGTCTTATGATACTTAAAAGAATCAATTCCGCAACACTTGTCTCATTCCTAAAAGTCGTTATGGTCATACCGACTGTTTATGTTCATCTGTAAGAAACTCATATCAACATTTTACATCGCCATATAGGTAGGATTTTTCACAGTTTACATTACTTAATTGCCATCTGACATACACACAAAGTCATTAATGAAATAAGTTTCATTACCTAGCGGTGAATAAGCGATGCTCTTGTCATCGAACACGAAGCGATAATATATGGAGTGAATTGTTTCAAATATATTTACATAGTAATAGAAACAAGATCAAGTATGTATAAAATTGTAAGACGATTGAAACGAATTTTATGAATATTCTTGACGAATAACAAACATATAACTAATAACCATATGAAAAACGGTTTCCGTGCAAGAACACAATAAAGCATTTCCCTTTATAGCTAATTGAAAAAGATGAAGATGAAGAAAAAACAAGAAAAACAATTTCACGAATTTTGTCATTGTTATTCCTAAATATTTAATATAATTCCCATTAATAAAGAATTTAATTCAAAATAATATGCCTTATAAATAATCCGTTTTTTAGTAAGGTATACTGTATATTGAACACAATATTACAATTTATGCAATGCTTAACATATAGTCTTAAATTAATAATACTTTAGTACGTGAATAACAATTACTTATAATTCGTCATGTTGCGTACTGGTGTATCTTACTTTTTCAGTAGGAAAAGCCCAAAAACTTGAAGTAAAGCCTTTGCTGTCGCGTTCCCGTATAACAAATGCGCTATAAGAACTGATGCAATTGCCAATAAAATGATTTGATTTCCCGAGTATAACTAAATCAACCATTGGATCATATCCATGGTATTTAAATATTTTTATTTTCATTCTCTGCAAACCTATGATAAGGTCTTCCAACATGTGATTACTGTCTGAAGCAACGAATACTGATTTAACGCCTACAAGCTTTTTAATTACTCGTTTCAGCTGCCTTAAAATAGTTTCTTTTGTCGGCAAACACATATCTCTAGTTGCAACGCCGTTTTCATTTCTGTATCCTAAGCATTGAGCTGCAGCAAATAAATTGGGACTCTCTGGAATAAGTTCACAGGCACGCACCCAATCAATCCCATTGCGTAAATGGATTCCAATAAAAGCACCCTTTGGAAACTTTTTAATAAAATCATCTGCTTTCTCTTCATACTCTGATGACCATTTCAAATACTTTGCTAAAATACGATTGTTGGATTGGACAGGGAATGCTGCAGGTGCACCTGTGAAAGCAAGCACTGGCCAATCTTTTGGAGGGTATTTTTCATTCCATTTTTTAGCCATGTCTGAGTTGTTGGTATCATAATGTAGTGGCCCATAAAATTCAGACTTGACAAAACTAACATTAAATGTGTCCCAGAATGGACCAAATGGATTTCCCTGTTTTGCATTGCAGTCAAAATTATTTCCTACAAACAACCAGCTTTAATGAGAATATGATTCCGAATCTTTTAAGTTACCCCTTGGAGTGTAACAAAATGATACTCGTTTGCTTACTGTCCATTCTACTGGAGCTATTTCTTTCATAAATTTTTCCATTGTGATAACTTTATGATAAGCAAGCAATGGTTTTACTTTGAAATATGTATCAAAAGGTACTTGAATGGATTTTGGTAAACCATATTTGTATTCTACCCAAGGTGGAAGTACCAGAGTGCGATTTATTCCATGAGCAAAACCTAATGCTCCTAAGAAGTGGTCGGCTTGATTACCAAACCGTCCTGAGATAAAAAACACTTCAGTCTTCAATTTATAATAGTCACTTAGATAACTTACCCATGCATGGGCAATATAAAACATATCCCA
This sequence comes from Aleochara curtula, assembly GCA_963978815.1. Taxonomy (NCBI): domain Eukaryota; kingdom Metazoa; phylum Arthropoda; class Insecta; order Coleoptera; family Staphylinidae; genus Aleochara; species Aleochara curtula. Next base: position 3,351,531 of record OZ022219.1, read on the forward strand.
GAGGGTCGAGATCGATTCCTACAGCAATTTTAATTAAAAATTGCGCACAGATAAATAATAATTCCAGGTATTTCATATTGGAAATTGTGATATAAACATTAGGCCCAATTAGGCCGGCGAATACATAGGTTAATTTATACAACGTCTAACCCTGGTCTAACCTGATATCGCTGTTATTGGGAGAAGTTCGCGCGAATTCTTTTCTTCAGTTATTATTATTTAATTATTGGAACATATAAAATGCAGTCCTTTTTAAAATCTGGTAAACTTGGTGCTGATAAATCAAGCAGCGTTAGCGGTAAGAGTGCATCAAGAAATACTACTAATAAAGTGAATATACCATGGGTGGAGAAATAGTGAGAATATCATGGTTATTAAAACCTTTTCATTAATATTTCGTTAATTTTTTAGTCGTCCTAAAACTGTTTCTGATGTTGTGGAACAAAATGAGGTGGTTGCTGTACTTAAAGATTGTATCCAAGGAGCTGATCTACCAAATCTACTGTTGTATGGTCCCCCGGGGACTGGCAAAACTAGCACGATTTTAGCAGCAGCTCATCAATTATTTGGAGATATATTTCGTGATCGCATTTTAGAATTAAATGCTTCTGATGAAAGAGGTATTCAAGTAATTCGTGATAAGGTGAAAGTATTTTCACAGTTAACTGCAACAGGAACTAGACCTGAGTAAGTCAGTAAGTCATAAATATGACTTAAATAATCATCCATATTGATTTTAGTGGCAAGCCTTGCCCTTCTTTTAAAATAATTATTTTGGATGAAGCAGATTCAATGACACATGCAGCTCAAGCTGCACTCCGCCGAACAATGGAAAAGGAAGTACGGACAACTAGATTTTGTCTTATTTGTAATTATGTTACAAGGATAATAGAACCATTGACTTCAAGATGTGCAAAATTTAGATTCAAGCCTCTTAATGATGGGATGATATATGAAAGGTATGATGGAATTTCTCTTCACATAATTATTCAGCTTTGTGTTTATCTTGAAATTGCAGATTAGCATTTATTTGTCAAGAAGAAAATATAAAGTTTGATGATAAAACTTTAAATGTATTAGTGGAAACATCAGGTGGTGATATGAGAAGAGCAATAACATCTCTTCAAAGTTGTGCCCAACTGTCTGGCGTTGGAGAGGCAATTAATATAGAAGATGTTTATGAAGTTACTGGGGTAAAAGTTTATTTGCGTTTTAATAGTATTACTTCTATTTTCAATTTTAGATTGTCCCAAATATTTGGCTAGAAAAGCTTATGGCAGCTTGTTCTTGTTTCAACTATAATAAAGTGAAAGAATTATTAGAAGATATATTGCTGCAAGCATATGCAGCTTCCAGTATTTTGGATCAGTTAAATGAAATAATAATATCCTCTGATCTGACAAATAAGCAAAAAGCAGTTATAGGGGAGAAGTTAGCGGTATATACTAAACGTATATGGATACTTGTAATAAAACATTAAAAATATATATTTTTTAGATTGTTAGCTACAGACTACAAGAAGGAGGTTCAGAATATGTTCAGTTACTTGATTTGGCATGCACAATAATTAAAGCTCATGATATTAGTTCATGAATATTGGAGTAATATTACCAGATCTGTTTTCAAATATTTCTGAATATATTTCATGTTTGTTCTATTTAATATTTATATTAATAAAAAAGTATCCATCTAAATTGTTTTATATTCTATATACATAAATCAATGTTGACCTTTAATCAACTACATATATCCAATATAAGCACGATCAAATTTGTCATTGGCAACGCATTCCGTAGCCTAGAGGTGTAGGCTAAGGTTGTTGTCTGTATGTCTCGAGTTCAATCCCCGAGAAAAGCAGTGCAAATTTTAATTTTAATTTTAAAATAAAGCAGCAAATATAGGCAAGATCAAATTCGTCCCCAACATCGCCGTCCATAGCCTAGTGGTTTAGTCTATGTTTGTGATCTGAGTATCTCGAGTTCGATCCCCGAGAGGAGCAGTCCATATTTAAATTTTGAGTTCTCAAATTGAGGCCATAAGGGGATGATCAAATTTAGCTGTAGCAACAGCACTCCATAGCCTAGTTGTATAGTCTATGGATGTGGTCTGAGTATCTCTGGTTCGATCCCCGAGAATTGCAACTCAGATTTATAAGTTTTCAGTTACTTGTATGCTTGAGGGGCCCCAACGGACTTAACCGTATGTTCAATGCGGCCCCCGGAGGCGTACAAAGCCCCATTTTTAATTTTTGAAGCCCGTATGTTAAGATTGTCTTCAGATGGCCCACCCCGGCTTCGCTCCCCGGCAGGTTGCTTGTCGACCAGCTCGGTTGCTGTCCGACTAGCAACTGCCTCCCCATTCCCGATTTTCGTTACCAACAGACCTCGGTTTGTGACGTCAGCCGGAGACGGTAGTGCCCTCATACTCGGTTAGTATCGGACTTAGAATTATTTTCCAAGTGCTTGCTTTGAATACAAGTGCTATGGCCAATTAAATGACCACCCTACTTATGAAGTACCTCTGCCTGACGCTAAGTGACCACTAGTATTTGCCGTTAAAGTTTTAAATTCCGAAAAATTTTAGAGCCCGGGATTCGAACCCGAGACCTCACAGTTACTAGGCATGTGTTTTACCATTGCACCACTAACTGTCTTGCTATGACGGAATTAAAACTTACACTTGTTGTTTTACATTCCATGTGAATTTTAAATATTTTAAAAGGTTTGTAGCCGCAGATTCGAACCGCAGACAATCCAGCCCAATTCAAGCGCTCTACCTACTGAGCAAGCTTCAGTTAACCACAGGAGGAATTAAAACTTGTATTTTAGGCAAATAATGCAGTTAAATTTTAGAAAAGAATTGCAAGGAATTAAACTTAATATATTATCTAAAGCTTAATGGTTTATATTAAGTAAAATTATAATTGCCAATTAAATTATGATCAATAACTATTTAAACATGCGCCTAATGAACCAAGATAGAAGCACTTATATCCAAGATATTTGGTAAAATTAGATATTTATTCACACATCTGATGGTTTGAACATATTCTTCATAAGAAGTGATTATAATAACTGTTAAATATATTATCAAACGTTGACCATAATATTATTAGTTTGTAAATATTCTGGAGCAATCTCCAAGAGCCATTCTTTTTCAATAGTAGTTAACATTCGCAAATAACACTTACTAGTATGAACAATTTCAGTATACAAGAGCACCTCTGGCAATTGACCATGTAGAACAGAACTTGGATGAATGTGAACAACTTGGTGTTTGTCTAACTAAAAATTCAAAATGCCAATCAGTAAACTAATATGATAACGAAATCAATTTACTTACAGTTACATATTGTTTATCCTTATGTAACTCTGCAACATTCATAAATAATCCTGTAATCATACATCTTCTAACCCGATCCATATTACTACCGCAGCTGTTAACAGTTATATCACAAGTTTTGCATATTTCAAGCAGTTGGCTCCGCACTTCACGTGCATATACCAAATTTCTCATATTAAGAAAATGTTCATGGCACCACTGTTTTTTATTGCTATTTCCAATATTATTAAATTCGCGATAAATATTCAGTAACGTGACATGGTCCCCATATCCGGAACTAAATTTTTGGCGCATGTTATTCATTTCAAGCCGTTTCTGTGGATTAGTAGCAAATATTGATTCACCGCTTAATAAAGCGACTATTGTTAAGGCTTCTTCAACACAACCATATTGTTGAGCTGAAAGAAGTATTTTGCTAAAACGAGGGTCCAATGGGAATGCTGCCATTTGCCGACCCAATGCAGTTAGTACATTACAATGTACGTTACTAATAGCCCCAAGCAACTTTAGTTGCTCAAACGATGTTGTTATTGCCTCTTTACGAGGTTTGTCCATAAAGTCAAAATTCCCTGCATGGATTCCTAATGCTAATAGTTGCAGGACAACAATATTTAAATTGGCACGTTGTATTTCAGGTATTGTTGTTCGGGACATCATATTGAATTGATATCTTGTATAAATTCTATAACAAGCACCTTCAGATTCTCGTCCTGCACGTCCAGCTCTTTGCCACGCTTGTTCCTGAGATATTGGTTGAACTTTCAACATATCTAATCCTGTCAAGGGATTATATATTCTACAATAAACAATATTAAATTTTACATAGTTAAGCCACAAATAGGATAACTTACCGCACTTTGACCATTCCGCTATCGATTACATATTTAATACCACTAATGGTGATACTTGTCTCAGCTATGTTTGTGCTCACAATTACTTTTCTTGTATTTGCAGGTGCATTTTGAAAAGCTAGCATCTGCTGCTGACTTGTTTGTGATGCATAAAGAGCCATAACTCTAACTCCAGGACCTTCAATTTCAGGATCCTTAGCTAGTAGACGAATTTGATAAACTACTGTATCAATTTCTTCTTGCCCAGTTAAGAATATTAACACATCATGGCTAAAATTCAAATCAGATAAATGTGTAAAATTCAATCAGATAAATGTGATAGCATCTTACTGCACAGGTGCTTCTTGATGAATTTTGAAAAATGTAGATACTGCTGCACATTGATAATCTTCATGTTTCTTCTTGGCATAAAATAATTCTATTGGATATGTGCGGCCCTCTAAATATATTGTTTTACAGTTATTAAAATACTTAGAAAAATGATCTACATCCATTGTTGCTGACATTAAAATCACCTACAATTCATTTCCTTTGTAATGTTTAATTAAAGGTTCTAAATAAGTTACCTTTAATGGCGTAATGTTTTTTTCTTTCCTGAGCCTTTGTGCCTCTTTAACAATGCCAAATAATACATCTGTGTGTATAGTTCTTTCATGTGCTTCATCCAATATAATAACATTATAACTTGGAAGCATTCTATCTGCAATAGCCTCCCTTAATAGCATTCCATCAGTTAGATATTTAATCACAGTCTTTCGTGAGGTAACATCTTCAAATCTAACAGTATATCCAACTGTTTCACCAACTCCCTTAAAAGTGAAGATTATTAAATTAAATAAGACACCTTACGAGAGTACATACTGCATTACCCAATTCCAAAGCCACTCTTACAGCAACACTAATTGCAGCTACTCTCCTTGGTTGTGTTACAGCAATTTTTCCATTGGATTGTAGCCGAGCAGAATAAATATACTGTGGTATTTGAGTTGTTTTACCACAACCAGTCTCCCCAAGCAAAATCAATGTTTCATTACGTTCAATATGTGCAAGAATTTGATTCCGATGTTGAAATACTGGTAAAGATCTTCTTTGCTCTTGTATTGAAATTTTCTGTTTACTTTTATTATTTGAGAATCCTTCCACTGGTTGACACTGCTGTATATTTGCTTTTTTAGGCGATGACGGACCATCATTATTATTATTAAATATTATTGGTTTAGGTTTCAATTGAAATCTTGACTTATTTTGATAACGAAACTTTGGCTCCATTTCTACATTCGGGCAATATGGGTTAGTGTGGTTAAGTTTAAAATCCACGTGCTCTTTAAAATCCTATGATTACTCACCAACATACGCTTAGAGACATTCCACAAGAAATATGTTTTTCACTTATTGCACCTGATACTTATGTAGTTTACTTGATATTTCTCTAAATTAATACTTAAAATTAAAAATTGAAATATACGCACTACACTCAACAAACACCACCAACTGCAAAGCAATGCAAAGTTTAAAACTAGTGGGCATTGTTGCCATCAGCTACGTCGGCATTAGTTTACGAGAAATAAATAATGCTGACAAGTTATCTAAACAAAATAATAATTTAACTTTACTGAATGTTAATTTTCTCAGCGGCTTAATAGTCAGTCATCTTGAAACAATATTAGTCGTATTGTTGTATATCGTATTACGCAAGTTGTACATTTGTTTACAAATATGCTCATACTTGTGTATGAAATTGATAAATTAATTTTATTACAGTGCAGCATGAAGGAAAAGCATTTTCTAATTGATTAATCCGGAATGGCAACAATACCATACCATGCCCCTCCCACACCTTAGCTACGCTCCTCGCTGTCAACTAACAGTATTAGCAAAACCATCTTACAACTTAATTTGTTGTAATAATCATAAACATGGTAGTTAAAGTGTATATTAGTGGTATTTCTGGAAACAAAGAAGTAAGTAAGCGTATGTTGCAAGCCACATACCCCTTGATCATGTATATTCAAATCTCTAGGTTAAGAAGCGACAGCAAAGAGTACTGATGATATTAGACTCAAGGAATTTCGAATATGAATTAGTTGATATAGCAGAACCTGGAAATGAAGCTGACAAAGACTTCATGCAAAACAACTCAACTTCCTTAGGAGCAACCATTGGTGATGCAAATCCAAGACATCCTCTACCCCCACAAATCTTTAATGACAGCACATACTGTGGGGTAAGAATTTAAATTAAATGTTAGTTCAAGATTACATCAACTTATTTGCAGGATTATGACCAATTTGATATTGCTAATGAAATTGACGAATTGGAAAAGTTCCTAAAACTTGCTCCTGATGATGCTGCACCCACAGTAACATCAACAGCTGAAGTGCAATTTGACAATGCTAATGGAGCTTCAATTAACACTTCAGAGGAGAAGGCAGAGGAAGAAACTAATGAAGCAGAAGCACTTGAGAATTCTAATGAAGCAGAGGCCCTACCACAGGAAGATGAGAAAACTGAATTAAATGGTGCAGAGCCAAATGTTGATGGTGATGCCGTGGAGAATGAAGCTGATGGAAATGAAGATGCTTAATTACTAATTGTTGCAACTACGTTTCTAAAACTTGCACATGCATATTATTTAATCCTATCATTATTTTGCAAAATTATCCAAATATGATTTTAACAAGTAGTTAAATCAAACTTAAAAAGGGCAATTTTAAACCTTAGTCAATTTGTAGTTGACTATATGACTGGCGCCTATTTAAGTTCATAAAATCAGCAGTCACTTATCTTTAAAGATATTTAATCCTTGAGGTTCAGGTTTTATTGAATATTCATTTAGATTGTTACTACTTTCCATACTTGATAAAACTATTGTTAAAAAAGTGGTAAACAATTAATTTGTAAATACTACTTATGTTATTATGTTATATTCGAAAATATACGACTTCTATTTGTAAAAGACTTTTTTCCTGTTGAATGTTATGTATTACTTGTTTTTGTATCAACATGTGTTTAAATTTAGATTTTGGTGGGAGCTGTCTTACAGGTAGTTGTAATGGATATAAATAAATGCCGAGCTTTAAAATCTCAAATTACTTAAAATGAAAGAACATAGATTTATGAAGAAAATCAAAAATTTCGCTAAGGTTATTTGAACATTTATTCCATTGAAAAACGTTTATATTCTATCGCCATTTGAAACAATTTCGAACCACTGTCGTAAAGCATCACTTAAAACTGTAGGTAATGAATTAATATCTCTTAGAATAATATAAAACGGGAATGGAAACGTATCCATATAAGATTTAATTCCAGCAATTTTGCCGTCTTTAAAAATGGGTTTCCGAATATCCAAAACACTACTCTTATTTTCAGGATTATCAATGATTACAAAAATCATAAAAATATTATCTAATTTCGCTCTACGCACTGCCTGTTGAACATACGATTCACCCTCAGAGAATATGCCACGACCATCGCTTACGATAATTAAAAGTTTTGCGAGTAAGGATTCAGTCAAGGAATGTGAAGAATTCAACATTTCTGTCGCAAAATCGACTAATTTCGCAACGCATGTTTTTTGTTGATCAAATTTGAACTGTTGCAAAAGTTTGCTGCCAGATTTTTCTGTGAATGTATCAGTTAATTTATGTATAACTTCTGTGCCTTCCCCGAAACTTAATATGGACAACTGCCCGCTTTCGAGTAAAGTTAAGGCTTTTGAAATTAACGCAACACTTTCAAATGCTAATTCTTTTGAGTGATTATCAGCCATACTTGAAGAATCATCAATAGCTAAAACAATTTGGTATTCACGTTTCGAAGGCTTCGTTCGCCGCAACCAAATTTTATCTTTTCGAAATTGTGACGCGATATATGGAATAACTTTGCGCATATTGATGCGTTTACCCGTTCTAAAGTCACCTTTTAATCTTGATGCTTGCGTGGGTTCTAAAACTAAACGTAATTGCTCAGATAGTTCTTGCGCAAGGGTTGATGTTAACGATGAAATTTTCTCCCATGCTTGTTCAGCCTCAATATTGTTAGGTTCCTATAAAAATACAATTAAGACATTGCAAGATTTATATCATATAGCAACAAAAAAACTTACTGAGTGCCACTTGGAAAGCTGAATTTCTACATCATTTCTAATCTTATTGATGTCATCAATGCTTAACGGTTTCATGAAAATGTCGGTATGATATTGCGTGTTATATGTTGTTTCAGTACCTCGTGGCACTGAATATGTAGGTACGATTTCTCCATCTACATTCATGTCTGCAGTCTCTTGCATTATGTCTCCTTTGGATTTATTTTCATTTAATTTTTGTTTCATAGAATCATCAACTTTTTCAGCGGTTTGTTCCTTTATAGCATCAGCGTCTTGAATATCATCTTCAATTTCAATTATATCTTCTTGGGATTCAGTTGCATCTTCTTCAGCTTCATCATCATTACTTGGTAGTTGCTGTTCTCTTAGGACCTCAGCTTGATCCTTGGTAACCGCATCCATAATTTGCGCGCTGGACTGCTTGGCTTCTTTAACATGTTTATACATATCGGCATCTTGTTCAACTTCGTTTTCCTTAGTGCTATCATCTTGATCTTTATTTTTCGAATCGATTGCTTTCATTTTTTTATTTATCGGTTCGGAATTATCACCCAAACTGCGCTCTGCGTCTGTTTCGCCAGGGCGATTGCGCTTTTTTGCATCAGATTCTTTTTTGTTGTTTTGAATATTCTGTTGAGCGTTTGCTTGTCCCTTATGCCCTGTTTTACTTTGCTCCATTTGAGATTGTCCAACGCCTTCTTTGTCTGGGTTATCTTCTTGGCATGTATCATCTGATGTTGGATCGGATTTTTGGTGTTCATTTTCATTTAATCGAACATTATCGGCAGCAGTTGCTTCATTCGCGTCCATTGCTTGCGCTGTGGTATCATTGCTTTGAGTCTGATCGAATGTAGTTTCTTCATTATTCATATTTTGATCTTCATCATCATTTTCCGTATCCTTAACTGTTTCTTTATTGTCCGCATCGCCGTCCTCAGTTTTTTCATTATCTTCCATTTCAACATCGGGATTATTTGTTTTTTCTTCTGCATTTTCATCTTCATCTTCGCTTGCGGAGTTATCTCCTTTTTTCTCATCCAAATCATCTTTGGAGTCCTCAGAAACGGATTCCTTGGATTCATCCTCAGGTAGATGTTGTTCCTTCATTGTGTCGATATCAAATGGATTTTCTTCCGGTTCTTCATCGTTTTCACCTTCTTCATCCATTTGCAAATCATCAGGCAAATCCAATGGTTCAGGCTCAGGAAGTTCCGGTTGATTACCATGATATGGGTCCACTTGATTGTCGTCAATTTCTGGTTCTTCCAGCTCATTAATTTCTTTTTGATTTTGTTCCTTTTCTTGTTTGGTGTTTTCTTCTTCGGGCCCTGTGACTTGTTCATCATTTGCAGTCATTTCTTGCGCGCCTTCATCTTCTCCAGACTGTCCTTTTTCCTCCTTCTTATTTTCTTCATTATCCTTTGCATCTTCCTCATCATCAGAACCCCAAATTTGTTTATTAATATTCTCGCCATCATCTGCATCTCCCATTTGCTCATCCGCATCTGAATTCTTATCATCGTCACTATTATCTTCGTCGGTATCGTCCGGCTTCTTGTCAACATCTTGCAGTTTGCTATCAAAATCTTCGCTCATTTCAATACCTTTGTCTTCTTCTTTGCAATCCTTATCATCATCTTTTTCCTTTTCTTGACCTGCTGGCTGTGCATCATCCAATTGATCCTCGGACTCTATTTTGTCCGAAACATCACGTTCGCCTTCACCATCACCTAATCCCATACCGCCAGTCATTTTTGCTTCACCCTCTTTTACTTCGGCTTCTAGTTCAGGTGGAACACAAAAGCCATTACTGGCTAAATCAATGAAGATGTTTGTAAGAACCGACGTCATTTTACATGTTACTCTGAATGCATTCACTTGCATCGTAACAAAATATTGGAATACATTTATGACTTGATCTATGAATGGTTTGATAATCTCCAAAGAATCTCGGTATTCTTTAAGATTTGTCATATTTGTGTTGCAAGCAATTGACAAAGCAGTATTTAAACGTTTAATAATATTGGATATATCTAAGCATTTCAGTTCTTCAAATAAATTCTCAATTGCCAAAGTTGTGAGCAGATTTTCGCGCAAAGCTTCCGTTTGATTTTCTTCCACATTAATACTCGTCGATGATTTTGTATATTTCTCCGCAATATTTTCAATGCTAATTAATGTCGCTTCGACTATCTTTTTGATATCTCTTTTAAATATATCAATACTTTTACAAACAGGTTTATTCACAATCTCTTCTGACATAAGTGATGTATAATCTTTAGTAATTTGATCAATAATATATTTTATAGATGATGCCATTTCAATATCTCCAAATATTTGAGAAACTGCGCTAAGAGATTCAATGATGATTTGTATTTCGGAAGTATAATTATTTGGTATTGCCAAATATTGTAATCGAATTTGAATATTTGTATTAATTAGTGGAGCGCACAACGGATTTTGAATATTACTAAAACTTTCCAAAACTTTTTCAACAGTTAACATTGTGCTATCCAACAATTTATTTATTTGTATCCACCGGGAATCTGATTTATTTTTAATAAAATCATCAGTTTCTAGTTGTGGAACAGTTATCTCATCCGAAACAAAATTATTGTCAGGTGTGGTGGACATTATAATTTTTAATTCGGTTATAGTATGAACAGTATCAATAAGACTTGCCTTCAAAGCATCAAGTTTGAATACACTTGCGAAACGGCTATTACCACAAATATGTTCTAGTAATGTTTGCATATACCTCAAAGTATATAATTCATTAGTTGTTTTAATCAAGTTCATTTTCTGCAATGAAGATAGGTTCATTAAGTGTAAAGAATATCCTTTACAACGTTCGATATTTCGTAGACCGAGATCTTTAGCAGGATTTTTAAGTAAATTTTCCAAAATTTCTAAGCGCATAAATGCCTTTCGATAATATATTTCGACACTATCTGATACTTTTAGAAGATCCTTGTCATTTGGATTATTTTTTATATGTGCGAGCATCGCTTTAATGTTCAATGGCTTTATTAGATATTCTAAATCAGCATTCTTTTGGTTGTTTTCGATAATACCCTTTCGGTAGGACAATCCAATTTTTGTTAGAGCTTTGAAAAGGTCACTGAGCGCTCGTTCTTTTTGCCGCAAATGTCCTTTTGCTTGTGACACTTGTTTTTCTTTTACAAGGCTTTTATCAACTTCTAATTCTTGTAGATGTTTACTCGTTGCTATAACTTGTCCAATAAAATAATCCAAGTCTTTCAGAGTTGACTTGTAATTCGTAAGTTTATAAATGTTTAAAGAAATATTCTGCATCTTTTTGCTGTATATCGATGCATTTTTAAGTATTTTTGAGCCAATTCCTTCTATAGGTTTGACTTCGTATTTGGTAATGTAGTTTTCCAAGTTTATCTCGTAGAAATTGTCTATTTTGCTTTTATATACATTTTCGGTGATATTTGCATTGGCAGGTACGTTCTCGAAGGATGATGTAAAATTGACTAAATACTTTTGAGCTGGTTCTTTTAAAACTCCCTCAAATTCACGCATATATTTATGTATAATTTTATGTGTTTTTTCCATAGTTTCTTTAAGAGCCCAGTATGTTATATCCCTCCATCTAACAATTTTAACATAGTCCTTAAGCTTCTTTTCAATTGGCGCACGTAAATTATTCATTTGTTTTGTGATATTTGGCAAAAATTGTTCGTAGTGTTTGTATAGATTCCATAAAATGCTGACAAACATGTCTCTTTCCAAACTCGTTTCAAGATATGTGGCATGACAATGGAATGCATGTAATAAGCGCAGGCGAACGCTAAACTCCGCAATTGAAGACTGTTGAATGAAATTTTGTAGAGATGAAATCAGCTCAGTGGGCGTAAATAATTTTTCATAAATAAATTCACGCATAACATCATACAAATAAAACCAAAATTTATAAGTAGAATTAACGACTTTTTCATATACGTTATCCAAAGAAGATTTCCAATTGGCCATTTCTAATTTTCTCCACGCAATCATTTGATGGCTAATTGCGCTAAAATGCAACGCAATGGAAACACCAGAATGTGCGTTCTCTTCCCATTCATAGCATTTAGTTAGCAATATGTCCAAACCCGTTAAAAATCGAGGAAGCGGACTACTTATATTAAATGCAAATACTCTATTAATAATAGTTATAATGGTTTTCAGTGTTGGATGATCTGGCCATTGATCAAGCAATTCATTAATTCTAGCTTCTAAGTCGCGTAGCAAGTTGAAACTACATTTTACTTCTTCTACGTTCGAATCCTTGTAAAAGTTATATTTTTTTAAGGGCTTATTGTAATCATTAATCGAATCTCCAAAATTATGAGTAATTCCTAGTATAATACTGAATGTACCCAAAAGCTCTCTATCAAATTTATAACTCATGCAATGAACGTTTTGCTTTAGAAGTATTTTGAACAATTTAAATTTCTGCTTGAGGGGTGTTATATAATCACAATTCAAATTGGCACCTTTAATTCTTGGAAGCAACCATTCGGTTTTGGTAAATGAGAGCATGTATTCTGTATGCAGTTGAGAGACAAATTCAATGTCCTCTTCTTTTATGTTACCTGCATATTCATCAGTGTGAATAACTTCTTCTGGATCATCGGTTAGTTCGGTAATAAGGAGATCGCTAAAATCTTCATCGTGGTAAGACGGGAAGATACGTTTAAACTCAATATCTGCAAGTTCTTCTGGCGATTTATCGTCACACTTTGTTCTGTAAGTAAAATTGCAATTAATAAATTAAATATAATGGATCTATGCAATTTTATACCTCATTTTGTATAAGGATTCTTCATCCCTTTTCTTCGTTTCAGTGTCAATTTGTTGTTTCTTCCAAGCGTCAACAAATTGCTCGACAAGCGCGTTGAAATGCGCAAATAGTTCTCCATCAAAATTATGAGTATACTTGATATTAAGTTTGCAGATATTACTAACATCAATTATGCTGCTTTTTAGTAACTCGAAAGTGTGTTTCGAAGCATCAACATTTTCCGTTTGCTGTAATGAATACGTAATAAACTTATACATTTTTTCTTCCAGAGTTTTGGTAACTATCTCAATGTGCGACTTCCTTTCATTTGAAAGTATTGGAAACTTTACAAATGCCAATAAAACTTCTTCAATATTAACACCCTGCTGCTTAAGCAGATACATCTTGATAAGTTTGTCAAGCAGAGATGTTTTTAACTGAAAGCCGGATATAAATGCCATGAGATTGCTTAATAATGGTTCGACAACATCGGGGTAAACATATTTGTATGGCGTAATTTCATCCACAAAGTTGTCATAACTAGTTAAAGTTGTAGTAGCCAATTTTAACTCGCGGTTGTAAGATTCCAAGTCTTGAGAACTATCATGTCCACTTTCAGCAAATCCTGCTTGCTTGTTAAGTTTTATAAGATTTAACATAATCTCATTTAACACTTTATATGTTGACAACACTTTACCGGGCGAAAGAATAGTTGTGAACCCATGATAAACCATCTGCGAATTTATTAAAATTATTATTACTTCATAAATGTTTAAATTAACTAGTAAGTCTCACCTTTACTAATTTTTGGTATTCAGTTTCCACCGGACGCGCAGCTACATATTTATTCAATTCCGCGTAATTTTCACTTAATTCGTGATACTTTTCAACCGTTAAAGGATGTAATGGATGTAAACTATCTTTATTGCCACTGAAAATTGCATTGTATAATTCATAGTTTTCACGAAGTCGATCGAATTGATTTCTCTCCCTATCGCAAGCGCGCTTTTTCATTGTGACTTTGCTAAGAGGATCGATAGAAGGCAATTTAGAGTTTAGCACTAATCGCATATAATTTAATAAAATGTAGCTATCGGCGATATTGTTAATGTCTTCATTTTCTTTTCTATTCTCCTTTAATAGCTTCAGTTTCTCATTAAGGAGCGTGAGCAAACTCGCTAACATTTGTATGCCAGTGTCCTCTCCTAAAGATGCGCTATTGGTATTAAACATTTTTAGCGCTTCAAGGCAGTTTTCGTATATTTTTTCATGATGTCTTTCACTTGAATCAATATCAAGAGAATTGGCAAATTCAATTAGGAAAGACGCAAAGGAGCCTTGCAGATATGTTTTCTCAGACATGCTGTAAATATAGAAATACAATTACATTAAATAATGGAAATAATAATCAGATGATAGATAATACTTACATAAAATCAAATTTCTCATTAGAAATTGATTTCATGTTGCTCCACAGGGTCGTATTGATATTGCTAGTCATATCCAAAATTTCTCTATATTTTCCAAAAGGAGAATTGCTAATGCAATTGTGACTTGTATCATCCAAGAATATTTCACTAATTAAATTCGTCAAGATAGGCGTATGTAAATCGAGTTTACAAATTTGCTCTGCTTCTTCATTGACTCCATAGCTTTTGCGAATAAAACGTAAATCCAATGCACCCGAGTTTTGCATGTAATGATGCAATTCGATGATAATTTCATGCATAAACCGATTATCCTGTGAGTCCTTGAACTGTTGCAATGCAGATGACAATTTAACCGGAATAGTTACAGCTGTATTCAAATAATCCATTTGTGCGCTTAAATTATTCCTTACATGGAATGTTTGTAACAAGCTATAGTAATCAAAAACAGTGCAAACTTGCAACTCTTCATTTTCTAATGAAGCAACTTCTTCCTCAATTGCATCCGCCACTCCCTTGTAATTAATTTCGTTAACAAAGTCAAATGTTAACTGTTTCTTTAACTCGATTAAACTTTTCCTGTTTGCTTTGAGTGCGCAAATTGTAGTTGAGGAATTTAATTTTTTATTGCATATATCATACGTATCCAACAAAGCGTTGATTTTCGGTACAAGATCCAATTGCACCGAATTGACCAGTGGTGGTTTTCCGATTAAAACTTTTTGATAGCGTTTTCCCAACTTTTTCAACGTATTGAAGTGATTCGTCAATTGGGAGTTTATCGAGTCAACATCACGCGCCAGATCGGCGTCCATCACAACGCTTGGATTGTTTTCGACGAGCAATTGAACAAGTCCTTTAATTGCATGTTTTACGAACCATTTGTAATGAACATGTACGTTTACAATATAGTCCGGCACTTCATCGACGGTTTCAAGTTTCAAGCGCAAATACTGATAGAGCTGGAAGCGCGGTTCGATTAACGATATAAAACTAATTGCCTGTGTATTCGAAATCTGCAGGCCATTGAGATTAAGTAAATCTTGCACGAATTGGTCGTATCTATCACACACGCCGAGGACATGTTTAAGTACGGGATCATCAATTTTGATATCGACCTCTTTTCGACGCACGCTGACTAGATATTCCAAAAGAGTGAAACCAGAGTTTTTACCTCGCCCACGTCCCGATGATTTATCGCGCTTCTTATACGTTTCGAAATTGTCGGTTTCGAATACGGCACGATAGACAGCGTAATATAAGCGCAAGAAAATTTTATTGCATCTGGATGTGTCGGAATTTGGGTATTTTGTGTCCGGTAGCCAGCGTTCGTCCAGGGGCAGATGACATCTCAACTGATCATCATTCAATTTTACGTTTTCGAAAAATATTTTCAAACATTTTGGAAAATTATAGCTGTCTGCATCCTGCAAATATGGTTGGCACATTGAACGGAAGTAGCTCAGCCGGAATTGCAAATCTTCCGGAGTGGTCATGGTGAAGAAATGAATGAGCGCATATTCTATTAAATCCATATAGTTATCCGAATCGGCAGCTTGTTTATTTTGACAGAGCTGCGAAGCAGCCGAGTGTTCCAGAAGTAAAGTTGCTTGTTGTTGAATAAGCGCAAGTTGCGATTTACTTTCAAGATCTTTTGTTTGCAATGTTACTTGATTAAAACTTTGAGTGTCTGTTTTATTAATCGCCATCTGGCATAAGAGTTCCTCGATTTTACTAAGTATTACCGCCTTGGGTTCTTCCGCTGTGTTGAATTCCGACGAAGTTTTTGTCTCTAAATAAACATCAAGAATGGCTGTTTTGAACGCTTCCCTCGTAGAACTGCCCCGTTGCAGTTGTTGCGCAATTAGAAATGCCGAATGTAGTAAATAACTGATATTCGGTTTGTCACCTGTTATAGCATCGATAAAAATAGGCATGTTGTAGGCAAACACCAACGGAAACAAAATGTTACTTACCGAGCCCAATACTGCCGATAAATTCGTGCAAGGTAATTAGAACATTAATCAGTGCATCGTTCGTCAATCCTTCTTTGGCAATTAAGGATTTTACGTCCAATGCAGATGCATTTTCGCTGCACTCTTCAAGCATGAATATTTCAACGCCCCGATTGCGCATCGCTCTGCAATTTAAATCATCGTGTTAAATTCAAATTCGACAAGAAAAGAGCGCTTGTATAAGAACGGACCTTGAAATGTCGCCGTTCTTTGGGTCCATGGTGAGGAAGAGCCGGAAATTAGGATGCGGCCGCACCGAAATCATTTTCCCATCCGCATCAACGCCTCGCTCCCCAACGATCAGGATGCCGTTCGGTTCGAGCAACGCGTTCAATCTATCGAGGACTGCAGGACTACATAAGTTGACGTTGTCCACCAATAGCCAGGAGCCTTCTTTCAGGCACTACAACAAATGTGCGCGTGAAATACGAACAATACGTAGTTGAGTGTTGTAGGAAAATTGCTATGCAAAGAAAAGCTTCATACTGAGGCGATCAGCAAACGCCGGAGCGGGAAACCTACTTTTATTAACACGGAATCCACCCATTCGAATTTTCCTCCAGCGTTCAGATTGCCCTCGCGTTCCACTTGCGTCGATATTTCATGTGCGCGCTGCCGCAATATGGCCAGTTCCGGGTGGAAATCGGCAAGTACAGTAGAACCGATGTTTATCAATATATTCAATATTGAATCTAGATGCTCCAGTTTTCCAATAAACAATGTTGTCTGTTCGGACATTGTCGATGATTGGGTACCTACAATACAATTCAGGATAGCTACTTTAATCGAATGCGTGTTGTTTAATCCGCAAAAATAATACCGCCTAAAATATTATTTATGTACAAAACTATCGCATTTGTTAAGCAAGATTTATTGGCTGAATGCAACGTTTTATCGCTTTGATGAATACACGCAACGTTATAATACTTTTTTGATTTCAGTTACAGTACATAAATAATAGTTAAGCGCATGCAATTATGCAATGGAAAATGGCTGGTGAAAATCTGGCAATTTGTTGAAAAAGCACCATTGCATAATATTCTAAAACAAGGGATTGAGGAAAAGATGCATTGCGTAAAATAACATTTCGTAGATGCATCCAAAAGTGTGAACGTGGAGATACAGTTGGAGCACTTACCATTCCTAAAGATGGCGATAAATTTCTCAAGCATTCGCATGCACTGCAGAGCGATTTCTTCGTTGGAATTGCCGCCGCCACCGTCTGCAATTAAGTAAAGTTTCTGGATGATGCGCAGCAGCAGGCGCTCGAAATCCTTTGATAATTCGTCCAAGTGTCGCGTATAATCCGCCTGCAACAAACGATGTACAATGAATAATGAACTTATTCATGCATTATTAGGAAACGCATTGAATCAGCGCTCGCGGACGCGCATCCGAGCGCAATAAAAACACAAGCAGCCAAAGCGAATAAAACTCGCTGAAAACTTTGCAGCGTTTCTGTGTTTTATGCGTTACACGCAACAAATAGAATAAAAAGACCTAGTGCAACGAACAATGAAAATTAAGCGGCTGGACTAGGTGAGACCTTAGAATAAACGAACTTGGCTAGTAGTCTCTGGAGTGACATAAAAATGTTTGCCTGTCCGTTTTTATTTCTTCGTACTCGTACATATCTTCGCCGCCTTTCGATGAAGATGTATAAGATATATCCCCGTCGGATTGCTCAATTTACTATGCCGCACTCATGAAAAATCACATGCAGCGTACGAGTTATAAGATGACTTTGTACAGTTGCAATACGTAAGCGCAATGTTAGTTCAAATAACATTTGTTACATTGCGTAATAAAGCGAATAGGTATTCATGTAAAATACACTTGGCATAAACTCGTATAACTTATGCAGATTCATCAACTTTTAGTTTTAGTTGCATGTTCAAGTATTACATTTCGACGAGCAATTGTTCATCAAACATGATCGCTTCAAGTTAAGAATGCGCACAACAAATTTGCGATAGATCAATTTACTTCTTTGTAAGACTTGTGAAAAATTCAGGAATTTTTATGATATCTTTAGTACTTTTCGAGATATTGATGAAATTATATCACATTTCTCATCAAGGAAACTGCATTTTTAAATTAGTGATACAGAGCTCCAGATTTCAAAACTTTCTATGTTCTAATGGATAGAAATTTAAGTTTTTATATAATACTTGAACATGCAATTAAAACTAAAAGTTGAAGAATTATTATAATCCGCTTCAAGTTAAGAATGCGTCCAACAAATTTGCGATAGATCAATTTACTTCTTTGTAAGACTTGTGAAAAATTCAGGAATTTTTATGATATCTATAGTACTTTTCGAGATATTGACGAAATTAGATCACATTTCTCATCAAGGTAATTGCATTTTTAAATTAGTGATACAGAGCTCCAGATTTCAAAACTATCTATGTTCTAATGGATAGAAATTTAAGTTTTTAATTGCATGTTCAAGATTACATATAAACTTAAATTTCTATCCGTTAGAATATAGCAAACATTAAATAGCGTAGCACATTTACACAACATTGTGACCAAATACGTGAAAATAGATTGAATTTTTAGCATACAAATAAGAATTAAATTTCCTCTCTTGAAATTTCATGATAAGGGTTGAATGTTGACTAAAGAAGATACAATCAACTGAAAATAAATAACTCTTCTTTGTACCTAGAAGAATTCATCCTGACGTTGAAGAATATCCTCAAATCATACAAAAATAGGTAATGGACAAAATAAAACCAATATTGTATTGAGTAAATGATGAACGATTGATAGAAGAAAGACCAAGATAAGATTTATTATTGCATGTTCCGATGAAGTATTAATCTTGTTTCGTAATATTATTTATTAACCCAGCGCCTTTCTGTATTATTCGTAAAAACAATTAAGTACGATTTAAACTAGGTAAATCTATATATATTCTGGTGTCAAAGTGTTAGTGGCCAAACTGCTCGGAAACAGCTTGAATAGAAAGAAAATATATTGTGTTCTTTTGAATTTTATACAGAACTAACTAAAACTTACTTTTAATTTTAAAAAATCGCAAAGTATGCAAATAAAGTAGTGTGTAGTTTATCTTCTCACAGCTCTTGTAATAAATTTTTCTGAATTTTATAAATTACATATTTGTGAAGAGCGGCAGATTTTTAACAAACGCTGAAAATTTGATCAAAATATCTTAAGAATTAAAAAAGTTATTAAAGTTTAAAGTTCTACAAGAATTAAGGATAAGTGAGGCGCGCACAGTAGCGCGCACAGGTGCATGCACAGTAGCGCGCACAGGTGCATGCACAGTAGCGCGCGCAGGTGCATGCACAGAAGCGCGCACAGTAGCATGCACAGTAGCGCACACACACAGTAACGTGCACAATAGCGCACCTGAGTGACAGAGAACGCATGCACATGTGACTTAACGCTGATTGGTCGAAAATCCATGATGGCCGCTCTGATGGCATTTGCATGCATGGTAACTAAGGAGATTCCCTAGCAACCACGACTGTGCGTATAGCTATCTCTTTTCATCGATACTACTTTACGCGGGTCATTATGCGCCAATTATGCTCCCATAAGAATTGCATGGGGGCAATTAAAAATTGATAACTTTTGAACGATTTGAGATATTGAAATAATTTAAACGGATTCAGAAAGTAGATTTATTCCGTAAAATAATATCAAAAATTGAATTTAATCAAATCCATATTATTGTTTAATTTTTACATTAAACAACAATGCAATATAATTCCAATAAGCGTAGTCTCTGATTTCTATAAAAAGAACTGGTTGATGTAAATAGACTGTAATAAGTAGTGCAATGATAAGGTACCTATTTACATATACACTTCATTGTAGTCTACTACTACTCAAAGGAAATTAATGAAGAAAAGATGCAAAGCCTCAAAGAAACAACTATTTATGTAATCTATTTATGTAAAGATACAAGAATTTTGTATCTTATTCAATTTAGAAGCAGTGACAATAAATGTTAATAAAACTAAACTCAGTTTCAGTTGAGAATTCAAGATGTAATCATCTCTTGGTTTGGCGCTTTCGAATGAATAGAGCAAGTTGTGGAGCCATAACTGACGCTGGATGTCAACTTGAAATATTATTACATTTCACGGAAAGTGGACAGAAGGACAGTGCAAGCGTTGAATACATGAAATCGTGTTTGAGCGGCCAGAATACGCGCGCCAAAGAAAAAATTGCCCATTTGTGCGGGCACAAACGTTGCGACGATCCTTGAAAGTTCCAACGTATTCTGCACTTGAAATACGATATAGAAAAAATAATGCGAGTATCAAGAACGATCCTTAAAAAATAATATAACTTCATTGTTCGCCAAAATCCCGTATAACAATTTCAATGCATAGAAATCGCTGCATCCACAACACTCCACAATTATTAAATAAATTTATTTCGAATTTATATAATTCCTTTAATTGCCTTTAGCTGTTAGTATTTATTATGTGCAAATAAAATCGTAATTGTTTCATAAGCTCCAATAATTCAATAATAATGCATCCATAATTTTTACGCTGTCTGGCTAAATTATATTGCAATAACCTAATGATTTATTTGTATAAATCACTAGTAAATTAATTACATAATCGAATGTAGGCTCCATATGTTTGTATTATTAGTTGATGGGAACGAGAACGAACGATGGTGAATATTGAAGTGCCGCAAAATAACCAATCGAACAAATGTACGTACACGACGGGCGTAATAATAATAACTATTCATTGTCCGTGATGCGAAATGTAACAGGCATGCAAATGTGAGCTCGCAATTTGCAAATACCATTGGAAAATTATGCAAATTTATTCGCGTATTTCGTTGCGCGTGTGCTCTTTGCGAGCAAGCGATATGTGTATGAATAAATCGATAAAAATAATTCGTGTTCACAAAAGTGACTGCCTCTTGTCTAGCGAAATCATTACCGGATAATCGTATAACCGACCGCATTATTGTGATGAGTCCTGTCGGCCGCCCCGCCCGAAATTCAATTTTACGAAATGTACGAAACCCGAATAATTATTTGCATCCAGTATTATTATTTGTGCATGCGTAACGACCAAACACGCAGAATGCATAACAATCGCATTACTGTTACGCTGTTTTCTATAAACTATTATCGCGAATAAGTTGAGTGAAATAATCCGCAATGACAACAACGGGATTCAGATTCAAATTGCGCACACGCGAAATGCTTTTCTGATGGACATGCAAATGAGACGACGAATCGCAATTGACAGTTATTGAATAAACGCGCAACTGCATCAGCGCATCAAACACGAACATCATCACATGCAGCAAACATGCACTCCTAACATATTTTTCCATGAAAATTTCATTTTTCGAATGCATCAAACGCTGATGGAAATGCAATTCGACTATAGTAGATTTCGCTTTTACGTTTTAGTCAATTTAAATTTTGATTCATTCGCAATTTAAATTTAAAATATTACCACGCTTTTTCATTGAAGAATAATGGCTAAAATTGCTCAATTGGGATCTCTCCACATTCACCCCTTCAAGCATTGCGCCGTTGTTAGAATGGCAAAACGCGAGTTTTTCTTGTTTTATTGTGTTTATTGACGATGCCAGCGACGCAACGCGACGTGAAACATAGACCAAAAGAGTTTGGGGGTGTGTTTGAGGACGAGGCAATAACTCACGCATCTCTCGATATCGCCGAACCGGGATGCAATATTTTACATATTTTATTTTTCATTTGTTTGCCCGTTCGCCTGCTTGTATTGACTCGGGCATCATGCTCGTTCACTTTTGTTTTACAGAAGCAGAAAAACCACGCAGGCGAACATGAAACGAAATTATCGCGTGTGTTTACTCATATTTATCCTGCAAATTGTTCACTAATCAAGATTTGATACGTTTTCCATAAATTTTTCAATTAATTAAAAATTGATGTTTCATTTGAAATGTAGATAATTTAAAATGCAATTAGTATAATAAAACAACTATTCAACTGGTTAAAGTTAGATTTAAATGTAATTATTTTCCCACAAATTCAAAATGTTTTCAAACTTAAAAAGCGATGCATATGTTCGCAAAGTACATTCACAGTTGTTAACTTTAGCGAGCAGAATTTAAACGACATTTAACCAGAAAATAAACATTTATTTAAGCATGCGTTGACTTTTTGTATGCATTTGCCACCAGCATGTTATTTTCGCAAATTGTTTGCTTTACATTGCAAAACACTAATATCGCTGAATATAATTTAAAATTTCTGCAAATATGCATGATGCATTTGCAAACAACATTTTTCACGTACGCACAAAGCAATAAATCCGCACGAATGGCATCAAATAAATGTAATCATGTCGTAAACGTCGTAATTTTTTCTAACAAATTGACTAAGAATGCGCAGCTTATGACCCATAAATACGCACATTTTTACACATGGGACTCTGTTCGCGCGATGCGATAGGGTAGCATTAGAATGCACTTTATACGATGGAAGAATGAAGAACAAACTGTTTTTTACGCGTGGTATAGCAGCTGGTGATTTATTGCATAGCGGAAAAGGAAGCTCCCTTGCCGCTGAATTTAAGAGTAAATATGTCGCACAAGTATATGTGCAATGTTTTCTCAAGTGTTTGTTGTTTCACCAAAGAATATGTGTGTTTATATCAGGTGAAGAAAAATGATGTGCCACCTTGTAATAAAATTCATTCAAGGATCTCCCACAAGGACGAAAGCATATTATCAATAACAAAAATGAGATTTTAGTTTGTTTTAGATTACATTTCTTGATCCAATTTTGTTCTAAGGCCCAGTTAAAATCTACCAATAAAATACAATATGTTTTTGACCATTATAAATCCATTTTCTCAAAACAAAGGATTCGTTCAACAAACGAATTTTTTACATGTCATACCAAAATAAAAATATGATATAAATATGTATTATTCTATAAGAAGAAAAAATTGCAAGTTCATTCCGCGAACAAAAGCAAAGAAAGAAAACCCGGAAATGTCCGTGACCGAAATTTGTAAGCAAATGGAAAATGTCCACGGCTGGCTAGAGTAAAAATTTACATTCGACGAATAATTCTTGGATGACATTTTAATGCGTTTCCAACTTGTCCGTGTAGATGTAAATGCGAGTGATAATATAACGAGAGGGAGATGCAGAAATTTAAATCGGAAGAAAGGAGTGGAATGCAACAGGAAGTCAAATGGGACAGTTGGGAATCACTCAGTGCACATCACAACTTGCTGAAAAGAAAGTTGCGATGCCTGATGGAAATATGTAACAGAAAATGAGCAATTCTGATGAATAATGAGTGAGGGATGGCGGAATTAAAGAGCACGAAGGGAAGCAAGAGACGACATCACAATAAGCGGAAACGAAATAATAGCATCCCTTTTGCTTTTCATTCCATACATATGCTTATCAAACGCGAACAATGCGCAAGGAATATAAATCGTTCCTTTTATGTACATTATGTTTACTCTTTATTCGTATTCATTTGTTTCCCGAGTTTATATTATACTTGTTTGTAAACAAATTCTCCGCAATTAATCATATTTAACATATTATTAAAAATCCCTCATGCTTCCAGCCAGGTGTTGAATGACTTTGATTAGACAAAATTCATTAATTCAAATTAAAATTGTGCCTAAAAACTAGACGTGTAACGCGAAGGAAGGGTCAAACAAATTAACGAGATTTAATTAAACGCGTAAAAGCTCAACGCTCTCGCAAGGATATGTTTTACAGCTCGCGTAAGGAGTGCGTAAATCGTTTTCGCACTTCTTCGCACAGGGAAGAATTTTCGACCTTTTTGCTGTTTCGCCAATTCGAGCGGTGTGTTTGCGTGGGTGGTGCGAAGGAAATAAAGAAACTTACACGAGCAATGGTGCCATGGGAATTTCCCGTATAAAAATTCCTCCAGCGCATCTGCTCTTCAAACGAAGGAAGAGCAACCGAAAAGCGATGATGAAATTAAAGACGAAAGACTGAAGACTCAAGAAATGCCTCAGGCGGCAATGAACGTCGAATCGCGTTCAGGGAATACAAAAAAAGAAGGGCATAAACGTTCTCCCGAAAAAAAAACCGGGTATTCGTAAATACAAATCCGCAAATACCTTTAATTCAAGTTATACAAAAAAGCGGAATAAGATATTTCGTGAATGCGGCATGCTAATCCAATTTTAGATTGCGCTTGAGCATGTGAAAATCTTGCAGAGTTGTAAAAATATGCAAATAAATTGCCATGATTTATTTAAATGTAAAGCTGAGCTGAGAAAATGCAGCTTTCTTCGTTAGACGTTCATGCACAAAAATTGCTGCCGCTTTTCGTTATGAAGTAATGCATATAAATTGCATTATGTATTCTGCGAAAATAAAGTGCATTCTTTTGTATGTTCCAAATATTTAAATGCAAATATTTCATTATAATTTACATTAATTTTCTTTTTCAATCAGTTTATTTACTAGCACAATTTATTCCGCCAGCTTTAGTATAAAATGTAACCGAATTCTACAAGTTTTATCTCCTTGCATCTATCTCAAGATAGTTAAGTTTATATCATGAAACTAGTCGTATAGTTGAAACTAATAATGTTTAGACCCACTACACTACAAAGTTATTACATCTCTTTATTTGTTCAATTCCGGCAAGATTCACTCTTTCCTTGGTGCCTCCTTTCGGCATGGAAAATATATACTTGAGGTGAATTGCGCGTCTTGACGTTGAAAAAACGACATTACGAGCAACTGTGCAAATAAAAAGCGAAAGGCATGTTGTGGCCTGGAGATCTTCATGTGCGCGAGGCCCAAAGTGGAATGGCAACTTTATTTTTTCCTCCTCAAGGGTGGAAGATTAATGATGGCCTGCCACATTGCAACATGTCCTGCCTGCTTAGCCGCCCCACTATTCTGACTGATACAAGTTATCTACTTATATGCTGATCTATTTTTTAGTTCAATGTTTGCTCTCCTCGAAGAAGCACCGGAAAAACTCGTAACGTGGTATAGAACTTTTTTCTAAGAAGGAAGGCTAATACGTTTAGAAAACTCTAATGAAAAGTGAAGTTTCACGATGCAAAAAAAGGGAACACGAACTGGAAAACGAGTTTAAAGGAAAGGAAACCTAAAGCAGATATTATATAGCAAAATGATAATGGAGAGGAAATTCGCCTGGATAGTACATTGGATCATCCATCAAATTCACTGAAAATGTGAATATTTCAATGGATATTTTAGTGCACCACATTTGTTGTTGCTTCTGCACAGAAGCACTTAGAATTTCTTTTCTTCATTTTCCCGCACATAAACTCTTTGATATACAAAAGACATTTTAAAATTAAAAGTAATTCTACTTTTTCTTTATTATACTTGAACATTGTTCAAGATTAGATCGCGTATTTATTTGCAAAGTTGATCAACGTTAAACATTTGTAAGAGTCTCCTACAATTGTCGACCAAGACGTGAACACTCACTGAGCTAAGTTAATAATAAATTAAGAGTGCTTTAGCACTTAGTCAAACGACGTTAACTATTAAATTAAGTGCTGATGACGTCGCCGCCGACGAGTTCACCGCGCTGCGAACTTAATGAGCCTTATCGTTTTTATGCGAAGAGCGATACGTCACGTTTCAACTAACTAACTAGCAAACGAACGTATCACAAGTTTTAGAGGATGGTTTGACTACCACACATAGACGTATTCTTAAATGACTTTGATCGTTAAAACGCAGTATTAAGTTTAGAAAATTATTAGAAAAAATATTTGCGATTCATTGACTCAAGCAAAGTTTCATCAGTCTCTTTAACAAATATCATCCACCAAAATCAAGCTTCATCTACACACCTATCGTATCAGAAATTGCAGATAGCTATCATAAATTCTAATTACTAATATCTAGACGAGGTGCAATGTACGAAACCCGTACATTCGCGTGTACTTTGTGCACTTTAACCCCATAATCAATTAATTATTAATGGGTAATGTTCTGCCATAGCTGAATTTATGTAAGCTGCTACGTTTGTGTTCGTTCAGCTTCCTCAACGAATCCCCCATTGCATTAACCGCTTGTGAGCTTCCTTTTCCTCCAAGATACAACTTATGATATTGTCTAGTATTATCGCATGTTGTGGCTTCCGCAAAATATCAACAATTTAGATAAATTGAAATAAAAATCTAGATTAAATAACGATAATACATCATAAGTGGTTTATTCACCTTTGACGATGACCCATCAGTGCTTATGAATATTAATCCGGAATATCAATGAGAGAAGAGCAGATGCGAAAGGTGAAAGCAACCTGATAAATTAGCATGCCATCGTGCACTTCTCCATGTTGCCCGAAATCTGATCGTCAGAACGCGCAAATGACTGCTGCTTTAATTAACATTAATGTTCCGCCAAAACCACCCCAATACGACCCACCACAATCCTACTCAGCTGTCACTTCGTTAAGCCCGATAGTGTTTTATCGAACATTGGCTTCTGCTTGTGGTGGTGCAAAGCCCATCATCCATCTGTTTTCCAGCCTATGTACGCAACGACGACGTCAAATAGATAATCAAGTGTTGCGCGGATATGCGGAGATGAAAATGCTTAAATTCCACTTGCTTTTTAACATGCCCCCCAATTGTAAGCTGTCAATCATAACTAAGCGCGCCAACATCAAGGGCACATGTCATAAACAAATTGGTGTATTAATCTCAATGGAATATTTCGACATGGATCGAAAGGGCTTTTGTTCTTAATTAACTGCAGTTAATTATCGCGTTGCAGCGCCCCTGCCACCGCAATACCATATTATTTCGCGCGCAGCTTTTCGCTGGGCGTAAAGTGGACCATCAAATAAACACTTGAAGCGCGTGGGCGCGCACAAAATGTGGTCTGTGTTCGGGTAAATGTGTCGTGATTAATTGAACGCACTCGGCCAATTTTCGCATATAATTGAAACGCGATAAAGTGGAACAAATGCGCCTATAAATACTGAATACACACATGTCCGAAATTTTAATCAAACATATTCGACTCGAAAATTAATAATAATTTTCAAGTAAACGTTAAATTGTAAAATAAAATCTGTACTTAATCGGATCGCTTCATTTAGTTATAGCTTTAAAAATGAAGACATAAAGAGTTTGATGTCATTGCGAATTGGGTCACAATACAAGAAGTAAAAGAGGAGACGACAGACAGGACGCAGCGAGGAGTGGCTCATTACTGCACATCGTGTGTATGCTTGTGTACGTATATGTAATGTGCGCACAGTTGAATTTCCTTTTTGGCTTTCATTTCCGAGTGCTTCATACAGTCAGAGTGCATGCACCGCGTGCAATGACACTGCCCACGAACATCATCAACACCACCGGTATTACCATCAAGCCAAGTATCAGCGAGTAAATACATTTTTATCCCTCCGCGCCGCACTTTTATTATTATCATTTTCAAGTCTTATCACGAGCCGCAAATATCCTTGGCGAAGTCGCGCGCGCGGATTGTGCCCTGCGATCGTAATGAAAAAGAGTAAAGGAACTTTATTCATGCTCAGCGAGTCCTTGCGTCTGCTTGATTATCACCGCTGATGATATCATCTGCTGTATTACAAGTTTTAAGGAAATAAACAGACCGAATTAAGATGCGAAGTGCAAAACACTCTCAAGTTTGCGGAGTCATAAAAGTTAATTTTTACATTTGACTAAGGAAATTGTAAATGTAATCCATAATTGTGATTTTCCTAATTGGAACATTAAAAGAAAAAATTGTTGGATTGAATATACCAATTTGACGTAAAATATTCAGAGTTATGCTTGTTGCATCAGCGTCAGGCGCGGAAAAGTGTATTTTCTTCATTTCTCGTGACTTTATAGTTAAATAAATCACAGTAGAAGGCTGAAGGACCGCTGGTCGATGGCCGAACACGAACATCGTATGTGATGTTCATGTTTTCATAAATCGAATATATATATAAATCACAGTAATTCATTTTCATACTTTCCAACGTCTCTGAAATATTTTCGCGCGCATAAAATGCAATCTAAAATTTGATTAACTTGGTGCATTAAAACTTTCCGCACAGTACTTGGAATAATTTAAATAAAATTCAAGTCACCACGAAAAGCGCATGGAAAATATTACAAGTTAATTGACTTAAAGCTGCTTCAAATACTAAATAAATAATTGGCATAACTTTCGATCAAATATCCCCACTTATCAAAGTGTTAGAAACAATCGAGTGAACATACTCTCAAACCGGGGGCAAAAACACAAAATCGATTATGCGAAACGTATGGAAAATGCAATCGCAACGAGATTGGATATACAATTGGAAAATGGGCGCATTTATTCATTCTACTTCTCCCGCAAATTGCTAAAAACAGCAAGTACTAATCACGCGCGCCGCCCCTTGCTATTGAATTTCCCTATATTCCCGGAAAAACAACAAATAAGCAAGCAAACAAACAACTATATGTTTGGGAAAATGCACAAAACCAATTACTCTGAAATAACCAATAATCATATAAAAAATTGAACGCAATTCAACAAGAGAAAATCTCGACTTGACAAACATGGAGAAAATGTGCGCTATAAAATATTATTAAATAGACAATGATGATGCGATCATTACGCCCATAAAAATGGCCTTAGTGTTATTGTGCTCTAGCCATTCGTTACCAATAAATTTGATGTCATTTCGCGTCCAGACAGCGCACAATTTTTTTTTCAGCGAGCGATTGTAATATTTTATCGCATTACTCTGCAGCATTTGCCACTGAAAAGGCGTTTTGTACACCGATCGTATACGTGATACGTGAGCCGAGCACAGCCGTCTCGTAAATTAATTATGCAAATGATTGCCTCTGCTCATCTATTTAATCACAACTGCTGCAAAAATGCTGCACAACTTAATCCAATTTGTTCCTCTCTTCTTTTAGCTGTTCCACTGGCGCACATGTGAATTTAACTCAAACAACACATGCGACGCTATTTCACGTCGACGAGATGAAACCTAAAGGGATTGAGTTTAAATTCGCGGGGCGGCGATTGGGGGAGTGAGAATTCAACTACTTCTTGCAGTTATGCGTGCTGAGGCAGTAGCCCAAGAAGTGGATGGCTTGGCACAGTTGCAACTATATTCAGCGCGTGGTGGCGGCAACGAAAACGACGACGGCGGCAGAGCAGCAGCAGAGAAACAGCATCCCTGCTATCCAGTATCGTCGCGCTTTTCGTCCCGGACAGACGCGTGCAATCCGTGCACATTTTATCTCAACGCGAGTATCACGGCAGTTCCGCAACGTTAACGCGTTCAACTTTTCTTAAAACGCATCCAGCAAAGTTTTAGCTTTTAAAACTTTTCAACTTTCTAATAAAATTTAAAACCAAAAAAAGTAAATAACTACTGCTCATTTTCTTTCGTACACTATTTTTTCGCATTAACTATTTTGAGTTGTCTGAATGATGCAACTAATTAATCAATTGACTTTTAATTAAAAATCTCACCAATTCATAAATTGATTGAAAACTTCTCGATGGAATTTAACACGACGTGAAAATATCAATTCCCGAACGTTAATCATCCCTAATCCTTAATTTCGCTTCCTTCGTGCATATCCAACAAGCTATTGAACGTCAATAGCAAAAAGCCGCTCCGCGCACGGATCGCATCACACTAATGGCAATTAATCTTTGTGTCTTTCGCGCGTCTGGTCTTTCCGCATGGCGAGTATAAACCGCCCCCGACTGTGATGCTCTATTAGTGCAGTCAAACAGCCATGATTTTGGTGTGTGTAATCAATGTGCAAATGCATTCCGTAGATGCACTGCT
The DNA here is from genome assembly GCA_963978815.1 of Aleochara curtula. Lineage (NCBI taxonomy): Eukaryota > Metazoa > Arthropoda > Insecta > Coleoptera > Staphylinidae > Aleochara > Aleochara curtula. Next base: position 3,381,885 of record OZ022219.1, read on the forward strand.
TTGAACGTAACGTAGCAAACAACATGACGTATGACACGCCGAATGCAAAACATGATGCAACATTGGAATATCTTCGACAGATGTAACTGACAATGCGTCAATGCAGTTGTCCTTCGCGTTTAAGCGAGGTCGAAGGGGCGTGTAATATGCAAGGCATGTTCTATTGTCAGGTGTGCATAAATACGCGGATGATTCGTCCATCAATTGCAAGAAATAAAAGAAACATCCACGAGTGCGCGCTCGAGATGAATTGGAACGCGCTAGAAGTGACCCACATTATGTTCGAATGCGAAAAATTGTGAATTCAAACGGCATCTGCATCGATATGTTCCATTTGCAATCTGTCGCTGTTCCGTTTAGTTCGAAGTCGTTAATTTGCCAGCGAGAAACTTTTGTCTAGGAAAAACCGCAAAAGAGCTGCAATGCGACAAATTTTTATATGCATATATAACATATTCACGCAATATTTAATTATATATTTAAATGTTATGTTAATGCTATCGAGTTAATAACCAAATATTAACCATTAGCTTGCTCAATTAATTTTAATAAACCGCTTATTACGGCCAAACCGTAATTGCTATAATAACATATTCGCGGAAATATGCGATAATTAAAACAAAATTTGTCCATTTGAACACGTGATTAAGTGGGGCGACTGATTCGTTTAAATGGGCGGCGGCGGCAATGGTGGTGGCCTTGCACGTCCGTCGATTTGGCGCGATATAAAAATCGGTACGTGATTTATGTGTATACGGATTTAAATTTTCGCCGCCGAATTTATGCCCCTCGAATGCATGAGTGACCCATAGTCGTAAATTAATACAATTTTCGATTCGTGTAAAAGGACGTCGAAGGATGAGTGGGTGCATTCTGATTTTAAAATCAATGCCGTTTTGTTGCAAGTCGTAAGGGTTGCTTAATAACTCATAAGTTAAAGTGCTATTCGTAACGTTATCACACACTATAACTGGTCCACCCATCGCATCGATACATTATTACGCGTCCGAGTTATCTAATTAATTTTCAAATTAATTGTGCCAAAATTAATTATTGATTTACACTGATTTATTGTTATCCGCAACCCTATGGGAATTTCAAGTTAATTCACGCTTGAGTAAAAATTGAAATGTATGAAAATTTAAAACTTTTTAACCAGTTTAATAACAACATAAATTTGACAAATTTTTTCCTTAAAGGACAACATTAACTCCTTTTAATCCGCACGCTTTAACATGCAAAAACAGAAAAAGTAAAAACGGCGCCGCCCGTTCTGACAATAAATAATCCGCGCTCATTTTTCAGGTGAAACAAACGCCGCGCTGATAATGATAACAAATGCGTGCGACAAAAATAACTCAGGTGTGCGGCGGTGGCGGCGACGGCGGCATGCATTTGGCATTATTTAAGAGCGCAACGTGCCGAGAAGTTATTATAAAAATTCGGCAAGCCGCCTCCACACGGCTATCTCAAAGAAATACGCGCGACCACTGCGATACTTTCCATGATTTGCCCCTCAAGACGTCAGCTTAAATCATTCATTCACTTGCATGCGTGCGCCCGCGTTCAACTTTCTCCGCGTGCCATTCTTATGCTTATTCCCTTTTTGGCTTTTTCAGACTATTTGCGTTTTTATCTTCATCTCGGCTACTCAAAATGCGTGCGTTCCTCCAACTTCCCATTTCTTTCTCGTTCTCGAATCAAATATTCTAAAGCGGTAGGCGGTGGAATAATCCGCAAGTGTGCTGGATTTGCGTGCGGCACGACAAACATTTCTTCAAAACTCCCTCTTACAATTTTTGTTTGTGCGAAAAAAACCCAAACTTTTTACGATAACTTCAATGCGTTATTTTTTATTGGCTCATAGTAATATTCCTTCAGTAGCGTTTGAACGTATGCTTATGTTTATTTCTGTATCAATTTATGTTACAGGCACAGAATAAAAATTAGTGTCAGCCCGAATGTGAATTAAAAAGTGTCCAACGAAAAATGTGTCGTCGTCTATGAAATCCGTGTAAGCGCGCAGAAAATACGGGAAGCGCCAAAGACGATGAGACAATGATGATCATACGCGAACAACGACGAGCGTGACGCAATAAAAACGACGCGTAAATGATGTGCGGATTAAGTGTTGATGAAAACGCTTTTTTCGCCGGAGAGCCACACACAACAATCACCAGCAGATAGAAGAAAAGCGCCACTGCGAACAACAAAAGTTGCTGTTTTCTTTCTCGGCGTGATCTCAAGTCGTCCAACAAACACCCACCAGCTACAGCAGCAAACAGCAGTGCAATATCATCACTAGCTACGTATTGTTTCTGTTCGTGCTATTGGCCTGCAAGCAACGCACGCTCTCGCAAGCAGCTAGATTAACGACGATCGTAAAAATTAATTGCTCGGGAAGTTACGCAAAAGATTAAAAGTGGAAAAGCACGAGGAGGAAACCAAAATGGCGGCAGGTAGTAATTTTTGAACACAAAAATTTCCTACATGAATTGTATAATTAATTTTAGTACTTTTAGAACTTGTTACTTCTTTTTCATGAGTTCATTTTTGTGCACGCGCGCAAAGCAAAAATGATGAGTAATTTCAAACTTTTGATTAGTGAAATTTATCAATTATGAATGTTGTTCAAACATTTTTAAACTCCGAGTATAAAAATAAAAATCCTCTAATAATAACTCCGGTTATTATTACCAGACGTAATAAAAAGGTTATTTAACTTTTCACGCATATATGAAATCCACTAGGAAAATGAAAATGTGCGATGACGCTGCTAATGAATAATAAACACCTTACTGAATACGTAAAAATAGCTTTAGTCCTTGTCTGCGCACATTTTAATTGCCGAGTGCACTGTCTATTTCAGCAACAATTACGTCACACACGAGTGTGTAGTGCGCAAAGACGAGACACGTAACGTTTTCGACCGGCCCCTAATGAATAAGAGGCAAACGCATCCTGTAAACTTTGCCCTGTTATTTCAGCGGCAGTAGTAGCACCCCCCACGCACACCGGCCGGTGTTGTTGTTGTTGTTTTAATGGCGCGTTGAGCAAAATTGCTCTAGTTTGTACGATGAAATTTCTCTAAATTTTACCCAAATACATGCCATCAACAAACAACAGACCATGAGCCTTTTCCAGTGTTTGTCCACCCTTGTCGGTTCGCAGTGGTAAAGGATCGAAAACTAACATTGTACAAGGGACGCAAAATTAGTAACATCACTATCTATTGTACGTCTCAACGCATGGACGATGATAACGGTGTTCAAATGTCTTGTTTTAGTCATCACTCGCCACCACCAAACACTCGCGTTAAATATGTATGCAAAGAAGGACGAAAATGCTAACGGGAACGAACACGCGGCAAGAAGATTTGTAAGATATGCACGACGCGCACGCCCTCATGCGGAATGCGCATATTTTAAGTGCCGTTTTAACACCTCCGAGCCTTCAGCCTTCTTGCTGTTTGGTTTATACAACATGTGCACGTCCTGCCCGCAAAACGCAAGGCAATGAAAAGGGATGTAGAAGAAATAAGAGCAAGAATGAGTTACGCGAATGAGAATGCAAACGCCATATGTGCCAGACGTAATGTAAATGCAGCAAAGCAAATTGCATTGAATTATGAATTTTCCTCATAACGAAAAAGGCAGTTAAATTCTTACACCATATTTTATCGAAATTTCCCCAGTAAAAAAAGAATTTAATAATTAATCGAGAAATTCATAAATTTTGGCAACTTCGCAAGTTGTGCGAATTTTTCTCTAAAGTTCATTTCTTCGCGTAAAAGTAAAGTTTCTCACGCAAACAAGTTATACTCTTCTTTCTTGAATTTCTCTTAGCGCTTGCTGTGCTTACCTACTAGCAATGTGCTCGCAAATATCGAAAATGAAATAAATGGAATACTCCGACGGCGGCAACGGCAGCGGTGATATAACAACCGGAGTATTCCAGCCGCGTACGACTCCTTCGGCACCTACCACCCCCCAGAACCGATGGGAAATGGTTAGAAACGCGAAAATGAAGTGGCCAACAAAACGGGCGCAGCACGAGCAGTGATGACATTCTCTCATGGCCAAAAAGGTGTCCGGAAGCGCACGTTTACCGACGTTACGTGTCGCACGTGAATCTATGCTAGTCAATAGTGCGCACCCTCCACTTTTTGGCAGTTTCCTATCGGATGAACCAACTGACCGTGATATACAAAATGTTCCTGGCACTTGGACAATGTCCAGCAAATAAATCATATCAACTGATAAATAAATGAAAGAAACTCGCTACTAAATTTTATTCGTACGTAATTGATTATTGAATTATTGCGAAGTGCAACTTGATAAAATTAGGTTTAATAAAAGAAGAACGGCATCTATGTGCACATTCGAGCGAGGTTACGAAAACGAATAAAACCAATAAAGGACTCTTGGTTGAGTAAGTGAATAAGGCGAATAAATGTTTCAATTTCAGTAGTTTACTGTCGACAGTATGTCGTCCTCGTTGTCGCAATGGCGCAAGCATTCGGTAAAATGCTATTTCCGAGCTTTTGCACTGCGAAGAATTTGCGAGGTCCTTCGCTAACCGCACTCTTAGCGTCCGTTTATGTCTTCGTTGTCGAACGTAATTTAAAAACGATTCTAATATCCTACTACCTTCAAGGACTTGTAAATGTGCTAAGAGAATCATAAAGAATACAAATGTACCGACTTGCTACAGTTCCTGATCCCTTTTTCATACCCTTGACTAAAATAAAGAATGTAATTTAAATAATTTTGATTATGCATTATTTGTTCAGGAAGATTTGAATTACGAATTGATTAAAAGCCAAGCAATTTAAATAAATTAAATTCGAACACCGTAGAGAACGAGAAAATCAACATTAAAATTCGGTAATCCACCTTCAAGCGCATACGATTTCTGAAACTCAAAGTCGCGTCCGGAAAATAACTTAGTTTAATTATAAAGTTCAATTAAACGCGCGCTCACAACCCTTGGCAAGTAATAAAAGGTTGCGTACAAACGTGCCACGTAATTTTCTTTCGGCATCATGCGTATGTAGGAAAAGCATAAAGTTTAAGTGCAAAGCAAAACGAGCGAGAATAATAGTGTGCTATAGCTTTGATTTATCTTTTGCGAGCAGGTTTACAGCGTCACAGCTATGAAATGTATTTCTTATTAATAAATTCAACACACTGATAAAATGGTAATTGCACACGAGATACGCTTACGTTGTTTAAATAACTTTGTCACAATGTCGAGAAGAACTTTAACGATGGCTGTGTTATTTTTCGAAACACATTTTCATGATTGCGTTTTGGGTCGAGCACGAAATTCATGCATATTTATAACTGCGACTAAACAATCTTGCTTTTAATTTCAACACGTTTACGGTTTGGAAATGTGAGAGAAATGCTTGAACATAAAAAAATATTATAGGGAGAAAAAGAGAAATTTGGAGAGGAAATTTATGATTTCATTAGATTCGGCAAATTCATCAGAAATATAAAATTGCTAAAAACATTTTTTGTGATTTTAGAAACCTTTCAAGTAGAATTCATCATCCAACGGTTGGCAAGCTATACTGTTCAACCCCTATAATTCATTTGCCCAAGTTTCATATAACGTAAAAAATCTGCCAACTATTGGAGTCTATGTAAAAATTTTAAAACATTAAAAAAACGTAGCTTTTGTGCTTTTGAAAAGCGATTTGCCGTAATTATTCAGTTCAGCGAAGCAAACGAATATATCATTATCCTTAAATTGCAATTTTGCCTTTTGCGCTCTCTTACGCCATGCGCATTTTCACCGAATTGCATACAAGTTCGTCGCTCACCGAAGCAAACCAAAGAGCGAACATCTACAAATTGCATGTCCATCTACAATTTAAATTAGATGGTGTTCTTTTCCATTCAATTCGCAACCAGCACGCAGACAATTCGACTGCACGAAATAAATCGATCACTTAATAGAAAACCGTCCTTGCACTTGCCTCGCAACGCCATGTTTTATTTATTTATTTTTTGCTGTTGTTGCTGCTTCTGCCTTTAAAACACAGAGACTATGGTATCGCAAATACAAATATCAATTTCCGTTTTGCCGCAATGTTGATTTCAAGTTTTATGACATGCATATTTTTGCCAATTCGAATTACTCGCAACGATACGGAATTTCATGTAAACTTTATATTCATGATAGATGATGATGGGCGAGCAAAAATATTTTCAATTTTCATGATACTCGCGAGTTTTCATCGAATGCACACGCACCGTTACGTTGAGGTAGTGCATCAGCCGCCGTGGCGGCGGAGGCAGCCGACGCAGTGGTAGAAGAGATAACAAAACTGCAAAATTCCGCGGAGGGAAATAAGTTGCAGTCAACCAAAAAATACGATATGCGCATATCGCGAGATAACAGTGCAAATATTTGTATTATCCTTGCGAAACGCAAACGCAGCGTGGGTAAAATTGCGGCATACAAAAATTACATTTTTATTTTCACATTGCACACAATTTTACAATGAAGGTGAATGTTGAAATTTACTTCACTCGCATGCTTACAAAAACTAAGAAAGCAGGGCGAAAATATTTTTAGAATGCATACATTTTAACGTAACATTCTTTCTTTTCCGAAAATACGAAGACATTTCGTTTCATTTTGTAAACGTGCAAACAAACATGATCTCTTATTCTTATTGCGAATGCACAAAGATGCATGGCAATGAAAATAAACAGGAAGGACAAAGCCAGCCAACTAAAGTTGGAATGCAACGTAAACTCAGAGTTCCGCTCGCGCGCTGCGGTTTAAGATCCTGACCAGCTAAAACTTTCAGCAGAACATACACGTTCTTCGCATTGTGCATGCAGCTGCTGTACAATACGACAAGCCATTGGAGGATTCGACCGGCCGTCTTGCAGGACAAACACACATATTTGTTAGCCGCCGCCCCCCGCATCTGCTGTCGTCAGTGGTAATAATGGTGCGGTTGAGCCAATAAAACTTGCTCCTTCTGGACTTTTACGAAATTCATGTACTTTACATTCTTCGTTGTTACAAATTCCGATATTGGTTTAGTGATTTGATGGAACAAAATAAAAATTAAAGAATTATCCTTTGGAAAATGAACGAAATTTTATTCCAGTGTCCCAGAGCAAATTAAAAGTTGGAAGTAGTCCTTCGACGCTAGTGCCACGACGCGAATGTGAAGTACGAACACAACTTTTGTAATGAAGCAATCATGTGATAGGTTTATTCGGTGCACTCAGTGTGCTCTTGTTATATACGCGTGATATAATTAGATGGCTTCTGTGCACTAAAATTCAATTATGGCTAAATCTGGAACAAGCCAGAGTGCAATGATTTTTGCAACTGAAAACAATTATGACTAATTACGAATATAGCCAAGTTTTCAGCTTGAAACTTTCAAAAGTCTTCGAAACTTTAACAAAATTGACTCTCATATTTTTATTGCAAATTTAGTTCATTTGTATTTACCCTGGCATTTCAAGCTATATAAAGTTTTATTGAGTTATAACTAAATGCGTACTGTCAGTTGAAAATAAACAACAACTCAACTGAAAAGCACAAAGTTGAAGAGCGCATAACGCTAAATTCGAAACTGCATTACAAATTCACATTCTATCCATAAATTTATTTAGTCCCTTCTTCTTCTCCTCCCTCCTCCTCCATTTACTCCTTTATCTTTTGGCGGAGCAAAGACATTGCCAAGTTTTATAGCTCATAAAGAGTGTCGCAACAAAGTAAATATTTGGATTAAATTTGATAAAGTTGTTGCAACTCGCGAGTTGTTTAATTGCTCCCAATTTGCTAATTATCAGCTGTTTGTGCTCTTAATACACGCGCCGAGGGAATACGCTCCCGAACACAACAATTGAAACGTGTATAATCGACGGCGCGCACGCCTGCATTAAGTACGATTTTGTTGTTTACGACCGCCCCCCGTACACTGTGAAGTTATTTATCCCTGACGCACAGTGAGCTGCGTCCTGCGCTCGAATAATATTCCCGACACGACCTCGACGTTTGGCGCTCAAAATTTTTGACTAACATTAAGAGTGTACGTAAAGTTTGCGCAGCAACACGTTTTATTCGTACAGCCGCCACGCCGCCAAACGGATAGCGGCGGCGAAACACTCACATCGATGAGTGTCTGTGCATCAGCAAGCGTAAAGCGTGTAAATGTGATAATTAAACTCGCAACTTTTGTTCTACTTTCGCGCCGCTCCTCCGTTCTTCATATATGTCGTTTCATTTCCATTTCCCAAGTCGAGTTTTCAACTTGACGCTTTTCCCAAAGACTTTGACAGTTACAATCATATTTATTTTTAGAGTATTATTTATTATTTATCCTTAATGATGAAAAATGTTGAATAAAAACTTCTATAATTAATTTCAGTTCGTGAATCCCCATCTGAATTGCATAATTTCGGAAAACAGAGTTTCTGAATTAAATTGAAAATTCGTAAATTAAAAAATCAAACGTAATTTATAGAGTTAAACAACTCATTTTCAGCGCGCTTTTGTAATTTATGATCTGCTTCTTTTCTATGCGTGCGTCTCCGCACTTCGCCTAGGGATATTTTATATTTATTTCCAAGCCATTTTTCGCCTTTTCCCTTTCACCACCACACAGTCAGCCCCTCTATTCGCCCGGCTTTCACTTTTATTCCTCCCACCTGATTTACCATTATTTTCCGGTTGCGCACGCTTTTGTCCTTTGAATTATTCGTATTGTTTATGTTCAGCGTGCATTTTTTATACGACTGTACTTTGTTAGGATAAAAGTTGCAAAAAGAACGATAAAAATAGGTGTGGTAGCACTTTTACTCTTTTTCTGCTGACAAACTTGTGTGTAATTTTAGGCATTTTGCTATTTTCGAAATAACGATGCAACAATTTACGAAATTATTAGGTAGAAAGCATTATTTCCTAAAGGATTAAAATATTTCAGCGGAATATCCGCTTTTAAAGCACTACACTAAGGATGTGCGCTCAGGATTACGCATTTCCTCTATTCCTTTATTCGTCACTTCGCCTCGCATCCTGCGCGAATTATTCGTCGTATGCGTATTTCAACGCACAATTCATATTTGTCTCTTTCGGCGGTATAATTCCGTTTTATGTATGAGCGCAATAAATCAAAAAATATGTGAGTGCTTCCTAAATTGTGTACGCAAAAAACACCCTTTGAATTTCCACGCGAAAATAATTTTTCTAACGTAGTCAAAATGCTTTTCTCTCAATTAAATGCACCGCTAAGGTAAATGATTTTCTTATCGTGTAAGTACACGGAGAAACAATCAAATGGATTGTTTCCGCAATTGTAAAGTGCATTGAATGAACAAGCCCGCCCGAAGAGAACACGAATCGTTCACGCTATGCAATGCGAAAATTGCATGAAGTCGAAAATCGCACGATGCACAATCAGAGAATACGTCGTTAGAGATGGGAGGAAAAGGAAGAGACAGAGACAACAGCCCCAATTGTATTTCTTCTTCGCTTTGCTTGTGGTAACTCTTGGCGCTTTGCATTCATTCGTATTTGCATTGGTTAGTCCCAGCATTTTCTCGAGTTTTTGCGTTTTGTTTCGCATACACCACACTACATTTCGTGCAACTGCTCCACCACTCTGCAATGCGAATGTGCATTGAGCGCATTCAGTTTAAGATCGCGTTATTCGCGTTGCTGCAGCAGCAACGTTGTGTACTTCTTGTAAATTCAAACGGACAACTCGAGCTCGCTGCCTGCTTTATATTCAAGTGATATAATCTCACCAACTCAAGAATGCTGCTTTCTTGTTTTTGAATCACGTGCTGCTTTTGGTTTCCGCTGTCTACGAAATTGACAAAGAACACAAAAGTGCCGAATGATCATGAATTTCGCTTAATAAATAAACACTCCAATCCAGTCACCTTATATTACGTTGCTCATTAGTTAATAATTACTTTTTAATCATTATTTTTACCAAGAAGAACGAACGGACGAATGAATTAAACGCATAAATCGTTCACAGTATTCGCGCATGAAACGGGTGTAAATTAAGTTTCTTCTTGAACTTGCCTGACGCTGCAATTAATCACTCTCTCTCCAAAGTGTAATGCATTTTTTATTTACGCGCATTACTTGAAAACGTCTGTTTCGCAAGTTACTCTCGCACCTTAAGGTGTATAATTCGTAAAAAAGAAGGAGTAAAATAGGACGAGTATTTATTTGAAAAATTAGTAGACGTTTTTCTACACTGTTGCGTGTGTTTTATTTCGTCTCGTCATGCAAGATTTATTATCTATGATAGCTTTTCTCTCCCGCACTACTTTTTGCAAACTGCAATTTCAAGCACAATTAAACAAAATCCTCAGCGCCTTTTTTGCGTCCAGTGTTAATTACTCCCTCATATAATAAATAAAGAAAGAGAACATTTTATATTAATTGGCAAGCCATTAAATCAAACACGAATTTCCTCAAGTTTGAAATTTCATAGACTTTCATAAATTGCGACATTAAAACTTTATGCTGACGACGATGGCATTGGAATTAAACTGAAATCAACTTGAGATGAATGCAACTGCGCGTGCAAAACACAAATCTCTTGCACAATTTCCTCAATAAATCACCGCGCGTTCCAATAAACTACGTGCTTGAATCTATCAAAATCAGTGATAAATTGCGCTGATTAAACTTAAAATAATTGTTGATTTCGTTGTCGTCTGCTTTCTGTTCCTTGAAGCACATCAACATGAAATTGCTCATTCGTTTGTCGCAGTAAGAGTTTGATTAAAATTCAAATCACTTGAACGAAAATAAACATTTGCCTTGTGCTCATTCCCGACTTTCATGCTTCGTTAGTTGCTTACCATGCAATGAATGTTAATTGGAGGACTCAAAAGTTCTTCAGCAATACTTAGAGAACTGATTGTCATACAAAGTGACAAATAGAACGAAACTGAGGCTGAACGCACGAAATCAAGAGAGCGAAGGAAGACAAAACGTTAGGGGTTGTATAAGTAGTAATTTAAGAAAGTCCTATTCATCAATTCTGCTTTCGTTTTCTTTTTGCCTTGCGTAAAAAAGAAGCCGCGTTCTTTTTGGGCCCAATAAAAACTTCCCTTTATTCACAATACTCTTGGCTGCGCATCGAGACAAAGGGCGCACAAAGCCGTAGGAAAGTTGCTGATGAAGACGACTAAGCTAAATAATTAGAAGTAATTTTTTAACTTTTTTTTGTTCCGTCCGCAATGGAGGGCACTCATTCATCGTTTTTATTGTGCTTTAAAGATTAGCGCTTATAAAAAATAAAGACTTGTCTGAGCGCTTTCCTCCGTTTTAATGCGGGTTAAAAACACAAGTCGTAAAAAGGAAATTAACCTTTTAAACGCACCCGCAAAAAATCACATACTTTAATAATCCAAACGTAATAAATGCGCGAAAAGATCTTTGGTGATCGTGCTTCGTAATAGCATTTCGGCAGATTAATTTCCAGTCTTAAAATCCACTTAAAGATAACGAGACATACATTTAAAGTTGAGCGCACCCTTGGAGGAAGAGTGGATGAAGAGTTTCTGAATGGTTGCTTTGCGAAATTTACGCGCGGCGCACTAGTCATTAACGTCTACTTTTCGAAAGGGCGGCAACGGCACAGCAGACAAGTGACTGATATTTATTTAAGGCCGGATTTCGTTGGCCGTTTCGCCGCGGATTAAACACGCGCAGAGGAAAAGTGTTAAATTCTAAACGTGCCTTACTTTTCGGATATTTGCACGCGGTTTTCGTCTCAAAGTAAGTGGCTGATGAATAAATAACTGAGATCAAACGATTTCCAATCTTGATCTATGTGAAGATTTTATATATAAACACTGACATTTTATCTCATACTGAACCCTATCTAAACCAGTGATTTGCAATATTTTGCGTTCAAAAGAAACATCCCATTAGCGGAAAATTGAGTTCAAAAAACTCGTTTAAAAAAATGTATACAATAATCATTTGTCAGAAATTAGAACTGTTCACATGTGCGTTCAAGCAAACCGCAATCGCGGTCGAATTATGAGACTGCAACATATTTCCGCAGAAACAGAAAAAGCCGCAACAAAAGAATGACTGGCGGCGGCTGCGGCAACGGCATGGGCCCCTTGAACGGGCAGTCACCGCCGCTCTCTCGCTCATTACACACATCCGTGCGCCTCGCTATGTGTGCCGCCAACGCCCAGGCCTGGTGCCGCCGAAAACACGACTGCAGTGGGGAAGGAACGCGCACGCCGCCAACTAACCGACTTCTTCAGCGAATAGGTCAATGCTGTGTGTGCCTTTGAGCGCTTTGTACGACGCGCGAGAGCTTATCATGTATATCTCAACAAGGCTTTATGATCTCATCCATTTGCCCTATTTTTCGCATCTGTTTTTTTCGCGAGCTCTCGTTCGTACGTAGAGCAACGCATTCGGCGGTGAACTTTTCGCCAATGTCATTTGCATTCCGTAAAACTATGAGCCGCACAATGTTGACGTGCGCCTAAATTATTACTATTTTTATGTTGTTTGCGCGATGTACAAATGTACGAAAATTGCGCGTGCTTTATGCATGAAAAACAACCCCAATGAGAATAGGCTTGCATCGCATAAAGTTTATGCAGATGTATAAAAATTCTTCTATTTGCTAATAAATTATTTCACGACGTATGAGTTTATGTTTTTAAATGGATAAAAGTACTTTAAATATTGCTTTGTTGTTTTTGTGAATTTTTCTGAATTTTTAAATGTTTCTACAAGTGGAAGAAAACTTTTGACATAAATAGTTAAATTCTTAAAGATCAAAGCAACAAATCAAGACCATCGTAAAAATTCGGAGTCGTAAACACAATTTGTAAATGTTTGCACACGCCGAAAACTTTTCGGCATGCTCAGCAGTGCTTGCACATGAAGAGTTTAGGTTGGGTTTTCGAGGGGGCGGCTGAAATAGTGGCGCTATGCGACGCAACGAAAACCCAGCGCGATGACACAAACGCCAACCGCGTATAATTCATGAACATTTATGCGATTGCGCGTTGAATTTCGTGCGGTCTCATGTATGATAAATTAAGCAACCGGCGGCACAAAATTCTCGAAAAACATTTTACTTATGAATTATTAAATTCAAAATAAATAGAGCGTCGAGTATGCACGTACTACTTTTCCTATTCGCAATGCTCAGAATTAAATGGAAAGCAAATATTACGCACGTACCAGTATTACACATCCATAATATTAGATGTAAATATACTTGTCCTGAGAGTGAAGCAAATAATGGTACAGAATGTCACATACACATTTAACGCATATATGAACATGTTGATAGTGAGGGCGACAGTTGAATCCCGAACAATCATGCCCCTACGCATTTCGCATGTGTGTGACTACTTTCCGCGCTCTCTACGGGGATGGAATGTCAGTGTCAGAATTACACGCACGCAAATACGAGTGCTAACTGCTGTACGAGTATTTCTATCAAGTTATATTCGCATTTCGTTGCGTTGTGGCGTGTTGTGTGCGAATCCAATATGCATGCAGATGTTTGGTAAATATTTGCGGTTTATATACGTGCGAATTATTAGGATAAAATTTAAATTATCCATAAATTGTAAAGGTGACTCAGATATCACGTTAAAATATTATTTCAAGTTTCTAATTATTAAAAAGGGTGAAATTTTTTCCAGCAAACCTCACTTTTTAAATGTTTATACCGTGTGAAAGCAAACATCTTGCGCGTGACGCATACTTTTTAATTGAATTAAAACTTTTCTCCCTTTCATTCTCCTAATACCTTTTCTGCCCTCGCATCTCAGTTTCGCAACATTCCCCTTAATCTGTTCAGATTTGTTCAAGTTTACCGCGCGTTTTGCTCCATTCAGGAATTTTTCTCAGAACATTTAATTTTGACGATTAACTTCTGCTGATGAAGCAATTTCTTTCTTTGAATAGCTGACTATACACTGAACGTAATGTGATTAATATTGAATTCTTTCAGGGTCGGCGGTGGCGATGATCGGCGCGAACCTGCGTTTCGGGAGCAGCGCAGCAAACGCAAGTTTGAACGCGACGCGCGTATTCCAATGTCATCCGGGAGGGACGGCTGAAGCGGCGCTCATCTTTGCGCTGGGATCGATGGGAATGGCCGCTAATTTGGCGCTGATGGGCGTCATTTTGGCCAACAGGCAATTGCGAAGGTATGTGTACTTACTATTCCTCAAACAGTCGCACGAATTGCATTACATTGCAAAGTTAGGACGAGAATTGTGACCATTGTGTTTCGAATGTGGAGAGCGCGTGCGGTCATAATGAGCACTTGCCTTAATTACACATACGATAATTGCACGAACAGCGCATTTACGGCATAATTGTACGGAAAGCTATTTGAATAAATTTCCTTTAGTATCCAAACTTATAACTGCATCTAGTTTATGTTTCGTTGTAAACAAACCAATATCACTAAATATTTATATCAAACGCAATTTACTTTAATTAATTTTCAGCAGATTTCTGCAATTTCCTTGCAAAATGTTATTGCAACTCTTAAATGTTGATGCCGAAACAAATTCAATAGTTTTATAGTTGTTTTTCTAGTTTGTCGACTTTCACTAGTTTAGACCTCTGCGTACTTTTCTTGATACAAGTTAACAATACTCTTGGCACAAACCAAGCCCGAGAAACGCGTAAACAGCGAAACGAAAAGTGCAAAACTTTCGTCACGCCAACCGAAACCAAGTTAAAATCTATATAAATCCTTAACTTACTTGTTTGTTTGCTGTATGGCATCTTAAATCGTGAAACGCCTGTTTCGCTAAGTATCACGTACGCAAACTGCCCCACGAAGGATACAACATGCGAAGAAAATCAATGGTACTCACCTGAAACAAAGAGAACAAATTGTTAAAACATGATACAAACTGTGCCCGATCCCAAATTTGATTACACATCAAATCCGCCATAATTTCGTAATCGAGAAATATCGATTGCATCGCAGGAGACTAAGGAGTTAATAAACAATAAGTGTTTCTGACAGGCGCATCGTATTAATAACGCTATGAATTTCCATTTTAATTATTCTGCTTCAATTAACTTTTATGCGCAAAATGGATGAAGCGCAATGACTAAATAATTAACAAATTCATGAAGGATAATAACCTACATTTGTTAATTAATGTATATTTTGTATAATTGTTCCATTTAAATTATAAATTATTACTCATATCAGTATCATACCATCGTCAAATATTTTTCGAAAGTCGTAATTATCTTAAATTAAAATATTTAAACAGCACTCTCATATTAAGTTTAAATCAACATTCAGCTTGAACTACATTCACATGCAATTAATTATAAATGCTCCGCAATGTTGTTTCGGCTTACTTCACCCTATTATTACACATGTACGCTCATAAAAGTAAACACAAATTTGTTCTCAACAAATTCAAAATTTGGTCCTATGTAAATTTGCTCAAAACTTGTACTAGGTACGTGCGCAAAAATACATCATGTGTAGACACAAAACATTAAACATTAATTCAATTACACGCCTTGCTTGCACCACCCCCTCTGCGAAAAACGTCCACGGCCTACGCTAAACTTTCTTCGGCCAACATATCATGAGGTTAACTTTCGTTGATTCGCACTCTTGGTTCCGAATCGCCGCGAGTGCTAAAAGTGATCCGTAGTGTCATGCTTGAAATATCAGCAAACATTCAAGAGTCTGCTCTTCTTGGCCGTTAGTTGAAAAACTTAAGGGACGAACAAAAAGCGCCTGAACTATAGAAAAGCAAACATACTCGAGGGCCATCAAAACACACAGCCACGTAACCTTTTCACACGTGCTTACGTTAGCCGTGGAAAAACAAGCAACGAATTTCCACATTGCTGAAAGCGACGACCTTTCCCTACTTTTCCACCGGTATGCCGTATGGCATAAACGCTATACTAACGATGATGATACCCTTTGACTTTTCGCCACGTCGGAGGCCGACGGCGAGTGAGCGTTAAATAAAAGACAAGCTGGCAGGACATTCGCAAGGATAACGCTTAGAAGGATGACACACATGTTTAAGATGAAAGTCCAGAGCCTCTCTCGTATCATTCGTCATCCAATCTCACCTGTTTTCACATTTCCTATCAACCCTTAAAAAGCGAATATTAAACACGCGCACAAAATGCGCAAAAACATTTTCCTTTCTTCAAAATTCAACCAGTAAATTAATGATGTGATGATGATAATTATGTTTCGTTTTTATACGCACGCGTGGGAGGATGTTATTAATGAATCTTTGCGAATTTTTGTCAAAAGGTGTGTGAGCGTACCCTTCAAACACATTCAATTAAACCTCCATTATACACACGCAATATTGCTCCGAAAGGAGGGTTGAAGTAGAAGACGATGATAAAGTGCGTTTCTAAGACGTTGTGCTACGTTTTTGCGCACTATACATAATACATAACAGAGAAAGGGGTGGCAAAGAAGAGTCGTACGTTCGGAAAAGTGAGATGCGAACTCAGTGTTTATTTACGCTTATTTTCCGGCAGTATGCGACCGCGAGAAGTTTAATTACGCCGTCAGCCACGTCATTAAATTAATGAATTTGCGAAGCGTTTTTGCTACCCCACTTTTCAACACCACGCATGCATCCCCAAATACAATTAAAACAATGACGTACTTGACTTACTACCACTTCTTGTTCTATTCGTAATAATCTAATTTTAATGTCCGCCCCTCGTTCGGAATAATATGAGAGTGCTTTCAACGTCATAAAATTCCAATAGAAGGATTGCCCAAGGGATACATCGATGCCCCCCAAAAAGGGTATTGCAATAAATATTAATCAACCCTTAACGCCTCATATTTTATCTCCACGAAAATAATCAACGCTTCAATTTTCTTAAAATCCGTGAATAAGTTTCGCGCAAAAACAATTGAACGAAAGCATTTATTTTCAACATGTATCGTAAATTGCGCGCATTATGAGCAAACACCCAACGCAAAGATCTCATCTTCGTGTGCAATTGGATTGCGTAAAAAGCTGCAAAGTCTCTGATATCATTGTATTTCTTCGTCTCGTATTCGTACGTTTCGTCTCGCTTCCGCAATCCGTGCCAATCTGGTGCCTATTTAAAAAACGACAAAAACATCGACTCCTATGTCGCAATCTGACCCATTTCCTGCCCTACTCGAGTGGCGCCTTGCTTGACTTGTTTTTGTCTTTCACATCGCTCTCTTCCTTCGGCTCAAGTGAAGACGCCGAACAATATACGGAAAATTGATTGCGTCTTTTCGAACGGCCCACTCTCTGCTTTTTGCGTAAACGGATGAAAAAGGACGAAATCGACATTCGTTTATTATCCATCGACGTGTGCGTGTCGCATGCGTAAATCTCCACTCCGCGCACATGCAAAACACGTTCGGTTCATTGCCGAGATGGAAAGAGAATGGAGAGTGGAGTGGAGTAACAACCTCTAGGGACTCATATTTTACTCGTTTAAGCCCTTCTGTCTATATTGACTTAGTCGCGTACGCACAGCCAGACACGTCACGTCCGAATCGAATCCACCTGAGTTCAATTCGAGCGCAATCGAGCTCGTTTATGCGTGTGTCATAGCTATTGTAATAGAGCACGTTGTACATTTTTTTGCTGTATAAAAACGTGTGCAAAAAAGCAATATTCAGAACAATTTTTCCACAAGCTCGTCCAACTCCAAGTTTTTACGTCAACGGAATACCGAAAAAAGTTTTGGGGGAATTAAGAATAAAATTGCAGAAACAATCAAAGCATCCAACGCTTCCTTCGCTTGGTTAATCTTTATAAAGTAGATTATTGCAATGCGCCACCACCACCACCACTAATTGCGGAATTAATGAGAGCCGGCTTGCGTATAACGAGAAAAACTTAATCTCATCATTCCCGTGCGGAAAAACGCGCTTTTCAGGACTTTTTCATTACGAATACTAAACGAACGCGAGCAAAAAATGATGATTTAGAGTAGACGGCAGATAAGTGCTACACCAACAACAAACGCAAATTGCATAAATATTTACGCTTCACGCACAAAAACAAATATATATACTTCGGTTGCGTGGGGCGGCTTTGCGCTCTTTTTTGGTGTTTATAATGTTTATGACATTGTTTTCGTGCGACGGACAGACGAGGGTAAACACGATGGTGGAATTTATGTGAGCACGTGTCGGACACGAAAGCCGCCGCTACCACCGCCGCTCAATGTACTGATTAGCAATGCAAGACGACGATGAGCCGATTACGAAATCGGATTTGGCGGGGATTGCAACTCGATGATAATCAATGGTCCTCTCTTCGGCATGTTGTATTCGCGATATGGCCAACCACACGGACGGTTGTCCAGAGGGATGGAATGAAGTGAATGCGTTGACCTCTACCGGAGAGGGATGTGTTTCCGGCGGCGTCATGCAAAGCCACCGAATGCGCAAAATAATTGGAACCGGAAACAGGACGCGTTGCGTTGAGCCTTCATACGATTTGCGGTCCAAGTTTATGCAAAGCGTGCGCGTCAGGACGCTGACCGTAATTTAACGCGCTTTATCCTTTATCCCAAAATCTAATACACAACTGAACACGGCGCATTCGTTTATGGTTGTCTGTTAGTTGCATCAAGCAAACTGCGTTATGAGTTTAGTTATTTCAACGTTTAAATAACACAAAACAAACTATAATTTAGTACACAAAGTTTTTAACAACGTCAAGCCAAAATAGCTCTCGTCAAGATAATTAAATCTAAAAAACTGTTAATTCGTTTTGAAAAAACGTATCCTGTTCTCATCAAGTTTACTGTTACGATAAACACAAGCCAAACTCATCTTAAACAGTCGTAAAATTTCGTCCTGTCTACCGTGAAAAATCAATAGAAAAATATTAATTCCTGGATTAAGATAGCAGGTACCTGTTTATATACATTCTGCTGCGCAGGAAATATGAGTATTAATAAAAGAATAGAAGCTTTATGTGTTTTCGATAATACATTTCCTACTAAGAGAATAAAATTTCGAGGCGGTATTTTATGTTCTCTCACGTTATTTTTCAATAAACAATATTTATATTATATGACAAGAAAACAAACACAACAAAGAACTCGAATTACCTCGCATTGAAAATGAATATCGTAAATTTTGGTATCTTTTTACCAAATACTTGCTGCATATATACGTTATGCGCGCATGCAGCTGATGCACTTTTAATTTCGCAATCATGAGATTCGTGATACGCTGATATGCAGTCTGAGGAGGAAACTCTGCACATTTTCTCGTTATTACATTCAAGAAAGTCAGAAAATCTAGCCTGCCATGGAAAGAAGTGAGACTGTGAAATTTTATATTAAATCAATGCAACTCTAAAATTCTATTTGCATATACACAATCTAAAGCTTCAGACTTGATTACCGATACTAAAAAATAAGTACTCCAGTGGCATCTTTAAAGTTTGTTCATAACTTTTCTAATCGAATTAATACCTAATCCTTAACGACTGTAAAATATGCACTTTGTCAACGAAGAAAGGCGGTTAAACTTTCCCAAGAAAAAAGTGATCTCATAACTTATTAAATAAATTAAAACCGAAGTTAAATGATGCAAAGTGGAACCGCTTGAAAAAAGTTTTTTAGTGGTAATAATAATATTATATTTTAATTCGTTTCCGGCTTGAAAATATTTTTTCTTCCACGCTCTGCGCTCTTATTCCTGGGACAATATCTTGAACGAAGAAAAAATCAAACAAATGCAAAATTAAATCCTCTTTTCTTCTCTCGTGCAAGAAGTTCCTTAAGAAAAGAGAATCTCCTTTATCACTCGGAGGCAGCTTTGCGTTGGAGGGCGCGCGTTAAATGAGAACGGGTGCTGCATGTATTATTCAAATTCGAAAAGCGATAAAAGGTAACTCAAGCGATGCATTATTTCCTTCAATAATATAATTCGTAATACCGCACGAGATGGAAATTTCTTCGCAGCGCAGTAGCGTCTTCGTTATACTCTACATTCACGGATTAGTTACGCAAGGAGGTTCAACTCGCTTCAGTTGCTTCCTTTCCTTTTACTTTTCTCCGACACTTCTACTCCAGCTTTCCTCTTCGCTTCCTCGTTTGACAAAATGTACGAGCATTTCAGATAGACAAAGAAGATTCGCAGGCAAGCAGCGCATAAAGTGGTTGCGATATTAATAAATACAGAACATTGTGGTCGTCTGCATATTTGAGGTCGCAAGCACAGAACACAAGTGCACACACAATACGCTTTAGCTTAACGAGTATTTTCACCTTATTTCCGTACTTACTCAAGACCTAAGCAGTTAGAGCTGCAATTTCGCTATGGGTTATGTCTATGCAAGCGTGAACAGTATTCGCGATTATCTTTTGTATCGTGCAAGTTCACAATTTAATAATAACGTAATTTGCGATAGGTTTAGACTTACTCAGATATTTGTTGATGATAAATGCTCTACCCATTGGAATATTGGATCTTCACTAATTATTTGAAGCTTGTAATATACTCAACCGCACTGTGTCTACTCAGATCAAAACACTACTGGCCAGCCGTGCACGGTCCAGGCAGGTACACACGGCCGGAACAGCTGATAGGGATGATCTTGCAAGGACAATAACGTGGATGTTTACATGTTGTACAGCAGTATCAAAAGTATTGCAACAAATAGAACTGTGCAATAAATGTATTGTGAATTGCATATCGTTGAGTGCTAAAAATATTAACCCGCTCGATTTAAATATTTAAGAGGGGCAATTAAACTGAGAAATTAATGAACTTCAAATTCAATTAGTCCATTGTTCGTTTATGTTATTGCAGCAATTCAAAGTTCTTGTTAAGCTAATAGACAAGCAAAAGCAACATTGATGTAGCAAAGCACACTGAGAGCGAGCAGCTATTTTGAGAGAGCGTGTATTTTTGATGCTTTTAAAGCCAATTTAAAGGCAAACTTTGCGACATTGTCATTACGCTGGCTAGCTACGCTGACTTGCTCGTTGCTGCATAATTCAGCGACTACTACAGTGCTAGCGAGCAAACAAGTTTCAATTAGCCTTTTTTGGCATAGAGAACAACAGAACAAGTTGCGCACTCTGCATCTGCTCACTGTCCTTTATACGCCCACACAATTCCTGCATTTTAAGACCCACCTGAATCATAAATTGAAAAAGATCTCAAGCCATCTACCTTTTCAACATATTAAAGAAACATGAATTATAGAGGTAGAAGAAACCCAATAAAGAGTTACATCTTTCCCATGTAACTCTTTAATAACCACATATTTCATTGAATTTTAAAAATTTAGTCTTGCATTTTTGAATTACACGTTCTTTAAAAAATCAACCATTAGTCAAAGCCAGTTTATCAATAACGAATGAAAAGACGGATAACAAGCAACGAGGAGCTAAGCCTCGTAACAACGGGGCATTCATGGCGTATCTATTTAATGTTTAGTTAATGACGTGAAAGCCTCCATGAGAAGAAGTATGCAACATGGCTCGCCGTGAACGTGGAATGTGAGAGAGGAAGCAGCAACGGCATGCATAAAAAATAGAATAAAAAAGGGCGCCATGGGAAAATTGCGAATGTCGAGTTCATATTACTGAATGGATGCACGACTGAGAATAATGCTCAACTGAAATACTGCATAACGAAGCGCAAAATACGTTCGAGCATTTTTCTCGCAAAAAAATCACAATTGCAATTTGCCGGAAGAAGCTTTTGGTATTGTTAATTCAAAATCAATAAAACCAATCACTAGCCCTAATAGTGCCACTACACTATCCGCGCAATAAACGAGTGCAAAAATAATATTCCATAACGCAAATAATTAAATTTACCCCAAATGCGTGCCGGCCACGAACTGGAAAACTAGGCGAAACTAAATTGAAATGAAAATCTACTTTCTTACTTTCCTTGATGCCACCAGGAAGGAAAACTACGCAGGAAGAATATTAAAAAGGAAGCACTAAGTAGGAGCGTGTAACGATGAAAGGATGACAACGCCTTAAAGTTGTTATCGCAGAAGAAATTCTCCGCGGAGGGAAAGCGAGATAACTCCCATGCGCTTCAAGGATAAAACAAGACAAGAATAAGGGCGCATAAGTATATAAGGGCAAGAATGAGGAGAAAATGCTAATCTGCAATATCCACTTAGCCCTCCCTCAGCTACCACATTTCCTCGCATCACTATGTACTTTTTCACCTTCGTTTCCCACCCTTCGTTATTTTTTGTTTTCGTATTTTCAGAGATATAATTTTATCAGGTTTATCAACTTCCCTAAATATTTTGATATTCTTGAGCAAAATTACCAAAATACGACAAACAAATAATATTTCCTGATTTTCCACGCCCGTGTCAGTTTCATTTTGAAAATGCATTAATAAAAGAATACACTGTAGCAGGTGTAGTTTTAAAACTAACTCCAAACTTTCCTTTTGTGGCTTCCGGACTAAAAGTTTCACAGTTGATACTTCACGGGAAACAATGCCAACAATTTTTCATCCTTCATACTCTACATTAACTCCAACCAATTTTTAATCTTTGTAAATTTCCTGATTTTTAATCCCATTCAATTAAAACTCACAAATTACGAGTGCACCAGACACGAACGCGCGCCACCAACCAATTGAACTAAACGTGCATTACGTGATCGAACACAATCTCTCGCTAGGTTGTGTTTCCCTCGATTATTTACCCTCATTCTATCTATCCATCTATTCACTTTCTATCTGTTCAAACGCGAGTCCTAAAGCAGCGTGCAGCACATTGAATGGCCAATTCTTGCTCGCTTCTTTTCTTTTAGCGTCCATTTAACGTCGGTATTCAGTTTCAGTTGCATGTTTAGTTTTCGTGAAAGCGAAGAAGAAGACGAAGTTTACTTAAGCGTAGTTTACCTTTTCTGAACAAAGTTGCGTATGAAGGATAAAGGTAAAGAATGAAAGAGAGCTCCTTGCTTGAGGAAACTCTTCAAGCTCATCTCCTTTCAAGGGGCGCCCACATACACGCGCTGCGAAAGATGGACGTGAAACTCTTTCTCCTGTTTAATTGTATCCGGTAAAAGCGTCGAAGGACGCATCATTATATAATTTCATTGAACCTTTTTCAAGTTGATTTATTCTATTATATTGCGCGAGAAGGAAGCGCCTATCTATCGCACTGTAAAATATTCTATATTGACTTCTTTATGTGGACCATGATATTTGCATACTGTAGCTGTGAATGTGGTTTGTGTACAATAGAAAATATAAAAGATCGAAGAACGAACGCAAACGTGCGAGAAAAGTGGCGGAAATCGCAACAAAAACCTATTGAACAAGGATAACGACAGCCGGTGAAAACGGATGACATTCGCTTACATTCCCGTAGGAGTGAGATTCACTCCTCGCGTCAACCCTTGATTCTTTTAGTAAAAATCTATTCAAGCCGTGACTGCCACTGATAGTGCTATAGCAGTGATTGTAACCCGCATTGCAATATCCTTTTTCTGCCAGTATTGATTCAAAATTACTGTCATAAAAATAAAATTTACTAACAATACGCGAAAAATGAAAAATCACATCAAATTTTAAACATGCTACAAAATGAAGCAATCATTTCATTTATGTGCTCTATTGCATAAAATGCGCTTTATAAGTAGTTTTATGCCGTATAGTATCCCAGAATTTCATCATATTTCTATGCTGTTGTTGTTTTCATAAAACTATTTATCTTTCCCACTAAATGTTACATAAAAAATACCCAGAGGAAGTATACAAAGACATATCTGAAACATCAAAATAGCTATCAAAATTCTTAACGCATCATTTGTTCGAAAGTATTTTAATAAAACGTCGCCGACATCTGCAGAACGTGCGCGTTCATTATGCTGATGTTAATGCATTTATTAAAGCCGAATTCAACTCGGCTATAGCTAGTTGGGCTGACGAAGAAGGAAAAAGAAGAACAGTACAATGGCCCAAGCTCTCGTTTACTGCCGAAAAGCAGAGCACATCGATAGAGATTGGAAAACTTTTCGCGGAAAAAATATTGACTATAAATCTTGCACAACTTGTTTGCCTTCAACGGGGCGGTACACAACGCAGTGATCAGTAGCATACATAAAATAAATGTACAAATTTCAGGAAAGTGTAATGAACTCGCCAGGAAAATGTAATTCCACTCGTTTGCTTTGGAAAAACCAACAAGAGACGATATAACCTGAATTGAATTTATTAAATAATTGAATATTTTCAAAAAGGACGAATATTATAAGAGTAAACATCTTGAGGGTTTCCTGCGCTTTCATCACAACATCCCAAACGGATTTAAAAGATTACCTCAGAGAGCATTTACTCTCTCCTTTTTTCGTATAGAGAAGGAGAGAAATCCGCAAAGTCAGAGTTTTCCAACTGGACGCGTTTACTGTTTTCATGTTTGCTCGGATTATAATCCAATCCTTGCGTAGGGAAACACGGAAAACTGCCGGTTCAGCTATTGACCGATAAATTTCGAAAAGATGATGAAATACATTTCCGTATTTCTATTTGCAGATGGTCTCAGGGGTTGCTCTTCCACCAAGGGGCAGTGGATTGCGCGCGAGCAGCTCTTCTCCTGCCTTTGGGCATGTCAATACTGCACTGCCAACCGGTGAACAAGTGCTCACTGGTGGAGACTGCCTTCCTGCTGCTGGTGACGGTCGCCACTGTCAACATGCTCACCACCGTTCTGAACGATTCGCCCGTATTTCCGGAAGACGAAAATGACACAGACATTACCGACGCGCCGCTGCTGATGGATTCACCGCAATGTGTGCTATTCGGGACCTTTATGATTTGGTTTGCATCAATTACTATCAACTTGGGACCCACGTTTCTTTCAGGTAAAGCAATCACCTTCCGCTCAAATAAATGCAATCGTAATTAATTAATTGTAAATGTGCTTGTATATTTAGGTGCTTTAGCTGCGCAAGGTGAACCCGGCCATCGAGCCCCATCCTGTCCCTTGATACATGGCCCATTACGACACTACATTCTAAACGCGCTTTGGATAGCTGTGAATCTCGTATGCGTCATCCTGACATTATTCCACCTCCGAAAACTACATCGCGATCTGACCAAAGCAAACGTGGAGGCGGTGCGCGTTGCGGGGTTGGTTACGACACTTGTGAATGTCACCGGAGGCGCTGCACGTCCCGGAACGCCAAATGCAAACGGTGAAAGGGTAAGTGCCATCCTTTTTGATATTTAACTATGTAAATCAATATTTTCAGACTATGTTTAGTTATCCCAACCTGCTATCCATTTGTTATCATTTAATTAACAAATTCACATTCATTAAATTTCCTCTCGAACAACAAACAGCAATTTATCTTTTGCATAGTGATTAGAATGGCAAGTTGCTCAAACACAAGTACAAAGAACAATAGCGAGAGAAAAACAATGTTTGCGAAAATGCGTGTTTTACATAGACGGCGAAATGAAAAAAGTTACGCAATTGGCGAAATCCTTTTATGCGTGTCCTGCATAAGAAATATGCTAATTCGCGAATTGAACTCATCCATTTCTTCGTCCTTATATATTTGTCTGGCTTTTATCGAGTTTTTACGGTACCACTGTTTTTTCTCCCCTGAAGAAAGTTTCTACAAACATTTTCTTGGACTTGCAACTTATAAAAAAAACGATAATAAAAAATATGAAAAGTCAAGAAGTTTAAAATTCTAGTTCTCTGTGAAAAATCGACAAAGTTGAAAGCAAGTCTTTCAGTATCACAATGACATATTCAAACGCAAATAATTAATTGTCAGGCTTCTATGGAGATTTGCACAAAGCTCCCACCCACGCGCAGTGTTTAAGCAGGCGTGCTTAACGAAAAGTCTTGGACTCGCACGCAGCTTTAATAACGACAGCATTATCGCCGAAATGAAAGTACGAATTGAGAGGAGGAAAAGTAACTTTCATCCCCTCGCACTGCTGCTGATAAAGAAAGACGAAGGAGAATGAGGTTTCTCATTAGAATTATGTCCGACAAGCTGTGACGTTGCCGTTGAAGCAGACGAGGAAAATAATGCTTTAACTTTGGATGCAAAGTGCCCCAATTGTGCGCCGAATGCCGCTGCTATCGATAGACCGCTCCCAATCATAATTATCCGCGACGTCGTCTTTGTTTGCACTTTGAGCAAGACGCGAGCACCAAAGCAAACTTAATCGAATCGTCGCGTACTTTGCAGCAGCAGTAAACTAACATTATTTCAATAATCAAATCAAATGACATTCTTGGAGTTTATTTGCGCAAAGCGTTCAAGACTAACTAAGGAAATTCACTTCAAGTCACTTTAGTCATCTAAAGTTGGCATAAAAATAATGATAAATCATAGGAAGCGTAAAAAGACGTTCGAAACCCATACATTAATAAAACAATAAAATTCAATTAAACCATTTGGCTAAAAGTACTCGGAATAAAAGCCAGGAAAAAAATCCCTCTGAATCCACATGGGAGTCAGTGGTGTAGTTTGGTAGTATCTATCTAGATTCAATAAATTCTCTTCGCGCACGTAACGCGATTTCAAATACAGCCGCATGGGATTCGATTTCGAAACGAATTGAATGAAATATTCCAACGCGTATGGCACAATTTCCCATATATGCGCTTTGATTCAGCCCCCAAAGCAATTTCAAAGCAATTAATACACACACTGCAATGACATCACGATAAAAACCTAATTAAAATTTCCCTTCAGCATTCAAAGCTTTAATTTATAATCGTTTTATCGCAGTTGAATTATTACGAACATGTTTAACCAGTTGAATGGCTCGACAAGTGGCATAATTGATTGACAAGCAGTTGCAGCAGCAATAGCGCAACATCTTTAAATGCAGTCAAGTTCGAGTTAGCAAGTCTTATCACACTAGCGGGATGTTTATTGTTCCGATGCACTGATGCTGCGCTGACATTTATGGCAGACAACAGTTTCTGGCGTAATGCACTTCATGACTTTCAAGTGCGCAAAACCGGAATTGCAAATTGCCCGAGCAATAGCCAAACTTCGACGATGTGTATGCCGCATTTGCGACCGGAATTTATGCGCTGGCAATACGTTTCTATCGCAAACGGGGGGCGGCGGCAGCACTTCACTCGCCGGCGGAGTGATTTGAATATGCGCGAAATCAGAAGGGGTGATAAGTCAAGCGGGCGATTGTTACAAGTGCTGCTGCTTTCATCCCTGGAATTTATGACAGATTGCCAGAATTCCCAACGTGCATATCGGCTATACCCATTCGAAAACAGCTAAACTAACAACAACAGCACAACAGTCGCCAATTAAACTCACAACTTGTGACTCCTTCAACACAATATTATGACGTGCACTATCGAAGCAGCAAAGTGCCTGCCAAAACTAAACTTGCAAATTCCCTTTGATATCGATACTCACCGCAAAATTCCAGCTTCATTAGAATGCAATTAATATTGATAAGTCATTAGCATTCGCCTCTCGTTTTTTGGGCCAAGTAATATTCACTCATAAACTGCATTAAACGTGCACCAAACTTTGCCAACTTTAATGACGCAATAAATATTAGCTTGTCGGGAAAGTCAGGACGCATTATTGTAACAGCTAAACCGTCATATATATTAAATGCACGTGTATTAGAGCAAATTTAAAGGGCGCATCTGATTCAAAATCTATCATGACTTTCCCACTAGCCCAATAATAATTAAGAAAGTTTCTGATCGTTAAAGAAGAAGAATTTTAATCTTTTCGTAAAGTACCTCAAAAACTTCATTATTAAACGCAAGGTGAATTAAGCTCGCTAATGACATTCTGAAACTAACTATTTTTTAAGTACAAAACTTTATGGTTGTATCCGCCACTTCAAAGGCGCAATTTACATATGGCGCACATTATACAATAACATAATTTAATAAGATTAAATAAAGTTAGCGCGTTTGCTCATTTTCCCATTTGCTGTTCTCTCTATGCGTTTGCGCTATGATAATATATATAAATACACTTGGCGCAAAAGCGTGCGCGTTCGCGTAATTGAATTTTGTACTTGGCGTGCATCACACGCGTCATTATATTCGTGTGCGCACATGCTCGTAGCGCTAAAACTAATTAAATCGGCGGCGGTGTGCGGCAGTCGCACGAAGATGACTTATTGCGCGGCGGCGGCGGCAGTGGCAGGAAGCCCTTCTTGCATTTGTCTCATCGCGCTTCATTTTTAATCATTTTTCCCGGTGACAACTTTAATGCGCCCTTAATACTACACGATGATAGATAGCCAACAGTCTTACAATCATTCCTCTCGCTCCGCAGAGAGGAAGGACACTTCTGTCTTCATCAGTCTCACATCCGGCTGTCTTTAATCATAATTTAGTTACTCTGGCACGCTTCGATCATTAAACCGGGTAATATCAGGATACTGATTAAATTTGCATATTGCTCAAGCAAACCCACCCCCATCTGCCATTTTAAATTTAATTTATCACACAAGTTTTTGAAAGATTTAAAAGTTGAAAACGCGTTTAGCTTTACCATATATTCGATAACGCTACTTCCCTTTACAGGAGTTGAAATAAGGGTTGTTCTTAATTGAATTTTAAATGTGCATTAGTCACATTAGTTCCCTTTGTAAAATTCTGTCTTGGCGTCTTAAATTTCATTAACATTCCTTTATACTTTCAACTTTTGGACATTTTCCATCTTTGTAAGTACTCTCGGCAAAAATGGCCTGTAATATTCACCTCATTTTCTATCCGACTTTATCATGTTAAAACGCATTGCGGCAAGAGATCGTGAGGTAGTGCAAGTTCTAAAAAATGAAGCATATTAACCAAAGCGACGCATACTCTTTCACCACCATAAAAATTGGAACTTTGTTCGCATTAATTCTTGGCGCATTTGTGCATGCACACGCTCCTTCCACTTCTTCTTCTTCTTCTCCTTGGCGGCAACCTCGTAAATAGCAGATTTGCGCGCATCGCAACCGAAATGGCTTTCCAGATAGTGCGCCCATTTTTACGCATGCCGGCAAAAAAGAAAAATTACGCTACGTTTTTTACACTCATCGCGCAAACGTTCGATTGCATTGTCCGACGCGGCGGCAGATTATGCGTTTTTCTCTTCAAGGAGCACAGCACTAAAGATAACTGCCCCCGAAATCCACCACGGGGGACAAAAGAATGGTGCAAAAGCGTCGAGCATAAAACGTCTGTGGCGGCGTCGGCGCGTAGATAGAAAGATGTCGAGCTAATCGTGCAAAATCGTAAAAATGTAATGGACGTAATCGAAAGGCCTTAGTTTAATTTGGTCGCACTCGGCCAGAAACACGCTCGCTTTGAATGGCAAAAAAGCGAGCCGTCGGATTGACCAGAAATTCATCGTAAAATGTTTATGCCACTATTATATAAATGAAAACGACGAAGAAATGGGGCTAAATCGGATGTTCCATTAAACCGAATCCACATAATATCCGAATTGCATGTGCAGTATCATGTTTTTAATAGGAATTTTCTTTTTAATATGAAGTGCGAAATGATAACACAAACTTTCATCGCAAATACTGCAGTTTGGCGCGTAATTGAAAAACGAAACCGACTGCAGGAAATAGCCTGACACGTACGTAATGGATGAATGTGTGTTGCAGGCGAGTGGTGCACTTGAAGAACACCGAAAGATGCGCGAGTATTTGAACCGCATGGAGCGCGATGGTGTCCAGCGCGTCAAAATGTTCCTGGTCATAACGGCCGCATACGTCCTGTTCTGGGGCCCGCTGTTTTTCGTCACGCTAGTCAACCACCCAATTATCGGAAACCAATTAGGACACGAGGTAAGACAAGAAGTTGGCTAATTGCGTCCATTTGGAGAAAGTTTCATTGCAATGAAAAGTAAAAGAAATGCAGCATTCAAGAGAACGTGGAATTCAAGTCAACACTTACAAATTGCTTCGATTTATAACAGACGTCGGACAAACACAATGCGTATAATAATTTTCCCTTTCTGTCGTCTTATTCGCGTTGGAATAATTGCATAAAATTAATGACTGCTATTTATTCGCATCTGCATGGAAATGCATTTTATAAATTCAGCTCGGGGAATTGGTTGTTTTCGTCTGGAAGAACGCGAAATGAAATTATCACGTTTGGGGGTTGTTTATGTCTGCTTCGATTTCCGGTTTTAAATCTCCGAAGCTCGGAAATGACTTAGAAATAACATTATAGTGAGTGCACACGGACAAAAGGAACACAATAAATTTCCTCGCCTTATAAATTTCCAATGTAAAACTATAACAGAGCCGAAATGAAATTTTCCGAACAACTTGGTCTATAAAAACCGCTCGAAATTGTTTTAGCTCTATTCACAGGTTGTATTTTTCGCGAATGTTGATTTTATGCCATTGGAAATTGTTCAACGCGACATATACAAAATCCGGGTATAATAATGTTGGCGCGCTTCCTACTAGGACATCATAAATTATCCTGCCGCCCTCACCGCATCCGCTACGCGCACGGCATTTATATGGGCAAACCCTTTTGCGTTCGGCAGCCGTCGCCTGCTCGGCTGGCGTCTGTTTAATGCACAGAGGAAAACCTCAAGCTGGAAAGGTTCTCTTCCCAGCAGCGTATGTGCACTAACTGCACATGAAACAACAAACCGACATCATAATGCTTGCGCTCTCTCGCTTTCTAGCAACAAATTGCAATCGTCCGTCTGCTGTTTTAGATTACTCTGCACATATCATACGTCCACGCCATCGTCAATCCGACACTATTTCTAACGCTGCATCGCGGACTGCGGCGCGCCGTCCTAGATCTCTGCTGCGGCTGGCTGCCGCTATGGCTGGGTACACCGAACGTCCCGCCGCCTCCAAACCCGCCGCGCGCTGACGGGATCTCCCTGCTAAAGACACCGCTGCCGGCGCCCGCTCAGCCCGATAGCTCTATGGTAATTAAATATTATATGTAAGTGGTGTTGTTGCACTGACGACATTTTACTCTCTCAATGTCGTGATCATCAATTAATCAAAATCGTAGCGCAAAGAAAATCATTCACCACAAGCCATGCGATTCTTCAAATCTTGCAAATCATTCGGAAAAGTGTGCCGCAATTTTCGAACATTTTTCCAGGGAGACGCCGATTTGAATGGCGATCCATACTGGTCGCCGGTACGCACACCGCTTAACGGCGGCGTTCGCATCCTGTCGCACCCGAAACTCGAACCGCTCGCAATGCCCGACGACGACGATGACGACGACGAGCCGCCGTCGATTGCGCAACGACGCAGCTATACCCCGCAACCCGATCCTGACGCATTACTCCAGCACCAACAACGGCTGCTCGAACAGCAGCATCAACAATTGCTGCAGCACCAACACCAGCAACAGCAGATGATGCAGGACCAACTGCGCCAGCAGCAACAACTCATCGCCCAACAGCAATTCCTCGAGCAGCAGCACATTATTCAACAGCAACGCGCAATGGAGCAACAAATGAAGGAGGAGCAGCAAGAAAGACTCAGAATACAACAACAGCAGCAATTTCAGCAGCAACACCAGCAACAGCAGGAGCAATTACGCCACCAACAACTGCAACAGCAGGAGCAATTGCGCCAGCAACAAAAGCAATTACAATCGCCAAAGCAGGAACGGCAAGTGCAGACCAATTTCTCCGATACGGATACTCCAATGTCACCTGTAGAAAGCGACTGACATGAGTGGGACCGATCCACGAAAATTTAAGCGCGAAGTGGATCGGCTCTCTTACTAAATAAATAGCAATAACTAGAACTTTACGAATGTACATACAGAATAAAATTATTGCGTGTAATTTGCAATAGGGTAAAACGCACGCGAATACTGCCTGTCTATACAAATATTGTAGAGAAATCTTCATAGTCAAATATTCTTCAAAATGCTACTCGACTGCGTTCGATTCAAATGAACGACTATAATATTAACTTGAAAGAAACAAATATAAGAATACTATTTTGTACATATAAATAAATAAATTATTTATACAACTTGTACAAAGTCAATTATCATAATTTATGGAGTTATTATTACTCGTAAGTAATTATAAGAAATAAGTCGATATTCGCCGAATATCGATGAAATCGCTGCAATCATTTCCCAATAATGTAAATAATATCAAGTTAATCTCTATATAAATATAGGAATATAATCGACATAGTGAGTAAGAACAAAAAGAACAAATTTACGATATTCAATAAGTAATATATCATGACAAAAGAACAAAACCCAAAGGCAAACAATAAAGTGTTGCCCTTTTGTATGGCGGCGGCCCAAGAGCGTCCGCCGCATGTGCGCTAAGCGCCTAAATACACTGGAATTGACTAGACCTATATATGTAAGATATTCTCACACACAATTTATAAGCCAATTTTGGCACTGTAAATACTTGTATAAAATACTGTCTTTCATACTCATCCAATTTCAACTCCTCGTACGTATAGACGATCGTAGTCAAATTCAAATTACTGAATTTCAATATTTAGATACGCAATTTAGCAGCAAGTTACACATAAACATCTCAAATATATACCTAAGCCAACAAACACAAAACACATATTGTTAGAGTACCATGTACAATATATATGTATGCTAGGCTAAACATTTGAAGTATGCGAAATGAGAAACAAACATTGGTGTAAAGAGATTCTAAATTCTTCCAGTACTAGGAACGCGCGTTCATCGCCAAACAAACAGGAACGAAAAGACAAATTGTTTACCCCATTGATTGGGGCAGATGAAAAACGTCGATCGAGCCTTGGCTGAACGCGCATCTAAGTCTAAGAGCATTTGTCGTAGTAGATGCGCGTAATATGTATTCGTAGAAGAAAATTTCTTTTAGATGCGTAAGTGTAATTAAAGCATAGCATAAAAAAACGAGAAACGAATCTTCGTCCAATATAAATTCAGAAGGAACGAATATGTGTACTTCAAAAAGCACCAACTTCTTAGTAGCAGAATATTGCATTAAGTATGAAACACCAAAATAAAACCAAATGAATTAAAATGAAAGACACAATAAAAATAAACTCAACTCAAAACACACACAAAATGAATGATAATGAGAATACTGAATATTTTTAAACAAAAAAGAACCTATAACTGAAATGTGCCTAAATAAATTGTGTAAATATAAAATATATATGATAAAATATTAATATTTAAAAGTAAACAAAAAGAAAGTAACAAATTAAGGAAACTACTACCAATTACTATTAATCCATTGAAGAATATGTACTTTCGAGAATAAATGAAAATAACGTATACAAGCTGTCCTATTAATTAACGAAACGTAATATCTACAAGTTAAATAATTATGTAAAAGGGATAATCAAATGTAAATGCGTAAGGCGAAATTGTTGCAACTATAAATGTACCTAATTGCCGCAATTACATTTTAACAACTACGTTCACTTGCTAATAATAACTCAATACAGCAGCAGTTGCAGTGACGGCCCGAAATTAAATTCGATTCATTGCGAAGCTTTTAGTCACGCGCAGCAAAATTCGATAATTACGTAATTTTAGAACTTGATCTCTCTTGGTGATACTCAAATTAACCAAACGGATTATAGATGCAGATGAATTAATTGTGAATGGTGGCCAAACTCATTAGATTCACTTAACAAAGTATTGTAACCGAACGATAAACTAATTGATCGTGTAGGAATTATTATTACAAGTATAAATGACACACACTATTCCATTACACATATAAGCACAATTAATGAGTATGCTTTTATGAGTGCGCTTTTTTTAGTTAGTGTCGCCGCTTTAATCATCTCGCTTGTCTTCATATTTGTTACCGTAACCGAAGAAGACATATCAGTATACTTAAGTTCAATAAATTAGTATTTATAAGCTTTTTGTGTTCATCATTGTCGCAACAACTTTTTTAAAGAGCACGATTGTCAAGTCATTGTTTCTGAAGAAAATATAAGGTGAAGCAAGACTGCTTCAACTGACGGGTATAAATAATATATGATGTATCTAATTTAAATTTAATTTTGTTAAATAATCAAATAAAATCGATATATACGATGCGCCATTTTTGATTTACTCCCGAGATTCCCAATAAAATTACGCAGGAATAAATGAATTAAAAAACACTGACCTGTTCAAAACCGCCGAGGATGTCAGTGATGTCCATAGCTGATGTAACGGCCAGAGTCCTCAAGTTCCTTCCGGTCAATTTCGCCAAAGTTTTCACGACACTACTTTTTCCGCAGGAAGCTGGTCCCACCTGTAAATATCCAATACCACGTAGAATTTATACGTTTTAAAAACAAACTAATTATTACCAAAATAGACATCCAATTCATGTTGACACAATAGGCCAAACTTCGAAGTACATGTAGTTGATTCCGGAGCACCAGGCATGTTTCATCTTGTTTCAAAACACTACTATTCAAGTCGTTAACACTCCTTTCCAAAGTCACATCGCCCAAAATTACAGTATCTTTAGTCACAAAGCACACGGGTGCTAATCCACCGATTTCCGTTTCGAATACTTGTGTGAACAAGTCCCTCATTATAATTTTATCTTCTGCAGTCCGCATACGGTCGACAAATATTAATTCAATTAAATTCCCCGGTTTGTACTCATTTAAATTATTCACTTGCGCGTGGAAAATTGTAGCTTCACACCAACGGACCATATCGCGAAGGTTGAATTCCCACGGCGAACCTCTATGCCCGAAGACGCGACGGTCTAATTGAGTGTTTAATTTCGCGTTAAATTCTACCATTTTATTTAATATCGGAGACGACAGGTTGGGAAACTGCTTATCGAGAATGTAGAATAAGTCCTCTTCCAATAAGGGCGCGATATACACTTGGGTGAACCGATTAAGAAAGGACTGCGGAAGACCTCGGCGCGAACCGCCTTGCTTAAGCGGATTTTGGCATCCGAAAAATCGAGTTCCTGCATAATAACATAATTTATAATTAGACATAAATAATTAATTGTAAATTGCTAACCCGGCTTAACGTGAAATGTTTTCCCAAGCTCTGGAATAAATATTTCTCCCCGATGATCCAAACAAGCATTCAAACCTTCCAGAACCGATTGCGAAGCTAAATTCAATTCATCTAACAAAATCCAATGCCCTTGTCTGAGAGCCTGAAGAAGCGGCCCGTCTCTCCATGCAAATTCGCCTGCGTTGCCTCCTTCAACCGGCAAGTCGGCACCGAAAAGATCTGATATATCCTGTGTAAGAAATATCATTTGTTCATTTTTCTTACTTGCACTAAAGTAGCTAAAACTTACAGTTTGGTCCGACAAGTTTATTCTGAATAATTTATTTCTTGAAGCTTTGGCAAGCGCTGTAACTAAACTTGTTTTACCAACGCCGGGACTGCCTTCGAGTAATAAGGCTTTTTTCAATTGTAAACCGCGCAAAACTCGCATTGCGTTTTTAATTGTTGTTGGTGCCTCAAAATTGAAGCTGAGTTTTGAATGATCTGCTTCACCGCATTCGACATAAAAAGGCAATATGCCGAATCTTTCATTTAGGACATCAATACACAAATCTTTCGACTCTTCGTCGATGTTCATTTGGTTTTTAATGAAGTCCATGCAGTCATGCTCAAACTTTTTCAATGATGCCATGCTATAAAAACATTCAGATAAACACCTAAGATAAAGAAAATTATCCATAAATACCTTTCCATGCTTGTTACTCCGGAACCTAAACTATCCAAAAACGTTAAACAAACTCCATGGAAATATGCGCGTGAAACACCAATGTCTTTAGTACAAATGTTTATAAAGTTAACCCAAGTTAAAATGTCACGAATTGAAATAGTGAAGCGCTTTCCTACATCTTGATCTCTGAACCACTCGATAAAGTCCATTATATTAACCCCGATACTATTTTGTGTAAGATTCGAATCGAGGTTCAAATTCGATTGCAGATTATGTTCGATAATGTCGATCAAATCCTGTCTTTGCGAGCACGTCTCGCACCAAATTTCAGTAAATCTGTTTCGCAAAGCTGGGGATAACTCTTTCTTGCCAAAGTCACCTCCGGGATTCATGGTACCAATAAAGTGAAAGTTCTTATGCGCCTGTATTAATTCGTTACTGTCTGAACCTTTTTCGGCAATTAATAAAGTTCGCTCCGGTTCTAAATAAAGAAATCAATATTAGCTACTTAATTACCGGTAGCGCGAAGTTGTCTTACCCAGTAGCGAATTTAATCTTTCAAGCACGCTGTCATCGGCTAAGGAAATTTCATCAGCCAGAAATAAATTGCCATCCTGCATGGCCTGCACCAAGGGACCGTAGACCCATTCAAACAATTTCGCTTCCTCCCCAGAGTGGTCACGAACTGGCCGAAGCGCTCCAATAAAATCGCTGCTCTCCGTATGCATATGACAATTAATAGTGACCAATTCTTGTCCATTATTCTGCGCAATTATGTTGCAAACAGTTGTTTTGCCACCACCTGTTTCGCCAACGAGCAAAACAGGCTCATTAAATGCCAGGGATTTGCAAACCAATACACCCAATTGTCGCATACTGTACGTCCACACAATATTTGCGTGCAAATCCTTCGTCGCCATAATTTTTTCTAGGATTGGCTTCGTTACTGAGGATGTCCTATCTGATAGCGTGAATAAATGTTGCGAGTTAACATCGCGTTTCATATGCTTTTTCAATACAAGCGCAATTTGTTCCTTCTCCTCGGCTTTGCGCACTCGTCCGGCCAAAAGCAAATAGCCTTCATCAGCAAGATGTTGATCCCAATCGTAATATCCCGTAGCATCAGCTGCGCGACGATAACGTTCTCCCCAGCGGAACAGATCGCGCAAAGTTATGAAACCATGCTTGCCAGCAAAGGCGGCAGATCCTCGTCGCCGCATCTGCAAGTCTTTCATAACATTGATCATTTTACGAGCATATGTTTCAGGCATCTCGCAACGTTTGTGTAGAATATGCTCGAGCTCGTTATGGGGGATTTCATTAAAATGAAGCTCAACGAACCGATTCCGAAATGCACGCGACAGCATTTTGCGTCCTCCGTACGCACCCGGTGGATTCTGCGTGGCGAAGAGCATAAAGTTCGGATGTGCTTTCACAACTTGTTGTACTTCCGGTATGAACAATTCCCTGTTGTCGTCCAACACTCGATTGAGCGCTTCTAGTACATCACTTGGAGCAAGGTTCAATTCATCTAGAATTATCCAGTGCCCATTGCGCATTGCATCAACAAGAATTCCTTCGCGAAATTCTAATTTTCCGTCTTCCGCCGCAGCATAAGAGCCGATATATTCTTGCAAATCTGTATGTTCGTGGTTATTTATTCGCACGCATTTATAACCGGAAGCTTTAGCCAGATAAGTAATTAATGATGTTTTGCCAACAGATGTATCACCCTGCAACAGCACTGGCAACCGTCCAATGGAAACAATCCTTACTAAATCCTTCAAATTGGCGCGCACCGAGTCGGTTAAAATGTAATCAGACATTGTATAAGTTTCTAAAGGACCCTGTTCGATCCAATAACCCTCAAACTTTATGTATTTTCCTTTAGTTTTAGGCTCGGTAATTGCGTCCTTCAAAAGTAACTTATGTCCCTTTTCAGGTATTAAGTACTTAGCGATCAAACTCTCAACTTTTTTGTAGGAAGCGGAATCTAGCTGAGTCAAGAAGCTCAAGCAAAATGCTTCATACAAACTTCTCTTGAATACTCCACAGGGATTCTTTTTAGCAATAACTAAAGCGCGACACAATGATCTCAACGAAAAGTGCGGCTTATGCCCAAGTCCATCTGATAATGACACAATTGCTTCCTTGCGGACATGTAAATAAAAGTTTGCAATATTCTCCATATTCTCATTTTTCAAGTGCAACGCCTCGAAGTATTTGTTAATCATTTTGATAAGATCATTTTTATCAGTTAGCTCATCCACGAAAAATTCAGTAAAGCGATTTCGTAAACCCGTCGGCAAATCTTTCTTGCCCACATCCGTCGAGGGATTCATGCAAGCAAATAGCATAAAATTTGGGTGTCGTTTTATCGGTGTTTTATCGCCTTTTTCCAGCAGACTTATTGTACCATCTGAACCCTCCAAAAGTCCTGATAAACATTCAAGTGTTTCGGCATTCGCCAAATTGATTTCGTCCAGAAGAACCCAATAACCACATTTAATGGCTTTTATTAGGGATCCTTCAATGAAGGCGAAGGCGAGTGCACTTTTATGCTTCAATTGTGCTTCGAGTTTAATGATTTTTGCACCTATTGCGGTCCATTTATTATAAGTATCAATATCTTGAATTTGTGGATCTTCGAGCTTTCGTTTTCTATTCTGAGCCATTTCAGAAATATGCTGAAGACGGCTTATGGCAGCTTCATAACTCCGTTTCATTAACTTGACTAACATCATCCATAATTTCTCATTATAGCAACGATTCAAATTACATAGGAACTTTTGATTTTTAACTGCGTTAAAATAAGAACAGAATAAGTCTTCAAATTCTTTTTTGATAGGCCCAATTATGATTTTCATATCAACAGGTTTGTAGCCTCCAAGCAGATCAGCAGAGTCGGATTGCTGATTCATATTAATAACAATCATTTTTTGTCCAATTGTGTTCGCTATGAATTGTACGGTTGATGTTTTACCAGTGCCTGTCTCACCAACCAATAACACAGATTCTTTCATATTAACACAGCACATGATGCGTTCCAGTAAGGAACTTGAAGTCCGAGTGAAGCAAAAATTTGTATCATATTGCAAACCCTCAGTTTCTACCCTAGGTAAAGATCCTGCGCCTACTACGAATTTACTTTCAGTTATCTGCAGAATCGGTTGATGTCGTTCGCAGAAATATTTAGCTTTTTCAGCCACGATTCCTAAATGCGCGCTAATGTCCATGGCAAGAGCGAGTCGTTCCTCAGAACTTGAAGAAGCGCAGCAAAACACATCAATTGCATTTTGAAGAACTCGAAGTGCGCTCTGTTGACTTGCAACGTTAAAGTCGATGACTGACCGTGAGCACCATTTAAACAAATCGCGCGTGGATGCAAGTCGTGAATTTCGCGAATGTTTTTCCCTTTCAACGAAGACTTTAAAAACACTCACCATTCTCGAAGCAATTGTTGTAAGACACTTGTATTGTGTTGAGATTATCGTTTCAAGCTCTTTATAGGAAAGTGGTTCAATATTGATGTTTAAAACATGTTTTTCCAGAAGCGATGTTGAAGCGGAATACTTTTTGTGATAGCCTGACATAGTATTGAGTAATCTAAAATATATTATAAAGTAGAAATTCAAATATATTCTTGAATATACATTTCTCACCTTTGTGTCATAAAGAGCTGAAAACCTGGGGCAATTTCAATGAAATCACGAAAACCAGGTACAGTCAAATACTGGTTTTCAATAAGGCCGCTAATTACTGAAGCAATGTCCATACTAGCAGAGTCAATGTCCTCTAACAACAACCACGACCCTTCCAAAACCGCTTGAGTCAGTACACCAGGTTGCCAAACGAACTCTCCAGGAATATCCGTACAACGATAGGTACCAAGCAACATCTTACTGTCCGTTTGATCGCCCAATTGAATTTTTATGAAATCTTCCCCCAATTTC
Source organism: Aleochara curtula (assembly GCA_963978815.1). Lineage (NCBI taxonomy): Eukaryota > Metazoa > Arthropoda > Insecta > Coleoptera > Staphylinidae > Aleochara > Aleochara curtula. Next base: position 3,421,520 of record OZ022219.1, read on the forward strand.
CTACCAGTTTTAACAGCCAAGTATTCAATAAGCGTTGTTTTGCCAGAACCAACTGGTCCTAGCAAATTAATCGGTTTCTTGGTAGCAATTCCCAAGGCTAATTTATGCAAGTTCTTGGTTGTTGATTCAACTGGCACTAATTCTATGGAATTAACAGGTGTTGGATTGGAAGCTCCAGTACTAGGCAAAAGTATTCCACCTATGTCTACCACATTAGGAGATGTATAGTGATAATCATTGGAGGATTCATCTTGAATATGATATGATCTTTGTGAAGACTTCAAAGATGCAATGTCACATTGAATTATCTCATCTGTTGTGAGCATACTTTTCATATATTCATCAAGCTGTTTTTCATTCAGTCCCAAATAAATTCCTAAACAATGTGCAGCCAACCATCTTATTTCAGGATTGGTATCATTAGAATACGTATTGAAAAAGGTTGACCAATCCCATTTGTTTTTGAAGAAGTCGGGTTTCTTTTGAAGAAATGTGAAGCAGCTTTTCACTATATCTAATTTGCTTGGTTTATAATTGTCTTCCACCTTCTTTAGCTTCTTTGATGGCGCCTTTGTAGCAAAATTTGTAAAAGGGCTCGGAAATGTTGCAAAATATTTCACCACAAAACTGTAAGATCAATACTTAGCTTACTTTATCTTCATTCAATAACTTCAATGCTTACCCTTCACTGTCTGAATGCAACAGAAGAAGCTTAGCTAATGCAACAGCATTTCTCACATTTTCGTCAGCATTATCAGTGACTACCTCTGCTTTGTTGAAGTCGATGGCCAGTGAGAGGATGTTTACAAGTACTTTGCAAAACAATGATGCAATTTGTTCAGTCCATTTTGGATTCAAAATGTATTGAGCTAATTCTTTGTATATCACTTGATATTGCAACTCATTTAATTTCTGTAAGAATTTCAATGTAATTATTCCTCATAACAAACATAAACACCATGCTCACATGTAAATTAAACTTCTTAAGGAATACCCCAAATGTACGATTATCACGCGCATATAGCTGCAATGATTTAACAAACCAATCTTGATTCACCATCTTGCCAATGTTTAAATCATTGACAACACCAATTTAACAAATAACAACCGCAATAACCAGCAATAACTAAGAACTTTACAACTCTAACCACTGATTCTAACCTGACGAAACGTGCTACCGCATGTGCACAGCGTGTTACGATCACAACCGAAAACAACATTCGTTACACGACTAATAGGAATACCGTGAAGTGCGCATGGCAGCGCCTTCGACGACAGTTCTTCGCATTATTCACTTTAAATTCGCTCTTTGAAACACATAAAAATGAATTAGATAAACAATTTAAATAGAGAGCTGGGTGATTTGGTGAAATGTTGATTGAAAAGTAGATGTATCTTGCTACAACAATAATATGTTCAATATTAGATTCTGATCAGTTCTGTCATTTATATCTATTTAAATTGGAGTAATCAAATTTGCCCCTATATTATTTTATAAAGCACTAATATAAAATGATATTCTTTCATATATTTTTCACACAAGTTATATTCATACTTTTAACGTTCTGTTTTGAGCTCAACACATGGTCCAGCGAATGTCTTCGGTTTGGTGATGATGAAGGTGGTGTTTATTTGGTAATGTGTAATCGCAATCACCACCTTTCTGTACATTTAGAAACCCGCTAGAAGATCAATTTAACTAAGAAAAGTAAAACAAGTGAAGCATTGTAAATTTTTCGAAATATATGATAATCTATTTGTAGGTGAATAATGTCCACAAGCGTTACGTCAATTTACGCAAAGTATCCACAAATCACATAGATGTATTACGTTACAAAACAGTACAGTTTTAAGATTTGGAATAACAAATAATGTAAATAATGACTGATCATATTCGATATTCAAATTCTTGGTGGCCTGAATGATCAGTCTATCCTGAGAATAGCAGAGGGCGCAATACACTCCAAATACAAATGACATTATGAACGAAAACATATTTATTAATTAGGTTTCCCATTTTTACAACTTTCTGAGTTATTCAACTGAAGGTCAACTTATATTACGCAAATCCTGTGCAGCATGTCATGCAAAATGTTTTCAGAAAATTCAAATAAATTTGCAGCGATTTGTTTGACAGGTGCACGACGTTGCGCTGCGGCCGTGCTCTGTCCATAACCTTGAACGCGACCAATGAATGTGCGCGCTGCCATGTGTCGGCCAATCGAAAGCGGTCGTGCGCCAGGGTCAACAAATCCTTGTGAAATAGCCGAGTTTCGTCCGTCGCCATGTTGAAAACAAGCGTTTACATCGACGTATGCTATTTTTTCATAAAATTCGCATGTTCGCGGCGCGTTTAATTAGTGCATTGTGCGTGTTAACGTTCCAGTGAATCGCCGTGCGACGTCCACGGCCATCGTCGTCTCAATCCCGTGGCCCATCGATCGTGTCGAAGCCCAGTCCGCATCGCGGCGGTTAGCGGCGGGTTTGTTGCTAGTGATAACGTGACGGCGGTGATCGCGGTGCAGTGTTCGTGTGTGTGATGCATGCCTTTGCGTGGTGCATACTTTTGCGGGAACGATCATCAAACTTGCTCTCTGGTGGTGTGTGCATCGGACAAATGTGCGGACCTTGAGCGCGTAATATACGTGTGGCATTCGTTTATCCCGTTCGTCGCAGCGCAGTGGCAGGCGCCCGTACAATTCAGTGCAATTGGATACGTCTCATTATGTCTTTGCTTAATGCAGGTAAGCGCCACCGTTCCATCATACTCAATGTTTATCTTTCACGATGCCGATCTTTTGCTTGTGTGTCGTCCGTCATATGGTAGTCACGATTACAGCAGGCGGCTGTGCTAAATGTTTTACATGTTGTGCATGGCATTGTGTATATTTGCGCCACGATATGACACCGCAATATACACACTGCAGCACCTTAGCAGCCTCCTAGAGCAATTCGCCAGTTTTCTGGTTAAGTTACATACGATACAATAAGATCCTCAGCAAATATTTCGTTAGGTTATGTCAAATGACCGTAACGAATGTAAACATAGCAAAACAATCAATACAAACAACTAGACGAGTTATGAGTACTTGCACTGTTATTAATCGCATGCTAATAATTGTTTGAGTAACCGTGCGCATGTCGTGTCGTATGTTGCCATGGAAAAAACAAATGCACACGGCCGCTCGATAAAACATGTGCTTGTAGAGGTAGGTTAGTGATATACATATCGATAAATGAATGAACGGTGTAAAATTCAAGCAAGCGCGCAAACTATTCCGCACACAAATAAATTCATCATCGCTCCAAATGGCGTTGCTAGCATTATTATTGTTGCATTCAACCGCAAACAACACCAGAACTTATTGTTGCGTGTCGCGCTCCGTTTCGTTATGTATTTTTGTTGATCTTAATGGCCAAGCGTGTGTGTGACATATGTGCACGCGCACAAAGAGATACGCTTGATTGATGTAGCAATTTAGCGATTTTATTGCAAGAAGAAAGCACTAAAACATAAATATATAATTAAATATCATGACGGTGTTCGTGCTCTCTTGCTCAATGCTCAGCAGCGCGTTTTTACAACTCCTTCCTGCGCAAACGTAAAGCGCAATATAAAATGGAAATAAAACTGATAAAAAATCATTGGAATCCAAGTCGACATTTATAATACAACAAACGAAGTGCTATGTGTGCTGTTCGTGCAGCAGCAAACAACGTTTAGAGCCTGCTGTCGTCGTCGACAGTGCGAGTGCAGCACAAAAATACATCTACGAGATGGCAGTGCATGTACGTAATTAATAATGGTAGGCCGCACTTTCATTTTTATTCGCGTAATTATAATGACGAGGACGATGTAATTTTTGCAAATATGCTCTTCATGCCGCCGAAGAAGTATTTCTATTCAGTCGAGTTGGTATAGCGAAAGATCATGTATGAGATTCTGATCTGAAAAAAGATATCCCGGACGTACTTTCATTTTTAAATTTAAACATTTAATTGCAATAGTTATATTATAATTCTTGATGCCATTTAAAAATATGATACATTTATTAAAGAAATCAAAAAAGCGTCATAAATCGAAGTCACAATAAAAAAATGGGTGAACAATATTTTAGAATTAAAATGAAAGAGCCACCCCATTCGTGTTCATTGGAAATGCAGTACAGCGGAAAAGCATTAAGCGTATTTTCTCGAACTGCTGCTTGCTGCTCATAGTGATATAATTGAGCGCTAAAACAATTTGGTCGTTGCGTGCGGAACGCATGGGGGTTTTATCGATACTAAAGGCGAACATATGCGCAGCGGCACCGTCATCGATTGGGGGTTGACCGACGGACAAAATCGACGCTACACATATACGTTGTAATTTCATTAAAACATTTAAAGGCTGCGTTGCAATAAAATACATACATTCGTGAATGTTGAATAGGTAAAGAGCTATAATGGAAAGTAGAAAAAAGAAAATAGCGCGCACCCCAATCAAATGAACCTTGCGGTGGTGGCATTGTCCTCGACGCTGCGGGTTATTTCTTGAAAAAAGTACGTTACCCTCGATGTTTTCACGTATTTAAAGTGATTCCCTTTATTTCTAAAGCACTCGCAATTATTCAATTATTATACGTATAATAATGGATGATGGCATTATACTGTTTGCTGACGAAAAAAGTTGGATTTTTAGGGTTGTAAAACAACGAATGAACAAAGTTTGGGATGAGCTAAAATTTGCTTAAACTTTTCTACAAAGTTACATGATGTAACCATTTGTTATTCGCAATTAAGTTTTCTTCGCGGCTATTGAGCAAGCGCATGATTACTGAACGGAAACACAAATGCCAAGACAAATGACGTCAAACATCCTGACAGAGTAGAGCGCTGTGTAAGTAAACAGGACTCGGCTGGATGCTGCCGGCTGGCGGCTGGAGGTGATTTACTTAGACATCCCGGAGGCACCGTTGTTAGGGACCGCGATACGGCGTACATTTATCGAAGATCACCATGGTGATAATTAATACCTCAATATTCGTAGCATACGCGTGGGTGGGTGGCGTTTTTCTTTCTCTTCGTCTTCATCTTTTTCTCTTGCGAATAGCATGACTACGGCTGTTTGTTCGTTGTTTGTGCCGCGTACATAACATCTCTTTGTATTCTAATCTGTATTTGACGTGAAAATCATATTCACGCTCTTTGTAAGTCAATTTTCTTATTCCCGTGCGGTGCTGATTGAATTTAGCATATTCATTATTTGTCCCGAGAAGAACAAGACGAAGAAGTAGAAAACAGTAAAGAATTGAATATTTTGCTTATAATAATAAGTTGGCAACAATTGCGAAATGTTTAATTAAGAATTTCACGATCATACTCTCATAAATGTAAAAGCAATTAGTGCGTCAAAAAACAAGAGTTGAAAACACCTAGCAAAATCGGTGCTAATAACGTTGGAACTCAATTAAAGTTATGAATTCGTATGATGTTTATTGCGAAACGATGTGTTGTGTTTCAAACTTATACTTTCTGTATTCACTACTCTCGTGCGCAGTGGGAATATGCAATTAACGGTGTAATTTGAAAATCGGCAATTATTACGCATGAATAATTTTCCTATTAGGATGGAGGAGAGATATTTGCTATTATCGTAACGAAGAAAGTACTTGCAATCTATTAAATTATCGAGTGTGTAAATCTCCAGTTTATACTATTTGTTAATGGAACATGAACATAACATGAACACGGTTGTTATTATTTAATAACGTGTTCCGATTTGAAATCGTTTATGTTTAGTCGAAGAATTGCATTGGGTAATTTCATTGTACAGGTGTCTATGTTTATAGTTTATTAAAGTTTAATATACACTGACGCTCAAACATAACAAAATTCAATGGATAATAATTCAATAAGGCACCTGTAACGAAATGTAAAAAGATGTTATGAAATATTAGGCACGTGTTTTTCAATGGGTGTGTTTCGTACGTATTCAGCCAATTCATTTTCATTATTTTTTCACATTGCACATTTTACTCAATTATAAGGCTGTACTAGAAGTGCATTTTATAAAATGTGTTTATGCTGCTTGATATGACAGCAAAAGTAAGACTAGATATCTCGTTGAAATAAAAATGAAATTCATCAGAATTAGATTGAACTCAATACACCTGTACTTTATGAATAGAGTTCTTGTTTTGTAGGTAAAGTTTACTGGTATAAAGTGCGTATTACAAAAATCGAAATCCAATCGAAAATACCAAGGTGAACTAAATATACGCTTATTCGATACACAGCCGTCGACTGGTAATAAGCAATTACGTTGTTAACTCTTTAACCGTGTCTTTTGACTTTCCAACTTTTTTGCTCTGGCAAACTTGTCATAATAGTTGCTTATTTTTATTTAAATGCGATTTAATTTATTTCGTAAGTCGTCGCAATATCGACTGTCAACACGTGTATTACATGCAAATTATTTACGAATTCGGTTAATGATAAATATTTAATTATTTCATATTTGAAAGTTTGCTCGCCATTCAGCCATACAGAGCGTAATTGAAAATTTTATGATTCCTGGGCGCATGTTCTCTCTGGTCTAGTAGTGTATTTGAATTGACAGTGTGCAGACTTCCACCACAGCGTACAACAGCAATTTGAAAGCGCCTGTGACTTATGCAGATCGTGACGAATAAAACATGTTTTATATCGGCGCTGACGGTTTACTTATCGCTTGTCTTGTTAAATGCACTAAACAATTGATATTGCCTGTCAAAGCATTTACTTAGCGCGTTTCAAACAGACTCAGAGCGCTGATATTGATTTAAGACTTGATATTCTCAATATTCAGGACATGAATGTATAATTTCTAAACGAAATGTAGAATTCTGCTATTTCCTGGGCTCAAGAAATTTTAAGATATTGAATGTATCAGTTAGCTTAATTACTTTTTTATCAAAACACACGTGGTAGTATCATGACCATTAATATTTTTCATTGTGCAAGAAACACACAGGATTATAGGTAACTGTTGTTGATAATGCAATAATGAATAAATTCGGTGCTTGTACGGGTTTAATCCGTATTTGTAGTGCGCACGCAGAAACATGAGATACACATTGAGAAAATGAAACAATAAAGAAGCACAAAATGTGTAGTGCTATCAGTTCTTAAGTATTTTCAATATGCGATACGAAAGATTACTATTTTATTGGCTTCTTCTTTGCTACACTTTTTAATGAATATTTCTGCGATGAAATAAGGTGAGCAGTGCAATTTGCAAAAACAGTATTAGAAGTCGAGTGAGAAATGAGCAAACACTTTATAAAACTTGATATAATAGGATGAAATATTTGCGTATAGCAACAAACACTCTCTATTGACACAGAATGTTGTATAAAAGCGCAGAAAAATGAGCAGATTATTTATTTATGTTGTGAAGGAGAGACGTTTCTATGGCAGATCGTTAGCACCCCATGGTGAGTGGTTCGCTGCGTGCATGCGGCGCGTGCAACGACGACATTCAAACTCTCTTTGCACACACGCAATTTTCGCAATTTTCTTTCTTCCCGCGGCCAGCGGGATTCTGTGCGCGCGCGCAATTCTTTTATACACCCCACACGGCCATTTCCAATTTGCATAACTATTACAATTCAATCACATTAATCAAGCGCACCGAGGATTTTTTGATTCGCAATTGAGGCAAAACGAAGCAACAAAGATTTCGCGATATAATGATAAATTGTACAAATACGAATTTCGATTAAAATACGACCTCGTAATAATAAAATTACTATTTGATTCAAGTAATTTCTCGAGTGTGTGGTGGCTATAAAATACAATAAATTGTTCATTTGTTGCGATAACGAAATTATCTATTATTTCATTATTATCATCGTATCTGCAAGCGTGCACAGTGCGTCGATATCATCATGGGAACGCGTAGAGTCGCTCAATCAATATTGGAATTGGTTTTATTGAACGAAAACACACCAAGGCAATATAAACTTATTATATTATGATGATGCTCTCTCCGCTGATAGAAAACAAACGTGAATTATCTATGCATTTTACTGGAAGCAGTCTAAATTAGAGTAGAGAATAGAGGATGGAAAAGAACGAAAAATCAAGGACCATCTACAAATTGTTGCAAATTTAATCTAAGCTCTCGCGTATAAATAACGCATCCATCGATAAGACAACACTTTTTCGATTCAATCTATTTCCATATAAGTCCATCAATTGGCTGCACTGCGCAAACGGGCGACCGATACAGTAGTCGCATATAGCAAAACCGTTGGTTGGTTCGTTTGGTTGCTGTTGAGCAAGTCACTGCGTAAACGCCAAGTAGCAAGCAAAGCAGCGAATAAATATTGGAAAATGTGTGGTGTGCGTTTTGTGGGTCACTAGGACACTCGCGGCTTGCGCCTTGCTGCCTGCCTGCCTGCCGTTCAATGCTGTTGCATGTGCGTCAGAGTGCACTCACTAGGCATACACACGCATCCACACATTTATTTTATTTCATTGTTTTTCCATTTTGAAAAGCGATGTAATGCACAAAAAATGTGCGAGTTTTTCGCAATTGTCGTTCATGTTGTATTCGATATCGTCTTCTTTTGCCTCTTTAGGAATCAAGGTGCGCCCGAAGCCCCTGCGTATAACTAACTGTTAACAGCGCATACGTGTACTTGCGCGGTGATACGCTATTTCTCAAGAATTATTCGTTCGTTCACGTAACTTAACCGTTTTCAATGTTATACAATACTCGCTCGTGGCTGCGTTTATAGAGAGAAAAGAAAAACTTGAGATCTAAGAAAACACTCAAAGGAGGCGGTCAACTAAAGTGAATTTCTGAAAATAGCAGATGATATTTCATAATTAGAGAAGTTTTATGAGCGCTAATAAATGGCAAGAAAAATTAAAAGATTGACTATGCAATATCGGGAATTTATTCGTGTTTGCTTTGAAATATTAATCGATTATTATTGATTAATATTGTTGTTGTTGTTTGCAATAGAATGAAGTACGAGAAAATATTCTTAGAAAAAGCCAAAGTTTATTTATGAACCGCACACTTGGCGTATCGAGAAGGCGGACGATAAATCGGCGACATATTCCCTCCACGCTGGCTTTAATTAACCATATAAATTTAGCGAAATTACTCAAGCAGTTCCTGTGCTGCTTTGTTCCTCGACTCAATAAAGTCAAGCGGCGAAGTCAATAAGCCAATACGTAGCCGAATTTATTGGTCCGCTTTCGTGCTTAAGAAAATTTATATCTGATGCGATTTTGTATTTGTTTATTTTCTAAATTAGATGAGAATTTATGATGTTTGTGTGATATTAATTTGTACTTCTTTGTTTCAGGTAAATATCAACAATTTCTATTATGCGTATTACGATTCTACGAACTTTATGGTATGTTATTATGATGCGTTATTGTTTACGATCAGCGAAAAAAATATTGATTGCCATTTCTTTGAAAGATTAATTTGAAATTCAGTCTATAGCGGGGTACATGTGTTTCGTTCTTAGCGTGATATACTGAATGACAACAATTTATATTAGAATTTTTGTAATTCTCTCCAGATAATTTTTATTTGATTTCTACACTTTATTACGAGTAAACAGTCATCAGTATTGTAAAAAAGTGAATAGCACTGTTATGGAACACATTTCTCTCATTTTTTTAAGCTTTGATTTTTATTTCATTGAAATGCTTTTCATCTGCGATTCTCTATAAGAGCACTTTGTGCGCAACGTGAATGGCTCTTTCTTTATTATTATTATTATTATTTTCCAACAACAAACGCTGCGTGTCGTGTCGTTCAATTCGTAATAAAGTTCAATTTGAGAATAGGGCGTTTTTTCATACAATATTTTACGGATTTAATTTCATTTTTCATTGCGTATTATTGCGCGCTTTATTGTGACTTGGCTCGAATAATTAATTACGGCGCTTTTGTTGTGTGTATTGTTGTTTAATGCTTGCAACAAGAAAAAAACTTGCGTGATTTATTGCGCTATTAAATTTGTCATTTATATTTATTTATTTTAGAAATTGAAAAATTGCGATTAGTTGAGGGGAGCGCGCGTGAACGTACCTATAGGTAACACACATAGATACCTACACGTAATTTATTATTAGCGGCAAATTACGAAAATTATGATAGAACGAATGCACATTGTAGATACGCGTTAAATTTAATGATTATATACTGGCTTATTAGCGTTTAGAGCAAAATGAAAATTGGATGCGTTCGTATGCTAATTGCGCGTGTATGCAAGTTTTTACTATGCTAAATCGAATTAATGGGCAGTCCTCATCATCGTCGAACTTTACACTTGGTTGCGCACACGCACGCACGCGGCTGCTTGTCCGCTTGCTGCTCATCACTAAATAAAATTCTCACATGCGAACGGCAAGCGAGTGCATCCATTTACTTGCGCATTGCGCCTGGTTTCGTATTAGCGTGACGTGTTTTCATTCGCTCCGCGAAGGAAGCGCTAAGCACACTGTGCGAACTTGATGAACATACAATATATTGTCTACTCGTACGCGTTATAATTGACCATTATCATCATCCGTCTTTCGTTTTATTTTTATTCATTCATTCGTTTATTAACACTCGCCTTAATCGCATTGAGAATTATTACATAATTATGCGTCTACTACGTCTAGTGTGTAGAGAAAATCCATACACATGGTGCGTGTTGTTTTTATTCAATCATAGTAGGCACAGACAAGTTATCAGTATCGTATTATTTAATTTAATTCTTTATCTTCTCATAGGGGAGACCTAGGAGAGTTGGAACAATTTTTACTTAAATGAACATATCTCTGTCCAGAAACATACTACGTCTACGAATTATATGGCAAACGGTAGCTCAATTTATACTCTTTAAAATACAATTATTTCCATTAACGAAAATATTATGATTTCGGAGAAAATCAAGAAAATGTGAAATTGCGTTTAGTGTACCAACTCTCCTAGTATCGAGGTGAGTTGGAACAGACATCTAGGAGAGTTGGAACAGCTATGTTTTTGAATTATTTCGTCACTAACAAATTCCATTATACAGAAAATCACATTAAGAACTAAAGACGACTCTAATAATTATTTGTTATACTTGTATGTATTGAAATAACATATAATATTCAGTCAAGAATCAATAATTAATTTTGATGAAAAATAAGAATATTGTTTAAGTAAAAATGATTAAATAACAAGGAACAAATAATGATTAGATTAACTACAATTTTAAATTATTAATCAATATTAATTAACTTATTATTACTAGTGTTTTATATTCAATATTGCCTTTCATAAGCAATATTTTCTTCCTCTTTTGTAAAATCATCGAGCTAACATAAGCAAGTGATAGACATTAGCAAGTGCCTTTTTGTTCGATTAGCTTGATATGTGATTTTTTTCTTAATATTTCTGTACAAGAACATATAGTTGAGATTGTAAGAAGATCCGGTATTTCCAAGATCTTTACTTCTTAATGTGATTTCTTCAAAGAACAGTTCATAAATTTCAACATTACTTATGTCCCTAGCAGTCTTTCGTTAATATTTGGTTAATATTTATTTGGCAATCTAAACTAAAAAATAGCAATTTACCATGCCATATAATATTACAACCCAAAGAAAATGATTTTGCCAGAGATACAAACAATAATTGGAACAGCTAGGAGAGTTGGAACAGCTTGTACCAACTCTCCTAGCTGCAACAAATGGTGAACCGGTCAGAATAAAAATTTGTAGCTTCGAAATTAAATGTCTTATAAAAAAAATAAAGCTACTACACGAAACTTGAAAGACTGAAGTATACGGGAAAAAATATTAGAACAATACAAACATAATATATGTTGATATATATGGAATCAAAATTTTGGTTAAAAAGTTACTTTTCGCAATTTTTTGTGTGCAAATTTCGCACAGTCAAAACCGCTTATCACACACTTTCATCGCTTACTCCATCAAATAGTGAGTGTTAAACAGAACAAATGACCGTTTTTCCGAGCTCGCTAGTAATTATAGTTTCCGAGATATCGACACTGTTCCAACTCTCCTCGGTCTCCCCTATACTTTATTTCTGATACCCAAATGGGGGAAACTAAGAATTTTAAGCATTTTACGTATGAAGACTTGTTATTTACATTTGCAATTTACGTTTCCTCCGTTCATTCAGTACGTATCCGTGAGCGAGAGAGGATCTCGCATAATTCGCATAGTTGATGATGTGCCCGAGCGTCAACAACAAGTGTGCACCAGCTAGCATAATAACAATAACAACAACAAGTTAGCTGGCAGGCGAAGTGCGCGTGTGGTTGTAACGCGAACGAACAAGAAGCAGCACTAGCGAATAATATGCTCTAATGTTTGGGCGCATGCTATTATTAAATTATAAGTAAACACCGCTTGCATGCCGTGTCAGTTGTCAGGATGGGGATTAAAGTTGAAAATTGGTTTTTGTTCGCGCACATGCACATTTCGTAGCGCTTCATGCAATTCTTGTTTTAATAATTGAGATGCGGGATAATTAGGCGTGTGTGTAGCGTGCATAATACAAGCGAGCAACGCTGCTTCGAAAATACACGAATTGAAAATCTCGGTATGCTTTAGAAAATGTTTGCAAGCAATATATTTACGCACGCGCTCAGAGAGAGAGATGATATCAATAAACAAGCGCATAAATATTCAAATACAACATTGTGTAAACGCGCGAAAAATCGAAAATTGTTCATTGCCAAACAACGGTGCTGGTACATCTAGGCTGGCCATTAACATACGACTTCCAGGCGAGATGTGGGCCACTGCCAAAAACTCTCACTTTCCGAATTGGAATTGAAATTACAAATCGAAATAGAACAACAATGGGCGCAAATGGTCAGGGAACTGTATACGCCTACTCAGGCTGTGCCAATATTTGCGTAAAAACGAAATTGACTTTACTAAAAATTTCGAATTTTATCCAAATTGAAATCCAAAAAGGTTTGGTAGTGTTGTTAATGCGAAAAATATTTTAGGAACATGACTAACAATTTATAATTATTGGTGAACTAATTTCATGAATCAAACGTGTCAACTCGACAGAAATTTTATTGAATTTTCGTTACACCATAAAAATAGAATTGAGATGACGCGGTCGTGAATTTAAAAGGAAGCGAATCGCAGGATTCTTGCCGAATAAATTCGCAGTTGGTTTTATAGATAGATGTTTTTCCTATTTGAAAATTTAATATTACTTATTGTCATTTACATACGAATTTACTTAATAGTTTCTATCTTTCTTGATTCAGTTTTGATATGCATGGCGCTCGTAAAGTGCACTCGTAAAATATGACAAAAGCAAATACGAAAAGTAAAAGCTGCGAAAAGGGAAAGTGAAAACGCGGAGCCACCGACACTCGTAACAAAATATTTGACGAAAAAGTGCGTGCGCGCTGTCTGCGATTACGAAATTGATGAATGATCGCTTTTCAATTTCGACGCCAACTGGCGACGACGTCTGCGCGCACATCATTCGCGAACCACGCATACACACCATGTTAGCCGCTAGCAAGCAGCACGAAGGAAGCGAAGTGAAATTGTCATTGACACACTGAGCGCGGTGCGGCACACGCTCAAAAGAATAATTCGAAACTTCCGGCTCTCGACATTCAAACAAAAAACATTTTTGCATAAACAAGTGCTATAGAGTTGTTTGCAAATCTATTTTTTTACCATGCTCAACATGGCATATTTTATTTTAAAGAATTCTTCATATTAATTCTTTTACAAAATAACGCACTAAACATTAAAAAGTGTTTTAAACGTTAAAAAGTAGTCAAAGAAATTCCTGGGGATTTAAGAGGAAATGAACGCGAATAGCACTGATCCTTGCTGATTCACTTTTTCGTGACTCTTGGATGGATCGTAATTTAACTTTTAAGTACCAGCTGTTGTTTAGTCCTCGGCAAGGACACTTAGTATAAGTTTCACTACCGAAACTTGCACGGGCAACTATCGATCCACGAAGCATCTGTAATTCAAAACACATATACAAATTTCAGCTGCTCGTGTTATTAAAGCACACATGTTCCTTGCACGCTGCGCGCTGCTTGGAAAAGGAAGTTAAAACAAAAACTGCGGAGGAGGAAGCGCGCGTCGTTGCCGAGATAGGAAATATTTTCTGCGTTGGTATGCCTAGCAAGTGTTTAATATTACGCTGTCATCACAAACAATATAATTACAACTCTCATTTTTGTTTTGCCAAATTATAAACATGTTGTACAATATTCATTAGCGCGCATAACTTATAAAGTAGCTTTATTCGCCTTCGTACAAGGTGTTTGCGAACTGAATTACATTCAAATAATTCGCGTGGAAATAATAGGATTGTATACAAGTTTTGTGTACAATTATACACCTTGGCGGCGGTTGCATAGCAACGTTTTCGATTTCGCTTACGTCACGCACATACATTCTATAAAACATTTAAGCAGCGCGCACACGCACCGTATTCTAATTGTGCATTCTATTCGTCTCGATATTTGTTTACACTATTTACATATCCAATTAGTTTTTAGCAGTTGTTTTCGTTCGTTTTCGATTGGCATAAATGCATATTAAGCGGCCGCAACAACAATTAGACGAAAATGGTGTGCATCACGAGAGATGTAAGCAAGCATATCGAATCGAAAAGTTTCGAAATTATATAGTGTCCGTAATTAGTCGATGGAAATTACACAAGTTGTACATACACACTTCGATGGGGATGAACTTTTTAATTGCAATCGCAAGTTCGCTTAATTACTTTGCATCCTTCGTTCGTACTCGAAATCGATATTATCATCATCATCATCATCAAACTCGCGAGGGACTCGCGCGGAATTGGCGAGAAAGAGAGCAAATTGCGCTTGTCTTGTAACAATTTAGCGCTAAACGCAATTCGTATTTCCATGACGCTGAACGTGTGTATTAACTGTTAGAATAACTTGCTGTGATGCCTGCACAACTCGAATGTTCTCGTTCGCGAGCCATTACGCTACGTCAAAATCGGGTTAAGGTTGAATTTGAGTCGGATTCGAGAACGACTACTCAAATTGTGATTCTCGTAAAAAATATTTATACGCGCTAACCAACCAGTACATTGGCGATATTGTATTTAAAATATTTTGATAAGAGCGACCGACGCACACGTGTGCGTCTGTGTGGCATTTCAACAGTTGCAACATTTGAATATTTTCAATTACTTGTTTAGTAAACAACGTAAAAAGCAGTTTTGTTGCCGTATCTCGGTTTGAATGATATGTTTGTTGGTGCGCTGGTCGGAAATGTTCGAGCGCGATCGCGGCGCACACTTGGATAGTCCTTACACCGTTTCACCGCATACACTGAAAGGACGGGCTCGCGCGTTCGCTGCGTGGATCCAATTTCGTCCTGGCCTCAGTCAAGCAAAGTCGGCGTTGCCTTGAACAAGCAGCAGCAACAGCAGGAGCCGGGCGCGCATCTCGCGGTTTTGCGCGCGGAACGGAGATACTGTGTGTGCGTGCGCGCGAGGGAGTGTGTATTTGTTGTTTGTTGCCAGCACGACATTTGTTTTGCTCGCATTCGCTTTCACGGAGAGTGCGTCCGTCCGCTCGTTCGTATATACGTTCGTTCGTTCGACAAGTATCAACTATTGCGTTAGTAATTATCGCGCCCTCTCGAAAAAGTCTCGTAGAATTGTTGTATGATGAACATGCATCGCATATGTCCTGGACCTTCATCATTCGCATCGTTTGCACCATTCACATACTCGTTTTTTGGATTACTACAGTGTGTGTGTGTGTGTTTCTGTGCTCTGTTGTTTGTTTGCTGTTGATCCTGCGGCTGCGTCGTTGTTTATGATTTTGTTTTGTTCCGTTTTTGTTTGTTTCATCACCGTATCGCTGTGGCATCATCATCGTCATCAGCGTATTGTTGCGGCTGCTTTCTATGTTATGTTGTTTTGCCGTTTGCGCGTTGCCTAGGATAACGTAATCGACGTGTCGACGACGTCATTGCAAAGCAAGTGTGTGCGTGAGAGCGCGCGCGCGCGTCGCGTTGCGGGTTGTTTCGATGCATGCACAACATTTCCATATTATTTATTACAACCAACCACGACCACACCACTCACTACTTACTAATGCCGAAGCGGAGCTATTTTTCTATTGCGCCTGTCAGTGATAAATCCATAAAAAACAACGCCCGCGATGAACTAATCGAACGCGATTGGATCGGTTGGCTTGGCTGGCCGTAAATATTTTGTCGAATGCAATGTGAATGAACGTGGAACGCCTTGAAATGCATACGGAGGAGTCGTTAGTCTTTTCGTCTTAAAATATTTACAAATTGACGTCAGTGTGTTACACATTAACACGCTGGTACATGATTTCAATCATCTCTGAATCGAGGTCTCTTGCTTATCACTTTGTAATTTTGTTATTGATGATATTTTTTTATACTTTTCTGGGGATTTCTCGAATGAGAAGTTTAATTAATTAATTTGATCTTTGGAATTATTTTGAAAATGATTGAGAAGATGTATAAAATTTTATTATGAGCAATATGCAATGTGCATATTCATTGGCGCTGCAGTTCGCCTGCTAACAGGACAATATCTGGCTGCTTAGCAAGTTTGCACATTCAGTGAGATAGACTGCATGGATGCGAATGCATTGCATTTCATTGGATTGCGTTTCTTGGGTTGAGTTGAGTTGAGTTGAGTTGAATTGAATGCAGCGCGTGTGCAAATCATTTCAATTTGTTGCATTGACTGCCTGATACTACTGCCAACCGCAGACGACACAATGTCTGCATACGGCGTGTACAACTATCACCGTTTTTGTGAGGGAATATACAATCGAGAAGAAAAAAACGTAGAGTAACGCGAATAAATAAATAATTTAATGAAAATTGATCTGACAAGTGCATGCGAGTGTCACACTTGTTCAACGTGTTTAAGGCACAGCTTAATTTGATGTTTGCACATGCACGACGAGAAGGAATTTGAATGATTTTGTGTGACAAAACTATGTACAAATATTTCGAGTTGCGTACGACGCGTACGGACTGACAGAGTATACGAATACCTTGCTGTTACAAAGCGTGTCGCCGTAATGCGTGTCGCGTAAATATTACGTAGTCAAAACCGCGCCACGATTTGATAGGCCAACACGCGTGTAATGCATTGCAGTTGCTTTTTAAGCGTGCACGTTGGTATTAAATTGCTAGCTTTATTTCGTCTACGCTATTATAATATCTGTGCTACCGTCGTTTTTCTACGCATTACGTTTTTTGTTTTTTTGGTTATAATTCTTTGCGTATAAATTCATTTCACAATTCAGGTTTTCCACGCTTAGTTTTCATGCTGGGTTTCGAGGTTACATTTTTTTAACGCACGTGTTCAACAAAGTGAAACAATAATAAATTGTTTAAGAAAAATTCCATCAGAAGATTATTGCCACTGAGAAAGAAGTTTCACTATACTTTATTGAGTAGGTCATAAGCGCTGATTGCATTGGAAATCAAGTAAACGCAATGTGTCGTTTTTATCATTACTGGATGGCATGCTTTAACGCTTTTTTGCGTTGCGTTATCTTTGGCTGTTAATCAGTGATAATTGTTCGGCTGTACAGTAGTATGTGGTGTTGTGGTACTAGAACATTTCGATGCTGACAATGCTGAAATTTTAGGATCAGTTAAGCATGCGGCTTGATTTATACGAATGCTAAAAAGCCAAACAGCAACGCGTGCAACACCAAAAACTCATTTGAAATTCTTCCTTTTCTCTCTCTCCACATTCGCTTGAAAGCAATTTGCAATCGTATTCCTATTTTGAGCATAAATATCATTAAAATGATAATTCATATTTATGAATAATTTCATTAGCATATTTCTATCATAAATTGACTCATTAACACATTCTAATTTTGCACAAGACATTTAGCAAGCCGAAAAACGTGAATTTAGCAATTTTACAAATATGTAAAACGATTAAATTTACGAGCATCGACCATGTTTCTAGTGCGATTTGAACGGATGATAAAATGTAGTTTAAGAGGATTTAATGGGATGGTTTAGAGTAAAAACAGTGCATTCCATGAAAAACGAAAGAGGATTAGGTGCGGATTTTGCGTAATTTTTGGGTGTTGTGTGGTATTTCTTGGATTTGTTCCCTACATCGTTGTCGTCGCCTTGAACTAAAGGATTACAGCGCTGTTTTACACGTGGGGCAAACAGGGCGCCGCCGACGACGGCCACGACGTCGTGGAGCTGCTGAGCGCCGAGTTTCCGACGGCGGAGGCGGCTGCGGCCGCAGCTGCTGCTGCGAACGGCAGCTCACCGGCTCTGCTCGGCGGCGCGCTCGATCGCGCCGACTATCTGTCGCTGCCTGCCGCCGCCACCGCGCCCACGGATGTCGTGGCGGCACACAATACGGCGACGGGCACGACGACGGCCGCCCCAGCCGCCCAACACAACAGCTACATGCATCACCACAGCCAGCACCATCCGTTGGTCCACTACTCGTCCAACTATGCGTCCTGCGACTTTTCCGGGTAAACATAAATTGCGTGCTTCCTCTCGTAATTCAATTAACAAGCGCACTCTCATCGTGAAAAATAAGAAATTAGATCAAAGTACCAACAAACAACAATTATTCGTTGTGGAAAACTACACGAACGGGGAAAACTACATCAGTGCATTAAAATGCTATTAAGCTGCGAGGCACTATTGCATTTCCGGTGGCAGTGCCAGAAGAACGCGCATTCGATTATTAAATGGACTGAAAAATTCCATTTTCCAATCAATTTTTATTTTGCCACTTTTTTGTCATAATATATTTCTTGAACAAATATTACAAAAGTTTGCATTGATATGCAATAATTAAATGGTTGAGAAAAACGTAAGCGAGTTGAAAACATTTTGTAATAATCGGGCGATTAAGTCTATCAACTAAATCACGCGTAATAAATGCGCATGTTCGACGGCTACCGACAGAGCCAGCAATCACATTCAACGCGTGCTTCCAGTTAACACACACGATTTGCATTGTGCTTAACACGATCGCCAATCGAGTTTATGTTTTATGTTATAAATTATCGATGCATCCTGACAATGTGCACGCCTGCTATACAAGCGTCTTTAACAAATACACAGGCGGCGAGCATTTATGCGATTACGATAACACGCGTATGGCTTTTATATCGCAATCAAGCGAAGTTGTATGAATTTACATTATCCACGCGCAAATTGATTTGATTTAGAAAAAACAATATATAAAGTAATTGAATAATGACTGGCAGCAGCAAGACGGTAATTCTAATTGATTTATTGTTATCGTTTCATTCGCAATTGCTGGGTTATTCTCATTGCATTTATTGCCGCACGTTTTCGGAGCTGGTCGCGAACAAATACTATAGAGATAGCCATCGTCAACGCATGTACATTTCTCTACGTACAAAATGATTGATGGATTGATTGATTCGTATCCATTCGGATCAATTGCAACAAATAACTCATTAATTAATCGCCCCATATTGTTTGCTCTTTAAATCCGTTTTGTTTGGTTTGATTGCGTATGATTTATTATGATGCCGTTCGAATCGAATTTATTTACGACAAAGTTTATTCGGGCGACCGACAGGGTGCGATTAATTAACTTAACACACCTGTGCCCAAAGTTTGTGGCTAATTGAATATTACAAATGAGCGTTTCGGAATTTTCAAAGATTATCGATGGTAATGAAGATAATAAAATTTAATTGGAGTTCTTTTGTGCGTATTGTTGCCATGCCAATGATAAAAACTAATGTCAAGTCGGCAATCATCATGTATGCGTTCGGTATTGTGTTATTTTCAATGAATGTGCGCTCGTGCTGACTGCTACTGCGGCAGTAGTCGAACAATGCAGAAAGTGCATGCGGCATGCGTGCGTGCCCCGCGAACCAAACGAATGCATTGCTACGCGAATGAATGACTAAATGCGCAAACCAACTACTAGCTGTATTCGTACCTCAAGCGTTAAATAAGTCTTCTTCTTCTTCAATATTGCGCCTGCCGCTTGACGCTGCCGTTCGGCTGGTGGACTTGCAATACGAGAAATGAATATGCACTACACGTATAAGCGAATTCGTCTTGCTGCACTCTCGCAAATTGCTTTGTTCGCTTATTATACGCGATTGCTTTATGATGTGTGTTTGGAGATTTTACACATTACGTTAGAAATTAGAAAAACTCGTAAAATTAAAAAATGAAGAAACAACGTGACGTTTCCTCTAAGCGGAAAGTTAATTGCAGCAGTGAAATAAAAAATAATTGTATATTTAACTGAATACTTATTTAATATAATTTTTCTTTTGTTCCAGGTGAGTTGTCATTTAATATTATTTGCATCATCTCGTTGGGACCAACGTAAGCAACACTCAGTACCACTTTTTTAAGAATTAAATATTTTCAAATTTGACGAGAGACAAGTTGAAAATTATATTTAATCGAACTATTTTTGGTTTTACAAATAGTTACCTAATTTTTGTTTGTTTTGTTCCTTTCAACATATTCCTTAATAATTTTGGAGCTTTAAGACTTTTATCGTATAATTTATTATGACTACGAAAAAATTACGAAATTGCTTTCAATCGCCTTGTTTTAGCAGTGGGTATTACAAAACGAAGATTTTTTTTTGGTGACATACGCGAAACTCATTTGTATGCATCACGTTAGTCTGGTGCGATTTAAATGACATGATGCTATTCGGACACGAAAAAACGCAAACGCTTGAAAAACTTTCACTGTCTCTACTTTCGATTTCTTGAGTTCCTAGTATTCAAATGCGTATAGTATTTACAATTAGAACATAATTTTTTTAGATGAAAAATAATTAATTTGAGATGCGCTGATTATGGGTACTTCAACGTAATGAGAGTAGTATATAAAATTTAAATACTTAGAGTATTATTACCATTGATTGCTGCTTCTTGAAGTATGTACGTATCGGTTATTTAATTGCGATTACCGCTGTGCGCTCCGCAGCAGGAATGACGCACTTTCATATTGAGTCGTTAAGTTTTCACAACGCCAAGACACTGAATGCGAGTGCAATGCAAATACGAAATGCGTCGTCGTGCTGATTACTACGTATGCTTTCAATTATTGTGCTTGCTCTTGTGCAATTTGTTTAAAAGCTTAATGGATTGCATTTTAATCTTGGCAAAAAATGCCATACCGTGAACATTACAATATTATTTCGTGCTTAATATTTTTCCGATTTTACATAGTTTGAATATTGGAAACACATTTTCTCTGGTTATTAATAATTTCGATATTTTTACACACTCGGTGTAGCAACTTTCTCAACATTGTAGTTTTGTTGAATTGAGCAACAATAAAACGGTATGAGCAACACCTACACATTAAATATCATTAAAAGTAGTCGGCAATTATTTTAATTATGAGCGTCATATTACTCGTACTTTTATTGACATGATAATTCGATTCAGCGGATGATATCGTGTATTATTTCTATTCGCTTTTATGTATTCAAAAAGACACGCATTCGTATACAGGCTGCTGCAAATAATTATCAAGCAATTTAAAAAATTGAGTCTACAATTTTTAGAAAAAGCCTTTTGCAAAATTTATTTAGTTCTCATGATAATGCCATTTTTATACTTAATTCATTATGAAAAATAAAGTGTGTGTCACTAAATAAATCATTAATAATCATCCGGTGTACAAGCAAAAAGTGGATGACGAATGACAATTACACGCACGCAAAGCGGCGGCGGCGGCAGTGGCATCGGCATGGGCAGCGATGGTGGTTGCTGCTATCAACATTAGTTGGTCTTTGTCTTCATTATCAATTTAATATGATACACAGCGCCTGGACGATTTGCGTGCAGCAGTTGGCTGCTTGGTCGAATGAATGAGAAACCATTTTACAGCCGCAACTCGCACGTAACGCTAAAATCGCATTGCATTAATATTTCAATTAAATAAAACGCAAACCGCGTACGCGAGCGCACGTTGTAATAACAGCAATTGCGCGACGCAAACGCGCCAATCAATACCAATTGGCATGGGCTGTCTACAACGACGAGGCGACCATCGAGAGCGAGAAGAAAGAATACTAAATAGGCTGCTTGCTGCTGCGGCGGCTGGCTATAGACAAACCGTTGTGAGATATTAATTACTCGTGATGTAACAGCTGGTAACGAATTGTGAGCAATACACCTTGCTGTCGCAGGCCGCATGCATATTCGATGAGCCGGATTGTTTTTATTGCATTATGTCCTTTGAATTAATGCACTTTGAATAATATAGAATTTCGTTTTATATTATCATTTGAAAATTTAAAAGAAGAATATACGTTTACAGCATTGCCAGAAGAGGTCGGACGCTGTATTTATAAGAAAATCAAATTAAATGGCATTTCTTGCCTCTTCAAAAATAAACAAACATAGAATGTTGATCAAGATTACATAGGTACGGCATGCATTACGAGTTGTCATAATAACGCAGCAAAGATAGGCAAAGAAAACGCAAGTAGGAGATCATGCGGCGCGAATGTAATATGCCGATAGCGTTTTTTGTTCAGCGCGAGTGCGTCAACAAATCAACTAGAAAACTTGCTGCCTTTGCGTTGTGTGTTTGCTCGGTTGAGAGACGGCGG
Organism: Aleochara curtula; assembly: GCA_963978815.1. Lineage (NCBI taxonomy): Eukaryota > Metazoa > Arthropoda > Insecta > Coleoptera > Staphylinidae > Aleochara > Aleochara curtula. The sequence continues at coordinate 3,444,180 of OZ022219.1, forward strand.
CGGCGACGACGACGACGACGCTTGTTTGGCATTTATTCGCATTGAAAAGCAATTTTTGGGCGCGCTCGAACACGCACACCACGTCTCGTCTCAGACGGTGAGGCTCCGTTGGGTCTCCACCTCACAGCCTACAGCAACAACCAAGTGTTCGCTCTATTCAGGTGTGCTTGGCATTAATCGCATTCTGAAATTTTCATCAGCTGTTAAACAAACGCAAAGAAGATCGATGCATTGTTATTGCAAGCGACACGCAGCCGTGGAATGTTCGGGCTTAAATTCAGCGTGGTAAAACATTTGCTTTTTATTAAAATTCGCTAAAAATAAATAGACTGCGACTGACGTCATATAAGATTTAGTTGTTTGCTTTCCGGCCGAATCCGTTCTAATGTTTATGCGTGCAAAAAGGCGAAATTTTTGTCGATGATGAAATTGTTTAAAATTGCATAAATAATCCAAGAGCAGCACAGCTGCAAAAAGTGCACTAGAGTGTCGCAGTGGCTATTATTTTGCATGTTGAGATAGATCAGTTTTGTGTTTATGCATTGAATTTCCTGGTAGTTGAGCAAAAAGCGAATCTAAATAATGTTATTATTACGGCATGTCGTGCGCGTTTTTATGTCATTTGCTAGCAGACTATAAAACAATGGCTATTATCGCGATATATGAAACAATAAAAAAAAATGCGCCAAAAAATGTTTGGAATGAGTAAATTGAGTTAATATTGATACAATTAGTGCGTAATGCATTTAGTATGCATGCATTCACGTATCATTTCATTTCGTGATATAAAATAATAATAATATTGTTGATGATGATGACGGCGATGATCATCATCATCATCATAATGTGGTTGGTTGTTGGTGGTGCCCGCGATTGGCATTGGCAAGTTGAAAAGTTTAGTGTGCGCGCTGTTATTTCGGATCAGTCACCGCGTCAAGGCCAAGGCTGCGTTTCTCTCTCGCGATCGCGAACGGCGAAGCGCAACGCAGAATACACAATAATAATAATACCGAGAGCAGAGTGTAAGCAGTACATAGCATAGCAAAGCATAGCATAGCACAACATCATCACACATTTCGTATTGTGTTTGTTGCTGGCCTGCCTGCGCACTGCGTTTTCAGTTCAGTCGGGCTCTACGCGATTGTTAATACATACGTACGGAACATACATGCATTCAACTTGTGTGTTATATGTTTATTGCGTTTATTGTCATCGTTCACCGCTGCGTTCATTGCTCAAATGTAATTTATTGCTGTTTGCACATTATTAATGCGACTCGAACGGCATTCATTCGTATTGTTTTTCGCATAAAGTGTACAATTTTTAATGCGATGAATTATTTTATATATGTAATTACAGGACGACGTCACTGAAATTCACTAAAAAAACATTTATTACTTTAACCTTTTCGATTGAATTCTTTATTGCCGCTGTTAATTTTCATGGTTGAATAACATTTGAGTGCAATTAAATAAGTTTTAAACAAGAAAGTATTATTATTCTATTCGCTATGAATTTTGAAGCATTAATTTTGTGAGAAAATTGAATTTCTATAGCGGCATTGAAATTAGTATGCCGCATATAATCCGGGGATAATTAAATTAATTAATTATTAATATAAAATCGAAAATTACCTTTTGCTTATCGACCGATTCGGCCTTAGTCTCTTTTTCCTCCATTAGGCACGTAAATAATAAATCATTCCATCTTGCGTATATACGTGGCCGAAGATAAAAATGCGTTATCAGGCTGCATAAATATATGAAAAGTACGCGCGTTAAATAATTAATTGCTTCATTAAAATTCCGCGCGGCATTCTTGGCGGTATTGCATTATTATTATCAACGTCGTCATTTTATTCGAATATATAAAATTTCATTAAAATTTTCAGATGCTATATATTTACTCTTTACTTCTTGTGCGCATTATTCAAAGTCTTTGCCTGTAAAGTGGCCATTGTAAGCAAGCAAGTAATTAATTATTGAATTATGCAGATGCGCGTAATAATTAATAAAATATGCATTATTCAATAAATTAAATATTTATATTCGGGCCTCCAGCGATAACATTATATTATATTTTACTTGGGGTATTTATTATTCATACACTTTTAAAATAATAAATATGCAAAAAATGCAGAAACACGGTGCCACACAACAATCATACGCGCTGTAATTTTTCAATTATGGAAAGTGTTAGGCATAAAATCACATAATTTTAAACAAAGGCAATTTGCGGACGCGGTGCATCGTTTGCATAGCGTTTAAGCACACAACGAAGCAAGCAAAGCGCGAAAGAGTAAAAAAGTAATGCGTGTTTATTCATGTTGCACCGCTGCCGCCGCTATTGCGCTAATGCATTTAGTTGATTAGCGAAACTGCATGCGAGTCGGTGGCAGACGACTACGACAACGATGACGATGACGCTGAGGGAGCTGTGGCCGCCGCGCGAAAGAGCCTTGAATGCATCTAAAAACAGATTACGGGGTCAACAGTCAACAATAAGCGTATTTATACGCGACTTGTATGTATACAACAAACGACGAAGCGCACTTGCAATCTATTTTCTAAATCTATGTTTAATTTACTGCGAGTTGTACTTACATATATTTTTTTTTATGAAAGTGTTGCATTTTTATTAGGCTGTTCCTGCGTATTTATGATAAAATTATTATAATGACGGATAATCCCTCATTGAGTCAACATTACTGACCATGACTTTCTACTTTCTAATCCATTACGAAATTTTGCCGGATGGAAATAATTTCAATTTTGCAAACAATATTCTTAGCTCATTATTATTTATTTATTTGCGAAATATGCGTGTAGTAGATATTGCAAAAAAAAAAAACAACACATTTGAATTTAAAAATTAAAAAAATGGTAAATTTTATTATTACATAAATTATATTTGAATATAGTAAAAGCTTTCACAGAAATTAGCCGAAAAAAACATGAATAAAATACACACACTGATCTTAATCTATGACAATAAGCATTCTATTGTGGCGGTGACGTCATGGCAACGGAGTAACAATCATATAATAATTGTCGGAGGAAACAATAGGATGTGTACGTACGCGAGTTACAAGTTGCGGTTGGCATTGTGTGCTCCACTGGCACGCATATTCAATCAAAGCGCAAAGAGAAGAGAGTCGGTCGAGCCGAGTCATACAGTCATTTATTGTATGCGTGTGCGATGAGCAATCGCAAAGTCAAGTTGAATATTAACAGAACAGTTAATCGTGTAATTAATTTGACGCGCTCGAATTGCTATAGCGCTGCTCGCTGCCTGCCGGGAGGCAATTATTTAATAACGAAATACTCAACGTGCGCTTGTTGTTTGAACTTACTGTTTCGTCTCAATGAAAACATGCAATATTTTTAATACGTACTTCACGTATTGTTGAAGTGATTTGTCTATTACCGCGCTGAGAATATGGACAGTCTCTCTATTCACGTTATAATCGACGAGTGTTGTTTGGAATTATCTGATTGCGTTGAAAAATGGAGAAAACGAAAGTTTTGATATTGAATGAACTTGACGCATAGCACACGTTTTGGTCGTGCAAAACTAAGAATGAAGCAGCAGCAGCTTCCCCGGCCACCTCTCTCGCTTCACGTTTCTGCGGTCGGTGTACGAAAGCGAATGCACCACCTGTTGCTGTGCATTCAGCGACAAACGGCAATTGCAATGCGGTATTGCATTGCACATTACGGTGCGCGTCGGTAACAATTTCATTTCAGTCGATTCGCAGCCGCATTTGCAGTCCACCTACACTATTACCACCACTACAATCGCGACGATAAATGCGCTATTGCTCAGCTGGTCTTTATCGGTCGAACATTTGCGAGCGCGCAACAACTCAACTCAGCCCTATCCGATTATGGCTTATTGCATTTTGTGCTGGCGGATTGTGCTCCTGCTCGGGTTTATTACTCGCTGCTATGCGATCACTAACACGAACACGCAATGCTAATGATGCATCATTGTCATACCACGCATAGCTTTATTATGCATGTACAAACATGATAAATGCCAATTAATGACAATGGAATTGTTTTTCTTTTATCGTTTCTTTCATTTCGTTTCGATTTCGTTTGTTTCGTGTTAACATGATGCAAACGACTAATTAGGTGCTAGTTGTATACAAGGAGTTGACGAATAGTTCGATAAAATTTATGACAAATATTTCAAAATTTATATTGGAATGATTTAGCGGCATGAAAAAAATATGAAATATAAATTCTGATATGAAATATGATATTTTATGAGCAATGCGCGAGAAATATTTTATTTTTTCAGAGTCATTGTTAAAAATAATTTTAGAATTGAAAATAATATTTATGCGATTTAAACCGCGAATAAAGGAGTCAGTAAACCGAAAAATTGTTTCCAATTAGATAAAAATATTGACTTGACTGACACGAAACAAATTACATATTGGGCGTCTAGACGTCAGACGTGCATTTCCGTAAAAAATACACTTGTGAGTAATTTCCCAATTACGAAGAAAACCACCAAATAAACTACAGAAAACTTCTGTGAATTTACACGCAAAAATATATAAGAGTTTGATATATTGAAACATCTTTTATTTGTCAAATTCAAATACATGTAGGTATGTATAAATTTAATAAATTTGCAATACGTTGCCTGTGCCTTCCACGAATATATTTTCATTGAATTTGACTTGACGTCGAATATTAATAATACAAAACAGGCATTTGATATAAACATACCTGCTTACAAATATCAATTATGGATTTATGTGCTCCGCATGTGTGTGTAGGCGTGTGTGCATTTGATGAGGGAAAAACTTGGGTTGGTTTCCAACGAAACGCGTGTTTGTTGTGAGCTCTCTAGCTAGCAAACGAACGGGCGAAAATAAATAAGATGAAGCACGCGAAAACGCAAACAAACCAGCGACCATGCAACATAACTCGATGTGTGCACTGCGTGCTTGCTCGACTTTATTAATATTTGAATAGACGTATAGGGATCGATTGTGAGAGGAAGGAATTTGGATATATTTTATTTGCTCATACGTTTAGTCTGTATCGTGATGTAAATAGTTTTATTACTAACAATTGTATAATATTTTTTTCACATGACAGCCGAAAATGATGACTTGAATTGAGGGAATTAAATATTATACTATTATAGATATTGCACATGCTAAAAATATTTAAATTGAAATACACCCGCCGCGACGCACCGCGAGTATTCATAGACAAATAAAGATATTAAGTGCAAGTAGCCAGGTGAAGTTTACAACGTAATTTATGATCTAATTTCAAATGTATCTAGGTAGAAGTCATAATTTGCTCGTGCCGAGAGTCTTCGTTTCTCTTACACTTGCACGGGTCTTGAACGCTTCACGGCTTCTTGACTTCGTGATTTCATGACTTCATGACATGTGCGTCAATGTTTCGAACGCATAAACACACATCGTATACGCACTCATAAATGCACACGCATTGCATATAGATGATGACGATCATCATCTTTATCGTTTACTTTCATACGTCTAAATTTTTGTCTATTTATTTCAATTACTTATTGCATCATTTTTAGAGTGGTTCATTTCGGTTTAATGTCGTTTCATATGCCAAGGAAAATAATGTTTGTATGAAAATGACGAAAAAGAAAAGTAAAAATATTTTTGGCGTTAGGAACAAGTTTGACTATTTGCGAAAATTGTTTGAAACATTCAGTGTGAGGTAAAAATAGGACGTGAAACTTCCGCATTGGAAACAGTGTAATACGAATGCGCAGCATATGATGCTTACCTGAAATTATGAGCATTATTTTATGTTCTATTTATTTCCGAGATGCTGAAATGAGTTCTGCGTTTTTAATGATGTTTTAGTTAAAGCTGGAAATTTAAAATCCATTTTTTTCGCAACTCGTTTGCATGGAATTAATATTCGCGTGTTTGTATTCATTTGCATATTTTTCCATTAGTGTGCGATTGACGTAAAATGCAAATAAACATAATTAATGTCATTGAACAATTGCTTATTAAATAACGTAATTGATACGAATGTTATAAAAGTTACTTTGTTATTGCGCTCGAGGGAAATTTTTTCAATTTATTATCGTGACTCATTTTTTATTATTAATTTTTATCAAGATGCAGAGAAAATTCTACCAACCCAAGTTTTCCATTTGAACTGCAACGACATAAATTAATTTTAATCATGTTGAACTTTTCACATTTGCCTTACGAATCAATGAAACTGTGTCGAATTAAAATTATTTTGTAATATTTCAATAATCGTTAAACTTGATGGCTTTATTGCATTGGCGCTTTTTATAGAATGCAATAACTTTTTTTTACTCTCGGAACGCGCAAAAAAAGTTGCGAGCATAATAATAAGGAAGTTGCCTAGTTGGGCTTAAAACATTGGGATTGGGATAGTCAGCGAAAAACACAATTTTATTGTTGGAATCGCTGGCGGAGGAAGGACGGACGGATACCATCCGGAGGCGCCGCGATGACGCTGTCGTCCTACCATTCGCGAAACGACACGAAACGCTTTGCTATTCCCGGCATGAATATTATACATATAGCCGCAGCCACCACAATATTCAGCTGCCGACTCGCTCGCTCACTCACAAGTTAACAAATGGCTATGCATATGCAATAGCTGGCAGTACGAACGGGATGAACGGCAGGCACGAAGGAGGCAAGAGCTATGGACTAAAGTTTAATACGCGTACGCGGCGGCTCGCAGCAAAATGGGCAGGAAAGATGCCAACAAAGAATGCCATGCGTTTCAATAACATTCAGCATTTTGATGTGCGCTCGCTATTCATTCTCTCATCCTAGCTGCAATATTCTATGACAGTTCACATCAAGTGATGCACTGTGAAGCTTACTATCACTGCACAAGTAAAGTACTACATTTTAAATTTTTGTACTGAGTATTGCAAAAATAAGTGTCGTCCTCGCAGACTATAATTAAAAATAATTTTCACAAGTGAATTTTTCAATTCCGACAATTTAAAAAAAATTTAATCGTCTTTCATAATGAGTGAAATTCTTAGCTGCTTGAATGCGAAGCACTGAATAGGGATAGGCAAAAAGTAGATGAATACGACTATGACTAGTGCGCTTCGCGATGCGATGGATGCATCATACATATTTGAATAGTTGCTGAATATTTCAGTCGGCAAGCAAGATGAGTTGTTGGATAAGCATCTCACTGACGTCATTCATAGTGGTCCAGAAATGAAAATGAAGAAAAAAGCTGGACAATTGTATGAAGCAGAATCCTGAGTATTTTCATAATTGCTGGAGTTCCAGCGTGCAAAACAAAATAATTCTAAATTCGGTCCTGTGCGTGTGCAGCAAATCAATTTGTTAATGAAAATCAATGCTGTGAAAAGCGTGTAAATTGATGAAAAACCTACGCATATTGCACAACAATAGCATACACGTTTTAGCGTATTAAATGAACAAACACTCGTAACGCATGTATTCCTCTGTTCTGTTTTGTTGAGCATCAACAAACAATCTCTAGACATATTCTTTAAGTTATTTTTTGATGAATAATAAATCGGCTTGAAGAAGCTAAAAGCAGTCATCTGAAAGCAATGCAAATAAATGCAACGGAAGAAGAATAAATAACTGAAATAATAAAATGTGTACAACGTTATTTTGATGCATTATTTGCAAGGCCACGCATGAATTGGATACTCAATCATATTGTTCGTGGATATATTGCTAATGTTTTTAATTACAATTTCATGTGTGAAGTTCTCAATTAAAATGGTTATTCGACTGTAAATTTCTTTTCGAAAAAACACTACATTTGTGCTACACACGTATTAAAAATTTAATGGTCATGTGTGGGAAATATGAAAAACGCCTGGCATCTGTCTGAGCGGTGAATATTGCGAATATTTGCATTACGCGTTATTAACACCTCGTAACTGTCGTGCAGGCAGTGCTTTCAAAATTCGATTAGCATAGGACGGGCAAAGCAGTAAAATCTGCATTGCTGCTTGCTCTCGTCTCTTCTTACACGACGTAAATAAATAAATAAAAGTGCGCGCACGTCGACCATGTGCGAAGAATTCGCCGGCGAGGCGCTAAACTCGTGTGAATAAAGTGGTAATTTTAAAGCGTGATGCATCTAAAGTTTTCGGTCGGCGTAAGAAAATCTCTTTTCGTATGCGATATAAAATGTTGCACATGTACTAAAACAATAAGAGAATATACCGTTAGTAAAGAATGTGTTGCTCAAATTTACATTTCGTGTACATTTTAAAAGTTCATAAATTTTCTAAATTGTATTCTGACCTGTACATTTTAACATACATAGCTGCAGAGTGTTAAAATGTTTTTTTGGCGCTGTTCTAACGTCCGCATCCTAAACGAAAATAAAAGTGTAAACTGGGCTCATTGTAGAAATTCTGGCAATCAATGTTTGTCCATTATATTCTATCAAAGCAGAATAATTGTCAAAGAAATGGACTATGAAATAAATATACGAAGATATACGTATGTGCAATGAAATCGGCACACACCTAATAGACAGTGAAATTGCACAGAGACGGTAGCGGTAGTTAGCGAATTATACGAGCTTGTGTTGTTTATTATTGCACAGATGCGCGCGTACACATTGCCCAGCGTTAAATGATGATGCACCAAAGGAATGAACGTACGCAATTCAATTCAATTATAACTTTGTACATTGAAGATTTTAATGGTACATACATGGTCGGTCGTGGTTGCTCTTCGCGTAGAAAATCACTAACGTCAATGCATATAAAACGTCGTCGTGTGCGCACATTTTTCTATTCACTTTTATCAATTTCATGCTTCATTACGCGACTGTTATGCTCATCTACGATGACGACTAAGTCGATGACTATAAAAGATGAAACATTCATTCATTGAACATACCAGTTCTTCGCACACAAAGCACACCGATTTTTATTATTAGTTATTGATAGAATTAAATTTAATAAGAGATAAAATGATAACAAAATTATATTAGATATCGAGTGCGATATCTAAGTGAACTGTAATTTATGCGGTTTAAATTGTTAGCAAAATGCAGTTTAATAAGTCGTTCAGTTATGATATGATCTCGAACATGATAAAGTAGCTCCGTGCCTATTCAACTGATAGCTAACTAACTGGCTATAATGCAATAATGGCGTGTTTCCAATGCGGCGCAGTGTGTCTTGTGGCGTATAAGAAAATTGCATCTCATGCATGTGTTGTTGTCGCGTCGCGTCGAGCAGCAATGTATGTAATAATCGTAAATGTCCGCTTATTGTTTATTATATGCATCGATTAATTGCTGCTAATTGAACATGTAATACGAGAGTGCAACATACATACATGTATTTTGCTCCCACAAAAGCGAGATTCAATTACACAATGTGCACTCTGCACGTATATATTTTTGCAATGTCTATATGCACGACGAGCTGAGGAGAAATTCATTCGCCGTGTTTAATCGAATGGAAAATACTTTCAGATTATAGTACTTTGTAAGCACTTTTCTGCATTTTAAACATTGTTGTATTATTATTATTCCACGACGAGAAATATTTGAAATATTTCAAAATGAACGTGTTATCGGAAATTGAAAATAACTTTGTGCGGAAAACAATATGAGATTTATTATTTATCGCGGAAAATTTGGTAAATTCTGTTTAATAGTTTTCATTTGGTGCATAGCTTCTGTTAATTGCTTAATTTAAAAAAATATTTAAAATGAAAAATTCTTTAGAATTATGCAAAATACCTCGTCGTTTAAAAATTGCGATATTGTTTATTTACACGTGACAAATTCATGAACATTTAAATATTTAACTTTTAGTTAAATATACAATGTTTTTAAATAATTTTATTACATGGATCCAATTATTTGTATAGACCCGTAACTAATAGTTTCACTTTTTGTTCCAGGTAAGCAGCACCAATTCAATTATGACACAAAAATCATTCGTTCCGCTATTAATAAGTAAGTCAAGTTTGCAATAAAATTAAACAAAACATAAACACAAATAAAATCACACACTATTATTAATATTGCAGCACACTCTGCAATAGATTGCAAAATGAGTTGTGTAATTAAATGAGCAACACTAATTGTTATTCGCAATTTTTGAAATTCTATTAATTCGAGAGTTTGAAAGAAAAATCATTGAATGAAGAATACAATTTATGCTCTTGCAGCATGCAAAATCTTTATATTAGAACTTCAAATACGTGCATATAATATAATAATATTTGCACACGTACGTATATAAAATAATATCGAAATGCGAATGCTAAAGCTTTGAATCGAACGGTTTGTTCGTTTTCCTGCGTGTTTCGTTTCTTAACTTAAAATATGATTCGTTTACGTCACGAAACATGACCATGGACAAGTCGCGTTCGCGAACAGGAAAGCAAGAATAACCAACTGAACCATGCACGCAGTTTGGCGTTTTTTCGTTCGATTGCTTGTTCTTATTCGTATTGCGCTCGCTCGCTTTGAATATTCTGCAATTTTTCCGTATTTTTAACACAAATATCTCAGGGTCGTATTTTACTTTTAAAAACAATTAATTTTGCATTGACAATATTCATTCAACTATAGAAGGGACAAAAATGATGTTGTTTAAAGGTATAGAAATTTTGGAATTAATCCAGCACTGGATTTCGCCTTGTTGTTCGACATACTCTGGTGAACAAGATGATTGTCGCATTTTTCTTTATTCCATGTCGAACTAAAACACAAATAAAAAAGAAGGAACATAATATTACGATATAATATTCCTCCTTCTTATATTCGCTATTTGTATAAAGTGCAAGTACATTTCAGAACTATGTCGGATATTTTTTTACTTTCATTTCAAGTACAAACAAATCTAAGTAATGTTTCGTTCATTTCGTCTTATGAATAAATATTTTTCAAGCTGTGCATTTAATATGAAGCATGCTTGCTTGTTGCACTAGTAATTTCATCATACACGAATTTATTTGCGCGCAGTCCGACATGACATGAGAGCATAGACAAATAAAACACAAAACGAATAAAATGGTATAATTTGAGATAAGACAAAACTCGATATGTAACTTGCCCGTATAGCATTATTATATATTATGGTCTAGTACATTCGCATATCTTATGCGGCCAGCGACAAACTTGATGAAAAATGTAACCACAAATGGATGGACTGGACAAGCGCATCAAATAAATAGAAACCCGACCGCGATTGCGACGCTTGTCATGCGGAAACAAAAAATAATAATAATGATATAACTGAAAACATGAAAATATCGTACGCAAACGACAATAGAGAAAATACGCGGCAAGTAGTGCAAATATTATGCAGCACAAAAAACAATTTCAAAACAAAAAGGCAATGATGACGAAAAGCGATGTAGATGAACTGAGCGAAGACGGGAAATACGTTATGTTGTGGTATAACACTGACTTAGTTGCGCTTTTATAGCTCAACTAATAACATAAATAACAAGAGAAGATGAATTTTATTACGCGTTTTAGTGTTGTAGTTTTGCGTAATGAATTGAAAAAAATTTATGTACTGCAACTACATAAATTTCCTCCGTTTTATTATAGGATAATTCATAATAATTTTCTCAAGCGAATTTATTAACTTTTATCTAAAGGTACTTACTTACTTTGTATTAAAAGTATCCTATTATTAAACACACTGACAGATTCTAAAAAAAAGCAACACAACAATTTTTGATGTTTTTGCCGAAAAGAAAATTACATGAAATTACATCATTTAAATTTTTTTAAATGAGTGTTTTGCAAAAAAAAAGTTACGAAATTTTGTGCTAATTTAGCAATTGCTTCCGGTATTTTCGTCAATTTATCGTTAACAAATAAGTTAAACTTCGTCCAAAAATTGGTGCTGCATAATTAGACTAATTACATGCCAATCAACAGAAAAACTTCCTCCACTTATTCATACACAAATTTCGTTAATTAGTATCTTCCATAATTTGTTATTTATTTTGGTACACGGCATATTTTTCGGAGGTTTTGTACTAAGCACAAAGTTATAAATTTGTCAAGATTGATATCATAATGCCCTGCCACACCAAATAGCACGTAATTACTGGAAGTGGTGATGAAAATTCAAGCGTGTTCAAGACCTTCTCTTTTCGCGAACGGCAGACAAGCCCAGCATGCACATGAACTTTAAAATTTTCGCTATAGTCTACTGGGTGTATTTTTTATTTGAAAATAATTTGATGCTTTGAAAACACCATATTCGTTAATAATTTAGATTTGCGGATACTTTGTATTATTATTGCATTTGATTCAATCATTTGTGCAAAAAAGAGAAGAGGAGATATCTCAATATTGTGCGAAGGTAGTAGCACGAGCAATCAGCAAAATCGTGCTGTTCGTTCATGTCATGTTTTTAAGTGGCAAATTACACTCACGACAAATTTATATGCCAACATTCACTAACCAAGCAACACTCTATTCAAACAAGTCTCGCGCGTATATAAAGTTGGAAACTAATGCAAGCAACACTTTCGCAATGACGGGAATGATTATTACTATTCGATGTGCTTCAAATGTAATTCAACCATCTGAAATTAAATCTGTCGGTATCATTCTATAATAAACATTTATCTCCCGAACGCTTTAACTAAGTTATTTCTGAATGTTTAACTCAATTGTATTTTTATTAATTCAAAGCTATTTATAGCCTAATGAAAATACCAGGAATATTTAAATTAACGATCAATTAAATCGAGTTCCAACAAAGGACGAAGGAAACAGTAAATACATTTAAATATATTCCTTCGGTTATTTTTATAAGGTGTGTTTACTTGAGAAATTTGTTTACATTCGCGATGATACTCTCACTGTGTGCGTTGAAACAAATGAATAAAGGTGAAGTAAGGATGGTGCATGCATATAAACTTAAAAACATCGCAAGCAAACAAAATTTAAATCTGGGACTTGTCCGTGGCAGCATCGCATCGCTCGCGCTGTTTGTTGTTGCTGTGCAATGCAATAATGCCTTGCGGGCTGGGCTGTATTGCTCTGGTGTTAATTATCTAATTGCCCGGAAACCAAATTAAACCTGACAAACAAATCGACGTTGTATAATTGCTTATTCTCCCTTGTTCGTCCGTGGCTCGTGCTCATGGCATCTGTGCGCATCTTCATTATCTCAGTCCTCATCGCATTGCGTCTTTCTCCTCGTCGCTTGCTTGTTTAATGTCATTGTCATCAAAACGAGAAGACGACGAAGGATTTTCCCTCGGATTACAAAACTCGCCGCGGATTAAGAACGCGTGCGCGTCTCTTTTTTATTTTGTTTAATCAATTTGCAAAAATAACATTTGCAAACAACATTTTATTAATTGCAGAGTGTATTCTGATACTCGTGACACAGGTTTTAACGATCGGTTGCCTGGCGCCGCAAAATTTCGAGAAAAACAAACGTGCGAAGCTTAGCGTAAATTGAGTCGACGTCATTTGCGAAGACAGAAGTATCATTAGAACAACCTGAAATAATACAAAAAATTCAATGGGTCTCTGTTGAAGCACTAAACAAAAAATATTGAAAGAGCAGGTGAAGTACGCTGAAGAAGAAGAATGAACATTGCGAATGGCAATTTCTTCAATATGAAGCAGAAGCAGGCAAGCTAGAGTAGAGTAATATTCGTGCATTACATTACATAAATGCAGAGATAGAGACGTATTACGTGTAAACAACGCATTATTAAGTTTATTAAGTTTGCTCAACGCTAATTCCAGTCGACTGCTTGCGTACTTCGTTTACTCGCTTTTCTTCTTTGCTGTCAACGCCGCCACCGCTGTCTTCGTTCGTTTGAAAGTACGCCAAATAAAGCATTAATTATCCTTTAATTAATTGCCAACGAACGAACGAACCGACGTCTTTGTAATTGAAGTACGCAATATTTTTGAAGTGATGAATAATTTGCGAAAATGAAAACATGTAATGAACTAAGTAAATTTTTAAAAATATTAGAATAAATTCTCCGATAAATGCGCAACTCAAATAAATTGCGTCCTGATCTCGCCCATCAACAATGTAATTGAAAAAGTTGTGATAAATGCCAATTCAGAACAATGCAAACGAAACGAAAAAGAAGAACGACGATGAGATGAAAGTGAATTTTTCATTAGGTGAATCTCGTTCGTAAAGTTGGAGTGGAAAGTTTCATAATAAGTTAGGTAAATGCCGGATATAAAGTGACGTCTTTTGTAACTTAACTTGATTAAAATAGTTTTCACCAAGGTTAAACTTTTTAAAGAATAACAAAATAGTTAATTCAGTACTGACATTTTCACATGGCTTTAGCTATTAAATAATAAATACCTAATCGTCGTCTGGCATTGTTCGCGCGTGTAAAAGATTTGAAACAAGCGTCGCGCTGACTAACGGCACATGAAAGGAAACCTAACGGCACATCATCGGTCAGATTTTTCCAATTTGTTTTAGAAATCACCATTTTCTTATCATACGCTCGTATCTTAATAAACACACGTACATATGTATAACAAGACAGGCGGCATCGCGTCGGTACATTTATATTGCTGCATACAAACGTATGAATAAATAAAGTACGCATGTAAATGTCGAAGCGCTTAAACAAGAAGTGTACAGCAAAACGATGCAATACGGGGCAGAAATACTGGAACTCAACAGGTTATTGCATTATTTTGCATTCATAATTCGTCGACATCCTCGTTGCGGTATGAATTGCATAGCGCATCGATTTTCCTTGCGTCTGTCATACTAACCAATATATCGCTTTTATTATTTAATTTCATGTGCTGGAGAATTTCTTCAAATTTTAAGCGGAGTGTATTTATCAATCGTAAAATAATATTATCTCGTCGTGGAAATGTTGTAATAAGTCACGAAGACGAATTGCAAGTAAAGTTGAAATTCTTTGAAAGTTAAATTATGACTTGAACAATTATTTAAAGTTAAGTTGAGCTAAATGCGAAGTGCACACTGCACGTGGCTTGCGTTGTTACGATCGGTTTTATGACGGCGGCAATGACGCGACGCGTTGCAAGTCGGAACGCGGGTGACTCTCTTTCACCGACCTGCCGCAACGTTTTTACGTTGGAAATGCACATAAATGCAGTCGCGCGCCAACATTGCGTACACCGCCGCAATAATAATAATACTCCTAGTCATCGTAGTTATTAGCCTAGCCGCATGCGAAATATGTTTAGCATGTGTGTTTACGAGTTGCACATTTTTCAATGATTTTTAACAATTCCAACTGAATTTTCCAAGCGCGCTCAAATTACAAATTATTTAACAGAGACAACGAACATTTTGCGCAAAGTGTATTGACATTAAAATTTGCGTTCAAAAACCTCGGATTATTTGCGGCACGGTTATTGTTTATTTCATATTTCGTTTTAGTCGTTCGTCCTGGCGTACTCGTTCGTTCGTTCATTGCATTGTGTGCGGTTGGTCGGTGGTGGCACTCTGCGAGAGCTTTTAGCATCCAACGTTATTACACTTGTGCGCGCATCCAGCGATAAAAATACATATAATTACACGCGCCGAACCTTGAGACAGCCTTTAATAAATTAAATAATATGTTTAATTTGCGCACGAATGAACGACCCCCTAACACGAATGAGAATTTTTTAAATTATAGTTGGTCATTTAAAATAGAAGTTTGTTTCGTAGGATGGAATTTGATCCCATCGCAATCGTGATTATGAAAAATGCAAGCCGGAAATAAGTTTGAGTTTCAAAATTTGATTTAAATTTAAATCAACTAAATTTTATATCAACAATTTGATTAGCTTACATCCATTTGTATTTTATGAAGCATTTCCACTAATTAACTATTTACGTATCTATTTCGTTTTAATTAGCAATTAAGAATGACTGTGTGCTATTATTTAACATGTTTATTAACCGCGCACTGACACACAATGTGTGCTTGCTTTGCTCTACGTCGTCCTGCACTCCTCCTCGCGTTTTCCCATTCGCGCATAGTATTTAATATAATTTTATTATACATGGGCGTTTTATTTCTCGGCAAAATACCAACATACACAATGGCCAATATAATTAAATGTTTATAATGCAACAAAAATGTTCATTTAATTTATTTGTAGATTCATTCGCTTCATGTTTATGCGTAAATCATTTTTATACCTCAAATTACATTTCATTCTCTCTAATTTGATGTGTAATTTTTTTAAATTAATTTCAGTTTCATTCATACTTAAATATTTTTTGCTTTATTACGTAATTAAGCGCTAATGAGAATTTTTATAATTTATTTTATTTAGCGCTGACAAGCGAGTAAAATTTAAATCGTTGAATGCTGCATTCATGTTAGAGTTGTTGCAAAATTGAGCATAGAAGACTATCGAACAATTATCAAACGACGCATTTCCAGAGCATAAACTTTGCTCGTTTATGCGACAACTGCAGTGACGACCTGCCTGGGGATGTCAATAAAACGGACGCGGATGTAATTTACCAAACTAACGAAATTATTCGCCAGCGTCTAAAGTGTCGAAATGCAAATCCGCTTTAAAGCAGTTTCCTCACTCGGATTATTAAGGATAATCTCTAATCAAATCTATTTTAGAATTAAACACATAGTGTTTTTGCTAAAAGAAGTTATTTATTAAATAATTTACTTTCTGGGGACGGCGTTCTGGCATTAGAAAAATAAATAATTTTTGATGAATTGCTGTTAAGTTTACATTCGTTTATTTTGTATAGTTATAAATTACTGTTCACGCTGTCTTATCTAATTTTTCACTCTAATGATGAGAGATGCGATTTTTTGCAGTCGACGCGGACAACAAAGATTATGGTAATATGTTTACACTTTAAAGTTGTACGTGTGTATCTAGCGAACAATCTATCGCCCGCCGCTCGCTCATTGTGCGATAATAATTACCTCATTTGCTTGCTACATTCCATCTTGCTTTACTCTTCTCCTTCGTAGTTGCCATCATCGTCGTCGTCGTTGTTGTTGTCCCTCATTACCATTATTACCTTGTTACCTACATTCGCAGCGGCAAAACAACGCATGTAGATTTATCTTGAGTGTGTCTTCGCCTATGCTTTTTATACGCATTCATTTTTTCTCCATCGTATATTCCGCGATAAGGCTTAATACATGCGGAGAGAAGAATATTTTACGTTTATGGCATTCTATTACAAGCATGCTCGTTACTCATACGTGTTCCTTTCATGTTTCATTTAAATTGATTTGATTTGTTACTAATTTTAATTAATTATTAGTAAATTTATTTTATTTATGAATTTTGAAAGCAAAGTTTAAAATACGGTAATCGAGTATGAATGTTATTGTTAGAAATATTTAGGCAGATAAATTCTGTCGCATTTAGGTATGGCACTTTAATCGAAAAGCCATTAGAGCAAGATGCGTTTTGTGGTAAAAAATTGTAGGTATTGTTGAGGTAAATTTAATAAAGTAAAAGATGAGGGAACGACGAATCACGGCCACTTACATGAATTGCTTGCTCTTGCACTGCACTCTCCTGCTGTGCCTGTGCAGTGCAGTTCATTGTGTTGTTCGGTCGTTGTTTATTATAATCATCCATTTCGCACGGACGCGATGCGGGGATGAATGTATGTGTGTAATTTGCGCGAAGTGAAAGTATTTTGCACTGTGAGCGCTCGTCAAGGTCCCTGCTGCGTCATTCGCATTCGCTGGCTGTGTTGCTCTGGCTGGCTGGCTGGCTTCAAAGAGCACACGAATTTCAATTGTACAAAAAGAAAAATACCCAGTACTCGGCGCACACGCGTCAAAAGTTCGAATGTAATTAAAAGTTTGACAAGTTCGTATCCTTTCAAACATTAATTGCGCATTTTTCCTTCCTTGCTTTCTATTGGTCTTTTATTATAACTGTGCTCGCAAGTAAAATGCGAAAAACGTTCTTTGGGCATGGGAACAAATAAAATTTTCACATTTTTTACAAGATATGAGTAAAAAATATAATTAAAATTAGGAATTTCCTTTGATATGCTAAAACAATAAATCATAAGAAGAGAAATTAGTGTATGAAATATGTACATACATTTAAATTGATTTTTTTCTTAGGCGCGAGCTATGAATAAATAATCGCTTATATAATTTATTGCCGAACAAGTATTTAAGCAAGTGGTACGTAGGTACGTATTGCGTTATCAAACGCTTATAAATATTCAAATATTTTCGGGTTAATTACAAGCTTCAATTTATTATTCTCTTCTATGCATAGTGGTGCTACGTACGTACGTACCTACGTGTCTTTCCCGTTCATAAATCTTTCACAACTTTCGCATGAACCAGCAACACTTGAACAACTCTTATTATTACACTATACGTGTGTCTACTTGAAAGAAAGAAGCAAAAGTGAAAAAATGTAATGGAGCTTTAACTGTACGGGAATTGAAATTTTAATATTTGAACGACACGCGCCAGGTAAAATTACGTTTGCACAAAGCGACGTAAAATTAAAGAACCGTCGAGCAAATATAAATACTCGCGTGATAATCGTGTATTACTTCCACTCTTTTACTTTTATTCAAGTATAATTTTTTAATTAATTTTCCTATGAAGTATGCAAATGCGAAGGATTTATTTTTAATATTTTCTCATGTGTAAAATGAATTTTTTACGCATCTTACTCATCCTCATTACTTATCATTTCTTTATTTCACAACGAATAAAACTCGTCTTTCTTCCTCTACATTCAACCCCTTCTTCGCTCGCTTATGTCTTCAAATACAAAAGATGAGTGTAAGCTCGCGTGAGGAGCAAAAGAATCCCCCATAAAAGAAAAGAAAACGCAGCATGCAGAATATTTGCACGTAGTACGTATGGTGATCACGATTCACATTCGCGCGCTCACCATAAAAGTATGTATTTCCCATGATGCGTTCACGCTCAGCCACCCCTTTTATATTCACCGCCGTTTATGTGACTATCCATGCAAATCCTCTTCGCCGTGCGAACGAATCCATTCTTGTATTTTAACGCAAGTCTTAAAGAATTGCATATGCGCCTGTTTACGAAGGGAGATTCACCCTTTAGCGTATTATCACTATTCTATTCACTCACTTCGACCATAAGCAGTGGCAAATTCATCTTTGTACTGCAATAACAAAACGTAAAATACGAGAACAAATCATATGCAAAAATAGATTGTGCTCGCTTTTTGCCAATTCAAGTGTATGTTTTGGTTCTTTTTTGCGTTTTCGCAATGTGAAAAGCAACCAGTCTATCCAGTCTATACTGGTGGTGGTCAACAATATGGATCTGGTGGATCTGGTCCAGTTTTTCGCACACTTTCGCTGGTTATATTCAATTTCATTGCATTGCGAATAATACTAAGACGATTGTGCAAATGTTGGGGAAATTTCTTCGACCATAACGTGGGAAATATAACGGTTTTCGTACATTTTCTAATGCAAATATCAAATACTAATTTGTTTATTTTCTATTTCAGGTGAGTTAAACTATCGATTCACTACGAGATATTATAAAATGTTCCATTCCATGATCGCCCATATGAAAGGTAAACATAATTCACAACATATTTCGACATGAATTTAAATTCATTAACATTCATTACTGCATTTTAACTATTCGTCAAGTGGGTAACCAACGACAAATTGAAAATACTTTAATTAAGAGATTATTAATTTAATTGAAAAAGTAAACAAATTGAAATGAAAAGCAAACGTCATAAGATAATACGTGCATAGTACGTCATTAACATTTTTCGCTGTAATCGTACGAAGAAGATACGAACGAAGCGTACGCGCGCGCATATATTAATTAAAATTAATTAGGAGCGTTGCCAACAAGCGCGGCATAGACAAAAGCTTGGGGCGTTATTTAAAGTCGTAAAAGTCTATTACTACAACAACCACTACTACTTTTCTAATATAAAAGAAAATGAAATTTGCCGCTTCGCGCTCTGTTATTAAAAAGCATTTTCTCTCATTTATTAATATTTGCAAAGTTCATATTTCCTATTAACGGATGAAATATATTTTTTATCGCGCATTCTTTTTATGTAGTGCAATAATAACGTTTATCACAAAAAATAATTTGCAAAAAGGGAGAAAAGGTTAAAGCGAAATAAATTGATTTCTGTTCGTTCAGCTTGTTTAAACAAAAACATTACGCGTCTGGATCAAAGTATTCGGCAGGTTAAGCCTGCATGAAATGAAACAAAACAAAACGCAAATGGATTTTCAGAGGGAGATTTATATATTCGGGCTGGATGCAAATAGAGATCGTGTTCATGCGTACAGAGACAAAGTGTGTTTACGCGTCGCGTTTTTTTATTTTCTGATCTCATCTTTGCACTTTGCTATACTTTATTTAGTAAAAAAACGATGATATTGTCGTTTTTCAATTGGTAAAATAATTTTATTCACTTATTCGTAAATAATTCGTCTATTTTGAGTTTACATTTTAAGCTTTGGCCGTGATCACTAGAATCCTTATTGCACAGGAATATTTTGTGCAATTTTTTAAAATTCATGGGCATTTGCATTTAACACAAGATGCCATCATAACAATGCATTTACACGGGTCGTGTGCATCGTATCCGAATCTTATCTCATCTCTTTTCTTATCCGTTGCTCGTGCACGGGATCTCGCTGGCTGCGGAGCGCAAAACATTTAAACGTGCAATAAATGTTCAGATGCTATCATCACGTCTTTTCCATCTTCTTCTTTTCTTTTCGCGGCCGTTTGTTGCTTTACTTACACAACACGATCAGATCTTATTGTGTCCAGCAGTCCTGCCATCATTCTTGTAATTTCCATTCAGCGACGTTCGCTCCGACTCGAGTCGTGAATGCGTTGCTGCGTTGTCGTCATCCTCATCCGGCTTGCTTGCTGCTTCGTCCTTGCAGATTTTTACAACCGGCATGACAACATCACTTTTTCTTTTTACGCCTCGAGTTTTTGATCGTTTGGCTTAGATTCTAGTAAACGTTAAACACGTCGAATTAATTTAAAAACTAGGCACAATTTCGGATACTATTTTATTTTTAATTTTGCTTTATCTGATTACACAAATAATCGCACAATATGAAGGTAATTCTTACAATATAATTTGCCAATTTCTTAGAAATAATATTGCAATACAATTGAAACGTGATATTTATTCGTCATTTAGGTGAATTGCTTGAAAACGCATACAGCCTTCAAGCACAAATGATTAGAAGAAAAAACACACTGCGAACGTTTGTTGCAATTCTTCATTTTTAGCGCAAAAATCATTAAAAAAGCAAGAGTAAGTACTTTACGCGCAATTGCGTTAAGCACAGTACGTTCTTAGATTGCGTTTGTGCGAGGACACCCAACAAGCGCACTGATCTGAAAGATATAAACTAATTGCACGTTAGATATGATTATTGTTATTAGCACGATTGCCATTATTGCCGCCGCTCGAATAGATGGAAGAAAGGAAGGTGGTGTTATTAAAGAATGCTTCGTAATGCGTTGGACAAAATGACTTTTTAATAACTCGCGCACATTGCGCGAACGCAACGCAATCCTCGAGTAAATTTTCATGCGATGAAATGCGTTTGTGTCTGCCTTTCGAAGACAAACTTAACTATCTGATGAGGTGATGGCTATCATCATGCGCCAGTTTCCTTGAAATAAAAACAATTTTGTTTCGCAAACAAATGATTCCAAGTTGTAGACTATTTTTTGAAGTGCTCGCTTTGATTGATCTTGTAATAACAAAGAAAAATTCATTCATAGATCAAGTTCAACACAAGTCGTAAGTTAATTAATAGTTGTGGAAATTTGACGCTTGCACTGAAGAGCTGTTGGTTGCTATTGCGCAGTTTAAAATACGCGCGCGCGTTGGCGGTAGTGGAGGCAGCAGTGGCGGTTGAATGATGATGATGATGAATAAACGACTACAGCAGTATTGGGTTGCGCGTATGTTTTGGGCGTCGGCTGATGCCCTTGACCGTCACCACCTAACCTGCCTCACTCAGGGCCGCTCAATAACCGCCGGCCGCGAACGAGCGCGTACGTTTCGTACGCACAGACGACGCGCACAACACGCATGCCGTCGACGTAGGCGCACAAAGCGCTGGCGAGAATATTGATCCTGCCGGTTGCCGCCGCCGACGACGACGTCGTCATCGCACCACCACCACAAGCATCGCCGCCCGCGCTTTCGCTGCCTCTTTCTGTCTCTCGCTCCAATCCATGAATGTCCTCGCCGCCAGCGACAACAAACAAATTGAAACAAACATTTTCCAACTGCGCACCCTTCTATTATGCATCATTCAAATGCCCATAGAATTGATTTGAATTTGTTGGGATTGGATGCAAAATTATTTACATGGAATTTGTACTTTTCCTTAATCTTTTAACGAATACGACAATTTCTCTAAGTGATTTAGAAGGAAGCAGAGTAAAAATTAATGGAATGGCACTGTAAAATTGAAGAGAGCCGTGCATTATCCTTGATAACTTGGTGGAAAACGGTTCGATATCGAAAGGCCACCGCCACCAGCCACGTTGCTGCCGCTGCCGCCTCCGCAACAACAAAATCGTGCGTAGTGCGTTCGGAACATTTGGGGGGCGGCTCCTTGCACGAAAATCAATGCCTGCTTCTAATAAAATATACACGCATTGGATTTTTCGTTTCTCTTCTGCACATTCATATTAGCTCGATGTTCCTCTGCTCTTGAGTGAATCAATTCGGGAACGCAGGACGCATAGACCACTAAAATTTGTTTGCATATTTTCCTTCTCTCGGCATACTCAATTCTGGCAACGAGTTGCGTGTGCTGTCGTTATTTTTGCTTGTTTGTTTTCTCTATGTTTTCGCATCTTTTCTCCGCGTAGGAGGCAAGCAAGGATGCTTGCACAAATTGAATCGATCTCAGGCGTGCAATAATATGAATTAAGGGGCTCGTCGATGGCGCCTCTTAGTACGCAAATTTTCCGCAGCGATAGACATCTAATTGGTTTTATCAACTGTGTATGCGTTGTGTGCGCGCGGACGCATAAAAAATGATATTCCAAATTCATATTATTATTAGTAGTAGTATGACTGCAAGCATGCGTATAATAAGCATGCGCAAAATTATCGTAGAGTTGGCTGCGGACTTAAAAGTCGTCGTAAATTTTATATGCGACTATAATATGGCTTTTATGACCATTTCCTTCCTCAATACGCGCGCGCGCGCTCTTTTTCAGCGGCTTGCCCGCCAAATATGGTTGTGTTATCCTTATTTTTTTCCAGTTTTCATGTAACTTGGAACGAACCGCATTTGCGTTTGCTTTATTAATTAAATATCAATATTACGCTAAAGCATGCACCTCTGTATGCATTTCTTCATTTTTGTAATTAATTTCTTTAATCTCGCTTTTTATTCAAGCTAATTAAGTAGCAATTTTGTTTTTTAAAAGGCTTTTTATGGTATTTTTATTCAAATCTGAATTTATTATGAACTAAGTAGTTTAATTGTTTGAAATTTTAATTTTTTTAAACAACATAATGCGGGGAATTTAATATTTTAATAAGCCATCAGCTTCTTTACGCATCTACCTTTAATGATCGATAAATTCATCATGATTTCATAATAACGTTTCGTGCGAGCATTATTAATTCATTCGATCCTCTATCAAACAAACTGTCGAAAAACTTCAGCCTCAACAGTCAGTCACTCATTGAATTCGCTTCATTCGATTCGAGCAAACTGAGATAACACGCACAATGTTTGTTCTCTTCTTGCAGGAACGAATGGAACAATAGGTACGGAATGTAGACGCATTTTGTAGTATGGTTTCCGCGAGCAAACGTTTCGTGCAATTCGATTAAACTTTCGTACTAAGCAATACACGTAAAAGTAAGACTTCCACTGCCCACCGCTACTAGCACTGCCGCCGCTGCGCTCATTTTCTTCTTCTGCCACTGCCGCCTACTGAGCAATAATCGTTATATTGATAAATAGTGTTTTCTACGCAAATTTTTCACCACCTTACGCGTTCTAAATAATGCACCACGACACGTAAGCAAGACAGACACTCTTTACGATTAGGAGATTATGTCCATGCTTCAAATGCCACACGCTGTTCTATGGATTGATCGATAATCGAACGATATGGAGTCGTGGAATGGCACGCGGTAAATACAAATGTTATTTATGAAGTTTTAATGTATTTGTTGTTTTATCATTTCATCCATTTGTTGGTTGTTTGTCTCAAACAATTTTAAAATATTGGAAAAATGGAGGATAAGTTGAAGCAGCAATTTTCTGTTTAGTGGATGAATTTAAGGATAATATGTGAGCAAGTAGTATGATGAAGCGAATGAAGCCGAACAAAGTCTATACGCGCCGCGTTGACTAACTCAATACGCTTGCTTACCAGCAGCAGGCAGTAACGCAACGCACGGCAAATTTACTTCTTCTAGCCATTAACATACTCAATGGATTACGGAATACACCGTTAGGTCTTCGCGTTCGCCTGCTGTAAGCGCAGAGAGATATACCTAGTATGCTAGATATTATTCCGTGTGCGTCTCTTGTTTACAGTACAAATGGGCAAACGTTTATTTCTCGACGAATGGCTAAAAAAAAAATATTGACATTGCAATTTTATTAATTCTCTTGAACTTAAAATGAAAACGAAAACTATTAAACAAATACCATTTTGTGTTTCAATAACATTATCTAACAACTTGCGGAAATTGCTTACTTATATTGAAAGGATAATAGAAAATTATCCTGTTGCGATGACAATCAATTATCTTGGTGCGATGAGGCATCACTGAAAAGGATAATAGGGAAATTGATTAGTAATTATTATTTCTCTTTGCGCATACACTTGACATATTGTTGGAGCGCCACAACACATCAAAATCAGATGCGATCCGCATTGCGATAAATCAGCTCGCGCGTTCAGTCGCTGGCGGACGTATAACATGGTAATTGAATTAAACGATTATGGGAAGAGATGGATGCGCGATGCATTGCGGTGCAACGGCGAAATGTACACATACGCGGTTGTGTGCAATAATAATCCGTTAGTCATTGCAGACGTAGACGTGAATACGCGCGAGCGAGCGTATCAGACAGCCGCATCAACGGTGGCAGCAGTAAGAGCGGCAGCAGCTCAGCTCTTCTGTCAAGTCTGACGACGGCGACGACGACGATGACTCTCTCGATGATGCTGTTTGCCCATGCTGCTTGATAGAAATCGAAGCGATATGCGGCACACACATTCTAACGTAACATATCGTGTTTAAGTAGCCGGCAAAGAGCGAATCAACAAACAGGCATTCAGTAAAGTGAAGAGTAAAGAGACGGGACGGATGAGCAGATAAACAAACGATAGATAGAAGGACAGATCACACTATTGAATTGAATTTGACATATTGCACCATACGCGAAAATAATACGTACGCGTTTTGGATTTTTCCATTAAAAAATTGTAATTTAAAGATAAAACATTTTTGAGCAATCGTGAGTAAGTTGTGTTTCAATGACACAACCAGCAAAATTACACCCAATTATATTCCATATACATTATTACATTACGAAATTGCTACGAACAATTAAATACAACAAGCCTTTTGACACGTCATGTAAGCGCGTAAATAACGCAGGCACGTCGCTCGCGAAATAATTTGCTGTTCGTGCAATTTTTTCAACTACATAGGTACATAGTTGCCTGCTATCCTAATTGATACAGCATTGGCGTTGGATTAATTGCGTGCGTTTGTACGTACTTAACGTACACCTTGATAATTTAGAACAAGCAGCGCAGACACACAGCCAATTGGTGTATTTTCTCCACTTGCGGCAAAAGCGCTTCATTGAAATATATATTCAATAGGTTGTACTTTCATTACGCTTACTTTTCGAGCATTAGTGAAATTATACAACGCGCATAGAGGTACTTAATACACAATTACAAAATGCGTATGAAGTATTTCACTTTCAATTCTTGTAGCACTTGGCGTATGTGCAAACGCACGCCATTAAATCTATAATAATAATATAAAGATTTATATTATTTATATTTTTATCTTATCAGTCGCATTGATAAGTCGCAAACAAATAACAAAAGTTGAATGTTTCCCTGTACTCCGTATGAGAGTACAAAATGTATAATTTTATAATAATGCATTATGTGCTCAATAATCAGCTAGGCATAAATTTAAAAAAGTTGAATATAAAGTGCAATTTTACATTGTTTTCCATTTTAATTGAAATTAATCATTGATGTAAATTGATCGTTTGGTATTTAATTTTATGACAGCTTTAATTATTATTGATTTATTGTAATAATTATTGTTCGGTTATTGATAAAATTCCACATGTGCAATTTCGCAATAAGTCTTTAAACTTTGCTCAATTAATGTAATTGCGCCATTTAAAAGCATATTATTATTAAGTAATAATTCTTTAGCAAATAGCATTTTATGATAATTCTTTCCGATTTTATAGTGCGGATTAATTGCGTTTGCGGAATGAATTTTTTTTAACAAAGTTTGCTTTAACGTTTGGCAGAACATCCTGTGGAACTTTAATGCGAAAGCAATGTGCGTAATTAGATAATCAGATTGGTTTTGCATCAATCGGCGTGCGGGAGCAGAGTAGTGGAATAATAATTAATTGCTTGATTAAATTACCCATAGAAAATATCTGTGTAAACTTGTGCGTGATTAAATAGCGAGCAGCAGCAGCAGCAGCAGCAGCATGAGCCACATCGTGCTTTTCTGTCATTATATCATTACGTCGAATGCGTTCGATAAATATTGCCATCAACATCGCAACAAATAAAACAAGTTCTCTGGATATGCTGGTTGTATGGGGCGCGCGGAGAACAGAACTTTGAGAAAGCAAAACTGAAGTCATTTCACGTTGCTGAATTTATTAATTATTGAGCTGTAATTACTCGTAATTAGTTTTGCTACGTAACCAGAAAGGCGACTTGACTTGCGTCGACTATTTATCATCCATCAAATACAGTTTAGCAATTAATAATTTATTGGCATTACGTCACTATCAATTTGAAGGAAAAAAATCGGTAGAAATTTTTGAAATTTGAAAAAGTGGCACAATTCATAATTTATTAATATTAAAATGTGATACCGACACATATCATAAATTGTAACATGCAATGGTATTCTGCGCAAACAATTTTCATTTCGTGATTAGTAGTGAGTGATTAGCGATTGGCTGATAATAACTTTAACCCATTTTCGTTTACTCATTGCTTACAATCAAACAAAAAAACTAAACGAAATGCATTACTCGCATACGTTGGATACTACGTGTGCATTATTTAGTTCTAATGCACAACGATAAAACAATTAAAATACTTTAACTTTATTGAACTCGGTGCCGCAGTGCACGCCATGCATTGCAGCGTAATGCAATGACTATGTGAACGAAACAAAGAGCTGGAAAAATACGCGATAAACGGCGCGTACACAAGTTGCATTCAATAATTGTGTATATGTATGTATATTTTGTATTGTTGATAACAATTTACTTCTTGCTTGCCTATAATAACAGTGAGATAATACGTGATTGTTGCTATGCACTTAAATAAAATGCGAGTTGATAATTTACAAAATTGGGAGGCATAAAAATGTATTCAAATCATGAAATTTATACGCGAAGAGCAAGAGTCGCACATGGTGAAAATAAACGACGTCCGCGGCGCGTAAAGTCATAAAACGTTTGACGAAATTGCTTGATAAACTCAAATAAAGCGGTGCTCGATTCACCAGTGACTTACTAACCAAGCAGCGCTTAGACTTTGTCTTGATGCGCGCATTTCCAATGCGAGAAAGAGGAGGCCCGCTATTCATGCAATTTCCTCACGACGTACTTGCTTGTGCTACGAGTGAATATGCGCATAAACGCACATATTTAAATACACATAAGTAAACGCCATCCATGCCTACACACATACGAGCAGGCAATGTCGTATTCAACAATTGAAACGATTATTATGCATGCGAATAGCTTCTTACGAACGATACAAAAGGACGTATAGACGCATGCATATACGCGTAAAAAAAATACAAAGCGCATACGGTATGCGCGCAAGTGGAAACGTTTGGAAATTGTTGGCGGTGCGATGGACGCGCCGAGAGAGGTGTACATGACATACACAAACAGCGCTAACGGTATTTTCCGTACTGTTTACTTGCTTGCTTGCTGACTGCTACTTGCCTATAAACGCATCGAATGCGCGCATTTGCTCATTATTTCTCCCGATTGCTTCGTGTCGCTTTTTTGCGCTTCCGCGCCATACGTGCATGTGTGTTCCATTGAGCAGAAGAGCGCAGGTAAATGGCACAGCGCACAGACGATGAAGATGCACAAGATGCAATTTATCCTCTCACATGATCGAATGATTATTTTATAGGTGATGCGTATGCGACTCACGTGCTTATTACGAATTTTATCGATGGACAACAAACAATACGGTAGTTTGGTTGAGTTGTTTTTGCGCTATTCGTATTGAGGAAAAATTGCCGGGAATTTATTTTGAGAGGGAGATAGGGAAAAAACAGAGTAAATTAATAATATAAATGCTCACGGATCATAAATCCTAGCTTAACTAACGTTGGAAAAAAAAACCTTTCTCTTATTTAACTTTCCTATTTATTTAACAATAGACGACCCTGCTGTTTTCAAGCAACACGCAAATACGTCTCATAAATAAATTGTAAAACAAAATGTGGTCAAATTAATTAGAATGCCATGTTGCTAAGTTGTCAACGAAACTAATGAGAAACATACATAAATTAAAAGTACACTTGCGTCTATATATATAAAAAATATGATGGTATTGCGACCTTTTCACACACGCCGAACACACTTTTCAAACACTGATAACATGGCAAATAATTGTAAAATAGCTACTTACTATGGACTACTCGTCGGCGTCGATGTTGATAATGCGCGGCCTCTTTATTCACATACAATTATATAAAAATCATTCATTCGTACGTGTGACACAAATAAAACAAATTCTCTGCCAATATACGCATCGCAAAAAAAAAGAATTACGTTCGCGTACAGGCGCGTATAGTACCTGTGTGTATTCGTTAAGCGGAGCAATAATTTTTGGCCAAAAATAAATGTAATGTATTGGGAGCACTCGGCCCACACACTCGTAGCGCTTTTTATGTGCAAATTTTTTATGAATATCCATGACTAATGGACGGGTCGGCCCGCTGCTCTTTGCGAATATCTATTTGAGCCTGCTGACTGCCGGACGGTTTTTGTTTTAATGCGAACGAAAGTGAAATTGTTATTATTATTGCTCGAATTTCGCTTTTCATTTATTTTTATTCTGCGCATTCTGAGTGACCGCTATTGCAATTGCAAAGACTATTTTACATGATTTTCCACGAATTATCCTGGCGTCAGAGGAAGGAATTTGATTAAGAAGTGGTTGATTCGTTTAATTTTCTATAACATTTTGAAAGAAAGATGGTAAAAATGGATAAAGTTAATATCTAATTCCATTTTCATCAATGGCTGATAATCTATCAGAAATTATTTCCTGATTTACCTTTTTTGTTTTTCTATAAAGAATGACATGGCAGCAAATGATTAAAACATATTGCACCATGTTTTTTTTAAAAAGGTATTAATGAATCATTAAAATATCTCAGTCTTTCCGTGAAAGACGTCATTGTGGCGGGGCGCGTTCACCTTTGTCTCGGTTGCAATCGCAAGATTATGGTTTCTCCAAAAACGTATGTGCAATGGCGTTGAAAGCGAAAACCCACAGAACCCACGTCAAATCGTCTTGAGTCGAGTCAAGTCAAGGAGGAAGAACCCACATCAAGCAGGACGCGAAGCGATTTGTCAAAATTGCCCCCCCGAACGTAATGCGTACGCGTACATTTCATGGGTAGTAATTATATCCGTTTCGTTCTACGTGGTTTTACGTTTTTAACGTTTTCACGAATTCGAGGTTTCCATGAAATGGATTTGCTTGTGGCGGCTGCTGCTGCCGTTCATCTTTGTATTTAACTAACCGTATACGGTATCATTATTTATACTACTCCTAATTTTCAAGCATGTCGTCATTGAACTTACACTTTTACTTTATTTGTACATGCACAAAGAAAGACACATACCTACATCTCGCATAGTCGATCACATGTGCGGCTGCTTGTAGCTTGGATTAATTTGTACCACGATTGTGTATGTTTGATTGTTGCTTCACGACTTCTGAATCGTGTTTGTTTGTGCACGTCATTTGTTAAATTCACTTTTAAATCGCCTCCGCTACGCTATGGATGCGCTAGCGTTAGGAAAAGTCCTGAAGACTTTTATATTTTTTTTATATGTATTTGCTTTTATAATATTAATTCGTCATTTTTTAGCACCTACAAATATAAATCATTTTTCGTAATAAATCTTGAAAAGTGTCAAAGCGCGCGCTCCCACTGATGAAATCATTACGATATGATTATGATTATTTTTAAAAATCCATTCCGAAAAGCGAAAGACAATTAATTACGAGTTTTATGAGCGTGGTCTTTGTTTGAATGTAAATTGCATTTCGGTTCGCTGCTGGCCGCTTTTTCAATGATTAATTGTGGTTTTTATTGAAACATTAAGAGCGAGCAAAACCGTGTATCATTAAAATTTAAAACTGTCATATAGGTTTGCATTTAATTAGAAAATTTTACGAGAGTTGCGTGCCACGCGAGAAACATATTGGAGTCAATTTCAAGTCGTACTAATTTTTTTTTACTTTTTTCCAAAAATATGTTTTTCTTCACGCTCATGCTTTAAGCGTGTGTCATTTTCGTGTATTGTTATCAAGGCGGAATATCAGTCGCGTTGTTCCCGCATCAATTATATACGCATGGCATCAATTATGCGTCCATGTCGTTCAAGTTTTATTTATTCGCTGCAGTACAACAAACACAATAAAAGTAAAGGTGCACACAGAATGTTGAAGCCTACTACGCGACTGCGAGTAGGCATTTACCTCAAGGCTGGTTTGCGTGTCATCATCAACGTTGTCATTAAAGCGCCATTGGTCTTACTCATTTATACATCCTTGCTGGACTTACCGAAATGGTCAAAAGGATAATTGATTTATAGGCAGCGAAACGTTGGAGATGGCGCCAAAATGTTTGAAACTTTACGATCGCTGTCTTGGCCTAGCCATATACCAGCGACTATGTTTGCTAGCGAATAATCTATGCGTACAAACGATGAGCTGAGTAGTATTGCGCGCTTTGCCAACGAAATCCGCGGCCGAACGAACAATCGGCGTCATCGTCAGCGACCTACTAACCTCATTCAGGCTTCGCCATACTCGCGCACCGAGAGATGTGCAAGGAGGCACCGCATCGCATCGTAGAATCGCGTTGCGCGAGCCTTGCACATGAAGCGCAGCAAAGCATTGATGAAGCTTGGTGGAAAGAAAGAAGCCGGCAAAGCGGCCGCGGCAATATCAACAACAACACGTTGCGTTGCATTGATCATGGCTTCGATCGCGATCCGTTAGCGCGCGCACGTTCGTTTGTGCGGTTTGTTCGCGTGAGTCCTGCGAAAGGACTCGTACGCGTAAAGCCTCAATAATGTGCCGGTCGTTCCGCCACAGCGAGACAGCGCTCGAGTCGCTGTCGGCATCGTCATCCATCGTCATCGTGCGCGCCGCAACATTGCGGCCGTTCGCGCGTTCGTTCTCCGGCAGTGTCGCGCTATTGCCGAGCCGGTAAGCACGTGCCGTATGTGTGCTCGATAATCGCGCTCGTCCTCAGCGTGCTTTGCGCAAAGTGCGCGTCTCTCGTTCACGGTCTCAATGACGACAGTGACTGCGTACTTTTTCAATCGCCGCTACGAATTCGCTTTTTATTTGAATGATGAATACGACGGCGACACCACCGCCACTGCCAGTGCCGCTGTTAATGTTGCTAGTGCTCTTATTGCAAAACATTCGCAACGCGAACGTGGTGCAACCGCAAGCGACTGAAACGCCGCTGCTTCTACGACTTCGCATGCGAGCCGTATAAATATTATAATAATTGTTGGTGCGCGCTGGCTGTACGGCTGTTGTGTAAAATCTTCGCATGTCATTTCGCGGCTTATATGCAAACCGGCAGTTTCATGTTAATTTCAGCCTTTCATAATAAGTTTTGCGCTCTTCGTACGCCGTTCGTCATGCTGTGACTTGGAATCGTTATTCGAATAGTGTTTTTGCGAGGATTATTGTGATTTTTCATTCTTCATCAGTGGCTGTTGTTGTTGTGCTACTGCGTTTGTATTGGAGTAATAAAATACTGCTGCGATAGTATATTTTACTTATTGGATAGACGGACACGCTCAGCCATATTTCTTCATGCGATTGCCGCAACAAACACACGGACCGCATAAACATACACTAACTACACTACTGCTGCTGTTGTGTCCAGAGGGCAAACTCGATTGGATTATAAAAATATTGCAAAATCAAGTGCGCGCGTGGACGTTTGTTTTGTAAATGCAAATCGCGCACCGACGAACGCTACCGAGAGAGATATTGTGCCACTTGCTATCTACTACTGTGAATAAAGTGCGTACGTACGACGACTATTAGAAAATCGGAATAAAGTGTGCGGAGTTCTTTTAGTTCGCAAAGGATTAAAAAAGGACTAAAACACAATTGATGATTGCATATGATTGCCCATTGACCACATCGTCGTCAGCGGGCAGACGCAGTAATAATGTTGGAACACACTTCGGTGTATTATAACGTGCCGCAATTGTGCGATGAAGGAGAAACTTTTCCGGATCTCTATACACGGTAATTTTCTTGAAAATTATACTTTTTCCTGGGAGAACGATGATTGTCAACGCGTGTTGTTGTGCCAAGTTGCGAATTTGGTCGCGTGCTTTGCAAAAAATGAGCGCAAGGCCTCTACGTGGGAATAAAAATACAGAGATTGTCGCGATTTGCACGGACGGATGATGGAAGAAGAGAGTAAAAAATTGCGCATGGTAGCGAAAAACGAAATTGAAACGTATTGTGCGAATCGCACGCGTCGCGACGCTGCTCGTGGTTATTTGGAAATTAGCCAAGAGTGGCCGTCCACTCGTTCGTTCGTCGTTGTCTTCTTACTTCCCTTATACGCAGACGACACCGGCCCTCTATACGCGTCCGCGCCGCGTTGATAATTTATATCTTCTATTTGTTGCGTGCCGAGTGCACAAATTGTTTGGATAACCGGCGAGCAAGCTGTAATTTATTTACATCGCGCGCACGTTCTATGTCGTGTATTTTTTTTTTGTCGCGAATCGCATCATTTTCGCTTTAGTCCGTCCCTTCTGTTTGCTGCGAACGATGCTTTAGATTGCGCATTATTGTGATCGGGGCGCAGACAACAAATATTGCCGGCGTTTTGGTTGCCAAAAAATTTGCATTGTCGTCGACAAATAAAATTCGCAAATGTCATTGATCAAGCCCATTCGGGGCCCGCGAGCGACGCGTGCCAAGGCATGCAAAGCGCTCGTTACACGTGACGATATCAAACGAAATAAATTCGATCAAATAGAATTTGCTACGAGCAGGTTTTTCCCTTACTGCTGCGGAGAGCGCACACGTCGTTTTTTATTTTCAGGGCAATTGCGCTATTGAAATTGACATTGATGCGTGTTTGTCGTCGTTGATTGTGTTTTTCATCCGAAATAGGCAAATAGTGGGTCAATGAAAAACGGAGAGTAATTAACATTGGCACCATGACTTTCTCTCTCACGCTTTGGTTGCATCGGATTAATCTGTATTATCAAGCGCGCAAATTAATTAACTACGCGGGAGTTGCACGTTAACTAAAACATTTAGCAATATTATGAAATCGACATGGAAAGTGGTTACAATAACTAATTCATAAGTGATTCATGCTTTTGAATTTACAATCTATTGTTGGAGTTTTTTTTTTAAAGTTTGATGGGAGAAATAGGCAATTTAAAACGAAAGAAGAATTAAAGTTTTATTTTGCATGCAAAACAAGAATCGAAATCGGAACAAAACAATCCCATCTTGTTGATTATTATTATAAACGAACGAACGAGCGAGCGAGCGAACAGGTACCTACCTACATTCAGATATTAATCATATATAATTTTGATATAAATAAATATCACTTTTGCACGAGACCACATGAGTGACTGACGTCATCGACCGCCGAATATAGTAGTCGTGTCCAAAATCAATTGAATAACAACTCGATCAATACTCAAGCGTTCATTCGCTGCGTGTGTTTCAATGTTTCGAATTGTTTTCAATGCCAAATGTCATTAATATTTACAGAGTTGTACTTACTAACTGTGTTCATAAGTTATGCACGTGCCATTGATATATGAAGAAATTAGTAGGGGGCTACCATAATTATTATAATCAAAAATCGAATAACAATAATATTATTTTTATTCACCGAAAAAGTTTTGTAAGCATAATGATAATGACGGTGTCCTTTATGATTGACAATTTTTATTTTGTATTACATATCTAAAAATATTTTTCGATGTGCCATTAACCGCCGAAGCATGATTTTACTTTTATTTAAATTGATGTTACTTTTTTTTCGTATGCACGAACATTGATTGGATGTAATGTGTCAATCAATAATATATAACATAGCACATACACTGTACAGTCATCATACATATTAATGTGTTTGATCGCCCAGGGGATTTTCAATATTATGAATTTTACACATACATCCAGTTCATTTATTACATACGCGCTGACACATTCGAATGTGCAAAAACAAATTTTAAGTGGCTTATAAATTTTAATGTGCAACTCGGCGGCAACGTTATAAAATTGCACGAAGCAGCAAAAAGCGACACGCGTCCTCGATGAGTTGTTAAGATCTTGCGCTCCCTACGTTTCCTTTCGTCTTCCCAGCCGTCGAGTATAGGGAATCAAAAGGAAGCAGAACGAAGCCTCTGTAATCTAAGGTTCGCGCGCCTGTTTTTGAATTTGTACGATCGTAAGACGAAACTCGTATTTTACATGGGGGGATTGTTGCATGTGTGTTTAGCTTAGGAAGAAAAGAAATTGCCAAATAGCATTTGGTGAGACACGACACGACATGGGACGTTTTAAAGAAAAACCCCTCTTGTGCGTCGTAACCACATATGGTGCGTGGCATGTATTTCACGTTCCTTCGTTCGCTCTCCTCCTCAAAGCAGGAACGAGCGCATGTCAAAGACGCAAAAGAGAGGACATTAAACAACATTAAAGGAATTATTTTACTAAGGGGATAGAAGCAGCCTAAGAGCACTCTGAATGCGTCGTATTTTGCTTTCTTGCTCGCTGTTCCTTCGTTCCTCTTGTATTTATTGTACGCGCGGGCTCGATTTGAATGCGTCTCATTCAACTTTTACATTATTCTTATGATTATCATGTATTATATAAAAGATTTGCATGCTGCGAAATACAATAAGTTGCTTTTTCAATTTCGATTTGGCGCGTTTAAAATCTAATATCTTATTTCATTTCTATTACGGCTCGATAAACTCCTCTGTCGGGCATTCACTTAGGGAGTGAATGAAGAGCAAACAACTTTTTGAAAGAATAGAACACGTTGTTCAATTAAAAATGTTCTATTCACGTTTCTTTTCTGCTGTTCTTCACGCTTGAATTTGAATCAAAGTAGTTGCAAGTTTTGCTCAGTAGTGCTGCACTTTGGTAACTGATTACCGCGTAATATGCTTGATGATGTTGTAATTAAGACCCAATTTAACTTAATTTAGAATTCACCGGAAGTCCATCAAATATATATTCCTTCATACACGGCGTATGCGCGCGCGAGCTCGCGCTCCTGCTTAATTGTGCACTTCTTGCAGAAGGCCTGCCTCACGAACGAAATCTTGACGCGCACGAACGAAAAAAGAAGGATGCAGAGTGAAAAAACGCCAACGAGAGAAGCGAGACGGCTTTCGAGCTATGTGTATCGCATTACGTTTGATATCAGTCTATTATATTTTCTATTAATTAATTCTCTAATTAAGTTCTCCATCGCCTCTCTCGCGGCGATGCGATGGTTTGTTTTTTAACGATGCGCACGCCAATGTCGAATCGCTCTTGCGTAGATTAGGCAATTGTGGAAAGAAGGAATAATAAAAAAAAGAGTCGCACTGCTGGAAAATGTAAAATAATTAGCAAACGAAACAAGTAAGCAAGCAACAGCAGCGGCGAGTGAATGAGTGATGGCGCATTTTTCATCGGAACGAAAGGGGCCTAACAGTGAGACACGTAGAATTCAGCGAAGACGGCGCGCACGCTCGGACCACAGAAAACAGAAAAGTTGTTAGACGAGTTATAATATGTGTGTTACGGCCATGAGGAGAGCGAGTTGTGTGCCGCGGTGCGCACACTAGCGTTTAATGCGTTTGCCTCTTTGGCTTCTTTTTTCTCCATCCGTTTTCATTATTATCGCGCTCTGCCGCGGAGCCGAGCGCGTCGTCGTCGTGGTCCCGTGCAAAGACGTAATGCACGAGAAGACGTCGGGCGGAATGATGCAAAAACGCAGCGCTACAAAGCCAATCAGCGGGAGAATGAACGTAATTTTGTTTTGCAACTGACGACGACTGATTCATTTCGTTTATTGCGCGCACAGCAGCTACCGGATTGCTGCTGCTAGGTATTTGGCGTGTGGTCAGCTCAGCTCTCGCTGAAACACGTTTGCGTCTAATGCTGCTTAGAGGGAGCTGACTTTGTTGTTGTTGGTGCGCTCTCTCAAGCGCCAAAACGAAATAAAATGCGCGCGATTACAAAAAAGCGCCATGGCAACGACAAAAAACCATATACAATTATACTACACATTGCCGATACACATGCTAGATTATTCTGGCCTTAAAGAACACCGCGTTCGCGTACTCGCGTGGCGCGCAGCTATTCGGTTGCTTGTATTTGGCGGCCATGCAAACGCTTGCTGCTGCTGTTAGACGGATGTTAATTAATGTTGGATAATAATTAGTTATAAAAGAGTGAACAAAGATGAAATAACGTGTGTTGAGCAATACACATACGTATTTATGCTAGCTAAAGATGGGCTAGCAATTACAACATGCCGCGCACGAAAACAAAGGCGATTAAGCAACGCGCTCATTGCCGTTGTAATTTTTTTCTTGTTGAAACTGCACGTAGCATTTATATTTCGGCGATGCGTGATGCTAATTTATGCTCATTGTTTTAATATTTTATATGCTAATGATGGAAATGCTTCCAATTAATATGATTTACTTCGGTAACTAGTTTTGATCCAAGTAGTCTCAAGTAAAATTTAGAGAAGACATGACCTATCCCAATACGCGGTGAGGATGTTGATGCTCTCCTTGTGTGCCGTCCTTGCATGCATTTGCTTTCTGTTTTCGTTTCACTGTCGCTTACATCGCATATGTCCCTGCCGGAGATTCGCGCGGGCGCTTCAGCTGCAACACGCGCAAAAAAAAAACCAAGACGAGCGCAAAGTGCGCACTGCGTTCCTGTGTGTCGCTCGCTCGTTTATTCGTCGTCCTACGCCAAGACGTTACGTAGACGTATGCCAACCGCCACTGCCGCCGCCGGTTGCCTACGAAATTCCTTGGTGCGCACGCGTTCGCTGGAAGCCTGTTGCGTGCGTGCCGACGTCGCGACGCCTAAATCCGAAAAGTATTGATTGCTCACCACCACCGTTCTCGTCGGCGACGACGTCGCTGCCGCCGGCGGCCAGCGGCATTTTCACTGTCGTTGAGACTGGAGAGCGCGTGCTGCGTTTACGTATTGCGACTCATTTCGCACCGGATGTTGTTTCTATGGATGAAATGAATTTCCCCAGCGCGCACGAGCCGCAAGAATGCCCCGCCTGGGAAATGTAACTCCGACATAAATAAATATGATTTCGTTGCATGCGCAAACACATTTGGCTTGCGCGTCTCGCGTTAAGAAAGTGAAATTATTGATTGAGCCTTCTTCCTTGCTCATCATAACTCATCGGCGAGTTGGTACTAC
This sequence comes from Aleochara curtula, assembly GCA_963978815.1. Taxonomy (NCBI): domain Eukaryota; kingdom Metazoa; phylum Arthropoda; class Insecta; order Coleoptera; family Staphylinidae; genus Aleochara; species Aleochara curtula. Next base: position 3,482,191 of record OZ022219.1, read on the forward strand.
TTGCAATCGGAGGTGAATCTCACCGGCAGCAAAACGCATAGATGGAATGCACAATAATCTAGCAATTAGAGATAACTAGTTATCTGACAGTTGTTATCGCACATCAGGTTTTTGTATTGTTACCTTTAAAACCGCTGCGCGTAATTTTACACGGCCGATGCGGCGCGCGGTCGCATGTGACATTTGCTTGTCGCATTCGTGCGCGGCGCAAAGAGCGAGCCGCTAATTACCAACAATTATTTGATCGAATTAATAGTGTGCGACCGCAGTTGGTTGGCGAATTGCGAAATATATGTCAAGTGTGTTGCATATAATTATTTACATGAATGCGAGTTACTAGCGACTGCACATTTGAACGTTGCGCACTTCAACGGCGAATGCGAATCGTTATGAAATTGTATCGGAACGTTTGCGCGGTGCGTGCGTACCAATGACGTACAAATGCATTACGCGATGAATGCATACTCGCAGCTATTGTGTTGTGTACAGTATATTGATGGATTTACTTCTTTGTTCCAGCCTCGGCCCGTGTGACCTCCAAGAGCCGGTCTGGGCCAAGATGAGTAGTGCCCTCACCGCCGGTGTGACCAAAAAACGTAAAAAATCTGATACGAAACCACAGGCACAATTGTAAGTAATATTCGTATTCACTACTTTTATTAAAGCGTCGGTGGTTCTTTAAAAAAAAGAGGAAATAGAAAAGATTTGAAGATATCACATTCGTACGCGTTATTCTTGTGCAATTGGCAATCAAAACGGGACACAAAGGTGGTAAATGTAAAAAAAGTGCTGACAACGAGGAACGATGATTGCGTTTTGCGCACCGGCTGATGCGTTGTTTCACATGTCGTCACCTCGTGCTTATATTCTGTATGCGTGCGTATATTTCGCTGATGCAGCTTTCCGATGCATGTGCAGCACGTCCGTACGTACGTGCGAATCAAAAAGAATTACAAAGCCCAGCAATGTGAAGTGCACACCGCGACCGCGACGGCCGCGCGCGCGGAGGCAGCTACGTAACCATTCAGTTTTCAACGAGCGCCTACTTCAAGCTACTCCTCTATCCATACACTTGCCAGCGCACTTGCTTGCCTTCCAAGCACCTAGTGCAATTCTCTTCAGGTCTTCTTCTTCGTCGCGATGGATGACACTTCAATGCACGACCGCTAAGTTGGGGATATTTTCATTCAAGTCGAATAATATAATACTTAGTTGTCCTTCTTAAACATATAGTTTTTTTGGGTTTGACGTATTATGCAGCACACCTGCTTCGACAATACATGAACGGTGAACAAAAACTTAGGTAAAATAATGCGGTGCTTATTCTTTTGTCGAACAAGCCCTGTTCTATTTGTGCTTGCATAAATATCCATGCGTTTGATGCACATTACGTCGAGTGTGTCCAGTGGCCGGGAGATAAGTGATATAAACAAATGTCAGCGGCAGTACTGTTTTGGAATTGCGTATTTATTACAGCAAAAGCACTTAAATATTTGCAGAGCAATATATTTATTCCGTTTAGCATTAATGACACAGTACTTAAATTCTATCTACAGCCGGTTGAAACAGAAGCAATAATAATACGATGACGGTCTTGCAGTACATTTTATCAGGCGCAGGATTTGAAATTTAATGCTGCAGGAGAGGCAGAAAACAAGCGAAGCAGGCAGGCAGACAGGCGGTGCTGTTGTCAAGTACCCTCGGTATATTTCCTTATAAGCCAGCAACTCAAGTAGCAAAGATAAAATTCGCTGATAATAATTGTAGGCAAGCGTCTGTCTCGTGGCGGAGATTGCAAAGAAGTGGACGTTTTATTGACTCAATCTATGGCAAACGCATGACCACGACGACATACAAACTGCATACCAACCACACAATGTGCGAGTACTCGCGCACGCTTGTGTTTTCTTCAAATTTTATTATCGCTCGTTTTTCTTCCTAATGTGAACTCTATGCTATTCGGAATCGTTACGTAATTGGCGCGACTGCTAATTTTGTGACAAAACAGATCAGATCTCTCCTTCTGCGTCTTCTAACTTGTCATGTGTGTGCGTTATTCTCGTATTGCAGAAATAAATGCCAGAATGAGAAAAGGCGTAGAGAACAGGAAAACATCTACATAGAAGAGTTGGCTGAATTGATTTCCGCCAATTTTTCGGACATGAGCTCGATTTCGGTGAAGCCAGACAAGTGCGCCATTCTTCAAGAAACCGTCAACCAGATACGTAACATCAAGCAGCGCGAAGGCGCATCGCATTCTAGCGACCCGGTGCAGCAGGGCGAGGTGTCCTCCTCGAAGCCGACGCTCATCACGAACGAGATCTTTGGGCCGTTGCTGCTTGACGCGCTCGAGGGCTTTCTGTTCGTCGTGAACGCGGAAGGACGTGTCGAGCACGTCACCGACAACGTCGTCGCCTACATCAAGTTTACGCGCGATGAGGTGTTCGGCAAGAGCATCTACAATTTCATCCACCACGGCGACCACGCCCGCTTCAGCGCGCTGCTGCCGATGTCGATAGCGTGGACGGGTGATCCGACGCAGACGGGGGCCGGGGGCAGCAAATCGCGCTCGTTTAGTCTGCGCTTCCTAGTGAAGTCGGACGACCTCGACGAGACAATCGAGGAGAAGCAACAGCGGGTGTGCCAGTACGAGGGCATGCACATCTCCAGCACGCAGCTGCGGCACGTCGACGACGATCCGTCCGAAGCGGGGCCGCGGCTGCTCTGCGTCGCCAGCCGTATTACCTATCGCGACAAGGTGCTCAATTCGGCGCTCATCGAGCAGTTTACCACCAAGCTCGATACGACCGGCAAGATAATCAACATTGACGTAACGAGCATCTCCGATCGGTACGCGCAGTTCCTCAACAAGGAGCTCACCGGCAGCGCGCTGCAGGACATTTGTGCGCCGCAGGACCTGCATAAGTTCTTAAAGCACCTCAGTGACACTCTAAGTGCGGGCCAGGCGACGAGTACCATCTATCGGCTTCGCGCCGGCCAGGACAAATACGTACAAGTGCAAACTAAATCGAAACTATTCAAGCCGAACCTGATTGCTCCCAACGATATCGAGTTTGTGATGGCGACGCATTCAATTATCAGGTAATGAAGAAAGAAACAACAAAAACAGTAAAGACTGCCGTATACGTAAAGCACATGCTTTACATACATTTCACTCTTTATATGGCAATAAACGCATAACAAAATTCATCATCATCGTCATCATGATCGAGTTGTCTGTTACCATACTAAGTGTTTATCACGCAATAATAACAAATGTTATATAAATTTTAGCGGGGCTTCTATGGATGTCGTTGGCCATAATTGCATAATTATGTTGATTAGACGAGCGAGATAGTTGTCCATTCGTGGACTAGACGACATTCGAATTATTATTGTACAGTCATTACTCACAGTTGGATAATTAAAATAGCAAAACATTTACTAACTTGGCACTGTTTCACTTTCAGTGACGATAGTGCTGGTTCTTCGGACCCAGGCGGTGGTACGGTTAATTTTATTGGTGGGCCACTAATGACGAGTATTGTCAATGGAACAACATCGCGTAACGGCGCTGCGACCATGATAGCAGTGAGTTCGGGTAGCGACGTCTCGAACGCATTCCCCAACAATCTGCTGCAGGGCGGCGGTAATTCAAATTCGGCAACGTACATTGGTTTGGACAACGAGTCGATCTTTACCGACATGTTCCCAACGTCGACGTGGGACCTAGAGACGTCGTGGCCAGAGACGCGACCCGAATCACGGCAGAGCGCAGTTACGACGCCGGTATCGACGCCAACTCCTCGGCCACCAAGTGCTTCGGCATTTTCACCCGCCGGTCAGATTGTGCCGCAGAGTCCGTTGTCGCACTTTACGCAGCCGAGTCCCAATCCCACACTCTCCAACAACAATCCTCTCACGTACAGTCCACTGACCGAGTCCGGGGGGTCGTCCTTCATTGACTCAATTCCCGATCAGAAGCAAGATACCAAAGCGAACATCGAGCAGGAAGCGCCCACCGACTCAACACGATTGCGCGATCTATTAACCAAACCGCCAGCGTCTGCCGATAACGGTGATAGTGATAATATAAATAAAAATACTATTTTAAAGAAACTGCTGAATCAACCTGACGAGGACGAGACACGCAGCGACAACCGTACTAGTCCAAGGGTACCGCACTCACCTGCAATTCATAACAGAAATACTATGCCAGGTGTATCCGAGTTACCAAAAACGTCGACCTCTTCTGGTGGTATGCTTCTTCAGGTACGTTTTAAATTATTTTGGTACCATATAATAAATCCCCAAAACAAGATTGATGGCTTATTCTTTACGCGCCGTTAGAGAATAAAGATTCAGCACGTCGTGGAATGTTTTTTTCATGACGTGTTAGTAAGAAGCACCTGGTGTAAACCAGGAGGGAAACAAACGACAAACGAGATGTTACATTAGAACTATACCACATAGAGAAAGAAGTATCGTATTACGTATATAACATTCGCGACACGGAATGCGCATGTATGTACGTACGAGAGTGTAATCAGCATGCTCATTCAATGGTCAAAACTTTGTGACAAACATCGATAACGAGACGTGACTATGTACAGTAGTTACATGCATTCGATCGCGCGCTTTGTATCAAATATCAAATGGCTCTAGCTGCGCATATTTTTTCTCTCCTCGACGGTTTCCAACTATTCGCTCATACGATTCGACACAATTTAGATGTGTAAGACCTGCTCGCAGAAGCAGCGTATGATATTAACGTACGGTAGTATTGTTGCTTTTATCACGCGTCCCCCGTATTCATAGCACTATTTGCTGTTTTTGACCGAGTCGAGGAGACGTTGCTCATACTCGCGATGTCGTAGAAGCGCGCGCTCGTTCGCTTATTCTGGCCGGTACCCAGTACTTTACGTACTTTTAGTTGGTAACAATAAGCGCTACTTAGAGTGCTTGCCGATTCCTAGTTAAATGCATTTTGATAAGCGCCGATCGACATCATAACAGTGCGTCGTGCGATATCGCTTACCTCCACATTAGACCCGATTGGTTTTCGTACTTACAAACTCGAACGTACACAGTGTGCATTCGTACGTTCGTTGCGCGTGGAATTGCCCAGCGATTAGTGACTGTATATTGAATTTAATTGCGCGTGTGTGATTTTTTCGGTACCGAATCACGTTAGTGCGACACAAAAGAAAACATGATCGTCAATTGTGTGGATTAAATCACAGTTAATAAATACGCGATTTCCGAAATTTATCGGCGTATTCCCTCTTGCGTTGATCTCAAGTAACGGAAAGTCTTTATTGATGATAGGGACCGCACGGAATAATTTTGCAGAAATGTTGGTATGTAAGCTGGGACAGTCTTGTTTTGGTTTTCTTGATACGGAGTGAATTAGCATAAATCAATAGCGCATCTAGCAAGCAACACGTTTGTTGTTAGTGCAGCTATTTATTTATCTGTTTATATAAATATGATTCACAATTTCTATAGATAATACGATTTGAAAAGTGATTTATGATTGAGTAAATAGTGAAATTTAAATTTCACAGAGCGATTGATTTAAAACCCACTGTTGCCCGCGGTATTTGCATACGAATATTTATATCTGGCAAGACTTGAGTTGTAAAATAGGAACTCACAATAATTGTCATTTAACTTGTGCTAGCTTTGTTTGGCCGCGTTATCTGCCGATAGGAACTAGTTTAATATTCGATTTTGACCAATTAATGACGCAAACAATTTTATTGTAGCTGTTGAACGAAAAGAACGATGACGACGATGTGGAAGTGAAAGCTGGTCTTAAGAATGGCAGCGAGCTACTTCAGGAGCTCTTGAAGGAGGACGAGAAACCCTCGCAGAATCAACAAAGTCAGAGTGATACGCTCTTGCAGAGCTTAGGGTTTCCGTCACCGTCGCCGACGAATGGTAATCCGGGCCGCACGCGTAAGCGGCCCAGCGATGACACCGACGATAGCAATCCGACGAAGGTGCCGTCGTCGGGCAGTAAACTATGCCAAAAAAATAAAATGCTTGCGTCTCTGCTGGCTGTCGCACCATCAAATCACCAACCAATACCTCCAATACCTGATAGTGTGATAAAAGCGACGCCGCAAGAGCAACTGAAAATACGCCCCGTATCTCAACCTAATAGTAATAATAATAATAATAATAGTGCTAGTAGTAATAATATGAACCAGCAACCAACGCCGCCACAACAAAATGCACGTAGACCGCCAGGTCGACCGCCAAACACAGACTACCTCAATCACCACATGCTTACGCCCGGCATACAACGAACGTCTAATCGGCAATTCAATCACGTTGATCCAACGTATTCGTCGCCGCCGACGACGACGACGTCGAGCTCGGATATGCCTTGGGGTGAACCCGGCTCGGATCCGATCCTGTCCAGCATTCTCGATCAAGTCATCGATATTGTGCCTGAAGACGCCAGCAATCAGAACGACATTCAGAAGCTGATGGATACGATGTCTTCGCAGAGCAACGTTAACAATTTTCCACCGACTGAGCAGATGAGCGAAACGATGGCGATTAACATCATTCAGCGATCACTAATGCAATGCGAAAGTGCTGTCAAGAGTCCATCGTCACCGACTATTACACTACCAGGGGCTTCGGCTGCGTTTAATACAAATACGGTAAACAACATTGTCATTTTCTATATTGCGTAGTTATGATATTGGCTTAACTTTTGTTGCATATTTTAGATGGCGAATGCTAATCATGGGTATCCACCACCTCCTAATTATCCAAGAATTGGCATACCACGACCGCCTCTGCGACCGGGCACTTCATCGCAGTACCAGCACGCTGCGAATCAACATCTTCGATTACAGCAGCAGCGGAAGAATGCGCTAGATAAGAGACGACTGCTGGAAAGACAGTGTGATCAACAGTTCGTTATACCGTCCAATGCTGCTGTCGACGCTGCAGGCATAAATAATCCAGGTATACAAAACATCGACAATCTGTTGAATAATACGGTGGCGCCAAACGTGTCGCTGCAACGTTCGTCAAGTATGCCCGAATCGCAATTATCACCTGGTTTCCAAGTGACTCAGCAAAATCAACGCCTTACTCAAAATCAGCAACCGTACTCGCCGCACTCCCAAATGACCAGCCCGATTGGTCAGCAAGCGGGTTTTACGCAAGGGAACACTGGAAGTTTTCAGCAATCCGGAGCTAGAATGTCACCGCATCCCCCGTTCAACCAGCAATTGTCACCGCGCCAGGCATACCCACAACCTACTGCCCAAAATGCCAATTGGCAGCAACAAACTGCTGGCAGACTTAGTGCCCAGCAACAACAAAATCCAATGCTCAATGCTCAATTAACCGTATGTATTTGACGAACTATTCAATTAGGAAAAAATTACATCAACTTATATATTTACTTTATTTTGTAGGGTAATTATCTATCAGGACCAAATAATCGTGGTTTTCCTGTTCAACGTAATGCGCCACAGCAAACTAGAGCCGTAGGCAGTCCTGGGTCCGGAGGAACACGGCATTCGCCATTCCCTGCTGAAACGTTTCAACCCCCAGCGTCGCCAAATTCCGTATATAACAATGGTCAGTTTATGCGATTGCAACGCACAAATAGTGCACCGACTGCAACGACTCAATTACCAGGTAAGCAATAAAGTTTAATCTAATTACGATTTTGAACGAGAGAAACAAAGACCATACATTTGGAACAGTATTGTTATTATGACAATCATTTAGTTACACGTTTGAAAATAATATGGGGATATTGCCTTAAATTTTAAGCATGTAACCCATTGCTACCTGTAGAAGACATGCATTGATATGGTAGAAATTTTTAATATTATATTTTTGAGGTTGCAGTGATTTTTACTCTATCACTATATAGTACGTTTATTATTATAATTATGCATGGTAGATTTTTACTACTTATTTGTCGCCGGTCGATGATCAATTTTCGGCATGTTGTTTGTCATTAGAAATGCCGATTGAAGAAAGAAAGAGCAATTTAGAGTGCTCTCGATGGTACTGCGCCACTTTATCATATACTATTGACTCTCAGTACAATACGCGCATCGTCAATTTAAATTCCAGTCAATTCTCCTCGATTCAAATATAAGTGAATTGTTCTTAGGATAGATTTGAATATATGTTACAGGTGGTCTGGCATCGCCCCGGCAATTCGGCCGGGATCATCCTGCTCCTCCACATGCTTATCCTTCTCTTCCTCCTAATCACCCACACCACCCTATGATGTACCAACAAGAGTCATCGTACCCTTACGATCAAACAGGTTTACAGCTACCTTACAATGGTGCTGATAGGGGCCGCATACCCCCTCATCTGCAGGCCGGTAAGTTAATCACGACGTGGACAACGTGATATTGGCTGAACAATATCACAGTTAATACCATTTTGGGGCACTTGAGTCATCTTACACAGCAACTTATTCATCACTATCGCCGTTACATTTGATTTAAATTACATTCAACACACATTTACACTCGCCTATTTGTACTCATCATCATAATGAATTTTGTTTTTTTGCACTCCTTCATTCATACAAACAGCACACCACATTTGTGTCTAACAAACACTACTCACTCACTCATGATGTGCTCCCTGTTGTCATCGCTGTGCTAAATCAAGATTATATTATATCACTTGATTAATGGGATCCTTCACCAGTATTATTCAGAATTTCCAATGCGTTACCTACCAAATGGATATCCCTAATTTTTAAATACCTGATGACCTCGTAAATCATATTATGTTATGCATCTATTCTGCATTTGTATGTTAATGTGCTTTACATGTTTATGTTAATTATGACCGAAAATTATATTCATGATATCATGTAATAGATGTTTTGATTTAGAGATCGACGAATGTGCATGATTCCGGATATGTCAGTCAGTTTTTCTTTATGCGTTATGATATATAGTCAGCTAAGTTTAGCCCTGTAAGAATGGTCTTGCTATGTGGTTAGTGCAAACAAATGTTGCTTATGTTGTGTATTAACAAATTCATAAATCATGCTATCTACATTGAACCACGGTTGTTAGTCTGGTAATTTTCATTTTTAATGGCGGCTAATTGTATTATATTTTCACAGGTGTATCTGCAGGTAATACAGGGACAACATCGGATTATGTGCGACAGGAATTGAGAGCAGTTGTGGGAGCTCGCGCTGGCCAGCAACAACAAATGGCAAATACCACACGCCCAAGCCAACTTCAGCAACAACAACAACAAATGTTAAACCAAAGTGCAAACACTTCAGACCTGGTGGATTCCCTTGCATTGAACTTTGAGATGCCTCCATCTTCTGGTAAGCAATTTTTCCTTTGATAAGCGATTGAACATAGTCATTCCCGAATATTTCAACCTGTTGGGATTCATGTGAAGCATATACTTGTTAAATGGGAATCAATTTTGTGATAATGTAAATATAATCATCAAGGGTTGCTTCAAACAAGGTGCCTTACAAGTATCAACTTTCAACGTTTGTGCACTTAATCGTTCTAATTGTGCCTCTTGTCTGTATATTGTCTCAATGTTATTACTAAAATATGGATGGTTATTGATGCAATTTCTACTTATGTATTCAGTTGATATTAAATTTTTTTTAAAGCTTATGGCAAATCTATTGTCATACGAGCTCATGATATATGGCAAAGTTGTAGAAATTGCATTGAAACTGTAGGGAGAGCGTACATTGATGACGATGATGCGTGCAGGTGCGAGTGATAGCCCAAAACTTTGGGGTGCGATGGGGTCAGATATGGGCTCAATGTCTCCTCCACAGGCAACAACCTCCAGGGTAAGCCACGCTAAGATTGCACCAACCACCACTTTGCGCTCATGCTTTTTATTTATAAATTAATATTTTTTACCTTATTCTTGAACACTGGTCACGTTTTAACTCTTATTGTGCATGCATAATTTGTAGTAACTCCTCGCTGTATGATCTTTGGATTATTAGGATATATTGTAGAATTTCTGTTATATTTCTATGGTTTAATTATCGCAATTTGAAAGTGAAATTTATCTCATTTTATTCATTTTGTTTTTTAGACTACTATGGAGGAGGTTCGACAAGGTGATCACAATCCATCGTTGTTGCAGAAGTTGCTTTCCGAGTGACGGATTGTACATAATAGAAATATTTACTACTAGGTACCTCATTTGATGATATAAAATTTGGTGGAAAATTGTAAAACTAAGTACCGCAGGCTGTAATCTAGACAGGTTAGTTGTACAAATGACAAATTGAAGTGCATTATAACTAAAATGCTTATTTGTTCATTTCTGGTTTAGAAAGGTAAGCAGGCAGTGCGTGAAATGCATTTTGCTAAGTGATAGCAAGCGTAAATGGTTGCAAATATGCTAGGTTCGTACATAAACGATGGGCCTGAGTGCAATTGTACATAGTGAAGTAATTATAAAATTATATATAAATGACATAGGATTTGTTTATATTTATATATGAAGAGTTAATTAACATAGCGAGGTGAGGTAGACAGAGAGAAAGAGATATTTAATGAAGGAACGTAATTAAAGGTAATGTTTTGGACATACAAATTTAACATTTAAATTTTCTTAATGCGATTCAGGACATTAAAATGTAAGCAAGAATGATATGCGCTTGATAATATTTAAAAAATCTGAAAACAAGCATGAGAAAGAATTTAAAAAGCTATATGAAAATATATATTATATACTAAATATTATATTTTATTATAATATTGGAGAATATTAAATTCTGACTTACGTATTGGCGATGTTACGTACCTTTTGGTCATGAAATAATTAAGATTAACTATAAATAATACGTAGTTGAATGAATGATGACTCGTGATGATAAATATTATTTATAGGAGTATGTGTAATGTTTATTAAGGATAACAGAAAGGAAAACGATAGTATGATATTTATGTTTGTTATTTGTGTTACTTTCTGCCGACAACTGTAAAACTAAAATGGTACACTGACAATGACAATTGGTACAATATCCGAAATAGAAAGAAAAACAAAATTGTTAATTACTTTAATTGTTTCGCGTTGTCTTCCTTTCAGTGAGTATTCATGCTACGCATTACCAAAAAATAAATATTCACAATGAAAATAATGGTAAAGATGAATGATAAATTTTAAGAAGATAAATAGTAACTGTTAATATTTTATACATAAATAATTTAATGTATGTTATTTGAAGAGATCGTTTTGTTGGACATTGTGATAGGCAAAGCGCCATGTTACTGTTGCTAGGTAATTTTCCTAGACCTTATTAGTAATAGCATTCATAAAATATATTCTATTATAACTTGATTATATTGTCAATTACACTTGCAGCCACTAAATTTAACAAAATAGAAGTGAAATCAGAAATAAGAGTTATAAGATAAATGTGAGCGTAATTATAGAGAAAAATTGCAGAAAATAAAAATGTGAACAAATAACAAGATGAGAAATAATGCAGACATTAATTAATTACACAGATATTTTTTGTACATTATTGGAGTTTTGAAATATACCTATATATTGCAAATAAAATGTAATAAAGTAATGTAAATCTAATTCATTTAATTTTGTGTTTCATTTCATCTGATATAGTTAGCAATAGATCCAGTGGGATGAACTAGAATATTTCAACTGATTGGAATCAGTAGACAAATATAAGTTTTAATCAAGTTGTGGTAAGACAGTTGCTGGCGCAAGTGGTAAAGCACTTGCTCAGTAACTGCGAGGTCCTAGGTTCGAGTCCCAGGCCCCGAAATTTTGCATAAATTTAAATTTCTACTGGAAAATAATTCTAAGTCCGATAGTTGCCGAGTTTGGGGGCGCAACCGTCTCCGGGTGACGTCACAAACCGAGGTCTGCTGGTAACGAAAATCGGGAATGGGGAGGCAGTGTACTGCCGGGGAGCGAAGCGGCGGGGTGGGCCGTCACAAGACAATCTTAACGTACGGCTTCAAAAAATTAAAAATGGGGCCCTTGTACGCCTCCAGGGACCCCACTGGACACACGTTAAGTCCAATGGGGCCCCCGAGCATACAAATAACTTAAAACTTAGAAATTCCAGTTGCCAGGATTCGAACCTGAGACTCACAGATCACATCCATAGCGTTTACCACTAGGCTATGGAGCGTTGTTACTACGGCGAAATTTGATCTTCCCCTTATATGCTCAAATTGAGAACTTAAAACTTAAATAAGAATGCCATTCTCGGGAATCGAACTCGAGACACTCAGATCACAACCAAAGCCTTAACCACTAGGCTACGAAGTGCAGTTGCTACGGCTAAAATTGAACTTGCTCTTCTACTCTCAAATTCGTTTAAATTGAAAACTTAAAATGGAACTTCGCACTCCTGGGGATCGAACTTGCGACACCCGGACCACATCCATAGCCTACGCCACTAGGCTACGAAGCGCAGTTGCTATGGCAAAATTTGATCTTGCCTTTACAGACTTAATTTGTTTTAACTGAAAACTTTAAAATTGAATTCCCATTCTAAAGGATCCAACTAAAACACACAAGTCACTTCTACAGCCTCTACCACTAGGCCATGCAGTGATATGTTATACATAAATAGTGTTACACACTATTTAATAGCCATCACATCATGAGTCAATAGAGAAAGAAGGAAAGGAATGCAGTACAATAATAATACATAACAATGGCAGATTTTTAACAATATATATTTTTCACTAAACATAATTTGCTACATGGTATTATAGCCCATATATTTCAAAATGTAACTGATTTACACTTTATATGATAATAATCCATTTTCCAGTAACATACATTAACGAAGCATATAGTTGCAATTGTATGAACAATTTAAAGGCTAATAAATTTATTTGATATTGGAAATACTAACAAATTGGATTTTTTCATGAAATATACATTTTTGTGATCATAACAAATCGCATTCTAAAGTTTCAACATTTCTATATGACGCCTGAAGATTAAATCAATTCTCTTCGCTCAAGAAATTTGACTTAAATAAATAAGTCATTTATTCAAAGTGTATTAGTGACGGATTTAGAGTATTGTCAAAAATTACTGTTCCATTTATATCATCAATCATTGGCGGTATAATGTTTGTAAAAAAACAATAATTACATGTAATTAGCCAGTACGTTCTTTCAGCAGAGCAACCAAGAAACGCATCTCATTCTAACAATGAAGAAAATAAAATTAAAAAGAATAATGACCAATTATACTCCAAAGATAATAATAATTATGGAAGAGATTTCTGGTGGTACTTAGCGCGTGCACCCTTGGTAGTGCCATTTTGCATGTATATCCCATATAAAAACGGGAAGAAGAAATAAAATTTATGACATGTTATAAAGTTTTGTTTATTTGTTTGACTTATTTGTTAGCAGTAATTAATCACTAATCTACTGACAGCTCAACTTAATTAACATGGATAATCAGAAGAAACTTAATAAACGCGAATCCTTATGTGAAGTTGTCAAGAAAATTGTTAATGAATACAACATAGAATACTATGGATCAAAAGTTATTTTTAAATTGGTAGCAGCTGCTGAAAGTTTGTAGGAACAATTTATGCAGAGTAATATTACTACATTATTCTTACAGATATGGCCATTGGGATTTTAAAAAATGCCACCTTTTATTCGCAGAAGATTGGAGATCTTTCGGTAACCAAAGAAACTATAGTATCAGCAATTGAGACGAATTATCTTCTAATGAACACGCTTCCAGATCAAGATGTGTGACTCAAATATTCTGTGCATTAATCTATTATATAAAAATACATTACCACTTTTTAGATACTCCTTAAGTCGGCAGTTACAAATAATGTTATTCCACTTGAAGTAAAAACATCTCTTGGTTTAGCACTTCCAAAACATTCATTGGGAAATTGCAATTATCAATTAGTGAACCCCTACAAAAAAGTGCGTATGTCGATTTTTGAACACTATTTTCACTAATATCAATATTTTAGAGGAAGGCCGAATTAAGCATAACTTTGCCACAGCATTCATCATACAAGCTATTACTGCCGTCTAAAAAATACAGAAACTCTGGAATTATGAATCATATTATGTTTAAAAATGCAGTTCAATTGCGAAACATAAATGATGTCCCATTAAAAATCACAATTACGCCAAGATACGCAGTACCCATCAAAGAACCCATACCTTTGCCAAGTTATGGACCATATTTGAAAGAATCAGCTGCCAGCATTTCCACAATAGTAAAAAGAGAATAATTGACCATTTTACATTCCTTCGATTCATATATTATTAAACATTGTGGTTGCATCAACTTGAATGTATTTTGATCGACGATAATAATGAATAATTGATTTGTTAAATGTAACATTGTTCCTCCTAATGTGTAACTTTAAGCAAAGCACGTTTTGTATCATATACATAAAACAATTAAAAAAGCATAACAATAAACAATTAACAATCCAGTAATATGATTGACTCGGCACGGATATAGCTCTTCTATATGTTAATTATTTATGAGTAATAGTAGTTAATTCTGCTTGCTTTGATTGCATTAAACATAAGCTAACTATCATTACGGGGTGCATTTTATGTTTTAAAGTGAACTTCTAGACAATAACGGACCATATAAATATATGCAAGTATGTGCATAAAATAAATTATTAGCAATCGTTAGCCAACGCACTCGCTAATTTATCCTCCAGAGGAGCTTTAGAAATAATTATAATAAATGTTAAGCGTTTCAAGTGCTCTGCACTAAGCATCAATATCAATACTAAAAATGACAAAATAACTACATGTTTATAGCACCAATTCTGCTCAATAATAAATGCCTTTCCAAGCAATATACATGAATTTACTAACAAGTATTAATCTTAACGTAGAATATAGATAAATATATGAATATGTATTAAATATGTTTTAGTTGCTATGTTTCTACACATAAAACAAAATAAATTATAATTCAAATTTGTTAATCATTAACTGTTATTAATGTAGGCGCGTTTTGCTTGTGCTTCGTGCGTGTATTTTATAAATAAACATGCTACATAATTTCAACGTTTTGCAAGAAAATGTATTGCAACTTTATCATAATTATAGTATACGCATCTTATGTACCCTTCGCTTGACATGGAAATGCCACCAAACCTAATTTTGCTTAATTGTATGCAGAAATCAACTCAAACATTGTCACTCTTAGCTTAGTGTAACATAACAATAAAATAAAACATCCATAATTATCATCATATAGATTTTGTTTGAATATACATGGGTCATGATTATCATTTGTATGTCCGTTCTATCTAATAAGGCCACGTTGCTCATTTAGAATGATCTACGATTTAAAAACGTGTAACAACATATAAGAGATTCGTTATTATCTTTATAAAATATATCAATAATGTAAAAAGGCCAACATATGAACTAAAACTCTTCCTAGCTTCGTAGCAAATACATAAGGCTTTCCTACTCTCATAGTTCAAATTGTTGTAGAAAAAACACCCAGCAAGGGAGATTGATATGCGCGTATTAAAGTATATATATATATATATTACAATTAGTTGTTCTCAATCTGAATATGTGTGCATTATGTTCTTTGTTGCGTGTACGCGTATGTCAGTTAGGGTGCTGCGAGTTTACATGAGTTTTTGCTTGGCGCATTCTGGACATATAATGTCGTCCTGATCGGTGATGAAGCCCTTGCCGACAAGGCTGGTGCGACACGACGCGCAGAAGAAGCAGTCGTTATGCCAATGCCTGTCCTCGAATGAGATGAACTTGGTACCACCGATGCCGGTGATCGGCTTGCGGCACGCATAACAGCGCTTTGCAAATAACTCGCCAAAGCAGTTTGCGCAATAGGGCTTGTCCTCCTTGCTAGTAAAACGTTCACCAGCCAGACTGTTCTGGCAATTCGTGCATGTGAAACAATCCCTGTGCCACGGTTCATTTTTGTAGGTGACGCCTCCGCTTGTAATCACCTAAAACAAGCATGTCTTACACGATTCGAAACAGACATAAAGCATATCAAAAGTTTACCTTGTTGCATTTAATGCAACGAGTAGCATATTTCTCTTCGTAACACTTGGCGCAGTAGATCTCTTGCTCCCGAGGGATAAAGCTCTGAGTGCCAATAGGCGTCCTGCACATAACGCAGCAGAAGCACTTCTCGTGCCATTGCCTAGTTTTGTATTCCATCTTCTTGGTGCCTGTAACAATGGCATGATTAAAATAGTGATATTTCAAAGATACAAAAAGTGAATGTTGCTAAATTAATTAAATATTACGTAATTATTAAACTGCGCGTTATTTTGCATTGGCCCACATTGTAAATACAACCCACATATGCATATTGCGAATTTAAATATGAAATTGACTTTTGCGCAGTATATATTTACAATATTATTATAATTACATATTCAGTAAATTAATTTTAGCTTCTTTAGATATGCGACGAAGTAATAGCAAATAAAGTGTTAATTCCAATTGTATTACTATAAGTTTATCAATTCATTGAAAGTCGTTCTGATCAAGTTCTCTTTTGAGCGATGACTCAACTGACACAACACTCTAGCGAAGAGTTAAATTTTATATACATATATAAATATTATTTATATTAATATATAAATATTCATTAATTTATTAGCGGTATTACAATATCCTCTATCGTCAAATGCATTGAAATGAAAACATTCAATTGAATTTAATCGATGCTTTCTCTAGTGTATCACGCATAATTAATTAGACTTGTGTTGCTCCATGCGCTTTGAACTCTGACACAATTAGAGTGTTATTTACAATAATTTAGTCATCATGAAATTACTCCATAAAATTAACTAATCAAACACGGCGTCCATTTAATTGCTAAAGTTGAAGACCTAATAGAATGATGCGCTCTTATTGCATATTTGCGCATCATGTCTCGACCTTTTTAATACCTCATGGCCGAGGACAATGCGTCGACCTACGCGCATTTAATTCCAATAAATATAATACGATTATAGCCGTTGCTAAATAATAGTGCATTTGATTTGAACTTGAGACGGATTTATTGATTGCAGCGATGATCTCATCAATACATACCGCGTAAATATATTTTGTTTGCATTGTTCATAAACGGTATGAAACGTTTGCATAACTAGACTAACAGGTGTTTTATCTTCACGCGTGTTTTCAAACACTTGTTCAAAGCTCATTAAGATAATTACGCGTGTGGGCGGATTGCTTTTCACTGGCTGGGCGCGCAACATTTACCGCAAATTGTACAAAATTGGTAATGCGTTTTTAAAATGAAAATATCAAAATGAATAGCAACCTCCTTTGATAGCGTAGCAATCACCCATCAGGCAATCGAGACCAAGGGCGCACTTAAACGTCTGCCCTTCACCGGGCAGTTCCATTGATAAGATGGCCACATCTTCGTCGCGTTCTCGCGCCCTACGTATTCGCTCTTCACCGACGGTTTTCGTCTGTAGGTTCAAACTGGTTTTGAACTTATCACTCAGCACACTTGCCATTCTAGATCGGATCTTTCGAAGCACACTTTATGAAATGAAATTTCTCTCTAAACTCTGACACTATTTGAACATATAATCAAATTTTGCACAACGTATTGGCATTTGTGCGTTATTCCTCAATTTGAACAAACTAACAACTTATGTTACGACCGGCAAAACGCAACAACGCGACCGACGACGACGCTGCATAGACAGTCAACAATTTTGTACGCGCCGGCAAGGTTGACTCTCCTTTATAAGCGGGTGCGCAATATGTGTGCGTTGTTCCAGTCAAGAAATCGTAGGTATAACAAAATATAATAATTGGAAAAGATCGCCTACATGCAAAACTTTTGTTCGTGCGCGCTCCCCGCCGTATTGAAATGTTATATGCACTGCATGCGCGCACGCGACTTCCCAAAAATGTAAATTCGTACAGAAATCGACAATAAACATAAACAACAATGCAAACATTTGTGTCATACATGTAAGGTGCATGTATATTTTTTGCATTGCATATTAGCATCTGTTATGAAACTAGTCGCATGATAAATATTAGCTTAGCGCACTCATAAGTAATTGACAAAGTAATTGCGCATTGGCGAAAATAAGTTGCATGCAAATGCGGGTGACACGTGAGAAAAACGAATTTTGCATTAGTTTGATCGATATTTTATGTTGGTGTTTAATGAAATTCAAGAAACAATTGCATATTGTTTGCGTCAAAAAGGAGATTATAAATTGTGCGCTGCACAATTCGAGCAAATGCTCTCCGCGTTTGGCCAAGCTTGATTTGATTTCTGAACGTGACCGAATTCTAATTAACGCTTGAAAGCACACACTGCGTGCGTTCCGTACATGTCTATCTTATCCTAATATATACCGATGCGTAATCACGGCTAATTTAAAATTTACCTTATAGAAACATCATTAATATCACCATTTTTGTGCAAAACACGCTTAAGATGATCTAACGTCTTATATTTGTAAACACCCTTTTTAAGATTCATCACTTCCGGCAGACTTTGCTCATACGTCGATATTATGTACGAATCGTAGGAGAGTTTACTACTTTTAAACTTGTTAAGTATGTTTAAATGGACAGTAGGCGGCGAAAATTCTATATCAACTATATTCATACAAATACTATAACGAATGTAGCACTTGCAAATATTTACAGGTTCCATCAAATAAGCGTGTAACGAAAGCGAAGGATGTGTTGTGTATATTGAAAAATCGTTACACAACGCATTAGCATGTGCGTATTTATTATCCTCGATGGATTTATTGAGCAAGCACGCAACTCTTGTGTGTGAGCAAAACAAGATAAATACCGATTAAATTGTACAAATTTATACACGAATGAACGAACGCCGTGAGTGTGTAAACGCCTTCGTTTACATCATCGCGTATTTATAGCGGTCGCATCATGCACGCGCTGCTTGCCAGAGTGGCTCTTGTTTCGCGCGGGCGCAAAATTTGCTAAGGCCCATATAAATTCGCCACCGAGCAGACTCATTCATTTATCGCCGTATCAATTTCTAAGTATGGTACTTACCGGCGCGGAAAATCTCGCCGCAGCCATCGCAACGGGATGCAAACTTCTCATCGTAGCAGCGGCCGCAATAGATGCGATCGGAACGGGAGCCGAACTGCTTGTCCACCAAGGACTCGCCGCACGCTGTGCACAAGAAGCAAGCCTCATGCCAATGCTTATCCTTGTAGGACAAGTCCTAAAACATGCGAAAAATTGATGGTCGATGTGGTAGCATGCGCAAAAATGACGGTACACACCTTCGAATCAATGCCAATGATTTTATTGCACTTTTCACAGCCGTTTGCGAACACCGACTCGTAGCAGGACACGCAGTAAGGATGCTCATCGCGCAGCACATAGCGCTGACCGGTGAGGCTTTCGTCGCATTGCCAACAGCAGAAGTGCTGTCCGTGCCAGTCCTTGTTCATGGCCTTCGTGTACTCGCCACTGAAAATAAGCTAAAAACAAATCGCAACACGAAAATTGCAAATTAGTCAATGCGAGAACGATAGATTCATACAATTAGGATGCATATTTACAAGAGGCGCGACAACAACACTTGTTCAAGAGAAGGGCATCAACAACATAGTTTACATTACACAAAGAGCTCATAAACATAACTATAATATAATATTAGAGCATGTGTTAATGGATTGAAGAAAAACAAATCAAAGGTGTTATTACTACGGAGTATTTTGCCAAGTATAGAGTTGTTATTTAACAAATATAAATTTATAATACATAGAATAAAGATGGGTGGGTTTGGAGTTTAATGTTTGTCGCCATGAGTTATTTTTAAATTTAGAGTCTAGTCTATATATAGCATAGCGCAGCGTAGCAAATTTGTAAAGAACAGAAAATAGAAGAAATTACGTTTTAGCTACATCAAAATATGTGTTCGGCCATTTCACCATCGGAAAAACTCTTTATCATTCCGCATACGCAAACGCAAAAAACTTAAGACAACAAAACACATAAAAACAGAAGAACAAAGCATATATATATACAAAGCGATATTCTTTTTAAATAGAAAAAAGATAAATCTAGATAAGATAAATATGTCTTTCTGTACATTATGTATATTATACCTTTCATTGAGACAAAGAGGGATACGTGTTGCCATGTTGTAATGTATTGTAATTGAACATAAACAATTTTATTCGGGCCTACTCAGAATCTCAAAGGAGAATTTGAGCGATATTGCGAGACCGGCAAAAAACTTTTTTGCGAGGAGGACGCTACAAAGTTGGTGGACAAATTTAGTGTAGTTTGATCGAACCGATTTTTCTTGCAATCAAAGAGATAGAAAGCAACTAAAACGTGGAACACAACTAATAAACAATCTCCAACTGTTGTCGGGCGCTGTTCATTTTTCGCACAAATGTAATACAGAAATCAAGAAAGTATGATTTAATTCAATTCAATTCAGCAGGGCACCATCACAAAATGGCAACACATACCCCTGATTTCCGTTGGTGCTGCGCTCGATTTCAGTGACGGTGACTTCGGTGCCACCATCCCCGGACGTCTCATGGCGCTTGGTGGTCTTCTTGACCTTTTTCGTTTTCTTTTCGGTGACCGTAAAGTTGGAATAGGTATCAACGTCGCCCATTGTGACTTTTGATTATTGCGACTTTAACACGCGCACAAGAGCGAGATTCGAGCACTTGAGAGTGGATACGGAGACGATTAGGAAGATGTGCACCGTCGTGCAAATCCAAGTGGCAACTAAATCTCCATTAGGCCGCCGCGCTGCAGGAGAAGCCGCCCGGCGTTTCAATAATTTCCCG
The DNA here is from genome assembly GCA_963978815.1 of Aleochara curtula. Lineage (NCBI taxonomy): Eukaryota > Metazoa > Arthropoda > Insecta > Coleoptera > Staphylinidae > Aleochara > Aleochara curtula. The sequence continues at coordinate 3,503,033 of OZ022219.1, forward strand.
ATATTTTTAGAAAATGCGATATTGGAACGTGGTGCCGCGTGCAATAACTGCCTAGCTCATGTGTTATGCGTCGTCTCTTGTTTTTTAGGTGGGCACCTAACGAAAAGTCCAACGTGGAAGCACATTGGGATGAGACGATGATACGCGGACGAATTGCATGCATGTGGGCCACCACCTCACACACATTTCCAACGTCGTTGCAGTGAGTGTGAACCTCTTTCATGTTGCAAACGAAAACGAAAGCAGGATTGCAATATTTTCTAGCACAATCTATTTATCATCAAGTGTGTTTGAAAAAAATAGATGTTTTGTATAACGTCAGAAACTAATACAAGTTGAGTGCCTTGAATGCTTTTCAAAACGTTTTTTCTTCGTTTGTTTTATCGAACGAAAAAGAAGAGGATTATCTAAATGTTCACCTTGTTTTTGAATGTTAGGTGTAATCATGATGTCATCATCAAAGCGTGCTTATCAAATGTGTTTAAATTTTTTGGCAAAACAATGCGTTTCTCCAACAGCGAATCATCTCACGCTGACCGCATAAATTCGCACACTATTATTACGTACGCTTCGTAAACTTATTTCGTGTATACAAAAGAAACTATTTTCGTCCGCAATTTGAAAATTTGCGCACGATTGCGCGCAAATGAATAAAACCAATATACCTACGCCTGAAACAATCCTCCTCGTACAAACGCTGCTCATAAATCATACCCAAATTATGATTCTGTATGTTATTTTATCCCCGTAGTCACTCTCTAATAATTTACGACTATGGATTATGCAGAATTGCTCTAGCGCGTGCCAATTGCATTTGTGTGTGGCTGTGCAAGACAAACAAGATAATCAAAGCAAAAAATGAAATAGAAAATAAATGCATTTACGCACAATTCACATTGATGCGAAAAACAACAAACGCTCATGGTTACGCAAATCATATTTCTTCGAGTATGAGGAACATTAACCGCTTTGGCATCGCCACATTTCAAATTGAAAACGCACCGAACTCATCAAAGGAGCAGCGGTTGCTTGAGAATAAGCAAGGGGGCCGTGTGCAAATTAACACTCGAACAATTCAACGTGGCTAAAAAAACTGCTACGAAAAGGAAATTAATTGAAGCGTTTTATTGCAAAGTAAAATAACTATGTAAAAGCGTTTCACACTACAAACAAAAATTCAAACGAGAAACAAAAAACTACGCCACGCAAGTGATGCTTATTTGCCCAGTTAATTATTGGAGGGGAGTGTTCAAAACTTTCGGAATATACTAGATGAGAGATTATCTCATCCATAAAGTTTACGGTTTACGCTTTTTTACCCAGAATGGTTCGCCATATTTACTCGAACTTGGACCGGGCGCATCTATCACCTCCTCATAATCAACCTCTCGTATGTAGCTGCCCTCATCGACCGCATTATCATCAACATCAATTACGCTACTACTTATCGAAGTCATCTCGTTATCCGATTGACTAACATCATCTAGATGCTTGTGAGCATCGTATTGCGTATTTTTATTTCGACTTTTATGATTGTTTCGTTGCTTTTTCGTCTTGAACATGCGCTTATGCTGTTCGTGGGGCGTTAGCTTGCCGTCAACAATCTCAAGAACTTCTTTCTCAACGTCCAGCTCCGGCGTAACAGCCTCTGTTGGCGTGGCTTTCGCTTCGTCGTTGTCCAAGGAAGCGGTCGCTTCGCAGAGATCTAAAATTTTTTGAAACGGTGATGGTGACCGCGTCCAAAACGCACAATCGACTAATTCACCTGAACTCTTCACTGGAGCGCTCTTTGGGGGTGGTGGCGGCATGGGACTTGTTGAGCGGCTGCGACTTTTACGTTCGAAATCTAATAAATTCTGACGCAGAATTTCCGGTGTCTTGGACCGCGATCGACTCTTATGTTTCCAATACTCCTTACTATCAAACTGACTATGTAGAAGTTCTTCATCTCGAGCGCTAGGACTCTTACGCTCATCGTCTTCATCCACCTCATCAACGCTGACCGTAGGGTTGACAATCAATTCGCTGCATATGCTACCTCGTGGTGCCATGCGTTCATATGTGGGAAAGGGTGAAGCTTCGCGCGTGTGATGCTCATACTCATCTTGCGAGTTTTGCGAACTCTCATATGCAGAATCGTTAAGGATAATCTGCGGTGGTTCCTCATTTGTCGGTTTATTTAATCCCGCCGAGGACTTTTGCGCACCATCAACATAGCTGGGAAACAAGTGACCAACGTGCTTATTATGCAACGGCTCCGGTTGCGACTCGCCGCGAAAAATCTCTGTGCTAATATCGGTTGCATTTTGTGGAGTGTCGAGATGTTTGCTGTCGTGGGTGGTAAACGTTTCCGTCAGTAGCGTTTTGCTGCGATCCGGCGACATGGACTTGGACTTGCGCCGCTCATCCTCGAGCCGGCGAATTTCGTTCAGGAGCCGATTCCTTTCGCGATTCAGCTCCTTCAAGTAGTTTTGCGTGACGCGCCCCATATCGTGCTGTTGCTCACTTTCGTGGTGGTGGCGCACACTAGGATGCACGGGCATTTGGACGCGTCGGCGGATGTTTGAGTAGAATGCGAGCAATTCGGCGACGCCGACACACGCGATTAGAATCGACAGCATTAGACCCATCTTGCTCTTGCGCCTCCGCTGGGTGATAAGTGTGCGACAGAAGAATATTTCAAGAGTGTCAAAAGTGCGAAAAGAAGATGTTACGCGAATTGAGATTGATCGATCGGCGCACAAGGCACTTCAACGTGTTGATATACAATGACGACAATGATTAATTACAAACAGCGCGCACGCATTCGATCCTGCGACAATGGCGCTGCATCGTGCAAATTGCCGCACGCCGCGCGCGATTTAATTATATACATAATGGCGAGGAAGCGAATAATATGCAAAGCTTCGATACACGCGTTCGTCGGAGTCGTCGAGGAGATTTGAAAACAAACTGATAGAAAATAATCACAACTGATGCCAATATGCATGCAAGGAAGCAAGCAAGCAAGCGAGCAGGCAAAGCGTATGTAGCAAAAGTATGCGCCTCACTCGCCGGGGTCCAACCCTAAATAAAAGTCGTTACTTAATCGCCGATCTTAATAATGACATTGAAGTCGGCATTCGACGCGCGCTCATAGCAGTTGCCTGCGCGCAATCATTTGTCTAAGGCTCGAGCCCTTGACGGTTAATTTTAAATGATAAATAAATTTCATGTCGATGTAAGAGTCGTTTTCGGGAAAGAGCCTTCGGAATTTTTTTCTTCCGTCAAGTTGCCTGCGCTTTACTGCATTGACATGAAGCAACTGAAAGGACGAAATGCTTGTGCAGCGCACCAGCGGAAAAGCGCGTGAATTTGTTGCACACGACGATAAAGTGGCGTAGGCAAAAACTATTTATGTTGCTGATACCGCGGTTTTCGCGAGCAAACACGCACGCACACATGAATCGTACGCTCACTCGTCGGCGGCGAGCGGCACGGGGCCGGCGGCGAAGTGCGCTAATTTTAAAACTGCAACCGATGCCAACGCGCCGCATATTACAGCAGCATCGAATCATCCTGACGTTAGCCCGAAAGTTTATTTTACACATTTCATAATTATTCGGTATTCTCTACCAGAACAGTTATTAACATTGGGCCAAGGAAAGCAATGTTAATTATTGCATCAAGACAGAGCGCGCTTAGCGATGCCAATTCGATGTAATTGAAATATTTATATACGTTACGCCTCATGCTGCATCAACACCTCGGTAATATTTGTATTTATTTGCAATCCGTAGATATATTGGCCATCGAATTTGGATAAATCCGGTAGACTGTAAAGAAGCCTACGGCAGTTTAAATAAACAATAACAAATTTTGAATATCCATATGGCAGAAATATTCGCCACATTTAAATAACAATTTGTAGACGCCCACATTATGCGTTTGTTCGCTCAAAACACGCGCCAAAGAAACAAACAGAGATTGTTATATAATCTTCATCAAAAAGATGCAGCGTAAATAACCACTATGACAAACAAAAATCGGCATCAAATACGAAGCAAACAGATAAATTCTATAATTGTCGCTATACATTTCGCTTTTGAATTTGTTGTGACGCATTAAACACTAACAACACCAATTTTGAGCGGGCGTGAATATATCCTAGATGGCGGAAAACTCGAGTCACACGCAATCTTTTCTATTCCATTTTACGGATCGGTGAATGGATTTATTTGTGCGCACGACACACATCGTACTCTAACGTGTCAAGCGAATATATTTATATAAAAAACAACGTAATGACGCAAAAGACATAAATATGAAGCTCTAAAATGGACGTATGTGTTATAAATGCAATCGGCCATAAATTATCGATGGCTACGATTCATAGCAGCATGTTATTCACGTGGAATATAATGTAATTGTAAATTGTGTGCAAGTTTGTAACACAAGTTGCGTGTGCAAAACGTGTATATAGAACAATCTGGAGAGTTGGAGAGCATCACCAAAGAAGGAACGAGTCGAAGTCGTGTTGCGTGTCATCTTCAGAGTGTGTCACGCATGTTATTGTCAGATGTAAATATGTTAATCAACAATTTTGAATAGTGTTCCTTTGATTAAAAATCCCAAAATAGAAGATAGTAACGTAAAACGTATTATAATAATGTTACGATCATATTGATTTTAATTCCGAGCTTGAATTTATGAAATAATGTCAAGACATTTATATTAGAATGAGCAGAAATAAGTATTCGACTTATTTCTTTCTAAATTCTGCTATTATTGATTTGCAAAGACTGCTCTTGACACACTAACCAGAACATTTATGGGCGTTGCAATGTCATTTCATCAACAGTGTGTTAAATGTATAACAAAATATAATTCGTAGGATTTACAGACCATGACTAATATCACGTAAAGTTGTGCGTGCTACTCACGATGATTTCAAAAGTCGCAAACTTTTGGCCAAAGGAGCTACTTTCCTACCAACGCAACGTCTTGACAACCAACTAAACAGCAAACTTATTCGAAGCGACCGCATGTCACAAATATTCGCTCGCGTATAATTTGTGACATGTTGATATTATGTTAAGCCCCAACTTAGTCCGCTAATATACAAAGAGGATACTGAATTGTACGCGTTTAAAATAGACTCCGGCGATGCATTCAATTAAAAAAGGCAACTGATTTGTTTATACAAGGCGCGTAAAACATAAAAGCGCAACAAGCTTTCAAACTTAATTTCCAAGCCTAACTCATGGCCGACACCCATTTAGAACCAGGACAATAGAGAAATGGAACAAAAAAAGCACTTACCTCGTCGCAGGACGCGCATCGTGGCTTAAACTGCTCGGAATAGTGGCGCTCGCAGTAAACGTTACTCTCGTGGACGCAATAGGCAAGGTCGACGAGAAGATCCTTGCATGTGGTGCACCTGAAGCATTCTGGATGCCAAAGTGCGCTGTTACCGAATCGTGGAGCGGTCACACAAGGAAATTGGCATTGCAACGGTTTCGTGCAAGCAGTGCATTTGCTATTTGGCGGCGCATCTTTTGCCACGCCAATGTCCAATGCAATCTCGTTCCTTGCAGTGATAAAGTCCTATTATAAAGAAAGCAAATGTTAAACATTTATATTTAGATATTGCGTTGTATAAACTTGAGTAAATGTGCTTTTAACATTCTGCACGTGTAGAAACAATTTTAACAAACGGAGCATTAGCCTTGAATTTGAACAAACGACCAAACATAGGATATCATGTCATGCAACATGACAGCGAAGAATAAAGGCAACAAAGCGTCTAACAAAAGTAAAATTAATATGATTAAGCGACTCTTAGTTGCGCTCGCTCAACTTATTCACGGATGAATTCGCGAGAATCAATACAAATTGCGCCGCATTGTCGTAGTTTGGTCGCAGTACGCGAATTATTCTTCCGATGTGTGCATGATTCAATCCCAGGAATTAAACTAGAAACTCAAGTTTAGCCTTGACAATCCTTATCACGAAAGATATTCGTGCGCCAATTTAATGAAAGAATCACGCACGACATGCGATGACACATTTCACTCCAAGTGGCGAATAAGCACATTTCCTCACGTTTCATCGCAATTCCAATAAGGCAGACAATCGAATAAAGTTGCATTGCAAGGAATGCTTACCTGATATCCCTTGACATTGTCTTCCTCGATGAATTTACACGCGCTAATTGATAAATCGTGCTTCGGCAATTGTCTTGCCAATCGTTGGGATCTCACAGTTTCGCCTTTTGTTCCCAGGCGTGGTACCTCATATGGTGGCAGTGTTAAGTAATATTTTTCAACCTAGAGCAATAAATAAAATACTTAGTAAGGCAGTAAAAAAAACTTTTATGAAAATATGTAAACTTTCAAACTTTTGAAAACGCGCAGAGCCACCTGTCTGGTCGTGGCTACATCAACTAAAATTGGCTTTGCTCACCGCGCGGAGCTGTGAGTTTTAAAAGTTTGAAACTTTTTCAAGATTTTCGTTTAATTACCTGTCGAGCCGATGTGAGCCCAGGTGGAATGAACGCATATCCCAAAGAACGTGCATCCAAATCGCCATGTATTGTATTCAATCCTAGGCGAGTTCGAGCTCCATGCTCGGAAATAATTTCATGACTATCTCGAGTACATTTGCAGTTCGTGCAGTTCTTTCTGTAACACAATAGATAAAAGTTAAAACTTAATCTTTCTTTTTTCTCTCTGCAAATTTCATTAATGTACTTTAATTATCGTGTCAACAACTTTCAGCCGAAGATCATTTTCATCGAGCCCAACTAATCTCAATTAATCGCGTTATTGATCACTGATTTAACGCGTTTGCGATGACAGCCTCCAATAAACACGTAATTTATTTTAGGGCTGATCGTAAACTATGTTCGCAATGCACGCCGACTTACAGAGCTGTATGAGCTGCTGCTGAGCAAGACGATATCCTAAATTGAAGTAATAGAAACGTGAGTGTCGTGCTTGTTAAAAATAATTGGAATGCCACAAAACATGCTCAATTTCCGAATCGCATTCCAGGTACCCATGACACAGACCATCTCAAGCTTCAGCTAAAATTCACAATTGACTACTAATTAATGTAAACAAATCACATTCGTAAAATGTGATTTGGTTTCATTGGCATTCATTACGCGGATACAAATGATGTCTGTAAAAGTTGGCTAAAATCCAAACAAACTTTTTCTCAAGCCTGAGCTTTACGTACGTACGCGGTGTAAAATTAATAGCCAAGCGCGCACTCATTGTTTATTGGCAATCACATATAATGTGCGTGATTTGCGTGCGAGACGACGAAAGTGAGCGCAATAAAAATTCACGCAGAAAAATACCCTGATTTTCGCGAATGAACGTTGTTTACGAATGTAATGAATTGTATAAGAAACAGAAAACAATACAGAGTAATTAAAACTTGATCGCAACATAAAATAGTGAAATACATACGAAGTCTAAATAACTTGTTTTGACTTTTGCCTTTAAAAAATATTATCCTGCTATAAATAACTCAAAGAAATTCACTTGGAACATAAACAGGTGAACTCTTCTTGCATAATACAACCGTAAACTCAAACTATTTACGTATATATTTTGCCACAAATCTACTCAAAACAAAAATCAATCACGAGTGTTATGCAACTTCAGTAGAAGTGCCGGCAATTGAAAGCGAACTTGATCATGACGATGATGTAAGCGCAGTTAACAGCTGACTATTTGCATTGCGATTAACATGTAAAACTGCATCGACTTTGTATCTAATGCTAGTTTCAAAGTCAATCTTGTGCTTCAAGGAATATGACTAAAATCGTAATCTTCGAGGTTGCATCTGACAATTTTACTTGGGAAGCGTAGGAAACTTTACCTGAGTGCTGGAAAATATTCCAAGTGATCAAACACCTTGCAATACAAGTGTAGAATACGCACGCATGCCAAATGCAAATCGAGCTTTGGCGGCAAACCGAACACACACGTTACAGTGCACTCTTCCGGCATTTCGCACGACAATAATCCAGGCTAGAGCGAAGAAGTGTTGTTACACATTGCATAAAATCGCACACTACTGCCGGATGGAATTCAACGATTTAAATAGGCGCGAGTTATTGGGCCTGTCTATCAACCGCAGTAAATGCTGCCGTGTTTACGAAACCGCCAAATGGTGTGTGCGCGCACTGATAAGATCCAAACGTACTAAGTGAAGAAACATATTAAGTATGATTTCATATTTCGTCTTATCACACGAGTAATCATTGTGGTGTTCTCCACAAGTGGGGAGCGCGCGCACAATTAATGATTCACTGATTGTTGTTTGACTTGAAATAAGTTTTGCTTTATCCAAAATTTCAAAATTTGTAAATTGTAGTCTAATTGACTATCGGATTTAATATCTAGACTGAATGTGAGTCGGTTTATTGAAGATGATTTTAAATCAAAGACAATAAGAACCAACGACGACGACGACGCGCTGGACGCCGGACACGAATGAAATGACGTCGGTTCGCGCGCAGTGAAATGCACACAGCACTTCGTCGACGACGACGGCGACGACACAACTCCGGGCCTTCGCTAACGAACGCACAACGAGCAAACGCATCATCACCGCCAATATGTTGCTGATCATTGAGCGCGTTCGTTCATTCATAGAGCAATCTATGCATTGCGCTGAATCAACGCGAAGAGGACAAAACGGGCGCGCAAATAATACGGCTGGAATCTTCCTCTTACGAGCGCTATAAAGAAAAGTTCAATGCGAACAATACGTTTCGTTTGCTCACGTCCACAATCTGACGCACACTTATGAAATATTCTATTCCGCGCCTGGATGAATATAATCGAAATTTATGTAGTCGAAAACGTTTTCCCTCGACTGATTTCCACTTGCTGTTTCGCGCTCTTCTCGCATCGCGACGGTGATGGAAAGCAGAAGCGCAAAGATAAAGTGCGCGTTCGTTCAAAATTCACATTCACGGCCGTTCAGACGCTTTCAGACGTCAATTACGTATTCGAAAAGTACATAATAATCTATTAATAAATACGCTCGATAATGAAACATCTTCCTTTACGAAAATAATCCTTTTAATCTTCTAAGATGACACCCGTTCATTAGGCTCATCTTCAAACAAAATAAAAAATCCGTTAGTAAATAATTTTCTTACGTGACGTTAATAATCATATTAAAGGCAAATATAATTTGATTTTACTCCAATAAAGTACGCGCACTATGCATAATCAAGTTATCCTTCAATATATCAGATTTTAAATGTACATCGAGTTGAAATAACGTTTGTCTGCTTGTAATAAAGATAAGAGATAATAATTTATGTGTATTATAAATATCCAAGTGATAATTAAATAAACAAATAGGTCATTAACTTATCATCGAACAATTATGTACGTTAGATAAAATTCCTGTCAGAGCGCTAACATTTATCAGATATTGTAATTTAGCTAAAGCTTTTGACTTTCATCTTGTAATGCTAAATCAATTTAAAGAGATGCATCAATCGCAACTTCACATTTTTATTACTCGAAAGTTTCAAATTTATTTGATGTGATTATTCCGTATCTAATCAACTGCTCTACATGCATCAGAATCAACAGGAAAGGCACCCACGCAAACTAACATAAAGCAGTCATAATTTCGACAATAAGTAATGAAATACGCTCATTACATCAAACTATTTTCGATCAAACTGTACAACAACATTGATTCAATTTTATTGACGATAATAAAAGAGAGGAGACTAAACGTCGAGAAGCTAAAACTCGATGAAATTGTCTTTTGAAAATTAGCGTTTATGCGCGCAACAAATGCACCGCGAGAAAAGGAATGACAAATTTATTACATCTCCAGCTGCCATTCGCATTTTATACGTCTAACGAGACTAATAAAAATAAAAGCATCCGCCCAACAAAGACTTCAAATAAAACAAAAACTACCACGCAAAAATCTCTTCCTCGTTTAGCATTTTACGACTTTCTCGATTTAATATTAAATCGTGATGAGTAAAGAGGCAGCAAAGCGTCATCATTTAAAAAATATTTTCAAACGCGCAATGAACATCAAATTACTTTAAAATTAAAAAACTTGGTCAAATGCCAAAATGGTCGAATAAAGAAAATACGTGAATTTAAATGCAACGCGTAAAATCGTTGCCAATAATAATCAATAGGAAATGCCTTTTCACGTGGATTCGACACGTGCACTCTGTTCGGGCAATACGAACACGGAGACACCCTATAAAGGTCATTTTGTTTTCAGCGCAAAATAGGTTAATTACACATATTACTCAACATTTTGGAATTTTAATTGCTTATTAATACTCGCAACTAGTTTGCTTATATTCGCGAAAAATGTTAAAATTTATGTGAAGTTAAATACAAACTGTACGAGTGTTAAAGGGTCAATATGTAAACAAATTATAATTGCATAAACAACCATAAAATTCTGCTTGTTTTCTTTCGTTAATGGATATTCCATTATGCGTAACGCAAATGTTGCATGTTTTTTTTCCAAAAAGCAATTAAAATACATATAAATTTTGTTTGCGTAATTTCCATAAATCCGCAAGAATAAACATTTCTCTTTACCTCAAACATTTAATTAATTAAAAGGCGCACACTTAATGAAATTCCTGCTGACAACGCGTCCCGGTTATCACCAACCCTAATTTTAACATTTCGGACAAATTACGAGCTTAAAACTTTCATAATTATGTCATCAATCCTGCGCGACTTAATGAGTCCTCTCTCGCCGTGAGATGACAGCCATAATTCCAACAAGTCGCATTGTTTACTTTACGCGATAGCTTTTCTGCTACCCTAAAAATACTTCCAATTATGTAAATTTCGCGGGGCTGTGCATTACGACGCTCTATGGGTAGGCCATTAGAAGTAGCAACATTGTTGCTGCCCTTTGCGAAAGTGGCGCAATGAAGGATGAGAAAACGCCCATGGCGAACCTAAATATAGATAAGACATTTCACCTCGGACGCCTTTTAAAGCCTTTTAGCTAATTTCCGCGCGCAAGGCATGGCACGCCTCGCCGACTCCATTTACCACCTAATAAGATAACCGTGTGCGAAGGCTAAGAGAGTAAACACGAACGCATCGATCGACGATTATTATATGTGCGCAAAATCAATGTCAAACGCTAGTGTGGGCGTCCAGTGCACGAGCTATATGAGCAATATTTTTGATCTAAATTAAATTACCATTCGCTTAATCGCCAATCAGCACAATGTCATTGCAACGCAGTGAGAACTATTCCTCTATTATGTGCGTCTAATTAATGACCAATTAACGAACCGTCCGACGACGCTGGAGTACATTAAGTGCAAGTGCATTGACACAATGTTCATCGCTAATTAACTTCGTACTTACGCGCGCAATTGTTCGTTTGTTTGTACACAAGTTTTAGTGAATTAATTCTAATAGGGATAAATATTTGAGTTCAAGTCCATTACCAGCTTTTACTCCCAAATTAACACTTGCTCTATTTGTGGCTAAACAGCACATTTAATTAACTTGCCGACACCGAAATTACTCAAAACATTTTACTACAACGCGCTCGATTAGTAGTTTAGTTAATTCTCGCAACTCGCCAGGTACGACGTTATCCTTCCAGTCGATGTCATCGTCAAATAATCTTAAAGCGTACATTTTAATTAAAGAAAACGACCAACAATGCGCTAAAAATACAACAACAAAAAAGGGCGTGTGCCACGTTAATGTGCTTTTACTTCGCCTTTTACTTCATTCCATTGTTATGTTGACATGCACAAGAAGCAAGAGAATTTGTTCAGCTAATTTTATGATTACATGTTCGCTGCTCGCATCATCATTATCGCGATAATAATAGCATAATAATGGATGTCTTTTCACTCTTATTACGATTGTAATAGGAGTATCTAAGGTGTGCCATCTCAAAATAGAATAACGTATTACGTCTGTTTTTTTTTCTTTTATAATTTTTTGTGCATTTTTATCATTTTGAAATTTGCGATAAATGTTTCATGGCAATATCCATGGAATATAATATAAATTATAAATTAATTTGAAAAATAATTTGAATCAAAAAACTTTTACGCCTGGATGTTATGCAGCACTCTATACGTCCCGAGCTGCAATACAAGTTGCATATAGCGCGGATCCGTAACACCGCGAAATTTAAATTTCTCCGCAACTGAACGTAAATAATAACATGTTTCATCGCCATAATAGGCAAACCGCAAATGTCAAATTATTACGGTGCTTTGGAAATACTTTCGTCGTTTCATAACCCACCATAGCAATTACCTTATTACACAAATTTCATACAATTATTCATGTAGCGCTTTATGGCCATTCCGAAACAATTACCGCTTCCGCCTGGGCTTTAACGACTTAACAATGAAAATATCCGAACATTAACACATGTATGTCGACAAATTAAACGCAAAGTGAAAATTTAATTCAAAACTCACCTCCACGCGTGCGGCTTATATCCCTTTGGGCAATCCTCACACTCGAGACATGGCTGGCCGATGTCGGTCTCGCCAATTTGCACACCCTGCAAACAGACACGTTTAATTACCACGGCACGTAAAATTACTAATTGCGTACAAATGGGCTATAGTCTAACTGTACACGTCGCACGACTAGGTCGCTATTGTTGTTGCTATTATGGCTGTTGGCGTGCGTGCGTGATGACGAAAAAGACATTGTTGGTGCAGTGATTAAACGCGACCAGTGCGTGTAATGCGATGAAGCGCCGATTCGCGTGCTGACTGGTACACGCGGCGCTGAGTAATTTTGCAAACAAATATGCCGAGATAGACGCGCACACGCGCTGTATCAGATGTGTGAGATTTCTTTCGCGCACCGGAGAACGCCAAGAAAAAAGTATCACTTAGACGTTATGCTTGCCATGTTCGCTTAATGTATTTGAAGCAACTGCTCTCACAATATGTGTGACTGCTAAACCTATATGGCAAGACTTCCTTTCCGAAAGCAACTCCTTTTTTGTCGCTCATGTTATTTTACATGTATTTCTAATGGACGATGCTGTTCACGATTTTGAATAGTGCATAACGATTTATCTTTAAACGTTTGAAAAATTTTGCTACTCCAGCGATTAATACATTTTGTCTCAAAAGTGTCCTCAAGTGCAATTTCATCGAACTGAGTAAATTGAACTGTAATCTGAGTAATATTCTAAAATTAGTCTGTCGCATGACCAACTATGGTATGATTTCACTGCTAATGTGAAACACATCACCGATTCTCCGTAATATTTGCTACGCGAAACAGTGATAAAAACAATTCCATTTGCAAGATTGCGTTGACCACCACCTCAAACACGCGCTATGATCATTAGATGCATTTCATTTGCATAGAATTCATAACGTTGAAAGCGACATATGGCCAAGCAATAACTTACACCATATTGCATATTACCATGGCATGGCTTTAAAAGCGATACAATTCGAATGGCAGTCGTGGCACATTACTTAATACCCTGATTAAATTAACTATAACCCTATCTTTATGTGTTGCATTAGAAAGTCGTCATTAATCTATACAAAAAAATCAATGATTGATCACATTAATTATGAAATTGGAAGCTTCATTTACGGCAAAAAGTCAATGAAGTATTGTTCGCATAATGTGCAGTCGTTTGAGTTGATGCAATTTATTTGCAACAGAGCACAATAACAACTTGAATACCTCGGCAGGTTTATCAAAAGTAAACATAAAAGTTTGCCATTCATATATGATGAATAGCAAAGTTTTCGATAAGCAATATTGATAATCTTATAGAAACGAAACTCAAAAAATACGTGCATCATCGTTCCTCTAGGAATTTATCGATACTCTTTGCGAGCGCTTAATTGTTTGTGCACACATGCGCTATGAAGTGTTTGCACTCTGGCCGTGTTTACTCAGAACCACAGTACATACGGTCACATCAGAATCGACCGAATTAAAATGCTTATTGCTAGCTGCTGCTGTCGCTCACTTTACAGCCTTCGCATACATGCAATTGCCACAGCGAGCAAGTAAATAAGCGGCAAAATCGCGCCGCTTATTTCGTGTCAAGCGACTTGATGCCTGATGAAGACTGTTGCTTGACACTCTCTGTCGCTGAAGTAACACAAAGTGTTCCGCGATATGCATTACATGTTTACTCACCATTGCAACCGATCAATTCGGATGGAGGTGGCACGTTTGAAGTTGAGGTGAAAGTAGGCGTTATGTAAACACTTTGTAAGTGTGTCTTTTAATTTGAATATTAACTATGTGGTACGAAATGCCGCATTGCAATATTATGGCGTTCCTGACAATTGAAGGTTCACCACAACATGACGTCACCAATTGACTGCTATAAATGGCAATAGTCTTAAAAAGTCGCAACCGCAAAACAAACTTAGTGCAAGTGTACACGAGTGATATCTTTATATATGCATTCAGCGTTCTTATCAATTATCAAATTGCCGCATTCTTTGTCATTCATTGCCAAAAGCTATACAATGTGCTCGTTTATCGCATGATTTGCTTCTTTCGATTATAACAATCGCAATGATTCATTATCATGGTGCATTTTTCGTTCACGGTGAGCGACACTTATGCCGAAGTGCAGATGACGGCGCCTTAAATATCATTTCCGTTGCCGTGCTCATTAGGCGAGTGGCCAATTAGTTTCGCAATTAAAGACAACATGACCGATCTGGGCAATAACATTATAGCGTGAAGTGCGCGCACTCAGCGCGTTTATTTATAGAATCAATTGCGAATTGCGATTGAATAATCATTGGCACTGACAGCAGAATAAGTACTCCTTTGGTGCACGTTTCCAGAAATTGAATTCGAGTCGCCGGAAGCGGCGGAAAAGTGTGTTAGTTTACGCTGGAGTAGCAAAAAAGTCGATATCATGACGAATCGCTCACGTTGGCGGTGTCCAGATAAAAAAGCGACACAATAGCAACGTTGATGCGTAGCAATAATAATGATCCTTTGCTTTGGCTCCCGCATTGTACGATGACGATAAATTGTGCTGCTGTTTAATATCTTCAGCCGCACTGGAGTTATTACAATTTACATAAAAGTGATGTCATCGTTATTTCAATGATACTCGCGCTACAGAGTGCAGCCGGCAGCTCGATGGAATGAATTTGATTGGGTTAAACAAAACTAAATGAAAAGCACGGTGGACAAGTGTCGAATAAATGGCAAAGTACTCACCAATTCGGAAAATTGTTCTGGTGAGGTGCGTGTGATACACACATCGTTCATTTTGTCCCTCGGTGCTCTTTTCTTTCTTCTTGAAGGAGCTCTCAGTCGTCGTCGCCGTTCTAGCTCGGTCCATTCACCAAGTTGGTCACACGCAATCCGCCAGTTTTCTTCACGTGCATACGTGCTAATTGATCCCTTGTTCACTTATTAGTCTTTCATTTCGCACTTTTATTCAACATGTTTCGCCGAATTGTTTTGATAGGTTAGGTTGGACACCGCTGATTACACCTACACGGATGACAACACAACATCATACTCCAAACGAGCATGGTAGCGCGCTTCTGAATATGGGCTAAATTAAATCGATTCCGCCGCCCCACCACCTACCTAACAACACACGACCAAGAAAATAAAACTCGTAAAAAACTAGTAACACCTGTTTCACTGTGCACGGCCACCACTGAACACAAACAACAGACTGAGTTCTCAATATGACCTCCATAGCAGCTGTCAACGAAGGTGTTGTAGCGCCACCTCAGGATTTTGAGCGCATCAGGACAAGTACCAAATCACTTCCGCGCCAATTGAAAATCACTTATAATAATTAGAAGTTAGGTACAAAGGTAAAATACATGCCAAAAGTGAATACACAAAATGTTATAGTACACGATTTTCACATTCATCAATTAACTCATCGTCAACCCACAAGGTTTCGCATAATTCACATTAAATCAGCATTGCCGGAATGAACAACAACTAAAAAGAACCTTGCGCTCGTACACATGGATATACAAGAAACAGTAACTCTAGTGAAACCATTAAATTTTAAGTCTTTGAAAGTAAAGAACTAAACATATATTGTACATAATTTCTCTGTTGTCACTCTTTCTTAGTTACTTATAAACGCAAATGGCGTTGGATCATATTGTAATTCACCTAAAATTTCTCGGTCAACGCACAACTATTTCCGTTTGCAATTATTTAATATGATAATATTAAATTAGTTTGCACCAATCGTTCGTTGTGCACGGTTAGCACACACAGAGGCGCAATTTTGCAATTTTCCTCTACTCTGATTTTTCACTAGAGTGTCTCTTCATTGACTTGAGGGCTTTTTCGCGCAATTTCTTCTCGTCCTCATTGACTACCTCGACTTCACTGTTCTCAGAGTCATCAC
The DNA here is from genome assembly GCA_963978815.1 of Aleochara curtula. NCBI lineage: Eukaryota > Metazoa > Arthropoda > Insecta > Coleoptera > Staphylinidae > Aleochara > Aleochara curtula. The sequence goes on from OZ022219.1 coordinate 3,519,431, forward strand.
TGTCAGCACGCTTTCGCTTATGCTTCTTGTGTTTCTTGGAGTGCTTCTTCTTCTTTTTGTGCTTCTTTTCCTTCTTCTTCTTGCGCTCGAGCTCTTCATCGGACTCGCTAGCGGCCTTCGGCTTTTTGTGTTTGCGTTTTTTACATACGTCTTCATCGCTATCGGAGGACGACTCCTTTCGATGCTTATTTTTGCGCTCCACCTCGGAGTCTTCCGGAGAGCTCACCCGGCGCTTCTTTTTACTCTTTGGCTCGTCACTATCTGACGAGGCATCTTTACGTGACTTTCTCGCTGCTTCTTCCTCAGAAGTAGATGGCCGCTTCTTTCTAGCTTTCTTATCATTTTCCGAACTCTGATGGCGCTTCTTCTTCATTTTATCTTCGCTACTGTCACGTTTAACCTTCCGCGATTCCCGTTCCTTTTCGCGTTTCTTGATTCGTTCGGAGTCGCTTGGTGCTTTGCGTTTGTACTCAGTATCGGACTCGCTGGAGCTAGAGGCACGTTTCCTAAGTTTAGTCTTTTTCTTACGGATATCGCGCTGCTCTTTCGCATCGGACTCTGAGTCAGAGGAACTGGAACTTTCAGTCTCACTCTTCTTCTTTATTTTTCTTACTTTAGTCTCTTTGACAATTCTCTTCTTATCTTCCTTATTCTCCTTCACGGCTTTTTTCGGAGGGAACTCATCAGCTTTAATGAACGGCGATGGAGTTCTTGATAAACTTCGCGAATACCGAGGTGGAGCATCTGGAGGGAAAAGACGTTTTTCCTCACTGATGCTCTTTGACTTGGAGCGCTTTTTAGCCTTCGGCGGAGCATCCAACGTTTCCACCTTCCGCTTTTCAAACACTTTAGGTTTCTCCTTTTCGCGCTCTTTTTCTTTCAACGGCTCTTCTTTACGAGCCTCAATAATTCGTTCCTCCTTGCGGGTATCAGTAACTCGTTCTATCTTCCTTTCCTCCTTTTTATCAGACGTGTCACGTTTGCGGTCGTGATCCTTCGAAGAAGCACGTCGCTTTGGACTTGGACTCACTTTACGCGCTGGTTGCCGATCACGTTCTTTGTCTTTTGAACGATCACGATCCTTATCGCGAGATGTACGATCACGTTCCTTATCCCTGGAAGTACGCGTACGCACTGGAGAACGCCGATTTTCCTGGCGATCACGCGAAAAACGCTTCTTGGACCGCGAACGCCTATCTCGTGAACGACTTCGGCGACGATCTCGGGATGCACGTCTCTGGTTGCGGTCGCGACTTCTGCTTCGGCGGAATCTTCTGTAATCGGACAAACACTTAGCACGAGCCTAAAGAAATTAAGCGTTAATGGATACCTATTGCGACTGTTTCTCCTACGTGGACTTGGGCTACGTCGTCGGCGACTTGGACTGCGGCGATTTCTACGACGACTTAAGCTGCGCCTGGCACGACTGTAGCTGTTCCTGCGTGGACTCCTGCGTCTGGAGGCACTACGGCGGCTTCGGGAAGGACTGCGCCGCTTATTCCGCGACTGACTAAGTCTGCAAACACACATACACTGAAATGTAATAATACATTAGAACAGTTTGTAGCTAACATATACAAAAGCCTAATTTACGTAATAGTTCAATTTTGTTAACAATGCACCCCTTTAAATAATGTAAGCTCAGCTTATTATTGCCTAGTTTTTACCTTCGCGAAACACTCCGCCGGCGGCTGGTGCTTCGACGGCGGGATGCACTACGCTTCCTACGCCCACTACGGTCCCAGCTGCCGTGGCGGCGTGGCGATCGCGATGCACTCTTATGCCTTCGACCCTTGTCGTCCGCTTCAGAGTCAGAGCTGTCCTTATTGGACCGGTAGTGACGTTTCTTCTGAACGCTGTCATCCTTCTTCCGAATTTCGAAGTTGTTCTTCGTAACCTCGCGTGATGCTGAACGTGAACGAGACTTCCGTTTGTTCTTGCTGCGAGATCGAGAACGAGCCGACCGTGAACGTGATCGATGCTTTGACGACTTAGAGGACGAACGGCTTCTGGACCTAGACTTGCTGCGGGACTTGGAACGGGAACGTGTCTTGGATTTCTTCGCATCGCCTCCAGCCAGAGAAAGTAGTTTTGCTTGTAGTTTTGACACGGGCTGACTAATATCTTTATCACTATAATGTAACATATCAATCAATGTAGGTCACATTTGCAACCAATGAATTAATAAACTTACAGATTATTTTTGGCAGTATTTATTTCCTCATGTCGATCGTCACCATTTCTATTGTGACTGTTGGCGCGCTCTCCAGGACTAGCATTACCATTATCTTTAATATCGTTCGCTTGCGAGGTGCTTTTGGAGCGACGTTTATCTCTTGAGCGTCGTCGAGGACGTGAAGATCGAGACCGAGATCTTCGCGATCTGGACCTTTCTCGATTGCGTGAACGAGATCTGTTTCTTGATCGCGATCGCTCTCGATACTTCTTTTCAACCTTCTTTGGCTCTAATTTCTCCTCCTCCTTTTTGATTTTCAAGATTTCTTCCTTCTTCAAATCAATAAGAGAATCAGGAATGCCAGCTGGATTTTCCTGAGCTGATATTAAAAGAGCCCAAAGTTCAGCCATGAATTCTCTTGCATTCTTTCCATGAAGAAAGCCAGTCAAATTTATTTGTATTTTCTTTGGATCTGGATACTAAATTATCAATTGGTATTAGCATTAAACATAGATGTCAAAAATGTTTACCTTTTCATCTAATTGGTTATAAACAAAATCCACTACAAGGTCGTCGTCAATCTTAAGTTTCTCAGTGATTTTCTCATGTATCCATGGTTTGATTACTTCTAACTTAACCTTAGTCATATCAACCTGTAAATAAACTATGGAATGAGATATCAAGTTACACCAGAATTAGATATGAACTTACTCTCTGGCTTAAACAGTCGCTGAAACGCATTTGTTTCAGCAGCTTTTTCTCCTTATCACTGAAACGATTGTCTTGTTCAGTATTTGTTCCCTAAAATATGAAACCATGATTAATTCGAGGCACCAAAGTAGTCATGAGAATACACTTACAGTGTACATCATCTTGTAGCTATTTGTAGAATGTCACAATCTTGTTAACTATTCTTATCAATAAACTATAGGAAACTATCACCATTTACACGCAAAATGTGATGTAATTTATGAATAAGATGGAACAGTAGCAATATTAACCGTTCTTACCGGCGAATGGTTCACTCACTAAATGAAATAAATAAACACCTAGATGTTCACATATAATGAATTATATCGAAACGCACATCTCATCACTAGAGCATTAAACACATTAACTCCTGTTTCCACATAGTTACGTTTTATTTGGAAGTTCAAATAAAGAATAATAACAAGAGGAAAACACGATAGCCATCAAAAATCCATGATGTTGGATTTTGATTAAGACAAAATGGCGTAGCGTCATAAACTAGTATAATTTCAGTGTTGCCAATACCACACAATGAATTATTGATGGCGTGAGCGACCTCTTTTTTGTAATTAGAGTCATTTTAATTTTGCCTGCTTTTATTTTTCTTGCAATTTAATATTTATTTACTCGAATATTATTTCATAAAAAAATTAATTTTATATTAAATGGATAATTTTTGAAATATGCTCCAACATGAACTACAATTCACTTTTATTACTATATCACGTTATATACCTATTCTAATATTTAAGATCAAAAGACTTTTAGTCTTTTCTCAAATGATAATCAATGATAATTTTATTTTAAAATTAATGAATCGCGTGATGCTCCAAATACTATGTATATGCAAGTTTTGGTAACCACAAGAAAGTCACTAGACAGCACTAGACACCAGGCTGTTTAAAAACATTGTATCTTCGTTTAGGTTATATTCTTCAAACACTTTTGTTTGATTTTAAAATATTAATTATAAATAATGGCCAAAGACAATGAGCGTACTACGAGTAAAAGACGGTCAAAAACAACCAGTGAAGCAGAATCTGAGGTTGATGTCTACAAAGTATGTTTTATTATGAAACAAATTAACCATCAATTTATGTGGTAAATTCATTGTTTTACAGAAAGTTGTTGAATTTGAAGAAAAAGAAGCGCATTCACGGGATGGTATAAACGATATGACTTTATATTTGGAAACGTGTCAAGATATAAGACAGCTGTTAACAGATATATTGGAATTAAAAACTTCACCAACAGAGGTATGATTTGCATCCTAATTTGTGCTCACATTTTGAAATATTTTTCTTAGACAAAAGACACTATTCTAAAGAAACGAGGACAAGCATGTATTCGCGTCTCAATACTAAAAAAACTTAACAGGCTTGAAAAAGTAAGGATGCTTCACGCTAGAGAAACCTTGCAAACTGAAAAACAAAAATTAGAAAGCATCAATCTTCAATTTCAAAATCTGGCTTATGAGGTAGAACATTTAGAATCTGAATTTAGGAAATGCAAGCAGTACAAGTCAAAAGATGAAGATATTACTTTAATACCAGTTGATGAATTCCTGTCTGTTGGCCCAGAAGAAGTTGTAAGCAAATTTGCTGGAAAATCAACTTTAACTACAAACGAACAACATGAATTACATCTTGCTATGCTTGAACATGAACTTGGACAGCGTGTCAAGCTGGCAAAGCTTCTTGAAGAACTCCAACTTGAGAAGAAATCATTGGAAAGAGATATTGTAAATCGCAAGGCTTTGTTGGATGGCATTGATCCAAAGTTGGCAGCTGTTGTTGCAGCAACAAAACCTTTGCAGGAACATTTAGGCCTGAATACAAATGAAATAAGATCTGAGCATAAATTAGCTTGCCATCTATCTGATCAATTGTACTTACTTTATTGTAATGCTCAAGCTTATGCACAATTTATGGACAATACCATGAACATTAAAATTTTGGGAGATCTTGAAGAGGTTTTACAATTCAATGAGGCGCAAAGAGTTGTTGTTGAGGATTCTGATCATGAAGCTGACAATCAAGAGGTATGGTACAAATTTCCTGTTACATAAACATTAATAAAATGTATACTTTAGGAACCTGCAGAGCCTAAGAAATCGCATCGGCATCGTAAAGGAATTGTCATTGATCGCCAAGAAGAGAAAAAGAAAAAACTTCTACTTGCACATCCACTGAGTCTTGAAATTACAGTCACAGTGAAAGAACTTCAAGGACATCTCAAAATGCGATTTTCGTTTCTATCTCAATTACGAATCGTGACAGTCATCTCTAGTTTTGTGCGCCAAGATGAAAATACACATAATGGAAATTGTGCCAGAGAAATATTAACTGGCGAAAGCATTTTAAATCATTTGTTCGACGGAGATACTGGTCTTCAATCGCCAAATCCTGGAAATTATTTCCAACTGAAGGCAGTTGGTCTTAAGAACTTTGAATCCCTGGTTCCACAGCTTGGATATGCATATGAATGGGCTCAAAAAATATGCGCGGTTGAATGTATAAATTCTCAGGTATTAGTTTAGAAATCCTCTGTGATACCAATTTAATTTGAATATCATTTAGAATTACGAACAGCGACTGAAAAAGCTCCGTATCCAAAATGTTGAAGAAACGTTCAAGACTATTTGCCAGCGCTTAAAAGCTCGCGCAGGACTTGCTGAACAGTTACAACATTTAGAATCAGGCAACATTCCGGCTATTCCTGATACGGTTGATCATCCCAAGTCTTCAATCTCAGTGCTTAGCAAGTTCTCTTCTATTACATACCAACGCTTTTGCACTGATTATAAAAATGCGAAGCAGCTTGTTGACACTGACATGATCACTGATAATAACTTCTTTTACCTTGCTACATTGACACGCGCAAAGGCTGTTTTATATGCCTATATCGTAATTAAAAATGACTACCCATTGCAAGCACCATGGTTTTTCATTACTGTGAAGCATAATGGAGAACATAATAATAAAACTTCTGATGAAGTCCGAGATATGGAAAGAAATGTTAACATTGACTGGCGCAAAATTACTGATGATAGTGATATATCTTCATGGTTGTTGGCTTTGCAAATACGTAGTTTGTGCTCATTCTTTGATATTTATCTGGAAACAGATAAGCAGTCAAACTTTCCTAATTCAACAGTGTTCTTTCATGGTGTCAGGTTTGTTCACATTGTTATCGATTATCTAATATAATAATTTAATTTTTATTGAAGGTCAAGAACCAGAAGACGTCCATATAAATTCAGGAAAATTGGCAGTGGAGTTTTCACTCAGTATTGAGAAATTTCAATTAATTAGTAGAGTAATAATTGTAATTCTTGTGAATTTCTATTCATAATGACTAAATATCTTATTTTACTTTTAATTAATTATAGTTTATTAAAACATAAGCAATGTGGTATTACTTTTACTTAAAATAATGCTTGAAACGAGTCAACCAAAACAAAATAGCGAATTTTTAGTTTGGTGATTGCCAAATACTATAATAATGAAATTTAAAAATTCGAAAAGCATTTTGTTTGGCGATGAATTTATTAAGTAAGATTTCTCAGCTTTTAAATTGAGAATAAATATAGCACAAATTCAACCACATATGACCTTCCAGAGACCCAATGTGACTTTGCTCGTCATTTCACTAGCGCATAATAATGTTTAACACGAATACGGTAAGCTGGAATTGGTAGAGTACGTAAGGAAAATATTTTATTATCTACGTTAAATAGCTGGTGAATGGTTACTGCTACTCACGCGTTCGGCACGGGTACAGCATATCGTCACCGACAAACTAGACCTTCCGCTGATTTCATTTCAGTTCACGAATTTACAACTGTGGTGTTGTTTCATTGCAGTTTAATATCAAATTTTGTGCTAATTTATATTCCTGGGACATCAAGATATCATGTCAAAGGGGTACGTACATAATTCTTTGAAACGCTACATTGGTATTGCCTGCTTGAGGATTTCGCAACTTCGATGCTCCAGATAAAATGTTAATGATTTTATAATAGTTAATATAAAACTTAAACTTCTATACATAACCTGCGGTATTTTTTAATGATAGAATTAGAATATTTGATTAATATTTCATAAATAATTTTCTAAAATGAGTGACTTGCGAGAAAGTGCGCTCAAAAGCCCGAAAATTATTTGCTTTACCTTGATTAAGTGGAGCATAAATATCCTCCAAGCATTACATGGCCTTGAAATGCGTACTATTAAATTAATTTATTTAAATGTCACAATCACATTTATGTGTTTGCAGAAAAGGAGATATTGCCCTTATCGGGTTGGCCGTTATGGGCCAAAATTTAATTTTGAATATGGCTGATCATGGATTTACTGTAGTCGCTTATAATAGAACTGTAGATAAAGTACACTCATTTCTGGCAAATGAAGCCAAAGGGAAAAGTATCATTGGGGCTGTATCAATCGAAGATATGGTATCAAAATTGAAAAATCCGCGCATCGTTATGATGCTCGTTAAGGCCGGTTCAGCCGTAGACAGTTTTATTCAGCAACTTTTGCCGCACTTGGAAACTGGGGATATCATAATTGATGGAGGCAATTCGGAGTATCAGGACTCCCAAAGACGTTATCATGAATTACAAACGAAAGGCCTCCGTTTTGTAGGTGCAGGAGTATCTGGCGGTGAAGAAGGTGCGCGTTACGGACCTTCATTAATGCCTGGAGGTGACAAAACTGCGTGGCCTTATATTAAACCCATCTTTCAAAGCATATGCGCAAAAGCTGATGGACAACCTTGCTGCGATTGGGTTGGATCTGATGGTGCAGGTCATTTTGTTAAGATGGTTCATAATGGTATTGAATACGGCGATATGCAATTGATTGGAGAAGTGTACCATTTGATGTGCGCCATGGGATTAAACCAAGCGGAAATGGCTGATATTTTTGAAGAATGGAACAAAGGAGAACTTGATAGTTTCTTGATTGAAATCACCCGTGATATTTTACGATTTAAAGATACAGACGGTACAACTTTTATATTGTAATAGTAGTAAATATTGATGTATTTTAATTTTAGGTAAATACTTATTGCCCAAAATTAGAGATACGGCTGGACAAAAGGGAACAGGAAAATGGACTGCGGTTACAGCTTTGAACTATGGCATGCCAGTAACTCTTATCGGGGAAGCAGTATTTAGCCGATGCTTGTCTGCGATAAAAAGCGAAAGAACAGAAGCAAGTAAAGTTCTCCCCGGCGCAGATTGCGTCTTCAAGGGTGACAAGAAACAATTCGTTGAAGATATCAGACAAGTAAATACAATAATTTGTGTATATTCTTTTCATACACTAATGAATTTAATTATAGGCGTTGTATGCGAGTAAAATTGTATCTTATACGCAAGGTTTCATGCTGTTCCGAGAAGCTGCCCAGGTTCATGGTTGGTCTCTTGATTATGGTTCAATCGCATTAATGTGGCGCGGAGGATGCATTATTCGTTCTGTATTCCTTGGTCAAATAAAGCTGGCCTTCGATAAGAATCCGGAACTCAAATCTTTGCTCTTGGCACCATTCTTCACGCAAGCTATCAAAAAGGCCCAACGAGGATGGCGCAACGTTATTGCGACTGCAGCGACCATTGGAGTACCCACCCCTGCTCTAAGTACCGCACTTGCTTTCTACGACGGATACCGTTCAGAAAGGTTGCCAGCAAATTTACTTCAAGCTCAACGTGATTACTTTGGCGCACATACTTACGAATTACTAGGCCACGAAGGCAAATTCGTTCACACCAATTGGACGGGCACCGGTGGCAACGTTTCGGCATCCACTTATGATGCGTAGATAATTTTAATAGGCTTTAATTTATTTGTTTAGCTTGATGGGACAATTGTTAAATTTTTAAAACGGTTAAGGTTTCATTATCGAATATGCACCAGTTACATCAATTACCTTCACTTTATAATTTCGAAATAAATTTATACTTTTTAAAATATCTGGATTTATTTACCTTCAACAATAACTCGATATAAAAAAAACCATCAACAAAAGTGTGTACGTAAAATGGATAATTAATCATGTAACGTAATTAATTAAAATAAGAAATCCCCCAACATAAAAATTTAAGCCGCGATTTTGCGCACCATATAATTCAATATACCCCCATTGCGATAATACAATAAATCAACTTCTGTATCGAAACGCAAAAGTGTAGCGAATTGCTTACCTGTATTAGTTGTAACATTAATATGTTGACCAGGTTTAAGCTGGCTTGGCAAATCAATATTGTAAGACTCCTTTCCTGAAAGGCCTAAGCTTTCTGCGTTTTGACCATCAATAAATTGTAAAGGTACGATTCCCATGCCCACCAAATTGGAGCGATGAATGCGCTCGAATGATTCTGCAATTACAGCCTTAATGCGTAATAAAAATGGTCCTTTAGCTGCCCAATCTCGACTTGATCCAGAACCATAATCCTTGCCGCAAATAAGAATTAAGTTAGAATTGTCTTTAGCATAACGCTCCGCGCAATCAAAAACATCCATCTCTTCATTCGTTGGCAAATAAATTGTTTTCGGACCTGGTTTGCTCATGAATTTATTGACTAATCTTATATTTGCAAATGTGCCCCGTGCCATAACATCATCATTTCCACGACGTGATCCATATGAATTAAAATCACGAGGAGTTAATCCTCTAGCTGCCAGATAACGTGCTGCTGGACTTGTTCTGCCAATGCTACCCGCTGGACTAATATGATCTGTAGTTACTGAATCACCCAAGAACAGCAATACTTTTGCGTTTGTAATTGGCGAAGTTGTTGGCAAGTTTTTGGTCATGCCGTCAAAGAATGGTGGTTTCTTAATGTAAGTAGATTCATTTGACCATGGATAAAGTTTCCCAACTGGAGCATTCAATGCTTGCCAACTAGGAGAACCTTTCTCAATTTTTTCATAGATTTCTTTAAACATGATTGGTATGACATGTTGTTGTTCAATTACTTGAATTTCGGAGCGCGTTGGCCATATGTCCCGCAAGAAGACTTTATTGCCGTTTGGTGAAATAGCGAGTGGTTCTGTTTCAAAATCGATGTTAACAGTACCAGCAATCGCGTACGCAATTACTAGCAATGGACTAGCCAAGTAATTAGCTCGAGTATTTGGGTGAATACGTCCTTCAAAGTTGCGATTTCCACTAAGCACACCGCAGCATACCAAATCATTCGATTCAATAGCATTTGCGATATTCTCATCAATACTGCCAGAGTTGCCAATACATGTCATGCAACCGTATCCAACGATATCAAAACCCAATCTTTCGAGAGCTGGAATGACTCCGGATTCTCTAAGATAATAAGTAACCACGCCGGATCCTGGTGACAAACTGGTTTTAATGTAAGGAGCAACGCAAAGCCCTGCTGCAACTGCTTTCTTCGCCAAAAGGCCTGCACCTAGCATAACGCTAGGATTGCTTGTATTCGTACATGATGTTATAGCCGCAATAATAACGCTTCCATGCGTTATTTTATATTCTACATTGTTAAACATAAATCTAGCTGTTGTTTTCAATTTCTCATCTGTAATTCCAAAGCCTTTGAAGCCGACCTACAAACAGTAGAACATTTATAATCACAGTAATTCAGTAAATGATGGCGTAATTCAGGTTTACACTGTTCAGGGTTTGTCAAACACAATTAAGATAATTGACAAGCAATCACCAAAGACTAATAATCTGCTAATTGTTATTTAAAATCTTGTCTACGAAATTTTGACTTAAAATGATATTTTAATTACTGTCTCTCTATAGAATTAAGACTTGTGTTAGTCGTCTACAAACATTCCATTAGGTCGTCTAAATGATATAATAACGATGCTATTGAAACAGGTACGTGCGTCCAAATGTACTTATGTACAGTGGGGGGTATGCGGAAGCCCTTACTATAAATGCATGCGAATTTCTTAGGGAAATCATATCCAACAATATCATTCACAGAGTAAGTACCAAGCAACGAAGACAAAGTGTTCCAAAACTCTTTTATATTTCCCTTTGGTGATCTATCTATGTGAATGAAATTACGAATCATAAAGCTAGATTCAGCAAAGGAAAATGTGATAGAGCATTCATCGCGGATTCTTTGACCGCCACTTATCAAAATTATCGTCTACAAATGCTATTCGCATAGCTAAGGAACTATCGGTGTGATTTGTTTGATTCCACAATCAACTGATTGTAGCATATCACAGCCAATAGTTTTTTTGTTATTTGAATGGAGGGAATCTGAAGTAAAATTTAGTTTGGCTCAAGCTGTCGAATGGTGAACTAGATTCAGTATGAAGAATTTTATAACTTCACTGGGTTTAGTTTGTCACTTGATAATTTGAACATGCGGCGAGAATTCAACGATCAATGAGGAAGTAACATTTCTTTTAACGGATACATTTGGACGGTTTTTGCCATCGTGATGATATATTTGACCATCACCGGGTATGAATCATCCAAATATTCCATGAAATACATCATTTAACGGTAATTAACAAATTGTGCACTCACCTTATTTGTTAAACAACTGGCAAAGTCCTGTTTCATATCACTGACTGATACTCTGTCGTTTGGTCGTTTCGGTCCGCTGACTGAAGAAACAACAGTGGATAAATCAAGGCTGACTGTCTGTGAAAATATTGGATCGGTTTCGGCATTTGAGTAATTTCGGAGTTGACCAGATGCTTTTAGATATGCTTCCACGAGGCAAATTTTGTCTTCAGCTCGATCTATGACAAAACACAAAATGTTTAAATTTTTTTTTCAAAATTCTCTAGTTTTTATGTACTTGTTTGACGGAGATATTTCAGTGAATTTTCATCAATGGGAAAGTAGCCAACAGTTGCACCATATTCAGGACACATATTAGCTATAGTTGCCCTGTCTGCAATGGATAGGGCAGCAACACCTGGGCCATAAAATTCAACAAACTTCCCAACAACACCCAATTGACGAAGGTTTTTAGTTATAGTGAGAACCAAGTCAGTTGAAGTAACATATTGGTTCAAAGTACCATGCAGATGGTATCCTACAACTTTAGGCAACAGCATGCTGATTGCTTGTCCAAGCATCACAGCCTCTGCTTCAATTCCTCCAACACCCCAACCAACTACACCAAGCCCATTTATCATTGTTGTGTGAGAATCAGTTCCAACCACAGTATCTGGATATAACAATGATCCATCTTCACCAGAGAATACTACCCGTGCAAGATATTCCAGGTTTACTTGATGTACAATGCCACTGCCTGGTGGCACAATGAGCATATTATCAAAGGCTTTGGCACCCCACTAGGTAAAGCAAACAAAAATATACTTGTTGAAATGTGCACATGGTTAAAATAAATAATACCTTGAGGAACATAAAGCGTTCTTTGTTGCGTTCAAATTCCAAATCTTGATTCTTTTGTAATGCATCAGGTGACCTCACAAAATCCACCTGCACAGAATGATCAATGACTAAATCAGCTGGACAGATTGGATTGATTTTTTCAGGATCTCCACCTAAGCTTTTAACTGCATCTCTCATAGCAGCAAAATCAACAACAGCTGGCACACCTGTGAAGTCCTAGAAAATGTCTTGCTATAAATACAGAAACTAGATTTTCTGCTGAAACATACTTGCAAAATAACTCTTGCAGGCTTGAAAGCAACCTCAATGCCAGCTTCAGAGGCTTGGGTCTTTTCCCAATTAAGAATATTCTGAACATCTTGAGTTGTTATTTGGAAATTGTCACAGTTACGTACAGCTGATTCCAACAACACCCTAATGGAGTATGGTAATTTATCTGTGCATAAAACATGCAAATTTAAAACACATCAAATGTAGCATGATAAATGTTGTTATCTTACTATATTGAGGCCCCAAGGCACCCAAATCAAAATATTTGAATGTTTTGCCATTGATTTCAATAGTCTTTAAAAGATTTATGTAAGGGTTGGAATCTAGAAGGCAAACAAATGCAATCATTACGTATAATTTGCATAATTAACAAGAGAACGTAGTTAAAATTTATTAACATATTTACCGGCCATTGTATTGCAGCTCCGTGTCACGTATGCGTTTGGAGTTGCTAACTGTATGGAGAATAAAACTGGAAAACAACTAACTGAAATAAACTGGAGATGTGCTCTCTAAGCCGCAATACAACACTGAATACGAGATTGCAACTGAATTTGCAATTTATATAATAAAGTTGATAAATACGCCAAGTAATCTACCCAAATAATGTTATTCTCGCGACGCAGCACAACACTCACTATCTGCTACACTGAGCCGAATGAGAACTACGTAAAGGTGTGTAAAGTATGAGAAGTCTCAAGCTTCTATGTAGGGTATATACAAACTGAATTAAAATGATATAACTACATGTATATAAAGCATTTGTTAAAACGGGATAGCATACCAATGGTTACAACTACGTATTTTAATGAGCGCGTTAAATACTATGCACATAATGCGACATTGTTACAAAAATAAACTTCAAAATATGCTTTGTTAAAGACCAACCTATGCCTTTTTTCCTAGTTAGTTTTAATAGCATAATCACTTGACGTGTTTTAGTGAAAATACACTAATAAAGAAATGAAAACATATTTATAATATAAGTAACGTTTATTATTGATGTCATCACTCCGACCTTTTAAACCTCTATTGTACATTTTGCGATGATATTCCGTTTCGCATTGTTATATTACTTTCTTAAGCCCTTTAACTGTAAATTAACATTATAATAACAAGCAAATAAATCAGTTATACGTATATTTCCATTATCGATCAATACTTGATTAATCGCTACCATAGTGATAAAGTCCAACATAAATATTTAGAAACTGAAGCATGATATAACATTGCAGAGAACTTTTAAATAATGACTAATCACATTACACTAGAATTTAAATATTATAATGAGCGGATGGCATTGATATGCGCATCGAGATATTCCACAATTATATTCCATTAGTTACTTCTTATACTCTATTAAAGTAATGATTCGAATATAAATACGCATTACGAAAGCATTTAGTAATTAGCAAGGTATGCGAAACACTAAATGCGAATAGACGAGAAGTGAATCAGCAATGTTTGTGCATTGCATTGTGGCATAATAATAATTCTAGGCGTAGTGCAATGTGGCTGTGGACAATTGATAAAATTGCGTTTTCTTTTCAAGTTGCGTTGGCGTGTCACAGTGCGTGAATCACAATTAACGCGTTAAACCGAATTAATCAACTAAGTAACGCAGTTGGGTGAAGTGGTCACGAAGCACACAAAGTTTGTCATCGTCTCGGAAAGTTATTCTCACGCTTCAAGTGCTCTTTTCTGTTGTATTTGCGAGTTTCGCAAACATTTACAGAAAGTTGCAATAGAATTTACGTGAATTTGTGATGCACATAAAAATTCCAAATAGAATGATCTGAGTGTACGTTAACGATATACTGGATTTATCTTATCATTGTGGTTATCGCTGTCGCTTATCTCGATCAAGTTTCCTTTCTTGGCAGGAGTAGTATGTCTATAATGTTGTTAGTGCTCTATGAAAGCGTGATTAGACTTTAGACAATACCATAACTTCCCCAAACGAATTGGAAACATGGATTTTGCTTTATGATTCAACGCAAATCAGTGTAGATTTATAAATTTTGTGTAAACAAATAGGGTGTAGTTGTTTGCATTAGTGCTGGCATGGCACAACCAAGTGTAAAAGTAACTGTCGTGGGTGATGGTCACGTAGGAAAGACTTGCATGTTGCTGGTATATGCCAAAAATGAATACCCATCCCGATACATTCCAACAGTGTACGTACAAAGAATCGGCAACAATAACTATTACTATAAATATATTGCGATTACAGCTTTGACAATTACTCTGAAACGATTGAAGTGGACGGTGTTGAATATCAGCTCAAGATTTGGGATACAGCCGGCCAAGAAGATTATGAGCGACTTCGACCGTTAAGTTATCCGAATGTATGTACATATTTTTCTTATTTAAAAAACAATTAAATATATTAACACATTTTAGACAAACTGCTTTATCATCTGCTATTCAATATCATCGCGAGACTCGTTTGAAAACGTAAAGAGCAAGTGGGCGCCGGAAGTGCGACATCACATAGCGAATGCTACCATTCTTCTTGTTGGTTTGTACATCCGCATTAGTTTTTATCAATTAATTGTAACGGAATGTTCTCGCAGCGACAAAGGCTGATCTTCGACAAGATGATGATCCAAACTTAGACCCCATTGATCCAAAGGAAGGTCACGCCATGAAGAAATTGATTAAAGCCAGAGGGTACTTTGAATGCTCAGCAAAACAAAACTTCGGTATAAAAGAAATATTCGTAGCTGCAGTGAGGCAAAGTACTCTTAAGCATGAGAAAACAAAGAAACGCGTCTGTGCCATTTTATGAATTCACTCAATAAGAATTATCAACAAACAGTTTAAACTAAATATTTAATTTTTTCTCTACGTAACTTTACATAAGACTGCAGTGCGCAGATTCATATTTATTATCTTTGAAAACTTGTTCTTTATCTTATATTATTATTAGTGATTAAAAACATACGATATATATGCAGTAAGAACAATGTGTTCATGAAATTTTTGCTAAATAGAATTTTATTACTTATTATTATTTTTACTACCGCATATTTGGTTCTGACAACGCATGCAGTAAATTTTAAAATCAAATTTCGTCCGTGAGATCACATCTAAATATTAAATAATAATCCAAGATCCTTTTCAAACTAAATGTAACTTGTTATTATTATTGAGATTTATTGCTTGAGATTTTTACCAGTTCAATATTAAACGTGAAACTAATATAATATTAATATTGAAATGTAAATCCAGCAACGTGAACATACATTTTAAAATTAGCACATGCAGATTTGTATAATTGCATGGGTTACTGGCACTCTCAACAAGCAACATATTAAATTTCTAATAAACATTTCTTATTTACCAAAGCTTATGAACAACATTAATGGGAAACTTGATATTGTACTTGGCTCTTTTGAAAATGAACTATATTGGCCTGAATGACAAAAAAACATAAGCTAGTTCTAAACTAAACACACCAACTAATACGTGTGTGCTGTTTGAAATATTAAGTAGACTTTATTGAATGGCGACTAAATTAGTTCGCAATATCCTCGTCATCCATTGCAAAATCGCTGCCAAATCCCGAGTCAACTGCGTATATGGGACTAAAATAAAATAAATAAGTATGTTTCCAAGTCGGGATTACTAAACCTTACTTGATAGCTCTGCACGTGAAGAAAACAATGCGCTTTAAGCGCCTGTTGTAAAAGAAATAATTGAAACTCCATAAACATCCATCCTCACCATATGGGTCAGTGCCGAGGTCGGGATTGTAAGAGTAAATGTCACAATCTTTCAACTCGATCTCATCTTCTACAGCTGCCCACAATTGCTGATTCAGATGTCTGTAATGTTCCCTTGCAGTTGTTGTAAGATTTGTATCAATTGCATTTGTCACCCATTTGAGTGAAGGTTCCTTTGAGAACTCATGGCTCTAAACAAAAATAGTAAATCTAATGTTTGAAAGGCAGCCACCTACTCACCTTGGCGTCAAAAAAATCATAATCAGGGAAAGTAGAATTCAATGTCGCAATTAAGTAAAACAACGTCTTGCGGCTTATGGTGTCACACAGTGGACCGTCTTCGTCGCCGGATGCACTGTGGCTGTAAACGCCTTGCGGGGGTGACAGGGCTTGCAGATCATTTGCGTGGTGGACGCCCTCGCCAATAAAGCGCTTGTACATAGCTTTATCACTTCCCGCCATTTTACAGGAGTAACTTTCAATTCGACCAATGATTTTGCTATCACCAGTCTCAATGCACAGTGCATTATTGATAGCTTCAAATGTAATGCTCTCAAGCAGCTTCATGATGGAACTGATGGTAAGCACACTATGACTTGACACTTGTAATTTTACACTCTTGTTGAGAATACAACAGTAAACAACGAATGAATGTTTATATTGAATAAGCACGTTGGCAACACGGACTACCAATAAGAGAGTTTTTGAACATTTCCGTTGGGTGTATGAAGATGCCTTTCTTCTTTGAATGCAGTGGACTCACTATCGTTGTCTGCGGAAGGAGTATAAGCTTCACTGATTTCTTACTGAGAAGATGATTTGGGCACATTACAGTACTGAGTTGAATTGGTGTTTATTAATTACGTCGAGGAGAGCGCGTATATGTAGTAATGTTCGAAGCCTGCAAACAAAAATAACGAATTATAAATAGCTCCAACGCCAATCGGCTTGTTATTCAACAAAAAAATATTACGAATGCATATCGAATAATGATAACAATCACTATGCAAACCAAATGTATCCGTCATCATGATTAACAATGATTGAAAGATATGTATTTACCTTAGTCTATATAGTCAAAAAGGTGTGTACTCTTGTTATAAATAAATCAAGATGGACGCAAGGCTCAGCAACAAAGGACGCTCGCCTGCCTACTACCCTTTCTTCACTGGAAACACAAGTCAATGCACCGAATATGTAATAGTTTTCGAAGCTACCATAATTACATTGCACACCGAAATATCAATGCACGAATATTCGTTTCGTATTAGAAAGCGTAACAAGGTAACAAACAGCACAGCACAAACACACAGCTCATCAACAAGCTAATATAACCGCACTAACTGCTCAACGTTTGAGACAAAGCATCTAGGCACTAACCAAAGCGAACGAGTTCACGTAAACGATCACGGGGTCGATCGGCCTTGTGTATGCGTTATAAACCGTTTGTTATTTGACTTACACAACGTTATTTATCTAGAGAAAACAACAAACCTGCAATAACAATATTCACCGATTCACTACAAGTACGTCATATTTAGGCTATGGGCTATGCACTAACTGCGTTGCCATCGTTGCCAGGCCAGGTTACGAGCATAAATGTACCTCATAGAGGGCAACACCGAATTCGAAAATAGTGCTCATTTAAAATATAGTTTATGAATGTTTGTAGTTTGTTCTTTATATTACAACAATTGAGTTGGAAATATATTTAAAATATTGTGAACTATTAGATTAGATACACTTTATATGCATAATAGAAGGATCACCGGACGTAACCGAATAAGACTTTTCTAAATTTAAACACACGCAATAGAAGCGTGCATTAAGAAAATTCGTCGTTTTTAAGACTCTAAGTTGCGTACTTTAGCTAGAAAATGAACTTGAATAAGCAATATTAAAGTTACTCCTTGTCATCATAGTAAAAGTGCTTCTCATAAGTGAAATAGAACTCAAGGTAAACTAAATTATGCGCGCTCGCCATAAAATAGTAAATTATCGTTTAATACCCAAAGAACTATCTTGGGCAACTAATTAGTGAAACTTTTAACTTGTAGTCCAAATAGCGATGATTTCATTCATACAGGAGTCATGAACGACGAATGGAAGCAGCAAATTGGAGATAATTTGATCGGGTTTCAGTGAAATTGACGGAATACGTCCATACGGATTCACATTGATTTGGCAAGTGTCCAAGTCTGTGAAGAATATATTGAGCGTTCAATGGCACAGTGCTCCAAGCCAAAAACGCCAGCAGTTGCATCTTTAAGCACAAGCTCGAAGAGGAACAGCGGTCTTTTCTCATTCTTGAAATGGTTCAAATCGTCATCGCGTGAATCCGTCGCCTCATCGTTATCAGGATCGCCAAGTCTGGACAGTGTGGCGGCGGCAGCGGGTGGCAGCATATCCAGTCTTAATAGCGACGGCACCGCATCGTCGTTTTGCTTTGTGCCGCCGGCGGTGTACGGCGTCAATGACAAATGTATTAATATAAGTCTGCCGCCGGAAACTGATACGTACAAAGCGCGCTTGAGTCAGTTGCATCGCATTCGAGAACGCGACAAAAACATTACGCTAAGACAAAAGTACAATTTATTTTTCAATCGCGAGAGGGGCGACGAAGAGCAGATTATCACAAGACCGGAGAACTGTAAGAGTTTGCCAATTATTAAAAAGGAAACTGGTGATAAACAACATCGGCGCACGAATAGCGATAGTAGCAATAATTGTCAAACATCCCCCGGCGTACATGTGAAAGGTAAGCGCAGAGCGCCATCCGCGCCTCCACAAAAGAAGAGCATGCAAAAGTCCGAAGAAAGCGCACCAAGAAGAAAGAAACGTTTAGCGCCTCAACCGCCAGTGAAAATTGATGTCATTCCAAGTACGTCCCAGAATGACGATAAATCAGTAAATTCGCCATGTTCTTCGAAAAGTCCACAACAATACAAGACTGAGAAACTTGACAAAAGTGTTGCATCGCCAAAGAGCAAACGCGAGTCGTTTTTGTTCTTCAGTGATAGTGATACAAAGCAAAGCAATATGAAAAGTACAAAAATGGATGATAGTAAAATATCTGCTGATATGTTATACCTCACTAATATAAGCGAACTTGATAGGCAAGCGTCAGAAATTATACAAAGCGGAAAAAGTGCGAATGGTCAAGCAAAAGAATTAAATCCAACTTTTGCTGAATTTAAGAAGAAACATTCAAGGAACATTATTTCCAAGTTGAATGTTGTGAGCAACGTGAAGAAAATTGGCAAAGTGCCCAACTATTTTACACGGAAGAACGCGAGCGATGTACGTAATGAAATTATTGAAGAGAGCCCCGAACCTGTTAGCACTTTGTTGAAGAGTGAAACAAGCGGCTGTAGCAGTAAATTCTCCATTGCTAAATTGAATAAGAAGAATCCAGACTTGTGGGTTTGTCCTGTTTGCCGCTATGAGAATGTACATTGGCGAATTATTTGCAGTTCTTGCTCAAGTATAAAGCCATATGGTGAATGTGTTCCTATCGATCCAAACTTAAAGTCTGCTCATCATAAACTAGATCCAAGTACTACCAAGCATTTGAATATGCCACTTCTTATGAGATCGCAGACGCAAATTGAAATTCCAAGGCAGAATAGTGCGAAGAAATTAAATAAAACCAAGGCAAATGAAGAGAAGGAAAAGTTGAAGCAAATGCTTATAGAAATGAAAAATTCTTTGCCTAAAAAAGCTAAAGATGGTTCCTCTAAAATGAAAGAAAATTCACCCCCTTCAACTAGCAATGAACTCGAAAACGCGTCCGCGAAAGTTGTAGAAAATGGCTTAATAAGTAAAGATATAAAAGACACTACCGAAATAAAAGTAGACGAAAATGCAATAGTAGATATTAAAGCGAGTACTTCAACGAATTTAAATAATAAAGATGGCAAATTTAGATTGATGCGCGCTAATGAATTTGAAAACATTTATACAACAAAAATTGCGAGTTTTGCGCAACATGTTTATGCAAATACTCATGATGAAAAATCGCCTGTAGTTAATGGAAATTGCAGCAAGGATAATCTTGAATTACGAACTAATAATAAAGATACTTTAGAAGTTAACAAGCTTATTAAACGTCTCGAGAATGCGATTGTTAAAGGCAATTTAAGTCAAGCTGCTTCGTACGCAACGGAATTAGCACAGTTGAAAGTCAATTGTTCAGTAACTTGTCGTAAAATTAAAACAGACGAAGAAGATTTATCTAAGACAGGAAATAAAATAAAATCTGTTACGTAAGTATTTTAATGAATCAATTTTACGTTTTATTAATTTTTTTTTGTATTATAGAGTTGACCTGTACGTAGAAGATCGCGTTTCTCATCGAGGACCAATTCCGGTACAAGTTTTAAGCAATCAGACTGTACAGGAATTAAAAGAGCAAATTTATAAAGAATTTAATATACCTGTTGATATTCAACGATGGATATTGGGAAAGGAATTAGCTAATAATAATAATGCAACTTTAGCAAATCATAATATTGTTGATGGTTCACCGATCTTCTTATATTTAGTTGCCGCAACAAATAATACGAAAGAAATCGAAGATAAACGTAAAACCGATGTAAATAAAATTGACAACTCAAAGGAACCTCTACCAACAACAAGTGGTTTATCAACAAA
This sequence comes from Aleochara curtula, assembly GCA_963978815.1. Taxonomy (NCBI): domain Eukaryota; kingdom Metazoa; phylum Arthropoda; class Insecta; order Coleoptera; family Staphylinidae; genus Aleochara; species Aleochara curtula. The sequence continues at coordinate 3,540,377 of OZ022219.1, forward strand.
ATCTTCCAGAGCTAATGGAGAACAAAGCAATGTTATGAAAAAGGACGAAAGTCCAATTAAAACACCACCACAAATAGTTGCTGAGCATTTAAAAGTACACGTTATGATAAAACCAAAAGTAAATTCCGAAACACAAATATCGATAAGCAAAACGAAAACAGACGACTTTCAAATTAAATCAAACGTAGCATCAACGAGCAATGGAATTACAACGAATAATGGTAATCATTTAATGGTAACATCAAATAAATCAATAATTGAAACCAAGACTGAAAACGTGCCTAAAAATGGAGAGATTTTGGTAAAAGAAACAAAGAAAGAAGAGAAGGAAGTCAAAGCTAAGCCAATTGTAGAAACAGGTGCAATAGTTAAAAAAATTCAGGAAACTCCAGTGAGATTAAAAAAAATTGAAACGAAAACATGGATTTGCCACATGTGCACTGTGATTAATGAACCAACACGTAATATTTGTATGGTTTGTGCTTCAGTTAAACAAAGTCATCCACCAATAGTTAAACCGTTAGTCAAGGAAAATATTAATAGGAACATTACAATAAATGCCAAAGAAAATAAGCTTCACGATGAGTTAATGCATTTGGATCGAACTGATTTAGTGCCAAATACAGAAAGTTTTCAATGCCAAATTTGCTTTTTACAAGTACCTCCGAATATTGGAGTTACATTACGCGATTGTCTTCACCAATTCTGTAAAGAGTGCCTTGCAAATACTGTAGAATTCTCCGATGAAGCCCAAGTAAAGTGTCCTTATATTGATAAGGATTATTCATGTGACGTGCCTTTACAGGATAGAGAAATAAAGGCACTAGTATCAAAAAAAGTTTATGAACAACATCTTGCTAAGTCAGTCACAGAAGCTGAGAATAAGATGAATTCTTTTCACTGTAAAACACCCGATTGCCATGGTTGGTGTGTCTATGAGGATAATGTTAATGAATTTACGTGTCCTTTATGTAAGAAAACTAATTGTATAAATTGCCAGGTAATTTAGATTAAAAATAATTAAAAATAAGATTAGAATAATGATGAACTATTTTCAGGCAATTCATACTGGACGTAATTGTCGACAATATCAAGAAAGTCTCCACTCAGAGACTGATCAAGATGCCAAGGACACCAATGAAATGTTACAGGATTTAGTGGATAAAGGCGAAGCATTATTCTGTCCTGCATGTAATGTGTTCTTAATGAAGAAATGGGGCTGTGATTGGGTGCGCTGTTCAATGTGCAAAACTGAGATTTGTTGGGTCACGAAAGGTTTCCGCTGGGGACCAACGGGTAAAGGCGATGTTTCCGGCGGATGCAAATGCGGCGTTAATGGTGTTAAATGCCATCCAAAGTGCAATTATTGTCATTAAGTTTATTGTTAATTAAATTAATTTTGTACGTTTGCATGAAATTTGTATTGCATTCTAGTGTGAGATGAATTCTATTGTATTTGTTAATTACGTGTGTCACACTGCATTTGCTAGCTTATAAAATTATACAAAATAAAACAAATATTTAAAAACATTTATAACTTCCAATACCTCTTCAGAAAAAGACAAACTACGTATTATCCTTTTATTTAATGACATTAATTGGTATATTTATAGATTAGTTAATAAATTTTTATACACGTAAATATTCTACGCTATGAAGTTGATCTTATGTTAATTACGATGTCATGGCATTCCAGGAATATTTTAAAATTCTTCCATTTAAATCATAGAACTTTTATGAATCTAAAACAATGAAAATAAAGAAATAATGTGTATCTTACAATGAATATTAGATAATTACGCAAAGAAAAAACGTGCTATGAAGTTTCAATTGAAATACAACAGCTTGTATTTAAAATTATTTCTGTTTATTTGTTGTTACATATTAGTATCAAAAATATATTATATAGTTAAATCATTAAGCATAAATGATTAAGAAGTTATAACAAGTTACTTATAATCGTTTGTAATTGAACAACTGCTGACGATGAGTCGCGTTTTTACGAAACTCCAATAAAACTTCATAATCAAACTTTTTCCCTGACTGGGTATGATTAAATCTATCTTTATTTACCTTTTTACTCTTTAGAGGATTTGGTACCATAAAAATGTGAGGGGTTGTTTCGCAAATATAATGCTTTCTAATAACGCAACTATCAGACGTCCACCTAAAACACATGATATTTAATTACGTACTTTAATAACATTAGCACTATCATTACTTATCGGTGATTAAAGGACTCCAAATTAAACAATGCCACCTCAGTAGCTCCTTATCCTTTTCCTGGTGTTGAATTACAATACCGTTGCTGGCCCATTTCCAAGAGGTCTTTTGCCAGTCGTAAATCCCGTTAATCCAGCGCTCAAAAACGGTCGCACCAATGCGTTTCGCATAGCGGCGAATGCCTCGGTCATACTTCTTGTCAGGGATGATGGCTAATGTGCTATTAGGCTCCGCCGCGCAATTGAAGTACGCCTCCTGCCATGTGGCTTGGTCCTTTGAGAATTTGTAGCACTTGTCGCGTACGTAACCATATCCTTTAGGACAGAACAGTTTTCTTTGCCAGTTCTTCTGCCCTTTCGGTTTTAAAGTAGGTGGCTGAGCGATAAACGCAGGCTGATTGCTTTGTTTCCGCTTTATTTGTTGTTCCTCAAGGAGACCTCGTGATATAATAATGGGTATCTCATTATCACGTTCGCTTTTCGTTTCGTTGAAATCGTCCAAGTTTTGCATACAGATGAAATACTTTTGAGTTGTACATAAATCTGCGTTCCATCTGCAAATAAATAAGTCAATATACATTCATTAGAATTTATTAACACTGATGTCGACATTAATATTTATTGAAGAAAAATGAAACGCATTTTGTTTTTATGTCAAATTCGTGCTTCGCGTCTTTTAATATGCAATGAATTGTTGCCTATAAGTGGATGGCATTTCTATTTTTGTCGGTGATTTACTTGCTTCGCGAATAAGCAATAAACACATTCAATCATGAGCTTAAATTGATTGTTGTTACAACTTTCAACTATTGCAATTAGTAATAAAAAATGTACTGACTTATATTGATGCCGTTGATCCAAAAAGGCACATGACCATTCCAGTTTCTTTCGTTCAAACTCGTGAACAAAATGATTGAACTTGACCGGCTTTCCAATAACTCCCCAGGACCATTGCTTTCGCTTCCAGTTATAATTGGCACCAATCCACCATTCTTTTGGCTCTACAAATATTGAAAACACATAAATATCACTTATTAATTCCAATACAACTCTGTCAGTGTGTCAAATGTTATTTGTACAATTGTGCACGCCGTTCAATGAATGATTGGCAACTGAAACATTAAGCATGTGGCTAGAATTAAAGTTTTGATACGTGTTTGAAGTTTTCAAGGAAAAGGATGTATAAATAAATAAAGCGCATGTTGCGGCCTTACCCAAGAGATCCTTCAGCAGATAATTCGTCAAACGCTTAGAGTTGTGTTTGCTTCTCAGCATGACCAACGTGCTATTTAATTCCCCACATCGAAAATGTGCATTTTGCCAGGAGTTGACCTCTTTGCTAAAGTAATAGCATTTATTATGCAGCTGTAAGAAATTGACCGGGCAATCTGCATATGATTCTTCAATCAGTACAACTATCACTAAAATACAAACAATTTTAAAACAAATGCTGTAAGAATTTCAAAACTTCATAGCTTACATGAGAATAATATTATGTTCAATAATTTATGCATAGTTCTAATTCGTTTAAAGACTTTCTTAAAATGATGACTTGCAAGTGCTCAGGTCATATTAAGAACTGAAACAAAATATAATCATCTTCAATAGTAAAATAAATAAAGACATAATTATGAGTAAACTGAATTCTTAGCAAATAAATAAGTTCATTAAATGCTTAATTGGCGCGGTCAATCATGCAGTCCTTCTGTTTGTTTGTAAGAATTTAGAAAAAATATCAAAGGAATGTGCAATTCTTGGCGCTCCGTTTGATCCAAGGCTTCCAATTTAATCTGCACAGGAATTTTATTTTTGGCATTCATAATAGAATTGTACTTGGGATGTTGGTCTATGTTACGTGTAGTACGAAAATATGCGAACTGGGTTTATGATGTTTGCGCGCTGAAAAAAAGCAAACTTAATGCAATTAAGCTGTTTTCGGCACGAGGATCAAGTATGAATGTTAAATAAACGAGAAGAGACGCTCTTAATGAACAAAATTGCTCGAACGAATTAACATATCACACTATGTGATGAGTTGCTGTGCGTGTTCTTAATTAATTCAAGCCAGACCTCACAACGACTTAACTTTTATGGCCGAATATCTACGGCATTCAATTATTACTTAACTGATTATACTGCATAACTTCGAAATACATCTGTAGCTGAATGTTTTTGATACAATGTCCTTTGTTAATGCCATAAACTTGTTTGTCAAAGTAAAGCAACTAAATGCCGATGAAGGCTGCACCTTTGAAAATGACATCACGTATTATTTAGTCATCGATTTCAATTCAGTGATATAATTTTAATAACTAATCGATTATGAATTCCTTAAACCGTTTTATTCATCGCTTATCGATCTTGTAAAATTTCTAGAGTACACGCTCCTTGTGCTTTACCTGAATGTGTGGTAGCACTATTTACTTTCAAGCTATGAATATTTCAATGGCATACTGTATTGCAAAAGTAAACATAAATAAGAATTATGTGACCTTACTATTAGCGGTATTAAAATGTTAAACCTATCGATAATTCATTAAATTATTCCATATTTGGATTTTTTCTATAGGTGATATCTCAATTTAAAAATTATTAATGGTAATATAATTTTTTTAAATATGTCACTTGAACTATCAATTCAAAAGATTAAATCAATTTTTATTTGAACGATTTCGATTGTTGAAAAAATTCAAGTTCTAAGAATTGCCACACAGTTCGTCCAGAAATAAATTGCAAAGTGTTTACAAAACACTTGATAATTTATTTGGCGTTTACTATTTTTGAATGTTGTTTAAAATAACAGAAATATTTACATTAATTGTTTAACTCACATAAAAATAGAAGAAATTCGCGCGCTGGACGTGCATCCGCTGAAGTTTCTACTTGGAATGACCTATTTAATTGGCTCCTTATCCTATTTATCTTCAATTATACAATTTCATCCGTTCATGCACAATTCATTCAATCAACTTCCGCGTTTTCTAATTAACCCAAGCAATTACACGTGCCTTCTTCACTACATTTCGGTTTTCCATATTTCTACATGGACAAAGGAAATCTTCCTGGGTGAAATAATTATCTGCAAGAGATAATCTCATTCAAGCAAAACGGAATGTAAAATATGCGCATAAAATGCATCATCCAGGTGTGCGGGTGATTTGCGCATTTTTCGCTTCGCAAAGCGCGTACTCTATTTGCATTTTTTGCCATTGTCATCAATGAAATCAATCACTTTAGCATTGGCACTAATTACCAATTAACATACACAGCGGCTGGCTAGCTAGTAATTAAATAATGAATAAGACTACAGGTTTGTAATGTCAACTTACTTCGCAATTTGTTGACATGGACATCGTGATGTGCATGCATAAATTGTGTATTCGCTATAAATGTTGCGCGAAATTGTTTTTGGCTCGCACATCACTTTCATAACTTCGTGTTGTACGTTGGGGCATTTGTGTAAAGAATTTTTTCGTCGTAAATGTGAAAATATTTACAACATGCAGAATTTCTTGTACATATCTTATAAATGTAATTATAAACCAGATAAAAATTCACAAACATGCGACTTAAGTAAGACTCTTGGAAAGAGTTTTACTTCTTGGAATTTTTCGGTAAAGCAAAGAATAAATACGTTTGTCATTTAAATATTAAATATTCCTTACTTGTTATGCTTAAAATTATTTAAAAATTAATTTTGTTATTTCAGACACCAACTATGTAAACCTGCAAATGAAACTAGGTCTACAAATTTGACAAAACAAACAAACAGAAGATTAAATTTTCTAGTGAATATGTATTATTTATATGTTCATTTACTAAAATATTCACACTCATTTAGTTTAAATGTGTCATGGAATATTTTATGAAATTAAACACAACTAAATACTTACAATATGCAACTTCATGCTGTAAAATATTATGCACTAAAATAATACTCCTGGAATTGGTGCTAATTCACAGAATTCACTGAATATTAAGTCACAAAACTACACGTAACACAATAATTTATTGTTATTCACGCGTATATTACTTTTGTTTTAGTTTCTTGAACGAAAGTAAACATGAACGACAAAGCATAAAACAAATGCTAGGAATATTCACATTTTCCGCCAATTTTGTTTGTACACTTGATGAGTTTTTTTATACGCACGTTCGTGTTGATTACACGGTGGCACTGAAACTCGTTATGATTTATTATGAAAGAAATAAACGCATGAACGTGTGTTTCGCGCAACGGTTTAAGCAAAAATGAACCAAAGTGCGGTATGCCCGCTTTTCGCTTTGCAAGCTCGCGCTATTCAGTTTGCGGCGATCCACGTTTCTGACTGGATGCGCCTATTATGTTAAAACCATTTTATTTACTTACCATCCTTAATCAATTATGTAGAAAGAAGTTTTTTTCAGAAAAACAATTATGTGTCTATGTAGTATCATATTTTAAACTATGTTCTGATTATAAGCATGAATGAGTTGCAAAACAACATATTGATAACTTAATAAAGAATTCAAATAGATAACTTCTTGCTTTGACTTAAGAGTTATGTTATCTTATTTTCAATAAGTAATTGATAAACCTATGTAATGCATTTCCTTATTATTAATTTATTCAAAGTCTAGAATACTTTTTTAAAACAAATTTGAAGTATATAAACAAAAAATTAATTAAATTGCCAGAGCACATAATTATAGATGGGAAATTTAAGTGGCAAATTAATCAAAATTACAAACATATTAATTACATATGCAAAACAAAATAACATTGAAATTATTCCAATTTGTTCATGAACAATAATTTGCATTTGCAATCATAAAAATACAATTACATAAATGCTTCTAAGTACTCTCATAAAAGTAATAAAATTTTGTAATTGAAGGCATCTGCTCACAGGAATTAATTGCTTCAAAGAACAAAATTCAAAGGCACTGATTTCAAAACGTAATGGCGTAGTATTTAAAAAATTAAACGACTCTCATAAAATGCGGCTCAATTTGCATTGAGTTCATTTATATGACATTTTCGTGATTACTCTGATGTTTTATCATCTACATTCGACCATGTAAAGCTATACAATTTTAATGGTAGCTCTAACGTGTTGATACTTCATTTTATTATCAGTGATGAATTGCATTCAGAGCGAAACCTAATTATGAATTATCGTTATCATTATTGAGTATTAAATTTAATTGTTATGTCGACTGATAACGATTCAATAATATGTTTATAATCTTGTAATTGTACCAATTATTTCATATAAATAATTGATGATTTTTTAAATATGCTTTAGCTTTTAGAATTCTAATAATATTAGAAAACTTAAATTATCTCTATTATTTTAAAAGTTATAATTAATTTAATTTCAGCTTTTATTAGAATAACAGATTAGTCCAGTAACCAGGCAATATACGTGTGGTAAATATAATACTTACGTATATAGATATATAAATAAGAAAATGCATATTTAATTAAATCCAATAATAAAATCTTTCAAGTAAATTACGAATTTGCAATCATAAAATTATAAATAACTTTAAGGCAAGTACAAACATCATTCATGGTTAAAGTAACAATACATCAATTTTATGTAACGCTTAATCGCTTCTGATCAAGGACGTAATATCTAATAAACAATTTTTAATATAAGTTACAGTTTATAATAGCTCAAAATAGCAGCATAACAAACAAACGCAATGTGACATACTACTATGCGTTCATAATTGTACTTTAATTTACGAAAATAAAAAGGACATAAATTATATAATTTCTCATTTGTTTTAAGTGAATACGCACATTCCACAAGTCATCTTAATATAAATGGCTTAGTTTAGTGACATGATGTTTAATGCGTAGTGCATTCGACACACGACGTATCGACCCCTGCCTTTTCAATCTTTTGTAAGTTTTAGACCCTATGATGATTGCTGACTTCTCTAAGGTGCTCTGAGGCCATCTGTATCTTTAGTTAGATTTCTTGCAATTTATATAATAGATTATTTTAATTTTAAGGCACCCTCTGGCGGAATTTCTGAAAAATCGGGCGTGGACGCAGGACAATACCCGCAGGACGAAACCCCTAGCAAGCCCTGATCGTTAAGCGTGAATGCGGTGAAGATAATCAGTGGGGGGCGAGCTGACCGTATTGCTAAGGACGAAAGAAAGAAGTTTCCTAACTCGCATACTGCAAGGGGTTGTCCGCTTTAAAACTTAATCTCGTTAGAATTAAACTGAAAATAAAATTATAAATAATTTATTTGCTCGGATAAATTAGAACATAATTACAAATATAAAAAATATACGAACATGAATTGTATTTACAAAAGCTATCTATTTATATGATATTTTGATATTATTTACAGCAATGCAACATAGATTTAATTAGAATATTATTCTAAACTTTGACTGTGTATTCTAAAATATAATTGTCAACATAACAGTAATAGTTACATATATTTCATTTACGATATTTGTAAGCGTTATTAATATTGATGTGGTTACCAAATTTTATTAATACTTTAACAATCTACTTACGAGTTTAATAGTTCTAAATATCGTTCACTATTGATTCTATTGAGATATAGTTAACAGGTATTTTTATGAACAATTACTTTAGCTAGTTTTATCGCTTGATCGAGAAGTGTAAAAGACGTAATAAAATTGTACCAGTTGCATTTCTACATACATTAGCAAATTGCTAGGACCCTCCTGGTAATAAAATTCCTGTTCTTTAGTTAATTATATTGATTGGAAGTGTGCGAATAAAACATTTATAGTTTCAATATTATTGCAATCGTGAGAGCATTATTAATTAAATTACATTATAATTACATCACTCAGTCGTTGAAATATTAGATGAAGTATTGAAATATTGAAGTAATATTGAAGTAGTTTGCACAATTGATTGGAGAAGAACATTTACTATAAATTGCTTTTCCACTGTTGCACTAGCCTCGTCTATAATTAATGAACACTTAATAATTTATCTACAAATCGTTATGATTTTCAATTATTATTAGAAGAACGTTCGTGCTCTTCTACGTCTAGTTTTAACCCGAGTGTTTGATTAGTTTCCAAGTTTACGTATTGGAAGCAACAAGCAAGAAACATTTATCAAGCTTCATCAATATTTCCTTTACTTCTAGCCAGTAGATATTTTTCCTTAGTTTCGTTTTGTTCTATTTTTCCTCATCGTATAAATAACTTAGCTACTATCCTAACGCACGATTTATTTCGTGTACTTGAAATCCTCGACAGCAATGCGCGGCAGGAGCGGATTCTTCGTCGCCTCGTAGTAAGTCATGTATCGCATTTTCCGCTTTGCGTTTTCCTTCCGCTCATGCTGCCGGTGTTTGTTTTTGCGCATTCTATTTTGGCGACTTCTCTGTATCTTTTCGTTGACGTCGTCAAGTTGATGAAGGTGGTCGCTGATCTCCTTCTTGTTCTTTTTGCGCATCTTCAACTCTCTCGGCCTGTACGCGGCCGCATTGTTGTCCAACTGATTGTTGTCGTAGTAGCTGCTGAATAGCGACGTGGCATTGTTCATGGGCAGGATGTTATTGGACAGGATATCGGGCACAGCCACTTCGTTCAGCTTGCTCTGGTACTCCTTCTGGATGCGCTTCTTTTCCTTATTGTCCACCTTGCGTAGTTTCGTCTGACAGACGTAATGCTTTTGCTCGGTGCAACCGCGTGAACTCCATCTGGCAATAAATAATTAAATCAAATTTACCTATTCATACGTGAATAAAGAAATACCAACCGATAATGCTTTTTCGGATCTAAAATGATGCAGTGCCAATCAAGAGCGTCTCGTTTACTTGGCAATTGTTCTTCCATACCGTGAAATTGGATAACCTTGCCGGATGCGGCCCATTTCCACGACATTGTGCCCCAATCATATCTGCCGCCAATCCAGCGCTCCAACGGTACTGAAAACCCGCCAACAATGCGAAAGTAGTAGTGAATACTATGCACAATTAATATCCATTAAGCAAGCGCGCAATTAAAGCACGCGCAAATAAATTTTGATTATCGGCCATTAGCCTGAGGAACTTTTATGGTCTCCATTTGTATGCATGCAATTACCTAGTGCTTCGTGGTCGAGCGTGCGCCGAATGATTTTATCCTGATTGCCGTTCTTGATCGTCGCGATATTGCTCTTCATATCGCGGCACTTCCAATACGCCTCTTGCCAAGTGGCGGTCGTGTTACTAAAGTGGTAGCATTTGTAACTCAGTCGCATAAAATGAGGCGGGCACACATAACTTTTCTGCAACTGTTTCTTACTGTGCAAAAGACTATTTCCTGACGCATCTGAAACAATCCATCAATTCCGTTCATGAATGTAACAAATTTCGTTAATTCTACTCATTTAAAAAAACGTATATGCTAATTTAAATAAACATAAAACATAATTAATAACTGACATTGTTGGGCAATTGACCTTCATTAAAACGCCATTGGACGTCGATGCGAACCAGGGAGGTCCCATCAAATTTATCATAATTAGCCGAAACTGAGCAGAGTTAAAAAGTGGCATCACGTTGCATGAAGCACTTCTCGTTTATATCTTTTTTATCAGATTAACGCGCGTGCGAGATTGAATCAAATTGTGATCGTGCTCCATATCATGCACTAAATATTAATGACTTGTAAATAGTTTCAGGATGAAGTCATACCCGAAGAATGAAGGATCAAAAGTACTCAATTCGAACCTATTCGAATGAATGACATAATTCCAAATCATATGTTGTTCGCACAGTTGTATTTTGCAGTAATACGTTATTGTGTCATGGCTATTGTTTTATCGCGTTATATGCAAATAGCGAACAAGTCCGCTCATAAAACTGTATTATAAATGCGAATATTATGTATTTTACAAGTGCGGAACATTTGCTACTAGACTTTTAATAAAATGTTGTTGGGGTTTAACTTGACAAAAGTTTATTTATAATTTCAAATAACTTGAGTATGAACCTTTGTATGGTAGGATAAGGAATGAATTAAAATATAATACGTTAGATCAAGAGAACATGACAAAGCTTTGACTTACTTGCCAGAAAGAATATCAGGAAAATTGAGATCAACATAAAATCCTGCTCCTTGGCCATCGTGATATGATCTGTACAAAGAAAAGCCGGTTTCCCTTTGAGTGATGATTCCTTTCTTCGTTTGTATTTTCCCGGGACTTTAACACTGCACTGACTCAACGTTACAGCTACCTGGACTCATCCCAAACATACACGGTGTACAAGCTGCTGCGATACGTCGACGGGTTAGTGCTTGTCGCCCAATCTGTAAACAAAAGCAAAATTTTACTTAACCTATATACAAGTAGTGCGGTGTGTCTAATGTAGTGCAAGTGTAATGTTAATTAAATCGCCAACGAATCAATTAACAGCAGTGATTATGGACTATCCGAACTTGGAAGAAAAGCTAAGGATATTGGTACCATTCGATGAATCATCGCAGGCTGCGTTTTTGGGTGAGTACATTTTTAACTATACTCTTTGCATGTTAGTATATCGATGTATCGTGAAACGTGATTTCTTCGGCTTGCCGGAAATTTAAAGTGAATTTGTGGCTGGCTATAATTCACGACTGTGCGTGACAAGTATGAAAGAAGGCAATGGTCCTTGCATATTCCAATGAATCGCTTAATATGCATGATGGAGGACCCGTTATTTGAGTCGGTTTTTCTGTAAGTAATCGTGAGCTGAAAATATGTCATCAATGGTCTCAAGTGACGTATTTTTCATACAGTCACCACCAAGATAAAATCTACATTCAACACCGCTGATCTCCAACTATTTGGTTAATATGTTTTACGGTAAACATTGTATTAGGTTATAATTCAACAAAAGCAACTTGCAATAGGTAAGGTGTATATTGCAAATCGGTTACGTCAATGTAATTCGTTAAGATGGTTTAATGAAGACGTTTTATTAGTGGAGGGATAGATAAACGAAAGATACAGTTAGCGCCTTTCACTTACAGGTCTTTTTATGAAGCAAGATCGAGTGAAAAAGTCTTGAGTTATAATAACGAGGCAATTGCTTGGCGATGCAATTTGGGACAGAGATTCCACACATTCGCGCGTTCGTTCGTTGCTCGTATTAATTGCCCAGCATAAAGCGGGATGTGCTGAAATGCTAACGCGTCTCTTGCTGGCAAACAAACAAACGCAATGCAGGCAGCCACCCAACACGAGCTCTGCGGTGAAAGCGCTGCCAGTGACCGCCCAATTTAAATTAATTAAAGACACTCTCAAGCACAATCTAAATTAATTATTACGCTCGTCGGCCGCCTCTTTTTTCTTCTTCGCCTTGGTCTTCATGACTTTGCGTGTGCATTGTGCCAATCTTTAATCTATCCGCGTGCACGCCCGGAGGACCGGACTTTTATTTATTTAACATATTTGCATAAATCAAGCGCGGATTAATCAACGTTATGCGAACTCAAATAAAAAGCGATTCGCGCCTGCTGCTGTCGCCGCTTTTGTGATTTGTTCACGGTTTTTATTCAGTTTGTTAATGAATTTTGCGATGTAGCTGAAGGATTTATTTTTATATTCACAGGATAATATTATTTTTTATGCAACTCATAACACATTCTGCACTTAATATACGCACGCGTCGTAAAACAAGCTCGCAAGTTAATTTGGCCATTTTTCTCTTACGCCTCACTGAAAATTTTAATTTCAAATTTAATTACGCTGTGCGCCAACAAGCCATTAATAACTTATTGTACGATGTGCGCTCGTCCTGAGGAAGTAGCAAAGCCTACTTGTACTCCTTGCGTGCTTCGCTCATATTGTTCGCGCGTCTTCGGATACGCACAGCGCTCTCTTAAAGTTTATTTATTTTGCGCCAGGCTTACCGCAAGTCGAGTCGCTTCTTCCACGGCCCACTTTGGCCGCTTTGGGCGCATCGTGCATACTAATCTTGCACGCCAACGCAGTTTCTACTTTCTGCGAAAAATACGAACATTGCGGAAACCAGTCAGTCATTCACACTTTTCGCCAACACGTCTCATGATTAACACCGTACCTGGCACTAAACACAGTACTTTAGTCTGATGTTTAATTAATATTACTTTGCAATGTATGAAAATGTTTTATTTATATAAATATAGTGTTTCAATTTAATTAAGTTGAAACAATATCCTGCGCTATCATACACTCTAATAAAGTGCAGCTATCAAGTGCATAATTCACTTAAATTTTAAGATTAGAGCGAAAAAATAGTACGGGCTTGTAAGCAAAGAACGATGCAAGACATTAAGAGCTTGCTGTTTATGTAGTGTGCTATCTAACAGCCGGATGTCTTCGTGCGCCACGCAAGTCGTGCCGCCGCCAGGAGCACTTCTTCGTCTTATCTTCATTGGAGCAGCGCGCAATCAACTTGTAATTTCATTAATGCTTACAAATTGGCTTTCCGTACGTTCACGTACATACCATACATATCGTAATATCTACCTAATATGAGTTCATGTTAGCTGTGCACTGCTGAAATAACTTCATCAGGATGCAATCTTCCTGCCATTTTCAATCAAACCCTTAAATGAATTTCTATCGTAATATTGCAATATTTTTCATAGCAAAGCACAGTGAATAAAGTGTTTCAATCGTTTTTCTAGTGAAAAATTTAACAAAATTTAAATTGAATGGCTTATGACAAGAAAAGATTAATCATTGCACCTCGAAACTATCATCAATTATGCGGTGGTAATTGCATGCCAGATTAAATTACTCCATCAAACTAAATTAATCACACATACACACAAGTTGGAAGATAATTTATGCATTTATGAACTGCGATCGACGTTGGTGTTCTATGAGCTATTAACGCGCATTCAAGTCGAAATACTTTGTGCGTAATTATGATGGATATATTTAGAGATGTATCCTATTGAACGACAACGTCATCGTCGGTGACAACGACATGAAATAAAACAAGTAAACATGGCCAAGAGGTTGCGTTACCCGAGTGCGCATAACAAACAAATACGCGTTTATTTTCGTTCATCAGGATGAAGCGAAGAAGTCGCATCGAGCGCACCGCGAAAATATTGTCGTAACCCGAATCTTGCGCTTGTGCAACGCGTACATACACATTTTCCTCTCAGTCGATCGATTCGTCACTGTCTCTTGTCGCGAGATGTAATCGAATTTCTTGTTTGTGCATCGCCTGCCTCGTATTTTCGTATTTTGTATTAAGTGCCATACTCATATCAATTCATACACGATATGCGGAGCTCATGTCTAACCGGCACAAAAAGTAATAGAATTCCAATAAATAGAAATATGTTATGAAGCAGTTAAACGTATTTCATTCGGATATTTCTATTTATATTCATATTCCCTTTGCTATTTTGTGGAAATATACGCGGCTTTAATTTCGTTCGGGTAGTCATGTGAATTTGCAAAGTGTGCAGTTTTGGAAGGTTTGTCAGCTTCGCGGGAAAATGCAAAGGCAAAAAAATAACACATATACTGTAACATCGTTTGTGCATGATATACTAAAATGATTGAAGTGCACTTCAATGTGCATGCAGTTTTTCTACGAAATTTAATACTGACGAGGCGCATAAATGCACTTGTACTCTTCTACTCGTTATGCTATGAGCACACTACACCAGTGCAATCAAAGGCTTCAAAATCGCGTGCTGGAAAAAGTTTATTAAAACTTTTATCTATTATATTCCCGTTACTTTTTACGCCAAGTGCAACTTTTAATGAACATTTTTTTCATGGAAAAAACTTTCTATTCTTTAAATTCATCAATTATTTTATCATATTCTGATTAAAACTATTCCAAAGTAATTGGATATTTTACGCTACAAAATTAATTTAGACAAAAATGTTTACTTGGATAAAATTAACCGTAAATTCTTTTGTCATTTTGTCCAACAAACCTGATGACATATAAACTCAAATCTTAAATCTTTTGGCATCGTATACTCGCAGTTTTGGGTACGTTTCATTAAAAAACAATCGTTTACGGCATGCACTCAATCTGTTTGCCATTGTGTTTCGCACGGCATTGCAGTGAAATCGTAAACAGGAGGCAAAAAACATTTAACGACAACCATTCGTAATAAATAAAGTAGCTTCGCGAGCGTTGGCATAGGAGTGCATTTTGCACTGCATAAATTCTTTCTGTGCCTGCAACTCACAACAAGGAGCGGGCAAGTTGTTGTCGTTTGTGAAAAGAAACACAAGACGCATTTGTTGTTTATAAATAAAATCCGACGACGCTAACAACGATTATTATTACAGCTGCACATGTGTGTAATAATGATTTGGCTAAAACGCACTTCGCAATGAATTCGCATTTTAACGCCGCTTAGCTAATAGCGCAAAGACGAATGCTTTTCAATTAAGAGGAGCGCGCGAATTGGCAAATGCAGAAGGCGAAAATGTCAAATTGATAAGCGGCATGCCGCAATACAAAATCTAAAATGTCAAAGTTGTAAAAATAAGCATTTCATCTTCGTTAAATTGTGACTGATCACGTCGTTAATATCAATTAAACTTTAATTAGTTGTATTGGTCAATAATTGTTATTTATCGCAAATGTGGTTACATTTTATCTTATTTAAATTTGCAAAAAATAACTTGTTACTTTCGAATGTTTTGTGTGCGAATAATACGTTTCAATTTAATACATTAGATGCAAAATCATGACTTTTCAAGGATTCCTCATATAATAAGACAACTTCATATTTATTACACTGGCATTGCAATTTAATACAAGATAATCAATAACTACTTGCAAAAAGTTTAAGGTCATAATAACCTTAATTCTTAAAATTACGATCTACTGATTGAAAAATCAGAAAAGGCAGTTCATAAATACGTAAACAAATTGAAATGCATTCAATTAGCTATAAATGTTATTAAACCTGCTGAATTTTGGTTTTACATTCATTTTATGATAACCAATATAAAATTTCATTAAACTTTACGAGATGCAAATGAACATTTATTTAATTATAGTAATTTAACTTCTTGTATAATTACAAGCGCAAAATCTGAATGGTTCATTAAGTAGGTGAATATTTACCAATCGGCAATAATTCACAATAATTCGCAATCACTTTAAACATTAATTTCGCATTGGTAAATACGAATGGTTAAAGAGGAAATGAATGGTAAATGCAAATGCATACCATTCCCACATCGTTGCATCCTACGACAATTAAAGATATGTGAATGAATAATAAATTTTCGTGTATTCATATTGGGAGCATTTACCGGACTAATTGGTTGCTGCCGATTGTAGTTATTATTATACAGAAATACGTGTACGCGGTTCTCTCGTCAGCATAAATTATCCATTAGTCCCGTTTGTAGGTCGCAGAATTTCGTAAATCAATTGATAGGCCATTTTTATTTATTCTTTGTGTGGTAACATATTCTAGTCGCCTTTTATCATGTAAAACAGGAAGATCTCTCTCAAATGATCAATAATGTATTCTAGCTCCTGGCGAAACACATTCAAAATGTGATGTGTTCTTTTATGGTAGAATAAAAGTGCACATTTATAAAGGATTTAAAGTTTTCTGGCTTCTTTTATGTTTTCGGATTTTTTTCTATGACGTATAAATTGAAATGCTTCAATAGAATCATAAATTTTCTTTTCATATTTCGCTAAAACACACATCAATATAAATATTTAAATATTTAGTGAAAAATCAATCTAATTTCATCAATATCTCGAAAAGTACTAGAGATATCTTAAAAATTCTTGAATTTTTCACAAGTCTTACAAGGAAGTAAATTGATCTATCGCAAATTTGTTGGACGCATTCTTAACTTGAAGCGATCATGGTAATTCTTCAACTTTAGTTCAAGTATTAGATATAAACTTAAATCTCTATCCATAAGAATATAGGAAGTTAATGAAATCTGGAGCTCTGTATCACTAATTTAAAAAACACAATTTCTGTCATAAGAAGTGTGATCTAATTTCGTCAATATCTCGAAAAGTACTAAAGATATCATAAAAATTCCTGAATTTTTCACAAGTCTTACAAAGAAGTAAATTGATCTATCGCAAATTTGTTGGACGCATTCCTAACTTGTTGTGATCATGATTCTTTTTCCAAAAAAATGGAAAGCAAAATATCAATAGTTTTGCTTTTAATATTAATTTAATATTAATATATTAATATTACCCCAAGTAGGATAGAATAGAGTGATAGTGCTTTTCAAGCTAGTGGCAACAGTTTTTAAATTATTAAAATCGGTCCACTACTTTAGAAGTTACAGCGGTTTGAAATTTTTCTTGGCGCTGAGACGCTAACGCCAGGAGCTTGCGCCTGGAAACTTACATCAAACCTCAATTTTTTGTTGCGTTGAACAAAACCGCGGTGTACGCTAGGTTTCCAGGCAGCAGAATGGACATAGCGAAACTGCAGCTAGTTCGGCAATCTTCGTGGTGTCGGCGCCGGCGCCGAGTAGCTATCCATTCTTTGCCACTGCACGCCTAGCGCGCTAATGCGCTGCCTACTACTACTGGTGGTGTCAGGTGCACCGGTAGCATAATGGCCAATAATTAGCACTGCACATTTTAATTAATATCTCGAGAACTACTAGAGCTATCAAAATAATTCTTTCACTATCAGAAAGTTTATTAAATTTCTGATAACATACAATTAAATTATTAAATTTCGATCGCTAGATTATGCGGAATAACTTCCCAAAGTTAATGTTACTTTGTGTCAGTTTAGCTTGTTATAATCAAATTTTTTTTTGTCATATGATTGTTTATATACTCATGATCACTTAAACGATTTGTCCATTTAAATACAACATAAATCATCGCAATCAAATTAATTCAAAAGTCAGAATTATAATTCGATAGTCACACACTTTGCAAATTAACAATTTTTTAAACTAAAAAGATATTTTTAGTTTAAAAATTTATTACAGATGCTTTTTGGTTGCAATTACGGTATGTGAAAATTGAATATATCCAGGCGACTATGTTGCAAGAGAGGAGCACATTCAGTGATTGATAATCCTAAGGGAAATTCGGAGGAGACTCAGTGGCGGCGATGGCGGCAAAATGGCGAGAATAACGGTGGGAACCTGACACTGTTGCATGGATAATAGACGTATGGGACCTTCGAGCATTCAGCGCTCCGTCGTTAGTCAAACATTGCGCGCAATCCTCCCTGAACGCGAAAGCAAACCGTCCACAAAAGGGGTGATGCAATAGAAAGTGCTCGCCAAACTCGGCACTTGCGGCTTGCACGTTTTAACCAACTATGAACACATAGAATGCGATCAGCTAATAGTTGCCCGATCAAATTTAATTCCAAGTTGGCCATTTATGCCGCACGCCCAAGCCCAAATTGACAGTGCGCACTCACGCTCAATTTAATTCCCATCCGAGTCGCGATTTTCAAATGAGTTTTACGTACTTGAACAGTAGCGCATGTTGTGTTGCATGCTAGGAAGTGCAATATTGACAAATTTGCTCTCATTGCATGTGGCAGTGCTTGCTTTTATTTATTTATAGCTTGCCATGCATTACGAGTGCATCTTCTGGCATCTTCGATTGCGCTCCATGAGTTAATGACTTTTGCGCTATTTGAATTCAATTACAGCATGTGCGGAACACAACATGCCAAACGCAAACAAATCTTTACCTAACTCAAACTTGACGAGATTGTCTGATGAATTAAATAAACATCCTACCGAACTCATTTGAGTAATAATTTGATTACTAACAAGAGCTTCTTACGAGCAAATAATTTATGTAAGTAAATATTTTTCTTTAGACAGAAATTTTGGAATTTCAAACGATTGAGTTACTTTGATTTATGAAGATATTAAATTACAATTAAATTTGGCATATTTTTTGATATGGCATTAGAAAGTTAACGTAAACAACTTAATAAGTCAACATTACACAACAGAACCGTCATTGATTTACATATTGACAATGCTAATTATCATCTCAGCATGCTTAATCACGTTATCCTCAATACTGTACTGGTATTTGCATTCAGTGTTTTGTTTAACCTTAACATTGATTTTGCAAGAAGTCGTAAAACTATTCTTACTCGTTTTTTTCCTCGCACACTTCACGCAAGTGTAATAAAGAGAAGAGCAGCATTAACTCAACAATCAAATGCCTGCGGAGAGCTTGAATGCTTAACCGACGAACGAACGAACGACTGATTTATATCTTTTCCACCCACACCTTGTAATATTGGTAATATTTTACTACACGTGTTGAAAACAATGCCTCTTTGGCGATTTCATCATCCACTAAATTTCCAACTCGTGCTAAACTTCAATGGAATTGTACTTCTTAGTCGCTTATGGTTTCCGTTCTTGATAGCATCGTGTGTCGTGATAATTCGCACATACTAAGCAGGCTAAGTGGTAAACGACGAACGCGTTTTGTTCAATTCCACTTTCTACATAAAGAGTTTCATCGTGCGCGCAAAACAAGAACAGATGGGTGGATGATGTTGTCGGGCATGCAATACTAATTAGCAATATAAATTTATGATACAGTTCTATTGGAATATCAATTAAGTGCTTACGGCATTTCGTAGAATTTCAGCACGCATCGCGGCTCACAGTTCAAATGCGGTTTAATGCGAAATTTATGCCTTCTACTTAGTCATTATCTATGACATCATTGCCGAGCTGTTGTCATCAACTCGGCAATGTCTTCATCTGTCTTGGATGAATTATTTGAAGGAACTTCAAGCAGAAATTCTATCATACATTCCTTAAGCTTAATTGTAACCTTGCTTGACTATGAAATTATCAACCAAAAAAAGTAATTGCTGTTTTACTAAAGGTAACTGCAATTTGCTCTTTAAAAATTGCCAAGTATTTATATTTAAATCAATGAGCGCATTATAACTAAAAAAATAATGGGTTATTATTATGAAGAAATCAAAGAAGCTCAACAATTTGCCGCCAGTCAAAACACGCCTGCAAAACACGAAGAGCAGAGAATGGGTATGATCGTAGACAAAATCATATGATTTAATTTTAAACTTTCATTTCGTATTATAGAACGCATGACATCATGTAGTGATTCTATTGACATTATAAAATCCTTCTCGCACAATTTAAAAGCCGTAAACTTCCTGAGGAGAAATACTTCAAGGGAAATCCATCTGTATTTCTAATTGTAACATTGATTGTTTGTACTCTAAACGGTGAAAAACAAGATTGTCACTTCTATTATTAACCCAATATTGCAAAGTTTGCATCGATGGCCAAACATGCCTTGATTCATGCGCTTGTTTTACGACTAGCATTTCCACTGAATGCACTGCAAGTTATGCATTCGCGCAAATAAAACTTCACTATTCTATTTATTTATAGCTCGTTTTATAGTAAACTTCAGCTGTTGCATTCTGACATACGAATTCGTATAATGTTCAATAACTCAATTTTACTCATTACAACTGTACTAATTCCTCTTTTTATTTTGCAGTTGCCTGTCATGGATATTTTAAGGACAATTCGATGACGGAAAAACCAAGTAAGTAGAAAACTTTTCGATTCGCATTTCAATTTACATTTTGTAAACGCCATAATGAAAGTCATTGCAAACTTACACGGTATTGAATGATTCTATGTAGGTACTGCTCAAAATGCAAATGAAATCTGTCACACGCCGCATGCATATTTTCGATGCGCTCTGTGATTGATGGCGAAAGCACACACGATGTAGGTATATTTATGCAAAAATGCGAAAGGGCTGCCGCACGCAACACGCGCCCTGAATTATTCAGAGACGACAAGTGTCAATACGTTACGCGTGCACGCTGAAATTCCACGAGGAATTGTTTAATTAAAACGAGATGTCATGCGCAGACGTGCGCCGCTCTTAATTAACGAATAATTGTCGTTTAATAAACACAACGCAAAGTATGAAATAAATTGTAGATTAAAATTCCCTGCGGTTATCGCGCGTTGAAATCAAGCATCACGGCAAAAAAGAGATATTCTCGCATTATCATCACGACTGTCATCAAAAGCGCGCACGCATTTTTCATATTTCGCATTGCATATGAACCGTCTGAAAAGTGTCATTGCGGATTCCATATCGTAACAATCGGCGGAGTCCATTGTGCGCACGTTAACGTTACGTGTCATTTTAATTTGAAAATCGCGCTCGAGAGGAGGCGGCAAACTGGAGCGCGCAAAGACATGGCACTCCTCGTCGTCGAATTGCAATCCAACACACGCGTTTCTCGTGCACGAGAGATCCATCTGGCCGCCTCATTATATTCGCATCAAAAACGCTCCACAATTCCACCCGTCTGCATGCTTTGCCGGCTGTATCGCTATATGCGCTTTGTGAAAAATTCGTGCATGCATCGTGCACATATTCTTCAGGACGAAGAATAATGTTTTTACTGCCTCCTCGCAACCCGAAGCGAGTTGCACTGTCGAATTATTTGAGTTTCGGTGCGCGTGTACACCTTGGAAATGAACGTTTATACATCATTCCAGGTTTAGCTAGATTAATGCTAGCGCTGTTTGCATTGCGGATTTGCACTTTGGTGCGGTCGTCGCGTGAGTAATTGGGATAAAAAATTTACTTGCCATGCATACGTTCTTCAACATTATACTTATATTATATTTACATGGCTATCGCGGTCTGCGCTAATTTTCATAACGAATTACATACAGAATTAGTTGACATAAATTGGTGTAGATTAGTTGTACAAATTTGAGTGAAATTTTTATAGACATTTTCTATTTAAACTGGAGATAAAATTTGATACAATGAGTATACAACCTAATTAATTTTCAGTAAACGCTGAAATATTTATTTATAAATTATATCTATGCAGTTTGTTTGAATAATTTGTTTATAATTGCGGGCCAACAGGACTCCAAATAAATGCCAATACCAAATTTAGATTAAAAATCAATTTCGTCGTAGAGTAATTTATATTTATTTAGTTCATATAATATATTTTTAATAACAAAATGGTTGCGTGGTTTAAATGAATAAAATCACGATACGAATTCAATTTATTAATTAATTATTGCTAGGACAATAGAATATTTAAAATCACACAAATAATTCAAGGATATATGTTCCAAAACTACACTGAAAATTGCAAATTTTGAATAGTTAAATAGAGCTGCTAGATATTTAATAAATGGCGAATAATTTATTTTAAATCCATAAAGTTCGGTTGTAAACTCCATACTTAAATTCAATTCAGGATGTATTTTCAAAGCGAAATAATATTCGTCCTTTACATCGAGTACACAATATACAGAGGGCTCAGTTGCTTCTTGAGAGAAATTTAATAGCCTCCAGGATTAAGGAATGTTTTTGTATAGAATGGAATTTTGTTGTTTGCTCGGTATTAATATCTAGGAGCAATAGTAGGAGTGTAAGTATAGAGCTTATGAAGGTACTTTCACAGCGAGGCATCGATTAAAAGTAGGTATATTACACTTGCCCGATATTACTTTTATATTAACGTTATCCGCATTGCTAGTGAAATTTTCAGCGCATGTTACACGCGCGCTGAAAGAACGAGAGAGCCGCCGAAATTACTCATAAAGAGACGGTCTGCCTATGGTTATAAAAGTGTTCGGAAAAGTTGGCAAGAAAGATATTGCTTTGCGAATTCGCCACAGAGTGCTGCCAGTGTGGAGTGGTGTATTTTTTCTCGTTTCCTTTCAATTAATTTCTTTAATTATATTCGCCTTTATTCCGCTTCATCCACTTCACTTACATCGCGTTCGCAGCATGAATGGATTCAATTTAGGTAGCAATTGAATTGATTTATTAACGCACACTTTATATTCATTCAAAATACACTCGTAATTGTTCGAAAAGCTGTAAGTCAAGTCAACAAATCACAGAAAATACGCGCATTTTTAAATTAATTTTTCTCCCGTATTCATACTTTTAATAAATTACTTTTCTCAAGTATTATTTAATCAGGATTAAAGAAGTATTAGAGAGAGAGAGTAATTTTTATGGATTTTCAATCGGTAAAGCAGTAAATTTTAATTGAAATCTCTGTAAGGATAAGTGAATAGACATGATGCAAGTGGCTATAACATTTTTATTATTTATGCCATCATAATGTGAACGATTCGAAATTCTAACGCAGGATGAGTATTGGCAAATAATTCATGCACTCGTAAGGAAATTGATAATAGTCTAATGCGATTCGAGCGGCAATAGAGTGGTAATGTATGGGGTCCTTATTTTCGCACAGCGCGACTCGTTAATTCAATTCGCGCGAAGCCATCAGCCGTGATTTATTATTGACTGCTCTCGCGTCCGCTCGTCGACGGCGGGCGTGCGAATGATCCCCCGTAATGGTGTGCCAGGTTGAGCCGCCCAATTTGAATGAATATGTTTCGAGCACCCGTAGACAAACACATATTGCGGAGTGCAAATAACAACCATGATGTGTATCGCTTTTTTACGATTCGTGCCATATGTGAATTCGTTTAGGTGCGTGAATTTCGCGAATTTCTTTAACGGGATTTTGTTTCAAATTCGTATACGACGTAGACGCGACTTGAATTTATTTTCGCGCAGAATAGCGTGAGATTCACGAAGTTTTGCAATTGTATCAAAATTTTATTCAAAGAGTCCACACAAAAAGTTTCATCAAGTTTTATAAAAAATCCCAAAAGTTTGAATTTTCATAAATTACCTTCCTTTTTCTCGCACAAAATGGAATTGAAAGAAAATAATAGAAAATTTAAAATACCTACATTGTAAATTCATAATAATTTATTCAAGGTTTCACTCTTTCAGCGATAACACGTCCTTAAGGATTTAAAATATGCAGAAAAGTGTAAAATCAATAAACAATTTGCGCATATCAACGCTTTCCAGCGCTTGATGGAAAGTCTCAAACAAAATAATAAACGGAATCGGCTACTTTGTTTGTGCTTTTGCTATTCATTTCCTAAGTTTATGTGCATGAAACTTTAAACTGCGAGCGCAAGACGCGTACTATTCAGGAAATGAAAATTCTATAATTTCACACTCGCTTTCATGGTTCAACGTGGTTACTACGAGTTGCATATGCAAATAAACATTTTCCAGCTTTTGCAAATAAATTTAAGAAATGCTATCAACTCAAGGCCTTTATTGTATTAAAACTTTATTCAACTTTTTGTTTTCTCTGAATATGTAATGCCGGTTAAAGTGTTCCTAAATTGTGCGCCACACTGTCTTGCCTAAGGCACTTTGTGTTTTATGACAAGTGACGACAGAAGGGTCCTTTTGGCAGTCCTACTTTAAAAGGTGCAAGAAATGACAAGTAGAATATATGTTCCAGTTTAAACAATTACAAATAAGTAAATATTGGGTATTCTTGGGCTGCTTATTGAGGGTGTCTATTTCTAGTCATATAAAGTACGAAGGGTAGGGGATATGTATATTTACATACATCTTCGTCTTCTCCCAATATGGGTTATAATTTTCTTTTATTTTCTCAAACAAAAATCAACCCCCCTACCCACCCCGCAAAAGTCTAATATTTCCATATTCGATATTTTAACGTTCAAACAAAATTTTTCATTAAAATAATTAATTTTAATTCAAAATGGTTTAATAGATTTAATAAAAAAGTTATTAAAGAGCCAAAGGATTAGTTTTTAATTGCATTGAAATAAGTAAACGAAAAGTCAATAAAAAAATAATGAAAGGAATTAAAAACTTTGAGTTTAAAAAGTTTGTGAACGCTAATAAATTACATACCGTATTCGCTGGCGGGCTGGCAGGATGCAGGACTAAAGTCGCTTTTGATGGAGATAATTATAATTTTTAACGAATTTATCTTCGTCCTAATTGAAGCGAATTTAATTGCGCAACAACTTCCTGCACTTGCGGCTTTCAAAACTTTCCGCGGCAAGCTCGCGCGCGTATTCCGTCTCTTCGCCGAAGAAGATGATGATGATAATACGACAGCACCGCCACGTCCGACTCGCAATCGACGATCCTGCAGACTGCAGGCCTGCAAGTCGCGCGCTACCATCAGGCACCAAGCCGCAGCCGCCGTGCGCACTCTCTGTGTATGTTTGAACCAATTTTCGCTAAACGCGCGCGCCTTACTTACTCCTTGCTCGCCTGTTTCGTTTTGTTGCGGCATGACTCTCTCTCTATACTTTGTATTGTCACCGAATCAGCCAACACGCTGCTAGGTGTAGGTGTATGCGAATGCGAAAAGTTGAGCTCCACGTAGATTATCAATTGTGCACGACTGCAGGTAGTATTAAGACAACACAACGCTGCACTCGAGCGCCTTGAGATGAATTAATATTGTTGTCGACGCGCTTAATATTCATTAGTCTACCTTTAGCAAACAATCGCGCACTGCAGATGCAAGAGAATCACATCAAGTGCCGAGCCGGAAAATCTTTTGCAACTACTTACGTACATTATGTTACAGTACTGGTTATTATCCTTTCAAACGAAAGGAATTCATACAATAAGGAATTTTAAATTAATTATGCTTTATTAAGTTTTCTCATCGGCTTCTTCCTTTAATTATTACTTTCGACATTTAATGTCTTTGCATATGAACAAATTAGGATTCATTATTGCATTCTAGCAATGCTAACGAAGTAAAACTTGTACGCTAAGCAATTCATTTAAACCAAATAATTTAAAATTATTTAAAGCTTTTCTTGCAATTTTTTTATTTACTCGTTTATTGAACTAAAAATACTTTAATAGTACAACTGCTGACTCAATACGCTTTGCTTATGGTTCCGGTCACAAAAATATGAATTTTTCACTCACTGAGTTGAATTACAATAATGCTATTCTTATTCAAATAATGGGAAGTGTAATGAGTTTGTAATGTAAATATGTACTTGACTTTTAAACAACATGAATAATGTTATTTAATTCAGTGTAAACATACATTGGGTGGATATGAGTATATGACCTTTTGCTTTATGTATTTTTAGACGAATTTTACAATCAAATAATTTTATTTTATTAGGTAGTTGTTTCATACCAATATAGATTTATAGTTTTGAATATTTGTTTTATAGTTTAACAAATTGATAAAATTTATTGGTTTTTCCCGCGTATTTTTAAAGGCTGCGCAAATATTAATTTTATATGTTTAATTATTTGCGTATTGTTTTTTCGATTTTAAACTTTTGCAACAAGCAAATTGATGAAATTAAAGCGCTACTGGGAAACTACAACGTTTTGTAAATGTTTAATAAAAATGTATAAATTTTAATTTTCCTCAGTACGCCCGTTGCGCGCATGCAACATTTTACAACGTTCTCGACCGGAGGGGATATTAATATACAGGCATTACACGTTCCTGTAACTTAGTTATTCGCGTTTAATGTTTTCATAAATTTTGCCTCATTTTTGCTTTACCAATTTAATGCTGCTCTATGACAACTTGGCATCATATCCAAAATATTTAGAAATTTGAAAACTAGAAATATCCTTTCAATTTTAGTTTGTTTGAAAGGGATGTTATTTAATTTTTTATTGTGTGAGCCACCCAGTATTATGCAAAGTCGCCAAAGCGTGCGCGGCTAAAGTAATTCGCGTAAACAAATTGCAGCCTCAATATCTTAGCGCGTCGTAGTTGCGGAACGCCGGGGGTGAATATTTCCCTTGCGGGCGGCCGGCGGACCGATGTACATCAACTCGCAATGTACGTACGTACGCAATAGATTGTCTGCCGCCACTTGAACAACAAACAACAACAAGAAGAACAACTGTAATTCGCACTGCGCAACACATGTCGACAACTTGTGAGCGCACAAAAGTTGTTACTTCTTTTATTTCCTGCATGCCAAGAATAAAGAGATTAATCAAATTTAAATCTCATTAGAATTTTTATAGACAAAAAAAATTCCAGCTCAATACATAAATTAATTAATAATGCACTTTAAAATATTCTTTCGGAGAATTTAGAAAACGTAATAGTTACGTGTACGAAATACTGAATTTTATCAATTTCCTTTATACGGTTGAAGAAGTACGTTTGAACATAAATGTTGCATATTTGTACACGAAATGAACAAATATAGAACAGTAAAAGTACAGAGGCATCGGATACATCCAGATGCGTCCAGAAACACAGCACATGCAGTGAAGTGCGCGCGCTTAAACAATTTGTTTATTCATATGATAATTTTGGACGACGACTCCTCATATGCAACACGATGCACTGTGCATTTGCCTGGATGCCGTGTAAACAGACAATTCGAGAGGCGATTGTATAAAACATCGGTTTACCCATTTTCCCGCTGGCTGCGTTATTTTATTACAAATTGCCATCCTGTCTGCCAGGAAAAAACGAGTACTGAAGTGCAACAACGCCCACCGAAAACATGCATGCCATAAGCATTAGAGTTTCGTTTACACCGCATTCATATTCATCATGCTAATAGACCGCTAGCTAATGTAAAAGCGCGCGTCGCGTTTAGGAAGTAATACAACATGCGAAACGCATTTATTATGTTACACTTGTCCACCTTTCAAGAAATGTCACATCAGTTTGCTTTCCCATTATGCACGACAAAAGCTACCTAATGTATTTTACATTTGCATGCGTTTTCTGCTAGCTTAAATTATTCAACGTAGGTTTGCTAACTGGATAAATTGATTCAGTTTTTGACAATATTTGACAAATTTTCTCGGAAATTCAGTTACCGCCACCAGTGAAATAAACTTTGCTGAGAGAATGCCATTTTCCTGAAATTGGTTCATGTAAAATGTAGAAAATTTTATATCAGGTGCATACAAAAGAAAAATATTTAAGCGCTTCATAGTTTTTATATGTGACATAAAATTTAGTAGAACCTTACATTTTTTATGAACCCATTACGTTTTGATGCACTTTTTGCTTTTTTTACAATATTAGTCGTGAAAGCTTTTATAAGATTTTATATTTATTTTTTTAGGTATTTAACCTTGCCAAAATATTTAATTTAATTAATAATTTTTGTCTTCTGAATTATTTAATTCATTATCATAATCAGCCTACAACAATATAGAATTAATCAATAACTATTGTCATTTAATAACAATAACAACTTTTTCTACTCGTAAGTAGGTTACTATCTTAAACAGATAAAAAGAAGATATTAATAATGCAATTGTTGAATTAATTTGAAGCTTGCCCTTCTTTGTCTGTCTTTGGCATGGATTTTAGTATGCAAAAGTAATTAATTATTATTTCTTTTAGGGATACTTCATTGACAAGCTAGTTACTCAATCACCACTAAATACGTAAAAGTCTAATCATATTTATTTATACATTTATGAGTGCGTCTCATAATTGAAATAGAAATTCCAATTTTATGAAAATACCGCGAATAGATTGACTCAAAAATACAAGTCCAGCAAACAAGCAACTTGCTTGCCTCTCTTGTTTACATTGCATAATTCGGCTGTAGTATATATGAATCTCATTTTATACACATTTTATATATGAGAAACGTGCGCTATTTGGCAATTGCGTTGATTGAATCGGTTTATTTGCGAATGTGACATCATGCATTCGCTACATTTCATGCATACTTACATTTCATTGGCAAAATGGTTCATTCAATTGAAATACCCAACCGCAAAAACACGAAAAAAAATCAAGCTGTGTGCTATAAACAAAGCAACCTTACAACCGTAAGCTGAATTATAAATTATGTTAATGGCTCTTTCGGTTTCGATTAGTCATTGCATATTTTTAAATTTAATACCAGTAGCTTATAACATTTTTCTCCGTACGTGTAACCACATAATTCCGATTACGTTACAGATTCGTGATAAATTAAATTTATATTCGCACAAATGTTATATTTTTCCAATATGAAAAATGACAAATACACGCGCCCATATTTTCTATTCTTAAGTCAAGTTCATTGTCGTTTTCGTTACGAAATAAGATTTTTAAACGGCTGTTTTTTATGACTGTGATTAAAGAGACTTTACGGGATGAATGTTTAGAGCTAAAAATACTCAAAATGGCATTTTATTCAAAAAAACAACTCAATACAAATATAATTCATGTTCGGCAATATGCAAATGACAAATATCGAATGGTGTTTGGTATGCACTGTAAATTAAAATCAATGCGCCTTTTGATTTCGACATTTCTATTGTAATTTATCAATGCGCTTAATCGAATAAGCTAGTAATACTTCATCAGCGTGGAGAATGTCAGTCAGCACATTATTAATTAATTCCAATTTTAATTAAAATATTTCTGAACACGTTTATAGACAAGCGTTAATTAATTATTTACGATGCTTCCTCAGTTGCATCAGAGCGTGTTTCATCTTCATCTTCAGCTGTTGAATGTTTTTCTAGCAAGTTTGCGTCAGTTTAATTTAAGTTGAGCAGTTTTATTTGATTTTAAGAATTACCTTACCATATTTCATAAATTTCTGATTAGACGAGATTATAATTAAAATTTGTTATTTTTTATAATACATATAAACGTGTTAGCAAACTAATTTTAATTTACATTAATTACGAATACTAAGATTTGCTTATGTGACATTAATGAAACACTTGAAACTTGTTCAATTTATTAACATATTTGTTTCTTTCAGGTACTGTTTTCCACTCTGCTTCACATGAAGATGAAGATAAATCAGTGACCTAAAAACGCACAGCCTTAATTGGAATTTTGACTACTCGTGTTAACATATTGTGAGCAACATTCATTTGGGCAATTTTTATCATCGATGAGAATCAGGAACGCCACGCAATATGATGATGATGACTACAACATAAAAACCAGGTAATTAAATCTTCATTAAGTCCAGTTTTTCATTAAGGAGTTTTGCGAGTACGTTTTTCATTTTATCGTGTTTTTCATTGAAAACACTTTGATTTCTGATGCATTCGTTCATTTCCTGGCGACTGCCAAGTGACGAAAATTGCTAACCAGGAAGGCGCGCGCGCTTAGCGAGTGGAGCAATTAACTCGAACAATAAACGTCCTTTCGTTTCAATGAGCTCTCGAGCCCGATTTTCACCGCCACCCCCGCGTGTGCGACACCACTTATCGGCCAAAGTTGCAAGCGCATTGAAACTGGCGCAATTGCCCCTCGACTTTTTGTCACATGCATTGAATTCATTCATTCATGCCGACGACGACAAGGACTAAGACGAATACTGCATGAATGCCATTTGCACGCTGTGTGTACTTCTTTATTTCTTTTTCGGTCCGCGCGAGTTTTGCAAGAACATTAGAGTGAAAGTTCCAAGTGCATAAAAACATGGTGTAGCTCAAAGCGACATAATCATCCGAACAATGTGCAAAGCTCTTCGAGCTTAAAGAATCAGAGCGAAATGGAATTAAGAGAGTGCGCGTCGCGAGAACATTTATTAATGCGGTGTAGATGCTGAGAACACAGACTGCGGCGAAAGAGCTGCTTATGAAATTTCAGCCAAATTTGGTGGCGATGCCTGCCTTGGACAAACAGCCGAAGCGTGCGATAACTTTCTGGGCGAGTCTCATAACTTTCCTCCGTTATTGCCAAATCAATGTCTTTATCACGTATCTTGCCTTCTATGAATTATTCACATATTATGCGCATCGCAAACGTACTGAAGTAATCATCAAAAGGCGAATGTGAATATCGCGCTGTGTTGCGGTAAAAAATATCGGCAAACTGTTTATAGCAACAGCAACTTCAAAAAATAGCACAAGAGAAACGATTCAACTCCTTTTAAGTCATAAGCTGCTCAAACAAATGATAGATATGAGTGATAAATCAACACATCGCTTATGATTTTCGTATCTCGCGCCGTTATGAACGCAAATTGAAAGTTGCATTCCATCATTGCTAAATTTGGTTCAATTAAACTTGACTCGGGATGAAATGAAATGCAGTAGACATACTTGTTCAGCTGCAATATTTTACCATCAGCTCGTGATTCATAAAGCGTTTTAAATCAATAACAAAACAGACGTAATTAATTTTATTCATTATAGTTCTTGATATTAAAGCTGACAAATCAAAAGTCAAATATACAAAAGATAAAGGATATTAATTATTTATGCATCACTAAATTTATTGTTTCTTGACATGTATTTTATCATTACAATAATAGGATAAGCCATTCGCTATTCTGATTCAATTCATTATTCAAGAGTGCAAAAGCGTTGGAATCTTTTTCCTTCTGCACGTCATCACATTACGCATGATTACTGCATAGTGCCGCCGCCGCCGACGACGTTACATTTCCGCGTAGAGCGCTGACGCTTTTTATGCTCACGACCTCGGTGCAGGCAAACACGATTATCTCATTGTTGTTCCTTCCTCGCATGCAGTTCAAGTTGTGATTAGTTTCGTCGACATGAATGCGTCCTCTATGCGCTATTTTTATGCGATTTTCCAACGATCTTGTTTGCGTAGGCGGCAGGCGCCCGCCGATGACATCATTGTTGTGCGTTTCATTCAATCGCATGCCATCATGCGCTGGAACAACGAGAATATGCGTCGATATGATGCGAAACATGAGTTGCGAAATAATAGCGCAAAAGCTACCTGCGAACGAGAATGACTATAATGGCAGCGATAACATAAACATATAAAGCAGCGCATATTTTGACGGAAAACGGCGTTAACAATGCTTGCGTGTTTGGCTATTTGGGACTCTGATCGTTAGGGTTTTAATGCGCGCAATTACCATTCAGCCATCACACAAACTTTGACAATAGCAAAATTTAATATTGATAGGCATTTTAAATTTTCAAGAGTTATGAGCGAGCCACTGCAATATAATTTTCAAAGTTATTCGGAGTTATTATCCTTTAATTTTCAACAACATAGACCTGGTTTAATTTTGAATATCTATTCATTAAAACGTTGCGCACGGGTTGTACTTCTATTAAGTATTAAATGTTAACGCAAAACAAGAAAAAGTATCAATTGAAGAGCGGTGTTAACGTTCTCGGCCACTTGTTAAGTTAACAATCGTAACGTAACGAGAAAGGCAATGGTAACACTGGGGCAAAAAGTGCGGCAAAGTGCAATCGGAAAAATCTGTTTCCGCGACACCGCAAAAGCAGCTAGCACAAAACTCGCTAAAAATAATGCTTTACGGCTCGTAAATTCTTCATGTTACGATGCACTAATCCAGCGTAATGGGTGCGCATTCGGTGCTTATTTGGTAATTTCGTTCATTGTGCGCGCGCGGACACACGGGCGCATATCTAGCATGCGGAACAGGTTCACGCGCCGCCGCCGCCGCTGCTACAGAAACGAAGACGTAGAGGTCCCATTACCATCTGCCTTGTTTGATTGCCAGCGAGGATAATTACTGCACCACCATCACCACCCGTTCTTTTTACGTTCTGTTTGCCTCCATAAAATGCCGCTTTGTTGTCGTGTTTTTACTTTCTTTTTCATGCACTCGTAGCGCAATGTCATCCGATTATATTTATATCACTGCCTCTCGGACTAAAACGGCTAGCAATGTTATTGTTTCATATTTAATCGTCGCGATATTTTGTGTCATCTCTCAATTGGATGGCGCACGCAGCCCTCGCCGCTTTATAATTGCGCCAGTCTGGCCAATTATCGTCTGATTTATACGACGAGTTACTCGATACGGCAACTCCGAAAGCGATGATACACCACGATCGCTAAAATTGCCAACGTGCCTTTGAGCACCGCTCTCAAGGTATCTCCGCCTCGGTTTGCATAACTCAGCCGGCGGCTACTAATTTCATTTTCGTAATGGCAAGGATTAGATATCTCGTGGAATTTGCGTTCGTCGTCCTTCAATGTCATCCATCGGTATTTTATGTCATTTGCGTCTTTACTCTGTAATGCCACTGCAAATAGACATAGAAAAACACAAATTTTAGAATGAAAATGAATATATTTAAAATTTGACTGCATAAATTTTATGAAGAAATAATAATATATTAATATGCGGGCGTGTATAATCTGCTCTTATTAATTTTCATTAAATACATAATATAAATATGTTATAATCATACATATTTTTCCTTGCAATTATTAATTACTATTTGATTTAAAATACATCATTCTAGTGGGCAATCAATATCCAAAAGCGAGTATATATATATCCATTTATAAAATCTATATCTTTCTTGATGCCCATAAAGGGTCTAGGGCGCTTAAAGGATCTAAAACTGGCGTTTCCTTGACGCCTTGATCATCAGCCTTTTCAATATCACTCCGCGTATGCTCTGTAAATAATCAGAAAGCCATCAAAATTTATTCGCACTGGATTATGATTATACGCACCATTCCTTATGGTTTTTATATGCTGCAACAATGTCGTATAAATAAATCTCAAATGCTCGCGGTCGCGTAGCGCATTTTTGCGCGCACACGAAATTTTTGCTACTATCGCCGGAATGTCTGGCAGCGGGCAACCGATTGTGTTTAATTCCATCAAAGCTGCGAGCAGTGTGCAGCAAATACCACTTCGGCCCACACCTGACAAACAATGCACAAGGACCGGGCAGCCGCTGCATTTCTGGCGCTCGTAACATTTTATTATCAATTTGAGAAAGTCAATCAATGGTGCAACATTCGTCGGGAATAAACTGCAAATCAATAAATATTATATGTGTTAGTCCGGGAAGCATTGCAAACAATTTGTCATCAGCCGAAAAGCAAAGATTGATTTTACCTTCCGGGCCAAGCAGTGTATTGAAAGATATTTATTAAACGGCTCTCCTTGTCGTCGGAAATTGTTAACGTCCGTTCCGTCCAGAATTCATTCGCAGTATGGTGCGCGAGAATTACGCGGCGGTTAACATTCAAATCCTTACCTGCGTCTGACGGCCAATAGCAACCTTCATTAATCTGAAAACAGAATGTAAACTTGTATAACCCGGAAAACTCTTATTTTACCATAAACTACCTCGTTATCGGATAATAGGCAAACGACGGTCTCAATTTGCTGTTCCCAAATCATTGCCCAAAATTCCTCTACCGTATACTGCATCGGCAACTGCGTTATAATAAAATCCATACAATACGGCCCCATTCCCACATGCGATGCATTAATGTAGTCATCGCGCAAGCTTAGCAGCTCCACGCGACTGTAGTCATAGGGCAAAAAATCTGGACTGCGGTTCTTGAGGGGGTAACATCTGGCAACCGAAATGCTCTTTTTGGTTGACTCCATGCTATCCTGTGCCTCCTGAATCTCCTTCCAGCGCAACTCCAGATTGCTTGGCCCGCTGAGCGTTTTCGCCGCAAGGCCCTCCACATACTTCTCGAACTTGTCGCACTCGATGAGGAATTGCTTCACCGTATCAGGATTCTTAAACGGTTCTGCACCTTTTGTAAGCAACTTATCTTTCTTCTTCTTCTCAATCGGTTGCTGTTTGTTGCTTGACGGTGAGTCGATCTTCTTTGGCGGAAGGATCTCAATTACATCCGGCGGTTGTTTTTTCTTCTCCTCCTTGACGGGAATCAAAGGCGCTTGGCTTATTGAAAAGTCCAAACCCGCGAGCAAATCGATACTACTTTCTTTTTTAGGTTGTCCATTTGTTTGGGCGTGGGTGGACGTGACAGGTGGATTTGCGATCTTTGCTACTGGTGGTGGCTGAACCCCTTGGTACGAATATGCGGCATTCGCAACGTAGCCGCTCTGTGAGTAATCGTACAGTCCATTAGTGTACTGATTATTGTACTCATTGCCCGGAGGGTATAGGGTTGAATTGTACTGCTGTTGGTTGCTGTACGATGCGTAATTATTAGCAGACGTTGTGTCGGTGTTCGGAAGATTTGCTCCAAGATTTGTAGAGTACGGATAAACGTTGCTCGTCATATTGTTATATTGCTGCTGCTGGCTCTCCGCAACAGAATTGTATGCGACAGTTGAATTAGTTCCTGCGAAATAGTTTTGCGCATAGCCGTCAGACACGGAAGGGGGTGGAGGTGTCGGGTTCTGAGTCGGATGCGTCGCATACGGCACTTGATTATTGTACGTATTAAGATTTGGAGTGGTACTTGGCGGTGGCGGAGCAGACGTCGAAGCAACACTTTGGTTGATATTTGGATTGTACGAACTGTACAAATTCGACATGGATGTTTGCAGTCCATAGGGCACATTCGTTGATGGCGCGTACGAATATTGATTAGCTGTATAAGTTGTAGAACTTATAGGTAAAGAACTTCTGTTGTTAGCTGAGCTCGTATTTGCATAATTCATATCATACGTTTGCGTTATATTATTTGGTGCTAGGGATGCAGCAGTATTCGGATCTTTATTGTAGGTACTATATCCCTGATATTGACTAACGCCGACCGCAGTATCATTCAGTTGTTGTTGCTGCTGCGCTCCATAATTGTAATACGCAGCATTTGAATTATTTGCGGATGGATGCACCTGTTGCAAATGTTGCGGATTTCGCTCATAATTATAGTATGCACCTACTTGGTCGTATACAGCCGGCTTATAATTTGTATTCGTTTCATTACTAAACTTTGTTGGCGCCGTACTTGCATAGTTGCTATACGCTGTATAATTACTCATATTAGGATTATATTGCTCTTGTTGAGGGTAATAGCTTTCTGTTTGTGATGTAGCCATTGTCGGCGTAACAGTAGAACCCACTGTATTCGTATAAGCAGCATCTGAAGGGGTGCTGTAATTATATCCGGCGTATGTCTGCATATTGTAATTATCATAGGTCGTAGCATTCGTTGGTATTTTTAAGGCGTTCATCTTGTCGACCAAGAGTTGATTTACATTATTCTCTGCGTGGCTTGGTTGCGTATAAGCCGCAGCATTATTGTATATATTCTTGTCCATTGCATTCTGATAATGTTGGGTTTGCTGATTGTACCCAGAAATGGTAGATGGTTGTGTATAGCCAGAAATCTTTGCGGCCGAAACAGGAGCTGGTTGTTTGTACGCGTCTTGATTGTATGACTCAGTATTACGCCAATTTAAATTTGAAGACTCCTGATGCACTGGATAAGCCGAAGTTGGATATTGCATTTGAGCAGGTCCAGTTACCGTATCCGCATTGTTCTCTTTCATTAGATTCAAATAATCCTTCAACTTCAGTTTGGACACTTGAGGACTCGTATTCAATTGTGGCTCTAAATTAATTGGCGCAATATTTGGTGGAACCGCTGAAGCATTAACATCCTCTTCATGAAAATTTTGCTTTGTATGTCCGTTCTTCAAAAGCATCTGATCGCGTTCCTCTTGTTGCACTTTGCATGCGCTTTTGATGCGGTCCAGAAGTTTAGAAACATTAGTCTCGAGTTTTGCATAGAATTCAATACCTTTATTCGCTTTCAACAATAAATCATCATACGTATCATGAGAACTAATAAGTGCAGATAGAGTAAAATTGCGTTTGTGGAACAAGTCCTGTAAATATTTGCGTGTTGGTGTAAATTTTGCGTACGCTTCCACCAATGCTTTACAAATGTTATCTTGCGCTAGCAAATTTTGGTCAATGAGGGCTGTGAGATTGGAATGTTTCTCCAGTTCCTTCTGGAATACAACATCAAGCGGCTGGTCTGTCTCCTTTGTTACAATTGCACTCGTAATATCATCCTGTTGGATGGCATCGCGCAACTGCGTCCAAAACTTTATCCGCTGATTCTTCATTTCCTCTACTTTGCTTATCAGCGTCTGCATTTGTTCCATTGTTTGCTCGTCAACATTTGGATCGGGCAACTGCAACGTCGGGACGATCTTAGCTAACTGACTAAGCGGTTGAGCTAGAAGCTTAATGTTTGCCACATGTGTGGTCATCACTTTATGAAGATTTAAATTCGATTCCGATGCTTTGCCATGTGCTTCCTGATATTTAGTAAATTCACGAGCCAAGTCGGTTGCTATTATGCTAGGGGGTCGTTTGCCCATCACTGTTTGATAATCTTTTTCCAGTTCATCTTCCACTTTTAGCATGTCTTGGATTTCTTTAAGCATTGCCTCTACGTCTTGGTAAGAATTGGAAAGCTTCCCCATCGATTCGACTAAATCTTTCGTAGCGTTTGGTTTTGCCATCATGGATGCTGCCCTATCGACTAAATCCTGTGGGAGACTACGTGATTGTTTAATAAATTCTAAGACTTCTAATTGCATTGAATTCAAAAAATCACATAGTTCCAGTTCTCGTTTCTCGATGCGTTCGCCAATACTTCGGAGCAATTCAGCCTTGCGCTCGCTGTACATAGATGAAGCTTCATGTGCCTCCATGGGTACTAAACGTGCAAAAATGTCATTGCCAGATACGTCGTTATCATGTATATTAAATGGAATTCCTTTTACAAGGGATGCTCCTTTAACTTCTCGAAGAGATGACAACTCGGGCACTTCAACGTGATAGATGAATTCATTCTCATTTTCGGCAATTTTAGACTTTGCCTTTACCACGTCCATGGTGAAAGCAATAGTGTCTTTGAAGAGTGACAATTGGGCCTGCGATCGTGACATTTTTGAAATTTGTTTAATAGCTTCTTCTAACGTATGATCAGCCGCCTGATAAAAGGCGACGCGCATTCCCATTTCACCACTTTCTTCTGCCTCAATCCCTTGATACAATTGACCAATGCTTCGGTAGAAACTAATTTTAAATTGCAAGTAATGTGCCAAATACTTATGATTTGATAAATGATCCAACACCATGCAATCATCACCGCTCTGTAAAGTCATCCACGCTTGCCGGTAGTAATCATAAAGTTGCACTGCTATTTTAGTGATAATGGATGCTTTCCTATTATCTAGAAGTGACTTTTCAAGTATGCATTCCTGAGCTTGAGCCAAGCACACCAGCTGCATTGCTCTAAGCTGCTCTGATGATATCATAATCAATCCAATTAATTGTGGGTAGGTTTCACGTACAGTTTGAAATGCCCAAGCTGCACATTGAAAATGTGTGCATGCCATCTTCATACCTTCTGGTGTCATTCGAGAATCCTCAGCACCAAGTTTGGAATGTATACATCCAATATTTATCAAAACACACATCAATTCAAAGTTGATATCAGGCACATTGCAACCTTGCTTAGTATATTCATCTTTCCTAAAATTGACACAAAGTACATCATAAATGAATAAAATCAGATCAATATATTGACTTATTTATAAACAACTCACCATGAAAAATGCACAGAAGCAGCTTGATTCTCTTCCATGGGAAAACGTGATTTTAGAAAGTTTAACTGACAATAATACTTCTTCATCTGTTGGCAACTGTTGATATCAATCGAGGGCCACACTGCAGTAGCTCGAAGGCCTTCGAGTGCTTGAATTTCATTGTTGTAGCTCTCTGGATCCTCATGATATGCACTTGCTATATACTGCACATGATAACAATGGAAACATTGACAAGTGTTAGTCATATGACCAGGAAACAAATCTAATTAGTAAAGTACCTGTTTTATTTTCAAGCCAAAAGAAACCTTTTCTGAGGTTGTTAGCAGCTCAAAGCTGAACATAGGCAAGCGGGGCAGAGCCTCCATGGTGGAAATTCACTTCTGTTGGTGGTAATTTATTTATTTGCGACTTCCTAATTTGTTGATAAAATTATGACAGTGCAATCATGATATGACAAAGCTCAAGTACTCGCTATAATATTTCACACTGTTATGCAAAGGCTCATTTTAAGAACGTAGCACCTTTACTTTCTTTCACCGCTATCGTACATGGTGAAAATGCAGTTATTATTAACTTTTTATGCTTTTTACGAACGATAATATTATTTGTGATGGTTGTCACCGACGTTTACGTCAAAGTGACGTTTCCAGCCAATAGCATCGGAACCTCTTTCAGTGCGCATATTTTCCGCCAGGCGCCTCCGTTGATGCCACGACGCCCTTTAAATTTTTAAATGCCCAGTTAAAAGGACAGTAACATAATGATTTATTAATACTTACTCAAATATCAATTAAAACTCAATGCAAAATGCAATTTAGCTTTTATTATTGCGCTGCTTGATGTAAATCAAACTTCACACAATAGATATATAATATCGAATAATAATGCGCGCAACTTGCGCAACTTGCGCGCTTTATTCCAAAACGAAATATCCTTGCGTATTTTCTCTTAAAAGAGGATGACAATACTGTATTACCATTTTGCATTTAAATTGGTTCTTCCAGAGTAGTGAGACAAGTTTTCATGCATTCATTGAACAAGTTGTATGTATGCATCGCTGCGAGTGCGCGCTTCGCGATAGGATCCAGTTCCGCGCGCGTCCTGTCGCGCTTCCCTATCCCTGTTCCACAGAAATGGACAGCCCTCTGCTGTGCGCGCAAGCAGTTCGTCCAGCTACCTTGTGTTGCCGGTAGTTGCAATCCACCGTGCAGTGTCAAAGGACTGAACGAACCAAACTAAAATTGATTGTTTCAACAAATAACACGCGCACCGATCACCAACTAAAGTAAAACTTCAGTATCGAGTACAATTCTTCAATTTGCGATTGCAATTTGATCGCGCGCTGTACATCACATAGAAAATGCATTGTTATACCGGTGAGTAGTATCGGCGGCTTGCAATAAATTAATTCATACAAAAACAAAAGAAGTTTAATGTGATAAATGTGATATGATTGGCTGCAAGAGCGTCGCGTTTGCACCGCGTGACCACACATACTGTACAATTTGGCAACTATCGTACCTGAACGAATTTATTTAAAACAACAAACGAAACAAAAAACAAACAAACGTTAACCTGGAAACAGTTTATTCGCATATATCGGGAATGCAGTCTTGGTGGTGTTATTGTTAGAAGACGACAACGACAACGAAGAGCAGAGCGCAGAAGGAAATTGGGACATTGCACGCCGGCTATTGATAATCCATCAGTCATTCGGACGCACTCAGCAAACAGGTGAGCGTTTCGTTTGCTGTTTCATTTTCCATCAGCTAGATAAGTCATTCAATAATGTCCGCTTTTTACGTCAAATTCATTGCACTTGAATTGCATTGTTGCGAGACATGTCACCTTGATTTGAAAACTTCATAGAAACAAAAGAGTTATTTGTTTATTGCTTAATCAAGATGGAAATCCGTAAAGATAGAGGCGTCAAATATTCGGTGCTTTTAATAGTGCAATAATCGGAACGCATTTTAAGGGGCATTTTAGGAGCGCGCGCTCCGCATGTTCACTTTATGCGTGTGTACTTTATGCGAAAGTCGATATCGCGCGCGCAAGGCGGCGCATTCTGCTGCTGCTGTTGGCGGCGGCAACGATGGCAGGAGTGCACACAGCACACGCACACAGGAAATAGAGCAGGGTTGCAGGCGATGTAGGACTCGGCAACAAGGACGACACGCATCACTTTCCATTGTGCCGGCGGCGGCAAAATGCATTGGCGCGAGAGGGAGCGGCGCATGCTTTGTGCGCTGCACGAGACGGCGGCGCGCATGCAATCGAATTGGGAGCGCAGGCGAGCGCAAAAAAGCAGCCGAGGGAAAATGGGTGCTGCACGAGGTATATCCCTCTGCCATCCCCGCACATCCCTCGTGTGCGCAATTTCCTCCTGCCGAGGACGAATTCGCGTGGCACACGAAGCGTGCATTTGCATGCAGCCCTCATTATTATCGCACCGAAATTAAATGTGAATTACATGCGCGCGCGCGCGAGCGAGTGTCCCGCTTCCAACCCTTCGTTGCCATATCGGGAGCGCGTGTATGTGCGTAATGCATTTTATTGATTTTCGCAATATTTGTATTGCTTCACATGCGTGGAGAGCGAATGCTGCCAACAACAGCATTCGCATCGATGTTGTTGTCAAGGAAACGGGAAATCTGCTTGCAAACATATTTTACTCTCGATATATTTCATCATTTTTCCCTTCGATTACCATTGAATTTTGCATTCAAGTTTTAGCGGTTTGAAAGATTTCGTACTTAATTTTTCATTAATTTTTAATTGAGTGTATTGTATACACGCATAGAGAGGGTAGTGAATTAGTACAAAGAAGCGCATTGAATACGCGGCCTCCGGAGCGCGCAACTTCGTACGCGCTCTACTCGTTCTTCGTCTCCTTTTGCTCATTATTATATTACACGGTGCGTAAATGCACTTGCTCGAACGAACAAAGAGCATTGTGCGTTGTATGTGCCCCTTTAGCCCATTCAACTGCGCTCCGCGTTGGGTATGTATGCGGTGGAGATGTTGTAGAGAGAGAATGAGCCTCGGAGGCAGCAAGCGTGCGTATGTGTATGTATATCAGCGGAGGCGGCATACGCAGCACACACGCACACCAGCGTGAGAGCAACTTTAATTCGCCTGCCACCGCTGCCGCCAACGCAACTTGCATGGCATCGAATCGCATCGCGCTGAGCGCATTCGACGAGCCGGGCGGCCATGTGGCGCACGTGTGTTGTGCGCGCGTTCTATTCGCTCGTCGCATTCGCGATCAATAAATAGTCCTAATCACCAAATGAAACTGAACGTATCTTCCTGCCATGACATAATTATACCTTTTGCGTACACATGCGAAGGTACTCGTACGTACGATGCGCATATATCAAGAGGGGATTTATCTTTATTATCCCTTGTCGAGTGGCGTCGAACGCGAGCGCAGTCAACTATGCCGATTTGGAAAATGTAAAATGCACACATTTCAAGATGCTTGCCGCCACCGCCGAAACCAAACTACGAACTGTTTGCACGCATGTGACATGAACGCCGCGCCGCGAATTTCGCTAATGAGAAACGTATAGGGGGCTTAATGTCCTTTGTCTCGCGTCAGGATTTATAGTTGGCAAGGTAATAGGTCGGCGTCGTCCTCGTCGAATAGTCAAACGAGCACATAGGAAATGCTTTCACGCGTATCACATTTATAAATTTATTATGAACGCTTTCGCCGGACCACGAAAGTTTTGCATCGAGCCGCAGTTGGTCGGAAATACACATGACGATGGTCGGAAGAGAGGACATCTAATACTCTTGTGGTGTTTGCATAGAACTATTTATTACACATGTTATATTACATGTACGAAACTAGTTTTTCATCATCATTCCATACTGTCATTGTTTAGGTAGGAAGCGACAAAGGTGCGCACTGATTCAAACAACAAGCGCAATTTACGCGCAATTCTAGGAGTCTAGTTGAGCGTAAGCATAAATTAGTTGCTCAGAGTTACTACTACTGAATTAGACATTGAGTATGGAATACGCACGAAAACTGTCAATGGTAAACGGAGAGCGAAACGACACATGACCTGACAGGCCAACCCTCTTCTAGCTGCTTATTAGGTCACTGCATTCATTTTTAAACGGGACGCGCGCACTCCACGGATCGGACAAAAAGGAGTACGCTGCGTGCAGCAAGCAAGCATTCGTGCGTCTTGCTCGGATGCCCTTAGCGCTATTCTTTGGGGCTTCCCTATTATTCCCCATTATTGGGGCGCGCGCGCGAGCTCGCAAAGAAAGAAGGAACGAACACACAACGACCTTGTAACATCCCAAGACAATGCCATGTGTGCTACGCGCTTGTTTGGAAGAGGCATGCGAAAGAAACGCTCAATTAAAATTCATAAACATAACGCGGGTTTGGTTGCGTACATAATGTACGGTATTGTTCGTGATTGCCTATGAAAAGTTTAATGATGTGAATCTAGTTTAGATGGACGCACTATTATAAGTAATCGTTTTCGGGAAAAAAGAGTAGCCACCAACTTTTTTATTGGTGCATTATTATGATAATTTTTTTATACGTTTTATTACGTCGTTTATTTTAATGTCCGTGTTAAATTATTGTGGACATACAATTGTTTGTATCAATTATTAATTTCTATTAAGGATATATGTACGCGCACACGTGTGTGATATTGTGTAGTGTTTTTATCACAATTTCCTTCGGGAGTTTGCTTGTAATTTTGGAAGGATTGAAGAACTATATTTTGCCAATGTGAAATTAATGAGTAGATGTATCTATGGTGCGGTTTTGCATTACAAGGCATGCTTTGTGGTTAATTATCCTGAGATCAGGTACATATAATGAGCAAAAGTTTCCCCGTATGTTTTCGATATACACTTAAAGCATCACTTGTCAAAGATGCTGACATTTGCCCATGTTCACTGCATGCAAATATGTAAAATCTCAGTTGCGTGTGCGACGCGCGTATCATTTATTGCCGTATGTTTACTCGTTATCCATTTCGTCGCTTCGCCCGGCAACTCACACTTTTGGCGGCGCGCTTTTGCGAAGGTGGCTCGTTTGCCTAATGCCTGCCATCGTCCTCGTCGTCGTCGACGTCGTCATCGTCTCCGTCGTGATTTTGGAAACGTCAAGTGTAATCCAAGTTGTTATTCGCTGAGTAATTCAAATCGTCTCGTCATTCCCCGGCCGTGATGAGGAATCATCCCTTGCGCTGTTGCTGTGTGTGCATGCACGCATATAACGTACGCACGCGTTTTCGCTTATTTGTCAGTCGAAGTCGTCTTGGATCATTTTAGATGGGTGGTTGCGATACGTCGCTTGATATGCCAGTTTGTGCCCTCCTCGCTCATTTCGTTCGCTTCCTTCTCGCGACAAAGCGACTTGCTTATTATATCGCTGCTATTGCTTCGTCCTCGACGGCGGCGGTAGCGGCAGCGGTTGTATTTGCATGGGTAAATCATATTTATATCCACGATGCAATATTCCAGGAAATATAACTGAAATTTAGCGATGATTTTTTTTCGGTATTGCTTTTCTAGTTGTCTGACTTTCCAGATAATAATTTATCCATAAAAAGATGCAAGATTAGTATGAATTATCGTAAATTACGGCGCAGTATTGAAAATTATGCAGGCCAATAATAGAACACGGCACTCTAACAATTCCGACTTAAATAAATAAATACGAATACCTATCATTTATTCACATGGGCCCATTGCAAACGACGATAGCGCGCATTGCATAGACAAGAAGGACGAAAAGACACAGCCAATGAGAGGTTTGGACATGGATCGCAGTAGCATCATAGAATATGTACACGGTTCGAACTCTATCGATGTTGGCAGTATTGGCGGCAGTGGCGGCGGCGGGTATGAGTAAATATATAAAGAGCCACTCTGACCGCGTGTAGGTAAATATGTGCAAGTACCTTTATAAAAGTAGACGAATGATATGCGTATGTTTTCTGCTCTGAATGTGGGATGGATGTGTACATGATGGCCAAAAAGGGTTCAGTTCCATTGTTGTCCGCGCTGGACCGCAAAATCCAAATTACGGGCCGCGTTTCGATCAGACGTTTGTTCGTTCCATTGGATGCGTGGGGGTGGCGGTGCGGTTTGCGCCGAGTTGAGCGTGTGTGCGTGCGTGCATCAGCGGCAGATCCGCCATGCAAATTTCATCTGTCTGCCGGCCATACATTATCGAATAGATTTTTTCAGCAATGTCGAGATTAAAACAAAACCTCAGGCATGAATGTGCCCTACGTCCTACGCCCTGCCAATGCACATCACCGATGCGAAGCGCATTGATTCGCCGCCGTTTTGCTATAAATTTTTATGCGCGCGCTCTCACCCACTCGCGGATAAACACGAGGGTTCGATTTTAGTTCATTTCGTTTTGTATTTATGTGACAGACATGATTTGAGAGTATGGCTAAACCAATGCCAAAAAAATATCCAAATTTATTTCTTGTTATTTGACAACATTTTTTCGGAAATGAATCGGAATTTATTTCCGAAAAATGCACTCATGA
This sequence comes from Aleochara curtula, assembly GCA_963978815.1. Classification (NCBI taxonomy): domain Eukaryota; kingdom Metazoa; phylum Arthropoda; class Insecta; order Coleoptera; family Staphylinidae; genus Aleochara; species Aleochara curtula. Next base: position 3,585,233 of record OZ022219.1, read on the forward strand.
AATGAAATAGGTATGCGAGATTTTATAATAAAAGTTTCACGTTGAAAATCAAGATGAAAAGTTTGAATCTATTGTATGTAGCTTTATAAAGCATACGCGAATGAAACTTGAAACGTGGAAATGTGAAGAAATAAGAAACGCCTTTAAGAAACACAAAACAGCCGGAGCGTGGTGCGTACCAACAAGAAAAAGAGTCGGAAAAAAAACGTATACACAAAATAGAAATCGTGTTGAGTTTCCTTGAATTGAAGGCGGCGGTGGTGGAGACGATGACGGAGTAAGGGGTTGTAGCAAGTGGATTTGCAATGTATTAGCATTGCTTTAATCCGCTTTTATCAGGTCAGCGATTAGCGCGCGCGTTAAAAGGGGAACACAAATGAGATTTTTCACTCTCCTAACATAGATTTATATCGCGAATTCTATTTTACACTTAACGGTTTCCTGCTAATTGCCGTATTTTAACGGTTACAACATTATTGAAATTTTTCGAGTTGCATGCGATTGGGGACATAGTGTGATGCGTGTGGAGCGGGGTTGCCGTAATTATCGCACAGCAACCCTTTTTGTGTGTGCGCCTTGCATAAAATCAATTCCACACAGCGGCGGCGGTGGCCCTCCTTGCTGCGCATTTGCAATGCGTCGCATGCTGCTGTTGCTGCGCTCGTTGCGCCGCCTCACGCAACGCATACTACTGCCATCGTTGCCGCCGCCATCATCATCAGCGCGCACCGTGCTGCCATCGGCGGTACGAAAATTGAAATCATGCGCTTGGTAGTGCGCCAAGCGAGAAGCAGCAATGCACCTGATTTGGCAGGCAGGATGACGGGGGATGATGATGACGAGCAACGGTGATGGCAGGCGGGCGGCGGGCGGCGGTGGGCGCCTGCCATACGCACATTCCGCACATCATCGCACTGTGCATGCTGCTGCGCTCGCCGCCCGAACAAAGAGACGCCCGTCAAGTGCTGCATGCGCGCGGCGATCAATAAGTAGGTTTAATCAGCGGCCCCCATCGAAGGAACAATGTGCTGCATATGCGCCTGCCCCACATGCACGTCTCGCAAAAGTGGAATTTTATCATTACGCACTCGCTCATATACCTACCAATATCCATAGTTCCATAACGGCGCCACCCCCGAAAATGTAGTTGCGTGTTCACACATGCTCCCCAGTGAGGCATCATCGCGGTGCGCAAACGTTCGCAACTTACCACGACCACCATCGCGTCCCTCTTTCAAACTACCCCCGGTTGCAAGTAGTTTAAAACAGTTGCGTGCAAAAATAGCCGGCGGTTGGGCTAGTGCCATTCGTGCATAATTAACGCGCACTAAAAGCGATATTTTCATTGCCCCATTGCTAGGAGGTGGCAATAGCAATTTTCCAATACCAATCCCAATACCAAGAGTTGTGTAGTTCTTGGAAAAAGTGAGTTAAATTTTAATTTGAAAAAATAAAATTCAAGTACTTTTATGTGAACTTAAAAATTCATGGACATTATTGCCAGTTTTAATTGTTTCGCAAGGAAATTCATGAAAAATGCTTCTTTACGGTGGTGTATAGAAATGCACAAACACAAGAATATGAAAAACCCTATAAAACCGCCACTTTATAAAGTCGTAACAAGTATTTGTAAGTATTCGCAAGCATTCGTAAGTATGCTTAAGTATCTAGAGGGACGTCTAAAAAATTAAGGTCTTTATGAGCGCTCCTTGCTCCTGACTTTCCTTGTGCGTTGGCTGCCGATGGCAATTGCCCTCTGCACGCGCAAACGCCTTTCATTTTTAATGCGCCACACAATAGCATATTACATAAAATAAAATAGAGAGACGTCTGTACGACTGCTGCCGCTGTCAGAAAAGCGAAAGCTATTTCTTCTTTCTTTTTTCCCAGGGTGCACGTCCTGCCCGCTTTTCTTAAACAGAGCATTCTTTCGCACGTGCGTCTTTGTTCTGCAATGCACGCTGCCGCATCGCGGTGTGTCAGCATAAGAACCGTGCAATGAGGCGCATTCAAAAATATGATGTTTATAGAAATTGCGTGCGAAAAGAAAGCGCACACGGTGAATAGCAAAGTTCAGTAACGTACTAACATATTGGGGGGTCAGCATTCAGTGCAGCGTCAGCGGCGGCAATGTAGGAAATATGGAAAAAGGAGGCATAAATCGCCGACGCGGACGAAAAAGCGAGACGAATGTTTTTATGCTTTTTTTGTGTGTATATCCTTTCCCACTACATGCCCATTGTGTGTACACGTATACGGTAGTAAACGTGGTGGAGGCGGCGCCGGCGGGAAACCCTTCAGAAACAAAGCGGCACGTGCGATACCCGGCGAAAAGTCTCGCTGGAACAAATTAGAGAGTGTCCCAGGTTATGGTAAAAAATGCGCGCGCGGGCTCGGGCGCCAAATAAAACTCTTGCGCATTCATCATCGAATACTTTGTGTTGTTAATGGTCGCAGCGGCGGCAGCAGGAGCAGCAACAGAAACAGCAGCAGCGGTTCGAAGACGCAACTGTCAGTTTCAAATTTCCTGCAAAGTGCGCGCAAGGTATTCGAAAATCGATGATGTATTACAACAATGCGCGTTTATAATAAATGTATCCGCACCAGCACCTTGACGACGATGGTGGCGGCGGCAGGAGCGACGGACGAGCGTGGCACAATTGATCGGAAAGAGATATGCACTCACGCAGACAAAACGCCAATAACTCAAATATTTGTAGCGGGCGATGATGTATGGCAAACATTCCGTGCCTCTCGCTGCCTCACTTTCCTCTCTCGCTTTACTCCGGGGAGCGGGATGATGCTGATGAGCGAGGCGGGTGCAGCGCGTGTAAGATAAAGCGAGCGCGTGTTGGTTTTGCGCGAATGGGTTAGTTGAAGGATAACTTGCGGATTCGCAAATTGTTCGACTAGAAAATATGGAAATAGTTTGCTTTCGGCGGAACGCGCCGTCTAATTAGCTCTCGGGAATTTGTTTATTTGCATGATTTTGCTACACGTGCGTAAAATGACATGTGTGCGTGCGTGTAGGTGGCATGTAAAGGGGGTGGTTGGCGTGTTGCTAATGTTACTCTTCGTGTTGCCGTCATCATCGCGTCCCGCCTACAATCACTTGTAGTGCATGGTGGATGGAGTGTATGTAACAACGGCAAACGTTAGGCGCGTACATGAAGTTGATTAGTCTTATAAGCGGTAGCACACATAGTGCTAGTTGATATGCATATGTAATTCATGAGCGCAGCATTGAGGCTTAGCTGGCGAAGACTTGTTTTCGTGGTTTTAACATTGGTGAGGATGAAATATTCAGAGCTGTGATGACATCACGCAACACGAAGATGAAATGATGCTAGGAATTTGTCGCGTTTGCCGGGCGAAATGGAGGGTTGGCGGAAGTTGAAGAGAGGAATAGTGCAGCAATGCAAAACAGCAAAATGTTTGCAATTACGGATACGATGCTATCTTTGATGTACGATGCCGCCTTGATACATGTTTATTTTGCGTTCCCTTTCACTGCGAACGGAAAGGGGGGTAGTGCGAGCGAGAGAAATGAGATGTCCCTTTGAGTTGTCGCGCAAATGACGAGGAACCAGTGCACCGCGACGTTGCGCAAAAGGTAAATGTGCTCATATAATGTGGTGTAATAATAAGAGGAGCCCAGAGGGCGGCGAGAAACGTGCTGGGTGGGCGATATTTCCTGGCAACGGCACACTGCCTGCCGCCAAGCGTGTGGGTGCGCTGCGTGCGTGTGAACCCGGCATCGACCCTGAGAGCCTCCTCTGCAGCGACAGCGTCGGCGGCGGCAGCGACGGCGACGGCTGCGGTGCATGCTGCCGCACGAGGAACGAAGAGAGTACGCGCAACGCGCCCATTCTGATGATGGAAGCGCGTGCACAGCGTGGTGGGGATTGAAGGACGACGGACGCGGAGGCGCCGCCGCCGGGCTGCACGGGCAAGTGCAAGGTGTCTGCGCGACGACTCGCCGGCGATGCGCGTCTCGCCCCATCCCGTCCGGCCGCCGCCTTCCCTCTCTTCTCCACGGCCAGTACGACGAGGCCAAGGACTGGGAGTCCTGCGAGCGCGCCTTGCGCGCCATTCGCGGCCTTGCAACCGCGCGCACCAAGCTTGTCGATACTTTTGTATTAACAATTTGATTCGCCAAGAGGGTATGAAATGAAGGACTGCGCGCGTGGACGCCACCGCGCTATCAACGCTTTCGATGTTGTCCCTGGGTGGTGCGAATCCTCGAAGGATCTCGCTAGATATTATCCTTCCTCGCGCGCGCCGCTTATTTGCATATCGCGATGATGAGTTACGTCGTGATAATATCATTTACAAAGAACACAAAGCATCGCAAACGTGTCTTAATCATGAGAGGAAAACTATGATAGAGAAAAGTTGGCAGTTACCGCCCGCAGCGCCAAAGGCGGCCAAGCGTACATGACCTATGACATAATATAAAAGGAAATAAAGCGCACGCATAAAAAATGCTCGAAGAAAAACAATGACGGCAAATTGAAACCGGGCGAATGCCGGTGACGGATGGCAAATGAAAATTTCACATTGTTCATCGCGCGTGGCCAAACTTTCTTAATATTAAAACATGTCACGTTCGCGGAGTGCGCATACTCATTGCGTGCGCGTGTGCGCAAATTATTTTAATTTCAATAATACACCACCCCCGGTTTTAATTATAAAACTTGCCATCAACGCGCATTCGTGTACAACTTCCCTTCGCATTGAGCAATAATGGCAATCTGCTTAGTTAGTCCTGTCCACCATACAGGATATTTGGAAATCATCTCTTGCAATAAGCTGGAGGCATTCCTTGAAGAAATTTTTGTGAAACATCCTGTGAGTGTAAAGTGTTGTTGCTCTTCGAACACGAGACTACAGATTGGTATAAAGTTACGCGTCTGACACATGATTCACTCACGCACAGGCGTGCGCGTGTGCGCACGCCTGGGGTTGCTTCCTATCTGCGTACCTTGGTTTGACGCTGTTGCTCTTCTGATATTCTTCCCCGCGTGCCGCCACCCTGCACCCTGGCGTGCGCCATACGCACAGTGCGCGCAATTTTATGCGATGCCGTTGTTGTCACGTTGTTATTCAAATATGCAATTATTACATTGTGCTTGTCGGAAAATTTAATATTGGAGAGGAAGGAATATTTTGCATGACGTGCGCCACCAATGCTGATGATGATGAAAAAGAAGAAGGAAACGGCGGTGGTGGAAAGGAATGATCCAGAAGGCAGAAGGCTATCTTGTCACGTACATGCAATAATATGCTTTCATTGATATATCCTGTAGGCGTTGCTAAAGCTTAATTAATTTTAAAGTTTTTCTTCCTAAGCCGAAAGCTTGGACGATCAAAATATGCGTTAATTTTTATCCTTAAAAATTTCGAAAACATTTTCACACTGTTCAAGTGTTTAAGCAATTTGCCATCATCATCATTATCATCATCAGCTTCACCATGGCCAAACGTAGTCTTTCTTTAGCATTATTAATATTATTGTATAATATAATAAATTAAATGACAGCCGAGAAATAATGATAAGAAACGTAAAGGGCAATGCGCCCATATTATATTCTTATACATAATGTTCTTAAGCATTTTTAATTAGACGCTGACTGGCAAAAAGTTTGTCTTCGCGCGACGACGACAGCGAAAAAACAAGGCGCGTGAAAAAGTGGAGGCTGCGCTCGAAGAGCTTTAACACTGGCGGCGTGCGCTTTGCGAATTTAATTAAAGCAATAACGATGCCTTTTTGTATGCTCTGCCACTGTGTCCACCATCGTCACTTGATTATAACTTGCGCCAGGAAAATATTGTTTAAACTTTGATAAAATCTCCCCCTGTAAGCTAATTATACGCGCTCGATAATGAAGATTCTAATTGACGAAACTACCTGAAGAAATTGTCTACTCGGAAAGTGTGCTTCTGCGAGATGCATGCGAGGAAGAAGCAGATCTGGAGTGTGTTTTATATTGAATTAATTTCAAGCAAATGTTTATTTTTTGATCATACATTGTTCAAGTGCGTCGCTGATAGTTGTACCCAACCGCCATTGAAAGCACGCACTATTCTATTGAAATTGGCTGGTTAGTGGGTGTATGTGAATGACTGCAAAGGGCTTACCGTATTAATTAATTAATTTCGCTGACGTGTATACTTTTGTTGAGCGCCTCGAGCGGTGCGTGCGCACGCCAGCTACGCTTGCTTTTTGCATACGCGTCGAGGAGCTCAAGGAGAAGCAGCAGGAGCAACAACAACACATTCAAGGGCTGTTTGCTCCCTGTTTGTGTGTGCGCGCACTCCTCGCTGCTGCTCTTTCTTCCTGCGTGCTTTGCTGCCGGAGCGCATTTCGCTCCTCGGGGTGAATGCTCAGCCTCAGCTGTCAAGGTGACAGTAGTGACGCAACGCACCCAAATGTCTTTATCTCTCGCTCACCCTCTTGCGGCTATGAAAAGTAGTTTGCCATTTTGACGGAATAGTTTATTATCCTTTCCAAAATTATTTCGGCAAACTTTAATCATTATAATTTTCACGAAATGTACGTGCCTACTGAGTCGCGAATTTCGAAAACTTTAATTGAATATGGAAATATTTTTAGAAAAAAATGTTTTTCGCTTCATATAAATTTTCGAATTTATTTATTATTAACTCGCATAATAATTCATTCATAAAGGTGAAGAACCTCCTTGAACGAGTTAAAAGTTGAAATCCCTAATGCGTAATTGCTTTTCCTCTCGTCACTCGAAGTCAAGTGTTGTTTTCCCCTTATCCTTTTCGAATTGTTGTTGTCTTGAGTCGTACGCCCAAAACGTATTTTTGTCATGCTGCTCGTACTTGTTTTTGCGCGTGTGTATCGAATGGAATAATAATTTTTACCTTCTTCTTGTTGTCTCATTTCAGGTGAAGCCAGCGATCAGATCGTCGCATCCATCCATACACCGAAGAAGGAGGCTGAAGTCGATTGTCTAATCCGGGTCGGAAGATTATGTGAAGGCAGGACGCGCATAGGGTAAGCAGGATTTATTATTTTTGCGCGCTTGATCGCCCGCGCACGAAGCGAGTGAATTAGACAAAGTTTTTCCTCTCGATTTTCTTTCGTTTCGTAGCAAATACATGGTACCTGTGCGCCTCTTTGCTTGTATCAAGATAATGCGGCACTGATTTGCTTCCTGCGGGTTGTGCTGTTTGCTTATCGTCGTTTCAAAGTATCACGTACGCGCTCAATCTTTTTCAGTGCGTCTCTTCGCTTGGCGGCTGCGGTGGCGGCAGCTCCGCGTATAGAATAAAACAAAATAAAAACATAAGCGCTCACAAATCCAATTCGCTTAACTGAATTTGATGCGCCCTCCTTGTTCGCTTCGCGTGCATTATAGGCAAAGAAGTGAGGGTGCAACCGGGGTAAAACGTTTAGCTCCGTTGAAGGACGTGGCACGGGGGAAGGTAGTCGCGTTGATATTCTCGTGGGTACAAGGAGCGTATGAGTGGAGGATGATGAAGTGAGTGAGTTCGATGTTGTGTAACTTATTGCGGCTGCTGAGCGAGCGCGCATTGCGAACGAATGTGTGGTGGTTTTAATAAAATAATTGGGGGTTTAATCAGCGCGCAGGGAAGCGCACAACCAACAACAGCGCGCACCGCCGCGTTACTGGAATTATTATTATGACATGCCTTCCAATTAGATAAGTTTGATTGCTTGTTTTAATAAAACGAATAAGAGTGTTTCGTGTTTGGAATGTTTCCTTAATTCATACGGCAATGATGATGATACTCGAAGGATTAATCAAAAAGGATTTATCCTTATTTCTATGGATATTTCGGTATCCTAATTATTTTTCTAGTACGAAATAATATTAGTACCAACATCTTGCCACATTTTAAGTAAAATTTCGTATAAAAAAAAGTTGGGATAAAGTTGAGTAATAGGATGAGGTGGAAAATGCATATGTGGAAGGATAAGCGCTCGTTAGAGTATGTTCCACATCGAGAGGGCGGCTACGCTTTATTCGCCGTTCGCCGCCTCCCTCGCTCTTTCGCAACAGAGCGAATTTCCGAATTTACGCAAAACGATTGCCGCTAATCAATTAGCGAATCCAATTATAATGTTTGTTTAATTATAAACGCATTTGCGTGATTATCCTTTCATGCTGGGAGCGAGATTAACAATGAATTATCCGCGGCGTCGACGATAGTACGGCCACGCGCCAACTAACAACAACAACAACAACAGCAGCAGCAGCAATAGCAACAGCAAACCCTTTTACACTGATCACCACCCGACGCGGGCGCCATGAGAAGGAGGTCCTTAAGCCGTAAACCCTTCAATTTGTGCGACGGCGGTGGTAGCGTGGGCGCCCTTTATCCATGCATGCGAGTGCCATGTACGTTCCTCCGTCCATCTGCGAACGCATCGTGCACTTTCATATTTAGCTTTTAGCCCCGACCGCCGCCCGGAAAGATAGACAGCTTCGTTGTCATGTCGTCCGTTGATGGCACAGCGGATGACGACGGAAACACATGATGTAATAATTTAGAGATTTGCCGCTTGCGCTCAGGTGTTTGCGCGTTAAACACATCTAGCGCTAATAGGCGGTGCAGGTTGCCGAGTGAGTGCGGCGGAGGCGGCAGCAACTGAATGCCATGTGCGCGTATATGTGTGTGCATGTTGCCAGGCGTAGGCTGGCGGGCGCGTGCTCTTTCTCTCTGCACCTGTAACGCACCGCACCGCACCACCCCCCAGATCCCTCCCGGTGAATGCGTGCTTGTGACACTCGTCCTCGTCGACGTCGGCGGTGGCGGCAGGCGCAAGTGTATGCGGTGGGCTTAACGCGTATACGTGCAGCGGCACCATGCGGCCCACACTAACGTACGGTATTAACTTGTTTATTGATCTGTGCCGTTAAATGTTTAAAAGGCGGCGGCAGTTCCCATCGGTCCCAACACATATTTTTGCGACAAATCTTCTTTCTATTTGCTGCCTATTCATCATAAAACTGCAAACACTTTTAATTCGCATCCATCACCGATTTCAAAAATTCATTTCGTCGCAAAGTTTCCGAACAAAATTACCGAAAGATAATTATTTCTATACGCGAAGATTTTTTTGCTCAATCAGATTAACAAGTTCGCACGCTTTTTATTTACGCATCCCTTATTGCGCGATGAACAAAGGAGGAGAGAGCGCAAAGGTAATTACCTTTTTGTTGGCGAGCATGTAAGTGACACGTACGCGAATTTTAAGTAAATAAAAAAAGCGCGCAAAAAATCTCAGCAAACAAACAAACAAACAAACAAATAAAAAAAAGTCGCAGCGGTAAAATACATTTAATAACATCTCATTATATAATCTATCTAGGATGTGTGCGTGAACTCGCTTCGCGCAGCATATGTGGTGATATCATTTTTTAAATATGAATAAACAGAAAGGGAATGTGATTATCGCATACATTGAAATTGTTATTTACGAACGCATAATATGTTGCATAACTAGCTACTCATCGCCGCCCGCGAACGCAACAGAAAGCAAATAGAATCGTAATGAATTTATTCGCGCTGCAAATAGCGGTTACATGCGCGTAGCGTGCGTGGTGCGTGGGTGCGTGTGCGCTCAAATTATAACTTGGCAGGCGGGCAGGAATCGTCCATCCGACGGCGGAAAAAAAATGATTCGCTTTCGGGCGCACACAAAAATTCGCCAAACCGCACGGCCACAGGCGTGCAAGTATGCGTTCGCGAAAATTGCGTGCGAGCAGAGCGAACGCGAACCGCGCTCCGGCGCGGACGCGCGAATGTATGTATTTTATCGCATTTTGTGTGTGACCTTGGCGGCAGCGCGCGCGTGCACAAATCGTCCTTACGCTAGGCTAATGCCCCCGAGTCGAGCGTACCAACCAACACATTCGCAACAGCCCCTCGCGCCGCCTGCCCTCTTATCGCATGTACCAAAGCACAAACACACTGGCACACTCTCTGGCAGAGCGCAATTTTGCAAAGCGCAGTGTCCCCAGCCACGGTCATTGCGTCATCGGTAGCCAACTTATTTTTCAGCGAGAGCGACAGTCGAGCCGACTACCGCCTGATTCGTATTCGCATTGCGTATTATTGTGTCGCCTTGAGCCTGGTGGACCCTTACCGAAAATAAACAAAACACAATAATAACTCGAAAAATCACTTCAAGTCCTATTGTTTTTTTTCCGGTGAAAATAAATGAAATTGAAAGTTTGAGCGTACGATGCATGAGTGGAGAGTTGGATATGCGAGGTGGTCACCATCGTCTTGGGAGTAGATGCTCCTGATGATGATGATGAGGACCATGATGATCGCGATGATATGGCAACGGGAGGCGGGTTGGTTGCGGCATGCGCGCGAGAGGACGCACGGACGGGACGACGGAACGGGCAGCGGCGTGCGCGCCAACGGGGTCAACGGCCCTCCGCGTAGAAACGACAGGAGTTGCAAGGACGAATCCTCGATTACTAATCGATGCTCTCGGCGCGGCGAGGAGCCTCGCGCGCGCGGCTCGAGGATAAAAAGGCGCTGGCCGGCCGACGGTGGTGGTAACGGTGGCGGCGGCGGCAACGTTACGTAAATTCCTGTTGTCGCATTTTCACACATTCGCCCGCGCCTCCTTCGCTCCTTCTTTCTGCAGTTACCGATGTATGTATGCGCCTTTGTTCGACACTCGCCTGCCAAACGAGAGCTTTCCTTCTCGATAAAAGATTACAATTCCTTTTAGGGTTCTTGACCCTCGCAACGCGCATTTGCCAGTCCTTCGCGCAGCGGCAGCAGCAGCAGCAGCAGCAGCCGCCTACGCGCGCGCGAGGCCAATACACTCGGCTCGGTCGGGGTGCCCTCCATTTACTTACATACATATACACGCGGATGTTTTTCCCTTTCGTTCCGCGTACACGTTTTTTTATGCGGTACTGCCGCCGCCGTTGCGCCGTTCCTGCCGCCAGCGTCCGTTTGTCATGAGTGTCAGCCTTGGATGTCAGCCAGTTGTTTACCGCGAGTATTGCACTTGGAGCAAAGTAAATTTTTACAATTCGTTATGATATCACACAGCAGATGTGACGAAAGAGGGTAAAACAAATGGGAAGTAACATAATAATTTACGAATCGGAAGGCGTAACGCATGCACGCGTTTAAGGGTTGATATTTTTTCAATTGGTATAACCTTCAGATATAAGTCGTATCGATTTCCTGGTGACCCCGGTGACCTCATGCATATTACCAATTCGATTAATATCCGGACCACACATTTAATATGGTTGCAAAATACATTACGTGCGCAGTGATGATGAGCAAAACAAGATAATTTTCGATTATGCATACGCCACGTGCTTTGCGTTTATTGCACGAAATGCATCCACGTGCAGCGCGAAAAATCACTTGCGCAATTCGACCACCACACTCGCCCGCGCTATCTATTCACTCCTAATCAGCATAATAAACGGAAATTCAATCATGCTCCGCGAAATTGCATTCAATGATGCTGTGCGAGCAGCAGTAATCGCGAATTAAATGAAATCATCTCACTTATTTATTTCAGCAAGTTGCATGATAGTTGCTATCTCGTATTGAAATGCGCAGTTTGCATTTTCGAGCAAATTCTGACAATTTGATTATTTTTAGAATCTATTAATTGGTTTATGATTAAACTTTGGTGAAGCTATCAAAAAGGATAATTGGGTTTAAAGGGCTGGGAAGTTCTACTGTCTTGTAGTTGATTTTTCTACTTTCTTTGGATGATGCTATATTATTCGATAAAATTTAAATATTATTTCATGGATTATTATTGCAAGAACTTTATTGGAGTTGATAAAAAGCGAGCGCTCCTCAGACCCCTCGAACAAAGTGGCAAAAATCTAATATAGTTTACGCGTACGCAGCTAACGGCATAAGCACACATATGAATATTTTATAAAGCATTTTATATTAAATATATACACACAACAGACACTTATCCCATCCATCTATGCATCAAGCGAACGAACGCGAGCGCACGCTTGACATTTCCAATTTCGCGCGACGCGTATTAGCCACGGTACACCGCGATGCGGTGCGCGGCGTGTGCTTGAGTAATACGAGCTGGCGGTCGGTCTTTGGCGTTTTTCTTTTCGAAAAAGCTTTGGTTCCGCAACAACAAGCCTCTGCTACCACCGTCGGCAACCGCCGATGCCGCCGCCGCCGTCGCTCTCTATACAAAGAGACAGACAGGCAACAGCAGCAGGAGCAGCAGCAGCAGCAAGCGGCGGTTGAATGACTGCTTCATACTGAACGCACGTTTTTCTTTGGGGTTTCCCTTTTTTCTCCATTTCTTCGCGTGCGTTCGTATTATTATTGAGTAATGCCGAAAAAGACTTTCGCGTATCGATTTTGCATTTGTACATGTCATATGCTTCCTGCCGATTCAAAGTGTAACAAGAGAACAATTTTCTTCTAATTTCAAATCTCGATTTACGTTCACAAAAGCCCAAATTCAATAGGTGCTATTACGGATAAAATGTAAAATATTTTACTGAAATCTTGAGGATTTCTCAATTCATCCCTAGCACTGCACGGGTAGCTTTGAAAGTGATATGGAATAGAATTAGAAAAAATATTTAAACAATTTCAAAGTTTCGGCGAAAGTTAACTTTTCAAGTGGGGAACACACACCTTCCCCGAAACGCTTCAAATATTTTATAGAGCTATCAATCATCCCTGCGTGGCACGCGCGAGCGTCACGCACGCCGGAAAAGTTTCAAGAGTAATTATATAGTTTTCCACAAATGCGTTTCGTTCGCATATAGGAAAATTGAGTTTTCACATCATTTGCGTGAGTGTCCTCGGGAAAATTTCGAAAATATTTTATTCACAAGTGAATTTCCGGATAAAAAATCTCTCGAGTTTTTTCCGTATTTATTATACATCAAACAAAAATACATTGAACTTGGTCATTAATCAATAGCCAATAATCAATCGATAAATTGCCACCGCAACACGGCACACATTGTGATGGGCGCAAGCGAACAAAAATAACCAAGTGAGAGGAGCGCAGAGTCTATTGAAAAGACAGGAAAATGAAGAAGGCGCTTTTGGCAAGTGAATCTAACAGAAAAAAAGAATGAACGTGCCAAACACGTTTGAGGGCAGTTCAACGACTTGCCAAACAACTGCGCATTAGAAGTTTAATACTGCTGCTGCGCTCGCCTATGGTGCGCACTCATTACGAATTCATACTTTAATCAAAGGCGAAATATCGAGCGAACGCATCGTAAATTCGCGTTAATTATACGTGCACGTGCCGAAGAATTAAGAATTTCTTTCCACGAAACACGACAACGCTCGTAATGTGTTTTTTTGGTGGAAATGCATGCGATTTTGCCTGATGATATTCGAAATGTCAAACGCTCTTGTTATTGTGCGATTGCATGCTTCCCTCAATAATGTACTAGAGAATAAAAATAGAACAAACGAGAGAAAAAAAACGCCGGCGAGGCGCACACGAAAAGAGCAGCCAACGAAAGGCGCGCTTGTTTAGAATGCGAATGATAACAACGCCAACGTTTGGATTTAATTCATTTGGCGCGCTGAAACACGCCAGATTCATAAATAAAAATGTTTACTACGAGCAAACTCTCACTCTCTCTCAAGTCGCAGACGACGACACGATTCCGATGTGCGATAACCTTTCACAATTAAAATTAAACGGTAGCAAAGTGGTGGTGCGTGTCCTTCGTACGAGCCAAATTAATAAATTTTTAAAAAAATACGCGCATTGCAGTTTTGTAACCATTTTTTTTGTCGGTCGCGATATTGATACCGAATTATAACCGAAATGTCAATTGCCTTGAGTTTACGCTTATCTGCGATTATCATTCAATTAAAATTCGAATAAACGCACGCACACGTTTTTCAACGAGTCAATGAATCATTTATTTTCGTCATTGATTCAATTGCGAACTTTTTTTTCGCGGTGATTTGAAGCGATATTTGCGCACAAAAAAAAAGGTTAACCGGAAGTGAATTTCACTATGCAATAGTATGACGCAATCATTGTGATATCATTTATCCTCTCGCAATTTGTCCTTGCGCTTTCTTTTTCCGTCCACTTGCAAATTAGGCGTTTCCTTCCTTTTCTCCCCACGTGCGAACAAACCCTCGTCGTGGTGGTGGTGGTAGTGGTCCCGCAGAATTTCAAATCGTGTGCCGCAGCAGGAGCAGCAGCGTTGAACTCAACTGCAGATTAACCTTGAACCCGGACTCGGCCTCGCTGCCGGAGCGCACGCGGCTTTTTCGCAAACACACGCACAGCGCGCATTTCCATTACATTTTTGTTTACTTCTTCGTTGGGGACGGCTGCCTGCCTGCCTGCCTCCTGACACTGGCTGTTGTCGCTTTGCTGGCTGTGTATATGCTTTTGGCTCTTTCATCGTCGTCGCTTGGCACGAAGATGCAAAGACGCAAATCCATTATGTGTATCGCATTACGGCGGAATGGAGGAAGAAAAAAGCGTGCAACAACAACAAAAGCACGACGAACAAAACAAAAGTAATCCACTGTTGGACAACGTGCACGCGCCATGCTCTGCTGCATTGCAAATTCATTGATCAAAAGTCTTTGATTGCTATTTCGCTCCTCAAGGTTAATGTTGTTAGTTTGTTAGAAAACACGTGCGTGCCGAAAATAATGCAAAAGTCAAAATATTTTAATCCTCGAAGGGAAATGAAATTGATAAACTTTTCTTATTATATATACCTACGAGTTGAAATTCAGACAGTTTTCTGTTTTAAGGATAATCGAAGGATTAGAAATAGTTTGCAATGGAATTTTTGTCTGGTTTAAAAGTGAAAATATACTTTCATTGTTTTAGTTATCTTGCAGTAGTAGAAATACAAAATTTAATCTTCTACAACAATTTAAGATTCACTTTTAAATAAAGACGACTAAAAATAGAAACGAGGTTGACTTAGTAACTCAAATTCGTTTGAATTTTAATAGAATTACTATACTTACATACTTACGCTTACTACGTACAGTAATCATACTTAAATTTAATACGGACACTTGTAGTTACACTTTTTCAACTGCGTACGTACTATTTACTATCTATTATACAGTAAAGGATAGTACTAGATAGCTATTTAAGTTTGAGACGATTTGAACAAGTTATTCATTCAGAATTTATTAGGATAGGTTAATACATAGCTTATTTTTTACTATGTTTATTTACACCTCGCACGTAAATCTAATCTCTACGATAAATTTCCCTAAACTGTATAAACTTTCAGACGTAGTACGCTAGTTTACTACCAAATCCTACTAAACTTTAGTTATCGCAATTTTATTTTCGAGCATTGCATCTGCGAAAGTTTATTCGGATCTTAAAAACAAGTCAATCTATCTATCAACAGCGTAAAAAAAATATGCGCGTTGTTTGCACCAAAGTACCATTGGCCTTGCTAAGGCCATGCACCGCGCAAATTCGGCTTACGTAATGAGGCCAAAAACACATTCAAACAACGCGCACATTCGTAGTGGTTGTCGTTGACTTAAGTATTATGGTAACATCAGTGGTAACCAACATTTTTGTGTCTGCCACTACTCGAATAAAAAAAATTGTGCTTCCCTAAAGTTTGAAACTTTTTTTTCGAAATGAGCCGCAACTTGGTAACCACTGATCATGATTATCTTTTGCATTAATAAATGTGTACGAATGTATAACCAACACGTGCGACTGACTATACCATCTAACATTGTGTGCATGGGTGAGTGAATGCGCGAAAACGCATGCAGTGCGCGCGCGGCCCCCGAAAAGCTAAGCTGTCCCCCCTTTTCGCCGCCCGCTTTTAATTTCGGCAATACACAACACGCGCAAATATCGCGACCGCGCGCACGCTTTGCATATGTGTGCGCGTTGGTTGAGTGAGTGCGCAACTCGCATAGACGACCGCGACGCGCGGAGCGCACATACATTTTTCCTGGTTCCATCGAAATAGCGGTACGCAAAAATTCGTCCGGTTGCATTGCATCAGTTGAATGTTAGATATTGTGTTAGACGCATCATCCTCTGCCCACACCCGCATTTGCATGCACAAGTGCATTTGTGTGTAAAGTGCAACCTACTACTACCGAAATACAAATTCAAAACAATCCAATTAAAAATTGCTTAATAACAATAACAAATAATTCATTGTTTTCATCTCCCAGATAACTATATGAATATTACGAAAAATTAATAATAATTACACGAATGACAATCAAGTGAAATAATTGATTAAAATGTGCTGCAATTGAAATTCAAACATTCATTGTTGATGCATTTTTTCCAACGGTTTACCTCATCAAATTATGGAAATGAGAGGTATGTGAGTCAACTTGTAATTAAACTGCATAATAATTAAATGTTATTCGCGCGATTTATTTCGTTTGACATTCAGAGAGAACTTGGTGAACAAACACAAAAACAAATACGTCTTACAAATATTGCACATGTTAAGTAATTGAGTCAATAAGTGCACTTCTATAACAAGTATATTTTTATTTTCGGTTACATCGACATCCACATCACATTCAAGTCGAGGTTGTGATGCTTTACTGCTTGCTGCTGGTCCTGCTTGGGACGAGAACGGCAATCGCAAGCGCGCTCGAAAATTATTTTTAATGCATTGCCAAGGTTACTTACTTACATGTATGCTGCTTGAAGTATGCACCGCCACCAGTCGCATATGTAATCGTGTCGCCGCTTTTTTTGCCATTTTTCGCATGCAATTCAATATGCACTCGCCGAAAATAAAAATAAACTGCTCGCTCACTCGCGCGCGCAATCCATACGTAATTTTTACATAATACTGAGCTGTTATTCTTTGTTTAGCATTCGGCTCCATGCATGCATGCGCGCAATTTGAATCGCCACTTGATTTATGCGTTATATTTTTCAGTACTGTGCTGCTGCCGAATTTTTTTAGGTCGCGCTTGTATGCTGCGACGCGTTATCATTTTGGCAGAGAGGAAGGCTGTCATGTGTGAATGAGCCGTGCTAATAATTTGCGCGTAACGGGTGTAGTAAATTTCGCACACACGAATGCGATTTCTGTGTGCGTTTGACAATTATACTGATCAAACACACAGCGAGGATAATCGATCAATACGTTTATGCGATTTAGATTTCATCCGCATTCAATTATGAAAAAATATTGGCAATCCGAAATGAGCATGTGCGCGTAGAAGTGTTTTGAAACAATTTTTGCGTTGTTTGTCAGTCGGCTTCGGTTGTTGCATTACCGAAGTACGCCGATTATCACGATGACGTGCATGTTTATTAGGCTATCAGAATAGATAGATAGGATTCGCAACGACGCAATTGCACATGCATGCAGTTGCATGCATATTTGTGCGACAGTGATAGTGAGTTGTTTATGCGTGCGATGTGTGCTTTTCGGCGATAAACGAAGCGGCACGGCGTAATTATGGCAATAATTTTAGAGATAGAGCTTTATCGGTGCAATGTGTGTCAGTTGTATGGAATTAGGATGCATTACTGCATTAAAGTTAATATTGTTATTATGCAAAGTGTAAAGGTACTAATAAACTTTTTTCCTTTGTTTCAGGTGAGTACAAGACATCAATCATCTCAAGTTATTACAACGAGCGCTGATTAACGTAAGTTTCCTGAAATTCTACTTGTAATTTGCGGATTTTGCGGAATTTTAAAATACTATCACAGTGAAGACCACTAACTTTTAGCTTTTATGAAGCACATGATGACGGTTTTTAAATCATTAAAGTAGGTCTATTAGTTCAAAAGTTACGGGCATTCAAATTTTTTTCTAGGGGTGACACCACCAGCACCAGCACCTCGTGGTGCAGCATGGTGCTACTTGGGTGCATGGCGGTGCATGGTGCTGCCTGACGTGGTGCCTGTACGGTAGTGCGTGGTGGGGGTGCACCAGCATGCTGCTGCAGCAGTGTAATTGCGCGAAATTAGAGATGTACTTTATCGTTAATATCTCCGAATCCAGACAAGATATTAATATAATTCTTTCGCTAACGGAAAGATGATTAAATGCTTATTTAGTTCTCAGTCACTCATCAATTTTCCGCGAATAGATTATATGTAATAATCTTCCAAAATCAAAATTCGTTTGCCTACGGTTGGTGTGGAATACATGCAAACTCAAATGTAGATAATATCGAGGAAAAAATTGTAAAGTAGGAAATCATTGGAAATCACCAGATGAATGACTATACGCGTACATACCGAGTCGATGATCAAAAATGATTAATTCCGCAAATACGCCATATTTTAATAGGCTAATCGCATTTCCGGCAAATAAGTTTCGACAGAACGGAGCGCATGAGCACATTAGCGCATTAAAAAACGAAGGCTGGGGTTTCTGACGTTGATGAAACGCGCGTTGATGAATTTCGGCGAATTTATTTGCATACACCTACCCAGAGCACTTTTTGCATATTTGAATGTGTGGCATGAGCACTATTCGAATGGGCGGAGAAACGCATTGGCCGTGTTTATTGTACAATGACTCTGCATGCCGCACCATCGCCGCGTCGAAATACATTTATGATAATTACCACGAGCACACCATACTGACTGCGCGCATATAGATTTTGCAGCGCGCGATGTGCGTCATAGAAATTCCTGCAAACGGCGCGCGCGAATAGAACTGCGCGCCGCTGCGGTTCTTCTACATGTTAATGAGTAGGAAAGAAATGGTGGATTGCATTCGGCAGTTCAATCGCGTCGCTGTTTTTTTACTACATGGAGCAAATGCCAATGAACGATGGGTTACGTCTTTTGTGGTTAACGAACTGCAATTTTAAATTCGTGTGATTTTATCCTGAATTTTTTTCAAACTAAAGTTTACTACGATAATAATGCGAAATATTTAAATTTATTAATATTTTATTGACTTTTTGAAGTGAATTTTAATTATTCCTTTTACTTTTCAAAAGAATTATGCGGTATGTAGATTTAACAGGGAGGTTTAAATAAGTTATTTAATGAATCAATCAATTCTCACAAGAAATTAATTAATAAATTCCGAGAAGGAATAGAAATTTATTAGTAGAAAATAGTAATCTAAAACTTTCAAATAGTTGCACAACTTTAAAAAATAAAAGGTAAACGCATCGGTTGAGTCACATAAAAATATTTTGCGCATTAGTTTTTTTGTTTCTTCTTGTTCTATGAATCCATCTCACTTTTTCGGCCATTTATTTAGCCATTATTATTGCTATCGCTTGACGAAGCCGACATTAGGCGCGCGTGGGTCGTTAGATTCAGTTTTAGCACACACTAACACAGAGCGCAAAGCAAACTGCGTGAATGCAGGCGTTGTTGACCCGATTTGGCCTTGCAGAAGGATCGCGCGCAAAAAAAAATTACTTGGCAAATTGGCCCGCTCTATGCATACGAATCTTTTTCGAGTGTGTGTAGAAAAATAAATTCAAACGCAAACGCATTCGAAGGCTATGCACGAATTTATTTCATCGAATGCGAAATAAGATTTAATTTAATTTTTTGGCATCGCATCCGCTGAAAATATATTCCCCCCAATTTATGACTAGGCTACGCATGCACTATTTTTTCATCTAAAAAGAAAATCAAAAAATTATTTTACATTTGATAAACCTCATGTTTTTCATTCGTTTTGATCCTGCGAAGAAAAGTCTATGAACTTTCAATGTCGACATTGACGTTAGCATGCCCGTAAATATTGAGTTTGCGTGTTAACCGCCAGCCCCCGGTAAACCACCCCTTAGCACCCTGCATACATGTGCATGTGTTCTGCTCGTAAGCGGCAAAGCTCGACATGCAATTTCGTTGTTTATCAAAATGAATTCGGAACGCGCGAGGATAACGAAAAGCGTACTAATTTTAATACGTGGCAAGAGGGTGCAAAGCACGAACGCCCTTCACCGGCGTCATCAGCCCCACCGACCGCCACCGCCACGTGCACGTCGCTTAATTTCTTAATTGTCGCGTTATTAATTTGACATTAATCATTCAAGTCGCACGCGCTTATTGCGCTTTTTGATATCGTTTGCGCGCGTTTGATACGTGTATTTTGTTATCTCGCGCGCGCGAATTTCTCCACACGCATATTTCCTCAATTTGCGCACAGCATGTGTGCTGAGGTCAAACCGAAACGGCCTCCGCAATCACTTGCCATGCATATACATTCAGAATAATTGCTTTATGATAATCACAAATGAATAGAAATCGCAAAAAATGCGCAACGCGCGCGCGCAGTTTGTATGCGAGTGCAGCGAACTTTTCGCAATCCGCACCACGTTTTGTGTATGATGTGGTGTGCGAACGGACGTAGAAGGCGAAACAAGTTTTTTTTCTCGTCACTGTGTTCATTATGATGCAGTGATGTAATTTCTTCTTGCTGTTCATCATTTACGTACAATCTATTCGTGGTTTTTTTCGTGCGCTTGAATGCATATGAGAAGCCGAATTTCTATACTTACATTATTCCGGTCGCATTTGCTCTTGACATTGACTTTCAATCAGGAGTCCAAGTAGCCTTTAAAGTCAATGTCTAGCTGGTCTTTGAATTAGCTAGCTAGTGTAAGAATACACATTTCGTATTTTTTTTCAATGCGTATTGTGTGTTTCGACTTGCAATTATTTATTTATTTATGGATGATTGATCACATTCGATATTTTAATCTAGATTATACAATTGACTCCGAAATACATAGTTATAGCTTATTGTCAATAGAATTATGCATATGAAATATTTTACGCTCGCATATAATTTACATTTATACTAGGGTGTAACACACATAGATTAATCAATTCTTGATATGACTATTACTACAAACAGAGAAACTAATTTATTAGGCAATCGCTTATTTGTCAGGTAGCGCACACACACACTTGATGTGATCGCAAACAAAAATACGTTCATCACTAATGCAAAAAGTACCCATTGAGTGTGCGATACAATTTGTCAAGTTGAGAGAATTTTTGCCCAAGTTCAGTGCACTCCTTGCCGTGGCTTAGAAAGGCATGCGTGATGTTTGAAGCGAGGCGAGGCGATGAAACGCTCCACTCATCTCAATTACGTCAAACGTAAGAGAAGGCTTAATTCGCATCTTGGCTACCACTACTACCGAGTAGTATTCTTGCTAATTTTGCGCCTCAGCGAGTTGCATATATTGCATTTGTTTATTATCCTTGCGTGGTGTGAGTGCGAGAAGCGCATGTTGAATCCTTTTTGCGCGCGCGCGCGCGCGCCGCGTCCAAACATTATCGCGAATATGTTATGTAAATACGTAAACAATATCCGTAACTGTGCTCGCATCATATGTGTATAAATGAAAATAAACACAGCATGAATCTGAGCAAAAATGCGAAATAGCCTGCGCTCTGCTCCTCCGCATGCTGCTGCTGCCGACTGAGCATTGTTTACATTGTACAATACAATGAATGCTAAGCGCACACGCGCATTTTTTCTCACTTGCTCTGTTTGCACATGAAATTCAGGACAATTCTGCACGCATACCATTCAAATGAAATTTCAAACACAGTACGTAGCATGCAGATGTAAGAACTCGCGAAGGATCAAAGGAGTGAATGAATACGTCTGCATGGCCGGACGCGCGCTCGCACGCTCTTTCGCTGTTTGCGCTTTTCTCTTTTCGCGTCGTCCTTCGCGAGTTCAGAATTCAGTTTCGGGGTACTTACGTGTGTGCAAATACGACACGCCGACGACGAAATTATTTCATCATAAATTTTCGTCGGCAACTCGACGCTCGCTTATGAGATTCTTTTCGCGTTCGAGATTTTCAATCCGACGACACGACATTGTTCTCTGCCGGATTCTAATTACGCTTTATTAAATTTTGTGCGACTTTATTGTCGTCCTCATCATGCCGGTCTATTTGTTTAATGTTTTATTATTAAAATCAAGATTAATTTTATTAAATTTACGTTTAATAATAACTGATGAATCACACACTCTGTCAGATAATGTGTCATACTAGTAGAAATGGTCGTTCCGTTGTTTGTTGTTGGTTGCTACTGCTGGTTTTGTTTAATAGGAAGTATATTAGCTTAGGTTAGGTTTGGAAATATCAGTATTCCCCCCACGTAGAAAAACACTTCGTGTTTTCCCCTTCTTTATTTGGTAAGTTCTTTCGCAGTTTTGCGGTAAAGACAATTTTGTTTAACGTATGTTAGGTTGCGCTGAATTTAACCTGAGGTGAAATATTTACATGTAATTATATTACCTACATTACATAGGTATCTAACAATAACAAACAGGAAAAAGTATGCTAAGTGCTAGAAAATGTGGACAAAACAATAACACAGCGTGATTAGAATACGAATTTTCAAATGATAAGACTATTATCAAGGATAATGCATAATTTTTCAAATAACTTGCCAATTAAAAGTTCTTTCACGTAGCATTCTCAATTAAAAATTATAATTTATAAAAGTTGTTAAAGCATAACAAAAGGCTGATAAAATTTAAATAATCTTAGACAGGTGATGAATTATTATGAACGTTCAATTTTGATTCGCACATCTACCGTTGATTAATTGCCATCGGCGAATATCTGCTTACTTCAATAATAAATCACGCGTGCAATTAAGAGTGCTCATAAAAATTCTTGTTTAGTATTCTTTTGAACGTCTAGTATTGCAAAAATTGTTAACGTTTGTGCGAAATCACTAATTCGCATTCCACGTGAACATTGCGATTATACACGCACTGCAATCATAGAAAAGTCGACAAGCAACGAAACCCATTATAAACCTGTCATGCGTCTCCTATTATTAGGCGGCTATTTATTAACGCAGAGGCAATTCGCTTGATTATTTCGCCGAAATTCGCGAGCGGCGAACTGAACGCCTAAAAGGCCGCCAATTAAATAGGCTCACTATAGCCGCATTTGATTTGCGAATCGCGTTGCGGAGTTCACTTAAAGTTCACGTTCACATCTTGCAAATTTATTGAATTGACTTGAAATTTTTACAAGAAATGCCACAAATTGAATAAATCAATCGATTGAAAAAAGAATGTGCCCCAAATAATGTTTTGTAAATGCAAAAAAGAATCTCAAATATTATTTTAGTACTCCTTGACATAGTGACTTAAGTAAGAGCACACTTATATCAAATGGTACATCGGATTTATTTGCTTTTCGCACGCAGACAGCCGGACGATAATGAGTCTGGCGCGCAAAAGATAATCGCGAATTTGTTTGGCATTGATTCAAGACGCGCACTCGAGCGACACACTTCTTGACTCATACGTATTATGCGACAATATAACTGGTGGTGAAGTTGAGCTTCCTGTTTCTTAAAAAAAAATAATTTTAAAATAGCAAAACCGATTATCACAAGCAACACACGTCTCGACGCACTTGGGACACGTGTCGTAATTTTTTCGCATTCGCTCTTGATGAATTCGTCGATTCTCGACGGTTCGGAGATATGCTAATGAAGAACGGCGTATTAATGCACATTATTATAATTTTTTTCTCGTCGGCCACGCACTCTGCTAACGCGCGAAGCGAGATTTCGTTACGCATTTGACATTTCGGTTTTATTAATTCGCATTGTCCTTGAACTCTAAAAAACTACCGTCTGCAGTCCGCGAACGTTCGCTCGAAGCGCGTGGAATTGATGGAGGCCTACGGAAGTGAACTCTACAAGGATTTTGATGCTTTAATTTTTTCCAGTTACGCATAAAAACGCACAATTTGCGGCTGCCAAACAAGCTCTTAAATCATGTTCGGTCACGTCGTTTTTTCTTGACGGCAATTGCGGTTTTAATTAAATGCAAGGAGTATTTTTCAATTCGGCAAAGTGCTCGATACATGGACGTCTCACGACCGAGGTCTGAGAATTTGGTAAATTATGAGCAAATACTTCATTATTTATTGATAATAAAGATGTCAATGACTGATGAGCTAACTGGCGGATTATTAAAGAATACGAAGGACTAATAATAAATAAGAATTTAAAGTTTGACATTGCTTAAGAATGAAACGCTACTGAACTACATAGTTGAAAACATTTGCGAATCGCAACCCATGCGTTTAAAACTAATTCAGGGTCAAACTATATTTTAATGCTCTTGCTCTTTGTCAATTAAGCATACCAACCAAAAAAAAACGG
Organism: Aleochara curtula; assembly: GCA_963978815.1. NCBI lineage: Eukaryota > Metazoa > Arthropoda > Insecta > Coleoptera > Staphylinidae > Aleochara > Aleochara curtula. Next base: position 3,609,393 of record OZ022219.1, read on the forward strand.
CAAAAATAAAAACCAAAGTGCGTTTCCTCCAAATGTTTGCCTATTTTGTGCGTTTTGCACTACGCATATTGTTTTTATTATTGTTGTTCTTGCATTCGTTTCTGTTTCTTCTTCTCATTGCCAAATCAATTACAAACACCGAACGCAGATTCTGTCGTTTGATAATTAGTAAACACTTTGGAATATTCATCAAATCTAAACGTAATTTTCGGCTTAATCTGCTTAGATTTTATTTAATTATTCACTAGGTAATTAACTAAATGCGCATTAATAACTGATGAAGTATGCAAATTACTTTTACTAATTACGCAAAGAGTGAAGTTACTCGGGATAGAGAGCGTGCGGGTGACAAAAGTTTCCGGCTGCCTTGCGTTACGCTGCCTGGTTTTCCGTTCACAATAGTGGTGCCGCATGGAAAATGTGGAAAAACGATGAATCCTGCTGTTCACGAGTGGGAGACGTGAATTAACGTGCGTACCGCTCTTTTTTGCCTGCATCTGATTCAGACGAGAAGGAAGAAGAAGAAGAAGAACGAGCGCCCACTCGATCCATTCACATCGGCAGTAGCAGGACAACTCATCCTTGCGCTTTTCGTTTTAGTCCTGCTGAAATTTTATACAGGATGCAATATATAAAAATCGTACGGCACTTTACTCATCAGTATTATTATGATGAATTTTATATTTTAACTTAGGGCTTAGACATTCAAGAAAAAGGATAATACATCAATTATTATGAAGAGGTCAATACCCTCGCTGTTGTTTATCAATTTATAAGAGCTTCTCAAATTCCAGATGAGATATTTATTACGATGACATTCAAAATTATTATCCTGCGAATAACAAAAGTGGTTGCTTGGAATTTTGAACATATTGTTAACCCTTTTCTAACGTAATTTCATATCTGAGATATCGTGGCAATTTTGGCTCATCCTGTGTAGTAGAACAAACGCATAAGAAGTTCTTCCGCTGGCAGTAGTGTGTGCATCATTAATCTTTGGCAAGGCCGCCAGTCGATGTGATAACTTTTTCGGCGTTTCGTGTGTCCTCTCATTTAGCACCAGCGCGTCTCGTCCTTTTGCGTGAGCGCTCAAAAAAACTTGCGCCACTCGTACGCCGCACTGAAAAAGTGATGCTAGTTAGTAAAATCCTCTTTTCGACATTTTGCACTCTCGAGTTCTTTGGACGTTTTAAAAATGCGGAATAGATAAATGAGTAGGTACCCCATAATAAAGTGGTTAGTTCGCTCGAAACTTGATATTTGCGAATAAGCTAATAAGACATGGGCAAATAATTGTTCGAGTTGGTTGTAAGCACCGACAATCATTCGAAATGTCGAGAGTGCGTTCGAGGGGAAAATCAACATCGATGCTCGCTGTCTGATGATACTTTCCGCGACTAGGACTAATTAGAGCGTCATTGTTCGTTGGCCGTGTATAATTTGGAGAGAGCGCGCGCGCACGCACACGGCACTCGAGTATAAGGATTGCACAGGAGCAGCAGGAGCATCAATGCGAGCGCGCACCCCTAATTGGCAGCGTTGCGATGATGATGTTCATCGATTAACCTGCTCCTCGTCCTCTCGCTGCTCGATTCATACAAATACACGCACAAGTGCATACGTACGCCAAACGCAAACAGACGAAAAATTGCCACCAGCTTACCATCAAGGATACGCAGCCAGCAGCGGGCGCAACACATACATACAAGCGCAAACAACGTGTTTGTCGCGTCTCTTCCTGGCTTTGTTCTAGGCTTACGATGCGCACTCATTCGCCTGCATCGAGCGAATCCGCCGAATCCTGATAATCCCGTCAACGGATTATTAATACGCGCACCATGCCACCTCGCTTTGAACTCGGCACCGGGGGATGATGAAGAGGGGCAGGAGGGGATTTTGATCAAAATGCATGAATGTGCATGAACGCAGGGCGCGTTTGAATTTCAATGCTTATCGAACTTTAGACGATGGAAATTCGAAGCAATTCGTCGTCTCTTTGTAACCTTGCAATCAGCCAAAAATGCGTACGCACTAGCTTCGTAGCTAGACTTTAAAAACGCTAATAAAATGCGCGTGCAACTGAAAAAGAACAAAGCACATTGATATTTAAACGAGATTATATTACGTACAAGTTTAAACTGTTTGAAGGCTAAGTTCAAGATTCTCAGCGCAAGCAATGCAATAATATGAAATGTGTTCGTTCGACAGTCTCAAAATAAAACACTTATAATTAATTACAGCGCGGCGCGTATATTTGTTGAAAATAACGTGCACGTGAATAATTCGCGCCTTCTGTCAACGTCAATATAATGGATTCATTCAAGAAATGAAACTGAATGACCCATTTTGATATGTTTACTTCAGTATATGATTGATAACGAATTTTATATAACATCCAAGTAATATTTTATTTACATATGTACACGAGACATAAAGAAATACATTTTTGTTGGAAATCATCATCATTTTAGCTGAAAAACTAGAGAAAAGCACTTTTTGAAAGTTTTTTCGAAAAATATAGTTGAAACGCAGCGCTGGCGTTTAATCAATTATCAATCGAGTATGAAATTTTTAGGAGACGTTGTTGTTTACTTCTATTTTGTACGTATCAAGTTCATTATATACACATACACACACAATGGTACAATACGAGAACGTGTCCTTTTTCAGTTCAATGTTATTATTGTTCCTCGTTTTACCGTACGTAAGTAATACGCGTACGTACTTGAAATGCATGCGTACGAAATGCGTATAATGTGAATGTGGCAAGTGGAAAAAAACAGATGCAAATATTACATAATTTATTTTTACGAGACGTTGTTTTTTCGACAGTTTTTTTTTTGGTTGAAAAACAATCAATAAGTGATTGATAGATTGCATTTAAGGATAATAGGCTTTCAAGTTGGTATTTGAGAGGATGAAAATCAAAGGATGCAAATTGGAGAGTTTGAAAGTATTTGAACAATTTTAAGGACATATTTGAGATTTAAATAATTCAATGTTAATCAGTTCAGTTGATCCTGAAGTGTACTAATAAAGTGTGTATGGTGTATAATCCAATTATACAATAAATTGCTTGCACAAGCCGCGTAAGCGTCGTGGCGTCACTTCAAGGAAATACATAACATGTCATATCGTATCATATAGTAAGTACATAACCGAATGTGGTGGTATCGACAGCTTATATTTTTTTTCGAGTATGTACTTTTGCGGGTTTTTTATTGCTTTACAGCATGCACACGCGGCCAGCGAGTGAGTGAGGACAAAAACTGCTCGCATAGCTTTCGTACGCGCATCCGTCCGCCGTTTATTCTCTGCTGATAACAGCATTTGCTAATATTTTATATTGTTCATGAGTGTAATAGCTATCACACGTATTTATTTACCTAGAGCCTTTTCACATCATAGTCTCACCGCACTATGCTTGTAATAACAACACAATCGATGATGCGTGTAAATGATAACACATTTTCCAATATCATAAAAAAAAGTGATCGCCGCCGTAGTCGTCGTCGTCGCATGTTTTATTACGCCATATTTACGATATGAATGCGCATTACGATCATTATTGAATATTTATTCTTTGCGGAGATAAAAATTATTTTTTTCGATACTTTTAATTATATGAGCGGATCAAATAATAAGGACAATTTCATGCAGTAATAACAAACGTCGAATTTCATCAGGCCGAAATGATGTGCGCGCCATAAGTAAGCGCACAGGAAAAGGTCAGTTAGAAATCGAGTTTTATGCTGTGTTTAGCATGCGGCCTGCCGTCAGCCTGCTGCTGCTGCTGCTGCTGATGATGATGTTATTTGAATAGAGCGCATTTAACATTGCAAGTGTATGCAACGAAGCAACGCAACGGAGCAGTTGGTGAAAAATAAAAACACAGTCAAAACGCGAATTCAGGTCAACGTTGCGCTCGTTTGCGGGTCGCGTGTGCATGCACACATGCGCTTGTTCAGTTATTCGGCTATTTCATACATTCATTGCCTGCTCGATACCGATAAAAAAATGCACTCTAATGGTATCATCAACAGCAACCAAAAAATAAAAATAAAAAAGAATTCGATGGAATTTAAGCTCGCATACGCACTTTTCTGAAGTTATTGCAGTCTTGAAAGTGCAAATATTGTGGGTGTATGATATTTAAAGAAAACAGCTGAGAGTTGCGGAGCGCACATGCATGATACGTAATAATAATAAAACACGCATGAAAGAATGTGTCGTGTTGTTTGTATTTGTTGGCGAGCGCGGTTTCGTGCTAAGCGAGAGAGATTGGCTAATATCGAAAACGCATTTGAAATGCGTGCGTGTGCAACGCGCAGCAACGGCAGCAGAGAGAGCGCATTATTTGGCAGAGTGTGTATTATGCGCGTAGTGGGGCCCCCAAAAAAATGGGTTAAGTTTTGCATTTGGGGGCCAATTGACCCATTTTTCCAAGAGCGCGTCACACACTGAGCGCGCGTTTGTTGCGCCATTGACGTGCACATGCGTATGCGTCCTTCTTTGCATACACGCGCAACACAGTTAGTGGCTGGCTTGCACATTCAACAACAACTTTGTCGACGACGCATCGCATTCACCAAGAGCATTCCGCGAACGAAACGATCCGACATACCATCAAATGCGTGAATGAAGTGAATGTGTGAGTGGCTTGACAAAGCATTTATCACCTGCAGGATTCGCAGCATCTACAGCAACGGAGGTATAATATTTGAGGATTATGTATACGTAAAAGTTTTAAAAGTATTTGTAAAGTGTGTTCCGGTTGCGGTTACCAACATTTTTTCGGCGGTGCGGTGCAAGCAAAGGCATCATCATCGTCACGATAGTTGTGGTGTGCACTTGAACAAAGTCGGTGCGGTGCGCGCAATAGTTGTGCGCGAATTCAACAAGCAACTTTTGTTGTGCGGCGGCGTGCAAGTTGAACACGCAGGCAACTTTCCTCGCACAGCCACCACCACCACCACCACCAGCAGTAGCGGCAGCCGTCTCCGTTCATTCGCATAATAAAGTTTATACGCACCGCACGCACACACCGCTAGAATTTTGGCTATTGCGTGCGCGTGTGTGCTGCCGGCGAGCGCACAAGTTGCGAGTTGCGTTTGCGTTTGTTTGGCTCGACGGAGGCCCACCAAGTCGAGGCCTATGCCTATGCTTTTTTCAGCTAGCTCTAGCTCTAGCTCTAGCTCTAGCTCTATTCGCCTAGCAAAGGAGCCTACCACATAGAGTGACCTCGTGCTCGCGCGGAACTTTGCTGGTGCGTGTATGCGTGTGTGCGTTCGCGCGGGGCTCCTCTACGAGGAGAGCCTATGCGTATTGCGCCAATGTTGCTGCTGCTGCTGCTGTTGGCTCGCGCGTTTTGTGCGTGTGCATGCATTGCGCGCGCGAGAGAGTGAAGTTGCTACTTTAGATTATTATTCAGTCAGTTCGCAACTAAATGTGCGGCATGGTGCGTGTTGTAGTTGTTTTGTTAGTTCAGTGCGTACGAATTTTTCGACTTGAAGGCGGCGCGCGGATCTCATCCTCATCACTTCCTAGCACCACCATAACAATACACGACCACCGTGCAACGTTGTAGTAGCAATTAGCAGCGCGGCCGCCCCAATTGGAATTTTGTAGAAAACCATCCCCAGCTTACGAGCAAAACTTTTTGGCGCGAAAACAAAAATTTCGAAAAAGTAACACGCGGAAGTACGTAAACAAGCGATTCCCAAAATACAAGGAGGAAGTATAATCAAACAAATGTGCAAGTGAAGCAAACTTGGCGACTTTGATTTTTTTCGGCGTGAATGGGGAGCGCAAAAAACAAAGCAAACAACGAGAGATTTGTGCGCAACTAGGAAGTTGGTGAGCCGGTTGGGAGATTCATGTAATACGCACAATTGCATACCAGCGATAATTCGTTTTCTACTTGAAACACACAACGCGTCAAGGTAATTGAATTTATTTCAACTTTTCGTTCATTAAACATTCATTAATTGACCACGATAAGCAAAAAAGTGCAAAAATGCAATTTTATGCATTATGTGCTAAATGCATAAAATTGCATTTCAATCAATTTTTTAACGTGCAACACAATATTTTACCAATTGCAATTTGATTCGTTCTTTCGTTGCGTAGTAATCGTCAGTCAGTTGGTGAATTAGTACGCGCGCGCGCGCATGTTAATGCGGAAGTTGAATGAATCAAGTGAGAAAAACTTAAAGTGAAAGACTTTTTCGACGGATTGTTGTTGCACTTTGGCGTAGTTTGGACGGAAGATATACATACATACGTTAAACGTTTAACGTATATGGCGGCGAAGAAAATGTTTGTTGTTTGCGCTGCACTTGAGCGCAATCGCAGCGCATTAGAAAGTTTCTTTTTCTTCCTTTTCGTCGGCATTTTATTTCGCTTTTCGAATGCACGCATGTAATTTTGACAGCATACGCGCGCATTCGCGTCGTGCATGCATGGCATTCACAATCGCCGACCTCAAAACTGTTTTCTTTCGCATTATTATTGCACTATGCAATTAACAATGCTCCAAGTTATTTATTGTGCGAAGCGTTCAAGTTTTTTGTCACGTCTCCAATTTTCGGTAACTTGCAGCAGCGCAGTTCATTGCATTGCAAGTCAACTGCAAGTTTACTTCCTGTTGTCATTTCGTTCAAGAATTTCTTCATCCGCGACACGTGCAAGAACCTGAATGATTTTTTTATAATTTGAAATGCTTTAATTTTTGATTAAGATCATCAATTAAAAAATTCAGTAATGAAAATTGGTTTGGCAAATTGTTATTTCGGCAAAAACGTGTAATGACCAATTAAAGTGCAAATTAAGACAATGAATAATTAGTTTATAATTGTAACAATATGTCTTCCAATTAGTCAAATAATTTTCGCGTTATTCTTCATGTAAAACAATCTATCCGATTGCCGGCGCGCTTATTACACGCATATTTTTCGCACAACTAATCACAGGCGGCTCGCCGCAGGATACGCGTTACTGATTTTTTATTGCAGTTTTATTTAAATGAATTTGTACGTATTTTCTAGCACTCGTATCAATTGAGAGCGAGCGCTTCGTGAAATGCGTGTGCGTAGAACGTATAATACACACACGCGCGTAGAAATAAAGAAACCGCACATTTTCGGCGAGCGCGGTGCAAAAATTTGCACACGTTCATTCCGTTTCGTTTCGCGTTCGTTAGTCTATTAATTAGCGCAGCTTCGTTCACCCAGAACCAGTCGCGAATGCTACGCGTAAACCCACAATACCGAGTGTACGCATAATTTGAATCTTATCGCTGTGCGTGCGGAAATGCGAAAGAGCTTTTTTGAAATTTAATTAGGATTTTAATATTTTTTCGCATAATGCCCGGCATATTATAAGAAATAAATGCGTATTGTAGTTATGTATTGAGTCACTTTGAGTAGACTCCGGGTGTAGATATCAAACATATGAAGCCAATAATTATGTGAAGCAACCGCATAATTGTTGCTCGGCAACGCGGGGTCAAAGCACGCACAATGCGTGCAAATTTAATAATTTTTGCATACAACGAACCAGCGCCGAAATCTCTACATTATTCACGCATACTTCGTGTGCCAAATATTGGCATGCACATACATAGCGATAGAGGCGGTATTCAAACGCGTATTATTAGGTATGTATTGATTGCAAGCATAATAAAGTAGAAAGTGCGTGCGCTAAAAAAACGCGTCGGGAAAAAAAATCGCACGTTTCACCTTTGAGGCGCAACCCACTCGCTTTGAAAAAATTGAAAATCACTTTTAATTGAAATTTAATTTAACAATTGGGTTGTCTTGGAAAAATTCATAACTTGACATGATATGACATGAATTAAAAATTTTATGTTTGAAATTAAAGATTGTGAACGCATGAAAAAGCTATTTAATGATATTGGTTTCGGGGAATTGAAAAAAAAAATGTTTCGCAATATTTGTGCAAATTTGTTTGCACACTCCAAACATTTTGGCGAATAGTGGTGATGCCACGCTTGCAAATATGTACACTCACTACACGCGCATTCAGAGAGGTCAGAATCCGCCAGGTCTATTCCTGTTTATTGCGGTGAAGCAAACGCACACGCGTCTTTGCTGCGTGCGGAATTTTGCGTACAGCTTTTTTTCTGCTGGTGCTGTTGCTGCTGCTGCTGCCATGCGTCAAATAATTACCATCCATCATCAAATAGCGAATCGAATAGAACAGCAGCAAGAGTTAAACAAGCGGGCAAAAAACCAATCAACTTGTGTGGTGTGCACGGCTCGGACACGCCGCGTCGGTTACATTTTGCGAGGAGAAGAACACTAATCGCAACTAATAGCACCTCTCATCGACGTCTTCGGCGTGCGTGTTCCAATACACGCACTCGCATCGAGCGAGTGTGTAGATGAATTATTCGATTACTATTATAGCCGGAATCGTGCGAATAGATGGATACATAGATTGAGCGCTAATTTGCATATTACGGCTGCGTTGTAAATTACCATATTTATTGCGACCTTTAAGAAGATGGTGCGTACAAGTGTGCGTGTGTATGTGATACGCACTTTGCGCGCTAGCAAGAAATTAAAACTTTTTTGCTGCTCTCCTGCTGCTGGCTGCTTGGCCGCGCGCGCGAATTTATGATGCCAATAGCCGCTCCACGCACAATTCGAATTCGCAAATGCGGCTTCTCAAGTCGACGCACTAGCATTGAAGATATCGCGGAGAGAGAAAAAAAAATATGCGGAAACATTTAGGCGTGCGCAAACAGCATGTTGTCGTCGGCGGCGGCGAGACGAGTCAGTCGGCTTTGTGTGCGCTTTTTTATGCGCGCGCGAATCGCGATTCGAACCGCTTTTAATCTCAACTCAATAAATTACTACACGCACAACAGCACTTCGCGTAGCGATTTAGAAACGCATTAAAATAGGTATCTCGTCTTGGAAACCGGGTATTTCCATAATTATATTTTTTTGCAATTCTATTTGGCAGATTGTATACGCATCCGAATTTTTATGCTTCAATTATTTAATGAATATTAATACATCGACTGTATTCTAACAGGTAGCTGTAGTTTAGCGTATCGGGCAATCGAGAAAGGATAATCCGATGAAATAAGGATATTGAAATTGTGCGAATGATTTACAAGTGTTTGATGCGAAAAAATGTTTGGTGCACGCATAGTAACATATGAAATGAAGCGAATCTAAATTTAAACGATCAAATAAGTAAGTGGGAAGCGAAAAAAACTGCCAACACAACAAGCAGTGTGTGCGTACTCTCGCAACTAATACAATGCGCATTGGTCTTGGACTTGGCATGGCTTGGCGCTGGCCTAACGAGCGCGACGCGGTATCATCATCGCATTCGAGCCGAATTTGTGTAATAGATAAGTGCGTGCACACACAATCACGACGCATGAGTTGCTAAATAATTCAAGGCTGCAACATGTCGCAACGCACTGCGGCGCGCGGCGAGTTCCTGCTTCGGTTCGGCAATAATAATTTGTGTGCGTATTCTCGGGTACGCACACAAGACGAGCAAACGCACGAATGAGAAACGCATTGCAATTGCTGCAGTAATGGATGTATGCAGGAAAGCGGCAAACGATGACGATGACACGAATCGCATTCAATTCGATACAAGTGCTGGATGGTAAAAAAAAGCAGCAACCGCGTGTTGCGCGTGCAAGTTTTTACATTAACATTTTTCGTTCTTTCCGTCCGAACGAATTCACACAACGCGCAGCAGGCAGCAGGAGCAACAGCAATAACAACAACAACAACACGCAGTTATGCATTCACTCGCTGACGTTGCCCGCTGCACTCTGCGGCGAAGCGAAAAGAAATGAGCGCAACGCGGGAAAATGTAGCGCGCACGCATGCACGCAGAAGATGATGAACAAGCGGCATGCACTCACTCGAGTGTGCCGAAGAACGAAAGAACTTGCCTGCCGCCGCCAACACCACCACCAACATCAACGGCTGTGTTCGTCATCGTCGTTGCGCGTATATAAATTATGCTACATATTTCCATGATCATTAGCATTAGTTGCAGTACTGTTACGGCTGATGCGCTCGGTGCGCGCTGCATAGTGCGCTTTTTCGCTTGGTAAAAGGGAATGAATGGAATAGCAACAACAGCGGCAGCAGCAGCAGCAGGTAACGGGGCATTTAATGTGCGTTCACTCAGCCTGCTTCGCGTACGATGCTCTCACCTGTGCAACAACGTTGCACCGTGCATGCGGATGGGAAACTTTGCGTTAGAGTTTGCATCGAGCGCAACGCAATAATAGTAAGAAGACGGTGACGACGATGAAGAAGCAGCAGCAGCGAACCGTTGGATGCCGCAAGAAAAAACGACAGCGAACGAACGCATTATTGCTCTATGTACTACAAACAACAACAAGACCAGTACGAATGCTTTTTCCCATTTTCTTCTTGCACGCGCGCGCGCGCAACCAAATGCTGGCTTTTTGTGCATGCCATTATGGCAATCTAATGACACCGACACATCTCGCGCGCGCTCATTCTTTTGTCTTCACGCGCTCGCAAGCTGACGCTCAAGTGCATCAACACAAAGAATGCATAATTAAGATTGAATCACACAGTTTCATGTCTTCCTGCCAACGATGATCATTTGTTTGGCTGCATTTGCAGCGTGTGTATCGTGCGCAACACACGCACAACGTTGAAATTTAATTTGTCAGCATTAGTTTGCTTCTTGGCGTGTTCGCCTCTTCCGCTTTCATCTTCTTCGCAGAAGAGGAATTGTAATACGCATGATGAGTGACTCCAATGGGAGTTGAAAGGGTCACCGAAGGGAACAACTCGTATTTCCACTTTTGCACACAATCGTTTGCCGCCGCCTTTGTCAAAAGGGATGAAATGCAACCACTCGGATTTATCATACAGTTTGCTTACTAAATACACATTTCCAATCAGGCAACCCTCATGCATGCGCTCTGCATTCAAATGGTGAAAAAGTACCTGAGTTACATCTCAGTTGTTGAAAGATGTACTTTTGGAAACACGGAAGTTGCATGGACTTGGAGGTGTTTGCTGTTGAAGTAAGATGGAACAAAGAGAGCGATGCGCATTTGCGCAGAGGGATTCATAGAGAGTGACCTCACATTGCGCTATATAAAAACGCAACCGAAATATACAAACAACATTAGCAACAACAACAACAACGCCATCGCGCCGAATGCGACTTGGTCTAGTACTCTGGGCGGCGAGTGCCAGCCAGCTTTTACCGCACAACATGATTATATTCGAGTTCAAGGTTTCGTATTTGGGCGCTCGATGCGGCAATCGCGCGCTCGCGATATTCGCTTGCTCGAAACAAAAGTGCGTGGACTTCGTAATTACACACACACGCACCACCGCGAGTCTAGCCAGCCTGTGAATGCAGGCAGCATGCTTTTTTGCTGCTATGCGCGCTGCGTGCCAATTGCCGCCTTCTGCGTCATCATGATCATCATCGTGATCGTCGTCGAATCGAAGGAACATCGCATCGTTTGTTACTTTTTTTCTATTTCGCTGGCATGCGATGCGCGCGGCCCGCATGCAGGGAATCGAACAGGAAGTGCTGCGCAGCGACCTGCAAATCATCAGCAGCGGCGGCATGCGCGCGAATATGATCAAATAAGTAGTGAGGAGAGGCATCATCGCACATGTAAAAATAGCGTCATGTTGTTCACGAAGTGTGCGTGCGAATGTACGTCTCTCTTTTTTTTGCGCTCTTGTAATTTGTTCGAATCTATTATTGCATGTTTAGATTGGCGGGCTGTCGTTAAAAAGCGCATGTATCGTACGTATGCATTTAAACAAAGTCAAACTAATTTAGAAACTCGCTTGACTATGCTATTAGCAATAATAAACATAACATATGTATGCGATAGATAGATAGAAAGATAGATGAATGGCTGATGGACGCATTAGTTCACTAATATGCATATAATTCCATTGTGTAGCCATCAGCGAAGAGCGAACATTATTTGCTCTAGTAGGCTGTGCATTCCTTGCATGTGCATGCAAGAACAATAAGAAGGTACATCCAAAGAATGCGCGCATATAATAATCATTATTATTACTTAACATTCAATGAGTTTCGTCACGCCAACTTCAACAAATTTCAAAATATAGCAACTACTTCAAGTGTGTACTGTACACCTATGTATCTAGTCGATTCCACTCTAGATTGACGGTTAGAGATGCGATGAAAATGCAATGAAACGTTGTTTTTCTCATTGTTATCGTCCATCGGGTGTACTCTGATCCAATGTAACGCGATGTACCTACATGCTCTTCAATCCCAACGAAATATCGTATGAATATGCGCATTGTTCATACGGTGCGTGCGAGTGCGTGTATTTGGGCGTCGTTATGAATTATGCGTGTGTCGCGATATCATTCGCGAGGCGCGGTGTTATCGGCGGTGTTGTTGCGCTGCTGATGCGTGGCGCGTTTCGCGATGCGATGCGTTGCGTTGAAATTGCGTAACGCATCAAACATGTGCCGAGTTAGCTAGCAAGCGCTCCTCGCGAATAACCTTGTATGTCTTGCGGTGCGGTTGTTTATTGCTTGGCCTTGCAAATACAACCAGTCAATTTGGCCCCTGCAGGTGACGCGCCGATTGGAAGCCTTCGACCGATACGATACGCATTTACACAAACGTGCACGCATACGCGCACCGCGGCTAGACAGCAGACGCAAGTTTACGCAATACACGCATATTGCTCGCGCGCGGGCCTGCTTCTTAATTCCACCTTAATGCCAATTCTTTGTTCTCACGCATGGTCAGTCATCGTTCGCGCCATACACATTCATGCGTGACGCGGCTGTGCGTTAGAGAAATTTTTTCTTCTTCGTTGAATTGCAATTACTACAATTTTGCGCATCTTTCTGTTGCAGCCAATAATTTCATAAACGGGGGCATGGAGTCGGGAGCGCAGCAGTTCTGCCTAAAGTGGAACAGCTTTGGCAGCAATCTTGCGACGTCGTTCAGCAATCTATTCAAGAGCGAAACGCTCGCGGATGTCACACTATTCTGCGATGGCGTCTCATTTCGAGCGCACAAACTCATCCTTGCGGCGTGCAGTAAGCACTTTGCCGACATGTTTGAAACAGCACCACTGCACCAAAACCTACTCGTTATCCTCGACGGCACTTCCGCCTCAAATATGGCGGCGCTGCTCGAGTTCATGTACAAGGGTGAGGTGCACGTGTCACAGGACTGCCTATCGAGCTTCCTCAAGGCAGCCGAATGTCTACAGGTAATAGAGTTTGTCATAGATCCTGGAGGACCAAGTAATACTTATTAATCGCTTGCAGGTTAAAGGATTAAGCATTGAGCATGAGAAATTGGTGCGGAGCCAGATGGATTTGTCAGGCAATGGTGAATTAGAGAGTCCGACAAGCCGAAGTAGTGGCAGTAGTACAAAACCTATTAAAGTGGAGGCGGATATGCCACCGCAGAGTCCGTCTTCGTACTCACCCGCAATGTCACCGTACCTGCATTACCATTACAGAACGGCGTATGACCGCCGACCGCTGCGCAGCCCCACACTGCAGGATCGTGCGAGCGTGTTACGCGACGGCAGCAAGGCCAGCCGGCCGCAATCGCCATCGCCGATGTCGCTATCGTACCGGCCCTCCAGCAACTCCTCGCTGCCGCCGTCGCAACCGCCCGACTCGGACGCCGCCCTGCCTGACCGCTTCGACAACGACTCACAGGCGACCGCGCTGATATGCCCGCCGTCTGAAAACAACGCCGACCATTGCCATCGCGATCCCGGATGTCCCGAAGACCTACGTATGAAGATGGAGCCGCCACCCGCGCAGGACGAACCCCTCAGCAGTACAGCAAACACCAACAATCAGGTGAACAGTAGCGGGCTGTCTGCAAACGGTGGCCCGCTTGCGATGTACGACGCCGCCGACTCGAACATGAGCAAAGATCGAGATCTCATACCGACAACACTTTGGAATTCCGTCACGAGTAAAATGCCCAAGACAGGTGCCATCACGACCCCAGACGGTAAGAATACGCGTATACGCAACTGTTATCCTTGGTGGATTCTTATCCTGCACGATAATTTCCGACCTTTAAGGTGGCGGAATATGTTATCATCGTATCACATAATGGTTTGCTGTTTCAGGTAAAAAATTGAAGTGCCCTTTTTGCGAACGACTCTATGGGTATGAAACGAATCTAAGAGCTCACATACGACAACGGCATCAAGGTATACGCGTGCCGTGCCCATTCTGCACGCGCACGTTTACGCGAAACAACACTGTTCGCCGGCATATTGCCCGCGAACACAAAACCGAATTGAGTCTGAAAGCGTTCCAGCAGGTGCATAACCCGTAGTAGTTGATACCAAACAGGAATAGTCCTTACCGCACACACGCCACCGCCGCTGCTGCCGCTGCCGATACTGCTGTTAGCCATCTGTGTGAGGCGATTTTGAGCGAATAATGTAGACGATAAGGACGAGAAAATTGAAAGCAAAGCAAAACAGCATGCAAATTGCCTGCAAACAGGTGGATGGATTTGGTAGTTTGGGCTAGCCCGTTCAAGAGCTGGTCTCCGTCGGCTCAGCCCAAACGATTGACCCTCCACCCAACCCACCAATAATACCACAATCACCACCGCCGCCAACAGAATGAACAATAAGAACAGCAAGGCGGTAAGTGAAATTTATTGTCTACTTTGAGCGCAACGCAACTCAAGTAACAGCGCAAGGAAGCAAGCAAGCAGCGCAGCGTCTAGTTAAACGTGTGATGATCTGTTATTTAAAGAGAAACGCCGCCACATCTACCTCATAAACAGTACAAATATTTTATTAGATTTATAATAAGAAATAATTAATTAAACATAATTTATATCTACAATCTACACATAACGAGTAACTTTAATAATACATTACATGCAATAACACATTGACGATTTTACGGTGCAATAGTGATTGGACGAGCATTTTTGAATTGAGCAAACGCAGAAAACAAAAATATGAAATTATATTGAAAAGAGGCAAAACAGAGAACGCAAAAAGGCACTATTTATGAAACGATGTATCAACATTTACTAGGCGCGATTTAATTGTTATAAATATGGCCCCATCCTACAAAAACCAATGTTTAGGACATAATACTATATATATTATATAAACAATATTCACACATCACCCGCCCTATATGCACAACATACAAACAAACATACACTCACCAAAAAGAAACACACCTAGATATCAAAATCTATGAGTAGAGTTGATCGAAATCAAACCTCATGTTTCTACTAAAAACTTTTCGAATATCTAATCGTCAAACGTTCTTGTTTCATCAGTGTCTGTAACTGTTACTGCAGTTCCTGAAACGTCCTGAAAAGTTAGTCTCGAGTTTGAATAACACAAGGAAGATACACTCTGAAGGATACAATAATCATTAAACACATACAAGTACATAAAACTGCCCTGAATGTTACTATTAAAGTTTAAGAAGTATAAGCAATAGTAATATAAAGTTATCTATAAAATCACACATATAACCAACTACTACCTCAATCAACTACAACACTTTTGCAATGCCATAAACATTACCATTTTTATCTTATCAACGGATACGAAATACAATCAATCAACTATTTATTAATTACGTTATTGCTAGTCATTTGCTCTATACGATTAACGTAAAAATACAACTCAGTACCAATAGTCCAAATATATTTACAGTTATTTACAATTCAATAGACATTATTTCAAACTACAAACTAATATTGCTCAAACAGATTAAGCTAGGATATTTGTACGTGTCCTAAACTAAACTACTAATGACAGACGAAGAAAAAACGATGAACGGAGCTTTAATTATTATTTGATCGTTATGAACTATCTGCATGCGCTCTTTGTGCGAATGCACCAATCAACTTCCAAGAATAAAACAACAACTCAGGGTTATTTACAATACCATATATATACAATATAAAATAATATAACAAATAGAACAAGATATACATATTATTTAAACTATGAACAGTTGTAGGTATAAATAGGATAATAATATTTAAATACTAAAATCGAAAAACGCCAATAGATTACTTCGGTCGATACAATCTGTCATTAAATACAATCACTTTGAAGAGTCATTTATAAAAACTAAAACTGGACAACAAGAAACAAACTGCCGAATAACTTTTCACTGCTATTTCGCCTACTATGTATTATTATTGTATAGAATATGATGATAATGCGTCCATGCCTGAGAAGAAAAAAAAGAAGCTCCTCCTGAATTCAATCATAATGCGAATGAATGCGATAATACGTGAACTTGAATATTCGGCGCGAATGCAATACACACATACGAATATTAAATTAAAATACGTTTCATTACTCGCCAATTATTATGGTTGTGAATTAATTGTTCACAATGCAAAAGATGACAATGTGATGAATTAATACGGGTATAATTTAACACACCAGTTGTTTGTTGTTTGTGACGTTTATAATTTTTAAATTTAATTCGTTTTTCTTTGTTAACGTGTTGAAGAAAGTTGTTTAATGAATGAACGAACGTTTTTCGAATGAATGGAATGCCTGTCTATTGTGATTGTATAGCGACATTGCAATTGAAACAATGTCATTTCCATGTTAGTTTATAACATTCTCAGGCGTGGCAAATCTGCTTTTCAACCACAAACTACCTCAAAATAGTCGTATAATAATCAACAAGGCAAAATAAATGGCAGATGCAAATTAAACACGGGTGGTAACGAATAACATATGTACACTGAAAAAAAACACGGGTTTTGTTTTCTAATAATTAATCTCGCGTTGTTAAGGCATTCAGGGTTAATTGATAATATGATGAGTATGATGAACTAAGAGAGAGAGAAAGAGAGAAGAAAATAAAAAGTTTAGTTTAAGGCAAATTAATTAAAATTAAAAGAAATGCTTAGGTAAAGATTCTATAAATATAAATATGTATATTATATATGTATATAATGTACTCGCTATTTTTATTTAGACGTTAGGTACTTCTTATGAGGATGTTTGATTATTAATATTATTATTATTATTTGTTTATTATTAATTAGAGTTGTTTTCAGTTGTGTTTAGTTTATTTCATATTTTTTATTATTATGAACGATGAACGATAATTATTATTATCGTCGAAAAATACCAAGATTCGAGCAAAGAGGAAAGAGTGCGCAAATGCAATGCTCTATAAGTTTTAGGCCAAAAGTCCAATGTTTTTGTTTGACTCTAAACTTTTGCGTTACCAAGTAACGTTATTTACTTAGGAAAGCTTTTACACCACCATTTGAATTCGTACTTCTCCCCCATAATTCTCCCCGTGAGGATCATACCACATGCAAAAAGAAGCAAGAAAGACGCGAACGTGAAAGTAAACTATAAGAATAAGACAACAAACTTACACTATACGTACACGAATACAATCTTACACACAACATGCTGCAAACAAGCAGAACTCGATGTTTCTTTGTGATGATCAATCTTATTTATATACCAAATATCCTTAGAGGATTCAAAGACACTACCACACACACACACACACGCAAATACACACCATTAACTACCTCTTCTACTTAATCCACAAATTAGTTGGTCAACTTTTTGATAACAACACGAGTAAACCATGTCCGAATTTTAAGAGTAATATTTAAGCAAACTCACGAATAATGTTAAATAATGAAAACAATGTGTAAAGATCAATGATATCTATTTGTATAACATTTTCAGTGTAACTTACTGATGTTAGTAATGTAAGTGAATGCTGCGAGGATAATGCGTTCATAGCAATCTGCATTGATACAAGATGTAATAGGTGATGAAGTATTTGAAGTATTTGTAGACATTTGATACTAAAAGAAGCATGGTGCGGAGTCTTAGAAACGAAATGGAAAGACTAATAAGCTTGATGTACGTAAATCGATGCAGATTGGTGAACACATTGCCTTCGCAGCTTTTTGATAATTATTATCCTTGTTACCGGTGTATTTGCTTTAAATATAATGTGTGAAGGTGTCCCCCACAAGAAAGAATTAGGACATAAAATGTGAAATGCAATGCAGGAAATGCATTATTTGAATTGAATTATATAGTGCAAGAAGAGGGGGCGTTTTTTTTGTAAAGTAATTGTAAGGACAAAAATGTTGCACGCCGTCCACCCCGTTATGCAGATTGAATGTTTCGACAAGAGTGGAGCAAGATGAGAGAAGATTGTCAACTAGCATGTAAGTTTTTTGTAGTTAGGTAAAAGATTATAAAGTAGTTAGGCAAGAGATAAATATCGCTGGAATGCCAGTGATAATGGAAGGAGAAGATTGAAATTGTACTGTACAGTCGGAGAGCGAACGTGTGTTTTTGATAATGACGAATTTCGGAGACATTCAATCAATGGGGCGATGGCATAATTGTGATGTGTGTATCGTCTGTTATTATTAACTTGATGCAAAAAAAAGTAATTGGAAACGTTCTTACTCTATCTCTCTATATATAAATGAATAATTATTGTCTGTTCACTGCACTCTCTCACATTCAAAATCATAATGGATAAAGAATATAATAATTAACACACTCTCGAGACACATGCAAAATTAAGAAAAACCCTTTTAGACAAAGACGATTCTAAGTACTGAACTGGATGTTTGTTGCATCTAAGCAAGAAAAAAACTGTCCCAAGTCATTCTTATGCGCACAATATGTTCTCTCGATGTAAAATGCAATATAAGAATGACGCTCATAATCTACATGTTTAAGCGAAATTAAAATTTGCATACATATAAAACACACGTCTATGATATAATTCTATTGATAAGCTAATTAATGTAAAACGTGTTTCACTTATTAATGATGATTTTTTAGTTACGTTTAGAATTAATTTAGTTGTAACCGATGGTTCGTATTGGTAAACTATTATTGTTACATCATACATAGGAGAAACACAGCAATTAATAAGACATGCAATTTGCACATTTCATACAAGCATATAACAAAACTCAGGTATTTCTGTTCAGGGATTTTTTTAGTCATTTAAGTAACGCATAGTCCATATTTATTCATTTATCAATCAGTTTGTTTACGGGTATACTTTGAAACTATTATTACTGTGCGATTTATTCAATCACTATCCACACATAGCATAATTTGATGGAATTATTTTTGTTAATGAAAGAAAATGTACAAAAACCAAAGTTTTTTGGCACTGTTCTTTCAAATAATTTCATTCACTTATATGTTCAGGTGCAACCAAAGTAATAGTACAAATAAGCATCTACCTCATTATATTCTCAGCTCATAATAAATAATAACTATTATTGTTCTTATTAAAGATGATAATATTATATACTTACTATGACTAATTAGTGAGTAGAATTCACAAATTATTATGTATTTATTATGCCCAAGTACAAAACAAAAAATGCGAATTGCAAAGTGTTATATGAAATAATAACTAAAGTACTACATGTATATGAAGAAAAACTCAGGAAATTGAAACACTATGTATAAAAATGGTACAAACAATACTACTTATTAATACTAATTATATACAGTGTCAGGGAATCTCTACATTAACTAACTGCTCTATATATAAATAATATTTAAATTATTGATGAAAGCAACGCAAAGAAAAACAGAGCGATAAACGCAAAAGGATAATGGGAAAGAAACTAAAACTGATGGAGAATGGGGTTGTAAAGAAACATCAGATTTGGAACTTGTATGATGCACACAAAATCATATTTTTAATAATTATCACATGTTCAGGAAATACTAAAGAAAAACGCTAAAGCAAAATTGCACCGGTAATTTGTATGTACTTAAAAATCGAATTTATCTATAGCTATTGGTTTAATGCTAGCCGCATCGGGGACTTGAAATTAAGCGGGAGAATGTAACGAGTCAATTTTTAACGATGAAACAAACTAAATACAAGAAAAAGGATTTGAAACGCCTTGCTGAAACTGGCAAGGAAGAAATGTAGAAAATATTATTAATGATATGATTATTTGTGTCAGAACGCAGACAAATATGAAATGCGAGATTAGGACGAAGACACGAAAAGAAAAACACGATGAGGTAAAAGAAAACTTTAAGACCGGGGAGCAGTGCAGTTTGCCCGTACGGCAAAGGAGATTTGGGTCGTTTTGTATGTTCTCCTCCGTTGTCCATTTATAAGGAGGATGAGAAAACGGAATTTATTGGATTGTGATAAATTTCACCGATGCTGTTTTGGTAAAACAAAAACTTGGCAAACTGCAGCAATCTCTCGGAATGTTTGTACCGCTACGATAATTTTCATTATTCGTTGTTGTAGTGATTATGTATCGCACGACAACGATTATATAATGTATTGTGACACGGTTCGGGTTTATATGAAATGAAAAAACAAAACCACTCTCGTTGAGGGAGTCTAAATTATCAACTATGATGTACTATTATTACATTTAATTGTATATAAGCAACATATGATGTATTCATGTTCTGTTTTTCCTTATTAATTTTAATAAACAATTTGACGTTTATATTGCTCTTCCAAATTAGTTAGTATATAAAATTCCCAGTACATCATATAGTTGCATTCAAAATTTAACTGCCTTAGTACATCGTCAAAGCTATTATAACATGCTATAGCGAAGGATAATTCAGGTCGTTCGTGTTGCTGCCTATAGTAAAGTCCGGACGACGAAATAACGTTTTAGTGTTCGCAGGGCTAGCTACATCAAACTCCGGGAGCATAATTTCAAAATTCGTAAGATGATAGGAAGGATATTTTAAACCTCAAGGTACGTGTCTTATGGAAAATATGCAATTTTTATTAGGTTGTTATTGTTTTACTGAAAATTAGATGAATTTGCAACATTGCAATGCATTGCTATGAAACATTACGTATAATATAAAGGGGAAATGCGCACTATATTCTATAACGTTAGTTACCCTTTAGGAAAAGGGTTACTTCATGACATACGTGATTCTGCTGACAATAAAATGCCTGATTAATGACTAGCTGTCCCTGATCTTCGCCAGGCATTATAATGAAGTGTTGGCGAGCGAATACTATTCGTGTTTGTTTGGGGTCCACGCATTTTATATATCAATGGATGAATCTTTTTTATGACACTCACAATGTAAACATTGATGAATTTTCAAATTTTGCATGGTGTTTCTTCAGGCATTGTCAACAGCGAGTGGCCTAATATAGCATGAAAGCACCGCTTGTGGTTTGATTCGATATGGTAAATTTATAAATCAAGATTTCAGTTAATATTTTAGCCAATTTACATACGTAAAGTTTTATGGTTGGGCATTTGGAAACATGAGCAGAATTAATCTATCATTTTTTGATAGCATGTTTCTTGTTGAAAGATTTTCAATAAACCTCGTCAGGTATTAAAATTTGTTGCTCTGAATGCACTAACGCTTTACTTGAATGTAATCTTTTCAAGTATGAATAATATGGATTAACATAAAAACATGCATGTATAAAAAACGCGCGAGCATTGCATATAAGCAATTTATTTCAGTAAAAAAATCATTTTTTGGGTAAAACATATTTAGGGGTAAAATCTGCGTGAAGTTGCGTGCTGTATGCCCGACTAGATATTAGCAATGCCTTATTTGTTATGTACTCATAATCAATTTGTACGTTCTTTCTACGAGAGTGCCTCGAGTTCTTGTTGCTTCCGAAAACTTGTTGGCTTAGTATAAATTCATTGCTGATGTTCTGGACGTGCAGTGCAGTGCACGGCATGAAACCCAATATCCTTGAATCGGAATTGATCAGGAGCTCCTCGTGCGCCAAATGGACAGATGGCCATAAAACGAATTGAATTATTCAAAGGGAGTAAATAATTGGCGCTTGGGGGTAAACTAGTGGTTCGTAGACGCCTTGGAGCCTTTTATGCAGCTGGGTGTTTGACTGCGTTTGCTTGCACGCAGTTTTCTCGTTTCATCCACCGAATAATCAGGCCAAATTGAATATGAGCTCAGCGTTTTGACACGGTCTCAAATACCACTTGACAACATATGAATATATTTTCGATAGTGGCTTCTATTTGTTTTTAATTAATTGGTAACTGCAACTGACCAAAAGCATACAGCTTTTTTAAATTAATACGCAGGATATGATTGAAACTAGATATTTTAATTACAGCCACTTTAACTTTTGGGGTATAATAAAAGTACGTATGCTGTTATTTCAATTAGAAGTAATTTATTGCATAATTGATATTATAGTGTCATATGTAAAAATAAGCTCACGTGTTAAGAATTACTAAGGAGACCACTGTCAGGACTATCGTTTTCAGATGGCACGCGACCACTTGATAAGACACGTGCCATGTTGTGATAGCCTATAGTTATTTTACGCGTTCGCACCCTCGGGTAATATGGAACGACGTTGTTGCTTCCGCAAATTAGCAATATTTAATAGGGAACACGCGACATATATTTATTTGTTGGTTGACAAGATATGTTACGACACGTGCCTATGTAAGTATCATTTTAATTTGCATTACAATTTGTATTAAATGGTATTTAATGCATTATTAGCTACTTTACGAACGAATAACAATATTATGCTTAAGATGAACATGGAATTTTGTTTTAAAACGCAAAGTTGAACATTTTACTATGCAACTATGCACTACTTTGCAAGTAAGTGAATTTGATCTAATATTTAAATAACATTTGGCAAAACAACAAAAATGTAGTTCATTTCGCGTCTTGGTTTTTTGATGGTGCTTAATTTGATGGATGGTAGCCAGACGGGTATTTAGTCAGACAATAGGTGCTAGTTTGTGTAGCGGTACATTCTAAACAGTAAAGAGCTTATAAATAATAAAAGTTTTGTAAATGCGCGTATCCACCCCTTGGCTCTCCCGAATGTGCACCCACCGCTCCATCCAGGAACACTGACGCGTAAGAATACAGAGTGCTCTCGCAATAGCAACATCCCTTATGCGTAAAGAGCGCTGGTGTTAAAGCGCGCATTTCGTTTGCAGAACAACCAACAGCGAATACTTTCATATATATAAATACAATGCTCTGAATGCACGCATACATCAAAGTTGCACATAAAAATTTAGGGCTTTGCCCTCCGGGTAAAGCTGTGATAATCCCTCGTATGGGGTGGATTAGATCCATTGTCGCACCACTAACTGCATAACATACATACCCAAATATCTATAAGCGCACCAGCAATTCTCTGGAGATTTAACTCCGACGCATTTGAATGCATTCGTATATTCCATTTTCTGTCAGAATATTCCTGCCAGCGAATATGTCGATCAGGATTGATTAATTACACTACATGACTCTGTGGTCGATATCATTGATTAAAACGAATCAGACATTGTTCTTAAACTATCTACATATTGATTGAACATAAATTGGAATGAGGTAATGGAATATTAAAATTTTAAACAGGCGTTTTGTTGACAATGTTATAATAGTTTGCACGACAGCAACCCTTTATGTAATCTTTTCAAAAGTTGTCAACTCATCAAGTGATGATGGTGGTTGTTGTGAAGTATTCTCTGGACTTGAATACTTTGTTTGGTTTACAGCTCTATGAACTAGCTACATTTTAAAGTACTAGTCTGATAATTAATGAATTTTCATTGTCAAAACATACTTTTTGGAATAATCGAATTCAATTGTATCGCAAATATACATCATATTGCGAAGATTCTTATCGCATATAAAATATAATACGGCCATAAGTTGCATAACTGATATTAAGTATCGGTAAGTTGGATTGCACAATGGCAATTTGCCACAAGGACCAATGGGCACGATAGCTATCTCTTATCAGAAGCAGAGTAGCGTGATGAATGAAGCGCATTATCCGTTCGGGGTGTTTATACTGGCAATTCTCTTACAACGAATTATGATCAAACGTACGTTTATATCGCGCAATCGGTGCGTGAAAATTTACATTAAGAACACATTCGAAAATCTGTGCGCTTCGTCGATAGATTAACAGGTGCGCGCTTAGCATGCACGCATTTCCCCCTTGATAGCTGTAACGAAAGCAAAACAAAAAGGCGCGTTTATTGCGGCGACTACGTAATACGCATAACCCTCTTATTGACTTCAGCCACTACAGAAGTATAACATTTTCAAGTAGTACGTCTGTTTATATTCGATCTACACTTGGCAGGCGAATTCAATTAACAATATTGTTTTAAGTCTAGAAAAATGTTATTCAATTAATGTATTTTATTTATTGTACTTTTAAGAAGAAGAATCGCATTTAAAGTTTAAAATTCCAGTGCGAATTTAAATCCGGGTAATGTAATATTAGTCATGACGGTTAAGACAACTCTGGCATATCCGCACCCCCTCAGGAATAGCCAAGTATTTAGGTCTGGAGGGTAGTTCTGGTCGACTGATCAAGCCAGCTGCACACTGATTTCAATCGCAGGTTGTCGCGTGCGTTTATCAACCCTCCCTTGTTGCCTTTGCGAGCGCGAATACACGCATTGACGGCTATTGAGCTGCATTCTCTATGCGGAATGAAAAGCGTTGTTCATAACGTATGCACTGCCAAACGCCAAACGAGTCCAACGGTAAAATTAGGGAAAATGCTGGTGCACTAGGTCGTACTGCCACCATGAAATCAGAGCGAATGGTAGCAAATAGTTCCGCTTGTTACAAGCGTATTATCGTTTTGTAAATATTGCTCTATTTACAAGCGCAGTGCAACTATGAATTGTAAATAAAATACACATGATATTCTTTGCTGTGGTGTAAAACAGGAACATGATTAATAATTCAAGTACACTCTGTTTGTTTAACGTTTTCATTATATTTTGCAAAATTGTTTGTATGTTTCAGTACAAAAATATTTATATTCATGTAAACATTGTTTTCTAAACTAAATTTTTATCAAACTAATTTATAATTGGATACATATTCTTTCCAAAGAAAAGAAGAAAACTCAAATACAACTTTAGCATTCACTTAGAAATATATCATAAACAATTATTAAAAAAAATTGCTTGACTAGAAAATGTTTGTGTATGAAATATTTTCTCGTACATTTGAATATTATTCTTTTATATATCCAATTATAAATCATTCACAATTATTCTTTGTATATTTAGTATATTGATTTTTCCATGACTAGAAACGATCCATCTTTTTTTGATTTATATACAATATAACTAATTTACATTTGCATTTTAGGAACGCCAATCGATTAGAGGCACTCATACATTCTATTGTTATTATAATGTGGAAATTTATCATCGTGATAATGCTGCCTTGTGTCGTTAAAGTATTCAGTACCTGAAGGATTGGTGTAATAACCACTCTCATAATTATTTGTGCCAGGATAACTGTTGGACTCCCATGAATCCTTGATGGGCGAGGATTCATAGCTTGGTGTATTGTAATCTTGCATGAAGCTTGCGTTTGTAATTGTTCCACTGGTAACAACTGCATTACTGAAGTATCCATTGGGCGAATTTTGAGTAATTTTATTACCATCCTTATTTATCGAAACAGTTACGTTACCAACATTTACAGTTATGCTATCTGATCCGGTTGAATATTTATCGATATCATGCGCCGCCTCACTCAATGCGTAAATGTAATTATGTGCAAATCTTAATGTTTCGATCTTGGTCAGCTTTGTATCCTCCGGAAAAGTTGGCAGGACCAATCGAAGACGATCCAAGGCTTCGTTCAACATGTGCATTCGATTTCTTTCGCGATCGTTGGCCTTGAGACGTCTTGTACGCTTGATCCGCATAATTTGCGAAGGACTCTTTGCGCGCGACACACGATTTCTTCCAGTTGCATAACGACGTTTGGTTTTATATTCCTTCTGCGGTGTCGAAGTGATGGCATTGGACAATGAACGACTAAATTCTTCTTCGGTTGGAAATAAATTCCTTGATGCTGTCGTCGAGGAGTTTCTTGATACTTGCGTGAAATTTTCAATTCGCGAACAATGATCCAGGTCTTGAGGCGGTGTTAATTCCAGGCTGGATTTGCTGTACTCTTTGGGATTCGCACTTTTGTGGAAGGCACTGCTGAATTGTTCGTAGAGTTGCTGTTTCTTCGGTGTGCTGAACATTTTCTGATTGTCACACTCCATATCATACTCAATGAAATCACTTCGATCATCGCGATAATCATACGTTGTTTCAGACTTGAAAGACATTTCGAAACCGGAATCGGAACTGTCGTCGTAAAAAGGCATTTCGTATCTGATATCATTGCGCACCAAAGACATAGTTTTTTTGTGATATAATGTTTCAATCTCTTATCAAATGTTCAGCACCTTTTGACGTCCTTTTTGCAACTAAGGTTGATTCGAAAAGGGTGCCTGAATTTATAAAGTTCGTAGCCCCCTTCCACTATAGGGAACTACGCTGAGGGCTATTACGATTGCTTTGTCCTATCGGGTGGTGCTTTATGTATCTTGCATGTACTTTATGCGATATAACATGTAAGTATTTTAATTTATTCTTAGCAGGATTTGTACGTAATGTTAACATTTTATTTGTTGTAGATACATACAGATTGGAATTTTATTAAGTAGATATTTTAATTCTGATCAATAAATCAACGAATATTTAATATTACATGTATATTTATTTACTAATCAGGTGTATATTTATTGAAGATAACGTGTTTAATATGATTTAATCAGTTTAATCCGTCAATCACAGCAGGCATTGGTTTTATGTTTAGACTTGTACTCCTTGCTTTATTTAGTTACCTACATGTGTGGATTCAAACATGAATAATATCCACATGTTATAATTCGCTTTTTAGTGCAGATTCGAAAGGGTTCCGTGTCGCAATTATATTGGAAATCGTCACGCTGATTGGCGCATTATTGAAACCAATAAATAAAAATCGACATACGAGGAAGGGTTAGAGGGAAACGTTGAAACTTTTGAATACGATTTGATATGCTCAGAAATTTAATGTTTCATGAAAAAATCTTTTCTGTTAGTTTTTCAAATATCAAATAAATTTATTACCCTTTAAATTGTACGTACAATTGCAACTATATGCTTCATTAATATACATTACCGTAAAATGAATTATTATCATCTATATGTGTAAATCAGTTACATTTTGAAATATATGGCCTATTACATATTGTACCATATTATGTTTATTGCAAAATATATATTGTACTAAATCTACTATTCTTATGTATTATTATTTTACTCTTTTCCTTTCCTTCAGTTTCCATTGACTCATGATGTGATGGCTGATAAATAGTGTGCTGGACTCAGTTGAGGCAAAAATTTCCAAGTTTAAGAACTAATATAGGCAACCTAAAGTTTTCAATTTAAACAATCTATCAGGTCTATAAGGGGAAGATCAAATTTCACATAGCAACTACACTTCGTAGCCCGGTGGTATAGGCTATGAAAATCATCCGAGTGTCGCGAGTTCGATCCCCAGGAATGGGGATTCGGTTTTAAGTTTTCAAGTTAAACAAATTGATTCTATAAGGGCAAGATCAAAATTTGCTTTAGCAACTACACTTCGTAGCCTAATGGTTAAGGCTTTGGAAGTGATCTGAGTGTCGCACGTTCGATCCTCGGGGATTGGAATTCTATTTTAAGTTTTCAATTTAAACAAGTTTGAGACTAGAAGGGCAAGATCAAATTTAGCCGTAGCAACTGCGCTCCGTAGCCTAGTGGTTAAGGCTTTGGAAGTGATCTGAGTGTCTCGGGTTCGATTCCCGGGAAAGGCAACTCAAATTTGCAGGTTTTCATTTGCTTGTACGCTTGAGGGGCCCCAGTGGACTTTGCTGTATTTCCAATGGGGCCCCCGGAGGCGTACAAGGGCCCCGTTTTTAGTTTTTGAAGTCCGTACGTAATAAGATTGTTTTCAGTCAGCCCACCCCAGCCCCGGCATGCTCGGTCGCTGTGCGATCTGCGACTGCCTCCCCATTCCCGATTTTCGTTACCAACAGGCCAAGATTTTGACGTCACGGCCTGAAGGTGGGGATCGACCCCACAAACTTTTACAGGGGGCAGTACTGAGGTTTGGAGCACGACTTAGAATAGTTTGTAACTTAGAATGTAGGGGCTTAGAATATTTTCTAAGTGCTTAATTTGAATACAAGCGCCATAGCCAATTGAATGGTTCAACCTACTACTACAGTTACTGCTATTCTACTCAATTATACAAAAAAGTTGGCACACACTGGGAATCGAACCAATGTTTCCCAAGTCAGAGGCAAGCACTACCCTAGGTATGCTATTTACTGCTATACCAATGTAAAATTAAAACTTAGATTTTAGTGTTTGAACAACCGAAATAATAAAAATGCACATATAGGTTTATAATATTCAAAGTTCAGAGAAACCAGGGCGGGTATGAATTCGATAACATTTCTAATGGTAGAATATTTTGAGTTGATTGTCAAAGCAAACGAGCAATAAACGTCAGAGGCTTGTCGTTTGCAGTACGGATGCGCGAGTCGCGTAAACATAGAGGCTTACATGAAAGCCACACATGCAAATGCATCCACCGATATACATTCGACGTATCTAATGCAATGAAATGCAAACGGACCAATTACGTTACACTTTACGACCGTCTAAATTTGGATGTTTTTAATGAATGCCATTTTTAAGCATGTACACGCATTTTCTCTTAAGATATATAATCATCCGTACTTACATTACTCTTCGCGCACATTTTTCACAAATGAATCAATTGGGGATGATATAGGTAGGTAATAATATAAATAAAATAAAAATACGACCAGTAAGAAATAATATAATATTTTCCACATTTTTAAATTGTTTATTTTGAGCTGTTTCAATTAAAACAACGATATTGTTGTGTATTCTTCAAGACTACTGATGTGCGCTTTTAACTGCAGCGTTGTCTTTGACAAATAAACAACCAACAAGGATTTTGTTTGTTCGTTTGAGTTCATTACAGCCGCTTCGTTTGCTTCAGACTGACTTGCGGATGCTTTGAACAAGCAAGCTTCCTACATATTCCTATTAGCCACCGCGCACTGATTTGTAAACATACATCATATAACATTCAATTTAAGAATAAAATAAATATTGCCATATAATGGTCTTCATTTTGTTCACAAGTTTAATACGAATGCGTGTTATTGACTCAAACAAGTTATCATTTAAACTCTATATTCATATGAACTGAAACTATATTTTTTACCTTAAAACATTCCTTGGCTTTAGTAGTGTCCCAAACGCACAACTGCACGCTATTGGAATGAACGTTAAACGACATAGAATTTCTTAGTTGGAGGTCCCATCCAAAGCGGCGTTCCACACCAGCAACAACGAACTCCCGCGTCGGTAGCTGAAAAAATAATATTGGACATGTATTTTTTGCTGACAGCAGAAAACGACTAAGAAGAATGTTATAACAGTTGTCATTTCTGTTTGAAGAGAATAAATCCATAAATAATTCTCATTTCGTGCTGAATGCCAGCTCCGCATCTTAAAAATGAATTTAAAACGGGGATAATTTTAGAAGAAGCGCATCGAAAGACGAGCACAACAATTACTACAAGCTACTGGTTTTTCTTCTGTTCGTTCTTTGTTTTTCATGCTTAATTATTTTGACGCCACTGCCGTTACGGTAGCGGCGCAAAGGCAATCGAACGAGCGTTCTTGAAATTCGGATAAGCACCACTAATAAACCGACTTTCAAGACATTATGAACCCCAACATCGAAACGCGCATACTGAGTGTTTCACCACGCGCGAGTTTCTCGATCGTAAACAACATTCAGAAACAATCAAAAGTCGCGTTCGTCTTCCCAGAAGTTTGTGCGCAACTCGTGTGCTTATTTCTCAATCACAAATTGGGTTGTAGCACTCCTGTTACAAATCCAATAGGATTAAAATAAAGTCGACATAGATTTATCAGTCGCTAAACTATGTTCGTTCGAATTGTGTAAAAGCCGATCAGTGCAAAGCGACGTCGTTATGCGCCGTCAAGTTTCAAATTGATGCTGCCTAAGGCGTCGCGTTTCTTTTGCTGCGCGACGTTAAGCTGTCAGGATGCGTTGAAATGCGCGTTCGGCGGCGGTGGCTTCGTCCACTACTGCTGAAGCACACCGCCGACAGTGAAATGTTATCGAACGCCATGTACGCTCCTAGAAGGCATCTTCTGCACGCACGTGAAATATCGCCACCGCCAAACTACATACGTTACATTGTTGTTTCGTGTTTCACACACGTTTTCCGCGCTTTTCCGATGCGATCTTCTATGACGGCGGACGCTGGGCGGCGAGCCAAGAAGAAATATTTCAAATACACAGTGGCAGTAGCTTCGTTCAGCTCTTTGATTCATCAATTAACCGCTCGATTCATAAAACGAAATGACAGCTCCGATGCTAAATAAAAATGAGTTATCTCCAGCCTATATTTTATTAGGCAATTGGCTGTTTTAAAAAATTTATGCATTCACTTACGTTAATCTGTATTATAAATATTACTAAACATATCAAAGTTCTAATGCACTTGTTCAATTAATAATTTCAGCTGTTATATTTTCGGCAGCGTATTTCAAAGAAGTTTTTTCAACTCTTTGTTTGCATAAATTTAACTAGATAAAAGAGAAATATGCACATTAAAGAGTTCATTAAGTAAGAAAATGTAAATATTGTAAGATATAACGCTGCATAAAGTCAGCATAAAAGCTTCAAGACAACTAAGAATAATACGAATCGTATAATGAACCGGATGTGCACTTCATCGGCATCATATACACTGACTCAAATGGCCATCAACAAAGTTGTCGAAAAACGATTTTTACGTTCTTGACGATGGGCATGTCCAAAAATCGTAAAATTTCCTTTCGTCGCTGATGCAGAACTTAAGCCAGAGTTTGCTCATTATGGTCAATATTTCCTTTTCTTGCCTGCGTTTGCCGCCATTTAAAATTAGAAGGTTCCGCACATTTTTCTTCTGTTAGAATGTAACAACTTCTCACTGCGAATTTTAGAAAACTGTAATAAGATCTTATTTTAATTCAAACAGAAATACGAAAGGAATCGTTGAAGAACAAGATACTTGAGACAAACAAAGTATGTTTTTCGAAAAATATAAATTGACTTCCTGTCGTTTGCATCTTCTTGTTCTTCCACTTAATCTTGGTCGCCCTCGTTTGTGAAGGCGAAAGAAGCAAAAAGTAATTAAAGCGAAAATAATCTTTTTTTATAATAATAAATTTCTAATATACAATATAACAAGTAATATAAAATAATAAATAGGATAAGTTTGACGTCGTGCACTAATGCTAAACACATAATCCTCTAGTTATTCAGTTGTTAATATAGCAACAAATAACTAATTCATAAGTATAAAATTATATCCACCAGTGGTGTAATTTAGAATTGGAATGAAGTTATTTCTTTGTTTCAAACACAAATCTTCTGCAATGAGATTACAGAATTATTCCATCTTAAAATCATCTTCCATGCGCCATACGCTAAACGCCTGACTGAGTTTCTCATGCGCCATGTAAGAACACATTGCGCCACTGAAATCCCGCGCATTACAATTATCACCGCACTTTGTGTTATCACCTGCCAGGGTATGTTTTAGAAAATCAATGTAGCGGGTGGCCAATTTAAGCGTCTGAATCTTGGAGAGTTTATCCGACGGGAGCGTCGGTATACTTTTGCGTAAACTCGCAAACGCCTCATTCAGATTTTGCGTGCGCTGCCGTTCACGAACATTTGCCATGATCCTTTGACTTTGAATCTCTTCGTAGCTTTGTTCCGGTTTCCGGCGTGATTTCAATCGCTGGTATGTCGAACTGTTGGAATCATCCGAATCAAAATTTTTCCGTTTACGCCTCCTGCTCATTTTCAAACTACTACTGCTGTTGTTCAATTCATTATTTGAAGATTCACAATGCAATTCATCGTCATCGGGTTCACTTTTAATATATGGCATGCTATCATCCTTGGACGTTGAGTATGTTTGGCTGATTGGCGGCGAAGGGGATGCGTGTTGATGATGATACTCCTGTCCTTCGTAATAGCGCATCGGATGATATTGTGGTTGTTTATCCCCAACGTAAAATTGTTGTTGCATTGGCAGTGGCATGTATTTAGACATGCTAATTCCATCGTTAATATTGTTGTTATCATGATAGTGATTATTTGTCAGATCAACAAATCGTCGTGGAGAAGAGTATCCATTATGATAATCCAAATGCGCCGGATGCTGCGGATGGATGGGCGATGCAGGATGCGCACCAGGACTGTTAGTCATTGTCACCATGTTTTGCACATGTTGCAAATCCTGAGTTGCACTATCTGGCACTGTGTCGTACATGTTTCTAACTTCTTAACTTATTGTTGATTCAATCTTCTTACAGCGGAAAAACTCAATAAAATTTGAAAATATTTGAACGCTCAACGATTGTACCCCGATCACGGCTTAAGGTGGAATAGTCGTACGCTTTCAACTAGACAGCATTGGTGTTAAATTCGTTTTAAGATGGGCTCGGGCGACCAATGCGAATCGCACAGAGGATGAGCCAAGGATGTGCGCAGAGCATTTTCGTTCGGTGCGCGCATTTTAAACTTAAACACGTTTGGTATCTTATTCTATCATACAGCTTCAAACGCATCTCGTCATTCCCAGTTTTTCTGCATGGGTGTATCATCAGGCCTGACTCACATAAATATTTGATAGAAAAAGTTGAACTTAATGGAAGTTATAATGCATTAAAAAATTGTCTATATGTAAATATTTTACGTATTCTAACGCAGCAAAATCTGTCAAGTTATTTAAACATTTTTATAATGACCAGAGACATATAAAATTGATAAAATCAATAATAATCATAATCCCTATACATAATTTATTTATTTGCGCAAAGACGGGCTAAGCCAGTTACCTAGTTATTGATTCAGCATGATACTAAGCTTAATCCGCTTATTTAATGATTTCATACCTAAAACAACAATTGCAGTAGAAATCAAATTAAATCTTGTCTTAAACTGTTTACTAAACATACTTTGAGGAATCGCATCTTGGAAAATGTTGTGATAATGAATATTCGTTAACAACAATGCATTTGCATTACGTGACATGCAAGCAAATAAGTTTCATCATGTGCGCATCAGATGTACAAGAAATATTATTGCCAAATGTAAAATATCGGAAAAATCACGATCATATAAAATGTGTTTGCAAGATGCGGCGCGTACTATCGAAATTTCCCACCATCAACCCGGCCAAATGTCAATTGGGCACGTGGAACTTATCGGCGGTGTAATAAACCACCTTAAATTGCCAATAAAATCGCCACTGCGCTATCGCCAAAATCTGGAGAACATCTGTTTTCCAGCTTTCCGTTCCAGGCCGTTTTTCTCAATGGGGACACGACACGCATTGACACAGAGAGCAAAATAAACTTTCTTCGATTCATCATTACTACGAGGTAGTTTATGTGAAGATGAAGCGGGCCACACATTTACAACCGTATACATACAGACGCTGGGCAAAATTTTTAATAAGCGCGCACCGCCTGTGCGCCAGATGCTCTCAACGCGTCGCCATTACATCTTTATGCTACGGATTGTTCTCGGTCGCTCTCCGCAATGCATTTACGTTATTTGCTCTTCCTTCTCCAGGCCGTAAAATGCACAGCAAGATGTCTCCTTGGTATCTGTTTCGTTGGGCGTCTTCGTTTTCGGAAATTTAAACAAAACTTATGCGTCATAACGAAACGTGCGAGGGAGTATAACGTCTTGCCGCATAATTGTGCGGAATAGAGAGAAGACGTATCGTAAAAACAAAATATCAACACATGTGTGCCGCACGCAGGACGTGGGAACTTCTCTAAAGATCGTTGAATGTCAACCACACTCAACTCTATTGCGAATTATTATAATAATTGCAAAATTCAAATGTTAAAAAACATCTGTACTAAGGTGGCAACTATTTTTCTTTAATAAGTTATCATGTAAAACAGCTGAGAACTTTTACTAGTTGATTAAAGTTACCACTTTGTAAAAAACGACCGATCGTAATTGTCAACCAACAGGAGAGAACTTAAGGGGAGATTTTTTATAAGTTGCTTTAGTTTTTTTTATTAAATTGTGTTAAGATCCTTGTCTCTACCTCATAAATAAACATCTTCACACATGACGTCGTTCCCATAGTATTTCTTTGCACAAATGCGGTAATCAATTAAAGATCGCAATTTTTAATGATAATTGAAAATTCAAGAAAGATGGGAAAGTCCCACTATTCATTATCAGGGTATTTCCACTCTATTTATGCTGTAGCCGATCGGTCTCTGTAATGGAATTAGTATGCAATAAAATATAATAGCACCCCCAAAGGTGATAGGCAAACTTAGGTAGCACTTTTATTATATGCTTGGATTTTCCGTTTTTAATATAAACTAGCTGACGTGGCGAACTCCGGATCGTCTAATGTTTAACATAGATATTTGTTTTTTAGACTTTGTATATTTCCTCATTATTTTAGCGTCAAAAATTCCTGCATTTTTGGTGGCCGGAAAAAACACCACTATTGTTAACTAACAGTACAACAATGGAATAGAATATCGTTGTCCTTGCTATCAATTTTTAAATCATTAAAATCGACTAACAACTTTAAAAGTTATAGTGATATGTATATTTCACTTTTGTATACTTCACTATTGTGCTGAAGAGTTAAAGAAAAATTTAAATAATAATGCAAATAATATAGATTTATACCTGTTATATAAGTCGTACAACATAAATTGTACATTTATTAATATATAAAGTACTTTTAATGAATTTTAATTAATAATATAACAATTTCAGCTAGCAATATTAACATTAAAATGAACACGATGTCAGCGCATAATAGCGCTTTATAAGCTAGTGGTAACATTTTTTAAATCATGAAAATCGGTCCATTACTTTAGAAGTTATAGCGAATTAAAATTTTTCCTGATGCTGACCCGCTACTGCCAGCGCGAACTTGCAAGCGCCTGGAAACTCATATCAAACTTTGGTTCTCAAAAAAACAGGGTCTACGCTAGGTTTCCAGGCTGCAGAATAGGCGTAGCGGAACTTTGCCTAGTTCGGCAATCCTCGTGGAGCCAGCGCGCTGATGCGCTGCCCTGCATCGGCTAGATTCGACCAATGCTGCACGTCTAATGCGCTGAAGACTCGCGATGGTGTTCGCACCAGTAGCATAATCGCCAACAATTAGTACTATACATTTTAATTGATATCTCTGGAACTATAAGAGATATTAAAATAATTTTTTCACTACCAGAAAGCTGATTAAATTTCTAATAATATATCTTAAAACCATAGAATTTAGTTCAATAGATTACGTATAATAACGTTCCAAAGTCAACTTTGTTTTGCGCGACTTTGACTTGTAATAATTGAAATTTTCTTTATGCACATAATTTGTTGTTTACACCTAAAAGTTCAAATAATAGTTTCATGTAAATATCAGATGAATTATAGCTGTGAACTTAATTTAAAAGTGAGCATTTTAATATATTATGTCTTTTAAATAATCCAACATATTGAATACATTACATTTTTGTACTTTTAATGCCTCTCGTATAAACTCACTCGTATAAACTTTGTTCATTATTTTAAGAGTCAAATTTAAAAGAAAATAGAATATTATAAAAAACAACATTTCAAGAAATGGCTTCTGAAGAGGTATACTTAAAAACGGAAATGACATACCGCGCATTCCTAGCAAATACAGCGTATAAAGACTCTCCGGCGCGATATATTTACAGACGAATTGAAATAGGCATAAATAAAAACGTTTCGAGCCTTTTTATACGCTTCGAGATGATCTCAATGAAAGATATAATTACTTCCGATTCCATGCAATGCGCACATAGCTACTATTTGTGCAATAAATCGTAGGCCCCTTTGTTAACTTAAAACTGATGCGCTTACACAGGTAAACAAGCATAAATAGGTAACAACACGGGAAAATCCAAAGTGTGGCTGCACTATAGAGTCTATTGGATAACGAGATTCTTGTTGTTATTGGAAAGAGATTACTGTTGCGATTATGTGCTATAAAATGTTTCCTCAAATACGAAGACCTCAGGTGAGCGGTCAATGGATCGGACAATGCTAACAGCAATCGAAAGTCCTCTCAACACCACACTGAATTAATGAGATATAAACATACCTGATGCGAGAATTCCCAACGTGAAAACCCTGCTTATTACACGTGTAAGACATTTCGCGCAATAAGATTTAAATAAGATTACACCGCACGAAGAAGCACCATTTCCTGTTCCGTATTAGCTCAATAAATACAAACTTACTAGGTAGGGATGTTATATTCCGACAAAATGGAGAAATAAATCGTGCAAACCAATAAGAATGCATACCTTGACTACCTTAAACTGACGTAGGAACTTGTATCCGTCTCAATGAGACTATGTCTTGATTGTCCTACTATAATGCCTTGCGACTTAAAGTTCTCTCTGAAACACAATGAATTAAGGTACATTGATAATCATTTAATCCAATAATTAATTTTACCTGTTAATGATTAAGAACTTATTGACAGATACTTGTTTATGTTTGACGATTGCTACTGCAGAAGTTGTTTCTACGTCTTCTGGTTCAATTTCTTTAACGATTTCTTCTTCTTTTTCCACACGGGATTTTTCGCGTTCAGCGCAACGTTTGCGCAATGCTTCCTCATTAAATAGTGTTGGATCATGCGTCAGATCAATCAAACAATGTGGTTCCAGTAACTTATCATAATAAGTGAAAGAAAGTTTCATATGTTTTTCACAGTACGGTCCAGGTAACTTGTGTCGGCGAATTTTTAGTTCACGCACATCTTCATGTTCCAATAAATTATATAACTTTTCTTTGTAATTATTCATAGGATAAAGAGCAACTTGAACTTGATCACCGGCACGAACAATTTTAAAATCGATTTGTGACTGATTATATACACCTGCTCTCATTTGGCGTTCCAAGACCTATTTAATTAGAAATTAATTATTTTGCGCGGTTTAAAAATGAACGTTGCAGTTTCAAATACTTCGGTAGTCAATGGTCCAATTTCATTTCCGAATAAGAAAAATAACCGGATGCGTTGCTGCTTTTTAATACTGAGAGCTATTTCACTCAATGCAACGTCGTTTATTTTATTTTGGCTAATATCAAATATTCGTATTTTCGAAAACGGGAGACCAAAGCTAATAGCTCTAAAAATATAAATGCAATGACGCGCTTTAGCGTAATGCCACACATAACATATGTTTAAATATTTGTTTTACCTGCCGCCAAATTCACCGATAGAATTGCCAGCAATATTAACACCGATAATATTAGGCTCCGATTTAAACCAGTCAGAAAGTAATTCCGCACCAAAATTGCCAATGCGGTTAAAGCCAAGATCTAGTAATTCCAGCGTGTTATTAATCTTTAAACCAATTAATAACAATTCTAAATCATGTCCATCAAGATGGCATTTTTGTATATGAAGTTCTTTTAAAGTTGCATTCATCTATAATTGACATTTCCTTAATTTAATTAAAATTATATAAAGCACAAATTAATTACCTTGAGCATATCTGCTAAATGATGCGCTAATTGAGCTCCACATGGTTGTGAATACTTTGAGATGGGCAAAATGTTTGATAAATCAATTGATTTTAATGTTAAATTGTTGCCGTAATCTATTCGAAGAGCATGTTCCAAAAATGGAATGCTAACAATACTTTGATCAGTGTCCGCAATGTCTAGCTGTTCCAGAGTGAAATTATTAGTGAGAAACTTATCAAAATTTGAACCAACCTGAGAGTATAATCAAAATTCAAATATTTAAAAGCATATTGGATAATTAACTCACTCTCGCGCCAAACTTATTACCAGTTAAACGCAATATTTTTAGATTTAATGTATTATACGTTGATAGCAAAGCACTGATACCGCCCATTTTAATATCACATCCGGTAAAGTTTAAATACTGAATTCTATTTTTATGTTTGAAAATTCTCTCAGTTAGTGTAGATAACATGATATCTCCTATTGGATTATAAGATAAATCAATTTTTACTATTTCTGGATATTTCAATATAAATTCCGCAATATTGTGCGCGTCCTTATCTTCAACACGTCTCCTAGAAAACAACGGAATATGCTTATTTTATACGTGCATTTTCAAGTTATTACTTAATACGGAAATATAATTCATTTCCCTTAAGACGTAAATTTTTTGTCCCATCACTATTCTTCTCCAGGAACAATGATAAAAAATCGTGTGATAGCACGCGCTTCCCTGTACGATCTGGTGCGCACCTACAATGTATATCTTTAGGACGAGTCCTGGGATTTTCATACAAGCTGCATTCCATTGCAATAAATTATGTAAATGCCATTCACCGTAAAATTAAGTGAAATTTTAACAGTATATTTTGACAAAACTAATACT
Source organism: Aleochara curtula (assembly GCA_963978815.1). Lineage (NCBI taxonomy): Eukaryota > Metazoa > Arthropoda > Insecta > Coleoptera > Staphylinidae > Aleochara > Aleochara curtula. Next base: position 3,647,846 of record OZ022219.1, read on the forward strand.
GTCAATGAAAATTCAATAAAATTCAAAATAAATATATTTATTCCATAACGCTAGAGTTAGAGTATGTATAATGAAAATAATAACTACCGCCTAAACGTTTAAATAAAATTTTATAGTAATTAAATCACAAAAGGAATTTTGCTATTTCATTTAGCCAAAATATAATTTGGATATCACAACTGGATATTATTTTCATAAAATAGAATTGCTGTAAATTCAAGCTATGGTTAATAATTATTATTTTGAATCCATGTTAGTGCTGCTTTAATGTTTGCCAAACGTGCTCGAATTAAAAATGACGATATCAGCAAATATTCGGTGTAAGTACGTCGTCCACGTTTCTGAGTTTCGCTACTAGTGCCGTCAGAATTGGATTTGTCACTGGTTCCACTAGGTGCATTAGAATCATTTGCCATATTAGGATTGCTAAGTCTACCTTCACAAAGTACCTTTGTCGTCAAACAAAGTAACCATTGAAGAATCTATAAGTTAAATGGATTGTAAATAACAAACATATTAAGAAGCAAATTTCTTACTTCAGTACTTGTTGGCAATTTAGTTAATGGCTTCAACCATGAACTGGGTGCCCACAAGTACAACTGACAAACATTGGCGGCGACTTCTGGATCAAGCCTTTTGCTTGGATTACGTTTTAACAAATTTCCTACCAATCCTTTGAAAATAGCGTGTACGTTATCGTTCAAAGATGGCAATTCTTCTTCCTTGTAATCAGACGCCTTCAATTTTTGACCATTAAAATTGACATAGAATGGATTGGGTTGACCAAAAATCTCATAGGCAATTGCACCTGCTGCCCAAAGATCTGACTTGCTATAATTCAACAAGCTGAATGTACCAGGCAATTGATTTATTATTTCTGGAGCCATTAGTGCTGTATTTCCACCTTTGTCAACTTCGTAAGATGTGTACGCTACGCTTAAATGCTGATTCTTATCAGCGAGGCAACAGCCAAAGTCGCTTAAAACTAAAATCGGAGCGTTCGTTTCTGAGGTATCGAGGAGTAAATTATCCGCTTTCATATCTCGATGTGAGATTCCATGAGCAGTTAAATGTGCGACTGCTTCTAACAACTGGGTAAGCAACAAGATAGATTTACGTTGTGTGAGTTCTGATGAAGTCAGATATTGTTGGAGACTGCAATCATACCTAAAATTTCAATCGATATTTAAACTGTTAATTTACAATATAAATTAAGTATACTTTTTCATTACAAGAAATAAACTCATATTTCTTCCTTCACCATCTGGATGGATACGTTGTGGTAACGCGGCTGGATACAAAGAAACAGCTTGCTGTAATTCAGGAACATAATCGGTAAATACCGAATACATTGCCACTATATTTGGATGTGGTGGCAGATGTTTTTTTGCGTTAGACAATCTAAAATAAAATCAACACACGTAAAACAGTTCATTTGTTAGTCTATTTGATTCATACGCAATTTCCCAGTCATTGATGCCAACATTGCTGTAATATTGCCTAGCAGGAATTGTCTCCTTGTACATAGCTTGCAAAATCGCCATCCCATTGGATTGGATATCATAGTTAAACATCATTTTTACTGCTAATGGATAATCTTTTTTCCAGTCAGTGACAGGTATCTTAGAGAAACTTCCTTCTGGTACAAGTGATGAATCACTTGTTTTGATGTCATTTTCAACTTGCCTTGCAGAATAAACAACAGCATTTGTACCTTTACCAAGTGGTTCACCAAATTCCAAGTCTGTAACTCCAATTGCTTGCTCATGAATGTCAAGATTACTATCCTGATAGTTCCACTTAATTTTTGAGATGGCATCCTATTATCAATAGTTAATTATTTTATGCTGTATAGTAATGAATATTGATGTCTATCGACTCACTCTAATCTCCCAGCAGACCCCTTCAAGTTCCTCTTCCTTTGTTAGAATTCCAGAACCAGATGCCAAACTGACACCAACAAGTGCAAAGAATGGGCCTGAATCACCAAACAGTATTCTTTTTGCTGCCTCCTTTCTTAGCCTAACAGCAAGGCTGCTGGTCACTCTGTTAAGCACATTGTCAATGAGAATCCGCCGTGCATGGAGGCCCACTTGAACTCCAACATAGCGAAGGGCAAAAGATCTTGGCACAAGTTGTCCAGAGTTTGAATTTGTTGCTGTAGCAGCCGATTGAGCCGCCCGTCCAACTGCATTTACTTTATCGTTAATATTGACTGTATGAATGTCTCGAGTGACAATGTTTCGTTTGAGGTAGCATTGACCATGCCGAAATAAACGCGTTGCAATTGCTCGCAGCGACATGTTTCCATAACACCACAAGGGTGTTTAAACTGTGATAATGTACACACGTTAATTTTACGCCCGAGCACCAACAAGTCACTATAAAAACTACTTACATTACAATCGCAGAGATAATAAACTGAGAATTGATCCTGTCAGTGCAAACTCCATATCCAAACTCGATTATGACATCAGTTGATTTGACAGAATTGCGAACTTGTTAAGGTCACGGTTAAATGTTTTGATGTTTTTAATTCTATAAATATGTTGTTTACTTGAACACTCACTGAAACTGCGAATTATTAGCCGAAGGACACAATATTAACACCATACTGCACTGTACCCAACTGTACCATTACATATTGGTTATGTTGTCTCATGTTGTGATGAAACCAGCTGGAAGCAACATTCACTTTAAAGGCGACATCTGTAGCCCACACCAGAATTATGCAGTGTGGACAATGATTGTACATACATTGTTTTGATACAATGAATTAAAAAATAATACAAAACGTTCCTAATTAGTATGAATATGGGAGCGATATGCGTTATCTAAGCATATAGATATTAACTGATTCATCAGTCTTCCACAAGACCACATTCAATTAAACAAAAAGTTCACTTCCATTGTTTTTCATTTATGAATGCATTCGTATTGTTTTATCGGAACACGCACGGAATTAATGCAAGAAATCTAATTAATTTTCATTTAACATTTGCATACACGAAGTATTCATTATTCATGCCTGGTCAAGTGTATAAGGTCGCTTAATTTAGTTTGACAATATGACAACAGTGCAAAGTTTCCTTGGCACAAATCAGATGTTCAAAAGGAGTGCGAAAAATATATTGTTATTCGGAAATTATTAGGATAAGTGTACTATTAAGCGATGTTCTTTACGTTTAAGTACCTCAATTTTTAATGTTAAAGTTTATAAAAACGTCATATCTGGACAGATTGCGTCATTCCGGGATACACCATAACAAACATTCCACCCACCAGACAAAATACATAGGATAAATTACGTGTGATCCATAAACAAAAGGTGTTTTTCTATCATGTCAAAGAATCGAAAACCTACAAGTGCGACAGCAAGGCTGAAACAGGACTATATGCGTTTAAATCGTGATCCAGTACCTTATATTACAGCAGAACCACTACCATCCAATATACTAGAATGGTAAGCTAGCTCACATGACTGCCACTTGAAATAGTTGGCTGTGAATGTAATTGTTATGTTTGAAGGCATTATGTCGTTTCCGGACCAGAAAACACACCATATGAGGGTGGCTATTACCATGGGAAGTTGGTGTTTCCACGTGAATTTCCATTTCGTGCACCTTCAATATATATGATAACTCCAAGTGGTAGGTTTAAGACCAATACGAGATTATGTTTGAGTATGAGTGATTTCCATCCTGATGACTGGAACCCAACTTGGACTGTATCTACAATTTTAACTGGCTTATTAAGCTTTATGGTAACTTAAAGATACAGGCAAAATTTAATTTTCTAATGTATTTCTGTGTTGCAGAATGAAAAGAGCCCAACTGTTGGGAGTGTGGAGACGTCAGAATTTCAAAAACGCCAATATGCTTATCAATCGTTAGAATTTAATATACAAAATCATTTATTTAAGGATCTCTTTCCAGATATTGCACAAAAAATTGAGGTAATCTTGCGATGCTGTGTTAAAACTTATTTTTTTAATACTATATTTGTAGGAAGAGTTAAAAAAGCGCAAACTAGAGGCAAGCAATGCAGAAGAAGAAACAACAAACAAATCACAAACCTCAAGTGATCAACTGAGTCTGCAAAGCTGTATGGTCAACTTGTTTGTGGTTGTTGCGTTTGCATGCTTTGCATTTATTGTCAAACATGTTATGATTTCATCCAGCAATCCTGAAGACACAACATTGAATTAATGTAATAGAAACAAATTAAATTTAATTAATAGTTTTACTAACGACGTGGGTGTAATTTCTTCTAGCATACACAATGCTAGAAGATGGGCCATTAATCTTTGCAAAATATGATGACAAGGTGACATGAGTTAGCTAAGTCAAAATGGAAAATGCAACCACAAACCAATAAAATGTGATAAATTGAATACAATTCAAGTTACCTAGACTTGTAATGTTGGTATATGATTTATTCAATATTAGGTGATCTAAATCTTTCAAACAATTGACATGAATAACAAATGGAGCAATTATATATCATTATTGGGTTTAAATTGTTGCTTGGTGCGATTTAAATTAAGTATTATTAATGAGGCAAAGATGAATGAATAAATATTTTTATTCATGAAAGTATGAATTAAATTTAGAATAAATTTCTTCATTTATAAATCAGTAATTGAATAAAAAATTATAAATTAAATGCGATTTTTAAATTCATTACGTCCTGTTATTTTGCATTCACTGTTTATACGAATTTAAAGCGAGGAGAGCCGATGTAAGTAAGTGCGTTGCAAGTAATACTTAGCTGCCTTATCTCATTAGTGCTTAAGTGTGCATGGTTCAGTATTTGTGCATTGAAATGGAAGGATCACAGCCCGGTTGTGAATTGGGTATGACTATGTATTTTTTATTAAACTATTATAATGAATGTAATTATCTCGTGTTCTTAGACCTGAAGTGGCTTGAGTCCGTTCATGTAAATTCTACATTGGTCGAGGAATACGCGAAAACATTTCAAAACAGATTTCTGAGAAAGGAACATGAAGCAGCATGGTTGTTAAAAGCAGTCACACTGATTGATTTGACCACCTTAGGTGGTGATGACACAACTAGTAATGTTTCAAGACTGTGCTCTAAGGTAATTAAAAGATATATATTGTGTACTATCTTATTATAACAAGGATAATACTGGCAGGCATGTGAACCTATACACCCAGATCTTATTGAGGAATTAGGATTTGATTATAGTGAGCCAAATTGTCCTATACATACTGCAGCAGTATGTGTTTATCCAACAAAAGTTTCTACTGCTTTTGATACACTCCTTAAACGAAATAAGGCGAAAATAATTAATGTTGCTTCTGTTGCCACTGGATTTCCAAGTGGACAATATCCATTAAAAACCAGAATTGATGAAATTATGTTTGCAGTTGCAAGTGGGGCTAAGGAAATTGACATTGTTATTGATAGAAGCTTAGTTCTCACTGGTAAATGGGATATCTTATATAATGAGATCCGCGAAATGAAAAATGCGTGTGGGCCAAACGTTCACATGAAGGCAATTCTTGCAACCGGCGAACTAGATACTTTGAAAAATGTTTACAAGGCTTCAATTGTTGCTATGATGGCCGGGTCTGATTTTATAAAAACGTCAACCGGCAAAGAAACCGTAAATGCCACACTTCCTTTCGGAATTGTAATGGCGCGCGCAATTCGGGACTTTTATATAAAACATGGGCAGAAGGTACAGTATAACTTCAGACTAGTTAGGTGAAAAATAAATATTTCTTACCGTTTATCAGGTTGGATTGAAGCCTGCTGGTGGTATAAAAACAACTAAGGATGCCATTAATTGGTTGTTTTTAATCAAAGGTATCCTAGGAAATGATTGGCTCTGTCCTGAACTCTTCAGATTTGGGGCTTCAGGACTATTAGGTAATATAGAAGCGCGTTTATATGAACTCGTTACAAATAAGAACGCTGATTCTGTTTCCTTCCCAATGGGATGACTGATAAACTATTAATTAAATCATATAAAACATTCTTATTATTTTATATAATGTTCAAGATAATATATGTGTAATTAATTAATATTTCACAATTATCTGCACTTGAATCTTACCACAGTAAATAATTGGTATACATAATCATCCAAATTCCTTATGTCCTTTAATAAGCTCTGAATTATTATCTCAAAAATAAAAGCATGTAATGCTTTTTTAAGTGTGCAAAATTAACTAGAAATATTTGAATGATTATTACAGTATACTAGGTACTTCCGAAACAACTGGTGAACAATAAATAGTAGCATGTAATGCCGTTAAAGAGAGCATGTATAGGAAATTGCTATTTGAAGTGGTAGCAAACTGCATTTTATAAGTTTTAACGGTATACGTGTTGTGGCAATACATATTTTATTTGATTGCAATTGATATTCATTCATGTTGCTTCCTTAATAAAATGTGGTTTGTTTAAATTAACTTTATATTGTAGGATGCATTGAAATATAATCAAATGGTTGCCCTGGAACCCTGTACGGTTAAATTGAAATAATATTTACACACCTGCGAATGTGCGCAACAAACGCGATACTTGCAATTATTGGTAATGCAATTCGAGTTTGCAGCCAACTTTAATTAACGTTAACGTAACAATTAACTAGAAGCACCATAGAAACGTTCGTTAATAAAACAAAATCAGTAAATTTCGAAACGTTGTCGCCCCCCGAAAACATTGGTTGCACTGCGCGATCGCCTTTTATATACAGAAATTAATTATATTATACAAAATTATGTAATGTCGAAAATATATGATCGACATTTCTTCCTTTCCTACGAGTTTAGCTTCAATAGTCAGGCAATTGTAGAAAATGGAATTACTTATTCCCTTAGCTCTATACAATAATAAATATTTTCGTACAGCCGTGTACCGTATGTAAATCGTTAGAATATTATAAAAATTTTAAATGTATACGTTGTATAAAACGTTTAAAATAATGGCACATTCTTCCTAATTACGATGATCACAATTATATTTTATGTTTGCGCGCTTTAGAAACTTTTGCGCATTCGAGTGATTAGTGCGTTTTGCCGGTACTTAAATGCGTGGTCTCACTGCGTTTTGGTGGTGGTGGTGGTGGCCGCCGCGAATTTCTATGACTACTGGAGTCTTTCACACCGAGTAAGTGGCTGCAGCTATATTCAGCCACTTCATGATCTTGGTAAATATTTTCGTAAAAATTATTAGGACCATAATGTTCCTTGACCCAATTCGAAACATTCGTTTCTTTATAGTCCGGCAGAGTTGCTGGTGGATCGCGAAAGCCTAGCACCTCGTGAGGTGTAGTATTAGGTTCTTCTAAACATTTTTGAGCAACTTGCCACTTTTTGCGCATCACGCGCTGGATTTCCTTTAGGAAATCCACGGGCGGATCAGCCAATTTCTTTGGGCTAGAAAGTCTCGTGCTTTCTGATCGGCGAGGAGGCGCCGGTTTTCTAGGCAGTAGCGCTGGAGCTTCTTGAGGTATCAAGTTGAACGAAATTTTCTTCGTGACTTTAACCGGACTTGTTATACTATTTCTGCGAAGACTTGATCCATACTCGCTGCTATTAAGTGCAGATGGAATATGATTCTTTAAAGAGGATCTCAATTCGATAGTTCCTCCATTGGTTGATGGTGAAAGAGGCAGAGACTGTCTATAGCCCTGGGGAATTGCGTATTGCGCATTCGGCGATGGTTTGCTATATTCATAACTATTTCCATTCCCGTACATATCAGTAAAATGTACGTTTTGTGTCGGTGTGTTACAACCTGAACTATTATTATAACGCTTCGGTGTAGAATTAGGTGATTGTACCATTTCAATCGGGCTTTGATTTGTGGGTGTACAATTATTGCTTTCCCTGTGATTTCTATGAAACGAATCATTACTTCCGGATTCGCTTGGATCTTGCGGCAATGGCGGTAGTGACATTAATGAGAGCTGACTACCTGTTAATTCGGATTCGTGTAATGAAGGCAATTCGTTAGGATTGGGCGGCGGCGGTAAACTATCTAGAGACGTTGTTGAACTATACAATTCTGGTGGCGGCGGAGGCAACTGCGAAGGACATGGATTTGTGCCTTCATTCAGAATCATCGGTGGTGGTGGCGGCAGCGACATCATTGAATCACTCAAACCGGATGGCTGAACAAGCGCTGTCGGGCTTGCGTACGGGTTCTTAATTGGCGGCCGTTCCATAAAGGGTAAATTCTCCTCGCGTACAGGCGTGCTACATCCGCATGAGTTTTCGCTGCTTCGTGTGCTAACAGACTCAATTGAACCGCGATTCTTGTGCGAGTGCTGGCGCTTTAATGTGCCAGACATAGACCCATCATCCGTAGAATTTGATTTCCTTCGACTATGGCGACGCGTTAACGTACCTGTATTGGTATAGGATACAGGACTGTTTGGTACACAAGTCGCATTATCGGTCTCATCTCTTGTCTCGCCTACTTCCTTCAACTGTCTCGTTATATTCGTTAAAGGTATCGTCGGTTTCATCGAAGGCTTGCGTTTGATGGTGCCAGTAGAAAACTCAGAATCGAATGCGTTTTCGCAACTTGAAGGCGCTCCATCCGACATGCATCCACTGGAGCTAGAGCTACTTGCCCTGCTTTGCCTACCTACGCTGATTTCGCTGGGAGTTGATGAACACGCTTCACTCTGTGTCATGTATCCCTCGCTCATTGCATAGCTTTGGCATGGAGTGGTCACATTACTTTGCGGAATCGAGCTTACCGAGCAACTACGTGCATGAGCTAACAAATCGAGATCCTCCTGGGCGAGCTCCTCAATCAGGCAACGATAGTTCTCCATCAATTGTTTGCCTACTTTTGCAATCCGCATGCCAATCATCCACTTGTCCAAACTTTGCTTGTCTTCGCAACACAGATACTTGATGTACTTGCTGCTCTTTGGCTCCTGAAGTCTGGGATGCTTGATGGCAAAACAAAAATCTGTAGGTGCTTTAAACTTCTTCTTCCATCCAATACCATAGTATATTTGATTAACATCAAATGTCGCAAGGCAGACGAGATCTTTGGCAGTTGCTTTTTGTTTCTCCTTCTGGACGTAGTATAAACCGGAAGCTCGCAAGATGAAGTGATACTTTTTCCACCCTAGAAAAAGCGACACAAAATAAGTCACCAATTCCTTAAACTACTTTAATGTTTATTTACCCTTTTTCGAATCAGATTTTAAATATAATGGTCCTTCTACTTCGGGAATTGATCCGCCCGTTGGAGCACCATTCATAGAAAAGAATTCTTCTAGTAGCAAGTTTCTAGCATGTTCATCGTGATCGACATTAGCCCGTGCACGATTATCATATGAGCCTAGCAAGAATCTCTCAGGTTGCGCGAATAACATTGTTTTATCCAGTCTTTCAGCAAAATAGATTTTGTTTTTAGAGTCGCGTGTCCACAGCATTAAGTTATCAACTAAGAGTTCGTGATCCTCATAGACGCGCTCCATATACAAATCTGGAAGATGTTCAACCAGACCCCACTTGGGATCCATGGGTACATGATTCTTTTCAGCTACTGTTCGAGTAACATAAGCGCAGGACATTTTTTCATCAATAAGCAATGATTTCGCACAACCGTCCATCATAAAGACCTTGACAAAAAGCTTTTGAATATTGGCCTCTTTAATTTTTTCCATGGCCATTCGAATCTTTTCCGCTTTCGCGCGATTTGCCTCATCCGACATGAGATGTAATGTTGTCGGAGGCTTGACATTGCTGGCACCACTACTTGCGGATGACTCGCTAGAAAGCATGCTCACAGTATCACTAAATGCCGAGTCATTATCAGGCGAATCTGTTCGATCAGTCTTGTTATGCAGGAGTCCTTCGTCGTCGATTTTCACTCTTGAGACTCCCATAATTTTTTGAACATCTAAATTTCGATTTAAATTAGAAAGTTTAGCGTAAAAAAACCATATATTAGCTTTTAATTGACCACCGACCTGATTCCCGCTTGCTGTCGCGAGCGTGACCAATTTCCTGCTCGCACTGTGTTTCCAGCGCGCACAATTCGCCTAGAATTGCATCGAGGTCCACTTCGGGACTGTCCTCCAAGTTGGCCATCGAAAAGCGTATACCATCAATACGTGGAACGGTTATTTCCTGGTTCAGCGGCTTCAGTTGCGAGGCGGGAGGCAAATTAAAAGAGTTGGACGTGCCCGCATCCAAACCCTGCAACAATGTCGTATGCCACTCATCAGTAAGCGAGTTATTAAAACCAATTTCGAGCAATTTAAAAACAACGAACAGAAATGTGATAACTTGCTGATGATAAACCCAAAAGCGAGTCAACCGCGCGCTTCGTAGACTATGGTCTACTAGGACACGGCATGGCGCTCACGACACTCTGCTATCAGTGCGTGATACGCATGAGAGCGTGTCTAAGGGCGGGGGTTCAACAAAAAATAGCGTGACCTAATGATGCTAGCACTCCTTGAACTGCCGCATTTAATTACATCTATGTGAACAGAGAGACAGACAGACGTTCTAGTTTTACGCTAACGATCGTTCATGCATCCTCCACCTTGCCAAATATCCACGATTTAAACATCACACCAACACTTCTCGGACACCATACACACGCGTCAATTCTGGTCAAGTCACTACATCATAATCGACTTTGGAGTAAACGGGTATCCAATGAACGTGTTGTCTCCCGACTCGTCACATTATCTCTCACAAGAATTGACTTGTCAACATCAATAACGATGCGTGCGGACGCGGCATTATTCTAATGGACGCGCGCATACACGCCAGCCGCCCCCGGCAAAACTGATTCACGCTAGAATTATAAGCGATGCAATAATATCGCGTACACGGTCGTTGTGGCGGTTGTCCTCGTCGTCTAGGTCTGCGTCTGCCGTGTGGGGGGCAGAATATTCGGTGCGCGTCGGGGAAAGGATTCGCATGTGACGTCACCCGCAAAACCCGGGCGTTTCGCAGGAGCAACCCGGCTGGCGTAACTTAGAAGGAAGCAGCACACGGCAGACACATATATCCCGTAACCCCGGCCAGGAGGGTCGTTTGCCGTGCGCACAACAGGGATGCGAGACGCGGCGCGCACATTCATTGGGGCGGCAGGACTAGAGCACTCTGAAAAGCAGGGTGTAGTAGTAAACGGCTGCCGCCCGTCACCGAATGAACTCGACGCGCCGGATAGTATATATTGCGGCCAATATGGCAGATTACGTGTACAAACCCGATTCACGTTGCGAATATCGAATTCGCTAGTTTGCAGCGTAAGGCCGTGCGAATGCTTGATTTGATTTATCAACCGGAAATAATTATATAAACGTAAATAAGCTCTATGATATCCATGGATTTACCTAGAATGAAACATGACACTTTTATACTTTCCTCATTTATAGTGTGAAATAAATTATCAGAAGTTTACTAGTTTTCAAGAATTCAAATTGCATTATTCTGAAATATCAATACGATTCTGCCATATACAGATATTAATAAATTCAATTTAATACTTGCGAAAATTCGCACGCTACAAACAATGTGGCAGGATAATACCAGGATAATCCAATTTCACACTTAAATTGCTCAAAATGCCAATCTCCCACAACTCAATTACCTACATTTCGCTACTATGGAAATAAACTCTCATCCTGTACACATTAGTGCGCCACGAAAATTTCCACGCAAGTTGCGAATTTCGCGTCTTTTAGCGGCTGAAAATAAATGGAGACATTCAACTATCTCTGAAAATGCAGTGTCTTGACTTCGCACTTGGTGCTTGAAACTCTTTAATGGTGCAATAACGCCTCAAATGAAATCTATTTCTGGCACGTAAATCGTGTTTTCTGTTCCAAGTTCCCCCTGCGGGCGTTCGCCATGCGACAACTGCATGCGCGTTTTTTCGCCCGCGGCGCCGCGTCTCTGAAGAGATACAGAAATACGCGATGGCCAAGGCATTCACGCCATTTCGCAGCTTTTGCACGCGGTGGGATTTCGTCCATTTATAAACTGCCGCATCGGCGAGCTTCTAATAAGATGCGCAAAAAGACAGCGGAAAAGAAGCGCGTATTGCTGCTTCGTCGTTCGTTTGATGTATGTGCATCGCGAGCGTTTGCGGCTGTTCCGCCTTCGCGATTCAGGGTCGTTACATTCGGCTGCCTCTTGTACGCAGAGCAGTTGCAACAACGAATTATTAAATTAAAAATAATTGAAGTTAATTACGTACTGTTTATGAGAATGCGGCAAGTGCCACATTTAAACATAGTTTTGAGTACCCGCAGCACATGCGCCGTCAAAGAAATCGATCCATGAATGCCCTCCGCAAAAGTTTAACAACTTCTACGTCGTTTCCTATGTAGAAACAGTTTGTGAGTGCATACAAATGCAATTTTCGGTACCGAAATGAGAGCGTGCTCGTGATGACTCATAGTCATCCATGATAGAGGGTGGATGCATCGCTCACCCCTCTGACTAACGCGGAAGGACCCGCTACAACCGCGGGGACTTCAATGCGGCATATATTTATTAAGGATTGCGTAGCTTTATGATGATTTCAAAAGCGTTTTGTTTCGCATTTTCGCCATTTTACTGCTGCATCTAATATGACATTATGTGGTTATCGAGTGAATGTGCGTTATCAGCGTTTCCTGGTAACATTAGCGAAGCAGAACAAATATAAATATTACTTTACATTCGTATAGTTTACATTGTTTTAGATAGTTTTTTCCAGTAAATATTACATTCCCTGACGCATGTTCTAATTAAATAAGAGACAAGATCGCTTGTTAAACAATATGCGAAAAGCCTTGAATGAGAATTCATTACCGACTCGTCGGATGCGCAAGACAATCGTCCGCTGTCATAATACAACAGCTCGTCGTCGAAATCCTCGGCCATTTGCGCCTGCTGTTTTTGTAATCCTTTCGCGTTTCTTTTGGCGCTCAGTGCGGAGCGCTTCAGCCAGGCCATGCCACTTAGGACTGCTTCACACGACGCACAACTGTAATAATGAACGAATCACTTGGTCGGTATGCCGCTCGAGCGCAAAGTCCACCGCACCGCGAACGCGTAGCGCACATTCATGAGAGAATAATGTCACTCGGAAATTTCATAACCGCTCTTGTTTGCCGAGTTCATTTACTCGCTTCACGCGAAATGCAAAAACGACTAGTCGCGGTGACTAGAGAAGACTCGATTACAATGCGCTGCGAAGAATTCGAACTAATTAATGCGCAAACATCGCCGGCGCTCGCGATGAACTTCCCGTTGTTGGCGAACAATGAGCATGCATGACGGGCGGCCGCGCGCGGACGCAATGCATGCCTAATGGTAACTGGCGATCAAAATGTGGCAGCAAGAAGCCGATGCGTATGCTTCGAGAGTCCGTCGTCTGGCACGAATGCGCTCCCCATCGCGGTAGCAAATGGCTGCTGCTGCTCCTGCTGCCGTTTGCATTCAAGTGACTTATAATCTAAGTAACATGCGCATACAGCACATGCGGAGACGGCGCGCGTTGAATTGCCATTAAATAAATATATATGAGAGCGCGCTCATAATGCTCCTATCGCAAGTTGTGAAGTTTGAACCGCGGAACAATACTTTGCGCGCGCGCGCGCTCGCATCGTGAAGTAACCGTAAAGTTAGTTATTGGGAAGTGTGTGGGCCATCTGTTGCCTTCTTCGCCGAGGGCGAGCGCACAATTGATCCGCACGTACAGCATCCGCATCATCGATTGCTATTACATCAAATCAGGTTTGATGCACATGCGGCGCGCGCGCCGCGTTGTATAATGCTGCTTAGCGCCATAATTGCGCTCAGCGTGAACTTTCGCGCACGGCTTAAGTAAGCGCGAGCGCGCGCACCGCACGAAAGCGTTGTAATGGCGGACAATGAATGTGTGCAAACTGGCAATTGTGTCAACGCACGTTAATGCATATTTCCGTCTTCGCATAAACAAAACATTGCTAGTGCACTAACCTTAATCGTCGATTGCAAACTAAAGCGTTTAAACGCATAGCTGCGGTCCGTGTGCGAAAAGCTCATGCTGCGTGCGCTCGCAAGTCGTGACGGACCATCTTCGGCGATGGTGCCGCCGCTGTTGATGGCACTATTATGCACTTTAATTAACCAATACACATCGCCGTCTTTGCCCACCGCCGATTGTTGTTGTTGCTGCTGCTGTTGCGTTTGATTGTTGTTACTCGCTTGTTGCGGTTTCGCACGAAAACTGCCAAACATGCGCTTCATTTTTCTTGCACGCGCACGGCGCGCACGTTTTGACCAACTAGCAGCAAAAAACGCCAACTCTTCTAAGTGCACGCGCGACACTGGAATGACATTACTGGAGTGGCGTACATTTTTAGCTCTCCCTATTTAAATGTGAATACGTGGAAAATAGGCGCGCGCTCACGTTCAAAATCCACGCTTGCTGCACAAAAGAAGCACCGCGAGCAACTGGTGTGTGTGCGGCCGTAACCAAAGCATCCAGTTCACTGCCGAGAGTTTGGTTACAACACACCGTATTTTCAGTCAGTATGCCTGCCTCTCGAAAGAAGGGATCCAGCAGCACGGCGAGCACTCTCTCGAGCCTTGGACAGGTAGAGAGGATCGAAGCCAAACAGGCCTTGTTCGTGCGAATGTGCGATTATTGCAGAGAGCCAAGAGATGCATCTTCTGGCTGCTCCGCATAGCTGAATTTCTGACAAGATTGCCATTTAGACTAAACTTGACGCTTTCAACATAATGTGTAACCTTTCATTATTAGAAATTACATGTTACACGGCTATTCAACTGTGAAACTGCAAAGGATGAATTACTTAGTATTTATTCCTACTTGATTACTTATTTCATAACTAAATCATCCAACAAAGTCGCGCATTCATTAACCCAGTGGGAAATTTTGTTACCCCAACTTGCAAAAGTTTTATTTCTGGGTTAGGGGTGAGAATAATGCAAAGGGACGCACCGAGCCACGTTTTTTATGCCCTTGTTTAGCGAAACATGCATCTTATTACAAGGATGACGGCCAGATGTTCGGTACGCGCGCGCGCTCACCGTAGAAATAGCAAATATCTTGGAGCGCGCACGCTGCGAAGCGTCTTAGCAAAGTAAATGCGCTTTGCGTCCTGTCCACATGGCACACGCGTGACGCCCGAGCAGCTGCAAGAAGGAATTAATACACTGTGCATCAACTTTGGGCATCAAATCTACGTGCGTATCCGAAAAGTCCAAGCGAGTGCGTCAACCAGCTCACGAAAGAAACGGGAAAAAGACAGAAAGCGCGCAACGTGGAAGTGGCAGATGCGCCATCCGGGCTGATATTTAGTTAAGCGCAGTAAGAGCACCAGCAGCAGCAGCAGCCGCAGCCGCACACACGGAGCACGAAAATCATTTCAGGTCGCATTTGTATTTGTATGGTTTTATGGCATAGACAGACAGGTGGTACGATGGCACGTGTGGGTGATGTACCGTAACGCACAAACCAGCGGATTGCAACCGATAAGAGAGAGAGACTGCAATGCTTGAGCACTAGGCGGAAAAACGCAAATATCGACTTCGTTAGTGCATTCATAGTTGAAATGGCATGGCGAAAGATACGCCTACGCGCGCGCGCGAGGTGCATATCTCGCATTAACATTAACAGAATTCGCAGCGTGTTTGCATAGCATTCAGCTGTTTTATTACCTTTTTCAAACCGCGACGCGAGAGTCGCATTGGTTTGTTTAGGGATTGCATTCGAGTACAATGTATGCTGACGCTTGAAAAAGCGTACATTTTACAAGTGACACGTGTGCAAAGCGTATAAAAGCGGGTGGTTGCTGGTCCGCCCAAGCTGCGCACATACCCCACTGACAGCGACCATTATTCACGGATGCTTGACCATTTTCACTTGATGCGCGCCTACGAAATGAATAATGTTGGAGGTGCGCACGTACTCAGCGCACTTTGTCCGCGTTTGCGTTTTATAGTTCACTGCACAGTGGGTAATCACATTTCAAGTGCGCACCTGTTTGAAACTCATGGATATTTTTGCAAGCAAGCGTGCAGAATTTAAGTACCTACAGTAGGACGACAAAAGTTTGAAAACTCGGCGCAAATAAATAAGTTTACTGGAAACTTTCTTTATGTAACTTTGGTTGTAATCGAACCGAATAAAACAACAAAAATTAAATAAGATTCGAAAACGCGGCAGGTGCGCGAAAAAAAGATTGCTCACTGGCGCACACAGCAGGTGCATCGATACAATTTGCAGGGCACAAGAAGTGCGCCTGGTGCACGCGTAATGGTTCAATCACTGTCGAACATATTTCGGTTAAGTGCCTCGATAAATTGGCGTCAATTTCGTGTAATGCATATTCATATGCGTTGTGCATTACGCGTTGCGATTATAATAATAATCGTGGTTGCAGTGTGCGTGAGGTTAGTGCACCTCCCACACTAAATTCAAATGATATATGTTTCAATCAATTCGGACAATAGCCGCGAGACTACCTACGAATAAACACGCGACTCGCTGTGATTTTAGACAGCTTCGCATGCGGCACGTGCTTAATGAATTATTTCGAGTGTGATACAAAGTAAAGTAGGCGGATAAGGGGGCGCTTTTGACCGGATGTGTACCTATGAAACAATGAAGCAAATTCAGTAATAATTAATTCTTTTGATAAAACTGAAACACGAAAATTTTATGGTAATTATCCTTAGAAAATTAGTGGTATCTGAGATAACTATTTGACGTAAATCTTAAATAGATTTATTATTTACTTATATCATTTGTAATGATAATACACTCAGTGCGCGCTTATTCACTTAAACATAATTTACGACCGAGCGTTAAGAGTTGAGGGGAAAATTAAATGAATCTATTGCAGGATGACCGAACCATTAGAGCATTAATACGTTTTTTAAGTATCACATATTTCGTGATAATATTTTCCTTTTTGGGAAAATGAGATCCCTCCTTTGGCACGCACTGCTGTATGACTAAAACACAGCTATTCAATTCGCACAGCTGAATGAACGAAAAGGAAATTGAGAAACTTTCTTCGCGTCATCACTGACAAAAGATGAGTCATGCAGTTTCCCGTTTCGATGTAAACAACTCCGTTATCGAGCGAGCATGAAAAGAAGCCACCGTCATACAAATATGGAGGAAAACTGACCGGTCGGCGAGGAAATCAAAAGCAGATGAGTCAATCCACATTTGCGAGCGTTAATAGCATTTTCCACGAAGATCAAGTACACATTGACTCATGCAACTCGCGAGAAAAATGCGATTGACGTCCGTACACAGCAAAATGCTAGCATTAGTTTCCAAAGGAAACTAATTTCATGCCAATTTATTTTTATAAATATCATTAATCAGACTATATTCAATTTGAGCGTGAAATTAATTTTGGATTTCTTATGATTTCATTGGGAAAAACCGCAAAGAGAAACAATATTCAAGTTCAAAGTTTTAGATGTTTCCAGCTAAATTATTGTAAGTGTACATAGTTTGCGGGTGTCTCATATTCTTGTGCATTGCACACCGACAGGAAACAAACGATTATTGAAACAATACGCTAACAAAACGCAACTAAATGTTTGTTTGTTTCTCAAACAGTGGACTGCTGTATTGTTATAGACGACATAATATTTGTTATTTATGTACGCACGGTCGTCCCGATGTCAGGGCTACAGACTACAGTTAATAATTCGCTATTATTGTCTCTTCGTACGATTCCTATGCTGCAGCAACAATGGTGAATAGATAATAATAAATGCATTATGTCGAGTATCGTCGTACCGCGGTTCTTGTTGTTGTTGTATGAATGTGGGAAAGCAGCTATGAGACTCGTGCGCATCCTACTAGCATATAAACAAACGAAAAATAAACGAGTTTCCACTGAAACATATTTCATTTGTGCATATGATAAATATAGGTGTGTTACCTACATAAAAAAGTATGTGAACTTCTTCAATACCTAAAAGAATTGAGCCCTTGCTGGAAGTATATTTTCCAGTAAAGGACTCAATTCGAATTTTAATCGACTAATAAAAAATAAATATACACACGTTGACAGGCGTTGAAAGGGTGTGTATAATTTATAACGGATGTAAAAACGATGTACGCTAGCGCATCCGGAGACAGGTCCTAGCACTTGCGCTCGCACTCTCGTACTTCTATATTTATAACTTCAATCTAGGAATGGCTATAAATATACATGTATCTCCAGTCGCAGTGATAAGAATAATTGACTTATTTTCTTGGACAGTCTATGATGGTGCTACTTCAGCAATTCAATTTCGACGCGTATACAATGCCCGAGCGTTAAGTGCGTTTTTTATGAAGAGAAATACTGCATGGTAGCGACACCTTTCGCATGATGGAATTACATTTTATACTGCGGCCTTTTTATTATCCTGCGAAACTATTTCACACTTTAAAGACCGAGGATTAATAGTATAAGCAAAAATTTTAGTTGTTACGAGTTTCTCACACGAAATAATACAACAAATGTTAAAAGTTGAGAGATTATCTTGTCACAGCAGAGAATACCAGCATTGTCCTGATGCGCGACAAGATGCAATTGCATGGCAGGACCTTGAGCATCATCGTTGCAGTTGTCGCGTATGTGCGCGAAAAGTGTTAAATGGTCGATGCGACTTAGTTGCATTGCCGCACACTGAGTTGTGGCTTGAAAATATTTGCATGTCGCTCTCTAGCAACTTGAATTATTCAGCGCATATGTGCATTAACCGCATGCAGGCGCGAATGAGCAACGCGGACGTGTGGTAATCTGGCTGGCGCCTTTGTCGCTTTCATTCAGTCTGCGGCTCGCGAGCACGCCAAGAAATGAAATATCCTGCTGAAAGTAAAATGTGGCTGACGCGGTGAGAGAAATGAAGCCAGACAGTACCGATGAAAGCAATAACTCGTTATAAATTATCACTAAAATTGAACAAATTGACATTCAAATATTTGCGTTTGCCGGATAAGGAGACGTCGTAAAACTTGTGTTATTCACGTATTACAAGCAATAAAAATGATTGCTTCGTTGTGTAACAATAATGATACATTATTCAATGTCGTTTTTTACATCTTAATAAGCGCACTGCATTAATATTACTATGAAATTTGCGGTTGGCAAGAGCTCTGTGCTGAAACAAATTATTTGTACGTCATGTATCATTAAATTCGTATATGCTAAACGGTCACGTGCTCAATGGCCGTACAAGCAAGAGAAGCAGACTCATTATCGCATGCGGATATGCCAGACACGTCGCTTGGCAGGAAAGAATAGATAGCACGTTTCCATACATGCAGCCAGCAAGCGCGCACAATACACTTAAGTCAGTCAATAGTGTCATTATGTATTGAAGCGCGTCGAGCTGTCGCGCCGCCGAAGAACGGAAGTCAACGCGCGAGCTGTGGCGCGGGGGGCAGATAAGAGCGAACACCATAAAGGTGCTTCTTCCACCTATCTTACAATGTACGCTGCACTACTGTATGCTAATAGCACAAACACCGAGCGAGTACAATATGGCACTGGGCTGCGTGCGTTGACTTACAAGCCGCGAGTGCAAGTTATTATCGGCAGTTGGTCGTTGTGTTTAAATTGATAAACTCAGTTTAGACTAAACAATGCGCCTAATTGTGTACATATATTCCGTTTTTTTCGCATTGCTTGATTTGCAAATGTCAATGGACTCTTTTTAATTTAATTTATGGGCGATTATGAATGACGACGCCTGTTCAAATCAATTGATGAATGAACTTATTGTAAGACTTTTTTGACACTGAGAAAAAACACTCACCTCAGTAAGAATTCCCAACTCCCCGAGCCATTCGTCCAGCAATTGTCCTGGGTCGGTCTCGGTGGTAATCTCATCAGCGATCGATTGCTGTTTGGCCCCAATGCTCATCGAAGTCATATTGGTGTGCACTTCGTATAATTTGTTCATCTGCAACAAATCACACTTGATCACTATTGATTGCTACTCTTCGCCCGGCTTTTCATACATGCATGCGGCGTGCAAGAAAACAGCGCACTTTGTCTGAATCAATCTAGCGAAACAAATAACCATTTCCTTTCTAAACGAACGCCTGCTCACTGGCAATCACGTCCGCGAGTGATATGAAGTAATACGCAGGCAACAACCTGAAAAGTTCATATGCGCCGCCATCGTAGGTTAGTTTTACGAGTGCATACGACCCACATAATCTATTTGCAGGCAAAGGCATTATAAATTGAAACGAATTTATGAATGAGCACCGTGCATGTTTCCATTCACGTATTGTTCGACGCTATGCGTAAAAATATAAATAAAATTACATGAGCTGCTGCGGTACGCCGCCAGTAGGTGTAATGCGACCTACGACGAGGATAATTTCGACGCAATGCGTGGGCTTTACTGACACTCGCTGTTCTTGGGTGATTAGCGTGTGTTGTAGAAAAAGTGAAAACCTACGATGTAAATTACATACGAAACATGGATTCGTATATGCGACTTTTGTATTTACAAATAATTTCATACGTCTAAACGAACACATGTTGTGAGATGTTATTTCATCAACATTTCACATTTTCGTTTTGCTATTATAGATGACTAATTAATTTGAATTTTTATCTCTTGTATTATTACTTAACACAAACTTGATTAATAATTTATAGTTATTATATAAAAGTCAAAAGGGCGTCTTGTGCTCCTTTTAAAAAAAATATGCGTAAACACATGTTACAGTTAAGAAATTATTATGTGGAAACGCGTGAAGATTTTATTGAATTGAACGACAAATACGATTTAATAAAAGTGCATCCTATGTTAATGCATTCATAACGTATCGTGACAATAAAATAACTGGTTAATCAAGTGGCATAGCAACGATCACATATTGCGCTTGAATGAAAAGTGCGAGAATAATTGAATACCGCCTTGCGAGTGCAGTGGATTTTACGACGGCAATATGGGCGACTTGTATTTATTTATGTATTATGGCTCTAGAGAGGCGGCAGCGTTTAACACGCGCGTAATTAATTGAAATTAAAGCGCGCGCGTTTTGCGCAAGTGACCCACATTCGTACGATCGACACGCACACGCGATTCAACAAAACTGACACACGTCGTCAAGAATAATTGAACGCGATGCGGCGTAATTACACGATTGTGTAATTAAACAGGAAATATCGGAAAAATCTGGAATTTATTCTTACAAAAATTCCGGACGTGTTTACCCAAATACCCCGATAATATTTGTGATCGCAGAAGTCATTAAAATCCAGAATAATCTGATAAAACCTCATTAAATCCCGTATTGCGCATTATAATACCAATTTAATTAAATTATTGCCCATTAGCGTATCACTTCACTATTGCTGACTGATGTTTATTCCTGCCATGTAATTTATTCAATTAATAACTGAAAAATATTCAGCACATGTGTGCAAATGCGTCTTGCATTTTTAGCAAATGCAATAAGTTGCGATTTGACACGATTGATCTGCACCGATGCGGCACGTTCAACGCTGATTAACATTTGATCTATGTACTGCTGCGTGCTATCCGTGCATGCAAAATGGAATTAATTCGCATTGCTAATGCGATAAAAGGTCAACAAATGAATAAGTCAACAACGCAATGCGTTTGTATTCGCATTTACCTCTTGAGTGGCATGCTCTTCATTCGGTTGTTTGATTGAGTTATTAATATATACATTGGGCAGGAAATGTCAATATTCTAAAAGCCTCCGGCATACGTGTGAGGGGTTGTAAGTAGCAATTTAACCCTTTAATTTCGTAATGAATGTATGCACAGTCATCAAAACTGCCATATTTCAAAATTAATTAATTGGCAATGGAAAATATCATGAAATATTTAATATTTGTCTGCTATACTTGGTATAAAACAACCACAAATTTTATTTCTATTAGTACCACTGAAATGTACGTCCGACTATAAATTAATTCAATTTATATTCATGAAACAGACGATCATTGCGTATTTTGGTGTTTGGTGCATATTTAATAGGACTTTTCATAGTAGTAAAACCTCGTCCGAAGCTATTTTGAACAGTGCGTCTATTTTCGGTACTTCCAAGAAAGCAATGAACCAAGAGAGTCATGAAACTACTTCATTTAGATTAACTGAATGTGGATGCGAAGCAGTTCGCTATAAAAACCTGACTAAAATATGGTAGCAGAGCACGCACTCAGCCCCAAGGCAACTTACGCCTGTTTTTTGTTGTTATGTTACGCGTGTGTTGTGCGCCCGCTTTATTATTATTGTTGTGCTGCTTGTTTCATTTGTTTTACTCCCATTCAAATGATAAGCTTGCCTGCCGCTCGCTTTAATGTACCGTTCGAAAAGCGCCCAATCATTCTCTTCACTTGATTGTGATTTGATTTACATGTAGTACATAAATTAAACACATCACCTGCGTACAATTAAAGAAATAGCAATGAAGTCAAATTGAACAAAGTCCAATTATACATATTGTGCAATATCATTATTAATGGGACAGTACGCTCCAAACTATTCAATGGTTGGCCATTATTTATAGCAAATGATTACATGACGTGTTGTATTATTAAAACAAAACAATAATAAATAACAACACGTATGATTGTGACATATGCATAATTTGCGGTTCGAAGAGACAGAGCTATGTGCATGATAAGATATGGAAAGTAATTTCACTCATCAATAAATAAATTAACACCGACTGTCATGCGAAATTCAAAGCATATCAATTTCGGCCACCTACTTATGTCACTCACAAATTGCTACTTGCGAATAACTGTACTCTTTTTATATGAAGCCCTTTTCTCTTTTTGATATCATCTGCCGCAAATAAAACAAAACTCTTAGACAATTTCATTCGGACATTTAAAAGGCAAAGAGAGGAGCGTTTGTGTCGAACGTGTCTGTTGCTGTAATCAGATTACAACATACCTACATGTATTGGGACGTGCGAGTGCATTGTGAAGAAAGAAAGGAGAAATAGAGAAGAGCGGCCGCGCTGAGAACAATAATGCAAGTACACTGCATCTGTTTGGATAACGCGCAAATTACCTGATAAGGACGCGCATTATCGACGCGATTTCGGCACACGCTTGAAGCGCGCTCCGAAAGCGTGCTAATCATATGGGGCCGCCCGCGATGCGATCAGTGCAAGCATGCGATAATTGCGCATAAACATCGAGATGACATGCAATACTTTTTTTTACAGAACAACAACAACAACAACTCTTTCGTGCACGTCTGGTTTTTCCGCCCACGGGCCCTGCTGCATAATGCATTCACGTCGGCGACGTGTACGTCTAGGCGTTTTGGAAATTGCATTAGCCTGCCTTATCGCCGAGCATAATCTTGCCGCCAGCCGTGAATATTTTAAAGGTTGTATCAGTGGAGCGGCGGAGCGCAGCCGGCGTGCAAATAATCAATAGCCTACAAACAAAACAAGCACGCATCCGAAAACCGATTGCTCAGCTGAAATATGCAATTCACATTCCGGCAGTCGTCGTCGTCGTCGTTGTCGCTTACGTCCCCCTTCAATTGTTTGTTTGTTGCGCGTTGTTATCGCCGTCTCCATGGCCGCGTATTGTTTGTGAAATCAACACACACTGACAATATTGATTTGCTTACCATAATCGAGCGCCGCACATGGAAAAGTCATCAATGCCGTCGCGGTTCCTAAACAAATGCGTGCAGCACTATTGTATTCTTGTTGCCGGCTTTGCACTATCCTTGCAATCCTTGCGCATGTTTGATGGGGATTCGCGTGATCGAGTGTAATCCACTTGTGGAGCAAACTACCCCTTCTTCTGTATGTTATCACACAACTACTATTGCTATTCCTGATGAGATGAGAGAAGTTGAAGGGACAAAATAAAACAAATCAGTAAGGGACCTAACTATACAGGACCTGCTTCGCAGGAGAACGCGATGAACGAACTAAAACTGCGGAGCGCGTGAGCCTTCGATGAGGAGCGCAGTACGAACACGCGTGGAACGCGAGCTTCGGCGATCAGCCACGAGTGACAACGCTGGAGGAAGGAGTCAAAGCAGTGCAACGTTGCTGGTGCAGTTTCCAAGCCTGGAGTTTTGCTTCCTTGCGCGATTTAGACGCGTATTGCACACTCTGTGGCAGGAAATATTAATGTTAATGTTTACGTGGGAGATGCAAAAATTATATTGTTATTTTTCTAACAAGCTGTTATGGGTTACGACCGTTATGTCATTTTTAACGACACATCGCGAATGTATTTTTTCTATTTTGCAAAGGATCATTAATTCGTGGGGGCAAAATTTTTATTGACAGTTGAACCGTAAATCACCAACATGAGTCGCCGCTTCCGGTTGGAGCAGGAGTATCTTAGGCAACTGAAACAAGAAGCCGACGAAGAAGATGACAAGGTGCGTCAGCAGCAGCTGCGATTGTTGACGCCCATATTATGGGCGACGCTCTCAACAGGATTCCGCATCATGGACATTATGGAAAAGGACTATGACGAAGTGGTCGAAATGATACGCGAGTATTTCATACCGAACGACGTACTATGTCGCAATGCTGAGATCCTCGATGATCCAGTTTCCATGAATAGCTTATTCGCTCACATCATGTACACCCTCAGGGACACGACTTCCATTAGGGCCGTACGCATCGAGGGTACACGGGATTATAATTAATGTAACTGTAATTAATTTCGGCGCATACTGCGCCTTTCGTTCAGAGGACGGCAGCGAGACGTTAGCCGGCGCTTTACTGCTACGTGTGAGCAGAGAGCAGGATTACGATCGCGTGTTCAGCAGGAGCATCCTTCAGGAAGGCGAGGCGCGCGAAAAATGCACTGCGATTCAAACGGCACTCAGTCGTAAATTTAATATTTTCAAAATGTTCGACTGCGAATCGTTCCTGCGTTTTTACTTACTATGCATCAAGGACGAATTTCGCCATCTGGGTAAAAAACACAATGCGTTTAATTCGCGATTAATTGCAATGTTTTCTTATCGTAGGATTGGGCTCACACTTAATGCGTTTCGGTATGAATGTTGCTAGATCGCTGCACATAAAAGTATGCAGTGGTATATTCGATTCCTTCAATTTGCAACGTCTAGCCAAGCGAATTGGATTCGAGGTTAATCAATTACCATATTTTATAATTTTTCCTGCAATCGAATGCATTTGCAGATCATCCAAGAAGTGAGTTATATTAACTGGAGAGACGCGGATAATGAAATAATCTTTAGTGATCCCGGCTCGGGAAACTACACGTGTGCATTGATGGTTGCTAAGGTGCCTCCGGAAGCGCCAAGGGATGATCCACAAGTAATTAAAATCCTCTCGCCGTTGGAACAGAGAGTAGTAATACCTCCACGCACTCGTGCGGAGAAACGTGCTAAGCTCGCATTATACGAATAACTCTGAATGAAATTAAACGAGTCATTGCCCTCGTACACTTTTTTTAAATTGTGCAAAATTAGGCGAGTGTAAAATGTGTTTAAATAAATAATATGACACATGTCCTTGACGCTCAGCACCTCCAGCCTTTCACTTTCTGTGCATCGAGGCGATAAAGAATGAACCATTGCACATTATGCATTAAATAGCATGTTGTTTTATGGGTTTATCGCTATTTGTTGATAAATTAATTCATTCCTAATTGATATAATTGACCTGCAAATGTGTTCTTGAATTTCTTAGTTTATGGCTTTATCTCAATTAAACTGACATAAATTAAAACTTGTTCTGTACATCTTGATTAACGCATCAATTTCTCTCAAATGGCAAAATAAATATTTGCTACCCCTCCATAGAAAGGACATCGTCTATTCCATGTTTATTAAATAAATAGAGTGGAAATTTATGATTCCAAGATTAGAGCGCGTTATATTCAAAAGTGTAACGCAAATAAGATGCATGATTCTAAGCGCACTACCGAGCAACAAACTTGTTACCATCAGGTTTGCCACTCGTACTTAAAACCGTGGCGCGCACTTCCACTTAAGTCATTTTCATGAATCAGTCCGAAATGGACGGTTCGAGAAGTAGTCTGTGTAATGTGCTCTTCTTCTTTGTTGTTATTGTTCTATCAACAATATGTGTGAAAAATGTCCAAAGTCAAGAAGAAGGTGATTTGATAGTCAATACGAATAATGGTCCTATTCGCGGAATGGGCATGCTGACCAAGAAGGGCCGTACAATTGATGCTTTCCTGAGTATTCCATATGCAGAACCTCCTGTAGGAGATTTAAGATTTAAGGTGAGAAATCTTTAAAAATTAAAAAATCTAGTAGCTACTTTGATGATAAACTATTTAAAAAAATTGTAAAACCAGAAATTCCAATTTATACTCTACTTTTGTTAAATTTAATTACGTTACAAAGAACGTACGTCTCCTGCATAAAATTACCAACAGCGCGTTAGAAACAAGTTTTCAAAATAATAAAACAGTGTTATTGTCAAGGTTGATTATTATTAAACGCGTTATCACCTGTTGGACTTGATGCTCCAAACTAAAATGTGAAAGATTTAGTTATTTTAGTAAGCGCAAAGAAAAAATATATTTCTTATGCATAGTCATCTAACGGTACTTTCATTGCATTCGTAACCTACACTGCATCAATAACACAGTTATTATCTATCTGGCTCTCACTAATATTGTAACCTCATTTTAGTAATCTATCCTCGATTCATGCGAATATCATCAGCATGTAATTAAAAATAATTTTTCTGTGCCATTATATCGGCTTGAATTGACTTATCCGAAATTTAGTTATGAAGCAGTGGTAATTAAAATAATTTAAAGCGATTAAATTATTATTTAGGCTCCAGTACCACATCGATCATGGACACAAATCCTTGACGCAACTCAACAACATGCTGTGTGCCCGCAGCGTAATATTTACACACGCAGCGATATCCTTGAGGGCGACGAAGATTGCCTATTCCTTAATGTTTACAAACCCTCGAAGCCAAAGTCGGATAAACCATTGCCGGTGATGTTCTTCATTCACGGCGGGGGGTGGCTAGCATGCGCGGGTACTTCGTACTACTATGGTCCCGAAATTCTACTCGAAAAAGACGTACTACTCGTGATTCCCAACTACCGACTGGGCGCGCTTGGTTTTCTGAGCACGGGAGATATGGTGGTGCCCGGCAACAATGGCTTGAAGGATCAAGTGTTGGCGTTGAAGTGGATCAAAGAGAACGCTGCACATTTTGGCGGCGACCCCAACGCAATAACCGTATTTGGCGAGTCGGCGGGAGGCGCCAGTGCTCACTTATACCTGTTGTCGCCATTAACAAAAGGCTTATTTCATCGCGGCATTTCGCAAAGTGGCACTGGATTATGCCTATGGGCGTGTGGCCACGAAGATCACGGCAGGGAACAAGCAAAGAGATTGGGAACCTTACTTAACTGTCCCAACGTTGATGATTCACAGGCGCTTGTTGATTGTTTAAAGACGAAAGATGCGTTGGAAATTGTCGCATTGGACGAGCAATTCATGGTTTGTTCATGTAGGCAACCAACTACAATTTATTAATTTGTTATTGTTTGTTACTATAACAGCTGTGGGATAAGGATCCAATGATTCCATTCCGACCAACAGTTGAACCGGTTCATGAAGGTGCCTTTTTGACGGATTTTCCTCTACATCTAATTGAGAAAGGGCAAGTACATCAAATGCCTTGGATGAATGGTATAAACAAAGAAGATGGTGCTTTAAGAGCAGCAGGTGACTATTTGGCTTTTCAAGCAATTGACTGGTGATGTTAATTGATTATTGTTTTAGCCATTTTTGGAGTTGCTGGTCTATTCGATGAATTTAAGAATAATTTTGACTATAACGTTGCTGTTTCACTACAGTATCATCAACTGGCGGACGATCCTCCAGCGATTTCGCAGAAGATCAAAGAATTCTACTTCCCCAATAGTTTCCATAGTAACGAATCACGCAGTGCCGTTATAGACCTGTACACAGACGGCTGGTTTCATCATGGTGTTGATCTTGCAACCCACATGCATAAAAAGTATATCCCAAATGTGCCCGTATATTATTACGAATTTGCGCATCGCGGAGTCGCAAGTTTCAGCGAAATATTTGGTGATAAAGTCAATGACTACGGTGTGTGCCATGCGGATGAGCTGCAGTATTTATTCCCAGTCGGGGACGGTTTATTCCCCGACAAAGTCAAGGACGAGAAGGATTTGCGCGTGACTGACGCTATGACGCAGCTGTGGGTGAATTTCGCTCGTTACGGGTAAAAAGCGCAGCATGAATTGCAAATTATCATGTATTACATGATGACATTGTTTGTAGTAACCCCACACCGGATCGAGAGGTTATGGACGAGTCAGAGGCAGGCTTCTTTCCGCTGGAGACAAAGTGGGAGGCTGTAAAGGACGACGAGACCCTGAATTATTTTTACATTGGGGGCGACGCGCCGCACGAGATGCGTAACGAAGACGGATTGTTTATGGAGAGAGCTCTTTTCTGGAGGGAGCTGCCAATTAGACCCGAAACGTATAAGCAACGATTGCTGAGGCGAGAGCAGCAGCCGAGAGAAGAATTATAAATGGATGCAATTTCCGTAAATGTGGCATTATTGTATTATGCTTGCCATTATATTAAGAACCATTCTATACGATGCTCATTTTAGTCATAGCTAGATACATATGATATTGTGAGGTTACAAACTTTCTTATTATATTCTACCGTTGTAGATGTTAATAAAGTAGTCAAAAATCTACTTACATGTAAATTTCTCCAATCTCATGATGACCGCACTGATTGATATAATGTATTGATTGTATTAATCCATAATTGCACACACAGTATACACGATGTAAACACTAGACACTATATTCGTAGACTAACGTTAGAATTTCTACGACTACGTAAGAAGTAAATATTAACGTCAGAATAACGGCTATAACTTTACAAATGATCAGAGCGGCGGGTTAACAGTGCTCATACAGGGGGCGTAGCTCAGATGGTAGAGCGCTCGCTTAGCATGCGAGAGGTACCGGGATCGATGCCCGGCGCCTCCAATACCTTTTTCGTTTTGTTTATGATTTAATTTTATCATAAACCTGCAGAAGATACCACATTTGCTACGATTTTGAAGTAACAGCAACTTTTACTTAGTTTCATATCTACAAAAATGTCGTATTGTACGCAAGTGTAGCGTTTCAACTTTTTAAACAAAGTCATTTAATGAAACAACTTATTAATATTATTAAAACATCTGAAAATGGATATCACAAATAATAATTTAAGCTGGTGAGTGGCTGGTGACCAATTGTACTAAAAACAACAACACGCTATGATAATGCAATGAATGAATTATTAACAAAGCAGTGTATCAATATAAACCTTACACGCAGCACGTATTTGTTAAATACCTGCCAAGTAAATTTGCTAGCAGTTATCTGTGTTATTATTATTGTCATGAAAAGCATGCCAACTTCGTGTTTTGTCCAGCGTTACATTTTCAGTCGGCAATGAAACGGCACATTTTCAGGCGCAACAAGAAAATGTGTGATGTCCTCAGCACGGCGGCAATAATACGTCTCAACGCGCCTCAGATAATTGCCGTCTCCATCAAGAATGTGCTGCTGATATGCGTCGGCATGACAATTGGCTTCCCGACCGTGCTAATCGGAGACCTGGAGGACAACCCGGAAAACTTCCAGCTCAGCCACGAGCAATTGTCATGGATAGGTAGCATTTTTGGGACTTGGAACATTCTCATTACGTTTAACTGCGTGGGACGTGTTTTAGGTGCAATTAATTTAATATTCGTACCTCTGGGATGCCTGATGTCCGGCCCGTACTCGGAGAAATTTGGTCGGCGGCGTGCCATGCAGATTGCGAACGTGCCACTTGCGCTCGTTTGGCTCCTCTTCCATTACGCCAGCTCCGTGTGGCATCTCTATCTTGGTTTGGCCATTGTTGGAATTCTTCTAGGCGTCAGTGAAGCACCTGTAATAAAAATACTTTTATTATTTTACCGAAACGTCAAAGGGAAAATATTTGCTTTCAGTTGACTTGCCTACTTGTTTTTAATTTAACGCAAACAATTGAAATGAGCTATGTTTTAGGTCGTCACCTACGTCTCTGAAGTAACAACACCAAATCTGCGTGGTATCCTCTTCACATCGAGCACAATGTTTACAATTGTGGGCACTTTATGTTCGTTTTTCCTGGGGAGCATTTACTACTGGCGCAGTGTGGCACAAATCTGCTTTTACATGCCCTTAATTTCGTTTGCGTTGCTTTTCCTCATTCCGGAATCGCCGCATTGGTTGATCAAACAGAATAGACATGAGGAAGCACAGGAGGCACTCGCCTGGTTGCGAGGCTGGGTGCGGATTGAAGATATACACCACGAATACTCAATATTAAATGCTTCCATCCACCATAATGGGCGCAGTGCGAAGGACTATCGGTCCTTGAGTAACTACGCAACGCGCAGCTTCTTCAAGCCGTATTTGCTCATCACCTGCGTCTTCTTCGTGCGTCATTTTTCAGGAATCACCAACGTGCAGACTTATGCTGTTGAACTGTTTGCGAAATTGCACGCTCCAGTGGATAAATTCAAAGCAACAACAATGATGGGTGTGTTTGAACTTACTGGAACTGTGACGTGCGCCATCCTCATACGGCGCTTTGGTAAACGCAAACTTACATTCGGTGCGATGCTATTAAGTGCGCTCAGTTTAGTCACAATTCCACTGTATAATTACGGCCGTC
This sequence comes from Aleochara curtula, assembly GCA_963978815.1. Taxonomy (NCBI): domain Eukaryota; kingdom Metazoa; phylum Arthropoda; class Insecta; order Coleoptera; family Staphylinidae; genus Aleochara; species Aleochara curtula. The sequence goes on from OZ022219.1 coordinate 3,678,588, forward strand.
TGGGAATGGATCATAATTGGATACCAATGTCTGGATTGTTCAGCTATTGCTACTTTTCACACTGCGCCTTAAGAGTGTTACCATGGGTGCTCATCGGCGAAGTCTTCACACCTCATACACGTTCTATTGCTTCCGGTTTCGCGGCTGCTACAGGATACATGTTCGGCTTTCTGGCAAATAAATCGTACTACGTCATTGTGGATGCGCTCACTCTGAATGGATTGTTCATGATGTATATTTGCGTACTGCTGACAGGAGTTATTATCCTTTATTGCATTATGCCGGAAACGGAAGGCAAGACACTGGATGAAATTTGTAGATATTTTGCCGATGAGAATTGTAGTCATGTTAATCGTACAGTTAATAAAGAAATTAATAAATGCTACTGCTCTTCGACTCCTGTGATTGCACACGACAATCGCAGCAGGCGTGAGCGACGTCAAAGAAGCTCAATTAGCGAGGGATACACAATTAGATTAGACGAGCTTGATTCCAACCCCAACGGGGTTAGTTACAGACGCTTTGATGGCTATCTTTCGAGTGATTTATGCTTGTAGTTATTTTTTAATTGCATTGTAAATACGTGCTCATTGCACATGTCCAATTATTTATGGATCATACAGTCGCTTTTTAGTAGAATTGTTTTGCTGCGAAAAATTCCATCCAGATTGGATTGCTTAATGCTTGGTGTAAATCACATGTACCTAAGTGCTTTTGTTTTCGAACTTGATGCCTTGATTACTCATAGGTGTGAGCAGTAAAACTGGTTGCTGGTTTAAAGTGTACTAATTGTTCCTTGTTATGTAAATACGCTTGGTTTATTAAATCTGTGTTGTTGTAAAATATAAGAAAACTGGTTTTGTGATATAGTTTATATTTAATTCCTTTCGAAACGAACAATCGCAGCCCGAAAAGTTATTAACAATTGTTGTTCGTGTCAGTCCTGGCAAGATATGACGAATTTACTTTTGTTATTTCAACCAGCTCTTCACCTGACAATCATGTTGAAAAAATGAGTAACATTTTAACAATACTTAAACCTGACGGTATGAAGAATTGTTTATCTCATTAATAGGAAATGTGATTTATTAAATAAACAATTTTCAAGATAATTTCTTTGGCATTCACTTTGCACACATATTAAAGTGTTATCTTTGCTGACTGATTATTTGCTTATTAATTTAACGAAGTGCAGAACGCCTTGTACAGGATTAATGCGTTTATTGTTACAATAATAAAACTTTATCATTTTTATGCACTGAGGGTTTTTCCATGACTACCTAATTTCCTTGCATTTCCTTATTTCCAGTCATAATTCTGATTAATCCATCTCAGAATACGTTATATACTTTTATTTTTATATATTTTTAAATCTAACAGAAAAAATAGTTCCCACTATCAAGAATTGTGTTGGAATCTTCATTGCCATGCAAAATTATAGCCTGACTATTAATTCACAATGGTTACAGCTTGAACGCACGAGTAAATTACAAAATGTGCGACTACCGCATTCGTTTGCTCCTTCTGTCTTTCAATTATGATGGCCAACTTAATTTATTGCTGGTTTTCCACGTATCCGCAAATAGCGTTGAAAATTACAAACACCACTCTCGGTGTGAATTCGCGCTGCGAAGCGTATTTTGTTTAATTTATTTCGTGCCAAAGAAATTGGGTTACCTTCTTCATTCTTTTAATGAGAAATAGAGCTACTCATTAGTAAAGAGCACTTGAACTGCTTTTACCAAAATCTGTTCCACTTCAGTGCAATAGACGTATTCAAAAATCCACAAATTGTTGTGATTTTTTATCATAACTTGACATAATAGTTAATGATATGTTATTTGAAGATTCCAAGACAAAAAACTGGAATTAATAGTTAGCCATATCATGGATGTATAAATGAATATTTACTACATGTTTAAGACGATTTTAATTATTCATTAATTGAAGCTAATATGTTTATGGGAAACTTGCGTATGTTAGAAAGGTTCAAGGTGAGCTCAATGCCAAATAAGATTTCCTGTTTCTTTCAGCAGATATTTAGGAAGTGTTAGCATATTTAAGCAAATAATTCAATAATTGCATCTTTATCAACGTTGTTTGACGTTTGGCATTAATAAAAAAATTGAGCGAGTGGGAAAAGCGCGCGAGCTGCGCACTCACCGACAAAGTGGTATAACAGTCAAGTAGAAAGTGAATTCATTGCTATTACCGCTTCCAGCCGCCGGCAGCCAACATGCCTTCATAGTTGAAGTAGAATTATTATAAACATTAGCAACAAAGCGCGCAGTAGAGTCGCACATACACTCTGCAGTACTCTCAGCGATTACACGTGAAAAACATCTTGTTTTGTGTTTTGTGATTTATAAAAAAGATTTATTTATTGCCAAAGTTGATCGTTTTTTTCCATTGTGTATTTTTAATGTCCGTGTAGAGCGATAATAGAGATTGGAATTCAGGTACACTGGAATTCAGCTGTAATACAATAAATACCAACATTACAAAAGAGTGCTTTGAACAAAATTGATTTGATCGGTGTTGTCCTCGTTTTCATCTAACGTGCAACGCGATTTTTTTCATTTTATCTGCGCGATTTGATCGAGAAGGAAAGTTGCAACATGATTGCGTGCGGTTCAATTATACATAAGTGGATGTTCAATTAATATGGTAGTGATTAAATTGCAAACTTAAGCCGAAGCGCGTGTAATGAACAGTAATGAACTCTTGTGATAACGCAAAGTGAACATCGTATTTACTTGATCTACATATGCATTCAATAATATTATTGTTGATTTAACTTGTCAAAGAATACATAATTGACTAGATGCTGCTTTTACATGAAATCCACTGATTTGAAATTGTGCCAGTGTTATAGAAATTGAAAACATAGTGATCAAGTAGAATATTTAATTAATTTAATCTTAGAAAGCAGCGTGGATGTTTTCAACGCTTAATAAACATTTTAATATGTCAAAGTGAAAAGGAGTAAATATTTTCAAGTGTTGAAGAAATATTTCCATATAATATTTTAGCATTCAAACATTTGCTTCGACATTCATCAAGATGGTGATTAAAAGGTGAGTAAGCGTGCGTTTTGCACTTTTACCGTAAAACCATGAATGGTAATAAATCATTAAATATCGAATACAATTCCATACAGCTAATATTTAAATTCGCATTCGTTCATTGCCTACTGTATTAACTGCAACCACAAAATATTTATATTCATCGTGCGAATAACAACACCAACATTGGCATTAAGTAATGACCTCAATTCACGTGAAAAGAACTTCAATTCATACACGTCATACAAAATTGAATTGATTTTGAAAGATTATTATTGCGTAAGTAAGTACTGCTTTGTAATATAATTGAAAAGGTACTTTAAGCGGTAAGAAAGTTTAATTAATATATATTATTCTATAATCCAAAAATTATATTATGAAAGCTTTCATTTCTACTTAATAAAACAAGGTAATTTGCGGTGGTTATTTACGTTACATTTGGACTCTTTGTTTAAGATGTCAATTGTATTGATAAATTTAATATTCATGAACCAGTTGTACACACGAATAATAATAATTACACGATAATGTCGCACGTGACATTTAAAACAAAAAAGTAGAATCGTATATTTTTGTATCTAATTCGTGTGTTCGTGCTGCATCGCTGCAAGTCAAAATTGTCGCTCATTAAAAGTCGATTAACATAAGTGAATTATGAAACAAGTCTGCAGTGATTTTAGAGGTTCAATTACACAATATAGAACGGCTTTGCCACCTGAGTACCAATAACCTTTCGATTTTCAATGCAAGACTGATATAAAGTTATTAAACTCTATCGCTTTGATATGCGACCAATGCTAAAATTTAACAAAGGCACGTGCTTTAACAAAAAAAATAATCATAAGAATGCTTCACTTAGAAGGAAATTTAACTTTTTAACAAGTTTAAACAGCTTTGTGCTTAGTTATTAATAGGTGCTTATCAACAAAATTAAGTAATTTCAGGAAACAATTGCAAATTACCACCGCCCGTGGCTAGAATAATTTCAAAATCATTGTATTATTTTGTCAATTATACAAAATGTTTTTTCTATTGTTGTCATCGTAATTGAGTGCAGTGCATAATGCACCGTTGCAAGCAATCAACGAATTCTCTAATATAATAGAGACCATTACGATTCAAGTAGACATTCAACGTTCGTGTAATGATAATGAATAGTAAACTAATGCCGACGTGTGACTTAAATTACTTTCAAAGTATTATGCGCTACTTATGCTTGTTAGTTACAAATTTCTATTTGTTAAGACAACAAAAGATTGTCACGCGTTTTATTTCTAGTTTCTTTCATTCCTCTAGATAGCTTATGTGAATGAGGTTCATAATGTTTTTACTTTGCAGTAACGAAGCAATGGGTCTACCTCAAGAACCTAAATCAAGATGGATGCAAACATTGCCCCAAGTACTTGCTGTATCCGTAAAAAATATTCTTTTACTGGCATTTGGCATGACTTTGGGATTTCCTACAATACTTATACCAGGCTTGCTGGCTCCGGAGGAATCCTTCGAGTTCACTGCCAGTGATATTTCATGGATTGGCTCCGTGAATCTTATTTGCGTTCCAGTCGGAAGCATCGTTTCCGGCGCGGTATCGCAAGCAATAGGACGAAAGAAAGCTATGCAAGTTGTTAATATTCCGTTCGTGTTTGCGTGGCTGTTGTTTCGATTCGCCAATCATGAGTGGCAAGTTTTTGTTGCTCTAGCCATGACTGGTCTTTCTGGTGGTTTTCTTGAAGCGCCAGTGAGTATGAAATTTATTAGTTTGACGTAATCTAAAATAAATTTGAATTTTTAATCACTTTTTGTATTTCTAGGTATTAACTTACGTGGCTGAAATAACGCAACCGCGACTCCGTGGAGTCCTTTCATCAACAAGCAGCATGGCTGTAATTGCTGGCGTTCTTATCATGTTCCTTCTGGGTACTTTCTTCCCTTGGCGCACGGTTGCTTTAATCAGTTGTATATTCAATGTCTTGTCGTTCACGTTATTATACTTTGTGCCTGAATCGCCGCACTGGCTGATAAGCAACAACCGCTTGTTGGACGCACGTAAAAGTTTGGCATGGCTGCGCGGCTGGACGGACTTGGACGTAATTGAATCGGAATACAAACAAATATTCAGCGAAGTTAAATCTTCCGCTGAAGGCGCACAAGCACATGATAATCCAACATTTGAAGGCAATGTAAATGATCACATTGTAGTCGCTAATGGGCAAACACAAACAGTGGACATGCCAAAAAATGTAGCGGCCGAGAAAAAGCCCACAAGCAAACTGGATACGTTGAAGTTGTATACAAAGAAAAGCTTTCTGTGGCCGTTCAGCCTGGTCGCTACGATATTCCTGTTTTGTCACATAACTGGTATGACCACATTGCAAACTTATGCAGTGCCCCTGTTTCAAAGCGTGAACGCACCTATTGATAAATACTACGCAACTGTAATTTTGGGCACTGTTGAACTTTTGGGCTCAATTTGCGCAACTGCATTCGTCCACTATACGGGCAAGAGACTATTAAACTTTGTCTCAATTTTGGGAATTGGGTCATGTTTTACAGTTGTTGGAATTTACGCACAATTGAACGGACTTCTTGTTCTCACTCTTCCGAATAAAAGTGGACCACCGAGTAATATGACGAATGTCACTGCCGCATTTGAATTACAACCGACTACTAATTATAGCTGGTTGCCCATGACCTTTCTGATAGGTGTTGCATTCATGGCGCATTTAGGAATTCGCATTTTACCATGGATTTTGACCGGAGAAGTTTTTTCAAACGAAACGCGCGCTGCGGCTGCTGGCATCTGCAGTGCGTTTACGTACATTATCAGTTTTGCAACGAACAAAGCATTTTTTGCAATTGTTAATTTATTAACACTTCCGGGCACGTGTTTCTTCCATGCTGCAATGTCCCTATTAGGATTTATATACTTGTACTTCTTTTTGCCCGAAACGGAAGGTAAAACTCTTGGTCAAATCAATACACACTTTTCCGGTGGTACGAGAATGGGAAATCATGTATACCGAGGTAGCAAACACGCACTGAAAAAGCGCAATGGGAATGTTAATCCCGCGTTTCAAGGAAATATTAATGGATCTTCGGAGAGCAATCTATAAAACTTTGAAGTTAGTTAATTAACTTTATATTTATTATGTGATTTCAAGAAATTTGAATATTTCCGTCTCTAGTAATCTTTTTACTAGGCAACCAAACCGACTTGCGCAAGTTGCGGTTGTATTTTATCGATGTATAAAGTATTTTTAGTAATTACAGTAAATAAAGTTATATTATGATGATGAAATTATATTGTAGTCACGAGTTAGGTACTTGTTTTGAATTTTCTTAATTTATTCGCTATACCAAAAAGTAATTATATTTTATTTGACCAATACTTGACGTCATGAATGACGCTTATTTTGATTCTCGCATTCCCGTTGTTCCTGTTGTCCAATGTTATGACTTTGAAGGGTCATTTGCGCTTTTTCCGTAGCGTGAATCACTGTAGTGCATTATCCATGTGGAAATTAATCTAGTTTTAAAGTTTTTCGTGGATATTAATTATGGATAAAGACGACGAAGAAACAACAAGCTTCCTAGAGGCCAATATGAAAACTGTTAATATTAAACATCAAGAACGAAAAGAAATGCAATTTCTTCAAGTGCCAGAATTTCGTTCGCGTGAAAGTAGTGTAAGTTCAACACTTTCGCGGATTGATGATTCACCTACATATTCTTCACCTACAATACATTTAAAAAGTAATTTAAACCAGAGTTTTTGAATTTTAAATTACTCAAATATGTAACTCGAAGCACGCTTCGTGTGCTTTCGGGCACACACCCGTGAATTCCACCAATAAAGTATTAAGCTTGGAGACGAGCCTCCATATTTACCAATTTCTAACTCCACGTTTACGCAACTCGTGTAGAAATACAGGATGCGTCTGTTTGCGTTAGCTATTTTTGGAATGCCGTTTGTGGATCGATCATGTTCCAGCACACGTAGCACTGAACCCTTATTTGTTTCATTGCTTCATCCTTATTCCACAAACAATTTATATGTGCAACTATCTCACCCTTGTCTAAGTTGCGCGTCAAGGGCACATGGAATACGGCATGTGTAAAGTTGTATGGCTTACGTGCGATGAGAAAGCGGTTTACCTATACGTTATCTGTTAAGCAATTAACAAAAGCCAATAAATGTTATACACATTAGAGTTTTGAACGTCATATAAAAATTGTTGCGTAGCCAAATAATAAATACGTGGGGGCGATTTTTATGGCTCGATTATCAGTGTGAGAAAGTTGCGTCGGATACAGGTAATAGGCCGGTTTTGAGGGTGTGTCATTACGTCAGTGAGGTGTTTCGTTCAGTTGCAATTGTGCGGTCGTCCTGATTATTGTGGTTGATACGTTTGTGATTGATTTTCATTAATTAAACGGGTGGAATTCAGCCATTTTAAGGTTAGTGAATGCGGCCATGCGGCGCACTTTTCAGTTTCAACTTGCATGCATTTAATCGCACTAATTTTTCATACTTCTTGGACCAGATTAGAAGCAATCCAAGATGACTGAATCCAAGAACGAGTCAACACCAGTCAAGGTAAATTTACACCTTTTTCAGTTTTATGTTTATGGTTATAAGTATTATATCGGTATTGATTTTATTTGTCGTATTTTGTTACGCTTGCTATAGACGAAAATACATCCGGTGCGCATTCTTGACGATGATTGTTTGGAAAAGACTGCTAGAAAAGTGGTGAGTACCTATTTATAATAATATTCAAAGAATTTAAATAATGTTTATGTTAAGCAATCAACTTTACTAAAACTTTGAAACTTGAATTTTAAATTATTTGCGCATATGAATAAAAGAAATTAACTGCGAATTTAAAAGAAATCACGGTAAAGGTCAAACCTACTTTTAGGCGCGCAAAAAGTTGAAATTGAAACTCGTACAACTTGCTCCAGGCGTGGAAAGTGCGCAACTTTGGAATGTTTGTTTCACTTTTATAGAAAAAAACAAGTAGGTACTTGCTTAAAATGTTATTTTGTTAGTTGAAAGTTAATATGAGTTGTAGTATCGTAAAATATTTTTGGGAAACCATTGAATATCCATGAATACAATATTTTTTAAACGCGTTCATGACGTCAATGACCCGAAATAAATGGCGCAACAAACGCGTATGCGGATGACCGGCAAACATTTTGACACTTCCTGCTAGTTAAAATGCATTATAAACCAACAATATACATATTGTGGTATTGGCATTGAAAAATACTGGTTCATGTGACTTGTTCCTTATCATAACGACAATCAGTGCTTGCTTAATTATAATATTAATATTGTGAAATTGACATTTACATATCAACATCATACGTAAATTTCCCAATACATTTTTGATAACACCAGCCAATACCCAATTACATATATGATACTAAATCAATGTACAAACTTCAGTAATTATGACCCTAAATAGTTAGTCATAATCAATTGTACGTCTTGCACTACATGACCAAAGTCAAAGTCTATATGATTAAAAATTTCGCTCAGTGGCAAGCAAACATCTGTTGAATACAAACTTGATAAGAACGTGGTGTTTCACTAATTAGATAATATAATAAACGCGTGGGTTCTGTTTCATCGAACTTTTATATGGTTGTCTTTTATTCTCAAGAGTATTGCGCACTAGTAGAAAGTGCGCAAGTATATGACTTTTAGTGGGCGGCGGTCAGCGGTTTCCGCTTCGGTTCAACTGCAGAACATTGGACGTAAAAAATTAGTTTAACCTCGTCGTTCAACCGCTTTATTTTTTTCATTCCTACATTCGTGTCCCAATTGACCGTTGTATAAATAGCATTTTTTTATGCGTGGAAAATTTCTTTTTGTTTCCTCTGTACCAAAGGTCATAATAATGATTGGTCTATTGCAGTAGTTTCATTCATAGTTTACTATGCTCGCGAGTACGCACTGATATTTTTTCGAATATCATTCGTGTAAAGTGGCAGGCATTGTATTATGAAAGCTCACTGGATTTGTTCGCTTCTGTTGATTCGAACGCAACACGCACACGTCGCGCAGTCGTCGACCGGTTCAGATTGAGTGCTTTTAGTCTCTATCAATGCTGGTGTAAACTTTAAAAAATACAAATAGCAATATTTAAAGTGTTAATACATTAGTGAAGTTATGTTTGAGTAGTAATAATTTACAGAGAAAATTTGCCATTAGGAAAAGAGTAAAGGTCAGAAAAAGGTCGCAGCAGTCACACCTGTGGACGACATTTTAAAAAAGTCGTCATTCCTTCATAGTTTTTAAACTTTGTTAAGCACATCAAATACGAACATACGTAAACTCGTTTGGTAGCACGTTTTTAATTGTATGAAGCTCCTTGTTATGTGAATATTTAAAAGCAGTAGATAAAACATTACAAGTATTAGTGATAAAAACGCGGTGCGCTTAAAAGCAAAAGTGCGAACACGTAAATAAATCTGTAGAAATACTTGAGTGATAATGGGAGTTCAATTGAAGGTATGTGGATTTATTTTTTGTTCTCTTAATGTGTTCATATTTTTTGTGTGTAAAAGTGAACAAATTCAATATCGCGCTAATATATTGCGCAAATGAGAGAAATAAACATTTATGTTGCACGCTCAAAATATTAAAATAAGAATGTGGATAAAAACTTGCACAATAAAGTATGCAATGCGAATAACTTAAATATAAGAATGCACCACCTTACGCGTTCTAGATATTTTTAATGTTTGGAATTTTTATAAAACTTTCCAAGTGAGATAAACATATTTTACATGTATTACAAATTCCTGTAATTGTGGTATTTGTTATTCCTTGATTATAGAAAATTTCAACAATATTTACTATACATTTCCAGTATTTCTAGACCAATAACTTGAATTATAGAATTTATCTTGTTAACGTCCTGCGTATATAACTATTAGGTACATAGCAAACTTGCATTTGTTTGACCTCAACTACTTTTAATGCTTCTTTTATATCTCTCATAATGTTGTAAGTAATGTGAGTAATTAAAACATTTGGTTGTCATTACAAAGAGGAATAAAAATACGTTACGTCAACCAATATAACATGGCATAGATGTTATGTTCAGAGAGGACATCGCATAAAATGCAAATAACAGATAATTATTTATATTAGCAACCAACGTCAGCGCACACATCGTGAAGGCTAATCGTAAGTCGATTCGCCTTTTTCTTAATGTTCGGCGTGCCCACATTTATTGACCAATGAAATGGATAAATTCACAGTACGCGCAAAACTAGTTTTATGTTTGTTCAATTGTTAGTTAGCTGGAGTAGTGTATCGGTTTGCATTATCTATGAAGTTATTATACGAATATACATGAAGTATATCGTTTGGTAACGAGTTTGAAAACATGCACAATAATTGCGCAACTTTCGTATTTTATCGAGTTTTATTTGATTTTGCACATGTTGCTCAAGGTGTCCACATTCCATTGCATTTGAATCTACTTTTACATGTTTTGTCATAATTTATGTGAAACGAAATGAATAAGTACTAAATAATTTGTTATTGTGTATCGCGTGTTTTTAAATTTGTTTAAATTTATAACATGTACAAAGTTTAATTTGAAATACTGTTGGCTTATTTTTTACCTTGCAAATTTAAATAACAACTACCATGAGGAAATACTGATAGTGCAAATAACAGAATTTATACTAAAACGGATGTTGAATAAGATTACAAGGTTTCATAATTATGTCTCTGCGAATCATGGGCGGACAAAATCAGCTTTGCGCACAGTGAACTAAATGATACGAACTTAGAGATAAATCGAATTATCTTTCGGTCACTATTGTGGCTCAATTTTATCCTCTATTTTGTAGTTAGTCGTCGTTCCATGTAGTTTTGTTTTCTCCTCGTTTTATTATTTTTCGTGTAAAATGTATTGATTTTAATTGTATTTAGATTCACATAAGTTATTTATTTTTATTTATTTCAACTAAAACTAAACAAAAATGACAAGTAATAATAAATTTCGGCGTTCTTTAAATGTTTATGAAACGACGCATGGTAGTTGGAATTCTTCTAATGAACAGAAGGAAAGAAATCCCAACGTAAGTTACACCAACAATTTATAATTTCCAAAATTTGCATTTAAATAAATATACGATGCGCGTGTTACGTAGATTACTTTATCAAAATAATACGTATTACTTAATATGTAAATCCATACCTATAGTACCTAATAATGATCACCTATATAATAACTGTGATAATCACTGATAACGTTATTTAATCTATGATTTTGTTTAATCGCAGGGATTCAATACAAAGCTGGTTTTTGCAATCACAGCAGCCGCACTTGGATCAAGTTTTCAACATGGATATAATACAGGCGTACTTAATAATCCGCAAAAAGTTATTGAAGAATGGATTTCCACAACGATGACTAACCGAACAGGGGAAATTCCACCGCAGACGCAAATTACAATGATTTGGTCAATTGTGGTTTCTATATTCTGCATTGGTGGCATGATTGGCGGCGTCTTGACAGGTAAAATTTGAATAATTTCTAATTTTAGTACCTACTACAGTGTTTACATTTTTATAGGATTTGTGGCAAACACGTTCGGACGTAAGGGAGGTCTATTAATAAACAATGCTTTAGTAGTTGCAACAGCAGTATTAGAAGGAGCTGCAAAATCTGCATCTTCATATGAAATGATTATCCTTGGTCGGTTTATTATCGGTATTAATTCAGGACTCAATGCTGGTTTGGCTCCTATGTATTTAGCCGAGATATCACCTGTTAATCTACGTGGTGCGGTTGGCACTGTTTATCAACTTGTTATCACGATAAGTATTCTGATTGCACAGATTTTGGGGTTGAATGAAATTTATGGCACAGAATCTCAATGGCCATTATTGTTAGCAATTACCGTTATACCCGCTATTTTTCAAGTAAGTTATGTTTTGCTTTATACAAATGGTGAGTGTTTTAATTTGAATAAATCTTTAGATGGTGACATTACCATTTTGCCCGGAATCACCAAAATATATATTGACTGCGAAAGGTAAAGAGATTGCTGCTCAGAATGCATTGCAATGGTTACGGGACTCTAACAACGTACAGGATGAAATGGACGAAATGCGCGCTGAGTATGAATCCATGAAATTAGTTCCTAAAGTAACAATGAAGGAATTAATCACAAACTCCGCATTGCGTATTCCGCTTATGATCTGTTTGGTTCTCATGGTTGCACAGCAATTGAGCGGTATCAATGCAGTCATGTTCTTCTCAACGAAAATATTTACGATGGCTGGCTTGACTGCGGAGAGCGCAACTTATGCGACAATGGGCATGGGTACAATTAATGTACTTATGACAATTGTTTCTCTCGTTTTGGTTGAGAAAGCAGGCAGGAAGACGTTGCTCTTGGTTGGCTTCGCTGGAATGTCGATTGATACATTACTTTTAACCATTGCTATGATTTATGCTGTAAGCAATCATTTGTTACTTGCGCTTCAGTTGTTAATAGAAGTTTTATTTGTTTCAGTCCGGGTCACAATTGGTCAGCTATTTATGTATCGCATTAGTAATGATCTTTGTCATAATGTTTGCTACAGGACCAGGCTCAATCCCTTGGTTCATGGTTTCCGAATTATTTAATCAAGCTGCAAGGCCTGCAGCTACTTCATTAGCTGTGGCCATCAATTGGACAGCGAATTTCTTTGTTGGTTTAGGATTTTTACCTTTACAGGTAAATATTATGCGTTTCTGAATTATAGTTTAATTATGTATTTCCCGTTTAAATTTTAGGAAGTGTTGGGGCCATATGTGTTTATTATTTTCACAGTAATTTTGGCATTGAATTTAATATTTATATACAAGAAAGTGCCCGAAACGAAGAACAAAACAATTGAAGAAATATCAGCAATGTTCAGACAGCAATCCTATGAATAAGCAGAATATGAAGACCATAAAAACTACTGACTGATGTTCGAACTATAAGTTTAAAATAAATCTGCCGGGAAGTTCGGAAGTATTTTGATATTTATAAAAAAAACTAATACTTACGACAAGTTCCTTTATCGTTGTTAGCGACTTACTAGTCTTGCGATTTAAATAATTGTGAATTTTCATCACATAATATCGTGAGCTAAGATTGCAAATGATTGTATTTAATCAAATCGATTTTCTACATTTTTTAATCGTAGTAATTTGTGTAACCAATTTTGTAGTGTGAGCAGATTGAAATGTTTTCAGTATAAGCCATTAAATTGTATATTAAGTTAGATAATGAAACGTAGGCATTAAAGTAACGACTATTTAATTATGTTGATAATAAAACTATTGTTAACAAGAAACAACAACTTATTTATTAAATTTACGTTTCTTTCTGGGAGTGATTTTCAGCGCTTTCGTATCGATATTTTCCGTGCTGCGCTTGTTTCCTTTTTTCTGGAATATTTTCTTTGGAAGTTTGCGAATATTCTCTGCTTCAATTGCAGTTTTCATAACATCAAGAGCACTTGCTGTAGGCAGTGCCGTGGATATTTTATTTAGTTCGTCAATATTGGCTGAAGATAGTGGATATCTACCACTAATATTTTGTGGAAATATTGGAGTTGCCAAAAGAGAAGCCAACTGTTTCCGCTTAACTTGAGTTACTTTTTTAAGATGACGAGCATCATCAGAATCTATTGCAGCTGAAGGCACATCAATTATCATATCCATTTCTTTAGCTGCTTTCTCATACCAGCTACTTTCAGACGTTGCTTTACGCACCTGAAGATCTAGCTTATCAACTTCTCGAGCTAAATTCACGCGTTGTTTGATTGCATTTAAAGCTTGTTCCTGGATTGGAAATGAAGGAATATCCTCAGTTTTTCCAAGAGTGCGACATAAGCGAATATAATTTTGAAGCTCACTATTGTCAATTAATAAAACAGTGATTCCTTCGTTTGAGGCACGTGCCGTTCTTCCTGAGCGATGCACGTAACCCTCAGCTGTACGTGGCGTTTGATAATGCAAAACATGTTCAACAGCGGGAATGTCTAACCCACGTGCAGCAACATCCGTTGCAATGAGAATACTTCCGTCACGTTCACGAAACCTAAACAGGTGAAAACATTTCAGAATAAATACTTTGTTAACAATATAGTTACAAATCACCTGTCCAAATTCTTTAGCCGTTGTTTTTGAGCCATTGAAGCATGCAATGCAAGTGGTTCACAATCAAGCAGTCCCAGTATTGTGGTCAATCGTTTGACACATCCAATTGAATTACAAAATATAAGTGTTCTTCCAGGATGACGTTTTAAGAAATAATACACGTAGTAATCTTTTTCTTCAATCGCGCATGTAATTCTACTTTCTGTTAGTTTATCAGCAGTCCCTTTTCCATTTTGTGTAATGTCTACAACCTTAGGATTTGTAATGCCTAAGCTGTCAATAATTTTCTTCAACTTTTCTGTCGGTGATAAATCATTCAAGCGTTTCTTCAACTTTAGCTTTTTCTTAAGCAACAAATGAGCCGGCATTTCATGCGTTAATGTGAGCGTAGCTGAAAACACAAAGTTCTGACGTTGCTTTTTGCTTTCATCATCATTATTCACCCTTTCAAGAATTTTTTCCAACTCTTGAAAATGCCCCCTTTCCAACATTCTATCTGTTTCATCAATTGCCAAGTATTTAATATCATCTAGCTTTGATAAATGTTCATTTCCTTGCTCTATCAATTCCCACAAACGCCCTGGAGTGGCAACCACTATCTCTGGTCCACATTTTAATATTCGTTCCTGTTTCTCAGGTGCAAGGCCACCAACTACAACAGCAGATCGTACTCCTGTATACTTTGCAATAATATCTAAATGATTTTTTATTTGAATTGCAAGCTCCCTAGTGGGTGCAAGTATTAAGGCATATAATATTTTTGAAACATTGTTGTTTGATTGATTTAATTCTTTTGCTTTTAAAATCCCTGATAATATTGGAAGACCAAAAGCAAGTGTCTTGCCACTGCCAGTTTCAGCAGCTCCAAGAATGTCTCGCCTACCCAATATTGAAGCAGGCAAGGTTAACATTTGTATATCACGTGGATAAGTGAATTTAACTTCAGCTAATGCTTTAAGTATTAACATACTTAAAGGAACTATATTCCAGG
Organism: Aleochara curtula; assembly: GCA_963978815.1. Taxonomy (NCBI): domain Eukaryota; kingdom Metazoa; phylum Arthropoda; class Insecta; order Coleoptera; family Staphylinidae; genus Aleochara; species Aleochara curtula. Next base: position 3,693,815 of record OZ022219.1, read on the forward strand.
CACTCATTTCAGTTAATAAAGAACTTGATACATCTGTTGCTGTTTTCACCGATTTATTTGGTGTTACCTCAAATGTCTGGGATACAGAACCAGATTTTGACGGGGTATGTGGCATCTCGGCATTATTTTCTTTCGTATTATTGCGTTTCTTTTTGGCATTTTTACTTGCTTTTTTCTTTGGTGTTCTCTGGCACTGTTCAGAATCTTCTATCGAACTTAAGTTATAATCTGTACATTCTTCAATTCCTATCAAGCCATCTAAGTCAAGACCGTTATCTAATAAAGCACCTTCTATTACCACAGGCTTCCAATTATTTAACTTCATTTTATTCACTATTTTACACAATTTCTTTTTAACATAACCAATAACCCGCACTGCACTAGCCACTACTGACAATTGCTCATAACAACACGAGGTCACGACAACCACTTGTATTGTAATAGCTAAGAGGGTTGCATATGTCGGTATAATTACGCTAATGTAACTTAACAATTACCAGTAAAAAAGATACTATGAAATCAATTGAACAAACAATCATTAGTTTTCTTGTATATCCCCTTATAATAATATAAAAGGCAACGTAGGTTTGGAAACTGCTTGATTACTATTAACAGTATCAAGTTTACTTCTTCAATTTGAATAAAACAATGCAGAAAATAAATAAAGTGAATTTAATTATTAACGAATTTTATAAAAATACTTCCAAAATCAGAAGCCCGCAAAGTTTCATAAATGCATTGCTAAGCAAGCAATTGCAGGTTTCCCAAATATTTGGTTTATTACCCCTCCGTTTAAATAAAAATGATATTAATAAGATTCAATTTTCTTGGTGCTACTTTAAAACAATTTATTCTTTATTACTAATCGCCGCTTTTAGTTTATATACATTTCTACAGTTGGGAGTCACTCTTTATAGTTCAAAAAACTTTTTTGCTTCAGGTATCTTATATAATATATATTTAAAACTATTGTTTTAATTATTTTTCTAGTTTCATTTGCATGGAATTTAAGAGCAACACTATGTTTGCTTGCTTGTCTTAAATGCGCGTATAAATTGCCGAAATTTTTACAAAAGTGGCAAGTGATGGAACAAATTCTAAATGATTATATTTCACATAAAATTTTATTAACAAATGGAAATTTAAAGCAGATTATATTTTACCTGACTCTAATGTATTTGTTTTTCGGTGTACTTGAACATATCTTATATTTATTTAGTTTCATTTCTACGTTGTCTTTGCAAGAATTTAATGGAATAAGCAACATGAACACGAATGTGGAATTATTTTTTATGGGCGCCTTTCCAGAATTTTTTTCTGTTGTAAATTATTCCCATACGTTCGGAATATTCTTATATTTTATGAATATTATTGCTACATTTTCTTGGCAATTTGTCAATTGGTTTTTGGTTTCTATGGCAGTAAATTTAATAGTACGTCTTCAGCAATTTAATAAGCATGTCATAACTGGAAGTAAACAATATATTAATAAACCATCCAGTGAGTTTCGGAAATTTTCGCAGCAACTAAGAAGAATTTATACTTTAATTAATAGTACTGCTACGCTCTTGAATTTAGTAGTGGAAGAAATTGTTTTTATAGTAGTTTTGGGAACGTTCTACGTTCTTTCAGTATTTTTCTTTATTGGAAAGAAGTAAAAAATAGTTTACTTTGTTGTAATACTATTTTTACTAATGTATTTTCAGCGATCAAAATGGGCTATATCAGAATATATTTTATTATTATACTGGAGTATTCATGTGCGTACATATTCTTGTATTATTTCATTACGTGTCATCAGTAAATGAAGAGAACTTAAATATTCTTCAATTCATCTTTGAACTTCCTTCAGAGTATTATAATGAGGATGTATAATAATTTAATGAAAGGATATTATTTATTATGTGACATACAAACTCATTTGTAGGTCGAATGCATTGTAGATTTAATTATTGCCCAACCAATTTGCATTAAATTGTTAAATACTTTCGAGATGCGTCGCGAGTTTGTTTTTACCGTAAGTAAAATAATTAAATATACTTAAATAGAAGTTCCTATTTTTGCAGATCTCAAATAGCATTTTGCTAGTTCAACTGCTTCTCACAGAATTTGAGAAAAGCATTCAACATAATTTAAGTAACAATTCGATTTAAAAAAATTTAAAAGGCACCTTTGCCATTTAAATATTTAAATCCCATTTGGTGAATTACATTATCAGTGTGGTAGCACTGAGTCGATATGACAAATCACCATCTGACTTGATCTGACTGACTCAGTGTTTCAACCAAGTACATATTCATTGTAATTTCGGGTGTCATTATTATTTATTAAGTTAAACTTGTAGTTTATTCGTATTTAAATATTGATTAATTAAATATGTGGGCTGATACGCTACTCATTGTGTTCATTTCGGTTTGCACTGCACTTTTAGGTGAGGGTCTAACATGGTTACTTGTATACAGAACAGAAAAGTACCAAAAATTAAAGAATGAAGTTGAAAAACAAAGCAAAAGACGTAAGTATTTCTACTGTAGTAACAATTAAACGGTTTATAATTCATGAGAAGGATGCTGGTATAATTATTTTGTTTTATAGTTGAGAAAAGGAAGGAAGCTCATGGTGATTCTCTTGACAAACAACACAAGAAGAAAATTGAAAGGGAAGAAGAGAGATTAAAGAATAACAATAAAGATCTCTCATTTGTTAAGATGAAGTCAATGTTTGCCATTGGTTTTGCTTTTACAGCACTCTTGAGCATGTTCAACAATATGTGAGTACATTAATTATACTTCAATTGTTCCATAAGTAAACATTTCCAAATTTATTGCAGCTTTGATGGAAGGGTTGTTGCAAAACTGCCCTTTGTTCCAATCTCATGGATCCAGGGCTTGAGCCATAGGAATTTGACTGGGGAAGATTACACAGATTGCTCATTCATATTTCTGTACATTTTGTGCACAATGTCAATTAGACAAAATATTCAAAAATTACTAGGTTTTGCGCCATCAAGAGCTGCTTCTAAGCAAGGTAATAGTTTATTTGGCCCTAATCCACAATTTAAATAAGACAATGGAATGATGCTTCCAAGCTGATGACCTTTTGCATCTGATGTATATAATTATTAAATTTTTGCCTGTCAGAAATTGAACAAAGAAATTTATGTCATCTAAGAGACCTATTTGTAAGCTGTATGGAATATTTACTTGCAAGCAGAATGCAAAAAGTTGATTTATTATTTACAAATCAGTAACATTATTTGCTTATTACGTGAATCGTAACTGTTTATCAGGGAATGCTTATACATATTGTATAATAGTAGAGAGCATAATCATAAAATTGCTCTAGGTATTTATTTCTTGTTATGATTGAAATACAAATGTTATTCTCCAAAATCATTGACTTGAAGAACGTTGTTGTCGAAATTGGCTGCTCTCGTACACTTAGGTCGCCATCGGCCCGTTGTGATTGAAAGATTATAACTACTGAATAGTCGACAACATTAATCTCTGGCTCTGACACTTGCACCAGTGGTTTTCCGGTCACAAGTGTTTACCATCTTGGCCACCAAGTCGTTGACTTCAAGCATACTCATACCAGAAAATTATGAATTTATATTCAGAGATTTAATTTTATAAATTCATTAACTACAACAACTATCAAACAATACAAGTTTCTAGCATTGGTTTATTAACAATTAAACGATCGAATCCAAGGCGGGTTAGGTCAATAGTTTGGAAATTACCGTCAATTAGCAATTCAGCAACCGCACGTCCTACAGCAGGTGCTTGTTGAATGCCGTGTCCGCTGAAGCCAGTAGCTATATACATATTGTTATAATATGGATGCGGACCGACAATACCATTCTCATCATAAATATTATGATCATAGTATCCTCCCCACGCATTGCGCACCTTAACTGCATTAAATGCTGGTACTCTATGTGCTAATATTGGCCAAATTCGTTCATCAAAAAACTGATGATCTACTTCTAAGTTTTCGGTGCTTGGCTCTTCATGTGGGTCAGGTGATAAGCCAGCTAAGTAAGTACCACCGAAACCTTCCCTGCGGAAATACGTTCCAGTATAGTCTATAGTTAGAGGAGTATTTAATCCTGGTCCTTCTCCTTGGCACTCTAGGCAGTAGACATATCTTTTCCGCTTTTCTACAGGCAAAGGTACTGAAAGCATTCCTTCGCCTGTACCAATTTTTGCGAGTTTAGCTACTTCACCAGAATCGCCGCCAGCAGCAATAATGCAATAGGCAAACTTTATTGACTTCTTTTCGCCGCTTGGTAACTCCACAATAATTTCATTGGTACCTTCATAGGTGCCTTCCAAACCTTCAACCAGAATATCTTCGCGTTCTTCGAATAAGAAGTCCGTCACTCTGCCTGTGACATATTGTGTACCCATACGCATTGCTTCACGTTTTAAGAGACAAAGAAATGCCCATGGATCAAACCAACCTTCTTTTTCTAGTCCCAGACATCCAACTTCAATGTCAGACACATTCAGCCAAGGAAATCTACAAAAACATAAATTTGAGAATACATAATACTGTAAAATATTTGATTACCTTCTTTTCAACTCCTCTTTGCCTAAAACAATATTAATTGCACCTAATTCCTTCTGAAGCTTGGCATTGTCATACAATTGTGTGGCACCTTTTTCACTAGCAAGCATTAAGTATCCATTTGGTGTGAAATATACATCAGCATCACTTCCAAATCTCCTTTTTAATGTTCTCATAAACTCTGCACCATAGACAGACATTTGAATATTCTCAGTAAGTGAAAACTGCTGTCTTAAACCACCCAGCGATAAGACAGTTGAGGACTTAGCATACTGTAAAATTCATATGGATTTTATTATTGAATAACCTTATAGCAAATTATACATACTGTTGGATCTCTTTCAATAACAGCTATTGAAACACCAGTTGGTCCTGTTTTCTCTTTAATCCAATAAGCAATGGAAGAGCCAATTGCAGCACCACCAATAATAACAACATCCACATGACTTGGAAATGCAGTTGGTGCAGTTATATCAGAGTTGTCTGTAAATCTTTGAGGTTTCATTATATCCGAGGCAATAATTCGAAAAGTTCGAGAAATTGGGTTTTCATGCTTTTCTGATAAACTTGAATTTGATGTATGGAAGTAATGTTTATTAAATTTGTTCAATCGTAGGAGTCGCCGGCACAACATTTTCACTCTTTGTCGTAGCTAAATACAAGTAATGTTGCGTTTAAATGAACATTTTATATAGTTTAATGCTCAGATATCTTTATTTGAAGATAAATAATTTAGATTGCTTATGTATTGTGTTTTATCACTTATTATACCAAACTACAACTACGTTATGCACTTGTAGTTGAGGGCATGTCAAATGTCACGACTTAAATATTGTTAAATAATTTTTAAGACGATACTAGAAAGCGATAAGTTATTATTACGTATTTAACAAAATGCAAAATAATGATAAGTTATTACATCAACATTAGAACCGACACGAAAAATATGTGAGGTTACAATAGTAAGAGACAAATAGAGGCAATGCCCTCATCGTCTGCGTGCCATAATTTTGAACTAATTTGAATGACGCTTGATGTGTGCTCTGGTGGGGACGCTTCGAGTTTAAATTGTTTTACACTTTGGGTCGTTTGGCTTGTTTCCTGTGGATAAGTGTTAATTTGCGAGAATTTACTCATAAATAAGGGATTAAATCAGCCAAAGTCAAGCGATTAAGTTAATTTAATATCATCCGCAAAATTCAATGGATTACATGGGTCTTAAACGAAAGTGTTTTCACATATAAGTTCCGATTAAGTTGATGCTATACTGACGCGGTAGCCGCCATTATTAAGAAGTTAGTTCTGTTCTTAACAGCTTGTATTTGCAACTTTTTACCTTTTGCCTGTTGTACATTTTAATGCATGTGTTCTGAAAGTTCAATCACTATAACATAAAATCATGCATGCACAGTCAATGAGATTCATGGTTTGATGGTATTCAAATAATACAGTTTCAAGAAGATCAAAATCATGCATGACAGTCATTACGATAAGAACAGAACAACTATTTCACTATTTTTTGCTTTTCAAGTCCCAAGATCATTTCGGCTACACCAATGTAGTAAACGGTTTGTGTTATGCCATATAATGGTGCAATAACAGCTATCCTGCATGAACCTCCTTTAAAGAATGCTTTTAACCCTTCAGTAGAATATGTGTAACTAAAAGAATGTGCGGTTTATTATAATTTCATGCATGATTATGCGCTTACGTGAAACAATCCCATATGCCAGAGTAAACTCGCTGACCCTCGCTTTTTGCATACGCCTGCATACGCGTTTTTAAAACATCAAAAGGAGTACATACCCATGCACAAACCGCACCAGCCATAATTCCAGATGCAAAGTTCCAATAAAATGGCGGATCACCTAAAAAAGCAGCAGGTAATGTAAATTTTTTTTAACTTTGAACTTAATTCACCTTCAGGGGTTTTGGGACCTGCGTCCGAAACAGTTGCGTACAGTGGAAAATAAATGATTGCAAAACTAATGTCTCTCCAGCCAGTTGCGGAGAGTCCCTTATAAAATCCGGCAATACCGTTCTCGCGAAAAATTTTCTTAGCAACACTAATTCCGGTGATACGCTCAACTGGCTTTCCAGCTAAAATCGCCTTACATAACACTAGTATTGGTAATATTCAAGCCAAATGCACGAACCTGCCGCAGCTTCGGCAGCAACACGTCCTGAATCTTGTAATTGAATTTTAAGCAGTTCTGTCGGGCACGAAAGGGTTGTTTGAAATATGCCGGTACCAGCTCCAGCTATCGTTTGTCGAAATATAGATAACCGTCTGAAACAAATATATCAATAGTTTCGATAACTTTGAGTATAGATAAGTATTCAAATCTTTACTTGTCTTCAGAGCTTAACAAATATCTGAGCAAATCATTGCAAGCCAACTTGAGTCCTTTCTCTGGTCCCACCCATGTCATATTCACCGCGAGTCCGCGATACAAGCCTCTAAATCCCTCATTTTTTGCGATTTTAACGAATGCATCAAACCTATAGGAATTTCACTTACCATAAAATATTACCGAGTATATAAATTTATAGAGTATATAAATTTATACCGACATTGAATTATAAGCGCGTTCGCCATTTGGTCCAATATGTTGATTTTGTAATCGAGTTTTCACTAAATCTAATGGGAAAACAGATCCAGCACCAATTATAGCTGCAATTGCACCATTTGCAGCTCGAGGGAATAGTCTGGAAAACATAATAATCAGCGCATATTCTTTTATATACGACGATCAATACCTAAATTCACTGGACATTTTACAATTTACCGCAGTTGCCAAAAAATAACAATTAAAACAGTTGAATGCGGTTTTAGCCGCTAGCTCTTCTATTATTCATTTGGCTAATACATATTTATATTTTCATTTCATCTTTCATACTTATATTATTAACATTGAGTAAAATAGAGACTGTGCCAGAAACAAATTGACATCAACTTTTACGCCTTCTGGACAATCAGATTTTGTTTCATTCCTGTACTTTCTCCGTAAACATTTATATTGTCATATTTAAGTCCTCATAGTTTAATACAAGTTTTCAGTTTCATTAATTATTTGCTTCATTGGAAATTATCACAAGTAGTAAATAAATTAAATTTAAAATTACTCAATAGGCAAACAAACAACTTTTAAAATATCTAAAATGAACGATGTCATCATAATCATGTCAATAATCTTCTAAGACCTAGGTCTATTTTTGATTCCTTGCAATTGTTGAGTGATTATTGAATTCTTATGAATTTGATCGTTTTTCGCACTTAGGCTGAGAACGCAATCAATGCGAATTAATAAATAGTATTAATATTCGTAAAATATGACACATCAAAAATAAAATTTAGCTTTTGGACGCGATAAACATTGAAGAAGCACCAATAATGCCAAAGATATGCTGATTCTATTTCGTGTACATACTCGCTATCTTTGGGCATCGTTAGAATACTAACGTTTTAATAGGTGTGTGCTCTCTCGGGTAAACATTTACATATGTATCAACAATGAATTAGGCTACTTATTGACAACGCTATAATTATTAAACAACGACCTCCTTGTCTCATGGAATATGCGTGGGCAGTTTGTTGTTTTCTCCTGGCAAATACATACAACATTTAGTATTGACAGCTTGTTGACCTGGTGCATTGAAATGCTCTATTTCTCATAGCCGAGCATTTTTTCGGCCACACCAAGATAGTAAATCGTTTGCGCGATACCGAACAGCGGGGCTATAACAATCATACGACATGCGCCGCCTTTGAAGAACGCTGTAGGGCCCTCGTATTTCATTGTTTTCCTACAAATGGAAGTTTTAAAAATAGATTCCGTAATGCTCAATAATTGCCTTACATTATGGCATCAAGAATGCCGTTGTATGAACGCTCGCCTTCCGCTTTTGTTAGCGCTTGCAATCGCGTTTTCACCACATCGAAGGGGTTAACAAAGAGGGCTGCTGTTGAGCCAGCAACACAGCCTGACAGGAACGAACACCAAAATACCGCTTCATCTAGAAATTTAATTATAAATCCAATGCGCTATAAGTAATATATTATCGCGATAAATACCTGAGCCTGCTTTACGCGGTCCTAATGAGTTTAGTGTTGCAAACAGCGGAAAGTATACGACTGAAAATGATACATCGCGAAGCGCAGTGGCAGCGGTGCCTTTGTACAATCCAATAATACCATGCTTTTTTAATAATTGCATGGTAAGTTTCGTTGCTGACGTTTTCTCAACTGACTTGCCAGCTGAAATGAAAATACGGGTATAGTATTGAAAATTTGCAAGGCTAAATATTGCTTAACAATAATTGATGTTTACCTGCTTTAGCAGCAGCAGCAACACGTCCTGCATCCTGCATTTGAATTTTAAGCAACTCCATAGGAGTTGTGATAATAATTTGACATAATCCTGCTAAACCACCAGCAGCCATTTGGCGAGTAATTGAAAGTTTACTAAAATTTTATAATTATTAGATTAATTTAATTATTGTATGGTATTAATATACCCTTCAGCGGTTGTTAAATGATGGCGGAAGAAATCATTTGCAGCTAATTTAATTGCTTTCTCTGGAGTGATGAGAAGTATATTTACAGCTGATCCGCGATACATGCCAAAATATCCTTCAGCCTTGTACGTTTTTTTGAAACAATCAAACCTGCGAAATGTAGGAAGCAAAACATACTCGGTTACATAAAAATTATTATTACTAAAGCGTGAATTTTTTGAAATACCGCAATTGCGCCTGACCTAGCATTAACACAGCCAAACGACCAGCTATTTATAAGTCACTACTGGCAAGTTCAGATTGCATTTTTGTATATTCATACACGGTTACCAAACAAAAGCGTGTAAGATGGATATTTATAATAAGACTAAAACCTTGTTATTGTTTTTGTTTATATAAAACTAATAACGTCACGGGAATGGCTTGGTGTCAATGACGTATAGTTTTTGCGCACTTACATAGATTTGTACATGCGTTCGCCATTTGGTCCAATTTGTTGATTTTGCAAGCGGGTCTTTACTAAGTCTAACGGGAAGACGCAAGAGACACCAATTATGCCGGCAATGCCACCATTTATGATTTTTGGTACGAGGCTAAAAATAGATAAATTAGTGATAATTAACAACAGATTAAGCGAGTCACGTCACGTTGCATGTATGAAAGTGAAATTAACACTTTTAAATATTTGTACAAAAAATACCATTCTGAATACTTACGAAAATTGCTTATTGTCGCCCATTGATTATTTATTGGAAATGATTATTGTTGGAACTAAATTACGAATCTGTAATCAAAACGCAAGGTATGACAATTCTGAATTAAGTCGTACTAAAATTGGAACTCAGTAATTAGTCATTCAAAATTCAAGTGAATGTTAAAGTCAAGTTTACTGAATTGTGGTCATTGGCCGTCCACAGTGAATATTTCAACATTTCATTCAGATTCATATGATGACGATTATACTGGAAGTCCTTGAGCAATGATTTTTATTATGTAATGCGAGAACATCAAATCGGGTCTAATCACAATTGCAAACATTATTACTATGTATGAATTGCAAAATGCGAGTCGTCGCTAATTTAGATTTTGATCGATTTTTAAATAGCGTAGCGCGCATGCAACATTTTTATGTGGGGTAAAAACGTCCTTTAAGGTCCATTTTAATATACAATAATTAATTTAATAACTACCATTCTTATCAGCACGGCAATCATTAAATATTTCCGTTAGTGTTGGTTAAAATGCTGAATAGATGAAGTGCATTAGTATAAACAATTGTCATATTGGTGTTTGCCATATAACTTATCTGTTATTTTATCAATAACGTGATAGATCATATCCTCGGATGATTATTCAATTATACAATCTTATCAATTTAGCTGCTACAAATTTACTGTTTTCATCTGTATAGTAGCAATCTTATCAGCGCATTGTAGCCGTAAGCTATGACATAAGCTAATCTTTTACTTTTTATAATTCACTTAGTATTGATAATTGTTTGACTAGTTGCAACATAGCAGCTATTTTTTACTTTTGTTTTCGTACAATCTACACCTTTTTGCCCGCGATTTTGTCATTAAGCAGATAATTACTGTCAACCTAAAAAACGAGTGAGACAATTAATTACGTAGTTGAGGTCAAAATGATTATATTAATAAAGCGAAACATCAACCGGTGGTACGGAATATTTGCAAGCAAGATCAATAAACTTTGCGTAAACTGCAAAATTACAACGTAACACTTTTTGCGAATCATTCAGGTGTGTGAACATTATTCTCTATATTTGCGAATCAATGATGCATCAAGTAAATGGAAGTGAGAGCTGTCTGTTCTGTAGAATTGGGGCTCTCACATTAATGAAACTTATTGATTTTCAGGGTCGTTTTAAGCATGTGCATTTCACACGCAACTTGTGCCAACCTCAAGTTCGACAATACGCACTTATGAACTAAAACACTCACCGCAATGTTGAATGCTTTAATAGCAATTTTATAAAGTAATAGCTGATTTACGTGTTGTATGGTAATAGCACTGTTATATCCGTCGCCAGCAACGAACACACGGAGCACACAGAACGGTTGGAATCCGACTGAAACTGCTGATTCGATTGACTTGCGTGTACAGAAACACAGTCAGTGGCTCGGCTCCGGCACGTTTACTTTCATGCGACCGGACTCGGTTTAAAAAAGGCGGAAATTTAATGAAAATTCATTCATGCGCCTGCTGTTGGCAGCTGGTTGATGTATAATTATAGTCGCAATGATTTCTAGTAAATACAATTGCGAATTCATTAAATATTTAGTCGCATGCTTAAAATAAGTTTCAAATCTTATGAGAGTCTATCACAGGGGGCTCTGCAAGTTCTAAAGCGGTACATTAGCGGTAATTATCGTATTCGGATAAGAGAGAAAATATTTATTATTTGATTACTCGCTTATGCTAGGTCAATAATATATGTTCATTTGTTTGATTATTCGGGCTTGGAAGTGATGCAGCCTAAAATTAAATATATTAAGATAGATACGTATGCAAAGTGTAAGAGTTACGAATACATCATATGCGTATATAATTCCATCCCTTGGTTGATTGGGATACTTTCGATCTGATATAAAACGTCGCATAAATGTGGCTAGTAATTGTGGATCAACATCATGCGGATCTTGTACTTTGGTCATTAATAAACTCACAAGAAGTGCAATAGCAATTGATACAATGCCACCGACTACGGTATACCATAGATAAGATAATCGATATAACATAAAAGTTTCACTGAAACATTTCAAAAATTAATTATCCTATTTTTAAAGTTGCGCTTATTTACTCAGTATGCATGATATCTGTGGTGTTTTTTGGGGTAAACATTATATGATGATTCGGTATCTTTGGGGTGAAATGATATTGGCAACCATCCGTTGAAACATGCTTTTCCGGGAAAAAAATGTCACCCGAAGCAATAGCTGCTTGTGCACTCAGACAAATCCAGCTCATCAAACCCAAGCCTGAGATGCTTCCAATTAATGCGGCCTTTAAATGAAATTCTTATTGCAAATTGTCTAACGAAAGTTTTATTACCTTTGATCCGATCCAAGGTAGCAGAATTCCCATGGTAAAAAGGCCTAAGCAAGGCCCAGCAGAAATTGCGCTTACACTTGCTGTCAACTAAAAACAAAATTAATCTAATTTAAATTTAATTCCAAAAACGTTCTATATTTATGTTGTGCGCAGTAAGTGCATTTTATTGTAAACTTTATGCCTGCAATTTCATTTTGCCATTAAACTCAAAGCCAAAGCAATATGATGCCAAATCATAAATCACCAAATATATCGATTCACCTGCAATACGGCACCGAGCTTTTCGACAACAAATACTAAAATGACGCATAAAGTGCCCAGTACAATAACGCTGGACTTCATCAGAATATATACGTGCTCATCGGACAGCTTCCTTTTAAAGTTTGGTTTGTAAAAATCTTCGAGTACGACGGCTGCCATTGAGTTAAGACCGGTGGAAAGCGAGCTGAAATTTTTATACGTTCCATTCGATTAGATTCAATTCGATATACGATTATACCTTAGCGCTGCACTGAAAATACCAGCGATGAACAATCCTGGCATCCCGGGATAATTTCCCAATACTTCCATTACCAGTAATGGCAATAGTTGATCTTTTTCACGCGCTAGCTATAATTCAAGTAAAATATTATTTATTGACGCAATTGTCACGTAAACTATATGTTTACCATTGTTGTTAATGGATCACAGTCGTGATAAGTAGCGTATATAAGCAATCCACTATAGCAGCCCAAACAAATAATTAGACATAGACCGAATACGAAAATCCAAAGGGATTTCTTGACCTCCTTCAGAGATGGTAATGCTAAATAGCGCTGGATCATATTCTGATTCACTATGCTCGATTGCAGAATGTGTATGGAGCCGCCCATTGCAAGCGTCCACAGAGTATGTCTTGATAATGGGTTAATATCTAGGCTGTAAGAGTTCATAAATTATCAATTAGAAAATAGTCAGCAATGGCATGAAATTTATGAGGATTTTCTACTTGGGCAGTTCGATTCGATTGCTGTTCCAGTTACGCTCTAGCACGACGCTGATGCCGCCAATGTTGAGCGTGCCTTTGACAGCAACAAGAAACATTGCTCCGATCATAATAACCGTTTGGATTACATCCGTCCAGACGACAGCCTTAATTCCACCCTTGACATAAACCGAGAAATAATGTTTAGTTCAGCGCTATATTTTCTTAACTTACAATCGAAGTGTAGAAAATGCAAATCACGCATACGATCGGAGTGATTAAATGCACATTGACCCCGGTTACTGCAAGAATTTGCAATTTATCAGGAATTTATGCTTCAAAATTAGCAATTTGTGTGGTTATTGGAAATTATTACCTTGATTGAATGCCAATGCGGGCACATAAATAACGACTGGAAGCCATACAATCTGCAGCGTATAACGAAATTTCAATAGATAATGAAAATTTAAACAATGATCTCATAACAATTAATAAATATTACAGTACCAAGCTAATCGTAAAGAGTACACTTCCAAAAAGTCGAACGCTCTTATCAAATCGGCGCTCCAAGTACTGGAATTATCAAATGTTTATTATGCGCTCAGCATTTAGAGTGTACGTGAAACTATTACCTCATAGGTGGATGTAATTTGGAGATTATGAAAGACGGGTAAATACACTGTTTGCGCAATAACAGCGCAAAGCAGAACGCCAACGCAAATGTACACATATTGCATACCGTACACGTAATTCTCGGTCGGGATGCCCAGCAAGGAGATACCGCTGACCCAACTGTAAATACGCGAAGCTGAAAGGACTGACGCATTTCCGCTGAGAGGATTTGAGCGCTCACCTTGCGATGAGCGACATTGCGACGGGTAGCGTGTGCATCGTACGCCCACCGACCAGATAATCCTGTGCGGTGGAGGAAGCTTTACGTGCGTAGGCAAAGAAAATGCCTACGCCGATGCACAGCGACAACATCGCTACGAAGACAAGATAGTCGTACAGACCGAACTTCTGCATCGATAAGCCGATTTCCGCGACGCCAATGCCGATCTGCTTGACGCCATGCTCGCCGTCCGTAAGGATGTGAACATCGAGGGAGTGCGACATGTTGCTGCAAATTGCCAATTAGAACCAAGATCCGACTTTCCAATTAATCACATTCGTTTATTCTTTTTTGTCCATACACGTCTGCGAATTGCCCAAGGGATTTTCCTAACAACGCTGCGCCTTGAAAAGGACTTTTAAGATCTGAGAAAATCGTGATAAACTAAGCCACCAAATGTATTCGAACTGCTCACCACTAACATAACATTATTTATGATCAGCACGGCGCGTAATCACACTATGGAAATGAGAAGAGTTGTTAGCGAGCGGAAATCACGGATCAGCCAATTGAAATGATGCTGAACTTATTGGGTGCGTCTCATCACACCGATTTCATCATATTAGTTTTTGCAAGGCAATGCATAAATCATTTATTGAGGTTTAAACATTGCAAATGTTTACTAGTATTTCCAAACTAGTTGAAATTTCTTCAGCTATAATAATGCGTAAACATTTTCAAACTCTGGTCTAAACATCCAGTACAAATCGGATAATTTAATTTAACCAATTTAGCAACGTGGCGCTGAGTTTTTCAATTCATACTTTTGACCTTATTATGGCCCAACGAGTCACGGCTTTACTTGCGGAAAAGAAACGTTAATTGAAAATTATTAGATATCTGACAATACTTCATGTCAGATGTTATGATTTTACTACAAATGATTTATTAGAAAATGTTATGATTTAATAATACATTACAGTAAAATACGGATAAGTATAAAAATTACGCTATATATCTATTCGCGCTCCTTGTACTTGAAGAACGCATCAATTGAATAAGTTAACGTTGCAAACAAACCGAAAACCTGGAAAATAAAATCAACAAGTTAGCGAGCAGTAAAATACAAGAGTACTAAATTAGAATTTGAAATACGCAGACGACTGTAATCTATGATAACAATATGTGTCATTACGTTGAACAACTTAAAATATGTGAATAGCACGTTTGAAATTTGTGGGGCGTTCACAGTAATTTCGTGTCGTCATATTTACATAAAAATGACTTACTGTGTAGATAGATACCTACATGTCGACGAACATTTTATTAATTACTCAATATAAAAGCTACGTATCTCAATTCAAGTGAGTAATGGACAGAGTAGGTACTTACACCACCGGCAATGTAGCTATCATTGACGTTCACTCCTGCATCAATAACTAACGCTGACGTGATTAAATAGAATACCGCCCAAATGAGACAATAGAAAAACTGTATTTGCACCCACGGCACTGGAATTCTATCCTGGAGATCCAGCACGTAGACGACTAAAAAGATTGCGGTGATAATGAAAGCACCCACGGACGCCGCCAGAAAGGCATCGCCTCGATCTGTTGTGTAATCGTGGCACGCAATGCACATGAACGCAATGAAATTGAACACCTAAAAGTTGAGCACAAATTTATTAGCAGCGCACATTTACGTTAAACGCGTTAAGCAGTTATAATCGCACACCTCTTCCACAACTTTCATTAAGCCCGGTACGGTCATAACATAAGTGTAACCCATTTTTGTACTTTGAAATTAATTACGTCCCCGTGCGTATTTCGAGATGGTTTAATGGTAACTAATTTACGTTAAAACAACGCCGATAAATCCATGCGCTTTCAATATCTACCGCGTTATTATGACTCGTGTCTCAGCTATCTTATCTCTTATCTCTCGATGGCACATTATAGCGTATAATGGTTTGAAATGGTTGTTAAACTTGGCAAAAATGCACGCATGATACTACTTTCAATGTTCTGCACTTTAATTTATGATGCAATATTGTTTTACTGCCATAATAGTTGAGAGTGTGTATTGTTTATGCATTTGAATTTGGCGGTGGACGCGACGACGTCTTATCAATTTATCATGACGCAGTGCCTTGCCTTTTTTTTTGTGACTAGTTGATTGGTTTCAGCATGAGAAATCTCGCCGCTGACCAGTCGTGTTTTTATATTGGTGTGTACGGTAGTGTAAATCAATTTCCACTGATTAATCAATAATTAAATTAGGATATTCCATTGATTCACAACAGCGTGTGAGTAAGTGTTATTGCTCTGATAGAAATATTGTTTTTGTTAGCGGATTAAACCTCTGAGGTTTATTTATAGGTTACTATGTTATTTTAAGTAGTCGTAGTTGTTGTTGGTTTTGACTGAAGACTCTTTCAATGTTAAATATGATTGAAAGCATATTCAACTATTGAAAAGTCAATAACAATAATCTCCGGCTCTGGCACTTACACCAGTGGCTTTCAGGTCACAATTGATATGTTAACCATCTTAGCCACCAAGCCGTCTTACTTTAAGTAAGTTTACTTATGTTTGTTTTTATTGTTCCAGGTAAATGACTAATCTGCGAAGTGTGACGACCTAGCAGCATGGAGTTGTGCGATCGTTGGATTCACCACAACTGTAAGTACATACAATTGATTTGTCTATATTATGAATAAGGTAATCACGGTACTGAAAAGCAAGTATTTCATGCGTTATAGTAAAAATTCTATGGACTTCGGGGCATTACGATAATATGCAAGACGTAATTTTATATCATTTATTAATTGCAATTCACTTTATCCCCCTGTTGGCTTTCTGCACTCAGATGTGTATCTATGTATTGCGATGACAATACTGTTAATCTTCGTCGTATTCGTTACAAATATCAACGCGTTGTATGCTCCTCATAATGGTACTTGCAAATACCAATGTTTTGATTCATAATGTCATTAATATTTATTTACTCTCACAGTAATAAAAATTACCTACAGTCGCATGTATCAAACGCACAACTTTGAAATACTTAATCATGAAATTTTCAATTTATTTGCTCTGCAATATTCTGTTTGTTTTAGTTTAATGTTTCGGTGTCTAATGCACATTTACTTCAAATTGCAATTGGCATATTATGCTGTAGATCGTGTTGTGTGGTTTTAATCGCGGAATAGATATATAGAATATAGATATTTATATAATATAATTAATTACATCAACAAAGAGTATTTATAAATATATCATCATATTATGTATCTTAATAATACTTCAATTCATTTTACTTGCATGCTCGCGCATGCAATTTTCAACGTTTTACGCGTTGAGGTCACTATAATTTGCAGTATGTGTGCTCACTCTCCTTATATAAAATTCAATGTGCACTTTTCTCGTATCTTATATTCAATTCTCGGTGAGCTAAGTGAGCAACATAGCCATGTATCAGAATCACAAACTAGTCGTACAAAAGTTGTTTACTTTTTTAGGTATTTTGATTTGAAATTTTGCCGTTTACAAATCCTATTGCATTGATTCAATTCAATTCTAATGGCACAAATCTAACAATCCTCCCCTTTGCAACTGTTTATCTTATAGCCAACGAAACGGAAATTCTGCATTTTTATAAAACGCATTCACAATATAACAATCAAAAAATTTCTGCACTTCAATCAATTTAAATCAACATTATTCAAATACAAAAACAAATAATTATTATTCTTCTATGCAGTACTACGTACTTCTAATTTGCTAAGTACTAATATTATTATTCATTTTCCTATTCGTATTTCTAAATTTTAAAGTCATTTTTCGGCAGAGACAGGCCACAAAAATACGCTAACTTTTATAAATTTGTAACTGTGGTTCCAAATTTGGCAATTTAAGTAAATTTACTAAATTGGAAATCATAACATGAGCTTCTTGCAGTTTGCATTTATAGATTTTCATAACAATTAATTAATCGTACGCTGACTAGATTAATGCTGTTGTCAATGTTTTGGCTTTGAAATTGAGTAATTTTAACCATTATCATCATAGTCATTTCTATTACAGTAAATATAGTACAATTTGCGTTTTGAATCATTTGGTCAGTTAAATATAAATTCACATAGATTTCTGCATGTTTTAGCCCTCGTGCTATATAGATTTCATCTCTCAATTTGTTAATAATAATCAATATTCGTTAAATTACTATAATAGTTCTCCTTATATATTGTATAATAATACCTTTGGTAATGGAATCTCATATTTGGCAACAATGACTACTAACACCTTTTTCTTAAAGAGTTTTACGTTAGTGTTTTTTCTCTTTCATCTTCTCCTTCATCACCTTCCCTGTCTTTTTGCGCACTCCACTTATTTGCTCAATAATAATTATAATAATAATAATACTTCCTATGGATTTTGTTTGCTTCTCATGTTTTATACAATTTTACATTTAAAAATATATGTATACGCGCTAGTAAAATGTCCATAAAAATCTATCAATTGTATAATATTCTCATATCTTATATTTGCATATTATCTCTATATATGTCTCATTTAAAGTTAATCTCATGTATCTCTATTTTGAAGAAACGAAGTTATCTACAGAAGTTGTATTCACGTTGAATAACACATATTCATTCACTACATATTGGTTTGCTTGCTTTCAGTTTTGGCATTTTACCAATACTTTGCATGTGTGTTCTCTGCCCGAATGCGTAGGAATGTACCATGTATACAATGTGTATTACTATAACAGTATATTAATTCAAATGTTTAATTCCTTTCTAGCAAATTCCATGCGCGTAATTGGTCAGACATTCATCGCGTAGAAGAGCGGCTTCTGCGCGCCTGTCGTAGCACCTTGCGGATTCTGTGGCGAAGTGGGTGAAGTGAGTGCTTGCCCATCCTGCGAGGACACACTGGCAGCACCTTCAGGGACACCGCGCTCAATGAACTTTGGCTGCTTCGTGGGAGAGTTGGGAATGGAGCAATCCTTATAACCGTTCGGAAGAAGCTGACTATGCTGACTGTGCTGGCTGTGTTGACTATCAGAATCGGTAAGTGAAATATTATCTACTGCGCTTATAGTATATCCACGCGAATAACGCCCTGAGGGTTTATACAACCCATCTGTCCAAACGATACCATTAGGCGGCCGGTAACGCGGATAATAAGCGCACGTTTGTTGCGGCGTTTGCGTTGAACGAGCCTCCGAACGCGAAGTAATAGTTGCGTATGCTGGACGTGGTTTTCCAGCTGCCCCCACGGACGCGTAGAGTTCCTGGTAAGAGGCGTCAATGTAGCGCTTATTGATCTGGTTTTGATTGTTGACGCGCGCGTAGGTTGCTGTGTCATAGTATCCACCACTGGTGGCGGTGACTCCCTGAAAGCCTTCGATATGATTGTAAGGGATGTACATCATCTGGTGGAAGCCTTTGGTCACTTCATGTGGCGGCGGAGATTGTGGTCTTCCATTCCGGTTACGCGGCAGCGACTGGTAATATTCATTACATCCACCTCCGATGCGCATTATGGGTGAAGATGTGTACGCGTTCATATTCGATCGGTAGGTTGTTTGTCCAGCGCATCGCTGTTGCTGCTGCTGCAGTTGTTGTTGTTGCTGTTGTTGATTAGCACAATTCTGATAAGTGTTTTCGTCCATCAAACTCGTAGGCCTGTACTGTGCGTATTGATAGTTAGGTCCTTGATGGTTGTTAATGTTGCGCTTGTTGTCCACGCCACTCAGATGTGTTTCCGAGTAATATGGCCATGCGACTGGCACATTGTTACGCGCTGCCGCCGCCGCCGCTTGCGTTGCATTATTCACCACCACTGTCGCCGGCGGCGGTTGCATTTGCTGTTGGATTTGCTGAAGGATTTCGTTTGTTGATCCGAATCGCGGTTTAATGCCACGCACGCTCGGTCGCCGGTTGAAGCCATAATCGTCATGCTCGTCTTCTTCGTCGTCTTGTTGATATCTGTAAGCAGACAAAAGCGTTGTGAGAATATTGCTCAAACAGACCATGAAACATTATCATGACAATAGATATGAAGGGAAATCATTAGTTCAAAACATTTCAGTATGAAGTTTTCTAAAAGTCATCTTGTGAAAAGGACTTACTTTTTCTTAATACGTTCAATGCGACCAGCGTCTTGCTGCACGAACATGGCTAGCTCATCTCCTGATTCAGATGCTGAAGGTGTGCCAGCAAGGACATCAGGTGGAGTCCGTTTGGATTCCTCGTCCTTTTTGAGACCTTCTTCGATATCTTCCAAACTGTATTCAGTGCCAACCGAACTGGCCATTGACATTCGCTCTCCACTTGTTTGGTAATAATAGTCTTCCGCGTGTACACCACCACCTCCGACGCAAGCCGTCAGTGGCCCCAGAGTCGCAAGAAATTGCTTCCGACTTTCGTTATTGGTCGCATTAGTGTTCATCTTTGTGAGCGTATTGTGCGTTTCGATAAACTCCTGTGGACCACCTAAATCGGGTGCCTGCTGCTTAGTGGCATTAACATCAATCTCTTGTATATCTGGTCGGTCTTTCTTCGCGAACAAGTCTGTAATTCGTTTATACGTAGATGACACAGACGAGTTTGAGGACGAAGAAGATGATGGTGAGAACGAGGCAGTCTTCTCGTTTGTTTTGAGCATCGTCACTTCCGGCGAGTTGCGCGCTTCTTCGCCGGCGGGCGATGCACGCGCTTGCTCGTGCTCTTCGATCGTCGGCTCATCGACATCGCACGTCAACTGCTTGATGCGCTCTACCAAGGAGTTATCCGCCTTTGGCGGTTGCTTCTTCGCGCGCGGTTCATAGCGTATCAGTGAGCGTCGCAGCGTATTTCGTTCGATGACGCGCTTGATAGATTCATCTGCCTCCGTCTGAGGCAGTTTTACTTTCTTACCCTCTTCAAACGCTCGCAGCGATTCCGAAGTGACGAGATACTGCGAAGGGTCTTCGTCCGTTTTTGTACAAGGGAAGAGCTGCCTCACTGCCGAATTCGGCTTAAGGCTATTGTTCGAGATGAGGATGTGACTGCCTAGCCGGAAGGTTAGAGTCATCTCAGTGGGTTCGGGAGACACGGCCGCGGGGCACTTCTTTTCTTCGTTATTCTGGTGAATTTTCTGTTGTTCGATGATGGTGTCATCTTCCTCATCGTCACCGTCGTCATTGTGTTGCACTACAGTGACGGCACTTTGCGATTCAATGAAGCGCACCGATCGTTTACCGCCTCCTTCGTCGTCTGATGTAATCGGCGTCTCGATTACCTGTAAATTTCATAGAGGTGCCATTTAGAGGCAAGCGAATTGCGTTGCATGCATATGAGAGTGAGCTGAATTAAGGAAGTTTTTCCTGGGGGTGCGGTAAATTTTTAATAAATCTGGGACCATTTTCTCCCTCTCTTTTACCTGCTTCGGTACGAGTTCGCGTTTTTCAACAGGCGGCGATGTGCGCACAGTGACAACATCGACGCTTTGCTGCTTCCAGAGGCGGCCGCCCTTGAGGATGCCGCTGATGGGGGAGCCGCCTGGCGGTACGCTCGGCGGCGCTTCGCTGGCATCCTTCGAAGGATCATCCATATCGTCCATGCGTCGTCGGTCCGTGTGCGGTGCGATTATCGCATCGTTTAGGCATTTCTGTACGCCGGGGATTTCTGCAAAGAAGCAAATACACAATCAGCATCTTCTTTATGTTCGCAGCAACATAAACGAAAAAGGATTTGAGCAAATATGCGAACATTTCGCGTCGCGTCTCATAACGCGAAACCGCTGTTTCATGCGAATATTTTATCGTTTTTCTACGGTTTTTCTCGTTCTTCTCTCTTTGCATTACGAGTTGTTTTTTGTGGTTGAATATGCGTAGGTAATCTAAGATAAATTAGATTCGTGGGGAATTTTACTTGAATAATACATGTGTCTGAATATTTGCAATTTTTATCAAGGCGTACAACAGTTTGTCTACTATACTAAAATAGAGTTACCTATAATATACCTATATTTTATTAGTTAATCGAAGAATGTTAAAAATTCAGCCAATGAATAATTGCAATTTGGAGAAGCTAAGTGGGGGTGCGAATTAAATTTTAATATAATTCGATCGTAACGACGTCTGAAAATTTAATAAATTCATTTAATAGGTAATGAATTTTTTGGAGGGTGAGACTGACTAGCAGTGAGATCGTTGTAGCAAAAGAAGTACGAGTAAAAACTTCGCAAATAGAAATTCGCTCGTTGCTAGCTGCAAATTTATTACATTTTATGATGGAGCCAAACAAGTCGCGAGAGCAAACGAGTGCGAGGAAAAGTCGGCGCTGTTTTAATGACCTATCTCTGGTTGCAATCCCATTAATCACTCCTTGGCATTGGCAGCAGCGTGAATAAAAGTTGCTGCCACCCTAAATGCGCGCGTGTAAAAGTTACATGAACGAAGAAGTTCTTGAGTTGAAGTTCAATTCTTGTTGTCGCTGCCAAACTTGACGACAATTGCCCTAAGATTGCGCACTGGGAATTGTCCAATTGTGGTTTGCGAGAAATATTTAAAATTGGACACGTAGTGTCGCCAAATGGTCGCAGATCCTTTCGTCCTGTCAATTTATTAATATTCCGTATGACAAAGCGTATTATTTGAAAATGGTCTTTTTCCAAAGAGTGATTCAATTGTATAAAAAAAGTAATCGGGTTTAAAGCATCACAAAAACTTTGTTGAATAATACAACAATGGTTTGCAACTACCAAAGTGTATTTGAATGCAACAATTGATGTATGCACAAATAGAATTTGATTGAAAGCCGTATTGAGTTGTGCGATTGACAGTGTCTCGCTTTTCAATTTCGACTCTGTACACGCGTGCTCTATAGTTTCAGAAGGCATTTGTTGATAATACGTGTACGTCCGTGTACTATATTCATTATATTTGTGCACTTGGTCAGATTATTTGAAGCATGTATGTAATCCACTGTGAGTAGCCGGAACGAATTTACCGTATTGTGTGGTGTGCCAGTGGCGGCGTCATTTTCAAAATGAGTTTTCACGCACTGCACATACGCGTGGGTGCTTCTCAGGCACGTGCGCACGTTGCAAATGTTGATTCAAGTATAATTATCCAGCAGCCGGATTGAATGAACGCTGGTTGTATGCTGAAAACTCAATTCATCTTGTTTCGCAGAATTCCGCTATAAAAATAGATTGTTTACTATACGTAGAGAGATTTTAATTGGCCTTTTTGTTTCATTAACTTTCATTTACTTACTTTTTCTCAAAATGTTTAAGGAATCTCGAGCTTTGTATCACTGATTTAAAAATACAATTTCGTGGATAAGAAATGTGATCTAATTTCATCAATATCTCGAAAAGTACTAGAGATATCAAAAAAACTCCTGAATTTTTGACAAGTCTTACAAAGAAGTAAATTGGCCTATCGCAAATTTGTTGGATGCATTCTTAACATGAAGCGATCATGTTAATTCTTCAACTTTTAGTTCAGGTATTACATAAAAACTTAAATCTCTATCTATTAGAATATAGGAGGGTGATGAAATCTGGAGCTCTGTATCACTGATTTAAAAATTCAATTTCTTTCATAAGAAATGTGATCTAATTTCATCAATATCTCGAAAAGTACCAGAGATATCATAAAAATTGCTGAATTTTTCACAAGTCTTACAAAGAAGTAAATTGGTCTATCGCAAATTTGTTGGACGCATTCCTAACTTGTTATGCTCATGCAGATTTTTCAACTTTCAGTTTTATTTGCATGTTCAAGTATTACACAAAAACTTAAATCTCTCTCCATTACAATATAGGGAGGTAATGAAATCTAGAGCTCTATATTACTAATTTAAAAATTCAATTTCTTACATAAGAAATGTGATCTAATTTCATCAATATCTCGAAAAGTACTAGAGATATCATAAAAATTGCTGAATTTTTCACAAGTCTTACAAAGAAGTAAATTGGTCTATCGCAAATTTGTTGGATGCATTCTTAATGGTATGTATTCGTCTATTTATTTATGCTGAATAAAGCTAACCGTGGTCGTGACTCACAAAGCACTCGCGTACAAAGGAGAGATATTATTAGTAAATTGGATTATTGCGAATTTCTTTATCTTTTCCTCTTTATACATGCAGCAGAAATAACTGCAATCTCTGCGCATACATATTGTAAAAGTAGTTGTGCCATTGCGAATTTTAAAGTGCGCGAAACGAGCAGCAAACGCATTTTTTACCGATCGTACATTTCGCGTTTTTTACGGCTTCTTTCCGCATTATCTCAAGCACTCGTCCAAGTTTTTCTTTATTTAAAAATCAATAGAACCGCATTTGCATTGAGAGATTCGCAGAATATCTTTTTAAATCACTTTGTGGCTTCATTTTTATATGAATGGAAATGAAGTAAAATTATAAATTGAATTTACTTTAAATTGGAAAAACATTATAAATCTTTAAATATTTATTTTAGAATTGGAAAGTGATTTAGGCAAATGTAAAAGTCTGGAGTTTTTTTTAACGAATTTCATAAATATTAATTTTAGCATTTAAGTGTTAAAAAAGATACAAAAAGGTTTTTGCTTTAGAAATATTTCCATTTTTTAATGGAAAAACTGGGTAAATTTAAACAAAACATACCTGCATCTGCGGGTGGCGTCGTTGGCGTTGTCTGCTGACTTTGATCTGTTTTCTCAGTCTCTTGATCCGACTGTTGTTGTTCTTCGTCTGAATATTCTGAATGCAAAAAAGCATACATTAGAAGAACAATTAAATTAAGCACAATACAATTTATACAAATGAGATTGAATTAAGCAGACAATTTACTGCATGCTTATGTTGATTACCATGGCACGCTTAAGAGCATTTAATGTACTTCTTTTGCATGTGCATTTCGAAATTAGGAATTCATCGCATATACCGCGATAGCTTATAATTCGGTAATAAATCTATTTTTATGTAGTCACGTCGACGTTAATTACTTGCGCGTCCAACATAAAAACATAATTAGCAATTCATTTTGAACGCGTCGATTTTTTACCCTTTTCGCGTAGACGACGTTGCCATTACGCCGCTTAATTAATCAATTACGGCGCAATTATGCTGAATAATTCCCGTGGAAAAAAACCTAAAAAGAATCGTACAAAAAGCAATAACGGGAATATTTACAAAAGTTATGAATTTCCATGAATTTTTCTCGCTTTGTAATTTCTCTTATTTTGCGCTTATTAGACGCCTTGCAATTTGCGTCAATTCAGTCCTGAGATGCCAAATAAATTAGTTTTTAATTATAGGGCCGCGAAGCGCAGTAGCAGGACACGCAGAAGGCGGTTCAATTAAATGTAATCCTTCGAAGCGCGCCGCGTCCTGTCGCTGCACAAGCAAGCGTATTGCTATAAATCAACGAAAGGGGATAAAACTGTTACAAAAAATTTCAAGGAAATTATGAAGCAGCAAACTGCAAGAAGGATTATAAGGACTAAATAGACTGCAAGAACTAATAGTCTCACAAGCGTAACAAATTTTCAAATATAAAATAAAATACAGGAAGAACACTTAAACAAAAAGTATCGTTAAAAGTACAATCTATTTTTGGAGGACTCTGAGAATTGTTGATAATGAAATCTTGATAAATTGTTCTCCGTTTTTTGTTTGAAGTTTCACAAGTTTAATGACTATAAGCACTAAAAGGACTAAGAGGACGAGTTTCCTTGTACTCATAAAGTTTTTCTTATATATGGTGCCGCTATTACGAACTCTACGGCACTTCTCGTAAACTGAAAAGAACTGAGAACCTCTTGGCCGGCTCCTCGCATCGTTATTCTTGTATTATTCAATGGAGTTATGTTTGCGAAATATTGACAAAGGAAAACGTACTCTTTAGATTCAACATTGAGCACTTTATTTGTTTGCGTCTTATATGGAGAATGATATTATTTAGAAAATGGTTAGCAAGGACATTTCTTAAAATTAAAATTTGAAACGTTGGCGTGTTTCCTTTAAGTTGTTCCGTAAACTTTACGTTGAAAGAAACTAATTATAGAAAACCAATTAATTGCTGGAATAGTTAAAAGACGTTTCTCGCGATAAAATATTAATTAAGAGAAGAGCTCTTAAAATACTTCAGGGAAAGTAGTCAAGTTTAATTCAATACATTCTTTTATCTGTTTACATCTTTGACACGCTGCAGTCTCATCATTCAGAACGACTGTTGCAAAAAAACGCAGTGGTGCTCAGTTTAATTTAACCGTCTGTCTCTTTGCCAACACGTTTTTCCATAGAACGAGCAATGTGAGTGGACGTCGTCGTGTTTTTCTTCCTCTTAGCGCTCTGTCCTTGCGTCGTTGGACAGCTTGCTTGGTTGCATCTGTGTGTGTGTGTATGGGTTTTAGTCTATTTTACTAGTCCTTTTCTCTCAGCATGTAACGAAGAAGAGAGTGAAGGTACCCGCAGCGAGAGGAGATCAATACAGGACGACCAGACAGCCCCTAGTCGGTCGTTCACATGTTTCATTCGCACCCGCACGCGCTGTGAATTTCGCCACATTCCTTCGCCGGTTGAATGTGGCGACATTCGAGGTCCTTGCAATTGCAAATTCGTACGGTGAAAAATCAAGCTGGAGAGTAAACTTATAGGTGCAAAAAAAGAAAATATCGAGAAAAGCGTACGATAGTAGACTAGACCGTTCACCTCAAATATTCGATCAATTGCATTTATCTGCGCGTTAATCCTGCCGACGAGAAGAAATCTCATGCGCACCAGACAAATTGATTTCGTTTTCTCGTCGTGCTTTTTCATCGATTCAGTTCGTCTTGAACGATTGAATTACTTGGCATTAGCGCACATCACATGCTAAGATAAACATACAGATGCCATAGCATCTTCAAGGACATCCCTCCGAACAGGCGGCAATAAACTAGAATGTAATCATTTTCCGCGCTGTGAAAATTCTGCTCTATGAGGATATTAAATTCCGTTTATGTTTATTGAGCGCAAGGACAACTCAATTCACGATTACTGCATGCTTGACGCCTGTGAGGACGGGCGGAGAGGCCGACGGCGGCAACGGTGGCGAGATGCGAGGGTTAAAGCGAGGTGAAGGTTAAAGCGAGGCTTGAGAGAGCGTTGAATGGCTCATCATAAATTTCCTGCGTTCGCTTCGCTTAAATGGCAACATTCGCCCGCCGACTGACGAGCGTGTTTTACTTGATGTCACTTTTAAATTTGGTTTTTAACCCTTGGAAATGCGTTTATCGTGGTTTTATATCTGATTTGTTCAAGTGCGCAACGCTTGCGAAGAACAGCAGGGTTAAAATATAATAATTTAACGTACAAGTAACTCAGGCGCAGACTCTCCTCCCCGGCATCAATTTTTTAAGAGTTAATTTTACACGCGAGTGGTTTTACAATTCTTTATCTTATTTCTATTTTTTTCGTAATTTCGTTTTATGACAGTTGTTTAGAGAAAAGTTTCAATTTTGAATGACGCGAAATGTGTACAAACGTGCTTTTTATGATTACATTATCTGATTGCGCATTTTACGAATTTTCATCATTAAACCGTAAACGTTTTTTCTGCTTCTTCTTGTTTCTCATACGTTTTCGTGGCCTGGAACTAGAGGAGTCAGTTTCGTCTTCAGTTGTTTCACTATCAGTAGTTGTCGTTGTTTCTCCATTCGAAGAACTCGAGCATTTATCTAAAGGTGTAAGACCGATTTCGTCCGTTTGAGCACTTTTCTCAAGGATGCTCTGCTCGTCTTCTTTTGTCCACTTGTTTTCTAAGGGCTGCAAGTATGTAACGTCCGTCATGGTGGATACATTTGCGCTAAACGATAACTGATACGGATTTTTTTGCATGCGTTCCCGAAATAACATATTCTCGAGACATTGCTTCTCAAGCTCCTTAAGGGCGATTTGGTATTGAAGCGCAGAGACATCGTTTGATTGTGGCTGTATTTGAGGGGCGGGTAGTGGTGTTGGTCCAAACGTATAGGTAACGACTTCTTCTGGATGTGTAGTTCTAGGATAACAGATATTGTTTACGTTATTATTACGGTTGCCAAGGAACATTTGCTCCTCGGGTCTTGTCAGTAAGCTGCTTGTTGCCACGTCAAGGATATGGCGGTTTTTGGTTTCCTGTAGATGAAGAGTGTATGGACCGAATGTTACTTGCTTTGTTTCAGGGGCTGAATGTAAGTTGTAGTAGTTGGCCCCTTGGCCGAACACTGGGTTCGCCATTTGCGCGTCGCACGAAAATTTACCGATGAGATGATGATTGTACGTGTTTTATGACATATTCAATTAACTATGGTAACAAGCACGCACAACGTAATTGAATGTCATAATCATCATATCAACACATTGTTTAATTTCCATTCTACGTGTATATGGTTTATTGGTTATTGTGCTTTACGTGCCATAACGTTAATTTGAATTTTAATCGAAATTGACATTTTGTTGCGTGCCGAGGGATGTAATTACATCAAATTATATTCCATTTATTTGCCAGATTCCAAAATACCCTCTATAAAAAGTATTCAAGATATGAACGCTATTTTACTTTCTTTTTCAAATGTATAGATCAATAACATTTCGTGAGATTCTCAAGATGCCACAATTTGGCTGTGAACAGTCATTTACTTCGCGCATTATTCAACTTCTCCTTGGTTCGCGTTTTATCCCGTCTTTGAATTACCGTGTTCGCTCGCACTCGAATAAAGTAAGCGTATGGAAATTGATGCAACACGGCTCTCTGCTGGCAGCGTTTTGTTTTGTTAGATCAACTAACGTTCTCGTTTGCAGTACGTATTAGAAAACACCGGCGCGCTCATTAAGCGCGGTGATCCGCTTGCTTGCTTACCGCGTTCGGGCGCAAATTCACACCGAATTGAATCTATGTGTGCGTATATGGAACAATTCGGCGGCGCGTTGTAAATTGAATAATCCCTTTAATTAATTTTGCATCTTTCGCATGCACTCGTAAGCCGGCCTAAGCTTCTTAAGCAACACTTGAATTTTTCCGCCTTGTAACCTACCGTAACAAGAAGACCACTGCTTCAAGTTTAGAATTGAAATCGGCTAGTTTGAGTTTAGAAATGTTACTCAATTTCCTGTTTAATTAGGAAATTACCAAATAATTAATTGGATGTTTATATTTATTAGCCATATAAAATTCTTTCTATATTTGTTCATGGCTTTTTCAACGTTTTAAAAATAAGTTAAACTTTACGGAATACTCTGTTTGGATGGAGAAATTATTAGCGTGTAGGATTACATGACGTGCGATCTTTGTTGAGCTTAATTAAAACTAATTACGTTCGGCTTTTAACTCGATAAGTAATTGAATATTCGAAACGTTCTTTTAAACTTCAATATGGCCAAACGTGCACTTCCTCCGGACTTGACTGGCGAAATTTTAATCTTGCTTTCTTAATAAGTTAGCATCGTGTCGTGTTTAATGAATTAGACGTGATGTGAATACATTTACAGTAGCATTATTCTTCCTACATTACTCAATTAGGAAAAGTGTTTTGCGGTACGAATTTCACCTAAACTTTCACACATTTTTCAGTGTCTTACTAGTTCTCATGCTCATTGCTTTTGTCTTACTTATTTCTTTTTCTTAAAACCAGGCAAATTGAAAAATTAACTCCACTACTTCAAGTGTTTTTAAATAATTAATTCGATGAAATTAATTAATTGGTTTGCCGCAGATATATTTTATAACTGTATCAAAAGTTGAAATCCTACTTTAGGAAGTTGCAAGCTAAAGTTTCACGCGTTCAATATAAAAAATAAATTGGGAACAAATTAAGAATTAACTAGATAATTTATGTGAAGCATAAGAAATTGTCATTTAGATTGGTGAAAGTATATGTTGGTAAATTCGCGTCGTTTAATTGTTTTTCAATGGAACGACCTTTCGGACGGTAGACTATGTGCAAAGTGAAAATTGAAAAAGCAAGCAAGAATTTTATGAACGAACGCGAGAAAGCAAACGTTTATTGGCCTGGTTATTCAATCGCACGGTGCATGCACGTTTGTTTATATCACGTCGAAATATTTATCACTGCACAGTTAAACTGCACAATGCAATCTATCTGAATGCATGAATGTATGTATGCATGGCATTGCGGTGCAATTTTATGATAAATAAATATTGCAGCCGCCACCATACGAATTATTCTCGTAATTTTATATCGCAAGCGTATTAGGTACATAGTTTTGTTCGGTCCAACTTTGACAAGAGATTATTCCAAAACTTTTTTGATTAATTCCATGATTAATGCAATATTCCAACGATACAAATTCGCGTAAACTAACATGATAAATTGCGTTTCTTGTTTGTATAAAATGACATACAAATTTACTTACAATTAAACTTCTCTTTAACTGGAGAATACTTGAACAATTTTTAAATGATATTGGAGCACATGGCACTTTTAGTTTTCCAAACTCTGCTCAAGCTGAGCACACTGAATGTGTTATATGCAAAATATTGAATGTTTGTACGGCTAGTTTAATATCTCGCGTTGCTTTTAGTATCATTAGTCGTATGCTCGCATAACTAGCTGGAAAGTTTCTTCTTCGGATATCGTAGTACATGCGTTAAGGACGAGACGCGCACTCATTGAACACGCTCGCAGCGACCGAACGTTCGAACGCAACTAAAATTCTAGTGTAACTTCAACTACTGTAGATGGAAGCAAGTAGAATGTTTGTATAATACCGGTTGGCGCGTATAAATAAATTTCAAACTCGTGGGCAAACTCGCAGCGTTTCTTCATCGTGCATGCATTTCTTCCATACATATTTATCATCCCTTTATGGTATTCATACCGAGATATCGAACGAGACTTCAAAATGTCACAAAATGTTATTCAAAGTGCAAACGCAGTGAAAGTTTCTATTGCTCGCTACTTTTATGTATCATACACGCAACTTTTTGATTTACGTAAAAAATGTGCAAAAATGAAATAGTGCTTTTAATCATCATAGTAAAGACGTTGTGGATTGCAAGTTGTTCTTGGAAATGGTAATATAAAAAGGAAGAAATAGTAAATGTAATCTATGATAAAATAAAACTAGCCCTGTAACTATCAGCAGTACGAATCGTTTTCGTCGGTATCGCAGTTGTCAACGCGGTCGTCGTCGTCGTCGACGCCGGTAGCAAACAACTTGATACTTGAAACGAGAATGCGCAAGTATTTTCAATGAATAATTAATATTCCACCGGAGAGTTGGTAGCAGCACGGCATGCATGTACCTACTACGTACGCATGGACGTGTACAGAAGGCACGCGCGCTTAACACGTACGCATTGGGCTCTTCTTTCTGCGAGTGTGCACAAGTAGGTGTCTACCGTCTTTGCTTCTCGTCTACACACGAAACCATTGTTTAAATTAATAAGCGCACCGTGTAGCATTACAACTGCTATCTTTCGCCTTCGACAATTCAAGTAATTACAGGCGACGATGATGTCTTCGACATTCAACGCACTAATGTATCACACATTACACCACACTCTTCCTATTACCGCGCGGTTTCATATAATGCGATGTCATTTACCGCGCTCTTCATTTAATATTTAAATCGAACGTTTATGTCTTTCTATTTATGGACTGCGTTTTTCTATAACTTTTTTCGATATATATAAAAATTAATAGCCTTATTGAAAGCTTTTCGTAACCAACAGTATCAATTTGCGGTGTATTTTAGTATATTATTAAAATATTTAGTCGATGTTGATAACCTATTTTAGGTCCGCACAAAAAACATTTTTCTAAAAGTCAATAACCATTATTGTAAGGTTTTTTATCTAGTTTATTATGCATTAGGTTTTATATGCGTTTCTAGGCCAGCAAACAATTTACTTCCATGTTTTTTGGGTGACTTTTCGACGCTATAATTAAATTGCAGTTATAATCAAATATTGAAATCAATTTTGTTCTGGAATTACTATTTACGACTTGAATGGAATTGATGCTCTGTTAGTTGCATGGAATGGACATACCAGAAGCATTGATTATCCATAAAACAAAACCACAAGAGCGCGATTTATGTTATGCTTCATTGCGTTTCTTTTTTTTTTTGATGCTCAACGTATACCTGCATTTGAAATACTTTTTACTATGTTCCACTTATTACTGGTTCTTCCCGTAATTTAATTTCTGTTATTTAAAGTCATTTTGGAATTCACAAAATTGGAATTTTCTTTTAAAGAGACTAATCGTATTGGTAACCAGTATTTAGATTTAGATAATTTAAATATTCTGTACTCACCATCATCATCATGACTTTGACTACATTCTCGACAAACAGGCTGCTGCTGCTGCTGCTGCTGCTGCTGTTGCTGCTGTTGCTGCTGTTGTTGCTGTTGATGTTGCTGCTGTTGTTGCTGCTGCTGTTGCTGCATTTGAGCCCTTCGTGCCATCTGCTGTAATGCATAAATTTGCTGCTCTCCTAATTCCATGTCTTTGTACCCATCCGGGGGACTAAGAGTGACCGCATCCACAAATTCCAATGGTGGTGCAAATTTGGGACTTTGTGGTGTTGGATCAAATTCGTACGCATTGCAATTACAGTTGGGTTCGCAGCATGTGAGCCGCACCATCTCGTGCTGGTTGCACGTGCACACGCCATCATCCTCGTCATCATCGTAATCGCAATCCTCACGTATAAGGATAATGTAGTCCGCATCAAAAAATTCATTGCGATCCTCTTTGAAAATAACGCTTTTCTTCTTTTCGCGACCACGTCCGGGTTTTTTCAGCAGCGATTTGAGGTTCGCTTTGTCGGGGTTGTGCTGCTTACGTTCGGTGTCCGTACCCATCATGCTCTTCATCGTCGGTGCACCCTCGATTTGTTCGCCAGCAGATTCTTGCTCTTGCTCTTCTTCTTCTTCTAGCTCGTCATAAACGACAAAATAGTCTCCACGGCTGAGACACGCATACTTGGTGTACTTGGACACATCGAATTCACTGTTTATTTCGTCTGGTCCTTGCCAGTTTTGGTTCGAATCGCATTCGTCTATGTCCTCTTCGTCCTCTTCGTTGTCGGTGTTG
This sequence comes from Aleochara curtula, assembly GCA_963978815.1. Lineage (NCBI taxonomy): Eukaryota > Metazoa > Arthropoda > Insecta > Coleoptera > Staphylinidae > Aleochara > Aleochara curtula. The sequence continues at coordinate 3,726,847 of OZ022219.1, forward strand.
GAGTTATCTTCGACCACCTGTTTTTTCTCCTCTTGCGCGTCGTCGCTGATACCAGCTGCCTTAAGTTTTGCTTCCAGCTGCTTGAGTCGACCACCGCCGTCGCAACGTGCACGGCGATTCAACTCCTTGCTGGACAGCAAGGAAGAGTCCTCATGGTGTATGCTGACATTATTATTATTTTGTCCAACGCCATCGCGTCCAACGCGTAGCGCTTCAACGTGTTCCTTAAGTCGGTTCAATTCATTCTTCGTATTGATGAGCTCCAAGCTCAGATCACTCGGCTCATCCGCGTGAAACCGTGCGATGCTGTTGATGTCCTGCAAGATGGACGGTACACCCGATGTACCGTATTCCTTCTCGTAGGAATTGTTGTTATTGTTGATGTTGGCGGTGGGCTCACTCTTCTGCGGGGGGTCACTTTCACTGGCCGCCAGGTAGACGTGAACGCGCTCGTCGCTCGCTACGTTGGCCGGGGCGTCCGCGACGCGACTGCACCTCGGCGCCGTTGCGCAGATCATGATGCCGTCGTCGGGTGCGATCGATGCCGCCGCCGCCGCCGCCACCACGCAGTTCGCACCCGAAACACAGCCCACGCGCTCGCCAATATGGATGCCATCATCGTCTTCTCCTCTCGTGCTCGTCGCGGGCTGCTGCATTGAGTCGCTTTTTTGATTGATGAAATCAATCAATTGTTGATCTACAACACGCACAATAGCCGATTAATTAACTGCCGGACTTCATTATTTACCCTGTTCAAGCAAGAAAGCTATTCGCTTTGTTATTATCCTTGAAGGGATTTTTTGCTTGTTTTTACAGTTCAAGGATAATACGTGTGAATAATGAATTATTCAGTATTTGCCTTATTAAGATGGGATTATCTTAAGTACATTTTTAAAAATTTGATTTGTATATAGAAAAATTTAATTCACTTTGCAAATTTCTTCTGCCCACGCGATTATGAGTAGCAATCATTTGATTAAAAGTAAAATTATTAGTCTTCTGAGTTTCCGGATGCGTTCGAATAGTCCTAAGTTTGACGAAATCTAAGACAAACTTTCAACTATCTAACCATCCCATATTCATACATTGATAAAGTTATAAATGATATGATGGGTGTGCATATATAATACGCGAAATACTAACCATTTGATGGATCCTCATGATTCTCACGGTACGCAGCGATTTCCGGCGATGGTGCGCACTCGCACGTTACATCCTGTATAATATCATTATGATTAGCGGCGGAATGGTGGTCACATTGTTGTTGGCCACCCTCATCAGACTCCTCGCTACCGCTGTTATTGTCGTAGAGCGCACTGCTGCGGAACTCTTCGGGCGCTTCAAGGATTTGATCCTCGACGTCCGTACCGCTTAGATGCGCGTCCGTGCATTCGCAATCACAGTGCACCATTGCTGTCGATCTCAGTGGTGCTGCACTAGCATCTTGATCTCCACTGCTCATTGTACAAGGCTCCAAAGACATTGTCACTCGTCATTATCAATAATATCTAAAAATATAGTTTAATTAATGCGGTGTTCTATTGGAAATATGTGTTATTCACGTAGATACTCTAACACATTGATGCAACAACTGGAAGCGAGAAGTTATATTTTTGATAATTCGATCAGAGAGTAGAAATTACACTACATGTTGCTCTGTTAAATTATTTTGTGCGACTGTTTGCTTCCACCGAGTATTGTGCTTGTTCTGTGTGCAGATATCGTTTATTCAGGTACCTGGTACAGTCATGCAAAATAAAATGCGTTCGAAGTTTAAGCCGATTGCAAACAAACTTCGAAATGTCCGTGCTGAAAACACGGGCACGCAAAGAGTGGAAATGCTATGAGGGCGCAGAACTTCTCTAACGAGCTCCCACTCGCCAGCTCGGTAGGCAATCCGACAAAACTATTCCCAGTTAACTTTATTAACACGGCGTGCAAACGTTATTTTCGAATGAATATGAAGTTATTTTTCCCTGGCAACTTTGTTAAATGTTTAACGAACATTGTGATTGCTGCATCCACTTGATTTTTGTGTTTGCCTGCGCTTGCTTCATAATAAATTGCAACTTTTGTTTTATTTTCTTCAACAAAATGTTGAACTAGTAAAAAGCCAAATACAATTTTAATTTTCTCTGGCCTATATTTTGGAGTGGAAATTATTATTAAATTGTTCGCTGTACGGAAAATGTTTGCGCAAAAATCCTAATTTTAAAATACATTTTCTGTTCCAGATGCTGCAGGAGAGCGTCAGATCAAGGATAACGAAAGGGGTGAGTGTTTATCATTTTTTAAAATTGCTTATTTATGCGTGATTCTCGGAATTTGCAAAATTATGAATTTCTGAAACTTGGCTTTAGTCATGAATTATCCTTAAATGGATTTCTGCGCCAAATAAATATTTACGATCTATAAAAATAAAGTTGAATTAATAACGATGCCAATATAAAAATGAAATAAAGCGAAAGACAAATAAATAATAAAAACATCGCATGATATAATAACAAAATGAATATATCAATAACAACAAATCGAGTTGCGTTATATTTTCGACCGCGAACAACACACGCATTTTGTGAGTCATTGAATTAGTTAATGCTCGATTGCAATAATAACAGCTATAAATATGGTTAACAAAGAAATCCCGGAATAAATATGCATTTGCCGGTGCTTTGCATAAAAGACAGAAATATGTCACAATTTTTTTCCGCAATTATTTTGATCGTGTGTCGCATGGTTTGCACGTATTTTCGGTGCCAGCAGTAATTTATCAATGGTGGGCATGTATGTGGCTGGCACAACGCACACTTGTGGCAGCCGGTTAATGTTTTCGCGGGCGGCAATGGCGTTACGTGTATTGATCGCACCCCGCACGCATACACGTAGATGCTTGCCGTCCCACGAGCGCACGTCATGGTGCGATGTGTTCATATCGTATGCGCACCCCCGAGCAAATTTTGATTGTTGCCTCGTCGCCCGTTGTCGTCGAGAAGATATGCGTAAATAGCATTGCAAATAGTGCCGACGCATTCGCCTCACGCCCCGTGTGAGAAACTCGTATGCTTGCGCATTTATTCCATATTTGCATTATGCGTGATGTTCGTTAACAACGTTCAATCATCATATGCAAAGCTAATTGAATATTTCATTTGCTTAGGTGTTAATCAGTGCCACATGTAATTCACAAAATACACGTCTGAACTACATAATGAGATGCGTTTGAAATGATTTTTATTTAAACTTCATATTTGAAGAAGAGAATTTATAATGATAAAATAAATTATTTTACTGCGCCATTGAAATGTTAAATTGAATTAAAAGTTAAAACGACAAACTGAATTTTCGGATATTTGAATAACATGCAAAAAGAAAAATTAAATTTGGTAGCATCATTTTTCTGCCAGGAATATTTAACGGCAGAAAAAGATAATTCAAGCTGATGTTTGCATTTATTATTTGTTCGGAAAATATGAATATTTCGCGCGTTTGTTCTTTTCACTTTTTATCATCTTTATTCTAAAAATAGGCGAGGAAATGCAGGCGCTAACAAAACGGAAATTTAACATTTTCCGTTCAATTTTCATGCGGGTGTTTATCGCAGAATTTATTTATTTTTAATAAGCAGCACCAACTTGCGCGAGTGCTCTTATCACCGCTTTATTTCATCCGAGCCCAAACAACTATATAATACAAAGATTAAAATACCGTGCTTTGCGCTTCATTTGTACTAAAATTCGATAATATTTATAGTATGAATGCTCTGATAAACAAATGAAAGTTATTATGTGAAATCCTTTACAATTTATATGAAAATTCATTCAATATGGTTGTTTTGATAAGAATTCTTTTCAATTGGTTCTAAGACACCTTGTAGAATGCTAGTGAAATATTGAACAAGTTTGCCAAATTCTAATGTAGCCAATATTAGTCATTAAAATCCTATTGCGCGTTCGGTGGAATATATTTTAATGAAAAGTTTCAAACTCATAAATTTCGCATTAGCGAAATTGAATGTGTTTCTATTTATATCTAAATGAATTTGAATCGAACGAAATATTTCGCTAATGAAAATATTCATCCAATAACGCTTTTGAGTATTCTACAAAATATTCGCTCACTTTCATAGAATTTTTCAGCGCTAGTTTTATAAAAAGTTTTAGCTTTTTACTACGACGTGAAAATAAAAGTATTTCGATGTTTTTCCTTTTTATATGTAAACACTTTCGGCTTATATCTTTTCCGGCGCTGTTGTTGTGGTAGCCAACTTTCTCATACTTGTTTCCGGTACAAGTTTTATGTCTATTTATCACATCTTATATAATCTGTTTTTTTTCTTGTATATTGCGGAGAAAAACGTCGGTTTATTGATTTGTCATATTATTTTTAACTCATATCAGCATTTTGGCAATAATTTATTCTTCTTTCAAGTTTATCCGAAGAAAAGTTTTCCTGATTGTTAATCAGTCAGTGACACGAAAAATAATTCTAGATTCTATTTGCGGGAAATTGAGATTTTAATAAGATGAGTTTTCAACTAAAAGATAATTTAATATCCGAAAGTAACTGTAAATAGTTGGGAATTGTGTACTATCAAAAATTGAGTTATCACTCAGAAACTCAATTGCGTTAAGCTCTTGGTTAAAGTTTTGTTGCTGTTTTTCCCAACGGGCTCCTTCCTGACTTCTTCCAGGAAGCGCAATTTTCATTGTGTCCGTTGGCAGTTTGCGCGTATGTGATAAGAATAATTTCGCTGAGCGATTTGTTACGCGTTCTTCATTCAGGCGACACGTGCTTGCGTGCCCTTGGCCCAAATACGACGACGTGCTTCAGCCTCACAGGAATGCACGATGGTAGGGTGGCAGCCAAGCAGCCATCCTGCGCATCCCTTTTCAATCGAGGTGTGTGTATTGTGTAGAAATGACCTATTTCTCCACGCGGCGCGCTACCGCGAACGGAAGCAAACCACTTGAGCGAGGGTGTAAAGAAACGCGCTATTATAAGAACACCCCATTATATCATTAATGCATTTCCCACGTTATCAGAACCGATAATAGTTTTTTCTTGTATTGGGGCAAAAAACGTAGAAAATGTATAAATCGTCGGTCCGGAAATTGCTCCGTATTTATTCATTTAGAAAGACCAACAAGAAATAATAAATTTGATTCATCAAATTAGGAGCTTGCTTTATCATAATTATTTTTTCCGGCTGCCATTTGAGAATTGTTATCTTTTATTGCGAGGTAGTTGGTGCATTGTTTTTTTCATTATCATAAAATGCGCGCGAATAACAAAGAACAATAGCAGCGAAAATAAGGAACACGTCTGATTACGCTTTGATGGTAACGAGTTTGAGCACGAGCAGTCATTTTGGGAGTGGAAGAGCACAGGGAAAAACAATTGCCGCTGATGCGACACGCACGAAATTGACTTGTTGTAAAGGGTACAACACGCATGCATGCGGCTGACAAGATGCGAGAAAGGCCGTTTGAGTCGCGTATAATTTGCCGGAAGAGTGATTTTTGGGTGGAGGGCGGCTTCGACCATTGTTGTATTTGGTCGCTACGTGCGACTGGAGATCGTGAATTGTCTGCGTGTACGCGCGCGCTCGTGTTCATTTTTGTTTTGTATGCACATCGAATTTCGATTCATTTCGTCCGTGCCTACACAGTCAATGCATACACATAATTGCGTTATTCCTTCTTGTATCTCACATATGCATGAATTGAAAGAGGAAGCGTGTATGTTTAGGATGCAAAACTGCTCAAGCAATTCGAATACGCTTTCTGGGATGGTACTCCGATTGTAGTTATGGTTGTATTTATAGGCTTGTGTGTTAGTTCGAACTGGCCAACATTTCGAAATCATAATATTTACATATGGCTATTTGCATAGCACATCGTCGTCTCGAACGGTTCTGTTTGTATATTGGGCTGAATGTTGACGTCGTGTATGGCGGAAGAGAAGAATATATTCCTTGGAGGTTTTGCTCGCCAAAATGTTGAATCATTTTTCCGTAAATGCATGTAAATGCAATTTTGCAAAAATAGCTATTTTTGGACGTAAAAAATTGAAATATATTTTCATATGCGGAAGGAATACAATTTCTTCCTTTAGGCATCAAAAAGTGAAAGATGAATATCTTAAAGATATTTCCTGCTCGATTTTTTATAGGTAGTCAATTCCTCAATCTAAACAAGTATCAGCAATTTACATAAATTGCAAAAACTGAGTTATCCTTTTACAAGGATAAGTTTAATAAATTAGCTAACTGTAATTCGTAAACGATATTTTATACATTGGTGCACAAAAAGTAATGAATTGATTTAATTTAAATGAATAGATTTATTGAGGTTTATAACAGACAAATATACAGTTGTCGAATACTCAATGAGTATGCTAAGCCAATATGATTTAAATTTAACGCATTTGAATAAATTAATAAGGAACGCAATCGCATTAAACACCCGTTTAAATATTATGTAAATTGCCGGCCGAAATTGAGCACGCATACGTTTTATGTGTAAAACATACGCATTTACAATTTGCTAAACTGATATACAAATTTAAACGAATGTAAAACGCGTTCGGTGAGTGCGCTCATTGCATGTGTATGGTAATTCAAGTTGCAGCATCGAAGACTTTTAAATTTTCCATGCCGTTGAGCGCATATCCGTTACTTCCGTTATGATCACCAAGCACCAAACTTTACATCATTCTCTGTACAAGTGAATGTATTACAATTGATAAAAATACTTTCAACCGATATTATAAGGCTTCAGTGAATCAAAAAATTGAGCAAGTCAAATAATTATTCACTGCAGCAATTTATTTTAATTAAATTCAGCAACCTAATCAAACGTTATAAATTAATTATCATAAAGGAATACTAAAATCAAACTTCAAAGCACAATAATATTTATAGTTAACACGTATAATCAAGCGAGGAAAACAATTAATGACTAAATTAACTCTTGCGCTTTTTCAATGTGCTCAATCAACTTGTTTGTTTCAAGCGGCAACAATGCAAAATTTAATTATAATTAATTTTCCAATAATCTTTCTTGCGGAGACAATCGGGCGGCGCTTCAAACGTGAATCAATAAAAATCGAAATTTAATTAAGAGGCTTTACAGCGGCCAAGCGGGTACATTGTGCATTATTGTCAGAGAGAGGTAAAACCGGCCTAGATGGCTTCACTTTCCGTATTGATTCCTCAAACTTCGTGCTCTTGCTGCCGTTGAGGTGAACATTTAATATCGCGAGCTCTTTATAAACCCCGGGCGCGTCATTTAATATGCACGCACCTGTTCTCTTCCAGTGTAATCTCTTAAACAGTAGACAAAGAAGCGCCCAGGAGATTACAACCTCTTTCATCTTCATAATTTTTTAAAAAATTCTTCTTACGTTTCGTAAATTCATAAGAATTTTACGTTGCAATATTTGATTTGAAAATTGTTCACGTCTCGTAAGAGGCGAAGACACCTGATCCGTATTTTATAAGCGACATATGCATGATGGCATGAAACACATGTCTTTCTTGGCGTAAATAAAGAAGATCGTTTAACGAACTAAAACAAGCCATCAACCGGTTTCTTAATCAAGCTCCTCGCTTACTCTGCCTTCACTCACGACAATGGCGTTTAATCAGCGCGTATTAACAGTTTGAAATCTTAATTAAAAAATCTAGCAACTTGTAAAGAGGTTTGTACCTCGAGTTTTATGATTTCTTCAACTCCATTAAAGAATCGACTTTTTTGAAAAGTAGTTTGTTATATTGATCTGAAAACGACATAAAACTGCAGGTGAAACGTGAAACGACAGTTAAAAAATGAAAAGTAGACTTTGGGTCAGCGGAACCAATGAGAAGCAATGGGTCAAATGCGAGTCATCAAAGTGTGCAAAGAGCGCGAGTGCGTTGTTCGGCCGGCGGCTATCTCGCGGTTTAGTAACACGAATTTACCGTTAGTTCTTCGCCATACATATTAAATGGAAAGAGAATGACTTTTAAATCGTGCTGGTTGGCCATGTGCTCGCTAGCCACTATTCACAATTACATTACGCTCGTGCTTCTTGCTTCGTTCTTTTTTGGTGCATGTGCCACATTGCAATGCGTTTGTATTTACTTTTCGGTGTTTATTTGCCTTTCGCGTTTTAATTGCATAAACACATTTTCTGTGTTGATACGCATTTAATTTAAAAATAACATCAAGTAGTGCTTTTCACGAAAGCAACACTTTTTATTCTATTTGCTAAACTTTTAGGTCATTTGGTCAAAGTGACAAGCACAATCATTTTACAACAAAACTCTCAGTTTTATTTTCGGAGCCATTTCCTTTCGCAGCTATAGCAAATTAGCCATCCGTGAAATAAATGCACTACTAACGCGCGCTTAAAACTAAACGTGTTAATAATTTCATTATTTCTATATTATTTCTTTTATTAGACAATGTCAGTTCACTCGGCATTTATCTGGCTAGAAGTCTGCATTTGAATAGATAATTATATAATAAATTCAATTATAATATTCACTTGCTAATGAGCGAATGGTGGGTACCATAACTCTCATAGAGCAACAGCACAAATGAAAACAAAATGAAATCAAGGTTTGCGCGTTGGATGCGAAAAAATGATGAGGATTCCCACGCACTATTCAAACGCAAAGCAATATTTCATTGTAATACAAGGTGTCTGAAGACTTTTTCATCATTTAATCCAGTCATGTCAAAAAATAAATAACGAATGCTGATGGGTCTCAAATCATTTTGATATTAATCAACTTTTTAGTCATTAGTTTTTTTAAACATCTTATTCATTTATCTTGTTTAATAAATAAGTGAGGTACCTATAAGTTTAAGTAGACGCGGTGATAGTAAAACAGATGAAAGATACCATATATAAACGAATAAAAATTTCTTCAGAAGTCTTTGCGACCCATTAAGTTTACACGCGCTACCCTCATGTTTGATAGCAGTATTCATTCGCGGTAAGGAGTGCATCAACTTTACGTATTAATTACGAGAACGCACGCAATTAGAAGACGTAATTCTTTGCGATGAGAGCGAATCTGGGCGCTGGCATTCTTCTTCCGGTGCGGTGCCATTGTTCTTGCGCTAGCTTCGAATGCGTAATTACCGTGCGCGCCCTGAGACGAATGTGAATGTGAACTAACATAAAATATGCAAACAAAACATTAGTGCACACGATGAACGAAAAAACTATACTTATAACTTTTATTATTACATGCCTCAATTTATTCTATTTCATAAATTAATAAGTTAAACAACTAAAGCGCGTTGAGAATTACCCAAGGGTGAAATAGACTTTGAAAATAAACAAGATGTTTTTGCGGCTTTTTTATGCTTGAAAAGAAAACACTTAGTGGCATGTCAGATGCAAATACGTCAACAACAATTTTAGCATAAGTTGTATGTAAAATATAATACATTATAAATGACTATATGAAATATTGCAGAAAAATGCTCAGTTGGAAAATTAGCCTTTTCATTTGTTAGCAGTAGTGAACGGGATTCTGATTGAAACTTCAAACAACTTGACAATAGTCATGGCTTCGCAATGCGAACGCGTCGAGATAGAGAGATTTATTTCATGAATATTTATCACATGGATTTAACATACTAATCATAGCAATTTCAAGCGTACACAGTGACAACAAGGAAACAATTCGGCTAACGCGCGTGCGAAGAAGTAGAAGCTCGGTGATAATAAATTGGTAGTGTGCGTTCTATTAGTGGTGCGCTCGCGATTGGATTTTTGGGTCAGGCGATAAGAGCGAGTGCTTACGTATGTTTCTATATGGCAAATATCGACGGTGTCGGTCGTTGTCATGTATACCTTTTGTCGTAAAAGTCCAAATCCAAATCGAGTACGCGCGCGCGAGCGCAACTTTCCAATTCAACAACAAATGTGTGATGATGTGTGCGCTCTCCAACGGGAGAGAAACGATCTCGCACAATCAATATAAGCGAGAACTGCGCGAATTGCATCAATATGGGTGCACTTTAGTCACTCTTCGATTGCAGCTCCTGCTGGATACACCATTTCCAATTGCGCGCACGCTTTTGCGAATAAAGTTTGCGCACAGCGCACAGAGTAATCCACTCGAAACTATTGTCTCCGCGTGTGCATCTCCACCATGCTGCTCATTCGTATATATCACATTGCAATTGCAATTTTAGCTGCGCGCAAAGCGAACGCAATAGTACTTGTGTTGTGTGACTGGTGTGTGAGGTACTATTAGCAGAAGGCAAAAGCATGCAATGCGATGCACACTGCAAATTTCAGTTCACACGACTTTTGTAACAATTTTGCAGCGAAGCACTTTCCGCTTAGAATTGCATGAAATAAGCCAGGACACTTTAACTCTTTACTTTATTGCCACTTGAGCAAACCCAAAATAATATTTTGTGGCCTTAAGTTAACCGTAATTGTTTTAAAAACAAGACTTAAGTAAAGACTTAAGCCGCGCGCGCAGCTCTTATGAGTCACACACTCAAGAACCGCTAAGGAAACCGCGTGCACTTGCTGGTCGCGAGACTCGCTGAGCACTGGTGCGCCGCGCGCTGAAGAGACTGACAAACAGCCATTGTCAGAGAACTGACATGAAACTATCGCATCGTCCGCGGCGGCCAAACCACTTCCCAACTTCTTTCATTCACAATGCGCTTCGCGTCGTCGCTTGTACACCGTAGAACAACGCATTCGTTTGCATTATGCATGCTGATGAGTACTTACTCGTAAAGTAAGAAGTCTGATTTCTGAACAGACTTAAGTCTGGCTAATGTTAATTACACTCCTCCTTGCATTCGTGCTCGGTTGCAAACAAAGGTGCATGCGTGATGGTGAAACCTCCAAATGAGTTTAATTTGAGGTTCTCCTCCTTCGTCTCCTTGTCTTGCGAGATTTTTGAATAAATAAATTCAAGGAACCTATTGCGATTTCTACTTCACTGCAGCAAAATTATAATTTCGTAACCGATTTCCTTGAAACATTTTCGACTGTATGATTAGCTAGCGTACGCAAGGTTTTAACTTGCGTGAAACGCCCTATTAAATTCATTAAAATGTATGAATAAATTAGCATGAATATTATTGGTAGCAAGATAATTTTCTCAGGTGAAATTGCATTTCATTTGTTGGGTGAGAAAATCATTCCTCATGGAGTTAATGTTCAAACAGGTGTATTTTGTGCGCTGAACCATATCCTCACAGCGCGAGCAATGGGAATTTCTACATTTCCTGTCAGACTGTGGCCTATCGTATTAGTTGAGTTTAAACTTTTCCGCACTGCTCAACTTTAACATAGGTACCTACGTCCGGAAGGCAACTTTCAATTTCCATTATTAAAGCAAACACTAATCGAGTTCTTTACGTACTTACGTTCAAGTTTCATTGATTAAATTAATGCATTAGCAGTGTTTGTAGGACTAATAAAAGACGCAGCATGCGTATAGAGAGATGACTGCGAAGGCATAATAGAGATACCGGAAATTTAGGAACATATTATGCAAGCGTAATTCCCGTATTAAGCGTTCACAATATAATACGGTATGTTCATAAATTAAAGTGATACACCATAAAAACTCGTCCGCAGTTATGCGAATTGCACATGTAACTCTTCATGCGTCATTATTCCACTGCACTGGGATAAGTTTTGCAGCAAGTCGTATACTGCAAGCACGTATTGCGCTTGCATTGCGAACAATCAGCTTGTACTCATTTATATTTCCTTTCCACCGAGTTTGGCAGTGCTGTGAAGTTAGCGATTGTCTTGCCAAGACTCAAACGCGTCCAAACACAAGAAAGTAGTTTCCCGTAGTTGAAAATTTCACATAAATTAAGCATATTTGCTGAATGGATTTAATTGTGGCAAATAAATACGTTGCTATTGTACGGATACGGTACTTCGGTTATTATAAATACAGCATTTCAAAGTACATGATGTCTTGTAGCGAAAATGTGGGAATTATTGCCAATACTTTTCCAAGGAAAGTTTTTCATAATCGCAATCATAATGCAAAATAATGCGTTTTTAACAACATCGCTATCGTAAAGCAAAAGTTTTGTTATTAAAGCGTGCAGCTAATAAATATTAGTTACAATTATTATGTTAATTTATTTCCACAAAAATAAAATATATCAGCAATTAACAAAGTTTAAGCACATCGAGTTGGGTAATGTTTTTATATACTTTGGTTATACGTGTCCATTATAGTATTTAAATATATTCCACAAAAAACGTATTTGTTTTCAAAACTAATGTTTTGTTCCACGCAAATTAAGTAATTTTAACGTTGTTAATATAAATTATCATTACTAGCAATCAATAGTGCGCATATAATAGAGGTTGCTTGATGTCTCTTAAGGGAATATCGATCACAGTAAATAATATAAAAACTAGTTTGCATTATTCAGTCGTTCAAGTATAGCGTGTGTACAATTATAACATAACATTTAAATATTACATTATTATAAAGTTTTAAAGCGTTATAGTTGTACTTTTCATGTAAATAATGTGCTCTACATCCAGTCACTCTATTACCAGTATAATATATATAATTTCTCTATTTAGTTTTTAGTCTTTTTCTACTTATTAATGATTTTAAATAGTATCTCTTTTTTAAAATTGTTTCCGTGTAATCAGTCATAGCAATGATCATGAAAAATAATTTAAAATATCCAAAAATAATATTCAGCATTTATCCAAATTGCTGCAATACTGTGCACATTTAAACACTTTTTTATATCTATTATTCCTACACAATTTGTTTATATCATATGATAGGTATATGTATAATTGAATACTCGCATAATATAATTGAATCAGTCATAAAACTTTCCTAACAAGTAAATTGAAACTGTTTTTCATTTATGTTCTATTGTAGATGCGCCTAAAACTTTTAAGACTTTTGCGATTTATAATTTCCGCTAGCTCTATATATGAAATCAGTTTGAAATATATATAATTGATATTTTATGGTCCTCATAGTTATGAAATAATTGTATATATACGGACAGTAATTTAATGTGGATGTGCATCCTTTTGCTTAGGATGTTTACACTCAGAAAGCGTTAGCCATTGGGCAGTCGCTGTTTTACTGTGGAGCATCTCATGAAAGAATTCTTTCTCCTCCTGGCGACAGTCAGGAGTACGTCCTACTTTGCATTTGCCTAGCACTTCACTTGCGCCCAAGAGGCTGTCGTGCATTACATAGAATTCAATACTGGATTTCTTTAAAGTTTCTTTGTCGATATCGAAAGTAAGTGCTTCATTAATAACTGGCGAGACTGTATTTCTATGCACTCCAGTCTTTTTCTTTTTGATGCGCTTGCCGCCAGTTACCATGCAAACTTTAACGTACGGATCTGAAATAGAAAAAGTTAAATCTCGAAAATGTCAGGAACTACATTTTTTATGTTTATCTAATTTGTATGAACTACTAACCGGAACTATTTCTGGTATCATCGACAACGCGCAGATTTCGTGCCTTTATCACGACAACTGTTAGTCTTTCGGCCGAGGGCAAATAAGCCAAGGAGACCATCAACTCCCCCAAATCCACTTTAGGGTCGTGATCAATAAGAGGACCAATAGGTCGCCAAATATCGACCTTTTCATTCAAATCAATATTAGCGAGGGGTATTTGTGCAGCGCCGATACTGTGATGACGACTATATGCATCAAAGTTATACAGCAGCACTTCGAGTGTATTTCTGCACAATGCAATTGCGCGCACTTCAAATACGAAGTCTTCATCGAAGACTGCAACATATTCAAGCATGTATTAATGCATTTCGTTGCACGTAAGTGAGTAATAAAGGCAGTAATTTGGCTGCAACTTACTCGGGCATAATGACTTCTTGTGAATGCGTGTCTGCCAGACGTTGGTTTTATTGGGCAGAAGGCGGATTTTCGCGTACGGGTTGATGCTGCCATTCGAACCAGTCGCTTGTAAATCGCGTGCCTATGAGCAATTTACCAGAATAATTATGTAATTTTATACTTCTGGCAATTATGATTTAAGTTAGATTTTAGTACTACGAAACACATACCTCGATTAATCGCACAGTTAGAATACCGGCAATTGGATCATATGTTAAACCCACATGCACAGAACCGCGAATGTCCTCCGGTTCGCCAGCAGTTTCCTAAAAATAAAACAATTCAATGGAACACTGCTGTATAAGAATGTGCGCATCACGTACATTATGATAGAGCGAAGAATCAATCTTGGTGTGATCCAATTTAGCCTGCATGGTGGCGATGCGAGGTTTCGCTGGACTACTGTTCGTCAGGACAATTTGATTGTCGTTGCGCGCCATAGGCACATTGCCGCCAGGAAATGTTAGTTGATAGCTGCTGCATGATGTTGGACTTGTTGGCATCGAATTACCAGCACCTGCCGATTGTAACACGATCAAACTAACAGCAGTGTGCTTTTATAAAAGTATTGTTTACCCCAACTTGTCGCGTCTTCGCTAACTTGCGACGTTTGCGGTTGTTGTGCCCATTGCTGTGGATCACTTGTGCAATCGGCAAACAACGATTTAATATCAGCGGAGTTGTCCTGAATATCAACGAAGGTTTCTTGGCTTAAACGTAGTTCCTTCGAATCAGCAGCCTCTAACAAATTCTTTTCGAACCAATTCAATCGGTATTTGCGCGTGCAAACCATATAAAGTAGCACAATTATCAGTATTACACAAGTAAAGGATAAAACTCCACATAGTGCTACTAAATTTGTTGTAGTGTCCGTTAAATCAACCCCTGGCATCTTGTATTTAATATTATATTCATTCCCCTGAAAACATTAAAATGGACTTATTATATTCAGCGCTCTAATTTTATTGAAATTTTATTGCCAAAATGCAATTAGATCGTCCATATGTTATATTGAAACTTTCCGCTGATTTTGACACGCCATAAAATCTTAACGTGCATATAAACACATTCAGTTAACTGTATACTTAGGAATAATTAATTCAGAGTAACGCGCATAATATGTAAATATTTTCTCAAGGAATAATTACGATCGATGCAGCACCTACATATACCGTAAGTTTTCATTGAAAATGCAATCATGTTTCTCGCCTTAGGTTCGAAAGAAAAGCGTATAATGCTTCGTAGAAGCCCACGCATAACAACGGAATTATTGAACAATATGTTACATTTTGAGCGCGCCAATAGGGACGGATAGCACCACAGCTAACACAAGGGTGCCCAGAATATAAATCCTACGTGAAATACATCTGACTTGAGAGTCGATGAATTGACTTGTTGCGTTTACACATTTTTACTCATCGCGCACTAATATCAGCCCTTCTGGCAGGCAGACATCAAACATTCTAGTTTTAGATAAATACTACAATCTTATAATTAATAAGGCAATAATTTTACCTTAGTTTGTATTAATGTAGCTTGTAGTTCACTGAATTTATAAAATATATCTACATCCTAAGAACTGATGTATTGATGAGGTGAAGCGTGCGCGCCTCCATACACCACCGACGACTGCTCTCTGTGAACTGAAAAGGTTGGCTGCGTCGTCCTGTTAAACTGAATGATGGTTGTTCAGGATAAATCTCATAATCATGTAAAGGAAATTTGAGTTCCTCTAATCTTCAACCATTTAAATAATAATTACGACGTTCTAATTAATTTATTGTTCTAGTTTTATATTATTTCTTATGTACAGAAATTCAAACTGGTCCCATGGGGTCAGAACCATGGAATTGGGCGAGTATATGCCCATTAGCTTCATATTAAGTTGCTAATTTTATTCTATTTGTTATAGTCTTATTTATAATTATGTCTTTTTTCTTTTAGATTTTTAGAAATAACAGCCGTTCAAATGAGGCCAGCAGTATAAAATTCATAAGGATTGAAGCCCGTATTTATATTGGGTACCCAGCTTCACCCCCAAGTATCATAGTTTTTTGTGTTCTTTTCGGATAATTGCTGATAATTCCAGTATTAGTTACGCAACTTGCCCTATATTTTGGGGTATGATATGGAATAACTCCAAGTTTATTATAAATCTTTATTCAATTAATGTATATAATATAGTTTGTGAATAAATTAGTTAAACGTATTTGTGTATATTATCATTGTTATTTTACATTATTGCTACAGGATAGTACATCCCTTCGCCAGCAGGAGCGACATGACGAATCAATACGGTTACCCCTATCCCCACTACATCCCCTAATTTGAATTGAAATCTGCAAAAGTTAAATTATGATATCTTGGTAACATCTCACTAGCGAAATGTTTAAGAACTTTTCTAACAGGATCACAAGAATGCGAAGAGATATAGGATTGATTAATAATATAATATCACATCTATTTCCTTATCATAATTTGGAACAAAAAAATTTTTAAAAAAATTGCAATTATTTTTCCATATTGCAAACGGATAGTACGGGATTAGCTGATTCAAATGAGCTATCACAAACTCCTGTAGCACGTCTGGTTCAAGAGTTATTTAATTTTTAAAATTTTACTTCTAAATTTTGGCTGCGGAAAAAGTTTTTGAGTTATCAGTGCTGATATCATTGAAACTTTTCACGGTCATTTATTTCAAATTTGAACACCGGCTACATATAAAGTGTCGCCAACTATCATTACCATGACTAACCAAGCCGGTAAACCAATAAAGAATGAGGAAACATGAAAACATCACAATTAATAAAAGAACACATGTTTATTTATTGTATTTAATCAGAAATTGAGACATGTAGATATAGTAATGGAACTAATGGCTATTGATATTCCTATGAGATATATTAATAATTAAATATGGATTATTTTAGCGCCATCTACTCCGTAATGAATGATAATCATTGTTGTTATCATATTCGTTGTGGCAAGCAGTAGCAAGTGTGGTGGCCAGTCAGAAGTGTAATTGGTTTGTGAGGGGCGGCTAATTTGTTCATAGATACTTTCAAAGCTGAAACCAAATATTTATTTTAAATATGAAGGTCTTCTTAGTTAGTTATGTTTTTGTAGCAACATTTTTACAAATACATGGTAAGGAATATGTACTTTATCTGTGCCCAACTTTATATGTTGTGTTGTGTTGCTATTGGCCATTGCAATTTGCATGGCATAATATGTACTATTTACTAAGTTTTAATTTATATTTCAGCTGCAAGACAACGATATGTTACTTGCGGATCAGTTATTAAATTAATGAACACAGATCATAGAGTTAGATTGCATTCACATGATGTAAAATATGGAACTGGCAGCGGACAGCAGTCAGTAACTGGTACCGAAATTCAAGAAGATGTTAATAGCCATTGGGCCATTAAAGCAGTGACTGGACAAGCATGCCCTCGAGGTGAAGCAATCAAATGTGGTGCGAGCATTCGTCTAGAACATATTACAACCAATAAAAACTTACACTCACATCATTTTTCAAGTCCACTGAGTGGTTATCAAGAAATCAGTGCTTATGGTGATAATGGTGATGGTGATACTGGAGATCATTGGGAATTAATCTGCTCAGGTATTAATTTTGCAATTAATCTGCGCAATGTACATGAATTTTATTATAGGGGAATTTTGGGAAAGAGATGAGAATGTTATGCTCAAACACAAGGATACTGATCAATACTTGGCTGCAACAGGAAGAACGTTTGGAAGACCTATCAATGGTCAGATGGAAATTGCTGGCCTACATTCCACTAGTGGTGCTGTCCATTGGCAAGCAATGGAGGGTATTTATCTCCATGTATCAGAAGACTTTAAGTCACACTTTCAACCACACACTGAGCTATAAATTTGACTAAATGGCTTTTGTAGCACAAATTTGTACAGTTTGATAATGTTTTGAATATCCACTTGTCATGTCATCAAATGGAGCATTTAGACCTCTATTTTGAGTTACAACTTGTATTTATTTCCTTTTGTTTTGGACTGTAAATTATTTGAAATTAAATAGATACATGAATATATCAGATAATTTAATGTCATTAAATAAAATTGACAACCTTCACTTAATTATTCTGGTGATAGCAATGTTTCATTTCCGAGAAAGTAGAAACATTAATCCTGAAGAAACTGCTGGATGTGGAAAACGGTTTTTGTTTATGTAAGTATATTATTATTATTAGATAATTATAAATCGATAACTCGGAATTTTAGATGGGTGATACAAGTAATTTATTTTTTCCGTCGACCTGCAATCCAAATCCAGAACTTTTACTTCTATCCTGTGCCAAAAGATAAAGCAGCTAATCTTGGAAAACTTTTGGAAATGTAATTATATCAGCTAATTTCAAATTGCTTTAATAATAAGAGTTTTAGACGTTGGGAAAGAAATTACGAGGCAAGACATTCATTATGCTCTGTAGTATTAGAAATGTTTAGTGGTAAGATATGCTTTTATAGTATACTTCTTGGTATTCAAGTTCTGGTGCTTACGTAAGTAAACTTTAGTTATTCAAGCTGTGTTATAAAATATGAAACTTTGAGAAAATTAATTTCTTATAGTTTAATGGCACCCGTATTATTTTATACCTTTTTATTAAATTTGGAGCGTGACCCACAAAGAAATTTAACTACACCTGATATAATAGTTATGTTCGCCATTATTGTATTATTGATAATGGGCTCATTTTCATATTCCCATTCCAAAATAAATCTATTTCGCGTGGGTATCCATATGGGGGTGTCAATTGAAAATTTATTGTTTAGGAAGGTATTGAATATGATAATGATGTGAAATTCAATTTGTAATTATATTCTATTTTAAGTTATTAAGGATATCAAATTCTTATGTAAATGCTAAGAATCAAGACATATTGAAACCAATATTTCAACAAGACAAAATGGGACCATCATTATTCTTCTTTAATTTTTTGTGGCTAGCACCACTTCAGGTAATTTTTATTTTGATAATCGTATACTATATTGGTGGATTTATACCGATTATAGTATTTGGTATTATTGGAATACCTTTAACTCTAATAAAAGGTAATTGTGTTTAAAGATAGGCGGTTGTCTTTACAAACTTCCCATAATTATTTTAGCGATCTCATTATATGGGTTTCAAAAACTTAAACCCAAACGAAACTATTACACATCTCAACGTATGAAGTATCTAATTGAATTTGTGCGATATTATCGAGACATAAAAATGTATTGCTGCGAGTCGATATACGAAAAATATATTAGAAATTATCGAAAGTAGTTAAAGTATATACAATAATATACATTTTAAATAAATATTTTTAAATTTCAGGTCTGAATTAAAAATTATATTTTGCATGGAAATTTTATATAATTTTAGTCGTTTCTGCATGAAAATATATCCTTTTATAATGATTTTAATCATAATTCTCTTGTACGAGTACTTTGATACTGAGTACTTTGCATCACAACTATTTACCCTTCTAATCTACTTTGTGATTATAAGGTATTTCTTTGGGCGGTTATTCATAAAAGCAATTTATTTATTACAACATGTTCGAGTAATACTAAATCTTTCTGATCAACTTTTACGAGTTTCTGAAGAAAAAAGCCGTCGTTACTTTAATGAAGAAACTGCAGAATATCCAGTGGGATGCGTTAAATTAAGCAATGTCTCTATTCAAAATGATGGTAAAGTTTATGCAAACATTCATTTAGAAGCTCAATCTGGTCAGCTTTGTGTTATTGTTGGCCTACCAAAGTCTGGTAAAACTGGTCTGCTAAAAGCGCTTATCCAGGAATGCCATATAAGAAGTGGTTCAATGCATGTAATCGGAAAAATTTCCTATTGCTCGCAAAAGCATTGGATTTTTGATTCTACAATTCGTCAAAATATAATATTCGGTCAACCAATAGATCGAGAGCGTTATGCCGAAGTGCTAAAGATATGTCATATTGAGGATTATTTAATCACAAATCGTATTGAGGATTTTGTAAAAATCAAAGACATAGCACTGACTGATGAACTAAAATCGAAAATTAATTTTGCGCGTGCAATTTACATGAAAGCCGATGTATACATATTCGATCAGCCATTTCGATTTTTGGATTCTGTTGAAGCTCTTACTTTATTTCACGAGTGTTTGGAGATATTCCTTAAAAATACTACCCGAATTATTGCAACAAATCACATCAATTACCTAATTAACGCGGATAAAATAGTTGCATTTCATGACGTAAATGAGGTGCGCTTTCAAAATTTACATGTTATAGATGAATTTTTTTTAGGATAGCACTGTTGTTGTTGGCAAATTTAGAGATGTCATAGAAGAAATGGAAGATAGAAATATTCGGAGTAATGTATCATTGTCGAATACTCAAATACATAACGAACGAGTATGCATTCGAAAGTACAATAATGATTCATTTAATCTACAAGTTGATATTTTAGATTCCCTTAAATTTCGATGAAAATGATGAATATTCACTTGCGAACTTCAGAAGTATTTACCAACGAATTAAAATTTCGTTCTTCAAAGCTTATATCTTTAATATTTTTGGAGCAACAGTGTATATAAATATTGCTGCATTTTTAATGATTTTATCACAAGTTGTTTATTCGCTTGGCGATTATTACCTTATAATGTGGTAATATATTATCAAAAGTAGATTGCTGAAAGATTAGCAACTAATGATTAAAATTTTACATATTTTTAGGGGAACCACTGCTGATATTTGTTCATCAGAAACCAATGCAAAAGAATGTTTATCTGATAACTACTGGATCTTCTCATATTTTATCTATTTTATGTCAGCGCAATCAGCGTGCTCCTTAATTAGCACGACCTATTTTCTTATCGCACGAATGCAATATGCAAAAAAAGTGCATAATAATGCGATGATTAAACTACTAGAAGCAAAAGCAGATTTCTATGTATATGATTCCGGCACGAGTTTTCATTAGCGTTAATTTAAAATGAAGATGATTTCATTTATTATTTTGTAGACATATCTTTGAATTTTGAACATGCGATGGGAATCTTGGATTATCGGATGGCTCGTCATGCAATTATTACAGTACCGTTTATGTTGAACATTTTTGGTTCTCTTATAGTAGTTACTCAATTCTGCATTTGGGCATTTCTTCCTGTCGGCTTAGTTTTCATTACTGTTAATCTACTGATCTATTATTTTAATTACACTTCCACCCAATTGGAATATATGCAAATAGCCAGTAAGTAGTTTGGCAAGGAAATTAAGTTTACTAACATTGGGCTTATTTTTAGCTCGAAATTCACGGGAAGATTATAAAAAGTCAGTTATTGTTGGTCATGAAACAATTCGAGCATTTAAATGCGAAGATAAAATTATTACTGAATTTGAAACTCTTCAGGATGATTCAACAGCCGCGTGTATTATGTCGCTCTCATTGAATGAATTCGTTAGCGTTTATAGTCATGGAGCTCTAATGATATACCTTGGAATACTATTTGTAATATTCAGTTTATGGGAACTACCTAACGGTAACTATACGATACAATGTAATAACTAACATTTAATTTTTTTAATTTATAGAGACACTTTCAACCGTGGTATTGGCTTATGCATTTGAACGCTGTTATGCTTATTACTTAAATCTGCATCATGCAGTAAAAAATGCAGCTCTTGCTATCTATGATGTTGCTTCTACTAAAAATTTGATAAACTATACAAATTTGGAATCAGAGGGGCCTTTCTTTTCGCATCCAGTTGATAAACCACCCGATACCTGGCCTGAAAAAGGACTTATAACTTTTCATTGCGTGTCCGTGATTTATAATAGATCTATAGTAGACCCCGTTAGAAACTTGAACTTTACAATATATGATAATGAGAAAATCGCTCTTTTGGGTAAAGTTGGTGCAGGTAAATCAACTATAATCGCAATACTTTTCAACATTTTTCGTCGAATTGGATCCGTATACATCGATAGTATTCACATCGATGATGTTGGCTTATATGAACTGCGACCAAAGATTAGTTTCATTCCGAACAGACCGTTTATCCTTACTACTACGCTTCGAAGGAATATTGATCTATTTGATACTGCTACTGATTACCAAATCCGCGAAGTACTCGATGAAGTTGGTATTCACTATGTCGGTCTAGACGACCTCATTTGTGACGATGATTATACATATTCTGAGAAACAACTTATTTGCTTAGCCAGGGTGCTATTAAATCCAAATAAGATTATTATTATCAATGAAAGTGAATTAAAATGCTCAACAAGGTATGATGTAGGCAGTTACACCATTAATTGATTCATATATCGTTGATTTCTCAGAGGTGACACGATTATTCGAAAAATTGCGCGAAATAGATTCGAGGACCATACAGTTATTACGGTCAGCAATAAATTAGGCAATTTAATGGACATGGAAAGAATATTAATAGTCGAAAAAGGACGAATTGTTGAAGACGACTCACCGCAAAATTTACTAGACCGTAAGAGTCAATATTTGCAACCCTTCTTAGATGTTTATCTCGGTCAGCAGCTCGAAGAGCTTAAGCAAGGCCATAATATTGATGACACTGAAACACTCAATCTAAACATGACGGCGGGTGCTATAGAAAGTGCGGTAAAATTAGCTAGATTAGGCAAACGAAATCGATAACATACCAAATATTCTTACAACGTTGCTACTGAAAATTAATCGAATTTGTTTCAGTAATGTTGCATGACTAAATTAAACCATTTAGGTTTGTACATAGCAGTTTCAAATTCTTACTACAGCTCCGTACATATTTCAATTGCATCTATGAACCAATATTTTACATTTATTATTCACAATATTAATATTTAAATTTGCAAATAGAATATTAATATAACAAAAAGTTATTACAAATGAGAAATATATCATACTAAAAATTTGTATATGTACTATAATAATATAAATCAAATATATAAAACAGTCTTCATTGCACCATTTAATAATTCTCACTGCATGAATTCACTAGCTTGCAATATACGAGATTGGTTGTTGATGGCGATATCAAAGTGCAATGCGTTGTTTAACAATTTTCATATTTTCTTTTCAGCTTACACAAATTTATATGAAAAATAATAATAAACAAGCAAACTACGAGAATATATGAATATTTACAATAAACTACGAAATTATTAGAAAAAATGTGAGAAATAATGCGTAATAGGTATAACAGCACCGTAATGATAATATTGATTAATCGAATGTATATAGGATACTGACATATATTATTCACTACAATTTGCATAAATTTTTAGTATAAAATTGTAAGACTTCATCATAGTGTTCACGCAGTAGCTGAATTGTTATAATCAAATAACTTGTGGTTTGTGCTTAATTATGTGTGATAATTAAACGTATTTAAATCATACTCATGTAGAGACGAAACAAATTGCGTGCGTAATTTGAGTGATATGGAAACAAAACATTTCGATTACGTTAAAAGTTCAATGCTCATATGGTAAAGTCCATCATTGTACAAACACTATCCAAACATTTTGGGCAGGTATTTGTTGCTATTTGTACTATGCAAAAACGGTTTACCATTAATTACAAAGAATAGTTTATATAGCGTTATATAAATATTTCTTCCATGTATCAAAATCGAATCCGCATCGATATTAAATCGTAGCCCTAACAATACGTCTGCAAGTGGAACCTGCAAGCCAAAAATCATTTTAATATAGGTCTCTTCTCATCATGGATTTATCATTATACGAAAACCAGTGGTTGTTTTGTTTAGAAATTCCACTTGTAAACGTAAAGTATTAGCGCTGTGGTTTAACGTAAAAGAAAATGTTTTGATCTATGTACAAAAACCGCTATCTAAGTTCACTTGAAATACGATATTATCGAGTGAATAGTAATAATTTATTATAAAAATTATATAAAATCCCGTCCTATCAATTTCCAATTTTTGCTTGACGTTTTGTGTATAGTCCTTGTATACTATAATACAAATTTCAGTTTCGTACTTGCCATTGTTTATAATTTAGGTATTTTAATACGCTATGATAATAGTGAGCTTCACCACTAATATATTGGTTGGCACAGACATGTATTGTAACTGAACACTTGTTTTAATGCGTGAGAAATACACTTGCTTGCTCCTGTTTTTACTGTTATACAAACACGCTTGCACCGTTCCTCAATTTGGTTATTGCTTTCTAATCCCCGTTTTGAAATATGTAGCAAATGATTGTTAAACCAACTGGTAACTTATCAGTTTAAAAATTGACTTAATTTCTTTTCAGTTTATTTATTGTGTTTGATTGTATATCTTATATATTGGTTCTCATCTAAAAAAAATTGCCGCAGAATTTGTAATTGTGGTTATTGAAATAATTCTGTAGCATCATTTCCTGGAGCTTTGTAGTCTTAAATCAATGTATGTATACAGAGCCTTTCGCAGCAGTTGCCTGCGCTAAACCTTACCTTTGCTTAATTTTCCGTTACCAGTTTGCCATACCGGGCTTATTTAACGTCATAAAGTATATCTGACAGGAGGAACCGCTCTTCGCGCTCGAAAAGAACACCTTGTCGTTGCGTTCGCATAAAAATTTGAGTCGTTGAGCTTTCTTATGCATAAACACACCGTCCAAGTGGCCCGATTCCACAGAGCGTATCTCGATTGCTTTATTGCCCCAACCCATAATCTGGCCAGTTCCAATATATGCTACTGATGTGGGCATTTCACCCCACTGCAACCGATTAACAAAATTACTTCAGAAACTATAAAATTCTAAATTAATACCTGTAATACTACGTTCTTTGATATTCTTCCATAAGTATTAACATATACGCCCTCATTATCATAACACAACAGCAGGTTCATTCCGTTGCTGTTGGGAAGCGTAACAATGCAATGCGGAGAAATTGCACCTTGAATCTATAAAAACCCACATTTTATTTTTAGCGCGCGTAACAAAACCTTCAACTTACGTGTTTGGGTAGATATATGTCGTACACATTGGCTGAGTCTAAGTCAACGGCGTGAAATCCATCTGCACTTCCGTAAATAACTTTAAGTCTTGTGCCCTCCTCAACAGTTAGGTCAACAAGCAGAGGTCGGTGCGTAAGCTCTCCAAATGATTTGAAGGCCATGAACTTATGGTAGGGCTTCGGGGCCCATGCATAAATTTCAATGCTGTCTTTTAAAGCTATTACCAAAAATTTAATCCGTTCATATTTAACAATTTTAAAGTGCACAGCACCTTGTAGATCACCGACATTTATCCAGCCATTTCGCCTTTCAACTTGTTGCTAATAAAAGTAATCAATCAATTCATTAAAAAGTTTCTAAAATAACTATATGAAACTTACATCAACTCCATCAGATCTTAGAATTTTGCTCTTAAGCCAACTTAAATAATAAACACGAACACGATTCTTCTTTCCGGAAATGGTTACCAAAATATTTTGCCCCTCTAAAACTTCCATTTGCTGAAATCTTCTTCTAGAGATTAATTGGTAAACTTTTCCCTGCCCGCTTCGATCCAGCAGCATTAAGCCATGTTCAGTGCCAATTAATAGATTTACTCCTGAAATGTACCGACGAAAAGATTATATTATTCACTGAAAATCAATATTTTAGATTAATAATTACCCCAGAGAGCCGCACATAAAATATCACTGTTAAATCGCTTCTTGTATTTTCGAATCTCCGGTGTATCAGAGACCAAATCATGTGATGTGGGAGTAACATTAACGTTGACATGGGACTCTCTACGAGAATTTGCACTACCAGCTCCAAAACCAAATGTCAGGAAGGAACGTTGTTTCTGTTGCAAAGCAAGAGCATGAACATTCATCGGCGTATGTTTATTTGGCGATTGCACTATCTGAGGTTGCATGGCTTGCCGGTACTAAAAGAAGTAAACGAAATATGTTAGCACGCTAAATGTAAATGAAATGAATGTTAACCAATCATGCATACAAAAGATTAATCTACATGATTATATTTGATGATAAACTCCACTCCACAACTAAATAATGAATGAAAACATAAGAAAAGAAAATACAACTACTACAAAATTATCCTGGCGGTTCACACCTCCCATACTTAAAAGGATCAATGCAAATCTGCAAAGTGGTAAAGGTCTCTTGAATCTAATTAACAACTAATAAAATAATATACCAAACGTTGAAACAACTCGTCGTCTAGCAAGCACTACATAAATAAACATAAATCGTTGGCTTCTCTCCAAATGATTACTTATATGCTTTCAATGCATTCACTGGAGATGGAAGACGTTCTAAAGGAAGTTTTAGTCACAAAAGATGAAAAGGAACGATAATGTAAATTAGTTTTAAACACAAAACATAAACTGAACTAAACTATTAATGGATTAGTCTTTCCCATTAGTTTTCCAAACCAAAATTATTAATAATGATGTGAAATAATGATTGTACTAAATTAATATTAACTATTATTTCAAATGCTAAATATAAAATGCCTTGATAATGCAAAACTCTAACAATAATTTAATTTCGGCATTTCATGTTTTACTCAATAGCAATAAATCTGAAATCTAAAAATACATAACATTTTCGTTCCATCCGGTTGCCAAATTCTACAAAATGGATTTGTCTTTTCAGATTTCAAATAATAATTGCTTGTTGTAATGATCTTTTTGCCGAATAATTAAATGAACCCAAACGATATGCTGTTTCTTGAAATTATGAACGAAAACAAACCAACAATGTTTTTTATACTTACAGTTATTACGTTATGAAGTTACCGTCGCCACTCAGTTAGGCAAAACCAAGAGAAAGACATAAACATTAGTGACAAATAACAATTCAAATTAAGCGGAAAACGCCACACAAACAACAACAGCTGCAACATTGTCGTGTACGTTACATTCGGAATAATTTTATAGAGAGTAACTATTAATCGTATTCACAAAATTGGAAGGATACCGGACCGATTCTAAAGTCACAAATCGTTATAGTACGATACATACCTCTTCGCTGGAGGACTTATCCCTTGCCGATGGCGTGCCAGGACTACCACTCGCCTGAGATAACAAATCGGGAAGAACATTGCTCTGTCTAGCATGATCACTGCCGCGACCATTCTAAAAATAAGAAAATGTTTAGTTTGAATAACTATTAAACCCCCGATATAAAAGGCAAACACAAAAAGCAACACACTGAAAATGAATTCATGCCCCCCATAATTGATGGAGATAATAGATATGCATAAACGTGATGAAAACACATACAAATAAATAAAAATAAATGATACTCAAAAGAAACTATGTGGCAGCAGCGGCAGCCAGTCTTCAATATATCCATGCGTTTTGTTACAATATCAGACTCAAACTTCTATTCTCCGTTGCACGACATGCCGTTCCATTAGCAACCTGATATCATGTTGTTTCATGTCATTATCATTAATCCAGTCGTATTATCACTGTATGAAAACCAGATGGTTAAGTTCTTGTAATGTTGTTAGTCGAAAGCAGCACACAGGGTTACAAATATACAAATGTTAAAAGTTAAGTAATAAATAACTACTGAATGTGATATTCTCAAAAGTAATCAATAAATAAAAACGGTGTAAAGCACTAATAAAAAAACTTCTCAAAATGCGCTTTCGTTAAGTGGTAAAGATATATCAACCAAGCCCACCTCAACTAACAAAAGAAGTCAAGTGAATTCAATTACCTGCAGAATTAAAAACTCATCACCCGTTAGCGTATTATTTGTGGTTGATACGGATAAAGAAACGAATTGAGGATCTATAGATCTAGAACTACGTCGGCGCGCATTCTCAGCGGCGGCATCCACTCGCCGACGCGCCTCCAAACTTTCACGCAAGCCCTTTCGCGCTTCTGTGTAGCGCAACACAATATCCGATTCAGTTTTTTCACGTCTGGGACGCAATTGCACTTCGGTTTTATCTACCATCATTGTAATCTTTGGCGGGCGGCTCGAACCACCGCTGCTCTTTTTCACATAGTCTGTGAGGATAGGCTCTCCGCTCTTTTTTGCCAGACCTACGTCGGAACTTCGCCGATTATTAAACAAACCGCTAGCACGCATCGGACTTTTGTTGCGATCGGGGAAAACGGCTGAATGACGAGCGCCCAACGGGAACAGATCAGAGTTCTCGCGTCGGAAAGCGCGCGCAAAAGGTCCCAAACTACTGTCGCTTTCAATGCGCCGATGAAAGGGCGACTTTTCTTTCACATCAACACCCGCACTGCGTGTTGATGCGCTTGATGTGGATGTTGTCGTAGTCGACGACGTGCTTTGATACTTCGATGGAAAGAAGCGTGCAAAATCCCAATCCTTAAGTAATGTTGCTTCATCAATGTCATCGCTCTTTGGCTTCTCTGCCTGACTAGCTGCCAGCTGCTATTACATGTGCGCACAATCGTTTTTGCGTATAACAGCGAGAAAATAAACAAAACGTAAACAAAATAAACGGTGTTGCCATCAAACCACAAACATAAGTACATGCATTCCGGTTATCATATACTTGGTGGAGACACGTTAGAAAAACATTGAATAAACTCACCCTATTACGAAGCACCAGAGTTTTATCCCCTTGTGACTCGTCGTCGTCTGGCGTTGGAGGCAATGGCCGATTCGGTGGACCCCCTGAGCTGGTCGCGCTTGGACTAGAACCACTCGGTGAACCTTCAGCCACTACACCTAACCCGGGTCTGTAAGAAAACTCAGGACTAACAAAAAAGAACCAACCAAAACGAAATGAAAGAAAATGAGAAAAGTTGTTGTTAGTAACTGCATCATTAGCGAAGATAATGTATGATTATTTCCAAACTTACAGAGGCTTTGGTGGATCGCTTGCTAATAGTGTACCGTCATTTCGTCCTCTGCCATTGTCTTCAGGTTCTGAATCACTATCACTGTCGACCAAACCATCAATCGGCACGCTTGATGAATGATTATTTGATGGCGTCGCAACATTATTATTGGAAGCCGACTGCGTTTTATTATTACTGCTGCTATTACGATTGTTACGTGGTGGTGCTTCCGGTTGCGAGTTTTGCTGCACGCCAAGTTCATTCAAATGAGCTGCAAGTGCATCCAATTCCTGAAATATGAACATTGCGCTATTAGCATAACTATTCTGCATTGCCGTACACGGAAGGATAACATCGAAAGCAAATGGAAATTAAAATACTAGATGCCTACCTCAGGTCTGCGTAATGGCGTCTATGAAGAGTAAAAGATGAAAATTATGGACATGAAATAAAATATAGAATTAATTGAGCTAAATTAGAAAGCAGTAAAATTGTGGCAAATTAATATTACAATAGTAAGTTATCTATTCTTACAACAACTTTAGTGGAAGTTTAAGAGTAATTTCCGGCATACATACCATCGGTTTGAACATATTCTGCGACTGCGAATTGCGCTGCGGTTGTTGAGATCGGGGCGCGGCATTCTCGGGCGGCGGTGGCAGTGGCCTGGAAGCCATACTATACATAGTTTAATTGCAAATTGGCCTCAACACATTCGAACCGCTTACCTTCGAGGCGCTGGAGGTGGATCAGGAACGACTATCATCCGCTGTGGAATTGGCGGCCTGGCGGGAGGGCCAGGATCTGGTATCTCGTCACGATCTTTATTCCTTCCACTCCTAGTATACGAAAAAAGAAACACATCGTAAATATTTCAAAGAGCACGTAGTTAAAATCGTAGTCTTGCGAAACACTCACCTGGGAGGCGGTTCAACTGGCTGTATAATATTACGACCCTCCTGAATTTGCTGGAAGTTCCTACGCAGCGTGTCGCCGCCGGGCGCCTGTACGATGCTGCTCGGTTCGCCCGCCAAAGCTGGCTCCTCTTCTTCGTTCTCAGAGCCCGAATATCTGCTTCACATGAAAATTATAAACGTCACGATAATCGAGCATGTCGGTCGCTTATACCTGTAATCTTCACGCTCGCGCTCTTGCTTGCGCTTCTTGCAACGGTCGATGTGGTCCTTCAGCTGGATGCGCACCTGACGCTCTGTCGGTTGGTCCCTGATGAACGAATGTTTGAGCAACTGCTCCGTGTATGGACGCTCATGGTAATCTTTCACTAACACTGTCTCAATGAAATCTATAAACGAATTTAGCATGTAGTAACTGTGCACGTTATTACTTATTAAATCATACTTTGAAATTTCTTATTCCATTTTTTGCTCTTAAGACGGGGTGGCGGATTGCGTGGAATAAGAAACAGAGCGCGCATCGGATGCAACTCACAAAGAGGCGGCTGACTCTCCGCCATTTCCAGAGCCGTGATGCCGAGAGACCAAAGATCGCTCCTATTGTCGTAGGTCGCTTCGCGGTTTTCGTCGCAGGCGATTACCTCAGGCGCCATCCAGTAAGGTGTGCCGATGAATGTGTTTCGCCTACCTATCGTGCGGTCAAGCTGCGCAGACACGCCAAAATCAACTAGGATTGCATGGAAGAAAAGATAACATTTGAGTTATATAATGTAAAGTGCATTAGCTATTATTATTACCAAGCTTCACTTCGGCGTTATCAGTGAGCAGCACATTCTGCCCTTTAATGTCACGATGAATGACTTTGTTCGAATGCAAGTACGAAAGACCACGCAAAATCTCACGACAAATGTACGCGATCCACTCCTCTTTCAGGCTCTGTCCCTTGGTAGACTTGACCAAGTCAGTGACCGAACCTAAATCATATAAATTCACGATTACACCAGCACTTAAAATAAACAAAAATCCTTCGTACCTGCACCGCAGTATTCCATAACAAGCCATAACTGATCATCTTTACCGGGCGGTAACTTTTTTATGAAAGCACCATAGTACGTCGCGATGTTGCGATGATTAGAATATTTCTTCAGCACGTTAATTTCCAACTTGATCTCTTCCTCTTCTTCGTCGGTAACGTCCATCACCTTGATTGCAGCCAGCTGGCCCGTCTTTGTATGACGACCCTGCGAAACACAAAATAATTTCCCATTAATACATGCTCTGATTTGAAAATAACTTAATTCTTCGTTCGTGGTAACCCATAAAAACCGCATCGCGAGCAGCAGGATGCAGCGAAACAATCGTGAGACTTCCTTTGGGTCACACAACAATTATTTAAACGCGACTTGGGCTTTCGCTGAAGAACCTCGTAATTGCTCTCATGCACACACCTGGTCGAGAATTGAAAACAAAAAATATGAACTAAATACACAGACCGCAACTAACTATACGAATGTTTCGCTAATATTTGTGCACCTGCAGTGGAACATACGATAAGAAAAGATAACAAATTCTTTGCGTAGCACATGAGAAAATCGTTTCTTGGCACAATTTCACAGTCGGTGAAGCAAGCTGCATCATGCAAGCACACTTGACCTGGATCTATTATTGTTTGGTTCCCAGGCCTATTCATGACAACATTATGTCTATTATCAGCGTGCGGAAAACTGCGCAACCGTATCCACCCCTATTTAAAAATATCGAGATTAAACTTCGAAGCACGCATATTACAAGGCGACGACAAGTTATATAATTAATTAGAAATCTAGGGATGCAATTAATGTGCTGCTATTTACTCGCTGATTCCCAATAAGGTTTAATTGGAACTGATCTGCGTCTACTGATGATTTCATAATTTTTCTAACGAATATGTAAGAGTCATTTAAGAGTCGATTGAAAGTTAACATCCACATTCCTTCACTTCAATTGGTGAAGTTAAAACCTCATTGTTTCAACGCAGTGTAACAACAAGTCGACAAGAGTCATACACACTTACATGGTAATCGCGGTGTTACTAATGTTTAACCAGTTTTGAACAATGTTATTACAAAATCCGATGTAATGAGTCTTTCAATTGCCTTAAAACGAGCAATTAAAATAATCGCAAAAATGTTTCAGTTCATATCACAATAATAAATATCCATGATAAAAGTGATAAATTCTTGTAACGAATAAAAACAAATGATTGCACGACGGAAATGCCATGGTCGTATCAATATTTCCAAGAAGGAATTTGTACAATATAAACGCGCAAGTAGCTTTGCTGCTTGCATGCATACGGGTGAAACATAAATTCCCATCTCTAACAGCGCAATTCATTAAGATTTCATAGTGCATAAACTGTGGTGCGCGCGCGAATTAAGAAGGAAATACATGCGCTCACGGCTCAAATCGGCAATAAATTCCAACGTGT
The DNA here is from genome assembly GCA_963978815.1 of Aleochara curtula. NCBI lineage: Eukaryota > Metazoa > Arthropoda > Insecta > Coleoptera > Staphylinidae > Aleochara > Aleochara curtula. The sequence continues at coordinate 3,758,969 of OZ022219.1, forward strand.
CATACCCGTTTTAAGTCTTAATATTTATTGCCATTGTTGGTTTAATGCAAACCCCGCTTGCAGCTGTGTATAAATTGCGCAAAATGCACGCTGCACATAAATGCAAACAGCCAGCCAACGCTCGCTCCGCTCGTAAAATTCTTCGGCGCATTCATGGCCGGCCATACAAGAAGACAATTGAGTGGGTGTAAGGTGATTGACCAAAATAATAAAACGGTGCACATGTGTGAGTCAGATGCGGCCGACAGATAGATATATGGTATAAATATTACATATAAGTTGCTTGATTCAGCAAGAATTTCAATTTTCTCAGCGCCTCCGCGCAAGAACAAGTTGAATGGACAGATTGAACATGTTTCGTGCAAGTCAAGGCTGCTTATTGAAAGGACGTGGTTTTGACTCCTTCTGCTGATGGTTCCCACGAAATCACAAATTAGTTTACATTTTATAATTAAAAGGAGCTTTTAAATTCTTCCAGCTTTTTTCTTAACATGCCCTAATTATATGTATTTCTCAAATCAACTTAGTATTAAAACTATTTAGACTGCAATAACGACTCGGACAGATTCTAAAACACGATAAAATACTTCAGGTGTTTAACGCTATTCTGAATTATTAGAATTCATTAAGATATGAATCACACAACCTGAATTCTTGCGCCATGAGCATGAGCACGAAACGATGCAAAAAAGCGATAATTAATAGGAATATTACACATATTTTATTATAAAACCTGCTATGTGACTACGAATAGCGCATATTCAATGAGCAGAAATAACAAATTTGTGCACGCTGCGAGTTACCATACTTGAACACCTTTAATCGTCTAGTAATTGTACTAATTCGAAGTTTATTCGTGTACTGTCTATGTATACGAATAGAAATATATTTATATTGATTGTACATACATCTATGCATATCATAATTGAATACAGTTTTCTAATGCACGCTAATGATGCACATGATTACACGCTAGAGTTTGTTTAGTGAATATGAATGCGTGTTTGTGAATTATCCAACGAACTGAAAATGTCTACACACAATTTGCTTGCTCGCCTTGCGTCAACAAATTACCGAGACTGCGCTTGCAACAAACACAAACGGTTCCTTATTGAGCTCGCGATGTGCTGTTAACAAACTGGAAATGATTCGAAAATAAATGCGCGCCGGTTGAGTAAACTCGAACCTCGACGAGAGTTGTTCATGTGTCCTTATTAACTATGCAACGAATTGATTTATTTGCTTTGGATTGCAGCCACGCATAAAACGATAGAGAAAGTTGCCTGGACTATAATAATGATATTAATGTATCAATTAATACATCACGCGTTTTGGAAATATGCGCATTGAGATTTCCCGGTCGCAAAGTAGACTTTGACAAATTGCGCCGCAAAGACTTTCGACATCGCAAGTGGCAGCCCGCGCTAGATCAACCTGACATAAGGCAATTTCGCGTGTTGCGTGCTGCATTTCCAAGCACTTCTTTCTATGCAAATGCGGGCGACAAACGTGACAGATTTATTGCCGCAGCACTCACGAAAACTCGAAAAATGCAGCCGACGAAATTTATTCCGCTCATTGTGCAATTGCAATACGTTTGAATATCGGTCGAAGTGCCGCAACGCATTTTCAATTTCAGGAAGGTGGGCTTTCCACCCGCCAGTTGTGGGTTTCTGCGTTAAAATCAATAACCCTCGCGGCGTGATTTCCAAAGGAAGTGGAAATGAAATTTGTTGCCGAGAAAATAAGATTTCAATTAATGAACGAACGTCCTTCGCAAAGGTGCTTGTACAAATATGTTTCGTAAGTTGAAAATTGTGACAACAAAATACTTCATCTTTGTGAGTAATTTTGTAAATAACAACGTTTTTTAAATGTTTACCTTAGCTCTCCCCTTTAACGACTTTGAAAAATCTTTAGTGTGAATCATAGTTCAATTACGATGCACGTGTGACATGATTGCACAATTATGATATCACATCTGCCTAAAGATGATATTTTTTATTGAAAATATTAATGTTATCTAAAAGTGATATGATTCTAAGAAAAGAGATAATATATTTCACTGGATTGTAGATTTCATAAATCGTTGATCATAAGTTTATCATAAAGTTGGTATAATCAAAATTTCTAAATTGTAATTTTTGTTTTGTAATTTAAGACATTTTCGACTTTCATCTCCATAATTTTAATGCTCGCAACTGTCTATCAAACACACAGAAGTTATAAAAACGTAATTAATTTAAACGTTACAACGCCAAGTGTAATGAACATGAGGAAAGTGTTTATAGATCGCGCTTCGTCGTTTTAATCGCTTTGCAAACTTTGCAAACTGCATAGCGAGACTGACGACTATCTAAATTCGAAACGCTTTGTGCACTCAAACCATGTATGTGTTTCCAAAGTTACAAAAACATCGAAATGTAAATTCAAACATCTGTTTAGCATTGGCTCGTTCGTCGAATCGTGGTGCTTCATGTCTTCGTTTTAGTTTGCTTGGCACTCCTAAGCAAACCATGGTATTTATACTACTTTGACAGGCAAAGAACGCGCCTGCAACCGGCAGGAATCCCCCTCATTGCCAACCAATTTATTCCATTGAATTGCCAACAAACAATAAACAGTTTGTCGTTTGTCACTGACCTGCCCGCTTCAGCATTTCCCAATAATGCGCGATGCGAAATGAAAATGACAGCCACATGAATAAAATCGCATTCAATTGTAATGATAATACGTGCACTCAACCATGAAGTATTTCAGCTTTGTTTGAATTTTGATAATCTACAAATCGTATTTGCTAACTATACGCACCGATAACGCAAAACGGAAATCATCCATATTTTAGCAAATATCAAATGTATGACGATGATAATGGATTCGTAATATCAATCATAATTGTAAAATTACCTTAAAATAGAAGGTACAAAAACCTGTTTCGCGTATTATACGAAAACGATGAGTCAAGTTAAAAATGAAGTGTAATAACGAGGAGCGCCCATATAAAATTAAAGTTTATGACTAGTATTTCATAAACAACAAACCTGTCAGCAGACACGTTGATTGGATGAAATTTAAGCCATGCTAAAGAGTATTAGATAACTATGTTAGAGGCTAACTGCACATAATTATCGTTCGATACACGCTTTAGTGATTTTGCAATATGTACTGCTTATAACGCGAATGCCTGTCTATAAACAAATATACGAACAATGGCCAAACAGCGAAGAAGCAAAATAGTTATGCATAACCTTGGCGATTAAATGGTTCAATACACAGCAGATAATCGAATAGGAATACTTTATGGCTATTTACTAAACGCGGACGTGAATACGATAGTGGTTTACTTGATTTACTTATCACGTAAAAGATTTATTTATATGTGAAACGAGGCTCGGCGGCTGAAACAATAAGCTCATGCATTTATGCATTTGGACGCATAATTAGCACTTCTTGTAAATGCGCATCACTCAGTATGGCCTCCTCTCACATTCCCACAAAACAAACGCATTGTTATAACAATTCGTTTCGCCTTATTGGCTGCAATCCAAAACAAAACAATGACTGCACGCCTGTTCAATTCAATCCGCGAGCGCAATTACTCTTCGCAAAATGACGAAACTGTAATGTAACTTATAAAAAGTCTCATTTGCTGTAATCGCATGTATCACTCAGACGAGTCATCATCATTCTAATCGCGAATGTTTACGCCGAATTGGACTTGGAGGAAGTAGTCAGATGCTGCATGGTACTTTTTACTTACGAAGCTGACACAAAATAGAATTAAAAACGAGAAGTGATAAGCTCTCATCGGATATCTCTCTTAAACCAAGTCCAAGCAAAGTGTGGTAACCGAACGTGGTGATAAATGCCATTCAACTCCTGGTATTTTATTACAATCATGTACACAATGAAGTATGAGCAATTACGACGTGGGACAATGCTGCGGTTCATTTTGCATGATAAATGAGCGTTTCGCGTAAACACACAATATTCAGATATGTCAACACATGAAGGGCATTCGAATTCAATGATTCAAGGAGAAATGATGTGTCAATTCGTTTTAGCATTCGTAATTTCAACGATTCGATGCGTTCTTGACTCGAAGATGCTAATTCTGGACGAGGCTTTGAACTTGTACGCAATGCGTAAGCGAAGCAAACTAATACCGGTTCCATGGTTTCTTTCTTCCGTTTTCGTTTCGTCGCTGTTCGAAGAGCAGTGTTCCGATATTTTTAGATCATGGTGTATCCGCATTGTGTGAATTTAAAAGCAGTAAATGCAAATTATTCATTAGTCGTCAGTCACGCAGCGATAAAATGTACTGTTACTAAACTAAAATGAACAACGAAAGAGTGCCAGGGTATTGGCACTCGTTTCCCATTCTAGGTTGGATTATTTTGATACAGCCCATTTACTAGCAGCAGTGAACACAATTAAGTTTCTCAAAAGCCGGCAATTAGTTCTTTTAACAAATAGATGCAATAGACCGTCAATCAATTAATTCTTACCTTATAGACTTGTCCATATGTGCCATTGCCCACAACCTCAATCAATTCGAAAATACCAGCTGGTTCCTGAAAACACAACATAAACTTATGAAACAATTCCCATTACAATGCAGCTAAATGTGACAAATTTCAATGCCGCCTTTATGCACATCATGCTGGCATTCACGCTTTTGTTGCTTGCATGTTCGCATACGTAATGAGTGAACACATTACTGAAATACACGGATAGTTGTGGAATAATGAAAGATGCAACTATACTGCATAAGCATGAAATGCACTTCACAGGCAATGTGAATACACAACAGAGTATGCACAGACACAGCGAAAGAATGGGTGTGAATCATCCCGTATGTTTACGAGCCGAAAAATGTAAATAAAAACGGCATTGTTGCGTAGCCTGCACGGGATCCTCGCCAGCATGGTTTTAAGAACACAGGGAAACGTACCTTCAATGCAGTCAAGTCTATGTCGTCCAGCGAACAATTCACCGATGGAGGCATATTATGCGCCATTTTGTCTTTGCACACTCTCCGATCAAAATAATCCTAATCAATGCACAATGTTGGGTCGTAGCACGTTCGTAGCACTGCACTGTGTCCACGTCATTAGTGGCCGGGAACCCGATGCGTCCGTACGTTACAAGATCACAAGACGAGTTAAAGTATAAAAGCCATTTTAGAGATGCCGAACCGAAACGCTGCTGGAACTCGTATATTGTCACCAAGAGCACACACACACTGTCATCCCGGCGCACCTAAATGAATCAAGCCCGAGCGCGGAACGTACTAGCCAAGACCAGTCAAGACGAGTCGACTGTATCTCACTCGGTACTGTGCGTTTACTCGGTCGGTGCGAACGGTTCTACAGCCGAACGGCAGTGATGCGACCTTCGGTTCCCCTTGCGAGCTGATCCGAATGGTACTTTATAATATTTATAAACTAATTTTCAAATTGGAGTGATTATCTATGTTTTCAACCCTTATTATCCATTAATGCAACTATATTTATGTATGTTTATAAGAGGTAGATTATTCAAACCAAAATTAACATTGTAATAGTTTACTATTCGGACCTAACTATATACAACCATTACTACTTAGAAGTTTTGAAATCTTAATAAGTTGTATGAATTTAAAGTTGTATGACGAGAATATAAAGAAAATATCTAGGTAGATTTTAGTTTCATTAACTAGTATAGCTATAAGCAAATAGTACTAATTCAAACAAATATTTTTCGAGCGCAAAAACGTAATTAACACCGGAAATTCCCATTTAATGGATTTAACCTTACGTAAAGATGCGCAAATACGATGATATTCCTCATGAACAAACTTAATTATAATAATAATAGGAAATAAATATTTACAATGGTTTAGATTCTAATAAAATGGTCTTATCTGTTAAAAGCGTTAATAATCCTTTACCATATTTAACTGGGTACTCAACAGTCGGATGAAGTGAAAATTTAAATTTCCTCAATAAAGTAACTAAGCCGATTTTAGTCTGCAATAAACCAAAACGTAATCCAATGCATTGTCTCGGTCCTTCGCCAAATGGCATGTATGTATAAGCATTTCTTTTATTTTTAATCTCGTCCTGGAATCTATCAGGATCAAACTGACTTGGATTTGGATAATATTCCTCATCAAACTGCAATGGATATACAGGAATGAATACCTTTGTGCCTTTTTCTAAGATAACATCAGTTCCGGGCACTTCATAATCTTGCGAGCATTCCCTATTGAGTAGAATCACAGGAGGATATTTTCTTAATGTTTCGTCGACAATATTTGATAAGTATTTCATATCCTGAATAGCGTCATATGTAATTTCATTGTTATTCTTGGCAAGAATAGTTTGAATTTCATTACGGACTTTGTCCTGAATGTGTGGATGCTTTGATAACTCAAGAAGCGCATATGTCATTACAGTTGAGGAAGTTTCAAAGCCCGCTACATAAAATACAAATGATTGATTAACAATTTCTTGTACAGTAATGCGCTCATTTGGATTTTCTTTGCGTTCAAGTTCCATAAGCAATTGAAGAAAATCATTGCGTTGTATATTATTTTCCTTGCGGTAGTTAATTGTATCCTTAGTTATATTTGTATAAAAATCTTCAATTTCTCTTGACAATAATACCATGCCAAAAGCGCGACTTAATTTCGGGAAAGACAATCCTAACGCACGCTTAATTCTGCCTTTCAATGTTGATTTCAGGAGTTCCTTGCCATAATGATGAAAATCACTACTTGTGCTTTTGAAGCTATTACATTCAATACCAAATGCGCAACTACCAATAACGTCAGTTGTGAACTTTGACGAAATATCTTTGATATCAATGTCACTTTTCGATGCAGTAAGTTCTTCCATTTTTTCAATCAAAGGTTCAGTTGCATGAACAATTGTCGGAAACATGTTCTTCAATTTACCGGATGTAAAAGTTGGTGTTAATTTAACACGCAACTTCTTCCAACGTTCGCCGCCAATTTGAAACAAGTGCATGTTAATAGGCTGCTTCTTTTCATTGTTGTATAAGCCCTTTTGATTGAAGTAGTCATAGTCTTTCGTTATGACTTGTTTTAGTAAGTCTGGATCAATTGGCATATAAATTGGCTGGTGCATGAAATAAAATCCACCATGTTTCGCTCCTTGACTTTTAAAATATTTGTAAATCTCTATTAATTGTTCACAAAACGGGGTCTTAACGTGCCCATTAATAAACGATGGGTTTGGATACGAGGGAACTCCAATTCTTTGCCAATAAGAGAACGTTCGATGCAAGTATATTACAACTAACGTTATCGCTATAGATATAAGTAATAACAACATCTTACTATGAATGATAATCGACTTTGCACACCGAGCAGTTAATACTTCGATACACTTGTTCACTCTTCAAAGACAACATTTACAATAATTTCTGCTTCTCAACGTCGGCTTTAATATAGCTTTAATCTGTTGATTTGAAATTGTGCTACATCATTCTCATATTCCAATTTGATGTCGACTATTCTCGTACAGATAAGATGTGTAATATTGAAATAATGAGTTTGATATTGCTACTAAAGCACATCATCATGAAACTGTTTTTATTAAAGTGCTAGATAAGCCACTTGGGAAAAATTATGGCGTGTTGACGACTACAAAATAGATTTGTTTATTTACGCTGTTATGATGTGGTTAATAACTATTAATAAGATACCTGACAAAAAAATTTGTGTAATTAGATGAATCATCGAAAAACGGTGAACCTAACTGTACAAAGATGATTAAGCATTAGCCCACAGAGAAAATAGTTTATTTTTTAAATAAATCTAAAGTTTAAACAATTCTGAATTTACGCAATATCCCGCGGAAAATTCGAATCTGCGAGAGCAGAGCGATGTGCACAGATGTTCCACGTGCGCGCTATTATAACCTCCTACTTTTTACTTGTAGGCGATGTAAACAAATCACTTCCATCCGATTTTCAATAGTTTAAAAAATTAGTAATCTCAAGTGTTATCATGAATTTGTTACCGAAAAATCATGAGGATTTTGCTCAAAAGGACTATTGGGATAGTTTCTTCAAAAAACGAGGCAAAGAGGCATTTGAATGGTATGGAGAATATCCTGAATTATGTGATGAACTACACAAATATGTTAAAACAAAAGATAATGTTTTAATTGTTGGTTGCGGTAATTCTGTGCTCGGTAATGATCTTTATGATGTGGGCTTCAAGTAATATACTAGTTAGCTCTTAATTTGTTATGACTAAATCACATTATTTTAGAAATTTAACAAGTATTGATATATCAAAGATTGCAATAAGGCAAATGCATAATTTGAATGCAAAAGCAAGGCCTGAAATGAAATTTCTAGAGATGGATGCTACAAATACTTCATTTGCTAATTCCAGTTTCAATGCAATTATTGATAAGGGAACCCTTGATGCATTAATGCCAGATGCAAATGAAGAAACAAAAACTATTGTTGACAAATACTTTAATGAAATGATAAGAGTGCTGAATGTTGCTGGTAGATTTATCTGCATTTCTTTACTGCAAAAACACATTTTAGATAAACTATTGGACTACTTTCCAAAACATAATTGCGTGATGAGAATTGTGAGGTGTTTTGCAGCTGAAAAAAGGGCTGTTGAATCTGGTGAAAACGCAATGCCAGTATTCATAATAATTTGCGTAAAATTTCAGTCACTTCCAAATACAATTATTGAAATAAATTTCACAGGTGGTCCCAAACTGGAGAGAATTAATTCTGTGGATGCAGTTTCTGAGCAAGTCACAAGCATTCAGCAATCTGCTTTCATCTGTTCAGCTCTTAAAAATACAAAAATTACAGATGAAAACATTTCATTTGATATGCATGAACCAGGCTCTAACAAACCACGTTTTACTATATTTGTAACAGATATTCCACCAAATAGAAATAATTTACCTTATGCAGCATTCATAGTTCCTCAAGGAAGGCAAGTACAAAAATATGAAATTTACAAAATAATGCAGAATGTTTTTTTATATAGGGAACTAGAATGGTTATTTGCAAGTATAGAGGGACGAAAGCAACTAGCAACAATTTCCAAATGTAATAGATTGGCAATTTGCACAATGCACAGGAATCAAACTTATGAAAGTCTAGACGCGGTCAAAATAGAATTAGAAGATAGCGTTCGAAATTTAGCTCCAGCGAAAGTTGGCGCTGGAAAGGTTTGGTTTGTGTACCTAAATATATGCTTAATACTAAACATACCTTGTTAAATAGATTCCATTTCTATCCCTGGGACCAGACGTTGGTGAACGCAAAATCCGATACGAAGGCCATTCCGACTTGTCAGGGGATTATGTCGTGGAGGACGTATGCGTTGAAGACACAAAATTTCGAAGATTGTTCTATATGTCTTCACAGCTTACAATTCAATCCGAAGCAAAGCTAAAATTAGGCAAATCAAGAAGTGGTGCACAAAAGGAAACAATCGATGTTACATACCTTACCTGTGAGCATCACATTTATATCAGTATGGCTATCCACATCTCTTTACACGACAAATTAACGGATGAAGCAAAAAGTCTTCTCATAGGACTTGGTGGAGGAGGTCTTTGTTCATTTCTTCGTAAATTTTTACCGAAACTATCAATAACAGCAATTGACATTGATCCGGATATGTTGAAAATTGCCAGAGATTGGTTCGGTTTATCCTTGGATAATAAAATGCAAGTTGTTATAAAAGATGGTCTTGAATACCTTACAGAAAATGGTAATTAAATTAATGCTGACGTTTGTCCTGCATAAATAATATGGCCTTATGTTGCAGATAAAAAATTCAACAATATTGTGTTTGATATTGATAGTAAAGATCAGACAATTGGAATGAGCTGCCCTCCGAAAAGTTTCTTAGAAGATACAACACTCAAAAATGTAGTTAAAGCCTTAGAACGTGATGGTATTTTCATTTTGAATGTTGTATTAAGAAACGACAAACTAAGACCAAATGTTGTAAAAACTCTTAAGAAGCACTTCAAAACAATAGCTTCTTATAAATTAGAAAAAGATTTGAATGAAATATTCTTTTGTTTTATGAACAAATCAAGTGAAGATGACATCAGAAGCCAATTCACATTATCAAATAAGGAAGTCAATTCCTTCTTTAAATCGCATAAACATAATGACTTGGTTAGTAATATTGATGGTGCCTTGCTAATTTTTTGTTAAGAATTTTACAAAATAAACTGCTTGAATTAAGCATAGAGATTTATGATTTATATTTTTGATTACAAATAAAACCTTCAGTAATCTGGAAAGCTGTCTTTACATTTTGCATTTAAAGACGTTATTATAAAATTCTTACTAAATAATTTAAATTATTGAAGTCACTCATCTGTATTTTATAAAGACATTCAGTTTCACTGATTTTTCATATGGCAACGTTTCCGCACTTTTTCTTGTTGATTCTTTTCCCGATTCATTTATGAAATGTACAAATTATCACAGTTAATAAGTAGGAATTCAACAACATAACTGACGAACGACAAACTTAGAACACAAAAGTACATCCTACATAAATCATTACCAAAACATATTTACGTTTAGTTTAGTCGATAAAATACGCATAAAAATAATTATCTCTTCCTATCATGCTTAGTGTTCAGACTTTTAAACTCATTCTCAAATTGCTATACTTATACTTTCGACTTTATTCACACGTCTAATGTCGAAATAAATAATGAACGATTGTTAGACTCCGACGACTAGTTTCAACTTATCAATTAGAAATAAATTAATCATAGAATTTAGAAAATCTCAACAATCACGAGTCATCTGACTACTATCAGAAAGCACACAAGTTTTGAAAGCACTCAAATATCCAAAACGACAAAAATGTTAGAATACTTTTTTGAAAATCTTTTTAAATGTGCCTTTCTTTTCTTTTTTTCGCTTAGGGTTGTCGTCGAGATTTAAACTAACATTGCCCGAAGAAGGCGTTGGACTAGTTTTGCGAGTAGTCTCGTCAACGCTAGCTGATTTCTTGTGCCCTTTTTCGATTATATCTAAGTAACCATTTGTCGTTATACGTTCCTCAACTGCTTTCAAAAAAGCAGGCGATGAAATTTTTCTCGTAGGTGGAATTCCTACATTGCCATTTACTTTAACAATTTGCTTCTCCTGCAACGGTTTTGGCAAAGGCATATCTTGCAGAGGATTATTATCGCTTTCTTCAAGAACAATTGGTGCTTCGTCTAAGCAATCTGCTTTTTGAACATTCCATTCGGTTGGAGTTTGAGCTGGTGCAGACGCTTGCCGATTCCACATCGGGCTTGACACCACTGATGGTGCAAACTCTTCGCCCCAGTCTTTATTATGATGCTCTTCTGATAATGTTGTGATTGAGTTTGAGCGCTGAATTATGCCCTTTTTTCGCTTTCGTTTCCGCTCTTTTGATCGCCGAGGAAGCTCCTCATTGTCGACTAGTAAATGCTCGTAAGTGCCGCTAATTTTAAGCGCTTCCTCGCTTGGACGGCGTTCCTTCTTTGCGGGAGTATTATGATTCACAACATCAATAGACTTACGACGCTGTACCTCAGCCACGGCAGTACCAGCGGCAAGGCGTTTATAATCATTTCGTCGGCAAAATGTAAAAATAGTCACCGTACTGACGACGATGAGGACTAACCAATGAAACGGATTGAAGGAATTATCGCGCTCCGAAACTAGAGCTTCAACGACTTCAGTCAATTGTTTAAGTTTCGCTTCTAAGCGGTCGTTGCGCTCATCCTTTCGTTTACTCTCTTCATTAAGCGCTGTAATTGTTTTTTCAAGTAGCCTTTGCATTTCCTCTACTTGTTTCTTGTATCTTCGACTAAGCTCCTCCAAGTACTGACTGGATAAAGACATATTGCGCTCGAGTGTTTTGATTCTATTTGATAGGCGCAAAAAGACCGACTCTTTTGGCGGTGCTGGCGTAGCGCTGTTCTGAATAATATTATTATCAATATCCATTAAATGTTCTAATTCTTCATTGCTTTCAATTGCGGGAGGCTCATCAGTTGTTTCTATAACACTTTCAGTAATATCAGATTTTTCATCCAAAGTTTCTTTCTCTTTCTGTTCATCCCTTGGTTGAACATCTTCAGTATTTTTCACTTCAGGAGTATTTATATGTGTTGCTGTTTGATCAGCAACTTCCTCATCAGAAATCGTTTTTGTTGGTTTGATCTGTGACGTATCAGCAACAATTTTTGGTGGATCATTCGTAATTGGTATTGTGACAGTAGGATCAACTGATTCCTCGTTTTTTACAGCGATCTTCTCATTCGTTGCTACATCCATCTGATCCAATTTAGCGCTGATATTGCTCTGTACGGGTATTTCCTTATCAGTGGCATTCACTTGATTGCTCACATTAAGTACCACTTTGTTTTCAAGTACTGCGACCGTATTACAGAGCGCAGCCAGGTACGGCGTGGAAAAAAATGTATTGACATAATTGGCAAGTTCGTTGGGAACCTCATCCGTACGATTCATTTGTCCCGGATGAAAATTTAAACCGAAAGGAACACAAACCGATGTATTTGAGATGGCAGAGCGTATAGATTTAATTTCAAGCAGACGCTGCAGCTGTTGCGATCTGCAACTCAACAATTCGAAAACTTGGCCGAAAAGCAAATCACTGCAGTTGTCGCAAACAACAATGTGACTAGGCGTTGTGCACGTGCTAATAAGAGGAGAATACTTCTGTGTATCTTTTGAACTCTCCACAGTCTCCGCGGACGTGCTACCATTTCCCTTATTGCCTAAAACTTCCGCCGCTTTTTTAACAATCGAAATTACGGCATCCGTTGCGGAGCTAAATAAATTCTTTGGTCCGGGCCGTTTTTCCGAATCTAATGTATCATCATCATCATCATCTTCAGCGTTATGCAACTGATCCTCTTTTTCGAGCACTTCAAACTCCGATGTGCCGTATACGCGAAATAAGGAAATAGGACAAAAATGTTCCGAACCATAATGAGAATGCATCTCAACTTTGATATATTTACCAAATAAGTGTGGATGCAGGTCAAAGCTTTGTACGTCACGCTCATCCTTCGCAGTGAACTGACCTACATTCGACCATTCTCTACTAGGAAATCGATCACTTACGGAAACGCTAAAGTCCTTTGGGGAAGAGGAAAACAGTTCAAAATTCGCCAAGTCGATCTTTTTTGCCTGCACCGCCTCGCACAACTCAACGATGAACCAAATTCTACTCGTACATGTGTTGAGTTTATATTCATCCCTCGAAGGACTCAATACGGAACTCGGTGATATCGCCTCTGGGTTGGCGGCAACAATTTTTGCACCGCAATCGGGAGACGCGTAATTCTTGGACCGCAATTTATGATTATTTGTACCTTTTCCATTCGTGTTGTGATGTATAGAAGAATTTACTTCTTCGCGTTTCTTCTCTGCCTCTTCGAGTTGCTTCTGGGCCCACTCTGAGAAGGAGGGTATCTCTTCCGTTAAGTTTTCCTTCCCTTGAATCTTCGGCACTTCCACGAGTGGTTTTGTTTCCTTCTGAAGTTGTTCATCTTCGTTTTCATCGGTGGTTGTATTATTATCGTCTGAGGCGATAGTTGGAGATGCCACTGCTTCAACGTCTTCAGCTGAATCTGTCTTGTTTGGCTTAATCGGCAATTCCTCTTGACTAGACGCGCTCTGTTCGATTCGTTGTTGTAAATCTGCGCTCGCCGAATCGATAAGCGTAACTACAATTTGACCAGCATCGCTGATTCTGAAAACATGAACAAAACATGTCATTACACACTACGTACATTGCTGTATCGTGAATGAAAAATAAAAGCGTTTTAATAACACGCTGCGTGACATACATGCAAATGCTTGGCACGCAATACCCAAGTTCGTGCGCAATAATTTCTTCCATCGCATCGCATCGCGTAACTGCACTCTCAATCATCCTTATTTACATCTAAAAATAGCTTTACTTTGACTGAAATATTAAATAACTTTAAACATTAATGATTTAGTGGTGAAAATTTTATGTATCCATCGTCATATTAAAAACCCATTTACTTTCTCAAAAATAAATTGAAAACAAAATTTTACAATTTTTCTAAGGAAAAATAATTTACACAAAAGACCTTCAATACGACATAATCTTATTTCTGTGGCAAGTAGGTAAATAACCGAGCAACCTGTCAACATAATATTACAATTCCCGCTACATATTATTTTTAAAGTACTATTGCAGTTGACGTTGCTTCTACTTAGCATTGAAATAATACTCAATAAGTACTCGTGAAACGTTATATACCTTATTGAATTTCAGGCAATTAATACCTAAATGTAATACGAAATCAGATAATACAACAAGGCGTCGCGCATCGTTATTTACATATGCAAATTTATATTTATCCAAATGCAACTTATTTATAACTTTGGATCAGTTGGAGTAATTAAAGTACGCGGATAACGTTTCGTAGGTCATTGATACTGGTAACCAGTCGAGTGTATCTTGATGGCGCAGAAATATTTAATTTTACGCAAATAATATTCATTCCATATAAAATGTGATACGCATTCCATCCGTCCGGTCTGGTTTTGCAACTTTCCTACACACATTCTCCGCTTTTAAGGCGTACAAGCTGCACAGCCGGGATGTTAAAAGAAATCATGAAAGGCAATTTCTAGAAACTTAATCATTCGGAGAATTTAAATGCAAATAAATGCAGTATCACGAATTACAGCTGATCTATGAAATAGAACAATGTGCAATAAAATAAAATAAAGTGCGGACTTCGATTCAACGCAGTGGGTACCTTTAATTTACTTGGGTCGTTTCGCAACAATCGTAAAACATAAATAAACCGGCGTTTCATATAAATTATCTTAGTTTAAATAATACGTTCAAGCTGATTACATTCAGCATATTTGCGGCGTCCAATTTCAAATCTCAAGTGGAAATTAATTTTATTTTTCGGACGAAAAAAAAAGCGAATAAATTTTGCAATCTTACCTTGAATGAAACTGCAAGACAATTATAAATAAAATCGTGTGCTTGATGAAGTAATACATGGCACATGCCAATTAGCAAATCGGCACTACTTATGACAAAATCACTGCAAGTTGCAAGCCGGTAAGGAAACAACGACCCCGACGAACCGACAAACTAAACGAACCGCAAATCACAGAAATTTTCAACTTGCAAAACGTCCTAATCGGTGTGCCCCGTCAAACAGTATTAAATGCATGAATTTCAAAAGTGTACCCCGTTAGTGCTGACAATTCTATTGCAATTATTGGTCTTACTTTGCTACTGGACTGCAATAATAATTTCAAACATAACTAACGAACAATTTTGTTTATCACTCGCTGTTTACATAATTTTCATTGTACTACGATAATGACATGCAATACCCTGCCAGCTATCTATTGACAAATAATACAGAACAGTTTCAAAATGCCACTTCAAATTTCAGTACGTGCTATTTGTGCGACTAATGTCAATTAAAATATCAGTTTTTATTACAATATATATATTTTTATTACCGGAAATTCTATGAAATAAATTTATCATTGAATCTCTCTTGAAAATATTTAATACTGTTGCAGCGTTCTTATAAAAAAAAGGTGGTATTGTAAACGCGATATTTCTCGACCAATTGCTTAAACTCGAATGCATAATTCAACTAACGCATAAATTATTACGATCGATGTGGTGAAATAGGACTACAAGTCAATAAATTCCATAACAATATTCGTGGTCAATTAGGGTTGACACTACTTAGTTAATGATAGGCTGGAAACTTTGTGATAAAAACTAATAAAATATTCAAAGAGCCGCGACCTTGCATACGTCCTGGAGCCCCTACCAACAATAATCGATTTATGTTGAATTGTTCCGCAACAAAATTGAACTAGGAATATTTATCAATACAATTAACGGGTACGCGTAAATTATTGATGCTGTATCACCATGTCTAGTAAGTTCGCGATAACATTTCGACCAGCAAAGAAATGTGAAATAATACTGAATGAAACCTTCCGCAACTATTTCAATGATATTGCAATAATATGTGCATGTACACAAATTTTTTGATAAGTTTCTTTCACTAGAAATGTATGCTTCATTAATTCCAAAGCGTTTTTATTTATGGGCTGTTGCTACGGTTACGATATTGTTTGTCTGTGTTGCTATACTTGCGATATTGATATTGCCTTAATATTTTTATACGCAAATCAATTTTGCGTAGCGTTTCACAATATGATATTTATCATGACATCCGGCGCATTGATAAAAACAAAATAACTGCTGACTCGCTGTTGTGCCAAATAAAAAGTTATTAAAAACCCATTAAATATGTTAATAATTCTTCAAAACTTCCGCATTCGTTTCTGCATTCATGTTTCATTAGCATTCGAAATTTACATGGATTGTGTTACCTTTATGACACTTGCATTTTCATCAAGTGAACCTTTTAACGACGCATTATCCTTAAATTACTTAGCAACTACGCGTAAAACAATAAGTTACACAGACGCGAGTAACTCAGTGATAATAAAATGCAAATGCTTGGACTTTAACAATAGCGAAAATGATGACAACTTGACTGAGGTATTTGTTGGGTCATCCCAGCATATGGCGAGTAAAAAAGTAAATGAAAGTAAGACTTACTCATTGGGAATGCCTGCATTTTGAGAAGCAGCTTCTGCATGTCCAAGCTCTAGGGGTACCAATGCTTCACCAACATCCTTGGTGAAACTTGACTGTACTGGATCACTTTTAAGATTACTATTATCTTCTTCATGATGAAGTGAAGGATTCACATCCTCATTCGTAATTGAAGTATCACTATCACCACCAGATGCAGTAGCAACTATTGGAGGTGTTGGTGTAACGTACGTTTTCGTCTCATCGGAGTAATTTGCTGAAAGATTTTCCTGAATCGTAGCTGGCGTTTCCTTGGTAGCCACATCCTCAGTTTGCGTAAATGTGGCACATAAAATAAACAATCTGTGAATAAAATATAAATCCCAATAAGAAAAACCGTTAGAATAGGTTATGAAAGGGCATACTTACAATGTCCAGAAGAGAGGACTGTAAGAATATCTCAATACACTATTTAGACCAATCTTCATTATCGTCTTCTGTGTGTGCACATAAACAATAACATTTTCGTCTGAATCTTGAAGATGAACTAGAAATCACGACACTAACAACTGACGTGTACCAACAACTCACACTAACCTCACCACGGACTCAAACACGAATGCCCGACTGAAATTTTTCCCAGTGTCACTTATGTCAAAAACACGTTCTTTATGATGATTGGTTTAAAGTTACCTTGATATTCTAACCAGACCTCGGTGGCATGTGTATAAAGCTTTTGATCAGTTTAGCTTATTATTGTTTAAACAATTATTAAATATAATAATCCTAAAATGTACGAATTTTATCAAATCACATGAATTTTTTTACTTTCAATATTAATATTTCCCTTAGACGTATCAAATTTTGGGAGTGAAAACAAATTGCCACTTGTCAAACTCAATCGTCGAGGTTAAAATACGCCGCTCTCATTAGTTTTATAATTTTAATTTATCTTCCTAGTGTAATAATTTAAACGTTATGGAAAAACTATTCGCCTTACCATATTTAGTTCTTGAATGTCCTAATATCAAAATCAAGAAGCCATCATGGGTTCAACAGCCTTCTCCAAAAGTAATGTTTGCAATTGTTTTGCTTTCATATTTTCTAGTAACTGGAGGTAAACATAGACAATTTACTCGTAGCATATATGTTAATTAATATACTCACCTAATTAGGCATAATCTATGATGTTATTGTGGAGCCTCCAAGTGTTGGCTCAACAACAGATGAACATGGACATTCCAGACCTGTGAGTAACTTATGCTTATTCATTATTTAATCAGTTGTTAGTACATGTCTTGGTTCTCAGGTAGCCTTCATGCCCTACAGGGTGAATGGACAATATATAATGGAAGGCCTTGCATCTAGTTTTCTTTTCTCAATGGGTGGATTAGGGTTTATCATGCTTGATCACATCCACTCACCTCTGACACCAAAAATCAACAGATTGATGATCACTACTATGGGTTTCATTTGTGTATTAGTTTCATTCTTCACAACTTTCATATTTATGAGAATGAAGCTACCAGGATATTTGCAATCATAGATAATATCCACACATGTATTGCATTAATATCAAGAGTGTAAGTTTTCTAACTAACTCATAAGCTACATTTATAAACTGGAATACAAGTATATAAAAGTTTTCTAAAAACAATGTTATACATAAATATCACATATTAAATTATATGAATACATACAAATCTGAACACAGTTCCAAGGGCAGTTTTGTTTTTATAATTATAATCTGATGCGGAATGTGCTGAAACATTACAATTTTTTAATAAAACTTATATAATTTTATATGACAACCAAAAAGTGAATTGATTCATACCTTGCAAAATCTGAAGACTTGTCAATGATATGCTCAAATTCAGCAAAGGATAAAGCGCCATCATCATCCAAGTCTGCTTCCTCCAAGACATTTCTGATGAGATGTTCAATCTCATTTTCATTTAATTTATGATCCCCAATTAAACGTTCAATAACTTGTCTTAAGTCATTGTGACCTAGCATATCATCTCCATCAAAATCTACAATAACATGAACAGGTATATTTCAGTTAATTCTTTTATAAAATATCTACCAAAAATTCGAAAAGCATGTTCTGCCTTCACTGCTTTAGGGGCAGATTCACTAAATACTGACATCATGTCCAAAAAATCCTCAAAGGTGCAATCACCATCATTACTTGAGCTAAATACTTTGCAGATTCTATCACCAAATGGATTTACACTTAATTCAGGATACATGAGCATTTTAGACATTGGTAATTTGGCATTTTTATTATGGCCCACCTTTTCAGGAGCCAGGGCTTTAAATTTTTGATGAGCACTGTGAAAAGCAGTAATATTAATTAAATTATTACATAAAAAAAATAGTAGACTTACTAAAGAACCTCTTTCTTGGTGAAATATGTTAGATCCTATACAAAACAAGAATCATATTATTTGTTTACTTATTTATAATATCAAAACATACCTGATAATCATGGAGTTCCTCTTCACTAAACTGACTTTTACCTTGGCCCATAATAAACTAATCTCTTAAAGTGTTGATAAAGTGTTATCACAAAAAGGTCCTGTCAGATGATTACAATCATAGAAACATAGAGAAGGAGTATGGATATGCCACCTCTGCTTTACTGACATCTTGGTGGCAAACATTCGAACGATAGTAGGAATTTCAATGATTCATAAGCTATGCACGCAAATTGTTGTGCTTGGCTATTTGTATAGCTACATATTATACGATACTGGCCCAAAGTCAATAAATGCGTCTCCAATGTATGAAGTTTATTTCATAAATTAATTTCACATCTAAACTGATCAAAATAGATATTAAATATCACGATTATTATACTTGCACTTCGCTATCTTGCACTTGGTGCAATATCCATTGTGCGGCTTTCTTTTCATCCCAGCCGTTCGCGACCAGCGCATCATTGCACGTGGCTAGATCTGTTCCTACAACAACTTTCTGCACTCTGCACATTTTAATAGCAGATCCCACATCCCAATTTGTAAACTCTAATGCGCGCAAATAATGTTCAGCACCAACCTTGAAACATTACCAAATTAATAAAAATGAACTGGAAAAAGAATAAAACTTACATTTTGCCCTAATACTTTACTCATCAGTCGCACTTCATCTGATTCAAACCCTCTTGCTCGAGCACTAGGCTTCGAATCTGCAAACTCCAGGAGATCTTCGCAACTAACGTATTCCCGCTGGAGCGGTCTTTCATCATCCTCACAAGTATTCGCAGCATTAACAGGAGAATCTACTGAATCAATTTCAAGATCATGATTCACCTCAATCGGAGGATCAGATTCATGACCTCCTGACAAATCATCTAGCGCTGCCAACTCAGAGTCAATACGCTGCTCAAAATGGATCGCATCTGTATCATTGATTGCGTACAAATCAACATGTTGATGCGGAACCGCTGGAGGCGTAACCACAGAAAATTTATTTAGAGTTGATTGCACGCTCGAGGGCGGTATGATTAATGGATGTTTGCGTGTGTGACGCGGTTTTGAAGTTAATAAAGTTTTATTGCGATCGCGCGGAGGAAGAGGAATTGGATTTTCTTCGTGAGACGCTATCCGAATATTGTTTTCAACTGGATGGCAAAAGTCTCTTGATAAATCCAATGATACGGCAGATCCTATGCAAAATCATAATTATGCGTTGTAGTGACATAAAATAGCATCGTTTAATTTACCTGATTTCTTGGTATCTAAAGAATTAAATTGTTTTGATTGCAATTTGTGAGAATTTGGCAAGGTTGCTGTGCGTTGTCTTGGTTTCACTGTTGGTATTGCACCGGAGCGTAACAATTTTAGAGGATTTGTGTTCATGAACTACAAACAAATATGCATTGTACTTTCAATTTCATATAGTAATAAATATTGTAAAGCATGTTTACCTGTGTGATATCCGTATTTGTATTACTCTCAACCAAGTTTTGATACGCCAGTTGCGCTTCTGCAGTGACCTTGCTCTAAAACGTATAGAAAAGGGAGGACGAAATTATAACAAACAAAAAGTAAACAGGGGCATAAATAAAAGATAGAATAATAATAAACATTAAATGTTAATATTCTGTCTTTATTCGCTTCTTGAGAACTTTTGTGCTTATACGATTGTCGCGTTCCAAAGCGACCGTTTAAGTCTCTTCAAATATGTAGTGAATAGTTATTAGACACAATATAAAATATCACATGTCATTTTCATTCCGAAGATGGTTAATTTATAAGGTGATTAATAGCGATGATTAAGAGAGGCGCATAGAAATATCAGGCGAAAAATACCGAATATGGTTTTCATATAAACTTCATACAGTTTGTTAATATTGTTAGATTAGTATTAGAAAATAACTGCATATAAAATGGGCGGATCAATTCAGTTTCAGTATACATACTCAGGGAGATAATAATAATATAGAATAACTACATAAAAATGCGCAGTATGTGTTCATGTTGTAAACGAAGCCATGTCTTATACGTATTTGACTAAATAATGAAATTCCAAGACTTAAAGACTTGAATCGGAAGAAGAATCTTCCTCTCCATTACCATTATGATTCTGTAATCGTGACGCGCTCGTAGGACTGAGTCCACTAAGCGCACTATTACTTGGCGGCGGGGAGCGCCCAAGAACTTTGCCAGTGAATTCCGGGCGCAGCAAGTGCGAAACGACGCAGTTACGGGACCTAACGACCATTTCAGAGCGGATACTGCTGTTTGAAGCGCTTAAACGACTTAAACGCTTCCGCCGCCGCCAATCCAGGTCAACGGAGCCCAAACTAGTACAGTCTGATTCACTACTGCTACTGTGCGCATAAGCCTGAGGGTTGTATGATTGTCTACGCCGATTGCGATCACGGATACTGCGTCCGCTCGGTTTCTTAACCGTAGGCATAATTTCTTGCGACTCGGAGTAACTCATAGCACGCGGACGCGATTCTGTAGTATTATTAATAGTTTCATAAACGAATACGTTATCATAAGTTCCGATAGGCGTGTAGGTCTCTTCATAGGCGTAACGTTCTTCAAACAAGCGATCGCGTTCTGCGTCGTTATTCCGATTATTGAATGGCGAAGGAGGCGGCGGTGGTTGAATGTCTAAGAGGAAGCTGCGATTGTTCACAGCGTTAAAACGAGACCGCAACGCGTCATTCTTATATGTTTTGCGCGCCATTCCTTCAGATTTTGTGAGAGTTCTGTCCCGATATATTTGCGAGGGATACATAGAATCGATGGAGAGCTCGTGGAACTGACATTCAAGATTGCGAGCAGTCACGTACGAATTCTCAAAATTGTTCAACTCGCGACACGAGTTATGCGTATTATTGCGTGGTCGCGCGTGCATGCCAACCGAATGCATAAAAGGTTTTGTCAAAAGTTCACGAGACTTTGCAAAGCAAAATTCAGCAGATGCTTTGTCCCATAAAGGCAAGCGAATGCTGCCTTTCTCACATGACGCTTCATCTAACGAAGATAATGAGCATCTTAAACGATGCTATATAAATTATAAATGAAATAAATTTGTTAACAAATAAAACAAGAGAAAAAATTGCGCATTAGTAAGCATTTAATAAAATAGACAAAAGAACTCACCTGTAAATCGGGCGTGGATTGTACTTCCTCCGAAAAGTTGCGTCTCTCCGCAGGTTTTTCATGATGATGATGCTCAGAGACGGAAGGAAAACGAAAACTGAATTTTCTCTTGCTAGGCGATGACGGTGTAGTTGGTGCTGGTGCGCTCATCGAACGTACGCCTAATTCATTGGCAAATTCAATTGCGGCATCTAAAGTCTTCTGATCTTGTGCTGAGATAGGTTTGAGTACAGCCGCTTTTCGAGGTTTCCCCAAACGTTCACGATGGTCATTGTTTTTGTGAATGAGATCATGCTCATGTTCAGTCGGAGAAGTTGGGGTTTGACCTATATAAATAGAAGCATTAGAGATTATTTCAGTGTTAAACGCGAAAAGATTACCCAAATTATTAAACATCATTTCCATTTCTGCCATTAACGACGGCCCCAAGTCGAGAGGAGGACTGTTATTGGTCTCCTCGTCGCTGATTTCATGATATTCGTGATCGGGCGCCGGCGGTGGCGGTGGCGCGTCCAAAAGCGGTGCCGCCTCGATATCCTCGTGCGGCCGGTAGGGAGCCACCACCTGTGTTGGTATGCCGCCATACTGTAAATGGTTGGCGTGACCACGAGGAAATTGCATGGTAGGTGTATTTGGCGAGGATAATGGCCGACTTACGTCTACTTTAGCGCCGCCGAGGAAGCTCAGGTCACCAAAGTAGGCACCGTCCAACCCCACGTGTCCCGTGTGCTTGAGATCGCCTTGCGGTGCGCTTATCATCTCGCTGCGCAGCTTACGACGAGCTGAAGACCGTGTCGAATCGTTTCGTAAAAAGGTAGCGCTGGGCAAATCGCTACCCAAGTATGCGACCACATTGCTAGGATCGAATACTCCTGTTTTTCCGCTTGTCGTTACACCTTTCCAATATGGGCGATGAGAGCTTCAACATTAAGATTTCATGAGTGGGTGTGCAAAAACAATTAGGTCAATGATTAATACATACATTTTGTCAAGTACAGTTATTACATCGCCAGTGCGATATGGCAAGAGATGTGCTGCATCTGCCGAAGCTATTTTCGCCTGAACCTGCTCCGGCCGAGATTCGATGAGGCGCGTCGCAATGTCGACAAAACGAGGTCGCGCTGCGGCTTCATGGCGCCAGCAATCCAACATCAATGCATAATGTTCCTGTGGGCAGCAATCGGGCTGCTCTAATCGTTGGAAATTTGGCTCGTCGATCGCCTCCAGAATTTGCTGGCCAGTGAGTGCTGCCCACGGCTGAAATCCGTATGAGAACATTTCCCACAGCGTGACACCAAAGGCCCAGACATCACTGGCGGTGGTGAAACGCAGATAGCTAATACATTCAGGAGCGCACCAAGCAATAGGCAATTTTAAATTGACATTGAAATTTGTCTGATAGTAATCTTTGCCTTGTCCCAATGCACGTGAGAGACCAAAGTCTGAGATTTTTACTTTATTCTTAGAAAATACCAATATGTTTCTAGCAGCCAAATCCCTGAAACAAATAGAGTTCTCGTAAATGCCAACAAAAGCAGTATTGTATGCATACCTGTGAATAAGTCTTTTAGCTTCCAAATACTGCATACCATCGCATATCTGCACGGCAAAATCGCAAAGCGTAAGCACTGGAAAACTCGTCCTGAGGCTGGGTTCTTTGAGGCATTCGAGCAGCGAACGTAGCGGCGCCAGTTCGGTGACCAGCATAAAGGAACTCGTATCGAGCACGACGCCAAACAATCGCACTATATGATTGTGATCAATCGAATGCATGATCGTCGCTTCTTTGAGGAACTCAATTGTATTGGTTTGCATGCGTTCACGCGCCAGGCATTTAATTGCTACTTGAATGCGCTCGCCATCATTACACCAAACACCCTGCTGAACAATGCCAAACTCGCCGACGCCGAGCTCCTTATTGACTGTGATATTAGCGGCAGGAATAATATGCTTGCTGGGAACTCGTGGTGCCCGACTGATAGGGATATTATCATTCGAAGGCAGAGTATCACCTTGCGCATTGCTTTCCTGTTTTCGCGATGTGAGCAATAACTTCTTGAACTTGGAGAGATAGTTATTCGGAAAGTGTTTCTCGTAGTACTTTCGCAGACGGCGCATTTCCGGCTTGGACATCCCCAGCTCGGCAAGATCTCCCTCAGTGGTAAATTTCAATTGTGAAGGATGCGTAATTTTTAAAGTATTTCTAGATGTGGTATAAGCATGATATTAGTTTATGGACTGAATCCTAAACTACCAAATTATACATACTTGAAGCTTGTGAAATAATGGGGCAACTCAGCTTCCACTAGGAACTCATAAAGACCCGGGCCCTTTTTCAAAGGCACGCTAACACCCTCTGCAAGACAATTCATTATTGTTTATGGTACAAAGTCATGCACATTGTGGAGGACAACTACTCATGAAAACGCGTGACATAAAATAAAACAAAGTGAACAGAATGTTTGTTTAATGAAACAAACCAACGACTAGGTGGTAATCAAAACAATTGCCGCAACAGCTGATTATTTCAAAAGGTGTGGCTCACACACGAAATCAAAGTGCTAAGAAGCGCTAGGAAGCTTCCTGGAATGCACTAGTCATGTTTTGACTATCTGCATGCAGACAGAAAAATGCTCATACCCATCGCTCGTTTGCGTGTTCTATAAATACGACCGTGTCACTTTGTGCCTAAACAGATCATGGGATATGCAAAAGAACGATATTTCCGCACACTCAGTACGTACGAAGAGGAACATTTGTTTTGCTTTCGTTCTTTTTCATTGTGCGCGCATAGGAGACGATACACTCACACAGAGACGTAGCGATAATATGTACCTGGGAGAACTTCCATTTTTTATGATTCGTTCGGCAGCGGCGATTGCGATGGCGTGTGCTCACATTAAACCGGTCTACGATAGATCCAAACGATTCATTGGCGATGCATCCGAATTTGCAATAACACTAAAAATGCCATAATAATACACACTACACCACTTCACCATCCGTCGCCATATGCAACAGCACCAAGTGTACTGCAAACCAATGAGCATCCAAAGAAAATTCCGCGGTTAGTAGCTCATTAGTGGCGCTGATGTAGCTGCAATTCAAGCATAACTTTAAGCTACGAAATTCAAATAATAAAAGAAGAAATAATCAAATACTGACAATTTTTAAGCGAAGTTGAAGATATTTTTAAATTCCCACTACTATTTCTCATGAAGGCTTGGAATTCAGACAGTCAGATATGTGCATGTTGTACTAAATATTTATTTCTTGTAAAATGTTCTCATGTTCCTAGTATAAATTTTCCTATATCTTAAGTGATTTGCCAAATGTAAACAGGTGATTTACGGACGTAAATTTGCAAAATTATTTCACAAAAAAACAAAACATTTATTGCAAGTATGCAAGTGAACTGTGTAAAACATTTGAACGTATTACCTTTGTCTGGTTGTAATTTGATTATGTATCAATGTCTGAACAAAAATAAATAGCTTACAACCACGCCAATCACAAATTAAATCAATTAATTCGACTGGCACAATAAATAAAAAGATAATATACAAAAATTTATAACGCTACAGTTTGTACACGCCGTATTATAGTTCGCACCAAGCACCTACTCGAATCAGAAATTAATGAAATGGTAACATTCGGTATTCAGCGCGAATGTTGCGAAGGAAAATAAGTGTAGGGAAAGTGTTTGGATGGATGTAAATGAGCCTAGAAGAGCAGCACGGGGAGGATTTTGGTTGCAGTTGTTTTGTGGATTTAAGCTTTGAGCGCTTTCATTAAGGCGTCAGTCGACATCGACTTTGGTCTTTCAATAGGGAGTCCTAAGGCACGATCCCAAACGAGGGATGCAAGCACACCAAGTGCTCTCGACACGCCAAAGAGAACAGTGTAGTAGTTCATTTCCGTAAGACCATAATACTGTAAAATAAAATTAGCGATAAATTTTTTTAATTTTGAATTTTAATGTAAACTTCATCTTACCTGAAGGAGAACACCAGAGTGTGCATCTACATTGGGCCATGGGTTCTTGACTTTTCCAAGTTCCAAAAGAATTGGAGGAACTACCTTGTAGACATTAGACACAATCTGAAAAATTAAAAATCCATTGCAATTTTATCGTAAAACTCGAAAGTAAAATTACTTACACCAAACAAGGGATCATTTGGCAAATGCTTAAGTGCAAATTCTCTTTGGCATGTGTAACGCGGATCAGTTTTCCTGAGCACAGCGTGGCCGTATCCAGGCACGACTTGTCCTCCCTTCAGAGTCTTCCAGATGAACTCTTTCATCTGCTCTTCGGTTGCTTTATCTCCAACTTGTTGGCGCAATTTTTGCAGCCAGATTAACACTTCTTGGTTAGCCAAGCCGTGCAATGGTCCAGCAAGACCATTTAAACCAGCAGCAAACGAAAGGTACGGGTCGCTCAACGCCGAACCAACCAAGTGTGTTGTATGTGCTGATACGTTACCTCCTTCGTGGTCACTATGAATTGTCAAATACAAGCGCATCAATTCAATGAACTGTGCATCATCAAAGCCCAGCATTTGCGTAAAGTTATAACTCCAATCTCTTGAGGTGTCAATGGCACCGATACCGGAACCGTGCTTAAACGTATTTCTATAAATTGTCGCTGCGACTACTGGCAGTTTCGCAATGAGGTCCATACTGTCTTCATAGACATACTAAAAATGTAATATGATTAAATACAAAATACTTTAAATTTAAAAATAATGCCAAGTACCTCCCAATATTTAGTCTTATGCACGCCACTTGCATAAGCTTTAGCAAACTTGCTCTCGCTATTAAGAACAGTTACAGCCGCACTCAATTGAGACATTGGATGGACACTGGTCGGTAGATTGTTAAGAAGAGTAACAACATGCGCAGGAAGTGCGGCACGCTCAGCCCACTCTTTGGAGATTTGCTTAACTTGCGCATCAGTTGGCACATCACCAGTCATCAATAGCCAGAAGAGACCCTCTGGAAGCGGTTCTGCACCACCGGGCGCCTTTGGCAGTAATTTCTGACATTCCGGAATTGAGTATCCGCGAAACCTGATGCCTTCATCAGGATCCAATACAGACGTTTCGCATACTAAGCCTTTGATGCCTCTCATACCTCCATACATCTAGAAAACCAAATATTGTTAATAAACTGTAATAAAATCTAACACAGCGACGAAAAGTCGTAAAACTACATCAAGCATTTAACAGGTACTTTAAAAGGCTGTAAAGTCTAAATTTGGCTTTCGTACCATATCAACGGTAACCTCCCCGACTTTGGTGTTTCCATGCTGCTTCCTAAAATTCTTGACGCGCTCCTGCTCCTTGGGGATCTTAGTCGCAAGAACGGCCTTGAGATCTGTTGACGCATCGCTGTATTGCCGGCACACTTGCGATATGGCTTTCTATAACAGAATAATAACATATGAGGATTGTTGTTGTTGTTATTGCTGCACAGAAGGCGATTCCAAAATTCCAAAGTGCACGAGTAACCCGTGCAAGCGGAGAGATCATATGACACGACACTGAGTTCATCTGTTATCAGCGCGCGCTCGCCATTACATTGGGTAAATAATAATGTGCGCTTGTTCGACATACATTTGTTCCCAAAGAAAACACTAACGGCCGGGATAAATGCACAGCAAATAAAACAAAGCAGTACATGCAACGCGGCTTATCCGTTTGTATAAATGAGGATATTGTCGACTTGGTAACAACGAACCTGTTGAAGTTGACTGATAAAGTATTTGCATTTCGATTAGCATCAATGTATGGATGTTGCGAATCAACAACGAAATGTGGAAATGATGCGCCGATAAGATAACGCGCCGTTTGTAATGCGTGCTGGCATTATGTTGAATTAATTGTATTTTAATTAAAGAAACTGGGACGTCGGCCAAAAATACTCATGTAACCTTTATCAATAGAAAGGCGCCGATGACGACTTCATGGTATGTTCCTAAGGATTCGCAACATTGGCAAAGCAAAGCTGTTTTGGCAAAGTAGCGCTAATGCAATTCTGATATTATTTATTATCGAACAAATCGAAATACGTAGGATAGTCAAAGTTTTCCCAGCGAATTACGCACGTTCTCTATGATGCTTTCTATTAATATAGCGTAAGAGAGATTTGTGAAGGAACCGCCAAACTTTATTTAGACCGACAACACTTTAAATTTACCGACGCGTTTGAATATTTTGGAGCAGCAATAAATTACTTCGATGTAGCATATTTTAATGAGATTGTATAATTATATGCTTGCAATTTAATTATAGTATATTACAAATTCCATTTAAATAATATAAACATTAATAATACATGACCATGAGGCGTGATTGATTCAATTTCATTTGCACGCAATTATTGGATATCGTAGAAGGCGAAAGGATCTTTGGCAGTGACTTTGCTCAATTAATTGAAATCCCTGGAAAACAAATGAACGTTCACGTACGCACTACGATCATATGTTCATAATGAGTAGTATTTTCACTGTCCTTGGATTCAAAACGTACTGACATCAATGAGCTAGCTGCTGAGAGCTTACGTAATACATTTCAAAGTAGAAAATGTATAATACACACGCACGCGCCACAATTTCGACTGGAATGATTCAAAAAATGTGTGAAATGATACAAAACACGATGATTATAAATAGTCAAGCCGCTCGCTTTGCTCTGCAACTACTACTGTATTCGTAAATAAACTACTTATCAAAATAGTTTGTGCATTTGTGATTTTTAGGTCACAAATATGTGCGCCCTCTCCGAGTTCGAACCGCTGCACACGCAACGCATTTTTGTCATTAACAAGCTGCCTGATGATGATTTTCGGTACATTAGGTCCATTTAAAGATAACGATTTTGAGCGCGTACATAACGTTTGCACTAATAATTTCGGTCAATGTCATAAACTTGAACAATGTCGTTGTCATCCATATAATCGCAAACATCACATGAGGAGAGTGCATGTGATGCGTGCAAGGATAATGCATGTTTCTTTTATTGTCATTGCCACATAAATAACAATTATTTGCATCTTGCTTTTCGTGTAAAACACGTACGAAACCCATTCAGTTCTACATTATGATAATTTGTTAAACGCAGCTGCTTTTTCAAGTCGACGACTTGTTTACTTAGACGACGTTATCCTACATTAACAAATACATAATTAAACAAAACACAAAATTGATCAGCAAACAACAATTTGTGAAATTATCTCTTCGTTTGTTTTTATTGATTATTATTCCAGTTTTTTTCGTTATTTTCGACACGCATAGGTAATTTGGAGACCCAATTTTGTTAGTCAATTTACCATAGTATTATGTAGTGTTTGTACTTGAAATAGTAAAACCCAACGCAAACTAAGGTCATAAACGTAATTCACAGGAAAAATAAATCATCATGAATTGAATTCAACTATGTTACTTTGAGGAACTTGTTGACCTTTAATACCTTTTAGAAGTTAGGAATTGAATTAAATTTTAAATAGCTACAGCTAGTTCGTCATAAGTAATCGCACGCTCAATCAGCGAGATTAAAACAATTATCGTATTTCCCAGCGATAACAATCTCCACCTCTGATGATGTTATATAATTTTAATCGACTGGTACGTTTTCTTCGAATGCGGAATTTTTTTAAAAAGGACGCGAACTAACGGTTCTTCAAGGCCGGAGAGTTTCTTGGAAAAACACAACGTGAAAAGGCCCGCCAACGAGGCAGGTAGTTGGGTTTTACTTTACGTATTTGTACATGTGGAAATGCCTTCGAGAAGCCAACGAAGCAAAATTACAATAACGAACGTTGACGTTTTTGCAAATCGCCAAGCAGCATCGGCGTGGCCTAGAACGTTTCAGTTGTGAATTATAGTCATGCACTCGGTGCATTTGAATAAAAACAAAACTGAATTTGGAACAACTAAACAACCCTATTATGGTATCTAGTTCAAGCATCCCCTTGAGGTGCATGTGCACGAAAATATCGAGCGTGATTCACGCGGTAACCAAGTGTTTATAAACAAGAAAGAAATGCTCACCTGAAACTCTGGTAACTTGTTGGTGTACAGTCGGAACAGTGCCATGTTTATGTATATTTCTAGTCGCAAATGTTCACGCAAAAACGATACTAAAATCCTCGCTTCACCTACGCTGCGCTCGCTGAATACGACCGTACGAAACGTGCAATCTCACTGAACCTCCGCTCAACAGCGTCGCTCGAATATCGGCTTCGGGTTTGGGGTACACGACGCGTTCTCGCCTCTACGTGCGGTAGTAACTTTGGGCGATATTTACGCGCAAGCGTATTGGTCCACAAGTTTTCCATGGGTAATTTATATTTTAAATCACCAACTATCACTGTAAATATGTTCTGCAATTAGCTACAATTTTGCCAAAGATATTAGGTTATGTTTACATGTGCAAGCCTTTGTCCAGTACAAATAATTTCTGCGTAGATTCGCACACTTAAATGTTATTACCAAAGTTAACATATTGTATTATCAAATGTATTAATTACTCCATCAAATTGGCACCCAATCACTTCACTATCTTATCAGCACAAACACAGCACATATTACTTTACAACGGCCGAAATTAATTTGACAATTATTTGTAAACACTGGTAAACACATGTTTAGAAGAAGCGTTGGCAACCAGTTTAACAATTAGTTTTAGCTTAAGTTTTACAAATATATTGATGTTTATAGTAATAATTATTAGGTTCATAATTAATACGTATAAAATTATATTGTATTACTTAATATAATATTTTGATATAATATTTAATGTAATTTAAATGCCTGCCGTAACGTCAGTACTCGAGCAAACTCCGAACAAGACCGAGAATCACAACGGTTATTTTACAAATGTCGTACACATTGTGGTGGTTGGTACATTTAACCGCTCATTTACATCTAGACGTTTTATAAGATAGTGTGAGCACTTGTTTGCTTTACTGTTTTTTTACAAGTCTCCAGCAGCCATGGGTACGTCTGCAAGTAAAATCCACGATGGAAACAACGAAGTTATCACGCCAGGAAGTTTACCATCAACTCCTATTCTCACGCCGAAACAAAAACAAATCTCCGATGATATAATTGACCCGAGATCTCCCAGCAACAATATCGTTCGTACACCGATTCAGGTATGTGATATAAACTGCTAAAAATGTGCGTTCTAATATCGTTTATAAATACAGTTTTCATCACTACGGGATTTATCCAAGGAGGAAAGTTCTTGTGACTCTTTCAATCTTCATTCACCAGCTATAATGAAGACAATTATGGATCCGCGATCACCAACAACTGAGTTTCCAAGGACTCCAATTACAGTTGGCAATGATACTAACTTATTGAGGAAAGTGCACAAGAAAAATTTAGACAGTTGGCGTAAAACAATTGCTGATATGCCCAATCAAGTTCCACCAAAATTGCTAGAGAGCAGCCCTATTAGAGCTCCACAAGCTGAAAATAAGCGTAAATCATTTATTGGATTACTTGAAACAAATATGGACTTTATTGAGACTGATATTGATGTTGTGATATTAAACAAGTCACTTCCAAGACAGTTTACACCTGTGAAATCAAAAAGTGTGACTACAGTTGACAGCATTTCAAAACCAGAGAGCCCAGCAAGTACAGCAGAATTATCACCTGTTCCCATTGTTGAGGAATGCAACAAGTCATTAGATGACAACAAAGTCGTTGAAGAAAGAACCAAACCTACTGAAAACCCAATCTTTAAAGTGGTTGATGATGATGGTCTAGTTATAGATCTAAATAAGATAGAAATAGCTTCAGCGCCACAAATTCCAGCAGTGGAAATAGCAAAGGCAGAAGTTTTGACTGAAACTGTTCAAGAATTTGAGAAAAAAGTGAACAATTTAATTTATACTGAAGAGAAACATGTTTGTACAACTCCTCCAATTAATAAGCATTTACTCAAAACTATTGAGGAAGGCCGTCGCACCCCGTTGGGCACAGTAAATGTAAATAAGCAAGCTCTCACTTCAGTAAAGACTGCACCGAAGTTACGTGTGAGTGATAAGCCTCGTCGGGCTGATTATGCTGTAAGTAAAATTCCTGTTTTCAAATCCAAACATGGACAACAGTGTGAAAATACACCGCCTAAGCATTTTGATTCATTGCGTAGGCCAAAGCGTACTCAGTGGGATAACGATAACACTTTAATAATTTAACGGATAGTCAATTGACAGTAATAATTATAACTTATTTATGGTACTAGTTAGTTATAAATAATTTATGATTACAAATAACGTACAAAGCGTTTTGTTTTCATGTATAGTTTAATGGCTCAATATATGTAGTTGTTCAATTCCACATTCATGCACAACTACTTCATTTCTGTATATCACCTTTTAATTTCTTTCTATTTTGATGTGTATATTTATGCTTGTATTCTTTTGATAACATAACTTGTGTTGGTAATAAAGTGGTTTGTAGTATCACATTTGCATTATCAGTTTTTTCTGAAGACTGACCAGTATCTGATGTGGGGAGTTGAGGTCCAATAAATCTCTTGGGCTGTATGTACACTTTAACCTTTTCTACTGTCATCTTTCTACTCTTAATTTGTGGTTTGTTTGATTTATTTTCTATCAGTTCTTGTCTGCTGGAGGCTAACAGTGGATCTGGCTTTTCTTCAAACATTGGTTTCATCTTTTTGTTACTAATTTGTATAACAATATCATCACTTGTTAGATGCCTTTTCTTACAGCATATCTTTGTCTCATTAAGTTTAAATTCTGGCTTGATTGAATATTCTTCGCCAAACAATCTCTTTCTTATATCATGCTGTCTCAAAAGTAACTTGTATCTTAATTCATCTGTTGTTTCATATTCTGGCACATAGCATACATGCAAAACACCCCCATAAAATGACTTATTATCTAAAAACCGTTTGGCTATTCTAGCTGATTGAATACGTTGGTAATGAACATGATAACATTCGGTAAATGCCTCAACTTCCACATCAGCTACAGCATGAATAGTATAAACTTGTCCATACTTATGGCACATGGACTTGAGTTCGTTTTTCAAATTCAATTTGGGAACCCCGTAAATAAATAAATGTTGAGACTCTGTTGCAGGAGTGTATACTTTTACTGCAGTTAATTTTCTACCTTGTCTATATGGTGGGCGATTACTACATAAACTTTGCTGTATATGATGCGTTGTGTCGGGTACATCACTCATTTTAGTTAAATTTAATGTATATCATGTAAATCCACTTTATTCTTTATTAATCCGCTTTGTTTGTTTACGATCAAAACAGAATTCACCAGCACGTAAACTTTGGAACACATTACTTATGAGGTTATATTTATAATTGTGTTTACATTGCAGGAAACTCCACAAGAGGCGTTGTACGAGACAATTTTATCATAGGACATTATTGGCCACGATATTGGCCTGCAGTTATTATTTTGTTATTTAGCTGATGATTGCGTAAAGTGTATAATTGGAGTGAGAAATCTGAAGTTAGTGTGATTCGGCATTAAAAAGGTGTTGCTATAAGATGATATTTTGGAATAATTCTTATTAATTTGAACACTGAGGTTACATCGTCCTACAATATTTTCGTTTCCACCATGCAAATTAGGACTTAAAAGGTATGTTAATAATAAAAGTTTTAAATATTCTAATATAACATTAACACGTTATAGTATTTTAACATGGGTGTTCGCGGTTTGACTACATTTATCGCTAAAAATAGCGATAGATACATGGAAAACTATGAATTGAAAAATACATATTTAGTTATTGATGGAAATAATGTGGCAGCGCAAATTTATCGCTGGCACGCTCAGTGTGTGGACTGCTTCGGCGGCGATTATGATCAATATGCAGAAATTGTTAAGACGTTTTTCAAGAACCTGTTGCTTTGCCAAATAACTCCATTGGTGGTGCTTGATGGCTGCTACGAGAATAAAAAATTAAAGACCATATACAGCAGGATAAGAAACAGGGTACAAACAATTAAAAAGACAAATCTCATGTCTGAAGGTACAATGCAGGTGTTCCCTTTATTCCTAAGGGAATTGTTTACAGAAGTTGTGCTCAGCTTGAAGATCAAAGCAATGAGATGTGAATTTGAAGCTGATTATGAAATGGCCTGCCTTGCAAAAACTATAAACTGCCCTGTTTTAAGTTATGATTCTGACTTTTACATATTTGATGTGCTTTATATTCCATTTTCCACATTAAATTGTGAACCTAAACTATCAATGGACAAAGATAAGCATACATATCATTATTTGGAATGCCAGATTTACAAAATGGACAATTTTCTCAATTATTTTGAATGTGTGGATAGAAATGTTCTTCCGCTGCTTGCTACAGTTGTTGGCAATGATTATATTGCTGCAAAGTTATTCAATGATTTCTATGCACAACTGAAGTTTGTTAAAAGAAGAAGAGGAGAATCTGAGCAGCAACAAAGAATAGAGAGTGTTATTAGGTGAGATGTTTAGAAAAATGGTAATTTTTGTTATCATTATGTATTGTTGAATTTGTATTAATTTTGAATTATATTCTTTTAAGATGGTTGTTGAATGAAACTTTTGATACAGCTGCAACTAAAATATTGAGCAGAATCAAACGTGACTCTCGGCAAAAATTAGCTGACCAAATTGAGGAAGTGTCAAGTGGTTATCACTGTGTGAAAAGCACATCATTGAATTATTTTGGCTTGGATTCGACATTGGCTCAAAACTCATCATTTGAAGAAAAGCGTAAATCTCAAATAGATTTGACTCAGATACCTGATGATTACAAAGATGAAGAACAGTCAGCACTACAAGAGGAAGAAGAAGAACTTGATGAGAAGGAAGTTCCTGGAGAACTTAATTTAGAAAAACTTCAAGGTAATTTTCCAGAATGGTTCATATATCATTATCGCTCATGCAATTATCCCGCTTGGTTTATGGATATGGCAGTTCATAATAGATATTTCTTCATACCACAATTAGAAAACTATGACAAAGAACATTCACATACAATAAGTTTGGATATTGTGGCTGCAATGCATAAAATACTGCGGCCTAATTCTACAGAATTGACTTATATTTCAAGACAAGGAAATCATTTTGCAAGAAATACGCGCTTACCGTACAGTACAAAGCAATTGCCTACTTTGCAAGAAATTCCAAGTATGGCTACAGAAGATGGTCAAAAGCATTTGTTGAACATTCTTGACATGGCTGATGATACAACTATTATGGACTTTCTTAAAAAATTTGATAGTCAATGGCGACTGTTTGTGCTCGCAATACTTTTCTGGGCCGAAAGAGTTAAATCAGTTAATAAGGTGCATATTTACTCATTAATATTATGCGCTATTACTTTAAACAAAGTTGATAAGCAAGTGGGATATATTCGCTCGTCAAGAGAGTTGAATAAGAGGTTTAAGAAAATTCCTCCACAATTTGAGCCATATTTAAATCATATTTCAGCATTTTACACGTTTTTTAGTAGAGACTCCAATATGATGCACAATCCCAATAGAAACTATGATATTTTTGTAGTGGATGCATTCTCGCGATTTCAAAGCGTACTGTTTCATATAAAATATATAAACAAGTTACTGTTAAATCCATTTGAAGATTTTATGATCTCAGATTTTTATAATGGAACTTTTGTATATAAGATTCTAATGCTTTTAAAAAAGCGTGTAGATCCTCTTAGTTGTTTAAAGGAAAGAAGTGCAAAATCTATGGATATATTTAATCAATTTTTACAAATTGCTATAGAGATTACATGTAGGCTAGAAGCACTTAATGAAGGTGCCAAGAGACCCAAGAAGAGGAAAACGCGCATGAATAGTAAAAATAGCAATGAAGAAGCTGAAAAGGAAACAAGTGAAGTGGGTCATCATGATCAGGCAACAACCTCAAGTGACAATGAGTACACTGTGAGCCATGATCCTAATAATCCATATTCTATTTTAACAATGCAATAATGTTAATAGAATTGTTTGGGAAAGTAGTTATGTATAATACATATTTTTATTAAGTTGAAAATTGGTTGATATAATTATCTAGTATTTCTATACATCTTACAATAATTGATTATTGTTTTTCCTCTTCACGTTTACGAACATATTTGGCTCTTGGGTCATCGTGTCTGATCACAGTGTATTCAAATTTGTAGTTTCTGTTATCACCATCTTTTTGTTTGTAAATGTATAAACCAGATAATCCAAGTCCAATGCCAATTAGGCCCATAAAGCTGCTACCTACAATCTCTGGAATTTCATTCCAGGCACGTTTAAAGAGACCTACACCACGAACAGCTGTACTCATCTCGAATATTTTGGTTTATTGGGAGTTTTAACAATTTGCTCTGCAGCTGAGTAATATCAGGTTAGGTTGTTATACAATCATATGGTTCACAATATATAGGAACAAAACTCCCCAAATTTTATTCAACCTTACTAAGAAATTACATGAGTTGTCAAAGTGACAGAAGAGTGAAGGTTATTTGTGTTTTGCAGTGTTTTGTTAAAACGTTGTAATTTTACTTGTATCTGTCGCGTTTTTAATAAATTTAAGGGAGTGATAATGGCTCAGTAATTTGATTGTTCGACTAGCAGTGTGAGGATGCACATTAAAAGCAACACAATGGATGATTCATCTGATGTTGATTTGTCACATAGCGACACGCCAACAAATTCCGATAATGAAGACACCAGGAGTGAATTAAAATTTGATCCAGGTGAGTTTAAAAGGTCTGCGAATGTTGTACATTCCTGAGAATGCATTTATAGTCACCGAGACTCCAGCTGAACGTAAAAAACGAAGTCGAATTGAAGCTGCTCTTAATGATAAGCAAACCACACTAAGTGTCTGGCGTAAACTTGCAATAGAAGAATTTGGTCTTGTTAATGATGATTTGAGAAAACAAGTGTGGCCATTACTATTGGAAGTAGATCCAAATGGCAGTGAAAAGGTGCCGTCGTTGCGAGACCTCGCTAATCACAGTGAATATAATCAAGTTGTTCTGGATGTAAATAGGTCCTTGAAAAGGTTTCCGCCAGGCATTCCATATAAACAAAGATTAGCATTGCAAGACCAACTGACTGTTCTAATTTTAAGAGTAATTATGAAGCATCCTAATTTGCGCTACTACCAGGTAAACTATGTGCACTTGCTACAAATTGTAATGATTTCAATATATTTTCTAGGGTTACCATGATGTTGCCATAACATTTTTGCTAGTTGTGGGTGAAGCTGTATCATTTCGTATTATGGAGCGCCTCAGCACTGATCACTTAGAGGAATGCATGGAAGCAACAATGGAGAAAACAAGTTACCGTTTAAACTATATTTACCCCATTATTAAACGGGTCGATAAACAATTGCATGATCGTCTTGACAACGCGATGCTTGGAACGATGTTTGCATTACCATGGTATCTTACATGGTTTGGACATTCCCTCAACCAGTACAGGGATGTGGTGCGATTATATGATTTCTTTTTGGCATCAGATAAGTTGATGCCCATATATGTGGCTGCAGCTTTGGTACTTGAGCGTCGATCCGAGATTTTCGATTGCGATGCCGACATGGCAATGATACATTGCTTACTCTCGACAATTCCTGACAATTTGAACTTTGAAGCAGTTTTACAACGGGCTTCCAAGTTGTACGAACACCACCCACCTGAGAGGATAGAGAAGGACGTTAAAAAACGCATCAAACAAGAGTATGTATACGTTCTGTTGGCGGCAAAACGACTCGCCTATGTTTGCAAGCAGTTCCTGTTGTCGCATTTTCATTTTGGTTTCTATTATATGCGATCACGCAAACCGCCCAACTTCTAGTTCCGGTGGCTTATTATTTACTTAACAACTTTGTTGTTTATATATATCAATAAAATATTCAAGATTTTATTGAGTTCTGCTTTGTGCTGACTTATTATTTTGTAGAGCCGATCGTCGTCGCCTTGATGAATTGCGGGCGCGCAATCGACTGAACCGTAAACGGTATGGACGCTGGGTGAACTTATATAATTATATGCCGGAGTGGCTCGTGTTGCATTATCGTAACAAATATGGTCTCTTGTTTGCCACCGCAACGCTTGTGGTTGCATATGTGGCTTATTTAAAAGCCACCGAGGCGAACTCTCTTTGGAGGTAATAATGTTGTTGCTCATAGTGAGTCAATGACTGATAACATTGATGTTTTTAGGAGTATTTGGGGTTCCTGACACATGACCATGATCCATGTGCCATTGGATATCAAACAACTCATGCATCATAGATTTTATACCAGCTTCTAACACGTCACCAGGGTATTGAGAAACGATGCTAGAGCATTTCTGCATTTCTAGTAATTCTAGAGGCTGTAAGTTGTTCTATTCGGTAAGAGCGCTGCTTCACTGTTAGGCCAAGCGCAAGTGCACCAAAAACATCTAAATTCTATAAAAAACCTGATTGCAAATAAAATTTACGTTTCTATTAATTACGGGTAGATCTTCCTACTGATTATAAGTTGATAATGCATTCTAGTGCACAAGCGATTCAAATTTATAATGGTATCAATTGAAAGAAGCATTTTATTTTATCTTATGCGTGATTACTCATCGTGATGTTTCATTATATTAATTAGGTTAATGTTGATTATATCTGTGGTATATTTAGAGTTAGTTTTTTATTTTTCAAATATTTATAAATTACTTTGTTGTGAGTGAACGTAAATTAACTTAATTCTATGTTCATTCTTTATATATATATATAAATTATATTAACTGCACTCCAAGGAAGTGTCTAAATATATAATATTTATGAGCAAACATTTGTTTGCAACATTATTTTATCACATCCTGTGCAATCACACCATATTGGAAGTTCTACTAAAATTTAATCTACATGTGTACTAGCTTAGTAGTAAATATAATTGAGAGAGACATTTGAATATTTAAAATCTAAAAAGAGTATCCTTGAATGAGATTCTGAATATAGTTGAGCACATCTTTGTGAGCCAAAATAGTCATATGATCAACTTTAGGCAATGGTGAGTTATATACCTTTTGTTTTTGTAACGTTTTCCAATGTAAGCAGCCTTCAAGAGATTTCCGATTGACGGTGCCATCGCCATCACCATTAAGAAGGATTGGTTTCCCATCTAACCATGTGCCAGGCTTGTAATAAAGTTTTTCAACAGTTGGGACATCCACCCCATATAAGCAAT
This sequence comes from Aleochara curtula, assembly GCA_963978815.1. NCBI lineage: Eukaryota > Metazoa > Arthropoda > Insecta > Coleoptera > Staphylinidae > Aleochara > Aleochara curtula. The sequence continues at coordinate 3,798,473 of OZ022219.1, forward strand.
GAACTTCAACACCTGGGGCTGTGAGGTTCAAAGTGTGAGGTCTAACATCTTTGTACATTTCCCATCCATCCATAAAGTCCAAGTCACTATAACAAAAATATCATTTAAAATTTGATGGGGGTCAAATTATTTTACTTACTAAAAATATTCCTTGAGATTATTTAGAGTGTAATTTTTCTTTCCTGTCTCTACAAGTACCTCATCAGGCTTCCAATACAATGAGGAAGGCATCATAAAAGCAAGACTTGGATTAGTGATTTGTTCTTGTTTGAGGACGCTTCCTGAGAGAAAATATGACCCAAGATCATCACCAATAGCATAAACTTTGACTGCTTTTGTAGAACCACCCCAAGCTCCAGATAGACATACTAGTGATTTGATGTACTTGTCCTTCCAGGCTTGTGTTTGAAGATTCAGGAAGATAAGAGACATTGGGCCACCCATAGAGTGGCAGAGTATTATAACAGGGGTATTATTGTTTTGTCCATAAGTTTCTTCTATTAAATCTTTCAATTTGACAAAGTATTCATAGTTTTCATCTGGAAAACAAATTAACTTAGACCACTTGTAAATAAATAGTTAAATAGCTTACTAGGCGCTTTCCTGAAATCATATGGAGCTCCCCTTATTGTCTTATTTCTTACATGCCCATTTAGGACAAGCAAATCACCAATTTTGCTAAAATAGGAACCAACAGCAGCATGACTTGGATCCAGCCATTCTACAGTGTCTGTGCTGCCAAATCCTGGAATTCTTGTTTCAACACCAGGTGTATTTGATGTAGTTCTTGTGACATTATCATACTGCAATTTTATGTTATCTATCCAGCAGTCAATGATGCCATATACCAACAATTCCATGTTAAGCCATAGATTGAAGAAATCTGATTGTTTTTCACAAATGTAATGCACTGCACTTGTTTTATTAAGCCTAGCTTCCACTTGAGAGCCTCCATCTCCAGGAACAAGAATTATAGGATTTAATGAACTTGTAGATTGTTGCACTCCAAGCCCAAGTAAACATAACACACAAAATAAGCTTTGAAGGTTAAAATGATGCAGCATAATTAAATTTAACGTTTGCTTTTTTGAAATTTGTTATATATATATATAGCTATTTTGTTCCTATTAATGAAAACGTTCCTAAACTGTCCTCTAGTAACACTATTATTGAAAAAGTATCCAAGCAGCAGCTTTGTTGTGATAATCGTAAACGCATGCGTTCGACTTTCTGTCCCTGATCACCCCACGATCACTCCACATTCTCCTCCTAATTAAACGATATTTTGTTCAGTTCATTACAGATCATTTGCGTATTTGAACCCAGGGTCACATATTATTGATATATTTATATGCGTGCAATAATAATACACACATGGTTTATTTATTTTTTAATTCTTTATTCATTTTGCTCGCATAGCTGTAGCATGAGTAATTGAATGCGTTTCAATATGTCGATTTCATTCCGCAATTATGCGCATTCAGTACACGTTATTAACTGATAAAAATGATTACACGAGAGAATAAACAATAATTGTAGTTGAAGTAGTTAAACAAATTATTATCGCTGATCAACTGTTTCATACATTGAATTTTATGAGATATCCAATTGATTGTTGGTCGAATGGAAAAAGTATATGAAAATCAGTACGATAATAACAGTTTTTTAAACATTAAAATCGGATCATTACTTTAGAATTTAAAGCCATTTCAATTGTTCCTCGGCGCTGAGACGCATCCGCCTGGGAATTTACCTCAAACCGCGGTTTTCAAGAAAATCATGTCTTACTAGATATATTTCAAATGACATGTATTATTAGATTTAGTATGCCCTTTAAATTACCCAATCCATTCTATTAATTGTCTGTAAAAGCGTATTTGTTAAGTAACTATAATCTGTTTCTTCAATGCAGCTTTGTTTAAAAAAAAATACGTTCTTTATATATATATTTGACTTGGATATTTAATTATCTGAATTAAAATAAACCATTTGATGTGTTGCCTATGGTTAACTTCATAAAATATTGCGAGGTATACGAAGACTGAATGATATTTTCACCATTATTTAAAAAGCTTTTTACTGGTTTCTATACGTCAAAGCTTTATAAAATAACATAGGTAATATCATTCAATAGTTTTGTTTTTTGTTTTAAAATCAAAATTGATTATATTCGAACAAACACGAAATCATTGACGAAAATTATTCCTCAACTGCGTATTTGATAAATACTGTTTGCATTTCGCAAGCAATATACGTGTGCAAATAGTTATTATGCAAATCACCTAATATAAAAAAATCCGCTATAAACATATTAGGATCTCGTCAAACTTTTATCATGAATGATAATGGGTGTTGTTCCACGAGCCAATGGAACTTGTAGCGGTGGAATATGACATGGTCATTAATATATGCGATGCGATATGTATCTATTCGCTACTGGTACTGACAAATGACGCGCTCACTGGAATTTAATTGCCTGCCTTCATTTTTCATTTGTTCTTTCGTTCTCTGGCAGCGGCAGCGCGTGCTCCCTCAGGCGTTTAAATGCATGAGTCTCTTCTTGCACGTGCTGCAAGTGTAAATGCATTCGTATGCGGTACGCGCATTGCATACAAGCCATTCGTACAATGTTGATGATAATTTGATGATATCAAACGCTCGGCACTGTGTTGCAAGTGTTGCGGGTGAGAAACAGGTTCACAATGTAAGATGGATTTCATCTAAATGTAGTTAGCTATTGCTTTTTCATATTGTGATAACGCCACCGACGATGATGAAACGCGCAGCACTTATAACTGTTTTTTCTTATTCTTTCTATGGAAAGTTTGACATTTAGACAGTTAATACACTTGGCATGAAGAGACAGCGTCGTTGTGCAACTTTGAAATCAATTTTTTTAATGCCCAACAAGAAGGAAATATTCGTCTATCACTAATATTGGTTCATTGGAATTCCAAACAAAGTGCCACCTGAGCTTGATGGTGATTTACTAGTCTTCCTTGGACTTGGTCGTTGTCTTTATTTCATTTGGAGCTCAGCGATTCTTAAGACTTTAATACATTCAATCACTTATGGCGAGTTTAATTCTAAAGTCGTGATTATGATACTATTAAGAGAATAAAGAAGACTCTGTTCCATGATTTCTACTGAGTTTTCTTTTTGTGGGAAAGTTTAGAAATTCTAGATTGAATACCTGTAAGTATAAAATATTGACCAAAAATTAATATTCATTTTCTTCGATGAACGTTATCCGTTCGTTTGATCACGCATTAGAATTAATGCAATCGCACATTGTGTGCGGCGCACATGAGGTAATTATGACTGGCAATAATCAAATTGAATAAAGCTGATGGCAATGTGCAGCGTATTCATTGATTCATTCATTACGCGGTTCGTAATAATCGATCAGTTTTCAAGCGTTAAAGGTGCTGAGATGATGTTCAAAGGTACTCAAGTGCGGCCATCAGCAAATCAAGAAGTACATACAACGAACGCTGCTGATATTTCGAAGCGAAGCGAAGAGAGAGCGGCGAAAAAACGAACGTGAGTACCTTGCACAATTTCAATTCGTATCAATCGGCTGCATCTTGGACACTCATGCAAGATGCATGAATCCATCATTTGAAATGCGAGAAGAAGTGAACGCGAAATCACTTTTCAATTCGATCTAATCAATTGATATTTAAGATTTGATGCATGCATTGCATGTGTGAGGAAATTGTACGCTGATGATTGGACAAGTTTTAGCTTTGAACGTATTTACACAAAAAGTTGATTTATTTAATGAAATCGACAATGTTTACAAAAAGTGCGCAAAATGTTTGCGTCGGAGAGCAGCGCGCAATGAAAACTTAATCGGTAATCGAATCTGACTTAATCAATTGTTGCGCGAGTCGTGCATGTACGTTACATGAATGGGCATTTTTTCAGCGCAGGTTTCTTGTTTGATTTGAATTTAGATGGTCGAAGGTGTATTGTGCAATATTGATTCGGACTTTTTTTTTCGCCGAATATCATGCGCTAACAAGTGTTGCTTGTCCGCCCGTTTGCGCGCTCGCGGTGCTCCTAATCGATTCGATTTTTTCGATACGCACGACATGTTCCAATAATATTGATCGAATTGGAAGAAAGAGAGACATCAATGATCAACGTGATCACGAAATGGCAGCCAGAGCGGATCAAAGCGCTCTACTGTATTATTGGACAGCTGATCGCAATGTGTGCGCTCTCGTACGAATTCCGTCGACAGATCAATTTATTGTGTAACAATTAACAATTGTTTCTTCTCTTCGTTCACTTTTTCCATCAGTGATCGGACGGATGAACACTGTGCGCTCTTGTTGTACGAAGTTGCGGGAGGAGAGTAGGAGGGAAAAAAAACAACGAATGCGACGTAATATTGTAACATTTAGGTATTTCATCAGCGCAACCAAGTGTGGTCCTCCTCTCTATAACGATAACGAAATGAAAGCAAAATGAAATTGAATCAAATTCACGTCAATTGAAGTGTACGTAGTAGAAAGTGCTCTTCGCTCTGGTCGATTAATCAATTTTTCAATTTCGCATTTTTGAGTTTTGTCAAATTGAAAATCGAATCGTGCATAACTTAAATGTTATATCACTAAATATAATCTCGTTATAGCATTATAAATGTTAGTTAAATCAATTGATTTCATTGTGGAATTTTATCACAAATCTAATTTTCAATTTTTGCTCTTGATAGATTGGTAACCCACCTATTAAATTCACATAATGTGTAGAATTGAAATGTAGTTAACTTGTTTATGTCACAATGCGAGATTTAAAAATAAGCAGTTTTATGGGAATTGTGAAACTCAAAGTTTTCCACATTTTCAATAGAGCCCCTTTGGCAAGTAGTGCACGAAATCCTTTTCTCAGGGCGAGTGTACAACTAGAGAAGAGTCACACAATGCCCATTGGTATTACTTGCCGAAAATCTGTTTATTTTTACATGTCCTTCAAATATTTCTCACTGCTTCTGGACATTTTTCTTCTTGTCTACCTGTTGCTTGAGTTTATTCTTCTTTGAACTTTACAAACTCTACAGAAGAGCGCATTTAAAACATGTAGAAAAACACTGTTGATCAAGATAGCAGTCGGTGTATAAAGCGCTGCGATGTGGATGGATTTAACGCAAGTGTTTTTGTAAGAATCTCGACAACAAAAAACATATAGCCAAACAAAAAATGACCTGTGATAACATTAATGAAGCAATAAAGCACCATCAAGAGTATACTTATGCTGCATTATAGAGGTGCATATTTCGCCAAGACGGACGCAGAAGTGGAGACATTAATTTTATTTAAATCGCTGCTAATGATCCACAAACTTGGACTAAAAGCGTCCGTGCGCACGCTCGTGATATAAATTAATGCGAAACCGTTATATTACATATTAAAACATATCTCTATCCGTTATTATATTCGATTTCGGTGAAATCCTTCATTGAGTGACATTTTTTCAGCGCGCTGACAGCAAGCACTCTTGGGATTTAGTCGTGCGCTATGCATTTGTAAATTTTCTTCAACTTGTTAGCGAACGCGATCAAACTTTTCAATCATCTCAACGTTGACATTGAGTCAACATGATCACAAACTAGCCGCTAGCTTAATACATTTTTTCAATATTTGGTTTTTGTGGCCGTTCTCATCAGTTTTTCATTGAGGAAAAGCCGCCGTTTTGAAAATCAAATTTTATCACGACGCGCACACCGCTTTAATAATGTTTGCCCGAGCGACTGATTGTGTGATTGATACACAAATGGTTGAATTCCAGCGGATGGTTAAATGGTAAAGAAAGGAGTTGAAAGGCGATTCATGATATAAGCTTGCGTGTACGATGATAATCCATCGTCTGGAAGATTATTACTTAGTATGAGCAAACAGATGATTTCATTTTATTATTGCTTTTGTATTAAATGTTATGATCTATTCAGCATTTCTAAATCATTATGCATTATAAAAATCGTGGAAAATATTATCTTTCAACCCAATAACTTTCGCATGCTTATCTACCTGTTACGTGGTTTATAAAAATTCGAGTTGCTGAATGCATTTCGCAATTGGTTCACTCAACAAACATTTTATGTTGCAATGCAACAACAGCTTAGTTCCGCATTGTAACCACGCGCATTGTCATCAAGTGTCAAATAGTTAAAAGTGTCGAGTGTGGTCCTTGGCTTTTGTTCGACTTCATCATGCTAGAATTCTTCGCGCTTAGCATTGCATACCTACCTGTGCAATACTCAAACGTAAACCCTGAACGATATTTCGATTTACTTTTTCTCAATGAAACAAACGCTTAACATCATAGTATTCATCGGTTTTACGATGCGACACATTCAGAGCATTTCAAGTGACTGACAACCAACCACTTGAGCAGCGTATTGTTTTCTTCTAGGTGAATGAAAAAATGCTTGGCATTCCATGGGATAATTGTCGATGTGAGAAGTTTGGCCACTTTTTGCCAGGTTTCTACCCAAAAGGAATTTAAGCGAAAAAATGCGATAAATCATATTTTTGTCGCCTCTTATTCATTCAACAACGGCCACGACGACTTTTATCCGAGCGTGCGATGCGTATGAAAGTTAATAAATTTTGAAAAATTCTTAAGCGTATAGTGCGTAATGCTAATGCGGCACACATGGAAATTTTAAGATGGTAAAACAAGAGAAATTCATGCTAAAGAGATTATTATTATTTTTTCGGCTGGCAACCATCGAAAGGTTATCAGCAAACACGTCCAATAAATAATCGTCGTGGCCAGTTGCATCATTCATTGTTGTGTATTTGTTTAAAGATTCGTCTTATTTGTACGAACATTTCGCTCGCCTAATAACCTGACATCGCATAAATAACGAAATTCAGTGCGCAACACGCGGAATAGCTGCTCTTTTTATGGCAGAGCGCATTCGCGTGATAACTTAATCCATTAATTATGTGGGTGGACTGCTTCTATAATAGTTTATTTTATTACTGTTTGATTTTCTTTTTTGTGTCTACTTTTTCAACATAGTTATGGGAAATTTAATGCTTTACTATGAGAACATTTATCATTGCTGTATTTAGGTATTATTTATAGTTATTTAAAATCTAGGAATTCTTGTTTAATTGATAGATATTTATCTTAACCATCTTATTAATTTCTCCCTTCTTGGTAATACGCTTGGAAAATTTAAATCGATTTTATTACGTCATAGAGTAAAGTAATAGAAATTTGAAGATTTAAGATAAATCGAGGCTCTTAACATTTAAACGATTAAATGTTATATTCGATTGGGCAAAACTATAACACATTTACACATATGTAACATTAGTGAATACTTATCCCTGAATCAGATTGCGATTTCTTCGTCTTCTTTATGCTCGCTAAGAAGAAGAAGAAAAAGCACGCGCGCTGTATAATAAAATGATTGATGAACCGCGCACGATAAGCCATCATTGACACATTCACGTATCGTATGAATGTGCGTGTGGCATGTAAATAATTATGTAAATCGATCTGGCCATTGACGCCCGACGTGCAGCTCTTGTGTCTCTTGCTTGTTGGTAACTCTTTCGCTTTGGTATGCGAAAAACATACGCGAAAAGGTTACCGGAGCTCTCCTCCGTCCGTGACTCTGGACATGACACAGTTTTCTGCACATTTGCGCACGACGCAACAACAAATAACGCACCACGAGCACAAACCGCAAACCAAATAAATGCGCAACATTTAAATCCGTCAAGTATGTACTCGAGTGTTAAATGCCCACATTTTACATTCGCATTGCGGATCCTCAATTGTCATCCTTGGGACTTACACACGAATATGACGTGTGGAATATTTTTCTTTGATGTTCGGCTGCTCGCTTTCAGTCAGATGAAATGTAGCGTAATGAAACGAAAGAAAGGTGTAGTCTCGGCTCTATCGTGGGTGGTCCCGTTTAAATAATAATAAACAACAATAATCATCTAACAAATGAAATGGATGATGGCCATTAGAGAGATGCGCGTGTGTAACGCAATGCCGCACCGCAAAAGGTTTTCTTCACTCGTTCACGCCGCTTTTTATTTTTGATTTCGTTTCGTTCTGTTGTCACGATGTGAAAACATTGTTTAATCTAGCGCAAAATTAGCTAGTATTGTGCTGCCGGCTTTACTCGGATTACTTTTTCCTCGCGCAATGTAGCTACGTACAGTAAACTATCATATTTAATAGTAATGAGAGTTTAGCAACAATCAAACACGATTTATTGCATGAAATAATATAGAATGGAGATTATTGATTGAAGATTAATTTTGTGACTAATTTTGTGGCCAAGATGACAAATCAACGTGCGGTCTGAGAGTTTATTAAATCAAGTTAAAAATTGTTCTTCGATTACAGAAAATATTTTGTAGCGGTATTCATCAGTTGTGTATGTTAACTTATATTATATTAACCGCGAAATCAGGTGTGGATAATGTCTGCGTTGATCTGTCGCGCGGATTAAAACGAAACACTGACAACGAAAGACACCGCACTAAGCAAGTGAACCACACACATATTACTCATTCGTCGTTGGCTTCGTCGGCGCAATCCGCCTCCATTTGCGAAGAATTGCATTGCGCCAGTTCGTTTTACTGTTGGATAATTATCGGTGCATTCGCTCGAAAACTATTAGAGGACCACACATCCAGTCCCCGCATATAAATCTTGTCGCTTTGCATACGTTAGCTCTCTTGACTTATACCTACTTTGATATTATTGAATGATTTTCTATGCTATTTGAATAATGAAAATTGCATTGCGTGAATACGGCAAGTGCATGAAAATTGTCGTTTCTTGTAAAACTAGTGGAAACTGACAATGTGTTACTGCCACCCACAACTAAAAGGTGTCCATTGTTCGTAAATAAGGCAACAAACGAACTGGGATTTGTGCTACGTTTTCATGAGAGTTTTCTCTTTATATCGATCTTCAGGTTTATCATACAGTTGTACCTGTAATTATATCCAATTGGTCACTCTCTTAGTTAACAATTTCTACTAAAAATAAAGTCATAATTGAGTAATTTTAATTACCTTTAAACATGAAAAATGTAAGAGGATGTTTACTAGGTAAATTTAATAGTTCTCTAATCAATTTTCAGGTGTAGGTATTATTCTTTGAGGGTGTACTGTATTTAAGTACACTTATTGTAGTACTTAAGATGCATTGCCCTCCAACAAGTGAATTGTCATTGAATATGATACGTAAAGGAGACTCAGGTGCATCTACACCTACAATGCTTAAATATTTTTGTTCTCGTTCACTTCATTCTCTCGTGATTTCATCTTTTTTCATTCAGAAAATACTCCCATAATGTTCGATGCATTTGGATGAAATACAATAGCTTCATGTTACACTTTTTTATCAGAAATAAATTAACTGAATATTTCCAATTATTATGATATTAAAAAATACTTGAAAACTTCTTCAAGAGAACGTATAACTACTACAGGTTTGCAAAAATAAAAAACTGCATTTATGAATCTTATAGAAATTCTTAATGTATTTGCCAGCATCCGGTTTGGTTTTTCGGTATTTTTGAACATGCGTCAACCTTCAGTCATCCGATCCGGTGTGCAATCGCAAATAAATATTACTTTTGCACGTATGTAAATCGTTGTCTTGTATATGTCGCTTTGAGTTTTGCGGTTGGTGTGCGTAGCGGATGTGCTCCGATAGACGGATGGTTTTTGCCATGTCCCAATGGTGCGCTTGCCGCCAATGCACTTGATTTCACCGCCGCCGTTGCGTGCAAACGAGTCGTCGCTCTTCGTACCTGAAAAATCGCTAGCAACTAGTGCGTGCATTAATCGACAAACTTATTCAACTGCACGTTATTAGTATTAATTACATCAGGAACAATTTGCAAAAATCCATATGCGTTTTTTGATTTGCGCTGATTTCTCGTTTAAGTAAGACTAGTTGTAATTTAATACATTTAGTAATTTTTGAAAATTGATTAACATTTACATATTTATGCAGAGATTAAAAATCTTCTTGCTGCAATTTTCAATTATTTTACTTTTCAATCAAGTTTATGCAACACTTACTTTACACCTTATGTGCAAATGCGCAAAATGTAGGTGGTCTTTGTGCGGTGCAAATTGCTCGCTTAATTCGAAACGAAAATTAAATTTCACTTATCATTGAATATCATGTCGGCGATAGAGAGCTGCTGTGAGTTTATTGTAACAGTTGTTCAATTGAAGCGGGCAGCACAGTGCTTTAGTGGTGCCGTTCGAGTTAATTAAAGACTATTGGGTACCGTCTATTATTCTGGATGAGGAAGTATGCACGTTTTTTGTGTTATTCAGAGATGGAACAACAAAAGAGAAAAGCTGCATATACTCAGTAGATCTTGATAAAAGTAGATTGATTCCGGGTTTTATTAATGAGACATTTTTGATTTGTATTTGCAATAATTTTCTATTTAATAAGCAGCTAGAAAAATTGATAAAATAGTAAAAGTTTGAGTATGAAATTGAGATATTTAGTGTTTTTATGCAGTATATTGAAATAACTTTATTGAAAATAATTAAGAGACATGTGTTCAATTCTCATTGATACGCATCCACCCTTTAGCCTTTCAAATTTAATGACAGGGTAGTTTACGTCACTTTGTCCACATTTGGACGTAACGAAGGGTTGTAACAACTCTCCGAATGCGCATCGTTTGATAGTGATTGCTGATACGCGCCATATCGCTGAAGATCTCAAATAAATTTGAGCTGAAAACCCGCATCGTAGTCATATTCAACCCTTATATGCATGCACATTAAATTCAATATGTGAACAGATGTAACAATTCATCTAAAAGTCCAACACGAGCCAAAATTTACATTTTCAATATCATTTGTTTCAATTTCTTTGTTTTCCGAATGCACCGCAAGTGCATCACCACCCTCATATTGACCACCTTGTTCTAATGGTCAAACAGTTGGAAATGAAATTATAGCACAAAGTTTGCCGTTTTTGTCGGTATGTAATCTATTTGACTCTTCGCGTGCGCGCTTCCACCCTCTGGTGCTGTTGACGGGTCCGTTTGGCACACGCTTTACACGTGCCTTATTGCCTCCGCGTGGCCAATGGTGGACGGGGTTGTTGCTGTTGTTGTGCATCACTGCGCCCCCGCATCCATCTGTTGCACACCGCAATGCAATTAATTGGCTCCGCGCGCACAACTGTTGTGCTCGTGCTTTCTGGGTGCGTTACGCATTGCTGGTCATTAAGTGCGACTGCCGCTGAAGACGCCGTCGACCATCGGCTATACGCAAGACTGCGTGCGTTATTATTAAGGGTGCGTTATCGACACACGACGCTTATGACATCTTATCGGCATTCTTTTACTTGCAGTTTCTACTACAGTAAAGTCAACTTTTCTTAGATTGTTCCATGCAAATTATACCTATGGACAGTACTGTTCTCTGAGGATGTGATTGATCCCATTTTGAGTAAATATTTTGTATACGAGATTTCACTGTATATTATATACACCCACATAATATTCGTATATCTTTTCCGGTTTTATTACACCCGTATAATCAAGAAACAGGTCCCTCATCATCAGGTCTTCTTTTCATCTTCTTTGGATGCTGATATTGTCTTTTTAATTGGCTAACACCTGTTACTCGTGTGCCATTTGAGCAACCTATTTTTGGCTGCAAATTTTCACTTTTTGTGAAGTTTTTCAGTTAATTTTCCCATTTCGGCAGAGAGAGGAAATTCATCCCCTTGCTGGTGCATATGGTGTTTTAATAAATGTACATAGCACGTGTAATGCACATCAGGTGATAAATGCTCACCCCATTAGTCACGTTTAAATTAAACTCTATCCCCAAAAAAACTTTGCTCCACTAAACTCTTTGTCTCTCGATGACGAGTGCTTAGTGTATGTTTGCCACCCTGAAACACAAGGAATTTTTATTCTAATGCATCTCTTTTTCACCCTCTGGTTAATGACACTAATAGCTTTTCCATATGCTACCTTGGAAGGTGTTATCCTGTTTAATTTATGATGTTAATTAATTTTACAATATACCTACTAATGAATTGAAAAAAGAAACTGGATGCAAGCATGCCTATAAGTGTTTGGGATTTTTTGCAAATTATGAAACTGTAAACTTTCTAGCGCAAAAGTAAACATTGTTTACTCACTTTTGGTATTAGCAAAACTAGCACATGAATGTCTACAGCACGTCTAACGAATGAGTGTTCATTGTACATGTTAATGTGCAAACACCTGGCACAATATTTACTTAAACGATGATCATGAACAAGCCGGAGATATCATGAACAACTGAGTGAGCAAGGAGCGTGTGCGCTGCTCTCATTGCGGTCCTCCTGTCGGATCGCGTTTTCGATTATTTAGCGGCAGCGAGCGGTCGGTCGCGCACGTTTCCCGCATATGTCCAAGCACAGCGCGAACTTGACCCGCCGCGATTCATTCCTCCGCCTTCTATTTATTATTCGCGCCGATGGAAACGAAACGAAACGAAACGCGCCAAAAACGAGCATTTGCCCGGATAAAATCGCAAAAACGCTGCGCGCCGAACACCATCATCACGGAGTCACGATCCTGCCGTCCGGACGCAGCTTTATTAATGATTCCATAAGCAGCATGAGCGCGCGCACCAGGATAAGACGGCGAAATGCACTGCCAAACTGAGTTTGTTCGTATCGCTTATGCATCGCACGTCGCCATCGATTGCCCCAGTTTCCGATTCTTCGTGTATTTCCTGCTTGTTGCCCGGCTTGCTTAAGCGCGAGGGCGATTTATGATCGAAAAATTCCAGTTCGTGTCGCTTTTGTGCGCTATGCGCGCGTGTGCATTGGACACGTGCTTTAATCCTAATGCGATTTATTCAATTTTAAATGAGTGTCAATCGCGCAAGATATGATTGAATGTTATTGTCATGGTAATTCCATTAGTTATCGACGAACCATTTCTGGCTGCTTATGCTTCAAATTCAGATTCTTTTTTTGATGAGCTAGGTAAAACAAGAACAACCAACGTCCGAAAGGAAATAACAATAAGATGAGAATAAAGGACATACGACGAAGACGAAGCCCACACGCGCTCTGAATTATCTCGTTAACATTTTAACTGATTCTTTTATGCGCGCGTTCGGCGCGACTCTTGACACGTATCAGCCGTATAAATTATATGATATGTGTTCGTGGTGTTTGCGATGATACCTGCACGAGTCAAACGACGACTGTGCATGTGTGCGGCGAATGGTGCACTCTTTTTCATAATCATGCTAATGCCGAATGCGACCGCAGCTTCGTCGTCATCTTCGGCGGCGGTCAGCGCGCTTGCACGACAAGGATCTTCAGCATGATACATTCTTCCTCATCTGCGACTTGCTCTCATATTATTATAGTGGGCAATATCGAAAGAGCATTAAGACATAAACGATAAAAGTCACAGTAAAAATCGATCGACCAATGAAATTCAATATGTTTTCAATGGTTTTCTCGCGATGCCAACTTGTGATAAATATGCAAAAGTAATTTTAAAAACGCTGAAGCAATAGATTTCAAGTGAACAAAGAGCTGTCAAATTTATTTGTTTATTTAGCGAAATATTACAGAGAATTAATATTTGACATTTTGATAGATTTAAAGCATGATTGAAATACGGTAACGGTAATAATTCGATTACTTTAGCGATTAACGATATCGCACCAACTGAATGGATACAGAGAAATTCAGGATCTACCTCTGAATAAGCAGAAAGCCAATGAATAATTCTCATTGATCGGTAAAACGAAGCAAACAGATTTGTGTCAATATCAACTGAATTCGTGACTGATACGACGTCGATATGCATAAAGTGTTGCTGAGAGTGCGTTATACATTATTGAAATCGCCATCATCATCATCATCAGCATTGATCGTGATCGTCGCGTTGTTTTTGCGTTTTTCCTAATAGCGTTACCGTTACCATTAAGGCGCGATGTGAATCTGCTTGAGAAATTAAAAACTTGCTTTTTCTAAGCTCGCAGAGCTGCCAGACAAAGCAGCCGAGGCGCAAGTTGCGTATTATTGCATATTACAATTTGCTGAACGAGCGCGGTGCGCAGATTTGTGACGGCACTCTAAGAGCCAAGTCGTGTTGCGCGTCTTTATTGTGCCAGAGTGCACGTGTTTCTTCCGCTGATGCGCGCCGCACCGGAGGCACTTTGCGCTCGTTGAATTTACAGGTAGCATCGGCGTGTTGTGTCATGTCGACGCATTGCGCGGATGCTCGTTATATAAATTTGTCTACGCCGATGCCGCATTACACTAAATACTCATATTTTTCTTATCTAATGCTCGTGTGCTGAAGGCATTAGCATTTTTCAAATGTCTTGCTCCCTTAATAGGCTCTCCACGCACTATTTTTAAACTTGAGCCAACAATGGACAGAAGAAGAGATATTGACATGTAGCAAATATAACTTGTAATTATCCATTGCTTATTTGCATTGAATAATTTTTCAACGCACGTAACGGTCGTACATGTTTAGTTTTGGTGTAAAGCATACGAATGTGCACGCGTATCGCTCGTGCCGTTTAAATTATTGCTCGCGCGTCGGTGCAATACAAATAACAACAACTACAACTACACGGGCAGCCCCACAAACAATGCACATGTAGCGCGGTATTATGCAAGCGTGGTTAAAGCCCCGAACGCGTGCTTGCTGCTTTCTAATTAGTCCATAAACAATTGCATAGTGCATAGCACGTGTCGCGCACACGTATGGACGGATACGCACACATTTATTCCAGGTGTCACCTGCAAACAACGCTACCATACGTCACACTTGCCTAGCCACCCCATTGGAATAATTGCGGAAGATGCACCACATTTACGGTGGTGTCATATGTTGCTCAATTGCATGCTTAGATTAGTACGGAGGAGCATCATCGAAATGTGCGCGGAAGTGCATAAGAAGTGAGGAAATGCGGAAGTTGCTGGAGGAAGGAGGAAGATGAGTACTCATGCAAAACGCACTGAGCACCAGTGACGTCATGCTTTGCTGACTGTGTAATGTTATGCACCTTGTGGATTGGGCTTGAATACCTTTGAAGTGTGCAATGCACAAGACACCACCTAAAAGTGGATGAAAATGCGATATGAATTTGTAATAGAAAAAGGGCTGAAAAGTAACTGACTTTTCACGCATCGCGTCTTGATATTTATGCGGTAACATATGGTGTTTTGTGGTATATTTGAATTTTGAAACATGATTAAGGAATAAATGAAAATAACTTCATGAGACCAACTGTATGTTGCTTGGATGTCTGAAATTTAAAATTAATCATCGATTAGGTAATAATTTTCATCTGGTTTCGTTCGGATTATTGGAACATTGAGAATCGAGAAATGGTTGGATGGTTATCATCCATAAACATTCGAATGCAACAAATGTTGTACCAGTATAACCATATTCCACTGTGGTCGTACATTATACGTGTATTCCGCGAAGCAGTTGAAGAAGTTGCACGCTACTCGATGAGAAATATTAGATGCACGACAGCGGCGAATGAATTCAAATCGAATTCAGTTTGCAAACATTCAGTATACGCTCTGGCGTGCAATAAGTTTACATCGAATCGAATGAATATTTGTAGTTTACGTCGAGTCTGGGAACGCGCAGCAGGTGAATCTTCTTCATCTTCTAAGCGTTCGCGCGAGTGCCTCTTATTTATGAAATGCATGCTTCAATATCGTATCGTATCGAATTCATGTGTATCGTGCTCGATTTGCGAACTAATTAATTTCTTCTACGTTCGCTGCCTGCTTGCCACTATTGAGAGGCAGCATGTTCCGCCGACGTCCACTTAATCATTATGTGATTATAAATACGTTGAGTTTATGGCGAACGAGTGCAACGGAAGACTTTAATAACAAATATTAGATGAAATAGTTTAAGACGATTTTCTTAAATGATGATCATGATTATTATAATCGTGATAATTTAAATTGTGTTATTTTTCATTCAGAATACAATCTTGAACTTTACATTTTTCCATAGAAAACTTACTTTTGTTTGCTGGCCTTTTAGTGACAACATAATTTTGAAACAAATTCAAATTAGGTAAGTAATTACAATACACTTAGCATATTTAGAAGCAAATAAACATTTATTACACTCACCTACAATTCTTGTTCTTCTTCTTCTTCTTCATTTTCTTCATCAGCTTCTTCCGCATGCTGAAACGCCTATAAATATTTTATGAAATCATATGTTGTAGTTTAAAGCGGAGAAATTGCGCATTCACCATCGTTTCTTTTTGCTCGCATGTCTCTTAATGTTTTTAGATTGAAGCGCAAGAAGAAGAAGACGAGTAGATGCAAAGTGGTGAGGTCACTTGTGCGCTTCATTTTCATTTCCATGCAAACAACACACTCACTGAGTGAGTCCACATTCGAATGCGTACGCAATCATAAATCAATTTTATTATTACCATAATCTGGCCGTGTTTTATTTCGTTTTAGCAGTGCAGTGCTCACTACTCACTGCTCTTGCAACACACAATGCTTTTTTCGTACGAAGACGATTTCGTGGCTTTTCATTGCATCAGCGTTGATGAACAGAAACAGTTTAAGGTTTCGTCTTAAGTATCGCCTCTTTTGCATAAATATTATACCCATAATAAAATTGTTTAATTATTATGATTATTTATGTTGGAACACCACCGCCACCGCCGCTGCGGAATGTTAACCTGGATATTATGAAGCTTCATAAGCTTTTATATTCTTTAAAGCAATCATAAAAAGGATCAGAATCTCAAAAAATCATAATATAGGGTGTCGTAAATCATGCATTATATTCATTCGCGAAAGATTCGTAAAAATTTTGAATTTCTTTGTTTTAAATTTGGCGCGGTTATCGTACTTGCTCCACGATGCATCGGCACAATTCGTGTATTGTTCGTTCCCATGATTTTTCTTATAACCGACTGGTTGGATCTTGTCACCTGATCGTGCGGCATAGACAGTGTACATTTTCGCAAAGTTAGTGTTTATAGTGTGTATAACAATTAATATCTATTAATTCTATTCGATTAGTGCATCATTACAGCGTTGTGGATTCCTCACTTAAAGGTATGTACCGATATCTATTATAATAAGAGTGTATCAGCTGTGTGAGGTGATTCTAGGTTATTGCATGTGCTTGCACGTACTTACTTACTATTAATTGGGTGTTTCTCTTTTAGGTGTGATTGATTAACCTGTTGCATTAACATATTAAGTATTCACTAATCCGAGCTATGTACTGACATTGGGTGAGCCCGTTGAAGCAATTTGATGCAAAATCATTAGCAATAGATTCATTGCTTCTGTGGTCAATATCAAGCTAAGGTCATAGAGCCAGGTGTCGTATTTGATATACTGTTTTGCACTTTGTATACTTAACCAAGGATGATATGACTTTGGATATATTTTGTCGGTGTGATAAGACTAACATCGTACCTATAACTTAACGTATGTATTCTTCAATCCATGTAAGTGCTTTTCATACTCATCTGTGAGTACATTTGATTATAAATTTACTTATGTTTAATCATCGTTTTTAGCTGTTACATTATTTGGGAGAGCAGTAAAGATGATGAGTTTGAGAAGGAAGATTTATCAATGAATCTGCGGTTACCATTTATCCAGAAGTCAAAAGGACAGTGGGACTGAGGGAATTAGTCAAAATCATCGATGGACCTGACGGTGGAGCGACATACATTGTTACATTTGCGAATAAGGTACGGAAACAAAACCAACAAATTAGGTAAATATTTGGTATTTCTTTTGCTTCACATTTTATACTTGTGTTGCGCTAAATCGATACTCGATAATGAACTTCAACAAGATTTTCAACAAAGAATTGCGCTGTATCACTTAATTAAGAACTTCCATCGTTGGATTTGCGCTATTTATCTGCAATTTTATTGAGGTAAACTAATGTCATCTTTACACATCAATCAACGAGAACCACAATTGAGTATCACGCTAATCATCACTAATGTGATGTGAATTATACAACAAACATTGTTGCTTTTGGTAAGGTGAAGTCCATCACTAAAGTGATGAGTACAACTTTCTGAACAGTATGACGAATATTTACATAAATATTCTGAGCAATTACATGACAAACAATTGGATATTGGTAACCAAAAATCTTTGGATTTTAAGTATCAGTAAAATGGAATTATTTTCAACAACATAAACTTGGCTACAAAGCAGTAAAATGGTATTAATATTAAACCGTAATTATAGAAATTCAACAGCATTCTTAGATGCAGTCATATTAACCGCGATCAATAATATTAAATTTATGAAGTACTTGGCAATATTTAAATATCAATTATTTTTTACGATTTCGTTTCGCCTTTGGTATTTTACACTTTAACGACGGTTATATTTCGACAAAACGGATGCCACGTGCTCGCCGTCGTAATTTGAAAAGTAAGACTCGCGACTCCTTCATCTTTTGTGCGGCTTAATGATGATTCGGTGACGATGCAGATAAAATCACGCATCGCACATGTACCAGATGGACCATATGCGGACGACATTCGTTGATTCATTAATTCATTATTGATTCGTTAAGACATATTGCAGTTGTTAAGTAATTAACTAAGTAATTGATGTTCACCCGCGAGAACAGGTTGCTTTTGCAGGTTGAGTAATTTTTCTAGTTTTCTTTGTAGTATGCGCAACTAACGTACATTCAAATACTAAATCGCGTTTTCGTTTGTTCAGTTTGGTCGTTTTACTATTGATACGGGCGCGTGCGTTGTGGATGATGATGATGAACTGAACATGCTTAAGATACCTGTGCGCATCCACCTGTACCCGCATCCTGCAAGAAGCAGGCAGGCGAGCAAGGACCTGTTGACTTGCAATCGCGCGGTTACAATCACTAAGCCGTTAAGGCCGTTAAAAGACTTGAACGCTTGTTTTAGTTTTCAGACTGTTGAACTTTTCTTCAACTATTCCAACTGCATTTTTCTATATTTTTCACAAACGTGAAATGAGCAGAGTAATTCAATAAATAAGCATTAAAATACCGGAAATATGTAAGGAACACGTAAGATGTTTACTCGAAGCAAATATTTAGTTAGTTCTCAACGCAACTTGAGTAGATTTGAGTAGAAATCTAAATGAAATCATTTCACTTATGAGCAGTAAGTAACTTAAGTGCTGAAAGTCTGAAGCGACTGAGATATCACACCGCAACAAGGTATGCGAAATAATCTGCAACTTGCTTGCTTCTTACCTCGTTGAATTGAGCAAGAAACAAACATTGCGCGAACTCGAAACGCGGTGAAGTCGGAAGTAGTGAAGTTGTTACAATCAGACGCTGGGAGTCGATTGCGAATTCGTTCCACTCCATGAGCTTTATGCGCTAAACGCTTACAACAATTCCAAACACCTACGCTTCAAAGATAGAAATAGTTTTAACGTTTAACTATAATATCAATAATCATATTTTATTTTACAAGTTATTCCAGTTTTTCACTGGCAAATTAAATTTGGAAAGTACGAACAGTACGTTGAATGGAAAGAGTAATAAGTAATTTTCATAATTTCTGTGGGTGCAATATTGAAACACAAATTTGATATTGATTAGGACCACGAACAATACGCATAATAATAGTGTTATTTTCCGGCGTGTTATTATAATGAATATAAGCACCTGTTTCCCAACCCGCGCAGTTGAGTGTCTCTCGTGCACCTTTAGCCTTCATTAGCCATTCCTGGCATGCAGCATACATACAAACAATCATGTGTGATACACATATGCATGAAGGAAATGTTGAAAGCAAGTGTCCAGACTTGTGCGTTTTTACAGGTTCGTCAAGCGTGTCGCGCTTACTTTCATACTCGCTTTTAATACAAACTTCCGGAATTTACAATTACAACAAACATTGAAACATGTGCATATTAAATATGCGGAGTACCAAAAGAGTTAATTTTGAATTTGATAATATTTCTGGATTTTTATAGCAAATAGTGGGTATGCACATAACTGTAACAGTTTAAAGCAAGCAATTAGCACCTATTACTGAAAACACGTGTAGTTGACGCCTCTTTTAAGGAGCTGTGGCTCTTAAGTAAACTCTGCGCAAAATTGCGAACAAGCCATGCCAAGCCCTTATTATCATCAAGACTTATCGACGCATTAAAACACTTTGCACTATCAACGCGCATTTAGCTGCACTTTATTCATCTTCCTCTTACCTCGTTTTTATTCATATGGCTTTTCAATACGGTAAACACAAAGTTTTCAATGCATATTATACTTTTTTCTGTATTACGTGAGACTGTCTTCAAAATCGTGCGATATATGAAATCTTTTTCATATATTTGGAAAGTTTAGTTATTGAAAAATGTTTCCCTAAAAGCATTTTATGAAATTTGAATTAATGTGATCTAATTTCATCAATATCTCGAAAAGTACTAAAGATATCATAAAAATTCTTGAATTTTTCACAAGTCTTACAAAGAAGTGAATTGGTCTATCGCAAATTTGTTGGATGCATTCTTAACTTGAAGCCATGATGTTAATTCTTCAACTTTTTGTTTTAGTTGAATGTTCAAGTATTACATAAAAACTTAAATCTCTATCCATTAGATTATAGGAAGATAATAAAATCTGGAGCACTGTATCACTAATTTACAAATGCCATTTCTTTGATAAGAAATGTGATCTAATTTCATCAATATCTCGAAAAGTATTAAAGATATCATAAAAATTCGCATTTTTCACAAGTCTTACAAAGAATTAAATTTGTCTATCGCAAATTTGTTGGACGCATTCCTAACTTCAAGGGATCATGTTAATTTTTCAACTTTTAGAAATTTCAAGTATTACGTAGGTACATAAAAACCCATTCTTAAATACACAATAAAGTTGAATCAAAAAGTGTGCTACTGCGCTTAACATATGCAAATAGCTTGCTTATAAAGTTTGAAAGAATTGAGTACTTAATATGAAATATGAAAATATGATGGTAAGAAGATAGCAATGAAAAATGTTTTTATTAAGAATGCTTGTTTGACGGACGGAATAATGCAATAGTATAAATGGAATCAAAGAGAAGAAAAGCAAAGTAAAGCAGCAACATCACGAGAAAAATAACTAACAGAATTTCATTATTATAAACAGAGTTGTTTATTCGTGAGACGGAATTTATAAAGTGTTTTATACATGACAATAATGCGTATCAATTCATTCATCGCGGAGAATTTCGGGAAATTCTATTGGGACACTTGGTGTTTAAAATTAATTTACACAAGAAGCGTTCGCATTTGGTGGTCTGAGACTTCATTTAATTAAAATGCAGAATATTAAGCAACTTCTACGTTGTCTCCCGAAGAATAAATAATTATTAGCTACCTTAATAATTAGTTGTCAAGACATATTAAAATATATTTTAAATTTTTTGATTTCTAAATTTGCATTTGAAAGAATTTTCATTTTAATTAAAATATTTTTAAATAATGTCTTGAGCTGATTTTAGTGGCTTGTTTAATTAGTTAACAAGATGATAATTAATTAACATTATCTGAACAATTAGTTAATACACTGCGCACATAAATTAGCTGAGTTACAAACGAATTTGTCTACACTGACATTCATTAAACTCTTTCTTGTTCTTCGTGCCCAACTACAAGCACTTTGAACTGGTTTAAAAGTTCTTCATTTTATTTTAATTTCATTTTTGTTTCCTTTCTTTCTTTTTCACTTTACTTTGGAATGCTTTGCATCACTTTTACAACTATTTTGATACGTGAAAGATCACTTTATTGAAACGCCGAATTTTCAACTCATGAAACACATTCATTTAAAACGTCAGACGCCGAACAAATATTCATCTTCCAATTAATTATTTATTACCAATATTAGAACGTAATAACATTCTAGAACATGAAATTAATTTGATATTACAAACAACGTAATCAATTTTAATTTTCATACGAGCTGAGTGGATTGATGGCGATTTAATTAATCATAAAATAAATTTTGAACGTCAATAAAATGCAAATCACTTGTTTCTTTCTCAATTTCATTTATCGCTCAATTAATTAAAATTTGTCGGTGTTAATTTTATTATAAGAGTTTATTGCGAATGTTTAGATTAATTCCATGTAACGGTAATTAATTTTTATTATCAAATTACCTTTATGAACTGAATTTATTGTACGTATTTGAAAAGTTCACAAAGATTTTATGACGTATTTGTTTGGTCTTCAGAGTTGGAAGAGTTGCGGAGTTAAAGTGCGTTTAATACGTTTTCGATAAGCCGCTTTCGCATCACAATAAAATCCGAGGCTTAGCATTTATTTTTATTTATTATTCATATGATGATCTCGCGATGCTCGAGCGTCATTTCGCTTCATAGCTATTTATTCTGAATATGAAATCAACTTGCTCAACGCATAAATAACAATATAATACGGACAACAAGTGCACTTTGCCTGCAATAATATTCAAGCAGCAGATCAAATTGTTTATTAAATACATATAAACTCAGAGCCACAAATGATATTTTACGGACAAAGAAAAGTTAAAGTTAATCTCTATTCGCCTTATGTTTAATTTACGCAAGAGGAATTATATATGAAAAATGAAGAAAACAGTAATGTTATTTCTGTTTTAATTATGAAACTAATATAACTTTAGAACTTTACGCATACAACTATGAAATCGCGAAATTGGAAATTGCAAAATTATTACGCTAATGTTCATTCGCGATATATGCGCGACTAATTGCTAAGGTTGAACAATATTTTCGTTTAATATCTTGCGTTTTATTATTGCGACGTATAGATTAACGCATTACAAGTGCTGTCACCGACCGCTAGAAGTATTTATATAGTTCTCTGTCAGGTACTAATAATTCCAATCACTTGACCAATAAATATATTTTATGGATTGTTAAAAAAAGTTTGCTGCATAATAACTCAATTACTTAGTTGGAATATTTAATTTTTAATTAGCGCTTTGAATTTAACCGGTAAATTAAATATTAGAGACAAATACCGCTTTCGCACATTAACAACTACAATGAAATAAATAAGCGTATAATAAGGCAATGAATAAAATGAATAAAAATGAGCGTAAATCGTGCAGAGCTGATTAATAAGAGCGCACCGCAAAGCAACAATGCGCGAAGCAAAAGAATAGAATATAACAAAACACGATCAAATAATGCGCGCACACACCGAATAATAATGAATAACAACAACAGCAACAATAATAACAGTAACACTAAGCATCTAGCATTATTTATCTTAATATTTTGATGTGATTTGCTTATTATTTATACTTTTTTCTACTCCCCAGTCAAACGAAACGATCAAGTAGGTGTAGTGGTTTTTATGAGTTTAACCTTTCCGACTGCATGTGGAATTATTTTCTTTTGTTCTCACTTTTGTCCGCACTTGTTCTTTACGTACGAGTGGAAGATTGAAACAAACCAATAATAATACTTAATGCATAGATAGATAGATAGTTTACGAGATGTAAAAGTTTCATTGAAAAAGCCAGCACGACGCGGGCGCCGCGCACTTAATAAGAAAGTGTGAGTGATATATGAATCTTAATCCGAGAATATTACAATATGCAATATCTATCCATATAAGCGCATTTTACCGTGTCACACACGCGTAATTTACAAAAAACGAAAACGTGTCCAGTAAAAATCATAAAAATTGTTATGTAAAGCAAGTCAAGTCAAGCGCGAGACCTCCAAAGAAGTCTGTCACTGCAATAATCAAAATGCACAAGCGACAAAAGTTTTGCATTTTATTCGAATTAAACAAATGTTTCGACGTCTAATGCAATTGAAATTGGTGATTTTATCTCTAGGTACTAAAACGTTTAACTCGCATTGTCTTTGCCTACGGCATTTCGAGCGTAGCAAAAGTGGTTGTATTATTTTACTTGCGAGTGATTCGCTTGATTTTTCTTTCGTTTTATGCACATACGCATTGTATGACTATAAACGCGATGAGATAACGATTCAATAATGTCGTCTTCTTTATTATCCATCTGCGGATGTCAAAGGCGACAAACAACGCGCGTATTCGACGTAGTCGTTGTTGTCGTCGTGGACGAAAACGAAATTATTAACAGCTTGTTTGGCTTTATTTGGCAAATCTCTAAAACTACATTATATAATTTTATGCAAACAATTTCACTCTTTTTAAAGCAACTTGCACCAAGTTTTCTTGGTACAATGTTGGCGTGAATGTAATTTAAGTATGGGCAACTTAAAAATTAATTATGACTTAATTTTAGGCATGAAGGAGAATGAGTAGAGGAAACAATCATTAGGCTCAGAAAAGAGCTCTTTTCGCATAGGAATTAAATTATTTATTTGTATCCGCAAGCAATCGTTTAATTATTTCGTTCGTGCACCACGCTGGGCGCTCATTTGCTTGTCTTCTCATTGCTCATTCGGCCTGAAGGCCACAATTTCGCTAAATCTTCATTCACATGTACGGTCGACTCGCCGCCAACAACAAAGCGATTACGAGCAGAGAATAGAACGAATACAGAGCTTTATCTATGCGCGTGTGCGTATATTTCACGATCGGCATGTACGTACTTAGAGAAATAATTTCGTACTAAAAGGCTCCAGTACGCGCGCGGTTTGGTTCTTCCTCCCATTATAAATTCTCTGCGTCCGATGTAGTTCAAGTGCGTGATAGTCGCGATCTAGTTTCGTCCGATGTGTTTAATTTACAATCGTGTTTCCCACAATGCAATTGCGAAACTCTTGACTGTTGTTGTGGCCGGAACACCACAGCAAGAAATCAAACGCTGCTCGTCGTCGTTGTCTGTTGTTTAATTCCCAATAGCGCACAAGAGTTTCTCATGGGCATCTTGACTAATGACCCTCTATTTACCTCAAAACACATTTTTATTTCGCTCATTAGCTGTGCGCGATGTTCGTATTGATTAAGTGGCTTTCGAAAAAAACACGAATCGATTTGTTTAAGTTTGTTCAAACATTTTTCTGCGCATGTTTTGCAAAGTTCACTCGCTGGCTGGCAAAAAGTGATTTTAATGTTGATGAAACAACAAGTTTTAAGTTAAGTAAAGTCGCAAGAAAGAAATTACTCAAAGGTGGGCGCTTTTTCTTAATAAGTTTAATGACTTAATAATCATAAAGTGCGCGCACTTTGGAATTTTTGTCGATTAGAAAATACGTACCTACGTAATTTAAGATTTTAACATTTTTCTTTACTGGTTGCTTTACTTGTTAAAAAGCGGTGAATTTTATAGGATGAAAAAAACGATCAAATTATCTTAAACAAATTTTCAACACTTTATGGCAAACTCATAAATCAAGTGATCTTACATCACTTTTTCAAAGTTTTTTTTGTTGAAAAAAGTATAATTTTCGATTAAATCACCGAATACGATTTACAACGCATATTTATCATTTTTTATTGATCAATTATTGATTTCCAAAAATATGTTCAGCACGTATAAATAATCATTAATCACGGGCGCACAAAAAAGCATACGTTGCATGAACAAAAAGGCAGAGCAATGCGATGAAATCTTGAACATAAAATTTTTGCAAACGCAGAAATGCAAACTGCGTGGGCATCGCGTAAATTGTACGGCGTTTTGTCATTTTGACAACGCCGAAAATATTTATTGCAACACACATTGTGAAGCATTTAAGCACGCGCGCTCGTTTTGCGCAAAGTACGTAAACTTTTTCTTTTCGATTCCTTTGGCCGTTTTGTTGCGTCCGAGCGTGATGATCATGTTAATCTTCAATCGTTTTCTCTGAAGGACGAAATTTTTTTTAAACGCAAGGAAAGAAATGGGAAAGCAGTAGACGAAGATGAGACACTCAACGCAGTTCCGCATGCTAAGCGTGAAAGTTTTTAATTTATTTTCGTTTATTTGTTTTATGAATACAGCACTTGTTTTCAATTACCAATATTATTTTCGTCCTGATCGCGGCGCAAGATGCCCCCTCACTATGTAAATGCACACAATTGAACAGACAATAATAGAATATTGTTGTAATGCATGAAATTCTTGAAATCAATTGAATATGTTGCTTGCTTGTTGTCGAGTTTGTTTTTCGGTGCTGCCGACTTGTTGCTTGTTTTATGCTAATGCTAAAGCAGGACCGTGTTGGGTCTAAACATATGACGCGGAATAACATTAAGCACATTACACGAATACTCGTCGTGTGTTGATATTTCTCGCGTTGCGTACGGGCTATGTATAAATGAATATATATATTCACGAATCGCGATTATGCAATCGTAATAAATATTCAAGTTAACTACACCTGACCTAAAGTGGCGCCAGCGTCCGCGTGTGTGTCACACCAGTATTTTCTTTAAACACATGAATGCATTTTGCTTTCTGTGAAATTTTCATATTGCTCCAACTTGGCGTACACAACAATGTTCGCATACGTTGTTTATTGCGATTTGATTTGCAAAGCAATTTCGCAATTATTTTCACAATTTGTCAACGATCGGTGCCAAGTTATGAATTGAGGGTTGCGAAAATTAAATTGTCATTTTATTGCTGAGATATAATTTGTACAATTTCACTTTACACACATGGGAAATAAATTCCAAAATATTATTAATGTGACATAATGATTGAGTTTTTGCACGTCTCGCAAAATTCTTAATTTATTTGTATTTTTAATGGATTTTTTCTAAATAATGATGAAATTCTATGAAATGAAATTAGACAATCGATCATCGTAAAGCGTTTAGCGCGCGAACCTCGCGAAATGCATTGAGAAAGTAATGTGAAGAGAAAGAGGGCATTAGTTATTTGCATACCTTGCCGCATTATTGGATGAAATTAAATCATAAATAATCATAGAGAACGCTCGCTCGACGTCATGGAAACGAAGCGCGAAATAAATCATGGTATACAACTCGCGCGCGCAGTTATTACTCGAATGTTTAATCGGCATTATACATCAGGCGCCATGTGTTTTATTACTTTTTATTGTATAATAACTTTTAATTCAATGATATAAGAATTCAAGCTATTCGCGGAGATTCAATCAGGTGTAATACTTTTTTTCAAGCGTTGACATCCGGAATTTCTCAACTGAATTTGATAGAAGACACAAACATTCATATTTCGTATTTTTATATACGAACGTAATGAAATAAAAACAAAAGTTTTGCACTGAGTGATATAATCAATTTTTTACGTCTTATCAATAAACAAGCGGGTGCTGATGATGCAAGAATTTGCATTCTTTTGCAAAAGGTTCAAGAGGTCTTCACCGAGTCAAAAAGTTGGCCAATATTGCGATTTATGTTCGTCCAACAAATATTCATTTCTTTTTAAACAATGAATGCATTCTTCTTATCAACAACGCGATTCGAAATAAAGTAATGAACCCTTTAACCCTTGATCAAGACAACTCGTTGACTTTTGCATGGTGTAAACATGCGTATGGTGTGCATTACATATGCGTATAGAATAAAATGAGAGACACCAAATATCATACGAAGAACGGGGGGGCGCTCATCAAGAAGTTAAGCGTGCGGGAGGTCAAACTTTCTCGAGTGACCTCTTCGCCAGCGCCGCCAACGAGCAGTCTGTCTGCCACATTGCCATTCAGCTAAATGTCCGTCGTGTCCATCCGCGAAGATGTCAAAATGCAAGACATTCCAGCTTCAAGTGCGCGACAATGAAAGAATTCATGCAAAAATCAATTGCAACCATGAAAGTCACATTCTTTCGTGACGTAAAGCCACGAACGGGAAAAACACTATACTCTTTATAATCACGTTAAGACGCCTTAGTATTTGGTATTTATTTGTGAATAATTTTAAACGAATTTGAATATTCCTAATAAGGAACACGAATTTAATTGAAAATTTCCTAAAGTTATCCGTAGAGATACGCACAAGTCAATTAATTTAAATATTATTTACCCGCTATTTCCAAGTTCAAGACCATTGAATATAATCTTACTAATTTATTAAATAAGTTAACAATTCATCTCGTAAAAAAATGTTAAAGTACAAGCACTCCTTATATTTGAATATTGTTGTTATTCATGTTGGTGCTCATCATCATTTTCTCGGACTCGTTGCGCATCTTCCTCGTAGTTTAATAGCGAAAAGCCAAGAACTCAAGCAAACGGTATGCAGCCATTAAAGATTAAGCGATGAGCAAATTTAGATGAGGCAGCAGATAGAGACGCTGCTCGCTGCGCTTAGGAAATCGCGGATTCGAATCGACGAAAATGAACCTGCGCTCGCAAACGGCTGAAGATGTGTTCCGGATGGCCGGCGACGGCATGCACGCACATAACGCACAATTCTTCGCTGCGACTAACTTTTTGGCTTATCTTCGCGCACAGATCATGAGCATTGACCACAGACGCACGCACAACAAGTGCACAACGCGCTTTATTTTACGATTGCCTATAATAATAAGACAGCGAGCGCGAATGCAAAGCATCCTCTCGTCTTCGCTTCGTTCTGCGTGTATAATAATACTATGTGGGTTTATGCGAACGATGAACACATATTTGTTGAAGATTCTAATAAAATTCATATGCATGCAGAGGATGTAGCAAAAATATTAAAATTTAGTCCACGTCTTAAAAATTCTTAAATTTTTTCGCAACCCTTAAAGGGTACAAAAATTATTTAAGACATTGAATACAATTTCAAGGTTTTGAGGTGAAAATGGACATCTGATATAAAAAATATTCTGATGCACAATTCTGATGCATTCAAGTTGGTAATGAATTATGATCTACTAAAACCAACAACAAGAACACACAAGAGCAACGACAACAACAACAACCCGAACTCGGGAACAACAGACAACAAACAATAATCAGGTTAAGAGCTTGTGCGCGCGATCGTCGCGTACGACGGTTTTGTGTGTACCGTTATAATCCGTGCAAGTTGCGTACGCTGCGTTTTTCCTCGTAGTTTTGCCATATTCCTCGTGATTTATACGCTTAATTAGCCGCTTTATAGATATATTTTCAACGCACCGCACCGCACCGCACCGCACGCATTAAATTTAAATATCCGCACGTTTCGTATTTCATTTCTTTTCGTACGTTTCGCATTTTATTTTATTATCATTACGTACTGCAAACAAAGCAGCACAATCAGGGTTAATGATGAGAAGAGTAGCAAGAAGTGCGGTTTAGGAAAGTTTAATTTTATGGGAAGGACACGTAGGAAAAAATTATAGTGGGCAGTTTTAATGAAACGAAACTTAATTTAATTTAGTTTCATGAAGAAATTAATGATATGAGTCTTATTTTGGTCATAGCGTTATTAAAAGTTATTAGTCATTTAATTATGAGCAGGTATAATATCTTGCTGCTAATTAGCATTTACTGCAGGTAGTAGCAGTTTAGGAGAACCGTATAAACAATTTTTACTAAATAAGGGAGTAAAAGTAACTTATTTAAATATTTCCGTAATTAAACATACTTTTTATGCACAGCAAACATCAAGTAGCAGCATGAATATGTGAGTTGGGAATTATATTTTCAGTATAACTAAAATCGCGTGAAATATCAATGCAGAATGCTGAAAATCCCGCTATAAGTGTAACTCGTGCACCAGCAAATTCGCCAAATGCAAAATGCTTGAAAAGCGATCGATTTATAGATGTCGAACGGATTTATGAATGCGTCGGCAGGAGAGGTCACAAGTGCATGACATTAATCCAATATAATTGTCTAATAACTTAACGCTTTGCAAGCGCACTCCCAACTTTAAAGCTCACTCGTTCGCGCTTCACGCAAGTAAAATGCGCTTGCTGTTTGTGCCGCCAAGAGTGTTAAACTTTTTCATCATTCCACCTCACATAAATACATTCCAGTCTCTTTCTTACTGCAACTACGCGCTGATAACTCAATCAGAACCAATTTATGAATCAATTTTAATTCTTTACGTCGTTTAAATACTCATAATTTCTATCATTAAAAGCGCGAGCACAAACATAGCGCAAATCATCTTTTTTCAAGTTCTTAACGTTTTATTCATTGACTGCATGAGCTAAAATGAAACCGGAAGTGCATCACGTGTGCATCTTCCTTTGAAGAGTCAGAGACGAGAAAATCAGATTTTTTGCATTGATTTTATTACGCGTATCTGAGGCTGAGATGAAAAAATATTCATGCAAAAAAATGAGGAAATATTTTAGTGCCTCGTGCGCGTTTCCGCCCGCAGGAGACACACATGCTGGGTGCAGACGCGTAAGCATGTTGAGGGATCAAGTGCAATGTGCGATTAAAAAAATACGACATAAAAACGACGTCGAGTAAGCAGCAAGGAGGAGTTTGGATAAATCTTCTTATGCTTTGCGTACACACATGTTTCGTCTGCTAGGTTTGTTCACTTCATTTCTTCGTGGGCGAAACAAAGAGCAATCATTTACACTTTACATGCATAGCTTTATGATTGCGCGTATATTATGGTCATTCAAGTTTTCGATAAACTATGGCAAAATTATTTGATTATAATAAATTTTCATATTTTCATCGCACAATTAGCTATAACAGTTCGGAGAATATTTAACAGTTCAGCTTTAGTCCACATTTGAATTTATTTGACGGATACAACGTACGAGTAAATTTCTCGCTTCTTGCTTCTTACGTACGAATAAATGCAATCTACATCCGAGAAGAAGTTGACTCTTTGACTCCTCACATCTTTGGCTCGAACGTAGGCCGATTGCGCGACTGCGGCTATTCTTCTTGCGCTTCTCGCGGTACCAGAGGCAGCAGCAGCCACACACTTGATTGTTTATATGCGCGTCGGGTGAGTTTGTGCACCTTCTACTTCTTCTGCTTCTTTGCCTTGCTGTACTTAACCCGCGCTTGAGTATTCCACGACGTGACCTCGTTTGCGATTTTCTTGAGCGATATGTCGCCAACGAAGATGCACTTGTTGTCTCCGACGCGACGCCTTCAACTTTTCAACCCGCTTTCTGCATGACTTTCGTGCTGCATTATCATCTAATAAGTCTTGACTTGACTCTCGGGTTAAATATGCTTTTTAGTTCATTGTTAGACGCTTTGAGGAAAAAGTGCATTGTCGAGTAATAAATCCCTGCGCGCTGAGACAATGGAACAAATCTCCCCTGAGTGATTGATCACATTTTAATCGATTTCTATCGCGGGCGCGCTCTTAACGGAAGAAATTTACATAAAAATTGGTAACCCACATCCGCACATGACAACGAGTGCACATATTTAATTACGGCGTGTGTGTCTGTTGATCTAATCGACGGCGAAGAGAAATTTAAGCGCATTTTTCATTTTGAAGAAATGCCATTGCATTTTGTCTCAAGCAAGCCTCAAAAATTCTTTAATAATATTAATGCGATCGCACAAAAGCCCATTGAAATCTATGTGTATCATCTAGTTACACGATGAAGGTATTTGAGTAATTCTTCGAGTGTGTATCTTGTCGCGTTTAGAGCATCGCGCGCGCGAGCCCAGAGATTAAGTTTCCCGTTTCGTTTTATTCTTTCCATTATTCTACCGCAGGCCAACGTGCAACAGGAGCATTAGCAACAAAAAGCACCGAACACAATAACAACGCGACTGCCACCGTTTGATGGCTCGTATTTTTTTTTATTTTTCGATTTATTTATTTACGTATTCACGTCATGAGCGTCTATTGTGCTAAGTAGATAAACTCGTTTTTTCAGCTTTATTTATTTAAAATATATTTTCAACTTCTTAGTATTTCAAGTTTAGAACAGGTATAATTTCTAAAAATATATTAATAGAAGAAATATTTAAAAATTGAAATTATATCTCAATATTTGACCAACATACTAAATATCATCATGGAATAGTCAATTCTAGGATTTTTAAGGAGTATTTCTACAAGCATCAATATAAAAAAAAACTTGAAGACAGTAAAATAGATTTACTCGTTTCCATATTAGGTGATCACATTTTAATTCTCTTTAAAATAACACTATTTTATGCTAATTTTGAACAAGTTAATCACAGCTTTAGAAAACTTTTTATTGTGTTATATTTTAAGGAAATGGCCGCGCATTTCCGATTTACAATTCTTCTTAATTCATTGTCATTGAATCTGAACAACTCGCAGACTCGATTGTTCGAGGAGACCTTAAGAGACCGTCATCATGTAGGTGTCATTGAAATCGAAGAAAGCCGATAGTTGCGATTGATGTACAGTGAATGAATTGTCTTTAACTCATACTCATACACTTACTTATAACACGCGATTGACGAAGAAGTCCAGAGATTATAGTACAGTGCTTAATATGCGTACGACAAAGATAAAGGTAGAAAAAGTTACAGGCGATGAAGATGCTCATAACGCAAACCAAATACATAAATAAACATTAAGCGCCCTTCTTATCCATTCACTCATACAGTAATGGAATACATATAGGTACATCTTGCATGTCGTGTTGATGTTGCTGTGCGAATAGGTGCAGGTCAAGTGTATTATCTACGCGAAGAGATATATCCGTCCGCTTACGCATATAAATGTTTCCTTTCTTTTCTTCTTCAACATTGCGCACAATACAATCTTCCTCTTCGGATGGATTTAGCGTTTAGCGTTTTTGCCCACGTAAATTCCGATGTGGGTGTCTCTTCGCCTTTTGCTGCTGTTGCTTTCAGTATATTGCTCCATCAATAAAAGCGCGCACACGCATGCAGCCTTTCTATAAGTGTATTGAAAAGTTGTTAAGCGCGCAAGGTGTGGATATCGGTTTTCTGTCATTTTACACCTGACGCGATTAAACTTTAATTTTGTGCAATTTCATTCTGCATTGTTCGCTTCTTTGCTTTTTTCTTTCTCGTGGTACTGATCCTTCACAAGAGAAATTTTCATACGCGTTTCGAGTTTAGAATCTTTAATTTGGCTTTGTTTTTTATTCTTCGACTCGTTAATAGTTTTGATTATGCTTTTTACACTTGTTAAAATGATGAAATTCGAAAGGAAAAAGCATGAACTTGTCATGTTGTTATTGCACTACTCAAAGAATGCGCACGATTGATAAATCGATGAGTGCACGAGTGGAATTTTAACTGCTCTTAGCTTCCTGCGCATATATTGCTAAATGCTTTTTTCTGCTGCAGACTAATATGCGTATGCGTATGCGTTAAAACTGAACGAAACAACAAACACTATGTAGATTAGAGACTGAAGGAATTTCGTAAAATGGACTCGAGAGATGAATAGAAGAAAGAAAAAAGTATTTGCATAAAAATGTAATTTTTGAATTCCCCAACATCACAGTTCATAAATCACAATCAATTAACGCGCACGTTTAGTTGATGTTTTTATGTAATAGAATATGAAATTGCTAGTTAATTATCAGCTCTTCACCTTCTTCTCAGTTCGAGTAATGTTCTCCAAAGTTATAATTGATTTTTGTTTTTGTTCTTAACGCTAAACATGAGCATTTGCTCCACTTTTATGCACGAATAACAATAAATCATTGAGCGCTCTTTTTTGACGAAGGATTTTGATTAATTTTTAAT
Organism: Aleochara curtula; assembly: GCA_963978815.1. Lineage (NCBI taxonomy): Eukaryota > Metazoa > Arthropoda > Insecta > Coleoptera > Staphylinidae > Aleochara > Aleochara curtula. The sequence goes on from OZ022219.1 coordinate 3,832,030, forward strand.
TATTAGTTGGCATAGCGCTCTTGCTTGTTAGTACAAGAAATTCCAATTTGCATATCTTTGACCGTCCATTAAACGCGCGCACTTTTATCAGCTTTGCATAATAGGAAATATTTGAAAAAGCAGCCGAGAGACCGTTACGCATTATCGTCTTTCATGCCGCGTGCAGAAGCTTGATGCATATTAGCGCTAACGCTAAGTAGTCGCGTTACAATGTAATTATTGCTATCCGATAATAATCGTATAGGTATGTAAAAGTGAATAAGATGCGATAGATAATAGAGAGTGAGTATGCATGCGATGATGAGATGACCAGACGAATGCCAATGATGATGGTGCATTGAAGAAGGTGGAGTTGCAATTGCAATATAAGAGTGCAGTACGCCTTGCGGTGATGATGGAATTCGCAACAAAAGCGCCTTTAGAAATTGGTCCAGATCACGACACGAATGCCGCGCGACTGTAATAATCATAAATTGATATGCCAAATGTGATCCTAAGTGATGCAAATTGAATCACGATTTGCGCTTTACACGATTTGAAAACTTGTGCGAAGGAAGACTTATCAAAGGAATGTTGAAAAAGTATTCTGCGTGAAAATCAAGTTGATCAATAATGTTCACAAATATCTTAGAAACCTGACTCTAGGTCTAAGTAATTATTACTCTTTCTACAGGTTAATTGAAAATATCATAAATTCTTCTCTCACCTTGATAAATTTCTGTTTTCGCTCAATTCACAAAAAAAGCGTATGAATTGACTAATGAATTTTAATGTCACAAGCAATAAAACTCATTCAAATTGGTCGTAAACGTCATAAAATCTAAAATATTGATTGAAATTTATTGTTTTTTAAACATTTACAAACATTTATAAACATTATTTGAATGCTTGTCATCCAATAAGTTGGCGTTTTTTATGTCACGCTTTTTTCGCGTGCATTTTTTCATCTTCGTTTCGTCGCCGTCTTATGGCGGTTTGCGCGCCGCCTACGCGAAGAGAACACAAGAAAGAGTCTCTTGGCTTTTTTCGCGAACGTCTCGTCCGGCAAGTTGGGCACGTGCTACTTTAATAAATTTACTCCGACTAAATCAAGATAAGCTCGAGCGCGCGCGCGAGCACATACACAAAATTTCATTTAATGCACGTAGTATTGCATTCGTATAAACACCTCTTGGAGGAGAAAGAAGTAATGTGTGGATGAAGACGAAAAAAATACAAAGTGTCCTGCGAATATTTAGCAATCCGGACCATATATGGTGTGTTATCATATTACTTTAGCGCTCTTACGAAACGCTTCGCTTTTAGGTGGCACGCGCGCGCTCCGGCAAGTTGCAAGAGTGAAAAGAACATGAAAGAGTTGGGCAATCGCCTGCCTTCAAACATGGCAATATTCAGAAATATTCATTTATTTTCAGCGTACTATTTGTTTATGTGCACCGCGCGTATATTACATGCTATTCAAATACGTGTTTCTATTCATTATATTTTAACACGTTCTTTTTCACCTCAGCATGTCCGCTTTGCGGTTTGAAGTAAACTAATGAATGCTTTTCTCTCTATACGAACTGAAATATCGATAGACTAAATGATATAATGAGATACTAAATACTTTCATGACACCATATTAATGCTTTTCGGGTTTTGTTATTATTTTCTCAAATTTCCTGCGCGCACATGTGTGCAAGAAGAAAATGTCATCACTCATTGCGATTATCATGAGGAAGTGATTTATTAGATTTGTTTTGAAATTGATGAACTAATACCGATAATAAATAACTAATAATCGGATGAATGCACATAAAACGCTAAGGCGTATAAAATATGAAAGTTTTCTACGTTTTTCAAGAGCTTTTCTATTATGTTTTATCAACATTTGTGAAAGATGGCTTTAGAAATGATTTATGATCAATCTATTTGACCTAGCATTAAATCTATTAATTAATTAAATTATTAGCTGCAATACTTTTATGAATTTTCAATGGGGCAAGATTAAATTTAAATTGTGAATTAATTTGACAGTCACGATATTAAAAGCGGACAATTCGTAGTGCACATTTGTTGTTCATTGTGCATCTCGTGATATCGTTTCATGCACGCCAAAAATTTGTATCAACTCTCTCTCTGTGAGCGCGTTTTGCATATTATCATTGGAGATTATTATAGTTGCGCTTTTGTGATTATTGCCCCGCGAACGTTGTTCCTTGCATTGCGCTCAAGTTATCGTGGTCGTTATGTCATTTTAGTGTGCACTATCGCGAACGCGCACTCGAAAAATACAGCGCGGATCAGAAAAGGAGGACAAACAATAAAAGCTCACATTACTTCCAAATAGATAATCGTAAAATTGTTGTCACGTGTGCCCCGTGTTATTTGTGCACCACACTGCATTCTACCTTATTGTCTCTAGCGCTGCTCGCCATATTTTTATTGAGCAAAACGTTTTACGATTTGACGGAAATCGAATTGAACTGAAATACAATACGCTATTTTACGAGGGCACTTTTTACAAATCATTATTTTTATTCGATTTATATTAACTCGTTTGCATTTCATACGGCATTGACGTTTTATTAAGATTTAATGTGTCCAAGAGATAATAAAATAAAAATCAAGGCATTAATTTCAGGCAAATTTTTCTCGCCTCAAAATTTAAACGTGTATTACGTTTGTGATTTATTATAGTAGCTCATTATACGAATTGCACCACCATTTTTTATGCGTCCAACTAGCAAATTGAATGAATATTTAACAAGTATAAAAAGATCATAAAACTAGTTGTTAATTCGTTATGAGTGCATTTGTTTAACTCGAATACTTTAACACTTCTATTGTCATTATAATATGTTGTTTTTTATTATTTCGCATTGCACTTTTTTTTATTGCACTTATTCATATTTATGTAAGAGTGGAATTAAGTTAACACACCTACTTCACTTTCTTATGCGTATTTTGAAGAATTAATTACTTGCGCTGAGCACTTTGAAATTTTTTGATATTTTTGACGTTCAACGTGAATTTGACCTGATTTATGCGCGTAAATGAGAGATGAAAAAAAGCAAGTTGAAAACTATCAATAACTCGCATTATGGAATCGTGCGCGCGTGCATTGTGCACTTGATTGACAGTTTGTCGGACGGGTTGTAAAGAGTTGAATGAGGTGTGGTCGTTGTTCTCTTCAGAGTTAGTTCCTCACTTCTCTTACCGGTATGAATCTTATTTATTTATCGCATCTGTATATAAATGAATAATTTAAAATAGCGAGATTGCGTGCAAGAAATTAATTTTCGGTGCGTTATTATTGCGTTGCATTGAGCTTTGCTCGTATAAGTGTATGGGTTGGTTGCTGGTTGCGGCTGAGAGTGTATGAACAATTAATAATCAATTAACCAACAAACACGCGCCCATTCATGCCGCCGCCGGCGAGAGCGCGCCTGATGAATTTTTATTGGAAAATCATGCAAATGCGTCGTCGTGTAACACCCGCGCTTCGCTTTATCGATTGTGTTTCTCAATGGCTCTCTTTGCTTCAGTGCTTCGGACAAATATTTAAAGCGGGACCGATTGATCAAAAGTCCAATGTTTACAAGGCCTTCGCTCTGGATTTATTGCTCTCAACTAGCGCAACTTTTTTCTACTTTCTCAACGTGCTGAAAAGCTGAAAGGAAATCCAATCATTTATTTATGCACCATGCGTATTCAACTTGAAGCTAAAGGTAGTCCTAAGGTAATTGCGATGAATGGAAAGCAATTGCAAAACTGGCCAAAAACTTCCGGTCTTTAAAACGTGACAATAATGGGATTTCCTCTATATTTTCGGTAGGAATCAATTCATTTCGAGCTCAATATGTGGGCGCGTTCTTTACACATTTAAGGAAAATGTCGAGTAAAATGGATTTTTATTATGTTTTTCAACTTGTTCAATTTCTATTTGTGTGGTGCGCACAAAAACATTCCGAAGAAGTTGGCCTGTGACAAATCAATTACGAAATGTTTAAGAAGATGAAAAGCGAGTTTAAGCTGTTGATTTATTTGAGAAGATGTTATCAAAATATTTTCAAAAAACCGCCCCATATTCATTAGAGCCAAATCATGGCTAAATGAGACAAGAAAAACTGGAAATCTTGCTGGTTATTAATGAATTTACATTTCATATTTCACTTCCGTCCATTAAAAATAACAAGTGGGTAAATATTAGCTCCCTAAAAATCAATCCGACAAAACGGAAACGGGTGCCTTTTACCTAATTTTTTTCTAATTCCTCTTGCATCTTTATTTCTCCCAACGATAAACTAACTTCTCATTTACAAACCCTACGAATCTCAAATGAAAGACGAAGAGAATTTGAGAGCACTTTCACTCAGTGTGAGACATTGAACCAGTGAATGAATATTGAAAATCAACCTGAAATTGGTTTGACCCTAAATAGATGCGCATTCAGTCAGCTGAAAAAAGCATCGTGTGAATACCGAACACGCACCCTTAATCGTTACCTATAAGCGACCGCGATACGCGTTGAATGAACTTTCTCAATACCCGTAGAACAGCACCCATTAAATTCTTCTCTTTTTTTCCATCGTTCATAGACGAATTCAAGCACTGGTAACTAAAACTGTAAACTGTGTATGAAACACAGGCCACTGTTGGTTCTTAAGAAATGAATGAAAACTGAACGTATTAGGTTACAAATCGTGTGAGAAAATTTAATTTCGTTAAATTTCAATGCTTTTCACCACAATGAATAGGTGCATTTTGATGTTTTTCAATACAAACGCTAATTAAGGGTTCAATATTCGGTTTACAATCCTTTCTTTACATATTCAATTCGTTGGCCTAATTTTTGATCTCAATTCTTAAAATTTCGAAAATTATCCTTTCAAGTATTTCTATGGAAATTTAAATATTCATTGAAGTATTCTTCATAGAGTAACAGAATTTATAAAAAAAATTAAATGAAATGACAAATAAAGTGGTGAATAAAATATTAATTAACATTTCAAAGAGTTGAAGAAAAATGGTGTCTAATCTTGATTTGCATTCAGTTGATCTTCAACCTCAACTTCTTTACTTCTCAAACGTTTGAATAATCTAGCAAGCCGCAAGTGTTTGATTCAATTAAATATTTTCCCAATCTTACATCACCTTTGTGATACGATCATGTCAAACAAAAAAATAGAATAATGTGTGAAGCATAAAAAAGTTGTGGGAACTTCTTAAGAAATTCTTCATAAAGTTCATACAAAAAAATTGCGTTCTAAAAATTTTATTAGTGGTTATCAAGCATTTAACAGCACTTTATAAATTACAATCGTGCATAATACAATCACCAAATTACACGTATAAAGTACACATAAGTTATATTAAAGCAACTCGACAACAAGTCCCATACTCATTAAAACACACTTGCGATCAGTCTGTAGTCTGAATATGAATAGAGCACTCAAATTGAATAAACTTATGCATATTTATACGACGGATTTGTATGTGAATATCGGTGCGACATGTGAATAATGTTAACGTTGCTCATAACCCCTGGACTTGCCGTGGAAAAAAGGTCAAAACTTTGTCTGTTACGCACATATCCGTGCTTCAACCACGTTGACTCAAGCATGTATGCGAACGTCGATATTGTTCGGCGAAGAAGGGTCGGTCCAGGTGACACGCCGAAGTCACTTCCGCCTGAATAAGTCAGAATGCATAATCAGCTACTTAAACCGCGCGAACGAGACGCGGATACTCCAATTGCTTTGATTTAGATTTTGTGCGTTGCGTTTCCTCTTCTTTTACTGTGCTCGCCTGTGCCGCTCAAATGTTTTATTTCTTCGATTCAGCCATCAGAGCATATTTAAAATATGAACATACTCAAAATGTACAGCAAGAAGGCTCAGACGTGTTTATATGCAAACGTAAACGAAACGAGTTGTGAAAAAGGTTGGCGCGTAAATGGAACAAATCGAAAAGGAAGCAAAGAGGAGCAACAAGTTGTGTAATGCTTTTAAGTTTTACACATGTGCTTTTTTCTCCTAGCCTTATTATATTAATTCAAATAACCGGAAGTTTATTAAAAAAACTTGTCTTTGATAAGTCAAAGCTTAAAATTTCATTGACTTCACCGCGTTTTAGCAACTCGTTGAGAAGAAATCAACGATTGAAATTTCATCATCGTTTCAATAATTTCACGCAGATATCTCCAAATGCAAATTAACATTTAGTTTGCCAAATAAGTCGTACGTACAGCGCAATTAAACTTTAATGATCATTAAGCGCGCCATATCCGTAACTCATTGATTGGTGCGTTTGGACTCCATGAGAAAATCATTCCGTGCACTTGGCACATTCACTGTGGAAAAATAGCTAAGTAAATTCAGCCGTTTGCAGTAAAGCATTTCATACGTATTTTCTCATTGATTTGCTTGCGCGCACTTGAACCAGGTGGCAAAGGGAAGGAATTAAGTCAGCAGGTAACCAAAACGAGTTCATCGAACAATCGAACCTGCTCTTCCTTCCCATACTCTGCGCGACCAAAAACTTCTAGCAAATAATAAAAGGGTATTCATACTCGGCATTCATTTACATTTGCGTTCAGTCGCAAAAAGCGAAACAAGTTTAAGTTGAGCCAAAACGCAATTCACGCAGAATACAAACACTGACAAAAGCATAAAAGTTGCATTTAGTGACGCTCTTTCAACCTCTTTGTGCTCGAATATTCATCTAGTTTTTTTTTCTCACAAGTTTTGCATCTTTAGCGCACTAAAGCTACCTGTTCGCAAGGTTAAGACTTACAAATGAATTAAGTTCGAATACATTTCACCGCTTTCGAAACACGAAATGAGATTAGAACTACATTGCTGATTGAATGACACTGATTGAACGGCGCAGAACAATAAAATCGATTATCGTTCATTTGTTGCACGGCGAGCAATCACATCAAATCATAAATAGTTGGACACATTGAGCGAGCACTCCAAATGCTATGCAGCGAGCAAGCAGACTTAATGGCAATCGGTTCTAATAGATTCGAGCGCGTGACTCGCGAATAATTTCAGCGGTGCGGGCGCGCGCGCAATTATGAAATTTGTATCGCGACGTTTCAATACTCTTTTGCAACGCATTTGCACGATTCCCGATGCACAACGAGTGCATTGAGAAATGTGACAAGACAACGAAACAAAACAGTTTGCAATTTGCCAATTTTCCCCAGTAGCACATGTCAATTGTACGTATGCATTTTGCAATCAATAAACAAACATGTCATATATGTTAATCACGAACGGGGAAAAAAAGGCATGAGGAGGAGCATTCACGGCGTATTTGATTAACGATTAATTTCATTCAATTTTCGGCACGAGGTGCACCGTTAACCCTTCTGACATCTGACGTTTCGCTGAAGAGCACGTCACATTCGCGCCGTGCAGAAATTAATAACAGCGCGCCCCTTTTATTCAGCAAACAAAGTGACATGTACGTCAGGAGCGCTCAGATTTTGCATTACTCTTTTTCGGAAGGCAAGAATCGTTTCGACTTGCTTATTGTCCATGGGCAAACAACAACAATATGCATATAAACTGATCGCAGTGCAATCACCGTCATAAATGCACAACGTATGCGCTTGACTTCTTCGTTCAACTTTTATATTAACAATTCGTTTGCATAAACATTTTACGTACGGAAAGTACATACATGCACGAGAAGGATGCCAACTTTTATGACATGTAGCCTTCGCGTCTGACGTGCATTTCCTTTAAAATGCACGCGCCTTAAATTAAATCATCGAACTAGATTCGCCCATTAAGAAATTATATAAGTGTAGCGCACTTATAGTCAGAGTTTGTAGATTTCTCATGAATACCCCTTAAAAATCCAACAAGTTGTAATGAATTCGGTTGCTTTACAATTTTTGATTTTCTCAACGAGATCTCTCGAGTTTGTCACAAAGAAAAAATAGTAAAGCGCGCAATAAAGAATAAAGCACACAGCGACGACACGGGATGAAACAAGTTTACTCATTCCACCCTGGGAGAGAGCGCTTAATGTTTGGTAAAATGGTAACGCGGATGTTCTCAGGATCCGGTCACGCCCTGGATGCTTGTGTGAACGCTGCATCCCTTTGCCCAAGTACGCACGATGCATGAGTGTCGCATCTCATTTTCTTTCATTTTCCGGCATTCAATATCAACTCTACGTTTCAAATGTATCGAACGCGAAGCGCTACGAAACTCTTCAACTCGCTGAACATGTGCATGTTTGGCGGCAGGTAGTTCACGACACGTTTTTTCTCTTTCCGCAAGAGGTGCGCGCTTTGAGTGATTTTTTCTGCACGCTTGATCGTACAGTTGCACTTGAGACTTGTTTGCTTCGCGCACACATAAGGTGGAGGCATGTAAATTTACACAAGCTTCTCTTAAGCTCCGAGAGGATGTTATTAAAACTTGACAAATCCACCTGCCACAAATGTTGAGTGTACCAGAGATTTTTGACAAAATTAACATCTTTACTTTGGGTTAAGTCTACGCAATGAAATTGGAATTTAAAAACTTTGGTTTTATCTTTGTATCTAAGGGAGGTTTAAGTAAAAAATGCACTTGAATCAGTTTTCAACTAGCAAGTGAACTACACTTGTGCTTCAAACAGCCTGCTGCGTTTTAAACGAGACGCGTTCAAAGAAGAAGTACCTGCTGCTTGGTGATTTGCTGAGAAAACTTTTCCCATGAGATGCTCACGCGCGAGAGTGAAACGTTCAAACACGAAAACGCACAGACGAAATGAAACCGGCATGCGAGACGTAAAGATATCGAATATCTATCCGCGCATAATATACTGAATGTTGTCCGAAAATTGCTTCTTACGTTGCGGCATCTTCATCTTCATCATCTTTCCAGGCTTAATTTTCTTCTGCGTTTGTCATTGTTTGCGCATTTTGCGCGTACGCGTAGAAAAAAGTAGGAGCGCGATAGCAAAGAGGACGAAGAAAATTAGAAGTGCGCTTCCGCCGCATGTTCTGTGTGTGAATCTTCCGCACTTCTTCGTACCTGCAGCAAGCATCTCGCTGCATATGGACGCGCAATCTGCCTGCCGCCTGCTTACATGTGTAATGGTAATTGGTGATTTTTCTATATTTGGTACCAAAATCCGCTCGCCGCCTTCGATCTGTGCGCGGCTCAGCACCAAGCCAACAAAGCGCTCAACGCATGTGCACGCAAACATGAACCGAAACCGCGAATCAACCGCGAATCTCTGCGTGCGATAAGCGTAAATGGTCATTTTCGTTATTTACATAAAGTACGAATCTGCGCGTCTCTCAAAACTCGCGCGAATTGCTAGAAACCGTTGCGTTTGTACTTTTTGCAACTTGGCGTTATTCGCTCGCCAAATGTGTGCAATTTTATGGAAAACGTGTCGGTTTTCGAATGCAAATTACGTGCACTTGAAAAATAGAGAAATACACTGAGTAAAAATTTGCTTATACGCATTCAGCAAAGTTTTTTACCTTCAGAAAGAAAATAAAGCAATTAAAAGCAATTTATAAAGGTTGCGCTTATAAAGTGTTTGATGACAGTGGAGACAATTTGATAAAAAATAAAAATTTAAATTACAAAGTATTGTTCGTATCGGTATGCGCACTTGGTGCTGGCTGCGCGCAAATGTGAAACAAAGTAAAGATTTTTTCTTGTCGCCCGATTGAACAACATCATTACGCTCGTTCGTCGCGGAAAACACATAACAAAGAAATGTTGATTAATTGCGATTGTGCGCACGGCTCTCATACGCGTTGTGCGGTGCTGTTTCACTTGTGCACTATGTACATACACTTTGCTAACTAGTTTTTATCGCGGGAGCATTGCGCGCTCTTAAGATGGTAGAAGGCGGAAGAAAAAAGGTGCGCAAAGAAACGACACTCGAAAGGCTATAAATGCGATGCAAGAGAGTTGTTAATATTAATTTCCACGCACTTGCTCCTAGAAAATACCAAAGAAAGAAATGAAAACTTATTTGACGCATCATTAACAAATTCGTCCGAAAGTTTTAAATTCAATTTTAATATAAGCATGAAAAATAAAAAATTAATAAGAATAAGAAGATCTTCCTGATGGTGATGGTGATGATGATGATGATGATGATGGAAGAAGAAGTAAGAAGCAAGAAAGTACAAGAAACACGCGCACGGCTCGTCTTCGCTGTCGACATCCGAGTCGACTCAAGTTACACACGCAACGCGTTAATGAAGATTAATAATGCCAAAGGTTAACACTTTTTACCTACAAATCTCCATACGCGTACACATAATGCGCTTGCACGGTTGCCGAAAACGGAAAACGACAATACCTACTGCGTCAAAATTAATTTTAAACGCGCGTCATCCGCGTAAAATTTCTCTTTGCAAAAGCCAATAATTAACTCAATTTAATCTCTCCTTTTGTACGTTCGCTTCGCAATGTTTGCTTCGCCGTGGTTTTTACTGCTTTTGTTCTTCGGCTGCATTTATTCGGGTGTAGGTGCAAATGAACGCTAGGCACCTTAAAGACATTGAAGAAGCACGCGAAGAAGAAGTAGAAGACCAAGAAAAAGGAGGAGGAGGAGGAGACGAAGCATGAATAAACCGCGCGATCAAGCACCATATGGTACTGACAAGATGACCAAAGTCAGTCAGTACAAACGAACAGGTTCATCCACCCATATCTCGCGCACTTTTTCATCGTCGTCGTCGTCGTCGTCGCCTTCGACTTCTTCTTATGCTTCGTGCGCGCTTTATAGTCCTGCTTCCTCCTGCGCGAGCATTGTATTTGTTGTTGTTGTTGTTACTGCTGGTGCTGCTGCAAGAGCAACCTGTGCCCTCTTCGCCTATTCATTGCGCATTCATGACGAGATCGCGAGCCAAACGAAAACGTCCTACACTTGTTCCTATTCTGATCTGCTTTTATGAAAATACTACACTTGTATGAAAATTGAGTGCAATTGTTGTCTACGACGCGGCGTGAATTTTAAAACGATGCGCGCTTGAATAAGACGTTTGAATATAGTCAGAGTCGTCGACTCTCGGAGAGTATCATTTTTCATTATCATTTTTATTACGTCGTATGAGCTTATTTAAATTTGATTGAGTATTCTCGAAGATGTTTAAAGAATAATTAGTGCTGTTTGTGTATACATTCGGAGCGATATTTATAAAATATGTCCACCTACAACAGAACAACATTCCTCGACTCGTTCCTCGCGATGCACGAGCCGATTCAGTAAGTGCACTTAAATGCGCACTTAATGCACTACTTGCCGGACTCTCGCGCTCTTCTTGCGCGTCGTGAAGAAGTCTTGCCAGCTCCGGCTACCTGTCATACTCTTCTTCGTTTTCTTCTTTTGTTTCTTCAATTTAATATGCTTTTATTTGCTTTTATGCCGAGTTTATATTTTGAGTTTACAACTTTTCTACTTCAAATTGACCAAGGTGACACATTTTTGAATATAACTTGAAAACCAATTAAGATAATTCAATCATTTAAATGTCATTGTAAAGTTGATGATATCGTTTATAAATGGGTGAAATTTAGAAAATTTTCAACGAATAGTTTTTCTGTTATTAATTCATAAACTGCAATCGAACTTTGCGAGGTGGTTTCAGGAAATGAGCCCCTCTATGTAATCAGCTATAACTTTGATAAGATTGAAGATATTTCTTTCATTTAAAAAGTATTTGAAAACAGGATAAATTTAGAATAGACTGATATTACTTTGAAAATAGTTTATCGGATAGGTAATTTGTTATTAATGTTCAAACTTGCCAATAGGTTTTCTTGGTATGCTCGTAAATTATATGGCATTTTTATGAATTAAGTGGACATAAGTTAGTAATAATATTATCACACTTTCAAAAATGACAACGTGCAAACATTAAAAGCACAACATCGCACATGGAGCAACGCACATTGTCGAACATTACAAATGAACGCAATAAACGCGATCGCCATAGAGATTGGTGGCGCGCTCAGCTATTCGTGTAATTTGCATGATTATTAAGTTGTCTTTCGATATTATATCGAATGCATCTGCATACGTAGTACCAATGTGCGCACGCTCTTTCTCGGTGCGTGTATGGTGTCCACGCGGATGATATAAATATAAATATCGAGAGAAAGAGATTTACATATTCCGCATTAGAGAATGCATAGAATTGCAATGTCGCCTCTCCGCTCTTGGTTGTCGTCGTCGTCGTTGGTGCACAAACGCAAAACCCAAACATTAAATATATCTTCCACTCTATACGCATATGCAGAAATGGCACAATGGCACGTGTAGGTGCGCGACGTTTATGATTCTCGTCCTGCGAGTCCGCGTGCTTGCGCGCGCGCGAGGAGAAACCAATTGTAATACAATATCAATGCCATTAGAAAATGCCAATTGAAAAATTGCCACTCGACTATCACTATGTCACACAGCCAGACCGTACAATGTACGTTGCGTCTCGCTCTTCTTTACGTCAAGACTGGAATGATAAAATCTTAATTTTATGTTATAGTTATTCGTATATTCTTCGCGATTTGCGTATTTATCGAAATTTATTCGCTATTTACAGGCATAATTTTCAAATTAAGAGAAATATTTTTACATCTTCGATTGGGAAAAATTAAACAAACATAGACTCGCTCCTCACCAAAAATATAAAATGTGAACTATTGACATTAAGCAACCCGTACCTACAACAATATGTTTAATGATATCTATTCTGACATTTCAATTGTGTGTATTTTTGTCGCTCTTGACCAAATAAAGCGACTCCATGTTCACGAAGCCCATGAAAAATGATTTTGAGCATTTTACATTTTTCACTCTCTCGCCTTCGACAGCGACAACGACTTTATACACAAATTATACAAACACTGTTGACAATGTCATTGTTGATGATGATCAAGGTACTCATATGATTATTGATGACAAACCTTGCACTGAGATATTCGGTGCACTTTTTCATTCGTATTTGTATTTGCCGTCCCTTCGAATACGTCTGTGATGTCTGGGCAAACACAACGCAAACACTTTGCCGTCTTCATCCACCATACGCGGTATTATTCAACAATATACCAATAATAATTATATTCGTATTTTTTCTTGTTATCGTGATCAAACACGTTATCGGAATGCATCGCCGTTGAAATATGTAAATATTAAATGAATTTCCAAAATGATGACTCAAAATGGAAAATATTGTAGGATGGAAGCAGCAAGGTTAATGATTACTTAAATCTTGAACAAATAGACATTATTAACGTAATGCAAATGTCTACACTTTTCAAGTTCAATTGAAACGCATACTTATATATTTCTTCATTGTCACGTCGCTATTTTTAAATGACTAAGAAGTAAGCAGATTGTGAAAGATTTCCGAACGCGAGTTGAGTAAGTTTGGTCCTTGGTGGAGTTGAAGGAAAGCAGTGCGTTATTTTGCATTTGCATTTTTCGGCACGCGCATTGTTCATATGGTACCTTATATTGTTAAGGCGAAACGCGCGCGACTCTGTGTATTGTCCTTATACACAATTGAATGGAAATCGTCAACGTTTGTCGTCGGTCGACCTTTACCCTTTTTTCCATTGAATATCGAACGAGAGCGCACCTCGCTCTTCTTCCTCCTCGTTCCACCGACTTGTCGAACGACGTTCCCGTTCGATTTTCATAAATTAATGCAGGTTAGCAATGTGCATATTTCACAGGGCAGTATTCCATTTGAACAGCAAATTATTTACATATTTTCTTACGCTATCCATTCCAACGTCATGCAGTCTAATGATGAGAAAATGTAAAAAGAGGGCAGCTTTGAATTTGAAGAATTTACATTTAAAATACGTCTCTGACAAATAAGTCTATTCAAATCTGTTATTGTTCGATCAAGTATCTAATAGAAATCAATATTATTTACGATAAACCAGTACCTCATTCGATGATGACAGGTACTTCCTTTAAGAAACAATGCGACGAGTATAATGATATAGTCGGTATAAATAGACATGAAAGTGCGCACTATAAATATAAATATTTAATGTCAATAATGTCGATTTTAATCTAGAGGATTTTGAACGTTCGTTACATAAAACTTTGATAAATTAGTCGGTTGAATCGCGAGCGATCAATTTCGAAAAATTTGAATTTTTTAAAAATTACCAACGAAATTATTTTCAGTTGCCACATAGTTTACAAGTCACATATTTTCTTAAATAAATAAATAAAAAACAATAGCATGAACTTTTTTGAGCACGGTACTCAATGCACAATGGTTCATACATTTTTTCGCCGCAGCATCCGCAATGTTTTCTTTTCTTTTCGAATATTTTTTGTTTGTCTTTTAAGCATTGTTTTTATTTTCTCTTTACGTCGTTCATTTTGTGTCATTTTTGCAAATGCGAACCGTTATAGGTTACGGTATTGTCTTCGGTAAAGATATGGTCCTCCTCATACATCTCTTTCTCTCATTACTGCGCGTACGTACAAGAGTACGACCGAGTGTATGTAGGTATTTATTTATGGATATAAAATACAATTACAATTGCGATGCGCGCATGCACATTGAGGGAGAGAAAAATCCAAGTCGTTCGGTTGAATAATCGCGTAAAACACAAAAACGAACGAACGATGAGTGAAAATTACGATTGTACGTGCTGTACAAATGTGCGCCTTGTAGGACAGCTTCCCTCTTGGTCTCTTCACTGCTTCTTCAGCGAGGAGAGCAGGCAATGCCAATGGATGGTGTTGGCGTTCTCGTTGCTGGTGTGCAGCTCTCCATACCATTGTATGGTAATTTTTGGCTCGCGCCCATAAATGCATCACGCTCAAACAAAAAGAGTGACCATGTTGAAAAAACAACAACAACTGAAATTATAGTGGATTATACAAATTATACAAATGACACACAAATATTTTACGTTTCGCTATTCATTCTCGACGACAAGCGGGAACACATTTTTTACATGTGTTACTCGTTGGTAGTTTATTTAAAAAATTCTTGAATAATTATCGCTGCTTAATGTAACTAATGCATTTCTAATGCGTGTTCATTACATTTATTGTTGCTCGCGCGACTTGCCTTCTTGATTAAGCATTAATACCATTTGTTGCAATTGCCAGGCTGTTGCCATTCTTGTTGGTCGAAGCCTTTTTCATGTTTTGCCTTTTCAATTTCCATTTCTATTCAGTCGACCTGTGCACCGCGCAAGTGTGCAACAATCAATTGTCTTCGCGTTATTAATAATATTATATTAAACAATTATTTCCATATAAAACCACATTAGCATATATTAATTATTGTTATTATCCGTGGTGAAAGCGCGATACTTATTGTTTACTTAACAATCAGTGTGCTTTGTTTATTTCTTTAAAAATTTCTATAATAGTTGCATAAATATTCGCAATTTAGTTCAAGAAAAGGTAATCTACTTATTTCTGGAAATTATCCATTCTTTTAATTGCATGAACACAGTTTATAAATTCCGCTTGAAGTATTACTGGAAAACAAGAATATTGTTCGACACTACGCGTAAATTTATTACAATTTAACTCATTTGCATTTGTAGTTAAATGCCTGTAAAAGCTGTGAGACTTATTGTCTCTTTAGAACATAGTTATTAGCGTTAGTTATTAGCATAGAAAAGCGCCATAGGGCAATGAGTTGAATGCAGTCTGCGATGCCTCCTCGCTTTGTGCCGCATGCATTTCCTGTGTGTGTAAAAGAACCTCCGCTCTAAGTACATATAAAGACAGATTCTCTTCTCATTTGCTTGAACTCTACGGACACCACGTATAAATAAATAAATGCTGGAAGCATACGCCAAACACCAATTCACACCTTGTCGAACAATAACGACTTGTCATAATCGTTCGCGTTTAAGCGCACAACATAATTCTATGACCATTGTTTATGATGATGGAACACAGCAAAAAGAAGGGGATGTAGTTTAGTTTGAGGGATTCATCGCAGATGTCGTGTTTGGCGAAAAATAAGGGTAGTTTCGCATTAGGAAAGCGTAGAGAAAAGTTTTAAGAGTGGATTAATTTTTTGCGACAACAACTGATTAAAATCAAAACGTTTAAGTTAATTTCTAAAACGCGCAAAAAATCGTGTCAATACGTTAAATAAATTATATGGATAAAGCGCGAAATAAATTCACTCTGACATTAGAGCATTGTGGATTTTTTGTTGTTGAAATACGGCGCGTACGTGTGAATGAAAAAAGTCAAAGTTTAGTGTCGTTTTACACTAGAGTAACTTTCCATATTCGAGTAGTGCTCATTATTAGCATAGCAATAGCAACAGATCTTTCTCTCTACCTTTTGCCAAGCTCAAAATATTTCAAATACGATTCGACGACGAATAGTGTTGTGAGCGCGCGCGTTGTGTGTATTCATGCGATATATCCGCAAGTAAACTTCATTAATAATAAACCATCAAGTTGATTTCGCTATATTTGATCAACTTGTTGGATCGCAACCAACACCTTAACGGTTTCAACTTAAATAAATATTTAACATTACAAAACTTATGCTAATTCTAATTTATTAATATAAACTGCGAAGTTTTTTCAAATATTACCTTTTATTAATAATTCTAGTTTGCAACTTTTTTCGATGTGAGGAAATGAATCAATTTAGCTGAAATGAGAAAAGTAAGACACGTATTTAAAAATTGGAAAACTTTTATTAAAAATATAATAATATTTTGTCAATTCCTAAGGCACATTTAGGTTTACAATGGCATCATGGATGAATTACATCAATTATTTCTAAGAAACAATCGCATTTTCTTCGCTTGAGACTAAAATGACTAGACAATAATTTATTTTCATATACAAAAGTAATAAAAATAATAGTGTTTGTTATGATATGAACGTTGAATCATATTTGTTTGTTGTCACGTTTTTTCGCAATTTGAATTTTGTGACTTCAATTTGGTTATTTTTTGATTCTCAACTTAAAATAATTTTTATATACAATTTACTCCTTCACTACGAAGGCAGTGCGTAAATTCGAACGAATGTCTACATTAATATATATTAACTTTGCTTTCTTAAAAATTATTAGATAAGTTATATCTTTAAACGTAACGAACTTTCTTCCTCTACACTATATACAGTACGCGAAAGACAGCTAGGAATATTTGCAAAACTATATAACATTTTACATTTTGTACAATTTGCGCAAGTTGATAAAAACTTGCGCACTTTTTTTATAGTTGTGCATTTTCAATAATAATTTCAGTCTTTTTGAAGTAGTTAAATCTAGTTAGGCACTGATAATTTAGTACATCTTTTCGCTTTTGATTAGGTGAGGTCCGCCACCACAGCCGTTCTCGCTCTTGATTAGGTGAGCTCCGCCACCACAGCCGCTCTCGGCATGCTTCGTGAGTAGAGACATCCTGGAGAACGTCTTGCTGCAGGTTGTACAGGAGTACTTCTTTACGTCGGAATGCGTCTGGAGATGCGCACGAAGATTGGAGCGATCGGCAAAGGCACGATTGCAGTAGGTGCACGAGAAGGGTTTTTCACCGGTATGGGTGCGAATGTGACCCTGGAGGAGCCACGGCCGCGAGAATGCCTTGCCGCAGATTGTGCACTTGCAGGGTAAGGTATGTGTACGAATGTGCATTTTGAGGGCACCAAGTGAGACGTACACCTTATCGCAGTATTTGCAGGAAAACGATTTGCGTGGTCCGTCTCCGGCGGCGCAGTGGAACTGTCGGTGCTTTGAAAGTCCCGAGAAAGTCGAGTAACTTTTGCCGCAGTCGGGGCACTGATGGCGCACACCCTGCCGCCGTTTTTCAGACAAGTCTTCAGCGACGGTTGGTGGCGGTGGTGATGTAGTTGATGAATTGGGGCTGAGACTGTGTTGATCAACTGGGTGGTAGACATTGGGTCGGAGAGCTAGCGGTGCTAGTGGTTGCGTTGGCACATTATGGTGGTGATGATGATGATGTGGCGGCGATAAAGAGCTGTCACTGTATCCAGGGCTCATCATATATTCGTAGGCAGGATACGGATGATAGAGAAACGGGTAATGTGGTGGGTAAACTGGAGCAACGCTTCGGTGCCACGTTTGTGGCGCGTCGTATTCTGGAGATGTCGATGCTGGGTAAGGATACGGCACTTCCGCGGCGGCACTTTTAATCGCCGTGGGGGTTTTGGGGTAGACGATTTCATGGGCTGGCGAGCTTGATGGAGATGAAACTGGTGAGGTGGTCTGTGGCGATGACACCGGGGACGATGAGATCGAAGGCGATTTGCTCGTGTAGCGTCCGGTAACGCTGAGATCTTCAGGTTTTGTACTCAGATTTTCTGGTTCATCTGGAAGACAAAATCGTTTCATTAGTATTTATATTTATATTTAAATTTTAATTATTTAATTCTTTCTGTTTAGGTTTGCTAATTGTTTTAGGAAATTCAAATTCAAGACACCTACCTGAACTTTCAACGATGTTTACAGGCCTTTTTTTCAAAGGACAGTGGCTGTAGTTTTTCGCCATGATAGGAACTGACATCTTCTCTATCATAACACCAAATGTTGAATAATAATAATCCACAAAAATTTGGCACTGGCAAGTAGAAATGTTCTGTGTTATAGCACGATTATCGAATTCACGTGTTGAGTCGAAGCACTAAACAAACTCGAAACTTTGTAAAGTTACGACTGGAGTGCGAGCACAAGGGTAAGCGAATGCGCGTTGCTTACGACAACGAGTCAACGATGGTTCTGATCATACCACACAAATGCGCCCCGTATTTATGCTCGTCTCCCACCTTGGTGTGCACGTGCCGCACGGCCAATCCACATCGCCGGAAATATTACTTAGTCTACCAACAAGAAGCAACTGATTCGCTCAACATGGGTGGGGGGACAGGTGTGCTACCTGGTAAACCGTCGCGTTGCATGCACGACGCGGACATAGTCTACCTTCAATCTTAATCGCAATTACTGCAAAGCGCCGACGAGCAATACGACACAATAAGGGAGCAAACACTACTGCAATGACGAAAATGGGCGCGAATTATTTCTAGGACACCCGTAATTTCGTAAATTCAATAACTTGCATACTCAATATTTTCATTGTTCAGATGAAATTGATTCTTGACCTCAATTTTTCATAAAAATACTAGCAAGGTATTTCTGAAGCGCGTGCAGTAATTACAATTGCAATTGTCAAAATGATTGGCTGATTTACGTTGCCCAGCGCTGAATTTTGTTTCCCTTGCGACAAGCAAGGGCATCCATTTTAAGTTTCTGAGATTGTTTGAAGTTATTGCTTTCAGACTGATAATTTGCCCGCCGTTCATTCTATAATCACAAAAATTACATATATGCGGCTTTTATGGCATAGCAACAGGATATGGCAAACTCAGCGGAATCGAGTTGAGTTGCTGGGCAAGGTGAGCTGGCAACACAGAAGCGCAAAAGCGATAGACATATGTGGCCCAAGGGGCGGTAAAGCACGGGCACGCGTTTGATGCTTGCCACTATATGCGCGGATCACCCTGAGGAGACAGCTGCTCGCGCTGACACATGCTAGAATGCAAAGACCGTTACGAGCAAACAGCACCCCTCAATGTGTTGGAGCGCGTTTATTGAATAGGCACCCCTCATCGTCATCGCACACATACAATTATTGAGCAAGCGCGTGATATACCTATTGGTGATATACCTTTATTAAATATGAATTTCACCAATACTGTCAAATCCACTGCATTGGCATTAAAGGTGTTTTATTCTTTTAGGAGAATCCAATGCGTACACAGCTTAGTTGAGGTCTCCCCCTTCATATTTACAGCACACTTTGAATTCATTATTAGTATTTTTCAAAGTTTAAAACAATTTCAACCACATAACTAAGTTATAGTCTTATTGTTGGTCCATGCTAATACATATTTTATATTTCCGAGACAAGAGGCGATCTCATGTATCTTATTATAGATAAATCATATTAGATGACCACATAAACTGGTATTATGCATACGAAAACAAATGCTAATGGGTAGAGTGTCGGACTAGTAAAACTAGTGGTGAGTATGCTAGAAAAGGAATAGATACAATTGTTCAAATAATGCATAGATAATAGAATAGAGCGTGCATATCGTTATAGCAGAGTATTGAAATCAGTGATTGCAATGTGCGATGAGCGTCGACACCGCACCGGGTATACCCACTACTATTATTGAAGGTACACAATTGATACATGTGCACTCGCGCTATGGACCTACCCTAAATATACGCGCACATGTGCATGTGTGTCGCGCTTACCCAAAATCTATTATAAGTATTGTCTACAATGAGTATGCCACCAGGTACCCCAAACATACGCGCCAACACTGTTGCCCTTCAAGTTGCACATTGCTGTCGTGAATCGAGTGCTTTTCGCGCCAAGAAACTCACCTTACCAGAGTAACCAGCATGAATTCATATAACACCGGCACATGCAACCGAAATGTTATTTGGCGCCAAAATAGATTTTCTTCTAATTTACATGCAAGTAGAAACAAGTTTCCAACTGTTTTTGGACAAGTTGACTATAATTACGGGGCAGACGCCTTGGGAAATTAGGCTTTAAACGGATAATAACGTTTAGAATTTGTGGTGAAACACACAAGTGAATTTTATTCTACATTATTGAGCTAAGTGTACAAAGTACAGTTTGGCTTGTTTATTAAACTCAAATATGGTAAATACCTAGGCAAACAGTGTCTGTTGTGCGCTAATCTGCTGCACCCACTTCTTGTTGCTTCTTCCTCGGCAGAGGTCTTCATTTAACTGTTGATTCATATACAAATGAAGAAGGAAATGAGCAAATTGTCTGCGCGTATTTTGACAAAGCAAAATGGACGTGGATGGCTTAATTGCTCACCTCCTATCGCAGCAAACAAACAAACATTATTTCGACGGTGATTAGGAAAAGTGCAAACAACGCGGACAGTGCAGTGCCACCTTGATTTCAACAATTACAAGTCATTGGTGTGTCATGCAAATAAATTATGCATTCATCCCATTCATATACACTGTATTTACAAACGTAACTAAGCGCACTCCTCGGCTTGGCTTGGCTAATAACAACAATATTATCCACTGTACGCGCGCGCTGTACTTCAATGATAATAATACCTATTATAACATGTGATTGTTTAACAAACAATACATTAAATTAAATTATATATGCATGTAGTCTATCGCTATATGTATATTTATTTATGTTATAATATGGTTGCTAATAGTTTGGCTTAAAGATTGCATTTATTCAGGTATTGTATATTTTAATGAGTTGCCCATTGTATCGCTGAAGTTATCTGATTAATTTCTGTTCCTTCTAATGACAAATCATTTTTGGGCATTCTAGGAATGGTCAAACTACGTGCGCAACGTGCTTCATGTGTTGTAACTTGTTGCAAAATTTCGGCCCATGTGTTGGGAAATACCAAACAACAATTTCCCATCGATGTCCACGTCTCACAGTCTTGAATTCAGCTTCTTCCGCGTCTTCAATTGACATAAAGTAATAAAACTCTCTCATAGTACCTGCATAATCGTGCATTCTAGCATGGAGGGAAATGTGTGCGGCACATTTAGCCGTCTCTTCTGGACTCCAGATGTTTGGCAATCGGAGAGTGTGTACCACTTGCATTACGTGCACCGGGAATTGCTAGGTAATTGTTTGATATTTATAAATGCGCAGCAGCAGCAACAGCAACAAGATGCATCTGTCTCTCGGAGGTCGCTTGACTAAAAACAGGGTGCAAAACAGGGTAATACTCTGAACTTATTGATCATACGATGCCCAACGTGATCCAACGTGTTGGACAAGATTTGCCACGGTTATCACACTAATAACAAATGAATTTTGTTATATAATTCTCGGTTGCGCAAGAGCGATTAGCAAATTATTATGTTACATTGCATTTGGCGCGTTAGATGCGGAGACAAGTCGCGGTGATTTCGAGGAAAGCGTGGCGTAAAAATGAAGTGGCTAATTACTCGGGAAAAATCGCTAGTAAACAACAATTAACGGCGGCTATGATGTGTGTTGGTGTTGCCGGCGGCCGGCGCCACTCGTATTGTCGCGTTTCTTTCGTCGGCGCGGCGCGGTGCTCGTTTTCCCATTCGCGGCGGGACTTTCAACAATAAACTAGCAACTTTATGTATCGCGAGCGCAAATGCACATGCACGCACGGGAGGCTTGGCCGCTTTAGGTAGCAGCGCTTCACTTCTTTGCTTAGCGCGCGCGAGTGCTGTCTTGCTTGTCTGCCTTCGCGCGTTCGCGGAAACGAATTGCTTATTCATTGCATTTAACAAGAATCGCCGCCGCGATGCTGATGCCTGCTTGCTTGCTTCAAGCGCATGTATGCATTGATCCCAAATCCAATTCGTATGTGGAGCATTTCCCTCCTCCTTCTTCTTCATCAATGCACTTCGCGTGTAGACGATGAAATGCATCGTCAATCGATCGATCGATCGTTGTACAAATTCGATTAACATACTTGTTGACGGCCCAACACATTATTGCGTTTGTAATTTGTTCTTCTTGACGCGTTCCATTCATTCAATTTTTTACTCAGCATTAAGAGTTATTAAGATATTAATTCCTTGACAATTCTCTTCATATCGCCTTGCAGAAGTCGGAAATGCTTAAAACTTTAAAGCTCTTTTAAGATAGGGGTTGATTACTAGATGAATAATTCATCAATTGAAAAAGTGCCGAATTGGCTATAAATTTTAATAGAAACGACCATAAAAAAACAATAGAAAATCTCGAAAAATGTCTTCTTCGTCGATACGGTAACTTTCATTTTACACCAATTGACATTTTTATGTTCTACTAAAGCGAATAAAACGAATATTGGAATAAACGCCATAGGTGTGCGCAGAGCAATAATAAACGTTTCGACGGAATTAAGTTGTAAAAGCGGCGTGTATTTGGAAAACATTTGAAGATTAAGAGTGTTGGCAGCGAATGCCGGAGCCGCAGAAGTATGTAAATATGCAGCGCGCGCGCGATGACCATTCGATCGGAACGCGTGGGCAATCAGGAGGAAAGCATCGTCGAAATGCAATTGCAGCGATCACCCATTTTTTCTAAATGATCACCTGTTTCGCACGAGCATATCGGAACGTAAGTGGAATGCATTTACCAGACAGACGTTCGCTCATTGATATTATTTTTATCGACTTTCCGCACACGCAGGTTGAAGAATAAATATAAAGATGCTTTCCATTTATTCCAAGTGGTAATACAAGTTTGATAAGAGCGCGCAACTGAAAGCACATGAAATACGCAAGTTTAAATTGCAGTTAGCGTAAAATATGGTTATTAGCCTTATTCACGTACACGCGTATTCGCGATTTATTCGAATAGATTTGTTTGTAGTTAGCGTTTAATTATATTGAGCACACTGCGAGTGAAAATCCTGTCGAAATGACGCGGCGCCATTCAAGGATTTCTGAATAAAACGCCAACAACGGGTTGCGGACTAAAAACGTATTAATAGAGTGCGTTCAGTTTCTTGGAGTTTCATTTCTTCAGGTCTAACTTATTAAGTTCGATTGAAAGTTATTATGATTTACATAACTTTTCTACTTACTGCCATAACTTAATGCCTTTAACGTTAAGAATGATTTGACAATAGGTATAATATTAATCCTACGAAGAAACATGGGTTTTAAGTCAGAAATGAGTTATTTAACAATTAAAATTCTGTTTGACATTCACGCAATTAAGAGAGCACTAAAAATAATAAAAAACGTGAATTTAACCAATCTGTTGGTCATTAAACCATTAGGAAATTGTCCAACACGATATAAAATGAAACAGCAAGAAAGCAACAAACAAACAAACAAACAAGCAATAAAAAAGCTCTACAATAAAACAAGTTATAAATGTCAAACAGTTTGTTAATATTTATTGTCTATATTCATCATATATTAATATATTTTATATGTATAACAAACCGATTGGTACACAAACGAGAATCTCGAGTGAGCTTTCACATACTCCTCTGGAGTTCTGCGCATTGGGTGGCAAGAAACAATCACCTGTTATGCCCGCTCAATTGAATAATTGCAACTCTTGAAAGCTAATTAAATGTTCCGCACGTAAAGTGGCATTCAGTATTCAACATTGAACCATTGAGGATTGATGATTTTATTGGTCTATCCGTTAATATATCATTGGTCTTTTGCAATTTTGTAATTTCAGTCATTTATGTAACTATAGATAATATTACTTTAAGCTTATGGTGAGCCTTAGTTGGAGATAATCCTGGAGAATATCGAGCGTTAATATTGTTGGAATCGTGCTGCAATTAAAATCAATTACGAATGCGAGCATTGAGAGCTCTAATTGCTAGTAATTGCACGTTTAAAACGTTTACAATTACATACGCGATTCACTTGCAAATTTCTAGTTTTCCGTGCAATTTGCTTACCTGTTTATTATACATGAAATGGCTTTTTGTGCATTTAATAATGTTTGTCGGCTTGTTAACATATTGGTTTAATGTTTTATAACTTTATACTGGCTTTTAGTTCACCAAGGACGAAAATCAATTAATCAATTCATATCTCAGGGTGGTATACAATTTCAATGTTGGCTTTGTTTCAGCAGAAAGTAATTGCAATTCTTTATCAAATAAGAAACGTCGCCGTCACTTTATTTGATAAAATATACAAGAAAACAATACACGATAAGTGTCGAAGGAGCGTACCTCAAGGAACATCACACACCCTATTTTCTAAGTTGGTCTCCAACGTCTTTTCTTTAGTTGAACTGAGTGCGCGCAAACCGCATGAACGCGGAAATTGCCGTAAATCAACCGCCTACCAAAAACAAAACGCGCAAGTGTAATTTAATACCCGATCACCTGAGCGAGCGAACGAAGCGAGTACGAAAAGATGCAGAAAATCTCGTAAAAGGTATTTGATTTGCGAAAGCAATGCGTCACGAAACACGCGAAACAATTCGATTTTATTGTTCGGTCATGATCATCAAATACCTCGTAGTCTTCATTGCTTTCAATGCTCGAAGAACAAGACTAAGTATTTTATTGTAAAACGAGCGATTTCTTTGTCGATTGTAGAAAGCCTTCTGGCCTTAGCTAACAAGCGCGAAACTCGTAAAAAGTGGACAATTAATAAACAAGCAATCAAAAGATAGTCATCATTCGGTTTTTCTCGGTCATCGTATCAATTTCATTAGGAAGGTACAAGTGTTTCGTTTTTTAATTAGCTCGGAAAGAAAACAAACAGAATTCAATCAAGAAATTTTTATTTTTTGCTTAAAGGGCTCTTGAATTTCAATTTTAATTTCCGATTGAAATCAATGATGATGACGAATGTTAAAGACCCCAACATCTATCCGAAACACGTAGTAAATTTTTTATACGGAAATTGTATTGGATCCTTGGATAAAAAATTGTAATATCTAAAAGCACATGTGCTTTAAAGGTAACATTAGAGCTGCGAAGAAGGCCGTGGGCTGCGCTTGTCGGAAGATCAATGAAGAAGGAAGGCGGGTTATAAAGGTATATAAATTCACCCTTAATTTGTTCATTCGGCATGTTCATCGCCTTGATACGCTTGTTTTTGTTTTCGATGCTGAGCGTTAGCTAGGACTTTCTTGAATGCGTCTGCTGTTGCTGCTGAAGGCACTTACGCTTGTTTGCTGAGCGCACTCGCTCTAACCAGGTGTGTAAAGGCCCTGCATTTACCTTGTTTTCAAATGCGAGACTTTGTGTTTCTCTTCGGCTACTGATTTAACCACACACAGACTGCCTTAAACGTGTTCAATGCTTCCTTCACCTTAACCACCAGGTGCTCGTAATGAAATTCTAATACGTGTTGAAAACAAGGCATTGATTTTCCAGAAAAAGAAATATTGGGAATTACCTAATATAGAAATAATTCTAATTATTTAGATTAGTATTTTCAATTACAATACTAACTGATTGAAAATTATTAGAGCGCATTGTATGAGCATCTCGTCTGTCAGTCAAAGATTGCGCTCGCGCGCGCGTGTTGTGTGATGTCTCAATGCTTATTGATTTCATTCAATCGACAGCATTCTCTTCGGCGGCTTCGCTCACCCATTGAGATAAAAGGTGTATTCTTCGATCTATCTGCGTGTTGGATCGACGGTCAACGCGGCGCGTCTCGCGACACTTGGAAATGCCACCGATATTCTCGAATGCATTCATTTGCTGCAGGCGCATTATGTATGTAGACATCGATCGTACATCGATGATAACCATTTACTTGACATATTGTTGCGGTCGTGTCGTTGCGTAACAGCACACCAAACACAATCGGTCGCGTTGTTTTCCTTCTTCTTCTGCCTCGTCCCATTCGATGGATGCATCAATACGATCTGTTTCCAGGGCATACACAACAATGCACGTTCATTTGTTACGACGAGCGACCGCGAGCTGAATAAATCTTCACAGAAACTGCATTTAAAACTGAGAAATTTGTTCGGCCCCGCAGTGACTGATTAGATCTTTCCACAAGCTCAACGGCGACATGTTTATGTAATGCTAGGCATTATTTTATGTTATTTAGGAAAGCCACACGAAGTACGCGAAATGTGCTCGTGTCGAACATGATTTACACTTGTACTTTATGCACTTCTCACTTTGGGTGGGTTTTCACATTTAGACAAAGCAGGTGTTTATAAAATTGGGAAAGTTTTACTTTAACAGCTTGTTATGACGCGTTAAGTAAATACACCTGATTAAAAGGGTCGCGGAAAACCATAGGAAGCAGCAAGACGCCAGGGAAATTTCATAATCGCATTACAGTGCATAATATACATCACAGCAGTAGAGCTGTATACTTTATGACATTTCACAGTTGCAATCATTTTGATGGTGACTCGGAATAAAATTACCTGCAATTATTATTCCGTCGAACGTGCTATTCCCTCGTTTGGATGTCAGGTGAATTGCCGTAACGTGACCAAAATATTAAACTGATTTAATTGGGTTTTTCTCACCGGCTGTTGGAAATTTCATTAATTATTTTAGTTCATGATGGAAATACAATAGCTGCACTGGAAAATATAATTGATTAATTGATAGATTTTTTATTTCAAGTAATTGGACATTTGAATTCGGAAGTTACTTAACTAATAGCTCCTCGATCAATTATTTAACAGATGATCCGCGTGCGTGCGTTTTGAAACAAAGCACGTGTTCTGAAAACCCAAAAGACTTCCCGATTTCAAACTCACAACAGTTGTAAACGTGCTAATCATAGGGATCACTTTTGAAATGACGAAAAAGGCACATCCACCCTCTAATTTTACGCAATTAATAGTCCTGCATTAGTCATACTAAATAACTACAAAATTACTTTAATTGTTTCACCATGTTTTTGCTTTTTTAGTATGAAACAAATGTTGCGTAAAATAACAGTCTACTTTATTCGATTGCTCTATGATTTTCTATATTTGTTTAATATTTATTTTGGCGATAGTGGAGAAATTATAGAACTACCTGGAACTTGCTTCAGGAAAATATGCACGTGTCCGAAGCAATCTTCGTTTATCAAAGTTTATCAGAAACCAAAGAAATGATGCATTATTATTAGGAAGTAAATAAGCTCAATATCTAAAAGATAGACGACACCCTTGAGTTTGTTGTATATTAAACAAACGGCTGAAAATATTCGACGCTGGTGTTTGGTGTTTTACATCTTATCACGCGTCAAGTTGTTAGTTTAAGGTGCTTTAGCGTGGCACTCATTCGTCCCCTTGTTGAAGACATAATCGACAATGCGCCCGATTGATAACTCAATAAACACTGCAGTTTATTCACGACAAACGATTGCTGATAACACGAACAAACATTCTGTGTCATTTCCTTGAAAATATAAAGGTGTTCGTTGTTTTGTTTGGCGATTTAATAATAATATTCAATAAGCGATAGGTGTATGAATTTATGCGACTTTTCAAGTAGTTCTTCAACTTCAAAGTATAAAGCGAATTAATTTTTTGTAAGTACCTGCGCCGTTTCGTACATTGTTATTGTTTGCACATGCAGAAAGCAATTAGGCACTACCCAATCATAATTTCACTTCTAATCGATGCGCGCATGGTTCTATTGTGTTTTACTATCAGAGAAATATCTTCCTTTGAGGTGGGTGATTCTTCTTAAGAAGGCACGCTGTTTTGTTCAAGTGTGCGGCGATGCAGTAAACCGCGACAAGTAATAATAATTTAAAGGTGTAATCGCTAATGGGCGCACCGGCAAAACGAGCACCGATGTTTATTAGTTATTGTTCTTCTCATTTATCGGTTCGCCAGCGTTGCATTGCGGGCGAATCTTTGTCTCGTAATAATAACAAACGACGAATGAGTCAATAGGTGTGTTGGCACCAACACGCATTTGAATTTAGTTTCTTGTACATACACGAAGGAAGAGCGACATCTTAACAGATATTGTGCTTATGAAAAATCGTAGCAAGTTTTTTTCGGGTGCGTTATGAACGAAGAAAGAGGTGTGTAAAACCGGATGTCGTCAAGTTGGGATACGGTTCCGCTCAGCGAGCGTCTCATCCTTTTCATGGATGAACGCAACACGTAGGTACCCATTGAATAATAACAAAAATGCGTAATCGTTATGAATAATATTACCCAAGTGCAATAATGATACCTAATTGTATGACGGTTGAGCTGGATTTTAGGGAAATGTAGTTCAAAAAATTTGATTGAGTTACTTCTTTTTTGAGGTAGAGAGATATTATTGAGAAAGCACTTGCATTACAAACGCATTACAAACATGTAGCATGCTGGGCGCCGCATTGCATGAATTTATTTATGCATTGCTGGCTCTCTCTTCTCGAGTTTGAAGTTGCGGGCTAGTGTCGCGACTGTCGGCGTTTGCCGGTGCAGAACTAAACGGTTTGTTGTTGTTTTTTGTACTGCTGCTGCTCCTGCCGCGATGCAGCAATAGGCAGGTGAGTCATGTGCTTGCAATGCGTACGCGTGGTGCAAATTTCGCCCTTTTTTACACATATGAAAATATAACTTATATGCAAGCATAAATCACCGCTCTTCAAACGCATTGTTTACTAAGAGGAAAACCTCATTGTTATAATAACTTATTGTTCAGCATAAATCTTTAATAGTTACAGTATATACGGAAGAGGAGATTTCTTAATCATCATGAGTGATGAAACTATAATTAGTTGCCTTTTGAATTGCATTTTGAGGTAGAGATTTAAGCCCTAAAAGAGCTGAGACTTGAGCTGAGGTAGGTGACCTAAATAGAAAAGGTTTCATTATTTAATTTATCATATTCTTCTTGGTGCGCTATGCGATTGAGGAAGACATTCCGGAATGGAAATGCATATGGATTAAGTGGTTTTGTTTGAGGTAACCCTGAATTTCATAATGCGTTCTCTCCACCTATTCGGATTCTTTTCCATTACTCTTCCGCTGCTTGCTCGCGTCCGGTGGGTCGATCGATGCATATTATGATATGCGGCTTTATTGCCGCTATTAATTTCGCTCACTTATTATTACTTTGGTAACAACGTATATTTGTATGCTATACAATTCCTCCGGATTGTTCTGACGGGAAAAAACTTCAATGCACGACAATGCTCCACTTGTACTCTGCGGAAAAGCAAACAACGAACAGTTATTCTCAATGCCGGGTTATTTAATTTACATACAAGTTAATATTACCAACTTGATCTTGAGTTTTTGAAAAATTAAGCGGACAAGATCAATCAACCGAATACACCGCACACAATGTTAAAAATGATATTCGTTAAAAAATAATCGTGAAAACGGTATTTGAACGTGACGCTTCATTCACACCAAGAAGCTTTTGCTTTCCCAGAACCAAATAGCTGAAGAGCATGTCCAGTTAGTGTATCATAGCATCAACAACATATTTGAAGCTTCCTTTCTTCGCTGTTTATATCATGCCAATACGATTTCGTTCACGAAATGCATGCAAGTACATAAAACGCGAGTGTAATTTATTGCGCATACTTGAACTTGATGATGAATTTTATCTGATGCGAAATGTGTGCTGCATTCTCATATAGCATGCACGCTCCTGCGCTATTATTTATATACGCCACATTCGCCACATTTAACTGGCCATCGTTCAATCCGTAATCTAATTCGGTGTCGGTAAACGCGCACCATATTAGTCCGCTTTCCCGTACAGCAACGTGTGTTCATTCATCAGCGGCTCACGCTGCATAGTGCTGCATCGTTGCAGTGAAATATTATTACTAATTTATTCGATTGGCAAAGCCGTTCGACATGCCAAATCGGGCGCAAGAATCGTTTCTCCGTTTCTCACGTTCAAAGTGATTCCAACGCTGCATATATTTAATCGGGTGGTAAAAATGCTTTGCCAAGAAGAAGCAGTGCGCTTAAGCTGATCTGTAAATTCAACAATTGTACATATTCTTAACGAATTGCATGTGCAATTAATTGAGCACGGATGAACGTGGAATTTATGCTTGCGCTTTAAGGTTTTATTACTTCCGCTAAGAATTATTCTAACCGTGCTTTGATTTTTCCATGTTTCCAACAATCAACTGGAAATAGTTTGTATTTATTAAGATTTGAGCAGATGGATTTCTCTGATGAGCATGTGTTTCAAAAAAATAATGTACACTTGCAGGACTATGTCTAATTTCTAGTATAACAAGTCCGATGACACATGAATATTATAGATCAATAAAAACGCGTCATAGAACGATCATTATTCTTCATTAATATTCTAAATACATGGTTAATCCATGTTTACGTGTTGATTGACGTACGATTGGTCGAAAGGTAACAAGAACTTGGAAGCAGATGTAATATTTTTACAGGTAATAGGCATACGCGAACGCTTTTGATATTCATATTCAATGAGTTAGTTGATCGAGTAATTGTTGAAGCCTAGACGAAGTAGAACTTGAAGAACTGGACGTAAGGTGATCGTCGATCAAGTATTGATATCCCGGGGCGCGCGTACGGTCCTCGCATCTGTCTCTTGCGACTTCTCCTCTTGTGGGTGGCGGACACGTGTACCGAAATTTTTATCAATTAATCTCTGCTCCACAACTATCATAAAAACACATCACTGACACATTAAAAAGAGCGTAGAGCTTGTCCTCGGACTGATTTCATCAAATTTGCGTAACCGTAACTTCTTGTATTTGTGCTTTTCATATCGCGCGCGCAATACGAATTATGTTAAGTTAGCGATCTCAGTATAACATTTTGCCTCAAACTATTAGACTTTCTTGTTATACACCGCTCGCAGTATGTTCAATTTCACATAGCGCTATTGTTTTTGGTGGCGTTGTTGTTCGCACGCCTAATAGTAAAACACACCCGCACGTGCGTAGTGCTGCTACGGCGATAATTGCAAAAGACATTAAATTCGAGGCACTAGAGATATGAGAGCAGCATTTTCAATGTGCGCTCGGCACGCTTAAATGGTCATAAAATACAAGCGAAACGAAACGTAACGAAATGAACGAAAAGGTGTGATTAGAATCAATTATAATGGTTCGCTTACTTGCTTTTGCGCTGAAGAAAAGTGCGCTCATTTTTCCGAAAATAATTATGTGCAACTGGCTCTGATTAAAAATTGCTTCATGCCGCAATGTACTCTGTCAATCAATCATAATGTTTTATTGCAATTGCGGGAGTTAAAAGGGAGTGTTAACTTCCTTTGCTTCATTTTTCCATCTCGTATGAAATATCTAAAAATTTCCAAATTTTACGAAAGGTATTTTAATAGCCGTACTTGTGCATTAAATCATTATATCGCATCAGGAATAGATTCATTTATTTAATGAGTATGAAAGTCTAATTTTTATTGAGAGAACAATTTGTAAAATTTGTAGTGCGCATTTCGTTAGTTTACAATACGATTTATACTTGAAAATACGCTACGTTGAATGCCACAGGCGCCAATTTTACTATTTGTTCAACCAAATGGAAATGAACGAGATATGGAAGTAAATAAATAAATAAATGCGTAGTACGATTGCGCACGATAATTGCGCGTTCGAATATTCGTTTATTCGTTTATAACTAGCAATTTTTTCCACTTGTTTGAGCATAGTTTAGCGCAATGTAATCGTCGATCAGCACGCACCTACAATTCGTTCAATTCACTCAATTCTTTCAATCGTCCGTACGCTTCAAAGGCATTTCAAACATGCGCGCTCTTTAGCATCTTATACCGAGCAGTGTAAGAAGCTTTTCAACTGCATAAAAGTATCATCAAGTGTTCG
The DNA here is from genome assembly GCA_963978815.1 of Aleochara curtula. Classification (NCBI taxonomy): domain Eukaryota; kingdom Metazoa; phylum Arthropoda; class Insecta; order Coleoptera; family Staphylinidae; genus Aleochara; species Aleochara curtula. Next base: position 3,864,289 of record OZ022219.1, read on the forward strand.
CATTCGCCGTTTTCTACTGCGCGTTCTGTACAAATATCCCAAAGCTATGTGTCAAGATGCACGCTCATATAAGCGCAATGCAATCTGTTACTGTTGCACGTAATACGTGTTATTCCCTAATGATACGATCGGAAGGCGCACGCATTTTTGCAGCACTGCATGAAGCGGTGCATAAATAACAATAATCGCGCTCAAGCGATTCGCGAGCGAGATTTCGATTAATTTGTCGTTGATTCGCATGCGATTCTTTCATTTCTTCGGCACGCTTTGCACTCGCGGGAGTTCCTTTACGTCTTCGGCGCGTTTAAGGCGCGCGTGCAAGTTGTAATCTTACTTTGATTATCCTTGAAACATTAACCTACTGCTGGCGTGCGCGCGCAAATGCTTCAGCGTTTTGCTTTACTGATTATTGTTAATTTATAATTTAAAGTTCAAGATCACTTTGATTGATACTTTTTTTCGTTGCGCCAGTATGCATTTTTTCGTAATTGGCTGCAATTTCATATTTCGCATAAGTTATTACATATTTGTGCATAAAGCACGAGCTCGCAATTTCTAATTATGCATGCATTGCACTTTTTATAGTTAGAGATGCAAATGCGCGATTTACATGTGTTTATAAACCAATAATACCAGGATGTAGATAAGTCTAGCTCGCTGTGTACGCACCCGCAACTTCATAAGTAATGCGATTGCTTGATTGGCCATGCATTATTATTTTATATCAATAATGATCGCATTATTTTAATATTATGACAGGGGCAATTATTCGACAAGCTAAGGTCAAAATTGAGTGCTTAATGCGGCTTAATTCGTATGCGATTTTGTGCAATAAAAGCAATTGCTTGTTATTAAAAATTGATCTAATTTGTTACATGGGTATATTATGACTTAATACTTTAATATCTTAATATACATAATATTTGAATTATCATAAGTAATTCTGTGATTTCTCAATTGTATTCTCTAGCCCTTAGAGATAAGAGAACCAAAGTAAAAAATTCGTTTAAATTTTTTACCTGCTCAGCACCGCAAAATATTAATCCGGGTACAGTTAACGATTTTTAAGTTAAATCACCATTTTTTGCGAGTCCAACGAAACCTGGGTTGATTTTAAATTTATCTTCCCCCAGATTTTTTATTTTCCATTCAAAAAACGTGAGAAACTGCTTCTTTTTTAAATGTTTAGCTACCCCTTTAAATTTTTTATTTTCTATCCTTTAAAAGCACATTTTTTGCGTATGTGAATTTATACTAAGTACCTACAGGTATTTAATACCCGCATAAAATTCTTAAGAGGTAAACGTATTTGCATTTTGTGAAGTTGCTTTTTATTGCCTGCTTTCTTCATCATGCACATTGTACGAGAATAGCTCGAAGCAATCGTAAATTCACAGCTTCTTAATTCATGTGCGTGTAAATATTAATATCAGGCATCTAATCTAATTTTATGTGGTTTATACGCAAGATTATTTTGCATTGAAATCAAAACGTAACATAACTTAAAACGGCGGAAAACGTAATGTCGGCTTGTTTCGTATTTGCTTTAACCATATATCAATATTTTCTTAGTATTGATCGATTTAATTGGCATTCAAACGTAATTTTTTCGTTGAGGAAAGCTGATTAATTATTTTGCAATGCAATTGTGGTTTTAAAATCGGAATCAATTTTTCACATTCTATATTTTTGCTATCAGTAAACACACAAGCAGTTGCACAATAACAGGGAATAATTGAACTAATTATTTGCAAAGAAAGATTTATTGCATTTGCATTATTTGCAATTTTTTGTTCTATTCATGTTATTCTTACGTCTAACGTACACCTTCGAGAAATTGATCATTCTCTGAATTGTTGATCTTAGACTTATTTCGTATCAGATTACTTATTATTCTGCGCATTGTTCTTCAACGTTCCCAAACACAAAAATGTCTTACGTGTGGCAATCACGATTTCTTCGCGCATATTTGCAATTCGCAGACATTAATATTGTGACTATTTGCAATTCCCCCTATATCGTGCGTCTAATTACGATCAATAAATTATGGCAATTACGCGCAATTTGATTGCTATAAATCATCCGCAATTGCATCGATTTGCAAACGCTCTGTAAAATGCTCACTAAATACTATTTTTGCATAAAATATGTGTACAAAGTCATTGAATTTGCACATTTATCGCGCGCTCTTATGCTGAGGACTGCCCAGTGTGAATAAATGTTATAATTACACGGTTTATTTCGCATACAAAACACCTCTAAACTATACCAGTTTCATTTACATTGCGGGAGCGTTTTTCAGACACACTTGTGTGTGCATTGATTCGTTTTAATATGTCATGTGCAATATACGCATACGTGCATGGAGTGTTGCTGTTTCGCGATTTTTTCGTCATGGCAGAGGCGAACGAAAAGGTTAACTATTCACTCAATGCGCACTCTGAAATTATAATGTGATATCTTGATTTATCATGTTTCAATGTTTCACTGCTTTTTCACATTGTGCATGTTGCCATTCACGGTTTGCAGGTTTCTCTAATAAGTATTATACATGGTGATAACACAATAATTATCTTGTGATATTTAATTATGAGGATACTTCGCTCAGGAACAAACTTTATAATGGAAATGCACTTCTCGCTAGTTTGTCATCATTTCAATTTTCTCAATCGATTATTGATAAATATGCATTGAAGTAACTTGTTGGTGAGAAAATGAATTTTATAAAAACAAAGCCAATTTGATGAATGATTAATTACTTGGGTACTTATTACCACATTACTAATTAGCCAACAAGTGACATTTGGCATAGAATGTCAATAAATAAAAGCAAATAATCTATCTGCATAATTAATCAAAATTGCAATCAATAATTCATTACGTTTTTAAATTCCATTTACCACTTTGGTGAATTTAAATTAAAAACATGATTTTTCATGTTAGAATGCAGAAAGCAATTAAGCAATTAATGTACGCGCTTAAGATACAACGCATAGATAAAGTAATGCAATCAATTAGCAGTTAATTTTAATTAAGCGCGAATGACTAATTTTATCCGACAACAAGTGTTGTCACAACTCGACATACGTGTACGCAAATGGTAAAGAGTGAAATGAATTTGAATGGATTAAAACGAATTGAACGAATCAAAGCGATTGAATTGAAACGAACGAAATGTTGGTCAGCAATGGGACAAGGCGAATTCAATTTACTTGACTGGCTTGCTCTGCTATTGCTCGTCTGATTAATATCAACGCGATCGACTCGCTTGATCTATCAATGCGCATAATTGCAATCGATTTCACGCTTGTCCAATACTTGTTCGAATCGAATCTGATTGAATTTGAATCAAAAAGCGGCTTTGTGCGTGTTGATTTGCAATTAAATTTGAAATATTCACCCGCAGACGTCAAAGATAACTTATAATTTAATTTACAAAAAATATTTCAAAACGATTAAATTCATAGGTTTAAAATAAAATACGTTACTTGAAGAAATAGCATTGGTAACTAAGGAAAGCGTCCTTAGTTACCATACAAGTAAATGCCATAAGAGCGGCCATCATACTTTTCGAGCCAATGACGTTCAGGCGCGCGCATCGATAGCTATGGCGGGAAATTCAAACTGGCGGCATCTTTGCGTATGCTTTTGCGTATGGAGATCTAAAAACACTTCTAGACGATCAATAACAACGCGAATTGTCTTAAAATCTTCATGTTGGTGGTTTCTATTTTTAGTTGGGATATTATTTTGTATTTTCTCTTAGGAATAATTTAATTTAATTGAAAATTGAAATTAAAGCTCGCGGCTTTAACTTATGCAATGGTTTCTATGCTTAATTCTCTTAAAATAATAATCACAACTACAAATCGTTGAAGCACTGCAACCCATTGTTAAATCGCGCAAAATAATAAATTTTTCAACTTGCACAAACAAATAAATGCACATAAATAAATTGAATGAAATTGACGCAATAAATTACAATTTTTGCTTGTGCACGTTTTTCAGCCTGAATAATTGCATTTGCATGTTGCAATTTTGCAATTTAGCGGTACGTATGTACTCACATACGAATGTAAACAGAATCGTAGTTAGAAGTAGCCGGAAAGAGAAAAAAGTGGCTCGGTCGAGAAGAAGGAGATGCAAATGCATAAAGTACACGCATACATCATGCGAGAGATTTTATTGGCGCGCAACAATGTGAAATAATGGAAATAATAAGCGAATTGTAATAGGAATCATAATTTATTCGCGCGCGAGCTGCGATCGCAATGCGAGATCTCACACTGCGTCCGAACGCTTCGGTCGATCGTAAACATCTCCGCGGAGATGCATTCGTATTTGCGCTATTACAATGGTGCCATTTGCAAACAAAAATGTCACCTAGCAAGAACGGCGATAAATTCGAGGTGATTATAATTGGAATTATTACAGCGCGCGTATAGATCAAAGACACTTGAAAGCGCGCGCTGCAGCACTTGATCGATTAAATTATTTATGCATAATTTCATTTGCATTTACCTCCGGAAGTTTTAGCGCTAAGATCGCAATCCTTGTATTTGTAAGTTAAATTGATTTAGTGCTTCTTATGTTTTATCTCTATGATAAATGCGTTAATTTAATAAACGGAAAAATAATTAATGGCTTCATGAAAACACATCGAGAAAAACAAGTCATAACATTGCGATGGAATTCAATTTATTATTATGAACTAATTACCTGAATACAATAATATTAAAATTTTGATATGGACACCTGAGACAGGTAATCGTTTTGAAATGAACAAATAAACAAAGCATAATATTAGCGAAATGAGCGTTTTTTGACACATATAAACTGTGCTGAGTAAATTATGCCATTTCAATAAGTTTGCGGTGCGGTTTTTCGCCAGTCGCGCGCGCATATTGAAAGCAGACGGCGCACACCAATAAAATACGATAATAAAGCTTTTATTGAAATGACATAATCACATTAGGACAATTCGAATTTATCAATTCGTGCAATTGCGGGGCATGCAAATTTCGTGCGCGCGCAACGCAAATCGAGCATGAATCGCGGCTTGTGATTTTATTCGCGTTTTATGCGCCGCGCTGCGAAATTTATTATACGTGTAGAGTGCATGTCCTGCATGTGCTGCGCGAAACAGGTAAACGTAGCAGCGCAGGAGTAAAGAAAGCGAGCAGAGTAAGCGCAAACGTACGTAACAAAACGATAATCATATAAATACGAAAATGAATTGTGTAAATATGCGGCGCAAATGATATTTTCTCTCCAGCACGCCCGCCACTCAAGCGTGTCCAACGTGAACAACTGCGCGAATTGATTGCGAAGAATTGAAAATCAGCGTCGCCCTGTCGCCTTATTGATTTCATTCGGCTCCTTAGATTTTTGCTTATTAATTGTAATTATTTCGGATGCAATCAATTACCAACTGCGCAAATATGGATCATTAATGTGTACGTACCCATTACGTACGCTTATGTCTTCGGGGGTATTGTTTTATTGGCAAATTTATTATGAGGTGGATATGATATTTACGATATTTATCGATGTGCATGTGGGCACAAAGTAATAACCGTCAGGCACGAAACTTTTTATTGAACAATTTCAAAATAGTTTTGCTCTTTAAATTTTTAAACTTCCTTCAAATTTATAAAGCGTGCACTTTTCTTTCTTCATCTTCTTTAAACGCCAGTTGCATTTCTTACGCAAGCCAAGGCAACCTGCGCACGACTCCTCTTTCTGAGTCGTTTTGTGCAAAAGACACACACAAAACGCCGATAAATCTACGACGCGTGTCTTGCGTAACTTGCCGCTTCGTAGACACTTTTTGTGCTGCGCGAAGAATAAGAAAACGCATTGCAAAGTCAGCTGCACCTACGCCTTCTTGGCGTGCATCCATCGAAGCGAACGGATCATCTTGATCTTGAAGAATGCGGTGCTTTATTCCTTGTGCGCCTGGCGAGGGTGTCACGCAGGATCAGCTGTTCGCTGTATTTCATCTCAAGGCGCTGACGTCTTGCGTTACGTCTGTCTGTCTGGCATTGAATCGATTATCCGCGTGTGTGTTTGCTATTCTTCTGCGACCCCTGTGTGCACGTTTAAAGGGCGCAAAAATATTTTGCATCTGCTCGTATGGCACATGCTTGCGCTTTCATAGAGCGCGCCCTTTGTGTGCGGTTCTTAGCTGCCGACAGGTACCATCTATTTCTTCTTCCTCAACTTCTTGCCCGGTCCATGCCATATAGGTATAAATAAATCGCAGACGACCATGTGTAATGGATGTAAAAATAGTATGACTATGTTTGGGCAAAAATAGAAATACCACCCTTGATCCCTTGGATGGAAAGTCGTCACCCCTGATATGCACTTCCTAAGGGTGCACTTTCATTGTTTGCGCAATGTGTATTTCTTGGAAATTCTTGCGCGTTTTATATTGATTCATTAAGTAAGCAGATGTTCCAAATTTTAGTGCAAATATTGTGTCATTATTGGTACATGCAAGTACCTATATAAGATGACCCATTTTATTCATATTTTGAAAAAATTGTATTTGCGTACTATATCATGGATGAGACATCTTTATACGAGGTACTAGGATTTACCTAGAAATTGCATTTATCTACAGTATGCAATAGTTCGCTTGGATTTATTTACAAGTTTTACAAGTCCTGCAAGTTTCATAACTTAAAAATACGACACATGAGACGTGTTTTTGGCGCGTAAATGAAATTGTCGAAGGGGAAAACCGCACCCAATAATATATGCTGTAGCTATTTACATACATGTATTCATAAGTTTCACGTTATCATATCAGACTTCTTGATAATAGTATTAATGTTTGCATTTGGAACTGAGTGAAATATGCACTTGCACTTTACAAGAATTATCTAAAATTTCTCACACTTTACTGCTGTTTATTTATCAACGATATTTTTGATAACATTTTTTCATCGTATTCAAATAATTACACTATTATGCGAGTTATTTTAAGCGGATTAATGTGGATTAATATCCACAAACTTTGATTTGCAGAATATTTTGGACTTTTATTTTGCGTTAACATTTCGAAGCTATAAAATGTGTGAATTTAGTTTTTTATTAATTAGATTGCCATAACTAGACCCTAATGTTAGAATGAATGTGCAATCGATTATGACTTATTTGAACGCATAAAACGAACTCTTTGAAAAGTGATTTTAGAGCCACCTGCGCATAAAACGCCTCGTCAAAGCGCATATAATAGGTGGCTCAGTATATATGGTGTGGTGCGGTATGCGATCATCCCTTTTGCGTTTATTTTTTGCCAGCCGCCGCACATGCAGAAGGCAAATGCACTCGTTGCAAAGCGCACACACGTCAATAAGCTCGGTGCACATGCTCGGTGTGCTTATGCGGAGGAATATGGGTCCTTATTATTACCCTCGTGCAATACGCATACGCGTGTATCAAGCACACATGCAGTCCTTGCAGCCTCTGTTGGCACGCGCTTTGTCGCTGAACGCTATTATTGAGCATCGAGATTGACCGTTACGGCAGCTTCTCCCCTATTGTACACGTTGTACATCTGCACGTGCCGGGCGACACCACCACCGACAACCAACAATTACCCATCAAAACGCGCGCTTGCCTTCAAATCCGGGGATTGGACGCGCGCTCGATTTATTTCATCTGTTTCCACAGCTTGTTTCCGCGTTATTTATGCTGCTCGCTGAAGAGTTTTTCATTCCTGTATCTGTGTATAACATGGACTACTGCCGCATGTTGTTGTTCTCTTGTAGTTGTTGTGATTCAACTAGTCGCTGGTCCGCGAGTTCTCCAAGAGGTTGGTTGTTGCAACGCCAATGTAAATTAGTCGGGCGCGCGCGCTCGCGCTCGGCGACGACGGCGTGATTTAGTAGTCGAGCGAGGTAATTAAGCCGATCTACAAATACCATAAATAATCATCATCACAAAAGGCGCTTGATTTATTTGCGCGCCGATACGCGTTGACGTCGCGCATTTGTTTCAAGTGCTCTTTCAAGCGGTAGTCCGCTAAATAAATGAAATCAAACAACTTGCTCATAGCATAAATATTCACATAACTGACAAACTGACCATATTAACAACTATTCATTTTTGCTTTACATGGTTTCCTGGTTTTACTAAATGACTGGCTGCTCTAACATGTCATGTTGCTCTTTGAAAAAAGTAATGTCGTTTTTCACTTTTTTGGATTGCTGCAATTTTTCTCTCTAAAATAGAACTTGGTTTCCTAGGCTTGCATGAAGCGCGAATTTTCTTGTGTAATTTTTGCAATCCACTAGACAAGAAGGCGCATTCCAGCGTTTAGTTGAGTTTTAGCTTGAGGACACTTGCAAGGTGCACCTTACACAAAAACTTCCACGAATTCCTCTTCGTCTTAAGCGGCGCGCATTGAATCTAAGAAAGCGATCCATTGAGAGCGAATGCGTTTCTTTTCACTTGCTTGAATGCGCGACCAAACAGAATTTGTGAATAGAGCGGGTACAGGTTCTTCTTTGTACGCAATGAAAGACGCGTTCATTCACTGTGCGCCGAAAATGTATTTCCAATGCAGAAAATCTCTTCACGACCAAGCATTCATTGCGTGTCTTTCTCGGAATAGGTAATTGTTTTTCATATGTGTCAAATGGGTATGACTTTAATGGATTGCGCGGTTAAGTAGCTAAATAATATTTTGATTTATTTTGGGACATCCACGTTGGACTCCCCAAGTAGAAGTTTCAATTACAGTTAGTAACTAACTGATATTAAAAATTGTTATTTGATGGATCCTCAATGAAACTAAAATTAAACCACATACAGTGTTAGTACATAGTCTGCAAGCATGCACCCCTTATATCTCTTCAGATGTACGATGCAAAGCAGCTGCACTTACGCGTGTGCACTATGGGGACAGGTGATGTTTCGCCATGGACCTGCTCCCGGTGCGCGTACCTTTGAACCTCGCCTTTCAACTGGAATTCTCCATGCGTCCATATGCTCCACTTCTTGCATGCGCAACACCAATGCTGGCTGCAACGAGCTAAACAGCATCTGAAGCATGTTTGCCCTATTTTTTACTATGTAGAAGCAACAAGGTACGTAGAGTCAGCTGGTTGTCCCACTTTTTATATCAACATCCAGAATCATAGACAAGTAGATTTGGGTCTAGGAGATGAAGCTACAACGTAAAAAATGTAACGGATATACGCATATTCTTTTGCTATGAATTCCTATTTTGCATCACACAACAAATTTTAATGCCAGGGCTTTCCGAAATTTATGCACGTACCCCGCATATTTAATTTGTAACTCTTGAAGATTCAGTGGCCAGAAATGCAAAATACCCACTCACTTTATGCTAATGACTCAGATTTAGAGAGGTGTTACTTTTACGATGCGTAATTTCCTGTGTGCTTCTGAAGGAGTCTTCTTCATTCTTTTTGCGGTTCATATTTCTTCTTCAGGAAATGCACGTTTGAGGTGGGTTCAGGGGTGTGTGCATGGGCCTCGCGGGCAAAAAAGCAAACATCTGGACTTTACCATTGTTTCACCATTTATTCAGCAATTTTTCATGTTTTTTTACCTGTATATTGTGCACAAGTTTTAGCAAAACTGGTTCTCAACTCTTTCACTTTTCTTTTCATTTCATTCTTCCAACCGGGTTTTCGGCTATTATTAGATTGCAACATGCATCGTTACCGTAATCTTTCACATCTTCGTTATCGCTATCTTAAAAGTTAAACATCCTTCTTTTTCTTGTTCTTCTACTTTTGCATCTCCTCCTGTTTGTTCAATAATGGCCCAAGACAGAGGGTGGTTAAATATAAACACGCGCATCGGATCGGATCCTCCACCCTCTTCCTTGGCGACGCGCGCGCCACGTGCGTACGCGTGTCTGCACGTGTGCGCCTCCTACAAGGACGACGATCCACAATGCCTTTGCACACATGCGCACCTATGATGATGCGCTCTTAGCAAACAGCTCAACTGTAAAGCACCGTTAAAATGCAGGCGCGCATCTGCCGCTCAAACCAGCAAACACCTTCCATCGATCGATTAAACCGACGCACAACTGAAAATCTCTTCCGCCTTTGACGAGTTCATAATTCATTTTTAATAGATGCGCATTCAGAATAAGTCTGATCCAATTTAAGCTTATCTCCGAGGCTTAAGTTGCATGATAGCGAATCATTTTTTAGTTCTACCAAAGAATGCTTTCTGTCTGGTTTTGCATTGCAGCATTTTCGTATAAAAGCGAACGTTTTTCTTTCATCAATGAAATGCCCGATGGATAAGCATAAAAGTGAGGAATTTATTCGACAGGTATTTATTCTTTGCAATTTCTTTTACGGTGCCAGATTTCGTTCTTTCTTTGAACAACGTCTATTCAATGTATTTTTGCCTTGGTCTTTGCATTTTTCGGTGGACAATGAAATGTTTTACTCAACTTTTAGCTTCTTGTTTTGTGCTATTAACAATTGGGAGAAAAAGAAATTGAAAACCGGAATATAATATTTAAACATTTATTTTCATTCAGGAAAGTTCCAAGTAACCACTGATAGTTTAAGAAGATATTATTCGAGTCCAAAAATATTTATGTACGAAGAATGATGCAATGAGCTCGTATTAAGCAATTCATGTCATTGCATATGCAACACGGGTTTGTTAAGTGTAGAACTCACGGGTAATTGAATTAAACGCTGAAGTGCGCGCTCCGCAATACGAATCGTGATTTGCATAATACTAATTAAACGCAATTAGCCGGATTTACATGCGCATGCATCATCCGGTCGGTACAGCTGTAATTAATCAACGCATCAACACCTTGTTTCGTCTGCTTTCGCCGTTTTGCCTCCGCATTTTAGCTTCTTTCACTATAAATTATCAAAACTACATGGATCTTACTCATACGGTACGCGCCTACACATTCTTTATTTGCCATGTTATATGCGCTTGCTCTTTAAGAACGCGTAACAGTTTGAATGAAATTTTAAGAGAGACTTATTAGTCTAGCAAGTGGAGATTATTTATTTTAACGAAAGCGAGTTAAATTTAAAATTGTTCCTAAGAATATACTCTGCACTAAGGAGGGTTGTTATTATTGACTCGTGCGCACGCTGCAGAAGATGAAAAAGCGTGTCTCATTTTGGTTTTGCTTTCGATGTAATGATTGTGAGGGTGCGCTTTACCGTCTGAAGAGCACCTGCTCGTATCCACATGCGTTGGTGTTGTATGCGTGCACTTTCTTCGGGTTGAAAGCAGTTGAGGTTTTTGCTGACTGCCTAGAATGAATCTAACACATTGCATAGACGATATGAGGGGGTGCAAAAGCAAATAGCGCACGTTTTCGATTAGGGACACGCGTCGTTTGTCAATTAGAAAAGCGCATAAGAAGAGCACGGTAAGAAATCCAGAGCAGATGTTCCATTCTCAGTGCGGTGTTGTACTTGCTTTTAATTTAATCATTCTTACTCATCATTAAACTATTTTTTTATGCTTACGTATAATTTATGCGTAGTGCACCAGAAAGGTAGATAGAAAAAGTGAGCATTTGGTGTAATTATGTAAATTTCACGCATACGTCCAATTGAAAAGGTGTTAACGCGAGTTATGCGCACCGCCTCCAGCGAGATGCATTATTTTATTACTGAAATCAATCAAAATCACGTTTTCAATCGGCTTGCGCACCGCGGAACTTTCCAATGAAAGGTTAGAGGTGCCTTTATGGAAATGCCCGTAGCACTCGCTCGTTTTCTTCTTCTTCATAGTCTTACTGTATGCGAACAGTAAGCGCGTGAAGACGACATCAATCACGAGCGACGATTGTTCCTACAAAGGTGGAACAGTTTTACAAGAAAGCGCCAAACCCGCAATTTTATTCACTTTATTTAATGACGCCGAATCGACTTAATGCGCGTTTAACTCGCACATTATTTCACTTGTGTTTCACATTACGATTGAAATAATCTCCTTAATGTGTTTGCACGTTGGGCATGAGTGATTTTAATTGAGTTTTAATTTGCCAATTATACCAATTAAAATTTTTGTAATGAATTAAACAGATTTATTTTAATGACAAACAGCGCAGCATGTTATTAATGATTATTTCATCTCAAGATATATAAATTTCTTTCGTTGTTAAATTTATTTTAAATTAAGGACACAAGGAGAAAAATATCAAAGTTGTTAAATTATCCAGAATGAATTCAGTATGTTGCTATAAATTATTTTAACTTTCACCTGCTTTATTAGAACAGATTTGGTATTTATTAAAAATCCTTTGATTTGATAACCTGTTTTTGCTCACCATATTATTAGCTCTTAAAATATGAAGAAGTGAACATTACAGTTAGTGCAAAAAATAATTAATGCACTCGGAGCACAATTGCTGTCCAAGTTAAGAAAGTCATCGTGCATTCTATTGGAGTTTGCTATGCAACAAGCAACAATAACGTGGCGCGCAATATATGTGAACCATATTTGCAACGTAACATGCATTTATTATTAATAATAATAAACTTAAATAGGTTTCTAACTGCATTTGCACGCGTTTGTTAAGCGCGCGCGTATATAACATGCGTTTCAAAAGCGAAAAGTGACAAAAGGAAACAATTACTCGACTTGCTAATAGATTTACATGTAATGACAGATATTTGCACATAAGTAAGCTGCTTACGGTGCCCAATTGGGCATTGAGATGTTCATCATCGGACGACGATGATGAGTATCAAAGAAGGGTTGACTGCATTATGCACGTTTAATAATGGTAATCTTGTTAGCTCTGGTGCTGATTGCATTGCGCTGCCGTTTCGCGCGCGTGATTTATCGTGGTGCATGCCACTGCGCGATTGTAATTATTGCATGCTGAAGAAGAGGCGCAAGAGAGGCGGCAGACTGAACAATGCGAGTTGGCGTTTGCTATCAGTTGCGCTGATGTTATTTATTTGCTTATCATTGCGCGCGCGTTTATTGCTGAACGAGTTCTGTCATTGAATCGCAAAAAAATCATACTGCTGCGGATGGATGCATTTGCTTACTTATGTACTTATAGAGCAGATTTGCGGCGAGCCGGCGCACATAACGCAGCAGGTATTATTGCGCGCTATACAGAAATGTCCTCTCTTCAACAACAAGTCTTATACAACATTTCAATTCATTTACAGTAAATATTCTTCGTAAATAACAGTAATAAGGCCCTATAACTCGCGACAAACTGACTCAACAAGTTATGACATATGATTTACAGAACTGATGCTTTGAAAAATAATAGAAATTTAATTAATATATGAAGTAGTTGAAATGTAGAGTATTAAGAGGAAAATTGTATACTATTTGAAGCAAGCAAACCGGTAATGTAGTAACTCACTTAGCGTGCCCGCGCTATATACGTAATAAAAGCAAATGGGAATTATCGGCGAAGCAACTCCCACACTGTAAAAGTGCAATAGACCTGCAACGAGCTAGCAGGAGCAGCAGGAGCGTGCCGAGCAAATATATCATTCGGATACTTTGTTCGCCGCACTGCCCGGTAATGACATCTTTAGTTGCTTCAATATCGCCTCCGACCGATTGCAATTATTTCATGAAGCAGCTCAAACACGTACGTATGTTTCGCTTTTCTACGATTTCGCCTCTCATATTTGATTCATATCGCATTGGTATTGCTACAGCAACTTCGCCACTCTATCAATTTTGTTTTTGTTCTTAGTCGTATAATACTTGATCGAATTTCAACTTATTAAACTGCGGCAATAAAAGAATAAATCCTGAAGCATTTTTAAATTACACACGTGCTTAAAATTAATGTCGCACCAATCGCAATAATAATAAAACATGCTACATAAATGTAGTACAACTTTATTATAATTATAATTAAACGAAAATATCGTGACATTTATCATGAGAAATCAATAATTAATTCCATACACATACTTATTGAAAGATCAAATCAACTATTGCACTATTGCACCTATTTTTCTTCAGGTACCGCCTTCAAGAAAAAGCACAAGAAGTAAACTAACAATATACTTATTATTCTTTATGGGTATTTATTTTATCAGCGCAAAGTAACCGTTATCTTAATACATATTCATATGCAAAAATTTTATTCAGCGTACCTTCATCAAATTATTTGAAAAGCCAATGCTCAATTGCATTAAGCGAAAAGGGACTATTGTTGAATCAAAAGAGTCAATGGAGATCTGCAATGATTTCCTGCTTGCGAGTGGCGGGCGTGCACTTGAGACATGTGTGCACGTGCCGAAAGTTTGTTTCCGGTCCTGCACGTCGCGCTCGAATTTCAATTCAAGAGCAAACGTGCGCGCGCCTTTCTCAAATACACTCTATTAAGAGGTTGATCGACGTTGCATACACCCCCAATCTAAATATTTAATTATGTAACCCAACAACAACGCACACATGCACTTACTTATAAAAGAGCGGAGCGCAGAAACACAAGAACCTTCAATTATAATTAAACGGCAGCCGTAATCTTACTTTCGAATCAAAGTCTGCGACTCGCTGCACTTTGGTCTAACTTACCGAATTGTTCATAAATAATTTGCGTCGGGTATATGGAGCAATAAGAATTTCTATTTGGTAACGTGCTCCATTGTTATCAATGGCTAATGATCATATTTGAAAAATCCACAGTGCGCAGGTGTATAATCTCTAAAGAATATCAAAACTTGTTATAACTTTGCTAAATTTATATGAACTAATATCACATTTAAATTTAACAAGATATCATCTTAAAATATTGTTGAATTAGCTTATTTTTTATTGACCAATTAGGTAATCAATCAATCAAGTTGTATAAACTGCAAACGAGTATATTTTTTTCAAATAATTTTGAATGACACAAATTCTCAGTGATCTTGATTGCGAAGTTAGATTTTTTACGTAGGCATTGAAGCTTCTGTAATGTGTACTAAAAGTGATTTAGTTACTTATAATAATCACTGAGATTTATACGTAAATCGAGCACAATTTCGTGACGGTCCAATCCTCCCGCAGCATGCAATTAGTGCTAACGCTGGCTAAGACTTTGTACCGCTAAACACGTATTATTATCGAGTAGCTAAGCTGCCTTCGTTCGCTTCGAATCTCTTTATACAACGTGTAATTAAATAACGAAAGGTTACTGGTGTGTTATTCAAGTCAACTTTGACGTACTCCTAATTTAATAGTGAAATAAAGTAAATAATATTACCAATGCAAATACTCAATTGAACATTGATATTTTCAACAAGCCCTATACTTGTGGCGTTGCAGTATTAAATGTAGATTATTATGCTTTTTAAATGATGAAAATCCGTCCAGTAGTTTTCAAGTAATTATGGTTTTTATGATGCGCGTAGACACTTGATAGCGCGGAGCGTCCCAGCGTCAGTCGCCAGTACGGGCAGATCAGTCGCCGGTACGGGCGATCAGTCGCCGGTACGGACAGTTTGACTACCCACCGGATACCCCCGCTAAACGATAATTAAGATAACTCGAAAACTACTGAACTGATTTTGATCATTTAAAAAGCATTTTCATCTCATTTAAGACACGAATCAATATAAGTACATTCTATAACTTATTAGTTTAAACATACGCTTGAAAAATTAATTTAAACAACAATATTTGAAAATTTCATTGGAATTTCAACGAATTATCTATTTTTCTGCTACTTGTTGTACTACAAATGAAATAAAAAAGTTGTACATTGCGAAAGCTATAAGTAAGCAAAGACAAGTTGCAGTCGTTTTGCTATTAACCTTTGACTTGTTACGTCGCGCCTGCAATACTTTATTGTCTCTTTACAAGCGCACTAATGCCTATGATTAAATGAATACGAGGCGCTAATATTATCTAATAAATGCTACATAAATGAAACATCAATGATGATGCCCCATAATTTCATTACTTCATTACTTTAATTATCAGAACAAGCGCAGATACGCTGAGAAAAACAAAAAACTATTTCGCAATCTTGATCATCATCAGGCTGCAAATCGTATTGAAAATATACGCAAAATGCATCAGCCGTGCGCGGCTCATGACGGTAATTTAATGATGTGCTGAATGAGCACTTCTTGAACAATATTCTGTTGTGTTTTGCCCATGGGCAGCAATTACGTGAATTATAATACATGTTGCTCGTACGTTTTATGCAAGTGAAAAACGTGCATTGGCAATCCATCAATTCGTTCAACAAACAGCAAATCCTTATAATAAAGTCATTATTTTTTATGAAAATGAAAAGATTTGTAGTTTAATAATTATATAGGGTCTTTTAAAATTCAAATTCAAACCTAACAAGTTATTTATTAAACTGGCAATATTTGTCAATATAAAAAGTGTTGTGATCATTGCTCTAACAGATCTTATCCAAATATCGTCTATTTTGAAACACTCTTTATATTTATTAAAATCTATACATATTTTGCTTCAGTTGCAAATTGAAGAACAAGCTATTTAGAGCAAAAAACTTTTTTGTTAACAAGTCAATTTTTCAAAAATATTAATTGGGATTCGTTTCGCAAGCGCGTGCGCCTTTTGCAAATTGCACATACAACATTGCGCATTATAACTCAATATATTTGTTGTTACAATTCCTATTATGCGCGTAAGAACCATTAACGATAATGAAGCGAACGAAGGCGACGTGCCACACACTCAATTAACAATAACAAATGGATTGCAATTCATAGATTTGTAGGTAATATTGTGATAGAGAAAATTGGAAACGATTGAAATAAATATCAATCGAGAGTGATTAGCTCGTGGTGATCGTCGTCGGTAATAATAAAATCGCAATTAATTAGAGTACGGGTGCATGCGTTACAGTTCAATCGACGCTCAACAATGTGCGTGATAAATAAGAGGCTAAAGAACCTTGACTCATTTGTCAGTAGCGTATGTGATTTCGTGCTTGCGTTTGTTATGTGTTGGCAAATCGTTAAATTGGAATTTGTGGTCTAAATCTGTTTGAATAGGTGAATTATGTTTATATCGTTCGAGCGCATAACTATTTGTGGCACCCACACTTGCATAAATGCTCCACAATACATTTCTAATGGTGCTCGAACGCGAAGAATTGTTACAATTTAATCGGAACGTAATTTGAAAATCGTTTGCGTTGCGTGCATAAACATAACTTATAAGTTTGTATAACTCTCAATTATTTTAAAATACTAGATCTTAATCATAAGTAAGTAGTTAAAATTAGAAGAAGACATTTTAAGAGCGCTCGTTCTCTTCAGATTTTTAGATTGCTCAATACGATTGCGTTCAAATACACTTAATGAGCATTTTCGGTATTATTTATGTGCTTCTTTTACTGCTCAACTAGCTACATGATTTTGCTTTCATTTGCTTCAACAACTCTATGAAAAGATTTTGAACAAGAACTTCTCTATTCATGTGCATCCAACGCGTAAGTAATTTCGATAATTTTTCGATTCAACCGATTAAAGTTATGTTTAATTAACCAAAGAATTGTTTGAGTCAAATAATATAATTGCGTTTATAGATGAAATAGAGATTTATAAGCATCATTAACCTTTAATACTTTCAAATACGATTTGAGCAATTGTGGATCAACTCTTTCATCTGCGTGATATCACAAAAAATCTTTATTGTTGCAATTTCAAAAAAATATTTCCAGTAAGTAATCTTATACAATTCGTTTTAAATATTCATGATACAATTGCATATTAAGAGTATCGCTTTCATGAGTTATTGAAGTGAAAATCTTCACCTTCCGTCTTCCGCATAAATTGCATGCTCAGTTTCGTATCGCTTTGTTCTCCAGGAATTGTGCAACTGGTCATGCACTGTTCTCCTTGGTCTTACAGCTGTGATAATGGAATGCACACACATTGCGCACATTGTGATTGTTCAGTAACAATCAAGGGGTGCATAATATGCCTCCGGGTCCCAGAGTCCAACACTTGTGCGAACTGATCGCATTCCCAGCCACTGCCGATGAGGGTGAGGTCCATTCCCACGAAATTCTAGTGCACCAGTCATCCAGACTTTGTTTCGTTCGTATGGTGAGTGCGTGATGGACGATTTGATGATTCGGAAGCTGGGCAATTTCCTTTAGCAGTTCCTCGTTTGGGGGTGGCTGAAGGGTGGTGTTGATGTGAATGCAATTGGGGGATGTATTTGCTGAATGATTTAAAGGCATTCATATTTTCATTTGAACAGATTAGAAGAGTTATTCAATCGTTGAATAGGAAAATGTCTTTCTTAAATTAATTCTTCTTTGATTTACCGTTAAAGTAATACTTGAACATGCAACAAAAACTAAAAGTTGAAAAATTAACATGATCGCGTCAAGTTAAGAATGCGTCCAACAAATTTGCGATAGGCCAATTTACTTCTTTGTAAGACTTGTGAAAAATTCATGAATTTTGATGATATCTTTACTAGTTTTCGAGATATTGATGAAATTAGATCACATATCTTATCAAAGAAATTGTATTTTCAAATTAGTGATACAAAGCTCCAGATTTCATTACCTTCCTATATTCTAATGTGAGATTTTAGTTTTTGTGTAATACTTAAACATGCGTCTAAAACCAAGAGTCGAAAAAATAACAGCATCGCTTCAAGTTAAGAATGCTTGTAACAAATTCGCGATAGACCAATTTACTTCTTTGTAAGACTTGTGAAAAATTCAGGAATTTTTATGATATCTTTTGTACTTTTCGAGATATTGATGAAATTAGATCACATTAATTCAATTTTCATAAATTCCTGATATTTCAATATTTCAATAACTAAACTTTTCTAATATATGAACAAAATTTGTACTAGAATACCGTCTTAATATGAGGAAACGATTAAAATTGTAATTTGCCAGTCGATAATAATTAATTAGAAAGTAAAAATGAAGAAATTAATATTTTAATTAAATCTACCATTAACTTAACAACGGCGCTTGTAAATCAATCAAAACGAGATGTGGTATTAATTAAAAACACTTAACCCGAAACTTGAAGCGCAACACGACCGTAAATGGAATATTTTCGCAATAAATACGTCTCTGTCGTGAATGTATGTTTAATAGCCGCACGGAATTTGTATAATCAAGTATAAACGATCACGAACCGCCTCAATCGGTTGTAATCAACCTGTTCGCTCGCTCGCGAACCAAACACACACG
This sequence comes from Aleochara curtula, assembly GCA_963978815.1. Classification (NCBI taxonomy): domain Eukaryota; kingdom Metazoa; phylum Arthropoda; class Insecta; order Coleoptera; family Staphylinidae; genus Aleochara; species Aleochara curtula. Next base: position 3,883,454 of record OZ022219.1, read on the forward strand.
CATTTAATTCCGCGGGCACGTTGGTGTAGCTTGTTCGCGCGCGCAATCGAATAAAACACTCACTCATTCGCTTGTTTATGGCGAAGGATTTACGAGGATTTCCATCATAAGTTAGCGGTTGTTTCCTGACGCATGCGAGCAAGTGCACTTTATTGCATTTCATGGAGTGTGCGCACACGCGTTGGTTCCACCATTTGACACCCGCACCCTTTGATAATGCGCTGCACGCGACCCTGTCCAGCTTATACAAATACGAGCTGGAGATATAAAAGAATGAATGAGTGGATAAATGTCACATGAGCCTATTTACTGCGGAAGAATAACTATGAGGGGTAGTTACTCACCAATGTCAATTGATCCTCTTCACTTCTTTGTGTTATGACTTGTTTGATTCAATTTCAAATTCCCGTGGGAACGTTCAAACTCTAATAATTTTATTTATCTATTAGCTACTAATAAATATATTTATTAGTTGGTGTATTAGTTGAATTAGATGACTCAGAAGTAAAATTGACCCCAGACTTCGTTAACATTTTCCATATCTCGTTGGAGCAATTGATTAAACAATACACGCCCAAGACTTTTAGCGACGTAATCGTAATACGAATAATTTGCATAGCTTAAGCGATTCAGGTCTGACTTTGAACTGGTTCGTAACTGTAGTTGAGGAGAAATAAGAATTGATTGATGAATTTCTCAATGAGCAACACATGAGCATATGAAACGTATTAAACAATAAGAAACAAGCAATCGCATTGAGTAAACGAAATCATTGGCTGTAACTCTATACCGAATAATAATGCATAATGCGTCTTTGGCGGAAGTGTCATGCATAATTCATAAGAAATTAGTAGCCACCTTGTTTCAACTTGCATTTCGACCAATATGGTGCGCCGCCGATGAAGGTTAACACGCTGCAATTTTAACATAAATTATCGCGTTTTGATGTTGATTTGAATACATAAATCCAATGTTCCTGCCATTATTATAATGGCGCTGGTTTAATCACATTATTACATATCAAATTAGAAGGATAGCGTTCAAATTGCACGAGAAAAATGCATTTTAAAAATGTGACTATTGATTTACAACTGAGGTTTTACTGGTAACAGCAATTTTATCAACATAGTTTCCAAGATACAATTAATTTTATTAATTTTCAAATGGCTTGCACAATCTTAGCGGGAGCACCGCATAATAGCAACAAATTACACTTATATTTCTACAAGAGCGAATAGATGCAGTCCGATACGTGCATTCCACGTGTGCGAATAAAAGAAGGTGTTGAAATGACAGCAATGCATGTATTTGTGTGTGCTTTTAATGTCTCGCGGTTCGCAGTGGCGGCCCGCAGATTACTTTTAATCCTGTGCCGCATTTCGCATTCCATCGCGTTCAATATTTGTGTTCCGTTTCTATAAATATGTCGCTTTTTATGCACTCTTTGCTCAGAGAATGTTTTCTAACATTTATAGCTTTGCATAAATAATCGTAGAAAATATTTTATCTCTTTATCAGATTACTGCATCAATTTTTCGCGGATACTGACGACTTCTTGGTGGCACCAGTAAAAATGTATTAGCTAGATAAGTAGATCTGGTAATAAAACAGATTTTTATTGATTGTTCACATTGTTAACACGTTTCAACGCGCATAATAACAATTTAAGAATTCCACGCGTTTCGGTATTGCTTCGCGGTAAGTTAGCCAACCTGCTGATTAAATCATCGTGCATGTTACGCTTGCTTCGCTCATTTGACTAGAGCGCGAATCTGCGTTATACACATTGTAAGAGCTAGGCACACACAGGTAGAGTTAAGTAAACGAGCTTAAGTAGTAGTCGCTGGCGCGCGCGCGAGCTAATGTTGTGGGTGTAACTGGAACTGAAACCGAAGCGAAACGAAACCTATTACGCTATTAGTGCCACGGGCTACCAGCAATCGCACTGAGACAATGCACACTTGCGGCTCGCGTTTTGTTCGATTATTTTAGTGGCATACGTGTTCCATATATTTGCGCATACGCTCGCTAAGAAGTTGAAGTTGCTCCTCTTGCTAATAGTCGTGACCTGTCGATATCATTTTGATACTTTCACGGATTGCAGGACTGCATTGGTAGCTGGCAACGAAGACACTATGAATGCAAATGAGAAATGTTTCGCCAGCTCAATGCATTTTTCATCTTTGAGCAAGTGTGCAACACTTGTTTGATAATACGCTTAATTAGTGTTACTACCTATTGCAAATCAGTGTATTTCGCATTTTTTACTTCGTGCATTGCTAAACACTGAAGCGCTGTGTGCAGATCTAGAATAGACAAAGTTTAAAAGACGTCATAAAATTAAGCAGACCATTTTTTTGAAAGATTGATAGATAACACGGTTCGTTAGCGAAACAAGACCTATGAAGAAAGTGTTTAACGCACGACTTTTTTATCTCTTCTAAAAAACCGCGCGCGGCAAGGTTAAATACCTGGCGCTTCTGGGGCGAGGGCGTCTGTTGATTGCTCACCTAGAAATCTATTTCGATTGCATCGGCGTAATACGCAACACAGTGCCGAACGTTTAACGTTTTCGAATGCAAAAAATAATAAAACACAACGAAACGCATTGTCTACGCTCTTGTCTATTATGCCTCTGATGCGGAGAGTAATTAAGCGCGGGCCGAAGCAGCGTCTGAAAGAAAGGCGCGCAATCACCGCACCTACATACAATAAATAAATAGGAGTATATTCGGCGCTCGCGGCAGCCGCGGCTACTTTTCCATTATCCGAAATTTTGTTTCAGCGCTTAACCTCGTTCATTTGCTGCGCAATCAAACAGGTACAATGCTTTAATTACATGTTGTAGGCGCGTATTCGCATGTACGCTCATTCATTTAGTTAGCTGTTATCGCGTCAAAATCGACAAGCAGCCAATGCTGCCGAGAGAACAAACGGTAATCGCCTGCCAGAACGACTCTAAGTGCTATTCGTGGTAATAATTTTTACGAACACACGCGTAAACTACGTTTGTCGTTTGCTGCCGGTCACTCACTTGATGGTCACTCTTCGTAATTTAGTGTAAATAACTTCTGAAGAACAAGAAGTGACGAATGAGGAATGAGGAATAAAAATGGGCGAGGTGCAAGGCTAAATTGTTTTATTGAGTGTTTGCTACCATTTGATTGACTTGTGATTTGATGATAACACTTATTAAGATGATGGCTAGGTGAACTTATTTTTTAAATCATCTAAACACATTCCAAACAGCCTTAGAACAATATGCAAAAGTATTTACGGAAGTTTAAAGACATTTCAAACTTTTAAGGACATTAACTCTTGAGAAAAAAGTTGTCTCTCACGGAGAAAAAGATTAATAAGTAGTGCAAAACCTGTTTTTGAATGTTTTGGAGGCGGGGTGCGGGTGGCCCTCTCACTCACTATAATTAAGTAAAAGTCTAATTAATCGTTCGCGTCCTTTTGATTTCCTCTCGATTATTTAATAATAGCCAGCGAATGCGTTCTACGATTACATATTGCTCAATAACACTTTGCGCTCTTTAATGTAAACTATAATTTTATTATTTTGTAATCTCATTCGATTATAAGTTGTTTTTTCAACTCGCTGCTGCTGTTTGTAATTAATTTATACGCCAGTTGAGTTATGTGCGAAAGCGTGTTGCACTTTGTTGCGTATAATTATAATGAATTGCAATTGGGAGAGCACTGATGAGTCAAGTGGTAATGCGGTTCACACGCTCGGTGCTGATGGAAAACGCGCCCCCTGGGAAAGTGGACCATGCAGAACATACACGCGTTCTAACCAATTGTTTACCCATTCTGTTGGGGTGTTTTCTATCGCTGGTCCATATGCTTTACTCCTTGGATAAGTAAATATTGTTTGTTGGTGGTTGCTCTTCATGCTTTTCATCCACGCACTTCTTTATGGTTGTTCAATAGGGCTAGTGGTGATAAACTCCCCCATTAAAGGGTGTCCTTTTAATTCTATTAATTTACATGGGGTGGGTTTTAATTTATTTGTGGCACTGTTTTACATCATCTAATAAAAAACAAATTCATAATTTACAGTTTAAATTTATTGTTAGATAGAAATCTTGTTAGTAGAATGACAGCGAATAAAAGAACATAACGATGAGTTATTGAAGCGATTGAATTTTTATCAAGTTGCAAAGTTTCGATCGGTGATCGGTAGTAGTCGGTCTCTCGGTTGGTAATTGCAAAATATTCGATCATAAATTTAATTCGCGCCCCGCACGCCTGCTTCGTTTATTTCTGTTTATTTCTGTTTATTCCGCGCGCACAAAGCGGAAAACCACACAATATACGATGACAATAATTCTTACGCGCGCTCCTTTGACTCTGCGCACGTCTTGTGCGGCGTACAAGCAAGAAGTGCAATAGACTCGCGTGTAATTCTGATTGATCACATCGCAAATGCGCATCGCTGCGTTTTTCAGCGTTCATGTACAGTGCAGTAAAAGGGCAGTGCAAAATTGCAAAGACGGAAGAAGATTCTACCGTTCGACGCTCGATGCGAAACAACAAGTACATACATGCCACCTACTTGTTTGGCTTCTGCTTGACTGAAAACCGCTCGCCGCGAAAGCCGTGTACAATGCTTCAATTAAATGTATGAAGATATAGGGTGTGCCCGCCCACGCACAAACAAATTTATTCATATGCCCGATGCATGAAAACTTTTAATACAGTTAGCTCTCTTACACTTTTATTTTAAGCACTCAATTTTGTAAGTACTTAAATCCATACTTTTCTAGTTATAACTATCAGAAATTGGTGAGAACTGTAAAGGTGTTCATTAATTGAAAACATGATGAATAGAATAACATTTTACACGTGTTCCCGGTAATAATACAAGGATGAGTTTCATTAGATAATAAATTTCATATTAGGGGATGAATCACTTACGTTTCCATGACGAATGAGTTGTCAGAAATGCGCATGCAATAAGTGGAAAGAAAGTACAACATCTGGTAACCTGAAAATGTAATTGAATTTGTGAACACACGTCTAATTCTAAATTTTCCCAAGTTTCACTTACATTTTGAATACGGCGTTATTTAAACGCGAAAAACGTGATAAATTTGTTTTAGTACTTAACGAATGCACATATTAATTTCAGTTTGATTGCACCGCGTTGATCGCAACAAAATGCACATATTTGGCGGTAATCTCACCTTACACAATTGAAAAATACTGCAAGTTATCAAGCGAATAATTTTAATTATGTATGTAGAGTATGTGAAAGAAATCGTCGTTTTGTTGCGGTAAGAAAAGCGTCGATGCAAATTGTAATTTGATACGCTTCTTCTGCGTATACCTCGTTGAATGATGATAGATCATGTCGCGCAAACGAAGCGCGCGCGCGCGCAAGCATTCAAATGAAGAAAGCCAGCAGGTAATAAAAGTTTATTAACTTAACTCTCTAATGCCTCAACAAATAATCGCCCACACTCTGCAGAGCCGCTTGATGAATGCGCCAAATGCACTCGAATACGCTATAAATTTAATTATAATTGCGCGCTTCAAATAAACAACGAAGAAGTAAAAGTTCATTTTTCATCAGGTGTGTAGGCACGCAATTAAATTAAGTAACTTTAAGCCAAAAAAGCTCGCAAGTGCCTTTTCAGCCACAGTTTTTTTCCGATTTTAATTTAATTGTTGCAAATTTAATTAGGCAAAACGTACATACGTAGGTACCAATACTTCCGTATGCGGTGGTGTGTTTTGCTGTTATAGATTTATGAGCGAGGCAATTAAAATCGACGCGCAGACGCAATTAAACTTCTGCACGCGCGTATAATTAATACGCTAACTTGATTAATTAAAATCGCAATCAGCGTGTAAGTGCGCAGCGCCAACGACCAAACTATTTATGAAGTGCTACCTGATTTGGTTCTGCGCGCATTTTTTTCGCTCAACTTTGACTTCCGCTTATTTAACTCAATTATCTATACCTACAAGTTTCCATCCAATTCTTCTTACTTTCATTATGGCAAATACCTGCGAATAAAAAGCGTTGGAAGCTAGTACAGCAAAGTATATTTGATTTTCAATTATGAGCGACCGCATTGGGCAAAACAACATTTCCAATTTGGTTTAATGACTTTTCAACGGACTGTAAGAGGTTGTGAGGTAGTCTCTCCTGTTCTGCGCATGTAGTGCAACATGATGCATTTGTTTCGTTCGAGTTTGCGCGCCTGGTAATTATTAATGGCACTTTGCTCAAGATGGGTAACAATAGCGCGCAGATTAGAAAGTAAAAGCAATCGCGTGGGTGGCTCGCTGCAATTTGCAATAACGTTTCAATTTTGGTGGTCATTCATTTAAAACATGCGGAAATTCGTTTATTTGTGTGTTGCGAACAACAAAAGAGACTACGAAAAATACCGTAACACGAAAAACATCAGCTTACAACGCCAGTTTGTTCTCAGTTTGTTTCATAATTAATGCCAACCTGGAAGTCGAGCGCGAAACACAACAAAACTAGTTGATTCCAATAAATTCGCATTAATTTATTGAGTTTACAGGCAGAACTGTTGCTTTTGTTATGTAAAATTTACTCAGTTTATACACTTAGTTCATAGCTTGTGTTAAGTAAACAAATAAATATTAATTTCACTATTGTGACATCAACATAAAAGACCTACTTAATTTTTGTGTGGTCAATAAAAGAATAATTTCAAGTTAAAATGCAATGAACTTTACGAGTTGGCTCGTTTATTATTCATATTTTATTGGTAAACTAAATCGTGACGAGCGTGCGCATTACGAATAAGCACATTAAAGTGCACATCTAAATTAAATAAAACTCCGTCAATCACTCAATCAATCCATTGACGCATCATGCAAATGGCATCTCTGCATCTGGAATTTGCGCGCGTCGAGTGTGTTGTACTTGCTGATTGCGATTCCATTTCAACGCGTATAATAAATACATAATGAATGGCAATTACCGATTGCAAATGATAGCCAGCGGGTGGTACGCGTGTATGCTGCACGAAGCGCGTCGTCTCTTCGCAGCCACACTACTGCGATAATTTGCAGAGCTCGTTTCGCTCCGTATTCAATTCGAACTCGACCACTTTTTTATGCGTCGACTCCAGGTAGCAAATGAATTCCAATACCAAATTACATTCATTATCAAATCAAGAGCACCGATACGATGTTTTCATTTGTCAGGGACGTGTTAGTAATGTCCAATTAGCAATTGCACACAACTTTTCCAGGCATTTTTAAAGAGGTGAAAAGCTCGAGAAATAAATCAATTTATTTATTGTATTCTTACGTTTCGTGCAGAAGGACAACCAACCGCAGTGTAAATACACTAAATAAGTGGACAACGCATTTGAATTGCAAATGATTGATCAAAATTTGTCTCCAATCGAACCCGCGCGTAGATTACAATTGATTGCGCTTTGCGAGGTCAAGCGTTGCATGCGCAAGATTTCTAATCGCTTGCGTCGTTCGTTGTCGTCGGAAAGGCAGCGAACGCAATAATTAATGAACGCACTCGGATGGCAGCATGGTGGTCCTACTGGTCCGGCCCCAGCTGATGGCTCGTGTGGGCTTCTTGCGGCAAGTGGAGCGCCACTGCAAACTCCATGCATCGATTAGAACACACTACTGCACGAACTCGCGTCTATTATTTAATATAAGTTAATCGACATTCCGGGCATAAATTAAGATACACTTTGGATCCTTGAATCTCTGCCAGATACGCATGGTAAGCTTCGAACCCGTTTTGCGAGACCTGCATCCACAAAGAACAGCAAAAGCGCAAGAGCAGCCAGCAAGATGAAGAATGATCGCTGAGGAGACTAGTATTAAAACAAATTAGTGGATTTTGTTTTGCGTTCTAATTTTGAAAGAAATACTTTTGTTCTTTTATCTGCATTTGTCATTTGTTTGCTTTGATTTATGACTGTATAAGACACTTTCTGATTTTAAAGTAGGTCTCAATTTACTATAAAAGTACAGAAAATTTAATTTACAAAAATATAAATATTAATGAAGTGGTAGCTTACAATGATCATCAAACATTATAGTACCTTGCAACACTTTTATCTGCAATCTTTCGATAAAATGAAACCCTGAAAATTAATTTGTTGCAGCATCGTAGGAGGCCTTTCCACATTTTAGGCAGATGCCAAGTTTGCGGGTGGCGCTAACGGGCAGTTATTATCTCTTCGGCTCGTTTGTTTCACGACTCGTGCCTCCGAAAACGTTTTCGTATAATATTTACGGCACCCAGTTGCGCCTAAGCGAAGAAATGAATATATTCAACGTGAAGGTGCAATACCTTTCTGTATAATTACGAAAACATTTAACACGTGTTCGCCCAACTTAGAAAATGACCATCATAATCACATCTTGTTTAAGCACGCACAAAACATTCTTCAACCCTTTAAATTTTAATCACAACTTTACGCTTTTTTGCGTTCTGAGGTAACATCTTTATTGCCAAGGTGCATGAGATGCCGCCGAATATATTTTGTTAACCATTTATTATCGGCGATTCTTAATTAAACTCCCATGCACAATGCTGAAAGCAGAAATTTTGGTCATTTTTCTTCCAGCATCGCGTCGAGGCGATTATTAATTAACTTTTATTGTTGTTCCCGTAATAACGCTATAAAAATTAAAAGCTTATTTCGAGCGCGTCGTAGCGCGGAATTTAAGCGCAATAAAAATGCAGGCGTGAACACACGCTTCGTCAATGCATTGAATACGAAAACACCATCAGGCAAGTACAAGAACACAAGACAACGAATAAGCAAGAATTTTTGGGGTCCTGCCAAAGGTCATGTTGTATTTTTTCATCGTTTTGCATTTTTATTCGTCGTTGCAATTATTTTCTTAATTTGTGAATCAATAAGCAAATCAATTTATAAACTATTTAAACAACTACAAGATACCAGTAAAGAACTTCTTTAAATTAGCATAGGAACGTCTGAAAATAGGTTTTATCTTCAAATCTTGCTGAACTTACTGAAAACTAATGATGTATAATAATAAGTTGCGATTCGCACCTGCAAGGTGTTTAAGTGGCAATCTAATTTTTAATTTGATCAATGTTATCGCCTAGCAGATCTCGCCAAGACAAAATAGGAAATTTATTGGCAATTTCTTCCTAAAAATGGCACGTACCAATTGACTAGACATTGTTTAGACACTCTTTCGGTGTTGAAAGTGGTTAATGTATTTTAAGGGTCGTCCCTTCTTATCGATTATCGTTTAGAATAAAACCTGTAATTTTCTAGTTAGGAAAAAACCTAAAAGGCATTGAGTTAACACCTTTTCAATTTACGGTTTGCATTTTGTATCAGCTAAATGCCAAAAGTTGGCAATGTTCAATACAGCTTATAAGTAAGAATATAAAGGAATTTTGATAAACAGATGATGCATTTATATAAAGGCAAGTTGTTGATAATTAATAACACTTTGCCTTTGGTGAGCAACCCTGTAATATTTGAAATAACACGTCTGAGTGTTTTTCTGCTAACTAGGCAGTTGAGTGATGCGCTCTTCGCGTTCGGCCAGCGCGCGGCAAATGAAAATAATTGCGCTGCAATTAAAAACGCGCCGTGTTATTTACGAGTTTTGATATGCGCGATGAATTTCACGAATGCGTCTGGTGTATGCCAGACGAGGACGCGCACGCAAAGTAGGTGTATACGCCAATATATTTTTCAGCACGACTTTGATTTAAAACACTTTTCGGCGCTGTGCGGTCGCTCGCCGGCTATCGCCCGTCGATTATTTACAATATTATAAAATATGATTTAATGATAAGTTGAGTGTGTCTCCCCGCGCAATGTACGCATAACGGCATTCACGTTGCGGCTCGTTGTTGTTATCCTTTCGCAAATCATCGTAATTTCAGGCGGGAATCAAGCCATCGAATCCACCGTTACTCAAGCATATTTGTCATGTCTGCGTCTCTTTGCGCGCGACCATTGTGCAACAAATAATCGTAAACAAGGGGGGCGCGTTTCGCCAATACTACTTACGTATGCGAAAGCGTGTAATTAAAAATTAATTTTCATCTTGTGAATGCGAATAATTGTTTTCTCCGCGTGCAATTTATTGCCTTGAAACTGATATACGCGCGCAAAATGCCTTACGATTTTTATCGTCTTATCATTTCATCATCTGTTATCCATTTGTTGAATAATTGCTTGTACTATACTTTTTTCTTGCCGTGTGGCTTTTTGTTTAAATTAATGTGCGCATAAATAATACAGAGAAGATCTCTCTTATGAATATTTCCTTTACGAATACAAAGAAATGTTTGAACACAGGTGAAATAAAATGCTGATCATTTTCAAATAAGCCTCAGCCACAAATGCGGTTGAATTGTATTGAGCGTAGGTGCATTATGACGATGCGTTTTTTAATTGTCTACTGATGAACACGTGCTTTCTTTCTTGGTTCATAGCACAAAGTCAGAAGTATTTATTATATTATAGTAGGATAGATAGACAGACAGACAGACAGGTGTGAAATCATCTATTATTGCGTGTACCTAATTATCTACTTTTGGTGTATACTCGTAAATGTGCACTGCCAATTGTACTCTAATGTAACATATCAATTTAAACGCAAAGAAAGCAAAAGAACGTGGTAATTATCACGATCGTAACACTAATATTTTGATGGTGTATTGACTTACTTGCGCTTTAATAATATTTGAGGTGAAATGGGTGTAAGTGAAGCGGAACCCTTAAAGATAATAATAACAGGTTGTGCTCTTGATGGCAACGCTTCCTAAAATTCAGCAAGCGCGTCTTCAGCGTGGCCGTGAGCTCTTTTGCACCTTTAAAATTGCCGGTTATTAAATTCAACACATTGTTGTTGTTGTGCGGCGCTTGCGGGCCACGAGAAATCAGCATCTTTATGACTCTATCGCCCGCCTGCTCGCTCGGTTGCGAAAACATTAATTGCATCATAGATTCGCCGCTCGACGCTGTCTGCTATATGCATTTCTTCAGCCCGGTAGTTGTTGGTGGAGCTGCTGGAAGACAAAGCGTTTATTGCCCGCCGCCCGTGTTCCAGTTCGGTTACGGCTCGCTAGCGTCCCATGTCCCAAGCACGCGCCCGCACTCTTGCGCGATTAGTTAATAAGCGATTTTTCCTCTTCTTGCCAGCGCGCCGCCGATATTTCGATAAAGCGCGCGCGGACTGGTGCGCGCTTAGTGGGTCAATTCCATAACATTATCGCTGTATTAGTCATTCGTTTCACTTTACGTTCGCGGATTGCATGTGCATTCGCGAGAAATTGCGCATTGACATGCAAACGGCGCGCCGATCAGCCATTAAGCGCCGTTCGTAGATCATTAACAATTTCATTTTCGTGTTAGCGCGCGCGTGCTCCAGTCGCAAAAATTGCAGCCCCTTTGTGCGCGCGATTGCATCACACAATACGTTTCGTTTGAATCGCGCGCAATTTGCGGCATAAATTTGTCGGAAATCTAAATTGCATGGACAATTCATTTAGCCACTTAGCCATTTGCATATCGAGCACATGTAGTACGTCGAATGAGTAAGGCTCGTGGAAAACAAATGCGCTTTTCGCCAGCGAAAAGACACGCCTGTGGCGCCGCCAAACCCAACAGGTGGGTAAACCCATTGTCGCACGAGCGGATTCTGCTTGCCCGCTAATACATTCAATTATTTATCATATATTATACGGTAATAATGGACGTCTACGACGCGCGCGTTACTGCACTCTGCGCCACTTTATTTGTTAGCGTGTTGGCGGTTCACAATTCCTCGTATTTGCTTTGAGTCATCCAATATATAATCATAACTATTCGGAGACTTGCTCTGCATATATACATTCAATGTAATCAGCACACAAGCATCAATATTGTTTAGAAATAGCTCTTGCATAATCCAATCTTGGAACAATTACATTTTGAAAACTGAACGCATGCTCCATCTGCAAAGGATATAGAAACTAATCTATTATCCTTTTTTTTAACCGAATATTTAAGTTTATTTAACAAATATCAATCCTGCCAATTTTATAAGGACAACAAGAGTAGGGAAGATAATACATACTACTTAGTTTGCAGTTTACTATATTTCGACTATAACAGTAATATTATTATAATAGCTTAATACATAGAGTGGAATTGAATTCCGCAAAATATTTGAGTATAAATTTCCAAACACTTTTCAAAAAATACCATTAATACACTCATAAGTATAATAATATTATTAAATTCTCATTTAAATAGTGTAAAACAGTGATAAAACCCTTTGAAGTTTATATTTTAAATACCATAATTTGTTTATCACGACTGCATTTCAATATTCATATTTTCTTATAATCATAAGAATTGTAAGTACACAAATGTATTCCAAGTAGATGAAAGTTAAAATGTAATCTAGCAATAGTAAATATGAGTGTTCATATCTTGTTTAAAATTGGCAATAAGTTTGGATATATGGACGAATAACATTAAGTAATACCATAGTCTTCTGCTAATTGATCACGTAAATTGCATGTGCGAATTGAATCGTTGAGTATTTAGGCCATATGTTGATAACGAGCCTTATGCGTTGCTCGTGCTAACCAGCATGAAAGAATTACCCCTAAAATGGGGAAGAAGGCAATTGCTATAACAATTCCAGCTATTTCTCCAATATTCTCATGAAAGAAGTCAATCACTTTATTGTAGCAGCCTTGTGTAAAGATCAAAGCCTCGTCGGCACTATCGCAATCCGGCTGAATGCAACAAGAAAGAGGAATTGGTGTTGGGGGTTGCAAATCCAACCAGTCAGTGTATTTGTGATTACCACAACATTTCAACTACAATCAATGTTTGTTAGATTCATCAAACATACTTGAAACTGCAGAACTCACCTTGTGCTGGATTTTATCGAATGCTACGATCATATCAGGATTTCCATTTCTGTAGGCTATCATGCTATTATTTAAACCCTGATCAAAGCCCGTGAGAATTTTATTCCGGTAAGCAAATGTTGATATTCCTGTACCAACTAGTAGCACACATACAAGCATCAAGTATCCGCCATACTAAAAGCATTTAGTGTTAATAATTTATTAAGTAATTACCATTAACTTACCAGGTAAAGCAGAGCTGGTTGACTTTTAAATGTACACATACAACCTAAAGTGCATGCAATGCACATTGACGCCCCAATAACGATCAGGACGTATGGTACAGTGTCAGAAAACTCAGTACTCATTCCCATATATTGGTCCATATATTTTAAAATTATAACTCCCAAGAGTATGTATGCTAAGCCAGAAAACTTGGAAAAAATGTTTAATTATTGTGATGTAGCTATTTCAAGATGTGTGCTTACCACATATGTAATATTGTACATAATCAGTGCGTGCTGCAAGTAGTTGCACTTTTCAAGTTTACCCATTTTGATTTTGTTTCCAATTGATATGTAGTAAAAATAAAGAGAAATGTTATAAGAGGATACTAAAATCGAAGACGATGTGGGGCTGAATTGAATGATATTATTCTAGGTCGATCAATACATCCAGAGGTTTCTGCGCAATTCCAAACTTTTAAACTGTTTCGTAGTATTATCATATGCAACCTACATCTCGGCTAAACATGTTGCAGGTTTTGTTCAACTTAACTCAAGGGAGAAATTTAAAATTGTCATTTAGTCAACTTTACAGCAAGATCTGGAATTCACTCAAGACTTATCAGTACTCCTTCGGAAAGCAAGACCAATCAGTGCATTATTATCATGTGAGATGACAATGTACCAAATTATGTCTATTCAAAAATATATCTTGTTCTTAAACATACTACTGTGCATTATTTTTTATGCTAATTGCACCCATAACAAATTATACTGTTTTCCTTTCCCTTGTTTTCCATGGACTAATGGATGTGGTGGCTCTAAAATTGTGTATGCGTTCCGCAACTTAGGCATATATTTTCAAGTTAGAGAACTAATATGTACCATGTAGGCATCCAAAAGTTTACAATGTGCACAAATTTGAGATTACAAGGGAAAGATCAAATTTACCTGTAACAATAACACTCCATAGCCTAGTGGTGTAGTCCATGTGAGTGACTTGGGCGTCTCGGGTTCGAAACCGGAGAATGCCAATTCAACTTTAAGTTTTTAACAATTTGAGCGTATAAGGGGTAGATCAAATTTAACTAAAACAACAGCACTCCGTAGCCTAGTGGTATAGTCTATGAGAGTGATCTACGAGTCTCTGGTTCGAATCCAGAGACTTCTAAATGCATTTTTAGAAAATTTAAGTTGGATAGCAGCTGCTGCTGGCATCAAGCGCTTACAAAATAATTCTAAGTCCCAGACTTAGCAGTTATACAAGCGCAAAGAGTCCGTTGGTGGTGGCGCTGAAGATCTCCCCTCTCACATCAAATGACGTCAGAACATCAAATGACGTCAGAAAACTTGGCCTGTTGGTAACGAAAATCGGGAATGGGGAGGCAGTACACTGCCGGGGAGCGAAGCGGTGGGGTGGGCCGTCATAAGACAATCTTAACGTACGGGCTTCAAAAATTAAAAATGGGGCCTTGTACGCCTCCAGGGACCCTATAGGACACACAGTAGTGTCCAGTGGGGCCCCCCAACATACAAGGAACTGAAAAACCTAAATTCAGATTGCCTTTCTCAGGATTCGAACCTGAGACACACAGATTACATCCATAGCCTCGACCACTAGGCTATAGAGTATTGTTGCTAAGGCTGAATTTGATCTTCCCCTTATAGACTGAATTTGAAAACTTAAAATTGAAATAAGAACTGCCTATCTCGGGGATCGAACTCGAGACACTCAGGTCACACTCGTAGACTATACCACTAGACTACTGAGTGTTGTTGCCATTGCTAAATTTGATCTTCCCCTTATAGTCTCAAATTAAATTTAAAACTTAAAACAGAGTTGTCGAGTTTCCAGGGATTCGAACTCTAGACACTCGGATCACATTCTTGACCGTAAGCACTAGGCTAAGGAGTGTTGTTGTTACGGCAAAATTTGATCTTAGACTTGTAGGCTAAAATTTATTTAAATTGAACATTTAAAAACGTAGAATTATTGTCTGTTTGTGAAGTTAATAATGCATGCAAATAATGGATTAAAACGGATTAAATATACTTGTGTTAAATATTGAAATGAAATTTTTATAGGCATTGGTATTTGAAAACTACACTAGGGTAGTAATTGTCAGGGTATTTGAAAATAAAGATCTTTTGTTATACACATACTATAAACAAGTGAACTGAAAATAAAAATTAAGTACACATCTTAAATAAATATTATACTATGTTTAACACAGAAACCACTACTTTGTTTGGAGATATAAATCACCATCCCTCTGTGCCCTGAGAGCCCCAGGTATAATTTTTTTAAGCCCGTACGTTTTAAGATTATCTTCAGACAATTTACAAATTTAATTAAGTCAGAAATAAACTCCCTGGATTGATACCTGGCATTTTCTTTCCATGCGATGATGCGACGCCTCTTTCGATAGTTACTCCTGGAGAGCATAGTCTCCTCGTTTAGGAATTGTATAAGAAAATCGATCATTGAGTTTTTGCTTATGAAAGTTGACAATATTCTCCATAGGCAGCGCTACCTAAGCAGCGCTATCTAGGCAGCCGTCTATTTATATTCAATGCTACGGCGTCAGCTGAGTCAACCATTGAATCGATTCATTGTTTGCGTTTTGTGGAGTTCTAAAATCTGCTGAAATTGTAATTGTTTAAAGATTATTTTGTTATCCGCAGTAACATATAAATAATGGGTGCCGTATTGGGACTCTGTTCAGCTGCCCAGGTTTGTAAAACTAATGATTATCTTATTTATTGAGAATTCTGATTTGTTTGTTTGTCTTCAGCTGGCCTGTTGTTGTGGCAGTGCAGCATGTTCTTTGTGCTGTTCAGCATGTCCATCCTGCAAAAATTCAACGTCGACTCGTATAATGTACGCAGTAATGTTGCTACTGTCTACTATTGCAGCAGCAATCACATTGTCTCCAGGTTTACAAGATGTGCTTCGGAAAGTGCCCTTCTGTAAAAATGGCACTTCAAGCTACCTACCAGATTCTGTTGTTTTCAACTGCAATGAAGCTGTTGGATACTTAGCAGTGTACCGCATTTGTTTTATCTTGACATGTTTCTTTGCCCTCATGTCTTTAATAATGATTAGAGTGAGACATTCCAAAGATCCGCGAGGTGGCATACAGAATGGGTATTAGTAAATTGTGCTTTTTGTGTGTGATACTTATATTCTTTTTTTTTAGATTTTGGGCTATAAAATATCTTTTGGTAATTGGTGGTATTATTGGTGCATTCTTTATACCTGAGGGCAATTTTGGAGTGACTTGGATGTATTTTGGAATGATTGGAGGCTTCCTCTTCATCCTCATCCAATTAATTCTTATTGTTGATTTTGCACACTCATGGGCTGAAGCCTGGGTTGGAAATTATGAAGAAACTGAATCACGCGGCTGGTATGTCGCCTTATTACTTGCGACGTTTTTCAATTATATATTGACAATAACTGGAGTGACCTTGCTCTTTGTGTTTTTCACAAAGGTAATAAGTGGAAAGTAAACTGTTTCAAAATGCATACTAATATGGATTCTATTTCAGTCTAATGATTGCTCATTGAATAAGTTCTTCATTTCAATCAACTTGATACTTTGTTTCTTGGTCAGTGTTATCTCAATTCTGCCAAAGGTGCAAGACAAATTACCGCGCTCAGGACTCCTTCAATCATCTGTCGTATCACTTTACGTGACTTATCTGACTTGGTCCACCGTCTCCAACTCGCCAGGTATTTAAAATTATAACAGTAATATGTATGCTATATAAATAATTTTAGATTCGGACTGCAATCCTGGTTTACTTGGAATTGTCGGTGCTGGTCGATCAGCTAAATCTACGGAAATGGGAATTGATACTGAGAGTATTATCGGGTTGATTGTTTGGATGTGTTGTGTACTGTATTCATCACTGCGTTCTGCCAGTAAATCATCAAAGATCACTATGAGCGAACATGTCTTGGCCAAAGATACTGGTGCTGGTAAGTTATCGCTATACGTCTAATAAATCCATAGTATTATAACGAATTATTTCTCGGCCACTTTCAACTAGTGAGAGCTGGTGGTGATGAGGCGCTCGTGGACCACGAAGGTACGAAAACCAGTAGATATATGTAGATTATTTCAAAATGCTTGAATTCGCATTATAATGCTATGGGAGCTCATATGCACTCATATTTCAGTTTTGTTCATTTTCCTTTTTGTTTTACATTTTAATTGCATATTTGCGAAGGCACTAAGGCTGGTTATGTTCCAATATCAGGTGGCGAAGTGCGCGACGGAGGTGAGAGCGGCAAGAAAGTCTGGGATAATGAGGAGGATACTCTCGCCTACAACTGGAGCTTTTTCCATGTCGTATTCGCACTCGCAACTTTGTACGTCATGATGACCTTAACGAATTGGTACAAGTACGTATTGTTTAACTTTAAAGTGATCCTCTCTATTATTCTATTACACTAATGCATTATTCATAGGCCCAACTCGAGTTTGAAAACATTAAATGCAAACGCAGCCTCAATGTGGGTGAAAGCAATTTCCAGCTGGTTGTGCATTGGTCTCTACACTTGGAGTTTAATCGCACCGGTAGTTTTGCCTGATCGCGAATTCAACTAACCGCAAAAATCCGCTTTGAATATGCTGTGACTTCTAACAAAATACTTATATATTTCCGTTTAACAATGTAGGAGTCATAGTTTGTTGCAGCAACAGTAGAAGAGAAACTTATTTCCATGCATGCATTGTTTGCGTTCAACAAGGTCTATATATAATCCCAATAATCTCACAATTTGCAGTAAAACAGCTATTAATTTAAGTTGGTTTTTTTATGTATTACGACGTAGTTGTTCTCTAGCTGGTTAAAATGTATGTACTCATAATGGAGAAACATATTTATTCACTAATGATCAAACAAATAAATTTATAGCCGAAAAACAATTTTTCACGTCTAAATTATTTATTATCATATACCATTGTGACAGAAACTTTTTTATACCCAATTTTTACGTAAAATATTTATAATTGGGTTAGAGAATATAGTTTACCATTTCTTGGATTATTGAATGTTGAGTTAAATACTAATTCTTCGTTTGCACACGCAGTTGTTGCATTTTAAAATCCGATTGCTCTTATCTTGTACCCTTTTTTGCCCTTGAATTAATTTTCAGTGTGTGCGCTACAATTACAATCAGTGAGCAGCTTATCATTCCATGTATGAAAGATAATGTTTAACAATTATAGTCAGTGAGCAGCTTATCTTTCCACGTATAGTTGTAGTCATCGGTAACACTTATTACTCACATGAAATTGTTTTGTTTCAAATACATTTATAGTTTAAAGATATTGCATTACGCGTGATCCGACACATAGCTTTCAAATAGACCAAATTCCGTTTCTGGTTGTATTGTTCTGCTTTTGTATGTCCGCAAGGTAAATATAGATGTTGATCGCACGTGGTCGACGCATTATACAAGTTAAAGTGTAAATATGATAGATTGAAGCATCTCGCGTAATTATAATCAACGTTTAAAATATAAGGGAACCGTAAATATATTTTAGATAATAATTCGCGCAAAAGTGGTCTCTATCTATCACTAACGTAAATAAACATTCGGAATATAGTTCAATGAACCATCTCAGTTTACTTGAATAAGATACCGATTATATTGAGTGATTATATCCAATCATTAAAAGGGCGAATCAACAGATAATTTCTCATGTTATTTGTTGCGGTTTCTAAGAGTGATTACATATCTGAATTTTGCATTTTCCCAATGCTTCGCCATATTTGTGGTTTCGTAAAATATTATTCGAACTTTGTCATTGTTCGCTTCTTGTTAAAATTTAAATGGGTTTAGACGGTCCAATAGTGTTTTAACAAGTAATATAACTGCGCTTAATGCAACTTCTCTTCATATGAATTAACTGCATCCAAATTCATTATGTCAAATTCCATGACATTCCTGCCGGAGAAATGGACGAATTTGGCCTCCTCATGCAAATCTGCTGATCTCTTGTAAACTGTGAATACAATCATATTTAAATAGTGTTAAAACATCTCCAAATTGGTTTTTATTTTACCTCTATTAACAAGCTTTTTCAAACGATAAATAGGCATTGATCGACACTCAGAACTAATGTAGTTGCCAACTTCATCAACATTAGCAATTGCAGGTAGTTCAACATCATATTCCTCACGAATTACTTGAGTATCCACCTTGTAATATCCCTCATACATTTTCATAATCATATCCATCATTGAACGTGGCTGCAAGGTGTTATTTCTATCAAGGGGCAACACAAAGCATCGTCTACCAGTAACATCAATAATTCCAGTCAAATTATAATTGAAATCATGAACAATGCGACCCATACGACCATCCTTAAAGTCAGGTACTGTAATTTTCTCATAATCTTCATTGACAGTGTCAATTTCAAACTCTTCTTTGAATGAATTCCTTATATCATTGCCCATGGCTCTGGCCATTTCATCAATGTACTGATTAATATCTTTGTCGCCAGTGGATTGTAAATACATTGCCTCATTTTGCTCATAGGGAATGGAGCACCAGCCCTTGAAGATTTGCGAACGTAGGTACTGGCGGTACAAGTGCACACCAGCAATAATACCGACACCAACAGCAAAGAGTGCAGCAATCAACAAGCAAAGGGTGGTCATCATAGACACTCGACGGGCTCGTGTTCGCAGAAGAACAAATGGAGGCTCAATACTGGCTTGAGATTCAACATCATCTTCAAGCGGCTGTGAAAATAAAGTATTTGCAATGGCTTGGCATTATGATGGGCACCTATATCTACATTAATACAAAATACCTAAAATAGCTATGTATATGTTTGCAAAGTGTTACCACAATACATGTTACGTCGTATGACTAAATATACGTATTATATGCATATGATGGCATTTCATAATTGTGCAAATATTTATTCCTTTGTGTACTTACAGCACTGGCTGGAATTGCAGATAGATCTTCAACTGGAGGCTTCAGCTCCTTCTTCTCTGATATCGGCTTGGTGATGATAGTCATTTTGAAGCTTGCACAATAGTACAACAACAATTACTCCTGGATGGCGGGGACTGCTTGCTTCGTAGCTGTTTTGGTATCTTTTTGTGGGCGCACTGCTGGAGAAATCGATAGCAAACTAACAAACACTCATCAAATTTATGTTACGATGGCAAGCTGTCGGTGCACTAGTGTGACAGCTGCTCAAACGCATGCGTACTTCACGAACGCCTACGAATTAGGTGACCTTGTAAGGGGCAAAGTTAATGTTCGAATTTCAAACCATTTGAGAATGGAGAATAGAAAATCGAAACCAATGAATTATGTTTTCTGCGCATTTATTCATGCTTACACATATTATTATTATTTACTTCTACTCCTTTTTCGTTTCTTATGTTTACTTCTATTAATACTACAATGACTTCGTTCACGCTTATCTTTATGTTTCCTTTTCTTTTCCCTTCTACTTGAACTTGAAGGTTTATCTTTTCGACTTCTTTTTCTACTTCGAGATCGACTCCTCTGTGTGCTCCTGCTTTCCTCATTATCTGGCTTAGCTTCATTAACACTACTATTTTTAGTTGCGATTGGCTCTGGTGATTCAGACCACCTCCAATTGCTTCTTTCAGAACCACAACTGCAAGTATATAAGATGTTTAAATATTCTTGTAATGGTCAAATATCCATACCCATCTTCAAATTCCTTCTGTACTGATCTTTGGCTTCTGGGAGTGTAAAGTATGCTTCTTTCTATTTTCGTATATAAATTGCCAGGATTTCGGAAAATATGCAAGAAATTACAGGCGCTGCCTTTCGGACATCGCCGCCGATAAAATAGTCCGCAAACAGCCGATTTCCAAGAATCTATTTTACAAAATTCCACATTGATTCGTTTTCCCGCATAATACCGTCCAGAAAATCGACGATAACTTCGCATGGCTTCTTTGCATGAGGAATATTCCACATAAACATTTCCTCTAAGATGTGCTTCTTTGTTGCAACATACTTTAAACTGATCTACAACACCATGGTTTTCCAATTCAGGAATAACATCATTAAAGAATTCTTGAAAATGATCATTCATTTCATTCTTCTCAAACTCTAAAGAAGAGTCCCCATGTTCATTCTCCTTAGCATCAAGACTGTAATGAGAATAAAAGTTTCTAAATAGTAGGATTTTACTGATAGTAGGTCGAATGTGATCTCGTGAGCACATATCACCAAAACGGCAAGCAGAAGTTTTAGAAAAAAATGGACATTGTTCTCTTCCAGGATTAGTATGCACTGACTCCAATAACTCACAAGGCATTTCAGCATCATTATTGAGAAAATCTTCAATTTGCAATTGCAGCTTCTCCTGCTGTAATCTTCTTTCTTCAGACTGCTTTTCCTTCTTTTCTTTTTCTTCTCTGATCTTTTTTTGTTGGATCTCCCATTCCTGTCTGATTTTTGCATTTCGTTTTGCCCTCTCTTCTCTGGCAGCCTCTATTTTCTTTTGTACTTCCTGCCATTGTTGCTGCGAGATTTTCTCCCTTTCTAGGTAGAGTTGTTCTTGGTCTTTAGATCTTTGTAATTCCTGTGCAAATTGAAATGCTTCCAATTGCTCCTGCTCCAGTTTCCACTTAGCATAGAAAGGTGAGTTTTCCTTTTGTTGTTGCTCTGAAAATATAAGGTTACCTAAAACAGTGTTGTTGATGGTAATTCCAAACCTTCTAATGCTGCTTTATCTCTAAGTAAAGCTGCATCTCGACGAATACGTTTCCTTCTGGCTTTCTTCGCCAGTTTTCTCCACTCAGAATGTCTAAGAGGCATTAAGAAAAGATAACTTCAAGTGTACTTAACATAACAATTCCACAAGACAAGTATTATGCATATGTACAGCTTTTCTTAAAAGGATACCTACTTCCCCATAGAAAACTACTTGTTTAAAACATTCTGCAAATTAGTTATAGCGAATATAATGCCAAATATTTCCTTAAAATAAACAAACCACTAGCACTTTCGATACAACAACACTAAACTTTACTACGTTAGACTCGTATAATGTTACAGGTTAGTTCAACGAATGTAGCGCCTTCTATGAGTTGTACTCCGATGTATAGAGCTTGTTCTTACATTGTTTTTGTGTTAGAGAATAATTGTTTCAAAAAGTTTTATAGTAATTTCCTCGCACTAATAACATTATATTATAAATAAATTTAAATTATTGCAAGCTAAACACTCAAAAAAAGAACGTTGATTTCAGATATTATTGACAAATTATTACATGTAATCTATTCGCGGAAATTTAATGATTAAATGAAAGCCTTTCAGGAATTTAATTATCTTTCTGTTAGTGAATTTTTTTAAATTATTTTTTTAAATTATCCAAAATATTAATAAAAATGTAAACCACTAATTATGCATAAATATGGGATTCTTTAAAAACTTTAATTATGAGCTTGAAACGCGCGATCAGACCTTGTTTGTGATATTGATATTATTGTAAGAAATTGTTGATATTTTTACTTAGACGGTATAATTCTATGTACTATTTATTAACGTTTATAAATGTTTAGAGTTTAAACCATTTTAAAACCATTTAATTTATACAAAACCCATTGAAAGAAACCAAGAATGCAGAAAGAGAATGACAATGGTAAAATTCCATCATGTATCCATTGTAAGAGACTCAAAAATAATGATTAAATAATGCAGCACAATTATTAGTCTTTTTACCTGTATGAGTACGACTTTTCAGCTATGTAAAATGGTTCTGGAGTATTTAGCATACCAGACTGAATGATACGCACCGGCTCAACTGGTTTATCATCAGTATCTGTTCGTACATGTTCAATGCGATGTACAATATCCTGACCGGAAACTACCTGCAAGTTGTATGGCCTCTTAGCATAATTAAAATGTATATGAAATTAAGTTTTACTTTGCCGAAAACAACATGATGCCCATCAAGCCAGGGTGTTGCCATTGTTGTAATAAAGAATTGACATCCATTTGTATCTGGTCCGCTATTTGCCATACTTACATATCCCGGACCATCATGCGAAATGTTTAAATTTTCGTCTTCAAATAAATCTCCATATATGGATATTGAAGATGTTCCATCATGATTTAATACATCACCTCCTATATTGCCATTATAGTAATAAGATATTAATTGTATTAAAACAATTACCTTGTATCATAAAACGTTGAATAACGCGATGAAATGGTGTCCCTTCATACGATTTACCATTAATTCCATTAGTAGCTAAAGTTTTAAAATTGTTTACTGTTTTAGGCGCTAATTCTCCGAATAAACCAATAACAATTTGCCCAATATATTTTCCTCCATGTTCTATTTCGAAAAATACTCGATCCGTGATTTTATAATCGCACTATTAATTAACAATAAAATAATATATGAATGAACATTTATAAATATCAGCACTTACCAAACATGGTACTGCAAGAATAATTATTATGGCAAATTGGAAAATGCAGCTAACGTTCTTTTTAAACATCGTGCAATATTACTCTAGCTGATAGCACCGAATGAAATGATTAACTTTTTTTATCGTCAAAGTCATATCTAAATTCAATTAGTTTGTTATTGATTTTGCAAACTACATGTCAAGAGAAGCCTAAAAGGAATGAGATCACGTTGCGTTAAAATAACAACTCGATATTGTATTCGTATTGCACAAATGAATGTGATAAATATTTATATTTCATAATTATTAAACAGAATTGTAACTGGCATTTGTATACATGCTTTTTCTTCACCATTTTCATTAATATCATGTAATCATTTTCTTAGCATTTTTCATCTTTTTCACCATCGTTTTTTGTTTTATAAATAGAGACAGTTTATTTGCACTTGAATACTACATGCTGGAAAATCGCCAGGAAAAGACAACTCACCAAATGCTGATTTCACTTTGCTTCATGAATGATTAATACTTATTAACTTCCGCATTGGATTGGTTACGTCTATGCAATGTTTTGTTTTTACAAATCTCATATTGTTATATGATAAATGTTCTTACTTTTTACGAGTTTTACCTTAATGAGTTTGCGATAATAATTTTGTACATTTTCATTTTGTTGAAATTCAATGAACGGATGATTGAAAAATGAATTATAAAGTAACAATATACAAATTGAAATTCGTAATTTATGGAATCATTCACAACTTGGACATCATTAATATTTATATGCAAACACAATCGTCGAATACGCTTCGTTTAGCTAATGATTTGATATTAATATTTTGTACCTGAACGTCTCATTTTCATGTTTTATACACAATACAATACAATGATTTAAATATGCGTTTTGTGTTTGAATATTTTTGCTTTTAGGAAACAACAAATAAGTTTAACAAAATTTCCAAAAATTAAATCGTATGATGTCTCCTCGCTTCCTTCCTTCTACTATACAGTCTCATAGAAAACCACAGTTATTAAATACAATACTAAGTAATAATTAAATACAATTAGAAATAATCTACGATGAATGATAATAATGATCGAATAATAATAATAAATTTAACTATGCGTATGTATAATATGTATATGAACTAATTACAAAATAATATTCGAATATTTATGTACATGTTTACGACATTTTGTCAAGTTTGTCTTGTTGCTTGTTCTCCACTTATTTTAAATACTGCATAATTCTACCTCAATTTTTACAAATAGTTATAGTATTTTTTTCACATTTTCATCAACAAATATTGATGCAGTTTACTCACAACAACTAACATCATTCTTAGGTTTTTTTGCGTGTTTCTGTTGTAGCTGCTTATCAATTACGATAAAGCCGTCGTTGAAGTTTGCATTAAGTTGCAAAACTAATTTCAACTGCGCGTTGATTAAAATTATATATACAAATGATGATTTGATAGCGTTCGATGGAGGTGTATGTGTTCATGTAAAGCTAATAAATTACTGGCAATGCCCTCGAGTCTTCGGCGTGCAATTTGTATTTTTATAATTTCTTTGCGTTAGCGTTGGACTCACTTGTTTGTATTCACTTAATTAAACCGTTCTCTCGCCTAACAGATATACTCCTTATACAATTATTCATAGTTATAACTTACGTTTAAGTTTACTGTCACTGTTTGCGTGTTACATACTTGTAATTATTCATTACTTCGTTAGCGTTTGAGGTGTTTTGATATAGATACATAGGATATGCACAGAGACAACAATAACTGATGATTGCTGGAACAATTATCACTGTTCTATGCGTTGACCGAATAACTTTGATTCCATTTATTCGAGATATCATATATGGTAGCATATATGGTTTTCACCTCTCTTTCTCGATAGTTTAGTTTATAATAATTATCAATATGAATAATTTATAATACATGTATAATTATTAGCTATAATACAGTTTTGTTTGTGTATTTTAACTTAGTTTAACTCTTAGTTTGTTCACTAATGCAATATAGTGTGTGTATGAATGATGATTGAACCGAATACTCGTTACATCTTAATGTGTAATAATGTGTAGCGTTATTTTGTTATTTTATTTTTCTTAAAAATGCAGCAGTAATCAGTGGCGTCGGTCGTGCCGCTCCTACTACAGCTGGTGTATCACAGTATGCATTGCCCCGATCCACTCGTAGACTAGTTTCGAATTAAATTTTTACGCGCTTCTGCTTCTTCATCGCTTTCTTCTTGCTGGTCGTGCACATCCAGAGTTGCTTCTCAATTTTGCCTTAATGCGTTCAGAGAGTTAGTGGTTTAACATTAATACCTCACAACGTAAATGTTAGTTACTAGGTGTGTTTTGTTTTTTACTAAGTGTCCAGTTTATGCCTGCTTCAGCGCTTACCTATTACAAGTAGTTAATAAATATTTAATTTTAATTAGGAACATTTGTCACGTGTTCGTGCTTCATTTGTTTCTTGTCTTGTTTCGTCTGTTTTGTAGCAATTGTTTTTGATATTTTGGTTTCTAACTTGTTTGTTCTGCTTGCTTTTTGTGCTTGCGTAACAACTCAATTTCTCTTAGCACTCGTGCAGCAAGACCTCCTAGGGTTATGCAGCGAGACCTTCACGGCTCGGCGGCATCAGCTCTTCACGACCAGCCTCCGTGCTAGGTTTGCGGTCGAAGTGAATGTCCCACAACCTCTCTGGTTCCCGACTTGCAGGCCGCGACGGTGGTCGCTCTGGTGTGCCAGCCTGCGAACGCATTGCGTCCGGTGGTGGGTACCCAAAGCCGAAGAGACCACTATATTTACCCGCCGCATTCGTGAAACCATTTTGTGGTCCTTGTACCATCGCAATGTCATTTAACTGTAAGGTGAAGAGAATACATTGATTATGAGGACTACGTACGAGCGTTGGAAAATGAAGGTTTACCTTCTGCTGCATTCCGTTAAGGAATGGTGCCGGGAGGTACGGGTAGAAGAGATCGGGCCTCCGTTGAAGAAATTCTGAATCCTTGGGAGTCATGGGAATGGGAGGTAGGTCGAGCGACATGCGGCGTCCGCGACGTGATGCTCCGTTGCTCCACATATGCGTGCCCATGTGTACCTATAATAAACAATATACTCCCTAAATAATTTGCAACATTTAACATGGATATTTATTGATTATTATGTGCTAATATTGATTTAGTACGTTGGGTTAGTAAGATCAGAAAGCTATAAAGCGGCTAAGCTATTGAGTTGTTTTTAGTGTCCTAGTTTAGGCTTTGGTCTTATTGTTCTTGTGTGAGGATTAGGTGTTTGGTTACCCTGAGGTTCACACTTACCTTGAGGTTCCCTTTGGTGGTGAAGGCTTTTTGGCAGACGGTGCATCGGAACGGCTTATCCCCCGTATGTGTACGCATGTGTATCTGCAAGGCCGAACTGGACGAGAAGTTCTTATTACACACGTGGCACAAATGTTTACTGGCCTGCAAGCCTGCAAACACACACACAACACACGTGAGGCCCCCAACCAGGCAAAAATGTCTCGTTTCGCTTATTATTATTTATATAAGTATTATTACAGTTAGTTTGCAAGCATTTATCACAACACCACTTTGAAGAGTGGCCATTTGCAGAGATGGTTAATTAAATTAACAACCAACAATTTGCCATTGATATAATTGCTCTATGTACAAGACCCACGTTGATGAAGTAAATGGTGTGATAATAGTACTTGTTGATTTGTGATTTTAAATATGATTGCATCAAAAGAAAATTGTACTTACTCGGAGGTCGTTTGGGCAAAGGAAGATCACAATCTGATGGTTCCCGTTTAGGTTCGTCCTTGACCGGTGGCGGGGGCGCAACTTCATGTGACATAATGCTGGGTGGAGGAATAGGTGTTGGTTCATGGTTGTCCATAAGAGGTTGACTCGATTGCATTTGGATATCACGCTTTGCCATATCCAGTTGCATGGGAGATGGTAATCCTTGCGCTTGAGGCGTGGGAGGCATTGAGGGTTGTGGTTGCTGTTGTGACATATCCCGCTTGACCATCTCGGGCTGCGAGTCATCGCCGGCGCTGCTTGGCGGCTTGTCGAACATGTGCTGCGGCATGTCGCGAATCTTGTGCGTGAGCATGTGTTGCTTCATGTTGCCCTGCAATGCAAATTAAGGGATGGTTTTAACTCGGCGCGCGCACAAGGGGCCAGCTTACCGCTAGGGAACTCCAATGCAGTGCAGTGGCGTATCCAGGGCTCATCGGCAATCGCACTTTCGGATTACTCCTTCGAAGTCTCGTCGGCGCTTTGCGTTTGCCGCCGATCTTCGAATCCGCTTCATCCTGGATACGCCTCTGACCCGCACATGCACACTCGTCTCGTTCATTCTGCAACCGAACGATACACACGATACTCAAACAAACAGCCAACAAACAAGAGTATAGAGAGATAGGTTTGGTAGAGGGACAATGAAAAATGCGCGCGACATCAAAATGATCGGCATCATCGGGATGCTTAATCAAAAATAGACCACTTAGACGTTTGACATAACTCGCGTCTGGCACGCAGCCAGCAGTTAATTTGAGCTGCGACAAGACATGTCGCCAACTCTATTGTGCGGCCAGGAATAGCAACAGCGTGCTGGAGATTTCCGAATGAAAACATTAAAAGAGAATCACGCACGCATTTTGTATGTGGTGCGCTCTATTTTGATCAGGTGCATACCTTGGTGGAGAATCCACGGTCGCAGACGGTGCACTTGAATGGTCGTTCCTTCGTGTGACTGCGGTAGTGGATCTCGAGCGCCGAGTTGCAGGCAAACGTCTTGAAGCACAAGTTGCACGTGGTGTTACCGCGACCAGCTGTAAACGATGTTTAAAGGCAAAGTTGTTACAATTCTGTAAGCAGAATATAACTAAAAAATTAACACATACCAGTTGGTCCAACTGCGAGCCTCAAAGGACTAAATACGGTTGATGAAAGCACTGAGGAGGTAAGCGATGACAACGCTGAAGAGATGAGTGGAGCATTTCCTTGGCTCGGCGGAAGTAGGCCAAACGATGAAAAGAGCGACGGCGTGGATTTCATGGGCTCCGGACTAGAGATCGGATGGAAAGAAGCTTTAGGTGTCAAGTCCAAGGCGCCTAAAGAGTTTGACTCCGATGGCGACGGACTTCCTGTTGGATGAGATGAAGGTGGCCGTTGCGGTTGGACGGGTGTTGGAATTGGTGACGATCGCATTTCCGAACCAGTAGGACTGGTTAAACCAGACCGTCCGGGAGATTTTTCCCCGTTTTGGATCGGAGATGTCGAGGGTGCAACTCGTCGAAGATCCTCATTAGAAAAACTCAAACCACCCATATTCGTACTTGACTGATTGTGTTCTCCCGGTGAATGTGAAAATGATAAATTGTGCTCCGAATTGCTCATCATATCATCATCGTCATCGTCATCATCATCGCCGTACTCGTCCTTCATGTCCTTTTTTGAGGGATCTATGTGCATGTTAAGCGGATATCCACCAGGTCCTAGAGGTGACAAGCCAGGAAGTTGAAATCCTTGACCAAGTAGAGGATGTACCGAGTTTGGTAAATGTGGAAAGCCTCCGGGCATTGGAAAATCCTTCACTTCAGCTGCTTGAATTTGTTCCGGAGTGAGATCGGTTGGTTCTCCAGTGTGTAGTCTTATATGCTGTTGAAGTACCAACGCATTGGTAAACTTCTTGTGGCAAACAGGACACTGGTGAAGAACTCTCATCGGTGGCTTTGCGCGATGTACACCCATGTGAGTTTTAAGATTGCCTTTGGTTGTGAATGCTCTTCCACATATTTTACACTTAAATGGTCGCTCGCCCGTGTGAGTGCGATAATGCATTTGCAGCGCACTCTTACATGACAACACTCGATGGCAGATAACACACTGATTAGGATCCGATAATTTATGTTCAATGTTATCGACCAACTGCTGAAGTTTACTTGTTTCCGAAGTTTTCGTCACTTCAATTAGAGATTCCCATGAATTGTCATTGCTGCCCGGACGCGGTAATAGATTTGCGTAGATGGCTGGATCTTTGGCGATGTCTCCCAATGGCGTCGTGGGGAAAGGACCAAGGCTTCCTGAAGATGTGCTGCTTGGCGGAGACGCTCCATGACCGTATGGAAAATTGGCAGGCAAACGTTGCCCAGTGGAAATACTTAGTGGTAATGTAATCGAATTGCTTTTACTGGATAAGTTTTCAGGCTCGTCCTGCATGTTCTCCGATTCGTCCCTGCCAGGACTTCGATTTTCCATATCTTCATTGCTGTATTTACTATCTATACTGCATTCATCGTATGGAACTGGCGACGGAAATCGTTCCAAGTCTTGATCAGGTTTACTATCCATATCAATTTCTTGTTTTGGTGTCATTTGAGGAACATTTGTTTGCAGTTTGATGCTTGAATCTTGACTCATATCCTGATGCATATCATTCTTCATTTCTCTCTCGTTAAGACAATCATCGTTTTCCGACTTTTCTGTTTTCACGAGAAAATCAGCGCTTGTGCTTTGTGTCGGCGTTGGCGATCGTGTTATTGGTTTGCTTAGATTTTCAGGCATGTCCTGCTCTTCGCTTTTGAGCAGAAACGGATGCGGTGGAAACATACGCGGTGCCCCTTCTTGACTCCGAATCGGAGAAGGAGCAAGTCTATTATTAATCATATCAGGAGGCGGAGGACCTGTTGGAGGTCGGTAGAGAGGCAGCGACGTAGGCGGAAACGGATGTCCACCCGGAGGAAAACCCATATGTGACGGATGAGGTGGTCCACCAGGGGACAGAGCGGGCTGTTGACCTAATTGCGCCAAGAGTGGGGGATGATACTTATCCAAATGCTCCGGCACTGGATTTGGATTCATCTTGATATGCGGGAATTTAATGCTGTGCCTTTGGAAGTGAACCTTCAGGTTGCCTTTGGTTGTAAATCGACTGCCGCACACATTGCATTTAAATGGACGTTCTCCAGTATGTGAGCGGATATGTATTTGGAGCGCAGAGTCTGACCCAAAGACTTTACCACAATACCGACATCGATGCTTGAAGAACGGTTCATTACGCCCTTTAGAATCGTATGGAGACATTGACCCCTTGCTCTTACGAAACGCAAGCTCATCGGCAAGATTGGTAGCAAGTAATCCTTGACTCGCATTATCTAACACTTCTTGTGCGCGCTTCTGAAGCATTTCCAAAGTGTTGGGTTCGTCTATCGGCGGCGGATCATTACTGTGCGTGATGATCGTTGATGCCAACGAAGATGATATGGAGCAAAGAGGTGCACTGACATTCGGAGGCATCGTAATCGGTGTTACAGTCGTTGTTACCTCCACCGGCTGCGGTTCACTGGCTACTATTGAAGGCTGCTGTGTGGTCATTGCAAGTGGTTGACTTACTGGTGGCGGCAATGGTATGCTAGGTGCGGGGGACGTAGGCGGCCGTGGTGGTTGTAGTGCAGGGGACTCTGGCGCAGGAGATTCACTATCATTGTCATGCGTCGTAGATGCCGGACTCGCTGGCTTATTGATTGAGAGCTGTTGTTGCAGTTGATTAATAAGTTGCAACTGAAGTACCTGCTGATGCTGAAGCGTAAAGAGCGTCGATTGCAACACGGCGAGTTCTTGTAGGGCGGCCTCATTGTTTTCTTGGTTGGCCATTGCTGTCGCAGCAAATTGCGCGACAGCTACTTTGGTATTTTGCAACGCTTCCAATGTTACGTGTCCTCCAGGGGCTGGCACTGGGAATGGAAAACCCAATCTTTGTTCACCTTCCTCAGTCGGTCCATCCTCAACACTATTATTATTAGCAGCGTCCTGCCGGTGCCGTCGCATGCGCTCCATTCGCTTACCACCCGTATCCTCGTCATCGTCGTCGTCCTCTTCGGACACTACCATATCTTCGGTGCATTGTGTGTATTGCAATTCCTCCTCAGTTGTGCTCAAACGCGGCGAGGTTGCTTCTTCAGGTATGTGCTGTGATTCACCTGAAAATAATAAAATAATAATTTTACAAACCATTTATAAAGTGTGTTTGTAAATGTAAGCACATACAAGGAAAATAAAACTCCTGCATATTAAAACACGTATTTATAGCGCTTGAAGAAAACGCCTGCAGACTGAACGAGAAGCGAACCGAGACTGCTGCGAGAGAGAGTTATTATTCGTGCGCACCATCCTGCTGGCCTGCTATGCGCGTGCGGGGGATCGTCTTCATAGGCCGAGCGCGCGCACGTAATAAGTATTATTAAATGAAATATGAATTGGAGTGGAGGAAGCCCCACAAATAATAAGGCTGCAGGAAGGAGCTCGAGCAGGGGGACGGCAAGGCTGCAGCCAGCCACAGCAGGCCGGTTATGACAGCCTGGGCGGTGCGGCAGGAATCATAAATAAATGCGAAGCGTCGCAAGGCACTTGTTGCTCAATTCATAATCCACGCCTTTTCATAACTGACGCCCCGGACTTGAGAAAACTTGTATTATCCTGCCGCTGATATTCTACCAACTCCACCAATGCGAGCGATCAATATAATAAAACTTGGTGTTTCTTTGTATTTGATGATTTTATGCAGGGATTCCTGCAATATGCGCTTTATATTTATTTCATCAATGTTAACGTGCGTTATACGCGAATGTTTACAATCCTAGCAAGTCTGCTTTATTTGTGTGTGCAGGATTCGTCTGGTTTTATGTCTATACACAGCGAGAGTTATTTGCATCTGTATTTGTCAGTGTATGTGTGTTATGCGCACGATGTATAAATAACCGACGTTATATCGATTTTGGATAATAAAACGCCAGCGAAGTTGGAGCAGCACATCAGAAGCAGAGCGCGTTTCAAATTTAATTCACGCCCCAATATATATAAATCGACTCGTGCGGTTTACGCTCACAAACGCAAACATTTCTTTTATACGTACATCGAAAATGGTATAAAATGTGTCCGTATGCGAGCGTAAGAGTGGATGAAATATCGTTCAGGAAAGGTGCGCGCAAAAAAAGCGAATACGAACTCGTCTTCAATATTTCACAATTCGCGCGCGCGCTAAAGAGAATCTCTTCGAGCGAAGGGAAACGCGCCGAGGGCGCATGCGACGGCTCCTGAAATGAAATCCCCGTTGAGAATGAGTGCCGAGAATGTTGAATTATTTTAGCTTCCGCAGAATGACCGAGTAAATCATTTCGAGCGGGCAATGCACTTGAACGTCGCGCGTCTATGTTGACTTTGTTGTCAGCAGCGGATTGAAGAAAGCGCCGTGCGCGTCTGCGACGTTTTTGGGTTGAAAAACGTGGAAATTTATATTTAGCACGAGGGGATTCGTGCGCTTGACAAAAGACCGCTGTGCGCTTGTGCATTGTTGCAAGCGTGCGCGAGCTGCTTCGTTAGTGTCAAGGTGATTTAGCCGAGTCGTCATAAATAGATAGACGGCGAAGAAGAAACCGCGCGCGCGCGCACTTTTCTTCCCCTAAAAACGCA
Organism: Aleochara curtula; assembly: GCA_963978815.1. Classification (NCBI taxonomy): domain Eukaryota; kingdom Metazoa; phylum Arthropoda; class Insecta; order Coleoptera; family Staphylinidae; genus Aleochara; species Aleochara curtula. The sequence continues at coordinate 3,916,484 of OZ022219.1, forward strand.
AGAAATAATAAATTCGGCGCGCAGATAAACATCACGTATCCGCGGTTTACCTAGGAAATATTGTTTTCAACCCTCGTCATCTTCGGGATGTGTATTTTTATACGGCGCGCGCAAAACGGGGAGAGGGTGACAGACAAATGTGGCTCGTGCCGTGACTTCCGTTTCCATAAAATTGGAAACTCCAAGAAGGAAGGGGCTCAGCATTTTCAATCTGCTTCCTGCTTTCTTTCGGTGACACGTTAAATTGCCCAATATTCCTCTTTATTTGTGTCCTCTACGCCTTCAACACATCTGTCACATCCTTGTCACTTTAAATTATTAACATAAGTAATAAGCAATATGTCTTTCTTATTTTTTGTATTCAACTATTTTAATACTGCATAAATAGGAAATCCTGATTAAAACTGAAACGCACTTTACGTGCTTCATTTAGTCATCGGTTTTTATATTGTTTTTGTTGCGTTTTGTTGTGAGGGGGCGGCAGGATCGCGTTTCCGCATTTCTAATGAGCATCGAGTGAAGCCTTTCTTGCGCCGCCGCTGACATGAGTTGATATTAAATTGATATTGATGCGATGACTCGCTTCGTTGAGTTCGATGGGGTCATTAATATAAATCGAACTCGTCGTACACGACATGCATGTAAATTATCCTTGCATGATAATGATGATAGCCTTACAGCGCGCTGCTGACCACGCTTCGTCGATGACTTATCGTGCCAATCAAACGCGATCAAACTGTTTTATTGAAATGAAAAACCTATCACACTGAAAGGTAAAACAAACTGTTTGATTTGTACGCATTCAAACCTTTTTTTTTTGGTGAATCAATAACGACCAGATAGATACGCATCACGAAAACAAAATACACTTTACAAATGTCCGTAATTCGAACAAACAAAACAAAACAAAATAAAATATTTTGTGTGCTTGGCTCTTATTATAGGTAATTTTAATTTATGACCTGGTGGACCATATGTCCCAATATCAAACAAGAGTCAAGCGAATGTCACCAAATTGTAAGTGAGCTCGTCCTAGAACGATAAATTACGCGGCACGAGAGACCGTCATGAAGTGGAATAGAGTGCGCTCACCATGGGGCATGAAGAACCGTTTTGCGGGGGTGCGCTAAACGCAAAAAGCGTGTTGCACAACCCCTATTTCGAAGAAGTATTATGGTCAGTTGCGCAACTGTCTTCTTGTGTCACCCACCGACGCGACGCATTGCTCGTTGAGAGCGAAATGACCAAAGCCTTTTATATGATCAATTACCAGGAGCTGCTAGTCCATATTAGGGGTTGCAGCATTGCGTGGGAGCAGATGCGTCTATTCGTCTAACGTGAAAATGCATTGTCAACGATTTTCAATTTTATTCGAGCACAAAGCAATTCATTGGATTAATGCCTTTTAATAAATGTCTTTTAAATTATTCCAGTAGGTACCTAAACTATAATTTTACGTATGTACTACTTTTATGGAAGGTACACTCTTTCCGGAAGAATAAAACTTGCATTGTATTTGAAGTAAATTAATGAGTGTTATTTTATGCACTCGCAAGTATTGTTTGAATGCAATAACGAAACGAAAATAAAAGTCATTAGTCGGTCAATCAATTGAAGCGCGCGCGTTCGCGAGCTGAGACCTGTGCGACTATAATGGTCGCATATTTAGGGCGCGCATTTTTCAAGCGATGACATTACGAATTGACAAATAAATATAGCCGACCTGCATTTAATTATGATGTGCAGCAGCCGCCTCCCCCCAGATTTGGAGCGGTGCCGATGCGGTCATTGCAGACACAAAGCCTTTCCATGTGCGCTTTATATTTATAATTTTACGTAACGCTTAAAAGCTTTAAACAAATAGCGGATAAGCATCTCGCATTACACTGCGTTTGCTTATGGGCTTGCGTTTTGAATTTTGAATTCTTGAATCGTGAACGTCAACCAAAGGAGTCCCTCGCTTTCGACGCGGCACGATGATGATGACAAATTCACATCTGTATGAAGAACAAAAACTGTGCGCAAACAAACCACGATGAAAAAATGTTAATGCCAATGGGGACGACGACAAATTTGTGCGGTGAAATGTAAAAGCGCACATGAAACGTAATCCCTTTTCTTCTTCTTCGTCTTCTTCGGATGCAAGAGGAGGCATTCTTAGGTAACAATACTGTTTGTGCGCAATGTCCTACAACAATATAAATATGTGATCGAATAGGTTGATAAGAATTGTCGTCGCTTTGCTAATTTGCTGTTTCTCAGCGCAACTGTCACAATGTTATTTCAGCGATTTAATGCACTCATGCATGAACATTTTTATGACGTAATGGAATTTTCAGTTATACTCGCAAATAATCCTCAAAACCGCCAACGTTTGCAAATGCTTATTATACATATAGTAAAAGAAGAGACAAACAAAAAAAATAACGCATAATAAAATGCGAACGATCACTCTTCTTCTTCGTGCTCGTCTTCTTGGTGCGCATCGGCGTAAAATCTGAATTTTTATAGACGGGACAATTTTTATAGTTTTCAAACGATTTCGTTTCGTCAGGTCCCTCAATAAAATCGCGCCAACGAAACGAACATAATCATATAAACTTCATTATAATATAGGTATTTCTACTTGCGAATAAAACAAATAAAAAATTGCAAAACCATAAAAATGTTCTCCCCTTTTTCCCTTCTCTCAATACATAATAAAAATCTTCAACATTAGCAAAAATAAAGCTAATAATTAAATTTAATGAGAGATGCCGATCAAGATTAAAACGCATGCATTGTTTACAATAACACAACGCTAATTACAATAAGCGCAGAATAAGAATAATAAGAAATAAGAGCATTCATTCTTCTTGTGTTCCTCGTACGAGTTGTTAAGGAGGATGGTTTGGTTTATTCTTCCTCAAGTGCGTGCGTATGCAGATTAATGGCGAACGCAGCTTAAGAATAAGTTCGGCCTTCTTCAACGTTGCAAACAAACGAACGAACCAAGGAACGAACGACCTGGGAAATGACAAGATCTATGCGCTGCGATGCAGATGCACCAGACGAATCGAGCAAGAAGAAGGAACATTTTGCGTTCGTTTCGCATTTTTTGGTTTGGCGTTTTATATTGCATACATCACACACGCATACACACACGCTCATAAATGTTATGTTTATATCTCGTACGTGTCCAATACATAGATGTGTGTTGTGCTGTTGCACTTTGAAAGTTTTTGCCATATAACTCAGACGCAACGTGACAGCGAACCAACTAGCGCGTTCCCTTTTTAGCCAACGCAATTTTCTCGCTGTATGCTTTATCCGCGTGTGTGTAAATCTCAAACGTACATGCGGAATAAAAATCGCAAAACGCTATTTATTTTGAAGAAGGAAGGAAAAGTTGTACGTTTGTGTTTGTAAAATATGAGGCTTGTTATCAACTGAAAGTTTCCGCCCAAGGATAAGCAAAATACGAAACAAGACAAAAAATGTCGAAAGGATAAGAAAGAAAATAATAGAATTTCCCAAGAAATAATAACTGTAAGGCAAAAATGCCATATCTTATTAAATTAATTTTTATGTGTACTCAGAAAACGTTTAATGCGCATTTATGTGCGCTGATAAATAAACATAAAAGATAAAACAAACAAAAAACAAAGCAGAATGAAGCGAAGAGGAGTAAAACTAATGAGAAAATTGAGCTTAATCGACGTAATGAGCGTATGAAAAATGCACACTTTATGAGTAAGCGGAACACTTGCGTTTGCGTCAATGGCAGGCGCATGCAGGCAGCCGCAGGAAAAATGCATTTAATAATTTAAATGGCCGTAATTTGGAGCGCCGCGGCTCAAGAGCAAAAGACCGAAGACGGATCGTAATTATTAATTATACCTGTTATGAGCAGATATAACAATTAATCCCCAGTGTAATTAGTGAAACATGTGTATAATTATATTACACGTATGAAGCGTGTTCTTTGTCTGACTGAACGCAAACTCCGGGAAGTCCTTTTTCTGCCAGCATTTTTTTATATTGCATCATTCAATTACAAATATGGATACAGATAACGGATGTTACAATGTTTCAATAGATCTTGAACAAAGAATAGTGAACATTTTTTCTGTCGACTAAGAAAATTAAAAGTTTCCTAGATTTTCAGTAAAGTGAAGTGCTATGTCGTGCTCAGGATTATTATTATGCAGAAACAAAATGGCAGTTGAAAGACGCATTCATTGATTAGAACATTCGCTTATCGCATCTTCATCAATCGATTTTAATCAAGGTGCGCTCTTGACTTTTAAATCATCGTTTAAATCACGCCCGTGCGTCTCTCAAAGAAACGCAACGAGCAGGTAGGCTGATTGCTAAAGGACATTAATGCGCATATAACATGTACTTAACAACTTCAATGCATTCAACTCGTCTCTTTTCAGCTCTTTGTTGGTTGGCAGGAAGAAAAAAGCGCGCATGAGTGACTTACCAAGAACGCGCTTAATAATTGTCTGCATGCGAAACAAACTCGTAAACGTTTGGTTCTTTTTCTTCCTCTTGTTCAGCGAGCTCAGCAAAAGACGTCGTTTAGTTCGTTTGGTCGTCTTCTTCGTCTTCTGCTTCGTCGTGAATGAAGAATGAGCCAATCGACGATTGGGCACTGCACCACGCGAAGAGAACAAGTTATGATCAGGTGAGATTGGTCTACCTGGACCCTCAAGCGCCGCCTTCGCATTTCTTGTTCTTCGAGTTCTTCTTCCTCGGCTAGAGACGCACTATTATTATAATGGGATGCCGGCGTATTTCGTAGAATCAATTGCTCTCTCACGCGAACAATTATTGTTCATTATATTCTAATAAGATGCAATTGTTCTACGTACCTGCCTACCTTCCTCCACATAGAACATATTTTTATGGCGCATTTTAATTGAATATAAAGATGGTGTACCCTTTAGAGAGTATGAGCTCTCTTTATTGATGGGACCGGTCCCGAAACAAAGAACCCAGGGATTGAAGAAGTATGGGAACGGTATGTGCATGCGCAATATGGTCGTCCATGTCCGTGTCGCATTGCATTAAATGCGCTTAACGAGACGCATCTGCAAATAAACCACACGCCGAACCAAAACAAAAAATAACCAACCAAAACGTCAACAACAAAAACGAAGGAGGAACGCATTCGGATACTTGTTGAAGGTGTGAGCGCGAGGGTGATATATCCAGACTTAAAAACAAAACAAAAAATGGCATGTGCAAAAGGACGAAGAGTTAATTGCAACTGGTATAATGCGCGCATATTGCATTTTCGCATGGTGGCATTGCTCGACTCCAAGGTAATCGCATTATCCAATCAATACAACACGACAACACCAATACACTTACGCACACGTTCAACCACCACATACCCGCTGTAGTACACTTAATGATCGACTTTTGCTTAATTAAAATGAAAATCGTATGCACAGGATCTGCATTTTGGTTTAAGGTGTGCTCTTCATCTCATCCCAATACACGTCGTAGGTATGTGTGTTTATATTCCTGGTAATGCTCCTTCCTTACTTTCGTGTTGGAATTATATCAACATTAACTCTATACCTACAAATCTAGTGGTTAAGAATGTGTGAGTTTTAGTCTATTTGAAAACCGGACTCTTGGGTGACTTACGAGGTACACGCGCCATAAGTTTCTTCAGTATCTATGTGGAATACGTGTTAACCAAACGGGGTTTACCAGCTATAGGCACCTATAATATATTCCACATTGAAAATAAAAGCAAAAATAACAACTAATAAGTAGATAGATACGTTTTAAGTAATGTTGAAAGTTGTTGATTTGTATATATAGTTGAAATAGCTTAGAAGTATGTATTATGCAGATGAAGAAGCAATTTGAATGTGATTTCATGTTTCGGAGGCGGCAAAGACAAGCCATTGTTGGATATGCAGACAGTAGCTGCAGACAGTGCGCTCTTATAATCGCATCGGCCAGCCGTAGATGATTGTAATTCGCGCGTGGGACGGCGCGACAACGCGACGATTCACGATTCAGCAATAATGTTGATGTAGATTTCGCTCCTCTATCGATACCGTGCGCACATACATTGAGACAGTCAACCGTGGTGTGCTGAGTGCGGATGCGCGCACACGAACAAGGGCAAAGTGTGCGAACTGCGAGGGCATTGGATAACGATCCTCCGCATTGTAATGTCCGCATTTAACAAGTCCCAATATTGCTGCATGCACACAAATGCAGTAAACGGTTTGTTTCTCTTTAGCGCGGTGAGCATTGTGCGCGATAAATAAATCCTTATTGTCGCGCGCGGCTGATAAGAGGACGCTCTAACACTTTGCAATCGAACCGAATTACCAATTTGTACTCATAAACGCATTTTGATCCTTACAACTCTCTACCTCTCGCGTGCTTTCTTCCACATGATCGCGCCGAACGCAAACCGAACTGCATAGTTTAATTGTTCAAGTGTTGATTTATATCTAGCTAGTTTGGCAGCAATTGCAAACGACCAGTTATAAAAATAGTTACTCGAGCGTGTCAATCACGTAACGCACTCATTCACTCATTGATGCCTTGCGTTGCGCGTTGCGTTTAAACTTTGAGTATTTAGAGCAAGTGCGTTCGCGTCCAACTTTCCGTTGAGGTAGGTCTTTTAAGCGAATGATGCGTTACTTACGGTTACTTACGGGACATTTAAAGGAGTACGCTGCTCCGGGGGGACACAAAGTTTACGCGTCTGGCTCCGGGAATTTGAAAAAGGTGCGCAACGTCATCATCGTCGTGAATGACAGCGCGTTGTCAGCTCGTATTATGTCGTCGCTCCCATTTGGGGAGCTTAAATATGCGGGGAACGCCGGGAACTCGAGGACCATATGTGGGGAATTGCTCGTAAATATTTCACTTAAAAGCATACTTTTCTGTCGTATGCAAATCTCATTAGTTTACTATTTACCAGTCTTGTTTGCTTTCCTTTCAACATTTCGATTTGACTTTGGAAAATTTGACGCAATAAAAATGCACAGGTTTTTTTTGCAGGCTTTTCATTAGACCGAAAAGCAATTTAATGAAGGTTTCCAGCCTTTTATAACGTTGGAGTTAAATGCGCTTTTCTCACCTCAGCTCCTCTTTATTGTTCCGTTTGTGAAAATGGTTTTATAACGTCCTTGTACGGCCCTGCACTAAATTGTTCCACACAATTGAACAAGATGGAATTATACAACAATAAGATAATAAACAATAGTCAGAAGGTTGTGCATTTTCGAGGAATTTAAATGCAAACAAAATTCAATGAAGAACTTCCGAAAAGGGTTACTTGCCACAAAAAAAGGGAAACGCAAGAGTCATAAACTTGGTACGTAACTAATAAATTTTACAACTTTAGTCATTTTGTGAGTTGTGAAATTTCAATAATAAATATCAAATTTTCGTAAAATTTAATTAACTAATAACTAATTAATCATTACGTAATTTAATCAGTGCATGTACAACAAAACACATTTTGTAGGTGTAGAACGCGTGGAAAACGCCAATAAAATAAAGGATGGTCTATTGTATTATGATATCATGGAAAATTATGGCTTTATTAGCGATTGCACGCGGCTTTTGTTCGAATCGCGCGCTCGCATTCGTCGACTGGGGGTGGTTGGCAGGGCAATAAAAAGCGGAAACGGCACTGGTGGCGGTAGCATTGGCGCACCCGACGTACGCGCCCCCACACACGACAATCAAATACGCTTTCTTCACACAATCAAACACACGTCTCGTCAAGAAACTTATTTATTACCCGCTCTTTCATATCTTTTATTTCATTAATATCTTTATTACGACGATTAGATGATTAAATTACAGGGTTTAAATCTTTCTCGCTAATTAATTTATGATAAATGCTAAAATTAATATTAATTTATTATGTTTGTAGCACATTAATAATTTTCCAGCAAATTGCATAACGCAATGTGACATGTTTATTGCATATTAACATATGTGTTATTGAATAATTGAATAATTCGGAATCGCACGTGTACGCAATGCATAATTCAATATGCAACGGAATATTACACAAGCGCAAATACATTATTGATTTATTTTATTGCAATATGTACAAGCGACGCTTGTCCAATTAATTGCAATTATACGTCGTGTTAATTATTATGAATTAATTAGCGCATATTTATACCTATATCAATCAACACTTTTATGTTGAATTGCCGCCGAGTTGCAATAGCTGCAGCCTCAAATAAATAATAAATTATTACACAAATCGACGCAGAAATGATGAATTACCTAATTGTTATTGAGACATGTGTGACCTCTAAATAACAGTGAGCAATTAAGAAGTGGAAAATACAACAAATGCGTTTGATTGGCACGAATAATTGAGAAAAGAGAATTTTGCAGTGTCCATAAAATGTCACGCATTGTTAATTGTTATTTAGTAATGGTCATTACGACGCGCACTCATAATATGGGCATTAATTGAATAAATGCGTAGGAGTTGTGAAAAGTGACCCTAACGAAAGACATGCAGCTGCTACGTGTCCCAATTCTCTATTAAAAGTATAAATTGAATTTCATTTTTGTATTTGCGGACAGATGTCTTTAACTAAAATCATACAATTTTCTGTAATAGCTTGCGGCTTTACACTATTTTGAGTGATTTTCAATAAAAGCGCACGCGAAGCCACACAGCCATAGCGTACGGTAATGATTTTTCAATAGTCCTGACGATAAAGGCACCAACGTAACACATGTAATCATAACAGCGATGTGGAAAGAATGAGGACAGTTTAGTTCCGCATAATAACTATGACTCTTTTTATGCGCCCCGTGCATGCGGCGTTAATTACAAGTCGTTAAACGTGCCCATAAAATACACTTTTCTGTCTTTCCAATTCACTCCTTTAGCCACCTTCAGCCTCCACCTCAGGGTGTCAATCTACGCACGCCAATTTCTCAAGTTGCTGTGTACGTTTTGTTTTTATTCTCCACCGCACACTCGTAAAAAGGACGAGCAAATTCTAATTTGACACAGCGAATAACGCCCAATCTATATGCTAATATAAAGCAGTGTGTAAAGAGCACTTCTTCACTCGATGCTCTCGTTGTTCTTGTTGTTAGAAACGCAACCAGGGTTAACCTGGCAGCACTAATCAATGACCCGCGCAATGCCTTTTTCTGTTTTCATACACGCGTGCTACGAGATGAACAAGAAAAACAACAACAACAACAACAACAGCAACAAGAGGACGAGGAGACGACGAAGAAGAAGTGTGCGCTTCTTCATCATTCCATTCATGAGCACGCAAGTACTGACATTAATGGAGGGCTTAAACTCGGTAAGTGGGCATAAAAAATAAACTTATTAACGCGATTCGTCGCGCCCGTTTGGTGTTTTAATTAACCACTGCGTTTTCTCACGATTTGCAATGGCATTTAAAACACCTTCTTGTTGTTCTTCTGTAGTGCGCAATGCATAATAAAACATGTATCAAAATTAATTGAATACCTATAACTCATTCAAGAGAAAATATGCATTTTAGAAATATTTGTGTGAATAAATTTCGTATCGTGTGTGTTGAAATACTTAATTTTATCAATTAATTATTTAATGAACGTTTTAATTAATAATGACGGTAATTTGTAAACGCGGAATGCATTCTAGACAAATTTAGATTTTAATTAATTTTGCACGTTACACACAACAAAGTTAAAAATCATTAAAATTACCCACATTCGATTTTACTCGTGTTTATCGGATGGATAGGAGAAAAGCGAGCGAGGTGTTTAATCAAAGTTTGTTAAACTATTCTTTGAACGAATAAAACTCATATTATAAGGTAGCAACTTATTCGTATGCATTCCATGTCCGCATTTTTCTTGCTTCTCGCAGAGAGAACGCGCGCGATTATTATCAGCGCTAAAAACGGGCATGCAACGCTTGCTTATCACACTCGTATTTCTTGCTCGTGTTAATTAACTTTTACAGAACGCTCCGTTAGATCAAGCATTTAATTGTCGCATTCGACAATTTGCACTTGCAATAATGGCGCGACCTTAAAGAGACAATTCCGAAGAGCAAGATGCGCGATGATTATGAGAAATTATCGCAGTGAATTGCTAATGTGCGCGCATGCGGCGAACAAAACGGACAATTTGTTAATGCGTCGCCGTTGTTGTTAAACGTGCGAGCAAGTGTGCACAAAGAATGGAAAATCACGAGCGAAGAGCGAAGAGCAATCAAGACAAGACTGTTTATGTCGCGAGCGCAGCACACAACGTGAGAGTGTCGAACGATTAGAGCGTTAATTTCCCTCTTTCTGAGCATGATTTTGCTCTTCTTGTTCTTATTCCTGTTTGTTGTTTGAGGTTGTAGTTTCCACGAAATTAGATTTGTAAGCATTTGCCATAAATGGCACTCATGAAGTAGGAAGAACCTAAAATGATTGCCATCACCTGCTACAATTCTTGTTTGTACATTGTAATTTCTTATGCACTGACAACAACAACAACAAAAAGCAGAAAACAACACGTTGAATTTTTCGGGCGTTTTCTTCAGCTGCGTCATTTGCATACGCATACGCGAAGAGCCACCCCCGCCTAATTAGCATTGCATTTATTGCCACATGTAGCACGTGACGTTCGTTCACTTGCCATGCTCACCACGTAACATTTAAATGCATATCTAATTGTATTCAACATGCAACACCTGTTATGACAAATACAAAAATGCTTTTACCTTTAAAAATTTACCTTTTGGCTATTTTTTGGGGAAAACTAACTTTTTTACCAATGTAATAACACCTGTTAATGGAAATTGTGACACCCCTAAGTGAATATTGCGTTAAACTAGAATATTGGTATGTTATTTGAAATGGAAATAGAGTAAACGATACTTTCAATTAAAGATAAGTTGGAATGATGCGTAATTTAGGAAAGCGTTATTTATTAGTTATTTACGAGGCCCACATTTTTATTAATTCGATCGTTTGTATTCCAAAAACGCAGCTTACAGCGAGTAAAGTCAATTTATCGAGTACGCATCTTTACCAATTTCCAATATGTTTTGATGTCGAGTAAATGTTAAAATTAAGTAGAAATGAGAAGGAAATTCGTTGCACGGCCGAATTATTTTATTTTTCCTTGGAAGGTCAGATGTCCACAACTCTACACTCAAACACTACGCTCGTAAATTGCCCGAAAACTATCTCGTAATAGCCGAAAAACAAACATTTGTTTATCTAATACGCTAATAGATGCGTTTAATGATGCATAACACATACATAACTAGACTTTCTATACCTACTTAATATTAAAATATAATAATAAGTGAGTAAAGAGCAAGTGTGTATGAAATTACCACCTGCTGTATAGTATTATTGTATTTTTCGTTAAGCAGGCCGAAGAAATAAGATGCTTATTATTCAAGCCTCAGGACTGATGCGCATATTAAGAAAATCATGCGAGTTGATTAATTGAAGGCACGCGCTTCATTCCCGAGGGCATCTAGGAGGATTTCTTGCCGTACGAATGAATAATGCACCATCTGCGTAGTGAAAAATGAAATTGATATCACCATAAGGAACTGAATTTCAAAGTTGAAAAGTAAAAATAAATCGAATGGGGTGCACACACGCACGTTATTTCTCCAGTTTTGTGGGTTTAGAGTAATTCGTGTACTTCGACTTGAAATAAATGTGCCTACAAATAAATTCCAGAGGGAATGAAATTTAAATGCTTTTACTCTATTTTTGGGCGCATGCGAGTATTTTTAATTTATATATAAAGTGTTCCAAAATATGATTTAAAATCTAAAGATTTGCAGTGTATTAATTACGCAAATTTCCAAAAACATTACACATTCATTTAATCATTTATTCGTTGATTAATTACAGCAATCAAATGGAAAATTATTCACAATTCCTATTAATGATAAATACGCAAAGTAAAGAAACAACTTCATAAAAAATAAATAGATAAATTGATAACATCAACCGCAAACGAGACGTTTAATGAATAAATAAAGTCATACGCGTATTACAAATGATGCGAAATAACGTTACCGACTAGATGCAATGCTCATTAAACGACATCATTGGATTGTTAATTGGTTGATGAGATTCCGCCATTTGCATTCGTGTAAAATGTAAGTAAATAATAATGACACTCTGGCAGCATAGATATATAGAACATGACAATTTCTTGAAACTAATATTCAGGATAATTAAATTTGACATTACCATAATTTATGAAGGATAAGAGTGAACAAGAAAATGTTAAAAGTTCAGTTCACTGAAGATGTTATCACTCAAAGATGCAAAATGCCAACAAGAGAAGAGTAAAAGGGAGAAGTAAGTTATTTATTGTTTAAATATGAACACTATGTGGAACTAATTAGAAAATAATAAATTTATTTGTAAGAAAAACATTTGTTCAAGCCATACATGTCTGGGAATTCTGCGAGTTTCTAATATAATGAGAAATAAATATCAAAAAAGAATGAAACATTGAAAATCCATAGGACAATAGAACAAATGCATCTAATAGAACATCCACGATAGAAATCGATATTTCGCATCATCGAGTTGGAACATTTCGCCATAGTGAATTTGTTGGCTGTTTCGCTTCGCGTACATAAATGCCAAACAATAACAATAATAACAATAACCGTAATCGTAAAATAATATCGCAAATATCGATGCATGTCGAGCCAGTTTGACGATGGACGCGACTCATAAGGCCATTACGTGCCGATAGCAAATATGCCGTATTCTCGCATTGATGATGCGCAACACAGTCAGCACTCAAGAAATTGCCAAGAAATTGCAAAATGTGCACAAACACAATACCTAATAGCACAACAATACTCTAAGATAGTAAAATAATATATTCCAATAACAAATAGACATAATTTATGAATATCATCTCTCTTCGCAAGCAAAGTGGGAATTCAGGTGGAAAATAATTCGATAATTTAGATTTTTTCATGTGCGATAAAAATCAACTACGCGCATGTAAAACGTAAACAATTTGTATTTAAATATGCGTGGAGCACGACTGATAAAATTTCGTTTTAATTAGGGCAATCAATTAGCGTTTATACGAGCTATGCACACGTATCGCTGAAACACACTTGAGCGCGCTTTTAATCTCCGTATAGCCGAGCAAAAAACTGATTAAATTCGAACCGTTTCCAGCACGTTCTTTCATTCGCGGCCATTGCTTACTACGTATTTACACCACAGTGATATTTCATTTAATATGCGTACACATTTCCTATGTGTACATAATAAACTATGTGTGGGAGTCGGCCACGAAACGCACGAATATCCGCTCGCAAACGTCGGATATGCGTGGTGCGCTCGTGAACGCCATTGTTTCGCGCTCATAATTTGTTATACATTATGATTTTACACGCTCAAATTAGATCCCCTCTCGGCAGTGCCACTTCCACCTTTGAAATCAAGTGGAAATTTAGGCTATGCGGTGGGGGCGGGCGTATTCGAATTAAACACGAATAATGCAATGCGCATGTTCGGCTAATTATTTATTTAAAATGCATGAGAATTACGTGCACGTCGTTCACGCTTCGATGATAATCGTATCAAATATGTATTACAATGCGTGTTTCTACTAGGATATTACAATAGATTACAAAGGTTTTACATTTAAATGAAATTTACTTTACGCTTTGCAAAGAAGTGAAAAATCATAGCGCAAATTATCCTTGATTGAATTATTGAGCAATGAAAATGAAGAAATTTAAACTTTTTATTTGCATGCAGACGTTAAAAAGGACAAGAAAATTTTAAGACTATTAACACCAACAAAAAGGCAATAAAATTTCGTAAACAGAGGAACCAGTTGTGTGCGTATTGTTAGTGAAGAATTCGGTGCGATTCGCAAAGAGCAAACGTTCATTAAAGTCATATCTGCAATGAAGAAGAATCGCACTCGATGCTGCAAGTGAGCTAATTTTAGAGTGAATGCCGAGCATGTCTGCGTTTGGTGCTTTTTGTTAATCATTTCGTATATAATTGGTGCGTCTTGGCTGCCACTTGCGCCGCCTAAACGCCGTACAAATTTATTACACTCGCGAATTAGTTGTTTACACATTTTCCCTTTCTGGCCGTGCGGCATTCATTTTCAGCTCGTCGTGACGTGAATAAATGCATTTGCGCCGAATGCAAGTGCATCTCTAATGCACCATCAAACATCAGCGCCAACAGCGATGTCAGCACGCACATGTGCAATGATTTGTAGATGGATATAAATTAATTAGCCGCGCTCTTATTTATCGATTATGTCAATTTCATTCAACTTTTATTTTTCGTGCATCAGCCTTCAGGAGCACTGAATTCATAAATTACCAGCAACTTTTTTGTTGTCTTTCCTTCGGGAACGAAGGTGGTGCATAAATTAAAACAGAAGTTATAAAATGTCATTTTATATTTTAATCCACTCCATTTGAGTTAGTTAGTACGTATTTTATTATAGCAAAATATCGATCACGCGTTTTGCACTTGCGCTTGTTAGGTAGGTACTTGCCTGCCTGCTTGCCTGCTGCATTGCGAGAAACAGCAGCAAGTTATTGAAGTGATAAACGAGCAGGCGAACGAGCTAACGAGTCACTCGCAGGACGAACGCGCGCGCACGCCTACGAATTAATTATTTTATTTTATATCACCCATCATCGTGAGACATGACGGCCATTGCGACTGCAGTATTATTGTAATAATTTTTAATTAACTCGTGCATCGCTGCGCCATTTTCGCTCCTCTTTTCCGTTGTATTTCATGCTGAATTCTTTTTTATTCTCTTCACTTTTATTTCAGTTTGCGCAACATAAAATTGCCTGAATTATATTTACGGATTTAAATATATGTAAACATTTTAATATTTCAACGATTAGCGTATAAACACCTTGCACGAGCTTGCGCTCTTCGACGAACCAGTTTTTTTCCTCATTAATGAAATATCTTTTATTTTTCGCTTCATTTCCGAGGAATCAATACCCACATTTATAAATTGCTTATTACACTGATGTAAATACTCATTTACATACTCCTTATAAAATGCAAATACAAATATAATTTAATAACGAAAAATAAATGAACAAGGGTAAAATGTGTATTCGTATTTGTTGATGTTGTCGTTGTTGTCGTGCTCGCGCGTTCAAGTCTTAAAAGCGGTGGCCGGAGCGCGCGCATTAATTAGAGAAGTCGAAGATTTATACGGCCTCAAAAATAACCCACACACATTACTGATAAAATCGCGCAGCACCAATGGCATTGCCGAAGACGTCGGCGCTCTATATATACGAACATAACTTACCCATAAGCAGTGCATGTGCATGACGAAAATTCGTTTCGTTTCGTTTTATTGCGTTCGACGCGTTTAACATTCAGAGATACTGAATAGATATGCGACTTGACTGCACATACTCGCAATCGTAAAACGTTGCTACCTATTTTTAAATATTCGATCATGTGCTTGATTTGATGAAAATAATATGCATTTTCCAACAATTATTATACAAGGATAATGCGATATGCGTCAAGTTCAAATACGCTTCCGTGGCGGCGTTGGTGGGCAGAAAGGATAATAAAAGTGAAAATATTTATGTGATGTTAAAGCGAGTAGGAAATAATCATTTAGTAATACGGATTTCTTAAAATTCTATTTTTATTTGGCGAAAGACCGCAAGTGAAGCGCCACTCCAAAATAAACGTCTTGCGAATTTTTTAACTGCACATGCAGACAATCTGTAAGCGTGCCATAGCCAGGCGGAAATAATCATAATTCTCTGCATAATTCGCAGTCTGTGAATCATTTAAATGTGTCTACATTTGCTTAATCTGCAACTGCTATTCTTTCCGGCATAAATATAAAAATTTTAGAAGCCGCCGCAGATGGTGACTTATTTACATTTAATTTCCCATATTTAAATGCATTAGTGAATAATCAATGAATAATGCTTTTTCGAACGCAACGAACACATTAACTTGAATGAATTCACTTGCCATAAGGCAAATGCGTTTTTTTCGGAAGCACTCTTGTTCTTAATTCATATTTTCTGCTCGAACACATCCCCTAAAATTGAGCGCATTCATGCATTGAACGCACAATCATAATATTTGTATCTACATTGCATAATTCCCGCGTCTTTTTTCATTGAAATGATTTGTTTTTACATAAACACATGGTTTATTTACATTTTGTGCTTTTATGATAAAGTCATAAAATACAAAATTATGAAACGACGCATTAATTTTCCTAAAAGGCTGCTACTGTTTGTTTGCGCGCGCTCGGATGCTGCACGAGAAAATCGGTTATAATTAGTTAAAGCGAACAAAAAGGATGCTGCGAAAGGTTCAAGGCATTAATTTTGATTTTCGTTAAATTTATGTGCGAGCAGCCCAAAGGGACGCGCTTGTTATTTCACTGCAGTGCTGCTGATACTGAAGAAGCAGCAGGTAGAGAGAAATACTTGATGATGAGCGTATAAAAAGTCTTAATTATGCAGCTTCCTAAAATATCTATCGTTTATTTCCCATGGTCAAAAATAAATTCAAAAATCTAAACTTTGCTGGTCTTGTTGTTGTTTTGGTTGTTGATGATACTTTAGGAGTATTAATATTATTTTGCTAGAACACGAGGACAGATGCCGTTGAACGTATTCGAGTAACAACAAAACGGCATGCGGAGAAGACTGAATGAGAGACGGACAGAAACATTTATTGAAGACGATGTGGAACGCGTTCGCGCGCGCATAGACGCAGTGTCTCGTCAGGCAGCGAGCCAGAAGAGAGCGCAAAGTCGCGCAACGCTAATCTTTAAGATTGCGTTACAAGTGTAACTTCAAACCGTTGCGATAGCCATATAAAACCCGTGCTGCATGCATTCATGTCGCGAGCGCGCGCGCGTTCATAAGCTCGTTGGGCTACTGGCTCTTTTGCTGTGCTCGGCAGCTCAACTCTGCACTGAGTCTAGAAGCAGAAGAAGACTTATACTGAGTGTCTTTACATTTGAATCATTTCAGTCCCGAGTTTTATGCGAAACATTTGAGAAATTGAATCGACTTATCGCCAACTACTTGGTGTATCATGTTGTGCAGTCGTCATAGTCATAGGTACAAAAAATCAGTCGATGATAGCTGCTTCTGATTTTCATGTTTTCTTGCGCTTTTGCGCGAATGACTCGCGCACCGTGGCATTGCCGAGAGTCACTCCGATGGCGTTGATAGCTCTGCGAAATCGTCGTCGAGTTCAATGCTGGGGGCTTTTCAATGCTGCCAACTGACACTATCTTTTCGTCGTCTAGAACGCAGCTTTCTGCGCTTATTTGCACGTTCTCTACCAGTTGCAGAAATGGTTAGCAATTGTCATTTTCTAACGTTAATTTTAGTGTTGTTTTGCATCAATTTTCCCATCGTCAGATCATATTAAATAAAATACTTTATGGCTGTTTTATTCAATTGCGCGAAATAGGAAAAGTTTTCCATTAGTAAAATGAATATGCTGAAAATATATTTTCTCATAAACGACAAGGATTTCCGTTTTCGGGACACAGAACATATTATATTTCTCTCCCCTTAAACTGGGAGGCGGCGACCGACGACGGCAGCGAAACACTCGTATTTATTTAGCTGCGGAAAACGCAAAGGATATATTAGCATTCGCCAAGAGCGCCGGCGGCGGCGGCGACAGCGGCAGCGGCAGCATTGGCGTCACATTTCATATTTGCTATGCCAACATTGACATCGCAGACGTTCGTTCAATTTTCCTGCATGTGCAAACCGCTCAACACCTTAGCATAACACTTCTATTTCAATTTTATGCGAATGAGGCTGCTGACGCACAAGTATGATGACAAATATTTATTCAATATTTGAAATTTATTCTTTTCCGTGGAGAGAAATGAGAAAAATATGCGAACTGAATGTTTCTAATCGTTTGAAATGTATTTATTGAAAAATGCGCTTGCGTGTGTGGTCCACAGTGTACAGAGAAGTGCGCATTCTCTTTACGTGGAATATTGATAATTAACCGCACAGAATGCTGAGAAAAAGTGCAATCGGAATGAGGCTTACAACTCGCCAACCATTATAATCGTATCGATCAAGTGATCAACTCACCTGCTGACAGCTGACGAATTCAATTGCAATAACATTTAAACTTTTAACCATTTGGTTTATTTGTGCAAGAGCAAAAATGGGTAAACTATTTATTTATATAAATGTTATGACAGGGCGGCAAAAGATCATCACCGCTATTGGGGTTGAAAGAATTGAAGTTTCAAGGAAGAACTATAAGGAAACATGTGCGATACGTCAGCAAGATGTATTTTAAAATATTATGTTTCCCCGTCTTTGGATGATATGATGACTCGTGCGCTTTTATGGTAAATATACACAAATGGTAGTCACAGATTTTTTAATTTCCTGGAAGAAGCATATGCTGTTTGACGGCAGGGCGCGCGTGCTTTGCTCGTTCAATAACAGTGAAAGACTAGAACGAAAGAGGAAACCCTTCATGTTTACATTGTCGTCGTCGTCGAGTCGCTGGATATTTTTGGGCGAATATCTATTAGGGATGCGCGAGCAAATGGGGTAGAAATATCATATGTGCGTACTACGGGCGGACAGAGCACTTCTTGTTTGATTAAAATCATGATTATCATCACAATTCGGATGTGCCGTATGCGCGCAGCATACACAATTGTGATTTATGCGATTTGTTGCTGATTCTTTGCTGATAACGCGCATCATGAATATATTTTTATTGCTCTTCAAATTGATTTCGCTTTTCAAGTGTTCTTCTCGATGTGTAGCCAGCTTGCAAATTCCTAATTTTCTAGATGACAAAATATCAAATTTTTCACTCATAATTGAATTTTATTTTCCTGCTTTTATTTCAACTGTAGATTAAAATTTTCTCTATGAAACTTGATGTTCTTCTTGGCCTTTTCGCTTGACAATTCCGTAATTGCCAAGTCAAGCTGAAAAACATTTCAAGTCGGGCAAAAATTTTAAAAATATCAATAGCATTGTTATTAAATTGTGGTTGAACGACATCTTTCTGTCCATTCAAACCTGATCCAATTTACCGGAGCTTGAATGCAATCAGTCGCAATCTTTGTCATCGCCTAAGCGCACTCGAGCAAATTGTCATCATTACATTGTCGTTAGATTGTCATACACAATGCATAATAATAGTTGAGGGATGATATTCGATGACAAAACGACAAAAATATCAAATGTACTCCAACGAACCAATCCTTAACCATTGAAAAACAGCCTCCTCTTACGTTGAATGCGCCTTAGAGTTGAACAATTGCAGGTTAAAATACTGCACAATGCGTATAAAGATCCTTTGGAATAGATAAAACGAAGCCTACTTATTTACAAAATACACACAACAAACGACAAAATACAACAAATTGTATTTGGTTGAATGCACGCATGATGTCATCCTATGAAATCCTTTTTGATTTTTCACAAATTTAAAAAATCTCTTCAGACGAACTCATAGAGTAGATAAATATTTCTACTTTATTTGGTATTATTTTGTTGTTAATGATAAAAAACAAATTAATTGAATGCTATTTAAAATTAGTTGAATCATTAAGCAATTAATTAATTTTTAAACAGGACACAGCTGTGCAAAAATCAATACGACAATTTAAACAAAATAATAGCTGAAATTGACCTGTTTAATTACAAATAAACAATAAACAGAAAAACAATAAACAAAAGAGCGCAATTGTCAATGAGAAAAGAATGCCTAATAAATTCAACAGTGTAATAAACAAATTTCTAATTTGCTGGCACATTCCAACGTTTCTTTTGACGAATTGAAAAGTCAAACTATTTTTATTATTTCTGTTCGCTTGCAGCGCGCAATGCAACGTCTGCGGTAAAAGATCAAACGTACAAGATGCGCATACTTTTATATCAGGATGTAATATTATTATAATCGTTATAAAATTTAAGTTTCGTGTGTTAATTACCAGAGTCGCCCACTTTTTTTTATTGCAATGACGAACACGACGCATCGCAACAATTTCATAATGAAGAATAT
This sequence comes from Aleochara curtula, assembly GCA_963978815.1. Lineage (NCBI taxonomy): Eukaryota > Metazoa > Arthropoda > Insecta > Coleoptera > Staphylinidae > Aleochara > Aleochara curtula. The sequence continues at coordinate 3,936,553 of OZ022219.1, forward strand.
TTTTTACAGTCCAAGCAGAAATATTTAACACAACAATAAAACATACTTTTATTATTGTTTTCCGTCCTCTTTCTTCGTTCATTTCATTTCAATGTTTGTGTTTTACGTCGTCTCGTTCTTGTTTCGCTGTATAAAAATTCGTCTAATTTATGGCATGTTATTAATGTGTTTCTTTATTTTTCGAAAAGCGTCTGAAATTTTCAATGGAATTCATGACTGGCAAAATGAAAAATCCAGAAATACTTTATGATTTACAATGTGTATAATTAAGTTGCTAAAGCAGTGTTTAAGGGTGCATTAATGAAGAAAACTTTGAGAAACAATGCGCAATTGTGCGTTGCACGGAGAAAAGGGTAAGTAGCAGGATATAAAGCCATAAAATGTCATTCGCGCGTTTGTATTCGAAACAATGTCTTCATTTCAAAGTTTGAACGCATTGCGTTTGCATATTTCCGTCGTGAGAAGGAGAAAATACGCACATGACACATTTTATGAATGCATAACTTGCTTGTTCTAATAACTAACAAGCTGGAATACTTGCAGGACTACGAGACAAGTGAAAGAATTGTGGGAGAATGGAAGAAGAAGTTGGCATGCAACCTGGTAACCTACCTGGTAACGCAGTAAATGGCGTGTGTGTTTGTCGTACAAGTACTTTAACATTTTACCACCCCTTTTACATGCGCCAGCGCACTACATACTGTTAGAAACATTCCAACAACTTGAAAGTGCATGTTGCTCACACGCAACGTTTATATCAATGCAAAAGTGTGCCTAGTGAGTAGTTTAAAACTGCGTACAAGCTATATAAAATTATTTGTGGCTAAAATTTGCACCCCTAAAAGAAGGGAATTCAATTAGGTAAAACGTATTCATTCTTCCATCGAATTTCACACGAGCGCGAAGCGATTTAATCCAATCAAATGTAACGCAGCGTCGCGCGAATAAGGGTTGGGTAAATTTCAATTTCACTTTCCATTCAATTTTATTCCATGCGCATCTTGGCTCTTAACATTTTAATTTTAATTTCGAATTCAATTATGATTCTAATTTAGCATGGCATGATTAAACTGTAGAATGCAAATTATCCAACTGACAATTTAATCATTTAATAACCCACATTACACTTGAATAGTGTCATCTATAATTAATTAAATTATGTATTAAGAACTGTTAAATATTTGCAATATTTGCATGCAGCTGCCGCCCCACACACGTCTAGGAGTCTTTGGAGCGAAGTGGGATTAATTAAAAAGTTATGATATGTGCTAGCGTAATTAATAATAATTATTATTTCATGTCTAATTACGCACGGCACAAGCAGCTAATGACGATGCTAGCTGTGGATGACATATGAGGAACATGACAGAATTGTACAAGGAGTTAATATACACACACGACGTGCACGCGTCCTGTAAAGAAACGAAAAAATAAGCGACAAGATCAAGATGTTTTGTATAAGGGCCCGCTTTAATGACGCACGAAGCGACGCTTAAGTGCAGTCGGTGCCTCCGTTATTAATTATGATATGCTAGTTGAGCGTCTCACTCATGAGGCGTCGCGACGCAACAAACGAGCGCATCGCACACTTATGACAAGCGAGTTGACAAAGTGCCGCACGTATTTTAAACGCTAATTATGAGCGGACTTTTAGTACAGTGCTGTAGTTTTGTACCTCCATACATATTTTATTAGAGTATATTTTATAGAAAAGCAGAAGCTGTGCTCACATTGAACGACGATTTGTCCTCGCGTTCGCGTGTGTGTATGTTGCGCGACACAAGGCATTCGGAATCCTTGAGCCGTGAAATCGCATTGAGCGTATTCGTTCGACTGCCAGAAGGGGTCTCTTGATATCTGTGAATATTACAGCATACCAGTTTTTGATTCCACGTCGCATCTGTACACACATCGAAAAAGAATAGCCCTTCGCCCAATAAAAATATAAAAAATCCGAACATGGAATTAGCCGCTTGTCATATTGTTTACACTATCGAAAACCATATGGGAGTGCACGATTTATAAAGATGTCACCATGTAAAGTACGCAATGAGCACATCATTACAAAGAGACACAAATGTCGCATCACCCTATTTAGTTTAGTGATTTTCATGAAATCAAATGTTACCGTTCGGAGTGCGCTTATTCAAAGGAATATTCAATGCACTCTATTTCAGTTTCAAAGAGATGCACATGAATACCTTGCTTAGATAACAAAGCTATTGCTTATTAATATAGTTAGCCAGGTAATGGGGAGTTCCATTTTTGTTACAATCAAAATTTTAAGATTCCCTCAATGTGATAATTCGTGAGCTGGCAGTTTATTGAGAAAATACGCTAGGAGCTATCGGCAAAGCGCGTGTTTTAATTGAAATTGATTTTTAATTGCAATAACCGTACGGTTTGCGTTGTTAATTTACGTTCGGTAATGTTTATCTGATCGATTCGCACAGCAAGCAGCAGCGACAGGAATAACAACAGCACACGCGATTGCATATTCGCAGTATGCGTTTCTCTTGCGATAGAGCGCACTTGGTGTACAGAGCAACAAAGCAAAATGCATGTGTCATCCGTACTCTGCTAGTAGCCATCACACTGAGATTGATATCGGCGTATTTTATACGCGAATTCATATGGCCAGCATGTTCATATAAATCTAGCAATACGTACGAAACTTTTAAACTTGTCTTTCGAGCTTCTCTTCTCGAAAGTTTGAGAAGATGTTTGTTTCAAATATACTCAAGTACAATTCAATTAAATCACCACTCATTGAGAAATTTAATAAGAATTGATAGAATTATTGAGAAATCCTAAACGTTATTCATGCACTTAAACAAAGCAACCATAAATAATTCAGCGGTAATTGTTTAGATATTAATTACAAAGGCAATAAAACATCAGACCCATCTTTGTTATTTCGGTATTAATTTTGGTAGCCATGAAAAACAATGACGAATGTCTAAGAATACAAATACACTCATACCTCGCTATTCGGCCGCTCTTTATACGGCATTTCGCTACAACAGCCATCATCAATTAAGGCACGTTTTCGATTTATGGCCTAAAATGTTTTGCTATAACGACAAAAAACTTTTCTCAATGTCGATATACTTTTTTTCGTTTACGTTGCTAATCTTGTGTAAGCAATCTCGATACATACTCTTTTGTATTTCCTCTTGTTTACGAGTATTGTTCAGTCTGTGCTCAAAAACCGGCTGATTTGGACTTGCTTTGTGATAAATATTATTTTATTAAACCTGGACAAAATACCACCGAAACGATTATCAATTTTGGAGATTGATGAAAAGAGATGCTGAAAATCAGTCACCCTAGAAACTAATCTAGAAGTATTACATCGTATAGAAGCTGGGGAGAAAATTGTTGAAATTTGCAATGTGCTTGTTATTATGCATTTTTGATTTAAATGAGATAAAAAGATAAAATGCAATTTGAATGATAAACCGTGTACCTATACATATTTACCAAATTTGGAACCGATCCCATGGAATTTGTATGAATTTGTATTAGAATAATTGATTCTTTATATGGCTTTTCGCTTTGCGGTCATGTTTCGTGGAACGTATCTAGGCCGAATAGCGAGGTATGAGTGTACAATATTAGTGAGTACAAAAGTGAAAATAAATGCAACTACAAACGCAAATCAAGCGAAGCACACAGTATGCTTTGTATCACTTAAATCCATTGCGCATTTCGCGGTGCCGGTGTCGCGCAGCACCAGCAGCCACAATAAATCATCTCCTAACTCATCCGCGACGCACGCACTGCAGGATTCCAACATGCATACGTTCTGTCTGTATGGCAATCGCAGGCGAGGTAAGTTGGTAAGCGCGCAAGTAACTCTATGCTTGCCACGCGGATTCAACCACACGATAATTAGTCATTTAGTGACTTTGCTCATATATCAAATTCGTACTCATACCCACTCTCTGCATAAGATGTGAAAACTACTGTGAAGCTAAAGAGTTTGTAATAATTAAGTCGTGTCTGATTTAACACCATATTTTTTCTCATTACTTTTTCTTATTTTAAATGAAACATTTGACTAATTATTACTTTTGAAATAATAGCGATTAAAATAAGTAACCCATAAATTTTATAACTATGTCAAGTTTAAAAATAGATAGAAAAATATATATGCCAAGGGTCGTCTTTTTGTAATAAGCTCATTGCGGATTAAGCACCGGTATTTTGAATCGAATAAGGATATGAGGTATTGTACAATAATACGCGTTTGTTGGACCAACTGCGGCGGTTTACTAACGGTTATTTTGGCACATTATCCAAACGTAATCGTATGCGGCATGAGCATTGCTGAAAATGTCTCCATTGTCAACTTATTTCAGTTTTTTATACGTGCAAAACTATACGGCATCAATAGATATTAGCCGATTAGATTTAAATTTATATATAATAAACGAATGCATCTGTCGTCTTGTGAAGAGTCCAAGAAAATAAAATGTGATAAAAATCAGTGAAATAATGACTCATAATATATGGTGGGATTTGAGAGTTGGAATAAAAAATGAAATATAATGATGAAAAACAAAACAACAAAGAAACAAACACCGCACGCAAGAATTATGTGCGAGTCGTGAGCGGTGACAAAACATAAAGCTAAATATAAAATGCTTAATCAAATAGTAAAACAAAAGCGCTGAAACACCTGAGGACGGACGAAGTGTGGAAAAAAGGAATTATGGATACATCTTGTTAATAACATGCAGTCGCTGAAGGGACTAACTCGCGCACGGATCTTATCGCGAGTTATTAATTTTATTGTTTAAACGCGCACGAGAAGCCCACGCCATATGCTGGAGTGGACAACGACGACGACGACGAGGACGACACCTTCGTTGTGTTTTTGTTGTCACTAAAAACGCGAGACGCATCTTCGTCTCTTGGACTTCATCTCGGTTTCATCATCAACCATGTTCTCAATGAGCGTTTTCTTCATTCATAGCATCAATCGAATTGTGTGCTTTTCTCGGCGTGTTTCCGCTCTAGAAAAGCGTGGAAAAAGACGCGTCTAAGATTTCACGGCCGATTGCGATCAACTTGTATCAATCGGCATATTTATTGATTGACGCAAAATGCGTCTTTAAGGCGGCCGCGGCGCGCACACGAGGAATTTTCGCATGATTTGCTCTCTTTGGATGGAACAACGCACGATGCGCGATGGTGCGACTCTTCGCGCGCACGCTCGCAAAGTAAAGAAACTTGTTTCGCCTCAAACTGACCTGTCAATTCGCGTTGCGCGATTTTAAATCACGAACCACTTTGTGTGCAAATCGCTCGCCTCTTTCTCCACAATGCATCGCGCGCGCCAACACCTCACCTCCTTCGAAAACTTTTCGAATTTGTTTCTGCGCGCCATAATCATATTTTATGCGTTTGTTTGAAATTGAAATAGTTTTATTAGAATAAACAAAGCGTTATTAATATGCGACGCGACGGGTTAATAGCCAAGCTCACGCTAAACGACTATTATTAACATACTCGTAATACGAAAAAATTGAAACGAAGACTGAGAAGTCTAGTCGAGCGTAATTTCCTTCATTTCATTCGCTTTTTATGTTCGACCTTTGCAACACATACGAAATTGAGTGAGTAAATACAAAATATGCATGTGCTTGAAATGTCTCGGACTTAGAACGAGTGAGCACTTTGCTGTAATAAATCAGCGACTACATTTTTAAATCCTTTTTATTCCGCCACGTCGTGGCTTTTCCGGCATTGAAATAATTGCACAGCGTATTTGTGATTAATCGATTTGGCAAAAGATTAATACACTTCTTTTATATTTGTCTATGTTAAATTTTTATTCATTAACAAATTAAAATTTGATTTGTTATTTCAATTAAAATTTTGAAGGAATTTCCTGTTTTGATTGACTGTCAAACAGCTAGGTGATTAAAAGTTTCAAACTTCTAACCTTGATAATATTTTAAAGAAAAATTTCACTTTATGTGAAAAACTAGAAAGTGAATTTTGAGTATGTGTGGCACATTCAAAAGTTGCGCAAACAAAACGCAAAACAATTTGACATGGTGGTGGCGGTTAATTCTATAGACGCAAATCGACATATAGCCACAGACACACACACTAATTGTAATGCATCTGCAAACGGTGAAAACTACAACAACAAATGCAACAAGAGCAGGTATTTGCGCATAAATAGCAGCAAAACGTAACGTTTACAAACAAACAGCGGGTGGGCGTCTTTTCCACTTCTATTTTCTCTTTTCCTATTTATTGGAGGCGCTTAAATTCCGCAACTACTTCAAAGCGTTGCTAACTAGCATTAAACTGAACGAAAACACTGAACGTTTATGCCCCAAAAGTCATTTTATGCATTATCATTTTAATACCTATTTAGTACGTATCCAAAAATAGTAAAAAATTGCTGTTGATAACATTTAATTTACGTCCACGTTCCGAGTATTTATCCATTATAATAGTGAACATCCGTTTCGGCGTTTTGTTTTAGTTAAGTATTTTTCGAATGTATTTTAATTGTACAATAAATTATATTCGTGAGGGTTATTATGAGACTTATTAGGCTGATAAGAATACGGTACGAAGCACAACAAAACGCATTCGTACGCGTTGGATACATAATAATTAATAAATTATCTGCATTGTAGCGTTTTGTTTTACATATTATTTAAATGCGTCTACTCACTCACTTATTCACTTATGATATTAACAACGAAATTTGTATTTAGTATTCATGCACGTATTTAAATTCGTATTTATAAATGTTTGTAAGTGTATTTTTGGATAGTAAAAGTCTATTTATAATGGGCGTGCATTTAGTCGGAAGCAAAAGCTTTTGACTTATATATTTTAAGGTGCTGGTGCTAATGTTAAACGATGAACTATTATTACATGCATAGCATTCTTTTGTTTTCAATGTGAAGAAGAAAAAAGAGATTAATTAATGTTAACTTTGATTGCAAATTGACAGTAAACGTAATTCTAGCCTGTACTCAAAGCAGGGGGTAGTAGCGAAATGCCGCCAACCAACAACCGCCACACAGCGCGCATTGAGTGCGCTCGCAGTTCAATCTTTGATCACATCAGTGGCGGCGGGCAGTTAACCCCTTTTATAACCCGTTTTAACCCTGCTATTTATTTATGCATGGCCGAGTATAACAGACACCCTTCTAATGAGATTATGATACACGCTCAATACACACAGTGATACGCATGCGCGCAGGCATGTAATGTAAATACCATGGGGGCGCGTTTCGACTAATATAAAATATTAGGCAAAAGGGTTAATATACGCAACAACCCTCCAAGCACAAAATGGCGTCCGGTGATTAATAATGGCGCAATGAATCCCTCGTTTGTACCGCCTCGTTTCGCGCTCAACTGGAGAAATGAAACAATTTTTGTTATTCTGTTATGGCCGAAGGACGAGAGTGATTGACATGACAGGACCACCGGAACGGCGCAGCGTTCACACTCATCATGCGCTCATCATGTTATTGTCAATCAACTATGCGGCGCGCGCGCGTCCGCAAGAAGCGACTATTAAATACGAATTATGTAATATTAATTCCTATAAGAAACGCACGGCCGTGCGCGCGAGCTACCAATATCTTCTTTATTGTCTCGCAGCGTCGTCGACGACGTCGATTTTTACGAGCGTGCACGCACGCAAAAAGTGCGCGAGATCAAAACGCACCGCGCTCACCAATTACGTCGCAATCGCAACGCAAACGCAAACTTTATTATAGCGCATCCAGCAATCGCTATCCTGTTGCTTTGCGTGTTTGCATTTTTTCCACGCGTGTGCTTCTTTATTTATTGTTACCGAGCACGACCGAGAATGTTTAGTGCAACTTGGAGAAATTGACAACAAATTATGAGGCTTTGTATCCGATGCTCATTCATCATCAATTAACTGTTCTTTTCGAACAAATATAACAGAAATATTTGATAATTTACTCAATTGTGACTTCTCACGCTTCTTTGCATCTTCTCGAAGAAGTTCAAAGAGTGAATGGCGTATTTTTTTAACAACCAGCCAACTTTTTGCAATTTCTTCGGCATGCAACGTTGGCATTCGTACCGCTGACAGATGCAATTAGTGATGTACTTTATTTTTATGTCACTTGCTCTCCAAGACAACGCAGCACCGAGAAAATTTTATAAAAAATAACGATGGAAAAATTTCAATTGCTTGAATTATTTTAAAACAATTTAAAAAATTCTATAAATAAAATTGTAATAGCAAAAGCAGTATTTGTTAAATTCAAGAATTCAGAGGTTAATTTCTAATTTTACTTTATAGTTTTACTTGCAATTGAAGCACTTGATTGGCGCGTTTAAGTCGAGTAAGCGACGGTAAAGCGGCCAAGTTAAGCGCGATCAAACCGTTCAATCATCGCGCAAAGACTTGAAACAGAAGTGAAACACTTTTTGGCAGGATGCCATTTACCTTAACCACTCATGCTTTTGACTATTAAACTTGTTCAATTTTGCCTTTTTTCTTAATTTTAGAAATTACTTTCTTTCAGTGGTGACAATAGAGTTATTTGTATTATTTGTATGGCAGCTTTTTTAAAATTAATTTTGAGATAAAGTTTATTGAACAGTCCTTATGCAGGACCTTTTGAGTAAAGTAAAAGTCATTTAAAAGTATAGAAAAGCCAGGTATAATAATACGCTATCGTCATTTGGCGATCACAACATATTACATTACAGCCGTGTGCAGCATTAATAAATAATAAATACGAACGGCGAAAAAGATAGATAAACTTATACTCCATAAGGAACACGGAGAGGTATACGGGGGAACGAAGCGTGCGACATAACTTTTCATTTTTCCCGTTTTGCGCTCGCTTGGTAATCTGAGGACGATCTCTTCGTCCAGCCGTGTGTTGTGCGCTGTTTTCTTCTCGTGTGTCACGACGCATCGCGATGACAGCGCGCACAATTTCTCTTCACATTCGCGTGTTTGCTTCCTCCTTCTTGGCGAGCGCGCATTGCAACCGCATTACGATTATTAATCATAACTCTACGCCGGGGATGGCACTTACCGATTGTGGGTTCTGCAGATGTCGGCGGCAGCGGCGGCGGCGCGACTCCTGCAGGAAGATCATCGTCGTCGGGCAGTCTGCTCGGTCTGGCCTGCTTGCGTCGCGACATTGTCGTTTGTTGTTACGCACTCCTCATTGATGATAAGAGCGATGAACAAACTTTGCACTTGACGGGTCAAAGAGCAGCACTGTTATTATTGTTATGAGTCCTTTTTCGTGGGAGTTCCATCAATAATAAACTTGAACGAAAGTTTGCACTATTTGTTAACTGAGACACATTTTAGTTGCACTTGGTGTTTGTTGGTGGCGAAGAGTTGTTGCTTGGTTCTTGCGAAGAAAAGCGCGCACTTTTAGCACTAGTTGCGACTGACTCGAAAGCGCGCGCGTTTGTTGCGCGTTGGCGGTGGTGGCGGCGGCGGCAACGGCGGCGAGGCTTCGCATTCGTCGGCGGCGCGTCGGGTTATGATATGCGCGGTTCGCGGACGCACGCAGGAAAGGCGCGAGTTATGATGAAGTGCTCATATCCGGCTGGCTGATGATTGGCTGGCGCACACAACACAGGTGGACGTGCGAGCTCGACGGCGCCGGGATGCTGTCTGTCGCTGGCGACGCTCGTGTGGTGGGGGTTCACGACGCTCCGGGGCGGGCTGGCAGGCGCCGACGCTACCCTCGGCGCGCGTCGGACGCACTCGCCGCGACGCCCGTCCTTCTTGTGGCCGTCGCGGTGCGGCGCCTCAAGTCCTCCTTATCGCGCCGTCAAGCGCCGCCGCCAGCGATGATAACAATGATAATGATGATGATGATGATGGTAGTGATGATAAGCTCGAATGTATCCTACGCCAGTATGCACAATCACTGTCCATCGTTCCCAATTTCACTAGTTCAATTGTTAGTGTTCCAAAACTCCGCACACAGCACAAGGATAATAAAACTAAGTAAGTAGTCTTTCAATGGGCAATAATCAAATAACGTTTAGCGCACGGCAACGACGCGAAGTTTGCGTGGGCGAATGTTGTGACAGCGGCGGTGAATGAGTGACTGACGCGCGCTCCGAACGCCGGGCTTGACTACGAGAAGGTGACGCGAGGAACGTCCCCGGGTCCGCCTCTCTTGTTCACCTGGTGTACCTGTGCCTCGTGGTGTTTGTGTAGAAGCGATTGCAACGTGCTTTAATGAAAGTGTGTGTGTACGTTTGGTACCAATTCACCTTGGTGTACCACCATCCCTACCATTTGCCATCATCGTTCAACACACGCGGTACCATCAAGGATTAAACAGAGGTAGGAATACCGCGACCGCCGCATCGCGGAGGACCATACACCATGGAAGCGTTTAACGTGCCCATAACGACTCGTAAATGATTCGATTCTCAACGTGTTGTATGTATTACAAATTGATGAACTTCAACCGTACCTTCACTCGAGGAAAACTCAAATTCATGATGTATTCACTATTTAGATCAATAACATTAAAGCAAACTCCACTTTTAAAATTCGTATTAATTACTTAATATTCTCATGATAAATTCTACGTGAATAATTTAAATTTATTCTTGTTAATTTTCAATAATATCCATTTGTTTTAGAATATGGAGATGTTATAGTCAAAGTATTTATTAGTTGATCACGATTTATGTGATTTTAATACATCAGAAAAGTCAAATTTTCATTAAAAATTCAGCAAGTCATAATTTCAGGCAAATTTTTGGTGTTTAGACCACAATTTATAGCTAATTAAATATATATTTTTTGTTATTAATAAAAACATGATACTCCGTTTCAATTATGGTATAATTAATGATTTTAAAATGCTAATTTTTGAATAAGAAATAAATTTTAGAATTTGTTATGTCTTCACAACTAATTATAAATTTTCAAACTGTGAGAAAAGATTAAATTTGGTTTGAAGCAAGTTTCGTCCTTTAAGGATCAAGTAGAGAAAATACTCCTGTATAAATACGACTTGCTTTTGATCATATATTAAAATCAAATGTCAAGTCATGTCTAAAATGCTCATCACTTATAAATACGAAAATGCAAGATACATTTTCCTATCGAGTGAGCGAATAAGTAGTCCTCCGAAAATTCCCCTTTCTGCATGTGCTACACACACGTTGGCAGAAGAATTCCTCGATGTCCACGCGCACATGCAAGGAGAGTATGTGGCGTAGTGTGGCGGGCTGGAAGGTCGCTCAGGAGCGCGAGGCAGCCGAAGGCTCGCGAAGACGGCCAATAAATATGTCAGCGTGTGACACGCTTGTCCTGCGGACATGCAAATCTCCACATTTAATATGATGCTATATGATGATATTCGGAACGTAAATGCCACCGCGTACAACGCGCTTGAGAAAGAGGAAAATATCCCTTCGCGAAGAACAAATAAATATTATTGGATGCGTGCAAACAATGTGTGTTCCTTTATTTGCGTGACATTTCTGCGGCTGTGTTTGTATATATTGTGCGAATGCGTATGTAGAAAAGCCATTTGGAAAAAAATGTATTTCTTTGGTATTTGAAGTCAACGACGACGAAGACGGCAACCAAGAAGAAACGCGGGGCAAAAGTGGAACGGGAAGGAACTATGACAGTCGGGTGATCGTAAAGCAGCAACATGTGCAGTCGCGCGATGACAGATACATAATATTATTATGGAAATATTAATACCGGTCGCTTCTTCTTCTTGTTGGCTGTGCGCGCATTGCAGCGAAGCAAAGAAAGAAACCATAAATTTTGATTGTTGCTCTCCGGCTGCCGTTGTCGCTCCGATATGTCGTGGCAATGCTTCTTCGTTTGTTTCTGCGCGGACTGTGGCTACCACGATGATGGTACCACGTCATGTGCGCAGCTCTGAGACAATAAAGCGAATACCTTCGTAGCAGTGAAAGGCCCATCATAAATTATCAATTATAAATTCCGTGTATAAAATATACGCATTTTTATCATATTTTTTCTGCTCGCCGCAAGAAATAATATTTGAGGAAGCGCATCCCGACGCAACGGTAGAACATGAGTGCACTCGCACGAAATCCAGTTTCTTGGCTTGTTTGTTTGGAAAACTGAACATAAATCTGTATACGCGCATTTATATGGCGCGCGACTTCTTCGACCATCCAATTAGATGGAGTTTTTGGGCGCGCTGCTCTCGTGCATTGAGATGACAACGAACGACCGTCCTTGCGCGTCGCGGAGAGCAACCCAAAATCGAAAAAGCGAAAGAGGTAGCTAAGACGTCGAATGCCCAATAAGCTCGCACGATAAACAAACGTAAGACGGCTCATCGATTCACGTGTCCGTCATGCGGACGATGAGGACGAAGACGATGCGTTTGAATGTACGTACCGAAGACACAGACTCGCGCTTCAATAAACATATTGTGGCGGCTCATTATCGAACGCGTCTAATACACCACGAATTCAACCAAATTATTACAGATTAACAACTGCCTGATTGAGACCGAGTGAATTTTGGTTTTCTGCGTTTCTCGTTTTGCTGATGTATTATTGAAATTGTAACGAATTGTTGTTTTCTCTTTGTTCGAGTCGAATGCAAAAAACTCTCACACAAATTTCAATGTAGCAGCCATTAGCGAGTTTTGTATTCACAATTTAAGTGGATTTCAATTTTATTTCGTACGCAACTGAAACAATTGTTCGGCTGAACAAAAAAAAGATATGTATTTCAAATGAACATCTAATTTAATAATTTATTGCTTCCGGAATTGATCAAGTCTTTGTCCTAGAATGGAATCTATTTGCATTTTAGTTCAAAAAATAGAAACACATAAATATTTATGGCATCGTCAACATTTTGAATTAATTTTGTGCAGTGGATCAAGAATTTTTAATATTTCGTTGAAAATCGTTGAAATTGGACATTGTTTGCGAGGGTAAAAATTAATTTGCGAAAAGTATTAATAGTGAAACAAATCAATTGATGCGTTTGAATTAATACAACTTTCTGTCTTCTTCTTTATAAAAACCGCTTTGTTGCCGATTCGTTCGTCTGGTGATGCGATGCAGCCAGATAGTAAAACTGAATGAATGTGAATGAATAAAATAACGTGATGACGTGTTAAAATTGAATGAAACCAGTCGAAAACGGAGAAGAACGAGCCATCAAAAACAAGTCGCAGGTTCATTTACACATTTTCTTGCCCAAAAATTTATAAAAACTGAGAACTCAACAACCAAGCAGCAAACAACTAAAAAATGCCCAAACTGCGATCAACCATGACCATAGTGCATGATAGTTTGGCTGACTGTACGTGCATTTTAAACAAGTCATTCTCTTTGAAAAAAAGCTCATACTTAATATAATACTATATGAGTAAAAGTGCTTAATGTTTATAAAAATTCCACTACTTACTTATAAAAATCCTTCCGTAATTCATTCAATAATATCGAGACAATTGTTTTAGTTTTTCCTAGAACAAATGGAAACACGTCTTTGGGTATATCATCAAATTTAAAACTAAGAGGTAAAAATAGGTAAAAAATATAGAAAACTTGAAAAGTTGAAATGTTGAAAAACGTAAGGAAAGGTAAAATCAAGTTTTGAGTGCACTCTTCATTGAGTGATAGAAGGAGAGGGATGTGTATATGTTTATTAGATTGGGACCGCAATAAATTACAATTGATTAGGATTTTTGGTGTGATTATATCTGACGATTGTCTCTGAAATGAGCCATAAATAATGGCCCTATATTTTACCTGCGCGCACGTATTTTCTTCGTTTCGTGGCCGTCGCGATGCGTTGTCGTCGTGCTGCTCTTCAGACATCGTTATTGTCATCGTCCGCACTCCGGATATTTGCCTTTTACGAAAGTGCTTTTAACAAACAAGCTCTTCACGACTTTACGAAAAATACGGAAAACTAAATCAAAATGTTGTTTTTTATTTTGACACATTTTTCTTAACTTTCTTTCTTTTTCTTTAAAGCAAAAGTTCTTTCTTGGATATTTACTTTTCAATTTATTAAAATATATTATATTCATGTTAATTCACACATTTAGAATTAATTATTGCTTTCTGAATTAATTTATAATATCATTAAGGCAATTCAGTAACACATAATATAAAGGTAGCAATAATTAAGGTTCGATTAAATTAAGGGAATCATCGAACATTGGTATAAATGCGGGTAGGCTAATGATGATTATGCCGACTACTCCATTCTGAAAATGTGAAAAGCGAAGTGAAGAAAGAGCAAAGTTATGAGTGCAGGGCACGTTTATTAAGCTGATATATTTAATTGCATATCGCGTATCGTTTCGTTGCGCACGAAATCCATAGAATTCGTACGGAAAACCGGGCATAATAATGGTAGACGTATTCAATATGCATCAAGCGTTTTCATTTGATCGCGAACAACTAATAAACTTTTTGCGCGCAACGCAAACAAACACCAAACGCTCTTCGTACATTCGAGAACTCATTCCCTATTTATGTCCAATGCTTCAGCGTGAGTTTTACGACTGACAAAATGCAATACAATGCGCCGTGTGGCATTGCTGTTTATAACTCACCAGTTGCAAGTGAACGAAGAGCCTCTTCCTTGCCCCTTTCTCATTATAACTAATTGTTCAAAAGCTGCTACAAAGTGTATTTCTATTCAAATAGCATACATTGCAAGTCAAGGTACACGCTGTAATAGTTTAAGTGAGCCATTAATCATTAACACTTTCGCAAATATCTTTTCTACTTTTTGAATGCTCCACATGTATTTATGATCTAACATTTCCATGAGCTACAGGTAGATCTTAAAAGCACAGGTTTTGTGTATGATGCTGAGATGCACCTTTAGCAAGCGTGAAATATGTTACTTTATAATAGGAAGAAGAGCACAAAATTTATTGAGGTGCAGAACGTGTTATGCTTTACTTCAAATTGCTTTTCATGACTTTTGCTCTGCTCAGTTAAAAGATAAAATTGCTGGAACACCGTTGGAGGTGTACGCAAAGGGATGAAAAATTATGTAGGAAAAACTTTTTACGTGTGCACCTACAAAGAGTTGGCATTTTTCAAATATTTCTATAGACGTTAAGACGCTTTCTAATTTTATATTTTGCACCTCTTTTCTTCAAAGAACCAACAAGCGTAAGCGCAACAGAAATATTTGCTAGATATTGCAAATTATTTTTGACCTATAACGCTATTTTTTAATGTTTTAAATAAAAACTTAGATTTATTAATAGAATTTCAAAATTTATAAGTGTAAAACATCAAATTCTAGAAATGTCACATTTTTATTCGCAAAGGTTAAATTCGGTAGCATTTGATATATTAATTAATAAATCAGTATATAACAAGTTGTTAAATAAAATTTAACAACAAATGCAAATCGAAAATTCCTAAATTGAGAATTTTGAAAAACCGAAAACATATTTATAAAACACTACCAAAAAATATTTTAGTAGTACAACTGTCTCGCGTCTTCTTGGTAGCACTCAAGACCACACCACAAGAAGTCGCCGAGCGTTCTTTTCTTCTCTCTCAATTGAACGCATTAATGACCATTCGATGTTTGCTATAATTTATTAGCAGGCGTTCAGTGAGCGCAATGCAGTCGCACAGAAAATTAAGAAACCTCTGGACTTCTTGCTTCTTGTGCTGACTGCGCGCTCAGCACCAGCATTAGCCTTGTGCGCTTCTTGCGCTTTGATTCGATTTTAATTTATGCCAACGTGACAGAGTTTTTATTTTTCCATTTTTAAAAATTTAAATGTGGCATTTAGATATAAGTAATCGTATTGTAACACGTCTTTTCTCCTTTAAGTAAAGTGAAATTCAAGCGCACTAAAGTAACGCATGATGACGAGATCGTGTGCGTAATCATTAACACAATTTTAATTTAAGAGCTTTTTAATTAACATTGAAAGCACTTACACGGCCTGCTTAACATACTTAATCAATAACGATTCGATGCCCATGTGCCGAGTGTGGAATTTATGTGTGTTCATGCATTATTTAAATAATAAGACTTACGCTGCGAATGAGCTTAAATTATTACATTTTGTTCGAGTGAAATACGCACATGTGGTGTATGAAATGACGAAAATTTACGAAAATGTGCGATTTTGAGTTGAAATTTATGCAGTTTTACGACGTTTTCAAATGCAAATCGCATCGCGATGCGAGCGAACAATGAAGGAAAAGTCGAAACGAGGCCGAAACTTATATAAACACTTAATCAGCAACAGCATGCTACTGAAGTGCACATTTGCATGGTATCAATGTGCATTTGCGAGGAAAAATCGCGACGCATTGAAATAATATTGTTTGTATGCAAATAAAACGCAATTATTTTTATCGCGTACATGCAATCAGACGTTATTAGAAAAGAGTTATTAATCTTTCGTGTGCCGTTTGCGAAATGCATGCGCATTGCGTTTGTTTATAGATCATTATCGATAAATCATTATTTCCATGTTACGTTCGGTAGCAAAAAGGTGATAATCATTTCAATGTTTCTGCTGTTTTCTTCTCGAGTGAATATGGATTAGAAAAATAACAGAAATAGAATCAATTCCAATTTGTAGTTGATTCTTGAAGATGTGGCATAATACAAAATAGTTTGCTAAATGCGTGCACAAAACATGGTGCAGAGATCGAGTTGCTCATTATACAAAAAACGCGTTCCGATCGATGAATAATAAGAGCGACATTCGCATCCCTCTTGACAGGTTTATTGCAAGTGACTTAACATCATTTAAATTCGCAGACTTGCTTTGTGTCATTCTTAAACTAAAGCAAGCTTTAAAGCAGGTCCAGCATGCAAGATGGAGTTAAAATATTGAAACGATAGACAAAAATCGCTCCTTATAAAACTATTTTAACGAAGAAGTTAAAACTGCGACACTCATAAATATAAAATTTAATTTAATCTCGCTTTGCAAACAATTTGCGACAAATCTAGCAGTCAATAAGCATTTAAATCCATAATTTATTCTCGAAAGCAATAATACACCTTAATTAATCCTTATCGGTAAATAACATTCGTGCAACGTACAAGAGAAAAAAACGGTTTGAAACAGTTCAAACACAGATGCGAATGCTGCAACTAGGCAACAGCTGGAAGCGGCCGAACAAATTAAGCATGCAATTAATATTGTCAACATTGTAATATGCGCGCGTTCGAATAGTGTTAATTGCAATTTGTCCATATTAGCGCACACACGCATTGCCAATAAAAGGAGCGTTTGCGCGTAAAAGTGCGAGCACGTTAATCAAATCGATCGCAACGCATATTTTGCGAGAGCTGCGGTAAAACAAATTCATATAGTCGAGGAGCGCGGACACAGATATGGGGCGAACAGGACTTTTATGTCAAATTCGCTGTTACCGTTAAACGCAAACTGCAGTAGAAAAACGCCGAGTCGATGATGAAAAAATAGCAACTTATGCTTTTTAATAGAGGCGCTTTTTAGTCAGCCAGGTAATTCCCAATAGAGAGTGAAAAATTATGGGAAATACCGCTTTATTTTTATATTTGTTCTATGGATTTAGTAGCGCCATATTCAACGACTTGTTGCCTACTTTTATGAGCATAAAACGTATTGTGTGACTTTTCATTTCTTAATATGTAGTCATCATAGTCATAAAGTCGACCTTCATCATGGAGAAAATTATTTTTTTTTACGCGCACTAAACAGGTGAATACGCAGCCGTTTTTGGGACGGGATTTATTTATAAAGAAACTTCAATAACGTTGATACATGTTAGAAAACTGATGACTAAACAATTATTATCAGGTTAATAATTAATGAGTTAA
Organism: Aleochara curtula; assembly: GCA_963978815.1. Lineage (NCBI taxonomy): Eukaryota > Metazoa > Arthropoda > Insecta > Coleoptera > Staphylinidae > Aleochara > Aleochara curtula. Next base: position 3,954,392 of record OZ022219.1, read on the forward strand.
CAAGCGCACGTAGTTGCTGCAGAATTCGATTAATTAGTCCTATAAAAATGTCACTGCAATAAAGTGCAAAATTGTTCAATTTAATTTCCTGCAGGTACTTCTACGAACTTCCCAAGCCTTTGGACATGCAATAAACTCATTTATCGCATTTATTATTCTGCTTGCAAAGTCAATAAAATTATAATCACATATCGAAGAGGCGCGCAGCACGAACGAAAGTTGAACGCAAGAAATTCATGCACGTTTACGCGCTTGACCCGTTATTTATTTGTCATAAATAAATATGGCATAGTTGTACTTGCAACTCGCGCGCGCGAGAGCCTAGCACAACAAAAATGCTAATCATAATCGCGTCGCGTCTCTATAATAATAATAACGATCGCAATAATAAGCATCAAGAGTCAAGGAAGCATTGCTCAGGTGCATTCCACCTTTCTTGTGGTTCCCACAAGATTCAATATTAGTTTAATATTCACTTGTCGTTCAGTCTTGTTGTTGCTACAGTGCGTGTTTACACATGTAATAATTGTTAATGTTATTATGGTCACTGGTCGCGTTCGATTATTACGTTATATTCACCTTTCGCAAATATTTTTTGAGCGCTTAAAAATCGGGTCAGGCTAATTTGCAGTTATACGACTTTTCAAGTAATTCAAAGACACTCGTCTGAGAAATTTGGAAAAAGTGTTCACATCCCCTTAAATGGGGTTTCCTACCCCATACGCGTTCATGTATGATTCTTGCTGTGCTCTTGGTCATAGAGGGGATGGACATGAAGGTATAATTTCCTAAGAACATAAAGAGAATACGCTGATGTGCGAGACGATGATGCGGGGAAGGGAAGTTTTATATGGATAGCAGGAGTATGTGTCCATGTGCAAAGGACTCGGACATCCCTCGGGAGCCTTAAAGAAATTGCCGATGTATGAGTTTCCGATTTGCTACGTGCGAGCCGCTCGGACGAGATGAGTTCGCACTCTGCACGGAAACAGAAGCTATAGTTCGCCGATCAAACATGATTGTGTCATACAATCTATTGAGTCATATCAATTGCTCGAATGCCTATCATTTTCCCACTCAAGTGGATTTCCGCAAGGGAGGCGTTTATGTCAAATTTTTCGAGAGAAATGAATCAGTGTCAAACTATTTCATCATTTTCGCCAAAATTTGAAAATCTATATTCGTCTTGGAGGAATTCACACAAAATCGCAATCCACTTGAAGGCAGCGAACGATTCTCTGAAAATAAGTAGTAAGTACGTATTGAATAGATAGACATCCGAACGCTAGATAAGTAGATAATGCAGTGAACAACGTAAATCCATAAAATATTTATGCGGAAGTCTCCCAGGAGAATCAGATTATGACGGGCTCTCTAGCTCACTGCATTCAGTGACAAAATAAATTCTTCCAGTACAACATGACAAACACACACGAAACTCTTATCAAAATTCACTCAAGATTCTTATTCTAATATTCGCTTGGAATTTTTACTCGACATCAGTATTGATGAAATGAAATAAAATAAATGACTAACCCTGACACCTTCAGAAGATTAAACTTCCAAGCGTTTAATCGAGAGGGGTCGAGTATTTCAATTAATAAAAGTAAATAAGTAAAAAGAGCGTGGAGCAAACATATAAAAAAGTAAGAGTGCGGGCGGCGGCGATGTGCGAACGACAGCTGACCCTCCCTTTCAATAATGCAAAACGCCGACACATGCATTTCATTCATTCATCTCTGGAGAAGAGCGACCGAAAACACATTGCCCATTTTGTATCACATCTCCTCATCTCATCCATACTGTCGACTAGCTATCTATCGAACACATACTCCCATCAAATATATGCGAATGTATAAGTTATATCTACTTCTGGTACGCAATAAACTCTAACAATTATGGGAAGTGTGCATATGACAATGGCACTCGTATACACATTGAAAGCCACCCCCGCGTGCCAAAGGGCTCAAAGCCGTTCGTAATCCTTCTATATGCGTGCATCTGTATTAACATGAATCTACAATATGATACAACACATGGAGGGTGACAATGAATATCCTGGAAAATCACTTATGAACTTACCAAGACCATTTTGGATTTTATCATGTTTGAGAACACTTTGTATAAATTTAAACTGCTCACTATAAAGTGTCGCAGATATCACCCTTCTTCATCATGATTGTCACATTCAAACGAGAGTGAAGACGAGGAAGAGAAGGGATGCGATTTTAATATTTAGATTGGTTACACCTTTTATGTGTAAAGGAAATAATTTCGAAGCATATTTACCCCTCATTGCACTGCTAACAAGCAAACAGCTAGCTACGACTTTATCATTTCGTGAATGTGGCTGGCGTAGAGGCGGCTGAAGCAACCCCCTCGGTGTTTGTTTAGAACACTTGTTCCTTTGACGCGCAACTCGCGCGTTCGCTTATTGTCGTTAGCGATTGACTGTACACGCGTTTAAACACAAACAAAATACATATATGTATTGTGAATACGCGTTGCGAATTTAAATTATACTTCACGCGCTGCTCGCAATCGTTTTAAGTGTGAAATTAAGGCCAATAGAATACGCGTATGCATACATTGCGCACATCATCCCTCTTCCCTATGGAATATTACAAGCGATGAGGGTTGTAGTTTAATTGTCAACTTAGACATATTTGATAATTTCACGCTTTTCATTTTGTAATGACTTAATTTATTGAAATGAAACTTGTTTAGCGAGCTTTAATTTAATGATTTGGCCCGACCTATTTTTCGTGAATATTTCTTCTGACTTTTACTTTTATTCCCTAACAAACGAAATGATTGTAAGAGTTTAGCAAATGTGTAAACCTTGAGAAAACCGCGCCGAAAGTTGAGGGCGCAAATGAGAAAAAGTTTGCTTCTTGATAAATCTCGTTGGAACGATATTCGCACAGTTTCGAATGAATCGCGCATGCATGGTCCGGGGGATTTTCGAACATTTGCTATTCTGGCAGCGGTGGCGGCAACGACGGCAACGGCGGCAGCGATGGAGCATTAGAAAAATGCCCGCCGCATGCTAAGAAAAAAGTTGTTCGTCGGCGTGGTGCACACATATACACTACTTGGGTAATTTTCGTTCGCTTCATTTTCGCTTTATGCTAGAACAGAACGCCCAATGCGCAATGTCGTTGATGAAACCGTAGTTCATTGAGAGAAGAAGCAGTCCACGAAGAAGGCGAAGAAGAAGAAAAGCGCCGTAGCCGCATTATATACACTTTTACTTTTATTGTGCGACGTGTTATACAAGTTGAACAGCAGCAGTGCTTTGCGAAAACGCATTTTCTATCAAACTATAAAAAGAGGGTGGATTTAATTGCACTATCAGTGTGTGCGCATCAGATTTCTCTTCGAGACATTCGGCACTCATTCGTGCTTAGTTTATACATGTTTTCATGTTCAATCATTGCGCTTCAAAGTTAATTCTAGCCTTGGCTAGAAATTTTACGTTGTAGTAAATAGTAAATAGGCTTTTATTCGAACGAATAAAATACAGGCCATTGTTTCAGCGCGCTTTTTTACAAACAGATTTTTATACGTAAAGTTGACTTAATTAAATTACTCTTTTCACACGATTTGTGCATCTGTTTGCCGTATTGATGCAAGAATGCCACATTCGCTGATGGCACGTACACGAAATTTGTGAGTTTTACGACATCATGCGTGTTTGTTTCCCACTCGCGTGTTTGCTGGAACAAACAACTAAATTAGTCGTTTCGGATTCAAAATGTATTTGGGAGATTCAATATATTACCGAAAAAGTGTGGCTTATTTATTCAGTTATTTATTAGTGCACATTTCGAATGATGCGCGAGGAATTCGAAATCAGTTTAACCGACGTGAACAATGCGCAAATTTTAAAATGACTTGAATGTCAAACTAAGCGCCACATTTTGGGACAATTTTATTCAATAATCTAAAAACGGATTTCCTTAAACGTTGATTAATTCTGAAATTCACTCGCGTTTATTATTTTTGAGCACCCTCATGAAACATTTACGAAAAGCTGTTCATTCGTTTGCCCGCGGGGCAGAGACGCTTCAACTTAATCTTCATCATCGCCAGTCGCAAGAATAACGTTGAAGAAAAGTAGCAAGAAGTAACACAAGAATGAAAATAATATTGTGAATTTCTGCCTTGGCTCGAGAATAAAAATATCCCGAAGCGTTTTATAAGAGTAGGGACATTAAAGCAAAACATCTTTTCTTAAAATCAAATTTCGATGAAAGAATCACGTAATATGAGACGATAATAGCATTAATTAATGCTGCTTCTGAATTAATTGGGTTCTTCTTACTTTTCTTCCTAATTCTGCCCTTGGGCTATCAAGTATTATTAATCAATCAATTAAACATAAAATTGCGGTGTTTAATTACACGAAGTTGTACTTTCGCATTATTTTGCAAACTTGCTGCAGGTTTCTTCATTAGAGAATAATAGAAACTGAGAAAAGATTTCATGCATAACAAAGAATGGCCGAAGAGTTTGTTGATTCGCTGAACGTATATAAAAAGAAATACGAAAATACAATTGTAATAAAGAAACCGAGCGCGAATTAAGTTATTGCTGGCTTATGACTGAGGAAGGATTCACTCATTGCATTACGTTATTTGTGCTTCTTACATTATTAGCATACTACTCGGAATGGCACTAATTGCACCTCGTTTGTTCACTGTAAGCATGACGACTACATTTGAAATTATAAGTAGTTTAAGTATTACTGGGTATTACAAACTTTAAACTCACTTCCAATCCGTCTTTACATTGAGCGACTTGTGAATTTGAGACTTGGTAACTTTTTATCAAGACGTTGAAGAAAGAATTTTGCAAACTTTTATCCAACAAAAAATATCACTTCCTATTTGCACAGAAAAGTATTTAATTTTTCTTTGCCTTACGTGAATAGAACGTTATGCTAATTACAATTAATTACAGCACATTCACATTTATTAAAACAAACGAAACTCTCTGTTATATCAGACCTATAAGAATAAATTCCGCCAGTCCATTTGTCAATGTCAAATTTAATTTTTCACTGTCTCATAAACAATACTGACATTTGTTTTATTTCCAAATAATTAATTAATTTCTACATTTCATGTTCGTAATTTTTTTATAGCTTTATAAAAAAACAATTTATATAAACAAAACAACATGAAAACGCAATGAATCAGCAGCATGCACCCTTCGAATCGGGGTTGGATGAAGACGTCAAAAAGCGTAATTAACTCCAAGCAATCGCATATAATCAGTGAAGAAAAAAGGGCATTCATGAGCGAATGAATGAATGTAAAAGCGCTGCGTCGGGAAAGAAGCAGTCGAGGAAAAATAAAAGAGCGAGAGACCAGCGGATGGTCCACCAGAAAATGCAGCGCGGGGCGGCTGGGGCTGAAAGGGTCGTCTGCCGAATTTCCTGCTTGCCCTCACACAATGCACGGCCCGTCGCGGCAGAGCAGGTAAGGGGTTAAATTATTTTGCACCCTTACAGATTTCGCATTCGGACGCTTAACTTTTTATGCACTTTGCGCCCGCTTTCATTGCGTAATTTATTCGAAATCTTGTCGTTGTGATATACGGAAAGAAAAGGGGTTGAAGTTTAGGGTTATTCTTATTTCAACTGATATGTTTATTAAGATTAAAAACACAAAAATACCCGACGGGTAATTTAAATTAGCGCACATTAAATTTTTATGAAATGAAATAAGAATTGGAAGAAATCTGATTTACTCGTAGAATTAATTTAATTAAAACGATAAATTTCGATAAAGTAGGAAATTTCCGGCTTCAATTTGAACGATCTATCTTCACCCCTCAGGAGGTCTTTCTTGAGAAGCTGGAAAAAATGGCAAAAAATGAAAACGAAGAATGAATCTCGGCCTTCGCGCGGGGGCGGTAAATGATCAAATTGATTTCTTTTCCTGGCTGCAGTTGAAAGTTCTTCAATTAAAAATCTATCTAATGACTTCTATATGTTTGCATACATAGCGCAAAAAATGCTGTTTTGATTGCATTCATTCGCCGACTCATTCACAAGACTTTGCTCAAAACTATTCAGCAACGCAAAGCAAGGACGAAGAAATGAATAAACGAAGTCTTAGGGCAAAGAAACGCGCGTGCACTTTGACTTGAGGTGGTGTATTCATTTAAGATGCATTTTCATTAGTTGCTAATTGAAAATGAGCACAAATTGCGCCGTCTCGCTCGGCAAACTGCGTCTTCTTTTCAATTTTACTCCCGTTTTATTGAGGTTTGAAATGTTACGCAATCTCCGCAATGGCTAATGATAAATAATGATAGTAAGAAGGCGCACGCGTTCTAAGGAGGAAAGCGCTTGCAATCAACGCGCGAGCTTCCTTCGCTTATTTCGTATAGAGAGGTCAGTAAATACTAATTACGTGTCCTCGTCATTAAATTTTGAACAAAGCTAAGATACTAAATTTATCTGCTCCGAGAAAAACAAATTTTATGGAACTATCCTTAAAATTCTTTCATTATCCTGGAAATTGACAATAGAGTTAATGTTCATAGATATCACCCTGAATGTGATAAAGTTATTAGGGTATTTCATAGCTAATGAGACACGAAACATCATTAGTAGATCCTGAAGGAAATGCTCATCAGGTTACATGCATTTGGGGCCAATTTTTGTTCTTGGGGAGGCGGAATGTGATTAGTGCATATGATGTGAACGCCGCGCACGTAGGATATCGAAAATACGCTGGCATGCCGAAGAACAATAATGATAGCAGTGATTAAATGGCCTTCTCGTTCTTGTTCTTCGTCAGGGGTGTCAGTCACATTTCCTTGCTTCACGCGGCCGGCCGCTTGTGCGCGTTTTGCGGATGTGGAGATAAATGAGTGACAGGTCTTCGAGTTCCCAGTGGTGTATTTATATAATGATAGAGCTGTGGAAATACGAGCGAGCAAGAGTCAAGTCGATGGTGGCGAGTGCACAGGGTCATAACCTGATCCTTGATCTGTTGTACCGTATAAACTCACACGCGCGCAATCGAATGGATCAGACAATAGAAGAGTGTCTATTGCTTTCGCAGTACAAGTTGGATTCTAGTACACATGTAGTGGGTATATTAAGATAGTTTTGAATAAGTTTTGAGATCTTAATAGTTAATCGGGCGATCAGAAACTATTGATTGAAACTGATGGAGTACGGATTTAAGTTAAACGATATTAGTTAGACGAATGAAAGTAGCCATGGATGTTGTCTTGGCGTGCGCGCGCTCACAGTTATAGTTAGTTAATCTTAGCTCAACGCGAAGTGATATTCAAACTTGGGCGCTCGCTGCATCCAAGCCCAACTTCATTAATCTACGAGGCAAAGATAGAATTAATGGGCGAACGGCACTAGTTAGTTGTTCATTTAATTGGAAATAAGTCGATGGCGAGAGTGAGGGCGCGCCGTCGTCGTCGTCGATCCGGATTATTATCAAATTCGGTAGCCCTGCGAGAAGCGCGCGTTGTCGTCGTCATCCGATGCCGAACTTACTAAATAAATACACGAAATGCGCTTCCAATATAACCAGCCAAGCGCGGAGCAAGAACAAGACTTGGGCATCTTCTTTAGAGTCCGAATCGTTCGAAACAAACATGCAAGTGTTTCGGGGCTTAAACGCCGCTCAGCAAAAGGGTTCGTGAGGTTGGTTATGTCTGCTCATTTGTTGTTGTGTCTTGCTATCACTGAATCATTGAGTAATGCTCTTAAAACATTCGCTCGTGTGTTCAACTCACTTGCAGCTTTTACAATAATGATAACACAAAGCCGTGTGTTGGCATGATGTTCTTTTAAGTGCGTCTATTTGTGGTTTAGGGGCGCATTTGTAGGTGTTATATTATTGTATAGCAAGTAAATACCTCAAAGCGAATGATACGTTACCGATGTCTTCATTCCGAGGTGCGGCAGCCAGGTGGACAATGAGCTTAAGACTAATCGCGATGTTTGTAAACTCGTCGGGTTATGATCCGAGCATTTTTACGCTTTCAAATCCGGCCATTATGCAAGTATAAGCGGCAATCACCACACTTGTTGCCTTTTATCGTGATGGTCGAAAAAGCACGAAAAACGTGCCGCAAAGCAGGAATATTTCACGCATGGCTCTCCTCGAGTATGGACTTATTTTTTTCGCTGTAAAACATTTTAAAATGTTATAATCTTGCATAAATCCAAGAAAATCTTCCCAATCTCTCGTATTGTTGATATTCATTCAAGAATAAAATTTTGTACCATAGAATTCATCGCAAAAAAAGGCTTTGAACTAAAAGTTCAACCAGTAATTGTTAGTAAACTTTCAAATGCAATTTAAATTTTAAATTATACAAAATTCATTCATACGATTAGATTAAACTTATTCCGCTGAGTCGTAGTTTGATTCCCACGTTTATTTCGAATCATAACAACATTGAAAACTTTGACAAGTTAACCACTTAATTGCATCAATCAAACGCAGCCAAAACACTGAATGCATGCTTTCAAGGCATTAATAATCGTTTAATACAAGTAACGAATACGCAACTTGCTTATTAATGTCGTTCACTCCAAAATGATTTTGATATGTAAATTGTTGTTTTGTTCCACACACGCGCATCCATTTTTTATACGAATTATTATTTCATTTCAATGGCTATGAAAAAATTTATATAAATAGAATGTTGAATGCTCAACACGATAATCATAGAGAGTAAAATCAAAAATCAGAAATAATCAAAGGCTTCCTAATGTTGGAAATTGGAAATTATTCGTTGTCAAAACAGAGATGCGCGCGCTTTTTATAAAATGACAGTTGAAATTATCAGAATTATCTTTGGCTTCTTTTGTTTCACTTGATGGAAAAAGCGTTAAGAAGCAAAGGGTTTTTCTAAAAGCATCGATTATAACACTAAAGATATAATTAAAATATCAAGTTTGCTTTGGATTTTTTGGTATTCATCATCTGTTTTCTTGAAAATTATAAAAATTAAAGTAACTTGATGTTTGATGGGAAGTTTGTCTGTTTTTTGCTTGCTGCTTTAGTCGTTTGCAATTTTATTTCTCATCCGGCGTGTTGTTCTTACAATTGTGTGCATTTATGTTGTGTATTCCCGTATTTATTCCCCTCTCGGCTGGAACGTATTGCTGTTGCATGCACGTGACATGCGGCATTTGCGCGTCCCTGTCGCGTCGCGTTTAAAAATGCGTATTCAAAATAAATTTCTTAATAAATCTGTCTGTGAACGATAGCAACGCGCGATGCGTTCGCGTATAAATTGGCGCGTCGCTCTCTTATTTTACTTTACGTGCAGAAAACGAAGCTCTTCGGATCGCCGAAGGAGCGAAAGAGCGCGGTGCAAGAAGCAATGCTGAAAACGTACGCGGATTGCTCATCATTCTTCGGGGCGTCGCGCACATCGGAAAATCATTTCATTTCGGTTCGGGCGCGAGATGTTACGCTTTTCAATTATTTTCCGACCGGCATCGCCGCCGCTTCCACTTCAACTTTTCCACCCCTCAACCGGCAGACGAAGAATTCTCCTTCTCGTCGTCGTCCTCCTGTGTTTGTTTGCGTGTATTTCATTTACGCTTATTTATATTTCCATTTCGATCAATCAATATCAGGAGCCGTGTTTCACTCTAATGAAAAAAATTTGTTGCATTTGTATCGGCAAGGAATATAATTACATTGGGGATTTTCAATTTCGAGCTTGTAATAAAACGTGAAAAACTTTGAGAAATTATCGGCGAACGTGGTTGCTACAAATTTGATCGTTTATCGTTCAAGGAAGAGACGTGAGTTTAGCACTCAGCCGTATTTTCAATGTCATTATTGCGCTTGGTGGTTTTTGATTTATTTTTTATGGAACTGAAAAGTGAGAAGATTTTTATGAAATTTAATGCATTGTAAATGTGAAGCACAATGGAAAAATGCCGTGCGCACAGACGCTTAGCATATTCATCGCGTAACAATGAGAAGCGCCAAAGTGCGCGGTGTAAATTTCGCGCAAAACTATTCCTGGCATTGCGCCGCATCGCGCCGCACGATGATATTATGCGCCCCATAAGCAAAGGAAGCGCAGAAGCAGCAGAAGCAGAAATAAAAAGAATTCAAATTATATGCGAGGTCCGATTTTTTCGTTTAGCGGCTTCGCCGGCCGCGACCGTTGTTGGTATTTCATGTTATATTCAATGTGTCGCCAATAAATACTTTCTTTTTATATGCCACCAATGCTTTGCCGCTCATTCTACGCCGTTCTCGAATTGTACCATGCAGAAGCACCTCTTACAATGCGCGCACTATGAACACTCATCCTAAATCACCAACCACCTCGCAATCTCAACTAAATCAAAGATGAAAACTAATTAGTATAACGGGAATACGAAAATTTTGAAATGATTTTCCATATTTGCTTAATAAGAGGCCACCGCAATATAATAATCGAAGTAAAGCAGCGATAGAGGAAAAGATCGACAACTAATTAGTGTATAGATTGGCGAAATTTATTTATGCGGCTCATTACAATAAGTCTTTTGCGCATGGCGGCCATTAAAACGTGCCGCGCGGCAGGCCGCTTAAGTTTGACAACGGACAAGAAACGCACGCTGCCATTGATAAAATATTGTCGCAGGAGTCGCGCGCGCGCTGCAACAAAAAGGACGACGCACCAACAAGAACAACATGTGTGTTGCTGCTGCTGCTGCTGCTGTGCAAAGAGCCGTTCATTTGTGTTATGTTCCCATCGGATACATTCATTTCGTTAAAGAGACAACGTGCGTACGCACTCGCGGACAGCTAAATTCGAAATATAATTAGCAATCCATCAACATATTGATGCTCATAAATAACGCGCTATACGAACCCGCAGAGTCAGCGAGAGTTTCTGCGTGTCTCTATGCGAATTCAAAGTTATGAGGACACTTATGAACTTTTCACTTTTCAATTGTAATTTATTTAATTGGACAGGCAAATATTTTGAAATCTACTAATGGCTGCTGGCTGTGCGCAAAGTAATTGGGAATTCTCTAAAGTCGCTGATACCAAAGAGATTTTTAACAATTGACTCTGACAGTGACGTTCATTTCCTTTTTCGTACGACATCGTAATAAAAATGCAATGAAAATACTTTCAGATTGATAACGCTGACATTGTAATGTGTGCGCCTCTCTCGCCGCCTGCTGCTGCCGCCCGAATAAAGAAAAGGGCATAAAGTGTGCATGAAGCTAAATAAAATAGGGTTATTCTTACATATGCAACCAACCCCCTTTTGCGAGCGCGTGCAGAATCCATTTCCAGATTTGCACACATTCATACAAATTCACACACGGCCCTAAATGCATGCTCATATATTTATATACCGAATATACATACATACATGGATACAATTCGCGCCTCGCGTACGATATTGCGCGCACATATGGATTGAAAACTTTTATTGGAATTCGCATATAGCGCGTATATGAGAAAATAAGGGCTAAAGCAGCAAGTCAAATAAAAGTGAAATCCTTTACGTATTCTCCATTCTATTCGTTTCATTTCATTGCCTTCTTATTTTCTTTGTAAATTTACGAATTTAATTTATTTTCTAAATTTTCCACTGATAACTTCCCAGTACACTTCTGAATTCATGAGGAATACGCGTAACGAGCAGTTATTTGTCGGTTTTGTTATTGGTTGAGGAAGAGATGAATACACATGCTGTGTGGTAATTATAGCGAAACAATATTATGTGCAACATGAGGATTAATTATCCCCAAATGCATTTCGAGGGTGTGCAAACGCGTAGTGCACTAATGCCAGCAAACGCATAAGATGCGAGTATAAATAAGCTTATTGCTCTTACTGCCCTGCTGGGTGCTGTACACAAATGCCATATCAATATATTTTCGAGCTCACTTGTATAACAATGTTCTATGCACTATATCGAACTGTATTAATCACTGTAAATCCTCCAGATTTCCTTCTTCTTTTTGCTAATTGGCTTGCTCATAACTAATTATCCTTCCATTATCCTTTTGGCCAAAAACGTCCAGGCGTTCGAATATACATATTTTGTAATGGAATACCATTTATAAGAGGGAGGGAATTTGAAATATGGAAGAAGTAAAACCGGAATTTGTAAAAAACCGGAAAAATTAACCAAATAAAATTGTAAACGATTGGCCAGCGTTGAAATGTGTCTGCTCTTTGACGATTGCCGCGTGTCTTTCGTTCTTTCAATTCATTCCAATTCATTCAGTTCTACTCGGATGCCACAAGCACTTGATGAACCAACTATCAACTAAATTATACAGTGCTACCTCTAAATCAAGCACTTTTTTAAAACAACGCAGGATAATTAAATTTCAAAATTCGAAAAACTCCAAGATCAGAGAGAATCTAATGCAACTATCAATGTTCTATTAGATTATGATGAATAATGTTTAATTGAGAGTGTAAACAATTCCAAGTAGCAAAATGGATATGTTGAATGCGTGGTGAAATGTGGTAAAATGCGGTAAAGTCAGTTAAGCAGTCGCGTCGCGCACAGACACGAATGACGCTTCTCTTTAGTTGGCGACTTGTGCGTTTTCTTTGAGAACAGCAGCCAACATATTTGTTCCTCGCGCATGCATCACTTATAAGTGGTAGGACTTTAATGGCGCATACGAGACGTGAATAATGTTAATAAACAGCCGCCCAAATGCGTTTGATTTCAAATTATTTTGTCTACCGCTTGAAGCATATCTTGCACCACGTACAAATGACTCTTGAAGTTTGTGACAGCAAATTAGCATTTTAATATTCAATTATGAGAGCAAACCGGCACATAATTCGTAATTAACAGCACGTAGAATGTAAATCGTCAGCGCTATGGCACGTTTAATGAATAATTTGAGATAAAAGCACGCGCTTTGCAATATTATTTATTAAGTTGTACGCTTATCGCAAACGATAATTGGATAATTTAATGCTCGTCGGTACGCATAACAATAATAATAATTGTTGGTGAATATGAAGCGACGGATAAAAGGTTTTCCATGTCGTCGCCGGGTTTTTATTATCATGCGCGCATTTTTTACGAGTTTTACGCAATTTTTAATCATGTGCTGCCAGCCGGCTTTATAACTTTTCGGCGTTAAACTCAACGCGCGAGCGATCATTTCCCATCAGGCACGCGCGCATTTATTGTTTAATTAATTGCGCAAATTTTAATTAAAAGTAGCGAAACGTGTTTGTATACTCTTCTTTGCGCGATGTATTTTTATTTTATCGATGCGAAACGCTTCAAAATTTATCGATAAAGGACTTTAAAAACATTAAATTTAATTATTTTATTCACTCGAGAATTTTGTTTCAGGGTTCTCTCGGACAATATAGGACGCATGTTAATGGCGAGCGTAAAAAGACTGCCTATTTGTATATAAAAATCTAAAAGTAACATGAAAGTGTTGAGTTTGGCAGAAATATATTTCTGTCACCTACAAACAGCGCGCAAAGGTAAGAGCAAAGCAAGTGGTCGGTGGGTTGTTTGTGCGTTTTCGATCGTGTTCGTTATGTATTGAGCAGACTTATCGCCAGTCGGTAATAATAAATTCCTAGGCCTGCGTCCGATTGAAGAAGTAATGTCGAAGGTGGCTGATGCGTTCCACCAGCCAGCTCCAACCCTGAGAGACCATCAACACTTCTTCGTCGTCGCCTTCTTCTTCTGTTCTTCTGCTGCTGCTGCTGCTGCTGATGCAGCTTTCGAACGCGTGTGTCATTATCCCGCGCGCGTAGTTTGCGTTGTCGTTTTTCAACATTCAACATTTTATAAAAGCGCTGTCCTTTTTGCTGGGCGGCAGCACAAACACACACACACATTCATCCATCGCATGCGTAACACATTGGTGCCCAATGGGGCTGGGAGCAAAGCCAATGCCGCGCGCATATAAGTGAAAATTAATGGCATCCACTGAAAAATAGCAGATATACAATTGTGTAATAAATATTGAATGGAGTAACTCTCCTTCCACAATGCGCGCGGCCGTCGTCCACTTACGAGCTACATGCAAATCGTGGACATTTCTTATATTTCTCCATCTTCTTCGCGCCAGCGTTGCCATATTCATCGTGGTCGTCGTCGTTGTCGACCAAGTTGTTGTTGTTGTAGTTGCGCGCGCGCGCCCGCTCAGTTCAGGTGTCTTGGCTCATTTTTTCTCCCTCGGCCCTTTTTCACTCGTTTCTTCACTTTTTAGCGCTCCGCTTGGGAACATTCCTTCTCCTCGCTTGTGTGCTTCTCCGCGCTTGATTTTATCGTAATATAATATTCCTGATAATGCGACTATGGGAACTTGTTAATGTCAACTATAAATAATTTTGAATGTAATAATTAACAAAGTGATGTCGGCGTACAGAACTTGAAGTATAATTTTCGAAACGCTCGTTTTTTTGCCTTTGTCTTTATTTCGGCCGCATGAGAAAACTTCAAAGTCGGTATTAACTTTATTTTTACCAATTATTTTTCGTGCAAAACTCATTATCATTTATGGGCAAGAAAATGCAATATGTCACCGGAACCCTCATACACGAGGGAAATATTACGATTGTGCCCTTCTGGCTTTATTGACAGTGCGAGTAGATTGTTCCCCAAACTAGTCCACAACTCTACAAATGCAAATACAATTGCAAGTGTGGACGATCTTCGTCTTTGTTTTTCTCATGCTTTCAATGCGACTACGTCTATTTCTCACTGGCAATGTTTTATTTGGTCAGCGCTCTCTGGACATGTCCGAATCGACCATAACTCCTCTCGCACGCATTGTTTGTATGCATACAACACAATTTTCCATCCACACGTTGGATGTGTATCCCTGTATATGGATATATGGAAAATAAAGAGAAACACCCGAGTTGTACGAGGAGGGCGCATTGGGGATGTCACCACCACGCACCACGGATAGCGAGTGTCCAGCCAGCACTAGCTAGCAATATTTATTTCCTTTCGCATAGTTTTATTTTTATTGGATATTGGATTGCTTTTGTTTTCTCTTCATGTGGGATCATTCTATCTATCTGTCTGCCGCTCGCCCAACGTTCACGTTCGCCAATAACCGAATGCTGCAAATCCAATTTTATTTTTATATTTATAACATGCACGCCCGTTGTGCATATTTGCTTCATTCCTTTATTTCGATGTCGATATTCTCGATTCTCACAAAAAAATATTCAACACGCAATAATTACTTTCCCTCAGTGCAAGTGAGAGAAAATCTTTCCCAGTGGAAATCACAATTAATCGAATTTTTTCTCTACAGCAGAATTTAGAATATTAAACTTTTAGTTACAAGTTTAGAATTTAGAGAAATGTCTGTGTTATTAATTATATTTTTTATGAGTTTTCATGTTGTTAAACAAACTAGTTTTTTGTTAATGATCGAAACATAACTGAATAATTAATGATCTTGAAATCGATAAAAAATGATAAGGAATCAACGCACGCCCACGTTTATAATGTTTAATACGCTAAAGAAATAAACGTAAGAAGTTGAAATATCAAAACGCGTTAGCATCTTCTTCTTCGCGCTTGCGGTCTTCAGAAGCCGATGGACAGACCTCCGACGTCGGCATCTCGGCGTGCGTTTGTCCGTATCAGATATTATCACACACACCTGGTCGCGCGACCATCAACTGAATGAAGAAGAAGACCAAGAAGAACTGAGCAAAGAACAAAACTCTTCTTCTACTCGGACGCGTCACCATCATCATCATCATCATCAACATCATCATGTGTTGTTGCTGTGTTGTTGTTGTTGTGGACGCAAGAACAAAAAGCGCCGCCGCTCATATTAATGTCGCACATATCGCTGTCAGGATCGCGCATACTCGCATTAATCATACCGTTTTATGGTCAGACAACTATATAGGCAGCTTATCGACGATTAAACTTTTATACACAGGCAGACGCACACTCGTGCGCTTTTCACACTCGACGCTGAGCGCGTATTTGCGCTTCTCACAGCGACAAAAAAGCTCGCTGGAAATATTTGTTGACAGACGCGGCGCGGAAAAAATGCGCGCGGCGCGATGATATCTGAGATGGTGTTAAGATGCGCATTGGCGAGCGGCAAAAGGGTTGAGAAAGAAGTGCCGCACGAGCGATTGATTCTTCATTCAGGACAACACTCGCTCGTTACACATTTTCATAAGGAGCGCATATTAGCCGCGGCCGGCGAGCGGGTCCGCGTGCACTTGATCTGCAGTTATGAGTGAATGCGATCGCGCAAAAAGCACATGGCAGCAGCAACAACGGGAACAAGCCAACGACAACACATTGAACACACCAAATAACACACGAGTTAACGAGTGCTCTGCTGCTGCTCTTGTTGCTGCTGATCCAACTCTCCCAATATAAAAACACCTGTTGTGTCGCTTGTTTGCAGTCGCGCTTGTTCGACTACGCTTTGCCCGAATGCATGCCGCGAATCGCAATCGCAATCGTGCTTGCCAACCTCACTTACTTGATGCTTATTATTCAAACAGATTTCATGTTTTTGGTGCTTGTTATATCAAAATTAAGTGCCTGCTTTTGAATTATGCAGAACGTGTCATGTTATGACAAAAATTTTGAGCGCGCGTTTGATTGTCTTTATTAACTCGCGAATTGAATTTCCGAATGATATTTTATATTCGGATGAAGTGGAATGCGGCCCTGTAATATTATAATGTGGTATTTAAATCGGAGGATGGATTGCAAAATTAGAAAATCAATTGGCCACTTTGTACCTACCACAATGCGCTAACAATATTCAATCAAATTGAATGAGCGGTGAAGTTGTTTGAAATGCCTTTTGGGATTTGATTTCATACAAATATTTTGTATACTCAAACGATAATAGCATTTTGCCAAATATGTCGTTTACAATTGCATTCAACTCATGATGAGCATGAAAATCAAAACACGTCTGCATAAATTTCAAAAGTAATATTGAAATTGTAATTTTATTAAATGATCAGGTAATAAAGCTTAAGTGAATGCATGATCTGTTGTAACATCATCTTGGTTTAAGCATGCCACCACTGGTTATCCTTCCTTTATATATCTTAAAATTTGTTTGCAGAAAAGCAATAACAATATCAGAAACCTCATGAAAAATAAGAAAAAGGAAGCACGCGCAAGAAGTGCTTATTGAAATTGAAACCGTAACAATCTCGTGACGTCGCGCGCTTACTTGTTATTGTTATCGATGTAAGGACAATAAGCAAGCCGACAATGTCTGCTCCTCTGCTGGTTACAGAGCAGAAGCAAAACGTTTTATCGACATTGGCGAAGCGATAATCTGAATTGTGCATAAAGTGTGTGTGCGCGCGCGCCAAGGCGATTGCAATTTTGTGTGCGCTTTTATATTCCCCAATCGTTTCACCTTCTCCTCGTTCGACTATTTGTTAGTACGTCTTGCTCCTTTTGCTCACACTGCAATGCACAGCAATGTATTGAAATCTTTGTTCTTCTTGGTTTACTTCATCCTCGCGAAAATATACTTGTCCTTTTTGGGAAATGAGTCAATAATCATGGATAACTTATTACCGCATGTGTGAGTTGGGCAGTAAAAATTTTTCATTCCTGGCGAGGGCGAAAACTGACGTCTTGAATATTACACTAGGGATTTGTATTGGGAACAGGGAAAATATGAGTGTCGAATGTATCTAAAGCTAGATAGATAATGTCCTGTCATGTTCCCCGTAAAATAGATTTTAGTCTCTCGGTGCAGTTCTGAAAAACATTGTTGGTACTTACTTATTTATTTTTGTATGACAAAAACGCGTTTTAAAGAGCTATTAAAAAGTAAAATATCTAGTGTTTAGTCAATGTGCATTAAATTCACGAATTGTTATTGTGCGATGGTAGCCGTTGAGACAAAACAGACACCTCCCTTACTCACTTACGCGCTAAGCGACGCAAAAAGGGGTAGTTGAATCGTTGATGAAAATGTTTTATATCCCGCTTGTTATGTATGCGCACAGCAGGCAGCGAATAAAAGCGCGCCTATTAATTAAATATGCAGCAAACATGGATTTTCGCTGCGGGGTTGCGTTGCGCTCATTCGTTCATTCGCTCTTAGTGCGTCGCTTAATATATTCATGTGCAAGAAGCACATCTCCTGAAATACGCCATACACACAAATCTTGAGCCAACCCTTTTTTGAATACGCAAGCACAAGTTTTGTTGCCGCCAACGCTATCAAAGAAAAGAAACAAAAGCAAACCGAAGCCAAATGGAAGCGAGATCATTTAAATATTGAATATATGATATCATAAATATAGGTATGAGATATGAACATTTTAAGGCCACAATGTTAGTATAAATTGATATACTATTGCAATTGCTTACTTAAATGGTAAAATTCAAATTCAAAATATTCGCGCCGTATGAAAAATTACGAACAATATACCTGCATATTCGTGAGCAATCGGATCGGCGCGCGCAACTCATCTCCAACCTGGCTTGCAGTGCTAGCCGGCACTCGACATGTCCTTCCGCAAACAGCTGATCAGACATGTACAATATTGCTAAAGAAAAAGTAAATAGCTCAGTGTAAATGGATTTTTTGTCACTAACTGTTGTTGGCTGTTATCCTGGAGCCGCTGTATCATCGGTATATCGTTTGCACAAGGTATGTACAAGTAATTATTAAATTAGAGCGAATGTGTTTTATGCGTTGCTGCATGGCGTGCTGTGTTATGAGTAAAAATGGCGATCTGATCAACCTATTTATTCTGTGCTTGATTTTCCAACAGATTGAGTAAGCGGATTCATCCAGCTGATTCATACGCTTATGAAAGGTGGTTCAGTTCGTATATGCCTATAGTGATAGAGCAATTGAGAACAATTAGACTGAAGTCTTTATTGTGAGATTCATGGTCTCAGTGCTGATTGTCGATACGGAGGACAGACGGACGGTCTGTTGCGTGTGCGTCAGTGAGGTGCTCCGAATATTTTGGTAAATAAGCTTTTAGTTTTTGGTGACGATTGAGTTGACACTGTTACCTATACTTCCTGTGTCTTTCCTTTCGTTGTATGATTCGATTTGTTTTACTTTCCACGTTGAAACTTTTATTTGGCGCAAGCACAGAATTTATGTTGTTAGTAGTTTCATTTAGTTTCATGCTTAATAATAAGAAAATTTTACTTACAGTTTCTGGAGATGAATCACTATATCGATGTATTATTTACATGGTTCAGGCACACTCTCTCAAACTTACTGTAACATCACTAACTTCGTTGCGCGAACGACTGTCAGGGACCAAGCAGGTAAATTTTACCCTGGCGATTTTGTTGACAATTTTGCAACAATACATGCATTGGAACAAACTTGTTTAAACTTGCACTGTGGCATAGGCATATGTCAGTGTATTAAGCATTGGAGCAGTGCATAGAGTGTTAACACACAGTTTACATTACAGTTACTAGTGCTATTACACATCGTGTGAGAGATATCAATTCTTGAAGCCATACAGCCCTATCGCCAAAGAGTCCTGGAGGAAGAAAGAAAGTCAAAATCATCATTGGACATCCAAGACGAGTCTTCGAAAACTGTAAGTTTTTACCTTTGATTTATTTACATATGCGCATTGAATTTTCAACGAGAATCAACGAGGACGTAAATTTTCATCGACAAATTGCGCCCTACTACTTATTCATCGAATACTTGCGCAAATTTGTACCAAATAGAAATCTACAAAGAGATCAACATTGCGGTTATAACAATCATATGATTCTTCAGTGATCTTCATATCAACATCAAGGGAAATCTAAAATTGCGCCCGATATTACTTATTTGTCGAATGTCTTACGTACATACAACATCATCAAAATCAACGAAGAAAGAATCAACGACAAGGTAACTCTGAGTTATAAATTGGTGAATGAAATTTTGCCATGAATTCGATAAGAAAAGTATTGCTCCGTTTTCTCGGTTAGAGAAAATCATGTTGTGCTGAAACTCTATAAATATTCAACAAACCTGTATATACGACAACCAAGTATTTGCCGATATTCTCAGATTGAGCCGGTTTCATTATCGGGAGAGCTCATCATATTTTAAAAGGGGAATGTAATTTCATTTGCTCCATAAAATCTAAGCTGCTCTAAATCTGGCGCTCGTACAAGACAGCAAAGCAAGCAGGGAGCGCGCTGTCTTCTTGCTCGGGAAAATTGTATGCACGACTGTGCAGCACTGAACGAAGGTGCCTTGCAAATTTTGTATGTGTGTAGTATATATCATGGCATTGCAAAATGGGGTTGAGAGGCGGCTGTATGCATATACAGTCATTCCATACAAATACATGCATAAAGTAGGTACCCAGCTACAAGAAGAAGGCGAGGGCGGCGGATGAGAAAAGTGAGAAAGAGCGACGCCATTAAATATGAGCTTACTGAAATGTAAAACAGTCCGGGGAGAGGGCATAAACGACGCGCGGATTCGTTTTATGCGTGTATTACGTCGACGGCGGCAGCGACGCCAGCAACGACAACGTAGGTGCGATTCCGTCTAATCGCATATTCGATCCGCCTCCGAGCCAAACCCCGTAGAAAGAAAAACTCTTAATTTACGCAATATAGAATTTTAATATTATGGGCTTATGCGCTGTTGTAACAATTGAAAAGAATGAAGTTTAAAGTTTGGAAAGCATCATAAGGTTGAAAGAGCGGTAGCATTCGAAATTAACTCATTTCGTAAATGAGTCGCTTTATATTTGTACGTACACGCCGAATGACAATTTAACACTCAATAGCCGAGAGCAATAAAAGTGCGATTGTTATTGCTGCGCGTGCATGGACATAACGCAAATAGAGATAGCGCGCAAGCGGAGCGGCTTCTTCGTCAGCGGCAGCAGCGTAGGTGAACACCAACGAGGTAGAGATGAGGCACTTATTCGTCTCGGCGCGCTCTTATCTAATGGCACGATGCGCGATGCGACTGCATTTTGAAATGAAACTCGGCGTGCGCCACGGCGATCATCGGCGGCGCACATTTAAATATCACGAGACTTCTGTAAAACGCGCTCGTTCAATTCGATGGCAATTCAAGTGAATTTCCAAAGCTGCTTGCTGCTGCCGCTTGCTTCCTTTAAAACCAGCTTACATGCTCTTAAGGCGTTCACATATTTTTCACTTTTCATCCAGCTACTTTTAATTGCTATTAATTTCTTTGTTTATTATGATTATTGGGATTTCAATTGCAATACATTCATAATCGTCCTTCTAAACAATAAGTTATCGTACGCACTGTCACAGTTTATGACTACATTATTTTACGCAAATCCGAGCACAATTTATATCCAAATAAAATAGGGGTAGATCCCAATGGATTTTATTCGTCACAAGCATGAAGCATAAATAATTGCAAATTAATGTACCACGCATATGAAAATGAATTCATTTATTTATTTGACTGATACACATACAATTGGAGCAAATTTAAAAGGAAGCAACCTGTGTCTGCTCTCACTGATAGAAATTTCATAGAAGTAGTTATCGTTTCACTCGGTCGTAGTTTGATACATTTAACCATTGTTCAGATGATGTTCAGTTAAGTTCCGTTCTCTTCGGTTCGTTTGCATTTTAATCGCAGTCAAATGACTGACTGAGTTCAGTAAACAGGCAAACACATTGTGAAGTAGTGCAATGTAAGGTGCGCCACGGACCTGCATTCACTGCTTCTTACATTTTAATATGTAATAATTTTATGCGATTCTTTTATTTGCATACACTGAAACATCTGCGTGTGCTTTTAATGTGCACTTTGTCACTGCATTCCGCTAATAAATTTCGTACTTTTTTTGGGACAGAAAAGATAATAAGGTTGAACAGATAATATGCTAAAGTTTTTTGATAATTTATAGGAAACAGTTGCTCGCTTTTAGAATATAAATTAAATTTAATCCTGGGCAACTATAAGATAATAATAAAATTAATAATTTATGCGCTTGCATGTGAAATAAGAAGTTTTACTTAAGTATTTAGAATTCTTTAAATCTTTAAAGTAGCATACATAAAATTTCTCATCAAGTCGGAAAATAAGGAAAAATTGTACACACTTTACATACCTGGTAGAACGTTATATATTTTGTTCGTTTTTATCATCATCCTTCTTGACAATAAACTGTAAGCAGACAAACAAAATACGGCCGCGTATATAAATAAGCAGGGCATATACATTTGCTATACGAAAGTGCATACAGATTCGCATTCGTGGGGCGTCCGGGGGGCGGTGAAAGAGGAGCACACTGAGCTACTTTTATTGTCAGCGATGTGTCTCTGCCTCTTGTGCTTGCTGTATGCGCTGTTTTTCCTCATGGCATTTCGTTGGATGAAAATATTTCACAATACATATAAAAAGTCTTCGCGAACGCGCGCGCACGAGACGTCTCCTTGCCGGAAGCGCACTTTATAACTGAAAATATAATAAAATGCAAAGTCTAAAATGTAAAATACGAAATGTAAAATGTGAAATGCGAGAAAACACATATTTTATATTTTATCGCCGCATGGGAAATAAGGATAAAAGATTAAATCCGGCGAATCGAAGGAAAACATCTTCATTTGATTTCATTATGGAAATGCTCAAGCGATATAAAAATGGTGCGCACTCGTTAATCTTCTTAATGGACAGCGAATGTCTGGCGCGTTATTGAATTTTAGCGACCTATAAAAGAATATAAGAAATTTATTTATGTTTGCGTTGGAGCGAGTGATGAAGAGAAATCAATAATTAATTAAATTGAAAGTGAGCGAATAAATTAATTGTTGCCAAGTAATTTGAGATGCAGATCAAATATTTAATCTTCTTCTCATGCTGCTTTAAAGTGTGTAGTAAGGAGAATGAGCGTATGTTAAAGTATAATATGACTTTGTCGTTGGGAGCGGATGAATAAGCGAGTCATATTCCAATCGGTGAAAAGGGGGTTGTATATTAATGAGGGCGGCTCGAGCGTGAAATGACGCCGGACGCCGCGACGCTCTATTAACGGATTAAGCGAGCAACATGAGACTCGCTGCCTCCACTACCGCCTCCTCCTATGAATAAATGCATGCATATTATACGAGTATGAGCCGCCTACGTGTCGCGTGAATGCAATGCCCCAAAATTGCCACTTGCGCTGCGTCGCTCAGGACAACTTTAAGAAGCATTACGCCACCTACTCTCGAACCCTTCGACGCTCTAATCTTTGCCAATTCTATTAATTAATTCATAATTTCACGCACGTTTATTCACTTCAAACACGGAGTAATTTAATCATTAAAATGGGGGAACTTATCATGTGAAATTGATATCAAATTATTTGATGTTTTCATAAAGAGCTTTCACTAAAACATTTTCAATGTTGTTGATAAAGTTGGATAAAGTATGGAAGAAATTTTTTTGATTTCATTGATTAATTGAAACTCATAAAACGCGCAGATAGGGGAAGCTAAAACAAATTGAAAATACCAGCAAGTAAATAAGTAAAACACTCGAATATAATAGTTTCCCATCATTCTCATTCATTGTCATCGAAGAGCTAATGACAAAAATGCATCACATTTCACTATTATTCTATTGATAAACCATTAACCGTATTGAGTTCATTAATCACTAATTCTTCAATTAATACACTTTTATTATAAAATAAATAAGTTTACGAGCGTACAATTGAAGGAACAAAATAATAGAAATTAGAAATTAAAGTTGCTTACAAAGAAGGAGAATAGAAATTGTTGATGAAGAAAAGCAGCTCAATGGTAGGAAAATTAATTGCCGTGCAGATAATTAACGAACTGTCGTGTACTCAGCATGCGGTTTTTATGCATCTAAATGTGGTTAATATGTGCTGAATACCTATCTATTTTTGGTTTCTTCGCTGTTATCAAAGTCAAACTCGGGGGTGGTTGTTATCGGCGAACGTAAATTTCAAGCATGTGGAATTATTATCATTCATCTGGCCGGTGCTGATGATGCCTCATGATAATTTCGAGTGTTTAGTGAAACGACGCACAACAACACTACACTCGTTTTGCGCGAGCTCGCCGCGTTCCTTGAAAATATAAATAATATTGCATGCACGCCTATTTCTTCGGAATTAAATCGCTAGGCCTGTCTGCCCCCTGAGTAGGCTCGCTAAACATGTGATAACGAATAGATGATAATATAGCGAGCAATAATAAATGGTTTTGCGTTTTTTTACAATTCGAATTTAAATTGCAAATTGCCAAGCAACGTCTATTTTTATTTCAGTTTCGAAAGACATAAAATTAGTAATTTATTTGATATTATTATCTAAATGAGCGGCGAAGAAAAAGATGATTTGGTAAAAGTATTTTTCGAAAAGCGGAAATTAGGAAAAGTTAGTGCCTTTGCGTTATCAATATGAATGAAAGAAAGTAGAGAGTCGTGTTGGAATGTAGTTTTATCGCGATATTACTAAAATATTGCAGGTATTAAGGGGGTCTATAAGCAGCAATCAGTACCTGCGTCATAACTCACGTTTGGCTTGCGGGGAGCAAGCACGCGCGTGCTACTAGGAAGACAGCCAGCCGCCCCTCTTATCGCGCGAGCCGTATGTGTGCATTGGTTTCGTTTGTTGCTTTTGCTGTTCTTGCAGCAGCAGCAGAGGGCACACATCATCTGCTCTTCGCCCTCTTGAGAATTCGCCGGCACTCGATAATATGATGTTATAGTATCGCTCGGCAGCCGACTGCCTTCTTCCTTATCAGATCCGCCGCCGTGGCCGGCGTTGCCGCCGACGCTGCCATCGATTCATATCACGAAACGTATACCAAAATTTGTCTGAATTTATATATGACTCGTGTAGAAACAGCGCTCGCGTATAAATCACTTTATTGCTCTTCGCGTGAGTGTTTCTCAAATAAAATTTGATTGAAATTGATTTCTACTTTCAACCATTACTTATAATTAAAACATTGAGTTTTAAATTAGTCAATACTAAGTTTTTGCAAAACAAGGAACAGTGGGGAAAGTTTGACCTAAATAGGAAAAATAATAATGTGGGATGAAGAAATGTCATATTGTGGGGTGAATGTAAGCCAGACATCGAAGACTTATAAGTTATAGCCGGGCTTTTTTACCCATTTTATTGGTTTTCTGAGTTATTCCGCAATGCTCTTGACTGCTGGCATTGGTGCCGAAATTGCACAACGCACAAATATGAAATTTATTACAAGCATTACCTCCAGTTCTTAGTCGCTACATTTCTTCTTCTGCTATTCTCATTCTTATTGATAAACGTATTATTTTCTGACATATTTATTACTATAAGGTAACAATGCTAAAGTATTATATGAAGAAATATAATGACCTATCAATTTTGCGGACGTTGCACATAAAAATTCGCAATTAATTTTACGCAAATAAGAAAAATTATTAAATTGATATAAAACGTCGGGTGTGAATGCGCATTGAGTGAAAAGCTAAAGTAATAGCTTTGAAGCTTGGGAAAATGTTTTATAAAACACTGCAGCAAGTTAAAAATGCAGCTATTAGCGGTGTTGACACGTTGAAAAATCTCATTTGCAACAATATTTATTCCACCCAACTCGATCGAGCACGCCGCCGCCGCCACTCGTTTCACGAGAGAACAATACGCGCGTTTGCATTCACACGCATGTGACATCAATCGAATGCTGGCATCGTTTCAATGAATGACGAGTTTGATGGGATTTTCTCATAGATTTTTCACATTTTTTTTCGTAAATGCGCGGGAGGTTCAATTTAATTTTTATTGCTTTTACGTGTACGATTCTTAATTGTTTTTCGGTACCACACACCAAAGCTAGAAACTGTTTGTATGCGGTATAAAAAGGATGCGTATGAAAATAGAACACAGGCTGACATTATACATAGTCAATTAGTTAGCGAGCGATGTAATACACGACAGCGATTTAGATGTCATTAAATGATTAAGTGTATCATGCACATTAATAGCAATGATGCACACACCAGCGCGCACACACGTCTTGTATGAGCAAGCAAGCAGGCTGCGCAGGACTAACAGCAAGTAGTCAGTCAGATGGTGAGGAGTGTGCGAAAGCCTGAAACATGTAGCTTCAAGCATGCAGTGTGCGCGTACTTCACACTTGTCAAGTCACCTACCACACTGCAGTACGGAAATGCATGGAAACGCTCCAATGAAATACATCATCATCGATAAAATCACTTTGCATCATCGAAACGAATGCACACGATATGCGCGAATACATTTGAAGCGAGGAAAAAACACACCGTGCGAATTCAAAAATAAAAATCGCACTCTATTCGCGCTCTATGCGATTTCCAGATTATGAAGGATGAATGAATGATTGACGCATTCAGATTGGAAAAAAGTGGTTTATCGCTTTCTATTATAATGCGTGTTTTTCGTTTGAACGTTTCGTTTTACAAAATTCGAAATTGAAAATTGAACACTTCTATTAACGCGGAAAAAATATAGAATTTTTAGTATTTTTATCCAAATTATTGAAACATTCAGTGTAGGTATAGTTAAGGTAGATTATATAGAATTTGATCGATGAGGTTTGATTCATCGAAGTGATTTTTATTGGGCAAGATTTCCGCTATATGAATAAAAACGGTCGGAGGATATGGATTTATAAAAGACCGTCACGAAAGTACAAAGGGTCAGCAGGGGTTGGGAAATCGGAAAATCGCAGGACAAAACAGAGATTGAATTCTACGGCAATAGTGCTACTGCAGCAGCTCGCTTGCGTTTCATATCAGGCCAATTTTTATATATCATTTTTCTTGGCCGGACCTTTTCATTCATTCCGCTTGCTCTCGGGCTAAATGCAATCGCTTATCAGCGCGTGCACCGTCGTCTTTTATTGCCGCGTCTTTCATCCGTCAATCGCTATAATGCCATAAAATTGCTCTCTTTTTCTATCAAACACAAAAACATAGCCATGAATGTCCTTGAGGGTTGATTGCTTTTGATTGGTTTGATTCTAAAGGATAATGAAAATGTGCAGAAATATTCTTAATCCAGTACGTAATTAGCACAATGAAGAACATTAGCAAACATGGTGAAACATGTACGCATTTAGTGCGCTCGGCGCATAACAAGCACGAAATACTCGTCTCTTTGACAATTGTCATGATTGATCTGATTGCTCGCTCGCCTCGCTGGTTGAATGCACTTCATCGCAGGAAAATGTAGATGAACATTCTGTTACTTAACAGTACGCACTCGCTGGTGCAGCGTACTTCGTTCGCATTGCGCATTGTAGTGCAGTGGAGTGACCGCGGTCAGAAGTGCTGACATGATATTCACATTTGCTCGGCCGATTATACTCGCGGGGGCCAGGTAAGCCTTTCATTGCGCGCCGCTCCTATTCGCATCCGTCGCGCAGGAAGCGGACACCAGCGGCGATTACACGATTACACCATTTACAAGTGCATTCCATCCATACGTGGATTTCGTGTAAAACACGATTAATAACTTAATTTGCCTTCAATTGTTTCGCTTCGCGTCCTCATCGTTCTAACGGAAATAAATAATCGACTTCATGTACGTGCACTAAAACCATCGCACGTATTGTTCCTTTCCAAGTTTTATTACTTATTCTTTTGCTTTCATATAAACTAAGTATTCAAATACCTCTAAAAATTAATACCCAGAGGTTATTTACTCAATAGAATATTTTATTCCAAAAATATTGAGGAAAGGTTCAAATTTTCTTAAGAAAATTATCATGTCTGTGGTTTTGAATAATTGGAGTGTTGAAGTAAATTGCGCTTTTAAAAACATTCAGTATTAAAGTTTAACTGATATGAGAATTAATGGAAATGCAGTATGTAGTTGAAGACGATTTCATTTCTTAACATTCTTTTTGTTTTTATGCAAAAAAGTATAAAGCAAGTAAAATAGCAATTACCGTTGATTGCACTTAAAGCTTTCTGAATCGTGTTATGGATTGTAAAACGCACTTCCGGTCATAATACGTTTATACAATACAAACTAAGCCGACTTTGAATACACTTGTATAACTTCGCACCTTAAAAGTACAAAATATTCCAGCATACAATTTTACGAAAATTGTACAATAATAAAAATATAAAATGTGATACATTTGTTCACCTGCTCGTGAGCATAAACATATTGTTGATTATATTTGAAGAGGGTGTAATATAATTGTTTGGCAGCAGCAGCAGCAGCTATAAAACTTCATAAGTCAGCTTTTTTAAACTTTGAACATGGCCAAAGGGTGAACAGGTGCTTGTCGAAAAATTAAAGGAAAAGTGAATACAAATGCGTGTACAAATAAATGCGCACGCTTGCCCAACGTTTGGGCACTTTATCATCCGCGCGCGGTTATTCGAAGACGGCTTCTTCCTTTCTGAACAGCTTTCCACCCACACGCTGCTTGCTGGCCTGCTGAGCATATTGTATGCAAATTATGCACACATGCGCATATTTAAATATATGGTACAAATTTCATTTGTAGATTAATAAAACGACGGCAGCGGTGTGCTTATTATGCACTTGAATAATACACGCATTTGAATAAATTTATTGTTGATACAAATTAGGCTGAGAGTAATTCATTAACAAGCAGCTTAATACTTGAATTGCATATAAAAGTTAAGAAGGAAGATATAAATATTATTGCTGGACATTTCAATATGCAAAATATTTTTAAAATACAGGAAATTTTAGAATAGTCCAAGTATGGACTGAGCAAAGAAAGAAATAAAGGATAAAAGGTGGACGACCGCACATGCACATGATTATTATTCATTTGTTTGGTCTAATTGCGAGCGCGCGGCGAATTAAAGCATAAAATCGCGCCTGCCCGCCGCGCGTGAAATACATCAACGTCGGACGCCGTTGCCGCTGCAAATAGATCGCTTCTTTTTTGCGTGTGCGCTATGCGGAGCGCGTTTTGAATAATGACCAATGCATAAGCGGCGCCGCCATCGCCATTGCCGCCGCCGCCGCCAAGCATAACTCGTTGATAGCGCACTGGCCACGGCTTCCATATCGCATGCGGTAATTAGCGCATACGGCGCAACGCTTCAAGAAACCGCCCGGCCACGGATATTAATTAAAAGCGGCTCGAAGATGGCGGCCGGCCGGAAGAACGCGCCGCGGGTGTGGGAGTATGTTATACACGTTAACGAACGTCATTGCGCGCAAACCATAACTCAGATCTGTATCGCGACTCGTGTTCATTCGCGCTCGTGAACAGCATTTCTAGAATTATTCAAAGTTTTACCTCAACGCTGAGTACTTGCTATGAACGAATCAATATCTTTAATTTTTCGTCAACGTACAACTCATTGGAGAAATCCTAAAGGGCAGCAGGTGCTACAGGAATGTTTGGTGGTGAATGAAAATACACCATCCAAAAATTCTTATCGGCTAATTGTTGACAAGTCGTTAATAACACCTTTTAGACATGCACATTGCTCAAAGTATATTAATTATTTGTTTTGACATAACGAACTTATTATTCAGTCAGTCTAAGAGGGCGCGCTCGTATTATTATACACTCTGATAAACAGATAACTTAATATCATGCTGTTCCACGGTTCGTGCTCATTCATTACGTAAAGCAACAAATTGCGGCGCATTCTTATTCAACTTTATTCATTCGTATATTATTCAAAAAGCCAGCCAGCTAGCCAACATGCCTCTTCACACATTCTTATATAATTTGCATTTACATCTTGATTACTTATTCAAAGAACAACATAATACTGAAGTAAAATTTAAACTAGATAAAAATGATAGCTGGTAATTAATTAAACTGAACATCTTATAATTAAAACTATATTAAAAAGTATACGCTGTTCTGGCTTTATGTTCTTATCTTGTATGTATAATGAAAAAACACATTATAATTCATTATTCATTAGAGTGCAAAGAGAGGCGGGCAAAGCGAGCGTATAATGAGGCAATCAGCACTTCATAACTTTATTAGCGGTTATGATAAAGTGCGCTGGCGTGTCGAGCATGCCACGCATTATTAAATTAAATTGCTGTTTGTCATGCATATTCGTAGTACCTAGTACGCGTGTGTAGGGATATATGTCAGATGTACAGATATAGAGATATCATCCTTGTATAACTTGGAGTACGCGATGCGGTAGGTCGACGTCGTTTTCCTACTCTTCAAGCACCTGTTTCGTATTATTTATGTTTCGTGACGGCGCGTTATTAACTTATTAAGCAGGCGTTGCTCGCACAAGTTTAATTAAATGTGATTTTGCGCGTGTCTCTCTAATATAAATATACACTAGTCGTGTGATGAAAAAATTAACACGACTCATAGTTTCATACACACACGTGGTTGCTTGATGAATGTTTGCTTAAAGTGTGTATGAATAAGGGCAGTGCCTTTATGACGGGCAATCACTTGCGCTTTTCGCCTCGATCAACGCGAGGGAGTGTGATAGAGAGCGTGTTGATTCACCATCTCGATGTATCATTTCTCGACAAGCAACACATCATTGCTGACACCTCAATTACCTATTTATTCGCGCCCCCAACATGTGTATTTGCCATGGAAGGAAATGCATGTTTCCTAAATAATAATGATTACAAATATGTACCGCGCACGGCGATAAAAATCAATAAATGTCCGAGATTTATTGATTTTCGTGATTTATGCGATTCTGGAGCGAGAGTAAAATTTCGTGTGTAATTTTCTTGCTTCGTTTTGAAGAAGTCAGTAATGAAGAAAACTAGAAAACAAAGTCGAATGCGCTCACTGTGCGGCAAATTGGACTCGTATTTAATGTTGTTATACGGATTAGAGGAGTGCGAATGCCGTTATCTGTATCTGGCTGGCAGGCATACCGCAAGAGCAGGCAAAGCCGCCACCGCCACCACCGCCTCTAGCGCGCACACGCCGCGGCCGTAATCTCTTAAGGCGCACGCCGAAATCGCGCGGCCATCGCTAGCTCTGATATACACATACACATGGCACACGTATGTTCGAACCATATTGCTATTGTTTACAGCCCTCGACGTCGACGGCGGCGTCCCTCAAATTAGGAGCAAGCGCACTTAATACCGCGATATTAAATCTCGCAAGCGAGCCATTTCTTCGTCTTCTTGTTCTTCTTTTCGCGCAGAAGACGAAGCTTGCGGCGCGGAATGAAAGAAATGAAAGATTTCGTGATAACAAAGTCTTCTTCAATCTTGCTCAGAGTGTGAGTCAATCTGGTTTTCTTAATAACACCTAATGCTTTACTCTTCTCAACTGATAAGGGTGTAAGTCATAATGGTATTAGCTCATTGTGAAAAACGAAATTTTCATTGAGCAGCCAAAATTTATTAAACATTTATGAAAGGTGCGTCAAGTCAAGTGGTCAAGCGTGCGCCCTCTTTAGCAACGGGTCATCTATCTTAAAGTAGGTTGATTTACGAGTGTTATTTCAATGGGGCCGTGCTGTCTTAAATATACGAACGTCCATAAACCTGCCCTCTTTTCATGCAACAAACACCTTCTGCGTACCTTGAAACGCGCGCGCAAGTGTCCGAAGATATTAATGATAGGGCCGCGTGCAACGCGTCAACATGTTTAATGATAAATGAGTGAGAGGGCGGCGAGCAATAGCTGAATATTATTCACGCGTTGTATACATTTATAAAAGTATAATGTATGCAATTATATTCCTATTAATCAATCAAGGCATCTGGCAATTGTCGTTCAAGTCATAAATTATTAAAGTGCATTCGTTCTGTCACTACTTCTAAAGATAATCATAACTAATTGAATCATATTTGAGCGACTTGAATGGGGAATAATGATTTCCGCACGCGTATAAATGATAAACGGATGTTTACGCATTCTGAACCGGAAGAGCGGCATTTACATTTAGTGGACAGTGTCCTAACATCCCCTTTCGAATTTACGTCGGCCATCAGCTTCCTTCATCTCATTCATACGCTTGCGCGTCAATATTGCATTTGAATGCCTGCTAGCCGCCTCCCCTGTTCCCAGATTCGATTTAATTTGAGAAGCAATTTCGCTTAATTGACAAATCTGTCAAATATGGAATTAAGCCGTACTCGGGAGCGCGCACACCATCCCCAAAATGCAAAAGGGTCAGCAGACGTATACGAGTCGTCTCGTCTCGCTTTGCTTTTGCCCTTTTCGTGCGCTCGCGCCAAATGCGAAATCACTCTTCAGCTTTGCAAATCTCTGCATGCGTATGCGTATAAGCGTATGTATAAAATATAAATCTGCGTATGGAATGTGACGCCGTTCACAGCAGGATTTAGAGCTTAAAATCAGGGGCACCAAGGGCGGCAGCGGCTGCCGATTCACCACTTATTCGCGCACGCAGCAGTGCATTGAAGGGCAATTTGAGTTACATGCGGGGGGTTTTCAAATATGGCCCGAAGGTGTGTTGAGTCGCGTACGCACTAATAAGCCGATTAGTAAATTTCATTAGGTCAAATTGATGGTTTTATATGCTTTTTTAATGGATGCGAGTGGCGTGCTCTCCCTACGAGGGTACGACCGGAAGGGATGAATGTGTTATAATCCGGGCTCATGCATAAAGCGACGTTTTGTTTAGAATAGATATGAACAAATTGCAATTGAATTAATGACTTTTTCATAATATTTTTAGTCAGTTTCACCACTTTCCCAAAGTTAATATTACTTTCCTAGAATTTTGAATTGAGTTGTTTTTGGTAAAGTTCAAGTCGATGTTGATACACATGTGTGACAGACCAAAATATTCAGGTTTTATCGCTGTGAATGCATGAAGATACCCGCGGGAATATCCTGATTTGGACATTGGTTTTGCGGAACTGCATCGAGCACTCAACAGCGCTCGGGGACTTTGCGCGTGTCGCGTCGCCTTCTCCCTTTTAGCAGACGACTGCCTTGTTGCGGCTTTTGCAGGCTTTCAAATATTTTCGATACGCTCTTTTCATATTTGGGATAACATGTTGTGACTGCCGAAAATGCACACGGAAAGTGTCCTAAAGTGCTTCGGATTTGAGTGTGCAAACATGCAAAGCGTTTTCATGAATATAAAAATGCACTTTAAGTACATTCGTCTATTTTTACCTCAACATAGGTATTTTATTTGAGACGATTGATATTAGTACATTGCACTCCTGATTAATAAAGATCGCGTTCGAATTGCGTTTTGCTTTCAATTTGGCATTGACTCTTGCTTTTAGAGCGCCCTCGCGAAGATGCCACTACGTTGATTTAATTATGAACGGCACTCCACTTGGATTGCAGGAGCGCCAAGCAACGCACGCGTGTAGACGATTGATGGGCAATATTTTTCCCTTATTCGCATGCACCTCGAACATCAACATGAACTCCATTCGTTACGCTTCGTCTATCTGTTCGATAACTTGGCCAAAACATCAGACGCGTTCATTCACTCGCAGCTCTTTAGCTTGTAACTCACTCTTGAGAAAAAGTTCATTCGACGTCTTTGAGCATTAATTTGGTGTACAATATTTAATTTTAAAAAGGCATTCAAAGTACGCTAAAACTAATTAAACTTGGCTTGTTATACATACCTTGCTAGCAGCAGTGCATAACTGAGAAATTCAACTCACTTTAGCCGCCCCCGCATTTGCTTCCATTGCCGCCGCTGTGCCGTTCTTTGTTCGGTACGTGAACCCGTCCAAAACGCAAACATATATAAATTACGCTTAATTACAACAATTTTATAATTTGTACTTTCCGCGCCTTGATTAATTAACGCGCAAGATTAATGGCGATTGTAAATTATCATCTTCTCGTACGCTGCGAACTGAGTGCAATGATATGTTATTTCTTCATCCTTGAAATTTCTTGCTTCTTCAAAAGTATAAGAAGTAAAATAATATTTTCGAAAGAAAAACAAGTTGTTTTCATCATTAAAGAGAGGGGTTTGTCTACCATTAAAAAAAAAAACGCATAATTCGTGTGGCGGCGTTTTCTCAATTTAGGTAAATAATGCTCGCATACATTATTGAAGCGCACGCATTCATTTCTTGTGTATTTTGGTGCGGAGGAAACCGCGCGTGCCAGAAATAAAAATCAAGCCGACAAGCGTTGAGGTAGTGAGTGAAAAGCGCGGCAATTTATTGCGTTTGCGTTGCAACGCATGAATAGAAGATGCAAGAGGAAGGAATTATCCCAAATGGGCATTATTAACAAACGGGACGCACCGAAAATTATTTACAAAAAATCTCACGCTCACTGCTGGATGCGTCTATACCTAAAAATGTCTTTTTTACTCATAAGTGCCGCGCGTTTTACGACATTTGAATGCACGCGTTCGCATCGTATTGTTAGAATATGTGAAAAAATATATCTATTTATCGGGGGAATGACAATATATTTTTAGAGAGAGAATGCTTTTCTTTATTTACCGGCGTGTTGCACGTAACGTGGCAAATTGGCTTAAAACAAGCGGCACGCGTGTGCACTTTAAAAAAGTGCGCCTAATTACGATGATTTCTCATTTCTTTTGCATATGTCGAATGCATTTAAGATCTTAAAATACTACGAACGTCGGGGATTTACGTCGTTTGAATGTAGGTAATGTGGAATAAGTGTTTGAAATATTTACGCTGGAAATCGTCTATAATTAAATGTGATTTTCATAGCGTTTATAAAATTATTTGCATGAAAATGTGACGCAAGCAGTTCATAAAGTTGGTCGGCGGTGTGTTGTTTACGTCGATTTGGAAACGCGACCGATCAATCAAATCAAAATGTTGGGCCTGTCGAAAATGCGCACGAAAATAACCCAGCTTGGATAAATAAATATTCGGGGAATAAGTCAGCCGCCATTTAGATTTTAGTGTAAATTTTATTTCACTTCATCGATTCATGAATTTCATGAATTTCTCAAATGCGGAGCAAAACAAATTCATTGTGTATTATTTCCTGTCATTCAGCCAATGATAAAAGGCATACGTTATTACACCGTTTCGCATGAAATTAATTTTTAATTTTAGACTAGGCGAAATTTAATTTGCAAATGAATTTCATCATTTCCCCTCATATTAATGTAATCGCGCACATAAAGGGAGGCGCTTGAAGGCGGCAACGGCGTTCATCAATTGAAGCAATCTTCATATTAAAGCATTAACCCCTCGCGCAAACGGCATAAGCCATAACGAGCACGAAATAAGCGGGCGGCGGCAACGCCAACGACTGCCGTGGATGGAGGCGGCATACACGTTATATGTACATACAAAGCATCCGCTGATGAACTCCCATCATCATCATTATCATCTTCTGCGTCGTTGTGAGCATCCGCACAATATGAACTTGAATAATTTCAGCTGGCAAAACGCAACGCAACGTGGGGGAAGGAAATCGATTAGTATGTACGCGTTTTCTTTGGGGGTTGCAAATTCAAGTCCACGTCCGAAACGTGCCGAATAAAAAATGCGTAATAAAAACAGAATCGTTGTATGTTCGTGCGGGTTCCTTCCGGAAAATTAAACCGTCGTTCGTTCGTTTGTAATCTGCACACTGAGTTTGAATGTTATTCATCGCCGAATGAACGAAATGACGAAGCAGTAACGCGTACTGCCCCCGAAAAACCATTCAAGAATTGGCAGCAAAAAATTTAAGCGGAAGAAGAAGAAGGAAAACTGACCGTTGTATATGCTAATCAGGTGTCTACGCGTTTAAGAAAAAAATGCTTATCATTCATTTTCCACTTTCCCCTAAGGTTTGAATTTCTTTTTCGAGGGATACATTCCAAACGAAATAATTAATTAATTTGGAAATTCCGTAAGGAAAATTCAAGTAAATTTTTTAAGAGTTTTTTAAAAGTTATTTAAGGTCATGAACGCAATCAATCAAAGTATTTTTACTTGAAATGTCAGGAAAACGACGCATTTTTATAAAACTTTTCCGGTAGGCAAAACTTATAAATAGACACACATTAGAAAAGATTTCCTTCAAGCATCACTTCTATTACCGTGCATTTTCATCATATTCTTCATCTCAACAAAAACACTGAACACGTGAGAGCATCTGATGTAAGGGTGGTTTTTTGTCTTATACTGAGCGTTTAAAAATATCATAGCTTTATGATAATAATGTAATATTATAATAATGTTTGAAGAACTTGAAATCCAGGACATTTATTCACCACCATTAATTTCAAATATTTATCATTTTTCTGAGTCTAAATTGACATAAAAAGTAGAGAAAAAGTGATGCAGTGTAAAAGAAACTATTACAATATGAGATTTCCTTCTGTTTCACTTAGCACGCAAAATGATGCGGGTTTTTGCCGCCTCTGCACTTCAGTTTTTTTATTTTTACTATTATTATTATGCGAGAGGGCTGGCCGACCTCGGTCCATCTCCCTTGACGAAGTGACCGCGATACATCAAGTAATATCAGAGTTGTCGGTGGCGATGCTACCCTTGGGCTTACCGCGCGTCCCATACATTTCAATCCTGGACGTCAACGCGACTTCATAGCCTTCCACTTCTTCTTCTTCTTCTGCTTCCTCTGGCGTGGTTGTCCTGATGGCGGCCACGGTGGTGCAGCTTCATATATCATCCGCGTGGCAGGTTTTTTACACTTTTTCGCTTTTTTACCTTTTTTTCGCTCACTTTGAGCGCAACACTAAAAGGGGAGCAAAGTTTTAGCATAAAGTTTTTCGAGGGATGATTGAGTGATAACCATAGCGTAATAATAATAATGCGAGTAGAGAACAAGTATAAAAGTGCACATGCACCTACGCATTAATTAAAAAGCTAAAAGAATAAATCCAGTGCGATATTATCGAATGGTTCTCGGCTCATTCGTGCAGTGGGCAAACACAAAAAGTAAGCGAGCAAGAAGCCAAACAAATGAAGAAAAAAGGCCAACAACAAGCGCATTGAAAAAGCATAAGAAACGCGGACAATGTCGTGCAAATGCATAAAGCAAGCATAATATGTAAATTTTATCGCGATTACACACCGCGAGGAATATGCCTGCTGCTGTGCTCAGCAAGGACATAAAAACTAATTAACAAAATACATTTCTTCGCAATAACGTTGGCGACGCAGATTACAAAGAATTATAAATTAATTAAATTGACCATTCAAGTTATTTTTTTGGTACGCAGATTAATCAACGAAAATTCAAATGAATTTCTATAAATATTGCAATTAGACGAAACGACTTTGGAGGAAAATCTCATGAGAAAATGAATGGATGAATGAATACCTTTGTTGAAAATTTGTGCGTTCTGGTTCTCGTTCTTGAACGTCGCATAATTTGTGACGCTCGTTGAATTTATGGTCTTTATTTTGCGAGCCAATTAATTAATTCCACGGAGCCGCCATGTTAGGCTTGGTGGATATGCTCCTCTGTTCATTCTCATCGCTGTTGCTGCTGCGCGCCTTCTTCTCCTTCGTCGTCGTCGTCTTCGTCGCGAAGAGTAGCAGCTAGTTGAGCCATTATCCAAGATTGCGACGCGGGCTTATAGCGTGACACCGGCTATAAATCTCATTCGGGTATCTAATATTCGAACGCGCGTACTCCACCAAACGGATGACAATATTTGAGTGCTGCTTGCACCGAAATTAACACAAGTTTCATACTCGTGCACCACTTGAACTGCAAAAAAAAATTGCATAGAGTTGACAAGAAGTAAAACTCATTAATCAACTAACTGACCACTTTCCAACTCAATAATTAATTTTAAATGAATTGTAAACGTATTGAATAATTGCGCACGTTGAGAGTGCTGCAGAGCGTGGCAGATTATTTTAATAGAAACGCAATGGAGAGAATTCGGGAATTTATAATAGGAAGCGAGAGTGTCTCCCTTTTCCGATTGTTAGTACTGCAACAAATTCAATTCGAACTTTGCACGGGCGCGCGTATTGCAAGAGTGCGTTTTGGCAGGTCCACTAATGACAATTGGCTGCACTGTCCTCCTGAAAGTGCACCATTGCTGTCCCCCCATTTGGTCGAGGCAGACGTCTATGAAAGGGCTGAAAGGGTTACATTTAAGTGCGCCAACTTCCAAATTGCTGGGTATTGTTGAAATAGCAATGAAGTTTTATTAGCAAATTCATAAAAATATTCATTTTAAAACAAGTAAGTTGTTAAGTGATTGAGAAAAAATCTTAATGGTTAGATGCGAAAAAGTAAAGTTTTCTTTATGTGTCAATGAACAGGTTTAAGTCGTCTCGAGTCGCGCGCTAATATTTTCCGAGGAAGACCTTATTAGTAACAAATAAGTTTGCGCACGGCTAAAACAAGCGTTATGTTCCGCAAATCGATAAATAACGATTTTACGGTTAGATTTCAATGAATTTGTACCATATTCACTTCTAGCACTTGCCTTCTTTTACTGTCTACCGCTTTTTATAAAAATGCACTCTTGATATCTCAAGAAATAATTCAACTTTGCAACTTATCTAACGGTATTTTATACAACTAACTAGTTTACAAGTACATAATTAATTGAACTTTATTAGCACCATGATTTTTAATTTAGTTACAAGACTAAAAGATGTACGTGCGCTGCATTCATGATGTGTGGAAATTAAGTTAAGTTGAGAAAGATCAATAGAAGTCGAATTAACGATACGAAAAGATGAAATCCAGAAATCCATATGTTTTTTCAATGTTTATCAAACATTTCAAATGGTGTGCGCGTGCATTCTGTACATGCACATTTATTAATACTTGTTAGTTAGACTTCACCAGTTAGCTTTAGTAAACGAGTGCTTTCGGTGCGTTCGGTCTATTTATGAGAGGATAATCGCGCGCGGTGCGAGTTCATCTTCTTATTGACTTTCATACACACATTCCGCGCTGGCATCAACTTTTAAATAAATATTCAACTTCATATTGCATCTTGCGTATGCATTGCCAGGCAAATCAAAAACGCGCGCACACGCGATTC
Organism: Aleochara curtula; assembly: GCA_963978815.1. Classification (NCBI taxonomy): domain Eukaryota; kingdom Metazoa; phylum Arthropoda; class Insecta; order Coleoptera; family Staphylinidae; genus Aleochara; species Aleochara curtula. The sequence goes on from OZ022219.1 coordinate 3,993,270, forward strand.
GTTTATTGTGTTTCAACATCACTTTCAACATCCATATACCTTTTATTTTTAGACATATAAAATGCCTAAGTTACTTACTTATTTGTAATTCCAATTATTGGAATAATCAACTGGTTAACAAGTACCTAAATTTTACCTTTTCTTTCGTACTTGTTTAGCATATTGATTTAAAAGAACAATAACCAAAAAGGATAATAAAGACTTTTTAAGGGTCATTAACGAAAGAGATTTGAATACGTTGGACGAAAACGATTTTGAATAAAAGACCAAAACAAATAAGGAATTTTAAAAAGCTTGAAATATATTAAGCATTCGAGTGCAGTAAAAAAACTTTGTGGGAAGAAGAGAAGAATCAAAAAATAAAAATAACGAGAAAGGGTTAGAATATAACTGAAATTTTGGAATCCAGCTTAATAGACGTTTTTTGTGTCGGCTGGAGATGACCGAATTTTGTCGATACGATCACCAAAATCAATTTGAATATTGGAGAGGTGCTTCTTTAATGACTTTTTTTACGGTTTATTGTCTCGATCATTAAGAGCTAAACTTATACAATTGAACAGTCATAAAAACGACACCGCCGTTAAATAAGAAATAGATTTATCATTAGCGAATAGATAACGACACGGCGCATTTTTATCATTTTCTTTTATGCCTAGTGTATTTGTTTGATATATATAAATGTGTCGAGTGCGCAAACACGTCTTTACCATAAAATTCTATAAAGCATGTGCGCGACTAGAAAATGCTGTTAGTTTTACTATCAGTAAGTTCTTACACACTGTCGCGGTTTATATCTTTTTTTTTTTTTGAAGAAAACTGTAGTATCAAATAATTTTTCTCTTATTTCAAAATCCACGTTATAAATGTGGGAACGATTCGTAGTGGATGAATATCAGAAAATTGAAAGTGTGCAAAATTGATACATGAATTGAGGAAAGGGCGTCGTTGTTTGATAATCGATGAAATGCATCTCGTGCAACGCTTGATGTCAATGCGTGGCTGAATTATGATAATAATTACTTTTAATGTCGAGTGGTTCATGTTACCCCATGACATATTTATTATCGACGCTCGACCGAATGCGAGTGCGGACATTCGAGTGGTCACTCTTGTTGTTGTCCGGTTCGTCTCCCTTTCAATACGTAGTCGCGCGTTCTCGAAATAAATACAAAATGTATTCAAACGAGTTCTTCAATTTTTTACTCGATTATTCAGAAATTTAATCGAATGAAATTAAAGTATCTCGAATTAAAAGTTTTTGGGAAGGTATTCAGTGATATTATCGCATTGCTGAAGTAAAATAAAAGCATTATGTTGAACCACCCCTAACTGAATTCGAATGCATTGTCGTTATTGTTGCTCCTGCTTTTACTGCAACTTGCTTGCTCTCATTCGCGTGCGCTGCTTGCTTTCGCCCAATTTTGGTCGCACTCTCCTCTCGCAGTATGTGATTACCATTAGTGAACGGCTAATGGTAATTGCTGATGATGCCATCGAGATGATTCAGAAACGTCGGCGGCGGCCACAAATTTACAATAATTAATTTGCGTCAGCCAATAACACTCCCAGCACAGGCAGCGGCTGATCATTAATCACACGTTGAGCGCGACGGTGGCGGCGGTGGCAGCGGCAGGGTTTCTCTTGCAATGCTGCCACCAATTTGTGCCTGTATATGCGCATATATTCATCAAAAATTCTTTAATCAGTTCTTGCATTGAAATTTATTACCAGGCTTACTGCTCAAGTGAAAAAGTTAAATTGAATTAACTTTCCTTTGACGCCAGAAGGATGGTGTAATATTTTTACAGAATATGGCAAATATTTTGATATTATTCTCTCGTGCGTTGCGCACAGACTCGCTCTGTATAAATCTTAATAAAGCGGCAGATATGTGGTGATAAATCCCCATTTCTCTTTGAGATACGTCCTCATTAATCGTAGCCGGACGTGTCCGTTTACGGTGGTAGCGATGCCGCCTCCAGCAGCAAGCGCTACCAGCGCCGCCACCATGTTTCATCCACGAGCGCACGGTAACATCCTTGCCCTGTTTTCTCTCGCCGCGCGCATACATAGTATTTGCCCATCTTGCCCGGAAATGTATGTTAAATGCGCGTTCATAATTCAACCCAGCAGCCAACGGACGCGCGTTTCATTTTATTCCTCATTGCGCAAATATATCAATTTAAATTTTTATCTCCTCGCCGTTTGCGAGTGTCGTAAAACGACACAAACGAAATATGTAAGTGGCAAAATAATAATAATCAAGGCGTACGCAGTCAAGTGAAGAATTGTCGCAGGAAATGTACGCACTTAAGAAATGTGCGTGGAAACGCAATATTAGCCGATGCGTGACGCTTATTAAGAAATTCCATTAGCATAAATTAATGCATTGTTTGATTGTAAAATACGCGAAAGACACACTCATTTCGTCAGCAAAGTGCCGTTGTTTTTCTACGCTTCAATAAGAACATTGATCAGACGCTGAGAGATGGAAGGAAAAAAGTTTGAAAAACAAACACAAATTTTATAGATTTATTGCAAATGCAGACGCCCTTTTTCAGACCCTTCTTTTTTCTCGCATCGGCAATAAAACGAAGCGACCATTCGCAAGTGAATTATTAATCAAGCACTCGGTCATGCACTATGACCAAACGCAGTAGCAAATACAAAAAATACATACGTAAAACTAAATGTATAAAACACGCGATGCGGCCAGCTCCACATAGAAAAACCAATATTTAATAACTTATTGATGAATGCATCAAAGTGCGGAGTGCATCATTCAATTTTCACTCTTGTTTTACAAGTTTACATGCGCGCGTTACAAACGTGGGGTGATATTTTAAATTTTCATGCCACAATTTCAATTTTTAGTACAACGTCAATTATTTAATCAAACATACAAAAAAAAAAAAGACATGCCAAACGCGTAAAGTGAAAATGTTGCTTATTGTTCTATTAGACAGACAAAAGCCTTTGTTGTATTTTATACTTTTTTATGTTATTTCCCATTATAAAATCAAATATCAGTTTATTACACGTAAAATGTAATGGAAATTACAAATTATCATATTAATTCAGTAATACCGTAAAACGACAACCTTATTGAGTGTGACTAAACAATGATTACAATAATTCAGTATAATAGTAAATTAAAATGAGTTATAATAGAATACAAAGTCAACATTATGACCTTAATTTAGGTTGGCAAGTATACAGGATATTTAACAAAATATTTTATGGGCAGGATAATTTTAAAAGTTCTAAAATTTTGGGCTTGTGTGTTGGGCACTTTGTAGTTGCGATTAATAATTGCGATTATGAATAGACATTTAGTATTTGAACAAAACGATACGATAATCGAACGAACACACAAAACAAGTGAAGCACTCATCCGCTAAGGTGCACTTCCGGTTCGCGCAAACATTACATCAATTAAGAATGCATGGATGTCCGGTTTTAATGCGCACACATTCGTTATTTATCACATTATATTCATGCTGTCATTATTATTATGTTATTCATCTGATCTCATTAGACATCAACCTGCAAAACGTTTCCAATGTCAATTATTATCCAATCTGTTTGTTCGCGCAAATCGCATTAATAGAACTCTTTGTTGGATCGCTCGCTATGATATAATATCAAATAATAGAAAATTGATTTGGTTCAAGCTTTACAAACTACTCAACAATGCACGGCGAACAGAAATAATGAAATCATTTTCAATGGGGATATTGAAAAGGTTAATAGGGTTATTAAAGGGCTTGGTTTTCAGTTTATTCTTGCATAAAGAGCATTAATCATTGATTTATTTATGCTTGCATAATATTTTACGTACAACTTGTTGAAGAATTATGTAATTCTGCATAATTCAATGGGAAACTGAAAAAGTTTGCGCACTGGAAAAAAGTTGAACAATGAAAAGTCGAATGAAATGTTTGATAAATTTATTTCTTCATTAAGTAGTTGATATTTTCCGGTTTCGTTACTACAAACTCTGCAGACTTTACTTTGGCGGAAGTTTCATCAGTTTTGCATAAGCATTGTTTGTAATAAATGCGTTTAATTGCATTTTATTGTTTACTTCTTGTCTCACTTCTTGAGCATGCATAACTTCCGGTTTGAGAAGGAAGTACGGTTAATGTTTGCTGCCAATGTTGTCAAGATATTTCGCTTTTATTGGCATTATGATAAAAACATTTTATTTAAATATTTCGAAATTGAAATGAAGTATAAAGAGTTGATGAACTTATTTCAGTATTGCACTCGCGTGTAAACTTAGCCTATAATTGGAATCGCTAGAATTTCAATCCATTTTATTTAACAAAATGCTCACTTGTTCTTTTGCGCTCTTTATGCATCACGAGTGGCGCATTTCTTTATTTGCGTGGCCAGCAAATGAAAAGCTTTAGAGAAGTCTGCATTCTGATTGCAGAATGGACACTGCGTGCGCATGCATGCATTGTGCATGTGCATAAATGACAGACAAGAAGACGGACAAGTCAAAGAGTGACGCGCAATGTATAAAGCAAGCAGAGTACGACGGAAAGAACAGCGCTGTTATTTACAGGACTTAATTATCGGGTTTGCCTCTTTGCGCGCAAGTCTCGTCTTCTTCTTCCATCGTCTTTGCGTTTATGTTGCTCGTACGTTATTGGTCGTTACTGCACAACCAGCAAGCACAATGAGCATGCTCTTCTCTTTGCGAATATAAAAATATTATGATTATACATAAATGCACTTGAACACCACACACCACACGTTTGTTTCGCGGCCATTTAACTTTTTCTGCACCCAAGAAGAACACTCCTCTTGCAGTCGGAAGAAGAACTAATCAATGACTGCTGCAAGTTCAATCATTCTTTTTGTTTTATTCTTTTGAATAAAGAAATTGGTAATTTACGCATATCGAAGAGCTAATGAAAATTTGAGACATGTTCGTTATATATTTGCACATTGCAAACACGTCGTTGGCGCGGACGATGATGATGATCAGAGTTTACTGCTGGCAGCTACGCGTATTGTAGATGGACAGTACGATGAAGGGTTCGGAAATATTTAGGACAAATAGATCATTAGCGAAGAGACGAGCGCCCAAGTTTGGCCGTATGTTTCGTGCTGCCGGAAATACGTGAATGTAAATGGCAGCATCCGTCTCTTTTCAAGGGTTTACGTTGGGAATTGTTGATATGTTGCGCGTGTTCCTATATATCTGGAACAAAACTCGCCCTCTCAGTCGGTTCGCCTCTTCTTCGCGCACAATACAAACACACGTTGTCCGCCCGCCTGCAAAATGCCAGATGTACTCATCAAGTTCGCAATCAATGAGATGTCCAGCTGCCCGCTCACACACTCAATAAACTCGCGCGCAGATGAAACCATTAGAGTTGAGTTGTGTCTTTACCCTGTCGAATGCGTAAATTTCATCTCGAAATTATCATAATTTTTGGTGCACTAAGAACAATGAAGACATGTATGTGTGTAGTAATAATAGTTATCCAATTAGTTAGAGCTGCGTAAAATTACTCATGAGAATATAATGAAATGAAATGAGAATGCGAGCTGCTTAGAACATGTGTGTACACGATATGTTCACATACACCGCATGTAGAATAACACTAAATACGCATGTAAACCCTTTTTGGCTGCGGCTCCTCAACGAAAATTAGTGGAGAAATGTTACACCTCAGAAGCATTACGTGCAATTTGCTCTATCCTGTTCTCAGCCAGCTTGAAGCATGCACATTACACGCAGACTAAAATAGTTTAGTTTTCGCTCCATTTCACCTGCTGCAATACACGAAAACAACTTTGGAATAAGATCACCTCATATTATATCTTCATGCCTAGCTGCTTATTTTAATACGCCAGTCAGCATTTTACATTAGCACGACGCGCATGCAAATCGAGATTGAAATGCGCGATAAATGCGTGGGCGCCGTTCGAAGTTCAAGTTTAAATTCTCGCGTTTGCACGCACGCACCAAGTTCATGGGAATTGTTGTAGTGTGCAGCGCGCGCGCGCTTCACCTGAATCGTAACGAAAAAATATTATTAATCGTTTGTTTCCTTTTGGCTTTTCGTGCTTTTTAACACGCGATCAACGACGAACCCTCTCATAAACGGCGAGCACGCAAGCAATCTTGGAGATTTTTAATTAATTTCCTAACAACTCTTTACACACAATCACTTCGGTTTAATTTATATGCAAATTCAACTTGTTAATTGCTTATAAGTTTTCAAGATATTGATATATTGTGATGCCCTAGAAATGCGAATTTCACAAAGGAAATGAACGTTAGCGATATCGTGTGATAGGAAACGATGAAATATGCGCCGATTAAGTGTCTCGTGGCGGTGGAGGAAGGAAGAAACTATCATATTCTTCGTGGCTCGTTGCGCATGGTAGTGTTTGGTGGTGTTTGTATGGAAACCGTATAAACCACCAACGAAATACAAAATATCATCTTCGTCGTTTGGGTTTCAATCAAGCGCTTTTGTCTTTACGATTTCCACCATAAAATCAACGCGCATCTTTGTCATATTCACGGCGAACGGTGTGGGAACTTGAATATTCAAGTAAATGACTCACAAAACTCAAAATAAAATAAAATACAATACGCGAACGACGCACATTTACAAAAGAATGTAACTAAATATTTTCTTCAGTGTCGTCTAATAAAATATAGCACATCTATATTCGTAACACGCTCGAAATTAAAAACATGAATCGCATTGAATACGAAATTACATTTATCTTCAGTACATAAATCAATCAATTAATAAGTGTCAATATAATTCAATCACATTTGTTGTTGGTTGTGTGCGCGCGTGATACGCGGTGAAAAATAAGAATAAAACGAAAAGGTTCGGAGGGCAACATGCGCCCCAGGAGGCTGCCATCGAACACGACGGGAGTGCCGCTCCCGACGAAAGCGTCCCGCCGTCATGGGATATGTAATTACGCCGCGTAATAATTCCCGTCCGTCACCTCCAATGATGGTCCATGCGTTCGTACGCCTCGCGTGTAATAACTGCGCAAGGGAGTGAAAAAGATGGAGCATCTGAATGCATCATTAATATCATCGAATTTAAAGCGCCTTTTAAAGCCGCCTGCCTTCCAACTTGATGCGCATTTCAGAGACCACATGCTGACTTTTTTATTATAATACACTGAGCGCTTATTTGTTTTCCTCATCATATTAACGCTCCCTGTATTATGACTTAACTTATTAGCCAATGATTTTTTGATGGCTTCATTATGCGGTTATTTGTCACCTTTTGATGAGAAGAATCGGAAATATTTATGAGTAAAAATGAGGATTTACTGTTCTTGCTTATTATTCGATAGGAATATTTATGAGTTGCATTCATAGTGTATGCAATTGTATGAATAACTGAAAAGGCTTGGTGCATTCAGAGATATTCGCAAATAACTAACAACGCTCACCGTTTATTCATGGCACAATATATAAATTGATAATTGAATTAATGCCATCGATAATCGATGCGGATTTATGCGGTGCACGCTTATGCAATAATATTGTCTTCTACTCAACGTTCGCCTGCTTGCGGTACTTTTTCGTTATTTATTTATGCGCAAATCCCACAACATGTGAATGCGAATAAAACGTATAATAAAACTCGCAATGCCACTCGCGCACAGGCCTAATACTTATTAGCATGAGGTGCTCTTCGGCTTAAGTGCACTGAGTTAAAAAGAAGAGTACATAGCCATTTGCGCATTTTTTGCCACCTTCGCAGGACGAGCTGGAGCTTTGTTCGTGCAATTAGCAATAATATTTGCTTGATAAATTGCGAACTTTATTCAGCGTGCGCTGGTTGTTCAGTCGCCCATTGGTTTTTATTCGCAGCCAAATGTTTCCGCATTTTTGCTTATTTGCCCTTTTTTCTCTGATTATCCTCGACGGGAGAGCAGCACTTACGCATTCGCTGCCAACGATGAAACGCAAATACGGCGCGCAGCAGTTTCTACCTGTGAGCGTCGCAAAAATTCAAACGCGAAAACAAACGTCCAAGCAAATTCGAACGGTAAATATAGCTGATTTTTATATCAAACAATACTTTACTTCATTAGCGTCGAAAGTTGCAAAAAGCATTTGTATCGGTAACTCAATTGAATGCTGAATGTTGTTATGCAATGATGGAAAATATCGATAAATTAAGAACGAACGGAAATATAAATAATACTTTTCCACGGTTTCACGCTTGAGCAATAAATTCACATACATGCAAAATGTTTAATAAATAAACAAATAACTCATCCATATTGTTCTATTGTGTAATAATTTATTCGCCAACAACGACACAGCAGGCAGCGCATAGTTTGCAGAGAAAGATGCTAAATCGAATAAAATGTTGTTGGTCTTTGTCGGAGATTTGCATTCAGCGATAATAACTTAATAAACGCGATAAATCACTGGCGAACAATTTGAGCTCCCTTTGAATTGCTCTCTCGCGCGCGCGCATTCAGCGATCATGAACAAACATTAGCAAACATCGAAACATTTGCATTGCATTCCCGTAATTTATGCAATACTCGTGAGCGAATACCGCGCAACATTTTCATATTCATGCACGATTATTATAAATACTCGCGCAATTTTTTCCTTATTTTCAAACTAATACGAGAGACGTAAACATGCACAGAAACTATAGATTTATAGATAACGTCTGTCATAATAGCTGAACAACAATAGAATTCGCTTTTCCGTCCGGGCGATTGATCATTAAACGCAGGAAAACATGTTAAATATCAAACGATTTTGATCTTATTTATAACTTTGTTCGGTAGCAAATGAAAGGAACTCGATAAATCATGCAAAACTAAACCTTGATCATATTTAATTATACGCGCAAGTGATGTGTGAACGGGGATTGATGGACTATGCGCAAATCGATGGACGTCATTTATCTTTTGATTATGTTAGGCAATCAAACGCGCGCATTTTGTAGTTTATGTGTAGTTTAGGGGTATATATTCGATGAGCATAAGTGGCGCAACGAGCGGCGTGTGCAATAATGCATGATAGAACGTCCTCCCTGGTTGCTGCCGCCGCCAGTGCCGCCGAAATGCACAAAGGGTTTTAATCAGCGCTTCGCTTGTGCTCAACGCTACGGCAAACAACTGGATGCGTGTCCACAGTCAAAACATCATAGTAATCGGTTTTGATTAGATTTTCATCATCAAACATGATTCTGTCATATCAGCAACAACGCACAACTCGCGTATTCCCTCTGATAGGTTATTGAATTATTCATTGTTTAACAGTACCTGCAAAATTTTGTGTGCGAATAACCATCAGTGAGCAAGCAAAATATTAAATTAAAAATACGAATTTGCATTTGTTCACTAAGTAATTAATTTTGGTCATTCTCATCGGACATTAATGATGCAAAATAAATAACACGGCATTAAGAGATAAAATATAATAAAACAAATAAAAAGTTAATTAACGAAACATAGACGTAACTTGGGTGAAACACCGAAGAAGAAAGGGACGATAAAAATGCTGCGCGAGATTAATTTAAAAGTTTTAATTTCATTCGCATAAACATAATTAAAGCGATTTATTCAAGGGGTCCTCCACACTTCCATTGCCTTTTTGTTTCTTTATTTTTTCTTTGTTCATTTTATTCTTTTTGTTCATTCATTCATTCTGAATACAACATCTCTCTCTCATTCCACTCACTTGCGCAAAATTCCATCTTTATCAGAACGATCCATCCATTCATTCTTCTGCTTCTTTTCGTGCTTCTTGTGCAAGTGCAATTATTTCTTTCTTTTTTAATTCGTAATTTCTAAGATAACGCAGCATAAATACACAAGAGTCGTTCATTTGCCCGCCCCTCGTCCTCGTCGTCCTCCTCCTTTTTGGGAAGAAGGACACGACAATACGCCAGGACACTAACACCTAAAATTTTCTTGGGGAACAAGAGGAAAACACCAAAAACAAGGGGGAAAACGCCAAGTACAAATACAATGCCGAATGAAATATAAAAGTGAAAAGTTTTTTTCCAATGTGCGCGCTCTTTTTCTTTCATATTCGCGACCTGCAGCATTTCTTCCAAATGCTGCCTCTGCTCATGCTCGTGTTCGGCCATCGAGGCACCGACGGTGCGCTATTAAATTAAATTAATCGCCCCCCGTCCGTATACATTTCTGTGGCAATATTTTAAATCTGCTTCTTCTATCTCTTCGGATGCTTTTTTCGCGTCTCACTTGCGCGCTCATTTGGACCTTTCTTTAATTTACGTTTGCCTTTCTGAAAAACTTTTTTAAACAAGCTTCTCGTTAAGCAAAAAAATAAAAATAGGGTTTGACTAACGAAAAATTCAAACAGATGTAATTTGCGTGTAATTTTCTATGATTCGTATGATTTTTATTGAGCTGTTAAATAGTTTTTCATTCGCGCTTAAATTCAGGAAGAAAAAGTCATATTAAAACTCATTCGCCAGCCGCAAAGGAAAACCATAATAAGCAAACAGTGCGTGCGTGGTGTTTACACAAGTCGCGCGCGTGTTCCTTACATAAATATCTGGCTTATCGCGCTCGTTCGTCGAGTTCCTGCAGGATGATGGAACGTGCGAAAGAAGACACCTAAAGGGGTTCGTCGAGTGTTATTGGTAATCGTCATCGGCAGTCACCGAAAAACACATTTGAGCTTTAATTACATACGAAAAATACCCAGATAAAACCAACTTATAATAGTTTTACTTATGAAACTATTGAAATTTATATTTGAAATAGATAGATATGCAGATCGCATACCTATATCTGGTTATAAACGAAAATCAAGCAGTCTAGTTCTGATGGCATAGCCACCGACGCAAAGGGCAGAGCAATAGCAATAACCAAAAGCAACCCTTAGAGTAAACGAGCAAAGCGTTAACGGAAGATGAAAGATATGAACGCTGAACACACATTCACGCTAACGTCAAAGCCGCCACCGAACAAAACATACAAACACGTGCCATCTCCTCATGCACATGAAATGAATTTATTATAGGCACGCACGCTAACAAAATATTTATAATTATTTCATCACGTTTTCATTTTCGTGTCTGTTTAAACACTCATCATAAACAAAAATAATGCATTATACAGTGCAGGATCATTAAGCATGAAAGCGCATTGCACATTGATGTAAATAATAGATTTATTGATTGAAATTAGAAAAAATTGACAACTGTATAAAATCATACAATTATTCCGCCGCGTACGCGGGAAAGTATGACAGCAATAAATAGGCGAAAGATTATAATAATTCAACAATATTCAATGATTTGTTGCTTGTACACTGAACGATTTATTGTCTTATTATCGTTTATTATTTGACCTCATTGCACAGCAACGTTCAGTATTCTAGCGTGTTTAATGAATGCTAATGGCTTCCAGTTTCTAAGGAAAATCGCGCTGACAATCGCGTTATTGAACCATCGGATAGAACGTTGAATTATTTATAAGCCGGGGCTTTTTTTCATAGGAAAATATTACTAATAGAAAATACGCAGGCAGTAGGTATAGAGATTTTATAGATTGTAATAAAACAAGTTTAGCCAACGATAAAACCGAATAAATTTGCTAAATTCGCAGTTATTGTCGAGTTGACATTGTTTGCGCTGAATGTAATGAATGCTCATAATAAAAATGACTGCGCCGCCGCTGAGGAGCGATGAAGACGAAGGGCTGAGATGCGGGGGCGGCTTGTGCGCTTGCTTTAATTTTAAACAATGCGCGGCGCTTAATGAAATTGAGTTTGAAAACGGGTTGGAATTAGTCAGTCGACGCTGTGTTGTGCGTTTCGTAGGTGGTACGTGTCTGGCATTGCCAAATATGCCGCCCCCCAAAACTGTTTAATGCGGATGCGTTGAGACAACACAAGCAGAAAGGCTGCTTGAATAGCGAGCGCGCGCGCGTTGCGTTTGAATGTACGTAGTAAAATTTCAAAGATTTAAATGTGAATTACGCATGCAACGCACTTTCACTCATGCGAAATTAGAAAACATTAACAGAATAACGATAATTAACATAACATGATTAAATTGTATGCGAGTGAAAGAAATGAGGAAATTTTGATTGAGGTTTGCCTCGAAGAGATAAATTACTATCAACGTATTATTATCATGTATTGGAAAGAGTTATAAAACACGGTGTATTTATGGGAAATCGATGAGCGCTCAAAGAGGGGTGAAAGGTCGAAGGTGCACGCCGGAAATCGAGGGTGGAAAGCCATAGGGCGGCCATCTATGTGGCGACTGACCAAGCAAACGATTGACTTTTCATGCGCACTGCATGTGGCGACCCACAACGAACGAACAACAACAACGCGACTGTGTGTTTGCGGCAAAAGCGGCGGCGGCGACGGCACCGGTGGCGAAAATGAAATGCTCTCCACGCTTTTCATTCCAGCCAAACTTTTTGAATTCGAATCTCATGTAGTAAATTCACTTCTTCGCCACCCACTCGTGAATAATTGCCGACTGAATGCCGAGCAGCGTTTTAATTAATTAGGAAATTATTCAATTTAATGCGCGCACACCGCCCGCGCAAAAATGATACCGAAAACGAAATTGAAAAGGGTCGAGATTAAGTGCTCCTGATATCAGAATGAATGCTATTAATGTTTTAAATGATTGCACTGCAATTAAACACAATTTTAAGCGGCAACTTTTCAACAATAGAAATTATTATTTCTATAATTTAAAGAAGAAAAGCAATTTAAAGTTTTGATTTAGTTTCACGTATTTCTAAAGTCAAGATTAAATGTCTCAAATATTTCAAGTTGACAAAGTTGGATAGAAAAAACGAACAGGTATAAACACAAAATGAAATTCATTTCGTTGAAAATTTATTACTAGTGACTATTCACTGATTGCGTGGCATTAATCTGAGAGGGGAAAAATGTACTAATTACGGACGAAGAAGCCGTCCTTCAGCGCGTTGTCAACGTAACATTTGCATAATTTTTAAATAAAAATTAACATAACCGATAAAAGCGGAACGCATCGGGGCGGCTTGATTTATAAAACAATCAATTTAAATTGCTCATTTATTCCATTCACATTTTTTCAGTAACTTGATGCATTTCTTTATTTTTAATTACATTATAACCTCGCAATTTTTATGTTTGTTTATTCTATTATTTTTCTTTTGTAAGAAACGAACGCATTTTATTTCAATGCCTTGAAGAAACGACATTTTCAACCCCTCGCAATATATTATGCTGCCAAGTTATGTAATAACCGCCCCCTCAAAGCGAAGGTGCACTACATAAGGGTCAAAGTTCCAGACGTACTCCTGCTTTTATATAACGCAACCCTATGTAAAATCCAATCAGGTTTTATGATATTTCATAAGGCATCTTGGGGGCGGCAACTGATATTATATAAACTCATTTTTGGGGTGCTTTCTGCGCGTTTCCTGGCAAGAAAGCAAGTGAACCAAGTAAACAAATTCAAAGTAATTGATTAGTAATCACTCATTTAAACTTTAGTCAAACTTTGGTCATCGTTGGTCATCTTGAGTTAACCTTTCATGAAAGTCTCGCCTAACAAGGCGTGTTAACTGTGTTAAGTACGCAGTCAAAACTTGAAAGACTTAACTTTTAATAAGGGTAAAGTGGATGGACACATTTAAGTCACTTATAAAGACTTAATTTACCTGGAAAATTTAAATTTCCCCCTAATAGTAATAGAAATAGAAATGAATGAATGAATGAATGAATGAATCGTGCACATTGCGTTAGTTGATAGACTCACAATATTTGTCCACGTTATGCTTTGGTTCTTCGGTCACCGCTGATAGATTCGGGCGATAATTAGATTCTCTCTCGGCAACCACACCCTTGTCTTGAGTTATAAGGTAATAAGATGCCACGGCAAACATGACTCGTTCGAGCTTAATTTATAGTCAACCCGTTTTCGTTCGAAGCGCATGAGCAACAACACAACCTGTGCGTGTTGTTGTGCGTCTCATCTTCATCAAGAGGAGCATTTTGGGGTTGCCTCAAAATTACCTCAAATCTACCCAAAATCAATGTGCCGCGCGTATATAAAAATCGACTGATAACGATGACGCGCTAAATCAATTTAATTGTCATACACGCGTTCAAGTTTCATTCACGTTTTAGCTTTCGGGTCTTCAAACGAGTTTTTGTCTTTTTCAAACGGAAATGAAGAAGAGATTATCATCTTGCTTTATTAAATTACCAGTTTCACAGTAAAAATTATTGAAACTTTGTCCTTCTACTGACAGCAAAATACAAAATAAAATCAACTAACAATAAATAGCACTTTTTCTATATTATGAAGAGTTATAAAACAAACGAAGCTGAACACATTTTGAATTAACATCTCTTTGTGCTGGATTTTAAAACTATATTTAAATGTTGGAAATTTAAATATGAAAGTGTAAAATTCATTACAATAATAAAGCAAACAAACAATTGAGATGGAGAGAATGCAATGCGGTAGTAGCAAAAAAATTAAAAACATAATTATCATCCATCCACATCCATCCGGTACGTACGTTTATGCATAATAAAGCACAACGAGTAATAACGCAACAGTGCGCGCATATTATTATTATTCATGTACGTACCTGAATGAATATGTGTGATTCGCTAAATAAATAAATAAAATCCGCGGTGATCGTAAATTTTGAAACAATACAAGGCCCCGCAATTCAAAAACGCGTTGCGCTGAATTATTACACGCTAGTGTGGAATATGGTGATGATGAAACGCAATTATTTTTCCATTTCATGTGCGTTAGTTGCGCGCATAAATATAAGTTGTTAACTTGTATGTGAATTTATGTTGTTTTGCATATTCACATGTCACATATTCATACGCGCATTCATCATAGAATTGTTTATGAACGCAATGCATTCGCATTCACTTGCAACAATAAGTAGGCTTCCTTTCAATACTCGTAAATGCTAATCGCTATTTAATTAATGCTTTATGGGTTATTATGCAAAGCAAAATGAAGTTATATGATTATCAAACAATCTATTTCATGACATAACCTATTAATATTGAATCATAAGTAAAATACTCAAAAAAAAAGAGAGAATTTTTGTAAAATTATAGGCACATTGAAAAAATACGTTTATCGCTAATTACTAAATAATTTAGTGTTGGTTCAGCAATAAGCTTGTGAAATACGAGCGTACTTACATATTACTCGATGTGTATAAACATTAAGATTGGGCGAATGCATAAAAGCGCAGTATTCTTATCATGGAGCTGCACGTCTATACGGAAATTAAAAATGATATTATGCGCGAGGAGAGCCTTAGAGGTTCCATTAATGCATACGCGTCGGACACAAAGATGAAGAGCAGAACGCATGCAATAATGGCACTCAGTGAGTCTCCTCACTGAGCGAGCACGACGCGTATAATATTGAGTCGTCGCGTATCGCCTATAATAAAGTAGAATTTATCTCGTCAAGTATAACTATAACGTTATTTATAACTGCTCTTTGCTAAGAATGCAAAAACATAGCCAAATGGCGTGTATAAATTTCATAATAAGCTTTAATACGGTGTGGGCGAAATTAAAACAGAAAACGGTGTGAAATAAAAACGATGACTCGAATTCTCCATAGTCATGCAGCCGCCCTAAATTGACAGGCAACGTTTCGTTATGCCTTTGCGCGAATTGTGTCGCATCATCTTGCGCGCTACTGTTGTTTATTAACATTATAACACATTAAATTGCTTTTTCGTTATGTGCCCAATGAATAGAAATACACCCAATACATCCACGATCGCTACTACCTTTATACACCACGAATATTCACTGGGCCTTGACGTATAACTTTTTACAAAGCGTTATTGAAGATGTTGTCACGCTTGATCTTCATGATCAGATCGAAGGGTTGCTTCTTTTTTTATTCGTTTATATAATTCTTACAATTGCTGTGTGGTCTCCACGTCCTATAAAAAGTTAGTTAATTTAATGCTACATTCATCAAGATACTATAAGAATCACAACAACAATTGAACAAAATAATTTTTAATATACTTGCACTGAAAGTTATTATAAAGTGCGCTGCTCGCTGGTACGTGGAAGACGTGTTTATTTATGAAGATTGCCCAATGAAGAAGTTCAGACTACTTGGTGGCCATCCTTTGATACCTTTTGATAATGTGTAATGACTCGCGCGTTTCTTCATCGCCTTTGAATAAATTTATAATAAAACGACAGCCAGCTTAATGAGAAAGTCATCTTTCTGAATGTTATTATTAGATTGATATTTGAATACGATTATTCTGCGTAAAAAAGGAAGAGAATTTTTGCTAGAATATATTGTATGTTTATTCGGATTTAATGTTGTATAACACATCGGATGATATACGACTTGCATTGTAATGAATCGTAAATAACGGCAGCGACGTTTTATTAGAAAATAAACGCGATAAGCGCACTTTATCGCAGTTTAAAGCTACCTGTAAACTGCGATTGTGTCTGCGCTAGAAAATGCGACAGAACGTACATTAACATTTTCACTCAAGTTATCAGCTGAGGAACAACAGTAACATCCAATAAAATAAACATCATTTAAAATGCGTAATAATTCAAAGAGTATTAAGATGTGATGCACACGAATACTTTGGGCTGCTTTATTCGATCGTAAATTAAATCATTGCATTTGGCTTAATATTTGAATATAAACATCAAATGCCGATAATTTGTTTAAACTTCTCTCTCTTCACTTGTGTGCTGTGCGCGCGGTGAAAAAGACTCATAAATTAATTTTTGATTTATCTGACGGCGGCGTCCACAAAGCGAAAGGCATCTTCATCGATGCGCTACTCTCTTGAGAAGCGATTAGAAAACAATGGGAAGTCGCGCACCATTCCGCATAATTCATTTACGAACGCACCGCGTATTACGAGTTTGACATAAATAACGATGCATTCCGCTTTTATGATATAAACATATGAGTATAAATTACTTCGGAACATATAAAGAATATCAGAACTCAAAACAATTCTTTCATTCTTCCACTCTGACTCACATCTTCAAAATGTCTTGTTGTCTCTTAACTTATGATAGCCGGCAAAGAATGGGTAGTGGAAAGGAAATAAAACAGGATATAATTTATAAGCGTTCAAAACGTATCGAATGAAAAAATGAGGAAAATGTTTCGAGTCATCATCATCATTATTGAAGATATAATTTCAAAAGATTTTTTACGCCCTTTGGGTGGTCAACTAATTATAAAGCGTTAAAGAAAATATTGCCAAAAAGAAAACACTTTGTATGTTGCAGTGTAAGTTTTAAGCAAAGGCTGTTAATGAATTGTTAATTTAATTTCACAATTAAGCGTACTTTAAATGCACTTAATGTCCAGCCGAAGAAGTCGCGCCAATTAACATGATTGATTTTTGGAACCAACTGATTTGCACATTGATTTCGTATTCTTTGGCCTTTTTCCGAGAAGATACATGCACTGAAAAAGGCATAATGCGCAATAACGTAAGGCAAACCGCTGAAATTCAATTTCCGCGAAGTCAATAACTAATAAGGTGTTATTTACTTATTGTCCCAAAGAATTCAAGAAGCATAATAACAAAGAGACGTAAATTTGCATGTTTCTGAAATTCACTGACTGAAAGATCATTAAAACCTTAAAGAAATAGCAGTGGGAAACGGGGATCTGAAACGTTGAAGAAAGACGGCGAAGATTTCGCTTCATTGCATTGAGAAATTCAGAAATTACACATGCACGCAGATTCTCATGGATTCCTCCTCCTTCCTTAGCTCGCGAGTTGCGCGCTCGCTTGCAATGCAGTCAGCGAGCGCATATATAGCTGGCAGGATTTAGTAGCGATATCGCAATAAATCCTATTAAAAGTGATTCGGAATCTTTCAGTGATTTAAAATAATCGAAAATGTGGCAATGCGAAGACGACGGGCGCACACATGCAAACGATGGTTTGTTGTACGGCGTATTTAAATGTAATGTTGCTCCACACACTCTTGCACATTCGCTATTGAGGAGGACGCGACGCGACGCGCACCAATGTGACAGCTGCAGTGACGTCCGCGCTCAGACGCACAAATCTCCCCGAGAGCGCCTCATTGTTTCCCAGTTAAAACAACACACTTTTTGACAGATTTACGAGTTACGGCTGGGCCCACCACACCACGGCGCGCACAATTCATGCGTTTCTCACTCCATCCACAATGCGCGAGCGACTCATCTTCATCTTCGCATCTGCGTGCATCTTTCTTGTGCGCGCACTGCTTACTTATTCAAGCATATTCAATATTCAATCTCAGACGAGACACACCGAGAACAATTCTGCCTTGCGCGCCCGCAGGCTGGATGCGGTTTAGGAGTGAGTTTTAAGCGTTTAGCCCACTCAGTTTTGACATTCATCGGTGAAAATACAGTTGTTAATTAATCAGGAGGCCCACATTGTTTTAGACTGCGTACAGTCTACGAGTCATTTCCACAGTTGTCACATTTAGTTGAATATTTTCCTAAATATGCGGCTATTAGTAGAGAGTGACGCTGAGCGCATTTCTTCGAGATCTTTGAAGAAGATAAATCAGTCTCTGCTGTTGTCGACTTTCGGTTTGTATTGCCTCCGCGCCCGCGTTACCATACGTAATTTTACAAACAATGCGTTTCGTTAATGCGCGATGCGCAGCCTCAAGAGCAAACAAATATTGAAGGATCTTTTACAAGCCATATTTATTGCCGGTTTTATGGTAACTATCAGTCTAACGAGCGTCGAAAATAGATGAAAATGTATACGAAAATGCGTGTGCTTTCTCAATAATGAAACTTAATATCTGTTTGGGGCTTTTTATATATTTTTATTGTTTATCTTATATTTCCGGTTGATTTTTTAAGATGCAATTTAATTTGAGCTAAAGTTGAACAATTATTTCCAGTGAAGGGTGGAAAATTTACTGTTTTATGCTAGAAGATTTAAGAAGCACGAAAAGTTTCTATTATTGAAGAAAGTTTATTATTGACCACAACATGAAAAATGTGCGTGTTTGCCCTCAACTCGAAAAAATAAATATAGGGAGGAATGAAGGAAAATTTGAGGCGCCCCTGAGAGCACTTCTTATAAACTTTCAACCTTTCTTCCTCAGCCTTTACGCGTTGCGCGTTCGCGGTCTAGGCAATTCTAGGTAATACTTCAGCAATCCCGAACTCGAACGCAGGAAAGAAAAAAATAAAGGAAGAAAAGTCTAGGATACGAAGAAAGAAAAAGTAGTTGTATTTTTAGCACGGCTTAAACCATTTATTATTTGCGTTCATCGTCGTATATTTGCGAATGTTCCTTTTTCTAATTTATTACATGCAAATAACTATTTTTCTATTGAGTAATCTTAATGGAAAGCAAACAGTGTTTGCCTTTTTTCTCATCGCTTTGTTCGCGCTATCGTTGCGCATCGATTCGAATTATACGCTTTGCAGGCGCGATAATCGTTTCTTGATATCATCTTCTATTGTGTAACAAATATGATATGCGCCCCCTTATTACACGCATCGCATTCGAATAGTCACATGCAGCCCTTTGGTCCAAAACGCAGTCAACGATAAAAAGAGCGTGCGAGTGGCGATTCGTATTTAACTCGTGGGCTTTAATGTTCCTCAATGGTCTTCATCATGTTCATCATATCTTTGTATCTTGTTTACATTCAGGCTTAACCTAAAAGCGTGCGCATTGTATGAAAAATTTAGGGGAAGTTATCATAATCAGATCGGATATGCGTTAAATTGTCAAGTAATGGCAATTTAATCAAACATTTTCTGCATAATTATTTGGCATTCCAGTATTTTCCATTCCAAATTTCTTTAGTAATCGCAGAAAAATAAGTTTATTAATACATTTGCACCCCATATTATTATTTCTTATCAAACATGAAAATTACACACGTGACTAAACACAACAAGAAACATATTCGCTGCTCAAACATTAACAGTTCGAGATATCAAGATATAGCATAGTTCACCCTTGGAGGAAAAACACAAGGGAGATGATTTATAACTCTTTTCCACCCTTAGCCACCCTAAAGCTACAACCCTTTTGCTGCTCAGATTACGATTGTATTATGCGCTCCACAAAGCTAAACTCTGCGCAACAAGAATGCGAACAATGCTTTCGGTTGATATAAAAAGAAGTATTTATAATTACCCGATTTTTGGGTATTAATTAAGTCGCAAGCAATTAATCGACGTCGTTTGTCCCTTTGGCATTCTATGCATCGTCGCGCTTTTATGATATCAGGAAACGGGACAAAAAACTTTATGGCCCAACTTTGGCCATTCGTATGATCGATGCTCACCTTTCTTGCGCTTCCTAGACTTGAACTAATGGCTTTTCAGCGGAAAAAAGAGACTAACGCATTCATTCAATGGGCATTGTTGACATTGACATTGCAATTCGTGAGGACCATAAAGTTCATAAGCTTGTATTAAGATGCTTCGATGCGAATTTGGCAAACGCCACCCAGAAAAACGTGAACGCGCGCTTTATGGACATGCTACAAAAACGGCTTTATTGTTATTAGTTCTTGTTAAAATTCGATTAAAATGTAATTAGCGGCTACGAAATTTGCAACTTGCAAAATTAAATAGTTTCAAGTCCATTGTACCTTTGGATTTTCTTTTATAATTTCAAGGGAAACGTGAAAAAAATATTTGCAAAAATTTTCCAAGAAAATCCAACTTAATGCAAGGTCAATTCACTTTAAACATCTCATTCTAAAAGATTTTTTACGTCAATTCTAACCACTTTAGATGGATTTTCTTGAAATACGTATAGTTGCAGGTGATACATCTATTGAAAGTCCTTTTTTAAAAGTACATTTTTAACGCATTGTTAATACCTTTTGTTGTTGTAAAATTTGTCCGAAGGAGCTAAAAAGGCATTTAACTTTTTAATGCGCCTTCCCGTTTTGTGCTTCGCGGTGTGAATGCGTGAATGCGCGAACGCTCGCAGGAGAGGGTAGTTTGTAAAATTTTATTGTTATTGCCCATTCGTCAACGAAACGAATGAAAACGCATTCACAGAGTCGCGAGAAAAAGGCAATTTATTTGCGTGATATTCTTATTAGCTTTATTTGCACCGCAAAACGTGTTCTGCCTTGCACGCTGCCATTATGATGAACTTGGTGCATTATTAACCAGGTGAAAAAAATGCATTCGCCATGCTTCGACCACGGGGTAATTGAACACACGATAGTTAAAATGATTTACAGCACGCAAAACGCTTCTCTTTACTTCTTCCTCTCGGCTTAAGAGAAAAGACACGTTGAGTTAATGTATGTTGTGAGGGAGTTGTTCACACGACTCAACGTTGGTTTACTTTTATTTTGTTTTTCGCGTTGGGAAGTCGCGCGTACTTTAACGAAATGATAGATAGCACGGCAAACAAAAGAGGAAAAATATTTGAATTTTCAATTGCATCAAGGAGCGATCAATCATTTTCGCTGGATAAATTTGCAAATGCGCGCACAAGATTTCCGCCCAGTCATGATGATGATCGCGGCACGATCATTCTTCGCATTGCGCATTCGTATTCAGATGCGGTGCGCGCGGAACGAAGAAGCGGATGGATGGATGATGAAACATGGTTTGAGTCTTAATCTCATCAAACATTTAAAGGCCGCGCGTCGCGAGCGCGCCCAAAATCTAATCTCAAATAACAGCTCGGTTTGTTAAGATAAGATACACACCGCACACACATACACAGCGTCGCAATCATCCCTTCGGTGGCGGCGTTCCTTGCATTACGCGGGACTTTTCTTCTCATCGCATAAGCGAACAGTGACTTACTGTCGCGAATTTTCGAGCAGGCGAGAAAAAGACGCAGTCACAAAAATTCGAAGCGATAGAGCATAATGCATCACGCCGGCTCGGGAGGCGGCTGAATGAACGAACGAAAAAAATTACGGAGGCGCGCGTACGTACGCTTTATATAAATTTCCTTTCTATATGGAAATGGAATATTTTATTCAACACCGCAAGTGGCGGTTATGTCATCCATGCCGCCTCACATTTCCTCGCCTCCATCAGCCTTCGCCGCCCTTTTGCATCTCTACGCGCAAATGTGTTACCAGTTACCACTTACCATTTTAACCGGCTTCTTATCATCTTCGCATATATGTATACGAATTCAAAATGGATCTTGGTCTAAACTTTTTTTCTCCTTTGAACGAATTTCATTAAAATTCAATGCCTGAAAGAAGGATGCAGGTGTAATAAGTTATAGGATGATTTAAAGACACCCTCTGTCAGCAAGTAATCTAACAAGGTAGAATATATTTTTATTGAGGAAACTTTTAATATCATAAAAGTTAAATTTGTTTGTACAATGATGAGATTTAAAAATGCCCGGTTTATCGGTAATATCTTTTATGATTGGAGGGAATTTTATTTTATACGTTTTGCGGGATAGGTTGCGCTTGTCCATAGAGACAATTCGAAATGAATAAAAACCCCACACACAAGTTATACGTGGCTTGCAGAACAAGCGCAATCTTGGACAGAATATTGCGGTTGAGAGACGAGTTTCTGCCAATTTTATTACGCGTATTATCGTTGTCATATTAAGCGAGCGCACCTCGAAGAACCCCACACAGCAAACAACAAACACGACGACGACGACGACGACAACGACGACGCGAGTTTATTAATTTATAGATAACGCCGTTTTATTTATGTAAGCTCATCATTGCTTTTATGATATTTTTTACGAGTCTGCTCGCAACAAATTAAGCGCACACGGCCAAGAACTAATTACTCGCTGATAACAAGTTTATGATTTCTTTATAAAATAATGAAACCACACCACAACTCAAACAGAAAACACAAGACGTAGACGAAAAGACGTTTTGCGCGTTTTTACGATTTCATCAAACGGGGAACACAGCAACTTGCTTCGCTTGCGTTTACAGCCTGTAGTAAATTATATTTTCTGCGCGAGATAATATGGATTTTATCAATGAGAAATATCGAGACGTTGTTGGACATTCGTGGAAAAACGCATATAAAAATATTGCATCGTTGTGGTCATCGATGATATTCGTCGAGTTTTATTGCGATTTATTATTAGAATTATTGCCGGAGACACGCGATCGTGAGAGTTATGAGGTTCTTGTAATAAAACAATAATATTAAATTGGATTTATATGGACATGTCTCATGTCTCGCGATGATGACAAAGATCTAGATGGCTCGTCCAATGCCAAGTCATAGATAAAAGAAAGAAATGAACGAACTGAGATGAAAGTGAATGGAACATGACTGTTGTTTACATTCGTTCCTTGGAAAGGAGATGAGGATCTTGAAATTTTACGAGTTTCAAATGAGTAATAAGTTTTAATATTAAGGTATGAAACATTAGGAGTCAACGGACTAGTAGGTACGATTTGAATAGTTCATCATTGATGAGTGTAATTTATAGTTTGCATTGCTTGTTGTTGGACTGAGAGCATTTATCCCATCGTTACGATCAGTTATCCTTTTGCGCGCTTCTGTCCTACCATCAGTGTCAGGAGCGTTAAACGAGTCACCATCGAGCACCAACGTTGATAAACATCACATCGGGCAACACGGCGCGCAGCGATTTCTTTTAATAACCCATAAATGGTGTGAACACTTCCATTCAATTTTTATCGATTTCATTGGAAAATCCATTATTTTGAAGCCGGCGTATGTACGCGCACATCTAATAAGTGTCACCAGGGACCGGTCACAGCTGCTATTCACGCGCTATTCGCATGTCACATTCGTAATGACATTAACTAGCTCAATATACATAATCAAGGTGTTCGCGCTGCAAGCCAGCCTTTGATATCACACGATAAGAGTTTCAATTGCCTGCTTGCGGATTGCATGCATTCATGGCCCGTTCGGAGATGGATTATTGATTGATCAGACCATTCAATAGTAACGCGCATTGGTCATAGCCGATAAGGATACATAAATTTGTTTTATCTCTTATCCATTTTAAGCACATTTCTTTATAATTAGGATTAATTTGTATGTTTAATAATAGTTTCTTTTTGTTCTAGGAAATACGACAGATCACCAAAGAACTCAGCGGTAAGCTTCAAATTGCCTCATAAATATTTCCCAATTTAGTTAATAATTTGAAACTCACGGAATTGATGCAATATGCAAATGTGGTTTAAATTTTACATAATGTGGAAAATAGAAGTGCATTTGCGCATTATGCATTATGCACATGTAGACCGCATGCATGGCATGCACTGTAGCGCTGTAGCATCACATTGAATCTTCTGGACAAGCATTGGTGGCACGCATATGAATACCATTGCTGGAAGAGTTATAATGAATGCAATTGTCAATATTTAACCAGATTTTCGGTCGGTCGCACGGTTGATTATTTTAATTGCATATCGAATAGCGAATTTCGTGCGTCTCTCGCAACCAACAGCACCACGGATGCGCCCAAATAATGCAATGCCCAACGCGCTTAGACGCATTTACGCATTGCGTCGATGCGTGCCATTATAAATTGTGAAAATTTATAATGGAATAGCAATTTGTTTGCATTATAAATTTATTGCTATTGCGGCGGTTTAATTAAATTTTCAAACGGTGAATCAAAGTCGGGTGCGTGCGTTTATATATTGTATCCTCTTCTCGCATTCAACCCATTCGTGCGAGTTGCCGGTTGATGTAACCATTTTGATGCGATCGAATTGTAGATGAGCGCGCGAGAATAGAAGGACAACCGAATACACATGCATATATAAACAACAACAACAACAGTGGCAGCGGCAGAAGCTGCGTGTGCAATGCAACATCACGCTATGAGTAGGAGGATGAGAAAAGCATTACACGGTGGCAATATGCGCAGAGGAGAGTGGTGCCTCTCTTGATGTGTGCATATGCGAGTAAAATCCCATCGAATAATATGCAGCGTAAGCTTTGCGCACCGGCATCGTGGAATCGGGAAGAGCAAACGCGTTGTGTTAACCTGTGCGCTTGATCAGCCGGATCGGCGGCGGGTGGGCTGGAAGAGGGTGGTCGCCAGCCACCGCTCTTCTCTCTTCTTACTGCAATATCAGAATGCGCGCCGGGTTTCGTTATGGGTATACGCTGGGTGCGATGCATTTGGGGGGCACCCGTTATTGACATAATTTGCATAAATTCGCCGTAATGGTAAAGTACATCAGGTGGGTAACTGATTGAGGTATTGGGACACGGTATGGGCATGTCTGCATAAAACACGTCTGCTTTGCTACTGCCTCTCCCGAACGAACGAACGAAACGTGTATGAGAGATTCAAGCGAATTGCTCGCGAGCTTCAACACATATATGCACATGGATGGCATGCTCTTCGAGTTTGTTAGCGTTCGTAGGTTGTTGCTTTCGCTGCCGTGTGCGCCCAACTTAACTCTCCACATACGAACATTGCTTGCTGTATCATACTGGATGACAAAGCATTTTTCTTGAGCCAATTTTCAAATCAATTTAGTAACTCATAACCATTAAGGGGGCAAGGGTGCAGCATCCGAGTAGGAATGCTAGAAAGACAGGGTTGATCTTGCGAACTATCAAGCGTGGCAAATTAAATCCAGACCATTATCAAAACACTTTATATGCGAAAAGTCAGATAGTTATTTGAATATGTGGAAGTTGCACATTTGAGTGGTGCTGGTGCAGGCGGAGTGAGCCTTACACTCGGGCACACATTCTGCGAATAATTAAAGCGCGCTGATTTATAATTTTCTCGCATGTGCATGCGTCTTCGCTTCTTTTGCATACACAACGTCTATGCACGGCCCGCCCGCCCGTCCGCGCACTTGCATTCAATCGAACAATCCATGTTTGCGAATGCTGGCGAAATAGTCGAGATTCTCGCGCGATAAATCCCCGCGCCGTGTGTGCAGTAGTGCAGTAGCAGCTCAACAATCGCGGCGCATCGCGCATATGGACAACGAACGAAGAGGAGATGAGAAGCGCCATTTGCATGGCGCAATAAAAACTTGACCGTTGCGATTAGCTACATGTACCTACAATCGATTAATTAACTAATTAACATTAAATATCGGCACGACATGAATGCCATCGTACATGCACGCGCGCGCGCATCCAATGCCAAGCGGCATACTTGTATCCTAAATCATTGTTTTTTCATGTTTTTGACATTGGCTATTTTGCCTCGTTTTAGTCTGCCAATTGCTTGTGATCGTAGAGCATACAAGATATAAGTTGAAGCAAAAAAAGGTTGCATTGTTGAGAGGTTGTATTGAGAAAGGTAAATATTGCGATCTGGTTTCGATTTGGATTTTATCTGCAGCGCCGCAGGATAAAAACATTTCCGTGTTTGCATCATCTTTGGTGAATTATTTGCACATTTGGTTTTTAGCTGAAACTCTCGTCCTTTTCTCTTCTTCTCGCGTGCGTCAGTTTTGTTTGTACTTGGGGAAAGCAGCAATAGCAAAACGTCGTTGGCTGTGTTGAGTCGTTCAGTAAATAATTCTCGATGTCCATTGTCTACTGTCAGGCGTGAGTAAGAAATGGCCAGGTAGTGGAGATAAGATAGTAAATGGGTATATCTTGATGGTGGCAACCAGAGAGATGCACGATGTCGCTGTAGCCCAACAGCACCACCACCAGAAGCAAACGAGTCGTAGTCGTAGTCGTCGTCGAGTCCCGAGCGAGGACCTGCCTGGCGCCTAGTTTGATTTAGTGCGGGATGCTCACGCTCCGGACACCTCTGGGAGTCGCGACAATGAGAATTGGCTCGCAGATTTATTCGGCAGCGGTGGTCTCTCGACTGCCAATCTTTGCCAGCGCGCACTCTCGCGCACGCCTGCTCACCAGAATAAATGTATGCGTCGCAAAATTCTCCCCTGACCGGAAAAAAGTTGCCACCGCCGTTGCCGCATATGCGCCGTCTTCCCTCGGTGAAGTGCATGTATAAATCGCCTCCGCTTTGCTTTTTTCTGCTAGAAACGCGATCGCCTTTTGTCTTCTGGGGATTATGCATCCACTCACTCACACAGGCTGTGTATTTATATGGACAACGATTAAACGAATATGCATTAATTGCTGTGCTTGTAAGGCAATCGCGCGCGGGTTGAGTATTTTTAGCGATAATAGAGTCGGAAGCGCGTGTGTAAGGATCAATGGCATGAATGTGTTTTCTCTTCATTTGTCCTTTCTCTAAGCCTACACTCGATTGAACCTTGATCCTCGGCGGCCGCCGCTTGTGTAAATCAGATGCTCTCGGCGGCGCGCGCGCGCGGGAGCGCAAAAAAGTCGGGACGCGCAATCTTGGACGCGGCGCATCCCTTATTCGGATTGACAATTTCTATTAGCCGATGGCTGTACAAATTAGTGGATTATTACTTCTCGGTGATCAATGGCACGGTGCTAATTCGCGCGGCCGAAGGGTGTGCAGCCGCCCCCCACGGCGTGCGGGGGACACGTTCCGCTGCGATCCAATTTGGCGCTCCAATAAAACTGCCAACGTAAAGCCCCGTCGATGTTGTTAAGTGACATGAATTATCCAGCCGCTTCCTCCTTGCCGCCGCCGCCGATATCTATTGAACACCACCACCACCGCCATCGCCAGCATCACCGCCGCCCACGTCTGATCTATAGCTGTGTACGACATGAAAAATTTAATGTCGTAAAGTAAACAGTCCAAGGGTTTCATTTCTTTTCGGTCCGCCCGCGCGCGCGCCTGCGTCAAAAGCGAAATGTCCCCGGGACGTGTGCTGATCGGCGCCTCGTTTGCTCGCAATGCTTGAATGGGAAGGAAGCGGCAAGTGTATTGCACATATAAAACAAACAAGGAGCTAGCTTGCTTGATGCATGCACGTACACGTGTATTTTCGCCGGGCGCGCAATTCGATGACGACAAACGCCAACGACAACGACGACGACGGCAGTGGCGGCGGCGAGACGGACGAGCGACTTTAACGGGCTGCAACACGGATTACATACTAAACACCAGGGCGCTGCGCGTCAATATATCATTCCCATTAATTGAACTTTTGATTAATATCATTCGGGCCGTACGTATGCCGGTCACATAACGAGTTAGTTGCTACTACTGCACAACTTCGACGACTTCGCCATGAAGCAGCGAATTAAACTTTTATGACTGTCACCAAATACTTGCTCGGAGGAGAGCGAAGAAACGCCGGCGAAAAAGTGTCAGCTTGTTTATTATCTTCATTCACTTAATTGTTGCGCGCTTTCTCAAATTGGACTTTATCAAAATGAGTAATTGTTATTCAAGCTGGTTGGCGTAGGCAAGGAATTAATCAGTGCGTATCTCGTACCTACCTGCGTCGTAGGTAACGTCATAGATGCTGTAATTTATGTGCCAATCGGCGATGCAGTTCAGGATCATTAAATGCAAACGCGAAATAAAAACGGCGCGCGCGGTAATAAGTAAAGGACGCCGATGTTAATTCGCCGCGAAGAAGAAAAATGCGTACCGCCGGGGAAAAAGAATGAAAACCGCCAATAATGGAGACGAGCGGCCGCGGCGCAATTAAAAATCTTTTTATAATTGTCGACGAAGCGAATTTCAAACCAAATGAGCAATATCTATTCCTGCCGGTGATCCGCGTGCACCGAGAGTCGCCATGCATCAAACGAGCGCCGGAGCCATCAAAGACTTTATCGGAATAGCAAAATTATAATTTATATGAGCGATGACTTCGCGTCGTTCACTTGCGCGAATAAAGCGTACGTACGTACCTACTTGCAGAGAAAGGGAAGCGAGCTTCGCAAGTGGTCTGTCAGCAGATATCAATAGGCATAAATATTGTATCATAGCTGATTGTCGCGCCGTCCGCCACCCACGGAGTGATGTCGCATGTCGTCGCAGAGGGATTCATTCATTCCAATCAGGCGAACATTCATTTCGATTGCACGCATACGCGCGCACTTGCTTTGTCCGCGCATGTGTGCATTTTAATCCATTCGATCGATTCGCGCGTGTGCAGCATTGCATCTTGTTCGAATCCGTCTTCTTGTTTTTCCAGCGTGCCCGAGCGTCC
This sequence comes from Aleochara curtula, assembly GCA_963978815.1. NCBI lineage: Eukaryota > Metazoa > Arthropoda > Insecta > Coleoptera > Staphylinidae > Aleochara > Aleochara curtula. The sequence goes on from OZ022219.1 coordinate 4,022,335, forward strand.
GCTGATTGCGACCACATTTTTTGCCTCTTTCCGGCCGGCACACGGCGAGTAAGACTATCCATTCGCATTTTTCTTCGCGCATGCAGCCAGCTCGTCAATCCCGCGCTGCCGTAATCGCTCGTCACCATCTCGACATGACCACCAGAGGGTTTCTTACTTACGCTCGCGAGTACGTGGACAAGTGAATGTGTGCACTATGCCCTTGTCGTCAAAATGTACCGTTGCGTAATTCATAATCATGGCTCGCACCAGTCGACACGAGTTATTGAATAATGCACATTGTGTTTTACGCGATTATTGATATATGTTTTATGCTTTCTGCGAACGCGCGTACGAGCAGCGAGCGAACAAGCGCTAACCCACAATTCGCACGACACGCGAGTTGCAAATGAACCCGGAATTAATAAGAATAAGCGCATTTAGTCACGCATCATCGCGTCAACGACGTGTTTCGCGTACGCGGGTGTCTTGCGGACGACACACCTAGTTCAAGGCCTTCGTCTAGGTCGTTCTTTAAGCTTTGGTAACCTGCAGTCGATTGGCGTCCGTGTGTGAACAAATTTTCGGGCTCGCGCACAGCACGCTGAATTATGAGCAATTATGAGCACGTCGCAATAAAAATTCATGCGCGTTTGTTGGTCGGCTGCTGTGCGCGCACAATATTAAGCGATTTGATACAGTTCACCCGTACTACGCTCGTAAAACCCGTTCGCTGCCGGTGCCGATAAATTACCTTCGTCCATGTCGCTCACATTTGCTTTGCATTTATGAATATTGAATGATGGATTCGACGATTGTATTGCGTGTTACGTGCGCTGTCGTATTATCTATGGTTCGTTCATCGTTTTGCGTACAAATGAGTTTGAGAGTTATTTCACGAGCTGCTTGCTAAATTTGCCAGCCGGATTTAAATTAATAAGAGGGATGTAATTAATTTAGTTTCGACACAATTTGTCTTGAAGCGAGTAAAATACGTTCAAGGTGGTGGTGCGCGGCACGAGTGCAAAATCACGAGCAAATCGTCGATAAAATATTCGTGGGACGTGTCGTTAGTAGAAATGGCGCACGTTACCAATAAGATGCTCAATAAAAGTGCACAATTATTCTTTTTAATGTCCCAAAGAAATTTTTTACACGCTACAAGTCGGACGCATTTAAAATGCACTTTGTGGCTAATCTATTGCGAACCCACACGAATTGCCAATATGCATTTAGTCTCTGCTGTGCGAATCACACGAAATTAATTTGGCACCGCAGATATAAATTAGCCACAATGCAAATTCGCGCAATAAGAATATTTTATGGTTGCATACCCCATTTAATTAAACCAATGGTTAATCTTTCTTCTTTTTTCTTGCGACCGATGTCATTCACGATAAGAGTACATGGAGGAAAGGTAGCGAAAGAAATGAAATGATTGGGAAAAAAGTAGTTCTTGTAATATAGAAATAAATTTTCACGTTTATTATGTTTATAGCCATTTATGGAAGATTGGAAGAGAGAAAATAAGGTCGTTATTATTGTGCGGCGAGTGTTTTTTTTTCGCGGCGCGCGCGCAATTTCCATTAATAGAAAAGTTGAACGGAGGCGAGCAAGCAACGTCTCCCAACTGAATTGTAATGCCTTTGCGGCGAGCGCGCACGGCAATCCGGCTGCCGATGCAATATCGAAATAAACACATAACGTCGCCTCAATAGTGCAATAAACTCGATTTAACTCGAATGTTAACGTGCATGCAAATCCAGTTAGGATATCTTTATGCGCCGACTGTTTATGCATAAACATAAGCATTCTCTCCTTTTTTGCCCGGAGTCCTGCGTGCTCCGCGCTCGCTGTTCCAATGCTCTAGCAAGCCACCAAGCACGTTCTTCGTACATTACACGTGCGTCGCGAAAGAAGTACCTACGAACATATTCCCAATGCATTCAATTGCAATGCGAGTGCTGCCTTCATTTCTCGTTGATATCGACACTTAATACGGTAGTTAAATACAAATACAATGTAATATTTGCATGTTTCATGTTTGAAAACAATGTTTTATGATTTAAAAGGACGAAGGACGCGCGACAAATCTTTTTTTAGTTTTGCCAAGTTAATTTATGAAGTCGAGTTAAATTTGTCCGAGTGTGAAATGCACGTTCGTTCGTGGATCGCTTAAAATTTTGTGACATTTGGTTGACATTTTTTGTTGGCTGCCATGCATTTTGACGACGAGAGAACGCTACATTATCGTAAAATAAAATGCGCGTCGTTCGCGGCTCGTCTCTAGCCGTGCACGAAGAATGCAATGGCAATTTGATATTTTTAAAAGAAGACGAAATATTCCAATGCGTCTTCATTAGTCACGAAAATAGTTCTATCGTGACGGCTATAGACAAAAGTCACTTAGCAAGAAGTGAACAGCAGCGCAACAATGCGCCGTTTGCGCGCCGATGAAGAATACAACTGTTTATAAATAGACATTGTTCATATAATCATCATATAATAACGAGCCATTTCATTCTCGGCTTCCTTCGCGGCTTTGAGCAGGATATAAGCTTAAATGACTTGCATCTTCTTCGTTCGTCGCTCAAGCTTCGACAACTCCACTCACCAGACCGACGAATATCAAAATCAATTAGAAAAATGTTCAAATGCATATTACTAGACTCGGCTTCCTCATTATTTATGGTTAGCGACTACACGAGGCAGACAGTTTATCCTGTAGTCACTTTTTCCGACTTTTCTTTTACTCAATTTTCAAATTATAAATATTCTCGTCAAAAATTAATTAAGTGTCGATTATAACTACTTGGCGAAGACGAAAAAATACACTTTTTTTAGTAAAAAGCATAGTTGAATTAAAAAATTAATTTACTGTTTGGATGAACATGACCTAACATAATGTTAGCGAGCTGCAAGTCGTCAATTTTCATTGTACGAACAAACGCAGCGAAACGACACAAAAGGAAATGATTTTTTACGGTTAGAAATTATTGACCATTTCGTTACGAATTTTTATATTGCGTTTAAACAGAGAGAGCCTTGTTGTTACCGCTTCGTCGACGTAATGCGAACAACAAACAGAGCAAATGTATAACGAGAAAAACGATGAAACGCATCGGTCCGCTCCTCAACATCTTTCAGCCGCTCATCCATATCTCTATGAAGAATAACAACCAACAACTGGGCCTATTATTTGAATGCGTTCGATTTCGGTGATGACAACGCAGGTTTTGCGCTTTAATGCAATACTATTTCACAGTTCACACATCAGTTGCAATAAGGATAAGAGAAGAGTGGGTAGCTTTTTTATTAATTAGTTTCCCCGATTGTTGTTCTGCTCGGTTACAGACCACACTCGTTGAATGCAAAGGGCAAAATACTTATTATTATTATAAGTACAGAGAATTACGTACGGTATTTTTAATTTAAGGAAAATAAAAAGTTGGAATTGTTCAAGTTTAGGTGAGAGTTACACAAGAATTTTATAAATTGAAATTCGCGAGCATAAAAACAAACGTTCTTTCGGCGCTGGTTTATCAATGAATCGAAGCGGCGGAGAGTGCGGTGTGCCCGCAATGTTATAATACATGCAAACGGACATAAAGCTTATTTAAATTGGCTCTTTGTTTTCATTAGCAGCGCGTTGAGTTGAGTAGCTGGAATTGAAGTTGATGCGAAGGAACAAGGGAAGAATTCGGAGAAGTTTTGCGTGCGCGCTCGCGCTTTGCGTTTGTTCGTTTCTGGGTGCAATTAAAAATAAGAAATAAAAACTACGATATTGCACACACCAAACAACCTGCCTCATTATATACAGAGTCTTTCAATTATCTCTCCATCATATTTTAATTTTCAATAATTATCCTCCTAAAAAATTAGCATCAAAAACAACTAGCGCATTTTGTAAATTAAAATTTGAAATTGGGAAAGGCAGATAAATGATAGACTTATTTTATAAAGGTAAACATTTTGTATAATTAATTGTCAAGTATTAAACGTGCAAATTCGAAGCACACGAAGAGTTTTTTTCGGGTACAGTCGAAAATTACACAGTTTCCAAGTAGCCAGCCAGGGCGAGCGCACAAACTTTTTGAGCAAGAAATTCTTATTGGCTTGCTGTTTGAAATAATTAATTAAATTTCTTCGGCGCGTCCGTCCGGTTGGAATGCGTACGCACTCATTTCGAGGCGATAAATCAGGTTGGTGTGTTTGTTGTTTGGTTCGGGGGGCAGCAAACGAAGACGACGCACCAGGGCAGGAAACATTGATGCGAAAGAACATTGTGTCATTATGCCATAATCCATTCGCAATCCATTTACAATGGGCAATTTCATCGGGCTGTCGATCACGTCGGAGCTTCCACGAATACGTTGCGATTACATTTAATGTGCACCAAGAATTCAATTCTTTTTCATTTTCTGTCTGTCCGCCAGCCGCGCGCGCGTCCAACACCCGTATAGCACACGACATTTGGTGAGTGCGCGTGTGTTGTTCATTAAGTTTTGCTAATGACTTCATGCAGCGCCTGCCGAACGCACCGAATGAGATTAACCGAATAAGCAAATCAATGAATTTGCGCACGCAGACATAATATCCGTGCACGACGTTTATTAGAAAATCACACGCTGCGCGATTTAAGCTGCTCTAATCAGCCAACATTGCGTTCGCCATCTTGAGGATGGTAAGCGGCGTGCAAAATGCAGATGGACACCATCACCACCACGCCAGCCAGCGCACCGCGATGAGGATGATATCAAGTATCATTCAAAATTGAAATCACGTTCATCTTCCAGTCAATGCATCGCTCTGTGCGCGCATTGCGCAAATTCAACGTTGCAAATGCTTACACGCTCGCCACTCGAGAACTGCAAATTGAGACTCGTATGCGAGAACTGCTCGGGCAAAGCTGGGCGAGATTCAGATTTATCTGATAATGCATGCGCGCTGCATTATTGATGAACAGGTACTTGAGTCCAGCGCACTGCACTGGGTGCATTCGGTTATTTCATCATCCCTCGTCTCCTCTCAATGTACATACATTCGGGCGGAGACTTTGCCTACAAATAGTGCATCTAATTCGATGTCCTTCTTGTCCTCTGACGTGGACGGCACTCAACCACTTCTCTTACACAATACCACTGTATCAAGGGTCAACAATATTGTAACGACCATTTGTTCATCAATTATTTTGATGCACATGCACTTGAGGTCGCCCTCTCGCACTCCCCAGGAGACTAATTTCCAATCCAGTAATCACATTGCCCTAGTGGAATTAGTTTTACATTTTTAGTATATTTTATCGCAAGTATTTCTCGCAGTTTTTAGGGTATTTCGTACATGCAACACTAACAGGTCATTCTCTTTTAATAAACTTGAGTACCACGTCTGAAATTCATGTGGGGTGATCTCGCATGCGTGTATGAACGCATAAAGCCAATGCCAACAATACGCTCAGAGTAACACAACAAGAAATCACTGGTATAAAATGCTCGTATCGATGGTCATTGTGTACGCTTGTTCGGTCTCTGTGTATGCAATCAATTTCGTCACTATATCCATATTGAACTGCTCAAATGGGTGCATATAGAATTTTTCCCTTTGGTGCAGACATCCCCAATTCCTCTGGAGAATACTGACCGTTTTAAAGAGGACACTCACGCTGCTAGCCCACGCATTGAAACACAAATAGAAATGTGTTGACCCCTACTTTTCGACGACCAAGTCTCGTCTTTCCCATTGCCATTTCCAGCAAATATTACTTCCTTTGATATGGGAGATGGCTTTTTTCAATCAATCGTGTTGTCGTCCACCATGCATTCCTTATGCATATTAAAAATACTCGACGAGAGGGCGAGAAGTAAAATTGTGCAAATGCAACAACTTGGGAAATCACATCTGTGCCAACTTTTTCGACTGGTCACTTTATTCACGCTTCATTGAAGTGTTGCAAGCATTTGAATTGAAAGAAAGTACATATTCGGGATTTATGGTCGAGAATGAGTAAAACGTAATTTATTTACATCTTGCACCTTACATTCCTGCTTGATCGGTGGGGGAGGCAGGCGGCAGAGCAGAATGATACATTCAGTTACAGATAGAGAAGAAAATACAGGAAGAAGAAGGGGATGCTGAAAGCGATAAAGAATGCAAATAGCGAATACAATACAAAATGTATCTGGCGCTTGGTTTTGTTGAATTGTATTGCGCGAGGGGGTCGAACGAAGGAGGAGGACATGAATTATACAGCAGTGAAAAACGTCGCGGCTATAAATTAAAAATAATTAAAATCGTAAATATATGTGCGCAAGAAGGAAGTGTTTTTGACTTCTTCGCGTAGGACGACGAGTGGAAATACGCGGAAGGCAGGGAAATATATTGGTATTTATATTGAAATTGAATTTGTGAGATTCGAGTGCGTTTATGCTTTGGAATTCATTCCAATCAAGAGTATTTATTGATTCGAATGTAGTAGGTACGGTTGTAGCAAGGAAAATTCCAATGGGGCGAATTAGAAATAATAGAAAAGCACTTGGCTCTTGTTCAATTATTAGCGTTTATGATTCATATCTAATGCAGGTGTTGATTGCTTTGTGCGATCCACACACATAGGGAAAATCCAATTGAAGTGCGCGCGCTTCGCGCATTTTGCATGCATGCACAATGTGAGGATTTGCATTACGTGCAATGCGATTCTAATATCGCATTGCGCGGCGGGTGCGCGCGCGCGCCAATAGAATATGCATTATTCGGCTGGCTGGCTGGTTCGTTTGGTGTTTGTATGTGTGGGAAAAGCGCTGTTGGAAACGATGTGGAAATGGCTGGAAATTGACTTCACTTTAAGCTGTCGTCGCGGCTCTGTAACGGTGGCAACCGTGTGGCGGCGCGTCGCACACCACCTCCACCACTATACGCGAACGGGGCGGCAGTCGCTCGCTCCGGATTAAATGAGTAATCGGTGGAAAATGAATGATTAAAACTTTTAGTAGAAGAGCGTAAAACACGTCGATTCGGCGACGACTTGCTAATCAACTCGCCTGACATTAAAGTAAACACATCCAGAGATTGCCGTAACAATTGCGCATTCATGGATGATGCATTCGTTTAGATATTATTATTTTATTAACGTCAATTAATGCACACCACCGCACATTGTGTTAAATATTCGGTAAAATCGTCCGATAAATTGACTATTTTGGTGAAACTCACATTTCGTGGCTTGTTGGTTTTCGGTTTGTCATCATTTATTATTTATTTATTAAGTGACACGAAAATGTGCGCATTTCAAAGATGATTTATTCATTATCTTGGATTAATATTTAATATGGAAAGTGTCTTTTCTATACAGTGCGGTTGAGAAACTGATTTTTCTTTCGAAAGTTGTTGATGATCAATCAATGTAACACAAAATAATACAAGACACGCGCCAACACCTCGATCAGCTTGTCAACACTCATAATGTTATAATAATCGGGGCGCGACCCTAAGGGTGAGAGCTGTAAGGGTTTCTCTTCACTGGGACCATGAAGACTTCTTTGACAAGCAGGAGCAATATTCATAAATGTACTTTACGCGTGAAGTGAATGAATCCTTGTCAAGTTTCTGAATGCATCTAACACTTTAATTTTTACTTATACAGAGTGTGTTCATTATTCTTGAAGTATTGTGATACACTTAAATTGAACCTAAGTTTTTTACGAGCATTTAGCATATCAGTATAGTGAAACATATTTTGGGGGTGCGCCCCCAATGGAAACGCGCGTAATAACATAATGGAACAATTGCAGATTCAATTTGGATTTTTTTCGGGCTCTCATTCAATGGGCGATTATTTGACGCCTTTAACTATACAAGTGTATAATGCAAGTTGTTCAAATACGTGCGAGGTGCACACGCATATCGTAGACGAGGACAAGTGTTTAATGAAATATGGTCGCTCCTGCGGGAATATGACGGAAGCACGCGCACCGGGGACATCCCTCGCAGTGCGGAGCGACCGGGAGTACTCGAATTAAATAGTTTAACTTCGATTACTCGTGTTGTACTGCAATAAATTCGTTTTCTTCCAGCCAGACAGACGCGGACAATTTGGGGTCGCATTGCGTTGCAGTGGACTGTAATGCACCCTTTCAAAATATCATTTATCATCGCGCGCGCCTGCTTTCAATATATTTTAGTGCGTACTTCATAAATCAACGCCACATATTTTTCAAGTAAATTATGCGTGACTAAATATTCGATGCGTAGGAAAAATATCGGCTAGGTACTTGCTGGACAGCTATAAGTAATTGATCAAAATCTCAAAAAGGACGAAACAATACGCTCAATCCTAATATGGTCTCAGCATTAAATACAAAAAATTCACCTAGTAGGACTATTAGATAAATTTCTAGTAAGGTCATAAATAAATTCCTAAACGTCTTTGCGTATTGTAGCTTAACATGTTGTATGTAAATACAGTATGAATATTTTACAAGCGTGGCGCATTCGAAATTCATGTCTAATACGTCAGCCGCAAGTAGATGAACAATTACCCAATGTGTTGTAATGCGACATTGTTGAACTTGTGTTATAAACGTATACACATATGTGCCACCGCCGCCAGCGGCACCACCACCGCCTCCTCGGTAATATTATATCGAATAGAATAGGGAATAGACTTGTCGCCTCCGACGGCGTGCACGCGCAATTGAATTGTTCCTTGTTAACCCTACACCGCTCTCGGGAGCGCTCCCCAGCTGTGGCTTACTATCGTTGATCGCGTGTGCCTTTTATGTCGCGTCGTCTTCTACGTTCTGCCACCATCGTCGTCGTCGTGTCATACTTTGCATATATTGCCGCCAATAAATTCAATTACTTTGGAACAATATAGCACTTATTATAAATAATATAAATTCATAACGCCGAGCGAAATTCAATGCGCAATAAATGTAAATTGAAATAAATGCGTAACATTCTCCAATAAGCAAGCATAAACAAATAAATATAGTATGAGCATGGCAATAAATTCAGAAGCCCGTGCGTATCAATGTCGTTGATTGATTGTCGTGGTAAATTTAGATAAACAAATGAGCGTTTCATTTCCGCGTGTGCACGGTGCACCTGCATTTCGAATAATAATAAGCGTTTAAATCGCGCATTTCATTATTGATGTGAGTGCGCACAACGTTACGCCGATTTAAAATATAAGTGCATGTTGCGCGCACGATTATAGATATAGCTTAAATTATTTTAAGTCGAACATTGCGCGAAAAATGTTTTTCCATAATAGCGAAGCATGCTGTTCACGTGCAATTAAGCACCTCGTATCGCGTCCGACAAGCGATCGAACGGGATGATGAGGCGTTACGAAGAAATCATAAAACCGCGTGCCGAATGCGTATATTGAATTTTTTCACTGTGTTTGCTCGTCAAACACGTGTTTGTTCTTATATAAAAGCAGCAAACAATGCATACTTAAGCGACTTTTTTGAGTTTTTTACCATTAAAATTTTGAGCAGGAATTTAAAAATGCCACTAATAAAATTGACCACAAAATAGGAGGACACTTTGTGACAGGCAGGGAAACGAGGACAAGCCGCGACGCATACGCAAAGGGGATGAAAAACAATAATTTATGTGGGTTGTTATTTTTATTGCGATTTTTTCCGGTCGACTCTGGCGCAGCAGCAGCGACTTGGTTTTGCATGCATGCGATGCCCGGTTTTTCATGCGTGCGTTCTGTCCACCGTTAATATTTAAATGCGTCCATACATAATTCCGTTAGCGCGCCGCGCGCGATAGCTATATCATTCCAAATTCGTGCATTTTTTTTTCGTTTGCCGCCCCGCACGCGGCGCTCGTTTATAAAAAATACATACGCGTATCTATATGCGATGAGAGTATGTATGTTGCGCACGATTCGGTTATTTTTAAAATTGTTACATCACCCACACACATTCAAACGCAACGCAACATGCGTACGTAGTGCTTGTATGCCGCCGACTTGTCAGTTATGCAGCGTGACAGCTTGAATTTGAATTTGCATGGCGTGCTATTTATTAAAAAAATTTCGTTTTGGCGCAGCGCAGCACATATTTTCTGTCAGTTTAATTCCATTTTTTTTCCATTCGGCTGTTGTGCTAGTTGTTATTGGATTTTATTATCGCATTTGCGCGTAATGGAATTTATATTAACTTTTTACAAATCACTTTTGATAAGTAAATATTCCATGTTTTTTAAAATGTATTATTTTAACAATAAGTAAATTATACAGGACATTTATTAACGCATAAAATTCAATGTGTTTCACATTCGAATGAACATAACAGTTAATATTAATGTTACAATTTAGCAAGCACGCGTGGAGCGCATAAAAATAATATAAAAAATGAAGCGACATTATTGCCGTCGATAAATAAAATATGCACGCATCCGATATGTGAATACATTTGTTATGCGTCAAGCTCGCATGCGATCGAGGATTACTCATGCGCGTATAATCGAAATGTGAATTGGAAATTCGAATTTGGAAATTATTGCCACGCGCCCAATTCATAATACAGCAGCAGCGTGCGCTACAAATAGAATACGATTTCGTCTTTGGTATCATCTTGTTGATGTCGGCGGCGTTTTTGGCGTGATTGAGTGTAATTTAACTGCGCAAACGAGTGCCTAATCAAGCGATGAGCACCGTTTCCGGCGTGTTATAAATAGTCGTAGTGCGTGCCTTCCGGAAGCGCTCCCTAATATCGGTTATGAAGGGAAGGCTTTTTCACGAAAGCGATGTCGACGCATGCCGGAAATGGCCACCGGACAGACTGAGTTTCAGCGTCTGCAGCAGCTTTGCTTCCGCTTTTCCGTATTTATGTATTTACGCGCGCAATTTCGCCTTTCGCTCATTGTCCGCTACGGCGTCATCCTAATGACTAATGAATGACGATGGTATTCACCCTCAGTTAACTTCATAATATTTTGCTTGTCACTCATTCATCCCGCTTGCTGACTCCAAGCCATATGCTTGCTCATATTTCTTGCAGGGTGAAGTTTTTTCCAGAGGGTGTACTTTTTCCATTCATATTTCCCTCTTTGCGCGCGCGTCGTGGCGTGTTATTTGTGTTATGCTAATACGGGAAATATTAACGTCAAGGGTGACGATACGCCTGATTAATAACAACACTCGCATTGCGTTTGGCTTGACTTGTTGACGTATACCTATTTATTAATAATGTATTTATGCATATTGCATAAGTGCATCCATTATTAATTTGCTTGCATAAACATGAACATGGAACAGTTGTCATATACATGTATTTTCAATTAATAATTTACATTAGAAAGTGATTACTTATTTGCATTGGTAATGCATGATTATGATCAGTCAATTTTCAATTTTGCATCGCGGGACTAAAGATGACTTTAGCGTTGGTTACGTTTTGTTCGTATTTCTAAAAATAATCTCACGTATGCGTACATAACTTAAGTCTTCATTAGCGCGTTATGATGGTTTGACAGTGTTACGTCCTTGGTGCATAAAGGCACTTAACCCGTTAATGTGTCGTCTACGTGCATGAATGGCAAACGCGCATGTTGAAGATCCAAAGGGTGTCACATTATCACTCAGTTATGTTATGTTTAGCTGCTATGAAAGTGCGTCATTCCATCATCGTATGTCATAATAACACGTGCCCGAAAACAACTTTTAATTCCCTACTGCTTCTGCCTGCTTGATGATGCTCATAATAGCTTACTGATAACATCTTGATATTTCTTCATTCCTTTTCTTCATTCTCCTGCTGCAAACGTAATCGATTAAACATGCGTGGAATTGTTCTTGTATTTCTGCACATACGTCTAATTCTCGAACAGATGTTTGCACGAGTTAGACTCGCTCGGGTTATAAATAAATATTTAGTATCTAAAATAACTTAAAGCTACATTTGGTTGGTATTTTTTCTCAACAAACAGGTTGATTGCTTTCGGTTGTAGTCCGCTTATAGTAAAATACGTCGAAGTGTACGCATACAAGTTGAATATTCCACTGGTGTTGGCAGTTAAGTTGTTGAATTTATATGCAGTGCGTTAATGCGAGCGCGCTAAATGCATGAAACGTAAGCGATGAGATGATATTTCCATATTGTTACATAAGAGTCCCATAAAAGTGATGGAGAGTGCGCTCGCGCTTCGAGGGTGGCATGCATATAGTTTGCGTTTGAAATTTAGGCAGCAGGCGCGCGCGCGCGTACAAAATACACACATACGCATTCTTCGTGACGCGGGGGCGGCTGCGGCGCTTATCTCTAATTCTCTCCATTTCGTCGTCTTCAAGTTTTCGCACGCGCCCAAGGTGTGTGTGCAAAGTGCGAATTTATTCATAGACTTGGCATAATGAGAAACTGTAAAAATGGACATTTTCGCAAACGGCGCCGCTGACGGTTTTATGTTTTGATAAGGGGAATAACACGCCATTTTTCCAGCCACCGCACTGCGCAATAACGCCATTCGATTCCGCTCGTTATGGATATCTCTTCTGCTTATGGGGGAGGCTGCGAAACCATAAGATTTCATCTTTTGCACTCGCAACATTTTTTTCTCTCTTCGCGCGAGAGAAGAGAAGTGCTCCACTTTGTTGCATGTTCATCTTCACTACTTTCATATCGCGAGCAAGCTTGCACTTGCGATAAAAGCAAATTGCGCATCACTTAGCCCTTGACGGACGGTTTCCTTCCGCCTTCGTGTGCATTCCGCCGCCCACACGTTTAATACGCATTTGCGCGTCAATCTCACATGCGCGCACGTTTCACACACGCGTTGCTCAGCGCACTACAAATGTGCAATTATCCTTCTTATAATTTTGATGCGAGCAATAAAAATGCGCGTTTCGCATTGTAACTCACAATCGGCGATCCGGCAAATGCTTCGATTATGCTGCGCGTGCACAGCGGACACGCAACTATTGAGATTTGCAATCATGCTGAAATTATATTCATTGTCTGTATGTGTATCTGACATTTTGATTGTTCATGTGTGGCTTTTCTCATTCTCATGAGTTTTTGGTTTGGTCAGAGATGCGCGCAACAAACACGCCTACAAGGAAAATGCCCAGACCGCACGCGATCCGTTAATATAATTTTTATAATCAACGATCATCGTACTACACCGCACTGAGATAGAGAGATGTATGCAATTTAGTCTCATTGTGCTCGCATCTCTAATCGCAGCAATCTAGTAATTCGTGGAGACACTATCATTGTCCTTCGACCGACGCCCAACTACATGCATAGAAATAGAGCACAACTATATGGTTAGAGAGAGCTTAGAAGCGATTATAAATGTAATGCGCTGGCATAAACAAGATAGAGAGCCTTTTCGGATAATCGGCGCGCACAAACTACACGCGAAAGATATGCAAAGCGGACGCGCCGTTATTATAATCCATGATTTCGCGTAATTCACACGGGGGGTGGAAGTACCCAGAACGCATTCTGCCAGTGATTCCACCGCCGCGTATCTGCACGCCGCCATCTCCCGCATGGAAATTTTACGCGCATTATCACAGCGAAGGGGCGGCTTGCTGCACACGTAATCTGGACCCCTTGTCGTATCCCAGCCCACCCGTCGCGCGTGCACGTGCCGCGACTTATGATTGTCGCACCTAGACGATGGCGGCGGTGGCGGCGCAATAACAACACGCCGACAAATTGGGTTTGTTGTAATGCCGAATAAATCCCTGTTTTATTAATGGTTATATGGATTCGCCCCTATCTGCAATATTCACAATTTTCCCATATTGGAGCGTTTCGCATTTAGGAAATTTTTTCACGTACAAATGCGTGTAGCATAGATTTAGCTTATTATGAGGCAGAGCGCAGGCGGCAGGTATTCATTTGTTGGAAGTTGTGACGCGAATGAGGGGCGGCTGCATAATAAAACGCTTCTTGGTTTACGGGCACGCGCCCGTTCTTCTTCCGGACGCGCGCAATCAGCAACAGCACGCGGGCAGGCGGCGGCATTCCTGTCACGTAACCAGCGGCGCGATATTACATTCGGGAGCACGAAAAATTAACATCGCTCGTTTTATGACTGCTTAAAATTCACAAGATGCCGAACGCGAACGGAGCGAAATATTCGTGAGAGTTATGCGGCAGTAGCATCAGCAGCGGTGGTTTGCCCATCGCTGAACGAACGATTAGTCTTATTGCATCAATATAAACGCAAACGTGGGGGGCACGCTCGTGTTTCTTTTAAAGGTGAGCGAAACAACAACAACATGTTGGGCACATTTGCTTGAAGGCGCCAATTTTAATTTAAACAATCACACACCAGAACAGGAGCGAACGCGAGCGCATAGTGGTTTGTAGGTATGTTTGAACGCGAGACGACCGACCCTCGTGCTCCATATGCAAATCACGCGTCTTCGTCGACGGTGAGATCAGTTATTTTATGGCGCTACGCGAATCACTCGCTGAACCGAACCATAACCATTTATTGTATATAGGAATTGAATATTGCCGCCGCCGCCTGAAGAAGCGCCCTTGCGGTGATAAAGCTCCAAACGTGCATGGGACGCGCGCGCATTGCTCGTAGATAGATTTCCATTTCATATTATGCGTTCGATCTTACCTTTTTCTTCGTCTTATACACAACAATGCGCTACCGCTTTATGGAGGCGGCGACGGTGGCGCTGGCGGATGTCGCTTTATCCTTTCAATGTATGCATCGTTGGCTTCTTCTTCGTCTCCTCCTTCGTCCTTAGACGTCGTGCGATATGCAACCAGTCTAAAACCATCAATGCGAATGAATGTGAATGCGCAGCGAATTTAAACATATTCAAAGCCATCGCGCGCGCACGGCGAGGAGTTCTCTGCAAGTGGAGCATATAATATATTTTGAGAGGCGAGCAAAGATGCCGGTGCGTACGAGGTTGCCACCCCCGCAAACACATATTGCCCTCTCGCCGGTGAAACGTACGAAATTGAGGAAAATAACATAAAACTGAGGCAATTCATTTCGCACACGGTGCGTTTCTTTGCCCCTTTACTCCGTTTCTTTCTTTTTGTGTATTTTTATGTGTGGGAATCAATGGTGCAAGCAGTCGTTTTATTTGAAATTAATGCTTGAATTTCTCTTAATAGCCTACTTGAAAAATCAAGACTTGCAATAGCTTCGAAATCTTAAAAATGAGGAAGAATAAGGAAAGAAGGTGAGATCATAGTTCAAATAGATAAAATCCCGATTTTAATGCGCAATGTATAAATTCACCGGAAAGCCACACCATCATGATCATCATCGGCATTGCAAAAGACACATCTCTTCCCGCGGGAAGAGTATATAAGTTTGGCCCATTATTGATGGTGGCCTATTCATTACGACAACGGCGTTGCGATGGCATTGCTGCCGCCTCCGTGAGTGCGTCGGTGAAATGGGCAACTTTTCCCTGGGCACGCGTATATTTATAAGTCTCCTCCCTTGGTTGGTTCGGTGGAGACGTAGCTCTCCAGCTAGCGAGCGCACACACAAAACGAACAGCGCGAAGAAATAGGTGATGTCAAGACTTATGGGATGTTCGATAAGATTCATTTTGGGCCGCGAGGCGCGCACAGCCGGCCGAAGAGTTAAATGGCTGAAGAGGTGTTTTTATAACCGGTCCACCTCGCCTCGCGCGCGCTGCTCGCCCGACGCGATTTATTACGGGCGATGAAGTGAAATAAAGTACCCACGGCCGCCAGATCAAACCCCGCTCGCGCTCGCCGTCGTCGTCGTCGTCGTCGCGAACGCGCTCAAAGAGCCTTCGAGCCGAATTAGCCGCGCGAAAACCTGCTGTGCGTGATGGACCCACCGCCGCAAATGCCGCGCCTCTCCTTCCTTCGCCTCTTCATATTTATGCGCGCGATTGTATTATAACATAACTTCAATCCATTAAATTAGGCCCTTAATTTATGCCTTCATTATTATTCGTTCGTATTGCCATTCGCCAGCCAGCCAGTCAGCCGGCCTGCTTTGTTTGCTTCATCTTCTCTTCTTTGGACTGATATAAAATTTAGTTAGTCATTGAGCAAATATCATTTTCCCTTCCATAACAATTTCATTAGCCTTTTTCTCCTCCTTGTTTCTCGGTCGTCTTTTTGCAATGCTAGACTCTCGCGCACACACGCCTCGCAAAGAAACGAAATGGAATAAGTTAGCTTTCCATCAAGTAAAGTACACCATCTCTAATGCGTTCGCGTACGACAAGTACGACGACGACCATGTCGAGGATGAGGTGGACGAGGACATCCTTCTATGTTGAGGTTGTTTGTACGTCCGGCAAAAGGTGATCGCATTATTGCCAACATAAATATTTTAGCATTTCGGATTCGAGCGCAAGATGCGCACACACTTAGACTCCCCTTGTCCAGCCGGATGGCACTAAATATTGTCCAAGCAATCGCAAGAGCACGAATAAAACTCATACATCTTTCCCGTTTTGTTTGTCTTCTTCGAAAGACAAACTTTAGAAAAACATCAAATCAAAATCAATTTGATTGTCAAAACAGTATTTCTAAAATATTATTTACTTATATCAAGGATACGAATCGTCCTTTTGTCAGGCAATTGGACGTCCGACATTAAGTCCTTGCAAAATATTGATTGCAAGCTCAAAATGGTATTACATTCTCGTCCTTCTCCTTTGCTCTCATGCAATGGACGAAAGCGCGCGCGTGTGGCAATGGCAATGTCGTATACGACGCCATTAATTAACGGTTAATTGAATTAATTACGCTCATTATTTTGCGTTGCGCGCATTGTTTTCGGGGGGAGGTTAAGGCCGTACGCGTACGCTTGCGGGTCGTGATTGAGACAAACGGTTGATAGCGGAGTAGCGAGGGGGTCAAATTGGTTTTTATTTCGCGTTTATCGGGAGCTATATGCCATTGCCAAAGGACATCCTCCTCTCGGCGGCGCAGAGATTACACGACGTTTTCTTAATTTTGCCCACTCTGCTTCCTCCACGTTAATGGAATAACGTTTCGCCGCACATCTATTTTCATTTCCTGCATTACGATGTCAATGTGCACTTGGATAATCCAATGGCAAGTAAAAAATATGATCATAGGAGCAGTTTACCAACAAAACCAAACAGAATGCAGGAAATTTCAAAGAAATTAAAACCAGACTTAGAAATACAAAAGGGAGGAATACAAACAAAACAATTTTGAATAGTTAAGGGAAAAAATATATGGCGTACTAAAAATAAATCCATTAAATTTTTGTACATAAATCGCATAAACGTTTGGAATAACTGCGCGAGCGCACACGTTAAGTACGTTTTTCTTTCGTTTCCTTTGAATGCGCGTGCCTTACTCCTGAATGTGACTTAAAACTTCAGCAGCAAGATGTGCGGCACGTTTTAAAAATAGATCCATTATACTTGTTTTTGTCATTGCCACAATAAATAGGGAATCACAATAACATTTGTTGTATTTGTGTATCATTTCGTAAATTTATAAAGGCAAAGGCAATGAGCATTAGCATCTGAGACATTTATTTATATGTATTATGTAGTTGGTTGGTTTGGTTGGTTTAGTTAGTTCGTTAAGCGTTGCGTGCCAACCAGTTTTCTATATACGTGCAACACTTGTACATTAATTTGAGTGTGTGCATTGATGCATTACGGAGATTGTTACGATTGTGTTACATGCTATTTACGGCCTTCGCCGATTAAAACGTACAGCAAGCAAAGACAATGCGTTTTTATAATGAAATGCGTCTCTCGTTCAGTGCGAGCGCGCGCGCGATCGACAGGTGTGCAAATTCAATAAGGTGCGCGCTCATAATAAAAATCGATGGTACACTCGCGCGTACGTCTGCATTGCATTGCATTGCATCGCATTGCATATTGCGTTTGTCAGCGACAAAGGATGCTGCAACGTATACGCGACGTTTAATTACAGCGGTGTGCCCGTTGAACAACTTATCAGAATGGTATTATTATGTCGCATTATCGAGAAAATTCTGATCGCCGGGCCCGTAAATGGTTTTATTAATGCCAATTTAAGTGTATGTGGAACTTATGGGTTTATCATTCTTGCAGGCAGCAGGCTGACTCTTCGTTGGCAACGTGAATAAGACAAAATAGAGTATCACAATCAACAAAAAATATTTGGAATATTCTCGTGCGCAATGAATTAATGCTTGGATTGCAAGTTTTTCTTACACGCTTAAAAGGAACATAATAAGTGGCATACGTTTAGAAGGATGGGGTGGGGGGGGGGGGTGGTTGATAATCTTAAGAGTGCTATTATGGCTGCACTATTGCAACCAAATGTAAACGAGCCAGCGTTTATTTTGCGTTTACTTCTTGTAGAACGTGCGCGCGCGCGCGATAAGGAAACTATGCAGGACTATACAGGACGTGTTTTTTCGTCGGTTTTTGTGTGTAATCTGCGTTCTCGACGTCTCTTCTTGGTCGTCTTGTGATTCGATTGCTTTTTTCGCTCGCTCGCGCGCCGTAATGAGGGTGGCGGGTGCTGGTTTCGAAGGCGCGCGCGAGCGTGTACCTGTTGCGACGAGAACCCGAGCCGGATGTTTATCGCCCGCCATCAGTGTCGGGTTAAGTTAGACATGCAGGCGCGCGCGCGACTTCCGGTTCTGCAGCAGCAAGGGGCACACACTTTGCATTAGTCAGCAGTGGCGCTGAAGAGATGACCGTAAAGTGAGGATTGCTTTCCACTTTGCTCAATGGATTTCTTTCAGTGCGCGCACACAGAGAGGACGAGATTTTCGGCGGTTGCATAGTGCGCTCGTTCACTTGCCATTGAATAGGAGCGCGTAATTAATGAACGGGACGTGTATGCATGAAATGCTGCGCGCACGGATGAAAAATGAGCGAGTTGAGTGAACAAGTGAATCTCGGCGGCATTCAAGCATGCGGCGCCCACAAATCACTTATTAATGTGCAGGTGACTGAAGGGGGCGCGCCGCCCGCGTATTTCACGATGTGAACAAATGACGTACAACGATTTCTACTTCTGTCGTCGCCCGCCTCGCATTCATTGACGGATTATGCATAACGAGCGCGCGTGCGAAAGCGGAGAATGACTAATGATCGAAGTGTGTATGGGTTGTTGAAATGTCCTGGCTATTACCGCGGAGAAATCAATTTTCCAAGCATGGATACAAAGAAGAAAGGAAGGCAGGAACAGGACAAATATTGCGGATTGAATTTATCATCATAATCGAAGAGCGCATGCGCTCGTATTCCGTGCTGCCGCTGCCGCCACCGCCGCTGCCACCGTGTGTATGCGGTCGCCAAAGATGGCTGGCACGGTTATGATAAGGCGATGCTTTAATGACGAGGTGGTTGCCATGACGACGGCGGGCCACTGGGCAGGCCCGGGCGGCGGCGGTCAGCAGGTGCAGCGGGGTGGTGGCCGCCAACGCCGCCGCTGCCGTCGACGCCGCCATCACGCAATCTCAAGCGGCGGCCTGTCGATATTATGCTTCTTCAGCAACGCCGCGCGTTACCACCACCACGCGTTTATGATGGGTGGTCTACTTTTTCTTTTCTCTCTGCAAAATACATTTCAGGGGGGCGAAACTCGCGGCGCACTTAAAATAATAATAGCGGCAGCATCGCATGTTGCAAATCGTATATTTGATCGCAAGCAACAATAACAATGACAATTGAACAATAACAATAATAGATTAGAGAGATTGGAGGATTAATTATTCTTGCGCGTTTTGACCTAAAAGGCTTTTTAGGAAGGGGAGCGAATGAAAGCAGAAAGCACGCGAGTGATTTTGCTCATTTATCATTAACATTCATTTCTTATTCTCATTCTCGCATTCAATTGTTTCGTATTGTTTGTGTTCTTGGGTTGACTTGTTTTATGCATATGCGCGACATCCATCCCTTATGTATGTGCGTGGCGATGGACTACTAGCGTTTGGTGCACAATTCCTCTTCCCTTCTTCGGCTCAGCTCGAACGTGTAGCGGAATTAAGTAAAGCGTCGTGCCGCCGCGTATCCAATTATAACTTGGAAACGAATTTCTCATTTCGAGACAATTAAGCGGCATATTATAGCCAGTGAAGCGTCCTGGCAATACAGCATCGCGTCAAGCGGCGGCGGCAGTAGCATGGGGCGCGGGTGCGGGCGGGGCGGGAAGTCTCCACAAATTATACTTTAGGGAACATTAATTTTCATGATGGAAGACGTCGTGTATGGAGAAGAGACGAGCGCAACGCCGGCATCGATCGCACGCAAGCAGCAGCGGCGGCGGTGGCGACGGAGGAGTTTGTCCGAAATATGGGCCGAGAGTTAAGCAGGAGCAGCAGCGGTGGCGGCGGTGGCAGGAGCAGCAGCAACTCACCAAGTTATATATTAGGTCTTGCTTGCTTCGTTTACCACCACATTCTCATACACCAGCAGAAGAGAAGACGTGGCCGGCATGCATTCCGCGCGCGCCGCAATCAGACGGCGAGCGTGACGCACATGACAAGCGCGGCGCTCGCTTGGGCGGCGGATATCGCACGAGAGATGACCATCGCAGGCCGCCTCCCCCCTTTTATTCCCTCGCGCCGCCGCCACCGCCAATATATATATACTTATACAACAAAATATGTGCGTGCGCGCTCACTGTGAGGGGGTGGCGAATATATGTGTACGTTTCGAAGCTTATCCTTAATCCGCGGCAGCGCGGCTTGCACCGTGCTATGCGCACACTCACGGGAGGCGGCGGTGAGTTTGGAGTTTTCGCTGACGCAAGTTGCGCCACGCCGAGATTGGAACAAGGCGCAGAGTAATAAAATAACAAATAGCAAAGATGAGACCGCGCCCATTCACCATCGAGAGATAAAGCACTATAGACCAGGGAGGATGGCCGCATGTGTGTGCACCCTCGTTGCGGCATCGGTGGCGGCTTATTACGACCTCTCCGCCAACATATCCGCCGCCGCTGATGCCCGCTTTTCATCTCCTTTGCTCTTCCACTCGAACGCATCGTATCAATGGGCATTGGCCACTATGCGTTCTTCGCGCGCTTCACCTTCTTCCTCTGCGTGCCTTCTTATTCTTCTAATTTTATTCCCTCCATTGTTACCTTTAATTCAAAATATTGCTTTGCCATTTTAATGTACATAATGTGCACTTGCATTAAACGAGAGTTTGATTGAATAGCGCGCTAGTCATCCGTGTAATACCGCTGGAGGCGCATGCATTGGTAAAAAAAGAGTAAAGAAAAAACGCATCCCCAAAACCTAGTGAAACGCAAACAACGTGCGTTCGCGGGCTTTATATATAGGTATAGATGGTGGTTGCATTGCGCAGGGGGGACTATTGGGGTATTATTATGATAACGCCGCCGCCACCAATCGGAAGAGTAGGGACATTTTTCCGCAAGGATGCGCACCTCGAGGTTGCCATATTGTCATACGTATCGTATCTATTTTACGCGGATGATAGTCACAAATGGAAGAAGCGAAACATATCTAATCGATGTATTGTATTCAGGCAGGATTAACAAGACACAAAACATTCTCACACGCGCATAAAATCTCGCCTCTAATTTCGTATTGTGTGAATTAAGTTTACACTACCAGTCAATCTGCTATCAATTGTGAAATGCACCCCGGGTTTTTTTAAATACTCGTTTCAATTGTCATACAATCAGTTGCAAATTGCCGGCTGTGTACTGCATCAAACGCGTCGGAGGCTCGCGCATCACATGTTGCGTGTTTTGTTTTTACATATGCCTCTCTCGGTGTGTGTGTGCGTTTGTTGCAAGTGCGTTTTGCGGCGGAGTCGGCGAGCCGCGAAATGGAACCAGATGGAGCAAACAGTCACAGCTGGGATCCTCGCACGCGCGCCGCTTCCGCGACGACTCCTCCGCACTCGGTGGTGTCACTTACATCTCAATAGGCCTATCCCTTTCACTACCACCTTACACTCGATGTCTTCACTTAATATCCGCGCATTCAAAGTCGCTTTAATTGATCATCTACATGATAAACAATTAGATTATGCGCACATATAAAAATATGGTAATAATGGTAATAAAGAAGTTTTTATGAGAGACATAAATAAAATGCATTTTGCACTCCCTGGCTCTATCGTTCTCTTCGTTATACACATTCTGTCAGAATCACGATCTATTGTTTTAAGAATCGCCTAAATAAATGGCAGTCGCTCGCTCTTTTGCGCTCCTCCCGATTCGCGAATCTGCCTCGCCGTTTCGTTCAAGGGAATAACGCATTTGGCGCGTTCTGAATTCTGAACGATGCCATTGCGAGTCGTTACGATCCTTTTTCGCTCTCTGTCTCGCTATTTGCGTGTATGAGAATTTTGCTGAATATGTGTGCGTGTGCTATTCCAGCCGTAATGCAATATTGATTTAAAGAATCCGCTTCTCTTGGTCCTGCTTTGCTCGCGCGTCCGTCGAGCCGGAGAGCGACACAAAAAACAACAATCGTTCGTGTAATGCATTATCGCCATGCTTTAGCCCTCGAGCTAATATTATTTTTAGCAAAGTGCGGCTGCGCATTGAAGAAGACAATGAAATCTCCTGTTTTACAAAAATTATTCAGCCGCTGACTTTAAATAATTAATTTTTTACAGAACTTGGGAAAGTAATATTTTACGATTGATATATCGTTATTCTTTTTCAGACTGTGGGGTGGCATTATAAATTTTTATTTATACGTCGAAAGTTAAAAGTCCATTTGGGGCATTGGCATTTATCCAACGTGAGGAGAGTGAGAATCCTGGCAAAGGACGAAGAATGGATGTTTGCTGGTGAGTGCCTTGTGCGTTTTGCAAAATCTATTTTCTATTATAATGCGCGCGCGAGCTACAAGCAATATTTTTGCTTGGGAATTGATCGCCAGTCACAACACAAGAGGGTAAAAATAATATAAATTCACGCTTTTACTGCCTCGCGCGGCGCTCTCTTCTGCTGCGTATGTGCGGACCTCATTCGCATGCATCCGACACACACATCCCTGGAAAATATAACAAAAGGGCGGCCAGCAAGGCAAATCTGTATTCCATATGGTCGCCGTAATAAAATGTAGCCATCAACAACGTCTGGTTATTTTTCGGGTTGTTTTCGGCGCGGCGCGCACGCTCGCAGTGCATTTGCGTTCGTGGTGCTTGTTGCCTTTTGCGAGTAAATGGCCTGTGTGATCAATCTGCGCGTACTTGGCGGGAGGATTATAAAGCACCTCTCTATGTATGAGCTTCATTAATATATTGCCATCGTTGCCGCCGTTGGCGCGCCGCGCAAAACGCGTTTTTCCTACCACCACCACAAACGCCCCAGCTGCGCGTGCGAGTCAAGTGTGCGGCAGCCCCCACGAAAAACGCGAAAAACGCTTTAACCGAATTAACTTTTTTTGTTGTTTTTGTTGTTGCGCGTATTCCGAGTGCCCATTTTCCATTTGGGGGCTTTTATTTATGACGCCCCATATGCGATGCCCCCCTCAACGGAAAAACAACAGGAATAGAAATATTTTTGACGTTAATGCCTTGAACAATTAAAACCAAATAAACTTTCGCATTTTATAACTTTGGCAATTATATATAAAATGTAAAGGAGGGTAGTTTTTGAGCGCATTTAATTGCTATGCAATACTGGAAAATGTGAAAATAAAATGGGAAGAGGAAAAACGCGAATTGAATTTATGTCACGTACTTTATTATAATCAATTTTCCGTGCCGTTAGCTGTATTTCAAATTAAATTACATCCCTGTCTTTCTGCGCACCGTAAAGTGAATGATCGTGCGCGCGCGCTGGCACTTTCCATCTGGGGGGAAAATTTCCCTAATAACCAATTATGGATGCATAATATAACAAGTGCCTCGCTTAATATACATAAACATAAGCGCGTTTCACCAATGAACTGCTCTCGCGATACGCACACCACCAAGGATGCTGTGTACAGATATCCATTTCATGCGGGGATGATGTACTCCAGCATAGGAAAGCGTTCGGGAAACGTAAACGTGAGGCGCACAAGCGAAAGTGAAGGGGCATATTAAACGATGGAGCCGGAACGACATGAATTAAGCATTATATCAATTTCGCGCGTGACAGCGCCGATAAAGTGACAGAAGGTCAAAATTGTTGCCGCTAGGGAGAGTACTCACTGAATACCACCCCTTGAAGAACACGACACAAAAGGCGTTAAAACAAAATACTACATGCGAGTAACAATTTTTTCAGATCAATTTAGATCATAATATTGAAATTTCTCATAAGAAGACAGTAAATTTTGATTAATCACTTTTATAAAGGACACATTGAATTATTAATTTTGTAAGGATGTGATGTGATCCCAAAGGATTGCATTTCCATAAGAACTTTTCATTTCATATAAGTGATAGCATAATGCAAGCAATAAGGCAGACATCAATTATTAATAAGCAAATATTGACATCATAAAGGGTGTGAATTCGAGTGGCACCTAAACAAACACGAAGAGGGAGCCACGGAAAATGCATAGATATGAGGCATAGCATAAAACGCGCTAACCACCGCCAAACTCAATTTATGTGCGATGCGAATGTGTGCACAAAGTCTGCCGTGCAATGGCAACCCCCATTATGAATCATGATACAGCGAGCCAACTTTGCAGGAGCAATGGCAGCATCATCATCGGCGGCGCGACATTATTAAATCAGTGAGCCTTGATGCCGGGCGATGATATGCATATAAACGCGCTCACAGCAGATGCGAGCGAGCGACCTGCTTGCTGCTTGTCTGTCGTTTTGCCAAACGACGCGTCGTTGACTTGCATTTCAGAGCTGAAACGATCACCACACACAACACACATATGGGAAAGTTGTATGCGCGAATGTTGTATCTCTTGCGTACGTGTGTATGCTCTCTTGGGGTTACACACCCTCGAGCGTCTCCTCGTGATTTAGTCAACATTGGCATTGGCGCGGCGCTACTCTAAATGACAAGCGTGCATAAAAACGTCCAAAACGACATAATCAACTTGCTCGCGCGCACATCTCTCGCCTTTATTGAGAGAGGGAAGAGTACAACAACAACAACAAACGCACATTCAGATATACCCTTGCTGCTTTTTTGATTTATGTTCATCGATCAAACGGGACGTTCATCTCGCGTTTTGTGTACACAAAACACTCGCTTTATTGATAACATACACTCTTTTATCAGCACGGACCGAAGGGTGTCACTTTCTCTCCCTTGCTGAGCTGACGATTATATTTCGAAAGGTGATTCTGAGGTTAATTAAATGCGCCCTTTATAATTTATCAAATGAGATACGAAATGCGCGTGGACTTTGTTTGGATAATACATGCGCATGATTGTGGATGACTTGGGGGAGGTGGTTCATGTTTGCACTTTGTCGCAATGAAAATTGAAACTTATAGCGGCGCGGAGGCGGCATAATCAAACTGTGCACGCGCAATAAGCGATGATCTTACTGATGAATTAGTTTCAGCGTCTGGTGCTTGCGCGTTGCTTGTAAATATTCATTGCGGTGTTCATTAAGGTGTAAGGGTTCGGCCCGCGATGACGGGTCATGCGCGATTAGCATGTCAAACGGCATTCGGGTATTGGTTTTAGGTCCGAAAGTCGGGCGTGCATATTGGTCCGAAAGTCTTAAGTTAATATTGAATTTCTCTGCAGTTCTGATTGGGAAAGATTAATTAATGTCGGAAAACGTATACGAATGAAATTCTTGCAAGAAATGCGAGTTATAAATGTGATGCGCCGTATATTGCAAATCCCTATAATAAAAGCAATAAAATGCCAAATGCGCAATCGAAATTTATCTCCCGGACTTATTGCATTCAGGCTGGGGAAGAAGAATAAGAAGAAGAACAAGCGTCACATCGCAAAATGCAAACGTGCTGCCGCCCCTGAGACTTTATTAGATATCAGCTAATTTATGGCCGATGTCGCGCGAAGTTGCAAGTCAAAAACATTGTTGTCAATACAAACACACCGCCCCCGCATATGTTAGGACGCGTTGAATAAAAATAATGCGCGCATCTTAAATGAGAAAATACCTTTATTCTTATATCGCGTTTGCTTCGCATTTTTATCAAAGAAAATACAAAGTAAATCAGCTTGTTATATTTAAAGAGTTAAACACGCACGTTATTGTCTGTCTGCCACACGCCAATTAATTCCAATAATTGTAGAACACACAATAACATTACATAAATCATGAGCGCAAGTATGTTTTTTTGTACTTCTGGCTTGTCGACTTGGTGTGCGCGACGGAGTTGCAGGCGGTTACACCGTTCAACCATTACATCCGGTCACGCGATTTACCTTCGCGAATGTAATGCACGTATAAGTGTATCAAACAATAAGCAAACAATTTTCAGTTAATGCGCCCTACCGTTATGATTACGTGTCTGATTGAGTTGCCTGATTCTCTGCATTGCGTTTGAAATTGCCGTACAAATGTAAAGTGCTTATGAGAGAGAGACACACTTCAAGCTGGCAATCATTTCGTCGAATTTGATTTAAAATCGCGATTAAACTTTTCCAATTTAATTTTCCCATTCAAGCGGAATCCCTTCATTGCGCTTTCACTTACGATTCAGTATAATATTTTATAGGTACCATTTACAAATAATTTCATAGCACGTAATCCATTTCAAGAAAATTAATCATATTTTGCAAAATGATCAAGAACTTAATCAGCTTTATGTTGCTAAAAGAATCATATCAAAATCTTTTATAGTTTGAGAGATATTTAAAAAACAGCACAATGAATATAATGGGGTTTCAAACGTCGCCTAATTCTACTTGAGTACAATCAAATACTAACTACTTTAGCCTAATACAAATTGGACATAAACGCAC
Organism: Aleochara curtula; assembly: GCA_963978815.1. NCBI lineage: Eukaryota > Metazoa > Arthropoda > Insecta > Coleoptera > Staphylinidae > Aleochara > Aleochara curtula. Next base: position 4,049,127 of record OZ022219.1, read on the forward strand.
ATGATTAACGTATTCCAATAAGTAAACAACATTGTAATATTTGAGTGTTGCGGTGAAAACTACAGAAACAATTGCACATAAATAATGCAAAGTATTATTCCCTTATGCTATCGCTTTTCTCGAATTTCTCAACGCTCGATTTTTGTTACTGCGGCTCCGCAATACGAATACACTTCCGGATATATTATTGGCTAAAAATAAAAGGAATCAGAGCGCGTGGCTGCGAGCTGTATTGATATCGCTAAAGTACCGCCAGCGCGCGCGGTGATATTGATATCTCGAGGCGGCGCAACGTCGAGAAGCGATCATCGAGCACAAAACGGCGACGGCGGCGGTGGTAGTGGTGGCGGTCGGTTTTATATATTTGCAGCAGCGAAGATGCTATACACTTGAATGCATAGCTCGCGACGCCGAGAGACGACACTGAACCGAACTGACGCATTAGATTTTCTGACAAATTGAGCTGCATTTGAGTTCCCCCTTGCGGAAGAAGATGGATGAGGTTAGTTATAAATGTGAAGCTTTTGCGTCGATCTGGAAGATTTCGCTCGCGTCTGCTTTTTATATGCGTAAAATATCTCGAGACATTGCGCCCGCCTTTTTTCCTTCTGGTCTTCGTCGTCGTTATCGGGCGCTTGTTGTAGAAGCATCACTTCTATCATCATCGCGTCGGTCGCTCACGATGGATGTGCGCTCATCTTTCAAACTCTTCCTCTTCTTCCTACTCGCTGTACTTTCGCTGCTGCCATAACTGCCAATGCGCTCCGCCCTGGCTGTCCATGCAAAAGTGGAAAATATTATCATCTACCCTTCTTCTTTACGTTTCTTGCCGCCGCCGCCACAGTTTCGACCACCGCTGCCAGCCAACCATCTCTACCCTTCTCAAATGCATCTAATAATGATAAATGTAGCAGCCATCTGGCTAGATGCTATGTGTAACCAACCACAAGAAGCGGTGGAACAACTGGATCATTACCACCGCTGTTTTATCGCCACATATTAGCGCGCATGTTGCACTGATACGCATTTTGGCTTCATCTTTTGATAAACTGCTTTATTATACAGCACTTTGTTAGGGGTGTCATACGCGTGTCATATGGGAAAGCTGAATGGATGGGGTGGTATTCTGTTTGGACCATTTTTATTATATTGACTCCGTTTATCTCGGAGTCTTCTATGTGGTGCAAATTAGTTTGATGTCAACACGCATACTCGTATATCATTAGATATCTTTTTAGAACGAGGAGAAGGCATTTTATCCTTTTCAAGGAATATATATTTAACTTTTATATTTTGGGTATTCCACGAAGGGATTTTATAGACTATAAGTTCATAAATATATTAAAACTTTGTCCATAAACGAGCAACCTTCTCATCTCATCAAGTTTCTCTTGGCAAGTTTGTAGAGGGTCCCCTTAATGGGTTTTCATCTTCACATAAGAACGGCGGCGTATCCTGCTTGTGAAGGTGGATGCCGTCGTCTTCTTGAGGTATTTACGAAGCGTGAATGCGTCTGACCCGTTCAGTTCACGTTGATGATGGTCTGTCGCGGTTGTGATCATGTAATGTAATGTCCAGCAGCGGAGCGCGTACAGTCCGGGGGGATAATCTGCTTCTTGCTTGCTTACTTGAATGTTGCTCTAGCTCCCAGAATTGGTTATTAGATTACGAGCGTATGCGGGAGGATAACGATGCACTCTCTTCTCTCCGTTTCCTCCGCGTGTATGTGAATCGTGGAATTTCCATCGCTGCTATCATCTAAGCAAATTGAAGCGGGGGAGGGTGTGAAATGACCATGTGGAGTCCGAAGCAGGAGATCAGGTGGCGGTCAGCGGTCCGTAAAACAGGCACTAATCAAATCAATGTGCGCGCTGGGCAGATCATTGCTGCATTATGCGAGCGTTTTGGCATTGCACAACCGATTGCCAAGAGATCTTGCGGAAAATCGTAATCGTAAGCAAACGCAATGAAGACGAACAAGATCGAACCAGGAACACAAGAGATGGATGAAGAGCGAGAGGAGATAGGGACAAGCATAATCCTATTTAGGGTGCTTCATCACGGCCAGATGAATAAACACTACTGCTGCGCATTGGGGCAGAAGATGAGAGTAAGGTATTGGGGGACACTTTATGTGACAAGAAATGCATTTCTTGCATATTGATTAAATATTCAGATTGCTTGCGCTAGGAATGGAGGAGTAGAAGGAGCGTAAAAACGAACACGAGGAGAAGACCCCGAATATAATACAATACGGGTTTATAACTGGCAACTTTTACAATCGCCGTTAACATTTAACGAGGTCTTCGTGTCGGTTGAGTTGTTGTTGTTCTTCTTCTCTGCAGCCTGCCTTTGCCATCAGAGCAGGAACCTGCGCGCGGTAGAACCAGAAAGGGGGAAAATCTCATTGCTCGCTGGTCATTCATAATTGAAAAGTGTTGCTCATTCCTCAACGCGCTTTGGCAATGTTTCTTCTGCATAAACAGAACACACATTGCTTTCCAATGTTTTCGCGAAAGTGAAAGAGTAAAAAGAAGGAAGGAAATACTTTTTGAAAAGCTTCTTCAACGAAATACCTCGCGCGTACGTGCGTGGACGGCTTAAGAAGGACGAACGAAGGACTAGCAGAACCGAGAGGGGACCGAGTTATAGATTCCGTCTGTCCATTTCGGAATGTCATGTTTTATCGGTGCGGTTTCTTTCAGTTTGACATGAAATGGCGCCGGTTATTGGATGCCGGGCGTCGACCAATGCTCGCCGCCCGGCGAACATCATATAAATTCCGGGAGATGGACGGCCAAGCGGGGGGCTTTCGTTTACTAGCATAGCGCGCGCGAGCAGGCGAACGAACACTCGTCAATATTCCGGACCCGACCGTCCGGCGGCGGCAGCAACGGTGGCATGGCAGCGCACAGGGAACCGCGGGGGGTGAAAAGGCGCTGGGCAAGTGGACAGTCCATTTCTCTGCCGGCAGCGCGCGCGCTCCTCCACGTTCCACGTTCTCGCATATGCACGCCAACAAATCATTCCTCTACGACACACACTCTGGCCGCCCCCCTGCATACTGTTTTCGGACAACATATTTGCCGGCGAAATGCACCCGGAGTAAAATTGAACAAGTGAAATAGTCCTTCTTGAAGAAAAAGTCCACCATTTTATATTTGAAGAAGGGTGCCACAAATATCCATAAAATGCCCAGAAAATAATAAAAGAGGATTTTTAATACGCTGCATGTCCACTCAGCATAATATATCATTCGGGTCCGAGTCACCCTCTCCGCATGTTTCATACGCGAATATAGAGAAAGGACATTGCAGTGGACCACAGCATGGGCCTGGATGGTGGTGCAATGCGTTCCGCTGCTTCGCACCACATCCCTTCGGCTAACTCTCCGCAGGCAAGCAAGGCGAGCAAAGGCAAACTCTCTCTTGCACTCGCACCGAGTGTAATTAATGCATTGCGCACAATTTATTTCACGGTGATACAATTAGACGTAAGGTATGACCGGGGGCGTCTCGTTTCGGGCAGGACGCGCGCACGCCGGTTACTAAAATTAATAGCAGCAATATAAGTTGGGATTGTAGTTTGTTTCGGTGAGCGAATTCGAGCTGAGCTGCGGATTAATATGTTATAGGTGTGCACGACACCACGCTTCTCTTCTTAGAAGTCGGTCGTAGTCTTCGTCTCTTCACGTCACGTTGATCCTCACCTCCCTTTGTTCCCGCTTCTTCTAAACACCCGCACGATACGTTCATAGAGAGGGCGCGTCTAATTAATACCCCCATTAAAGATTATAATTACATATTTGTCTTTAAATCGAATTGAGTGCTTAATCTTCTGCCTCCACATATTTTTCTCTTAAATGTTTATTGGTTTCAACCACGAATTATATTATGTGTCTATAAATGCCAGTTTTATTTATTGTAAATTTTTTGTTTGTTTGCTTTCAAAAAATCACAAAGGAGATGAAAAAATAATGCGGCGTGCTTTTCGCTTCTGCTTGACTGCCATCCGGAACGTTCCGTTCCGTTGCGCTGCGTCCGAAGGGCTTATGTTATTTAATTTCTGCAGAGGTTGTATATTGGGTTGTATGTTACACGGCGCTTTTCAATGGATCGGAGGCGGCTGCGGCAACGGTGAAGGGGCTCTGTTGTTAGCGGCGGCGGTGGCAGCAGCAGCAACATCGCACACATTCACCACACAAACAACGCCGGCCAACGTTATTGCACTCTTTATTCTTCGACCGTTTGTGCGTTCGTTTTTTCTTTCCCTGCATCTTCCTTTTTTCTCGCAGCGTGTGTGTTGCTTCAGCCGCCCATCTTGGCCGCACATCAATCTTATTTATGTGGCAACAAAACTCGCAAACGGCGGCAACTCTGCGCGCGCACACCTGCACGTAATATTTCTGCCCCCGTACTGTGCAACAACACGAACCGTATTGACAATGTCTTCAATTCATTTATACATTTTCCTGCGTCCTAGCTGAATTAAATATTACTTTGTGGAAATATCAATGAGCCGATGACGTGACTGATGTGACGTTCAATTTGTCGCGTATATTTTTAGCTCTCGGGCCCTTCTGGAAAAATTGGGGGCTAATTTCGTCATCGTCATCATCTGTCCGCATTTACAAATTGATTATTCATTATGACGTTTGACGTTTTACGGGTTGAACGAGGGAGGAACAAACGAAACGATGCGTTGATGTACAAAACGCGCGAGCGCAGCGTTGAACGACACGAAACGAATCTGTTCAAATATTTAATAGAAAAAAATATGCCAGAGAATGAAATGTAACATGACACGGCACGTTAAAAGCAAAGAATTTCCGATTGGCACTTTTACTCTTTTTTGTTAAGCTCTTCGCTCAATTCAGTGAATTATGGGTGTTGTTATTGAATTTTTTCGAAGGCATTAAAGGATGCGAGGCGCTAATGAAGAACGATACATATTTCGCGGACAATAACTCAGCGATAAAGCGAGCGTCATTTAGATAAGACATTCGCATAATGCAAGCGCAAAATATATTAGCGCGCTGATAATTTAATCTTTATTATGCGCGCACCAAACGCGACGACGACGACGACAACGACGACGGCGACGCACCGAAGCGCTTTAATAATTAATGCCCTAGCACTTTAAGGCGTACGCGCATACGGTGCGCATAAAGCATTTCCATCTTCTCTCATAACAATTTAATAAACCTTAATAACATCTGCGTGTTATAAAGTAAATTAATTCAAGGAGTTGCGTCGTGGCACGCAAAAGGGGCGCGCACAGCACTCACGCGAAGGAATGTCATTTATGCCAGGTAAACATTAAGATGAAAACGAAATCTTAATAATTGTGACACAAACATTATACACCAGACGCGTCTGCACTTGCTACGAAAACGGCGTCGTTTCCTTAATGGATATTTCATCTCCTCCACGCACTTGCGCTTGCACACGTAAAAAGTTTCTCAAAATTAATGCAATTATAAATAAAAGTTTGTTTTCAACCCCTCTATGGTGCTTATTCTTCTACTTTTTCTTCTCGTTCAAATCCCAGCAAATGTGGACAAAATACTACTGGCGAATCAAATTAACGAAAACCGATCCGTCGCGTGTAACTGGAGCACGCGTATGCGAAGCATGAGCTTACAGCCCCTTTTTACATTACGAATGTTTGACAATATCCAAACAGAGAATTGTTTTTTCCCGCGCGTAGAGTCGTCGCCTTACAATTTCATCCGGTGCGCAAAAAGTAATGTTAAATATTGACTGCGGGATTATACGTGCTTCTCTTCGCAGCGTAGCTTGCTTGCAGGATGGAAGCGCAATGTAATTAATAGTTTAATTAAAATTGAATTCTCGCCTTCTACACACTTTCTCTCGGCTCTCATGTTGCGCGCGATGTTGTTGTGTAGGTACGTGTCTTGCAAGTGCGGAAATTTATAAATTTCATATTTGAAACACTTGAAGCTTATAATTGCTTCTCGCCGGAGGACTTTGGTCCTCGGCTGCTCGTGTGCAAACTCATTTTCCTCCTGCATCTTGTTCTGTCTCGTTCTCTTTCCGCGGATGGCGCCAGAGCAGCGTGAAAACCTATTAAAATTGTTTAGAACTATAATGTGCTTTCGTATAACAGTAATACTTGGTGATTTTATCCTTGAAATTTACCTTGCCAGGATATTTTTAATATAAATATTTTCGATTTCAAATTATTGCTTAAATTAAAAGAGAATTTAAACAGGATTCAAAATTAAACACCCTATAATTTTATATTAGTGTGAGTGTAGTAAGCAAATCATTTGAAGCATCGTTGTCGTCGTCGTCGTCGTCGTAGCCGTTGTCTGATGCGCAAGGTACTCTCACGGAATTTTGAAATAAAATTATAAGCGCAAAGTCGGCGCGACGCGTAGTTCAGAACACTGAACGAAGAAAAGGAAAGGAAAAGGAGCTCATCGCATGGGAATGCGTCGCGCGAGCAATACGTTGTCGAGTACTTACAATTATAATCACGAGGTGGAATAAGCCGGGTTGGTGCGCGCTTTCGCTCCCAGCGAATGGGGTGATGGCGTAGTGTGGGGCATTAAGTCGCTTGCAAGTTTAATTGCCTTTTTATGCGTTCCGTTTTTCAATTAAGGCGCTGCGCGTACACTTTTGCCGCTCAAATTGCCTTCGCCTCATCGATAAGTATATTGCCATATTATTATACTGTTATTGCTATTGCTTATTGCTGCCGCCGCCTGAACGCACCTAAACTTAAAGGCAGCATTTTGTAATGTTATTGATACACGAAATGAAACGATATTCATTTTCCTAAAGAGATCGCTTATATTTTGCTGATGAGTTGAAGAGAACGAAACAATGTTGAAAGGAATACATAGAGGATAACAAAAGAATTTCACTAATACATTAATGTATTGAGGATCCGACTAGGATGCATGTGTATGGTTAGGTAGGTGATGTGATTGTGCGCGGGAGCGCGCGTAATGTTCGGGAAAATGGAATGAGCGGTCCGAACAGGAAATTCTGTTTCTCATTTTATCTCTTGATGAACAATGGTCGAGAATCCGTTATAGTTGCTTTGTTAGCACTCCGGCGGTAGACCTGGGTATTGATCAGCAGCGCGGAGAGCGAGAGGAAACGGCTCCCTTTCCTGCTGCTACTGCTGCTGTGCCACCCCCTTCGGTGCGGTGGTGTCCGGCAAGCTACGCGGGCGCGCTCGCACTTATATTCTCGCGCAACGGCGGCACCGGTGGCGGCGGAGAGCTGACCAGTGTCCAGCGTACCAGTTCACTTCACACACTCGCATTGCCGCATATGAGTAACGGTGTAACTGCACAAATACATGAACGAATGCGAATGCTTCAAAATACTTCAGCGCAAGCAGGAGAACCAACATTCCCTCTTGGTTCATTCCAATTCTGTCCACTCATAGCAGCAATATTGAGGCGGCGAATTCTTCATCGTCCAACTATCTTCTTCTCCTCGTCGATGCGCGTCGTCCAAATAATCAATAAGAATCGCACAACACGTTTATTGACATTGAAAAATGCTCTTCATGTCAACGAAAAGTCTGGCATTTTGTTCATGTCATTAGCAGAATGCATTCTAAACATTCTAAACATGCACTCATAAATCTAGTGACTTCTGTCTGGTTATTATTAAATTTGTATCATAAATGTCACACAGCACGTAGACAGTTTGGAACATAATTGAAGAATGACGAAATTAAAGTGAGTAGCCTAACTTTGTACATAGACAGCATTTCGGAATTTCGATATCCGTAAATTGTTAGTAGAGCGCGTGTTGTAAGCTCTGGGAGATTAGGCAATAACTTGGGGGAATTAACAGCCAAAGGGGGTCGAAGAACTGACCGCTGGTCAAGCGCGAAGAGCGGAGAAGAGAATTTGCAATAATATTATATTCGTACATGCGAGTGCATGTGCAACCCCACGCTCTCTCTCGTCATCTGGATTTGGCGAGTCGGAAGAGGACGAAACGAACGCACGACCAAAACGGCCGCGGTCCCCGAGAGTGGAGCGCATCCGGGCATCAGCAAATAGCCATTTAAGCGTCGTTGATTTTACGAAACAAAGGATATTGCACCCTGCAGACTCTGTCATTTCCAGTTCTGTACAGATGTCGTCCAATATTTATTATTCAGCGGGTGACCCCCCGCGCAGACTATTCCTGGCCCGTCGTCACAGGCGAGTTTTGGCACAACCACCTCCAGAGCCTGAACCTCCTCAAGCGCCTGTGACACTTCCTATGAAGATAGCCATTTGGTCTATAGTCTTAGCAATGTTTAGTTTGATATCATTACTAATATTTGGCCACTTTGAAATGGATAAATAAACCAAAATTGTGGAAGCAAAAAATTTGCAATTTATAAAGTTAACCGAAGCACAATGAATAAATACGACACACAATTTGTTGTGCTCATTACAAACGTGCTTGGGTGAAACCAGGGGGTTTGTTCCGGTTCCAGTTTCCGGTTTTAATTTAACGTACATCTATAAATATAAAATGTAAACGGAGAGAACGGAAAGTGAAAGATGTTAACGAACGAACGAACGAACGAAAAGGACGCATGGAAGCGTAAACGAAAAATAGAGGACGGAAAAGAAAAGTACGGAAAAGTACAACGTGTAGCTGCGGCAGCATCTCCATCATTAGTGTGTAAATACAAGAGTCAAACCCTCAGATTTTACCACAAATTAACTTTTGATACTGTTCTCAGCGGAGATATAAAAAGCCGAGTTAATTCGAACAACTCTCTCATGGACGACCACCGCTGCAACATCTCAAGAAGGCGAAGAAAGCCTACCGAGCAGTCTTCGTTTGCTGGAGGAGAATACATTTAAATGGTAATGCAGATGGAATATTTCCAATGACATTCGAACCCTCTTCTTCTTCATCCTCTGCCACTGCTTTTTGCAGTGCGAATTAAAACTTTGTAACATTAAAATCCGTCATTTCCATGAATGATTGAATGGCTGTTTGTGTTTGGTTTGCTGGTTGGGGCTGCAAGGACTAAAGAACGAACCAAGGACCAGGAGCTAACAAAGCGAGCGCTCGTTCGTTCGCGACACGCAAATAATTTCGATGAATTACGATTTTGCAATTCCTATCTATTATGAAAGCGCGGCAAGGCTAATGTAATGGAAATGCAAACGTCGATAAGCATTTGAATTTGCTTTTGCATTTGAAGTAATATTCCAAGAATATATTAATGGCAACAAAGTGAAATTAAATTAGTTATGAACACCGTAGAGAATAATTCGTCAATTATAAATTAACAGGATATTAGATCAAGCAAAGGAATTGATTAAGTAAGTCAAAAAAGAAGGGAAAAAATGGTGAAATAACTCCTTTTAAGACCCCCTGATTATATGTGCTTGAAACGAAAGTCCAAGGCATCACTCAACGAATCTTCTTTCCACCTACAGTATTCTCTATTCTTTCGGGATGCAGTAAGAACGTCTTCTGCACGTATACGTATATAAGTGGTCGGTTCGGCCGAAGTGTATTTGTTTCTTTTATCTCATTTCGCGAGCGTTCAATTGTTCTGACTGTCAATATCCGTTCCACGAGCAGTATTCGAGTCGGCTTTGAGTGGTCGCTCTTGCTGGACTCGCGCGCGCGGCGTGGCGGCGGCGCTCTTATCTGAAGGAATTCAATTTCTGTTATTCGACCAGCAAGAGCGTGCGTGCGCGCCCCTCGCCGGACGCTATCATCATCTTTAAACGTTTTTGTTGAACGAGTGTATTGCGCGCTCGCTTTGTGGGCCACCTGGACGTGCAAAGATACACCCTCCTCGCTTTGCCCTTGCCGCCTCCACTAACACCGCCAACCCGGTGGTATTGTGTATATTTCTTCTGTGCGCGCGCGGAAGAAAAGCACTTTCATAAATCTGCGCCTCGAGATATATGTGCGCACAATTTCCGGGATCCGGCCATTAAGCGCGAGCGCCCCCCGCATTCGTTCGTATTTGCAGCCGTCGTCGTCGGCTGCTGTTTGATTTCGCTCGCTTTCTTCTCAATACATTTAATATTTACGGAGGTGTGTTTTGCCAATAACTGCGAATTCTTCGGCGTCTGCTTCGGACAGCTCCATCCGTCGTCCTGCACGCGCACGCATCCTTTAATTCCATTCTTCCTAGAACAACACGCGCAGGATAAAGAATGGGCAAAACGAAAAACATGAAAACTTGAAATGCCCCACTCGCCTCGGCTTATGTCTTATAAATATTTGTGTCTGGGAAGAAGTTCTTGCCATATTCGCATGTGTGCGTTGCGCGTAGATTGAAAACGAGAGAAAAATGACCGCTGTCCGAGCGGGCAGTGCTTCATTCGCCTGGACGAGGAAGAAAACTTATCAAAGTTTGATGGTCGTCCGCGCTCACCACCCCTCTTCTCTTCGCCGCCAACATCGCGCACTCGAAATACCACTGGCATCCTCTCTTCACTCTCTTTATACACACATACCCACGCGTACGCATTAAGGGAGGCGAGTAAGGCCTGGCAAACTGCACAACCGGCGTCCAACTTTCTTGATAAAAGAACAAATAATGGAAACTTTCAAGTACACTGTGCAAACACCTGAACGGATATGAAACAACCCTATGTGTATATACTAGAAGAGATTCACATACCCATCCATATATTCATACACACATGCTCATTGTAGAAATTCTTGCTTACTCATTGTCTTTTTCCTTCTTCTTCATTGTTTTATCGACATGTCATCTTCTTTTGTACAGAACTCATCTTCTGTTGCAGGTTTCTCCTCTAGCCATGAAGGGTCCTGATTTGCCATTGGGAACAAAAGAAGCGAAAGGGTTTGAGGGCTGAAGGATGACTACCTCGGTCGAGATGAAGGAAGAACGCATAAGAGGTAGGATACAGTTTAATTATTTTCGGTTATGTTTGCTTCGCTTCTTGCCGAGAGAACATAATTGCATTATGCATTCGGAAATGCGCGCGCTCTCGCTCTCCGCGCCACGAAGAGCATCCCCGCTTTGGGGGGTGGTTGTATCCTTGTTGCCGCCGCCGTACATGCTGCTGCGAGTGTGCGGTGCAGAATACAGTTGTCCGGTCCGACGCTGAGTTGGATTATTTAAGACGACAGCGCTATGCTTCGTAGATTCCCGAGCAAATCTCATCCGCAAAGCTTTCTTTGTCATTCTTTGCGTCGCTTCGTCCGCGCTGTATATTTACCTTTCTCTCTTTGCTCCGAGCCCAGCGACTGCAAGCGCTTGAGGGCAAACGAACGAACGAACCAACTAAGAACAAAGTTTCTGGGATTTCGTGCGAGCGCTCAACTAGAAAAGTTTCTCAGCGTTCGGACTTTATACATGCATGGAATGGACACTGAAATGGACAATTTTCATACACCACATCGACATTGACAAGGGAGAATAACGAGCGCTCTGCGTACTATTTTATAATAACAAACACCCCCGCGAGTATAACTCATCGGCAGCGACGGTGGCGGCACTTCTATAGAGTAAATTGAAACGCGCAGAAATCAATGTGCGTGTGGCAGGAAAGCCACATCAAAGTAAACGCGGATGAGTCGTATCGAAATGGAATGAACGCAAAAAGAAGAAGGTAAATTAATTCTGTCAGCGGCAGATAAACGTCGAATCGTAAGGAAGATTCATGATTTTAATAATAGTACGGTGATCGTAGACAGGTGATGGGGAAAAATTGTTGTTGATTGCATGTGCTGCTGCTATTGCGCTGAAGAAGTAAGAGCACTGCAGATAAGCGCTTTTCAAAAGGTGAAATCGTGTCTGGCAATGGCAGCTCGGGCGTAATTAAGAAGGTGGTCGAGAGTTGAACTTCATTAGGTGCGCTCGACTAGGCTACTGAGAGTGCAAGAGTACGCTAAAGAGAGAAGCAGGGAATAAGCAGGAGGAGAAGGAAAAACAGGAAGCTGGGAGGTAGTATGCAAATCCCTGCTGGGAGTGCTGGTCAGAGTAGAGTGCGCGTTCCTGCTTTGCTCCTGCTCGACCGACCCCTCCAGAAATATGGCAGCCAATCCTGACCCGGCTGTTTATTACTTACATAAATCCATCATATTCATACCGAGGAGCGGGTGCGAGGGTCGCGTGCGCTCACCGCGTTCTACTGCGATTGGGCGAACGTAAAGCGTTCGCGATGCGGGGGCGAACCGCGCGTCTGCATGGCGCAATGCGGACTTCTTCGTCGTCTCTCCGCCTTGATATTAATATTGAATTTTTGTGTCTCGAAGAATCGCGATATGCGCGCGCAGCGCTCGGGACTGGACAGCGGCCGTTGGACGCTCGTATTTCTCGTCCTGCAGGCGAGAAAAGGACGAAATTGCATTGGTGATGGTAATTGCCGCACAGCATGTGCGTGCATTGTATGTATTTGAGATGATTGTACCTACATATATACTAAGCTGTCCGTACAAATGCGAAATGGAATATAGAATGATACAGGAGCAGGTCGGGAGATGCACATGCGGCGCGTGCGCGCATCAGGAGGAGAGGGATAACAGAAACGCTTGTGTGGACAGAAACGGTATGTGCGCGCCGGACCTCATTATAGAGAGGCGAAACGATATTTACTGATGGGACTCGCCCGATGTTCCAGAGCGATACAAAAGGCCTCCGCCACCGTTGCCGCCGCCGCCGCCGCCGCCGTTGAGCATCTGAAAGATTTCAATTTAGCGCACTGATAGAGCCCTGCCATTGCACACATTCATAGTAGCCATCCACACGCACATTGCGACATTGCAGGATTTGCAGACGTATACGTCTTTATACGTGCACACGGCATGTCCAGGGCGCGGTGCACTGGACAGCACAGCCACCCGCACAACTCTTGAAAATCAATAACACACATCTTTGAGCAAACACACTTGGCAGTGCACACACGCAACTACCCCTCCTCCTCGTCATCCGCCTCATCCGCCACCGCCACTGCCGCCTGCCTCTCGAGGGGCCGCCGTCCTCGCTCGCGCGCCTCGCGCACGCTGTTGCATTATAAAGAATGAGAAATGCAATATCAACATCAGCTTGATTTCCCAATTCCCATTCCTCCCGAGCGTCGTCCGCTTTGACAGTATAAGTAAAGCCCCGTCTTCTTCCGACTACTTTTGCTTCTTCCTCAGGATGGACAGTCGAGTGTCGTCCTGCTTCTCTTCATTCTCTATGTGTGTATGTAGTTTCTCTTGTGCACTTCAAATAACCAAAGTTTTCGCTACTCATTTTTCACTCGAACGTTAGTTAAACTGGACCTCGTCCTCGGCGAAGCTCGGACCAGGGCTAGACGAAAAAGAAGAGATAAGAGGTCTATATTTTCTTAGCGTCCCATTCTTCTCATTCGTTTATTTTGGCGAAATGGCAATTTCAACTTATTTTCTTTCGTTTGCCTAATAAAAGTTGCGTATAATAACACCTGGGCGTCGGTTACCAATTCATTTGGTAGGTAGTATTATTTTTAGATCAAGTTTAAGACTTGCAAAAATGGAAGACTTGAATTAAGATCTCATATTAAGGTAGTTACATATATATTTTCATATACGCCTTGAAAGTAAATATAGACGTGTCATGTACACGGAGGAGGAAGGAATGTACACCAATCATAAATACGGAGTTTGGTCCCCCCTTAGTTATGAATTATAATAAGCGCGGGTGGATATTATTGGAGCAAGCGGGGCGCTATCCGGACCAATCCTGCAGAAATATGATATTATATATAGAGGGAGAGGGTCGGCGTGCGTCGGCGGAGTCGGCGCAACTTGGAATCGATTGCAGGAGAGCGCGTCCATTCTCCATCGTCGCGACGCCTAGCGCACGCGAGCGCACACATATAGAAAATGTGTGTATATGAGCACGAAGCGAGCGTCTCTCATATCATAACGTCGCACGTATATATCGCCGTCATTGGAGGGACACACACGGCCACGCGCAGAACAATGCAACGACGACGGTGGTGGCGGCGGCGGCGATCAAACAAAGTAAGCGCTACACATGAACGGCATACTTGTATATGGAAATATATACATTTATAGAGAGGGAGAAAATCGGCCAGAGAGAAAGAGGAATGAATATTTCCACTTACCCCGCACCGCGGCGACGCTGGAGGCGGTTTCACTCACGGCTGTGACGCAGCGTCCAACAACATAAGCAAGACACGATGCCATTGTCGAGGAAGACGATGGGACAGAAGCACAAATTTGCATGTGCACATTGTAATCAATAGCCAGTCGCCGACTCACTGAGTGGTCGCGACGTGCGCTGCACGAAAAAGCGGCCGCCGCCACGCCACGTGCGTGCCACGGCGCGCAACTTTTCGCCATCGTCATCGCGTCCCCGCCGCCCAAACACCCATCATCACTGATGGAGTTCGTTATCTTGCCAAGGCGATCCATCGAGTAGCCCTCGCACGTATTTCATCTTCGGCCGAATTGCCGAAATGTCGAAGAAGACGAGGACGCGTCCCCGATTTAATGCGCGGAATTAGATTATGGACCAACCGGCATTGAAATACCAAGATACTTATTCCAGATAATGCACCATCATCATCATTTATGTACCTACATCTATAGCAAAAATGAAATCATTGCCAATCGGTAGTTATAATATGATTAAATTAAAAGGCCTTTTTGCGGCTTTTAAACTAAGGCGAAATGCTACTTTACTTCCGGCTGAATGATAAAGTATAATATGTTGCGTAATAATTTCGATGGAAGGTAATTCTATTGGAAAATTGGCAGCCGCACACGCACGTGCAAACTCCGAGGGGATTGAGCAAAACCGCGCAACTGGAAATTATATTAAAGTGTTCCATCTACGTGCGTTATATCTATCTCTCTATGTGCTCTGCTGCCGCCGCTATGCCGTTCTACAACCGCCGGAGCAAGGGCAGGCAGGCAGAGCAACGAATCATCTCCCTGCGGCTTACTGCACAAAACAAAGTTACATTTCGTCGGCACAAATTAAATTTTAACAGAACGTAATTGAACGCGCTGAGCGAACGAAACGAACGAGAGAACGGCGGCGCGCATCTCTGCGCTCCAAGCGAAGCATTCCCGGCGTATTTTATGCTTAATACATACAGCGACCGCAAATAATTGTAACCCTTTCCGTTTCCTGCGCGTCTATCTGTTCGATCAACAGATAATCCAAACTCTACTCTTATCTACCTTGCAGATAAAACGGATCTAAATTTGTATTTGTGCGGCACACATGCAAAACGCGCACCACACATTCAATTGCTTGCATTCGGTATTTCTCTTCCGCGTTTTTCAACTTTTTTGCCATTGCATAGGTTTACGTACCTGAGCGTTTTTCTCACCGCATCGTACAACAAACGGTTTATACTTCATTTCATAAAGAAACGAACGCACTCATTTATTTCATGCGCGCTGGTCGTATTGAATTTTTGCGATACCCGCCTCCAGATGAATTCTTTTACTTTGTTTGATCGTACGCATAGAGTGAATTAAAAGAACCGAAACGATTTATAATAAATGAGCAGGCACAGTACAATACTGCGCGTGACGTTTTTCAAGCACTGGGGTGCTGGTGCTCCAGTAAAGCATCATTGCCGTTTATTTATTCAAGCTACCAATTGATTTTGGCCTGGTAAACATAAATACGTAAATAAAAAATACGTGCCAATATTTAAAGTCGCTCAGATATATTTAGGTCCTGCGTGTCGTATCTCTCCTGACGGCCACATGAATCTGCTCCCTAAGGATTATTCAGGGTCAAAACAAGTGTAATCAATCAGCCAAGCATGAATTTCTCCAGCTTCTTTTGCTTTTGTCAACAGTTCTTTTACAAAATATTTTGTAGACATTATTTATTGACTCTTAAGTTTTAGTACCCTATAATTTTCTTCTAAATAAACCATTCTCACATAAATAATAGATATTAACACTTTTAGTAACAATTCAACTATTCACTTTCTTCTTCATCACTGAAGTATGAACTTTTCTTAATTTTCTTTGGCATTGAAGTATCCTCAATTGTACTGGTGCTTATGATAAATTGATCTCTAGATTTTTCCTGTTCAAGTCTTTCATGCTAAAAATTAGGACAATTATTAAATTACAATTTTTAGGTCAATGTCATTACTTCAGCAGCAATTGCTGCACTCAATGTTTCATTATCTTCTGCTTCTTCTTCATCCACACCAATGTAATCAATGCTCTCTTCTGAATTGTATACTTTTGATTTCCTTTTCCGCTTTTTCTTTGCAGGTGGATCTCGTGCTCCTAGCAAATTTGCTGAGCATGCATAACTCAAATGCCCAGTCTCACCACATTCAAAGCAATAACTTTTATCTGGATAAGTCTGAAAAAATATTATTCTCATCAAACTAAATAGGACATTACATGTATATTACCCGTTTTTTAATGAACTCAGTACTTCTTCCATTATCCTTAGCTATACTCGATTTTAATGTTCTGCCAAAGAAGTCTTTTCCATTTGTACACTCAACGCACTTTAATGCATCATCCTGTTGAAGAAATAATATGAATGCAACTCCTTTGCTTTTGCGAGTGGCTTTATCTTTAACAATGGTCACCCTAAAATATCAGAATTAAATATTTATTCTTACTAGAACTATAGGCAACAATTACTTCACTATTTTGCCATACTTATCAAATAACTTATGTATATCATTATTCTTCAGATCATAGGGAATGTTTGAAATATAAACTGTACTCTTTTTTGGTGCCACCTGAGTAGTCATTATATATATATACAGTACCGTTTTTAATTAATATTGCGTTGAACTTCTGATTATTTAACAGGTTATATTTACGTTCTACATACGTGGTTTATATTCTTTCCATAGGTGGCTGCTGAAGATTTTCATTACTTTTATTTCGCATTTACTATTTATTTATTCAATTACCAGACAATATCAATTAACCAACTACACATTTATATATTTCTATTAATATTTATTTTAAAGCAATCTCTTAACTAATATTTGACACGCCTCCCGTTCAGTGTTATATTCTGCATAGCTAACAAAAAGTAGGAGCTTACAGTGCTAGAAATTTACTAAGAAATTTGGGGCAGTATAATAAAACTATATTGATCTGTGGTGAGATTTAAATATACCCCGTGTAATTACTGAAGCAGTGCGCCTAATTGAATTTGAATATAGTTGAGAGAAATAGAATAAATAAATGTAAGTCACATTCAATTTTGTTGTCCTACATGTTGCTTCTATTTTAAGATGTTTATTATATGAGCTCATCAGGTTGCAAAATATAGGAATGGGCAAATGATATATGAATCATTTTGTTGTTTCATGTAGTTGTTTGTTTATTTCAGAAAATGGCTGATTCAGGTTTTCCTAGCCAACATACAACAACAACCACTGTGACTACAAGTACAACTGTTCAAACCAACCTGCGGTATGATCCAGCATATATTAAAACACTTCCAGGGATATTAAAAATTATACAAATTGTAAGTTCAAATATCAATTGATTGCTTGAATTAATTTTCCTTTATTTTAGATACTCAATTTACTGGGTTTTATTAGTATTGAAGCTAGTGGTGCATACTCGTACTTAACAAGAGGATCATGGTTTAATTTTGTTGCCATGACTGCATTTTGGTTCACAGGCATTTTACTTGCATTTTATCTTTTCCATGTGGTTGAGAAATTTTTTAAAATTCCATGGTTAAAGATTGAATTTGTATTCTGTGCTATCTGGACATTGTTCTATCTAATTGCTGCTTGCTTGGCTGTATCATTACAAGTGGAAGGATTTGTGGTAGCTGGGGTATGTTTTGCATTTTTAAATTTAAAGTTAACTTATAATATTTTAAATTTTCAAGTTCTTTGGCTTTTGTGCAATGGTTGCATATGCTTATGATGCATTCCTGAAATACAAGGCAGTCCAAAATGGGGAGTTGGCTCAAGGAGATAGAGCAATTAATAAACAAACCACTACTATCACCTCACCAACTTACTAGAGTTATATTGTGGGTTACAAGTTTTGCTTGTGCACTTATTTATAAGTACAAAACAACTTTTGCCACGATTGCTTTGTTCAATGATTTGTGTTAAGCATGCAAATTAGCTTTTAAAGTATTTGGCATACATGCCATTAAATATCATACATATTTCTAAAATATTATGAAATGCAAGTTTTACTTATTACTAAGCATTGAGTTGGCTTTGTATAAAATCACATTAACTATAAAAAGCGTGGAATGATTCTAAATAAATCTAAATATGATACTTACAAGTATTAATATTTGTTAAATGTAAAAATATCTTGCAAAGGACCAAATTATGTTTATTGAAAAATATATATTGTTCTTAAATCTACTATTGTTATGTATTATTATTTATCCTAATTGCATCACAACAAATACTGTTTTCCTTTCCTTCATTTCCATGATGTGATGGCTGTTAGATAGGATATACCATATATATTCGAAAGTTTTAAACAAATTTGACACTAAATGGAAGGTCTGTTGCAGCAGTAGAGGTACGGTGCATGGAAGTCGCATGGTTGCTTGTGTTCGATCCCCGAGAAAGGTAGCTCTTATTTAAATTTTCAGTTCTCAAATAGAGATTATAAAGAGAAGATCAAATTTAACTGCAGCAGGAACACTCCATAGTCTAGTGGTAAAGTCTATGGATGTGACCTGAGTGTCTCGAGTTCGATACCCGAGTCAGTCAGTTGTTATTTAAGTTTTAAATTCTCGATTTGAGACTATAAGGGGAAGATCAAATTTAACCGAAACAACAGCACTCCATAGCCTAGTGGTATAGTCTATGTAAGTGGTCTAGGAGTCTCAGGTTCGATCCCCGAGAAAGGCAGTCAGCTGTTATTTAAGTTTTAAATTCTCGATTTGAGACTATAAGGGGAAGATCAAATTTAACCGAAACAACAGCACTCCATAGCCTAGTGGTATAGTCTATGTAAGTGGTCTAGGAGTCTCAGGTTCGATCCCCGAGAAAGGCAACTCAAGTTTACGAGTATTTTCAATTACTTGTCGTATAAGGGCCCCAGCGGACATAGCTCAATGTCTAGCGGGGCCCCCGGAGCCGTACAAGTACCCTATTTTTAATTTTTGAGGCCCGTACGTACATTAAGATTGTCTTCTGATGGCCCACCCAAAGCTTCGCTCCCCGGCAGGTCACATGTCGACTAGCTCAGTCGCGGTCTGACCTGTGACTGCCTCCCCATTCCCGATTTTCGTTACCAACAGACCTCGGTTTGTGACGTCAGTTGGCGGCGGCGCCCCCAACTCGACAAGTATCGAATTATTTTCTGTTCGATTTGAATTCGTATGGTCACTTGAGTAAGCCATCCCCCGGAGGTTCTAGTAACTATTCAAATTGATTTATTGAAAAATTTTTGACTGTGCTGGGATTCGAACCCAGGACTCCCAAGTAGAAGTATAGCACGAAACCAACTGTGCTATTACAGCTTTGCATTTGTTCCAAGCATTGGAACATATATTGCTTCGTCAATAGCTTAACTGCTTCTAAAACTTATAAACTTTTATATTTGAAAACTACAATGTTGGTCATTCATAGTTTATATGTTCAACAAGATTTATTTCTAATGATCTACTTACGTACTCTTAACAAAGTTAATCTATAATTTATCTAGCAGAACATGTCTTTAATATAAACAAATCTTTCCAACATTCTTCACATTTATGTTATACAGATATAATAGTCTCTTAATATACATAATAATAATCATTTAATTTTAAACGTTTCTAAAATCAACATCAGAGGCGTTTCATACATGCAACCATGATCCTTTATAATTAAAATTGAATGAATCCATAATTATTAGTTAGGACTGTGATTACATATGCATTTCTTGTGAAAGGAAACATATGAATTATTCCAGATGAACATCACAGGCGCTAGAAGCTGTGATTATAATTAAAGTTAATATACGTCTTTTACTTTACTGAGCAAGAGAAAATAACTTAATTCCATTTCATGAGAATCCATTTATGATTTTTCGAATTATTTTAGGTGTTTTATTTACGGGATGGTTTAATTTTGCGTATTGTCTTATTATGTAAAAATCTTCTATAGTTGAAGGTCTCAACAACTAATAAATGTAATGCATGAGTTTTCATTTGTACAATTCTGTAATCTACAACTTAGTACTTTATATTATAAATATGGTATCAACTAAGTAATTAGAAGCATTAAACTTTTTCTAATAGATATTAGTATTCAATATTAAAAATCTTTTTATGAAAAATACACTTTATAAATTTCGCTATTCATATATCATTACGTTTTTTATCGATTGGTACACAGCATCTGTTTTATATAGTTATTAATATTAATTTCTTTTAATTCACGTACAAGGATAAAAATGTACACAATTTTGTATATTTATGCAGTATTTAATTACTATCGCTTCCTATAAATTTGCATTGAAGTGTATAAAGTGATAGCCTGATCATTATTAACCATTAGGAAGCACTAAAATTTCTTAATAAAACAATACGCTCTTTATGAAATACTAAAATGCCAAGCGCACAAAATTATACGCATAAGTAGAGAATAACTGTTTTAACAGTTAAGTTAAAGTTCATATAATTATAAGCTCAATTGGGATTGTTTTCATGTCTCTTTTTTAACATTAACATGTTCTACAACTACTGGTACCGTATCAATAAACGCGTAGTTAGTTATTGGTTCGAATTGTTTCATTTAATAGCTGACTGGCGTTATATGTCGTGTAAGCTTACTTGTTATATTATACTATACGTAGTACGAACTAGCCAAATGTGCTGAATTTAATAATAGGTCCCTAGTAATTGTCATTACAATTAATTGAGGAAAATATGTCTTCTTTAATTGAACGATGATATACACATCGCACTTGCATAATTTTTAAATTATAGTTGATATTAATTAATTATTTATAACTAACCAATGTCTTTCAAAAGTGAGTTTGACTAAATTAATATCTTATCTGTAAAGGTATATCAAGCACTGACCATAAATTTGATCACAAATGATATAAGTTTTGTAACTTTTGAACAATTACAATTGTTAATTGTCATTCTTACATGGTATTTAATATATATTATGTTTTAAGTAAAACTGTGTTGAGTTATAATATGTATTTTCGTGTTATCGAATAATTCAATTCGAATCACTCTATATATCACATTTTATAACAATCCATGTCAGTGCTTAACAGGTATACATTTAAATATGCTATATGTCCATTTGTGTGATATCAAATTTCCTAAATATTTAATAGACATGTAATAATCTTATATTTATTTACATGTAAATTTCAAGTTTAATCTACATCTAATGTTATTGTAAACAAAGTGAATGACTATTCTTTTCAACACTCTGATGCCATGATATGGATCCAAAGTAGATCTATATGATAAACATTGATTCTATCATTCACCCTTGTTTTTACGAATTATTGTTTGCTCTTTTCACTTTTCTATGATGAATTGGTTGGTTTGTTTTATAGTCTGATGATAAGAGCTATATGTGTGTCAACGTACATTAGTTCAAGGCACGAATGCATTCCAGTACACGTGTGTATGGATTTTACAGTTTGTTTAATCAGTTATATTTTCTATAACTTACTGATCATGGCACTTATCACTTGACATAGCAGAGTGTACATCACACTACTGCCTATGATGTAAATAGTGTGAGAATAGTTATAACTGCCAGAGATGAGTATAAAAATATTTTATACTTCACGCAATCCATTCAACGTGGTGAAATATCACTATGTTCGTATATATGCATGTTAAGAGACCTATGTGATACATTCTTAGGAGCCATTTAATAAAATAAAATATAATCAGAAATTAAAGAAGGAAGAATTCTTTTTGGTTGCGCTAGTGTATTTTTGTCATTTGCCATAATTGTTTAATTCGATGAAAAAGACTTACATAAAAAGTATTATTAAGAATCGTTTGGATCTGACCAATCTACGCTAGCCCATGCTGGTAATTCGGTTTGATATTCCCAACCAGGTCCCTAAATAACGAGTATTAATCATAGTCAATCAATAGCGTTAGTACTCACCTTGTACTTCCATGCATGCAGATACATTACTAAATCCTGGGGTTTCGGATCACGATACCTGACTTTGCATTCATAGCAATGTTTATCAACAGTCATCTTGTCTGGATTAAAACTAAAGTCGGGGGCTTCATGCCCAGTTTGCGTAGCGACCGTAACTTTTGCATCATTATCCTTTCCAGGACCAGTTGATCCAAGCGAAGATATTGTCAGAGGATGTGGTTTGAACTCACAAGCAATCGCAGTGTTATTATCCAAACTATCGTCACATGGAGAAGGTTCCCTAGATACTGGATCGCCATCATCATCACCTAACACCCGATCTGTAATACACACAACTTAAATTACCGACGTAATTATAAAATATATAGACTATATACCTTTCTGGACCAACGTGCTAACAATTGACTCATCTAAATCCCCTCCTTTTCGGGGATTAAACATTGATAGCTCACTGTCCCCATCCATGCCCAACCAATTTTCAGCATTGTGAATATGAATTAAGTCACGTACGAGTTCCTCGTCTGTTTTGCCGCCGAGATCACCACCTTTACCCTTTATTGGGCCGAAAACGTCGTGATTATACAAAGGATCATTAACAACTGGATAGCCTATTCGAAAATTTATATGTTACACATTTGTATATGCTTGCAAACATTCAATGTTTACCTAAGTATTGAAGATGAACTCTGATTTGATGCATTCGTCCTGTCTTAGGTTTGCAGAGCACTATGCTAGTCTTACCATTATATCCAAGCTTTTGGAAAATAGTGGTACAGTCTTTGCCTTTAGGGGATACTTTGCAAACACCAATCTTGTAGCTAACTACCTCAATTGGTTCCTTACATTCAATGATTTCGCTGCAAGCAAACAGTCGTAAATTAGAGTTGGCACAAAAATTACTGCAAGTCTGTTACATAAAAATGCATAATTTAATTAGAGATGCGCGAAGCGCCCGTTTAAAAGTTAAATCATGCCGTTAAATGCATGATTACACTTTTATGTAGACTTACTTCGGAAACTCCCCTTCAACGCGACAAACATATTCTTTTTGGACTAGTCTGTTACGAATCTGGTGCTCCATTTGACGAGCTTTCTTCGGCGTTCTACCAAATAGCAGCAATCCACTTGTCAGCCTATCCAACCGATGTATTGTGCGCAGATTCTTCAGGTTGTATTCTTTCGCAAGAATAAACACAACTGTATTATGTCGATATCTTCCACATGGGTGCACCTATTAAAGGAGAGCACAAAATAACATAAAGACATTACAAGTTCGTCTAAATAATTCTGATAATTTTTCTAATGTAGTTAACATATTTACAGATATATACTGGACTTGGTTTTCAATATCTGCAAACTATTGCACGCACGCATCTTATAATCAAAATATTAGTCATTATATAATAGCAAGTAAAGCAAATAGCCTTTTGATGGAATAGAATACAAGAATAAATGAATAGAAATAGTTATAGAAATTCTCGAACGTCTATATACATTCAATTGTAAAGGCATTCTTGTGGCTAGTGTAAAGAGAATGCCAGAGAATGCAATTAGTAAGCTCCAATCCATTTGGCGGTTTCTTCATTACACACATTTCGTCAGATCGACTAAGTCAAATCAGTTTGTCTGCGAAGGTAGTATGTAAGAAGAAGAGTTGCTGGGGCACCGGAACCACGCGGTACTACTCACCGGAAGGGAACACGGTTTATCCAAAACAATTAAGTCTTCGTCTACATGTATTAACTTGATTGAGTTTGCTAACACAGGAGTTTCATGTCTGCAAACAACCAACAAAGCACCTTTAAAAAGCTCTTTGCGCTCCTGCAGCGGGTGTGTAAAAAAATCGGCGACGTATGACTTTTGCTTTCGTTTTTGGCGCGTTCTTTTACCCCGCAATTGATTCTCGAATATAAAATGGTAATTAAATGGATGACACAATAATTGAAGTGCTAATATTTGGGATACATTACTCTGTTAATAAATAGTTACACAATTAAATTTTGGGTTTGTTCAATACTAAAATACGATGCGTAGCGTGCAGGATGGTTATCAATACAACACAGACTGTAGCAAACCTTGGTATTACTTTTTCTGAGTTCTTTTCCAATATTTTTATATGGTACATTCATATGGCACATTTTCCACTTATCATGCACAAATATACTGTGCATGAAAATGAGGAAAGATGTTTTATTTTAGTTTTAGTTGAGGGTATTTTGGCAGTCTTAATCGCCACTTACTGGAATAGAGGCAGGCTTGTTCACCACCACTACGTCCTCGTCCATGTGCACAATGGTGATGGGGTGACACGTCACTGGTACTTCGTGTCTGGAAATATTATTAGTACGTCTTGAGGTACAATTGGCGTATTTCTCGAATAGTTTCTTGTATTTTTTAAATTATGGCATGAACAGGGAACCGTCCAGTAATTGTTTCTGGCAATTAGAAATATTTCCACACATCGTTATCCGGGGTTGAATTGGGCACACCCTTTGTATAATATATAATATATATAAATAAGGAGATATATTATACACATTTGTGTTTTGTGTTTGTATAACTATGTTAATTGGCCCAACAACAGCAAAAACATTCATTAGTGGATGGTTCCTAGCAAATGCAAAAAGGTGTGAGAGGTATACATTTATGTAGACTACGAATATATCGAATTAAGTTAATAATTAGGTGTAAGTTTTAAAAAGAGAATTGGTTACAATAGCACACATTCTCGGTATATGTTCGTGACAGCTTGAGCTGGAAATAGAAACATTTTAGACAGGCTTTCAGATCATTATGTCCACTCGTCCAGATAACAATATCAAACATGAATGCGGCAAGAAGCACACACAGTGCGCAGTTAAAAGTTCTTGCGAGGGAGTAAAAACAAGCACGTTGCACAGTGCGCGTTCGTTCGTTTTATAGGGTATCCAATGACCAGACGCGCACTGAAATGTACCACTTCTACTTTAATGCCGATTAGTTGGGAAAACTTTACCACCAACGCATACACATGCTGTTGCATCCGCTGCCGTACACCGCGTAATATTATTGCAAAACTGTATGTGGAAATACCTTATCTTTATCTATCTGCAACATGAAATTGTTTCAGGCCCGCAACTTCAGCTTAGCGCCCCTTGGATTTAGTAAAGCAGGAAGCTTCATCCTAGTTTTTGCTTCAGGTGCGCGCACTGTTTACTTTTCATATCCATTTAGATGAGAGAGATTTAGTAATATATATTTTATTTTGCATGATTTTACTCGCGATAAAATATGGCATAACTTTTTTGTGTTACGGAGATTAAAAGCAAAAAAGTTAAGCTGTTATAACCAAGTCTCTTTCTACTCGTTTCTACTATACTTTAGAGGAAGAACTGGTGTTTGGTGTAATATTTGAACAGCAGTAAGTGTACGAGTATCAAAAGTATATGAACAGCAAGAGCAAGACACGCCGGTAGCGTTGTTGTTTATAAATACCTGTGCACGATATTAGCCAGCAGATCGTTATGTTTCAGCTTATAATCCGTGGGTACTTTTTCATAATTCACCGTCAAGGTTCCAGCTTGTATGCATCGTTCATATTCTTCAGCGGGGTGTGCCCGAAATTCGCGTGCAAACACATCCAAAATACGTTCGCCGACCCATCGTCCTTTGGTGAACGTTGTGAAAGTGAAATAGTAAGGATAAACCTTTCTCAAACCTGTAAAACATCAACGTCAGAAGCATACTACAAGCCTTCACGTTATCACATATTTTATATTTAAAAATAATTTACTATAGTGAAAACAGTGAAGAAATTGATAAAATCATATTTGAAGTTAGGTCTCTGACTGACTGTTCAATTAGTTCGAAATGTTCGTCAAGATGTTACACATAATAACATTGAGGACGATTAGTTTCATTAGCATGTTGCACTTGCAACACGAATTGGGAGATTCGCAAAATCATGTAAATCTACTTTGAAGATAAGACATTATTCTTGGGAGGGTTTCAGCATCCCGTATAATTAATTAAGACATTTCCTCCGTGTGCGTATACGCTTGGTCCCAATGGTACCTAAGGACATTTCTCACTCGTGCTCAACGCGGCCTCTGAAAGTTTTATCACATGCAACGAGAGTGAAACTTTTCCGCGTCCCGTGTAAAGTTTGTCTGCGCTTCTTTTCAGCTAGCGCAAAGATAAGACCAGAATTGTGTACGTATCAAGAGCGGCAGCAAGCGGGTTGAATTTTATCGTGTGCGGCGGCGACGAGTAAAAGAATATGGCGCGAAATATTCCCTTTCTGCATTTTAACATGACAGGACGAGAGCAAAGAAAGGATCGATTTGGGTTTTGCAGCCGCACACGCTGCGTAGGAAATATTTCTACATATTAGCATTATTCAGGGAAATCGCGTGTGGGTACGCGCGCATGTACCTAAAGTTTTATTGAAGTTTTCGACGAGTTTCTCGCACATCAACGAAATAAAATTGAATTCGTTTCTTCTGCTGCCTGAGCCAGACTTTTCTTTTCTTATTTGCGACACAAGGGCTCACTTTACACGTCTTGCTGTTATTCAAATTCACGCAGAGATTTTCTGATCTTCATTTATTTTTAAACCGACTAAAAAATTATTTAAAGACGAAAAAGTTAGTTGGAATTTATTGTAAAAACTTTTCAAATCCCGATGAAGTCAAAGTTTAAATTAATTGAACAGAAAGTGGAGTGTTTCCAAACAAAATATTTATGCGCTACTAAAAAATACAAACCGTTCTCGATGTAGTAGGATGTTTCGTTATATCGGTCATCTGTGAATCCTGGCCGCTTAGCCTTCAGCGCTTTCGTTTCCAATTTAGCCTGTAAACAAGCGAAAAAAAGTTAGTGCAACTAATCATTTTGTGTTGTCACAGTGGCGATTGTAATAGTTGAATTTCTGGTTTATTATCAGTTGAAATGTTTTTATGCAGATTTAGAGTGCGAGTGCATTTAACAAGCATATAGGAAGCAAGTTGGCGGAAATAAAGTCACTGTTAATTGCTTCTTTTTGATCCGCACAGCGAGCACAGCGAGCACAGGGACGAAATCGCAAATCGCGTTCGAAGTTAATTCACTGTAGAAGCGGGCGCTCTTCGCGTTTTAAACGTTTAGTTCTTTTGCTTTGCGGACGACTTGTTTGCTTTGATGATGTGCCTATGTTTTTTGCCTCTTCCCTCCTTCGTCAAGCTTGCCGACGATTCAAAAGCGATGAAATTGAAGAAACGCGCAGCGGACGTAATCTACCATGGATTACTTAACTAGATTACCAACTACAAACGGATTATTTCCGACTCGTTTTCGGTCATTTCTCTTCGTTCCTGGATGCACCAAGAAGCGCGCGTAAAAATAAATATTCCATAAGTGCATCCAGAGTTCCTCAGCGCGCGCGTACTTCCAGGGCATAATTGGATTAGTACGACCACGAAACCGAACCGAGAAGGCGAGCAAACCGTATTTTTCAATTTCTTCATTGCATCAGAACGAAGGAACCGAATGCAGTTGAAAAATTAATTGGAATACCTACTTTTGGCGAGTCCCGGAATTTATTACGAGTTTATTGGGTGGCGGATAGTTTATGGGCAAATTGGTGGGTGGCAAGTCTGCTGCATTGTATGCGCTTGCTCTCTGCCACCATTTCATTTGAGCTCAAGATAAATGGGCCAGACAATTGTAATCGTTAATTAGCCCCCGCGTGCGCGCACGTCGAATTGTTACGTATCGGGTGTGATAAATACGCCAATTCACATGCTGTTAAAGCTCCCCGAGGAAATTTCCTCATGTTAAATGCATGTGTCGCAGCATACTTAAGAACTCCCCAAACTCTCTTCCGGCTGCGTTTTCCCTCGAACGCGATGATATCGTATATCAAAAGCGCGAAGTATATTTCTGTTGAACGGGAAAAATACTCGAATAAAACTTAAAATATCCTGGCGCCTCAGTTTAATTACTTTTCCTCGTTGCAATCTTGGCAATTAGCTTCCATCAAAGCGTCTTCCTGCTTGGTCAACTTTCTTGCCAAACTTAATTATATTCGCGTCAATATAATAAAGTGCGGGCCGACGGGTGTATTGCTAAAAATATATTAAACTTTCAACATGTACACTGTTTCAACACACTGCCGTAGAATGAGGCAAGGACGAAGATGAAGAAAGTATCCTCGAGCGACTTGATGCTTTTCTGACTTTGGTTCACCAGTATTCTCTGTGGTCTTAAAAGTTAAATTAAAACCAAATCAATAATCGGAAGTCGCTTATCAATTACAAACAAGTTTTAATTGTTATTGAGCGGCACGCGTAAATGAAGCGTCCGCTTTACTTGGTCTCAAGATGGGATAATATTTAACAAGTGTGGACTTTGGGGCGGCCCAATGGGCAACACTAACAAGTGTACAAACTTGTGCAATTATCATTTACTTAATCTGCGCGCTGCCCGCACCGTGCAATATGGAGGAAACGTTTTGTTAAGAGCGCCCCCCGGAAATTAAAACATCTTGCATGTAATTAGTATTATGAAGCCAATTGGGAGGAATTCAAACAGAAATTATTCGAGTCTCGGTGCCGGTTGCATTTTTTAATTTACGAGCGCACGATTTGTCTAAGTGGCGCCGAGTTTAGCAAAAGTTTCCGCCGGAAGCTCGGCGATAAAGTGAAAGAATATTTTAATTGTTATGCGCATATAAATAAGTTATAATTAGCTCGCGCCCTCTTGGGTGGCAATTTAACTACACCTTAATGGACAATGCGAATATGCGAAGTTGTACCGTGCATTATAAATGCGTTTCGTTCGTGCTCATTTTACAATTTTACATAGCATTTATAATCTTGATGAAAAACTCTGCGATTTCATTCGTGCTCAATAAAGTAGAACAAACTTAACAATCGGTTGCGTTTGGAGGTGGTTTGATTCCCAAGTCTAATTCTTTTGCGAGTAGATTACATGCTCGGCATTAAATTTTACTTATGCATGCTGGTCGAGTGGCTACGAGTGTTAGTTTTGTGGAAACGCTCCTGTGAGGTGGACGAAATGAAACATCTTTTATTAACGCACACACCCAGGACACTCGCCACAGAAATGTATTGCATTAAAGCTATTGAAATTTTCAGGATTCAGAACCATTCTGTACTTGATCTCCGTTTATTTTTTAATATGGCCGAAATTCAAATTTACTTCACTGTACGAATAAGATTTGCCTATGTTTTAAATAGTCCCTTTCCACCACGCAGAGGAGGCTCGCTAGTTTACTTATAAAACGTTTAGTGCTGACGCTAAACGGCCTACAGCGTTAACACATGTTGATAATAATGTTAACAATTAACTGACTGCTTTCGAAGCGCATATTCGAGAACAATAAAGCCAATAAGCCAGAAATGTTTTTGGAAGGATAACATGAGCAACCCAGATGCTTCACGACCGCTAATCTCCCTTCCGCTGTCCTCGCAAATTCTCTTCGGTACGCAGAATGTATATGCGCGCACCACCCCCGTTAATCCGCTAATAGAAGCCAGGGGGTGGTAGCCGGATCGGCTAATGCCGCTGCTAGAGTTGCCGAATTTCATTCTAGAGGAAGAACACATCTTCCTCTACGCAGAGCGCCAAACGAGCGAACAAGCATTCCGATTAAATGAACATCTGCCTCTTGATCTGGCCCGACATGCATCATGTACAGGACTACGCAGTGTCGCGGCTGACAGGTCGACTTTGCTGCATCAATTCCTAGCGTTCAATTAGATATGCAAATAGAGTGTAAATTTTCACGAAGAAAATTAGTTTGTGCGACAAAGCATACGATTTCATTGCGTGTTCTATACACGATTGCTCAACTAAGATTTAGGGTAGCTAGTATACATTTTTAAGACTCAGGAAAAAGGACGAGTGAATAATTAAATGAAGGAACAATTCTATGGCTTTAACTTAATCACAAGAATACACAGATGGAGAGAATTTGTAAATCCATTTTGGTGCAATCCAATTTTGCATCCTAGAGCTTGCAGCAGATTCAGTTCGTTCATTCGCGGTGCGCACTTTGCATTTCTTTCTCCGTTCGCCTTAGTTCGCATACATTTAGTCCGATGGCGCACATGTTGAATGCAGATTGAATATGTGGAATACATTTACACGTAATATACGGGCGTAAAAAGGATCTTGTAATATATTACCATACTATTGAATGTGAAAAATACATCTTCGAGTCTTAAAAAATGTGTGTCGGAAGACGCGTGTTTTACAACGTCTTTAAATCATATTTACTCAGCACATATCATTTTTTTTCCCGTAAATATAAAATTGTCAACAAGAAAAAGCTTTAAACTAAAATGCGTTCTACTTTTGCCAAATGCATTCAAATTGAAATTGTACATTTCTAAATGAAGTTAATTCTAGACATTAGTTATCGTTATGAATTGAAAATCCAACACGGCGTGAGAGGATACGAGTGTACGAAAATGTGGCGCATTCTGGTGCACGTCACTACCATGAAACGTGCTCAGTTCGTCCAACGCGCGTGTACAAAGAGCGGCACGTTCCAGCGATATCAACGTCGTGCCGTCGCTGCCGCCGTCGCTGCCGCCGCCGCCTCCGCCGCCGGAAAATGTTTGATGTAACGCCGAATGCGCATTGAAGTGTATGCTTGCGCTCTCGCGTTCTTATTGAAATGCAGCCATCCACGCTTCGTCGGGGATGAAGCAATAAGCAAGTATAATACGCCAAAACACCCTCTCTTTCGCAATATGCCTGCCACTGAAGAAGAAATGCAATGTATGGTGCTGTAATCTGGGTACGATTTGGACGGTCTCTTTATTAATTGTCAAATGCTTAAAAAGTTATTAGGTACTAATTTCATTGGATTGTAAATATTTCCGAAACATAAAAACTATTTACATATTTAAACTCTATCCTCTCCCGAAAAGTTTTTAATCAATTCATGAAATGTTCCAGCTTCAATTGCATGGGTCCTCGTTGTCCGAAATTCGAGTTTGAATTGCCCAGTGCAACAACATCGAAGTGTATACAAGAAGAAGGCACATCCGATGACTTTGGGGAGGCCTTCAAATGCAAGGAACACATCCGAACGAAATTGGCAATTACGCGAAATGAGGCCCGCTGCTCGAGTCTTAGACAAATTACGAATTCACTAAGCCATGAATTCTCTACAATGTTATGATGAAGTTTGAATACACATGCTTCACCGGGTGCGCTTTACTGTTACACTCGTACACAAAAAGTGCTCCTGCAATTTTCCCCGCTCTGTCAATAATTCAAACTGCAATGTGTGTTTACATTTCACGATGGTCATGATGATGAGAACTTTTACGACATGCGCTCATAAAACATGCTCCTCTTATTCGTTTATAAACGTGGCAAACATTACATTTGACATAACGAATTGCTCACTCAATAAATGTACGCTTGTCATGAGATGATGAAGTAAGACTAATAAATACGCTAAGCACTTGATTGCGACCGCCCGACTGCATGTTTGGCTGAGGCGCAACAAATATTTTGCGCATGCAAAAATTATCGCAGCGAAACAACAACAACACCGCGGTGTGTGCCCAATACACATGGACGAGCGAGCGCACAGGGTACGACTAAAAATACTTTCATGGCAAAGCTAACCTGGCAGCCTTTTATAAATAGTGTGTTTTTATCGCAACGGGAAGGCATTAGAGACAGTTGAATGCGAACATTGTCACAATGAGCAACAAGAACGACGGCGGCGGCGGTTGAGCAAACGGCGACCGTTTCAATGAATATGTGAATGGTGCGTGCGCGCGCGAGCGACAGAGGTCTTCTTCACAATGGAGGAGGGTGGCAAAAAGGACATGGACGAACAGGAACTTCCTGTACCTGTGCAGGATTTCATCCAAGCCACCGCATCAACAACAACGTCACCAGCACCACCACCTGCTGCAGATGTAAACAAAACGAAAACGGAAGACAACAACGACAATGACAATTCGTGGATACGAATCAAGAAGAGAACAGCACGTAAGCGAATGCTGTGGTTATGGTAATTCCACTTTTATCATTTCGCTGTCGTATTTTGCATGCGCAGCTGTCGTCAACGCATCCCTGGTTCTTCTCTACGCGGTGTTATCGGCCATGTTCATTTTCGGCTGGGTTAGCATCAACAGTTGCGCGGTGAACCCGCTGATTCCGGTTTATTTGATCGTAGCAGGTGTGCTAAAATTCGCCGTCCCCAACGCACACATCCAAAATGTGTGCAGAGTTCATAAATCTCTTACGGATCGCGTATTTTTCAGGTTCAACAGGTATTCTCACCAAGGCTCTCATTCGCACCAAGAACAAATACCTCTTTAATGTCGTTATCGTACTGGTTTTGTTCGACTTGTGCTGGCAGGTCCTTGGTATAAATTTTCGTCGCGCAACCTTTTCATTGTCCTTTTTTTCTTCTTCTTTATGTTGCAGGTTCCTATCTTGTTTACTCCGTCTACCAGCCGAATTACGATCCATTAAACGGTGAACCGTATGGTCACCGCACCGCGTATCTTTTAGCATTCTGGATTATCACGATTGTCTATTCGCTAATAGGCATGTTTATTGTTCTCTCCATCTGCTACTTTCTCATGCGCAATACGTTCCGCAAAGTGTGATTCAATATTTTTATTACGTATGCATTTATATAATGTTTGTTAAAATAAACTGTTATTGTTATAGCCGCACAAAAGAAAACGTGTGCGAAATAAATATTTTTGAAGGCTATTGTATTAGACGGAGAAAATAAACTTGAACCTGAAGTAGGTAGGTAATAAAAATTAAAAATACATTTTCTGTAACTATTGCATGAATAAGCCGGAAAATACGTGATATTTCGCAGATGGCGCACATTAATTAATTAATTAAAATGAATTTGAATATTATGAATACAAAGTTTGTGCGTAAAGTGTACTTCAAGTTTTGTTCGGAGCATACGCCAAAGTTTACCGGAAACGCGCAATATAACTAGAGCTTGATAATAGTAATTAAGAAGAAGCTTTCCTAATTATCAGTTACCATAATACGCGCAAAGTGAGTCAATATTTGACCGCGGAACGCTGCGGATTGAAGAGGATTAAATTTTCCATTTCAATACTAAAGATTTTGCTGGCTCCACGAGGAGCAAGTGGTTCACTTTTCGAACCACGAGGAGGAAAGCAAAGAAGCCAAGAAAAATACGGAAAAGTTGAGGAGAACGAATGGCTTCTTGGGATTTCCTTAGTGGCTTCGTGAGTCGACGCGTATAAAGCACGACCGGACAAATATTGACTTAAATTAGCATAGAAATTTGTGTAATATAATTGAATCGCACCGAATGCAAACAATCTTTGTACACGCACGAATGCGCAAGTACTTATAATATTTCACGTGTCCAATTGTCAATAAGGATTTTCCACCGAGGCAAAAAAACGCAATTTCAGTTGTAATAAATTTTGGCCGAGTGCAATGAAAATATAGCCATGTAATTTGAAAAACTGTTTTTTGCCATATTTTGTAAATATGGAAGCAACAGTACGAATTATGTGTGTGCGCGAAATTGAAATATGCATTCGCTGCAAGTTTAATATTCGCACTTCTGCAAGAATGCGCGTGCATGCAGTCAGTGGCATTTTAGCATCATTCGCGAGCGCGTGCTTCGCTGCACAGAAGTAATAGAAGTTGTTGGTGATGGTGTGGTGATTGATGTCAGATTGTTGTACATGGCAGGATCAGTCAGCAACATCATGCATGTAATGTGTATGAGTACAAGCAACAGCATGCCAAGCGACCAAGCGGATGAAGATTTAATTAAAAGCCATACTTCAAACGTGCGAACAAATAATGGCAACAACACTTCAACTGAATGTCCGTGCAGAATTGTACGATTAAAATGATTTTTGTTTATGACTGTCTTTTTCCACTACTGCACTCGAAATACATAGGATATAAAAATCGCATAAAGTGCTTGACTATTTGCAAACTTATTTGTCATGGTTATAAAGTAGAGTTGATAAAGCCGAAAATAAATTCGTGCGCTTATGGGGCAAATCGACGAGTTGAGAAAGAAGTAGTGTATTGAACACACCGGTATTGAGCTATAAAATAAAATATCGGTTATGCTCGGCCGAAATAAAGCAAAACAGTGTATTCCGCCTCCGCGCCCGCCGCAAGAAAAAGATCAAAACTCTGCTCAAGTTGTGTACGCTTTTCTTTCCGCCGCAACTCTCTTGCCAGCTGCACATTTCCATCAAAACGCCGTTTTATAGATGACTTCCTAACCATGCGTCATATCGCATAAGGATGGGCATTTTTCAGAGCGGGACGAGCCGAGGCTTTTGCTCTGACGTCTCTCCGGCAATCACGATGAATATGCGAAGCGCAACATGGCGCGACCGGAAGGATATTTGTTTAAGTTTTATGCATAAAATGCGCTTGACATATGTGCGCGCATGCCAATAACAACTAAAACGTATGCGCATCATTACGACCGGCAAAGTGTACCAACGCTTCAATGTTTATAATGAAATTTTATGAAAACTTTACGATGTTGATATTAAACTATGGATTGTTATGGGCGCACCAACGTGTGGATATCGTAATCGTTAAAGGCATAAACGTTATAAACGTATTCATAACTCAATGGCACTATTTTAGGTCAAAGAGTAAGTAATAAATATTTTTCAAAAAATATTCTAGAGTGCAAGAAATAAATTTCACAAGAAACGAGTTGACTACAAAATAATGCAGCAAATCTTCATCCCCGAGCAAATATTTCCGGAAGTTATTTACAGCGCCCCGGAGTAAAATTAACTTCTCAGTTATTATTCTATGAAATCTAGTTTATTTCCAGCGAGGACTGAAGGACACGAAAAAATCTGCTAGATTCTTATACGTGCAAGAAATATTGCTATCGAGACGCGCAAACCCTCTGAACTTTCACCCTTAGAGAGGAAATATTCTCATGTGAAGCATACACATTACATGCGCTCGGGGAAAATGAAATAAACATGACATCTACACAATAATATAAAAAGAGAAATGTGGGTGCATATGTGTAAATATGTTTGTTGAGTGCCTGCAATAATTTTGCACTTTATCACGAGATATTAAACTAAATGAATTAAAACTCAATCTTGAACCGTATGGAATTTAATGACACGAGCGCGATTTTCAAAATTGCATTTGTATCTTATACTACCCGGAAGCACGTTATTGTCGTATCCTTTTACGACTTGTTTTATTCCACAGGTATTTCCGAGGAACAGTCGAGATAGGCGCAATTTTATTACAACTTTCGTTTTTAGTAAGAGCGGCCCTTATAAATATTCGCCCTTCTTTATGAAACCGGGTGCACTATTATACCCGAAACACATTTCACACTCATCTGCCCCGTAGATCCGTGCACGGACAAAAACTCCTGCGAGTTATAAAACTTTGTGCAAAGTGCACACTCGAATAGATTACGTGTCGTCTTCCGTGCAAAGTTGCAAACTTTTCTTGCGGGGTGCAAAAAGAGCTTGATAAATACGCATGAAAAAGTGAGCATAAATGTTTAATCTTTATCATCTTTTCTTAAGATGTACTCATTTTAAGTCACGCGCAAATATTTGTGGTATTCAGTGCAGAAACAGCGAACAGTTTGGTATTTGCAAATGGCATTGACACTTGAATAATTAATAAAGTTTCAACCCTGAGGTTGTGTCAATAAATCGTCGGGTATTATATTGAGACATCATCGATGGCCTTTACTCTTCAATGACGCTAAAGTGGCCAACTATAACTATTCGACAAGTGAATTTGCATTTGCATTTAAGTTTTGCTATTTGATGCGTATATTAAAGCAAGAACAATGCAGAACGTCATGTGCTTACGATTGGATTAGAATTTGATGAATATTGTCCGAATATTGACGTGATTGATTGTTCACTTTAATTTTATGAAAATTAGTTTAATGGATTATACTTTCCATTCAGAAAATTCTAGTCATGTGTTTTGTACATTTGCAAAGTGCTGCCATTTATATAAGAATAATCTATAAATGACTTCCACTGACGAATTTATTAATTATGACCACTAATCAAGCAGCGGGCAACACGAGAAACCTCCAAAGCTTTGCATTTCCACAGCAACAAATTTCCAGTTTGAGTGAGGATCATCGCTTGCTTGCCCGCTCGCCTCGAAATTGCAACAATGGGATGCTATTATCTATTGTTTTCCTTCCACTTCGAAAATTTAGCTCTGTAATATTTAAGTGATAAATTTGTGTTCGCGCCCTCTGAATAATGCCGATAAATTACGACCTAATGGCGGATTATTTGCTTATTGGTTAACAATAAGTAAAGCCACCATTGTTTGAGTTCCACTTGACGTCAATTCACTTGGATCCAATAATTTCAGAAAATGATTAAGCCATAAATTATAATTTAATAAAAATAGAAAAATTCCTTAACGCAAAATAAATGACACATGCAAAAAAGTAAATCAGATTTGTTTGGTTTTCTTGATGCAGGGCGAATACGAAAAAACAAGAAAATGTTCATAGGAAGGAAAATAATACTAAAAAATGAATGAAACGTGATCAAACTTATGATGATATTACGGTGGCGCTTTATATGAACTGCAATCTCGAATGGCACGCCATCCACTTCTTAATAACTTAACGCGGAATTTTTTGCCCGTTTTATTTCATTTTACATGAGTCCGGCGCGCACCATTATGCTCTGCCGCTTTTTCTAGTGCGCCACACAGAATGGGGAAGTAAAAAAGTATTCAGCAAAAATTTCATTTTGCAAGGGCTTAATATAGCCGAGCAGCATGTAATACACACGCATGCATAAAAAGCACAGCCACTAACAAATTATAAAATCCCGCCGACTTGATATATGCCCATGAAGGATATCTACAAAGTGTTTATCGAAAATATCTTTGTTATCTCATTGCATTTGCGGAGAAAATTAATCGTAAAATTCCATAACTTTAAAAAAGGTTATCAACGTGAAAAAGCCCCTTGAAAATAACCTATCAGGATTTAAATTAGCTAAGAAATTATAAAGAAACTAAAAAACAAGCATCCTCGTTTTTGTTATCACATTTCCGGCGTACGACGAACGTACGTGCTACAGTGACATAAACGTCTGACGGCGGCACAAATAATAAAAGAAAAGTACGCGCATGAAATACGAAGGGCCATTTAAATGGTGCACTTTCATTCCAGGTGTGCTCCACTTTATGCAATTTGCATTTTCGTGAAGGTGACACACGAAAAATATAATCATTAGCAGACTGAAATAATGCGCCAAAATAATAGAGACACATTATTAGCGTAGGTGAGCAAAAACCGGAAGAATGTATTCCTTAATAGCATCATAAATCAGTCAAATGCGCAAAAAATACTTATAACTTATCTACAAATGTAAATATCTTTGGCGTTGTGCTTTAACAAGATATAACAATGCTCTCAACTGGTGGCCGTGTTGGTCCTATCTAAATCCGCAACTCATCAACGACACCCCCGTCCCGCGTGCATTATCACGATTTTCGTCCTGTGCCGGAACACGTTCCGCTGCCTGCATTGCTACCACCCCCACATTATAAGGACAAAGAGCACATTATAATGTCTGCGCATTGATATTATTACATAAGCTTTGCGTTTGATAAGTCGAGTGTTTAAATACAATAAGCGTAGTGTTTGCAATTTAAAAAATTGTTTGAATTTCCATTCAAAATCAAATATCTAGGTACAACAAAGTGAAAATTAATCAATGAATAAATGTTTTACAAGTTAACATTGACATCAAATGCATGTACGATTTAATTAAAATTTCACTATCGGTATTCTCTATGCAATTGTTTTTAGGCGTTGAACGATTGGAAATTCATTTTAATTTAATCTAGTCTCTTGTTACATAATTAAATATTCAAACGCACAAAGAACATATCTATTCATTGAAGTTGAACTAATTAATAATGCTATGAATAACTATCAGAATCGTTACTTGACTAGCTGTAATGAAGTTTGAAAATTTATTATTGTTTTTCATATTTTTGTGTCATGGGAAATGTTTTTGTATATTCGCTTATTATCTCTTGCAAAACAAAATTATTTATAACTTGAAGGCGTACTTGGAGACCTCTGAGCAGAGGTTAAGTTGCAATAGCATTTCTTACGATTCACCTCTCGACAAGAGCTTTTTGCTCGTTGTTTTGCCGCCAAACCCGCTTCGTGCTTGCTTTATAGGGTAAAAGGGCTTGCAAGAAAGTATAGATAACAATACTTTATGGATGTAAGTAATATAAAGGCTCATAATGCTGGAGCAAAGTCCACCCAAAGTGTCCCAAACTGTCTATACATTACCGGTGCTAAATTACCAGTAAAAAAATTAAGTAACACCATGCAAAAAGTTTTCTTATGTTCCCGGAGCAAAACAAAACCTTAATAGTCATTTCATTGAGAATCGTCATTTTTTGTCTGCGCTTTTATAATTTTTTGCATGATGTAGCACTAATATGTGTTCTAGCTAATAAAATAAAATTTATTAATAAAACTAAAATTGTATTACCATCTAGAACGTCGATTATTTTTGTCGCAATAGAAATTACTAGCCAAACAATGAAAGCAAAAAGTTATGGAATTATTATATTAGGTAAAGCTAGACGAAGTTTACTGTTTTTTTGTTGTGAACAACAGCATTGTGCGCTTTCGTCATATTCGACGGAGGTTGTAATGCCAATAAACATCAACGCCGCTGCTGAGCGACACCGCTACCATTGCCGCCCGACAGCCTCGGTTGAGAAGGAATGAATCCACGTCATCACAATGAACATTCACCTGAATGGTGCACGCGCGATGCGACCAAAAGGCGCACAAGCCGTGTCAAACATCGGTTCCCTTACCGCCTCCAGACATAATCGACGATTTATGCGCACTGACACGGGTCAGCATGTAACAATTTGTAAAGGTCCTCCTTTGCACGCTGTGCAAACTAATACCACTTATTGAAATATTATGCGAGTGCTTCAAACTTGGTTATTGATGGATGTTTGACGAGAACAAAAAATAATAATAAAGCCTATCGTGGAATTAATTTGAAACTGTAATACCCGACCAATAATATGATCATCAAAGAGGAGGCGCACATATGTTTGATGGAAAAAAGTGGCGGCAAGGTTTTGGGAAACGACAAAATAAAAGAGGCCCAAAGGACGGACCCCAATGCGTTGGCGGTGCGTGTGCGGCGTTCGGCCAACGATTATGCGCGACATTGATGTATGGCTCACCTCAACGGCCTCATCAATCATGATTTTTCTGCGAGCAGGACTGTAGCTCAATGTCAACAAGCGACGACGACGACAACGACGTCGGCGGTGGCGGCAAAGCAGGGAGGTTGCGCGTCCTATCAATAAATATCGATGGCAGTAGCACGACTTTATTGAATGCGTTCATTCGTCGATGAATAAATTCGGTACGCACAGCGAGCAATGTCCGCGCGCGCGTGCTCTGAAAGGACAATTTTTCTACACAATCGGATTCGAATATGCTCCAGAGTACTCTCTTCAAAAGTCGGATTTAAGTCTTTGAGCTAATACAATTCAGCGAATTCTTTTATTCATCATTCTTCGACTTTTAATGGTTTCAAAGTTCAGGCAGTGATTTATTAAGTACAATATTTATCAAATATTATAAATTAAGTCGAAACGCGTTGAAATTAAAGACAAATAAATAGATCCCAAGAAATTCGTAGATGCATTTCCTGAATGTCGAGTTTTCCATTTCCGTTGGAATTTCGTTCAGGCAAGTTCACTCCTAACAGCAAGCAAACTCTCGTGGTATGCAATTATAATAAAAACAAGCAACATTATAGTAGCAGTAATAGGGTATTTACTACGTAATGCAACCGCTCGGGTTCGAACTTAAATTCAAACTCTCTCTTCTTCCCTCAATATTGCGAAGCGATTTCAGAGTATGGACGTTCGAATTCTAGTAACGCGCTTTGCAATGAATTAACCGTAAATGCGTTCGGAATGTAATATCCCATCTAATGCAAGTGAATTGAATTGCCTTTTTATATTTCATTATTTTATCTCAACTACATATCGAAACTACCCTGTATAGAATGAATTTTGGTAAGAAAGTTACGACTATCCTGAAACACTCTCTTGGTATTATTGTCAGTTGCTCATAACGACTTGTATAATAAAAGATGTTTTGGCGCGCGCGCGGAAATTCATCCGTCACATTGTTGCGCACAATGGAGACGATACTTAGTCGATACTTAGCGACGCATCGAGGGGCAAAATACAGTCTCTCGCAACCCTTTCGCAAAGGCAGCATCCGCATCTGCATAACATTATTCTTGGACGAATAGCAGCTGTGTAGCACCACCACCGCCACCACCAACGCAGCCGCCTCAATACAAAATAGATACGCGCCGCGCAAACAGCCACGCTATACACACGAACGAGATAAATCCACAATGCCGACCGCAATCCGTCTTGATATGCTTTCAACTCCTACAGAAGCGCCCTGTGCGCGTTGTTGTTTCGTAGAGCAATTGTATCGAAACTATGTACGACGGCAAAAGGCGGCAATGGCGTTAGCGGCATGCCTGCAAGAAGTACGCACACCCCATCACTAAGTCGTAATCCTTAAACCTGAACGCAGTAATTAATCATTGCGCGATTATTTTAGAATATTGTTATAATTATTTTAGAGCAAGAGCGTGCGCGCACGCTTTCATTAAATTTCGCACATGGGTTGCTCGCATCTAACCAATAGATTTATCACTTGCTTTAATTAGCACATTATTTCGTTGGGCGGCGGCGGTGGCGGTTTTAAAAGCTTTATTCGTTTATCAACTACGCGAGATTATGCGGGACCCTCAAACTCAAAAAGGGATTATGTTTAAAGAGATCTTGTTAGTCGCGTGTGTGCGAGCTTAAGCAACTACTGCACACGCATGT
Source organism: Aleochara curtula (assembly GCA_963978815.1). Taxonomy (NCBI): domain Eukaryota; kingdom Metazoa; phylum Arthropoda; class Insecta; order Coleoptera; family Staphylinidae; genus Aleochara; species Aleochara curtula. Next base: position 4,090,132 of record OZ022219.1, read on the forward strand.
AAATCGATTTCACGTGTGAATGTATTCAAATTAGCGCGAACGGCATTAAGAGCATAATAGAAATTTCGTAACGGATTTTGCGAATTGAAGAGCATTAATCGCACATTGAGGAAAGCGCACCAACTTTGGGCGGAGGAGCTAAGCAATTGAAAGTTTAATAAAAGCTCGTTACTTGGATTTTATTAATTAAATTTCGTCCTCACGTGTCTATCAACAGTTTTCGCTATAATACAAACCGCGTAATTACTGCTCCTAAGTAATTAATACTCATTGTTAAATTGCTCCATATACCTTTGTGTTTTATGTAGATTTAATTACAAGAATAATCAACGGATAATTACTTAATAATTTATAAAGTCTTCGTCGTATTTGTACTTGTGTTAATGATGAAGAGTGTCATTAAATATTAATAAAATATACCTACGCGTTGTTATGTAATTAACATGTGTATTTTTAAGATGAAAATGGCATTCGCGTAAATTCTAGTTGATAAATCTAAACGATTTTAATATACTAATGTGCTAAATAATTAATAAAACATCCATTCGTGTAATGAACGCGAAGAACAAAAGTAATTTGAAAACGTTCAAAATAAATGCGCGCTTTTATGCTGATGAAAATTTGCTGCTATTTGGAAATGAACGAAACGCACCGTTCTGCGCTCAATTGGAAACTTTTTCGATTTGTAAAATTCAGTCGAATCACGCAAACTGAAATACAAACTAGCTACACTATTATCATCAGGTAAGCCACGATCTCGTGTCGCTTGTGACTCTTGTCGGTTCGAGTTAACCAAACATAGCGAAATCGAGCGCGATGAACGCAAACATGCCGCACAGGATTTGCTTGCTTGATGACTCGATGGATGGGTGGATGGATGGACGAGCACGTCATCAAACGAAGGATCACGCGCGTCCTCCAGTGATTACTTTCATATGTGTGTGATATGCGCGTTCACGAAACTGTTTATTGAGTCGTTAATTTTGGAAACGCGCACTTTCCAAATGGGAAAACTTTTCGTCAGTTTATTATGTTATGTGCTAATGGCTTCTAAATCTGTTTAGGCCGTTTGTATTCCGAAAAAATGCTATTTCTTAATACATGTCTTCAAGTTTAATCGTGTGATTAATGCGATCATTTGGCAACTTAACTCCGAGCAATAATAAGAAAATTGTTTTTGTACATTAAATTCCCTTTTTTTAAAGATTACGACACCCGGAGTAATAAAGTAGTGCGAAGGGATGTCTTGACGCGAAATTGCGCGAGTCCTTTTTCTCGAAATTGAACGCATATCTTATTCATAACTGAACGTGATTCTCATCCTTGGCACTACAGAAAAAGAGATTACTATTATGTGCAGACCGCGCCGAACACACACCCACTCGATGGGCGCGTAGAGAATACTCCACTCGGCACACAACAAGGGAAGATGACGCGTTGCGAGTATGATATTATTGATTTTTCGCGCACTTCCTTTTTCTTCCTGTTTTTTTTCGCGCCCATTGTCTACACGTATTATGTCGATTTTCCTATTGCGCCATTGCATCTTTACATAATGCAGTTATGCGCGCGGGGGTGTAAAGAAATACGCAGGAGAAATTGAATGATACCGGAAGATAAACAGAAACAAAAACGAGCAGCACGAGGAAATTATATTTCGCCCTCGTCATTTCATCGTTTCATAGTCAATGGCTCCCAATGTTTTTCCGTGTTATTTTTATCTCAACGAGTCAAATTGCAATTTTTTTCTTCAATTCCAATTCGGCAGAATTATTATTCGCTCAATCGATTGGCAAAATATTCAGTAATAATAAAAAATATATTGTTTCGCGATAAAGAAAATACACTTCACGATTAAATTCAATCGCAGCGAAAATTAATTGAAAATAAGAAGTTATTATTATTATTATTTCGCAATGTAAATATTTTCTCCTCAAGACAAAATCCGCATGTAATTAGTTTCGTTATGTAGGAAGCATGCGTCGTTGACGACAGGGTGAAGAATGAAGGCTTAAATTTAAACCGCAATCTTTTTCAATTCAAGAACGCGTAGGCGGTTTCGGTTTACATCATTTTCCATCGTATAATTACACGCGAAACTGACCCCTAATCTGCATAGTCGACGAATAATAAACATCGAAAATCCACGCAACGCGACTGAAATTGCTATTTGATTATCGATTTTCCGTAATTGGTGCTTGAACGTGATCCGGGTACAACAATTTATTTGAATTAACATCGCAAACAAATTGATTTCGCGAATAGAAAAGCAAAATAGCAAGTGGAAATTTTACAAACCGGAAATTTAATTAGCAGCTTAAATATTGGAATCATTGCACTCAAAATACATAAGTGATTAGTTCTTATTAATAGCAAATTGTTATTGCTTTCAAATCGCGAATTTGCAAAAAAGCTATTATAAGCATAAAGTCGTACTAGAGAAAGTGACATAACGAAGCGAGCAACAGTTTTGTAGGATTTCAAGTTGACTCAAATATGCTGTTTGCTGTTTGTTCATGGACCGTGAGGATTTTAATGGATGTCGAAGTCTTGAAATCCTCGACGTTAAGCTTAGTTAGGAAGCACTTCAAAATGTAAAATGGCTAGCAAGTGATTCGCTTAATAATAAAATATTTTGAAAATATTTTCTTTTCCGCTTCAATTATTTTTCATTGAAATAAGAACCCAAAGAAGCTGAAGTCCTATGGTGTTAGACTATTATGAAAAAGATCAACAACAACTTTTTTTAAGAGTGTATTTTATGAAACATGGAATTAATGCTTGGAACTAATTTAAATTTGAACGTGAATTGTGAAGCGTAGCGCGCATAGAGACGTTTGGAGAGTTTCATTAGTTTACCTGCGTGTAATCAAAAAGCTTTTCTGCATTTACTTCCCTTCCATTTCCATTTCGCAGCCGTGCGCCCGTGAGAAGCGAACGATTCGAAAAGGGAACACTTCACGGTTCTATGTGTGCGCACCGCGTACGCCCGCAATTCAATAAACTGCCTGCTCGCTCAGACTCATAGACAGTAAGGCGAAAATTTGCAAACGAACGAACGCATTTGTACTCGTTTCCCTATTGTATTTTTACACGGGCCGCACCACAAAGAAGCTGAACGCAATCACAATGATGCCATTTTGCTTTCGTCCTATTCCTACTCTCGGCTGCTCCTCCTTTTCTTCAAGACGACTCGTTTCGTTTGCTGTATAATTATAATTCGCAAATTTCCGTTTCACTTCCGCCCGATAGAGAGATATTCTCACCGCTATTATTCTTATCTAGTTTTCCATTCCTTTGTTTGTCGTTTACGTTGTGTACAAGCCGACATTAAGTAATTCAACAATTAAATAAAATGGTTTAAAAAACTCACCTTTTTGAGATCCTTATTAGGCTCGCCATCATCAGCTTTCCGTTTCTCGGTCCCGCCTGGAAGTTTTCCCTTTTCCTTTTCGCCACCACCGCAAATCTGAAAAGAAAACTACGTTAGCAAATGTCCAAAGCAAAACATTGAAAAAGTTCATGGAAAGTCACTATCGAATATAAATAAATAAATAAATCAATGAGGTAATATTTATGTCGTATTTTTATGCACAGCGTACAAATATAGATTAATGATTAATGCGTAAAAATATTGAAGGATGCGATGATTTAATATGCCTGTTATCTATGTACGTCGCAAAAACAACCTAGCATTTATCAATGATTTGTGCAATTTAAGCTTAGGTTAGACTGTCTTACACGAGTTCATTTTTTCTGTTACGTCTTGTTTACTCACTTGTATATAAATTAGGTATAAGAAATGCGCACAAGCTATTTATACTCATATCTTCGAAAATCGTCTTTCAGTTTACTTCAATAACTTCAATATAATCAAAATGGATAGTAATAATTCAAGTAATGAAAAAATGTACGTGCACGTGTTGTTTTTATTTATAGTCTCAGGCAAGTCTAATTTATTACTTTTTAATTAAAAACGCAAAATTCAATGTAGAAATTAAATTTATAAGCTTTCTTAGGAAAGCAATCACATTCGAAGAGAGTAAATTAAGCGCATTCTAGCTGTAGTAACATTTAATTAATTTGCTATATAGCAATTGCACTACCGGAGATGGCGACGGCAGCGGGTGAAACGTGTCCACGCATAATCAGCCGTGAGGAATGGGGCGCACGAGCGGCGCCGACGAGGCCGCAGGACGTGCAGCCGGCGACGCATGTCCTGCTGCACCATTCAGCAACACCAACATGTAATTCGCAAGCCAACTGTGCACCCCTAGTGCGGGCATTACAAAAACGGCACATGCTGCGCTCTCGGCACAGCCCTTACGCCGATATCAGATACAATTTTCTTGTAAGTGCACAGTTACTTAAAATGTTACTAAATTTAGCATTGCCTTATTGATGGCGTAGATTGGCGAAGATGGCAACGTTTACGAAGGAGTTGGCTGGGGTAATCAAGGAACGCACGAACGTCGAATGAACGAATACAGTTTAGGCGTTTGCCTTCTTGGTGACTTTACATGTAAGATGCTTTCTGGCATGGCACCAGCCCACTGATTTAGCTGATTGATTTTACACAGCATGGTTACCAAATGACGCCGCCTTCGCGGCATTGAATCAGCTTGTTCAATGCGCCGTCGACGGAGGCCATCTTGCACCAAACTACAAACTGATTACACACCGGCAAGTGAATCTCACTGACTGCCCTGGACAAAGGCTCTATAATCACGTACGCGCTTGGGATCACTGGGCGGCTGGCCCTTAATTCGATTTAAATTCAAGTACAGCGCTTGCATCTCTCAGGTGCACTTCCGTCAGCTATTATCATTCATTGATAAGAGATATAATTCTAAGGGATGACGAGCCCTTAGAATTACATATATAGTATAATACGTTATGTCAAATTAACATATCTATAATAAAATATTTTAGTTATTTAGTTAACGATTATTGTTGCTTTAGTATTTGACGATACGGAGTTCGCAGAGACAGCTAGTAATAGAAAAAATTGGTTCGTCGAATATGTGAGTTCACGCACAACTTCCGAAAGACTGTACTGATTTTAATGATTAATTTTACATTATATTCGTCTCAGGCCGGGAATGGTTTATACAAAAAAATTATAATTGTAACTGATCGAAAACCAATAGAAAACGCAAAAGAAATGGGAAATTCTGCCACAGCCAACTATTGCTTGGGGCTTCATAACTCCCGTTTTTTATGGGAATTGGTCGTCAGCCAGACCTTATCTCGTATACGAAAGTCAGGAAACACGAGGAGCGCAAGTTTTTAAATTTGACCACGCTGGGTATCGAACCCGGGTCTACCCGCATAGCTAACCATGCGCTAACCACTGCGCCACGCACTCCACAAGTTACAGCTGTAAGTTACAACCACGCGTGTTGCGTACTGGGGGGCGTGGTGTGTAGTATCTGTGTTGGAGGCTGACTGCGGGCGGCTAATTGTTACTAACCCCTTCTTCCCAAGATGGCGGTGGTGATTGTTCTCCCAGGATTATTGTTGCTAAACCTGTCTATTAGTGATGCAGTTGAGTCAAACCTTCGACGTTTCCTGATTCGCTCGGGAAGCCGATTTGAGAGGCAGGGGTCCTTGTGGCTATTTCACCTGCATTTCACGGTGTGATTTATATATCTCCGTGTAATGTAGTGGCCCACCTGCATTTCTCGGAGTGAATTGTATATCTCCGTGTTATGTAGTTGGCCCATATGGTGGTTGTATTTGTGTATGTATTTTTTTCAGGCATAGTGCGTGTAAAGTGAGTCCGAGTTCGCGTAAAGTCCGAGTGCGTGTAGAGTCCGAGTTCGCGTAAAGTCCGAGTGCGCGTAAAGTTCGAGTGCGGGTCGCGGAAAATGTAAGTAATACCGAGTGCGCGTAAAGTCCGAGTGCCGTCCCGACTACCGAGGGAATGCCTCCCACTTGTGGGTGGTACCGGGGAAATGAAATACCCGGGGCCCAACGAAATTAGTGCCGGTTGGGAGTATCGGGTTCTCTGCTGCTCTAATTCCCTACCCATCCGATCCTTTGGCATGATGAGATGCAGGTCCCCCCAGTGACAAAGGAGTTATCGGAATACCGATTTCCTTCAGCTCACGGGCGAGAGATTAGCATCTCCCGTTGCTGGCGTACTGCAGTATTCGGCGATGCCGTTGCTCGCACAGCTAAGCGACAATTCATGTCATCCTTTCGCAATAGCAATTGCATTGTAAAGTTATTTTCCTCAGATAATATTGGCAGTACCTGATGTTCCTGACTTAAAGGAGTAATCTTGATCGTTTTCAAGAGTCTCCACTTATAAATCGCGTATAAACCTAAAAACTACTAGACCCAGGAGTAAAGGAGTCCTCTTGATCGTATTTAAGAGTCTCCAACTATATAAATCAACGCGTATAAACCTAACGGAACAGAGTCTCCAAGATAACAAAGTGTTCAAGATGTTAGAAGTGCGTGACTAGTGAAATAAAATACCAAGTGCGGGTTTGGTACATATTAAAAACTGAAGTGCGCGAATGAACTTATCAGAGACCAATGACTCATATGGATCCGAGAAGAAGTCTATGCCAACTGTCAAACGGAGATCCGAAACCGCCAATCCATTACCGAGGATAGAAGCCGAGGATGCCCAGGGACTTCATCGATAAAACTGTGAGTACCTTTTAATTCTCAACACTAGTGCATGCTGATTCACTACGAGATACATCGGTAATTATGATGTAGAGAGCGAAATTGTAGTAATTCCATCCGCGTTACTGCAATAGTCCTTGAAGAATAAGTTTTAATTGCATGATATACTTTCAGAACCTAATCCATTTAACTAGCCACCTGAATAGCCCAAATTATATAATTAGTTAATTAATTGTAGTAGAATATGCACCTGCGTAAAATGAAGTTTCTCGGCTTAAATTAATTCATAGTACGATCCCTGTTAACACTATCGGTCATTTCCGAAGGACCAGCTTACAATCAATTGAATATTGAGTAGCTCTACCCAATTTTTTATATTTTATTTTATTTACTTTCTGATTTGTTTTATTTTGTTTCATTTAAATTCTTTTGTTACGATTAACAATACACAGTTCGCTGTGACAATTTTTCTCTTTGTGCCAATCCTTCACTTGTAAAAGTGTTGGATTAAAGAGTATTTCAAATACTCCTTCGAGATCTTTCGAGATCTTACCAATCGTGAGGCAACTCTACGATTAACAATACACAGTTCGCTGTGACAATTTTTCTCTTTGTGCCAATCCTTCACTTGTAAAAGTGTTGGATTAAAGAGTATTTCAAATACTCCTTCGAGATCTTTCGAGATCTTACCAATCGTGAGGCAACTCTACGATTAACAATACACAGTTCGCTGTGACAATTTTTCTCTTTGTGCCAATTCTTCACTTGTAAAAGTGTTGGATTAAAGAGTATTTCAAATACTCCTTCGAGATCTTTCGAGATCTTACCAATCGTGAGGCAACTCTACGATTAACAATACACAGTTCGCTGTGACAATTTTTCTCTTTGTGCCAATTCTTCACTTGTAAAAGTGTTGGATTAAAGAGTATTTCAAATACTCCTTCGAGATCTTTCGAGATCTTACCAATCGTGAGGCAACTCTACGATTAACAATACACAGTTCGCTGTGACAATTTTTCTCTTTGTGCCAATCCTTCACTTGTAAAAGTGTTGGATTAAAGAGTATTTCAAATACTCCTTCGAGATCTTTCGAGATCTTACCAATCGTGAGGCAACTCTACGATTAACAATACACAGTTCGCTGTGACAATTTTTCTCTTTGTGCCAATTCTTCACTTGTAAAAGTGTTGGATTAAAGAGTATTTCAAATACTCCTTCGAGATCTTTCGAGATCTTACCAATCGTGAGGCAACTCTACGATTAACAATACACAGTTCGCTGTGACAATTTTTCTCTTTGTGCCAATTCTTCACTTGTAAAAGTGTTGGATTAAAGAGTATTTCAAATACTCCTTCGAGATCTTTCGAGATCTTACCAATCGTGAGGCAACTCTACGATTAACAATACACAGTTCGCTGTGACAATTTTTCTCTTTGTGCCAATCCTTCACTTGTAAAAGTGTTGGATTAAAGAGTATTTCAAATACTCCTTCGAGATCTTTCGAGATCTTACCAATCGTGAGGCAACTCTACGATTAACAATACACAGTTCGCTGTGACAATTTTTCTCTTTGTGCCAATTCTTCACTTGTAAAAGTGTTGGATTAAAGAGTATTTCAAATACTCCTTCGAGATCTTTCGAGATCTTACCAATCGTGAGGCAACTCTACGATTAACAATACACAGTTCGCTGTGACAATTTTTCTCTTTGTGCCAATCCTTCACTTGTAAAAGTGTTGGATTAAAGAGTATTTCAAATACTCCTTCGAGATCTTTCGAGATCTTACCAATCGTGAGGCAACTCTACGATTAACAATACACAGTTCGCTGTGACAATTTTCCCTTTGTGCCAATCCTTCACTTGTAAAAGTGTTGGATTAAAGAGTATTTCAAATACTCCTTCGAGATCTTTCGAGATCTTACCAATCGTGAGGCAACTCTACGATTAACAATACACAGTTCGCTGTGACAATTTTTCTCTTTGTGCCAATCCTTCACTTGTAAAAGTGTTGGATTAAAGAGTATTTCAAATACTCCTTCGAGATCTTTCGAGATCTTACCAATCGTGAGGCAACTCTACGATTAACAATACACAGTTCGCTGTGACAATTTTTCTCTTTGTGCCAATCCTTCACTTGTAAAAGTGTTGGATTAAAGAGTATTTCAAATACTCCTTCGAGATCTTTCGAGATCTTACCAATCGTGAGGCAACTCTACGATTAACAATACACAGTTCGCTGTGACAATTTTCCCTTTGTGCCAATCCTTCACTTGTAAAAGTGTTGGATTAAAGAGTATTTCAAATACTCCTTCGAGATCTTTCGAGATCTTACCAATCGTGAGGCAACTCTACGATTAACAATACACAGTTCGCTGTGACAATTTTTCTCTTTGTGCCAATCCTTCACTTGTAAAAGTGTTGGATTAAAGAGTATTTCAAATACTCCTTCGAGATCTTTCGAGATCTTACCAATCGTGAGACAACTCTACGATTAACAATACACAGTTCGCTGTGACAATTTTTCTCTTTGTGCCAATCCTTCACTTGTAAAAGTGTTGGATTAAAGAGTATTTCAAATACTCCTTCGAGATCTTTCGAGATCTTACCAATCGTGAGGCAACTCTACGATTAACAATACACAGTTCGCTGTGACAATTTTTCTCTTTGTGCCAATCCTTCACTTGTAAAAGTGTTGGATTAAAGAGTATTTCAAATACTCCTTCGAGATCTTTCGAGATCTTACCAATCGTGAGGCAACTCTACGATTAACAATACACAGTTCGCTGTGACAATTTTTCTCTTTGTGCCAATCCTTCACTTGTAAAAGTGTTGGATTAAAGAGTATTTCAAATACTCCTTCGAGATCTTTCGAGATCTTACCAATCGTGAGGCAACTCTACGATTAACAATACACAGTTCGCTGTGACAATTTTTCTCTTTGTGCCAATCCTTCACTTGTAAAAGTGTTGGATTAAAGAGTATTTCAAATACTCCTTCGAGATCTTTCGAGATCTTACCAATCGTGAGGCAACTCTACGATTAACAATACACAGTTCGCTGTGACAATTTTTCTCTTTGTGCCAATCCTTCACTTGTAAAAGTGTTGGATTAAAGAGTATTTCAAATACTCCTTCGAGATCTTTCGAGATCTTACCAATCGTGAGGCAACTCTACGATTAACAATACACAGTTCGCTGTGACAATTTTTCTCTTTGTGCCAATCCTTCACTTGTAAAAGTGTTGGATTAAAGAGTATTTCAAATACTCCTTCGAGATCTTTCGAGATCTTACCAATCGTGAGGCAACTCTACGATTAACAATACACAGTTCGCTGTGACAATTTTTCTCTTTGTGCCAATCCTTCACTTGTAAAAGTGTTGGATTAAAGAGTATTTCAAATACTCCTTCGAGATCTTTCGAGATCTTACCAATCGTGAGGCAACTCTACGATTAACAATACACAGTTCGCTGTGACAATTTTTCTCTTTGTGCCAATCCTTCACTTGTAAAAGTGTTGGATTAAAGAGTATTTCAAATACTCCTTCGAGATCTTTCGAGATCTTACCAATCGTGAGGCAACTCTACGATTAACAATACACAGTTCGCTGTGACAATTTTTCTCTTTGTGCCAATCCTTCACTTGTAAAAGTGTTGGATTAAAGAGTATTTCAAATACTCCTTCGAGATCTTTCGAGATCTTACCAATCGTGAGGCAACTCTACGATTAACAATACACAGTTCGCTGTGACAATTTTTCTCTTTGTGCCAATCCTTCACTTGTAAAAGTGTTGGATTAAAGAGTATTTCAAATACTCCTTCGAGATCTTTCGAGATCTTACCAATCGTGAGGCAACTCTACGGTTAACAATACACAGTTCGCTGTGACAATTTTTCTCTTTGTGCCAATCCTTCACTTGTAAAAGTGTTGGATTAAAGAGTATTTCAAATACTCCTTCGAGATCTTTCGAGATCTTACCAATCGTGAGGCAACTCTACGATTAACAATACACAGTTCGCTGTGACAATTTTTCTCTTTGTGCCAATCCTTAGTTTTATTTATTATCTTTTTATTTAATTTTTTTCCCGTTACTTTTATTCTTTGCAGATTGTAAGCTTGGTAATCGCTAGCAATGTGATACTGTTCGGGGATAGGCCATTGAGTTGGTTTATTAAGATTAATATCATTTATAGTAGATGCATATCTCGACTTAGTTTTGATAGGAAAACGCGACGCGAAAGAACCAACGATCCGGCATCTTCTTGTGCCGAGATACCAATTAGTGGTTCCGCAAGAAGACTTAGAGCTGAGGAGGGTGTCATGAAAGGGCCACTCACACTACCGACATGCAGCACTGATGGTTCTATTCCAGTGACAAATGTCCGGGAGTGCGACGTCCATTAAATATAATAATTAAATATATTATTTTAACTACCATTTGGGCTATTCATATGATGTCATGAAATCCGGAAAGAAACAACCTTAAGAAATCTGAGATCAGTTAACGGAATTCTAAACCGCCGAAGAAGAATGGGTAGTCGACATGCGACAGCAGTTGGGCACTCAACGATGGATTTCCAAGTAAGTTAAATTTGGAAAAAATATAATTTTTAACACTTATAGATACATTTATTTGTGTTGCAGGTGTTGTGTATAAACAGTGAAACAAATTACGGAGTGCGAGTAAAGTACGAGTGCGGGTCGCGGAAAAGTATTACCGAGTGCGCGTAAATTTCGAGTGCCGTCCCGACTACCGAGGGAATGCCTCCCACTTGTGGGTGGTACCGGGGAAATGAAATACCCGGGGCCCACCAAAATTAGTGCCGGTTGGGAATATTGGGTTCACTGCTGCTCTACATCTATACCCATCCGATCCTTTGGCATGATGAGATGCGGGCCCCCCTAGTAACAAAGGAGTTATCGGAATGCCGATTTCCTTCAGCTTACGGGCGAGAGGCTAGCATCTCCCGTTGCTGGCGTACTGCAGTATTCGGCGTTGCCGTTGCTCGCACAGCTAAGCGACAATTCATGTCATCCTTTCGCAATAGCAATTGCATTCTTAAGTTTTTTTCCTGAGATAATATTGGTAGTACCTGATGTTCCTGACTTAAAGGAGTAATCTTGATCGTTTTCAAGAGTCTCCACGTATAAATCGCGTATAAACTTAAAAAGAATAGGAGTTTTACTCCATCCCGCGGTAATGGAGTCCTCTTGATCGTATTCAAGAGTCTCCAACTATATAAATCAACGCGTATAAACCTAAAGGAGCAGAGTCTCCAAGATAGTATCCAAGATGACAAATTAGCGACAGCAGTTGGGCGCCGGACTTTGGATTTCCAAGTAAGTTTGTTTTTTAAAATATATAAATTTTAACATTTTTGTTGTGCCATATTATATACTAACAAAGTGTTCTTATTTCAGTGAGCAACGTCACCTTCAAGAGGATGGAATCCATGGGATGCAACAGAAGTTGGTCACTCGACTGAGGAATTGCTACTCGTGTAGCGGGAGTTCTAATGATATATTTGTGTCTTTCTTTTGTTTCAGGTCGCCTTTGACTCTGTCTTGCATTCAAACCTGAATGAAGGACAAAGTCATTAACCCGGCCCAGGGAAACTAAATTGTTGCATTAAAGTTTCACCTGGGTAATTCCTGGCAGGCGCGTCCACGTCGCGGGGGTGGGCATACGGCCAATATTTTAATCGTTACCTATTATTTAAATTAAATTGGCGTATGGCTAAGTTCTGCCAGGGACCCGCGGTATGCACGGGTATAACCAGCAAGCCAGTTAATAATTATTCACAAATTTGAAAATGGATCAAGTAATAATGTATTTACAACTCGTCTCACATAGATTGTAAGATACAATTATTAAAAACATGTTAAATATTTACGTAAATAAACATTGAAACATGACGCAAGAGAACATGCGGTTTACGTTTTAACATGAATAAAGCTATGTATGATATGCAATTGAATGGCAATGAATATAAATTTTATTCTCGTTTTATTTGATTTCCATTCGATATAAGCTTTTGCTTTTGTATGAATTGTCATCTACTTTAAATTTCTACGCTATTCTATAACTTCTATATTCTTTGCACGACCATTGTCAAGTATAAAATTTCAATATCTCTGAAATGTATTGAAAATGAATATTTGCCTTCAATATTTTATTTCATCACAATGAATCCCAAATTTGCCAGTAATATAAACAATAGATGAAAGTTTGTAATTTACATGCTTTTTTAATGCAATTTGTGATTATCATGGTAAATCCCCCATTCTCATGATAATAGACACTTGACTTGAATGCGAATAAATAAATAACCCACATGTTAAGATTCCATTCAGTCGGTGCTAGTCAGTTGACAGACCACAACGTATTAATTATATTGAACAGTATAGCGTGTGTGTAACTATCTTAGAATGCTGAGACCAAAGATCAAACTCATTTCAATAATCAGTCAATTTGTTATCGCATACATATTGATCTCAGTGCCGCCAGTACGTGCAACAGGTCTGTATACTAAAAGTTTTGACTCATTCTTAGCTATCTTATTGACTTATACTTTTAGCCCTGCCAGGAATTAATATTAAATGGCGGGATGAATGGGATGCACGTAAACCGAAAACTTTAACTCCATTAAAAGATACACCACCCTACGCAATCATTCATCATAGTGCAACAAATTCCTGCTTCACTGAAGACTCATGCACACGTTTAGTACAAAGTATTCAGAATTATCATATGGATACCAAGAAGTGGCTTGACATTGCTTACAATTTCCTTGTAATTATTAAGACTGTATGTTAATCGCTACTCAGCTACAAACTAATTATTTTATAGATTGGCGAAGATGGAAAAATTTATGAAGGTAGAGGTTGGGGTGTCAAAGGAAGTCACGCAGCGCCATACAATTCAAAAAGTCTTGGTATTTGCATACTCGGTACTTTTACTAGTAAGTTTTGCAATTAATGAATTGAAATGAAGCATTTCAATATGATTTATATTTTAGATTCAGAGCCAGATTTAAAAGCGCTTACTGCATTAAAAGAACTCTTAAGCTATAGTGTAATGACAAATAAATTGACGACAGATTATAAATTAATTGGCCATCGACAAGTTCAAGCAACAGAATGTCCTGGAACACATTTCTTCAATTTGCTTAAAACATGGAATCACTTTACTCGAATTTAGAATTATTAGAATCACTAAATATACAATAAATCTAACATTTTATATAGAGTTATTTGCATGTGTCTGTCAGTGAAAACCCATTAATTATTGCACAATTTATGCGGTTTGTGATAAAAAGTAAAAAAACCGACGCCACCACATTAAAAATGCAAGTTGGGGGAGGATGTATGATAATCGTACAAGCATGAAAAGTGGAATTTTCGCATTTCAGCGCAGTGATAAGGCTCTTGAAACAAATAATCGCCATGCGAAAGTGTCAAGTGTGATTTATGCGCTGAAAATTAAGTATCCGCATACATATTAAATATGCATAAGTTGTTACAAGCGTGCAAAAAAGTAACGAGCCAAGTACTAAATGAAATGTCATGAATAGTGACTCTGCACATATCACTTAATAACGCGCGAAGTGGCATTGGGGGCAAAAACTGCTTAGAAGTGTAAAATGTTGAAATGTTTCTATTGCGGCCACTGCCGCCGCTACTTTGAAGGGGCGCAGGCAGTAAAAATGCTTAATGCGCTAGAATTCAAATGCATTACGATTGCGCTCGACTGCGCATGATGTTTAAAAAATTACAGGCCGAGTGGAATGAGCGTACGAATACGAGCGAATGAATGAATAAGCGATTGAGGTAAAGCTGGAAAAATTCTACTTAAAATTCCATCTTGATGCGTTCAACCGGAATAGCACAAAAAATCCGCCAACCCGATTGCAAGCGAAAAGCAGCACGCGTTGGAAATTACCGAATTGCTGAACAAACACATGGAGTATTAACTTTTATTGCTTGGATAGAGAGCATCATATTTTCACCCCACGTTCGTGCTGCCTTCAATGTTGTGCAACTTGTTTGCTGGATAATAACATTATTTCATTGTCTCCCAATTTTCGATTGGGTATATATATGATTTGTATACAGAGAGAGTAAAATTAAGTCAAAAATAAATTCGTTCGTGTAAATATTTTTAAGACTGGTCGGAAAATATTGCAACGATAAGTAATTAATAAATCAAACCAGATCAAATAGTCATATTGTTTGTTACACCCTGTTAATTATGGCACAATCGAATTAGCATACCCTAAGGATAATTTGCTATTATTCACGATAATTGCTAATAATTTAATGCCACGAATAGATTCCGTTCCGTTCAATTAAAACATGATATTTCCCCGTAGAGTTCGTTCTAGCAATTTGAATTTCCAAATCGAACTTGTCTCAATTCAATCAATTTATCAGCTAATGCTTTATGCCAAACTTGTGACCCTCGCAATGTAAAATGACACATTAGTACATAACTAACTCCGTAACGCCTAGTTGTTTCGAATCAGTATTGATCAAATATAATTATTACAGTTATAGTTCAACGACGATATATGCAGAAGTCTTGTTTGTGGACTAATCTAAATGCAATCTCCTTGTTATTCAACATGTGTATTTGCTAAGCGAAGACAAGAGACGAAGCCAAAACAAACATTAATGCGGCGGCGGTGATGCGGACGGCGCATAGTCTAGGTGTGATTATTATTGCCTGCCGATATACCCAACCAATGCATTATTGGTTTGCATGCGGTCGTAAATCAGGCCGGTATGTTTTGATAATCAACGCAAACGCAAGACGGCGCGGCGCGCCACATTCTCATAAAATATCACAAATTAATGCAATAATTTACCCACACGTATATTCCTATTACCGAATATGCACTCGTAACTTTCCTATCGTGTAATCTATTTAATAATTAGCGAACACCCAAACCGCATTGTTAATTAAACGTATTGACGTATGCCAATAACGTACACGTACGTAGTATTAATTATGAATGGAATTTAATTAATATCTCATTTTGTGGTGAAATTTTTTTTTTGAAAACGTATTCACTAATTTTCATAATGCCGAAATAATATTGTTCAATATTATAGCCATACAAATTTATCACTGTACCAAACTACCAGTTATATTTTTCGCATTCATACTTTATCGCTTTACATCAATTACGTGCGCACGTCATGTTTGTGCGAATGAAAAGCAACATATGCGAGCTAATGATGTGCTGATTTCTGTGCGAATCTACAAATGTTTCGTTTGATATAAGTCTTTGCACAAAATAGTTTTAAATATTTTACAAAGTAACATCAAGAATGTACTCAAGTTGGTCCTTAGAAAATTCTAATAAATTATTCCACGAGGTTAGCTTTAATTAAAACTAATTATGTGGCGAAGTAATTATTCATAATCTAAAATCTACAAGCATAAATCCAATTCACAGATTCGTACTCTCTTTCTTTTACGCGCCTAGTCTGCAAATGTGTTTTTGCTCATGAAAATGGAATTTCTTTCAACTCGATAATAAAACGCGACAAAGCGTCAATTAATCATTCATTAATGGTATACGTTGTACTATTATGCAAAAACAGCGTGTTGAACACGACGGCTTACTTCTCGATCAAAAAACAAAAAAACGCTTGGAACGTTTTCTCGCTTAAAGCATATTTTCTTTATGCACGGACAGCGAGCTGAAGTTCGATGTGTCACTGAGTGCTTTTTCTCTTTGCCGCCCGCGTTTAAAAAAAGAGTGGTGCGAGTAGATTTTTGCCAACCCCGGCTGTATTACACACTTTCTGTTTCGGCGCATGGTTCGTTTAACCCGATCAAGTCGAGCGCGACGTGTACGAAAACTTTTACAATTTTTCGTGGGCTGCTCTCTGATCATCTTTTTTACGAGAAAACGCGTTGAACAACATTTCTATTAGCGCATTACTAATAAACTCAAGACGCTTGCTTACCAACTGCATCTTCTCTTGACAAAGTCGCTTCGTGTTTGATTCGGAAATTAAACTATGCACTAAAATCTATCATAACACTATCGCGCTAAAACTCCTTAGTCCTTAATAGTCGCATGAAGGCGAAGATGCACGAAAACACTACGAAATATTGGAGGGGTACCTCTCTTCGAAACGTACTACAAGGAGCATGTCAGCTCTAGGTTCAAAACTATTGTAATTCAATATCAAATTATTATATTATGCTGTTATTTTATTGTAATTAAAACTCGTTTTTGATACTCAAAGGTTCGGAGAGAAACTACGAGTGCCGAAAGCAGCTAAAAGTGATGAAACCCGTTCGTAATATCACGGCCGCTGTTGTCTCACAAGGTTGTTTGGTGGCAAACACAGGCGGCAAAGGCGAATAACCCTAACAAAAGCGGCCTTTGAAACTGGGCAAGGTCTCAGTTCCCACAGCGGTTAAAAGCTAGAGGGGTAGTGTATGTAATGTATTGGCTAAGTCTTATAGTACAAGCCGAGTTCAAAAGTGACTTGACGATGTTCAGGTTTATCCTGTTGGTGCTATAGGCAAGACTACCTTGGAATAAAATCAGGTTGACTTCCGCCGTCTTAATGATTGCGCTATGGCAAAAGTTGTGCAAGCCGGATGAGAGCAACATGCGAGCGAATCGAAGCACTAATAGGCGAATTTGTGCGCGCTGGTAATGTAACACAACAAAAAACCTATTTCCTCTGCCGCATCGACCAGCACAACAAACGATCAAGAATAAAGCTAAAAAGGGGGTTGCTTCACCACAAGTATGCGTATGGTGGTTTTACGTTTGCGTTTTACCAAAAAAGAAAAATCAATACTTTTCCTCGCCCTTACCAAAACAGGCTGTCTTTGCGATGAAACGTAAAATGAAAGCAGACTTTACTGAAAAAACTACTACATCAATTGCTTTCATTTAACAAACTGCAAAATCAATTCAGCAAAGTGTTGTCTTATGCCAAGTTTCTTTCAATACTCTACAAAGACTAGAACTGATTTTGACATTAAATTGCTTCGATAAAAATTCTGGAGAATAGCAAGTCGATTTATGTGTCTTAAAATTGTTGAAATTTATGCTATTTGTATCAAATAAAAATTAAATTGTAAAATAAAGAAAGAGTTATATATTCATAAAGAAGATTTATGAATATATAAATATTTTAAAAGCAATATTTTTGTCAATTGTTACAATGCAAAAGTACTTTCTTTCTTTTATCAATTGGCTAATCGCCAAACCTTTAGAATCGCTAGACAAATGACAATGAACGATATTTTTAAAATCCTTCTGGCCAATAAAACAAAATGTAACGAACAATTTAAATGGTACTAATTCAAAATTGATTTCAAAGTGTGCCTCGTTTTTACATCGTTTTTATGACTATAAATATATCTCGACGTAATATTTTTGTCAATTGATTTTGATTCAAAGCAGTATCCAAAACTTTGGCTCATCTCCAAGTACTTAAAGCGCTTTAGATAAATGACAATGACCAATATTTCGAAATTATATCCGACCAATAAAAAGATATCAACAAGTTATGCAATATTATATTTCGCATTGTTTTTGGCCTGGTAATATTCATTATGACAGGCGAAAAATGTATGCCGCAAAAGATAAATACAGAACAAATTGCGTAAGTTAGAAGTTAATTTTAAATTTTCTCGCATTATCTAAAGTCCTCCCTATTCAAGTTGCGGCACTGCAAGAAAAGTATGTGCATGCCGTGCATAAATAAAACAAACTGTGCGAGCAAACGTCGCGACGCTTGTTGCATTGGTTGTGGAAATAGGCGTGCGTTGTCACATCGCGACTGCCGCCACCGCTGCCGTCGTCGTAGACGACACAAAAGATGGACGCGAGCAGGTGCAGTGATTTATTATTACATAAGCTCCCAAAACGCAAGCACGACCCGAGAATGCGTCTCCGACCGTCTGTCTAGTCAGTTGGCTCGTTTTTTGGCTGCTTCACCAACTTCTCGCCAAACGAGAAAATAAATAAAATTACGAATAAAACAAAAGAGAAGTTTACTAACATTTCTACTCGAAGGATACGTCAGTAATAAATTCATTACAACTATTTTATCCTTCGATATTCCTTCTGCGATTGATTGATTATTAAAGTATCAGTCAAATGAATGTTTACCTCATTTTAATTGAAGGCCATTTGGGGTTTAAGTATCAAGGCGCTTTTTAAGTAAAACTTTCGTAGACAATTCGCCAGAATAATGGCTTTGTTCCAAACTATTTTCATAGCGGAAAATACGCCAAGCGCCGAGACATTATAAAATCGTAAAATTGTCGTAAATGCAAAACCAGGACAGTACAGTAAGCAATCTATTTTTTTCAGCACTATAATGAATAGTCTAATACTGCAAATGTTATCTTTTTCAAACGAAATTACTTTTAATTTATATTTAGTTTTTATAATGGCCCAAAAATTATTTTGTTAGTGCTGTCACGAATGTCGGTCGCAAAAATTTACAACGCCAACAACAATAGCTACTCGAAACAGACTGAAATTCTTCAACAGCTTCTTGTTATAAATATAATAATTTATGTTTCGGAATGCTTCCTTATAGGAGATGAAATAGATAGTGCTTAAAACATAGTCGCATCACAACTACTCCCTTGAAATGTGCCTGCGCGTCTTAATTTAGTACACCTAACAATAGCTACTACTTTGCGCTAATCGCGGACGGCATATTGCGCTCGACTTGAGTCGAGTGCGCATATTTACTGCATTTGCTATTGTCTGTTGTTCGAACGCATTAATCCACGACAAAATTGCCACGGAAATAGTTGCAATGCCTCACGCATACGATAAATCATTGCTGGCGTTGCGCGTACAAGTGCTATGCAACATCAGCAGTCGCATTAAGCACTAATTAACTCAAACGCTTATTTATATAAAGATGCTATCCTATTCGATCCTATTCTTTTACCGAAAAATTTAATTGGCGTTTAGTTTCCGGCGAACAATATTTTTAGATTTTGTTTTCTGTGTGATTTAAAAAGATTTACAACGTTTACATAATTTCCTCACAGGAAAACATAGTTTGAAGCCAGGTAAAACAGTATAAAACTAGGACCCGAAAACAAAACCCAAAAGTTGTGACCGAAAAAGTAAAATACAAAAGACTTGATAAAACTGCGCACAAAGTTTAGCTTTTATGCAGTTGCCAAGGGCAATATTGGTAGAGGTGAACGAGATGAACAAGATACTGAATAATTCAACGTGTCAGGTTGCTCAAAGGTGCAAAAATGCGCGGCAAGAAGGTCAGAGAAGAAAGGCTGAATGCGTTTCTTCTTCGGCGGAGGAAATGCAATAAAATATACCGGAGAATATTTTAGGGAAAAATTCGCAAGTTTGCAATTGTTGCGTTCAACAATGAGTTTACTTTGTAAGAATAAAATCACGACATGCATGATGGAGATTCGCGCACCATAAACACAAAAATATTTACAACTAGCAAAAGCAGAATTGAAGATGCTTTTCTTGTAAATATTTATTTTTCAACTGATTCAATATTAAGAAGCAAGTTACCATAACAAACTAAGCATTGTTGGCCCTATAAAAATATTTTGTAGACAACTTTTAGAAATCTTTAGAGCATTCGAAGACGTACTTACAAGTTGAGTGTAAATTAAATGGAAGGAAGCGTGTGCAATTCCCGAAAAACCCCAAAGAAAAACCCCAAGGCTTTTTTACGCATGTCAACGAGACGATTTCGATTTCGTTTCCAGATTTTCGGCACGACGAATAGTGTCGGGATGTTTACTCTTAGGGTTCACACGAGTGTCGTCTTTCAATGGTTTGAGGATCATGCAAAAGTGGATATTGAACTACGACGGATCCACCAGAAAAATATTGCGGTGTTTTATTGAAGAAAAGAAAATTATTCCTGGAATAAAATGACAATCGGTGCAGTATTTGCATTATATGGCCAGAAAATCATTTATAGACTTGAGTCTGAAAAAATATGAAATTGAGGAAAGAAATAAGTGACAACGATCAGCGCACGCAAGAATCACAAATTGCGGGAAGTTTTTCAGACGTGGGTGTCAAATCAAAAATGAAAAGCACGTAGCGCACGTAAACTTACAGTGATTCCACCCGAAAATATACGAATGTAAGAGAGGGTTGGTTCGTTGCTTCTAGGTAAACGTTTAAAAATTCGCTCAATTTCGTTCGTTCAATCCCGACGGAAAACTTATAGTTTTCAAGACATAAATTTGTCAAAATATTAACTTTTATCGACGCATTTTACCACAATTTCTTCGTTTTAAGTAAAATCAATTTTTATATTTCTACTTCATTACATCTCCATCCCTTTTTTTGCTAGTACTTTAAAATTGATTTTTTGTTATAAGAAACCCATATAAATATTTATATACGGTTTCGTAGCTAGGATAACTCGGCTAGGATAATAAAGATCAAAGGATCAGAATTGAATTGAGTGAAATCGACCAGAATAGCAAAAAATGTAACCAATTCTCAAGTGGACGCAGCTAAAAAAAATTATATAAATACCCACTTTTTCCTAAAGATACTTTACAAAATATTTTTTCTATTAGTTCATTTGATGATTGATATTGATAAACTTTGTTTGCATGCAGTATGAATGTGACAAAATATTGTCACACATCCTCTTATGACTAGTTGTAAGGAAATGTTTTAAAATCGAATCAAGTCAAACGAAGCAAAAGCAACGATATCCTTTCGTTTATCGATTGTCAAGAGGATTCGCTTCGTTTCAAGTCACTGCAGTGTCTAAGGAAGACTTGAGACTGGACTAAATCACACACAGTGAATCACTTTTCACGACGAATCAAAGACGCAATTTTACACCGACGAATAATTCGTTTATTTCCAAGCAATTTAACCGCTTTGCTTGAATAAATCGCTCTATTATTTGGTAGCAAAAAACAATAAAGAATGAAAATAAAAATATCTTGAAATTTTTCCTGAAATGCTAGAAAATTCTTGCTTTAAACTTTTCAACATGTTATTTTTTGTTTAAATGTGTGAGGTTACCAAGCACGTAGGAGCAAAGAGACAAAAAGTAAAATCAAATAAAGAGCAAAACATCCATACAACATTTTACCCTTTACTCCTTCATAAACGCGGCTAAAAGCAAACGGCACGTACATTTTTCACATTCTACAGAGAAAACTACAACCGGTTTAAATTTACTTTGAGTACACAAAGCATCGTGCGTGCATTTATTCAATTTAATCAAAACTATATGTGTAAACTTTTACTTTATGTAAAACAACTCTTAACGCTTAAAATCTTAAACCAGCAGCAATGCTCATAAAATAAATATTCGTGCAGTCGTTGTGCAAAATAAATATTCGCGAATAAATGTAAATGCGCGAAACGCATTCGTGCATTCGCCGAGAGGTTTTTCGCATTGTGCAATATGTGAATGCGCTGCCACCCCGCACGCAGGGGGCGGCGATGCTAGCAGCAGTTATTAAAAGAGCGAGCGAGAGAATTTACTCTCGCCGGTATGCCGCATTAAAAATCCCCGAGTGCGCCGATGATGGAAAGCTTTTCGCTGTTTAAATACAACGCAAATTCACCGACCGTGTGACTTTTCATTTTTTCACCTTCTTATTCATCACATTTTACATTTTGCATGTTTTAAACGCAAATATTTAACAACAATTTATAACTTGTTCATGTACTTTAAAATTTTAATGAGGGCATTACTTTCAGCAATTATTAATGATGCATTCATTCGAGTGGGCGAGGAAAAACTTCAATTAGAATAATTGTGATAACTAAAAAACTGTGTTTCAAAGTTTCAAAGAGATTAAATAGTTCTGCAAAAGGGAAAATGTGGCCGTCGCCGCTCTAAATTTAGTTTATTGTTCGCGTATTTTGCATGTGGTGCATTCGCGGGTGATGCATAACAGACGGCTATAAGAGGGTTGCTATTTGCCGCCTCCTGCGAATATAAATAAGCTCGAAAGCTCACACGCGCGCAGTGGATGTACGTATTGTGCGCACAATATTTTTGTTCTTCGGTTTCAAAGGAGATTTTACAGGTTTCCCGTATTTTTATGAAGGTGTCTGCCGTATTTGTGGTGCACCGCGCAAAAGGTGAGAGCAACAGAAGTGCGCGTTGAATAAAACACGAATAGTTCGCTTAAAATTTATGGTTAGTTTAAGTTTTTACTCTAAATCATGATTTATCTGTAAAAGCCTTTCACTGTAATGAAATTATTAGAATTCAAGCTATCTTAAAACTGTGAAATGTAGTTTACGTAGTTTCTTCTTCTAAATATTGCTTGACACATTAAGGATTCAAATTAAAATCCCAAATACTAAAAAAATGATTGACATTAAAATACGAAATGCAAATGCGCAACACGCTTTCGGAAAATCTGCAATGTAAATACAAGTGGTGCGCGTATCGCACGCATTTTCAACACGAGCAAAATACAAAGGATTTTGCAAAGGACGAAACGGGAACACAGCAGCACGTACACATGAAAATTGCGCGAAAAGCCGCGTAAAGTAGTTCTGTGCTCGGTTCAGCTGTGGCGGCAGGAGCAGCATACATTCGGATTCTGAAGACTATAAGGACCAGTTGATTCCAGCCACACACACTACCTACTAGATTCGCTTTAAAGTTGGCAGAGTATGCGTGGGACGACGCAATTTGCAACGGGGCACCCACCGCTTGCCGCCTCCGCTCGCACGCGAAATACAAGTACACCCGAGGACACTTTGTCCAACTCGTATGCGAATAATGCCAACGACCGAAAGAGGAGCGCATGGCGCGCAAATATGCAAATTGAATTTTTCAACAATTCAACCATTCAACAATTCGCCTCCTCCTTTTTCTTTTCGGCTACTACTACATTTTTCACAACAACGCGAAGAGCATTATGTTCGTGTCATGCCCTTTTGTTTTTATAAATTGCATTTTATGGAAATGACACGTGCAATTTACGTACGCATAAACAATTTTACTAATTCAATTCGCAAGGATCTCCGCGCAATTCGCATTCAAAGATTGGATATCTTAACGAAATTAGAACTCTGCAGCTGTCACCTGAGGACACGACACACGGTATAATTAAATAAAATCATTTAGCCGATCATCCCTTAAAGGGTCTCCAATATCCATGCCAAGTCAAGAGCATCGGGAATAAGGAGTTGTTGCTTTGCTGCCTAATGGGATTTGTCCTCCTTTGAACAAGCAGCAGCTCCGGCGGCGGCAGCGGCTCTTTCATCCCCGCACGATTAGTGTTTAGCCTTTCGCTCCCAATATCGCACGTATGTGTTTGTGAATGTCGAATGCACTCATAGTGTGCTCAGAATGAGACTTTTACGATTCGCGAAATGTAGCAAAAGAAGAACTAAATGTGACGTGCCCAAGGAAGAGAAGCAGAATACGCGCAATTTCCATTTCCATTACGAGTTCGAATTCGCATTTGGCTGTAACACAATGTTACCAGTGTTCCTAATTGCGTTTCGGTCATTTACGAAGGGATGTTGGGTTTATAAGGTGCAACTGAATGCTCCGAACGACCGTACGAATAAAAAGCGTTCTTTCATCTCAGTAAAAATCAAAAACAGAAACAGCAAAGATGAAAAATGTCAAGTATGCTTTTAAACTACTTATAGAAAAGATGTATGCATTTGCATGTTACGCACATATACCTATAATAAAAGCATTAATAGCTTGATTCAAGTGGGTAGTAACGCAAAATATGCTTGAAAATTTTGGCTATAAAGTTAAAAGCATTCAAAAAACACTCTACGCGCATATTTTTACGTGCGCACTTCACATTTCAACATGATGATGATTGCGATGAAATTGTAAAAGAAGAAATTATTGAAATTACATATCTGTGCGCGGAAAATTGAATCAGGAAAGTAGCGAGCAAGCCGAAGAAAACGCTGACGTATAATCAAGATAAATGTAAAAGCAGCAGCATCAGGAGGAGCAGGACGAGGACTACGACGCACGCGTTCCACAAGCAGCCAGCTGCAAGGATAATTGTCCTAAATCACTCCCTCCGATCTTTACGATCAAAAAGCTCCTCGCTCGCCGACCGAACATCATAAGCGCCTTTGATATTGGCACACACCACGCAGTCGCGCTTTGAGAATGCCAGAAATCTCCAGAAAAGAGAAGCACACGCGTACGCTCTGTACGAATTAATGGTGCGCCACAAAAGGACACACAAAACGCGCCGGAGAAAACGAAAAGCTAAAGGCGAATAAATTCAGCCATTGGATAAATTAGCACCGCTAATGACATTCTCTCTTTTTCGCTTTTAATATTTGTCAAATGATTTTGTGCGAAGGTGAGAAGTACGTATAACAACACGCGGAATATTTAATCAGGAATAAAATATACGTACGTAAAGCAACATCCTTCGCGTGCGAATTCAATTTCGAGGTATCAAACAAAGACCGTCAAACGTAAACAAACGCTCGCGAATGTTTTTACTGTCCGTTGTGTTTTTATTGCGTTTTCGCATCCAATGACGCCGCCGCCGCCGCTCAACTCAAGAAGCGCGCGAATGCTTTTTATACCATCGCGTTTGCTATCCACTTACGTATTGTATGCCTTCTCCGGATAAGTCACTTTTACCCCGCACGGAATGCCGAATGTCATTCACGAATAACGCGCCCTTTGCAGTTTTACTGCTGTTGTCACGCGTTTCGTATTTTTGCGTGCAGATAATGGAGGCCAAAATTTTTTATATGCTGTTCATCCCTCAGTGCTTTTAGTATATCTTATTCATAGCCCAGCTCACACTCGGTATAATTTAATACTTTTCATAAATGTCAGAATATTAATTAATTTTTCTTTTCATTTATGTAATGCACAATTCTTTGAAATTAATATTTTCAGAGAATACCAACACAATTCCTCCTTTTTTATCGTGAAGGATTCATTGTTATGAACTCATGTTATGTTAAATTAAAATATTCATCTAAAATTACGCGATTTTGTAAAATTTCTTTTTATGTCATAATGTTTGCTTGTTTAAAAATAATGAAAGCATTTAGGCACAACAATTAATTCAGATTGCTTAACTGCGTGTTATAATTAAATTGGGAAAGCTACCCACCCTCTCTTGCAAAAATCCACTTGATATTTTCAGATATTAATGACTTTCGCCGTTCTTTCTTTACCCCAACTTTTCAAATAAAGCAAATCTGTTTGCCAGTGGAGAAAAATTGAATGTAAACGCTCATATTTCATTCTACTTTCAGTTCGCGCAACTAGCACAAGTTTTTCCTTCGCATTGAAAAATCAACTTTCCTAGAACTTAAACTTTCGCAAGCAAAGGCAAGAAATAAATGAAGAAAAATAACAACTGTATTATTACTCAGCTATGTAACCTGAAGTGCTTCAATAAAAACCGAATTTATCACTATTAAATCCAAAATCCAAATTCATGAAAAATCAAGTAAACCTTAAATTCACAATGTGAAACCTTTCTACAAAGTGCGACCTGTCACCGAATGCAGCGCGTTCTTCGTCTTGAATGTTCTACATGATTGCAGACAGATAGAATTCTGTCGACGGTTTTCGAACTAGATTTTGCACTGTTCGAATGCGAGTTGTTCTCTGCCGTTGTTGTAAACTTTTCAAAGAGCTACTGACGGCGACCTCCCGAAGGATTCGTTCGCGTGTCCATAAACCTCCCTGACTGACTATGAGTTTGAAGGGGGCGCAAAACTCTTGGGGAATAAGCTTAGTTAAACTTGTACACCGGTATTGAATAAATACGATATAATGGCACGACCTAAATATGTGTCTCTTAGTTTTCTTGTTCAAACATGCGTTTAATACCGCATACAGAAATATTTCGAAAAAAACCGAATTTCACTTTTTGCGCGCTATTATCGTAGAGTGTACTCTTACCTTTTAGTCCTTTTCAGACCTGTTATTCTTTAATATACTAAAGTCGCAAAGTGACAACGAAAGTGAGCACCTAATCAAATAAACCGTCAATATACTAAAAGCTCCACACACGATCGTGTCACGAAAGTTTTGCGTTGTTTGCGCTTGAAATAGACGCAAGAAAAAATGTGTCAATATTCATCATTTATCCGTCATTGACATAGCACTATGTCAATTATTATAACGCGATGAGACTCCGTCTGGTTGTCTCAATAATGATCATCATTGAACCTTGACGCTTACTATACAAGACAATTGAACATTTTTACCTTATTTCTTTCCCTTAATGACTTTGCCGTTTTAGCGCAGAATGGGAATTCAAGAAGACTCACCTGCAACAAAAAAAAGAGTAAGAATGAAATCGATGCATGAATAAATTAGTAATTAGGAGCACAAACGAGTTTGGCAAATCGCACGTCGAGCAATTACGAGTTAGTTGGAAATTAATTGAAACGAACTTTGAAATTAAGCCCATACAATTGGTCATTTTGTTCGGATTGCTAGCCAAGCTGCTGTTCACTTCGTTTCT
The DNA here is from genome assembly GCA_963978815.1 of Aleochara curtula. NCBI lineage: Eukaryota > Metazoa > Arthropoda > Insecta > Coleoptera > Staphylinidae > Aleochara > Aleochara curtula. The sequence continues at coordinate 4,117,251 of OZ022219.1, forward strand.
ATTAATTATAAATCGACGACTTATTTCTTCGCTGATTCCTATGATATTGAACTTTATTCTACGTTTTTCCCAATTGAAAAGAGCAAAACGAAATGATCAATTTTCAGTTATTATCAAATTGATTTCTTGCCTTATTCCCCGACGTAATGAAATTTAAAAAATTTGAAACAAAACTTAAACAATTTTTAGGGTCATATATCGAACAGTAAATTATTGCAATCCTAATACCAACAATAAAGTGACTTCTTTAGTGTTAGTTTATCTTGATAAAAAGAAACACCACAATAAAGTAGGTAATAAAAGAATATTTGGATAAGAATAAAATGAACATCTCATAAATTTGGCATTCTTAGGGGCTGTTCATGAATTAATCATAGCTGTAATCAATTTAGATGTTTATCAATTTATAAATCATGACCTCCGCTATTTTTTTTATTCGCATTTCGCGTCCATAAAAGTGCGTTTTACGCGTTCTTGCGCGCGTCTTAAGGATGTAAAACATAATAATAATGGAATCATAAAAGCTCATAACGCATAAAAGAATAACGTGCGATAATCCAATTTTTGTACTTGCTGTTCTAATAATATGTTGAACAAATAACAAATAGGAATTCCACCTAATTTATAATATCAGCAAACAAGGGTAATATTTCATTGTTTATGTAATAATATTTATGGCTTATTGTTTATTGCTTCCTGACAATTTGTCAACGCCAATTATTAGTCGAAGAATATACATAATATGAAATGAGTCATGCTGGGTGGCCTTTCCTGCCTTCAATAAATATTGGCAGAAATAAAAGCAAATCGTTCAGAATATTAGTACGGCGAGCAAAGAAATTCTGTTATGCTGAAAACATAATAATAATAAGCATGCCTTAAGCTGCTCATTATGGCGTAGAAGAACAGAAAAAGCCCGAGGTTTGCGGTTCATATTATATACTGGTATTACGAATATGGGTTGGTTATGCGTAAGTCGCCTTCGCTCAAATTTATGAACTTCCGAAGTTATAAATCCTCATCATTAATGTGAGTACTAACTGTGATTAACGTTCTTTCAACTAACTACCAACCGCTAAACAGCGTAAATTTTTACTTAAAATTATTTTAACAATACAGTAGACTTCGATTGCAAACAATATTACGAATGAATGTATGTTCTAATTACACTACGCAGCTAACCTGAAGAGTGAAATCTGCTGTATTTTATTTATGTACAAGATTTTTCCCACTTTTATTTATTTTTTCTCAAGTACACCATTCGTGGTAAAATTGAAAGATTCAGACGCTCGCGAACTAAATCGAAAAGTTATTGGATATTGAAAGTGGATCGTAACGCGCATCAAAGAAAACCGCGTGGCTTATAAACTCGAAAGGGAGACTCCTTTTGTGCTTGCTTCATCCCCCGAAATGGAATAAAGATAGATCTACGCACTTGACGCTCGCGGCGTTACGTACACACAACAAGCGGTTTACAAACAACCACCACCCTCACCATCCCACTTGACTCTTGCTCAATTCAATATCACGCTGCGTATGTTTTAATAGCCAATTCAACTGCGTTCGCGATGGAAAAAAATGAGACACACATCGGCTCGGAGGAATTCAATTTAACAATTAATTACGTAGGAGGAATCCGGCCACGAGTTGATTGACGGCGGCCCACGGAGACCCTTTATGCGTCTATCAGTTTGGCGCGCAATTACCATCTAATCTCGTCGACTCTTGCTGCTTGTTCGAAATTCTGCATGTTTGTTGTATACATTGCCTGTCTAGCAGCAAGGGTTGCTATTCACGTCGCACGAATTGAAGGAAGGACAAGACATCCTTGTCGTCAACGACGACGCTGTTGTTGCGCATGCAAGAAGTCAAACTCGTAACAAGAGCAAGGAGTTTCATTCAAAGTTTAAGTGACTCGCGACTGTCTGTTCTTCAGCGTTTCGCAAATTACAACAACTGCTTAAATTCGCTGCTAGTTTCATAATACATTTATTGCACTATTGCATGAAACCGAAGAAGAATATATTATCCTGAAGCGACATACGAAATTTATAAAACTTTTTAATAAATGTTTAAAAGAAAAATACCACGCAAAAAACGCGAAGCATGTTAAACAGAATGTTGCAACATTTTTTATTATACGTTTCCCGTCTTCTTATCGCACAACACGGCTAACCCCATGTCATTTGACATATTTACCAGGCTTGAAAACATGCAATATGTCTTTCTCGAAAGCTGCCAGCAGGGTGTATTTATAGAAGGAGATTTATGCCCGTATTTATTCCATTCGTCGATTGGAAAATCCCGTATTTTATGAAAACCGCAGTTTTTCTAAACATTTATAGCAAATAATGAGTTGTATTCCATAACATGGCTTATATTCTTCTCGTCGACTTGTTGAAAACTCTAAACAACATGCACATTACATGCAAACTCTCAGAAAGCAACAATACAAGAAGTTGTTGAGGTAGACTTTAACACGTGTGTGGCTTGACGCATTTCCTGCGAGGAAGAAGTGCTCAAGTGTTCACCAAATTGTTTGTTGTGTGCGCCGCATGAAGTAAAAGCAAGGAAGCACTGTAAGGACGGTAGGAAGAAGAAGATGTTACAAGTTAACTTTCCACTTTGTATTTTAGTTCACCTATTGTATCCTTACTTTGTATTGTGCGTGCGTTTTACTACACCTTCTTCTTCACTTGGTTGACTCGTGATTCGAATGAAATTATTTGAATTATATTTCCGCCCAAAATATTATGTCTGAATTGAATTTAATTCACACGTATTATGAACATAAATAAGTATTTTAAGAGGTTTAAATTTAAATCCCTTCAATTGCATGAATTAAGCGTAAAGTGTATGATAATTCCATCTGACTTTCAATATTTTCAATAATAATTTCACCATTGATTCATAACTGCTAAGTACGTCACGAGCGAGCCTTATAAAACAGTAGAAGTTGTATTTCCTTAAATACTTTATGGCAAATGAAGCATTTATTTAAGGATATAAATGCGTTCGTCTTATCAAGTTAAGGGCGACTACTTAATTAAATTTAATATTTATACGTTTGGCACACTTTGCGTGTGAGTTAATAAGCACTTTGCAGCTAGCGCAATTAACGCGTTGTTAATAGCACAATATTTTCGCAAAATTGCTGTCAGAATTATCCAACAATCACAAAGGTCGTTTATCAAGCGTTACGAGCTTTTGACGGAGCCATTTCTTAGTCCGCGTTTCTTCTATTTTAAAAATAAAAACCCGGAGAGAGAGTAAAGCCAACACTAAAACGCGAAGCATAATTCACTTTTCTCTTTGCGTTTCCAGATAACTCGACCCAACCAACAAACTGAATGAATATAGCCACTTCACATGCGGGTTTAAAATTAAAATAGGCCATCAATAAATCTTATGCGCGCACAACTTGCGGGGGTTGAATCTAAAATTAAATCTGCAAATGCACAACAAAGCGCAATATAAATTATTTAATAATTGTGCACGAGTCATACAATTCTTTCCCCATTTATCTTTTCTCCGCATTATTGCATTAATAATTTTCGCTTTTCTGCATGTCATGCAAAGAAAGCAGGATTTTCTTGGGTCCGTTTTATTTTATTTTACTTTATGCAATTCTTATATATTTTTATGGCCTTCCCTTTTATTTCGATGATGTATCCGAACGTATCGTTGTTTCAGAAACAGGAAAAACGCAGCCGGCTTGCACCAATCATAAAATTTTATGTTCTCTGGCATTTGTGCACGCTATCACTATGATTGGAACACCTGTATATCCTTTAATATACTGAGTGTTTAATTTCCAAGAGGCATTTTCTACACTTTAATAAACCAAATGTTTGGTAATTGATTTACCAGGCAACAAAATGTTAGCTTTAACGTAATTTTTAAAGTGGAAATTTTCAATTTTGCTTGATCAGCTAGTTTATTTACTCTGGACAAGTACTAAATATTTATGCTGTGTCCTGAAAGATCTTACAAGGTAATCAAGTTGAGAAATCGATGAAAATGTTCAAGAAGAAAATTCAGCGCAAAAAACAATGACGTCGCGTACGAAGCTTGCTTTCGATAGTTTAAAGCAGGTCATGAATCTTTGTCAATTTTTCTTAGGTTCCTACATTTTTTCCACGGCGGGGAAGAGCTTCATATTTCTTTTATATTTATTTCTTTTGTTGCTCTTGCGGCCGAGTTCTTACATCAGCAAATTCGTTCATTTTTATGTGATCTCTGAACGTATACCTTCTCTTCCTCGTTCTATCCCATACATGATGTCTTATCGCTAAAGAGTAAGTGAGTGAAAGAGTTCTAATCCAGAATGAAAAATAAAAATGCTTATGCTGTGGTAAACATTAGGATCATTAATATAATTTTACCTTGTGACATTCTCACCACCCACTTCTTTTTCATGTATACGAAGAGGAAGGAAAAGGTAAATTGTTTTAGTCCTTTTAGTCTCCTAACTCTCAAGAGCCCCTTATGCATCAGCCAACAACATAATTAATCAGTAACTTGTATTCTTTTGTTACATTGGTTGTGTTCATGAGCAATAACCATGTTTTACTATTATTTCCTTATTCTATATCTGTTTGATGCCTTCATCGTGTGGCTCTTTTATATTCGCATTTTTTTCAGTGGTTGGAAAAATAAAATATTTGATGTGTATGATTGAAATTTGACCCTGCATCCGGTTAATTCGTTTTGAACCGGAAAAATAAAAATTCAGGGGTGGCAAAATAATTAATATTGGCTGGGATATTCGCACATGCGGGTGATTTCCTTATTTCCCTTGTTATGTCAAAATCACCAAACGTTTTGCATTTTCTTTTTGGCCTATCAATCAACTGCATGTCATAATCGATGACATTTGTAATTCATGCGGTGAATGATTGCTTTCGAAAAATGATTTTAAAATATTCAAAAATCGTAATTCTGATCAGTTATCCAAGACTAGCTAACTCAGTATTTCTATGCTTTAACAAACAGGTAAACCTAAATATTCGCACCAAAATATCTACGAATGTCACCTTGTCGGACGCAAAACGCAATTTTTTGTTGATCATAGCAATACTTCACTCAATAAGTTAAGCAAACAATCAACATAATATTTACACGGTAATACACAGGTTTGCGTGGTATAGTATAAAAGTTAGTGTACCTTAAAGTCAGTAGCCAACCGAAATGGATGTTGAAATAATGATTCTGTTGCACTAAACAAGTATGAAACGCCGACCGACTCATTTGTTGTTAACACTACTACTAACTTCAGACACAGCGAGATGATAACAGCTGGTCAACGTTTCGTGCAGTTCACGAATCGTCCCAAAGATGACTAAATCGTAATTCGACAAGAGCGGCGAAAAATTTAAATTTGAAATACTTTTTTTGGAATTTGAGTAATTATTATGTTTTGGGCATTTCTGAGAAAGTATGGAAATGTAAATAATATGAAAATAAGCATGACAAATATTAAAGCACTTTATCTCAGTAAAGTGAAAAGACATCAGAAATAATGCGCAACCGTGGCACCTAAGAAGAAAAGCAGTCTGAGAAGGCTGACAAAGACATAGATTACAACAGCACTAAGAGACGGCGAAGACATCTAAGCTCTTGGCCGCCTCCGCGTACGTAAAGATCCAAGCAGCTTTGCAAAGTTTGCAGCACGACGTGAAAGTTGCGTTTAGTTTTTTGTTTATTTTCAATCATCCTTCGCATCTCTGTACAGGTTGACAACCTTCAGAAACGTATTGCACGGATGAAAATAAAATACGTGATACAAAGGAGCAAGACCAATATTTATTGAATGCATATTCGCCATGGGAATGCATGGAGCACTTCTTCGGGCTGATAGCGCATCGAGAGGCGGCTAAAAGGACGCATGATAATAAAATCAATGAAACGGTGCGCGTTTCCACCGGCAAATACACGTTTGAACGCTCCGCACGGATGCAAATAGCGCTTTTATGCCTTTTATACACGACATAATCATATTTAATAATCGAATAATAAATTCGCAAATAGTTTCCAACATCGCCACCGTGAGGACGAACCGCATCTTCAAACGAGCACTATAAGTGGAGTTTTGAAAGTTCATTCTCGATTTTAATTTAATCATCTACTCCAATGATGGCTTTCGTAAACATATGAAGTGTTATTTAACGTGCTGGTTTTATATTCGCCAACTTCTGATCAACTGATTAAATTCCGAAATTTATTTCACTGAAAATCTTATTCCATCTTCACCTCCATACGCGGAGAGAGTTTAAATTAAATTTCAATGAATAGAGAGAGAATGCATATTGAGCAAATAAAGTGCTATGCGAAATAAATATCTTACGAGTCGTGCTCGATTTAATTAAAATTCACAAACGAAATTTATTTATATTGTCCCATTATCCTTTAAAACTTTTTTCTAAGGTCATATGGGGATATGCATAAATAATGAAGACAACTCAATGAAATGTTAATGGCAAACAAGAATCAGGGATGCACACATGATGCGCACTCTAGAGTTCATCAGGTAATGCAATTTGGAGAGTAAGGAAAGGATTGCAATTCGCGAAGCACTGAATGAGAATGCGGTTTTAATGCGTCACGTAGAGACAAACAATGCATCCACAATTGAATAAGAGACGAGAAGAGAAGAGAGGAGAAGAAGAGTTCGAGAACAAATCGATTTATTGACGAAACGAGAATCGCGATTGCAATCCTCCATGGCTGTTAGCATGTGTGTGGATTTAACTGCTCTACGCCATCCACTTCTTCATCGAATGTTGTTCCATCAGCCGAACATTTCCTGCGCACTTTTTACGACAAACACGAGGAAGCGTTCGTGTTCTTTTGTACACTGAAAGATAGGATAATAGGGCAAAAGCACTTGAGATGAGTGCTGCTCCTCGCGGAACACATACGATTTTTATCAACAGGAAAAGAACAAGAGTAACAATCAATTCAACATTCCCTAATAAACTTCTCCCGCTTCAACAAAATATTTAAGTAATAAGTTATGACGGAGTTAAAAGCTTCTATCTTGTCTTTCAATTCGAACAAAAATAATAAATGTTTGTAACTCAGAAATAAACACATTATCGATCAGAACAAAGACACGCGAGAGGGAAGTTTTATTGTTGCTAAATGCGCTTAATACTGAAAACTTAATAAGAGCGAGCATGAAATTGCCATATAAAAGATGTACAACGTCAACTTCGATATGGGACACGTTTTATTAATTGTTTGCAAGTTGTATGTGCAAACTCGCGCGAGTGCTCTGAAGAGCGATGGTCGTTAAATAGGAAAACTGTCAACGGCAACGTGCACTTCGCACACAACAAGCGCAAGAAGAAGAAGATGAGGACGTCGCCGTCGTCGCCGCCAACGATGCGGGTGGAAGAAACACGCGAGATGCAATTTCTTTTTCGGAAATTAAATTGTAGATTGAGTTTTATGACATTTTTATTACTAAGTGTCGAGTTTCGAACGCGTGTTATCCTAATGATATACAAAGTGTTGTATCTTTATGATCAATTTTAAATGTTTTATGGAATAATTCATAATTAAATACATCTTGAAAATTAATAACACGCGAACAAAATTTTGTAGGTACCTATTGAGCGATTAAATTTCGCAGTTCTCAATTGTAAACGACGAGAGCGATGGCAGGATTCGCAGAATGAGTAAAGGAAAACTAGGACGTGCGAAACACAATAGCACCCCATGCATGGTGGATTTCCTTAGTAGTAATTTTCCCCTCATCGATTTTACTTTGGTTCAAGTGCTGCTACGGGAAACGCTTGACTTTTCACTTGCACGATATGTTTGGATGTGCATGCGTTCTCTCATCGTGCAAGAAGACGCACAAGCTAGCCACTTGAGGTCGGTCGAGTGAGCCGCACCGCGAAGCGTTCAGTAAATTTAGAACTTTGCACAATACGCTAGCGCGTAACCGCTATTTAGGTTAAATGTGCATTATATTTTATGCTTTCCTACAAGATTTTACACTTTTTCCACGAAATCTAACCCGCCGAAATTGCTATTACAGTATAAAAACGCAATCAACGCGTTTTATGCGCATTTCTTTCCAATTTGTTTAATGGCTTTGTAACGATTTCATTGTATTATATTGTAATTTAATACGATTTAGAAACGCACCATTAAGATTGTGACAATGGGAACGAAATAAATGAACAACAGCGCCAACTGACACAGTCGCCACCCCCAAAAGTGACAATAAATTATTATTTTCGAACGGCTTGCCAATCACTTCCAATCGTTAATAATAACATAAAGGTGACTATTATTCATTGCGATACGACATGAATTCGAAACACGAAAATATATTTTTTTCATCCACAATATTTTTATTTCACCAAAAATGCGAGAAGAAAGGTTTCATTATTATGGCTTTAGAAGTAATATAAAAGAATAAAACAAAGTAAGTATTTAATGTTATGATACTTCACCACATGTGCTAGCCGCCGCGCGTACTTTGTGGAAATTTATTCGAGATGATGAAAGATGATGAGTAAAGTATTCATTCAGGGAACAAAGATGTTGAGAACGAAATGAAATGAAAGTGGAAATAAGCTGAACGCGAGCCGAGTCAGTGGGACGAAAGTTTTGCGAAGCGACGGCGAGCTGCTCCCGGGTAACAGAATTTTCCGATAGTTTACGGTCCGGTTATGATTCAGGACTCGTGTGTCCTGCGGAAATAAAGTTATGAACTTGACGTTCGCATCACTCTACCGCATATACACTTTTTACCAAATAAGCTCGCATCTTATATTTTATGAACGCGGTGCGCATTTCTCCTCAAAGATACATACGAATGTCTTTTACGTAAATGTTTGCGCGCAGAGTATCTACCATTTTTTACACACATCTCATCGCCGAGCTACTTTTTCACGTCTTTGGCAGCGCACTACATATAATCAAATTTCAATTACCGCTTTACGCATATTTAAATTTCAATCGAAACGCTCCGTCTATGAATTTATGGCGCAGTCGGAAACTCATTTGTAATTCAATAGACTAAACATAATTAGTAGCATTTCTTGTTACTCGCGTGCAATTTGTAATCGGATGCAAACAAACCTGAGGATAAGGACGAGTTGCTCGCTGCTTTTTTGGAGTCGATTCGAAGCGAACCGAAACGAACGAATGGTAGGAATACAAATCGCTAATTAGCACTCACCTGAAACAAAACAAAGGAGAAGATTAACGATTATTATTCACGCTTCAATCCTAGTAAATTTTACGTTCACTAAAAATAATTAGCTATCTAGTCTTTTTGTACAAAATATCAGCTGAGGTATAAATATTTGTACTAAAACACGTTAACACATAATAAAGTTAAAACATTGTAGTTTGAAGCTCATTTGAGACATAGTCAGCAAGTACGCACATTGTTCCGAGGTGTCATTAGCGTTTTGTCAATTAGGAGCTAAACGAGCGAAGAAACAACACACTCACTAAGGTAGAAAGTGTTTACACTCAGTATTCGTGTTTGAATTCTGCTGTTACTTAACTTGTATACATGCTTATGAATTACAAGCAAGTGTGAGAATCATTTGTATTTGCGTATGCAGATGCACAAACACCTGGAACAAAATCTACTAAGCGATGAGCTCCTGCTGAACGAAGTAATGAACAAACATGCACCAGGATGTTGCCAGTCCTTGCACGGACTGCAACATGAAATTAGATTGTCGCCTAACTGCAATATTATACAAACAACTCTGCATGTAGAACTACTTTGTATAAGCCTCAATGTTTTAAACTTTTAGCTATCCTTTGATTTTCCATGTGAATCAATTGTTTCGTAATCTCTACAGATTTGCAAGCAGTAATTTTAGAAAATTGATATGAAAAATCGTCTTAATGCTGAGACAACATAACTGTGAAGCAGCTCGATCAATCAACGAATAAGCGAACAACTAAGTGGAGATTTCCTCTTTAGCACGTCTGCTCTTTCCTTCAACGAGAGGAAAATGATGAGCTAACAGAATCGGTGGCTACGTTAACGGTGGAGATGGCAATTGCTCATCACAACCTGTAAAATTATTGATTAATTGGAGCGCGCGTAATTGCACACCGTCATCGGCAAATTAACATTTCCGCATCGTCGCCGGCGTGCTTCATCTGCGCGAGTGTTCAAACAATTTATAGCTTCATCCGCGTACTTTATCGTATGCAACACACACCAAAGCTTTGCATCATTAACACAACAACTCAATCGCAACATGCACACCAAGTGCTCCTATCATCACACATGCATGTTGGTGATGATGCTCTTTCAACTACGCACTTGATTATTCAATGATTGGAATGGAAATCGAGCGAAAGCGTCGCAAACGATTGTCACAGTTTAGCTGGATAATGAAGAACGAAATTGCGATTCAAGCAGAAGCAGAATGAATTGATGATTATAGGAAAAATATAGCTGGTTCCCGAAATAAAAAAGAACAATTTTAGAAAATGTTTCACAACGCCGAATGAATGAATTCAATTCAAACCCTGCCTGGCATTTAACGTCATTATAAACTTGAAGAAAATGTTAACTTGTTTAACAATTGTATAGTTCCAATAAGTTTAGAATATTTTATACATAATAGTTAAATGAATTCTACTATACAAATTCACTTAATTAAAAATGCAGTAAAATTTAATAATTACTTAAACTTGAAAATACAGGATATTAATTGTTATTGCGAAATATTAATTTTCAGAAGCTGCATATGCAATTAATCAAATTGGCAGGTGATTAATTATGTAATACCTAATGAACAAAGTATTGTTTTTTGCTAGACAATTAAAAAATATGTTAAAATACGTTATTTACAAACAAGTAACGATAAACTTGTTATTAGTGTAGTTGATTGATTGATAAACTTCTTAAACAATTACTTGTTCCAGTTTAACTTTCTTCTTAAAACAAAGCATGAAATCTATCAATATTTTACGAGCACTCAACGCGATGCAAGTAAGCACTTTACTACACACGTTGCAATTTCTATTGCATTTTAATAGAAAACATACATGTACGTAGTGTGTAATGAAATTTGACGCGATTTTGATCACGTACGCGCTTGTCGAATCCAATAAACTCAGCATAACCTAATGATGTGAATAATTGAAGGCAGTAAAGCGAAATTGCGCGGACAATTGATCGTAAACTGCTGCGGGACGTAATAAAACATATTCGTTAGCGCATTTCTGATAAATTTTTCATTATCCTGAAATGCACATTGCATAATGTTTGAGGCTAATTATAAATGGACTATTTAATCAATACCTTCCTTAATGTATTAGCTGCTCGATTAATTTCTTAGCCAACCATTAAAATATAAATGAAAAAGAACTAATGTAAAACTCAAGTGGAACAATAATTGCTTAGAACCCTAGTGAATTTTTGAAAATAATCTTAGAGTTAATAGAATTCTAAAAATACCACAACAAAATCTTTTCTTTTTCGCTCCGAGGAAATTTTGACACAAATGTATGTACGAAAATGATTGACACCTTGAAACGTTTTTAAAATGTACTAATTTTATTAACACCAGCCATGTTCTGACGTATTTAGCGTTGAAAGAAGAAACTTGATCAACTAAAACTAAAAGCTTTTGAGTTTAGTTTAAATTTAGCTTTGACAAAACAGACAAGACAATTTACTAGCGCAACGAATGTCTCGACTTATATTAATGGAAAACACGTGCTTGCGGTATAATTACATCAAGAATATTACGCACAAAAATTCAATGGAAAATTTATGATGCCCATCATTTAAACTCAATTTTAATTAATCGATAAGAATAATTATAATTGCTAAAACAATAACACAATTATTAAATTAATACCTGCGTGTGGTGTTGTTTATTATTGAAATAAGTCCCACTTTAATCAAGCGCAGTGGCAATTGCAATCCTCAATTCGCAAATTAAACAATGCATCATTCGAGAATATCGCGGATCACCGAATATATTATTGTTATCAGTTTATACATGGGCGAATTGCGTTCGTATCCAATAAGGTAATTAATACGTGGACCAATATGCAGTATGAAATTTACCAATAAACAATATGACAATCGAAGCGGTTTAATGATTTGGTCCAATCATGCGTAAACCTCGCAGGGCATCTTTGATAGCTTTATGAGCATAGTTTGGATCAAGGGGCGAGTGTTGACTGATGAAATTACATATGCTTAAAATAGACAATTTGTTTATTTTAATGCCAACTATATTAATCAGGTGTATAACTACTAAATCATACGCGCGATAAATATTTTTAGATTTCGTTAAATTCCATAATAATTTGATATAACTAAAGTTCACACACGCAAATTAACAATTACGAGCATATGCAAACAACAAAAGACAAACAAAACTAGAAATTTCCATGAAGAAGAAAATTCATGTCAAAGTGCATTTAAATTCATGACTCCCTCAACGCGAATAAATAGAAATGTGCGCATGAATCAGCTAGTAGAAAAAAGACTGGGTAATGTTTAACATAAATTCAATAACGCATTGTCTAATATTAAAGCAAGATAATGTTATATCAACACTAAAACAAAAAGTTTGACAAATATTTGAGTTTGCAGGTTGGTTCCTTGACTCCCTCAAGACTAGAAAGCAAAGTTGTGAGCGAGCAGGTGAAAATAAAGCTTTATGTTATGGAGTGAAGAAAGGCAAAAAGCTTGCGGTGACAAGTCGTACACCGTAGCCGCCTTCCGAGGGCGAATATCGAATGTTACCATTGCCGCCTTACCGCCCCCAGGCACAACCACCATCAAAATGTGCCGTATATTACGGCATTACTAGATAATAATCGCCGCATTGCAGAGTCATTTATATTCGGTTGAGTGCTCCTTTCCGTTGCTTAGTTTATAGTTTTGTTAGTTAAGTTATTGTCTCATGCTTTAAATTATCCGTTAAAATGTCTACTAGGAACTAGTAAAACATGATATGAAATTTATAATCGATTTGAAACACAACGAAGAACTGGAACTAGCAAATATTGACATATTTTTCGTGGAGCTTTTTCTATCATAAATCATTAAAAGATATCAATCAAGTTCCAAGTTGCATGTTGTGAGCGACAATAACAAGAGGAAAACTAACTAAAGTTTGTTATTTTACTTGTTAACTTGCTTAATGAGCTATGCTACCGTGTAATTATTACAAACTTCAACTACACGCTGAATTATTTAGTGTACGAATAATATTTATTTTGTACATTATTTTTTGTTGTGCTTGCATTGCCTTTACGTAGTTTTTTATTTGGTGAAAAGTCGTCGTAGATCTACAGAATTTTTGCAAATATACGCGTGTGAATTATTTGAACCTCGTATCATATGAGAATGGCACAAATTTCCCAACGCAGCTGCTGCACATCCTCATTCCGCTCCCCGATTGCGAATACGTTTCTACGTTTTCCGCAGTAACAGAGTTCCCTAGGGCTCAAAAACCAAGTACAATAGGCGTGCGAATTTAAATTTTTTCGCTTTGCGCAATTATTTTTCAGTCCTTCATACTACTAAATTATTATACGCCAATATGTATTTCTCATTATATAATAAACGGAATTTTTCCAGGATGTGAAAATTGTTACCGCAATTTAACTTATTCATCCTACTTTATCAGTGATCAGGATCCTCATACCCAATTTCCAAAAAGTTCAACTGCGATAATAAAGAAAAATGGATTCTCTTGAAAAACTTTCTATGTAACATTACACTATAGTTTTACAAAGTCATCCACATGAAAGAGTGGTGAAACTTGCGTCATTGGCACTCGCTTTGATAATATGATAATGATGAATCACAAAAGCACATGGTGCTGGTGGCTATGGTGGCACCGATGGTACGACCTGATAATCGTCCTTTTTGCAGAGGGTGGAAATTACGTGCGCACAAAGAAAACGTGAATAAAATCAAAAGCCAACGTCAAAATTTAATAAAGCAATAAATCCACCTACTGCCGTGCTATTGTAGCTAAATGCGTATTGCGGAAAATAAATATAAGCGCACTTTTTGTCATTTCACTAATGGAAAGCCATAGAAAAACATTTGAATGATTCATTTCCATTTTAATAATTTAGTTTAGTACAATATAATGCAATTGGCATTTGCCTTGCATGTAATATTCGAGTGAGTATTAGGTTCAATTAACGCCGACCTGCGATGACGATGGTGGCGCAAGTCAAACAGATGCAAATGTGTGTGTACATTCGTAATTAATTTAATTATAATCAAGTTAATTAAATGGGAATGCGCAGTTGGCCAAATTATCATAATAATATGGTCCGTCGCCCACTTGCGCTCGCAACGCATACCTACATATATTCAATCGCTAATTCCACCCTCAACTCAAATTGAGTACAATTATTAAGTATTAGTCTTCATCATGACTAAAGTACTTTCGTGTTTATTATCACAATAAAATATAGTCTTTTATGATTATAATTTAATTATGAGGTTAAAATAGGATTTATAAAATGTTATATAAAAATAAATTATAAAATCATTAAACGGAAGTGGCATAATTTATATTGCATCAGCGCGGATGTGATTTCAAAATATGAAGAAAAAAATATCAAAAAGTATTTTATGATATTCCTGCCAACATTTTAAAAAACTCGCATTAATTCATATTTTACGCAGAACACGTTTAAAACACGTGTCTGAATTACGAAAACACGCCGCACATATAAAAAATATAAATTCATTGCAGAATTATTGAACACTCAATTAGTATAAAATAGCAAAATGTATGGCATTATTTTAAGCAAGTAAAATAAACTTTTATTTCTCTATTCCATTTGGAAAATGAAAATATACGACCGCAGAAAGTAAAACAAATTGACACATACAAAAAGTAGTAAAAAAATACGCAGTGAATTAAATATTTGCATAGAAAAATGGAACACTCTTATACACAGTGGTCGTCTTTATGAGATTATCCTGTGGGAGCGTGGTTAAAAAAGTCATAGCGTGAGCCGCAATAGGGTTAAAAAAGGTTTTAAAAACGTTTTTAATTGTTCGTAATTATACTCCACGTTTATATCTTTATCTCGCTTTCATCCATACGAAAAAATGGATTCCAACTTTTCCTTTTCACTGAATTTTATAAAAATTACACTCGCCGCATGAAATAAGTGAATTTATTCGTAATGCCAGGCTTAGTAGCAAGCAGGTCTCAACAGGAAAATCATTTTTGTTTTATGTATAAATAAGTCAAACGCAAAATTAAATACGCATTCATCAAATTAATTCGAGTTGAACTGACAAATGGACAATAATTGCAAATAAATTGCGACAGCATTAAAATTTTATTTCTATAAAATTATTGACGCGTAGAGAATGGAATATTTCAACTATTTAGGCGCAAATACATAATCCTGATTCAGGTACGAGGTGTTTAATATGTACGCATGGCATTCTAGTTATTCTGAGCGTTTTAATCCTGCGAAAGGCTTGAATTCCGCTATACTACGGGGTTGTTTGTTTAGTCCGTGAATGTTGGAATTATGCGCTCAATCAATTTTGCCAATGTTCAGCACACAAACAGATGGAATATAAATTTAGTTATATTGTTTGCAATTCGATACATTAGAACGTCTCCAATTTATTATATTAAAAATGTTCATTAGTTAAGTATAATTTTCTGAGAGTTTATGCAATTATTTTCAATTTTATGTGGATCATAAAATAATATGCACGAAAAGTTGAAACTTCAATGAAATTACGCTTATATCCGCAAAGTTGTAAATTTATACACCAAAGTACTCATTACAAGAAGCACGCCAGCTTTATACTTAATAAAACAAATTCCTTGGAATATTGAATATGCAGTATTATTTAACCTCCCATATAGCTCCACATCTTTAATGAAGTAAAAGTGAACGCTTTATTATGTTTTATAGAACAGTATAAAAATGAAAAGTGATTGTATTTTTGACCGACCACATTATTAGCAAATAAATAATTTAAAACTCGACAGTGAATGGTTGAAAAGTACATTATATTTTGTTGTGCAACTGAAAATTTTAAAAGCTAGATCAAAGCAAGTAAAATGAATTTGTGATTGCAATTAAAATTTCCATTTTTGTTAAAAACATTTTGCTCTCTCACAGATTCGTCAGATAATAGTAATTATTACAAAAATAATAAATTAATAATGAACAAATAAACGCATAACGAATATTTGCATTAACATCGACGTAAATTTTTGCTCGTCGTGAAAAAGCCACAGGATTATGGCTTTAATTAAAACATTATACATAATAAAAACAAATAACAAGTGTCGTTTCCTGCATTTGCAGAGCAGAATATTTTACGCTTATTTACCAATACACATCTAAATAATGCATAATTTTCATTGTGCGTTTTATACTTTTCATATTTTCGCGCATTTTCATTTGAATTTATTTACAAAATACCTACGAATGTTTGCGCATTCCGCACGCTTTAGCAAATATAGGTGGTATCACATAAGCCTCGTTTAATTAAACTTGATTTGCTGAAATTTGTATTGTTTTTCATTTTAAATCTAGCGAAACGAATTTATCTCGTTTGCGTATTCCCCAAAATAGCTATGGATAATAAATAATTGATTATTACTGGGATATACCGCATGATTATTTAAAATAAACAGAATATTATCTTTAATTCTTTGCACAAATCACAATTTAATGTACAGAATAATATGTTCATTTCATTTTAATGATTTCATCAACTTGAAGCTCGTAATTACATTTCAATAATAGCGAAAAATCCTCAAATAATAGATAAACAACCAATAATCAATCACCGATATATGATTTTCATTTTTGTTATTTACCTGAATTTGAATAACAAAATTTAATTTTCATGCATTTATTATGAGAGATATTCAAATATTAATCTATAATATCTTTGTTGACAGAATTTCATATTATTCAATGCAAATCATGAAATCACGGAACATTTCGAACATGTTTATCCAACATGCTCAATGAGAGCTTAGAGCATAACGCACTAAGCAAGGTTTGCTAGCATCCGTACATAATCGACCAAAATGCATTCTCACTCAATTGCTGAACGCAATATGAGGATGCACTTTGTCGAAAGGCAAGCCGCACGGAGAGAGAGTCAATGTGATTTACTAAGCGAAATATTGAAATGTCGATTGATATCAAATCGCAAATGATGACGTTTAATACCGCAGCACAACACAGCGACCGCAATATTATTCACTACAAATCTTGTACAAATCAAATGTTTGATTTGCAACAGAAATTGGATATTTTATATTCTACATTATTAGTCAAGTATTTATATGTGTTCTATAAAAAAAAAGATGAGCTAACGCTATAAAAATATTACCATTATCAAACGAAGTATTACTAATTGAACTTGATTGGTATTGATTGTAATGTATGTCATTGAAATGCACATTCAATTGAATTGATAATGCAGACATGTGAAAAATATATATTATTCATCAAATTACATCTGTATTATGGAATGCTTTAACATTGTTTGCTTTTAGATTATTTCCCGGAGAAAAACAATGCCGGTTGGCGTTTATTGATAAGTGTACGTGTTGTAATCGTGATTGCAATTGTCTAGAATAATTTATGAGAAAGTATTGATGCTAATAGAGGACGAGTTGAGTACGTACACGTTTTGTATTTATTTTTTATTTATTGATTGAGCATTTATTATTCAAGAAGCACTCATTTATTAATAATAAATGAGCGTCGTATTTATAATCTAAAGTGGAATGAGATTTGGATAAAAACTTGCAAATAAAATTGAGTAAAGCAGGTGCGTAGTTAACTAACTTTTACCTGAAAAGCGAATGCAATTGCGGATTAAGGCAAGCAACAAATATGATGAAATCTAAAGAACCGTTTAATCGAATAAGTCTTGGACGCCTTAAATGTATAAATAAATTGAAGATTTCTGCAGAAATGCAGTAAAATACTGTACAAATTACGGTTGAGTGCATTTAAAATCAAGGCTGCGTCTCACACTGAAATCGCCAAGCTATATTCATAGCAAAATACCGAACGCATCGATGTACAATTTTTTCAGCTTATTATAAAGTTTAAAAACTTTGATTAAATTGATGTCATAAGTATTTAAAGAAGTGAAGGGAAGTTCACAATGTGAACAAGTTGACTTTAAAGATATACAAACAAGCCGATTATTGTGCGAATTTTCGGTAAAATTCGGTAACAGGCTTCTAAATATTTGATTTAACCTCTAGTAGTTTTCGTGCAACCACAGTAATACTATGGCAACCCGTTGCGTAACATTACATGTTATTACAAAGTATATTTGAAAAAGATTTCTACGAAGTGCAATAAAATAAAATAAAAATCACGGTTGACTGCATTTAAAATCAAGGTTGTTAACTATGTGAATGACCATGATGTGCGGAAAAAAATAATGATGATGAGGTGTTTTTCTTATGATTTCTCTTTTTCACTATACAATTGCATGAATTCATGCAAAGTCAATTTAGAAAAATAAATAATTTAAAATATTTTAACGACTCTAAGCTAAAAAACTAAATTGGCATAACCTATTAGTAATAAATTTCCAGGTGCATGAGTTGAAACGGTTAGAACGGTTCTTTCATCGAATCCGCAGTTTATAACTGCACATCAAGATAGAAATGTGCACAGGTTACTCAAATGTATTTGAATACAATTAATGCGCTTATTATTTATTACTTCTTATGACCATTTAAAACGCATCCGACATATAAATTCCATACCACAAAGGCAAAGCATCAGCATGTTCCATAATGAAGATGCATTTATAAGTGTATTTCAACGAGCTTGGCCGCTTAATGCATTCGATGCATGCAACTTAAGAAGTCCATCATCATCATTATTATCAACAAGAAGACGAATGAGTTAAAGAAACGCACCGCGTTAATTCTATGCGTATTGCGCGCTCAAGGTTTTCCAAATTACGAAGAATTACTTCATATTTAACGTATTGACGTAACGCAAAGACAAGTACGTTAAATGCTAAAGAATATATGCGAACGAATACAAATGTACTACGCATCAATGCAAACAAATCGCGTTCTCTTCAAGGTAATTCTGATGCTACGACTAACTTGATAATTACTTTGAACATTGATTGTTAACTTGGGTATTCTTCCATCGTATTGCAATTACAGCCTGTTTCCATGGCCTGTCGTATGTAAATTGTTCGGTGCCTTAAATAATTAGTACCTACTAATTAACATTATTATTGTACAACTTAAAGTGTTTATGTAAATTTCAATTCTTGATATTCGCTTTAAAAAACTTTTTTCTCTAACTACAGCGCTCATGTGTGAAATAATGAAATCTTTAGCAACGCTTAACTCATTCAAAAGCATTCATTATTACTATTACGTTACAATTCAATTAAGTTGTTAAGTATTGTAAGTGATTCGCAATTGTGTAGTATGTGCAATCTGTGCGCTCACGATTTTCGGCTTTGTGATTACATTAATGAATTATTCAGCGCGTTTTTTTCAAGGCGATTAAAGCGAATTATTTCGCAATGAAACTAAAGTAGCAATTATTTTGTAACTGAGTAAGTAGGTATACAAATCCTACTCATTAAAAGTGAAGTATGCGTTATTATAATAATCCGTGATATTTAAAAGACTTGCTTATTCGTTTGTTTTGTAGGAATGTGATGAGTTCATTTAAATAAAATTTCAATGTTATTTATACCTTTGTTGTTTATCATGATATTATGCTAAATAATTAAAATAGCTTAAATGTCTCTATTAAACATGACTTATTGTACGAGCAAAAAAGTGGTAAGCTATGTTTTTAATTACGAAGCCAAATTGCATGGCAATTTCAAGTTGACGACGAATGAGGGAAACAGTTAGAGGGTAATCGTTCATCATTTATATTAAAATAAACAGTACGTATAATACCTGCGAACGCAATTATATGGACATAAACTATTTATAAACGCGATAATGACTGTACGCTTATAAACTTATAAATTTTCCCTACTCGTTCAAGTAGACACTAAAAATGGATAACGACCGAACGTGCTGAAAGAATATGAAAGCAATCGAAATTTCATTTTATAACTAATATAAAATAACTTATTAGAAAAATACGTGATGTTTCATAATCCAAAAAATATAAATTTTTATATTTTCAATTCAACTCCTTTTCAAATGAATATTCATTGCTGCACTACTTGGAAATTATAATCAGTAGAAAAACTTATTCTTAGACATTATTATTAACATCGTAAAATTTATATTTACACATGTTTTTTCTTCACTTTTTCCAGCTGTTAATAGTTTTAACTATGTATGTCGTGTTGCCTAGCAATGTGGCAAAACGCTAAACAGAACATGTTAAGTACGGTAACGAATTTAATTTTCTGCTGGCAAATTCCTGACGTAATGATTTGCAGTTCAAAACATGTTTCGAATAAATACATTACTTAAATATATTCGACTCAAAATGGTTTAATTGAAAGTAATTATTTGCATCCATGAAGGTTACCATCAAAAAAACTTGAAATAAGCGTACAAGTTTTTATATAATTTCGTGTGCAGTTTGTAATAAAGTCAGAAATTGTTATTGCGACATTCATCGACCTTGCGTTTGATTGAATACTCAATAAAATTGACGTACAAACAAAGTCGTTATTAACTGCAGGAAAATCTAAAGAAATCCCTAAAAAAATCTGGATTTCAAAGAGATTCAAATGGAGTGTTTGTTTCCAATTAGGAGTAAGCTATTTTTGTTTGCTTTTCAGATTCGTAATTACCCAATTTACAAAATTCGAAGAAGTTTAGCATTGGCATGCTTCATTTGACTTACGTAAAAAATTTTGCAATATTACACAAACGTCTTTGCTTTATATTTACATTTTAATGCTTTTTTTTATAATGAGGAGGCATCGTTAAATGCTTTTAGTAGAATTTAGCAACCGTTTTTTACATAAACAATCGTGTTATTTCTACAAGTTTTTTTTCATTTATAAAGTCATAATTGATGTAATATCATAATATACAGTATTATCTCGCATTTAAATATGCATCTCATTGTTCTATTTTGTACAACTATAAAGTTGTTTGTATTATGACTATTCCATTGTATGTAAATAGAAAAAAATTAAGTCTCTTGTGACTTATGAAAAATGACTTCTTGTTGTAGGCTAAAAATTCACTTTCTCTCCGGTGCGCTTGACACAAAAACCGTAAAAAAGAAACGAAATGCGCAATAAGTATGTTGAAAAAGTAAGATGAAAAAAGTACGTCCCCTGCACGCATAAAAAGTTTAAAAACGAGATGAGTGGAGCTAAAAAAATGGGCTTGAATTTCACAAAACTTGTTACAAGTACAGCGTATATGGAACGAATGGCAATTTCTATAACGCGCGAGTGCATCATGTAATTCGAATGTCTTCTGCTTATTTATTACACATCTTCAAGAATAAGACGACTTAAGAATCCATTAAAAAGAAAAAGTATTACACTCATCTCATCTATAATGCGTTCGTGATTGAACGCTTTTAACAACGAGTAAAAGTTCTTGGCTTCAAGCTTAAGCGGCGTAAAGTTCAAAACGATAATTATGCATCTCTACTAAGAGATAGTAAAAGATTAAAGAAAAGTAAGAGTGTCATGTGAATGTTTGGCAATTCGCATAAACTTTTTCGCCGCTGATTTTGTGGGGCAATCTCCTCGCGGCTCTTACAGTGACTGCATATTGCGTCCTTACGTAAGAAATCCAGCGTCTGCGTCTGCTACTGCTGTTCGCATTTATAAGGTCAGCAGACCGAAAATAAATGCCGTGGATTTACGCATATTTAATCGCTAGTTGCATATATGTGTGCCTGGTTATCCGAACGCATCGAAATGTCACTTATATGAATCTCTTACGAGCAGCCAAAATAGTTGTTTATGACTACATTTGGACTCAATTTTTATATAACCTTGTCCAAAATTTATTTGACATTAACCAAAATAAGTTATAATTGACTTTTAATGTCAATGGCGTCTCTTAATATGCATAATACGAAATTATTTAAACTGATTTATAATTATGCTCAACTATTAAAATTTGAATCTCGCATTATCATAAAAATATGTCATTTTGTTGTGATATCATATGCATATCCAATTTTCTCAAAACAACATAAACTTTAATTTACAATTTTGATCACAATTGCATTTTCCACCGTGCTTTATTACGGATATCTGAGCAATTACTATAATAAACTAGTGCTTTATTGCACATTACACAAACTATCCCAACACGTTCTGTATCAAATAAAAGTGTCTATCCAAAGTTGAATTAAAACTTAATTTCCGCAGTAGATAATAATTCGTTTCGGACTGTTTATAGTGCCACGTTTGGAATCATATATTAAATTCTATTAAATACGACGAGAATAATTCACAATTGTGTTTATTTCTCTGCTCCTCCCTTCCGCACAATGAAAAAGAATATGGGAAATGCTTATTTTGAAAACATCCATAAATATACTTGTTCTGTACTCGGAAAAATAAACAAATAGAAAATATGAACTGTAAAATCGGAATATACATTTGTTCCTTTTCTGCGTTATTAAAATAGAACTAGATATAAATATTTTTTCCACCTTCCCACGACGCAGAATATTTTTTCAAATGGGAATTTTACGTCCTCAAAACATTGAAATGAATTTATCGTATTTTGCTGTTACTGCTATACAAATGCACTTTGTACACGGCAGGCGACAATAAATTATGACATAACTTTCTTATAATAATTTCGCGCTTTACACGCATGTTACTTCACAATTCGGGATTGAAAAAGAAGAGGGACGAAACATAGCAAGCGACGACCCAAAACATTAAAATGTGTTTTCGCAGGTTAGCATATGCGGAGACGAGAGGCGGCACCAAGTTATTTATAAATTGCGATACTTTTTTCATCTTTTTCTCAAACAGCGCGTGATTTATACCTTTTTAACTTGTCACCGGGTTCCGACCTTCAACTTACATTCTTTTTCTTTCACGATGTGCTTTTTCACGCACGTGCCACTCTCGGTTTCCGCACGTTTTCAAAAATACAGCTGATTGACACCATTTTTTCCCTTCTTCTCTAAATTGTTTTATAAATTTACGAATTATTTCCAGCATTCACCAAAATTTCAGTTATGTCCACAATTTTAATTTATTTAAAATTTATGCATTGATTTGCTGTTGACAATATTTTCGTAATCCTGACAAATGATAATAAAGGATTGGCAATTTTTTCTATTTTGATTTATATGTCAAATAAAATAAATTAATATGCGAATTTGTGAAATCACGTTTTATGGCACAAACAAAAAATTATTTCGA
This sequence comes from Aleochara curtula, assembly GCA_963978815.1. Classification (NCBI taxonomy): domain Eukaryota; kingdom Metazoa; phylum Arthropoda; class Insecta; order Coleoptera; family Staphylinidae; genus Aleochara; species Aleochara curtula. The sequence continues at coordinate 4,140,619 of OZ022219.1, forward strand.
AATAATTTGGCTACAATCCGAAGTTGTATTGATTACAAAATCAATAAATGCCGAGCGCACGTTCTGATTAAAACAATTCAAAAAGCAATCTTGATATTAATACGTTGGGGCGGCGCATATAAACACTTTTATGTTTGCGTGCTTTGATCACTGTACATGTATACGAATTAATCGACAGCGCAGCAGCAATACGGAAAGAATTCGTATGCGGCGATTGTGATATTTCCATTTACGAATACGAAGCGTATGCAAAATGGGACGTTCGAATCCGACATGACAATTCGTAATGCATCATGATGGACAACACAAATGATGCGAATGCATCCAAACTGATTGAGCGAATGCATTAGCGCAGGTGATGCAATATTTTCATGTTTCCCACCAGTTATTGTACATTTTAAAATGCGTCACATATGACAACTCAATTGAATATCGACAAATGTACGAAAAACTTTTGATAAAACATAAAATTATTAAATAATTCGGATATTGCCTCATGATGAACATCAAATTATTATAACAACTCGTAAATAAGTTAAATAATAATAATAATAATTTAATTACAATTGTAGTGCGACTAGTCGATAATGTAATGTCAATGGCTTTCGTTTCAACGCGTAAAGCAAATGCAGCATGTGCTGCAAACTAGCAATTATCGTGTGCTAATTACCTAAATAAATTGTCCCACTCGAGTGCATATTCGCTCGCGTACTTTTCATTCTCGAATTGCAGCGTCTGTCCGTTCGTTCGTCGATTCGCTCAATCATTATCGGCCGGTAATGTTTTCGCAATAGCGCGCACGTATGTACAAACATTTTGAAGAATTATATGCGTTTCGCGCACGTAAAAGTCAAAAGTCAAAGTAGAATCAACAGCAGTAGCAGATGAAACAAACGCACCGTGGAGACGGGCGACGGGCGAGCAGGAACACATGTAATGCTAAAAATAATAATAGACAGTGCTCTGCTGATGCTATTAGCATAAAATCTTCTTACGTGTGCGATGCGCACATTCATACTAGACTAGCAGTTAGTTTACAGCGACGTACGTAAACTAGGAATGCAAACTCAACTTACGAGAGTAAAAAAACTCAGAAAGGATTCGACGCGAAATGTGCATGTGCTTTCCAGCTTTGCTTTTATGCGAATTTTCCCTATTATTTGCGAGGTTAAATAATGTTTGAGTTATAATTTGTTTACACGCAAATTTTTTAAGTCGTGGTTTCAGATAAATTCTCATCTTGGGAAAACTAAATATTTAGCTCTTAATTTTGCCCGGCAAAAAGTATGTAATTAAGTAAACATCAAAAATTAAGATGAGTTTTTAAATTTTTAAATATGCCATAGATTATATAAACAGAAATGTTTATAGAAAATTTTAATACTTTTCAGAGACCATCAAGCGAAAGAACAATTTTGTAAAGACGAATATTTTAAACGCAAATTAAAAGTTATATAGCTAAAGAAAAATAAAACAATGTTAATAAAATAAGTAACGGACAATTAACTCAATTAGGCAAGTGAGCCGTAATAACGTATTTTTAGATTTGTCAGTAAACATTCGTCCAGTTAAGAAAATTTCGTCGCGCATCACTTTCCCCTAAAATTTTCACAGTAGCGTAGACTGACAAGTGCGCGCTTTGCAGTCACATTATAATACGCTACTAATAATGCTCAGCGAAAGTTTTCCCGACACAGCGACGTCGTTGTCGGCGGTGGTGGCGGCGGCAGCGGCAGCCCACGCCTAAGCCAAAATTCATTTCTACTTTTATATTGTATGCGCCTCATCGTCGTCGTCGTCGTCTTCGTTATACATTTAAGCACGCAACTTCTACGAGTAGCAGCAGCGTGTTTCAACTTTATAATTACGACGCGCGTGACTGCGCGAAACTTTGAAAGTATAAGTGAAAAAGGGTTCCGTATTTAATGTCGAATTAGAAAATTCACAGGCGCGAGCGCTCGTCTCAGATTTGCGTGTTTGATTTATAAACATTTGAATTACCAAAGACTCCTTCCACGAATTGGAGTTCGCAGTACAAAGATTAAAAATATTATGTAATTGCATCAAAAGAAACATAGTCGCAAATAGAATTGAGCTATATTCGAAAATTCGGAGTGAATAAGTCAAAATTCAAAGGAAACGGAACGTATTTGAAAAGCGATAAACAAACACCAATCAATCAGTCAATTATCAATCACGTTGATTGCGCGAATTACGTTCGACTAATTGCAGTAACCTACTCGTTGTTAGTTTACATGTTTTCGAAGCAATACTCACATGGGAAATCTCATGAGCCTTTTGAACAAATAGAAAAGTGGAAATGCTTACCTGGAACAAATGAAGAAAAACACATATGAGTATGATATATACAAGCAAATCGAAAAATAAGTAAAACAAATCCATCCAATTTCGCAACTCCATCTTATCCATTGCTAGTTTGATTTACTTTTATATTATTTTAGTCATATTTTTATATAGGATCGTTCGCTTCCTTGACATGCTATTTATTTCTTTAAAATACGAACAAGTGAAATGGAAATGCGAATTGCATTCGCATTCATCTTCTCAGTAAGCAAGCGAAGCAGACGAATAGAGAAAGTAAGTGTAATGAGAAATGCATTTCCAGAAATGAGACAAAGATGCGCTCGTCAGTGTGTCATCAACGACATGTTCGAGCAATAATCATTATAAAGCAATTTGTGTGTCTCAAAATTATGCCGAGATTACATAAACAATTGCACAATCGACAATTTTATTACATCTTTGTTTACTTTTCTTTACTTTGTGAACTTTTAAATCACATCACATATACTTCTTTTAAAAGTAAGTATTTTCGTAAACCTTCCATTTCTTTCAAAATTATATTGTATGATTCAGCAGATACCTACTTGAACTTTAATTTTGTAATTAAAATATATACACAATGTAAGTGTGTCTCATCTTATCGCGTACTTAAGTAATTAAGTCCTGATAAGGATCAACAACTCCTTTCGAATTACGAGACAAAGCTATGAATTCGCAAATTATGATAATAAAATAAATCACGATTTTCTAAATAATTTCGTCCTTGGCGAGATTACCTCACTTTTGTTAACTGTAAAATGAGTAATTTCATAATTAAAAATTACTTAATTCGCCGGTTATCAAACGATAAATTTAATTGCATCATAATTTGCACATTTTGGCAATAACTAAAACTTTCTCAAGCTCGTAAAAATGTTAGAATAAATATGTTAAGGTTTGGGTCAAATATTCAAAGCTAAGAAAGAAAAGAATTCAAGGAAAGGTGAAGAAAAGCGAATTTGCTGCTTGGTTTTACGAGCGAATCGTTCCGGTCCAAAGAGAAAAGTAGTCTACAGTTGAACAAGTGCGAGAAAATGCGTTCGCGAAAGAACAATCACCTTTCTTTGCGGTTGGCGCATCGACGGCTGTGCGACGAATGTGCGCAGCGTGGCCAGCGGTGCCGGCAGTCCGGTGAGCATCGGCTGCACGTGGACAGCGGCGGGCGGCTGAAGGTGCAGCGGCCCGCCAGGATGAATCGGTACGGCAACCATCTTCTGAAGCGGTACGCCCCAAGGCAAATACCACGAGCCCGGATGGTGTTGCATTATGAATTTAATCGGAACTATTTGCAATTACGTGTCACCAACCAACAAAACTATTTCAACAATGATGACAACCCGCAAATAATCAAAAGTGTTCACACGATGTATTCACAGAGCATGTTCATAGATCAATTTTCATTTATTGTTAGTCAATTGAACACTAATTTTATTGTCTTGTGATCAATCGAAATGAAGAGTTCTCGTATGGAAACGATGTACTTATTTATTGAAGTTGTTGCAAAGTTTAGTTTGAAGATCCATGACTTGGAAATTTAAATTCTTCACACATAATTTTTATTTTATGTTGCAGTACACACTCGCACACTCTATCCTTACTAATTTTACGAGTTATAATATTATTGCATATACTTTTATTTGACCAGTAGCAAACAACGAGAGATCGAGAGATTCAAGCGTTGAAAGTCAGCGATAAAACTTTGTAAGCGTGCGGCGCGCTTCGCGTTCGTTTACTGACTGATTGCAAATGCAAAGTGTAGACGCGCGCGTGCTGCCAACGTACAAGCGACCGACCGAACGAGTTTGGTGGTTCTCTATCCTAGCGCCGCCACCACTGCTGCTGCTGCTATTGCCGCCGCCGCCGTTGCTGTGCGTGCCCTCGTACGTACTACACCACGCATTGGCTGCGCCGCTCTGCCGGGGGGCAGCAGACGCGATAAATGTGCATTGAACCGCCGCGGCCGCCTCGCAGACCTCTTTCATTTATTAATATCATAACTTTTTCTCTTAAGCAGGCAGGATAACGTAAAACAGGTAAAAATGCAAATTTCATGAAAATTAAGAAATATTTTACGTGGAAAATAAAAAATGAGAAATTACATTTCAAACGCAGAAAAAATCCTTTTATCCTTTATGAATGCGCCGCAAATGTATTAATCAAAAACACATCCCCTATTTATTTATTCATTTATATTGTATTTCCAAATCATTCATGTACGATGACGCCCAATTTTTCACCTTATTCAGAAGGAAAACGACTGCAATTCGTACGCGTCATGAATAGCATGTATCAAATACGCACAGCAACAAAACCACCCCACAACAACGAGGAATAGAAATAGTAGAAAGGATAAAAATGCAAAAATGGCAACCGCGAATTGACCGGCCCATTTGTGCGAGCAAGCATTTTGATATTCAACAGCAAACAACAAAGAAACTACGGGTATTTGAATGTCACGCTGAACGAACGAACGTTATCGGCATTTTTCGCTTGTCAACCCTGACGATCCATGTATTCAACGTGTGTATTGCATGCATGCATGCATAAATGACAAAACACTGGGAGCATCAAAAAAGGAAGCAGAAAAATGTGCATTGCACGCATCTAGTACGTGCTACTGCATGATAAGAACAAACAAAAATAGAACCACAAATGATTTTATCACTTGGATATTTCAACTGCTAAATTTTTTGTGGAACATGGAAAAAGTATAATATATAATTCTTGTAATTAAAAGAATCCATCCTAAAAAGAATGATAAACACTCGCATATTTTGTCAAACAAATATGTAGCTTAATTTCAAAGGTATTAACAAAAATGAATTATTTATGAACAACGCGTCTGTGTGCATTAATTGCCTTCAATTATGGTGGCATTTTTTCGGAATGGCATTTCATAAAATGTGGATTAACAGGGAGAGCTCGAGCGTCATAAAAACGAAGACTAAAATAATAATGATATCGATTTAATGTGTTGTTGATGCATAAACTTGATAAGTGTTCATGTGATGAACGTAAATATGGGGATGGTCTAAATACACAATGATAAAACATTTTTTGTATTAAAACTTATCTTTGATAAGTTATTTTTATGTCCTTATTCGAAAAAATTCCTTTAATAAATAAATTTCTAATCAATTAATTTTCTTTTGTTCTTAGCTCCCTTCTGAAAGCATTAACACTAGGTACTTTTAATATATTTTAAAGAGAACTCAAAGAAAATGTGGATAAAAGTACGTTATTCGTGAAATTGAAAGGACAAAGGCATCTTGAAGGAAATTGATGAAAAATGAACGAAAAAAGGACGAAGAATACTTGAAAATTGCGGAAGTAGCAAGCAGGGATGACGAGTGAACGTGTGATAGAAAAAGCAAAACGTATAGCAACATAGTGAAAGCAATAAAGGAAAGTGTAATTATTCATTCTGTCGTCGGATGTATGTGTGCATTTGGCTCGCGAGCAAGAAAAGGATGTGCAGAGTGCAAAATCACATGACCATAGAAACGGCCAAGGACTAAAGAAAAAAGTCTTAAGGCGAAGTTTCAAAAAGAAGGCCAATAAGGACCAAATGCTTACCAAGAAGCAAGCGCGATTATTTTTATAATATGCAGCCGTAATGGATAAAGGATATAATATCGCTTAAGGATAATCTTTTTTCTTTTTAAAAAGATCTTCAAACAGACACGCAAAAATGAGAATTTTATGGCAGGCAAAATAATAAACATGGAATAATGATTAAAATTTTAAATGCAACTGATTAAGCAGATGTATCTTTAAAAAAAATCTGTGATGATAAATAAACGCGAGTGTTAAAAAGTAATTAACAGGAAGACAACATTTGTTGATTGCATTGTCAGCTGGATATTAAAAAAACCCTACACCTAAACCCAATGAACATAATGTGAACAGCTGAGAAACACAGTAAAAATATAGCTAATTTAAAATCATAGAAAAGCATTCAGGACTTGCGTTTTGCTTGTGAGAACCACAAGACAACTGCATTTTAAATATATCTCATTAGATCTCTAACGTCGCATGCCGTCCGTCGCGTTAAGAAAATCTATTTCGGAATTTGGTGCAATCTCCAGATAGCGAAGTAAGCAACGCGCGTGCTGTCTGCCTATCCAGGAAACTTGTGCGTTTGTCTCGCGACACAAAGATTTTCAATACGCGTGCACTTAAAAATAGATCTCCTAGTATGCAATGGCGACGACGACTTCAAACGGTATGCCAGCCAACAAGGAGATAATATAATAAATATATAGCGTATGTCAGATAATAATAAAATTGGCTCCTTGAATTATTTCAAGTTTCATTGCAGTGTGCAATTTGCGCACTCGAAATGGCACATAAAAAAGCTGCGGCTAATGTTAATAAATCACCATGGAATATTTTATAGAATGAAACAGTTTCTAACTCTTGGAAAAGCGCTCGTAAAAAGTCGCCTTTCCGCCTATAAAACGTATTTTTTGCGCTCTCATCGCAGAATAAACATACCGTACAGCAGGATTCGCTGAATCCAATGCGTTTCACTGTTGCATGCGAGCCTTTTTTCTGCTTGTATGCGTTTAATGCGTTTTGACGAATCAAAAACCAACGAGCGTGCATGTTCAAGAGATCCTCACGTTCGGTGCGTTCATGTAATTTAATTAAAAGTACCCACTTGTTATTTCGCATTAAACACACTACCTGAAGGATAAATATGTTAGATGTAAACTGTATAGTTTTTAAATAATGATTTATAAAAATTAATATAATAAATCATTTCAGTCGAAGCGCAGTTCAATTCATTTTCATGCTAGATTACGTCAGCATCAACATCATAAATCCTGGGTGTAAGGATTTTCATAAACAGTGAAACGCACAAAGTTAAGCGTTATTTGATGTACCATATCGTAATTGTTATGTGAAGAAAATTATGTTTTTTTACTTATTATCCTACTAAAGATAATATACCACTGTGGCAGGAAAAACGAAACAGACAGAACATGAAAACAAATAACAGAATCCATTTCGTATGATTTACTCCACGGACTGCGCGTCTCCCATTCTTGCTACTTAATTGAAGGTGATTGTCCTGGATGTGTCGTCTAGGCGTATGAACTCTGCGCGCAAAAAGGGAGCACAAGGGAAAGCCAGCAAGGCAAGCAGACACAATCTCTAAAAGTGGAAGTTTCCCTGGCGGTTGCGCTTCGAATACCGACCGTGAAAAGGTTTGTTGCTCGCTTAATACCTCTACGAAAATACTAAATCCCTAGACGTTGTTGTTTAACTTCCTTCTGTCTTGTACAAATTTCTAATTTTTTCAGCGTAATATCATCTAACAATAATTAAAGCCAGACTCTACTAGGAGTTGAAATGAGATAAAATAAAGAAATATAAGTGGTAGAAAAAGCAATTTCAATTCGAAGGGAGGTACAAATCACAAAAAGCTTTGTAGTTCTGGATTTCAAGCTTTTGCTCAAGATCTTCCCAATTGAACAGTCTTAGAGGATGGAGAAAAAGGGATGCCTAGTATCTGCGTCTTCTTCAAAAAAGGACTAGAAAAAATCCAGGGTGGCTAAGAAAGAACACTATGTAAAATTCGATATTACTCCTTTGGATCCATTAGTTTCAAAGATCCATTAGTTTGATAGTGTACATTACACGATTTCAAATAATAATTCAAATAAGATCTAAAAATTGTCGTCAACTTGGCGAATGACCAAACTATCTCTATTGTTTATTCGGCGAACAGCAAGCCCGACACAACAAGGCAAATACAAGTGTGTCAATTACGAAATTCGGGTGCATCGTGTTATTTTTAAGCAGTCGCGATTAGAACTGTTGAATTATCAGACAATAAAGTAAATGCATTTCACGCTCGTTTATTGCATTTTATTTTAGTGTTTATTTCATTCCAACGCCGAAAAAAGAAACCACTCATAGTCCCTCTTCAATTAAGTTCAACAAATCTTCACAAATCTTTGAATAAACTGAGCAATAAAACGTCAGAAATAGACAAATCTAATTTAACTAATCGGATGCGTTTCTATTTATATATTTCCCTCTTTTGTTCTCAATTCATCGCCTCAACTTTTCTCAAAGCTAGATGACATTATTAAATGCAGCTCTAAATAATATGATAAGCCTTAAATAAGTATAACCATTGAATAAATGTGCAAAGAAACCGCAAGCGAGATGAATATTCTATTAGATTTCAAATAGTGAATAAGCATGCTTACGAATTGCATATGCGATGGAAATTCCACATGCTTGTGTGTAGAATGAAAAGGAGCGTTGATTGCGAATGAAGGTAGGGGATCCTATTGAATGTGCGCCAAGTTAATTAATCAAAGATATTTCTAGCTTTGTGTTGTTCGAAGTGGCGCAACGCAATATTCTACAAACTATATGCGCGAACGCGTAGCTCACCACTTTTTATTTCAGCAACGCGCGCGAATCATATTAGAGCATCGGGCATTATTTATAAAGTGCAAAGCAACAACAGCAATATGTGTTAAGTGCGCCAATGCACGGTGTTGTTGGCCAACAGGATAATGGAACTATTTTCACGTCTTTCATTTTAAAATAACACATGAAACTTAATGCAGTAATTTTCAGGTCATTATCAGTCACTACGAAATAATTAGGTACTTATTACAGGTCCATGAAAAGGACTCGATTGCTGCTCTAGTAAAATAAGTATAACATGAAATTATCCTTTAAATTCAAAAGTCATTACAACAAGAGTCAACAAAATCAGCAGTAATTTTAATAAATTTTAAATTATCGTGAAATCTCAAGAAAGGCAACGAAGAAAGTGTGAATTGCAATGAATAAAATGTAACAGTTCAGATGAATAATAGATAATAACATCAAATGTCATATAAAGTGGCGCTGCGCTTTATATTCTTAGCGAGAGCCTGAAGTGGAGGAAATTTATTTTGTTATAAGACGGAAGACGCATGAACGCGCCAGACGCACGTTCAATTGTTGTTTCGCGATGGCTTCCTCCTCCCCATTCGTTGCGATTCATTATTTGATTTATTCGCGCATTTTCAGTGCTTCTTCGTATTCTTCTTCACAGATTGAACAACTTATTGTATTTCGTCCACTAAAACCCAAAGCTGTCCCTCAAATTTCTCCATCACTTTGAAAAACAAGGAATAATTTTCAATTTCGCCTGACCAGTCGGCCGGCTTTTCTTATCAAAAACATCTGATTGTGTAATTCAATTTAGGAAAAGGCCACCTGCTTCTTGGTAATAGGGTGATTTGGACGAAACGAAAAACTAAATTACGAAAATTGACAACAGCCAAAGATGTTAACCATGTGTGCACCAAACCGAAAATCAAGCACGCTCCAAGCACATATTTCTTGGCGCATTCACATAAATTCGCGGATTTATTTGCGAAGGAAATGGATGAGCTTTTTGTTTGCGTCGCATTTTAGTTTAAGTTTCACGCGAATTTCTTGTAACAATTTAATTGAATATTATTTTTGTTTAGCTTGAATGCAACAGAAAGAAGAGAATGCTTTCAAAGTACAGTGACAAAGCATCGTGAAAATAATACTGAAAATATAGGAGGAATACAAGTATAACGAACTAGCGGAAACAAAGAGTGTGCAGCACTGACGCTTTTCTTTAAGGAGAAGGAAAACCCGGAAACGGATGCGGAACAAAACAAGTATTCGGATCGTAATAAGTCTCACGACGTATTTGAGAAGAGCGCGTATTCGTTACAACGCATTTCTTACTATTCCTAACACGCATCATGTCGCGAATTCGCTTCACCGCCTCCGGGTAATCATGTGTCTTCTATTATTTTGTTGCATATTGTTGTGCAGCTCACGCTAATGCACTGTCAATCATCATGCTTGGCAATTTTTGAAAATATTTATTTTTGTTACTGCTAAATAACCCAATATATTTATGAATTAATGATGAATTAATCTCGCTAAAACATGAAGTATTATTTTTCGTTCTAATAAAATATTAACATTATTTTATTTGAATGTTTGAAGTCCGCAACAAAAAAATTGTTGTTTGTCTAAACTTTTAAGCATTTTGCGCAATAATAAATAAACGTGCACACAATGTTTTTGTGCTTGATTAATCAACGCGTCGGCGGCGAACTAAAGAAATGAAGACCATTAACTGCACCTCTGCTGCGTCTCGCAAGAGCGAAACTTAATTAGGCCAACAACGGGCACTCATAGAGCTGCGCCGCCGATAAATACATACGCTACAGTGCGTTTTAATGAAAACTCTAAACTTACCGTCTGCTAATTAGTTCATTAGTGAGTTTCATTTGCTCGTTCGGCGTGCTTTTTCTTTGTTTTTCTATGTGTTTAAAATTTTATGCGATGCAAATCAAAGTGGCCAGCAACTGTCAAAGCAACATAAAATCCATCGTTGTTCGAATTAATTAAAGTGCACTACAGCATGTTTTACAAATATTTTCAAAAGCTTCTCGTACAGAAAAACGCAGCCGCTGAAATAAGCTGGAAAATATTCCAAAATGTACTGATCGGTTATAGATCTCTGAAAGTAGCAAAGAGCATAATAAAAGGCCACAATTTGAATCGATAACGGCACGAAAAGAGATCCTCTAAAAGATGTAATAAGTTATGAGTGCGCGAGCTAATGTTCGTGCGATCCATTTCCTCCATGAGCATAATGCATCATGCAAATGGGCTTTTTACTCGAGGAAATTGACAGATCTATATCAACCGTATCCGACGATCAAATGCCACACATCTATATTTCAGATAATTTTTTTCATATTTGATAGAGCAATGTGAAAAAAAGTTCAAATATGATGAATGTCGTGAAATGTGATTGAACTTTTTACGATGTCTCCCAAACAGAATGTTTAAATCTTAATCTTTATGATGAACAACGGACAAATTTCAAGATTTTCAGCAATATGAAATGGTCTGATTAAATGAATGCACCCAAATGAGTGAGGTACATGCCAACACTATTTCTGTCACTCGAATGCAATGTTTATCTTGCACGTTTCGTAAACTAATTAATTCGACAAAGTAACATAAACTACCATTCAAGTTGCCTCTCGCAGCATTCAATCTCGAAAACTGACTCCCCGACTCGACTTATCAACTACCTGCTGGCAATGCGAATGTAGCTACATATCGATCCTGCTTCTCTCCATCCTGCATTTACACCCTCGGTGGATCAAAGCTCGTATTCATATCAATTGAACGAAGACGCAACGTCTACGCCATTCGGCGTCACATCGCACGGTAAGCCAAATAACTGCGCGCAAATTCGATAAGTCAGTCAAACAGCATTCGGAGTGTCATGTTCGTTATGATAGGTGGCAATGTGCAATGCGAATGGCATTTCGCTTTCTGCATGTTTGCACGGTGTGTGTAGTGCACACGTTTGTTAACGAAGAGATCAAATAATTATTTGTTTGCGTAGTGCGCGAATGCGCCGAGATATCGCCGACGGGCCGAGTGAACGAAGTGGTGGCGAGATTGAAAGCAGTCAAAATCCACATGAAATGCGAATCGTAAGCTAAAGCTCAATGAATGGAAAGAGCGGAGAGTGTGAGAACCCTGAATGTAATTGTGCGGATGTGTAGGGCGTGCAAATATGCGCAATCATGAGATTTTCGCCGAATTACGACCTGAAGTCGTTCGTTTCGCGTTCCGTGTGCACAGGAAATAACTTTATTTGAGCGTGAAATACGAAAAATTGAATGAGCACACACAAATCAACACTTGCTATGAATTTGCAAAATGTTCAAATTAAATAACAATGTGTTAGCCTAAATAAATTAAGAGTAAAAAAGAATTCGGTAAAACTCCACCATAATAAAACGTTGGCAATATTAACCGGAAAAAAACAATCATTCGAGAATAAAAATAATCACAACAAGGATAAAATACGTACCAACAGAGTAAGTATATGGAAAAATTGGTAACAAACGTAAAACGCATAATATTATTTAACGACATATTTTCGTAGTGCAATTTAATAGAGTAGGTTTTAATAGCGTAATAAGTCGAGCTCATTTAAACCTGCTACTCGTCCAGTACATTTGCAATGAATGCATTTTTACTGGCTCGCAATTAACCTGCCAATTTAACGAGAGGGGTGTTGGGTCTGTTGCGATACAGATAAATAAAAGACTGAGTTGATTTACTACTTAGGACTCGCAACAACCTATTAGTTTGACCATTTGTATCGTGCGAATCTATTCTACTACAAGTATAGAGCCAAACGTACTAACTAATATAATTTACTCAATGCAATAATCATTAATGCAATACAGTTAAACGCTTGCGTTTATATCCGATTTTTTTCCAGTAGCAGAAAATAAAATGCAACCCGGCAATTAGAAAACCCATTAACGATACATAAATGAAAATGTACGTACGAATTTTTAATGAGTATGTATAATGTTGACTGAATTGGAGGAGGAAATTTGTAAAGCATTAATCTTTTATTGATATGCAAATGAATAACTCAGGAAATTCAACGTAACAATACACTGCCTGGGGCAATTGATGGATGGATGGAGGTAGGTATTCAATTCCCGAATGCGCAAGAATTGATGATGATGATGGTGGCTTGACTTTGAAGTGAACAATGAGTAAATGATAGTGTATGCGCATTCGACTCGACGACAATGGAGGGCTCAAGTAAGTGGTTAAGTATTAATTCATGTGCGCAGTACGAGGATGCTGTTCTGTTTGTGTCTACGGTTGATGGTTGTACCAATTTTGTGCTCAAATGCGTAAGCCTTCAACATTAACCTACTGAACTTTCTATAAGCTCAAATAATTTCAAAATCAGTAAATTTCTGCAAACATTTGCCAACGAAATGTGTAACCACGGATACTGTAATGTGAATACAACTTTTACGTTGAGAAATATTTTGTAGAGTTTGAATGTGGGTTGAAGAATAATTAGAGAGACCAGATTGAAAATAAGAAAATCACGGGTATTAGTGCGATTAATTAAGCACTCTGTAGATAAGTATCAAATGAGTTTAGTTCAGTGTTTGAACGCTTTACACAAGGACGTTCACTGCACTAAGGACTATGGACCGCCCTCCTGCGAGTGCTGAGTAAATAAATCACGACTTGATTAGATTAGAGTTGGCTGAACGGCGGTGGCGGCGGTCTTGTCGCAGTGTAATGCCTTACCTATTTGGATGGCGTCGGCGGTGGCGGCGGGACGCCCGATGATCAAATAGTAATTATGTTCTGGCATTATACACTTGCGGACATCTCGCTTCTCGTCAACTATGCAAGACTTCCGCGTGTTGTGTTGCATTAATATTAATTGTATTGAAAATGAGAGTAAGTGTAGACTGCAGATTTACATTCATCAATAATCAAACCTCGCTTTTTTCGAGTTAGCAGGTACTTTTACGTATAACGCATAAAAATCTATGATATTATCTTTTGAATGACATGAAACAAAAAGCTACGGTCGAGTACACTCGAGCACACTCGACTCAATGGCAGTTTGAATGTGATGATCAAAGGATTATCCACGCCTCGCGCAAGGATTGCGAAAGGATCGTAAGGATACCGAGCGCGCGACTATCGTCGCTGCATGACGACGTTATCAGCAGGACGCCATCTATTTATACAATTCACGTACATGCGTGCAAAGGACGACTAAAGAGGTTTTCATGTTGCAAGTGAATAGAAGATGTGAGAATTCCCTTTACGTGGGTGCTTATTAAACGAGGCTAATATTTAACGTGTTATGAAACACTTGCGTTATTATTCCACCATTTTTCTGGATGCCAATAGCACCATCCTGTATACGTATTTTATAAAAACGCAAGTCCGGCAGGCAAGTTTCACACACCTTTGACAAACGTGTGCGCCGCTGTCGCTTTGAATCCTTAAACTGCAATTTACTTTGCTTCGGAAATGAGGTTCGTGCAAACGAATGACGTTATCTTATAAAGTTCTTGCCTCCTTTCCAACAGCCATACTTAAACGCTTTAGTTAAAACAGGATAGTATTTAATTGCGTCCCAATCAATTTCGTAGGTATATTTCAAACAGTGCGCAATGCCGTAAAATTTCAACGTCTAATAACTTACTCAGAAATTGCATGGTAGTTGCAAGAATTGGATATCCGCACCATAGTACTAGAAAGTGGACTTACCTAGAACAAAAGAGAAAATAAATTAGTAAATTTAAAGACAACCCTGTTAATAAGCATTTGTTAACCCTTAAAACTGAAAGGCAAGTCATCAACGTATATCACAGTTGCGATCACAGGTAACACTAACCCTTGGATGTCTTTACATTAAAGAGTCAAACACATAACTTAAGAGTGGAGGGTGATGTTAAAGGTGGAGGAAACGATGGGCAAGCCACATAACGAGATCGCAAGACACGCTCTATGGATTTTCAGCGCAAACAGCACCCACGTTGAACAGCGCAATGCGAGTTTGTTGCATCCTGCAGTGCGTCGTTGGAAAATATTGCCTTAAACCTTAGCGCGCACCAAGCTAAAGTTAATATTTGTGTGATATGAATATTTAACACATCACAAAAAGGGTCAATTTTGCATTTACATATTTGCGCATTGCTCTGCTCACACCTTTTCCGCATACAAACGCTTCACACGTGCCCTGGCTGCGTATATGAATATGTAACATAGAAAAGTGATAAAGCTGATAAAGCGAACTTGGGAAAAGCATAAAGCGGATTTGGGCCAATTTTCCGAACTGGGAAATGCCTCAAACCAAATTCAATTTAATTGGTTTGCCACCAGCGGACCGACCTTTTACTGAAAAAATGGTTTCAGCTTATAAATTTAGTTGATTAATATTTTTGTGAGCTATTACATATGTACGCAATAAATTAAATCAGTGTTAATAAACAAACATCATGTTTAGTGGTTTTTAGCATGCGTGTGCAAGAGGTAAACATAAAAGAGGTGAAACCAAGAAGAGGAAATACGACAAGGCACGAAGGGACGGACGATGAAAAATGTCACAAATTATGGCAATTTATGTAAGCGACGCCTGTGCCAAAGTGAAAACTAACTCACTCCTGCGTCCCCTTAATCACCCACAAAAAAGTAACATAATTCACGCAAAAGCATATTTTAAGAGTAACCCACAAAGAATACAAATCTCGAAATAAAGGTAAAGAAAATGGGAAAAAGAACAAGAAAATGCGCAGGTTTAACTTTGTTAAAATACGCATTATTCCCTGAAGAATCCTGAAGCAAAGTAAAATTACTCTGCCTTTGTTACCAACTTACAAATTTAACTCGGAAAAATTTTCCTAGTAAATCAATTAGTTGGAAACGTGTCCAACAAAATGATTTATTTTTCATTGGTGTTTCTTTTCAAGAAAATCACTGTTAACCATAAAACTAATTTCAAAAATAAATTAGTTTACGAAATGACTACAGAGTTTAACCACAGCGATTTAACCCATAATAAATCCAACCCGAAACTATCCGAAATAAACTAAAAGGTTAAAAATTATCGCCAACGAATTTACCCTAATTTTCAGCTCAACTGGAAACAAATAAAAAGTAATCCAATTACCTAAAGGTCGTTAAAAATTCTGCCTGATTAAAAATTATATCGTGATTGATGTTAAATCTTTTCTGCGCTGAAAATTAGGAGAAGCGAAGTGTTGATTCAATTTAAAATAAATTATCCTACAAGTGGTTCTTTGAGAAGATCTTAATTTATTTTTTCGCGCTAGCTGGTAGCGTCTGTTTGGCAAAGAAAGCAGCTGCTCAGCTCCCCCCGGAGCGGTGTGCTTGCAGAAAGGAAATGAAGAAGAAAGGCAGAAAATGGACATCAAGCACGAAATAATGAATAGCGCGAACGCTCAACTAAGTTGGAGGCAAGTTTAAAAAGGAATGTGCCGAACAAAAACCCGCGCACCGGTGGTGTGCATACTGCACTTTTCTTCGCCTCGCTATTTTAATTAGTTTTTGTTTGCATTGCACATTGCACGAACATAAATTAAGTTCCATAACTAAGACTAAATTAATTACATTACTCGCCTCTTGTCCAATGGACAGTTATTGGATTTTCAAGTAAAGTTTTACCCAGAATATATTTTATGAATTCATGAAATAATTGCTTGTTAAATTAACATGAAAATTGCCCTGCAGCACTTCAAAGAAAATGTAAATAATTTCCTTTGTTTTTAATAAAATTAAATTCAGTTGTTCAAAATATTATATCTACCTAGCTTTTTAATTTGTTAATTCGTCCATAGTGGATGCTTTTAATTAAATGTTGAAAAGTAATTAAATAATTTGATGCAATTCTCTTATTAATTCAATTAACTAAATTTGGAATATGTATATTCAGTTGACGAAAACCATATTAAATTCATACAAAATGTACAAACTATTTGATTCGTGAGTGGACGATGGATGCATTCCAATGCATTGCATCCAATGCTAGAACCGCACTCACGTATGGTTATGCTTGTTGTAAATGAGTCGCGCCACGGATTCGTGTGCGCATGAAGTGTAAAACAGATGCGTCAATTTATTATACGCTAAATTATCCGACAGTTAAAAGCAACACTCGATACGAGAGAGTGCATGTTATTAAAACAGTGCAACCGTAAAACGTTAACATCACTCCCACGCCGCGGATAAATGCTATGAATTGTATTTCATCGACTTTTCAATGCAATTCAATCACAAACGAATAGTGTTAGATTGCAACTCCTACGAATAAAATATAAATACAAATGTACAAGTTCACAACATTCATGACCGGAAAAATTATTTGGTATTTTTAGCAAATTCATTTCAACCTCATACAGTTATTATGGACCTGAAATTAAACAACAGAAATCTGCGCCATGAAATATTAAATTCTACCAACATGCTCGTTAAAATAAAGCAAATAAAAAAATTGATTGATATATTCCATAATATTTAATATCTGCAGAAAATGCTCTGAACCAGTAAAAAAGGAGTCGACGGCACGTACCAATTTTATTATTCGCGCACGGACATAACGTAAATCCAATAAACACTTATTTATTGTCGCCCCCGACGATGGCTGTCTATTTGCACAGATTTGCCGAGCATCATCGCATGATTTATAGGAGCTGAGCGCGCTCGCGAAAAACTTATGGCCGACTACATGAAATGTGTCGCTCATAATTCAGTGCATCAATAAATTGATTACAAAAATGCTCGTATTTTACACACGACACGTAAACGACACCTCTATAAACGGCTATAAACGTTTGTGTTTCTACTGCGCAAAAGAGAAGAAATTTATGTTATTGTCTGAAGCAGAAAAATATTTAAATTAAATGACAGGTAATAATATTCTGCAAATGAGTGATTAGATGCAATTACGCACAATCATAAACATCAAATAAATTACTAATAGAATTCAGTATTCAGCAATGATTCAATGAGTACTTTTGCGATGATTGCACCAACTTGGTGTAATTTATCGAAGACATCTTCGCGGAGTGCGGTTTAAAATCTCTTGGAATGAAGCCAACTTAGTTGTAGACACGTCAATTTTTACTTCAGCAGTACATCGTTCAAAATGTGAAAATGTCCATCACAAAAATTACAAACGCCGACTAATTTCAGTTGTCAAAGTAATGTACATTTATGCGCAAAATTCTATTATATTTCACCTTATCAAAACTTGGAAATTTATCTTCAAAACTCAATTTAATGATACATTCGCAGACAGAAAACGACAAGAAAAGTATATCAAATCATAAACAGTCTGCAGTGCACTCTCGAGTCGGTAGTCTAGACATGTAGCGTTTGACTTTTTGCACCCTCAAAATAAATTCAATTGCGTTATATTCATGGTAATTTAGAGAAGAATTACTAAACAAAAACCAAATAGAAAAGCGTTGTTATAAATAGCGCAACAGCTTGAAACGTGTCCAAGTTGCGCTTGTATTTATCAAAATTACCGGGAATAGAATTTGTCCATTTGTCAAGTGTCAATGCGCAGTAGCAGCCTAAATTACACAATATTACGAGTGTGCGTAAGTAAGCGCGAAATCTTAGAAGATGCACTAATGAACTAAATGCTCTTGCATCATCTCAACTATTTATCTCAATATTCATCACATTATTCCACAAATAGAACAAGTAGAACCACAATTCTAAAAAAATGCTACAGCATATATAACTGTAAGGTTGAATACGTGCAAGTGCAATAACTTACAAGGGATGTGAAATTAAATCTCAAGGGTTATACGTGGGGTTGGCACGTGTGGTAGGTAAATAATATGAAATAATAATTAGTGAACATTTAGTAAGCGTGCACGCACACGATATGCCGAAATTTAGCACGCAATGAGGATGCAACAATTACACAAATTCCTTCTTGGGTAGGCTCTCTTCAATATCATAAAATATAAATTAGACATGGATTATTGAGTGTATGAAATGATAAATAGACATTTAATACTATTTATAGCGTGTCTTCATTTGTTTTGACCTAATCAAGCGTATTCATTTTAAAAAATTATACAATGAACATGAAAATCGAATTAAAACAACGTGCAATTTACAAACCACAAAGTTTGGAACAATTAGAATGAAATTGCGGAATGCGCCAACTTTCGATATGGAATTGATGTCTAAACTACTATATATCATCATCGAAGCGCGAACGAAATAATTTGGTGCGCGCAAAATATTTGCAAAGTTTGGACACGCTGCAGCAATTCGGAGATGCAAAGTGGTTTAATTACAAAACCACGAACGCGCACAACAATCGCCATGCACTGAAATAATGCATCTGCCGCCTCCAAGCACTGCACGAACTTATTTGACGTTCGCGTTTAATGCATCACCAGCGATTGCGTATCGAATTCCAATTTTGCCCATTGTCTTCTCTTATTTTTCTCAAATTTCCAAATTGCTTTATCTGTCTTCATTTTCGGTTCGTATGTTCAGGGCAATTAAGTCATTAATTTAGGTAAAAATAGGAAACCGTATCGATTTACATCTTAATTGACTTTTACTTTTAATTGATCCCTTGAAACGCTAAAGGGAATGCGAAAATTTTGAATGAGTTTGATAAATTTTATTTCTCCTTAATTAATAATACGCTATAATATACTTTCCAAGCGGATGTATTAATTTGCATGGCTAATCAATCAATGTAAGTTTAATAGAAAGGGTTCACGGAAATTTCGGAAAAGCAGACGGCATTCAAGTGTGTCAGTTACACAGGCACGCATTTTGGAAGTTTGCACGGTTCACAATCCAGTACATTATTCATAATATGCAAGCACAGTTTAAAACATAAGCGAAATGAAAACGGAAGGAACGAATTAGCAGCGAGAACGTATTCAATTAAAACTATTTCCGAGTTTAATTCGACCTGAACTTGAACAACCGACTAATTTTAGTGATGATATTATTTGGGAATTATGTTCTTTTAATTAAATTTTCATTATGTGTCTGTCACTACCTCAATTGCCAAAATAAATAGATAAATGTAAAAAGTAAATTTTGTAAGTGAATAAATTTGTTAGTCTTCTAAAACTTTTCTAAGAGGTTTATAGATAGATAATCGCTGCTCGCAAAACGGACGAAAAGAATAACTTAAGCTTAAGACAAATGCTCGGTGAATGCGGTTAAAACAGCGCAGTGCGCACAATTGCAACACCCCCCGGATTAGCAAATGAATGAATCTCTTCTTCATTCGTACACAAATTCGCCAACTTGCTTAATATATCTGGAATTGTGTGTTCCAGTGAATGCGCAAAGCACGGAATGAAATTGTAACTTGCGAGTAAATATTGCTTGTGTGCGGCATGTAACAAAGCCACAAAAAGAAAAAAGAATGAAAACAGTAAATAAGTAGGCTTAACGCCCCCGTATTGCAAACGAAACAAACACAGATAAATAAAAAATAAATAAAACGAGGATAAGAGTTGGAGATTAGCAAGTGGTGCGTGTGGTTGTGTGGCGCAACGCATTTAACGCGTTCCAAATACGAGAGGGAATTAAATAGAAAAATGTATTGTTTTCAGTGCTGCACGGAATGATGCGATGCATAAAGACGTGCTAATTGTATTCCTGTTTTCCGCAATGTTCGCCAGCATTATATTTCATCTGTAAATTTGCCAAGTGCTCCAAGTGCAGATAATTAGCAGCCAAACAGGAAAAATTAATTCTTTTCAAAGAAATATACAAATTAGCACTATTAAAACACCCCATGTATTTTACAAAGCTTATTCACTCAATAGTTGTGCATGTTTGGTTCGTTGGTTCAAAGTACACCAACAGCCACCGTCAGTGCCACCGCTGCTGCCGCCTCCTGTTGTATGCAATTTGGCCGGCCGCAAATGCGTCAATATTTGCATTCGGACTTACAGATTGTTTAGCGACGCGTGCTGGCGGTTCGCGCGCACCACCCACGATTCGCGGATATGAATTTAGCATTATTGTGTGCGGCAGGAACGAGATGGGATAAATGCAAAAGCGCGCAAAACCTCCAACGAAATGCAATTGCAATCAACCGGGCGTATGCGCTGGTGAAAATAACTATGTATTTATCGGCAAACGTACGCGATAGGAACGCGTTTATTCAAATCCTGGTGTTGTCCAAGAATTTTTACATTTGTGCGCACTATCAGCGTATTGGATTGGTTTAATGAAACGTACATTTGAGAGCTACGCAAAATTTAATATTGCCAAACTTTTCGTGCAACACGCGAATAAAGTGTCAACAAAAGAGATTGCGAGTAATTTATATGAATCAAACGCACCCTTTCGAATAGCTCAAGACTAAATAAAACTTTTGCGCAGACGAAGTGGAGTGAGTTGCACTTATTAAAGTTGAATTTAACGTAAACACAAATACGAGATTTACGGTCGACATCAGTGACAACTCATAAATAATTTCGCTGCTTTTACCCAAGAGTAGCGGCACCACTATCGCTCGAACATCCACCGCCATTGCCACCCCCCAAAACGTATACATCATTCATCTGTATATACATCATCTATGCATATATACATGGCGGGAAAACTTGTGTCCATTTTGAACATCTACAATCCCTCAAACTCTGCGTACTCCTTTTAACACATTTTCCATCCCTACTCAGCTTTACGCATTCCGCACACGTCCGTTTGAATTAGTGCTCTGCGCGAGTATTTACCGCATTTGTCATGTGCCTTGCCGCGCACACCTTCAACCTTTGAGACCATCCATGGATTCGACGAAGGCCTAACAAAATTTCCATTTTGCCTCGCGCAAACTCAACTACAAATCGATTGCATTCGAATATGTTTCACTCTTCATCAAAGTGATGTGTTGGAAACGAATAATTTATGAGGTTAACTTGTCTGCTTCGAAGTTAACAATATCTCAATCTTTCATTATTATTTTTTGATAAATTACATTTCAAATACTTTTGAATCAACACGAAAGAAAAGTTGGTAGCTAATCAAAACACTACAATAACTTTCATTGTAATATAATTTTTTTGCCTAATTTAAGGTTCAATTTACTTACGTGATTCACATATTTTTTAGTTAAACAAAATTTTATAATTTATCTTTCACAATCTATAAATTTATATATAAAACGCATAAATTGCTATTTAATCCAATTTCACACAATTTGCGAATAAAGAAATTTATTGCCGGCGGTGCTGGCGTACGATCCACGTTAATATTTTAGCAATCTGTTGGTTTTGCATTTTAATACTATTCATTTATGCGTGGTGCTCAACGCATATAAAACTACCCCACCATTAATTTCATTCCAATAAATTATATCCTTTGCAAAATCGATGTTAAAAAGATTGAATATTCAAGTTTAAAATACCTGTTGCCCCAACTTGTTAATAATATTTAGATAAGTATGTCTATTTTTATTACAATAACAATTCGAATAGTGTGCATCAAGTTTTTAAGTGTTTGAAATGAAGCATTATCAGAGAGGGAAGAAGACTGACTTTAATTGCAAACTGTTGCTTCACAACTCGAGAGCGCCAAGAAGATTCGCAACAATTGCGCGCGTCTGGCTCTTTAGATTTTCATCTTGTGTGCTGCACACTTGAAACGAGTGCTCGACGAAGGAAGAAAGTGGCGAACAGTGCTTATGCACAAGTCATTTAAGACTTATAATTACGCGCATGGGGCGCAATTGTCGCGTAAAAATTGAAACGCACGCGCGATAAACGGGCGAACACTTCAGGACGAATGCTATTAAGTAGTTTCACGACTTGAGTAGTTTTCCAGTGTAATTGCATTAAATATTTCGCTGAGTACTCATCCAAGTGGTTAACTCTTTGCGTTCTTGTTTTGTAATTTGTAACGACTCCTTACGTGTACCAAATTTGAGGAAAACCATATAAAATTTGACATTTTGCTGAGATCCAAAGCGCACTTAAGAAATGTAACAATTTATGAAATGTAGCTAGACTTTAATGAGGATCATAAAACTCCCCGTCTTCAACTTCATCACAAAGTGTATTGACAAGCAAGCATCGTAAATGTGCAACATTGTACTTTAAAATTAAAAACGCCAATTGTGTTTGAGAAGCGGTCGAGCTCTTTATAGCCATTGACTTAGCAGTTGTGCTCGAATGAGCACGACCACTATGTTGTTACAGCGCACAATTGAATGGATGAGAAAGGAGATCGGGTTATCATTATGCCAGTCGCGTTGCGCATCGGTCAGTCCGACAATCGTTGAACGCGCATGCTCGAATTGTAATTACATTGGGTGGCGGCATGCATATTCATTGCAGTTCGGTTAAGAAATGCCCACAGGATCACCACCGCCACAACCAGCAATCAAACACAACATTGTGCATTCGCATTCAATTAGATTATGTATGCTTTTAATATTAACCACAAATACTGTTATTGAAAGTTAAGTGCATTTGATGAAAAGCATAAAATCTTGTTGTAACTTTAAATTGACTTCAGGATAAAAAATGAGTTAAAACTCAAATTTGTTGCCAAAATGTGAATTTGTGTTCATAGTATCCCTTCGGGCCGAATATATTTCATATGCTTTTTAGGATATTAAATCCTAAATCCTAGCAGAATGTTTCCATATTTAGGAAAAATGTAATTTAATTTTAAAAACCACCCCCAGTCCATTGACGTGGAAAATTACGGATAAAATAGTAATGAAAAAGAAAATTAACAATGATAAAATAGAAAGTGAAATGAAGTGACAAGTTGATGCGTATTTTAATACATTTCGCAGATTTGCACAGTGAGAGTCGGCGAGCTATTGAATATATAATTCAAGCCGCCCACAGCGACGACAGTCGCGCAACCGGAATGTAATAAGCTATGCCGATGAGATAACCATCAGCTCCCTCGATTCGCAACTTTATTATCATGATTACGACGCGCGCGTCCTCACGAGAAATTAAAACTTGCGAATGACTTTTTGCCGCGCCACGCCGACTTTGTCTTTTCATCTTTCGTACTTGCTTGCTTGATTCGATTACAATTTACGTTTTTGAATATTTCATATTTACGTAATGTGCATAGTACAAAACTTTAGAAGAAAACTTAAATTTGCATCCCTCTTTCATTCATTGCGCTCGCAAAGTTTACCGCAGCAGGAGCGGCCAGTAACCTTATTGTGAATTTAAGGGTTGCTGATTTGCGCGTAATGAAAGTTGTAATTCACCGGAAATAGTGTTAGCCTCCTGACATAAAAGGTGGAAATGAAAAAGTTTCCAGATCTTAAAGCAAAAACTGTTACTTTATATTCATTGTAAATAGGATCTAGGTTGAAGACTGATTGTAATCCAAATTCACCGTGTAATTAATAGTTAATTATACCTGTTTAGGACGTTTCTTTAAGCAAATTTCATCAACCCACAACTCTTTTCTTCCTGGGGCTACACACGCATAAAATAGAAATGACATGACGATGCGAATGAGTATAACTTCGTTACGACGATGGGGGTTAAATAAAACCGCAATATACTAGATGGTAACGCGCGCGTACATACGATAAACAAAAGCAAACGCAATACGAATGCGAGCACAACACCAACAGGGGTGTAATGAACGACGACATGCATACATACACTGACGGTTTAATGAGAACGGCGGCGGCGTATCGCGTGAGCACATTATGAATGTGTTTCAGCGCGTGCACGCACTCATGTTTTATATCATTATTCGCGTACACACTACATGCAAATGTTTTGTATTAGCGGAGGCGAGACATTAACACCCCCCGCGCATTAACACGGTGCGTTCAAGCATTAGCAACAGATTTGGCGGTTATATTGAGTGTGCAGTTAAAGTTGACACTCGTTAAGAGCGCGCGTTCACGCCCAGAGCACATTCATTAAGCAGATTTCATAATTAGTGAAAATGTTTGTCACGATTTTCGCGTAAAATCCCGCAGTATTAAGGATGCAAATTCAATTAAGCCAGCGCGCTTTATATGCTGAATTTCAAAAAGGTGGCGTAAATAAAAATTCAATGTAATTTACTAATGTATGAAATTCCGATGAATTCAATAAAGTAATGAATAATAGCTTAATAAATTCATCGAAACTCGATGAATTGTGAAATTTCACCAATAACGAATAATGAAACATGACAGATGCAATGCATTTTCTATGAACTAGTAGTAGATTAACTATCGAATTTACTCGTGCTTCTTTATGATAATATCCACTTGGTCTTAAATAAACTTCACTTATTGTAGTCACACAGGCGCTTGTAGCATAAAATTGTAAGAAAAACAAGCTTTGTCAAAGTTGGGCTTTGGCAAAATGTGCCAGGAAAGCAAACGGGAATGAAATGTCTCAGCGGGATGCATTTATCCAAGAGCGCGCAGCAAGCGAAGCGTGCCATAATTGCTTTGGCATAACCGACGAGATACAACCGCCGCCCCCCCGAAAAGACATAGACATCCGAATTGCAGCGGGTGGCAAGGTAAGCGTCCAACAAAGTGAAATCCGCCACCGTATTACTACCGCCTCCGTCGCGAATACATACATTGAGCCGAGTTAATTCGATGTCACGCGTTTATGTTTCTCGACATGCTGACGGAGTTGTTTCATGAAATACGCGAGAGTGCACGCCGCAAATTTCCACTATTTCCACCGCACTTTCAAAGCCATTCGACGCCGAATTTGATCTTGTGCTTTATGTTTCCTTTATGCGCGCTGCCTTCGCGAATGATGCTACTTCAATTTACATTACAACGCTTTAGTATGATTCGCTTTGCCTTTCAGGTGAAAAATAAAATTAATTTCGCGTGCTCCACATCTATCTGTTTGATTTCAAATGGAATGTTAATTAAATTTGATACTAAAAATTCTCCTGAATTTTGTACAATTATTGCGAATATTCAATTTTACTAAATTCAACATGAACGTGTTTTGTGAAAATTTAATGCTTTGATGAAATATTTTTAAAATGTTAAATATTATAGCGTGAAATGTTTATTACAGATCCACACGTATTCCTAGGGTATATCCGCATGAAATTCATGAATATGCTAAACGTAGAAATGAAGAAACAAGTGCAAAATCATTATAGTTTTGCTCCATAATTAAAACTGAACAGCTCGCTTTTGTTTGACTTTCAAAATTCACCTTCCACTGTTGCTCTTCAACATACATATTTTAATATCGCTCTAAATATATGCTGGTAAATTCGTTTTTATCGTCATGGAATGGTTGGTAAATATTTCAAAGCATGCATATAATATGCATGTGAAAAAAAACTAGCAAAACAATGTTCTCTAACATTCATCAACACCGGGTTCATTTTAATTAAAATTAAATTAAATGTAGCATATGATCATGTGTACAAATAGATGTGTACCATAATGGTTATCAACGGAAAGTTAATTAAAAATTTAAATCAAGTCTCAATAAATTCAATTGTAGAAAAAAAAATCACCGTAATATGGAGTGTTTTAATCGCATAAAAACTGAATAATCTTGCGCCTTGTCATGAAGTTATAACTAAGTTTTCTACCGCGTTCTCTTTGCATTTTATGCACTTTATACCGCGTGCAACTTACTCATAGCGTAATGTCTTAATGCGCGCAAAAAACGCAAAATCCATAAAACGTTAAGCTGCACGGCACCACCACAAAACCACCCTGCAGCTATTTTTAATTTTATGTGTCCGAATACGGAAGCATACTGCACATTGACAAAAGCTCAAGCGGGAAACGCATTGAAAGTGGAGTAATTATGAAATTTTACTCTTGAATATCGCATCCAGTGAGTGGGTGAAAAGGAAAAACTCCTCGCTAATCCCATTGCGCGCACGATTTCATGTCAAGCGAATTGCAAAAATGCAGCTTTGAGTTTAATGCACTTTTAATCTTTTGCGTCGAGGCAAATTGAATTCACCCAATTTCTGCTACAACTGTGCGCCAATAATAAATTTGGCTAAACGTAATCAACCAGCCTGATATCATTGTGCTCACAAGTCACGCACAGTGCATTATGCCAATGCACACTGCTATTGTTATTGTGTGATGTATAAGATTATTATAAAAGTGCCTGTATGAAGAAAAAGAAACAGCTTCCACTGCTTTTAATGTGTGTGTTAATGGCTTTAAGCTTCGCCTAGCTAAGCGAAGTTTTGCATGACTCCTCTGCACGCCTTTTGTTCATTGCTAGTGTAGAATGGTTGGTGGTTGGCATTTTTAATAGTATTCCTTTTTTGCTCCTCCACCTTGTGTTCATGTTTAATATGTCTATAGCTTTTTGTTTGCACGACGCCTGAATGCAGCTTGATTATAGTCATAAAAATATATTATTATCACAGTGTTGCGATCATGAAAACCACAGGAACGAAATTTTGTCTTCAAAAGATGAAATGTGTTGATATGAAACGTGTCGTTAGTGATGTCGTAAAATGGCTTTGGACTCTAAAAATCAATTGCATTAGCCAAACAGAATAACTGTTAAGAATGTAAAGCAATCCATGTTGTATAAATGAGAAAAACCCATCTACGTTTAGAGTAAGCAAAATGTGTGGGTGAGCAAATCCAATAAAAAAAAGGACATAAATCATATGTGGAAGGCATTGAGCATGATATGGGCAATTCAAAATGATGAAGCAGTTTCATTAAACGCCAGGAGCACAATTTGCCCAACATAACGCTTGATGAAACGATTACAGCGAAGCCTTAGCATTCAAAACTAATCGAATCGTGCAGTCTCTGCCATCAACAGGCGTCTATGAGTCGCAAGCATAGGGAAAAGTAGAAAAACGAAAGATTAGCGCAACCATGAGATCAACTCTGACGCATTTCCTTCATATCATTGGAGAAAATCAGCAAAGCAAAGACAATTTTGATGCAGACCAAGAATCCTACTACTTTTCCCAATTAGGCAGGTAATCAATACTAATTGAATACCAACTAACAAGAACGTCATTTTATCATGCAATATCATGCTATCAGTTTATTTCAAAGCTTATTGTTATTATCGATTTCAGACTCGTGCATATGCAACAAGCAAAACAGGTAAATAATGAATTAAAATTTACCTTATCTGGAGAATATTCCTGTTTGATTTGGACCTCATCAGCTTCATTGTCAGTAATGCAGATATCTGGGGAAGTACTTCGGGGAGGTGAGAAGCTCTTAACCAGAACCACTATGTTCTCGTCATCTACGAGCACTTGATCACCACATTGAATATAAACACTTCGTACCATTTTGTTACTAGTCATTATTGTGCGTCTTAATAATGTGTAAACTTGTACAATCTAAAACAATACAATAACGTAAAATAAGAATGGATTCATATGAAAATCATCTCTCAACGTGTTAGGTTATGTGTATATTTGCAAGCGTTTTTTACTGATAGTAGATACCCACAGCTCAAACTAATGATAGAAGTAATCAATTCACGTACCTGTGTGAGTATTTTCATAACAATCGAAGCACAATATTATTTATTTCACACTATAAACAAAATCACATGTGCCCACTAACTTACTCATGCTGGCACTAAACAAGCGGCAAATGCTCAAGGTCAGTATAGGCGTTGCGCCCTCTGTAATGCATTTACAATACCCATTATGCGCACTCCAATTTGAATTTGAATTATTTATATTTTAAATACAACAATTATTATTGTATCTTAAATACCAAAAACTTTAAATATTGTGTCTATAAATTTATTGAAATCATATAAAAGCTATTAACTGTAGTACACATTCAATAATAAATCTTTAAATTGTACATATAATGAATAACAAATCGGTGATATTGCATCAACAGAATAAAAACGGAATACTTATCCATATAAAACATAATATTTACGCAAATAATTAAACAAGAATAATAATATCCCTGAACACATTGGACGGTTAGCAAATTAAGAGTACAACTACAATGAATAGCACCCACTAATTGTATGCTGAAACAAGCCAAAATATTTATACAACTAACTCAATTATTTCGATAGAAATTCGCACATTAAATTCTAACATTTTAATTACACATATCTAAAGTAATCTAATTTGTCAACATTCAATATTTCATGCTGCTCATATAGACACTTGCATAGTACGGAGTTTTACTCTGATTATCTTTCAATAGCTACAATGCAATGAAAGTTTATATACAATTCCTTCCTTGAATACATATTCTACTTAACAATAATAATAAGAAGTAATTCCTTAAAAATTTAGGCAATTGCGTTGTTTGCATCAGGCCTTTATTTCATTCTGCTTAAAGCACTTTTGCTTCTTTGACACTATTAATTGTATATTTTGTATAAAGATTTACGCAAAATATATCTTACAAGTAGCTTTTTGCTTAATTTATAATTAAAGTGAGTTATAATATATATCGTTAAATAATTGTGCAATTTAATTGCAAAGTTCAACTTTTCGATTTTGGTTGATATCAAGCTATACATCACATCAAATATCAATTATAATCTTGCGATAAGCATTCTTTGTACTGTTGTCATTGTGAAAGCAATAATTTCAATTAGAAATTGATTCGTATAGCTAAATTTCGATGAATTGTTGATAAAGAAATTAATGCTCTTATGGCGTTGGTAGCAGCTGCTCATTTTGCGTACTTAAGATACTTTCCTACTTTCATTTAATATATCCAATTGACAGGGACCCATTGATGTTCGGATGTAAGAGCATCAAGGGCTTCAACAATCTGACGGAATGTCGAATCGAATTCGTTATTTGTGATGACGAGATCAGTATATTTGTCATATGTTCGTTGCAAGCTTGCAGAGTCTTCTAAAGCTTTTTTCAAGTCTTCTTCCTAAAAGAACAATAGATATAAAACATTTATAATTTAATCAAACACAACACATTATTGACCATTAAAATAAAGATGCGCAACTTACTTCGTAAAGTGATGCTAGAGATTCCAAAGTTCTGGCTCGTCTTGAACTGTATCTGATTGAGCTTTGTCGATCGAACTGCATGCCAAAATGCGAATAATGCAAGCGAACGAGCGAAAAGAAAGAAAAAACAATTATAAAACATTAAATTGATAATGCCGACAAGCGAACATCAATATGAGTTTGCGAAATAAATAATAATAATGACTTACCGAAAGATTCCGGCTGGAATTTCTTATGGTAGAATTATTTTTTCCAACATCGTACAATGTCTTCAAATGTTCCATTCCTGGGGCGGCAATAAAAATAACATATGGCAGGAACTCTGTACTATTGTGGAGTATTTTTAGCGATGCAGGACTGCAATCCAGGACGCACATTTTTCCCTGCTTTATCACCTCACGCATCGTGTCCAAATGAGTTCCGTAGAGATAACCATTATATTCGCCATACTCAAGAAACTTGTGCTTTTTTATTTCTTCATCCATGGTCTCACGATCAGTGAACCAGTAGTTGACCCCGTTTTCTTCAAGAACGCGCTGAGGCCGTGTGGTCCACGGTATAACAGCGCCGAATTTATTGGGATCCGCATTGATTAAACGATTCTTCATCGTCCTTCGTCCAACACCCTGCGTGCCAATGAGTACTAAAGTTTTTCGTTTAAATGGCGGCATTCGCGTGACTTCCTCATAAATGGAAAGTTCTGCTTTATCAAAGTCCGTATTGCTTTTAGACTGATAAATGATTTTCTTCTTCTTTTTGGATATTCGTGCTCCGCATATACTGATTTTATGCACGTAATCAGCCTCTGGATGGACGAATGCTTTGCGTCGTTCTTCCAATTCAATCGATGGAATTAATCCTACAGGACCCTCTGTCCCAGCGATTTTAGCTTGCCACCAATTAGGATCCTTCTGATCCACGATTTGTAATATATCTCCACGGTCAAATGGTAAGCCTATTTCTTTACATGGAAGTAATGTATCTTCTTCGGGTGTGTATTGGAATAGTGCGCGCATGTGACACTAAAATGAAACATGTTAAAATTCAGGAAATAGTTTTGAAAGTTTTTACTTACTGTAAGTTTCTTAGCAACTCCATTTTTCGCATTTCCGTTAGCCATTATCATTGGTGCATGCGTTAAAACTTCTTCCTCATTAGTCATTTGTCCAACTTTAAGTGTAACTGAATCCTTGGATTTAGCAATTTCCGTTTGTAATTCTTCCGGCGTGAAAACGGGTACTCCGTTCACTTCGAGAATAACATCTCCGGAATGCAACAATCCTTGTTTCTCAATCATGCCGCCCTCTAAAATTCTAGCGACGACAAGATTTTCATGATCGTCTACTTGTACCTAGAACGAGTGGGTATATTTTAATTTAATTTAAGTGAAAGTCGCTTAATGGAATTAAACTAATAAAGTCATTTACTTACAGTTAATCCTAATGGTTCTCCGGGCTTGCGGCGCAAGCCAACCATACGGAACGTTTCGCCCGTCATTCCGTTGAGATCCGGCAGGATGTCCTCTACCTTCGGACTGGAAACCTTCGGTCCCAGGATCACTTTAGCGATCTGGTCGTGCGTGTCGATGAGCGCGCGCAGATGCGGTGTCCTCAGCAATGCAGCAAGTTCGCGGATGTCACGTGTGCGCGAACGATTGCAGCGAATGATCAATTCATTCAACAATTCCTTACAGCTTCCTGTTGTCGGCTCAGGTAATTTCGGTGGTTCTTCTAATCGGTCTTGAACCTAAAAATGTCTCCTATTAATATTTGCTCCTCATGTATGCAAAGGAATGTTGAGAATTCCAATAACTGCAAACTATTACGCTTAATGCAAAATAAACTTTGAACAGTTGTCTAACCGTGTCTTGAACTTGCCAAGTGTGTAATTAATATTCACAGGAGGAAATCGTGTATGCATAAACAGCACGTTATGTTTGCAAATGTCATTTTGTTGAGAATACTTCACATAACTTTAGGTGCGTTGTCCTATTAAGATATTTACTTTAGCCTGAACTGAACTTATAAATATTCAAATCAATGAGTAAAACTCCATATGAATTACCTGTTTGTTTTACTCATGTTGCAATTTGATATTCTTGTAATTACAAACTTCTTAAGTACACGTTGCATATGTTTATTTATCATTGCATAAATGAATCATACAATAAACATTAAACTTCTATTACCATTCATCGGGTAAATAAACTTTAAAAACAAGCACAAGTCATACTGAAAGTGACTTGATGTTTGCAATTTGTGTTAAGGTCATGCCAATATTGTTTACGCTGTAAAACAACAACGTTGACCAAAGACATGTTTAACTGTTCAACAATTAGATGAGTAATACTTGCGCGGACGCAGCACATATTTATGATGAATCACTTAATAATTTCGCGCCTATTAAGACGTTGAAAGGTAGGGCTTAATTGTCTGTCTACCTTAAAGTGTTTTACCTTTAAAATACTGTGGAACGAATACCACCACCAACAAAAGGTTTTTAAGTTATTCTAGTCTAGTCTTAAGCCAGACATAGACAGTTTGACCTTGTAGGTTCTTTGACCGTTCAACAGTTCTTGGTCTTCTTCCACCCTAACGTGACTTAAGCCCTTGCTTTTACGTAATGATGCGAGCGGTCACACTTGACTTAAGACAAACAGGTTTTACAGGTGCCCGTGAATACTTTCACCCTTATTTTAATTCTAACGCCATAGGTTACAATAACGAGTCGACGCTAACGACTTTTAAACCATTCCTTTGTTCTTCGTTTATGTACGAGATAAATGAGACATTTCAACGAAAAGAATGAAAATACACACAGTATATTTAAATTATCAACTCAAAAGTTTTTTCTCAGAATAAAAATATGAACAAATAGTTCCAGCTAATTCAGATATTATTACATACAATAATTTAGCAACATTATTATCTGTTTGTAAATTAACCAGCAAGCAGACGTGGATATCACTTCCGCACTCCGAGCAAACAAAAGAACGAATAAACTGAAAGAGAAACATCTGACACCGTTAAAGAACAGTTACCTTAGTGAATTCTAGTTTCAACTTTGTAAAATGTGTAAAGTTCTTTAGCACTGCGTATTTAAATGCAATAAATCAACAAACTTTTTACTTGAGAGCAAACTAATAGTAAATTTACTTAAAAATAATGTACCGTAATTTTCTTTGGTTGTTGTTGCATTAGGTGATCATGAAGATGAAATAAACTGATCGAGTTGTTAAAAGGTAAAAGAAAATAATAATAGATCTAGGTCAAAAAAGTGACTCTGCACTCCTTAGAATATGACTAAGAGTGTTAGCATTCGCTCATCGCTTTAACTAACGTCTAGCTTATTGCAACAAACTTGGCCGTATTGTGCGTTAGCTAATGTATTGTTAATTAATAACGTGCCTCGATTAACCTATTTGACCCTCATAAGTTGCTAGTGCAAAGTGACGTCGAGCAACGGCTTGAACAATTGTCACTTGTGTAATAATTAAATAGTTCGTGCCAAGAATCACGTACATGTTGCTATTAAGAACACGTTTCTCGCTTTTAAGTTGCTTTAAAATATGTAACGTTTCAAAATAAAATTAAAATTGTACTTATGTTTAAATTTTATAATACTTTAATTTGCATATGACTAATTATCATATGACTCAGAAAATGACTTGGTGCGTAGTTAACGATTATGCGCACTTTGCACCAACATCTGAAAAATATTAGATTCTTGCTAATTAGAGCGAATTACCAGGAAAGGCTCATTGAATTTAAACAGCGATGATTTATAATGGAAATCTTAGAATTCATAGCAAAGAAATTATTAATATTTTAATAATGGGATTTCTAGATGAAAAAACAAAGTTGGTCACTATGTTAATAGTTAATTAATTCATTGCTTTTCCTTCTGTGACTCTGGCTTTAATACAATTATGGATATGAATAATATTTTTGCTTTAATTGAGAGAAAAGAAGCAATGCGAGTTCCCAGAGTTGTGTTTCCATGAAAAACTTATGTATTATTATACTATTCATACAGAAATAGCTATTCAATTCATGCATTATGTATTTTTAGTATAATTATTGCATGTTCATGAAGAGTACGCACAAAGTGCGGATGCACACGCAATTCTCAATTACTTTTTGCCTTAATAATTTTATTTTTTCGTGTTTGCTGAATATATTAGTCGCATTTCCGCCTGCGATAAACTAGAATAAAAATAACTGAAATATTTAATAAATAAATCACTGATGATTTATTGCCACTTCTGGCTTCTGTCATCCCTCTACGCTAATATAAATAAATTTACTACACTCATTTGAAATGATTCGAAGTATATTGTTAAATATTTTACAAAAGTAATAAAGTGAAATTTTCCTTTGTAATGATGTATTAAAGTCATCTAGCTCATGAAAGTTGCAGGCAATTTGTGGCGATGAAAGATAGCGCATCAAAATTTAAAATGCATTATCGTTAAGGCATTCTCATCATTTATAAGTGCATGTGCAATTATTATGCATTGTATATGTGTCTAATGAAATGAAAGTTCACTTTACTTTCAAGTCATTAATTTCAACAAGTTTTAATACATTAATAATATTATTTTTAGTGCTTAAAACATCTTTAAGAGTTGTTGCACTTTAGTTATAAACAAGGCAGCGTTGCCAGCTCAGAGTCTCCATGATGCTGAATGTGATTGCATGAAGCGCGTCAACCGCGACTTTCACAGGTGTGGCCAGGTAGCATACAAAATACACGTAAAAATCCACGCTTTTCGCGCTTATCACGCCTTGCTTTATCATTCCTTAATACAACACATTGATAACCACCCAATTGAACCACCTATCCATTAAAAGAAACCGGCGATGCTTACCTTTTATCTTGCTGTTGACGGTGAACAACAATATTCCAAAAATGACGTCACTCAATAGATAGCAAATTTTCTTCGACTAATCATTGATAGAAAAGTCATTGGTATATTTTATAGAATTATGAACTTTTTGATCTTCACAATTAAATGAGCGAAATTCCTCTTTTTAGTCCTGCGCGCGCACAGAATGCGAAGGAGCGACGCGGCGCGCACTCACTGCATAAACTTATGGTAAAATGTTAAAGGCGAAGTCAACAACACACACGAATGGACGATGATGGTAGAATGGATTGGAATGGAATGGAATGGTAGTATGAGGTGCGCGCCGAGTCGAAAAGCCGCAACTTGCTTGGCCGCACGACGCGCTTTTTGTTACTCTTTTCACGATGTTCCACGGCATTCGCGGTGGTAATCAACGGAGTCGCCGTGGAGGGAGCCCCCGCACACAAATGTTCGTTGTACAGGTTGGTTACTCATCATGCATAACAACGAAACAATAACAACATCGACTAGCTGTATACAACGCGTTGCTGCGTGATGTTCAGTGTTGTTGTGGTCAGAAACTTGGCAAGTGCATGATTCACATGATAAAAGTTCTTCAAGTATACTTTTCTGCATTATAAATTAATTGTTAAGTGATCAATGCAGTTTTAATAGGTAAACTAGAAACTTGTTTAAATTTTGCAAAGCATCTTACACTTTCTAAATGCAAATTTCTACTCTCTACTTAAAGTCTAGCAAGTTTTCTAAATATATACAAAAAGTTCATGACTCACCATCTTAATTTTATATTCGCGTTATAAAATTGAATGTCTTCTAATAAAAATGTTACGACTTTGAACTTTAATTAAAAACCTCCCTATTTTCCTTTTTCGCTGACGCTTCACAAAAGTTCTTAATAATTTGACTCAGCTATACTGTTAAGGAAACTAACCCAAAACTTTAGTCAAACTGCGCTTCAAACACCAGTCGAATAGCACAAGTTTTTGGGGAACCGAAATAACCAGCTGAATCTTATTGACATAGCAGAGTTCTATTGACGAAAACATATCATCTTTTGTTCTTGCCTTAGGCATTTATTACTTCCAAGGGATTGGTTCGAACCAATAAGGCTCTTGAAATATATTGATATAACAATATAACGACATCATTTTTGTGTCCTTTGTGCTTTTCAGGCCCAAATAGAAAGCGTGATAGTGGGCCATATATCACTGTCATTTAAAACATAAATAACAATCCTAACAGTCCGTATTTTTTCATAGAAGCTTTTTCGATGTTTTTATGATCAACGTAAAATGCGAAAACAAATAAACTATTCAGTATTTTAAATATAGAGCGGAGGAAACCCGAGCAAAAATTGAAATTCACGACAATCCTGCCTTGACATGTTTACTTCCTTTTTCTATTAAAAATCAATACTCGGGCTTTTCATTCATACGAAATTTGCTAGCAAAGACCGGAAGTTAAACTAGATTCCCCATAGTGCTACATTTTCCGTACTTTTTCAGACTAAACTGGTAAAAGGGAGAACCTCCCCATATTTTAGGAAAGTCTGCTCCGAAAATAGATAGCACTGCATTGCATTGCATTGCATTGCAACTGCTAAAAGTATATTGCAAAGATATTTATTCCATCAGAAAGGCGTTCCAATGAAAAACTGTGTACAGTGCGCCAGCTGTGACAATAACTTTTTAGTTTTGGTTTCTTAGCCAAGTCCAATAATTTCAACTTTAAGCTGGTAACAAAATTGCACTTATTGCAATGCGATGCACATAAAATATAGTTAAATTTCCCATTTAATAATCTTCCAAATCTAAATTCAATTTACGCACATGAATAATAATCGGATATAAATCATAATTAAAAATACATCTGTTTAGATTTGCGTAGATGGAATGGATTCCAAATGAAATTCACTTGCAATATGGGTTTTCATCGCATAATAATTTTCACGCATCTTCGATAGTGCGCTTGATGATAGACTCGTATAAACTGCGATCATAGCCAAAGGAAATATTTGTACTGCTATAAAGCTGGAATATAATCCAAGTTTCAATTATTCAGGAGTAATTTATTCAAAGTGTGTTTTATATAGCACTGAGAGAGGATACATTAATGCGATATGCTGTGACTTGATGTGAATGACCTAGTTTGTTAATTAATCAATAAATTAAATACCAATAATAATTACGGACTTAATTAGTCAGGATAATTACACTTTATAAATATGAAAGTTCCCATTGCTGACATAGTCTTATTTATATTTTTATTATTTTGATAAATGAAAGGCTTACCTTGACAAGATTTTGAAATACAGGACTGTCCATCAACCCCTTGAGGAAAACCAAATCAGTTTCATTGATGCCATCGGCGCCGTCAAGTTCATCAATATTCTCGCGCACGTGTTGAAAAGCAGCTGTAACATAAAAGAGAAAAACACATGAATAAACGCGTGCAGTTTTTGTTATTTTATTTTGAAAGAAAACCAATTAGTAACATGAGCGTCGTAACATAAAAAGCAAGTTAAATCCAGAGAACGACGCTGACGACGGCCTTAATGCTACTTTTCATTCGCCTGCTGCTGTTAGTTACTTGTGTGTTGAAACAAACGCTGCCCTGCGATTTATTTATAAATTGCTGAAATCGCCATGAAAATCAGGTGAAGTAAGTACTTAGAAGTAGGTATAACATGAAATTCGTTTCGCTAGTATAAATAATCGATTAACAAACTGCACAATTCACGCACATCGAAATATGTAGTTCAATGCGTAGACCTATTTTCGTAAGTAAGAAAGTTTAAAGTTCGAAACAAATTTAAGAATACGTCCAACGCAACAAATTTGCGATACATTAATTTATTCCTTTGTAAGACTTGTGAAAAATTCAGGAATTTTTATGATATCTTTAGTACTTTTCGAGATATTGATGAAATTAAATTACATTTCTTATGAAAGAAATTGTATTTTTAAATTAGGGATGCAGAGCTCCAGATTTTATGACCTTCCTATATTCTAATGGATAGAGATTTAAGTTTTTATGTAATACTTGAACATGCAAGTAAAACTAAAAGTTGAAGAATTAACATGATCGCTTCAAGTTAAGAATGCGTCCAACAAATTTGCGATAGACCAATTTCATTCTTTGTAAGACTTGTGAAAAATTCAGGAATTTTTATGATATCTTTAGTACTTTTCGAGATATTCATGAAATTAGATAGCATTTCCTATGAAATTCTTAAGAGAAAACTTGTTATCTTCCTTCAATAAATTCAAAGTTTGAAAATAAATATTTTTATGGATAGTGAAATATAATAAAAAAGTTTATGTAACAAGTTTGAATTTAAGTATCATTGAAAGAAAACAAGACATTTTATAACTAACTTGCCATAGTAGAATATTCTTAGATTTTCTATTACGATAGGCGAAACGACTTTGTTCACAAATTGATTCCCAGTGATTCGCTTCATTGGACTGTGAATATCGTGCATTTCCGCATGACAGAATGACGGATATTCATGGTATCCTTGCTTCCAAGTAATGTGTTGTTGGAAAAATCATAACGGAGTTTTAACACGTCTTTTCAAATCTCATTTACTTGTATAAATTGAAAAAAAAAAAGATTAAATAATAAATAATTTTTGTGCTGGTGGTAAAATTACTTATCAAATGACTACCGGTAATAATTATCATCCGTAATCGCAGATTATAATCGCTTATTTTCTTATTATCGCAATCGCCAATTAATTTTATCAGGTGTGATATTTCGCACCTCATTTTATCACACCTATGCATTTTACTACTACACATTCATTCAATTGTATCTTTCCATTCATTAAATGTATGCAACTTGCGCATTCAATATATTTAAATGCAGGTTTCATTCATAAAATTTTATTTAGTTTTTTTATTGCGCATGCGCATGTATGTAGTTTAAATCTTCTTATGTGCATCACATGATGCAGTTAAACATGAATTGCGTTTTCGAGAGAACGTAGAAGTACCATTGCAATTGCAAATGCAATTAAATATTGCCAAATTAGGTCAAGGCGAATGCGAATAAACTTGCTGTAAATGTTGACTAAATTATAAGCAAAGTGCACTGATGGTACAGCTACGAGAAAATGAATGTGCTTTCTAAATGGAAAAATCGATTTGCGGCAAAGTAATCAACAAGCAACAGAACGCACTGAAGCATACAAAGAATTTACTTTTGTGCTTGCAAGTTTGTTAGCTTATTATGCAATATAAGCGAACACAAGCTTAATATTTGCTCAAGAAGTTGGGTGAATGTAGGTTTGCTAAAGAAGATGAGGAAATATAAATAAAAGACATAACTGTAAATGAAACTGTAAATAGAATTGTAAAAAATTGATAAGGATTTAAAAACTTAAAAATTGTGATCTGTAAAATATACGTATTCAAATAATATTAGATGTTATCTAAGAGTCCTAAAAACCAATCTGATATAAGAATGGAATGTACTATAAAATTTATATTCTTATATTTATATTAGACGTCAAATAAAAAGCAATCCTTTGATACTCACAGTTCATTTAAATATTTTTGATCATATAATATATATTTTTATGTAGTTATATCTTCTTTAAAATTATGCGCCAACAGCAATAATTCAATGCGTGATCCTTTAGATGCCTCGATAAATCAAAATAATTTATTTGATGTATCATCTGCGCTACATTTTCCTTCGCTTATTTTCATAGTAGGTATATTTTTCACTGAACAAATTGAAGAGAAGATACAAGTTGTGAAACTGAGAAACATGAATACTTTTTCATGCGAATCTAACGACTCGTGTGTGGGCGAAGACTGGAAGTGCACTTACTGACAGCGTGAAAGATTAAAGCTAAATGAAGCGTTCATAAAGACTGACTCGGAATTAAATGTGTTTAAAGTGGAATCAGGCAAATGTCACACGGGTGCTGAAATGAACCATAAATTACTGTCGCCGCCTCCCTCATGCGATTTCATATCTTTTCATTTATCTAAATTTAAGCACAATATAAAACTGAATGTTTACATTGTGTTTGCGTTTTTATTTTTCTTTTTAGTGTACCATATCCTGCCTGTGTATTTCAGCGAGTAACTGGCTATTAACAGGCAAAGTGAAAATTGAAATTAAGCCACGCAATTATTATTCAAATGCCGAAAACCTTTTTCTATGCAAATACAACCCATAAACGCAAAGAATTATTGCTGAACTGTAGAAATGAAAACGTGCTTTTCATTTATATTTCTTCATTTGAATTAAGTTTGCTTTAGATATAAGAAAACCTTATATAATTTATTGTAGTTACCTGACATAAGAAAATCTTTTCCGTGGAATTTAGAACTTCAGTTATACTCAAATAAACAAAGAAAATATAAATGTCACCCTCGAAATAGTTACCGTTATCGTTGTGTTTATCATCACGATGCATGTCCTTCATACTCGCAAGGAGCTCACGCTTATCCTGTCGGTCCTTCTTCGTGCCAAATTTAACGATGCTAGAAACCTTATCACTGATCATTTTCCCGTCTTCGCGCACCAAAGAGCATTTAGTTATCACATCGCCAAACTAGGTGGAAACCCGGATGCTAGATTTGCGTTTAGCGGTTGTGCGACGTGGAAACGCGTGGTACATGTTTAGCGGCTAAAGGCGCGGCGCTACGCATGTGACTGGAACACGGCATTCCCGCTGCACCAAAACGACGATGACGACGGGACAACCAGGTAGTAGGATAACGTAAAGGTAAAACTGTACGGGAAACCAGTTGTGTGGACGAACGCCACAGCTAACGAACAGCGTCGGCGACTCGCGACTGCTTTCTGACGCTTTGCGGTCGAGAGTCGCGCTTCTTATCGGCGTCGCTCCTGCGCGAACACGCGCCGGGAAACATCCAGTACATTGTTACGGATGCTGGATGTCCTATCGCTACATCGATGCCACTTGGGGTAATAAATTTTCATGCAAATAGCGGAACTGGCATGCGCATTAACGAGGGAAACAAAAGATACAAATGACAAACAAGCCTAGCGAAAGTCAACAAGGACTATAATGACCTATACAAAGTTAGAACTAGTTTTTGCTTTATTTCGTTCAAGATACATTGGAAGATAAATACACTTCTTGTATTGTTTAAAACACGATAGAAACATTGCATTTTCAGTGCGCCAAGAATAATCGAATGCGTCATTAATTCGCCCACGTTTCAGCGCCTGCCAGTTATTGATTTGTCCTTTTTATACTTGCCTATGGAATAACAAGCAATTTAATGAATTTTGCTAATTATTAAATTTATTTTCACATGGTATATGTTTTGAAATGTATAGTTTATTCATATAATATTTA
This sequence comes from Aleochara curtula, assembly GCA_963978815.1. Classification (NCBI taxonomy): domain Eukaryota; kingdom Metazoa; phylum Arthropoda; class Insecta; order Coleoptera; family Staphylinidae; genus Aleochara; species Aleochara curtula. The sequence goes on from OZ022219.1 coordinate 4,181,501, forward strand.
TAAACAATTTTTTTGAATGAAATGTATAGAGAAAACCATTTAATACTAGTAAACTGTTGAATGTGTGAAATTTTTCGCCTTTAAGCGCATCTTATATATTTACTTATGAATATATTTATAATTAATATAGAAATTACTTACCAATGCCAGTAAATTCTCTGCGTCGTCTTTGCCGACCAAAGCGGCCCATATCAACCCTTAACCGCACAAACACCGCACTTGTTACCTATTTCCTTCAAAATAATGTTAGATATACACAAGTATTGTGAAAGCCATCGATCACGTTTTCCCAACGTTAGTGCTTTGTGCATGATTTTCCCACTGAGTTTCCCTTCGTAATCGACCCTACTAAAACTCCTAATTACTTTCAATAATCTACAAATGAGAATCCATGATTAATTTATAAGAAGTTAATTTATTAGTTAATAAAATATCTATTTGAAAACTGAAATTGCGCTGATTGGATTCATATAGAACTTTCTGAAAGTTTAAAATACCTATAGACCTCTGTGCTCGCCAATGTGAACTAATGCTTTGTAGACTAACTCCTAACTGCACATAACCCTCACAGTCTTGGCGGTCAGTGGTATCACGCTTTGTGTTAAATTTCTTGTGTAATTGAGTTAAATAAACAAAAATAACGCGGTCTTTAATACAAGTTAATTGTGGAGTTCTTTAAAGCTGTGTCAGAAGTGTTCTAGTGCTGGTAATCATTCAACATGACTGATTTCTCAGATTTGCTTTTCGAGGCTGAGAAGCTGACCCATGAGATTGAGGGTCCAACTGAGCTTCCCAAAGTTGATAGGTCACTTCGACAGGTATTAGAGGCTTCTTCTGATCTATACACTCGATTGGCACAGTCTGGATCAAAAGATATTCAAGCGTAAGCCTTCTCATACAAAATTGCTCTAACTTACCATGCCAATTGTTTACAGTAATTTACTATTGGGTTCCAAAGGTATTGACTTGCCGAGAATATCTCAGAAGCTAGATGCAATCAGTAGCAAAAGAACACTTGAGGCTATTGAATCTGTGGATGATTTTGATTTAGACTCATGTTTGGAAAATGAACTCCGAAATTGCATTCTTGGTGTTATTGAGAGAGAACATAAACTTGTAAGTCATTTCAAACTTGTTTGGTTTGTATTCTAATATTATGGTTTAGTGTTATAAGCAAATAAGTGAACAAACATGGGAACATGAATGGGCAGAATGGAAGCAAGACAAGAGAAAGATAATGAATGCAATGGTTGGCCCATCAGGCAATTTTATACAGTTGGCCAAACCAGATTTACTTATGATGGACATTCCAGTGGTAGCATCACAGTTTATGTCTCAGCAAGAAGCTGTCTATGCAGCTAAAGTTATTGAATTAAATAAGAGACAGGCTCGAGGTGAAACAAAGCCAAATTTAGTTCACTACTTTGCTGCAACTGCAGAAGAGTTCAAAGATACAGTAAGCTATTCTTATGTTAATATTCATATCTAATTTAATGCCCCAATTTAACATTTATAGAAAGTTAGTAATATGTGGGATATTATGAAATATATGTCTAAAATCACACCACATGCTCAAGGAGAAGATCCAATTGCAAGCAGAAAACACAAGAATGTCACTATGGAACTTGTTCGCCAAGGCAAATTATACTTGGAAACTCGTTACAGAACGTACATGACCAATGTAATTACGGAGAATTTAGCAGCAGCACAAAGAGGTGGAATTCCTGGCACATACACGTTGGTGCGTAGTTTTCTTGCTGTTCGATTAAAAGGCGGTTACATTGGTTTTCTTGATGGACAAATTGACGATCGCCCGCTTTGGCCCATGGTCTATTACTGCCTGAGAAGTGGCGATCTTATTGCTGCCATTGAGTGCCTTAATAAAGCAAAGTAATTGCTTTGATAAATCGTCAAAATTAGCTTTATTAACGAATATGTTTTAGTGGCAAACAAAATTTTCCTGATGTATTAGAGCTTCTTGAAACTTTAGTTCAAAATCCAGGACATCCAGACATTCACAAGCTTGAATCAGCGGTATTGTTTCATTACAGACGACTAGTGATAAACGACACCGATCCATTCAAGCGAATTGTATTTGCTGTGTTGGGCTGCTGCGATGTTACAGATGAGCATTCAGAAGTTGCACGTACTGCAGATGATTGGCTTTGGTTAAAATTGTCTTTAGTACGCGTGGACTATGAAAAAGAGGATCATATCAACTATTTCGACTTGCAACGTACTATTATTGAGGAGTACGGCGAGTCTCATTATGATGCAGCCAAACAACCGCATTTATATTTTCAAGTATTGGCTTTAACTGGTCAGTTTGAGGCTGCTATAGAATTTCTATCGCGAATTGATCGCTATAAGGTTCATGCTGTCCATATGGCAATTGCTCTTAATGATTTGTACCTCTTGGCAGGACCTGAAGATTATTCAGCACCATTAAGTATGTTAACAGTTGCTGTCTTGATATCAAATGTATAATTACGTTATTTTATAGTTACAATTGATCCAGCTGATCCAAAACCAACCCGACGTTTGAATTTAGTTCGTTTGATATTAGTATATGTTCAGCGATTTGAAATCCATTGCATTTTGGAAGCATGCAATTACTTCTATCTTCTCCACAAGATTTATAATGCCGACAAGAAGAACATGTTCCAAGTTTGCGTTTGCGATCTTGTGTTGGAAACTCGTGAATTCGAAAAAGTTTTCGGTGCTGTGCAGCGCAATGGAATTCGCACAAAAGGTATACTTGATCAATTCAGACATCCAGAAATTACAGTCGAGAAAACGGCGCAAATGTTGGCTGATCAATTGGTCTTAAAAGGAATGTATGAGGATGCAATTGATTTATATGATATTGCAAATGTATGTATTTTAAGTTGTGTTAACACAAAATGTTATGTAATGTTTATTTGTAGAATCAAACAGAAGTGCTGAACTTGCTCTCGTCATTACTAGGACAAGTAATAACTCAACCTTCAGCGCCGGGTTCACTTCGTGATCGCATGACCGTAAAAGTGCGAGATATTTATGAACGTTATTCAAATGATGGCTTCCGATGCACTGCTTCATCCGCAAATGCGTTTTGTAACCTGAAAGATCTTTTAATTTTCTTTGATCAATATCATGCCAAGAATTTCCCTTCTGCGCTCAAAGTAGGTTCAGATTTGACATTCGTATAATAACACAATTAACCGTCTATGTTTGAATAGTGCCTTCAAGATTTAAAATTGATTCCAATGCAAATACACGAAATTGATGATCGCGTTACCAGCTTTAAATCACTCACTGCTGACGTTTGCAAAGTTATACCAGATGTGCTCCTTGCAACTATGAATATTTATTTCGCTCAGTACCAGAAAATTAAATCAAATGAACATCTTCCATCAAGACTGCAAGACTACTCATTGGACAAGGTACTATAATAATAAGTGTTTATTTTCGAAAAACTAATAAAATTGTTTCTATTCATAGCAATTGGCTGTTATAAAGGAGCAAGCAAGAGTATTAACCAATTTCACTGGCATGCTACCGTACATGATGCCAGGCGATACAAATAGTCGTTTAGTGCAAATGGAAATTCTCATGAACTAAGATTCGAATTTTCATTCATCGTCTTCAGTATCGGAAGCTAGCGCATATTTTGATATGCACAAATCTGCAGAGAAGTCTATTGATTTGCCCTCCTTCATCTGAAAACACTATTTTTATAACTATTTCGAAATATCGTTAGAGTACTGTACATTTTTGTAATCAATAAACATTGCTTTAAACGCACAGAAGTCGGTAAAAGTTGATAGCATTTCAAATATTTCTCCATCATACTTATTTTTTCTGCAATAAAATAATTGAAATATTTATAACTAAACGCATGCTATTTAACTGACTGTAATTCTTTTTCAAATTCATTCATGTTGAAATTAGGTATGCGTTTTATTAATTCCTCTTCAATATGTTTTTCTACAGTATTTGCATACTCATTATAGATATCCGTGTATATAAATTTATTTTCGTCTGTATCTTCAAATTCCGCCCAATACTTTTCCATAAATTCATTATGAAGGCCGATGAAAGTATCATCCATAAGAATGTCTTCGATATGACCTATGATGGAATGGAATAGTTTTTCGTCATCATCGAGTGAAAGACTTTCAAAAAGGTATTCTAAAAACAATTCATATGTTGGTAAAATATATTTCATTTATAATCTATTACCATTATTTAATAACTCAACCATTTTGGAATTAGTAATAATGTTGAACAAATAATTTATATGTGTTTTATAGAATTGTCAATTTCAAAGAAGATCTGATTTTGTGATGATTGAAGAAAGCGTTGCTATAGTAATGCAATGACAACTCTTCAAAATCGATTGTTTAATTCTCTAGTTATGTGATTTACAGATATGCGCATTATATAAAAATTAAAGAAGTAAATACTTTAGTTTAAACTAACTAGAATAATTACAAAAGTACTTGTTCCTTTGAAACTGAGTTGGTATTAACTTGAGTCGCAGAAGAAGTTATACTATACATCAAGTGAGGGCTCCTATTGTATTAGAAGCATAACAGCGTAGAAGTTTAAAACTAAAATCATTTATTGCCATTTAATTTAAATGATTAACAATAAGACAATCAATTTAAAAATTCATCTCGAGATGTAAATACGATATAAAATAACATCCCATTTTAAATGAATATTTAAAGACGCTTTAAACTATTATTTACATAAAACAAAGATGCGCTTCTTCTATAATCGATTAATTATAAATATTTTTTACTTATAATAATGTTGCACCATTTCTTGAGCATTTCTATCGAATATCTCGCACAATAAGTATTTCACAAACAGTTACAATTCCCTTGATGATGTGTTTCGTTGCTTTGCAATTTTCCTCCCGTAAAATATCACATACTGCTGCCTTTATTACTGCGTTAATTATACTCGTACGATGAAAGATGCAATTAGATGCATTTATTTGCCGGTTTTGTTGAAATACGATCCGTTTGTTTGCTGGTAAATACGACGCGCATTGGTAGCGGCGGCGGCTGTTGAAGATGCGCTCATGGCTCGCCTCCGTGCTTCGTTTCTTTGATGACGCGTTCGTTTGTCGAATCCTCAAACTCCGATTCGTCGCGTTCCTCCTCTTCATCGATGATACTGATGTCACGTATCGATGGCCGATGGCTGCGCCTCCATTCCTCAGGCACGACCGGATATTTCGTTTTTGTGAGGAGACGCGGCCCGGAAAGCGTAATGAGGATCGCGCCCGTGGGTGCCGTCAACATAATTGATAGCACGCAAATCATTAGCACCGTTTCGGCGTACTCTTTCTCTTGCGAGTCGCTCGTGCTGAGCAAGCCCAATGCTACTGGTCCCAATGCCGCCTACGATTAAAACATACAGACATTCGCAATTATTTGCAAAAGAAATTCGCATTATTATTAGTAAATTAAATTAGAGAGAACTACAAAGTTACCTGAACCGTGGCCTTTGCCATCCAACTGAGTGAAACAAAAATCTTCTCCTTTAAATTCAATTTGCAACCGATTCCAAGAACGACAGTGGCGACTATTCGCACAAGAACTCCTGCAACGAGACACCCGACTCCAATGCTAACTATATGTGGATCCAGCTCTTTGATTTTGATCTGCGCACCCGTTATTCCGAATAGGATCGGCTCAAAAATCATCCAGAAGATTTCAAATGCAGTTGCCGCCGGATTTTCCTCAATGTCCCAACCCTGCTTCGACCAGCAAACGAGTGAAACAAACGCGGCGGCAACACATGCGAGAGGTCCTGCGCCGCCATACCCGATAAGCTCACTGCCGAAGACAGAAATCAGTCCACCGACTAGGAGCATGAGGATGCGGAGAGGCACCACGAACGGGTCGTGTTTCTCGGGCGTATAGCACGAGATTAGACCCCAAAGGACGCCAAAACCGATGCCGCCCACGATCGAAATCGGCCCCTGGAGAATCTGCGACGTCAATGAGTCGTTGGAGAACATGATGCTCTGCATAATGCCAAAGATTGCCACCGATGTGGCGTCATCAATGCCTGCCACGGCGATGATTAATGTCGGAATGCCTTTGGCAACTCCATAGCCTTTCGAGCGCAGCCGGAACAAACATGGCACAACGACTGCCGGTGAAACGGCTGCGATTATCACGCCCAGCAGAATGCCCCATATTGGCGGCAAATTCAGGAAGAAGTGTGTTGATAATGCTATTACCGCTGCTTCAACTACCCACGGACCCAAACCCAGTTTGATCACAGTGAATTTCAATCGCTTTAATGCATGAGGATCCAAGTCTAAACCAGCGCGGATTAGAATGATCACCAATGCAATTTTTCTGTAAATGGTTGTACCGATTTCCTCTTAGTACAAAAGTTATCTTAACATTGCTAGAGAGTTTGTAAACAAGTTGTACTTACCTTAGTTCTTTATTAACCTCCTGGAAGGACTCATCAAACTCGACTAAGCCAATATTTTGAAAGAGAAGGCCAACGAATAGCATTCCAATTAGCGCCGGAAGCGTGGTGAGGCTCATTAGCCATCCACCCAAATGCGCGCCCAGCGTGAGCGTAATCAGTTGAAAGAGCTGTCCGCCGGGGGCGGCCGTCTCCCCTAGCACTGAGTATACGACGAACCACAATAAAACGCCGATTAGACTCAGTGCAACAATTCTTGAGAATTGCCTGTACGTCGGGCAGAACGGATACGGACATACTTTGTTCCACATTGGTGGCGACCACGACGGATGCGGTGGCTCGTTGCTTCGACATTTCAAGCAAAACGAATACCACCAGGAGCTAGAAAAATTGCCAAAGACAAAGTCAGAAACCCACTTCAAACAATACCGCCATACAAAGTGAAGAGTTTCAAATCCACTCAGTATGAAGCATTCAGAGCAACAACGCAACAACAAAAATAAAACAGTGCAAATTGTGCCAGGCATGTACACGAAATGTGTGCGTGCCACCTTAATGCGTGCAAAATTGTTACATCTAAACTTGATTTTAACAAGCCGAGAGAGCGCTACATTTGTACACTTTCAGTTGAGATTTACTTTCAGCAGACGCTGTGTGCATTTTGGCTACAGATGCGTATGAATGAAATACGTACGTTATTTTAGGATTACAACATGGTAAGTTTCTGTCACAAAGTTATACCAGGAGATTAAAATTTAATAAACGCATATTTATAATTTAAAACGCTCATAACTTTTGAAGGTCGTACTTACTTTTCTTCATCGTCCGCGACATCCGAAAAGCGCGTCTTTGAATGAAGAGACTCAGCACTCATCGAATGGACAGAATGCTTCTTCACGCGAAGCGAATCTCCATTGATGTGTGGCCGTTCTGCAAGAAAACAAGCAACAATGTTAAAGTAAAGTACACAATGTTCATTCATTAACTATCGATCTATTTGGTGTTTAGTTATTGAAGAGAAGAGAAGAGAACCGGACTAAAACTCGTTAAACTTTGGGCTTAACATAATGAACTAACTAGACTCTATTTCAATGAAAAGTTTAGTTTGTAAGTTTCAAATAATTAAAAAGTTGGTTTTATTCAATTTACATTTTTAATTGAATTATTAAAGAATTCATGAAATAATTAAAAGTAGTATACTAACCTTCGTAAGGGTTGTAAATAGTATTAACAACAATATTGTTGGCGTTATTTTGATTATTCTCGAAAGCATGTGCATTGTGGAGAATAGACTTCTTCCTCACCGGACCAATTTCAGCGTGCTCGGACTGCGCGGAGACCTTCCGGCTTCGAGGCGACTCGAATGCAAGATTATCATGGCCGCCACCACCACCCCCATGATGATGCATGTTATTCATCTGATCCGTGTGCGTAATGATGCTCACTTTCCGACTGTTGGGCTGCGTTGTTATTGTTGCCGTTTGGTGATTGACTGCATGCGCATCTTCCGTTTCCACCGACATGACTACAACTGTAATGCGCAATCAAATTTAAACTTTGAAAAATTAAATTTAGGAAAACATGTAACGTAATTTGCGAACTTATTAGTGTTTTCAAAAGGTACGCATCCAATTTATGCAATTTACAAACCAATTTCGTTTTCGCAAATGCAAATCAATTCAATTACTCGTCGAAAATTGTAATAATTCCTATTCTCAATGGAATGCGAGGACGAGCACAACACATGTTATGATAGTTGAAAGCAATGAGTGTGATACAGACAGCGAAAAAAAGGCGAATCGTACGCTCAATTAAATATTATTATCGATTGTTATATAAGTTCATCAAAACAGTGACTTCCGGTCCGGTTCGCACGTTGCAATGAATGCGAACGCAACGTGCTTGTTATGGATTTTGTCGGTGGCTATGAATTGCTTTAATTGAAAGATTCAACCTATGGAATGTTAATTACAAACTCATAAATTCGTATGAGCAATACACCAAAGCAAATACTAGGAAAGAAGTGAAATTTGGTATTTTCTAGTTTATCATCATCAGATTTAATGTTGGGTAAATTTGAAAATTTTAAAATTTTAATGGAAAATTAATTGCCAAGTGCCTACTTGCAATGATTAGTTAGAATTTTCTAAATCAGCGTATTTTCTAATTACATTGGATAATTTTATAATTTACAATTATTGCAAGTACATATTTAATAAAGTAAAATCTCTTTGCATATTAAGTGAACCCACTTCCTATTACAACAAGTGAAATCTGAATTATTATAGAGTGCAATTACAAATTGCAATTGTGTCACATTTAGAAATGCATTATGTATGTTGTTTTGAAATTATTTACCATCAGCATATTTTTATAATTTCTAGATCTAATAGATTATTTTTCTTTATTTTGTTATTGTATAAAAAATATCAAGTCATGATTAAATGGTATGAACAAAATAAGAAACGAAATTTCAATTTGAATTCCATTGATTGTATTGACATAGATTATCGTACATTTTATTTATGTAATGAAACCTGCATTATGATATCGTTGAATAGCTTCATTTTTAATTAACAACTTTCAAATCAAGAAAGCCCTCATTTTTTGCAGCCCAATGCCAATTTTGCCTGCATTGTGCGCGCACGTTTTATAATTGTCTTTCGAACGAAACGCGCACTAAAATTGTGAATGCGAATCAAAACGCATTTGTCTATCGGTTGTCTCGCAAACGCAATCATGAAATCACATCGCAATGCAACACTAACTTGCTCAATGGGAAGTTGAAGTGCCATTTATAGCAAAAGCCAAACACATAATAGGAAACACATGCGCTTTGATTGAATCGTTCGCATAATGAAACTGTTCATTTGCTTCTCAATATTGTACGCGAATGGCCATAGCAATTGCTCGACTGTGTTTGATATGCCACTCCATATGCCGGATTTCATTTGGGTTCAACATAAGTATACTTTTGGCTACCAGCATATTTAAAACGAACAGTTAATTATTATTTTCAATTAGTTCTTAACGGAATACAATTGAATGTCGGTAATTAAACATGTGAATAGGTTGTTAACACTTATTTTTATATATTCTATGCTTTGTTATACCATACTAAATGAACAGCGTGTAATTTCAATCTATATATAAATTTCAATCAGGTTTTCTGTAAATGATCATTCTTTCAATGATTGTAAGTGGTTTTGCTAAAAGTTGTGTTAACTTGCATTTATTTAAGGCAAAACAGATTAAACAAGTTCATCAATTAGTTGCTAATACCTTTTTAACTCCAAATGTGCACGAATAATATTTACGCATAAGGAAAATAACATTATTATGATAATAGAGTGACATGCACGTGAAAAGACTAGTGGAATATTTTGTGCTGTTATTTTAAAAATAGTAGATAATGATTAGATAATGTGTTTTACTCGTTTAGTACAGTTTTTCAATAATTTTGGTACCTACACCTTTTACAGATTAACTAGATTTATACTGGTTGATTAATGAATTGAAATTAAATGACAAATCATTAATAATTACGCTACTAAATTACAAATGTGTGTATTGATGATAATGTACACTTTGTATAAATATATAGGTGCATCATCAATTAATTGCTAGGAAGTGAATAAAAACGCACATAATACTGACTAATAATATGGAGATTTAATACTTGTTTATTACCTCGCTTTACTATTTATCCAATGATCTCGCATATTGGATTTTTACTATAAAGTGCCCTAGTTTAAAATTTCAAAGTAGGGTAGCATACTGACATGATTTCTTTTATCAGGTTAAAACAATTTTGAATCCGTGAATAATCGCTGTTTTATTGATTTTCATAAAACATAATCGCAGCTTGCATAACTGATGTGTTAATAAACCACGTGTTCCTTTCTTTTCTCTATAATATTATGATTTTACAGACAATAATTAAAGGGTCGATATAATATGATCAATTACCTCTATTATTCATAATTTCTTCAAATAAAAATTCTCAATCGGAGAGATTGGAATTATTAATAAATATTTTTAAATAATATCAACATATTTAATATTTATGCAAGTTTTATTATTACCGTTAGCAATTTTCGGATTTATGTGCATTTTTATGTAAGTTGTATGTAGCTAGAATTTATTATGCATGGTATTCCAAGTGATAAGTCTGTGCGTAAAATAATGAATAACTTAGTTACTTTTTTAACCCTGAGAAACAGCTATCATAAGGTCATGTACGCGACTTTTCATTTTCGGAAATCCATAAATGCATTACATAATTTATTACCTGTTATGCATTAGCGTGTTACACTTGTAATAAATTACAGCATTACACAATTTTCATTGAGTTGTGCGTTTTCAAGAAAGTAAATTTTCATCACACGTTCAAAGTGTTCAGTTAAATTTATTATATTTAAAATTGTAAAGTGACAACACCAATAATTATGTTAATTAACAAATGATAAGATATCAATAATGAAAACTTCAAATTCCCTTTGTAAATAGTATGAAAAACCCTGGTTGAACTATTCAAAAATTTTATACATTTAAAAAGTAAATTACCTGAACTTTATCAACTTTAAACACAGTAACGAGATGAAAGAAAAATCACTTTATTCACCTAGCATCGCGTATACGCACTTATAAGTACTTAACAAAGAGAAATTCATCTATTAAATCCCTTATCATTGGACACTCGCGGCTATTTGAAACTGAATTAAAAGAGCGCACTTTTCAATATTTTAAATTACCGTTCAATAGAGCTATAAGCCGTTGATAACTCATTCACTTTTTTGCAGCAATTGAATCTCTTTGATATGCGAACGCGGTCTGATATAGCTAAAAAGTCGCGCGCGCTTTTTTGTCCGTATTGTTGTTGATGTTTGTTTGTTGGTAATCCCCGACTGGCAAACGATCGAATGCGTCTACCTGTCCGAGCACTACTACGATGGGTATGTGTTGTGTTATCATCAGCAGGCACTGTGCTGCGCGTTCATGCGACAATCGACAGTCGAACACATTCAATAACTCGTTAACCACACACCGTATACGCCAAATGCGCATTCTCTGCGAACCTCTTTCGAATGCCGATGTCATCGGCTCTAATCGCACTCATTATGCTCCTGCCGCGACGACGTCGTCATTGTCGTTTGTTTCATTAACAGTTCAACAACTGTTTATAAGGTGTTCAAATAATTGCGATATCTATTTCAGTTTCAAACTTGGAGATTAAATGATTTAAACACTTTGCAATCAATACTGGTCTTGAAAATAATAACTTAAGAAAAACATATTTCTGAATAGTAATTTTTTAACACTAATTTAATTTACTTATCAAAGTATATCAGTCTGGCATTGCAATTCATAAAAATACAATTGACAAGTGTTTGTTGTCTTTTTGTGGCCTTCAATTATTGCACTTGCAATGTTGCTAAACGCATTTAGCAAGTGTAATACACAGATATGCTAATAAACTAGTAGCAATTTTGTTTTATTAAAAAAGTTTTAATCAAAATTGAAAACTATAGTGGGTATTGTTAATATTTATAATTCGATTATATAAAGTAAATATTCTTATCAAACCGCAATTTTCCGAACGCATTGAATCCACACCCAAACGATTGCAACGCGGATGCAATAACAATTGGCAAACTTTAAACGAGTTTTCAACTGCTACACAAAATGAGATTAATGCTAATTAGCGGAAAGTTTGTACAGTTAAACTTAATCAGTAACTAAACTAAAAAACAACTAAAAAGTACGCTTGAAAAATATTGGCGAATAGAATTATGAACTAATTATCATATAGAGTTCCGTATTGTCTCGCGTCTCCCAGTGAGTACATAAATCATTTATTGATTTTGTTGAAAACTAGTTTAATCGCAAGCAGCAAATCCGTAGGTACTTTAAATGATAACGAATAATGATTGTTATCATAAGAGTAGCACTTGAATAGATTCATTGATGCAATTATTTACACACTGCATGTCTGAATCTGAGAAAACGTGAGAAAATGATGTAAAACTAGACAAGTAGTTTGAGAACTCATTATCAGATGACATATCAATGGTATTTGCGTTAGCACACTTGATTGTAATAACTGTGCTCATTCCCTCTAATTATCTAATGTGCATTCATTTTGTTAGAATACCAAGAATTTAAAATTTGTACAAACACTTTACACGTATGTACATAAAATACGTTCAAATTGAAAATTAAGTTAGGCAGTTTAATTTATGTTTAAGTTGGAAAACAAATAAAAATTTCGAGCGGTTCGTCATCGTTTAGTCTTTAGTGAATCAAGAGTCACGAGGGATTGCGCTCTGACCATGACTAAATCATTAGTACAACTATTAGTTTGATCACATTTTGTTTGTCGCCATGCTTTTGTTTGTCCGAAGGTTTGCTTCTGACACTTGTCAAAAATGTAATGAAAATCTGCACGCATCATATGAGTTCTTGCATAATATCAACATTATATTAAGCGTATAAAAGTGCTGTTAAGTAGGGGAAAAAATACTTACCTTTCGGAATAAATTTTGGCATTTTAACTAAAATTCCTTTATCACTGCGCTTTCCGGTCGGTGCATTTTTAGCGCTCTTCCACTGCTTGAACATGTTAGCCATGATCACAAAACGTTGTTTTCGTTCAGGATGCACTTGATAACTGGCTAGGAATGAAAACAATATTTCAGCACTATCAACAATTTTAGTACAAGGAAAAATACATGTTTATCAGTTTATAGGTAAACTAACATTAAAGTGGCATCGAAATAGTTTCAACTCAATGCTGATTGATTGATTGTATTCTTATCTTAAAAATGTCCGAATGAAAAGAGTTTGGCGCGAATGCTTTCATCGCTGAAATTTTGTACCTAATGAAACAAAAAATGCGATGCCACTTTTGCAACATCTCCGAGTTGGACATTTTGTGACGCGCACAGGAACTAATAAAGCATTAAGCCTACTTAAATCAATTGAAGGCTTGCTTGAATTTTTATCATGGGTGGTAATATAAATTCACCGCAAATTGATGCAATTTTGTCATCATTTTTTCCACTCAGCACATTTTATCTTTGCGCATTCATTGCGTATGCAAATGTGTTCCTTAATTTGTAAATTATGCAATTTGTCTCCTATCATTTTTACTGTTTGGCATTCGGGCCAAAATTGGCTGCTAATTTGTCCAAACTCTATAAGAATTTTATAATCGAACAATTCGAATAATAACGCAATAAAACTATTTGCGCACGCAAATTGACTAATTACAAAGTTTATCAGTCGTTTTAATTAACCCTCTAATTACGTTATCAAATATTTACCAACGGATTTATGTTTATGCGCTATGTGCGTGCGATGCACAAATTACACTCAAGTGCACAAATGAGAAGCAAATGCATTTGCAAATAAATTTTCGCTATCCTAGAGAATGTTAATTGTGCGCAGGCTTTAAAGCTCTATCTCGTTGCATTTAAATTCCAAATTTACTTGTTTACGAAAACGTAAATTATTAGGTATTTGTTGTTTTACCTAGGTTTTATGTTAATACACGAAATATTCAATTCAGTATGTAAAGGATTTGCTAACGCGAAGAGCAAGCAATTCGACAATATTGGAATTAATGAACAAATTAAACAAACATGCGGTCAGACAGTGGCTGACAAATTGTTAGTTCATCGGCGGCTGGATGTTTAATTACGAGCCGCGCGCGTAGACCATTTTTGATTTCCAAATATTTAACAACATCACCATCATCGCTTGCGCGTAATTACCACGTGCATCATAATTGAGTTATCAACTCCTCTCGTATATTGCGACCTACGCACGTGCTAAACGATTGATGCTGACCGATCATTTGTTTGTCGTTGTAAAACTGCGTTTACTGCTGAAACCTCTACAAATTGATATTTAAGTCGTATAACCAAGCATATTTGACTGCGATTGCATAGAAATTAGTCTATGAGCAAGTAAAACAATAAAATAGGCAGGCATATATTATATATACATAGTTTATAGAGTAGTTCTTTGAAGAGTTTCCAATTTATATGCAGGTCACACAATGTCACTGAATTAGACATAATTCTCTGACATAATATGTTCAACAATTGTACAACTCACTGAATGTAACATTAAAATAGGCGCAGAATTAATTCTTGACGATTTGACGATGGACTGAGGAATAATTCTGGGCACACTCAACGTATCAGAATTTTTTATCAGGCATCCCACAAATTGAATTAGTCTCGTTTGGAATGCACATGCTAAATGCGTATAAAATATACGCTAACCAAACTGAACGCAAAAGTACAACAATTACGTGGCGTTTTACATGTATGTATGCATTGCAAAACGTTTACCGCAGTGAGCGACGTGATCCACTTGAATTTTTCATATTTGTCTATATAAAATATAAAAATAGTAATAAAGCAATCATAACAATTGAATGTATGTCAATGTCAAGGGAAGCACTGATTGCCCACGTTTTCGTATTTGTATGATGCACTTTTTAACGGAGCACTTGTTTGCTGAATTTATTGCTCACTTTAATGGAGCAATGTCAGCTTTGTTTATCAAGCCAAACCGTTTTTTCTATCCAACTCTATGCTGTTTCTCGTTACTATCAAACTGACTGGAATTTTCTTTATCAGTCAATCGGTTGAAATAGTTGGTGATTGTGGAAAATTGAGCTATTTTAAGTAGAAAATTCTAAAAGTTTAGACTTTGTCAAGGTTTAATAACGATAACTAAATTAAAAAGATAAATAAACATTGTTTGACGGAAAACAGCAAAAAAGAAGCGCATAAATATTTATATAATAACGCATTTATTATGATAACCATAATACTTTTAAGTAAAACAATTAAAATTTATAGTTTTCAATTCAAGTAATTCATAAATTTTGATCAAGACATCGATTATTTCCAAGTTGAAGATTTTTTACATATCCAGTGCACCTTTATCCGCCATTTATGTTTGTTAAACAAAGAAATTATACAAGTAAATGGTTGATTTGAATGTTTTTGTAAATGTACACATTTTGAATATTTTAATATCATAGTTTATTAATTGTTCAATTAACACTTTGATCAATAACGTTTATCATAATTCAATTCCGGACACAAATTCCTTGGTTTAATAACTCATCTTTCGCACTGATTATTAATTAGCGTTAATGTTTGTAATTTGCGTTTGCCATTAAAAATCCCATTATTCCCGAAATTATTGTGATGTATACACATTGTGAGATATTACGAGGTTTTGTTTGCATACTTTCGCAAATTTAATTAATCGGTTTCGCTTGTGTGTTTCTATTTCGCGTTTGTTTGCTTTGATGTTGTTTACTTTTGCTTTTTTATTTTGTTTGTTAATGGATGATAAATGCAGTTGGCAGTACATTTGTCAAGTTCTCGAATGCAAATGTTGCAAATACATTTCAACAAATTGATTGTCCTTTTATTTATTTATTCATTTAGTATGTGTTAATTTGCAGTGCATTACTTGTTATTGTTTCATTCAGTTGCCACTGTGAAATTAATGCAGTTTTATAAATAGGCAAATTTGTATTAAAACAATGTGTAACAATTCAATTAATATTTTTCTATCAATTAAATCATCCAACCTGTGGTTGAAGTTTCATGGAAGCAAACTCAATTCCATTTTGTTTCATTTATTTTTCGTTCAACTGTTTTAATTTAGTTTTAGTAGAATTTAAATAATTAGTTTAGTATTAGTGTTAGGAAAACTATGAAAACGCTGTTAATCTTCTCCTGACCGATAAAAGTTTAGTTATTTGTTTAGTTTAAGAGCATTTATGTTTAGAAATCACAGTAAATTCCTTAGTTTTAATTGTTTTGATTCATTTAATACTCTACACGGAAATTTCCTGGATTTGCACGCGCTTTTTCATCGTGCCGGGTGTCGTTGGTGCATTGCGTAGAATGCCCTGACTGTTGCACGTTGGCGGCATGTTTTTCGGAGGTGGCGGCGGCTCCGGAATGCCCGGACTCGAAATGGGGCTGCTGTTCGTTGCAGCGTTGCACGAGGTGGTCGTTGGAGGAGTCTGAGTGTCCTGCGAGGTCATCGTAATTGTAGTGGTCATCGCTGAGCTGGTTACATCAGGCGGATGATCATGCGTCATAGGGCGTTTCACTCCTGAGGGTGGCGATGCTTGGAACTCTTGCAAAGGCAACTGAGTCATTTGAACGTCGGCGGCAAGCGAACGTTTCTCGACATATTGTTGAGCACTATACTCGCCGATGAAGTTGCTGAGAGCTTCTTTGCACTCAAAGGTATTGCTCAAGTCGTATTTGCTGCCGCTGGGATGTCGCGCATCAAACATGCGCTCACCGGAAGACGAGGAGCAGCTGCCTCCGGCTTCGAGTTCGCGTTCCTTCTTGCGTCGCGTGCGGCTGCGGTCTCGCTGATGGTAGATGCCGGCAAAGATGAGAATGTTGAGCAGAAGAAGGAAACAGCCGACGGCGATGGTGACGGTCAACGCGGTCGTGTAGCTCTGGTAATGGCTAGAGGCGAGCTTTCGAAGAAGGTTGTTCTTCTGGGTTTGTATGCTATTCGACTGCTGCTGGTGGATGGCAAAGCTGTTGTTCGGCGGGCATTCAGTTGTGGTAGCCTGCAATGCGGTGTCGGATTTCGGCGGCGGCGGCGTGCTTGGTGCGCTCGTCGTAGACGTGGACGGCGGTGGCTGTGATGGCTGTTGGCCGCCGGCATGCATCGGCGGTCGTTGCATTGTTTGCGGCCGGACGAAACCTGCAATCGAATTGATTAACAACCGCACAAACCATTTCAATCTACTGAGTGTTTACTTTTCCCGCTCGGGATTTGTATGCATTTCAAGTCTTACTATTGATTCACTCCTAGTCCAGGAAATAGGTAGATGTAATTAACAGACATTTACGGCTAGTTGCATTGAGTACTCGAGAGGCGGGCTATTAACTCATTCATTCGATTCACTTTAGGGATGGAACGATGAGAATGCTTGGCCGAGCTATTCGATTAATTTGGCAATAGGTTTTTGACTGCGCTTTGATCACTTTATGCTCCACCCTTCTCAATTCAATCCTTAAAGGCTTGTCTTAATTGTTCAGGTGCTACACTAAGAGAAATAGTTTTCCAGTCAATTTAATTTAGGATACGCACCGTCATAGAATTGGTCACCTTCTTCCTGGAAATGGTGATGTCTCATGGATATGTCGTCGCCTTCACCTGGTCGATGAAGTTGAGGGATGAGATTTAACCATAAAGACATTTTATGTCCTCGATAATGATTTCGCATTTCTGCTTTGTTTCCTGTAAGAATTTCAATTTCATAAAGCGTAAGTAGGTAATAATTTAAAATGTAGAGAAACATTAGGCAGCCGCAATTACTAATTCTTCCGGGAGCGCAACAATTAATCAACTACGTCGTGTAGTCCTCGTTTGTTGCGAAGTATTTTAACGACTATTGTGTTTTATTTTGCCATCCTTGACAAGATGGAGAACATAACTATTATAATAAAAATTGATATGGTTGAGATTAAGAAGTAAACCTTGACTCAACTTATATTTATCGCCATTATGACCCGACTTACTTCTTTCGGCAATGGCAGGCGGCGGAATTGTCACAATATTTGGCGTTGGCATACACGAAAAGCGTGCAACATGATGCCAAAAAAGTTGTAATGAAATTTATTTTTTGGCACGAAAATCCGTGTTTTCCCCCCTTCATCGATATTTTTCATTTTATTAATTCCACTGTATCCGCATTTACTTTGTGCTCGTTGCTTGCCTTTGGGTTTTGTGTGTTTTCCATGTATATTTGTGCGAAAAACCGCAGACATCCAAAGGCTGAACTTTATGAGCAAACAACAAATGCCAAACAAAGCGACCAACTAACTTTTGTAAAATAAAATTTCATGAAATATTAACTTATTCTTTACCACATTATAAATTATGAAACGCTATAAAACTTTTATTTCCACATTGTCAATAAGCATAAATGCAAAATATTAATTTTTCTTTATGAAATGAGTGATTGTTTCATTTAAACTCGTAGATTTAAATGTTTTCTGAAGGCGTTAAAATAATATGGGTACAAATCAATGGCAAGTGGTAATTACTTGGGCAATATTTTAAAATTTCATTCGGGTATTCGCGTGCGTTGTCTGAAGAAATTGGAAGTATCTAGGGCACGTTTTAATTAATCGGAAAGAAATATGAGGACACATTGGAGAAGTGTTCAACGGAAATGCCCATCAACCAGTAGAAGAAGGAAGGGTACAGAAAATGATAGGTGGTATTAGTCGCATTAATCAAGTTGTTCAAAGAGGGCCTTGATATTAAAAATGCCTTCAAGTCGAAGAATTTATGCTCGCTCTTAAAATAAATCTTCGTGAAAATGGCTGTAATATTTTAATCACTTATTGTCTTCTTCCTATGGGAAATCATGAACTTACCGTTAATATTACATTTATTATTAACTTGAACATTTATTATTAATCATGTTAATTCTTCAACTTTTAGTTTTAGTTGAAAGTTCACGTATTACATAAAAACTTAAATGTCTATCCGTTAGACTATACGAAAGTAATAAATTCTGTAGGTCTGTACGTCTAATTTAAAAATACCATTTCTTTCATAAGAATTGTGATCTAATTTCATCAATATCTCGAAAAGTAATTAAGATATCATAAAAATTCCTGAATTTTTCACAAGTCTTACAAAGAAGTAAATTGGTCTATCGCAAATTTGTTGGACGCATTCCTAACTTGATGCGATCATGCAGATTCTTCAACTATTAGTTTTAATTGCATGTTCAAATATTACATAAAAACTTAAATCTCTATCCATTAGAATTTAGGAAGGTAATGAAGTCTGGAGCTCTGTATCACTAATTTAAAAATGCAGTTTCGTTCATAAGAAATGTAATCTAATTTCATCAATATCTCGAAAAGTATTTAAGATATCATA
Source organism: Aleochara curtula (assembly GCA_963978815.1). Taxonomy (NCBI): domain Eukaryota; kingdom Metazoa; phylum Arthropoda; class Insecta; order Coleoptera; family Staphylinidae; genus Aleochara; species Aleochara curtula. The sequence continues at coordinate 4,200,911 of OZ022219.1, forward strand.
AAAATTCCTGAATTTTTCACAAGTCTTACAAAGAAGTAAATTGGCCTATCGCAAATTTGTTGGACGTATTCTTAAGTACCTATAAAAGTTTTGCTTCGAAAGTATTTTATCAATTTTAATCATTGAAGCTGTATGTGAATTTAAACGCGAACATCTATTATTCTACATGAACTTGTAGAATAATAGATGTCAAAATATTGACTTTTCTGCTTCGTATTTTAAGGTAACAAAATGTCCAGATTTATTTTTGCTAAAAACACGTAATTTTAGCTTACATTTGCGTTGGCGTTCTATGCGAAAACACGAGATACTCGGGTAAAACAACACGAAGCGCGTTGTTAGAGAACACATCTATCATTGGAGATTTTCGCGGACTTGCGTGAAAGGCCTACGAACGCAATATTCTTGCGGCAAGTGAAAAGCGCTTACCGCAATTCAAGCGGGAGCGCGTTCGTGCGCTATTACATTGTGTCCTATTAGGACGGTAGTGGCTGGTGGCGGTAGGTTTGATGCTCACGCCGAAAATTTACATTGCGTTTTGGCCAGCACATTGTGCGCGCCCGCGAGCGACATCCGGTTGATTAAGTGGTGAGGCGCTGGGCAAGCGCAACTAATTGATAGCGACGTTATGGGTTTGCATAAATTACACAAGAAGCGGTGACGGCATCCCTGCCATCACCAGCCGTGCATGCATCGCGGTTGTCCTTCCACAATATCATATCGCTCCTGGTTTCACTTTATTAACTGTATTTCATGTTTTTCCATTAGTCGCTAAACGGAAATATGATTTTTAACTCGAAATCCTTATTTTTCCTTTACCTTTTCGCCAAAGATGTATTAAAACTTCTTCAACTTATAAAACATTCGTCGTTTTAGTCTTTTTCTTATCACATACTTGTTGAAGTTGAAGTAAAAGCCCACTTAGTTTTCCTACATGGCAAAACTTGCTCTTAATCTTCAAATCAGAACTAATAACTCACTGTTTGATAAACGAACATTCACGTATCCGTTCTTGCTTCCTATTCCTTTTTTCTGTCCGACACATGAACGAACAAATCAGTCGGTTTTTGTTCATTCCCGTGACGTCAAACCCCAAACAATACGTACGTTGTCACAACAATACAAGAAGGACATTTATCACAATGGAAACTTTTTTCTACCCTATATTTGCTCGTCCGTCCGTGTTTTGCTATGTTTCGTTGTTTTTTTATATCACTTTTTTAGATCAGATATGTATGCGGGAACATTAATATTGGTTTCTTCCTGTGATTTTGCACATTTTTATTGTTTTTTTTCTCACCGTATTGCAAAAAAGCGAATTCGTCAATACACAAAACCACCAAGGTGTCGCTAGCATCCCCATATATTTCACTTTATTCAATATCAATTTTGATGCATGCTCAGCAGCGTTTTGTGGGGTGTGGAAAACGCCTGCCCGTCAGCAGCGGCGAAAAGTGTAATTAGAATGAAAACCATTCATCATGTGCGCTCCCCTTCGGATGATTACTCCTGGCGCTGCTGCGTCGGTGGAAAAATAAGAAAAAGGCGAAAAACTCGCACATTTATACGATGGATTACGTTTCTATTCAGGCGTTTCACGCGCTCACCCGCTTCGCTTTCTTAGTGCGTACACGTTGCAGCTGACAATTAGCGCTTAATTAAAATTAATTATATTGCGCGTTTGCGTGTGTTTCAATTATGCAAAGTTGATTACAAGTGATAATTAATTTTATGGAAAGTTACTTTGTGTCTTTTGTACCCGTAAAGTTTTTACTTCTTTTTTAAAGCGCGTAATTGAATTATGTATGGGGGTCATTTACCTAACTCCAGGTAAAGTTGGTTTATGGTGTCGTATGTATCCCAAAATGGTGCGTTCACATCGTCCATGTTGTTCTTATCGTTTGGGTCACGACGCATATTTGTTGAACCTGGCGTTGCTCCATTAGGATCACTAGAATTTATACATAATTAAAACAAATATTAAATTATACACGTTTTAATTTATTTCACTATATAATTTATAAGAGAAATGATGCGCGAGGGAATCAGAAAGACGATGGAACCACAATACAACAAACGAAACGAGGAAAGGAAAAAATAACATCGACAAAAAAATAAAATAGAACGAAATAGAAGACGAATTGTTGAGTCCAGATATAAAGACCACAAAGACGCAGGAGCTGTATATAAAAATATAGGGAAAAATTACAAGAAAAACAGGAAGAATATTTTTTTTCAATTGCGTTTTTGTCCCTTTCATACATACATTCATTCGTGTCTGCGAACCACTGAAATGCCCCACAAAACGACAAATTAAATTGATAAAGGGCCTCATTTTGGATGCATTTTCATCATGTTTTGTTAATAAATTGCTTGTATTATTATCTTTTATTATGGTGTAATATAATAAAATAATATTTATTGATGTAGCCACTTAATAAATATTAAAGAAAAAGAAATTTTGATTGGCTGATTTAGAAAATATATTATATCAAAATTCTAACTTATTTTGATTGATATAATTATATTCATTCAGCCATAAAATATAAGTATTCAAGGAGAAAATAAATTAAGCTAAGTATCTTGAGGATTTCTTCATTTGCCATGTGATATTGAGAAATAAGAATACAAATAGGAGATAAACAGAAGAGAACCGAAAGAGTTCTTGAAGCGCACGCTAATCTAATATTACATCAGCGATAAAGTTGAGCCAGCGCGCAGTTTACGATCGAATTTACAATTTAATATAATACTACAGTCATATATAAATATTGGGATATAAACTTGTGCTATTTTTCTTTTCGCGTTCTATGAAGAAGACGGCATTTATGTGGAATGTTTGTGTGCAGACCAAAATCTATCTTAGAGCTCCCCCAAAAAATAGATATCGTCGAAACAAAGTGCCCACTTTGAAGATCTTCTCATTCATATAAAAATACTTCTCAACACTTTTCCAGCGTTCTTCTTTATTTTTGTTTTATTGTTTATAAATATAAAAATTTATTTATTTGTGTTTGAGTACTTTTCCGAGGTATATTTTCAATCATTAAATATTCACGAAGCAAATCCAAGGAAAATATTGAGAGATCCTTTCTAAAATATGTATCTATAAAACTCACCCTTTTCTTGCGAAGTTACTGATGTAGTGTATGAGCGTCTTGGCTGCTTGAATATCAAGATGCGTATAGTTGTGCGGGAAGAAAGTGCCGCCGTTGATGAGGGGCAGGCCAAGGATGTAAGGTATATCCTCACCACGCACACTTCCGGGTCGCTGCGATAAATACACAAATACACATAAATATCCTGCATATGGGACTGCGCAAATACATAATGCCTTAGATGTGGCGTGATATTAGACACATCGACACATCGTTTCGTAAATGACGGTGCGTGTTATAGATTTTGCTTTGCACCATCTGCGCGTTCAGTGCCAAAAAGTGAAAAAGTCACATTTCAGAAGCGCTGAACGCGCGAGAATATCTCCGCTCCGCGCGCTATAAAAACGCCCTCCTAACACATGAGTAAGTATAATAGGATTCGCTTTTTGCCAGCCCGATAATCGATACAACTCATAAATATTCAAACGCGTAAAGTGTGAAAAGTCTGCAACGCAATTTTAAGCGCTAGATAAATTGCTTAAAAAACTCAATGAATTGTGAATTATTGCTTTTTTGTTGATGCGGTGCGCGCGTGTGCAAAGACACGAAACAAACAAAAAATTACGCTCATGACCGACCGATGAAATATTATCGTGTAATCGGAGAATAGCAATTAATTCGACAAATTCGCCTGTCACCAGCAGATAATTAGTTCTAATCAACTATTACGGCGCTTGATTAATCGCCGTGATCTGTTATGAGTTAAAAGCAACAAATTTTGATTCAAGAGAAAACTGGAAAAATTCTTTTTTGATTGAAAAAAAGACATAAACCTAATTTTTACACATGAACAATTTTTATGTAAGCCTGCAATAATAATAAGGATAATAAAAAATATTCAATTTCCTCAAAGCGGAAATTTTTTTGCCAGAAATAACAGCCAAAAGTCAATTTCGATCCGGTGAGTTTTCCCGCTTTGCCACGTTTGTGCTGAAGACACTGAGGGCTATTTATAAGCGAAGCGAATCCAATTATTGTCTTTGCATCGCGTGGAACACGAATAAACGTAATACGATTAAGAAGGCAACGTGCCTTGTTCACTGAATGCGAAGAATGAACTAAACTACGTTTCTTGCTTTACCAATGCAATTATTTCACGTTGCAGGAAATTTTATAGAAACTTTTAAAATATGTACCTATTAAATAAAAATATCGATATTTGTATCAATTCTGCTCGTTTCTCCTATTCTACGTGAATTTTCCAATTAAAATTGAACTGAATCCTTTGTTTCTTAAATGTAATTAAATATCATTTACTTTCTTCAAATGCATTTAATTAAAATGATGCAAGAGTGCATGAAATTGAATAAGTCCGGAATTAAACTACATTTATATTTAAATTAAAACGTATATTTTTTAGCTGCTTTTGGTGTGAATTTATTCTCATGCTTAGTTAAAAAGCAATTTACGAAATCCTTTCAGAAAAAATTATTTGGTTAACAAAAACAAGTTGAAAAGCAACACAAAATACGTTTTTTTTGTGCGTTCATACCCCGGGGAAAACTATTCATATTTTTAAAGAGATTGTTGAAGTTTTATGAATTTTCAAGCGCGGTCTGCATGGAAAACAAACAAAACGCAAATGACTTTCGAAATGTACACAGCGCCTTTCAAACGTGAAAAAGCATTTTAATTTCAATTCGCTATAAATATTAACAGACTCATTAAGCAAAGTGAAAAAGCGATAATTACCTGCGGAAAATCTTTTTCACCGCTCAAGTGTTGAAAATGCATAAAGAATGTCTTGCCCCCTCGTAGTGCATGCAGATAACCAACTCGTATCAATGGAGCGGCAGTGTGACCATCACTAAGAACTTCAAGTGTCGCATCCCGGACACTTAAAGGATTTTGCATAGGTTTTTCCCAGTCGGTGTATTCGTTTTTGAGCGTTGAAAAGATCTCATTAAGATGGTAAACATAAGAATTCCGCACATATGTGCGTAAGATCCGATCGCGTCGCGTTTCATTAAAGCCAAATTCGAGGTCTTGAGCACTCAGGTCTAAGTAGGATTCAATTGATGTGAGTCCAAAAAGCAAATCGCGATCACGAAAATCCGCTAGTTCATATCCTGCGCTCGTTGCAACTGTTGATGTGCCGGTTGCTTCCGGTGGACTTGTTGGATTTAAAAGAATGGTACCGTCGATGAATGGTGCGAATCCAGGCAGGAATCTTGGTGGTTCTATATTTACCTAAACATAGATATTTTAATTAAAATTAATGATAGATTCTAAGGAAAGCAAATTACTGATAATAGTTGATTCAATGGTTTTAATCTTAAACAAGGTGCCAGATCATCTTCAAGTAGATCACCATGACATCCGGTGTGTTCAGCAACTTTTCTTTTTACGTAAAGTGGATCTTGCTGCATCGCCCAAGGACTCAATCCGGATCCACTTAGGAGTACAGCACGATGAAGCAATTCTGTAAAGAAGAAAAAAAGGATTTTCACACTTTATCTATTATCCTTATTCGTATAACAATATAAAGTTTTTAAAATATAAATATCATTAAAGTTGGAATACTTTTTATCGATAAGCATACGTTCGTTTCAAGTTAAGCGCAATATAAATTCATCATTGTCAGAAATTTGAATGTGTAGCAGCGTTATATAAATTCAGTGCGTATGCGAAAAGAAAAGCAGAGGCAGCATCGGAGACGGCATGTCAGAATATGTGGGAACGGCACACGCACGAGCGCGCAGATAAATCTGAGTATCATCATCGTTCTTGTTCGCTTCCTTGCTGGTGACATTGTCGGAAATCTTGTGCAGTTGTGCGCTCAGCTTTACGCATTACGCCTTCACGCACACGCACGTATACTACAATGAACCAGATTACGCAACAGCTCCTTGTAATGCGTTCGTCAATGCGTGCACTCGCACTCTCGTCTTCCTTGCTGGTCCTTGACGCGTTGTCCTCGCTATCAACACAAATGTGCATTATCACGCATTGTCATCAAGTATGAAGATTTTGACACCCTTGCTCATTACTTATTCATCGCGCTCTTCTTCTTAAAATATTCCTGATAAAATTTATTAAGGGCAATTAGTCTTAAAGTAAAATAAATTAAAAAGCGGTGGGTAAATATTTTATAGCCTGTTGGGAAATTGACTAAAAATAGAAGCAAAGTATTCTCCCTTGGTTCTTCTGGCACAATAATGGATTGGAGCGCGTTATTAATTATCCGCGCGTTCATTTCGCAAGCAATCCTCTTTGGAGTGCAGGAATAGAAGAGTTGAACAAGTGTGAAGTCCCATGCTGCACGTAAATGATGGTGCCTGAGTAGCGTAAAATGCAAGCGAACCACCGAACAGGCGAACGAAAATTGAAACGAAATGGAAATTGAATGCGCCCAGAAGTGTGTCCATTTTTTCTGCACATTGTCCGTTCAGACGCTGCACCAGAACGGAAAGCACTTAACTAACAACTGTTATGAATTGGATGCAATTTTCATCAGGCTGTTATCAATTACGCTCTTATATGGAGTTCTTGTTCAACAAAGAAAAAAATAATCTTTGTTACGTTTCATGTCAATCCTGCAAAGCTTGAAAAATGAAATAAATTAAGTACGGTAGTAATTAATAACTTCAACAAGACCATTTTATAATGAATGCCTGCGAATTTTAAATTTGTGAAAAAGGTGCGCACTTTACTTAGTTGCGCACTTTGCTTAGTTGCGCACTTTGCTAATTAAACCATATCATCAATATTATAAATAAGTAACAAATGATCAATTGTTTTTCATTCAACTTTTAAAGGTGAGCCAGAAGCCAGACATTAACGACATCGTCTGGAAAAGAATTGCAAACTGCAGAGCCATGAATATGGTGAATCTAAAAAAGATGAAAGGGGAAGTGGTAAACTGCATTCGGCTGCAGTTGTGCAGTCTGGGTAAAGCTTTGGTGTTAAGATCATCCATTTATCGTGCTAAATAACCAAATTTGTTACAGTATTTCAATTAATAAACTTGTAGGTAACATTTTATTGGAAGCAGCAAAGTTAAGTCATTTCATACTATATTTAAAGCAATATTTATCTCTATGTTATTCATATATTTTAGGCGTCTCCACGTGGAATAATGGGGATGTCGTATTCAGAGAACAGCTCTAATATTGCACGATAATGAAAATGCAATGAGGTCTAGATGCAAACAACAGTAATACAATCAAGGAAATCATAGGTAATAGCCATAATGGCAAGAACATTGAAATTCATAGTTAATTTTTAGATGTACAGAGCTTTACATTATCTTATGCAGTTGAAGCAATCGATCCTCAGTTATTAATTTCATAACACGTATATGAATGTTATTTCAAAGTGGGAACATCTGATTAGAATGCTATCATTATTTAGAGGCACAGTGGCTTATTTTCTTATCGGATATGCTAATTGGATATGCTAATATAGTACGTTTCATAATGTCTCAGGGGTGACGAAGGATTCAATCTGAAATCACTGTCTATAAATACATTTTGGGAAATGTTTTTATATCGTACTGATGTTCTAAGAAAGGCACTGGAAAATGATTGGATTTGAACACATTTCAAGATGATTGAAATGCTTGATGTTAAGGTACCTGCATAAGTGCCAATTTTCATTTTCACAAAAGGTTAATGTACAATATTAATTATGATTTGTTTTAGGAAAATGTCTTCAGATTGAAATATTGTTAATATACTGGCCTCTGAAATCATCGATAAATAAGAACTAAGCAATTACGATTCCTGAGCTGCCCAATAAGCATTTTGAAATGTGAATTGAAAGGAGCTTCTTTCACAATTCAAGTTGGAATCAACTGAATATGATGAAACAAAGTTGTTAATTCAAAATGTAATGATTGTAGTTCATATAGGAAACATTTCTAAGCATTAATCGCATATGCTCAATCTGTCTATCATGATACAAGATCTCTACACAATCAGAAGCTATTGAACGGTCTGATATGCATGAAATCTATAAGATCAGCTTTTATTATAAAGCTGTGATAATAATTAATTGATATGTTAATCAACAGCTTATTTGGAATAAAACTTTATATTGTAATGATAAAAATATGATTGATTTGATATAGGACTATAGGTATATCATGAGCTCTTGGTAAACCTGACATAAGGTGACAGGTGCTTTTGGTTTCTGGATGTAAATATTATTCAAAATGATAATGGACAATCATAATTTTGTAAATAGTTATAATTTACCATTTCTAAGCTGCTACTAAGCAATTTGATACTTCGAAACTTGTAAGTTTCATATACATGGGTTGGAACCAGCTCTACTCATCATTCTAATTGGAATGAGCTGCATATGATGAAACAGGTGTTAATTTTGTTTGTAATGAATATTGTTAGTATATATTGCATTTCAAAGCATTATTAGCAGGTGTACACGCTTTTTATGGTGATAGAAAATGTACAAAACAAATGTAAGCATTTGGAACTTACTGGCATGTATTACATGCATAGCGCCAGTTTTTATGATGCAGCATTATACGATTTACTAGTAAATCGATTATTACGAATCGATTTAAGGATATGTACAGCTAATACTAATTGGAATCAAACATCCTATGAGCTATGATCATGAAGATCGTTCTAATTAATCAGATATTAAGCTGGATGCTTTGAATACTTGAGATACCTATTGCATTTAGGTACCTTAATCTGCATGCCAATAAGATAAATTGAAATTGCTTGTCTTGTAATCAATTTGATGATTGAAATACATTCTTATTAAGCCTATTGTGCTATATGAATGTGTCAAAACAATCAGCAAATAATTTGAACTTGTCAAACATCATAAACCTATATGCATATGAGTACTTATTTTTGCAACATTGATATATCAGGGATAAAGGGCTTTCAGGATAAAAGAATGGCTTTGAGAGATAATATTGGGCCTAATGTATCTGCCTGTTGTAATAGAAGTTTGCAACAAAGCGGATTAATATTTTTAATAAGCTAAGGAAAATATAGTGTGGGGTGCCAGCTGGCACCAGCAACATAACCACAAATGATAGAAATATTATTACTAATTTTGATTTATAGCTGTTCTATTAAAAATCTACCATTGCAAATCAAATTCTACGACTTTTTAAAGCTTAACAACATTCATTGTTTATTCTGATAAGCTATATTTATTATGTAATTAATTGGTAAACATAACATGTAAAAGCATGAAATATGATTAATATACAACCGATTTTCATCGGGAAACCTTTTTAGGGCCTAAATTAAAGCATATAGAAACTGATACGAGGTTTAAAAAATAATATGAGGTCCTGGTTGATCCTATAAACAAATGCTATAATTTGTTTAAATTTTTATGAGTTTAAATACAAATTGAATTAAACATTTTATGTAAATAATTTCTAGAGGTGATATGAAACTGATATCATTAATAAAATAATGAAATAATGCTCTTATTATTAAAATATTAATAAAATAATTGCAAAAAATGCCATTTGGCAACACCGCGGGGCGCTGAAATAAGGTCCAAATTGCCTTGTTTGGAAGGTTCTAGTCAGTTCTTCGGTGAATCTCGCGGGTGTCAGACGTGTTTTTTAGTGCTCCTCAGTGTTTGCAGTAGTGTTAGTGGCTATTAGTACTCTGTGACGTCACAGCTACTTGTGCGCCACAAGCGCCACCAGTGGTTGAATTATAAACTATGCGTGAGAGGGTAAACTCAACTTGATGATCCATGGTAATTACTTTACGAGCATTGTGTGTTTAAAGTACGTTTACGGTTGTTTTACAATTTTAGTAAATATGGAATGGGGAAATACTGTAATAATCGGCAGCCTATTTGAAAAGTATCGATGATTGGAATAACTGTGGTTGCATCCCATAGAAATAAGATAGTTTGCAAACAAATTTGTTGTTATGGGCGCATCCCGTTGCTACTATGCTATAGCATTTCACCTACCATCTTATAAGCAATGCATTGTGGTATGCTTGCATTAGCACTTACAATTTTGAAGATTGTGCACTCACTGAAGAATGTTTGGTTATAATAATAAGTTGGGGATTTAAAGAGTTTGGAAAATTGGAATACCATTGCTTACACCTCAGCGAAACAAAAGGTTAGTTAGTGAACAAAGGTTATTATGGGTAAATAATACAATATTTTTCCTATAGAAATTCAACATGTAGTTGACAACAACTTATGGTGTTGCTATTGGAATTTAGCTAAAGTTGCTGTTGGAATTTTGGAAGATTGTGTAGTTGGTAAAGAACAATTGGATACAATAACCAATAAGCAGCAGCATGATTGAATAGTATTGAAGACAAAAATAACCATGGTTTCGCAGAGTAAGAAAGATGAATTTATAAACTAAAGTTATTGAATAACATTTTAGGCTTCTTTTGCTCTCCAACAGTTCCTTGTTGTATTAAGACCCCAGGATACGAGATGAATAAGAACAATGATTGGCTTTTTGATGGTTTGTCAACGCAGTTAGTAAAATAAAATTAATTGTTATTTCGTAGGTCACCAGAGCCTCCCAGGTGGCTAGTCCGGGCGCGTATCGTTCGTGGTGTGTCGTGTGCCTGCATGTATCGGGAGGCAGTCGTCGGGTACCTCGTGTAACAAACCTGGAGAGGTTTAACGAAATACTCATCGTGTGTCCGGTTTCGTTTTGAGTAGTACTGATCGTGAATCGCGTAGCTATCGAAAGAGAGTTGTGCCATGGCTCCTTTCACCTGTTAGGGCCAGTCCGTTAATCGCTTAATCATTATCATCAACATAGTTCTTCGCGGATCGTGTGCGGGAGTGTTAATGTTGAATAATCAACTTGCAAGAAAATCGTGTGCAATCGGTTATTGTATAACAAGCCGGGTCTTGTCTTCGTAAATATTTAGTGATAACTCGTTGCGATGGAGTGCGCGGTATATGGTTCGTATCCACCCAAGGGTTTCCACCAGATGTGATGAGGAGGCGGCATCGAGGGAATCCAGTCAAGCCGCCTAAATTGATGAGCGTCGTGAGTACCGAGGGGAGTCTGCTCCTATAATGTGCAGTGGTGAATGTTATTGTGAGTAAGAATACCTTCAGTATTCGATAATCACAAAAATATTTAAAGCTGTCGTTATATGGGTTCGGCTCTCATAGTTTTTACTCCGGTGTAAACAAACTGTTTACACGTTGTTGGTGCGCCTTCTCCTATGTTGTTTCCATTAAAATTGTTGCTTGTTCGGTACAAACAAACTGTTTGTACGTTGTTGGGCGGATTCCATTTGTTGCGCAGTGTTAAATCTCTTAGAGAGCCCAATTTTGTATGCCATCTGGATGCTGCAGTTGGGTCACATGGGGCATTCGTGCCATATGATATTATGTAGGCATCGTGCCAACCAAGGTCGCGAGGCAACCGTGCCACTGGTCGCGAAGGCAATCGTGCCAAAAAGGTCGCGATTAGTTTCGCGATTAGATAATATTCATTCGTAATTAATAATGCGCATGGCCCTATGGATACAGGACTTAGATTTAAGCACTACACATTTGTATTTATTGTCACCCATTCTATTGTCACCATGTATTTTATTTATGTGTCACACTTGCGCCTAAACGTTAACTTCTCGCGTCGGATTTCGCATCTTCGGATTCGAAAAAACATTGCACACACACTATGTATACACAAACCTTTCCTAAATTCCTTATGTACCCACAAATTACATAAAATTTTCTAAAGTGTACTTTGTCTGTTTCAGAGCTTTTTAATAATAATTTCTGCTTTCAGCTTAGTTTAGTATTTAACCCGTTTTATTTCAGATGACTTTTCCTTTTCAGCTAGTTTTAAGTTTTCTGCTTTTTTTGCTTTTATTGCTTTTTCAGCGCTTTGCTTTATAATTAATTAATTGCTTTCAGATTTGATGGTCTATCGATTCTTGCATGGTCCAAGGATTTTAATTTAAAGCTTATTCATTTAAAATTTGACTCAATGTTTTGCTTTATTTATTCTAATTTTTGATATGATAATATTGGCCGATGAATTATAATTATAACCAATATTGTGTAATCAACTATTAGTATTCAATTAATGTTTAATTAATGGTTTGAGTCAAATTTGTTTCAATAATATTCATATATATTTTTCCTCTACATAATACACTAATTAAATTTTCTTCTTTTTCAGTGCGTTTATCTTACATGCGTCTATAACTTAGCTGCGCCTATAACTTAGCTGCGTTTATGGCCATGCGCAATTTAATTCGGGATTTTAAAAATTAATGCGGACTTTTGTTTACTACAAAGTAATTAAATACGATTAGGGTTAATATCGTTATTAGTAACAAAAAAAGTATGAAAGGCTTTAAGCCTATCTCTTTACTAATACCTTTTTTTGCAGGATTTTATTTCTATTTCTATTTTAGGAAACAAAAACTTAACGTTTCCTTTACAGGAATAATCAAACTAATTTAACAATTTTTATTTTAGATGTTCATATACATGTATGCAAATGTTGTCAACACATAATAATGTGTGTCCTAATCATTTTGTTTTAGGATACATTTTTGATGCATACTTTTCACCCACTTTTACACCAATTAACTTAATTTCATGTAATTTTTCTTTTAGGTGAAAAATGTTACGTTGAGAAGTAATTTGATTTAGATTTAGAAACAATAATTTAAAATTCCTACTATTAAAGTACAAATACGTTCTGTTTTAGGAAATATGATTCTTCATAAACAACTACCGTTTATATATGAAAACATTTGAATACTGTGGAACTGCACATGTTTTAACTGTGGTTCGTTATTCTTTTATTCTGCTGCAACTGAATCTGCAGTAATAATAACATAACTCCTTACAACAATTGAAACGTTGGTGAACCTACAACACTAATAAATAATTTCCTATCAGGGTGTTGAAGAATTTTCGAACAATAATAATTTTTCCTTTCTGTTTCAGGTGACTCAACAGTACTAATAATTAATTTTCTTTCAGGTTGTTGTAGTATTTTTGAACAATAATAGTTTTTTCTTTTCTGTTTCAGGTGACTCAACAGTACTAATAATTAATTTACTTTCAGGGTGTTGTAGTATTTTCAAACAATAATAGTTTTTTCTTTTCTGTTTCAGGTGACTCAACAGTACTAATAATTAATTTTCTTTCAGGTTGTTGTAGTATTTTCGAACAATAATAGTTTTTTCTTTTCTGTTCCAGGTGACTCAACAGTACTAATAATTAATTTTCTTTCAGGTTGTTGTAGTATTTTCGAACAATAATAGTTTTTTCTTTTCTGTTTCAGGTGACTCAACAGTACTAATAATTAATTTTCTTTCAGGTTGTTGTAATATTTTCGAACAATAATAGTTTTTTCTTTTCTGTTCCAGGTGACTCAACAGTACTAATAATTAATTTTCTCTCAGGTTGTTGTAGTATTTTCGAACAATAATAGTTTTTTCTTTTCTGTTTCAGGTGACTCAACAGTACTAATAATTAATTTTCTTTCAGGTTGTTGTAGTATTTTCGAACAATAATAGTTTTTTCTTTTCTGTTTCAGGTGACTCAACAGTACTAATAATTAATTTTCTTTCAGGTTGTTGTAGTATTTTCGAACAATAATAGTTTTTTCTTTTCTGTTTCAGGTGACTCAACAGTACTAATAATTAATTTTCTTTCAGGTTGTTGTAGTATTTTCGAACAATAATAGTTTTTTCTTTTCTGTTCCAGGTGACTCAACAGTACTAATAATTAATTTTCTCTCAGGTTGTTGTAGTATTTTCGAACAATAATAGTTTTTTCTTTTCTGTTTCAGGTGACTCAACAGTACTAATAATTAATTTTCTTTCAGGTTGTTGTAGTATTTTCGAACAATAATAGTTTTTTCTTTTCTGTTTCAGGTGACTCAACAGTACTAATAATTAATTTTCTTTCAGGTTGTTGTAGTATTTTCGAACAATAATAGTTTTTTCTTTTCTGTTTCAGGTGACTCAACAGTACTAATAATTAATTTTCTTTCAGGTTGTTGTAGTATTTTCGAACAATAATAGTTTTTTCTTTTCTGTTTCAGGTGACTCAACAGTACTAATAATTAATTTTCTTTCAGGTTGTTGTAGTATTTTCGAACAATAATAGTTTTTTCTTTTCTGTTCCAGGTGACTCAACAGTACTAATAATTAATTTTCTTTCAGGTTGTTGTAGTATTTTCGAACAATAATAGTTTTTTCTTTTCTGTTTCAGGTGACTCAACAGTACTAATAATTAATTTTCTTTCAGGTTGTTGTAGTATTTTCGAACAATAATCGTTTTTTCTTTTCTGTTTCAGGTGAATCTACAATATTAATAAATAATTTACTTTCAGGGTGTTGTAGTATTTTCGAACAATAATAGTTTTTTCTTTTCTGTTCCAGGTGACTCAACAGTACTAATAATTAATTTTCTTTCAGGTTGTTGTAGTATTTTCGAACAATAATCGTTTTTTCTTTTCTGTTTCAGGTGAATCTACAATATTAATAAATAATTTACTTTCAGGGTGTTGTAGTATTTTCGAACAATAATAGTTTTTTCTTTTCTGTTCCAGGTGACTCAACAGTACTAATAATTAATTTTCTTTCAGGTTGTTGTAGTATTTTCGAACAATAATCGTTTTTTCTTTTCTGTTTCAGGTGAATCTACAATATTAATAAATAATTTACTTTCAGGGTGTTGTAGTATTTTCGAACAATAATAGTTTTTTCTTTTCTGTTTCAGGTGACTCAACAGTACTAATAATTAATTTTCTTTCAGGTTGTTGTAGTATTTTCGAACAATAATCGTTTTTTCTTTTCTGTTTCAGGTGAATCTACAATATTAATAAATAATTTACTTTCAGGGTGTTGTAGTATTTTCGAACAATAATAGTTTTTTCTTTTCTGTTCCAGGTGACTCAACAGTACTAATAATTAATTTTCTTTCAGGTTGTTGTAGTATTTTCGAAAAATAATCGTTTTTCTTTTCTGTTTCAGGTGACTCAACAGTACTAATAATTAATTTTCTTTCAGGTTGTTGTAGTATTTTCGAACAATAATAGTTTTTTCTTTTCTGTTTCAGGTGACTCAACAGTACTAATAATTAATTTTCTTTCAGGTTGTTGTAGTATTTTCGAACAATAATAGTTTTTTCTTTTCTGTTTCAGGTGACTCAACAGTACTAATAATTAATTTTCTTTCAGGTTGTTGTAGTATTTTCGAACAATAATCGTTTTTTCTTTTCTGTTTCAGGTGAATCTACAATATTAATAAATAACTTACTTTCAGGGTGTTGTAGTATTTTCGAACAATAATAGTTTTTTCTTTTCTGTTCCAGGTGACTCAACAGTACTAATAATTAATTTTCTTTCAGGTTGTTGTAGTATTTTCGAAAAATAATCGTTTTTCTTTTCTGTTTCAGGTGACTCAACAGTACTAATAATTAATTTTCTTTCAGGTTGTTGTAGTATTTTCGAACAATAATAGTTTTTTCTTTTCTGTTTCAGGTGACTCAACAGTACTAATAATTAATTTTCTTTCAGGTTGTTGTAGTATTTTCGAACAATAATAGTTTTTTCTTTTCTGTTTCAGGTGACTCA
Source organism: Aleochara curtula (assembly GCA_963978815.1). Lineage (NCBI taxonomy): Eukaryota > Metazoa > Arthropoda > Insecta > Coleoptera > Staphylinidae > Aleochara > Aleochara curtula. The sequence continues at coordinate 4,216,616 of OZ022219.1, forward strand.
ACAGTACTAATAATTAATTTTCTTTCAGGTTGTTGTAGTATTTTCGAACAATAATCGTTTTTTCTTTTCTGTTTCAGGTGACTCAACAGTACTAATAATTAATTTTCTTTCAGGTTGTTGTAGTATTTTCGAACAATAATAGTTTTTTCTTTTCTGTTTCAGGTGACTCAACAGTACTAATAATTAATTTTCTTTCAGGTTGTTGTAGTATTTTCGAACAAGAATAGTTTTTTCTTTTCTGTTCCAGGTGACTCAACAGTACTAATAATTAATTTTCTTTCAGGTTGTTGTAGTATTTTCGAACAATAATAGTTTTTTCTTTTCTGTTTCAGGTGACTCAACAGTACTAATAATTAATTTTCTTTCAGGTTGTTGTAGTATTTTCGAACAATAATAGTTTTTTCTTTTCTGTTTCAGGTGACTCAACAGTACTAATAATTAATTTTCTTTCAGGTTGTTGTAGTATTTTCGAACAATAATAGTTTTTTCTTTTCTGTTTCAGGTGACTCAACAGTACTAATAATTAATTTTCTTTCAGGTTGTTGTAGTATTTTCGAACAATAATAGTTTTTTCTTTTCTGTTTCAGGTGACTCAACAGTACTAATAATTAATTTTCTTTCAGGTTGTTGTAGTATTTTGGAACAATAATAGTTTTTTCTTTTCTGTTTCAGGTGACTCAACAGTACTAATAATTAATTTTCTTTCAGGTTGTTGTAGTATTTTCGAACAATAATAGTTTTTTCTTTTCTGTTTCAGGTGACTCAACAGTACTAATAAATAATTTACTTTCAGGGTGTTGTAGTATTTTCAAACAATAATAGTTTTTTCTTTTCTGTTCCAGGTGACTCATCAGTACTAATAATTAATTATCTTTCAGGTTGTTGTAGTATTTTCGAACAATAATCGTTTTTTCTTTTCTGTTTCAGGTGAATACACAATACTATTAAATAAATTTCTTTCAGGTATTTTGATTATTTTCGATGAATAATATTCTTCTGTCTTCTGTTTTAGATGAATTTATAACACTAATAAGTAATTTTCGACAATTTTAAGTTATTATCCGAAAGACTATTCGTACGATAGGTATGCTGGCAAGCATTATGAACATGTTCAGTCTCAATTCAGGAAATTGGAATGTATTCAAAAACAGGAAGATAAAGAATGAGAAGAAAAAGGTACCTATGAATCTCAATTATTAAAGGAGTTAAAAATGAATATCTGCTGCGATAAATTTTGTTGCCGTGTGATGCAAATTATACAAATCAAACGATATGTAGGTACTATCAGTTTGATTATCAATTATACAAACGCATACCCATGAAATGCTCTATATGAACAAGAGTTAGTTGAGCGAATGCAAAGAAGAAATGTATGTTGAAGGCAAGAGTTTCACAACTAGCGCCTACGCTATGCTTTGAAATTCGTTATTCGGCAAAGCCGGTTACGTCCGTCCTTTCAATCCGACTGTCCATATTGTTGGCTTAAGAGGATACAGCCCCCATCGATCTTCGTCCTCTTCCTTTTAGCTTCCTGCACAAGTTCGTGTTGCAGCTCGCACAAGGTCTACGCGAATAAGACTTAAACGTCTTCGTGAGAATGAGAAGCGACCTTAATGTACGTTCCGCGCCCCGAAATGTATTTCCATTTCTTTTGCATGCGAATGACGTCGACTAAAGGTATAAACAAAGGACGAAAGACTTTATGACAAATGTGTTTTAAATCCGCGCATAACGGATTTAGATGATTGCAGTCCACAGCATAAATCACATACTTAACCATGTTTTCCGTGGGCGGCAAGCAGCGCATTTATATTAGAAAATAAACATTTGCGAACTGGTAATACTAATAATACTGACAGAATTTAACCATAGAGAAAATGGAAATGGAAATAAGTGGAAAGCAATTACGAGGCGTCGAAAATGTAGCAACCTGCAATACGCGTAATCACATTGTCAATATCGAAATGGAGATACTTTTGGCAAAGCGAAATGTTTGTTCGATTCGAAACAGCAACAAAATCGCAAATACAAACACCTTGCTTCATGTTTCAATGTTTCAAGCACTCGCAACACGGCTATAATCATAATAGTCGACTACATTTGCCGATGCTATCAATACAATGCGTTCCTCTGGAGCGTAAATGCGAATCGCTGAATCGAATTCCGATTTCTGCTAACCGTCTAACGATTTCAATTTGTTAGAATTGTTTGATATTATTGACTTGTAATTCAATGTTGTTATAAAATCGTGTACTAGCTATACTGAAATCTCGGTATTATGAAGTTTGCAACTTTACTTCTTAATGTTGCATACAGCATTAAGAATAATCGGAAAGTTTAACATGTATGAAAAAGTTGTCTGCGGCCACGATTCATATTGATAAAGCCCTTTTGAATTGTGTATTGTCTTGTATTGTAACAACAGGCGTAAATGAATAATGCTCAAGAAGTACGTATGTGCTGGTAGGGTAGATTTGCGCTTGCATGGAGATGGCAAAGCCAGGTATTATATTATGCAAATTATCCGCGAATAATTCGATTTAATACGGCACGTTGACTGCCATTCTGCTGAGAGTCACTATAGTGCGATTAGTCACGCGTTAAATATGTAAAATGCGTTCGAGAGCACTTCGCTCTTCGCACAAGACTATTCCACGCGGTCTCAGCTCGCATGTGTGTTTCTCTCGTCAATAAATGCGCACACATTGAATATATTGAATAATACTGCCAGCTGTATTCGAATGCCGCAAATGCCTAAAATCATACAAAATGATTCGCGTTTCGTATTCAGCTATTGTATAATTCATTTATTCAGGATTCATTGTCTGATATTCACTCGCCTGTTATTATTGGTGATATGTTCATTATGCACGTGAAACGTGGCTTCATAATTCTAGAATAAATTCAGCTTAATTCCTGCTGAATTTACAAATAGTTTAATTTTTTTGCCAAAAAGGATAATTTATCCTGTCATCCAAGTTTAACTAAACTCAAGCCAAATCGACATAACGTACAAATGATTTATACCAGTGCGCTCGCAATGTGTGAGTGAGAATATGTCACGGTCCTTTTCGTACTTGGCGCTTGAAACCAATTAAAAGTTTTCCCCACAAGCATTCGCCCGATCTGAATCTCTCGTTCGGTGTGGGAGAGCGCGTAAACTAAAGTTTTGCAGCGCACAACATCCATAGATCTATGGATTTGAACACTGCGCGCGTATGTCGTGAGTGTACATTTCACTAAACTCGTTCTTTAAACGCTTTCCAGCGTGCTGCGGACACGCAAAACTATTCGGGCTTTAGCTAAGTTCGTCCTGCGGTTCTTTACGTTCGAATCCTAACAAAACCTTCTTATCATCTTCTTATTTATATGTGTTTGCCATGACATTATCAGACGTAGCGTGTCATTGTTAACGCAGCACAAAACTTGTGCAAGTTTATCTTATTTTAATTTCGGAAGATTTGTATTGCTAAAAAAGTCAATAGAGCAAGTCATTAAATTGTCTGGTTTTTCGCGTAAATGGCGCGACAAATTAATGCTCAAGTCTGCAAATAAAAACAATGAAGGCGCCTGCTTTGATCGCGTCCGGATAAATATTTAGCAAGAAGAATGTTGGAGACAGACGAAGAAAAAACAAGACAAACGAAATTAATTCAACGTTTTCACATGGCACAACGGGATAATAGTCGTTAAGACTTGATCTTCATCGTTCATTGCATGATAGAAACTGGAAGCTTTAAAAGCGCGACGTCGCGGATTTGAATGAGGAATTGGCTCAATTATTTATAAAGTCTAAAGATTCTTCACGACAGTGTCGAACAACGTGCTTGTAATCGCGCTTAATTTGATTAATTTATATAAATCGCGCATTAAATTCACGATGCCAAATGTCATTCAGGTTTAATTTCTGTCAAGTTGTAGGGGATTATACTGCTTTCCATATACAGAGTGTTTAATTTAATAATGCTTTCTCCAGCTAAATGAAAGTTGCGCGGTCTCTTTATTTTTATGCATACACTTTATATACATTTTCTGAGATGAGATACAATTTCGAGAGTGTTTAAAATTAAAGCTTTCTGCGAAAAAGCACGAAATGAAAACTTGTTCAGCTCTCTTCAGCCGCATAAAAATATTTATTCAAGTCGAGTTGGAACGCAATACCGCAAGCCCGAAAGCATTTCAGGATTTCTGTAATGAAGCAAAGTGGGCTCGAGCAACACATCCTTGGAATTTAATGTTTTGTGCAACTTTCAAACCGGAAGCGGGGCGCTGTAGGAAAATATAAAGACATGAAATTTACTCAAATTTACTGCGCGTGCCTAATGCTGGTGCTCTTTTGCAAGAAGCCCCCAACAGTTTGTGTCAGCTCCCAAAAATTAACTTAATTTAATGCCACGTGCACAACTTCCTGATTTTATGTGGAAGTATGTAATTGTATATGCCAGCCTATTGCACCTCCGGGCAAGAAGAGATATTCGTTGCTTACACTCGCACTAACTTAAAATTATTACTCTTAGTAGACGTTACCGTTGCAATTTCAAAACATGGGTCTTACCTTAGAATATTGGAATGAATAGTGTTTTTAGAACACCAGTTTTTGTAATCGGAGAAATGTGATTTGCAAGGCTAACAGTAAATTTGACTAGTATTTTTCGTGGGTGGCAAGTTTTTCTGCAAATACCTTTGGCAACAGGTGAGACGGCAATGAAGTTGACGAGGGCGGCGCCGGTACCGTGGCCCATTAATGTGACTCTCTCGGGATCGCCGCCGAACGCGTCCAGGTTTTCCCTGAGCCAGTGCAGTCCGGCGACCAGGTCCATTAGTCCGAAATTCCCTTGTGCGCTGCCCTTCGTGCCAGTCTTTAGGAAGCCTGCAAAACGCAAACACAAGCCATCAGCTCAACTCGTTTACTTTGGCAAGGTGTATGATAAAAAATGATATAATGCGCTGCTGCTGTTAACATGCAAGAGTGGCACTTTTTTTACATTAAGTACTCGAACGTAGAAGCAATGACGTTAAGAGCATTAATTGGCTATGATAATAATGATTTAACCCTCTTGTTATGCGTAATAATTACTTGAAATTAGGGCAACTCATACGTCGCAAGAAGTCCGCATATTCTAATACATACTTTTAATAGAAACATATTTTATGACTTGCAATACTTCTTCTTCTTCGTGTAACATTATACGAGATGAATGTAAGTCTATATGTACATAAAACCCGCATAAGTCGGATGAAAAGCACGCGCGATATAACGTTGAATGTTTGCAAACTATTAAGGAAGCTATTAAAGTCTCGATTAAAGTCTTTTATTTTCTGACAGCACTCGCACGCTCCATTTACGCGCGCTAAGAAGAAGAAGCGAACAAGAAAGAAGAGGGTGGTGTACACACGCGCTTTTTTGTTGCATTGTTTACAAGCCGAGCTCAAGTTACCCTTTTACTTTCTTCATCATAAGCGCACTGTGCGTATTTACCTCTTGGCGCGCACGATTTAATAGCTTCTCTTTTTATTTCGGTGCAAGCGCGAGCGCATAAAAAAGTAGCTCATTTTCCTCGCAATTCTTCTTGCAAATGGAGCTGATTTCCTATGTTGATTCAGTGCTTTCATCCTGTCCCACCGCAGCGCACGCAAAAAAGGAGTAAACTTAAAAATGCATTGCGTTTCTCCTTGGTTTTGTATCATGCGCCCGTAATACCTACGCTCGCGTTGAGTGTTTATGGCCCGCTTTTTATTCCGTTTAATTGCTGTTCATTGTGCGGCACGTGCAAAAATGGCGAAATAAAATGCGACACCAAAATGTGCAAACAAATGCGTCCTCTGTGTTACTTTGAATAGGGTGGAAAATGTGTGTGCAGGGCTAGGAAAAAATAAAGCAATGTTGTGTCCAAACAATGTAAACAAACGGCTGCTGAATGGCACGCTTACAAAAGCATGCTGCACAATTTTTAATTACCGCTTTAGATTGTTTTCGCTGCTTTCATTGCCCCTCGGTCAATATTTTCTTTCCCAGTTGCAATTAAAAAATAATCGACTACATGTACCTACGAGCAGTATAAACGATAAGTTTAACAAGCTTTAGTCTTTAGTCTAACGGTTTTTATAACTGGTTATTTAAATATATAGCTATTTTCTTATAAATCAACTACAAGCCAGGTTATTTTAATTAAAACATAAAATTTTAATTTCACGGTTCATTTTTAAAGATTTTTGGTGTGAAGAATAATTCAGTAGGATTGTGGCACTAGTGATAATGTAGTTAAGCACGCAGAGGTGAATTTCGATTCCGCAAATTAGACAAAGTCGATGGCTCCAACATTATTGCTTGGTAGAGGGGAAATTAATTCAGTTATCTCAAGGAGGTGATGCACTTGCTGCTAATTACAACGTGGCACAACGTATTAATATAGCGTACGTGTTGGGCTGCTTTAATAAATCCGAGTTACATGCGAGATTTAATCATAACTGAATTTATGCGCTAACAATATCAGCAGCCAGCTACCGCGCAAATGAAACTTTCATACAATGTGTCTACATTCAGACAACGCACAACAAACTAGCTAATAGTGAGATGCTGTTTGAATGCCACATTAAAACAGCTCATCTCGCTTCGTTTTCTCTTCGCTCCTCTCGTTTTTTTATTCTATTTCTGAGGCGTGCAGCGGAAATAAGGAAACATGGCAAAACGCGATGATTTGTACGGTCATAAACGGCAACTTTATGAGCCCGCCGTGATATATGCGCGTGTGTGGCTTTCCCATTTTTCGTACTTTTTGCGTAACAGCCCATGTTTATTTTGACTCGAGCAGAGAGCACCTAATCATTCGCATAAATTACGTATTTTATTACGGTTCAACCAACATTTATTACTACTTTTTTCTATTCTATTTGCTGGATGACTTTTCCACAAATTAATTTTCTTTAAGGGTAATACTACTGCAATATAATCCACTTAGTAGCGTAATGTTTTTGTTCATTGTCTATGGCTGAAGGCTAGATAAATAACGCGCTAGAGTTTTAAACATTTTATAAAACACATTCAGCACTTATGATTTTGTATTTCATCAGCGTAAAAAGGCTTTTACTCAATTAAATCGAAGTATTTATTTTCGAACATGAAAAAATGTTGATGCGCTTTTTTCTTAATGCATTTTTTCTCTTTGAATAAAGTACCATATCATAAAATGTAAATAATAAAAGCATAGAAAAAATTGTCAGTTGTTTCATAATAGCGCATAAGGGCGGGTGTTGTGAGCATGCGCTGCAGTTTTATAGCCAACTTCATTGATAATAAAAGTGCGCCAAGCACGCGCTCGTAATAATAACGCTTCGCCGGAATATTGGCAGCGAACAATTCGTTTGTGCGGTGGTAAATTCCATCGTGCACATTGCGTTACGCGAGCGTAGGAGGCGGCGGAGCAGTTGAACAAAACACTGCAATCATCCCCGAAAGTACCATTCGATAATGCGTGTACCGTTTTTGGCATTTCGGCCAAAAGCCATCGCGGTTTATTTAATTTATGAATGGTCACGAACACAAATACGACGTTGAAATCAACAAAATTCCATTCACTGCAAATCATTTCAATTACGTCAACGTAAGCAGAAACGCTAAGAAAATAAAGTCGCCCTTATTTGCATACGAACAACAAGCCAACGTACATAAGTCTTCGTCCAAATAGATTTGATTAAAATACGAAATGAAAATTAATTTTTCAGTCTACTGCGTTTAGAATGTATTTTTAAAACTACATCGCAGCTCGTAATGCAATTTTGCCTTGTTATGCTTGCAAAATTGCAGAAGGCAGCCAGCCAGACATAAAAAGTACTCTTTTTTAACCTCTTAGAGCGTTGTTTGTTAACGTAATGCAACCATCATGTTACTATAAAAGGTTTAACTGGGGGCGTTTTCTTCCTGGTGGATTTTTTCTGTTGTTACATAGTTTTAACTATTTCGGTATTGTTGGGAAAAATGCATTAAGTTAAAACTATGCTTTGCATTAATATTAAATTAAATCTCGTGAAGAGGGTGATTGGAATTGAATAAATATTTATGCGATGCAGCGGTGCATTAGAAATTACATTTTCCATTAAAGTTTCACTTAAAAGTTGGCTTATTTTATGTTTGCGCATTGAATTGCTTTGAATTTACTAACAAGATTCCACGATCCGATTGAGCAAGTTGGTAACTTTTGTCGTTTTGAAACTGTACTGCATTGGGGGTATAGGTAATATAACACTAGCGGGAAATTCAAGTCGACGCACGTACTCGGCACATTCGCATGAATGCAACGCGAATGCGAATGCGAGAAGAGAGGTGGGCGAGAGGTAAAAGGATCGCAAGGATGCCAGAACCACCATGAATAACAATACGTCCACTTGCTGGATGGACAATGGCAGTCCTTGCTGTTTCTTCGGCGTGATAACAATAAATCGTCGTTGGGTACTTTGCTCCATTTCCACACAAATGTATGAATGTGGATCAACCTGTACAGTTTAGCTCTTTTAATTTATGCTTACATCAACTTTCACTCTACTTAAAAATTTACAAACTACGCTTGCATACATTAAACTTTAAATAGTCCACGGGCAAAAGTTATGACGGTACGTTGATTGATAGAGGGAGAGCTTTAAAATTATGTCTGGAGTTGACTGTAGTTGAAACGTCATTGGCTTGACAAGAATCTACACGTGTGCTTATTCGGTTTGCGATAGGTTTTCCGATACCACAGAGCGACGACAGAAAGGTATTTACGTGCTGTGAATGTCCAATAATCATGGAATGCTTAATACGGGAGCCGCAGGAGTCGTAACGCGACGCATCACTATTAGCAATCTTTGAGATAACAGCGTCAACGTTCGCTTGTTTGCTAACTAATCGCATTTTTATACGCCGTCAAACATTTTGATTTCAACCCAGCAATAATGAAATGACAGGCAATTAGGTCCGGCTTCACTCTTAATTACTTCTTTGACGCTATTTAATATTATGTTACTATGTTGCATCATGGACCGCCGCCAACTTAATTAGGTTGTCAATAGGATTTGCACACTTTCCGCGCCTCCACTCTTTTTCGCGCCACTAGAAGTGATTTACTAGTTAATTAATGTTTTTTGCGACGCAATAAATACCTGGATATGACGTTAAATAACGGAAGAGAGATGGTGTTAGGCCGTGTAAGTTTTCCTAATTTGGAGTAATGGCAATTTTTACGATTTGGACGGTTAAAATATACGAAAAGAAATGGAATGAAATTTATGTGTTTACATTTGAAATTTATATACGCAAATGTGCGAAATGAGCACCACGATGCACTTGGAAAACGTATTTATTGCAGGTGCATTTCCATTTCTTTTAAATTCCTAAACACATTCCAATAAATTTCTCAATTTATTTGTATGTTTCGTATTCACATGCATTGCAATAATTTTTATCATAACCACGCTTTCATAAATGGAATTATTAATAAACTCGGTAGCTAAATCTTCATAAACTATAATAATTAGCTCGTACCTAATTACTACTCCGATGTAATTTAATAGGTATTTCAGTTACCAATTACATTTTTATTACATGATATGTTTTTCCCGTGAAATTGAGTTCTCCAATTTACTTGCTGATGCACATGATAAAAAATTTAACCGCATTTGGTAATAGTATAGATTAAACTAAAAAAAATGTATTGATTTAGCGTTATAGAATAAGAAAAGGAAGCACATGGTACCAGAATTTCAAATTCAAATATCGCACACATTTGTGGGTCGCACGTAGAGGCTTCGAGTGCCTGAAGAAATGAGCTTTGCCTGCAGGAGTCGTTTCGTAGCCATCGGCGAGCAAGGCACGCATACATTTGTCAAGGACTCCGTTGGCATAACTTTCGGCTTTATGCAGGAAAGTCCTTCAAGCTGCAGCATACATTCGCGCTTGTGCTTAAAACTCGGCAATCCGCTTCTCGCTGCTGACGACATTTTCATCAAATCCATTCTGCATGCATAGTGTTTTCTAGGTTAAGCATTTTGGCATGCATCACAAAGGGGAAATAGGAAAATTTACATAGTAAAGACAATGCACGAAATGGTTTTGCCGCAAAACATAAGAAACGGGTTGACCTTGCATCAAAATAATTGAAAAAGTAACTCACAAAAATAGCGAAAACTAAGAAATTGGGTTGTACATTACGCGTATATCTTATCCTTAAATATTTATAGCTGCATAAACGCAACAATGCACCTTTTTCTTGCTTAGTCCCTACTTAAATGTGCACGCGCAAAGACCCCGGGAACAATTTATAAGACATTGTGTCGCGCACATGGTGAAGACGGTGCGACAAAAACACGGCGAACAAGAACACGAAAAAAGGAGCGATTTGCGTGGATTCCCAGTATACACGTATAAAACGCTTACGGGGCTTATAAAGTTCAGAGTGAAAAATAAGTGTGCAGTCAGCAAATTCAGCAATTTTTCTTCGCATCCCCGAGACCTTCTTACCCCTTTTTCTCATCCATGTATCTATTATATCCATACACATTTCGCATCGTTGCTGCTCTCTTTTTTTCCGAATTTTCCAGGACAACGATAAACCACTAGAGTTTTACTCTGCCGCTACACAAGTGATCCAACTATTATTTTAAAACTCTTCTTAATACGAAGTAACATTTACCATGTCTTGCCTAAGTAAACCCTCCATAAACTGAGTATTTATCAAGTGCATTTTTAAATGGGAATACATTTATAGCTACTCTTAGACATCTTCTATTTACATATCTCGGTATTATCCTGCGCAACACTGTAGTACTTTATAATAACTACTTTTTATTTCATAAATTTCATCGCGAGTTTAAAAATTCTTGATACAGATACAGAACATTTTGCAATATTGTAATATTATGTGATGTGTTCTTTGTGTTTCTGATGTGAATACATTTTGCATCAGATGCCATATTGAAATGCGAAATGTGCACACCAAATTGTTGTGAATGGATGCAATGAATGTCTGCATGTGTGGCAAATGCAGCGTTTCCTCTTGTTAAGCATTTTACTCCTCGTCTGCATCACGTATGAATTGCATGTATCTATGACATGATGATATTTTATGCACTCATTCTTTTTACCATTTTGTTGCTCGATTTACTGTGCATTCAAAAGCTTTCAAGCATTCGTAGAATATTCATTCACAATATGTGGGAATCATCTTCAAGTTGCACTTTCTTTGCAAGAGAAATGATTTTTATGATTTCATCTAGTTTATGGACACATTTTAATAATTTTGAATCGATAGTATATACTCTTGGCTATTTTACACGATTTTGCATTCATAGAATTGCAAACAGTATTATTTTAATGCGTTTAAGACCGAATTAGACGCTCAATGAAGTCTTTATACCTACTATTCTGAAATTCTCTTACATTCTAAGAGCAAATTCCTGAAGACATGTCTCAAGACACGTAACGCAAGACAACGACGGAAAGGCAGCGATCAATTCCCACCTAGCGGAATAATCTTGTAAACTGTCATATTGTTGCCGAAGTGAATTCAGCGCAAGACTGCTTTTCGCATCGCTTCCTGGTGTTATCTCTACGTTAGTGCGCGTCAGGTACGAGGATGATAACGTCGCGAAAGCGTCTCCACTCGACTTCAACTAATATGGGTGTTCATCTTTCTCATGCATACAATATGTCCTTATCCTTCGTATTTCTTATTTTAAAATGTACGAACGACTTGTTCTTCAAAATGCGCATTTTTATTGAGCGGCGCGCAGGATTTTAAATGCAAATGAAAGCAACACGAACGCGAATAATAATGAGTCGAGCAAGAGAAATTCTTGCGTGTAATTGCACGAGAATGAGAATGCATGACGCGTTCACGGCTTAAGACTTAATACGCTCCGCATACTGCAGATGCTGACTTTCCTGCTTTCCCATCATTGCGAGGTGAAAAGTTAATATGGCACGTTCTGTCGGTTGCTGATTTATACGCGAATGTTAGCTACATATTTTCTGTAATCTTCGTAACTCGTTCTCGGATTTAGTACCTACGCTCGTCCAATTTATCTTTGCTTCGTAGAGCTTGAAGTTATTATTTTAATCAAATTTAAAATTAATAAACATAGTTAGTCGCAACAAATGATATCAATTAGTCGCTGATATAATAGTGAGCAATCAAAGCGAGTTTGAAATGTGACGAACTTGTTAACCCAGATTCGGAATGCCGCATTCATAAATATAGGGACAAAATTTCATACGAATTCACGGAAACGCACACTGCTAGGCAAATACTAGCATTACGTATTCAAGGACTAGCAAAAGGACTAAAGCGGCGAGGACTTTAATTATGTGCAAAGACAGGCGCGCAAAGGGGCACATAGTCGCCCTTCTTATCCTGCCATCCAGCGCGCGGTTATTCTGCACGGTTGCCACATTATTCCTGCTACAAACGGCATAATAGTGTTCCACATTTGCCTCAGTCTTCTATGTTTGCAATAGTAAAACGCGTATTACAAGTCTGTATAGATTTGTGAGAAGGACGAAGGGACACATGTGTTATGTGAATATTCTATGCTCGCAGTTTAGAGATACGCATGAGTTGAAGAAGTATTTGTTAGGCGGTTCGGGTATGTGTTGCTGCTTGTTCGAAATTTATGGTTACAGTGGGCTATGACCAAGGATAATGAGTAATCATAAATACAGATTAATGCGTATTATAAAGGGAAGATGTAGAATTGTATGCGGTTGGTTTTATCAGTGGCGATAAATTACATATTTAATAATCCACAATTTATATACAAGTAAAAATTTCAAGTACTCACCTAATACACCAAGACGAAAATTAATAGTAACAACAATAACTCGTCCTGCCGATGCGAGAACAGTTCCATCATACGGATTTCCGGAATTCCATTCGTAACTCTCGCCATGAACGTAAACAATGCAAGGCAATGGATTAGGTTCCTCGTCTCCGCTTCCTGTAACAAAAGAAAAGCTTTTAAAAATCTTGCCTCTAACTCGATTGACGCAATTGGCATTTTCCAATCAAGCCGGCTAATTATAACCCGTCTGAAATTTAAATTTATCCCTTTTTCTTACTTCTTCGCCCCTTAATCCGTTCGTCAAGCAATTTTTCATCGCCCTTCTCGCCGTGAAGTGAAACGAATCCCGATTCTCAATTACATGTTCATTCCCAGTCGGCGTAGCTTTCTTTCTGATTCAATTAACGCGCAAGTTGAAATTCAAAGGCACTCCAAGAAGGATGGGATGCGCACCGCCAACTTTTTTAATTGATTAGAAACAATTCGGCAAAGCGAGCCAAACGCAAACTGCGATAAGTTTGGCGCCTTCTTCTAGCGCAAAGAGAGAACTTTTAGCACATTGGAGCGCTCTCGTCTAGTTATAAATTAATTACACGAGTGTTATTTAATTACAGCATATTTGACTAATTGTCATGGTAAAACTTTTTGATATACGTTTTTGTTTTGGTTAAGTGTTCCTGCTTGAGTCTTTTTTTCTGGTTTAATAATTCCCAAAGGTTATTCACCGCGTGAAATGAAAAAATTCAATAGAAGTTGGTCGATTGACTAAATGCTTAATAAGCAATTCGTCGATTTCGAACCTTTTAGCAATCTTAAGCCTCCCATTTTTTCTTTCAGCATCATTGCGTGTGTTGCATGCTTCATTCCCTTCGTCTTTATCTTCGTACATCCCTCCTGCGCAATCTTGCCACGTGTATTGTGCGATTCATCCAACAGGAACACGCGTATAGCTTAATACACGTGTATGCGTCCCGGATGCCTGCGCGTCCTGATTGAGAGCCTACATTTTTCACAAACGGTTAGGTATTAAGGAGCACGAACACTATTCACTCGAGTGTCTGTCGATCTCATCTCCCCCGTCGCTTTTTTTCATTACACGGATGCTCATCGTTCTTTTTTCCATACAAATCCCACACAACACATGCGTATTTTTGTATTTGATGAAGAATAATTCAACAATCAATCAATCTTAACCTCGACAATTCATGCAAATCATAATAATAAACGTTTGCGCGCACCTTCTGCGGCTCGTGAACGGACTAAGATGCTTTTTACGATCATCATTTAAAGCGGGATAAGAAAGCGCTTCATCGCTCACTTTCGACCAAAAATCGATCTTCTGCGGCTGCTATCTGCCTTAGCAACAAAACTTCCCAATGAGGAATTTGGCAAATTTTCGAAAAGTTTAATTAGAAAATGCTCGCGTGCGCAAATTTGTCTTGAGCGTAAGTGAAATTTGATCATTTATATTCGCTTGTTTCCATTATGCGCTGAATTATTTCAGCGCAAAATTAATTTCGCCGAGCGTGTATTACGATTATTCCTCTTGGATAATTATGTCTTGCAACAATGCGATTGAGAAAAATAAAAAAGCGGAATTGCGAAACTCGGTCAGCAAACGCTAGCGGCGCGCACAGCAAACAAACAGGGGCCAAGAAGAGCCAGCGCAGGACGAGAGCGAAAAATGCGAAATGAGTCGTCCTTGCATTGCGGCGGTGGCGGCGACAACCACACCCAGCGCGTGCTTTATGTCAAGGATACGCAATCGAGCGTGTTATGATTAAGGCCTATCTGCAAATAGCGTGCGCGTGCGCTTCTCTTTTCTTCCTGTCGCTGTCATATTTAAATGGCCGTCCATTTGTTTGTTTCAATCTTTTGTTTTTTGTTCGCCTTCATAACAGTATAAATATGCTCACTCGTTATCCTCAGCAATTTGCCGTCATCGCATAAATTCGCGCAGATTTATATTACAGCAAAAGCGTATTTACGAATGAATTTTCCAAATGAACTCACAAGTTTTTGTTTGTAATCAACACATTTCAATCTCAATTATTACTATTTGCAGTAAGTCTGTATTATGCGTTTCGGATGGTAGTTCTATTTATATTCTAGTAGTAGATTACACTCATCTTGACTGCGAACATTTCGTGCGGTTTTTCCGTTTGCATTCGTGGGGGATATTTATGCACAGCAGGAAAATATTTAAATTGCCTTCCTCGACTTCCTCACGCAGGACCACAAGGCGGCGTGTGGGTTTAACAAACGATGCTGAGCGCTTTTTCAAAAGTCAGTAGCGGGCGCGACCTTCGCTTCAACTTCTTGGTCTACAACCATTTCTTGAGCGGCAAAGATGCATGGGTGGAAATCAATAGTCCACAAAAATTTATAAGTGCTTTGCGGCAAGCACGGGCGCTACCAGCGTATAAATTTCGACATCCTGTACACCCGATGCTTTTACGTGCAGTGCATTGCGTACGCAGGCGATAAGGATGCCGAATGTGCTGCAATCCAAATCGTGCAATACACCAATACGAATACAAAAAGGATAAAATATAAGATTCCCAAACCGGGAAAAGCGAAAGACTGATAGCCGCAACATATGTACGCGGCGTTTATCGCAGACGAATCCTAATTCGCCCTGCACACACACTCAGGACGTATTTGTGTATGGCGGGTAGGCAAGAGAACAAAACAACAAATAACTAAACAAGCCAAAGTGTGTGCCTTCAAAGTGGCTTTCAGACTTTTTCGTTTCTTTTGGCTTTTTTCCGGGTACAGTTTCAGTCGCCTTCCCGGCTCATCTTAGCCGAGGTCAAAATATATGTCTTCCGTTCAGCGTTTGTTTTATGCGAAACAACGCAACCCCCAGAATAAATACGCAAATAAATGTGTTGGAATATGCGTAGTTCAAGTGCTTTTTTCGTTTATTTTATTGAGGTCCGTGCCAAATATTTGTTTGTTCATTGTTAAGTGAACAAAATAATAAAATAAATTACCCATTCGCATTTTAAATTTAACTGTTCGAAATCTTGAAACATTAAATTAACTTTTCATTCTCCTCCGTTAAAATTGAAATATAATTCAATCATTAAATTACATTTAGATATTCATGGAATAATTATAAAAAAGTTAATAGATAAATTGAATAATAATTTAATCGGGAAATATAACATGAAATATATTAAATCATAAATGAGACAAGCGTATTACGAGCAGCAAGGCGTGAAATGCAAATTGAGAAAATCACATCAGCGCAAAACGTATGCAGGACGAAGAGAGTGAATATTATATTTCATTAAATAATGATGGGCGCTTATTATTTATAATTTGTATAATCAGACGTAAATGCATGGCGCTGCGTGATTTTATTGTGCTATTTATCTATAATAATAACTCTTGAATTGTATATAGGTGCAAATATGCAAATGCATTAATGAATTTTCAAATTCATTGAAACGCTGCCGATTCGCAAATGACAACTCGAATAATGATAATTCGCAAGAGCAGCCATTTAACGAGTAACAAAATACACCGGTAGATATTTTGAATTAATTCGCATGAATTGTCCTGGCAATTTGCTGAAGCCAATTTAATAAAAGAATTTAATCAAACTAGAACAAGTCATTAAGAAAACGTACTCATAAAATTATTGATTTAGTCGCAATTACACTAAATCCAGAAACGAATTAACAATATGGTTATGGCCTTAATGTGACCATTGAGATTATTCTATTTTTCGTAAATTGCATTCCGTTATTGTTTCCAGCATCATACACTGAATACAAATGGCACTAGAAATGTTGTTTGAATAGTGTAAATAAATAAAGATGGCCAGCATGCAATGCAGATGGAGCGGAAAACGTGAAATGAATATTTAGGGCGCGAAATTCAAGTGCTTTAATTAGTAATTAATTACTCTTTTGCTGGGGAATGTTTGTGCAACTTGTGTAAACACGTGAAGCCCGTAAATAACGAATGCACAGGTTTTCCTCGTTTCCATTCCTTTTTCATTATTTTCCACGGAAAATTACTTGAATTCCTATTATTTGAAGCGTTTTAATGTACCTATAGACTTTTCTGCGTTACACGCAGCAACTACTTGAATGTGTCATTCGCGATACAGATGCGTTCACATGCAGCACGCGTATAAGCATTATACCTCCAGACATGATTTTACACAGCAACGGGGAAAAGTTAAGAAGTTTATGCTGTTATAATGGCAGTATTAGTGCACATAAGTGCCATAAATTGCATCGTATGAACTTGCCAGGTGAAGCAGAGACTTCTTTCTTCTTGACTTCCTTCCTCTTCTTCGTCTTCTTGTTCCATTTATTCAAGTTGTATTTCTTCTTTTACCTTTCTGTTGGGCCTGCGTTGTTTTTGCTTATCTTTTAAACACCAACAAAACTGCCACAATAAAAACGCGTTAACAAACGTCCGCTCTTTTTAAACTTTGATTATGTTCTCTTCTTCAAAAGGTATCGTTTTCTTTTTGCTTCTTTTGGAACAACTTTTATTACACTATGGAATTAAACACGTTAATATTAATATACATTTAACGTTTATTTTATAATTAAAGTAACATTTTAGACGACATTTTAAAGCATCAAATATTCAATGAATACACTTCGTGGTCTGAGGCGGTTGAAAGGAAACTAATTAAAGTGCGCGACGCGAATGGAAATAAATTAAAAGGATAAAGCTTGCGCGCTGTGCGCATGAATATGAACACAAATGAATCGGAATGAGTGCGAATGCCACACGAAGGCGCAATAAATATGAAAAATGCGCGCAAATCTCAGTCGCGGCATCGAAGTCGCAGAGGAGATTTTTCAATTAGTATAAAAAGGAGGCGCCGTCGTTCGCCTAATGGTCTCCTTCAGCCGCCAGAATGCGGAAACAAGCGGGATCAACCGCACGAAATGCTACATCTCAAAGGAGTTTTTAATGCTGTTTTTTGCGCGAAAAAGACATTTTACCGCCGCTACCGCTGTCGGTGGCAAACTGCGGGGCACGACTTCTATTTTATTATATTACGCACTTGATTTTATGCATTTTTGCCGCCGCCTCCGCAAGGCATTAACTTTCATAGTTGCCAATAGCAGGATTATAATTTATTTTATTTCATTCAAACGTTTTATTCTTCTACTTTTTGGCGCCTTAATAATCATGCACACATTTTGAAGACAAATTTGTTTAACATAGCGCCGTTCATTTTTGGATTTATTTACGACACGTGGAAAAATAAAAATCAAATAAGGAGCTTACGACCTTCATGCTTGTGAAAATGAAAATGCTATATGCCGAAACGACAAACAAACCTTATGTACACATACACGCTTCAACTCTTTAGTCGTCCTGTGTCCATTTTGAAAGTTTGCGACCATAGGGAACCATTTGCTGAACAATTTCGTCGTCCTTTCAGCGTTTATTTAGGGTTATTGCAGGAAAAAGTACGCGTTTGCCCTCGAAAAGGATATTTGAATATTGTTTCGATATGCAAGAACCTCTCGCAGAGTGGAGCTCCTTGTACGTGTCTGCTTTTTTCGCGCTGCATCAGCATCCTTATCAGCAGACCGTACATGGTTAACTGATTCAATTTGCATAATTAAAAGTTCCACGAGAAGCGCACACTTTTAATACCAACTTGTTAGTTTAATATACGAGTGGCTTTATTACTTTTATTGCGTGCGAACATTTTTACCTTACTTGCTCACCACTTTTTTCCACGTTGCATATTTGGGATTTTTTCCGCACCCTCGTATAAGTTTTAAGCACCAGCGTTTTTGGTTTGATAAAAAACCTATTTACATTTTTGTAATTTAACTCATAAACTTTTGATTTTCATCTCCGCACGGCTTAATTAAAAGGTGAACAACAAACATGTTGAATTTGGAGTTAACAAACTCAAAATTCCAGTGACAAGCTGTAACACATTTAGCATTATCAAATCAATTTGAATATTTGCCTGATGGGGAAATACATTTCTGAAAGTTCGTTGAAAGAAACTCAACACCAATTCGATTTTGCATTATTCATCCAGTATCTTATTATCCAGTTTGAACATTTTCAATCATCAATATGCGCGCATTTGGATGAACAGACGAATGAATATGCGCGTTTTCCTTTAGCCATGAAAGGCACGGCTGCACGAAATGAGAAAAAGCAAATAAAGTAACAAGATATGTGTGCAAAAAGAAGTGGAACTCGCGAAAGGCATAAAAGGACAGACGAGAGCAAGAAAAAGCGCGCAGAAAAGCGAAAAACTTTTTTGCCCCACAAATGCGCTGCTGATATGTTGGCATAATGTAATTTTATTGACTGATCCACACGCATTAGCCATACACTCTCGCCACTTCCTACATTTCCAAAAATAGTTCCTTTATGCCCTGCACTTTATTGAAAACCAGCTCTCAATGGGCTTCCATTTCGCTCGCTTACGCTTTTTGCAAATCGCAAATATTGCTATGCAAATGCATTAAAGCTATTTGTTATAGTTGCGGTTACAAGATTATTACGAGCAATTTACTGAAATTTCGGCGCGCACTATAATACAATGGAAATTCAATGGAGCGTTCATTCAATATTAAAAAGATGTATGCGAAATGATTAATTGCCTCAAATTACTACTGTTGCGGCATGAATGTACGAGAGTTCATTATTAATAATTAATATGCCCCTCTAGTAACTATACTCATGCATTTTAAATACTGTATTGACAAATTATTTAATAGAGACCTCTATTGTTATCACCAGGCTTGAAATGTCGCATTGCATAGAGAGATTTCTATTCTACTAACAAACACGCGAAGCACTCTCCTGTAGACTGACATTTTTAGGTTGGACCTGTAGTTCTAGTAAACATAGTCACACGTGTGCTGAAGTAAAGTGTTTCCTTGTTAATCAATCAGTTAGTATATTGAAATTCCGTCTGTGCAGTGCGAATCCAAACATAATATCGTTGCGCCAGGTAACTAACAATTGTATATAACATACTTGTTTGCAATACTGTATTGTTATAACTTACTTGTGTATTTGTTGCTATTGCTAAGGTTATAATGCCAAAATTTATCGTGCAGATATTTATTACTAATTATGTTTTAAGTAAGAAAGTAAAAGATTTGTTCAGTGCTTAGTGCAGCTGTGTATGCAAATCTGGTGTGATATTAATGCATACTTGACTGATACATATTTTACACATTTCAGATGAGATTGCTGGTCCTATCATTCTGGAGTTACCTCACTCAGTGAATTCAGATGTTTAAGGAAACAAGTCGGTTAGTATTTTATTCTAGGTTTGCTAAATACATTACATACCTAGCGAGGCGTTTGTAAGCACAAAAATGAAGAACAGCTGATTCTGCTTTGTTTACATGAATTTAGTGTAGCCAATTTTACAAACTTAATTGTGCTTGAATTTAAAGAGTTTCAAGGAGTGTTGATAATGAAATAACACAATTTTCCGTTCCGAATTACGACTTGGGGCAACAACATGTACAAACATACCCTGAAATAGTATTTTATAACCCAGGAGAGAATCACATTTAATTCAGTGCAACGCTATAGCATTTGAGTTACAAATACGTACATATCTGTTTTAATTAATTAGCACACAAATAAGCTGAGTGGAATTTGCATTTAAGAAGATTAATACTAATGGGCAAGTTCAGCAGCGCGTAATAATATAATATTAACGCGGTTTATAAGTTAAACATTTCGTCTTGGCTGTTGCTGTGAGAGGGATGCGTAATGCGAAACTAACAGAAACAGGCAAAAACATCAGCGCGAGCTGAGTGAGTGCATTAGCGATTAAACTCTACAGCATAAGTATGCGTATTTGCCAAAGACAACCCACACCTGAAAATGAATGCCCGAACTGTAAACCGAATCAACATATAGTGCTAATATTTCCTGCTTGCGCTCGTATCACAAACGTAGGTAGCAATTCGCGACGAATTTACTCGCTAAGAGCATGCAAAACGTTCCGAGTGCTGCGTTGCTTCGAGCACATCATTGATTTCCATTAGCGTTAACGTTAATCAAAACGGTAAATTCGCTCTCTGCCACTAAAGATACCAAGTGTGTTTGTGACGAATGCAAACTAGTAAACCAAAGGGGATTTAAATTTACAAATTTGTAATACACATAAGAAATTGAAATGAATTTGAAACCACTATAAAGATAAAATTTTATACGGTTATGGCTTATTCCGGCAATGGCATTTTATTTCATATACGACTATGCTTCTCTTGTTTCTGAAATTCTCAAGAAGGATGCATTTGTGATATGTGTTGTTGGTGCGGATTTCAAGACCATTCATGCTTTACACGACTCTGAGAGTGCCTCTTTTCGTTCTCATGTCTCAGACATCAAACGCTCTACGAGCATACTCAACTTCTTTTTGTTACAAAACAATCGTATGCATTTTCAGAAAATGTATCATGAACATGGAATTGGTTAGCTCATTTTATTAACTTTAAAAAAATATGTTTGATTTATGAAAACGAGTTATAGTTGTTAGTAAATGATTAAAGTTTGCAAGACATTTTTAAAGCGACAAAAACAAAAAGAATCGAAGTTTGTGAAATTGATGTGGTTAACACACCGTGTATAACTTTCATGTATTGTGCGAGGAGTATAGTGGTCGCTAGTTGGGGGTGGTAGATTCATTAATCTTACGCATGCCCCTCCGTCATTCGACCGTGAAACGTTGTTCTAGTTTCCAAGCTTGTATCGTCCTTAACTAACAACGCTGTAGCAACAACAACATCAACAACAGAGCAAGCTCACGTTCACAATAGTATCACAACTATGTTGCGTTTGTTCTCTATCCGGCCTATTTGTGCACAAATGAAATTCCGTCCCGATGTAAACAACCACGAGGTGCAAGTGCTATTCACTTATAATGCGCGCATGCAACAATTGCGCCTGTGATTTGATGAATATCGGTCAAAATTAAATTTCGCGGTTAACGCGACGTTCACTGCGAACCGCATAATTAAGTTGTCTAGTTAACTGATACACTCGACAAACAAATTGTTGTAATTTTGTTCCAAAAACATAGTTTGAAGTAATTTAATTAAATTAAATTAAAGTCATAATGAGAGCGCAAATATGAAATTGATTTTTCATCAAGCTATGTATTAAGGAAATTTAAAGTTTATTCAAGAATGAATGAAAGAGTTACAACCAACTATTTTATTCCACAATTCGTGGGATTTTATATAAAAGTTTCAATATGTTTTTCGCTAGTGTGAGGCCACGTTATGCGCTTGGAATGTAAAACTTGAGCTTGAAAGTTTTACCAAACTCTGTATTCGCGGTTTTTCGAGATTCCGCTGTTTTCAGCAAGCAAAAGTTTGCTTTATTGCATTGCAATGTTTTCATACGCGATGCTTCACGGCATCTTGAAATGTGTTGAGCAAATACACATTCAAGACGAGAGTGCACACACAAAGCGAGACTGATGCATCGCATTCAAATGTATATTGAACGGAAAATGCTCTTGCGATATTTCGCAAAAAACGAATCTGAAGCGAAAAGTAACCAACCAACCCGCCACGTTTTTCGATTTCTTTCGCCGATATGCAGATATTCTTTGTAGGCTGTGATACTAAACTCACTTACCGAATCACAACAGTGCTTTTGCCGAAAAACACGGGCCGGCAAAAAGTTTGCTGGAATAAAAAATTGATGAAAACTTTTACTTTGTCTCGCGTGTTTTTGCCTCTTTTTGTTCATTCTATCTGAAATTAAAGTCAAGTCTGGTCTACTTGTGGATTGTATAAAAATAAAACAGAGAACCGAGAAAAATGAACTTAATCCCTGAGGAATAAAATTTTATTAGACACGAGAGAGTTGAGCGTAAAGTTTAAAAGTAAAAAAATCAAAAATCCTTTGTGTTTAATATGTAACGTCACTGAGTTTATGTTTTATAATAATGCAGCTCATCTCGTTGCAGCTTTTTAAGAAAATCTTCGAAAACATTTTATAATCTTCTTTCTATAATCCTGCACTGAGCGGGAATGACTTCCTTAATACAAGTCAGGCGATAAGCAGTGACGTTAAAACAATGCCTATTATGTCGACGAGAATCGCTTTTATCACGTATAAAACGTGATAAATTATTTTCCTTCGACGGAGCGCGCCCTGCTGTGTTCTATGTTTTCATTTTCTCTGCGCGCATATTTCATATTTTCTTCTATAGTTCATACTTTTATAACGAGCCACTGCTCGTCCAATTTGCCTCGAGATGAAGAATGAGTTCCCGAAAAAGACCCACAAGAATGTTATGGTGTAAAAAAGATGAAGAGGCAAAAATAATAAATAACTGGGGGTTGCGCTGAAAATATGAAAATGCTTTTTTTAAATAATGATAAATCTGCGGAATCACCTAGTATACAATATGCAATTGTGCTTTGGATAGGTAACGAAAAATGCAAGGACGAAATGCGCAACAGAACAAAATAGCGAATTATTTCAGAGCAAACGACGACCGATCATTAATCTTAATCGACAGTTTGTGATCCCATTTGCACTCTCATTGCTTCCATTATGCGGCCACTTTTCAGAACGCCCTGATGCGCGTTGTTAAAATAATTAATTTTTGGGAGAGGCACCGACCACCAACGCGTGGGAGGCGGCGCGTGTTGTGTTTCCGTTAGCCAGAATGAGAGCGGGCGCGCGCATTTAATTCCGGGACGAAGAGTGCGCGATAAGTGTAAATTTGAACGAGATTTACTGGCGCACAAAAACCACCAGCACAACAGCCTCGCACTCCCGGGGGTGTGTGCGCTGCTGCCCCCGCGTAGACCACAAACACACATACCCATCCACATGTACATGGCGTGGGCCAAATTGGCACAATGAAAGCGGATTTTCTTCGTTCGTTTTTCCTCCATCGCAACGATGGCCCCCGGTTAAACAGCTTCAAGCACTGCTAGAGACAACTAAATGCTCTCAAAGCACGACAGCACTCGTTCACTGCGGGTGGGGCTGTCTCAATGAAAAACCAGCCAATGTCCAAAAAACACATTTTTCACAAACATGAAAAAAGCGCACTCCTTCGTTTGATTTAGAATTCGGTTTAGCTTGGCATGGGTTATCTCAGCGAAACGATAGTCTTTTTTCTCCTCCTCCTTCCGAAGAAGTAGAGGACAGGAAGTTGTTCACTGCTGAAATATTTAAATGCGTTTGCAGTGCAGCTTTCCGTCACTTCCGCACTGCTTGCAGTCGGCTTGATTAAACACTGCAATGCACTACGGAATTGAAGGAAAAACTCACTTTGCACCTTTCCCCAACACTTCTTGACGTTTCCTCCTTCGTCTCGCGCACGCCCTTCATTTACCTCCTGAAGCACGCTGAAAAAGTTTGAGTTTCCTTCTGGCACATCTTTTATTATTGCAATACTTTTATGAAACTCGTATCTGCATAAACCAGAAGTTTTCACAAGTTTTACACTGTTAAAAATAAATTCAAAAAACGATGACGACCTGCAAAAAGCAAAACAAAGTTACAAAGTACATTATGCCATTTTGTTTTCCGTTTTTCACACTGACAAAGCACTCCTAAACGCAATTGTTTAAGACATGAAACTTTTTTCCAGGTGTGTTAAGTTGTTGTCCCCTTTGACAATTTCGCTCTGAGGTTTCATGAAAATTATAACTAAGTGCATATTGCATATTAAAAGTTGGTGTTATAAAAACTTCATCCTTGCACTTGATGCGATTTTTATTTAGTGTTGTAATTAACCTGGAATTTCACGCAAACACACCATAAATAATTAAATTTATTTATGAATATGAATTATTTGATAAACTTCGAAAGGGTTACTTTATGTAATTAAAGGACACATGTTACATGCTGATCGTTATCGTGGCATTGCCAGCAGCGTTGTGCAGTAAATTATTGTAATTAAACTTTGTTAATTAATAGCTTTCTACACATTTACGCTTAAGCTGGGGATGGCCTCTCCTCACCGTCGTATTTATGTTTAATGGTCGCATATGCTTGAGCGAAATCAATAATTCAAATTGTTGTTTAACCGTTGAGAGGTGTGCTGAATCATAAATTTTATGCACATGAATTAATACGAAGCGCCGCTTGATTTCGGTACTCATACTATTGATTAAATTAACTAATCTGAGATACTGCTGAGTAGAAAGCAATCATGTATTATAAAAGAAATTGAAGAATTGAGCGTATTGAAAGAGTTGGATAAGTTTACTTCGCGTAGAAGCGACTGGTGCTTTGCTTGTTTGCCAGTGAAGTTGTTTAGATCGGAGGCGCATCGTGCTGGTCAATTGAGCGTGACCAAAAACTTTTCCGCCGCCGAACGAAGGATCAGTTCAAAAGCGTGTGTATTGCTTTATTGTGTTAGTAGGTAGTGTATCTATCGTTGCCGTTCTCCACGCGTCCGTCCAGTCTGCACTCAATAAAGTGCAACTTTTATCCTGTACATCATAATTTTTCTTTTATGAAGCGCATCCCGTGCTCGTGCTCGATTTCCTTCAGTTTCATTCTTACAATCCCCCTTTTTATACTTTATGAAATTCGTTCGGAGCAAATCGATTTCCTGTTTTCTTGATTCCCTCTATCATAATTGCTTTACTTTTTGCGTGCGCTTTACGAGCGAGTTGAGCTTAAATTTTTATCAAAATTGCAATCTGCTGTAATAACTTTTTTAAATTACAAGGCAACTCGATATTATTTTCTAAACTTAGCCATCTAAAATTTAATTACAACAGTCAACACGTAATATCAATTAAAACTCGACGCAAACTTGTTTGAATTTTATTAGCGCAGCAAGTCTTCAAGTTGTAAGATTTAAACGCATTTAGTAAACATCTTGTAGACATATCTCCCGCAGGAATACTAATACGTTACTAAACAAACATAGTTCCCATGGTGCGCTGACAGAATTTGTGTTTATAGAGTCGTTTCAGTTTCGCCTTATTTTACCGTGGCCAGCTGGCTGTTGTCTTTTTCACTCCGATTTAATTCCACTCTTCGTCATCCACGGCGATAGGGAGAAGTGGATAATAAAAGTGGAATCGTAAAGAGAAGAAGAGTGCAATTGGCTCCCGAATGTGTCCTCTTGGCTTTGATAACGAATGCATGTGCGCGCTCTGAAGATGAAAAAAAGCCGAAGCACACGGAATTGGGAAAAACAAGCCAACCCTCGCCAGCTCACGATACACGCGAATCAACGGAAAAACGAACGACTCCCAAGTAGCTCCTGTTCTGCTTTTTTCCCTTCGCTGCGCGGTTCGAATGAATAGCCGCATAGTAAGCAATACTCAGCAGACAGGAGAAGCAGCAGGCTGCAAGCTCTCGATATCGTATGTCGCTCAGCCAAAGTGAACACCAAACGGATTTTACGTGCGCGTTTTTCGGGCACTAGCGAAAAGGCAAAAACGAAAAAAGACATCACCAGCAGTTGTATAAAAAAAGCGAACGTTGCTAACAAAATAAGGCCTGAAGTGGCTCTATCTATTTGGTCTAAAAAGGAGGGAATATTGGCTTAATTTTCGGCAAAAGCATCCCATAATTAATTGAATTAAAAGACAAATTAAATAGGATAAATCTCATCAGCAAATTCATTCAATTATCGTTTGAAGTTTTGATTTAGGATAAAACAGATTTTCGGATATCATAACGCAATTAAGATTGAAATGATTAAGAAGGGTGTGTCGTTATAACTGAAATGCGGTTTGAACAAGAGTCGTTATAAATGCAAACCACTATATTTAGAATAGATTGATAAATTTGTGAAACTCAAGTTCAGCTGTTTGTATCATTAGGTTGTCGTGCATTCTGTCTCGCAGTCTTCCCGAAAACAGATGCTAATGTTTGGTGTGGTAATTTCGCTCACTTTCGGCGCATAAACTTGGCGCGTAAAGTTTGGCAAGCTAAGAAAATGGAGTTACATTGTTCCTCAGCTTGAGCTTCGATAGTTTGCGCCGCTCCCAATAAGTCACTCACTCAGCATGCGACAACAATACGCACGAGTGCCGAAACAGTTCGCAACACTCACGAAACAGTGCCGCGCATAAAAGACATTGTGTGCACCAGCACCAGGCGGTGGCGGCGGTGGCCTTCATTCACTTCATCCCCTTTAGCTGCCTCCCGTGTCCTTGCTGCGACGCATTCCTTCACCGCGCTTAACGAGCTGAGTTGGTCTAATCTTAGAGTATAGTTTCACTGAATACAGTAACGCCTCGCATTCCCTTAACCATAAGTCTAAGCTCTGCCAATAATATATTAACAACGCCCAACAATATAGTGTTTAATATCCAAAGAGGGCGACTTGTAAAAAAAGTGAGTTGTGGGAATTAATGCGGTATTATTGTATAAGTTTCGAATTGTTTGCTAGGTGAAGCTTAGTGGGGCTTGCGCAACCCTTAGATGGTGCTAATAAATTAAGCGACGACGCAACAAATTCCCATTTAATCTTCGTTAGTTTAGTGGAAAACACAACCGTTGCACAAGTTGATGTTGCGCGCGAGTTTACAATTTGAATATGCGTATGTTTACCAAACGAAGTAAACACCATGTCGCGGGGGGTTGTAAGTAAGAGCATTGGTTATTGTTTCGCTTGCTCAACAAATGATAAAACGTGTAAATCACGCGCGTAATTCGCGTTTTCGAGACGATGTTATTTGCTTCCGAAATGTTGTGTTTGCCAACTCTTAATGCGAATGTAAACAAATGTGCAAACAATCAACATTATTGTAAAACACAATATCGATTTAATTTCACACTTTACACCGAGTTGTTGGTAATTTCCGGACGAAATGTTACAACATAAATTTATACAAAATATAGGCACTTAAATAATTTTCATGGCACCAACTTTTTATTAACATAAAATAAAACATGGATGATCATAATACTGTGTGCTAAGCACGTCCGACACTAATGAAAACAAAGTTATTAACTCGATCAAACGTGATGTATTTAACCCTCGCAAACAAAAAAGGTGAAACTGTTTAGACATGGAACAAAAAGCGAAAAGTTTCGGATGCCATCCCGTACGTTGTCAGCATATTTTATGCGTCTCGGCTGTCAATTTTTATTGACAAAATGTTTGATGCAGTTAGACGTAAAAATACATAAATAATAAACTTTTTATCTGCAGGTTTATTGCGAACGAAATGATTTATTGCTTCTCTGAACTGCGTTGCTGCGTTTTTCACGCGCTCGGAACACAAAAAGTACATGATTTTTGAACCGCAACTTTGCAACGACTTATACGCAATATTCGTATACGTACGTGGCTATCCTGAATGGAAATAGACAAAAACGAAAACGTTCTCGAATAAAAGATGCACGAGTGTTGGTAGATTTGTGAGAATTGTGTGCTGGATGCATATAAATAAACGCGTCTCGGGTAACAATGAAGCAATTCCAGTTTTTCATTTTTCGAAAGTTGGAAAGATAGCTTGGGAATTCATGTGAATATTTTTATTTCCTATAAATAATGTTCGACTTCGATATTGTTTTGTTTGCAACGTGCAAAATTGCGTTGAAGAGTTTTTGAAATCATTTTTTAAACGGTTGATGAGACGCTTGCGTGCTTTAAAATAATGAAATATTGCATTACGAACGCATCATAAGCGCGCATTAGCGAATAATTAGTAAATAATAAACGAGGCATCACATTGACGTCTGGAGTGTGGTCGCGAATCGAATAATAGTGAATGATTAATTAAATTTCCTCCTCATTAATTCGTTCTATAGCGCAGCGGCGTTGCCGGCGTCGACAACATTGACATCTACAACATTCAAACATTTATGCGCGAGTCAAGACGCGCACGCTCATCAAGAAGTTGTAATTAATTCGTCGTTAGTGCGTACTAGCACAAAAATGTTCATTAAACGTGCCGGCATTGCGATGCGCCGCCTTAGCTAGACGACACGCAAGATAGAGAGACGGCACACTAATTGATGAAAAGAAGAGACGCGTTGAACGCGCGAGCCTTTTCCGCCAATTTCATTTCTGCCATTAAACGCTTTCTTCGTCCGCCGTTGCCGGAAGTTGATGAAACCGCCAAGGCACCACTTTTGCCGCCCTCGTGCCTTCGTCATCTAGGCGAAAATTCCAAAGGACAATTGCGCGTCCTCCGCATTCAGCATATATTTCGACCATTTCACCAAATTCGCCATCTTATCTCTGCGCTCTGCGCTCGTCGTCTTCTCCACTTTGCGTTTCCGCTTTCATTCGCATTACGCTGCTACCGCCGCTCACTCGTTGGTTCTTTGTGTTTTCAATTGACTTGCATAGTTTTTTCAATGGCAGTCAATTAGATTATACTCAAGTTTATTTTATTTAATTAGAGAAGAAATACTCTAAGAAAATTGAAATTCCCGCTCTTGTTTGCTGGCTGGTTAATTAAATAATGCAAATCCTGAATTTTTAACAAATTACACGATTTAATTATTTTTCTAATTAAATCATATCAATTTTAATTTACAAATTACACGGCGCGAGTAATTACGAGATTAATTAGGTAAATATATAATTTAATAATTAAATTTCCACTCGCTGTAATTGACGTTTTTATTCATTATCCGTGTTTATTATACCGAGATATAATTAGATTTTCCATTTTCTAATTTTCAATTATTTCGCAGAAAGGAAAGAAAGAAAAGTTATGCTTGCGTATTTCTAATTTATTTAAATTTAAATCAATAAATGTTAAAGAATCACTTGAATTTAAATGCATCAAATACTCGTAAAAGTGGATGAAACACTTTCGTACGTTAAACACTAAAAGTAAGTAAATCACGAATGGAGACAAATGTACTTCCAACACGAAGAAGTGCAACGTTAGAGAACAACTTCTTAAGCATCAAACCATTCTGTCTTCGTCGTCCTTCCCGATGGAGGAAGGACAAGAAGACGTTCTTTCCTTCCTTCCGTCTAACCCCTTACTTCTTCGTCTTCTTCTTCTACACTTCGGCTCCAGGCCATTTCACCTCCTATTTTAGTCGCTTTCTGGCAGGTACAACTGCAGTATGTATATTCGCATGTATATAAACTACATAGGAAGGAGCGGAGTGGAGTAAATAAAATTTATACGCTTTTTAACCCCACTTATTCTCTTAGCATTTCCAGTGCATTTGCGCACACATTGTATTTGCGAGCACCAATTCGAGCGAATACTTTCACTGACGCACGGCTTGAGAATTGTTGGCACTTAAGTGCGACGTATAATTGTTTCATTTCGACCTTTTCCTGCACGTTCGCTTTGCCTTTATTTGGCGCAACGCTCAGTTGTAAAAACTCTCGTCAAAACTAACAAACGACCCTCGAACAGGATTTTTACTTATAATTAAAATAGTTTCTGAGTGCGAAACTTGCGCACAATTTACACTCGCTGCAAAATGTCAAAGCTAAATTTAATTAATGAATAAATGCACCACTTTTATTACTGGCGCTTTTCAAGATAGGATAGCAAAAAACGTGGGGATAAAAAGTTATTATTCATTTTTATTTGGATATTGAAATATAAAAGTTTCGTTTTATGAAATTAGGAAGGCTTTTCGGTTCGAATGCACAAATTGCCAACGCGCGTTTAAACTGCATTCAAATGGCTTTAGTTTTCTCGGTTGGATTTTATGATAGAAAAATGGGCATAAAATATAAAATGTGCGGAATTTCATTACGATGCATTTTTCGCATTTTACACTCGTTCTTTTGTGGTTTCAATATTTATGTAACTCCCTCCAAAGTATTTCAACAAAAACATTTTAAATTATTACAATTTATCTACAAAACAAAGTGGAACTACATTTATCTTGATTATTTATGCCCGGAGAAAGTTTACACAATTTTAATAACATAAAGTAGATGAACGTTGACAATTTTTTATGCATCATTAAGAAGCTCATTGAGAGCATCTTAGGTAGCGGAGACCGTCCTGTCGTCTTATAACGCACAATTTAAGTAAGGCGCGCACACGCAGCTGAAATTTAATGTAACTTGGGTGAATTTTTATGCGCCACAAAAGTTTTAATAGGTCTTCGAAATTTTAACGCGGCGCGCTGTGCAATGTAATAGATTCGCATATCTTAGGGAAAGTATTTTAATAATTTCCTATTGTCAATTTCCCCGCTATTACTTTTTGCTTTATTATCTCTCATCCCTTATTTTTGTCGTCCTTCCCTTGTGTTGAAAAATTCAACATTTCTTCCGCTTTTCGCCATAGACGGACGCATACAACACGTTGATGTGGTTTCATCATGAAACATAAAACGCAAATCCAAAAATATAAAAAATAAATGTGCGCTCCGGAAAAAAATAAAATGAAGTATTTTCAATGTGGAATTTGTGTATTCTTGGCATACAATTTAACAACTCAACAATGTGCAAGATGCGCATTTGAAATTCGCTAAATATTTATGAAAAAAACGGACGGTAGGCATTGTACGCGCTTTTCAATCTTTTGCAATCTGCTATGGAAAAGAATGAATGAATAAATTCAATGCGCTACGGGCGGGGATTATGCGTGTCGTTTACTCAACGAGATGGTGGACTATAAGGGAATAATGTATTCTAATTGTGCACAATTTCACTCGAAGGCATCCTCGCCATTGTCGTTCGTTTCATCGGCATCATCATCATCAACAGACTCCTCGCTTCACAAACAAACTGCGAATTTTGCGGCTGCGTATGCGTAAAGATCAAAGAAGTGTGAAATTATCTTCGAATCTGGCAGAGTACTAAAAGAAAGTAAGGGTTGTCTGCGCAGAGTAAATTCATTCGTGTGGCAATAACAGTGAAGTTTATTAGAGCTCGCGTAATGCACATATTTGAATATGTTAAAACAAGCAAATTATTTCATGTTACATGCACCTTGCAATGCAAACATTCCACGCAAAAAATCCGAATCTATTAAACACGGAATGATGTCCCATGACAGGAAAAATAAACAAAACCGAAACGGAAACAGAATCAAAATACGTTTGGATTAGTAACATCGGTAGCTGCGTGTATTTTCGTGTTGTTTATCCTCGTTGTCGAAGTACGCCGATTGTGTCCGCCTGTGTAAATAATTGCACATGAAATAAGCGACCGATAGATGTATTTTACACCCCCGCATTCGCATGCTGGTTGTGTACTTGAAACGATGAGAAATCTCATTCGTGTATAGATGATGTACTCATACATGCTGTCTATGGGTGTATGAAAACGCATGTGCATCGAGGCTAGGTTGGTTTGGCTTTGGAAATCAGGTGACAATAAATCTTCATCCCTTGGGAATTTCGCGCTATTGTTACCGCCGCTGCTGCTGCTGCGTTCATTCACGTATTCTGTCTACATTCCTGCAACACATTTATATATCTCTTCCTATCGCTGCGCATGCAGGAAGCATGCTAATATCCGGAACGGGCAAAAATAGCAATAATATTTTAAAACCAACAATGCGTTGTTTATGATTTTACAAATTGTCATAGCAACTCATAGAGATAAAGCATGTACAATTATCATAAAATATTATTCAGGCGCATATTATTTATATGTGTTTATGCGTTTTCAGTTTTATGCTGAATTTTAATAACGTTTATAATGGAAATTTATTAACATATAAATTGTAAAATTATATACGTTGGTAAGCAGAAACTTCATTTAGTAACTTTTGCAGATGAATATTTCAATTTCATTTTTCAACATAATATATTTGATATAATTTAATATATCATGAGTCAATCGTGTAGATATTATATTATTGGGTTTTTATGCCTACTTCTTTCATACGAATTGTGATCTAATTTCATCAATATCTCGAAAAATACTAAAGATATCGTCAAAATTCTTGAATTTTTCACAAGTCTTACAAAGAAGTAAATTGGTCTATCGCAAATTTGTTGGATGCATTCTTAACTTGAAGCGATCATGTTAATTTTTCAACTTTTAGTTTTACTTAATAATTCAAGTATTACATAAAAACTTAAATTACTGTCTGCTGGAATATAGGAAGGTAATGAAATCTGGAGCTCTGTATCACTAAGTAAAAACTGCAATTTCTTTGATAAGAAATGTGATCTAATTTCATCAATATCTCGAAAAGTACTAAAGATATCACAAAAATTCTTGAATTTTTCACAAGTCTTACAAAGAAGTAAATTGGTCTATCGCAAATTTGTTGGATGCATTCTTAACTTGAAGCGATCATGTAAATTCTTCAACTTTTAGTTTTACTTGATAATTCAAGTATTACATAAAAACTTGAATTACTGTCTGTTGGAATATAGGAAGGTAATGAAATCTGGAGCTCTGTATCACTAATTAAAATATGCGGTTTCTTTGATAAGATATGTGATCTAATTTCATCAATATCTCGAAAAGTACTAAAGATATCATAAAAATTCCTGAATTTTTCACAAGTCTTATAAAGTAGTAAATTGGTCTATCGCAAATTTGTTGGACGCATCCTTAATGCAAAATCTGTAATTAAACACAAATTGATAATTCAGAATGACTCATTAATGAGCAATTAACTGGTTTTAAAACATTGTAATCATATTTAATGAGTACGAATAACACATCTGGATTTTGATCATTTTACTATGCAAATCAGTTGCTTTTAATTTTGAAGCGTTTTATAATGAAACATGAAATATTTTTATGATATAGGTATATACATCCATTAACCACAGAGTAATAAACTGTACTCTCATTAATCACTGATAATTAAAATGCGCATCATGCATCTCGTTAATTATCCTTTCTGTTGTTCCAGGGTGAATTCATGGTGTCGCTGGCAGCCGGAAGCAATCACATCCTGGTTTTCATCCTTCTTCAGCGAATGGTATATCTTCTATTTATATTACTCTAGGTTCTATTTCTCTCAGTGGGAAATCAATTTATTTATTACCATGACTTGCGTACTACGACCTACCACCTTGCAAATATCTCACGCGCTCCCATATTTTCATTCTCGCTACGTAAATGTATTCGAAACGTGGCCATATCGCGCGCAACGTGCACGAGTTTAATGAATATGCAGATTTGTAAATTAATTGTACATATGCACATATATTAAAACAAATGCGTTGAGGGAAATAAAAGCGCCGAACGACAGGAGACGTGAGCGTCCATCACCGCATATTCATATTTAAACACAGTGAGCGTTCGCTTCATGAATATTATACGCAGCTTCTTTGAAATATTTTCGCAATTCTTTGCGAAATAATGTATTGAAAAACATTAAATTATTCATAATGTTTTTCCGCGGAAACAAACAAAATTTTGCTCAAGTATTTATCTAACTTTGAATTGAATATTATCAAAGTTTGGCAATAAACAGAAAATCTAGAATTGCTGAATTACTGATTAATATCGCGCTTCCGCTTGCGTTCGGAGTTCTAACTCTGTTTATACAACCGCATACATATCGCAATGCTATTGCTGGTTGTCGTTATCCTTATTGACATTATCCAACTCAAGCATCCGTAGGGAGCAAATGCCGCAACTTCTCATCATAATGCTTGTGATCACTCATTTCTGAACACATTCGCTCGCTGGCGTATTTTCTCATATCACTAATTTTACGAAATTGCGACGCGTCCATTAATATTCTCTATTATGCGTTGCACAATTTTGCTTGGGGGTTCTGAAAATGAACTCTGAAGGTGCATTTACTTGATTGTGCGAAAATGAAGCTAATGTTGGTATTTAATTAAGAATTGATACAACCATAATGAAACAGCAAGTAGAGGTAGATGAAATAATTATGCTGCTCTGGTAGTAATTTATTTAATGAAATTTAATAATTCGAATTTCTATAAAGGTGAGAGAGGCGTTAATTATTCCAATGCTCTAATTATAATTACTAAGCGCGAATTTACCAATTCGAGTAGTGTTTCCATTGTGAATATGTATGAACAGCGTAAGCTGCTTACATTATTGAATATTATATTGTGAGAATATTTCGTTTGTACAAATACGCGTGATTACTCCGTATTGCTGATTAATTATTTACGAATTTCCGCCGTGAATATATTGTTGCGCCGCTTATTAGGTCAAGCATCGCAGGCGTATAAATGTATTGCGGTATTAATATTAATTTAATTCATTAATATTCATTTCCTAATTAATATCGTTTCATTGATCAATGTGTTAAAACCGAAATTTGAATCTTTAGTTCAAGCGATATATGGTGACCAGTTCAATAAATTAGAGAACATGTTAATACCATTAACAGGATAATAGAATCAAAACCATAGCGAGTAAATGTTAGTTATTGACGAATATACGGTGTGCATGGTGCAAACGAAGCATTAATTAGTAGCTAAACTCACCGGTGCGCGGAACATAGACATTGAGGTAGAGGCAGTCCTCGCTTTGGTTAGCGAGCAGGGGTAGCAACTTCTCGAGGTAGTGCAGCCGCCCCCGCGGATACTCGAACAGCGCCTCGGTGCGATTGCCAATGTCGGGCGGGCGTTGCGGGCATACCGGTGAAAAGCGGTCCGCAAGCCGTGTGTTTTTCCATAATGACGGTGTCACAGGTGGCATGTATCTGCAACGAAAAAGGGATGCGAATTTGTTTATGTAAATTGCGTTCCTAGTTTGGCCTTTTGCATTCCACCCCTAATACCAAATGTTTCCAAACTGTCCGCCAGAGTACAAGTTTATTGCTCATAGTCTGCATTTTAATTTCAACACTTTGTATTCAGGGGTGTAGTAAGTTTTGCAAAAGCAGCAAAGCAAAAGTAAAATACAAAAGGCAAATTGGAAAAAGGAATTACGGATAAGTTTTATTGGTTTAGTATAATAACAATAACATTTATTCTAGAATGATAACTTCTAGATTGAAAAAGTTGAAATTTGGTGAATTATCCTATGGTGGTGAGGGTAAAATTATTTAACAGGAAGCGGAAACACAAAATTAAGTTTGAAGTGCTATAATAATAAGTTAAAACTTATTTGAACAAAATAAATTAGCTTTTACTTAATTTAAGTTTGAAAGTCACTCAGGTGGGGCACGTGCACAAATAGCATTACCAATTCGAGTGCGAAAATATTTGTATTCATACACGCTAAGTAAAAGCGCCTTTGTGGGGGTGGCATTGCGAGGCAAACCAAGCTAACGATGGTTGGAGTTGCGTTGCAGTTTGCTCTTTGTACGAATGCAATTCAATTCAGAGCTCAGGAGCAAGCCGTTTCCCAGTGCGGTTGAATTTAAAAGCAGACGCATTCGTATAAGTGTGCCGCTGCTTTATGATGAAATTTAATTTTGTCGCTATTGCCCATCCGCCTGCAAGCAGCGTTCGGTATATTGCACACGCAGCATT
This sequence comes from Aleochara curtula, assembly GCA_963978815.1. Classification (NCBI taxonomy): domain Eukaryota; kingdom Metazoa; phylum Arthropoda; class Insecta; order Coleoptera; family Staphylinidae; genus Aleochara; species Aleochara curtula. Next base: position 4,252,727 of record OZ022219.1, read on the forward strand.
CTGTGAAATTCTGTGCCGAACGACATTAGACGCGCGCGGTCGCGATGACGAAAAAGATTAAGTTGCGACCATTACGGGCATTTAACATAAGCTCACCCATTAGTTTTATTAGAATAGGAAATTTCGGTGCAAAAACTTTGCACTCGGCGCCGGATATAAAGGTGCTGCTTTTGCAACATTTTCGCAAACACACACGCTCACAAACGAAAGTAACGTGTTGGTGGAAAACCAAAAATTTATGGCGCACATTTCTTCAAGTTTTCGAGGACGGCAATTTTCCCGCGATAACAGATGAACGATAACCGCGACGTTTTAATCAAGCCAACCCCAACCGCCAACATTTCTTAACTCATTAATTGCACTAATCTTCCAAGACGCGAGTGCGCACTTGACTGTTTGCGGTCAAAAGTTTAATTCGAGTTTTACTTGTACTAATTTACTAAAGGGTGCCACGAAAAAGTACTAATGACTTACTGAACTCGGGCGAGTTCACATTTCATAATTTTTGGATGTCGCGAAATTTTAGCACTTTATTAAATTTTATGAAAGTCTGGCGTAAGATATATTTCAATATAAAAAGACGGCTGCAGAAGCGTTTAACTTAATTTATAAGTAATAAAAGCTCAGACGTTTTTGAATCGCTGATGTAAAGACGTAATTCATAAAGACATTATATTTTCTTCTGCTTGGCCTTGAAGAAAAATATCAACAGAATAAATTCGTATATTCGTCGAAGCGAAAGAATGATTTGTGAATGTAACCGAAATGAAAATAAAACTGTTTGCCTCTAAAGGCAAACGCTGTGCACGAATGCGCGCTATATTCGCAAGTGATTTATATATTTAATATATATACTTCAAGAAATTTGCTGCCACCACTGCGAGCCGGATAATAGAAAATATTGATACGATATATCATCGTATCACTTTATATTTTTGCGAAACAAAAACACTTTCGGAAATATTACTCAATAAAAAAAGCTAACAATGTAATATCGCAAACGTTTGAAGGTTAAGGCAATCAATGAATTGGCGAATAAATTAAACTAGAAAATAAGAGGGAATAAAAGTTTAATTAGGAAAATATAAGGACGATGAAAAGGGATGCTAGGAACTAGTTAAAAGAAACAGCGTTTAAATTCTAAGCGTCCGGGTTGATTGAAACATTCGAGTCGATTCAATTTGCTTAATACCATTGGGGATGCGCCGATTTGCCCTTAATACAAACGGCTAAACAAATCGAAAACACAAGGGCTAGTGTTGAACGTTATTAAGAGTGGTTGTCGTTCAGCGTAGCGCAGCGTGCAACGTGCATCCAACGAAACGAATTGCAAACCGATATTCGAAAGTTAGTTTAATCTAAATTTACGAGTGCCGCACGAATCCGGAAACGCCAGCCCATTACACTGTTTTCAATTTGCTTCCGGGTTTCGTTAGTCGCTCAGCGCTCAGTTTTACCCCACTGCGAGAGAAAGAAACTACAATGTAGTTTCTATGTGCAATTAATTTGCGAAAAAAGTTTCAAGACGATGCAATTGACAATAAAATCAAATTGGTCAGATTAAATCAGAAATGATCAGATATACTAGGAAATGTTAATTTTCGTAGAGTAGTTGATAAAACAGACAAACTGGGCTACAAGTTGTAGACCGTACGAGGTTGAGTACCAATTCATTGAATTTTGTAAAGGGTTGTTTTACTTTGTGGCATTAACACTTTGATCTTGTTTGAATAGCTAGAATGTTCACAAAACATGCATTTGCATATCACTTTCATTCGCAGTACAACCCTTTTTTGCTATTGCTTTTAATGTTTTGCTGCCTTATCTCAATTAATTCAAATAATTACTTGAAATAATAAGAAGTATCGTTATCGGTAATTAACAAGGAGTATAGCAATCGAGCAGTTTTGAACAAGCATCAAGGAAACACTTAAACTAGTGTTGAACAAACTTGCAGGAGGTCAGAAATTAATAGGTTTATTAAGGACGAAGGAGCATTAGCGGTATCGTATGCAAATTGGTCGTATGCGCTCGTAAGGGGAAAGCATTAGAGCGTATTTTGTTGCACTTCTCGTCCTTGCGGCAGTATTTACCTGAGACTGCCGACCGGTGGCGTCGCGAACGGCACCCCCAGGAATGCTTCGACGGGCGGATGGATGTGTATCATGATGCCGCGAAGCGGGCCGTACTTGGTCTTAACGACACGCGTACTGTACTTATGCACGGGCAGCGCGCCGCAACCACCGCACAAGAGCGACGCGACGGCGGCGATGACGAGCAGAGGCGGTGGACGACTGCGTTTCTTCCTGTGTCCTTTTGCATCTGCCGGCGGCTCGGCTCGCATGTCACGCATGACGGCGCCCACGCACGCAAGGCATCAGTCACACACGCGCCCGCCGGATGATTGATGCACCACTCACTCACCACCACTTCCCGATTTTGCGATCCCCGACACCACACCAGTTATTACGACGCGCGCGTTCGTTTCGGGTTTTAATCAATTAGCGTAGACTTTGCATAATCGCGCGGCGCGTGCGCGCATCGGAAGGGCATGCATGATGCGTACATGTCCTTCGTGTTTACGCCATCATTGCCAACTTTTTGCATTACTCGTTGAATTCTTCCACCACAACATCTTGTCGCTTTAATATTTCATTTCGTCGCACGGCGGCTGAACGCAGACGCTAAGGTCATGTCAAATTCAGGACGGGTCGCTCATTTCGTACTTGCTGTGCGCTGCATCTGAAACATTGCCAAAGGCAGACAAACTCAAATCAATATGTGTCGAGACATTGCAAATCAAGAAATTCTTTACGTTTATTGACAACATGAGACATGAAACTAGGTACATGAAAAATGATTCGATATTATTTATACCTTTCAGTTGAGAGTTTTTTCCGCAGTGTAATAAATTATAAAGGTGTTGGGAAAAAATTGAAATAAATCCATAATTAGATTGTTTCCTTTATTTTGACACGGCGTGCAAAAAAGTGAATATAAATATTTAAGCACATTACACGCGGGCGTGCGAAGAAAAAACATATCAACGACAAAAAACGAGTACGCAAAGCACACATGAGCCGACCGCATACACACTCAGCAAGCATTACGATTACGGCTTGCTTGTACAATGCGCGCGAGTGGTTGAAATAAGGGGCGGCGATAAAACTTGCCTGATAAAACGTGTATAATATTCATGAAATTTCTTATCGCATCGCCACTCGGCAATGCCACCAGCATCCCTATTGCCATCCTCTTTCGTCGTATAGTCACCGATCTTGTACCCTATCTCTTCTTACAAACGGGGGGTGGCTCGTTGTTGCGTTGTTACATTTCATTGCATACTTATTACCAGACATTCTAGCCACAGTGCAACTACACATCATATATGCAACCCAGCGTACCTACTTATTATACTTTTTCATCTCGACTGCCGGATTCATTCGATTTCATTCTTTTACAACTTGGTTCGCCAACGAGTTGCTCGCTACCTTGTGCGCATATTACATGTACTTAATTATGTTTTATTCGGTGTTCCATGCTAGTCGGATCTCTGTGTTTATTACACTCCTAATGCGTTAACTTTTAAACACAGTTAATACACTTTCGCACAAAGAAAGATATATGTATGTAGGCAATACGTACGTACGAATTGCTAATGGAAAACGAAAAATATAACTGTAAGCCATAAAGTGAAGTAAAAATATTTCGCGTTATAAACTTTTCGCCCAAACAATGAACGTATTATGCTGTATTATTAGACGCTTCTTTATGTATGGCATGTTAATTAACTTTTCTTTTTGTTTCTCTTGTATAATTCATTTATCATGATATTTTCTTTTAAATATTCCTCTACCCACTCGGAAAAAAACGCAAGAACGTTTTTGCTATTTACTTCATTCTGTGTTAATAAGATTTTTTCAAGCTGTTTGCTTATTTTAATGACTTGCGTATTGCGAAACTCTTTATATAGACAGTAAATCAATTTCGTTTCATCAATTCAGGCCGTTTAATATTAGCATTCAATATTTAACAAAGCAACGAGGAAGACGAGTGAAAGAAAAAGTCGTTACTGCTTGCTACGGGCGAAATCAAGTTAGGTCATGACTAAAGCACGAAGGCATAAAGCATGTCTTTATTTAATTTGATTATTAAGTTAACCAACTTAAACTTCAGCGAGCTGCATTTGCATTGTTGGCGGCGGCGGCGACTCTGTAATGACTTGCCGCCCATGCGCGGGTCTAGACAGTCATCGTGCTGTTAAATGTTTGCTTTAATAGTTGTGCAAAGTTGTAACTTTGCGACCGAAAACTAAGAATTTCATCTTGTGTTTTTCCATTCTTTGTTGATGAATATGAGATTATTATGACAATGTTATTACACTCATAAAAGCCTAACATCTTAATTCTTTAGCTCTATTTACAAATCTACATCCCTTTCGGCTGCTTTTAATTAACTAAACTTTTAATTAACTAGTATGCAAACTGCATTTACGACACGCAAAGTTGAGTAGTTATAGTTGCGCGCAATTTATTAATAATTTGAGAAATCTGTTAGGGTAAACCTGAAAACACAATCAATCAATCAATAGAGAGTTACAGGAAATGGATGGGCAAGAGGACAAAATCGATTGTTGGTAGTACGATAGCAGTTAGTGTAGAGTTAAGAAAAAGCTGCTCACGAGACTGAAGCTCGTCTAAGTACATGAGAAATCGTTCGATTTTGAAGGATTAAATAAAACTCTACACGAGGCGTAAAAGTAATACAAAAGTCTTTCGTCGATTGCGCCCGCTGCTCAAAGATTGTAACAGCAAACGTGAAAATTCAGCATACTACATTTACACATTGTTAGCTGCTCTTTCGCAACATGCATTTATTTGATTTAGTTTGGCTGAGGAAATTCGCATTTACTCAAGAAATACATCTCGTTGCGATGGGAAATAAAACAGTGGAATAAAAATTTTAAACCGTCTTTGGCGAAAACATATTTAAAGCCCAAAGCATTAATACATTAATGAGAACGCGTCGGGCATTCAGGGCAAATAAAAAATATCTACAGTGAAGAATTTTTTAATAAAAATTCTTCAGCGAATGCAAATTTATTGTAATCGGGTAGTCGTCGCATCGTCCGCGCTTATGAAAATGTGCACAATTTATTACTTATTACTGCTTCCGAACTGGAACTAACTCTTTACGTTTTTTACCCCTTGCGATCCTCATAAAAACATTAAATTTTAGTAGCCATTCCAAAGGGGATGCTTTTCAGACGACGGCATCATCCTCGTCGTCCTTGCGCTTGGCTTGGCTTGGTTTGTGTTCTTCGGTGAAAGATGCAATTTCTCAATATTTCAAAGACGAACGTTAATGCATGGAATGAACCTAATAACAGCCGATGAACGAAAACGGTCGCGCTTTTTGTTACCCAACCTTCAGGTTCTCTTTTTGCGTAAGTACAATCCACCGGCAATTTGTTAAAGCTGCTTGCATTCGCGCAGGTGCCCTCGTGCGTGTCGTTCAAATGCAGCAATGCTCGATTCCTCTACTGCCGCTGAAAGCTAGTAAAGTGAATGAAAGGCCTTTCGCATTGGAAAGCACTCGCACTCGAGCATTATGAAAACGTATAAATTTCATTACGACGCACGCGTACTGTTTGTCTACTTACTTCAACCTTCGATAAAATCCGATGAAAGATGCCATTTGCATTTCTAGATAATGCATTTTGCCATTTACTATTTTAATCTATCTTTTCTATTGATGCACAAACATTTCTAAACCACTTTTTTGCTGACTAAAGTGCTTGTGAACAATTTGTTAAAAATTCAGCACGAATTACTCAGATCAATAACAAATACAATTTGTTTGTTTCCGCATTGGTAATGCTAGAAGTCTGGCTGGTGTGATGCACGTAGATTTATAAAATATAAATCAATTTTGGGGGCTTGTCTGCTTTGTTTTTTTCCGGTAGTGCATTCGCGGCAAATGCACGCGTGTACTACACGTCCGCGGCACACGTAAATCAATCAGCAGATAGCACGCGTGCATGGAACGCGAATTTGTTTTATTGTTTGCGTCAATTAAAGCGGAAATTTTTGATTTATCGCGTGTTAATTGCAGGCGGACGAACGCGAAAGCGGGCGAAAAAATGTAGCGGTGCGCAGTTGCTGAAATTTTGCATAAAACAACAACCATCCCGCGTATTTGTATTCCAGTTTATGTATTTGCATTTTGTATTTCTATTTGTGTTTGGGCGATGAATGTTTATGTATAAAACTCAACCGAAGCACAATAAAATCACGAGCACATTGTTGTGTCGACGAAGAAGCCTGATGAGCGATTGTTGTATTGTGCGAAAAGAGATACGCGTACAGGAAGGGTGCAGAGTACGAGCGAAATGACAAATGCGGCAAGGGGGTTGTGTTTTCCTGCCAACTGTGCAATGATGTCGAAGGTAAACAAATTTCTGCGTTTGCTTTTCATTTGATTTATTGGTCTCGTTCAGAATTATATCAAAGTTACTCGTGTTCGAATAATGACAATGTTATGGCGTAATTTGTAAGGATACAAAATATGATAAGAAATGAACAAATGAAAAATTAGAGAAAAAATTTAAGCGGAATGTAGGTACAGCAGATAAAATCATATTAATTATTTCATTTTAGTACATGTCAACAAAGGTAATTGGAATAATAACTTGAAAAAGTCATATGTGAATTAAATAAAAGTGCAATATTGTTCAGTACATGATAGAAATAATTGGTATAAAAGCGAAATAAAAGTGGTTCGTATAAAAGCATGGATAGAATATAAATTTATGAAATATGCACGTCAATTACACGAAAAATATTAAAGCAGCGCAATGCGCGGCGGCGATGCAATTACGTGAAACATCAATTCATCCTTCCTGCCGCGCGCCATGCACAAAGCGAAATGAGAGTATGCGAGATCATTTGAAAATGGGCAAAAAACGGCGGCATTCACCTGTGTGTGATGGTGGCGGTGGCGGAATTTTTAAATTTGCTCAGCGCCGCACATAAATAACACGTCCATATTTTATGCATTCAGAGTGCTTGTTGTTGCTAAGAGTGCGCATTTTATTCGGTACGTGACAATTTTTCATCTCGTGTTTCTGCCGTCACGTTCAGTTTACGGCTGTCTTCCCGAGCGAAGTGCATGCTGCAAAATATGCTCGCGCGACGTGTGTTCGCTGTCAGCGTTGCCTCTCGTTTTTTTGCGCAAAACTCTCAATTCGATTTCGCTCACTTTTCACCCCCTCACACATCGTATTCCAAAGCGTCGTGCACAGATCAGAAGGGCTGCTACCGCAATGAAATGTGTCGCGTATAATAACTGCGTGCATTTGTTTGACAACAGATCGTGCAAATGCTTTTTTCTTTGTAAATCGCTGGCGCTTCATTGAAATCGAAATCAGGATTGTGTTATTAATGGTAAAAGATTTTGTTATTCAATTCATTTCACGATGATTGTGATTAAAAAGGAATTTAATAATCGTAAAATATTCCATTTCGTATTATTGAACACGCCTGAGTGATTTAGTCTATTGATACTTGAACAAAATTCTTTGGTAACATATTAGCTCTAACATCATAATGCAGTTTGTGATTTTGCTTTTAGCATAAGCTTCTAAGCATATAAGAACACCATAAACGGTGCGCGAACATCGAAGTTTTATGTATTTAAAGCAGGGAGGTTTCGCGAGGAAAAAATGTGCTGAAGAAGAAAGGCGCGCGCGTTGCGCATAAAAAGCGAATCAAATTGATTTTTAATGTACTCCAAAGAGCCTTTATGAATTTCTTCATGCTTGACACACTTGCTTGTTACGCGACCTCGCGCCGCAAAAATAAAACGATATACCAGGCAGGGAATACATATTTTAAACATATATTTTATCAACATTTGCTATCGCGTTATTAACAAAAATTCCCTTTGGACTTTCTTTTTTGATCTTCTCATTACATTTCTTGCTTTTGCAGGGTTTTTTCCTGTCGCATCTAAATGTATGTGCTAAAAACGTTTGATCTTATTTTATTAGGGAGTTTCAAGGCAAATTAGACTATGAATATCTCGTAAATTATCGAATGAATATTTGATGTATCCGGTTCTTAAAGGTATATTGATTTATCTTACAGATACAATTTATTACTCCATTATTTGATCATTAAATATTTAACAACTTGAATAATAATTGCAAACTTTAGTTAATAGTTGCACAAGTGTCAAAGAGAAACTTTAAACTAAATAAAATTTTGCAAGCAACGACGTTATAAAGTTTTTAAAAAGTTTCTTAATAAACTAGAATGAATTGGACTGCAACTAATAAATAAGTTTGTCAAGTGGTTGTTGTTAAATATGAAGAGCGACGACGGCGGCGGCGAGCGGCTTGATTTGCAGTTTATATTGTAGAAGCGTAAAATCGTCGATTGCGATAACAATTGCTATAAAATTGAAAAGTTATAGTGGCAAGTTAAAATCTTTTGTGCAATAAATGGAAATGCGATTTCATGATGTGCTGCGTTGCGCAGCGCATGCAAGCGTGCATGTGTGTATATGTGCGCCGCGCGTTTGCCACCCCCGTATATGCATGCAGCTACCACGAGCAGTGGGCGCGCAGCCGGCCGAGTGCGGCAATAAACTTTTCTTGTTCGAATATCGGGCGACCAAATTGATTGCCGATAGAAAACGTTACATGTGGGAATTGATAAAACTGGAAAATTTATGTACAATACGCTTGGGTGCAATTATAAATCAAACGCAATTTTGATACAGCAATTCACTTCGTTACTTTCCCCACATATTTTCCGTGCTTTTAACTTTCAAACTTTTTAGTTATGAACTTAATTAATCTTATAAAAGCCCATAAATTAATATACTTTGCCTATTCCGTTTCTACGTTCACATTATTAAATTATGTATCAGTGAATTCATTATCTTCTTTTTTTATTCCATCAAAGGCAAAGGAAAAATTATTTGCTGAAATATTAACACAAGTAAATTGTGAGGTAATAAACGACTGCATAAAAAATTTGCCTGAGTGACTTTATGAAATCTGTTAGAAGTTTGCAAATAAAACGTAAAAGTACGTAAAAGTTTCAAAAAGTTTATTTGTGTTCAAATTTTCTGCTGGTCACGTCTTGACTGTTAATGCCAATTCATAAATTTCCATTCGGTATGCGCGCATCGAGCAAAAATTGTGCAAACTAACTTTAGTACAACTTTATCTGGAGCGCAAACGCGCATACAGAGATATTGAGGAATTGAGAATTCGTTCGATATTAAACTACACCCTCAGTGGTCGTTCCTCTTTTCATCCGTTTTCATCTTTGGCACGACTCGCGCACTTCTCCAGCCAGTCTTCCGCTGTCCCTGTTTTTCATTGTTTTTCATCCTCTCTCCTGCTTGAATTCATTTCGCTCATTCAATAGTATATATGACATTCCATTCTATTTGAGTTGACTCCTTTCTTTTCCGCTTTCGTGCCTTTTCTTCGCGTGCACGCAGCGAACAAGTAGGCCATAATAAGAATCCTCTCCTCAGGTCTCTTCTCGGACTTCCTGCCGCACCCGCCGCCAATGTCTATTCATTCTTCATTCATTCGCTCGTTCGTATAGAGCGCCAAAGCGTTTTGCTGTATTGAATTGGACAAGGCTACATGGATTAAGCTTTAGCTACGCGGTAAAGCCAAAGCTCTGTTGAGTGATTGATATGAGTGTTCGACTGAATAAGCTAAAATCTATCAGCAATCATCAACAAACCGCCTTTCGTGACTGTGCGCAAAAGTTACTAATTAAATTATAATATTTTGATTAATTTTACTTCCTGTGTCTAATTGAATTCGCAGCAGGTGTATCTACTAAGTTTTAATTGCTAAAATTCCATATTTTGCTCGTTTACGCATTCAGTTCAAGTATGCTAAATAAAAACAAAATCAGAATTTATGAAATTCCCACAAACAAGCAGCAATTGAAAATTCCGCGCTCGTCCACGCTTCGAACAATTGGAGGAAATCAGAAGCAACAAATTCGGTAATATAATGAGCCGCATTTGAATGATAAAGCACGCAAGCGAATTATTTGCATCTGCAAGAGGTATATTTGTATTCTTCCTTGGTCGCAGTTTAAGTCATATTAAATTGAACAAGTTAACTCGCGCTGGCTGGGAAACGCAATATTCGTGCGGCTGTGAAGTGCGTCATTGTGTAATGACTTGGTTGGCCGCATACAGCGTTAGAGCCTTTGCCGCCACGAATTAAAACCGCCTGCGGTCACCCCGCTTCTTATTGCTCAGCAGGAGAATTATGATGCGTACAGCACCAGTTCTCTCTTGCTGTGAATGTGTCTCAATCCACGCGTTTTATTTTATCTCCACGCCGAACGCGTGCTGTCAGGGTGGCATTCTTTATCAGCGCCCCATGCGCACTCTGAATCTGGGTCACATTTGCATGTCGAAAAGGCATTCTTCTCCGTTCCCTAGAGCGCCTTCCTCTTCGTTCGCGTGTGTAGAGAGATACAAAGAAAGTCAATATTTGAAAAGAATTTGTGTTATGTTCAAAATGTAATAAAGGAATCCGCTATTGTGCTCGATATCTTTGTGGGGTAGCGCATGTCACATAAATGCAAATTTAACTTGCTTTTTAGCTTTAGCTAAACCGAAAACCTGTCTCGGTTAATAATGCATTAACATTGAATTAAAACGCGTAATGGAAAAGTTTTCAAGATTGATTTGTATAATCATTTGCGGATGGCAATGCCCGTAATGCGGGAAGCATACGGGCCTCAGGCAGTTTAAAACATTTTAGCGCAAATAGAATGCGCAATTTCCTTTGTAAATACATGACTCAGTCGAATGCGCGACGCAAAGTTTTTGATGTTGACAATCATCATGGCAGACGCAGCACAAACACGCGTTCGAGTTCTTGAACTTTAAGAAGACACGCCGCCGACGACGAACAAGACGACGACAAACGAGGTTTACGTATTCATAGCGGCGGCAGCGGCAACGGTCGCATTGCAATGAATATTACGTACGCTGATGCATTCCGCGCCGCCGGCGACGATACGTATCGCGCATGAAATGCATTCAAAAAGATGATTCACAGACATGCTCGTGTGTCTCCTGCCTGAAAAGCGCAACTAAACGTTGACGAATCCTCCACCGTCGGCGGCGGAGACGCAAACAAATGCGTGCTATTCGCAAGAGCGATTTTCATATTGTAAAATGTAATTTCGCATCGTTTCGGATACAACTTGTTCCATCCGTCGTATTATATTAAAAATACTCGCGGATGTACAGTTTCTCCAACTGTAATATGAATGTGCAGTTTGAGTTGTATTTTACTCGTTTCAAATATAAGTTGGAAACAGTTGGATGTAGGGTTGAAAGCTGCGCAGTTGTTAGATCTAAGCTGATTTTGAATAAAAGGAAGTAGAAATGCGCGCTGTTTGCATTTTCAGTAGGTTTAACGTATTCATGATCAGTCGAATTTTGGGCTAGTGTTTACTCTACTTTGTGAATAGCAAACAAAAATAGTATATATAATTTTAACAAATGGACGAAGAATTCAATTGCAAAACTCATGAATAATCAAATAACAAATCAATTTGAAAACAGGAATTATTAGCACACGACCCACCCAGCAAGACGGTTAATTAATCAAATGTACGTTGTCGTTTGAAATACATATGCGTGCGTAACACGATAGGAATGAGTATTCCAAAGTAATTAACAATGGTTTTGATGGTTAACACTGTTTATAGATAGCTGACTATGATGATAATTACGAGTGAAATTTGTCGATACTGACAGATTCAGCCTATCTATCAGAGATGTATGTATGTATCTTTATAGCTTCCAGCAATGCGGCATATTCATACGTATCGAAACGCAAAAGGGTTGTTTCTCTTCTCAGTATTATCAATCATCAAATACATATGGCTCGTTCACATTACTTCCGTTCATTGAAAATGTATTTATACAAAAAGTTGCATATCGATTACGGAAAATTATGCACATATATCAAATGTAATACCCTTTGCATTTTGGGCATTCGCCTAATTATAAAGGAATTCGACCCAATGAAATTTGCTTATAAAGTTTGAAATAACAGGAAGACATCTAACACCTTTCATCTACTTAATATGCCCGGCATGGATAATATTGAATAAGTTTACATATTAAACAAATTAGCTGCGCATAAAGTTATTATTTTGGCGCAGGAAGGCAGGCTGCGTATTAGCATTAGCTGGCTGGTTACGCGAAGATGCTGTAAGAAGAGACGGTGGCAGAAAGTTTTCTTGAAATCGGCCCGAATCCGCAAACATACCTTTTCCACCTCGTTTCCAGCCTTCAGCACCATACCCGCGAACGAGTCGGGGTATTCGTCGCCCATTTCCCGACGTCTCTTGTTTAATACTTTGCAAACTAAACAATAAGCTCGTTTCCCGGCAGCAGAGTCAAAAGTTTTCGCGCTTTATGAAGAATGCCATTCGTGGCGTAAAGAAAAGAAAAATGCCATCCAATTGTGCGAACGTTTGCATTGTCTTTCCAAGATAATGAAGGCACTTTTTAACTTACTTTCGAACGGATGGTATCATTAGGGACGTTGTAATAATGGTTATTAAAACATTGCATTACAAAACTAGGGGCAAAACAGCATATTACCAAATTTTACACAATCAGAACTTTTCTTCAAGAAACGTTTGCAACAAACATTTCAAACGCAGAATGTGTAGTTCCAAGATCTTAGAGTAATTTAGCCTTGTTAAATACTGATGTACTTATTCGAGTGTTTTGAACAACGCCAGCAATTTTGTGAATTATTTGTATTCGTATTTCACCAAGCATTCTTCGTCGATGAATAAAGCAGAAGCTTGCAATGTAATTCAATGAACATAACATACGGCAGAATGTGGTATTCTGTTTGACTCGCTTTGGAGCATCTTATTGTAACCAGTCGAATGCAGTAGCAGACGTACTTAACACGGAACCACGTTGTACATGCAATATTTGTGGTTGGCTGCATTTCGTTGTAATTATCGTATCGTTCAGTTCAATGCGCTCAAATTGAACTTGATACTAAATATATGAGTCAGAGAAAATACCATATAGAGTCATAAAGAGAATCCTACAAATGCTTATAAAATAATAATACATTGTAGACTACTTTAAATTTGGGGATAAATGCGTAAAGAATTTTCAGACAACAGTGTATCAGATTATTCATTATATACGGCTCAAATCATATAGTTATTTTTAAAATAATGAATTCTACTAACAATCTAGATGGTTATATTGTACTTGTAAGTTAAGTTAATGTTGTACTTTGAGTACGCTTAGGGCGCGCACAAAGGGCGATAAACTAATGGCAATTCCCAATAGGGTTGTTTAAACTTCTCAAGGTACGAGCCGCCGCTTCCAGCCAGCGGCCAGAGAAATATGCTAGTTTAAGCATGTTGGTATTATTACCTCATGTAAAGAGATATATCGAGTGCTTGTCGCTCTATCGGAAGCAAATCGCTCACTTCGACGTTATACAAATAAGCTCTGCCTTATCGGCGTATAGACAATATGACTAATGATTGTTCACTGTATCTGAACTTTACATCCGACAAGCTACCGTTTCGTAACTCTATAACAAGCCAAAGAAGATAATAGAAAAATGGTTATTTGCATAATCGCTAGTCAATTCAGGCATTATTAAATCTTGCACGTGTGACTTTGAAGCGAGTAAGTGAAATTTTTAAATTGATTGACACTTACCAAAAATGAAAAATGGATCATTATCTGAAACATACAATTATTATGCTTTATTAATATTATTCGCTGAAAGCTCCAAAAAAAGATAAACTGTTCGTAACAATTGTTGACAGAATGTTTAATCTCAGGTTATATAATAATATGCATATAATCGCTTCATTACGGTGCTGTTATTGGCCGGAGATTTTGATAAGCGCGCTCGTTTATGTGGTTTTAAATAAACGCCATTAAATTTGCGGGTTATATAGTGGGTTGACGCTTAAGTACACTTATCCATTAATAAAACAAGGCCTTGCGCAAAATATCAATTTCGGGACGTTTATAGCGGGTGCGCGCGTTACGTCATTTCGACCAAATTGGCCGCGACGGGTATACAGTGAACGCATTCTGCATATTGCATTACTGCTTTGCGCTTCGCAGATCCTTCCATTGCATTCAATTAGTCATTAATCTAATTACGCATGCCCGCTTTGTTTAATCAACCGTATGCAATTAGCTTCACAGCTACATCAAAGAAACGTTTAATTGTTTATTACTGCATTAATACTTGGTTGCATAATAAATGGAAGTATTCAAAAACGAAGAAAGTTTGGCGGCTCATGTTCAGAAACGTGTGAAATTTATGATGGGGAATTTTGCGCTTGCAAGATATGCAATTCCGTAAAATATCAATTGGTCCTGCGCTCCTCGGTCGCTCCTCGAGGTGGTGTACTTGAATGTTGTCTACAATCGAACGAAATGTTGACGTCGTCCTGCTCACAACACGTCCGCACTCTATCGCGATGATTGTGTATGATATGCATCGTAGGTGTCATCATCGGCGCCCCTAGTTTGTGTGTGTGTGTGTGTGAAGCAGCGCAAAATTTCACTTGCCTGCAAATGCATTGAAAAATCGCGGCATAGACGGCGACGGCTCTTGGCAGGGGGGTGTAAATCGAAATTGAGATCGAGTGCGCGTTGGAGGACTCTAAGCCACACGAGCGCCTGCTTGAGACGCGCACGCGAAGAAGCCACGTCTCGTGCAACATAATACGGCAAATCGAATCAGAAAACGCATCACCTCTCATACCACAAGAGTGACATTTCCGTATATTTTTCCGCCAACGTTTTCATCACGCGTACTTCGCACTTACTCTCTGTAGGCATCCGTATTTCAACCAGCGTCTACCGGAATGCACAATAAGACTAATTCGTACAACTTTAATATAAATTTATATTTCTCCGGAAAATTTTCACACCTTAATTCTAAATACGATTGATGTCTGCATTTTTATCAATGTCTGGGATACTTCTTGAACATAATTCTCATTGAGTCAATTGTGAAAAAACTAAACAGATTCTGATCTAAACAACCAACGTGCGCGGTTGGGTCCCTTTGGGAAATTATAGTTTCATTATTTGTCAGTTCATTATTTCGTATTTTTTTGCACTTCGTGGCTGGACAGACAGATATATAGTTGGCGAACCTCTCACACATGAGAGACAAAAGCTTAACGACTGAACTAGCCTTTCGGGAAAGTTGATGCGACGCGCGCGCGCCCGTGAGAAAACGAAGTTGGCTGAGGGTGCAAAAAGCAACACTCGAAACGCGACGTCAGGGTTTTTATGACTTGGTGCGTTGGTTGCTCTCTCCTGTATCGCGTGAGCATCACGGCGTCATAAAAAAGTTAGCGCAAAACCGGGAAGACATTGCGCACACTTGAAGTGAAGCACGCGCATAAAGCGCGTATTAAATATATAAAGCCTGGTGTAATTTTACAACAAGTGGAGCAGAAAAAAATTGCAGAAACTTTCTAATTTATATGATAAAACATATTGTAAACTTTAATTAAAACTTTCCCAAAATATGCAACGCATGCCAGTTTATTGATGCGTGTTAGGAGGGGTGCTCCAGCCTAATTCATTGCCGCTCATAATAAACTTAAATTAAATTCCGGGGGAGGTTAAAACCATTATCGCATTTGCCAAAGTGAAAAACACTTTAATGTTAATTACTCATCACAAAAGTATTCGTTTCTAATTAAACGTGCCCAGGCTGGCAAATGGCACTTTTTGTCGCTGAGCGACGTTAACGACTTACTAATAACCACACGCACCGGAAGGGATGTTTTCAATCCGGGAGTCGTAAAATTGTTTTGCGATGCGCGCACGTGCAATTTGCGGTTGGCGCCGATTTATCTATCTTGCGCGCCGCCCGGCCACCGTTCGTAAAGAACTTCTAAGGGCTCCAAGCGCGGGGGCCATTCATATTACTTTGGGGCTGCGGTGGGCTTTATTCAATTAATTACTGTTATCGTCACCCGCGACACTGAGGATGGTCAACGATCAAGTGCGGTTGGAAGTCTTTATCAGTGCGGGGCACATCCTCAAAAGGCACGCATTGCTTTTTGTTCTCCCTGCCAAAAATAGGGCACAGCCATCCTTGAAACTTATCCGCTGCGGGTATTCAATTTAGCCTTTTTTTAATTATCTCGCTGTAGAAAGTCTTTATGCGCTTAATCGTCTTTTAGATATCAAATAAGTAATTAAAATTAAAATTTTATATAGCTCCGAAGCAATATGGATATTTTGTAAATTAAAGATGCCAAAAGGAAAGTTGAAAATTCCAAACGAAATAAAACTTTGCAATCAAATTGTGGTGTGATGAATATTTCATCACAAAGGTCCATTGTGCAAATTTGCATCCTGAATGCACATGCACATTCAGTTTAGAGAGTCCTTTGATAAAATTTGAGTAGCGCAAAATGCAGTTGCGAATATCGCCTTAAACAAGAAAATTGCATGTTGCAACTGCGTGAAATTTGATTAAAACTTTGGCGACGGTTGGATGCCTCTTCCTTGGCGGCGGCAATGGAGGTCTATGTCCATTCACCGAGTGTTTCTTAAATTACACCTCATTTATTACGCCACCAAAACATAAAGCAGCTAAAGCACATAATATTTTATCGAGACGCTTTATATAAACAAATAAACTGCAAATAAATATTGTTGGAATAGTTCGTACACTGCAGTGCATTGCTGGCACTGAAGTTGAGCAGACATCGTACAATGACAAAACACTAAACGCAAAACACAATTGTTTTTATTCGCCTTATTGATTTATACTGTAACTTGCTCACAACATTCATGAAAATAATTTGCAAATGCGTCTGCGGAATTATGAATCTCTCGTGAATTCATGAAATAAAAATTTAGAATATGATCATGGGAAAACACAGCATGCAAATAGAATCATTGATAATGAATATAAAGAACAAAAATATGAGCAAAAAATTCAATAAATTAAAAGTGTACAACTGGGTAAAAAGTATTTGTCAGCGTTTTTTTTATTAGTATTCAGCCAACGGTGGAACGTGGAAAAACACAAAGTATGAAAGCAGCAGGAGTAGTAGTACTGCTCTCGGCAACCGTAATGGTTGGCGGTCTTTAATTTCGCAATGCGTTATTATACCCGAAACGTGCGCGCAACGCTAGCAAGCAAGCATTTTGTATACGTGCTGAATGGGAAGAGCAGCACATATCACACCCCCGCATGCTCGAATTTATATTCGCGCGTAACGAGCGAGTATGCGAAGTAACGAAAGGTGGATGCGTCGTCGGCGGTCACGCACATAAATCAGGCAATATGCCGCAGATGATTCTCCCAATTACAAGGCGCACTGAAACCACCATCACCGCCGTCCTTGCCGCGACCACCATGAATGCCGCAGTTACCAAGCGTCAATGCCAGTTTCCATATATATTTAATGAAAGAGTATTGGATTTTGACTTGAAGCGTTTTGTTGTTGATTTTTTCGCTTCCTTCATTTTACTCAATCCTACTTTATTGTCATTTCAAAATTATTTACGCATTCTTCCGACATCTGCCTGTCGTCTTATTCGAGAGTTAGACTCAACTCAGATCTCCATTTGGCTGACTGAAATTGTCAATTCGCTGAATAACAGCACGGAAGTAGGAATGCGACTTGCCAATATGAAATAAAAGCAGAATCTCATCACTTTCAATCCTGACCAGAGCGTATTATTAATCATTGAGTGGTGCCCTGGCGGCTGAAGCAAACGACGAGCGCCGGGGGTGGCTGGCATTTTGGCGAACGAGTATGGAATGCGCGAAGTGGCTGGCTTTCAATGCAGGGGGTGGAAGCAAAGTTTTAAATTCTCATTTATAACGTTTGACGTTCGCCGAAGTAAAAATGCTTATAATTTTTCACATTCTTTTCACTTTTCCGCCAGGGTTAAACTTTTTCATGTCAGAAATAATTGAGGGATTATGTTTAAAGCATATTTTTCCACTTTTAAAATTAATGCAGTATATAAATTCCAGTGAATTTATTTCCGAAACTAACGCAATTTCCTTCGTATCAGAAATGTATATTCAATTACTATTTATTAATACTTTTCTTCGGAAATTGTGTTTCTCTTTGTGTAGATTTGCTAGCAGCGAGTATAAAAATACGGATACAAGTGTAGCCAAAGAGCTATTGTTTCTCCCCGTGCTGCTTCTTGAATAAGAGAATAGCTATGGCTGAACGGAAAGCCGCGTAGCAAATTCCTACGAGATTTTCCATAAATTCTAAAGTACACGCTCGTTCGTTGCAAAAAGTGCAATGGCAACCGAGCCAAAGGCACAAATAAAAATTATTGTTTACAGTTGCTGTTACTATATGTAGCTTTCTGCTTTCTAGACTGCAATGTAAAACAATGTAACGCAATTGGAAAGCAGCACTAGTTTTTGTTTATCTGAATTTGCAGCAACCACAAATATACCTGTACTACGTAAATGTCGATATACACTACAATGTATCGATGCATTTCGCTGAAGCTATGTGCACATGACGAAGAAATTCACATATCGATGAAATGTCCTTTTTGCTCTTACACCCCGAATATTGGTTTTCGCTGGCCCTCGAAATGTATTCCGCTATCAATAAAAAGCAATTCGCACACGTCACGTTTAATGATCGGATGATTGCAGTGCAAATATTTTGTGACATATGCGTTCGGTTTATGCTGCAAATATGAAGTAGGAATTTTGATAAATATTTTAATTGAAATCAAACCGCTCTTGCCTTTGAAGTATATGTAATTCATTAGCAATTGAAAATATTATTTGCTCGTTTCTCTAACAAATCGATAAAAATAATATTTATTTTATCCATTAATATATGACCGGTCTCTCTCAATATCAGTACAAAATAATATGGATAAGTAATAAATAAATGATTATTACTCAACTAACCAATCCAATTTCGCATTGAATATATTACACTCGGCAGTAGTAAATATTTCACTGAAATAAACAAATGTAAAAGTGCTGCAGACCATTTAATTCCATTTCGAAATTGCATCGGATGCGAGTTTAAATAAATAAAATACGTTCCTGGTAATTGCAATACGAGCCATTCAAATACCTACATGATATGCATACATGTAGTAACATGCACTAGAGTACTATAAAAAAAATGCAAATATTTTGTCTGTAAAATGCAAAAATACGTTCATTACTACATACAGATAACGTACACGACTAGATAGATAGACAGATAGTGGTGAGGTGGTTGGTATGCGAACCGCCAACGCGATGATAATAATGCGTTTGTGGCTCGGCTCTTTTGTATCTCTCCACCCGCATTTTGCGCCATGTTGTGCAGATAAAAACACATTAGACAATTGACCTGCATTTGTATCGCAATTACGAGCACTACTAATCACAAATGCATACTAGGAAACAAGTAATGCTCTGTTAAATTTGCATTTTTAGAATTGCTTTAAAATCTCTTTTTTTGTTAAGAAATCTATCGATAAGTCGTATTTAATATTTATGAATCCGTAAAAAGATAAGGGTATATTCCTGAAATGAAAAATCAAATCAACTCATCACTCTTGTCATGCCAGTGAAAATTTTGACACATAAATAAGCGATCTGAACCATTTGCGCACACTTATCGAATGCGGAACTATGTTGATGCTTCACGCACATGCTGCGAAGGCGGCAAAAGCTCTTCGCGTCCATTCGGGTAACCGGTAAGCAATCATGCAATAGATCAATGTTAATGTCGAACGCTATTGTCCGCCTTTCCGCGTTCGGCGCTGTTCGATTTCGTTCCGCACAAGCAACATCTGGAGGAACAGCGAGCCTCGCCCGATTCGCTCTTCCTGCGTTGATGAATTTCCAATCAAACCGCCTTAATAAAGTCTTGCTGCTTCCATTTTCGTCCGTCATCGATTTCGTTACAATTCGACGCGTTTCTTTTTCTCGCTTTGCTTTCTACGTTAGCCGACGCCGCCGCCGTCCTAGCCGTATATCCGTTGGGACGCGTCTTCGCATTGATTGCGACCTTATAAAAACAGTTACGATGGTAATTAGATTGCTTCGAGGAAGCGCACGAATTAACACGGGTCACTATAGCAACTCGCCGTTTTATTTTGTTCAAAATTCCAATACCAGTCTTATTAGCCATTCATAAAAGTATTAATTGCTTTGTGATTTTTAAAATTAAAATCAATGAATCGTAAAAGTGTTATTGGCAACTCAATTTCAGTTTATGTCTCATAAAACTTCTCATTAATAGTTTAATTTATTGATTCACACTGAAGTCATAATGAATTTTATTGCTATTAATTATTTCCACGCAGCATTGAGTGAATCTTGCTCTGCATTTTATATAGGACAAAGTTAAATCGAAAAATGTCGATGGAGATTTAAGTTTATGAAGTTATTTTCTTGAAGCCATCTAATCAACAAATATTAGTCGTCCAAATAAGCTGCTTATCATAAATATTCAGGAGCTATTGAGATAGTAGCAATTTGGGACAGCGCGACCCGCACTTGTCGTGTGGGCGAAGTGAGCACAAACAAAAACAGATGCGAAACTCTAATTAGCGTCCGCATCGAATATGATGAAGCGTATCGTACACATACACTTGACGATGCTGTTGATGATGAAGAAGAAGCACAAGAAGATGCGTTGACGAGCTTGGAGGAAATTTGCATATAGCTTTTGGCTTTTGTTGGCCCTATGCGCACGCTTCGACCAGGAGTGCAGTGCATGACGCGAAAAGGACGAAGGACTCTCGGGTGGTCATTAACGGAATAATCACGATGTAAGAGTATACTTCGTTCGTGCGCGTGCAATTTCCTCGTTTCGTGCAGGACGTGTCATGTTGTGTGCGAAAATTATAACTAGCTGAAGAGAGCGTTGCACAACATGCAAGTACGTGTTGAATGTGTTTGAGGCGTGCATGCGGATGACTATCACACCACCGCTTTGGTTGGAACAGTAAAACACATAGCGATAAGCTATAAATTTCATTTTTAATTCGTACACCGAGGATAACACGATCGCGTTTCCACTTCATTCCCGCATATAGAACAACGAGCAAAAAATCACCGTCGCCATCCGGGCTATAAATTTGATACGCGATACGCTTTTCAAAAGGATTCAAAGTGTAAATTATGCGTTTTATTACAATGCTCGTTTTTGCCGACGGCGGAACGTTTAAAACATCTTCATCAACAAAATTATTCTATGGTAATATAGTTATTCTCTTGAAATTCACAAAGCGCAGGCATTAAAATAATTAAAGTGCAAATAGAGGAAAACAAAATACATCCATCCCTTAGAGATAACTCTACCCCCCAGAACGATACAATCACGAAAAAAGCTTCATTTGCATAATTAAAAGAACGTTTTCCTATTGGATGAACATGGTCGACGAATGCGATAAATCTCTGCGCGTTGCCTTGATTATCGACAATTTTCTCTTGCGTCACGTTCTTCTAGATATTTCAGCTCATTGCACTAAATCTCTTAAAATGCCTGCCATAAATATCTCTAAAGCACAAATTTTAATAACCTTTGTTTTGATTAAAGACATAAATAATATTAATAAATAGTCCCTTTTAACGAAGCGAATGGGAATAAGTCGATTGCAATTAGTAGATGCGTTTAGTTTTATTCCGTAACAAAATTAGCCATGAGAGCATACAAAATGCAGCTGGACGGAAACACGCACGGATGTTGGAAATTTTTCAGCGGCGTGTCAGTAGTGGAATAGCGCTTCGTCCTTGTCCAGGATGCGCGCATCGAGTGCGCCATATTGCGCGCACGAAGCGCCATCCATCCATTCGGCTGCGTCTCGTCTCGTTTCGCTTCGTTCTCTTCACGCTAGCAATTTTACGCCTTGCACCCCTTTCACTCTTACATTTTCATGGGGGCGGCGATGGTCGTGTTGCTGGTGTGCGTATCAAAACTTGCAACAGTGCAGAGGCGCTGCTGATGCTGTTAATTTGCTGCTTTTTAATTAAATTTCTCACTTTCTACATACTCGCCACATGCATTCCCGCCACCGATTTTTTCTGCTATTTAAATATATACGCCGCATGTGCGCCGAATTACGTTCCATTTATCCTGCTTTATTTTACTCGCAACTGTACAAAAAAATAAATTAAAAGCATAACTTTATCGTAAATAATTTCCACACCACGTTTAAATCAAGCAAAACGTGCCTGCATTTTTATAATACGATTTTGATAGAACTATTTATTTGTTAATTTGTTTTTGAAAATGTGCACTTTTCCGCCTTGGGAAACGCAACACAAGTTGCACACGTAGTTTCGGAAAACTCTCGGGTAAACTTGCTGCCAAAGTTTCCACATTTCTCGGCGGCGAATAACATCAACGCCAAACCGGAAACGGGAAACACGCACAACGCACGCATACAATTGCGGACATGGTGAGAGAGTAAGCGAGATGGTCGAAAGCGGCTGCGTCTAATTACGAAACAATCCAGCTTGTTAGGGATCCCTAATGCGCATTGTCTGCGGCACCGAATCGCCTAATTAAAAATTGTATTGCGCTATTGTTCGTCTTGCTATTGCCATAACGCAATCGGCATGTACCGCAAAGATAAAATGCTATGAGTATTAAATTTTCAAATTAGGTGTTTTGTTGGTTCGGCTTGCGGGTATGGAAATCCCTTAAATGGGAATTGACGGAATTAAAAAATATTTCATCATAAATGGCGTAATATTTAAAGCGTTATATGAAATATAAATGCAGAAATAATAAAGAGCAAGGTAAATACAAGTACTCCATTGTATCCATTAATAGCCTTTGAGATGCTTAAGAAATGCACCGTGTTTGCGTTTGCTTATGCAGAAAAACACAATAGGTTGTTTGAAGAGTTGGAATTGTTGGCGAAACAACTGCTTTCACCGCCCATTCAGGCGGCTGCACGCAACATCAAGGTGCAGTCTTTTATTTCTTCCTTAAACTTCATTTTATGAAGCGTCAAATTTCTGTTTAGTTGTTCCTCTACTTTTCAATCGCAGATTCCTTTATTCGCTGCGCTTGCATGAGAGAGAGTGTCGACCACTCGACAATTACGGCGGATGCAAACTTTATCGTCGTGAAGTTGAAGAAGTCGCATGCGTTTGCGCTAAATGCATTGAAAACCAATTGAAGTTTAAACAATAGACAACAATCAGCCTGCGAGCGAGAGCACGACGATGCGAGAGGGTGCTTGAAGCGTGTGCTCGCGCGTTCGCTGTGTGTCTCCAATTGTAATCGGTTTGAATGGCAGATTAGATGAAGGAGAAATTGCGCGACGAGTCGTGCAAATCGTGCGGAAGTCGTCTTTGTACGCATGTCACACTAAAATTAGAACGTGGTAATCGCCCTTCGCCAACTACGTGCGTTTATAATAATCGCATTCGAAAACTTTATTATAATCGCAATTAGGCGCTACGCTTCATGCCCAAACTATTTAATTTATTTTAGCAATGATATTCAAAATCGGTATGTTCATTTTGGTAGTTGATACCAACGTATTGAAAAATAAGGGTTGATAATTTGTTATCTATTCATACATTTTAACTTTTTCGCGCAAACATGAACAAATTGAAATAGTGCGTTACAAAACACCCCTGCTGGTGACAGACATAATGAAAAACGGAGGAACGTAAAACGAAGCTGCGTTTACATTCGCTCAGCAGGAATCCCGTTTCTAATACTCGTGATCTTGCCAACGTTTTTCCCACGAGCTGGAGGCAGAGCAGGAAACAGATGGATGCATGCAGCGTATTCACATGGCGTGTTTTTTTACGCGCCGTTCTCGGTTTGCATTCGTGTCGTTTGGCATGAACTCGTCGTCCTGGCCATTTGACAGGATGCGTAGCCACGTCTAATGAAACTGCACCGTCGACAACGACAATGACAGCAGCAAAGTCAGCACACATGTCCTTCAAATGCGTACGCACGTACATGAACAATGCGCGATCTGGTGTAGGGCCTCGGGGGCGGTGGGTCATGTACGAAGACGTACGATGCGCAAGTGAAACAATACTGTGGCGTCCGCGGTGCGTGGGCGACGGTTGCACAGAGCCGCCCATCCGGTTCTTGTTGCTATCTTGTTACGAGCAGACGCGCGCGAGCATACGAGGGCGAATTGCGCAAGAAAGCTTTTTGATAAATGATCCGACCAGCTCTTCGTACACGTATTTGTGTGCATTGCTTCTGCGTCGTTGGACAATGGGACATGGAGTAGGTTATTACGTGAAGTGGTTTCAGATCAGTGTCTCCGGTACGGCGCATGTGCCTTTCTGATCTTTCAACGTGCGCCCTTTTTGTTGCTGACTCGCGAAAGTACTCGCTCCATTGTTACAGCGTTCAATCAATTTAAAATTAATGAAGAAATTCAGCGCTCCTGTTTTCTTGTTGCCCGTTGCACTTTATTACACTTCCGATTTAACGAGAAAATTTTATAGAGTGTTTCGAAAGTCAATTTCTCATAAAGATAGGGGAAGTATTCAAACTTTGTCTTGGTCGCTTATCATAAAATTTCAAAACAAAAGTGGAAAATCCATTGGTATTGTAAGACAATTCATAAGTTGAGAAGAAAAAGCGTTAGCTTAGAAATTAAATTAACGATTCAATCAAAAGTTGTACGACGTCCTGGGAGTTTTCATGCGGTTCTGTTTAATTTAATCCTTTGGCGACGCACGCCTTCTGAACAAGATGACTCGCAGTGATTCCAGCCTCAGATCATACGCGCACGCACTGAATTTTCGGCGAACCGCCTCAATTTCGAAGATGCGAATCTGCACCTAAGTTAAGCGACCGATCTGGGGGGTGTTCATTTAAGTCAAGCCGAGGGAGTTTTAATATAATTATACGTCACTGTGTGATAGAGGATTCGCGCGCGTTGGTCGGCGGCACGGCGCAGTGCAGCTTTGTTTCGCTTGCGCTCCTCCTGCACTTGGGCTCAAACTGCCATTAGCGTGTCTCTGCAGTGCAAGAACGCTGCCGTTGCGATAGAGTTCAGTCCATGGAAGGATAATTAATCACCCCGTTTGCTGCTCGCAGGCAAACCAGCCAGATCCAGCCGGACGACGAGGACGCCGAATGGATGTTATTATAAAGTCTTGGGCTTCACTTAGTGTCCTCGACGGCAATCACTACCACCGCCACCAATCACTCCTTCGCCTCCAACCCTTTCCTAACTGTATTTCGTGTCCTTTTAATGCCTATACGCTCATGCGGTTTATAATTGAAATTCGAAATTTATTATAAACTATCACTCGTGCTCGAAAATTATTTTCCAATATATTTTCAAATTAATCTCGCTGTACGTCAGGAAATCAATCACTTGAACTTGCAATAACTTGGAAAATTGTCCGAGTTGGCTCCTTCAATAATAATTCAAAATTTACAATGTGCATCGCGTATTCGCTGTAATAAGTCAAAAGCGTTCCGCTATAGATATTGCCGTATTACGATTAGTTATTGCGTTGCGATACGCGGCTTCGATCGTTACATTACATCGCTATTTCATTGCTGCACTTTTATAGCGTGTGTACTTCAAGCATCCCATTTCCGGCGCTTGGGTTTGCGTTTTTCTCTTGTCGCTCCTTTTTATTTTTGTTTGTTTTTTACCACGTTGGTCATGTATGTGATTCACTTTGCGATGACTGCCCTCATCAATGTTGTACGTGTTCGACGCGTTCTATTTTCACTGCCCACTCGTTTTGCTCTTGTCTTCAGCCCCCGCTTTTTTGTTCGTCTTGTGCGAACATCGTTCGTCAATTTTTAAGTGGGTTACTTCTACACCCAACGAGATGATATACAAAGCTATCCCACGTCCAATATGTGAATTGCTCTTGCTTCAGGTACGATAAAGCACGCTCGTTATATGCCATCGTCATTCAGAATAATGCAAATGTATAACTTCAAAACGGAAATAATTTACAAAATCTATTTACTTGAATTATATCATTTTCGACGAAAATCAAGAATTTTCAAAAAGAACAATAATGTGTTCAACAAGCACAATATTTTAATTAATTTTTGACATGTTTTACATGCGTTCATGGGGGAAGAATTAGCAAGGGGTGAAACTCATTCGCTTTGATATTGTTGGACATTGGTGTTTCGTAATTTTAATCGCGCAGTCGTGAACGACAATAGGACTTTTATCATTTATTATTATTATGCCAGATTCGTTTCCGTTGCAGTATGTAATTCGCCTTCTATGGGTTTATAAATGGTACATATTGTTGAACGCCAGGATGGCCCGGAATTTTTATGGATCACAAACATGTATTTGATAGAAACACACAGGATTAATTTCTGCAAGTGGCACTTTTTCCCCTTTTTTTCATTTATGTCATCCACATCCTCTTTTCAATTTTTCAAACTTCTGAATTTCACTTTTTTTCGTGCTTGCTGTTTTGTTAATGGGCGTAATCTAAAAATGGAACATTTTTTGCGCGATTTGCTATCAAAGTGTAGTTTAAGAATTCAATATCTATATTAACGTATCAGGAAAGCGGTTTATCCGACTTATATGTTTTTCGGAATCAGGTATGAAGTTCGTAACGTGTAACAGGATGTCGGCGAGTTGTAACGCCACGTTGGTGACACAATTCAAGCGGAAAAATGATAAAGCAACCGGATGCTGGATAGTGACGCGCGCCGTCGCAAAAATAAACCAAGCCTGCCAACCGCACGAATGTAGTGTGCTTGCTAGTGATATACACTTACACATATTTAGTGCTATATCTACGGTAAAGCGTTAGTGGCAGCGGCGGTGGCGGTGGCAATGGCGGTAGCAACGACGTCAACCGAAGCCACATGCCACTGCTCGTCGTAAGCTGCAATTTGTGAAAAACAACTTTTTCAATAAACCCATCGAGCAGACATAATGCTAACTTACTTAGCGTAGCGTGTGCGGTGACGGCATTGTATGCGAGCTTTTTGCGCCTGCGATCCGGCTACTCGTCCTGCTTGAAATAGCATCAATAGGATAGAACTAAACATACGGCTTAAACTAATGAAACTATGGTTGGTTTTTTACTAAAGCTCAATCTCCGCGTGAGCACGCACAAGGACAAAGCGCGGAAGAGTGATTAAACATTAATAGGCTAATGTCGTTAAAGCGGAACGAGTTTGCAAAGATACAAAATGCTAGCGCGTGTTCCTAATTTGTAATTATGAGCTGATAATAATCAAGAAATCACGGCGCGCGCACACGGCGGCAATAAAACGAACGGACGCGGATTAAGAAAGCGAACGCCGCGCCGAGTGAAATTAAGTTGAAGTTACGATAAGCCAAAGGTATTTGTTTAGCTTTAACCTGAGTTAATGTCACGTACAGCGATGCGGGGTAAAAGTGCACTGAACGGATGCGCGATCGTGCAGGCGTACGGATAACTGGACCCGAAGGAGTATCATCATTCTGGACGATTAAGGACGACGGCGTAGTCCCGCTTTTTCCATCGATATTTATTAGTTTTTGGCACCGTTGCGCTCTTTAACTACATTGCCAATATATTTTCCCTGATACTAAATGCGTAGAAGGTTAATTCATAGGTATTAAAATATTTTTCATTTTATTTTCAGATTCAATCCGATGAGACGATTCAATGTGGAATAGTGAGTCTACAAATTTTATGGTATTTTATGTTTTGTTTGTGTGTTGTCATTATCAACACGAAATAATTAAATTTTATAACTTGCACTAACGAAACCTGTAGCGGGAATTTTTGGAATTTAGCGACGCGCTGAATAATTGCGCCGTAAAACGTTGGAAAATAATTAATGCGCGTTTGTTAGGTAATTACCCATTCGCAGTTATACGAAGCGCAACGAGTATACACGGACGGCGGCGGCAATAGCTATGCCACCGTTTCATATTCGCTATTACACTATTTAGCGATTGCAATTGCCGAGGCATAAGCTCGACCTCCACTCTCACATCTCATCGTCGTTAAACGAATGTGCGCGGGCTCGACGATGAATAGTCAAAGAGGGCATTAGCCATTGCGTGCACCGCCACTGAAAGACACTCTTTACGCGTAGAAAAGCCCTGCGAATGCGTTCGACTTACTTTTAATTAATTTACGTTTCGCGGACGACTAAATGCGCGTCGATTATGCGCTAAATTGTGTGCCGGGAATAAATACGCACTGCGCGCACCGACATCGACATAACATTAGGGATGATAAAAGCAGAGATAAAGGCGGCGTGGAAGATAATTAAATTTGTTTAATGCTTTTCGGAATGCTACAGCTGGTGCTCTTTAAATAGCAAAAAAATGCGTCTAATGCGGGATGAGAACGAAAGCAAAGTTGAAGAGCAGAGTGCACAAAAAACTTAAGATTTATTTAGTTGGAGCAAAGAAGTGCTCTTTTATGATAGCGTACACGATTTCCTAGTATTCTTGCAATTCTTTCATTTAATTTAGTTAAATAATCATGAAGTTGAAAGTATAAAAAGCCAAAATTAAATATTCATTTTCACTCTGGCATATTTTTAATATGTCGTTACAGTTATGTCTAAATTTTTTTCATTAAATTTTATTTAGCAGAATATAAAATCATTAAGAGAATAAAATAATTTATTTCATTCATGCGCTTTAATGCTGAAATAAATAATTGATGTTTTCAGTTCGTTAAATTAGTCTTTCCATTCATTTAGAATTTTTAATTCGTGTTATGGAAATCAGGAAATTGAAAATATCAACAAATAACAAAATTAAAAGTCAATGTTGTTACAAATGACCCATTCACTTTTCGCGTCGGTGAGTTTATACCTAGATTTTCGCTACGGATCATTTACGCATCAATGAAACGACACGGAAAAGCTAGCCCTAATTAATTGCCAAAAAGAATGCTGAACCTATATTCGTATTTTTGTCACTCTTCGCTTAAATTTTTTCGTGAGCAAGGTGCTAATATGATTTAACGTCCCGTGTGCACATAGTGCACCGTGGCACGGAAATGCAATGAAAGGAACAAATACGCAACACGGGGATTTCGAAGCCACTGGAGCAATTTATATGCTAAACAACTTTTCGACTTTGCCGTGCGCTGCTAGCTGGCTGGCTTTTGGCGCAACACCATCATGTGCACTTTGTGCAAATCGCATAAATAATGAGGGACGTCCGAAGAGATTAGAAACCGTACCGTGCATTAATATAATTTCGCGACAACGCATGTGCATCGCATTGCTGCAGCTTTCCCGATTACCGCAGATTCCGCGAAGACGCAGATAATGAACGTTAACTTTCAAATTACATGCAGCATTGCAGCATGATGTTCGTTAGATATGCGCATGTATTAACCGTCGCATTCAGCAATTACACGTGCAATTGCCATTTTACCCGTTTAGTAATGTTTAACCAAGTCGAACTAATTTCACGAGCAGAGTGCCAGTGAAAGAATTCTTAAAATCATTATCGCAATTTACGTTGTGACTAAATATTAATGTAAAGACATTTAAAGTCAGGAGGGTTTCGCAATCAAACGCTGAACCAGCAAACATTAAGTGAGAGACGACTGGTTGTTCAATAAATGCGGGAATGCGTTTGCGAATGACACGAGCAACGCGTGTTGGCGGCGGCAGCAGCAGCAGCATCAGCGCAATGTGTGTAGAATGCGCAAACATTCAGCTGATATTTGCATTTTGCACATAGTCGCATGATAACAAGCACTCGTCGTTTTTGTTGCGGCGGCAGTGGTAGCGGCGGCAACGAAACGCGATGTAAATCGTCGACGCTCTAATAAGAGGAGGCAAGCTTTCGCTGGCTTGCTTAATATAAATTTAATGGACTTTAGCCAGCCGAGTGTGGCATTAGGCATCATGCACAGATCTTCTCTCCGTGCAGAGCAGCGAGCACTTCCTGCACAAGTGAACAATTTTCCTCCACCGCCCTTATTTATTATTGCTGCATGTCTTATCACCACCATCGCCAGCCTCCTTCGCTGCTCTTCATGTGCATGCATACGCAACGCGATGACGTAATTGTTTCCTCAGCTCGCGTTCGTATTTCGGCGGGTTTCTTGTATATTTGTAATTGGGTTAAGACAAATACGATTTAACCTCATGCTACTTGAATTTTCATTTCCCTTTTGCAAGAACTACCATTAAACTTAGATAATTTTTATTGACATAATTTTAATTAATATTCATTGAAGATGAAGTTGAAAATTATACCAATATTTAATATATGCAGTAGAATTTGTATAAAATATATAGGTATGGTATTTTGTATAAAACTTTGTAGACTTTCGAAAGCAATCAAAATCGAATCGAATGCGAGTGGAACACTTAAATGCAAATTGTACACAAGCTGGCTTTGCGCACCTCTTGCCAACCAACTTTTTCCTCTGTGGCTTTTTTGCTGCGTCTTTAGAACTACCACCATTGCCACCACCGGCACCGCCGCCGCCAAAAGCATCTCTTATTTGATTTGTTTGTGTGCGTCCTTTTCGGTGCGTATATACGCTTAGCAAATCGGCGTAGGCGCATTCTTTGCGTGCTACTCTAACATTGCAAGTGCCTACGTCTCAGGAGAACGCGTCTGTGCGCAACGCGCGAAAGGGAGTGTAAAGTTTTTCGGAGCTAAATTCCTCGTCGTTACACGCCAGACTTAAAAGCACGGCTTGCATGCATGTGCAAATTGTATCCGAGGTCGGAGCTACCGCGGATGAAAAATCTAATGGTGCTTGAATTCTTTGACAAGTTAAACACGATCCGAAAAATGCTCTTTAGACTTTTGCATCGCATCTACGCGCAATTTCATTCGCAGCGTCATTTTTGAAACAAAATTAAATTTCTTACCTTGAATTATTTTTTATTTTTAGGTAAAGTTGATGACTTTTTTAGTATCCATTTTTCGTATCTTTTTACGTACTAGTTGGTAAATTTGCACTAATACAATAGTCAAAAAATATATTTTCAATTTAAAACTTCACTTGGAATGAATTTTGATGAGTTTCTGACATGCGAAAGTTTTTAAATGAGCGACCAACGCTCTCCGCTTACTCGCGACGGTTGTTATCCTTGAAACACACGTCGTGCGGCGTTTGGAGAGAGGGGCAGCAGTCAGGGCGCCGCCGTCGAGCAACCGCGGTGTTCGGACGAGTACTGCAACGCAGCGTCCCCGGGTGTCCCGCCAGCAGCAGGAGCGGCAGCACCAGCAGGAAGTTAACGTCGCGGCGCGCGCGAGACCGGGAGGCTGTATGTCTGTGCGTACGCGGAGCGCGCCGCACATGCCGTTGGCGTTGGCGTTGGCGGCGGGCTGGGGATACCATAGCGCAACTAAAAGACAGAGTGCGAAGGGCGGCGGCGGCGAAAGAGCGAAAGAGGACACATCCTTCGGCGTCCTGCGTGTGACGCAGCCGCGCACCACGTCAATCGATAGCATCAGCATCTCGTGTGTGTGCGAGAGCAAAGAGGTATGCGCATCCTGTGTCGCCGCCGCCACCGCCACGGCCGCTCGGCCACATCATCAGCGTCACTCTTTCGCAGCAAAAGAACGCGCCGCGCTACTCTTGCGCCATTCAGGCAACAATTAGAAAAATTCGCTCGAAAACATTTCTCAAATTTAGTTGAAGGAGGCAGATAACCTAATTTAGTGATTTTCTCAGCCCCTATGAAGTGTCCTCTTATTTTTGGGTTTCTTCCAAGCGTCCGACTCGTGCCAACTAACCATCCGCATTTCCCCCCTTCTTTTATCAGCCGGTTCAATCCTTCAATACGTCCTTCGAATAAGCATCAAGGCTGTTCTCCTGGCTGAGCGCACATGAACAAAAATTTATCTAATGCGAGCAGACCGCGCGCAAGGAATCCTGCAAAAGTGCAGAACGGACATTGACTACGTCCTTTCGTCGAGTTGTTTTCCTGCTTCGAACACGTCGGCAGCGGCATTCTTTTCTTCTCGTCTGGCTTGTGCGGTCAGACCGCTGGAAGGAAATGGTAGTGCGGTGGCGGCTAAGCCCCCATCAAGCTAAACCAAGCCACCGCTGCTGGCTACCACCCCAAAGTAAAGTAAAAGTCGACAAAGTTGTTCGGTGGGCATTTGATACGCACTAGCACTATAATAAACTCGGGGAAGATTCGTTTGTGCTCACATTCACGTCATTCCTCAAATACACAAGCATCCTGGATTTTAAAGGACATTGCTTCACTTCACGTACAAGTCATCAATTCACTTGAGCGCATTAACTGTCTGCAGTTTTAACTTTCTCACACGTCCTGTGGAAAGTTGGCCAAAGTTTTTCATTCTCTTTCATTTCATACATCAAGAATGCAATATCATTGTGCAAACATGCGTAACATAAAATTGACAACGGAACATTCGTTGTTTTGGTCCTGAGTGCGCATCGCACAAAATAAATGTTTCAATAACAAGGCGCACGAACGCGAGGACAATTGCAATTGCATGTAATTTGAATTGCAGCTGTTTAGAGCACTCCAATACGTGTTGGTTTATAAATTGAACCAATGCGACAACCCGCAGCGGCGGTGTAGATTTGGCAGCGTACTTACTGGGTGGATAGCTAGAAACAAAAGTGTGTTGTGCAGCCGCATACTTTGAAAATCGTTTTGCGGAGGCAGGCAGCGTTCCCCGATGGATGAGCTAATAAAACTGTCGGCGCGAAATACGCGTGTAATGTGTAATGAAAGAGTTCGCCGCCGTCGCCGCTGTTGTCTCTCGTTCACGTACACGTTCGACGAGTACGGCGACGGCGGCAGATTGGCGGCCGAAATGTACGAGTGTTATTGCGTTGCAAAACGAATTTTATTTCCTTCTCAGCTGCTTTTATCAACTTTCATCGTTTACTACCATTTATTACGGAAGAATAGACTGCGTTAATATACTTTTATTTAAACTATTGTTATTACAAAGCCTTATTGAAAATTTCAAGATAGTGGGGCATTTGGGATTTTTACTTTCAGCATCTAGCTAACGTGTATACTTTAATTATATTTAAGTTTTAAGTGCTATACCGTTTGGGGATGAAGTCTTTTAATATTAGAGCGGTATTGTAGCGCCGCCCCACGAGGAAACGGTTAAACGCTTTTATATTAAAGGGTGAAAGGGTTTTTAAATTTTATGTGGGTTTTCGATTTAAATGTTCAAATAACTTGGATACTTTTAAAAAGTTTATTATTCTACACAGTAGAATCTACAACAATATAAATAAGTTAAGAACAAATTCGAAATGGGGCAGTGAAATGCATACGTACTTAATTCAAAACAAAAAACAATTACACATTAATTAAAAATATTACTACAGTCATCGATATTTTCGCCTTCAAACATATTGAAGTTGTCCGTTGCTTGCGTGAATGCACTACCAGTTAAACTTTCAATACAGCCATCAAACATTTCATCGAATACATTTCCAGTGATATTTGTTATATTCGTATAGATGGGTAAACCTCCAAGATAAAATTCATCAAATTCAATGCTAGAAAAAGTTTTTACATCATAATTTTGCGAATCAATTGAAAGTCTGAATGGCTGAAATTGCAATACTACTTCATGCTGATCTCCATCATTCAGTAGAGGAGCACTGAAGAGTTCCACACTTTGTGTGTCATCATTAATAACTAATTTACCATTCCATAATCTAATCATAAATGAATAACGCTGGCTTTTGTCTTTTGCGTGTAATAGTAGTCCATCTGAAGCTGTCCTAAATGTAATACTAATATTCTTACTACTTAGTTGGTCCGACAAAGAATCTCGTTTCTTATAGGCGCTTACGTTTATACTTCCATTATCAAACCGCAGTGCTGGAATATTACCAGGAACATTTACGTATAAGTAGCTACGCCCTGTGAATTTAGGCTTTTTAATTGTGATACTAGTCTCACATAAAGCGCCCGTGTATCCAAGTTTACAAACGCAACGGTCGTCCATGCAATGTCCATGATTACTGCATTTTAGTTCATTGCAGTATACACTTTGACATTTCTCTCCAAAGAAAGGGTCCTGGCATTTACAATGTGGTTGCAAATTGGGGTCCAACCAGCAAGTACCTCCATTCATGCAGTAATCGCCACCACATGGTGTGCCATCGCAATCTACCACATTTTGACCCTGCAAAATTTCTTCCTCGTTTAAAACAATATGCCGTGAGTCAATGAATAGTTTTCGAATGCATCCGGTGTACCAAGTTGAAAATTCACATGAGGCATCCGGTGGAAATTTCGACATATCCGGAAGACCCCCAAGATAAATATTTTGATTGCTTAAGTCCAATATGTCACCAGGTTGCATATTTCCAGTATTTACTATATTATCTACAAAGAGAAATATTTTTCTTCCGTAAATAGTTGTCTTTATTTGATGCCATTGACCCAAGCGTAACATTTTATTGCTTCGAACAATAAATATTTCTTGGTTATTTGATCTTTGCCTTCTTGGCTTGACTCGTAATTCTAGTAATCCACTGATGAATGTAAGGGAAAGAAAAGAGTCATCGTTTCCAATAAAACTTATTAATCCATCATTAAATGGACGCATTTCCAAATCAAAATTCACTTTGTTCAAATTGAATTGTTCCGGTGCTAAAATTAAATAACTTCTAGTACCAGAAAAACTTACATCTGATAAACTTTCGCCTAAAATTTGAGTGTTTATTAAATACATAATGATTAATGGAAAGAAAGACATACGTGTATTACAATATTTGCCTTTATAGCCCAAAGGACAATCGCACTCATAGCTTGCTAAGGTTGGAGTGCATATTGCTGAGTTTTGGCATTGATTCCTATCGCACAAATTCATTTTTGACGAGCATAAAGGTCCATAATAATTATCTTGGCACATGCATCTGAAACAATACTTTAATTAAATTTACCGAAAGTAAATTTGAAATAGGTGCATACGTGAAAGTTCCGCCATGATAGAGACAAACACCATCATTTTGGCAAACGCCTTCATAGCATTCAGTTGTACCACATTGTCCAACAGCGCGCCCGGACACTTGTTTATTTTCCAAGGCAAGTGTTACATCGCCAATTTTAAATTCAATATCAAATATGCACCCTGTAAATCCAGAGTGCAACGGTAAATCATGTGGTAGGCCTTCATAGTCCTTGGTCTTGTAACCGCCAAAGTAAATCACCGGTTCTATGTCCAATTGACTTAAAGCAGCTTTCGAGCGACCAGTAACGTTGCCCAAATGTTCAACATGCAACCAAGCACGTCTACCCAATCTTCCAACTTGTATATCATAGCTTGCTTTATCAGCTGGAATCGGTTTCGATGTAAATATTCTTCGCGGACCCGCTCCCAGATTCCATGTCAACATGATATACCCCTTTACGAAAGAAACAGCCATGTGATCCGAGTAGAAATCATGTTGGCCTGATTGTCCCATAAACATCAACAATGCAATTTGATTGATACTGCTTGGAGTAATCGTAAATTTAATTTGCATATATTTGTAGTTGCCTTTCGGAATCGGATAAGAAGTGTATGATGCGTAACCCTGAACTGACGAAGAATAATAAGCTTTTGATATTTTTAAATCTAAAAGTTCAATAATTTATTTAGCATATTTAGTTATTTAAAATTACGAAGGTAGTACCGTTTTCGCAAAAATGACCATGCTTTCCAAAGGGACACAAACAAATATAACCACTTCCTGCAAATTGTAGGCAAGTTCCTCCAAATTTACATGGGTTATTGTCGCACACAGAACGTTCACATTGTTTTCCTACAAATCCATTGCGACATTTACAGAAATAATCATCACCTTCTGAATATTTGTCTCCTTGCAATATTGTACATGAACCACCATTCATGCAAGGATTTGAAAGACACGCCAATGAAGAACATTCAGTGATACCAAAACCATCCTTTGCATCTTTAAATATGTTGAGGGATTTTTCTAAAATTGATAAGTCCCACATGCATCCAATGAATCCTGGCAATTTTACGATTGGGTTTGCTTTTTCATTCAAACCACCTAAGTACAACCAAGATTTGGTATTAGTAAATCGGTCCAATTTGGCTATTTGAGCTCCAGACATTGACAACGTATTATTCAACACAATGGAAGCGTTGCAAGTTTTAAGATCATTAGAAAATGTTAGTCTGAAAATAGTTTTTTGAAATATTCTTGTTTTAAATGAGCTGCATACTTACAAAGCATTTATTCTTATTTCATATCCGTTATTAACTGGTTTATTCAGTTCAGTAAGAAGCATTGTTTGAAAACCACAAGAAAATTTAAATTTTAAATGGCCCTGTTCAATGTACAAAGCCATGTAAGTTTCTTCCAAATTCGTATAAAAAAGCAAACCATTTGCCGTAGTTGTACGAGCCTTAAAATCAATTTGCAGTTTTGATTTTGTATGTACTTGGTGCAACAAGAAAGAGTTTCCACTGAAGGCAGCTGTTTTAATGCCTAAAGTATTTTCACATCTCTTCCCAGAATAGTCATATGGGCACAAACAATAAAAGCCATCCATGTAAACGCACGTTCCACCATTCTCGCAGTTCTGTTGACTTTTTGAGCAATCAAATATCGATTCGATTGGTGTTGTTTCATAATCTGCAGCTGTTGTTATTGTAGAAGTACTGGTATCAGTTTGGATTATGATTTCTTCGGTTGTTGTTGATGGCACAGTTGGAGCGAAATCAGTAACTGAAGGAAATGCAGTATTTGTTATATTAACTTCAGGTATAGTTGTTATGATTTCAGTCTCAATAGAACTTATTGACGTAGTTTCAATGGTTGTAGATATTGTTTTATACCCTTCTGTTGTTGACGATGACGGTTCATATGTTGCAATGGTTGTAGTTGTTTCAGCAGTCGGTGAAGATATTGTTGTAGGGTCCTCCGATGTAAGAGTTGTAGTATCAATTATTCTTGTTACAATTTCACTTTCAGCAGTAGTCAACGTTGTTTCTGTTGTTATTAGTATTGGAACTTCGGTAGATGTTGTTGTTGATTCAGTTGTTAAAACTTCGGATGAAATTGACCACGGTTCACTTGTGGTTGATGGTGACGTTAGAATTTCTTCAGTTGTTGAAGTGGCAGAGGGCTCATTTGATGAACGACTTGTTGTACTTAAAGTTGTTTCATCTGTTGTGAATATCTCAGTTATTCCTGGACTTTGAACATCCGATTTTTCTGTTGAAATTGTTGTAGACTCTGTTATTGTCGATGCTACTTCTGATGTAGTTGTACTTTTTTCAACAGGTACTGATTCAGTTGTAAATATTATTGTTGGACTTTCACTCGTTATTGCATTAGTCGATTGTTCCGTGGTTGTAAATTCAGATATTGTTGAAATTGTAGTTGAACTAATTGTTGAACTAATTTCTTCAGTAGTACTATCGGTTTTTGGCACTTCTGTGACTTGAGTTGTTGTTTCCTCTACTTCTCTTGTTGCGGTTATCGAAGTGAGAGTGGTAAGAATAGTCGTTGTGGATGGAAGAGTAGTAGGCATTGTTTCAGTCATAAAAGTAGCATTTGTTGTTGGTGTTGTTGGCGTACTATAACTGCAGTCTAAATAAGTATTTCCGCTGATATCGAGAACAAGGCATTCACAATAAATCCCTGTTAACTTTGGCGGACAAGAACATGTAAACCCGTCCACTCCATCGATACAAGTACCACCATTAAGGCATCTGGAATATAAATGCTCTGATGTTAAGAAATCGTATATGATTATAGTATCTCACCTGTTGTTACTTAGTTTACACTCATCATATTGAAATTGACATCTCTCGCCATGGTAATCCGGTACACAATAACATACCGGACGATCATCTTCCATCAAGCAAAGCGCTTCGTTCTTACAAGGATTATCGTCGCATAACAAAACAATCTCTTCGCAATTCCTTCCCGTATAGCCAAACAAGCAGGCGCACTCGTAGTCGGCATGCATGTCGACACAAACAGCCCCATTTTGACACGGATGTGACATACATTCATCCACTTCCAACTCGCAGAAGAACCCCGTCCACCCATCAGGACATCTGCAGCTGAATGTAACTCCCGGTCCTTCAATGCATACACCGCCATTCGAGCAGCGAGTCTCATTTGTCAAGTTGCAAACTGCAATATCAAGTTCGCAGTGCACACCCGAATACCCCGGAAGACAATTGCACACATAGCCATTGGCTGCGTCCATGCAAGTCCCATTATTTTGGCATGGATTGCTCAAACACTCGTTGAGATTCTCTTCGCATAAGTCGCCAACGAATCCGGCAGGACACGTGCAGTTAAAGGCGGCTATTCCATCCTGGCAAATGCCGCCGTTCTGGCACGGATTCGACCAGCACTCATCCCAATTCGTTTGACATTGCACGCCTGTATACCCATCGATGCAATAGCAGGAATATGTTGTATTTAAATCATCCAAACATACGCCATGCACACAAGGATTACTTAAGCACGCGAAACCACCGTCCGCGTCCGGCACATTTAAAAATGCCGCGAGCGCAGTTATTACAACAATTAATGCGCTAGCATGATGCATTCTTTTTAATTTGCAAATGAATTAAGTGAAGATTAGCTTGTTTTATCAATTTATTTCACTATTCGAACTTTGGGGCACTGGTAGTTTGTAGTATCGATTTAATAACGTGTTCGATTAAATAGGAAATTACATCTTAACTAGTATTTGATTCGATTATAACTATTTGATCTTCTATTTTCTTCTGTTTGTATTGTATGCTGAGTGCTTTCGATGCAACTAACTTGCACCTTAATTTATTAACTAATTCACCCCCATGACTTGCCGTGTTCACTGCGGGTAGCGTATTGCTGTATAATCGTAAACTCGTGTTTATCATCAAACCACAATGTGCTGTAGTTTCTATTAGGGAAGTAGGTATTTTGAGGTCGTCTCTATGACGACAAAACAACAAACACATAAAACAAAATGCGTATAAATAGTAATACTTTATTTACGGATTATAACTCCAGTTGTAGAAATTAAAGATCTGTTGTGTTATATTGAACCAATTCGCTTTAAGTAAATATCCTTTAAAATATGTGGCAGAAAGATTCTTATATCGTAGAGTCCCCACACTGCACTTAAGCAGCATTGTAATACTAGGAGTTACACGCAGTTTTGAGCTTGTAATTAACGATATTAACACCCGGCAAGTGATCTGCTAGGCACAAGAAAATTCCTTATACATAGAGTCATTTGAGTTTCTATGAGTCCACTGCTGTTCTTTACGTAGAACCAAGTAAGTCGGAAAGCACGACTAGCGTCACCTCATCGCCACTACCAAGTTATTTGTCGAGGAGACTTTCATGTGCTCAATGCAAGAAAGAGACATTATGCGCTTATAGATTATTAGTTGAAACAGGATAGAATAAATATATGAGTACGGCCAGGTGATCTCGTGTTTATTCATGCTTACAATACTTGCGGTACTTGGTCATCATAGTTGGTTTTGTTTGGTGCCGTCATAAAATATAAGAGAAATGTTAGACTTAGTATAACGTGCAGAGATAGTCTAAAGCATCATTTGCTTTTTTGGGTATTACTTAGTATTATATTCATTGCATATACGCAACTGAATATATATTGTAAAACTGTGCTACTTTTAGATAGTATGGATCCTGGAATTATATGTTTTCAACATTGTAATCCAAAGATATTTTGCCTTAATTTGCCTGAAGTTTGTCCTGCTTGTAACACTGACTTAAATAATGGCAACTTCACATTAATGCCATTCAGGTATATTTATTTAAGACATCTTAAATTGATCTTGTAATTTTTATGCTTGCAGAGTACCATATCCATTTGTTAGAGCTTCACAGTATGCCTGTTCAGTTATTATAAAACCAACAATTGGAGATTTTCTGAAGTATGCATTCATTTTTCTTTGTATATCAAATTGATTATATTTTGTTATAGTGATTACTACAATTCAATGGACTTACACATTGGAGTAACAAATTCATCAGGTGTTATTGTTGAATTTGATAAACATGGCTTACGTCAACGTGTTTGCAATGATTGGGATCAGTCTTTGCTTTTAGACCAAGTTAACTTGCCTTGGCAAGAACACTGGGATGATACATTGACAAAAATATGTCAGCAAAGATGTTGGAAAGCCAAAAATTATAATGAGGAAACAAATAATTGTTATTCATTTGTTTTATCATTCCTAATTGAATTAGACTATGGAGGTTTAAGCTTAGCAGCTGCTAATCGTACATTGTTTTGTGAAAAGTACATAGTTACTCGAACAACTAGTGCAGGCAAATATATATCATTATATAGGAAATTAAAAGAGAGAGGATATTATATACATAACAAAACAGCTAGATAACATTGCATCTTTGAAGGCATTTATTTTTTGTTCATTGTGACTTATTTATTTTTCTATGCTATTAATAAAATGATTTTTTTTAGTATATCATGGGCAATCAGATGCAATTTACATTTTCAATAATTCTTGGAAATAACTTTCTCTGTTTATTTATAACAATTTTTGAATTGGCAGATGTGTATCATACATAACCTAATTTGATCATATGTTCTGAATATAGCAAAATTCTTGTGCTTCATCATGTTCTCATCTTTATTATCAACTAGAAAATTAATTCATATGTTTAAGACTGTATATTTCAACAATTATCGGAGTGTAAATACTGAAGCAATTGCAACCAATTTATTTGTTAATATTTTAGGTAAGCATTAACTATGTTTGAGCTCACAGTAATTTAATTATTTTAGGTATTGAAGGCACTGATGCTCAAAAATATATACAAAAGCACAATATAGCACTCTTAGAACATCAGCGACTCAAAGATACATTGAACTTTATCAAACAGCAGAAATTTAATGTTAATGAAATCTTAAGACATCCAAAAATATTCAAACTATGTGGACTCAGATCATGGGAACATTATTTTACATATTTTAAAGAATGTGGATGTAAAGAAGTACCTGTTTGTAATTTACTGAAGTATTCATCTGATAACTGATATGTGCAACTATCAAAGTTTTAATTCAGTTTTAGAAGAATTCGATATTCATCCATAAAAAAGTTGAAGGATGAAGGTATACTTCCAACCAATACAATAGTTGTACACAATTTACAGGAACATTTAGATATACCATTAAATCAAAGCGATATCATAAGATTAAATAATGATGATTATTCACTGTCTTATGTGCATAGAGAAGTTACTCATAAGTACTTAGGTAGGTAATTTAGAATGCCTCATAAATCTATGAAATAAAATCTAAACTTCTTTTAGAAAAACGATTGGGAGCAACTGAAGGTGATTTAGAAAAAATTAGTCGCATTCATTATCAAATTTACAATAAAAGTTTGAAGAAGTTATGTGAAAATTTAAATATAGCATTGGAAATAGGGTATACGAAAGAAAAAATATTAAGAAATACATATGTATTACAAGTTAGGCCAGAAAATACAAGGGAGTTATTGGATAAATTACCGCAATTAATAGATTGTGATGTAAAATCTGAATTGAGAAGTTATCCAAAATTAATTGGACTTTCAATGGATCGTGTAAAAGGGATATATGATATTTTAAAGGTTTGGCTTCTATGTAATAATATATTCAGTAAAATTAATCATTTTCATTTTAGAAAAATGAAATCTCTGACGTAGCTATAAAGAAAAGTATGAATATTTTTACTCTATCTACAAAAACTATTCTTGAGCGAATAGAAGATATTAAAAGTACACCTGAAACTAGAGTGTTAATTTCGAATCCGCGTACTCTTCAACTTATTATTCATTATCATCGCGCGCGAGATCGTTTGCAATTTCTGCATAAATTCAAATTGAAATGCTCTTGTGTATTAGTTATAGGATTTCACGACAAAATTTTTGATCACTATATAAAGGAGGGCAAAGACAAGAATTCCAGTAGAGAAATTGGTGACTTCTTATCTTCTTTACTAAAGTATGACAAAGCTGACTTGGAGGTACACTTTAGGAAACATCCATATTATTTGTATGTGCCGTTTACTGAAATTGAAGATACGTATTTGTATTTAAAACGTATGCAATTTGACGACTGTCACATAATTTCTGGGATTTCAATTCTACTATATCCAAAGTACGTAAGACATGGTAATATTAAATTTGTTTTAAGTAATTTATTTATTTTAGAGAGAAAATTATCAACGCACTTAACATAATTAAAGAAGATCATTATTTATCAACGCGCAAACCACGCGTTAATAAAAGAAAGAT
This sequence comes from Aleochara curtula, assembly GCA_963978815.1. Lineage (NCBI taxonomy): Eukaryota > Metazoa > Arthropoda > Insecta > Coleoptera > Staphylinidae > Aleochara > Aleochara curtula. The sequence goes on from OZ022219.1 coordinate 4,295,006, forward strand.
TTTAAATTTGGCTCTATACTATTTAGAAAAAGATCATCATTTTTCAGGAAATGGTATATGGCGAATTAATGATTTATATTGTCCACAATAAATAAATAAAAATACATAAGTATTGTTGAGGTGTTCATAATGCTGTGCTTGCAAGTAGGCTGAGAATATAAGCTAAAGATCAAATTTAGCTTCAGCAACGACACTTTCTGGCTTAGTGGTGCAGTCCATGGGCATTGAACTCGAGACACGCAGTTTTTAAAATTTTAAGTTCTCAAATGGAGACTATAAGGCGAAAATCAAATTTAGCTGTTGTAACGACACTCCATAGCCTAGTGGTATAGTCTATCGGTGCGGACTGGGTATCTCGAGTTCGATCCCCGAGAATGGCAGTTCTTATTTAAATTTTAAGTTCTCAAATTGAGCATATAAGGGAAAGATCAAATTTTTCCGTGGCAACAACACTCCATAGCCTAGTGGTATAGTCTACGGAAGTGACTTGAGTATCTAGAGTTCGATCCTCGGACTCGGCAGTTCTTATTTAAATTTTAAGTTCTCAAATAGAGACTCTAAGGGGAAGATCAAATTTTTCCGTGGCAACAACACTCCATAGCCTAGTGGTATAGTCTACAGAAGTGACTTGAGTATCTAGAGTTCGATCCTCGGACTCGGCAGTTCTTATTTAAATTTTAAGTTCTCAAATAGAGACTCTAAGGGGAAGATCAAATTTAGCAGTAGCAATAACACTCCATGGCCTAGTGGTTACGGCTATGGGAGTGATCCGTGTGTCTCAGGTTCGAATCCTGACAATAGCAACTCAAATTTCCAAGCTTTAATTTCCTTGTACGCTCGGGTGGCCCCAATGGACTTAGCTGTATGTCCAATGGGGCCCCTGGTGGCGTACAAGGGCCCCATTTTTAAGTTTTAAAGTCCGTACGTTAAGATTGTCTTGTGTCGGCCCACCCCGCCGCTTCGCTCCCCGGCAGTATACTGCCTCCCCATTCCCGATTTTCGTTACCAACAGGCCACGTATTCTGACGTCATTTGAGACTGGGGCGCCGCCACCATAGGAGAAGTGGGGGACTTATTATTTTCCAAGTGCGCTTGATTTGGAAACAAGCGCTATGGCCAATTGAATGGCCGACTTTGGAAGTATGTGCCGTTAAAGTTTTAAATTTTTAAAAATTTCAGAGCCCAGGATTCGAACCCAAGACCTCACAGTCACTAGGCAAGCGTCTTACCGCTGCACCACTAACTGTCTTGCTATGAAGGAATTGGAAAAGACTTCTAAACTTATATTTGTTTTCAGTTTTTAAAAAGGAAATCCGCTCGGTGCACGACTTGAACCATCGCTAGCCAAACTATAGTCAAGCGCCCCAACCATTGCGCTAACTGATGCTTCAGATATGCAAATTTAAAACTTGTACTTTATTTTAAAATTTTACTGAAATTTTAACAAATTTTTAAAACTTTCGCGGCTCTCTAGCTTAGGCAATCTTTTATTCTATGGAGCCACTCACCGCGTTCAATTTACTTTAAATAATTCTACAAATATTTAAGGTGTTTGATATAAGTAAAACAATTAAAGGTTTTAGGGACCGTTATCACGGACATCAATTTTTCACAAAGAAAGATAATGGATAATAATCATTCTGCTATACTATATTTTTAAATTATATCCTATGACTAGATTTTATATGCAACCAGCTTTTACCGTAGGTGATATGACAGTGTTAGCGTGTAGGTTAATCATTGTTATCCTTAATATCCTACCCCTACCGGAGCTTAATTTCCGAATAATGTATTTGGCTCGGGCTATAAATGTTAGTACATAAGTTCACAAGTGTTTGCAGGCAATTCAGGCGTTATAAAATTTCTTCTGTAACGACACAATTGCCAGGAAAAATCAATGTAAGTGGCGATGTTAACATTCAATGTTTCCATTATCTTTTGATAATTTTAGATGAGGAGGCGATTAGCTGCATTTGATTTTGATCATACAATAGTTGACGATAATAGCGATATTGTGGTGCGAAATCTAATTTCCAAAGAACTAATTCCTGATTCTGTGAAAAAGTTATACAAAACTGATGGGTGGACAGCATATATGCAAGGTGTATTTAAAACTTTACACAAACATAAAATTATAGAAAGTAATATCAAAAAAGCAGTTCAAAATATCCCTGCAATACCAGGAATGATTAAATTAATAAAGAAAATGTCTGAAGAGTTAAATTATGACATTATAATAATTAGTGATTCAAATTCCTATCTTATAAACACATGGCTTGAAAAACATGGTTTGATAAATAATATTGTTGAAATATTCACCAATCCTGCATACTTTGAAAATGGATTATTAAAAATTGATATGTATCATTTACAAACTGAATGCAAGTTAAGCACCAAAAATTTATGCAAAGGAAAAATATTGGAAGAGTTTATTCAAACACAAAGAGAAAAGGGAATTACTTATGAAAAAATTGTTTATTCTGGAGATGGCAATAATGATTTCTGTCCTATATTAAGACTTAAGAAAAATGATATAGCTTGTGTGCGAGATAAGTACGCCTGTTTACAACTTGTAAATAATGTCCTAGAAGGAAAACCAATTCCCATCACAGGAGAAACATATACAATTCAAGCTGAAATACTTGTTTGGAATAATGGTGAAGATATTCTTAAGGCAATTGTAGCAAATTGATTAAGTGAATCTGGCACTATTTTCTGAGCGTATTTAAGGACGGAATGGGGACTAAATATTTATAGTTCTATTGTAAGAGATTATAAATGTACTTACTAACTCATGCCAAGATATCCTGGGTTTACATCGTAGATTGGCACAAAATGGGACACAATTGTGCATAGCTTAATTTTATAAAACACTTAAACTTTAGAACAAAATAAAGCGGTGTATGAATATGTTTCAGTGACAATACTGTACGAAGTATTGTTCAATCAAATAACTATGTGCTACAAAATTTGATTGGGGCCTGATTAATTCGTTATTTTATGCTATTATTTGTATATAATTGTTTAATTCATACAGTACTAATATATTCATAATAATTTAATTATATTGGCACCAAAACAATTGTAATAGTAGCCATATGATGTCTTTATACACGTCTATTAAGTCAATTTTTATTCTCAAACAAAAATTTGCTTATGTGAATATTATATATAAACTATCTTTAACTATAGATGGGAATTTTATTTACAAAAGATATTCAAACAATATTAACTATTATTGTTAATAAAACAGAAGTAATATAATTTACTTCACATTACTAAATTTGCTTTAAAATCCATATAAAACACGAATATTTAACGAAATTTCAAAAATTATTCTTATAAACCCAATCGAAAAACGATAGTTAATTACTGTTTTTAATGATTATATTTACATGTAATGTATTAATTGTTATCATTTTGACCGATATTTTGTAAGGTTCGTATATGTAATAATTTTGAATATTCAAATACTGTTATTCTCAAGAGAATTGTAATTGTCATATACTAAAATATTGTAAAATGTGTAAATCATTTCCTACTCTCGACTTCCCCTCCGAAAAGTAATTAGATTATTATTACTTTTTAAATTAACTACTCACTTATATACTTTCCTGTTTGTACAAATTCACAAGGCAGGTAAGTAAATATAGCAAACGGAATATTTAACTGCCAAGTAAATTTATCATATAATACTGCTGCATAGTATATTATGTATGTCCGTTAGAATTAAATTTAATCTTATTCAAGATTGATTCCATTATTTGTATTAACTGAGGTTCATCCTTTTATATTTAAATAGGAATTATTATTCTTTGGCATTATTTATGTGTTGTATGAATCGTGTATAAACTTTCAAGTCATTTCGAATACATCAAGAAAATCGCAATATAGCAAAATAAGTACGAAGTTTCATAATAATTTTACAAAATTCAGTATAACAAATATTGGACATTAATATAATTCTAATATTAAAACAATCTATCCTAGAACATCAAAAATATTACATTGAATAATTTAATTTCCAAATTTTGATTTAGATGTTTAATATTACTGTTGAAATGAAACTTCTCTTATTCGCCTTCTTTTAATGGCGGTAAGTATACCATTATATGTTGCGCATGTGTTAATAAATAATAAATATATATATATAATGTGATGATAATATGCATATAGCTTTAAATTAAATAGTTATTATATGTATAGTATGCGATCAAGGTAACATTGAAGACATCATAAGATTTCTTCTTTAAAATATGTGCAACATTTCGTCCGACTACACATTCTTAAGTATTTTATATAATATTCCATTTAGCGTATCAACCGATTTACATACAGTTTCATTGAATTGATTGAAATTGAGCAATAAGTTAAATAATACCCATGTTTCAGCACGCCAGGATAATACGGTGTTTGGAACTTTTTGTGTTCGTAACATCAGCCCCCATAGACATTCAACAACGACGAAGTGCACAATATATAAGAAGTAAATGATCTGTGTGTTTATCGGTAAGTACATTTATGTGGCATGAGCTTCTTGAATCAGCATTTCCACATTTTGTCCTTTTTCCATGCGGTTTCGTCCTCATGATATGAGCAAGTTAGCAGACGGACTGCATGCGATCCTGTCACAGTATGTCCGTTTCATAAACCTTATTCGTAGTGTTGCTACTGGTGTTTGAGCTAGTACTAGTATCATCGCCGGTAGTATTATTATTTTGTTGATTTGCATTTGTTTTGATTGGCAAATTGGTAAGTGAACCGGTCATCTGTGAGGTAGTTAGTTGTAAGCCCATTTTCTGCAGAATGTTTGATTCGCTTCCGGTCTTTTTGAGCAGTTGGTCAGGCGCCGGTGGAATCACAGCAAGTGTATTAGTACCTCTTTGTAACTGTTGCAAACGAGCATATTGCTCCTGAAGAGCTTTCTGCTTCTTAAGTAGCTCTTGATGGCGTTGTTCAAGCTCCTCCTTGCGCTTCTTTGTACCATCTTGCGAATTAACGCTTTCGCAACTACTGCTATTGCTTGCAGAAATTGCATTCTCACCCTCCGTGATATTGTGTACTTGTAAATTGGAACCAATATTACGTGGCAACGTTTGGGACTTGTTGTTTGATTCTTTTAAACTACTGCGATTTTGTATATTTCGACGCAGAGTACCCAGACCTAAATTCTGTGTAGCAGCTTCAAATTGCGACTGTGGTTTGTTTTCAACCATATTTTGGACGTTCTGTATATGCTGCAAATTCGATGCGGGCGAACGTGGAGGTAGGCTGGGGGATGTTGGTGAAGCTAGAGGTGACTTAGAGCTGGTGCGTGGTGGAGGAGGTGGTGGAACACGTTTCGTTGATATTTGCTGAAGCAGATCGGCGTTGCGTTCGGGTAATGGTGGCTTGCCCGTACTTTGTTTGCCATCCAGTTGACCTCCGCGCTGTATCGGTTGAATCGGGGGGCTGTTGTCAGTATCCGATCCACTCGGATATGAATGCAAACGGCGGAGACTACCGGTAGCCGTACTCACTGTGAGTGTTTGCGTTGGTAAAAGGGTTGCTGAGTCCATGCTGCCCTTGCGACCAATTTCGTGCATGCTGGGAGGGTGGGTGTGTAGCGGCTGAATGCCTTTCGCTGGGAGCGAGGGCGGGTCGGTGGAATCTGGCGGATAGGACACCTGGGGTATTTGGGTATTCACCGTATGCGGCTTTGAGAAAGTCTGCAGTTCATCTAGCAGAGCGTCGAGTGCGTTCTCCGGACGTTGGTGACTGTCGGCGGAGTTGGTGGCGTCTCCCCCGATGCCGAGCGACCCCATACGTTGGCCGGCAGCGGGCTAAAGAAGTATAACGTATTAATTTTTCAAATCAGTCGTCAATACAAAAACAGCTAATAATATTAACAAATCTATGTCCAATTAACTTCCAATTAATTTCCACTAGCGCGAACATTTTTCAGATAACATAAAATTTTCAATAGCATTTCCATTCAATTAAGTGAACAACTCAGAGAAACTTATTAAATAATACTTATAACAAATAAGTAGTAAGTAACCATTACCTGATAAGTTAAAGGAAAACATAAAACAATTAAGTCAACTACTGGTTAAGTTGTCAGTCTGAAACAAGTATTGCACAAAAATAAAATTGAACAAAAATATTAAATTAACTTAATATTATCAACTATAATTTAAGCAATATTTACATGCCGCACATTAACGTTAACGTAATGCAAAAAAAAACATTTACCATATTCATCTTTAGAGTCTATTTCATCGTTTTACAGAGAGTTCTTCATGCCTATTAGTACGTACAGTTAAGTTTTCACGATGCAGTATACGAAAATTGAAGAGAAAATGAAGAAAAATTAATTTCATAATTAATCATTGTCGACTTTTTCATTCTTCACAATTATTTGCTAACGGCGAAACAGTTTCGCATTTTAATTAACATAGACAGTTCCATACAGAAAGGCAATGGACATGCACAACGCAATACTTGGCAAACGCAAAAAGAAAGAATATTAGAACCAAGAAATAAATATTACATCTTTCCCTTATAGTAAGGTTAATATATAATCAATATAAGAGTGATATATCAATATCGACACAACCGAAATAATTTTTCAATAATAATATTAATTCCAATTGCTACTACAAAGTTACCCTCAAAGTTACCCATTTAAGGAAACAAGTAAACAAACGAATAAACTCAAATTACAAAATTTCTAATCTACGTAAAAAGCAATATTTTGTACGTAAGTTTCGTTAATCTACGATCAAAAATATTAAAACAAAAACTAGCTAAAACTGCGCCAAAGGAATGAACATAAAATTGATAAAATGAAATCAAATTAATATAAACTAATCATGATTGAAATGAATGAATATAAATGAATATTGCCTATTGAATTATAATGATGCTATAAATATAGATTCGAAGAATTAAAAACTTAGGGTGTTGACGGGCGTCTCATCTAATCATATTATGCGGTGGTAAAAATTGGAAGTAACTAGAAATTTGCCAATTGCACACGCTACTCAGAATCAGTAGAGTGGTTATTTAAAAATTGTCAATTCGTATATCATCATTATCAATGTCACCTCGGTGAATCACACAGACCATTCGGTGGTGGTTGGTGAGGGGTGAAAATTTTTGGTGCAGTGCGCACAAGAATTGTTGTGCAAATATATTGATAATTGAAAAAAGGGGTGTTTTTTAGTGAACGGACATATCAATATATAGAGTTACAAAAAACATTTCCAATGACACCTTACTATAGGGAAAAGAGGTCTGAGAATTATTTCAAAATTCATACAGCATTGCTGTAATTCAACACCCAAACATTATTTGCAATCTATTGGTTCGAAATAACTTTAAATATTAAAAGAAAGAGTTAATAACGAGTTGTATTACTTGCCAATAGATTCACCTTGTTGGAGTGCGAATATTTAAAGTTATAGATTAAGATTCCAAAAATTGTCAAGCCAAAGAATGAACGTACGATTACAGAGTAGAAACGAATGAGTAGATACGTATATATCATAATTAACATTTCATAATCAATATATATATATATAGATATAGATATCAATCAATCAGTCAATAATCAATCATATGAAACTGGTAATATTTATATGTATATATAGAAAAAAATATATAATTGAATGCAAGCAGCTTATTATGTATTGGTATGAATTTTACTCGTGAGCGGTTATCGCTTCCTTGAAGTTTGAACTCCACTTCCAGCCGTACTACATGAAAAAGAAATTAAGAAGAATTTGGATATAGAAATATCTTCGTATCACAATGGTAGAATGTTAAGTTTTCGGTTTGAAATCTTGAGCGGTCGACTATCTAGCAAAAATCATCTAGCTTGACAGAAACACATAGTTGAGGAAAACAATTATCAAGATAATAACCACATCTAAACGTTAGTTTACTCTCTTAATAAAGAGAAACGTTCTAGTTAAAATAAAGATTACATCTAAGAATATGTGCGCCCATGATTGATTAAAAAGCACGATGCTAAATGGATGCAAATAATGTATGAATTAATTGCTATGAACATACGTTGCACTAACAAATGAAAATGTTTGTGAATAAATCATAAATCCAAATTAATACAATGACCAAATCAAAAATTAAATATGATACATGAATGATAATGATTAATGATGAATGTGTCAATTATTAAGATGACACGTAGATAGGTATCGAATAGCTAAGGTAACATTGGAAATGCGTTTCATTCAGTTGAGATATTTTGTGTCGGCATTTGATATTTTTGATGACAGGTTTTCTTGGCTGAAAATTCATTCACACTTGACGCGTTATATAAAAAAGTTGGTACATATATTTTTACACAGCCAAATTAGCTTGTTGAATTGAGTCCGATTGTTATGTTTCGCCTAGGCTGTATTCAAGTCCCATGCAGGATTTAAAGCGATCAACGAGTAAAAGAATAGATGAATTGGTGTACGGTTAATTAATCAATATTGATAATTAGCTAATTCGAAAGTTATTGCAATAGCTTATTTCTATAATTGAAGTAGAGCGACAAGAAGGACGCGTTTTGGTAAGAAAATTAAGAGATTTACCTTGCTATGCTGCGCGGAGGTCGGTGTTATCGGTGTTGGCTCAGTTGGGGATAATCTGCCATCAGCAGCAGTGGCCGAACATGGTAGTCGTTGTTCTTGGACACTTGCCAATCTATTAACGTACGTGGAATTTATGGAATAAGAGAAATCATCATTTAGGTGATACCCAGCGAAAGAAACCATTGTGTTTCAGTTCATTGCGTACCGTTTGAGAGTCACCAATGTGCCAGTTAACTTTTTGCACCGCCGCAAAGCACTCTCCAATCTTTCCGGTTCCTCTTTCAAGAACTTTTCCTCGCGCACCACCTTTTCCATTTCGGTACCGAGCATTGATTTTAAGCCGTCTTGCAACATAGGGAATCTACAGTAGAAAAATAAAAGTTACTTGCGCAATTAGAATTCGCGCTCTTCTGTGGGGTTGTAAAATTACGAAAAAAGCGAAAAAAATTACCGTAGTTTTAGATCCGCTACCGTTTTGGAACTTTTGCTTAAAATCAACGCCATGTTCTCCACATCAGACATGTTCACTCGCGTCTTGCGATTGATTACATTCCCTCGGAGCTCCTCCACCGTCGATTCTAAATCGCTCAAGTCGGTTTCCAAACGAATCATTTCCTGTTTATACAAATCCTCCTCGCGGCTTAATCGAACTCGCTCCTCGTCCATGCCTGTCGGAATTTTAGACATTGAATTGATGGTAGTGTTGTCGGGAAAAAACAGAAAAAAGTTAATGAAATCGCACCGCCCAAGGACTACTAAATTAAGTGCGGTGTTCACACCCTTCTGTCTTTTACAAAATTTAATTGCAACGTGCTCCATTTCACTTGAAAGCTAAGAACTAAATCTCGGAATGATAAGAAGTTTTATTGAGCGGAGCGTCGAAGAAAGTTTTAGGATATAAATTACCTGCTTGCCAAACCTGCTCGCCGCCAACCATGAGCATTGCGCGTATTTTGATGAACGTATCCCGAATGGTCTCCCGCACGCTGTGTGCCTGCGCCTGTGACATTCGACGAAGATTGCGAACCTCGGCACGTAGATCCTTCGCCTTCTTCTGCAGTCCGCGTAGCTGATTGTACATCTCCGGCGTCAGTTGAAGATCGCGATAAATGTGCCGTCCGTCGTATTGGCCTGGCGATAACGACGCTGGCTTCGGCGGCGGCGCCGGTTTCAGGCGGTCGCGCTCTGCATTTACAATGTGCACAGAAGAGTCGTGCGGTTAATCAACATGTACATGTTCGAACAGTTCGCGCTCGACAGCAAGTAAATAGATTTGTTTCAAGGGAATGAAAGAGAACAACACAACAGCCGAATGGATATACCAGAGAAATAGAGTAAAAACAAAGAAAACAATCAAAAAAGTGTGTGTGTAGGTAAAGAGGAGAAAGTTCAAATATAAATCGTAAAACGCTAGAGAGAGAGAGTGTATCGAAACAAATGAATCTCAAAGGCTTACCCTGTGAAGAGGTCCGGGGAAGTGTTGAAGACTTAATGGCAGGCTTGGTAGGTTTAGTATCCGCTACAGAAAGCAACCGTTTAGAATCAAAAAACCGTTTTGTTTGTTAATGGTCCAGATGGAAGATTAAGATGCATGCAAAAATTCTCCTTGTAGTCGGCTACAGTAATTGCCAATGTACTTCTTGCAGATGCAACACTCGTTAAACAAATAAAACAAAATAAGGCATCATTGGGGATCGCTATATTAAAATGCTTACCTTAGTTGTACTACTAATGCGCATAAGACTTCCAAGGAACTTTTTTGTTTTTTTTTCTGCTTCTCAAAAATTTATAACAGCTACAATCAAGTAACTTGGAATTTTAAGCACTTTATTAATTTTGTTTAGCAACGAAACTATAATATAAAACTAAATATCTCGACTGAGCACTTAAATAAACAAAAAGTAGGTTTAAATTATCCATGCACCTAAAATTGTTAATTGTTAATAGTTAGTACATACATTAATGCGTTTACAAACTTATAACGACGTTTACGTAACATACAAATCATTCTCAAATATAGTAGAAACGATAACGAATAAACACCTACGTACATTCTCTCTGCTTGTTTGAAGCGTGTTACTGTTTAACTAAAGAAACGTCGAGCAGATCTCTTTGTTACTCATTTTTATCACCTATGTGATGCTTCATAGGTGTACGAACAACGAGCTGCGTTCTTCAATAACGTAAATGAGTAGTAAAGAGAAGAAGAACAAACTCAAAGGAAAATCTCACATGCGTTTTGTCGTTCACACTAGGTGATAGAAAACCTTATGCGCTAATAAACTTTGCGTTTACCTGAATGCTGCGGACTATGTTGTTTTGGCGAATTCATGTCTGGTGGTTCATCGCTGAACGATACGGACTTCTCGAACGAGACGGATTTATCTATAACATTACAAGTATATCCAATTAGAATTGAGTAATTCAATTATTTGTCTGCAATTGAGCTTAAAAATAATAATAATACGAAATATAAGAACAATATGATGATGAAATGACATGCCGCTTAAGTGTCCTTTGTTCCTGTGGCCGTTCTGCAATGTTTCTGACATGCAAAACGTCAAGTACACAGCACGAAATATAAATAAGAGCAGAAGAAGATGAAGTACAAAAATATCAAGTACGGTATTGAGGGAATTAAAGGTTGCCCCTGTTTGATTCAATACATTTTCCGAAGAAATATGTACATGTTGTTTGAGCGGATTGCGAGCATGAAACTGAAGGCTTCTCCATTGAGATTTACAAAGAATGAACGCACGTATATACAAAACAGCAATAACAACAACAACAAGGAGGAATTGTCTCTTGCATGCCAAGTACTCTAATATTATCGAAATGGGCCAACTTACGACATCCGCTTTTACCCAATTTGGGCGGTTTTGTCTCTGTGCGCACGTAGGTGTCATCTGCCAACATATACATCAAGATTATGTGTTGCAATTTGTTTCGCAAATATTTCCAATTGAATTTAAAAATTGAGAAAGATAAATGGGTATAATAAATTATCGAGAAAAGTATCGCATAAAATTAAATAATCATTATAAGCAACTGGAGACCATTCCAAGAAGTTGATTTGTAGTTCAGCTATATGTTTATATTGTATAGTCATGCTAATTAATTAATATTAATTAATTAAAAATTATGGAGCGAAATAAAGTTACATGATTGAAAATTGTAATTTTGTTATTAAACGAACGTAACAGGGGATGGCAGCTAGATGTAATGTGTTTATTTGTGTTACTGTAACAATGAGAAGACAAAGGAGGATACACGCAGATGGGCTTCTGTTACAAACCTGCGGAAAGCAGCCCTGAACCGGAAGCATAGTTCATATTCATGTCATACTCATACGCATCTCCTGCTAATTAGACATAAAGTAGTTTTGTTGATGCAGAAGCACACGCATACATACATTAAGGATAGATGGATTTAGTATAACAATACGAAAGAGAATTTTAGAAGAACAAATAGACACGAATATAAAAAGATACTCCAAACCGCAAAAAACAAAACTATTTACATTTGTAAATGAGAGAAATTTGCATAAACTAATATCTTGCAATTATTATACCCCGGTTATAATGCAATTATTTTGGGTGAAACGCGCAGCCTGCGACAACGTTACATGCACAATGATCAAGTTAAATACAATTGCATTTGTCAACACAGATGTTTTGTTTTCAAAAGTTTAGCAGAATAACTTTTCTACCATTATATTATTCCGCAATACTGGTATACTACTAAATGAATACTACAAGTGTTTCAAGCCAAACTACGTTTCTGCAAATATGTACAATAGCATTCGAATTTAGTTCGTACTCATGCATTCCATTTTATGCAGTTCTACGGCTTATTATGAAATGCTCGAAACACTCTATGCGTTTGTGAAATACTAGCTAGCAGAACGAGTGAAACAAAACGTCGTCCGTGCATGTTACGTATAATGAAAAACTATATAAGTTGAATTAGTCAGCTAGCAGGTCTATGAAAATGCGAAGTTAATAATTTGCAAGTGCCAACAAACTGGCTGTTAATTAACGCTGCTGATTTGCATTTTACAACTTTTCGCTGCTTTTGTTTGTTGTCGTGATACTAGAATGCACTTTTTACTTTTTTGCTGCATATCGTATTGGAGAGTTGCGCCCTACGCATACATACACTGATAGTGGTGTAGAGAAACCGTAAATGAAGAAAGAAAAATGCCGTAAATGTAAAAATGTGAGTTGCGCTAACGTAGGTAAATAATGAAGGAAACAAAAAATTGACTGAGAAAAAACTCACCCCGATATGAGTCGCGACCGGTGGAGGGTACTTGAAGAGTTGCTGGGGTTTGCGTAAGGGCCTTCTGCACAAGCCCCGTGAGGTTGGCCAATTGGCGTTCCATGTTTTCCACGCGAATCCTGTGAAAACAACAAAAAGCAACGCGTCGCAAGACGCATATTTATTAATTTCATGAATACGTGAACGTACGCGCAAAGTGAGAACAACTGACATATAAAAAAACGTGGTAGTCAAATGTTAGTGGTGATAGAGATTAAAAACATTGGCATTTCAGTTTCAGTACATTAAATAACCCTTTGAAATGGAATCCAAATCCTGGATGACTGTAAATCGTGACTGTCTTTGGTGTATAAAAAGTATAAGTGTATAAAAATGTATTTGCGTTGTGTAATTGCGTGGTGGTTACCTCGTTGTATCGTAAGGTGGTGCAGCAGGCGTGGAAAATTGTGTTCTAGGTGCAGGCCGTGGTCCTCCCGGCGGTGCCATTTTAACCCCGTATAAAGAATATTGATCATCGATCAATTCGGTGTCACTTTATATGCAAAGAACAATAACAAATAACATAACAGTAGCACAACGACTGCAGTAATTTAAATAATGAACATTCTCGGTTAAGTCATATCTTTTTTGACTGTTTTGCACTCCAACGCATGACTTAATCGAGGATGATGTTTAGTAAATGTTAGCAAATACGAAATCAAGCAAATAAGCCACTCATCAAGCTATGAAAAAATATTAATTGAAATAAGTTACTGAATTGTTAAAGCAACCATTATCCTGTCGAGCTAATTACCTGACTTCTTCGTCGATTACCGGAGTAATCGAGCCGGAGCGCGTGCCGTACTGCGTGTAGTAAGCTTCCTCATAGCGTGAGCCTCTTTCTGGCGACGACATGTAACCATCTATAATAGAACAGGGTAATCTTATTAGCACCAGGATTGCTTGTTGTGACGCCTCAATTCTGCACGAAATGAGAAGACATGTCCGAAGTACATGGCTAGGTTTATATGCATGCTTATACATTACAATCAAGAAGTTTGTTCATGGGTAAAATGTCAATGAGAATTAATGGGTAAATTAATTGTGTGCGGTATAATACTTAATGAGATGAACGTGATAGAAACTGTTATATCAAGTACGATTCACATTCATAAACAAGGTGCCCTTAAATGTATGTTTATAGTTTTAAAAGTTTTGAAAACAACACCAATAGGAACAACGTATTCTCACATTCAATCAATAAATTGCAATCAATCCGCGATTGGTTTTGATTTATTACTGCATACTGCAGACGAATTTTCCATTATTTTTTATTGCGGGCAAATGCAATTCCAGTAATTGATTGACGTACATTTTATTGTTTCGCAATATTGCAGTTGTAATCAATGCTGTACACGTAAACCAAAGAGTACAGCTGAAATATTTTACTTGATTTAATATTATCGGGTGCAAATTATTGGTGAACGTAATTGTTTATGTTGTTTTAGAAGTTAAAAGTTATTGCCGGATATTGAGTTTGGTGTTAGTTTCAAAAGGAGTTATTGGAGATCAATTGAAAGGCAAAACGAGGAAAATATTGTTCGTTGTGGCACAAACTGTGATGAACCGACCTGGTATATTATAGAGGGAGTTGTTTGGCCTTTGGGCAAATTGGGCAAATCGGTCGGTGGCGCGCGCCCCAGCACCATCGGCGCCGGAACGACTTGCACCACTAGAATACGCACGTTGCGGTTTTGGGGGTGCACCTTGCAGACAAACAGAAAAACAAAAACAAATTTCGTTTTGTTAACACAACAGACCTCATACATATCTCGCATAATTCAAGGGTTCGTTCATCAAGCAACAGCGTGAAATAAAGAGTAGCAAGCATCGTGAAATGAACATACATTCATTGGTAATTGAATGGAGCATTTGAATATTTGACAGAAATAATTTAAGGTATTTTCTAGCAAATGGAAAAACTTAATGAAGTGTTAAACAATTTATCAAAGAGATGAATGCAAAATGCGGATGCAAAATAATAGCAATGCGTTTCAATAGAAGGTGTTAATGCATAGGGATATTTAAATATTATGTAAATCACAGCATAAATGTGATTATTCGCATCGTGAATGAGACGTTGTTTCGCATTCATGTTGCAATGGGAATTTCATAGAACGCCATTGTTTTCAGCTATATTTGGCGACGACGATGATGATGACGGCGCATAATATGCCAATGTAATATGAAAATATTCAACGACGAGGGAGGCCGCATTGCAATTTTAAATATCCTTGCATTTACGCAAAGTCATCATACTCTAGCGTTCTGCGTGCCTGTCGCCAGGGCAACCAAACCCCTTTTCGGCGCCGCACGACTACATTGGGATAAGAAAGGACGAGTGAATTATTTACCTGTTGGCAGGGTTTTCATTCGGTCCTGCGGTAGATTGCCCACAGCCGGCGAATACGCGCGAAGTAGTCCTGCACGTGGCAGGCTGGCTGTTGAACCAATGTAATACGGAGCACCTTTTGCACTTCCCTGCAAACAGAAAATAAAATTGCTAGTTGGTCACTCTATATGTTAACAAGAAGCATGTCACGCACCTGACATACTTCTTCTACACATTAGTCCCACGAGACAAATTATTGCAAGTAGGTAGGCAGATATATAAAATTAAAATAATTCACTGCTGCGAAGAACTTTCATCATTTTTGCAGTTTTTTCTAAACACTAGATTGGTCTCCTAAGTGCCATAATTTATGCACATAATGATAGTTTTATGATAGTTTTGCGAATGCGATATTGCTGAGAGTTGCGTGAATAAAACTTTTACTGCATTCACCTTTCCAGCGCAATGATCCACATAAACATCACTAACGTCATTTGCCTAATTGATGAGAATAATTTTATTTAACTAGCTTCACACAGCATGTTATTGCCTTCACGCTAATAGTAGAAAAACGCTTCAAGATGTTTTTATCAAATTATTCAGCGTATAAAAACATTCCATCGCAATGATGTTATGATGATCATGAGCGGCAAAGTTCGAGCAACTTTCGGAAGTTACATCATTAATTTTATTTCAGATATTTTCAATTTCTTCCCAGAAGAATATCGGAAGAAGTTCCTGCCCCTCGGCGAAAAGTAATCATCGCAAAAACGAGCAAAACGAAGAAGCACTTTTGACTGCGGTTGATACGTGCGTTGATGATTAATTATAAGAAAGTAATCTGCCTGTCGCGTTACGCAACCGGAATAATAACAAAGCGCGCCGCATGCATAAAGGTGAAAGTCATTAACGATTTAAACGTTTTGGTTAAACAGTTGCAAATAATTATAATTAATGAATATGTTTGCAATTATGCAAACAGCGTCAATCTAAAAGGGAAGAAACAGAAATAAATTACTGAAATATTCATTTTCAGCCTTTGTTTTCTGCGCCTTACGAAACCCCAAAATGATCTAAGTATTAAAAAAATAAAACATTCCATTATTATTGTTTCGAAATGGTTTCATGCAAATGCCTGCCAATATTGCATTTTGTATTCTCTGAACGTGTAATCAAATAACACCCCAGGTTGAGCAACAGGAATACAAATGCAAAAATAACAACAACAAGAACGGAAGCGAAAGAAATATCAACGTCAAGAATAAAAATGAAAAACCAGATTCAAACAATAAAAATTCAACTTGGTATACAATACATCTATATATCTCGTATATTGAGGATCGATTTTTTGTTCAATGCGGTGTGCGGTACGCTCCAAAAATTAAACATTGCAGCAGGTAAATGTGTTATGAAACAATGTCATATCGCGACGTGCATGCATTTTAATGAGTAGCGCGCTTGATGAATGGGAGAATGCAAGAGACGAGACGAATTTAAACTGCGCATTGCTGCATTCTGTTACGAATATGTGAAATTGTTTAAGAGAGCGCAGAAAATATTCGCGCACGCACGCACAATTACACCGAAAGTCAACAGCAGTTAACGAAGGAAATAAGACTAAATAAGCAAAGAAAGATACTAAATGAACGTGCTAGGTGCACATCCGGAAAAAAGTGGTCTTTACACAGCCATCAAGTGTGAAACTGTTCTCAGCACATTATTCCCTCTATACATTCTTTAAATTTTCGAAATTAATGAATTGTGTAATGAAAATCTTATAACACGAATATATAACAATATAGAATAAGATAAAATTTAAATTTGTTTAGTATTAACTTCAATTGCGCGGAAGTAAAATAAAATTATTATCATTGTTGCGTAAAGTTGAGATTAAGTATCAAAGTGAGCAACAAAGTCATTAGACATGAGTTAATAGAACAAACGTCTTGGTGCGCAAATGTTCTAACCCAGTTGTTTAAATCTTCAGCATGTTCATATAGTGTTTGTACTTATTTCTTCTAATCTGATGATTGAGTTTAAAGAAATGTTCCTGCAATCGCAATAATAACACTTGACAACATTAATAATTAATGTCATCATAAAAAATCACTTGATTAAGCAAAATTTCTCTTTCACGTAATATTTGTAATAAAAATCTCCGTTACGATTTATGTACCATCTTATACGAGGACACGCATTAAAATAATTGAAAAACGATTCATGCGTGAAGTGCGTTGATTTCAATGGCACTGGACGTGTGATTAGAAATCTGTTCAGATTTATTGAAATCATCGCATTTAAATGAACTTTGATTGAAAAGGGTATGATCAAGCACTTATGATGATCGAAGATGGATTATGCTTTCAATTAAATCGCTAATACGATATTGAATAAGCAAGCCAATCTTATCCTAAGCGGTATTTTCTAACACATAAAGAGCGGCTGCTTTGCAGGTGTGAAGCATGCAAAGAATGAAGACTAAGCTTAAGACGCGAGAAGCAGAAGAAGTAGGAAGGAGATTTTCGTAGACCTCGTAATTGAGTAAACAACATTCAAGTTCCGGTGCTTCTTTTAATCATAACGAAGACGACTGCCGTACGACGCGTACGTGTGCTTAGTGGTTGCAGTGCAGTGTCGCGTCTCTGGGGGTGGCAAGCACAAAGAATCAAAACGCGCACCGGCATAAAGAGACGCAGACTGTGGGTGGATTAAACGCGAATACACAATGATTGTGAGAGCTGGGATACGCCGCTGAATTTTAATTTGAGTTTTCGGTCGGTTTCAATTTCACCGCTCTTTTACGATAAGACACTGCGCGAATGCAAATTGTCAACCGTACGTTTGTTCCACTATTATTAATATAATATTATGCGCAGATAGTGAAGACAGGCGTTGACTTCATTTAAATGCAAAAGACATTTAAAAGTGTTAAATTTATGAATAAAAGTGCACCACTTTTAACCAAGATCAAGTTTAAAGTAAGTTGAACGATTAAACTGTACAAAAAACTGTTCAAGTTTGGCTCAAACCGTAGACACAATTTAAAATTAAATTAAGTAGTAATTTCAACTACCTAATTAACAAGCTTCATTTTTAATAAGCAAACTGTTTCTAGACATCCAACGTACATACGTAATTTTGATGTTGTAGGTAATATTCATTTACAGACTCTCATAAAGCATGGCATTAATAACAACGCCTGCGTGGAAATTAATAATTCAGTTAATGCTGTTCTTCGGCGCAATTAGTGAATGCAGTAATAACGGTGCTACCAGCGTTCATGGAGGCGAAATACGCAGAAGTTTTATATCACCGTTTGAGACCATCAACAAAGTGACGCTCACTCAAAAAGGCTACATTCAGGTGAGAAAGCAATGCGCGCAAGGACTAAAACCTCCTCTCTAATATCTAATATCCTCCTAATGCCAATATTGCCCGGAGTGTACTCTATCACCATTTGTCTACGCCACGAACAACTGACTGTCTTCATTTTTCTTTTCACCCTTATCTTATCGCAGGCAATTCGTTTCAAGTATCTGTTTCCATAGCTTTTTTCGTCATCCCTCTAATGAAGTAATAGGTTCTCTAAGTGAACTCACGTTACGAAACTGATACCTCGCGCTATTGTTCCTTTTACTTACTTTCAACAGTTTCTCAAATATGTTGCGGATATGCCGCCTCTGAGTGAATTCACCTTCTGCATTTGGATGCGCAGTGACAGTTTCAATTTTTCGCATCCATTATTTTCATATTCACGTAAGTTTTTAATCTTCCACTGGCTTTCCAAGTATCATTAAAAATTAATACTTTTTTAGAAAATGAAAAAGACCGTTTAATACGTGTTTGGATCAGCGACAAGGGAATGTATGTTAACATGGCTATCCTTGAGGAAGATGTTTTCCGCATTCCAATTAACGTGCGTGAAAATCACTGGAATCATTTCTGCCCCTCGTGGAATGCTAAAAGTGCTACGTGGAGCTTTTACTATAATGGAAAATTAATGCAAACTGGGCTTAATTATAAAGTAAGTTCCAACTGTCTGTCGTTGTGCGTACCGAATGCACAATTGTGAAATTGCGCTTATTAAATTGCTAAACTCGCGCAAAGTAAATTCGTTGACTAGCTGATTATATTTTAGCTACGCAACTTAATTATTCCTGGCCAAGGCGATATCGTTGTCGGCCAGGAATACACCGACTTCAATAAAGGACTAGATGATGGAATTGAAGGCGATGTCTTCGCATTTAACTTCGTTGCTTCGTCAACGATACCCTCATCGAAGCATTTCTATCCATCGAAAGGCACCAATTACCGCCGCCAGATGTACATTCCATCATACACTGAATTTGTGCTGAAACCGACCCAAGCGGTCAGTGAAACGCCCGTATTGGGCTACTTCACAACGAGAACACGCACCCGCTCCCCAAAAGGCATCCTCGACTTTGGCCAGGCGATGCTCCAGAAATTCTACAGCCTCTTTGACATGCCATCACGCGTAAGGTTTCCTCTAGACTTGTTCGGGCAGTCGCCATCGAGCACGGCACCGATCAAACGCGCGTACAAAAATAATAATGCGCTCGAAAACAACATAAGCGAAGACAAGACGCTGGGGATGTTTCTTGTTGAATTGAGTTATGAAAATTGTGCGCTCGGGCGTGGTGCGCCTTTGCTAGACGATAAGATTATCGTCAGCTGGACGAAGACACCGGTGCGCGTCTTTGGCGGTGCCATCCTCAAGACGGTTACGCCGTTTTGCAAAAAATTCTAATGGGTATGCATAATGCAATGCGCGCTCGGCGATGCTTCGCATCTTGTTTGAAACTTTTTGTATGAATTATTTAAGAGTTTCGCTTACACTAATGTAGGCAGCAACTGAGCAAAATATCTTGTAATATGTGTTGCACACCAGTAGCATAACTTATTGTTGATTTATTATTTTATTTAACTTTAGTCTTGTTAATAATTTATATTGCTTATATAAACATTAAATCATATAATTTTCCACTTAGCCCATTATCTTAAAACGACATAAAAATAATGAGTTAATATCCTGAAAACGCAATTGTGATATAAAAATTTTGCATGCTTTTTGCGCATATAGGTGAATTAATTATGTGCTCCTGAATGCACCACATAATTAATGTAATTTTAATGTCACCGTCTGCTATGCAGGAATAAGTTGTTGGACATTTTTTTAGTGCACTTTTATGCTATGCTTTCAAAAAATGGCATGTTTTGTGTACGAAAATAATACATTTTTACGAAATTCGTATATCAATGAATTCGCGGATTCAAAGTAAAGTTTGTTTGCTATTTAATTGCCTATCCGATATATCATTGTTAGTGTCAAGCTTCGCAAAATATATTAGCAAAGTTGAACAGAGCTTACATAAGTAGCGCACGAGCGACTTGCAATAAACTAAAAGTAAATAATAGCGAGCGCAAAGTTGAAGTCAAGAGGTAGACAGTTATGTAATATTAGGTCCAACTTCCAACAGAAATTATTAAGCAAATTATGAAGTAGTTGCGCATTGCATCTTGTTGTTATTGTTGTTTGCTTAGCAGCTGGCAGGTTAATTTATTCACGATCTTGATGCTAAAGAGGTTTATGCATGCTACATCACAAGCGCACACGTCAGAAAATCATAATACGTCACTCAATTGAGAAATGTTAGTAGAATCATTTCGAAAAAGCCCAGCAATTTAAATGTCAAACGTCTGGAAATCCCAACAACTTCAAGCACGATTAGATGGAAAAGTTTAAAATTGATTAAAACAATTCACGTTAAATCAAAATATTTTAAAAAAAGGAAACATTCGCGAATAAAATTGAAATGCTTGAAGAGTTTGAAAGTAGTGTATCATAATAGATTAATGATCCTTCATTAAAATGAAAGATTAATGTTGAATAGTCATTTAACAACATTTATATAATAATTAATACAGCCGGAGATAACGCTTAAGTTGTGATGTAATCGCAATTATTTCACCAATTAAATTGCCCTATTAAGTTGGTCGAAAAGCAAGTTGAACTCACTGTTAATACTGGATTAAGTGACAAAACTATTCTCTTTCTGTTGAGTTAGAAGTAAAAGTAAAGTATAAGTCAAGACGCAAAACATAAATATGTATCTTTCTATTGGCTCCTAACAAATAAGATTTCATCAGAATTTCAATCAAAAATGCGATCTAAACTGGAACGAGGTGGACCAAATTGATCTCTAAAATATTCAACTATTCATGGCTACAATTCTATAATTAAATGATTGCACGAATCATTTAAATTCAAAATAAAGCAATTACTTAAGTTGTTTTCCAAATAAAAAATATTTGGATATATGTGAGTCAAGGTATTGTAATCGTTTCTTGATTTATGATTTTATTTTTTGTTGTTAATAAGTTGTAATCAACATAATTAAAATTAAATGTAGAGCAATTGCAACGAGTAATAAAATTTCTTTGAAGGTTGTATACAGTCTTCACGAACAGGTAGATTAGCACAGAAAGTATTTCAAAACTGAGGCATGTCTTAATTTCATTACTTAATAGTTGGGTTAATTGAGCAATGAATATACTTGAGGACTGTGTAGTAAAAGCTTGTTAAAAACAGATGTCAACTTCCATCAAATGCCATTCTAAAGAAACCTACATAAAAGTTATGCGTGTTCAAATGTTTACCAAAATAAAAACGTAAGTAAAAAGAGTCTCACAAGTTGCAATTTTAGGAGTATGTACCTAAAAGTTTTTGTCAATCGTCTTTGTTTGTTATGCAAAATACGTTTGGTCTCTGTATTAAATAATTTGTTAAAAGAGGCTATGAATGAAAGCGTAATAAATTTGTATAAACTCACTATACAAAAAAAATCCATAACTCTGAATTTAGCTGTCGGATAAAACATTTTGTAAATGCATATGCAATCTAAATACTAGGCTAATAACAGAAAAAAATAGCATTTGAATTATGTCACTATTACTTATAGCACTTATTATCCATACAAAATAATACAATTTGATATTGCATTACGATCAATATAAGCTACCATTTTAATAAAAAAAAATAGTTACTTTCTATATGCAATAAATTATTATTTTTGCAAAGTCATATTATAATTATTTTGCGTAATGTTCAAAAATTGCGTTTTGAAAGCAAAAGAATTTAAAGAAATTCAATTTGGTGCTGAATGAAGCGAAATTTGCAGAAATTCAAACTGGCTGCTTAGAAAGACGAAGTCCGACTTTGAAAACGAGTAAAACGTCGCAAGCAGAGCGCAGGACGAAGGCTTGTTTTAATTAAGTGAGAGTTTTAATGGAAATTTCGACGGGCATTGACTTTCAATTAAATTTCTATGTAAATCGTGGTACGTTTGAGAGCTGGTTCCGCACCCGCGAGTTTTTGCACGAAAGAGAAGAAGAGGGTTAATGAAAGAAATTCATTTATATTCGTTTTATTGTTGCAGGCGTGTTATACTTAAATATCAAATGTCAATTTTCGACCCAGTTTTTGGCAATAAAACGAAACGTCTTGAAGTAGACAATAAAATAAAATATGCGAATATAAATCTCGAATTCAAAGCATTAGTGCAGATGCCACTGACTGAGTTATTGATGGCAAATAGGAAGCAGGTTATTAAATTGTACTTTTTGGGTTCCTTCTTGATACTTCCGACGTTTTACGATCAAGTCTATATGCGTGCGTTTCAATATTGATATTGGCAACTGTCTTAAGATATACCTAGGCGTAAGATCGAGGTTTATTTGAATTTAAATGCAATATGCGTGTTATTGATAAGAAACTGCCGCGGAAGCGCAATCTATAATGCAAAGATATTTGCGAGATACGAAGCCACAAGAATTTATTACACGCGTGCCGCAAGAATATGGTACATCAAGAAAGCGAATGGTTGAATTATAGCTCAAGAAGTTCTTGCAACTGCAAGAAACTGCATAAGTACCTGTATTGAATAAACAGTGAAATCGTATAAATGTTGACTTTGCAAACACCGATAACTATTCACGTTAAAATTTTGAATGTACTCGCGAAATTATGCATGGAATTTTAATCATTGCAATTGACTATACGTATAGTTGGTTGATTGAGTATTTCCGCAGTATAAGTGCTCATCACATCCACGAAATTTCTGCGAATGACTGATATAATTGCAAACATTCCGCGGTCAGCTGTGCAGTGTAGAATTTCATTTAAACTATGCATAAATAGTCTGCAATAATCGAGCATATAACCCGTATAGTTTATTTCATTTATGCAAACGTATATGGACTTTCTGAATGACATTATATAATGAAACTAAAAGTTGCCACTTTCTTATTACTCGCTCAAGTTATATATTTGTAAGTTGATATTTCTAATTGAAAAATTAATATTTTGTCTTTGCATGAATGGAGAGATGTAAACTTTCTTTGCATAATAAAAATATAAATATTGTACCAAGTTCTTATTTTAAATCGCATATTTTATAAGATGTTATGTTTGCGCATTCATTTAACGCAACATATAATTTTACTACAAAGTTGAAGAAAAGAGAAAGATTTAACGCGCATTTTATGTTAATTGTTAATATAAATAAACGTAAACCGTATTTTCTATTTGTAGAAATTATAATAATTTCAAGTAAAATCTCTTATATAACTTGAGACTGTGATATATGAGAAAGCAATTGAATTCAATTATTTAACATTAAGTTTGCCCTCGTTGATTTAATATTTTAGAATGTTTTCTTCTAGGTCTAATTATGTAATGGCATTTTTAAGACATAAATGTACTTTGCCTCAGACATATTCGAAAACATGTTCTTAATTTGTGAATAAATTATTGAGTAATAATCGAAATATTAATGATTAAAAATAATGAGTGTCTTTAATATTTTTCACACATGAATGATTTGAAATTAAAACGACACTTTGTATAAAGCCGATGAAGAAAACACTTTAGCTAATTGAAGCAAATTAAATGAAAACAAATCAATACTCGACACTTTCCAATCTAAACGTCTTGAAGATGACATGCAAATTAATTGATAAATTGCTTAGTCAATAAATTCGAATTTGGTTACACGTGAATGCCGAATTCAAAACATTTTAATTAATTGCCAATTTTTTTTCTACTCACGATCGAAGCTAAATGTAAATGTTTGTTGATTTCATTAAAGAGCGTATCAATGAAATGCAATCGTGAATATCGAAAAATAAATAGTTATTTGCGTAGTCAATGAGCAACTCAGTATATAAAATAAGCAATCAAAATAATAAACTGTGAATTCCTAAAACTTTCTTCGAAATTATCCCGAATGAAAGTCATGAGCTGTAGCCAAAAGTTATTAAACTGTCTTTATATTCTTGCTATATTTCGACATTCCCCATTATGATGTTGGACTCCACTGAATATTATAGTCAACTCAAACAATAAAGATTTCGTTACGATAATTTAATATTAATAATACACTTGATGAAGTAAAAGAGCAATAAAGAATATAGGTGGAATAACAAAGATGAGAACGATTCTCATGCAATCAAAATATTAAAAATTATAACTCGTTTAACGCTCATGGTTTCATATCTGTAATTAATTTAATTGCTATATTATTTCAGTTTTATAACGCTGAACATATTTTTGGAGAGATGGCTTTCTTTACTCTATGCTTTCTTAATTTTGAATTCACCAAATTGCTTTCCTATATTTAATTATATATTTCTTAATGAAAGTTGTTTTTGATTCGATGCTTCTCAGACATTTTATGTGATGCAAATGAGTCGACGTTTTGCGCTCTATGATTATTTAATCCATTGTACTTTTGCATTGTAAACTTGCAATTTCAAGGACGCTTGTGTAATTACGCTTTCTTAAATCACGTTTCCTTCAATGACATTGACAATCATGAATTATTTTTATTCATTACGCATACACATTTAACCAAGTTTTAGTCTTCTATCGATTTTTTAACAATACAACATTGTTGTAAATATGTGGATAAATTATTATATTTTATGCTTCAACAATTGCCATTATGAATAAGAAATTAATGGACCATGAATTGTTATGATGTTGTTTTGCATTTGCTTATATTTTTGTTTTTCCAATTAAGATGAGAAACAATAATTGGCATTGAATAATCACGCAAAAGTCAAGTTTGGATATATAGCTATCAATTAAAACAAAATGTTGTTTCAAAACAATTCTAAATCACAACGTTGCTACTAGAGTTGAATATTCATTGTTTAATTGCGCGTTTTTGAAAAGATTGAGCGCCGATAAAACCTGTGATTTTAGTACGCGTTGAATTGAACTCTGAAAGCGCATCATTCTATTTGAAGGCATTAGGCAAAAGCTGGTCTGCTCATTCATTCATTCACGATATTGGCGAGGGTGTCGAATGCGATCGCACAGTAAAATGCGACTAATCAAGATGTTTTTCCGTTCGATTGATTTCCAATTTCAGCCGATTTGCCAGAGTTTCCCACTCATTTAACCAACTTTCCCCCAGCGCGTTTGTTAGTTATGCGAAGCGCATTCGCTTATCGGAATGCGTCGCAAAAATTTCAATACACCAGGTGTTTTTTATGATAAATCAATAATCAATACGCGACACTCTTCTAGACGTTTAATTAAATCGAATCTTTTATTGTTTCAATAGACGAGTTACACCATGACTATAAAGGTTCCGGTAGCATAGAGCTGACAAATGCAGTAACGGTTTTCCAACAACAACAATAATTAGAATTGCAAATTATTATGTGCTGTTTGTTAGAATCACTTAATAGCAACAATAAAATTAAATGCGTAACGATTCCCGATAAGGAATCAGTCATTGAATAGAAGGCGTTGGTGGAAAGATGAGTTTTGCATTTTTCTGCATTTCATTGTAAAAATGTTAAAATTCTTTGCATCTATTTACGAATCTTGTGCATTCTGGTGCGCTAACGAAGAGTCTCGTTTTTGTTCGCAGTATTTTAATTGCATTTGCCTCACTCACAACGACCGGCCGTCAGTATTCATTCCTGCTGCTTACTTGGTACCCTGCTAAGCGGCATTCAGTTTCGCTCATTTTTCGCAGTTGCATGCAACTTGCCTACTCGGACGGCTCGTATTTCTAAATCAATGTTGACTGCCACTCAGGCCCGCTCGTCGCTCCGCTATCGTCGCCGCCTCACGCGAAGGCGGCAGACATTTCCAGATTTCAGCTGCAGCGCGCATAAATATAGGCGTTAATTAAATAACCAGCAGCAGCGCAATCTAATTGCTCAGCTCCTGATTTTAATTTATTGTACAAGCACTTTGAATTTTAAGAAAATTCATGTGTTATCTCAGACTTTATCATCCTTTCGAATAAGCATTAATAATTTAATGAATTTTGTTATGCTATCAAACTGTATACCAAAATACAAATATTCTATGCGAAGAAAAAGGATCCAAAACAAGTAGATGAGAATATAAACAAGATCATAGTGATTAATGATTCTACTTTATAAATTTAGTAAAGCAATTCTCCAGTAAAGTGCACAGCAACGTTGGGATGATAAACAACCCTCTACTTCTTGCACTTAGCGCTAGGTGTGTGATATTATTATTTATTAACGGGAAGCAACATTACAATGCAATTAATTAATTTATAACAAACTAACAATGAGTTGCTCAAAAATATTTACTTTAATTTATACGAGAAATTAAGCGCGTTTATTGTGCAAAAACAGCCACCATAAAACGTGATTTATTTCGATTGTGATTGCAAACAAACATTCCAAGATTTTCAATGTTTCATGCCTGTTGAATATGCCATGAAATGTAAATAATGTATTATACACAAGCCAAAGTTAATGGCAAATTCTAATACCCTGAGAATAATTAGGGTATACATATGCTTACTGTGCAAAATCCTAACGTAGAATACGAGTATTTATTTTGTAAATATTAACTAAATATATTAATTATCGACCCATTTTTGAAAATTGAAAAATCAGTATTTTAGAAACACTCAGTTAATATAAGTGTATGAATTAATAATCAAGAACGACGGAAGGAAACGTGCAAATTGTCATTGATTACTAACAACTGAGAAACCGACAGCTCAATGAATACACTTGAAATATTTAAAGCTATTTGTTAGTGTTATATTTGTATTCTATGCAATAACAATATAGATTTCTGTTAGAATTGTTACCAGTGCATATGTGTAATCAAAATGTATCACGAGTTGGAAAAACGCTCATTGGATTTTCGTATGCAATACATTATTGAATTGCACTTTCTAATCGCACGCAAATCAAGTACCTACTAGTACTTACTATTGCTCGCTTTTTGCGTGTTCATTACATTTTATAATTGCGTTCGCTACTTCATTATTTTGCACACATAGCAGAAATGTATATAGAGTCAATGTTAATCGAATTTTCAATTACATCTACTAATAAAAGTAAATATATAAAATTGTCGCAAGTCAAGTGTAAACCAATATAATTAATATAATAGCGTATTCCATTGCATAGTTATTTAATGAGTAATAGTTATCAATCAATGCAATTATTTATAATGTAATACTCTTTAGCGCATAATTGCAAAAAACAATAAGATAATGAAAGCCTTCTTTCGGTCGAAAACCATTAAAACTTGTGGCGCAAAAGTTCATACAAAAAAGATAATGCTTATTTTATGAGTTTAGTATTTACATGAAACCGCAGAAACGTAGTCATGAAACCATGTGCTTCTCAAGCGAAATTGATGCTTATTACGAAGGAAAACATAAAATCCGAGAATGACACAAGTAGGCATCACGAAGAAACGATATTTAACGCAGCATTAACGCTTTAAACAAAAGGGAAACGCAACCTTGACGTCGTTTTAATAGTCAATTAATTGTCATGAAATCCACTTCATAAATTGAATACTTATACCATTGGTACTTGATGAAGTCAACGATTAACACTTGCTATTTTATAGCTTTTTGCTAATGAATCGAAAGAAACTAATTATCTTACTTTAGTCTTTTAGAACACTTTCCATATTTGACCATTTTTCTAATGTAATTTATTTAGCATTTCTTCAGTTTTCGTATGCTCTACTTTCAATGACTTTCTCAAAGAAATTCCGATTTTTAACTTATCACGTAAGAAACCAACATTTACACCTTTTGTTTTGATTTTATAGTCAAAGAAAATTTCACCAGCTGGTTTTATTAAGCAAGTCGTAGAAATGATCAGCAAAAAATTTTATAGATGATCGCTTAATGTTTTGGGGCTATAAAATCACCAGTACACTTTATGTGCTTTTGCGAGTTTTATGCGATTAAATTTTCTATTATTTTCACTGGACTGCATTTTCTTGTGGATTATAAACGTTATACCGTATCAAATACACAACTTCCTATAAGTTAGTGCTGTTGGCTTTCGTGGGACTTTTATTTTATTCCTCCATAAAGAAGATCTCTTTTAATAACGTTTAATTGCCCACTGCAAACGAACGCGGAAAAATCTATTCTCGCCGTAACAAAATTCATTAATTTTGGATTTGAAATTTCAATCCACGTACGAACGAACGCAATTAAGTTTTTATTACACAATCAATAAATTAAACGCACGAGATTTAGCATTGAATAAATTCACCCACCAAATAAATATTTACACTTTTATGTGTTTATTTAAGCACATTTTATGCGCAATTGTTTTAAAGTTCAATGGATAAAAATGTAATTTTCATAAATCAATATTGAATTTACCATCTCTTTGCGCATGGAATTGTAGTAAAGTGCTTTTGAGTGGTGTGGTTTTATTGAAAATTAATGTCAATAAAGTCGCCAAAATTAAATTAATGGAATTTGTGAAATTCATATTACTGTCATCCATTTTTATATAAACGGATATGAACCATACTTTTTATACTCAATAATTCAATTCCGTGACAAACACTGTAAAATTCAAAAGGTAAAAATATACGTAATTGGCCAAACCCAAAAGAGATCAAAGAACTTGATTACGTGAAAAAGTCATTTGTGAATATTTGTGAAGGTCTTGTTCATTCACTTAACACTCAATTAAGAACAAGATTCAAATCAGCCAAGTACAAAACCATTTAAAATTATTATTCACTATTTTTTAGCGTTGCAGATTGAAATCAAATTAATACCCTGAGTGCATTTACCTCAACCTGAAATCGCTCAAAACACGTCAAACATACAAACCGGAGAATTTGTGTATCACAATCGCTTATTTTTTCATTGCCGACAATTTTGAAATATGCGTTTGCAAAAGCCTTTTGCCAGACATCCGCTTGCGTTTCGTTACTAACTTATCTTTAGGCTATTGTCATTACATGATTGTTACATGAAGTCAATTCGCGATTTTAGATAGAGCACCGAATGACGCAATACAGTAAATTGAAAGCTGTTTGCTAAATTAAATTGCTATTGCTTTTCAATGAAATTAGAGATCCGCATTTTGCTTTCGATTTTCATGTAACCTTACTCGACAAATACTACCATCAAACATTAATTTTAATAATGAAAATGTAAATACTATTGTTTTAACGCAACCGCCAAATTCTGCGCTGGGCAAAATTAATTAATCTTGCGCGTTACCTAAAACCAATTATCTAACTGCCATTTGTCTCGTTCGATTGTTGATTAACATGTCGTATAATTTCAATTAGTAATTAAATCAATTTAAAACATTTTTAGCAACTCGTAACGAAATAATGTTATATGGTGTAATGTCAAAAATGTCATTATACAATAATACACCTTGCGAAATTATTGATGCGTTATAGAACTATTGTTTACCGTAAATAACATTGAATCAAGTATTGAATAATATTGTATAATGTAAAGACGAAACGTTCAATTGAAAAACTATACCTACGTAATAATGGAACAAAAAATGTCTTGACGCGCAATCGAGATGTGAACGATGCAACTTGCGCTAGGCGTTAATTAACATGATATTGCATTGAAACAATATTGAAAACCAATCTGCTGAGAATAGTTTTGATGTCACCCATCAATCTTGCTTTTAAGGATCGTACCTTACTTTAGCAATATGTCAATAGTTTGCCTAGTTATAAATTAATCAATAACCTAATTTATATGTAAATAGTAATCACAAACGAAATCGATTGCTATTGATCTGCTCTCAATTTCGATTTGAGTCCAGTTTCTAGAATTTTACTTTCTTTTTCTTTACGTTAACGAACTGCTTTTTGATTTGGTAATTTTTACGTACAGATAAAACATAAAATTATCCAGTATTAGATTCCATTTGATTGATTATGACGCTCAGAATTTATATGTAATAAAATTTAGGTTTAATCAAAACCTTGATATAAAATTTCGCGTTTATCAGCTGACATTAATACCACTCACGAATGAGCTAACTCTTCATGTCCAGAGCTCGCATACCAGCTGACGACGATGAGGATGACACGCACGAATACGCAATACATGAATTACTGCTACCCATTCAGAGGAAGTCGTTTAGTACAAATCCGGTTAATAATACTAGCAATGTGTAATCGATTGCAATCCGACATTGCGTCATTAAAGTGTCGCACTACCTCAATAACTCATACACAATCCGAGATCTTTGAAGCAATTGCAATAAACGTAAAAGTGCATGTATAAAAGTTCCCAAAACGTCTATTGAATGAGCAAATACTACCACCAATTAAAAAGTTAATCGACTAAATACCAATTAAGCGCGAGCTGCTACTGTGAACGAAATCTAGTTCAGCATTATAACAATAAAAAGTAAGTTCCCATTGATGTGAATGAATATCGCTTTTTACTTACTTTTTGTGCACGTAAAGAACAGCTGAATATTTGAAAATATAAGGGAAAGTGCTCATTCGAAGTGGGAATATCCACCTGGTTTCGAATTAATTCGCGTAGTGAATGGACAAGGCGCACAAATTGAGCGTTGCAGCGCAAAGAAAAAGAGCGCACGGTGACCGGGGATCTGACTAATATCCACGTTGTGCACACGACAAGACAGTTAGTTCTTCGTCGGCTACCAGTGAGTGTCGGTTGGAAGTGACTGATTACGCTTTTGGATACTTTGCTCGTGTGTAAGTAGAACGAACAACTCTTGCGCACCTAATCTGATAAGGCACGCAAACGATTCGCAAGCTTCTTCGGCGCGACTGCAACTTAACTACCAACAAAATGCTATTGCATTCTACAAAAGCATTCGAAAGCACTTTTCCTTTTGATAAAGACCCTTCGCGTTCGGTTATCATAGCGCTCGACAAACTAAATGGCATTCGAAATCTAAAGTGCATCTTCCGTTTTGCTTGCGCGCTAATTCCTCACAGTGTGGAGCGCAATTAAGTGATAAAAATAGGAAGTAAACTTACTTACGATTTTGAAGCCTTGATTTTACGAAATAATATTTGTGCAGTGCTAACTCACCTGAAACAAAAACAAGAACATTAATATTGTGATATTCAAAAATGTTATGAATGCTGAAGAACACAACATAAAATCAATTATAACATGATACAATTCCATAAAAATTCAAATTGAATTATTCAGTATGGTACAATAGAGAATTATATAAAAATATATGGAATTTAATTCAATGGTATTTGACGCGTTTGATGAGCAAACATCATAAGTACAATGAAAAAGTTTCCTTTTTTGTGTAACGTGCAAATAGAAAAATAACAACAACAACTAATGAAAAAACACGCACATTTCGCTAATTATCCGTAATATTGATGATTCGATTGCATTTGAGTTATATAATGGATGTGAGAGAAACAACAATGTCTAGCATGCGTTTCCAGCAAGTGCGCAACCTGTTCCGAGTTCTAAACGCGTTTTCTTCACGACTCTCAACTAGTTTTCAACATTTTTTCAAACGTGAATCATGACAACTTGAGAATAATCTATTCAATCATTAAGAAAAACTTGATTACCTCAAAGTAATGGCTTTTCATTAACTGCATGCACCTTAATCACATGAAACTCGTGGTATTCAATTACAAAATTCTAAAATCCACTTAGTAATAAAATTTATGGCGCAAATTTGGCTTGAAAGTAGAAATATAATAAATGGACAATTTTTTTGTCACGTTATTCATTACTCCAAGTCATAAACATTTTGTTTTCATCATTTAGAAGTAAATATTTGGAACACAAGTTGCACAATCGAGAGATAGTTGTTGTTGAGTTATGAATAATGTGCGACCTGCACCTTATTTGGAGCTATGATTTATCACAATTTCACATACTTCTACTTCTTTTTCTAAGCGAGTAAAAGAAATTCTTGTTAAATTGTTGTGTCACGTAGCATTTTAAATATATAACTATCAAATGCAATTACTTGACATGGATAAGTGAGAGAAGAGATTGTAAATGATGATGGAATTTCACTAAATATACTTCCGACATCCACTCAACAATTACGCGACGACCAACGCCTTGAAACTAAACAGCGGAACGATAATCAAGTAATAAATTCATACGTGTATGAAGCAAGCATGTAATAGTAACATAAATCAAGAGACGCGACTGGAAAAACTATATAAAGAAAACGCATTTCCCTCTTAATTGCACATTTTAAAAGCATCACGTAAAACTAAACGGCAACTTTTACTTTTCTTTAATGCTTCAATTCGTCGATGTTTTATTAATTTACCCTGTTAGCAGTTGTCTTGCGGACGAGTTGAAATTTAGAAACAAAATCAAGAGAAAGTTTTTACTATTCCTATTTCCGTTTATCTAAACGTGTTCGATCTTTTTATTAATTACATTCTTGTAATATTAGCTTCGTTTATATTCATCAGGTCTTTACTTTCAGAATGTCACATTGATACCGTGGCGTGTACAGAACTTCGAGAGAGTCAGAGAGCAAGAAATCCATATGAAAATGCAAGCAAAGCGCTCATTCTGCGCGGTGTTTGCAATTTTGTTGCCATGCATTGCAACAGCCCTGCCGCAAATCTCGAATGACTGGCATCCCCTATACGGCGGGGGTGGCAGTGGCAACAGCGAAGGGGACACATCCAGCTCACACCAGTATTCATTCTCTAGTCTAGTCGCCCAGCAATATCAACCCCAAGCATCGCACACACCAGGCGGCCATTGCGATCTGTACAAAGTTGGCTTCAAGCAGGATTTGTATTTCCAGTATGTACAATACAAGCTCGAAATGCCTTCGTTGAAGGAGTTCACCCTTTGCTTCTGGAATAAGTTTACCAATCATAGTAACGACCATCCATTGTTCTCATATGCTGGTAAGTTATCATCGCATCTAGCGAAACCTTGACACTAAGTATTTGGCAAGAAAGTGAAACACACAGAAATTGGCTATGAAGTAATCAAATTACGGAGGACTGGGAAAATCGTGCGCAATTTCCTCCTTAGCGCGCCGAGCGACTAATGAAGCACAGAGACGCGCGCAATATGCGATGTGGTAATTAAGGCTAACTCATTCAATGTGTGCGCACACAGCAGTTTGCCTTTGTCGCCAAAGAGTATTATTAATACGCAGAGGCAGACTCATTGAAATTTATAAAGAGATCGACGTTGCGGATAAGGAAAGTGTTTGTTTGCTTCTGACATGCACACACGCACCGCACGCAATGCAACATGTTCTTTCATATTACGTTCCTCGGTAGGTTTACGATCAGCACATGGCGCGCACGCGTTCAGATTAATTAAGAATCGACGAGTTTGAAAGTTTACCGGCACTACTTTTGCTTTCATCCAACTGTATATAGATCCAGTCCCAAGTCGTAGACACCTATATATCCTAATACGGAACAGGATAAAGTTTTAACGATTATCATTTTTTTGCGTGTAATCTTTGCCATATTTGTTTCGAAATTTGCTCTAAACTCGTTTCACTTTCATTCTCTAACAAGCCAACACTCTCGTGCAATTTTTTCTGGTTCAGTGGACTAACCGCAGCCTGATGAAACTACAAATTAAGGTCTGTAGTTCAACGATGTGTACTTGCAATTTCTAATGAGGAATTTTCACATTGCTGTAATTGTATCTTGTCAAGCGACTCCCACTTGAACAATATCAATGAGATGACTCATATTAATACAAGAGAAACAATATTCTACAATGATTGTGTAATATTATACTTGTTTTCCTTGATGATTACTTCATCAGAAGATTTACTGCTATAAGCAATTCGAAAACACTCCAAACATTGTATCACGTTGATGCGTATGGACGATTAGTTTGTGAAATTGGACCTGTCAGAAAACGTGGTAACCGCGCTATAATCGATCGGATATCGTTTGCAGTTGATGGACATCCTAGAGCAATTTACTCCTGGGTATCAAACTCGCAGCGCTCGAGCTACTACAGTATGGCGGTTGATGGACACGTATTCTACCGACTCAACTACCCACTTCGCTTAAACCGATGGTATCACACGTGCCAAAGCTGGAACGGCAAAACGGGCGAATGGCAAATTTGGGTGAATGCCGAACGCGTTGGCCGTGGCTTCCACAATAGAGTAAGTTATTCAATTTCGTAACATGTGAACAATATATTAGTAAACTGCATGTCTTAGCTTGTTGGGCATGTCATCCCCGGTGGCGGCGTGGCCATAACGGGACAAGAGCAAAGCCAAATCGGTGGCGGCTTTCAGGAGGGCTACGATGCACCCAAAGGCTCCGGTGGCATGCTCGGAGAATTCACCATGTTGCAGTTGTACAAAGTTGCATTGACGGCGGGTAAAGCGCATCGTGACCACAAGCATCACCATGCCCATCATTATGATCACAACGGCGCTGAAATCACCACAACCCCCGCGCCAACCATGTCTAGCCGCCCCACGCAGCCCTCTCATCCGCTGCTTACTGGCGGTCAACTCAACCCGGGCGTCGCTTTCAATATCGCCGCACAACAGCCGCAGGTGGTGCAAGGCCAACAATTCCAAACGCAGTACTTCAATGGGCAATTCTCGCCTGCTTTGGTCAGCCAGCAACTCAGTCAAGTACCGGATCAGCCCGGTCAAGGGCCGCAAACGTTTACCTCTGCACAACAGCCTCAACAGCAGGCGCAACCGCAGCAACAACAGCAACCACTTTTCCAGCCAACTCAGCCTGACTTTGACACTCGATCGCAAAGCGTATTCTTCAGTGCTCCCGCTCCATCCGTTCCTGCGTCATCTCAGACGCAAAACGATCTCACCTCAGTATCGCAACAATCTTTTGTCCTGGGGGGCAGACCACTGCTCAATAGTGGCTTGATCAATCATCAAGTGGCAGCAACGGCTTCCGTTGAGCCATTAAGCCATAATCTGTTCAAGCGACAAAACGAGAGGAATAAGCGCCAGACGGCGAAATCTGCGGAAAAGTCTAAACGCGAATTAATTCTCGCTGGCGGCCATATAATCGATGATAGCATCCTAGCGAGCGGACTAGATCAGAGCTTACTCGATGGTTTGGCTGGCATCAGCGATAACGAGCCAGTTTTGCAGCAGCAAATGAAAATGGAAGAACGCGAACCAGCTGAAGCTGAAGTAAAGGCCGTAATGGGCATTTGCTCCGGTTGTGATCCGGAGCCGTTCTCCAAGGCGTTGGTGCTCAGTTGGCGGGAAGTCGCAAAGAAATTATACTCAGGTGCCGTGTACACGCCGGCAAATACAGAATGCAGAGTGTTTTAGTCAAGTTAGATTCATAATTTATCCTTTTAAAATGTACACGCTCTTTTTGCCTAGTTACCATTCTTTACCGTATTATCCTTAAAAACATGTCCACCCTACACATACCTTACCGAATGATCAGTGTTAATTCTTTGATTGTTAACTCATTTTACTTGAATTTATGCTAGGAAGATGAATGATGTTTGCTCTCTAGCGCGTAATAATTAAGTTTGTATACCTATAGTATTTATAAAATATTTTTGATAGCGTAAATTAAATCATATTTTTCGAAGCTTTCTTAAACTCCATTAATATCCTTTCCACTCGAATTGGCGCAAAATAACAAACATAAAAATTCTTACCTTGCTCTTGTGGATGTGCTGATGCTGGTACTCGGAGTCGAATTCCGGTTCGGAAAAGTAGCTCGGATCCTCAAAGTGTGGCACTCCAGCACCGCCAGCAATGCCAATGCCAGCCATCGGCAATCCGCCGGAAACGTCAGCAGATTCGAAAAGCCTCAAGACGCTACGATCACGAATCTCACGTAAATGGGATCTAAAACGAAACAAACATTACAAGTTAAAAATCCGTGCTTGAACCCATTTTTCAATTAAGCGAATTGCGACGCTACCTCAAATCTTCGAGCTCATAGAACATATCTTTCGAGGAATCGTGGATGTAGATCTTGACTTGTGGCGAGTCCAAATACTCCATCGTCAGTTGCTTGGGAAAGGAGCGCACAAAAAGCGCTTTGACGGTATCGATCGATGTGATTTCGTTCGGAAGTAGCGCTCGCTTCGTTTCATTGCGATATTGCAAGAAGACCAAACCTAATTTGTAGCCAAATACATTCAACGAAAGGTTAGTGTTTGGGAGTTGCAAAGTTTAAATGAATTTCTTGCGAATAAAGTGTGAGCATACCTAGAGGACGTTCAAGTGTCTTGCTTGGCGTTCGTACGACCGGAAGTGAACTTCGCTGCTTGCCACCACGTCGGAAGCCTGTCGAGCTCGTCTCCACCTCGGACATGATGCCAGGATCGTCGTCGAAAAGCATCGCATTCGAGGGCGGAGGGTAACCGCGTGGTTGACCCTGCCAAATCAATAAACACGATTACTCAATGAATACGAAACTAATCACACGCCAATGACGACGAAGATTGTAGACGAGTTTGAGAGATCGAATTATTCTAATGTATGTGAATGAATATTAAAGATAAGAAGACGACACACACATAGAAACATAGATGTATAAAGAATGATGTGCAATTGATGATGACGAATGTATATGTGTTACCTTGCGAAGCCGAGAAGAGCTCATCTGCTGAAGATTGCGAGCCGCATGCAACATAAGCCTAATATTAAGAGGTTGCTTTGGCGGTCGTTGTTCGTCCTTATCATATTCTAAGTTACAACAACTTGATGTGTCAATCCTTTGGACACTACTAATACTCGGTAACAGTTTCACTTGAAGTACTTGGACTTCTTGTTCGTTAACATTGAATTGAACACTATCGTTTGCGTCTGTACACTTATCCAGCGAAATGTCTTCGAACTGCTCAATCGCACTTACCGTTTTGGGCAAATCACACTCAAACCGAACACGTTTCTTTTTAATTCGTTGCCTCGAACGAACAGCAAAGGCACTGGGTAAATTTGATTCACTAGGCACTGATATTAAACTTTGTACCGACATTACACCGTAATTGTTAGCACTAACCGACCGAATACGTTTGCTTGCACGTGGAAGACTACGACTGAACCAGGATTTAACCTGTTCGGAAATTCAACAGTACACGTCACAGTGCGCTTGATAACAACAACAACTGGGCAGAGCAACGAATGTTAACAATTCGGCGATCTTCGTGGAACTAACACGCGAAAATTTAAACGCTCTATTTCGAGTGCGCCTCCCACATTGCCTATTAGCGCAATTTATTTATTTGTGTTTCATCCCAGGCGCGTTTGCACACTTCATTCAACTATGCGAGTGATGTCATAAATAATGATCTCTTCAATTAAACAAAATAGGACAAGACCCGCGTTTTTTTATATATCAAGAATAGGCGTTGAACACTTTGTATGAAGAGACTCATTCATGTGAACGAACGTAATGACCTCACATATGTTTCCTTTATGAACTATCCCAACATGAGCAATAAAAAAGAAAAGTTATAGCAATTGATAAAGTTTATGAATAATATAACCCAATTTTGTACAATTAGCCTTTCATTACTTTTGCTCGTAAATACGGACACGTTTGGCACTCCCATTTAGCATTAAGAGCATTTAAATAGATTATTTTAGCTCTTATAATAATCCTCTAATGAAGTACATAATTATGTTGTGATCAAGTGTGAATTTAATTTTGTGTTCGCGATAGAGAATTTGGAAGCGCATTACGTTGAATGAATATTGTTGGTCAATGAACAACCAGACGCGACAATGTGTTCAGTGGCCTTTGCCGATCAATAAGTGTAATGATTTCGCTGGACAGTGTACAGGCGGGCGCATCAAATTGGTTTAATTAAATTTTATCAACAGCGTCGCAGATGGCACGAATTTACGAAAGTGGGACGGCAGCTTCCCAAGCAGCAGAGCGTAATACACGTATAGTACGAAAGAACATGGTAGAAGTTTGGTCAGCCATGATAAGGGAGTACATACGTATAGTTAAATAACAAAACGAATATTTGAAAAATCAAAAGGTATAAAATTCATTACCTCTAAATCCATTGTGCGTGATAACGGCCCTCCTTGGCCGGACATGACGCCGTATTGCTCGCCGGTTAATGTGTGGCGGCGAGGATCTTCCCGACGGTTGTTGCGGCTTCGGGATCTTAGATCGCCATCGGTATCGCTTCGACCACCTGGAACAAAGTAATATTACATAAAACAATTATTTAAATTATTTTTTAAGTTTAAATCATTGAAATCAGTTGATCACTTTCCAATTTATAGCGATTTTTAAAAATATAACAATTTTATATAGTAATACTACTTGCTAGAGTGTATTTACATCCATCAGTTTTTTTTACGGAAATGAAAGACTACGATTATTGGAATTACATTGAATATTTGTTTAATGCAAAAATTAAACAATAAAAAAACATTTAATTAAATTCAATTTTTGATATTATTTTACGGAATAAATCTACTTTCAGAATCCGTTTAAATTATTCTAATATCTCAAATAGTTCAAAAGTTATGAATATTTAATTGCCTCCATGTAATTCTTATGGGAGCATAATGAGCGCATAATGACCCACGTAATGTAGTATCGAAGAAAAGAGATAGGTATACGCGCAGTCGTGGTTGCTAGGGAATCTCCTTAGTTACCATGCATGCAAAGGCCATAAGAGCGGCCATCATGGATTTTCAGCCAATCAGCGTTAAGTCAAAAGTGCACGTGATCTCTATCACTCAGGTGCGCTGCTGTGCGCTTCTGTGCGCGCCGCGGCTACTGTGCGCTTCCGTACGCGCCGCGGCTACTGTGCGCTTCCGTACGCGCCGCGGCTTCTGTGCGCACCGCACTTAAGCGCTTTATTGCAGAATTTTAAACTTTAATAACTCTTTTAATTCTTAAGATATTTTGATGAAATTTTCAGCGTTTGTTAAAAATCTACCGCTCTTTACAAATATGTAATTTATAAAATTCAGACAAATGTATTGCAATAGTTATGAGAAGATAAACAACACACTAGTTTATATGCATACTTTGCGGTTTTTTTAATATTAAAAGTAAGTTTTAGGTAGTTCTATATAAAGTTCAAAAGAACACAATATCTCCAAAGCAAACACAAGCAAACATCTATCATCTATCTTTTAAATTAGATGATTTGCGTGCCGATAGCTTGTAACAACTGAATTCTTTTTTTAGGAATATGTTTTTTGTTTACGTATGAAGATTTAAAATGATTATCTAATTTGGCAATAGCAAATGATAAATTAATAATTAACATGAACCAGGGTATGATCATGACTTCATTAATAAACACGTAACTATAAATGTATCATGCCATGAAACCTTTGTTGTTCCGTTTTTAAATTTATGAAGTACGGAAATAAATCTAGCTGAAAATAATTCTCAACAGCAGTACGTGCATTATATGCATATTAAGCGCTTACTGCATATATTTAGTAGTTTTATTATTATGCTCAACAAATCTAAAAAATGAACAGCGCGCTCATGAAGTCATTCAAACAACAGTTGCAGTTAATGAAACTGTTCTCATATTATTTATTAAAATATCACGAGATTTTTGCATTAAAAACGCGTCCTGAATTTTTAAAAATCTATGCATACTAAATACTGAAATAGTACTTTTATATTTATATGTTATTGTGCTTTTAATTGATACACAATTCATGCAAGTTGCACTTGACATAAATCCTTAATCTGTCAACTGTTTTCTCAATTTCACTTTACTTCAAACACGTTTCCTCGTGTCCTTTACTTCGCTACTTGTATAACACAGATTTTGTGCTATTTTTAAAACATGTACTTTATACTAAGAAACCAAGGAATAAACATACAATGAGAAGTCTTGCTTGCGGCTATTACCGATAGGCATTCACGAAAATAACTGTCTAATAATAGTGCAGATTTCAACCCAGATATACTTGAATTGCGCATAGTAATGTTGTACTTTTTGATTTTATACACAAAAGAATACATTTATCATTCAATTAACTTGATTTATGTTCTTGTACTTGAAGTACACGCATAGAATTTAATTAAGGAACATATTTTGCAACATATATCATTAGTCAAGAAGTACCTAAGAAATTGTGTAATCCTGTAAAGATAATACTCGTTTAGGAGGTTTTGTTAGCGTTAATGTTATGTAATTGTGTCAATTTTCAGTGTGCAAACGAGGACTACACAGGATGTAATGCACTTTAATCTAAACATTGATGTCATTAGCCTCCATTTCCAGCAAGTCGCCTTTGCCATCTCAGTTTGCGTGTTGTATAACTTGTGTTTTGCTTTGCTGGGATAATCTCATGCAATATCTAAACCAAGTCTGGTAAATGTGATGTAAAATTAACACTAGTTTCCACTG
Source organism: Aleochara curtula (assembly GCA_963978815.1). Lineage (NCBI taxonomy): Eukaryota > Metazoa > Arthropoda > Insecta > Coleoptera > Staphylinidae > Aleochara > Aleochara curtula. The sequence continues at coordinate 4,335,913 of OZ022219.1, forward strand.
AATATTTTGATTTAAATTAAATTTCATTTAATTATCGATACTATCACTGAATTTGCGAATCTGGTTTTGAACACTAAAAGGATGAACCAGTTGAAAATAGTTGTTGTATTTGATGCAATGAAAAGCTTTTTAATTGAAACATCGAGAGAACTGCCGTGTTGAACATGTTCAGTAATAAAACGCTTTGTGCAGCAAGCGAAGCGTTAAAATGCGTACGGAAAAACTAATTAAAAATATAAATGGAAAAAAGGGTTGCAACTGAAAGTGTTTCCCAAAAATACATGCAAAAGTGGGAGTTTACTGCTTAAAATACGATAAGGTTAAAATATAAGAGTTTGCAAATACGGAAGCAATAAAATAACTGAAATATTTTTACCCAATGTTGCAATTTTATGTTGCGTTGTAAATAGCAACCACAGGCCAAGAGCAAAATTTTTTAAATCAAATACACTCATCCTTATCACTTTAGAAACTTGCAACTATTGATTAGTAATAATCGATATGTAAATCCCTCGAGTATTAATTGTGTCGAAGTTATAGCACTAGCGGACTAAAAGCCGAATGAACAGTCCGAACGTGCACTAATACTCAACTGGAAGGACTCAATCTAACTTCCATCATTAGTTTACATTCAATTCGAATGCGCTGCATGTATTTGATTGCATCCTGGATATGAGCGCATAGTACGCACAACTGTTATACGATCAAGTTGCGCATACTAAACGCGTATAAGACGAAGAACAAGATGATGAAGAGCTCGAATACAATGACTAAAGGGAAAAGTGGGAGTTTGCTGCTTAAAATACGAGCGTTCGGATATAAACAGATTTATAAGCGTGTAAATTGCAGTTTCTAATTGAATTGGTTGAAGGGTGTCCTGTTGCAAATCACTCAACAACGAAATGTAAGTTTACGTAAGTACAATCAAACTTTGTACATGCATTTGCATCCAATGAAATTAAGACTCTACGAACACATTTATGAATGCACTTTCTAAAATAGATTTTCATTCTAAACAATATCTAATTTTAGTCATTCTCACTGAATTTTATTATTTATACCCTCAAGTTGTAATAACTCAAAATTTTCATGTCTTGGCGTAGTTTGTTGTGGTAGTAATTCATTTTATGCTTTAAGCACTTAATATTGCGCACTTTGAATTACTTCTTGGATGTCAGGATAGTGAACAGCAGCGAAAATCAAAAGTTTAGCAGTGATAGCATTCGGGTACATTGTGTGTAAGGATAGTTTCACTTCAGACCACACTCGAGGACTCGCCTGGACTGAAGATTTATGACCAAATGCTCCACTGCCTATTTCATAAAGCATAACACAGCACAACCCTTCAACCCTTCAGAGTTCACACAGTGCAAGTTACTGTGCATCGTTGCATCGCACCCCTAACTTTCGACTCCTGCATTTCACTTGCAACAAGTATTCCAACTTATAATCCAGTTACTCTATTGTACAAGTTGATAACTCAATTCTATATTTTAATGGATTTCAATTAAAATATATACTTTTTCCATGGTGGTCCTTGCAAATTAATAGATTGCTTTTTACTGAAGATTACTTATGAAAATAGTTTTCATTCAGTTAAATAAATATTGGCTTTAGAAAATCTCCCATGTTTTGAAAGCAAACACAAGTGATATTATTAAATCGTATGATGTTAAATTTAATGTAATGCTCGAATAAAAAACGCGGTGTTCTTGATGTGTTTCCCTGCCGTTTGCTTGTTGCTGATCAACATGTCAATGCGTTTTATTTTTACACATGCCAATGCTCCTGCAATGAGCACACGTTATTAGCTTTTGGCATGAGACGCGTAGCTAATATGGTTCAAGTGTACGCGAGCTCGTACGATACGCAACGTCTAAATTTAGAGAGCGCATACAACAAATCATCATCGTTTCGAATATGAAATGAAATGTTGGAATGTTTGGTTTGCTATTGATGCTTCGGGGCCTTCATAAACTTATAAACACAATTAAGCTGTCTGCCAACATGATAACCAAAGAGCTCATGTTAAATACATTATAGTTTGCGTGTCATTGGCATATTTCAATTGCGATGCTGGTTGATTGACTAGTTTATAATGAATTTCAACGTGTACTGTGATAAAATATCATAGTACCCTTCTTGTAAAATAAATCGCATTTTCGAAAAAGAGCTCCTTCGAGCCGGATTTGAACCAGCGACCTATGGATATCCAAATTCAACTTTCTACAGTCCACCGCTCTACCAACTGAGCTATCGAAGGTATACGTAAACGAATTTTACATCATGATTCGACGACAATAAAGTTCAATAAAAGTGGAGCAGATAAATAAATCGCATTATCGCTGTAAACAAATGATAATACTTTCGCTGTGGAAACGCTGTTGTCAAAAATATCTTTCAATTAAAATTACACAGTCAATTTAACGCGATAAATCATAAGTGACATAAAAAAAATCCTCACAATGAGTCAATTATAAAACGAAATTCATATTATTCCGATTACTTTTGACACGAATGTAAATTCAAAATTCTATTTACATGTGTCTTTAAAACTTAAACCGCTTTTTCCACCGAAGATGACGTCCCGGAGAAATTCGAATCACAGCATGTATTCGAATTCTGTTTTTCACTGCCCCCGTAGCGCAAGCTCCCTAGACATTAACACTTTACCCTCCATCTCCCAATATGGTGTGCACAACTCCGAATCGTTGATGAACGTCAGCGATTTTGATTTACCGAGGGCAGCCATCCGTAGGCACATCAACACCATTCTGATGGACGAGTGCAAAGAGGAGAACCTCGAGGACACAAAGCATTGGGTGGACTATCACTACCGCATGTCAACTGGCGAAACCTTATATCCTTCCGAAACTGTGCCAACGGAATTGGGAACTGATTATAACATAGACCGCCACGATTCAAACACATCAGTAGCACGTATGATGCGCCGTATAAGAACCCTTTCCAGTAACATGCATAATGTAGATAACAGAGAAGATTATTTGAACTTGTCAGAGATCACTTTAGACGGTAAAATTCCCTCTGAAAAAGATCTTATCAATATAAATTTGAAATTAATTGCAAGCGGGTACAGCACAAACGGCCGGCCAAGCAGTACTCCCTGTGAAGGAGTTAATTCATCAAAAGAAAGGACCACGCGAATGCCTCGCCGCGAAAACCATCCAATGAGGAGTTTTGTACCTGTCAGACGAAGTAACCGATCAATGGCAACAAAAAGTAGTGCATTTATTTCAAAAATAGAATTGGGAAAATTAAACAACTGTCCCAAAATGCCTGAACGTATTGATAAAGGACTAACATTCAAACCGGAGATGGTTACGGCGCGAACTCAATATGACACAACTAAAACAATTGATAAAGGTTGTCAACATGATATTGTCGCTAAAGACATCAAGCAATATGCAGACGCGAATATAAACACATGTCCACAAAGAACCTTAGCACCTGGGACTACTTTAAGTCGTACTGAAGTTGTACGGATGTTGCGGGATATTGAACAAGCGAATATCGTGGAATCCAAAGATTCTTTGCCTGAAGTGCAAAAGTCAGAATACAACTCAGCCACTTCGATCCTAGATGCTGCTGGAACAGATCCGGGACCAACTAACATGACTTCAGCGGAATCATCACGATTCAAACTCAGTAAGGACAATCATTTTAAAAACACTTTGCTGTACCACGCGATGCAAGCGCAATTGGGTCACCATGTAAAATCCCGCATACCACGATCCTTGCGCATGTCTCGCATGATGCAGTCGAACTACACGATTGTATCATAACTTCTAGTATATCCTTAATGAAAGTGTATTCAAAAATAAGCAAATAAATTTCTTGTATCTACAAACAATTTTTTGGTGACTTTGGCATGCCACTAGCAATTAGAAAAAGTGAATTCAGCACTCATTTGCATTTTTCTAGAACAGCACGGACTATTAAAATGGGTGAAGACAAAGTGGTCGTCTGGTCCTATCATCCGAAGACAAACATGTCATTTGAGCGGGAAGGGTATTTGATGATGAGGTGGATGAAATTATTGTCAACACCTAACGTGTTTTAAATACATCAAATACGTGAAGTTGAATCCAAAAACATTATAAAAAACAAAATAAATATTCTTCATTGAACACAGCTTGTGTCTGTCGAGAGTCGGAAAGATTAATCATTACCCTTTATGAAAATAATAGAAAAACTTAATTTCCATGCACAAATCTCTGCGGAATTGACCTCCGCCAACTTCATTAGACATGATTCAATGCGGGCAGCAAACATTTGCATGCAAATTGCACACATAACTTGATTATTTATGCAAATGTCAAATATATTCAAAGTTTCAAGACAAGGAGTGCAGGCGGAGCAATAAAGACGCTGAAAACGCTAAAAAGCGAGGCGGCGGCCGGTATAAACGGCACCCGTTCAGCCGGATAATGCCCGTCGTGCAGTATGCAAAAAATCATGATATCAGTGCGCACACCGAACAAACGAAATGTAAATGAAGACATGGCGCATCCCTTCGCGTTGGAAAAAGTTCGCTGTTGAAGAGAACGCAAATGCTAAGGATACTATTTTCGCATCTAATCCGTAAATGCATCACGCATCGGCGCTGCTTCAATTTCCGCTTCCACAAAACATGAGAATCTACTTTGCCTTTAACTTGACTTTCCCAATTTTACAAGTTTTTCGCATACTCAGGGTAATTTTTAATTAAATGCAGACAAAATAAAAGCAAATCGAAATCCCAATACCTCAGAAAATGACGTCAATCGAATAACAAAATTATTTTACGAACGCAACTTCAAAGCAAAAATGTATAAAATTGCACAGTACAGAATTTAATATTTCAATGCATGTGTGGCAAACGATAGATCCATACAGTGAATAGAGGGGTGTGCAATGCTATTTAAATCAGAGAGGTAGCTGCTGAGAGGTGGTGCACTTGTCGATAACCAGAGCAGCAGCAAATCCAACGATTGCGGCAAGCGACAACAACGACGTCGGCGGCGATTCGAAAAGAGCTCACGTTTCGTATGCATTGCTATCGTTGCGTAGCCCTTTTTATTTCGTGAGCACCGCACTTGTCATGTGTGTGGGGGATAGGAAAGCAATACATATGAAATTCATGCGGTTGCCACCACTGCCGCCACTAAGCGCAGTTGAGAATTCCTTATCGCAAGCGCGACAAATGCGCGCACCGAGAACTTTTCCACAGAACACGTATAAAATTAAGCGAATCGATAAATTTGTGAGTTACCCCCATAATACTATCAACAATTGTTTAGATATCATTTAAATTCGTGAATACGCAAGATTGTTTGCGATAAGATTACAAATGGGTGGTGTTTTGTTATAAAAAAAGCTGTAATAGATTTTATTGCAAAGTCATTAAAACAACAAAAGGAAACCATTGAATGATTTCAGCGTGTTCAATGACGCGCTGCTCGGCGCAACTTCAATAACATGAATGACTTTACGAAGGATGTAATGGTGCGCAAAGAACGAAGAAGTATCGAAAACGCTCAGCATTGATGCTCAGTGCACACCCTTATAGCAAATTACACTACGTGCGCGAATAAATAGGACACCGCACACCGTCTGCGAATTGTATTGTTGTCGCACTGTGGTGCGCACATGTGCGACAATGCAATATGCGTGCTGCTATTATCCTGGAGACGAAGACGCGCACACATTCGTATGAAATGAAAGTCCATCAAACAAATGAACAGGAGTCAGTCAAGCGACGAGAATGAATAGCCCAGGCATTGTTAATGAGCGGGAAGAATAGCCATTAATGCCATTATGGGTCGTGGCTTTGAATTTCAGACGATAAAGTAATTTAATGTAAAAATTGCGTGGCCACCTCCCGTAGGTGTGTGACCAACTAATTTACGAGTTCAATTAATAACGATCGATTAATGAATATTTACCCAAAATGTATGAGCGAGTTAATTACATAATCCGTGTAAAATCACGAACCCAACCAGAGTTCGACACCACCAGGGAACACTTCAAAGTCAATCAACACAACTATTAATTATCCAACGCACGAGGAGCGTGTTCGTGAGTGGCGGATCCTCCGATTTGAATAAACGATTCTCGTATGGAATTCTGATGAAAAACGCTAAATTTAGTGATCGTTTACTTGTGCACTTCCGCAATAGTTTCGAGAGGGTGCGCGACAACTTTCTCGTGATGAGAACGACGTATGCACGCGGGCGACGCGACAAACGACCAACAACGCACTAAAACGCGATATATGGCTCGCCCGCTCGGCGGCCGGCACCGACGACGGATGAGTAAGCGCACAGCGGCGTCGCGACGCTCTCGCCACCGACACCGCCGCCATGCGTTCGCGGAAGAGAGACGCAGCGTGACGCGAGTCGATGATTGCGTCCGACGAACGTTAACGCGGTGCGCGCGTCGCGACGCTCACGCATACATCAGCAGCACTCACTTCCGGTGTGAGTGCATTGCAGCAATGCACTTTGCACCACCCACACACGTGCACCGCTTATATCATACGCATACATACAATGTGTTCCAATGACTCCCTCGAGGGGCGCAAATCGATAATAAAATTTCTATTACTTTGGCCGAATGATATGTTTAACAACTTTTTTATGTGTGTGCATTCAATTCGTTCCAAGATGGCAACATTGTTATTAGTCTACTTGTGTCAACCAGATTTCTATTCTAATATTTCCTTCATCTAATCAAAAAAGTTTTCATGGAATATCGTATGTATTAAAGTGCTATCAAGATGTAGAAACAACTTGTATAATGGGTTTGGACTTATGTAATATTGAAGTCTATCAACATCAAATGCATTACACACTTGCACTAGAAGTGAAAGACTATGAAGGGTAAAAAAACTAAGTAAAGGGTGGCACATTCACCGTTTTTCATGCTTCTCCGCGCGTGCAATTATAATTTACTTACTGAGTGTTCAAGGTAATTAAATTTCAGCGTACACGCGTTTCAGGGAATTATTCACGAGCTCTTTTAACATTAAATTATTCGTACTTAATTTCTACGCCTGCAATTTATTTCAAATGTATATTACTTTCAGCGTATTTTATCTCATTGCAGATATTCTTTTATGGCATAAAAAATGAAAAATATTCAAGTCAGTATAAAATATGTAATTGTAAAATATTGTTTTGAATACGAAAATCTCATTTCACGTTTTGTTAATTTTTTGAATTATAAAATTTGTCTGAAAATAACTTCTCTCCTTCCTTGTTATTTCGTGTGATGCTTTAATAAGTACTTTTTTATACTTTTTAATTTAAAACATAAAAAGTTCAGCAGAAAGACTAATTCCTTTGTTGGTAAATAACTAAAGTCAAAGAACAAAATATTGACGAAAAGGAGCATGAATAAAAAGAAGAATGAAGCGAAAACTTTGCACTAAGAAAGACGAATTGCTTAGCAGCTTTAGTGCTGGTGGAGGCGGCGGTAACGATGCTGATGATGATGTAATGAAAGGGCAAATTGTAACTTGACTCCAACTAAGTGAGAGACTCGTTCATGTACTTGCTTCTTTCCAAAATCAGGAAGTCTAGCTTCTTTTACTCTTCTTTACCGCCATGAGCGGAAGATGGTGAGCAGAAGCATAAGAAGAAACCACAAAATCTTTGTGCTCAGGAGCCGGACGTCTTATATCTTTCTTTTTGTAGCGTTATTTATGACGGCTGTATGAAATTACTTCTAGTTTCAAGTTTAGAATAAAACCGAAATTCAGTAGTGCAAAAGAATTCCTTCGAGCCGGATTTGAACCAGCGACCTATGGATTACCGCATTAATTGAATTTTAATTACAATCTGACCATCTACAGTCCACCGCTCTACCAACTGAGCTATCGAAGGTTGATATTACGCGTTCACAGCAAAATTAACGAATTACATTTTGCCTGATAAGGACATTTTTAAACAACATCAATTATAAATGTGCAGTAGTCATACGTATAATTTTGATAACATAACTAATTTTAGCACAAACTGATATCTTATCAATTAAAATAATGTCTCAATTCAAGAATATACATTCTTTCCCTGTTACACTTAAACGCACAACAAAATAGCAAAAGGTGCGCTCTTAAAGCAAAATTATGAGATTTTCAAATTCTTTCCAGGGGCAGCAAAAAGAATTCCTTCGAGCCGGATTTGAACCAGCGACCTATGGATATCCACCGAATTTAACTTTCTACAGTCCACCGCTCTACCAACTGAGCTATCGAAGGTTGAAGACGAAGAGAAATACTTAAGAAGTCGAGCAGTACAATGATCTAGAAAGTAGATCATTAATAATTCCGAACGAAATACATTCACTCACGCGTCTGAGCTCTTAGTTAAAAACGCAGCTACGTAGAATTGAAAGGACAAATCGTAGCATTTTAATCCAATTTATGCGTTTCAATTAGCAATTTTTATATCGCGTATGCATTCATTTTTATTCGCAATTTTGCCTCGTTATGCGACGCCCGCAGCAATGCTAACTAACAAAAAGCATTTTAAACGATACGCTATTTTACAAAACTCGCTCCACGCTGATATAGCGGTGAAAGAAGCACTAAAGACTTGAAGAAAATGCGCAGGAATATGAAACTTTAGTTGTATACCAAGGAATTTTCGCAACCTTCAAAGCGAGCAGTAAGCAAAGTACAATGTGTACACTAGTTCCAGGACGCAATCCGCCGACGCGTCGTACAAAAAATCGATACAAACTGTCTCCTGAAGGGATTTCAAACGTATGTTGTACGAGTCGGAGACGTGGACGCTTTATAGAATAACGTCAGGACTACTCAGAGCACGCGGCGCAAAGACGAAGAAGGCTTAAGAACTCGCAACAGGACGACCGTGCATCCATCCCATTCACAGCGTGAAGCAAGAAGGTAAGAAACGAGAACGCCTTCTGCCCGTAGCCCAAAGACTATCAACGACTAGAGAACCCACTTAGGGTTGTGTGAAGATTAAATTTCAACAGGGTGTTTTAGTTTTATTCCTGATTTACTAATATTAAGCCGATAATAACTCCCTTATTGATATAAATAATTTACCCACTTTAATCATACTCAAAATCTATATGGCAGTTCGTAATTTAGTATTAAAGAGAGTACGGTAAATGATTAACCATTCCCCTAGTATTCTTGACCAGTTCATTTTGTTAGCTCGTTTCTTATATGAGCTGCGTAAGAATCGGCTGAAGGATCGTTACACGAAGCGAAGGAATGCAATAAATTTGATGAGTAAAGTAGGCGAAAATTTGGTCAAAACTTTTTGTGATGAAAAGCCAATTTCGAAACTTGAGATTGTCTTTATCCTGTTTCTCCTAGAATGCTTAGCCATAATTACGGATAAGTTTTCAACAAAGATGTAAAAATGTTTAAGTGTTTTGTAATTGGAAAATCGCGTTATCCTTGATATTTTCTGGGAAATATAAATGCCTCTTCTCACTTTATATATTTTTATATCGTAAAATATTTATGGTTACTAAGAAGAAAACTTGGAAATTTAAGATTCCTTTGAGCCATTACATTTATGTGTTAAAAGCTAAACCTAAAATAGACCTTATCAGAGGCTGAACGGTATAGGGCAGAATAAAAGTTGATTATTAGTTTTGTACTAAAACAAAATGCTCCTTCGAGCCGGATTTGAACCAGCGACCTATGGATATCCAAGTATTACATTCTACAGTCCACCGCTCTACCAACTGAGCTATCGAAGGCTGTGAAAGCAACTTCGAAATTTTTAGTAACAGGCCGAAAATTATAATGACTGCACCTTTTTGAAAGTCAAACATTAGCCAGGTATAAAATTGCTAGCAAATACTTCAAAACAACCCTGGACTAAACGACTAGTCTGGCAATACATGCCTGAACCGGAATCAAACTTGTTACAATCTGGAACATTGTAAACAAACAAGCCAGGAAATGCCTAAAATCCGAATTGTGCTTCCACCTCGTTCCCCTATTAGTAATTAAGCCGCTCGCAATCAACATCAGCGTAATTTTAAAATTGGATAACACATATGTGTCGATAACATTTCTAACAACTGTGTAATTAACAGTTGGCAAACTTTGCATCTCCCCAAATTAGAAACAACGATAAAGAAAAGGTAAAAACTCACCAGATTCGCTTCCGGAGAGGCCACCTCCTCGTTTTCCATCGGAATTCCATTCTTCTTCTGTAACAATTCAAAATATGTTAAAGTTATTAAATGCACTACTTCGATATTTGCATGAGAATAATATTGTGCAGTTGTTAATTATATTTTTGGATTTTCCCCAAGTGAAATAGCAATTACTGCGGAAACACATTGAATGTGAGTTTAATTAATGGAATAAACACGTAATTGCAATCGTGTATATCCTGTTAGTGCGATTCACAGGCACATTGTTGTTTAATGTACCTGAGCATGATTCCGAATCAGGCGCTCTATCCTCTTCGTCGTCGTTGTTGCAACATCGACTACAACGCGAACACATTGTGGTATTTTTTGCTTGATTTGTATACACAACTAACAATTAAAATTTATCCTGAAATATCCTTGACATTCGCCACTTTGGTACATTGACTTCATTAAATCACAACATCTTTAGCACAATATCTTTTATTGCAGTCAAAATTTTTAATTTGCTATTGTTCTCTATATTTCAACTATTTTGGCAGTTGTTCGATTTCATAGAAGATAACAGGGACGGTTCTGTTTTTAATTCCATTAATACCATTTTTCAATTTCCCACCCGACCAGATACCTGATCTGAATGGGCATCACACAATCGCTGAAAAATGAAAACATTTCGATTTGCGGGTTTCCAATAAACACATGCGCGCATACAACATTTCGTAATAAATAATCATTGAATTGCGCAATTGTTTGCGCTTTTTGACAGCACAAAGACCGCTGCAGTGTTTTTCAATTTTATGATGGCTCTTCGCAAACGCAAATCACATTCGGAATGTTTCATGTCAAGAAGAGATCAATTTCTATGTAAATATTATTTATATTCTAAGGCAGTCGCGAAGTTTCGGAAGAATGCGAGTCATGAATACATATTTTTGTTTGCTGGTAGACGTAAAAAGTTTGCATCAGTAATTCTGAATAAATTATTACATTTCAGTAACTTGTGGCAAAAACAGAACAAACCAACCGAATTTGGATGAGGCAAACATCACGAGAGAGATTGAACAAGAGAAAATATTGATTTTTGGCCTGCATAAATATTTTTACCACCGTGACATTTGCACAATTTTAGTTGGAGTTTGACTTGAATAGATTTTCAACGAGAATAAAAATTACCCTATTCTAATACTAACCAAATAAAAGATTTCTGTTGACTGCCACGCTCGTAAAATATTTAGTTTATCGCTATTGAAACTTGCGCATAAAGTTTGTGAAAGGTGCGTGTTCGTAATTATTCAGGACGTGAAATTCAAATTGTACAAAATAGTCAAGTGCACTAAGTGTATTACGTAAAATTAATGGGTAAAGGGCAGTTCCAGAAAGGGGCGCAGCAATATCAGAACAAAGGGAGCAATCACTTCAATTACGAAATGTTCTAACACTATGTAGCAATTTCTTTAAATGTGAGTCCAAATTTTATCAAGAACGCATAAATTTTAGTATCATTTCCCCTGTTGTAATCAATTATCATAATTTATAAATAAATTGAGGAGTACCATTAATATTTATACAAAATTTGTGCGAATTCCCCTTCGAGTAGCAAAAGCACCCTAAACGCAACCCCAACGTATGCATGTGTGTGTTCAAGGGTCCCTAGGACCTATAATCTATACATGTTATGATGCTCTATAATACAGACACAATTTCGGCACACTGCAAAATTCACTAACAGCCGCCCCCACGGTGTTTGCTGTTTGTATTAAGCCTACGTCGCGTGTATATAGTATGCACGTGTTTCCCTATCTGCTATCCAATTAGCTGATGTACTGGCGGCGCTTAGCACCCAGGATGCTACATTTTACGTGTGTTTGTTATTGTCCCTTTTCCTGAATACGACGTACACCGCCTCTGGTTAAATATCCTCGCGCTCGATGAGCTTGCGTTGTACTTTTGTGTTTATTCCACTGTTATTTTATGATACATTAATTACAATAGCGAGACACAGGACAAATCATTAATAACAGCCGCGATATCATCTAAAGTAGACTCCTTGTGACATACGGAAACGGTAGAAAAATAATTGAAATTGTACAAGCTCACTCTTTGATTAACCATGAATAGAGGACTTGACGGTAGAAAAGAGAAAAGTTGGATACGAAGAGAAAATTAAAAATTATTGTGCATTGCACACGGAAAGTTACGAAAAGTTTACAAAGAAAAGTTTCCCGCTTTTTGTGTATTGTTCCATGTTGGGCCATTCGGAAGGAACATTCGAATAATACCCAAAAGAATTTCACGTAAATAATATGTCAAACTTTATGGCAAGGGAAACAAAGATTTAATTTTCAACAACCACATTGACAACAACAAATAAAGTGGTTGAAGAAGATATTCTTGAAGAACTAAATTTAAAGCAATTGTGAAAACTTTATGACATGTCTGATTAAATAAAAATAGTACTTATTGGTATCGCAATTGCCGTTAAGGATTATCCTTAATGTCTGTGGTGGAATGCGTTTTATTAAACTTACGACAAGCATATGTAAAATGCACGTGCATAAAGCGCTCATTATTTATTGAAAACCCTTCATCTTGATGTGAAAATCAATAGCAGTAGTTTACGCAAAAGCGTAATGTGCGGTTGACACCACACTCGCGGCAAAGGAAAGAAGACATACGAGTGCACCAGTAGAATTTACGATTGGGCGCTGAACGTAATTTCACAGCGTGCTCACTTGCTCGCTATTATTGCAATAATAAACCATGTGTCGCCGGCGCGGAACGCACACTACAACTATTTTTGTAAACACTTAAGAGCAATTGCTCGCTGTCGATGATGTCGATCTCGCGAGCTCACACTTGCGGTTTGTTGATCATGAACCACTCATCACTTTGCGCATAATCTATTTACGCATTCTTTATAATTGCATCGGCTTGTAAATTGTATTATTTGCATTGAATATGTTATTACGTATTGTTGGCGGCTATTTTTAGAATTTGTTTCTAGTCTGGACGAGTACGTAACGCGCACACAGATGGTGTGAGAGGCAGCGCGACGCTGCGAAGGAACTACCGCTGCCGACGAGGATCGGCGCGTGACTAGTGCGCGTGGTGGAGCGCTTTCAGCAGTGTTTCACCGCCGAGGACGCCGCGCGTGCCAGAGAGAACGACGGCGACGCCGCCCTGGGTCCTGCGTGCTGCTGATGCCACCGCCAACACCGCCGCCGTTTCTGCTGCGACCCCCACTAACATCCGCGGTCGATAATAGTAACCCATACGGTCTCATACACACACACAGTGTAAAAATGTGAAAATGGCAATCATATGAGCATCCACCACATGCGATTACTATTATCACAATCTTTAAATACCAGTTGAAGCTGTAGTAATTCTCTCTGATAACAATTTTATGAAATAAAAGACATTGAATATTTTTCCCCGGCAAAACCGAGAAAGTAATTTAAATTTTTTAATATCCCTTAGTGCCCTTGGTTTTTACTTTGCGAGGTTCCACAATGCAAAAAATTTGCATTTGACCTAATCTCGTCTCGCGCGTGCCGGAATAGAATGATAAAATCGATGAACTACTAATGGATGCACGATCCCGTCAAACAGCTCACAACGTGCAAAGTGAAGAAGATTGTTGAATTATTAATCCACTTGAAGAGTTTAATAACATCGCACCAGCAAGCTAATGTGATGCTGAGTGAATGCGGAATGTCGACTCGAGGGAGGTTTTGCTGAATTGCGCTTGAAGTGTCGCAAAAACACGATGCGTGATGAGCAATATTCTTACAATCAGCATTTGCTGTTTTTGTAATATTTTTTATATGGCGCCGTTTTGCGTTGCGTTCAAATGCGAAGGGCGGATGCTCACTTCCTCTCGTTAGTAATCAAATTGAAGATATGAGGGGGGCGTCGATCAAATTGATTCTTTATTGAGTTTATTTTCGAATACCCGCATTTTACTATCAGCACTTACGCCACTATGAAAATAAGATAAAAAAGAGAGGGTGGCGTAATTTTTCCTTATTAATTTATGGCTGTCTTGATAAAATTTAGTAATTTTTATCGCATAAAATAATTAATCATTTAAGACTTGCTCGAGCGCGCGCAGTGAATCAAAAAACTTTGCAATCTAAAGTTTAGTAAATGCAAAATCAAGTGCAACGACTTAAATCTAAATTTAACTGGCACTTGAACACAGGACGAATCCGCCGTTGGCTCGCAAAGTGTATGAAGAAGTGAAGAGTATACGTATGAGAAGAAATGTCATCAGCGCTTGCGAGACCCGCGTTTCATTAAAACTTGCGCCATCGTCCTGCGGGTAACTCTTTCACTTGTTGTCGCTCATGCACGTAATGCCACTTCAAACGGCGGCGTCGTGCCTCCCGCTCTTCTAGAGCTGGCACTGTCATCATCGTCGTCATGTCATTACGTCTTGGCTAACGAATAAAGCTGGCGAATATGCACACTTGTTACATGCTTTTTCAGCCGGATTAAACTCGTATGAATTTGCGCATCTTGCATTCTTCAACCGTGATATTTCATTTTTCAGTTGTCTATTTAATAAATCATGAATTCACAACAAAAAAGATTTTCTGCTAAATCTTTCTCACATCCTACGCTTACTGAATATTTAATGTTCCGTGTTATCAAAATTATGGCCAGGAATCCTGAACTCAAGTTACATAAAGAGAAAACAACTGAATAGAAAATTGCAGTCGCTGTTGAATTTATAAAAGTTTCTCTTGTAAAATGTTTATACAATGAACAACATACAACCGATAGTTATTTAACTAAGTTCCAAACCGCATTAACTACATTCGAGAATAATTCCAAGCTAATACAATATATCCCCAGATGGAAGAAAACCAACCAACATGTCCAAGAAGCTAACGCAACTGAAATGCTTCCGCTGCACGCTTACTTGAGAAAAACTTGATGGGGTGGCATTCGTTTGCCTAAAAAGCACGTGACCCAGTTGGAAAGTATTGTTTTCAACTAACGAGCCATTTAGAAGTTGCCAATGGAGCGCGGCGGGCGGCTGGGGATTTTAGAAAATTCAAAATGGCCAGTTTGTTTGCGCGGTTAGTTATTCTAAGTTACCACCACCCCCATCATGCTAAATTACTTGCGGCAAGTTTAAGCACAACATATACACTTGTTTGTTGTCTATTCTGATCAAGCGCATGAACTTTTGCTAAGCCTTAGTGCATCAACTTTAAATTAAGTTAATTTACTTTGCTAACGAAAAATGTAAAAGTTTATAAACGACTTATTTGAATTTGTAAAGTAATTTTTCGTAAAATTTCCGCTTTAATCAAGTTTTTTATTGCGGTAGTTCAATACATTTCAAATACGACCAAGACGATTTCAACAATGCCGCCCCTTTTATTCCTTTACTTTTTCCTCCATTCATATAGAATTTGATCGCAACAAAAGAGCATAAAACGCAAACATAATATGTATGAATAGCGCAAGAAAAATACCACCGAGTTGTTTATTCACATGTTCCCAGTTTCAATATTACGTTTTATGTTTAACGAAAATACAAAGGATCTGTCTTATCATTTCCAATACATATGTCGTCTTGCATCAAAATTATCTTTTCCTTCTTATTAGCAAACTATACAATCTGTACTTTTATGACTTTAAAATCAATACTTTCTACGTCATATAAAAAAAGGTGTATGAATATTTTGTATGTGAAGCTCATCTATCAAGAACATTTAATCTAAAGTCTCGTTCAAAACGTGTGAAGCGTTGCGGAAAGTAAACAGGACTACGTGCTTAATTCACGAAAGTAAAGAAAATTGAAAATTGATGAAAAACACTCAAGCGTTCAAGTTCTGAAGGAAAAAATAAAATGAAAAATGAACTGTGTTATTCCCAAAAAAAAAGCGAAATAAATTAAATTTGCAATTATTAAATATTTACATTCGGATCATGAGAGATTTATTTCTTGTTTTTGACCTCACCTCCATCAAGGGATACGCACTGCCTCCACACAAACATTTCTTCCTGTTTTCTTAATCCTTTTCTCAAGAAACCAAAGACGCAGAAAAGTCTTACAGGAAAAACAAAGTATCCTCTTAGAGCACCACAAACGAAACAAATAAATTAGTGCTTCTTCGTTGAACATAACTTTTCGTGTAACATCGCGCCATGAACTTTAACATTATCCTATTTGTACACACTCAACAACACCCACACGGTAAACGTAATAAATTCTAATTCACGCAAGTGTATTTAAATAAAAAATTACTTTGAGGGCGGTTGCACTAATGAGTAACCAGTTGACCCGAAAGATCAAAGTACCTAGTACCTAATTTCGTATTTGACCAACTGAGCACTTTTTATGCAAATATGTACGAAGCACGTAATTGAAAGTACTGCTGCCGTACCTGTTGGTTAATCAGTAAGAGAACGTTCGCGCGGTTGCAGTTCGCGAAATGTTTAGATGCGTTGCTCTCGCGCCGCCGCAGCCACCGCCACCGCTGCCTTGGACCGAATTGTTGGATGTCGGTAAACCGGGGGGTGGTTTGCTCGCGCATGACTTTCACCTCGCTTGCTACATGCAGGTGTGTATTGAGCCTGTGTTATTGAACGAATATAAACATTTGCGTTGGAGTTGTATGTGAATTTGCGCAGTTGTATTTGTGGGGGATTGGCAAAATAGGATGAGAAAACGCCTTGTTGCGCACACATAAAAAGTTATTACGCTTCTCTTCCACGCTCTGTGCTTACTCCCTTTCCTCAGGAGAACTCAATAAATTTTCTTCATATTATTGTTTTGCCAAAAAAAGTTTCTTTCCTGTCCTAATTTACGAATCTCCTTATGCGTAATTTTTAAAGAAAACTTTTCCGTGCTAATTAAGGAACAGTATTTTATAGCCTATTAAAATTTTAATAATAAAACAGCTGCCTTCCGAAAAACTAAGTGCATATCGAAAGGCAAAGGAGAACTCGTAATATATTTAGAAGAAAACATCCCTTAATAAATATTGCACGGACATGAAAAGAGTGGAGTGCAACTGAGTGGAAGCGGAAAACATCTTCAAGAAGACAGAAAAAGCGCTGCCGGCAGCAGGAGCATGTTATAAACAGTTTGAATTCGAGATAAACGTACATTGCACACGTGGCGATGGATATTTCACGCGGTGGCGATGTTTTTCCGCCCGCCACAGGGTCGAAATTTATATTTTAAAGGGCTCACCCGTCAAGTGCAGCGGCACGACCGAAATATAGGTCAGAATACAGAAGAAAATTGAGACAAAGTAGAAGATAGCAAAGGTGAAATAAATGCGAGAAGTGAATTGATTGCAACGCACCCGAATACACGCTGCGAGGCAGAATATGAAAGCTCAGATGATAAATATTTAATTTGTAAATTGAGATGCGCAACATAAATTTTCCGATGCGGGTTGCGATGAAAAATTCCCATGAAAATCAGTTTTTTTTCAAAGCTGCATGCTTATTAATTTTTCATGAACATTTCATGAATGCAAAATATAAACAAGCACAAACAATTTAGAAAAATGTTTGCTAGTTTTTCGCGTAAAAGGAAACATTATTCAACGGGCTATAAAACTGTTATCAATATAACGAAGGAATGAAAAAGCACCTCTTCTATAAATACTAAACACAACCAGTAAATTGTTGCACTCATTTAGTCGCAATACGCTTAGCAAATTTTATGATCAATTACCGCGTCGTCGATTTTATCGTCGTTGTCATTATGTATGCATCTTTCATAACGTTCGGTCGCATGCGTTTAATACTCATTCATTTTTAATCGTAAAATTTGAGTTGTTCGCCTACCACGACTTAATAATGCGGAAAAAGTGATCCTTTATAAGTTCGTTGACTCGCTAGCTCATGCCTCGCAGCGCATTACAAACAACAACCAGTGCAAACACTTGCCGCCCCACGTTCAGTGTGTCGTCCTGTTAGGATGTGGTGTCTCATCGTGTCATACGTGTGTTGATAATTGGGTCATTTCACGTGTTTTGCTTCAGTTGCCACCGTTAGTTTTTACTCGACACGAGCGTGTAACGCAACATAAATTCTGATTATTTCCTTTACGGCGAAAAATTGTTTTTGTTAATCGTACGGAAACAAAATAAAAGCATGATATGCAATACTACAATACCGATAGTCATGCTGAAAACTAAAACATGGGAAGCAGAGTTCATTAAATAGTCCCGGTTTGTATGTGGTTATTATGTTCAGAAGAAGTTACATGTATGCATCCAGGTGCTCTTCCTGAAAGCTAAGCGCATCCGAGCATAAGGCGAGTGCACTTGCGTTAATTCGTATTCGGGGGCGAATTGAGCGCAATTTGCACGTTGCATAATTTCGCTGTTGTTCACTATTCAGCAACATGTTACATTACTATAGCAACCATTATTAATCTCATCTACACACAGAGTGTAAAATTTAAGGAAATTAATTTGTGCATGTTAAGCATGTCAATAACTTCATCGTTAAGCAGAATGCAGACTGCATAATGTACTGCAATTTGAATTTCAATGCAATACTTTGCCAAATAACTGAAGCAAAATGTAGGTCATTAAAATATAGGCTGAGCATTTCTCATTTGTAAAACAGGTAAGTACACTACAATGCATAAAGCCTGTACATTCATCATTGAATTTCAAGGAAATTCAAGCAAATTGTTCGAATTACTACCTTAATAAAATATTCTATGAAATTTCATGCAAATATTTTCAGTGCGACTCCTTGAATATTCAAATTGTTTGAATAATTACGTTTTACTTCTATGATTTAGAATACTGATAACGCTCGATATTTTTAATAAAGTTATAATTTGCAAATGGAAATAATAAATATATAATTTAAATTTAAATCTTTAATAAATACGCGTTCACGTTTAATTAATTTATAACACGATCAAAACCATTTTAATATTTTAAAATCAATCGTAAATAATTTCAAAGTGAGTTTTGATGAATATTTCGCCATAGTAATTAAATCCCATCTGCTTATGACATTTAATAAAACAACTAACAAATTGAACCTGCGTGTCGACTGCACGAGTTAATAACAAAAACATATAACAAGCAATAAAGTTCCAAGCGTAGAGTATTGTTGAACAGCAATATTCAAAATGATGACATGTAAATAGAAATTTGCGCACTATGCATTTGTTTATTGCAAATTAAACACCAAGTTTTATGCTGTGTAAGACTTAATTTTCCACACTGCATATTTTGTCCAATGCAAAAGCTAGCGAGTACTAAGAACAAACGCGAGTGTAAAAAGTGCTAATAAAATATTCCATTATAAATGTAATTAAAGTTGGTAATAGAAAAATTTTTCAACCATTCGTATCTACAAATGTTAATTAATAATTTAATAACCTAGCCAATATAAAATACGGACGGATTAAAACAAAAGAAAACTAATTTGGCTAGTTACCAATATAGATGAGGGAATTTCAGTTAATGTATCACTCACTTAGTCAAACCCAAAGGTCTTCCTTGTGAATAAACCAAGTGACCTTCGTCAATCACTAGAAACTGTCGCATGGATATCACTTTTCAAGGATTAATCTGTCAAGGCTTAATTTCTATTAGGGATTTTAAATATTCAATATGTCAATGACATTTATACCGAGTTAATTTGAAGAAGGATAATATTTTTCCATGTTAAAAGAGATGAAAATGTGTGAAAGTTGAGTTGTGATTGAGTTAATATTCTGGCAGCATACGAACAACTCTTTTTGACGCGCAGCGGAAACCGGAACAGGAAATGGAAAATGGAAAAGGGCGTCGTACAGAATAAGGATACAAGATGAGTTCAACGGACTATAACATGGCGTTTGATAAAAGCAAAATGCCTTCCAAATCCGCTGGAAAAGTGCAGTCATTATGAGCTAACTAACGCACTCGTCCTTGTGTTGTATCTTTACGTTTTGAGGTAGTATTTGACGAGGGCATTTTGGGGATAGTTTAAAGGCGAATAAGCACGGATTCCAAAAAGCGGCAAACTCCCATAACATGCTGGGATGAATGGGATTCGTAGATGGATATAGGGCAGCAATATCAGTCGATGTGTGTTTACAACACCGAGATGAAAACCGAACAAGACCCTTTCATGCACTACGGATTTTCAGCGAAATGAAAAAAGCAACGCCAGTGAGCAGCATGCTTCCAAAAACCCTGTTAGTTTCGTGTGCATGGAAGCCATTCGAGCGCGTGGAAATGGACCGAGACGCATAACGAAAATGTAAGGGCCAAAAGGTTCAATTGTGATTCGCTTTGTCTATTTACGCACGAGTGCACTGGAAGAGTTTAATTATTTCATTTTCAGCCTCAATCAACTCGTCAAACTAACGTTGAATGGATTAACATTCAGCATAAAATCTCAAAGCCATGAATGAAAGTAAATTTAGCACTGTAGCATAGTTGGAAATCGCTGAAATAGCAGCTACGTGATGCATTAATATGCATGCCTCAAGTATTTGCAAATAGGCTGTAATATGCTGAAAGCTTCCCTTCAGCAATAACCAAGAGTTTGGCATGGCTGAACACCGCATACGCGCAAATCGATCGCTTCCTCTTCTTCGCATTGTGCGCGCATCGCATCGAATGAATACATAGTGTCATCACTTGCGACGATATCACATCTCTATGCTTGTTTAACCCGTTTCCGCATGCACTTACCGCGCGCCATGTTGTGGGGGTAAATGCAATTCGCAGCACCCACCCGAAATGTAGTTATCTGCTTCAAGAAGCTCAATATTGCATGAGCATCGAACCGACTTTATGCGTATAAATAAACATCATGTGTGTATGTAATGAATATCACAATATCACACTCTATATTCAAATAAGTCAATACAAATTTTGCATTTCCCTAATGGAATTTCAAATTGAGAAAAGCATTATTCAGGTACGACCATTGTGTCCTGAAATAAGATAATCGCAAAACCATTCGTGGCGAATGAAATTGCATGCAGAAAGAAAATGTAATTGAAAATGATATTTGCAAAGTAAGCGCATATTGTGCAGATTTATCGTAAGGACTCTACGCGCGTAATCCAGCAATTTTAGCTGATGCACACCCCACATTAGCACGACGAGAGAAAAGAGCGTGAGATACAATTAGATTAGAAACGTAATAAAGTAATCATCATCATTTACCTCCATCGCGGCCGCGGCGCTTCTTCTTCGTCGTCGTCGAGCTGGAGTTGGACTTTTGTCCGCTCGATGACTTATCGCACTTTTCCTTGTCCTTATCCTTCTTCCACCGTATCAACATGTTGGCCGCAGTCTATTGCACTTTTAAATTTACAACTTCCTTACGTTTCCTCCCAATTCGCAGCTATGCGCGCAAGAAATAGTTGAGAATAAGACAAATTTTACAATTGGTGTTCGAATTTATAACAGGATAATGCTGCAAACGCCATCTCGAACACTTTGTTCGTACCTAGCAGCAACACCTCTTTGGGGAGACGTTTTGGAATGCTGGACCATGTAGGATACAAGAAAGGGATAAAGGCAGGCAATTAGTTTGCAACTAACTAAACTGCAATAACGTCAAGCAGTTGGCAAACAAGGTGCGGCTGTTTGTTCAGAACTTGAATTGAAATATTTTACACGATAAAAACAGCATGAACCTTTTTATCCTGTGGAAGGTTTTTCTACATTTTATGGTATGAAGAATGAATTGCTCATTAGTGACGCACGTTGCGTAAATAATATGCAAATGTATTCGCTATTCATTTCAAAGTTTTTCAATTTTGCAGGACACCGTTCTTCACTAGCAATGCGCGTGGGTTTTTGGGAGTAATAATTAAATTCCACTATAAATTCTATTGTTGTTATAATGGTTCCTGTTTCATTTTCATTACGAAATGCATACGTTAACCTCACGCTCGTATTATAATAATGACATTATGATTATTAATATTAGTATTCCTCTGAAATACCCAATGGAAGAGATAAACAATTCAACCTAATTTGCCTGTTAGATATAAATTTTGAACTCGTTTTAAAATTAAGTAATAAACAAAAAATGAATATGAATTTTAACACTGATGGTTATTCTGAAATTAAAGTTTAAAAAAAGTTTGCCGTAAAATCCAAATTAAAACTCGGTATGCAAAATATGCATATTAATAAAAAACCAATAAACATAAAAAGTGAAAAAGAACGTTCAACTCTTTGATATCATAATTAAAAATTTGCTAGTCAAAATTTTATTTAAATACGCGAGCAAAAATCAATGTGCTAAAAATTCAACTCAATTCAAACTTTTCTCCTCAATCGCTGCCAACTTTTTTGTATTTCATATTCTACAATGTAAAAAGTTATCCAAACTCATTTATAACTTGGCATTATACTCGCAAAAGTCATTCAAATCTTTATGATTAGTGAGTAAACCGCAGTGGACTAAATGCAAATACTTGATGGTTACTTTAGTTGTTTATAACACCAAACGCGCAAAATATTATTGCTGGAAACTTAACAAGTGTTTACGTATGCAAATCTAAAAAATAAATAATAAAATTTGCGTTAAAGTACTAAATTGAAAACGTAAAATTTTATAGCAAACTTCAATCTGTTAAATCCTGGAATAACCGCGTTTCGAACGCGCCATTAGATTTCGGAAATATTAGTCTTAACGATAGCTGTTTTATAGCAACTGAATTTTTTGTACGTTGGACTAACCCTTGTAAAATACGCATATAATAAAAGTGGAAAAATGATGTGATTCCAGATACCATATGCAATAAAAAAACTAGAACACTGGCGCACTTTGAGCAAAAAGAATGCATGTTATAAATAACTCAAAAGTTTTAAGTTTATAGTTTCAACTTGCAGCATAAATTTCAAAATCAAGATCTTTAGATTAGTATTGAACGTTTAAACTGTCAAGTGACATTTTAGTTTAGAAATAACAAAAGTATGATAAAAGTGTAGCAAAAGTTTTATCGTTCTTCCGCCCCGAATCAATATAACAAAAGTTGTATGATAAGAACTGCCAGAACCGGAATTACTCTGATGACGAATGACCCTTAACGGATTGCGAAATGTAGCAATTTCCCATCTACATTTCATATCAGCGAGTTTAATCTCCTACATTATTATTCAGAGCACATTCACTAAACAAACTCAAACTAAGCAAGCAATCACGGTCGAAGAATTCAACTAAATCGTAAGAAAGCAAAGGTTTGATGCGAGATAAATGCGCATAAAGTGGTCATCGACGCGAAGCGTTACACCTTTTTCGGTGGGTCACCAACGAGCAATTCATTCACTTTGATAACCTGCTACCTCTGATAAGCTGCTACTTACACCAACGGGAGAAGTGAAAGAGGATATCACACACTTCTAAGCGCGTTATCTCTATGTGATTATTACACCCGCACTAGAGTTGCCTCTTTTTATTGACACCTCGATATCTCTTGCGCAATAACCGCGCACCGTACAAAACGATTGTTCTAATTGTTGTTGCAGGCTTATTGCGCGCTTATTGTGTGCTTCTTGATATTGAAAACACGCGCACACTGCATCAATGCACACTTGTTCGTTGTTATTATTGCACTCGCCCCCAAACTAGGCCGGCGATTCGCACCAAGAAGAATCAGAGCTCCGGCACCGGGCAGCGTACGTCGCGTTGTATTGTTGTAGGCCGACACGACGGACGCGCGGATGTTGCGGCGGCGGCAGCGGCGACGGTGCGCGCGAGAGATGCTGGCGCAGATATCTTGCTCTATATTTATTCGTTCCCGTGTGCGACGGTCGTATATACAAGAACAATATGCGTGGGTGTGCGAGTTTCAGGGTGTGTGCGCACATACATGCAGGACGCAGGGTGAGACCGGCCAGGAGGGTGCGCGCGCGTATACGTGTAGCACCGGCGTGCGGCTCAGCATCCCCTTCGCGGAGCGGCTAAGCTCATCTCGCGGCGTCGCGTGGCGGGCGTGCAAGTGACGTCACTGAAGGATAATCGATAGAGGCGCTGCGGCGCCGATCGACGGCGACGCTCCGAACTACCCCAGTAGGAGTACCCCCACACACACTCGGTACGCGTATCCTAGTAGTGGTAACTGAATGGGAAAATTGTCGATTCGGTCCCTGTACTCTTCGCGCGCGCGGCGGGGTGAATGTTTGCGGATGCTGTGCCCGTGCAGCAGTGTGTGTATCCCGAACAGAAATGGGGTTCGCGTGTGCAGGATGCAGGGTGAACGCCCTTACAATCACGCCCTTATACAACACCACCATCGCCGCCACCGTTTCGGGATGCTGCCTTATGTGTCAGCGCAATGTGTGTTCACTTTTCTTCTTTTGTTATACCTAAACCTTAACATGAATTTTTATCTGCATCTAGGAAAAACATTAAAACTAAAAATTTATCGCGATCCCATTTTAAAACGATTAGCACGTTAAGAAATAATTCCAGATACGCGAAATATCATAAACAAAAATAAAGTCGTAAAACTAAAAAGCACCGAAACAATTCCCATAAACGTTTTACATCAGCGCAGCGCGAAGAAAGTTTCATTTCATTCCTGTGCAAAACTTACGCAAAGAGAATGCCAAAGAAAAGTCCAACTGCGAAATCTGAGTAGCAGCTACGTGAAAAAGTTGAAGCATGAACCAGCGAAATATTAGAACTAGTGGGACAGTATGGGATAGAAGTAGTAGCACTATAATGGAACTGCACAGGAGCACACTGTGTACCATACAATGCTAACATCAATAAGCAAACACAATGAAGATAAAAACAGAAATAAATGTGTGGCAATGCGATACGAGTATAGAGCGCATACAAGCATGACGGAAATTAAATTTCCGTGCTGGAAATGTATTGAAGCCGAGACAAAATACTGCTGTACTTCTTTGCCAACGAACGTGCTGCACGTTGCAAACTTGTGAGAAATTGTGCCATTAATGCACATCATTTATATTTGCGCAAACATACATTCGCCCTGAAAAATGATTCCCTATAATACAAGTGTATTGATTTTATATCAAGTAGCTATGTATCTTTTCGTTTCCATCTTTTTTCCTCTCACTGGCCGAGTTAACTTCAATTAAACTTTTCCAATCAATTCATTGAGATTAGACAATTGTATTCATAGATTAAGGCGCAGTAATAATTTCTAGAGCTCACTTATTACTTAACTGCACAATGATTTAACGCTTCCCATTGTACATTTAGATTTGACTTGAAAGTGAATGATTTAAACCCCTATAAATTACTTAAAGTATAGATTTTTGCGACGTTTTACTATTGCTTCATCTACGCATTGGATCACTATGCGCATTATGTCCAAGTGATATATTTACCCGTGAATCATTTCATACGTTTTGATAACTAGAGACATTGCCAATACTAGACCGATACATAACCTGGTTGTTAGACTGTGGCAGACAAATCTATGTTTATTTATCGCCAACTGCAGCTTTGCAAGTTCCGCAAAATACCCGGAAGCATTCAGAAACCGTCAATTTAAACCCGGATCGCTGCATTTGCATATGCGCTCGTTAGAAACTTTGTTTACAATATATATAAATTACCTACACTACTCAAACTCCTTTACACATTCCCAATTCAATTGCCAATAAAGTACATGATATAAAACCGTCAAGTGAAATATTTGTGGTACTTACATTTTTGTTTCTTTATATCCGATAGCACTAATGAACCACTGTGATATGACAACACCAAACCCGATTTGTTACTAATTTATTACTGTTCTATAAACGCAGGTACTTGTAACAAAGTGTGCAGTCACACTCAACAGGTTGCAACCTGTAACGGTTACAACAAACCAAGGGAAGTGTATATAAATGAGCGAGCGCTCTATATGCAACCCATCAATATTTTCGTTCGCCTAATACCTCACAAAAAGTTAAATATGAATTGAATCCTTTTAAATTTGCATGATATCGAAGTGCCTAATAATTTACTAAATCATATCATAAATTATTACTACATTCTATATATGCTATCTTTGAAGCAAATTAATAAGGATATTTGTAGAATTGAAATGTATTAGGGAAGGACATACAAATTACTGGTGTATTTCAAAGAAAATAAATAAAAAGAACAATGCACTCTATAATTTGTAGGATCAATATGTTTATTTAACATATCAAACATTGGAAAATCATTATACATATTATTGCAATTAAATTAAACATTATTTTCTCAAATATAATACACAATATTTTAATGTCAAAAAAGGTAGAAAAAATTGAACTAACTACATGAATAAATATTCATATAAATATAAATAACTAACGAATCTAACTCACGAGTTTTAAATAACTTCGAAAATGAACAATGAACAAAATATTAATTAATATTGACCTAATAGCCATTTCAATTCTACTAATATGCCTTTCAAGCAATATACAAGCGTTAATTAATTACAAATAACTCTATTACTTACTTTTACGTGGACCGTTGTCGACGGGCTTCTTCCGGAAGCCAAAGCGTGATCTCTTCACCTCATCAGGAATGGGGGGCAGTGGACGATTGGGAGGCTCAGCTCGCTGCTGCTGCATACCAGGGTGCATCATATATCGATCCATGTCATTGACGCTTGCAGTGAGCCGTGTACCTCGTACAAAATTACTGGGACCTTGTAATTGTTGATAACTCTGATGCTGCATGGGACCAGCATTAACATTACGTTGCAATTGTCCATATAATACTCCAGCATTTTGGGTCGGCGTTGGAGTTGGCATTGGCAAATTTCCCGCATCATGGATACGACCATATATGTCGCAAACCTTATTCTTCACAGTGGGTAATCGCTGACCATAAATTGGTTCAACCTGTGGATTCGGTAGCTTCGAATCTGGTGTATAGTCATAGTATGAATATGTAGGCACAGTATTGTCTACACGCATGTAACGAGTTTGAACACCTGATGGTGGCTTATTATAATTTGGTGGCCCACCATACAAGGACTCTGTGCGTAATGACTGGCTTCGTTGCAAAGAACTGCGCATCACTGGACCTTGCATTCCATTTATCTGAGGCGGTCGTGCATAATACTGTCCACTTTGGCTACTTGATGGCCGGACTCCATATGGAGACTCAGACCTAATAATTGACCCTGTACGAGAGCCATATATAGGCTCAGAATTTGGATTTTGTCTAGTACCATACACACTTTCTTGGTAACCACCACCTCTAACAGTCGATGGTCCTGGTCTTGGGCCATACATATTACCATATACAGCTTGAGGCATTGCCTGTCTTGTACCATAGATAACTTCTTGTTTGGTTCCATAAATAGCTTCCGGAACTGGAATTGGACGTACACGATTGACTTGCACAGGCATTGCTGGTCTCGTACCATAAGGGCTTCCATCGTTTGGGGCAATACCATTATCCATGCTATGTGCACTCCCATTTGATGCACGAGATATGTAGGAACTACTATTACTATTGATTCCATAAGGACTCTCAATAATACTCCCATTTCTTGAATTCTGAGGACTCTCCTGAGTTCGCATACCATATGGACTATCATTAGAACAACTTGCGCTGTTTCTAATACTAAATATATCATCATAATTTTCACTAATCACTTTTAGAGATGGATTTCTAGAAGCACGTGTAGCATAGAGAGGTTCCCTTATGTTTCTCATGGGAGGTACTTCATTTATAACACTCCCATCAACTGCTGTTATGTTTTGTTCACTAGCTACATTACTTCTGGAATCGGTTGGTATTGGCATTGGTGCTACAGACTTCTGAGCTTTAGCCATTAATATCTCTTTCTGTCTTTGTTGGTTAATCATAAATATCTCTTCCCCGGTTGGTTGACTAGGTCCATTAGAATAGACTTCATCGTCACCACTGTCTCTCTGCTTAGAACCATCAAGCCGTCTTTGGGGTGGGCTCTGAGTGAATCCATTTTTGGTAGGCCATGACGTTGGATTTTCGGCATTTCGAGCACTATGAAAGCTGACTTTCTTACTATAAATTGGTTGTTCGGTAGTAGACTGCTGCGTTAAACTACCACGATTGAAAATCGGTCTCGAAGGTACCCCATTAAAGGTACTGCGTTGTGGACTACGCTGGAACCTCTGTTGTTGTGCTTGGCGCCTTGCATTTAATTCAATATCCTCAGTACGCCTACGTGGTGGTTCTCTTGGTAAGCTAGTACTGCGCTTATTATCGCGCATGGTTGGAGCCATACTTCGCGAACGTCGAACTGGATCTTCAGCATACCCGGACGCACTTATTAACATATACATCTGTTGGTCTTCCTTCTCTTTCAATTTCTTTAACTCCTTCCAACAGTATGCTTCAACGCTTTGACGTATTTCATGCTTTGGTGGTGTCCTTTGCAGGGACGTATTTGATAAACGAGTAGCCATAACAGGTGTTACAGATCTACTGCGAGTGTCTTGACTTGGGGTCGAAGCTCTTATTGGCGAGTCAACGTGAACTAGTGCCTTCGTTGTAATTTGACCATTCTTCAATGAAGGTGAATTGTTCAATTCACGCTGTAAGCGATGCCATTCAGCTGCTTCCATCATATTCTCAGGGCCTGGCATCTCATTATTATCAGGTAATGAGCTTGTCCCAGGAGAAGATAGGTCATTCATGTTTCTTGGACTATTCTGATCCTGATT
The DNA here is from genome assembly GCA_963978815.1 of Aleochara curtula. Classification (NCBI taxonomy): domain Eukaryota; kingdom Metazoa; phylum Arthropoda; class Insecta; order Coleoptera; family Staphylinidae; genus Aleochara; species Aleochara curtula. The sequence goes on from OZ022219.1 coordinate 4,364,694, forward strand.
GAAATATGCACTATTGTCAGTGTCATCAGGGTAGTCAATATCTAGTTCAAGTTTCTGGTGACTTGGGCTTGTACGATTATCTTTCTTAATAGTTTTCTTACATTTCAGCAACTCAGTAGCTATCAATTTATCCGTACTCACCTCATTTGGAGGGATTGGACTGGTTATTCTAGGTTGCAAGTCGATTTTCTCTCGATTTATAGGTAATTTAAGTTTTGTCCTCTCTACTATAGGACTCTGAGGACTACTCAAGTTACTTTTGTCACTCACGTCACCAATGCTTCGAGGCCGAGTATAACTACCATACACACCATCTGCAAACTCATTATCCATTTGTTTTTGCTGATATGGATTTGGCAGTGGTCGTTCGGAATTGATTGGAATGCTCGCTTTCGGGTTAACAAGCTGAATATTCTGATTATTATCCCCGTTTATCGGCGATGGCATTTCTGTGAAGAACTTATTTCTTAGTACCATGCGTTCCTTTTGTATCTGCTCTAATGGATTGACTGAAGTTGTGGAGTGCTCACTTCCAATCGTATTAGTTGATGAAGTGTCATATTGTATAGCATTTGAGTCTATAGAAACATATTCATCATAAGGGGACTCGTTTGGAATATTACGTCCAGTCATTTGTTGTTGTTGGAACTGTTCGGTCTGATACTGTTGATGTTGATCATTTGCAAACCTATTTCGATTATCCTGGAAATTCTGAATATGCATTGCAGCAAACCTATTTTCTAATTCTTGTCGTTGAATTTCTTGATTATGTGTATGCTCTCTACGTGGAATATCCAAGGTATGCCTTGTTCCAGAATTTCTATTAAAGGATTCGTTTTGTGCATTGTCAGCAAAAACAGCATTCTCAGTCTTCTTTGTCTTCTTAATTTTCTTGTGTTCTTCCTGGTTATCCTTCTCTTTGGACTTCTTTTCCTTATCCTTGGTAAATATACTCAAGAATTTAGATCTAAAGGTATCAGGCTTCTTCTTTTTCGGTTCCATTTCGAAGGCACCTAAAATTTTCACTATATTTTCAGTCGAGCTCTCACGGGATTTACACTCAATAATATGGCGATCCTCTGGCTTGGCGAATTCTATATTTTGCTCACCTGATCCTTTCTTCTTAACCACAGTCGAAATCGAACTTGTTGAGCACCCACTTTGAGATGCAATCTCCTCAACAACAGGTTTTTCCGGTTTTACAACTTTTGCCTCAACAGTTACCTGTTTAATTATCAAAGATGTACGTGGCTTAGGTTCTGGTGGACAGACTTCAAACTGTTCAAGTTCTAAGGAGAAAGATACCCTCTTTTTCTTTTTAGGTTGCTCGTCAGGAGTTTTCTCTTCAACTGGAGTCTGGACTCGTTGAATTTCCTCAGGATTTGCATCGACTTGCTCAAACTTCTCCTTTAGTTGCGCAAACTTACTCCCAGGTTGAACAGCAGTGTGACTGTCCCTCTGCAGTTGACGATACTGGACCTTGAATGAATCCTGCACCGGTTTACTCTGAGGTTCAGGTGTTTTTTCTTCACTAACTGATGTTGACGCCCCATTGGTGCGTTTGGCAGGGGGAATATACCTCCAACGCAGCATTGGATCTTCTGAAGCTTCGTTGAAAATCCTGGAATGAAAGACCACGTGTAAACACTTGCAATACCACTGACTCTAAACTACTTAACAAAAATATATCCCTATATGCACTATACACCAAATTATTCACCGATAACCAATTTATTAACTTACCACAAAGAAACTTAATTATAAAGCGATTATATGCACTAAACCTTAACTAAACACTAAACGTAACTCACTCAGTTGTTGGTTTTAGTTCTACTGATTCCATGTTGGTCAAAAATCGGGTTTGGACAGGTAAAAATTCGTTGCTACACTGATAAGTTTCGTCTCAAATACAGCCAAGGTTGTGAGCAAGCGAATATTCCCAGGCGTAAAAAATATAAACAATTCCAGCTGTGCCTAGCTTAGTTTTGCGTTGACATTGTCGTACCCTAGACTTCGTTGATTTTCAACTATAGGTTCGCGACTAGCGCATCCAATTTGAACCGCGCACTAAATTTGAACCATTCTGCTTTACATTAGTTCTATTTCACTGGAACGATACGTACTCGCGTCTCATACAAATGTTTAAGCTCGCCCACCTTATGAACGAATAAACTAAATTAGCTTTATCTCGATATCAGTTTTTATCTGAGCCCATAAGCAAATATAATGAGTATTTATCGCGAATCGTGTACTTAAATCCCCTGGATGCCCGAAAAGTCTCCAAGTTAACATTCCTTTAAATAAAAATTAACTAATTGGATTCAAATTGAATATGAATGCAGTTTCTTAATATCACAAGATTTTAAAATGCATTTGGAGTCGTATTTGCAAAAATGCAAAAAATAAAGCGCTATATTGTTTTACTCAAATTTTAGACTGAAGCTCTTAATCAAACGCCTAAATCCTATTTCCACATTATCGCATGTGCTCTACGATTCAACGATTTGTGTTCTATTGTTTTAAGCATCGCAATGCAAATTGATTTTAAGTATGTGTGTTAAATTTACTTAAGTTTTCTACACTCCTTAGCACTTTGTACTTTATCGCACTTTGGCTTTAGTTTATTCAACTCAAATTATGTTCGGCGTTAATGTTTTTTGCGCTATTATCATGTATGCATTCGTTTAACATAAAAAATGCTTTTATAAACTACTATAAAGTCTAGAATCCATTATCACATTGCGTTGTAGATTGTAGGTACATACTTTTCAACAAGCTTACTGCTGATTTCTTCTTGCGGTAATTTATTGCGCCTACGGTTCAATGAATTATTCTTAACGTGGAACATTAACCTGTCTGTGTTTATACATATGAGTCCAAACAGAATATTTATTTATTTGCATGCTTACTGGAATCATGAACTTGTTTTGCGCTCAATTTCGCATTTCACACTCATTGATTTTTTATCCATAAACGTATATAATGCATTGGTATGCAGTCATTAATTTAATATTGAGAAATAGAGACATATCATGAATTATGTGCTGCACATCAATTTAACGAGTTACAAACTCCAATCAGTTGGCTAAACAAATAGCACACATGCAACGTGGATTTATTTACAAAAACCAACACTGCTTGCAGTACGCCACATGTTTTGGTGTAAACTAAAGTTAGATGTTTTTATAGTCGATGCAAACTTAATTCTAATTCAATTATGACAAGAGAATATAAATAGATTATTATGCAAGCACATTGAAGCTTAAATAAACAAACTTCTATGTGATAATAATAGCAATTAACGCCAAATAGAAAAATATAAAAACCTGTCTGAGTGGGTAATTACATCATAGTAGCAAAATAGCTAGCGTTTTCCCCATATAGATCATAATTATCTTATCACGTGAAAAGTTATTGATTTTATATATAGATTTACGACATAAATTTCCGTATAAATTCATATGTTGCAAAGCAATATTTCACGTATTAAAAACTTGCAAAAGTTAGTATTTGAACTTGAAACTTGTAATTGGCTCGTGTCTTGCGTTTATCAATCAAGCATAAAACATCTGCCTAGTGCCCATTCTCGGTATTCTGGTATATTTGTATAATGAAAGGGTTCGCCTGCAACTGGCGTTAAGCTACAGTTACGCACGTACAAAGCCTTCAATGGACATTATCAGTGCGCGCATAAAGCAGAAGATCAGAAACGCGTATTTAACATTTAAGAAAGAGCAGGTACCAAGTGAGAACGAGAATTTCTAAAGCGCAAAACGATCACCTGCTTGTCGTACGAAAATCGTTGCAACTATACTTTGAAACTTTAAACTTATGTGGTACAGTACCACCATAAATTAAAGTCCCAATATCGAATTTGTGACAATGATCAAGAGAAAACAAACATTTTATATCGTTATTAAGTGCTAGCAATTCACCATTATTGTCGCATCGGAAAATTCCGCATCATACAGAGGAAGACATGCAAATTATCCAGAAAGCAGTTTTATATTCAGGATGTACTCTGATATTTTGCCTAAACACACTGTCGTTGTCTAAACATGCGACAGAATAATATAATACCTCTGTTCAGCGGTATTTGAGTATTTTATCCCACCATTATACCGCCAAAGGTAGACATTACTCTCACTCTTGACGCTGATTCTGGGCGAATATAAATTTATTGCGAAACCGCAAACGGCGCATCCGCAGCGCACTAAATATTACATGCGCTTGCTTATTGCACACAACAAACTGCTACATTTATTCCCATTTGATAAAATAAACATTAAACCATGTACGAACGCGAATCACAAATGATGCGTGGGAAATCGTTGAGCGCGTTGGAACTTATGTTATTTAAATTGTGCGTGTTTTGTTCAAGAGTAATTATTCATATTCCACGAAAAAATGCGATGTCGCATCTTCGATAAATCCATGTATTTTATCAATATCTAGATAATGAAGAAAACCAATAAAATAAATAAAAACTGTCGTCCAGAGCAAGATAACAAATGCAGGTATTATGTTTGTATCATGTTTGAATCGCTAAACTCAGCACGAAGCTCAAGGAACAATAAACGAGTTGTATGCTACAATAGCATTCTGAGGGAAGAATTGATTATTGCGGAAATACGATTCGCTGTTCTCTTGTTGCCCAAGAGGACAGCTCAAAGATTATATTCCTGTTCCTCGCTCTGAATCCCTCTTACCCAACAACATGTGTATGTGTCGCAATGCAAATATAACTTTATCAAACAATTCGATTCAAGCAATGGATTTATTGCAAAATTGAGAATGTAATTCCAAATTGTACGTAAAGATTTTTATTCATGTTCTAAGCATAAAAGTCTAGTTTCATAGTTGTTTCTATTTTGAGACATGGTAAAGTCGTATGCGATTTAATGAAAAGACTTATTGAAAAACAAACGCCGCCAATGAACGAGCGAAACGACCGTCAATTATGGGCGAATGCGGGTGTCATGCTTGATCAATCGTAACGAATTCATAAGCGCGCGCATACGCTGCTTGTGTAATTAAGCAAGTTTAATGTGTCGTTAAAACGCGGCTGCACTTTGCGCGCGGAGTCTCGCCGGAAGGAGCGCAAGAAGTTCATCATCATCATCATCATCACGGGCCGAGTTGTGCGTCGATATTTCAATAGCGATTAAGTTAAGAATAACAGTATACTCCGCAAGCTCGTACGCGTGGAAATCGCGCTTTCATCATGACTCGCAACACGTCGAATGCAATGAGTTCGGTTCAATAAATGCCGCACGATGCATGTTGCAGTTTACGACTCGCTGAAAGTCGCTGTCACGCCGAGTTGAATGCATTCATAAACGTTCTTTCGTTCAATCTATTTGCGAAAGCAATACATGTGTCATTGCTTAATTTATTATAGATAAATATTATTATTCTAATATAGTAAATTATTTGATAGAAGTGGTTCTTCTTTAAACATTTAATATTCGCGGAAAATTAAAGGACTGAAATAAATCCTCTTGGAATTTTGTTCAAAGTAATGGAACTAATACTTGCGTAGGCTTCGTAATTGTTTAAGACGTCTGCACGAATGATAACTAAACATTATGACCACATCTCATTTGGCACTCGCAAGATGCATTTGCGCACACACATGTTATTATACTTAAGCATGAGCTCTTCTCGTCTGATTGCTACATGCTGCACTTCTCCTTAGTGTTGTACATACAACGTATAAAATAATTGCCATGCCATGCTATCATCAATAAAAAAATCTAAAAGAAATATACTGAACTATGTTTAAGAGTTGTTTGCACACTTGTTACAAAGCGCCTGCACCTTCGATGTTCTTACATATAGAGGTGTTACGCGAAAACTTTATCAACTTTGTCTTTTTAAATATTTAATGATAAAAATGAATGAACCAAATACCGTAAAATAATTAAACTGAAAAATAGCTAATTTTCCCCTTGTTATTTCCGGGATTCTAAAGTGTTCCATTTCTGAGAGAGTTTTGGAAACCCTGGTAAAGAACTTTAACGTGTCCGCTATTTATGCGCAATCGAGTCACGGCTATTTGCGTGGGTGCACACCAATGCAACTTTGAACTTGATGACCGGCTTGATAGTTTATTCCAACCACACTGCAATGGCAAAATACTATGAACGCTGTAATCGAACACGTCTTGTAAATAACAGCTAAACGTGGCAAATTAGGTGAAGTAATTTTGTAATATAATTTTATATTTCATATTTTGCCATCAAGATAAAAGTCTTCGACAAAAGTATTTATGTTTAGTATAAAAATATTTCTGCTAAGCTGTAAGTTATATTTTGCCATAAAATTTCATAAAAGTAAGAAGCGCTTTAAATTGGAAACTAAAGGAGTGAAGAATGCGATAACCAACTGTCAGCGATTGCAACAACATCGACGTGAATCATGACTAGTCGTAAAAGTGCACCACCGAATTGCAAATGCAGAAATTCCCATCCCATCGTGCGAGTGTCGTTCGTGTCATTCATTACAACAAAATTAAATTTCTCTCAAGTTCTCAACTTCTCCAGCATCATGTATTCGCTATGAAAAAACCGCGCGCTGTCTTTAATGGCAACTTCATTACATGTACATAATTCGTGATGACTTTTTTTACACAATGGCAATGTTTTTGTTCCATCGTGAGTGAGTGCAATTGCGGTGGCAGGCATTTCATGGAATACCCATAAAGATTTCGAAACTTTAGACCAATTTTACGATGCGGCTACGTAATTACCAAGTCAATTACATACACAGTTATTTCACTTACTTATTTAAAAACGAAAACTTGCAATGACTGTGAGAAAACTAATTACCAAATGGGTTCCAATATCTTTTCTCTTTAAAATTTTAAACATTAAATAAGCCGAAAACCAAATTTGCTAAAGATGTGTCTGATAGTTCATAGTAGAAGATGATAAAGCAAGAAACCTGAAATAAGATGGTGAACATCTTGAGATGATGCACACGTGCACCTCCCTCGAAACATTGCCCTCGCATTTCCGTTCGTCGTTTGTTTTCTCTTATTTTATGTTGGAGTGAACACATTGCATTTCATTCCATATTGGAAATTCTATGACACGTGTATGTTTTCAATTCATTTACTCGTCTGTCCTTTTGTTTGAAGTCATGTAATAAAAACAATGGATTATAATTGTTTTTCAAATTATACCTACTTGAAAAACGAATACAACCTTGATGAAAAGAAAGCTACATAATATTAAAACGGAAGATGCGTCTTTAGCATACATAATTCTTCAAGATCTAAGATGCTTAAGATGCTAAGCTACTGAAAGGAAACTCGGCTTATTTCAAGAGTGAATGCACGAATGTGTCACCTTTTCATACAATTCTATGAAATTTATGCATAGCACACGGTTATATTCAAAATGAGAGTCAATAAATGTGATCCTCATCGCGTTTACGACCAATTAAGTATGAAATTCATATTAGCGAATACATAGATGAATTAGATTACCACGCGATTTCGAACACATGCATCATGCAAATTGTCGGAAGTAATCACGCGCATGAGATTAAACTATCTGCAAGCAATAATAACTTAATAAGGAAGCTTTCGCAATTGCCAGGACAAAACGCTCAATAAGTGAATGATTGCCACAAATTGTGGATAATTTCTCTATTGGCTCTCTATGAGTCTCATGTTAAAATGGTCATTGAAGTACATAATTATTAATATTGCGGCATGTGCAATAAAGCAGGAAATATTGAGTCCATATGCAAATCTTTGCAACAACTCTGCATGATTGCAATCATAATTGCGTGTCAGTAGGAAAATCATAAAATGCGCACTAATAATACTCTAAACGCAAATACCATCCAGGTGCAAATATGGAAATTTTTATGGAAAGTCAAACCATAAAAATTCGTAAAACTTATTGCCAGCCTTTGTATATTTATACATTTCATCATTTGTTGCCATTATCCGCCTGTGTGGTCACAAAACGTTCAGTTTCATTTTCTTTGCTTGCTTCTTCTTTCTTCAGATTACAGCAGCACACCTTACATACGACAACAAAAGTATTAGCTGATTGTTGCAGTAAGAATGCAGTGAGAAGACGCAGAGTGCGTAGTTGCAGAAAGCGGCGCGCGCTAAGAAAATATTTACGAGCAGGTAGTGAAGTTTTCGGAAGAATTTTAAAGCGCACGTAAACGCAGTTCGCGCAGTGCACCTCTTGGCATTCCATACACTTAGCCGGCTGGTACTGCTGCTGGATTCATTCGATCTCGTTTTTTGTTTGGCTTCAAGCAACTGCGAGTTAAGCATGCGAGTGAACATCATCATCGTTCGCTTTTTGCGAAAAGGTCAGGGGCCCACCAAGAGCATGCTGACTTAAGTTATGACATCACGACCGTGAAAATGCATCAGTATATCAAGTTTATTTATACACATTTTGAAGTAAAACTTTGGACGTAAAGTTTGCTCGTAAAGTTCTTATTAAATCAATAATAAGTAATTATTTCATAGTATTCCTTTATGCGCTTTTTCGCTGATAATAATTTATTACTAGTGTAAAACTGGAAATAATATTATGTGCTTGCATAATTAGAACAAACACGGCTATAATGAAATAAAATTCGCGGAATAATAACGACCTTGAATTGTCGATGCAAACCGAACATGTTCAACGCAAAACTATTATACGATTCAGCTATAATTTGTTATTAAAATAGCAACACGTATACGATTACTGTGTACAAAAACTATCATGAACTGTGTCACAAAGCGTCACTTTTGCATGACCTAATGGAATTATTCTTGTTTTCGTTTCAAAATCTTTAACTTTAATTAGTACAGCTGACATTATAATATTACGTACTAGCGTAACACTTTAAATTATAAATTGGTTATTGGTAAACAATTGCAATGAATGTAAATAATATGGAAAATTTCGAAAGCGCCTTTGTGTCTTCTTTGTCAAGAAACAACCATTGTGTGCATTGAAATCCAGATTAAATCGACAGGAAATTGTAATTGCAACTAATTAACTATCAAAGCAAGACAGCACTGAGAAGACCAGCTGGCGGATTGATTGAAACTACGTCTTCTCATTGTTAAAGCAATCAAAGGAAAATAAAATAGATATAACTCACCATTGTGGGGCAGTTCTAAATGCGACAAAAATAATCCACAAGTGGTTCCAACGAACTTTGACAACTTCTAAAAGACTGCAGTTGTAGCATTCAAATATAGTCAAATATTCCAATCGAATGTGGGTGTTCTCAATCACAAGCGCACTTATTTTTTAATTCAATATTTCTCTTCATTACTATTCATCGCACTACTGTGGCACTTCGGTTAATGAACAGTATCACAATTCAAATGATGAAGTATAATTCACTTTATCTAAATTCGTTTGTTTGTTTGTTGGTACATTCGAATTTTTTCGTGCGGCGCGCGGGTCCCTTATCTTCTATTATTCATTCATCACACATAAATCGAATACGGCACGTGATCCTTTCTTTCACGCACAAACTTTCATCAGTCGGGAGCTTCGAATTGAATAAATTCACGCGGCTATTGTGCGTCCCCCCGGAGCACCATAGTGTCAGCAATGCGATTCATCGCGGGCGGCATGGTAAACTTTTGCGATACGAATAACAACCGCGGCGCCAAACTACAATATCACTGCGGCTGACATCATTCTCCGCGCGCGCTCTCTGCTCGTGGACGGCTGCGAAGCACTAGCATCTCATCCAATCCCTCTAGGTCTAGGCGCTAACAGCCGTCCACCGCGCGTAGTGGAGGTATTCAGTCACCAAAGCGCCCATCGCATCACTCGTACACAACACTAATAGCAACAATGAGAACTACAATTTCTCACTTCCTTGTTGCGCTACAAGTGCACCTTCATTCCATCCACTTTGTTTGCCTTTCTGAATTCCGTCTCATTCCCCAAAACTGCAATGTATTCAAGCGCTCGCACGCTCAAACTGCCAATTTATTACTTCAACTGTGCTTTATTGCCACACCACAATTTTCAATTATAAATCACGCTCTATATATATTTGCACCTGAGATGCAATCCGCTCTTTTCTTCGTTTTTGTAATAAAACGTGAATCGCCATGCGAATTGCGCGCTGAATGCAGCTCCATTCAACAATGCGCACCAAACAAGACTTAAGCGGGTTCTTTGCCTCTCTTTTCTCTTCGGCTCTCAATCTGCTCGACAGCCCTAGGAGCGCGCCTCATTTGCCTCTTTTTTCAGACCTCTGCATGCGAGAATTCTCTTTAGTCATCGGCAAAATACGAACCGGAGACGCCAAGAATACATTTCGGTTCCTCCCACTACGCTCTTGTTTAAAGCGCTTTGTGGAGTTCTTTACAACTTTATCCCGAGTTTGAGGTGTTGCAAAAAATCTTGTTTGCATCAAAATTACTCCGCGCGGAGAAACGTACTTGCGTTTTAAATAAAAGATACATTTTACGCTTAAATTTGAATAGTGTTCAATTTTGTTGCGCTTGATGCTGGTATTTTGTACTTCATGAGTATATCCTTGAACCCGCATGTTTAAACATGCCATTCACTTATAATAGATTTAATTTATGGTAATTATATAAATGTCAAACTTCTGTTTTAATACGTACTGTCAAACTACTGAATTTTCTAAGTGAAGAAATAAAAAATAATTTATTATCTTTTGGCGGAATGATGATAGAGCATTGATTTCCCTGAGAATTCATGAGAAATAGATAAAACAAATACGCCTAAAAGCATATATTATTCAAATCAATTAATATATAGGAAAGATATATCCAGTAATTCATTATAAAAATATGTTAGTACTTATTCTAAATTTCCAAGTCGCAATTAAAATGTATAGTAGATTCAGCAAAGTGAAAATAAATACTATGCCTCTAACATATTTTCGCATAATTTATATAAATAGATATGATGACTATATTATGAGTTTGTTCCATATTGCGGTTAGTAAATCAGTCACTTAACTCATTCTCCGTTTAAGTCTCTTCGTTTACAATCTTAAGGCGGTATCGTATCGTTGCTTGTGCGGGCTCGTAGTATTGATAATAGTCACGTTTTGTGGATTAACAAGAGGTTGCAGGCGCTCAGTGAATCGCTTGTAATTTCTGTCAAGCTCTCTTTGGTATTCTTTTTGATCGGCGCCAATTAAATTTCGATTCTTCTTTAACGCATCTTGGCACCTACAAAAATATGTTTTACTACATAGAAACGCTTCTTTAATAACTAACTTTTTGGCAAAATCTTTAAAACACAAGCGCAACTTGTTCTGATGTTTAGTTAACGGTTTTCCATCAGCGGATAAAAACGTCTGCGCCATCTCCAACGGGCCCTGATTTACTGTCGTGCCAATGCAGCCTTGAAGCACCATTTGCAGTATTTTAGGATCAGGCGGCTCTTGCGTTGTCGCCGCGGCCAATTCGGTCGTCTTTTTCTGAATATCTTCAATCGCAACCTCGATAGGTGTAAGCGTAATTTGCGCACGATGCATGACTTGGATGCGGGTTTTCACATAAGGAAAGTGCACGGCCGTCGTAAGAATAGTTTTGCGCTTGTATTGCTCATGTAATTCGCCGTGCGCACGACCACTAGGTGTAAATGGTGTTGAATACACAAAACGCTCTATAAAATAAGAGATGTATGCCCGCAAAACGAAATACTCATAAAATCTTACTTATGTTATAATTCTTGTCAAAATGCGTGTGACGGTATCTCAGCTCATAGGTTTCAAAATAAGGCTCCACGTATGTTATTTGAATATATGCTTTATCGGGATCTAATTTTGTTTCGTCCACCATATTCGAGTCTTTAATGATAACAACATTATCAGCCCCAAACCGCTCAGCATAAAAGTTCTAAAACAGATAAAGTCAAAGCACTAAATTCTGGTTAAATTCTGGTACACGGGCAAATACCTCAAGGCGACTAAATATTTCGGGTAGTTTTGTTAACGTAGGCTCTTTATAAACAAATTCCTCTTTATCTAAATCTCCAAACTTAGAGCCATAAAACCCAACCCTGAAGTACGTTCCAAAAACACGTTTTCCGTGCAACTGTTCAATGCGCGTATAAGCATCATTCAATTTCCTGTAACATCAAGATTATTCAAAGAACTTAAAATTTAATTGTGATACATGCCCATGAATATTAGCCAATTTTTTAAAGTCTCTATTATTTTCTGCAATAGGAATGAGAACTTTGTAGATATCATTCATGGGCTCATACATGGCGGCAGCAAATAAGCTATTCGCTGCATGCTCAAGCAAGCCTAGCAATGCACCTTCCGAAAACCCATAAAGTATTCCTTCTCGTTCTGGACTCAAGACGTCATCAGAAACAGCACTTTCTTCTAGTACATTTGGCGAAACTTTTTCTAAAGCTGCAGCTCCAGCAGGCAAATGAGGCAGCGGTTCAAGCATAGCTAAATATTCTGCAACAAGAGCTGCTGAATGAACCAAGCACATTCCTGCTTCACAGTGATTTCCACGTTCCATGTGTTTTTGTGCCATATTTGCTAACCATGTTAAACGAAGATCGGGTGAATTTTGGTACCCTTTTGCAATGCGATACATGAGATCTAGCAACATTTCTGGATCTTCTTGAAATTCTTTCATCTTGACTGTGTCTGATAGAATCATATGCAAATTGAACACAAGATCACGCACTTGCTCCGGAAAACTAGTTTCTTGCAGCTCGGAATCTCTTTCGCCATACTCCAATATCGTTTTTAAAGAACGTCGAAGAGAATCATCACTAAACGATGCGGAAGTACCGACCAAAGAACTTAATGACATGGTCACTTGCATTTTGATACGCGCAAAATTCTAAAATATATATTGATGTAGTATACATAAATATCATAGCATAAATACTTACATTTCCAATTTGGAAAGTTTGACGCATTAATAAATATAATGATGCGGCTGCTTGAGATCTAACTGACGCAATATGGGAACCACAATGTTTCAATAACAGAAGACACAAATCGGCGCAGTGATCACTTTCTTCGTCAAATAAAGCGCTGTGAAACTATTTAAAACCCAATTAAACGTATGCGAAATTGAAATAGAAATATACATACTTTAAATACTAGGCTTCTCTGAGATGCAAACATATGCGGAAGTACCGTTGTACTTTGATTCTTTCCAAGCGCATGAAGTAAAACCGTCAATGCTAAGCCAACTAAAACCTGTTGATTGTCCCATTGTGCGACCGTAGTCACGCATCTCTCCAAAGTATCCAAAATGATAAATGATGCTTCTGTAGCCAAATGGCCCTCTAAATGGACATCAATAGACATATCTTCTCGGGGACGCTCAAAATTATCAGAAGGTCTATAAGTCATCTGCTCTTTGCGCCAGCGAACTTTATCAGATGCTGACGTTGAAGAAGTCGAGGAACTTTGGGCTTTACGGCGTTGCATCATTTCTCTTGCCGAGCCTTGACCAAGAATCATATCTTCAAGCCGGCTTTTAACATCTTGGGTGACTTGTGCGTGTGCATAGCCTGAAGGCTGATGACTTCTTCGGCGTGGACGATACTCAAAACACGCAGTGCATGCATCCAATAAATGAAGAAGAGTTGCCATTCGATTCGTTGATAATTCGCCAAGCCAATGACTAAGAGATTCGCTCTCAACGTTTTTGAGTACCCACAATACGCAAAGAAGTAATTGACGTGTAACATCCGCGGATACCATAGTTTTTCTACTTTGAAGCTGCAAACAACAGTATAATAAGTTATTAACTAAGCGTCATAAATTAAAGTACCGTTTGAAATCCGTCACAATTTGTTTGTGCCACCAATGTTCCTGCAATTGCTAATGCCACAGCTTGATTAATATTCGTGTTTTGAGATTCTTCAACAAATCTATCAATTTTATCACTCGTGAAGTGATGTAATATCGGAAGAACATCCATTGCAACCGCCAAAAGTGGGAGATAAAGAGCAGCAACACGGCGATGTGCTTCGATTGAGGCATATCGTGGATCACTGTCGTGCCAGGACAAAAGTGATCGAATGGTATCCACTGCCTTTGCGTGTAAATTAGAGTTACTGTAAATTAAAAAATTAAAATCAAAGATAAAAGACCAGTAGTATAACTTACTGCATTTCCAATAAAACTGTTGCCAGATCCGTTAAAACTAAGCCAGTTAAATAATGATGCTGACGATATTCAGACGACAACTCAGCGAAAGTACTCACTCTTTCTTGACTTGCTGGTGGTCCCGAAAGAAAAGAGTTTTGACTCGTAGAGCTCGTAACACTCGGACTTGGTGAAACACTTGCTCCAGAAGTCATGAAAGGCGTTGCAAACGGCAAATTTAAAGGCACATAGTGCTCATGACTGCATACAATGCGTACACATTCCAACTTAAGGCTGAACAGCATAGCAGGATCTTGCATAGAAGAAATTTTCGCCTGCACCTGTTTTGTATATGTGCGCAATAGCTGCATAACAAATCCTCGATCGACTATTGAAAACATATCGAAGAAAAATAATGCTAGAGCTGCATTTAGCTTATGTGCACGTCGAATATCTCCATTTGAATGCGATATTATATCAGACGTTACACAATTGACTAGATTAATAATATCATCCAAAAACTGTTGGGAAAATCGTAGTCTTCTGGGACTATCCAAGTTACCGATATGCGCCAGATGTTCTATCATACTTTTTACTATAAGATCAAAGAGGAACCAAGCGTTTTGCATACTTAAATCGCGTGATCTTCCAACGCATATTCCCCACTGGACAGCTAATTCTTCGTGCAAAATGCGATGACAAGTATTGATAAAAGTATGTTCCGTGCTTACATTAGTACCACGCATACTGGCTACCCGATCAATGCCCCGAGGTGATAATTGTTGAGTTATTTCTAAGTCGGGATTTGATGAACTTCGCGTTAATTGATTTTCAAACGTTGGTGAATGTTGTGAGCTTGTACATCCCGTGTGTGGAATTCGACATTGATATTGAATATATGTAGATAAAAGTGCATTACGACCATGATGGTCAACTTGAAGATCATGTAAATTCTAAATGCAACAAAAATATTAGTACGAAATATTTAAAACTCACTGCATACAGTACCTGAATATTCTCTAATAATAGGCAGAGAGCTTCAAAAGCTGTATGTGCAATGTTTAAAGTTTCTCCGGCAATTCGTGGAGGTTGAACTAACAGCAATATAATGCTATCAAAAATTAGGGGCAAATTCTGCACAATTGATTCGGGTTTAGCTCCAGCTAAACCGCTCATCGAGGCACGCAATTCTTGCGCTAAACCGGCCTCTCCTAAGCGAGAAGGAATATTCCCCGTATGAACGTAATCATATGCGGCTAGGAACCTTTCCACAGGAGGATCGTGTGTGTGAATTGACGATATAGTCTCCAAACACACTGTAAATAGTCCTTTATGATTATCCAGCCATTTGGTGCCTGGCAGCCAAACGTCGGCAGGAATGTAACTATAATTCAAGGGCGGCGGCTCTAACATTACTGGTAAACAAAATTCGCCTGATACTAGTCTACCGTCACGTAATAACGGGAGCCACTAAAATACAAATAATATAGTAATTGAAATCAATCATTTCACACAAGAAACTTACAGTGTATCCAACAGGTGTATCAACCTGAGTCTGTTCCACTTTCTTTTGACAAGAAATGTGATAGAATGTAAAAAGAATGTGATGATTATCAGCCAATGAATTAGGCAATTTCATTTTAATCTCATCATAAAAGACTGGTGTTTTGCTATGATAAGTCACAGCAGTATAAGCCTCGTTGGTAAATTCCGGACAACTTGATTTTCCAAAAATATTACTCAAAGCATGTTGTTCTCCTTCTCCAGCCATAAGTTGCACTCGCACAGCTAAATTTCTGGCTGAACCAGTTCTATTCGAGAAATTCAATTCCTTCGGACTGACAAATAACAAATTTCTAAATACGTAATGCGGATTTAAAGGTTCCCGCACAGGAAATTCAAGCAATTCCTTGATAGGGCGTACTTTATCGTCAATGAAAGGATGTATTTTTTCCAGCTCCGAAGTTAGTGAGTTTTTTATTTCCGAAGATGCAGGCATAATTTCCAATCGCAGAGTCGCGGGAATGCATTTCATCTTTTTGATGATTAAATTTGGTCGCTTTAATTCATGTAGAAATTTATATAAGTCATCGTCTTTAAGTTTCTCAAACTCTTGCTTGAAGAAGGATGACATAGTTAATGTAATCGGCCGAAAGTTGTCCAAACTATTTGCTAGATGGTCCGGCGACCAAGATCGCCGTTTCTCACGTCGCTCCAATGAACCACGACGTGTTAAAGTACCCATATCTTGGGCCCTTCTTCGCAACTGCTCCAAACCACCACTTGCTGTTTTACGATCCAAACTATTAGTACTGCTATTCGATCCAGTACTTTCACGATCAGATTCATTAACACCCCCGTTTAAAACATTAAGCAAATAAATTGCAGTCCATGCAAAAGCTTGACGATACTTTCCAAGTCGCTCGCAAGTAGCCACAGCGTTTGCTTTAATCTTATCACGATTCTAACAATTTTAATCATTAGTTAATTTAATAGTTTAGCTATTATGGTTGCTTACTCTGTCTTCTTTAAGATAAGGCTCAATGCATTCATTCAAGTCACCTTGCAATACTTTCTCCAAACGTATAACCAAAAATAAATCTGGAGATGGTTGGGTAATGTTGAAAATACATCCCCGAGCCATTGTACTTGTATCACAATGAGGAATATGGTCGTCAAGCATACGTTTCATGCCTTCCTTGTTTAAATCAAAGTAAAAAGTTTCCGAAACTTTTTTACGTTCTTTGGCGTCGTATAAAGCGAGTGAAGCAAATAAAGGTTCCACTTCCAATTCAAGACTTTTTAAACATATGAGTTTAGGACAAATCAAAAACAATTAAAACTAATTACCTTAATTCCAAGCACTTAACCAGAATTCGATGTCCCAAATGCTCAACCGGAGAGGCTGCAGGTAATCTGCGTTCAACAGGCTCATCAAGATCAATTTGTGGATACAAGGACATCAATGCCTCCTGACGTTCAACCTGTCTTCGACACTCATTTAATTGATCCAATGCCTCAGGTGCAGCATGTTCCAATATTTCAGGAATCAATGGATCTCCAGCTGAATGGCGTAAGTCAAAAGAAGCCCAAGAGTTTCTAGGCGTTAAAGTTTCACTACATGATGAACTGATTGATATGACGCTTTGACGACTGCTGCCAGCAGGTGAAGTCAAGTCTGTAAGAATTCTATTAGAGTCTAGATTGCTTATGAAACATAAATAATTACCAAATTCTGAACTGACTTCAGATAGGGTAGGTTGAAAATCAACTTCAAACTCCTGTTTTGGACTTGAATGTAATGCCTTTGGAACATTCTGCCTGCCTGCATAACTACTGCTGAGAACCCGTTGTTGATATTTAACTACTTGCCAATCAGATGTATAACATGCAACACATGATTGAACATGGGGAGGTAAACTTTCACTACAAATACCTAAATTAATACTGTACTAATATGAACCTTATGTTATTACATATTTTCCTCTGGAACTATAGGTTGAATTGTTCTAATTGGCCTCTCTAAAATCTCCACACTAACATCTCCAGGTGATATATCAAGAATGCTTCTTAAAGGATCACGATCAATCAAAAGCTGATATTGAGATAAGAAGTCCTCAAACTCTATGGGCTCTATCACATCACTAGTCCAGCTCTGCAGCACATATGAATTATTCTTGTAATCTAAATCAATAACAATAATAATGGTATATACATACATTAGAAGTTGATGGAGAAAGCAAGCTGCATTTCACAGCATTACATGCCACATTTCGTCTCACTTCAGCAGCGTGTGCTCTAAAATCACAGTCAACAATAAACACTATTGCTACATCATTAATATATTTAATTCAAGTATTACTTGGATAATTTTTGTGTAAACGCCCTTTGAGTGGACGCCATACTTAACCAAACAAACACAACACAACCATTAATAACCGTGAGTCATAACTTTTCACTGTCAGCAGTGGTGGCGGTCAATAACAACTGATTGTTTACGTTAGTGTGCAAAATATTTTAATATTATCACGAAAACGTAATGGAATCCAGGGGTGAATCCGAGCTTCAACAACTAGTCTCTTCTGATGGAGATAATGAGGACAGTATAGTACAAGATGATACTGACAATACAGTAACTGAAATAAAAGTGATATCACCTGTTTGTAGTAATAAAGTAAGCTGAAACTTGCATTTTCAGCAAGCAATTATCATTCTATTCTCATTCTAGATATCTTCATCTGGGAATACAAGCCACAGTTCAGCCTCTAAACATCTACGAGCCACAAAGAAGAGCTCAAATACAAATTCAAGTGTTTTGTTTGTAAATGAAAGACAACGGAGTACCAAGGAATCCTCCTCCAAGAATACAGCGACAAGTAGACCTAGAAACATACATAAAGGTATTTATGGTTTGCTCCACATTATTCTTACATTTCATAGAGTAAAGGTCAAATTATATAGATAGCATTTTGAAGCTACAGATGAATGCACAATTTGAGTTTCATGTACTTACAGTAGTATTATTATAAGTTTATGGTTTATTATTTTATGTTTTATGCATGTGCATGTTAATTAGAACCAGCACAAAAAGCAGTGCACCATCACTCATTCTTATCTGAAGTTCCTGATGTGAGAAATATGGAGAGGGCCCTTTTGGGGCTTTTGGCCGACTTTCATTCCGGAAAACTAAGAGCATTTGCCAGTGGCTGCACAATGGAACAGATGACAAATATTAGAGAACAACAGGAGAAGCTAGCAAAGCTTCACTTTGACTTAGGGGCAACCAGTGTACCATCTTTAAGTGAAGACAGCTTGAGGCAATCTTATACAACAATGAGCCACCTTATTCAAAGATTAGAACAGTTGAGTTTTTCAATAGAAGGATTACAAAATAGTGACAAATAATCTTATTAAACTATTACTTTAATAGTGGTGCTTAATACACATAAAGTCTTAATTTGATTTAGCCTTTTTGTTACCTAAAAGTAAGATATGTATAATAAATGTATATAATCAAAGCTGAGTTTTATATTACCTCCATATCTTGTTTCAGCTGCACTTTTTGCACTAACAAATGTTCTCTGTAGTTTTGTCTTCTTCATTTCACGATATTCTTTTGCAACATCTTTGGACAGTTCTGATATTCTAGCCATTAATTGTGGGGGATATCTAGTAGATCAACATGATTTAACGGTTAACTAATAATCTATATATATATAAATGTTCAACTCACGAGCAACCTAGGAATTCCATGTTGGTGAATGTTTTTGCAAGTGCTACAAGATATTCTTCTGGAAATTTGTCTTTATGTGTATTCATGAAGGCTTTTCGTAGTTCCCAATGCTGTTCTGGCTCAGTGTCGTCGAAATACTTATCAACATCCCAATCGGTAGGATATGTTTGAGTCATTTTAATTAATAATCAAGTTAAACCAACGTGCTACAAACCAAGATGTAAACAAAACTAGCTGACATAACCTTACTTAATCTGTGTGGCGCATGGTGCACAAATGATCAAGTGTTGCACCATACTTTATATTTATTATTTTAATTATAATAAATCTTAATCATGTTGATTGATTATTCTAATATTTCAAGGCCAGAAGTGAAGTATGAATGTACGTATAACAAAAATCTAAATGAAACTTGTTGATACTATTGTTGATTGTTTCAGATTTGGATCATACAGCTGATGTTCAGTAAGTAACATTTACGAAACTAATGTTACTGGAATTTCATGTATATTTATTTTAGATTGCATTCATGGGGAACTACCTTGAAAGAAGCCTTTGAACAATGTGGACTTGCTATGTTTGGATATATGACAGAAATGGACACAGTTGAAATTAAAACAACTGCAGAGATTGAAGCAACTGGACACGATTTAGAGAGCTTACTTTTCTGTTTCTTAGATGAACTTCTATTTTTATTTAGCTGTGAACCATATTTAATCTGTTGCAATTTGGATATCACAGAATTTGTTCATGATACTGATTTTCGTATTAAATGTACTTGTTATGGGGAGGAATTCCAACTTGGTAAGCATCCACAAGGCACTGAAGTTAAAGCAATTACTTATTCAGCTATGGAGATCATCAATGATGAAGAGAATGCACAATTTGAATTATTTGTTATAATTGACATATAAGGATTTATATTTGTTTGCTTAGGTGTAATGTTTGATTACTAAAAATATAGTTTTTTAAATAAATTTTATAAAAACAAATCTTTTTTATGTGAGAGTTAAATTAATATGAATAGATGTACAATATATCGAAATGTAGTCTTTTAAGAGATTTTGACTGCTAGAATTAATGTAATATTTAAAAGAAATAATCAGCTTCAATTATTGCTAGTTGAAGTATACGCTAACTTTGGAAAGTTATTACCCGAAATTTATTGAATGAAATTTAATGATTCAGGTATAAGTAATCAGAAATTTAATTAGCTTTCTGATAGTGAAAGAATTATTTTGATATCTCTTATGCTTCCCGAGATATTAAATGAAATGTACAGTGCCAATTCCTGCCCATTATCAGCTATCATGCTACCGGTCACCTACTAATGCAACCGATCCCCCACCAGGAGCCGCCAGCGCGTTAGCCATCCGATTGCTCTTGTCGAATCCGACCGAGGAGAGGCCTCCGCAGGCGCTGACACCACGACGATTGCCGAGGTAGGCAAAGTTTCGCTACGCCTATTCTGGTGCGTGGAAACAAAGCATAGAGCGCGGTTCTTATGAAAACCAAGTTAGATCAGAGTTTCCCGGCACTACCAAGTTGCGCTGGCGGTAAGCAGCGTCTCAGCGCCAAGGAAACCTTTGCATGGCTATTACTTTTAAAGTAATGGACTGATTTTAATGATTCAAAAACTGTTATCATTTATTTTATGAATGGAACCGCGCTATTATAAGGTTTATTAAATAAATAAATCATTATTATTCTTTAGTTATTAAATATATTTTCTTTCGCTCTCACTTGCATTCATAAAATATTCTAATATATTTATTTAGTTTTAATTTCATTTGTTAAGTTTCATATATTTTTTCTGCATTTTAATTTGATTTTTGTTAGCAATATAGATATTTTAACTCTTAAAACTTTTACTGGCAACATTTATTGTGATTTTCAACAAAATCCTTGTTATTTAACTCATTTGGTTTTTGCTAATCGCATAAGGAATTGAAAAGAAATTCTCGAAAACTTATACGTTCACACTTGTGTAGAATCGCAACTCTGACTCACAAATAATTCGTTAATTGTTTACTGGTTGTGTTATCGATGCACATTTATTGCATAAAGGTCAACTAGCATTAACTATTTAATGCCACAATGGATTCACAAATTGTAATCCGTAAAAATGTGCATTGATTCGTGGTTCATTTTTACATGGTATAATATTACTTATCCTAAACGATCAGCGTTA
Source organism: Aleochara curtula (assembly GCA_963978815.1). Taxonomy (NCBI): domain Eukaryota; kingdom Metazoa; phylum Arthropoda; class Insecta; order Coleoptera; family Staphylinidae; genus Aleochara; species Aleochara curtula. Next base: position 4,386,221 of record OZ022219.1, read on the forward strand.
ACTCAACGTTGTTGCTTCAATGTAAAAAATGATAGCGTTCATAATTACTGGTGGTAATAATTACAAATGTACCATTTTCCAGAAATGTATCATAATAATAAATCGTTATCTAAACGTAGTCTTAACATCTACAATATATATATATATATATTTTCCATTTCTTTTATATCTATTATATATCATTATAAACTTGATTCTTTTCACTTTGAAATGTACGTACAACATACATACATAAATACTTAATAGTTAATAGTCCGCTTTTTGTGCAATTGACAAAAATGATAAACGATTGTGTTACATAAATTATTGCAGTTTGTCTTTAGAAATGTTATTACTATACAGTTAAATCTGACTTGTTCTCCGAAATCAAACGTAAAAAAAGGAAATAAATTGTAAAAAAAACAAATCAAATAATATTCGGTTAAATAACATATCTTTATAGAATACTTTTCATCAAAATGTACTACATTAACGTTCTAATTAATTATACGCCATCAATGACGAATACAATAATATGCATATTAACGTTTAGTTTGTAACAGAATCATAATTGAACTTTCAAAATTATTCTTGATGGAATATTATCATTGTGTTACGGAATCAACGTCGGTAGTTGATTATCTCAAGATGCAATTAATAAACGAATGAGCATAAACGAATAATTATTATTAACAGTATGCTTTGAACATGATTAATTCGCTTTCCCAATTGCATAGTATTTTGCACTCTTATAAATTATTTGTTATTGTAAATACTATATATTTATCTATATATAATTTTATATAATATAATAATCTGATATAAATATAATTTGTATACATAGATATAGTATTATATATGTAGGTAATTTAAATATATATTTATATACTTCGTAAATATAACAAAACTAATCGAATTAACTAACCGATCAATTAATAAAGAATTGATGCATATGGATAATTAATTGTAGAATCAACTCCACGAAAGACTACGAGGTAATTGAAAATGAGTAAATTGCAAAAAAATTATTTAAACGTATTTACACGCACTTTTGTGGAGAATGTGTTTATATTATGTGTGTCTTCTTAACGTATAATTGAATAATTTAACTAAATCACTAAATAAATCAAATAGATATGAAATAATAATGACGAGAACTATAACTACATAAATAATTATACAATTCCGCAAACTGCGTACTCCCCTCTTCGCCTCCTACATTTCGAACGTTAGTAATTAATTAGAATAATAATGTTACTAATAATTATACAATAAACATGAATTGAGAGTTAATAGATGATATTCAATTATTATATACAACGTATAGATACATAAATAATTAAACATTAGTAACGGTTCAGGCATGCAAATCGCATTTAACGAAACAAGAAAGTGTGATTTTTGTTAATGAATCAAAAAAGTATACACTTATTTGGTTTCAAATTACTTGTTTTCATTTGTGCACAAATTCCCGTACACAATTAAATAATTCAACAATGTGAGATTAATTAATTGGATTTTATATGAATAATTATTGAAAAAAGTCGTTAATATAACATAATACAAATTTAAATAAATGAGACACACAACAATAAAATATGATTGAGAAAGAAAAATTAATTAAAATACAAAACACAAATTAGACATAAGTAAATTTACCTAAAAAGACCTATAAAATATACACTCGCAAAAAAAAATTAATTATAAAGAAAAGAAATATGAGTAAATAATTTCTTATCTTAAGTGATTGTTGTGTAATTACTTTGTGTACATAATTTATCCAGTTCTATTGATATATTTGGTTAATTTTTGGGTTTAGTTGTCTTGCTGTGGCGTCGTAAATTAATAAATCAAGCAAATTTGTATTGCACATCGTGGATTTGCGTTGAAATCATTTGCATTCGTCATAATTAATTCATTTAAATTGACAATATGAAATGGATAGATAGTTCGTTCATATGTTTATGTTCATACATTGTTTCTTTTTTTATTGTATGTTCTTGTCAAAATCAAGAATGGCAGGTTCAACCTGGTAAAGTCCTGCTTTAAATTCTTGCGCGTGGGCTTGTTTTATCAAAATGGAATTTTACGTGTCTTTATTGGATGTGTGCTTATTATTTTTGCCGCGATTAAGTTATCAGTCATCATGTTATACCTGTCTGCAGTAGCCTTCACTATTCCATTAGCATTATTCGTTCAATCAGTCGACAACATGGATTTACCAAAAAGCAGTCAATATCAGTATTGTTCTCGTTTTTTTTTGCGTTTTTCTTCGTCGATTTTTCTCAAATTCAAATGTCTTACCATTCTAATCAATTAATATCTCAATAAGTGAACATCATTTCTATGAACTCGTTCCAAAACTCTCAATTCTTACTCGATTTTCTTGACCGTAATTAATACTAATCTATCTTACTTATCAGTTCACGCGTACATTATCACACATTCATCATAATCAAATCTCTACACTATTCAATCTAGAAGAATAAGATCTTAAACGCTTAGTATATTTTATCCGTCTAAATATGTTCTTGTTTCGTGCCATAATTCCCATCAATGTCGTTCAAACTTTTCTGAATACAATCATCTCGCATCATCTATGCCTATAGATTTGATTGAGTATAACACTAACAGATTATAACTCCTTATTGAACATGCACAATTTCGCCGCCTCATAATTATTATTTAGTCGCAGAGCTTTATGTTATCTTCGAATGCAATTGCCTTATTATTATTAATAATATAGATTAAGCATATATATGCACGGCTTATGTGTAGCTATATAATATTATTATAGTTCATCGTTTTTGCATCAATTAGTAATGTGCAGCAATTGCATTTGTTCTTAATATTGATTTATCATTAAATCAAGTAAATTGTGCTTGCATTTACGTATATCTCTCATGATTACTCTTCTTCACATCCCAACATGCAGTTCCAACATCGTTTACAACCAACGTTATCGTTCACTTATTAAAAATTACATGTATCATTCGCATTGGTTTTTAATTGCAATTCAGCCAAATAGTTTATGATAATGTTTATGGTTTGATCAAGCGCGCAATAATGGTTTTCATATTCTTAATTTTTGAACATTTAACTACCAACGAACACATAGTACTTGTTATTATCATTTATGGTTTTGCATGTATTCTTGTCAAATTGTTTTTGTATGTCATGTTGTCTGAAATTTCGTAATTAACTCCTTTTTACTATTATTTTGTTTTCGTTTTTAGTGGAAATATAGTTTTATGTACAATTTATACACTTGCAGTTGCAATTTACAGATTGCTTGCATTTTCGTTTTTGTATTTGCCAATTTGTACAGTAATTAAGTGGAATTATCTTTAATATTTTGTTGTTGTATTTAGTAACCCTTTTATAAACGCGCATAATTATACAACGTCTCTTATTAATTATATAGATATATATTTTAATATACATATATTATATTATGTAGTATATATGCAACAAGTACTTAGTATATGCATTAATAATTAAAAATATTGTACTCTTATTACGTTTTTGAGATCTAAAACATGGTAATATGTAAGGTATAGAATTTTTATATATCTTCTTCGTATATATGTATAATAGTTTTGTTTGTTTTACTCCATTGTAATATGCGTTTTAAAAAACGTAACGCATATTTTCTTGTTTTTCATGTATAGGTTGTTTCTCAATAAGACGATGCGTTGTCGAACATGTATTTTGCGTTTTGTTATTGTTGTTGCGATTTTTTGTTTGTCAGTTGACGCGTTAGCTGTCAGCAAAAGCTGCAGACTCGTTAATTAATTAACAATAATAAGATGGTGAATGCGTGAATATTGATACAAAATCTTGTTCTTGGCAGTATGTTTAGAAGTCTCGCAATTTTAATGTTGTTTTAGTATGTTCTTTGTATAATGTCTGTAGTACTTTTGCCTTTTTTGTAATTTGCAAATTATTTGTGAAATTGATGTTGTTGTTGCTGTTTTGTTCAGGCCGACTTTACGCGAATTAATTTCATTACTACTCCTTAATTTTACATTTAATAATATTGCGAAATCAATAACGCGATGAGAGTCGGCCGGGCCTACTTTTGCGCTCCGGTGTTCCATCAGCTCTTCAGCAAAAAGAAGTTGAAGAGCGTGATAACGTCATACTGGACGCAAGTCTTATTTGTAGTATCGACATTTCAGCTTTGTTGCATTTTTCATTTCTACATATCTTCAACGTATTTATATGTATACTATAATTATTACTATTTTATGTTGAATGTTTTATGTTAACGACTAGCACGGAGTGTTTCTTTCGGTGGGTTATCCTGTTCTCGCATCATCTTCGCAAAACGCGAAAGAGCATTTGTATTGATGTTCAAAATCATTTTTTCGAAAGCGTTTCCCATTGGCAATCAACAATTATGATTGATGATTGTATTCTTTGTTTGCCATGTAATTAATTAACTTAGGTACTCGATAACTTGATTATGTATATACTTGTTAAAATTGTCATTTTTAATAATATTGCTGCACAGGATGCAAGTAAGCAGTCTTTTCATTTTAGGTGTATTGTTGTCGTAGTTGTCGTATTGTTTATACTGATGAGTAGATTTGGTGCCCCTCGTTGCTGGTGCGCATCTTTGGCTGGTGGCAGCGCAGATGCATACCTCAATCGCCAAAGCGACTGCATGCCTTCTTCCACTTGCATTGCGTGCACCATTGCTCGCGGTGCTCCATGCCGTACACCTTGCGGCACTTCTTGTTTTCGCCGCGAACGCGACGCGGCGAGATAGGCGCCTTGGGGCTGTGCGGTCGCGGTGATAGCTTCAAGAGCTTGTGCGGCGACGGCGGAATGGTTATGGGCCCTGAGTAGATTTGCTGGCGCAGATTGCCAACGAATTGTCGCTGGTACTCGGGATCCTCATGCGGGGGACGCGCCATGTCGCGATGGGACAGTGTTGGCTGTGGTTGTGGCGGAATTATCGTGGGTTGTGATGCAAAGTATTTGCTCATCTCCAACTCCATATAATAAAATTCCTCCTCGTTTTCAAAGTCTGGATTACGGCTGAAATTATACAAAACCCTAATTAGTTTCATTCCTCCCACCGTACATTCTGCCTATGATGAATAATTCCGTTTGCTCTAAGCACAAGGTTACACTTCTTCAGCCTTGATAATTCCTTGCCTTTGTTTTCTTTAGTTTGATGCAAATTGTCCGCGCGCGAGTTCAGGAATATGAACGAAGCATATCTATACATATTATTTCATGGAATATTAAGAGTTGACCGGGTATTCCGCTAGTTATAATTAAAGTATAACGACTCTTCGCCTCCTATGCTATTCATCGCATTCATACACGCACAATGAGGAATTTTTGGGTGTGCTATCTGAATAATGATGATATTTTGCGTGCATTATTAATAAATACTTGTTTACAGCTAGGCCTCGCGAACTTGTATTTGAAATGCGTAAGCGTGTAATTTTAGTGACCATGAAACGAAATATACTTTGGTGTCATTAAGCTTGTTGCTCCTTCAATAACAGAGCATACACGTTGAACTATTGCGTTCATTTTCAATCTAGCAAGTAACGTTTTTCCTAGATGCTAACAGGAGACCAAGGCCAAAGATGATAAATGCTAGGCAAAGATAGATAGCAAGTCGCCAAAGAAAATATTTTTCAACGCTCACGCATGTTGGCTTTGTTGCTGTGGGGTAAATATTTCGTTTGGGGTGAAATTACGTCTGTATCAAGAACTCGTCTGGGCGATGGGTTTTTCTTCTTGGAACAGGTTCTACCAGGTGCGCGCAAAACTACTAAATGTACCTGATCTAAGATACTTACTTTAAGTGAACTAAACGGATATGTTCTTTGATGTATTCCTCATCCTGCGAGACGCTACCGCACTGCTTCCAAGTGCATCGGTACAATGTGCAAGCAATTGGCTGAAACAAAAGGAAACAAGAAATTAATAAGCGCGAAACGCATAGCATATAGCACCCTGTGGAATCAAGAAATCAGAGAAAGCAACATGAATTTAATAAAGCAACAGCTGATCATCAGTTTTATTGTTTGCTCCTACGTCATTACCGGCGCAGCTGCTTATTGACAAGATGGTCGCTTTGCTTCCTCCTCTCATTTCACATTTTTTCTGCGGCGTTTTCCCACCATACCGCATTGAGACGCGACAACAACAAAGAGAAGAAAGTAAGCGCGTCGTCGACCGGCAAGCAGTTCGGCAATCAGCTGTTCAATGTTTTGATCCTGTCTCTTTCGAACGCGTGGGATAATAACAAGAAGACGAGCCCCAAAGAGAATGCAAGTGCAATGTACTCTCCCCTAGTGCTAGCCACCCTCGCAAATGGTTGCCTAGGCGCCCACCCAATGCATCTATAAAGTGCGTCGCAGAATTAGCGAATATTGAACTTTCGCTTTTCCCTCTTTGCTCATGTTTCGCCTTTTCGTAGTGCGTAGCAGCAGTCCATTCAACCCTGCCGCCTACGCAACGACCCACCAAATTGCGGCGTAGTTCGTTCGACTTTTTCCAACGAAAATACGCTGTAATTTTAGATTTTCCTGCGCAGATAGCGTTAGATATACCAACATATAATGAGTGCGCATTCATGAAAAAAAGAGGGCAATGAACAAGAACGCACATGACGCATTCAACATCAACAACAACAACGACGCAGTTGGAAAAAAGGGGCAACAGACGCAGCAAAGAGGGTTCACGCTCCTCCGGCCGGCTACCTGTTGAATCCTCAAAAGTTCATTGTACTGGTGCGTTGTCGTCGTTGATGCCTTCTTCTTCTTCTACGTCTCCTCCTCCTAGTATCTTGGATAACGCTTCTTCTTCTACTTGAATTGCGTCGCATGTGCGCGTACCAGCCGAAAACCAATGCGTCTGGGAATTTCTTTTCGTCCGCCATAGTATCTCGTATTGCGCGTTATTTTCGTCTAGAGTAAAACTACGCTGAAGCAATAATGATGAGCGCACTTCTTTTCCTGCACTTGGCGCCGAGTTATTACCATTTTTTTGTTGGTTTCTTTCAAAACTACCCCCTTCATCTTAATAGCAAGCAAGAACCCTAAGCATTTGTTTACCTAGGGTTCGTTTGCATGCTGCGAAAAAACTTTTTCACATCGCGGTAGCGTATTGTACATGGCTGAATAAACTGCGCGGAATAAGTAACAACAACACAGAGAAGAAGAGAGCGAGTCGTGGCGGAGGAGAAGAGAGGCAGCAGGCCGGCAGTCAAGCAGGCGGCTCTGCAGTGTGTTTGGATGCAATGCTCTGCACAAGTGTATGTGCATGTATTAAAAGTGCGACGACGTGTACCGCCGATGTAAACATTGGGGGCAACGTCCTCGCAATAGCAACAACTGAAACTGCAGCAGCCGCGTGTGCATCATGCGCTTAAACATAGAATGGGCCACTGCGGCTGCCGCTCATGTTTCTCCACCGCATTTTCATGTTATTGTATTTTGTTGTTATAATATGTCACATATGGTTCCGACTTAATATTTTGTGGAACTATTAACATCGCAACTAGGTCAGATTGCCATTAAATCGGCTTAAGTCTTTCTGGGTTAATTGCACCAATATTTTCATTGTTCCTTTACTTGACTTAAGTCTTAAATCAACTTTACATGCTGGTCCACGAAGACGTACATACTGCCAAAATCCGCATTTATTCGTCCTGGCATTGCATGTTTCTGGCTTCTTCTTTGTTCGAAAGCCAGAAGCACTGGCGGCGCCGTCAGCGGTGGTGGCGAAGAGAGCCCTATCGATCTGGTTGGTTCTGGGGACTTGGGACGTCGCGCGCGTTTTGATAATGTAATGCGCCACCATACGCTACAGCATTGACCTAAAACTGCGCGTCAGTTTGTTGTTGCTCAAGCAAATGCCCGATAAGCGCTGCGCAAATTGTGGCTCCTTTGAAAACAACAATAATGTTGTGCGCACTTTGGAAAATCCGAAATTAATGAGAGTGCGTCGGAATATTTATCCTTCTTGGTACTCCAGATAGAAGTCAGCTACCTGAACGCCGGAGATTCGCATGTTTTTGTTGTCTTGTTGTTGTCGTCGTTATTCCGTTGTTGCATTGTTGCAGGCCGGTTTGCAGGAGAACGCGCGCGCGCTTAAGCACGCTCTGAAGGTCTTTTCCTTCACGCTGCACGCGCCACGCGGAATCGATGAGGATGGGACAGAAAGAGCGCTCGTGCGCGCGGAAATGCGCAAACTACATGTACGGTAAATTTACTGCACCAAGAAGAATATCTCCTGCACACATCTCTTTCAATCAGCAATAATAATAACAAAACACTTTTCGCAATGACGTAGTAGTGGCAGAACTTTGTTCGTGCACGTCAATGATTTTGTTTATATGTAATCAGGATCGTTGAATGCCTACCGTAACTTTGTATTCATGAATGTAAAATTCCCATTTCCCATTCATTCAACGCATGCACATACATTTGTATAAATTTTCCGCGTTAACAGCTTGGTAAATCATAACAAAACTATGGAAATTATGGTAACCTGGTAACTAAGTAATTATTACCGCAATGGTAACGAAATCAACACGCAGAGACAAAAAGAAGGCATACGTCACAGAGGCAGACAAAAGAATAGATTTAATGGACGCTTTATAAATATGGATATAACAAACGCAATACGCATGTACTTGGGTTATTGACATACGAGACAACTGATTCTTTTGTTTGTTTGTTTGTTGGTTCTGGTGCGCCAGTTCAAAGGTACGCGGACACGAACTACCAATCATCGGCGGCTGCTTGTTCAAGGGGGGTGGCCAGGTAAGTTTGATTATACATTTGCGCGTCTATTAGCAAGCTATTCCGCGCATAATACACACGGCCAATTTCCGATTTGGTAATTGAATGAGGTCGGGTCACGCGACGAACGACAACATTCGTACGTAATTGTGACGAACGTCGTGCGCTGTCGTTGATGGTATCATAACATACGCGACCAGGGGAACAAAGAAAACGTGAATAATTTGTTTTGAATCCGCTATACGCATTTCTATGGATGCGTGCGCAATCAATGCGGAAGTGAATCCCCGAGCTGGCTGCGGGCATCCCTTGCCGCTGCTGCGGCTGCTGCTACTGCCGTTGCCGCCGTCGCTTGCTTGCACTCTCACCTAGCCGGTCCGTGTATCCTAGGCCACGGTCGCGCTCCGCTTGCTAGTTGTCCTTGTCGCGCACGGATCGAGGACATTGGAGCATTCGCGCATTTCGTCACAGCGACTACAACGGCGGCGGCGGTAGTGGTGGTGGCAGTGGAAACGGTATGCGAGCAAGGGTGGCACAAGCGCGTGCCGAAACGAGAGCGAGAACGCATCAAACTAGGCCATGACGCCGCTGACGTCACGAAGATGGCTGGCTACCCCGCGTACCGCCGCCACGATCAATATGTTTATATACAAACGGCGGCAAGTCACGTGCTGCACACCGCCTACGTACGACTAGTACATAGAGACACTCTATGTGTGAGTAGAGTGTAAGGATACGAATTCGTCCTATTTCGAATGAGCAACCCCTAGAAATGCATCATAGAGGGCAACCACGCGCCGGCTCTTTGTCCTTGAGAGATGAACAGTCCTTGTTAGGTACGCAGCCTTCGAAACTCTTGTACAATGTACACGTTCGTACACCTTTATGTATAAACAACTTTTCCAAGTCATTAAATTAATACTACGTATTTTAATTAAGCTTTCATTTTCCTTTTTATTTCCTCACTGACACGATGCCATTTTTGTTGGCTTCAGGCGACTTTTCGCTCAATTGATATCTCTGGGTTCGCTCGCGTTGTTATGTCAGCTCGCATACCGGCATTGACTCTCTCACTCTTCCTGAGTACATTAATGGCGAGTTCGGTTCCGAACCGGGAAAATGTTGTTTGTTGTGCTGCGTGTGTTGTGTTGTGTTTGTGCTGTAATCGAGCGCAATTGCGGGACGATCCAATTGGATCGCGTCCAGAACGCGGCGTTATTTATAAGTTTATTACTAACATTCGTAAAACAGACGAGTGAAAATATTTTGCTCACACACTCGCTCGCATATTCGAATGCAATTGCAATGCTCCCCAGATACATATCCGCCGCTTCGTAATAATATCGACGTTTAATGCGAAAGCAAAACGTATAATTGCAGACAACACTGCGCCGAGTTGCGATTCGTCATACGGCCTGCGATCATGTGATGCAGGTTCTTAGAAAGCTAAACTACATCTGCCAAACATTTTCCAATGCGGAAATTTCAATTTCTTAGAACGTACAAAATTCCATATTCGGCAGGAAACCGAAAAACGTCTTTTAACCACATACTTTAGCAGAATAATGATGCAGGAAGAAAAGTTAATTTTTGGTTTCAAGATGATCTCGACAGGACGTTTAGAAAAGAAAAATTTTGATACACAATTCAATGAAGCATCAAAATGAAAATGTAACCAATCAGTGGGCCAATTTGCGGTCAAACGTTGGAGTTTATTGAACTTGACCGATGATGATGGGCCGGGTACGCAATGATTATTTTCCAACTAGTGCTCCTCCTTAGATAGCTGAACTTACTACTCGACTTTAACTGGCGCAAGAAGTGAACCACTATCTTGAGGCGTAATTCACTCGCCCATCAAACTCATCAAAATATTTTGACCACTATTTGATTCTTGGTCATTTCGTAATTCCGAATAATATAGAAAAACAAGTCATGAAAATGAGAATTGCAAAAAGCCACAAAGCAATTTCTTTCAACCCGCAGGTAACGCAAAGATATCGGAAAAGTTTGATATAATGCCAACGAACAAAACGCAAACAAAGCATGAATTTCAGTGAACTCGCGTGAATGAATCACCTCTTCGGTACGCGGGGAAGAACGTCGGAAAACCGCGCTTTCCACATTTGTTCGCAGTACCGGTAGCGTGCATTGGAATTCGACTGAATTTCCCGCCGCCTTTGGTTGTGTTGTGTGTGTTTCCGTATAAAATGACGTGGAATTTCCCGGAAGCAGCTCACCAACGTCACGGGCTTTACCTTCATGGATATTTAATAATTATACAGCACTTCACAAGTCGTAAAATGGAAATACTTGCAAAACATTATGCAATATCTGAATTTTCATCAGCATTCGCGAATCTACATGTTCTTTTTTCGCTTTTTTGGTTGACATTACCGATTGGAATTTTTGTCAGTCATAATGGCGTTCGTGCGGTCAAGCACGACGACAATGAGAATAGTTTAAGAAGAAGATTTTTCAATAAAGGTGAACGAACTCTTTGACGAATTCAATTTCATGACGGGCCTACTACTACCAAATTTCTCCCGCGTAATACTCTCCTCGCTAGAGATACTTCGAATCGTTAGATGTTGAATAGAGCTGAATGAATATTTGAGGAACAAAAACTGTATTTGTGTGACGTTGAGACGTAGCCTATAAATATATTCAATGTGTGGATTACTCATGTAACGTTAGTTGGTTTGTTCGTGAGGCTTCTTCATCATACGCGCACGTTGACAAAAACAAGTGATTCAGTTGACTACCACCAGCTGAGTCATTTTCAATCAAACAGACGTAACGTAATTCATAAAAAGACGAAATATGATGCACAAATACAAAATGCAAATTAAAACAAATATCCATTTTGCCACCAATAATTATTATGTAAGCCTCATCAAGGTTAATGCTTTGTTTATTGTATTGCATTCCAAATTAAAAGTGCATATTGCAAATATTCAAGATGCAACGTGCACTTTGCATACACGTGCTGCACGTGTCGCGAAAACAAACAATATTTGCAGTTCGCTTGGCTATAATATAATTATTATATTTTAGTTTTGCGTGTGCGTAATGTATGCAGCAACAAAGGAAAAAGTTTGCTCACCCCTCTATTGTTTCATTCAATGCAATATTTATTTTGTATGGATTTTATATACCTTGTATGTATTTACTTTTGAGTTTTCCCAATCAGCTCATTATAGGTTGACGACATGAAATTGATAAAGCAATTAGTTCATTGGCACGAACATTGTCTTTATGATGAATATGATTTCGTTTGTATATTAAATAAATATATGCATTTCAAGTGTATGTTTCGTATTGAATTCCAACTCTCCTTAATGAATAAAATATAAATTGTTTCGCTTTCTAGCCTTGTGAGAAAGAATGCAATCAATACACGAGACTCGATAGTTTTTATAAATTTTGATATCAATAGGTATGTAGTTTGAAAAATTCGAAAACATGTTATTATCGTGTTTGTACTTTGATGACATTATTTGTGTAGTTGCCTTGACAATTTCATTATTTCATTTGTCATTTTGTTGAACAAAAAGTAGACCTTTGGTTCTTGTTTAGAAATACAACACACTGTTAGTGTTGTACATTAATCCAATGAAATGGCATTTGTTTATTTGTGTGTTTATTTCGAAAAGTTCTGGTAGCGCAAATCGAGCGTCCTTGACTTGTCGTCATCACAAAATGCATTGGCGTTCGGTTAGCATCTGTGTGCGTTGTTATTTAATAGCAAGCCGGCCGGCATTTTGCATTTGTGTGCGATTAAACGGTGGCACGTGTAATAGAGAAATAGCGTTCGAGTGTTGGTGGCGCGTTGCGGCAGCGATGGCATTGGAGGCAACTGCAAAGGGCAATCCGGTGCGCGCGCCCGCGCGTTAGTGGAAAACGGGACGTACACGTGCTGATTTTTTCGCCTTGAACGGGCTTGCTCGGCCCCGCCGCCGCTCGCCGCTGCGTTGCTGCCAACGTGCATTATTGCATTCGTCCATCCGGCAACAAGCAGCAGCGCGCATGCTTTTTGCATTGCAATTATTTCTATTAAAACGCATAAATATTAAAGGCGAGTGCTGCGCATGCTGCAAATCTCAATAATACATGCGCATTCCGTCTGTAGCGGCTGTGGCGCTGCAGTCAATTTGCTGTACTTGACACGTGCCAACGCAATTAGTCGTTGCATAATCGTTCATTACATCACGCACGCGAATGAGATGGAAAAAATGTGAACCGAGTCAAAATACAATAAAGTGTACAAATTGTTTAATTGAGCCATAAAATGCAAAAGCGGCAGACATCATGTCTGCTTCGGCATCGCACATGAATTTTTTGTTCCGTACACCAACACCACGCAAGAACCGCCGAACCGGTAGCGGGCGCAACTGTAAATTTAGTTTGCAAGGTCGCGAGCGAGCAGCACGCCTTGGCTTCGCGAATTTATTGCACGTTGGCCAACGCACAACAACAACCGTTGTGCGCTCATTAATTTCTGTACATTGTTGCAAGAATGAATGTCGGCTGCTGTCCACCGAGCGCGGCTGGACACTTGTTTCATTTCCACGCACCGTCTCCGGGTGCATTGTTTTTGGCAAGGTTGACATGCTCGTTTCTTTGCCAATTCGCTCAGCAAGGTTATGCGAATTACCGCTTCACGAAAAATTAGTTTTACGACTTGTTATTTTTGTTTTTACTACCGGAAAATGACTAAGACACTTTGGACAGCAACTATTTGAAAGTGAAATTAATTTTTTCCTACACCATTATATTTTAATCCATACGTTTTTTCCTACCCCGGAAATAATGTCGTTTAATTAATAATTATTTTGATATTAGCATAAACAAATAAGCGTCAGGAATTTGTATTTAAATGTTACAAAATTGAGGTCATTATGCAAACGCATTTTTTCAAGAAATTAGGTTTACTGGTACTCGTCGCTCTCGTAATAATGCATCTGAAGAATGTTTGGTGGAAGACAAATGAAAGTGTAAAATGGTATTTGACAAGAGCTCATTGGTTCGAAGCAAAATATGCATAGATGGTTAAATTAAACACAAATTAGAAAGGCGTACGCGCCACATGCGAAAATGCTACAAAGAAAAAGAACGCGCAAGGACTTTCACTTGAATCCTTAGCATACGAGTTAAATGTCCATGTCCAAAGTTGTGTCGTGTTAAGACAATCAATACAGCAATGAATGCGTTAAGTAATTCATAAAAATATTTTCCCAAATACTTTTTTGCCTTCCAATACTTTTTTAAATGTGTAATTATGACAAAAGTGAATGGTAGCAATTTATATTATTCAGCATGGAATTTCTATGAAGTAAAAGTGTTTTTCAATGTTTATAATGAGTGTTTTAAAAATTTGACGTTGCCCTAGTATCAACGAAAAGTGAAAATTAAAGACACTTTATATTCAAGTAATAAAAAATTCGTTATGCATAATTATTACACATGCGTGTGCCTATTCTAAAAATTCAGAACAAGTGTTTCTTACGTCATAATTGCAATATACAGATAGAGGTTGTGAGCATTGGCAATCACCAAGCATGGCAATTAAATGAAACGAACGAATGAATGTATACACTCGAATGCATTTTCGAAAGTGTTTGTGCTGTTTTCTGCACGTATAAAAACAACACAATAAGCTAAGCGCACTTCGCAATAATAGCAATTATGCTATTTTTGATATACGAAAATTTATAATTCAAGTTATGCCTTGAGGAATGAGGAAATTGATTCGTTACGCAAGATAAAGTTCAATTTGTATATGGGTGGATAAACACCCTGTAATATTTCCATTACGACCTTGATTTAAATCCTTTCGTTTTTCATACGCTCTCTCCCTCACTTCTTTCTCGTTTTACCAATATCGCAGCAGCCGATAAATAACGCAAAATATACATACAATTCACGAAATGTCAGGCTTTCACTTTTTCGACAGTGTCCAGCACTTAATTAAATTAAGGCGTTCAATCAAAGTAAACGTTTGGAAAGTTGACAGAAAAATAATGCACGACTTACCTTTTTCTTGCGCGGCATATCATCCGGGTAATCCAAGACGATGCCCTCGTCGGAGCCGGCGCTGGAGGACAGTGGCACCGTCGGTGAGCCGGTCTCTCTGGGCGGCGGCGACGGCGATAAGCGCCAGGACGACGCGCTGCTGCAGTTGCTGCTGCCGCCCGGCGACGTACTCGCCCATGACATGTCTGCAAAAACAAACATTGTTTATTTGCATACTTTCCTAACACCGGCTCGCCGTATTTATTATTCGACGATATATAGAAAGAGATATGCTTATTAATAGAGTGTGTGTGTGCGTGCATCGTGTCGATAGATATTACATTGCAACATTCCAACCATCGTTTGCGTAACGGAACACTGACTGCAGCGAGCTGCGAGCAACGACGACGACGCCGATGTCGACATCGAGGATAAAAAAATACACAATACATAGTTGTAATGCAATCGGGGGAAAAAGTCATGACCTACTACACCAGATTCGCGTTATCATTGAAGCATCAGTCTCAAATATTTTTTGTTGCGGCCGATTATAAAAAACACGAGAGCGCACACACAATTTGTTTATTATAATACCCGTCTAGACGTTTATTGCATCTCTATACAGAGAGAGACATGCTAATGAAACGTAACGTAACGCAACGAAACCAACTTGCAAAAAATACACATTTTATTGGTAATTAAATACGCATAAGCGGCAGATGGCAATGGTGTGCGTTTGCGCCCTCGCTGCAGCAACAGCTAAAAAACAAGTTTATTCGATGGAATGAAACAAAAACACGTGAACTTGAAACATAATAATAGACGTGCATTTTTTTCCAGCCCGTTTTTGTGTTCATGTCTCGCCGGCCGGTGCGATGTGAGCTCAGATTGTTTGTGTACGTACACGAAAAGTTTATTATAGGTGTGGTGGTCGATTGATAACAAACGTTATGCTCTCCCACTACATGCACAGTGGTTGTTTCAAAGTATTCGTGAGGGTTCAACCTAATTCAAGCAAGTGTAGACGAACGACAACTGTCTAGCCGCAGAATGAAAAACTGATTTCGACGCGCCGACGTCGACGGCACTTTGCAAACAGCTCACTCGCATTCAATGAGACCCGATCAATAGTTGAATCATTTTTGTTTATAGGACAGAGTACAAAAAATGAACTTACTGCTGAAATTTGGTGAGTGCGGTGAACATGACAGGCTCATAAGGACCAACGCAGCACTGCATTCGTCCATTTGATCATCCTTGTTAAGTCCGAACGGATTGGAGTCGTCCTGACTGTTGCTTGGACGGCGCTTCCTCGACCTGGAAGCAGATCCAACACTGTTGGATTAATTGATAATTATGTTGAAACTAATAATTTCTTGTGTGGGAAGGAAGGATGTATAAATTAGATTAAATGCATGCACAATACTACAATATTAATAAATGTCTTAAGAAGATATGAATGATATCTTCTTTATGATGCGTGATATTTAATCGGGTGGTAATGGCACTCGCACTACTTGTTGCTTATTTATGTACATATGAAATGCGTTTACGTTAACCTCCATTTCGCTCGCGTTTCTAACGTTTTGTATGAAGATACAGTTATGATTGAGGAAAATATCTGAGAGTTGGATGACGACAACGCGTCGCAAATTGCAGGTAAAACGCATGTGATTACACCTGATTACTGCTTCAAAAGTGTAACGGAAATCGCATTTTTTCGTCTTTGCGCTCGGTTGATATCGTCCTTGTTTTATAGTTAATCATTTTCTTGTTGTTTATTTTGATTCTGTTTTAATCTGAACAAAACATTTCATCTCAACTTTCTGTTTATAATTAATTTTTCAACGAAGTGCGCTCGGAATAAATATATCCTTAACATTCAATTAAGTGCTATGTTCTTGATCCTTTGGCATCCGAACATTATATTATTACATCATGTAAACGACGCTAATGTTAAGTTAAATGGTAAACGATCACAAACATCATCAGTATTGAAATGAAAATTTTCATTGTCATGTCATTAAAAGTGGTATTCAACTTGAATAAATTGCTCATACACGCAAATGACGCATTATTTATAATAATAACACATTACTGCCGTGTTATTAGTGGTAAATACACGTCATTTCAATTACCAATCAAAAAATTCATAGAGAATGAGAATTGACGTGACGGAAAATAAATTTTACACTGATCAAGTAAATTTACAAAACCCCGGAGATTTTTATTAATTCATTATGATGTCATGAGATGCATTGCAATTCTTCAAGCATATGTATTGCGTAATGTAACAGCTGTTTTTAATCGAGCTAAAACTCTTTGCTAATTAGCCGAGTAAATACAATTAGACACGAATGAAAACAAAAGCCAATGACGACCATAACAAAGAAACTGTTCAACATAATGCAAAGGAGTGTTTTGTTTATTTGTTTTTCTGTTGTTATTTAATTCAGTTTAGACTATTGCGAAATTAATACGACTGGCTGCAAATAGTTATTGAAAGTTCTCAATGAAAACACGAAGAAAATTTGCTCCATAAATGTGAACTACACACCTGCACTAGCATTAATCACTCATTAGCACTAATTAACGATACAAACTGTCAGTACAAGAGAAATGATTCGTGTTCTACCAATCAAGTCTTCCTTATTCTTCACTTCATACGAATATGATGCACTTCTTTATGTGCTTCATGGATTGCTATGTTCAATGTTAAGTAGTGCGTGGAAATAATGGAATTATTAAGTTAATTATTCACCAAATATGGTCATAATGAACACCAAAAGTGTTTTAATTAATTATTTGTTGCAAGTTAATTCGAACATTTTGAAATCTCCAATTGTAAACTACCAAAAATGGTAATTGTAAATACAATTGCAAGAACTGTACAGTAGTTTAAACTCGGATAAACAAAAATCAAAGTGCATTAGGAATAGATTTTTACAAGTTGGAATTAGATATAGAGAACAAAGAAGTCAATGAAATGAGTTCCTCACATTATGGAGCAATTATTTTCTTCTCGCACACAATAATTTTAATTACAGCCATCAAAACGTGCAATTGACCTAAATACGAGCCAAGCAAGGCACTTCTTTCATAATTCGCGCGCTTAGCATAATCATTGAATGCTCGCGCATCCAGCTGCATGGCAATGAATGGAAAATGCAACCAGCGAATAGATGATAGAACTAATGTTTTTATTGTTTAAACATTTTATACGCGACGGACGAACGTTCACTTTGAACGTTGTTTAGGCAACAAATTAGAATGGTAGAATTTTATGATATCTGTGTGTGTGAGGAACACACTGAATAATTGGACGTAACTTAACAGGTTAATAATAATGCAATATTACGTGCTAATTAAACACTGCGAATGCAGTAGTTGAGTCTTTGACGTAATGCACGTTTGGGAAAGTTACTTTCACTGCGTCCCATTTGACGTCAACAAAAATACATACGTATATGGTGTTTGGATAATACTCGTATAAATATTTATAAAAAATAAAAATCTTCCTTTCGCAATTTTTTTTCAATCGATTTTGATGACTTATAAGTAAACTGCACACGCAAATATTTAGTTTATTTGCATGACTCGTAATGTCTAGCATGCGTCTAGCCACAGCAAGTAGGTAACTCATTTATTTGCTGAGCATAAAAATCATTAAGAATGATGTATGTTTACTAGTAAGTAAGGAAGGTTAACTTACCCAGAATAGTGATTCGGTGACGTTGCTGGGACGTCAATGGTATGAGAACGTTTGCCACGTTCGCCAGCCATGTCTGCAAGACGTGCAAAATCTGTATCAATGTCCGCTAAACGTGCGGATTTACGTGACTCTAAGAGACGGACGTCATCCAAGCGCTTTTGCAATTGGAATGGCACCTGAAACCAAACAAATACTATTAATCCATCTGCAGTCAAACATTTTGAAGAAAATATGTATCTTCAGAAATAACAACGTATTTTTACATTTTTTGCACGTGGATGTAACAACGTGCCACGTGTCACTCATGTGCACGAGGCTAGTTGTATTATTTTTATTTATTTTGCTGCTTGCGCGTGAATTATTCATATGCTTCTAATAATATTTTTTCTAGCTGAAAAGTGGAATTAATGATTTTTTTACTAATGTAAAAATAGAAAATGATCCGCATCACAATAATGAAAAACAAACACTTGTATCAATTGAGAAATAAACATTTCCATGTGCCAATTTTTCTCAAAAGTTTTTACGCATTTCAATGAAGTTGATTACTTAAAACTAAATATTTAATCAACAAGACATTGAATCATCCTCAAATAAGTTAGCAGCGCAGCCAGTTAAAAGTGTCAGTGTCAGACTTTGGTTCACATAATCAGAAATTTTTGTATCCGCCAAACAGTAGTAGTAGTAGACTTGGTAGTCTATCAAAATCAAGCTCGTCGTACGCATACAATCATTATGTCAATGCCAAACGAATAAATTTATTACACGGTTAGCCTCCGTGTATGGCTGTGTTGCGTTTAGCGGAATTGTAAATGATCCTTACGCGCATTTACACATTCCCATATTTCATTTATATGAATGTAGGTGTTTGTACGCATAAAATGTATGTTTCACTTTAGTCTCCGTGTGTGTAAAGTGTACAAACCCAATACGAAAGTAAAAAACCGCACGACGCGTGTTGTTGCTTCCTGGTAATTGAATTGTTTGTATGTGCGTAAGTTAACAATGTGTGCGTCTAACGCGTTTTGTTCCAAGGGCGCACAAGCCAAATACGCAATGAAGGACGACTTGCGGCAAGAGTGTTGCCGTTTGTTTTCATGCAAATTTAAGTGTTCCTCTGTTATGATAAATTATATCTCTACTTAATTTAATCATACATTTTAAAAATGCATAAAAGAATTATTTATTAAAAACTTTATTTCATTATTTCAATAGATAACTTCGCTTCTAGGAAAGTTGAAATAAATAATAAATGGCGTATCATAAATATGATACGAAGATACTCTTTATAAGTGTATTTTGCAGATGAATTCAATGTCATATTAGCAATGTCTTTGTACATGAATGTATTTATAAGTTTGAAATAACGAAAATGCGGACTTTTGGAATTGAAATCGAAAACAAGCGTGTAAAATGTGCGTGTGCTTCGTTCACTCATTAGACGGATAGCATAGATAAATTTACCAAGGTTAACGACATGCGCCCGACATTTAATTTTATTGTTGATTGGCATTAATCTTGAAACACAACGCACCACACAATTCTAAACAAACGCAATGAGCAGACAACATTTGTTGTGTTTTTACAATGTAGGAAGTTTTAAAATCTCTAAATTCTTTACCAACTTTTAATTGCATGGCGTATTTGTTAAAAAAATGTAATCTTTAATTAAATACGAAAATTTATCTATCGTGGCAAAGAAATTAAAATTCCTTCTTATTTCGTATACGAGGCTAAGAAGTGGACAGTTTCCCAAGAACCACTTAAGAATAGAGAACATAAATAAATATTTCCCAATTTCGCGTTCTCGTCGAATAACTGTGCATTTCTTGTCGCAGCACACAAAACTTGACTTGTGCTAGCAGCCGGAGAATTAAAAGTAGTACTAACCTAGATTTAAATGTCCGAATTTAAGACGTGTGTCTTTCGTCAAAAGTGTCTCTAA
This sequence comes from Aleochara curtula, assembly GCA_963978815.1. Classification (NCBI taxonomy): domain Eukaryota; kingdom Metazoa; phylum Arthropoda; class Insecta; order Coleoptera; family Staphylinidae; genus Aleochara; species Aleochara curtula. The sequence goes on from OZ022219.1 coordinate 4,406,649, forward strand.
CGATATTACATCCTGCATTCACACTCATGGCATTTATTATTCCATTGCACAATTACTGGAATCGGCAATTCATTTTCAAAGTGCGCGAAAATTATGAAATTCTGTAATAGACGCTACACACCTGTGTTCATTTGCATTTTCAAGTACCACTAAAAAGTTATTAAAGTAAATGAAACACTTGAATTATTAAACAAATAGAAAGCAAAAAAATATCGATACAAAAACTTGAAAACGTCAAGCTCCAATGACGCAAAAAGCGAACGCATTCCATTAAACCAATAATTGTCAAGTTTGTGAATAACCAATAATTATCAGCGATAAGAAAACCTTATCATTAAAGATTTTTGAAAAAAACAAGTGCCTTTCCTCATCACAATTACATCTCAATATCCGGTGGACCTTTGACTAATAATCTGTGTAAAAATGAACAAATAAACATGCTACTAATGCAAATCCAAGTGCACTTAATCGATAAGCAAAATACATAAGTATATTTTACGTTATCACTCACTGACGTTCGTGTTTTGCGGCTTTCTCATTGAGTGATTAGTGCTGGAAGGAGGGAGGGAAAGTTTAACCGGCCGGCCGGCATTTTAATATTATTATCAATTCGGATAAATTTCGACACATTGCGCACACGCGCTATGAGTGATTATGCGCCTAAAAAGTTGTTAATTTTTGTGTCCGCGTGCACAGTGTGGTCGTCCTTGAACAATTTGCGTGCGCCTGGCATTTTGAACGCACACACCGTCATGTGACGTCACGTATGTTTAAATTAGGTAGCTCGAAAAAGAAGGCCGCCCGAAAAATTATTCAAGCGTTGTTTATTATTGTGCTTCCTTCGGCGCACGCATAAACTGCGGCCGAAGGGCGACAAAAAAATTGGCAGCTTTTTTCCCGAAGCCATTATTATTATGCAATGAATGCGAGGTGAATCATGTTTGAGTGGCTAAAAATACATTGTTACAAAGTGAATTATTTTTAGACCCATAAATCTGTAGCGAATTACGAAAATCAATAATTTGGAAGTTTCGTCCTTTTTTAATTATTGTCCATCGAACATCGCCGCGCCATCTGTTTAAACAAATGTTATTTTAAACATAATATTATTAGTGATTGTCTTGTGCTCGTTCTCAGTTCTCGGTTTCGGTTCCGTTCCAATCCGCGTACGAACGCGCATTATTATTATTGCAGGCGCGTAACGGCGATTTCTCCTAAAGAATTTCGTGCATTTTATTATTATACGCGCGAGTGTTCAAGTTGGGCCCGTTAAGCACGTAAACGATGCGCACGCAACGCATCCAAGGATAATGCAAGACTGATATGCATGCGCGAACGCGCACATTTCTCCAAGAGGCAGGCACGAATACGTGCGCATGAATTATAATAGTTAATAATGCGCATTGACCATATTTAAACAATTTGAATTCACAAAGGGCCAAAAGTCACACAACTCAAATCTACGATCACTTCTTGCGCATTACACTCCGCTGAAGCGCAGTGGCGTATTCGTGTATCGCATTGACCGAATTCACAATCCGTTATTTAACCTCCAAAAAATGATTTGTACGCTCTTTTTATGCATATGAATTACAACATTCGTAATCAAGTGTCTGTCGGTGTCTCGCGTACGCATGAGAACAGCAGCCATTCACCAAATCTCAGCAGAAGAAGCAGGACAATACGAAACAAGTCGAGACTTTTTCGGTGAAAGTGTTGCACACGTTCAGTTTCGGCCGTCGTATTTTGCAAGGTCCACGAAAAAAGCATCAATCTGACCCAAAAAATGACTTTCTATTCATTACTTCCATTTCCATTGCGTGAAATCTTTCTTATGAAAATAAACTTTTTACTTTTCAACTTAAACAACCGACGCCGGTGATTTGCATTGCAAAAGAATTCGGTCCAAAAGATTAAATAACAGAAATTGTGTAAAAATAAATATTTCATAAATTATTTTGGCACAAGCACGTTTTGTCATATTGCAATTCAAAGAACGAATTACCATAAAACTTTTAAACGCCTTATACGAAGGAGCGCATAATGCAAGTGCGCGACTTCTTGCGCGCAACAATGCGGAAGTTGAATTTCCAATTTAATCAAATAGCATATCGAAAATAATAAACAAGCAGCAGTGAAATCAAGAATTATTGTTATTATATGTATATTTCGCGTATATAATGTGCCACTTGTTTAATGCGATTCCTGAACAGGATATTTATTATTCTTGTTTTCCTCCTTTTGTTATTATTCTTCATTCATGTCAGATTTCTAATTGTGATTGAAATTAAATAATTCAAAATATTAATGGAGTAGCTGGGTATCCAGTGTATGTATCATTACATGGAGTACGTTGTCATATTTAATTACACCTTGTTTCATAAAACAATCCGCGAGTGCGTATAGACTTGATGATGGATTATTAACTTTTGCAATAGCCACCTGTCGTGTTGCTGTTGCACTTTCACGCACCATGCCGGCTTGACTTGAGAATTGCGTGTTATGCACTTTCGCTTATACACTAAAATTCCCTCTGGAATTTTTTAAACTCACAATTCAATTTCCAACGGCTTAATCCGTTTAGATTGCAATTATATTTCAATCACAATATTCACGACAGCAACGAAAACTTTTCGAATATAAAAGTGCATTCACTTCACGACGCGATGCAACCAGTTGCTGCTGCTTGTGCTGGTGCTTTAGAAATCAATGCCAATGCGCGTTGCACTCGCGTCACATCACCGCGTTTTGTTGCTTTTGTGGAATTTCAGCGCGCATGCAAATCACAGGAGCGCAATGTCGATGATGATGATGATGTTGATGATTCAAGGCTCGCTTGTCACAACGCGCGCGCAACCCGATGATGAAATTGAAATTATGCGCGCTGTCGTCGTACAGCAAATTCGAACCGGCCGCTCGACTACTAAATGCAATTCAATTGCTGGCTGCTGCATGCAGTTGAGCATGCAATGTCGCAACCTTTTTAACATTGACACGTGCCGACGCCGCGTGTGCGCTGCCAACAAATGCGATTGCACTTTTCGCATAGAAACAAAACACTCGAATCATAAATATATTGCGATAGGCAAACACAAAACATTTCAATATAAAATGCACCGTAAGTGAACCTAATCCTGATCGTACTGGAGCGGCAACGTTCGTTCATCCTCGATTATCCTTCAAGCACGAACAGTAGAATAATTCATGCGGTTGTACTAATTTTTATTATTACGCTTTCTTAGGTGTACTCTAGCATAATGCAGATTATTTACATGTAATAACATGTTGGTTAGCGTTAGATGCGAAGGACAAATTGCGAAATCCGACACTTGCGCTTATGCAATAGCGTTATTTAAATAAAACGTTAGACCCATACGCATGAGTATTTTCGGTCGTGTGTCGTCACACTAAAAACAAATGCACTTTCAAATGATTTTCTTGCAGGTGTTCGTGTTCAACTTTTACAAATGCCAGTAAAAGAGGTTACACGTTAATCCAATGTGCATTGTGTACTCGTTTGAGAAAATAGAACAATTGTGGGTGTTTATTACTCGTTTTCAGTTTTGTGCACTTTACTTGTTTGTTGCATTAAGCCTGTGGGCGGATGAGCATCATCGATTCGCATTACGTAAAGGCCATAGTGACATTGGCGCCCTTTCTTTGCTCGTTTTCAATTAGCACAACGGCCACGACTACGACGACGACGACGACGACGGCGGCAGCGGCGGCGGCAGCAATTTACTTTGAGCGTGGGCTTTCACCCGTCATACAGTGCGTGCGCTTATTTCTGAGTGTAGGCGGCATTGGCGTCGGCGGCAGCAGCAGCACCGGCAGGCTAAGGGTGCCTGACGTCATTGCGTATTTATAACGTAAAACTTTTTACTCTCAATCTAGAAATTTAGCTTATTCTATATAGATTACGATCACTAAGCGATACGTATAAATTATGTAAATTAATATGAAATTTAGTTAATTAATTTGCCGGCGGGCAAAATGTGGATTCATTAATCATAATTCCGATTCCAGTCGGCATTTATCCTTCAATTCGAAGCAACTTTTTTGGGGAAAGTCTGAATTGATTTTTGCGTCATTCAAACTTTCATTTCGTGCGATTCTTGGAACAATTTAATATGTTGTAATATCATTGAAGCCAAATGCAAGATGCGGAGAGTGAGTAAAACAAATGAAATTAGCATAGGAATTGTATTCATTTTAAATACTCGCACCCACTAACAATGTGTCGTAATCAACGCATCCGTTGTCATAAGCAACGAACGAATTTGTGTTTGTTACAATCGTTGCATATTTCGTACGTGTGCGTAAATGTGGCTGCTAGCTTGACGCACCATTCGTAAACAAGAAGAACGCAGTGTTGTACGCACCACGTCGAAAAATCGAGGTCAAAAGTTCTAGTTTACGGTGAAGCGCGCGCGCATAAACTTTATAGCTGCACTATGCGTACGGGTCTTTCGTTTTCACTTTGCGCAGCACGCCCCGATTGCGACACTATTGCTCGTTGCGCATTGAGCTAATTGAAGGAACACCGCAACACAATTTCAACTTAGTCAAAGAGACCCGCCACATTCGTGTCAACTTGATAGAAAACGCAATACGCTTGTTGACCTCCCAACAGTTTAACTCTTTAGCTGCTGACCTTAAAGAATATAAGGGGTTGAAACAGAAGCAGGTCATCTTCGGGCGCCAGCTTAGAAGATCAACAATCGTGCGGCAATGTACTGAACCACTCATAAAGAAGCAAAAAAAGTAGTGGGAAATGTTTGCGTATCGCTTATACGTTGTTGATTTTTCATTGAAAAAACCTTGTTGCAATTTGCTTTGTTCGTCAGCAACACAAGCTTTATTCCTAGTTGCAGCCAGCAACCGTGATAAACACGTGTGTGCACAAGTCCATGAAATTTATTAGAAATAAATGCAATTCCTATTGCTACACATGTTTAATTATTTGATTGTATGCGAGCGGATCTAACAACATTGCATATGGCATAATTGTTTTATCATTAGAGCAGATACATGCTCATCCGGCCGGCGTTCAGCATATTTGCGTTTTGACAACTGACACACCAATAAAAATCCACGCAGTCGAAAACATAAATTCCGTGACGTAATGTTTGTTTACTACGCGACAATGTGCGAATATGCGCAATGCTATTTGCGATTCAAATCACTATTCGACTGCGTTATAATATACGCTAATCGCATGTGTAGATTTGCATAGAATAATAACATTTATTGATGGTGTTTTCCTACTTCTAATATATGAAACGCAACGCAATTTGAAACTCTTTGTCTCTGTTAATTGAGCAACAACAACATATGTTTGAAATTAATTTAATCAAGTGAAATAATTTCTATGCATGTAGTACACATTTATTTATTTATTTCTCTTTCGATGGCAGCGAATCGAGTGCAAGCAGCGCACACACAAAGCACCAAAATTGGGTAAGTAGGTCAAAGCGCTTGCTGCTTCAAGCATTATGTTGCGTTGTTATTGTACGCCCGCTTTCCGCATGGCGAACAAGAAAAAGAAGAAGTGGCTAGTAATTATTGCTACGCGACTTTTGCGCAAAAATACGCGAGAACAAAGAGAGGGAAAAGACGTCACGACTATTGCATCATTATTAATGCTGCTCGACTTCATTGCTATTCAATCGGAGTATTTTTCCGGCATTGCACTCGCTGCAATAGTGATAATGATGCGGCGATTATGCGTGATTACAACGCTCAAATTGCGCTTCATTTATTTAGTTCGAACAAAGCCGGAAGCCAGGCCTGATTTATTTTAGGGCGAGGCGTGCTACTTTTTTGTTCTTTCTTCTCTCTGCACCAATGACAAATTAAATTCTTGACAAAATGAAGTAAAGTGCCGAACAAAGAAACGGCACACGCGCACTTAATGTGACGCATTCGTATGGTGATTGTGCGTAATATGTCGGTCGATTATCAATTATGTCAACAATCTGTGAGTGAGCGGGCGGCGACCCATGCAAGTGAAGACGACGCATCACAGCAGCACTTAACGCGCGCGTACGGTGAGTGCAACGCAATTGAGCTATTATTATTGGTATGACATGAATCAGAAAAATCCACTACTTGTGCATTGAACCCGCAAGTGACATAATGCGAGATTTAATTAATGCATCGAACAATCACGTGCGTTATAAACCTAAATAGACGAAGGCAGTTTAAAAGTTTCCCTTTCAATTGTCGTAGATTTCTTGCGATTGCATTTTGCAGGTGTTTCTGCATGAAATTGAGAGCATTAGTAGGCCCGCCGCAATGTGTAGAAATGCGTTCCATATTTAGAGCAAATTCTATATTTGGGTCGAATGCACGTGCGAGAGTTGGCGGCTGCGGCGGCGGCTGTTGCTATTGCTCCACAACGTCGACGGCGGCGGCGGCAGCGTATTCCTCGACGGACGGATTGGAGGCGAAAGTGGGTCGCAGGTCGATAGAAAATGAGGTCGCACGCGCAACCAGGCCCCGGCGATCTGGGCCATTGCGCGCTCCATTTTCAAACTGCACTCACTCGCTCGCGTTCTTCGCGTAATACCCAGAGCGGCGAGCAGTAGCAAAACTCAATACATGAATTTCATTTGGCGCATACTAACGCATTGACCTGGCACTGACAATGAGTGTCTTCGTACATTGGACACGAAACGAAATGAAATAGCCAAACAACAAACAAACGTTTAAATTATTCTCTCATTTTTAGCCATCACCTCATTGATAAGGTTAAAGCAAATTTAATTTACTAGTGAAACTGCTTTCGCTTTCGATGCGACATCGTCACAGGCGCCGGTAGTTAGTTATCACTGTTTTACTAGAATACTATGACAAACTAGGCGAACAAAGGAAATAGATGTCGCCGAGTTTACTTCCAAGGTCCGTTTTGGCTTTCAACAAAGCTTTCGAAATCAGGAGAGGCCTCGCGCGCATATCGATTTTCAAAGCATTCGCGGGCGCGTGTAGTAGAAAAATTAAAGATAAATGAGTTTCAGATAGGGTATGTCAAGGTCACGCCTATATAATTGACTCGCCGATGTCAAAATATCCAAGGATGGTGTAACAGCTAAATTACTGTTAAATTTCGATTGAATTTACAATCAACATAGTGGTACTTTAATAACACGCAACAAACATCCTCCGCGGCCTATGTGCGTTTGTGTTTATTCTGTCAATCACATTGCCAAATTATGCCCTCTATTAACTCTTAAAACATGATGTTGCATTGCAAATGAATGTACACCTTTTACTTAAAATGAAAATGCCACTTACGTAATAATCACCGACATCTCATGATGGAGTATCTCCACCAATCTATGTACGTCGTATTCGCTTACACTCTTGTAAATGGTAAAGTTCGTCTAATTTGTGGCGTTGCTTCTTCAATTTTGCAATAGTTGTAATTGACTCACCAGTCCAAACATTCGAGTTTATCATTTTCTGCGTGTCATTCTGGTTGTCCCCACTCGCTTACACCGCACAGTAGTAAAAATCAAGACGATTGCTATCTGAATATTGCCGGAGGTGTTGTTTCGTTTCTGAACGAATAATAACAAGTAAGAATTTAACCGGCGAACCGCTGTTTATGTTAATAAACAAGCTAACATGACTTTCAATACGCAGTAATCAAGTAGAGTTGTGCATTAGAAAGATAAGCACCGCAGCACCTTAATAACAGCTTCCATAAATTTATTGCTACAGCCTTCGGGAAATGTTATCTCCAATCAATAACATTACAAATAGGGTGTTTGTTCGTCATGTGCGGAGAAATCTCCAAATGAATCACCGAGTCCGAAATAAAGATAAAACATTTATCGAACGCCGGGTAAAACAAAGATCACAATTCTATTACTCAAGAAACTCTGCGTTGCGTTCAAGTAAACAAAACGTCTGTTTCAATTTCGTTTCCTATCCTTGAGCAAGCTGCATGTTGCAAATGCACTTCTTGCACATATCACGCGTGATTTCAACTGCGCGTATTGCTATTGTTCAAGACTGCATTTTCATGCAAACGCGCACGTTTTGTTCTTGCAGTTTGCACGTTGTAAACCGGCATTTTACCGTATTCTTTCAAATGACTGCCTGTTTACCAACTTCTAATCATTATTTTCTTTGTTTAATGGACTTTGACCGTATCAGTATGAGTATGTACACGCAGTATCTTAATGCTACTGTATATTTTTCAAATATTTGCCGCCTCTAAAATCCCAAGAATAATAAATGCAGGGAATTTTAAGAAGTAGGTAAACCTAGGTAATTTAAATGAATCCTTCTTGGACAAACCCCCACCCCATTTATGCTTCGGCTTATTGTGAGTGAAAGCTCCGGTGAGAAGAAAGCACGACTTTGCATACGCTTCGTAGAAAAGGCAAGGTAGGTATAATCGCTAGATGCACGGTAATAAAACTTGTTTTTGTTGCGAAACGTCGATTTTCCAATCTTGGGCTTTTACAACTTACTACGAAGTCGTCGGGTACTATGATTAGAGGAGTGATCTCCAAAGTATTCGTGTTGTGTCACCTTCATAGCCTTTTACTTTAGCGTACTGCAATCAGCATTCCTATATTCGTCAATATGCCGTTACTCGATCGATGGATCTATTATGCGCGTGTATAATTTTTCTCAGTCGATATTTTCATGTTGACGTTAGAAAAGTTTAAGGAAACACTCCGAAGAAGTCAGTGATGTGTGTAACCTATATTTTAAACCAGTTCCTATCGCATTACACCGTGATTATGCATTTTATTGCGCTGTTGCTTTCATAAATTCGCAATATTTACGCTCGCGTTCGGATCGATTATCAACGCAATACTCAATGAAAATGCCGAAATGATTGAATTACCCCAAAAAAGACTAAAAAAAAATGTGAAACACATTCAGACAAGACGATTAAACGAGTCATCAATTCACTTTACCGGCGACCGGTGCATTGAACCACAAAACGATTTTAAAATAATTGCATTCCTCGCATTGTTATACATTTTAAACTCGGATACTCGTGTGTGATTTGTATACGTGTTGTGTGTGCGTCATCAGAATCGCGATGAATGTGCATGGGCAAGGCGAAAGCATATTGCAAAACAGCGAACAAACGTCCTTGGGCTTCCGAATTCGCAATGCGAATAAAGTGTACTCACCTCGGTGCATGCACCAAGTAAGTAGGTACGGTACGTACGCAGTTTCTAGGTTGTGTGTCGTCGGCCCGAAAAGCGGTACTCGAGAATCAACGATTCGTGCAATCCAAGAGACTCAATACGGTTGCACGTGCATACAAATAACGGTTACCATCAAGAAGAGGAAGAGACCTGTGCGTCCATCTTGTCCTTCTTTTACTTCTCAAAATAACAAACAACCTCTGACGACAAATATTGTTTTTCCGCGATGCTAATTGAATTGCTTATTTCGTTTTGGGGTTTCTACTACGCAAACTAGGGAATAACAAAATCGTGCGTTGTTATCGCGCAAAATGCAAAAGCGCGAACGCGCACAGGCATCAACAAACAAATAAACATGTTTTGCACAAAAAAAAAAAGTGCCACACGCTTCTCGCGTCGAGAGATAATGAGTTTATTTGCGCACCCGGCCGGCGTGTTGTATTATTTATAATCATGGCTATGGTGTCGGCGTACACGGTACGGTGTTTATTGGAGTGACGTCACGCGGTTACATGGTCGCTCGTGCGTTGGTGCGATTATCAATTGCGTAGTTGAGCGCTGGCTGCTAGAGAGAAAAAAGCTATGTATCTAGTCGCCGGCGCGTGTGTTCATTTGAATGTGAAAATATGCCGGCCGGCTAACTGCGTATTATGCGTATACAGCCATGTTTTCAGCGTGCTTGGGTTTAACCTCGTAATTTTGTATTTCACAAGCGCTCCGGCGACTTCCGCCATGCGCAGAGGTCGCTTTTACGCGTCGGCATGGTGTATCTGAGCCGCTTCGAGGTCTCTTTAACCTCAAATGAGCGGCGTTGTTTCGTTGGCGCGTGGAAATGACAAAATATGGTACTTACATCAGCACGGATCTGGATGGTCACCTCATCGGTTTCGGTGACATGTTGGACGACTTCGCCGGTGATCTCGCGGCCCTTGTATGTAATGAACACCTTTTGGCCGGGTTGGAGATGCAAACCGGAGACATTTCGGAAGCCGGGACCGATGAGATCAGCCTCGAGGAATTCGGTGGTTGTGCGGCCGACGACGCCGGGGCGCGCGTCAAAGCGGACGGAATAACGCGTGTTCGGAGTGAGGTTAATGCAGTTGTTGTTCTCCGGGAAAGAAGCCGGTGTCTTCACGGCGGCTATGACGCCGGAATAATACTTGCTATCGTCGCCAGGCGCGCACACACGCGTGCCGATAATGGAGCGTTTTGCTAACCGCTTTCCAGTTGACATTTTAACTTTAGGAATTGTTCGTTAACTTGTTTAATAATAATACAAACGATGTATGCGAATGGCACACAAGCGCACTATGAACTCTGTCTATCAATTGTTCGTAAAGCACACTAGAAAAAGCTTTCGTCAATTTGTAGCGTCCAATTGTTGCTGTCGATGCACGAAACTATAACTCACTAATGTAGACGATACGTACTTATCAAGTTCTTCTCCATGACTTTCCTGATTAAATTGGCTGATGCATAGACGATTTATATGCATAATAGATTCGCGCCCGATGAAGACCGAGAATGCCTGTTGCCGGCGTTTTAGACACAACACGAGAGTAGAGAGAGCGATAGGGCCCTCTGGTCGGCGTGTTGAACGCACTGGTGATGCAGTGGCACTGACGGTTGAATTAAATTGACGAAGAGACGAAGAAGCGCACGCTCACGTCGGTGTTCAGTTACAGACTGCGGCGCACTTGCACTAGGCGCTGCGACGTTGCCTACCCGCGATGGCTCGAGAGTGTATTCTACGTAGTCCACAGTCGGCCGCAGAGAGGCGCAGGAGAGAAATGCCGGCCGGCGCACGGCGCGTGTGGGCATGCAAACAGCTGATGCGGTAACCGCGTCGATTTCGATCATTCCCACTCTATCCCATGCATTCAACGTGTAATTACGAATAGCGCGAACAAAGAACGCTGCGAGGTCGCGCATAGCGGGGCCCGGCTACAGCTGATGATAACAACAAAGCCACGTGGGATACCAACTGGTGTTACCATTGGTTTAGCAGCTATGACCCAGATTGCAGCGCTCGATGCGCGCGCGCCCGCTTTTGGGTCCTGGTGGTGGGAAAAAGGTCACGATCCAAAAACGCCGCACCGGCCGGCCTGCCTGCCGCCGCCGACTCCACCACCATCGCCAGCATCAACAGCAGCCCACCGTCAAAGTCATTAAGTTACACGTCGTACGCATTCCTTTGTTTCGCAGCTGTGGCTGTGACCGCCGCCGCCGCTGACGCACTACGTCATTGTCGCGATGCCCAAAAACGCACACGCAAATTGCGAACGCGCAATCCATTCCTACGCAGCCTTTGAACGGTGCACACACCATCCAAGGCAATTCCCCAGCGTGTTTGCCTTGCCCGCTGAGTTTATTGCCCAAAACCGGCTAGCCGGCTATACGCATTCCCGCTTTGATCAATTTGATTCCCATTTGCCACAATAGTAATTCGCAAATGCTAAATACCGAATTAAATAAATTCTTGAGCCAACCGCATGCTAATCATGCGTTAATTGAAATCCATCACCTTTAATTAGGATCAAAATCAATACTCAGCCCGTCACAAGTATAACACCTGCAATTTTGGATTCTCACTTAATGAAATAAAATTGCCAAATATTTATCATATTGCATTACTGAGTGAGTCAATAAAAAGTCTAAAATATCTCATCCTTGACTTTTTTATATTACATGACCCGACTTAACATGCTTTAGCTTGTGCGAAATTTATGTGCAACTTTCTCGCCGCACTAAAAAAAGCGACCTCCAAAATTTTTTTGCAAACAGTTTGTTATGAGAAATGCACACCAGACTGACAATCGAATACCGTTTGCCGCCGCTAGCAAACTAATATTACTTTCGCCCGGTGCGAATCCTGCCAACATTTTCTTAAAATAGTAAGCATAAATATTTTTTTCTTAATTTTGCATGCAATTATGTAAATCATACATATTCATAACAAGACTCTTGCATAATGAACTCTTGCATTCATGTCAATGAATTTATTGAACTACGGAAATTTACCGAATGCAATAAACTGCATAAATTGTAGTGCAATGATCAAAAAAAGAAAATTTCCACATTTAAATTAATATTTACATACTGTTCATGTACACATCTCACGCTAATAATAATAATTCCTCAAGAGTAAGTGCTGTAATTCTTGGTTGAAGTTAATTTCAAATTGTTTTTGTTGCTTTATTTCTTGACTTGATAAGAAAATTGTGTTGCTTTGTATATTTGCAGTATTAGCTTTCAATTATGAGTTGTTGATGGATGACTAATACAAGTGTATTTCATAGTGCATTAACATGAGGTATGTGTATTTCGAATCGTCATTGTTGGCGTCTGGTTCAATTAAAGGAAGCCTTTCTTTCCTACGTGGAATTTGCGAATGGCATTGGCGTCATTACCAGGCCGGCAAGCAATAAACATATTATCTCGAAGCGTTATCTGCGACTTAATTCCATGCATAATAACTAATTACATTCACAATTGTTGAGCATTGGAATATATTTTACTTAAATGCTGAAATATTCGGGTAATGCAGCGCATTTACTTAATGCATTACCTTTAAGTATTAGAGTTATGCATAATTACCATAGAAACTATTCCAAAAAGCAGGTACCTAAGTACCTAAATTTTGAATTAAGAGGGATTTTGAGTTATAAAAATATCAGTTATAATGCTTAAAAGGTCTTTACAGGTCAGGTCAACTTTATTACGAATGAACCTAAAAACATCCAAGTTTGCAAATAATTTTACTATTTCAACGATCATCATACACTAGCCAAAAAGATGATACCCATATCAGCATTTTGTAAATCATGAATCAAATTAAGATATGAAAAGTGCACTTGAGTCAAAAATGCTATGTCAATCTCAATGAGACGTATGAGTAAATTCGCAATAGAATGCAATTTTCAGCTATCGCCAAATTCAACAAATGCGGCTATCGATAAGCACACACTATTGAACTTTGAACGTGCAATTAGTAGTAACCAAGCAAATCGAAAATTTCAGCTTTCTAATATAATAATTATTTGAGTACGAAATTTAAACTCTTCCAACTTCAATTCATCAATTTCAATCTTACCTTGATTGAGGACAGTTTAACTCAGACTGGAATAAAAATCAATTATGTACTTACTGTAAGCATATGAATTGAACCAGTAGTGATTGTGTATTTTCTTGACGTATTATTGTGGATTGAATGCACAATTAAACAAAACGAACGTATAGGCGCATGATGCATGTTGCAACTTGCAAATTACGTAATTTATTGCTGCATATCTGAAACGCGTGTGCCACTGTTATACATTTACTTTGCATAATACGCTAATAAATTATTTTATTTATCAAGCTAGCAAAAAAAATTGTATTGTAATTGTATTTCGTACAGGAATGAAAAATGATCGTTATTATTTATTAATAGGTATCAAATTTTTAACAATTATTATCTCAATGCGCTTTTACCATAGTTGAAAACAATAAAACACTCGATGACGTTGGCGAAATAATAGCAATCCATATCATGATTCGTTATTTTTATATGAATGCAACTGGATCGAAATGAACAAAGCACATCGCACACATCAAACATGTGCTAATGCAATAAGCAGTTGTTTAAACAATCGATCGCAAAATGTGTAGACAATGAGTCTAACATTCGCGTTCATGCACTTTGCTCACTTGTTTTGCGCGAAACGTCAGTGCTCAAATAGAAATGTTTTTCTCTATCGCCGGCCGGCGTTTTAGCGATAACGCGTTTGTGATATGCATTCATGTATATTCATTTTAATCATCATATCGTATTATGATAAATGCCCAATGAATCATTAAGCAGTGCGTTTATTTGAACGCTGTACTTACATATTTTACAGACACAACTTTTTCCGGTGTTGCGCTTTGAATCACATCAAACTTCCGGCTTTGCTGGATCATTTCGCGTCCGTGACGTGCACCACTTTATTATATCCCATAACAAGGCGCGTGCTGACAAATTGCCATAAAATGACGTCGATTTACGCTTCTTGTTTCGTCGTACGTCAGGTTCGCATTGTGTGCGCACGCTTAGCAACAACGCTATCGTCATATTATATATATATGCATTCAATATGCATATTAAAAGTACATACGTTGGAACTTTCGGTTAAGGCCGTACCAAAATTTGATTAGCAAAGCAAAACTTTTAATTTGTTTATACCACACAATTAAGTATTACATTTAAGGATGTAACGATTTTCCATTTTTCATACTTTGCTCAATGAATACGTTAGCGCTCATTCATAAAAAAACCGGTGTTATCTAAATTTGCATGCACGTTTTTCCTCTGTGTGCTGAGCAAATCACATGCTCGCAAATAAAATCGTAATACGTTTAAACGCTGAAATGGTAATTTGTTTGCTTCCACGTTTAGTAAAAAAGCTGGGAAAAAAACGTGCACAAGCCGTATGTAAACTTGAGCGATATTTTTTTTTATGTAATACACGTGCGGAATTTGTCGTTCACACATGCTTTGTAATTACAATTTTCGTACAAAATATGCGTACTTTATATTCATGCTATCTTGATAAATCATTGCGTTAATATTCGAAAATTTAATTAAAATATTATTATTATTATTTATTGATAACAAATGCGGTGATCTGTTAAGGAGTGAAATGATAACATTTTTAATTTGAATGCCGATAAAGTAAATCAGATTTAAAAATTTTAATGTCATTCTGTAATTTAATTGTTGCTTTCATAATTCAATTCAAAATATACTTCTATTGATTGTAATTATAAATGGTAAATTGTTTTTTGGACAATGACTTAATTTGAAATTCCGTCTTGCTTTTACTATAGGCATCCTGCAAGGCATAAATTTAAAACGGAGGCGCACAATCTGTACTTTAAAATTTAAAGATCTTACGACATAAAAATTATATAATTGTGTGTAGAATAATAGTGGAAATAATATTATTACTTGTGGTTAATGCGTACAACCACAAACATGTAAATATTATTGAAAATAAATACAATTAAGTGACGTTTCCTGTTGTTGTGATAAGTTCAAAACACTTGAGAATAAGTGTCAAAAATTTGTTAAGCATAAATAAAAACATGTTTTTTGTTATTCCTGTTGAAATTGGCTCCACGTGCCCGATGTGATATTACGAAGTTACTACCCCAACTGAAGAAGACTTTTTCACTGTTAAATATGATTGAAAGCATAGGGGAGACCTAGGAGAGTTGGAACAATTTTTACTTAAATGAACATATCTCTGTCCAGAAACATACTACGTCTACGAATTATATGGCAAACGGTAGCTCAATTTATACTCTTTAAAATACAATTATTTCCATTAACGAAAATATTATGATTTCGGAGAAAATCAAGAAAATGTGAAATTGCGTTTAGTGTACCAACTCTCCTAGTATCGAGGTGAGTTGGAACAGACATCTAGGAGAGTTGGAACAGCTATGTTTTTGAATTATTTCGTCACTAACAAATTCCATTATACAGAAAATCACATTAAGAACTAAAGACGAACTCTAATAATTATTTGTTATACTTGTATGTATTGAAATAACATATAATATTCAGTCAAGAATCAATAATTAATTTTGATGAAAAATAAGAATATTGTTTAAGTAAAAATGATTAAATAACAAGGAACAAATAATGATTAGATTAACTACAATTTTAAATTATTAATCAATATTAATTAACTTATTATTACTAGTGTTTTATATTCAATATTGCCTTTCATAAGCAATATTTTCTTCCTCTTTTGTAAAATCATCGAGCTAACATAAGCAAGTGATAGACATTAGCAAGTGCCTTTTTGTTCGATTAGCTTGATATGTGATTTTTTTCTTAATATTTCTGTACAAGAACATATAGTTGAGATTGTAAGAAGATCCGGTATTTCCAAGATCTTTACTTCTTAATGTGATTTCTTCAAAGAACAGTTCATAAATTTCAACATTACTTATGTCCCTAGCAGTCTTTTGTTAATATTTGGTTAATATTTATTTGGCAATCTAAACTAAAAAATAGCAATTTACCATGCCATATAATATTACAACCCAAAGAAAATGATTTTGCCAAAGATACAAACAATAATTGGAACAGCTAGGAGAGTTGGAACAGCTTGTACCAACTCTCCTAGCTGCAACAAATGGTGAACCGGTCAGAATAAAAATTTGTAGCTTCGAAATTAGTTGTCTTATAAAAGAAATAAAGCTACTACACGAAACTTGAAAGACTGAAGTATACGGGAAAAAATATTAGAACAATACAAACATAATATATGTTGATATATATGGAATCAAAATTTTGGTTAAAAAGTTACTTTTCGCAATTTTTTGTGTGCAAATTTCGCACAGTCAAAACCGCTTATCACACACTTTCATCGCTTACTCCATCAAATAGTGAGTGTTAAACAGAACAAATGACCGTTTTTCCGAGCTCGCTAGTAATTATAGTTTCCGAGATATCGACACTGTTCCAACTCTCCTCTGTTCCAACTCTCCTCGGTCTCCCCTATATAACTATTGAAAAGTCATTAACAGTAATCTCCGGCTTTGGCACTTGAACCAGTGGCTTGCAGATAACAATTAAAGTGTTAACCGTCTTAGCCACCAAGCCGTACATGTTTTTACTAGAGATAATAATGAGGAATAGACAGGGTATCATTAAAGTAGGAGAACTTGTTTTAAAATTTGATAGTTGATTATAATTTATTGTCTCGCCCAAAAATGCATTGGTTGGTGAATTGTTTTGGTTTATCATAGTTGTTAAATCGCATTATTTATTTTAGTATTTTACTTAGATAAGTAATTTTTGAAATGAATGTAATTTCCCGTTTTGAATTAATTAATAGCTTCGTTTGCTTTTATCCTGCATTTCAATGGTGCCAAAAATGTACGTACATCAATCTTGTGACATTCAACGCGTTCACAATTTGAACAAATCCCCGCATAGCTTAATTTCTTCCTTGATTTATATGCATCTTCTTTTAGTAAAATATTCGCATACGTAGTCAGTCATCAACACACGTCTTTTAGACGGACAAAAATGAGTTGTTTGGACGCTTGAACCAGACACTTTTCCATGATATGCAGTTATAATGTATTCGCACCACTTTTGTCATTGTTGCTTAGTACAAAGTGTGTGTTTTTGTTCATTTATAATAGAATTTTGCCATTTTTCAAATAAACGCAATACTTTTTTGGCCAAATTTATTTTCGCTCCGCTTTTGAGGAAATTAAACGTTTACGTTTCCAGCAGAGTTCCTGCAGATTTGTTGCTCGAAATGAATGAATGCATTTTTTATTAATTAGTACTTGATTAATTTAAAAGTGCACCATAATGATTCATTAAGATAGATTCAATGCGTGTTTCTTATATCTCATATTATTTTACATTAGTTTCGTCATGATTTCTTATTACTGCTTTGCAAATTGTTCAATTAGTATTTCGTTAGTTTTTTTTTGTTAATATGTATAATATATTTTTTGGGTTTTATTAGGCTTCATGATTATTCTTTAAGCACTACATTTAGTTCATTTAGTTTGCTATCTAGACTCATTAGTAATCAACGCTAAGAAATGTTCAGTTTTTTCGTCGGTATGTTTGTTGTGTTTTGCCCAAAAACCGCTTTTTCCCCTTTTTGCTTCGTTATCATCCCTATGCATAATAATAGTTATTAGTACATATGATCCTATAATGGCGCAGCAAGCATTTTACATATTAGTGAAATAGTTTAGATCACTTTTTGCTTATATCTTTTTTTGTGTATAAAATTCTTTATCGTATCCTTAACTCTTAGCGTCATTAATTCAATTTCTTGATTATTAATACAGAAATCATCGTAGCCTAAGGAAACCATTATGATATAAATGAGAGAAACTCATTTCTCATCTAATTATAATATGATTATGCGTTATGTACAGTTAACGTCGACTAAATTTAGTTTAATAATATATTTCATTAATCGTTAATAGTTATTAAAATAACAATGGTAGGATCATCGTATTTCTTGTGTTTTATTTACGTTTAAAGCATTTATCATCATTTATCGTCATCACCTGGCAAAAATAAAATACATACTCTTATTATTTGAGGTAAGCAAAAATAGCATCTTCATATTTTTGTTTTTCATTTTCATTTTCTTCTTCTTCTTTTTTTGCTTCATTTCATAGTAGCTAACAACTAAATGATGAGTCATTATCACATGCAAGTTTTCGTTTAAGTAGGTTATTATCGTGTACAACAATTGGGGGAGCCATTTAGTTTCACTGCACTGTGCAAAATTCATAATTCATTTCTCATTACAGCTAATTTCTGCACGCGAACACAGTTTTTATCAATGGAAGGAAGTAAGCAAAGCTTCAACTATGCTCATATGAATGCTGCAAAATTAATAATACTATCAATCGTATTAATTGATAATTCAAATAACAAAGCGCAATTAATTATTATCTATACGGTATAATCCTTGTGATAATATTAATTAAAAATTTGTCTTGTTAACTAAAAATTAATCTCTGGATTGTTTTAGATTTTATCATTATTCATATAATCTATACGTTTCTTCACTTTTTGGTGGGTAAGTAAAACACAATTCATTAACCATCGACTTTGGTACAATTTCATAAGGTTGACTTAGTCTAATAACTTTATATATATAATATTTATAATATTATCATCGTGTTATCATACAATAGTAAAAAAGCGGTATTTTTTGTTCTTTTTATTTACGGATTTCAGTAATTTTAATGTAATTTGTTTGTTTCAATTCCAATTAAGCATCATAAGGTAAGTAGTTTTACCTTTGTTCTCATAGCTTTAATAATTTTGCAAAATGTTTGAATATTACTATTGCTGATTAATTTCAAATAGAAAAGTTTAATGATTAATACTGGACTGGTACTTTTTTTCTTGCAATATTTTCAATGTAATAAAGCGTAGAATTTATAGTTGACTAAATCGAGAATAATAATATTTGGACCAATATGTATTAATACAAAGCCGATTGTTTATAAACAATTTTCCAATGGTGGTTAATGATATTTCCATTTAACAATACAAAATTCCATCATTCTGTACACATCTATAACATACCCCTCTATGTCTTTTGCAGTTTATTCCTCTTCATCTGCGACATGAAAGTCAAGCTTAAAATTAATTTCCTTTGTTACTTACGTATTAATAATCTTTTTACAATAATTTTGTGTCTCATCGCAATCGCCGCATTTGCGAATCATTTTAATATGGATTTATACTTCATAGTTGTATTCGCAACGAGTAATTCTTTAAAGCCTTTCGTATTGTTTTTATTTCGCTTTGTCGAAACGAAAGAATGCGTATTATAACAATTTGCGTATGTATGTTTTTGCGATTCTTTTTACTTCTTTTCCAATTCATTGTCAATCGTATATCCTATGCGTTTTCTATGTACATCGATCGTTTTCTCAAATTGCGCGCAATTCTTATAATAGTTTGTTTCTTGCTGTTATTCGCTTTGTTTGGCAATCGTCAGTTGTGTATTCATGGCGTGCTCCAGTTCAGCAAACATCTTGTTAGCCGTTATCTGGGCTACGGCCCTCCCACATTCACTAAAAACAACAAACAAACTCGTAAAGTTTTATTATTATGCCTCATTGTAAGCCAACTAATATGAAAACTACACGCAAAATATCCAGAATGAAAAGCGTTCTTATTATTGATAATAGCTAAGTCCTATTTAATATCAAGCAGCATATGAAATGAGTTTAAAATCAATCTACTTGTTCTTGAATGGAAGACATGCATATTTTTAATGGGAATTATATTAAACGTTATTTTGAATTATTCATAGGAAACCACGATTCGAAAAAGCGACATTCAAGATAATGCAATAAAAAAATAAGATAGATAGGTAATAGAAAAAATAAATAAAATTGAAAAAGTATTGGAAGCCATCATTGAACTATAGAGCGTACCTATTTCTCTGTTTCATATCGGGTATCGTTCGTGTTACATGAGATCAATCAACAATTTAGTCAATTTCGACTTTGCGGCTAAAATTTCGCATGATTGTGTTTGCTCTATCTGGTTTCGTTCAACTCAAATTCAATTCAAATACTGTTTATCTTGTACTAGTAGTAAATGGAAAAATGTGGAGGAAGAAAATATGTATGAGAATTACGAATGAACTCTGAGACGTTAATTTGGATTTACGTTAGTTGAATTACGAAATCAATATTTGCAAGAATGCAGAGCTAAACAATTTTCCATGATGATGATCAATATGTGCTCTACACAGCTAATTGCTGATTGATTAAACTGATGATAAGTGGTGATGAGAACTATTTAGAGTTTCAAGGAGTCTAGACTAGCCATCGAGCTTCTGCGTGAGAGGCCGTGTGAAGGGGTACCACTAACCAGGGACGTGGTGCCGAATAATTTGTACCAGCCTATGACGATGTTGCTTAAATTTAGATCATCTAACATTATTTGGGCCACACCCATGAACACTTTTTTGCCTTCGATGCGACCGTAATCACCCCAAACGGTCACCTAAAAATACCAAACGTAATATTAATTATGCGTGCTGCTCTCAATTATTTTTAATCATTCTCACCTGAAGTACACAGCCTTGAAATGGTTCTCTAAATGCTAACTGTTGCTGATATAATGGATCTAAAGTTCTGCGCGCCGTTGACGTTTTTGCTTTTGCAAGTAATTTCTTTCCACTCACCAAATATACTTTAACATAAGGAGCTGAAACAGGACGAAAATAAAATTATTCGTATTCTCTGGAATATTTCAATGAAATACCTGGTAACACTTTCGAACTGGGTTTTGATTGTAAACCTCTAGCACGTATAACTTCAACTTCAAGGAATCCTTTCTGGTAACAGAGCGATAATTGGATATCGCCTAATGCGGGCGCGCCAAGCACCTGCCGCCCCACCAATTGTCCAGGACCAAGACCATCGATGAATTCAGCTAGCTGACCACCATCGGTGGTTAACCTGAGCGAAGGAGACCATCTAATAGAAAACACACGTGTAAATTTCGTAATTTTTCAATTTTTGATATGCCATCAAAATATCAAAAACTAGATATTGAAAAATCTGATATTATTTATAGAAAAATAAA
The DNA here is from genome assembly GCA_963978815.1 of Aleochara curtula. Classification (NCBI taxonomy): domain Eukaryota; kingdom Metazoa; phylum Arthropoda; class Insecta; order Coleoptera; family Staphylinidae; genus Aleochara; species Aleochara curtula. Next base: position 4,427,964 of record OZ022219.1, read on the forward strand.
AAACAATCCGGTTGAGCTTGTGGAACATACACAGAAATGTACATAGAGAGAGAAAGATTTTCTTATTTGTCATATTAATTAGTTAAGTAATTAATTACTTGATTCAAATAACAAAAAGGTATCAAGAGTTGAGTAGTTGGTTGCAATTTGAATCAATATACAAAAAGTACGTGTCCTGAAGGTATGCTGATATTGATAAAACGATTCATTGACCAATCGAAATATTGAAATATTTAGGTGGTATAAAGTAGTAAGTAGTAAGTAGTTGGTGAGGTTGTTCAATGTGTGAGAATTTTATATTAAGTGCCTAAAAAGAGTTTACAATTGTTTTCAAACATGCAATTCTTAAGAAGCCGAATAAATAAAATGTAGCGCTATGAAGCATGCGTGGTACAAAAGCAAAATACGATGCATTTGGCAATGATATTATTTTACAATAAAAATTTCTTGAAATTCTTTGACTACATACATACCGTTCAATTATTAGTTGATGTTGACACGGTTTCAATTGGTTGTTTGTTTAATTGGAAGTATTTTGAATTTTGTTTGATGGTTTTTTTTTGATTCGGACATTTTTAATCATGATGATGATGATGATGAGTTGAGCATAGAGTTGTAGAGTAGTAGTAGTAGCATGCGAAAGAAATTGTGCATTTTGTACATTCACAACAAACAATCCGACCAAAAAATGTATATTTGTGTTAAATGAGTAGCGCCAATCAAAGAGAGTATAAAGACCCATCGGTCAGTGTAATCTCTTTATGCAGAAAACTTTTGCGTTTGTTTGGAAATTCTCCGTTTGGTTGGATTTTTGTTTTTGGCTTATTTGACTCGTTGTTTCGTGTATGCGCGTGATTGTGCGTGTGTGTTCTGTGTACTTACGACGATCCTTCCGAACTGGATATTGAATTGAGACTCGCCGCTCTTTGGCTGCCCTCTGCGGTGGTAATGCAGCGCGGCGGCACCACCTCCTGCGACCGCTGAATGCTCGGCACACGTTTTCTGCCGCCGCCAGTCGGAAACATGCTGCTGCTCATCGTCAACGTGCTCATCGTGTTGTCTGCGGCCACAAAAACACGTGCGTGATTTAAGACTAGCACCCACCACCAGAGGCACAGACACACACAGAGACAGAGAGAAAGAGACAGAAAGTTTAAAAGTAAAAGATTAATTCCTTTCTTGAAGAGCGCACGCATCCTGATTCCTGTTTCTCAGCTGTATAAAGAGAGTATGTTCAAAGTACATAATGAAAGAGTAGTAGTGAACAGAGAAGAGTTTGACAAGAGCGTCATCAAGCAAGCAGTAAATACTCTAAAATTGTCTACGTTTGTTTATGAAAACTTTTAGCGAATGTCAACTGTAATTCAATTTGACATTAGCTTAAAGTTTGTTTACCATCAGCGTTCAAGAACTACGAGTATATGACACAAGCACATTAATTGTTGCTGAGTGCTGTTGGTGTTTAATTCTATTATATTTTACAACACTATGTACGATATGTAATATTAGAGCTGATAGTTGTTATTTGTTCTAGAACAATGATTATTATACCATTTCATCATATGTAATGATGGCAACTACAAACAAACGCAATCTAAAACTTAACGAAAAAAATGAAACAAACCAATTGTACTGCTTTGTACTTGCTACCTGCGCAACTAATCTAAACTTAGATTAGACATACGAAAATACAGTTGATACACATTGTACAATAATAAATAGTAGAGCTTGAGTATTATTTGTCTGTGGTGTGTATGTTTCGTGGGCAATTTTGTACCGAGCGCATTTGTTCATTTTTGCATTGTGATTGGGAGGATGGATGGTCTCTCTATGTACGCAACTGCTGACTTTGGTCGTCTACGTTTTTTTGTTAATAGCATCGCTAATGTGATAAATATGCGAACCTATCACCGTCCGCCGATAGGTCACCGTCGCTGGACGCCGACGAACCCTGCTTGGATAATCGCACGTCCCCGGGAAGGACCTCCTCGGACCTGTGCACCGTAAACGATGTCTTGCCGCGACGTCCAAAGCCCATTCGTCGCTTGCGACCTGCTCGTTTAACAACGCGACGTGTAAGGAGCAGGCGAGTTTGCATCGTGTCAGTGGGGATGAAAGAGAGTCGCACACACACAGAGAGAAAAAAGATTCAATTAACACTTTACAATTCATTGGCCCGACAAATATTCGCTACCAAACTCCACTAAAGTTCATATGTGTGATACATTATACGTTTGCGATTACTCTTGGAAACAATCGAAAACCAAAAACACATAGTACGTAAATATAGATATATACCAATGAGATGAAGAGTACACTTTCTAACTACACTCCTTGTACTGCAATATGCACAGCACATTCAGTTAGTAATGTTGTATACAGCAGTGGATGTAGTAAACACCGAAAAACTATTCTCATTACTTTCTTACTTTCGGGCGAATCAAAATAGTAGGTAGATATGTATGGTACACAGCAACGTGAGAGAAAAGAAAAGTTTCTATTGAGTATTGTTATAGCTCTATGATACGAAAAGAGTATAATAGAAAGAGTACGTTTTGTTGTGTGTCGTTTGCCCGAACAACGAACGTTCGTATCCACAATGAGAAGGAAAAAAGTATGCGATCGGTGTGTGCTTTTTTTACCTGTGGCCGATAGCTGACTCGTAGAGTTGCTCTTTTTGCCCAGTCCAACGAATTGTCCTTGGGGATCTCCTCGACTGCTTCGTATCGTTTCCTTGCGACTCATCTCCTTCTGCGGCACTTCCAAACCGCCAACATGTCCTACAGCCGTATCACTCAAACTACCATCTGTTAATTTTAAATCATCATTAGCAAAATTTCCAGTTCTAAATTAAAATAATTTTCAAGTTAAATAGTATACCGTTTTTCTCTTCGGTGGGTGCTTCCGTATTTGATAAACTACGCGTAAACTGTCCTCGTTTGACACTGCCATCTCGATGATGCCTGTGATGATGACTGCGACGGTCATCATCCAAAGGATCTCGAAGATTGTGCTCGTGCTCGATGTCATGTCTTGTCCTGCGAGACGCCGTGGTACGATGATGGCTCGCGTAAGGATACCTGTCGCTGCTGGCGGTGCCTGTCGCGTAATCACTACGGGAAAATGTGGACGTGCTAGCATTATTACAACAGCTGCTACCGTAGTTAGGATTGGTATTAATGGCGTAATTTCTTAACAACGCTTGCAAAATGGGCGAAGACCATAATGATTTAGAGCGTTCTTCGCGAATATGTTCAATGACGCGTCTTTGAGCTGAAGCAAACTTGCGATTTGTATACAGGACATTACTAGCATATATCAATATAAAATGAGTTGTCCTTTGTTAGTTTTTCTTATTGACTAAAGGAATTTGTTTGCATACCTAATAACTCTTGAACCTCGAGGTCGTTCTGATTGTGTAGAGAAGGCGCTGCTTGTTACCGAAGCGACTGATTCCATATCACTATCAAAGTCAACCAAAGGATCTCGATCTCTTTCCGGTGACAGCGATCTTCTAGTGCGCGTATGCGTTGTTAAGTCAGAGTCGCTAAGACCACTGTATCTTCGTTCCCAGCCTGATCCTGTGCTTCTATATTGCGTATACCTGTAGAAGAAACACGACAAAGTATTGTAAAAAAGCATATTATGTTGCGGCGATTTGAGGACCTCATTTTATAGCGTGTGGAGCGCTCCTCCAGGTCCTGTGCCACGCGCTCCTGGAGCGCTCTGGCAAGGTGTGGCACTTGGGGCAGTTGACGCTTTTTAGGAGACCCAGTCGGCGTCGCTGTCGCCGATCGCGACTGGAAGCGGCTGCCGGAGGCTCCGAAATTGTTGTTCGACTGTTGATAATCGATGCGCACATCGGGCGGCGATAGAGACCTATGATCCGTCGCCGAACGCCGCGGGGATTTCGAACGAGAGCGCGACATATGCATGCTGGGCGATTCGCATGGCGCCGCCGAATGCGATCTTTGACCCGCCATATTATTCTGCAAAGACAGGAAGAATACCATGAAGAAGAAGAAGAAGAAGCAGCAGTGAAAAAGGATAGTGTATTTCCATAAATCGCGCATAATTTAATATTTACCGATTAAATCTTGCAAAGCGAGTACACCGGGAATATTTACAACTTCCTCGCAATATGTGTGATTGGTAGCCGATAATTATATACATGCGATTAAGCCGCTTTAGTAAGGTATGCGCGGCACTATTAGCACCCCGTAAATCACACGGAAAGTTGCAGGCAATGCGCGCGCTAACCGCGTCGACACGCCGAGGATGAATGTTTTACTAACGTTTTAGTTTGCGTGGCCCGGTTCGCGGCGTCGAGGCGCAATTCTGCACTGTAAAGTTGGATCCGGTGCCAAAAAGTAGACCAACACGCTGCTACACCCGCACACGGGCGCAAAAAATGTGAACCAACCATAAGTCTGCAGCAATAGCAAACGAAACAGAGTCGCACGCGGCCGGTATTCGCACATACACAGAGAGGAGATAGAGAATATGCAGAGAGCGTTGCGTATCCATATTACAAATCCGCATTGTAAACACCGACCATCGAGCACGCTTATCAACGAGCGCGCGCCCGCACACACTGACACACACTTGGAAATTTTCTTCAGCGTTCGCTCCCCTCATTCATGGTCCTTAATCAATAAAATTTTGGAACTTATCCAAAAGTTGTCGGTCTTCGCGCGCGCCGAGGACGAAGGCTGCTACAAACGTAAATTGCGTTATGCACGCGCGTCCACCGCAACCACCACCGACAATCAAATGCTCCTCGGCTTTTATATGAGTTTGCTCTCTGTTGCACCGTCGACGACGCGTTACATTACACTCGGCATAACGCGCCAAACTTTTTCCGCGCAACTTTCCACCAACATTAAAAACTTGCTCGCTCAGAAAAAAGGAAGACCGCGTTCAATTATGCGTTGACCTGCGAGAACTGACACGTTAGCACACTGCGATGACTCAAATAATTCATTACACTTTTCTACTTTAGATTGCATTTTATGGCTTCTCGTGTGCTACCTATTAGGTACGAAGTATTTTCCGTACTCCCACTACACTACGATATGTTACATGTACTACCAGCTAAAGTGTAGGTTTATTTACAATGTTCGTAGGTACGTATTGTTTGTTTATTTAGGTGTTGCATTGTAAGATAAAATCGTATACAACTTACTCGCCGGTAACTACTACTATTCTGATGATTATTGTATCCTTGATAGACATGATCCTGGTAATCTCGACGCGATCGTCGCTCCGTGTCGCGTGGAGGACTCGTTGAGCTGCCAACGCTGCTCACACTCGCGCCGTCTGCGCCTCGACGTTCACGTCCTCCGTCGATTTCGCACTCGGATGGCGTATCCGAATCCGAGTATCTGATGAGCACAAAATTATTACTATAAAAGAGTCAAAGCAGGAAAGAGAGGACACTGAGTCACACCGACGAAAGAAGTAGAAGAAGAATTATTAGGCAAGCAGAAGATAATTCTGAAGAATGGATACCTTGATCCTGTACTCGGCGGCGACAGGTGCTCGCTGGGTGTGAGGGCAATATCTTCGTGTGGACCAAGTGTCCGCCATGTGGGCTGCTCGTCCAGCGGCCACAATTCGATGATGGTCTCGCCGAGGAAATCGTTGGCGCCGTATCGCACATAATCCCAGACTGTGATTTCGAGTGCGCGCAATCGAAGATCGGCGCGTCGCAATCCAGGATAGACAAATGTCTGATTCCACATTGGCTCCGTGGTGCCTGAGGACAAGGGTAATTTATGTCCTGTATTCCTGCTGCGCTACTTCTATGATTTTCCATTAAATGCTTTACCTGCCAGTGTGCGCGTTCGCCGCTTACTCTTCTCGGAACGGTCGGGAAGGAGGAACAGTTTACAGTACGGATTGCGTGGCTGATGAGGCGAGCGTGGTGTAAGGCCTGCAGCACAGATGATCGTCACCATAAGTTGTAGTGTCGCTGAGTCGAAGCTGAGTCGCACTTGAATCCTTCCACCGACGCTCGGTGCCAACGATGGCGCCGGTCGTGGCCGCTCCGGGCTGCCTGGAGACGTGACGAGGACGTGCGGCCGCTCGTATCCCTCGTTGTCCCATTGCACTTGCCCTTGACCTTAAACAGAAAGCGTACGCGTCTTGTTGTTGTTGTTGGTCCTGCACCACCATCCACCAGCTGATCATCAACCCCTAATGCTATCATCTATTCGTTTATGCTGCACCAGCCATTAATTAATGAGACACACGTTAAAAATACAACATCTTATTAAACATCAGTTGTTGCTCCCAAAAATATACCAAGTCCGCGCGCACAATTGACACACACACATTTGCTCACAGTAACAGGATGAATTTCGTGTGATAGAGAGAGTTGAGTGAGAATCAAAATGCACAACATTTAAAAGTGCGCTAGTAAAGTGTGTGGTTAATACATTGTGCATCATAGACATTTAAAGAGGGGTGTTTTATTGTTTCGAGCGTGTCTGTCATTTTTATTTGTATTGCATGTGGCGTGTGTAATTAATGGTTAGTGTTGCATTTTTGCTGCTGCTGCTGCGGCTGCTGCTGCGCAAAGTGAGAGTGAAGAGCATATGAGGCTATTGTATGGCAGTGGCACGTGGCACTCGAGTGTGTGTTATCAAGTACCTCTGTGCGCGACCGATTGCCGCCACGTCGCTTGCGCCGCCCGGCGGCTGCCCATGCTCCTCGACACGATCAGCTCGACGTTCGCCTCCTGCCTGCTTTCGGCAATAATGTCACTCACTTCCTGATAGGATTTGCCCTGCAAGGTGCGTCCGTTCCATTCGATCACTTCGTCTCCTGCAACCGAGAGACAGAGACATGCGACAATCGGCAACATCATCATAAAACACCTTCCTCGTTGTTTACCTGGTCGCAGTTGGCCGTCAATGTCAGCGATGCTGCCGCGTTTCACTTTTTCAATGATCGCACCCTTCATGCCGCTCTCGAGCGTCTTGCCACCGATGACTTTCAGTCCCAGGATCGACGCACTGTTTCCTGTCGTACTGGTTGGTTGCGCACCGCGCCGCAATATCATATGACCGATCATTCGTCCCCCGTCCGCTGACACTTGCCAGGATAATGGTTGCTGTGTTGTTGTTGTTGTAGGTTTTTTTTTTTAATTTGTGAGGAATGGGTACATATAGAGAAAAAGAGAAAGTCAACACTTCAACAATAAACATGTGATATTTAAATCTAGAAATAACAACATATTTACTAATCTTCACATTAGTGAGTTTGCTTAAATATGTTGTTATTTTATTAATAAATTTTGTGAGTGTAAGCCAAGCAACAAATTCTACAAATACTAACATGCAAATGAAGATTCCCAAGACCAAGAAAGTATGAAGAACACATCATATAGTGTTCCAATTTAAAATTCTGCTTGAATAGAAATTACATGCAAATTCAATCAGTTGTTAAGCAAGTTAGCAGAACCCATTTAAGTTTATGTTCAATTTCAAAATAGTAATAGTATTCATATACTATAGTTAAATAGAGCACTACTTGAATGTTTGCTTGTCTGGCAATAACAATATAAATGCACGTCTGCAGTTTCCATGTCAAAAGTGATAAGCAAAATGTTCAATTGGTGAAGGGGCGGCCGATAGATACTGTCTGTTCGAATGCAGAACAACGTGCAAGTATTCTATTGTGTTAATGCAACGGTCGGTTGTGTCATGATTCCTGCGCTTCCGGTATGTCAATAAAGCAAACATCTTGAATAATTCTTCGTACTATTACATTATACCTATTATTTATTATATATTATTATTTCGTGCTGCTACTCTCCTCTAAAAATATCAAACTCTAATTGAAGAAGAAGGACTATTAAGTAAGTCTTGTAAGTAAATCGTGTTGTGATAATGCGATGTCGCATGTGGTTTATATTTAGAACGTGGATGCATTGTAGATAGGTAAGTAGTATCTATAGTGTGTGTGATTGTGTGGCGTAAGTGATAAGCACCTTTGGCACGTCTCCGCGTGTCGTCGAATCCTCGCTGGAGGTGAACGTGGAAGAGGTGTCGATGCCAGAGTCGCGATGCGAATCTTGCGATCCTTGCCGATCGCCCCACGCCTGATGGTCGAAGCGCACCGTCTTCTTTCGCCGCTCGGTGAAGCAGCGGTTGTCGGCGGTCACGTCCTGCAGCGGTCGCGGTGCTACTATGTACATCCAGTCACCTCCTGCAGCAGCAAACCCGCCCGGTTGTTTTCTACATCGCTCTGCATACTTACCCCCCGCAAATGCGCGCATGTGTGATTTAGTTTTCTATGCATCTTTCAAGAGTGTCTTCTTGTATCATCAGCTTATTCAGCTAAATACATTGATTTACGCGATTGTGTGTCGCCGCCAATTGCTTATAATTCACGGTCGCGCGCTCATCGTTCCTTAGGCACATACCGCCCAATATTTCCAATAGAATAGAAGAAGTAAAAAAGAGACATTCATTGGTGTACAAGCTGCTTGTGTGTGTCGACGACAACAATCAAATTCGCTCAAAAATACGCAAATACACAGACCAATCGGATAAAAAGAGCTTAGAAATTAACAATAAGCATGCGTACAATAATTTCAAAAAACAGACACACGCGCCTTTTTCGAATTTGGCAACAATTAGCAGGAACTTGTAGTATTCGTCCTCAGTTTTCAGTCAGTAAACCACAAGAACAAAGAAAGATATAGAGAGAGAGTTGACGCTCAATCAATTCACAGAAACATCGAAGTGACTTGGAAAATAGAATATAGAGAGACAAAGAGGCAAAAGAGCGAATGCTGAGTGTGTATGTGTACGATTCAATCACAAATTGTGTGATGCGTGTGTCTTCTCACCGCTAGAAACTTTTTGATTTTCTCATCGAGAATCGCCTGCCGACTCAATCTATCCGAAATTATTGTAACTCGTTCGCGACACCCTGATCCTGGAATGATACTGCATCAATGTTTGGCACATATCAAGAGTTGCGACACATTCACAAAAAATAACAGCATTTTAAAGTAAGAACATAAAGTGAAACTCCTGCTTTTGTTTGCGTTAGAGAAATGGGAGCAACAACTTGCGTCATTGGCTTATTTGCTAATTATTATTGTAAGTTAGCTTAATTTTATCCTAGAAATGTATTTGTTAAACAGTTGTTTTAGTTGTTTTTTTGTCACACTGAGATGGACCACATTGCATGTACACACAGATAGCGCACTTACCTTTCTCACTGTCGCGCTCATCGCTGCCGTACTCGGGGGTTGACTTGAGGTCCTCTTCGGAGGACGAGAAAGAGCGCTGCAGTTGTGGTGGTTGATGTTTTTTGCTTGAACCGCTTCGTTTGTGCTTTTTGTTCGTGCTCGTCAGCCCCGACATTCGCTGTTGTTGTAAATCCATTAGATCAGTGTCTTGATCCGGATATCTGTCAACATTTCAAAATGTATTTATTAATTAATTTAATAAATAGATAGGTCATTGAATTTCCTTCGTCATTTACCTTCGTGGAACTAAGTGCGGATGCGTTCGCATCAATCCTTCGAGTTCACCCTGATAATAACGCGGGTCGTCCTCGTTGTATACTTGCTGGTTGTATCGTTCGCAGGATGGGACGCGCGGCTCCTGTTCCGAGTACTGCCGGCGCAACGTGCTCCCGGAGCGTTGCAGCGGTAGATTTTCCTTTTCAGCGGCAGAATGAGCGCGCTCCAACTTCGGGCGTTTGTCGGAAGGCGCTTGCTGAATTAGATTCGGAATATCGCTATCTAGTCCTTGCGTTGTGACCATCCACTGTCCCGTTTTACTTAACAACTCCTGCTTCTTGCGACAAAGGATGCACACCCAGACCACCTGCAAGAAAAGAATAATGATGTTCGCGCTTCAGGTGCAAGTGATCGACTAGTAGTACACTTGGGAAAAATCAAGTTCAAAGCGGAAAACGGTGTGAGCTGCCCCCACATGCCGCTCATACACATATCACATGCGGCGGGTGCGCGCGTTGTGCGATTTTATCAAACGTCCTACTTTTATATTTTTAACCACTAAAAATAGCCATAACCGCACGTACACTTCTTGCACTGCGCTTGCTTCTCTATGTAAACAATGTGGTTGATTTTGTCAAAGTGTCACATCAATATTATTCGCATATTTATATGGGTTTAACGAGTAGTGGATAATAATTATTTAGTATTAAGTTACGACCGATGAAAAATAGTTTAATCAGCGCCTTGTTGAAGGGTTGCGCGACTAGTCGAGTAAAAGTTTTTCGTCACCGCATGTCGCTTTGTGTATACATCGTACGTACGTGTGGTAATTACTTTGACATAAATTTGATCGTGTGTTGCGCGCGGACACGCACGCGATTGAAACGAAGTGATACATTATTTGCATGCCGCCCGCGACGATGACGCATATGTTGTCCTCGGCGGCAGCGCGCAATGAGATGAAGAATCTTCCGCCGGCTGTTGCCACTTTCGGCGGGTGGCGGGGGAATCAATACGTCGCGTCACGTCCGGGGTGACGTCAGTCCGTACCCCACACGAATTGCGCCCACGCGGCCCGGGTCGCCTCACCCGCTGCCACCGCCGACGTCGCGATAACCGTCAATGGTGTGTAAGTACACACATAACATAACAAACGTCGCCGCCGCCAACACACGCACATCCATTCCACTACATGTGTGTACACACATCGAACAAGCCGCCACTTTTTGAATGAGTTTGCGTTATTAGTGCTTTAACATTTCCTCGGATAATAAATTTCGTCAAGGAACCATTTGGAACACTCTACTGTGAATGTATTCAACTATACCTTTGCTTATTTGTAAACCGAATAAAACTTGTATTAAAATAATACATATATGTATGAGCACGATGTTCGATTTCAATTTACTTCTTTTTACTTTGATATTTATATAAATAGTCTTCAAACTTTTTCATAACTTTTGTGATATGATATATTGTTACTCAATTTAGTTTATTTATAACATGAACGTAAGTAAGATATAAAGTCGCTGTATATTTGAAGAGTTTTCATGTGTGCGGCTTTAATATGTTAGTATTGGAAATGAAATCCTTGCTGGAGGCAATGCGCGCGCGAAAGAAACTAAAAGTAATAATCGTGGGGGACGGCAAAACTCACCTTATTTGATCGCAGCGTGACTTTGCCGCCGCATCTGGCGCAGCAGCGTATCGAGCAGTAGTTGCACAAGTGGCCGACACCGTCGGCGAATTTTGTTTTAAGGCAAATGTGACACGTGGCGTCCAGTTCGACGCCGGCTTTCTTATGCTGTTCGTTGCGGGCGCGTATCGTGTCCTCAAGGATTTGCACCTCGTCCGCCTTTCTCCTGCGTAACGCGCATGTTGCGAAACAAAAACACATTAGTCTAACCGTACAGAAATGTTTATTTTACATCTGACATTTATTTGCAAATTGTTGTTAAAAATAGGAGTAGCTAAGTACTTGTAGTAAAGTTAATGTATGAGTAAAGTATAGTTTGAAAGTGTCAGGATGAGAGTAGTTCATTCACATGCAGGAAAGCTGCGCTCCTCATTTTCAGCGAGCTCTAAAGTTGGAATAAGAAATGTGCGCGGATCCGTCGTATGAATAACAAGCGGTCGCATAAATATCCGGGCCTTAAATCTTAGATTAAGTCAAGTGACAACAAATATAAGTCTTCGCGAACGTTTTACGCTTGCCGCCAACGCGCGTCACGGCCTAGTAGATGGTAGCCTAGTTTTTCGTCCTGTGAGCCTAGCACGTTTAGGATGCGGGTAGAAGCGAACGAAGAGCCGCCTTTCCTCTACGTGGCCAGATGCTTTTAAATTTATTACATTAACAAGACAAATCGTTCTTTTTGCCGTCTTCGTGACAGACATTTTTAGTTTTAGTTTTAACACCCTTGATTTTCCTGTTTCACACTCATAAATATAAAAAATAAAAAGTCAATTAAAACTTATTTCAAGCTCGGCACTTTGGATGAAAATAGACATGAGAATTGTATTTGTGTGGAATGAAAGTGGTTCGATAATTTCGTTATTGTATAGCATCCCACTTATAATGATAATGTATTGTGGTTGTACGTTCAATGAAAGTACAAGTAGAAGGTAAAAGACTCGCACCTTCACAGAACGTCAGGATAGAACTAATTAGTGTATTTACAATAATTTTGCGCTACATTTAAAATTTCGAAAATGTTTGTTTTTATTAATGGTAGCTAATATAATTTGGCAGTGTGGTATTTGTTTGTGTTCCATGGATATTATCTTGTTTGATTGTATGTTGTTGTATCCCTAAAACAAAATATTTAGGTGGCTGTTCCAAAGTGTGTTTAATGAGTTTTGTATTAAGAAGAGTAGTGTTAAATCTCACCTCATGATTTCTTGTTCGCGCTCTTCCTCTTGCTTCTGCCGCATCATCACCGACTCGATGATGGCGCGTTCTTCAGCGGTGAGATGCGACAAGTCGGGTCCTTCGTCCATCATTGTTAAGAGCGCGCACTCGCTAGACAGCGTCGTCGTCGGCGGCGGCGGCGGTGTGCAGATCGAACGCGCTCGCACGAAATTCACCACTCCCGACCTGCCAAACGTTACAACGCGTCGTTCGAGCCCACCGCGGTCATTTCCACCTGGTTGTTGTCGCGTTGGACGCACATACCATTTTCGTCCTTCGTCCTTTCCACGTAGACTTCAATTGTAGTTAGCGCTCCCCGACATGAAATCTACAATTTTCGGTACTTGCGCGTATCGTTTAAATCCATTTAAGCGCACTGCAGGTTACCACGGAGGACTAAGGACTGGACTGTTGCACTAGGCGCACAATAAAGAAGCACCCTTATCACTTATGTTTGCAGGATAGTTAGTTGATTGTAATTGCGGGTATCACGCTCACAAACAAACGGTGGTGGCTCGGCCGTGTCCTTTTGTTGGTGCGCGTTCGCTCGATCACTAGCTTTCTTTTGCAGGACTCTCCGATGTCCGACTGCGAGCAACAAAACACTATCCTATAGTTTGTTTTTAACAATCCGTACTGTAAATGGCGGCACACTCAACGCAACGAACGCAACCACTTTATGTCGCGAGATCCAGCCAAATATCACACAGTTTGCTATTATCCATTCATACGGGACGTAATAAATTATGGGAAGAGTGCGCGCCCGGCCAATCCGCGAACGCGCTCCGCTCGACGTCACCGCCGCCCGATATTGATTGCACCGCCAACAACGAGCAGGCGCCGAATTGCGACTGCTGCCCCCGTATTTCTGTTACTTGTAGAGACATCTGCACAAATGTATCAAGGATTCTGCTGTTAATCTTTTATGGTTAAAGAATAGTTTTCTTATTCCGTGTAATTTCTGAAATAATCGATATTATTACGTGGAATAATAAATTATCAAGAATTTAATCATTTCTCTACCAGTGAAATAATTATTTCAATCTCTGAACTATTAGTAATGATGAGCACTTCCGCTTTGAGCCATCTCTAACTTTGTAACTTTTAAAGTAATTTTTGGCGCTCAAATTTCAAACACGCTAATCGTCTCAATTTCTAAAGTTATAGTCCAATTTCGACAATTCAAAAACTGTTATCATCAGTTTAAAAAGCGTCAGAATTTAGATATATTATAATACTATGATTTATTATTTAAAGTAAAAATATATTCATAATATTTACATAACTATAATTACATATTTAAATAAATTATCAATAGGTTTAACTACGTAGAAATTTAAAAACTATTTGTTTAATTTAAGCACTCCTTCAGCCATTAGAAATTTGAAAGGAACTATTTTGGTGTGTTGAACAATTGTAAACTAAATCTTTTACTGTTTTTGAAATAGTCTTGTTCTCTTGATGGCTTAATTATATGAACTTAAAACATTTTTGTTTATCATGCGGTATTCGTGTCTTAAAAAGTATTGAGTCTGCTCTATATTGCGTATTTAATAATGGCATATATCCAAATACCTAAAAATATATAACAGAATTAATATAAGAAGAATGTAAAATGCAGAACATTTTTTACATATACCTGTGTAAAAAAATTAATGCATTTATGTCTTTCTTGAAAGTGAGTATCATCCTCACTTAAACTTTGTGGGCAACCGGGGCATCTGAACGTCCAACGTGACGTTACTTTCACCGGTGGTTGCCTTGTCACATGACTAACAAGAAAATTCATTGCAATATCCTCGCAGTTCATGTATTCGTCCACCTTATCTCGAATAGCTTGTGGCAACCATTTCCAATATAGATGCAAATAATGTCTATGTATGAATGCTGCCCCCGTTAATACCATGCTTAATTCACAGCTGTAATTTGAATTATATAGCCAGCTATTTAACGTATTTACATCCCAGGCGTGATAACGTCCGGGGAAACCCACGATCCTATCGCGGTGTTCACGCCATACGCGAAATCCGAACAGGATTTCATCATGACGTAAATGTGCGTCATCGTCAACAGATAATATTGCTTCTGTTTGCAAATTTTCTAACGGTAAAAATCTATTATTTAATGAATTGCGCGGAGCTTTAATAATATGAAGAGGGGCGCCAATATCAGGCCAGCGCAATTCCGGACTGGGTGGTTTTGGAGAGTTCCAAACTACAACAACGGAGTTTAAATATGGTAAACCACGAAGACGGGCAATTGAATCTAGAAGAACTTGTTCTCTTTCATATGTTAGCAACAACACTGTGAACTGTTCGCGTGGGCTGTTTCCACCAAGCGCCTCAGAAAATTCTTTTCCAGCCCCTACAATTGATAAATACATATTTGATTTTATTATTAAAAGATTGATTAACATTACATACCGCCCTGCCCTAAACCAATTGGTCTGAATCCTCTGCCGGAACCTTCAAACTTTGCATCTGATGGTAAAAGCGGGTCATTTGGTAATGTTGGATAGAGCCTGAAAGGATCTCCCCAATCATTCCATATTTCATATCCCTGTGTCAATAATAAACTAAAGTTCCTCTTAAACGCAGGGCTATCAAACGGTGGCTCTATCGGTCCTAGACTTTCATCTTGTTCTGTGTCCAGTCCAACAATAACTTGAATTGGTTGGAACGTTTCATTAAACACAGATGTTGCAGCTACTGTTTCAACTGGTAACGGAGGTATATCAAGTCGATCGCGTAAAACCGCTACGACTGTATCCAGAGTGCTCTGAACGGAAGCTAAATAACGCTCCCAGATTAGTCTGCCTTGACGTCGCATTAAAAGAATATCATTGTCAGGAATAGTGCGTAACAAGAAATGTAATTCGGTAACTCTTGCACGCGGCAAAAAGATGCATACTCTTCGCCATTGTATGACCTCATCATAGGCCAATTTAACTTGATCGCCACCAAGTATAACAGGCACCGCACCGGAACGTAATGCTTCGTAAACACGTGCTTGTACTAAGGTAGATGTAATTAGATCGGCGACACTGGGTGCAAATACCAAGACGAAGGTGGATTCTTTAAGAACTGCTCGACGGCTGCTGTCAGTTCCACATAAGCCCCAATCTTGTGGACCCGTGTTCAAATTATCATCACTAGCTGGAATACATTCAAACTCAAATAAAAACTTATCAGAAGTAGTGCCTTTAGTCATCTGCTTCAAATGATCAACAATGAATTTATCTAATTGTAAATAGTTAGGCGTATACTCGTTGAATGACTCGCTTATTGGATGTTTTATTTTCATTTCTCCTTGGAATGTAAGCAAATATTTACGACGCGCTGGCAACATTTTAGCGCATTCCTGCCACACGTCCCCACCTGGTGGACCCAACACTGGTGATACAATCATATCAAAACCAGGACGAAAAATTTTGTATGAAAATGTTGACTGAACTAATATTGCTCTTCCTATAATGAATAACTTATCAACATCTGAGTGGTGATAACTATACTGTAATATTTTACCAGTATCCACATCACTGAACAAATCTCCTGCAGTGGCTGTGAGATCTCTTCTTGCTAGATTAAGCAAAACATGATTTCTGCCATCACCACCCCAATAAGGCAACTTTTTCAAAGCTTTAAAATCCAATGCTGGTGAATTTGCCTTTGCTGTAACATGATCACTTGCATCATCTGTGTCTCTTAAAGCTTCACCGACGAGGACCAAATAAACACATGCTTCTTTTGGATTATTAGTCAAATGAGGATTATATCCTAACACCTGCTTCAGTGTTGTTTTTAAAAAGCCATCCACATCCCAACTATCATTCATAACTGGATACTTGTCTGGATCATACAAGTAAACTGGGAAACCAGAAGTCATTGAACATCTAGAATGATCAAAACATGTGTACATTCTACAGGCCCTTAAAACCTCTTTAGCTGGTGGTAAATAATATGTGGGTAAATGTTTAGCAGTTAAACGTTTAGGCATTGCCAATTCAGGAGTGTTTTGTTGTAGTGCTTCTCTTTGAGCAACCTGAGCTTGCTCTACTGATATCTTCAGTCTATTTAAATCCGTCTGTTGATGCAGCAATTCAGCTTTCAGCTGCTCAATGTTCTTGGTATACAATTGAATATCCTGTTGGAGTTTCTGGCGCTTATACTCCATGTCCCTTAATTCACTTGACACAGATCCTTTGATCCTGTACAACTCTTTAATTCTACTCTGTAAATCTGCACTTTTATAGCTGATTGATTCCTCCGGCAAATCAAGATGTGAGTGTGCATTATGTACAATATTTATATCTTTATCTACGTTGACTAGATAGTTATGAGTTATGATTGTAACTAGCACTAAAGCTATGATTATGAGTGGGATAACTTTTGTTAATTTAACATGACCCAACCACTGGAGGTACTCCCTATTAGTGATATCACTGTTAACCATTTTTAACGCTCCCCGGCCCTCAACTTGGCCGGTGGGATTATGAATCTACTATGAATCGAAGCACTTTTTCATTTTGTTTACCTATGAATCTAAACCTAACCAATTCTAACTGCGCTCGCCACGACAATTACCTGCAGCGGACACGTGCGTAACTCTGTGACACAAACTAAATGCGCATGCGCCAACTGTTATTCGTTAACTATTTGCCGACATTTGTTTATCAGTTTTTATGGTCTGTAGTTTTTTCGTGGTTGTAAAGAGCAATAGTGTTAATATTTCAAATTTCAAGTAGTCGGGTAAATAGCTAACAACTTGGAGTATAAAAATATATTAACTGATACCGCGAGTGATAGTAACAACTTTATATTTGAAAAACTAGTTCAGTGTCTATGACCCTCATCAGAAGATTTTTAAGGTAAGAACTTAGTTCTTTTTATTGTTTATAAATGTATCTGATTGGCGGTAACCGAATTGCGCTAAAAGTCGTCGTCAGGAAAAACAACCAATTTATGTTGGTTTAAACTACATATATGCATACCAATGCATACTAAAGCGCAGTTATAGAGGTTATGATTGATTCAGGCGGCTGTAAACTATTATTTTTATTAAAACTACTCATATGGAAGCGATAACGCATATTTAACGCTACTTCATAAATAACAATTTGTAAAGTTGAATTATGCATACGCAAACAATCTCATGAATACATACACTGCACAAAAGCATTAGGAAGGCTGAAGGATGATTATAGTTAATGGCTGGATGTGTTTATACACACATTACGTTAAATAAATAACACAACCAGGAGTAGAATGATCGCAAGTAAACATATCAAAGATGCATGAAAATAGAAAAGCATATCTGAATTTATTATTATTTGCCATACAAATGGTTAAAACTTCATAGGTATTCAATCATATATACTTAGTAGGAGGACTCCGAAGTAAGGTGTTTATCTACCAAAATGTTGCTCAGGGGGCATTTTTTGAGCAACAATTTTGCCATATCCACCTCGTCCATTATCAAAATCTGTTCTGTATTCATCTCTTACTTGGCCACCAGTTTTGCCACGACCATATTGTCTGCCTTCAAGGAAGCCAGCATCCCAATCAGTTCTTACAATTCTGTCATCTAATCTGGAGCCATTTATGTATCTATAAGAACATATTAGTTAAATCAAACAGTTTGAGTTAAAATCTAAACATGCATTAAGATACCTTTGGCAATTCTCAGCATCTGCCCTTGTGTAGTATTCTACAAAGCAAAAACCACAAGGTGTTTTCTTATATTTGTCCAGACCCATGATAACTCGCCGTATATCGCCACATCGTGAAAATAGCTCATATATTTGTTCTTCCGTCGTGTAAAATGATAAATTTCCGACATACATTGTAGTAGAAAGACGAAGCAACTTATCTTGTTCAGCTCGACTACCCTGTAATCATTTATAAGCATTATTATGACTTATTAATAAGACCATAAAGCGTACCTTAAAGTGCTGGTCTCTGTATGAACTCAGTTCGATTGAAGCTGCTGATATATGCGACATTATTGTATTCTTTGGGAAAATATGTTATAATTAATATTTCAATAATTATAACAAGTGTAACCTAGAAATGGACTCAATAACAACGGCTGCTGTGTGTATATATGCAAGCATCAAGCATTTGCGCTGCTCCCTCGGCTGCATATAGCGTGCAAGCTATAGGCTACCCGTAGCAAACAAAATTTTCAAAAAAAATCTCCAATAATTTGCGTGGTTTTATTCTGTTTTATCTACTTCGTAAACATTATTTACACCTGACTGTCTATTTAGACAATTAAAAATAATGTAAAAAATATTTTTCATATGGCAAAAGGTTATTTATTTGTTCATTTTTCATCAATTTAGTTCGTGTTCATTTAACATACCTCCAGCTAAATGTATCTCTCTTATTGCATCTACGCTAACACTGGTCAACTCAAAAAATATTACAATAGTGGCAATAGTTATAATATATATAATGTTCTGATTGCCCTTTCATCAATAACGAAACAATGAAAACGAATTTTACACGTTCTAAAACGGTTTTAGCCTAATTAACATTGCAATAATCAGGAACAAAATTTTCCAATACAAACAAATTGATAGATAACGTATCGAACACTAAAACGAATCATTTACAGCAGAACGTGGCTCTAAAGTAAAAATATCTTATAACTTAGTATTAATTTTCCTAAGTGTGTATACAACAAATGCAAATATTAGTATTGCTGACTTAAATACACCAAGACTAATTTTGCATTCACAATCGCGCTCCTTTTCAATTTATCATTTAGTGGCTAGTGACAAAGACAAACACTTGCAACTTGCTTTCACTTTATTATTGTTATTTCCTAATTCGAAACGGTCGTCTCATTTCTTCTTAATAATGTATTACATTACTTTGAAACGTAATTTGCTTACAATTGTTTAAATGTTTTTCAATATTTAAATCGATTTGCCTAATGTACTAATATAAAAGACATATTTTCGCTCGTAATTATACATACTTTATAATAATAATTTATATTTACTCTCTTTAAAGGGTAGTGAGAGGTTTAGGAACTCTGTTTTATGCTCGGCTTCCAACTATTGCAGTTGCTGTTGTTAATTTTTGTTTCATTTTTCTTCACCTAGAAGCCTACGACTTGCTATAGCATTATTTATTAGTTATTCAGAAGGCACCCAGTCCCTCAACAATAAATTTAATTAATACACTGTCATTTCATTCATTTATATTTCGAATAGCTTTACGAAGCAAGTTTTTCTTCCCGCGTCAACATTTTGCTCAACATGAGTTTCTCGCTCAAATTGTGTTTCAGTATGTACACTTAATTTTTGAAAAAAATTCGTTTCTTTTTGCAGTTAACGAATATAACGATTGTTGAGGAACCGTACTATTTAAATTAGGAACCATTAATCCGGTTTTACTCTTTTATAATTTACAAAATATTCATTTTTATTCATTCATACAAATGTCTTCCTGCTGCTTAGTTAAGAGTCAACATAAAAATAATGCGTGTGTGAATTAGTTGTGTATGACATGAGCAGTATAATAGTGAATGCAACCAAATAAGTAACTAATAATGATTGAACATAAAATGAAAGAAAGTTGACACAAAATATCATCCTATATAATACATACACATATGGCACCGACAGAGACAATAATTATTTTCTTTCAAAACAGTTTAAAACAAAACTGTAAGCTCGCCATTTGATTTCATCACTACATAAATAACTATTCATCGAATATGTAACACAAGTGTTTAAAAAACAAGTCCTAACTACAAACTTCAGCGTAATAATAATAATAGTAATAATATAAGTAAAAACAATTCTGTACAAATCTTAATAATTGCATCAATTCATATTTATGCGCTAAATGGCTAAACTAAATATTTAAGTACATTCAATCATCGTTAAAATACGCTTATTTATAATAGATAGAGTGCGCATATGATGTGGGTGGTGTGTGAATTTCATATCCATTGTGAAAATGCGAAAAAATGAAACACATATTAATAAAATAAAATACACATATGTATAAGAGAGATCTGACTTGCGAATATTGACGAATACGATTCGTGAAGCGTTTTTCTTTTTTAACGAGGTAGACTCCGCAAATTTTGGCATTTTCTTATATATGTTTCACGTAACGTTAACGCACTAGTGTTTAACGTTTAAAGTATAAATATTTACAATGAAAATGCACTTTAGTAAATCGATAAAACGGAGAAAGCAGCAAATGACAACAATTTCTCATATTCCTATGTACAACGAACGCGCATCTTCGCTTTGTTTCATAAAATCTTATTACAATAATTTCTTATTACTCTCATTACTCCACCACTCGGGATAGATTTTCATGTTCATGACCACTTAAAAAGTACGGACCTCCAATTACTTACACATTAAAGCGATTAATTTTATTGTTGTATACCAATTGCATTTTGTATATTGCAACAAAGTTTTTGCTTTCGTATAATCTTTGTTTGTATAATCGGTGCATCTAAATACTTTTTTAAATTATTATCGTTTACTTTCAAATGCTCTCTATGCATATTATTGTTTAAATATATATATATAATATATGTTTATTTATGTATATATATAATATTTTAGTTTCTAAAATAGTACTTTTAAAAAGTGGTATACATATTGTATTAACAATCGTATCGCTTATGTTGTTCCATATTTTTTGCTTCATCGAATTTTTTGTGTAATTCTCTTCTTGGTTGATTTGTTGTTATTTGCTTGTTTATATTTGTTCGCTAAGTGCTGCCGTTTTGCGCATAATAATAATAGTTGTAATAATGAGAGAGCTTTTACAATTCTCTAGCATTATCATTATTAATGTATCTAAAATGCTTATTCATTTAAATAACAATGACATTCCTCTAATCAATAATACACGGGTTTATCGCGCTATATTTTTATGGTTTTATTTAAAACTAGTTTTTCGAGCGTATATATTTCACTTCTCGTATGTGTTGTGTTTTCACTATTTTATTTCTCAGCTAATCACAAAGGTGTTCTACGTTTATTTTATTTTGTTAGGTCATTCATTCTCTCTTGCCTAAGTAAAGTAGTTTTTTTTACTGCTATCTAAACGACCAATTTTATTTTACGGTCTCCTCTATACATGAGTTGCTTGTGTAAGCCAAACGAATAATAATAACATTGCGCAATTGATTTTTCGGTATTTCGTGCATTTTTATGGAATGAATTTATACATCATAAATATCGCGTCTGCTGAACGTAAAATGTGCGTTGCTTAGCACACTATTTGGAGAAACTGAGGGAAGCATTCGGTTATACACGTTTCATTGGAAGTACGTTATTATTATTATTTATATCTTACGTAGTAATAATGAAAATTAAAATGGTTATCGCCTGACTCTTGTTGATTATCGGTTTTGCATTGTTTAACACTATTGTAAAATACCTGAATTTCTATCACGGATATGTACGATACATTGCTTAAGTAGTTAAAACGAAAATCCCTGCAATTAAATTAATTAATGAAATGCGTCGTATTTGTACTGAAATATCCTCCTTCATTCAATTAATACCTGAGTGTAACTGATATTTCATCTTAATGATTATTATATTTCGCGTTTTCGCCCATAAACGAAGACCAAAAAAACGCATCGCGAGCGTATATAATTAATCTATTTTGGACGATATTGATTGCTTTTTAATGAACCGTATTTGTTTTATTGTTTTTAGTCTATCGCGCTATATAAATATTTATTTATAGTTTTAAACTCGTGGAAGCAATTCACTTCTAGGAAGCGAGTTTTATAGTTTAATTTTTAAAATTTAATATTCGGAAGCATCTACACATGTATATCGTATATAGTTTCAAGTCGCTTCATTTAAAAATTAAAAATCATTTTGTTGTAAGTCTTTGTTTGCTGAACGCGTTGATACATGGTTCACCATATTTGATAAAAGTTTGTAGAAAAATATTCAAAATTTGTTGCTTTTTTTGCTTCTCATATTAGTTAGTATATTAACGAATTTTTTGCGTATGTAATGCACATTGGCATTTTAAGTGTTTTGTACCATTTGTATACCTGATTTAATATGCTATATGATTGAACTTTTGCCTTTTGCATTTGTTAAGGATTAGTTATGATTATAGTCATCAAGTTGAATCAACAAATACCCGTTATATAATAAGACCCGTAAACTTTGCAAATAAGTAAATGTAATGTAACATGATCCGCTCGCGTAAACAGAACACTGGTATTATATATTGACTGTGACAGTAGCGCAAGATATATCCTGGCCAAGTTTTTTTTCTTCTCATCAAACTACTACTTTTGCAACTGCACCAAACATATTTAAAATATAATAATGCGTTAGGATATTATTAGGCAGTTTGCTTTCACTCTGTCACTTCTAGAAATGCTCTCTTCAATAACTATCAAACATTGTTTTCGCGCCGCGCTATAATTGCAGAGTAGTACTGTATGAATAAGAGAAAAGTTATTGAATAACTTCTTATTAGCTTCTGCTACTTCCTTTACTCGCAATTCGTATATCAATATAATATAAATACCGTATACTATCAGAACCCTTATTATTTGCATCAATTATTTACTTATAGATTCATAAACTATGTATTCATTATTTTCTTGAGGTAGACGGATGGATTTCAAATCAACAATTATGCGAACGAACGCGATCGCATTCTCGTTTGTAATTATTACAATCTATTACTCTTATATTGTGTATATTATAGTGTATGATTATTTGTTCTTTGCATTGTTTTTGTAAAGAGGTAGTTGGATGGAATTTAATGAGTATTCGTTATACTAGACGTTATTCATATGGCAAGTTTACGCTTATCGCTACGTTTGTTGTGTGTGCTGCTTGCTTATGGTGTGTGATAAGAGAAGAGCGCACACTAGTCGCCGACTTTGAGGGCTTCCGATTTGTTGGTTTCTTCCTCGCTGTACTCATCTTCGGCGCCCGAAGACTCACCTTCATCGTGGTGGTCACGCTCCCGTTCACGTTCTCGTTCGCGATCGCGGTCACACTCACGTTCGCGCTCCCGTTCTCGTTCGTTTTTGTTCTCGTCGTGGATGACATCGCCATCGCCACGCAAAATCTCTTCGTGTCGCTTCATCATGTAGTCATTTGCTGCGCCAATCTGCTGTTGCATTTTCTCGAGAAAATGCTGTTGCGATGCTTTATCCAGGCCCATTGCGTTCAATTGCGCCATTTTCGCGGCATGCATAGCGGCTGCGGCCTGTTCGGACATCATTCCCATCATACTGCTGTTCTCCGTGATGAACTGCAGGTACGTGTCGAGTATCGCAGAGCCGGTTGAATTTCCACCGGAGGAAACGGGCGGCGCGAGCGGCGCCGGATAGGGTTCTTTGGACAGATTGTGCGCTATGGAGTCGATGCTTTTCGCGGCGACCGCCTGTGCGGCAAATAATTTATGCTTTGCATGATTCGGTACGTGATTCAGTGACGGAGACATTGACATGTCGAAACCGCCGTACCGGTGCTGCGGATGTTGCGAGGATGTGGAGAGATCTTCCGGATCGTTGTCGCCGCATATCGAACTGCCACCTTCGGAATTTGCATACATTCCTTTCGCCTCCAATTTAACATCGGACCGTCGTGGTCCTGTTGGTGATGCGCGTGCCCGTAGTTCGGCCGGTGTTATTTTCACTCCAGCCTTGGCGAGTAATCTAAAAGATATCAGCAATTAACTCCTTCGTCCTACATATGTCCGAAAAGTCAGGTTTCATTAATATTGGCTGTGTCCATTCGCATACCTGCTTGCTAGGTCCGGATCGAAGGGTGCGGGCATCGGTAGAACGGGCAGGTCCTTCGTGCTGATGCCGCGATGCTGACGGGACATGTGGGAGTGCAGCGAATTCCGCGACTTGGCAACGGTTCCGCAAAGTACACATCGGTAGCCGGGGCATATCGTGTGCTTATCCTCCAAATGTGTGCGGAGCGTGTGCGCTGACCGATAGATTTTGCCGCATTTCGGACAAGGACGCGGATCCGTCGCTCGCACACGCATCATATCTAAGGAGCGTCGCGATACTGCAACATACAAATAGATAAAATCAATACAGCGAAATGGCCCTTGCCCATCTTCATCCGCCACTCCGGGCTGCAAAGTACGGTTCCCCACATAAAAGAAGAATACTTCAATATTCAATAACATTTTATTATTTGATATCGACTCCTATTATCTTAAAATGTACAATTTTAAGACTTGCTTGCTTGATCACAACCAAAATATTTACAAAAACTTTGTTGGCGCCGTACAAACAACAACTTTTTGGCAAGTTCAACTCGTGCAATCAATTTACATCTTTCAGAGTTATTTACAGTCTTGCAGGGGGGTCGGTAGGTCGGTCGGTTGGTTGATGGGTCGGATCGTCCGTCGTTAATACATTTCGTTTGAATTGTCTTTATTGATTCGCTATCTAATAGCGCACTCTCTCCTCCTATTGTCTTCATTCTGTTTGTGCATCTTTTTCGTACGTCCGCTGCTCCGTCGTCTTCTCGGCTTCGATTATTTTGAGTCATCGCTGCTTTGAGTTGATTTCGGCACGCTTTTATACGCGGCGCGCACTGCTTGGAAAATTAAGCAGCCCGCCAGTAGAGTGAGAGTTCACTACGTGTATCGTGGCGGCGGCCGAAGAAGGCAAGAGCGAGACAAGTGCGCCGCGTATTTTATATTTTCGATGCCATTATCATCATCAGCGCGCGCGGGGGAGTAATAAACGGGGCGCGATGATAGTGCACGGGCGCACGAGCGAGACAATGCGATAAATCACAATTGGCGAGGGTTTATTTGTATTCCCCTTTTTGGCTTCACTGTACAATTATCGATTATGCGCCCTGGCTATTTCCAAACCATTCGCCGCCCCCGTGCCGCGCACCGAATCATATCACTATTCGTACAGGATGCGATAGAGCGAGATACCGCCGCCACCGCTGCCGTTTGCCGTCACCGTGTGTGTGCACACGTCTATTTTGAACGAGCAACCAATCCATATATTCGGGAATTTTGATCTGCGCATTTTGATTACAAACAAATGGTACAACCATCAACTTCATGAATTCCTCCTCATCCGCTATATGCAGGGTTAAGTTTATATATCACGTTCTTTCAATGGCATTTTGCGTTCTTCCTCTTTTTCCGATATATCCGGCATGCGCGCAATAACATTCATGCTTTCGAAACGGTGTAAACAGCAGTGTTGTATTGTTGTTTTGTGTATTGTGCGTTCCGTTTTCTATCGTTCCCCAGGGTTGCAACCCTCGCAAACGAAAGATACAATTCTTCGCGCGTATAGTTGGTGTGCAGCTGAACTGGGCGCATGTTGACGTATAATCGAATTGCGCTCATTGCTAATACATGACTATTCGTTTTCGTCCTTTGCATATGAAAATGTCACGCGCGCATGGCAGGTATTTTATTTTGGTAGGCGATGTGTACAGCGTTCGTTCAATAGCCTTCAGACCACTTGAGCTGCTTCATCACCTTCCATTGCAGAGGATGTTTGGTTCGCATGTGATTACGAACGGAGTTTGGATGCAAGTAGCGCTTCCCGCACTCCATCACAGGACATTTAAGACTGTCGCGCGGATAGTGTTCATCGATATGCGAACGCGCGGTATGTAGCGTAGTCAGCGTGCATTCGCACAGTGGACATTCATACTTGACGGGGGCGAGCGTCGTCGCCGCCGCCTCTGCCGTCTCGTTGTTGTGGTTGCTGGCCGCCGGCATCTGCGCTGCTGGGGATGGCGGCGTGAGGGCTGCTTCTTCGCATCGGCGTTGTGCACTGCCGATGTCGGCATCTGCAATGCCACGCGTTCCGCTATAGTTCTCACTTGCACTGCTTAAGTGACTTGCACATGCACACAACATTTGAACAAATTGCAATTGTACTTTGGTATAACGAGAAATGAAACGACATAATAGTGTACCTAATATCACCAAAAAGCCATTGCGCGCACGCCGCCATTCCGCACACATTTATTACTTTCGATAACGCGCTCTCCGGGTTTTGTGCGCTCGCTTCATGCACTTCCTGCTTTTCTTGGCGGTTTCTTCAACGCGTAACGATTAAGCCTATGTGGTTGGTTTCCTCATGTGTATATCCCTTCTATACGCACATAAGCGTACAACAAAATGCAATACAAGTTGTGCGCGAATGGGGTTTGGCACACTAGGATATTTTAAGAAATTGCTTTTACCCGACGTATTTTTCTCCTTTTTCTCTACGGGTTGTGTATGTTCACTATTACTTCACTTGTACAATTCAGCGGTTTTTCCTTCTTTTCGCTTCCGCGACTTGCTCATTGTGTGCGTGCGTAATTTATTATACGCTCATGGTGCGCAATTACATTATATTTCAGTGAGGATATAATAGACGCCAGTAAAAATCGCCCTATTTGACGATGTTGGCGGCGATGGCGTTACGCACCAAGTTGCGTTTTTGGGTTCAAAGTTGTGAAAGCAAGAGTTGCGAGCGTCATCGTGTGTGTACGTACATTGCATAGTGCGGTGCTATGGGGCGCGCGTTTGTTTTTCAACATTTCACAGGGGGGAAGCGTGCGAATGTGATGAAATTTGCATTTGCATTCGACGTACATGGCATTAATATTTAACGTCGCACCATGTGACGCGCATGTTGACTGCGTGACAAAACTACTGTGACAGTTGCTGCCGCCAGCCTCTTCTTTACTGTGATGATAATTTATACATTTTATACGCTTATTAAATCCTTAAATATTATACCATTTTCAAATTACGCTTTCATCGTGCGCACAATCAATAATAGTATTTCCTAGGTTTACAACTTTCGTTTTCGGTTAGTTGTTTGTTTGAAGAAAAGAAGGATAACTCATTGCCAATTCAAAGAAATTCACATTTTTCTTGCTCCCTACTATGTCCGAGCAAAGAAAGAAGGAAGCCTATTGTGCAAAGTGACGTTGGACGCTTGTTATTATTCGTTTCGTCTCGTTCCATTTTCGTCCTGCACCCCAATTCGTAGACTGCTGCTTCACTTTTATTTTTTGGCGCGTAGTTTTCCTCTGATTTTTCGCATTTTGTATGTGCGCATATCGCATATCCACCCTTCGTTCCCTTCTTCGCCATTTCTAATAAACATATATAGTTGGGTCGTTATATTGTCCTTCAAGTGCGCTTCCTGCTTGCGCTCCAGCATCGGACGCGTTTCGTTTCTTCCTTCTACTACATCCTTCATACGCGCGTTCTCTTTTTTTGCGCGTGTTTGGCGTACACTTCATCCCTTGCCAATTCAGCCGCCCAGCGTGTTGTTTTCGCTTCATCCTTTCTTCCAGTCGACGGTGTCCTTTTCTGAGACGCGCTTGGTGCGCGCCTCTACTATCCGCAATTGTACTTTTTTATCCCCTCCATTTTATTGGAAGCAAATGAACTCGGAGCGTTGCTGTCCAGAAAACGAGCAGCAGAGGGAAAACATCAGGGCATTATCAGGGGGTGGTGGTGGCACGCGCTAGCGCGAAATGCATCGAACAAAAGCAGGCCACGACGAATAACAGGACGCGCGCGAGTCCCAAAAAGGACGAATCTGTTATCGTTCGATAAAGATGCGATATAATGTATAAATGATGTGCGTTGTGATCCAAAATTAAGGCGCAATTGAAATCCAGAGTAGAAATAGCAAATAGCACGATTGTTTAAATAGAGAATTTGGACAAAAAAGAAACAAAGACGGAGAAGCGAATTAGAAAAACTTTTGATACAACAATAAATTGTGTTTATGTAAACATGTTTCGCAAGTTCAATCCATCTCAGCACTAGTTCTGAATGCGTTTACAGGAGAGGGAGAGCCTCCTGTCCATCCTGAGAACGACGGGGCAGCGGGTATAAATCAATAGCTGGCCGATGCCGGCTGCCAATGTTGGCGGCGGCGAACGCGTTTGCCAAACTATATATATATGCGCGCGTTGCACACGCAACTACGCTGCGAACTTGTTTTCCCTCCGTACTGCCACCGCCGCCCCCCTCGCCAATCCTCTGCACACCCGTACCGCTGCCGCCGCTACCACCACCATCGCTGACGTCTTATATAAATGCGTAGTACGTCCATGCAGTTGCGTAACGCATATACATAGAGCGCTTGTAAGTACCCTTTACGCGTGGGGGCCGCGCACGTGGCGCGTACCGCCGCCTCCTTCTTAGAAGGCGAAATAGGACGACGGTTCGTGCGTTCGTTCGCAATGTTTGATTCGGCTCGGTCAGGATGCGTGTATTTCGATCAATTGCCCGAAATTCGGACACGTAATGGCGGAAGTGCCCATCCTTTTTGCTCTCTCTCCCTTGGCCTTCTTCATGTGCACGTGTTGCCCGATACCACAATATGATTATGCTACGTCCAAGCTCAGAGTGTTAGTCTAATTACGCGCAAGCCTATCAGGAGTTTAGCGTTGCTATTCGTAATTCGCGCGCGCACACACTATACTACCCGAGCCCACTCCTGTGCGCTCTCAAATTTGCAAATACTAGAAACATCACGCCGGGATTTTGACGAGGGACGCACTTCGGTCATTAGTATTGCCTTGGGCTTGAGTGTGTATGCGTGTACCTTTGTCGCCCCCGAAATTATGTTAAATATTTGAAAATTTCGTGCCCTTCGTTGAGAGGCGAGTGGGAAGGCAGCATCAGCGTTGGGTCAGATTGCCAGCCGCCCTTCGCGCCGAGATGTCTTGTTTTCGCTCGCCACCCCTCCTCATTGCGCCGCCAAACTCCGGACAGCGAAACACTACAACGAAGGCGGCAATGCGCCTAGTGAATAAATCACCTTGATATTTGAATATTCCATTGAGGGTTGATGTTTTCAAATCATCGATTACTTGTCAACGCGCGAGCGCACCCCGGATAAATATGGAGGAGACCCTTCGGTATTAGTCCTTTTGCATCTTGAGCGCTCTCGCTTTCTTCGGCTGCGACCGCCACCATGCTTTATACATATTTAGCAAATTTTCATTATGCATTATTATTGTTTCCCAAAAGTATCACACTTTCGTATTGGCCTTCATTCCGCATTGAACTCATCTTCAGTTTTTCTATAGCATATTAAAAAATGTATTTGCTTGAATGGATTCTCGGAAATTTCGGATTCGCAATTCCTGCACGAATATAAAAAGCTTGCGCGTATTTAGGGTGTCTTTATCTATTTCTTCTTCGTCTTCCACAAAGTGTCACTTAAATTGACATGTGGACACTGGTTCCTTCTGCTCAGTTCAGATTTTGTCAAATTTATACGCTTGCTTTTCCTGTATTCTACTGCTTTGGCACCATGAGTGGATGAGGAGGAAAAGCATTTCACGTTATTGATGCCCACATATACACCGACACTCAATATTTTATCCCTACTTGATCGGCCCATTGATATAGGTGTTGGAACTCAATAAATAACAGTCCGTCCGCGTTCAATAAGCAAAAAGTGCTTTGTGACACTTACCAAAACTATCCGGGCTGTTGTGCATTCCGGATGGTCCGGGCAATAGTCCTGGCAGTCCTGCAATTATTTCTACATTAATGTGAGTTATTCTAATGCGTGCCGAAAAGTATTGCGAAAAGATGAGATTTGAGCTTTCGAGGATACGTTGTGACTGCAACACTACTTGCCTTGGAGGCCCAAGAGGGCTCCGGGAAACGTGGGCGTCCGCTGATCCATGAGGCCGCCGTTCGTGCCGTACGGATTGTGATGGTCGTCCATCATGTCGCGATAGTCGGAGGGTTCAGTCTTTGGGGTGATGTTCTCTTCGCGTTCGTCGCGCTCGTGGTCGCTGAGCGCCGTGTCGCTGCTATTGCTGTCCTCGCCGGTGGACTGCGCCTGCAGCGAGGAATCCGAGTTGCCTTTGCGCTCCTGCGACGAAATAGATGATATCATTATAGATGCATTAAATTCACTCGCATGTGCGACACTCCAATGTGAGTTAAAGCATGCATTTTTGCGCAGCCATTCAAACAAATGTGTCTTACATTTGACGTGTGTATTGTTGGGCCACCTTCGAGCGCCTGCCCCAATAAGGACTCGGGCATATCGTCCTCGTTATTGCCATTATTGTTATTGTTATTATTGCTTGAGGCGGTGGTGGTGCGTCGGCCGGACGGACTGCGCGACCGATCCGTCGACGCATAGGAACGACTACTGTTGTGGTGGTGCTGCTGTTGCTGATGGTGGTGTGAATCGCCGGCGCTGCGTGAACGTTTTGCCGGCGGCGGCGAACACCCGCCGCTTTCACGCTCCCTCATCATGAGCTCGCGATCGCTGCCCCACGGCAGTGACGTCGTCGTGTTCTGCGCACATGTTTACAAATTATTATAATACGGCACAAGCACGTCAGCAATTAACAAATCAACTCGAGTTTTTGACTCTTCTAAATGCAATTGAATTGCTACTTACAGCTGAGATTTTCTGTTCGGCGGCTGTCAGTTTCTGACTTGCTGTAGTACCCCCAGCCCCAACATCGACCAGTCCTCGTACTTGCAGCATTTGTGCTGTTTTTAAGAAGTCTGTCAATTGTTCTTGGCCTATGTGCACTTCCCCATTATACATGAATCTACAGTAAACAATGCAATAAGAGCGTATTGAATAACGATAAATAATTTACATATTCCAAAAGTTTAATTTGTTTAACTTTGAACAACTTTTTTTCGGCAATTTTGCTGATAGCAATAACGTGCGTACGTGACTTTTTTCTGAAGCAAACGTCAAGAACATTTCAATAATACACTTGCAGCAGCAGTATAAATAATAATGTAATATGTATTTTATTAATGCTTAAAAAATAACAATTAGTAAGCATAATTGATACGGTATGATACAAGGCAGGTTTTTTGGAAGTTTATTCTTTTTAGTACGATGATTACTTGGTGTATGTATGTATTATTATGTGCGGTATGAATTCATTAAGTGAGCGCGTACATTAATTGAAACAATATGCATGCATTGTACGAGCTGTAAAACAAAAGGCGACGGACGCCCGAAGGAAAAACAAAAGCGGAGCTACTTATACGTCGTCGTAGACGTCGTCATCAGACGTTCAATGAACAGCGAGCATTTTTTTGGAGGCCTTGCATATGCATCACGATCAAGTCATCGGTTGCTGCTGCTAATGTAATAATGAGTAATAAATACGTGGTATTGAAGCGTATACGATTGCAACGGAGGTGGGGGGGTCTTGCGGGGGCAGCAGTTGTTTGTCGCTGTCCGAATTTCGGATTTAATTACATATTTATTACAAGCGGACACGAACATGCAGCACAATACGAGCGTAAACAACAAGTTGGCGGTGGCGATGCACCATATGCATTCATACAATATGTTGAATTTGAAAGACGCGATATATTTTGATTCCTTGGCGTAAAGGATAATGATCATATACCTTAGCAAACTCTCCATATCCTTTTGCTGAACGTCGCGCAGAATGACGATCGGATGCTGGCACGGATTCGCTTTGAGCAGCCGTCGAAAGTACGGACTGCACGCGGAAAGGACGACTTTGTGCGCCGTGAAGGAGCAGCCGTCGCAGGCAAGTGTCACGTCGACAAAGTCCTCCTCGTCGCGAAGGTGGCGAAACGAGGAGAGCATCGACGAGTGGAAGTCGTTCCATCGCAGCGAGTACTGCTGCTCCGGGGAGGTGTCGCCCCCCATTGGGCACAGCGAAGGTGCAATCTCTACGCCAATGATTAAGCCGTTTCGCGATAAGCCCTTTGCAAATATATAATAATCACGCGCAACAATTGCACGCGTTTAACGCAATTTGCATCAATTTGTCGCTGTGGGCACGTCGTTTGGCCTCTTCTTTACAACTGAAACAATACGAACCAATTAGTTAGGAGTTAATTTGCGTATGAACAATATCAATATGCAGGATGTTGACACAACGTTTACGCTGATTTTAAAGTCGAACATTGGAAAATGAGGACTCTATATACGAGGAGTCGCAACATGATTTAATTCAATTCGAATTTCGTACAATAATTACTCATTGTCTATTTATACAAGTGAAGCATAATAATGCATGGTGTTTTGTCAAATTCAAATTGTTATTACGCGTCGAAATTTATTCCGTTTCATGGTCGTGGTCGTGTTGATAATGTTTAATTAATATGCAACAAATGCAACTAGAAAAAAATATACGGTAATTTATATTCCTTACAGTTTAAATTTCAATTCATTTTGTATACATTTTCGCAAGGATTTCCATAACACTCTTCTTGAGAAAAACAAATCGTATGTGTGTATTAATTTATTTAGACTTGGTTTTTACAAAAACTAAAAGTAATAAATTTATATAATGCTTAACAACACATATGATATTGAGCTCATTATGATATAATCACTTGGCCGTAGTAAGTAAAATAACTAAAATTGAAAAAGCAATGAAACAATCCAATAAAACAAGCAGCTAGATTACAATTTGAAATCGTACTCGACACCCATTTATAATCAATGCCAAATCGATAAATATGCGAAACACATTTACGAGCAAACAAAAAAACACACTCACTGCGTTCACTATGTGTGTACGTGTCACATGTATAATTAGGCGAATATTGCGCGTCGCCATGCGATTATGTATTTCAAACACAAATAAATACAAGTGCTAATGTCTCAAATGTCCCGCGCGCATTTGAGTTCAAAATAGATTCGCGTACGTTCAGCTATTACGCGCGTGTATTTGTGTAATAAAGTTTGCCCGCACACAAGTTTCATTTAAATAATAATAATATGTGTGTGAATAATGAACGATTAGTATGAACGAAGAAGTTTAGAAAAAGAACGCGGCGCGAGCGCACACCAGAATGTGTAAATTACGAATTGATTGGTAATTCGTAAAATTTTGGCGATTTTTTAAGTAAGAGCAGCTCGATTTATTCGATTGATTATAAATTATTTATGAATATGTAACCTTTAGCCAAAATGAAAAAAATAGAAAGCGTTGCTGCTGCTGCTGCCGCCGTCTTTGCCGCTTTTTGAAACTTTTATTATTATTGCGCTATTTTGAGATAAGATACATACGACAACAACGACTACGGCGACATTCAATGAAACTTTGTATTAATCAAGCGTATTTTAATAATCACTTTATACCGTCCATAAATTATGCACACTTTATATAAATTTTAAGTAGACGGTTTTTGAAATTTATTACTTAACATTCACGAGCCGCAGATTTTGCATAGTATTTTATTCCTTTGTGGCGATGGATTGTTTGGCAGAAAAAAGTATAACGGGCATTGGTTGCAAAGCGCATAATGATTGCATACAGAGGAAAAAGGATTATTCAACGCGTGAATATTGGCGAGCCATTATTCATTGGAGTATGAATGCAACTATTTCATACAATGTTGGCGATAAGAGGACGAGTTTTGTTTGGTTACTAGGGGATGAAATCATTGTTAGCCACAGTTGCGCTTTTTTGTTTTGCCGTGTTTTCTATGTGTGTGGGGTATGGTAGTGGCGGCAGTGGTTTAGCGGGAATTGCGCCAAAACAACAGCCACCCAACACACTATTGCATTCGATGTTTGCGCGCTAGTTGAACACACCGTACATAAGGAAGAGCCGCACAAAGCAATATTATGTATAAAATCAATAATCGCACAACAACACATTCGACCATTTCCATGTCCATTCATTCGCCTAGCCAAAGTGAGCAAACTATACGAAAATAGAAAAATACTAAAATAGCAAAATTTTAAAATTTATACCTCCAATTTATAAACCAACGCCAATGATTTGAATCCGAACGCGATTGTCACGGGATAATATGAATACTAAGCACATTTTGCGGAAAAGCAAAATGGGGGGAAACGGGGGGTAAAACTAGTTTGACGGTGCGCAATACACCGGGCGCAAATGCACCATCGATAAACGGCAAAAGGCATTTGTGAAGAAGTAGCAAGCGAAAAGCGAACAAACGCACAACAATTGGGAAATGTGCGCGACGCACTCGCACCCATAACAATGACTCGCGCGCTCGCGATGCCGTTGCGGTGAGGACGAAGGACGAACGACGAGGAGGAAGACGTCGAAGGATATTCGATAGTATGTATTTGCGGCGCAAAAAGGGATCGCCTATCCTCGTCCTGTGCATGCAGCTCCCTGCACAACCAGCGAAACGAGGAAAGGGACATTACTCGTGAAAATTGTTAGTGAATGCGCGCGTATTTTGCTTGCGACGGCGGTAGCGGTGGCGGCAAGCCCATTGTCCGTGTATACGTTAGGCCAACCTCTCGCTGCTTGCTCGCTCTCTCATTTTCTGCATTTCATGTACATTTATGTATTCGTAGAGCGAAGGCGCGCTTGAAGCGCAAAAGAAAAAAGTCTATATCTGATTGGTTCCCAATAATTGCAAAATCAATACATCGTAATGCAATTTAATTGATCCAACATTAACGCTGCACGCCGCACGTTGACTGTGCGATTTCTCTTCCCCTCTTTGATTATGTTTTGTTCTTCGTTTCGTTGAATACTTTTTTCCACACAAAGTACAAGATTTCGCACAAAGTGCGAGATAGGAATAAGGATTTTACTATGTATGCAACTTTCTGGTCATTTGATTTTTAAATTTTGAAAAGTTGAGGACTTACTTGTTCTTGAGTTATTTAGCTCCAAATCTCCTCACGCAAAACCACGTGCCACTCGTTATAATATAAACTCTCTGGGTAATTTTCCAACAACAACAAAAAATACCAACACCATGAGCGCGCTTCTCTGGTCAATGTCACCCAATGAACAAAAACAAATTCTTCATATCACACAAATCACAGAACATATTCTTGTTGGAGAATCTCTTGCACATGAAATCCGCGTTCCACTTGCTGTCGCTGTTCCCGCCGGCCGTGGTGGCGAAGCGCACATGTGCTGTTGGTAAACATGCGTGTCGACCACCCCCGTGATGGTTACCGATTAATAATAACAATGCGATTGCGATTGGCGGTGCGCAACACTGGCCCGAACATAATTCGCACTTGGCGCGCACTAGCACACAACTTTTGCGCGTGTTGAAGTCCAATTTTGAAAACTTTGTCGGTCGTCCTTCGCCTCTACTTCTTCGGCTTCGTCTTCTTGTTGTCGTGCGGTCGGTGTGTTTGGAAACGCGGCGCGCAACGCGCACGGGAAGTCTTCGACGAGGTGTACGAAACACGACTGACCCGCTCTGCCGATCTTCGACGCTTCGTGAGTGCGCGCGCGGTGCGGTTGTTCGTTCGCAAAGTGCGCGCGCGGGGAGCACCACCAGGGACTATGCCGATCGCGCACGCAGCGTTTCGTTTGGGACGCGTTCCGCGTGGACCCCGACTGGACGATCCGCGCACGCTGCGCACAATTGCAATTGTTCGGTGGCTCGCTCTAACGATGCGGGTGCTACTTGCAATTCTCTTTCACATCCTTCGACGTCTCGTCCTTCTTGTTCTCTTATTTTTTGTACTCGTCTTCAACTATTTGCTCCCTTTCTCGCGGGCCCACTTGCAACAATTATTTTTCTCTCCCTTTATGGCATTTTTAGAAATTGGTAAAACATAATTGAATATCCAAAATTAGAAAATGGTATTTGTCTTATTACACAATGCAATAATAGCACTTATTTATTTATGTGACAAACATCTCAATAAATATAGACAACAAATAGAGAAAGTGATTGCAAATGTCAGAGGTGCACCACGCAAGGATTAAGAGTAATTTATAATAATTGGTCGAAAACTGCGTTTACGTTATGAATGTTGTTTACGAATTTTGCGGTAACGCAAAGTATTTGGTAGCACACGTAGAACTAGTGTAAAGAATTTCGTCGAATTGCATGCATGTGTTTGCGCTTCTTATTTATAGTGCGCATTGATTTTTGTAAGTGTGCTTTGGTCGGCGCTCTCTTCGCCGTTAAGTCGTGTTATGTTGCGTTGTATTTCTAAGCGCATATGCGCTTATACATGAGTTTCAGTTGCGCATTTATTCTTAAAATCGCCGGTATTAATTATAGAAAACGGTGTCAACTGCACTATAGCCCGAAGTGTGTATCCTCTCTTTTCTTGAATCAACTTAACTGCGGCTACAGTTGGTTATATCATACACAATATGCGTTCTATCAACATAACGTGAATCACTTTAAATACTTTTTGGGAAAATAACGGATTCGCATCTGCAAAAAATTTGGAGGTGTTGAATTAGGAAGAAACTCTGAATTTGTGAAAAATGATGATTTGATTGAATTGAGCAGTTGAAAGTATGAATCATTAAACTTAAAGCTCGCGCGAATGCGTTGACAAAAGTGTTGACTTTCGTATTTACAGCTTACATACTTATTTCGTTCACTTACACCCTCTCGCGCTTTTCGCTTCTTCTTCTTCTTCTTCGTCACTGCTTCATCGCGTATCGAGTTTTGCCCTGGTTTGGAAAGGTGTGCGTTTTACAATTTCACTCTATCGCTGTCATCTGCATCATAACTCTTTTAGTCTGTTTTGCTTCACTGAAATACCACATTCAGTAGACTATTTGATGCATGAAATTACTTGAAAAAGTTACGACACAATGTTTTACTTATTATTTAAATGAGTTTTGATAAAATTATAGATGTAGTCATATTGGAAATTGATTACTGCGTGACAGGATTAGTTAGAGTCGATTGATAAATTCAAGGATAATTTGTGTATCACTTGGTGTAAAGGATAAAATGTCTTTATGCTTGGCGTTTTGGTAGCATGTGGAAAAGCGGCGTGCAAAACGTACAAACGCGAAAACGTAAACGGGAAATGGGGGGAAAATCGTGCGGTAAGTGGTGAGAAGAGATACACCACAATACGAAGAACAAAAGCGCGAAAAGTATGCACGCTGATGCCCGAAATGCAAATAGCACAGGAGATGAGAATGAAGGAGGAGAGGACCGTCGAATAAAACACACAACGATTAACGGTTCTCGACTCAACCCTATTTTCATTCATTGTCCTTGCCACGCTTTAACACATTCTTTAAGTCAATTGATCCTCCGCAATACAATTTCTGATTTTTGTAACAACAACCAAATATTTGCGCTGGTAAACCAAATTACAACAAGAAACTTTTATGTTTTGACTTTGTAAAATGAAGTTTTACACAAGTTCTTAGCGTGCCTCATCTTCTTTCGCGTTTTATAGCATTTTTATTTGCATTTGAAAAGATATAAATTTTTTTCGTAGCACAGCTAATTAGTGTAAATATAATGACATTTATTATTTATATCCAGCCATAATATTTATGATGAACTCTTGTTGTTCTCTGCTCTTCGTCTTCAACGATGCACATCTTGCTTCAACTTGCTAAACGAACAATAAAAGTCACTTCATCGCCTTGATATTCATAGTTTGTTTCTCTTCGTTTGTCGTTTATGACTTTTGGTACAGTTGTATTTACAGTTTTTTTCGATGCTGCAATGCAAAGTATTCAGTGATTTATTTGTTTTGTTATTATTTTATATCAAGCCGTATTTTTTATATTGTTATTCTAATTTTTAATTGAATTAATTTTCTGCTTAACATGTGTTGCACTCTTTTTTATTTCTTTGCATTTTTGCCTGGATCATGATAGGATGTGATGGGATGTGATTGTAATAGATATGGGCAACTATAAAGCGACGAAAAGAAAATGTAGTTTTGGGGAAATAAAATGCTTGCGAATGAAGTACAACAATAAAAAAAGTGCACAACGATGAAATTGCGGTACGCGTTGAGCGCTTTTCTTCTGGTGGCCGAAGCAACCGGCCGGCGAAAAGTATTGATTAAGAACAAGCGCGGCGCGAAAGGGGGCAGCCGCGCAACGGATGCGATTTTTATGGTTTACGAGCGCGCGTAAAAAGTCATATCGAAATGGCGGTTTTTAGCCCCCGCGCGCGCGCGACTCGCGCTAAACATTTATATACGCATCTTAGATACTTACGACGACGTTGAGGAGAGACGTTAAACTTTACCGCAACGCGCAACCCAGCGCACATCCATCCATCTATTGCACTGAGCTTCGATGCTTAGACATTTTATTGCTGCTCCCTTTAGCATTATTTCGCTTCTTTGCTTTTTTCTTTGCGCGTTTTACTCTTTAACACTCCTCCGGCCGCACGGCGAAAGGAGATAAAGGTGTGCGACTAAGTGTTACTATTGCGACGTGAGTGTCGCATAAACTTTGAATGGTGGCGAATACATTAACCAAACGGTTTTATAACTTTTTTCTATATGTTCGACTCAATGTGCACACGGCGAGGGAAAATTTATTTCCAATCAATGATGTCATTTGCCATTATATTTCAAAGTTGAGATTCAATTATTAAACTTTTGTTCTAGTAGGAAATAACTGCGTATCGGATGGCGAAAAATCAATAAATAGATGCGAGTTGTTTTGAACTCGCGTATTATTTTATTCGTTCACTTAACCGCGCAACCCCTTTGAATAAATTTTGCGGATTATACCCATGTTGAATTCAGCGTAACGAACATACACGGCAGATATGTCGAAAACGCAATGCAGCCAAGCGGTAGTTTGATAGTTTCAGTAGCCATCGGAATAATTCTAAGATAACAAACCGAATGAGCGTGCCGAAGCGGAGGCGGCGAGAAGGAAATGCAAAACAAGTTGGCATGCATGTACGCAGCGCGAAACAAACGTTACGAGGATAGCGCGCATTGAGGACGAGTGAAATATGTAAACGAGACGTACGTATTGAATGTGGTTCCTTGCGTTTTCGAAAGTAGGCAGAAACACACGAGGAGCGCACTAGTAGTAAAAGTATTTGATATTGTTATACATGCACATACATAGAGTTCTTGGAGCAAATGTTTTGTGAGAGGGCCAACTAGGATGGTACGTTATGTTACCGTACGCGGTGCACGTAAATAAATTGCTTCGCCAGGACGAACGAACGCACCCCCTCATTGCTTCATCATCCACGCATGTTTCCTTTCGTAAAATAGAGCGTATGTAAGTAGCAAGAAACGGCAAGTATGACGGGCAATCGTGCACTGCGCGTGCCAAGGAAGCCGAAGAAAAAGAGATGTAAGAAAAGGGGCAACAAAGGAAAATGATGGTTTACGCGCACTCGCTGCCTTGTAAAAAATAAGCCTTTGCGCACGTAGCGAACAGCTACGAGAACAAAAAGAGTCATCATCATTAGCGCAATTGTTTTGTCAATATTTGAACTGGTTCAATACTTGGACGCATTTGATTATCAACACTATAGGCATTGCGTCAAGCACATTTGAGCAAATAAATAATGCGTAAAGTGCAAAAAAGCAATTCTCATAGATTATCCACAGTCGAAGCACTCGATACGAATGTGTTCAACCCCTTCGAGTGCAAATGTACAAACGAAGCAAGAAAAGAGATACACGCATTGACGCTATCCTGATAAAAATGAACAGGAAGCGCGAAAAGCGGCGAAAAAGAAATTGCGGCGCCAGGTGGCACATTTACTTGCTTTACGACTCTTTGCGCCTTCAGCAGGAGTCTTTGCGCGCTCCTTGAACATCCTCTCTAACGATGCAGCGCGTGGCAGCGGCGGCGTTCAAGCAAAGTGTTGTTGAAGATGAGTTAAGATACTTTTCCGCAAAGCATTTCCAATACGATTTTTTGCCGTATTTTTTTTATTACGTGCTGCAAGCAAATAACGTGAACAAAGGAAATTCAATGATGATTGAATAATATATGATAATAGTAATTAACCTTTGAGAGTAGCTAATCAAAGATAAGCTCAATTAGTTTAATTCATTTGGTCGCGAAGAAGATGATTTTGAGCGAAACGAAGCCGAGGAAAAAAGACGTTGCACAATCGCTCAACTAATAGATTGATAAAAGCGCGGCTCGCTACGGATTGCGTAAAGCGAGCGGACAGGAGAGCGCAAGAAGGAAAAGGCAATATCGTTGCGTGTCCAGCGACAATGGAGCCTTTCCACATCAATCAATAGAGCGCAGAAAGAGAGTCCTTAGAAGCGCGCAAGTTTATTGTGTTTCTCAACGTTCACCTTGCAACACACACTCGCCCGTATTGTCTTGCGTTGTCTCTGCAAAGCAAATTTCGAATTACGCTGCTGCCACTGCTACCACCGAATGCAGGAAACAAAGAGAGGAAGAGAAGAGATTGGCTTTGAAAGAGTTTCATTAGGCATTACTTGAGCAGCAAATGGAGGATATAAAAGCGCGCATTTAGTATTATCCGCTTTTTCTTCTTTTCTTTCTACTTCTACTATTGCTGCTGCTAGCGCCACAGCCACTCTTCACTTCCCTACGGCTGTGTTGTTTTCAATGCGCACATGGCAAATGGTAAATGCCACGCGTACATGTTCAGGAGGCGTTTGCCGCCCTCGTCTCTAATCGGATAAGGGATTTTATTTATTAGACATTGCCGAACGTCATCGATCGCGCTCGTTCGCGCGCGGCCATTCAAGAAGCGCATCCAAAGGCCTCTCTTGCGAATAAGGGCCTTCGCTGCCGCCGCTCACTGTTTAATCCCTTATCTGGTTATTGGGCCGTTAATTATTAGTTTGCTGATGCGTTCGTGCGGCCCGCTGCGGTTACGTTTCGCCAGAATGAACGCTGTATCAAAGTTAATACTATTCGTCAATACTGCGCTGTAGGAATTATTAGAATCTTTGGTTAATAGGGGGTGGATTTAAGTCGAGCAATTTTTTTACGATAAACTAAATTTGCGTCGAAAATTGACGTTGGATAAACGAAAAATAAACTTAATCGAATTTGTATATTTTTTGTTTTCAAGATCGTGTTTCTATTTTTTCGAATTATCCTTGAAGTGGAGAAAAATAGGAGGCAAAGCACAAAATGCGGATTATTTACGATGCGCATTTATGTATAATTTAAAGTAGTTTTCTGTCAGTTTGTCCTTCCTCCTCCTTTGACTCGTTATTCTTCGCAATGTGCGCATTGTTCGCGCGCGCGCCCTGACGAGATAAATCAAACGCAACCATAACTTAAAAATCAAGCTCGCGAGCGCGCGTTCACCGAGGACGAAAACAAAAAGGATAGCTACCAAACAAACAGCGCGCGTAGTCGTCCCGGTTACGCTACGAAAACAAACTACTCATACACAGGCGCTAGAGCGCCTACGCGCAAATGAAGAATAAGGACAATTGAATGCAGCTGGATGCCGCAGTAGCGTATGTGTGTAAATATCCCTTCTATTCGAAAAACAAATTAAATTTCCTTCTGCCGGATTAATGCGCAATAATGGGGGGGTATAAGAAATGTATCCGCTTCGAATTTGCATCGCATCGTCCCAATTTTGAACAACTATTCATGTTGTTTACGTCCGCAAAGTGGAAAGTGGATTTGTCGAAAGCGAAAACTAGTTTTTATCCTTTCTTGCCCTTCAAGTCCTGTGCCAAAACGGAAGTGCTCTATCTCTGTCGACAACAGAGAGGTACGAATAATGGGAAAGGAGAGAGGACGAGAAATGTGCGCAATAGCAGTTTTAATGCTATTATCCTTTTGCGCTGTATTATTTTTTGCGTTTGCGTGTTTGATTCAAACTCGATTGGATATATGCATTTGTATACAATTCGTTTAGAAAAGTGGTTGGAATGTGAGGGTTGCATTGCGAAATCGATAAAAGCGGCGGCACAAGCTTACGTAAGCTGAAAAACACACTATACGCTATC
The DNA here is from genome assembly GCA_963978815.1 of Aleochara curtula. Classification (NCBI taxonomy): domain Eukaryota; kingdom Metazoa; phylum Arthropoda; class Insecta; order Coleoptera; family Staphylinidae; genus Aleochara; species Aleochara curtula. The sequence continues at coordinate 4,470,008 of OZ022219.1, forward strand.
GCCGTCGTCGCTGCCGCCACCGCCGACGCTGATGCTTTAAATGTAGTGCATCTATGCGTGTGCGGGTGGACGTGTATAAGGACGACGTCGACGAGGCCCCCTCGCGTTTGCCGGCGGCAGTAGCAGCAGTAGCGCCACCACGAGCAGCGGGCGGCGGACGCGCACGAATCCCCGCCGAACGTGCAGGTGGTGCTCGATTTGACACGTTTCGTCCTGTGTGTGCATACCCCGTGTATTTTATGCAGTCAGGCAATATATTTGTGCGCATTTTTTCCGACTTGCTGCTGTGCGTACATACGACGTGTGTGGGGGGCGAGTGTTATATTGAACAATTGCGCATTGCACGCGGGCGCGAAATGCAATTAGCCGCGGAGATCGCGCATTCGCGCACCCTTTAAGTGAGTGACAAGCAGTCTCGGACGCGCGCCCCAACTGTGTGCAGTGTTTTGACCATCACCATCATCGCATTGCGCACGACACACTAGTTATTGGGTCAAATAATTGTGTTGGACTTTTGACGGGGTTGAATCTCTGTGCGTTGCCATCTTTCGATTCGGTGGCGGTTGCGATTTGTTGCGGTTAAGAGGGTTGACCTTAAAACACATCCGCAATATGGCAGCGCGCACACACTGACAGCTGCGAGAGTGCGCGCGCGAGACTCCTCGACACAAGGAGGAGGACGAATGTAGGTCACTTACCCCTGCAGCAACCTAGTTTCAACCCCCATACGGCGGTTGCTGTGTATGCATCCCTTTGCTCCGTGTGGTGCGCCTCCTTGCGATTTGTTGGTTGCAATAACAATTAACTAAAGATACAAATGCAAAGGCAACGCGTATCGAGTGCCGCCTAATCGATTCGTGTGCGTGTGCCTGCGATAAATAAATAATACGAACATTCATTTACTAAGTGCTTCGTCTCGCGCTGCGCCAAGATTGAAAGCGAATTATTTCGGTTATTATGTGTGTATTAATGAATGAATCAATTGCAGTTTTATAAATAGTCCTGTACTAATTCAAACGTTTGGTTTCAGTGTTTTGACGTCATCACGTGGATGCAACGGCAACGGCGAACAGCAGCAGCAACGGCGGCGGCAGGATCGGGCACACCATGGTCTAGTCGAGGCCATGACCACACGGCTGTTTTCAGCCGCCCAGGATACGCAGGGGGGCTACTCCTCTAATATTAACAATATTAAGGTAAATGCACAATATTTATTTCTCTTTTTCTGCATGTGACGAATTTATTTGCGCGTTGCTATGCAACAGAGGGGATGATCGTTAAATCGTTGAGGGTTATAAACAGCGGAAAAACACAACAAACCAGTGGAAGGATATTAAATATTATATTCCATTCTTATTACTCATTTTAATGTATTTCACGATGAACTTAAACGATTTGAATAGGTCAGTCACGTTTTCGGCAAAGCACATATCGTTTTCATGGTAAGTGCATTCAATTTCTATTGCTGCGGAGGCGGCGATGATGTTCGTCCTTTTTGCGCGCGTTTTAAAATTTCATATGCACGAAGCATAATAGACGGAGACGGCTAGCTTCCCATTGCAAAGTGGAGTGTGCTCCATCAATTGCCGCGTGCAATTCAAAGTTCGATATTAAAAAATCTAGGAAGAAATTCGCAATTTATTGCTCGGGCATTTCGTACGTACGCATATGCACTGTACGCTAACTGAATTCGTAATGTGCGCCTGCAAAACTGAATTGTTTTTAATATCCCCTCACATCGAGGCCTTTGTGCGAGCAAAGAATGTACGTGTGGTAGGTACGAATATCCAAGACGAAGTTGCGTTATTCCCCAAAACAATTTCTAATATCCATGGCACACGAAACGTGAATAAATCACGAATAATGTTTTATTTTGCGTCTTTTTTGAGATTATTTAACGTGTTTAAGATTTTGAAAGTTTATATCAATTTATTGATTGAAATGCATTCGTACATTGGACGTTGAAAATATTTTATTGGGAAATTAGGATTTTACTTTCAAATTGAATGGAAAGAAAAATGAAATCAGATAAGATTTTGTAGAATCTTTAGCTTTTAACTTTTTGTCTTTTATCGGAGAATGTGTACGAGCGATCTTGGTAATGCGTTCTTTGCACATTACCCCGCAGTTGATGATGGTCGTAGTGTGGCGGTTGAAATGAAAATCAAAACCCAAGCCATGTGTGCATCTGTGCACCCAAGAATAATAATGCAATGCATTCGCATTTGTTTAGTTAGGCGGAGAGTCAGCCAGGCAAAGAACGAGAAGGTACAAGTGTGTCCGGACACACTTGATATAGGTACCTGCATCTCGCGTACATCGCGCTCCCCTTAAACATCGAATGGCAAAAATGCATTCAACGGCAGCGCAAGATACATGTATGTAGGTGGTTATACCACGAGAGAGACGTATTAAGCGTACGGGTAGACTGTGAAAGATGGCGAGAAGCAAGTTGAGAAAAAGCTGTTGATGAGCGGTGCCAGCATCCGAAGTTTGCTGCTTGTCATTGCGTTGCGTTTTTTCGATGGTACCTGCTAAAGCACACGATCGCGCGCAAGAGGGAGAAATATTTCACCTTTGTACACTTGCTACGTATGTGTACAGGCGAATGATGATCACGCGTATTGATGGAATGAATAGAGTCACCCTAAAATATTTAACGCACCCCTATAATGCCGAGGCATAAATCCCATGACGAGAGCGTTTTCCATTTATTTCTTTAACTGTGAAAAGCAAGAACACAAGAATTTGTGTGTAGGCGCATTACGAAAAAAAAAAGGTACAAATGCGAAAATATTAGAAGAAAACCGCATCGAATTCGCATTGACTTTCTTTGTGAAATGCATTTGAATTGCGCAAATTTTCAAAGTATTTTAATGGGAGATTTTTATTTGTGCGCTGCATTTCGTAAAGATTCTTGCAGTCATTAAATACAATAATTATGTATTGTTATCCTTAATTGCGCAGAGAGCAATACATGAGAAGTTATTAATTAATTGTTCATTAAGTTCGCTTCAAATATTCAGAAATATAAATACAAATACGAATTATTTATATTAAAACAAAACAAATGAGAAAATATTCGACAACTGGCTCATCCTTTGTGTAAGTGAAACGAGAATTTCATTTCGTGAGTTATTTCCAGTTGTTCTAATTTTTGCTGAGCTGAATTCAAAGTTGAGGAATATAATTTTAATAAACATAGTGCATGTAATAAAATAAAATTTAACGCACTCGGTGGTCTTTAAGTTAGTCTTGGTATTTCCATATTTTACTTGATATTAATTACATTTCATAAAAACGCTGATTTACAGTGTTGATTGTTGCAAGCAACGATTTGCATTTCTAATAATTAAAAAGTGGAGATTACAGCAGTAATTTTAAAATATTACAAGTACAAATTCAAAATTTTGAACGTACGCATGCATTACAATTACTTTTATGAGTCATGTACTTATTATTTTTAATTGCACATAACGTATAATTAATTAGCATGCCGATTCGTAATTGTTCCGACAAATATTCAAACATTAATTGTCTTAATGAGTACGCCAAGTGTGAATTTTATTTCTTTGTGAAGAAAAAAATTGCAATATTTCAACAATGAAATAATATATATTCAGCTCTTATGAACTTAGCTATTTGCTGATTGACGTAATAATTTTCAACTTGAAATTGGATTTTTGCTCATACTAAATTCATAGGTGTATTCGTTGTTTAACACTTTTGACTTTTTATGGCGGTTGCAACCTCTTGCGTATAGCTTGTTTTTGCTTTGCATGGTTTGTTGTCTCATCCTCATCAGCATCATCCTCATCATGAGCCGCAGCACCGTGCGCTCTCCTCACATATCGAACACACTCAACACGCGCGCAAAGAGAGTGAGAATATAAAAGGCCGAAAACGCATTTCAATGCATTTACGATTTGATTTTTTTACCTGAATTATATTTATTCCATGACGTTGATCGTCCCTAAGTGCAGCAGGTTCGCTTTTGCTTCACGCTGATATGCGAGCAACCTTTTCGTATAAAGTGTGTATAAAACGAATGCGTTGTTCGAAAGCTGTTGTTACTGCATTTCGTCTTTTTGAAAATGTATCTTGTATTTTCGACATATGTGTGTATGCGTATTCTATCTGCACCTGATATTATTGCTCATTCATCTATGACTACACAGCACACATGTTTGCATTTCAAACATTTCAACCCTTAACAGATTATACGTATAAGCGCTTATCATGTGGAATGCGATTTCCTATCAGTTTTATTCCTTTACTTGCGGTTATTTGAAATAATATTTCATCTAAGTAAGACGTACGTAAGAATTTTACTAATGCATAATACTGAGAATCAAGCAAAGCAAGATTGTTGCATGAAATAAAACAGCACAAAATTAAATACTTTTTGGCATTGGTATCCTCCCGAAGAATTAGACGAAGAGGCTGCACATGAAGCAGGTCCTTGTTATTTGTGGTCTTGATGTCTTTCGAGAGGAATCAAATTCTTGAGGCGCTATAAATGCATCACGCTTAGTGCATGTGTGGGTTTATTGTATAAAGGAGACGAAGAAGAAGAGACGAGTGCACCACCTTAAAAATTTAACAACGAAAGCAAGAAGCGTACGCGCGTTCGCTGGTCGCGCGCATTTAGTGCATGAGGTATTTATAAATTTTTATACCTGATCTCTGTGTGCACCTTTTCGCTTTTAGTATGTATGAACATTGAGTTAAGACGCAAGTCAACATAATCAACACTTATTGCCAATACGTATTTTGGAGACTCGACTGACGCAATACGAAATTAAATTACAAGAAAATGTAAACGAGAAAAAAGTTGATTTTCTGATGAAATAATAACTCATTAATTAATTTATTATTTTCATTTCACGTACGGGTAAATTTCTGATTTCTTTTGAAATTTCTAGTGAATGCAGAAATGTAAACCGCTTAGGCGGCTAGTCCTTGCAATGGCAAATTACGAATTTGTATAAATATGACTGGTCTAGTGTTTAATAGGGTGCCATTTTTAGTAAACGTGACCAGTCGAACGAACGAGAGTAGAAAAAATAAGGGTGCACGCAACTACACATACTGTAGAAAGAGATTTATAATGCACAACGTTACGTTAATGCTTAATGGCTAATAGCATAAGCTTTGTAGGTATAAAAAATTCGTTTGTTAGCGGTCAGGTGGTACGAAGAATAGAAAAGCAAAATTTTTGATTTCTACATTTTCCTTTCGTTTCGCCACCGCGTTGCGCAAGAACGCAAAGGAAGGTAGATGAACATACCTACCACACCCCCGTGCGCAACGTGAGAACGAAAAATGCAGATAGCATATGAATTTGGGAACATACGATTTATGGATTTAATTTATAGATTTCTCAAAGATTTTTAGCCAAAATGTTGACGTGAATAGCTTTAAAATTATGTTCTATTGAAAATAGATTTTTCATTTAAGGAACGTAAATCTGGAGCTCTTTATCACTAATTTAAAAATACAATTTCTTTCATAAGAAATGCGATCTAATTTCATCAATATCTCGAAAAGTACTAAAGATATCATAAAAATTCCTGAATTTTTCACAAGTCTTACAAAGAAGTAAATTGGTCTATCGCAAATTTGTTGCACGCATTCTTAAATCAAGTGTGCACAACTTTCATCGCAATGAAAAATATTTGAGTCGAAATTGCGACATAAAATTAAGCTCACTAAAAACTTAAACACGCCTACGAATTAACATAAAAACCAGTAATTTTATAACTTAATTATTGTGGAAGATAGACGATCAAGTACAACAACTAATTTACAGTGAGTTGCTCTCACACAAAAAGTGCGCAGGGTAACATGTTAATAATATGAGGAAACATGGAAAAATTTGAATAAATATGGAAGCGAGAAGAAGAGGTATTAAAGTGCGCTATGCAAATAATACATATTTTTCTTAGTCTCAAATTCGGGGAGCACTTTTAATGGTTGAAATTAATTGTTTTCCATTTGCATAAAAAGCGCATTATAAACCGAAAATTATGAACATTTTCCGAAAAACGAGCAATCCATGTCGTAATTGTTCAAATACACATGCGTAACATGCGTGATGAATAGACATATCACTAACAACAACCAGCAACGAATCAACGCAAGAATACGATTAAGACAATAAACGCATTTCAAATTAACATTTTGTATTTCGTACGTACATACGTCAAAAGTCAACGAATTGTTATCGTGCGTTTTAAATATACAATAATAATACAGCGTAAACATAGGGAATAAACGGTGGAATAGATGAATAAAAATAATTGTAAGAAGTAAACATGCTAGTTACGGGCAATAAAGCGCGGATTAATTTAACGAGACGTTTGAATTATTATCTCACAATTTAAGAAATAATCAAATAATACGAATTTTAATTCTACATTACCAAGTCGAAAATTTGTTAATTCTTTGAAAGCTTCCAAATTGCAAGTGTCTATTATTATTACTATTGAAGTACGTACGTATCTGCGTTGTTAAAATGTTCACTCTCGTATTTCCGCTTTTTCTCTCTTGCGCTTTTAAAAATTACTCGGATTGAAAAGAAAAAGAAAGCAAATTATAATTGCGAGTCTTATTTATTAACCTTGATCGTAACTCGCATTCGGCAACATTAATAATACAACATTTGAAAACGCTGAGTGCAGACCTAAATTAAACACAAAGCGAAACAACAATATTGTATTAGTCTGTTTATGCATCCAACATACGCAAGTGGACAATTACACAATTATTGTGTGCTGCGCGCTTAATAAAAATTGACTTAATAATGAATCAACAAATGAATGTTAAGTACTCGAATTATTTAGCGTCTGCGAAAAATATGCGGCAAGCCACGAAAAAAAGGACCAAGGCGCGGACGTTAGATGTTTATTATAACAAAAGCAAAATCCCTCCTGAAATTTAATAAACAATTCATTATTCACTCGCTTGGTTAATTCATTAACTAAGGCTCTCTTTCGTCATTAATTTTCTTCTTGTTGGTAAGAAAACGCAAAGATGTAATAATAATATTTTGTTTGATACTCACTCGTCGTCGTCGTGTCCTTGTTGATGATACGTTGAGCCATTTATACTTATAAAATATATGATGATTAGAGCAGCACTGTTGGAGTTGCATAACTTTCTCTCCGAAGAGCAGAGCGTCCTTCGAGAGTGTCGCGACTGTCTCCAGAGAGTTGGAGGCTAGTGCATGAAGAGCGAACGTAGTGGAACAACGTATTAATATGATTAAGTAGCTGGACATGGTGCGCAACGCAACGCAGCGGTGATTAATTGGAAATTTCACCCGAAACGTCAGGTTATTAAACGCGAGCGCATGCGATTATTTATGATTTTTCATGTTTTAATACGTCTTAAACGCACTTAATGCCATTTAATGATCTTGCTTCGCCGTTCTTACAATTTTACAGCAAATAATCTGTAATTATTGTCTCTTGCGCATACAGCGAGTACAAAAATAAGAAATTATATCGAATAAATAAAATATTCGTTAGCACTCGAATCAGAAGCGCATCGTTTGAAAGTGTTAACGAAAGTTAGTTCAAGTTAAAAGATTATTAACCTGTCATTACGCCATATTAGGTAGGTGGAAGTGCGCACAAACGAAACGAGACTTATGCTCAATGCTTAATTCTTTACTTAAAAAGTATTTCATAATAAGTAACATTACAATGCATTTGCCTCTAGTATTGAGCAGGAGCAGGTCGAAGATGACTTTTAAGCGCCTATTACAAACAGTATACATGCAAAGCAAGTGTCTGTTCTTGTTCTTCCTTTTCCTATGCAGTGGTGCTGGTTGTTATTACGCTTTGCTGTGGTAAGAATGGAAGAAAACAAGACGAAAATTTCCAAAGCATTACAACACTCGCGTCTATCAGCTTCATGCATTTTTATCTTTATTTTTATTCTGCATTTTTCATTACTAATAAGTCGTAATGTACAAGAGGTCGACAAGGTAAAGTAATGCGAGGAATTAAAATGAAATGACTTTTAAATGGTGCACGTTTTTAAATGTTTTCGGTCGGAATTAGGCAGGTACTAAAACGGAGTTGAAAACACTTTTTGGAAACTCGTAAAGTTTTATCATTTCGTTCTTAGCTTGCCGAAGAATCGAAGGCAGTTCGTATCATAATAGGGAAATAATTTTATCAATACTATCTAAGCGAATTAATATGATGATGATGAAAGCCAATAAACGTGTACGCGAATATTATAAAGCAAATCGGTATTAGTGATGTATGGAAGTGTGCGAATGGAAGTTCATTAGTTGATTAGCGAATTCGAGCGTATGCTAATGAAATTTGCGCGCGCCCGCATTGAAGGCAAAGCAAACGCGCAAAGCGCAATATGTATCCATCTATTGGGGGGCGGTGGTGGTTCGCATGACGAGAGGGGACCACGGCATCGAAGAAGGTAATCGAAGATACTACCAAATGACTGCTCGAGTGAGAGTACTGTCGACGCATGCGATGCGGGAATTGAGAGATATACATGACGCGAATGCTCGCGCGGTTAAAGCGTGTCAAATCTGAACATATGAGGGATATTTATGTATAGTCATCGAGATGTATGCACGAGTGTATGAATGTTTGATACCTCAGTGAAGGCGGCGGCAGTGCTGGCAGCGGCAGCGACAGCGGTAGAAGATATGTGCGCATCGCTTCTATTGTGCAGAATGCGAAATACATATTCAATTAGCTGAAAATTCATTGAACCCAATAACTCGTTTATCTTTCGACTTTACGCATATTACGCATATGCGCGTGTTGTGCGCTGCTAATGCGAAAGCGGGGCAGCAGGAGGGGCGGCATGTGCCGTGCCGGATTCGCGCTGATGTCGTTTATCAATCGAAAATCTGAAATTCAATTAGGACCTCTTACTTCTTCGCTCTTGTCGCAAACGAACAGTCAAAAGCCTTAAATTTATGCATATTTCAACGTTTGATATATTATTCCACAATTGTTATTTATTGCTGAAACTATACGAATAATCTGGTTGATTAAAATGAGCAAATTTCATTCCAATTTATCAAATTTACTATAGAAGTGTTATGATTCGGTTAAATGTTGAATTAGAATAATTGTTAAAACATTTGAGTTATTCTCAAGAAAAATTTCCTCGAACAATGCGTATATTCGAAGTAAACAACAAGGAAGTAAAGCACTTGTCTATGCTTGTACGAATTTGCACGTACACGTAGTGTGGATACACCACGCGGAACAATGCAACTGCCTGTAGGAAATGCAGCACTGTGTCGTATATTGTTGATAAGAGCGACAGACCTTTTGCAATAACGCTGTAGTTCAGCGCAAACTCTCGCAGTATTCACATCGTTTAACATTGCACTGAACACGGTTGTCGTACAAGTTTCGGTTCACATCTTAAGTACATTTAATTAAATACGCGTTTGGTTATTATATTACAGTTGGTGTACTAGAGTCAGTGTTCTTCTATTTTAGGCAGCATGTCAGATAGATTAGTTAATATCTGCATTTGTTTCGGAACGATTAGAGTTGAGAATTGGGATAGGAATATTGGATAATAAGACGTTGATCATAAGTCAAGGGAAATAATATGGGCTATTATAAAACTGTAAGTAGAACAATTGTTTATATTATTATTTTGCACTGATTGCGTTCGTTGGGAACATCGACCACACTGTATACTATCTATTCATGTTGTGTATTCGCGTATTGAGGTGAGATCCTTCGGTATATTTGTGTTTTTGGTGAGAATTTAAGAGAGCAAATTTCGTATCGAAAGGAAATGAAATAAAAGAGTATTTAGCTTGCGTTATGGTGAATAAAATTCAATTTATGCGTCACTCACTATTATAATTTAATGCAATATGAGATTTGGCGTTGATTTGATTTCTATTACTCTTAAGGCAAGGGTAAGCAAATGTGAATAACAAGAAATGAAAAAGGAAACGCAGTTGATGAAAATTAAACAAAAAACCATTATTAATGTTCGCATGCCTTGACGTCAGCAAAAGAAACGCACACGCCGTGCTCGCAAAGGTTAGAAAAGTATCAATCATGGAAAAGGTAAATTAAAAACGACGAAATTTTATAAGCTCTGGCACGCAACGAGGGAGCAATTTTTTGATATTTGTATGAATCATTATTATACGTTCATTGTTTTATGCGCGGCATGTTCGTATATTGCGTACCGTTTTTTTAATGATGTCGAATTATTACGCGCACGACGCGTGCAATTATACGGGCCTACAAGGGTGATGTAAGTGTACATACACGAGACGTGGTAGGTGAAATAGTAATAATAGCTGATGTGGGGTAGAAGAAAATGGGAGCAATGCGGTAATAGAGCAGTAATGGAAAATATACGATTGCGTTTTGACTGGCTGAGTGACTAGCTTTGATTGTATGAACGCAATAAACATTATTATGATTTTCGTACGAGGCGCCGACGAATAAAAATGATGTATTTTACTAATCGTTTAGAACTATAGAGAAAAAATAGTAAAGGAAGCGTATTAAAATAAAAAATAATAGCGAATGAAGTTTAAGTGAGACGTCGAAGAAAGTACAAATAAATTACATAAATATTGAGACGAGAAGCACACGAAATAATTGCATCAAATAAAACACAAATTCACAAAGCACACACAATATTTATACGTACGTATAACCTGCACATATTAATTAAGCAAGCGTTTCATTTATAAATGCACATCAAAAATCTCTCAACATGCTCGCAACGAATGTGAGAACTACGCAATTACAAAACTTCTTATTTTCGACTGAACATAATTTCGGATGCGAACTGATTCACTCAATCTATTTACATACATACATCGTACACGTACGTACGGTTAGTTGAACAGATTATTAATGAATATGCAATTTCATTATTCTAAAAAATTAAATAAACTCAACCGAATTAGTAAAATGCTAACAATAAGCGATTCGTGCTCGCGCACGCATCCAACCTATCACAAAATATAATGTATTACCACGAGATGAGAACAAGTTCGAGTTGTTGCATTCGTTTTGTACGGTTGCGGTTGTTGCTGTTGTTGTGAAAACAAGGAAATTTTAATACACTTTGTATTATTATGATCATCATTTCGAGTTTAATGAAAGAGTTTCTCATCTCATCAAAGAAAAGAAGCTTAATATGAATGAAGTACGCATGGAAAAATGTGTAATGCATTGATTTTACTTGTGTACTTTTATGTTTAATTAAACTGCCGTGTTAACACTCTTTGTACTTAGTGTAACATGATTTATAATGAGCGGTAATTAGATTCTTGAAATTTATATGAGAAATTCTAAATTTCCACAAAATTTATGCTGGAACATAATTCGTGAAAATATCAGAAGCAGTTTCAAAAAACTATTCAAAATTAAAAGATATTATATTGTTGTCAACGTGCATTAGGAAAATACGAAGCAACAAAAGGAAACAAAAAATCTTTTGTCTATTTTTGAACCAGAATTTTGAATGAACCAGACTCTTATGAAGAGCACGAAGAAGCTTGAAAGAAGCAATTAGAAGCATTAACTCATCAACAAAACGCTTCCTTTAGTTAGTTGGCTTTGAAAGCAATAAAGCAATAGACGAGAGAATTTATAAAAGGTAATACATTTTTGTACTGGTCGGAGAAGCAGTAATAGTGTTATTACTGCGATTGGATGCTCATTTGTTCTTCTTGCACACACTTATACTCGCATGTGCACCTTCGTGTAATAAATTAACGGATTAATTAAAACCCCAAAGTGTAGAGATGAATAAAGCAAAGCGCGCAGCGGAGATGAATATGAAAAGGAGAATAAGACGGGAAAAAAGGCAAATGATGATCGTCAGCAGTATTACACTATCGGCAGATCAATAGCTGTTATCATCGCGCATGTATAAAGAGTACGTCTCTATAAAGAGAGTCGCCGTTTCCGCATCGTCATTCCACTTCATATATGTACCTATCAAATTATTACAAGTTAAACTTTTAATAACGCGGCCCAAAAAGTAAGCAGGCAAGCTGGTAAAGCAGCGTATTGATGGTTAAATGCATGTACGTACAGACAGTTTAATTTATTTCACGTTCTTCTCGGTATGGATATGAAAAATTGGACATTGAAATAATCTGCATGTAGAATTCTTGTGTGATTAATATAAAGCGTTTATTCATGTTTTGAAAAATTCAAAAGTTTTTACTAAGAGACTTGTTCAAATGAAACTTATTAGAGTTGAGTGTGCAAGCATGAAGCATTTTATGAAGTATTAATAGCAACAATAAAAAGTTGTAAATCACTCGTTAAATGCTGGGTTGAAAAAGCAAAACCACTTTGTTGTTAAAAAAGCACACCTACGATTACAAACGGTTTACAGAGCATTCACATTAATTAACAGCAGAAAGACATATTTACGTTGCGCATTAAAATAATGAGAAAAAAATCAGTTGCTCATTTTCGATTTGGAGTTCCAGTTATTCAGTTGGTGAGTCGATTGAATTTTTAAGATTAAATTTTTGATTCGCGCTTACTACTACATACTCTATCTAATTATTTATTTAGACGGATAGGTACGTGTACTATTGACGAGGTATGCATGTGCCAATTAAAAATTTAATATTTGAACGTGATATTATGCAAAAAGTATTGAGACAAACAACAATAACGTACAAGTATTAATTCAATACGCTATTATCGTAAAAATGAAGTAATTTCATTGCTCTACAAATAAGAATGACATAATCTTATGGCCAAATACACAAAACGAACGCAGAAACAAAATTACAATGAGCAACAAACAAATAATAAACAAGTAGTAAGGAGTATTGCTAATTAAATAATTTTATGGATTATTTATGCGTTATTTCGTTATTTATAGCCGCAAATAGATAGGATTTGAATAATGCTTGAAACATATAATTAGTTGATATTTACCGTGATTAAAATTGCTAAATGTTTTTGTTTTTAATCCGGCACACATAGACGCAGCGTATTCGGGTATTTTTTACGTTTCATTAACGTTATTATTGTACATACTTGAATTATTATCGGTATTATTATTATGATTCGTTTTCGAGTTCGTTTTTTTCTCTGCTTCGATTGCGGTAAGGTGGACAACGAAACGTATCAAGTAAATTAAATGAATGCCTGGCGGGTAAACGTCTCGTTGCGTTTTTTATGCATTACATACTTGTTTGTTTCTTGGCATTATTACGTGCATTCCATCAATTAAACTGAGTCACATAAATAATAAATATATCTCGTTCCTTCTCTACTCCAGAGTATTTCGTAGTTGTTTAGTAGACAAATTATAATTGCATTTTGAATGTTTGTCTAAATGTTTTTTTTGCTCGATAACATGTAATCTCAGGTAAATGAGCAAGTTTATCTTAAGTGTTGCTTACTACTTGTTTTTTTTTTCGTGGATTAAGTAAATTACAAATTACAGTTTAATTGTGGATTTGAAAATATTAATTGCATAATTGCTTTATTTATTTTGATAGAACTAATTACACAAGCAACTGATAAGTAAAAGCACGAAGACATAGATTTAACAACAACCCGGTAACAAATAAATTTAGAGGAAGACATAATGAAAAGCATAAACAAGATATAAATAATACTCGGACGAGTGGCAATTATTTATTAGTGCATATTTTAATTATAAATTGCGTGATTATTTGGCATAACTCTTAGTAAAAATGAACTGGTTTAAAAACTACTCTTTAGTGAGAATATTCAAATAGTAAAACGTTTTATTGGATGATTCTTTTCGTAGTAATATTCCTCGCTGTATATAAATTGGTACATTTTTTAAGTTGATAGTCTAGTAAGCGAGACTGCATTAAACAAGTGCATTAAAGCGTGCAATAGGTAAATAACGAGGCGTCAAAATCTTACTGTTGAAATTGTTAGTAGCAGAGTTTGAAGAGATAATATCAAAGAATTGGAAATCGTTGGAAATAATTGAGACGTACATGCATCATGCATTCGGTTCAATCGATCGATCAACGTCATGCGCTCGCAAAGAGGTGAAACAAACGTAAAAAATGTTATAATTTACAATTTTTCGTACGCTTTATTAATGTATGTACATAATGTACGCTAAATAAACACGAACATAAATAACGAGCCTATCAACTTGAAAATATTTTATATACGGTTGCGCGGTGCTCGACCGTATGAATAAATATTTTATTTGAAAAAATTCATTGCTTTCGAGCATCCAGCGCGTACCTACCTATCTCACTGCGTTATTTACGTCAATGAATTTAATTAGGAGTAGTACAATATTAACAGTAATAAAAGTTAATTTATTCAACGAGGAATTGATTGGCTCTGAGTGTAATGTTAATGTAATGTGTAATATAGAAAGCTGCAAAGCAAAGTGGATCGGCTCGTCGTCGTCGACGTCGTCGTTCGGTCGATACGTGTTCGATAATTGCTGAATCAAAAAATTGTTGAATTTTATTTCGTCTGCGGCTCGAATGGATAAATCGACAAAATTATTAGCATAAAAATTGGGAAACAAAACACTTTTTCAAACTTTACGACCTGGCCGGCAATAATACCTATCATGAGAACGGGTACGAAGATGAGGACGACGCGCGACGACAATTTCTTGAGAAAGACTAAAGCATAAAAGGCATACTTATACGAAGAAATTCAATATATATAAAGTCGACAAAGAATTGACTAATAAATTACAGTTGTGTGTCCATCTCGCGAGTACCAGATTTTCTCTTCTTCTGCTTTGCTCCTTACTGTACAATTTTCAATTTCGACACTACGTCTAAGACGACAACACAACGCACATATTAAGAACGGAAACAAATAACACACGTATGAGATGCGAAGGCATTTTTTCCTTCGGAAATTTAGTCTCTCACTTAAAATGTCGAAGATTTACGGATGAGCCGCGTAGCCAGCTAGTTCACTCGCTGCGGAGCAATGTTATTCGATCCGTTTCGAAATTGCACGCACACGAATAAGTTTCAAACAAACGCAGATGAAGGAAATTGAGAGCAAGTCATTCGTGCGTATTACAATGTGTCACTAGCATCTATCCGTTTTTGCTTCTTATTTCTAATAAATATTCTACTAATGTGCTTGTTCGCTCACTGCAGTATTTCACAGATTCACGAGTTGAGTCTTTCGATGTTGATGTCTGTATCAATATTTGTTTTAATTGACTATCACATTTCATGGTAGTTTTTTATCTCTTTGAATGATAATTGAAGTTAATTGGATAAATATGGAAACGCTCAGTATAATTATTGCACTTTACGCTTCCTGTGCAAAATATGCACATGTGCAACATGTTTTACTTGTTTTCACGCTTTAAATGAATAGTAATGAATACTTTTTCTCACCCTACGATTTCTCGGAAAAGAAATATTTTTGACAATTTTTAATACACTTTAAAAATCAGTATAAATTCACGCAATTTATATTTTAAAACAAAAAAAGGAGAACTGCTTTAACTTTGTTTGCTTCTCAAGCTCTTTGTGCAAATGTGGAAGATTAGAAAAGAGGAAGAAAAGTGAAGAAGCGGAGAAGTAAAAGCGAAACGCATCGTCAAACGACATGGTGAATTGATTGGGCGATAGACGCCGAGCGAAGGGTACGAAGTGCTGTCGAGATTTATCTAACAATAACCAAGAAGTTGGACGAAGGAAGGCGATTGCAAAGAAAGAGAATGTAGGGGATGATAGAGGTGGACGCAACAAAATGAGCGCAATTTTTCAAACGTCACCGCTGTGCGGACCCACAACTTAAAAATCAATTTTTATTCGGCATTCGGCGTTCGATGTTTGACTGAGAGTGAAAGAGAGAATTGAAATAATTAACTTTTGTTAGGATGAATGCATGCAATCGACAAATGAAGTTATCACATCATCATCATCGGCATCGCAAAATGTTCGGTTTTGTTTCACATTGTTCGTGCAGTATTGTTTTGGCATAATCACAAAAGTGAAAAATACCAATCAAACTCTTCTTTTATGTGCGGTTTATTCAGGCGTAATTGCGATAAAATGGCAATAATTAAAATATTTTAATAGACAGCAAAATATAAAATTATTCCAAAGTCTAAAATTGTACTACCGTATGTACTGAAACAACATAACGAAGCGCACTATTAAATTAAGGTCGTAAATAAATGAAAATAAGCCTAGTTTACTGACCATAATTTTTGCAAAGTGAAAACTTAACGCGCGCAAATAAATTATCTAGTTACAAGTACATTTTGCAGTTGTCGTTGTTGCCGTCTGTCGTCGTTGCGATAAATGCAAAAACAGCTCATTACGCAGCCGTTTGAAATTATCCAATATCAAAGTCAAGTTTGCCTATGTAAATATAATTTGACAACACATTGCGAAGCAGCAGAAAGTGCTTGTGGATTTAAAACGCGCATAAAATTTAGCGCTTATTTACGTCGCTTTCAGCGAGTGACAAACTCACCAAAAAGCAGGACGTTACACAATTCTCGAGTACGGGAAGAGCACATGTTTGTGCAGTAAACTTGTAGCTGGCGAGTATTGGCCGCGTATTGATTCCTTTAGTGCGCGCGATTTCGATCATCAAAAACGATGCTCTTGGAGGAGAGAAGCAATTCATCATTAACTTTTCGTGCTTCCGTTTGCGCGCAATTACATTGCATTCAATCGATAGATTCGTGGCCGGCGATCGTGACTGATATTACATCTAATTGTGCATGAAGAAACTGAATACTACGTACAACCTTTGATGAATACAAGAACGCGATAAACATCTAAAGCGTTAAAGCGCAATTGAACGCATTGAAAAATGTTTTGTGTATTGAATCACGATGGAATTGGTTGGGTGAGTTAATGAAATAGTTTTCTTCATTGCTTTGGCCTATTTGATTTCGGTTTACCTGTATTTGTTTATTGAGCGCACAAGAAGGATGAAAGAAGAACGGTACAAGTTGAAAAGTTTGTCTTATTAATATGTTGATGTTGTGGTATGCTATGCATATAAATAGTTATATTGCACTGGCGTGTAGAAAATAACATCGTCCTTTTTATTGACAATTACTTATACGTGGTGAACAAAGAAGACGCATAGAGAAATATTTAATTTAATCCAACGAAATCTAGACGCAAGTAGTAAGCGAGTAAGTAGGTAAAATAATAGCGAGCGTCGCATTTCGTGGTATTTTATTTTATCTGCCGAGGAGACGAATGCGACGCGATCGAGGATGTAGAAATCGAAATAATTGAAATATCTTCGATTGATCAAGATATTCCTCGTCGGAATAATGAGGAATATAACTGAGTGTATAAACAAGTTTGAAGATGCAGCGATTCTAATTAAATGCGGAAGAATAAAATGTGTCCAATTTTATAAGGCATAAAATGCGTCTTTTTTATTTTTCTTTTAATAGTCTAATGCTATTCTCTATTTACGTATATAGGAAATATGAATTTGATAATGAGTGTTTAAACTTCAGCGAAGTCAATAATTTTCACAAAGAAGACAATGATATAAATCGGGTCAGTAGTTTTTTTGGTAATTCAAGAAAAGAAAATCAAATTCATCACACTCGAGCACTTGGACTGGAAGCATTCGCAATATTAAAAAAAAAACGTATTGAATACACACCCAGATAATTAAGAACTAAGGAACGCTAATGTATCAAATCGAGCCGAATCGAAACGCAGCTCTCGATTCATAGCAACAATATCCATCCATCTATCTCTGTGCGATCTGTGTGTGTTCATCTAAATATTTGTACCGCTTGCCTGCTATGCGAGCTTCTCACACAGCGCTCATTCAACAACATACATTACATACTTTATCTTTGCGTTTCCGCCTTCAATGCCACGACGCGCTTTAATGGATTTTTCTAATTATTTATTGAATTATTGAATAATAACACGCCATGTGCTATTTGTGCGCGCACGTATCGTATTTATATGCATGTAGCGCCTCGAGTCAGTCGGAATTTTTGCACACGGTAATAAATAATTATCTCTACAGCTGAAAGACGAAATCAGGTTCTTGAAATTGCTCATTGTTCCACCGAAATGTTACGCGGCAGCAACATTCGTCCAACGCCCACGGATTTAATGTACTTAATTTTCTTCTAATACTTTGTCTTTGCTTCAAATGTATTTCGACAACAGGTACTACATGACAGTGGCTTATTAATATGACGACGACGAATTAAATTCGTCGATTGCATTATTATTCGTACAACAAGAAATATTGCTACATTAATTTACACCAACGCAAAACAATTTAATTATTTCAACTTGTCTGCTTGTTGTTGCTCTTGCTCATTACGTTCGTTATAAATAATTAGATAATCATTATTTACATGAAACTATTTGTATTTAAATCTGGTAGATATTTCGAAATTTTAGTTGGCATCTGTCAGAAATAAAATAAAATTATAAAAGTTAGAATATGACGGACCGTGGAACGAAGAGGGTACAAAGCAAACGTACTTTGTTAAAAAATGTCAAAAAAGCGGGCGCACATTAATTTGGAAGTTGTCTCGACGTTTTGGCGCGCAGGTAAATCGAGAGCAGCATCAAAGAGAGACGAGGAGCCAAAAAATCACCATCGCCTCGCATCACAGCGCAACGTATGTACGTAGGCATTGGACTTCTTGAAATATACTCCCGAGCAATAATGATTGAACCGAATGCAGCCGCACAAAACAAACAGCACAAGCGATGCGACGCAACAACTATCAGCAAAGCATTTTTCGAAATAAATATTATACGCGCGCGCGATCCTTCTCGCAGGCAGGTACTTCTACCTGCTCTCGCATATTCGTTAATGTCATATAAATGCGCGAAGAAGTCGGTGCTTTTTCGCTCTTCTGACGATGACGACGAGAACGAAGAAGGTGCAATGCAATGCACACTGCTATTGTCTGTATTGCGTCGGTTTTCGAAATGGTCATTCCAAGCGTTTTTGTATTCATTTACTTTATTTCGCCACTGAAATAATAGAGCCAGGTATCATAATGAACTGAGGATTAATTTGAAATATTAGGTGATTCCTAGCTAAAAGTTGAAATTGAAAATTAATACAAGCATTTAAAATATTGAACGTTTCAAAAAACAACTGGAATATACACATTTATTTTATGAAGCTTCACCCATCGAATTGCATTTTGTTTGTAGCGATGCACACACATAAAACGCTGCCATTGAAAAAGGTTTTTGGATGTACGTATAAGAAACACTTGCGCGCATCGCGCGGCCCGTCGAGTAATATCGGTCAATTCTAAGAAAAATCCGAAAGATCGCCGGATCAGACTTTTAGCACATACCAACGCGTCTGCAGTTTGCGAAGCCAAAAGCAACCATCACATAGGAAAAAAGGACTAAAACTAAAGAGAAATATATGCGACCATGCGCCCGCGCGCTCGCCTCTTGTGTATGAAATGCACCTTAACGACTTGCTTTAAGTGAGCTAAATGCGCGAGTGTGTGCAGCATCCGTGGACCGTTCGCAAAAAACAACGCAACGCAATCGTTTTTAATGCATTTCAAATGGTTTTTGCGCGAGCAAACACTAAATTGGTTTGCCTCAAATCCACATGCATATAAATTACATCGGCATTAGAGTCAATCGGTTAAGGGCGCTGCATACAAAACACTTGATAAAACAATGAAAACAGCAACACGACGCGCCCAGGTACAACATAAATTTTGCGTTCGGCATTTCAATGGAAAAATATTCGCAATACGTTTTTAATGAGTTTGAACCGCCACCAACACCACCAACCAACAAAATGCTTGCGTTTTGTTTCATCTTATTGCGATACCTACATTTGATTTAATTATGCTACTTCTAGGAAGTTGTTTTTGAATTGCTATGCTGCTTTGTTGGGCATTTATTTATACCGTGGCATGAATCAAAAGCATACAGGTACATTGAATATGATAATTTCGAAAATTCAAAGTTTGAATGTAGTTTTGGGGCGAAAATGGCAGCTAAATCAATAATAGGGTTGCCTTACTGCTTCTCTCAAACCCACATCAACGAAATGCCACTCTAACTAAATGAAAATTGCGCCCAGAAGTTCAATGTTCAAATAGATTTCATTGAAATTGATTTGGAAACAAAAGAATTTGAAGCGTTTTTATTTTTTAAGTTTTAAAAATAATAGTGGTACACAGATAATGAATATTTTAAAAAATCACAGCTTTGATTTAATTCTTATTCTAAGTAACATTTTTATTACCCCATTTAAAAAAGCGTAACTATGAAGAAAACATGCCTATTTAACATTAAAATAGTAAAAGAGCTTAAATCAAAAAGACCGACATGTAGTGCACATAAAATGCAAGAAGAATTATATGAAAATATATCAAAGTTGTATAACAATAGTGCGTTATATTAAATGAACATGAAATCCACTTAAACCTAATTAGATTTGTGGAGAAACTATTTACACTTTTTCTTTTCTTCGCTATGAGAGTGCGCCAAGAAGGAACATGATTAGAATAATTGTACAAAGTCGAGTATTAAAACAAAAATATGAGTTGAACTTGCTGCTAATTAGTACTAATTAAACTTATCATACACACGCATTGAATGCGTAATAAGTAGTTTAATTTGTAGGTAAACCGAGCAAATTAAACTTATCGTAATTGAGACTTGAGTATTACGAGTTATAATCGCTTGTAATAATACCAAATTTATGGAAAGTTTTGAAAGGGAGAGCAAGCAAACTACATATAATTACAGATTGTTTCTTATCATAATAATGCAAACTAATTTTTTGTTACAAAAAGTACTAAGAGACGTAATAATTTCGATAAGGCAAAATGCCTTCAGGTGAAAAAAAGTATAAGTACTCATCACCGAATTTATATTTGTCCATCCCAAAGCAATTTTATGTCTAATCACAGTGACTTTACCTTTTTTGCTCGTTGTTTTCTCCTCTTTTGCTTCTCATACTTTTCGGTTATCTATCTTAGTTTGTTACGCGTACCTCAGTCACTTGTTCAGACCGAAAAGCACCCGACAAAAATATACTGCTCGTGGCATTTGCGTTTAGTTTATTGCACGTTTCGTCTTTGGAAGAGAGAAGAGTAGATTGGTTGCATGCATGTGTGGACGATGCGAGTTGTTGTTCTGCGGCCGTAGATTGTCCTAAAGCTTAAAAACACTTAAACTTAAAGCTTGCGCACACAAAAGCAGGTCATTTCTAGACAAAAGACCGCAATTTTTACTTGTAAATTACGGGCATTAACGTAACGTGCCTCAGCCTTTATGCGTTATGCGTCAACGTTTTAGAAAACATTTTCATGCTCCTCGACTCGACTCTATTAAACAGCACGACTGCACACTGGGCCAGAAAGCCCGATTTTCGGACATTACTTAATATCTCAGTAACTACCCAAGCGATTTCATTTATTCAAATTGCGTAAATTAAACAAAATTTGTAGTCATTTTGTAGTTTGAACGATAACACAGAATTGTGTAAATTACGCGAAAAGTGATTAATTTCGTAATAAAATGGAGCCAAATAAAAGGCCATCTATCATGCATAGATCCTAAATTCGGTACAGAGTGCAATAATAACTACCATAAAGTTGGTATTTCCAAAAATTTGTATTGTGTAGTACAACTCAGACAGTTTAAATGTCTCTTTAAATGCGGAGCCAGACGTTTTCTAGGTATAACGAACCGAACATATGCGGGCGAGCATTGTGTTCGAGCCATTGTAAAACGAGTCCCATTTATTTTGCAATAGAATTTTGTTGATATTAAAAAATTGTTTAACTTCTTAGTACTACAAATGTATAATTTATTTGGCCATAGAAAACACAATTTGAATTTTGAAAATCGGTTGGTTAGAAGTTGAGATACGGGGGCTAAACCGACAATGTGCTTGTCGAAAATGCATCGATACCTGCTTCAAAAATCACGAAATTTGATAAAATTTTCATCTTCAAATCAATATAGCGCGCGAATGCGTATGGATGCCGTAATACAGACCTAGTACATCAGAAAATTTAGAACAATATCTATAGAATGGTATAAATCTTAATTTAGCACAATTTAGCACAAATTACTAAAACTCTATTCAAAGTTTTTTTTCTTTCCGAAAATTTGCCATTTTTTAAACGAAAATTACAACCATAATTATTTATGTAAATGTACTAAATTTTACATATTATTATGCTGTTTTAGACACCCTTTCCATTGGTATAATTGGTTTTCTTTAATTATTTCCCAGTTTTGAGATAATGAATTTCAAACTCAAGACATAGTTTTGCTACCAACTTCGACTTGAAATTTGTTTGACTTTGGAGCGAAATTGTTGCTAAACTAATTGTCCGATTGAAATAAAATTTGCAGATTTATAAAATTCAGCTAATCCTTTACCGATTCCCCGAAAAAAAATTTTGAAAAAGTTGATATTTCGATTTGCCACAATGTCCGGTCAGGGCCCAGTGTGGACTGGAGCAATTGGCTCATTCAATTTATAATTTCAATATATTAATTCACTGTGCAATAATAAGACATTTTTTTCGTCGTTTAACTTTATGAAATGTGCTTCTTGGAAGCAGCAAATTTTGCAATTAAAATTATAGCGTTTTGCAGACGATGAAATAAGGGAGCGCACGTGCCATTCGAAAATAATAATTGGTCACGTTCGCCGAATCTATCTATGACCACCAAATGATATACGCGTGTGCATCAGCAACAAACGTGTGGTGCACATTCACAACCCGAAAATTATAATTAAACATCTGCTTCATCTGCTTGCATGATTCAAATGCATATTATTCACGTTTTACCCAATACGAAATGCCCTTTTTCTCTTGAGGATATTTTTATCTTGAGATCATGCAGGTAAAAAATATGTATGAATCGAGTGACTAAAAGCTTTTAGGGGGCATTTGTTTGATGAGTTGAGATTTTTATTTGGCGAAAAATTGTGCTTATTTTACACTCTTTCCATTATAAGATAATCGTGAAAATAACATCGGGAATTTATGGTG
This sequence comes from Aleochara curtula, assembly GCA_963978815.1. Classification (NCBI taxonomy): domain Eukaryota; kingdom Metazoa; phylum Arthropoda; class Insecta; order Coleoptera; family Staphylinidae; genus Aleochara; species Aleochara curtula. Next base: position 4,493,021 of record OZ022219.1, read on the forward strand.
TAGTTATTTTCGAATGGCAGTTACACATTTATTATTTCTTGCGCGATTCGTTGCAAGGATGAAATTTGGTACGTGGTTGGTGCAGCCAACAACTACAAAATAAAATGCGAATCAAATAAGAACACAAAAAGAGTGGTATCCTTAAAGAGGAGCAAAACAAGTAACAGCGACCAACATAAAAAATGGCAATTTTGTTTTGGCACACTGGAAGATTTGGCCCTGGCCCATCGACTGACTAACATACATACTCTGCCTTCTGAAGACTTTTTGGTGGCTAGAAGGCAAGCAACAGCCAAAATACTTTTGGCCCGGCTAAATTCTTCTTCTTTTTGCTGTTTGCTGCTGCTGCTGCTGTTGGCTTTTCATTTCAATACTCATTGGCCGAAATGTTGCCAAGGTCAGTTCGGCAAACAACTATTTAGGGCCTTCGTTATACGCATACACATGTGGGGTGCATGCATGCACAGACGGAATATAAATTGCTTTGCTGGTTTCGCGTTTTCCTTTTTTGTTTTTACTTAACTTTTATTGCTGCTTAAGAGAGTTGCAGTCTCTTCTTCGGCAGCGGATGCGCTCTGCACTTTTCAGCTGTAGGTACGCCAAACAAGTATTGACCAACTGTTCACTTCTTCCCTAACAAGTTTTTACAGCGCAAATGCTTAGAAATGATTTTCATTACTCAGAGGAGTTTGAGTTAATGACTTATTAGCACTTATTGTTTAGAAGTGAAAAATGAAAACTCATAGAAGATTATTTAGCACAAAACAAAAATTAGATAATAATTGGTAAATTTAGTACGATTAACAATTGAAGAACAAAATTCGAAATTTCCTTTTCTTTTCTTTTACAGGAATCCCCAACTTTGACGCTTTTATCGTCAAAGGTAAGCAGACCATGCGACCACGACGTTGTCCAATCAAGGTGTGTGTTTTGTGTGCTTTTATTTCACTAACTAACAACAACAAACACTTAGTAATACTAACAATAAGTAACACTCACTGCGCATAGGTCACAAAAGAGTAAACATCAAGAAATTTGCAATTTATTCGGGTTCAATATATTTTTTCGAAGAAGAAGCGCTATGCAGGGCTGAGGAAATTAAAAATTTAATATTGCCCTCGTATTCATTCTTGGCGGAACTCAGATTCCTGTTTGTCCTAGCATAACAATTCGAATTTAACACTCGATATCACTACGCAAACGAAGAAGCAAAAACTTGAAGACTTGAAATACTTCATTTACAAATTGTGAAATACTTCATTTACAAATCAACCACCAGTAAATTTAGTTGTTCGCTTCTCAGAGGATGATGACTAAGAAAGTAAGATACTTTTCTTAAGTATCATGAACATTATAAACATTAACACGCTTGAATGAATCAACACAAACATGCATTATAACAAAAAGGTGAGTTAAATGCTTGTAAAAAGAAGCAGAGAAATATTGAAAAAATCGAGGATTTAATGAAGCGTTAAAAGAGCTCAATCAGTTCTTGGATATAAAAAGAGTACAAGTCAAATAACAATCAGTTTTCATAAATATTGACTTATTATCGTATTATAATTTATAAAAATGCGTTCGAGCAGAATGCAGGAAACAGTTTGAATATTTCCTTTTCTGATTTCATCGTATTGAAGACAAAATGCACACACGCCGAAAGCCGTGCAATGTACTTTTTGACCCACCGGATCACCTTGAATAGTTTTTGAGACGCCCGAAGTATAAATGGCGACTTAGTTCGCGCCCGCATTGTTTATTGGCTTCACTTGAAATATCTGCAAATAGCTCGTTGCGCTCATAAATATATATCTCCTTTTCTGATACGTGTATGTGAGTTGTGTGGCCATTTCGCATAATAAGTCATTTGCATTTTTTTCTCGCTGTGGTGTGCTGTTCGCTAAGCAACCAGTGCACAGTAAATCATTTTTGTTTTAATTAGAAACAGTCCATTATACAAACCACTAACGACTCGGTCCGTCTCGAAAAGAAGTCTTATTGAACGTTGTTGTTATTGAGAACTTTGACAAATATGGCAATGAAAATTAAAAGTCGTTAAAACGCGTCCCATTTTGTTTCGCAAATTTTATTTGCAAATCATATTGTTAATTTTGAATAATCACAATATCGAAGCGAATCGAAAAGTTGATATTTACAAATTTCGGTTTAAGCTGGAATTGTAAAGGTAGCAATAATTACTGGACACTCGGTAGAGATATAAAATACACTTAAAATATCAATTCATTATGAGAAACATCTGCGATGATAAAATTTGCATTATTTATAAGACATTTAAGCGACATTTTTTAATCTCTTTACATGTGAGATTCGAGTCGAGCGTAATTTCAGTAGAAAAATATGCAGAAATACATATTTCAAATTTCAATTAACACTTTCTCTAATTACGTAAATTTTATTACGGACGCTGGGGAATTTTGTATTACCTCGATATTGAAATAATTCAATTAAAATTCCTCTAATATTAGTAGTATTGATTGATTTGCAAAATATCTTACATTAATAGCAACATTTTAATAATGAGCAATTTTATTATTTAATTATTAAGTCACCAAGCAAGTTTTTCTAAGTTTTTGACTTTTGAGGTTTTTTTTTTGTTGATGTACAGCATATTTTGAGTTTAATTGGCAAAACGTTAACTTGATTTGCAATCTTACTGAGCGGAGGTAAAAATTTTTCACTTATTCGAGCATTGACTTAAAGAGTGGACGTCTGTAATTGATTTAATATGTTAATGAAATCGCGCCGCGCAATTAAAAATTTATACATTTTATGGCTTTTACACTAACAATTTTTTATACGTGGGCATTCAATGCCCATATGTTTGCTTATTCGTTTGACAATATTTTATAAAAGCAAGCAGAAATTTTACAAAGTTTTAACCACATTAATTTGTAGCTCGATTAAATTTACTTAGAAGTAAAATGTTAAAAGGCCACCGTTGGTCAAATTCATAAATTTAAACAGATGTCAATGTTGGTCATTATTAACAACTAAATAAAAATTCATAAATAATAATAAGTATCGGGCTATTAGGAAAAATGCAACAGTGAAGCTACATTAAAATTAAACTCTTGTACTTCATCTTATTAGTCGAAAATTTTTGTATGCATTGTATGTAGCTAACTTTAAAATGCTTTTAAGAAGACGGTACAAGCATTTTCCTTATTGTCAGTTACGATTGCGCAAGTTTATGAAATAGCTGATGAGTATTATTCCTCGAACAGCGCACCGCCGCCGAAGAGTTGGACGTAAAAGCAACAAGCATTTCTAATATTAATGAGTACACGATGGCAAAAATGTGTCGCTTATCGGAGAAGAAGAGGCGACGTGCACGGCACGGCTTTACATATATTATACGCATAGTTATTAGCCATTGAGCTGCATGATGCGTTCGCTCCGCTTGCATATAATTTACCATTACGTTACGTATCTTGATATGTGGAGTTGCTGCTCGCTGGTGTGCTTTGTTAAGAAGAGAGAAGAGTCTTTTTCGGTCGTCGCGTCCTCCCGTTGAGCCAAACATGCATTACTAACTGGCTCAAAAATGAACGAGTTGAAATATTTCGAGTACCTATATGCATTTTATTTTATTTATTCGATTCGTGCGGTGCGTACACTACGATAACTAATGCACTCGTGTGTGCTTGCCTTTTAAGTGAAAACTACTGATATTCCTTGTTTCTTTTTTTGGGAGTGGTGTTCGACCACTCTTCGTTGATGCGGTTTTCCTCATTTTAATATCATTTAAACAATTGATTAATTTGGCTAGAATATTTCAACTTGTTTCGGACTATGCGGTGATGAAAGTTAATACGCTTTTTTGAGTTAATTAAAAGTGAGTAATAAAATTTTAAACATTCTTTTCGACTACTTCAACTTCACGTGTTGATGTACTTAATGCATTGCATTTTTTAATATTCTCGTCGATAATTTCTAAGAATTTTAAATTAAAATCCCCAATTAGACGCAAGGAATTCATTCTTACGGTTTTAAACAAGGTTTAATGATTTCACGAGTAAAGTGAAAATATTTCAAAGTTTCATAATTTTATTAGCAGATAAAACAAATAGAAAAAGAAATAAGTACGCAGGAAATTTGAATTTACATATTTTGAATTGGCTTGAAGCAAGCTCAAAATAATCAAATAAGTCGTTTTAGAAAAGCAGCCTGAAGCGTAATAATAATTGCTAATCTTAGCCATTTTTTTCATTGTTTGTTCCATATTAGAATTGCTCTTTTATTGCTTTGCTTGTGGAGCAACTTAGCGCAAGAAAGAAATAACGCGTATTCATTTAAATTACAAGTGTTTAGTGAACTTAAATGAAATGCAATCAACCGTTAGATTTATCTAGCAATTTAATTAATAAATTAATCTTAATACCTGCTTTCGGGATTAACTATCTATTGGCTATCTATCGAGAGATATTCTTAATTAATTGATTAATTATTTAATACGTAAACAACATTTATACAAAAGAATATAGAGTTTGGAATGAAAAAAATAGAAATTACAATTAACACTTTTAAGCAAGTTTCGTTTAATTAAAGAAATTGAACTTTAGATAAAACTTACTCGGAAAACATTTGAAACTTTAATTTGAAATGCATCCATAAATGTTCGTCTTCAGTAAGCAAGCGCGCATAATGAGTGTACGAACGAAGGAAGAGAACGCGTAATGATCGCATCCGGAGGCTACAATTGAAAAGTTTGTTTCGACTTAAGTCGCTGGAAAAAACGCGTCCTAAACGTCTCGTTATTACACTTAAACTTTTTGACTGACTGGTTTTCATGTTTTCATGCATTCAATACCAATTTATTCATTCGTTTTTTCGTATTTTTCTTAACGTACGATAGAGAGCAAGCCATTAAACATTAATGTATTGATTTCTTTCGATTACTCTTTCTCTCTTATTCTCAGCGAGCAATTTCATTTCATTTGCTGTTATAAAATCATCGTCGTCGTTGCGAGTTAACAGCAGCCGATTATTTTAAGCGATTTCTTGTTTAAGCGCGCTTCCGGGGCGTCATTTTTTACTGTTAGTTGGGCAATCGATACATGCACGAGATGAGAAATCAAATGAAATTTATCGATGTGCGTCGTGTAATTTACATTTCATAATCGCGTGATTGCAACAAATCACACAATCCGAAACAATCAATGCGCGTTGCAACAATCAATACGTTTTTACTGCGATTAATTCGAATCAAGTTCGGGAGAAGAGGCAAATATTTGTATAAAAGCTCATAATCTCTCGTTGCATCGACTACGCACTGCGAGCAGCGAACGCCAGTCGTAAAAGCATACAAATTTCGGGCAATAAAATGATATAGAGCAAGAAGAAGTTTGCAATGGTGCGCAAAACAATTGGGAAATAGCCATTAAAATTGTCCCGAAATGGGGCCGTTAAAATCGTTTATTGGTCGCGGGCTAAATGTGCGCATTCGCCTACCGCCTTGCGAAAAAACGAAAGAAATCCTTGAGAGGGATGAAAAACCGGTAGTAATAGCCTTCAATCAAATGCGCAAATGTAGGAGAGTTGAATGGATAAAAATAAAGGGACAATTTTATTGTTGAACTTTTGCGCTGCTGTAAACAGGAAGATAAAAACTTTTTTAGGCTACTTTCTTGCTACTCGTTCTTTACGCGCTAGTCGATAATTTATTTAAACAAACAACTTTTCTTGAAAATGTATAGAATTTTTATTAAGTCAAGTAGTTTTAGTTTATTGGAGTGACAGATTGGACTATTTTAAGCTCAATTTTTCACGTTTTATATGCTCGCAAATGAAAGCCTTTTACTTGGTGGTTGTTGTTACGCACATAAACTGAAATATATATCTGTGTGGTGTACATTGAAGGAGTAGGACATTAGGGAAAAATTCGATGAGTTTGCGTATTGAGGAGGGCGCTAGCGGCCCGCTCTGCATAACAGAGCAATAAAAGTTTCGTCCTTTTTTGCTTCGAGTGCGGCATCGGCGGCGGCAATGTTGTGACTATTTTCACTTTATTAGCATGGCTACCCCTCAAACTCTATATACTTGAACAACTTCCTTTCCGCCCTCGGAAAACCGACCAAAAACATTCAAACTTACCCTTGCAAGCAAGAAATGTTGATGTCAACAAACATTCAGCATCGATAAAAATCTAAATTTATTAAATTAGCTTTCTATGCAATTTCAAAATTTGGGGAGTTGTTTAAAGCAGGTAAATAGATTAACGTAATTTATTAATGCAAACAAGTTGAAAGCCTAAATTCTTATTGTAAAACAAAAATTTACATCAGAGGCACATGTAAAGCAACATTAACTCTTCTATTAATTAATTAATTAAAGATGAATTTCTTTGAACTCATTACGAACGAGTCAAACTAAGAAAATGACGTTTTTTATCTTTTCATTCAAAACACACAAATGCGCCACGTGAAATACACACAATAATGGAACAGCAATAAAAGTACGCATATAATGCAGAGATACATAAAATGAACATAATGACGGTTTGTCAATTACTTTATTATTTTAATTAGCACAATTAATAATACGTTGTGCGTGAATTGTGTATTCAAAAAATTAGGAAATGCATTCTGGATTGAAATGTGCTAATCGCCTGCGCATTTAAAATGTGGGAAGCAAAATAATAATCCATGTTTTTTACTTTATAATTGAATGTAATGGATTTAATTGACTCTAAAACGTTATAATTATAGAGTCTATGAAGGAGTTATTCAAAATTTTAAACTTACATGATTTTGAATAAACTGCAATTAGTTTACAAAATATATGGGGAAAATGGAAATAAAAAATTGAGCATAATTCCGAAAATAAAAATATTGTCTAGACAAATTTACCTGAACGCAAATTTCTGACTCACAAGATTACAATAAATAGTCGTGTATCATCCTGAAAATTGGCCGATTAAACAGTCAATCAAATGAAATATATTTGAGCAGAAATTATGGTGGATATTATTGCTTCAAAGTTTATAATAAACGGTTGCACTAGATTTGCATATTATTTGATTCTCGATTGTAATACGAACGCTGCTGCTCGATGTTTCGCGCTCTAATCATTTAGTGCAAAAACGCGAACACAGAAAAATACCTGGAAACGCATATTTTATTATTATGTTGACCACATGCAATCGAGATTTACTGTATTTGCATGCCGCGCTTGAGTATAGCGATAAATAAGTAGCTCGCGCGCGTTTGAGCTAATAGTACATAATCACAACTACTACTAAATGGTGAAGAACTGAATAAAAGCAGGGTGGTTGCATGTGCGGCGACGTGGCGCGGTTGGTTCTGAATTAAAATTGCAAATTTACTCGCAAACGGCGGAATGTGTCCGAATTCCGATTTGTAATTTATTGCGCTTTGCTCTTTAGTCGGAAAGAGAAGAAAGAGGATATTTGTTTGTTAGACCAAATGGTTATATGTATTGCTTTTGCGCGGCTATTGTGCATTTTTATATCGGTTTCGGAGAATTTTTCAAGCTGTAGTCAATTCATTGCAACATTTTGTTGAACTCAATACAAATTCAGGGTTAAAAAGTATTCAAGAGAAAAACTTGCGTTTATGCTCATTCTCATCTAATGAGTAAAGTAAAGAAGTAATTATATTAAGTAATTATTTAATGATTAGTAAATTAAATCACAAAAACTGGAGCAAAAAGTTAATTAACTAATTACTGGACTCTGATCAACTAATCGCACTTAAACAAACTGTTCATTAATTTTCAATGATTTCTTTTCAAGTTTACTTGCCTTAAACAAAAATTATTACTTACCTAATTGGTAAGTTTAATATTTCCTGAAATTTTAACTTGTTTTTTTAAGGTTTGAATCAGGGTGCTTGAAAATATTTAATGTTTCCTCATTTGAATATATCATGCGGTTAATTATTTCACATATTATTATAAATTGAGGATGGAAAATATATAAAAAGAGGTTCAAGTTGCGTTTGCTCCTTTTAAAGCGTGTGCTTCATTAGCTCTGATCATGCAATCTAAGTAACTAACGTTTCGTCGTCTACTTCTTCCTCCGCTGCTTCGCCTTGTTCTTCATTTACTTATTGAGAAATCTTCGAACACTTGCTAACTGTATTTATAACAATTTACTTAAATGAACTGCGTTCATTGGCTGCATTGCATTAAAAGCGGAAACCGGATTGTGTATTATTATACAAGATGATACATAGATTTTAATATAAGTTTTATCGCGTTTAGCACAAAATGTTTCAATGAAGCCGCTATAAATATTGCATGATCACTTTATATAATATGCAAATAAATTCAATTAGAGATATACGATGAACATGAGCAATTTATCAAAAGTGTAAGAAAAAAATTGAAGTACAAGATAGAAAAATTATAAAGCTGGTGAATTGTCGTCAAGAAATTCATTGCTCGCGTTCTTCCTCTTCATCGTCGGTTGGCCATCGTTTGGCGTGTTTGTGAAACCTGTTTATTGTCTAATCAGGTGGCTAATAATTTTATTTCTTTTCGGTTTTTATTTACCAAATATGCGTCTCTTCTTCTCGTGCTTCAGCGTCTTTATTTTTTACCTTACGCAAGATGCGCGCAAAGCGATATAAATTTTAATTAAGCAACCAAGCAACCAAATTCAAATGCGATTTAACTCTACATACGAAATGCAATCAAACACATGGAATATTTAAATATCTTTACAACTATGTGCTTATTCATTTATTCTTCGTACGAGAATATAAAATTTATTGAGTATAAATAATCACGTATAGCATTTGAATTTCAAATTCATAAATGCAGTAGTAGAAAAGCAGTCTGTGTTTTGGAAACACTCGATAAAAATGGCAAATTTTTATTTCACGCTGATTAACTTAATGCTCGACTCGAACTTTGAAGCGAATCATTCGTTATTTATTCGAATTTCTAATCCATTCGTTCAATACATTATAGAAATTTCTATGCGTTGGTCGTACCATCGAAAATATGACATTAAATCTTGCACGTACCACTATCACATAAGACAAAGAGAAGAAACGCAAAGACGTGGCACATGAGGAAAAAGAGTGCGATAATACTCATTAGATATAAGTACGCGCAGTAACGAGAGAGAATATTGGACAGAATGAGCGGATAATAAATTTTATGCCAAGATTTATGGTGCGCGCACGAAGCGCAAGAGTGGCGTGGAGTGCGCTGAACATTATTTTATTCGTGTCAAAAATATAGCTGGCGTTCTTCTTCGGGTGGAAGAGAAGAAGCTCGCGGCACGCTGCGTTTTTGTCTTTGTAGATAAAGAGACGACGCGATGCCCATTTACATATTACAACATTTTCCGTTCTTAATTACAACAAATTCTATTCTAAACACTACACGTTCGAAATACACGTGGATATAAATTATCGAAAGCAAGTGTATGCATCCTTGAATGCCTTTTTTCTAATACCGAATTACTAATTAATATGAGCGTATTATAATAATAATTTATTAGAATTGCTCAAAAATAAGTAAGATTTATTATCGATTTTACAAATACATATTAAAAATTATTATTCGCTATTAAATACTTGAAGCACTAGTAGCCGCAAACGCTTGAATAAAATATTCGTATTTGTGTCTTGACCTTTTCGATGGTCATTGATGATGCACTTAGTGAGGAGAGAGCAATCATAATATTGTCGGTATACGCAGTAGACGAAGAAGTTGATGACTCTTCCAGTCAGCTTCCATTTTTGGAAGACGTCACCAAAAACTGACTGTCGGTGAGCGCACTTGTGTAATTTGAAGAAAGCAATGCGCATACTTCTTGAAGCGCATCAACGAGTTTGCTGCACGTTTTCAACAGCTTCAATGTCAATTAATTTTTATGTCGTTGACTATATACATCACGACCACATCAACGTAATAGATAAGAAGGAGTTGATGATGAGGATGACACGAAAAATTATAAAAGATCTTGTGGAAATTTAAGAAGTAATCAGTAAATGCACTATTTTTATCTTGTGGGTAATTAGAAGTTGAAATTTAGTACGTAGATTTATTAAAATCAAGAATTAGTGGTAGGTGCGCTTTTAAAAATATATCAGGAACCAGTTCCTAATCAAAATTCTGGTAATAATGGTCAATCTATAAAACGAGCCACATACGGAGTCTAAGTGCACACAGCCACACATTTATTAGAGCAGAGAGCAATGCGATGACCACTGAGATGATGTCGTGCGTTTTAACAACAAGTTTAAGCTAAGCAGCAACAAGCAGAAGAAGTTGTTGTTGAGGATGAACTTACTCAATCTTTAAATGCACATGCACTTAAAGCGTTGCGTACAGAACAATTTTAGAGTGCTATCTTTAAATTCTCTCAACGTACTGAAATGCGCTAACAATATATATCAACCGATAAAAGTCGACTATAAAAGTTTTCGATTCAATTTTCAATTGAAAACATTTTCAAAGGAATTTATAAATATTTCTCAACAATTTGAGAAGTAATTTGTGACAGATGTAGAAATTGGCGGATTACAAATTGGAAGATGGCACTTATTAATATTTCGGTAAGCCAGTGATGATGGAAAATCAGATAATGCGTGGGATGCGTTAGCCGAATGATCATTTCAAACATAAAATATGTATTTATCTGTTTGTTACGTTGAGTTTACCAGTAATGGCGCATTAAACGTTGGAAAAGTGTTGCGTTTCTACTACAATTACGCAAGAGGATTTTGAGTGAGATCATTCTTACTTTACTAAAGCATATTTATTGATACGTTGCCTGTTTGCCGTTTTACGCAATTAACGCGCAATTTAATTGTTTAAAAATAGACAATTGTTTACATATTATTGACATCTAATTAAAACAGTATGTGAATAATCAAATATGAGGAAAATACCTAGGAATACGAATGCACATGACTCTTTGACGATCTAATAGTTAAAATAATCGCATTAACTGAGTAAATTTGCTTTGCTTTTGTCATTGCGCTTTACGTTGTTCTAATTAATTGCACTAATTGCACAACCTACTCGCGCTCGCGCAATCCTGCATGCTTGTAATTACGTTGAAAAACAATTAATTAGCAATAAGGCGCCTTGACTGATTGCCTTAGACGTCGCGTATCTTATCATCTTCAGTCTTCTGAAACGCGACATTACTTGTGCAACGTAAATGAGTTTACAGTATGTGTGTTTAAGGACAAAAGGAATAAGGAATTTAATTGAATTTAGGCACACTAATGAATAGCGCTAGTGCGCCGCAACGTGCTTTTCATATTCAAATTTGTGATAATAATATTTTCATATATAAGACGTGGAAATTTATTTAATACAACTAATTTTTATTTCCTATAATGCAATTAATATAATTATGAAATTTGATATCAATTAAAAGAAACAACTTCTAATTAATGCCGTGAAAATATGAATAGATCAAGTTACCATTTTTGTATCGTTATGATGGTCCTTTTCTTTCCTGATCAGGATTTTCTTTTCTGGGTTAAGACAAATTCAATTCGGAAAATCAAAAATAGTATTGCGTAAAATATGCTGCGATTGTGCAGCGAGTGGGTGCCGATGAAAAACACTCGTTTTATAAATATATATGCAGCGGCGAGAGTTAGTTGAGCGCGTGCAATTCATGAAAAGCTATTTTCCTTCAGTGATTGAACTTAAATGAGTTCACGCGGCGCGCTCTTCGTACATTTCCTCAATGCGCATCTTTCACTATCGCACAATAGTTGCCAATGCGCGCGTCTCACTTTTCCGTAATTCTTGCATTTGTTGACAATGCGTGCCTACGAAAAGCTCATGTAGAAAATTTACGAAATATCCATCTAGTTGCGAGTGCAATGTGTGGGGGTCTTACTTATTAGACGTGTTCTAGTATTAAAAGTTATTACACTTGCAAGCGGACGCCCGGCTGAGAATAGAGCACGTGCTTTGCGGGCACGTGGAGCTTTTTATAGCAATTGGCGCACTGCACATGCAAGATAATTGCTATCGAATTAAAAGGAAGCGCACGATTTGTCTCTCGGTCTTGTTTGAACTGCACGTTTGATTGATACCACTGGGCGAGTAGACGTTGAAGAAGAAGAGAATACGGTGTTTATGTTTAATTATCGCGGAGGAAGAGTTGGTAATTAACACCTAATTGCAATTATAAAATTTTGTTATAGCGTTCATAAATCTTTTTCAAATTTTATGCATTAATGAACAGCAAGTATTATTACTTTAGACATGAATGACATTTATTGCTTTGTAGATGAGTGAATACAAGTAATAAAATTGCTCTATGAGATGAGTAATTACACATTTATTACATTGTAATAAATAATTAGAGTTTGTTTATTAAGTGGACTTGTTAATTGTTTGAGAATAATTGCTTTATGACTCTTAGTAAATCATTCGTAATTTGTTTTATCAAATTTAATCACACAACAACTTTTATTGAATTTTTATTTCGCTAAATTATTTTATTTATGCTTATATAAAAATAAGAAATGTTCCTTGGAATTATATAGGAATATTTTGAGACAGTGCCAGTGCTTTATTGATATTCTAAATTGCCAGTCTACTTATTTAATACAAATACCAATTTATCTTTGTCCACTTGGTAAATTTAAACATATTTTATCTCCATTTAGTCTTGAATCATTTAGCTTGTCATTAAATAGTTTTCACCTCAAGAGCAACCACACGCACTCGGAGATTCAGCCTCAGCGAATTAAAATTTGAATTTTTACGATTTAGCATGGAATTTATTAAGAAACCGGAAACACTATTCGCTTTGGTCATTACCGAAGAATACAATTAAACTGATTAACTTATCATACACATACGCACATTTACGAATTATATAGCTATGTAGATATCTACCTAAAGAGTTACACTCATTAAAACTAAATGATAAAATTCATTTAGATTTACATAGATACTCGGTGAAAAAGTTGCCTAGTTAGTTTAGGTCGTTAAAAAACGCCAATTTATTCTCGCGGCACCGAAATAACTTTGGTATTAATAATATGCTAAGTACATCTGCATACTTCTATTTTAAGTGTATATAGCTGGAAGAAATAACACGTTATTAACGGCACAATATTTAAATGTTTCAATTTTGCTCATTCGAGTGTTGTATTCATATTTGCTGTTACCTTGGCGATTACGATGAGGAGTATTTCTATAGTTCATGGCATTTATTACATTTTTACGCATAGCGACAAACTAGCGAAACAGATAAATTACATGTATTCAATTCTACATGCATAGCAACACTGGATGCAGGTAATCTTTGACAACGCGGATTGAAATTGAAGACACCATTTCGATGACCATCCATTTCATGGTAATACCAGTTTGATTTGTTCTCGTTGCGTCTACACACGTGTATAATATAAACATTTCGATTCGTTTGCCTTTGTGCATCTTTGTTCAATTCGTGTGGTAACTTTAGTTGGCTTGCATCTCTTCAACGAGATCGATGAGTCGCTATAAGAATGCGTTTGTCTCTACTTATTCTCGAAACGGTAACGGATCATTTTATTGTCGGACATTCATTTTACGCTTAATTTATGCGCACACAGAGGCGATGTGAATGAGGCATCTCTTCGATACGTCAAGAGATTTGGGAGTCGAGCGCGTTCGCGGTAGACGAGAGAATAAAATCATGCATAAATAGTTTAGATAAATAAATATTGTAATCATATATTCACTTTTACGAACAAATGCTTTGTGCAGACAGAGCAGATCAGAGCAATTATAACTGTTCTTGAACACAACTTCTCCTCGTCGACTGGCTTGCGATGTTGTTGTTGTATGCATAAAAAGAATTATGATACATTTACATGCTTATAATTACTAATTCTGACAGGTTAAAATAAGCATTAACCTGGAAGAGTTTTTTGTACTTGGCGCGCATGCAATGAAATGTAAGAAATCGGAAATTTTAAGAAATTTAAGATACAATATGTTCAATGAACTTTAAGGCAGCGGACTCCGCAACGAACGCTCAAGTATCATGTGATGAATAAGCAAGCATTACTCAAACCGAGTGAAAATTTGTCGATGCGATTGCTTGACATTAATTATAACTTCTTGTGTGTGGCAAATTCGGTTGAAGGATGTGCAAGCGCGCACAACATGTGGTGGCTGTTCGTTTAGCAGAAAAGTTTGCCGAAATTACCAAGTAAAACTACAACTGCACACACTCGGCAACTGTACTGAAAAAGGTACCACCGGAAATGACTGCAATATGTGCTTCTAATGCTAGTTGTTTTTATTTCTTGCGTTGAGTGCATATTGCCTTACAAAATTGCGCATCTGTTTCACTTTCATACAAATGCGAATGGACAAGATTGAAGAATACTGAGAAATGTCCAGAGTTATCCAAAAAGCGAAAGCAATGCGATCACGGCGAAATATTTGATGCACGATTATTTCAAGGGAGGAAAATATAAAGTTCTAGTTCTAACTATGATATGGCAAATGCGCAAACGCCATGTGGCTTACCATAAGGGTGGACCGCCCTCTCTTGCCAAACGATAATGCACAACCTTTATTTTAAGTACAACTTATGGCCATTTTGTGTACAGCTCAAATTACAAGTAATAATGTGTGCGATGCACATTTTCATGCTTTGCACTCATTTGGTTTACTTTTATAAAAAAGTTTCAGTTTTATTCGTACTTGATTTTGCGATTCATTTAAGAAGAAGCGATTAATGGTGAATAAAGCCAATGTTAGGTAGATTTCTTATTCTTCATTTTTTTTTTGTAGTTATCTCTCTGTGTGTATTTAGTTGACGTGTAAATGGTAAATGACGTTTGCGTTCGTCCCTTTTGGGCAAGATCAGGTGAAGCAACCCTTGTCAACCTACCTCTTGCACGTTCACTCGCATGTTGTAGATATTCCTATTAGGAAAAGATTGCGAAATGAGCAATGACTCGCCAACTTGTTCGTGTTGCGCGCATGCAGTGTTTCAATAGTTGTTCATCCTTCGAGTATCTCATTCTCTCCTCGGTTGGGTTTTGATTGTGATGTTGCCGCCCTTTGCGTGCGCACATAAATAATTCATCGAGATGTCAGCCGGGCAGAAAAAATGTCATGTGCACTTTGAGGGATATCTCTTTGCCTTCAGCATGTACCTATGGCTGGCAAATCATTAAATCAGAAAAAAATCTTTAGCTTTCGTCCTCAGGTTCGCCTCCGTCTTCTCTTTCTTCGCGTTCACCTTTTTCGTGATTCTCATGCTACGGGCATAAAAACACTTTTGATGTACCTATTGATAAAATGACAATTTCATAAACAGCTTTGTGGAAACACAATTGGGAAATGATGTTTAATTAAGAATAAAACGAAGGCGAAGAAGAACCTCAATAGTTATAAATAGAAATGAGAATTCCAACAGGCACCATTTATCTTCGCATGTAACTTAAGTAAGTCAACTATGTTTAACTTTAATTATATTAAGCGCGAGTAGGTGGTATTATTGAACGTAAAAAGTTATATGTTATGGATATCGTCATGTCATAAATTTTCGTTACGTGCGCGTATTCGAGTTTCATTACATATGCGACTTATTTAGCCATCACCAATCACTAGTAAATGATAAAGAGGAAGAAACAGTTCTTCTCCTACCAATGAGTCGACTCGTTTGGCATTTTGGATATTATTGCGTATTTTTCGAACAATTGACAATCTAATTTCCAATTATATTGTGTTTGCCTCATTACTTCAAGGCATTCATTCCGCGCGACACAAGCGGATAAAGCGAATTATTTATAAACTTGTTTTTTGATTTCTAAATAAATTTGTTTGTCCGGCTTAATACATACACGCAACGTAATGTACTTGTTTCGCTTACATCTTTTATTTCGTGTTTTCATGATTTTCTATTTTTCTACTTGGATGTTTCTCTTATTTTACCGCTTTCAATATGTTCACTGTTTATACACGTGGTACAAGCAAATCAAAATTATCATAGTAAAATTACATCTAATAGTATTTGAGGAATACATTTGAAAAACCTGAGATATTGATGCGATTGAAACACTCAATATATTGTCACCTGATCAACAAATAGAATTTTTATAGTAGTACAAATATGCGCAGATTGATTTACATAAAATACACGTAATTTACTTGCTTGCTAGAATAAAAATTCAATTCATTACGAAATATCGAGGTCTTTGATATGCTTTAAGTTTTTATTGCATATATACGGAAAGCACAGGTGTTGAGATTTTAATTAGGTAGGGGTGTTAAACTAAATTATTTCTTTATGAAGAAGAGAATTTTAATTCTTACATAGGAAGACGATTAGTAAGTTTTAAGTTACAAACTTATCCTGAAAAAGAGATCAGAACATTTTCTATGAAATACCTAGTTAACAGGAAGAAGTCAATTTCAATTTGTCTATCAACTTATCCAACTTTTTTGAATTATCTTGTCTTGTTGCTGAATGTTCGGAAATTGAACGCGCGTACATCGCTGTAGGCAACCCGTGATGAAGCACCGCAACTTTTTAACTTTGATTCCCATAGTTTTTAAACTAATATGCTATAAATACATTAAATTAATTTGTATATCTATAAGGTGCTTCGTTAATAATACGTAGCTGTATATATATCACTTCATTTTCAGTGGTATTTATAGAGATTTTTATAGTTAATTTTGCGTTGCGTTGGTTTGCGTAGTAATGCGTTCGCGGACATTGTGTGTAGCGAAACTATTTTTGATGGTGATATTGAAAGAGATAATAAGTTCAACATAGAGATGTCTCGTTGTTGCGTATACTCGTTTAACGGGCGTATTTAGTATTTTTAGCCAGCACTTTGCCGGGATGAATTGGACAGGCGACGACGACACGACGCGCACGTATGCAAAGCCAAAAACTCGTTCATATCTGTTCGTCGCGCACACCGCATCCTTTCCATAACATTATTACACTTAAGTATAGTACTTCAATTTGATTGTAAGTTTACTTAATAGAATTTGAATTGCAGTGACGCGGCAATAATAAAATGTGCGCACAGTTGCTTGTGAAACATGCGTGTTCGCGCTCTTGGTGGCGGTGGTTGTTCAGCAGCTAGTTTTCAACTAATTCAAGTATGACAAATTGCTTAACTATTGAATACGAATTATTTCGACGATGCGACATTGGGAAAAATGCAAACCGCGTTGCGACTTTTTCGAAATAGACTCGTCCGTTCATCATCCCAACTCATCGCATATATTTATAAAAGTGTGATTGTATTAATAGTAGTGCATAGCGAAATAGAGAGAGGATATTGATTGATTGGGATTGATTAAGCCAACAGCAAAAATGTCGCATCGACGCGGACCGCCTAAGAAAACCGTGCGGACCTATATTACATTCGGAAAATCAAATCGAAGGGTAAATTTATTTTGTAGTGAAAATTAACATCTTACAAATATTAATTAATTTATACAGCAATTTTTCATGGGTGCAGCACACTAAAAATACTAAAATTGTGTGGATATTTTTTCGTACTAATATGTCCTTAAGACGTTGGCAGAAAGTTCAAGTGTTTTGAAATATTTTAAGAATGCAAATGCTAGATTTTTTGGCACTTGCTACCGCTCATTATTGCGACCCATGGGTTGCCTATTGTAAAGCGCATAATACACAATATTTTCAACGTGAAAATGAGGAAAAGTTACAATTTTAAATTACAATAAATTACTCGGTAATTCTATGCAGTTTTAACAAGTTATCGAGAAGTAATAAAAGTTGAACTTTGTAGTAAAACGAGCTCAAGTTTGTACGTAAAATGAGGCAAATTGTAGAGAATTATGTTTTAATAATGTAATGTATGGAATCGGAGTATATGATTATTTATTCAATGCACGCTGTAAATATACGGCACTGTTATTAAACTATAGTAAAATATAGCGAAAAAACTGCGCCGCAACCGAAGGAGAGAACAAGAACAAGACGAAGAAAAGTTTTTGCGCTGCTTGCATGTCCATGCGCTCTTCGTGCTTTTCGTAATCTACATGAACTTTTCTCTAACTCGTCAGGTTTTCTGCATTTTTCTTGTAAGGTATTTGTTGCCATGTACTTTGCGAACGAGTTTGAGAGTCTCACATGCATCTAAAGCACTTTTACATGTCTCAATAGTATACGCGTTAAAGTAATGCAGCTTAAACATGTGTTTTACAAAAGGTTGCACTTTAAACTTCCCGCCGCGCAATAAACAAACACATTCAGCAAGCAGGACCTTTATCGTATTCTATTAAATGAAAAGCAAGCAAATGTATGGGTGCGGAATAGCGGCGCCAGCGTCGCGCCGCCGAATCGATAGCGACGCCTGCGTTCAACGCCGTCGCAACCCCACCTTGCTCGTCGGCGGCGCGCGAACGCGATTGCCCATCGTCTGCAGCAGCAAGCGTACCTCCTGCCCCCGCATGTATTGTGTACGTACACGACGAATGTGTACATGTGCGATTTTCATTGCGGAATGTACGCGTCCACCTTGTGGTGTTTTCCCGAATTAGCGTACGACGCCGAGAGTACGAGCGTCGCGACGTCGTCGCATGCCAGTAGTCAACATCGCCGCCGCCGTTCGTTGTGAGCGCACCACGCAGCACGCCCGACTGAAGAGGAAACGCATCCTCTCTAAATTATCCTCATCATCGTTGTCGTGGTGTAAATGAGCTAAATTATATACACTTTTTGATAAATTAATAACGCGCCCTTCCTCCTCTCGCGAACGTAAAAAGGAAGCATCTAATTGCACGTGCCATCCGCGTACAAGATAAACACACACACACATACATACATTCTACTATAATAGTGATAAGGGAGCACTATTGAAAGAGTTTGAAAGAAATGATGACTAGAAGCGTACATTGCATTCGAGCATCGCATCAATAAATAGATAGAAAGGCAAAGGGAATAATTGTGAGTAAGTCATCATGTTGTTCGTTGAGCAATATAATCAATAAAGCGTGTTTGCCATAATCATTTTATGTGTGTGTGTGTGCGTGCGTGCGTGCATTTTGGATGGGGTGCTATTGCGAAAACTCAAGTAAAGTGATCATCAAATAAACACTGGAACTGCATCAAGTTGGTCCAAAAAGTACGAAAGAATTAGAAGAATTCGCATCGTATGATAATGATGTAGTTTAATGCATCTTGGTTGTGTGCGCTCGATACATATAGACCTTAAGAAGCAATGGGGAATGCATCTTAAAACACATGAATACGCTACATTATTAGCAACTAATATAATGTGGACTGAAAGGACCGAATAACAAAATAAGTAGTTACGAAACAAGCACCAAGTAGTTGAACATAATTTTCTTCTTCTCTATATTTACAAAGTATTTACAAAACTAATAATACAGACTTTATCACTTACGCTCAGCTCTCCCTATATATCTCTCTACATAAGTCATCAACATCTTCATCAACATCATCGTAGTGTGCATCAACAGTATTCGCGTGGCAAACAATATACAAATGCAAGAAGAGCGAAACAATAATTTACAGATCGATACCGTATGTACGTTTTACGCGTAGAAAGTGAGATATGAATGATACACATGTGCATTTTAAATAATAGAACCATGTGCCTCAATAATTCATAGGAATTTAACGTAATTTCAAACAGAGCTGCCTTTGACGATCGTTTCCGTTCGTCCGTTCGTTCGTTTGTTCGTCATTTTATATAACAAGACGCATATTTGCAAAACAAAAGAGCGACTTCATTTCGAGATCTATAAGATGTATTTCTATACAAATACGTAACCGGTACAAATACAAACGCATTTATACTGAAGAAGAACCACGCTAGCTAGCCAATTTACCTACGTATTGCTGTGTAAGTGTAAGTAACTTTCGCCGAAAAGAACTCGCGTATAAAACGTACAATACACGTACATTAGAAATCGCAAACACTCGAAAAATTAAATAAATTAGAGAACGGTGAGCAAGTTTAAGGATCACAAACTGCGACTTCGCTTAGATTATGTCGCAATATGATATCCTACAACAATTACAACAATCAGGGATACAATAAGCTCTTTACCCAGGTGAGCTTTACGTTCTTTACTCATTGTCTATATATTTTATTAAGTTGTATTTGTGTTTATGTTATTGGAGTCAAATCGAAATTGAGAAATTAACAAATTGAGGCAAAATTTATATTAAAAAATTATACGAATTGTGCTTCTTGCTTTTGCGCAGCTGAATGTTGTGACTCTTTGTAAATTGCAAATTTCTAGTTGATTTTTTAATACAAATGAACATAGTCAATACAAATATAGTTTATGTAAAATAATGATAAGATGAAATATTCCATAATGGTAATTTTATTGGTCAACAAAAGAAAGAATTTTCGCTGCTGAAGCAAATGTTTTGTTTTCCATTTGCGTTTCTTGTATTTTCATTTATTTTATCTACTACTTCTACTGAAATGTCACTGGTCGGCTGACTCTTTTTGTGTCTTGTACGATTGTCGCATGCTTGCCAGTGGCATCGCTACCTAATCTATGTCCAAGTACGCTTCTCTGGTAAGCAAAACGATCATTCCCTCAAAAGCAATCAAATGATTCGAATATTATTAGTACAAAATTCATTTCATTCATTTCCAAATCTTCAATTCGTTCGCCAAATTGCATTTTACCAGCGAGATAAACCAATCACAAAATTCAAAACTTGGTACATGTAGAAATCGTAAATTCACTCATTTAAATGTAATTTAAGACATCTCTTGCACTTGTTGTTCTAGTTCTTCTAGTATTAACAGCTTTGTATGTTAAATGCATGCTTATCAAAGGTGCATGACCTTTATTGGGACAGCTATATATTGTTGCAATTATGTTACCAACACCTTCTACATTAATTTTTAATTAGCAAACTTATTAGACCACTTACAATTTATTAGGCTACTACCAGTTAATAAATTACCAAATCGAGTTTAATTAGAAAACACAAATAGGTATAGAAGTTAGTGATACCAAACAAAATAGCAAATATTATTTAGTATGTTGTTTTATTTAAAAATTTATGGGTAAATTATTCTCTATCGCAAATTTCGTAAATTTACAGGGCTCAGCTGACTCTAACTACTCACAGCCTTCTTCGGATCTGTCCCTCGACGAGGAGAAGGAAACACTTCGTCGCGAAAAGGAGCGTCAGGCGCTTAATCAGCTCGAGAAAGCCAGGGTGAGTTTCAAAATATGATGACGAACTGAAATATGATTCAAAAATATTCCCGATATATCTCAGTAATACTTTGATCGCAAAATTACAATTTATTATTACAACATTTATTCATACAGCACGTGTTCCCGATATGTGAAATAATGATGAAAATCTGACCATGTACATTTACGAGTGCTTTCAACTCGAATGTATGTCCTGACTAAAAATAGCCGCAGTTTTCTGCCTGCCACCGAATCGTAAATTGCCTGGAAAATGCTCACGCGCGCAAAGAGAAAAGAAGTAGGTCTAATGTTTTCTCTACTGGCTGTTATTATTGCAATGTGTATACATTCGCTGTGTATACGAAATGTAGGTTTATGCCGTTTTGTTGCACGCATACGAATTTGAAGATATTTTCGGGTGCATTCAGAACGAGGCCAAGTACAATCGAGCAAAGTGATTGTCGTCAAAATATAAACACATGCGCGATTCAGTTTCGCGAGTTTCTTCATCCAAATATTGCGCAAATGCGCAGTTCACACAACAGTATTACACGAATGAATGCGCATGATGCGGTACATCGCTGCTGCTGCTGCGACTTCCGAAAATGACTGTTTGTGTTTTCGGATGCTAAATTTAGAAGGAAAATTACAAATTGATGTATCATAAACAATCTCGCGTTTTATTTAAATTTCATGCGAAAGCAGTCAGGAATGCAGACTCAATTATTTTGGCAGATTGTTTTAAAAGTTATTTGTGAAAATGGCACTGAAGAATGCAAACAGAATAATGATTGTTAAAAACATTTCACAGCAAAATAAATACGTTGGCTGTAGGATATAGGATATGGTAAAGTGGAGATAAGGCGAATCAAGCGGCGGCGGTGGCCACGGCGGTTGACGTTACGGCACATAAATAAATTAATCAATAATGTCATCCACAAGCGTGCCATTACATGTATTGTACAACGTGCCAGCAACAACAATCACATTTTGCGGCATGTGAGTGAGTCTTTGCTCATTATCTTTCATTTTCCTTCGCGTTGACGTCAATCACAATCCGGTGACATTTTCTTATATCGCATCAAGCAATTAAATATATTGGTCTTGTTTTTAATCAAAAGTCTTCGCAGAATTTCATACTCCACTCGAATAGAAAAGATATTATCTTCTCTGACCTACATAAAATCCTGCTCGCGCTTCGTTGAGCTATTTGATCATTCAACTGGAGCATATGAGCGCGTGAGATCGAAGGACGATGAGAATTTGTATTGTTCTTCAGATTCATATCTATCGAAACGAATGAAACATCGTATTACAGTTTTTCATTTAAAACCGCAATTATCTAATAAATATATAGTAAATCATTAAAATGGAGCATATAATATTATCTCTCATTAAGTCAAGATATGGCTGGGCTTGCGCTGGTTTATTAATAATTTACATCATGAAATCAATGATACTAATTATTAATACATGTTTTATTTCGCAGACGAAGCCGGTAGCATTCGCAGTACGAACCAATGTCGCCTACGATGGTTCCGTGGACGACGACTCCCCAGTTCATGGATACGCGATATCTTTCGATATTAGGGATTTTTTACACATTAAGGTAAGCTGAATTGCGCGACGGTAAATTAATGAAAGAAACTTGAACCCATTGAAATATTACAACTGCCTCCATATACTATATATGCGTAGGAGAAGTACGACAACAACTGGTGGATCGGGCGGCTGGTGAAAGAAGGATCCGATGTCGGTTTCATACCGTCACCGGTAAAGCTGGAGAATCTGCGATTACAGCAGACGTCGCAAACGCGTACGAAACTGTACACTAGCAAACCAACCAGCTCTAGCACGAACATTGGGGCTACTGGTAACGATGTTTCCAGAGGTAGCACCCCTCCTACGCCCGGTATGTCCTGTCCACTGACTACTCGAAAGTTCCGTGGCAATAAATATTTATTCAATATATCTATCTATATATATGATATTTGGACGTGTTTTGTTGTCGTTATTTGATTTTCGCTCTTTCGTTTGTGTTTTGGGTGTTTTTTACGTTTTGTTCTATTTATTTTCCGCGGAGTTGATTCGAATGATTATTATAATGATAATACCGATTATGATTATGATGATGATGATAATGATGGTGCGCATATAATTTAACTAAACAAATTGGAGTCATATTTTTTATTTACACTTTATTGTGATATGTTTTGCATTTTGATTGTTTTCTTATTACTTAATTCGGTTACGTTTGTTTTGTATGTACATACGTATATATAATGAGTGTCATCAATGTACATAATATTTCTTTATTGATCTATTGGTTATTGAATGATCTTGACATTCACATGTTTTAAATTGGGGTGGATGTCGGTGCATTCAATATAATTGAATGTTTCTTAAATGTGGCATATGATTGTCTTTCTTTTCGTCTCTCTTTGATTTTGCGTCAGCCAAAAACCTAAGTATTGAGTAATTAAAAATTTCAGATCAAAATTTTAATTTTGCAGTTTCGTAAAGAAAAAGCAAATTCAAGTATTCGTGATAAGTATTTATTCTATCCTTGGAAGCACTTCCTACGAGGTTTCCATGTTTCCTTAATTTGCCCTGAAGAATTTCCTACAGAAATAATCACATTTCTTTCTATTAATCAATTAGAGCAATTAGCGCAATAGACGAAGTCTAGGTAGATTTTCTTCAACTCGTTTTTATCACGATATTTTCTTTTTTTATTGCATGTGAATTGCATGTAATTTTTTCTTTTAATGTCGTACATTTATAGAAAGAGGCTTGCTGTTTTTAATTGTTTTGTTGATAGTGTTATAGTTGTTGTTGCTTTTATGCAGCAGTGTGCGTTGCTTGCTGTGTCACTGACTGATGATAATTGGTAATAGTTGAATTGTTTTATATTTATTAAGTTGTTCACTAGGCGATGAATCGGACTCGGTCGGCAATCCGCGGTCCGGTAAATCACTCACCACACCTCCGGCAAAAGAAAAGAAGAAGCCGTTCTTTAAGAAGCAAGAGACGACGGCACCTTACGATGTCGTCCCATCGATGCGGCCCGTGGTTTTGGTCGGGCCGTCGCTCAAGGGCTACGAGGTCACGGATATGATGCAAAAAGCGCTCTTTGATTTCCTTAAGCATCGCTTCGAAGGAAAGTAAGTGATTATGCGGTGGGTCGTATGAGAGGTACTACCCTTTGTTTTTTAGAATTATCATAACTCGTGTGATGGCCGATATCTCGCTGGCGAAGCGGTCGCTCCTCAACAATCCCTCAAAGCGTGCGATAATGGAACGCTCGAACACGCGCTCCACGTGTCTAGCCGAAGTGCAGAACGAAATCGAACGCATCTTTGAGCTGGCGCGCACGCTGCAGCTTGTGGTGCTTGATTGTGATACGATAAACCATCCCTCGCAGTTGGCGAAAACGTCGCTCGCGCCGACGATTGTCTACTTGAAGATCACCAGCCCGAAAGTGCTGCAGCGATTGATCAAATCCCGGGGCAAGAGTCAGGCGCGACATTTGAATGTACAGATGGTCGCCTCCGAAAAACTTTCGCAGTGCCCACATGAAATGTTCGATGTCATCCTCGACGAGAACCAATTGGAAGACGCATGCGAACATATTGCGGAATATTTAGAGGTAAGTATTTGCGCTGAAAGAAACTTATTACAAATTTTGTTATTGTTCTTTGAAGGCGTATTGGCGTGCAACTCATCCGGAAACTGTGGCTACCGTGCCACGACCAATGGGCACCAGTCCGCAGGCATCGCCCAGCGGGGAACCCGGAAGACCAACATTACCTGGTGAGTTTGCGTTTTGCACGCTTTTACCTTTTATTAATTATTCTAGGATGACACCAAGTATTCTTACTAACAACACTCGCGATGTAGTTCTTATTAGTAAAGTGCGCAATTTGAGACAAAACAAATTGCTGTAGAAAATTTGAAGCTCAACGTAAATGTAGCATACTAACACAGCAATTAACATCAAACTAATATTATTTTACAGTCCACCATGAAGTCTATGGGGGATATGCACATGACTCTAGAGGTAGTCGTCCAGGTGTTAAATATATCGGATTGCAAAGTTGGGATTCTGTAGATTCGCTAGAGTCACTATCTTTCCTATAATTTTAAAAATTTTCCTCTCAGTTTTCTTTACACATACAGAGTAAATACATACAGTACCAACATATTATCGAATATATTTAAGTAGACGGATATTACGATTAAAACGCACACAGAAACCACTTGACAAAATAACATTTGCATGATTCTTCATATTGATTCAACTTTTTTTTATCTTCATTTGCATTTGGTGCAAATTGTCCTCCTTCTAAATGCACATTTCAATTTTTAATATTTCATTTTTTCTTACTTATTCTTTCATTTTAGTTTATTCTATTATTTAATTAAATCTACCAATTAATATATTGGGACCAATAAGAGTAACTCCTTAAAAATGAATTACATAAAGTTAAACTCTAATAGATTAAAACTATACCAAGACAGCAAACCTATTCAAACAATTTCACCGTTAGGTCTAGACAATACATGTTTACTTATATTTGTTGTAAATGTATTTATTAACAAATATATTAATGAGAAGCTAGTACAACAATTGTAACAAATATTAATAAGTTTTTGACCCATGACTTGTACTAAAATTTGAAATAATTTCCTTGGCGGTGTTGTTTAAAAACAATTTGAATTAACTATTTGTACATTGCCAGGATTATGTTTAACACTTTTTACCTCTTTTTCTCTGTCGTTCTCGTATAAATGCATTTTTCGGTTTTTCAGATTTTTCTGGCTCGATGACACCAATACCAGCCGTTCACTAATTTAAATGCAAAAAATGATTCAAATCAAATATAAATGAACATTTCATTCTAATCAATCGAGATGATTAAACGAACAATTTGTAAATGATGATTCAATAATTAGGCGTTAGTGTTTAGTTTAATAATTCTCACTCAAGTGTCCAATTCTGTGTTATCTATAAAGTAATATCGAATCGTATCAGGTTAAAGAATTGCATTTAATTAATTATTAACTAACAGAAAAGTTATTTGTTTTGTTTTGGTTTTTCATTTTCATACTATTGCAAATTAACACACCTTATAATCTTTAAGCGAATTTTGCAAACTGTTGGTGCACGATTACTAATTTCAGTATTCATTTTTTTCTGTTCTTGGTTTATTGACACACAATCAACGCTTCTTTCTGCTTATTGAATGCTCGCCAAAAATATATAACTAAATCATAAACAAATGATTAAATATTAATGACAACCGACGCACGCACGTTTGATGAACACGTTGAATGATTATTGTTTCTTGGGTTTTTTGTTACTTCTTTCTCTTTGAGCGCACTACGCACGTCGCTGCCAATGTACTATTTTTTTATGATGATGATGATGATGATGATTGAAATTGTCACGATGCTGATGATATTGAATGTAAATGAACATAAAAAGGACAAGTTGGTCCCAGTCCTGGTAAAATCTGGCGTGCTGGATCAACCGATTTGTTCGCTTAACACAAATTAGAAACGAAAAATCTTTGCTTATCAATGCGAGTGATTTGCACACTTGTTCATTATATTGTGTAAGTAATTTCGTGTTTGTCAAAGGTTTTATTACATCCCTGGTACATACATATCGCAGTGGTATTATTTCTTTAAATTCACGCTTTCAACAAGTCTGTTGAACATGGTTAATTTAAGGAAATGGTAACGCGAATGATTTGTGAGTTTTTCGTTTTGCATTTCCTCGTTTGTTATCGACTTGATTGATTAGTGGCTTTTACGTATGAAACTAACTAAGAGTAGTAAATATGCATTTTGTTAACTGTAAGTGATTTCATTTTGATGCTCGTTTATCTGTTATTAGTTAGCGAATCGATTGGATTTATTGTCTTATTGTAATGTTCGCAGTGCCCACGTTCCATACGGCGCATAATCGTAGTCGACCTAGACTGGAACGGGAGCGCGAATACGACGATTACGACCGTGATTCGTATAGGGAGATGCATCTAGGAAGCGGTGGTGGAGGCGGTGAAGATTATCGAGAACGCGATCGCGTAGGAGATCGCACGCTGGAGCGACCGCCACCGCGAGACCACCGTGCCACCAGAGAAGAGGAGTATCCGAGCCATCGTGGCTCGTCACGACGATGCCTCAATCCCATCTAGTGGAGGCTTTCTACGGAGCAGCCCATTGAAGAGGAAATGCACGAGCATGAGCTCAGAGATCCGGTCGACGTTTATTACAAGCCACAGCTGCCAAAGGAGTTTCGCGATGAACGTGACGTGTCCGTAGGACGCGCTCGCTACGAAGAGCGCGAACCGCGCATGGAGCGGATGCGCTCCGAGGAGCGGTACGATCGCGGTGCCCGATATGACGACGGCGGCAGATCCTCACGCTACGAGGAGCGCCGCCAGGCTTATCGTCAAGAGGGTCGCAACTATCGCAAAGAGCTTCTGGAGCGTTTCGCCGACATGGACTTTGAAGAGCACGAGTATTCGCGCGGCCATTCGACCAGAGACTACGAATAAATTATTCTTCTACGTGTTCGATGCTCGACCACATCCACAAACGATGGCCGCATTCTTCAATGGGAAGTTCCGTAATTGTGATTTGCGTCAAACTATTGTAGTTTCTATTTCATACTCATTCACGATCATCAATCGTAATTATCATAGGATAAATACAACATTATTAAGTTAAATGCTATGAGAGCTCTTCGGTTTGTTGTCAAAGAAGGGCAACTAAAGCGAAAAAGTTATAATTTATATTATTATCATATTTATTCTGCAACGTTCATACTGATCAGCTAATTCCAAGAATATAAAACAGAAATTATTTTATAATAGCCACTTTGGTACCAGGTTTTTGCGTATAATGCCGCTCAATTTTAGAAAAGTTTATCAACTAAACTAATGTATTATATGCAGCTTCAAGATCATGATTACTTCAAATCACATTCTTAATACATCTCACCAACAACGTAAAATATTTCAAACATGAATTTAATTAGTGTTAGAAGAATTCAAGCTTTAAAATGCCACATTAACGAGTTTCCGTTGGAAGCGATGTGTAAGTTTCCCTTTTTATTCGATATGCCAGGTTACTTAAAATTATAAACAAACGCAAATTCAACTTTTTGTCTCATATTATTAGTATTTTGTATAAATATTAACATCCCAGTAATATTCGTACTTAAAAATTGTCCAGCGTTTGATAAGGATTTATTTTGCAAGAACGAACGCCTTCTTAAAGTAAATGCGTTTCGGTTAGTATTGTGGTTTTGCGTACTTGAAGTTTTTTACTAATTGAAGCCTGAATGAAAATGAGCTAATGAATTTCAAAATATTTAAAATAAGAAAGCGAAAGTGTTGCAGTCGTGATGGATTAGTCTGTGTAATGAAGAATGAAATGTACTATGAAGTAAAATTAAGCACGTCGCGCTTAAATTCAATTTAATTGGAACTATAACAACCAAGATTAAGCTTAGATCTGTAAGCATAAATAACCTGTGGCTTGTCAACTATGTCCATTAATCTGGCCGCTATACTGATTAAATCCATAAGAACGCTTAGCAACTTGCAGACGAGTAATGAATAGGAGAACAGAATTGTACTAACGTGATTAAGTAAAGAAAACCTTTTTGGATCGGTATTCATACGGAACTTGATAAGAGATTTGGCACGATGTTATAAAGACATTTGATAAATTTCCACTTGATACGTGATATTAACTAATTGTACAAATGATCAGTAACATGATTTTTCACATCTACTAGAGAAATTAATGATAATGGAACAAAAATTAGGTAATGAACATTTGTTTGATGCAGTATACTTTCCAATTCTGCTAACATAATAAATCCCTTAAATTTTGAAAGTTCAAGTAAATACTAACATAAAAACAAATGAACAAATTAGACATTTTAACATTAGTCATTTGCACTGATAGCAAAAGTTCAAGGATTCATAATTCAAATGGTTAACGAAGAATTTGTGATTGCTGCATACGACTTTATTTTTACACAAGTTCGCTATTGTTAACGGCGTTATTAGCAAAATGTTAATAGCGAACTGAAGAGTTTGCAATACCAATATTTGTTTTCATACAAACGACAATCAATATTGTTTTGAAATTAGGACATGCCACTCTAATTTAAAACGAATTTAATTAATTGAATCATTATATAGTAATTTGTAGGTGTGATAATTTATTTACGGTGAAATGCGAATGACCAAGCATGAGGTTTCATTTAGTTAGAAGTATTATTAATTAAAAGTAGCAGGATTACAAACATTTCTTTAATATTTTTATAAGTAATTTTCTCAAATCTATAAAGAAATGAAGTAATGCAATATTTGCAACTATTATTACTGATACAATAAGTGAATCAGCATACATGATTAACGTTGATAACGAACAATAGGTAGCACTCTAGGATGTTATACAAATATCACTTTTTGATGACCTGCATTCAATAATTGCATACAAAGAGAACTTAAACTATCAATTGATAAAATTTAAAACGTTGAAATATATTAATTTCTCATTATTATCAATATACAAATGGTATGTATGAGGAGGAATCAGTTTCAGTGAACAATTGTATATCATACTAGGCATAAATAGCGATATCGCAACCGGCAGCTATGATAATATTAGAAATTAATTCATTTCTTTATTCAGAAAACAATGAAATATTAATGATTCTCTCTTGTTGGCCATTTACGATTATTGCGTTGAAACAGTGAGGCGGCTATAAAAGTATTATAGTGAAACGATAAAAAGCAAAGTAATGAAATGTGTATTTAAATGAAAATATGAAATTCATATACATATACGCTAATGTTGAACACTGAAAGAATCTATTTGAACTTTTAAAAATATGAAAATATATATATAAATAATATACCATGATTACTTATAATTAATTGTTATTATCAAGTGATGATAATGACGATATTATTATATTACGATGAAACAAAGTATGAGGAAATACTAAGCAAGAAATATACAAAAAAGAACATTTGATACATAACATGTAAATAGCTATTATAAATAAAAAGATTCTACAATTACCAAATGTTTCTATTCAATAAAAATATATTCAGTTTACTTGTTTATCATTTCGAAGCGTTGAAAAAATAATTCTATGACTAAAATTTAATTTAGTCTTTCCATAGCAGTGCAAACTTTGAATGCAAAATAAACTAAAGTGTAAGTTTTAATTCCGACATAGTAAGACAGTTAGTGGTGCAGTGGTAAGATACTTGCAAAGTAACTGTGAGGTCTTGGGTTCGAATCCCGGGCCCTGAAATTTTTCGGAATTTAAAACTTTAACGGCAAATAATTCTCAAGTCGCTTCTACTATGGTGGCGGCGCCCCAGTCTCAAATGACGTCACAATACGCGGTCTGTTGGTAACGAAAATCGGGAATGGGGAGGCAGTATACTGCCGGGGAGCGTAGCGGCGGGGTGGGCCGACACAAGACAATCTTAACCTACGGGCTTCAAAACTTAAAAATGGGGCCCTTGTACGCTCCGCAGGCACCTGTGGACTTAAGACTAAGTCCGACGGGGGCCCCCCGAGTGTACAAAGAATTGAAAACTTAATAAATTCGAATTGCCGGTCTCAGGAATCGAACCTGAGACACCCAGATCACTTCCATAGGCCATACCACTAGGCTATGGAGTGTTGTCGCTAAGGCTAAATTTGATCTTCCCCTTATATTGTCAATTCGAAATTTAAAACTGAAATAAGAATTGCCTTTACTGAGTTTTGAACTCGAGACACTCAGGTCACTTCCATAGCCTCTACCACTAGGCTATGGAGTGTTATTGCTAAGGCCAAATTTGATCTTTCCCTTATAGTCTCCATTTGAAAACTTAAAATTTAAATAAGGACTCTCTTTCCCGGGGATCGAACTCGAGACACTCAGATCACATCCATGCACTATACCACTAGGCTACGGAGTGTTGTTGCTACGGCTAAATTTGATCTTCCTCTTCTAGTCTCTATTTGCGAACTTAAAAACTCCATAGGCTAGTGGTATAGCCTATACCACTAGCCTATGGAGTGTTGTTGCTGTGGGGAAATTTGATCTTGGGACTACACATTGTTTAATTATATATCATTTTTCGAATTGTTTATGGTTGATGTTAATATAATTGAACCTCATGTAAATTCAGGCCCTGCCGTCTTAGCTAGAGATTATCCGTCCAAGTAGATGTTTTGTTGACTTCTGATTAAACAGTTAGTATTACAACTTCCTACAACATATTCACATGAGAAAAATGAGAATACCAATTTGAGTTAGTACTTCAATTCAAATTGAAAACCTGAAAATATGTAAAATACATGGCGCTAAACGCCAAAATCAAACAGGATCAACGTATAAAGTAATTTGCAAGTAAAATGCAATATTTGGTAGCAAATGAATAACGATTAAAAAAATAATTAACATTTATATATAACCGATTTAGTAAATAATAATCATTCGTTTTGGTATAAACTTTTATCAATATTATGAAACAAATTCATTAATTTGTTTTCTGAGCGTTATATTTTCCGCAATCATTGGCACAACAATTGCCAGTACAATCAATATGCATGCGGATACATTAATAGTTTAACGTATATTTTAAAAACTCGAAATGTATTTAACAAAAATAAAACACACGATAATTTGATCTTACAATTTAAGGACATTTACTTTCTGCAAACGTCGGAATGTACAGTTTGCCGATGAGAGAAGAGATTTCACATTCGTTTCACAATTTCCTTTCATTTATTTTTTCTCGTATTATCTAGCTAATATTATTTATCTAGGTCCTTCTGGGCTGGGATAACCAGCAAGATTTTGCTGCATCGATAAGGACGCCATAGCGGAAACGGTATCCTTGTCATCTTTCTCATTTCTAATAGCGTCGTTGTGAGAACATGCCACACTTTTTGCTCCCTCCTGCAGACATGGCCAATGCAGGGATTGAATCGATATCACCTTTTGCATGGCAATAATTGCATTCTCACAAGGCGTTCGAACTAATTCCGCGGGTGGAATTGCCGCGGGATGATCACCTAGTAAAACTCTCACACATTCTTCAGCGGAATCACAAATCGACGCCAAGTCGTAGCCCCCTTCTAAGGCAAGAACCATCTTGCCATTTGCTAATTGCATAAGTTGGCGAGTCATGTAGCCAAAACACGCTGGCGATACGCGATAGCCGCCTAACGGAGGCGCGTGACCGTCGGCCGCATCAAAACCAGCTGATACAAGCACAATGTCCGGGTTAAATTCACGCGCAATCGGCATAACGATACTCCGGAACGCGGCTAAGTACTCCGAGTCGCCCAGCGGTGGATTAAGACCACCAGACCAAGCTAAGTTCACGTTAAAACCGAGCCCAGCGCCGGAACCGCACTCGTCCGGGTTACCCGTACCAGGAAAGAAATTGCCTTCATCATGTCGATGCATTGACATCACCAATACACGAGGATCGTCATAGAAAATGCTTTGCGTGCCGTTTCCATGATGCACGTCCCAATCAAAGATGAGTATTTTGTGTACTCGATGCTCTTTCTGCAATAAGCGTGCAGCGATGGCGATGGAATTGAAGAAGCAGAAGCCCATTGCCTGCTGGACTTCCGCATGATGGCCAGGGGGTCGAACGATGGCGAATCCATTCCGAATATCGCCCGTCCACGTCCGGCATGCCAGATCCACTGTGCATCCCACTGCCATACGTGCTGCCGGGGCGGTATACAATTCATTCCATGTCGTATCCGAGTCAACACCAATGCCGCCGCACGGAAGCCGTACAAATGCAGTAACTGGCAAAGCGCTCAGCTTGCTCATGTCCACCTTGTGCCGATTTAACGAGCTAGTGCCGTATAGAAGGGAGTGAGCTTCTGAATGACAAAGTTGTATCTCCATCGTGGTCGCTTTACGTGGTCGCAGTCGGTCGCAGCGATGTACCAGCCCAGTTTCAAGCAGGCGCGCCCAAATGCTCTGCAAGCGACCAGCATGTTCTGGGTGCAATGAATTGTTACCGCAAGTACAGGAATGCTTGAGCATTTGATTATCGTATGCTAGGCCGGTGGTTGGCGTCGAAGATGCGCGCCGACGCTGCAGTGCATTCGGCGTATTTAAGTGCACTACCGGACTGCTCGACGCCCTTGAGAGTGGACGAATACTGCAAGCGTCAAAAATTTAACATTCGATGGCAACGCATGCTGGACACATACCTTCTTGCCTCGTTTCCGCGTATTTCTAGATCGCGCTGCTCCTGCTCTTCGGGCAAGGGAGGCGGCGGTTGCGGCGGCAGCTGCACAGGAACGTGGTGCTGATGATGGTGGTGATTACTACCATCGAGCATCGGATGACGCAAGGGTAGCGGACTGGACTGTGTGCGTCCCAATGGTCGAATCACGCCACGCATTGCAGGCTCCTGAAGCTCACTGATGGTATCCAGTGCGCCCGATTCCTCGTGTTCACTCTCAATTGCCGGCAGCGATGGATAAAATGGCAATGTTCCAGGCAACATTTGACCGGTGAGCGGCATACCAAGACGTGCCGTGCATGCGGCACGCAATGCTGCCTCCGACAAATCCGGTGACAACACATGTTGAGCCGCCAGCGATATATTCGGCATTGATGGACTGCTAAAGAGTGGATGGCGCTGGTACTCATCTGATTCGCATGGTGGACTGAGTTCCTTAGGCGGTTCTTGTGGGGGTGACTCGCTTGGAGGCATACACGAGCTGAGAATCTTCTTCTTCAAGCTGTTAGTCGTCAGGTGCCGTTTGCTCATAGGACTGCATCGACGCTCCATGACGCGCTGCTTTAAGCGTACTTTTAATAGATTCGGCTCGGAAGCTAAAACAATGCAGTGTTAGATTTGCATTCAAAAACATGGTTACAGCGCACAATCGTACCTGTTTTTCGAAGAGGAAAATCGTTGCTATGTGGTTGATCCGAACTCGTGTCCATGCCCTCCGGCCTAGAAATACAATAAACACCAATTAAACATGGCCAGACTTTGTTGCATTAAATCCAAAAGCAATAGCATTGCGCAAAGTTTCCAGAAATAAAATAGCAGCATCCACAACAATGCCAAGTGAATGAAAAATAGTGGTTTCCCACACGTCGCGCATTTAAAAATAGATAAAGCGCCCCACATAATCATAATACGCGCGCGCGCGCTTACACTCATCATAGGTTCTTCTTCTTCGTCATCATGTTCTTACTCCTAATCCAATTTTAACATATTTGTAAACACATGTTTTGCGTACTTACAAGCCGCAATATATTCATAAAAAACAAGATACTCCTTAAAATACTGTGTTTCCTTCGGAAATTACATGTTCTTTAGTACGTGTATACACGCGCTGTGATTTTATAAAATAGGTAAGCTGGTTGCGTCGAGACAAACAATTTCAATTTCACCGAACTACACACAACACGCTAATTCAAGGTTGCCTCATTGCCGAGGTGCGCGAGCAAGTTCAAAATTAATACGCTGCCCACCAGAAACACAAGGCTATGAGATATGTAGGTACATACTTCATTGATTAATAATAAATATGAGCAGCATTTCTAAATAGTTCATGTCCATTAATTTGTACCAATAGTTTGTACTTTTATTCTAGTATATATGCGATTGGAATATTAGCGGGTGTTGTTTTAGTTAATGATTATAGTTAACACGACACGCAGACATTTGTAAATGTTAAAGAAAAGCGACAAACAAAAAACAGCCAATGTCAAATCAATCTCGATGGTTAATACTGTGTTACCAGTCATAAACCAACATACGACACGTCGAAATAATATGGAAATGTAGAGAACAAAAAATTGGATTGCGCTCTATTTATAGATTTGATTATGAGACCAGCAAGTTGAGAAGCGCGCAAAAAAGTTATGATGAAAGTTCTTGCTTAACAAAGTATTGCATAAAAATGAAAAACGCATTTGTATCGAATTCGAAGCACATTTTGTTCGTGCATGGGGCGGCCACGAGAGAATAGCGAGAGTAATTATGAAACGACCTACATACACACACTTTACTTGTGCCGGAGTGCGTTGCGTTGGCTATTTTTAAGCTGAATTAAGAGTTAACTAAACACGCGCCACTGTTGCGGGCGGATTGCTAATGCACTCAGCTCAGTGCGCACTGAGATGCATGATACATGCACAATGTTTGTAGATTTATTCTTTGCTTTCGAAATTTGTGTCTCGTAGAAATAGTAAGAACGTTAGGTCAGGTTAGTGAAGACATTACGAAGCGCAGAAACCATAGAAAATTTAAGGACAATTGAAACATTTTCTGCATAGTTAAAAATAAAGTTTAGTCTAAATATAGGCAGCATCCCTCTCTCTTTCTGTGTACATAATTTGAAAAGTGTAAATATACGAGGCAATCTAATCAAAGTTTTACTATGTATTTTGATTGCCCAATGCAAATACAGGCATTTTTGATTTGTTCGAACTTTGCCCAGCTAATTGTATGTAAATAAATAAGCTCATCTCTTTCCTGTGCGCGCCGTTAACGAAAAATTTTGTTTACAACTTGCTAATGAATAGTTTTCTTAATAATACCCAGCTTTTGCTTTCTTTCTCCATTTGTAAAATTCCATTATTCCAATTGAGCATACTCATTACATGCACAATGAATGTGCATAATCAAAGTGTTGCTTGTGTCTATTTATACACATTTTATGCACATTTATGACACTGTGTGTCTGCAACTACTTTTATTGAAATTTAGCGCCCATTATGAATCCATTAAAACGGCCCGATGTATTATTATTGCACGACTGCAAAAAAGTACTGTGTTGAAATGTAAAAGTACAAGTCAAAATATTTCTACAATTTAAATTAACACTTTCATATGCAGTTAATTGTAATGCATTAAAATAACAAAAGTACTGCGCTGAGCTTTTAATCAATTACATAAAATGTTATAACTGCATAATGCAATTGCATTTTGACATGCAGCATTATATCATCATCAAAACAGCTATTAAAAAGTTTAATTAAGCATCGCAAGTGTTTGGAAATTCTGAGAAACATACAGCTCGAGAATTGTATTATGGTAATCGCATTTTGAAGGCAATATCCCGGCATCGAGCGCGCCGGAAGTGGGACAGATTCATTCTGATTACACGCGCCCTTGGAGGTCCTTGCCGGCACGAGCCGTCTAATGAGCGCACGCGATCATTTCCTCCGCCAAGGAATAGCGCAAAATATCGTATATACCTAACAAAGTTGAGCAAAATAAGGCGAATGTATGTGTGCTCCATGTGTGAATTAAGGTGAAGAATGCCAAGCACATACGTGCCGTTGTTGCTACGACCGTCGCCGCCGCCGCCGCCGCCATCGCTGCTATTACGAAGGAACGAACCTTTCTTAAGGGGCGGCCTGAAGCGCGACCGCCGAGTCTAAGTGCGCTCTCGGACGGAAGGGGTAGACTGGTTAATCAATAATATTTCTATTTCTGGTTATTGCTACACCAACCTCGCGTCCGTGCGGCTTCTTCGCACGTGCCGCCGGCGACGCGCCGTCATAATTTTCATTTCTGTAATATGCACTGATAAAAATAGGTCGTGTTTATCTTGTACTGCAACGTAATCAATATCAGCCTTAAAAATAGCTTCAGGTAGGTGGATAATCAAATTCAATTCTAATAGAGACGAGAGCGCTTCTAATAAAAACTAAACGACCACCTGACAACGAAGAAGTGAGTTGTCGCCAAAAATAACTTCGATGAGAGTGCGCGCGCGCAACAGGAAAAAAAGGACGCAAGGTGGATGAGGACGAGGGGCGGCGCGGCTGTGCGTTCGGTACACGTGCGCGGCTGACACATAAATTATTTATAGCAGCACAACAATGGCTCGATTGATTTCTCTTCCCGATATTTATTATTGCGTTCTGATGGCAGCGCCTATCTGTAAATATCAACAATAGGAATTACATGAGACAATCAACAGGAATGCATTTATCAAAATGAGACCTGCCGCAATTCACAACTTTATGAATAAACCAACGCTGGTCCGTTTCAATGATGAATGATGATGACCAGCAATTATACAATGTGTAAGAAGCAAAAGCAAACACCGTACACTTTATGCTATTTTTGCTAAAAGGTGTTGTGCAATCATTAAGTGGCAGTAGTGCTATTTATAGCGAGCGTATACTGTAGTGCAAAAAAGCAGCGCCCGCCTGTTTGTTATAGAATTTCGGGGCGCGCGTTCGTTCTCATGACCTAGCCATCAGTTTATGGATTTTCTATTTTTATACAAGAAGCACATACAGAAGCGCGGGCGCGTGTATGCGAAAGGCTAAAGAGCATCATACTTTTCAAACGAAATCAAAATATTATGTCTCATCAAACATGCGGAGAGATCGCGCTATTAAAGCGCACCGTTACGTACAAGCAGGAAGTCCTTTAAAATTGAATCATTTTAATTTTTGTACGCATGCGAATACCGCTGACGACATTCAACTCTACGTGTTGAATTTTATTTATCTACCGTGTTTATTTTTTGTACATGTATTTATAGAATTATAGAATTGTGTAATTGTCAATGCCAAACCATTTTTTTCTTCTTGTATCTAAGTAATGCGTAGTAAAACTATTTTAAAAATATAACACACTCATGCAAGTGTCTGACAGCATTAATTGCGGAAAAGAATCACGCATTTAAATATCTTGTAAATGCAAGATCTATGTACAATGAAAGGTTAGCTTAGGCTCCTAGGCTTGGTAAAGTATTCAACGCCCACGAAAACATATTACAATGTTTGTTATTGTTACGCTTGCTTCATCATCGTAATCATCAATATAATGATCATTTAGTGTGGCGCGAAAGTAAAACGTGCACTTGACTTGAATCCAAGACATGTGGCGATGAAGCTCGCGCGCAAAAAGTTTGTGAATCAAAATTTTGCAAAACGATGAAAGAATGCGCGAACTTTGAATCGGCCGAGCCGAAAATACATAACTCAAATATGCGCACTCCTATGACGCACACGACATGCCGCGACGCCACTTTTTTCAGTTGCATTTTCTCGCACCGCTCCTGAATTTAAATTTATCCACCACGCTATCCGAAAAATAGCCAATGTTATAATAGCACATTCCAACATAAGTTGCGATAAAAATGTACCAGGATACATAAACAATCCGCTTTCAAATTTATGAATTGAATATGAGCAAAATATTTTTACGTCCACAAATATTTTTTAGTTGCTCGAAAAGTCTCTTCACTCTTCAGAAAAACAATTTTCCATTTGCTCGTTTCTTGTTATTGAGTTGTATTGCTCAGTCCATATCTCGCATACTATGTTTATGAAAGAAAGATAATGATTAATACAACGACGGATTTAGAATAAAAAACCACAGCAATGTCCGCTCTTCAAACGCAATGCATATGAAAATATATTTTAGCCATTAAACATTAAGAATTCGTGTACGCAATAAGCTACTGAGCATGTGTACAACTATTTCAAGTTTACGTATACACACAATTACGATAAGCGTTTTGTGTAATTTCGGTCGCAGTTGGCAGATAACGAACGGCATTGTCAAAGCTGATAAAAGTAACTTTCGACTTCACTCGTTGCTGACACTTTCAATGTGTACTTATTACCAAATCGATTAGATTCACTTTCCGCATTCTTCATGCTCTACTCATTACAACCCACATCGCATTGCGCGCACGGAGAAATGTCGATGAGGCACAATGCAATTATGCAATTAGAGAAATATACCGAAACATACATATTCATTTTAATGCGATCGTCATCGTAATAGCGCAATTCTATTAAGTAATCATCATAGCAATTATTTATGACGTACCAATTAATAAACGAACACGTCCAATCACATTTAAAAGCCGCTATTAAGCAAGGTTTATTTTCGAGTATTTCTCATGTTTTAAAATTGTAAACGATGAGTTTTTATTCCTGTTTGAACCTTAAACGTATTGATTTTGTAAGCTTTGGGCGAGTCCATGATTCATTCGCAGTTAATAACATAGAGAGCAAGTAACGAGCAGCAAGTAAAGGCCAGTTTGGTTTGGTTTGGCAAACGCATGATGGATCACAACATCTTGAAACACACATGTCGTATGTTGATGCAATTATAAATATTATCTCCATACGAAAACAAGAGACGCCTGACATATTCATATACGCTGACTATCTATCGTTGTCCGAGCTGAATGCGCGTGCAACAAGTCTAATTATCTCAATTACATCTCATCCTACATTCCGTCTTCTTATAATGCTTCCTCCTGCTCCCCGAATTTATATAAAATAAGAGAAGATCACCGTCTAATAAGGCAATTACCCAAATTGCATTATGCAACGCGTATTTACTTAATTTTGTTTACATAAACATAAAAGTAATTATTACCTTACTGCAATCTTCATCAGCCAGCAAACTCTGTACTTAATTATTTCATGTGGCGTAAGGCATGTATGAGTGGGTTTTATTATTAGTTGAACAATATTATTGCTAACCAGATGTACTTTGAGAGAGAAAAAACCAGCGTATAAAATGTATCTATTGGTGTTTTATTAATAGAATTATCATGCATTTAAATGGCATTCGCGGATGACGCGGCACGCTGATAAACCCGTTAAATTCGTTTGCGAGAGAAAAGTTGATGAATGAATAAATCAAACGCGCACACGCATTAAGAAGTCAGCGCTCATTCGCGCATGAATTATGCACATGCGAAACACGGGAGCGCACTCGAATGCGTCCCTGGCAAGTGGCCGAATATCCCGCTGATCCACGTATTAACCGAAAAATATTTGCATAATAACTGCACCACATACAAACGTACAAAGTGTCCAACACACTACCGGACACGGTGCATTTGTCATCAATGATTTCAATGCGTGTATTATTAACAATTACGTTTCAATTGACCATTCAATCTAGTTGCGCATTGACAAGAATTATTTCATAGCAGGATAATAGACTTATTGGGCAAAAATGGCCAATTATTCTGCAAAATTTGAAACATTTATCTGTATATGACATTTGAAGATATTACAAATACAATAATAGACTCATTAATGTCGAGACCTTTCTAAATATACAGCAGGTGATAATTAAATTAGACGAACACGTGATTCACATTGCGGCCGTCTATTTATAGTTAAACCATTTCAATTTCCAATTGAAAATCGAGAGCTAATAATAATGAAAATCGACAATGTTGTTTGATCGCACAAGTTAAGTGGAAAACGCGTCAAACGACGACACTCGTGAATCTCGTTCATTACGTGCGAGGAAGCAAATAGCGAGCGTATCGTGCTATTTGCGGATAAAAATAATTCGCAGATAGATATTTTTGAGAGGCGGGCGGGTGGCGGTCTCTCGCTCGTCGCTACGCTTGTGAATGAAAATCAATTTTATATTTAAACTTGTTACACTACATGTAAGTAGTTCGTTCAAATGCACACATCTAGCGTCACATTATGACGATGCTTCAACGCATGATGATATTTTTTTATCAGTTGCTGAGAGGATGATAAGCCTATTAAAATATTGTATACTTTTAATTATATACGTACATATTGTTTGCGCACACATGAGAAATTAATCCACAAACGAGTGTGTTGAATGGACCGCAATGAATGGTACCGAGAACAAGACTTGTTGTTTGCTATTCATTAATTAATAATCCATAATGACACGGCGACAATATTAGAGCTATTGTCGGGTAGCAAATGCATTACAGAATACGCTAACAACGTCACTACTGATTGCCGACCATTTCCTCAACGTTTGTGCCCTGTTTTTAATCAAAAGCGCAATTTTACGACCCAAATTGGAACAGAAACACCTATTCGAAGCGTGCTACAATTACATGCGCATAAAACTCGTATAATCTTATCATTACTATAATTAGACACCTTAGTTCGTGAATGCGTCAAACATTTCGTCTATTGATGCGTGCGTTTGACAATTCTAATAATCGACTCAACTTATAAAGTACGCAACTTAGTGAGACATTATGGGAGCAAAGAAAGGAAGAGTCAATATGAAATCAGAAATAATAAGCGGCTAGCCAGCTAGCTACTCGTTACTCGCTTACTGTTGCTATCGATAAAAATGCTTGATAAACGTCACGGTTTGTTTATTCATTTTTTATATTTGTCGAATATCGGTGTATTGTGAGCGCATATCGGAGTTGTACCCAATGTATCCAACCGTATATATTAATTATGCGGTGTGTATAATTTGTTTTTATTATGGATGGAATACAAGTATATGTCTGTGGATGAATACGAAATATTCCATTCAAATCAGTCTAAAAATAACGATAAAAGTTATCAGTTCCACACCGCAGCAGGAGAATGGTAACATGTAATAAAATATGCGACCTAATGCCATTCCAAACGATTTTCAAATGCGCACTCTCCGCATGTGTTTCGTACACATTAAAATACACTCAACAACCGGCATAGATAGATGAAATGAAATATGAAAATAAATTAACATTGAATTGGCTGCGACACGTGCGCGCGCGCGTTCTAATATGTTGTGGGACTTGCAAATAAATGTAGGTGCCGATTTAATATTTTGCATAATAATGGATCAACGTCTTTAGCGGTTTTTCAACTACACACATGTGTCGTCGTTGAATTAATATTTCCGTGACTT
The DNA here is from genome assembly GCA_963978815.1 of Aleochara curtula. Classification (NCBI taxonomy): domain Eukaryota; kingdom Metazoa; phylum Arthropoda; class Insecta; order Coleoptera; family Staphylinidae; genus Aleochara; species Aleochara curtula. Next base: position 4,534,900 of record OZ022219.1, read on the forward strand.
TTGCCCGATGCGTATAAGCTGAGCGATGTAGTTACGGCAGGATAGCATCAGCTGATTGCTATGCAACGCATCGCGCTCCTTTTGCCGCCGCCTGCTGATGATAACCGTACATTAAGTGAGCGCACGAGTACATTAACCGCACGATGAGGCATTCCTGCTGCACTGTTCAGCATCAAATCCGACGCGACTCATCATAGTGAGTAATAAAATGCTAGTTAAAAGGGCGCGCACTTTAAACCTGACCTAGCAAAATGCGTAATCGATATAGCGAGCCTTTTCGGTGAACGCACAAGTTGCAGAAAAGAAAAAAGTAAATTTAAAATGACTCACCACGAATTCTCCTGGTTTTGATTGAGATTAGTCTTTGAGTTGCCCGACGCGCGTTGCCGCAGGAAAGTTTGTAACTTTTGCTTGACCTCCGTAGAGGCAACCGCACTCTCCTCGTGCTTATCCTTCTTACGCAGCGCCTCGAGTTGCTCGCGGTGCTTCATCTCTTGTAGCTGCTTCTGCTTTTCCCAGAAGTCCTTAAGGTGCAACCGTAATTGTTGCGCATGTTGCTCAGCGAGCTGCTGTTGCTGCTGCTGAAAGTGCTGCAGTAGAATTTGATGCTGGATCTGGTGCTGCTTCTTCAGCTGAAGGATCTGCTGTTCCAGCAAGCGCTCGGGAGCGTCGCGCTGCTCGGCCATACTTTGGCTGGATGGACTTTGCGTTTGCACTCGCTTTTGCGGAATGATTAGAACGACTCTCTACATTACACGGCCGATTGAGGCAATTCGATGATGATCTCTGCGATTGTAGCAGACAATTAAAACAACACGTACGCAACGAAAGAGCGCACTGGCAAACTCTTTCTTGTAAGAGTGAGTTTAGAAGTTTTAAGTGCGAGGAAAAATATAATACACGTGCAGCCTGCCCGCAGGATGAACGCAGTACGCTTGTGTGCCACCTCCGCCGCCGCCGTCGCCTTTCCTGCTATTCCTGCTTGGGATTTAATCAGCACGGCAACGCGCGTTCAACACAATCACCATACACGTAGGAGAGCGCGCGTTGAAAAAACAACACATCGAATTTTCGCTCAGCGCGCGCGGATCACCACACAACGCACAAAATGGCAGGCAGCAGCACCTCCTCGCAGCAGGCAACCGACGGCTCCTCGCACGCGTATTTGTGCGCTCATCTCGCCTCCTGCTGCATGCCTCGGCGGCAAACAATCGACTGGTAGCGATCCTGCAAATGCACCACGTTGACTCCTGCTCTGCGTCCGCGTTTTTGTTCCTCGCTTAAGCATACACGACGCACGCACGAACGTGTACAATCCATACAATTTAACAATACGACACGCAAGCCGAAACGCCTGCTAGTCAGCAGGAGAGAGCGCACGGACACGTACAGTGCGCTCAACAAACTAACTGCCAGCCCGTCAGCAGTGTTTGGTTCGGTACCGAACAAGCGCGCGCTAACATTTCGTTGTCCTCGTCATGGCAGCAGGAAAACGCGAGCATTACTCGCGACCTGCTGAGCAGCAGTAACTTGGACATGATCGCGCAATATTGCGGAAAAACAAATCATATTCCCACCTCAGTTTCCCTCCTCGAAACCATCCGCATTTGTTAGTTATAGTACATTATATCAATTCAATATTTTGAATTCCTGCTGAATACCAGGATAACATTATGCAACCGAACTGACTGTTTTATTCAATTTCCATATTCTCGTCTCTTCAATCGCCTATTCCTAAATTGGCTCACTCGGCTATATATAAATATAAGAAGTAACATGATTTAATTAATGGAAATGATGTGGCAGCGTAATTATAGTCTATTCGTCCTGCAAGGATAATACATTCATGTTCCTACGTTGCGTTGCGCTACTGCTGCCTCAGGACTTCACTAAACAAAACCCGCAGAAATTGTACGCATCATCGTTTCGTTGTGTAAAACTGCGCGACCCAAGGTTGCATTGTGATAAAAATAGAGTATCTTAATTATAAATAAACCTTATATATTCTTTCGAAATGAACGCATCCGCTATTCCATTCGCGGTACGTAACACTACCAACCAACTATTGATAACTAGTGGAAACTTGAAGCATGTATTCGTAGTCGCCACCATAGTTTTACTTAAAAAAAAACAATTTACAATCACAAGTAATTAACTTGCTAGGAAATAATACAACGGTGCATAGAGAGCGCATGTTCCAAATTTAGCAATCCTACGAATATGCATGGTTTCGAAATTATTTATAAATCGCCGTACGCCGCAAGTGTATTTTAGAAACGCGCGCGCGCGTTCCGAGTCAGCCACTTGTTCTAAGTATGTAGGAGAGACAAATATAGACGGATGATAAATAACATCGTCATACAAAACAGCATCTATATAGTGGCAGCAGGTTCGCTACGATTCAAACGCGCTTCAGCAAACGATCCACATGAAACTGTTACTCCTTCGTATCCTTCTATTTATAGGACACTAGGCACACTAAAAACTCACTCGCCACATCTAAATATAAAAATCGCCCATCTAAACGCATCAAACTGCAACTATATTTGAACGAATTCCCAATTATAGCACTTGTCGCAGGCTGTATCCAAAAATTTTTAAACGAATTCATTCGTGCTAAATAATATTTGCATTTATTATTTGTTATAATTTAGAAAAATATAAATAAATTATTTGAATTTTGATGCGTCAAATATGTTTCATAAATGACTTGTGCTGCAGTTGCAAAAATATTTTTGATAAATGTAAGGCGTAGCTATCATTCTTATTTTCTTCTAGGGCCATTTGAATATACGTTCGAATATTGATTATTGTAACACCCGAAATATATGATATGCTTGACATACTTTTAATCCAAACAACTATAAATTTTGTAAATAATTTACTAGGCTTGCCGTGCGAAACAATTTCAGCCAACGCAATGGAATTATATTGAGAAGAAGCACAAGTTTGATACTGCTCAACGAGTTTTGTTAGAGTGCGCATAATGATACCATCATGGATAAATGGGGAATTCATCAATGAATGGTACATGGCAAGTGGTGGTGTAGGTAATACAACGATCGGTCGAGACACAATGCCCGACAACAGGGCATTCCATAATGACAACGACCACTTCAGTATCAATGGATCTTTAACATTGTAAGTGGTTAAAGTTTGTTGAAAGTTTGCTTCAATTTTATACTTTGCCTGAAAAGAAAAAGTTTTAATAGTTGCTTGAAATAAACTATCTTATATCATAACACCTACCTGAACTTTTAAGACAAATATTATAAACCTTATTGCAATTATACAAGTATTTTTATTACTCCCATTTAAAATGAGACTTAATGAACCTAGGAGATGTGCATCGACCAACCCAACGATGAAGTCATATGATTTCCAAAGGGTGCATAAGTTACGTAAACTATACATAACCAATGCACGCATATCACAATCCATTTCATTTTCACCATTAAAATGTAAAATAGCAATAAAACGATGAAACAGCATTTGCGCCTTAACCAAGCTCTGTCCATGCTTCCAACTGTTCTCTAAATTGGGTTTTGGATAGTGTTCAATTAATTCCAAAATTACTTTCAATGACTCCATAGTTATAGTCATCTCACAGAGGTAATCAACTAATTTCTCATCAAAATCTTCAGAGTGTTTGCTTCGAACAATTTCTATTACCCTAGCAACCTTTTTCAAACAATTTGTATCTATTGTCATTTGCAATAACTGAATGATATCATGTGTAAATTGTTTCCCTATAATAGAACTGACATTTATTACAAAGTCCTGCAATTGGCCTTCTTTTAAATGTTGCAGCCAGCTTATCAATGCCTTGGATTTCAAAGAACGATTGGATTGTTTTAATATCCACAATAACTGTTCCAATTTATATGTGAAATATTCATCACTCTGAGTTAATAATACCTTCAACAATGCTTGTTCCAGTACTGGATTTATAACTTTGTACACAGGAAAGAGCAGCAAAAGTGCCTTCAAAACTGCTGGATTTTCAGGTGTATTTTTAAAATGCTGGTTCACCCTTTGCTTAATTTCTTCTGTATCAAGGCTACAACTAAATAAATGTTTAGGAATATATAATTACTGTTGAAATATTACTTACGCACTATGCACGTTTTGTAGATAATAAAATATGAAGTTTATTTCGCATTCATTTTCTTGCACCGATGAATATCCATTTATAGATAATACATATCGTTTAATAACGTCGTTTAGTGATTCCTTCCCTATCCATGGAGTTCGATCAAATTCAATACGAACGATATGTATGGCAATTTGCACAACAGTCTCTGTAGTAGCTGAACAATTTAAATAACTTCGCAATACAACAGGAAAGCCATGCAAAATCAAAGTTCTTGATAATGACTTGAGAAATGTAATGTTCCTGCAATTGTTATACATTTGTTCCAGTCGGACCAATATATTCGCAAAAGTTGTCACTTTAGTTGTAGTAGCCTGAAATTTAATATAATGAGTTTGGAGTTCTGATTAATTGGAGTTCCTTTACCATTTGAAACAATTTGGGAATGCAAGTTGTTACATACTTGCACACTTCACTAATATAGACAAAATTTCCTAAAGCTGAATCACTTGTGAATACAGAAATATCATTAGTATACAGTCAAACACTGTTAACATAATTCTTCTTACCAAAGTATAGCAACAGCAAAGTTATAACGATCTAAGTCATCAATTTCATATAGCCAAAGTGTAGAAAGAATATGCCTTGAATTAGTAAGGGATCCACTAAACCCATGATAAATCACCAGATCAATAAACATCTTACATAAATAGTTCCGTATTAATTTTGTAACTTTAGGACTATCTCCTATGTTTAGAAGTATCGCAATCAATGATTCATAATTGGCAAACTTGTGTCCAAGTACTGAAATTCTATTTAGTGGTAAAATTCAGTTCCACATTTTGTTTAAATGTTTATCTTACCTATTGAAAATAGAACTAAAATGACTGAGTAACTTAATAAATTTAGAATCCATCAATTCCCCTCGGCCTATATGGTGTCGAATGTTTGAAAGGTAGAATTTCACAACATTCACAACTAGATTTTGATTCTGATTAGTGTATAATTCACCATTGTTATTGAATTGTATTATAATGTCAGCTACTGTACTGTAACTCATGAAATGTTAGATGCAAGAAATTATTTTATCAGTAAACTCACCTGATTATCTCATCTTCATAGGGAGAAATCTCAACAATTGCATGTACTGGAAATCGATTAATTAATCCCTCCGCACAAAAGGCATTTGCTTTAATCGCCTTTTTAAAGACGTTTAAACTATCTGCATCGTAAATATTAATTGCCATGATCAACAACAATAACAAAGCCACTACCAGCCGGCTGAAACAAAACTAACCTCAACTGAGCAGAACAGGTAGAAGATACCAATAGCACCTCAGAGGGAGCTGCAATGTTTCCCACCAAAATTCGAAAAAGCGCACTTCAAACCAGTTACACGCTTGAAAATAAATTACACCAGAATGCTTAGCACTAATTTGTCGTTTTACCTACAAGCATTTAAATTATCAATTATAAGATCTTTACTTTTATTTTAATCTACAATTTTATAATACTGTAATATTTCCTTTAAGGTATCATATGTAGAATGAAATAAAGTAAAGGAAAGTACAGTAAATATGTAATAATGTATTATTTGTTTCTTAGACGCTTCAATATCTTCAATCATCGTAACTTTGTGCTTGTACAGTAAACGTAAAATAATTATTACTCCTCCATTATTAATAACGCGCATTTTGGGCAATATTTCTATTAAATATAAAATGTTTCATAGTTTGTCACCCCAAATTCAATGAAATATAATGAAATGTATGTACGTTGAAGTCAATTGTCAGTATGATATTTGTACAAGCATACAGACATAAGATAAACAATTATGTTAATATTTTAGACTAGAGGATTGGCCTGCAAAAATATTTTTGTCAAAACTGAGATTACTCATATTCATAATAGAGAGCTTGCTTGTTAGTTATTAAGCACAATTTAGTGTTTTATGTAACGCGAGATATGTATGTACTTTTCACTTCCTCTCCCTACAAAATCAAAAATGTATTAATGAATACAAACATAAGTTTAAAAAATTGTCAATTAAAGGAGTCTAGAATTCCAAAAATCTAACACCTTCCCGCACTTTAAACTATTATGTTAATCTTGTATAATGCAGTTATTGTAGAATCGGATGTTGTTTTAAATTACTGCTTGAAAATGTATGTGTTTTTTCTTCATAAAGGTCAAATTGTCTTCGATGTTTCATTTTACATAAAAAAAGTGTCACGTTATGTATACAATGAGCAAATATGAATGAATATTATAAATATTTGGCATGTGGAAAGATCTCCCATATTATATAGTTATATTCATATAATTTTCTTTCTTTTCTATAATGTTTGTGACTACTGTCAAGGAATATAATGTTAATAAAATGGAATTTTCTTCAAACATTCATCGATAGAAAATCACATTACGTTTTTAACTACATTTTCCAAATAGCCATAATTTTCTATACTCAGACAGCCAATGACTTTGTTTTTGTAGTCTCCGTTACGAATCATTCTACAAACGGATTTTATCCTCTCGTATTATTGTAACTGTAAACAACCATCATGCTCTATGTGCATACAATATATGTATAAATTCAGTACGCATGCAGGTATAAGATATCTATGGAGGTTTAATTAACGCAGCTTAATTTGTAAGACATATAAAAATAATAAGACTAATTGTGTTTAAAAAAATCAGTGCCAGAGCGTTATTATTTTTACTTTCAATGAGTTTACGTCATATATCTTACATTTATTCAATGTACATATTCAGTTTGTAATTAAATCGGCGTTTAATTAGATATTCATGTGCGTTTCATATTCGGATAAAATAATTATTTGTGCATGTTATATTAAAATAACATTATCTTAAACTCACGGTATGACGTAAACTTATCGATAACAACAATCATTTATGTTCAATTCTAAGATGTTTGACATGTATGCATATTTACAATTATATATCAATAACTATTTTGTGGTTTTGGTTACGCTATAATTATATACGCATTTTTCTCCGATTACTGTTTGATGTGCGTTAATGTAATAATACGAATAGAAATATGTTAGATAAATGAATAATATGAAATCAAAACGATTAATAATTCTACCGCAAAAAACTTTGAATATTAAATATACAAATTTGTGTAACTTTACGTATCTCATTAGAAATCAAACGATATTTTATGAGGCATCTAAAAAAAGAAAATTGAGTATATATGTTCGTTCATAAATGTGTGATGCACGATTTTCTCTTCATCGAAGCTTGTCATGTATAGAGAAATATTAATAATATACTTTTGGGCATAATTATAATATATATGCACAACTTGTAGAAAATAATCAACAGCCATATCATCATCATATATCAATTATTTTCGATTATTACTGTCTTCAAAATTTTGCACTTACTTACGTTTAAAATATGACACATTTTATGAATATTCTAGTCTGTGAGATACAATCTATGTATCAATAATATATATTCAATGTATTTATATAATTATAGAATTTTCCGCTCACTTTATGCGCGAATCTTTTTTCAATGTCATTACTTCTGGCATCAAAAACTAGCAATTAGTATCCTTAAAATCTAGTTTGCTTGTTCCAAAAAATTGTTGTTCCATGACGTACAGTTACTCTTTCCTAATTTGTTTCTTCGCATCTTGCATATACATAATATTTGAGATGTATTTGTTAGACGTATTTATATTGAGAGATAGAATAGTAGTCAGCTAAGTAGTTAGAGAGATAGAAGAGAGAGCTGAAGGAATATCACAAGGGTACGTTAGTGAGTGAAACAGCTCTTTGGCTACGTACATGTACAACGTCGTTTTGGTTGAGTATTTTCAAATGCGCGTTCACCTGTGTGCAATTATCGTATGTTTTGCCTATCGCTCATATTTGTGTATGTTTTGTTTTATGTTTTTCCTGTATGCATCTGCTTATTCATCTCATATTTAGCATCCCTAACACGTATATGTAGGCCGTATGCGAGCTGCCGATATGTCACACTTCAATAGGGCGTGAATCGATTGTATCCGCTCCGATACACAGCAGCCTAAAAATAATCCACAATTAGTATTCGGAAACAACCCGGTAGCGGTGGCGAATGGTTCAGATCTGCACTACGTATTTACCCCATAGCCTGCCATTGGTCCAATGCCGTGGCCCAGGTACGGCTCATAATCTCGACCGTATCCAGCTACGGTCGCATATCCTGCGACAGGTTGTGCCGCCGCCGCCGCTCCGTATCGCGCTGCTACAGCCGTATACGTTGCGGCGGCCGCGTACGACGCCTGTTGGGCGGTTGAGAGGGGTGTTTTTAGCAGGGGAGCAGCAGCTGCTGCGGCCTAAAATTACAAAATTTAGTTTACGACGCCTTTTAATAGGTAATTTATCATTGATTAACACAGGTAGTTCATGAATAAGTAGAGCATTGCAATTGTTAAAATAAAAGAGAATTTTGCGATTAGTTGAAAACCAGCAGGAATCAGAATCAGGATCTGGAGCCATAAATGAGCGTAAGAGCATTGACATTTCCCATATCCTTCCTGTGCCAGTAACCGTCCGACACATTTGTATGTAATATTAATTATTAATCAATGATATTATAAAGACGCCCAACAACTGTTTTTGAAAGTTTGAAACTATTTGAGTTAACGGCATCAGTGACGCCCCCTAATGAGGACAAAGTATAATTGGTTGCCTAGAACGAGCGTTTTTTTGAACGCACACTTACCGCCAAAACAAATTGAATGACTTTAAAACTTACGCGTATTTGATTACAATAAATATTATCATATCTTATCATTTCCCAGTCCTGAAACACAAGCAACTGTACGTTGCATTCTCACTTCTTAAATATACTTTATCAAGGTTCCAACAGCTGCAATTATAAATAAAGAAAAACGGAATCTCGTCATATGATACAACATGTAATCATTTCAAATTGAGTGCATTAACACATTGTTGATGTGACTTAAAACTCGAAACAAATGTTGAAAACTTATCTAAGGCGATTTGTTAATTAACAAAGTTGATTATTTAATAATACGAGAATAAATACTAAGACATGACAGACTGTTCAGTTTAGAGTTGGGAGGCTTAAAAAATATTAATTAAATTAACATAAAACATTTTTTGTTTCTTGTGTAATAATTTAGGTATTAAAACAATGAATAAAACCAAATGAAAACGCCCTCAGTCCCCTAGTGAACGAGCCTATGCATACATATTACGTATGATTGAATGTGTCGTCTCTCACATCAAACAGTAATCGTCTGATTAACTCACATTTAACAATTAAATACCAATACTAAAAAACGCAACCTATCGAAGAGAAGCAAACATTTAACGCGTACGCAAACCGCCATATGCACACAAACGGAGGTGATGGAGGAGTACAAATGCTGCGTGCATACTATATGCGTAGTCTCAATTTGCGTTTCATTAATTATTGTCGAAATGCATTCTCTTCCTGCTACTGCGACCGGCCGAAGAGGATGGCGACGGCGGCTCTTGGTCACACTTGTTGGACGACGAGTTAGGCTGGGGATAGGTGCGAGGTGAAGAATGAGATGGTTGCTCGTAATCATCGTCATTCTCGTCCTCTTCCTCCGCGGAGGAGGAATAACGACGACGACGACGACGATTATGCGAGTTGTGATGTAAGAAGTGATGGTGAGGTGGATAGTTTTCAGGATCGTGCGGATGATGGTAGTAGCTGTGATGAAATTGTTGGGCGGCGGCACGTACCTGTAACCTGTAGTTTGGATCTGAGGCGGCATGCGCCAGAAACGGGTCGTAGTAGACGCTACCGTCCACAGGCAATGTGTTCAACACCGGCGTATAGCTGAGTGCGCCTGCCAAAGGCGCCGGGTGGCGCGCGAACGCGGCGGCGGCTGCCGCTGCTGATGGATATGCGGCGGTGCGGGTGCGTCCGCGCTGAATTGCTGCGACGCCCCTCAGCGCTGCCTCCGGCCATTGAACGCACATAGGAACTACATACACACAGAAATAAAGCATTAGTATTACAATCACAAGATGAATATCAATAAAATATGTTCAAAATAATTCTCTCCTCTGATTTCTTTGAGTTTAGTTTTGTTTGTTTGCAAGTTTCCTAACTAGTGAAGAAAAGAGCTCTGATTATATTTTTGCACTGTTATGCCTGATTATATTTTGACCATATACAGAGTGTCTGTTCACGATACTGAATTTGTTTAACGTTTTCTGATTAAAAGTTCGCATTAGCTCTTAAAAGTTTAGACCGACATTAGTTTATAATTCTTATGCGTTAATAATTTTCAGTTAAACTTCCAAATGCGTTTTAAATAGTATTTATAGACTGTAAAATATAAAAAATGTTTCCGCCAAAATGTGAATCAGATAGTTAACGCATTATAAAAGCGGACAGAAAATTACGTAATTAATTAAGTTGAGCATTCGCAATCAAATTTCATTATACTTTTAATGGATATTCAACTGGGATGTTGCCATTGTCATATTTCTGAAAATCAACAAACTAAACAAACTTCTACAAACTTGCGCGTTCAATATGTGAAACGTGTGCAACAGCCCAGCAGTAATTAAGATATATGCATATAAGTAGCATGGAAACAATTATTACCAATTACACAATTTACAGGTAGTTTACGCTCTTACAAATAATCATAATTCAAAGAGAGCACAATTAGGTGAATCTAGAATTATATAGTGAGGAGAACTCGTACGTGTCACGCAATCATGTAACAAGATTATTCCAAATACATATATCACATATGTAGTAGGTATAATGAAAGTAACAAAGTAATTAATAAGCGTCGGCATGCTACCTAAATGTATATAGATAGGTATACAATATTCAAATTCAATATGCGCACAGACACCCTGCATAATACGGTGGTGTTTAGTGTTAGCTGTGTGTTTACGAAAAATATTTGCAGCACATTCAATTTTGTGATTGTTCAGTTCGTATTCTCGGTCACAAACAAAGATAAACTAATGAAAGTTATTAACAAACGGCTACAAATTTTAATAAGTAGATTAACATCACCAACGAGATGCAATCAAATGCCTTTAACATAAAAAACATATAAACAAACAAAACTTGCGATTTGCTGAAATATTTCAAGTAATAACGACAATAGTAAGTAGGAAGAGAGTGTGTAATTTGTAACTAGCGTGTGTATAATAGTATGAACTATAATGCAAGAGAGGCCATGTCAATAATGTGCAAGTCAATATGTTAAATGTTTGTTTGTAAGAAGTAGGAAATGTCGCTGCTTGCGAACTCGCATTATACGAACCTGCTGGTAATGCCGGGGGCTTCTTCGTTTGTACGCGTGCGTTGGCGTTATTCACCTGTTACAAATGGAAAAGAAAACGAAACGCACTATTAGTTCGGGTCGCTTTGGTGAGAAATGGATTCAAATTATTGCTGTCAGTTACATCAATAATTAAGATATCATAAATTAAATTTCAAACTGAAAAAGAAACTGACAGCATAATTGAAATCCATTTTGAATAATGTGTTTGAATAATGACATCCTAGATACCGAGTCTTCTTCAAATACATTATGCTTAAATACAAAATTTCCTGACATGTTACAATTCTAAGGACTTTAAATCTATATAAATTATCCTATCAAATCAAGTTATGTTGTGTTATGTTGTAATATTTAATGGACAAAAAATGAACATTGAATACGCTGCTCGCTTTTGGCGCACCATTTCAAATTCTTCTATTCCGCTAACATTTACAATTCTAATGTGTTTACACGAGTCCTGTATATGATTTGTGGCCAAATCGTGGTTTAAATTTGAATTTTTCTCCTTTTATGCATTTGGTATTCTTTCCGGTACCGAACGGAAATTGTAAAATTCAAATGGAATACTAACAAGCTATATAATACGATGTGTCGCTTCGTCCAGCAAGAAAAAAGTTCAATATAAAACACTTCTTGCGCATTTATGAATAATGCATATGTAAAATTCATCCTTGGTAAATATTGATTATATTCTTATTTATATTCATATTTAAACCACGAAAAGCAGCGAGTTATTCTTGCTCAGTTTGAATTTAATTGAAATGTAATTGATAACATCAAAAAGAATATGTTATCACACTTGTTGGGACCTAACTTGATTTATAAATGAGTGTCACTTAACTAGGTGTCTGTAAACCACATAAATGTATAAAATAACAGAATTATTTATGGTTTGAATGACTTAATAAGTATAAATGAACATTATCAAAGATATGCGATATAAATAAATTCATAACTCTGTTATTTTATAACAATTTAAACTTAAAGCCTATAAAAGGACACATCGTGGAAGCAAGAGTAGAGGAGTTAAAGGAATTTGTGATTTAGCAGGATTGATTGTTTTTTCGAGAAGCATGGCCGAAATATTGAATTGTAATATTATGTAGAGTCCCCCAAAAATATTTTCGTCAATCATCGTAATCCACCTGCTCTTTGTCCTCGATGGTGTCTTTTTGCAACTTCGTCAGTTCATAATTGTGTGTGGTTTACGGACACCGAGGTGTAGGTTTTTTCAGATTGTATCAGTAGTAAGACTTTCTGGTTTGATCTGGCTGCTGGCCCTTACCCACTTACCTCACACGCATTTTGCTCTGCGCGCCCCATTGACTGGGTTGTGGTGAAGGAGAGAAATTGTGGTGGTGTGTGTTGTTGAGGGGGGACACTACACTCTGATCATCACCAAAATCAATCTCTCACACACTGCCAATACTCTTTTTGTTTTTGAATTGATTGTTTTGTGGCCTGGGAGAGACAGAGAACGGTAAACAGTGTGATGCTGGACGGGCAAAATAACAACACGTGTGTAAAGCAATTTTTCCGTTTGTAAAAGCTATTTAACTAAATCGATAATGATTTGATTGACTTTTAAATAATCTGTGTGAATTATAGAAATACAGAGAGTTTTCTTTTAGCAGACACTAATTTGTTAATTTTTAAATTCCAAAATAATTTTCTCTTGCTTTAAACTGATCAAATTGAGTCAAATGTTCTTTGGGGGCATTTGGGGCAGTGTTTTAAAAGTAAACAAAAAGCCAGCTCAAGCCACACATTGTTTAAAAGAGAGGGTGGTTTTAATAATGATCTTCATTCAGTAGCAGGAATCTTTACGAAGCACCTCTGAGTAGTGTAAGAGAAACAAAAGGGGGATGCCTAAGTTAACTGATAAGTATTATTTGTTTGTAGCATCTCCTTAGTTTTAGGGGGGACAGGCCAGAGTGCTCTACGCAATCCTAGATATTCAGCACAATATATTGGTGGGCTCCATCCTCATGATCATTCGTATTCATATTTTAAGGGTAACAGCCATGGTCTTATTTTTCTGAGGTAGGTTGTAGGTTGTAGGTGGTTGGTGTTTATAGGTTGTGGTTGTGGGATATATGGTTGTGGTAGTGACGTATTTCGTATATAAATAACAATAATAATAATATATAATAATAATAAACGAGAGAAAAATCATGCACACCACTATCTTTCTTCCCTCAACCACGGTGTCGTGAAGTCGGTCTCGTGCGCGGTCCGCATCAGCACTATTTGCGAATGTTACAAAACCGAACCCCTGCATGCAGACAGACAAAGACATGCATTAAAACAGCGTGCAAATGACATGATGACATTGTTACGTTAGACGTCATGCGTCTAGAAGCTCCGTTACGTTAGAACTACTACACTGTTAAAGCTTCATATCATTCCATATAAATATATATATGTATGTATAATTATTTATATATATATATTCATATTCAATATATATGTATGTCAAATCGGGTATCTCTCTTTTTCACTCTCTCTATATCAATATATTTATATATGTATAGAATAAATTTTTGCCAACGAAAATATGCTGTGATATGTTTGTTCAAATATCGATAAATACTTTGAAAATTATTTCGTACAAATTTCAAGTAATAATTGTGTGATAAAGCAATAATTATATAGCGGTTTTAAGTCATCAGAGCTCTAAAATAAAGAAATGGTTTTATAAGCTCAAATTGTTTTTGATCAAGCTCAATTTATTCAATATTATTATTATATTAATCGCAAATTAAAAAATAGGTCCGAAAATAAAAAATAGAGATGCTATTTACATAAAGTAATGAATAAATAATTATTCGTTTTTGAATTCGCATTATGAGAGGAATCAATCAATCAATGAAATTAGTTCAATCACGGTGTACTGTTACAAATATATGTATTATATAGGAGGGGGGCTCCCAAGATTCAAGAGATACAGATGCCAAACAAATTCAATCCAGAAGCTAAAGATATGACAACGGCGGCCCGCCTTTGGCCCCAGAAAGGTAGGTATAGTAGTAGTAGTAAGTCAAGTCAATAATATCAAAGTGGTAAAACAGAAACTGAACCAATTCAATTCAACAACGCAAAAACATAAAAATGTACATCTCATATCTCAATATATCGCATCAATATCAAATTAATTGCTTGCTTGCTTGCATATCGCATCTCTGCTTGCTTCTCGTACATATCCTTCAAATACATTGCGCAAAACGCTCCGGCAAAAACGAACTGATATAATAGATTAATATACATACAGGCTACTAGAATAGACTAGCAAGAGATATTACATAATGCCAAACATTCAATCAGAACATTCAAATATGTAGGTATTATATGTATAATAATTATAAGAGAACAGATATTGTAAATCAGCCCATATTTCTTTCTTCGCGTATTTGTAAAAAAAATGAAAAATTTAGTTTTTGGTTCCTAAACTCGCATACTTGTTTAGTCTAAAACGATTGCTGTTGTTATTCTTGTACCAGACAGTAATGGTTGTAGGGCTGCTTCACACAAACAAATTTTTAGGCGATTATTACTTGTTTAGTTAAATATGATTGAATCTTGTTCCAGCGACGTGCGGTCAACGAGCAAACAAAGAAAGTAAAAAACGAAAACAATAGTAGTAAGAGAAGATAGAGAGAAGAACATAACATGAAACTAAAAAGATACTGATCAATTAGGTGGTATGTGATTAAGTGGTAATCTTCTCTCTTGTTCTGATAACGGTGGTATCGGCAGTGATTTTGTAATAACAAACAGATCCCGTTCTCTGGTAATTGTCTGATTTCAAATCAGGTGAAAATTGTGTAGCAAACAATTTGTGGCTGTAGTGGTTAATTTAATAAATAAAATAAGTAAAAGTGAGCAGTTAACAAAAAAAAATTAAAATCGCAGCTCATCAAAAACGTATTTCGCACTTTGATTGTACACAGCCAAAGGAATTGGTGCTTCACCACATTAAATATCACAAACTTCTACGGTAGCTAATTATATAAAGCAGAAAATATCAACAATTCCTTTAGAAGAGAGTATAGTAGAGTATTATTATTATCATTATTATAGAGAAATAAATAATGCGATTGTTTGCGAACGGACACACCGGTTGGTTTTACTTTACGTTCTTGTGCAATTAATGTTAAACAAAATCAAAGAAAATGCCGAAAAAATACGGACATAAACATAAATTGAGAGAATTTTTCATAATATAAGGAAAATGCTTTGAGAGTGAACTTCTTGAATAAAGTCTTTAAACGAGATTGGATATATGTAATGAGTTTTTGGAGAAGTCATCATCACATTTCAAGAGTTGAAGAAAGATGAATATATTGCTATTTTTTATCCGGGAAACTCCTAACCAGACATTAAAAGTGGCGAACCCCCATTGAGCAAAGTAATTTTAACTTTAACGTTTATATAAAGAATTAATTTGTTGAAACGAATAATTTTTAATTTGTTAAAACCAAAAACCCGACAAGTTCTTAAAGGCTTTAGTTTATTGCACCTGCAAATGTTCGTTAATGAACGGAGTTCAAGGCGGGCCTTTTATTTCAAAAGGCAGCATAGTTTTTCGTTCTCTCTGATTTCATTTTAGATCATCGTTAATAATCGTTCAGTTCAGTTCATAATCTTTGCCTGTACTTCGTTTCGTGAACAAGTAATAATTGATTATATTCGCAACTCAACAAAAAAGTATAAACTGAATAAACGTCGTAAATTCAAATGGAATAGAAAAAAGTTTTAATCATACCTTTGATCCGCGCTCGTTGAAGATGATCTCAACGTCTAGAATGTCTCCAAATTGCTAAAAAGCGAAGAAATGATATCAGTATTAACGAAAATGATAAAATATGATCAACGTATAAAATTTTAATCCTCGTAAAAAATTCCAAATCCTTGGCATTTCATAATAATGATTAGTGTGCTGGTAATATGGCCCAAGGATATGAAATGTTATGAAAAAGCTAAGATGACTCACCCCAAACATTGCTTTAAGATCGGGATCCCTAAATCTAAACGGAATGTTCGAGACGTGTATGCGTTTTGGCTTTGGCGCACCGGGCTGGCCGGATTGGGATCCATCGCCAATATTCTCTACTACCACGCCGGCAGCTGCGGCGGCCGCATTGTTCGCGGCAACCGCTTGCTGCTGTTGTTGATGTTGTGCGATGGCGGCTGCTGCTGCTGCTGCGGCCGCGGCTGCCGCTTGCTGTTGTTGCGTGTCGCTTTCCTGCGATGCAGACTGTTGTTGCGCTTGCACAGCGACGGCGGCAGTCTGCTGCGCGTCAAATTGCTGTTGCTGACGTGCGGCTGCACTGATTGGACTGCCGCCCGACGCGGCCACTGCAGCTGCGGCTTGCTGTTGTTGCTGCTGCTGTTGTTCTACAGCACCTGCAGCAGCGGCCGCTTGTTGCGATGAAGGTGGCGGTGAAAAAGGCGCACCAGCTGTTACTGGTGGCGGCAGCAATGGGACGTCCTTCACGTCCACCGCCGTCTTAACGTCGCCATTTTGTGCCGGAAAGCCTGTCGGAGCCGCCGCTCCGAAAGGGGTTGTCATACCCGTTTGCACCATGTGCTGAAAAAAACAAAATTGAAACATCGTTATTAACTTGCACCAATATAATATTTATATCCGGCGGTGTGTGGGTTGTATTCGATTTTGCAAAGCGAAGAATTACAGAAATAGCATTTTATACATTTTAAAACGACAGCAGGCGGCATTGTAGTTAAATATCTATTCCATTTGAACAACCAATAAAATTTTAATTCAATTTCCTACAATTAGTCCACGTTGTTATTAATTTAGCGATTTCCAGAAATTCGTTCGTCTGCCAACCAAGGAAAACAACGTGTGTAACACAATCTTATAGGCACATTTGTTTTGTTGCAGTCTTGTGGAGGAGTTCAACGACTCAGCGAATATAAACACATCCAGACACATGGAACGTATAAACGCACAACGCATTATAAATGTGAGCAAGGATGCTTTGTACTAAATAAAGAGATATTGATGCTAATTAAACTCAATTAAATTTGCTGCTCACTACATATACATCCTATTCAGAGACAAACTAATAGTAAATTGAATGGTTCGTACTTGCTCTGTAAATATATTTTTTTCATAGTCTGTGGTGAAAAGCAGAATACAGCAATTTACCATTTTCAATAGGTGTGAATATAACAAACGCACAAAGTTTGTATTGATTTTATAGATATTTCATTTTTCATAGTGCCTGAATGCCCTACAACAACAGAAATCACTAATCAGCATAATAGTACAACGTTGGGTCGTTGTTGCTGCCGCTACAGTCTCTGATAATATCAGCCCCAATGTGCGACTACATTGCAATATATAATAATGATGAACAACGTTGTATTACAACCGATAAACAATCAGCGCGCTTGTCCGCTAAACGTGTAATGTGCGGTTATTATGATGACGACAATGATCGAACCGCGCACAATCCCATCAAGCTCATCATGCGTGAGACATGCCTCTGTGTCTCTCGAAGCCTTGAGCGACAGACACATCATGATGGCTCGGCCAGAAGAGTGATTATAACTCAAGCGTTGTTACTGCTGCTGCAGTAATGGCAAAGTTATCTAGGTCGCTGCAGTGGTGTTAAAGGGCATCGTAACCACCACCGTCATCATCGGCAAACGCAAGATAATAAAACACAGCTAACAATTTTTATAGACTGTTTGTTGTAAAGTTTATCTTCGCCTTTGTTTTGATACATTTATTTAAACGCGGCTGACGATTGAAGCTCATTAGTTGCAGCATTTTATTTGAACTCGTAAATCAACGCGACAACAAGTGAGGATGCGTTTAAATAGCGCGGCCGATGAAAACGCATTAATTAGAATCATATGTGCTTACTGCCGCCTCCTTGGCACAGATATTTCATATGAGGTGTGCGAGCGACGATGGTTATAAGGCAATCATGGGCGACACGCGCAATTATTTATTGCAATTGGCATGCTGCGCGATCGCACACATTCATTTAAATGTGAATGAGTACCTCAATTAGCAACGCAATAAAATTGCGCATCATAATTCACGTGATTCTTATGTGAGTGGTTTATTCATTCGTTGCGTTTATATTTTCATAATAATGTAATATATGCAAATATATGCTACAAGAGCGCAACAAACACACTTTGCAATCGATTAGTCATGTGTCGCATTGCATTGTTTACGCGAGCGCAAATAATTGCATAATGATTTACTTGAAAGAATAATTTATATACGACGCATTTCACGTAGGTAGGTATATAAATAATTATAAGGTGTACATCTCAAGTGTTAGGTCGGTTTTTAAAATATTTGCTTTATGCATTTATGCAAGTCCTTAATTCCTTGGCAAAAGCGTGAATTTACAAAGTTCATCAAACGGTCCGTCTGCAGGCAGTACAAAATTAAAACCCGCATATTATTTCGTTTTGTTGAGACTTGCCTTCGGTTGGCAACTCTCTCTGCACGTACAAACAACGTCGTCGTTTCTGCGCTGAAATTACTTTCAGAGTCAATGCCGTCGACGAGTTTGCTACTGTTGCGCGTCTTTCTTTCCAAGTCTACCAACTTCCTGCGGATGTTGCACATACGCTCGCGCCACGTCTATTCCCGGTAATTGCGACTTCTACCTAAGCTCTCTTACTCCGCGTTTCTTCTCTATACGCACGTTGGAACAGTTTCATCCCAAACGGGGAGATGGGATGAATAAGAACATTATAGGGTGTTGCCACAACAATGCTCAAAATTGTATTTCAGCTCCACTTTCGTTAACAGTTACAGCTTATTACTGCTGCTGGGCAGGAGCAAAAACAGCCTAGCAGCAAGTAACTTATTGGAGAAATGCACCATATGTGCACGCTAAATATAAACTCTGAACAACGTCGCGCACAAGAGAGACAAACAAAAGTGCAAATATCTACGTACAAATCCAGTACATATTCATGTACGTATAAATAAAACGCAATTAATTATTATGCCTTTGCCCTTTCCTTTCTTTGTTCCAGCTCTAATTTTGTCTGCAATCTCCTGGCTTCAAACGGAAAATATTTCCAACGTCGTATACCAAATCATTAAAGGCGCGCAGAATTTATTCAAAAAATAATTCAATTCTAAATTGCAAATTACAAATTATAATTGAAAATTATTTAGATGAATGATTCATCGTGAGCGCTCGCCGATGTTTCAAAAGATGCAAATTAAATTATCATCCCACTCACGCTTGGAGGGATGTGAATATAAAAATTGAAGGGAAAAAATTAATATTCCAAGACAATGACCGGTTTTCTCATTTTCCGCCGGCGCATTGCGCGCTTAATCAAGCTGCTTTAATCAAAAGCGCATAGTGCCAAGAATTCACAATGCGAAAATGAAAAAATAAAAGAATTGCGAGCAGAAAAAACTGAATTAGTAAAATACTGGAACAATGGGCAAACGTGACACACACGAAAATGAAAAGTGTTTTTATGAAACGCCCGCCCGCCTGTATTTTTCCGTTGTCGTCAACGTACAAGCTCCGATCTTGGAGAACAGTGTTAGAATGCAGGGCTCTTAAATTTCCCATTTTTATTACAATAAAGTCTAGCGGAGGCGGTTATAGTAATAAAAATGGAATATTTTTTGCGTTTCCGAGTACAGCGTTGTGCTGCCTTGCATTTTCCGTATCGATTTCTTCTTGACACTCTCTTCGTTGTGTTTTGTTGCCAACGCGTGCATTTGTACAAGTGTTCTTCAACTTGTGCAATTTGCACAAACTAAGTGTGCATGCGCAAGGTCTTTCTCAGTAACATGTCTATCGAGAAGGATCTCTCAGCACTGCTCTCCACATTTTGCTAGGATTTCTACCCAAAAAAATAATGATGTAGACTAAGTCCTGAAATTCTAGATGTACTTTGAATTGTTATACTTTCTTCCAGCTCACAAATGTGCTCAAGGTGTTATTTTAAATTGGGAAACTGAAAACTCGTGAAAGAAAAAGAGTGAAAATGTATAAAGTAAAAGATCGAATTACAAAAAAGTTGTTGTTCCATTTTGCAGTGCTTTGTTCGTCTTCCTCATGCATTGAAAAACAGCTAAAGGTATGGGAAAAAAGCGGATCCTGTAATAGTGTCGTCTCGTTTCGCTGCCTCAAAGATAATATCATGTAAATGTACATTTTCTGTCAGAGCACTTCAAGAGATTGCGTGAAATATGAAAGCACAATATTTTTATAAAGTTTTTGCTATCATTGCTGCATGAATTGTTTGTTGCAACGGAATTTTCTCGAGGGATGACACTGGCTGACTATGCGATCCCGTTTACGTTCGAAATGGCTGCAGTGGATAAAATACGAAATGACAAACCAGAAATGTAATTACTCAATGGCACAATCTCTGGGGAAATTTCATTATTTACACGTTGGGGTTTCATGTTTGTAAACTAACGCTAGAGAGTTAGCCAGCCAGTCAGTGCGCAAACACAAACAGAAGCTTTGCAGTAGTTGCATTCAATTCATTCGTTCACTCAAGTGAATCTCGTTTATCAAGGCAGCAAACTCCTGTAAAACTTTTCTCCCCCTGAATACATCGCATCGTGTTTGTCCTTGCGGGTGCTATGATAATCACGTCAAACAACAACAAATGCAATTCAAGTTTCATTTCATACTAATATTCCAATCATCTAAATTGCTCCACAAGTCCACAAGACAATAAAATTATTATTGATATCACGCGCTTTAAATTCCTACCAAGCACATGGCGATTTATACATGGTATTTTTATGTCGTCAGAAATGTTTATGAGTAACGAAACAACCCTCTTCGTAATACGACATGACACGATAGCAATTTGGGCAAAAACACCGTACACGCAGAGTTGACATGAAAATCATGTTAAATTAAATTTGCGTTGTAAAATATACAGTAATATTATTTATTTCTGTGCGTAGAAACTCGAAAGTTACTTTAAAGAACGTCCGCAGGCGCGTATCAACCGAAATCACTAATTTGTTACAACTGCTTTTTGGAAGCAATTTAGACGAGGTGAAATGCAATACAGTACAAGCAGCAGCTAACTAACTCTGCGATGAAGTCGTACAATGCGGGCAATTTACTTCCATCCAATTGACGCACAAGTTAACTTGATGCGTTGCATTCGTTCAGGAGCTGAACATGTGCTAACAAATTGTGTAACATCACGATCTGGGAGAGAGTAGAAGTTTGAATCTTATTGCATTCCACATGTACGATACACATTTCTAGTCGGCTATAAATATTGTGATTAAATCGAGAAAATTCAAGAGGGAACAACCAAATCCACTTTGGCGTAGACAAAGTGCACTGTAATTGTGTGTAAATGTACAATAGTTTGAGCATTGCGTTCCATGGTTAGTTAGTTACGATTGCTGAAACATTTCAAATATTTCAGTACCAGTTAGAGAGAGATACTTTGTTCGATATATGAACAGAGCGTATTTGCTTCTATCCCTATGCTGTCTGGATAACGAATTAACGCTCGTTATGATTCCCACATCATCGAAATTGAACAATCTATTTTACAGGATGCTATTGTTCTCTTGATGTTATTAATATATTAGAAGCTCTAGTATTATAGATAATCATGATTTACACATTGCACATGCACAATATTTTTTAGGTTGCTAACTGGTCATAATTGTATCTATAGAATTTATTTAAACTTTCTTTATCTCCTGCTGAATTATCATCGTTTAGATGATTCGCACATGTTTTAAAAATATGATATTTCATAAAGAATATATATTTCAAACTGAGTATGAGTCAAAAATTTTCAAGTGTAAATGTTGATATTATTTAAAAAATAATATATATCCCAAATTCAACGTTGCAAAAGTGCATGAATCGAGATAGAAATCGCATTTAACTATAAATCACTTAAGTGAACCTGAAATTTCCAACTTCTAGTTACTATAAACAAATATCTCGTGAACATGCCAACAGATTATATGCAGCAAGCAACAGATGTAGTTAAGTTTAGTTTACCGAAAAAGCGTCAAAATCAAATGCGATTTTCGTTCGTCAACGCCTCGAATAAAGTGTGCCTGCTGGCCCGACGATTTGAATCGCTTGAACCTTTCAGAAAAGCTTGTTCGTTTTCGTGCATACGCATATACACTCCCCCAACAAAACCGATTTCTTATTCATCGCGAACGACGACGCATACGCATGCATCGCAACTATAAAGCTGCTCTATAAATAAATAATTGCATCCTGAATACGAAATACGAATATACGTGCACCGATGTAAAGTGAATGGCCAAAATACATTCACAGCGGAATGCTTTACGTTTCAATCTTTCGCTCCACTCTCTATTCGCGACGAATTGTATTTCCTTCGGCGGATCAAGGGTGAGCAGTCTTCTCCTAATACTTTCAACTTCTTTACAAACACCGACTACAACGAAATGATAAACTACAAATGTACTAAAGTATTCATGTCTAATCGATAGAGATAATTCGTCGGATTAAAACCGTGTGTCTTAAACGGACACGTTCAATGTAATTTGAAAACGTACACGCCTGACTCCTTGAAGCGTGCAATTTAAAAGGGCGAGCACACGTTCGTTTCTTGATTTAGATTAAAGTTAAAACGGTCGTCGTAGACGTGCATGCAATTCAAGGCATTCGATTCGATTGAACCAAGAAGGAGTTGTAGTAGTAATTCTAGAGTGCGGGTGCTGTTTGCCACACTACGTGATTGAATCGACCCAACCAGTCAGCCAAATCTATAAATATTTTAACCAAACTTGGTTACGTGACACTAATAGTCCTGCTACTGCTGCTTCCGACACTACCGAACGACTACTTACTATGTAGGATGAATTTTGTAGTAATCAACAACTCCATGCAGCTAGCGCTTGGGATGCAAGGGAATCGCTAACGCAATTAATATGAGGGAATTACTCTTCGTTCTCAGAGTCCCTCTACTGAGAAGAGCTAAATATACTTCAATGATGGAGCTTGCCGTTACGTTGTTCGTGAGCGTTCAATGTAAAATCCATCATAATTTAGCCATTATTAGCATACTATGCCTGCTGCCTGACTACCGATATGCAATTTCATTATATTCTAATTAAATTGTCTACAACTACCACAACGCAAGAATGCAAATGGCGCATTCTGATAATAGATGTGCACACACAGCCGCTTCACACGTATGAGAAATGTATTTATCGATCATCGATGTCAATAAATTTGTAAACGTACCAAGAATTTCGTTTTTATGTTGGTTGACCTAACTTACTTTCGCTTCGGGACGATACCGAGTAAATATAACTTTGCTGTTGGCGAAAAATGTTCAATTAATAATTACCTTTTATAGTTGACAACGTAATATCCATTATACCCATTTATCAAAGCAGATCAAACTTTTAGACACAATAAATAAAATTTTCTACTGACTTTAAAACACGTGAATTGATGGCTCGCGCTATAGGTACTGTAGAATATTGTATACTGAAGTTACTGGCTGAGTTCAAGTTTGTGCAAGTCCTATCAGTTGCTTTCCGTGTTACGGCATATTTTTGTACACCAGATAAATATACCTACGCAGTAAAATCGGCACATATTTTCGCCATCTATTTCAGACTCGATAAATTATTTTTAAAAACATTTCTATTGCTACAAACTATAAAATAATGAGAGTCAACCAAAGCATAATTACAATGTGGTTGGGTACAGTAATTGCGAAAAGTCAATCATCAAGAAGAGAGTAGCGAACGTAAGAAGACAATGAATGTGTTTCATTTCGTTACAAATTATAAATGAAACACAGCACAGAGTAGTAATAATAACTGGTTGTTTACTAGCTACACCGCCAAACAATAGGAACATCAAAGAGTGAAAGACTCTTTACTGTTGACGTGCATCAGAAATAACAATGGGCAAAATATGCACTAAATATCTCATCTCGACTGCGAGCTGGCTAGTCGCCCGTAAGAATTTGAAAAAAGAAGGCACAGCCGGAAATATTATTAATACGTGAAGCGGAAACACGTCGCACCGCATGAAATTACTGCACGTAAGTACCATAATAATTTATTCAAGCACGCGTCCGCCAGTTATCCTGTCTCTCATATAAATAAGTGTGCTTTTGTTTAAACGCAATTAATATTCCGAGTGTCAATATTTGTCATGTGCTTCGCTACCGAAAGTAATCCGTAATAAAACGCTTTAAAAAAATACATGCATCATATTTGGCCTTAAGTATATTAATTAAATATTCTGTTATTTCGAGTTGTAATTCATCGAGGATGAACGTCATTAAAGCGTGTTAGCCCGTTATGCGGTTGAGTAATGCGAATGGCATTCGTAATCGTGTCCGTTCGCATTTCGCATTACAGATGCGCACATTACATTCCGAATAGCGTATGTAAACGAAATTTAAATGAGCCGCTTCGAATCGTGTGTGCCTATTTTTAAAAGAATTGGACTTTCACTTAATTCATTGCTATTGCAGCCGAAAAACGAATGGTATTCATAAACAATAAATTTCGTCACTGATTCGTTAACAAAAAAAAGAACCTAGACCTTATTTTGATATTTCCAACCATTTGTATAAATAAAATAAACCCAGTTGTGCAAGTAACGATAAAGCAGAGTTGCGTGTAATCACCCCACATCATCAAAACAATAACACTCCTAAAAATGCAACGCGTGAATGCATGCTAATAAAGTTTGTGTAAAGCACAATGCAATTTAAGCAAAATGAAACCTTGTGAGCACGACAGCAAAACACACGCTTCTGACATTTCCAGTTTTCTAGTTAATTTTTATAATACACAGCAATCCGCACCCCATGCATGCAAAAAGCGAGATGTGACCAAATGTGTAATTCCGTCGCATCATCATCCCGCACGAATGTGAGGGGAATTACAGCGCGTGCGACCCATTTTTCCATATTCGTGTGGTACACAACAGAATGTTGATGATGAAGAAGAAAGAAATGCGCATTATGTGCGCACATTTCAGCAATTCATGTCGCGTCAAGCGCAAAGCACAAAGTACCAACTATTTTATGGATTTTCGCGAATCCAATTAAAACTTGCAAGCATAGCGCGCGCATGCTGCATTCACTAATATTTCCTGTATCCGACGATGAATGCAGTTTTAATTGGCATCAATTCAAAAAGTTGAGTGTATAGTATTCAAAGTTAAGGCTCGTCCAATTTAGTCATATTCTTACAATTTATGGAATAATTCACCACAGTGCCTTATTTGCTTTAACCTACGTTATTAGGTTACGCTTATAGGAGCACAATTGTTATTGATTAGCTGTGGAAAGAAGAAGCAAGCAAGCATTCCAAAGGGATGTAAAAATAACAGATGAGGGGTGCGCACGTTGCTAGGTAACCGGAATACAGCTGCCCACTTTAGCACGGGTTAGCCTTGAGACCGCGCTTCATGTAATTAACCTGAATAGATATTGCTCATTAAAGAAAATAAAAATAACAAAATAAAATTACGTATACTGCAATATAGTGCAAATAAACGAGAGAATGAGCCGAGCAACACACGCCGCTCATCTGTCTGCTTATGTCGCCTGCAGTTACAGCAACAACAGAAAAACAAGACCACGAATTGATGAGAACGCGTGCAAACGCTGGTGATGTGTATGACGGCGAATAATTGCAAAAAGTGGCTCGTTGCAGGGGGGCGGGTGCAGCTGAGGACGACGCTGCTCTGAATGCGTGTAACTCAGCGATAATCTAATTTTCGTTAAAAGCTTTACTTCACTTTATGCCCATCGCGAGAACGCTCGCTCTCGCCTCTCGCACATCTAATGCCATTTGCGTCCTCCACTCTTCGCCTGCTGCTTGCGGCATTATCCTCGTTACGGATGAAACTTTGTTGCATACGCCACATAGCCGTGCAACTCATGCATACAGTGCCGTTGTCAACGGCAAGATATTACGACATCAAGCAAACACGAATCTGTAATGCGGGCGGGCGACAGATTAAAATTTCATACGCGCAACGCGATGCGAGGAAAGTTGTAAAATGCTACTTTCAAATTCACTTCCTGAATTATCTCTGCCTTGAAACGGCGGCGACATGGCAGTAAGTTATAACTTTTCCATAAAACGTCACGCACCTGTATCCCCGAGCAATTTCCCATATATAAAGAAACGAGGGAACCGCCTAATTGTTCACACTGAATTAATTTGTTAAAACAAGAGATTTCCGATTAAGAACAAGACGTAATGATACACAAACAGTTTTGCGACTAGGTCGGCGGCAGCAACGAGATTAGAATCGGAATAAAACGAAATGAAGAGAAAACCTTAGGAACACGACGAGCATTTAGCGTGATATCGCAATCCTCGAGCATCACACGACAGCATGGAACGAGAAAACTTTTAATGAATGATAATGAAAGGCGAAATTCGCTTTTTGCGGTGGGAAAATGAATGCCTGTCGTTTCTGATAATAATGTTCCCGTCTCTAGTTTTCTTCATCCCGTTTCTCTCACACGTCATTACGAAGAGACGAATGTGATTTAACGATTGCTTTTCCTTTGCAGAAAGGTGAAGAAGGGATGGAAAAAAGAAGATGAAAAAGAGAATAAAGAGCGTAAGCAATTCCCGGAATCCTTGATTGATTTTTATCCCGTAGGCGGACAGGACTCGTTTCAGGCGGATTATGGAGAATACTGGCTCGCTCGCAAGATGTAAACCCACGCACGTATAAAAACTTACATTCATTCAGAAAATTGCAAGGAAAAAAGAAGCACAAACAACAACAAAAAATGATTTTGTGCCGTATTAGCAACCAGGAAGATAAATTGCCATGTAATATTAAATGAATATCAAGTAAAACATATGAGATATTATTGTTTAGCAATTGCAAACACAAACCACCATTCTCTTGTTGCGTTATGAAAAATATGTTTACGGCTGCACCCGTTTTTTGCTCGATCTTTTGTTTCATTCAGACTCGTATGAGCAAACTGGTTGATTGAACAACGTACCGTATTGCAATCGTGCATGAAGGCAGGGATGCTGTAATTCAATGTAATAGCGCTCCTCTAAACTCATATTTTCATAGCGATAGTCAACGGAAACAAGAAGGCAAACCCGCCAGTCGTTATTCGTTCGACCGGGCCTAAAAACCGAAGACCCGAGAAACCCAAACGTGACAGGAATGTACTTTCGAGCAAAAACTGATCCTGTTTCAGCCTCTCATGCTTGGAACTTCTGTACGAGTAGTCTTTAACGTGCAGTATGTTCAATAATGCAAAGCAAACTGTTTTACTGAAACTTAAATACCACGCATGAGTGATGAAAGTCGGACATTGAATTTTCACGCAAAATTCAAGGTACGAACTGACTTATTAACTTTGAGACTAAACCGACATTTTTGAAATAAAAAAAACTTAGTTTGCGAGATTTAGTTGTAATTCTCGAATTTAGTTAGTGTTCAAAATTTCAACGAAAAATTATACTTCACAGACTTTGAGGAAATTGATCGATTTCTCCACTTTTTCGTGTTGTACTTTGCTTCATAAAATATATACGCGTCTTGATATTTTACATCAGTAAAAAAAAACGCCCGTCGAATCAACTTTTATGTTACGCATGATGAAATTTGGCCCGAGGGGTACCAATTACGTTTCTCTATTCATCTCCTATTATTACATTACGCTCTTGCACTGTATAGAGCAAGCTAGTTAGTTAATGCCTGGATACATGACATGATAATCAAACGAGCGCTTTTTGTGTATGCTGCCTGCGGTTTCATCAACGTGGTGCTCTGTTCCGCGTTCTTAACGAACAGCAACAAGACATCCTGAAAAACTTGATGCATGCAGTGTTGTTATTCAGATGAACGGCCTTGATTTTCAAGGAAAGCTTGTTGGAAAGTTTACCAAACACGCCGGCAAAAAGTTAAACCACAAGAAATATTTTGTTATTAACTGGTTGAATATTTTATGAGAATTTCATGGTTTGCATTGTGCTCAACTTTGTTTGAACGAATGTACAACAACGCCACAGAGGTGCACAAATCCCAAGTGAATTTAATGCTAAATATTCGCTTACAGTTTCATTTCATGCGTGATTTACATGCGAGGGGCGCATGCTTGACACGCTGAAAAGAATTATGCTCACAACATGCCAGGCACAAACGGTGAGCGAGTAGAGTTTATCCACGTTATTTTACTGTTGCACATGTGTGTGAGTTATGTTATTATGTTTGCTATAGTAACATGAATAGCGCGAATTGCTTTCTACCCTAAAGCGGAATTGAATTTCCACGAAAAACCAAAATTGCAAACGTACCTTTCGCCTTACACTTTCATTCCGCATTACGCGCGAGTTCACGAAATAAAAACGCAATAAATATTGTTATGGATCATAATGTGCATAGTATCTTTGCATACACGCATCACCTTTCATGCTTAAAAAAACTTGCCCATGTATGGCATGATCAAATTTTCGTTCAACTGCCGAAGCAATAAAACTGTCACTGCGAATATGTTGCTTGTATTTGCTTAATTTCTGGCAGTTAATTCATCTGCTCCCCGAAGTAAATACAATACGAGTGTGTAATATTCGTGCAGCTTCACTCTCATCACCTAATGTGAGATAGCGACAGTGAGCGGGTAGAATACAAAACACGACATTGAATGGGGTGGTCCTGCTGCCGCCGCCGCCGCCACTCTGCGCATATGTGTGACTCCTGAGCTCGCAGTTGAAACCAGAGATAAACTAGGGTGGCAGCTAGAGCGTGGGCGCATTCGCTCGATCGTACAATTTCCACCCAGCCAGGTTTCCCCAGCAGGAGGAGCAGCAACGACGACGGCAGCCCGGGGATAGCGCCACATCGTAGGGTCACAAATAAAACTACCTCCTCTCCTGAAATAGGTTTGTTTGCTTCTTCGACTGCTATGGGCGACAGCAGCGCACCAAAGAGGCAGAGGGTTCCGAACGTCGGGTGAAAGTTCAGTAAAACGAGCAAGACATTTCGGACTCAAGCTCGGGGATTATTAATTTAACATTTATGCGTTAAAACGGTAATATAAAATGTAAATAAAACATTAAAAAATTAATTCAAATGTACATAGTAGAACACTCAGTATGCGCAATTAAAACAGCGAAACTAAAACCGATATTAATTCAGACGCGGGTTGTGATATCCGTAAAGTCCACGAACACAACAAATTTAGTTGAATTTTCCAATTAACAATTGATGAAACGCTTGATTGGCAATACGAAAATTTTGAATACTAATCTCGTTACGAAAACCATAAATCACGGGACTAAACCTGCATCTCAAGCAAAATGAAGCAGTCAAGCAGTGCAATGAAAGAAATGAACGCAAAAGTCATTCGAGTAGAACGTAGCGAACATTTCAACGTTTGGAATTATACGCTTATAAATTTTGTTGGCCCGGATTCAAATCCCATCACATTCGTTCGCGAAGAGACAAAATACCTTGGCGAAATTATTATCCTGGCGGCGGTGGCGGCGGCGCCGTGCCAATAAACAATGAATTGGGAAGTGGAAAAATCCATAGCTACCTAATACGGTTAAAAGAGAACAAACAATAAAAATTCTGAGCGACCAATAAAAGCAAAGCACTTCGTATTTGCCATCTCCTGCTCACTACCTTCGGGGTGACGTGTCTTTGCTATATGATGTTTCATTTCGTTACGTTGATATGTCATCATAAAAATACAATACGAGCAGTGCCAATCTCAAATCGAGTCGAGGCAACGCGGGGCGGCTGCTTATGATATAAAAGTCACGCTCAAACCGGACGCACAAATATGAAAGAAAACTATAAAAAGAGCATATGAGTGGACGAACAGTGTTCAAGCAAAGTTAATTAAATTAAATCTCAAATGAAGTCGTCGAGGGCACCAGAGATAACAACAACAACTGTGCGCTCAGAATAAAAAGCACGAAACCGAATAAAAAGTTAACGCGGAAAAACGTCAACTTCCAACAACTCGCGTCAAGCAATGCGTAATCCCACCCGTTTCGCTTATCGTCATTTCCTTCGTTTTCATCTCCACATTTTTCACGCAAACCACCATCTCTTCGGCGCGGTTGTTTTTATACTCGAGTTTTATCTGCGCGTTGTTAGCGCTTGAAAACAATTTCCATTATTCTGTCGTGTCGCATTTGTGTTTTGTTTTGTGTGCGCAGCTAAAACACAGCAAATGAATATGAGCACTCAAGACCCCGAAGGTGCATATTCAGGAGAAACGGTAAACAACAACATCGCCATTGGGGAAATCACAAAAATAAATAAAGCATTTTTCGCCCTCGAATCTCGCGTAGCACTGGCAAAAAATAACAACAGCATAAAAACGCGGTTTTCAAATTGAATTTTTTAGGAGCACATTTTACGATGACAGAGTTTACGAACAAAAATGCCAGTGGCGTATTAAGTATGTTGTCATCGGCGGTGTAATTTAATTGAAAAATCGCCTCGGCTAATGGACTTTTGCGCGTGTGCATGCATGCGTCGGATATTTGATTACAAAATCAGCGCGCCGAACGGACAGCAATACTAGCAGCGTTGCATATGCGTGCGCAAAATAAAAGAGAAAATTAGATTTGCAAAGGATATCACCACAGAAACACTACACATGCTGGTTAAGTGTATGTATGTAATAACAATCAAAGTCAAAAGGAGTCAGGCAACGCGTGTATAGTAATGATTGGTTAATGAGGGCGTACGTATCATGTGCTTTGCTCCATAAAATGTCAATCTTTTGTTCGAGAAAACTTAATTGCAATTTTTCTATTTTCCTATCCTACTCACTGAACAAAGGAAAATTATATTTAGAAAACCAGTCAGAATTAAAAGCGTCTTGCTAGAAGATTATCCGTATAAAATAATTGCGACAATTCAAGGGAATTAATTATTCTGCGTATTTGATGAAATACTACCACTTAAAAATGATAATTGTTAAATCCTTGGCGCAATTAAATCATCCCGGTAATCTACTTACAATTTGTCAAAGCCGATTTACGATTTGGTGAAAATGATTGCGCCTCCTTGGGTATGCTACGTGTTGCAAAATTGCACGTTTCGTTAGTATGGTGTGCGAATGTGATGAATTATCTGCTTGAATAAATTTATGGAATTCTTGGCGCAGTTTCGCGACGAACGAGGATTAAATAATATCACATACAAAATGATTCTCCCGCTCGATATTTCACCATGATATGTGAGTGCACTCTATCCCACAAGTTACTACTGCACGTTTCGCTGTATTATACCTGGCAGTATTTCCTTTTATCGTTTCCTCTCAGGCGTCCTCAGGTGCAAGGAAAGCCCGCATACTTACTCTTGCGGACAAATGTGTTCTTATTGAACGAGCAGCTGCCATTTCAGCATATTCTTCGCTTCCTTATATCAAAAATTGCAAACCGAACCAAACCACCTCCGAAAAATGGGAAAAATATAAAGATGCTTACCTATAACAAAAAGAAAATTTAGTTAGTATACTATATTGCATGATACATAAAAATTTATAAATTTAGTTTTGGTAGACAACGTCAATTTCCTATGTTGTGTATTTATAAATTGCATGAACAAAATATGATTTGTTGGTCATTAATAATAATTACAGGCTCTCCTTCGACAGCGCAGCAAGCGGGTCAAACACTATTTTCCTAATTAAGGCGCTATTAATCCTTAACGCCAAGTGCAAAAGATCGAGGCACTTCAATTATAATGAAACGCTCCGTTGATCTAATAACTCGCCTCATAATAGAGCCTCATCATCATTACATTTTCTGTCCGATTGGGTTATATAGAAATAACCTTAAAATACATTTATATGTGTGAATGCGAACGTATTTTGCTCTCGAGCACTTTTCAATTCGTATTACGTTTCAAATACGCGCATTATTGAAGATGAAAATTTTCGCTTGCGAAGTTGAAAGCTGTAGGCGGCTGCGTTAGGCTGTGGCGCTACTTCCGCCCTGCACTTTTCATCCCCATTTCAATTTAATGATGTTATCCCTTTTCATCGCCTTTGGGAGAGGGGTTAAATGCTCTTGACGTTTTTGCAATATCGGCACAAAATTCTATTTCCATTCGCAATATCTGAATTACAGCCGAACGCGGCGCTGTCAAGTAATTATAAAAAGTTTTTTAAAAGCGGTCTAAAAAAGTAAAATACTTTCTGACGCAATGGCAACTTAATTTAAAATTAACAACGTTTTCAAACGTAAAATATTAAAACCCTTGTGTGCAACTATGTTATGTGGCAATGCTTTGCGCAAAGTTTACTCTATTTGATTTCGTTTCTTCTCAACTTTGCTCTTTCACTTGTATTATGTTTGCCAATTCCTACTGTACACTAAAAATCAACACTTCTTTTAAATACACGCCAAGTGAAGTTGTACATTCGGGTGGACATTTTTTGCTTCCTTCCTTGTCACAGCAGCTTAATAAATCTCAAATCAAACTTCCCTAGCGCGCTTAATACACCTTTGCGTCGTTACTGTGAGTTATGGAGCAAGTTTGTTAGCGAATTGCGATGAAAGTTATCACTGGATGAGGATGTTTTTCAACGATCTGGAGCGTGACGACGCTAAATAACAAAGTCGCCAACTTCTTCTTCACTGCGGTAATCTCACAGCTCCAACAGCAGCTTAGATTTTATCGCTTCAAGCGAGCAAGGTGCGCATCTCCTCTCTTCACAGCAGCACAACAAGCAACGGCTGCTTGGTGTGCAGGAAATCGAAAAGTTTCGCATTGTTTTCGCCAATTTCTTTAATGGTTTCTGCTTTCGCCGAATCGTGTGCCACGCGCTGCTCGTTTAGTTTGGTCGTCCGTTCCTGCGTTGCAAAATTAATGTCCCTCGTAAATATAGCCCGGGCGCAGAATAATTTTCTCTTCTCTCGTTTTCCATGTTCGCGTGCATTAAGAACCGGCAGAACGAAAAATATCGCGTTGGGCTTTTCTTCGGTTATTATTATATCATCATTATTTCATTTCGTTTCGTAGCATTAGCACCTAATCACTTTTCGTAATATCCGGGAAGCGAACAAACAAGATCGGCGCGCACCACCACTGGCAACCAGAAGATCATTATGAAAATAACCCACGTTTATAATTTATGAGACAGTTCATTGAAAAATAGTATTTTAGTATAATAAAACAAAATTATGTTTTAAAAATACCTTACAATATGGACCCCACAGTTACGAATACAAAGTTTAATAATTGCGGGATGAAGCAAAATCCACGTATTAAATAATATTACGCTCGCAAGGGATGTGCGTTGGCGTTTATTAGAAAATTCTGCAATATGGCAATTTGAACAAAGGCTTGTTAGGCTAAGCGAATCCGTTCGCACATAATACGTTGCGAAGCGCACAGAGCAGTTTCATTGCATTTAATTAACAAGCAACATGGCAAATTTTATGTTTAATAATACTAGCACCATATCGTCCGCGCGCCCCTAAAAATTTCCATAAATATTTTTATGCTACCGACAATTTCGCTCCCGCTGAACAAATAAAGCATTCGTTTGCTTATTTTATAAATTTAGTTCAGTTTCGTGTTTAATGGTGTTCCGCCGTTTTGTTTTAATGTGCAGCTGCAAAAATAATTGCAAAACTAAAATAGTCGCAGTAAAAGCAAATAGAATTTTATTTATTCGAGAAAATTTGTGCTATTCATTTCATTAAAAACCTGTACGGAAATGCAAAACATGAGTAAATGAAACGGGAATGCGAGTAACCAAACAAATAAACAACACTCATTTGCTCAAAGGCACACTCTCAACGAATTGCTAATTGTATACTCACTCCCAACCGGTGCTAGTAATTCAAAATGTAACATTTCATTGAAATGGTTTTTTAAATTTAGAACGACTACATGCATAGTGCATGCATTCGGAATGCGGTTCAATTAGTTTTGGATGCTGCTCTAGCGTAAATGATGCGCGCTTGCGATACTTGCCGAGAGATTAAATACATTGCATGCTACGCGCGGATTCGCAGTTAATCATCATTAATTTGCATGGCGAGGAATTGCGTGTAAATTTACATCACACAAACTTCGAGTGATTCAAGATGAAAGTTGTGAAGAAAGTTCGTACTAATAATAATTCGGAATACGAACTAATAGATAATTTGACGAACATTCCGTTCGAATTTAAAGTTCAACAATAATTGCGTTCTAACATGGTACCCACATTTGATGTTTACAATACGAAGAAGTGGATGATTTAAAAGATATACATTTTGTGGAATATGCACGTAAAATATGAACTTTATCATAAAGTTCCATCATTGATATTTATCACACTTGTGAGGTCCATTTCCAAAAATTATGATTTAGTAGACTAAGCGAGCGTTGTCATCATACATTTTTCATCATTATTCCCATTTGGTTTCGCATAAATTCTCATGAAATTTCTGTTTATGTGGTTTCGCATAGATAAGGTTGAAAGTTGAAATTGGAATAATACATTTACGACCTATATAATGTCATTTTAATATCTCCAAATTCTATATTTATAACTTTATAACTTTGGATATGCGTAACTGAGATTATCGTTCAAATGGTGCTAAATAAATATCACTAAAAATTCAATATATCTCAATAAAAAATTGTAAACTATTGCATTCAAAGTGAAACTTTCGAATATTAAGTTAACTGGAATATACGAAATTCCTTAAATCACAAATTGCTTGATTTGATCGAAACGTTAAGTAAACTCTGAAAGTTGAAACAGTTCATAAAGAAAATAAAGATCGCCAAGAACATATAAACAACGTACATGCGAATCGCGAAGAAATGAAATAGGCAAAGTTATAATGAGGAAAGTTGCAAAAGATAAAAACAGTAGACTTGAGTCAAATACGAAATAAGCTCATAACATTTTCTCGTTCATACAAATAAATAGCGCTGCTGCCTATTCATTGCTTGCACGGTCTTAACAGAACACCCGTATATAATTAAATCATTAACTTCAAATGCGATCAAAAATAATAAATACCTAAGCAGTGTTGAAACCGTAAATTTTTCAAATTTAATCAAACGAATTTATGCAATACGCTTTAACGATATCATCGAAGCAAGTTGTACCGCGTGTGATGTAAGTTCCGAAGGCAACACACCTAAATAGTTTCAATATTATTAAGTCAGGTATTTATGGTGTTCGCACACAAGTGTTTTGTTGCCATATACGCAAGAATTCTCCTTTATTACTAAGCAACATCTCAAAGGTGCTCACCTTAGTCAGACACGAACAAGAAATCAATAACGCCCAGCGCTACAACGCGAAAGTGTTGTAATGGATAATTCTTGTAAACTTTGAAATTGCATTTTCCTATCGGTTTAATAAACTACTCGTGCGCTTAATTAATGCTAATCAATAATGCCCATATCTATAGTGAAAATAATTCGATTGTGTATCGGAAATTTAAATTTCATGTTCATAGTAATACTTCATATTATAATGTAGTAGATGATAGTCATTGCGAGATTTTCAGTCGTCCTTGAAATAAATTGGTACTGTATTAACACTTAACAAACATTAATTTATTTCGTGAATGTGCGCATTATTCAATTGAATACGAAACGCAGCCGGGCATATTCCTTGTTGTTTTTATTGCATGATAATTGATGTTACAAAAACTGTGTAACACAGAATGGTAATATTTTGTAACGCTACAGAGCACGCATCAAGCGTACGTGTAACAAATCGCGACGCGTTGTCAGTCGCGATATACGATGATGATCTCTGAAACAGTGTCAGTAGTAATATGATAGCATTTGGTTTAAGTGCCACTCAAAGCTTCATTCAGTTCGTCGCAAGGAAAATAAGTGTTTTGCGCGACTGTGTTTTGTTCAAATGCGTTGGAAACGCGCGAGATGTTTGTAATTAAGCATTGACAACACATAACAGTCGTTGCATTGTTGCAAAAAGAGCTCAAACGCACATCTAAAGCACTTCATTAATGTCCCGCTCTTCGCTAATCGAAAATTAATTGTGTTTTTTACTTCATTTACAAAAGAAATCGCTTTCGAGCGCTTAAAAGCACATAAAGTTAATTTTTATTATCGAGGAATGCAAAGCGCGTTTGGAAAATTCAATAGATCTTTTATAACGTGATTAAAGTAACCGCTAATGATGTGAATGCCGTTTAGCGAAAATAAACTGACAATTGCTTAACGCGCTTGTTGGCAATCGTGCAGATTATGAAGAAAGTTTCTTATTTAGTAAATGTCGCATATGTTTTTACATATGTTCATAGGAACCGAAATATTATGTAATGTATCTTGTAAACATCAAATTATTTAAATTGACTTAACTTTCAATAAAGAAACATTAATTGCTTTTAACGACTTGTTGTATATTGCCAAAAATCACGTCAATTTAAAAGAGATAACCAAGCAACAAACAAACTTTTCATGAAACCTGACTAGCAGCCTTGAAATGTGTAGAAACAAGAAAATCTCTTATGGCACAGTTGAAAAATAAAGAAAAAAGCGCTCTCATTATTTTCATTCGTTTAGCATGATGTGCCTCATCGTGTGGTGCTAAGATCGCTGTAGCTGACAATGCTGTAAACATCTGGCAACGAGAGACGAATTATGTACACAAAAGAAGATGAAAAAACACGAGACATTTGCATTCACGTATTTGTTCGTTCATCATTTTATGCGATTCTAAAGGCACCACCACCAGACGGGACGCATTCCCGATGTGTTTTTCATCCATCGTCGTCAACTCGCTATCATCTGCTCACGCCCGTTTCGAGATTATTGTCATCGGGAAAAGCTCGCATTAATTGTACGCCCATTCGCAGTGTTACAAAATATGTTCACGAAAACAAACTAAAGTCTGATGCTTTAAATTATTTGAGTTACTATTTTATTCTTTCACAACATAAAATAGAACAAATTTTATGCAAACCGTGCGCCAAAAAATATTCGTTTTGTTTCGCGGATATTTTAATTTTGTGTTTTCAGCCATTAAATTTAATGACTTAATTTCTGAAGAATGTTTTTCTAGTTTTCGACAAACTGAAACATCCTTGCAAAATGGTTTCAGCGCCTGTTAGCTCTCCTAATCGGTTGCAAAGTTTTCATCGAAATAAAAATGTTTGTGCTCTTCTCACAATATGCGTTTTTGAAGCCCAATGCGAATTATTTTTAAAGTCAAGGTGACCATTTACGTATTGGGCGAATTTAAAAATCTGCATTCATATTTTGAATGCAATATGGAATAAAATCAATTATCGTGCAAATACAATTTTTCTCATTTGAAATTGATGTTGAATGTTGAAAGCGATCGTCGTATATTGCATTGAATTATTTATCTGGCTGTTTGAACTGCAAAAGGTTAGAGTTCAGCTTAAACAACGCCTTTTTACATTTCGTGAAAACACACATCACATTTAGCTTAAACGTGTGCCCAAGCACGATGAAAATATTTGGTAATTCCTTTTTGTGCGTTCCATGCAGGGTAATTTAAAATGCATTAGGAAATCTTTCGAAATACTTTTACTTTACACAAACGTTCGAATTGTTTCTTAGCTCTCGGCAACAATCTCATTATAAGAAAATTCCTGCCTGATAAGTCAAAAACAAATAATACGCATTTAAACTTAATAAAAAATTCGAACGCATCCGAGGAATATAAAGAGGCGCCTCCCAGCGAATATGCTTCGTTTCTATTTCG
Organism: Aleochara curtula; assembly: GCA_963978815.1. Lineage (NCBI taxonomy): Eukaryota > Metazoa > Arthropoda > Insecta > Coleoptera > Staphylinidae > Aleochara > Aleochara curtula. Next base: position 4,573,029 of record OZ022219.1, read on the forward strand.
GACTAAAAACATTGCGGGAGTTTTCAAAGCTCGCTCGGCATTCATACAATAACAGCGGTTCATTTACGATATAGTCAACTACTGAATGGCGTCAATGCAAATGCGGAAAATGTTGAAGTTAGTCAGCTAGGCAATTACCCGATATACGCGTACACCACCGGTAGCAGTCTAATATTTTCAAACATGTACAAACTCTGGCTGGCGGCGGCGGCAACGACAGTGGGGTTTAGGTGAAAATTGGCACAGTGCCCACCATGGAGGCAGGCAAATAAAATTCAACATTGCGATTCACATTTCGAGAAAGCCGCGAGGCGTACAACACGGAATGACAACGGTCGGAACGCGTTGCGCACACATGCACACAAAACGCATCAAAAGGGACGCCTACAAATGGTTTGAGTCGTTTAGAAAACATTGCCAAGGAGGAAACAGCAGTTTGATCGACGACGACCACAACTGAAAAAATGAAGAGCACATGGCAACAACGTGTTTGATTAAACATTTTGTTGGTTTGCACCTTAAGAGGATTGCTCATTGCGTAAAGCGAAAAGAGCATCATATGGCGCTTATTTGTTTATTGCTCCGGAAACATTAGGTACTATTATCAGACTATTGCTCGCTTACCGGGTAGTACATCCCTTGCGGAGGAAACAGAAATGCCCCGGCGCCCCACAGCTTGAAGCTTGTTTCTAACACTTTAGGACATAAAACGAAAAACCACGCGTCTGCAGCTTGGTTCCTGCTGTCTCGTTGCCAACACTCTTCACTTCTGGGATGATGCGAGGGTCGAATCTGTGTGCGGCACCCCAAATGGAAGCGAGATGCGTAACCCCCGGTGGCGCTTCGCACAAGTGTCTAAAATCGGGGTTGAGCGGCGCGATCGAAGCAATCGTCGCGTTTCGCAACCACAAGCTACTTGCTATGCACACGCGATCTGATTCCACGTATTAATTAAACAACGACTGCGCTCAATAATAAGGAGACGAACCACGAGTCTTACACGCTCAATTTGTATACTCTCAACTCCTGCTGCTGTTGCTCTGCGTTGTTGTATGAACCGCTCGTTCTATCAACCGATGCTTGAACGCACAGACACTATTTCGGACTGACTCGCGCCGCAATACACGCAGAGCGACGAACCGCTTCAACAACGTAGCCGTCGTCGTCGGTGGACTCCGGCCTTGGGAACGCGTTTCACTCGCACTCGCAGTCCGCGCACCCTTCGAGCGTGCACACGATGTACCAGGCAACGCTGGGACGTGCGCAGGGGAACGACTCTGGATATGCTGCGCGCGCGATCAATGAAACAAGCTTTCGCATTTACTCGCTCGCACTTGCAGGCCATGTTATTACCGAGCTGCTGCGCGGCTGCAACCCAGCCAAGCCTATCCGCAGCATCCATTGCTCTCTTCTCCTACGGGACTCAACGCTCTCGCTTATTCCCCAGCCATACGAATCGCGTTACTATAAAGCCGCCAAGCGACATCTTTCATGCAACATTTGCAATCGACGCAAAGTATTTTGAAATGTATAGTCAACCGGTTTTCCGCGCTCTTGAGATGTAAGAAATTTACTACGAAGAGCGGTAGCACGATTACAGTTACTTTACTGGGCACTAACAGCTAAAGATTACTCAGGAATTTTTTGAATGTTGGCGCAGGTATCTTTTAAAATATGTCAAAACACGATTTCCACGCGTTTGTAAAGAAAATTGATCAAATGTTTTCCGCTTGTAGTACGGCGATAGTGTATAAAAATGAAGGAAAATAGATTTACCCATATTTCTGCATTAATAACGGGCCACTCAGTCTCTAAATCTTGAAGCATGAGGAATTTGTTCCTCCGAGAAGATTTAACACCGGAAATTGTTATAAAATTCATCACTAATTATGAAAACTACCTTAGAACTTGACTACCTTCTTAAAGCAAATGTGAATGTAGCATTTCAAACTGCATAACAGAGCTACCAACATTACGCATATGAAATCTAATGCTAATGTAAATAAACAACTTATTTTCATACGAATGCATTATGAATTTTGTAAATATGCATTTTTACCAAATCAATTTAATGCGCTTATACAAGTCTTTTGTTTTGTCCATACTTCTCAATCGTGTTTGGGCAAGGTCAATGATTAACCTTCGACTCTTAATGCGTAGAGTATGTTGTTTGTCTCTCACACACAATTTATGTAAACAGAATATGTATTACGATGTTTCAAAGATGACTGATAAATACGTGCATTAACGTTAGGCAATGTTCAGTTCCTATCAATTGTAAACAAATTCATAGTTTGTTCATATCAATATGCTATAGCACCATTGTAATACAATAGCTTTGATGCGCCATAGGATTGTCGTCCATTTGGATCCAAACATGATCTAACCTCACTTTCTGCTCCCTGTGCTAGGTATAGGTAGAGTGGACTTTTATAATGCAAACGAATTTATTACCCGAATATTGTTATTCACTTCAGGGAGCAGTTGTACGATACTATATTGTTTCACGAGTGACAAGTTGTAAAGTATGCAGAAATTGTTACAATTTGCAATTGCGTCGTCACACCGAGCATGCTGCTGGCTCATGTGGGCCCCCGCCGTACATGTAAATACGTGAATCGAACGAAATAAAACGAAATGAAATCAAGACCGGTTTCTTAAGGCTATTGCTTCTTGGGCCGAGTGCATGTGCAATGCATCTTAAACGCATACGATGACTGTCTCTACGATTGGTGTACCATGACGCTTCGAAGCGAAACGAATGAAAACAATAGTCTAGTCTAGGCGTAAGTTTGCTTGCTGCACATTTAATGCAAAAGTCTTCTTTCCATTGTTGAGATTGGCGCAGCGTGTGTAGCAGTGTGTAGTTCGTTTCAAGGTTATCCCAAGAAATTGGACGCGATAGACAAACAACAATGAGAGAAATTGTGCACGCTTACCTTGCAAGAGTCGACGTCGATTCGATGATGTCGCTGGTCACCCGTGTTTTTCTGTACAGTCAATCAATGGGAACTCCGTTCACGAAACACACATCCACCTTGGAAGAAGTCCAAACTGGAGAGGAGAATCAGCAAGTGGTTGCTCACCCTCGATGCTTGTAGTAATCAACAGCGAACACACACACAAATGATGATAGCGAACGAACCAGGAACGCTTGACGACGAATTGATTGCACCAACAACGTATGCTTAGTTCCTTATCGAACGGTGGTTCATGCGAGGGCACCACATCTCGGATTTTGTTCAACGAATGTTGCCGAGCCCACATGATCGTGGTCGTCGCCAAAGCGCACGAATTCAAACATTGGTAGACTAGAAAATCAATAAACTTAATATTAGCGGCCTAATAGCAATAAATATGCTTGCAACGTTAACCTACCTAGTGTTATTATTTACTGCAATTAACGGCAAAGTGACCTATACGTTCCTGGAGTTTCCATACAAGGAAACACCGAAAAATGTAAGTAATCATAATGTGGCCCTGCCCAGTTCCAACTTATGGTTTTTGTAGGAGGCAACATATCATGAATATGAAGCTGCCTGTTCATTGAATTGCAGTGGACGTCATGGAATTATGAAGACTTTGTGTGTACGGCAATGTATTTCACCTTCGTGTTATAAGGATCTCTACCAAAATGACTTGGTAACTATTGCTGCGCTGCCAATTATTCATTTTCATCCATCATACATTACAGCTGGAGGAAGGAGAAGTGGACGTACGACTGAACAGTTTTAAGGGATGTTTCATTCAACGACATCACAGGACAAGGATTTAAGGCCCCTCACATACTGCAACGAAATCACGCTTGTTATCATCGAAACAATGTTCTAATTTTGTTGCCTGGTATACACACGAATAAATATTATATACATACATATATAGTTAATAACAATATGTACACTAGACGTGTGAACATATTTATATACAATTATTAAACGTTAGTACAATTACGTTGAAGTGTGGTTGTACTCAGTAAACCTGATCCCTGTTGCATCTACGTACATTCAAACGTCAAACGATTTTTATCAACCAACAATACCCATTCAGAATGGTAGATTTATGAAAATTTAAAACGCTGTGATCATCGTGAACCACCATCCAAAAGATAATTCAAACGAATACTATGGAATGTACACAACTGGCTAACGATGATGTTATCGTTAAAAAGATAAATCCGTCAACAGTCGATCATAATAGTAATGCAATGTTATGTTCGCGAAGATTGATTGCGCTTAAACAGTACTTACATGAACCGTGTTATGTGATAGTTCATTCTGCATACTCCCGTTGCTATTGCTTGCAACAATCGCATCCGAATCACCGCCACCAGTTAATGAGACCGTCATATCCATTGACGGCGTATCTTCGAGTGAATGCCGCGGTGGCGTTGGGCTGTTTTTCAGCTTGGGTTTCTTGCCCAACCCGGGCAGCTTCGGCAAGTGTTTCAATGCACTGCCTGACCTGCCACGAAAACCCTTCTTGTAGACAACGCCATTGCCACCTTCTTCGACAATGGACTCCAGACTGGCATCGCCCGCAGCACCTTCATCTTCTTGTATAGGTATGTCATCTGCAGTAAGTACATGTACATTTTAATACCATATTTTTCAGGATTTAAGCTTAATATTTTGCAGCTTAGGGCCACCTGGAGAAGAGGATGTGTAAGGTGGGTTTAAAGATAAATTGTCAGAAAGCAAATCATCATATCATACCTGGCAGTTTCTTAGTTCTGAATGATGCGTTAGTGATCATCGACTTATTCATTGTCTGTTTATTGGCAACTTTCGATGGCATATTGGGCGTTGGTGCTCGTTGCAGCAAATTGGTAATGGCATGAGTTACAAGCAGAACATCTGCGTAAGTTTCATACGAGGCGCGCTGGCTGAGATCAATCAGCGTATGAGCAGCACCACTTGCGCCGCGCTCTAAGGCGTGATGAACAGTGTGTGCAAACTCAAGAAGAAGCTGATTGGAAATGCTAATACGTGGTAATGAGCTTTGCTGTAGGTTGTCACTGTCAGATGAAGATCTATTTCCTCCAAGTTGAAAGCCTTGCATTATGAGTCTGGAATGTAATTGTATTCATAATTTTCTGAAGATTTAAATAACAATCCATACCTTGAAATAATTCTGCATGTATGTTCCAATCCACTAACACTGAATCCAGCAACATACTGATTAAAGATGAAAATCAGTGCAGTAATAACACGATGACGATTTTGTGCATTTAATGCATCAATTTGTGGTAAAGGGCCCCAATTAACCAGCTTGGTATTGCATTCTTCCCAGCGTCGTAATGAATTTTCAGCAATAAATGCTGGTTCCAAGTTTGATGAATCATGATACATAGATGATTGAGCAATACTGGGCACTCTGAATGACTTGACTTTTGGCTGAAGATTGTTGTCCACTACCTCTAAATTGTACAGACTGACTATCAGAGTCTCCACAGCTGGATAACTCTTCCTATCACTGAGATGCAAGTAGGCTAAGTCAGGCACAAATTGCAGGGCAAATTTGCTAAGGCTCTCATCACCTAACCTATAAAAGGCTAACAGTTGTTGACAAACTTTTTGAATGATCTGAAAATATATTATAAATATATATTAGTAATAATGCAAATAGTACTGATTACATGCCAACTAATAGCAAACTCACATCATTATTGCGATGATAACTTGGATCTGTAAACACAACATGAAGCGACTCAATAACTTCATGGTTGTGCTCTAATTCCCTTGCATAAGTATTGATTTCACTTTCAGTGAGGGCTTCAAACTCTTCAATCCAATCAGTCACCAGTACATCAGCCATTATTAGATCCTATAATAAAGTATAACTAAAATATTATACTAGCCCTAGTTTAGCTAAACACAGGTTATGTCTGTATGCCTATCATAACAAATATATCTGTACCACTGTACTGCCAACGAATGACGTTTTAATTACCTGAAGCCACCTGAACACCGCGATTATAAAACTTGCAAGCCATTAAATCATCATTGAAGCAAATTAGATGAGTACAATTGCGAATAAAAGCCTTGAAATCTACCACTACTTTGCGAAATGTCAGAAACGATACACGGTCATGAAACTGCCATAATAAATATGTCGGTAAACTAGACTTCGTTGAATTACAATGAATTTCTACATTTGGCGGTAGATTTAAATTAACACGGCATTGAGTATGAAAGCAGATCTACCTCATTAAAATTCATGATTCGCTAGTTAAATATTGAAACCGTAATGATATTAATACGATTATATAATTATAGCAATGCAGATGTCACGAATAATGAGTAAATTGACTTACAACTCGATCCATGCTAAAACTTTGTGCGATATCGCATTAAACACGCTTGTTTTCTTCAATATGTTCTTTTCACATATAATCATTTCGCGATTTGTCTCAATCAATGCTTCTTAAATTAATAATCTGTCACTTAGCGATCATGCCTTGAATAAAACATTAAACTTCGACTCTCGGTGCATAATTACGATATAAATATTTCATATGATAGAAACGGTTTAACAGGACCAGACTATACCATTTATAACACAAACCGCAAATAGAAATCGTATCAGTAATGAATACAACACTGAAGTGACGAGATATTAACGTTCTTTGTTATTAATAATTGAGCAATATTCGATTTTCTTTGTGAACCGAATGCTTTGTTGAGTCGTCTCCAGCTTGAACTGTTTAACGTATTTACACGTAGCTATCCTGATCAGTTTCAGTCAGGACGACGTTCTAGTCATGCTAAATCATTACTAACTTGCAATCAATTACTATTTAAAAGGAACTAATGTGTCAGGTAAAATAAAATGATTGAGTATGTTCTAGTACATAATTAGATTATGTTTGATTTTGAGACGCATACAATATATGACAAAACCGATAAATAATTGCGAACTTGATACAATAGTTCCAAATGTGTCAGATTGAATTCCATCGAATATATGTGAGAGATAGATATAATATTTCAATATTGGATAAATCATGTGATGAAATAATGCGGCGCGTCTTAAAAACAACAGTACTTTGACCATATATACAACGTTGTGTTTAAGATGTAAATTTTGAAAAAAGTGTGTCCGTTAGTTTTTTTTCAATGTGTGGAACAACGCAGAGAAGTATGTAGTATAAATGTATAATTACGTTACTTAACTAAAGTGTGTTTCTTATCTCATTAGAACTAAATGTAAGTTTACATGCAATTTGCAACATTTTAAACGCTCCTGATCTCATCTTGTTTGCTTATAATGTACATAGTTACAAATTGCAGTAAATCAGGTACTAAATGCATGTCTTCATTCACTTGCGTGTTTGCGTTCTTGTTCGTGTCTCTTTTGCCCCCCATAATATGTACGTAGTAATATATGTAGTGATGTTTCAAATAACACATTTGTTTCTATTTTGTCGCTAAACCCACAGAGAAAACTGTGTTATGTCTTTCGCTATAATAAAAATAAGTTAACAAAATAGCCATAGTAGAAATAAACTATTAATATATGTATAAATAATGCCGAACTATGTACACTAATTGCTTATCGTTTTCGGTCGACGCACGCCTTACCCTAGTGTAATAATAATAATAATGACGATAGAGTAATAATAATAGTAAATGTTTTCAACGAATTTGTTTACCTATTATTATACACGTAGAAAATGTTAATATTCATAATATGCACACAGAACGCAGAAAATTGCTTTAAATGTGTAAATTTGTGAAATGTGTCTTCTTCGTCCGCGATATCATTATATACGTAATGAGATAGATGCTAAACTTACACACTAATTAACTCTTATCAACTAGTTGCATGTATGTATGTATATATATGGTAGATATATAATATATATAAATACAATATAAGGAACAATCAAAAATAATATTTTAATCCCAAGTTGTTGTTTTCTCATTCGCTTGTGTCGTATTTGTAATGATTGATTGAAATGAACATGTGTGAATCGTCATGGGGGTTGCCTTTTTGAAAATATCCTAAACTTTTTATTTGTTTATAATAATTCAAGTCACGTAAATAATTATTGGCAATTAATATTTTGGCAGTCATCTATTCATTCGTTTTTCTGATAGAAGCACTTGCCAATGAGTATTTACATAATCAGAATTCGCCTATATGTTGTGTAATTATTATAAGTAATACTTTCATTGTTATTTTTGTGTGATGTGTGCAAGTCTAGCTTGATTATTGTTTATATAGATTTGCCTATTAATTATGCGCTACTATGTATAAAATAAAATCCTTGAAGAAATTAACGTTACATTTCGACTAGATACCACTTTTTTAAATGTGTAAATAACAAAAATGTCATAATCAGGAACTCTGAACAATTCCCAATGAATTATTATTCGATATTATTTACTATAAAGTAATTGGTGTGTGATGTAAAAATGTCTTTTGTTGTTTTAGCATCGTCTTAAGAAATGTACAATTTTAAATAAATACTCATCAGTTGATTACTCATTTAATGTGACTATATGTGAGTGAGCGCACGTAAATGTTTCATGCTCCGAGCATTTGTTGTTCGTGTTTTTATGTTAAGTATATGATTGTATGTAATATTTCATTGCAAGTATCCGGAAAGTGTATTAATATTGCTGGCTTCAACAACATTTTCGCTTATTATTTTAGAATATTGTTTACGCATTCATCTCTTTGAAAGAATGTACATTTGTTTACGATATTTTAATGTCTTCTTCGTAAAGTGTATAAATTAAAACGACTAAGACATTAAACCACAATATAGAAATCGCGTCGTGTGCATGTTTGTTATTAAAAATAAAACTCCTTGACTGACGATTAGTTTGCTTGCGTTTTACCTAGACGGTAATAATAACAGTTAATCTTTCAATAAATTTACGAAATTACGGCATTAAAATCTTTGGCTTCAAAATTAAATTATTCTCTACTTATTTATATATAAGTTACGCGGATAAACCTTATTCAAAAGTTTCTTTAGTTTAAAAATTAGCAAACATTTGTTTAAATAATATGCATATGTATAAGTTGCTTAATATATTTTCGCTATTACTAATTAACGACGTCATAATATTAATAGGTAGGTTGCAGTCTTATTCGCGGATTCATTACTTCCTCATTGCATCGTGAAGTTGTTCTAATATTAATAATTAATATGCGTCCATAGAAAAATATAATTAGTCATCAATTTAATATGGATGTGTTTGTCTCTAAAACGCGTTTGCTGAATGAATTTTTTGGCACGAATTTCGCATTGTTTGTGATGTCTGCGTTACGATGTGATGCTAAGGAAGGTTCTTAGAGTAGATTAAGGATAAAAAGGGATGACTTACACTTTCGATATTGCATGACCGTTGACGAAGGAACAAGGTATGTAATCTTTGCTAACGTCCTCGAGACTCCTCTGCGGTGGCGAATCGTGGACAGGTAGGTGCTGGGGCGATATGTTAGGGAATTGGCTGCCTTCGCTAATGGATTCGGATCGCGGAGGCAGGAGGGGTGCTTTAGGACAGCAGTTCTCCATTTGTATCGAGATGCCACTATCGCATTGATCCGGTTCGGACACAGTGCGCTTAGGATAATGCCGAGCAGAAGGCGGCTGTGGGCCTGCTGCCCCAGTTGCTTGCTCATAGGTATCATTTGTAAGCAGCGGCAAATTTTTGAAGCTCGTAGAGGATGAACACTTGCGGAACGTATCTGGCAGTTGCATCTCCAGTGGACCAGAGTCCTCAGTCTGCACGGACGAGATTGGCACGTCAAGGCAGGGTGATATCAGTCGTGAATTATTCGCCAAATATTCCACTATTTCGCTAGCGGGTGGACGGTCTTTCGGTTCGGGACTCCAGGCTTGTTTTAACAGTACTTCCCTAAATATCAAATAATAGTAATTATAAATTTTTGTTTAAAATTTGAAATCGATTATTTGATAATAAACTAAACTTACAAAGCCCCTTTAATGCCATGTGGTATTGGAAGACTATTTCCAGACTTAACATAGTCCAAAACTTCGGAATTTGTCATTGCTTGGTACGGGAAACTGCCAAACGTTATGATCTCATACAAGAGCACACCGTAACTCCATACATCAGAAGCAGTCGTAAAAACTCCAAGCGCCAAACTTTCCGGCGCCATCCATCGCACAGGAAGCATTCCTTTCCTATTAAATCTATAATACGTAGTGGCTACCGGCCGCGTCATGCCGAAATCACATAATTTCACCACTTTTTGTTCGCTAATCAAGCAATTTCTGGAGGCAATATCTCTATGTACATATTTCATCGATGCCAGATAACTCAAACCTCGTGCCACATCGAGCGCCATTGACGTTAGCCTTTTACTGGAGACTTCCTCGTATTCTTCATTGTAATTAACCATATGCCTTCTGGCAAGTAAATAAGTCTTTAAATCTCCATAGAGCATAAACTCCATTATGGTATAAACAGGCTCCACTTTTGTGCATACACCCAAAAGTTTGACAACATTTTTGTGATCGAAGCGTTTCATTACTTCAGCCTCGGACAAAAAGTCCAACTTCTCCTCGGTGCTGGAGCCCATCTTGAGCGTCTTTACTGCAACGCCAGTCCACCCGAGGTCTGGCAAGAGTGCTTCACCACCATATACGGTTCCAAATGCACCTTCACCTAGCTTACGATTAAGAACCACGTTCTCTTTCTCAACTTCCCAGCCGTCTAAACCGTTATAGTTACTATTGAGCAAGTGCTCCAGGCCAAGACTTTTCATGTAGTCATTCGTGCTGGACATTTTCTTGTCGTAGTTCTTTTTGAGAAAATAGTAGATTACCAAGCAAATGAGGACAAGGCTGATGAATGCAAATGCAATATTGGCAATTATAATAGCGGCCTGGCAACTGACATTGAGAAAAGTCGAGAGCCAATTGAACGTGCACAATTCTGGTGGTGGGCCATCCTCCGGTTGTTTGTTGCTAAGCCAAACAATGGCGTTTTTGTTTAGATCTAATTGACCGCCAATTATACGTGCATCAACATCCGAAATATTAGGATAAAACTTGCCAACGATGCGGTTTGCCCCATTGTACCACTGCATTACATTAATTACAGAGAATCGAGTTTGGCCTCCGCGAAATTTGATGTGGCCAGATACACCGTTAAAGTCCAAATGTTTAATGATGTCCACCATTTTGCTAATAAAAATAACAAAATAAATAGCTAAGTTTTATTAGAAAATCGTTTGTTCTTACTCAGTATTATTGCTGGAATGAAGGTGGTCTATGGCTTCCGGATCATCCTTGAGCAATTTCTGCAGGGCATATGCATATACCCAAACAGCATCATACGCGTAGCCAGAATAATTCGATGGCTTTACGTGGGATTCATCTACTTTTTTATTATAGTTGTGTCGCCATTCGGATACACTGATGCCTTCTTGCATTGTGTCGTTGTCATCTCCAAAATATGCGTGAGTCATTGCAAAGTACCCATTAATTGCTTCCATCATCGTTGCAGTTGTGCAGTTAACACTTTCATTCATATGATGATTATAATATGTGGTATTATACCATTCAGAGTGTAACCAGGTTGGCAAAAACCAAACATATCCGTGCTTCGCTGTCATTCTCAGTCGGTATGCTTCACACATAATGTTTCTTGCTATCTCATCAAAGACATCCGCAATAATAATACGTGCACCATCATCCTTCAGTTTTTGTAAGCGCTAAAAGTACGAATATAAGATACAACACAAATAATGGCATAATTTTAAGACATACCTTCGTGATTGCATCCTTATCCCTATCTCTGGGGAATTTCTCATTGGAAATGAATTTGATACCTTCATTTTCCAACATACTTTGCATGTGGCTGATGTACTCTGTGTACTTTTGGCCATCCTCCGTTAGTGCAGCCACGCGTTTCCAGCCCAACTTATTCAAAAATTCTAAATAGACATATCTGTAATGCTGGTTCTCACCGATAGTCCTCATAAAATACGGATATTTATTCCGGTCAGAAAATAGTCCACCTTCGGCACTGTAGCTGATTGTTATGGTTCTATAGTATTTGGAGATCCCCGCAAGAGGTTCAACAGTATCAGAGCAGGCCGGGCCAAGCACACCAACCAATTTAGGATAATTCGGGCTGGTAATATAGTCGATAAACGTTTTCATTACTTTGTCCGCACGACATTCACCATCAGCAACCAGTAGACTTAGTTTATTATTCGGCAAGATTCCGGCGTCGTTGACTGCATTAACAGCAAGCCTTGCACCCATTACAATACCTCTTCCTGTGTACGCTGAACCGCTAATTGGGAAAATGCCACCAATAACGATATCCTTCTTATCCTCAAACTCAATCCATCCATCTATTATCTGCGGATTAGCATTAATCCAAGCGCACGCAATCTCTGGTATGGCCATATTATGCCGGTGTCGGTCGTAAAAGTTGATGACGTTCTTAAACACGGCATTGTCAAGAAAGTTTATCGACCGCAACAAATCGAAGATGTGATCGTCTCTATTCGTCTGCTTCTGAATCTTTTGCCAAGCAAATGTCACGGGTCGCTTCTGTTCGTAGAAACATCCAGGATTCGATTCCTCTCTGGTGTAGTCACAACGCTTCATCGTAACAGAAATGAACTGCGTCACGTTGAGCACGACATCACTCGGTGTCCAACTCATGATGACGAAGGGCTTCTTTGCGCGCCGAAGTAACTTGGACACCGTCTCGATGCGGTCGCCCACCCAGGCGACTTTAGCGTAAACGCGCATTTCGTTGATGTGATCGATGATTATACGTGTAGAGTTAAAATCCGGAGCTAAAATAGTTGCACAATCGACGGACTTGCACCAATCCGGAATGTATTTCCCATTTGTGCAGCGTGCATCATTACAATGATAACTAAAAAGATTGAAGACGATAATGTAACGCCAAGAAGAATCAGAGATGAAGATCACTCACTCTTTTCCCGCTGAGTAAAGATGCTCACGAATGTACTTCCGTTCTTCGGTGTCATCCAAACTGAATGCCTTCGCAAACTTCTTATTCTTGAAGTATGTGTACTGAAGATTCAGCGAGTCGTTCGACCAGTCCTTGTCGAAACTCGAAATGATCGGCGCGAACTCAACAGGTATGAACCAACCGAAGTATTCGGGCGGTGATATCGCTCCCATGTCTTTGATGCAGTCATATGCGACAAAGTCTGGGCCGACGGGTCCAACGGAGCCAACCGGAACCGCCAAGTTTATCATCGATTTCGGGTTGACTCTATTATAATCAAAACATTTACTTTAGATACCTTATTCTAACATTTGACAACGATAATCTTAGCGTTCTTTTATTCTGGTTGAATAATTTTAAATTTTCAATAACAAAAAATAATACTCACTCTGAATATGCGTTATTTAGTGCGCCTTCGTAACACTGCATTCGATCTATAATAGTTGTTTCGTTGAAGTCATCATACTCCACGATCTTGATCTGCTTATAGCCCAACTTTTCTTCTAATAGGACGCGAAAAATGTGAGTATATAGCTGATGCGTAATGCGCCTGGAAACCTCCAGCCTTAGTTCGCTTTCAGTGTTGTCCACTTTGAAATGCCTCTGAACGGGTGGTTCTTCAAGGAGGAATTGCACACGCATGAAACAACCTTGCTACTTACTTGAGAAAAATAACAACTTACTTGTCATATTTATAAAACACTTTTTCCACATATCCTTGTTGTCGTTCGCACTGGACGTGTTCTTCGGAACGTCGACCGCTCCAGCGGCGATCAACATGCAGCAGAAGACGCTTATCAGTAGACATTCCAGCGCGCCACCACATCTTCCTCTTCTTCTTGTGAATAATCGCATACTCATGATGTTGCTGACGCTGAAGCATCTGAAGCAATAATAACACAATCATCACTCACCGAAATCGATGCACAAATAATAAACAACAACAACAAGAGTGGCAGGGAAGAGCGGCAGGGCGAAGAGCGAATGGAATGTCGATAACAACAAGTTAATAAATCGAATCAGGCAGCTCTAATTAATGGCCGAATGCGTGCGTGTGTCGTATTTGTTTACAAGAACTAACTATTGCTGCTGCTGCACTTACTATCACACCAATTTGAATCATTAAACGAACGATGATCGCGCTGGCGCCCCGTGTAATCAATTTCGAGTGAGAATTGTTACTGCTGTTACTGATGAAGTCGCGTGCGCGATATTCTCTTTCAACCGATGCGCACGTTAACGATGTCGCGATCCCACTAAAACTGGGACGACACCGAATGCAATGACGACGCTATCTTTATGCGCACCCGAAATACCCACTCGCGGTAGCCGACGTTACAACAACAACACGACGACAACAACGTTTGTCAGAGAAAAATGTATGTTGTAAAAATACGCGCGCTGAGAGAAACAGGAGCGCACAAACGCCGCACATTCATTTCGGTCTGCGCCGACTAAATTTAGGCATACGTACAACAAGAAGAGTACAACAAACAAACAACGCCGTTTTGCTAGACAAACAAATGGATGGATACCTACAACTATGTACAACTTAGTACTTCTTGCGTCTTTGTCAAAAGAAAATTAAAACAAAACAAACAAATAAATTATCGTTTCTAATTGGCTGCTTCTTCATTCCTTTAATGACCCAACTTTTTGAAAAGACGCAAACAACAAATAATTGTTTTGCCCCTCTCTTCATATTTGTATAGCGTTGTTATATGTTCGAAAAGAAATGCAGCAATTTTATATAATTTGGTCATTTACGAGGAAAAAAGTATCCAACTTCAAAGAACACAAATTATGTTTGTTCGTCCGCTACTTGGAAATATGTAGCACTTATGTGTACATATTTTTTATATACAGTGACAAACATCATAGGCCGTGGCATAGAATGCACTGTGCCTCTGTATGTACACAAAACGAAAATATTTACGTTTCAAATTACAAGTTTACTATTTACTACGAATTCCTCGAGCCGACGCGCTGATAAGCGCATTGTGTGTGTATCGCGTGCACAGCTCTTTACGCATTATAAATAATGTGAACGATTACTACTCCGCGCTGACGTATATTTCCACTATTCAAAGAGACGTCGTACGCACATGATGCAATTGTAAACAAAAGTTGACTGTGACTCTACAGCACAATGAAATATTAACCAAGACGAGAGCGTCGTGAAGTTTTTGCAAACTAACTAATCTAGGTAACAACAATTGCATTATGTCTAGACAAACACGATCATTGTTCGCACAAAATATGTACGTTAAAATCACTTTGTATAATGTTTTTTAATTATTCTAATAAAAAATTAAATTGCGCATCCCGCCCTACGTAACACTTGAATAAAATTAGGGGTGTTATTTTCATCTAAATTTATTACACTACAAAATGCCCTCATAATATATGAAATAAGGCGAATTACGGTAATACAAATGCACAATAAAGTAATGCGTTAATTTGTCATTGTGATTAAGTACGTATGTGCATGTCACTGGCTTTTAAATGCATTTAATTACGCTTGGATATATTTGAGTCGTATATCAGGTGGAGATATTTGATATGAAAGTATGAGACGTGTGTTTGCATAATGCATGAGAATATGAACTATTCAATTAATGAACAATAAATTATAGTGTTATCAAAATAACCATTTCTCAACTACGTGACTAATTAAAATTGACTTGTTTAAAAATTAAACAATTTAATTTTCAAATTGTTAATGTTTTTAAAATTGTACGAGCCAAGATTGATAATTGTATTCTTGGACATCGGTGATGACAATGTGCTGTTTACGTAAATAAAGTACGTCCGTACGCACTATAATGATTAACCGCAGCGTTTGTGCGTGCATTATATTCAGGTGAACGGAGCAACAACAACAACATGTGTTGTTGTTGTGCGTGACCCGTGGTGTTGCGTCTTCTTAATTCACCCGCCATATGCAATCGAACAGAACACAAGCTCGTTTCACAACGGGCTGCGTTCTGCTGTCTTGTCTTCTCTCGCTTTGATTCTTGCGCTTGTTGCTGCATACCGCATGTCATGCAGACGCCGAACAGGTAATTAAGGCACCTGTCGACTTAATGCACAAACGCACACACAACGCATTGCTGGGTTGACGGAAAGGAAATTATTTCGCTTGTTTAGCATCCGCATTATGTCTCTGTGTACACCGCGCACATATGCGGCACACGCGTACTCGTTATTGATGCGAGACCCATTAAGGTACCACAATATTACACTTAACTATGGGGTGTACTCGTAGTTTATTATGTGGTTTCCTTTTCTGAGGTTGGAATTATTTCCACTCAAATTGTAATAAAATACATGATTGATTTGACTATATAGGTACCTCTAATCAGGAACGCTAATAGCATTCGAAATTATGAGAAATCATCAATTAAATAAACTCAATCCATCCAATTATCAGAAAAACATTGCGAATAATGAGGATTATGCTGTTCCGTTTCAACATCGTACAATGATGTTTGCTACTTCAATAAAGTACTTGATTAGTTTACGCAATAATTACAAGTGTTAATAACCATAGCGTGAGAATGTTTGAGAAATGTCGCGGGGTATATCGTGAGAATAACAATTTGAGGCGGCGCCACCGTTAATTGTCGTGATCGTCCAAGTCCCACTTGAACGACATTATTACATTAATTTCATTTGAGGCCGCGTGTTTTGATTGAATTGAATGAAAAAAAACTTGTGCGTATTGTGAATGAACATCGCCGGCGACGACGACGACGACGGCGACGATCATCATCATCATTCCTATCTTTAACTCATTCGGAGTCACATGTGATGAAAAGTCGCTAAAGTCACGAGCGCATAAAACTCGCACGCTCAAATGAGGCCAGAGATCAATGAAATGGCAATAAAATAGATTTTCAATGGCGTTTACCTATAAATTACACACATAAGGACTGCGCTCTTTACACAACAAACAAACAAAAAATATATCAAATTTTCATTGTTTGATTTGATAGTCGAAACAAATCAAAACAAGCGCATAAAATAAAAATAAAATGGCGCACTTCATTTCGGGAGCAGCGAATTAATTAAGCAATAAAATATGCTACGGCTACTTTTGATGGTCCTGCCATTAAAACCGTCGCGCGCTCTGCTCGTAGGGTTAAAACGACTCCCGGAGGAGGGCGGCGAACAATGCGAACACGCAAAAACTTTTAAGGAGCGGAATTGCCCCGTCGCAATGCAAAGCGATGATGATGATAATCAAATATGTATGAAAAAAAAGACGAATATCGGGGAGAAACGCGCGCGGTCGCGCCGGGGTGACGACGCCGTGACGGATGGCACGTTTGCAACAACGGGGGATGAACGCAAAAGTTCGCTTCTAATGACAAATTTGTGATTTATGAACGCTGTTCCGAAAAGTCATTACATGTTTTATTGGCCAACTTTTCTCTTTCGGCATAATTTTTAAATGCCCTCATAGTGTGTGTACTCACATCCACTTCCCGATTCAGAAGAAGTCCTATCAAACACGTGCTTCCTTGGAATTTGTGAGAGTTATATACAAAAATTCAAATTTATTGACGAATATGGATGGATTCCTCAGACACAACAACAACAACTACTACTCAAGAACAAAACACCACGCGTTTGTAAAAGGCGAAATTCCTGATGCGCGCCGCGTTCGTCGCACACACCGTACGCCAACTGGTTTTCGACGACGACTGCCGCGCAAAGCACGCAGCGCGAAGCGAAGGACCCAACGAACCCAGCCAAGCGGTGAACATGCGTCGTCCTCGAGGAAGAGGAGAACGAACGAACCAACCGAGCAGTCACTACTGCAACAGCAGCAGCCAGCTTTGAGGGCAAAGAACGCGCGCGCCGGAGAACACGCACACGCAACGTGTGTGCACACATGCAAAGCGCATTATCCTTTCGTCTCTTTCTCGCCTTGACGCACCGAGAAAATTCGTCATCGTCCTTTTTCAGCGTTACCACGCGTTGCCTGATATTAAGGGGAAACCACCAACTATCGCACAATAAATACTTTACTCGTTGGTTGTTACTCACAATAATATTACAAATAAATAAAGCCAAACCTCAAAACTGCATTCGTATTTGTAGTTTTACGGGGGCGAATTCGTGATTGATAGTGGCACTAAAGAAGACGAAGACGTGTTTGCCCTTTTTGAGTGGCTCCCTTTTGTTGTAGCGCGCATCCCTAATTCCACGTATCCATCTACGTATTAAACTAAGCGCAAGGCAAGAACGTCGACAGCAAACGAATTGGACCGCAGCATCTTTCGGTCAACAACAACAACAATAACGCGGAGCGTTTGTGTTCTTCCATCATTAAGTTAAGGGCGCCCGGGCATTTGTCGGCGGCTGCGGCGCGCGAGTGTAACTAACAAGAATTAACTAGCAATCCATCTATCCACCAAGGTGTGTTGTGCTCGCTTACTCACGCACCGTTATATTCACTTTCAGCAACAGCGACCGCGGGCGACGAAGAACCGGAGCAAAACAGAAAACCCTCAAAAAGGAGCAAACAACAAACTCATGATTCTCACGATTCTTACGCGCCGCATATTTCGAGAAATTGATCGACACCGGCGTAGATGGATTTCTTGTGAAATTTCGCCCCCAGGTCAGGATCTTTCTTGTACCAGTGGAAAACCCACAGGGCGATAAGTATTTTTTTTGTTTGGCTGTTTCCAAAAATAAGCGTCTATTTTGATGAACGGTCGTTTGCCCTCAAAAAGCGACTTTTTAGGGTATCCACAAAACGTAGCGCCAAATACTTGGAAAAATATAATTTGAACGGCTCATTTACGAAAAAGTAATCGGATATAAGCGCCTGAATATAAATGTAATGTGATCGACTGCTTCCTCTTACAAATGACACGCATTATGAAAAAAAGGAAGCCTATAAAAATTAGTCAACTTTTAGTACAAGTTTCAATTTCACGAATTACATACAAGTACCTAATGTAATTATTATACGTAAAAGAATATCGTACAAAATAACAATATTTTTTGCATCGTAATCAATCTTTTGAATATATTTATGCATTAAAGTCGGCCGTATCGCTTTGGATTTTTGGGTGGTGATGTCGAAAAAATTATGATTGATGAGCATGCGGCCGCGACAAGAACTCAAAGAAAAGGAAGCAGCAGGTTACGGAAATTTCCTCCTCGTGCGTTGCGTTGCAATACATGCCCTAATTAGAAGCAACCCAATGGCCGAGCGGCGGGCGAATGGCACGCATTCAGCGTTTGGGGATTTGCGCGCTTTGACTGGCAATAAAGGAGTGTTTGTTAATTTTGTTAGTGAGTAAATAAATCTCACACGAATGCAATAAAACGCGAACGTATTGCGATGGGTGTTTTTTTATGGGGTGGCAGGACTAACGGCGCGCCACTCGCGCACGTTTCATCCCCGCACATTCAACCAACAACCAATTTGACAAATTTTACGAAGCGCAAAATGAACTCTCGTAAAACGCAACCGAATAAAAATGTTACTCATTTTTATGATTCGAATGGAAACAAAACGTATAGAGTTACAACAGGCAGCACTCAACAGAGAAGAGAGTAATTTTATAGTTGTCTACTAGTTTTCCCCTTAATTTTTTCGAGGGTATTTTGATTACAAAAAATCCGGGGTGCTTTTCGTTCGTTTCGTTTTTTGTAAACTCGTAAAAAAGCATCAATTTTTAGGGACAATTTCATTCGTCGTCCGCAAGATGATACAAAAAAGTGCTCTTCTTCATTTTTTCCCCTTTGTATCGGATCAAACGTAAAGGGACGTATGAGGAACTTGATCTTCTCTAGAGAGAAGAAAAGACGAAAAAAACGAAAAGACGACATGTCAAAAAGGTGAGTATCACTCACTAGACGGATTTTCCGAATTGAAATGGAACGCAGCGGCGAGAAACAAGGAAAGGAAAGGAAGGTGAGCGAAAAGCACGCACAAAAACAAAACATTTTCGGTGTCGTTGGCCTACACGGCGTGCGACGCACCACACATTGGCCGAACAGCCATAAAACTAAATGTAATGGCTCATTAGACTATGTAAAATTGCTTTCTTTTATGTCTGTCTGCTCCGCGATGCCTTCGCGCGCGCGCTCGCGACCACATTGCTCACTCTTTTTGTAAACGACATGTGCCCATTGTGTTTGCCTTATTCCTCCTGAGCGCGGACGCGCACGCAAGCACGCACGAAAGGAGATGCTGCTGAATGTGAGTGTAGTAGTCAGGAATTTCAGATTCACCTTCTCAGGCAGTAGCCTGCAGCAGCTTTTGCTTCTTACGCGTCGTGTACGGTGAATGCAAGCGCGATACAAATTCAAGTAGAAAAATGCACAACGCATACGTACGCCAAGAACTTAACTGTGCCTTCGGTCTTCATTCATCTTTCGGCTCTTTGTTTACTTTATGCCGAATGCAATTTCGGCGAATTGCGTGTTTTGCCAAATCCACGAAATAATTTAATAATTTTTGTATGTTTGCATTTTCTAATTTAAATTCTCGCATAGCTGATAACTCTTCGTATGACATGCTATTGTGTTTAACTTATAAAAATTACATCCGCATCGTTCCCAATAAATCATTCATAATTCGACAAGGGCACGTTCGGCAAACGCCAGCGCCAGGCCGCAAATGTAAAATAAAACCGAAACCGCATCGTGCATTCTTCGGTTCGCAGCTTTTCTTCACCCCTTAGTGCGCAAAGAGAGAAAATGCGATCGCTATTATCAAAAGAAAAACTGCGACTCACTTGTGTATAAAATATAAGCGCCGGGTATCGAAAAGTTCGCTTGTGCTTTACTGCTATGCAAAAAAGTGGGATTCGCTTCTTCCTTTTAACGTTTCTACTTTTGATTAACTGTATTTTAATCCAAATATTTTTTCTACTTATATGGACTTTGGGCGCACGTTGCGTTAGGCTTGCGATAATACAGGAATCTAATAAATCTCGAACCGAGGAAATATATCACGTCCTGTGCGCACCACACACAACTTGTATTAAAATCGCTAGTTTTTCGGAGGGTGGCGGTTGTTCTTGTCCTTTCAGATGTGCGCGACGACGTATTAGAGAGTTGATAGGTTTTTGTCTGATAATGGGGTGGTGCGGATTGCGTGACCTGTGCTATGTTGTGCGCGCCCAACAAATATCAGAAACGTGACCAATATTGAAAAATTGCCGTCAGGACAGGATCCGCACAATTTCCGTTACTATGCTACCACCCCTCAACTATTGCTGCTATTGGCAAGCGAAATTGACTTTGCACCTTTGTTCTTTTCCTCTCTGCGTGCCAAAGTTTCCCCCGCTTTTTCTCGTGTGCAATGTGACAAAGTCATGCTCTGCGTGAGTGCGTAATGATCGCTAATTGGCCAACGATCATTATGGCTGCTTGTTCAAGTGTTTTCAAAAAATTTCCTAACCCTTCATTACGAACAAAATATAATGAGAGGCACCGCATTCGTTTCATCTTGTTTTTAAGTGATTACAATGAGACAATTCGTTTAGTATAATATTTGCTTTAGAATTGTTTTGTACCTTGCTTTAATAAGAATGACTCAAACTTTTTGAACTTTACAAAGACGTTATTTGTTCGCTTGCATGAATTAAAATAATAATTGATATAAAATGATCATAGAAACGCCCACGTGTTATTGAATGGTTAAATGCTTTTTAAATGATTGAAAATAAATAAAACATAGTAGGTACAGAAAAGTCGAACACGTAGCCCTTGCCGATATTGCATTTGCTTTTATTTGCGTTTCGAGAGGCGGCGTTAAAAATAATGTAAGCATGTAGGACATTAAAGTGGTCGTAAAAGAATGCGAAAAAGAATCCTTTTGTCTTTAGTTGCACATGCGTGCACATTTGCAAGAACAATAATGATGCACATTTGTATTCAAATTTCGTAGGCACTATCATAATAACGGCGACAATAAAAATGTACACCAAGTGAAATTAAAGCGAACGCGCGCGCGCGTGTTTAAAGTCACGTAAACAACAACCATCTCTCCAAATCAACTTTCGTTAATGATGTTACAATTTTATATGCAACATCACAATAGCAATAACTTTTTTCCTAAGAAGAAAAAGTCGAGACATTAAAAAGTACATACAAGTGCGTCGCCATTTTCTGATTTAAATTAAATGCAATGTGATTTTGAAAATGAATTCGAAGAAAAGTGAGTGAGTGAATGACGACGATGGCGATGGCAATGACAACAACAACATCGCGTTGCAACGACGCGCGCCGCATGCTCGTAAACAGTAAACAGGAAATGGAAATTGAGTCAGTTTGAAATTCCATTCTTGATTCGTATTTAACTCGCATAAAAACATAAAATAACAACTTAATAAACTGCCATCCTTTATGCAGTTTCTTTTTTAAATTTCATTTTACATCCATTTTTTTTTCAAATTAAATATACCGTGAAATGCAACGTAATTTAAAACTTGTGTGATTCAAAATCATTTGTAATTTCCGAACAACCCTTCAAGGATCATAAAATATTTCATTTTTTTTAGGATAAAAAGTTAAATAGATTAAATTTTGTGAAAAAAATAAACCACTTCCAGCGTACGTCATTCTTGAATATCTCTGAGCTGGACGGAAAAAAACAAGTTAATTTATTTAGTGTGCAAGTCAGACATGCGCGCATCAAATACATCAAACGCGTTGAATAGATACACGCCGATAATAGAAATAGATGCACAAACGCAAATGCACTCAAGTGGTGCGTACGCGACTTGTTTTCCCATCGTCTCACTCGCCCCGATAAAAGTATCGATGATGCGCGTTCGCTCGTCGCGCGTAGGGGCGATAGGAAATGCCACGAAAATAACGCCGAAATGGATGCGCAACGCATGTTTGGAAAACTTTTGTGTTGTCGTGCGTTAGCTCGCTCGCTCATTCGTAAGTAACAAACAAAACATTCCTAGCCGATTAATAACCGAAAACCCGACGAGCGAGCGAACGCGTTCCAGACGTGTTCCTCTATCACAGCCGATTCATTCTCGTCTGACACATTTCTGTTTTGCTTTTTAATTATAGAATACGATGCTTTGCTGAATTAGCACGAATTTAACCAAGTGTCGTCCGACATTCATTTATAATTATACCGCTTTCAAAACACACGTCTGATTTATTTCATGTGATGTGTGCGCTGTTGTCGTGTCGTCTTCGCTAGCTTTTTACCAAATGAATGCAATACGCGCGGTAATTGTTATTCTTTTCAAGCACAAAAGTTGAAACTATTGAAACTAAGAACAAGACGACGTCGACGGCGAAGAAAAGGTAAAAGGTGGAATTGTATAGTAGGGTGACAATGAACTTTATCAAGAGTGCGTTGCCCTTGTGCGTATTCTTTTTTGGCGCGCGAAGGAGAAGAATACGCGTCTATTAGCTGGATGCGATGTGGAAGTGCAGGAAGACGAGAGACGCGGAGCACCCAAAAGGGACACACTTTTTCTCTTTCCAAAACGCATTTCGTTTCCTTTTTGTGCGAGTGTTACGATCGCGCGCGTATTCAAGGAAGGAAGCGTGAGCGCGCGCTTGCGTCCCCTTACGCTTTTTCCTCTAACGCTGGTGGTGGTGGTAGCGGTGGCGGCTGCTGCTACTGCTGCTGCTGCTGTTCATCTCTCACCCCCTTGCAGACGCACACGCGTCGAAAAAGGGCATTGAACCGCGCCGCGCGTCGCGCACACGCACCCAAGACCCATTGCGGAAGACGCAGATTACGATGAAATGGGATGAGCCGAGCTAAAACTGCTCAAGGTTACAACTCCGGATATTCCGGATGCGCAAGAAACACGAAACAGCAGATACAAATAATAATTATTAAAACCCTCAAGTTCCTTAAACAAAATTTACGTACGCGATTAAGCGTTTAATCAACTTTTTTCCCACATGTTTATTTTTACGAAAAGAATTAAAATGCAATTGGTTAATCCCTCGGCTGACTGCAGTGACACATTAAATACAAATTTCAAACGCGCGCGACTTAATCAATCAGTCGTAAAACGACTCTTTGTACGTATTTCTAACACACGCAGAGAGAATGGGACATAATACAATATACCGACATCACGATCATGGGCATCTAATGCGTTTTATGCGTTTCCACTCGGATGGATGGATGGCTTTAACACGCGCTGTTTTATATGGGACGACAATTCATTCTAACCGTACGCATCGCATCCCTTCTCGTTGCTTCGTTTCTAATAAAGCAATAATCCTTAAAGTACACACATTCTCATTCGCATTCACACACGCATTTGATGCACACATAGTTAGTTGGTGAGGACAACGCGCACATACACATTTAACGCACTTTCGGGTGCATTTATAATAAGTGCGTATTATAAATCGTTTGCGTGTGTATGAGTGTTTTGTTGCGTGTCGATAATAATAACTGTCAAAGCGCATCAAGTGCCCCATTATTGTTGAATACTTTACGACTGTACACAGAATGCACGAAAGAGGAGTGCGTGTAAATTTTACGAATTCATTGCAAATGCTTATTTTGCCATAAAACACTTGTCTCATATATTCACCCTCTCTAATTTTGCAAATGTTAAACGCGAATAAAAATGAATGCATAAATATACATATTTTACATGCGCGCGCGCCAAAAGTTTACTTTTTAGTGATGTGTTGTAGTAGTATTGTGAATTGCGTGCGGATGAAAATAGTTTTGAAATGCTTTTTCGATGCCATTCAACTTTGGCAATCAATATATTTCGGCTGGCCTTTAATATTTCCCAAATAGTTTCCCACGTCAATCAATAATACACACGGCCCACTCTCTCGCCGAGAGCAATTTATAATCCAAACGCCTATTTCTATTAATATCACATCACATGCATTCATATTTCTCACTTCTATTTCTTCTTCTCAATTTCAATGTCAGATATCAAGAGAAGAAAAAAATTGCTAAATCTCTACCGAAAATGATTATTATTATTATTATCAAATGAATTTCTTTCTTTCGTTCTTCCTTCCAGGTGCTTTTATTGCCTGCATCTGTTCAAAGTTTTTTCCTCGTCAGCGCACGTGAGGAAAGTGAAAACATCTGCCATGTCGTTAGATGCTTTATTCGGGCATCCTCAACACCCCAAAGAATGAGAGATTTGATGAGACCAGAGCGCACAACAATTGAACCAAGAGAGGTGTGCGGAGCGAACGCAATCAAAAGAAATGCGCCCGAAATAATTGTCTCTTTGCATTGTTCGCTGAGCGCGCCAAGAAATGATGTATGTGGTCAACACGCGTATTCGAGTGTTATTCGCAAAATGAAATAGGGGGGAAAACTTTCATCATATGCCTTCAAAGATGTTTATGATAATAGGAAAAATTTCATTCAAGTGATTCATCAAAATAATGTCGTTTCATTTGCCAATCCACAGGCAAAATAACTCCATGCTTTAGGTTTTTTTTTGTTTGACGTCACTCTTGTTGTACTTTACGCTTTCGTTATCGGGCGCATGTTGTTATTGTTATTTATTATTTTATGATTTTCCACCTGCATGCATGGAATTCACATACCGACACACACAGTTTGGCTGCCGCCGTTGCCGTGCGATCGCGTCATCTGCATAAAAGTCGTAAATTAATTCCGACATTGTTGAATTTAATCAAATTATTAAAGGTTTAACGACGTCAGAGCCAATCGCAGTCGAATGCATTAACGCGCATGTTCTCATATATGAAAAATACCTACAACGACATACCAGGAACAAGAGCATGTACATCGTAAACGCACTCAATAGTTTCCCTGCTTACTTTTTTTTACGACTTTTTCTTCGCTTCGTGATCGCCGTTTCTGTTTGTATTAATCGTCCACTCAACTCTTACTTACGCGATTCACATAAAAGTCATATTTAATATTATTCAACATACAAGCATTCTACTTTGTGCTATTTTTGTTGGCTGAATTTTCTATTGGTTTCAATAATATGACAAAAAGAAATTCAATTTTAAAAACACAACAAAAATATGCCAGTCACACTCAACGCTTGAAAATTTAATTAAAAGCAGCACTTCGCGTACACGATATTTAAATATGCGCTTCATAATTGAATTGTCTTGTTGTGAAAAGTCTAAAGCGCAAAGAAGAAATGAGTGAGTGAGTGAAGAAACGCGCGCGTACGCTTGAGAAGCTAATTAAATTCAAATGCATGAAATAAAAGCGTTTGCTTGTTTGTTTTACGGACATTTTTACTATTCGTGTTATTTTTTGTTGTTGTAGAGCTCAGCGAGCAACGTTAATAAAATCCTAGATTTTTAATTTAAATGTACGCTCAATGAAAACCCATAAGAATATGTTTCGTGTTGAAATTACGTTTAATTTGTCCGACACTTGCAACTTGTAGCATTAGGCGAGGTAATGCTATAGAGACGAAGACGACAGAGACATAGCACACGACCGAAAATCCCTCAAACGCGTAAAATTTTACGCTCGACATGTCTAATGACACGCGGAACGGCGTCGTTTGCCGCTTGTCGCCGCCGTTTCGGGGCCGCACAAACTGCGTTGTTATCATTGCAAAGAGCGCCATAAAAGCTGTTGCGCATTTTGCATGGCAGGGCACGGCTTTATGTCTTTTTAAATTGCATATGAATATGTCTATCAAATATATGTCAGCGACAACAATTTAAAAAAAGCAATAAACTCAAATTTTAAATCCCTATAAAGTCAGCTTTGAAAAATAATGCTGAAATAAATAAGGAAACGCATGAAAACTTTTCGCACAATACAAAACAACATAAACTTTAACTTTGGCGCCAGGGGGCGAACGCAAAAGCTGTTTGCTTTCATAGTTGTTCTTGCTCGAAGGATGCACGCATTGTGACTGAAGCAAAAGGCGACAAACCAAGTAGAACTTCGAAAACAATACAAAAAAAGATTACTTTTTCTTCTCCACAAATTCGAGAAAGAGAATTCAAGTCAATAAACATTTGTTCGCAAGTGTTATTTCAATGATCCCATATAATATAATGTGTAATAAAATGAACGCGCAATATCCAGCTTCTAGTGTGAATTATTATTACTATTCTGCTGGCACATTTTCTGCGCTAATTAGAGTTCCCGTAAACATGTTAATTAATCAATAAACTCGCTTGGCGCACAGCAGGCAGGCATTCCATGATTAATGCGTTTAATCGATGCTCGGTTAAGTAAATTTATTTGTTGTTTATCATTCTAGTGCAGATTAAACAAACTGCTATTTTCTTTTATTTCTTTTTCTAAAATAATTTTCGTATGTGATGATAAATCATTACATAGAATACGTTATATTGAAATGCTAATAAAGTATGTAGTTAGTTATGTGATACAACTAGGCGAAGCGACATATTATTAACAATCAACTTCACGCTTTGTTAGTTTTATTACCTGCGCAGCCATTCATTAAAATCATTAAAATCGTGTTGCGCTAACATATTTCGTACGCATTCGTCGTCGTTAAATTGCATTAGACTCGTGTGTCATTAGTAGTTTCCTCAATCAGCCCTCCCTACCTCCCGCCCTTGCCACACATTACGATCAAAATGCGTACGCAGGGATAAATCCATACATGATGAATGCCATGCCATACCACCCCCGAATATATAGCGCAGCATTTCCATAGCCAGATGGTTATCATCTTGCACGTATATAAATAAGTTGTAACTCAAAGGCGCACATAATTAATCATCGCGTTATATTTTGGTTTGCTTACGGATTAATTAATGCGTACGACTCTAAAATTAATCACTCTTATCATGGAGCAGAAGCAGAATAAAATGGGCATTGCTGCCACAAAAAATCATTGTTTTTTTTTAAACAACAAAAACCATGAATTAAATTAATTACTTTTATGGGCTTTTAATGAATTCCTTTCTGCTTTTTTTGCTTTTTGTATTAGAGAAAATAATAGAGATGCAAATTAACATGAAAAAACGTGCGCTAATAAGACTAATAAAAAGGCACTAAAAACTTTTGAACAAATAAACGTTAACTAAGGAAAACAGTAGTAATAAACTGAAGACTCAATTAATTACCATCTCTAGATTAAATACATTAATATAAATTAGTAATTATAAAGATCTCTTTATAGCAAGTTAAATAAAGTGTTTCTTGAAATAGTCAAAAACTAAATTAAAATATGCGTAAAATATTTAAATAGGACACGGGGGGGACACCCTATATAATAGAATAACATTACTTGCAGGAACGAACAAGCCGTAAAACCAAATTAAACTTGTTGTTCTTAAGTTGTTGTTGTTGTAAATGCATTTTTACGACTTCTTCGTCGTCTCAAGTTTGACATTTTTTACTATCGAATGCACTCATTGCTGCTTCCACGCATTTTATGCATGATGATACCGCTCTTCTGCGCCAACCAATGCGGCAAACGAACAAAAATAATTGAAAAGTTGAAAAAGAAAAGAGGACGACGACGACAACAACAAAATTATGTTGTTTATTTTTAAAAGCAGCATGCTGCTCTTAATGCACTAACCGCATCTCTAATGCTAATTGCCTTTTGAAATACTGCTACCTACTGTACTAACTAATAACTTGTATAAGCTGTCGTTACGCATTGAAAAACTAATAAGCCATGTTTTGTGTATTATTCGTTTTATATGAAAAACTGGCAATTATCGTGTGTAAATGCGCGTAACTAGTTGAAATTATACCTTTACGTTTTTATTATCATCCTATGCATTTTTGATTACACAATTTGATATTAAATGTATGACACTTTTTGTCGATAGATGTGTAATTAGGCAATTTGA
Organism: Aleochara curtula; assembly: GCA_963978815.1. Lineage (NCBI taxonomy): Eukaryota > Metazoa > Arthropoda > Insecta > Coleoptera > Staphylinidae > Aleochara > Aleochara curtula. The sequence goes on from OZ022219.1 coordinate 4,601,798, forward strand.
AAAAAAATTTGAAAATTATACGGTATAAGTGAAACGAAACAAAATTAAATAACTTTTAATTTAATTTTCCGCAAAACTTAAAGCGATGAAATATGTATAACACATACAAATTTCAGATGAATTATTATCGGAAGAAATAAGCAGCTACTTAAATAGGCAATAATTAAGGCCATTTAAAAAGACGTGTAATTAAGCAGTCACAACTGGTTGAAAAGAACGCCCATTAAAATAACTATTGAATTAAATGCAAGCAAGTCTAGTTTTCGGTTATTTGTAGGGGCTCAATTAGACGCAGAACGAATCGAACCGAACCGATAGCCAGCTATTATAAGGTATGAGGAACATAAATTACCCACTATTATATACGTTTGCAGGCGACATTTAATGTCCATTCAATTTAGTTATCAGCCGACGAATAAAGCAGCATTCAAATACGTTCTGTTGTTCACATATTGTGCTCGCTGGGCAGCACATTCAACCGAAATATGTTAAAATAATATCATTTTGTCCTTATGGCAACTTCATTTTCGTATAATTAATTAAAGAGTATTTTCTCAGGAATTGAAATTAATGCACTTTCGCGATAAATTCGTAAGGATTGCATGCACGTAGGCGTGGTGATTGTCCACGATTTATGTGTTCATCGCATAGCGAGTATAAAACGCAACGATACAATTGAATTAAATACCAAGTTATCCTGCACAACAACAACAACGTTTGCCTGGCAATGTGTTGCCAAGTGGAATGTGCGATTCGCATACGCGGATCGCGTTACGAAGATAATGAATAAATACGTTAGACAAATACGGGGGGGTGAATAATACGATTGCGATACACACTTGCCCCTGTTCGTGCCATCTGCGCAAATAAAAATGGATTAAAATCGCATAAAAGCACGCACATTCCCAACCTCTCTTATCGGTTGATTGATCTCATTAATTACGCTCAGATTAGTGTCAAGATGTTACTCACAAAAAATTTCATTATTTTTCCCGTTATAGCACTGTCAAAATGTGATTTTTAGAAATACAAATTTCTCGTATAACGTACTTTTATCTATACGGCACGTGTAAACTACGTTTGTAAACACGTGAGCATTTGACATTTATACAACAATTACACGCGTATATCTCTTGAATGCGTCATTATATTTATTCAGATTTCTATAATTTTATACAGGTTAGTTCTGTGTTCATGTTTTTTTATCCTGTACAAAGTAGAAATTTAAATGCCATGTGATTTTTAAATATAAATTAATGCAAATCGCTTTTGAATATTTTCATAAGAATTTCTCAGCTTGAAATATACACCTAATAATTACTTCATTAGTATAATTACAATACAATAGGGCAGCGAGCACGGAAAACATGCGTTTTCGAATGTTAGAATAATAAGCGGAGCAATATTAATAAATCACAAAACATGTTCATTATAATTAATCCTTTATCTTGTTTGCGCACAAATAAATTTCGTGTTTGAAGAAGTGCGTCAAAGTTGTTACATCTTGATAGACCGCGCGCGGTGCGTTCCTTCTTCTTCGTATACACTTTTACGCGTATCTGTAGTCTATAAATCTTTTTTATTGTCTGGTAATATTTCATTTTTATATTCTTCCCGTTTAAATGATATGTAAATGTGGCAAGCACTTTATAAAAATACGCATGGCTATTAGAAAGACGAAAAGACTGAGCGCCTTTATCACTTCATCAGTGAATCAAGAAGAATGCATTTTTCATTAGCGACGCGCGCAAATAGAACCGAAACTATTTTCTAAATTTCCAATTATGAGCATAATTGAAAATATTCATAATATTATTATTCTTATCGCAGTCATAATTTAGAAATGCCGATTCGTTGAATTCAATGAAGCCATTTCAAAGTAAAATATTTTCATATTTCGCAGCAACAACAATTCAACGACATTTCATCGCTGAAATAATTCACGAGTAGTCGTAAAATCACGCATAAAAGAGCACAACATTTGTATTTGTTGCACGCACCACGGTCATTAAATGATTTATTTGTGAATAACTAGTGCATTTGTTTGAATCAACATAGCAAATAGAAAATGAATGAATTGTAATTTGCAAAGCAATAGCAAGACTTATTATATGAAATATTATCAAGTACGTTGCCGTTCATTGTTTTAGACGATTTCGTGCGTTTCTGCTCGTGTGCTCTACATACATGCATAAAGCTTTACTGCTTTTAAATGAGACGATTTATTCGCTTGTAATAAAATGCACGCCTTTTCGCTATTATACGCGGTATATGCAATATGTAGTTTAGTGTTGCCCTCCCCTCCTAGCTCGCTATTTGTTCTTCGTGTCTCGTTTGCGTTAAGAATTCATTTCGCTATTTTACAACCGTTTTTATCACTTTTCTAAAAGTAGAACTCATTAAATTTTTTTTATGGATTTCGCTTTTTTAAACTAGTACACTGCGGTTTTTCCCCGTCCGTTCAAATTGATTTTTATCGAAGAGTTTATGTTTGATTCAAAATATTAATTCCATTAGCTCAAAATGCTATCGGCGTATTGAACGTTCTGGTGAGTGATCGTATTAGATCTGTGACGTCGACATTTGCGACTTTTTGCGAGTCGGGCTGCAGGCCAACTACACAAAGTCCAGTATAGTTCTGTAAATCGGTGTCACAACGTCTGGCTCAACAAACTCGTCGTCGCTCTGTCTCGCAGAATTTCCATTTGCATTACGCGCGTTTCCAGCATGCACTCTCGAATGCGGCTTGAGACTAAACATATTCGCGCTAAGTGAATATTCACATTTAGTTATTTTGGCAGCCACTAACTAAATCACGCTTTCAGTGCTTGATGCCATTTTATGGCCAACAACACGAAAATAAAAATATTAAATCTCCCATTGTAAACACAACCTTTTCTACTACGTACGTACTTCCCAAAATCCGCGTAATTCAATGTGAATAAAATGCAACAAATTCTCATGGATCATTTCCTAACGAGTCATGTGGGTTTGTTTTTGTTAGCGCAGTAAGTGCGTCGCAGTTAAAACGCGCATGCTACACACACTTTGTGCGTTTTATCGAAAACATACTAATACGACGAATGCTACTTGCATTCCTGCCGTATACATACGTATATCTGTCCTGCACTGCGCACGAGAGAATACCACACAAGTGGAAAAAGTAAGAGAGCAAACAAACAATCATGACACATCATACACACTCGGCGACACAATAGCGAAAAAAGTCAACACGCGCTTTGCGTGTGTGTAATTTGTTTACGTTCCGTATATGCTGCTCTCATTGCATTTTTATTAGCTATTATCTTAGAAGGATTGCTCCGAATACCGTTGGTAAATAAAGACATAACAAGACACCAAATCTGTTTGTTGTGTATTCAATTCCACTCATTCGCATTTTACCGCATCCTTTCTTGTCTCAATACGAGCAAAGTGACGTGTAAGCTGCAACTTTGTAACGAGTATGTCTGTCAGTCTATTTGTGCACATGTCATGCGACTCGATCTTCATTTGTTTGCGCTAAGTTTTAGGTACATCAACACGCGGGCTGGACACGCATGCAAAATGCATTAAAAATAGGGTAAAAACGACTCACATATACGAATATCCTTCCTTCGCGTCCACCACTTGCTCCTTCGCCACTCCTCTGCTTATTATTCGCATCAGTTACGTTGCGTTCCTCTCTTGCTCTTCTTGGTATTGTTGTGGTTGTTGTTGTCGAACGAATGTGAACGTTTCGTCCTTCTCCGATGGCATTCTGCAATAGGATAGAGCGAATGAGAAAAGCAATTAAAGGATGGCACATTTTGCACAAGTTTCGTGTTGTTTTTGAAACAATTCAACGGCATATACAACGTGTGTGTCACACGAACCGAGAGTTATTTATAAATTTGTAACAAATATTATTTCAAAGCCGCCCGCCTGCCTGCCTGCTTGTCGGCTTATGTGAGCAACTATAGTACTTTTGTCATATTTTGATAACGCGAGAGAGATCTGCATGAGATGCGCAACTGGCATTTGGCCAAAGCAGCACTTGCGTTGCACACAAACACCACTCTCATCATCATCATCATCATCATCATCGTGATGATGATCATCAGCCAGCCTCGAAGGCATTTGAAAAATAATAACATAAGATATTTTGTTTGGAAAACATTTCTCACCAAGGTATTTTCTACTTTGTAAATTTTATGTGCCCAATATTTTATAATAGATTATTTCGTGATAAACCGTAATTTTTTTTACATAAAAAAGGACACATATTCAAATATGAAATATTCATATGTTTTTAAGTGTGATTAAAATTCCATTAAAATTAATTTCAAACGGTTTCAAACCTTTTTATCAGTATCGCGTTCAAAGCTAATACGCATATATATATATATTTTTTTTGATAACCACCGAATATACATTTGTTAATCATAGGAACCGCTAACCGTCTTTTTCCTCTCACTGCCTATGTTTTATGCAATTAATTCTTTATCATCCTGTGTACGATTAAAGTGCAAAATAACACACTTGTTTTATTTTTACGACATACTAATGCGTACGAACACAAATTTACATGTTATTAGTCAAAAATTACTCATTCTATGTATTACTAATGCACCGTAGTAAAGAAATGCTAGCAACTAAAATGTTGCCAAATTTGTAGCACATAAATAATCGCGACTTTTTGTAGTATTTTTATGAAAAGATCTTGACGTATTATTTGTTACTGCAGACAGACTTTAAATCTGATATTGGATATCTTTCTTAATTAAATAAAATGTAAAAAATAAAAAACCTGTAAAACGTAACGAGTGCAACAATGTAGTAAGCATTACAAGTAGAGACTGCTTTTTATGGAGTGTTTTCAATTTAATGTTCACAACACTTAGACGAACGTCGTAAAGATACATTTTATACAGAAATTCGCATTTGACTGGATAAACCAGCAAAGCCAGCAAATAAATATGTAAGAACGTAAACCTTGTATGTAGTATTTTGTAAAGATATTTCAGTTTATAACCCCGGTTTTCGCTTTCAACACAACAAACTTGCAGCTTGCAAATAAAACTTTAGAGCTGTAAGAAAAGTATGCACATAATGAGAGACTTTGTTTAGATTATCATAATAATGCGCGTTGAAAAATACAAATAAATTACTGAGCAATAAATTAAATTTGATATTATATAATTTTCTAATATTATTACCTATCTACGTACCTACATGTGTAAAGCGATAAAATAGGCAAATCGTAAAACAAGCGCGTGTTTTTATAATACTCGCGCAAATTTCACGAAATTCATGACGCGTATAATACTAACAAGTTTAATTGTATAGCATTAAGTGCTTATAACTCGAACACGACAATAACTTGTAATTTATTCGGTGATGAAAATACTGTGCTTTGTAATGTTGTAATTTATGTATGTTTCCTATGATTTTTATTTGTTTAAACCAAACTGTCTATTGCAATTCTTTAGAAAGCGTTTCCTTTCGTAGGAGGCGGTTATAAGCTATCTATTGAATTACCTTGAAAAATTCATATAATGGTCAAGAACAATAATTTTGTTTACAACTGCGATTGAATACAACATTTTGTGTAACACGCTTGTTATTTTTAACTAAATCGCAAATTCTGATTTCAATTAAATAAATTTCAATTGCAGTGAAATTGCATTAGGAAAATGCGTTCGTTTCCAACCTCGTAGTTTTCTTCAATTGTTCGCTGCACTATCAATTACGTAATTTGAACGAATGCGAGCTTTTACGACGCAGACGTGGACGTGAGACGAACGGAACATTCAGTACTATAACTAATTCAATTCGAGTTGAATTGTTTCCTATTTGGTCAACTCATCAACCTAATGCAAAACTTAACTTTTTTATTTTTATTGCGAATGTACATCTTCAATTCTATCGAGTAAGGTCATGACGTATTTCGCAGTAAGAGATGAGTACTCTATATACGTATTTCATTTCGTCAGTGCTTCTGTTGCCGAATTTAAATTTACGCATATTATGCAATGTTATTGCTCTTACCAAAAATGAATTTTAAACAAGTTTAATCCATTTTACGCTGTTCAGGCCGCGAATGCTGCCGAAATGTCTATTCCGCATTTACTACTACAATACGACGTAGTAGCCCATTTTCATTGTGCAGGTCGATGATGCTGTAGTGGGGTTGGCGTGGCTGCGGCAACCCCGCGCGGGGGTGGTTACCCGTCGAGGGCAAGTTGTGACTGGGGTCATACTGCTATGCGCAGACACGCGAGACGTAGAACGCGCAACCCAATTTACATTTTCTCATGCCATCATCTAAACGCATATTTTCCGATCAACGTTTATTTTGAATAATTTTTTAATATTAGCCCCATGAATCGGATATGCATTAGGGGCAGAAAAATTCAATAACCGTTTGGTATGTTTTAATTGCCAACGTGACTTTGCACAAAAATGATACCCCAATTTCACGTTGAATATTTATATAACATTCATACTGCGCCGAAATTATGAAACATAATAAAGTACCAGAGTGGGAGATCCGTATAAAGATGGTGGAGGCGGGAAAAATTGATTTTCCAGCGTCGTGTACACCATATCACCACCAGAATTTAAATTTGCCACATAACAATTGCATTTTTAACAGTAAACATCAATTGTTTAAAAGATTCATCAATATAAACATTACCTAAATGGATGATGCGCCAATTTTCATTTCATTGAAATTCTCTTATGAAAGCAAGCAATAAATTCTATTGAATTCTATTTATACAATTATTTGCATTCTGCATTTGTGAATTAGTCATTGGAGAGTAAGCGTTTCCGATGAATTTATGCTAAATATTTGATTGGAAAAACGTTTGTACGTTTCGCGAATTGTTGGTTACACACCCGTGGTATTTTTAAATTTCTTAGTACTTTTACGACCGTAAATATAACAGAATTATCTATTGCAGCATAACATAAAGCGCAATAATCATAAAAAATAAACAAACATGCATTTTTTTACTCGATAGTGGTTTTTCTATGAAAAATGATTAAAATGTTCAGTTCATAATTCTATACGTATGAATAATAAAACCGTTACGTTTCGCAAATGAACATGGAAATTTCCCACTCAACCAATATTTATAGAGGAGATAACATTATTATACGAGGTGTCTGATTAAATAAACCAGCAGATAAAAATGCACTCTTGACATCCTCAACTACTTGCAATCAAAATATCGAACTACGATTAAATTCCTTCATAAATCCCAAGTTTATATGGACCGGAGTAAATAATATTATGATTTTTGTGACATCTTGTATAATAATTCATCACAACTATGATCACACATGTTGTTTGTTTACATATGGAGTTTGCGCATTTAACAGGTTTCCTGTTTGTTCACTTCTAATCCGCTCAATATGTATACTGATTCATTTATTCATTCATTCATTCATCAAGCATCGGCTTGCTTTTATTTAAATTTGATTAGGCAGTTTGTATAAAAGCTAATTTAGGACTCTGGTATATATTTTTTTTGCAATCAATGAATGTAACGAAAAAATGTATAAAATGTTGCAATAGCCGATTAGATAAACATTATTTACTCATAATTATCATCGCTGCGGTTGACTATAATTCAATTAAAACGTTTTGTTATATTCAGAGTAAATTCCTTTAGAAAACGTTGACTTTTTCAATATAATCTTCTACGCGTTTGAATGAACGGATTATCCGTATCTTTTCGTAGAAATAGGCGAAATTTAAGCCGTACTAACCTATCCTTATACATTGATGAATTTTGATAACTTGCCCAATTCACTAACGACGATAGAATACAGCTCCGTATATCATGCGCACACCTACATAACTGCAAAAAGTATTCAACTAATACGTTTCGCGTTGGCTACCAGATAAGTGTACATAAATACACAAATATTTGCACAATATGTACGTAAACATATCAAAAATACCCGAAAAACAGGCGCTCATATCTAGCAAAACAAACACGAACGAAATTTGTACCGAAATGAAAATAATATAAAAATTAACACACATATTATTATTGGATACGGGCAATCGCAATAATAAAAGCAATGTGAATTTATGCGACTTCGAGGAAAAAAATTGTTGTGAATAATAAACAAAAACTCGCAAACAAACAGTTATTAGTTGATAGCCTTGCTACTTTGCGCGCATTCGTGGTAATTTGCGCTGCAATTCAATTAAGATAGCGCTTGTTTCTTTCTCACCGATTGCTATTTTAATTTGCGTTTCCCTTGTTTTCAAACTCAATTTGTTTATCGTCTGTTGCTCACTGTAATTATTGTTTTTCAAAATTCCTCATTTACTTTATCAATTAACTACGCCACCTTTTTGTTTGTCGGCGGAAATATAATGAATGAGCCGCATGTTTATCTATTTATTCTATAGAATCATAATCAACACTTACTTTTAGGTAGGCTTTCCTAGGATCACCAGAGACGTTTCATTGACATCTGAAAACAAAAAGAATTAATTAATTAATACAGTCAATAAATTAATTTAAATTTGAATAAGCGTGGTTGTTATTTAAAATTGCAAAATTTAAAAATAGCTTTAGTTAATATCGCTGTATCAATTCCAGTTTAGAATAGTCCAAGTGAATGTCGTTGAACCCGGCTACATTCTCACAACATAATAAGAATCAATGTTAATTTACGTATTTATTTGTGTACTGTGGTGCAATACTCGTAATACGCATGCATACTGCATGCTTAAGAATATATCCATTTATCAAAAAACGCTTTTCTCTCATTTGTTACATAATTTCTCGCATTTGTAATCATATAATATCAATTTAATTGCAAGCGTATTCTATTAGAGTGCCAAGAAAAATTACAAATAGTGATAGGAATATTAATCAATTTCAATCTATGTAGTTAGTACATGCGTACGTACCTACATATCGAACATAAACAGAAAACAAATGCATGTGAATGAATGAAAAATGAAAGAGAAAAATCAAGTACATTTATGTAGAAATTAAAATACGATTAATTATTCTGTCCCACACGTACCGTGGGAGCGTGTCTTGCTATATGAAAAATAACATTTCAGATTTACTTTTTGAGTTGGCATTGTTAATCTGTCTATTCATTGTGCTATATTTAAATATTTAAAGAAGAAGAGCCTACAAAGAAATAGGATTAATATTAATTATGAGTAAATAACAAATAAATTCGTATTTATTTTTAAAGGTTGAATTTAATGCTTTTTGATCTTTCTCTTCCAGAACACAGAACGAGCCGCGATAAATTTTAAATAAATTTAGTGATTTTCGACAAACACGTGCCGGAATTTATTCGACGAGATCACGTCACTAGCTTGTTAACTGCTAGATTTTTTCTTTCTGGATTTACACCACATATTATTATATCAGCTAGAGCGAGCATTCGATGACAAATCTCCATTGAATTAAATAAGCAAACGTAACAAATTGCTTGCTGCGAGGCAAAAGCCGTGTGCATAAAAATAGGTCATGAGAAAATGGTTCGCGAAAAAATCCCACTGATTGTATTTACCATATTTTCTCTTTATATTCGAAAATAATACACAACAATTTTGTTGTTATTTGAACAAGTTGACTTAAGGTTTAGCTTGTAAGAAATATTTATTATTTCAACGAATAGAATTTATGCGATTCGCAGTTAGAATAAGCGTTAAGTGCACAATTAACGCAATCAATTGATGACATTAATTGCCTGACAACGCATACACACCAACAATTTATTATTTCATATTTTCTTACTCCATAGAATGTGCGTGCGTGCATCTTACAATGTGTACGTATTCAATATATTATCGGCTGTTATTTGTAATAGTGCATTAATATTTTATATGCATGTTGTTGTATTCAGTAGCCTAGTCATTCAAGTTATGTGCTGTGCTTTGCTTTAGTCGCGTGTGTGTCTCATTTAAAGCTTGGTGAGCCGGGTCAATTGCAAAATTATTATTATAGGTCAATGATTGTTTGTTTCAGCAAGCAACGAGAATCTCAATCCAATCGCCAATAACAAAATGTGCAATAAATTAATTACTTCAAAGGTTCAATTAAATATTAATTGTGATTTATTTCAGCGTAAATTTCAATATGCAACAGATGGACGGTAGTGATAGAAGAGTAATAAAATAAGATTTTTATTAATACGATTATTGCTTAATCGTGAAGAGAAAAACGCGTAATAATGACGTTTAAAGTGTCTCATAAATTAAAATATGCCTTTGATTATAAAATATCAAAGATTGAATAAAGAAATTATAAGTTATTTGCCTGTTTATATTTTCAGTTTTAAGCGTGTCGCGTCTGAAATTGAATTAAGCCGTATTAATAAATAAACAATTTACATTTTTTCGATTGAAACGCATAACAAAATCAACCACGTAAATGTAAATAGCACACACTCACGTACGTGTTCAAAATGCAAAGCTTTTCGGTCTTGGCGTTGACCTTTTATGTTTGTTTCGTTTGACTCCAAAGCGCGCGTTGCTTTTATACGAGTGGTTTCTTCGCTTTTTCATTCACTCATTTGTTGTTTACTTGAGTGTTTGTTGACTTTGTTGGGCTCTGTTGACTCCTTTGTTGTTTTACGTTTGCTATCATACAAGCCTTGATTTTTTTATTTTGTTCAAATCGCAAATATAAAAAATTTGCTATAATTTTTAAAAAGATTAAATTTTAATATAGAACTTTTATCAGACACATTTTTATTGAATAAAAATGGGGAAGAAATAAATTAATTCCGCTTTGAAAAATGATTTACGCATGTGCTACACACGATTTTGCAACAGCGAGAGCTTTCCTCTATTTTTCTCTCGATTTTTCAGCGTGTTCAAAGTACGTGTTGTATGCAATTTTTCTTTACATGCGAGCATACGAGGCATGAGTGTCCATAATTCATAAATGACTAACGAGTGCGTGCGTCTGTGTATTGTGTCATTGCGCGAGTGGCTACTCTCCTCATCGTATACTAACACATAATATATTTCCCTATTTTCTCTCAGCCAGCCATTCATTTATTCCGCAGTCGACTGCTGTGTGCGGCAGCCGATAAAAAAGCGTATGCGAGTTGTCCGTATACGAAGCGATATATCACAAAAGCAGGCAGCGCGCAAAGAAAGTAAAAGTTTCGAACATGAAATTCTATTAAGCTTCTAAAAAATTTGTGATTATGCTATACGCATATAGGGTGTTTGTTCAAAAAAAGATGGTAAACTTGTTTAGAACTTACTGTATATTACTGTATTATGTCATGACCTATCACAACAGAAAACCGCGTAAATATAGTAATTTAGCGCAATTATAAAAGTGCATTAGGAAAATACAAAGTAAGCGTGTCGAAGCGCGAACATTAATTTCGAATGAAAGCCTCATCAATTCGATGCGATTTCGTCGAAGCCGTATACGCGCAAACGTAAACATCCGATAAATAATCATACTCAACTCTCTACGGCGCGTAGTAGTAATAATAACGATGATGACGCCGATGACGATGATAGTGAGTGCACCGTGTGGGCGCCTTCGCCGAACAAACAACAAAAACATGCATCATGAACGCACAAGGCGTTCGTTCGGTTTGCTTGCTCATTTGCTGGAAGGAGGATCGGAAAAACATTTGCATTTCTCGAACGCGAACAGGATGCATCGCGTCATCCTCTCTAGCGTATATGTATCATTAGTTCGGAATGTATGTGCGTGCGGACGCGAGCAAGCGAGCGCTATTTTCGCTGCTGGCGAAAAATAGAAAGTTGATAGATCACAACACGCGATAAATATATCTTCAATGCGAGACGCAAATATCATCCAACCGCACATGCATTAATGCGCATCTTCGATTCTTCCTCACTTTGTTTATCAAATCGAATATGATTGCAAACACAAATGACTCGAATAAATTCGAACAAAAGTTGAAGAATTAACATGATCGCTTCAAGTTAAGAATGCATCCAACAAATTTGCGATAGACCAATTTACTTGTTTGTAAGACTTGTGAAAAATTCAAGAATTTTAATGATATCTTGAGTACTTTTCGAGATATTGATGAAATTAGATGACATTGCTTATCAAAAAGATGATATTTTTGTATTAGCGATACAGAGCTCCAGATTTCATTACCTTCCTGAATTGTAATAGATAGAGATTTAAGTTTTTGTGTAATACTTGAATTTTCAACTAAAACTGAAAGTTGAAGAATTAACATGATCACAACAAATTAAGAATGCATCCAACAAATTTGCAATAGACCAATTTACTTTTTTGTAAGACTTGTAAAAAATTCAAGAATTTTTATGATATCTTTAGTACTTTTCGAGTTATCGATGAAATTAGATCACATTTCGTATCAAAGAAAGTGTATTTTCAAAATAGTGATACAGAGCTCCAGATTTCATTACCTTCCTATAATATATTGTTAGAGATTTAAGTTTTTAACTAAAAGTTGAAGAATTAACGAGATCGCTTCAAGTTGTCGCTTCACTTGTGAAAAATTTTCCACAAGTCTTACAAAGAAGTGAATTCATCTATCGCCGTTCAGCGCATCGCTCGAAGGAAAAACCATTCAATCGAAACAGGCAATCATTATCGCCATTCATATTTATTCGTATTTTCCACGATTTGTTTTCCTTGAAAGAAAATTCCAAGTTATTTTTCAGAAAATTGAACGAATTCTTAAAAACTTCTAAACAAATATGTACTTTACAAGTATCTTGAATTCATTATTATCTGACGCAGTATATTACCAACTCATGCGTCTTTTGCGGGAATAATTACATAAATAATTAGATGGAAATTTCTGTAATGATTAAATTGAATCTGTTCAATTTTAATGAACATTGTAGTTAATGGTGCAGAGAATAAAAATTTTCCATGATGGAAATTTTTATAAAGCGTCTGAGGCGAACGTTGAGAAAAGACTAATTGAAGACTGAGTTATACGAGAATTACGAATATACGATGCAGTCATATAACCTATTATTATGCGTAATATAAACGTGCATCTGTGTGATTTGTACTTTTTATATACGCGCCGCACACACAAATTGTGTGCATGCGTGTTGAGAGACGGCAAGTATGCCAGACACACATATAATGGGCCAGACACCAAATAAATACAGAAAACGATACGTACGTGTAATGTACGAACGTACGATGCGAGCTTTGTAGTATACGTCTTTTTCGAACGCGCGAGCGATGAATGAATGAATGAAAACGTACATGCATACACATGTGTGTGAAACGACGAGTATGTATCACACACGGAGTATACGCAGTATACGCGCAAACGTATACAAGACAAGTCTGAAGAAGCAACCGGATAGTTGTGTATGGGCATATTGCGCATTGCAGTCAAGCAACTACCACATACACGTAATATATAAGTATGGTATATGAATGAAATGTGAATGAACCTGTTTCGCCTGGCGCGCTATATATGATGAGTTCGTTCATCTTTAATTGTCGTATTTTGCAATAAAAATTTGTGTTTTACTTTAGACGAATATCATTTACCCTCATTTCATTTCTGCTCTTGCTAATTTTACACGAAAATTGCAATTTTAATTAATTTTACACCGAGCATTGAATTTTCTTTTTCATTTCACTTTTATTATTACTTATTTGAATTATGACGCAACATTATGTTTCATTATGACAGTAAAGTCCAAGTCCATTGAACTTTGTTATACTCATAAATTCGTACAGTACACACACATTCATTTTTCTCTGACTTAATTTATTAGAATTTGCAATTTTGCAAAGACAATACTTTGAACTTAGTAACCTTTATAAATCTCATCATAAATAATATACATATTTATAAATGAGATTACAATATTACTATTATAATCACGTGTCTAAATTTTGCTTAGCAAAATTATATCGAATCGACTACATGTTTTAAAATAAAAATTCGCGTATTGAATTTAAAAATGATAAGGCCGCAAATTAATTTCACTTTTTATACGATTTGACGTGATGTACGTTACCTACGTAAATGGTAATGAAACAAAAATTATATTACCCATTGTTGATGACGAATGTGAAACGCAAAATGGTGTTTGCCTTAACATTAACATTGTTAGTTGAAATCATGCAGTACGATTCAACAAAAGCAATAAAAATATTTTATGTACGAGACGTTTTAAAACAAATAGATATTCTTAATAAAATTTAATCTATAAAACATACACGCTCGTATTTTAGTTAAATTCGCAATATTTCCCGATAATTAATTTTGAAATTACTTCAAAATTATTACACGCAAACAGACACGAATAAAGGCAAGTGTGACGAAGTTAATTCGAAATTTAAGAGTACATACTGTAAATTGAAGAGCAATCAGTCGTGACGCACGAACGTATTCGCAAATATTTTACACAATTTAAGTTGAATCAAAGGACTAACAGCACAATAGACCACTGTACAGCTACTGGGTCGACGAGCTGTACGCTTGCTACTCATAAAGTTGTTTGTCTGCACACAGTGCGCGAACAACAACTTTTACGCGTGCACATTACGTAATACGCATTGAACGTCAATCACTTTAGTTTCTCAATTTTTCCTCTCCTCTCCATCCCTTCTGCTTGCGGTTTAATAATTTTTTATGTCACGTTTTTCCCCACATTTCACTTAATCGCCCGAAGAAATTACAAGTGCTTCATTTGCATATCTACAATTGATCAAATCATCATCGTTACTCCTCGTAATTGAATATTTATCGCAAAAATTCGTTGTTTACAGCAAAGGGAAAACAAATGCATCCTCATGTACGTCAGCGATATTCAAATTTTAAATTTGCATACTTATTTCAATAATAATTAGTTGTACCATGCAACATTAAATCGCGTGTGTATATACGACCATTCAACATGTGTTTCCCATGCTTTACGTTCATGCAAAAATTCCAGAATCGCGAAAAAAAAGTGTATAAGTAATATCGCAATAGAAATATTCCGCACTAGTGATATTATTTGTTTGGTTAATCACTTTAAACGAGTATACAATTGAAAGGTGTTATTATTATGATACATATTTCATGTTATAAACTTTAAGCCGTGTTTTAGCAATATAATATATACGTCATCGAATCACTATTTGCGTCATGTTATTATCCTCTCAAATTTACACCATGTGCCAATTACAAAATGCAATGGTCTTATCAACGCACGTATTGATATCCAATGTGTATGTATTTAATATCGACCTTACTACTACAACACATCACGTGAAATATTAAACCTCAACTTCAACTTGCAAGTTTCATAAACAATGCATTGTGAACTAATGCGTAGTATCAGTAATAATTCATAGTAAATAAAGCTTTCACTTTCATGATTTGAACGCAGATGAAAGTATTAAATCCATAAAGCAATTAAATTTAATACAGCGAATAACACATTATTCGTGACGTTTTCCATTCCAGTGAATAGTATTAAATATTACTATTCAGGAAATAACACCCGTTTTTGATTCAAAACAAAAGGATAATGTCATTTTCCGATTAGTTAAATGCTTCTTCCCATAATAATTCTTAGGATGATAAAAGCATACCAATCCAGCGCACTTCGAACGCACATAACGTGAACGCGTACAGAATGTGGAATGTGCATAAAAACGCTATAACAGTGCTAACCGCGCAAAGGAAAAGTGTGTATGTGAATGCGTCGTCGTGGTCGTCGTTCGTCGCCGCATTCCACACTGAAAACAGAACGGAGAACAAGTTCACGTTTAACTGCTGTCAATCATAAAACGTACGCATTATATTGGAACACAAAACGCGGCGGATAAATTTTTTCATTCAAATTATTGTTTGGAAAAAATTACAAATTTGACATTTAAATGATCTTAAAACGTCATGCAATTGGGTTGCACTAATTGCATTAATGAAGACAACTTTTACTTTTATTAATTTTGTCTATGCGTAATTAATTCGTTGAATTTAAATAAAAAATTAATATTCGTCAATATAACGAGCATATAAAATTTAAAAACACATTTACTTTGTACAACAGCATTATAATTGCAATAAATTTAAGTTAAAATTCCATATCGTATTTTTTCATTTAACTCCGCATACTAACGAAATATTTCGAGCGCATACGTGTATATCGCGCCTACAACGTAAACGATTGTAATGAGTCTAATAATAGAGTTAAATTCAGATCGACGTCAACCATGCAAACAAACACATTGCAGCGCGCGCAGTGAATGTGAATCAAGGAAAATACTTGAGCGTGAAGTAAACAACAATTATGTGACGTTCACGCTGCAATTCACTATAGCCGCAATTTCTATCTATTTGCATTTTCTAGTTTTGCAATTTAATGCATAATTGGCAGTCATGAATATTCAGGCAGATATATAAAATTCTCAAAACATTCCATCAAATTTCATATTTTTCAGGAGGCAAATATTTATGCATTTTTCCAGAATAATAAATTATGAAATATTGCGATAAATATGGTAACCGTATAAAAACGACCTCATCACTGTTATTATTGTTACGCTATTAATAACTCATCGTGTGAATCACCATTTTATTTGCAAATAAATTCCAAATGAAAATGTTGCATATATGGTGAAAAGTGCGTAGACGTTCATATAAATTATATGTGCATCCATATTTAGTGTTATTAAGATTCTTCCCACTTAACCACATGCATCGTCTAACTAAGCGAATGTTGTTTGTTGAGAAACAGAAAATATTAATATACGTCATTACAAAAGCGAGGCAGGCAAGCAACAAACAAACGAATTCGCATGATGACTCTAATCGCGTATTGTGTCGCTCTAAACGCAGCGAGCAAATAACAATTTGCTCAATTATATTGCACAAATAATGTAAAAATAATAATAAGATCACGACTCGTTGCGCCAATAATCGTCGTGACATTGTTGTTTACAAGTGTAGTGTGTATTGTGGTCAAAGAAAGCGTAAATAATAAATTCGATTTGTTCAATATGCATGTTGTTTAAAAGAAGATTTGCGCAATTCTAACAAATGTAATCCTTGACGATTTGAAATTTCAGTAAACGCTTTTCCCGCAATCTAAGTCTACATTGAAAGCGAGCATGTTGATGTAAGGACGAGTAAACTAAAATTTGCAGTGTATTTTGCAATTTAATGCATCGCTGTATCCTCAAGGAAGGCCTTGACGCGCAACTAAAATAAACAATTTAATTAATTCGAATGGCATCAGACGCGGAGCTAGACTATCATAACGATTCGACGCTAACGTATTCTAACTGTACCGCTAAAGAGTATGTGCAATTTTTCTAATAAAACAAAATGATCAAAAACCAACACATACCTGTTGTATCTCAGCGCCAGCGTTATTGATTTGTGTTGCGCATTTATTGTGTGTCGTAATAATCCTCGTTTTCGCATCTAATGCGTATAATCCAAATCTTCTTCGTTAATCATTGATTGAATTTAATTATTATTGGCTAACTTATTGCACTCGGATTTTATTGAATTACTGTTTATTAGCCTAATGCACCCACCCGCGTACACTAAGTATGCATTTGAATTGGCTCTAGCTGTGCTGCTGCTGTGATACGATGCGTTGCGCTGTTCGGCCCGAATGCAAAGTCACGAATAACAATTTGTTGATGCGACGCAATAGCGAACAGCAGCAAACACAGGCGCACGTTGCTTCGTTTGTTTACATTCAACACATCCTCCGATCGATGACACGCACATACGAGCCCAACGAACAACAACAACAACCGACAAGGAGAGCACGCCACACACACGCGAGAGCTAAGGCGCTGATGAGTATCTTCTATTTATATGTGCGTTGTTGTTATTATTGCGCGTTCGCTGCCGCTTAGGATGCGTTAAAAATATATTTCGATTATTTTTAATTTACACTTAATGCAAATGTCTAAGCACACGCCGCGACGCGCGGAGATGTCCGACACTTTTAACCGCCAGTTGCACTTACTCGTGCAGAGAGGGTTGCTCTTCGCGGCGTCAGTCCAATGCAATAACGGCATGTGCAAGATCCGTTCAAATTTGCAGAAACCTCAATGGCCGTTTTATAAATGCAATGCCACAAGATTGCAACGAGCAAGAACACGCGTAGTACACAACACAACAAAGAGCTGCTCAATAAAACGGTGAAAGACCGATTAGTAAGGTGTACGCAGCGCTCACACTCACCAGGCGGATTCTCGAAGACTGAGCGGGCGAACGAGTTGGCGGACCGCGCACGGCTCGTCGCGAGTGTTGCGCACGCAACGCGGTGTTCGCCGTGTTTTGTTTTCGTTCGGCGTGTTGCAGCGCATTGCGCCGAGACAGACGTAGTACGCGATTGTATGCTCCCAGTGCATCTTGTACGTATAGTGAGTGCATGCAGGAGTAGAGTAGGACGAATCGAACGCAATCGCGTTTTACTACGCTGCATTCGCCAAGCCTTCGTTGCTCGTATGAAGGTTCATGTTCGATCGCCGTCGCCGATAGTAAACCATGAATGTGCTTTACTACGTCAACGTTTGCTGCACTCGTGGAGGCGGCACACGGCCACACTCTCCTCATAGCTTCAAACGCGTTATTGATGCGGTGCACAACATAGGTAATGGTACTGTGTCGTCAATTCATATGCACATTCAACCTACATGAATCTCTGATATTTTTAGAATCACATCCGACAGATAATACCATTGCAAAAAGGAGATTGATTTATTTATTTGACGACTACTTTTTTGCCATTAGTGAAACACGAACATATGATTTTTTAAAGAGGAAACTTTGATTGAAAATTTCATTCTCTCATTACACGGCGACATGAAATGTAAACGAAAAAGTTTCATCATCTGTAGCAGGCGCTTCTTCATTTCGCATGCAGCCACGCACTTTTCTCGCACCCCAGCAATCTGAATTTGATCAAACTTTTCAAACACCCTCCGCCGTTCGCTTCAATGAGCATTGCATTCGCTTCGCGGTAAAGATGCGTCTAATTACAAAGTTTCGCAAATGCGCGACGACTGCAGATGGCTCAGAAAATATACGCTAATATTGTTTAATTAAATCAAATAGGACAAGCTTGACAAGCTGCCTTCCATCCTGGCGGATGAACGAAGAAGCAAAGAGAGTTTAACGAAAAATTAACAAGATTTAAAGACGGGGAAACGAGATGAAATAGAATAAGCAATTAAATATTATGTTATTCTGCGGTTCGTAATCTTCTTAATTGCGTAGCGTAATAGAAATATGTAATGTGCAAATGCGCAAATATAAATTTTAATTGCATCCCGTATATTAAATGTCGTGTGCATTTCGTGTAATAATTGTATTCACTGAAAATGTCAGAGAATTTGTAATTGATCATAACTGTCTCTGCTGTGATGTTATGTTTCAATGAGTTATGGAGATGCAATAAAGAGAGTAGTAATAGCATAAATATTTTTGACTAATATTGATCGACATCGTTTGAAAGCGATAAGCATCTAATCATCTTTCACTCTCATTAATTTTTGATGTTGGAAATCTAATCGTGATTCGTGTTGCATTAGTAAAAAGTGCTCATGGAGTGAGCACTTGCTTGTGTATGATGATATGGAAGGAACATCCTGCTTATTCATCCGGTTCGCCGTTCTAATGACAGCAGACAAATTGATCTAATTTAAGATGCAAATTCCAAGGCATCAAATACATTAAGCTAAAGCATTGCGTTCATGCTTTGAGGCTCCAGCAATTCCAATCAAAGTATGAGATCCGATCTCACAAGGAGGGTTTCTGTCTGTTTAAGTACCAATTCAAAATCATGCAAATCGAGTATTTCTATTTGTGTCAATGGTGGAAATGCGCGTTTACGCACGATATTGTTTGCGTTGTTATTAATTAAAATATAATAGTACAGGAAGTGGAAATGTTGGTTATTGCAACAATGTAATATCCGGATATGAATCCGGATTCATATGAAACAATTTCATTGCTTGACCACTCATAAAGTTGTTGACTAGACGTAGGATTATGACACGTGAAAGTCTTTTAGTCTATGTCGACCTTGAAATGTCACCAGCATATGTAACAAAATTTGCAAATGCACTTATTTTGATGGTCAAATAGCAAAACAGGCTATGAACATTGGCGCGATATATCGCACTAGCAAGTACAACAAATAGCGATTGCGTCTTGCGTTTTCTGCATGCGCTTATGTGATTTAACCTTGAAATGAATCCGTTATACAGATTGCAAAGCGAAACGCATGAAAGAATCGAATATGGTCAATCTGACTGTTCGCAAGCGGCGAAATAACTGTCTTGTTATTGTACAGCGTCTGCTGTTTGTTCTTCATTCTTGTACACGGTGAGATTTCTAATTGGCACAAGCGTGCTTCGGTCTGTTTGAGAAACGGGAAATGCTGCCACTCAGACAACTTGCATATGCATGACTTACAATCTTAGCAACATTGATATTTCAACAATAGAGATAGCAGACAATGAATGACTTACCATACTGCAATAGTTTCTTCCAATGTTGACGACAACAATATTAAGACACACAGACATCTTGACACTTTGGAATTAGGTACACGACATAGATGATGAGACAACAAATTGGCACCTATGAGCCAGCAATGCAAATATTGAAACTCTTGTACCAGATTAATAAGAATTTAATTGCCCTTGCATTGATTCCACACACGTTTTGTACAACCCATAACTTAACAATGAATGAACGCGTTCGAAGCTCATAACGTTTTAACTGCTTTGAAGTGCATGCAAATTTTTTGGCCAATAGGATCAAGCTATTACCGCGTCTCAGGCTGAGTGGCGTCCCCTGGTGCTTATTCTCGTAGAATTTGAACTAAAGCAAAATGTCATGATAGCACTTTCTCTCTTGTGACCACGAATGTCTCCCTCCGTACTACCAGTCCCACTATTCCTTGGGTATAAACATAAATCAGCTGTTATTTGTGTAGAAAAAATTTGTACAAATGGTTTGCTGACGAAGGCTACATGCTAGTTCAACTGCAGACGACTGACTATTGTTTATTACACAATGGATGTTGATAACGAGTGCGACAGTTTTTATCCCGACTGGTCTCTTTTACCGTCACCAGCACTTTATAACTTATTTGAGTTCTTAGATTATAAACAATTAATTCTTGCTAGTGGAGTTTGTAAACGGTGGTATTATGCTAGCCGCGATGAGTTTTTGTGGAAACGTTTGTTTTACATTAATTTTAAAGTTGATACATCCATTAATATTATGCCAGGTATGTCTATCATTTATTAGTATTATTGTTTAATTTAGACATTTATAGGAAAACGATGGTATGATGAATTCAAGAGAGTCTGCTATCATATACCAATTTATGAGACTGAAACACTAACAGATCATGTAAATGAGGTGCTACATGTCAGCTTTTCACACAATGGCAAATACTTTGTGACCTGTTCTAAGGATGGAACAGTACTTGTAAGTTAAACCAAATCCTCTATTATCTTTTACTAATATATATTTTTTAGCTATGGAATTCATTCTACCCAGCAAGAATTAAACACTATCATGACATGAGGGAATTCTCTTGGAAGTACACTCAATACTCCCAATTTAACGAATCAGATACTTTGTTACTAGTATCAGGTGTTCATTTTGGCACACCTCATAGTACTTCTGGTGAAATTGCTGTTTTCCGCATAAGTAAGTGTATTTGATAAATGTTGTTCTAGCTTTATAAGTATTTTAATTTATAGAGGATTTCAAACTTCAATGTCGAGTTGTAAGCAAGCCATATGATATCTTTGGAACATGGTACAGTGATGAACATTTGCTCTCTGGTGATTTGCACTGGTTGGCCCATTTAGTAAGCACTTCAGTATTGTGGTTGAACAAAGCATCCCAGGAAGTAGACTCTGAACATGTACGAATTACAAAAGATATGTACCGTTTTTATAATCGCTGTGCTAGCTCTGTGCGTTCAATTATGGTAGCCAATTGTTTACCAAACTCGGAGAACATTAATCAATCCATGAATGCGGATACTTTGAAAGGTAAAGACAACCAAATGCAGTTGGGGCCTACTCATGGAAATCCTGTCAGTCATCATGATCTCAACAATGTGTTAGCATGCAATCAGGGTAAATATAACTTAATTATTATATAAATTTATTATTCAAAGCTATATATTTACAGCATCTAATTCAAATTCTTGGATACAAAATTTCGGCGGCTCTGATTATGATTTACCTATCACATACAGTTCAGATTATAGGGAAGCTGAATCATGCCATGATGTTAATGAGTCTGGTGACAGCGATAGTGACCTCGATGATGACAAAGATTTGCCCAATAAAAGCTCTAATGATATATCAGAGAAGTCCGAAACTTCTGATTTAATGAATAGCGATGATACCACCGTAATTTGTGATAAATATTTAATATTTACAACTGGGTTTAAAACATATACACCGCATCAAATAGGTTTTAAAAGAATGAAATCGTTCTCTTTCCCTGAATTAATAGATCCTGGATTATCATTGAAAGAACGATTGATTCTTCGTGAACAACGAAAAAAGGAGAAAGCTAATAATCCTCCAACCGAACCAGATTGGTTAGATTACGACGCAGTTGCTGACAAATTTGATAAAATTGATCATATAATTGATTTACATGGACACATTATTGGAATGAGTTTAAGTCCAGACCATAGGTATAACGTATTTTGCTATATAATGTAATATGTGATACATAGATTAACTGTACTTTTTAGATATTTATATGTAAATAGTAGACCATGGCCGGAAGGATATGTGATTGCGCATCCCTTAGACCCACCACCGATCGCACAAGAAATCGATATTCATGTGATTGATTTAGTAACTTTAAAACGAGTTGGAACAATGCTGCGTTCCCATAAAGCATATACGCCCAATAACGAATGTTTCTTCATATTTTTAGACGTCTCTAACGAATATGTCGCGAGGTATATTTTCAACTAACGTAGACTATTATACAATTAAAGTGTTTGTTTGCATTTTTAGCGGCGCTGAAGATAGACACGGCTATTTATGGGATCGACATTATGGCGCTTGCTTGGCGAAATTTCCGCATAATGACGTTGTGAATTCAGTAGCCTTCAATCCTACGGATCCTGAAATGCTGGTTACCACATCTGACGACTACACAATTAAAGTTTGGCGGTCACGATCGAAGGTGCGCCGTTTACGATTAGATGAATCGAGTTTATCGTCCGGAGTCGAATTACGAAAGACACGCAAAACAAATCTCAATACCGCACATATGACTTCGTGAACGTTAGAACATATAAATATTTAAAGAATATACCCGATTATTCATGATTTTAGTTAGTAGTTTAACTTATATATAATTCAATTATCAAGAGATTATTCTATTTGTACATTTGAAAGGGTTTGTCTTAGCCCTTAATAATTGTTACTATTTAATTAATTTTATTCATATCGATGTGGTGTGATTTGATACAATCTTATTATCCACTTGATATAGATTAACTGAATAACAGTTTATTTATTGTGTTTTCGTATTTATTAGAAAATTGTGTGAAGAGATTAAAATAAAGTGTTCAATCTTGCCGGAGTACAAATTGATTCATGACAATTTATCATTGTAACATTAATTCTTATTATTTTTCCTATCGTGTTGGTTTTAATTCTTTGCTTCAGCATTTTGAGTTGCTGTGGTGTTATTTTCATTAGCGACTTGAAGTGGCTTCGTTATTTCATCATGACTGGCTTGGTTGTTATGTTGATCCTCGACTATAGAGTTTCCAGGTACTGTGTCGGGAAAAGATATTGCAGGCTTGGTACTGATAACTGAATTAACCGGTGACATTGCATTCCCTTCATGACTATCGCAACTGCTGCTGCTAGACGACTCACCGAAGGGCCGCGGTTTATGATAAATACAACATTCTGAAATATTGATCACATTAAATGGGTTTCTTTAAAATGGGTACATCTGAACAACTTTTGGACTTCTTTTTGTTCATTAACTCATTATCAATGGTGTCGGGGGTCCATGAAACTGCCGATGTTTGTTCAGGAGTATGTAAAGTCATCACAATTGGCTGGAAAGACACGTTGGAATGAAAATAAATTAATATTCAAACGTATTGTACTACTCTTAATCGGTATTATTTATGAACAAATATTGGACACATTGGAATTGAATAAAATCTATATCACAAAGTTTAGTAACTAATTAATCATGCTTGCGCGAAATAGTTCCTAAATATATATATATATATAGATATTATATCATTTAACACAACAACGACGGTTTGCTTAGCTAATCTGCCTCCCATGCGTTTAGAATGTCAAGTAATTCTGTAAAGTTTACAACCAGGTAAATACAACCTTACAAAAAGTTACGAGATCACAACAAACGTTTTACAAATAGGTCCTTTTTGTACTTAAATAAATACATTTCATTAAATTGCATCTTAATACCTTACGATTTGATTGAACTGCATTTTTAAATTATATTCACTTTGACTATGAATAAATAACAATCTCTCCCATTAATGGTTAATTGAAATACTTTGACAAGAAAAATAAATTAAAATCAAATAGCATAATTATGAACCCCAAACGAAACTAATAAAAATGCTTTTATTCATTTTTGTTATTGGAGTCCCCGGACTCGACAATACTCTCAGGAAGAGCTTCTGGCATTTTCTCAGCCTTCTTTTTATGACCGTGGTGTTCGCAGCTCGTTCCATCCTCATTATCGTCTGAATCACTTTCAGAACTACTCTCTCCAAAAGCTCTCGGTTTGGTGTATATGCAGCAACCTGAAATTAACAACAAATTAAGCCAGGCTCACGCTTTCCCATACTTTATTTACATTTTGATTTCTTCTTCTGCATATGCTCATTGTCAACAGTCTCGGATGACCATTTCACCTTCCTATCTCCACTGGGTTTCCTTAACTTTAATTGAACTGTCTCTTCCTGTAATCATCAACAGTCACATAAATACGAAATGAACATTTCGCAATAACTATACATAATCAGGTTTCCGAAATAAAAACTGATGCTTTTGTGTCATTATTAATTTCATAGAATCTATTTTGTACAGTTATATAAAAATAAAGTGATATTTTTCTGGTTCTTTGCTAAATGCAAAATTTCTTTAGTTAATTTTAAGTAAGTGCATTGCTATATTATAACTTTACTTTCACGCATTTTTTGAAGCTTTGAGCTATCAAAATTTAATATACGTTGCAAAACTTCGTCTGTATGTTGTCCTAGCAACGGAGGCGGTGACCTCACTTTGTTCTCTGATTTCGAGTACTTAACTGCAGGCCCAACCAATTTGATATTGCCTGCTTTTGGATGTGCTATTTCTTTTACAATCTCAATTGCTTTCACATGCTTATCACTGAAAGCTTCTTGTATGGAATTAACTGGGCCATTAGGGAATGCTGCATTTGCAAACGTCTCCTCCCATTCTGAATTTGTTTTGCTCATCATAACATTACCAAGTATCTCTATCAATGCGCATCTATTAATGACACGGTCTTTATTGGTTTTGTAGTCAGGCATCTCTGATAATTCTGGTTTGTTAATTAATCTACAATAGTCTTGGAATTGTAAATCTGATCCTGTGCCAAGTGTATAATACCCATCTTTTGTTCTGAATGACTGATAGGGCACAATACTTTCATGCGCAGTACCCCAACGTTTGCCCTCCTGTTTACCATTCAAGTAACTGGATCCTAGGTTGATCAAGCATGCTAATTGTGTACTTAATAAGTTGACATCAATTTTTTGACCTTCCTTCTGTGGATTCTGAGCACGGTGAATCAATGCTGCCATTATC
The DNA here is from genome assembly GCA_963978815.1 of Aleochara curtula. Lineage (NCBI taxonomy): Eukaryota > Metazoa > Arthropoda > Insecta > Coleoptera > Staphylinidae > Aleochara > Aleochara curtula. The sequence continues at coordinate 4,627,624 of OZ022219.1, forward strand.
GCACCATGAGCGTATAAACCTGTGGCAATATCAGTCATTGCAACACCAACTTTTGCTGGAGCACCATTTTCAGGTCCTGTAACATGCAACAAGCCACCTCGTGAAGCGGCAATCACATCATAACCAGGTTTATCTCTGTATGGTCCCTCACTCCCATAACCAGTAACTGAACAGTATATCAACTGTGGTGCAATTGTTTTGAGTTGCTCATAGCCCAAACCCATTGCATCTAATTTTCCAGGTACATAATTCTCAACTAATACATCTGATGTCTTTGCAAGTTCCTTAATAATGTGTTTGCCTTCATTAGATTTCATATCAATGCATACGGAATACTTATTGCGATTCATTGGCAAGAAATAGCACGATTCGTTGGATTCGTTAGCCCATGGTGGTCCCCATTTTCTAGCTTCATCACCGCCACCAGGACGCTCAATTTTAATTACTTCAGCCCCTAAATCAGCCAGTAGCATTGTACAGTAGGGTCCAGCCACAATCCTCGTTAAATCGAGGACACGCACACCACTCAGCGGTGAATCGCTCCTTGTACTATGGATTGTGCGTGAACAGACTAGGTGATCGTTGCCATGGGCAGACCGTGTACGTCCGATGAGTATATTCGCATTAGAAAGTGAGGATTTTACATACCAACAAGTTGACCAAGTAAACAATCTATTTTTACACGTGTGCAGCATCGTCGGTAGTTACGCTCAACGTTATCACTAGAACTATAAAGCTTATACGCCGAAATTACGTAAATAAAACGGGTGGTGGGCGACGTACTCGCGTTCAGTGGCGTCTGCGGAAGCGTTGGCAAGCATTTGCCTTTATACACGTAGATAATTCAGAAAAGCAAACAACAACAAGATTGTTGCACGATTCATCTACGTTTGTTTACCTGCACTTGGTCCACGGTGTCGGGGACATCAACGGTGATCGTCGTCGAAGTGGTGTTGACCATCTTCGGTTTGGAATTGGTTGCAGCTGGATCAGTCATGCTGTATATGCGGCAGTGTGATAAGTGTGCACTTAATCAGTTAATTCGATTGGCAAATGCAGCGTAATTAAACAACACACACTCGTTCAGCGGCAAAGACATGTTATGCATACGAGAATTTGACACAATATTGTAGGTTAGTGGCAGCAGTCCAGTTTTCAAATACTTCCCGCAGAGGTCTCACCTATATCCAATTGGAAATACTCAACCTAACCGTTGTTAGTAACATAAACAGAGGTATGCGTACAATGTTTACAAAGTGAGTGGACTTAATATTCACTAAATAAATATAATATGTAGTTTCATGTGTTTGATGCATTTCAGTGCCCAGTGCGTGTCATTCAATGTTACAATTAAAACAGTCATTTAAGTAATCGTATTGTTCGGTTGTTATTTATTGTATCTGTTGTTCATTATCGGCCAGCAAGTAGCACAGAAGTAACAGCATGGGGAACATAATAAATTCAAAGGTAATATCTTCATGCATATGTTTTGTTTTATATTGTACTGTACTTTACACACTGGTATAACTGAGTAGCTATTGTTGAATGAATATACATTGGAATGTGTTCAACGCATTTACTTGATAAGTTGTTAATTGTGCTTGTGGCATAAGTCAACTTAAGATCAGACAAATATTTAAATTACTTTTCATTGATATGAATTAACTACCCAGCTATTGAACTGTTTTATTTTCATTTAAAATAAAGATCAATTAAAATTGTCATGCGCAGATATTAGTAAAGCATTAGCATTTCAAAATACTAACTTTTACATTATACCACTATGCATAAAGTTCAATAAATTAAAATTCCATTAAAGTGGAATAGAAGTCACTCAGTTTTTATGAGTAACAAACCAATAATTTAAAACAGAAAGCACTTATCATAATGCTTATTGTGTGTCGAACACACTTTCTCGTATCATTTAAAAGTTTAGTTTATTTCACTATTGAATTATCATGTCAGTGTCAATAAGTGTTGAATACAACTGCATATGATTAATAAATAGCCGGCGCGTATATATCAATTGAATTCAATGCATTCCAATACAACGCACGATGATATTTCATATTTCGATTTACTTGGATTTCGCTGCCGTTGTTGTTATTGTCATGTCATTGCTTTTTTTCCTGGCACGCTTCAATTGCACTAGCATTAATAATAATCTATTAGTGCGTTTTCTACTGCGACCGCAACAGCCGGTCATCAGCAAATAATAAATTTGCAACATGTTAAGTGATGTGCGCGCCCGCTGGCAAAATCACAGTTGTGCGCGATCAATTTATTCGAGAGACTGAAGTTGCGTGCTCATAATTTAAATCTTATCTAAGCGATAGATAATTGAGTGAAGAAATCAAAAACAGAAAAGATCAGGTTTCTAATTTTTAATATCTCAATCATATAATTCGTTATAATTCGTTAGAAATTGTATGGTAATTTAGTGGTTGTGAATATCAACATGGACTTATCAATTGTTTATATAAAAATATGACTTTTAGTTACATAATTAAAGAGCTGTTTAGTGTGTGTCAAGCTGGAAGCACATAAATAGTCTCAGTAGTGAATTCACATTTACGAAACAAACAACAATTTACTCGTTTTATATGCAATTGTTTCACAAAGTGTAATTGTGCTTTTAAGTTACCTATTTGTGTTAACCGTGCTTGACGCAAACGCGAATTCGCATTCAGGAAAATTCCATTTAATATAAACACTTTATGATGACAAAACAATACTAATTGGTATGTTATCAGATATGAATAAACACACGGAATTTATTAATTAAAATGTGATTTTACACTTGCACATTTTATCAGTGCTTTAAAGTAATAAGTGAGCAAACAATCAATTGACTTCGCTTTATGCCAGCATTGGAATTATTTGATTTGTCTTGATTAAATAGGTAATGTTTTTCTAATCAATCCTATGTTGTTTAATTACACACACTTATTATACCATGTTCCAAAATCTACTAGATCTAGACAGATATGTAGTTCAATTTTTAAGCTATCACATGGTATTAATTATGTTACGTACTTTTCATGTTCTTATCAGTGCATATGATAGCGTATTATCAGTAGGAATGATAGTAAAACACCTATAGGTATGTAAAATTTGTGAGTGGGTTTGGTACAATTTTTATGAATTAGTTTTTATACAAAAGACCTAGTGGTAACATTCGTAATATCCTGAAACTTGTTTAGTTTGTCGATCTTTAGTTAACAACTCGGTTCTAATGCCTACGTAGCTGACCTTGTACTCTGGCGAATTAAAATAATCGCAAAGGTGATTTACGCAATTTTTTCTGCTTAAATGTTATATAAACGTCTATGCGCGAAGTGAATAATGAATTGCCTTATTCGAATGATTATCGCGATTAAGATTAGAGTGCAAAATTCGTTCAAGTGAGTTTCGTCTACTAACAATGCTTACGCGAACGACGAGCCCACAAATGCGAATTCGTCTTACGTGCAACCACTTCACACTCTGGCTTGTTGACATGTAGCAAGATTTTAAAATTTGCTAACTGGTTAGACGTTCTGGAATTGTCTCGTTTAGAAATTGCTTGGCATCGATGCAAAAGTGCAATTGGCAAATTATCAATTGGTAACCCAATAGTTATTTAGTAATTACCATGATAGTTTTTTGCGCGGGATAAATTGTGCGGTACTAATGAGATTGTTTTGTATTGCAGTTGTCCGAGCAGGCATTATACGTAAAAGGCACTTCGAAAATGACTAAATTCCATTTCGATGTCGTCGATTACTGCGTATTTGCAGCGATGCTCCTGTTATCAGCAATGACGGGATTATACTACGGTTGTCGAGGACGCTATTGCCAAAAGAATGCCGATGTTACCCTTAGAGATTATCTCACAGGAAGCGGCAATATGCGACCATTTCCGGTTGCAATGAGTTTAATTGCCAGGTAAATGCATGTTTTCACACAATCAATTATTATAAATAATGCATGAATATTTAACTGACTTGATATGATTATTTGTTCAATTCCTGAATTTGCTTAACGTTAATTAATTGTGCGCTTTACGCGTATTATACTGGTATTAATTTTGAGTTGTTATGATATCATTGCGCTCTTTAATTCTGTTTTTGTTGTACTTATGCAAATCATTGAAGAGCGGTGACATTATCTACAGCAATAATCTCTATAATGATAATAACATTTGATGAGAATGATAACAAGGCTAATTATTTTAATAGTGTTTAATTCGCTAAAATGATGATTATTTGGATTTATTTAGCTAGAAGCTAGACCATAGCATGATAAAGAAAAATTATTTTATCAACATCTAATCCATTACTTATTTTGATGCTTCAGTTATGTTTCAGGCGTGACGATTTTGGGCACGCCAAGCGAAATTTACAATTTTGGAACACAGTATTGGATAATCACATTCGCGGTCATCTTCAGTGGCATTTGCATCTCTTACATTTACTTGCCGGTTTTCTTCCAACTAGAAGTTAATTCTTCCTATGAGGTGCCGTATTAAAAACTCAATTACTCATTCGTCATAAGCAATTGTTACTTTATTTTTAGTATTTGGAGTTTCGATTTAGTCGAACGGTTCGAACACTTGCGTCAGTATTATTCGTTATAGATGAGGTAAGAATGGAACCAACAAATTAAATTGTTTTAATAAAACATTGGTAGATAATTGCCTTTTCTAACTGTTAATTAATAATTGCAGATATTGTTTCTACCGATATTAATTTACGTGCCTTCGTTAGCATTCAATCAAGGTGAGTAAACAATTAATTAGGACGGCTGTAGCGAATGCACGCTGTCAGGATCGAAATTGAAATGTTGCAAAGCCAGAATGCAAGAGGAATTGCGACACATTTGAAATGAATGCTGGCAAATGTGAATTGTGTCCTAACAGACACGCGCTTCGGCAAGTAAGCAACAAAAGGGCTCGCATTGCACCCGGCGCTATGTGCGCCTAAATGGCAAAATCATTGCAAATGAATACAAACCTACTAAATGCTATCTCGCATCATTACTACCGAAAAACTTTCTGTTTGCAGTTTCCGGCATGAATCTACATGTAATTGGCACAATTGTGACGCTTGTTTGTATTTTCTATACGGTCCTGGTATGTATTTCTCTTGGCTATTGCATCACTGGGGTCTGGTTAATGATTTGAAAACACTTGCCAAACTACACCGCCATTCATTTGCTAATTAGTGAACTGATTTTGGTGAAGATTTGCATACTGTGTTTGCCCGTATTGTATGCTAATTAATTCTAATTACGAACATTTCTTCTTCCAGGGTGGACTGAAAGCTGTCGTGTGGACCGATACATGGCAGATTATTGTCATGTTTATTTCGGTCGTGGTTGTTGTAGTTTTGGGCTCTATTGCGATTGATGGAGGCTTGGATGTGATATTTGAACGTAATCAGCAAGGTGATCGACTTATATTTTTCAAGTGAGATCTTATAGTTTATATTAGCACAATTATTTAATTAATTTTCGTTGTATTTTAGTATGGCTTTAAGTTTATATGAACGGCAATCATTCTTTGCTGTTATTCTTGGAGGCTTTACTTATTGGACTTCTTACAATTCAGTTAATCAAACTATGGTTCAACGATACATGTCTTTACCATCGTTATCTTCATCAAGATGGTATGTACTGTATAATTTATATACCTAAATTTACCCATGAAACAAAATAACTATACTTGTTTTGCAAATTGTAGGTCAGTTGCATTATTCACAGTTGGAGTAGCAGCCTTCCTTACAATTTGTTGCTACTCAGGACTGCTTATCTTTGCAACGTATTTTAATTGCGATCCATTGACGGCAGGCCGAATTAAAGCCGATGATCAACTTTTACCTCTGTTTGTAATGGAAACAGTTGGTCATTTACGTGGTGTACCCGGATTGTTTATTGCTGGTGTATTTGGTGCAGCCTTAAGGTATTAATTTATGACAAGATAACTTAAGATAGACAACTAATAATCAATTTGTAGCTCGTTGTCTGTAATTTTAAATTCCACTTCAATGGTTTTCCTAGAAGATTTTATCAAAGGATGTCTTCGTATGAATTTACCAGAACGCACTGAAAGTATTATTGTAAAAATTGTTGTATTAGCACTGGGGGCAGTAGCGGTTGGTTTCCTATTTATTGTTGAGCATATGGGAGGTGTTTTATCTGTAAGTTTCAAATCTTTTGTTTAATAGTTAAGTAGTACTGATAATTTATATTCTAGATGGCTGCATCTCTTTCTGGTATTGCTGCTGGAACAACTTTTGGGGTTTTTACACTCGGAATGGTGTTTCCATTTGTTACTAATGCAGGCGCGCTTATTGGTGGTCTTGCTGGTGCATTAATGTCAGGATGGGTGGCTTTTGGTGGACAATACGTGGGTGCAGCTGGACTGGTTGTTCCACACAAATTGCCAGTATCTACAGATGGCTGTGAAGCGATATATGATCTAAAAATCAATTATACTAGACCGAATTATCCTGACGAATCAGATATATTTCCGCTATTTCGTTTGTCATATCATTGGATTACACCGATTGGAGTTTCGACTGTACTAGTCGTTGGTATTCTTGTTAGTCTAATTGGACGTAATTACGATATGCGTACTATTGATCCTGATCTAATTTCACCCATTTCCAAGTGGATGCTGCCACCTGAATCAAAACATTGTCGTGGAACTGCAGCTCTTAGAGTCCGCAGAAAACAACGAACGTTTGACACACTTATGCAGGAAATGCGTACACCGCAAGCGACCAAAGTAAGAAGTGAATATACTGAGATAGAATAAAAATTAACTTTAATGTTATATTTAAGGATAGTCCAACAATATCAATAATTGGTAGTAGGCAATCATCCACTACATGATAGATAATTGAACTTAGCTTTGAATTGGAGTTCATCTAAGATAATACGAATAATCAAGAAGGGAACAAGAGTATTTATTAACGATGAATTATCGACATTCATCAATTTGTTGTATTTTATTCTTGATGATTGTTAGTTCGTTCTATGAATGCAATTAGTATAGCAGATATTTTATACCATATATTTTATTGTATGATAGAACTTTATATTGTCTATTATAAATTCGAGGCGTTTTTAAAGAAAATATTCATTGTTCATATATGCCTATGGCTCTATGTTTTAAACTTTTATTATGGTTCTTCAGTCTTGATTATTTACTATGGTTTAAATTTGGCGCTTTTTTTGGCACGCAGAGATGTCCTCTGCAGCGGCGTCTATTGTCATTATAGACCAATGACAATGAAGCATACTTTGCGGTTATGGCTGCCGGTGTGTAACTTAAGTGCAGTCGGTGCATTCATTTAATACCATTAAACATCGTTTTATAGCAAAAGTAATAGCATTAGTGCTTGTAGTGTTAATATTGCTTGTGAATATTAATAATTAAAAGGGTAAGTCTTTAGATTACAATTGTCTAGCGTATTATTGGCATGTTGAAAAATGTATGTGTAGCCATATTGGCATCAAGTACCTAGAGCATATCAAATAGCGAAAATTGCACTCAGTGAAAAGTTATATTACCCGGAATGGTAATAGCAAAAGGAAATTGAATACTTTTGCTACGATGGATGGTGATGGTATCTGGTGTTGTTACAGTCATTGCGGATCAACAGATGCCAATAGCCGGTTAGATTTATTCATCGCTAATTCCTCTTCGTTTATTTACTCAATCGCACAGCCAGCAGTTTTCCGACAACTTCGCTTCCCCTTTTCATCATTTGCATATTGAAATCAAACATCAATCGACCAAACGTATTCAGTCAATGTCCATTCATTTACCACAGTACTTTATTGTATTCTTCCCACTGACTGAATTCTGCATTACGGCACAATCAATAATATTAATTTTCGTATTCTTTTGTTGTAGGTGAATACGAAAATGCTGGGAGGACAATGGGTGGAAAATCACGGAAATCGACGAAATTTAAATAAGTTAACGAGGGCGTACTGCTGCTTGAATAGGACGAAGATTTGACAAAATGAAAGGTAAGTGAGTATACGTGAATCGCTTGTTAATTTCTTATCACTCGTCGACATTGCCAAGCATGGAATCACTGCTTCCCATGCACCACTTTGTTAATATTCTTCGTAATCTCTTCGTGCACGAATTACATTTGATAACTTGTAATAATATTCGGGTAACATTCGCCCCCGAAACGGCGGCGATAAACTTGCCTCTTGATTGCGAACGACAACGCCTGGAAGTGCCAGCAAACGCTTGTGGTTTCTTTCTAATCCTCGCATGTATTTAATTACGAGATTCAAATGCTTGTCGTACCCATGTAGTTATATGCGATAACACAACGCTTAGATATGCGTGTGAAAAACACTGCGTAATTATATTTTGTGATACTTTGCATAACATAATCTTCATAGCGCTTTCCGCCAAATAGATTTCTCCTCAAACTCCAATTATCATGCAAACGCCCTTGCGTGTAGAATTTCAATTCGCATGTGTAGATACAAGAAAATTGAATGTTGCTTTATCCAGAATATCCAGAGCTTGAATTCGTTAGACAACATAGATATTTTACGAAATTCTCATCCGTTTTCAGCTCTTGGCGAATTTGAAAGATCTTCCCGTGGCACATGTGGGGAGCATACATGCATCAGAATTCATTTACATGACATCCGGTCGATCTTGATAAATAATCAAGAATATTTATGGAACTTATGCAAATGGGGCAGTACGAAATACATACGATGGGAGGATATAGGGGAGAACTGCACACCTATATTAGTTTTATCAAAAGACATTTATACATGAGTACTGCCACCAGCGAAATTTATTACTGCAGATAGAGCAACAGCAGCAGATTAATTTATAACATGCGTTTTTACATATAAAAGAATTTCTGATAGCATAAATCATTTCTAAATTTCATATTATGCTTGATTCAATATTTATTTGGGAATACTTTTCAACTGAAAGTATATATTTTAGTCAAGTTACAACTTCTAAATTCATGAGAATTCAGCAAACATTCTTGATGATAAACATATTATCATCAAAGGAATTGCCTCTGTGCAACTGGTAATTCAAATATCTGAAATGTTAACATAACTTAACATTTCATAAGTAAATATAAGTAAATCTCTGGCCAATGTTTGATCGGCGTGTTTTCCCAAATGAGTGGAGTCCACTGCATCTAGTTGCACCCTTCACAGGCTGTGCACATAGCGAAATGAAGAAACTCATACTCAATCTTGCAATGTTGACCTCTCTGGAGGTATGGACTCCACGTTAACTCTTGAAGTCAGTTTGTACTCGGGCTTTGGAGATGTCCATCAAAGTTATTCGAGCAGTTTCTGCACGAATTACACAGGGAATTCTATATTATGCTCATGCATAATAAAAATATAACCCTAAACATTTATAAACAACAAATACAGTACGAGTTTCTGAAAAAGATGGCACTATGGATTCTATTTACGTATTTATTTCGGTTATAACGTTGAATGACTTGGTACATGTGTTATTTGCACATTCGGTATAAGCGGGCATATTTAATGGAATGTAAACAATTATTATTTAACATGGCAAGCAGCGCAATTTGTCCAGTCTCGTTCGATCGAACGAATCCCTTGCGTTTGTAAACCGCACTTCGAATTAAGTGGGTAACTCACCCTCCACTTAATTTCAATCATTCCTTATCATTACACGCGTCCAACTAGTTGGTCCAACGATGTGTATGCGTATCACATGTAAATACAAAAGGTCGCGAATGCAAAATATAAATATTCAGGGTCCGATAAATTCAATTTTGAAAGAAAAATGACCTAACCAGAGGCGTTACTGTTGAAATTTAAAAAATGCAAGCCTTATTCATAATAGAGAAAATATTGCAGATTAAATTCACGTGCTGAAATTAATTGAAAGCCAATCAAGCGCTAGCGAGCACAATAGAAATATTCAAACTATTAGCATTGAAATTGCCTGGCAAGTAGTTCCGCAATTTGTAGCATACTTTGCTAATAGTGAGCCGAATTTGAATAGAAAATGATAATAATACTCTCGCTCAACTCGTATATGTATAATCGCACAATGCCGAAGCCTGCAATGATAATAGGGAATGGAAGGAATCCGCACAGCCGCAAATTGTGCCAGAGCCATCATGAAAATCTACCTTATACAGCGCATTCTATTTGGCGAACAGCAGCATACATAAAGCTGTGCAATTCTATCATATTATTCGCGGTGAATGAAAAGCTGAAAACTTATGCGCTGTCAATGAGTGTTTAGTAACATGTGCTCAGCGGTGTGTCTGAATGAATCTACAAGCATTATTCAGTGCATTCTTTCAGAGAAATATTTCATGCGTTTTGAATTTCAACCATTCAATAAAGAAGGACTGAATTTACTGAATTTAATCAACACACATTACACTTGTCTGCTGAATACAAGATGAAATTGAAACAAAAGCGAAAGATGTAAGAAGTGCTTCTTAGTTGGAAGCCTGTCAATCACTTATACTTGCTTGATATATTCTTATTACATGCAAGTCTTTTGTATAGCGCCTTCGTAAACGCGATTATAGCTTGAATTCATACGAATGCAATGAATATGTTAAGATATTAAACAAAGAATGAATCCAACAGAATTGAATCATAATACCTACAACATTTTGCCATTGGATTGCAGCACTTTAAATATTTGTGCACATAGATTAATCATTTATAATACTAAAGACAAATATGTCAGAAACAAGCGCAAAGAGCAACTGAATCTTATTTTCAGTATTTTCGCATGAAAGCTTCTCGACGCGAATAAAAGCCTTGCTGGGATATCAAAGAGATAAACGAGTCACTTATTGAATCAAGCACTCCATAATATTGGAGGACAATGCGTCCTTAAAGCGAAGCGAGTTGCAAAGCGGCAGAAAACTCCATTAAATATTTACCAGATTTGCGTTCGTTATGTTATTCTAAAGACATGCGCGCAACCCCTTTCTATCTCATTCCACATTTCGCTGTATTCTTTGTTCTCTCTTTTGGCGTAGTCAAGTTATGCGTGTATCGCGCGAGATGAAGCGTAGGTATCAGAGGCGGCAGCGGCGGTGGCGGAGCGAGCGCTGGCGGTGTAATTAGTTCGCATAGCCGAATGCCAATAGCCGCCCCTCATCCGCGCACAGCCACCGTCAAGTATATTAATTAGAAGTTTAGTAAATATTAAAAGTTCCCTAATGAACTGTAATTGAGTTTGTTCTCTTAATGAATGTATTGATTGCATAACCCTTTAGAATATGTACACAGCGAAAGGGTGAAAAGATGTGCTTGACGATTCGCAAGCGCAGCGTGAAGACGTTGTGGAGGCGGCAGCGGCAGCGGCGGAGAAAACATTTATCCATTAGTCAGTGCGCCATCATGTTGATGAGCATGATGCCCGAACATATAAGTCGTTTAATAATTTTCAACTTTCTCGTTCAGCGCAAACAATTCATAATAATTTTCAATTTAACATGCTTAAATATTCATAAACTTATTATAATATCGTAACTTGCTGCACGGATTGCTAATGGGTTGTAAAATATCCGCGGATGAGAAGATATTTTGTACTTATTATATTAATATGAATACGGTTGGTTTTTCACTATTTTTTTGACTGGATTTTTCATTGACGTTTGCATGCAAACGAATTCAGGCGAGTAATTTAATGATTTGCTAAATGTTTGTGCGCGGATTGGCGGTTGGAGGCGAGACGCAGCGAGTGCGAAACGCGCTGTAACTGCAACCGACGTTTTTTAATTAGCGGGATTGACCGCTGGGCGGCGGCAAGTGGGGTGGCTGTGGTGATTGTTTTTGAGGGTGCGTGTGGTGGTTGATGTATTAAAACATTCCAAATGCGATTAATACGATTAGAAGAGGAATGAATTGAACGAATTTAAGATATATCAATCTCAAGGATAATTCTAAACATTTTTAGAATCATGTATTAGAATACATGAATTATTAAGGGTTGTTGGATATTTGGAGTAGTTGTGTTTGTACATTTCATGGAATTGCAATTCAGTTGTGTGCGAAAAAAGTGGTGAGTGCTGCTGGCCGACTGCTGATACGCCGTCTGAAAACAATGGCTTCATTGCGATGCGGATTTCGTCGCCGGCGGCGGCGGCGGTCATGTACGGATAGTCAATAATTAAAAAATTACGTTTATTTAGTCATCGGTGAAATAAAATACAGAATTGCGGCGCAATACACTTTTGTTTCGGCGAACGCTGCTCGCCAAGTGCACGTATGCATCGGCAACTAATACATTCAATGATAGCGTTGGCGGCGGTGGCGGTGGCGGTGGCGGCGTTCGCACATTGAGTCAATACGTTGGCAGCGTTTTAAATATGCGTCGGTTAGTTTTCGACTTTGCAGCAAGCGCCTCGCAGCTACGTGAAATTTATTTTTCCAATCGCGCACATTCGCAATTGTCGGCGCATTTTTCGCGATTTCCCATGCAGCGAACGTTTTCGTATTTTTTATTTATTATTATTGCATTGTGCAAATATGCGGCGCGCATGCGAAACGCGCCTTCGTACATATTTTCATTTCATTGCAAATATCATCAGCGTCCGCGAAAAATTTTCCGTTCGCATGTCAATTGCACGCAATTGGCTAGTTCTTTATATGGAATTGTGTTGGTAGATTTTTTTGCGCGAAGAAATTTTCAATTCCTAGCGCTTTTTCCGCTCGCGGTGCGTTTTTCACGCACGATGAACAAATACAAAATGTTTCCAGTTGAAAATTGTGCTGATGAATAACTAAATAAAAGCGACGCGTTTTCCCCATTTTTTCTATGCGGAAATATGTACCGATATACGTATAGGAAAATATTTTACTATTTTGTTGCTGGAAACCGAGTGGAAATGCGAGTTTTATTGGAGCATTTATAATAATTGTTAGCATTACTGCGTGAACATATTGAATAGCAAGATTTACGTTAATATTTGCCCGGGAAAGAAGGAATTACACGAATCTGGTGAGCTTTTATGTGGGACTTAAGAGCACCTGTCGATTTTCCCGAATGCATCGTAGCCATTGTATACGCTTTTCCGCTGAATTTCCACCTCGATGGGGCTCGGTTTTATTTCATTCATCCTTCTGAAAATTCTCCACTTGCACGAACATCATATTTCAAACGTATATTTTCATGGGTTAAACCTATGTGTGTTTTCTGATGTGTTTATTTCACTCTTTCCATTTTAAGAGGTTCTAGTAAGATGGTTGAAAGGATAAATTCGCCCCAAAAATATTAAAAAATAATATTTTGGAAGTAATAGAGATAGCTATTTTTGAAATTCAATTTTCTCTATCAAGAGGAAAATTTAACTCTTAATTAAAAGTTAATTTATTCATAAGTAATAAAAAAGGATATTCACGGCTGAGCCTAAGTGAAATCCATAAAAACTTCCAAAAAATAAAATGAAAATTATAAAGATTTATAATTTATAGTCAACATTTATGAGTTTATTTTAGTGGCCTTATAATACTCTATTTACCCATTTGCAATACATGTACGTACATCGCGCTCGCGCACGCCGCCTTTCTGTACGTGGCTATTTTATGGTGAAAGTTTACTAATTAGATATTGATTTATATCCATAATATAAGTCCTAGCTTTCGGTCGTAATATAATAATTAATAATCCGCAATAAACGAATCAAGCGTGTGCGTTTTACGATTTTTCCGCACGCTCATATCCCTAATACTCTGCAAATTCGCTCATTTTATGCACTTTTAAGGGACTTAATTCACGGATGTCGGCTTCAGCTATCTCTATTTTACATTTAATTAATTGATGATAAAACATCCCAGAAATGCGTGATGTGTTCCGGATGTTTTAATTAAATACTTTTGCCAAATTAATTACGTGCATTAGTCTCAAAAATGTGCGTTCCATTCGGGAATAACACATTAAAATATATTATTAATTAATTAATAAATTTTTCATTCGTTAATTAATTTTACATCATCATTTATGCGCAAAGTTTCAAAAATATGTTTAATTGATATGCAAGAATTTCCATTCGACTAATACACACACGATTTTATTTTATTACTTCATTAAGTTGGCGAATAAACTTCATGACTTTATGGCATTTTCAAAGAGCTATAAATTGAAAATTCATAAAATATATTCGTTGCTATGATAGCTATCATGACTAAATATAAATTTTAATTTGTTTTCTCGCTAATTAGACGACGGATTTTTTAATTATCTACATATGCAATTAATACTAATTTCAAAAATCCATAAGTTAGACAACATTCATGAATTTACATTTCGTAACGAATGAGAAATAAATGTTTGAACACATTTTCTGGAGTTGCGACGTTTAATTATGCATTACGTAATTGGAAATAATTGATGAGTACGAGCAGAGAGCCAGATTTGATTACACACATCTCACAGTAGCATGCAAACCTGCTGAAAATGTTTTATTCATTCGAAACAACATCGCGTTTGGGTTTTGTTTCTAGTACATTTTGTCACCCAAAAGTTTCAATTAGTCCTAATGCCCAATATGGGAGACTCCGTCATCAATTAATTAGTCACCTTTTTGTTCATACATGGTGCACTTCTATTTCTGTCGTCGATAAACTTTATTTGTCGTTTGCAATGTTTATTTATTGATTGCATTTAAAATTTCTGGATTATTTAGTTTCATGTGATGAATGATTAAATACGAATTTAAACCTCGATTTGGTTATTAAAAATAAAGCAATATTGACAATTGTGAGACGATTAAAAATTAATTGTGGAAATTGCAAGCTTCTAACAAACCCCAAACGAAACATTAATACCGCAACTGCAAATTACAAATGCATTTGATACCCTTGTAACAAATGAACGTTTACATTTAAAAACAACAGAAGCGAGCCACCGCTCGATGGTAGTCTCGTCGTCATCATCATCATGCGGAAATTAATTAATTAATAACATAAGCAAATACGCAATTATAGAAATTGCATTGTGCATTAGCCACGCGCGCTTGGACACAGAGAGAGCCAACCGCTCCAACTACACATCCCACGGTTTAATTAATTAATTAACTTGATTAAAATGATTAATTATCAGCGCAAAAACATGCGCCTTAATTACAAATAATTTTGTACATTATTTTGACAAAATTACACACATTTGTTGTTATTACTTAAAATAATGATTGAATTAGTAATTATTTTCCAAAAAACTTTATTAAATTTTGGCTGTCAAAACGTATGAATAATGAAAGCGGCTTTAAGTAGGTGTTATAATAATTAAAGTGCGAATATTGAAAAACTTATTTTTGGGGTAAATTCAAAAATAATTTGACAAAAGGACTCAATTTACACAGTATATAAATACACATTCCATGAGGTGGGTTTACATAGAGAATTTCTATTGAAATGCATAATGAACGAATAAATAGAGGAAAACAAAAGGGCTTTTGATTTTGGCATGTGGTGTGTTTTTGGCCAATGCGCCACCGCCAAACACGCTAAGCAAAAATGCATAGAGGATTCAGAACCTAAACAAATTTAGTTGAATATGCAGTAGTAGAATATGTGCGAATATTCGCGTATTCGATATTTATTTGCTACAACAAACACTCGCGTTCGCGCGCTTGGGAAATGGTAGTATACGAGGACCCTTTTGCCATTGTGCAATGTTTAAATTTTCCAAATCAATCGCACACACGCGAGGTGAGTAGCTCGCGAAAAGGTGAAACCGCGCTATGAATGCTGCCACATTTTGTAGCACTCAAACGGAAAATAATACCGCGCTATGCCGCCCCCAGTGCGCACATTATTGTTGTTTAACGGGAGAAATGAGTTCGATGAAACAAAAGATGCCCCGCATATTTGCACGCCTGAAGTTTGTTTCGTTCAACCTGCAACAATGCGCAATTGTTTAACAATTCTTTAAATTGCTGCATTTAAAATTCATTTATTATTTAATTGATTGGCAATGTTTTCGAAAAATTCAAACAATTAATTTCCAATTTTCAGGCAAATTGGGGAAGATATAAGAATAATAAAATTTTAATTTTAAATACGGATAACTTAGTAATACCTGGGTAGATGTCAGGGTGGTTCATGATCAGGAATAAAAATAATATTAAAAATAAATATAAATTATATTCATACATGTTACGAACGCAAAAATACGGTTTTCACATATCTATAATCAAAAAATGATATTTTCTCAGTCTTGTGATGAGAAAATTCATTTTCATAATGTTCCTTCAGACACCCAAAAGGCATTTGTCCATAAGTTATGTATGCTCTGCGACCGGTGAGCAAGGACATTTCCCCTCGTTTGCCCTCTTGCTTTTTTTCCTTGTTTTTCTGCATGTTTCGCGAGCGACGTTTGCGTTTTGATGCAATGACATTTTACATCTGCAGCATCCGCATCGGCGAGTAAAACACGTGCATATTCGTCCGAATGTGACGTGCAATGCACGCCGCTAGCGAATTGCGGTCGGTACACGTTGAAGATCTCTTTATAATTCATAAACGCGTTTACCATCGCATTATAAACAGTTTTCATACACTCTTCTTTCTGTTAAATATTTTATCAACTTCGTGCAGAGCAATTTACGACACATCAAATACATATTTAAAGATGTAGTGAAATTTCAAAAAATGATATAAAAATATTAGGAGAAAATTGAAACATTAAATGTACGAATGTTTAATGTATATGATAGTTGTATCAATCAATATTTTCTCGAATTTAGGGGATGAGAAAATAAACCATTAGGATGCGTGCGTAAACCACATGTTGGCCTGCAACCGAATATAATGTAATAATTAATTAAAATAGAATTCTTGAATGAAATTCAAAGAGTTATTAATACCATGCTCAAGGAATTTCATTAACCCGCCCAAAAATGTTTAACGTTTTGGCGTTTTTCCGAAGAAGGAGGGCTCACGGCGAAATTAATTTCATTATTTAAATCTACCATCAGGCACGATGAAAATGTTCACATAATTTGCCGGAAACTTCATGCATAAAATACTTGGCTCTAATTAAGTATTAATTAACGGTTTAATGGAGAAGTTGTTTAATTAATGAGCACATGTTGAAATATTTTTGCAATGTTTACTCTTCATGAAATTGAATTGAGCGTCACGTCCATTGACAATTTATATGGAAATTAAGTATTTATAAGGGTTGGATTTACTTGTACTCCATCCAATTGCTTTAAATAATTGACAAAGTATTTGAACAAATCCATGGGTTTTGAGACATGTGTCGCAAATGCGCATTCTTAATTAAGAGGATTTGAAAGGTTGCAGTGTGGAACATTGAGAAAACGAAATGCAAAAATCTTTAGGGGATTTGTCTTTAATCTTAGCGCAAACAAACATTTGCTATTTGCACAGCATGTTTGCAGACAAAGTTGCACTGGAAGTTGGCGAATTAGGAGTGAGTAAACAGGAGTAATTAATGATCGTAAAAATAAATGAGTAAATATTTATTATGTCGAGTTAATTCGAAAATATCAACAGCAACGTATACTTGGAGCATGAAATTATTCAGAATTTATCTTGGGAACTTTTCATCAAGTCGTCAAATTACGTTTAATAAAAACTAAATATTTTTCATGGAAATCGAACGAGAAATAAAATTCCAATTCACATTTACACCTCGTTTATTAGCAAAGGAATTCCATGCCATGTCAAACGCGAATGTTTTCGATTTTAGTTCAAATCCCATCCCACTATAAAAAATCAGATCGTATTCAATGCACTTTCGTCTATTGAATATCACCGGATTTTAGCTATGCGTAATTTGGCACAACAATTTGCAAAAATCCGCTCTCGGTGATATGATAGCCAGTGCGCTGAATTTCTATGAAGTGCTCGCGTAAAAAGCATTTTATTTTTTATATGCCAACGTGGCATATGCGCAAAAGGTATTTAGCATTGGCGGATGCAACAAATTCGCGTAAAAATCATTCGGGGCTGTGCTCATATCAGAATAGGAATGCGAATGCGTACATTTCCTTTTTCGAGTGGCCTCTTCAATGCGCATTACGTACTGAAATTTGATGCGCGCTCGACTCCAGCGAGAGAATCATTAAACGCTATTGTTTAACGTACACGTTTCGCAAATGAGTAGTAAATACTTATAAGCACTTAACAACTAAATCATGCACGATGCCTGTTATTATCGTTTCATAACGCATCATCAGCCAGATTCAAATTGATTTGTTTTGGGCCACTTTACATCCGATTTATGGGGATTTCCAAAACTATTATTTCGTATTTTATTTCCAAGTTTTCACTAAGTCTTTTAAATGAATTTCTATAATCAAAAAAGCGGCAACAATAGACTTTTGTTACTGTCAAAAACTAACTTTACAAAGCAATATATCATGAAATATAAAATCCCTATCGGCAAAAACACATTGAAAGACTGTATTTAGAGCTCATGAATCAGGAAATAATTCAGTTGCACGTCGCGCAGGTGCTTATTACCTGTAAGAAGAAATGCAACAATCTGGCATTGCACACACTCGTCGTATATTTCACCTGTAATTTATCGTTTGTGCTTCTTAAGGCACCACAATTAACGCATTACGTATGCACTCTGAATCGGAATGAATTCATTCAAATTCTGTTCTTTATGCGTTTAAAACCTTGGCAAGTTTATTTTATTTTTGGAAGGGGAGCGAAATATGCGCTTCAACAAAGACCCAGCTCCAGGGCGCTCGTGACTCGCCGCATAAGTATTCATCATCATCATTCTCGTGGTCGTCATTGAAGCATCTCGCGCCCATTGTGCGCGAGCTGCAAGAAAACAAGAAGTGAAGCGCACACGCGTGTGTTCTCTCATTATCGGTGCGTCGGGATCGGATTTCGGGCGTTTCGCTCTAGGTCACTTGCAAGTTTATTCGAGCGGGACAAATCCTTCGTGTTGGCTTCTTCTGTTTTTCCGCACATTAATTCTTGATGTACCTACCTACCTACCAACTTGTTGTTGTTTTGCAAAATTTGCATAATTTTTCCACGAGATTAAATTAATACCGCAATGAAATTTGACACGCTCGAGCAAGGAAAATTCAGATCAATCTTTGTTGGACGTTTAAAATATCGTGAGTGACTTTAAGATTAGAATGAATCTGTACAAGTATGAAAGTTGATAAATATCGCTCTTGTTTGTCTCCTGCTGGCATATTCTTTAAGCAGCAGGTGGCACTGTCATTGGCTGTCAAAGTCTCTCTCTTCTCTAATCTTTGAATAAGAAAAAGTAAGGTTTTGTTATTTGCGTAAAACAAAGGATACAAGGTGAAATAAAAGGTAATAACGTAGAATGAAATTGAACCATGTGCCATTAATGAATAATAGATAGGGGCATTGGGCATTTATTGAGATGGAGTTGTCTGTGTAGCATCACGGTTAAAAGTTTCCTTACGGAATAATTCATTTTCCTCGTCGATATCCTTGACGCACCGGCACCGCGCCGCAGGAACAATATTGAAAATGTATGTGCATTCGAACCGAGTGTCCATTTAGCTGACCGCCGCCCCCATGAAGAACTAAATAAATTCGATCAGTTGTTGCAGTAGATATTCATAAATGATGAATACGTCTCCATTGGCTGCAATACATCATTTACGCATTCGATAAGTTTTTGATTGCGGACACGCAAGAATAGCGCAAAATATTTTGAAAAATTCAGCGCTGATTGATTAAAAATGAAGCCCCCCAGCGGGCGCGGCGCCACTTTGTGGGGAGACGTGCTCGTCGCAGGCCAGCAGGAAAAAAGCACGTGGAAGAGGACGTGCTCGCCATGCGCACCTACCAATCGCGTTTTCCTGCCGCATCACCTGCGGAGCGACGGCGGCGGCGATGCCCAGCCTTGCCACCGCCGCGCACGTTTCTTACTGGCGAAGCAATTCGCGCAACCGCGAACAGGCCACGCACTGGCCTTCCTCTGGTGAGCAGCTCCTGCTGCCTGCTGCAGTCGAGCGCCAGTCTCGCTGCGAACCGAGCGCGCTGCTGCCGTCTAGCAGCCGAACGATTCCCATCGACGTCGAGGAGACTGCTGCCAGCAGCCAGTTCACCGCCAGCCGCCAGGTGCGCGTGCTGCTGCCTGCTGCGAGACCAAACTCGCTCGCCATCCTGCTCCTCCTGCTGCGACGAGGACGACGCGCTCACTGCTGCCTGCCGCATCGAGCACGAGACGCGCTCGTCGCGCGCGGCGATTCCTGCCGATCGCCGCCGTCCTCTCCATCCGCGCGCCGCGAATGCACCAGGCTTGCTGCCTGCTGCTCCTGCTGACACATAGCGCGCGCTCAGTTGACTAGCGCGCTCCTTGCCGTACCGTACTGCACGCGCGCGTCTTTTCCGTGTTCGCACCAATTTCCGGTTCGGAATTTCGGTTTTTGCAGTACGCCTCTTTGCGAATCAGTTTCCTCGTCTTCACCACGTGCTTTTCGCAATTGAAACTTTGAATTTGTGCAGGGTTTATATTTACACTCCAATCGCCAAGAAATCGACAAATTCTTCCCACAAGACTAAGAAAATCAGCGAAGAGATTGATATAAATGATTTATTTGTGAAATCTGTGCAGTGGACTATTAATTAATTAATGTTCATCGTCTTCTGCAATGTGAGTAGCACGTTTACCTAAAAATATTTCGCAAATTTGAAATCTTGCTCAAAATACATTTCGCCAAAGCAACAACCATAATCACATTATATGTCATTTAGTTGTACTTGAATATGTCGTTGAGTTATCGTTGAAAAATTGATTGATATGTTTGCAATGCAAATGGATTTCCTTGAAAGTTGTCAGCGAATGCACGCGCGCGCGTTTTGTTTGTTTACAAACTGCAAAAGTCAGCCAGCGACAATCATATGCGATGACGATTTCCTATTACTGCGGCGTATTTCTTTATCATTCAAGAGCGCATCACATGTTATCAATAATAACACAATACGTCAAGCGTTATCAGTCGACGAGTTTCTCTAGCGCGTTTTGCCAGTATTTCTATTAATTCCGTCTTAATTTCAATAACAGTATCGTAATTGGCGCAAATGTTAAATTTCCGCAAATTTAACAGGAAAATTTATACGTTTTTAAAGTTACGGGAGGTCATCAAAATTTATTAGAAACTTTTGCACATTCGTTCGGTTATTTCAGTAAAGTTTTATGGATCTTTGGCACATTTTCAATTTTCCTCGTAAAATTACCGTCATTTTAATTGGAATTTTAATTCATTTAAATAATTTTTGAGTGCGATTTTTGCAAGGATAATTTAATCAAAATTCTCGGTGTTTAAAAATACTGTGTAGTTAGTAATAGAATTAAACATTGGCCTCTAAATTGTTTCCACATAAATTTCAATGGCATTTTCAATTTTCCTTTGCGCCGATTTCCTTGCAAAGTTGCTGGTTCGCGCGCGCACACGCTGCTGTAAATTGTAAAGGTCGTGCAATCGCTTTCGGTCCTGCGTTCAGAAAGCAGCAGGAGCAGGAGCAGCATGTGCAACGAAGAAGACGCGATGCAGACTCGCTTTCTTTTTATATTCATTTCTCGAGTCTCGGCAGCAGCAAAGCAGCGTCTTTTCTTCGGAACGCGCGCCGCGTTTGTGGGTCGTCGTACGCGTCGTACGGCGTGCACGCGAGACATCCTCGGTGTCGGGTTCAATCGCTTCATCCTGCCGCAGCCGCCGCCGCCACCGCTGCTGGAAAAAAGAGGGAAAACCCCATGCCGGCGCGAGCGAGAGTCCCGACGAAAAAGTTTTCAACCTGTGGCGCGCGTCGCTTCATTCAATTACGTCTATTCAAACCGAAAACAATAATAACATTAATTTTTATTGAAGAATTATGCACGAGGAAGTTTTACTTTGATTGAATTTTTCGCATTGCGATAAAAAATCGTCGTTATTGCTTGCTCGCTTGCTTACCTTGCACATTATGTATGCATCTATTACATATATAGACATTGAACATCATTTCGTGCACAAAATATATGCATGAGCATCTCTATTCCGTGGCAGAGAGCATTTTCGCGTTCTCATGTGCGTTCATTCCCATTTTCGCAGTGCGCGACGCATTTGTGTGTCCGTCGCTTGCTTGGTTATACGGGCTATGACATAAATTGCATAATAAAACTTTTATTTCTATTAATAAATTTGATTATGTTTACAAGAGAGCGGCGGCGGCAGGCGGCAGACGGCCCGAATTTCGGTTGGAAAATAGACATGCGAAAGCAGCGCGCATCTCTTCTTCCTCGCAACGCGTTTGACGCACTTTTTATTCATAGATTCTATAAACATTTATTGCATGCTAAAATGTTAAACGAATAGACAACAAGTTTATTCTTAAAATATCATTTAAGCATTTTACGTTCTACACGTATTAAAATTTTAGTTTACTCCTCTTTCACACAATTGTAATAGAATTATGACGTAATGCGAAAGTATGTAATTACTTAGTTCTCTCTCTGGCAATTAATTAAGTGGCTTTTTTCGAACGCAGAAACGCAGAGAAATATGCAAAAATGCATTCGCTTAAAAAGCAAGCAAGTTTGCAGCAAAACGCTGCTCGCCAACCAGTTTGAGGTGTATAACACCCTTCGCAGTAAATTACTTTATTCCTGCCTCTTTCTGCGCGAACGCGAGTGTGAGTGCAACTACGAATGCAACTTCTTCGTGCACTCCGTTTCTTCGTCTTCTCTCGCGTGGCGTTTCTCTTCGGCCACGATGGAAGTCATGGTGGTAGTCGTAAAAGTTGCGCGCTCGTTTTTATTCAAAAAAGATGTAAATGCACGCCACGAAATTTACAATTCCGAGAAGAGTTAAAAGATACAGATCTCGCCGGCATATATAATGTGCGCGAGCGCGCTCTCTATGAGTGTACTACGTTTGTTGCTCGTTCTCTTTGCCTTCTCTCATCCAACGTCTTTTCACGTCGTGCGCCTCTTTTTCCAATGCATACTTGCATATCATTTTGCAATGCATGACAATTTCCCATTTTTTCTGCATCAACTTTAGCTACGTCACTCTATTGTATGCAATTTCTTCGTGGAACTTCTTGGTCAGTCGAAAGATATTCCAAAATAAAATTCAATATCAAATTATTGATAAAATGAGCATACAACCCTTTCGTGAAGGAATTCTGAATCACTTACATATTTTCTGGAAATACTTTTTTTTAATCAGGATTTTCAATCAGATTATTTCGATTTGTAAAGAACATTCTGTAAATGCCATCAATTATAGTATAGAAATACATAAATCATAAAATATCGGGTAAAACGAGGTATAAAACAAAGAGGAATGTAAAAAATTTGAATAAAATCCAGCGTGTTGCACTTATCTACCTGATGCATCTTTAATATCAGCCGTGGCATCGCTCTTCAGCGACGTATTTCTTTCTCTTGAGAGTGTTGTTTTATTTCCTCTTCATTTTTTCTGCCTTCGCTCAACGTCCTGACGTTGTCTTGTGGCAATGCTTTCTTCTTCTTCGCGCGAGACACAATGTGTCGCTTTGTAGGCTCGCAGTGTTTTCGGGGCAAGCGTGGTCCAGTCGTGACCCTCGCGAGTATTTTATTGCGTGCCTTACGCGCGAGAGACTGAAATGTGGATTACGACTTCTTGGCATTAAATGACGAGAAGTCACAGGCTTTTGTTCCTTGCTCGTGGTCGTAATGACCGAGCTGATGGTGCTGCTGCTGCTGCTGCTGCTGCTGCAAAGTGATGAAACTTATTTCAGTTGTAATTGTTTTATCTCTTGCGTCGCTTGCGTGTGCGCGCACTTCTCATCCTGGGTGGCCCATGCATGGATTTATGGCAATTTCCTTAAAGGCGTGCCAACTGATTGAGCTGTCATGTGGGTTTTTGATTAAAAATAATCGCCGGTTCACTCATTTGCGCGTATTGCAGCTCGCGCTGGAATTATGATCAAGTAGCTGCACCTGAGTAAATTATTCAAGTTTTTCTGGTTGCTTTGAAATAATTGAAAATTTCTTTGAATTATTTTCTTACTAAATGATGATAAATTTCGTTTTTTGGTGGCATGCATTTCAATTGTTTTATTTAAAGAAAAAGAACAATAAAAACTTGGAGTATGCGAAATCGTCGTGCAGATAAATGAAAGTGCAAATGAAAAGCTTTTAATTGAATGTCAAGTCGATATTAATTAAATGCGTATTTAGCGTAGGAATAGGCAGGATGGGAGAGCGAATGCGCGTGCTCTTCGCATGTGTGCTGGGTGAAGATAACACGCGGAGCGCGCGCGTAAAACCGGAAAAGCGGGAAATTATTTGCGTGTACATACACAGAGAAAGAAGCGACCGCGCACACAGTGCTAGCTGTGCGAATGTGTGAGCAAAGGCGAAAGGGGTGGGAGGTTAAAACGCATCCGCGCCACCACTGCCGCCGCCGCCAGCCAGCAGTGTGACGAAGAGATGTGTTGCGACAAGCAAGCCGCGCGCGCGTACCGGAATATTTGCGCGAAATTCTTCGCCATATAGTTGTTAATTAAAGTCCTAATTCCGCGCCAGACAATGACAGTCATCAAAATAGATTAAATTTGGATGAGTTTTATTAAATCGCTATGCATTGCGCGATGCCCAATGCCTTTTTTTACCCTTGCAATTTTTCTATACGAAAATAGAATACGTAATTAAAAGATTAATCTTGTATTTTATCTGATAAGATTTCTTTTTCAGCTACAAATAGAACAAAAGATATTCGATTAGAATCAGAACGCAAAATTGATTTTACTTTCGTGTAAAATTATTTTTAGTTTAGTCGTATTCGACTGGAGAAAACAAAGAATTAAAAATTAATCTAAAACACGATTACAAACGCGTAATTAGCACGTCAGTAAAAGTCGATTATAAAAATCGATAAAAGAATGAGGGAATAAAAAAGAACGGCAGGTAATTTATCGCATTAATTACGGGTTAATTTGACCTGAAAACCTTCTTAGACGTGCTTCAATGTATAATTATAAAATCGATTTAATTACAACGCTCTGCAACGCGAAGAATAACATCGCGCGCGCGTTGCATAATTTATGCTCTTGGACTGAGGGCTTTTCCCTTTTGTGTTTTTCAATACAAATATATGCGGGAAATGAAATAAAATTGTTTATTTTCAAAAATGCCTATTGCAAATAGGGAGGCGGTTCGGCTGATTTCGTCATTCATCCTCGAAAGGGTGCGAGGACGAAGTCATCTCCGTTCGGACGGACGCATCATGCGAATGCGATAAGATAAAATCGGTGGATCATGTTGCAAATTGAGTGGATTAGAGCGAACGCGTCACCCCTTTTTCGCGCTCCCTGATTTGGTATGAGGGTTTTGAACTTGTGTATGTGTCGGGAGCGCCGACCGGCGCGGCGGCGGCAGTAGCAGCAATGCGTATTCGACTTGAGTCCTGGTGCGGCTGTACACACAATTGATTAAAGCCGCCACCACCGCCGCCGTTTCATTTGTCCCTCTTGCTTCCTCTTCATGTTTTTCATCCTGCTTTCGTATTGTTCGTCCGACTCGACATGCAAACGCTTCTTTCTAGTGCTTTACAGATTTTACGTTGTTTTATGGCTTTTTGCTGCTGTTCAAAATTGTTATTTTAATGTATTCCTTTATTTACTGCAAATCTATAAATGATTTATTAATAATATTTTTGTTATTGTTTCAGGTTCATCAACTGGGTCAATCGCTAATTTAATTAATGAACGATATCGAATTACAACTGAGGAGTTAAGGTGAGTTTTTGAAAGTTTTTTAAATAATAATTCAATACGGAAATTCTCTAAAAAATTGAGGTAAATATGAATGAGTAAAAGAACAAACACATAGCATGTTGTTTCGTACATAAAATTTGTTGACTAAATGCGGTTTATCTACCCAATTTATTTATTTAACGACGTTTTATCTGGCGCTTCCCATGAACGTTCGCAGCGAACAAGCGTCTTCTTCGTTTCCTTCTATTATCTACTGCCGCCCCCTCTCTGCCACCTTTGCGTGCGGCGTGTCGTGTCGTCATCAATTTCTCTCTCCGTTTTAAACTCGTATTAGACGCATTAGGCGAATGTGTTTGTCCTTTCTTGAGCGCACAGCGCGTACCATTCAATACATGCTTCGATGTAATTGCCCCATGAATATGTATGGAACATTATCTTATATTCAATTATTTTCCACGCCGAGCAAAGCGCAGCCTGTTCATTCCTCTCCCTATTCGCGCGCAAATTTCCTCTTCTTCTGCATGATTGTAAAATGCTGTACTTTATGGCAATTTTAATTTTTTTCGATGTCACAATATCATTTTTTATCAATCAATTTTTTTCTCTAAAAGTTATTATACTTTCAAAACACCACCATACCAAGATGAAATCTACTTTATTTAAGTTTGAAAAATAACTATAACAAATTGTTAATTAACCGCACCGAAAATGTTGAGAAATACAATAAGTCATTGAAATCTGAGTTTAACGAATGTCATCAAACGACGTCCACCGCAATCCATGGTAAATCAATTATTATGTTCAAGCCTAATATGATTGATGTACATGTCAATTAGTCCACTCGCTCCGCGCTCGTTGTAGTTGTTACCCACGACTTGCTTGCTTCTTCTTCTTGCATCTGTTACTTGGTTGAGAAGGCCAAGACGGCGTTCAACAACGTCGAAAAAGAGAGACCCATGAACCACGAACTCATTCGTCAAGGCGCGCCGCTCTGTAAATCTATAGCCGATTATTATTATGTTATGTTATCGATTCTGACTAGCGATTTGATCAATCATTTTTCATCCTGGATTTCAACAGACACAAATCGAGCTCGGGTTCACTCAGCCTCGAGAAATTTTTTCGCCGTGTGCACGCACGGAAAATCAAAATTACTAAGTGAATTACGAGGCAGTAAAAATTGAGAAAAAACTGGAACTAAATACGAACGTGACTAATTTTTAAGTATACTCAATGAGTGTAATCACTGCTGAGAAAAACGCAAGAAAGCCGCCTTCACACTCGCTGGAAATCTGTCTTTCGTAAAGCAGGAAACTTGCTTTTTACAATGAATTAATTTCAATTAGTTTGGGTTTATTTCAATGGAAATCGTGCTTAAATATTGCATTTGCAGGTAAATTATTCGCGAGGAAACTTGTTGCTTTGACACGAGTTTTAATTCTGGTCAAATTTCGGTATTTCATTAAATTTTCATTTGCAGTCGCACAATCGAATTCGCACAAAACATTTCATACCGTTCCACTTTTTCCTTCGGCGGCGAGAGTGATTGCGTTCTTTTTGTTTGATGCGCTTCTGCAACCGCATCGTGTGCGTCTGCTCGGATTAATTAATTTTTAATTAAAAATCCACTCAATAATCCTTCACTGCCCGTATCCCAGCATTCATCCCTTTTCCTGCTAACGCCCGGTTCATTTAGTATCCTTGCTTTTTCTTCAGTTTTGTCAATGTCCAGCGGGAGTTTGCAAATAGGGAATTCGAATAATTGAGACGAATTAATCGGAGTAATTAAGTTTTAATGATTTTCTATTATTTTTTAACCAAGACATAATTAGGCAGAACAATTGAAAACAGAAATACTAAAATATTATTCTATTAATCAGTTTGTAATTGTTTATAATGCGTCATCATGATTGAAATACTTTATCGGTGCTTCACGTATAACATTCGCATGATTAAATATAAACAAATACTCAATGACAAACAGATCGCGCTAGTTATATGAGCAGAGAACTCATTTAATTTTCGGCTCATATATGCAACGCGTTCCAACTGAATGAAATTGATAAAACTATTAAACGTCATGTTTATTAACTTGGCCTACGCACTTGCTGCGGCCGTAATTGCGCGTTAATTGTCATTTGGGTTTTATTTGCGTATTGCGCGAACGCGGCAATCAATCGGGCGTGTTTGTTTATTTATAATTATCTCGCGTTATTATTGTGATTGCGCGCAAATAAAACATTTTCAGATTGTTTTGCAATTCGACGTGTTTTGATTATTTGTTGAGTAAATTTGATAAGAAAAATTGCTTGTGTAGTGTTTCCACGATTTTTCCCCCTAAATGACATAAAGGAAAAAAGGATGAAAGTGAAGGACAAAGTGGAATTTTTTTGATTTTTCTTTATGAAAAGTTTTCGGTCGTTGCATTCGCTTTGTAAGAGGCGTTCCAATAGCGTAATGAGCCAAAGTCAATATTTAGTCGGCGAGTTAAGATGTTTACCTCGCCGCATTATGTCAACAATCGGTTGAAATCATGAAAATATTGCTCGTTTTGTGCGATACGACGAGTACGCCTTCGCGCTTTGTCGTGCTGAAGACGAAGGCAACGCTCACTGCCGCTGCTGTCGTTGCTGCCGTCGCCGCCGCCACTCGATTATTATCTCTTCTATATCACATGCGTACGCGAGGAGTGCGCTGCGTTTGTGCCGCACTTTAAACATTTGTTCGCCGTTGTTTACTCGTTCATCAACGTTGATTCAATTGACAATAATTCAACAAAAAGACCATTTCACAAATATTCAACGGGAAAATGGATTTTCTGATATTTAGCATATTTTCTAATTTAATTGCGAATACAATACAAATTTTCACATAGCCTTGGAAGATAAATACGAAACAATTAATCATGCAATATATAAACATAACATCGCCATGGGTAAAAGGCGGAAAAGCACGTGGCTGAAAAATTGCGGTCGGCCTGGTTAAACGTGATGTGTCAGTGGCGGCGGCGACGGCGGTGGTAGCGCACACACATAATCTTCAGGTTGCGTAATAAACGAGTGCTGCTCCATGGACCGCAACGTCGCCGCCAAGCGACGACAGAGACACAAACCACTGCCGCAGTGGCGGGAAACCCTTTAGTAAATCGTCGCGGGACCGCCGAGTCTCCGAGGATCGTTTTGCGGCATAATTTCGTCCGCGTGCCGCCGCCGCCACTGCCGCCGATGTCACATCTAATATTACACCATGTCCTACATTACACTTGCGGCACGCCCGCCTCTATTTTTCGCGATTATCGCACAAGCGATTTCCTTGCGATTCATGTTCTCATATTTATCATCTTTATTTTACAGATCACCAAAAGAAAGGGTTTTCTTGCCGCTGCCACTTAACGAATTCGAATACGGTGAGTACCAGCCATATACCCTATTTCATTGTTTAATTAGTCGCCATTTAATTGCGTGTTACCCGATGTCAAATACGAGCACAAATGCAAATGACATTTACGCTCGATTTGCGTTTTCAATCCGTGATCCGGATAAGCGTGCGCGTGTTCCGTGATGAGTAATAGGCAATGAGCAATTTTCGCGCGCGCTGCGCATTTTCCACGCGAAATGCACGATTGCGTTGCACATTCACACACGTATTTGAACATTGCCGCCTGCAATCGTACGCTAATTTCACATGTTTTCCGACCGCAAAATGGAAAATATTGTTGCTATTTTTCCTCTTCATTTAAATCCCGATCGAATACGTTTTCAGCCTAAAATGCGTTTTAAACGTTTTGCCAATTTTCGCTCCAATCGTTGCATCAATTTTCAGCTGAATCGTTCAACCTTTCACGCATTTGGAAAAAATCTTAAAGCACAGGAAATGAAAAAATAAGTAAAGTGTATGTGTTTATAAACAATTAGCGCATCGTTAATTAATATCGGCTGCAAATAAAAATAATTGATTAGGATCAGTAGAACTAATTAAAAACGACTTTGATCCCATTCGAACTGCGTCTGTGTTATCAGTTAATTAATTAATTAATTAATTTCGCATTGCGCTGCATCGCCTTGGGATGAATCGCCAATGGTTGGGGCGTGTGTGTTAATTAGATAGGAGAAGTCAAACGCGGGTTTAAATACGCGAGAGGGAGATGAAAAGCGCGAGCGCACGCGGTAAGGGCAATAAAATCGTAGCGTTTTTGTTGTTACGGTCCAACGTTGAGTTTTTCTTCGCGCACTGCGCGCCCCCTGTTATCTATCTGGTAGTACAATACCAAGAAGGGTAATTAATTTCCAGACGTAAATTCGTATAGATATAGATTTAATTGCTAAAGTCGTAAAAACTTTATACTTCTATCAGCATTCAGCGGATGAAACGCGAGTGTGCGCGCCTGGCTTTTTATGCGTTTTTCGCGCTCGCTGCCGAAACAGGGACGCACTTACAACTCGCGTTGCTTTTGTTTAATTACATTGTCATATTTTATCTCTGCTGCCGAAGCGCGGCTGCGATTTGATAAATTAATGATTCTAATTAGGAAATTTATGCATGCTCTACTTTTATTTCTTTTTTTCGTTCCTTCTATGCGCATTATTTTCCTGCTTAGTTGGCTACGCATTGTACTCGGGATTTTCCTGCAAAGGGTTCATTCACATACGTTGCGCACTCGCAAGTTCGATAAAAAACCAATTAATTTGTAGACACCGCAGAGTATACGCACCGGTTATTGATAAGATAAGAGTTTGTTTACCTCTGAATTGTGTTTGCGTATGACTCACAGTGCGTGGACAAATGTTCAATGAACTTTTACGCAATTTCGAATTTTAAATTGGCTTAATGAGATTCTCATACCTATGTGTGTTTACTAACGTTCAAATCAAGCAAGAA
The DNA here is from genome assembly GCA_963978815.1 of Aleochara curtula. NCBI lineage: Eukaryota > Metazoa > Arthropoda > Insecta > Coleoptera > Staphylinidae > Aleochara > Aleochara curtula. The sequence continues at coordinate 4,658,224 of OZ022219.1, forward strand.
TTCAACTTGACTTTAAAGGAAAAGTTTGAAATTAGATGATATTGAGCATGAGGCAGCTGCGTTTACGGGTCCTAACCATTAGGCCGACCAAAACACATACTGATTATGTTATCACATCATCATGAGCCATCACAATAACGATTAGCGTTTAGGCGAATGAAGCAATTGCATATGCTTGAGCGCAAGAAATGTATGTGACGAGTGTGTTGTGTTGTTGGGTGTAAACACAGTTAACGTTTAGCAGGCTGAATGTTCAGCTGACTGGCTGTGCTTTGCTCAGCAACAATAAGGCATGTGGATGGCTGCAGTACTGCCACCATCCTTCGGTTGTATGCAGGTTGCTGAATAAAACCAGAGGGAGCGAGCGCGTGAAGAAGGACGAAGGATAGAACGGATAGTATATTGATATATATGCGCGCTGGGTGGAAATTCTTCGCTCAACTATCCGAGGATGTAATTAAGCTCATTTAATTAAACTGACAGCAAACTAATACCCATGCAAGGCTCATAAATTGAAGTTTCGTGTATCGCGAAATAGGCTATAGTCTTCTCCCATTCGCGCTGCTTCTGCTGGAGAGTGCGGCGGCACGGCGACAACCGACAGGGGGGGCGCCGTACGAGGATGAGAATGAGTATCGTTCATTTGCGTTGATTCGCATGCATAGAGAGATGTATTGTCTCGCTCATCGCATCGTCCGCCGCCTGCATTCCTAATATCTATCGCCTCTCTATCTATCTATTCCACACGTATGTATGTACATTTCGGCAGGGAGGCGGCAAATGGTGGTGGTGTTGCACGCGCGCATCATTCGCGTTCATTATCTCAATTCTTCGTGTGCGTATGTGCACATACACTCGATGGATTATGAAGCCGTAGATGGCTGGAAGATGGATCTATTAGAGGCCGACAAAACGTTTATTGTCTTTTCGTCATCTTCTTTCAACCGCCACACACTTGCCGCCTCTCTCTCTCCCCGCGAGGAGAGATGCTTCGATAATAATGTGCATGCGGTATTAATCAATACGCGCACACAGCGAACGCTTCTCACATAGTTGGGTTTTGTGGCGTTCAATTAAAACTTTCCACGTTATGTCTCATTCCTTCGCTGCTGTTTAAGAGTCGTCCGTCGTCTGCTCTGCTCGCTCGACTAGAGTGCACTCTCTGGCAGTTTAAAAGTGTACATAAAACACACAAAAAATGATTTATTTATAGACATTTTATATTGAGGCTCGTAAGCCCGCAGAGGACGGGAGCAAGAAGAAAAAAGCGTAATGAATGAAAAGCGATAAATTTCAATTTTTAATTTAATTTCCCCCGCGCTTTTTCGGCCGCGCCGCTGTCTGCGATGAATACAATTACTCCGCTGTTTTGTTATCCTTTTTAGCGTCGCGGATGAGTCGAGCTCAGGGTGGTAAAGCGGTCTTGATTGCCGTTCTAATAGTGCTAACTACGGGAGATCATCGGATCCCGTCGCGTTCGCAGCCAACGCATAACCAGACGGACGGACAGACAACAAGCGCGCTGCTGTGCTTTTTATGGCTAAATCACAGTAAAACCAGGATGACTTGTTGTCATTCTTGACAACGCTGTATTATGTGTAATTGCATTTCAATATTTTATTACCTTTTAGTCTCAAGCAAAGTAAATTTCGGTTATAATGACCATGAAGCGCAATTCAAAACAAGACGAATTCTATTAGCTTTCTAATGATAACTCGGTTGATGAATGAATTGACACATGTGTGAAAAGAATGCACAGAAAGAGAATTTCAAGTTTTGCGGTCACATAGTCTCAATCCGCGTGATTTATATTTCGAGAAGAGTCGCAGGCGTGCATTCAGTGGAAATTTACGCATTTGTACACAGTTACGCATGCATTCGCATTACGATCCTGTTTATTTTTAAACAAAACCCCGAATAGTTGCTCCCAATGCTCAGTGCTAAGTGCTGCACGCGTCAATGGCGCGTGCTGTGGCAAGAGAGACATTTGGAGAAATATCACCGCGGATGGCACGAGTGCTGCTTCATCCACATTTATTTCCACATCAATTTTTACACGTCTATTACTAGCTGCTAAGTACGTGCATGTCACTTAAATGCCGCGGAATAAATGGTTAGTCATTTCACATCTGTATAAGAATGTCTGTCGTGTAATCTCCACGCACATGTTGTGTGTACGCTGAGTGAGAATTCTCTTGAGATTTTACGTTACGCTAGGTGAAAATAGTTTTATAGATTTTGATGCTCTCTCATGGCAATTAGAAGGCGCGGATCGTATGCGATACGAAGATATTTCTATTATTTGTTTATGACCGGCCGTAAAAATGTGTTAACTGTTGTATCAATTTGTTATATGTCGCTATAAAACAATAAAGAGCAATACGTTCGCGCGTCAATTCGAGACGGAAATGGCGTGTGACAAAAGGAAAAGCGAGAAGGGAAGACAAAAATTTGAAGCGCATTGCAGGTCCGGCTACCACCTATTCCTGCTTTGCTCCAATGTTTATGCGCATTTGCGATGTTATTCACTTCATGTGTTTTGTTTATAGTTTTCGTCGCGTTTTGTTATTTCTTGAACACAACAGCACCGTTTGTTGTTCATTTAACGTTTAGCTGCAATTAAATTTAATGCGCGTGAATCACACTTTATCATTTTTAGTATTTGTTCGAAAGCCCGAGGAAAAAGTTCATTAAGATAATTAATAGTAAAAGTTGAGGAAAAAGTTGACTTAATGAGCGCAAAGATGCAGAGATTGCAGTCTTCTCTCCAAAGTAAACAAAACTATTGAATTACCTGTCGCATGATGTTGTTGAACGTCGTGCGCTTATCGCGGGATAAACATGAAGATCGCGATAAACAACAATACGGAGAGACGGCTGAGAGTGGAGGTCCTCGGGAGTACGAAGGAAAAAAACGTGAATCGTGTAAAAAAAGGCACATGGGACGTAGTTGGAATGTGTTTGTGTTAGTTGGTTGAGTTTGCTTGGAATCCGTAGAGGGTCCAAGTCGTGCACTGCTCGCCGTTTAATTAAAATATCTAATCGGCGTGTTGTTGTTTTTAATTAAGGCGCGTTAATTAAGTGCGTGCGACACGTTGGATAGGTACTCGTTTTTTCATCCACTCCGCGTCGCGTGTTGGGTTTTCTTGGTAGCCAGCCTAGCCATTTAAAAATGCATTCACTTTTTTACCACCTCTGTTTATTGCTTCTTAAAAATGAACAACCAGGGAAAGAAATATGTCAACTTTTCGAATAAATATTTTAATCAATTCATATGGCAGGAGCAAGGGAAAAGAGAAAGTTATATGTGAATAGTCATTAAATGAAATAAAGACAGAGGGTGAGTGTAGCGAAAGAATGAAAGAACTTGTTGAAATATTAGCGAGCATCTTTACGACGACAATTAATTTTTATTATACGCGAAAGAGCAGCGCACTTTGGCCTGGCAGCAGCAGCATGCGCATTAGCGGCAATTCGTTTATTGAATTACTCGCGAAGCAATTGCTTCAGCGTAAAACTGAAGAATAATGAGTAATAATTGTGGAATAAACGTACAAATAGCATGCTGCATTCCTCAATACGTTAATACACCTTCTTCAGCAAACTTCAGCAAGTAATGAAGTGCGAATATAAATATACACATGTGCGATACGCATACTTATTTGATATGTATATTAATGCTAGAACTATTGAAGAAATCATATCATACAAACTCTTCATTTGCTTGTTGCTCCTCTTCGCCTTGTTCGATTTTCTCGCTTTGTGTCTTTGCCCGTGCGTGGTCGAACAATGGCGTTCGAGTCGTCGCTCTTGAAACAATACGCCAATAAAACTTGTATTCATTGAGCCGAATAGACACTTTGTTCGCTTCATACCTATACACTTGTTGTACTTGCGCACTCTTCGTTTTAAACTTATTTAAATAAGTCATAAATAATTGCACTTGACTTGACTTCAACATTTAATGTTATGCTTCTTCTTGTTGTTTCAGATCCGATATCCTATCGAGAAGGAAGGGTTGCCGAGGTCATCAGGGGGATGATTTCTTCAGCTGCTAAATGGTGAGTACACTATTCAAACTAGATTCTAAATTAAGGAGTTTTTGACCTGCGATTAGCTATTATTCTACGAATTAAATATCCAAGAATCGAAAGCAAGACATGATTAAAGCGTGAATCGATTGATAATGAAATGCAAAATACCTACGTTGTTTAGCCAACATGCAAGCAAACAAACAACAACAACACGCTTATTAAACGCTCATTGATTAGGAATAAATTAAAACGCGCGCACTCGTACGAAACGAGCTAATTGCATTCGGCATGCTCGCGGTGCAAGTGTCAGTTGTACATGGGTACGTATGCAACATACGGCTAAATGAAATCATTTCTCACAAAGTGCGGTGTGCATTCGTCGTCCATGCTGGATGTTGTTGTATGTTTGTCGCGCAATACCCGTTTGCTTTTGTGCACCGAACGAGACTTGTCAACTTGTTGTAATAGCGTAATGACTTATAAACAGGCTGCTGGTGGTGCTGGTGCTCGAATGAAATTGAAATATGTGTGCGCGTATGGCATTCAAATGGCAAATACGCATGCGAAACGAAACGTGCAAAACTACAAAACATACATTCGAAATTGCGAAAACCGCGCAACGCTAAGAGGAACAACTCTTTAACAATGCAGTTATATGCAAAAACGACGCACACGACTTTAAGGGCGCGCGCGCGCCCGCGTGTTGTAGATGTGTGTGGTTGTACAAGACGTGCAGGAGCGAACACAAAACTATTTAATATTTTTACAGCACACATGCACGCACAAGAGCCGCCACACTAATAACAAACAACAATAATAAACGACGCGTTGCCACTAATACTTATAAGGATTCGCATGGCTAGAAAAGGACACAGCGTTCTGCACGTAGAGAATGTAAAAATATGGCCGTAAAAACGCGCAAATGATTTATAATACAATTATGTGTGACAAATAGAGCGACATTTCGTCGTACATTCGGCTTGTTGATGTTGTAGAGCTGCATTTCAAACGCTTTACTACAGGCGTAAAAAAACTAATTAAATAATACAACTTTTAGTTTCTTTTTATTATCCGAATTTTAACGCTGTGAAATTTAGTACTACTACTATAGCTCGCAACGAAATAATACGTATGAATATTCATTGAGAAACTTTTTCCCCGGCAATAACTCAACGCGCGCGTTCGATATTAAGCAATCGTTAAAAGTGAGGAACACGCGTATTACACATGTGCAAATTGGTCTGGCGCGTCGATAAAACAGAAATTTGCGCATTGCACCCCTGTGTCTTGCATTCGTAGGATGCAGGATTTAATATTCTACATATTTTCAAATAGATCTATCTGCAACGGTGGAGAACTGCTATTGAGTTGCGAAACGTAACGTACATTCGGTGATTATCCGATTTTATACATTTTTTATTATTGGTCCTTACGTTTTTGTCTCACTTCTCCGAGTGTAATTTTTTAGTACGTTTTGATGCGTTCCGACTTGGTTTTTATAGTAAACTAAACGCAGTATGAAATTGTTTTACGATCGTTTTAGTTTGCTCGCGCATTTTCATGCTTGCAGCGCATAAAACCATCTCGTGCAAGGCGCGCAGATATTGTCCGGTGCTTTTCTTCAAACAATTAGTCACTAATTAGCGTTGCTCAATGACCAACAAGATTCGCATTCGGATATGGAATAGTTTTAATAGCGATTATGCGGCGCGACGTTCGTCGTCATATATGTAATGCTTTTTCTGGCTTGCCAGCCACTGACGTTGTTGATTTATGGCGTTTCAACACGAATTCTTACGATTTCTTACATATTCTTTATGATTTCTTGCGTACTCGTAAGCAGTTCTTTGAAGAGCCAGCAAGCGACCTGAAGAAAAAGGAAATATTCTGGAATTTTATCACGAATTCTTATCCGGAATAATTTTTATTACGCATGGATTATTTTCTTTTCTACTAGGTATGATAACACAGCAAAAAAAGTAAAATCGTTAATTGCCCGTAAACTAATGAATTATTCATGTTGAATAATTCGTATCGCAAAGTGTTTATAAATAAACCGCAATATGAACCGCAAATTACGTGTAATCGACCCATTTTTACCAAGACGTCGCCGAATATTCGCCTTAAAATAAGCTTTGATTCGCCCGCACGATAAGTGCATTTGCATTCCGAGTGAGTTTTCGTGTTCGGCGAACGTTTCGTGCGCGCGCCAATGTCCAAGCGTATGATTTCCATATTTATTCATGGCTAATGTGTCTCATTTCATTTCTAAGTGCATGTATGCTGCAAGGATATTAGAAGGAATTTCGATGTAGTTGGCAGGCTTGAGAAAAAGCAGCAGAGCTGCAGACGCAATGTGGTCATTTTTAGCACAATTTTAAAAGTTGCGTCATTGCAAGTTTATAATAGAAAAAGCTCGCGCACAGCGGCGCAAGAGGGGAAAGTAATAAAACTTTGGGAATTAATTAAAAGACTTAATGGCATACGGACATTATGCGTGTAAAAGTAGCAGGAACACATTTTTAAAACAAAGAACTGGCCATTTTCTACTCTTTCAAGTCTATCGCAATCGCTTTTTATCCTTTCGGGATATAAATAAAAAAGACAGTTAATAGAACATGAGTAAAAATATGTCGTTTGAGTTATTTTCAGTTGAGTTTTGCGATCGAACGCACAACTCGGTTCCGTGTCTGAGCGCCGCCGCCAAGGCCATAATTACCGGAGCAATAAGTAACGATTATTTACTGCAGCAGTGCGCGAATCTCATTACGTCGCTGCCGTTTGTTATACCGTTCGTGAAGGCGGCCGAATAAAAAAAATCACAAGACGGCGGAGCATGTTGTGATTAAACAAATTAAAATTTCAGCAATTAATTTGTTTGAATTACCCAACGTAAATTAACAATTTGGCGAATATGTTATACGTGCGCCTATAATTCACGTTGACGTGCAAGTCACGCATGCTCAAACGCACAATGTGTAATCAACTAAATAAATTCTCATTACACCCGCCAATATATGCTTTTTATATACAGTTTGCATGCTGACATGCCTGATAAGCCGATAAATATTTTAAACAAAAGGCTTTTTGGAGGGCCGCAGTATCGAAATTGCCATCGCGCGTGTGATGGTGGTGGATGAGGGCACGACGGCGCATAATTATTGCTTTTTGGAATATCCTAATTAAGCAGCGCGTTTATAAATCAATCCCGGTGTCGCGTATAATAATGAAGGCGCTCGTTCTCCGTCTCTCTCATTCATACTACATCAACAACAATGCGTATGTACGTACCTGTTTCGTACAGCAATTGTGTACATACACTATGTACCTGACAGGATATACAGTTCGTCCTTTTGCCTTTTTCATATACAACTTTGGTCGGAACATTTAAAATGTGAATAGGTTTATTTGAATTTTACATTCGGGTTTTCGTATATTATAGGTATTTAAATTGCGTATTCGTGTTTATTAGGTGTATTACGTATTTGTTGATGAAGCACGTTGTAGAACACTCGTCGTCGCATCCGACCGAATCCGGAATCCGGATGATATATGCGCCAACAGCCGCGCGCGGCGCTCTCACTGCGTTCGTTATAATCACATATTGGCAATTAGTTAGGGGACTAAATTGACCACCGTCATTATACTTGGATGATTTATTTTAAGCGATTCGACACGCGTTAAATTAGTGCCAGGCTCGTGTTCGCTTCGCTGGCCAAACGCGAAATGTTCTTGCTGTCCACTCGCCTGTTTGTTGTAGTTGGTTGAGTAGTTCATATTCATTCTGCTGCTGGTCATTCGTCGCGTTTAGTGTGCAACCCTTCATGTCGCATTTGGAATGTTTAATAAACAAATACTCAATAATTTTAATCAAACTGCAAATTTGCATACTTATATGACTTGTAGACAAGTTTTTAGAGACTTTGTTTTGATTGATTAGAAAAAGGATAAGAAAAAGTAAAAATTAGATGCGGATTACAATTACTCGCAGAGACGACGATGCACAAGCAAACACGCGATGAGAGCATTTCTAATTAAAACCCCATTGAACGCTGGATGTGCAGGACCGGCTTGAATTTAAAACTGGGCGCACAAGTAAATTGTACCTTGATTATTACGGACAAAATACAAGGCAGAGTCGGCAGCATGGTCCACTCATGCATGTTTAATTGAACAGTGAATGGAACTTGGGGGGTGGCGAGCATGTACCTCAAACTGCCGTCACGGCCGCCCCTGCGCCGGAGGTAAAGGGGTGCTCTTCGACATTGCCGCCGAGATCGGCGCAGCGCAACACACGCAAAAAGTTTAATTTGTGCTGTAATCAATTTGCTCAAGACAAGAGAACGCAATCAGGATGACGCCCCCCTGACGAGGGAGCGAGTTGCTGCCGCACATCTTTCCATGTGTGCATTCTCCCCATTACTCTTACCGCACGCTAACGAGACGCGAAATTGATGCACAAACGATGCTCGTTATCTTTTGACAATTTGTGCTTTTTCTCTCTCCTTCTCATTTTTTAATGCGATGCACCTAGCTAGCGAACATAATGATGGATTGATTGATTATTTATTTATAGCTATCGGCTAATGCACGTATTGTTATTGATAAGTTTTGAGGTGTATTTGCACAATTGAACAACATTTAATTTTCACGCGGTCATCATCGCGAAATCTGACGGAAGTCGATAATCAAATTAATATTAAATTCTTCGTCGATTGTATGCGCATGTCGCTCATCCGCATCGATGGATTATTGCTAATTCTGTGCCGAGTGCATAATTAACGCAGCAACTAATCGTTCGCAAACGTGTGGTGATTAATTCAATTGCAAGCGCAAAAGTCGACGGTGCGCATCCGGTCGGATGTGTGTTGTTTGCGTACATTTTCTAATCGGAGGCGTGCAATCATTTCGATTGGGTTTCAGCCGCCACCGAACATGGCCTAATACATAATGCAGTTTGCATTTGCACACTGCAGCAGCATCATTCGCTGTGTTATCTTTCGCATGTTTGATGTATGGCGACGAGGTGATTTCTATTTAACAATTTATATCTATGACATGTGTTAATTGTGGTCCTCCGAGATGCTATTGTTCACTGCTCATCATTAATATGCATTGCAATTACGTTATAAAATAATCATTTTGCGGTCATTTAACATTTACCGAAACTGCATTGAGAATCTGTCGCTGCGATTTCAAACAAGGCTCCGAGCGAGAATGCCAACGTTTGTTATCATTTATTCAAAGTTGTTCCGTAATTTGTAATAACCTGCCATTGAAATGAACAATGAATGGCATTTGGAACATGAGAGAAAACAATGTGTTTTTAATTTTGGTGACTTAATTGTACATCGTTTTAGCGGTTAACTTAATGCGTGGTCATTATTCGCGGTCGAGCTCGATTGGTGAAACATTGGTAAATTTTGAATAAGATTAATTACCGCACATAAATTTTATTCATGCTTACGCCCGCTGTTGTTGTTATTATGCGAACAAGCGTTTTGCGGTCGAAATTACACCAGCGATTCCTTGATTGGTTTCCTATTATTTTTCTCTCGGTTGTTCGTTCGAGGCGCACGAGTTCATTTAAATTTTAATTAAAAACCATGATGCTGTGATATTTCACCAATTTTTATTTTAAGTGCTTTCATGTTTATTTACACAATGCATACGGTAAAAAAACAAATACGCACTTAAATTAAATAGTGAAACAACGACAAGACGTAATTAATCAATTATAAATAGCAATTTGCATATTAATGTGAAATAGAGGAAAGGAAAGTTTCTCTATATTTTTGTAAAATACTTTGTTGTGTGTCAGTAGGTTACAAAACTTAAAAAACAAAATAACTAATTACTTTTCACATTTGAAGATGCAGTAAGAATTCGTAAAATATGTCGAAACATAGTAAGTAAGCACTAAGTTGCATTTTATTAGTTAATACCTACGTATTTTGCATACTGCGTATAGGATATAAATAACACCTCATTTAAAATATTGCCAACGTTGAATGCGCATCGCTGATTTTCATAGAGGACGCGGCGTGTATGTTTCGTTGTTTTAGTATTTTTGTACGGCTGGCTCTCATGTTTTATTCCATGCGTGTATGTATTAAATTTCGCTTTCGTTGGGTCGCGAGGCGTTTAGCACGTATTTACAGGTAATATAAATGCCAAACGTCAATCATCAGCGCGATGCATCGTCGGGCGGCAAAGTAGTAAGTAGTCTCGCGCGTTTGCGATGGGTGTGTTCCTCGCTTTCAAGACCACACAAGTGGCGTCTTGAGCGCCGAAATTATTATAAACTTGCAGGCATTTGAAGAAATATGTTCTTACGTCATGAAAAGTTCAGAAAATTAAACAAAGTTATGGAGAGAAATACGACTTAATTGTACTTTGAGATGCGTGCGTGCAATTGCCATGTAATTGTAGCAAGCGCCAATTATACATTGGCGCATAGGCCTCATCATCATTGACGTCGTCGTTGCCTGGCTGATGATCATTGCCAAGTTGCGTTGGTGAATTTACCATTTGCTTCGAATTGCACACACATACAGCCAACTCGGTCAGGATCGAAGGAAATTATTACAGATCACGCGAACGCGATTAGTAATTAACATGCCATTCAATATGTGCGCGAACATTGCCAGGAAAATTATATAGCTTCGCTACGACAAACTAATTTTAAAGTTGATCAACTATTAATTTAAATTTTAGTCAATTATTTATGATAAATCGAAAAAAGCGTAATTAAAATGAGAAAGAAGACGTTTCCTGAAGGGGAAGATTATTTTTATGTGCGCGCGTGCATGAATAGAGCGGAAAAGTGAAATTTCAAGAGCAGGAGCATCCCTCGGAGAGACGCTAACCAAACTAATAACATATATCATTCGACTAACAATGGTTTATTGCCGCGTACTTGCGGTGGCAAAGGGTGGCCACAATCAGAGCGCGAAGACACCAACGCGGGTGCGGTCATAAATAAGCGTGATGGAAAGTTGAAGACATAATAATAATATTTATTCGGCAACCCCCCCGTTGGCACAAGGATGATCTTATGCTTTCGTTGCGGATCCCCTACGTAGATAAAAATTTCTTTTGGAATGATAATCACTCATTGAGCAGCCCGCGAAACCAGTCCAAGCTCAAGTCTAGCTTCTCAAAGCGGATATACGCTTTGGTGATTGCGCAGACACCCAAAGGGGGGACAAACGATTCTTACACAACTCCTACACTTGAAGCGAACGCAGCGAGTGTGCTGATAATTGACATTGACAAATATCAACTGGTATTAGCTATGAAATTAGTCAATAATTCTTTGCAGTTGCGTATTGAATATGAAAGAAATGAAGACAATGCAAAGGAGAATAGTGAATTTATATTGAATACGTGTATAAACATTCAGTGGACGTCGCACGTAGCGGACAGTCGGCGTATGAAATTTATAGACCGGTTTTGTCGGTTTGGTTTGGTTTCGTTTCGTTTGGTATGGTTTGGTAATTCGGTCGGTCGACTGGCTAGCTCGCTGTCTGCTTGCTGGTGCGTTCGCATGCTGCTGTTGCTTATAGTTGAACGCGCATGTCGCGGACACGGTAACGCTCACTAAACACCCTCGCAATGTCGTCCAGCCGACCATTATTCTTCGTGCGCTATTTAAATTCATATTCAAACATATTACGCCATGTACAATGTTAGAGTCTATCAGTTATTGGCCGATAGCATCAGCAAAGTTTAATTATTTTAAAAATTTAAATGCAATTCGAAAAAGTCTTGGAGTAATAAACAAGTTAAACATGCGAAGGTGTGCGAAGAAACGCGGAATGCATGTATGCATGGAGCGCGTTCGTTTCCAATTCGAAAATGTTATTCAAGTTTTATAACCGACCATAAATTATGATTGAAATTGATTCGGCCAAATTGAATTGGGCAATAGACGATTTGTTGGGGGAGGCGGCAGCAGCGGCTCGCCTTGCACGCTTCGTACACCGTTCCGTACAATACCTCGTCTATACTGCCGCCTCCAATAACTGTATGTGTATAGACGTTGCGCGCCGCCGTCCGAAATGTTATGCATGCCTGATGGCGAGAATCAATCTAATGTTTGACATTCGCAACACGTTACACGCCGCCCTCGCGCACACTTACCTTCCTTTTCGTGAGTGTATATTGCCGCCACCACCGCCATCGCCATATCTGGATAGAGTACATATTGTAGCCGGAGATATAGATTGACTCGCTATTCTATTTTATGATTTTCGGATGGAATTTCAAGCATTTGTTGTGCGTGTTTCAAACACCAGTGAGACGAACGTCCTCTGCATTTAGAAATCGCGCGTAAATTTTGACTATACATGCATGATTGGCACATGTCTGATCGGAAGTCGAGGTCTAGTTGTATTGCTATTGCTACAAATATTCCATAATAATAGAGTATTATTATTATACAGGACGAAAGTAATTGTTTAATGGCTCATGTGAATCTCTGCGGGAAATTAGGGTTTTGTGTAATCGACAGCAAAAGTATTACGCATAATTTATGAATTTTTTGCTTAGAAATGACACATTAATTAGGTTAGTATCACTCGTAGATGGGATATTCACTGAACGTAGTATCTAGCATATCGCCAACACAATTGAGTGTAATTAAACGTAAAATTCAAATTGCGGAATAAATCCTGACGTTTGTGCTTGCGCGTTTCAATTTCAATCAGGGCAGCCAACATTCGCATTCGCGCACCACCATGCAAGTTCTAGATTTTCCAATTAAGCAGACGGCAAGACACATAAAACAACCACCACATGCTCACGTCGCGCATACGCGTACAATGAACAATATTAATATAAATCTCCCGTACGTGTTCAGGTGGCTTTAATATAACATATTTATGGTGCTCGTCATTGATGAAGAATCAATGATGCTTGCGCGATTTATGCACGCATCTCGAACGCAACGAACAAGTTCTGAACCCATTCTAATAAATGTGTGTGCTCGCGCGCGCGTGCTCGTCTCTTTGGTAATTGTGCGTTTTCGCCCTCATCTTGTTCTGTTCGTTTCGTGCGTTATTCAAACTGTAATTAAGCGCACGTATTAATAACACTAGCACACAATACGTTCTAACATACAGTTGACTATCGATACACTGCGCATGAATTTACACTTCTTCAATGAGCGAGAAGTACTGTAAGCGAGCAGATATATCATATGCATATAGAATTCGCCGATAGAGTAGAACAAGGAATATAATTAAGTTCGGAACGTAATTGAATCGCTTTAATTATATGTACCTCCTTCCTACGTGCGCGCAATATCAGGCATGCCATTGCTAAATTGACATAGACGCGAATTCGCGCATTTGCATTTGGCTGGATGTGTTTGTTATCTCTTGGTCCTTTTCTTTACTTCAAGGCTTAGTAATTTATTAATGAATATATTGCGAGTATATTTCTTGGATCTGTGTGCGCACACATTACTCATATTTAGCAAACGCTCGAAATGTTTCTGGCTAATGCAGTGTTCTGCATTGCTTTCTTCATGACGAGCGAAGGCGTTCGAGGTGATTCTTTGTTGTGAATGTGCCATTACCATGGTTACTTTGAATAGCGGTGAGTCATAATCGCAATTAGCAAAGATCGTATAGAATAATTTAAATGTTTTATTCAAAAGTAATATGCATTTGGGGTAGTAATTTTTTATCAGTGATAATTAAGACTATCAGAAATTCTATATACTTACGATAAAAGTATGAAAAACATGCATACGCCGGCGGCTATGGTGGCGGTAGGGGTATTGTTAGCGTAGGGGTTTAAACCCAGAACGGGCGTCACCGCTATGGGCAGGATTGAATCGATGGGCTCGACTAATTACGAACGCCGTCTAATTAACGATATATAGGAAATTGTTCGGCAATACTTTGAAGCACCGTGCACGAGCGAGAGGCGGCCGTGCGGTGGCGGCACAGAATGTGCGCCCCGCTCCGAGATGAATTCGATGAGGAATGAGACGGTGCGCGTTTGCAACACATTCGCATAGCGTTGGCGTATACTTGCGATACTGGCACTCACACGGGTACGTTGAGTGCAGCAAGCGGGGGTGGCGGCAGCAGCAGCAACAGCGGCGTTGGCGGTCTAGTTGGGTTTCGATGATGAGGGCTTTGAATTACAACGGCCCGTGATAGATTTAATTAATTAACAGCTTACTAATTAACTTTATCGAGCCGCATTTTCATCTTTTCCGCGTTTTGAGCGTTTTTTCCTCGCTCGCGCATTCGCTTTACTTTTAACGATCATGCAGGACTCTACTTGCTTTTATTTGAACAGGACGAGCAATAGCACAACTAGATTGCTTATTATTCAATTACACAGGGATGAATCTACTCAAAATTAATTAATTTATTTGAAAAAAATTAACTCATTAGCAATTACATTAATTGGCTTAGAAAAACACATTTGTGATTACGTTATCCTGATTCGAGTTTGGATAAAACTCGTATGATTTACATCTCCTTTTTTGCGATCCGCATGCGTCCTCGTTCGTTGTTTATTAGGAAAAAGCACTTGATTTGTGAGTACATTGCAGCTTTACACACGCGCTGCAGTAAAAAATTATGCATAAACCGCGCACAACAACCAATTATGAGCTGAATATCAAAACCGGCGGTTCGCTCATTCGTTTCGCTTGCGTCCTCTCAATATGCTCCTCGCTGTAAAGCGGGCGCTCGCGCGCGTCTTTCTCCTATTGCGGCGTTCAATTAATTCTGAAATAAAAATCCTAATTAGCAGCATCAGTGTGTGCTGCCGCAGTGCTTGAGCGCAGCGATAAGAGTGTGCGCGGCGGCTGCGTGCCGCCCCACTGCGTATTTGCTCAGTTTTCCATTAGTCAACCAACTTTGAAATAAAGTCACCGAGCGCTAATGAATGAAGGGCTTTTTTCATCATCATCATCATCCCTTTCTCGTACTCGTATGCTTGCTTTGCGTATTTTTCCGCGTTGTTGCTATTGTTGATCCAATTTAAATAATGCCTCTTTGTTGGCTGCAATAATACAGTTTCCTTGTTCGCATTGTTGTTGTTGTTGTTGTGTGCGACCGTTTTGAGTGCAATTAAATCAAATTAATTTGCTTGTTAAATGCTTTAATTTCGCGTTAACACAAGGATAAAAAAATGATGTAAAATAAGGTTGAGAGATTCGCAAACCTTGTGTCATTGTTGTTGTTGCTACAATAATAAGTGCTCTTAAATCATTGTCTCAAGGTTGGAAAATGAACAAAGTCTAGAATTGTTCGTAATGATAAATTTTATAGAATAAACGTGAAAACTTTGAAATCGCAAACAATTAAGAAGAAAAAATGAAATTAATTTGCGATTATTATTTGGGTATTCTAATTTTTATTTTAGCCTGACAAATTTACGATATTTACGGTATAATTTTATTTCCTATATTAATATCCTACGGCGGCGTATTGTTAATTCGATTAATTGCCCGTGTAATTTATTTCAACACGCCATCACAACTCAAACACATGCACCCTCCTTGCATTGTATGTTGCTGCGTGACGCGCATTTGTTTCTGGCATTGTTTTGTTTAAAAGGTTTGAAAATATTTTTCAACAGCCACAAACATGGCTTTTATTGACAATGGTGATCGTGTGTTACAGCGAATATTAAATTCGCGATTGAATTATTATTTATATTTTTGGGAAATTAAACGATGCATTTATGAGCTGTCCATTTGCGTATTAAATAAATTAACAAAAACCATATATTGTGCTTGGATAATATTCGCCCAAGTCAGGCGTTTATTTATTGCTCATTGAATTTATTTTATTTGCCATATATTTTTATTGTATAAAAATACGCTTGACATTGTTGGTGCTGTTGTGCAATCGCTGCAATTATCGCATGGACATTACGTGGAAATCACCGCTGACAGATTAGTAATGTTTTATCAATGCGAATTCGCTTCAGTGCACGGCGAAAAACGGCGGAAAAACTCATGAATAAAATGCGTGAAATTAATGAGTAAAGATATTATTTTTATTATGCATACGATAAAAGAATTATACGAAAACGAATTATATCGGTGGTAGTGAAGCAAAACAATCTTAATTTAATTCATAATTAAATTGCAGCATCTTTGAACAATGTTAAATTGGTTTTTTATGATGTTATGTTTTGGTTTGTTTGGAAACCAATAATTTAATTACTGCGATTGCGCTCGATGTTTTTCTTGAGGAATCTGAGTGTTTTGCACACTAAGTCTCTTTCCTTTAATTGTCCATCCATCCGGCTCGGAGGAGATCTAAGATCAAGTGAATTGCTGGGTGTTCTTTTTTTGTATTGCACTACAGTGCAGATTGTGGACGCTAAAGTGTTTACACTTCAACTCTTTTGCGGATTGATCACTTCGCTTCGTACAGCAGCTAGCTGCATGGTGTGAATCGGAACAAAGCGGCTGCGAAACGTCCAATAAACGGCGAAACGTGAGCAAAAAGAACGCGAACAAGATGCGCCGAACGAGATCAAATGAATCGCAATGAGAAGAAAAACATTAATTAAGCGCGCACGCGGGTACGAGCGCGCGCTGTGTGTGGATATTATTAACTGAACATTCTATTTATCTTATAACATCATCAAATACTCGCACACACGCTAATGCTGCACATGCGAAATGCACAATTCACTTATTAACTCAGTCGCGCTGCTAAACGTTAATTAAAATAATTCTGCAGCGCGAAGGACCGCTTGCTTGCTCATTAAAAATTTTAAAAACCAAAAAAACAATTCGCATATATTCTCACAGTAAAATGTTTAATTTATTGCAATGCATTGTTATCATTCTTGGCGTATTTATTATTGTTGTTGATATTGCTTTGATTTTTATCATTTTGCATTTTTCTGAAGCGAAGCATTAACGATAATTTTGCTTGCTGTTTAGAACATAATAATTTATTCGAATTTAAAATGAATGGACCTGCAGAGCGCGCATTTCGTAATTGATGCTCCTACTTATCCGATGGAACACTCACTATGTCGTTGTCTAATAGTTCTCGAGCAATTTTTCAGCATACTCTCTCTATACGGTGCTAGCGCGCTGGGCCTTCATTAGTGTCAATGCGCGTTCTTTATGGCTTAATTAACCATATTCTCGAATGCGATTATAAATTATTCAGTTTATTTGCGTTTGCGCACCATACTCGTTCACAGCCTTGAGATTTTAATCGCTCGCCACTTGCTTAAGATCTCGTTTTAATTGCTCCCTATAATGACGCGTGCACCCTTTGCGTCATCGACTATAATTATATAATTATTGGCAATCACCAATTATTTTCAAATTCTTCTATTGAACTTTATTACTTACAATATTCATATTTTCTGTAATCAGAAAAGGTCATTTTAATTAACAATCACCGACCTTTATTGATTAATTCTTGGTATTAAAGTTAACTATTGTTAAACAGACAATCAAATTAATTAATTAATTTACAAAAATAATCATGCTTGAACATATTTATTCAATAAATCACAAGTAGTTAGCGGTGGCGGTAAGAAAACAATAGAATCAGTGATAGATAGATAGTTAGTCGGTCGGTTGAGTTGCTCATTGGTGAACGCAGGGGAAAAGTTGTATTGAACTTTAGCGCAAATGGAAATACGAGAGTGCGCCGCGACGCCACATCTTCCTCTTTCATTTCTGCATCGTGTGCGTCTATCTGTTTCGCTCGCTTCACAATCACAAGCACGGGATGCTGCGTGCACGCGCATAAGTAAGCCAAAACGCGCGCTGAAGTTTCCAAGCGTCAATTAGACAACTAATGAGCTAATTAAATGAGTATTCAGTGTAATGAATACCATTGGGGATTATTATCGACTTGAATATATTACTAATTACCGTTCGTTCGTTCGCTCGCTTGGCTCGTGTTCGTTCCGAATACGCTTTTCTATTTTCCATTTTCCTTGCAGAGCAGCATTTACATCATCTCTGCTTCTTCTGCTTCCTCCTTTTCCTCTGGTCTGCGGTATTGCAGCATTGTGCGACAACTAGGCTTTTCATTAGTGCACCTAACTCTTCTTTGCAATTACAGCGCGCGTATTTCTTTCTCTATTCGTAACAAATTATAGAGACATAAACAAGGAAGTCTTGCGCGGTGATCAATCGATCAAAATGACAGAATCACAAGCAGTCGAAAACTCCTTAATTAACTAATTAATTAATTATAATTAATAATCCGCACTTGTGAGATCGCATCGCGTAGGCGTCTCGAGTGCTCATTTGTTTTATGTATAAACTCCTATCTAATACGTGTTTGTGTTTGTTTCAGGTGAGTCTACATTTTGCTTTGCTTTTACGCGTCTTGCGCGCACTACCACACTCGACTAGGACCAGGCGCGCTTCCTGCGCTCGCATTTAATTGGTTCGCCGTGTAATTAGCATAATTTTAACGACACACGTACTCGAATGTAAGTACACACATGCAGCTTGCGACTAGTCAAGGGAAAATAGCATACGGAATAGAATAGGGCACGATAATGAATCACATGTGTGCTGCATATGCACTAAACACTTGCATTACGCTTATTTCATTTCTGAGCGAATGTTTGTTTAACAAATGCAATAATTGAGGCGGTAGTGAAAGAGTGAAGCGTCACGATAATGCATTTTTACGATGATAATGATGATCGCGATGAGTCTCGCAATTATTTAACTCATTTATTCGTTTGACATACGTGACGTAGGCGTAGTACAAATGAGCGTACCTGTCGGTTATCGCGTGCGGAAATCAAGCGGCCGGAAACGGATGGAAAGATTGAAACATCCGATAAAATTGAAAACTAGGTGCCTGTTCTGCCATTTGCTCTCGTTTTTATTGCGTTCATACTCGGCCATGTATGTTGCGTTGCATTTGCATATCACATATGCCTTTCAATTAGACTCTTTTACACGTTTTAAGACTAAATTTATTATAGCACACTCGGTTACAACCAAAAAATTCAACTTCAATTACAAGTCGGAAATTTAGCATACAGGAAATAACAACATTTTAGTAACATTGTTGAATTTGCGTGCTTATAAGCTGCGTTTAGAGTGAAAACAGATCCTGATAATGCGCACTGTACGTCATGCGTGGATCTTCTTCGCGAGTGAATGAATAGGCAGGCGAGAGTAGCAATTTCTAAACGTGCGAGATATTCGGTTACCAATTCTCCGTACGTGGGGGCAAGGGATGATTTCGGCGGTGGCAATGCGTGCAGTTGCAGTGGCTGCTGCCATTTAGAATGGCGGCGTGCACTTGTGCTGCACTCGTCGGCGGCTGGGCGGCTGCTGCTGCTGGCTGCTGGCTGTTGGCACTCCGAAACGTTTTACCTAATGGCCTTTCATTAAGGCCGGAATGCTTTGTGCATATGTGATGTCCAACGGTGATTGTGTACACTCCGCCGTACAATGCGAGGATAATTTAATGCGCTATAGTGTATTTAATTACTGGCCATGGCCGAGCCTTTTGATCTCCGGAACCGGACGTTGTTCGGCTGAGAGGGGCGCCACCACCACCCACTTACTCGCCCGGTGGTGCGCGCCGCCACCATGCGATGGTGATGACGGCGCGGCGCGAAGGGGGCGCCGCGGAAGCACCACTGGTGCCAACCTTAGAAATTACGGGATACTTTGAGCTCGCGCGCTGCCGTCCACCCACCCGCGCACGCACACATTCGAATGGACACTTCGGACTTGAAGGGAAAAGTAACAAACGGCTGGCTATGTGTGCGCCGTTCGCGTTCGTGTTTATGCTGGTGGAACTTGGATATGCACTAATTGAAATCGCTTTTGTGCGCGAAATTAACCGGCGTCGTTATTACCTCGTTGTGTCTGTATGCGTATTCGCATGCGGTGGTGTACGTCCTATCCGGTCCAAGAGTTCGGACCGGTCGTCAGCCACATGCACATACACCCCCTCAGCTTGTACGTACAAGTCTACAGAATGGATTTGCGTGAATGAGTGTGTGCGTTCACGACGACGACGACGTGTAATCGTTCGAAATAAACACAAAAAGCAATCATTACCTTAGTGTCCAGCGTGCGCACGACGAGACGAGCACTGCTGCTACGCGACGGCAAATAATTACGGATAAATTGTTGAAGGCTGTGCTCTTTTGCTCTGCCACTCTTCCTGCTGCTTGCATTCTCGCGTGGCGGTTTGAATGTGTAAAGCGCACGCACGTACGTGTGCGAATGCCGTTGAATTTGTGGGTTTATCAAGAGAGGCTAAGTCGAAATTAAAATGAGAAAATATACTGCAATTAAATCACACGCTCAGCGAGACGACGCGCGCGCTTTCGCAAAACGCTGGCTTTTATTACACGCCGAAAAACTTTCGCCCTTTATTCACGTTTGCATAATTACTCAAGATTTAATTAATTGTAGCATACATTTGACGGAACAACCCCAAGCGAAACAACAAGATTGCATAAGATTTACTTCCGCTCCGTGCGTGTTTTTAATTGATAGATTTTACTTTTCAGCGCGTTAATAACGCACAATATTCGGATTACATACGCGAACGCGGCGCAGCAGCTATTTTATGAATTGTGTAAATATTTGTGCGTGAATTAGAGTATTACTCAAGCTGAAATCGGCAAAGTGCGGCGGGTAAACACGTCGTAAAAAGCTCCGGGGATAAATTCGTTTCGAGTGCATTAAGCACACACGTCGAGCATGCAAAGGAGGAAGCACTGACGGCGGCAGCAGTAACGCAGTGGTAGTTGCATTTTGTGTAATTTGCTTGTACGTATTATGCGCCCAGTTTTGTTCGATTTTTAGCCCGGCTGAGTGGAAAAGTGGCCAACGCGAGGCAAGCCACCCTATGATGATGATGATGATGGGGGAGGCGGCTCGTGCGGGAATAAAGTTGAAAAGTTTTATATTTACGCATTGCACCCACTAATGCAATATAATGCAATACGCGATGACTTTTTGGCGCGCGATCCAACATTTTAAAAGCGTTTGCGAGTTATGTTAAGTGTTGATTTGACGCGAACTATATATTTTAAAACACTCGTACGAGTGTAAATGAGGTTTGCGCGTAAAATTTTTAGATCTTTTGACAATTTGTTTAAAAATATGAGAGACGAACGACATTAGAATAACATTAATTATATTTAAACTGTGGTCCATTCAAGTCGGTGAAATAATGATGATAAAATAGTAGCATCATTAAAATTAATTAGTCAAAAAGTCGCCACGGCAGCATTTCCGAGGAACAACAACCGCGCACACGCCGAACAACTCCAAGACGAACGTGAATGAAGAAGAGGACGAAAGCACGCGGCTAGCAAACAGACCGACGAAGACACTACTTGCGACCAAACATATGTAGGTTCATTATTTCGCCTCCGACGACGGCGATGAGGACGATGTGGTTTTGTTTGTTCTTTTTTGCGCTGTTTCTTCTTGCGTTTGCATTCGGGGTACGCACTCAGCGCGAGCAAAGAGGGCACAAGGAGTGATGACTTGTCCACATCCTCCTCCTCCTCATCGTCGTCGTCGTCGTCGTCGCTCTCCTGATGTCCGAACGCGCAACAAGCACATCATATCAGCATCAATCCACTCAATCTTTGCCGTGCGCTGCTCTTCCTGTCGCGCATTCAAAGAAGTCGACCATCATTGTCGTCGTTGTTTTTTCCACGCGGTCCCTCATTATTCGAGCGCGCGTTTTGTATTCTGCATTCGCCGTAATTGTTGTAACTCATGCAGGAGACAATTTAAGAACCAATTAGTTGCGTTTAATAATAGCTGCGGAGCGCGGCGCGGACTGGTTTCAGATGTCAATTAATATTTAAAAGTAATTAATTAGGAAGTTTGCTTGCTTGCTGCAGAGCGTGCAGCAAAGCATCGCGGCAGCGCACATGTTCCTCATTTGCGTCGTCGTCGTCTCGCGCGTTTCCTCCTCGTCAGCATTTCTCTTTCTCTTTGTGAATGAGTGGGTTGATTGTTCAACAATTACGCTTTGTACGCACATTTACAGTCGTACTTCTTGTTTATTTTTACTCATTATTTCACATGCAGATAAATGGACAATGAGAGCTATCTGTTAATGCTGTGCGCAGCAAGAAACGAGAATTTAAATGCACAAAGATTCAGTTCAAGTTATTAATCAAAATGATGCGGTCTTATTTCTTAACGTTTATTAAAAGTTTATAATTGAAGTAATATTCAGATCCGGATGAAATAATATTTGAAGAGAAAGGGAGTTGGAATATGAAATATTATTTATTGGTGCGGTTCTGATTTAGTAAATGATGAATTTTGAAGTGCTATGCAAGTTGGCTTGGAAAAAGCTTGAACAGCTGAGTAGTAATCGTAATCACCGCGAAGAGAAAGGAAAAGGAGTCAGCATTATTCCTTGGCGAGGAGTGCGCGTAAACGCACGCGTGCTGGGCGCAAACTTCATTCATGCACGTGCCTTCAACGTTCTTTCGATTTGTATTTCACTTACACTTACAAGCGTTTGCATTGCTTGGCTCACTCCAGCAATAACATTAATAGTGTTTCTATTCTGCCGCGTGGCCGAAACACGTAAATGAAGCAATTATAATTTAGACGTTTTAATCTAATTTGAATTTTAATTATTGCGGCTATTGAGGTTTTAACGTTTACTACCTACGTCTATTACCCATTTACATTTCCACTGTCATTGCCCTTAACGGAAGAAAGATCTAGCACCAAGCGACCAAGAGAATAACAATGAAAATATTTCAATTTTCAGTTCACGAGTTGAACTCGTCTTTTGATTATTTTAAAATCACTAAATTACTAAGAGAATTTATTTTATGGATTAATATATATATATGTATTAGAGTCAGTATAGAGTGTTGCAATAAAGTATGCAATTTCTATGTGAAAATTAATCAAACGTGATGAGGCACTCATCGTGTTTAATGCGGCCATCAATGAATGATTAGCGAGCGCAGCTCAAAACGACGCACGATAAAAAATAACAACACTAATAGACATAAAAATAATTTAATAGAAAATGAATCGCTCGGATGAATGAATGAAGGAATAATAACGTTTTACGTCGTCATTAAAGCGAAAACACGTCTCAATTGAATTGAATTGCAAACTTGCTCACAGCTCACGCTCGTGCTGTATTCTCTTCCTCCACCACGTGCTCCTCCAGCGCATGCACTTTGTTTTTTACTGTTATTATAACTTTTACATTGAGCGCCTCGCCGCCCCCGCATACAGCGCTTTTGTTGCTGTTGTTGCACGATTCTCGTTTACGATACGCAATCGCTTAAATTTAATATTAATTAACAAACTTATTATTCAATGATGCATAAAAAGCCGCTGGACATTAAAAATTTCCATTCTCATAATTCGCTGTTATGTACCGCACTCAACACGTGTTTTATTGTTTTATCATTTTTAATTTTAATAGACAATTATTCTGCATAAGCTGAGCTGGAAACAATCAATTTGTTTGCATTTATCGCACATAAATATTAAACTTGGCCAATTCATTATATTTTTTTCGGTTAATTAATTAAAAATTTAATTAAGAGTATTTTGTTTATGCGCAGGAGTAGTCAATTAATTAAGAGCAAGCAGTTAGAGAGCGGCAACAGACAGAATTTCGTCGAATATATAAATATAAATTTGAGAGCATTTGTGCAATAATGGAATGACTAAAGTTTATCATGATATAAACACAATAAAAGTTAGAGCTACCTGGCTTGTTGTCAAAACTTAGCGTAATTAATTCTCTCTTTAATTATCCTGCGAGCTAATTAAATGTCTAACCGCAGCGAGCGGTACGACCGTAGTCTTTGCCCTCCTTCGCAAACGTTGCTGGTGCTCCTGTGTTATTCTCATTTTAAGAAATTGCTTATTTTTCAAGAAAATCTCTTCTTAATAACTTTTAAAATATTATGACAAGACAATTTCGTATTTATGCGTCAAGATAGATGTGAACTAATATGACAACAAATGGAATTTCGTGAGTGTATTTCAATTGAATGAATATACGAGCAATGCATCTAGATGAATTACGCTGAGATACTGTACTCGCCCACGCATATCCTGCTTGCTTGCTTGCTTGCTTGCTTCGCCTTGCAAGATTGCCAACTTGAATGCGCATTTCAACCTCCTGCTAGCTTTATATTAGCACAAAATTGATAAAATAAATCATTGTTTGGCTACTGTTATTCCGACTACGACGCGTATTATTTTCATATATAATCATTACTCACGTGCCAGTTTCAGACTCGATGTATTTTAATGACGGGCCGTTCGTAATTAGAGAAATTCTTAAAGGCTTATTAGGCGAAGGATGAGGCGCGCACATTCGTTATCTGTATTGACGTCGTGACGTCCCCTCCTTTTCACACGCTACGTGTGGCGCTCGTGTGCTTATACACCCTTTAGTTAATTAGCATGTTGCTTATTAACAGCCTTTGCTGCACGATGGCGACGCGTCCGCGATGACGTTTAAGTGGCGGAGCACACGCATTCAACCCTCTTCTTATGCGAAATACATACATCCATCCATCGCTGTTGATGATTTATACCGCGCATACGCAACACCTTCGTAGTGTGTTGTGTGCATATTTGCCATTTTCTTCTTGCGAATGCGACGAACAAACATACGCGGAATGCTGCCGCCGCGACACATTCGCAAATTGCTGTGCAAACACGACAAGAGCGCACGCGTACGCGCTTAATTTGCGCAAATATGTATAGGGTGCGCGGCGCAGTTCGTTCTTTCGAATGTATCCGTATCGGGTAGGAGTTCCGCCTGGCGCCAAAATGGACGTATTTTTCGCCATTCGAAATTGGCGCATGTGTGCTAATTTGAATAATGCGTGTTTGTTAACAAAGTAAATATGCATAAATTATTGAGCCGTGCGAAATTTAAAAGTAACACAATTGCAATTGCAATTCCGGGATGATGGCGTACCTAGTACATACATCCGGATGATGAGTGAGGGTCCCTCATCCGCATCCTCCCCTTGTTTCGTTCGCTTCGTTAGTGGATTCCACTCCTTCGCGTTCGTTAGTTTAATTCCTTAGTTAAAGCAAGGAGCGCGCGACGAGGCACACGCATGTACCGAAAATATTTGCTACGCCGCTAATGAACACCACGTGTATTATTACGTGCTGCACTTGCCTCCTCCGTTCCGCCATTGCCGCCGCCGTCCTTCACTTTGCGAGCGACACATCCGCACACTTTTCAATCTCGTTCTCTTGAGAGCAGCACCAGTACCAGCGCCAACATCACTACACGTGTACAGCGTAGAGAGAGGCATGTGCAAATAGAAAATGTACATACATGTGCATTGCTGGCCTAGACAGACAGCAGACGACAGACACTCTCGTTGAATGTGAAAGCGTTCCACACATGTGGACATCAAGCGAATGAACACACAGTATACGCGATGGCACGAGTATCAATGTTTGCTTTTTGGTTTCTTCGTTTGATGATAATTAAAACCCTGCTAATTGCCAAACGCCAAATTTGAAAAAATTTCGTATGTTCAAGCATGGAGAGAAACAGCATATACTGGTTTTACATTAGCATGAAAATAACTAATTATGACGGCGTTTTTATTTAAATTTTTGCGTCTCCAAGATTGAAATTGCAGATAAATTATGCAAATGCGCGTGTTGGCCTGAGGTGTGTATGGTACGTGTATGCAAGCAGAGCGTGCGCACAACAATAATTAAGTAAAATTGAGTGCGAGTTGGGCATGATAAAGATGAATGGCGTACGAGATGATGAATGCCCGCGCATTACGTTCAAACTGCATGGAGGAATTCATAAATTACGGCGACGCATATATCAAAAAAGAAAGCGTCTGTTGTATTCGTAGATTGACGCACATACCAAATTTAGTTTAGCGTGTTGTGGCATTCACTCGGCTTGGAATTGCGGCAGCAGTGCCCTTATATTCCTGATTAGGAATGCAAAGTGTCGACCAATTAAGAGCAATATATTTCCGAAATAAAACGTGCGAAATTTATGGCGCGGATCGATGCGATGCACTGCACAACACACATTCAAGTGCGCAACCCTTGCAGTTATTGCGTGTTGCTCTTCGTCTTTGCTGTTGTGTTATTCTCTCTTTCGTCGTAGTCTAAAGCGTATATTACGTTGTATTTCATTCCGTTCAATGTGTGTTTTAAAGCTTTGCAAAGTGAATAAATCAAACGCGATGCGTGCTTGCCTATTATTATCCGTGCGTTCGTATACGGCCAGGACTCGTAGGTGAATTCATCACGTTTGCGGGTGTATTCGTACAGGATGCATGATAAAGGGTATATTCATCCGCAACGAACGAGGATATTGCCCCAATGTATATGCATACGCGTATTGTCTACCTACCATTACACACATTCCAACCGATTATAATTTATACCTGAAGAAGCAACGACTAAAGTATGCTGCACGTAAAGCTAGATGTTGTATTCGCGTGCAGTCAGTGCTATTATCCTTAATACGATATTATAAAATACTTAACATTCAATAATTATAGCCAATTCCAGTCCCGAATTGAACTCACTCGAGGCAATTTATTAAAATTGTTTGAAATTCTTGGATAATTACATCGAATAATTTATTAGTTTAGCATAATTGGTTGATAACTAAAAATAGCTGTCAGGATTTAAAATGGTCTGAATTTTTTCAGCAAGTATTTGACAATTCTAAGGAATGTTATAGTAGATTGCAATGTGAACTAGCGCTAAAACAATTCGTGCTTTTAACGCTACACACTCCATTTGTCTTAATTTCTCGGACGATAATTACTCTTTCTCTAAACGCTGAAATAATCTAAGACCATAAAAGGCATCATCATAAACACTGTTTCGTGTGCTTTCCTCTCGCGCGCGCGGTGCTTAGCTTTTCGACACCACATACAACTAAGGCAAGTCGGTGCCGAGTGACTGAGTCAGTTAGTGGCGGTCAGTCGTCGTGGTCGTCATCGTCCGAGTGTACGTTTTGCCGTTGCTGTTTTTCGCTCCGGGGCCTGCACGGCACACATGTGTGTTCAACAAAGTGAAGCAGGAGCCAAGCACATGCAGTCGCGTTTCAAGTCCATCGCTGCAGTTGTCGTCGTTTCGCCTGCGTTACTCAGCCAGCACCACCGCGGCGGCAAAGCGTAGAGCAGTCAACAAACAGGTGTGCTCGCGAGCCCGGTGGATTCTACTCGTTTCGTTTGTATCGCGTCGTGTTGCTCGCCCGTTGCACCAGCCCACAACACACAACAACAGCAGACACACAACATCCACATCCGAGACCTGTTGTCGTTCTCGCGTCGCTCTCCGCCGGCCGCTGTAAAACGTGCGCACCATTTCGCGGCCGATTCGACACACCGCGATGCGGCAATTATTCGCGTTCGTCTTGCGCTTGTCGGGAATTGCGCGCACCTAGGCGATTACAACTGGATGTGCACCTCTAATCGTGCAATGTGTGCGCGGCAAGTGCGCCAAGGGCAGGCAGACGAATGCTCTTTATGACGCTCGGATTGAGTGAGAGATATCCGTGAGGAATTACGTCCAACTAGGAAAAAGTTTATGTGCGCTTCATTGTTGCTGTGATTTTTCGTGCAACGTGCGAATGTGTTATTCTAGTCATCGTGCGCAAAAAGTAAGTTTTCGACTCGGAAATATTTTCACGTCTTATTACAATCGCGAGCGATCATGATTGCTTCATTCCCATGTCATGAATGTCACAAAACATGATGCATAAGTGAGATGTCATCGTCATCATCGTTCTGTGCAAGAAAGCGCAAGAAGTGCGCTCTTTTTCAGTGTGGCGACGAGTGTTTTACCGGTTGTTATACATGGATGGAAATTCCGATGCGTCGCGTTGTCAGCAATCGTGCGATTTTCACCCGGGTACATGAAGTCATTTATTCAAAAAATTGCAATTTATTGCGCCATTCAACAACTTTTTCTTGCATTTGTTTTCCGCGTACAGCAAACTCGATATATCGAAACGTGAAACTGAATGCTAAAGACCACTTAGTCATTCGCTTATTAGTCACCGCAAAACGAATAAACGCTATCATAAAACGCGGTTTAAAGGCGCGCGCGTGTTTCTACGACTGTAAGTATTCGATATGCGAATGTATAGGATACATACTCCATATATTTATAATCGAGTATGTAATCCTGCTTGAATTGCAAGTGTGCGTGCGGTTGGTATCTGCAAGCAGGATCAGCGCTTAATTTCCAAGTGCAGAGTGGCACCGGCCAACCTTCGCGCGTCTCCCGAGTCCACCCAGAACGTCATCGACATGACACAATAAATATAACGAATTAAAGACGATGACGACGTACTTTTCGCATTGCACTTACTTTATAAGAGCGTTAACTACACTTGACTCGTCGAGTATTTATACGTATGTAAAATTTTTTACGTGTGAGGTCAAATTGCTGATAAAATCTAGACTTTTGGAAACAATTTCCAATGCCAATTAGTCATCGATATTCTCTCACTGGTTCCGAAACCACCTGCTCGCGTTTGGGATCATCGTCATGATGATGATGATGATGATGATGATGATGAGCAAGTTGAAGCACATCCGGTTATGCGCGCATGGACGCATAATTCACGTTTCTGCGCGTTTCCGCTTGAAATCCGGCCGCGTTTTTATACTTTTCGTGTGCGCGACGACGACTAAAGTGTCGCTGGAAACGTGTTTATTATGCGATCTTATTGGAGGGTAACCTAGCGTGAAATTTCTTGTTTTTTCCGCGTGCACGCCACTTTTTCACCCGGTGCGTTGTTGCCTTCCTTGGACGCCTTCTCGTGTCTCGTACAATTCATTTTGTTTTGCTTTATTGTCGTTTCGTCGAGGCAAGAAGGAAAATTACACAACATCTCGTCTTTGACGATTCGACAAAATGTTTTAAGGTGTCTTCGCCCGGTGCGAGAGAGATTAAATAATGCGCTCACTCGCGAAGAGAATAAGTGAATAACAGAAAAAGGTGCGCACTTGGAAAAAATGCAATGCAAGAGCGCTCTTTTAACTTGAACTTGTGTGTCGATAAAGAACCGTTTTGTATGAAACTCCCACTCGTTCGCGGCATTTGCTTGCTGTACTTGTACTCATCGGCGGTTTTTCGGTACTGCTAACAAACGTATTATTAGGGATCATTCGCCGTGAAATCTCATTTACAGAGTTGTATTTTATTCGCACTGATTTACACTCAAACAATTATTGAAAAGCCCGGAGAAATTTCTGAAAAAAAACTCCGGTTCTGAATGAATTTTTGGGCTTGCATTTTAAATACATAAGTGGTTAATGAATAAAGGTATTGTCTGCCTAAATTTTAATTGAGCTTACTCACGCGAATTTGAACGAAAAATGTGGTTAACTTTTCGAGAGAACGTTTTTTTACTTTTTATTTTGTTTGAAGATGAAGAATTTCTTCTTTGTTGGTGAACACGGATTTTTCAAATCAGTTTTAAATATGAAATTCATTATTTTATTAGAGAAAGCCATGCACGCTGAAGTAAATAATTGAATTCATCAAAACTTTTTACATTTTAGCACGATTCTAATAGGCTGAATTAATTTATCTTGCCGATAAAATTATTGTTGCTTAATACACTCCTGTAGTACTTGGAAATTTTATAATCTTGTACACTTCTTGGCAGTGCTTGTCTGCGCGCGGTACATTTGATGAGAAAACTTGGAGAACAGAAATTAAAGACTCACAGATTATATCAGTACGTACGAATCACAATGGGGCAGTCATTAACCTTTTTTCCTCTTCAGTTTTCTTTGTTTTCACCTCAAAAAGCAACGGCGCAAACGACTGAATATCGTATGCAAAGCGGGAAATATCCAAACGAGTGTGTGCTATTAAATTCTGACGCGCGTTTTGGCAAATATTTCTGATTGACTAATGATCATTAGTGCTTGCGCGTTATCACATTGTCCTCTCGCTGCGTATGTAGGTAGAATAGATGGGTGAGTGCGTATGATAGCAATTAGACATTCAGCATCCAGGTAAAAGGCATCAACGTATGCAATGGATACGCTTATGCTATGAACACGAGTGAATTATTCGTTTTGCGACTCTGTGTCCAGCAGCGTTGTCGTTCTTTGCCGGTTCGTTCATACGTTCGCCAACACATTCCATGCTTGTCCTCGTCAGTTCGTTTATTATCCCTTTGCGTGTGCAAATCCACGAATACGTTTGCGGATGTATTTCACCTCGGCGTATGCGTGTGTGTGTGTCCGTTTTGCCCGTCAACAGATTAATGCGACTTTGCAATTAATGATATTCCGCGAGGATAATTCAGTTTAGTGCTTCGGTAAACGCGCAGGTGGATTTATTGCATTGAATTTATTATATCTGCACATTTATTATTGTGTGTATGAGAGTACATGTGCCACCATATATTTAGGATAATTTTTCTGCAGTAGGTACATTAAGGACCTTTAATTTTATTCAGAATTTTATTATATGCGTAGCAGCTGCTTTAATAATTGATAAACATAAAAATCATTACCTTGCTTGCTTGCCCGATTCTATTATTAGAAATTATTGTAATAACTTGGCATTATTTAAAAGGTGAATCGTGTATTTTATTGCAACGCAAAGTAATAAAATACGGCATAGCTGTTGTGGAGGAAATATGCTGGTAACTTAATTCAGAGATAATCCTAATTGAACTAACACGCTCTCACATACAATCAATAGATATCCGAGTAAACGACGGCGACGCATTGAAAACATCGAAATTCCATTTGATATAATAAATCTCGTCGCTCGCGGGGGCGGCCAGCTCACCACGAGAAACGATGGTGGCACAACATTCTATCAATGCATTGTAATGCGGATGTTTTGCACTATGCAGAAAAATATTCATTGGTAGTAATTTATTGTTTTCATGGGGTGTATTAAATATTTTGTTAATTTTTCACAGTTTGAGTGATTTTCTTTTGCTTTTCGGAATTACTGCAAAATGAAAAACGTGTATAATTCAATTTGCGTTATTGCCAACTTCATATATTTTTAGCAGTATTTGTGTCGCCTGTGTTGAATGTACGTGAGATCGGAATGCGCGTCACATAATTTGACCAAACACATTCGTCGAATGCGGATGTCGCTAACACATTTACTATTTTAGTAATCAATCAATTTGCGTTCGGTGTTTCGACCCTTCACGTAACCCTGCCGGGTGCGCTCATGCTTTTCGCGCCATTTGAACTCTTTTTCCTTTTTAATTTGAATAAATACGTCTGGTATCATAGTGTACGGTTTTTCAATTTGATGTATCCGGTATGCGTTTTGTATTGAATTATAACGACGAGGTGTTTTAATTATTTGATTGAAATCAAAATCAGTCGTCATTTGAAAAGGAAATAATTGAGTAAGTGCGAAAATTTAAGGATAGTTTGGTGGTGATTGTGGAAACACGCTGTAGATGGCTGAAAAAAATTTGGGAGTCGTTGTTGTTTTTGTTTTTAGCAAAATTTATTAAATTTTCTATACGGGCCGTCAATGCGCATATTGAGAATTGAGTTATGTGGTCGAATTCGTTTCGTGTGCTGTGGCGGCGGAGAGGAGCACCCTCCACGTTGGTAGTAGTGCCGTACCGCTGACCACTTTGGCCGCCGTCACCGCCAGCCAGCCAGCCAGCCCCCCCATACCCCATATATGCATCGAAGCAATATTGGACTCGCACTACTCACTCATACTCGTACGAATTGATCTCGTATATTGATGCCTCTCGCGCGCGAGCGATACACACAACATACATTCGCGCGTTGTTGTGGCTTCAATTGAGGGATGCAAATTTTTATGTGTAGGCGCGCATATGTACACTGGAGATGGAAGCATGAGCAGTACGAGGAGATGGAGGTTTTCATAAAAATTCAATAATACCTCATGTTATTAATAAAATTGTGTGCGGATATGGAAAACAGAAGGGTCCAGTAGCAGCACCAGCAGTTGCCCTGGATGCAAGCAACAACTCAACTTCTTTACTAGTTTTCTCCGGGACGCGCGCCGGTTTTGGTTTTCCATTCCCATTTTTCACGAGAGAGGTAACAGCTCTCACTCACTCGCTCGTATTGCGCGATATATAAAAGAAAGGATGCTGCCCAGCATCGAGAAGAAATGAAAGGCCGTGCCAAAGACGGACCAAGTCAATATGAAAAGAATCCCTCTTTGTTTCAAGCGCTGTAACTGCGTGTTTTCTCGTTAGTCGGTATGTATGCGCAAGAGAGGAACGATGGCGGGTTGAAAGAGTTTCAATTTCCAATTTCGGGCTTTTGTGCGTTTGCTACACGCATAAACAATATATACAAAAAGCGATCCATCTCGTTGTTTTTTAAATGCTTATCTTGACCGTCGATTTAAAGTTTTTACCATACTATACGTGTAATATCCAGGCGAAAAATTAAGTTTTGCTATGATTTTTTACTATGAATATTTTAACTCAATTTGTCGCTTTATTGTATTAGATTTTTGACATTCTTAACAAATTTATATGCGTATGCCACATATCTTAGGGGAAATGACTCCATTTAGTTATACAAAACTGATTTCTTATGATGATATTATAGGCCTCGTAATGGTAAAATATGATTTTTCATATCCTTTGCTAAGGCGTACGAATAGGACCAAAAATCAGCAGGATAATAGTTTTAAAATTTCACAAGATGAGATTTCATGCGTTATGACTCAATACCATAAACATAAATTGCATTTGCAAAAGCAATTCATTCGAATCTACATACAATATGCAACATTCGTTGATGCTAGTAGCTGTGCATCTGGGTCTCACTTGCATATGTGAATGCATTCGATGGCCTGAATGCGCTCTCTAGAAAAAAAACACCAAGTAAAAAATATTAAACGTGACAGTAGAGCCCAGAATAGTAGAATGCGAGACGCACACAATTGTTTCAAATTGTTTCGGACTCTTTATGCGCCGTTTTGGGGGTGGCTGCGCGGGCAATACGAAAATACAAAATTTAATTTAGTTTTATTACCCTCGCTGCATGCGCGTATCCTCAGCCTTGCGTTGCCGCCCCCCTTTCAGCCACACATTACCTCCACAAACATGTCTTCTGCGTAGTCACACTCGGCCTTCGCATCCCTTATTGTGTGACTGCAAATTATCCATGATAACTTTGCACGAAACTTAAAACTTCCAAAAAATGTGTGTCATTAATCCTTTTCGGTGTGTAGTACTTGTGCGCTTGTAAAAGTGAGCAGGCTGCATTTATTTGCGACGTTTAGGATTAATTTTGAAATAAAGGAGTTAAACAATTGCGCGCTGATATGACATATCAGTGGAGGATCATCCCGCATGTCCCATCTGTTATCCGAGCGCACAGCCGCGCAAAGGGGTGCGCGATGACGCTCTTAATGAAATCAAAACGGCGACGCGGAAAACGCAATCAAAATAAATTGCCTTCATATGTATTCGAGAGTCATGTTTTCAGCGAGAACGCGCGCGCGTGTGCTGATATAGTTTTGTGTCCATTGTCGCACTGCGTTCTTCCCGCGATGCCACACATCCCTTTATCTCTATTTAGCTGTTGCGTACGTGCGCGCTTGGGAAAACAATGCGCGCATTCGTTTGATAGTGCAAATAAAATAAATCTGCTGCTCTGTGCGCCACTACCACCGCCATCGCCGCCCCCATATCCTATCGACGAGAGTGCGCCTCCCGAAATTAACTGCTTACAAAATGCACGCAGGCAAATGAATGCAACTAACTAAATCACATCCGCAGTCGTCTTTCGACACTTGCACCTTGCAAGCGCACTTATGAGGAGATAAACAATTCAATTTTCTTCCAACCGCCTCGGTTTTATTTTTGCTCGACGTCTCGTGCTTCATTTAAGCGCTCGACTAATTGTCAACCGTGCGAAATTTTAGTAACGTAAGGGATTTGTTAAATTTTATTACAGCTCGCTCTCAGGTCGCACCGACTTTTGCATTGTACATATTGGACGAGTAGCGTAAAAGTAAGCGAGGAAAAAGCAAGCACGACGCGGTAATGTCATATCAAACATAAGTATCGGGGCAAATATTAAAACGCGAGTCGTGCTCGTCATTTTTGGACTTAATCGCGCTGCCGCCGCCGAGCCGCCCAATAGGGGTAACTGTTTTAAGTGCACTCTGCATGTCAGAGATAACGGCGCAACGTATGGTTATTGTTCGTATTCGTCTTTTATGGCCGGTGTGTGTCCGAGCATTCGTTTAGGTTTTTAATTTTTATTGCTTTGCTGCTTTCGACGTATCTGTACTCTAAAATAAAGCATAAAAATGTTGAATAAACATTTTAATGCACCATTTATGCATGTATTGCACTTGACTTAAATACGTTTAAACGGCGCATTAATTGGCGGCGATTTTAAATTTTTTAATTAAATTTAATATTCACAAGATGTTTAATTATGTTTTCTTTCTGTTTCAGGTATGTACCACTCTCTGCACGTAACAGACATTATTAGCGTTAGCTGCTTACTCTAAGGGTGAGTTTTTAGTTTAGTTGCGTCAGTTTTTTTCCGCTTTTGATTTGTTGGGAATATGGTTTGATGGCGCTCTGGCTACGCGCGCAATGGAGAGTGCTGAGTGTTAAGGCAATTAGGTTTAGTTGTTGATTGGCTTATAACAACTATAGTTAGTTGGCAGGCGCACTAAAACAGTAATTACGATGAGTGCGCTATTACGAGTAAACTATGATGCTCTTAAGTTAATATCGGTTTTGACTCTCCATACAACACACACCTGATATTACTCATAAGCATGTGTGTAGTGCACACGCAGCACGAGACGCATTGAACAATATGGAGTGTTAAGTTGCGGCGCGCTCTATTAGTGTATTAGATTTAGTGCTTTTGCCGATGTTTAAATTGTTATTACGCCGTCGGTTTTTTTTTGAAGCGCCGCGTGCACCGCGCTTATCCACAGGTTGCTGTTTGCCGTACTGTTTGCGCTCATCTTTCGTCGGGCTTTTTGTCTATCTATTAAGATACTCACACATATGGTTCATCGCGGGCCTAAACGGCAAATAAAAACGGCTTGTTTAAAATGGGTTCAAGCAATTATTTATTCCATTGTCGACACTCGCGCGCGCGCGATGAAGAAAGCAGCGCTAATAAACTGTGCAAATAATAATCGTAAACTTTGTTAATAAGTGATAATTACCGGCTTGCGCGTTAATTATAAATGCAAATGTTTGTTTCTAATTTGGCGGCTTTTACACGTTGTCGACGTGCGACGTACTGCGCGCGTATTTCCCGAGCCTGTCTTCCAGCTTGAGTTGGGTTTAATGAGACGACGGATGGCTTGCCACGTTTTTGCATTTGTTACGAGATTCGTTAGATTTTTTTTTTCAACGAGATGCAATTTTTCATTTAGTAATTAAATTAAATTTATTGGACATTGAGAAAATTGAACATTTGTAGTCGCAGTGTCCTTGGAAAGGATAAATTTTATTTGTGTTAATTGTTGTTCATTGACGTGAATTGTAAAATTATTACTTTATTAGCAATTGCAGTTTTCAATCTGTTGCTCAATCCGCAGCCATTCAATTGCATTCCGCACACGGCCCGTTATTGTAATTGCAATCGTACTCGGTGCGCGCATTGTATTCAATTTCAATTACGAAATAAATTGCATTATAGACAATTACCGGTGTGAATCAGGAAATAGCTGGTGCGCATTTTCCGCGCGACAAATATTTAAATATCCGGCCAACATATTTTACGCACAGACACGCAAATATTTTATTTGCGCGCGGCGCGGTGGCGGCGACGTTCACTTCATTGGAAAATTATTTAATTGCCCTCAAAACCGCCCCAAACCGGAATGATGTTATGTTGTCCCGCGAGCACAACTACAAACGGCAGCAGCAGCAGCAATACGAAAACAAATAAATTTAATCGGATGCAAAATATTTAAATGAAAAGCGCAAATAAATGTAGTTGCCACTAATAAGCTAGGCGGATACACAATTATTGCGGCATATATTTATTTATTGATATATATTTTTATTGGTAATAGCTAAACACTCAATCGCCATACAAAACTATTGTGATGATAACTGAGCATCGGCTTTTATCGCACGCTTGAATATCCAATGTGGCTATGATGATAATGATGATAATGATTATTATTATATTTATTTGTTATTTGTTTTTGGCTCAGCCTTCGCCAAGCGGTTAGTTGGTATTACCTATTATTATTCGCAATGGTAGCCTTCATGCCCGTTGTTTATTGCTCCATTTCGCGGTCGCATTTTGTTAATAGTTGTTGTTTTTCCGATAGCCCATTGTGCGCTTGAGTACGTTTGGTGAACGAGCGCGGACAATGAAGTGAATGAAATGAAATTTATTTGTTCGTTTTCAATAAATAAAATAATTGGCACCGTCCGGGTGCAGACGTGCGTTAAATACGACGCGCGACTATTTGCCCAAAACATATTTGCTATTATTATTATTATTATCACTGCTGTTATAGTCATCAATGAATTGGTCATTACTTCCGGTTAAATTCCACAATTTTTCGCTTTATTTAATTATCCGCCAATATTTGTTGTTTTTGGCAAATTTAACTTGCAATTGTTTTATTTATTTAACGCTAGCTCTAAAGTCAAATATTAACATTATCCTACATTCTCATGAAGTAGGTATTATTGTAAGCGAAATGAATTGCCAGGATATGTTATTTAATAATATTGGGAACGTCGTTGCGCAATACGCGTTATTAATGACGGCGAAACGCGAAAGCAAATTACACGCCATTGCATTGATTAATTAGCAATTAATTAGTGAAAGTGGTTACAGCCAGCAACCGTCATCATCATACGAGTAGCATAAGTTAACTTAAAATGCAGCTGTAGCTGGCGATATGCGACCCGCTGCTGAGAGATTCCGAGATACACACAATCCAATTCAATAATTTATTTGCCGGATTTCACTCACCGTGGCATTAAATTCACGCTAACATTTTAGTTCTTCGAGATTAATTGCTTTTATAACTAATTGCAAACCTGTTTTCAATTTGCCACGTTTGCTTTTCGCACGGCAATTGCCAATACACGCTGATGAATCGCTAATACGAGCCAAATATGAATTTAAAATATTTCCATTAATACCGCAGATTTTCTCTTTAGCGCTCTCGCGTTATGCAACTTTTTTTGCGTTAATACATTAATTATTAGCAAATTTATTTGACCTGATTTGGTGCGAGTGG
This sequence comes from Aleochara curtula, assembly GCA_963978815.1. Classification (NCBI taxonomy): domain Eukaryota; kingdom Metazoa; phylum Arthropoda; class Insecta; order Coleoptera; family Staphylinidae; genus Aleochara; species Aleochara curtula. The sequence goes on from OZ022219.1 coordinate 4,695,487, forward strand.
AAAACTCGTAGAATAAAAACTTTTGTGAAAGGATAGTTTTAGTTTTATAAAAGTGCAGAAAAGTTTTGAGCGTCCCGCAACCCAGAACGCACGTTTATTCTGCACAGGAAAAGGCATAGTTGATGATTGATAATCCACCTGGCGGTCGAAGCAGCACCGGCACCAGGAGCAGCAGCAGTAGTGGTGGATGCTGTTGCGGGCCGAGCGCTGGATGTTATTCATTGCTGTTTGCTGCACCGGCGGCGGCGGGTACGAGGGGGGTGGTAAAAGCGCGTCTCGCTTCGCCCCGAAGTCGACGTCACTTCATTAACCTGCCATCTAATGAAATACCGTGGTTTTACTAATTGAATGTCCGTGTTAAAGGATAATAGGATTCTCATCCCACGCATCTAGCACCCTTCGGCGCCACCACCACCAACACCCCACCACTATTCTCCCTATTGCCATCTCAGTCACTTGCACGCGCATCTCTTCCCTCTTGCTGCATGTGCGCTTCATTACGTATTAATATTTTAATTATTTATTTTGTGCGTCATTGTGATTCATCCACGACGATGATGATGACTCACTAATTAAATACAAGTTTAAGTACGCGTTTTGCGCGCACTTATAGTAATACTCTCGAGCACACCTTTTTTCAATGCGATGCCCGCATAAAGAGTGCTATAATTAATTAACATTAAAGCAAGAGCCCAGCCAGCCACACGATGCGTGGTGGTGGTGTGTGGGCAATAAGTTGGTGAAAGAGGGCGCATTGCATGGATTCAAGAATGTATGCGTGTTGCGTGGTTGAGAAGAATAACAAGTGCAAGTGCAAGTGAACGACCACGAAGGCGATGGCGATGGGAGAGCAAAAGAAATGCAGCTTGCAGAGTGCTGCGCATAATCGTCATGAAGTGAAATTGCGTTCGTGTAGTATGCAACGCGCGCGCGGCGCTTGATGATGCGAATGTGTGGATGGCGAAACTCATTTAGTTTTTAATTAAGATTATAGCTATTTGCTCGAGACCACAGTGCGGCCAGCCACAATTTAATCGCGCTTTTTTCTGCCCGACTCGTGTTCGTTCGTCGTCTCCTTCGCACGCACCGTACAGATGTAATCGTAACAATAACATCAATCTACAAACAATTAATACTCGTTCTTGTTGCGTACTGAATAAATGAGCCCGGTTCTGACTTTCACATTATCAAGAAGAATCCGTGAGGTGACAAGATTTATGAAAATTAAACAAATTGTATAATGCGGCACTGAACTTAAACTTGAAATTTTTACCTGTTGACTTAAATTACAAAATTTAGTTTTCCTACGTTAATTAAGTTTCTTTGTAAACCGTGCAGCTTTCAAAAAAATCGTCGCACCGCATTCGCAATCCCCATCATTATTAGCTATTAACAAAGGAGGAACAATGTTTAATGGTTTTGGACAAGCTGTCTATCAATTAACATGTCAGTATCGGGTACTTGTTTTTTCCATTTGTAAAAGCATCCCCCATAGTAGTCGGAGTCACCTTTGAAAATGTAGTCAATTTCGAAATTTGTTTGCCAAAGTTGGCAGGCAGGCGGCAGGTGCAAAAGAACTCTAAAGAATGGGGCAAAATATAGCAAACAAATAATAGACAGCAGGTAGAAGCCAAATAGACTATGAATACAAATGAATAGATTTAATATTCGCGCGCATACTGAGTGTTTAAAAAAATAATCGGCGTGTTTTCATTTATTGCGGAGAAATTTACACTTTGGTATGCGTATGACGTTTATGATTCTCTCACGATTGTATAACAACTTTCTATATGACACTTCACCTTTTGAATTGCATAGATATTATTATTATATTTTATACGGCGAGAGCGCGCGCTCGCGAGCTTTACAACATATTTTAATTAAATTAAACTGATAATAAACGTAGTTACACATTGCATCGCGAGGTAATTTGCTTTTTGTAGGTAGATAGGCATGAAACCGAGAGCCGAGAGCACGTTTTCAACGTTTCTTCACTTTCTACCGGCTACAATTAGCACGTTAATTAATTATATTTATTCTTTTGTCTTCTCGCTTACTCGCGCGCACTCCGAGTAAGTAGCAAGTAGCTGGAGTTAGCACTCATTTTTCACTTTTGATGATGAATTTCATTTTCACTCTTTCCGCTTACGTCTCTTTTTCACCGTTGTGAGTACGCGGCAGACAAATTCAATTAATAACAAACAACCCACCAACCAACCAAGAAGTGAGTGTACATTAATGAACGAGTGTTAGGTATTATTATTTTAATTATTTTTTCGTCCCTGCGTACAGATTATTATTATTCAAAGGTTGTGTTATGCACTTAGGTACCAGGTTGGAAGATCGAGATATGTTGGCGCATTCATCATGTTTATTATATTATATATCTTATTAGCCGCCGCCCTCTAACAAATCGCTTCCTTAATTAGTCCCCCATTTAGTTTTTTGCGCCTGCATTAAAGTGCACTAATTAAAACGCGTGGGTATATTTGTTTGTAAGGAAATATCTCGTTTATCTTCTTTGCTCGTTCTCAAGCGCCTCGTTAATTGCGCCTGCACGCTTTAATGAGCCCCCGAGCACATGTTTGTTCTCTGTTTCGTGCGCATCCTTATCGCAATAAAATCAAAATAGGAATAAATTATTGATTGGTGGCGCTTGTGCGTTCGGGGGCAGCACAACATCCGAGAGAAAGAGGGGATAATACAGTCTATTAGCGCGGTAATTGCGCGTTAGAAGACGCATTGAACTTTGCACTGTTTACGCGCTGATTGTCGCCCTGATGATGGTGTGCAAGCGGCGCACGCGGATGGTTTTTGTTGTGTCGCAATGACACCGGACAATGTCTCATTACTGACACCAACCGACGCGACCTACGGGCGCTGGTGGCGGTGGCAGTGGCGGGCGCACAGAATGAGGACAATCATCACGAAACGAACTTGCTCATCGCTATTGCCAACTCTCTCGTCCGTAAAAGCCTAGCATTAGTTCATGGTGGTAGTGCTGCTGCTGCTGCGTGATGCTTCGTTTCGAATTCCGATTTTGATTCAGTTGCCTCTGCGTTCTGGTTTATATGCTGCCGGCATATTTTCCTACCCCCCTGAACAGCACACGCGAGCGCTATTCGTGTTTGTGTGTCGTGTCATCATCGAGGATCATTACTTCGCCATTCACACGCTCCACAATTCTTCATTTGCGTATTTCATTTGTGCCGTATTGTGCCGGTCGCGATTCGAACGCGTGCACGCTCTTCTTGCGCTCCTCACCGCAGAGCCACTGATCGCATTGCGAAAGCCAAACGAAGAGACTTTTTCTAACCGCGCGCGCGTTTTTTTCGTGAGTCGTTACCGGTTACCTTGTAACTTTTTCAAGCGCGCATTTGCGCCGTGAAAGTTTGATTGCGAGTAATTAGAAAATTGCACACATGCGTGGACAAATCTTAAAATTGGTTCTGCTTGGAGCAAAGCGAATGATGAATGTTTCCCACACACAACCACCACATTCAGCGCACAATGTACGATTGCGTGAATAAAGCAACAAACGATCAATAGATTGTGGCATTCAATTGCGGGTGAACACATGTGTATTTTAATGCCTCTTAATATTTTTTCAAATTTTTCCTTTGAATGCAGCCAAGTACGATGAATGAACGCGGATTGAAAAGAATGAAAACCAAGGAGCGCACTAGGTAAAGAACAGCGAGTGTGGTTGAATGCGTCCAAAAGAAGACATGCACACACTACTACCACTTCTTCTTTCTAATTCTGTATAAGCATCTAGCACTCTAAATCAATGCTATTCACTAAAATCTCTGTTACGACAGTATTGTGTTTAGTGCTTTTTGCTTTTCAATTTATTCGTCTCTCCTGTACCTGCGCGCGTTTATTCTGTTTGGTTTTCACGTCGAGTTAGGTAATTTCATAGCTCAGCGACGCACAATGATGAGAATGAATGGACAAATTAAAGAAATCAATGCAAGTTCAAGTTGAAGGAGAACTCATATTTCTACGTTTCGCTTTTGGAAATTATTGATTGATTGTTTGATCAGTTGGATGGAAGTGCGCGAATTGTGCATTTGTCGCGTTCGAATGGAATCGATGACGACGATATTCGCATTCACATGAATTAGGCATTTTACAATCGCAACGCGGCACAACGTATATGGCGAGCACATAAAAGAATTGAGCGAAAACAATGAAAAAGCAATAGAAATGGACGCGATGCGCACAGCCGATTGTTTTTTCGTTGTTCTCGCACATGCTTTTTTTCTCGATGAATGAATCGCGCACATACACACAATACCCGATCGAATGCAATGAATCCAATGCAACAAATTCAATGCAATGCGACGTGGCGCAGCATTGTATACACACGTCTATAATTTTATTTTCTGCGAGCTTCGACAAAACCGAACGGTACGTACGTACGTACGTACGTAGCACCATCATATTCAATATCGTCCATATATCTTTGTTAGTGGCCGGCTGGCTATAAGGACAAAACGCGTTTGGTGTGTAGTTTGAATGTGCGAATCACATTTTGCGCTTGCTGCGGCGCGAAAACGGCGGCGGTGGCGGCGCGCGCGCGAGCAAAACGAATGCGCCCCAAAGCTTATACGCTCGTTCGTTCGTACAGCGGCACTTTGCGCGTTTCGTTGCGGGTGTTTGCGATATTGAAATGTCCATGCCAGACCTATTAGCAGGACATAACAGCCCATCGTGTGTCAGCTACATGCGATACGTCATAAAACACACGGACGATTCGCGCCGAATTAATGCACGCACAAATTACCATCCCGCGTACTGATTCTTTTATACTCCAAACTTCCGCTTTGTTTTCCTATGCATGCATATGGACCATTTTGAACAGGCGCGCACGTATATTACTTAAATGACTCAAAATGTAGCGTGCGTAAAATTTTATTTTAATACTGCGGCAAATTAGTCCGCTTTTTTTCTCGAATTTAAACCCCATCATGTCCTATCAAAATCTAAACATACAAAGTAATTTTGTAAACAACTTTGTTGAATTATTTTTAATATTTTTATCTTTGTTATAGATTCTTTGGGGGTTTCAACATCAACATTTTAAAGGTGAGTCCTGTTTTTTACTTCCCTTGCTTCTTAAGGATAAACTGTGCTCTTAAATTCGAGAAAATACGATATAAATTAAGAGGCATTGAAGAAATGCACAAGCAATAATGATGATCAAAATACGTCACGAATGAGTTATGAATTGAACGCGTCAAATTAATTAATCAACATTTAATTATCGTTCATTGGATCGGCATCGGTTACCTCCTTCGTTTCTTCGGCCAGCCCGATAGCCGACTCTTGCGGCTCTTGCCTTTGCAGCGGGTACGTGAATAATCATTGATAATCTTTTGCCGACTTACACGCGATTCCCGCACACACGCGTTGGTGCGTTGTCTATTAAAGTCGACGCGACTCCTCGTTTCTTGCTTGCTCAGCCCGCTTCACTGCGGCTCATTCGCATTGATAGATCGATATCGGCGTTATTGATTAACAGCGCGAATAAATGCGCGTGTCGTGCGTTGGCTGCATTGCAATGCAGCTGGCGTGCGGAGATTAGACTGTGGCTTGATTATTTAAATTAATTAACGAGCAATAGAAAGCGCGCGCGTTTGATAGATGCGTGTACATGATGCTCATCATCATTATCTTCTCATCGTCGTGATTCACATCAAGTCAAGAAATTCATGTTGCTTTTCTCATAAAAAAAAGATAGAGAGTTGATGAAGACAAGCTTTTATATTTGATGGCGATTTTATAAAACATGATGCCATTAATATTTTTATTCGCAATTTATAGTTGTTAATTATTTCATAATTCGTTCAATGCGTGTGCGGAAATATGCAAAGCATTTCGATCTCATGGTGCGTGTTGGACTCTGCGAGGCGTGCATAACGCGTATAAATTTTTAATTGTGTTTAAATGCCCGAATATATTAATATTTGCATCAGTTTTGTTGTCGTATAAACAGCAAAGCCCTACTTGCCTGGCACAATACCATAAATCCATCTCTTTTCGCGTACGTTCATATTCTCGCAGATATTACGCGATCTTTTTCTGCTTTACGTTGTGTTCTGCAATGCTGATGGTTGCCCAACATTGAAAATAATAAAGGTACGGAATGGCATAGCAGCTAAACGAACGAACGAGCGTAGGGCGAGAAAGTACAATACCGCTGCCCTTCGAGCTAAATTAGGGGTTAAAATTTATCACCTGTCCCCATTCCTCTCAGTGCTGGTTCTCGGCTGCTGTTGTTGTCGCTCAACGCGACTTTAATTTCGTTTATATTTAATAGTTGAGAGCCTTGCAATGCTGGGAAGACTTTTTAGCCCTTAATGCAATTCAATTTACACCATATTGTAGTGTAGTCAGCATATTGCTGAGTCCAAATTGTCTCTTCAGGACGTGGTTGATTGCTAAGTTAGGATTGCTTGTTTGCGTGCCTAGTAAAATGCGACAATGCGTCGCCTAATAGATGAATGAATGCCGCACTCAATTCAATTCACAATTCAATTCAAATACGAGCAAAGAGGGTGAGAAAATTGAAGCATTAGCCAACACTTTCCCTAGGATCTGATATTTTCATTAGGCCTATTGAGAAAAGCACGCAAATTGATCAACACGTTCTTTGTCAACACTTATTAACGCATTCTGGTTGCATTAGCTTGCTAGTAAGTCACAATAATTACAAAATCTAATATTGAATGGAGTATTTGAATGGCAAACTTGTTGTTGGCGTTAAATGAACTCAACCACAAGAAAACGTGGAGAGCAAATGAAGGAATAAATGCATGCGACGTGCGGGCAGGTGAAACGTGAATCTTTTGTGTAATTACTTTAAGCCATTTAACTTAACAATCGTCGACAATGAACACCTTTCTGTTATTTATTATTCATTCATTCATTGCGCGTCGTTCTTTTCGTTTGCCAGGAGAGGCTTTTTGTTCAATTACAAAGTGGCGGATTCAATTTAAATTTAAATTTCACAAATTGACGTCTTGTAATTTGCTCAGTCGCTCTTTTTTTATTCTTGCATTGATTGATGTATTAATTATTCGTTTATTATTTCACGTAAGTAATTTCAAAGTTGATTGCGGTTGCTGTTGGCAAATCGTTCGTCGGTCTATAAAACTGCCGCTGCCGTTTGGCGGCTGGCAATGCAGTGCAAACAAATCGGAAAAAGAGCGCTGCTGCGCGAAGAAGCGCGCGCTTGCTCGCGCGTTCACAAATAGAAGAAGCAAACATTGAAAGCGTTTAAGGGAATAATAGCGGTGTAACGACTAGTCGAGCAGTCTCCGGGAACAATGCGCCGCTTTTCTAATATTGTCACTTTAATGGCCTTCCCGGTTTTTATGCGCGTTTCACATCTAAGTACCTCATCGAGCGATTGTTCCGCCATCCGTTCGTCCGTTTCTTCATCGGCAGCGGCAACAACAGCAGCTCCAAGTAGTGTGCTAAACTGGCTGCGAGTGCGCACACAATCGTGGAGAAAAAAAGCGCCGTCAAATAATGATTTACACTTAGTACTGTTACTTATTCCTCGCGTATTGTCCATTCTTTAGAACGGGAGTGTCAAATTAGTGGCCCCAAGCATCTCGTGAACGAAGTTGCTTACCGATAAATATTTCGAAAACAATCTGGTTGCTAGACGATCACATGTTGAAGTCAATTACAATCAACGATAGGTTTCTTAGCTGGTATTCAGTCTGATCAAATATCAAATTATGTGGTTTGGTTGGAAATTATAAAAATATTTTGATTCTCTGATCGTGCAGCAATGATAACTAGTAATTAATTGCCCGTGTATACAACGCACAGCGTGAATTCCTACCTCGATGAAGACGAACAAGTCTGTTATTATAATCGAAAGTAAATTCCGATGAATGTGTTCTCTCCTATGATTACGAATCGTGTGCCTCTTTCAACACATGGCTTTATACGTTTCGGTACGCGCACATATTCGTCTTCTCGTGCAATGGGTTGAATTGAAAGCAGGATGGCAATCGTGAGAAGAAAGAAAGACCACGCGAGATGATGCACCGTTGCACCAGGTCACGTTTTCTGGTACATTGGCGATTATCATTTACTTAATGATACCCTCGTCAAGGCAACCCTTTCCCAGTGCGCCCAGTCGAATATACAGTGCTGAAGTGCTGCTCTGCGTTATATTGTACGTGTGGCGCGACTTGATCCATCCGCGGCGGCGCTTCGTCGATGGTTTGACGGCAAATTGCAGAGAATTGTGGTGGAGAGGAAGGCACGACACGATGGCTCTCGGTCTTCGCTTGGTTATTATTATTTTGACTTGGCGTTCATTTAATTTCCACCAATTTTACTTACCACTTCATTATAAACTTGTTACTAACTATTAATTTTGTTCGCTCGATCCGCTCGGTCGCTCCCTTTCGCCCCGCTGGCCGGCGGCAGGGGCAACCAACATGTATCAGAATCGCATTCGCAACTTGAATTGCAATTTACTGGCGAGAGGGATTTAATTGCGAGCAGGCCAAGCATTCTTTTCAAACATTAATGAAATGTTTTGCAATACTCGTGCAACTCAAGACCGCGTCTCTCCTTCTCTATCTGGACGCAAATAATTAAATGTGCGGTATTGATAATAGAAAAATAAAACGTCGGTATAATTGTGCGCGCCGCGTGCTCGTGCTTGATGTTAGCGCGCCAAGAGAACAGTAATTAAATTCTCCAACTTTGTTGCGTTTCCGCGCGATGGTGAGATGGATGTGCGGTAAAACAAACACCAAAATTATTGTTGTTTTGAGAGTTGAGGTGTTGAATGTGCAACGAGCGTTTATGTATTTTCGAATAATTTAAATAACTAAATGGATTGTTATTACGGTACACTGAAGAATGAGAAGAGTTTCACACTCTTTCGAAGCCCTGATTCTTAGCAAAAAAATTAATTGTCACATTAAATACAACTATTGACAATTCGTAGGTGTAGCAAGCGCGAAATGCGCGCACTCTTCAGGACCACGATGGTTGAGAACGAACGTGCAGCACACGCCTACGTATCAAATCGTTTGACTATAATAAAACGCCGGCTTCCTCTATGTGCGCTCGCGCGTCTTCTCTTCTCTACATTGTGAAAATATACGCCATGCGCCCGATCGCCTTTTATATCATGTAACACAGCTCGCGCGCGCACAGTGCAATGCACATTACCTATGTTATCTTCGCCTGTGTGAATGCTGCATGTGCGTTTTAATAATCGTGGTAATAACGATAATCACAAGATGCGGTTGAAGAGGAAACGTGGCCGCATTCATGCATACAATGCACAAATACAGCCATCCGCGAGGTATAAAAAAGCAACGAGTAAAATAAAAATTGAATATGTATTTATGAGGACTATTAATGCATGTAATTATACATCGAGTGCGCGCTCGAAGTCAACGATGCGTTAAGCACAACTTGCTTCAGGTTTCAACCACATCCACGCAAGTTTGCTGAACGGTGGAGACATTTTATGCTGCTTTGCTGAAAATTTGTTGAAGCGCCAATCTAAAGCCAATTTCCAACATAATATAAATTTGGATTTTTATGGGAAGGGTCACTTAAGCAGTTATCAAAATAGTTGGAGGTAATCAACGATAACATTTACATAATTCGATAATTAATTCCGGTCGAATGAAGTAATTAAAAAGCGAGAAGACCTCATAAAATTACAATTCCAGTATACGAAACATTGGAAAGCGATTACTTGGGAGTCGGTGCGATATTTCGATAAGGATTAAACGCGTCGTTTGGCTTCATTGGCATGTGATTAGTTAATAAGTGTTATTTCCAATCCGCTTCATCCGCATCTTCTTTTAAGTGTGTTAATCGTAAAAAAGCTGTCAACATTGCGGCTGATTTCAACATGAATTTACTTGCTATAGGCGTGCGTTGTGAGACTTTTATCTTTCGTTTGGCATTAATGGGCTAGCTAGCGGTTTGGTGAAAGCATCTGGCATGGTTTGGACACAATCTTAAACGATGTTATTTTGCGTTGGCGTTGTAATTATTCCGGTTTCGGCGTAGGTACGCAAATGTACAATACATTGCGTTCGGTTAAGGAAACTGTACGCTTTCCGCCAATGATGCTGAACGGTGAGCATCCGCGTTTACAAGCAATCATCGTCATTGAACTTGAACGCTTGAACAGCAATGTTTAGAACGTTCCTTACATTTGCGCATACACGGTTTGTTGGTTGGTTGTCATTAAAATACCGTCTTTAATCTGCTTGGTACTTCTATTAAATATATTCTCGGACCTTTATAACACGTTAATGAATTTAGTTAGTATATTATTGCTTTATTAAATACCCCGAAAAGTCGTCGCAACTAACAGTAGACTATAGCCTACGTGTAAAGTATATAGCTGGGGTGCTGGAGGTCCGTGGTTCAAACCGGGGACTTAGCAGCCAGCTTTCAAATTTTTCTTATAAAGAATTCAAATTCTATTCCTTAAGTCTACTTCAAACACAAGTGACGTCACATGCTTCCTAGTTTAGAGGTAGAATATCTGACTTACAACTTAGAAGTGCCGAGTTCGAATCTCGGTGGAGGCAAACATCTAAAGCGTGAAAATAAAGCAACTAAGAGTTGTATGGTAAAATATTTACAGGTACAACATAGAGTAATACCTTATATCCATCTTAAAATTTGATCAAAGCAACAGTTCTCTATGGCCTAGTGGTTTAAGCGTCAGACTTCGGTTCTAGGCTCGTGGGTTCGATTCCCAGGCTCAGCTCCGAATTTATTTAATTCTCCAGTTACACAGGGGGCCCCCGTGGACTTAAGGTGTCGTCCACAAGTGGCCCCTCGAGGCTGGGGGCCCCATTTTTGATTTTTAGAGCCTAGTCTTATTAAGATTGTTGGTTGTTGGCCCACCCAAACCAGCTGCGCTGTCCCCGGCAGTCGCAAACCGACTGCCTCCCTATTCCCGATTTTCGTTGCCAACAGGCCGATATTTTGACGTCATCATCGAGAGGCGGAGCGAAGAATACTTATTTTAGTGTTAGAATTTGAATTTCAAACTTGAAAGTCCCTGAGGAGGTTTCTTACTTTATTATTTAATGCAAAAAAGCTGCCAGTAACCTGATTCGAAACCACGATGCCCAATTACTAACAGAGCATACAACCTCTGCTCTACTAGCTGTCTTACTAAAGTAAAATTGGAACTTTGTGTTATAGTATCAACCAGTAACAAAAATGCTAACACCATGTCTGCAATACATCTTATTCAAACGGGGAAAATAATTTAAATAGCATTCAAGAACATAGTGTGGAATATAATTTATTAATAAATCACACCCTTATTAAAGTTATTACATTGAAAGCATATAAACAATATTCATAGTGTCAAATGTAATATTAATTAAAATGAAACCAATCATATTTATATAAGGTGGCAGCAATCAGCCGGACGAAGCAAAGCAACCTCACGCGGCATTCCTCGGTGGAATGTCCGCTTAAGACTCCCACGTGCTTACTACCTTCTCCGTTGCCTCGTTCATTACCATCTTCGCCTGATGCTTCTCTCTCCGCTCCAACCTCTATTGTGTTTATCTGTATTTGTTGCATTCGGCATTTGTCGTCTTGGAGAAGAATAAATAAAAGTTGTCTTCATGTGTGTCCATCGTTGACTTCTTTCATCGTTCATCTACTATGTTGTAAACCATATTTTTCTTCATTCAGTAGTACATCCTTCTCGTTCGTATGTTGCTGAAGTACAATCGTCTTCCTCTTTAGTATTTGGATGATGATGCAGCTCCAAGAAACGGAGCCTGCAATGTTTGCACGTGTGGCACATCTTTAACCGGTTTTATCCAATCGCCGTTGCCATGAATGTTGCAAACCAGCGCGCAAAAGTTCCTTCAATGTGCGTCCCGAACTACTACTGCCTTTTGCTCCTCTCTAAAATATTGAAACGTATTTTAATTGTTATTTAAGATCTGTGTGTTCATACTTACTTATAGTGTTTCTTTGTTTCAGGTGAGCATCCACGAAACAGACCAAAAGTAGACGTACCATGCAAAGCCCCAGTAATCGTATGTAAAGAAGAGTTTCTCATCTAAAACGGAATAATTACATGTTAACTACAATGTAATTGAGATCAACATAGCATAAATAAATATATAATTTATCTATTATTGTTATGAGCGATTTTGATTTTGTTTTGTCAATTGTGAACAATCTGAATTCCGCCTGCCTCAATTGGTACATGCATCACGTCCGCCTACAAAAGAAATCGCGAAATATTAAACAAACCTTCAGACTAATCAAAATCAAAAATTCCCATTCTGAAGTCATAGTACAATAGCGACTTCTTGCCAACGCGATTGGCGTGGAAATAGTCAGCAGCATCTCCACATTGCTACCTGTATGCGAAGATCAAGGAAAATGTGAAAATTGCGGTGGCGGCGAGAAACAACACGCGCGGATCCGAGCTATAAAAATTGAAAATGAGATGTAAATGAGATTTTTGTAGTTCACTTGGCACGCATCAAACGGTACCTACACTCCTGATTCGTATTCTCGCCTTCGAGCCGTAAAGAAAAATATAATAAGGTGGAAAAAACTACGGCGGAAACGCGCTCCTCATCGTTGAAATCGTAGGATTTCTTCTTGTTCCACTTGTAAAAAATGTGCTTTACGCTTTTCCGTATCGTGTTGCCCGTTTTGTTTTTGCGTTTGCGTGCTTGGTAAACCATGAAATTAAAAGAAGAACGCGTTGTACGAATGCACTTTTCATGCGCGCAGAGCGTCAACTACAATCGCTAATTGAATGTGATTTGATGGCTCACAAAACAATCTACCTACTTAAACTCTCAATTTACACTCAGGATAGATTGTATCCGATATCTAAAAACTAAATTACAAAGTCTTGTAGCAATTAAATTGTAAGCTAATACCGCGCATAGTTAAGTCTTGTTTAATGTAAAAATATTTACATTAATACTGCGACTCTGATCATACATACCAGGCGTTTCAGCAAAACATGCGCCGCGGAGGCTTTCTTAAAATTTCTTCTGGTGCGCAGAGTTCCCATGACTGCAAATTGTATAAGGAAATTGGTCAACCGCGCAAGTGCTTATGCGAGTTGAATTTTTTCTTCATAGGGCGCGCCAGTAATACTGAAATAATAAATTGCAACTCCGTAGGAGTTCGAAACTTAAAATAACAATTTACTTGTATAGAAATATCTATTTGCAATTAAACCTAATCATGATTTAGAAGATAGCGTAGCTGAGATATCAAAATAATGAGCACTTACTTGGTGTCCGACAACTTGCAACAATTCATTTAAGAAATATCGTGTTATTCGTCCTAATCATGATGAACTACTACAGACCCCGAAGTAAAACAATTGAGAAAAGTGTTGCACATCTGCACATTCCACCTGCGCCCTACGGCAATCATTATTCCACCTTTTCGTGTGGTTATTTTTCTTTTTAATGAACGCATAAAAGTCATCAAAACAAACGACGGACTTGAACACTTTACATTTCGTACGCACACGTATGACTCTAATGCCATCAAGATGCACCTGAACTCTTGACAAACTTGATCGTACGACTTGCGGTTAACTTGCTGCTTGCCACGTGGTTATCTACTATCAGATAGTAATCTGTGTGTAGTTAGTTCGGTCTAATGATTCTATCCCATCATTCCGCAGAGGGTTAGATGTCTACCCTCACATCTACACACTGTACAAATTAATAATAAACATTTTCTAGAAGTGCATCAAGTAACGCTGAATTTAATTATTTCTTCATAATTAATGTTTGGAAATTTAATTTTGTTTCGTTTGAGTGCAAATTGTCTCGCAAACTAATTATTCCTGAATTTAACGCGTTTGAGAATCAAGTTTTCTTAGTGGCGTTCAGTTTTGTAAAGTTACGTTTAGCGCACCCCTTCGTCTCCCTGTTCTCTTTACTTCTTTATGCTGTGAACGAACCCTACATTCACTAAACCATGCAATCGTATGCATTCACGTACGATCCACATGTATGCGCATAAACTTTCTACTTGTTATCTAATTAGTAGCTCTTGTTCCACAATGCGATGTCTTTATAAGTACGATACGAGGATTCAATTGAAATTCCGATAAGCGCGCGCGAGCGGGCGCGTCGTCTTCTCGTGCGCGTTCTCCCTTTGCCCCAGCACCACCGCGCAACGGGACGCGGGAATTTTCCAATGCCAACGAAGCAGACAGAGAAATGTGTATTTGATATAAATTCACACACACACATCAGCAGCCGCCTTCGAATCGTGTGTGCATCTCGCTTTTCCGCATCCTGAATGCTCGCCTACCTTGTCGATTCAAAGTCAGCTGTGAGTCAACTCTCAGCGAGATGCATCGCAATGCAATGCAATTCAAGGCACACTGACTAACACTAAACGAATACCAACCGCACTACTGCCGCCGTTCAGCACTCGAAGCCAATGTATTCAACCAGACGAATGAATGAATATTTGACTGCTGCTATATTGTTGCGCATTCCACCAACAAGCAAGTACAAATTATCCGGTATTATCTCTGTTCCAATCAATATCTCTATTTGTTTCATCTTCCGCATGGCTTTTACACGGAATTGCTTGTTTTTCGCAAATGCTTAATTACAGTTTTTTAAATCCACTCGCTTCATTTGATAATTGGTTCGGGATGTCCTACTTAATGAAATGTTTTTCAAGTTTTATAGAGTGCAACAAATTAGTAATTATAAAACGGGCCTTGTTCACCTGCGCGCGTGTCATTTGCGTGGGCGCATATAAACAATGAAGAGAAGAACCGCCGCTGCTGCCGCCGTTCACGCTACAATGTATCAACAAAGCGAACACAACTTTATTGCCTTCGTTGCAATGTTTGGTACGCGTTCGAACGCGTTAATTTCGCGCGCGCCGTTCGCATCAGTTACGTGCCTCATTGCTCTCCATTTCATCCTCATGCTCTCTGCGCCAATACGTATTGCCACCGTACGCATTTCATCCCTCTTCAGCGTCGGGACGCGTACACGGTGTATGTACCTACAATATGTACGTACATATAGCAGAAATGTTATAACTCACAGCAGATTGGAGCCGACTTTAAAATAGGTTGCATTTTTTATGCGTCGTATACGCACACACCGCGAGTACGCGAGGAGAGCGCGCAAACCAAATAAAGAAAGAAGAGCCTTGAGGAGAAGCACTCCAAGGAATTTCAGTGGCGACGACAAGGACGGCGGTGGCGGCGGCAGCGGGCATTCTAATATAACGCATACGAGGTGGATGTGTGTGTATGTTATGACTTTAATTCGTGCCTCCTTCTAAGACGCATTCCGTACGCGAATTTGAATTGGAAAACTTTTTTAATTGAGCACGATTTTACTGCCAACCTATACGGCAATAAAAAAGTTTTCCCACATACACCCGCACCGCACGCACACCGAGTCAGGTCCAGGATCGCGGCGCTCCAGGTCGGGGGTGGTTGTACGCGCACATGTAGTGGATGTAGGCAACCTTATATTTTTTGTTACTCACTCGAGTACGTGCAGTACGTTTTTCTTCTTCTCCGTGGCTCTCGCCTGTTGCCAGAAAACAAGGCGAGTAAGGGCTCTCTGAATTACGTGGCACGCAAATGCAATATTTAACAAATATCTAAACAATAAAGAAACAAATATTACGCACGTTTTGTAACGGTTATTACGTCCTCTTTCGAATTGCTCTCAATAATGCGGAGACGCAATCCCCCTTCAAATCGTATGAAATAAACGTGAAATACGAGCGAAACAAGCGCATTTTCTATCAAATTACATAAAACCTAAGTTTTGCGCGCGCCCGCTACCGCCACGCTTTCCCATTTCCTTTGGCATGCTCTCATTGAGTAAACTTAAATTTTTCAACTTGCTCTTACATTGAGTTATAATTTATACACGCAAGTTTGCCCTCAATTTCATCTGTTGGTTTATTCCGACAGTTCCCACTGGCAAATCACTCAAATCCGCACGCAATTTAATAAGAACAAATAAGGCTAACGCTAGTAAATCCCATATTGATTAAAGGCTATCATTTCGATTGTTATTTTCTTATCATTAACGTAATGTGCTCACACGCAACGCATAGTAGTTGTCCCAAGGATGTGATAAACTATAATATTAATATAATTGCGATTGTCACAATGCACGAGTGTATCGAAAAAAGGCAGCTATTATCAAGATTACTCGACCCAAAAGTTACCCTCTTAGTGTGCGCGCTGTTGCCGTCTCGCTTGGCAAGACGGGGAGGCCAGTCTTCGTCGGGCACTCTTGCAACCCAACCAACCATCCCTACTCCACCAGCTTTCCGCTATCGGCAGCGAAGTTCACGCACACACAATATTCGGTTGTTCAGACTCTCATAGCATGCAAGCTAGGCGAGCGGCGGCAGCACGCCGAGGCGGCTAACCCGTGGGGTGCGTTAGACAGAGCGTTGCCGAGTCTCTCACTCGCTCAACTTCGGGGTAGACCTTACGCGCGCTTCGTTCCCTTGCGTGCTTTGCCTTGCCACAAAGAGGGTAGCAGCAGCGGCCGAAAAACACAGCGTGCAGTTGTGTGCCGGTTGCCGGTGTGGATGCCAACTCGAGGGGCTGTTGCTCAACGTGCGCGATTTTGTTTCCGTGTTGCAAAACGTGAATCCAAAGTCTTAAAACCGGTTAAGTTACAGAAATATTTATAGTGTCCGAATGACGAGAAGAAATCCAAACGTGCTCAAATTTATAAATACTTTAATACAATTAAACTTAAGCTTCGTACATCTTCGTGCAATAACTAGTAGATTAGTAGAATTTGAAAAGGAATTATTTGTTTAAGACTTTGTTATTACGCCGGGTATATCACGTTTTAATTGTACCGTCTCGTTAGTCTGTTGATGTTGTCCTACGAGCACGTGTGATTACGAATTTGCGTTCAAAAATTGAAAACACGTTGTGCCTTAAGTGTTTGTGCGCTGCATTCCTTGGATTTTCAAGTGTATTGGGGAAATTATTATCAACATACCACGAGGTAAAGCATGCTTTAGGCATTTTTTATAGATTCCACAAAAATATTCAAATACGCAATGTTCCGCGTGGCGATAAACAAACTAAGCATGAAAATAACTGCTTAAGTCTTCAATTCAAAATACCCAGCGATCAGCAACAAGCAAAGAAACAGAACAACAGTTGTCTGATTTATCATCTTCGTCTAACTCGAGCGCTATCTTTATCCAACCACCTAAGACTTGCGAGCGAGTGTCTCCAAGAATGCTTTGGAAACTCTTCAAGTGACTGAACGATCCATTGTTAATAGGGATAATAATATTTTCGGACGGATTGTTAGCTGAGCGCGCGCACAACAGTACGTGTATTGGTTTTGATGATGGTTCCAAGAATTTAGACTTCCAAGGGTGTTGCGTTCTTCGGTCGCACTGCATAAGTGTACATTAAGAACGGACCGAGACCCCTTGGAAAGAACGAAGAACCGAGCAAGCTTGGCCTAGCCTGGCATAGTGCGTAAAAACCTACCACCTGCTATTTGGGTCTTTAATAACTCTGTTCACGAAAACGTCGTATTTATTTTGGAACAATTTGCCCTAACTCAATGCATGCGCGAGCTTGATGAGTGATTTTCTCCGGGGAATTTTTCAAAATCTAACTAATAATGCATACAAAATTTTTTATGTTCCGGGAACATCCATCCTCATTTTACGAGCAACCTGAATTCAATCAGCAAACAGGCTGGCGCGCACAAAAAACACAATGCACATTTTTTTTGCGTGTAAACATTGGATCGTTTAATTGGCCAAGTGGGGAAAAACTCCAATTAGACGGATGGAAAACAATAAAATTAAGTTTTTAATTAATTTAACTGCATTGCCAGTGTTGGCCGAGTTGTTATAGTGAAATTTTGAGTTTAATGCATTTTAATGAAAGCAAATTCCTCGGTGTTTTACTCTCGCATACACATTGGTCGAGCGCAAAATTGGTTATAACTTTAATTACGTGCGCACATTTCGCCTCCCCTCAGTCTCTTTAATTAATTGATACTTTTTGTTAATTGGCTTGTTTTTCCGATTACGTCTTGGAATTTAAAACTTGGCGCATGATTTGGAAAATAATTAATTTTCTGTCCGAAACACAAATTAATTTATACAGAGTGTATAATTGATTATAGAAAATTTCATCTAACCCTTTACCCTTCTCCTCAAATACCCCAATTTCGATTAAAACGCGCGCGCGCTGCGCACCCTTGCAAAATACAGCGGAGTTGCCTTGATTCAAGGCGCGCGAGCGTCCGCTCGTCTGTTGGTGGAGGAAGAGCGGAACGAGGAATTGCATTGCACGCGAATGAATGAATGAATTGTACTGTACGTACGCGTATTACAACTGTACACAGAGTGAGCATGCTTTTCTCGTTTCGTTCTGTCTCGTTCCTGGTCGGCGGCAACGGCAGACGCGTAATCCTCATCCCGCCGCATCCAATATCCTTCTCATGCAACGCATCTCTTTATTATTAATTGAAATAATTCCATTTAATCAACTAATTGCACACCACCATTCGTGGTTGGTTCTCTTTTCTCTCATGCACATATTCAGCTATATTTTACAACCACCAAAGCGAGTAGCCGACAACGGCGGCGGTGGTGGAAGCAGCGGTAGGGGTATCTCTCGTTCGATTCGGCGTATTTCATAAATTTGCGGAATTTATTCAATATTCATGCGTAATTACGTTCAACTTTCTGTAGGTATAACCGCCACCCTAATAATATGATTCGTTCTAAACCACGGCCAGTTCCACCCTCTTGTGTTTTCAATTCCAGCGCGTACATGATTCAATATTAATTACATATTGTTATTAATTTATAAATTAAGGTGTAGAGAACGTTCGGGAACAATGTTCAAATTTTGCATATTTATTGTACATTCAATTGCCTGTATGGATTGGCGGGAAAAAGACAGCGCAAATTTTTATTAAATAACATCCTGCGTGCCTGTTTAAAACGCAATTACGTCCCCGGCACCCCGCATGCCTCGCTCAATTACACTTTGCCGCCTCCCCATTTGCCGTATCGTGCAGTTACAACAGTCGCGGTGCCGAGTCCCGAAATGTTTCTGATGTGATTACAATGACGAAAAAATATAATATCGACTAAAAATGCGGCATTTGCTCGCTTATTTGTTTCTTATTTCGCTCCCCGTGACGAGCGCAAACTCAATGAAATTGCAATTCGCCCGGACGTATAACACCCCGTGTGTTATTGCTCGTTATAATTTGCGCGCCTTGCTTTCTCGCTGTTTGCGTGGGTACGTACGTACGCACGCGTGTATGAGTGAATATATCACTTAGCGCACGAGGGGCCAAGTAGCTAGCCGCCCTCCTCATTCCGGAAGCGTATCTTCCCTTTCTACCCTGTGCCGAAATATTCAACCTATACACAGGAGAGAACGATGCCGCTGCTCCTGGTGGTGTGTTGCAAACCGTTTGGCTTAATTTGACTGGCGATTCAAACGTACCAAAACACTCCACTTACGCGTGTTGGTAATTTATGTTATTTAATTACAGTATACGCAAAACAATGTTGCGCAGGAATATGATGAATGTGCGCGCATGCTGGTATTCTAATAATATTGGTTCGATACGCCCGCCAACACGCATGCATGCATTGCAGGAGCGAAATATAAAATCACTTAGCTCCACGTCTAAATTGCTGTAGCTGTAAAATTGCTTACTTAAAGAAAGCAAAATTCCTGGCGCATAGCACGGGTGAAATTCTAGCAGCAGGTTTAGTGGTGTGGTGGTGGCGGTGCCACAGTGCAAAGTACCGTTTCATATAATACGTATGTATACACATAAATGCAACGTTATTTATGGCACTCGCATAAATTATTTCATACACAATAATAATGCATAATATACACGCGTCCCAAGTATTCGCATTCACACGGAATTCCGACGGAATGCAGTGCGTCGCCCGCGTCCCAACCATACGAGGTTTCAGCGGCAGCCAGCCAGCCAGCCAGTAGAAATATCCAAAGGTATGCATTTTGCAGTCGCGCGTTCGCTGTTTGCCATGGTGTTCACATGCAAAACTCGATTCGTGTTTTTCCCCGCATTCATTTTTCTTTCCTAGTATTGCCTATTTATTTGTATGTATCCTAGATGCTTAGATATGCAATGAATTATTCGAATTATGTATGTATATCATAAAAGTCAATTTCTCAACATTTCCTCAATACGCAAACAAAGCAGGTACATTTTGTTTGAGTGATTGCATCGAAATTGAATTTGGTGATGGTAAAAAAGGGAGCAGTAGAAAACCTGAGATATGCCGGCTTTGCAAATAAATTTCTCTAATCAAGCTCGGTGTTGTTCCAGGCACGCCGTTAATTCGCCGAGTGCAAGTCGAATTTTTGTATTGTTTAATCGAATTGGCCAATGCGCATTCGAATAATTGGAATATTCGTATTTTTTTCATTTAGCTCCTAAACTTGAATGTAGAACGTGTGCGGCTGTACCTGCAAAATAATAACTCACTGCCAAGTCCATGAATGAATCAGCGAATGAAAATATCTGCGTAGTGGACCAGCGTAGGCGGCAAGGGTTGCTCGGTTGCGCGAATTGGTCGTCGGGGTTGTTCTTTTTCTTGTGCGGACGTATTTGCGATCGCGGTGCGGCGCGCACGATACGATTGGATTGAAAATTAAAAATAATATTGCTAAAAAATCATATTTATTCTGGCTCGCTGCTGTGCACTCATTGAATCGCCCAACCGATCAGCGTATGCGTCTTTTTCGCCCGTGTATGTACGATTCGAGAGAATTTGCGATGATATGATTTTCGTTTTGCTTCTTGCTGCTGCTGTGTTGTTTTGCAATTCGCATGTATGCATACCCCGTTCGGATGAAGAAACAATGCAAAAAATGCAAAATAAGTAAAGGCAAACTCACAACACGATTTCATGCGAGAGATAAAAAACTCTTATACACAATCCTATATCATTGCGTTCCGGAATATTGTTCGTCCGATTTTCGCCCAAGGTAGTACCGGAAGTATAATTGAATAAAAACACTTGCATTATTGTATTTTGCACAGAGACGCGCGTGCGATATGGTGCTTGATAATTGATAACGCCGATTTTTCTTCTCTTCATTTTACATTTCTCCCATTTACGCCGCACGCTATTAGCAAAAAATTACTCATCCCTCGCATACGGTTGCTTCGCCCTGAACGGGTGGGTGGATGAATCATATTAGAATTTCATTAATATTTGTTAATTAATTACGCAATTATGAATAGTAGCTTGACGAAACAGCGTGCGCGGTGTGCGCGCGTGGAAGTGTAGTTGGAGTAAGTTTCTAATTAAATTAAATTAATTAAACGCATTAAATCTATTAAATAAATGAAATAATTAATTAAAAGGGACGACAGACACACGCACGTCGGCACGCAGCGCAGTAATATCGAATGTTGGCTTAGCGGGCGCGCGCGAGACGAAGAGGGCGCAAACGCGAATTAGACGGGACGAAGTAGAAAGCGATGGCCATAGGGATGGGACACTGATATATCCCGTACGTACATATATCCATTCCATGGTGGCGGCGGCGTTCAACGCGCTCACTCCCGGTAGTAGATAATAGAATGGGACACACGCGGGAGGAAGTTGTTCGTTCGTTCGGCGGCGGCGGCAGCGGTGACGATAAAATTGAATTGAAAACTATGTGGTAGTAGATGGATGACTGCGTGTGTGCGCGTGTGTATAATATCGTATATTTAAGTAATAAGCAAGCAATGAGGACGATTGCAAACGAGAGGATGAACGGCGCCTCTCCTCCGTTGCCGCCACCACCACTGTTACTCTAATTTAATGGACGCGTGCATGTGCAGAGATAGACGAGCGAGGGACGTGGCACTAAAGTAAAATGAAGAAGGGTGTGCAACCGACAGTTCGCCGCTCAAACAGATGTTATTAAAAAATATCCAATTTAATGAAACGCATCAATTATCCCCCCAAACAAAAAGCCACTCCACGTATGTACATGTGCGCACACATGCGATTGCTAATGCTTTAATGGCATTTGGACGCTCCTTATTTGTCATATTTAATAAAATCAAAATGCGTTATTGATATTGACACGCGTGAGTGATGCATTATTTAATTGAATTATTTGATGGCGAACTCAAATTTTTCATTTGTTGTTTCTTTTCATTTACCCCTCTAATATTTGTTGTCTGCTTGTTCCACTTGTGAAGTGAACGAAATGAAATACCGAAAGAAAATTATAGGTTTTAACACTTTACAAATATGAAGAGCAAAAAAATCATTGAAGCGAGGCGCCGCTGCCTTTTTCACTTTTAGCACTTTTATGTAATTTACACCCCTCAATTCGTTCGGTATTCACTTTAATCTTTTTTCGCGCCCGCGCAATGGAGAAGCTGCATGAAATTAAACGCGCCCTATAATTAAAAGCGAGCGACGAGAGCAGCCACCTTCAAATTGAGCACACAGGTTTGGCGGCGCCACCACCACCGAAAAACTTTTTCGCTTTTCGTCGACGACGGAGGACCTTTACGCGCGCGCTGGCCAGGTAGACGAACCCGCTTCACATTTCAAGTGAATATCAGTTGAATTTTGTGGCATTTAATTCACGGCTGCGCGGCCACCATGTCATTGAATCTCTGACTGCGTTTTAACGCCCTCTCATCGCAAAAAAGAAATTGATGATGGGTGGAAAGATTGTGTTTGAAACAAACAGAGCCGAGATTACACGCGCGGTGATTGGCTTAATCTCTAAATTTAAATTGTTCATTATGTAAATAATAATTAAAATCCAATTTGGAGCATGTAATTAAAATATCTTTGGCGTGCGCGAATAGAACTTGGTAAACATCTGATTTTAATTAGTTTTCTTTGCGCAATTAAATTAATTATTTTCGTTTCATTTGCATACGCGCATGTAATGCGCTGAAGGCCTTGCGCCTCCTTCTCGCTCGTCCTTCGTTCGCAGCTTTATCACTTACTTTGTTCCGCATGTAGCGCTTAAGCGAGTCGTGCTTGCCATAGCCAAGCGCGTTTAATCATCATAATAATAATTTATCGGAAAGAGTTTGTCGGCTGCTCAAACTCAACGGCATCGACGTGCTTTTAGGCCTTAACTATCTGTCTTCCATCCAACTTCTATATCTCTATCTATCTGCGTATACGCGATAGATGGATAGATAGTCAGCCAGCAAGTAAGCAAGCAAGCAAGCAAACAAGCGTTGCGCCCAAAACGAGTGAACACACACGAGACAACTCATGCCTTTGGCATCGCATCGCGAACGCACATCTACCAACAAACATCGCCGAAGAGGAGACGCGCAACTTGGCAAGTGCTGCACGCGCGCGCGCTCGATAATGTAATTAGGATGAAACCGCGGGCGGAATTAAATGAGAATACGAGTGTAATTACAATGGCAAAGACTCACCTCTTCATACCGCCATTGTGTTACCGCCGACGCCGCCGCACCATCACCACGGCTGCACTCGCTCATCCTCTCTCCTTCCTGTTCACTCTGCTCTTCGTGGCGTTAGTGTCGAGACGGGGGTGGACGTTTTTGTGCTTGTGCGCGCACCACCTGAAAAAGACATCATAATTTATATCTGCAATTAGTAACTACCCTTGTGTTGCCAATTATAGAACCGACTAATTAATTGTGTTTTTTTCGCTCATTTTCAGAATTTTCATTAGCGCTTCATTATACTACCGCCAAGCAACAGGGAAGGAGGACATCCCGTCGCCAGATTGGCTTCGTTTTTCGCGCGCGCGAATCGACGCCGCCGCGCTACAGGACGATTGTTTCTCGAATTTAGCGAGGGTAAGGGCGCTCCGCGAGGAGGCGCTCCCAAGCCGTCAAGCTGGCCGCCAGTGCACTAGCAGCGATGAACCCCCATTATCACCCGTACGGTGGGCCGGAGCTCACGTCTCCGCATCCGCCGTCGCCGGACAACAACAATTACCATGCCGGCCATCCAACCACCGGCCCGCCACACATGCATCCAACGAACGGACACTCCATGGGACCATTGGGTGGGTGTTTTTCCCGCACACCGACTCTCAATAGTAATAAGCCTTAATGATTATTAGACCAAATAGGGCGATTGATGCAATCAAATAAGCGTCGCTTTTTCGAGTTAATTACGTACCGACGTTCAATTAATTAACAAAAAACATAATTTTATTGGGCAAACATTACGGGCGGTCCATGCGAATGTGTGTGGGCATTTGCGTTGTGCCGTGGTCACTAATTAATCACATTATTAATACTAATTGCTCGATTGTTAATGGGCCAGAGAACATAATATATTGCGAACAGACAATAACCAATCTGTCATTAATTATACACGATACACCATTAATCCTAACAAGCGTCAAGCACGAGCAGCCGCCCCCCCACGTCTATAGTTCCCCGTGCATTGTCCCACATTATTGAACGCATTGCCTAATTGCCAGTCGGCGGGCCTGCCGAAATTGCAATCAAATTAATTGAGTTATTATTACGCATGCCTGAATAGGTATTCGAAGAAAAAGAAAGCGCGCACGTGCACACTTAACACTCGAGAATGTCTGTCTGCGCCTAGAAGCTGAATTAATTGTTTGTTTGCTCTTTGCCGTAGGCCATCAAGGCGCACCGCACGACGGCCATCCTCACCACCAGCACCCTGCGTTTGCCGGCAGCGGCGGCGGAGGAGGTGGTGGTGGTGGCGGACCTCCACCGACGTCCAACCAGCACCACCAGCACCAGCATACGACAGTGAATAACAATAACAATACGGTCAAGGTGTGCGGGGGCTGCGGCGGCAAGATTGTCGAACGTTTCCTGCTGCACGCGCTGGATCGTTACTGGCACAACGGCTGCCTGAAGTGCTCGTGCTGCGGCGCGATGCTCGCCGACATCGGCTCGTCGTGCTACACAAAGGGCGGCATGATATTATGTAAACAGGATTATATGAGGTAAATATGCACCTGCTAATCATATTTCGCCTCTTTCTCACTTCCCTACCCAGTCACCGCCGACGCGCACACGCGCCACACTGATAGCAAGGGCGGTCGGGCGGCAAAGGGTTTTCTTCTTTTCTATTATCGCCTATCGCTTTACGTGTTGTGCTCGGAGCGTTTACGTCAAGATACCGATTTAAATGTATTCATAAACACGAAAATCATTTTAAGCGAACGAATGTGCTCGACGATCTAATCGCGTCCCTCGCGGTGTGAGCTTGTTTTGCGCTTTCGATGCAATTAAGCCAAACGCGCGCATACTCACACCATCCATCGATGCTGGGTGCGCGTTTGCTCATCTTATCGCGATTACACGCACTAATGACGTTGATATTGCAAGGAAACGCATTACATTTTCCGCACCGTATTAACATATTTTATTAATCACATATGTGCGCAATTTATCGGCAATATACATTTAGGAAATATTGAAATTTTCATTTAGAAAATCGCCATTGAATTGTTGTGTAAATGACATGTAGGTAATTGCAGGTTGTGCAACGTTCGTTTAATTGTAATTGGATTATGGCATGTTTCCATTTCATGCAAGCCGATGTTTTTTCGGGCTTATCAAAACGCGAGCGAATGCTTTCAGCGCGTGTGCGGCGCACTATATAATTTTGTTATCATTAAGGATGTAGTTTTCCAATTGAAGAAGATCTCGGCACGTTGTTCGCCTAATATGAAAAACGTGTTAATCGCAAACGGTAAAAAACGCGCAGCGTGTTTCATCCGGCGATGCGGTCGAGATAACACGCGTCTCTTTTTTGTTTTTGCGCATCGTGTTGTCTTTCCTCAATAAAATTTATACACGCGCTTGCCAACAATATTCACACTTTATACAGTGTATTGCTGGAAACTCGCGAATAGTTTTTCTGCTGGGCGAAAATTCAAGAACGCCATGTATTTTAGATCGTGTCTTTCGCGGAACGTTGCGGCTCAGGAGGAGAGAAGAAGGCTAAGGTAACGACGGTGAAAACCTTCAGGCACAATCAACTCTGGTTGATGCATCCAATCAGCGATGCCTTTTTCCCCATGTGCATCAATTGCGATCGTGTGTGAGACGGATGGTAGCTTACACACGTGTGTGAGCTGCCGCCGCCGACTGACTGATTGCGATAAACCGCTTTTTCGTAGCTCTTGAGAAGACGACGGCGGTGGCTGTTGCGGCTGCGGCTTTTGCAATCAGCCTACCAAGTGAATGCACACCCTCTGGTGCTTGAGGTGTACGGGGGCGCGCGTTCGTAGAGGCCAAACGAAGGCAATCGGCGCGTCGCCTTCTTGCTGATGGCACAAACGATTGTGGCGGCGGTAGTGGTGGCGCTTGTTGGTACATCGCGTGCAACAATTTGCCGCGCGCGCTCGCGAAATATCGTTAGTGCCGACGAGGCACACGGTGGCGGAAAATCAGCGAAACAAACCGTCAAAAGAAGGCGACGAAGCGACGCGGGAGATTTTTTAACGCGCGTGTGCATTTTCCGCGGGGCAGAGGAGGCGTCGAAAATTGATTTTCGACAACACGTTTTTGATGAGAAAACGTTCGCGCACACCGATCATGACAGGCGCATTCACGTTTCACTTTACGACGTTCGAACAAATTGACTTTGCGACGAAACACACAAATAATAAATTGTTGTCCGGCTTGGGCCGGCCGGCCGGGCCCCAAAAACTCATAGAGCGTGCCGTATCAACCCAACTTGTTCGGATGTAAACGGCTGTCAAGTGGAGGCAGCGACGCTGCCGTCGCCGCGCGCGCGAGAAAAACGATGAAGAAATAAAAGCGTTCACGAGCATCAACCATATAGTGCGGAGCGCGCACGAGAGAAAAAGAGTTCGTATACACACGGCTCAGCGCAATGATGATGAAGAAAAAAGGGGGCAGCACGCCGAGGCAGTCACGTGTGCAATCAGACCATGGCGCCGCTGCCGCCCCCGTTGAGGATGACAGACGTGCACATAATTTGACAGCAAATACGAGGCGGATGGAAATGATTGCAAGCAGGCGGCTGGCAACGATTAGATAATCTAATATAGTAGAAAATGCCATGTCACACGGAGAAAAAACTCATATTCCGGCTTATTAACTCATTGCCCGGAAAAAGACAATGCAAATAGAAATCTCGTAATAATTTGTAAGCAATGCGCGCCGCTGTTATTCATTTATCAAAACACGCGCAACGAGCTAATAGGATCTTCCTGGCGTCTCGACGCTACTCGCCCCTTTGGTACGTTTAGCCTAAACGGGGTGCCGGGCGCGCGCGTTTGCGGCGGTCGCGGCGGAAGCAGCGAAGGCGCAACAACGACGAGCGGGCCCGTTCTCGCATTCATGCTACCGTTGGCGGCGCTCGTCGCCGTCGTCGACGTGCTGCGGGCCGCGTGTGTGTGGGGGTGGCTCTGGGGAATAACTGCCTAACTCAATTTCAGGCAGCGCCGGGGGCCTCAATCAATAGACGCGTCGCGGTGGAGACCAATTACATGCCCACTTGCCTCGTAACACCGTTTGCATACATTTCGGCAACGTGCCCGCGTGCTGCTACCGCCACCGCCGTCGCTGCAAGTGTAGGTGACAGTGGCGGCGGCAGCGGTGGCAATTCGTGCGCGTCCTGCAAAAAAGATGCGCGCACACGTCTTGTTCTCTCATATATTTTTTCCGTCGACCGTAGGGCGCTCGCACATTCCATCTGTGTCTGCCTGATTCATAATCAAATCAATGCCACGATTCCTGTTAATGTCCGCCTGCGAATGTCAATTATGGTTCATTTTTTTACTCGCTAAATTGCTTAAAGCTGTATGTGATAGGCGCTTGAGTAGAGTTGTAAAAAACACGCGAGCGTAAAATAGAATGAGTTTTATCAAATCTATTAGATATTCTATTAGCGTAACACAACAACAAATCGCATGGTAATGGCATTGCTGTCAGGCGAGCGCACGACGCGCCAGGATAACACCTTAAAGAGGCATTTAATTAAGATATTCAATACGGAGAAGAGAAGACGCTTCGCTTGCCTTGCCATGCCTTGCAAGTCGTCCTTCTCGTTCTTCCTTCAACATTCGCGTTCGTCGCCGTGGTGCTCTTATCCGGCGCGCGCGCGACACCAGAGCAGAAACACAAACGCGCGCGATGCAAGACTTCTTTCTTCTTACATACTTACTCTTCGCGGCGCGCCGAAAGAGTGAGCGAGTTTTTAACAGTGCGCTCATTCGCTTGTCGTGACGCGACACTCGCTCTTCTTATTCTCTGTGTGCGCTTATCGGCGAGTGTTAACAAGGTCAGGTTCGCTTTTTTCCACTGACATTGTCGTCGTCGTTTGTGGCTTACTGACAGGGTAATTCAATACGCGTCGAAAGGAACAATGAACTGTGTTGTTGCTGCAAGAACGGCTCCTCGTCCTGACAACTATATTAATTGTTAACGCTAAAAATGATATTCGCACCTGCTTCATCTCGCAACTTTTCCGTCATCATTATAAAACGTAAGCGCGCATTTTAATTCGTGCGCCTCATTACGCGTTGGCAGCGCGTGCGTCATTTAAAAGCGAACACACGAATAACTTTGAAGGCGTTCGCAGGCGGCGTTTTTAATGAGATCGAGCGGCATTTTCGAGATCGCATAATTGGCTCCGAACGCCGGTAATTATCGGACGCGCGCACGTCGTGGCCCTGTTTGGTGGACGCGTTTCGCTAACGACCGAAGAAGGATTCCTTCGTCGTCGTCGGCGGCGTGTGCACACTCGTTGTCATTTTGGGCATTGTCACGTTTTCCACCTAAATCTACACAACGCCGAGAGATGTATAATAAACGCCGCTAATAAAGTAAACAGCTGAGAAGACCAAAGGCGGCCTTTCTCAGTCTATTTTCGCGCGCGCGCGCTCGCTTGCAGAAAAAGGAACGAGAGGCCCGCAGAGACGCGCTGTTAGCCAAGAGTAATAAATCCAGCAGGATCCTCTAATTGGATGGCTGTTTGACAGCAGCTATGCCCTGCTATGCCATATTGTGCGCGGCGGACGGGAACCAAATAGTCTTTAGTTTGCAATGCACTTGGCGGAAAAATCCGCTCAGTTTTCAATATTATGTGGCGCAAGCATGCAAGTGATAAAATGCGCAATCAGGGGGAATAAAGCGAGGCGAAAAAATGATTTCGCCCCTCATTAAAAGTTACACGTGGACGAGTGTTGTTGCATCGGTTTAAATTACCAGATACTTCTTGCGTTTTTGCCGCACTTCTTCATTCGCGATCGCGCTGCATTTTAAGCGAGAGAGAAGCAGCAACAACAACACTGCGGTAAATTGTAGCAAAGTTTGAGAAGGAGAGACGCGTGCAACAATAACGCTAATTATCGGCTGGTTGCCCTTTTGCTCAAGATCGCTCGTTCATTCGGTGCGTTGTGCTTCGGCACTTTATGTGTGTGTTCGCAAACGCTGCGTTTCTCTCCGGGACAGCGAGACCAGGACGCAAATTGAGGTCGAGCAGCAAAAGGACGAGTACAGTCTTCTTATTAGCGAATGATTTACTGGCTTCGGTCGTGTTAAGCGCGCACGTTTTGAGCGCAAACAATTTGCACGTTCTTTTCACGCAAAATCAAAAGATTTTCAAACGCATGAAATATTATTATTTTTCAAGTTCCTTAGAGTTTTTTGCACGGATATAAATAAACAATTAGATAACTATTCTCGGATATAAGAAAAGATTACAAGTTGCCAAATGTGAGAATGATGAGAGAGTGAAGAAGAAGAAGAGCGAACACTTCGTGTTGCACACGTTCCGCGCGTTCAGTTCGGTCGAGATAAATTTAGCTTAGTAATCAATCTAACGCCACCGCCGCCGTTGCCGCGCGCCGCGTTCCTGGCGGTAATCTAATTAACAGCGCGCACAACTAATAATTTCCCAGGCGCGCGCACACACAACGTGACTATAATTGGATTCGTTAATCACAAACTGCCCGCGGATAATCGCGCCGTTTTCCACAATAAGATAGCTCTAATTAGAATCGTCGGGCGGCGTACGTCCCCCGCATATTTCCGGTGTTATTGCTGAATAACACGAACCGTCCCCGTAAACAACAAGCAAATTTTACACGCTTTAATCCTCGAAATCCAAACGTATTGGGCTTAGTCAACGATACATTCAGCAAAAACTGAAACATTGCCACCTACGTAAGATTACTTTTACAATAAAATTCAAGATTTGAATTTAAAAGAGCTGTGTAATCACGGTTTCCATGTGTGAAATTTAAACGAGACACCAGCTTAAAGTAAATGCCTCGGGCAAGAAGAACCTGCTTGTGTTGTATGCTCGTCCTGTACGCTAGTAAAGCCAAGAGTACACAATCGTGCGCTAATTAATGAAGCTTCTGATAGATGAATGCAATACCGCTGCGAATGCAATTAGCAAGTGAAGGCCCGCCAGCATGAGGCCCCCGTCAATCATGCCCATGCCGATCACGTTCGCTCCGCGAATGCCACTCGCTTTTTAAATACGCCGGCACACTCATAGCGTTCTTCTACTCGTTTTTGACTATTTTTCACCAACTGATTATTAAATTTATATGAATAATTGGCCGACCTTCCCTCTCTCATTTTCGACCAAAAATGCCAATTATGAAATATTCCGATATGCGATAATGAGCGAAAAAAGTTAATCACAATAATATATGATGTCACGCGTTGAATATTCGACGAAGTTGTAATAAATAAAATCTTATTATGAGTACTTACATATGAAATTGTTGTCTAACCATCACTGTGAAACTGAAACAAAACGACGTGTTACTAAATTTTCTATAGAAAGTCATTGCTAGAGGTGACTTTAAGACCAGCAACAATTTCGATCACTGTAGTGTGTATCACAGGTCTGACAAACGTACCTGTGCGGTTTTGTTAAGTTTCGGTTTCGACTTGTTGAAAATCTGGTGTTTACATTTTGCGAAACTCAACGTACATGTAGATGGGGCAGTGATGGCAAAGTGAAATATTTTTAAGTGTAAGCAAACGGAATATTCCTAGCAAATAATAATTCAACTAATATGAAAAATTCAACTTAATTCAGGCGAGAATGTGATGAGCAATTGAAATTTACGAGCACAAAATGTGATCTAATTAAAAATATATTGTATTCGTCATAAGCGATGTACGATGAACGACGTCGTCGGCGGCAATAGCATACTGCACATGTATCGTGTCTCATCAGAGCACCGTGCCACCGCCGTATAGTGATGTGTGGCGCGGGGCGGACGTATGTACGTAGATTCGCGTTTGAAAGTAGCATTGTAAGCGTATTCATTACGAGAGCCATTCAAGTGTGGCGTTGCATAAAATTAATTAGCCGACTGCATGTGTGCGCAATTATTGTACACGTACGCGCGGCGCGCCGCCACCCCCGCGATGTGTAAGTGCCCGAGTGGCGTGTGCGCTAGCGTTTTAATAACGTCGGACGATGCCAGGACGACGAAACACCACTGCGCTGCTGCCCCCCGCTCTCAATACCCGGCCGCCCGCGCTCTCCACCCGTCCCGTTCTTTCTTCCTGCCACTAGGGGCTGATTAATGCCGGGCAACACCACTCTGCATTAACAATCCAGTAAATGCAGATTCGCATTTGATGAATGTGTCTCGCAGCATTCTGGGCTGTGGTTTTTGGGTTCTTTCGTTTTTCTATTTTAAGTAGCCAATTGATTGGTACCGTTTTATCGCGCTGATGCTAATTGAACAAATCAAATAATTGCTCCCGCAGGTTGTTCGGCAATACGGGCGCGTGCTCGGCGTGCGGGCAGACGATTCCAGCCAGCGAGTTTGTGATGCGGTCCGGCGGGCCGTCACCACAACAGCCTGGGGCGCCGCCGCACGTCTTCCATCTCAAGTGCTTCGCGTGCAGCAAGTGCGGCGCGCACCTCGTCCCCGGCGACCGCTACTACATGCTGTCCGGGAGCCTCGTCTGCGAGCAGGACTGGCACAAACTGCTCAAATCGTCGACGACGACGACGGTGCGCAAGGGCAAGGTCGGTCGGCCGCGTCGCAGTCGAGATTGAGTCGGCGAGGCCGCCGTGCCGTCCCCGACTGCCGCCCGACACCTGCCGGAAGAAGACGCACCACAGCCACACAACCTCCTCCGTTCATCATCGTCATCGCCAGCCATGCAGCGGGAGTCATCCCCAACGACGTCGTCAGCGCTCTCATCGCCATTGTCGTCGCCACCGGCGCACGAAAACGAGGACCAGTACGATTCGTACGCAACAGATGGTAAGTCACTTCCTTCCAAAAGCCCGGAAAAAACAAGGAGCAAAATCATCCGCGCGGAATAATTAGTAAATTGGCTTCTTACGCTTGAACACATCTCATTCGTAATTGCAATTCTATAACTCACCTCGTGCGTATGCGTTTTGCGGCCCATTTTAATTGAAATCCGATGACGATCATGAAAATGAGATGAAAGTTTATTTTCATCGTTCTTTGCTTCTTTTCCTCCCCTCAAAAAGTTTTTCGAAATCTTTTTGTGCGCCAAGTCAAGTGCGTAATTTTATGAATAGCTATTCAACATGAAAGCGAACGTGTGTATAAATTAAAGTAAAAATAAAGTCATAAATGGTATAAAATTAAGTCATAAAACATTTGCCACAAATACGTTGCGATAATTTGCTCTTCTCACATCAGATCCTTTGCGGTTGGACTGCTCTCATTATTTATTGAAGAATAAACTTCTTCGTGATGTGGTTGGTTTTCTTATGAATTTACCAACCCATGTCTCTGTTTGATATTACATATAATCCGACACACTGGTCGTTGAAAATGTCGGGTGGGAGAGAGTTTATGTAAAGAGGGGCCTTGATTTTGATATAATGAGACATTTTCATGTTTAGCGCATATTAACTGAAACGCATTCAAGCAGCGAGTGTGTATCGTGTAAATGCGACTCGCACGCTGGTTGTGAATGAGCAGGAGGAGATCCTATACTCGAGATACGTATGTGGTGCTGCAACTAATACCAATAAATATTGACCCCACCAGTAGTCTATTATCGATAAGTCGTAAATTTCGAGTGCTTCCAACGCAATGCAGCCATTATTTTGATTCATATTTAATAGGGCTGCACTTCGACTAACACAGCTACTTTTTGTACTGCTGTAATATTTAAATAAAATGTAAAACCTGTTCGTTTAGTTTTATACGCTGTTAATTAATTACTTAATTAAAAACTTGTCGTCGAACAAGATAATAAATTAATTTATTAAATATTCATTCTACGTAATTTATTTCGTATTAATTGGCACCTTGATTTGTGCTCTTTGTCAACTCGGAACCGTATTGTCATTTTCCGGGAAGCATTTCCGTAATGTTGCATTTTTCGTTCAAAACTTTTATTCGTTGTAAACGCAGGTAGCTGTGCCTTGAATACGCCAAGAATTTTATGAATTATTTGTGCGGCGAACTTTAAATATTATAATTAACGAAGTTAGTTAATTATCTCGCGCAGTTTCTGATTTAATTAATAATTAAAGCTCGCCTCGCTATTTATATTCCTATATAGGTATCGTATCTATGTGTATATCAGTAGATAGTTAACAATTATGACTCTTTGGAGCGTTCGCGCGCGCTTCGCTTCATTCTGCTTGGTCGGGTTTTGCTTGACTTGCTTTGGCGTTGCTCCTGGTGCTGCGAGATGAAGGAGTATGAGGTAGAAAGCAGCGAGTATACCGCCTCCACACCCCGTTCGTTCATTTATTTGGCTCAATATATTTTGCGCGCTATGATGTGTATTGAACGAATGCACGAAAGCGCTTTGTGCGCGTTAATTAGGAAGAGGACGCGATTCCATTAGTTCTAAACAAAATGAAATATTAAAAGCAGATTTAACGTGAAACACTTGCTCCCTTTTGGTTTTTCACGAATTAATTAGCGTGCCGGTTTCGATTTATAATTGCCATTAGACGATGAGTTAATGCAGTCGAGTGCGCGCGATAAAGGGCAGACTAGACCGGCCATTTGTTGCACTTTTACAATTTTAACAATGGAGAACAACATCAATGCCAATGGCATCCGTTGTGTGTTTGGTTTTGTTGTGTAGAAGCGCGCACGCGGCGGTATTGCCATTCAATTTTTCTACTATTGCGGCTGGCTTTAGACGAAGGAGACGACGACGACGACGATGGCGAGCGACCAAACGACGACGAGATATTTTATAATGATCATTAACGAAGCCAGCGAGCAAACGAAGGGCGAATGCGCGTGCATATTGCGTTCGGCCGTGCCTGAATGGCAGCTCCTTAACGAACACGCTTATAACTAACTAAACTATTGTCTTCCACTTGTTTTGTCTTTATAGATTTTTTACGCCGGCTTCTGAGCCGCTTTGTGTGTGCTTTTCGCACTTAACGAGAACACTGCTCTAACAAGAGAGCAAATTAAATGCACAAGAGCGGTACAATTACACACGATGGATTCGCGCAATTATTTTTTTTATCTAACGTAGTCCTTGAATACTATTTTCCTAATCAAAAAGTCATCGTTGAAACGGCACGATTCTAAAAATAGTGGCTCGATTATTTGATTGGAATTGTCTGATCTTTGTCGAAATATCAATTCAATTACTTTGCCAATCCTGATGGCAATCAATTCGTAATGATCGCAAATATCAATACGCAAAATATGCGGGGGTAAACAAGTTCGAGGAGGTCGCCATTCTCTTTACGGGAAGAGAAATTGATGTTCCAAATCGAATGCGCAATAAAAGTTTCATCCATTAGCACAACAAGTAAGTGCGCTTACGATTGCCGCCGCGGACGAAGACGCCGTCGAATGAAAGCGGATGGATCACGAGTGAGTGATATTTCCAGCAAGCGCGTGTCGCTTGCGACGGCCACTCAGTGAAGGGCGCCGTTGCTGCCGCCGCCGCCACCACGCACATACTAAGAGCCAAAAGTGAAATGTGTGCGTGTGTGTGCGGTGCCGCGTAGGGATGCGATGAGAAAGCGCGAAAGTGGTGGTAGATGGTCAATGTTTAATGGATGCCATTATAGGCTTTTGCTTATTCCGAGGCGTAAGAAAAGCACGCGTCTAAATACGCCAACAGCACTCCAAGTAGAGTGGCGAGTCCTCGCTTTGACATTGAAAAACATTTCAGCAAGCAGAAAAGTAAATGGAAATCTATGCTTATGTTAAAAAATGCTAAACAATCAGCACAAACGCATTCGGCAAAATTACGTTATTTTTAGATTTCGCCGTTGATTAAATTTTTATGTCGATAAGTAAAGAATAAAATTACTCACCACTTAAAATGACTTCATGGAAATTCCAGTTGTTTTATTGCCTGTAACAAAGAAAAAAGAATCTTTAATAAAAGTTTAAATTAACAATGAAAACTAGTTCATTGCGAAATGCCAGTTAATTTTTGAACTAAGAAATTGAATTTAATTAAAATTGTAAATTCCGCGGATCAATTACGAATAATTACGTTTAATTGATTTATTTGTGAGGCGAAGTTCAATTACGAAATTCCACAGGAAATTGTTTAATTACATCAAGTGAATCATGGCGATCATCGAATTTTTTTTTAATGAATCGAAATAAAAATTGCGTTTTATTGCAAATACTTTAATATTTGAAAATTTGGAATACCTAATTGCCTAGTAAATGCTAGTTTTGTACTGATTTACGACATGTCTTTATCGGCATTTGGATGTTATTAAAATTTCACGTGTTGAACATGCGAACGATTCGTTTTAGTTTTCTAGAAATTTCAATAAAAATCAAATTAGGCCTAATTAGCATATCGGATAAGCGGCTTACTGGCACGCTTTCGATGCATGTCTGGGCGACACGCCGAAGTACACAAATTAGCGATCCGCGACGTATTCGTGTGCATCGAATTATTCCGAGAGCACACTTTTTCGATCAAAGTCAATAAACTCTCTTTCCGTCACGAACAAGCTTAGCGCAAATAAAAAAATACGCTTAGTACATGGCTCGATGTCTTGTCTTGCGTGTTGTCAATATGCGGATGTGAGGTGTGAGTTGTTTAATCGCCTCGATTAAACTCGTACGGGTCGACATAAATTACAAACGCGCAACGGTAATTTATTGCCAGCTTATTGAGCGATGGCCGATGATGATGAAAACGCATGCTAAAAAAGTTTCACGCTTATCAATTCTTCATTCACTCGCGATGTCATTTAGTGCGCTGACAAGCATATGGAATTTCATATCTAAATACAAAATATTTTAGATGCAAGCCTAGTGAGTATAACAAATTGCTCAAAAGTTAACTTATAACGAGTCATCTTGTTAGAGGATTTGCGCTCAATCTTCAACGCGTTTTGCTAATAATATGATATTTTTTTTGTGCAAAACAACTTTCCAACTTTTTAAATTTAACTATTTGATTATTTATTGCTAATTTAATTCAATTATACCTAATAATTTTAAAATGTGTTAATTTATTTAGTGATGCATAAAATTTGTTCAAAGATGATAACCTCATATCATTCACATACACACGCAAAAGGGGTGGCAGTATTTTGAATGAAAATTGATGGAAAAAGCGCATTCTGCCGTCTTCGCTTCACCAGCGCATGAAGAAAAAAATACGCGCGCGAACGCAAACCGATGGCGGCGAATAAAGTAGAATAGTGAGTAGTAAATTGCGTAATAATTTATTCCGACATAAAAGGGATTCGGCCGTAAAAAAGCGAATTTCCTAATTGAGCACCACCAGTGCAGCACCGCCGCCGCCGGCGTTGCAACCATTCCACTCAGCGCTGCAAGAAAAGCGCGCGCGTCGGCCGCCTCCACACACGTATTGATAGAGACACGCGTATATGCCTCAATCTTGCCGCCTCCGCGCGATGTTCGCGAGTGTGGGTGTGCAGCCCATGAGTGAAGATTCAATTCATGGTTTATGTGGAAGGGCGTGAAGTTTGATATAGGAAAGCGATATCTGGATTACTTTCCTTGATGAGAAATGAAAATCTAAAACGCATTAAGGAAATTGCCATTGCTTTTAAATTAATGTTAATTGCGACGCCACCTTTCACGTCGCAAGCGCGCACACACCCGCCCTCCTACCGCCTCCCTTCGTCTTACTATCTATATCTCTAGACATTATCTGTAATCACATTCGTAGGGGGTTCATATACCGAGTGTTTGATCAACAACAACTTGGAAAAATTACCACACACTTCTTTTCAAGTTCTAATAAAATAAAATTCTTAGAAACAATTTGGCCCAAGTTCGGATCTTTCAGAAGTTTTTATGATGAGTGGAAAAGAAGTAAAATAAAATTTCGAGGAAAACCAATTTATCACTGATTCATAAAAGATTGGATGTTATCACTTAGCTAAATAGTGGTGTTTTTGCCATTAGAATTGCCATTGAAATTTTTTGCGTTGTTCTTGCGAGCGGCCAAGAAAAAGGGCTTTGCATACGATGAAGACATTGGCGTGAAGCGGGAAAAGAGAGTGCGAGTCCTTATCCGAAATGGAGTGGCGCGCTGCTTTTCTATGCGCGCGCGAGTTCTTCGTCAGCGGCACGTCATTTACTTTGTGTACGCTTTTCTTTGCCGCCGCGGCGCGAGTGTTAGTGGTGGTGGTGGTGGCGGCGTGTGGAATGAAGCGCAGCACACTGAAGCGATGAGCATATAGTGGAGGCACTCAGCTTAATGAAACGCGTAATCCTCGGGAACATCTCTCGCCGCTGCTGCCGCCGCCGCCTCCACAGCGTTCGTACTCTCTCATCCCCATCTCGGCGCTCTAATCTATCCGGATGGCATTCGTTCGCGTTTTAATATTCAATTCCGGGCGTGTGAAACACGACGATTCGCTCGCACGCCCGCCAGATTCACTGACAATTGCGGGACTCTTGATGACGATTGCTACCCCTCAGCTCAATTCGATTATTGTGCACTTATTATTACGCCAATATTGCTCAAACATTTTCCTTATTATTTCCGCTCGGCGTGTTAAAAACGAATCGCTGTAAGAGCGAGCATCCTTGCTGGTGTCTCAATCCGCGTTAAGGGATGGTGGGAGTGACATCTTACTCGTCTTGTTTTTCCCGTTTCTCGACGGCGTCGTTCTTCTTTGTAAATATTCCATGTAATTTAATTTTTTAATTAACAGAGCAACGCATACACAAAGCCAGAAAAACATCGCGTGTATACGACCGAGCGAGCGCCCAAGACGACGACTCAATTAATTAATTACTCCGGGGTTTCATAGTTAAATTAGCTTCCGGAATTTAAGTCGGGCTGTTTAACCTCCAGTTTCGGCACAATTTAATTCATCAACCGTGCAAGTCGCTACGCTAAGGCGCGTGTTCCTTGCTCCTCTCTCGCTCTTTCGCGGGGGTGCCCTCTTTTCTTATTATTACTCGCGGCAGCGGCGACGACGGTGGTGGTGGCGCGCTTGCAGCGAGATTTATGAATTGTGCCACTGAGTTATTCATTTTCTACTAGAGAGTCACTACCTCCAAACTCATTACCTTAATTCTACAGGGTGCGCATTGTAAATCCCCTAGAATATTTGCAAATGTGCTCGGGATTTGTTTATATACGACGTCGCGAAAACAAATGGGGAATTTCTTGCTAATTGAAATCTTTTGTTGTTGATTATCGGGATTTGCAGCGCTAGGGTGGTGCTGGCGACCACTCAGTAGATTGCTTGCTGTAATAGAGAACGCGAGCTCCCCGCCCCCCGTTAATTACCGCCTGATGTGCGCGGGAGCAATGAAAGTTTACCAGTTAATTAGGGAAAACGTCCCTTGAAGCCAGCGCCGGCTTGAGCATGCGTCTCGCTCTCCGGCTCTTCGCCGCCGCCGATAGAGGGCCGTTCGTAATTTGACTGCACTCTCCCGTTTTGCCGGGCCTTTAAATATTTATACAGTAACCGTAAGCGCACTTTGCAAGCATGTGCAGTCTCTTCTTCAGTCTGGACAAGAGAGTACAACAACGCATCCCTCTTGTTCGTTATTGGCTTGGCGAGTGAGTGTTTGTCCTTCTTGGCGTTGCCGTTGTTATTGTTCATGATGTTGTTGTTGTTGTTGTTGACGATGATGGTGCTCGGCGCAAAAGCTAAATGCGAATCAAAATCGACATTCGATGCGTATTGCGAACGCTTACGCTACTTACAGCCAGCACGCCCGCCGCTCTCGCAATGAACTAATTAGCTTTATTGCCACCCCTTTAGTGGCGCGCACTCTAAAACCCTCCAAGCCCAAGCCACGTTTATAACCCAATTACCAATCAAGAATCGAGCAAAATCAATTCTATTACGTTACGGCAGACGACCACACTCATACGCCTACGTATTGCGACATTGCCGCCCCTCACACATGTGTTGTAGCAAGAGGGATGTGTTGCCCCATGGGCTGTTAGTCGATAGCGACGCGCGCACAAGATATATCCGCTTTCAATCACATCCAATTCAAGTAACAACAACAACAACTTGTTTTCATCATTTCTCTGGTTGAGTGCAATTTGCAAATGAATTTCCAGCCGATACAAAAAACACAAGCCGCCAATTGCAATCAATAAAAATTCATACCTAATTTGGTGTATTTTCTAAATTTCACCCGCATTTCCATTTTCGATGGTTTCAATTTCTGATTCATGCAAATTAAATGGAGTAATTAAAATGGAGTAACTAAAACGCATAAGGCCTTACTGAAATGCGATACGGTTATCACGATATCGGGAGGAACGTAGGAAGGCGGTGCAAAAAAGCCTTTTGCACAAAGCCAATTCCATGATGGGCCTGAAAAATTAATTACGCATTGTGCACGCTCCGAAAGAGAGCGGCGTTGCTGCCGCTACAACCCCATACGCACGCACACCCTGCACCACCTCCTCCCTCAGCTCAATTGCGAAAGGCACAATAGGCTTTTTTAAAAAATGAAAACCTAATTAGTTTTAGATTGATACCGGCTAGTGAGTCGCATAATCAAACAAATTTCATGTTGCGCATGCCTTTCCTCCATCGCGTCTCACCCACATATGCCACCCCCTCCGAATGTGCGCCACGTACAAAGCGCAGCGCGTCGAGTCAATCAACGACCCCGGGCGCTAATTCATTTTCCGTGGTGTGCGCTTAACGACGATAGGGTCTTTTGTGTTTTGCGCTCGTTCGATTTTAATTAGAAAATGCAGTTAATTATCGCCTGGTTTCTTTTCACTCTCAGCGTGCGGCAGAAGGGCGTATTGACTGATTTCTAGTTTTTCCTAGTTTTACCACTGTCTATCGCTGAAAGTGCAATCCATCAGTGATCCCGAACAATCTTGCATCACTCCTGCGTGACACTATTATGCACCCGCGTGGTGGTAGCGCCATGAAATGTCCTACTTAAGGGTGCTGCCGATGCGAACTGAAGAATGAGCGTCGCGGCGCGAATGTGTGCACGTCGGGATTGGGCAATTAGGCAAAGTAAAGCGAGCACACGGACCTGCCAAGCGAATGAACGAACCAACGAACAAGCAGCACGAGATAGATGCAAATGTACATTAGCCTAATTGAACATTAGGTGAAATGAACAGTTGGACCCCATTAGCTACCGTTTGATTTATTACTTCATTTTATCAAAGCCGTTTGTTTCAAATAAAATGTCAACGAGAGCGACTCGAGCACCACACGCGCGGAAATTGAAATGCCAAGACACATTCATCCACGTATTGAACTTGGCGGTGGTCACCGAGTCGACGTTAATCTCTCCTAATCGATTAATATCATAATGCAATCCGTTAAAGTGGATAATTGCACTACGTTTATTGTATTTGGCGGCTTCATTAATCCATTACAATAATTGCATTTCCAATTCAAATGACGTCGACCGTTGATGTTAATTATCTGGGTTGCCTGCTTGCTTGCTTTCGCTGATTGCGCGCGAAACGAAAAGAAATGAAATTAAATCAAATCCAATATTCTTACTGACCGACCGTGCTCCGTACGTGGCTGGAGTTATCAGGATGAAAGCATGGCGTTTGTGTGTCGCGAGTCAAGTCCCATCTCGTTGCTCCGGGGGTGTGCGTGTGTGCACTCGAGAAAAATATGTGCATCCTGCTTACAACATCAGTGGCGGCAGCGCGGTTGCAATGTGCGGTCGGTTTCAATTTGATTGAATGCGACGCGGGGCCGGCTGCGGGCACGCCGTGGCGGATAGAGACGAAGCGAGTACTTCCGAAATTAAGCAACGACCCGTGGCACTTCGTGTGATTGACTCCGGGGGCGCTACTCTTTTCTAATCTACGGGCG
This sequence comes from Aleochara curtula, assembly GCA_963978815.1. Lineage (NCBI taxonomy): Eukaryota > Metazoa > Arthropoda > Insecta > Coleoptera > Staphylinidae > Aleochara > Aleochara curtula. The sequence continues at coordinate 4,736,785 of OZ022219.1, forward strand.
CGCTCGAAAGAGTTTTAGTCACTCTGATGCACACATGTGTTTCACGCTTTTTCTGTTTTTTTATTAAAATTATTGCGCTTATTTTACTTAAGAGAGTAAAAATCCATCAGGATAATTGTTAACTGTTATCCTTTTTTCAGTTCTTGATATAACTACTCTTGATTTTTCCTCGTATTTTCTTATGTCTTATGCATGGGTTCGATTAGGAATACTGAGCAAAGATGTTGAATACATCATGACGATGATGATGTACTTAGCGAATGGCAGAAACAATTTCGTCCTCGTGCATGCATTCAGCAAGCAGTGCCGCTTGCCGCCGACCGTTGTTGTGCATGCTTCGAGGACGAGACCTTGTCGCTCTGTCGCCAACATCATCGTCGCGCTATTGAATTATTCAAAGACGACAAATTCAATGTGCGGCACGCGATTTGACTGACTTGCGTTTTTTTTTTATCCTAGACACATGTTACGTCTCGTGCGAATATCCTGTGGTTTTTCTACAAAATCCTGCACTTCGACGAACGTGCGTAAATTATGCACGCGCTAATCCATTAAATTAATTGCATTTCCATTCGTAATTGAAGCGATTGCAACAATCAAGCGTACGCGGAAAAAAATTACTCGTACTCGCGTTTCTAGTAAATCCGCTTTGCATACGCATCGCATCTGAAATGCTTTTAGCCGAATTGAAGCGTGCGCACTTGCTCGATTCGTTCTACTCATTAGCGCACCACCGTAATTATGTATAAAGTTTTCGGCGCGTGTTCTTTATTCAAATTCAGCGCAGCAGCAACAACAACATTTTTGTTGCTTCTGTTGGGGAGGATGGTCTTTGTTCATTTTTGTTGTTTTGTTGTGCGCGTCGCGTAACGTAATAAAACATACATTGTATGCTTTACATGCATTGCGCGCTCGTCTTCTTTTGGCGTGGGGTGGCGTGAACGCGCGCGCGTGGCATTACGCTTGCAGAAAGAGCATATAGAATATAGATTAATAAGTAAAACTTCCCATCTTTGTGCGAGCGACTCGCGCCGGATTTGTGTAAGCCATCGCTGTAATTACCGCCGTCTCGCCGCCATCATCAGTCCGCGGTCCTCCTTCGCATCCTCTCCGTTCGCCGCTCGCACTCTCATCATCAGCCTGGCATAAAATGCAAAGCGCCGAGCGCGCTCGTTCGCTCGTCGAGCGTTACGCTGCTCTTAGAGTTGCCATCCGATTTGATGGCAGAAAACGCGAACGCTAATTAGCAATATAGATCGTGACCATAAATAAAGTAGTGTAATCCCTTCGTTGTTTTAATTATGGAAATGTTCTCTCGCGTTGAGCACAAACACGTCGCCTAAACTTGATTGCTTTAACGCATAGTTTTAGCATATTTCTGCTCTCCCCCCGTTCAGATTCGTGATAAAACGAGATTATCAAAAGCTAATCTATTATTGCCACATATCAATAATAAACCCCGAGGGCGTCCCGGTGCATTATAGAAAACGTGCGGCCACGTGCTTCCTGCTATTCCCGATTCCACTTCGTGGAATTGCAGGCGGCTGGCCGGCGGGCGATAGGTATAGCGGTGTAGCACGTACGCGAGGGCATTATATCAAAGTCAAAAAGTTAATATCCAATCCGTCTTGTTCCAGTTATTATTTTCTGTACGTCACATAATATATAGATGCTACCCCCCGCACTTGCTGCCCCCCAGTGTTTGAGTTACGTGCGCATGTGTGGTCATTGCTTTCGACTGCGAAAAACTACTCCTGATTGATGGTCCTTTTTGCTCTTTTACAGAACGAGTGTCTAGACTCAAGAACTTTGTGCATTTTTATTTCGCATTAAATTTAGTAATTATTCGCAGAACAATCAATATGAAAATAACTCTTGTCACAGGCCACTCTTTACGGAATTAAGTGGCAAGTTGTATGTGGCACTTCAAGGATAAATAACAAGGCGTGCGCGCACGATAAACAAAGTGCCAACTTGTGTGTGCGTTTTCCATCAGCGCAAGAGATCCCCAAACGAGCGTGTAACGACAGCACGCAGCAGTAGCAGCAGCGCCCAAAACAATTTCGATTCAGATTCCAAATGATGTTTACTTTCCATTAAGCACTAGAAGTGTCGATAGCGCACACATAAATTTACTTTGCGTTTAATTCGCCAGCCGCCGTCGCCGCCTCTCATTCACTTGATCAGCAGCGCAAATCTTCCCCTCTTTATCTGGCATGCGCCAAAAGGCAACTTTACGCTCAGTTCGCCGCCGCCGACGTTGCCCTCGCCACCGTCGTCGCAATAACGCGCACGCAAGTGTGCTCGTTCTAATTACAACATTGCACAACCTAATTCGCGCAATGAAAGGAATTAATTAATTTTTTTCGCTCTCCTCCCGCTTTAATTTCCACGTCTGTCTGTTACAATCGGCGCGTCTCATCCTCTCTATGTCTAATTGAATTCGAATTTGCTGCTATTCTCCGAGTGCGCGAAGTACTTATATTGTTTTGCATGTTTAGAAAGCGTTTTTTTGTCTTATCTTCGCATTTTTCCTTTTTCCAACTCAGACCACAAATCGCATTTTAAGTGAATTATGCCACCGACGGCCAAATGGATAAAAACAAGAATTTTGTTATGTAGAGCAGAGCAACAACAAAAGTAAACCGGCTGGCAAAACGATTGAGAGACAATCTCACTGATTGCCCAAGCATAGAGAATATATGTATATAAAAAGCAGGCCGGTTGCGAGCGTGCGCAGGGCAATGCCATTATAGTGATGTGTGCGAGAGGAACTTAAGAGATATTGGAAGTGTTTTTGCGTGGCGGCGGCAATGCTGCTGGTAGTGGTAGTCGTGGTGGTGCACTGCATCGCAAGCATGAAGTGATGCTACTGCCGCTGTTGCGCCACTGCTTTATTGATATAATCCTGATGAACCCATACGAGCATGTCAGTTTTGCCCTCATTGCCCATTAGCGAGATTGAACCTCCTTGCCAGCAATTTTCTTTGCCGTTCGCCTCATCCCTTCGTGGATTCGCACACGAACACAACACGTTTGTGCGGGCAATGTTTTCTTCTTTCCTGGCGCACGCATGTGTATATGCAACAAGGAAGCGTACACGTTTCCGGTTTGTTCTAATCTATACATTACCGCCCCCTTGTCTGCTCGTTTCTCAGCACCATACTACCGCTGTAGCTACTCATAATAAACAAGCGCATGCGAAGGTACCCTACGCGCGCGTCTTCATTGCGCTGACGCACCGAAAAGAAATTGTTTCCTCGCGAGCAGGAAATGAATTAATGCATTGTGTGCGTATGCATTATTAATGCAAATGCTAAACATAGTCATTCCATTTACGCGTGCGAGCAACATCCATCAAATGTGAAATTAAGAGTAGAGAGAACAAAAGCAGTACTTACTTACTAATTCGCTCATTTTTTATTGCAGATGAGATGAGCCTTGATGACGACGAACAACCCACAGTCCCAAAGGGCGATGCCACATAAGGGTGGAAACTTCGGTACACGCCGTCCTCGTACGGAAAGTGTCTGCAACAAATGCAACGAAAACCTTTAAATAGGACGCTATTTGTCAAAAAACGTGGCGCGCACAACAGTGATATTTATTGTGAATCAGTGTTGGTTTAATTCTTCTCCTTCCGATGGGATTTCATTAGGCTGTTAATCGATTTCTGACGAGTGCGAGCAGTGATAAAACTTTTTCCTTCTCGGACCCGTATGATAAGAGAGTGACTTACCACGGCGAGAAACAACGAAACGATGATGCACATACCCTTAATAGAGACATTTAGACACACTACTGAAGAGAATGGACTATCGCCAAATTTGTTTGTACAAAGTTTGTTAGTTAATTACGACTTTTAATTGTGTACTTAAAATTCACACTCAGAGCTATGCATAAAGCAACACGAGGAAACCATTGTAAATACGAAGCCATCATTAAATGAAAATGTTGTACACATTCGCAATTACACACATGGAAAAGAAAACACAATATTGTATTTAACACATCACACATGATACACATTGCATTCAAGAGGAATTATAAACTAATCAGATGGTAAGTAAAAGCAATTTGCGTGCTTGAAATGCAAATAATTGTGGGTATCAAAATATATTGATGATGAAAGCCGAAAATTGTTGAAAAATTCTGTAAATGTGAAAAACAGCATGCAAAGTCATCTTTTGAATTTTTTCAGACGTCCATCAGAACAAAACACCTATTTCAATCATTTTGTACATACGAAAAATCTATGAAGCTAATTAATTACCTAACTTGTAATGAATTTATTAACGAATTATGTCTGAAACAGATGCGGAATCGATAATGTCAATCGATTTTGAAGATGACGTTGTGAGAGTGTTATAATTGCGTACGTTCTTTGAGTTAACATTTCCTTCACTGTGTATTATTATTAATATTATTATCATGGCGACGACGAGAAAAGTCTTCGACTGATGGCAGAGACTTGTGATTATTGTATAAATTATTGTATTATTCGTTTATTTCTCGTTGCTATTGTTGTTACTAGTTAATATTTTTAATCCTTCGATGCGAGCAGACTCAAAACAAACAGTTTTACAAATTGCTGGGGCAAATAAGATTGGAGATGCTGAAGAATTTCATATCAATAATGAATCAAATGCAAACGATAATAATACGATAGGCAGAGACGAAGCGGAATTATCGATTCAAATTGTTTACTCTTCCGAATTTAAAAGCCATGTTGCAATAATAACACATTTTCCTAAATCGTTTTTGATTTATCAATGAATCATATTGTAAAAATTCAATAATTTGCTCAAATATTTATATATGAATGACATTTCGAGACACAACCCTATGGAAACTGAAAGCAAAAGACAATGAACATGAGAAAAAGTTTGTTTCAATGAATTCTGTGTGCATTCCACAATAATAAACGAAATCAATTTGAACACTAGCGTATTTTCTCCTTCCTACGAATTATTTAGACTTTGTTTTACTTGATTTAGTTTATAACTTTTGAACGAAATCGACAAAGATGAAGAAGGTAGGTGTATCGTATGTGTGCGGCGAGAAAGAGGTTCGAAGCGTTTCCTATAAAATTTCGATGTGTTTTTATTCCACAGGTGCCTGGATACATCAAATGTCGCTTAGAGAGTGCGCGTCCGCGTGGCGCGGGAATGCACATTCTCGGCTCGTTTTTCCATTCGTTTTGTCCGCCGTCCCCACAACCCTATATTGCTATGCACGTCTATGTGCGTGTGTGTGGACGCTTCCCTACCGTCCTTTTCACCGCCGCCGATGGTGTTTAAAAGGTTTGTGATGTCCTTTAATAATATACATGTATTGCACATCAGTGTGCACTCGTTTCAGACGTACAATTGCGGCGGAATCAATCTTTCCGTAAATCGCACAGCAGTGACTCACGCTTATTACGATTCAATGGGAAATATTCGCGGAACTTAATGTAATAATAAGCAATCCGTTTACTTGATCGAACGAGCGAGCGAGGGAATCAGTGTGTGTCGCGCGCGCGTTTACCGCCGCCTCCTCATGCAGAGTATGCTATGAATAATAGGGATTTGAATTATGAAAGCATTCGTACGCCTCGGTGCATTTGCTTTACGAAGAAGCGCAATTGAACAAATGTATACGCGCGTAAAGTATGGGAAATCAGCATGTGTTTTTCTTTGGTGGTGGCGATTCCACCTACTGGCTGAAGTGGTCGAAGGAAACTTAAACCGAGACCGCATGAATTTCTAGGATATGCGTTCATTCATGCATAACCCACCAGGATAATAAATATACTTTTGTTTTCATTTAATATTACAGCATTAAATATTAAGGATTATTGCATGGCATGAGTTGTTTCCACCTTCATGTGAAAAAACTTGAAAGTATTTTCATAACAAATGATATGTCAATGAAAAATGGCAAACATTGTTAAGGACATCTTCAATTAGTAGAATAAACACACATTAATTTATTAAATCGCATTTCCCTTGATGCTTGCCATTGAAAAACGGTATTGTTCAGTGACTCCTATGCGCAAAACTCTGCAATGTCCACGACCGCATTTTTTTTAGCGCGGCTCGTTGCGCAAACAAACGTAAAGCTCCATTATGCACATGCTTACCATATGATACGGACGTCTATTGAAAGTGAATGTGGGGGGCACGCGTACGCATTAAATATTAAAACCTAATCACATTTGAAAAGAGCTCTTAAATTTATCAAATCTAATCACCACGGTTTTTAATAATTCACAATCAGGTGGCAGGCGACGCTTGGGAAGCTGTGTGTGCGGCGGCCTTTAAGAGCCGTATCTCACTCAGAGACACAGCATATTTGCACGTACGTAAAACGCTGCCGCCGTCGCCGCCGCTGCAATGAAACGGGCGGTACGATCGGACATGTTTAGAAACGAGCCGGCGCCGACGGACGACACGACGACGAAGGGGTACTGTGGCCCCTTAGTGTGGTATATGGATGCGTGTTGCATGTCGCATGCAAGACAAGAACACGGGGGGCGGCCAGCTCGTAATGTCTACCTGTACGAATGGATTTAGAGATGCTGGAATAATATATATCCAGGGCGCGCATGGCTCAAAGGCGGTCGGCAAACACACGTTGCATGCTATATGCATGTATCACAAAACACTTTAATGAATATTTAAAAACGCGAAACGGACCTGCCGACCGACTTTATTGCCGTTTGCCGAAAAAGTCAACATTACGTGTCTTGCGTTCTGTTTGCACTTGAGCGCATGTTGTAAACTAGCAAAGTTCATTTTTTATTGAGAATTCAATCAGCGAATTTTACAAACAACTTTTCAAATTTATTTTTTGCTTGCCCCAATTTGGAGGCGAACTGATTGTAAGTAAGTTTGTCGTTTAGTAAAACGATTTGTAATAGTTTTTTTGTGTTGAATAATAATTTATACGGAATGAACCTATATCAGCATGTACGCAGCACACATGCGTCACGAATAAGAGTAATTGTTAATTAGATGCCATTTTCTTGCGGTGTGCACGCCACCGAGCCAAGCGGCCCATATCGGTGGGGCAGTCAGGCGGGCCGGACTGGGCCGGCTGCCCGTACATGGCGGTCAACTTTATCTAAATTGCAATGCGTTTCGCTGCACATTTCGCAAACGTGCATTGTGCACTATCCGCATTACATCAGCAATTTCACAACAGGCCGTCCGTGTTGTCGTTCCTCCGACTGCTGCCGCGTGCCGTCGCTGCTACTGCAACACTGATTATCATGATATAGGTGGCTCATTTATTCAATTTTACTTATCAAAGCCGCGCGAAGGCCCGCAGCCTTTTACGTGTGGTGCGCGCACGCTTGCATTTATTGCAGGAAATATTTAATTAGAAAATTAATGTTTTCCACCTTTCGCCTTTTTTGTGTGGTGCACGTCCAGTTATTATTTTCATGTTACGTCTCATATGAAGCGTAATTTCGAACAAATTAACTTCCCCTCAATACAAAACCCTTATGTAATATTAATTAAAAAATCTCTGAAAGTTTTTATTAACTGGATTATATGTGCTTATAAAAACGCGAGCCGCCTCGAGAAAAACGCCGCAACAACAACAACCACGACGGCGGCGCTATGTTGATTATCTCAAACTCATGTGGCGGGGGCCGAACACACGAAATAAAATACGTAAAAGTTAATTATTTTGAAATTTTGAACGCACCAAGCCCCAGACGAGGATCGCGAATCGATGGCGGCAGTGGGCCTCTCATCGCAAACATTGTAGGCAAAAAAGTTCATTAATCAACTGTGTGCCGAGGATTACACACTTCCGTGAAGTCAAATTAGTATTGTTACACAGGCGTGTTCTCGCGCAAGACTCGAATTAAGGAAATAAAACTTTTACGTTTCGATTTAATTGCTTTTTTTGTTAATTTCCAAGGCGACCCACCCGCGAAACGAAACCACGCGCTCTTGCAATATGCCAAAAGTTGCTAAACTTCACCACGAAGAACAAATATGTTAGCAAAGCGTGCTCGCTAATTGCTTGCTGATTACAACTAATTATATTGATTTATAATGTTGCGCCGGCATTGTTTCGTTGAAAATGTATCGTGCTTTTAAGCCATTTAGTTTTTATCTAGCTAGTTTTTTTGATGAATTATTCTAGCATGTCACCTGTGATAATACAGTTTAATATTTGCTTCCGCTTGTATGAGCTCGTGATAAGATCATGGGGTGATAAATAAAGGGCGCAAGAACAATGCAAATGTCACGAAATTTCAGACTGAAAATACTATATTGTTTGTCCCCGGTATATGTTGCTGATCAATTATCAGTTTTAGTGTTTTTATTTCATTTTTATCATGCTTGATAAAATATTACATTTTCCCCGGTAAAAATTTTAATTTGCTAAAAAGCAAAACGAAATCGCCAATTAATCAAAGCACTGCTCGCAATCGCACTAAATTGGACGAAGAGGCGAAAAGAAATAGATATTTATTGGAATTAAATTAATTCTGATGAAGTTTTAACGAGCTCGCCGCCGCCGGTAATAGCAATATTTAATTAAAGATATTTCTGTCTGGCGGGGCGCGAAAGATGAATTCCCCGCCGCCAGCGTGCAAGCGAGAGGGCGCGCACGCATGCGATGCACCCCGAAACGACGACGGCAGTGGTGGCGGTGGCGGCGACTGCACGTGCATGTCCTGGATCGGAGACAAAGTCCGCCGCGCGTTGCACCGGGCGAACGTTGCGCGCACGACCGAGCGAGCAAATCAGCCATCCAGCATCCCACCCCCAGGAGCGGAGAGGATGCAGTCCTATTAGCGTGCGCGACTAAAGTTGCATGCAGACAAAATACACACGATAAGTACACGCGGGCGCGAGCGCCGAGAGCGAGATAGCGAACGATGGGGTATGAGGCGATGCCATACTCACTGTTAGATTATTATAGCATTCATTAGAGTTTGCTAATTACTCCTTGCTTTAATGAATAAGCTCTAATGAACCACTTTCTGTTAATTAAAGGGAGCGCCTCGGAGACACACACACATTCGCTTGCGTGCACGTATACGTCTGGGCTAGCGAGCCTATCGCTCAGCATCACGAAATCATCATCATCATCATCATTGCGAGCGCAGCGGGAGCACAGCGCAAATGAAAGTTAAACCGAAAACTCCCGAAACGAATACAAATATTTTCGCTAACCAGGAGCGCACCCGCGCTCATCATTGGCAGCAGTGCGCGCTTCATCTTCATCATCGCCATCACTCCCTGACAACTGGCGGCAGCGGCCCACCGCCGACGACATTCAACTTGGCAAAGCCAACGCCAAGAAGGAAGCATTCGACATGAGCGTAATGAATGTGCGAATACTCATTGCTTCACATGCTACACTCAAGGATACTACGCTTTCCAAACGAACGGGGTAACATTTCTTTCAGCTGCGCGCATCTTTCTCGGCTCGCCGCGAAGCATTCATTAAACGCAACGGATGCTATTCGTTTAAAATTAATTAAAGCAATGAAATCTGGCACTTTTACTTACTCACTTATTTACGAACGCCCACACCGCGTAATTGAATTGAATTAGGAAATTGCAGGGGCGCTAATTGCCATGAAAAAAACGTCTTCCAAATTTTTATCTAGGAGCCGGCCCGATTCGGCTGCGAGTGTTATTAACTTAATTAATTGCTTCTGCATTTAATTATCTATAAATTATCATAGGACAGATGTAAGCCGTTCGGAAATTTATTGCGGCTTGCGCTCGCGGAAGACAATACGCGCGCGATTGCCGCCGCCCTTCGCGTAAACGAACAACTGAATTATTAAAATGAGACGTTACCCGCCCGCACTCCAAACCTCGAACACTGGGCTAATTTTCCATCCCGCTTCGCGCCCTCGTGCTACAGCCACCCCAATTGGGTGTGCGTCGCCGATAAATTCATCAAAATATAAATTAATTACCAATTTGCGTTTTGCTTACAGAAAAACATCTGTGTTACAAATTTTTATGCATTAGCATCTCGCTAATAAATTAAAACCACACCACAACTTCTCCAATTAAATAGGCGTTTCAACTAAATTAAACTCTTCATAATGTGTTACTTTGTTGCAGGGCTAGTGCCAGACGCATAGGTATGCAAAGTGCAATTATTTATTGCTGCAAACAAACAACTTGTTTGCAAGTGTTAATAATAAGATTGCAGGCAGCAAGTGCAAAGCATGGATTTTCGAAAAAACGAGCATATAAATAATCAAAGTGCACACGCATAATCAAGACACAATACTGTCGCATTTCGTCAGCGAGACAAAATAACGTCGAGACGATGAGAGTGGCGACGACGACCGAGAAACGCATACACGTCAACGCAAAATGCAGCACATACAACAGAAGTATCATATTCTCTTAATTAACGTTGTAAAACCCTGGAAGAGTCCTCATTAGAGGCTTGTCACACCGACATCACATAATGAATCTTGACGAGAGCCACTTTTTATTATGCGCTCATTCGTGTCCTCTCATTTCTACATGCGCTGTTTCGTACATTTGTCCGCCTGCTCGCTCTGCAGCCTCAGTATCGGTAGGCATGTGCGCAGTTTGGTTGCCAACTGGATTTCAAATAAATTTAATTAAAATTATTCTTTTCTCTCGTTCATCTCGTTGCCAGCTATGGCGAAGCGTCACTTCGTGCTGTGTTTGCTGCTGCTCTGCTTTTTTTTTGTATGCCTCTCCACATGCATACGTATTTTGTACATGCAAGAGTATTGCTCTGCCTACCAACAGTATGCACAATGTTTGAGTGATGCTTTGTTCGGTTTTTGTTGCGTTTTAATTACCCCCTCGGTGTAATTAGTTGGCGTATAACATTTCAAACGTACAACGCTCTTATACATGCAAACACAGACTTGTCAATTGTGCGCGGGTGCCTTCTTGTCAATGTTACATTTCCGTACTTCCGCAATTAAATTTGATAGAAATCACAATTCCACCTAAATGCTTTGAGTGCTTCGCACTGTGCTTAAGCGCACCTTTCAATTAAACTACAGATAGGCACTGCCAATTATTATTTCTTCAAAAAGAGCTAAATTGCTGCATGTTCTTTCATGTGCCTGCTATCTTAATTATTATTTCAGCACCGTATTACTTCATTAAAATTATATGTGCGTCTGATGTGCCAAATGCAAAGGTAAAAATATCCTGCATAAATGACATTCTCACACCTAAGCGTATGATAAAGATTTAGTACGCGAGCGTGTAATGGAATTACAAATTTGTACAAATATCATTACCTAAATGTAATCGCGCTTCGTCTATTAGCTAATATAATCGATCCTTGCGCCTCGATACCACTAATCTTCTAAAATGCCAAATACAAATACATTGCCGATTGCAGAAGGACACATATATATAGATTATGGTATTCGTGTGTCCTCCGATTCGATTGCTGACAGGGTTTGTTTGCTGTGCGGTTTCTTGATATCTCTGCACGTTGTTAGTATGTATACTCATATAGTAGAGATGTGTGTGGTATGAATGAAGCAAGAAAATTGATTTCGTTTGGCGATTGAATTGCGTCTCGTTTCAATTCAATTTCTTATACACATATCTACACAGGCGATGTCTCTCTCCTCATGCACACGCATACAAGCAGATGGAAAAGTGGAGCACATAAAAGACATTTCATTAATGAAATCCAATTCATCGTCGGTGCATTTACCAAATTTTCTGATTTACTAATTGATTTGCTTGCTCTGGCTCTTCTTGGCTAAGTGCTCCACTACTGCTTAAGTGATTTGTCAGATGAATAAATCAACATTTGTGTTGTACAAATAGTGCATGGCGCTTAAGTATAATTGGTCTTCTTATTTCAACGCATTGAAGGTTAGCTGGTGTGCTTTGGTAATTGTCTACAATATTTTTTAAATTATGGAGCTTGACTGAAAATGCTTCAATAAAAAGCAATTTAATTATTGCGAGCGTAGAGCAACGAGCTCAAAGTGTGGTTGTTACATAATTTCTCTGCGGCGTCCAATTAGCGAAGTTGAAAAGTGTATCGCATGAAATGGATCAAAATACATTTTGCAAACCGTACGCGCTGGTGCTGTGTGTGCCAAACAACTCATCGCCTGATAAAAATGTTACGAGCAAAATTTATAATGTGGCTGCATTAGAGCTCAAATTATGCGCAAGCAAAACCCAATAATAATTGGCAAACTCTTCGACATGTAACGAACAACAACTTTACCGATTCTAATTAAAGCCGAAATAAACGCAAATCCTCGTATCCATCGACTGCATACACTCGGCGTGTTGTACAAGTCCCAACGTGTTGTACTGTTTACCTGGATAATGTGCTATATACAGCTGTCGTTTAACAATTGGCGATAACGATGATATTATGCGGATAATCGAGTGGAAACCCCACAATCAAACATAGCAAGACAATACACAATATAATAGTAATATGTTTCATACCTTATAGTTCCAGTCAAGATGTCACGTTGAATTTCTAGGTGCAGCCGGTTCACATGGAAGTTGGATCTTACACTTCCTCGATTTTTCCATTCCAATACAATTGTCCTGTGGTATGTAGCACTTGTCTTTAGTTGATATCTTTCTTGGTGATTTAATATTTATAATTAAGCCGCGGTTTTTCACTAATTACTGTCGACTGGAACACTTCGACTCACTCAGCTGATTTCACATAACCTTGCACTTGCACTCTAAGCGCTATGTGCGGCGATGTTTTGAAATAGCAGGCTGAGCATTGATCAGCTGATACCTATTGAGTGTTTGTATAAGCAATAGAGGTCAGCTCGTTTTGACGAAAAATCGCTGCGCATTGTGCTTAGAGTGAAATTGTAAGGTTAAATGCAGTCAGCTGTGTGTGTTGTTGTGAATAGTTAGTGAAAAAGTAGTGCAGTGTATAAATAGTATATCGCCAAGAAAGAAGTCAACTAAGGACAAGTACAATATACAGGGCAAGACAGGGCAATTATATTGGAATAGAACAATCGAGGAAGTGTAAGTTTCAACTCGCTTGTAAATCTGCTATAACTTCAACGTGACATCCTTTTTTCTGTATACCACAGGGCAATTGAATTTGATTAGAACAAACGAGAGAGGCTAAGCACCAAGTTGCTTACTCGTGAACCAGTATTTAACGAGATATCTATGTACTACATACATACCATAGGGCAATTGTATTTGATTAGAACACCAATAATAGAAACCATGTGAAGTATATAGATCGGAAAATCCATCTAATTATCGCTGCATTCATGCATAAATTGGAAAGTTTTCAAAGGCTTCAAACTTTTCACGCCAATTGGAAGCAGCACATAATGGGTGCAAACCTGAGGAAAACACTGTACGGTTCCAAACACGAGGAAAAAAACACCAGCACTTAGTTGATAAGCAGGGCAATAACTGCATTCGAAAGTTGTTTCATTATCGAAATGGGGGTGCTAATTGAATGGACATGCATGCAATTGGCGAGCAATAAAAATAATTATTTTAAATTTTACGAGTTAATTTTATTGCAGAGCGTACACCAACAGAGAACATGCAAGTAGTTGTGCGAGGCATACATTAAGTAGATTTGAACTTTGCTTTTGCTGCTCATGATTGCGTTCTGCGCAATTGATTTGTGTTTGTTTGTGTGCATGCGGATGCCATTACATAAATGAGCACCTAATGCCAACGGAACAAGGATGGAGTGCTCGTGATACTTTCTGTAATTAATGGGGAAAACGGACAAACAGGAAGAAAAATGTTGAGGAGCGAATGGGGATAGAAAGGGAGAGCTGCTGCAATCAGTTAAAAACAATGTTGTTCTCGGTTATGGATTAACTTTTTGTTTAATCGAATTGCTCTATTGTTCAACGGTAACTGAAAACAGGATTTGCTAAATATGCTAAATATCAAACTGTAATAGATTTGGTTAGTATCCTGAAGAAATAGGAAATTACCAAGGTAAAATAAAGGATTTAGTAAAGTATTCGACAAACCCTTTGTTACCAGTTGACTTAATGATCAACACTCTGTATAACTAAAAATAATCTCATTACTTTCGTGCAAGTTTATAAGCGAGACTCGAAAGTATCATCGACCTGTTGTTTGCTAGTCTCGTGATTGTCTCTCATAGCTTCCTCAAGCTTTTTAATGAACAATGTAATTAATCTGTTGTTTCTTATAATTAAATACGCAAGTTGCAAACTTGTACGATATCACGACATCAACCTTTACGTTGACGTCATTGTTAGAGTTCCATCGTTATCCGCATTGTCCTTTCATCCTCTTCTCCTTCTTCCTGGATCAATCACGCAGGCTTGAGATTTTCTACCTTTGCATTAGATAATTGGGCAGTATTTTTATGCTTATCTCCTACAAATTCAATTACGATAATGAGTTTAAATAGCCGAATTTTATCTGCAATGAGTACTTTCAGGGAAATTCACAGAAACAAATATGTTGGAAAGTAACAATTTTGCTCAAAGTTGAGCAAAGTCGTCATCAACCCGAAAATCGAATGATTAACTGCATAAAAAGAATATTTGAAGTGAAAAAAAGTAGAAATTCGTTTTAATGAATAAATAACACGCGTTCAATTTTCAATTAATTATTTTGTTCGGCAGTATCAATTGTATTCCGTAATTGTATGTGTTCAAACTGCAATATGTGCATATACACCCATCTAAATATCCGCCTGGCTCTGTAGGTGTGTGCTCGTCGATTGTAAATTGAATTTTTTTGCGTAGAATATTTTTTTTGCGCTCGTTTACAACATAAAAAGAGAGGGTGCTAGCGCGTTTCTCACCCTTCGGCGATCTACTAGTAATTAGTCGATCGCGCGTTGTTAAAATGCGCCCGCCGCCGCCGCCTCCACTTCACTTCACTTTACAATCGCGCGTCTCTAAATAAATCCAGGGGGCGGCCGCACACGAGTGTGCGTGCGTGCATGTGCCAAAAATAATAATAAAAAACGGATCAAACACATGCGCAATGTTCGCGCGAGGCGGTAATTGGAGGGACGAGGAAGGAAGGTTTCATTAACAAAATACATTTTGGAATCGGCTGCACTTAATTGAAAAATTTATTTTTTTAATTAACGCGTTTCCATACAAGCGTACGTCGTATATCATTCTGTTAGTGTGGATGTTGGTGTACGATAAGGGGTTTTGCGTGTGCTGAAATGAGAAAACAGATCGATAAATGAGCTTCCTGTAATTTTTTGGTCCTGTAAATGAGGGCATAAGTTGTAATCGTCCTTTTGAAAGATAAATTGTTATACTTTTATGAGTAAGTTACGTAGAATCAAATTGTTGTTAATGAAATATAACATTTAATAATTAAAGTGCATAATTTACATTTACATCCCCGAAATACGCCTTCTAATAATTGAAAGAGTTAATATTGTTGGGTCCACTTCGGTCCAACATCCCTCTCTCAAAGGACGACGGCAACGGCCTTGGTGGCGGCAGAGAGATGGTGGAGAGCCGGCAAGCAAATTCGCCGTAATAAAATGCACCCTTTTAATGGCCGGCAACTTTTTAATTAGGAAGTCCACACTCTTACCCGCCACGCCGTCCCCGTCCTGCCGTTCCGCTCACAAATCCATAGCACTACTAGGCATTACTGATGCCGCCACCACTGCCGCCGCCGCCGTCGCGCGTCGCTTTTCGTTTTTCGTTTAGAGCAAGTCCACTCAAGTGTATCCGCATACTCTCTTCGCCAACGTCCCGACGCTTAATTAACTTCAACGTATAATGCGTAATTAAAATAGAGAATCGCCGGGTATCCCCGCTCCCGCTACCGCCAGCAGACCGACGAGAAGGGCGGGCGGGATCCTCGCATTTAATAAACATTAAAAATTTCTTGTGTTGTTTGATTTTCATGTTGTTGCCTGAAATTACGTTCTTGATTAGATTTTTTTAATTATTTTTTTCGGCTGCCTTTTTAATTAATACACTCTTACATTTTATATACGTGTATACATTGTTTAAAATTCGTATTTACAATTTAAGAAATAATTAAATTTTTTGTACTACTACTACTATGTACATACTTGGAATTATTACATTTAGGTAGCTATAGGAAAATACCGTTAAGTAACGAAATATTAACAAAATCAACATTTAAGCTTACAGCGTACATGTTTAAGCCTTACTCGTACAATAAACTGACCGCAAACAAGCCGAAAATAAACAATTTTTGGGACGGTCCTCGACGGCGCCCTAATGAGAGGCGGCAGCCATCGAACGCCGAAAAACGCCGCAATGCATTAGCATGTTCTCGAGGGCGACTTTTCCTAATCTATCCAAAGGGAGCACGAACATTCCGCAACACACTCACGCTATTGTTTATCTTATTCGTTAAGCTATTAAGCAGTGCGTACGTTCCTTATCCTTTTTCGCGTGCTTTGCCGAAAAACGGCGGGCTTAGAAACAATGACGACAATGTAAAATGCAGAATTCAAGCGTAGGACTACGGAGAACCCAATGAAATGTAATAATAAGGGCGGCTTAATAGTTGTAACAAAGTTTTCCACTCAGTGCGCCAAAACCCGAAAATAAATATGCGCGTATTCATTTAGCAAGGCCCGGGCTGAAGAAGGGAACAAAGGGTTTTTAAATAAACATACGAATGGTGTATATTTATTTATATTTCAAATGATTTTAATGCGTTAAATGGCGTTTTGGGTAGGTTTAAGTGATTAAAAGTTGGAGTGTATTTTATTCTCGATTAAATGCTTTTGTTCGTAATTTTTTTGTGAATTATCCGGGAAGATTAATTTGACTTTCTCTCGGCCAGAAGTAAGTTGAATTTGAAATAATTTCCAAGCAGTGATATTAAGGATTAATAGGTTGTTAGCAAGAATAAATAGAGTAATTTTAATGATGCATTCGCAATTGCGAGGCCTTTGGATGTTAGTTGCGTGTTTGTGTAAAGGACAGCTCCATTAGCGTGGGCATTTATTTGCACAAAGTAAAAGGAATCGCACTAACAATGCGATGGCCAAGGGATAGCCTCTCTGTTGTCCATCCATGCAGATGATGACCATCGACCTGTTCAGCAAATGTTCAACAATGCGCCTGCAAATTCAATTCGCTTGTACGCACCTCTGCCTTGCGGGAGAATAGTGGTGCGCAAACGAAGCGTGCATTCTGATTTCCAATGCGAATTCCACTTCGATAACGCATTTTGCAATCATAGATACAGCACGCGATCCTAATATAATATTTACTCGCTCAAATGTTATAATATCCCTTCTGAATGGGTAGCTGTAGGTATTATTTTTATACTGGATTGATCAGTCGTTAATTTCAAGGATAATTTCAGGCAGGTATTATTCTCAATTGATGTCATTTAGTAGCTGCTCTTATTTATGTTGCTTTTGCAATGCAATTTGCCATCGCCATTTACGCACGCAATCAGTTATGAGCAATTAGTGCTGGTCTCCGGCATCCCCGACGTGTCATACATTTATACATGCGTTGCGCTAACGAGGACGCAAATTGTTCTTTTACTTTGAGCTGCAATCCTCGCATTTCAATTGAACTCGCTTGATGCCCTCTCGATACGAATACGAAATAATACCCGTACTGATACTGATTGAATGTACGCTCGTACAACCGCCCCCTAAACCGGCTCGGCTCGTCAGTGTGCTTCACACTTTTACCGCATTTCCCCAGGTTTTCGCGACGCGCACACTGCGCAATTATGCAGGACGCGCCACACACATGCGTAATATTTTCTAACAAGAACTAATTGCCGCTCAATGCGCGTTCTCTCGCTTGCACGGCCCCCAATTACGCCGCCCCGGCGCAAAATTGGCGAAAGATGGAAACCACCAAAACGAAAGAGACATCTATTCACTTGCGTCGAGCGTTCGAGAGGGATGAATGGTGCGCGGGCGCGAGCGAGATAAAGAAGGAAGCGGGGGCTGACGATCAAGCACCCCCGTCACGTACGATACTAATCCGTCACTAACGAGCCTTCGTTTTCTCTGGCAATTGCCTCGTGCATTCACACAGCCGCCCGCACGTACGCACCACCCAAATACACACACACACACTCGCATGCATTGCCCTCGCACAGTGCTCGATCTATATGCGTGTGTCGTACGTGCACCGATAACATTTTCACTTATCACTGGCTCGCCACCAATGCAGCGACAATGTGAGCTGATAATGCATTATCAGTACAAGCCGCACACGCAAGGGTTTTCTTCATTTGAGGGAAATAAGAGTTATATTGAAAATTGTAGTTTTGCTCCCCTCGAAGACATTCGCTAATTAACTAACAACACTGATTAAGAACACATCTAGCAGATAATCGAACATGTTACGTGATAGTTTTTAGTAAACATTGATTACTCGCGAAATTGATGAAAATTAATCAGGTGATATTGCAAAAAAATGAAATTCATCAGACAAACACTAATTGGAGTATGTATATGTAACATTGTTTTCTGGATACTAATGATAATAATCCGTTTGTATCCTTTGAAGAGGACTAACGAACGCAGGACAACCCTATCAATTACAATTCGTTTTTGTTTAATTTCTAAGCGAAAATAAAAAACTCATTTTGCATCGCCCTTGAACAGTGAGGCGAAAACATGCAAAAATTTCAATAAGAAAATAGAATTTAGATTGGTATTAATTGGGCGCGCGTATTGAATGTGCGTCATCAATAGCTAAACGTTGTTTGCTCAACGAGCGCTCGGCGGCTGCCGCCCCCATCATCGCCTTATCTCATTCCAATTCCAT
Organism: Aleochara curtula; assembly: GCA_963978815.1. Taxonomy (NCBI): domain Eukaryota; kingdom Metazoa; phylum Arthropoda; class Insecta; order Coleoptera; family Staphylinidae; genus Aleochara; species Aleochara curtula. Next base: position 4,755,539 of record OZ022219.1, read on the forward strand.
TCGGCGCTCGTCCGCGTACTGTATAAACACAAGAACATTATTAATTGATTCCACTTACTAATTAGTACTCGACAAGCAAACTGCGTGTAACTGGCTCGCATCTCACTCGCTCGCTTACCGGGCGAGGATTTGCAATGCACTGCGAATCCTGTTTTGCATTCACGAATAAGAAAGTGCGATAAAGCGTGCTCCCGATAAGGATGACGAGTCGATAAACTGCTATCAAATTGCTGTATTATGAGCGCAAATTCGCGGGTAAAAATTTAATTACGTCTTGAATGTAATTAGGCGACTTTGCCTCAAGAAACCGATGCTCAAAGTCAATCTCGTCAGGGCGGAACACGCAAAGGGGGCGCTGTAAACGAACGCAAAAAACGCGCTGCGCTGTTCATGAATAATGAATGAAAATTAGAAAATCATCTCGAGTTAATTTGCTTTTAAATGCGGAAAATTTGCCCAGGAAAACAACTTTGGCTTAAACTAATTACATAATTTTATAGCTATTTTGTTGTGGATTTAATATTTATAGTTTAAAACTAATATTAAGTAATGTTTTCAGGCAGGACACTCAGTATACTAAAAGGTATTCTTCAATAAAGAAATAGTGCATGGCAAATGGTAAAACGCTTGTGCAATCCTAAACCAATTCAAATCGAATCGAATCCAGCTCGTTAGGCGCGCATGCCGCCCCCTATTTAAACTTGCGCACACACTGATGGCATGGGGGACTACTGATGGGCGGCAGTGGTGTGCGTGTGTTGGGGGCAGGAAAAGAGATGAGAAGCGAATTAGCCATGAGTCTCGACGAACAATTCGCCATTGAAAATGTTGATACACGACGCAACGACGACGAGGACGATGACGACGACCTTCTTTTCATTGCAATCACTCGAAACGAGCGAGCAGTTCATCCACTCAACCATCGATGGATGGTTGCTTCAGTGGCCCTAAATGATCACCGATCGGGGAACCTAATTTGTGTGTGTCCTCCAGTCTTCCGACTGCGCCAAATTTGATTTCCTCGAAGGGGGGAAATGCAACCACCGCAAATGATTATTTAATTTGATACTCGACTCAAGCTTTCTCTTGAATTCTTCCTTCAATAGTTGTAATCGAATAAAATGCGTATTTTTTAGGATGGAATATTCAAGGAGCATAAAATATATTCGCGAATATAATGGGTCAACGGATACGAGCGGGAAAAGCACAGGTAAACTAGCAATAAATTGCAAAATAGATCGCAATGATCAAATAGCCGATACAAAATAACGAGCTGTTCTTTTCGTTGTTCCATCGAGTGGAAGAGGCGCATGCAGATGGGAGGAAAATAAGCCGTGGACGGACGTCTGAGGGCTATTTAAGCATTCGGACGATGGTGGTGCGTGCATGAAGCATGAGCAGCGCGCAAAGAATCAACAACTCGAATTCGTTATTCGCCGGCGGAAAATGCTGGCTGGAAAACGGGGCGCATCGAGTGGCTCTTCACCTGCTGCTGTTGCTGCACTCCTCGCTTTTCGTTGTTATTATATTCGCTGTTATTCCGCTCCAGTCGGGCAGTAATAGCCGGACATTGCAGGTGCTTACAGCTTATTCCTTCTTCGTTTCGTGTTGCATGCGTTTCGTCCGTACATTATTATCGGTTTCATTGCGCGCCAAGCGACGACAAGATGGCCAATTTTATATTCTTCATGCATGCCCAGCTCTTGTACAATGCTCCAAGAGGTTATTTTGCATGAAAAGTTTGACCAGTTTTCCCGTAATTGTCATTGAAACATGGCATTACTCCTGAGGGTGGAATATCTCATAAATATGATTTTTAAAATATCTATCATAAATTGAACCAAATAAATTGCAGAAAAGAGTCATTAAAACGTAATTGAAACGTGTGCAAGTGTAAAGCATATCAATACATCCAATTAGTGTTAATGACCCAGTGGAAAATGTATGAAAATACGTATAGTTAAGTGCAAGTATGCAAATTCGCACGAATCAAAGTCGCGCCATCAAGACGCGACGCTTCCGTGAATGCGGCGCGTGAATAGAACTGGGGGAGCGGCAAATTGAATAGGATAGAGAAGTCCTTACAGTCCTTCATGGCCATTGCCACGCGATAATAATGATTGAGAAGCGTGGACTACTTCTTATTGAACTAATTTGCAAACTCGTTGGCGGTTTGAGTACGTTGCTCATATGCGCCGTCGTTTTCGCATAATAATGCGGTTTTCCGCGTTCTTCAGTTTTCTTTTTCACCTACGCAGCACATTGAGAAATTTTAGTATATCATTACACGTTTATAAAAATATTTATGGAATTAGAAGGAATTTAGTTTTTCAAATAAGTACATGATTAATTAAACAAGAAATAAGGTAAATAAATTATCCTTCGGGGAAATGCATGAATGGTTTTGACAATAGGTTAAACACAGGTTCTTTGTATATTTTTTGGGGAAAATTAAATAAGCATCGACGTGAATCTCTCTAGGGATGGTGGTGAACGTTTAGAATCAAACATAATGCGACCATAATGCATGCAGAGCAAAATGTCTCAGTCAAAGTATTCGTTCCAGTTGGTCTCTTGGAAATTTAATAAAATCGCATCAACGTGCTTGAAGCACGCCGAGCACCGCCACTATTGGCAGTCAGTCGGTACCGCTGCCGCCGCCGTCGCGGCGTTCCGCACGCCGTTCGGGGGCAATCAGTTCGCTGCGAAGTGAACGGTTCGCTTCGCGGCCGCGTGCCCGCAAAATCCAATAAGCGAAGCCTTCAATCATACGCAATTTTATTAGATTATCAAATATTATCGACAAACTTGCCACTTTTGCCACTTGCGAAATTGCGCTACAAAAATGCACGTCGTAAAACACATAAACCTACAAATCTGGAACGCCAGAAGGGTGATTGGAAAAATCTCCGCAAATTTGGTTATTCGTGCGGAATTTTGAGAATTTTATTTGATTTGACGTTTATTCTATTGTACGAATATAAAATGATTTTCTTCATGGGCAGGCAAAGAAAAATAACATAAATTATCAAACATACATAAATTTTGTTAGTCTGCCCATAATTTCCGGGAATTTTCTGCTTTTATTTTGCAGTTTGCGTCCTGTATATTTTTTGGTAGGGTGTTTTTCGGCGAGACATTTAATAAACTAGAAGTGTCTAACGAGGCCGAGCGGGTGTAGTAACAACTTGCAATTTAAATTTTTTTAATTAAATTAAAATTACCGGCCGTCGTCGACGTTCGTTCGCCGACGTTACAGCTCCCGCTCTTTTTTCCACATTTCATTGCAATTCGCTTGGTCATTTGCCTTCTTGCTGTTGCCACCCCCGCGTTTCGCCAGCCCCATCTTTATTCACGAATGTATAAAATGAACGTAAATACACATGCAGTTTGTTGTTATTGTTGTTGTCGTGTCGTTGAAAAAGGGAATTTAAAATGCGGTCAGTTTATTTTATAATTTGCGCGCGCGATTCTCGTCCCTTTTTCCTCATTCCGGCTTTCAACGCCAACCAAACGTATTTCTTGCCATAAAATACATTCAAACAATATGTAAATTATTATACTGCAGTGTGTTTTTCATTAAAAATATTTAAAAATTTTACTTTAATATCACTAATTGTATTAAAAAACTGTCTCAGATGTCATTGAGTGCTCAGCGACTATATAATTAGACTAATTTTAATAAGCATTCATTTGCATTGTTCTTTGGCTATAAAAGCGCACTGAGCATGACATGTGTAATTGTAGTTCTCACGCATTACTGGATGATTTAATTAACTTTATTTGTGTAACATAATAACTACTTATTGAAGGCATTCACATTGCGCATTGAAAACGTGATGAAGAACGACATTCATAAGATTGTTAATTGTATGACAATTACATGACAGATGCTCACATTGTAAATTGCATTAATTGATAATAGTTATTCTGTGCAAATTCCTAATTAATTGGTACTTAATTCATGAAAGTATTTCATGGCATATGATGAAATTGAATTGAAGAGCACTCACGTAAATTATTTGCGAGTTTCATTTCCAAGGCATAAAAAATAATTCCATGTTTTTACATGCTCATTACATATTTATTTGTTTTGAATACGAGGGCATGCATGTCGTCCATGAGACAACTTCAATTTCGTTCAATTTGGACATTCAGCTGGGAGTCGTTACATTCAATGTTCCCGGCCGTCCCTGCACTGCCCTTAAATGCGGCAAGATGTGTCCGCAAACTTTGGACGTTTAGCCATCCAGTGGAGAGTCATTCGGAATGCGCGCCGGTCTTCTTCTCTTAGTGGACATGAAGCGAAGCATATGATGAATAAATAATGACGACTCGGGATGGCCAAACGCTCTTCAGACGCGTTATTAAACGAGTGTATGATACTCGACGCTGTCGGACGATTTCCCAATTGGAAACACGTCTCAAGGAATTTATGTACGTATTATCCGTTCATATTTTTCGCTTATTTTTTGTTATGGTTGCTGGGTTTCTTTCCATAGTAAATCGAGATTGAAATTGCAACAATTAGGGTAACGAGTGCTTAATGAAGCACTGCGTACTTAACCAACAGTACTGAGCCGGTTGTGCCGCCTGCGGGAGCAATGGGATGAATGTAGTTGGAGAAAAAGGATCGATACGTGCGTGATAAAGGTTCGCGGCATAATTTTATCTATCCGTAGATAACATACGTGTGCGCACGTGAGTTGAGCAAGTTGGATACACAATCGTTATAACGACGCCGGCGGCTCTCTTCCCATCCATGCATGCCCGACGCTCGCGCGCACATACACACGACTTGCTCGGGCTTAATTATCGCCAGTCGATTAATTGGTAAAAAGGCAGCAGCCATACGTTCGCTTTTACCGCACTGCTTCGAATCCGAACAATGTGCGTATTTTGTTATTTGCTCATTAACTATTTGTGTTATACAAAAAGGATAATGATGAACAAAGTTGTAACGATTATTTTTAATTATTCAACGAGTTATACGTACTTTATTTTCTATTTAAATCATCATAAAATAAACAAGTGTTATTTAACAAGTTGAATTACTTGCTTATTTATACATCACAAGAAAAGAATAATTACGTTCACTTGCGCTTGTTATTTACATTGAATTAGCGCAATTTCGCGACGGAAGCTGAGGGCTGCCGATGTGGGGAAATATTGTCGCCAGGCTAATGATAAACATAACTTTTAGTAATTGCTCGGTGTGAATGTTTACAATTCGACTGTGCAAATTTGCATTTCGGCTAAAACCGGAACGAAAACTCGTCTGTACGCGACGATTGGATTCGGTGCGTGTGCAGAATTCGACATGGGAGTGAGTGAATTCCAACGATGGATGTCCTCGCTCATCTATCGCATCAGCGCATAGGAAATTTCAGAGAGGCATTGATGCCTATGCAAAACTAGCAAATGCTACGAAAAGATAATAATAATGGATCGATTCGGGGTGCATCAATTAATAGCGGCTGCATTCAATTTGCATCGATTGCCAGCCACTTTAGTGTCAATTGCGCGATGAAATTGCCTTCAGAATTGTTGATTTTCGGTTATAATTTAATCATTTACATGTCTAATAAATCCATCGGCAAAATTACTTTAACCTTCACGTTGTGCATGGGAGGCTTGGAAATAGTAGAAATTTAAGGTAGAGTTTGTAATTAAAATCATTCCAATAACAAGGCATAAACCACGAAATAATTGTGTATAGAGAGAAGTCGATAAAACTCTTCGAAAAAAATGAGCAACAGCTTGAACAATCGCTCCCGCGTCCACTAATAGCATTCAAAGAAGTTGATGATGACGCGGATGACACGGAGACGGTGCTTTTCCCCCTACGCTGTGCGTTTTAAAATAACGAGGCTTGTTAGTATTAATGGTGCGGTCGTGGGATCCGTGCGACGAAACGAGCACCAGCATGCAGTAGCGAAAAAGCGAAATCTGTGGCATCTTCCACATCTTGTGCGTTTCGCCGGCGATTCAGCAACAATCCGACTCTCATCGTTGTGACAATCGCGCCCGACCATCAACGGTGCGACTCGAGGAGATGCAGCAGCCGGCAGTAATGCTCCTGCAAAACGACGACGATGCGAATGCACCAGTGTTAAATCACGATCGCAGGACGCGTAATGAACGGCTTTTCTTCATTCGGTCGTCATAAAATTCCTTTTGGTGATTTTAACCGTTGTTACCAAATAATATATTGTTTAAAATATCTAGAGAAAGATGCCTTTCCAACATTTAAAATACATTATCATTATTTTAGAATAAAAAGAACGTTACATAAAATTTCATATTTTTCGCAATCATCATGACAGACATTCTCACTTGATGGCAATTGCATTAGAGCAGATCTGCATTGATTATCGACTGATAAAAAGTCCGCAGGCGCAATGAAAAATTTTATTTGCGTATTGGACTCTTTGCAACGCGGCTGCACAGCCGGTAATACCATCACCTGCCTGCAACCTGTACTCATTCTGCCACCACCGCCGCCGCCGCTACTGGAAATATATTCAGCAGCCGACAATAAAACGCGCAAAGAAAGACAGCTGGCATGCTGGCCAATTGAGCGCAGTGCTGCTTAAAATCTAATTTTTGCGCGTAGTAAAAATGAAACTGAAACATGCGCAGGTACGTTTTTCATACGAATGGATATCTGGATTCTTTGATGATTATCCTATTTTACATTTTCACCCGTTTTACATATTTTATTCAAAAAGTATGCATTTATTCTTATGATTCATGAAATTCTCACCGCACTAAAAATATTCTCCTTGAAGAGAAAATAATCTATTTCTCATTATCGTACATTTTGATAATTTACTAGATGAAATTAAATAATAGTAAAAATATCTAATAAAATAAGCAATCAACATTAAATTGAGAAAGTTTTGGTGTTGCGGATAGCGACTAAACGCAGTTTAAGTTGAGAGACAGCAGAATTTTGTTGTGTTTCGCGCAATGGTTATTGTCGTCGATTTGAAACGTCTTCAGCGATGGCTAAAGTGTAAAACAAGGGATGGCACACTGCTAGTGAAGACGTTGTGAAGAGGAATGATTGCACTTGGCGAAGAAGATGAAATCGAGATATGTTTGTCACATTGAGCGTGCGACACACTACTTCTTCGCGATGCGGTCGTGGAATGCATGGATGGGCCAACGACGCGTTATTGTTGCTCAAATGACGTAAAACTTTACCCCATAACGATAAAAACGGATTAGACGGACGGAAGCACTTCGTATTGCTGCTGGTATGTGGGATTGAATTTAGTTTGCGGATTGTTGTTTAAATTGCTAAGATTTGCGATGCTTAGGAAGCTAAAATATTCGAATTAAATTACGGTTATCATTATTTTAAAATGGAAAAATTAATTAGGTTATATGAGGTATGGTTTTCATCGACAAATTATTTAACATTTTAATTCAAGCAACACGTGTTTCACGTGCGCTTTGTATGAAAATGAGCAAAAATGCGAAATGAACCACACTCGATCATCACTATCGCGGCAGCCGTCGTAATACAGCACCGCCCCCGGAAAACGAAATTAATCAAACCCTGATTTTGGTTAAATCGACGCGCGCGCGCGCAACATGTTCGAGCATATTTATGTGTACGCATTGGAATTAATTTAAGTTTTCCAAGTAATTAACAATTAAGCTCGTCCATAGAGCTAATTATTATTTGCCAGTGTGCATTCTAAATTAATTAAATAATTAATTAATTTTCATTCAGTTCGCGATTGCAAACCATGGTTATCAATAAATTCTGCGCGCAGCTTTATAGCAATTTGCTGCCGCTCAAATCAAATTATCATTTTCAATGTAATTAATTATTAATTTGTGTGTTTTCTAATGCACGTGTTCTGCTGTTTAAAAATTGCATTTATATTTGACATTAAATCGTATTTCATTTGATTGATAATCAATTACAGACAAGTAAAACGCAAAATTAAAAAGCGACAATTGCTTAAATAATAATAAAAAGTCGTGCGCACATTTTATGGAAGCCATTAGATTAATTCTCGTTATAATTTCTATTTAACTTGTGTCTATTACGAGTCTATTGTTTGTTCAAGACGCTGGGAATATAAGAGAGAACGAAAATTACGAAAATTAAACGTCGGACGAAACGCAGCAGGAAGAGAAGCGGGCGGTGGTGGTAGCCGAGAGAACGACGGCGGCAGCGGTGGCTGCGTGTGTTTTGACTAGAAGCGCAATTACTGGAAACTTAATTACGCGCAATAAAACTAACTTTATTGCGCCATTGTCACGTATATCTATCTAAATGAATGTTGTATAAATCCTGCGGTGCCTTTCTTTGCCACCACCGCCGTTCCAACCCACGTGCCTCATTTAATCTACGCCAGCGAGATGGCTCTAAAGAAAAAACAACAACACTGCCAACTGGAAATCTTCACTCAAATGACGAAATGATGAAGAATCAAACAGGAATTATGCATATTTCCTTAGTAATTTTCCCCAAGAAGGAAACAGATAACTTGGCAAAGAGTTATGAAAAATAGATTTCTCTGATACACAGATGTTCAGGGAAAAGAATGGAAATTAATATTTAGTTAACACAATACATATTTCTAAGATTCATATTGTGGCTTCATTCTTCCTTTGCATTCAAAAATATGCTAATATGATTTTATTTCTTAGGAACATCAGTTCTAAATTTTTCTTACTATAGAGGTGTGGGCGTTGTGGAACCTCAAAGTTTCCTTCAGCAGTTTGTTCGCGACCGATTGAATGAAATCAGCAGCGATAATTTCACAATTCAAAGCTCATCAGCGACACGTTTCATCCTTATTACGAGCAGCTTGTTCAGCCTGTGCTTCACTGCAATACAGGAGCTTTTATCACTGCCCACATTTTTGTACTTCTTTCCCCACAGCAAAAAATAAATATAAATTACCTAAAAAATAAACAACCACCCTTTACAGAACATTTCGTAGTTAGAGGAAAATTAATTGTAGATTGATTTATGGTTCCTGCTCTTTGTTCGGTGCGTTCACATTGTTAAAGTACATGCAGCAATCGAGATTAAACAAACGGATTTGCATCGTGCACAATTCGTAAGAACGGCGCAAAAGGGAAAAGCGCGAAGAACGCGACCGCAGGAATCAACACTGATACTCGGCGCACATTCTGACAAAAGTCAACCCTTTTCGGGGGCGTCGAATCATTTGCCGAAACAAAACACTTGCACCCCCGTGCGCTTTCCTGCAGATAAATACCGTGACACATCGCAACGAGCGCGACGAGGAAATCACCAGGGATGGTCGCAGTCACCAATTTGGCGGGCGCACTGCGTGATTCTCTGACAGCGTTCAGCTGTAAAACGACTTAAAAATTAATTAAATTCAATTTAATTAATGCTAAATGCGCGTTCTATTTAAATTATATTTATTTCACTGCCTTTCCACTGTCCTCTTGTTGAGCCGCGCTTCTCTTTTTGGTTTTACAGCGCTTGCGACTTTTTTACTGCAGTAATTATAGAACTAAATCACGAGAAAAAGTGTACAATTAAAAATACAAAGATTTATTGTATTTTAAATGTATTCTCTGTTTAATTATTTCAAGGAAGTACTTTTTTAAAATAATTATTTGACATTACTGAATACACAGCTAATAACAAATTAGAAATGTGGTGAAGTTTTAAAAACTTCTGTGAAATTTAGCAAGAAGACTAACTTGGCGCCACCTCGTGTTGGGTGACAGTCTGGGGAGGTCCTGAAGGACTCAATACAGGATAATGCCGGTATAAGCAATGTATGCACGGCTTATTAGTTTTTGTTTTATTCAGTGTATTTAACAAGACGAAATTTTATTGTTCTATGTAGATTTTTCATTGATAAAATACAATAATATAGTAAGTAAAAATGTTTCATGAAGGAATACATTTATTAGAACAGAAATAAATAAACGGTAATCGTAATAAATTCTGACAAGGGGCAAGTCAATACAATCAGACTTTTGAAAAGCGATTTTGCGTGTAGATAAACCCGAGATAAATTCTTTCAGATGTAAGCCTCGCGCATCAGGAGCGATCAGCACATCAGCAGTTTTAACCTGCATTGGTTGGCCTGACAGATGAGGGCAATTTGCCACCCCATTACAAGGTCGTTGAGTGCGACTGAAGATGCGCATCTATCACACCCTTTAGAAGTCTTTCTGGCCCTCGACTTTATCACTTTATCTGATTTTTCAAAGGGCTTTCTTCAAGTGCAAACAAAAGAGTAAATATTGTGGGGAAATATATAAATAAGAATGATATAAAGGACAATTTGACATAGGTAGTGTTGGCAGTGTACTGTAACATTATTCTTAACATTTTCTGATCAGTTTTCTTACGCACCTAAACAGCCACCAATTAAACAATTGCAAGTTAATATCGTTCAAAATAATAGTGAAAAATCAGAGAGTGAATATGCATGAAAAATCAAAGCCGTTAGCAATTAGAGGCAATTAATATATGCGTTCATTTCGCGTTTTCATTTCTATTGTTTTGAAAGCATTGTGCGGTAATTAAAATGCGTATTAAATGAGAATGGCGTTCGATATTGGCAATTAAAAGGCAAATTACCACTTGCAATCAATCGCTTTCGAATCGATGCTCCTATTTTTAATAACGCTGTGCGACCAATTATTACACGCATTTATTTATAAAATAATGTTTTCCATCATACGCGTACATATATTTTTTTGTTATTTAAGGGAGAATTAGCAAAGGTGTGCATTCGGAATAAATAAACAAAAACACGAAACGAAACGCAACGCATATTGTGAATTCATTGGACTCATCTATCATTCCCATTGATTTTCCCAAAGATAATTTGCTTGTTTACCCAACAATTTCAATCTGATGATTGATTGTTCATTTCTCAGTCCATGCATGCGTTATTATAGTAATTGGAGCAATCATTTATATTCATTATTTATTATTCATTTCGGTAGCACTTCAATATTTCGTCCACCTATTCAATTCTTTTTATCTCTCCAATTAAGTTTATAGTTTGATTTCTTCACTTTAACGTTTACTTTGAAGCAAGCGAAATTAAATCAATTTACAAAATGTTTTTCGCTTTTTCAATAGCACGGAAACTCAGAATTTTATACGTTTGTGGAAAAGAATTCATTGGTTTAGTGAATTGGATTGTAAGTCGTTTAAAGAACACGCCTATTTGACGTTTTGATCCTGAATAAGCTCAAAGTAAAAATGTAAAGAGCTTTAAGGATTTATTCGAAACTTACTCTTACAAATTTGGTTTTATATATTCACTTATGAATTTTATGTTTAAAAGGGGTATGTTTTATTAAATTTAATAATTCAAACAGCTTTATAATTATAGCTTTATTGCAAATTCTATTATAGTAAAATTGCCATTTCTTTGCCGCATAAAAGTCCACTATTTTCTTAAGAAACCCACCACTAAAGATGCCAACTTTTACAGCTAATAAAGACCCTATAAAAGTCTTTTTATCATTAGTTTTTTTGTTTGAATTCAGTGGTTCTTTTGCAACGATTACAGTGCGATAACTCCGGCCTTAGCATTGCAATCTGTTGATAGTTGACAGTTTGCTGAACAAAGCGTTTCGTAATGACCAGTAAAGCCAGTCGTAGCGAGCGGATGGTTTTCATTCGCCAGGAAGAAGACACCCGAAAAAGCTTGCTTGTGCGATTCTGCGTTTTTTAACCGCATTCGTTTTATTAGCTAATCTTGCGCGACGGTTTCGGGGGGCTGGCCCCAACGCGTGCTAATCCTGGCGATCCGGAGTCGATTCGACCAACGACTTGATCTCGCTTTATCGCCGCCGTCGGTGAACGCGAGGCGGTTCCTTCGCATATTCGTTTTCGTCGCTCTTTCTGTTTTTTGATTTTCCTCCACGTTTTTTTCCGTTCGACCAACGGAAGAAGGACAATTGTGTGCAAATCCACCGCATTGCAGGGTGAGCAAAGAATAATGCGCACGGATTAAGGACAGGGAACCGATCAGATCACTTGCAATTGTATGTGTTGTCGGTCTCAATGCGTTCGGATTGTGGTGAATCAGCACGATTTATTCAACTACTCATTGCCAATGATTTCATTCCAAATGCGTTTACATATCCAATCCATTCAGAAGGGCTTTATTTAAACTAACCTTGAACTTATTCCAGAGCTGCTTTTTCAAAAAGACTTTGACGTTTGATAGCGATAATTTGTCACCTTGTTAAATCTGTCATGAAATTAACCCTTTTGTTGTTTTTACATTATTTTAAAGACATGCGACTATTATGGATGTCGAATATAAAGTAATAACAGATCCTTACATAATTCAAAAAATCCGCAATGAGCGTTACCAGGAGTTATCCTGGTCTCGTGAAGAAAAATTATTTAAATACCGACCGCAGCATGCACATGGCTTCTTCAAAGACAAGAAAGTGCCAATCTCGGTAATAATAAAAGTGAAATTCAAGAGATCTTTATTTGGAATATTTCTGAAAGAGTTCAATCCAAAAGAATCGCAAGATCTTTATTTAAATGACATGAAACTAGGAATAATGAAACATGATCAATTATCCTACAGTGAAAGTGCTTTAGAACACTTGAAAAATAATAATGATTTTACACTGGATTTAAACAGGCTACTTTCAAAGGCAGTTAAGGAATGCGACGTGATTGATATGCAATTTTTGTATAATAATATTATTGCACTTCGATTTTCAGAAACACCAGTAAGTTCTAATGTTTTCATGTGTTTAATTATTTCTACATAACTAAAATTTAGTTAACAACTCTTGATAATGAGTTATTGAAATTTCGAAGTTTAAAAATACTGATTTTGTGTGGGAATTGGATCGATGATATTGATGGTCAATTTCTTCCAAGAAGTTTGGAATACATTGAATTATATAGAAATGAAATTACTTCTGTCGAACACTTTGTCAATCGTGTTCCCAAAAAATTGGTACATATTGGACTTAAACGCAATTGGCTAACAAATGGTAAGTTTTTAAATTAGTCCTTTGGATATGAGGTAGAAAATATAATGTTTTCCGGCAGATATTTCGTATGAATTAAAAGATAACAACTAATTAAACGAAATAATTGCAGAAAACAAATTAAACAAATTACTCCCAGCTTGATAATTCATCCTAATTTAGCTAATAATGCATTCTCTAACAACCGGCGCAAATAATTTCAAGTGCTGGGGTGCGGCTGTTCAAAGGGGTGCCTGCCCTTACGATGCTTGCTTATTATTTCAGCCGCCCTCCAACACTTTGCTTTTTTACATTTCTCCATATTTACAAATAATTACTCCGGTATAATATTGCAATAGTACTAACTCTTTACAGTTTTACATGCAAAATGCCCTATTTGCGAATAAATTCAAGAGTGCTGCTTGATTAATTAAAATGTTAGAACAAAAGCTTTGATAGCCAGAGAGAGAAATGAATAGCACACACGTCGGAATGCAGGTTGCATTTATATTTGACGTGATATTAGTGAATGAGGTTTGTTAGTTAGTTTTCGAATCCGTTCGTAATGGATTGGATGGAATGGAGTGCCATGTATGGATGGAGGGCTAGAGCGGCCGTGGCGGTAGCAGCGTCGTCTGAACGTAGCACAGGCGCAACGCAACTAATTTACCTAATTGAGGAATGATGAGTAATGACGATGAAGAGGGATGAATCATTGCCATTTTGAAATGAAAACGTTGTTCGTATGCATGCGTGCGGTACGCGGAGCTTCGACTCTGATGAGGGGCTACGTTTGCTGAAGAGATAAGAGCGTATGAGACAATGAATGACACCGATGGCTGTGTCCTACGAATATGGACGTTTCGTACTCGCGAATATTCTGAACGTAATGCATGTGCCGCGTTGTCACATAACACTCATCATCATCACCATCAGCAGCATCATCATCATCATTAGTTTGATCAACATATATTTTCATACTCGTCCTTTTTTCTACGCTGGTTACAGCTGTATAATGCTTTGTGGTATTTCAATTGGTTTAATTTATTTTTATGAAATTTAATAACTAATTAAATGCAATTACTTTGTATACATCCACTGGTGAAGTCTTGCACTTTGTTGCGAATTATGCACATAATTCATGCAGCATGCAGCGATGCTTGCAGCACTTTTTAAAAAACAATTACGATTACAATTAGAATGATTAAAGCAACGAGCACTTATGCGCGCGTTGCATGCAAAAAACAAGCGGCTCGCATACACACAATGCACAAAGATCTAAATTAACTCGTTTAATTAAGTTAATTTTAATTAATTTTTTTCATTCATGCCGTCTTCGGTCTTTGTTCCTGCTTCTACGTTTGCCCTTATTCCACCCGCGTTTAATGTTTTCGCCCTCGCGTTATGAGCGTTTCGTTTATTTTATTTCATTTTCATTAGCGCGGCGCATAAGCCTCCTACTCTCATCAACACATCGCCGCGGAAAAAATGGCGGAAACTAATTAAAAACGACACAGTAATTAACAATTAAAGTATAACTCGTTAGTATCCTACGCACAGGTAAATCTTCGCCTCGGAAAATTGTGTTAAAAAAATTCCTAATTTATTTTGCGCGTTTTTGAATTAATTACTTTCTTTTATTTCAACATAAGGTTTATGGCTATGAATTTCAGAAGGATAATTTTCAGGAATTATTAATTAATTGACATAATTTTTAACGTTAAGCTAGCCTCATACATATTAATTTCCTTGCTGGTAGGTATAATTCCAGAAAAGTCCTAAATTCTCGCTCAAAAATGTCGTTGTTGTTCCTGTCTGGACGCGCGACTATTAATGTCGTTTAGCAAGGATGCGTCCTCTATATGTTCGCATGATATACGACGAGGGGGCTGTGTGTCCTGTTCGGCGGCGGTGGCGGCGCAAATAAAATAAAAAATAATTATATTATATTACGCGACGAGATGCACAAATTAATGGAAACGTACCCTAACGTACGTTCATGCTCGCGAGTCTCGTCATTACCATTATAATCATCATCAACATCCAGGAGCCACGGACAAACGCGGCGAGAGAAAAAAACGCACGCGCAAAAATGCTTTTTTCAGCGATGAGGATAATGTCCGAACATTAATTTTATTTTATGTTATGGACGCATGACTGCCGGACGGACATCGAAATTATGAATTTTTTTACTCATCGTTACTGCCAGCAAGCGCGTTGTATTTGCATGAGTTATGTTCCTGCTACAATCATAATTAAATTAATTTTTACGTGCTTTTATTAGCGCTTTTACTATTGAAATATATTTGTTCATAATGCAGTATAGATACATTTTACTGATAGTCAAATACTCACAGCGTGATTCATGCATATTATAAACTCGATTAGTATTGCATCCTACGACTTCCTACAACTTTTGCACATATTTAAAGGGAGAATGAAATAAACTGGTCGCTCCCAAAATACCATCGCTTATACTACCATATTTTATACGGGCGTAAAGAGAAACAATAAATGCATTTGTACTTTACATTTTACTGCATAAATAGGTGCGAACAGCAATAAATCTCAGCATGTAGCAAATGAACACTTTAACTGATGCAACTAATTCGAGTTGAGTAACAATCAATAATTCACTGAATAACTATTTTTTATGATATGTACTTTACACCCACCTATTTTGAAATAGATAGAGTAAACTAGATAAACCAATTGAAGATTTTAAATTAATTTACCTGAAATTTACTGATTAATTTGGAACAAACATACAGATGAATAAATTTAATTATATTACCCTCTAATGCAATAAAGTTGATTTCTACAGTCTGGTGGAGTGTGTATTTCAACGAGGGGGTTTTATGAAGGGGGCGGCTGTGGAACGGCTGGGACGTTTTGTGTTTTGCGTTTTGATAACTAAAACCCTAAAAGCATTCAGGCTCTCACTGGCTTGATTTCAATTTCGCGTCGTCATAATTTCGATTTAATTACTAAATGAATGCCGCCTCAATTAATTAATTTAATTAGATTTGTGCCATGTACACAAATGAATGAACAATTTGCTCGTGCGCGCACCCGCACAAATTACACTCGTCTCTTATCATTGATTAAATACGTCTAATTCAATATTTCTATGTACATTTCGTCTATAAATGTGCAAATTTTAACTATACATTCGAAACAAGGAAATGCGAATATCCCTAAACATGATAACACTTTTAATCATAGAAACCACGTAATTGTGTTGAATTAATTTGAGATGAGCCGTTTAAATATACGGGGATTTAATAATAAAACGCGTTTTTGCATCATTAATCAGGGAACAAAACAACGAGCTTTTCGGTGCACGTCGCATTCCGACTATTATATTATCATATCAACCGCATTCACCCTCGCCGAATAATCATTGTAATATCATATTTGTTTGATGACGGGATGAAGCATGTTAGGACGAATGATGACCATCCGGTTTTCCGGCATGGTATAAAAGATTACCGCGAATGCATGTCACTTTTTTGAGCGACGTCTCACGATTTATGGGGCGGGTTTTTAATTTATCATCAGCTTCAAGCGTTTTGTTTGCAAGTATTTTCATTGTTGTATTGTCCGATGAGACATATGAGCCATAATTGGTATTAAATTACACATGTATCACATCAAAATTATTAAACTTGCAATATTATTATTTCACAATCACATGTGGTCAAATTTGCATCCTGAATTATGTTACATGTTTACAAAGTGAACGGTAATGTTAATTTAATTCAATATTACCAATTTACAAATCAAAGCAAACTAATTAACTAAATTCCAGCAGACTGCAGTTACAAGATTATAGTGCAATTGTCGATGATTGTTGAAATAAATAGAATGACATCCAATTTAAGTTGAAAACCCATGACAATTTATGGCTACAGGTGTGCCATTGCTTCAAATATTATTAACATTTCAAAATAATATGGATATTGAGCGCACTGCCAACGCAATTGGCATAAATCTTAACTGACCTGTCGACAAAATGTTGCTCTACGTTGACGTGCCAATTACTGTTATTGTTCATTCTTTTAGTTCGATTTATTTATTTATTCTAACAATTGTACTTCATTGTCAGTATTGTATGACGTTTAAACATCACCAGAAGGGTCGGAATCATGACTAATTGAAAAACACAATTTCTTTCATAAGAACTGTGATCTAATTTCATCAATATCTCGAAAAATACTAAAGATATCATAAAAATTCCTGAATTTTTCACAAGTCTTACAAAGAAGTAAATTGGTCTATTGCAAATTTGTTGGATGCATTCTTAACTTGATGCGATCATGTTAATTCTTCAACTTTTCGTTTTTGTTGAAAGTTCAAGTATTACATAAAAACTTAAATCTCTCTCCATTAGAAGATAGGAAGGTAATGAAATCTGGAGCTATGTATCACTAATTTAAAAATACAATTTCTTTGATAAGAAGTGTGATCTAATTTCATCAATATCTCGAAAAGTACTAAAGATATCATAAAAATTCCTGAATTTTTCACAAGTCTTACAAAGAAGTAAATTGATCTATCGCAAATTTGTTGGACGCATTCTTAACTTGAAGCGATCATATTAATTCTTTAACTTTTAGGTTTAGTTGAAAGTTCAAGTATTACATAAAAACTTAAATCGCTATTTGTTAGAATATAGGAAGGTCATGAAATCTGGAGCTTTGTATCACTAATTTAAAAATAAAATTTCTTTCATAAGAATTGTGATCTAATTTCATCAATATCTCGAAAAGTACTAAAGATATCATAAAAAATCCTGTATTTTTCACAAGTCTTACAAAGATGTAAATTGATCTATCGCAAATTTGTTGGATGCATTCTTAACTTGAAGCGATCATGTTAATATATAATTTCTTTCATAAGCTCTTACCCATGAATATTATTGGAATACTCAGTGTGTAAATGCACTGCATGTATTATTAAACCATTCGTGTGGGGCATTCGTGCAGGCAAGAGTCCAACATGAGCAGAAGCCGGATAAGTTGGTAAAGAAAGCAAAAAGGGAGAAATTGAGGTGGACATGCAATACATTTATTTGCGTTCAGCTCATACGCGCAGAGGGACGGGAAAAATTACCCGGCTTATAAAATTTTTACGCACTTTCCACTTGTTGTCTGCATGCTACGTTCCTTACTCGCACAAAACCACAAATGATTTTCTAAACGTACTTTTGACATGCATTTGATATAAAACCACGACAAGTCAAGCGCCTATCTCGAGCAAAAAACAAACAGGACAATCCAATTTTTATTCGTAAAGCAATAATAACAATAGATATATTTTGTTTGCTTTTGGATTGTGGGTGTTTGACTGTACGTATGGGAGAGGACATATGAATAAAAAATGGACACACATAAACGAAAACAACGTCGTGTTTGAGTGCTGCTTGCATTCGAGTTTGCTTCTCGGTTTTTGCCTAATAAAACATGCAAAAGCTCCGAACTGACCAAGCCGTCTGTCTATTTCTATATTATATAAACACGCATGGACAGGGTATAAACACATATAAAATTGGGGATGTATTCGACCGGCTAATGGCAGACTAACGGAGCGAAGCAATACAGCGAAAAAGAAACAATTTCATTATTTATACATTGTAATTGTTGCAGAAAGTTAAACGTCCTACTGTGGATTAAATATTTACATTCATTGCCAGGCTGACTCGGTAGCAAAGTACATATTCCTAAATATATTTTATTCATTCAAAAACAAAAGTTAAGTGAGTGCGTTGTAATGGGAAAAATAGTTTAGTTCAAACAAATCTTTAAAAAACTAAGAAATAAACTTGTGATATAATATTGCCATCAGTAAATATGCGTCAATAAATACTAGACCGTTACTAGTAAGTTATCAGTTGCACGTAGTTTTATTGTGTATCGTTTCAGAAACGATAGAAAACGATAGAAACTAAATTATTACCATTCGCTTGGAAATGGGCACATACTAAAGGTAAATAAATGATGAACAAAAGAAAATTAAGCCGTAAAATATTACACACTTTGAACATGAAAATATCAATTTGTTCCTGATAATAGGAAAATGGGGAAATTATTATGTTTAATGGCATATTAATTCAAAATTACTATGGCTAATTTTGTTCATAAATAATCCACTCTTCCTGCATTAAATAAATAACAAAATATTTTTATTAATATCGGTACCGCAATAATTTTTGCGCATTTTTAGATTTATGAATGTTTAATGGATTATGAATACGTGCACTTTTATTTATTTTTCGATTTTATATACTCAACACGTGTCAGCTGCGTGCAAATTATTATTAATTGAGCGTATTGTTTATTTTACGACTGCATATTAATTATTCATAAACATTCTTCATAACTGAAGGCGCACATGATTGAAGCATTCACTTATTTATTAGTAGTGCAATCAAATTATTTAAAGGTTCAGTTGAATATGTAATTGCTTACATTATCCTTCTACAAATGGAAAATTGTATTTTCCAGAAAGCAAACTCCATCTGCTTGGTACGCATGGAAAATTTGCTTTCCTGAAAAGCTTGGATCTGGCAGAGAACGACATCTATGACTTGGTGGAGCTTTTGCGACCCTTGAGCTGCGTGGAAACCCTTGTCTGTTTGAGCCTTCAGGGAAATCCTTGCGCGGTATAGATTTCCCGGATTGAAATAGTAGAACTAATCACTAATAACAAAAGTTCATAATTGTAGGTGATTACTAGTTATAAAGATACAGTCCTTCGACATCTCCCTTGGTTAATACAATTAGATCAAACAACCCTTTTGAAAGAGGATCACGAAATTGATAAGGATATTGTAGAAACACCAGATGCCGCCATCGTGTTTACTTGCCATCGAATTACAGGCATACCTAAACCGAAAGTTGAAGTCTGTATTATTATAATATTTTATAATATTTAAGAATTAACACTCCACTTTTAGAAAGGAGTTGATCAGTGTTTCTATTTCTCAATTAACATGCCACTACTAGAAGACATTATTGAAGTGGAACCTTTAGACAATGAAAGTGAAACACATGTATCTTTAAGAAGCAAATCAAGAAATCCCAGCAAAATTAAAAATGTTGCTTCCGGCATGACTAGTAAAGCTAGTAAAGCTACTAAGGGCAGTAAAGGAGATTTTGCATTATACAACAGACCCGATGAATACGCGAAGGAATGCAGTCAGCGGATCATTGATACGACGTTCAGGAGTGAGCGTTTCCATTGGGATAAGATAATGCAATTGCCCGAAGAGGCGGTTATAATCAAATCAGCTGAAGAGAATTTTGCCGATATCAGAGATACGTTTCGTAGTAGCGTGTGCGTCAAATTGATCTACTTAGAAGTAAGTACGCATATCATTCACATTATTATCATTTGTGCGCGCGGTTCATAGCTTCTGAGATTGTGTGGGCTGATCATCAAAGCATCGAATGGCACTTGATCGACTTATTGCTCATTAATTCCACCACATTTCTCGCGCCATTTTGCCATCTCCTAGCTTCTGCTTTATTCGCTATAGTTCATTGATAGTGAAAAACTTAATTTAATTTTAATTATGGAATTTTTTATTCAAGGGTAAAATTAAGAAAGTATCATTTCCTTTCCAATTACAGGTAGTACACCATGGGAAAGAAAAATCTGGCACCTCCAAGAAATCTAAGAAATCTAACAAGAGCGACATCAAAGTAAAAGAGCAGGACGAAAGGAAAGATAGTCTTCCTGAAGAAACAATCAAGAAGAAAATTACATTGGCTTCGTTCAACTGTGATTTGCACAGCATTAATTGGAGCGATAAAACGATTGATTACATTTGGGCTGACCAAGACAAATTCGCTAAGTGCGCTACTGAAGTTAAAGGAAGCTTACGAGTAAGTATATAACAGCATGTGCAAATAAAAGTGTAACGATAAATGTCTGACTTGAAGAGAATGCCATATGTTGACAAAGACAGCAAAGCTGAAAAAGGAAAAGGTAAAGGCAAGAAATCGGAAGCTGTCAACGATGTCAAGAGCAACTCGATGACTATTGACAAGATTGTAATTCCAAACGTATTCATGATACAAATCGGTTTTGGCTTACAAAGAACATATTTTCAAACATAAATTATAATAATAAAAGTATTTATAAAGAAGCTAATCATAGATAATTAGGTATCTTATTGTTGTACTACTCGTTACAGTGCATTTATATCCACCAGTTTTTTTACGGAAATAAAAGACTACGATTATTGGAATTATATTCAATAGTTGTTCAATGCCCAAATACAACATTAATAAATATTTAATTCATTTCAATTTTTGATATTAAATTAGGAAATAATTCTACATTCAGAATCCGTTTAAATTATTTCAATATCTCAAATAGAACAAAAGTTATCAATTTTTAATTGCCCCCATGTAATTCTTATGGGAGCATAATGAGCGCATAATGACCCGCGTAAAGTAGTATCGATGAAAAGAGATAGGTATACGCGCAGTCGTGGTTGCTAGGGAATCTCCTTAGTTACCATGCATTCAAATGCCTTAAGAGCGGCCATCATGGATTTTCAGCCAATTAGCGTTAAGTCATAAGTGCATGTGTTCTCTGTCACTCAAGAGCGCTGCAGTGCACACCTAATTTAGGCGCCTTATATTATTATGATTAATTGAATAATTTTAAACTATAATAACTTTTTTAATTTTTAAGATATTTTGATGAAATTTTCAGCGTTTGTTGAAAATTTATCGCTCTTCACAAATATGTAATTTATAAATTTTAGAAAAATGTATTACAATAGTTATGAGAAAATAAATAACACACTAAGCTATATGCATACTTTACGGTTTTCTTTATATTAAAAGTAAGTTTAGCTAGTTTTGTATACAATTTAAAAGAACACCGATTAATATTTTACTGTATTTATATATAATAGATAGATAGATTATGGTTTTGTGTGGATATTTTAATATTTTATTTTCATTATTCGATTCGCATCTTGTCAACCGTAGATATTTGACTTGTACATATCAGATGCTGTGAGTAAATTAAATCCAATTAATCTTTGTTTAAGTATTTCCGCATGAATGCAATTTTCAGTTCAATGAATCCTGAAGCCATGAGTTCCTGATCTAGTCTATTGAAGCAAATATAAAGCAATTTAAGATTTATCCTCCTGACTTACGACAGGAAATGGCATTTAGAATAATAACTGTTGTATCCGAGTTTTAAATAATTAAAATTGGCATTTCAATCATTTTAATAATGAAAGATATTGATTATTGTTACTAAGATTGGAAACAATGTTGCTTCTTTTGGCTCCAACACTGCTCTGTGGGGTCATGGAAATCAATTATCATGCTTGAATTGTTTGGCAATTTTTGCCTTTTCTTCCTTCTATCTCATTAGCGCTAAACACAATAAATACATTGATCTAGCGAATCACAATGGAGGCGCATCAATAGCTCTGCTGACAATTAGCATTTGTGAGGTGTGGGTGGTTGGTTGGACATACGGGATGAAGAATTATGTGCCGTCGCTCAGTTTATGAAGCGGAATTAATTGCACCGTTGGTGGTCATTCTGTTGGCGATTCATTTTGTCCGCAACACTCACAGTAAATAACTCACAACCTTTACACACACGAATTGCTTGTGACAACTGAGTGGCAATCGAACGGACTCTGCTTGAGATAATGAAGGAAACTTTCATAGCAGTAGGATAAAGATATAAAACGTACGGAGACATCGTTAAAGTTTGCACGCTTCGGAAGTCGTTATTTGCTGCTAACAATTTTAAAATTAATTTCTTTTTTACTCATTTGGTCAATGTCATTTCGGTGGCCTTTAATGACCTTGTTAATTATCTCGTGGCTTTATTGCGTGTGTAATGAGGACGCAAAAAATATTAATTTATTATTTTTGCAGATTATCTTGCGGATAAAATTTGCTTGCTATACGATCATGACTGAAATGGCTGGTGGTTATGTTACTGAAGCTGTGAATTATGACAAGATAATTCTACTTTGTCCTGTTTTATAGATTCGTTACTATATGAGGTATAAATTATTGTATCGACTTAAAGATGGTGTTATATTTAGTTTAAAAGTTTTGGGCAATAAACCCAGAAAAATGTTGTCCTGTTGGAGTCCTAAAATGTTGGAGTCCCAATTCACCGTTGCCTTTACTTTGTTTATAAAAAAAGAATAATTAGTGAGTATGCAGCCCATTTGGTCGTACCCTTTAATTAAATCTCCCCACACTGAATGCGTATCACTTTGTACGTTTATTCATGCACGAAAAGTCTATTAATTATCGCTAATTGCTTGATACATTTCTAAGTAAGTATATTTTTTGCCTCCATACGTTTTAGAGAAAAGACCAATGAACTCATGGATGCACGTATAGGTTATTAATAAACAATTACTTTATGAAAAATCTAGTAATGTATAAAAAGTAACCATAGTGATGTGTTAATTACAGGGAAAATAACACTTGTCAACCAAAATTTGCGTGGTTTGCAAAATTTCTGATATGAAATTGTAGAATAATTATGTAAATTACACAAATTACAAAATCAATGTGCTAAATAAAATTCTAAGTACACTTTTTTGGGATAAGTATTTGAAACTTCCAGCTGTGCTAAAATCATCTTGAAATTTTAAATTGAATTATTTCAATCGTGGGCTTGTATTGTAAAATCATTCAAGATGGGTGACAATCAAAAAAGCATGCGAAAAAGCGTTCGAAAAAGCAGGGAAAGCGAGAAACATGCTGATCTGAAGGAAAGGAAGAAGATGCGGAAGAAGCGGACAATGGCTAAGAAAATGTTGTCGGATGTGTGCGCGAAAACAGCAGGAGCGCCTCCTCCTGATGTCCCAGTGAAAAAGATGCTTTCATGGTGGGAACGTGCTCCGATTAAATATGCGTAAGTTTTTTTAGATGTTCTTTGATACCTAAGAAAGCAATTAAATGCTTTGGATTAATTTAGACACATTTAGGACAGCCTTCTTCTTGGTGTTCTTTTGTAATGTAGTCTTACAATAATTCGAATTCATTTTTTAACGCAACGAACTAAAACCAAACACTTTTGGTATCGTGATCGAATTTGTACAACTTGCAAAAATGAGAAAAGTTTAATTGCACAATTTCGCTGCACTCGTGCATCCCTCAGTAAAGTGTCAGTCAATCAAACTCTCTCGTTTGTAGCAACGTCAATCTCAGACTCAAATGCAACAACATACACGCATATCACCGCATAAAGATTTTAATTAACTTTGGTTTGTGCACGATGCTCTCGCGCAATACTAACGAAGTGAATTGCAACCTGGTGTCTGCTGTGCCCCACACACAACAGCGCGCTGATTACAGTTGTAAAGCCCGAACTAATGATAGAGAACCACGTAATTATTTGGCATTAGATTGCATCTACTGTTACGTTCCTCAACGTGTATAAATAGATATGTGTTCGGCTAATGTGTGTGCGAATGTAACTAGTGCAATATAAGATTGTTTGTGCATCGCACAAAATGCGCACTCAACGTAGTTGCATCTTCATGTAAACACATTAATACCTCGTTTGGTCAACGTGCTAATCTCGTGCAGCTCGGGCATATTTAATTAATTACTAATTCATTTAAGTCGACATAATCACCTGACCTTCTCGATTTACATTTTTTAGTGGTGGTGATAATTTTGTGAATGTTTAATATACTACAAATACTATACATATTGAAGAGACTTATGAAGAAAACAACAAGTGGCAGCACAGAGAGTAAAAGTAGTTTTTGGGAAACCATTGACCTGCTGTTAGCGGGCGAGGATCGAAAGACTGATAAGGATAAACGCGATGAAGCTCTCGACTGGGCCGATCGACTCGTCGGCAAACGCAACTCCTTTGCAGCTTCGCGCATCCCGAAACGTCCGCGCAGGACGCTGGAGCAGATCCTTAAAAGCTCCGTGCGCGGAGACAGCAGCACGTTGTCCGACTTCTCAATGGAAATGCACGAGGACGAAGTCGAGCGTTTCGTTCAAGGGTTAAATCTACCTAAACTTGATTGCAAGTAAGACTACACAAATTTGGTTATAACGTAAATTGAATTTCAAATATCAATTATTTTTTTCAATTTAATTATGGACTTAATTAAATATTTTTAACACGAAAAATACCAGAACGTGAAAGACTGAGAGGAAGTTTAAAAAGATTACGTATTGTGGACGACGTGCAAAGTGTTAATCCTGGAAAATCCTGGAAAATTATGTCAAGGTTATTGTTTCACAAGCATGCACTTTTAAATGAATTTGCAACCTTGGCTTAGTACCTACTAGCCAGGAGTTATAGTCGCATCCTTTGCCACATTTTCTTTACTGCATTCCTCTTGTTGTCGTCCTTCCGCACAATCTATGTCAGGAATAGGAATGCCATTAGCATATGAAAATATAAAGTTCACAATTAGTATTTACATAGCAAACACGGGCATTTGAAGAATGTTCACACATTTTATTACTTTATTACTTGGCAGTGCTTTACCTTTCGTCCGCTTCGTCCTTATTATACACGCGCGTTCTGCTCCGTGTCCTGGCACGGCACCGCTTTATGAGCCGCCGTTGACACGTGGCACTGACAATTTTCCGAATTATGTTGAAATTACAAATTGGCGTACACTTTACGTGGGGTTGCAAAACTTTTTGGTCCCATAAATACCAAAGATGTAACAACTCAAAAAAGTTGATTATAATAAAAAGTTGTATTTATTTGTTTGCATTTGAATTTGCATACATATTTTTATTGTTTACAGCATATTAAGCATATTATTTCCGAAATTATATTTGCATTGTTTTATTTGAATTAAAATTTTAATGAAGAAACTCAGGACAATTACATTTTATACTTGATATTTACGAAGGATGAAATAGCATGAAAAAAATTCAATTAATTTTTTCTTACGCAAATTATTAGTTTTCATATAGTATAAGCAATATATTAATTACTTTTTCATGATGTTGATCGAGGTTGAAATTTTATGTTAATTAGTTTTTAATTAATTTATTATCAAATTGCTTCTGTAATTTTCTTTGCCTGGAAGTTCAAAAGAAATTAAAAAGAATTTTTCTGAAATCATAAATATTTGATTTTCTGTACGCTACATTGAACTTAAACTTAACCGATTCAATTACTGTTATCAATTCTTTATTATCTTTAGAAATAATGGATGAACATCAACTTAAAATTGTTTGAAATTCTTGGAAAGTATAATTTAAAGAGTTGTTAATCAAATAGAAATAAATTACCACCAAATGACTTG
Organism: Aleochara curtula; assembly: GCA_963978815.1. Classification (NCBI taxonomy): domain Eukaryota; kingdom Metazoa; phylum Arthropoda; class Insecta; order Coleoptera; family Staphylinidae; genus Aleochara; species Aleochara curtula. The sequence continues at coordinate 4,781,816 of OZ022219.1, forward strand.
AAATATGTGGTTTTCGCACAATCCACAACTTTTTTAATTAAACCCTTGAGTAATATATTCTTTCATACCCACGTGCAAACTTTATTATAATTATGTCGTCAGAATGTAACTTTATAAATTAAAAAGCTAAACAAATAAACTGAAAATAATTCTCTTGTGTGTACAAGAAGCAGGGGCGTACGTTGGCGTTGAAACGATGTCGTCCTGCATAGGAGACCTGCAGTTTAGTGAGCATTTTGCTTGATGAACGGCTTAACGCTTCAGGTCGTCCACTATGATTGTGCATTCGGTTGCACCAAATTCATATAGTGTCAGCGTGAGACGGCAGTCTTCATTGACGGGGCGCGAGTGCGAGGCATGAATGAATGTTGGCGGCAAAAAGGGTACAGTTCGGCGAACCACGCGTCTGCACGTTTTGAAAATCTTTGTCGTACTTTTTGTCCTTATATTCATTCTTATCTGTTAATTTTACGTGAAATCCCAGTATGTGCACCAACGCAAAGCTTTTCGTGGAATTTGCCGCCACCGTGGTAGTTGCATGGGCGTACTGCAGCAGCTATTATCCTCTTTGTATATAATCATACTTTAATTACGAACAATGTGCACGACGTCATGTCGTTTTAAATGCGTTTCCGCATAATTTCGCCTTACTTTTATTTGCTCAATGCAGGTTTCTAAGGTGTGAAAATTCATTAACTTAATGCATGATCTTTGGGTGAGGATTTTCATACTGTAATTCAGAAAGTAATAATTCGTTTATTAACATTTTAATAAAACAGAGCTTGTATTACTTTTTCTGTTACTTAAGATGTTAGATTATTTTGTAATGATGTATCGTGGGTGTATTATAAATAGCTTTCAATTTATCATGAATACATCACTACCAAGCCGATGCGTGGTGCATCTATCTGCGATTTTTCCACGTATTAGTCCTTTAAGTTGGAATTTGTGGCATGCAATGTGCAGAATGTCAAATGCAAAAATTGGTATAATGCAACCTCGTCACATCATCACAATCTACACCCTCGCACAAATACTATAGATTTGCACTTATAAGTTATGATTTTTCTGATCGATTGGTATTCGAAATGGATTAACGTGCTCGTTCAATTATCAAATTGACGTTTAGTTGAATGATCCTAGCACACAGTGACACGTGCGTACTTGTACACGCGCAAAGTATTGATGTATTTCATTCATCCGAATAAAAATTGATGGATTTGCACCACAAATAGCTAAAGCGTTTCCCATTAATAATATTAATGGCTTTTATTGTATTTTGGTTATTACATTTTTGTTGTTATCAAAATAGTTCATGGAACGTTTACAATTGCTACTACATTTGTAAAATTAACTTTAAAATGATTAGGTATGTAGCATGCATAGAATGATGTTTGATTTATAGTTGAACTTGATATTTTTCAACTTATTCTTCATATCTCTAGGAACTAAAATAGGATTTTGATCTGATCAGTTATTACATTCGAACATGCCACATGCAATTGCAACTTCAATAAATCCACGTATAATATTCATGTATCTATAAAATTCTTGCAAGGATGCAACATAATTCATGCATTTTCAAGGATATTGAAAATCAAATGCACACAATCACATTTTCCCGCAAAAACACTCCAAAATGATTGTTTGGATTTATTAATTTACCCATTAAATTAATTAATCAAAATTGCTTTATTAATAACTTGATAACATTTCATGCTATATACATAGCAAAACGTATTAAATATCAATGAAATATGAACGGCGATTAACTCTAATTATACACTGTACACGCAATAAGCAATATTGCTGAACATAATCTATTTGATAAATATTCCGTTTCATTTTAGGGTGAACACTCTTGTTGAAATCGGATTGATTTCAAAGTGATATACGGATGACTAAATATACTAAAAATGAATAGAAAACTTATTAAGAAAAAATACAAGTGAATAGAAGTATTCATTGAACAAAAGAATATATACAACAGTAATATCACCAAAACAAAAAACCACAAGAAGCGAGAACAAATCACGCTGTCGATTGTGTATTGTTTGCTTTATTGATTTCTCTGGAGGTTCAGGTCTATTCTAAATAAAGTATACCTAGAAACAAAACAATTGTTATTTGTGAATTTAATGATCAACAGATAGTTAGGGGCTTATTCTATATATAATAACATTCAAAATTGCAAATTGTTAAATAATATTGTAGAGTTTAAATTTATTAATTAATTGTCTAGCTTAACAGAAATGTAAAATAATGCTTCCACCCTATCTCAACCGTGAATTTAGTTAGCTTCATTATTCTATATGAAATTAATCTACGGCCGTAATACAGGCGTATTTAATAAACATACACGACACCACTAGCCCTACAGTAGGGCTAAATGCGTACAAATCTAAATCAAACGAGTATGCGGTCAAGTCGTTGGCGGTTTCCATGAAAATGTAGATTGCACAAATGAATCTCGCTCTACAACCAGGCAAAGTGCGTATAGCATATCCTAATCTGAGTAATACGAGAATTGATTGCCTTTTCAATGGAAATACAAACGCGAAACACTGACGCACTCAGTGCATTAATTTACATGCAATGCGAATTAAATACACTTCACACCGGCTGGTCCTCTTATGCCCTTTGGTTGATTATATAAATATATATTTATGTTCCTGTTTATTGTATGCATATGAAAGCTAAATGTTCTATTTTATTACCGCTGGTTTGCTGTGCAGTCGGAGCATGAATTCAAAAGTTGTATGCAATTTAACTGAACTATAAAAATTAAAAGTAATCAATTATTTTAGATTTAAAATTTGATTATAAATAGTTTCCAGTCGTATAATCTATCTATCTATTATATATATAAAAATAATTAAATCGTTAATGATTAAATTTGACATTTAGTGTTGTTTATCTTCTCATAACGATTGTAATAAATTTTTCTGAATTTTATAAATTACATATTTGTGAAGAGCGGTAGATTTTTAACAAACGCTGAAAATTTCATCAAAATATCTTAAAAATGAAAAAAGTTATTAAACTTTAAAATATTCAAGAATTAAGCTAATAATCTAAGGCGCTTAAATGAGGCGCGCAATGCAGCGCGCTTGAGTGACAGAGAACACATGCACTTATGACTTAACGCTGATTGGCTGAAAATCCATGATGGCCGCTCTTATGGCATTTGCAAGCATGGTAACTAAGGAGATTCCCTAGCAACCACGACTACGCGTATACCTATCTCTTTTCAACGATACTAGATTACGCGGGTCATTATGCGCCAATTATGCTCCCATAAGAATTACATAGGGGCAATTAAAAATTGATAACTATTTAACTATTAGAGATATTAAAATGATTTAAACAGATTCTGAAAGTAGAATTATTCCGTAAAATATTATCAAAAAATGAAATTAATTACATGTTTTTTTATGGTTTAATTTTTGCGTTAAACAACTATTCAATATAATTTCAATAAAAATAAGTATTTAATTAGAACAGCATTTGGCGATACGAAGTTTGCAGGGACATTTATGATAGTTTATCATAAATACTTAGTGATTATTAATACTTTAATACATAATTCTTAAATGAAAATCCACTTGGCACGAAATCCGAAACTCAAATCATTGCGCTGTTTATGAAGCACAAGCGTAAATGCAAACTCACTGGAAGGATTACGGAGAACAGTTCGCGAAGAAAGGATGAGCGTATAAATTACACTAAATACATTTACCATGTTCTAGTCGCCTTTCGCCCACCTATACCAACCTTAAACAGTTCTGAAATGCGTGAAAGATTCAACCACTCCGCCGCGCACCCGCTTACCTTCAAATTTCCGCACTAAATCATTTTATTCTGTCGCGCATTTTCCGCAATTTTCAGGAATATAATAACATATTAATTGAATTAACAATAATTACCGCTGTTCATATTCATCAAATCTGCTAATGTATTTTGTATACAAAGTGTTTTTAAATATTCATAAGTTTATGATTTTGTGCTTTATTTATGAGACGCAGTAGACAGGAATGTATTTATTGTTAATTATCCTGAAAAGTAATTAAAAAGTTCTTGCAACTTTTACTGAAAGCACCACAAAGCTGAACAAAATAAAACAATCATTACTACTTTCTTTTGCGCGTTAGTTTTTCGTGCTATTTTCCATTGATTTTCAGGGGGGTGAAGCGTAGCAACTTTATGTTACTTCTAAGTAAATTAACTCATTTAAATACAAAGTGTTTGATAAATTATTCAATATTTTCTTTTACCAAATTTTGTCTATTTTCATATAGACTACTTGGTAGTGTTATGTTTTAATTAATGTAAGCGAATTACTTGAATTTAAATGATATATAAACAAACACTTGTTTAAGATGCAAGGATCTTGTACAGTTTTACACATAACCGTGCGCGAAAATGACGTTCAACTTTATCGTCGCTGCTTTATCATGTCATGCAGCAATATAATTTATTTGGCGCGCTACTTAAATTATTACTAGCAAGCTTCTTGAAGCGAAAAATCGGCAAGGGCTGAATAACCCTCTCTCATATGAGGTGTCGTCTCACGTCACAGCGCGTGCTATGAAGATATCGGGTTTGTGGAAAGTTTGGGTTGCGCGCGGCCCTCTTTTCCGAATAAGTTTTATAACGAAGCAGCGAACTTGATCGCCAGGTAGTTGAACCACACGCGTGCCACCCGCAAGACGAATTCGACCGTGATTTTTCTTACTATTGAGTTTTTCCTTTCGCCTTCAAACACGCTAAACATGTATCGCGTTTTATTGAAAATTCACTAAACAACTTTATTCGACCAAGGACTTGAATGGTATTGAAATGTTTTAATAGATGAATATTAGCTTTAAAGAGTTTTCAAATTATACTGGTAAGTTTTCGATGACTTTATTTTATTCATATAAAAATATTATTATTTTGTATGGTAATTTTGTTTAAAAATTCGGACAAAAAATTCCCTCATGTCAATAATTACCAAGATAACAAGTATAATTTAAAGATAATAAATTTCCATTAAATGTGTCTTTAAAATCAATAAGAATTCGTTTCGTTTCACCATTGATGTTTTCATTGTAGGTTCAGCAGTCTTGCCATTCGCAACAAGTTGGAGATGCTCATGGGCTCCAATCTCGTTTCCTTAACAGACCGAGACTACATGACGTATTTGCAAGTGCGAATTCTGGACGACTATGAGAAGGCCATCGAAAAACGAATTGCCGTCAGACAGGTACGAATTTAACTTATTTCAGCACAAACGTTTGAAATTGTAATTTGATTTACAGGCAGAAGAAATGGAACGCGTTAAAAACTTGGTTTTAACAGGACGAATATCGTTGGATGAAGCACCGATGGAGATGGCTAACCATCCAGTAATGCTGATTGACCAATATTGTAAGAAAGTATTAGCGGAGCGTCGTGCGAAGATGAAGATTCTTAGACCATTTATACCCAAGTATTTGTACTGGGACGATACGCCAGATCCACCTTCCGGCTTATCGATTGAGTGTGGCCACTGGTTGCGTCCAAATAATGAACGATTGTGCATGCCGTCTGACGTCTTCCTTGCTACTGAAGATTCAGAGAACATGGCTGATGGTTACATGATGCCGGAGGATGAATTTGAAAAGCTGAATTATGAAGCGCCGTATATTAAGACCCTTCGTGAAACAGAGGTAAGTTTTCTTTAGATTATTGAGTTTCAAGGATTAAAACGTTTGAAAGTTTATTATTAACACTTACATTCAATATACTTGTACTTACAGACGGTTGATGAAATGTACGACGCAGCTGATGCAATATTAGGCTTAATCGTCCCCGTAGAAGACACTGACGTTTCAACCCTAAGGTCCGCTGTTTAAGAAAAAACATTAATGAAGAGTATGATACCCCAGAATTTATTTATTTATTTAAGTCTAGAACATGTCATTAGGTTTGTAAATTCATCACTAGTTTTAACTTCACAAAATTTCATTAGGTTATTGCATTTTAATTTATTCTGCGTCATCATTTTTCTAATACATGAATCATACATTTAATAATGTTATCATGTTTTTTGTGTATTTTTTAATAATGTTCGGTAATTGCTTGTCGGCTCTTTATTTCTGGAACGCTGTTGGAGTCACATGGACGTTATAATCCATACAAAAGGGATTAAAGGAGTAAATTAGAAAGGTAAAGAATTTTATAAATTATCCAATTAATTTTACCAAATATATTGAAATAAATTCAGTATTAATATTATTAAAATTATAACAAATTTACTTTGTCTGTAACATTTATATTTTCGATAAAATATATAAAATTTTGCATTGCTCTGTTAACGTTTCTTGCTAATACTTGACAATTAGTTTTTGAGCCTAATAAATTATGATTGAGCAAGTTTGAAACATTTTCCCATTAGCATGCATGAAAGTTTTACTTAGCAATTTATTTTCATGGCAAAAAATGATTGCGATATTAAATTATTTGAAAGTTTAGTTTTTACAGTTTAGTTAAATGGAAAGATTTAATTTCAATATTCACTTTTAACTCAATGTGTTCCAGCTTTATAATTCAGTATCATAATGCATATTCTCGATACAAATCGGAAAAATTAATATTTGATGATGAATAAAACAAAGAGCAATTTCATTTTATATGTGTTGGATTTCAATCATTGGTTATCACACTGTAATCTTCTTCACGCATTTTCGTATTAGAGCAATCTGGGAACGATATAGTAAAACGCGACGAGTGCATACAAACACAAATGTGATTGATTGATTAGCTTCAGGATGAATTGAGATAAAGATAGATTTGATTGATCACTGAGCACATGTTTGTTGATTTTTCGCTGTTAGCAAAACGTTTATATATTATTGTATTTCCTGGCAAATTCCAAGACGCGTCATTCACTTTGTTGAGGTGAATTTTCCCTCGAAAAATACATGAATAACTGTCATGTTTCCAGAAGGCAAGGCTTGTTTTCAATTGCATATTTACTTTTTGGGACACATTAAGCAAATCAATATGTTTAATCCAAATGAATTCTATATGAGGTATTTGTTTATCTAATTGTAGGTAATATTTTATTCATGTTGTTCTCAGAACTATTATTTTCAGAAAAATAGATGCGTAATTATTAGAAAATTCTGATAAATCAAAACCTCATTAAAATTCGTATGAGTCAAAATCGGGGGTGGTAAATTGTGCCCCCGCAAAATTGTCCCCCACCGTTGGCTGTGAAAATATATATAAGAGAGGACAATTGCGTACGCGTTCCATCAGTTCGCACCACATCGAATCGCGATCAACAAGCGGCGACTGGGGCACCCCCGTCAAGGCAACAACAGCACTCGGCGCAGCATCGCGTTGCCGCCTCCAATGCGTTCGCACAGATCCTGTATACCCCGTAGACCGCACGCACGCCACACGTACGGCAATTACTGAATTGTAAAGAAATCTCTTAAACCGTATTAAGGTCGCGAGAATATAGTGCGCGTATATAATAAAAACGACGATAAGCCGAAAAGACGAAACAAACGGAGGCAACAAGTGTAACAGAAAATTGGCGAAAAGTTTAAGTGCAGTTTGTGCGTATTTTCTTTTTGGATTTCAACAAGATATTAATAAACCTGAGTAAGTAAAATAGATACGTTTAATTCATATTTTATTTAAAAAATAATACGTGATACGCATGATGCTACACAAGGTGAATATTTATTAGGCGCAATTCAATATTTATTGCTTAATTAAAAATCTAATGAAGCCTGAGATCAAATTTAAGTAAAATGTACCCCAAAACCAGTTAATTAACTTGAGAACTAACTGCTGTAATATTAGTGTGAGGAGTAGACGCATAATTAAAATAGGTATCAAAAATAGGAAGATACCAAGCAAGTGCAACGTCATTGTTCCTGGAAAATGTTAAACGAATGTCCGAAAGGATTGTAAAAGAAGAATATCAAAAGACATGAAAAGGTTGCTAAAATTTCATTTTTGCTGATATAACGCGGTGGCGGCTTTTGTTCGTTTAAAAGCCACAAAATCTCTTTAATCGAGCCACAATAGAGATAACTTGAAAAGTAAATTTAACCGCGATGAGGAAAATTACATATTAAGAAATAAAACATTATTCTTTTATATTATATTTAGAGGCAGCAAATATTATTACCTCCCGATATATCATTATTGAAAATTCTGAATTTCTATAATTTTTAAAATTTCTAAATCAATTGCGGCAGTTGATTTGATGATAAATCTTGTGTTTTGTTGTTCTCTTACTGAGGTTTGCTTCTCTGATTTGCAAATTATATTTTGATTGATCGATTTACAAATGGGGACATATGAGCAATTCTACTTTTATGGAAATTTCTTTCCCGCTGTTTTCAAATTGCTTGTGACAAATTACCATAAAATTGATGACTTGAACGAAATCATTTCAACGTTTGACATATGTGTTTCATAATACTTCGGTAAACATTTGAGATAATGTTAAGTATAAATATTTTTTATTAACTCACTTTAAATATATGTGTGAATAAGTGAATAAAATCAAACAAACTTCTATTCATAGTAAGAAGACTTTTAAAAGAAATGCGGACTCGGTATATGCAAAGAATCTTTATGAAAGGAGGCCAAGTCATCAATGAAAAATATTTACGTTTAGGATTTTTCCATTTGATTGACATCATGGAAATAGAATCTCTCGCTTGCAGGTTTTGTCTGACTTTGGCATTATTCTTACTGCACCGTATGCCGTTGAAAAATGATTATTAATATATAGTACAAAATATGCACTAGTAGTATATCAACTAGGAGCTATTTAGTGAAGTGATAAAAAGAATCATTTAGTGATATGAATTTCTAAGAACGTCAATGTATTTCTATTCTATTGATATCAAAACGGAAATCAGGTCTTCCTAGACTTTGTCAGTTGACTTCATGACCTCGCTCGACTTCATTGTGCAACAAAATGTGTGTGTGCGTGCACGACATTTGTTCGGGTGATTCTTGCTTTGATGTCGTTATTTTACTGACGCGTAATGCTCTGCAAAGGTAATGTAAAATTCATTTGTTTACGCGGTTAAACGTTCATGGCATTTTGCAAGTGGCATCTTCTAATAGAATTGGCTTAAGCAAACTGTTGAACTTGCTATAGGATTTGCATCTATTTAAAACTGCTTCCTCCTTCTAAAATACTGGTTTATAATAATTAAGTAATCACTTTAAAAGTTCTCAGTCAATTTCTTTGATACACATATATTTGGAAATTAAATTATCAATATTTCATTAACGATATAGAGCTTTAATAAATTTCATATTCTTCCTTTTGAAGTCTTTTAAGATATGCCATTATGATAATAATTTGATCAAAATCCGTATAAACATTGTATTCCTAAATTTCCTACAAGTGTTGTATCTTATATTAACTTATACTAGAAATATGTAATTTGAATTTCAATTTACTAATTGGATTATGGCATAGTACCCTTCGCAGAATGGGCTGGCTGATAAAAACCATTCTCCTCATTGCGCTGCAATGCGTCTCAACGTCATTCAGTTTACCGCACCATTTGCCTCGAGTCATGGATGACGCTCCTTCATTGCAAATTAATGACTATTTTGATGAAAGCAATGATCAAGAAATAGGTACATAAATAAATTATTTGATATATGATCTACACATAATTATTTACTTAATGTGTTAGACATGGACAAATATATCAGTGGACTATATCCATCGATGGCCGACACTCTACGTGATCAACGTTTGCAAGATGTTGAAAACTATCTTGTGGAATTACTTTTGATGCCTAATAATGGAAAATCACTTCCGTTACTGTACATTGAAGAAGGCGAGGATGCGTCGGCGGACGCGAGTGATGACAACGATAGTTTTTTGAATGAGGATTATCCATCTCCTAGTCCGGAGAAGCGTAATCGCTATTATAGGAAATATCCATGGAAACGTCAAAATCCAAGACATACGTAAGTACATCTTCATACAATGAGTATAATTTTAATAACATTCTTGTCAGTTTAACGAGTAAAATGATAAATACCATGACATGAATTGCGAAGCAATTTATGTATAAGTAATTTCTAAGTAATTTCTTTCATTGAATTATGCTAAACTAAATGAAAGAAATAAAAAAAACTTTGGAATGTTTTTTCATTTAATTACAGCTATGATGCGGAGAATCGCTACGTGTGCCAGCCGAATAAGGAAGATGTATTCAAGTTGTTGGCGGCATTGCACGAGACGCGACAGGTAATCGAGAGCATCGCGATTCCAATTAAAGGACGCACTATTAGTTTCTGCAATCGCAAACGGCCAGCTGGCACAATCTTCACCAACATACGATTCTTGGGTTGAATGTGTCGTCTTTCGTGCGCAGCCTACAAGAATAACAAAATCACAACGGCAAACAACCCTCAAGGCAAACACATACGTATGAACACCGCCAACAGCAATTATCAACAATAATAGAAAATGTTTTAATACTTTAGCAACAATAGCAATGGAACTTTGGCGATAACTTTCTCAAAACACACAGCCAGAGAAACCTCAGTCATCTAATTCTAACGTAATTATTTACCTTGCATTCGTTATTACTGTCTTAACACTTTTGGTGTTAAAAACTCTCACAGAACTAATGCAAACTATTAGTCTAATGATGTAAAATAGATGATGAAATATTATCAGTATTAAAAGTTTATTCCCAGGCATATTTTGTGGCTTACGCTACTTAGCTAATAATTTTCCCTGTCTATAAGTTATGCATCAAATACTATCAGTGTTTCTTGTAAATAAATAAATTTACGAGACGTATTTTTCCACAAGAATCTCCTAACTACAAAATAATTATTAAAGTTATTTTATGATAAATGATATACTTAATACTTATCACCTAGAATATGGGGATGTTCAATAATATCCAAAAATATCAAAGAAGACTTTTCAATTTTAACTAAATGTGAATAAAATATATTTGATGTTATTTGTATATTAAACTAATTAAAGTTTTAATTAAAGATATTTCAAAGTTACAAGTTACTAATTATGAACGATACAAAATATGCATTACAAAAATATAATAAATCAGAGGGAGATTCCCAGTTATACAAATAAATAATCCAGAACTAATGCAAGCATAATTCGATATTCGCTTATTTATTAGAGAATACTTTAAATTTATCAAAGGACGAATTTATTATCACAAGTGATTTCTTTGAATTCAATCTCTTGAACAGTCTCTACATCTTTGAATGTCAATTCCAAGCGGTCCTCTGCATCTTTATATGGCACATCTAAAAATTATGATAATTATTCCAGGATACATCCATACAAGAATGCCAAATTTTGAAACAAATAATACTTACAAATTGTATTATCTGTGATCAGATCACAATGAATCTTCCCTTCTGATTGACCCTTGTTCAAAATTACATTACATCCCTTATTCCGCTTCTCGTTTATATTCATGACGACGCCGCAAATTTCTGTAAAATATAAATTATGTTTATTCAACAGAAATTGCAATTTTTATAACGTGCGAACCTGGATACTTCTTGTGCAATATAACAGAGATGTCATTTGTATTATGGAGAATTTCCAACGGCTTTGTTCGATTTCCTGGATATCCACTATCAAACGTGTTATTATTGTAGGAATTATCATAATGCAGGTCCGCTCGGTTGACAGCGGTGGTGTTATCCAGTTGTATTGCTGCAGCCTTTACTTGCACTTGCTGCTCAATACCAATTCGCTGTGCTGGGGGTAGTTCGTAGCAATCAATGCTCGATTGTCGACCAACTAAATGCAACTTTAAGCCGGAGCCCACGCCAGGCTTGAATGACACTCTTTTGTAGACGATTGGTATTATTCCTTCGTTTTCGTCGAACATAATGTTTACTGCGCGAGGACGAAAACAAACTTTGTTAAAATAGTGCGTAAACAAGTTTGCATGATTTATGTCCGAGATTTACCGCAACGCAAGTTCTAGTTATCTATTAGTTATTAAACGCAATAATATTATTAAACACTCCCTGGTATTTGAAGAAAAATCATTTGAATTGTCAATATAATTCAAGTATTATTGGGAAGTAATTGGATATTTGATAGAAGTTTATTACCCATTTGTCCTGAAAGGTTTCCGCAATAGCGATTTCGCTTGACTTCCAAATATTCCAAATCACAGGGGAAATCGAAAGTTACAAAGGTGATTTCCAATCGACAAATGTTCTGTAAGTAAACAGCAAGCATAAACTTAAGAAATTATTTTTTGGATATAGTCGAAATAGACTCAAAATATTGTTTAGCATCAATAAGACATTAAAAGTAGATTATAAATTTATATACACGTTGAGGAATAGATAACTAATGTAATTAAAAACTTTTAAAAAGCTTTTGACTTTTAAAATATAAATCCGGGCTGATCTAATGAGATATTTGGAAAATATTTTTGCATAACATTAAAAGTTTATAACGACCTTGTAATTATTTTAAGCAGAAGTTTAAAAATCTCTAATAAAATAATTATATAAAGTGACTAAAGTTTGCAGTCATGAAGTAATGCTCATTGAGAAATAATAATATTTGCATAATCATCATGTTAGCGTTCTTTGTATCTCTGCAAATACTCAAGTATTTCAATGTTTTGTATAAGCAAACATATGCATTGTCTTTTAAAAAATAATGTTAGAGGAAAGGTGCAAATATTCATTGTTTAGCACTTACAGGATTCGTTCTGTACACATTGAAATTGCACATATCCTTGCCGTAGTCGTAGATATCGATGGTGAAGTAATCGTCCTTGATATTGCGCAAACAGGGCAGATTTGGTGGCGGTGTTTGCGTATGCGGAAATGCGTCTGTTGTTGTGCTCATAGGCGTTGTGAGTGGCGGCGGCGGTGGTAGCAGTGTTGGTGGAGTAGGTGTGTGCATCGTGTGTGTGCATGGTATTTGCTCGTAAATGCCTCGAAATCCACGTCCACTTATCTCACTATTTGTCACAAATTTGATTTCCTCGAACGGTTTGCGATTCATGTCAAAAAGTGCTTCAAAAATTTATTTAATCAGGTATTTCAGTCATTAAATACTTGAGCTTAAATTAACGCTTGATTGATTTCTTAATCAAGCTAAATTCGAATAATTACTTACTGAAAGTATTCGATAAACTTTGCCCACAATATCGAAAGTTGTTGTTCAAGTACAGGAAGTCTTTCTTGCAGTCGTAACTGTCTTCAAGTTGGAAATCCAACATAATAAGACGTATTTTACAGAAGCCTCTTTGTTTATAAAATCTAAATACAATTATTTGTAATTGAACTTGTGGTTAACTAATACAAACGGATGTTTCGTTAAGTTTTACAATTACTCACCTGTAGCAAATATTTATATTTTTCGGATAGTAATAAGGATATCCTGGACTTTGAAAATAGCCTTTATAAAAATTATATTCTTTGCATCCTGTGTGACTTGATGACGGATAATACTCCTTGTAAATATCAGTACATTGTGGCATTCTTTGCCATATAGGATTTTTCTTCAATTCATCATAATCGTAACTTGTCCACCTTCTACACTTGTCAAAATTATTCCCCGATGGATAAAAGCCCTGAAGATCAGTTGTTTCCAAATACGACGTTTCTTCTACATCTCGTGGTTTATTCATGTTATGCGCTGTATTTTCCACTTCACCTATATCATAGATAAAATCCGGTGTGCTGAAGAAGTAAACGTGTTTTACAACTCGCGGTCGAAAGCCCAAATCCACGGGTTCAAATATTTCAGTATCAGTATTAAATTCTTGATGTGTCACATTAGGAAATCCAACTCGATTAAATTGATCTTGATAGAAGTTAAATTTTGGAATTATTTCAACATTTGCATCTGGCAAATATCGCTTCGGACACTCATCTTGTATTATTTCCAGTGCAAATCCATTATAACCCATGCTTCCTGGATTTGACAACATGTATCTAAATACTTTTGTATTGCCCAGGTGAGCGTCGAATGGTGACACTAATTTCAAACCGGAATGACATCCACATAGTAGTTTTCCATCTATTTGCAAGTATCCACCAGAACATTCAGAGTTTTGTGGGCCCACCAAAAAATACTTGAAATGCATTCGAAGACGACACACATTTGAATTTGCTTTAAATATAGTGAATGTACATTGCTCTGCTATTGACGGATCATTAGGAAATGAAGGACTCGAGATGAAGAAATGTTTTGCGCTATATGTAGACGCGCAACATGCCCTTTCTTTTCCAGCAGGATACACAACGTGTGGCGGCTCTCCATTGCTTGGAGGCAAATATCCTCTTGATGAAACTGATGTGAGCACCGGAGGATATTCAGTTGGTATTATTCTAGGTACATCCATATTTACCATAACTGGCGCTTCTGTTATGTAATCATTTTGTTGGGCTACACATACACTTCTTGATACTAGAATTCGAAAGCCTTTCGAGTCGTAATTATTACTGGTGATTAGAATTAATTTTACGGCCCCGTTTGGAGCAAATATCGTTCTTGTGCCTTCTTTTCGACCACAAATTCTATTCGCGTTGACTTCTAAAAAGTCAGTAGTGCAGCCAGCGGATTCTTTCAAGTCAAAATCCAAAAACTGCAAACTAAAATTGCTGGAGCATCCTGGACCTTTGAATATATACAAACAATTCAGATTTCGCGGAGTGTTATTAGGATAATTTGGCGTTTCAATTATGAATTGTGATTGAGTGTAAAGTCCACCACAAGTAGATATATCTTGACCAGATTTTATTATACCCCTAGAGTTAGGGTCCGTAGGAAAATTGTTGCTTGTTCTGTTATTGATACGTTGTTCAATTTCCTGAAGAATTTTTGTTACATTTATACGATTCCTGTTTCTTCCAGATTGTCTTTTAATTCTTGCACTATTACTGAAACCTAAATTAATCGAAATACACAGTGACACGGTAACTATAAATACGCTTAATTTACAAGCAGACCACTTCATTTTAAATGCATATGCATTACTCGCCGAAAAAATAATATTAAGGTAATTATAGCTCGCGCCTTAAAATCTACAATACGACTGAAGACGTTCCACTGAGAGCGCGATTATTTAACACATTTCATTTTTAAGGATGTTTAAACTGTTTCACGTAATGTTTGTAAAACAATTTCTCGTTAGCGCGTATGCAAACTTATATGACAAAATCAAAAAAAAACAATGAAGTTAACGAAGCCGCAAAGAAACCAAAGTGAGTAATGCGACAGAAGAGTTCCACAGAGAATTTGCTCTTTTCATCTTTTACACAGTTTCTTTTTACATATTTGCTCAATTAATATTAACACATAAAGCAAAGTGCACTTTAGATGTAAAAAGCTTTTAATTACAATCAGAGAATACGCAGAATTAAAGCAACATCAACATTGTATGTTTGAAGACCTCAAGATAAACAAAAAATGACAAAGGCATGTGTGCATAAAGCATGACCTATTCACATGTCTTAAATCCTATTATGCTCACAAATGTATTCTTTAACTATTATTTACTGTAGGTCTTGCAGTAATCAAAAATTTGTGAATGTGACCGCAACAACTAGGCAGAACAGTTTTAAAATATTTATATTTATAAATAATTCTCTTCAATGAATTAATTTGCGTTGTATACTATCATATTTAGCACGTAATCATGCTTTACCAGATAAAATCAATGATATACAGTCAATGATATACAATAACGGAAAATAAAACTTTTTTCATTAATTTCCGTCAAGGGAATTCTGCGCAAATTGTTAAAAGAAAGAGATTCATTATTTATTGATTTCATATTAAAATATTAAAGATAGAATTTTTTAATTATTTTTTACGTTAATAGAATTGTCGTATGAATACATTTAGCAAAAAAAAATTTTAAAATACAACATTTTTTAATTTGACCTATATTTGTGGAATGCGGAAGTGTTAGTGCACCTGTGGAATGCGCGGAATGCACGCGGCCATTTAAATTTAAAGCTCCCGGCTAGTGGCACTCAGCACCTTTAAAGAGCGATATCACTCTATCCCACTCTAGCATTAGGCAAATGCATATAGCGCGGTTGCCACTGCTTTGATGCTATCCTCTTTAATGACGCAGAACAGTGCAGCTGCGATGCACCTGTTTTGTGGTATGCACACACACATAAACATTTACAAGCCTACTAGTGCTACCGTGCGGCAGCTTTAAATATCTGTCTGTCCTTTTCTTACATTACGCCAAAGGCGAAGACCAGTTGCCACTCTTTGCTCTTATGGTCTTTAATGTAAAACGAAAGATGATTGAAATAAAACGAAAGGTGATTGAAGATTAATTGAAATTCTGCCAATATTAATGTTTAAAATGTTTTCGGTAACAAAGTTTCATTTCAAAAATTATTTATTTTCTTTAATTAGCCAAAATTACAACATGATATAAATATCAGATATGTTAAAAGTGTAAAATGAATTCATATGAATGATAAAATAAATCAGCTTTCATTAACTTCTTTCTGATCAACAAAGTCTTCATTCTCAATTTGAATTTTTCTAATGTGGATATACAATTTTAAAGAAGCATAAGCATCCAAAGCTGCATAAACCTGTTGTGCCTTATTTAAAGGTGCGACATCCCATTTGCTCATTCTCACTGCCTTGTCTTTACTGATTCGTAGTTCAAACTGTATGTAATTGAAATGTGTAATTATATTGATATAATTGAATTCATAAAATCAAAATACTTACAAAATGAAGAACTAATTTTTCCATGCTCCACCGTTGAGTAAATCCTGCAATTGAATTAGCCATGACTCCTAAATCAATGCAATTGTTAACAGCTTTCTCGACATCAAAACCTTTGAAGTCCCTGTGAAGCTTTCTTACATCACTAGAAGTAAAACATATGTAATACTTTTGTTTAACATAAATACTTCCTGAATACATACTTCTTCACACAAATCCCTGTCAATCTAACATTATCATAGCATAATAATTCAGTCAATGCCTTTGGCAATTTATTGCAGGTGCTTACCTGTAGCACATAGCAAATTTCTAAATTTGGACTAATTTGCACTACCGAAGCTGGTCCACTGCCTGTTTGAAAGCTAAAAGGCCATTCGATATCAAATCCAAGAACAAGTGGATCATTTTGTTTTGTTGCTTCTTCCCTAAAACATATTCATATAGAACAGTTTCTCAGTATAAAAATATTGTACTCACAATAATTTCGAACATGATTCTGCTATATCCACAAAGTCAGTGTAGTATTTTATTTTTCCAGGATACTTTATAAATGGAGCTGTATCAATCAACCTTCGTTTCCTTTCCCTTTCAAGCTGGGTAAAATGGTGTAAGAATATAAATAAATCAATTCCACGGTAATACAAACCTTTTCTTCATTTTGCTGATTTTGGTCAGATAATGGCACTTGTGAACGTGTAATCCTTCTCTCCATTATATTGATAGAACTTTTGATACAATATCAATTTTACTTTGTTTTAAACAGATTATTATCGCGAATCGGCTGAATATGCATCACCAGGTTAGATGAAGTAGTGGTCTATAGTTTACCGCGCTTTTAAAGCAGTTCCCTCCATATTGCATTCTTATGCCGACCATGCCATCCGGGCATTTAAACATTTAAAGCCTTTAAAAAGCCATAAGAATCCATGTGTTAGAGAGAGTGATTTGTGATTTTCCCGACCGCAATCGAAGTGAGTTCAATTTATTGGGTTCGTGCGTTACCGTGCGCTGTGCAAATGACCGTGCACGTATCACCATAACCTCTGCAGTGAAATAATAAAATCTTGTTAAAGAGTTTTAATAATTAGTGATAATTAATTAACGTTGACATTTAAGAATGGGCACCAAAAATATTACAGAAAAGGCACTCAAAATATTACGTATATTGCCTCGTGTCTCGTTGGGTAATATTAGGGATAATCCTGGTTCAAAAAAGGTAAACGAATTGTTGGCTTTTTGTGATTAAACATAATATAAATATATACATCATTTAGTGTTCGAAGAGGGGCAGGGGCCAGCATGGAGGTGATAAACATGGTGCAGGGAATAAAGGCTCTGGACAACGACAAAATTATATGCGATTAGGATATGAGACAGGCAACAATCCATTCTATCTTCGATTTCCTTTTGAGCCATACTACAAGGGCCACCAGTAAGTCATTTTGGGATTAAATAATGCAATACAATTAAATTAATGAATTTATAGTTTACGACGTCAATATCCTCCTTTAAGTCTTGATAAATTGCAATTAATGATTGAAACTAATAGGCTTGATGTAACCAGACCTATTGACCTTGTCAGTTTAGTCAACACTGGCATATATAAAATGAATCCAGATGAGCATCATTTTGGTGTCCACTTAACTGATGAAGGAGCTGATATATTTTGCAAGAAGATAAATATTGAAGTTCAATGGGCCAGTGAATTAGTTATAGCTGCAATTGAGAAAGCAGGAGGAACCATAACAACTGCATATTATGATCCTCATAGCCTACAAGCAATGATGAATACAAAAAAATTTTTCCAAAGAGGGACACCCATACCTAAACGTATGATACCGCCACCAGATGCAATTGAGTATTATACAGATCCAACAAAGAGGGGTTATTTAGCTGACCCTGTGAAAATCTCAGAAGAACGTTTAGTGTTGGCACAAAAATATGGTTATGTGTTACCAACACTTGAGGATGATCCAAATTATAAAATGTTAACAACTATTAAAGATCCACGACAAATCTTTTTTGGGCTGAATCCTGGGTGGGTTGTCAATTTAAAAGATAAAGTAATATTAAAACCAGAGGAGGAAGAAATTTTATCATATTATAATTCATAATTGGAATACTGATAATTAGATAGTATGTAGATGAAGATCATTTTACATAATATAAATATTTAGAAATGCACTGAATTCACTTTTTAATGTTGGAGCTTATTTATAAGCGTTTGTAGTATTGAAGCATCCTGGAACCACAGTGAGTTTGGTTGCATAGCTCAAGTATCTGATGATGACATTTGGCCCAGTAGTCTGAGCAGGAGTGTTGTTATTACCTGTGAAAATGGCTTATGCAAATTTACTACTGCGTGGTAGTTTAAGTAAATTGAAGGTTCAAAGAGTATTCTCCCATAATACTCAGTTAATCCGAAATTTGTCCTGCAAACCAGAAGATATTCCGACTCATACAGGCCAAGTTAGTATTTTCTTAACCTAAATGTTTCATAACACTTGGAAAACAATTGTAACTGATTTATCGTAGAAATGGGATAAAGATGATTACCGCCTTGTACGTTTCACAAATGCTCCGAAGCATGTTAATCCCAACTTTGCAATTGATTTAATTAGTGAAGTTCCTCCAAAACCATGCAAAGAAAGGGTTGTATGGTGTGATGGTGGTGGAGGCCCGACAGGTCATCCAAAGGTGTTCATTAATCTGGTAAGTATGAATATATTTACCACACAGAATTTAAAAAAAATGCTGAATAGGATAAACCTGGAGATCACTCTTGTGGATACTGTGGATTACGCTTTGTTAAGGATTCTCACCATTAAAATTCTATCAGAGAGTCATAGTGGATAAATTAAAGTAATTGTAAAAATAATGTTGGGCTAAAGTAAAATATATTATCATTTAACCAACAGTTGTTGTTGTGTGGTGCATATCTCTGCTATAAGTTAATTCAGTAATAAAACCCACAATTGATATTGCAGTACCAATCAAGTAAAGAAGAAATATGGTACTAAGTTGGCTGAGATCAATCTTTTTTTCTGGATTCCAGTCAAGATGGTAATGCTTATTTTCATGTGAAAATATTTTATTTAATGTGTTTGATTTCCAGAAGTTTTGTATGCCACTTTCTACAATTGATTCCATATATCTGTTGAGTGTTTCCTTTAAAGGAGATCCATATTTTGTTATATAGCAAACAATTGCAGGAAAAGGAGATTTTTTCATAATGCGATGAATGGTTTTGCCATTCTTGTAATTATTTCTGTGAATGACAGCCCAATCAGCCACACTGCGTTTACAGATTACAGCATAATTTCCATGGGCATTAATCAACCTAGTGACTTCTTTCTCACTCACAATTACAATGCGATCGTCGAGTTTACGAATTGCTGCTTCGCCATAAAGAATAAGATATCGTTTGTATCTTTCAACAGTGTACATTTTCAATTTTGATTTATCCAACTCCTCGAATGTGTCTATTTCTTCAGGTTTATGTGGTACTGTTATGATACTCATCAGTAGTGATGAGTAATGAACCAGAATTAGAAATGAATATAAAGTATAAATAAAAATAATCATCTTTGCAAATTTTGAGCGTGAAGTTCTAGTTTGTCCCACAAATATACCAAAAGTGTGAAGAAGCGCTAATGTTTTCGATGAAAACGTTTTACTCGCTATAAATATTAGCAGGAATAATATATTAACAACTGTAACACAGATCCATACAGTTCCCTGAAAATTTTTATAATATTCAAATTGGCTGTCCACATTTCCACAGGGAACGAGTACAATTAAATCATCTCTATCATGAGGGTAAGTGTATTCGACCACATTTTCAAACTCATTCTTAATGAGCCTTGAATTTAGGGCTACATCCGTCAAATTACGTGCAACATCTCCAAATACACCAGTAATTGTACGATTGCCTTTGTTTTCCCCATAGTCGATACCATCAGATGGTTTTATATATATGCTAGTCGCGTTTATAAAGTCCATAAATGTTCTGGCAAGTAAACCATCACGACCATCATATCCATCAATATTATTCAGAGGTATTGCGTCTCTTACATGATTAAACATTGATATACGGACTGTATACTTGTGAAAATTCTGCATTTTATCATAAAAATAATTGGCATTCGGAGACAACGGAAAGAAATACTTTCTAGCAAGCAAATCGTATGAATACACACTACCATTCGGATATACAAATATCGCATTGACCAATCGAAAATCTTGAAGAATGTTTACTAAAAACGTTCCATTATTTGATGAGTTGATTAGAAATAACAATTTATCGCGAACACGCCAGAAGTAAACTCTCGTCAGCGCTTCAAGAACGTTACTAAAGTTTTCTTCGTTAGTCACTTTGTAGATATAGATTTTGCTTTGTTCGTATGTTATGGAATCATTATAAACATAGTTATAAATACCATTAAATTGCACTACACCAGTAGATGTTATTTGCAAACTGTACATGGCAATTTTATCAATCAAGTTTTGGATGCAACGATCATTTTCAGAATCGTCATACATGAAGATTATGCTTTTCACTTCTGAAACATTATGGATCACCTCTTGTACTTTATCCGAATAATAACAGTTTTCCGTTTTAATATGATATAATTGATAGTCCAAACACGTTGCGCCAGTTACTAATAATAATATAGCTTTGAATAAATTGATATTGTGCATTTTTAACGTTTGCACGACAATAACTGCTTGTTGGGTAAAAGTTGATGTTATATTGAATATTGTTGTAATATTACAATTATTTATACCCATTAGACATTGATGTTGCATGTGATTAATCGTTACAAAACAATTCTTGCCAATTCACTTTAACTTTATAGGCGCTGCTTTATGCCAACCAAAAAGTGGAAGGCAATAAACGGAGTCAGTTTGCACAAAAAGTATGCTCCGACCACTTTATTGTTTGTTTCGTAGTTAAACAATACTACATTTTTATTGTATTCACGGTGAAACATGAAGGCAATTGACATAATATTGTAAACCACTTAGAGAGATCATAGTGTATACAAGAAAAAAACTTCCAAAATAATATTTCAATTTATTGAATGTAATTGAACTAAATGTGTGGCGTTATTCACATAACTTAAGTGTTTCATAAATGCGCTCCATTCACGCAACGTCATTTAATATGAGTATGATCACTGGATGCGTGACAATAATGGTTATTATTTGAAACAAAAAGCGTATTTAAGTTAATGCAGTTGCAATGTCTGCTTACATAATATACATTTGTCTACATTTTTAAAGGGCTTTCAATTGTTTGCTCAAACGTATTAAGTAAATTGCTTTAGTTACATGTACAGTCAATATGAAAATTATTAAAATGATGTATCTAGCGATTAGCAAATACCAAATGTGCATAACTTATCATAAGGAAGTACTAATAATATTATTCGATACATTAATTATTGATTAATATACACACATTATATATTATGTAGCTGACTTAATTAAACGCAAATAACAAGTCCTTATTTTCAAAGCCCTACAGCTTTTTGGGTAATTTTTTCAAAACTCCTAGGTATTTGGCTGACACCGAGTTTTCTGACTAATGACTAATCAAGGTGAGGAGAAGAAGAGTAGGTTCCATTTGAGCATACACGAAGATTGACTCAGAGTTGAATGCATGAAGCACCCCACAGTGGCTCTCTTTTATTAGTTTAAGCGTATCGGATTCAATCCACAAAAATGGCACCTCAATTTGTTTTCAATCTAAACAAATATGGTACTGTAAAGACAATATCAAATTCTACGATGGCAACGGCACGCTGTAGCCTAGTGATGCGGTCTGTGCAAGCGGTGTGGGTGTCTCTGGTTCGATGCCAGAATAAGGCAACGCAGATTTCATTTTTCAATTTAAACCACATTGAGTCTATAAGGGGAAGATCAAATTTAGTCCTAGCAACAACACTCCACAGCCTAGTAGTGTGGTCTGTGAATGTGGTCTGGGCGTCTCGAGTTCGAATTCCGAGACGGTCAGTTGTTATTTTAATTTTAAATTCTCAATTTAGGATTATAAGGCAAAGATCAAATTTCTCCATGGCAACGCACTCAATGGCTTAGTGGTTTAGTCTGTGGAAGTGGTCAGGGCGTCTCGGGTTCGAATCTCGAGACAGGCAACTTAATTTTAAAATTTCTACTCAATTTGAGCATATAAGGCAAAGATCAAATTTGCCTGTAGCAACGCACTCCATAGCCTAGTGGTTTGGTCTATGGCTGTGATCTGTGTGTCTCGGGTTCAATCCCCGACAACGACTATCCGAATTTATAAGTTTTCAATTCCTTGTACGTTCGGGGGGCTCCAATTGACTTAACTGTATGTACGGTGGGCCCCCCGAAGATGTACAAGTACCCCATTTTTAGTTTTTGAAGCCCGTACGTTAAGATCGTCTTCAGATGGCCCACCCCAAGCTTCGCTCCCCGGCAGGTTGCTTGTCGACCAGCTCGGTCGCTGTCCGACTAGCAACTGCCTCCCCATTCCCGATTTTCGTTACCAACAGGCCGCGTATTCTGACGTCATTTGAGACTGGGGCGCCGCCACCATAGGAGAAGTGGGGACTTAGAATTATTTTCCAAGTGCGTCTAATTTGAATACAAACGCTATGGCCAATTGAATGACCATCCTACTTAAGAAGTACCTCTACCTGACGCCAAGTAACCACTTATGAAGATTTGCCGTTTGAATTTTAAATTTCTCAAAAATTTCAGACCCCAGGACTCGAACCCGGGACCTCACGGTTACTGGGCATAAGCTTTACCACTGCACCACTAACTGTATTGCTGTAAGTAAATTAAAACTTATATTTGAATGGATATTTATACCAAAGGTTTTAAATTTTTGAAAACTTAACCCTGCCCCGGGCCGGGACTCGAACCTAGCACGATTTGGTTACCATGCCAGTGCTTTACCACTGAGCCACCAAGTGTCTTACCGTAGCGAAATTAAAACTTTTGCTTCTCTACGAATTGACAAAAGTTTTTAACTCTTATACTAACTTCTATGAAGTAGAATGAGTTAAACTCATTTTCAAATTAAAGAATCGTAAGTGATTTGTTTAATTATTTATACGCTTAAAAACCGACCAAATAAGCTCTACTTATTCATTGTAAAACATAACTATTTAGTAATATATTTATAAATCAATGAGCGTCTCAGCAGTTAATAAGGATTACTGATTGTATGCAGTGGTTTGAAGGAAAATATGAATGGCTGGTATAATGACATTAAACTAAATATTTGCTTTCTGTTTTAATGAACAATTAGTGTTCAATTTATATACATTATAGTATTGATCAGGTAAAAATAACAATTACATATAAACAAGAAAAATATTTAAACATATATGCAACATGGGCGCGCCGGTGCTAACATAATTTCTTTACTATAAATTATTTACAATGTTTTAGAACTAATTTATATAACAATACTTGTTAACCCAATAAAATCACTCTTTGTATGATTCTTGTACGATACAAAACTTACTTCAATTAAATGCTTAACAAATATTGATTTGCTTAATTTTGATTATATGAATTAATAATATGTAACAATTACATGTGTTTGTGCAGTAATGGGCAATAGTTATTCACAATTTTCTCTTTTTATATATAAAATCAAATAAAATTATCAATAATCTCTAAGAAATTCCATGTTTATGTTTTCTTGCATTCAGTGTTACCATATTTTCGATAATGTTCTTTTTGTCATTTTACAAATGCACGATTTGTTTTGTATCTCATAATAAATTGGTCACTTGAATATCATCATATTATTATTACATTGTTAATAAATATCTTATTAACAACATGACTAAATGAACATTTCGTTTGCATCTAGGTAGTAATGGAATATTTGTTTTTGTGTATTTTAGTGTGGTTTTGATAACAACATGCTCCTTATATTTGATACTCGCCAATGCATCACGACCAATACATTTTGAATATGTCTCTTATTAACATTGAGTATCAGTATATCATCGCATATAATATCGTTAGTATTCAGTGTTATTATGTACAGTCCTTTGTTCGAATTTTGTTTTCTATGTAATGTTTATGTAAAGTCATAAAATTTATATACAATTTTCTCATTGCTATCTATCCAAATAGTAAAATGAATAAATTGTTTGTTGCTCAATTTTTATTTCTTTTCATAATAGTTGATTAGGTTTTAGTTTCCGATGAGAGTAATACGAAGAGGTGCCTTAGCATTTTAGTGTTTTAATGGTTCTTCATTTTGGGATATTTAATCTTAGAAGTCTTTTCCGAATATAATACCGTTAATACAAATGTTCTCAATAATTCGTATTTCATATTTTGTCATCACTAAAATAGATTTGGTTTACAATCACACTAGAAGTTAACAAGTCTGTTTCTTCAAGAGTTCGATTAATTCTTCTACTAAATATTAATTAAAATCACTTATTTCAAGTCTTTTTATGTTTGGTATGAGTTGCTTTAGTTTTGAGCATTTTCCACCGATAAAGTGGAATTAATGTCCGTTTGCATCTTCATGGTATTGCCATTTAATGCATCCGCGCATCCGGGAGGAATTTATAAAACTCGAGTAATTATTGCAAGAAATCACTTTAGTTCACGTCACACACGCAACTCCTCCATCGGAATGTTCTGCTTGCTGTTCATCTGCGTGTTCTTCTTGGTCAGCGTGCCAGTATTAATTAACTGTATGCTGTGCGTTGAGAGGAGCGGCTGGTTCTCAGGCATCGGCTTCGCTGCGAGCGTGTTCACGTTCGCTTTACAGAGCTTTGGCGGCGGCGGAGGACGTGGCAGTGTTGCGTTATTTTGTGGAAGATCTGCGAACTCAGGCGGTGGCAGTTGATGGTGCGAATGATGATGACCTAGAATGGTGGCCGGGTCCGTCTTGACCCCAATGATGCTCGACTCCAGGTCGCCGCAAATATTATTCGGCATTTGCCCATTTTCGTTGCGCTTCTTGCTGTGACTAGCACCATGGCCATTATTTTCATTCATGCGCGTCTTGTCGCGTTGATAGTACACACCGGCAAAGATTAGTACGTTTAGAATTAAGAGAGAGCAACCGATGGCAATGGTAACACTCAAAGCTGTCGAATAAGCAGCAAACCCATCTTCGACTGGATGCGTTGTGGTGCTGATACTGCCCCCAAGTTCTTCAACTCGTTCACTGGAATCAAGCGATGCAATCGTTGCCACACCGGATGAGTTTTGGCCGAGTGTTGTTCTTTGATCTCCAAGCGGTGGTTCGATCGTTGTTAATTTCCGTGGATTGAGCGATGGCAGTTTCGGTAATGGCTCGTCATCAGGCAGGCTGTGATGAGAACGTGGGACATCATCACCTCCAGGCTTATGTAGATCCGGCACGAGGTTGAGCCAGAAGGATAATCGATGTGCACGATAATGGTTTTTCAGTTTCGGTTTTGTATCTACAAAAATATAATAAAATTAACAATTAATCGATCAAGGAGGGTTACAATAATATTTATTCGTTGGAAAAATGCTTAGAGTGCAATTATGGAATAAATCTTCAGACTCAAATCTATTTAATGTTGAATTTGGAGCTCGTTAGCAATCCAGGAGACTCTTTCTGACTCGTTGAATTCATAATAAAGATGATGAACCATGAGTTATTTTGTTTTTTTCTTGCCTTCTTATGCATTTTTCGTTGTCTGCAAGTTTCTAGAGGCAAAAAGTAATGCTAGAGTGTTGTTGACTCACCTAAATTTAAATATTTTTTATGCACTGCCTCGTAAGCGGTCCACTCGATATTCTTGAAGCGATTTCGCTCCTGGCGCGCCCCATGGGAGTTGTCTTCGGGCGCTTCATTAGGATTCCTGCCGAAATGCATTAAATATTTATATTGCATTGGCAACTTGTCGATAATCAATAATGGAATGGAATTAGTGTCTGCTTACCCAGTGCGAGCAAAATTGCTCCAATAGTTCATTGTCGTTTCAGCGAGGACAATTTCTGATTTTGTGAAGTTGCGACCAAAATGCATTAAACCGCCAACGAGCGGTGCTCCAAATATATATGGTAGTTCTTCACCGTGTATGCATCCTTGTCTCTGAAATTAAGAAATGTAAGTATAGAATATTAAAACTAATGTGAAATAAGTCTGCAAAAGTGCTTGTAAACTAAATTATAATCCCCCTATTAAAATTGTGCAGTTCTGCAATTTTTCAACATTGCTTGCCCTAATTGAAAAATGTATTACAGCTTATGATTTTACATTGCGGAAAATTTAATTATAACTCAATAGCGTGAGAATAAATACATATTTATGGATGCACTACACGTTCATAACACGGGGAAAGATGTACGAACAGCTAGCTAGCAAGAGTGAAGTACTAGAAGTACGCGGAAACGTAATGAAAACGAATGCGCCTTGTTACGCTTCTCATTCGTCGAGCACCAACAAGTACTGATAAATAAAGTAAGATTAAAAATGTTTTCAAGAGCTACGTAAATGGAAAACTAAGTGCTGCAATTTAAATTGAAAGATTTATGTTTTTGTTGAACTATTATTTCAAAAAGATCAGAATTTAAACTGCCTTTTTAAATGAACGAAAAATAAGTAGGTATCGAATATGAGTATTACTTGTATTCGTCTGGTGCAATTCATTTATTCATGCACGTAGAAAGGGTAAAATAATAAATATTCCATATTGAGAACAAAGGAATAAACGCAGAATTTGAAATTTTTCATACACGCCATAATAATTTACGATTGCGTAAACGACGACGAAGAGGTGGAGCGATTACAACTTCGTGCTCATAATTTTACGATTTTATGCATGTAGACTGAATGTACACATACGATACTCGATGTTGCTTTACGGGAAGAACACCGGCAAACAGTATTTGACTCTCTATATTCTCAAGCAGTAAAGAGACGTGCGCCAAGAAGAAAGCAGCCGGGAAAATGGCGCAAATGTGTGGTAGGAGTGGAAAACATCATGTGCGTTATTGCGACAAGAAGATTCCATGGCTTGCCTGTACGTATCTGCATGCGGGTGTGTGTCAACCGAAAATGTAAATTTCTCGTGAGGGATCCGCGAACGGCGCTCGCGCCTGATGTAAACACAAAAGGGAATTTTTATTATCATTGCATAACGCCGTTGCGCATCGGTAAGGTAGCGGAGACGTTCAACGCGACATGAAATACACTTTATAACGCGAATAAAAATTTTATTTGTCGAAAAAGTTTTATTCGCACTTTACTATTGTGTGCGGATGTGCTTTTTTCATGCAGTAGTTTTTTCTTCTTCTCGTTGGCGTCGCATCTTATGTACGGAATATGTGTTTGTTCTTTTCGAGATTTAATATTTTTCTGACAGTTGTAGATCATGGTTATTTTTATGCCCTTGAAAATTTTTACCATAAAACTTGAAAACTTTTATAAAAATAAAATATTAGTCACCTAACGCTTTGCGCACCTAAAGTGTCTTCCTTTACAAACTCTTTCAAGTTGCGTGCAATTCTTGAAATTTTTAATTTTGTATTTCATCACATTCAAGAATAATTTTCCACACAATGATTTCGAAAGACTAATCATTCATCCAATTGTTTATTTTCTGACGCGAAAATATTGATTCCGCTCACATCGCCCAGTTTGCGTTACGGAAGCACAAATAATATATTTTTAGATTTCCTCCTCGAGCGCGTCGAGCTTGATACATTCTTTTGCGCTTTGCTCTTTTTGCTCCAACTTCTCTGTGCGCTGCCACTTCTTCGGCCCCCCATTTGGCGAATAGTTTCCAGCAGCGGCGCGGCGCGTAAGCTACTAAAGAAACTTGTCATTTGCGATGGAAAACTAGGAGCGCGCAAATTGCGAAACGATCCACATCGGTAGGGCAGTGATGGATTATGCATGTTCGATGTGTGTGATTGAAGAGTTGCTGCGTGCGAGCGCTAGCACGATTACACAAACAAAGCCGGCAGAAGTTGCGGTCGGTGCGCGAATCGGAGGAGCGCGAGCAGCGAAAACGCAGCGATCCAAAATGATCCCAGCCGTGCAGATGATCATGCGGCGCGCGAACGGCGGACATGCAAAAAACACACTTTGCATAATGACGCACCGATAGCGATAGCAGCACACACAAACTCATACAGTGACGTGCGGTGTTTGCTCTCGATGGAAAATCGAGCTAGCTTGGCTGGATGGCTGGTGGATGGATGGGAAAATCCAAATTGATGCGTACCGCCCGCCCGATAAGCGCTATTTAATAGCTCGATTCACACGTATTTATCGATTATCGAATTATAAACCCAATTAGATGTTGGCAATAGCGTGTGCGTAATCCATTATTTGTGCAGGGGCAAGTCGGGGCGCACTGTCGTCCTGTGTCCTTTTTCATTGCGCAATATGAGCTGGGCTTATATATTTACTCATTGATTTTCTAAACCATTCAACCATTAAAGTATTAGCTCATTTAATGAAGTCGTGTGCTATTGGAATGCAGTCGCAATACATCATTTTTAAAGCAGTAAATATAAGCTGGTTATGAAACCAACAAACAAGTTTGATACTAATCCTTTTAAGAGATATAGAAATGCAATTAAATTACAGACTTTGAAAACGAGTTCTGCACATCGAAGCGCAGTAATGGAAATAACAAAAACAACAGACGTCAAAGAAGAAGTTGATATTTATATTGGGAAAAAGTCGGTGGGACATTTGCATTTAAATAGCAATTTATTTATACGAAAAGCGCCCTTTTCTTTCGACGCGTCAGCGACTTACGCGCGACGAGCTCGCGTTATTGTGTGTTTTCCCGGAGCGCCCAGCTCCGGAGGTGGATGGAAAAGTAAACGACGACGACGCCAACGCGTTCATCACGACGCCGTTCGGGAAGTGTGAAACACACAATATTTCAATTTTAAATGTCCTAAATTTTCAGTTGCTATTGCGTTCGTACACACACATTTGCAAATCGCATTGCTGCAAGTCCTTCTGCTCGCCAATGTGCACGTCGCGGGCGTACGATGAAGAAACGACGCAAGCAAAGCCCTCTGGCTGCAGAGCGTTCGAAAAGCGAGTCGAAACGACTGGGTGCGCATTGCATTCGCCACTTTTTCCCGTATGTATGAGT
Organism: Aleochara curtula; assembly: GCA_963978815.1. NCBI lineage: Eukaryota > Metazoa > Arthropoda > Insecta > Coleoptera > Staphylinidae > Aleochara > Aleochara curtula. The sequence continues at coordinate 4,811,696 of OZ022219.1, forward strand.
CATTTCCATGTGTATGTTTTCGGCGGCAGCTCGCGAGCGGTGTGGAAATTCGCGTGGAAAATGTATTATTTATGGCGTCGCTCGAACGTCCGCGCCTCCCGCGCTTTTCTCTTCCAACCGCCCCCTCACCCATTCCTGCTTCATTTTGCACGCGTCCGCTGCTCGCGCAATTTTTTCTTGCTTTTATTTATTTTTAATTATAGTTGGCGCAAAGTTTGCGCATTCGGTCGTCCAAATTCCTTCGCGCTGTTTGTTCTTAATGCGCTTGGGTTTGCTACGTTTTTACGCGGTTGCCTCGCTTATTTATTTTTTGATAAAATACTGTACATTGAAAAGGAGGTTAAAATAGCATAAAAATTATAGTAATCAAGTTCTTGGCAATTGATATAATCTCATATTGTTTCATATTTTTCTATAAAACTAATAGAGACCATCTATAATATTTTGTATCGACATTCCGTAACGTTATCTTTAATATTGCTTAAACGCTTGATGTCTGCTAAGTTTTAGTAAATTAAAGAACAATTTAGTTGGTATTTTTCTTCACGCGCAAAGCCAAGAACGCGTCTGGCATTTGCAGTTCCTTTCGTCTTTTTGCAATAACATTTTTCCAGTTTTAACGTACTTCACAAGTGCCTCGCTTGCTTCTTATCAGTGCGGATAATTTAGTAGTTCTTAATGAGCACCGCCGCCGCCACTACCGCCGTCGCAGCGCGTTCACTTAGGCTACAAACAACAAAAACGCAGCCAGACGAAATGGGCGACTGAAAAAACGCAACGAGCAAAAAAGCATCATACTTCTTCGCCGGACTGCACATCGCAAGCTAGGTTTTTGCTAGTGTTGCTGTTCTCTACTTTCATTTTTCTGAAGTTACCAAAGTTTCCGGCTACGACTGCTGCGCATTTACTTAATTAAGTTTTAATTATTAATCACTGGAAAATAATGTTAAATGTAGCAAAACTTTGCGCATCATATTTCTAGTTCTTAATTTGTTATATCATTAAAAAAATTGGCACTCATAATTATTCGATATTTAAAGAATTGTATATTATTTAAAACAGAGTTCGACTGCATAAGTTCAAAAGTACTTACATATATCATTCAGAAAATTACCAAAATTACTTCTAAAATTTAATGACATAGACCCTAAGAAGGTAACTTTTTATGGCTCATAAAATAGAGAAATTCTTAATGATTTGATAAATTTGTCCAGAAGAAACTAAATTAAACTTTTAATATTCAAAAGTGCTATAAAGTTAAGCATGAAATTTTGATTAATATACTTTTCTATACTGTAAACGCCAAATATTATTTATTTTATTTATGCAGTTGTCTAATTCCATTTATTCCTCTGCCCATGAATAAAATAGCAAATTTAATAAATATTGATGTTAATTAATACTTTAATTATTTAATTATTATTCAATGGAACTTTAATTACACTTTCGAATTTATTATCAATAGCCGGTGCCAAACAGCACCGTTAATCGATCGCTTCGATGAATCGGGCTCGTGATAAAATGGCAATCAGAATATCATTCGTTCAATGATTACGCTTTGCATCTAATAAATGGTTAAACATATCACTGAAAGGATTATTTTGCGAAATTATATTGTGATCCAAGCCAATATTCGGTGACACGCATCGCGTTCGCGGGCGCTGGCTCTGAAACGTGTCAGATTATATCAAACGCACGGGAGCACTGCCTACGGATTTCATTATTTGCATTTATTGATTTAATTTATCGGGACTGCGGGACTCAATCAAGAATTTAAATGCACGCTGCGCCGCGTTGCATATTCGATTATTGTCGCATCGGCGCAAATATTTATTGTCATAGCAGATTCCATGTGAACGAATCATACCACAGTAGAAAAACAATAAATTCGCGCGTTTCACAATAATCTGATTGCAAATATTTTATGCGATTGGCGGAAGCGTTTAAATATTAAACGCATACACTTCTCGGGGTGAACTGAAACAAGAAAAAAAAAATAAACAAAACCAAAAACAAATAAAACTAAATAAATATAGTAGACCAGCACACGCTGCAGTAGAAACATGCAAATTAACATTTTAACCAGCAGGAGCAGGACGAAACGCATCGTGTGCATCGGAGCATGTAGAAACAGAGCGACAGAGTGCGAGTTGCAAGACAGTAGTGGTGTGCATATGCCGCATAAAGTAATATGCAAATATTAAACGGGTGCCTGCGCGCAAAAGGACGCTACACACCGCCTCCTGTTTTCTATAAACTTTGCACATTATTTCGGGCACGCTTAACGTGTGTGTCTGGTCGCCCGAGCACGGCACGATACACATTTTTGTCTCTTTTGCGAAAAGTAATAGAATTTAATTGCGTCAGATACAACTTTAGTGACATTCAGTGAATATTCTTCTTTGCGAATTTGCCAAATAAAATTATCTTTCATAATGTAATTAATCAATCAAGAATAATGTGTAGATTATACAACAAAGATTTAATAAAACAAAATCATCGTAAAGTAAATTAAACAGTGCAGCAAATAGATTAAAATAATTAAAATGGAAAATATAATTTCCATGGATTCAAACTGTGCTACAATTTCCACCTATGATAAATTGTGTTCCATTTATTTAAATTTAAACTTCCTAGATTGGCGCCGCCGTGAAATAGAATGATAAAATATGAAATTTTGATTAAAAGTTAATTAAAATCGTTCGTAAACGTGCAATATGTTGAATAGGCCGCACCGCTGTTTAAATATGTAATTCGTAAAGCTACGAACGCACATTAAATTGTGTTTTTAATGCTTCGAATCGCATCGAGTGTTAATTGATATCCATATGCAACTTTCATTTCAATAAACCCAAAAATCCATTTCAGCCACGCGCTAATCCCGGCTCGCCTCTACTCTGTGCAAATATAATATACGCGTGGGCATAGTAATGGGGTAAATCGAATTTTTAATATTGTTTGATTAATTTTTATGCAATTTGTCCGCATATAAACAACTTTTGCATATAAAACTGTTAATTAATATCGCATGCATACGGCACGTTAGGGTACCTACTACACGATTGTCAACAATTCTAATTTAAGTGGAATGCTAAATAAAAATAATTTATTTGTTTACAAGCTGACTCGTGTTCAATTAATGGAAAATCCATGTAATCCTTAATGAAACAATACAAATAACGACCGAAGTAAAAATAGAAATAAGAGTAATTATCGCAATTTTTTCGTACCTTTCCTGGAACGTACCTACGTAGCAACATTTAAGAATTGCTGGAAGTAATGCTGCTGCAGCGTAAAAACACAGCGAAAAAGTCGAGACCTAACGAGCGCACTGGGAGAGGTGAACAAAAATAAACACGCAAGCGAAACAAATACAAAAATAAACGACGCATTAATTTTCGACGCATGGAAAACGTCCTTTGATTTTTTTCCTCGCCGGAGCGCAGCTGAGACTTTCGCGCTGGAGCTGCGTGAGTGCTGGCTCCGTGACGGATTAGGGCGATTATAAAGATTGAGTGTATCTTTTCCTTAAGTAGACACAAAGATTGATTAACTGAAAATCTGAGTTCGGCCGGCCGCGTGTATTCAAAGAAGTGTGCAAGCGCGCGATGGTGTTGGAAGCGCACGAAGGTGGACAAACACATCGTTTGCGAACGTGTTAGTTGCTCGTTATCGCACAGCCTCCGCGCTCGTTACCACTGCAAGAAGTAGACACGGAAGAAGCGCAAGACAAAATGGGAAAGACGACCAAGAAGAGAAACAAAGTTGCAGGTCGCGATGTATAAAAAGCGCTCTGAATGCGCGCACAAAATGCGAGAGCACGAAACGAGTAAAAAAAGTTAACATTTGCGGTCATTATTATTATTTTTCATCTTGCGAAAGTGCGCAGAACAATGCTATTCAATGCAATTGAAGGAAATTTCTTCGTGAAGTTATCCTGTTAGTTATCCAATTTTGTGAATACCTGCACAATTTTTCCCTTCTTTTTTTGTATGCGTGGAAAACGAGGTTTTCCTTTAGAAGAAATAAATGTACAAACAAAAAACGGAAGCCTGAATAAGAATTGGTCAAAACCACGAAAAGTTCTTGCAATCTTGGCTGAATGCGCCATTGAGTTTGAAAAGGGTGCACAATGAATACATTGGCCATTAAAGGTTTAAAAAACATCATTGAAGTCGCGCAATGCGCGCATTGAGCATTGATTGCCATTGAATTGAATGCGCACTGCTGGCGAGATAGCAATTTGCCCGAATTGCTGCTCTGCGAAAAGTACGAAGCGAGCAAGGAGTTAAGATATTTCCGCTGCCTTCGGCATGCTTATTGATATTTAATGGCAGACCAATTGCAGTTTATATCTGAAACAAATCGACATTGCCGCACCTATGGTGAATGCACGCACACACCTCGCTAAAGATCTGGTGTCTTTCACGTCGCAGTACAAAGAAACAAAAAAGCTCGCGAGCTATCAAAGAAGCGCGCGCGAGAAGCCGAGTAGTGCAAGCAAAACGAAGCGATTCAATGCGGCTGCGTTTTTCTTCGAATGGAATTTATCACTTGGAAGCGGCTTCTCTATAGTATCATCTCCTTTAGGTGGCGACAAATTCGCTCGGCTGCCGCTCGCCTCGATGCGTTTTCGTTCATTTGCACGCGCACTCGCCTGGCGAGGAAAAAAGGATTGCAATGAAGTCACTTTTTCTCGTTTTTCTTCCGGCAAGCAGTGGGCGTTCTTCCTCGCCGCGGGGATGAGAGGCGCCGTAATTTTTGGCTTTTCGTGAATGAAGTGCATAATTATAAAGGGAGGTGGCGGCGGCGGCGACGGTGCGTTTGAAAAATAGGGAAGCCGGATGGGTCGCTGCCACTGCCGCCACTGTCGTCGCCGGCGGGCACGGTAAAATCGTGAACGCTCGCGCGCGCCCGCGTTCTACTAAATCTTTCCAGCCGTCTGAATTTTCATTCTGTTCCACTTCGGAAGTGCACGTGCTCTCCCATATCTTTCTCTCGTTTCGTTTCGCTCCTCCGCGTCCGCACAACGAGACCATTGCCAAATCTATGGACGCCTTCTTTTTTTCTCGCTCCCGGACGGGTTTCGTCCGTCCCGAGCGCAAAACGCACAGGATCTAATCTGTATTTCAAAGCGGTCCGAGCGCGCATTCAAAGCCAAAAGTTTTCTTCTTCATTGGAGAGTAATAAAAAAACGCATTTTTGCAATTTCCGTGAATTTCTGAATTGCGCGAATTCGTTTCGAGTTTGTACATTTACATATAATGCATTACCTCGACACATTAAATTAAATTCATATTTAAGAAAAAACAAATCCACTAAAATTTTCGTGATGCAATCAAGAACGTAGAAAATTCGATTAAAAGAACATTTTTTTTCCCAATTTTGTTTTTCTTCTTTTCAGGAAGAAAAAACTCGCAGTATTCCGGCGGAAAGGTAGACGGTAATTTAAGTTATTATTCTTCGTAATATCGGAAAATTTCATCCCCACGAGGGGAAAAACAAAAGGCAAATAAACAGCAAATGGGATTACATATGGAACGCAACAACTTCTTGCTTTCCAAACAAGAAGCTACAAGCAGAAGCGCACACAAAAAGGGGGAAAGAAAAAACATCATTCGGCAGCGGGATTTGGCGCGTGTGTTTTTGAGGTATACGTTTGCAATTTAAATATTGGCCAAGTCTGCGCATTATCGAAAAGTAACGGGGGGGCGTTAAAGGGCGGCCGTGAGAATGAGGGAAAAGCATATAAGCGAACGCGGAAAAGCACGGAAACAAACAAAAATGGGAAGGCTGCGAATCGAATGAACGATTCTTCCGTAGAGTTTGTTCGTGTGTTTCCCAAATATTCGAAGATGTTCTCAGCTAGTTTATTATGAGGCCTGTGCCTGCTTTCGCCTGGATAGCTTGCTGGCAGGCTTGGCGGCTAGCAAAACAGCAAAAGCACAGAGGCTTCATCCGTGTGCTGCCTTTTTGCCGTTTGTTGTAATGGCCTAAGTTATGACAAGTTGGAAAGTTTTATAGTGGCAGGCTCGACTGCTCCTGCTTCTTGGCAAACGCAAAACGCGAACAAGCGCAGAAAGACACCGCACACGGTGTGCGCCCTACGCTTGTACAAATAACTGTTACACTACTCGTGTTTAAGTAGAAAGTTTTTATGTGAGTTACTCTTTTGCCTTTAGACATTTCAGTGACGAAGGTTTATTCTTGCATTCCTGAATTCCCGGATTCGTCGTGTTTGAATGGCTATATTTTGCCGGTGGCATTAAGAGATTTGGCGAATTTACAAATATATTTTGTTTCACATTGAAAATCGAATGTTTTGCGATGATGTTCGGTAAAAAATAAACACGAATATATATGGCAAAAAGTGCTAGCGCGTTAAACGCTTGATTGCAGATAAAAACTTTCATTGCGTTCAGAGATTGCATAATAATCGATTAGGTTTTGAATTGCGCTACGTGCTCATGGCGAGATTAAATTTCGGGACATGGCGTGCAATCCAATTATGAATCAATTAAGTGTTAAGATTGCGCGTACGAGGGGTGTTTAAAGGGGGCGCAAGGACAAGCAAATTGTAAGCAGCACTCACCTGAGGATAGTCGCCAAACTTAGTCTGATAGTCGAAGACGTAGAGGTAGGAGTTGCGATGCTCGGCCGAGTGGAGGTCGGCGGTGTGGACGACGGGGGCGACAAATTGCGCGTCGGAGAGTGCTTCGAGCGTCTCGTCGCGAATATTAATCGGATGCTGGACGGGACGCTCCCAGTCCGTGTATTCGTTGACGATGGTCGCGAGAATCTCGGAGAGATGGTAACTGTACGTGTTGCGCACGAAGGTGCGAAGAATCTTGGATCGGCGATCGGCCTCGATGCCGTACTGCACGTCTTCGCCGTTGAATGCAAAATACGCTTCGGCCTTGACGACACCGAGCAGGAGATCGTAGCGCGATAGCTTCGCAACGACCGACTTCCGCAGGAGCACGCTATTCAGTATATTGATGGTGTTCTGGGGCTCGATGGCGCTCGCCTGTTTATTGCCGTCGAAGTCGCCGCCGCTACTGCCGCCACCGCCTCCGCCGTAATGCGGATTATCGCCTGCAAATGTCGCACATAAACATAAACATTAATACGTGATGCTTCGATTTTTCTCCTTTTTGGTTAGTTTAAGATTCGGTCACGTTTGGCGCGGATTGTAAAATTTAATAAAACGCACCGTAAAAGGCCTCACTTAAATTAGAATCTTCCGGCAAAAATATCCTATTTAGAGATATGAGCAAAGTGCCCTTCTTACCTGATGGCTCCCCCGTATCGATGACGACGCCGTCGACGCTGGGGCCGAACGCGAAGGCAAATTCGGGCGCGACGACCGGGCTCGACATGAGCACGTCCAGGGGTTTCTCGCGGAGGCACTTGAGTAGATGCTGGTGCGGCAATTCCGGTGAGCAATTCGCGTGGATTGCCACTTGCGCCGCGTATCTGGATGGCTCCTGCACGAGCGCCCACGGGGATAGCGCCGATCCGGACATGAGGATCGCACGGTGGAAGAGCACACCTGGAACAACAACAACAACAACAACGTACAATACATAAAGATATGACGGCAAGATTACTTTATGCGCGCATATCCAATTATTTTGCGCATTCGCGTTACACGTCTTGCATGCGGGTGCAAAACGCATAGTCAGATAGATACATTGCGCGATGACAGGCCACTCGCGCAAAATGATATGACAATTCGTCCAATACGAGATGATGACGTACTTAATGAAGATGCATTACAGTTGCTCGAACAATTGCGGACGTATGTAAGCACAATATGCATAATATGCAGTTATTATTACACGGCGTAAGCACAATAAGCAATGCAAACACAATACGTACGTACGTGCAATTGCATTGTTTACAAATTGATGCACCGAAGACGATAAACTCTGTGCGCAGTGTACGTATGTTTATTACGTACATAAACATCTCACGCTATAATAAAGCCAAGTCATATGCCATTTCTTCGGGTTATTGCTAGATGCGACAAGCATGTGCAAATTAAATTTTATTTTTCGATTCTCGCGCGTGAATATAATTCGTTAATGGGTTAGTTGGCAAATAATTTCAACGGCTACATCATTAATTTTCCTATTTTATGCGCCCAAACATATAAACGTCTATCGTAAACGCAAGTACCCACTTTTGTAAATTTCTCCTGAGAACTTTCAAATCACATCGGATGTAAAAATGTTAATTAAAAATTTTCTGTAATTAATGCGCTTAGGAAGAATTTAGAACCCACATTAGCTCACGTTGTAGATGTGCGAATTTTTTAAGCTAGGATTTTTTATAGACGCTGTGATGCAGTTTCCATTTGTGTACAAATTGTAAAAAATCCAAGTCCAAATAAAACATGCATGCTGAACTGCTGCGTCAAGTCGCGAGCTTTGCTTTTCCGCCTTCATCTCTTGCGTGCGCGCTCTAATGCTGCCTCCGAGTTTTGCTTCGGCTGGCGTTGCTTGTTGTTGCTCCAACCAACACCATTTGCCCTTACGTGGGGGCGCCGAGTAAAGCCAACGTGCGGATGTGTTACATGCAAATTAAATGCAGCGATGCATGTGAATATTCAAATCCCTTCGAATCCTGCGGTGATGTTGCCCCCCACTCCTGCCGCCGTCCTGCCATTCGAGCTTAATATCAATACAGAGTCATCGCAACATGCACATGTTGTTCCATCCTGTCTAGCATCCTGCTTCTTTAGCGCATACTGCCGCTCGAAGGAAAAGTTGCATTCAATCTTGCATCTTGTTTCATGTTGCCGAGTGATGATTAAATTTCATACACGTTCATCGCGATAACTTTGTTGCTATCCATCCAACTTTGTCGACGTGATTTTATCAGTTTCTCTCCAAACTATTTTTATTCTTATATTATTGGATAACGATGAATGGATATAATCAAATCGAAAGAGTAACAACGCAAAAAAAGGGGTCGAACAAAAACAGATTTGATTAAATAGAGTTTGAAATTCTACCATCTGGAATTAAATAAATTGTGATATGTGAAAAGAGTAAAAGATATGCGAATAAAAAAGAAGGCACAAAAAACGAGCGCACGAATAAGAAATGTGCGAGGACTTTTGAATGTGCATAATGTAAAAATTTAAATCATCGATCAATCGGTGCGCATGAACGACAATCGTCCACACACATAGGTACCGGATCAGGGTAAAGAAGTAAGGAAGGGGCACGAATAAGTCGTTGTCCTGCAACGGTGTCCGGTGATCGGTGCTCGTTCGTTTGATATGGGTAGGAAATAGATGTATTAAGATGATTTTGGGACTACATTATTACACATCACTAGAAATTGGACTTGAACAGGGTAAGAGTGAGTGGTGCGAGGAGGACATTTTGCCATGCGGCCCGGACGAGATGAATAAAGCCGTTTTCAGTTTCGGATGCATAGGGGGGTGGCAAAGAGACGGTCGGCGTGTGAGGCGTTTCGAGATATTGCTTCAGCGCAGCAGCGCGTCTCGTCGCGTGTCCTTCGTTCGCCGATGGTAACTGCCCGGTCAGGAAATGTTCGCATTCATGGCGAATGACTTTTTCATCCCCTGCTTTCCTCTGCTGGCTGCTTTCAATATATATTTATTCATTTTTTAGTAGCAGTGCATATAAAATGAAGTATAAAATTTGTTGTAAATCGAAATGGCTTTCGCTAAATTGTTTGCCAATTCATTGATTGGTTATTTATTGATGGGCTTATGTTTTAAGGCTGCGTCTTTTTCAAAATTCATTTTCTCATTCAACAGAATTTCTAATTATCTTCAAAGGTATATGGCAATTATCTGAAGGCAGTTAACTTGTCCTATTTTCCTTCTTTTTCTGTCAATTACTGCACGATTCTTTCTTTTTTCGTCTTCCAGCTTCTGGAGATGGCAACAGTATTGCTTCAAGAGGTGTCCAACAATTACTGACGACTTCAGGCCAGTTATTTCCTGATTTCCTTTTTTCGTTCTATTGTTCACCCGACCAGATTCGCAATTTATTTTTCCAATTTTCTCTTGGCATAAATGTTTTATGCATTAAACAGGGCTTCCCCAAAAATATTCATTAATCAATATATTTTGATAGCAAAAGAAATGCAATTGCATAACAGAATTTGTCAAAACTGAAACATATTTGACTTGGTAATGAAGCTGTCTTCTCTCCTGTTTTCCTCCTTCTTGCATCCGCTGGCTTTTTCGTTGTCGCTAGGACGAAACATAAATGCCGCACATTTTGCGTATAATGGGCGGCTGGGCGTCTGTTTTTCCTTACTCGTTTGTCCATATTTCGGACACGGAATGTATTTATTTATGAGCCGGCAAAAAGATATTTACATAAGATGAGCGCAAAATGCTTGGCTGAGGCGCGCGCATTATGGAAAAGCTATCATGTATGAATTTCCCGAATTTCCGCGTATAATAAATGGGCGCATTGTAATTCCGTGACGAGGCCTCGTCCAACGGACGCACCAACAAGACAACACGGTTCAGCAACAGCTAGAAGAAGCTGCACACCAAGCTATTTCTTCTGGTGCGTGTATTCCTTCTTCGGTCTTCGGTCGGCAGGATGCGTATCTGCGCTCTCTATCTATATATATATTCAAACTAAATCGAGGGCACTATCGTTTCGTGGTCATTTATCAACGCGGCGTTGCTGGCGGCCCGGGGGCGTCTTGACGCCGTGCCAACTGGCTGTGTCCGCGTCTGTAATTGACTTATTGGCCGGAAATGAGTGGTAGATCGATAAAGCCCACGACGGGGCACTCGCGTCCTCCTTCATTGCCTCGCTTCTTTGCCTGCCTGAATTTTACGTTCGACGTCGAAAATTCTCCCAATTTTTTTCTCTTGTCCTCCTCCTCGGTCGTCGTCGTCGTCGTTTCGGTCGCCTAGTTATCCGCCAGCAAAAAGGTGTATTCTTTACTTCACAATGGCAGGGACTTTGAGAAAATTAATTTTCTTTTACCCTTCAGAAATTTCCTTCCTTTCGATGAATTTCGTAGTCATGGGGGTACAGTCGTCATAAATTGTCGAAGATACCAATTTTAATGAAGTCAATTTCACGAGCAAGAACTCTTTAAAATGTGATATGCTATATGCATAACGAATCATAAATTCGCGATGGCAGTTTGGACGCGCATGAAAACACATTGTAAACTTTGGATTTAGAGATGCAAGCCCTTAGTGGAAATGTCCGAAAGGAGTGGATAAGTCGCACACCGCGGCGGGGGCAAATCCGAACGAGTTTATTACGACTACTCACCTTCTGGCACCGCGCTGGATGTGAGTAGAAAATTGACGCACGCCGCACCTGTGCCATGTCCGACGACGGTGACGTTCGTCGGATCACCCCCAAAGACGGCGATATTCTCCTGGATCCAGTGCAGGGCGGCGATCTGATCCATCAGTCCATAATTCGCCGGAGATTTCAGATACGGATCGGTGTTGGCGTTGAGGAAGCCTGTGGAGAGCAAAGGATAGAATGAGAAAATCAATCTGGATATTTCGTTCTCGGATCAAATCCGTTCAAATCTCACTCAGCCTCGCACTAATGCAAGAAGCGAAATGCCAAATAATACAAGATATAAAAAAGGCAAATATAATACACACATATATAGAAGGAATACTCCATTTAAACATATATTGATTCTAATTCCATCTCAGACGACGTAACGTAATCTCTGCTGAAACGAGCAAAGAAATAATAAACCGTCCAATAAACAAACGTACGTCGCTTTGTCGTCTTGTGAAAGACATTAAAGAGATTAAAAATCTACGTGGCTTGCGCGGAGAAATATAAAGCAGGTCAAAAATGCGCACTGAAAGTGCATTGGCCGCTTGTTATCCTTTCGTCATCCTTGTTAGCTCAATTGCTTGCTGGCGCACAAACAAATGTCGCTAGTAATCAGTTCGAGACGCTCAGATTAAAACTAAGATGTTGTATTGCCGTCTCGCATTTCAAGGCACGACTGAAACGTCTGTGATCCGCGGATGCAACTGACAAACGCGCAAAGGATATATATACATTTCATTACTGCGTCGCGTTCACGTCTTGTAATCGGGGAAATCTCTCTATGAAGTTTGCACGTTCGCAGCGGGGCGAAAAAATGCAGAATTGCACATTGAGATAGAAGGGAAATTCATTCATTATCTGCTTATTTTGTTTTTCTTGTTTCGCACAGATACGAAACGGGAAGGGGGAACTGCAATGGAAATTGGAAAAAGTCGAAGGAACAAATATGTACACCTAAAAAGCGACGAGCAGCTTGCTTCACTCCTAAGAAGGCAGAGCGAAAGGACGAAGTAACTGGAGCGCCGAACGCGAGTGAGCTTTCCGAAAGTTGTAATTTAGTTGTTTGGAAAAGTTGTGTTTTGGCAAATCCAACGTAGGCGCGCGGGAGCTAGCAACTTGGCATGGCTTGGCACACATTTCCTCTGCCGCGCGTCGGTATTTCCACGTTGCGCTGGCACATAAGGAACAAAGTCAGGACGCGAGGAAAATCATCCTGTTATTATTATGATTATGATTGTTGTTGTAAGTTATAAAGATGTGTAATGCGCGCAAGCAAGTCGAGACGACAAATCGTGCTCCTGAGTATGATATCAAGTATCAAATAACATGTAATTATTGCGTGGTTTCCTACAAGCCGACTGCGTGAGCGTCAAGTTCAAAGTTTTGTCAAAGCGCCTACTGTAACGTTGTTACAAAATGTACACGGCATGCTTTTCGCTTTAACTTGACGCAAACTAATTACGCACATTCTGTATTCGTGCATTATAACACTCGGAAGTAAGAAATGCTATATTAATTTATTAGGCGCATAATGGAAGGCAACCATTTAGAGAAGGAGCACATCGCTGTAGCTAACTAATATTTAATTATTTTAATTGAATTATTATTTCTTTGATTACTTCGTTACGTAGGGATTAATCTAATCAGTGACTGATAAGCCATCACAGGTGGAGGTTCTAATTGAAGAGAAGGGACACGAATGCGAGGCGAAAACATAAAGTACACATGTCTGGGTCAGGAGCGTTCTCCTCGCGTTTGCGGAGAAATGGCGGCAGGCAACGGCAAGGAATTTAATTTAGAAACTTTTTCTTCTTCGACTTGTTCTTCTTCTTCTTCTTGTTCGTTCGCCTCGTGCGCGCCTCTGCGTTCACGAAGGGTGCTGAAGACTGAGTGTGCTCTTTTCGGAATTAAGTTTTTGGCGAAATTGAACTAACGTAACTATTCACCCTTAAACTGATTTAGGGAGTGATTCCTCCTACGTCTTGTTCACTCTACACGCGCGCGTTTTATGCATAGCAAGCAGTCGAGGAGCTTCAAGGACTTATCACAAAATCAATCTAACAGAAATACATTGCTTTATATTTATGTTTATATTCCGCGTACTGTTGCTTTACAGAAATGCGAAAAATACCGAGGGAGAACATTACAAAATGCGGCAGCTCGCTGTAAAACTAGAACATAAAATGGAAACGTTTGAATGGGCTGAGTTTATTTGGCGTGTGCTTTGCTGTATTGCGCTACTACTTAGCACACTCGTGCGCTGGACGAATTTCATTTGTACACTTTTCCGGGTTTGCATTTTATTAAAAATATGCTCAACGAATGCGGGCACTCACTGCAGCAGCAAGCAAAATATACAAGTTAATTCAATTGTGTGCGGCGCGAGAGTCACGATATATTTGGTGTTGTAAGCGCGCGCGAAATGTAGGACGATGGAACGCACTTCTGCGCTTTTGCATAAGTTAATTTTTCATTCGCCTCGACATTACCGGCCAAGCTTAGAGGACGATGCCTGTCGAAATGTTAAATTACGTGCGCGCTGGAAAAAATCCCGGAAATGTAGAGAAACTAAAAAGAATTTCATTAAAAATTATTACGTTCGCTTTGTGTCGCGTAGATGAAAGAAGCGCAACAACATTTAGATATAAATGCATTTTACATTACACAACTCGTCGTAAATATGTTTAACTTAAATTGAATAAATTATTATCAACATCAAAATAAGGTATATTACATGTAGCAAATTATAATTTATTCCAGGTACTCAGACACTAAGTTAAATTCAACGGATGTAAATTAATTTCTTCAAACGATTTATGTAAACGCGCTTTAGTTGTAAGTAAATCAATTGTTTAAGAGTTAAGTACTGTTAAACTTATTTTTATAAACCATAAAGTTGAAGATGGGAAGGATCAGCCAACGGATTTGGCTGTGAAGTAATTGCGAATTGAATTTATGAACTGCCAACGCGCAATATCATCATCAAAACCGTGAGACAGCTGCTTGTAGTTGAAAGTAATCGCGAGTGCGCGCTTGCTGAACTGAACAGATATAATATTATTATGCTCCTGATGGCTTTGCGACTACATTAAGGCGCGTAATTTATGATTTTCCAGCATGCCACACTCTCTAAGGCGCAGCAGCGCTGTCGGTGGCGTGCGCCGCCTCTGTGTTCTCTCACTCGCCGTGTCCTTATCGCCCCGCAAGGATCGAATGATCCTTTTGTGGAAACCGGCGTCGCGCAAATGCGATGCGTTGTCACCGAGGACGGAATTCTCAATACGTCCTCGAAGACTTCATAAAAGTAAAAGTGCACCCTTTCGGCGCAACTTATGTGCGCAATTACCACTCGGGATAAATAATGAAATAATACGGGATTCTCTCGAGTGCGACTTACCCAGCAGGCTGAAGCACGCTTGATTTAATCCAGATGCTCAATGAAAAATAATAAGAACTAGCAATGAGTTTCAAATAGTGGGTACGTATTGAAAATATAGTTGAAATGCAGTTTTGCAACTTTTTTCTGGCAGAGAGAAAAATGTTTTTGTAATTTTCAACGAGTGCTGCGTGTAATCCAAACAATGCTCATTTGAATGGCAAATATTATGCAGTGCGAGGCACTCGAAAGGCTTTTGAAATGGCGCGGGTAAAACTTCTACGAAACGGACTGAGTATTATTCGGGTGCGCAATGAAGTCAAGACGGCGTTTTGCATTTTAAGACCGAATTAATGCGTTTGGGGTGCTAATCGCCGACGGCGTAAAATTGTCGTTTGTGCAATTTGCACATTGCATACGCTGTACTGCACTTTTCGGGGTCATGAAGAGGTTATAGTATATCAGTTATATTCAAGAACTTTTTTTTGGTAGTGAAATTCCAAGGAGAAATAATTTTATGAATATTTCCGAAAAGGCAAATTCAACAGGTTGTTTTTTGAGTAAGGAAAATTGCGAATTATATTGAAAACCAATATTTTCGTGTGCACTTTAAAAATACGGATTAAAAAGGCAATGGAATCAATAAATGAGCAGCCGGCAAAGGCATAAATTCGCAACCGACATGTTTTCCACATTTGCGCTCGCTTTATGCGCCATTATTTCGTCAAAACTTTGCTGCGAGCACCCACTAAACGAATACGTTACGCGCGCGTTATAAATCGCTTCGTCGGATGAGAGTCTCGATGTAGTCGCTCGCACTATGCACATTTTTATTCTGGCGCGTGAGGCGTCGTTGGCGGCAAGGAAGATTTAGATTTCTCACGCACCTGCTGCTGCCTGCCGGCGAGAATAAACGCACATCTCCCGATGGATTTGTATGCGTATCGCATGCACAGCAGATTCACGCCGCCGCCGCCCGCCCGTCTGCGGTTGTCTGTTTGGTACACGCGCGTGTGCGTTGGCGGTAGCGGTGGATTTGAGTTGGGTTTTTTCTCGTCTACTGAGAGTTGAGCGGCAAAAACACGTCAGAAAATTTGCAAGCAAGGGTAACTCACGTGATGTAATGAGGCTTTTTACGCATTTCCCGAATATAAATCTTCGTCGAAAAAAATATCTATAATATATATGATTTACTCTCAACCGTACGCGAATATTTTTCGTTTGCCAGCAGCAAAATGTGCACCTTAAAATAATTGAATTGAATTTTCTGCAAATTCTTCTATTTTGAAGAAATATCCGAAAAATATAGATTTGTGATAGTGCGGAAGCCAAATTGAAATCCAAGTCGGTACCGGCTTAAAGACGTGTTATCCTTGTGAAAATTCGGGATATTTTTTTGGTGACAAATCCAAATAAAAAAATGATATAGCGAATGAATGGAAAAGTCACTCGCCCTTTTCGAGCATGGATCCCGAATATGATGTGGCAGCGCACAGAAAACGAGGATGCTTTTTAGCGCTTGAGCCCTTCCTAGTCCCATCAATGTGACAGGAATATAAAAGGTCAGGCAACAAAAGTTTACTTTCTACGACGCCCGCGCAATAAATATTGTGGATTTTAACCTTGGCGAAACTTTCAACGCTCAACTTTTGCAAGTGTTAGAATTTAATTAAATAACTTGGGGATTTGTGATGTAAATATTTAAATAGTGATTGTTTTAGACGCGTGGTAGCACCACCAATGAGATGGCGCCTTTTGTTATACTTGACACTTGCGGGAGTATTTGTTCAGGACATCGCCGTCTGGATGCCTTGGCGGCGATGACAACATCATAAGCGCATGGGAAAATTTGACTCTCAAAGCAGCCCTCCTTGGGTCGGAAGTATTATGCAACCAAGAGAGTGCAAGACCGCCCGAAGGATGCAATCGGTGCCGAACACTAGAAGGACGCCCATGAGATGAGGCGCGTCGATCGGGAATTGCGGAGCAACTAAGTTTATTGCATGCTGCTGTGCATGCATCCAGTTGCAGTCGATAAAAGTTTCAATTTAATTATTTTCCAACTCCCACGGCACCATCGCCCACAGAAGAGCTTATTGCAGCATACACAGTAAATAATAATAAAAAAGCAAGAGGTGAATTAAAATTAGTTTCGAAACTGATGCTAACGCAGTCGCGAAATTTAACCCTCCGAGAGAATGGAGTGATAATGCACGCCGTTTTAATATGCAAGTAAAAATTAATTTTGTGGGACATTCTTGGGCGAGATGGAGCGACGAGAGAGAGACGCAAATGAACAATATGCAAATGAAGCACGTTTGTAATTCAAACTTACTTCATGCTATTATCCTGGACGGCGGTGTAGCCGGTGGCAAGCGCGTCGGGAATGGTCATGACCAAATGTCCCAATAGACTAAGTTTATTGGACGCAAATAATTCGCATGCACTGTCTGCCTGTCTAGCGGCTCTCTGAACATCTGTACGTTAAACCAGTACCAGGCTTACCCAATGTCCGAACGTCCTTCAGGTTTCTGCCCACATGTAGATTCATTATTGTTACTTGTGGTGAAGGAATGAGTGTAATAAATGTATTTACTGTAATTCATTATCAAAATCTCTATGTGACTTTGCTGTCTTACTTAATATTGGATATAAATTAATATAAAATAACGCTTTATACATTTCTTTTTCTGTGTTATTTTTTTGTCAAATTGTTGCCGACTCAATTACCAGCGCAATTCTCGTAATTCAATATCTTGTCACCGGAAGCAGAATTCTAAGAAAATCATATTTAATATGCCGACTTTTTGCGAGTAGTAAAAACACCGGGAGCAAAGAAAATAACGAAACAAGTCAAGAGAAAACGGCATTTTTCTTTGTTGTACATACCAAGAAACGAGAAATACCATCGCTCTTAAAATAATGGAAAAAAGTAAACAACTTACGAAGGAAGGCGCAAGCGCTGTTCTCATGCGCAAGAAAAATAACAAATTTGAGCGATTGACGAATGCACGAAGCCGTGGCAAAACAAAGCGAGGGAAATGAAAAGAAAATCAGGAAAATAATTGAACGTTTTCCGAAGACGCGAGGCGCAAAAGCTTCTTGCCGTTCCCATCGCCGCCGCTATCAATGGGAAAGAGTGTGTATCGACAAATAGAAACGATGTGAATGCAGCGCGCCCCGGATGCGATACTAAATAAATCTTGCAAGATATTATATTTTCCTTCCTTCGATTCGGCGGGGGTTTTTTATGCCGCCGCCGCTACATCTTCTGCGCCTAGGGTATTTATATCTTCCATTCTCATAACATTGGGATACACGCCGCGCATTCATCCCGCTCGTGGAAAAAGACGCGCCGGAAAAAATAAATGGTTTCTTCAACTCCAGCTTTGCCCAATATTGGCAGCAGTGCGCGAAAACTAACGCATGAACGCCTCAAAAGTTCAAAGTTTTATGAATATTTCCAGCGTTCAAGGGCATAAAAATTATTAATATTCCTTAGTGAATTGATATGTTAGAAATTTATTATTGTTCCACTTCTATGTGCTCTAATGGTCGTTCCTTTGGACAAGTTTTTCTTTCAGAGTGAAAAGTACTATTACGAGTTGTACTTCCAAACGCAAAATGACTAAAACTTTAGAAACAATTGCTTAATCCTCAAACAACGTCCTGTGTATTATAAGAAATAGATTTCCGGATATTATCTCAAATTTTCTGGAAACTCATAAATTCTTAAACAGATTTGTTCTTTAAAAGATATCAAAAGGACCTGAAATCTTTATGATATTAATTATCAGCATTACTATTTGAATTTGTGTATTAAAAACGAGTATGACATTATTAAGCCGTAATATTTCTTTCCCTGGTGACATTAAGCGAGGGAAATACAAAGTCATATGTTAAGTAAATGGATTATTATTGCACTTAGATAGTTCGCGATTCGCAACGTGTGGCCAAGCGAAACTGCAGCGTAATACAAATAAAACCGGTGCAAGAATGAGCCAAATATCTCTTGCATTTTCCCGGTGCCATGTAAGGCCACGCTACATACGCGCGCGCGAATATGTGTGCAACGAAGCGTAGACATTCCTTCTCTGCCGCAGCCACCGCCGGCGTATTCCTTCTTAGCCTGCTGCGCCATTGGCCCGGAATCCACGAAGAGTAAATGCCGGGAAAACTTGAGTAATTTCCGAGTTTACAAACACCGGGCACCCGTACTTTAAACTATCCGTTTGCCAAAAGCCTGCTCCGCTGACTTACTACGGCAGTGGCGGCGGCAAACGCTGCATCGCTAGCCAAATGGAGCTCCAGTGCTGCCTCCGAGGCTCCTCCGCATATTACCTAAAACTAATACCGGATGCTTGCTCGCCCCCCGTTCTTAAGCTCGCGCCGTGTTTCTTATCCCTATCTCCTCGGCGCGATCGCCGTTTTCTTACAAATCGTTTACGCCAATAGCTGTTATCAATTTTCGGAGGGTGCGTAGGTGTTCACAACTCATGACATTTTCAACTCGGTTGCATATAATTCATTCGGCGGGGATCCGGTAAAAAATTGATGCAATTAATTTTACCCACGAATGAAAAAGTTTCCTCAATTTGTTGCTAACAAATTCTATTAATTTAAGTGAAACTATTTTAAATGCAAATAAATTTATCATGCGCAAAATGTTTTCGAGGTTTTTCATTAGCGTTGTGAAAATGTGCGCGCGTAATGCATTCGATAAAAAGCGAAAACAATTACTCATCGGATTGTCGCACTCGTTGCGGACGCAGGGAGGCGCCCGAAAAACGCATACCGGGTGGATGCAGTTTTGGGGGCAGTGGGTGGACTAAACGAGAGCTGGATGGATGCATTTACGCCCGCTGTGCAAACGATGTGACGAGCATAGAGCTCATCGTGTGTCACACGCCACAAGATGTGCTGTCGGACGCGCGTTATTTTCACCGCACACACGGTGGCTACGTCTCGTTTATCTTGCATTTTAGTTTTTCCTTATTATCCCCGGCGCCAATCTAGGCCAGTACTGTTTGTACGCCATGTGTATTTTCGTTGTTTCGCTCATTTCCGTTCGAAGCGTCCGCGCGGCGCAAAACGTTTACTCGGCATTGTGAGCGGACCGAAAAGGACGACGCGTGCGTTTTCGGCCACCGTGACCACCGCCGCAGAAAAGCTGCTAAGCTGGATTGTGTGCCGCCGTCGAGACCGACCGATGCAATCCTTTATTTATCCAGGTCCCTCGGGCGTTGGCTTTAAATAAAGCGTAAAACAACGTCGTTGCCATTCAAGGCAATATTAATTTAAATAGTTCGATAAATACGCGCTGTAAAAGTAAGCCAAGGAGGCACTTAAAAATGGGCTAGTGCGGAAACACATGTTCCCGAAAGTTTTCCCCCGATTTTAAATCCGCAGCTAAAGTCCGGAAAACGTCTGTTTAGATCGCGACATCCATACTCGCTGCGTTATGAATACATAAAGTTTTAATGCGCTAAGCCCGGATTTCCGGGATTAATTCGGCACTCTTTTAATTCCCAACATCAATCCGGAAATCCAAGTGACTGCGTAAATACATTTTCCTTTTTATTTTCACCTTGCTCGCCTGCACAATTTCTCCCGAATGCGCCCCAAAATGTAAGAATATCTCTTGTATAAACACAACCAATGCCGGCTCCGCCGCCGCTGCTCGTAATTGAATTTCAAGTTTTAATTGAAGAAAAATTGCGCTCTTCATTGAAAAGATAATTTCGCATCGCATTGAGTGAGTTTCGTGTTTGATTACTTTTCTAAGCGCGCTCGCTTACATTGTCCGCTCAGCGATGATTACCGTTCGTGTACAAACCTAAAGGATAATTGCATTGCATGTTAATTAAATATATGACATGCAAGTGCAGCGGGCATGCGCTGCATGCGAATAAGGTAGAGGAGACACTCACCTAATATACCAAGACGATAGTTGATGGTGACAACGACGACAGCACCATAGCTCGCAAGTACGCTGCCATCGTACGGATTGCCGGAATTCCACTCGTAGCTCTCGCCGTGTATGAAGACGATCACCGGGTACTTGGGCGAGGAGTTGCCTTCACGTGTGCCAGCTGCACGCGGAGCGTACCGAGAAAAAAACAAGAGCAAAATGGTTAAAACTTCTTTAATAATATCGCAAGAAGCAACACACGCGCCACGCGCAAACGACGGAAAAACCTAACACGCCGTGACAAGTTTTCACTTAACGTCACGTGCGTCCTTCGTCATTTTCTTGTAATTCCAGCGTTTATTATAAATTTATTCTGGAAAACGCACTACTGCCAGTCTTATAATCCATTTTTCATCAATTTTTGCATTAAAGTAGCAGAAAAAATATCTGCGTGCAGAAAACCTCAACAATTATATCATGGCGAAAAATGTAGTGTGCTATTTGAACCGATGAATTATGAGACCCCACCTGAATCACAAAAGGTAAATGGGATATACACGTGGGAGAAAGGCTGTGAGCGCATGTGTGTTGGGGATGAAATGGCATGGATGAGTTTGGAACGGCATAAAAGTGCAATCATTTATGCACGCTTGCCCGATTGCGGAGGCCCCTTTTCTCTGTGCCTCTTCGATTGGCAACACCAGCGATACAACCGCTATGATGGCCATGCGGGAATAAATACAGAAGCAAATGGCATGTTCGACCAAGAGAGAGAGTACGCGCGCGCGCACCCGCCAGACACCGGTTTCCGGTAATCCTATCCGTTTCGATGGTCGCTTTATTATCGTTCGAAGTTATCGCCAAAGTTTATATATGATCGATGCGCCTAGCGAATCGACGCTTGCCTATTGTTCGCCTCGCTCGCATCGCTCTACACACATCCACCGAAGGGGGGGATAGCAACTGCATCCCCAATTTAGGATACCTGTACATTGGTACTGCATACGTGCAAACATTGCACAGTAAGAGTGAACAAGTCGAACCGAATCGATATGCAAACACCATGAATGCCCAAGCGAGACACGGCTAGATAGAGCGCAAGTAACCACATTTGTAAACACAAACAAAGCCATCAACATACAAGAATATGCAAACAACGGCCGTTGCGCAAGAGAACAAAGAAACGCGACGCACGGCAATAACATTTCCCAATTACAATATCCTCGAAATGTCAATGGATTTGTTTACGATTCAATTGATAACGGGCCACAATTGCAATATCCTTCTAGGTTTTCCTCCATTTTTATGCCCAATACGCCGTGATGGCAAAAGAGTGTAGCGAGATAGAGACGCGCGCGCAGAAAATTGAAAAATTTATATCAAACGAAATATTAAACCGTAATATACAAACAAGATTAGGTGATTTATCCTTGTAATTTTCCTCCACGTGCGCGCGCGAGCCCTTAATGTTTAGCCGAGGCATCCGAGCGTGAAATTGTGAAATTGACAAAATTCTATTTCGGCGCAGTGCATAATGCAATTTTCCTCCGCTGTGGCAGGGAACGCGGTGAATGTATGTGTGCATTTCTGCACCTCTCGACGCGCCCGCAAAGTCCTAGAAAGTCCTGCGAAAGACGCGCCGAACGAAAGTTATGCGTCTGCCGCTGACAGTTTTCCACTTTGCACTACATTTTAATAATAAATCTGCTAATATTAATATATTTTAACATTTAAATTCTCGGCTTACTCACCGCTAATTTACAATGAAATTTCAGCAAATATCCTACGCAAATCTGTCCATTATCAAGCTACTTAAAATACACGAATTATTCATAACCGAATACGCAATATCCAACTACTTTTTATTTTTGAAACATCCTAATGGAAAAACCAAAATGAAACATGAGAAAATCCAATTAATCATTTAACGAAATATGAGCGAAAATGGAAATCAATAGAGCGAAACACGAAGACGAGGTGCAAAGGCCAATAAAACGTACATTTGCAAATTAGCGGTTTGAAGTGAGGGACCGACCGACACGTTGAGCGTTTACGTGTAATAAACTGTGAAACGCAAACGCGTTAGTTATCCAGAAGAGTTTGTGCAATTGGATGATGAATTATAAGCGTTTGAACGTGTATGGACAGTGCCGCATGCATGTGCACGTCCTACGAGAAAAGGGAATAACTCAAACACGCCTCGGGATGAAGCACACGAAACACAAACAAACATCCAGCAGTGGATGTGTTGCTCCGGGGGTCAGGAGGAATTAGTATTAGCGTGCAGTGGTAGTTCACTAAAGGAGCCAAAGCGCAACGATGACGCATCCATATTTGTCCTGCCACTGATAGATTACATCTTGTAAACAAATTAGTGGATTAGCGAGTACACACTCTGTTCCAATGCAACCACCATATTCACGTCAATACTCTACGGATAAATCGTGTTATCTTTGATATATGATTATTACTTGAAATCTACATATTGAAACTCATAATTACAAAGCCAAAACTTCAAACAAAGTTTTGATAAAAAAAAAATTAATGCTACACTTGGAATTGAAAATAGATTTTAATTTAAGATTTCGCACGAGTAAAATACAAAATATACTCCCACGCATGTCCACATTGTATTCGAATCGGGGCTAAATTACCACCAAAGTTCGTCGAAACAGCATCGAGACGCGCGCACGAAGGACGATGCCGATCTATTCAATTTCGAATCAATCGAAGCGACCGGTCGGCCGGGGTAGGGCTGAAAGTTTTTCAATAAAAAGTTTCTGTTTGCCTCGCGTATCGTCCGCGATTCTGATAGTACATCAGGCGCGCAAACCAAATGGGCACACACGCAGACAATTCGACGAAATACCAATAGAGCAAAAAGGAATAGCGCGAGGCACAAAGCCATGCGCGAACACCAGTGAGCGAGCAAGCAAAGGAGAGGTCAATAAAATATTTCATTTCGCGCTGATATTTTACACAAACCAAGGCAAACCGCTGTCGAGGCATGCTCGTTCGGTTCCTTCCCAATTACAATAAGCTTTGCGGGTCCCACACTGACAGCTCTTTATTAAACAATACCATATGTGTGTTTGCCCATCGAAGCCTTCATTCTTTCCGCCATAATAAGTGTTGAACAGTTTCATTTGTTCGAAAAGGCGGCGGGCGTACGCCTTGTTGCTGTTGTTGTACGACTCGGCACGTTATACGCATTCGCGGAGATTGGTCTGTGCACGCCAAGGGAAAGCCGCGGCGCGTCGAAGAAAAACAAAGATTGAAGTGGCTTCGAGCTGCGCAAACAATACCCGAACGCTTTCCATTGTCCTGCATGACAAATGAACGCTATACCCACTCGATACACACAGTGTGCGTGTACTTCCCGGAAAGCAGGAGCGTTCGTTGTCGCTCATAGTTTTCCACAATAACTGCGCACACTAATTAACAACGCCGTTGCATGACTCTCATTATGTCGGGTGCGCCGCATGCTCGGCTCATTCGCTTGTTTGTCTCTGCACTTCCTTGCGGTCGGATTGAAATTAGCGTGGAAAAGTAACGTGTCCTCGAACTATTATTAACTCGTCATTTTGTCATATTTTCATCATGTCGAAAATTTTTCTCTGCATACCCAAGCAAGACTCATTCATAAATACGACAATTATTTCTTAGGAATGGCAAGGAATTCGAAATAAATAAAATGCCATTTCCATTTCAAGGAAAGAAAATTGAAATAACATGACGGGAAAGATTTGAAATGCTTCAACAAGCAAATTTACAGCCGTTAGAAGTAAATAAAACATTTCATTATTATTGATTTACAAGTTAATTGTTCCAGGAAGCAATCAGCCAAAGTGTGAGTGAAACATAAAACGCGAGAGAGGTGGAATCCAAAAGGTCATCAAATTAAAACCCAACTGAATGGCGCGTGAACTCTCGTGCTGGAAATTGTTTTAATGAAGCAATTCTTTTAACGATCATTATTATTTACGTTGCGGCTGTGATGGGACGAGGGCAATGCGAAAAAAGCATCTCCGCAGGAATAGAACGAGGCCACCCCCGTGCCAAACATCCACCCCCACGCACATACCCATGCAAACAAACATTAGTTTCGGCTCATTTCATTTCGTTTCGTTCGCTCAGCGCCGCGCACGCTTTTTCCACATACATGTCTGTTTGTTCTTCGTTTAATTAAAACTTTTCTATGCCATTTATTCAGGCATCGCAACATATTTCACCCGCCGCTCGCACATATGCTCACAGACACACTGAAAAATGCATTAATATTGTTAATGGCCGTGTGTATGCGTCCGTTCGCGTCCAAAATATGTGAATGCAATAGAAATGGGAGTCGATGCGAAAAGTTCGCATAATAAATTCGGCCAGCGAAAATACGGCGAGGCGACGCTCGAAATCGAAAGCTTCGCGCAAAGCTTATTTCTGCTTGGTTTTCAATAACATAAGTAGATTTGTTGTTTAAAATCGAGTATTGTTCGCGAATTAATATCTCGAGAACGATAAAAGATATTAAATTAAATCTTTCAGAACTCGGAGGACTATTATATTCTTTATGATTTGTCATTTAATCAATAACTTTCCTCGAATAGATAATGCGTAATAATTTCCTAAAGTTAACGTTTATTTCCTTGCGTTAGAAAATGCATTTCATGTTAGTTTTGCGAAAAAATATATTTGTTCCATTGCATAAGCACAAAAAATGTCGGTAAATATTCCCGGTTTGTTTGAAAATATGGCAGAAAAAATATGAATATGCACAACTAGAGTATGTTTGCTTTTAAAATAGAAAATTGTGGTTCAAACTCAAATAAATGTGTAATTTACGCAAAACGCTTCATAAACAAATATACGACAAATGTATTTTTTGTCGTTTATTGTATAAATTGTAAAAAGTACCGCAGTGATCAAAACATGCAAATTAATCAGCACATTATGCATTATTCAAGCAACTCACTCACTGATAAAGTTGCAACCCCTTTGCGTTGGCGCGTGTGCGTATTGCGCACTTGCAATGCACTTGTTTGTGCCTTTTGTGCGCGACAAATGACAATTTCGACGAGCGCTTTCGCTAAAGTTGCAAACAAATCGATTCGGGCACAGCGCTGAATGCAACAATAATAAAACCTTTGGCAAACTCGAGCAAGAAGAAGCGGCAGTTCACTTTGGTGCAAAAGAAGTTGGAAACTGGTGCGCGCACATTATCAAGGCACCTTTTTGTTAAACTTCGCTCCGGTATAAATTGTCCTGTTTTTCTTTCAATTTTCTTGCTTGCTCAACTATGCGCGCAAACTGTGAATATTTCACATCATTAATTATATTTCACGAGTGCGCGTTTTTAAACATTTGCCTTATTATAAAAATAGCATTAATAATTAATTTTCATTTTCCATCTTTTTACAAATAGGTCGCGATAACAACATCAATAAATTATTCCATTCCGTATCAGCGCAACATAAACATAATGGTATCAACTCTTCAAAATTCTGTGTGCATCGAGTTTCGAACGTTATAAATATGAATATACGGAC
Organism: Aleochara curtula; assembly: GCA_963978815.1. Classification (NCBI taxonomy): domain Eukaryota; kingdom Metazoa; phylum Arthropoda; class Insecta; order Coleoptera; family Staphylinidae; genus Aleochara; species Aleochara curtula. The sequence goes on from OZ022219.1 coordinate 4,837,844, forward strand.
GATAAACTCTAACCTTGTTTGCTTCGCGAGCAGAGACGTTTTTCGCGTTCGAACGGTGCAGCAATTTTCGGCTTGGGCTTTACGCGATTGACAAGGAGCAGTTTTCGCACGCCGGGAACAAGATAAATAACTGCATGGGCCAATGCGCATTCGCGCCTGCATTTCCAATACGCGGGTGTGCTGTGCACGAAGACGAATAGTTTGGCGATTTTTCATGGCACACTTGGCCTGTTTGTTGCGCGCATTAAACGTGTGAGCTTTTTCATGGCTTTTTTATATTCGGGGTGCAAAGTTTAATTTCAGCCCAAAAATTTCACTCGCAGTTGGCTCACAGCATCATAGAGGGGTGTGTGGTGTTTTTATTTCGTGTTTATAAAATATGAATTATGATTTTGAAGGGGGTGAAACGTTTACTTGACTTTTAATAAAGTTTAAAGTTTTTAAAATGAATTGCCATGTTTTTTTAAGAAGCATATAAATTTATAAAAAGTGAAATGTTTTGAAAATCTTCATAGGAGTATAATTGTGCTTTTTCTGAAATGCCAAACAATTTTCACAAATGCAAAAAACTTGAAACTTCAGTTACTATTTGCATAAAGTTTGATTAAAGAGCACGACCTAAATGAATAGAAAACTTTTATAAAAGTTAAATAACTATTTACTTTATGAAATTAAACCCTTAAAATGAAAAACGCTATTCAAACGCCCATTAGAAATTCGCCCCGAAACAAATATGATTATAAAACAGAATTAATGAAAAACCTAAAATAATTGTGTTTAACTTTGCGAAAAGTTTGGATGCGAAGTGCGTCCAGTGTAATGGAATTATAATATTAAAAAATATAATGATATTATATTTTAAATGATATAAATGCTGAGTTAGTATTCAAGGAAGCATACCAAAAAAGCTGCGTGCTGTTTGGTCAAGCCTGAAACGCGACATTCCAGACGTGGAATGAGAAGCAGCCAGCCACTCGACAAAAAAATGAAAAATGAAACGAAAAAATAACAGCAACACGAAAAGTATATATAGGAGCGTATAAAATGCGTCTGGGAATACGAGCGCGCGTTCGGGGTTAAATATAAAGGATGGATTGTGACAGGACTAATTATGACAACGCTTGGGACATTGGAAAAGTTAGGGGTAGCAGCATAAGGGGGGCGGTAGGCGCCTAGTGGGAGTCGGGTCATCCAACAAGCCGTATGATGCGCAAGATGAAAATACTCGGCGAGCAACGAGAGCAAGAAAAAAATATGTACATTATAAAAAGTGAGGCGCGCGCCCGTGCTCCATTGCGGATAAACATTTATCTGGTCGCCGAACGAGCGGCGAGGACGAGTTGCGCGCGTTTAAAATGTTTGTTTTTGTAAAACTCGAGCACGCTTTTTTTTTCTTGATTATCTCACCGAGAGTACTTGCTCATTCTGCCATTTATGCATAAAGTACGTGCGCTATTAATATTGCGAAAAATTGCAATTTGATATGCGCATATTGCCCGGGGTTAGTTACATGCGCATACAGCTAAAAATGTTCCCAGCATTTTTACCATATTTCACCCTTTTTTGTGGGTAGTACGGAAATATATAAAAAAAGGACTACCAAATTACGTTTAAAAATAATAATAAATCGCAGATTTCATTGAATTCCTACATGGGGAATTTGTGGGCTATATTACAAAGTGAAACTGCAATCAGTCTATGCTAACAATCTTAATTAAAGTAAAGAATGATTAAAACTTAAAACTTTAGCCTCAGTTGTTTAAGCGCTGTGCAAATTCGTTTCTCGTTACGCGGACAGAAAGAGTTTGAAACTTTGAAGGTAGAAAGATGAAGAAATAATGAAAGGGCGCATTGCAAATTTGTAAAATTGATGGTAAAGTTATTTGCATTTAAAGAAAATTAAATTGTTCATATTGAATACCTGACTGAATAAAACTATCTGTAGTATTAGAAATTTTAATCAATTTCATTTTGCATTTCTCTTATCAATCAGGCGGTTGTACGATTGCTTAATAATTTCCAATTAAAATCGTATAAATGCAGCGCAATTGAAGTGAGTACGGAGAGGAAATGGAATAAAACGCAGCGCGCCGGTAAGAATTCCAATAAGTTTGCGGCGTCCCGAAGCGCGCAAAGGGGTGCGATATGAAATTTCAAGTGTGTATTCGACTTGCACACGACGACGCCGGCGGTGGCTAAGAGAAAATAGAGTGAGGCGGCAACGACGGCGGCGAGTGTGTTTATGGCACATAACTTGTGCCGTACGCCGATGATGGATATTAATGAACATAACCGGAAGTTCAAGCATTCCGGAAGCAAAATGCCGGAATGCCTGCCCCGTTGGCCCAGGACCTTCCATATAATGTCTAACACAATTTCGCGCGACGTGTTTCAATCCGCGTTGGACTTTTGCCTAGTTACACATACGCTTCTGTTTGCTGGTCTGCATTGGATCCTCGTCATTGGCATCCTTGCTCGTCCTGTGTGTTCCGTCCGCAAGGCCCCGTCTATTCAGTTCGCATCATATCTGCATACGCGCGACGCCGGCTCAACCGAAAGAAGTGAACGGACAGGACAGACAAGCTGTTCGGAAACAATGAGATTGTCAGCCGATCGATAAACTAATCTTTGAGTACGCCTGCAGGAGCACCGGAAATCCTTTGAATAAACGAAATACAATTATGTTTTTGTCTAGACGGCTTTTATCATTGTCCAGACACTTTTTAGCCGCACAAGGGAAAAACAATAAATTGATTTTTCAAACCGTGGTACAGCAAGACAAGCGAGATAAACTCCAAGTGAAAAGTGAAAAATTATAGGATAATAATGCTGATATAACAAAAATCAAGTGACACTTGAAAGCATTTGGTTTCATTTACACGCAATGAAAGAGGGCGGCTAACAAGGCCAACGAACAAATTTCGTTTGAATGTAATGAACTCGTCGTGAAATACTGATGAAAAATAAGAACGCGAGTGTCAAAGGACATTTCCCAAAGAGGATATAAACTGAAGAGAAGGCGAGAATAGAAGGATACCACAATGATGAGTGGATGACGGATGAAGAGAATGCGAACGCAAGAAAGGAAAGTACAATGAATTATCACCTCGCTTTATACGTCTGCGGCTCGACGCAGGACAGGACGATAGGACTTGAAATACGCAAGGACGTACGCGCAAAACAAAGACAAAGTTATCGAAATGTTCTCCAAATGTCTTTCGCGTGTTTGCTGTCATTATAACTTGAAAATTGTTATTGTTACTCTCCCGACTCGCAAGTATGAAAATGCGCGGCGCATTTTCTGAATCAGCAAATATTTACCGTCTTGCATGTACGCGCATCGATTAGTCGAATAAAATTACGCAATTTCTCTTTGTTAAATTCGCAAAAATATGTTTGTCATTTGTGCAAAACTGCGTAAAAATCGTCGGACAAATTTACGCACATTTGTGAAAGTGAGCGCGCTCGTTACGCGTGTCGATGTTTAATTAAATTATTTGCACATTTGTCATACCCTTTATCCATTTTCAGCGTTCCAGTTCACAATTCACCATCAGCAGTATTTTTCAGCGTGTTCCTAAAACCTGAACGGTAAATGATGAGCGCTCTGCCTGGTCATGGCAATTATTATCCTTGTTCGCAACGTTCACAAACATGAAGTAATTAAATACATTTTTGCGCGTACGATAATTAGTATGGTAAAGCGCCATGATATCAAATGGATTTCTACATGATTTTAATACTTTAATTAATCTGGAATAACGACGATTTAATTAATAACTTTGTAACAATTGAATAAAGTATTAACCAAACAATTCACAAAAGGGCAGAAAAAATTTATCACCCTTTAATGAGAGCTCAATTATATTTATTTATTCACGTACCATTATAGCGCTCAAAAGGACGTAATATAGTTTAATTGGTTGGAAAAATCTATAGCGGCGTACACGCACAAAATACAAATTTAAAAATAAATAAATAACGCAAACAAGAGGATGCTATCACGAAGCGCAATTTATCAACGCGATATTTGAATGCGATTTATAAACGCGGGCGGAATAAGCGCGCACCCCCGATATATTTTTCGATGTAATGACCCACCGGATACAAATGTAATGTCCAGCTCGGTGCTTGCGCACGCGTCCACGCAACGTGTCATGCTATGAATATTATTCGGATAATTATGACCGTTAATAAATAAATATTTACACGCCACGATTTATTGTCCGGCGCATGAGCGTGCGTTTCCGTTCAGGGGAAAGGATATCGGTTAGTAGTCTGTCGAACACATTTTGTTTATTTATATCTCCCACTGTGTTATTACGCCTGAGAATCAAATGATACGCTTAATATCTACCACTCATATGTGATTATCGTATATCGCAAATATTTTGGGGTTGTTAAATTATAGAGGATGGCACGTTCTCGATTTCCAGAATAAATTTCCTTTGTACCACATTAACATAATTTATGCATTGATTTGTTGTGATATTTTCGATTATTGCTTACCAAAGAAACGATCAAATCGACGGAAAAATTGACCCTCACCTGAAACAAACAAGAAAACGAATAAATTAACTAAATATTGGAGTATCAATATCCGTAATGCTATGTAGCAATTTAAGCCAACTCTACTTATTCATGGAAGCAAATAATATAGAATTAATGCAGGAAATTTAACAATATTATAGTTATGCCGTTATGATATAGGTGGATTTATGCATACATAAACGCATCGACATAAAGTGAAATGATTTGTAGCAAACCCGTCGAGGATTTGAACGGGCAAATAAGCTGGACTACACAGAGTGCACAGGGTGCGTGTATTGACATTATTGCGATTTAGTGAGCAATTTACTATGCGAACTCATAGACTTGCAAAGTTTCCATGGCAAGCGGCGGCGCATTCATAATCGGCGATGCCATTTTCCAATTAAACAAAGGGAGCGTATCAGATTGATGCGGTTCGCCATTCATTCGTTCGTTTAATTCATACTCAACAATATACTGAATGTTCCAGCTGCGTGCACAACGGACAACGCGATGCGTACTGCATTCATGCTCGGCCGTAGCCATACTAAAAACTAGATGCGTTCTGATCGTGCTGTCAATTTATAAACCTCGCCAACAATTATAAACTGTAATTGAATATTCATGTAACTGAACGCGTACTATCGGAAAAATTATCCATTTGAGTGTGCGGGCGCTAGCGCTCGCGGTTCGCGTAAATGCAGCCGATGCATCTCCGAGCTAGTTGTGTAAACAATTTTAATTTAGCAACGTAATCATGTTTGCTCGCGCATTTTTCCTGTTTGTTGTTAAAATCCGGGCGTCGATTTAATTTCGAACAAAATGCGAAATACATCCGCAATTATGTACGCAGCGCAGAACGATAAGGGCGCTAAATTGCACTTGTTTGTTAAATGTGCCTAACGTGCATATTTCATTATGTTGAAATTCGAAATAACAATTGATATTTTATATTTGAATACGTATTTAATTACAGATTATATATAGATTTGTAATTAAATTATATCCACCAATTTCAAATCGGTTATCACTATTGTCTGAACGTCATATTGAAATTTATTTAATAAAGTTTCCAATTTTATTTTATCCTCAATTTATCTAAAAAGCCAAGTTTTTTATTTATTATTCAGAGTTAGTTTTTGCCAAGCAATTTAAATTTACACCTGGGAGAGCGAAAGAAATAGGAAAAACTTGAGGACGCCGTATGAAAGCAAAATGAAGAATTCGACTCGAACGTTGCCACGCGTACGAATGAAATCAGACCGCAGACAGGCATTAAAAATGCACAACGAAATTGAAAAAGATAATCTCAGGAGAAATTCACGTTCCCACGGCCTTTGCGAAGGATAAAATATATGAGTATGTATCAAGTGTGGAATTATTTAACATTCCGAGTATGACCATCCGGAAGGCACCACAATTCTTCACCACCGCGGACGTGAAATACGTGCGCGCCAATTTGTTACGTATATTTTATTATGAATATTTTACGATTTTCAGAAGGGTTTAATATAATTATTTAAATATTTACTTCGTACATGCGCTTTACACTCATCTATTATAATTTTGACAATCAGTTGTATACCAATGTGTAAACGACCGGAATATAAATAAAAAATGCAAATGACATGCAAACAAATATCAAGCCCGAGGCGGAATGCACGCAAAAAATAAATTAATTATGATATTTTACATTTATATGCATAAAAATATCGCGTTGATAAATAATATTTGCTTTTTGCATTATTTTCAGCCGTACTTATAATTAAATTATTAAAATAATTTACAATAATGAATTTCAACTGAACAAACAATGCGCAAACATTACAATTATCCGCATACGATGGGTAAACAACCAACAGTAACTCAACAAATTAAGTGATGGAAAAATGTTGTTGTGAAAAGCAGAGAACGGAATATCAGACATCCGTTGATATGAATTCAGTAAATTATGCATAAAATGATTTGTGTTTTTATTCTCTATTGAGTTTGAAAATTAATGAGGTCGAACGTCCCTTGATGTGCGCATCGTTATAAAATAATAATTAAGGATAATGCCAAGTAAACAAACGAGTTGATGTCGTCTGGCTGCGCGGGCGTTGATAAAAAAATTGGGTCGGAGGGATATTAAATTACCGTCTGCTGATGGCCGATGATGGAAAACGGGGTTACGCATAGCTCGTCCTGCAAGAGTGGGTACAAAAAATGTTTCGCGGGATTCGTGTGATGTCATTTTTCTACTAGAATACGCCCGTTGTATAATCCTTTGAATCTGTAATTTATAATCGATATTTTTTCTTTCCCTTTGTTCTGTCATCATTTACATAACAATGAAATAAATGAATAAAATCCTTGATTAAATTAAACTAAATAATTCGTTCACTACCATTTTCAGTAGTTAGTTATTTTGTTAGTGCAGTGCACGCACAATTAAAAAATTCTTCCGGTAAGTAAGCTGCCACCGCAAATCACGCGCGACAACGCAGCAACAACGGGCAAATCGTACAAACAAGAACAATATGTTCCGAGTGGACAATGCAACAAAGCCGAGCGCGAAACGAGTTTAGCTGTCCAGTGTCCAGCGCGAGAGGAGTACGGCACAGTTGAGGCCGACATTGCATCGGGCGAAATAAATTTTCGTTTGTGTCTCCGTGCGAGGATCAAGGCCTAAACGGTCGCGCACGCATATGCAGCAGCAGCCAACATGACTCTTTGGCGATAACGCGTGATTAATATGGAATATAATTTTCCATGGCTAGGCAGCGTTTACGCGCGTAAACGCAGCGCGAAATGACACGATGAGAACGTATTGTGCGCCTTTGCTGGATTTGCGCAGGATGAGGATTCGTTAGTTGGGATTTCGGGCACATACGCGAACGCGCGCAAAACACCATCGCGATAGGACGTCTGATTTTCGTTTTTTGGCCCACGTCTGGCAACAGTGGTCTGCTTGGCGACGGTATTGTCCTGCGCGTCCTATCTCTTCGCAGAAGGATATGATGTTATTTCATACTACACCAGTTTTTCATTACGGGCTGGGTGGCAATGGCGGCGTCGGCGACGGACATTACTCGCGACGGCTGCGCAACGTCTTGTTCATGCATTCGGCCAGCCAGGCTATAAATTGCTCTAATTACTTGCCATTACGCTTCTTGCATGCATAATTGTTTGCGCCATCCCTACATAGACAGCGCACGTACACTTGTCGTCCCTGGCGCGCGACGAACGCAGAATATACAAATACATACAGGTGGCAATGTTTTATTTCATAATTGAATCGCACGCGTACACGCGCACAAAATTCGCATAATTTACTGGCGGAAAAGTGTCAAGGATTAACTCGTTTCGAACATGATTTAATTAGGGTCTGCTCTTTCACTCGCGGAAGAAACGCAGGATAATTGGAGTTATAAAATTCATATTCTAAGCAGGTCGTAAAATTGTTAGTAGTATTATTATTCGAATAATTGTGGGTAATTTTATGTCTAACGTGGAAATATATTCAAACCGAGAATGAAAGCTTTATAGAATTTATGCAAAATCAAAATGCAAATTTCATGAATTATTATTTTAACTCATAAAGTCTGCCATTAAAATTCAATGTCCTCATGAAAGTACATATAGCTCAGGCTCTTTGAAAAATGAAATATATGTACGTAATAATAAATCTTACTTTTGCGTAATTGCAATTAATTCTCCAACTTTTTCCAACTGGCATAATTTCGATGAACAATAGTAAATAATAAATCGAAATGGGTTGGCACACTAATTGTTAGCCGCGTACTGCTCGAAAGCCATTAAGCGATGATTTATACAACAATCGGTAATGCATTATTAGCTGGCAAACTTCTGATATCGCGTTCAACGAATCCAAATCTGCACGCGATCCTCCACAAATATATATGTCATTCGTGAACGAGTGCGCACAACTTCACTAAATATACACACGCGCGAACAACGCGTAACAATAATATAACAAGAACTGCATTCACTGACGAGGATAAATGCATTCGCTCTACCGCCTCCCATACTTCAGCCTTCATTGCAAGAGTAATAACAAAACATTGTAACAAAACATGACTACCCATGTACCGAAACCAGACAGATGAGAAATTAATGCTAATTTATTATTGGTCCAATTTAATTTGTTGTCATCTATCAATAATATATTGGTGCAGCTCAATGCGCGCTTTGATGTCACAATACGAAGAATTCTAATTACTTGTTGATTTATATTTTCATTGCAATAAATTATAACTAGCAATTAAATTGTAAATGACTGAAATTATTGCTTTAATTTCGAAATGAGAGCAATTCTAAAATGCAAAAATTGTTAAAGCAACGAAGAAAAATGGCTAGTTGATTATAAATTATGGCTGTTGTAAAAATCAAGAATAAACATTAATCATAAAGATTATGGACTCAGAAAGTTGCAGTTAAATATTAGAGCTAATTATGTTCGTTTCGAAAATAGCGTACGACTTGTTTAATCTGACGTAAAAAAACAGTTTAATTACCATCTAAAATCTTAGCGCACACGAACTAACAAATGCATACAATCGCAGGAACAATGCAGAGAATAATTCGAAACTTTCCAGATGTTCGTACACATTTTACGTGTCTAGGCCTTCGCAAGCTTCCAAGTGCGAAACTATTGTAAGGCGAGAGAAAACTAGACGAGAGAGTGCATAATGGCTTGTGTATATCGCTGCTGCTACTTAAGAGGCGGGCGAGGGCTCTGTTCCAATTGTATTTATGTTTCAAGGCGCCGTAAGCGCCCGATTTCGCACTCGCCCATACTTTCGCATGCACCTACTCTTCTCATCATTTATTTAATCGTCTTCATTATAATTTCCGCAAGCCGCACCAGCGCGAGGGGCACGAATGGATGTCGGTTGAGATTGCAAGTGAGGCAGTCAGTCAGACGAACAAGTTTCGTGTTACTTACTTATTCACTTCTAGCCGGGACCCGTGCTTCGTCGTCCTTGCAACTTATTTCATTTCGTTGCTGTTGCTTTTACATTCGCACAGCCGATTCAGCTGCGCGCACACGTTTCATTTATTAAATAGAAAACTGCGTCAAGGTGTTAAACTCAGCCATGCACAAGAATTTGCTCCTTTTGCGAGCGCGAGCACAAACTTTTCCGCGTCGTAATTGTTAAAGTAGTTGTACATTTGCTTTTTTCATATATTTATTAGCTGCGCACAAGTTTCAGTGCAGATATGCATAATAAAGTAATCTTAAAGCATGGTAAGTTATTAATGTTATTAATATGCCAGAATTGTTGTTTCTTAAACAAACTATTTGCCTAGTTGCTGTACATAGTAAGGTTTTCATTTAGTAAGCACTCCTGGGAATGCATTATTTTTAATTCAGTGCCGCACTAAATATTTGGAAACGATACTTAAAAACGAAAACTAAGGATGAAGTCATAAAATGTGTTTGCTAATTATATAATTGAAGCATACAATAAAATATGAAGACGAATTGCTAGTGTGTAAAGTTTATGCACTCGTTACGCTAAGACCAGATCATGCATCGTGTACAATTGCAATGGATAATGCATTGTTGTCGTGAAAGGGCGTATGTGACGTGCATTGCTTCCGTTTCCTTCAACCCCTTTCCGCATCTTTACAGCGCAAACTTGCGCGCTCGTTTGTTCATCAACGCCAATCGACGGCGGGTTTATAGTTTTACAGGTTTATGCCGCTTGCAGTTTACAGCGCGAATCGTAAAAACTGAAAAGCGAGCAGGCTCTGTGCACAGATCCCCATCCCTAACCTCACATGGCTGCCTCCTGATAGATATACTTTGGCGCAATGAACATAAACATGACCGTTTCTTAAGGAAGCTTCCGCACCATTTGATGGTCGCGCTGCTGTGTCGCTGGCGCGAGTTTGGTTTATTGGACCGCTGCCCAACGTGTTTATTTATTGCACCCTGCTGCATTTAAGTTCGCTGCGTCGCTGTCATAAATGCCTCCGTCGAGTTGAACAGCTCAATAATTTATCAATTCATAATATATAAGTGTATAAAATATTTACACAAAGCAAACCCACCTCAAATTAATACCGGAACAATGGTTAAAGGCTTATGCGATTATGCGTAACTCCTTTGTGAGAGACATTAGTCTAAACGCAGATTCGCTACTGGAGTCTCTCCTTCATGTCTTTATAAGTCTCTTAGTTTTGCTTTTCTCGCTTGCTCAGTTTCGCCAAGTGTTGGGGAGGTTAGTTTGTTAGAGTGGGCAGAGGAATTGGTGGCGGCTGGGCAAAAGAGAGCGGCAGGATGACAAGCTGAAGGATAATGATTTACTCAAGCGTTATCCGCCCTGAGGGGAGTAGTGGCACAGGAGAACTCCCGGCTCGTTGGAGTTAGCATCATGAAGACAACGGAAAGCCACTTGCTCATCGCACTTAATATTATAAATTATTATTTTCCTTACGTGCCGTCTATAAATTTCATTGTCCTTTGGTCAGGATGCGTGTGAATTCGGGCCAGCTGTGTAACTGGCATTGCTTTTCGTCCTTTCCACATCCATGCCTCTCCGCAAATATTTTATAGTCATAAATATTTCATTTGTTAAGTTTAGTATTATCAAAGCGTATCACTTATGAACTTATCCAACACGAAATGCAATTCAAGTTTTTTGATGTTGTTTTCAACAAGGTCTATTCGTCGAATTTAAGTAGTTTTAAGCTCTAATTATTTCACAAAATAGACTCGCATTTTATCGGATAAAAACCCTGCTCGTCCTGTAGGTATAACCAGCAGCACTTTGAGGTTCTGTTAAGCTGCTTCATAAGGAGCACTCGGCGTCTCAACTCAAGAGTGGGGTGAAAAGCGAGGGATTTTGAGTTATCGCCGGCGCGACGTGAAAATATAAGGTGTAAAAGCTTTGCCCTCACGTCGCGCCCATGACTGTACGACATCCAATAACTTTCTAAATGCTCTCCCAAGACGTGTTTTTATTTTAAACAAACTTATCCCACCTTGCACAAGCACGCACGCGCTTTCGTCATTTTGCAAGAGCATACAGTTTAGAGTTTAAGACGCTTGGAAAATATCGAAGTGAAAGCATTTTGTGCACTCGTTTACTATGACAAGATGTCATCCATATGCGCGCGAATGTCTCTTCAGTGACAGGAGGATGAAGTGTATGTTTTTGAAGCAAATTGCGTTCGCAGACAACTCGAAAAATGTACGTATTCACCACGTACAAATGCAGAAAATGAAACCGGATAATAGTAATACTTTTTTACCGCACAAAAAACGAGAATTGCGGTTGCGTGAAGGAAGAGAAATTGCATTAGAGTAAGTAACAAATCGACACGCGATGAAATTGCGAAAAAATTGAAAATACAAAATGGCAATGCGCTCAACGTGAACGCACGTATCGTACAATGGTGCGGAGTGAACAAGCGTCGGAAAGAGTAGTGAGTTTATATAAATATACATTGACTTGAGAGTGAATGCCTTCAACAGCGCCATTGTGCCCCGTTACTGCCGCCCGTTGGGGAGATAAAGCGCGCGATACTATTTGCGCGCACATCGCGGATGGGATTATTGTCGCTGGCATATATGCACAAATCGGGGAAGGAAAGATGTGATTGCATCCTGCTGAAGAAGCACGCGTTTGAGAAATATCTCAATCGTATTTACATTAGCGAATGGAATGCTTACATTCTCATCCGACGTAGGTGGATGAAAAAGAACTAATACGAGGAAATAATTTACTAGAATTAAATAATTTCGTAAAGCGTTGTCGGAAATCTTTAAAGTTTGCGACATAATCAAATATTGCAAAGTGCACTCGAAGCCGAGCAATTTTTGATGTTGTTCTGTGTGCAGTCGCGAGACACACGAGTGCACAATACGCTTCGCCGTCTCCAATATTGCCGCGCTTGTGTCGCTGCAGTCGCATGCCAGCCCCCCTCAGACGCAGAGGAAAAATTCGCCTCCACCAACGATAATAATATCAAAGCATGCAAGCCAAATAAAAAACACGCACTCGCTTTCATATATTGCATATGGGGAATGCATTCAAAATGCATCGAATGCGCACCAAGAATCGACGTGTGTACATACAGAACTATGATTATATCCTGCATGTTTTCCGCTTTCATTTGATGTGCGCTTTCTTCTCGTCGTCGTGCCTTTCTTCGTTCGCGCATTGCATATTTTGCATGCAATCTTTGGATGCATACCTTTTCAATTCGGAATCTTTATTATCTTGTTGTGCGCTTTCATTAAATTAGTAATCAAACATAAAATATGTATTGTAATTTAACTGCGGAATGAAATATTCATAATAGATGAGTTCTAACCGAAAGCAATACTTTTCAAAATTGCATGTAAAGAAGAAAACTCCAAATGAGATATTATTACAATAAAATAAACGTGTTTAAGCTTTGCAAACACAAACATAGCATAGAACATCGAGAATACCAACCATCAGCGCACGCATTAATCATTCGCAAACGTGAAACAAATATGACGAGTGCAATCGCTTTAGGGCGCTGAAGGGGCGAATGCGTCAGCGGCAAACAAACGTTCAATGAAAGCTTAATTACATATTGGTGCATGGGCGGCGGCGCACTCGCCACTTATTTATATACATGTGTATTAGAGCGTGTTCTCTATGCGGTGCCGCGGCGCGAAAATAATTCCGAGTGTTAGTTCGCGTTCAGCGCAATTTCAATGGTGCTTAAACCTCATTCACAACATTCGCGCACGTTCACGCGCGCAGATACCGCGTAATCTGCCAGCATTTCATTGCTGCTTGCAATTTCATTACGTTAATGTGCTACTAATCGATGCTAATTTGCGCTATTTGTTCATTGTTTACATAATTCAGAACAAACTGCACCGTTCATAATTTAAGTACTGGACAATTTACGAGATTGTTAACATGGCTAATAAATGGACGGTTATTAAACAATATTTATTGTCAATTTTATATTGACTCGATATCCGATTTATGATGATTATTTTATGACAAGTATTTAAAAAAATACATTTCCTCATTACGCCACATTTTGATTTTGTTCGCAAAAAGTTTTGGAATATAATCACATGAAGAAACACGTAGAAATATTTATGTTTGCAGTAAAAAAGCAGCGTAACCTTTTAAGAATTGTCATTGATACGATCAACAAGAAATAACAGCCGAAGAAATGAACGCAAACAGGTTTTCTTTTAAGCAACATAATATCTTTGATAAAAGTTTGGTGTCTCGGCGCGTGCATTGCGCAGCGTTGCATTGGCATAGGGTATTCGCGCGCGACCTACACCCAAATGGTTCATTTACATTTCTATGCGTTTTCTGGATGGCTGAAACATTGAACCATTCCGTGCGTTCCTCGTGGAGCACTTCGAAATGATCAAATTTCCTCCGAGAACGAGGTCGACTTTCGCGCGCGCCCGTCCGCATTTCTTCCCCCGGTCGGCGGCCGCCGCGACGCAAATGCACAGCGAGTGAATGAGGGTAACAAAGCAACGACAACGACTGGCACACAATGAGAATATATAATGTTATAGAAGGAATTCGCACACACAACACGTGAAAAAATACATGTATATTAACAAGAGAAGAAGAAGGAGGCCGCAGAGAAAAGACTGGAATAACACGAAAATAATGCACACACAACGACTACGACGACTAACAGGACTATTTGGTACATGGGGGGCGCGAATGCTAGCGACAAGTAGAGATTTCGGGTCGGTCGGCGGTAATAAAAGCCAATGAAATGCTCTTATATTCCATTCGAAATCAGTTGCGAGATCTTAGACTAAGGACGCGCGCGTGTCTAAGGAGCATGTAGAAGGACGAAGCGACACATTCGAATTTATACAAGGATCGCATTTCTAATTAATTGCATTCTTGTATTCGCTGCATATAGATGAAGTTATCTGCGACGAGCTGCTGCTGCTGCGGCAAAATGTGATTAGTTCCTTGAAACTTCAATTGGAAATGCTTCCGCATATATGTCGCTAGCTACAGCTTGTAGGCGGGTGCTACGAATTCACGCAATTGCTGCCGCAAGGATAATTGTGCTGCTGAGTTTCCCGCATCGATATCTGAAGGATATTTACCTATGTGTACGCGTTAGTTAATGATAAATTTCACATTTGGTTATCGCAAATCGTCCTTTGAGATATTAGTTTCAGGTGTTTGAGAGCTAAATCAACATTGTCCTGAATGTGATACATTCGAATGAATATATGGCTCTTATACAAGAAACTTAACATAAAAATACTGTTTGCTAACTTTGAATGATAAATATTTGCCAGTTAAAACTCCGGTTCTGCGCTTGGAATATATGTTATCAGAGACAATATCGCGGTATTTGCACGGACTTGCACGTCCTAAACGAAGCGATAATCCCAGCCGAGAGTATAGTTGTTATTTCCTGTAACCTGATGGCTACATCCGTTCGACTAGGCCGGCCGACAATGCGGCTTTACCTCCACCGCATGTACCTGCTGCTGGTGCGTGCGCGGCTGTTGTGCCCAGACGGCGGGCCACTTCCTGCCTGCAACGTTGGCGGCAGTAGTAGTGACGCGGCAGAAGCTGCCTAGCCAACGTACCGCGACGCCCGGAACTTATTAGTTGCGCCAGATACATACACCACCATGGCGTGTGCGCATGCGATGCGTCAATGCGTTTAAGATGCACTAATTAATACATTAATTCAACAACGACCACGTAACTGTACTAAATTCACACACATGAAACGTGCATCCATGCAAATGCTCTCCAATTATATTTGCGTATTAGCGTTTAATGCGGCGGAGCGGATAATATGATTGATACTTCTTGTGAGATTTCTTGCGCATTATGACTTATTAAATTTCGTAGCGTGTAATTGAAATGCATCCCGAGGGAAACCATTGTTGCCAATCTCGTTCCTTTGCTGGAAAGTACGCGTTTGCATTGATGCTGCATGAGTGTATGTGTATCCATTCATATTGATTTTATAGTTAGTGGTTTAATTCGGCATTCGGGATTCAACCGGCAATCGCTTGTCCCATCCGACACTGTGTACGATCATCCCCCTTTGCTCGTCCCGCTACAATGAACTTAATCTAACGGCAGCTCGCGCGTAAAAGCTTTAAATATCAATCCGCACATGCGATGTAGATAGAGTTCATGCTTGAATACGAAATGAAACTAGTGATTGCCCAAGTACTTTTACGTTTACACTAAGTTACGCGCATGGTTTCGCAATTAAATTACGTTTAATTTAAATATTCTGTAAAAGTTTCTTTGTGCAATTTTATTGCTACAAATGGCATAATTTGGTAATCTATCTATAACTATTATCAATATTTCCGAGCTTCTTGATAAGTTTGGAAGTTCAATAAAAAAAGTATTATCACGAGACATAGGTTAATATGCTTCCTGGGGAATTGGAAGTTAATCGGCAATAGAGAAATGGAAGAAAACTCGTTTTTCATCGTTTCTTCCGAACGCATCTTCAGTTATTTTTCTTTATCAATATCCTATCAGCGGCTCCATGTTATGTGCGGAAAGAACGCAAGGAACATCAAGTGGACTTGTCCATCCAATGAATAACTGATTTATTACTTTGCTGATTCAATAATGTCGAGGACAATGCTGAGAATATGACGTTTTCTTTAGGATTTTCCAGTTCTATTTCTTGTTTTATAGAGTTATTTATAGTAAATTATTATTTTGACTACTTAGGAATAAAAGCAATTCGTCAAATAATTTTCATTGAAATATTTCTAGAACATTTTCTGATATTTGCCCACTTGATGAAACAAATAATGAACATTTAGTACTAATCAAGAAAATCCAATTACACAGATTGCATGATTAGTAATAAAGCTAAACGCTTGGCGTGCAAGTCGTGCGAGTGGAAAGTCGATATCAATAAAATTGCAAACGAACAAACCACAGCAGCAAATGTGGAAAGTCCACCTGGCAGCCGAACACGTAGGGCTTGAAACTAGTTAGAAGAACCACTTCGAGAATAGCAAGAAAGAGCAGAAAGCACCATCGCAAGGGGTGATAGTTCGATTGTACGTTAATCTGAATCAAATTTATATTAGACTTGCGGAAACAAATTCTAACTCCACTCAAATGTGGCGCACAAGCCGCGGATATATTATCACGGCCGCAAAATCGTAAAACTTTATACCGTTCCACTTCGTTGAGTTTCTTGCAACCCGAAAACATCGTTCTAATGGAATCTTCAATATAAAAACAACAAATATTATTTCCACTTGCCATATAAGTTCGTCGCCAGAGTGAAAAACAGAGAAATAATTTCTACATTGTAAGTAAATACTGCAATTGGTTGTACAATTAATCAATAAGACTTTTGCGTGGCTAATTTATCAATATTAATTAAGATTATGACGAAGAGAGGTAAAGTGTAGGGGGCGAAATAAATATAAATTTTGTGAAATAGGTTGGAATAGCCCAGCGCTTCTAGGCACTGGGATTTTCGAGGATTCATGTTTGCGCCTGGCAGCCGGGTTTGTTGAATCGTTAGTCTTGGTACACCTGGAATTGCAACGCGCGCACGGCTTAAGATGTACAAATTGATTCCGAACCATTAATCAAGCGTCTACCGTAGAATTGCAAGAACCGGGGGCGGTAGCGGCCGCACGAGATGCGCTCGAGTGCTGGCAGAAGAAGAGCCACGTTAATCTAAAGATATATTATATAACTACGTAATTAACCCTTTTGTCGGTGTGTGTTCCCGACAAGACAAAAGAAAATGCACCACTGGATCTTACGTATTGTCTTGGCGTCTGCCATTTTTACTTCTTAGTCATTTAGATGCGGATTAATTTGCGAAAGCTACTTTCGCTTTTTGCGTCTGTCTGCACGAAGGTTAATCAAGTGAGTCATCAACTTTTTCACGTTTTCACAAAGTACTTAGACTTTTTTAGCCAAGTAATTTTCTAATATAATTAGCCTTGACTTAACTTGAAATAATATTTATGCAAGGTAATGTTGTCGCAAATTTCCGATTGATTTAGTGTTGACTCAAAGAGTAAAGTAAACCAGCGAGCGATTGTGTGTTAAATCCTTGTATGACCCGCAAGCCTGTGAGCAAGGGAGAAGATATAGCTTTATCCCTATGATCACAAACAGGCTAGTATTACGTAAACAGGCGCGTATAATACAACATTGATTTATGATGATTAAGAGATGAAGTATCACCAATGGTTCATTACCATCGAGTGCATATTATCCCCATTAACAGGACGCATAAAACAAGAGACTGAAAGTATAAGCACGCAATAATCGCATTAAAAGCGTGGCGCATATTTATTTTTTTCAGCGGTGATTCAATTGACTCCGAATAATAAATCGCGACGAGATAAAGAAGTTAGAATAATAGTGTGCAAAGCTCGCGTTTATTCCTACTAAAGTCAACCGCTAGTCCTAGTTTTTTTGCAATTCTATGTGGCTGGCTGTACGCTCGGTAATGAAAATTACATGAATCCCCGCACGTAGAATATGCTACTCGCGCGCATTATTCGGCGGCGGCTCGGTTGTATTCTGCAACACCGAAAACCAGCGGCTGACCGCTGAATTAACTGGAGGCATTTGCCCACCCCCACCGCTCGCACACAATTAAAATAAATGCTTTGATCCTTACAATTTGCAGAGCTGGGGCCTGCATTCACGCCAAGTTGTAACCCATCTACTTTTGGGATGGACCGAAATTGTATTGTGAACGTCTGCCGCTATTTATGTATAAATTCTTTGCACAAGGAGCGGAAACATCATTTAGTCCCGAAATTACATTTATTTAAAATATGTTAGACCGAAATTAACGTTTACGAGTTGCAACTTTATGCAGATTTTGTCTGATAACTTGTGAAATATGATGTAAAATTTCAATTTGAAACTTGTTTCGCAAATTCAAGTTATTTTACCTTACACTGCAGTTGCCGGGAATTGAAAATCATGTAAGTCACTCACCTGAAATCAAGAGAAAAATTAATTAATAACATGAAAGAAGTTTCACCTAGTTTAAAATACTTTCAACAATGAACTGTGTAGAACTAAATAATTCAAAAACTTTGGGGTAATTATTAGTAAATTGAAAATGAACAATAAGCTCACAATTAAAGTTAGAGCCACTTGACGTAAGTGCATAATTTTTCCGTCCAGCTTGAGTAATTAATCCTCGAAGCGTTCGCACGCATTGGCGGTTTTGCCGCACAGCCGAAATAATAAACGAACTCTCGGTGGCTTTTTCTTTTTACATAGCTCTCTTATGCGACTACTCGAATTTCGCATTCGCAACACGTAAATTCGCTCCGGCCATTTGTTCCCGTGGCATGGGAAGCGTGTTGTTTGGATGGCGGCAGCGGTGGTGGCGGCTTTGGCATCGACGCCTAGCGGCCAACTTCGTGCGGAAAATGTTTGTGCGGCCGAAGGAGTTTGTTCTAATTAGGTAAAAGTTGTATAAGTGAAAAGAACGTGTACCGCACGAATTCAGAGTGTAACGAGCGCGAATGGCAGTGGATATGCCGTACGCAGTTGCAAAAAAGGACGAGAGATGGAAAAGCTTAAGATGAAGGCGTATTGCGCAATGTGTATAGATAAAAGTTGTAGATTTCCAATCCAACCGGCTTAAATTTCGTTTCGGTTTGCAACGCGTCAAGTTTATTTTGCGCGCTCTTCGATGAGAAAAGCCATACGCTTCTGTTTTTCGTATTCTCTCGAATCGTATATTCTTGCAATCCAGCAAATTCATAGTTATTTTAAAAATCATTTCTGCCATTTAACCAATGTAATAGATATAATTTGAAATGAGTACTACGATATGTCTTTTAAAGAGAAATGAATAATTTATATTTGAGCAAAGTTCCACTTGCGCAAAACTTTCGAGATAGTTTACTAAAAGAAAACGTAGAGAATTAATGTCGATATTAACGTAATACAAACACAACTTGCTAAATACGTAATGTATTAACGAAGCATAAAATAATTCAGGAGCGAGTAACGTGCAAGCAGCGACTACGAAGCGCGCTGAAAAGCGAAACTCAACAGTCGTGAGAAACGCAAGCTGCTGCTGGTGCAACTACCTAAAGAGTGCTCAACTTGTACTTTATTTGACTTTAGGCCGTGTACTTGAGTGCACATTAAATTACATTAACAGCATCAACGTTTGTGCAATAATTTAGTTTAAGTTACCTTTAATTAGAGCGTAACGTTTGCACTCAAATGCAACGCGCGAATATGTTTGGCCTTTTATTTGCGATGAATTTCCTGAAACGGCATTTTGTCTCCTCATTATTACGCATGCTTATGCGCCCGCCGAAACTCTGGCGCAATTAAAGATTTTACCGTTGTAATTGCGTGTCTAAATGAAATTAGAATAATTCAATAACAAGCGGCGGAGTTGAGATAGTTTCGAGACGGTGAATTTCAATTTTGAGGAAGATCGAATTGGAACTGAATTTGTGTGTCTTTGGTTGATAATACGGTGGAATCGAAACTTGAATTAAAGTTGTCTCATCCGACGCACACTTGCTGTGTGCAGATTCGGGGTTTCTCTCTGGTGTCGAATTAGGACTTGTTCCCGCTTGGCGGTACACACGCTGTGGGTTTTGCTTGAGAGCGACATGCATTTTGGTAGCGAACACAAGACCCCGAAAAGCCATCTAACAAGTCGAAAGTGCGCGAGGTGAAGAGAGTTGTCCCGTTTGGACCGGGTGGCGGCGCGCCCTATCTAGCGCTGGCATCAAATTGATTCCGATATCCAGCAATAAACAGCAACGATAGTAATTGTCTGGCTGGTTGTTTGGGGGGATGCTGCGGGACACGATGTACTAGTCGGATGTGGGTGCGCTCACTCGTTCGTTTGCTCGACGAGTCCGAATAGGCATTCCGCAATATGTTCACGCTAAATTAGATTCTAGTTCGGCGCGCCAAATAATAAATTACACGATACCGCTACCGCCGCCGCTACTAGCTCTCCTGTACGCTACCGAACGATGGGCTCCCATCGCCATCCGCATTGAGTATTTGCTGCATGAATGCGTTGCCATTCATATGACCGCAAACTAATAATTAGTTTTGATGCTGGTCATTAGTTCACGTCAAAATTACTATTTGCGCTCTGCTTTCCTAATCCCGATGAGGATTTTCTAACGCGTATTAATCTCAACCCCAATCAAGTACTTTCATGATTACATTTATGAGATTTTCTTAATTGCAAAATAGGTAAAAAATACCCAAAAAAACTTAATTATTCTAAGGGAGCGCATTTTTTATGTCATTCGCCTAATTCTACCAGGAGGGCAATAATGGAAATTTTACCGCAACGTAGAAAATTTAAATAATAAAATAGCATAAACTTGTTAGCAATTTATTGCAGTTTGAAGAACCACCGTTTGCAATTTCACAAGTACCAACGGCAGCTATACGAAACTTACTTATTATAAAGTCACTCTCTACGTGAGCTCATGTCGAAATAAAGCAGGTGACATGCACGTAATAACAAAACATTTGTGAGCTCTTGGAAGTAGCTTGGAATTGCACTCTGAACGGCGGCAATCACGCTGAATCGATGATTTGAATTCGTAATTTTCGTCGTGCGCCACGTGCAAGGTCACGTGTGCGATGCACGTACTCTAATAAATATACACGTACGGCGTGTGCATCTTCATGATACACACAACTCAGGGCGCACTTCGGGGCGATAGGAGAGAACAATCGAAATGGCGAAATGAAAATATCGTACGTTCGGGAGGCGTACGTACGCTGTACATATAATCCAAGAAAGGGATTGCGCAACGTCGAAAGCGGGTCGAGTTGCTGATCATCGGACTCGGAACTAGTTGCGTATTCAGTCGACGTGGAGTCGATACCTGAAGCATCCAAATCTTTGCGTTTATAGGGTGTTCCATATTTATCTCAAGCCTTCGACCGGCAAGGATTTACCGAGCAATTGAAATTCGTCTTTTGAAGTTGCTAAAACTTTGCAAACATCCACTTGGATGGAATGCTCATCGATTCGCTAGTTTATTGGTTTGTTTTTCTCGGGACTGCATACTTATCACAGATATTTTATGTCGGAATAGTTGCGCGATAGTTGCAAGCGAGCATATGTATTATGGGGGCCGAACTTGTCTGAAGGATGATAACAAATTTCTATTGTGCGGATGCTGTTCATATTTCGAATAAATGCAAGCAGCGATGCTGTTTGCAAATTTGTCAAACATGGCTCAACCTCGATCACTGTCTATCATGGTCAGACATGAAATATTTGCAGACTTGATGAACACGGGATGGACATTTGCGGGTCATTAGTAATTGCTCTAGTATTTTGGTCATGTCATTAGTTTCAATACCACAGACACGAAACCGATTAATTTGCATCTACAGAAAACAATTTTTATGCGCTGATTCACTATGTTATTCACCAATTTACGTAACAATTATAATTTAATATTGAGTTAAGTTAAATTGAATCGGAAAATTAATTAAAATGAATCAAAAAATGGTTTTTAATTAAATATTGATATCGATGTTTCAATCATACAACTTCCCGTGCAATTAAATATAATTATTTCCTATATATTATTAAATGTTGTAAAATATACTGGCGCTAATTTTAATGAGTACCGGACAAAGTTATGATTGATAATAATATTAAAATTGCATAGACTAATTAATAATTTGTCAGGAACGAGCGATAATTATTAACGTAAAATCGAAAGCAATATACAAATTGCGACTGCAATGAATAGTTAATACCCCATTCTAAATATTTATGAATTGTGTAGCATCATGTTGATTAATTAAAAAGCGAGTTTATTAAGAATAAAAAATAAAATAAATTTGGTAACCCATTCATTGGCTTAACATCCCGGCTCTTTAAACATCCGAGTACCGCTCTTCGCGTTGGAAACATTTCAACGATGATGCAATAATAAAATATGTAATAAAATAAAAGTATACACAGCTAAAGAATGAAGCATAATAAATGAAAATATAACTTTTTACGGCTTGTTTTATAGCGCGACGGGGTATTAGACAATGTGAAAGTTTAAATTGGGGATACCGTACGCTGTATGATTCTCTCTTTAGCAATAAGGATAATTGTCCTCTTAAAATATTAATTTTTATTGTGCAGAATATTTTTGCCAACAAAAGCAAGCCTAAAATAATCTCGCACAATACGGTCCGGTGCGCGTTGACGCATACAACCGGAAGCGCCTCATATTTAGTGCTAAATTATTCTGAACATATTACTGACCGTCATTAGAAGTTTCCTGTCGAATACAGGAAGGGGCGAGCAAGCGTACGTCGGGTGCGGACGATCCCGTGGGACATCATGCATCACCGCATCCTTTCTCTTGATTAATGCATATTTCGCGCAAGATATTATTAATACGGAGACAAACGAAAATCTCGTTAATGTTTATCCCTTTAATCACAACTTGTCAACAAAGTTTTTTCTACTCGCCAAAGAACTCCAATTTAGTGTTCTTTGTTTCTCACTACAATAGGCACCGACGTTGCCTCGGCGCTGCTCGGTGTTGTAGAATAGATAAAAATGAAAAGAAGTCACATGCTGAATAGGAAAACGCATAATGAATTAAACATGTCACCACTTTCGAGTCTAATGAAGAGCGAAATTAAATATGGAAATGTAATAAAAGTTACGCGCGGCGTGAGAATTGAATATAATTGCAATTATTCCCCGACAACAATTCTTTAATTTTTGTAATTTGTTACTAACTAGAATTCATTAGTCTATTCACCAACTAGAATAATTCATTATTCGATAGCACAATGGATTTCACAAAATACGATTCGTGCTAAAATAATGGCTCGCGCTCTGATAAAATTCCATTATCTCTACTTTTTCATGAATTAAAATATATATGAGAGTGGAACGTGACATAACTGCATTATGATATAATTGTTGGTGAGTACTCAAATTGTGCTATTTTAAGCTGGGATTGTGAATTCATATTTTCGCCAATTTGATTAGCGCAATGTGAACGAAACTCGTTGGGAAGTGGCACATGTGTTCATTTGTGTCATGCACTTCTATTTAATTATCGCTGATTCTATGCTTCATATGCATATGAATGAAAAATCCATCAATGCCTGTGTATCGCATTTAAAAAATAAAACTTGCTGGAAAAGTACACAAAATGACAGCCTTTCCAATGCAATTTACAATTGAGCCATTGTGAGTTGTGATACTGAAATTGAACTAATAAAATATTACTATCCTGAACGTAAATTAAAATAGTCTGAAGTCTCTGTTCAGTAACGCAATATGCATTTTAAAAATTGTTCGGCTATAAATTCTCGGCTATAAATCTTATCATCAAGTGACGATTAATGTTGAATATTTATGAATAATTGTTATTTATGGCTATTATTTTAATTAAGTACTAGTGTATTTGCATCATTGCACTTTATCTTGGAAGTATACGCCTATACACTACCACCTACATATTTATTTATCGAGTAATAACTATGATTCAAAGTAATTCCTTCCTGTTTGAAATATAATTATGTTTTGCTGCATTTCGTTTGAGAATACTTTTCCTATTTCCATAAAATATTTCTTTATCTGTATTTTATAATATTTTGGTACAATTGAATCAGTTTTTTTATCAATATTTCAAAGCGCATGTCCATACTTCCGGCATACACGGCTGGACAATTCTGGCATGAGTTTGAGCACAAAATACACACGGGACACAAAACAGCCGAAGTAAAATGCATTCGGGCGTTTAGCTCGAGCAAAGAAAAGACGAGATGAACCGCAGTTCCGATTTTTGGATGGCTGGGTTTCTCATGCACGTGCATGCGTGTTGCCCTCCAGCATCAGCTAGCACCGCCACTGCTGCTGCCGCCACCACCACCAGCGTTGCCAGAATGCCAAACTATTTCCTTTTACGCGATAAATTATTGCGGCATTTTTCTGTGCGCTGCGGCTTTATTGCTGGCTCTTGCGCGCAACAACGTTTTGCTTTGCTGACCGCATATTTACTCATATTTGGCGACAGGTTGATTGCGCAACAAATAACTTTATTATCCTGAAATTTACGACAGGCGAGAAGCGCGCCCGTTTCGCCAAGGACGATACCTTCTTTAAGTAGACAACAAAATAAACTTTTGCATTCATTTGGACTTGACGCATTTTATTGGCGAAGTTTTGCGGTAATTTATTTGTTAGTTTTAGAGCGACGTGGGCACGTCCTAAGTAAGACAGACACTAAACAGTTTGTCATCCATGGTGTCTTTTACAAGTTTCTGATAAAAACTAATAGCACTCTGCCGTGCGCGCCTGTACGTCGAGTGCGAGTATGGTGAAGATTAGCATAAGTCCCGTACGACCCACTTTTAGTTTCAACTCTCTGTGCGTACAGTTCCGAAAATCCTTTCGAAATACGTGGGCGCTTTGCGCGCGCGCTCAAGGAAGGACTCATCAAGTTCGCCGGCGGAATGCGAATTTGCTTCACGCACTTTCAATCTTCTCACAGTGGCTTTAATAAATTCAAAGGCGATTTTCATGTCTTGCGGAATTCCTTGAAGCATACAGTGCCTTAGATGTATGAAAATCAATTAAATTTCAGCAGACTCAACACGTGTCGTTTAAAATGAAATTAGTGTAAAATTTGTTAAATTTAATAGATTGAAAATTACAATTACGATAGGACAATGTCAGACATTCAAACAGCGTAGTGCTATGGTGGAAAAAAAGCTTTTCACAGATTTGGAAAGCTCATCAAATTTAACAGCCTTTAAAGCATTGCCTTTTCCACGTTTTCCATGGCACGCGTACGTGCAGCACTGATTTTCCGCTGTGAATAAAGGACGTCCATCAAGTGTGTTAACTTTTCCGTTTAACATTCTGACAAAAAAATGTTTTAATTTGGCCTATAATTTTTTTTGTTCATCTTTGCCATACCAAACGTTCCATTGCGTTTAATGATTTGTTAATACACGCGTTATTTTTTTGGCCCGGTTTATTTTTTATGCGACGATCACTATTAACATCCAGTATCGCATCGGAATCATTCAGTAGGATCACGCAGTATCTTTGCGTATTTTTACGTTTCCTGCTCCTTTCCAGAGGATTAAATCTCATCTGAATTTCTATTGCTGACCGTGTTTAAAGTTCAATAAAACCGTTGAGATGCGCGCCCTCCATTTTTGTGATAGCCGCCGTTTTTACAGCATGCGCCTGGCGTGGGAGCTTATTTTCCTTTGTACGCGCCATGTTTGGCGTTCAATTTCGCCTCCGTCCGCTCTCTCTCTTCGTTTCGTTATTTTTTGCTGGCCGACTTTTTACTATTGATGCCCTGCTTCCCATTGATGGGTAAATGTACACTTGAAACTATAGTGCGTTGTTATCATGTGCTCTCGTTTTATATCTGGCGAGAAGCTCTCGTAAAATTTGTTGTTTGTTTCAAACCGAAGTGATTTTATCATCGTCTCTTCCCTTGTGCGCTCATTTTAAGTCATTGACTTTTTATTAAAACTAAATCGCGTGCTTAAATTCCGAAATTGAATAAATAATAAAACAAATTTAACGACGAAGGAACTAAAGATCAATTATTTGAAAGGTAATAATAAAATTTACAAAAGATAGTTTTACAGCCAACGAAAATAGTTTAATGGCTATGAAGAACGGGGATAGTAAAGAGTAAAATTTGTTTGAATGGGTATTTTTATCCGGATTGCTTGGAAAGATTAATTTTGCTTCGAGTTTTCCATCCTTGGAGGAATACACCTATTCGCATCCCTTTTGTGTACCGATTTGCAACGAGTGGCCTTTCAGCCGGCATTAACTCTGAATGCAACGCGCTGACGTACATATATATCCATTTGAAATCATATCCAGAAATGGTAATAAATACTCCTCTTCCTCCCTTCAAGCTGTGTGCGTGTATGCACACCCGCATACATTGCTCCTTCGCCTCGATATATCTTCGGCCGCCCGCCGATGGAATAACCATCTTCATTCATTCGTTCATGTGCGAGCTCAGCCCGATTGCGCAAGTGAAATATAGAGTTTTGCAAAAAGCAGGCCGCACGGCGCGCTAAATGCGAAGGAGCGAGATGTTGCGACGCACATACACAGGCGTGTAATTCGGCTGGTGGCCGAATAGCGGCCCCCCCGCTGAAGGCAGGTGGGTGCCGCCGCAGTGATGGCGGCGTTGGCGGCGGCTATTGAAACTGTTTTCAATGGAACGCCATTGAAAACTAGAGAATAAATCAGGATCTGATGGTGGCGTTCTGGCGTGCTCGTTACCGCGTCGTTAGGAACGTCAACTATGTAATTACTCGCAAAAATATGGCAATGGGAATCATTTTAATTCATTTAGCGACAAATTACGTACCTGCTCTCGCTCGGTTATCAGTCGCAAGGCAGAAATGTATTCGTGTTATTTTCGATGCGCTATCGTTTGCTTACATTCTACTTGTTTAACCATTTTTTTTCTAATATTCACTTTTGTCCCGATCTCCAGCAAATAGTTTCGCATATATTGTATGTTGAAGTTCTTATTCAAACTCAAACTTGTAAGTTTTCATGTATTTATTCATTGGTCTTTCACATATTACTTAAAAAGGTTTTCCAAATATTCTACCGCCTGCTCAGCTGCACTGTCAATAATAGCTGTTTCGTTAGATAAACTGGAGTCTTCCACATCAGGTATTAATGTCGCAAGACTAAAATGTAGCATTAATAATACCAATAACTTTAACATCTTGTGCACTTAAACTCTGGTTGGTATTTAATATGTATCTCACGAGAATACTGCGATAATAAGTCCCATTCAGTATTTGCCGGCTATTTATATTCAAAATTGCAAATAATTAAACTTCTCCTTATTGGCAAAGTGTTATACAGGTGTCACTCATAAGAATCAAGTGTTATTAATTGTACCGTTATTTGGCTTTAGCGCAACCCACATCAAATAAATTCGGATTTATTTGGATCCTGGCCGCATTGACGTTATCCGCATAAGGAGAGAAACAACAGCGTGAAATGCGTTCAACTTTGACTCGTCGTATTTATATTTATTCTATACGGTTTCGGTGCGGATACGATATAAATTATTAATACAAAGCACATGCGAGTTTCTTTCGGGCCGCATTCACTTTTTCACACTTCAGTCGCGTCACTGTAAGCGTAGGCAATATATCGTTTTCAAGTCGGCATTCTCCTTTTTTTCCGCGCGCGCTGTTCAACTCCTTGGCTTTTACTGCACATATACAGCCTGGCCCCGAATTTCAATTATTGAAGTCGAAATGTATGCCAACGTTGTGTGCGCTCGGCAGTAAATCATCCTCTGAGTGCCTTGCGGCGTTCACGAGAAAACGTCCAATCATATGAATGCATATCAGAAATATTGTTTCATTAGAATGCTATCAATATTCCTCCTGACACAGACTATATGTTTTCCGATATATCTTACAATTGTGACTATGCAGAATCTAAATGTACGAGCGCTTGTGCGGAATTAGCTCCGGTGTCATCCCTATATGCGCGCAAGGATAATGCGTTAACATTTATATGTCGCATGTGATACTTCTCTCTCTCCGTTTTACGTATTCTAATTTCACATCTCGTCTTTTTCGCACAACATAAATGTATATGTATCGAGGCTGAATGCTTAAATAATCCTGTCACTCACAGGATAATGCGACGTGTTGTGCATCGTCGCCTTCGTCATGAGCGAAATGAAATATCTGCATGCCACGTTATGAATATTCTGCTGTGTGCCGAGAACTGAGAAGACCGTCAACCGAGGGAGGAATTCATCGAGTACAATTATCCTTACATATCCATTCGCAACTCATTATGCTTCCGGATAAATATTCCTTTTGCGTGCGTACGCTCGCTTGAGCGTACCTATATTGCATTAATTATCCGCAATGATAATGATCAAATATCGGCATTCTTTTGCACGTGGCGTGCAAACGTGCGTTTCGTTCGTATTGTTGCGTTATTCCCGGACCAGATGTACCTCCGAGTGTCTGGCGTGTATCGCTCGTTGGCGCGCACGTCTATTATCCGTGGCAGTGCCATAATAAATTACGTTTTCTTGTCGCGAACTAAATAATTACGGGACGCACGTCAAAGGCATGCATAGGGAAACGTGCGCTGGGGCAGAGCATATCAGAATCAGGATGCGGCAAAGGAGATGTGAGTTGTGCGCGCCTAGACGTAAAATGCAGTGATAGTCAGCAGGCGCGAGGAAGAGATGAGTCGTCAGGGCGGCACCAACTCACTCCGGGCTCACCGCCGCCGCCGCTGTTGCCGCTCCCGAGCGCCACCGCCGCCAACAACGAACGTTATCGATCGCCCGGCGCGCATGCTGCAGCCGCCCATGCTGCTCCAGCCGCTCTCGCGCTCGCAATGCATGAGCAAAGTATTCAAAAGCCATGTGAACTTTAACAATTTGAGCTAAATACGTCAGCAATTCGCTCATTGGCAACCGATAATTCTTCCCTGCGCATTTATATTATCTTATAAATATCGCATCGCAATAGGTTTTATTTATAAATACTCAATTACCTTACATAATTTATTATTCATAAATATGTAATGCAAAACTCAATTTTGCATATTCTAGGTCAACAATTGACCAACACTAAAAGCAGTCAATACGAGTCCAACCAAGCTCTTCAGATCAGAATCGACGAATAGATATCTGAATAATTTCTTAATGTTCATAATGATGGTGTGAAATGTTGAATGTACTTCTGAATATTCTTGAATGGCGTGATGAGCGTAGACGACACTCAAAATTGTTAATATCACAAGTGTAACTGAACAAAACTTGAACATTTTTGCAATAGCCTTAAACCTCACTCAATAAATTAGTTGTGCTTGAATGCAGATAGACTAGTCCGCGTGCAACTTTTATGCTAAATTTTTCAATTGAAACTGGTAAAAAAATTATTCTCCTTATTAAGCGCATGATAATTTGATTGACGTTTATGGCATATACACAAACGGGAGATATTTGTTTTAATTTATTTTAACATCACGTCAATTCACATTTTATTGCAAAGGTATATGAAATTACCGATTCTTATTGTTGTTCGAGATTGGGTAATAAAAAATTAATCAGTCGATAAGGTAATTTCGCCAAGCGAAATTTGAAAAAGGTTGTAATTAGTTTTGGGGAAAAGTAAAATATTAAATTCTTATGCGTTATAAATTTTCAATATAAATTCGCCAGCAAATTCAGTTAAATCTCTTGACCTACATAATTCCTCCCCCGAAAACTTTTCCCTTCCGTTTATTTGCGTCGGCAAAACTTATCAGCGAATTGTTCCGTTCACGGCTCTTAGTTGACTAATATGCTTGTAAGTTGCGTAAGCTGTTCGCGCTCGCATTCGCATTTTCGCATCTCATAATAATAGTTGCGTCTTTTTGCCGTTCCGGATGCATTCGGATATCTTTTATTGGGGTCAGCGGCTGAATATTAAAGCTGCCAACTCTCGACAACAATGAAGTCCGCAAGGGTGCCTTACATAATATAAAATGGCAGAAAACTCGCTTAAGCGTCGAAGACGAGGGAAACGAGGAAGAAGAGCGCTGCGCTCGTCGTCAATGAACGCAAACATGTAGCCTTCAAGGCTCTCGCTGAAAATCTTTTAAATAATGCCCGCCTTCCTCTGCCTCCGAGCAAAATTTCCTGCCGACTGTGCACGAGATCATCAAGCGATCCTTCGTTTCTTCTAACAATAAGTGCCAATTAAAAATAATACGCTTTTGTGTTGAACGCGTCCATTGTGTTCGCGTCCACAAAGTGACGAAGAAGGGAAAAACGTTAAAATTTCAAATTCTTAAGAAAGAGGAAGAATGACTGAGTCATCTAAGATGTCGATATTTTATACGAAAAAAGAACCATTTTCATTATTCAACAAGATTTTGAAATTCTTTTGCGATCTTAAATTATCTTGTTAATTCACATTAAATTTCGATGTATTTCCAAAGTTTCACCTTCATAAATTATAAACTCAGTTATCGACAGTTAATTTTGTTGAACTATGTGTAAAGATGGAACATGCTTTAATTAATTATCCATTTAGCAAAAGTCATAGCAAGTCATGGCATGAAACTATCAAGTTTTCTACTTGTTTGAGTTTACAAGTTGGCAATTAATTTATCCTGCCTACTTCCTTCTTGAAGCCTCAATAATATTCAGTTCAAAAGTATGACATGTCGTTAAAGAATCATTTCTAAATGCCGTATTCTTCCTCATCGTTGAATTTTAGCACTGCATAAGTCATATCCGTATTATTATTTAGGAGGACTTTAAAATAGTTGCAGCAACGCGTCGGACAAATAAATAATGCAAAGAAATTCGTCCGTCGACTTTATAGGAACGACGAGACATTGTCGAAAATTATAGAGAGCAAAGATTGTAAATAACGATGCGAGTCCTCCACTACCCCATATAGGGATAGTTTATTTGACAGCTAAGACAGCGGCAGAGCAAAAGAGAGGACGAGCGCACAATTCGCAGAGAGCGCGGTTGTGAGTTATTTAAGTTGAAAAGTTGAAAAGTTCAACCACCGTGAGTCAGCCGCCCATTCGCCATGTACGACAATTTGTACATTATTGTAAGTTTTATTTATTTTTTCAATTCATCCCCGTAAAGATGTCACTCTCATGCCGTTGCCAATACCATAAGTCAGCAATCAATAAATTTGAGGACTTCCGCATTTATCCGTGAAAATTATCCTCCAACGAAAATATTTTGACAGAATACCAACTTTATCGATTACTTAATTGGCTCAAATTAAAGTAAAAGTCATGGTTCATCATAATAACAATGGAAATTTCGCAAACAAAGAGCAGGCAGGGAAAAACTTTTTTGTGCGCGCGCCGCGAGGAATATTTTCGCATTTTTGCAAGTTATCAAGTTGCATTGAGACTTTTGCACTTTTCGCGAACAGCGCGGCAAAAGTAACTTTTGTGCCAAGTTGTTGTTGATGATGATAAAGCGGTGGGTTCGTTAGACCGCCACCACCACCGCCACCGCTGCTACTGCTGCCTCCTTGTTAGGGTATTTGTATGGCACGCACACCGAGAGATCTTTGTTGATGGTCGTCCTGCTCGAAACTTTCAAGTTGCGTAACT
Source organism: Aleochara curtula (assembly GCA_963978815.1). Taxonomy (NCBI): domain Eukaryota; kingdom Metazoa; phylum Arthropoda; class Insecta; order Coleoptera; family Staphylinidae; genus Aleochara; species Aleochara curtula. Next base: position 4,869,512 of record OZ022219.1, read on the forward strand.
TTAAATTGTGCACGACGAGCCCTTAATAAATTGCGCGTATGTGTGCGCATACACGCGTGTCAGTAAGAGATGTACACTTGCGAAATATGCACTTGCATGTTTCGTTTCAGCCGTGCAACAATAAAAATTTATTTAGAGAGCCACGTTAATTCGTCGCTAGCAGCAGAGACGTAATCTGCTGGTGGTCGTCCTCAGGAGAAGAGTGAGCGAGAGAGGCCACTTTAATGGCCACTATAAATTCGTCGAAATGATTTCGTACGCGTCTGCTTTGCGAGATACGTGAGAGCACAAAACGAGTTAAAAGTCGACCGCTGAAATATGCTGGAAAATCTTGATATATAACGCGTTATCCCCATACGCACACGTCGTGTGTTTGCAGAACTCGTACGTTTATGCGCTTCATTAAAATGCTATTTAAATTCTTATTGGGCACACTTAAATACTGGATGAATGCATGTCGGGCGCGTTTTGATTTGAGTTATGTATGCTTATATATTAAATTTGTGCTTCTTGCGGTTCACTCAAAATATACACGGTTTTTATGATTTTCCAAGAGTGATGTTACGTGAAAAACGGAAATATTAACGAATTTCTATTTTAGATATATTATTTTTCCGCTTTTGTTGTGCGTAATAAAATTGTAAAATAATAAAATATTGTTTTTCTGGAATTTTAAATGTAAAATATTTTTAACAAGCATTTTCGCATAAAGGGTAAAATGTTTTTTAAATTCCCACTCACCATAAACGCCAAATTTTGTCATGAATTTTTTTGGACCAATTTCCTATGCTGAAATTTTTGTTTCATCTTATTAAAATTGAAAAAAAAATGCGGATAATGCTAGCAAAAAGCAATATAAATGGTAATCAATTAAAAATATAATTAGAATTTTAATTGTTCCTCTCTGCTATATTATTTCGATCGATTCTGCGCTTGTTGCATGTCAATATTTCCATTAATAATCCCTGGAGGCGCTTAAAATTCCATTAATTTTTTAATTAAACTTGCTGCTCGTTGTGCATCGCATTCATTATAAGACTAATAATATTTTTGGGCGGTATATTTTTAGTATTCTTCTTACGAGTCGTTCATATTTTGCGTTTCGTTCGTTACTTTAGCAAAAAGACAAACTTTACGATTGTATTTATTGATGATAAAAATAATGTTGATTCGTTTTTATGCGTCTGGCATTTTTTTCTTGCTAACGAGTGCGACTATGATCAGGTTGCTTAATATCACCTGCCTACTATAGTCTTGCGTTCAATTAAGTACAAAATTATCCTTCGTAAATTAACACTTACTTTTATTGACCTTTCTCCTTTGGAGATCGCGCACGTTTTCCAACAGTTAATTAATGGTGTAATGAACCGAAAAATTGTTTTGTATTTACCTGAAACAAAAAGAGAATCTTCAGTTATTACAAAAATTCCCAGTGCAAAATCCAATAGTAAAAGAATGTTAACTTGATAGTGAAATAATTGCAATTCCTTACAAGTAAGCATGTAAAATGCAATGACCTATAAATGCGTTTGAATATTTTTTATTTCTATGATTAATTAAGTTGATGCTTGTTGACGGTTCTCGATTCCTGCGCATGGCGTAAACAAATAAAAATAAATGCGTAGCTAATTAGCGGGCAGTTTGCAGGCTCTGATTTCTCCACAAATACGCCGAGTGTTTTGCATTCGTTCAATTCGTGGATGTTCATTTGCGCGCTCAAAATTAACGCCAGCAATAAAGTATTCATGAAGCAATTATCCACACAACATCAATTACGATCTGCGTATAAACGAAATGTTTCATCATCAATAATTGCTACTTTTTGTTTGCGTCGATAATTACAATCAAATGTACTATTATAATTTGCAATTTGTCCATTTATTTACCCATTTTTAATGAATGCCCGAATCAAAAAAGCTGATAGATAAGTCGTATTGCAGCAATGCAGTAATTTTGAAAACAAATAAAATCAACAGAATCAAGACATATATTACGAGAGGGTGCAAAATGCAGCCGGCTGCAACTGGCCACTTCTTTGGCCCTGCACCAAACGTGCACACACAGTGCTCTTGCTACAATTCCCCGAACGTCCGTCCAACTTGCTCGAAGGAATGGTTCGTTGGCAGAAAGTGTTGAAACGTCTCTCGACGTTGCCTCCTTGGACTAAAATAATTACTGATCGCAATCTTGTCGGCGTCCTCCGCCGCCCTCTTCTGTCGACAGAGATAACATTCCTCCGCGGACATGTTGTTCGTTATGTTTCCAGAATTGCGAAATTTCATAGCTATCTCGCTTGTACCGGACTACGACTACTACTACTAGACTAAACTCTTAGGAGTTAGTCCGCAAGTTGATCTTGTTTCTTGCTTCGTACATCTTCTAATGCTCTTCGCTTAATATAGTGTGAAGTTGTACAAGCCTCGCTAATTTATTAACCTTTTAGTGCATTGTTGTTCCACTTTAAAATATGAATTTCTTCGCAAACATAAATATTGACGAATTAAAATCAGGATTACAAATGTTATCCTCATATAAAGTACATTTAAATTGGATTTACGTGCAAATACACCATGGAAAAAGTCACGCATATATATGAATTGTGTTTATATGTTGATTCCAGGGAAATACATGAAAAATATGCGCATTATTATTAGCTTAATTTTTGCGTTCCGTACGTATAAAACGAGTACCTATTGTGTAATGCTTAAATGCATGAGTGCACACACAAAAATTTCGAAAATGTTGGCAATAATGGGAAATCTGATTAAATTGATATTAGCAGGCGACATTAAATAGGTAGGCAATAAATTACATTCAAGACACGCAAAGCTACGAGGCAACGAGGAGAAAATCTCCCACGAATGCCTTATTAATGCAAATATTACGCAGACGTTTCGCGTAAGCGCTACGTTTGCTCTCATTTTTGCTTTTTGTGCTTAAATTTCTAAATTTAACAATTCGTATTAAATTTATATAATACCTCTGTATGTAGGTATTTATTTTTCTAAATAGCAATCATATTTTATTACTGCTTATTTTTATATTTAATATTCCAGAAAATTCTTTACCGCAATATGAAGAATACCAATTGAAAATGATAATGTGCTCTGTAATAACAATTTAAGATAGTATATAATGTACTTTTGAAAATAATTTAATAACTGCTCCTTGTTTACAGTGATTTATGTTTAAACTTAATAAGGCTTTGACAATTCGTGCTTTACTTGCGCAAAATATTTTCATATCGCGAAATGCAACCCCTTCCATCCGGCATGCAGTAGACGCAGCGTGTAACTTCATTTAAAACAGCGATTATGTTTTTATTGTTAAAGTTTCGAGTCGAAATTAATTTAGTTTGTTGCTTATAGCATTGCATCGACGCCGAGCCGCCAGTGCTGGTCGAAAGGAATGAACACTTGTTTGAAGGAGTATAGTACGCGAGCATTTTCCACGGTGCATACGCTTGTACATAGAAATAAAATACGCGCTCGAGTGAAACGAAACGTAATGAAATGTGGAGAGCGTGTGCAACGCTTACCCTCAACTGCGCTCGGCAATATTTATTAAAACTCAATTAGTTTATTGTGTATTAAATGCGTTCAGAAAATCATTTAAATTGCGATTATTTCCGCCTGTCTGCGTTCCACTATAAAATATTTTCCAAGCGTAAACAAATCCACATTTATTATTTCATAGTGCGCCTTCATTATTTCTTTGTTTATATAAATATTTAACTCAAATTTAATGGAATTAATTCGACTATATAAAAATGATGATAAACTACTCATCACTAGTGGGAATTTCGCATAGAAATCAAACCCGCAGCTTTGATGATTCAATGTGTTAAACAAACACAAGACACAAACGTGGATCGCGCAAACTGAACTAAACACGCGTGCATAATTTAGTCAATAACTAATTAGTGTGACTTTACGCTACTCCATACGCAGCCCCTCGTATAGCTCAACACATCCATCGATGTATCTATAATTAAATGAGTCAATTAATCCGCGTGTCAAATGCGCGCTTCTGAAAATTTGCCGATGTATTTCCGCACATTCTATCTTACACCCCAGTGACGTCATTTTCGCCAAGCTTTTCTTAAACGCAGAACAAACACAAGTTGTGTTTTCATCTATGAAGTGGAATCATTGCGATATGTTTCAGTAATGATCAATATCTTCACGCAGTTGTTTGCTAATGCCATTCAAACTAGGAATACTGCCAGTGTATACTTCAAGTTGATTGATAGTATACATTGATAATATGTGCAAATACGTTCAAGTTCTAGGCATTCATACGAATGTTTGAAGCACTAAAGGATTCTCGAATTTGTTGAACGAACGAAATTGAAATTATCGTTAGTCTAAGCGCATCAATTTGTTATTCTACACGAAAATCAGGGTAGTTCTCATTCTAGTTAGTTTTGTTAGATAATGCGCGAGGATAATATAGTCATAGGTCAAACGCATTAGGGGTTGTATCGATATTTATATCCGTTTATCATGAGATTGGAATTTATAGTGGATTAATTTGTTATGGTCGCCTAAGGTGGGATTTCGTTATGAATTAATTAGCCTGTTTCATTATAGTTCAAATTGTACTAATTCGATAAATCAAGAACGTTTGAAGTATTGAATAATCGAGATAATTGAAAACTTGTTCTGTAAACTTGTGTATACTTAATTGAGGAAAGCAGTTATAACTAGGATTCGAATATCATAATAAGTTCAGAGAAAATATTTTGAGAGAAAACCACATAATCGATTATTGAAGGAACGAGTTTCCGCATTCGCGATATTTGCTCGTTTTCGAAACGTGGACGTGTAGAATTTTCCGTCAGCAGAACGTCAAATGCGACATTTTCCCACATATGAAGCGCGACGTGTATTCTCGCTCGTGGCGATGGCAGCGTCGGCGGCGGCGATATTTGCTTGGTTGGCTGCTTGCTGGTGCAGTTGATTGCAAGCGACGACGAGTGGTGCGGTGCGCGTGCATGATGGCAATAAGGATACCGCGCACTCTTGTGCAGCGCAAGCGATGATGGCGGTGCAAGCAAATACGCGTGTTCACATCGTTTGGGGAATAGTAATAACTGCGGCAATTTTGTTTACAACCAAACAACCAACCCACCCCCACCACACGCGCAGGGGATAAGAGGAAGAAAGAGGCAAAAAACTACAAAACCAGGAGAGAAAACCGCAGCGCGAAAAGCGAGCAAACATCCAGCCATTCTTGCAGTTGGAAAACTCTTTAGTAGTAGTTGCGAAAATTCGAGAAATTGTTTGCGGCCAACTCATAAAAGCTTATTAACGCAAAACTCTGTCCAATTACTGCGAAAATTGTAACTTAATTAATCCCAACAAAAATTACGCCATATTAATATCCAATCTCCTTTGTAGTGAGTTTATTCTATATTCTAGATATATTAGTTTCTGATAAAAGACCTCGCTTGAAAAGGCGACCGACCACCAAATACACGCTTGTGACGTATTTGGCGAATCCTCAAACACAAAAGTTATTTGATGCGGTGGATGATGAAGTTTGAAGCGAGCTGATCAATCGCTTAACCGAATGCGTTTAATCTCTCTCCGCATACAATGAGGTGATTGCATTGATCCACATTCGCAGTCCACATTCACACTGCTGCGAGATTAGAATACGCATATACGCAACGCACAGCTGGCTGGAGAAGTCCGCGCGAATGAAAAGGAGAGTGAGTGCATGCCGAAGTGCTTTTCGATGAGGCCAAACCGCAAAAAACAAAGCGTGCTTGATTGCTTTCGTCCACCAGCGCGGACATTTTAATTGCCAGCTGGCCTTCGATCCTCATTATCATCAAACACACACCCACACCGCCGTACGTACGTTTCGCAAAAGTGATCGATGCGAATGGATGCGTGACGCATAAATCAACTTTTGTCTCGCACAAATGTAAATTACATTCATCCCTTCGTTCGTCCATTGAGCATGCAAACCGCACGCTGATACGTTCGACAATAATGACCGAATATCATGCCTAACATGGATTCGTTTATCTAATCAATGATCATGTTTTAATAGATTGCGTTTCCATTAATAAAATTAAGCTTTACGCATATTTTAATCCTATAATAATTTACCAATTTTTATAATCGCTTTTTGAAAACATGCAAAAATCCAAGCGCGGTAAAGAAAAAATAACGATAACACGTTTGTATTTCAATTTGATTTTTGCACTCATACACCGCTTAAAAAAGAGATGATTGAGTCCTTGCATGCCATTTTCGCTGACATGCCAAACACAATGGCCTATCAATTTTCGTCCTCTTTCTTCTACATTCACATAGAGTTGTGTCTATCTCCCCTTCTTTAGCACATGCATTACGAGCCTGGAAAAATATGAGGCTAGAAAAACTCATTTCGCGCCGCCGGTTTTCATCATTTCGGTTGCCATGGTGCGGGAATTCGCTGCTGCTGGTGCCGCTGCCAGTGCCACCGTTTTTGTAATTGCACGCGCCTATTTGTATGGTAAAACATTCAACACTCAACTTCATTAGTCGACCGCCAATGGGCGTTTAAATCACCAATTTAGAGGTCGAATAAGTAGCAACAAGCTGCACACTCCGTGCTTCCTTCCACTACAATGCGTTATTTATTCGCCAGTGTTTTTCATCGTTGTATAAATTTTTTTCTGTCTATATATACAAAAATCCATTATGTTTCTGCGTCGCGCAATTTCGTTAAATGCTGAGCGCGAGTAATGGAGAAAGCGAGTGTGGAGAGACGCGGAAAAAGAGTAAAAAATCAGAACGTGAAAATAGATGGTAATTAACACCCGTACGGGCGATTCATTCAGCGGCGCGAGGAGCGATTGCTTTCCCAAAATGGAAATAAAACACGTCCTGAAATTGAAACGAAATGCGCACGCAATAAAGATCCGCTTTATGGACGTTGGCAAGCAATTAAAATCAATACAATTTAAATAAATTTGACTTTGAATTGTTCCGCACACTCCCATCCTATTAGTTTTCGCCTTGTTCAAGTACCAATCAAGTGACCATAGTTTAAAATAAGTAAACTCCAACATTTTTGGCACTTAAAGGTGGATTATTTTCCAAACAAAAATGATCACATCTGCCCAGAATTGCATAGATTTTCAGCGTGAATGAAGAGTGAAAGGACGATGCAGTAGTTGGTAACTGGCGCTGGCGCGTACTCTGAAAATTTGTTGTTTAATGGATACCCTCACATTCAAATTTTATATACGTTTGCACGCATACATTAGTCAAGCAGCATGAGGCATGTGTGGAGGTGCACTTGTCGACTCTGCTGCCACTCTGAATGGAAGTAATCGAATGCGTACGTTGAACAAACGAGGACGCGAATGGATGGACGGTTCGATTCAGAGCGTTGTTGTTGTTTATGCACGTACGTGAAAGTACACATAAATGTATAGGTGCATGGGGGTTGGTTGCACAACAATAAAAAAAGCACAAGCAGTGTGGCTGGGAGCGGCAAGGCTTGTTTGTGCATTGACACTCGGTACGTGCGCATAAAATATCTATCGCGATGGATTGACGCGCGCCGCGCTCGTGTAACAAATGATCCTCGGATTGATTTTCGTGGTCAATCATTCATCTCCTCGTGCTAGTCCGCAATGGCGCATGATGCATTATAGATCAGAATGCACCCGCAATGGCTGTGATTAAACTATTTCTCGTAATACTTCACTGCCAGGTGATATTTTCACCAATTTTTACCAAGAAAATGTGAAATAATACTTCCGATTTTTTCTTACAATGTTACACAATGATCGATAATAATACCTAACGTTTATCCGTTTTTTAACAGTATAAAGTTCTTGGAAGGCCTATTGTTAGCATTTCCAGGCACAGGAAGATGCGCACACGAGTATAAATCCGATTTGAATAAATCCTAAATATAAACTTTTCAATGCGATTTGACAATATAAAAGGCTAAAAAGCGAAGGCAAAGAAATAAAAAGAAACGCATCGAAAGTATCGCGAAGGATATTCATCTTCCATACCTTTAAAGTTTGCTTTTGTGCGCAAATATTCTTAGAGTGTTCATGACTTGCTACTTTTTCACGTACTTGACGATTTTTCATTTTATTTTAAAGAAATTGCAAATATTCTTACCAAACCCAAGGACTTATTGTGGTAATGCAAAAAAAACTCACCTGAAACAAGAGAAAACAAATCATTAGTAAACATAATCATATCCTTAATGCGATGGTAAATTAAGATGTAATTTAGAATGTAAAAAAGTCGTGAAAAAACACTGATAATTAATAGGAGTTTAAGAGCGTTGCTGCGGAGAGGATAAGATTAGAGCGCGAACATTTACGCACGAGAGTTGCACACGGCGATAAATCAAATAAATTTGTCTCTCGGTTTGCATTGGCGATAAGTACGGCAGCGGAGGCGGCGGATGCGCGGGCGCCTGGACGAATCTCCCCAACATCATGATATTTGTACGGGAGCGCGGCGGGGGTTGGATGCTTGTTTTGGTGCTGAGCGGCGCGCTCGTAAGTTATAAGGGAAGTTGAGAATTATGGCTCTTGAACCGTGCAAACCGCGAGAGCGCGTGCACTTACATCGATGCGAAGCGCGAACACATAGAAGCAGCCGCCGCCGAAAATGCAACCACCCTCGATGCCCTCAGACGCACAGATTGTCGCTGCACTACATACATTGCTACATGGATATTGCGTGCTCCTCTTCCATTTTCCCGCTCTGCTTTGCTTCATTTCATATTTATAGCCGTGAAGAGCCTCCTTCAGGACCATGCTAGGAAGCGCGAGAAGGGTGCTTCACGCAAGTTAAGCCAAACAACGATTTAGATAATACAACTTTGTGCTTCTCATTTTTTCATCTCGTGTTTTGTATTTGCTACCAACACATTATGAGAATTACTGAACGAAAATAGTTTTATTTGAAGTAATTTGCCTTATATTCCCACAAATTAATTTACTTCTAACCGCCATTCATTTCAACCAAAAAGGTGAACGGATTTCAGTCTCCGCAAATAATTTCATTCCCTTTTCCTCCTGCATTCTGCACTAATTCGCTGCGCTTTACAGAAAGTATTAGGCGAGTTGTACAAGTTGTAAAAGAAGAAAGTGCCAAAGAACTCGCCACGGTTGCGCAATCCATGAACGAGTTTTCGACTGAGTTTCGCGCAAAGGATGAGTGCACACTTACAGCATTTACCCTCGGCTGTTTTTCGGAGGCGGCAGAGGAAAAGAAGAAGGAGCAGAAGAAGGCACCACTCTCTCCGCTCCATTCATAGAATGCAAAATGCCATGGCGAAGAATCATCCAGGACGATGCAGGACGACACATGTAGAGAGGAGAGTGCGATAAGGATGTTTGCTTTGAAAGCAACTTTCAAGCGCGGCCGCCAACGAGTGCGGAGGCATTTTTTCGGTGTCTACATAATTATAACTTTCTTTTCATCTCGTGCCCAGCGTCCCTCGCGTTTGCTATTCGTGCATACAATTCGTGGTGCTGCGTTATTGGCGTGCAAGCGAATTACTTTGTGCCTTTTCAGCTCTTTTTGCTATTGTCTTTTATGTGCGCGGATTTCTTTAGCAAACAATGCAATTCAGCGTTGGATCTATTTTCACATCATTTCCTAAAACTTTAAATATTTTACAATAGAAATCCTCATGCGTAATTTATTAAACATCGCATAATAATTCAATAAACGTTTAATACAAATATGTACCTAATATCAATAACTACGAAGCGTCTAGTGAGGAATGCTAATATGGAATATTTTAACGAATTTGTAAAATTATGCAATATATTATTCAAATGCGATCTCGAGTTTGCGTATCTATCTATGCAAAGGTGGGATGGAATGTTCGGAAAACGTACGTGAGGCACACTCGCATCCCTTACAAAGTTGGTGGCGGTATGCGCGGGCGCGGAGCCCAAGTCTTATTAACTTTAGTTGCGGTTCGTCTACATCGACTGAATATAAATTATTTGACTACATCATCATCAAGTATCCGCACGGCGTGTGCAAGTTCGAAAATGCTACATGCAGCATGAAGGAGAAAAATTACTCGCGAATGAACTCGAACGCCGGAAACTTTATTAGAGATACTTTTGCGTGAAATGAATCACTAACGTTTTCATATTTTCCACATTTGCGCTCCGTTCCCATCTCTCTTGAAACAATTTTCTTACGAATATGCGAATTTTATGTAATCATAAAATAATCCAAGGTATTATCAATTACTGCACGTACCATAAAAACAATAATTATATTCGATGGATATAAATTTTAATTAATCTTCTTAATATTCACAAGTATCTAAACATATTACCGAATTTTTCAGATAAGGGTTGTCTAAAACTCATTAATTTCGCGAATATTTCAACAACGATGACGAATTGTGATGTACTTAGGCTTCCAAAAAACACAAGAATAATTCATAATTCATTCGCTTTAATAGCAATATTCCGTCTAATTAATTAATTTATGTTGTGGCTCTCGCGACTCATTCATTCGCAAGTGCGCACCCCATTATGTTCCTTTGCTTACTCGTGGTCGAGCCGTGCGTGCTGAACTTAAAACAGGAAACGGATTAATTAAAATTCGAATCATGCGCGAACAATGAGTTGACTGGATGTTCGTGTATTGTCTCGTTTGATGCTTTGTTCAAAAATTTTACATGCGCAGAGAATGAGGTATTACAAACGCCTGATCAGCATGTAATTGTCAAAATTTAATCATTAGGACTTTGCAGGATAAGAGGATTGATTGTAAAATGAAAATAATTTTCTCTCGTACCTTTAAATATTAAAATATCAAACGTAAAGAATAAATTTATCTCAATTCCATTAAGAGGTTAATTTTAAATAAGCATTGGTTTCAGGATAGTGCAAAGCTGTGTACAAAAACAAAAAGGAAAAAAAGGTCAGTGCTGTGAATTATTAAGGTGGAATTGGTTGGAATTGAAGTGAATGTTTGACCCTTCAAATGCCGCTTGTACATTACGAGTTCTCGCACAGTGAACCGCACATTACGCGTACTTTGCTCTAGTATTTCCCAAGAAGAAGAAAAAAAGAAATACCAATCATTACTCCACAAACTATCCCGCATAAATGTGAAGCGTATTGGAATAAACCACGGATAAAAATACCATGTTTCTCATTCAAAGTAGATTTTTGATTTGTTAAAAAAGATTGAACAAAATAGTTTTTGTTAACCGCTTAATTGAAGCACAATCCGTTTTTCATATCGCTGCAATTCAGAGCAGAGAAAAGCGAAGAGCAATCAATCTATTTCCAATCCAATCGAGCGCGTACGCCGAGAACGTGGACATGCAAGGAAACACGTAAAGAAAATGGACAAAAACCATTTTAATTGTTTTACTTTGGCGATGGATTCAATGCATCACGCTGCCGGACTAGAAGTGGTGGAACTGGATTTTTATCACAAGTTTTCCACTTGAACGAACGATTCGAACGCCAGCCCTTCTTCGATCTGTTACATCTACATCAGCCCCCGAAAGCTCCGCTTGAGCAAATATAAAGCTGGATAAACAAGTAATTAGGGTGAACAGCAGAGAAAAGCAAAAAAATCCTATAATATACACATGAATAAAAAACAAAGTGATTTACACATTTGTGTGAAATCTGTTTCGACATACAACAAGTTCATCGTTCGCCCTTATAAAAAAACACATTTGCAAACATATTTCTCAACCAGCAACACGCAACAAATTAAAATAAATATTATTTTTCCGCGTCTATTTGTAATTCCGAGCATTTGCGGGAGGGTGGATGGTCATGGATGTGACAACCGCATGACAAATCGTTTAAAATTCGTGCCCTCCCAAAATTCGCCTTTGTCATCATAAATTACGCAAGCAAATTTTCTCCGCTTTCCACTAGAGAGTTATGAAAATTTCCAATTCGCCTACATGCACCTTTTCGTTCAGCGGAGGACTTAAAATAAAGACCGCGACGAATAAGACGCAAAGAAGTGGCAGAACAAAAAAAAGCGTAAGAAGGCAGATAACGTAAAACACAGACGTTTGGATGTATGAAAATTCTCACAGGAACTCAAAACGACTTCTTTTTCTCCGCTGAGATAATCTTAATGACAATGCGCCGCCGATCCATTGTATGTGTTTATCCATTTTTTTCCGCCTTCATTTATTCGCACAGCGTGCTTGCGAAAATGTCCACGAATAAATCAAACAAGACGCTAAGTAACGGACACAATGAATGCATGAAAAACTAGCGGATAAATGAGCAAAGTGAGGGGATATTTTAATGGATCCTTTACGATCCTAGTCTTAAAGCTTGTAAGCTATCTTTTCACGAATACAAACTAAACTGAAATCTATATACTGGATCTTCAAATTTTCAATTGAAATTATCTTAGATTATTGGCAAAGCAGTTGAATTCGAGAATATTCAAATTATCCTGATGACACTCATTGAAAATTTTTAGTTTTATGAAACAATTGTGTGTTGAACTATTTTCTTTTAAGTAGCTAAAGTGCAGATATAGTTCGCGTAGTATAAATACTTGTTTTATGTTTATTTTACACAGCCAGAAGTGCGCAATGGTCACAATTTGGCGAATTGTCCCCTAAAGTTAGCCGGAATGTCCTTGAGAATGTGCCTAATCTCAAGCAATTAAAGCAAATTACTCGTCGTTAGCTTATTATTTGTCCCAGCTTAATAATTCAAATGCTAAAGCTCTCCACGTCTTCATACGTATCTTGCGGTCATGCAAGAAAGCACTCGGCGTATTTATGAAACTAAAACTCGTATAAATTCTACAAACCGGCTAGTTAAACTTCTAATGTGCTCACCGCAAATTGATGACTATTTTATTTACCCATAAATTTAGCAGCACTTTAGCAAATCTTAAAAAATTCCAAATATCAAATTTATCATCTAATCCACTTTTTGTCTCAGCGAAAGAAGAATGCGTAAAGCTATTCAAATATGAAATCTTAAAAAATACATTTTTATTCTGTAAATCTGCATAATCCGCAAATATATCTTCATCGCATTTTTGGATCATTAATCTTATTAATATCTCCTGAAGGAAAGCGGAATACTGAAAGCGTCCAGTAGTATTTCATTTATTGTCTGCCGTTCGGAAATTCCCAAAGGTAAAAGACGCGTATTTATCTTGTTTCTTTCTTTAGATATTTCTTTGCCCGTCAATACAGCTTTAACAGGCGGAAGCACAGAAAAACGAGGCGGCGAAAAAATAAAGCGTTATTGATTATCCCGCAGAATTTATTGGGAAATTATTTTTTCGACCTTCGCTGGCCCTATATATTTTTATAGCCCAACTAGAAAATAATTAAATCGAAATAAAACGCCGGCGAAAAGTAGGTCTTAGAATGAAAAATGTTCGCTCTTCAATGAAGCGCATCCAAGCTGCTTTCTGCACTCACTTTATTTTAACTTTGGATCAACTTTTATAAATTGTTTTTCTTCGTTTCTTCGCGCAACAACGGCGAACCCATTCCCGTACAATAGCAATGTTTATATCGTGTAATAATTCAGGAAAGCAAAGTCTGCTCTCACCGCACAAAGCACACTTGTTTAATAGTTCAAGTTGCAACTTTAATTTTTCCTCCCGAAACGACCGAATACTTGACGAACACGGCGCTCTTTTAAATTGCATGCTTCGAAACGAAATAATTGCGTGCGATTTATAATTTATATCCTTCGGATTTGAATGATGAGTTATTTACTCGTCAGTCTCGACTTGTCATCGTACGAACACAATAATAATGGCAACGCTAACAAATGTTGGATACGAGCGCATCGTGCGCTGCAAGGAAGTCAGCAATGTGTAAAAAATTGTTTTCTTTAACAAGTTCGCATGCTTTTTCGCATCAGGGGAAAATGGAAAACTCACCTGAAACGCGAAAAAATATGATAGATTACAGTGCATGTTTGAGGAATATGCTCCAAGGGAAAACCCAGCGCGTGTCAAACTAAATTGGAATCTTTCTCGATTACATTTCCACGTTGCAACATTGCATCAGATAACAGATAACTGATTCTATTGTTTAGGTAGATATTTTTTCCCTGTGATGAAATATTACCGTTAATAGATTAATTAAATATACTACAAATAATCCTGACTTACTTCTAATTAATCCTTATTGAAATAGCGCCATTTATAATAATCGCGAGAGCGGAAATCTTGTTTAGATTAATTGCTTCCCCTTTCGTGTGCATATTCAGCACGCGTATGCAATCAGCGTGTGCGAGGCGCGCATTGAATGGAATTATACGACCAAGACCATGCAAGATTTGCTCCGTTGACGGAGTGCCTTTCTTTGACTATCGCACTCCATAGTGACGGCTGGCACGCAAATAGAATGTACAAATAGTTCAAACATGTGATTGCGCGAGACGCCCGTAGTGGTTGAACAGGATGGGAAAGAGAAAATCCATATTTGCAGCTTCGCACTGAAGAAGAAGAAGCCGAAGCGCATCACGGCTGCTGGAGGTTTTGTTAGTGCTGCTCTTGCATTTCGTGATGTTGCTCGGCTGCGCGTGTATTAAATATACGTAAAGTGTTCGGGATGCCATTGTTTCACAACGACTACGGTGGTAAATACAATTTTGCGGTCACTGCCACTTTGAGATAGTGATTTACCGAAAGCGCCAATGTGTTTCAGGTCGGTTGGATGCTTTAATGATACTTGCTGCAATGCAAACCTCAATTATTTGAATACAGGAATAATTCGAATTTAATTTAAACGCTGCAGTGTTTTTCGCACTTTGTTAAGAAAATGTTATCTTAGCAACTCGAGGAAATTAAAGATATTTTGGAAAACACTTAGTCATTCTTCAGACGCTAGATTGAAAACGGCTAAAGGACTATTTATTTTAATTATCAGTGCTGACAGGAGCGCTAACTGCTTTTCTGCTCGTCTTAACAGCGCCGTCTCATCCTCCACATCGGACTGCTCATTGCGTGGAGAAAATCTTCGCGAGGGGCTTAAACGAGTACCGCGTTTCTTAATGAAGCTGCCGCCGCCGCCGCTATTCGTTGCCCTCCAAACCCCAACTACGATTAATACTAATCATACATTTAAGTAATGCCAGTGTTACGCGATGCGCAGCAGAAGAAGTAAATGTACTGCCAGAAATTCGTTCGGAGGAGCATTCGATAAGGAAGCACGAAGGCGGCGTAATAGCCGAGGGATGAACCCGATTTTAATTTCATGCGGCTAAGGCAGTGGCGGCATCGGCATACATTCGCAGCCGCTCCAGCTGTGCGTGCGGCTTTTTCGCCGCGTGGCGGTGGCGGAGAGTGAGTTCAAGGACGGATGAAGCCATCCACCGGAGCGGAGCGACTATTAAATGACACGCGCTTAATAAATCAAGATCGCTGTGTGGTACTATGCGGCGGCGGCGGCAGTGGTGCTAGTGGCGGCAGTGGCAACGTTGTATGCGCATTTCCACGAACGCATTTGCGGTTGATGCGATGGGATAAAAATCGATTAGCTCGACGCGTATTTTGTTCTACAAAGTGTGGCTTTACATCATCACTAATCTTCCAACGAGGAGCACGTACCGAGCGTTTTTCTATATGGATTTTGGATAAATCAACAAAGCGTGAATGCAACTTTTTTAAAGTCGAGCTTTGCACTTTTTTATTACATGCATGTTTTGTAGTTTTTAATTAAAACCACGCATACACTGAACTCACAAAGCGCAGCAACATCAAGAATAATGAATCTGCTAAATGGCTATACAATAAATGGAGCAAAATGTTTGAACAGTGCAGAAAATAAATAAAATTCAGCTAATTTGTTTCGAATCAATCAAATTGATAACAATCTACTACATGTCAGGCGCAACAATTTTCATAAAAAATTTCAATATTATTAAATATACTCCCCTGTTCAAACGAAATAAAAATTTATAGCCTTTTTTGATTTATATTTGACCATTGTGAGTGAACGCATAGCGTGTGTAGGGAAAATAAGATTTTTCCTGGTCTTTGAATTACTATTATCATAAAACAGCACTTTATTAAATATTCCATTACTTGCAATAAAATAGAAAATATTGCCACCCGCTACCGAATGGCAGTCGACCTAAAGAAGGCGAGATTCAATGGGACGGGCTTGTGATGCCTACGGGATATGCACATACACGCCGTGATTCTAATCAGTTTTGGCTGCAATGAAAAGTGAAACGCCACAACCGCTACCACTACTACCATCGTCGCCACCGCCGCCAACAATGCCTGCGCCAAACACTTTACGATGCCGCGCGCGACATTAAAATATAATATCCGCGAATAAAAGAAGGACGGCATCAAATGCGCGTATTATGCACGTAATAAATAAATAGTGCTGTTTATAACCGGTTAACGATTCGATTTTCCTTTATCAGGAGTGTTCCGTTTGCACTCTTAAAATGCACGAATTTTTATGAACTTATTATGCATATAATCATCCATTTCCTTAACTTAGAAATCTTAAGTTTGAATAATTTCTCCTTAGGAACACCATTCTTATCATTCCTTTCAGAAAAACGATTTTTTTAATCATTTCAGATTCATTACAATTTTACCAACTTAAAAACGCACTTTAGGACTTTAGTCCTTACCGCTAAGTAAATGTACTTAAATTTTTCCACATTCTTCGCAAAGCCCTCGCCGCAACCAAACTTTTATAATTATCCATTAAGAAGTTGTTCGCGCGCTCGCATGAAGTGTGATAGTTGCATGCCATGGTTAAGTCCCTCGCGAGCGAAAACTTATCCCTTCCGCGACGTGCATTAGCTGGGAGCAAAATGTCCAATAATTAAATCATTACGCCATAATAAATAATAAAGTTGAACAGCGTGTTCCTCATGTTATATGTTGCTTCTCGCACTTGATACGCGTCCTGTTCAGTTCAGTCTCTTTTTTTTTTGTGCTCAAACTGGGGACGGCGCGCGCCGTAATTTTATATAGAATCGCATCAAACTTTTGCACAGCAAGCATTCCAGAATCGTTCTTGTATCGCGTTAAAAACTTTTCTAATGTGGCTCCCGCTGCCGCCTTCCGACGCGCCATATTGCGACCCCTTATTGAATACACATTTCGCGCCAACGCGGCAGAACATTTGCGCCCGCCCCCCATCCTCCGTTGTATTACACTTTTAATGTCTTTGCGAAATCACATGCACAAATCATTGTTTTGAAACTAACACGTTTTAAGTTTTGTTTGCGTTCTTCCAACTTTCATACATCTTTTCGCATTTTTCCAAATTTCAATTACATTTCCCGAATCGATTTTCTAGTATTGATCGAGTGTGTTAGTTAATTAAATAAAACGAAGCAATTAGAGTTTTGGAATAAAACAAATTGTTGTTTAAGTAGCATTCAAACTTGCTTTGCGAGAAGACTCGAGAGGGTGGTTCTGCTCGCGAAGGACAAACGCGAAGAGGATAACGGGATGGTCGGGAACCAACTGGCATTTAGTATGTTGTACACTCATTCCAGCTCTGTTCGGTTAGAAACTCGCTCTTCCCGCCATCGTTCGCATCCAGAGTTTGTGTAGTAATGTACTTTCTTCTCATTCGAGCGGGGGTGGCTCAGCTCTTCTACTTCTTCTTCGCGGGCAGACGTACAGCGCTTGAAACGGATTACAAACAGGATGCGAGAGCTCCGAAATCCTTTTATTGGTTATTTAGTTTTAGTGTTTTCATTTGCGCGCATTTACGGATTTCCGTTCTAATCCGCGCCCATTCCGCGTGTAAGAAATTGCACAGATTTTAATTACAGTTGTTGAAAGTTTTTCCATCAAATGAAAAAACACTTTCGCCTACACTTTCTGTGCTGCATCGCCAACTGTGTAATGTCGTTTTATTATTTTTTGAATTGAAATTAAATGTTCGTGGAACACATTAATAATAAATGTTAAAATTGTATGATTTATACGGCATACACACAATTAGCTACAAAGTAACAATTCTGATCATTTGTTCAACCTTCCACCATGTTTGATTTATGAAGATTTAGGCGTAAACGAATATTCACGGTATATTAAAGTTGCATGCAACCGACTGTAAATCTTGGCAAATTCATTGTATATCAATGACCTATTAACATTATTAGCATTAAAATGCGGGGGCGCAGGCGAGCAGGAAAACTTTTTGCAATTAATCAGGGCCGAAACAATCTGAGCACCGAGCGGCAGCACGCTCGACGCGCATTGCAAATGCTATTATTCGTGGCATGACGTTAAACTTTTGCCGCCCCACCACACGCCGTCGTTCTGCATTGCAAACGCGCCACTCATCTCAACGAATCTGTAAATCTTTGACGAATTCTGCGTGCTCGACTCTAATTATATCTGGGGCAACGTCGAGTGCCGAAACAATTTGCTGGCGTGCTACTCGTAGGTCTCCCCAGGTGTCCTCTCTTCATATTTTATGCGCAATGAAGAGTGGGCCGAAAAATGAAACTTGTTATATATATTTCTTAAGGGAGCAAAGCATCCGTCTGTGCTTCCTCCTCGTCTATACGAATGAACCGCCGCGTGTGCAACGCTAATGTATTCCGTTAACCTTATAATATGAATGACCTTTGGGTCCTGGCGGGTTATCTCTGCGCTCCTCCCGGTTTAAAATTAATTCATGCGCGGCCAAGATGGCCTTCCTTCTAACGTACTTGCGAGCGAATCGATGTGCCATTTCATGCAAGTGCGCCCTCGCAGCCGCCCCCCGGAGGAGCCGCTGCCACTACTCCTAGAGGTTTTGATAACCATCCGACGACCCACCAGCCACTCTATTTTGCATATTTATATAGGCAATTCACCCCAATGTGGCATGCATGTTATAACCTTAAAAATACGCTTTTTAATGAGAATTATAAGTCAAGTACAGACGGAGACCGCCAAGGATGATTCATTAGATAAAAAGTTGAGGTCTGCTTTAAATGAGCCTTTAAATTATTTTATCCTCAAATTGGAAAACAAATTGCCCGCAATAAAACAACGCAAAACAATATTTGTTTATAGAATGTGTGTTTAGAGCACAATGGCAAGGCACCAAACACAGGCATGTATAGACAAGGGCTAACAGGATTTAACATAAATCCGTTTGGAAATCCCAACGCGGAGGAGATTGATCGGAACATCGACTTTGCTCGGCGTAGCTTTTTTTCTATACCCCGCGCGGTCTGATAGAGACCTGTGTCTCCTTCGCGTGTGTATGCGTCTGTCTTGTTGCAAATTCGTGTCGAGGAAGAGCTGGGAAACTTTGGAAAGCAAGTCGACACATGTGCGTAGATTTGCACACGCGTTTGTATATTTAGTTTATGGTCGTTTGCTTTTCGGGCTCAGGGATCCTCCCGAGGTAGTCAGCTAAATGTTGCGTGAAAACTGTGTGTTCGCGTTTGAATACATTCAGGCTCGAATACCTTTTCACAGGGATTCCGCGAACAAATATGCTCAATTATCCTTTGTTTTCCAATAGTTGGATCGTTTTTATTTCATGTTTTCTCGCATGTGTTTTCTTTGTTTTTCCTTGCGGCTATTTGCGCGATGACAGAAAACAGGGGCGAGCCCGAAAAAAGCAAATTAATTTGCTGCCAACCAGGAGAATGTCCTTCTCCTTGCGCAGAGTAAAAATGTGCGCGTCCATGGGGTGCATTGACAAACTTGTGTGTGTTTCTGTGTGGGCGCGTTTGGGGTGGATGGTTTGAGCTTATTAAGTCGAAGCCCAGACGAGTCTTAGAATGCTCCAAGAGCACATCACTAAAGGGTTTTTTCGAGCTCTCCACACCTTTCGTCTGTACTCGTAGGCATTGGGGAAAACACGCTGTAATTTAATTAATAGAAGACAAGAAAAACTTGGTTGCTTTTTCGACATTTGCTTTGCAATTGAAATTTCAGTACGGTAAATTTCGTGGTTTTGAATGCGTAATTTTCGGTAAGATAATTCGGGTTGAAACATTGTGTATGTCTGGTAGGTAAACAGGAAGGGTTGATAAGTTTCCACCTAGTCGTCGTCTTAAGATGTAGGCTCTTAGGACTGCTTGCCTAGCTTAATATAATGATCTAAGGGTCCCAACTTTAGATAACTTCATTAAGTTACTAACATTACTTAAACAAATAAAACTTTTCTTCAAAAGTAATCTACTAAACAACGCCTCCAAAAATACAATTTTTAGAAGGTTTCATCGAATGTCGAGTAATGAATTTTGGAATTAATTTCGCGGCTCTGTACGCTTGTTACACACTCAGTCAACTGAGTAGAATTTCTATTTCCAGGAGTGCACGACGCACACAAAAATTTCGACCATGTTATTGGGAAAAACTTTTTGCGCAAACAGAAATATTTGTTTCGGCCCACGCACAATACGTGCACCGTCATCAAAGTTTTATGATTGATGCGAATGTGATTCGGATGGATAAAATTTCACAGGTTTTAAAAATATTAATTAAAAACCATATTAGCCAATTATTTTTTCATTCGCCGCACAGAAAAACTAGGTATTTTAAATATTTCTATCATTCAAAAAATAGCATATCGTTCGTAACGCCATCAAGAAATATCATAGTTGCTTGATATTCGTGAATATTTCAAATTGCGAATGCATTGGGAAAGAGTTTACGCCTTTTGTGCGATATTTTACTAAACCGTTTTTGCCACCCAACGGACAACAGCCGCGTAAAAGCACGCAGAAAGACAAAGACAATGAAAACGCATTCAATACACAAGCCATACTTTTCGCTTTATGTGACAACATTTTATGCCCATTCTAGCATCCATTTTCATATGTGTTTGCCATCTTCGCATACGCGTTGACTTTGGCCATTGCCGAATAGTTGTAGTTTTTCCCGCATCGCCGCAACGCGCTGGGAAAAGCATGAGCGTATTTCCACACGGATGACTGACCATCCTCTTTTTGCCCTTAGTTATGTGCATGAATATTTACAGAGTGTTCTTTATTTTACCAGCTTTATTCTTCAACCGCGCAAAGTAAATTGCCCATGAAATTGCCTATGAATTCCAATTCAAAAATACGCTCATATGCCATAAATAAAAAATGCGCGCCAAAGGGCAGAATTATTTTTTAAATTACATAATACACTTGTGCTTTACACTCTTCGGCTTAAACGAGTGGAAAAACGAAGCGATTTTAGCTCTAGAAATAAAATAATTTTTAATAACTTCGAATGAGTTATGAGTAATTTTTGGTGTCCTGCCGCTTTGGAGTTGGCATCAAGCATCCTTACCATTGCCAAGACATTGTCCGCGCCCAACCCCTCCGCATATTTCTTCGTTTTCAGCGTTTACAAGTTCTTTGTCTCTGTGGAATTTCTTTATATCTAATGTGCCGCTTATAGTCTCGCTTATGACCTACAAATGCCCACTATTTACATAATAATGCGCACTTTGAAGTTCGCATTTTGTGTGTGTGCGCCAAAAATTGCCAGTTGTAACTGGATTAACCCGTTTAATTCTTGAATAACTGCCATCCACATCCGCAGGGAGCACGCGAGTGGATTATTTAGCAATGGCCGCAGGATGCCGCACAGCCAAGTTTTAATTAGTTCAAATGAAATTTTAATTTTTGTATTTCACGCGACTGCTCGATATTTGCGCGTATTAATATGCGTACGCTGGATTAAACGAATATTTGCGATATCAGCGCAATGCACCATGCTGTGGCTTTTTGGCTGCAGATGCACTTCGCATCGCTTTACTGCCATTTAATGAAGTCGCTTCAACAACTCAGCTCGTGGAATTTTCAATTAAATGCCTGTGGAGAGAGACAACAAAATAATGAAATTTTATGTCGCCACCATAAAAATATTTGATTGCGCATTTTATGGGTTAATTTTCCTTATCGGCTGCACTTCCAATGTCTTTGTTTGGAGATTGATTATTTTATTATACTTAACAAGTTAATGGATTTCTCTCAATGCCAACACTTCACGATAATAATTCAACATTAAAATTCATAACGTAATTAAATTGAAACGTAAATTATCAGAAAACAAATTTTCATTATCCGCACTGCAATATCTAAATAATGTTTATAAATAATAACCCATTGAAACTCGAATGAAAATAAACTATTTAATTATCAATTAAAAAATATTATTCGATTTTTAACCGTACGCATTCTAATGCGGCAACAACTAATAAAAATTTTGCGCTTTATTGTTAGAGTAAAAATGATAGATAAGGCACAAGCGTAATTTCTATAGTTTGTCCGTAAAAAACAAAAGTAATGAAGTGTAATTTAGAATAACATTTATTATGATTATAATACAGATGCGAGTGGTAGTGATGGTATATGGTAGTAGAAAGCACTGATGGCAATTTTGCTGATGGTAATCCTCTATTACAATTCGCGTTATTATGCGACGTCGCGCCGCATTCCGCACTATTACAGAGCGCCTCATTATTTTAACTGCGTTCGCGCTCGTTTGCCACCTACCTACCCTTGTGTCCGCCCCTCAATTAGACGCGAACAGTCGCCGACCGTCAGCATCCGCTCGACTCGCAACATGTACCGCACACCCGCCAAAAGGGACATTGGGATAGTTGGCAAGAAACGCGCAGCAACCCGAGAACCGATTCCGGGAAGACGCAAGCGAGCGCGCGTACTTGATAAACCATTAAAATTGGGCGGCGGGCGACGAAGGACACAAGACGCTGTTTGCTCCTTGACGAGGACAAACATTTCGGGACGCGCGCGCGTTGCAAATTTGCGTAAAAGAAAACCGTATTCTGTGTCGTTAAGCAGATGCAGATGACGACGATCGGGGAGGCAAGAAGACGCGGACAGTTCTGAATAATCATCCCTCCGGAGACGGGTGGCGGCTGCCGCGAAATACAGAACGACATCTGTTTTTCTTTATCGTATGCCTGTTTTCCATAACAGCGCGCATTTCCATGCGAAAATCGTAAATAACTTATTGCTCGCAATAAATTAGGCAGACGGTATTATGTCGATCAAAAAAACACTAAGCCCGTGAATACATTTTTGCGCGAAGAGCACATTATAATTATCGACTTTTTATACACTTCGTTAACGATGCACGAAAACAATGGAACGTGCGGTTTGCGCGTGCAAGTGTTTAAGAACATGCCGAGCGAGGACGAAAAGCGCGACGCTTTTTACGGCGTTTTTCCCTTTTTCTCTTGTTTGGAAAAATGACGCTTTTCTCCACCGATTCGCCCGTTTTTCGCAAAGCACGGAGAAGGAACGCGATATTGTTGGTGACGCTGCATGAGTGTTAGCAAGTCGTCTATGGCACTGTCGCATCTTGCCATTATTACTTCCGGCCATATCATGCGCACGCCAGATGTACTTCAATTAGTTCGAACCCCGTTGCGCAAATGGAGGATGCACACACCTAGTGCTAGTAAAAAAATCTAATGAAGCAAATGAACAAATAGCAATCTCCTCCCACGGTCCGTCGTCATTATTTCCCCCCCGGCAAATACAGACGCATTAATCATGCAATATCGAGTTGCCATTATCTTTCTTTCCGCCACGTACAACTAAGAATCATGCGCGTATTGTTATCGTGTGCAAATGAAGCTGACGTTTCTCATATGGGATTTGATGCGATCGAAGGAAACAATAAAAAGCGTGTATGTGTCTGACTGTCGGATCTTGCACGAGGATAAGAATGGATGGCGAATGAAGGATCGAGTTGCGCGATTCATCCATCTGCATACATCATTTTCAAGACGAATGGCGCGGCGCAATGCGCTGCTAGCCATACCGGGAAATAAAATAGTGCATCGCTCGTGCCAGCCAAAGGTTTTATACCTTCCGGTCGTATCAATCAGAAGTGCGCCTGGAACGTACGCCTGCATTTTGCGCGTCTATTTGATACAATGATGTCGCATTTCAAGTTATATTCCAATCCTATATAGCGGTTTTACAAATTGAAGATTTTATACAGATTGCATTGGATAAATGCAATTTATAGATAGTTACGAGATATATTTGTTTCCTCTTACTCAATTGCATACCCACATCCTTTACTTGAGCAATTACTTTGCCTTTTTAAAGTGGCGCATAAACGTACTAGGCCTTTTTTCCCCAAGTTAATAATGTTGCGTGCTCATAGTGCATTTATTTTAATATCATTAAGCAAAAGCCCACCAAAGGCAAAACCACCATCACTTCATTATTGGCGACCGCCCACCCGTTGTGCTTCCTGCTGGGGGCACGATCGCTAATTGCATACGTGACTTTAAAAGGCAGCCACTGCCGCCACCACGGCAGCCGCCAACGCTTTAT
Organism: Aleochara curtula; assembly: GCA_963978815.1. Taxonomy (NCBI): domain Eukaryota; kingdom Metazoa; phylum Arthropoda; class Insecta; order Coleoptera; family Staphylinidae; genus Aleochara; species Aleochara curtula. Next base: position 4,893,792 of record OZ022219.1, read on the forward strand.
GCTGAGCTTTATTTCTCGCGGTCGCACCACCTGCTAGTGGAGTTTCTTCTCCAAAAAGGGTAAAAAGCATGCCATTGTGATCACAATGCGTACGTATATACCGTGTTCACGAAATTACATGGCGCATAACACAACTAAATGCGAATTACTATCGCGCGTACAGCGCACCAGCCCGAGCTGATAAGTTTTATTGGTTTAATTACAATAACGAACGTAATGCGCCCTGGCAATGAACGTGCACGCAAAAAGCGCACGTTAAAGTGCTTTAAGTTACTGTTAATTTGTTAGATTCCAGCCGATACGCGTTCGAAATTTACGTTTCGGAAATGGGCGCACGTTTAGAGTGAATTATCTTTTATCAATACACACGTTAAATAGGTGGAAATAATGAAACTAAACACGCGTGCGTGTTGAGCAATTAATGACGACTTTTTTAACGCATGTTGAAATAAAACAAATGAAACGCGTTGATTAAAAAACAAAACGTCCATGAAAACACAATCATCGTGGGTATACAAATTCGAATAATATACAATGCAAATATAAACTAAAACAAATTTCATTAATATAATGTACGCGCACCGTGGTTAAAGCGAAATCATTAAACAAATGGAATTGATATAGAAATTCGAGTTTGACGCGATACAAGTTTGATGAAAAGAGATGGCGAAATTGTTGGTGCAAATATAGAATATGTAGGGGTTGGTTGATGGTGACTGTTATCCGTTGGCAGCGCTGTTGTTAGTACAGTACGCCATTTCGCGAAATTCCAATTGCATTTGCATATCAATAAAATACGCATACGCGCGTACTTTTCCATTTTCCATAAACTCACACTAGTAAAATACAGGCTCATGTTAAAACACGAGCATCACACAGCCGTGGAAGGATAATATATATGTACTAAAACCTATACTGCGACGGAAAATGTGCCCCTGGTGGCATACGTACATATAATGCGTTATAAAATCAACTATGGATACGATATGCACGTGGCAAGTTGCTAGAGCGCACGCGAAGCTTTGATTTTGCGATGCCACCAACAGAATTCACGACAAAATACCACTGACAATAGCGAAAGCGTGTAAAGTTTCAATACGTTTTTGTCTCCCTCAAGCTCCATTTGAATTCAAATTAATACTAAAAGCCTTCCTTATATTTGCTATGAATATTCACAAAATTATTGCTCCGAGTGAATGCTACAGTTGGCGCTTGTTTGACTACTAGATGATATGATTTATTTTGTGCAAATCAAACTTGCTCGAAAAAGTTTTAAGCAGCTGTAAATGAGGAATGCGCAAATTTATATTGAAAAGGCGGAAAAGCGTGAAATAACTAAACAGATAACTTTTTCGAGGCGCAGCAAAGACAACCAGACGCGTTGAGTTGTCGTTGCTAGCGACATGCTGAAAATGTCTGCGAATCCAAGATTCGTGCCTTCGGTAGTAGACAAATGCGCTATGTCAGTCGATCCTCGTTTTTCCTGAACGGAATTGGAAGCTGGCCTTGCATGCCCTGGGGGCACAGCCGGCGGTAATTATAATACTCGGGCAGGCGCTCGCGCTTGACTTTCGAATGATTTTATCTGCATGCACGCACCGCAGGAAAGCGAAATCGACGCTGTGTGCGCCACTTGTGCAAAGGCCATCATCATCATTGAATAAAGATGCAAAAGAACGGCCTTCCAGACTTAATGTACGACTTGAGGGAGAGGACACAAACGCTAAGTACAAATTTCAACAAAGTTGTGCTCTTTTCACTTCACAAATAACGCTCGTTTGCCTTTTACACGCTGGTAACAGCATGCTTCACTTCCTTTCCACGCTCATCAAGTATTTTCGTTTCTACACCAAGTGGATTTCACAATTTGTGAATAACCATACTTCATAGAAAAATCTTGCTGCCAACTCTATTGGTGAGTATTGAAATATTTATGAGGGGGCCAAGTACAATGCAACTTCATACCCATGATTGTAACAAGACTTAAAACGAGCAGAACTATCTGACAAATTGTATCAATAACCTGTACTTTATACCGCATTACTTACTATCAAGTTCCTTATTGAAAATAGCAAACGCTATGTTACCTTAAAGAGTGGGCTATATGGAATCACCTTTAAGAATTGGACCTTATACCCACGATAGCCACAACAGTTAAAAGCAGCAAAACTATGTGCCTGACTTTACCTTACAATATATCAATAACCTACAGGCTATGCCTTATCACACATCTGTTTTAACAATGTAATCTTCTAACCTTCAGTTAGGTGTACGAAAACCATCAGAACATTCGACTTTAGATCTACAAGCTATGTATTGTCTCACTCACCGTTTGCTAAAATAAAACAGAAAGCTATGAGTAATGAACTTTATGAATATCTTTACCTATCTACCTGTCTTATCGATGGAACGGCAAAATCCTTCCTACGACTGGATTCCCATGAGAACAGCATCACACTATAACCTATACACCAGATTGGAATGTTTACAATGCGAGAATATACGGCAACTGAAGTCTATGACTAAATGACACACAGCAAGCTAAAGCAGTAAAATGACTTACCCATTATTATCACTGATTTTAATTAATTCTATAACTATTAAAGCAAACACTAAATCACTAAGTGACAAAACTACAGCTGATGCCGACTGACACACTTGGCAATGACCTAGAACGTCAAATCGGCCTGACTCTACCGGTTGCTGCGCTGCCAAATCTCATCGCACGCGAATATTTACAGCGCGCAATTCAAATGTCTATATAAAATACCCATAATGTACCAATGATTCAAAAATAAACTAAAGACAGTTTTAATCACACAATCAGTAATAATAAATCAAATCAAATTACAAAGCCACCCAGGCTTCTAATGAGAATTACATTATGCGTTTGAAAATGCTCCACCCTTGAACTAATTCACACAATATGTTACATGTTTATTAAAACAAGAAGATCTCAAACAGTGATAACGTGAAATGCCAACTGTGAAAGCACAAAATGGTTGCTTTGTTGTGCTAGCTGCTTTCACGCATATGGAAAGCACGTATAAAACTATAGTTGGGAGTTGCACACCAAGTACAACTACAATTAATTTGGCGCAAGAACAAAGTTTTGTTAGTGCGCACGAAGTGTGCTTTCGCATAGAAAAAGCCATAGTTGTCAAGGCATGTAGCACGACAAGCCCGTTTTTTACGTTGGTTGCTTTTAGTTTTAGTGTTGCTAATATATTAATATTAATAACTCGCCACACATGCATCCGCCCGTCGTGCATATTTGAATAACAAACAGGCAATTAATAATTTCCAGCTTTATGCGCGGAAACGTGCACCTCAATTCAATGAATTATTACGCAGGTGTACCTACTACATTTTACTGCAAAGCATAAAGATTTCATTTTTATAAATGAAGTTTAATTGCCTGTCTTCTATTTTTGATATGAAAAATACTCTGTTAGATGAATATCGTTTGTTACTAAAGAGTTTCCCATTTGGTCGACTCTGAGTATATAACAATAATACGTATGCAAAAGCATTCCAGCATGTAATGAGGTAGTACAAAGTATCTTTGTTGGAAGATGCGCATACACATAAAGCATAGCCCAGATATGATTATTTTCTCATTAAATTCTGTGCTGATACTCGAGGAATGAACGTGCAGCATGCGCGTGCAAATAGATTGACATAATTATTGCTCAAATTATTCCCATGCGACGACACGCAACGCGCAAATTTCAAAAGAGCAGGAAGTGCTGAATTTCCCCACGATGACTTGACTCGAACGTGTTCTTCCCTTCCCTGCTTGATTATTATTATTATTGTTGCGCATTTGGTGAGCGTTAGCTGTGCGTTACCTCGAATAAGGAACAAAAGAACATGAAGAGAAGAAACGAAGAAAATCAAGATAGGATACAAACGTTCACCTGAAATAACATGGCATAAGCGTTCATATTCACGAAATGTGAATGCGAAGAAAAGCAAGCAAACGAGGGTGAAAGAAAGACGTTTTGAAGATGGTGAACGGAGGTTCAAAAACGCATAAATATTGCACACGCAAATGACATCGAAATGAAAATTTAATACGCGTATACGCATGTTTAACGAAATCCAACAAAATGTTGTGTGTTGGTGGTATATATGAATATATATAAATTTTGTTCGCGCAGTTGTGACGCGAAACAATAAATCATAAATATTAAATTCTCGCTGGTTTCCCTTTGCTCGGTTTTGGTTACATTTCGCGGGCGAAATGTATTTTGAAAAATACATTCACACCTTCGTGGTTTCCCCATTTATTGTCATCGCTACATGGCGATGTGTGTTCATGACAAAAACAAAAATTTATTGCAAAGTTACATTATAAACTTTATGAAAATAATATATAAAATATTTATTCTTCAACTTTATATTCTATTCATTATAAACGCATGAAATATTAGTCACAAAATGTTTCGAGTTGTAACTTTTTGTGCTCTTCGTTTAGAGTTACACCTAATTAGGATGTATGTTTGCGACAAACTCAAAAATTTATTACAAACACGCATTTGCACAAATAAAACGTGCACTCATTAAATATCGTTTTGCATTTTTATGCCGAAAAGCACTTTGCTCACTCATGGAGCAAGGTGTGAATGTCAAAAAGTACGAAAAAAAAACAACCAAACGCAAATTGATGCAAACGCAATGAACAACCAGCCCGGTGCCCGAATATGAAGTGATAATTAATGCATAAACGTGAGCGGCTCCCAGAAATTTAATTGCCGATGAAAACTCTCGAGATGAGGCGCGCATAAAAGGCTTCAGCTTCATCCTCTCCTTCTTCTGCTTCGTGCTTTTATAGCCTCGAATGTACACGCACAAAAAGCTGTTCTAATTGAAAAGGACTTTCTGCCTTCTTTCATTCGTGTGCTGCGCGCAGGTGGAAAAAGGTGAGGTGCAAAAAGGATTGTACTGAAAGAAAAAAGGATCCGGAAGGAGTGGAAGAGTAAGAAGAAGACGACGAAGAAGATGAAGGAGACGCATACTTAGGTCATGTCTGCATGGTTTCTGGTTCCTCTTCTTTTAGTGGATGGCGGCTGCAACGGCTCGCTGACTTTGCTTTTGCCAGAATTCAGCGACCGCGCACATTCAGCGATCACACGCAAGGCTTGCACGCTCCGTCTAATACTCCGAAATGATTTCGTCTCCATGTCCGCTTAGTGCTGGTCTGGTTCATGCCAAGGAGACGTAAATCTCATCCCGGGTCAAACGGACCTCAACCCACCAGCCGCCAGGAGTAAGCGCGCGTACGCCGCCTTTCGCAGCCTTTTGCTCTCAAAGGCAAGTCACCTTGGTCTACTTCTCTTGAGCGCACTTCGGGTCGCATGTAAGTATAGATGGCAAGGGTTTTAATCGGATTTGTAATATCTAAAGGTACAGGGATGTATGGATATCAACATCTTAAGATATTTGTCCTCAAGTATCCGAATATATGCGTAAATGTTTTTGTCATCCTTGTGAATTCAATAATATATTTTAGCTCTTTGGTATTTCCGATTCAATTTCGAAATTGTTAGCGGAGTAATCAATAATTATAATTAATATTAGAGAAGTAGCTAAAATCTCTGAACTGATTACGTATGCATTAAATGTGTCAATAACTACTTAAGAGTTAAACAATTCAATTCCATTTGCATTGTCATACATTTAAACATAATACGATTATTACTTCGATTGTTTAAGCGAGGATTACCTTAAAGTCTGCTACACCAACGAAGCATGCTAATCTGTTGCTATTAGTGGTCTGCGCCCATCGCACACCAAGTACCATTTGCCTAATGTAGGCTTATGAATTAATAACTAAAGCACATTCGCCATATGTAAGTTGGCCGTATGCATTCGCAATCCTTGTAAATAAACACACACGTGCATGGGAAAGTTCATACATACGTGATGACTAAGTTTTGCTCTTTAGATAATGTAATCGATGTTGAAAGCAATTGCTAACTTATTTGACAATAAGTTCCACGCTAGTTTAGTTTAGCAGCCAGTTTAATACGTACTCACGTTATCAGTGATCTCATTAGAACACTATGCGGGAATATTTGTAGATGTAATGATCTATGGGTTTCTTACCTGCAACAAGCAACAAATATTAGCAAGTTATTTAATTAACAAATTAGTGAAATAAGTTAGTTATAGCATGAGATTGAATTGAATTGGAGCGGAGCATGTATAATTTAGTTGGGTGACTAATTACTAACGTCATTAAATGTGAATTTATTTAGTAAATATCTTGTAGCAATGGAATATTTATGAAAACATTTGCGTTTTCAACTTTAATTATTTATATACTGTATGTCTGGAGCTCGTGCATCACAGGTTTCTACCCCGAGGCTAATTTTAATTAATGCAAATATGGAATGAACATGCTTGTAATTCAAATATTTAATGTTTATGTCCATTTCAATCTTTCTGCAGCTAGGATCTTTTCAAATCCGATGGCAGAGTTGAATGTAACAATTGTAAATTCGAAACCAACCTTAATTGAATAATCTGATTACTGGATAGGTAGTAACGATGTTCGAAATAATTTCAGTGCTTTAAATTTTGAAGAATTAATTACATTGCTGCCAAATTCAACATTCTCGCCCGGAAGCGCGTTCGCGCGTATATAAACATTGAGCATTCTCGTAATTGTAATGTGCATAATTAATTCGTGATTACTATTAGTGGTGAACGGCCGATGATGGTAGTATTAGATTGTGAAATATTAACATAATGGTTGGGTGGATGCGTTCACAGAACGTAATTGACGACGCTGCCGTCATCATCATAGCCGCCATCGTCATCATCCACAAGTATGAAGATTGTCCGGGAACTCGAAGGATGAGCTCCGGCCACGAGAAATCGACAGTCCATGTGCTTATCAGCCATGCGCACGATGCAAGATTTAATTAATTTTGTTGAAAATTCACACACTTTTATAAATTACTTACTTCTATTTCCCTAGATTACCTACTCTATGCAGCGACAGAAATTTTTATTTTGAATAGAGCAACCACAGAATTTTATATTGAAGACGACTGAGGTTAAATTCACGAATTATGTCGGCAACTTTTCACTCTTGAGAATTGTACCAAGCCGGCTTCAAAAAGGCTACAACTAAGAAAAAAGTTCGCCCAACTTGTGTTCGCATAGGGCAAAAGACCCAAGGGTTTTATAAAACTGACGAAGAGCGAAGAAAAAGAAGTTTTCATCATTGAAATTCTTCAGGATAAACTGGATCTCGTCGTCCTTTGCCACACGTCAAAATCTTGGGCAGGTTAACACCGTTAAGGGATGAAGAAAACAATTTGCACTTGAAAGAATTTCATTACTGGAATATTTACTTTACTATGATTAAGTGGGAAAATATGTATTGAAAATCAAACGCAGCGTAATTGAAAATGCAACAACGTTGAATATTAATTACGTTGCTATAAACAGCAAAGAAGAATGACGTGATCCTCCTTGCATGGATATCTGCTACAAGGAACTTGGCATTATTCCTCGTATCCTTTATATCCTTGCATCCTTACATGCTTCCATCTTAATTATTCGCAGCATTTCAAGCGTCGCGTGCTTCCTTTATACATTCCCTAACTATATGAATATTTGGCACTACACGTTGCGCTATTCTTGCGCTGATCCTTAAGGATCGTTTTACGCGCGCTCGCGCGATATTCATCTTTTCTTATTTTGCGCGCAGCATGCGCGATGCATAGATAGTTGCGCTTTTGTGTCGCTCCAACAATTCCTCAAGGATTGCAACAGTGTAAGGAGCATCATCATAAAGGATGTGCGAACGTGCGCGTTGCTTTATCTTTGCGTTAGATTCGCATTATCATTTTGCGTCATTAATCATTGTCATCGCATGTGTGCGAAAACGCGAAAAATTAATTCATTAATGGAAGTCCCAATATCCTCATCCTTCCTCCCATCATTTCCCCCAAGCAGTTTTACTAACGTAATTCGCAGGCATTTTGTTCATGTTTGCGGAATTATATTATTTCATGAATTTTCTATTGTCACGTAAATTACGTCGTATCCTCATGCGGTGATAAAAAGCATCGACGAATGTGTGACATCCATGAATATTTTCACGCCATTTCGCGTCGTCCCCATCGTCTTCCTCGCTCTCTTGTTGTGCTGCAAATCTTTCGTCTGAATGACAAGGACGATAGGATTGCATGCGGGAGTAGTTGTGTGTATGTAAGTCTATAGCTATTATCCTTGTCGCTCAGCCATTAATCTTGGCCACAATGGGAGAATGGAGCCATGGGACATTGTAAATATGCACATTGTCACTTGAGCGCGTGTGCGCATCGCAACCAAGGATTCCACGCATTGATGTGAATGCGATGATATATAATGTTCAATGGATGAGCCAAGGGTGGGACAGAGAGGGTGCAACAGTTGTATTTCAATGCGCATTAGGGATAATATCGTCGTTTGTAGTAATATAAACAATTTTAATTTCTACGATTTAATGACGCGGATTTACCACTAAAAAGGAGTACCTAGTTGTCTAATTTTTCACTTGACTAAATCGAATTGTATGAAACGTGTACAGGAAACGAGATTTGCTATTACATTAGGTTGGTATCGTTTTTTCGGCCTTTTTGCATTTCCACATGTTAATAAATAAAGAGAGGAACGGCGTTGATGACAAGCAGAGAAAAAGCAAATGTATGTGCGCTTTGATGCTTTCCGGCTCATAGACGGCGTCGGCGGAAATGCGAACTTAAATCAATTAAAAAGCGCACTCAGCGTGGGCGTCGCACGTATAAGTGCTAAAAACGAGAGAGAGTGCCACTAAGCAAAGGCTTGCAGACGTATGTGTTTCGCGACATGAGCGCCGCATTAGATTTTCATACAGGCGGCAAGTTTGAGCCGTCGCGCAAATATGGATTTCGCTTTTGCGCGCTTGCATGAGCGCGCTCGTGAGGTGTTTTCACATTGCGAAATGAGTTTTCATCATACACGCAGCCGGGCCGGACAGGGGAGGTTTTTCCTCCTTTTCCCTTTTCAATTCCATCCGTCATGAATTTGCGTACGCGCTATTCTCCAATGCTGCGCGCTTCTTCCACGTTCCCATTCGTGTGCGAATCGCATACAAGCAGCCTTATAAGTCACTCCGGGTGGAAATATATGCGAGCGGAAAATGGTCGGGAAAAAGTCTTTCAGGTCTCGATCCATCCCCGTATGAATCGCGCAGCAACACATGCAAATGGAATTTTGTACCTCTTTTTCATTTCTTGTTGTCCGCTGTTTCGCCGGGGACAATCAAGTCGGACATGGATTTTATTCCGCGCAAATTGTACATATCCTTTGTGGAAAATATGCTTTATAAATTATCTGAAATTTCCAGTATAAACATGAAATTGCGAAGATATTTACCAAGAATGTTTTAGCTTACGAAATGCTGACAAATGCTGAATGGAAATTGTACATCAGCAGTAGAAAAACAATGATATAGGTTAAGCTAAGCTTTTGAAAATCAACGAGGAACAAAACAATAATAAAAGTGCAGGTAGCAAGAGAGAATGTATCCTAATAATGTGTAGAGTGCAATGGGAACGAGGAAAAATAGCTGGAAAAATGCGACGCATGCGATCTCGTAATAATACGGGTGCCTGTGTGAGTTTTGATGTTGCAACCCTTACCAGACTATAAAAATGTATATTCACAAATGTACGATTAATATTTGTTTGTTCGTACTTGAAATCCCAAGAATTTCAAGTATTCAAAATGATCCTTCATTCAACACGTTTTAATTTTGCAAGAAAATTATGTTTACAAAAATGTGATGAGATATAATGTAATGTAAGGTATTTAAACACCAAGAAAAATATAGATTATAAACGGAAATTAAAACATCTATCGAGTCAGAAAAATGGAAAACGCTAAAGGGTAAAAAACAGAATGGCATTTGGTTAAGAAAGTCATCGCTCGCATTCGAGTACGGCAAGGATCTGATGGGTGCTTTCATCAGAGCATCGATTCGTTTTAATCTCATCGCACGCGGCGATGTCGGTGGCGGTGGTAGCAGCGGTGGCGGCGGCGACTCGCTTAAGAGAAGGACTCTCTTGACTCCCTCACGAGTGGTTTATCTGCGCGAGCAGTCTTCTCGCAGTCGCGCGGTTTTTCCATTTTATTACGCGCAACGCCCGTCGTCCTTAATGTACGACCGAATTGCTGTTTCCTGTCCCGTATTTTGCACCATTCCCGGTTTGCTTTCATCGATCCGTATTTCAACTCTCTATTTGTTGTTTGCGTCATAATAATATGTTACAAACCGCGTGCTCTTTCCTCTCTTGCGAACATAATTAAGCATAAAATCGTATTGAATATTCACATATTCGCTTTGGCTCATGTAATTTCATTTAATAATCTTTTACGACCCTCGAATTTCAGCATGTTCAGGAGTACCTACTATTAAAAGTTTAAATATCATTAATGTAAAATACAAATATGTAACATCAAAGAAGTTTATTTAACTTCGTTATCAACAAAAAGTAAATAAAATCAGTTGATTGTGAAATTCAATTACTTGGCAACATATGATCAAAAGCAAAATACTCCAAATTGACTCAATTGAAATTCATAAAAAAGTAAATAAGTACCCAATAAATATTAACGAGATTAAACACTTTTTCATTTCGTTTTTTACTTGTGGTAAATCCAATAACATTTCTATTTTATATGGTTAACGCATTATTTATGAGCAAATCAAGTTTATTCACTGTATTACCGATGCTGATAAACAATTGTAAGTCGTTATTCATGTGAAACCGCAAAATCCTTTAACTTATTTATTATGTTAATGAAGCAAAAATGCCTAGAAGATTGTTGCGGTAATATCATTGTATTCGAATTAAATTTATTGGAAATTATTTTAATGCTTTTCGATGTTAGCATTGACAATTGAAACCAGGAAATGCGGAGCAATTGGCACGATTTGTCTCCTAAGTGGGACAAATCGAAGGACAATGCGTACATGGCATAGGGTTCCAAGGGATTTTGTGCTTTTAGAGCACCTAGCATTTAACATCTGAGCGATTGAGTTTAACTTGGCCGCTAATAGTGCACGACACAAGGGTATGGTGATGTTACTAAAGCCCGAAAGGTAACGCACCCGCCGTTTAATTTAAATGAATGGACGTTTCGTGTAGCACTTATGCGTGAATTTATAAGCGAGAGGACTAATAGGGAATCAAACGTGTGATACTGGATTTAAATAACTATAATACTTACTATTTAAAGTTACTCACCGTTAATCAACCAAAAGCATAAAGTTTTGACTAGAGAACAATGCCAATCAATTATTGTAATCAACAAACTGTATATTTTGAACCTTGAGATTGTAAAATTGCAATCAGGTATTAAAATGATAATTAATTAAATTTTTATCTGAACTGGAATACCTTTATATGCAACAGTTAAATAAAAGAATGCCGAACTAGTTTCACAATGTTGCTTTAAAATTTATATAGTTACCTACTTATTTTTATTATGACTTTTATCATACTATAAATAATCACAGGAATTTCCACTTTTAATCTTTTTCTGATCTGATCCAATTATGTAAGATTCAATGCAGGTTTGCAAATGTGTGTGACAACTGACATTGTTGTCCCATTTTACAACTCGATATAATTTTCAATCAAGCTGTGCGATCAGCAAGTGAAACCCCAGGATATTTAAAGCGTTTAAGCCTGTCAACCACGCGTGGTTTTGTGCTGATATGCGGGAGGACACGTCGTTCACTTGCCGTTTTAATATCATCCCATCTGAATCTCTTTTATTGCACGCCAACACGCGCAAGGCGTTCATACGTGCGCGTATCTGCGCTTTTATCAGTGATGGAACACGACCGCCTCTACCGCCGCCAACAACGAGGCCGACAGCACGCAATATCAGCTATTAATAAATTACGCGAACGCTATCATAAACGTTCACGTGCTGAAGGAGGTCCTGCGCCTTTTAATGCCTTAGAATTTCACTACAATAACCTTGTTGCAGTGTCTTCATTAAATTCACTCGAACAAAATATAAGCACAATGAAGTATTACTTTGCATACCAGCTAATTATTTGATATTCTTCTGCTTCTTGCCAGTATAATTATATTTGTGTTTACTTTTGTGTCTTTTAATAAATAGGTATTAAACGTAATTACATTTTTGATTACGAATAAAAAATACCTGCGTTTGTCTCACATTTTCGAAATAATTGCTTTTCTATTATTGTTCCGAGTTCAAACACGATTGCTCTTGAAATTAATTGTTCACGACGCTTTGAGATGTTGAATAATAAGAGAATAATACGAGCAAAGAAATGTTCAAGTGCGCTTGCTTTTAATAAAGAAATAATATGAAAAAATTGGCTGGAAATGTCGATTACACATTTTCTCGTAGGTTCAGAAACCTTGTGCAAATTTGCCTTTGATGTTCGTTAATGGAAATTTCTACGTTCGATGAGATGACTCTAAATTGATTTTTATTACGTCAAAGTAAAATAAAAGGACTAATAATTTATTGGAAAATAGTAAAGTTCTAATAAATTGGGCGCACTTGCTGTTTGTGACAATATAATTATGTTATATCAAATTATATTTTATAGCCTGCTTAATTAAAATTTTCTTAAGATATTAAATTTATAAGAATATAATGTAAAATTTAAGAAATAAGCTTCAAAGGATTACGAATTTTCGTTTCAACATTTGCAACTTTTGTTACAATAAAGAAGAAATGTATAAAAAATACCCGCAAAACATTTAATCTGTCAACTTTGTGGATTCAAATGATGCGAAGAAAAGGAAAAATGAAGATGCGACAAGGAAGACTTACTGGCTTGAAGGATGGAGGAAGATGAGTAAGAATAAAGAATGCATGAATTAAAGATGAGCGAATTCGCGCTGTTATTAGTAGTATTTAAATAAGAGGATTTGCATATTTCTCATCTCGCAATGCCTCAATCGGCATTCGGCACCGCAATTTCTCCTTTATTTTTTCCATATCTCCCCAAAAAACTTCTGCACAGTTGGAATATATATTTCTTATTGAAAATGCTTGTTTTTTCCACTCGCATTTTCCGTCTCACAATAACGGGAGGAAGATATTTCCCGAATTTCGTATTGTGAATTATTTTTCATCATTTGCAAATTTCTGCGTTACGTTGGCCAATGTAGCGAGACATTTATTGAGGGAAATCGATTAGGAATTAAGGCTTTTCCACGCGCATACGCCAATCTAAATGTACGTGTGGCTACAAGTCGATAACAAATTGCATTCGACATTTATAAACGCAAGGTGTGTGCGCTTCGCGCTTCGAGATGCATCATTGCTAATTCGATTTGCAAACGCGGGAACGAAGAGCTAAGCATGCACTTAATACCTCACCCACCGCCGACGCCGCCGTTCAAATGCGAGAAATTCCGGTGCGCATATCCATTAAACATGTTCGAATGCACAACGAGACCATTAGTATTCCTGATAATTTATACAATCGTTGCTTTCATGCTACGAATTCAATTTTCTTGCATAATTACACCAAGCCTAAATGATCATATTGTCAGCGCCATACAAATTCAATATTCGACATGATTATAATTCGATTACAACAATAAGAACACGAAGGAACGTATGGCAAATATTGTTGTAATATGAGAAAAAGAAACATGGCGCAATCCAAACAAAAACTCGCAAATACCACAAATAAAACAAAACTCCATTCCCGAAATTTCTCTGTCAACAACCCTCATCCAAAAAGGAAAAGGGCAAAACAGCGTCTAATAGAACCGCATCGAAGCGCGCAATGCTCATTTGTCTGGGGAAGATGTGGAAGAAGAGGAAGAAGACGCCGAAACTGCTGATAGCATGTCATCGTTGGAGTTGGCCGAGTTTTCGAGAGAAATACACGCAAGCGTTCGACCAAGTTGTCAAGCCATTTTGTAAACATGGAGTCGAACTAACTACTTAATTAAATTGCGCGCACTAACGCAACAACTTTTTAGTCGTTCGGCTTCTTGCAAAATATGAAACGCATAGCCCCAGATCTCGTGGGCAGTGGCGGGCGGTGATTAAAATGGCATTCGCTGCGACGCCTCTCCGTGTACATTCTGAGCGCAAATTGCTATCAGCAGCAAGCGAAACGCGCTAATTGCATAACTAATTTATGGCTACTAATTCAATCTAACAACTACACTTGGCGCTTCTGTGTTTCATAATAAACGTACTTGTTTATAAGCCGTATTGATTTTGCATCAAGCGTCGTTTGTAAACGGCACCATTAGTTAAATATTAGTACAAACACTTACGATCCTGTCATTCATTATGCACGTGCATGTGTGATAAAAATCACCAAACTAATATACGCACAGATTTTTTAATGGTTCATTAAATATTAACGATTTAATTTAAAAAATTTAATTAAAAATTAATTGTTATCGTAATAAATTTCATTTGCTTTGACAGCCAGGTGCTTACTTATTCATAATTTCATATTTAATTTATGCCAATGACATTGATACTATTAATACAGTTAAATACAGTAAACCAACATGATTAGCAACATGAAAAAATGAATGTGCAGAACAGGTAAAATACTTTTTTTGGTTTAACAAAAAAATTTATTCCGAAGCTAGAATGATAAATGATTTATTAAAGTGCAATTAATATCCATTTTTGCAAAGTCAAAGAAATCAATGCCTGCTTTTCTTTACAGCCATAGAGAAAGTTCTCCTGTTGCCAGATGAATAACCATAAAAAGGTGGTGGCAAGTGCAAGGTATGCGCGATGGAACAATTTGGCGTTCACTTTTGTTCGTCTACTTTTCGGTGCGCAGCGTTTTCGCAAAAGGGAGAGCTCTCCAGATAGGACACAGCTTAAAATATGGGCAATTAAGAATATTAATTGTTCCCCACGTATATACACTGTGAGCATAGGGGGCGGCCAATGCGCGCGTAAAATGTCCACCGACCCCGGCGGCCGGCAGCGAAATTGGCGCAAACCGAACAAAGCCGCCAACGTTCAAATATGTTTCTGTATTTTAATTCATGCGCAAAATTATAAAACTCGTTTAAAGTGAAATATCACAGAATGAAGATATTTGTGTGTGAAAAGGGAAGGCGTAGGTATAAAATTTTTTCTCTGCACTCTCCACAAATAAATTCACGTCCACATTTTGTACGAGCGACATTTATTTGCTTAGTTTTTGTTTCATCTGGTAGCGAACGTCGTGTTTTGTTTGCGCAGCGCACCAGCTTCGACTACAATTAAAACAATAGTTTTTATTGCCGCGCCAACATAATGTATCGGCCGAGATGCAATAATAAAGAATCGGATTTATGAGCGCGCAGGTCCGTGTTGCCACTGTTGCGCCCCGTTATTGCCGCTCCTGCTTGTTCATTCAGTCGAGTGTGCCATTTTTACGATTCGGTCAACGTCGAGAGCAATCCATATTCACTCTCTGCCCCCGTGCTCCTGCTCACACAGCCGCCGCACCTCGTATATTTCGTAGAATGCAGTATGCAAATTAAACTACGCACATTCAACCAAGAAAACTCAATAACAGCAATATACAAAACTATAAAAATGTTTTCTTTCCACATTTATAATTTTCCATCTCAGAAACTCTATATGAATCACACGTTTGTTTATCTCCATACTACGTTATGGGTAGTTATCACATCGATTGTCAGTTCCAATTGAAAAAATACGAAAATGTTTAATACGTTTACTTTCAATAACAAAATTTTACAGCCAAGATAATAATATGGTTTCATGCCACTATAAAAACCACAATCTATAAATATAAACAAAAATAATTTTCACAAAGGTTGGATTTTAAATTGAAAATTTAAAATTAAAATTTCCGTAAATGTGTGTTCAAAAATTCTTTCATATTTTTGTATATTATTCGAGATCGCAAACTTTATGAAGTGTGTGAATTCAAAATAATTTAAATTAAAATACTTATTGCTTTCATAAATTATGAAATTCACTATAGCATATTTCATTTATGCATACTGAGTGTGTATAATTTCTATATTATTTATGATTTTTTTTTTGGCACATTTCGGCAAGGACTATTATGTCCTATAACCAGAACATAAGTATCTAATTATGGGCAAATTCCTTCAATCATAATTTCACAAAATTAAAAATCCGAATTTTGATTTATGTTTGATTGAGAAATCGAAATGTTATTGAGATTGATAGATCTCAATATAATTTGGAAGTAGCACTCAATTGTTATGTAAAATTGAATTTACAATTAAAAGTTGACGTTTTAACGAGTTTTTGTTCATCGGCGATAATAATTACCAAATTAATTTCGTAAAGAATGCTATAGACTTAACTTAAATGCAATTGTGTAAATTGAAGTAAAAAGTACATTTCGTTTGCAATTGCATCAGAAAAAACAATCATCTATAGAAATGGTTTTGTGCCCTGCATAATCATGCAATAAATTCCGCGTGGTGAATGAGAGAAACATAAAATTAAAGGTAATTAAACCTTGTGTTCGCGCATATTATTTATTGGCATTCATTTAAAGCGTTGGATTCGCTTGACGCACTTTTTAGTCACCATCATGCTGCGGATGCTATTACTCAGTGTGCTTTTAGTGCAGTGTCTCAGTTTTAAAACTGTATACCAGGCTGATCCGGGGCCATTGAAGTTTTTCCGCATGACTCTTAAAAATGGAACATTACATATCATGGATTCGAAAAAAAATTTGCCGCGAGAACCACGACCGCAAGACATTGTGCCGGCAGAAACTTTTTTTTGGGAGGCCAGGAATCCTCTACTATTCCGACCACCACTTCCAACATGGAACCCGAACCAATTCATTCGACCACCAATTAGACCACCCATAAGCGGGCGAGATAACAATGCATATAATAATAATTTAAATACTCATGTTCGCTCGAGATATGCGACTTGGTATTGGAATTATCCGACAGGTAATAACATTAGCTCGTAGAGAAACTACTGGAGAGTTTATCATTGTTATACAATAATTCATTTTTTAGGTCAAAATTTAGAAGAAGCAGGTATTTACCCTTTTATAAGGTAAGATCATTAATTCAATATTTTGCTTAAATAAATAATTAATAATGCTTTATTTTATTACAGAAAAACCATTGATTCGCTTCGAAATCTATGTGCGTGCTTTAGTAAATAAAGTACTATTACTTTGATTTACAATTTATGATTGTATTACACACTCAATTGAAAACTAACAAGTGGTGCGGTCAAGCAGTCTGAGCTGAAAACAAGCTTCGCACAATTAACATTTTCGCAACTGTTTATAAAATTTCAGTTTATGAATACCAATAAAATCTCCCACTTTAAGAATTAATTTATTTTATCAACAAATCTCACTAGTATATAAGAAGTACAAAATGCTGTTACAATGCATAGAAAACAAGAACCAGAGTTGTCCAAGATGTTCAAGTTCTTATTGTTTGCCTGTGCATTGTTTGCGATCACCTATATGGCTGAATCGCAATTATATTTCCGTGATGAGCATCAGCCTAATTTCAATTATTACACACCAAGGTATGGACCTTTTCTTCCAGTAATATCACGAAGAATGTATGGATATCCTGGATGGGGAGGTATCCCTACATATCCGGCCATTTATCCGTGAAGATGATGGAATTAAATTGGAAGTTTAAATAAATACATTCAGATACATTGTTGACAATATTTGCATTAAGTTTTCTGTATAATTGAAACATCATCCGATATTCAATTAACCAAGATCCATAAAAAACACACATTAATATATACCTTGTCTCATATTAACTGCTAATAAATTTGATATGCATGCCATTAAAATAAATTTCATTATTTGATAACTTAATTAAATATATCTATAAGTTACTGCTTGTTTGCTTGAATTGATTGATAAATCATATAAACAATACCTTAATCAAAATCATTGATTCAACTTATTGCCAAACGAACTGATGCGAGGTAAAATAAATTTATTAAATTATTCGATACCAAATATATATAATCATTCTGAAATGAATAATTGGTGGTCATACGAATAGGTGAATTGTAATACAAATTTAGGAAAATACTATTTTTCATCACTACCAGCAACAGAAAGTTTTTTTAGAGGCCTGTATCATCAATATGTTTATGTTTATAAACTACATGGAGGAAAATTTGATTCAAAACTTTCTTATATGAACATTTTTAATTATTTAGTTGTATGTTAAATAAAATACGCTGAGTATATATTATATATACATTGATGTTATTATTATTTCTGTTTCTGGCAAGAAAAATTTAATTACTGATGATATTCGAAATGCAATTGATGCTGTCACTCATTTGGTCATATTATAATAGATATTATTAATATTTACAATATGCAAAAATATGAAATTCTTGTAGAAAAGTATGTGACTGATCATAAATTATAATATGCACAATTTCATCTGGATAAATGAAAAATGAACCAATATGTTTCATGCCCACCATAACTGATAGCCAAAACTGAATTACCACATAAAAAACACGCATAATTAGAGTAGTAACATGGTTGGGTGGTTGGTTGGTTGGTTGGTTGGTGTAATTGCTTGTATCCATGTTTATTTAAATAACAGTATCGTAAAGTGTTCAACATTGATGATTCAAAATGTTGTTCAAGGCAGTTGCAATGTTTGTGTGCGTAGTTCTACAATTGTTATCAATTGTGGATGCAAGTCATGATAATCATAAAGATGGTTGCAAAGCTCGATTTGCTAATTCTGGTTCATCGGACTATGAGAATCTTTTTGGCATTTTTAGAAATAATGATGTTCCAGCAAGACGCTATCAAGATGGTTTTAATTCTCATAAAAAGAATGCAAAACCCTTACGCCGAAAAGCGTATAGGGTTACTCAAAACGACGACCCCAAAGATTGTGATTTGACGCATCCAGGGGGATTGAGAAAATTGTTAAATTTGGTTTTTCCTGACGCATGAAAAGGTTTTAATTCAATTAATCCTTATTTGTATAGTTTCAGCAATTATATTACCAAAACAAATGTATAATATGTGGTGCTTTTGAAAAATTTTATTCGAAAGAAACTTACAATTTTTAGAATAACGTGTGAATTAATGGATTATCGATATTGTACATTAAAGCAAAGTGATATATTCAGAATGAGTAAACATTCATTATAAACATTCATTGTTTCCAATTCTCACAAAAAATTTACTGCTATTTGCCCGGAATGGAATTGTTTGTAATTTCTGTGTAATGCTAATGTCAAACAAGTGGAATTGATATTTGTTCCTTAATAATCACGTGTGAATAAAAACTGAAAAATGAATAAACCACATTCACAAAACAACCTTATAATTGGACATTGTATAATGCGATTCAAAAGAAAGGTATAAAAATGACTACGTAGAACACGATTTCGAAATAGTCTTGTGCGATATATCACTTTAACCAGTTATAATGAATTGCTTTTATCGCCTTCTCTTCTTGGTACTCTTACTGCAATTTTGTTGCAAACTAATCGAAACTCGCAAAATGTATCATCCAATAACAATGCCGATGCGACGAATGCATCATGCGCATACGCCGCACGACTTATGTGTATGGCATCCGACTGCTCATGTGAAAAAAATTTCCCATGGCTCAATACATAGGAGACCCGCATCAATAGGTAAGAAGCTTTGAAGTATTTTTTTATTGTCACTAAAATTAGTTAATGTTGACTAAATCGAAAACATTTCAGCTTCACATAAATCATTTCATTATCCACATGGTTGTTACGTGAGGCATGATTGTCCACCACATTGCCAACCGACTTTCTACTAAAAGGAAAATAAATTATTCTTCTGCTTATCAAATATTACCAATTATGGATTACAAGAACACACATATATTGTTTTTGTAATATTTTTATTTGCTGCTAATTAAACTGGGTTAAATGGGAAACATTTACTTTATATTTCTTTAACGATAATATGCATATTAAATACACGCTATCTCATGAATTTCAATTATTTTGATAATGTTCATATAGGAAAATAACTAATTTATCCCTCGACGTCAATTGGTCGATACGATATGCATGCCAATTTAATTCCAACAATAAACAATGTGTTACAAATTATGAAATGTGTCCTTCTATGGACAAATTCTTAATTTATAAAGTTGTAGCACAAAATTGATTCCCTAATATTACAAATTATCAACAATATAACTTCTTATAAATACGCAACTGAATCCTACTCTTGCTAAGACTGTATCCTACAATTTGTGCAAAAATGTGGATCTTTTACTTTCTACTTTTTCTATATTGTGTCTCAGTTCATTCTGAAGGCGGTAAGCTAACTAACAATTTGACAAATAATGGCTGGCAAGAGGAAAAGCCTCGTCCAATTGAAGAACATATTCCAACCAAACAAACTGTCACTGTCCAGGAACAAGATTTGAATTCGCAAACAATTTTGGAGAGGAGGAACATGGATCAATTGCTTGAGCCTTTTAACTGCGCCATAGATGGAATTAAAAAATTGATCAATTATTTGATTAATGCAGCACGAGAATTTGGGTTAACCAATGAAATTCCAAATGAGAAATTCGAAAACGGAGCGGTTAAACAATTTATTTATCAGTTTTCACAAAAATTACTTGCACCAAATCATCTTACTGATTCAGTTAAGCCAGCTCAAAACTACAATTACAATCCAAATATGTATGGTGCGTCTTATTCATCGATGATTGCTCAACCACAAATTCCAATGCAATATGCGCCAAACCAGGTATTCCGCCGTAAAATTCCTCGTGTGTTAGGCAGTAAGTATTTTCAAACTATTTATTTTATTCTTTAATTTTATTATTTATAACTTTAGCTACTGGAGGATTCACTGAAAGTCCAGCACTTCATATTCCGACAGCAAGAATTGCTCAAAAATGTGTAATGAAATAATTAATGAAATTATGATTCGTCTGGGGCATTTGGGCCTTTGTTTCGCGAAATATAATTTTTTCTGCTAGTCTGACTTTACTTTTTGTACAATAACTGCAAGTTATTGGTACATGAAAACAGTGCAAACGGCTGTATTTCATACGGTTTTATTTGTCCTGCCATTTTCCGCGTTTTCTGACGCTTGTTCTCCAACGGCCACAATTCACAAATTCACAATTCCAGTCACACACAATGTGTTACCGCGATGGAAAATTCGAGTGCGACTTTCATGTTTATACGATGCATTGGCTGCGTTATTCATACGAATAGTTCTTGATATTGTATTCTATTTGTCCCGCGTTTGTTCGGCGGGCGTGCAATGCTCGCGCTGCATCTGCCTCCAACACTTGAATTATTTATTAGTGCAATGGGCGGTTGGAACTTTTGCGATTGCAAATAAACAAAAACTCCAACTTTATATGCTCACTTAAAATTTACAAATGGTTAAAGCTTGTTTCGATAGCTATTTGCTCTACACTTTGAAACTGATAGAAATTTCGTGAATATTCGTCCGAAATTTATTCAAACGCTGAATGCATTTTATTAGCGTAAATCAGAATATTTAAATTCCGTTCAAGTTTGCAGCCATTTTCAACGTTGATTGAATTCTATGAGCATAACTGTAACTCGCATGCAAGACTCTGTCGAGTTAATGAATGAACGACATTATCCTTTGGCGTTTTCTAGCGAATTCCTAGTCGACCACCGGAGCTCTTAAAGCGCGGAATTCGCATCGAATGAACATCCACGTCTCTTTGTTGGGCACACGCACACGCGACATAATGAATGAGTGAGACAGCCAACGCAATGCATGTGGCCGTAAACTTCATTGGCATTTCGTGCTTGTTGTATTTGCGTTCGTGTTACTTTTCCTCTCATGCATTCGAACAATTTTGCTATTTGCGCTGCCGCATGCAAACTTCAACTTTGCTCTGGCGTTTTCAGCTTTATATACACCTGTTCAGGTATATTGCTTCAAAGTACTTGTGGAATTATACGATTTGCCTGTGCGTAGTCGTGCGCACGACTGTGATTTATAAAGAGCAAGTAATCCTGCGCTCCTGATCCTGAAATTTGTGCAATTTATGATAATAAAATACCTGCATAAACGCGCTACAACTCAAACAAATTTCTTAAGCTTACACATATCAAGTGCACATATTTATGTCACTTTCCCAAGTTTCTTTTATTGCTAGAGAAGTAGAGAAAGATTTACTGTTCTATTCCGCAAAAAAAAGGTTAATCTTGATAGTTAATGCATACTTCCTGTAAATAATTTGCAACTTACAAAGATGCACACTTAATGGACAAGTAGAATATTGCTTAACGAAAATGAATGCGCATAAAAGAGTAAAGCAAGTCATGAGAGCAGAATGAACTCGGCTCTTGGTTGAAGATGCACCACCAATAATTCATCTGCATTGCATTATACGAAGTGTTGAATTATGGGTACGCGCATAGCAAAAAGCACGAATGTATGGTGCCGAAGAAGCCGAAACGAATTCCATTTCGTTGCAGCGCCACATAATTTGCAATACCTGCAGTTTTCGCGCGGCGTCAAGAGAGAAAATTACTTTAATATCGTTACGTTACGCTGTGCTTCTTCCACACTTCACAGCATCGGATATTTCCATCTTGCTTCTTCGCTTATTTCGTACCTTTGAACAGCAGCTTGATGTGTATCTCAGACACTTTCATTATGTAAACATAAAGTTTATGTTCCTGCCGCCTCGCACACTTTTGTTGCATCCGTCTGCTTCTTGTTTCACGTGTTTTTCTTCAATGCGTTACCGTCATTTCCACCTTAATAAATCTATCTTTTCGTTCGCGTGTTGTTTCTTTGAGGATAATTCAGTTTTGCCTTGTCTTTCATTATACCAGCGCATAATATACTAAGAGGAAAATTGTTATTTTTCTATGCATAATCAAGAAAAATTTAATGTGCCGCAGAATTTAATACGAGAGCTCTGTAAACAACCAAAAATATAATTTACATATTCTTTGAGTTGTATTATGTATTCATTATTAAAATTCCGGTGTTTACGGAGAGAAATCTGATACAAAATTATACCGGAAAACTCAATTAGCATTGTAAAATCTAATCAGCGTGTTGAAGTGAAGTGATCAAAAATTCATTAAGGCAAAAAGGGAAACACAGAAACTCACACTCTATTACCCACGAAACTCGTCCAGAATGCATTAGATCACGTACATTTCCCCGAAACTTGAAACACATGAATTTCATTAAAGTTGCGTTTCGCATTAACTTTCGAAATGTGTGGCTAAAACTCTCGGTATTATAATAATACTTTATATGCATACCGCCTCAAGTGGTAACTCGCCTTGTTCGAAAACAACATTAATCACGAGTATAATTGTCAGAAATCAGTTGCGCTGTTGCTGGTGCACGAGCACCACCCGAATTCATTGGATTTAATAATGCGAAACAGTCGCTAACGCTGCTGCATGCCGGTCAATTTGTATAATTGTGCAAAAATATACACGCTTGAAGCACCTTCTCTTGGTTGGATTATTGATCAAAAGTACTGATAGATTATTCTGAAGCGGCGGTGCGCACGTACTGCTGGCTATCTCTGCAGTTGAGGGAAATGTGTACGTACATTTCGGGTTTATTTACGAGCCGGGCTGGTGGTGGTTCGTTCGATCTATCAGTGGACGTTATGAATGAATCTCTGGAGGATCGTCTGCCCTGGATTCGATGTTCAATGCTTCGTGTTCCCGCCAGGAGGATCAGGCTCATGCCAGAGAAAAAGGACGAGTGCAATGTGCAGCTCATCGTTCGGTTAGTCATTGCTTTCCCTCAACGTTGCTTTCGGGTTTCCTCTTGAGGGGATGCATTGAGATATTACACGAAGCTTGCACAATTCTCCCATGAAATATTTCCCAGTCTTTTTCACTTTCAACTTGTAAAATGAAATGTGGAATTTAAGGTATTTCAAAAATGCGAGTAGTTAAATAATATTTAATAATAAAATCGTTTTTAGCAAGTTCTGCAAGCTCTGTTTACGATTTGCTCTATTTTGCCAAGGCAATTCCGAAGCGGTTTTCGACTTTTTCGATTCGTCGCAATGGGACGTAAAACATAATAAAATATTGGTGGTTACCTGAAGGCATCTTAGTTTCTAAATATCCCAATGGGATGCCTGCTTGCCGCGTTCGATATCGGAACGAGAGAAAAAATCGCGAAAACGCTTAGTAACATTCAGTAAATCGTCGCAGCTCACACATGCTACCCACCCAGTCTGTAAATGCTGTCACTCTTTACGATTTTTATTCTTTTTCTTCGTTGGCTTGTGCGTTTCTTCGCTTGCGGTGGCGTTTTTCCACTTTGTGTGATGTTGACGGCGGCGCCGTCACTCGCGTTTCACATTCGACATTTTTTCCACATTTGTGTGTCCACAGAAAAAACAAGTCTTCCTCTGCGTGCGAACCCGATGTGCTAGATGCATGCCGTCGAACTGCCACATGACGGAACGACAACGAGTTTCAAGCGAGATAACACACTGAATTTTAAACGAGAGTTGAAGAGAACAAGTTTTGCATTTTCAACTTTTGCATTTTGTCTTTGATTTTTCAGGTTATTAAAGTTAAACTTGCGTTTGCTGTGAAATTATTTATTTTCATGTATTTTAGATGAACTGAGATTTTTTAGAAGAAATGTTAGTTTAACATTCTGTCGAATTAATTGCACCAACAAATACGTGGAAACTGAGGCGGAAAATTCATATTCACGAGCAAGACAAACATAAACGCGTACAAATTTCAAGCAGACGAGAGAAATTCAGGAGGTCGAAGAAATAACATGCGAAGAAATAATAGCAAAAGGCACATACGCGTACGTCATAAAAGAGGATCCCGCGTTCACAAAGTAAACGAATCCTACGTATCCACCTATATATGATAGACGCAGCATGGTATGTTGATGGAGAGCACCCTCTCCGGATGGGAAAATCTTCAACTTGAATGAAATCCTCGCGCGCATCGTCAAAGACGCACCTCGCTGCTCAGTTTTCCCGTCGTAATGTGCGAATATTCGTACTTGTCCCATTCGTCCATGGCATAAACAGTCACCGGTCGTATTTATTCACCCTCAAAGCGAGGACAAAATGAGCAGAAAGAAGCGAAATGCTCCGTTAACACAGGTTGAATATACCATCACCCAGCAGGCAAAGAGAGAGGGAGTGAAAAGTGGAGGAAAAGCAGGAAAGCAACACACATAGGTACTCCCGTGTAGCTGAGGAAAATTGGCAGAAAATGGGACATGAAAATTGAGATTCTTTGATATGAACAACGACCACACCAGGACTCGTTATATATTCACTCGACACACACACGTTTTACCTACGCCACGCAAAAATGTATGCAGGACTATGGCAAATGCGCAGCACGCCAGGTGAATTCACGTCGCGTAAAGTGGCCAACCACCTGCAGACTTATACACCTGCTGAGTCTGTATTTGCTTGGTTGAATGAGAGAATATGTGAGTATGCAAATATTTCCTGCGTTCTTTTATGTCACTTAGATTACTAGGCGAAATTTATTGAGTTCATATTCATTGTTATGTAATTTGCTTTATATAGAAATGAATAAACTACCAAGGAAAATCCCGGAATATTTTTTTGCCTCGCTATTAACTATTCTGCAATTTAAATATTGATGTAAATTATTTGTGTAAACTTTATACACTCAAAACGTGGCATAACAAGAAATGGATGTCAAACTCACCTAAAGTGTTTGCGAAAAGTTTTCACTTTCTGTTTGTGTTTTATTTAAAAATTCATTGGCGTCTGAAAAGTTGCTTGGCGTGCTGTTCATGCTGCGTATTAAATATTTATGCTTTATGATGGATTTTCTAATCGTGTTTATTAGCCGTACACTAAACTTAGTTGATTTCAAAACCTACCCCAAAAAAAGTGCCATACAACAAGGTGTGAAATATAAAATCAAGTTTTTAAAGCCTCTCGTTCAAGGAGGGCGTTCAATTTATACGGTGATAATTTTTATTAAATTGCGTAGGCGGCGCGCGTGTATGTGATATAAAGTCACGCATCAAGAAGCACCGTACACATTTTCGCACACCTTTTGCCACCCTTTCGCCTTCTGCGCGAGTGCACACAGCAAGTTAAGTAAAACTTTATAAACGTCGTAAAGGCCGCTCTACTCCACGCACACCGAAACACACGTTGCGGCCTGCTGCTAAATGGTATTCGAATATGGAATATTTCCAAGGAATAAAGGTGCTTGTTAGACAAGTTCAAATTGATAAAGTTAAAACTTGCTGAACATTCGCACAAGTATGGAACTTAACGTGAAACTTTAAACACTCGCCACACATACGGAAAAAACCAACTTTTCGGTATCGCTTTTATAGTGTCCGGCATAGCACGGAACCTTTTTCGGCCTTTCCCATAAAAATACTTGAATTGAACTTTTTTCCAGCAAGTTGGAAGCTTCAGAATTAGTTCCTGCTTAATGCACTTTAAACATGGTCTTTGATTATTATTGAGGCTGTTGTTGTAGCGTGTTACGTTTTGAACTAATTCAAGTTTTAAGTACATATTGTATTAAGAAACTTGGGCAATGGATTTGTGCTCGCTCACAAAACTTTTCGCCCTCCTAATTGAACGCGCTTTCCCACCTTTTATAATAACACCGCGGTGCTGTAATAACAATTCAACCGCAAAACGCGAACGAACAAAAACGCTACCTAAAAGCGGACGAAAACAAGCAGAGAGAAGGGAAGGAGGGAAAATGAAAAGGGCAGAACAAACAATAAAAGTCAAAGGCAATATAGAATATAATATTGTTCGTAATAGCGGTTCCGGGCTATGGGCTAATAAGAAGGAAACTCTTGCACACTCAGTATAAACTCAAAACCACTCGTTTTTGTTGTTCCTGCTGCGGTAAACAACATAAATGTGACAGAAATATCGCAAATAACAACGTTAACGAAATAGAGCTTATTGTCTCTGTTGCATTAAACACGAACGTTATACGACTTGGGGTCTGATAAAACCGCATACTTAATTCACTTGTATAAGTTATACTTACAACTCAATTTGCCTTTTATATCTAATTTAAAAGTCCTTTATTTGAAATATGAAGATATGCCTACCTATAAATTATCCTGATAATTCAAACATTATATTGCCGTTTAGCAAATAACCATTCGTTTGAATATCGACGGAATTCAATTTACGAAACGATATTTGGGGGTGGAAATTGAAAGGCATCACGCATTCTATTATTAAATAAAGCAAATACCGCTTTCGACGACAATACACTGCGGCTTTGCTCACATACGAGATACTCGAAACACGCATGTATGCATGACTTGATGTATGATATACCGCGGAACGAATTCTTTATTTGACAGCTTTCTTCCACTTTCTCCACTTATGTTAAATATATGAATGCGTCGAAAGGCGTTGGTACACAGTGCGTACAAAGCAAATGTAGTTTTTGTTTTGTTTTGTTAGGAACTAAAGCGGCGAACGTAGCCTAAAAATAATGAAAAATTCAAAGAGAATTTCACAGCACGTTATGACGAAAAATTTGTTTCGATTATTTATTATACTTTCAGATAGAAGGTTTTTTGTTATCATGGCAGTTGTTCCATCATTTCATTGTTTTCAAGAGGCACATATATCATTCACGGAATTCTGGATGATCAACAGTACAAGCGCACACATGACGTGAACAAACAGCTGTTGTTGTTGTTTCAACATTTTCCAACAATGTTTTATATTATATTGGTTAGATGTTAGTGGTCTTATATGTGATAATTAAGGATGAGAAGTGTTTATAGAAATTGATGATGAAACGAAATGAACAAATTCGATAAATAAATACTTCTTACCGAGTCAAGACACAAATAAACAAATTACGTGTGGTTCAATGTTTACCTTTATTCGTTTAGAAATACACAGCAGATGTCTCCAACGTTCATAAGAATTACTTAAATGTTGTATAGTATTCAAGCGTAGTGTGCTGGGATTTAACACTTAATATACTTGAATTAACCTGTTATTATTTTGGCGTGTCTTGAAGTATTACATGCACAAAATGAAATTTACTATGATATATGACTGCTCATTAAAAATTATTAATTAATGAAATCCAGGTATAGGTAGCAACACGTATAGAGGCATATAATTAATATTCAGAGCACATAGGTGAGTGTCGAATTAGTTTTCGGCGGCAACATGAAGGTGAATTTCTCAGGAATGGATTTCCATAGACGCTACCGCTGCCGCCGTTATTGCCGCCTCCCGGTGAACTAACAACTAGCACACGCATAATATATGGCTCTCATCTCAGAGACGGCTTTCAATAAGGAGGCACATTGGAAGGCAGTACGTGTCTCTGCTGTTTGACGCACGCTTGATTGACTCTATTCAATTCGCAAGCGCCAATGATGAAAGTCGGGCTTCAAGTTTCTCAAGAAGCTAGAGGACCGCGAAGGTGAACTTAAGTCTGTGTTGTAACAATGCATCTTCTATGAATTTCATTTAATACCTAATTCCATGAAAATCTAATTTAACTGTGTATTGATTGATTATAAAAAATGTCTGATTTTCAACCCACTCAGTTTCACTCAACACAAAAGGCATACGTTATTCCCGAAAGTTGGACATTGTTATATATTCACCATGAATCAGTGAGACCTTCCAGCAAGAGATCCTAAACAATTTATCGCCAAAGAAAGCGTAAACAAAAGGGATGTCCTAGCTGCTGTGCTACTTTTGCATTCTATCACAATGTACCTATGCGGATGCTCCTTCCTGCTTTCCACCGCCGCATAAAACACGAATGACAAGAGATAGAAGCTGGAAAAGAGAGAAAATCTCAGTGACTAGCATCGGGCATCGTTATCCAACTATGCATCCCACCTATATCGCTTCAATTCAACCGCAAACCGGACAAAAAACTGCACAATGCACCACCTATGTTTGCGTCCTATACAGTTGTGTAAATCTGCATATTTGCCAGAAGATTTATGGGCGAGCGTGCACAAAAATTGTTTGCAGAATGCAAACACACATTTAGGACCATTGCATGTACGTGGAGCTTGTTTCCCCGAGAGCAATTTGCCATTTTATTAAATATTCTTTTTGCGCGCTGAAATACAACAACGGCTATTCAATAGCGACATACACGGATTTGCAATTAGCACCAGTCGAACGTGTTATTTTCCAGTGGATCAGCTTAATATAATCAGCGCTGTCCGTATTGAGAGAGAGATAATGCGGGGCCCCGTCGCGCCTGTAAGTGAGGATTCAATCGATTTGTATGCCGGTTGTGATCCTGCGTCCGCCGCATTTCTCTTTCGGCCGACATAAAGCGAATTGCCCAACCAGTCGTAATCAAATTAATTAATTTCTGTATTATATTAATGCTTTGTACATATCACGCCTGATGCAATATGTAACAAGCATGCTACTACTTGTTTTGTTTTATGTCACATCAAAGACATGTGCGTGAAATGTCCAACTTAATCATCACCAGTACATGCTGCTCTTAATAAACTTATTAATAATTTAGAAAGATTTCTTGATTGAATCATATCCGATAACAAGGAAATCTAATTTCCGGAAAACACATAGCATGATATAAATGTGAATATAATACCGGATTTTATTTATTTAATTATATTTCATCGTTTTCATTTTCTATTTATGCGCGTGCTGTCTCCCTTGTTTTGGAATATATAATTAAATTTTGTGCGCCGTCGCCGCCACCATTTCTACCGTCGTTTGCTGGCTGATGACGCAACACAAATCGACGTATGCTTTCAAACGAGCATACGATGAAAATTGCGTTATGAAAATTTCATCCGGCAGTCTACGAATGACCTACATGCTCGCGTCTAATATTTTCATGCACTTTGAAGAATGGCTCGAAGCTTTTACGCCAACCTCCACCCACTCTTCCACTTAATTGTGTTTGCGTTCGCTATTTTATTGATGAAGTTATAGATGTTTAGTTTTCTCTCCGTCGTGGGAATGGCACATCAAAGAAGCGCGAACAGTGTTCTTGGTCATTTAATATTTCTGCTTGCTTTTTAATTGCGATAAAAAGCACATGTAATCATGCAATTACAGCTCGTAATTTGTTCGCAAAGAGCTAATTTATAGTTATTTACTGCCCGATTGCATGCCACATGAAACTTGAGACAAATACAATTCAACTCAATGCTAATACTACGTAATTTTTTTCTCTGCCTTCTTAGATATAATTCAATTAAAATGCTAATGCTAAGTACCTACTAGAAAAAATATTGCATGTTTATTTATTTGATGATTTGCAATTTGAGTTTCACTAGTCGCAAATTGAAAAATTCTTTCAATAAGTCGCAAAGTTTGTTACATAATTTAATTTTTCTCGACGATAGTTGCGCTACGAAAAGGGCAAGAACTATGCTCAAAATTAATAATATATAATTAGCAAAAGTTTTACAATTTACGTATACTTCGTCCGCTTCTTAATTACACTAAAAGCATAAAAATTACCTCACGCTTGTTGCCTGCTTAGTGCAGTAGTTATTTTTAATCTTATCACTTAATTTTCCATACAATGGCGACACGCCAGCAGTGCCCGCCAGGGGCGCAGCGTGCACAACAAGCAATAAATTATTTTAAATAAACCCCATTTATTCTTCGTGATTATTTTCCACTTAGCATGCAAGTCGGCTCAATGTGCGCACGCGTTCCAAAGTTTTGTCGCTCGCTTCTTCATATTTTTCTTTTCTCTTGTTGTTCAGCAGTAGCGCTGCGTTTTTCATCTTCGACCTTTCACCCGCTGATTATATATGAACGAAGAAGGAAGTCTACTTCGTTCAGGGAGTTTTCCGGAAACTTTGTTTGCCCGCGCTTAAGAATTAAGATGCTGTAATAATGTTAGCCTTCGTTATGCCAGCGAACGCAAGGATCATCATATTGAGTGATTTTTATTACATTATTCACATGTATTTAACGAAAACATATTTTCATCCCGAATTTCGATACACAGAAAAACACAGAAGAATTTCCTGGTAGCTTTATGTACTTTATATGATCAAATTTAAACATTAAATAAGGGTTTAAAAATGGAGAAAAACAATAAATAATGAAGCAAATACAGAAAGAAAGAAAATGCAATATATGTGTGCGTATTTAAATGCATTTTATACAGGTTACAAGTATACAACGTGTTATCAACACCGCTTTGAGATTAAATGCAGAGGTGTGAAAAAACCAGTAGCAAAATTCACACCTCATTAAATAATTATCGGTGATAACGATTAATAAAATGATCACACCTAAGTGTAGTAGTAATTGATAATAATTGTTCATTATTAGTAGCAAGTAATTGCTAAGAATAATTTCACACCTAGGTGCGAAAAAATCACACTCACACACACACACACACACACACATGCATTTCTCTTTGTCTCACATATACTTATTATATTGGCTTAATACACATGTGGGCATTGCTTTGAATAGAAATGCTCCGGAATGAAATTCGCCCACAATGCGCGCACGATCAGTTTATTTCAGTATATAAAATGCTATTAGAGTGATTAATTCGCAAAATAAATCCCACACAATTGAGTAACGAGTTTTTCCAAGAATTTCTATCCACCGGAAATCAAATTTAATAAACTACCTACGCATAAACCGATATTGGAAAACAACGGCAAGATTTGTTTTCAGGCGTGTAATTTGTTCAACAAAACAGGTTTGGAAGGGATGCATGATGTGCGGTTTGCGCGCGGGGGTGGTTATAATGCAAGGCGTACGCGGCGTTGGCGGCGGCGAGCATTGCCTAGATGAGCATCAGGCGAAGACGACACGTTTATAAATTGTATTCATTAAAAGGTTGACGTTGACATATTGGCAAATGTTGAACACGCTCAGTTTAATGCGGCTAATTTCATCGGCTCCACGCCCGCCTTTAACATATTTCACCGCATTGCGCTTATCTGCTAGCATGTTTTCCATATTTCTTCCTGTCGTGAGCGCGTTGTCGATCAAAGATTCCTCCATGAATGTATTCAGCAGTCTAGTTTTCTATCTATGAAAGACGGAACAAAAAGAAGTTTTCATTAGGTTATCAATGCCCGTGGATGTCGTAAAACCGGCGCTTGGCGTGCGTCTTTGGTTTTCATTTGATCGGCAACGAATGCAATTAGAATTATTCAAATGTTCGGCTGTAATACTTAGTGATCTCAATATCAGTCTAACCGCAAGCGGAGCACTGCGTCAATACAGAGAGAGCACATCGATATGAGATAATGTCGTAAAATTTATTATGATGACGCCAATCGTAAAAAATTACGGCTTTTGCACCACTTCCGGCCGCTTTAACGTGACGCATTTTTACGCCATTTCCGGCTAAATAAGATTTTCGGCTATTGCGGTTGGCGTTTGTTTTCGACGGCTGCGGAATTTATATAAATTTTATTGACGCGCCCATTTAATATATTAAATTAGAACGATATAAAATTAATATAAGTCGGCACCTATAAGCATAACTAAAAAAGCACGGGGTAAACAGTTAAACGTATTAATTATGCGTGCTAAAATGTCATTTCCGGTGGTAAATAACACGTTCAAACAGGGCGCTCGCACGTGCAAGACCTCAAGGAAGGATAACGGCGGTAATAACTTTCTAATTACACCTTTCGCACGGCTCGCGCGCCGCCGAGTTGGCCGTTTCCGGCGCCGACGAATACGAAAATGTGTCGCGCGGATATTTATTGGGCACTTGTTCAGCCCCGAAGAAGTTGCGCGGGCCGGCGGCCACTTGGACCGAACGAAGATGACAAATTTCGCCAACTTCCGAATGGCTAATTAATTAGAAGACTCTCAAACGAAATTAAACTTTCATTAAGCGGCCAACGAGACGCGCGGCGAACCCAATTGAAAAAGCGTTCGTCGCTTTAGAGCAAACCCCAAAAATCATTGAATGAAACGTGGATTGCTCCTGACGAGCACTAAGTGCACCCACTTTAAGCATAGAAAAGCAGAGAATGGTTTTGTTTGGAGTTGAAACTAACGTTTTCCTCAAGTTGTGCGCGAGGGGCCAGCAACAAGATGAAGATATAAAGGGTATGAAACGTATCTCTTCCGTACTTGAAAACTCCTGGGACTCGGTCCGCGCGCCTGATCCGGGATCGTGCGCGCATTGTGGGCGAATTTTATTCCGGAGCATTTCTATTCCAAGAAGCCGAGAGGAGTATTCACAATTCTTTCGGTAAACAAACAACAAACACACATATTGCACAATACGTTTGAGACCACGACAACCTAGGAGGAATGAATGCAAAGACCTTCTTGAGTACATCAAGTTTCTCGGCGAAACCAATAGAAAATCATGTCGGTGACTTTCGCAAGGGGACGGTGACTGACTTGTAGAAAATCAATGTTGTTCTATTGAAACGCAACGAATCCTTTACATAGGTGTAAACTAGGATTTCTGAATTTCTGCAATTTTAATTCAAATTTGTTAATAACTCCAAACTCCTGCATGTCCTTACTTGAAGTATTACAATGCTCAAATTTCTCTTGTTTAAATGTTGAACAATAGGAACTTCATTTATTATTATTAATTAGTGAATAGCTGAAACTTGCAACTTGCACTACTCTCATTACACGTAGCAAAGAGAGGACGATGTACACGTAATATTAACCGTAATCGCAACCATTTTACCGCATACAGACTGCCGCCGCTCACCGCTAACAAAGTGATGTAATCTCCAAACCGAATACAAAACCAGGATGATGTGTTCCGTGTTACGAAATGTTAGGAATTGTCCTAGTACACCTTCTCGTTTCCCTTGAATTTCTCACCGCGCACGTAGTCGCCCATGTAAACATCAACAATTCCCTTTTCGCGCACTGCGTGTGCGTAGTGCAAACAGTGCTAAAAGATCTTCGCCCATAGTGTACTTGCTGATTGTACGGACGCATCTATCACGTGCGCGTAACGTGCCTCTCGTCCTGGACCGGAACGCACGACACGGTTGGCTCTAGGATGAAAGGGAAACCGAACTGTTTGCCCGTTTGAATACGCACACTACGCGTGTGCATGTATCGCACATTCGTGCGCCCATTAAGAGGGCACGCGGAGCTCTCTCGTGTAATGAACAAGCCTCATCAAAACCCAAAGCGTTATTATTGTCATCACATTTGATTATACCACTCGCACACGCGCTCGAGCGAATTCCACATAACGATTCGTCTGCTGATTTGCTCACGCCGCGCCGCGTGATAATTATTCAAATGTAATTATAAGTTATTCTAATGCAAATGCACGTGATATACGCATTTGTTAACGGCCTTCATAATTGTCCACTTTAACCCTTTGTTACCACTTCGGCAAAATCAACATAATGCTTTTTTAACTTACTTACTTCGAACAGCAATAAATATTTATTTAGAACGGAATAATTAATATTTCATCGCAATTAATTCAAGTCCATTTGCATGAACTTTAATTGCATTTTCATGACATTCATTATTTATGTTCAAATAGAAAATATAGACGTTTTTGCTTTTAATTATCGAGAGGCGAAGAAAAACGACAGAAAATAGAACGCTGCGAGAAACTTAACTTAATAAGGAGCAATTGAGTGCTTCAATAAAGCAGTAAACATCTTTCCAATTAAAACGCAGGCACACTTAAGCCACGATAGTGCAGCCATGAGGAGGATGAAAGACTAGACATAATTAAAAATAATTATTGATAGTTCATTAATGGATTCCGCCTCGCACGATGCACAACTTAAGCCACATGCATCCAACTGTAGTGTGAGGAATGAAGACTCAATGTTGGAGCGAGACGGTACTCGTCGATGAGTGCATCCTAGTGGAAATCATTAATTTTCAATAGTGCCTGCGTCATCATCGAATTAGCGCTGCATTTCGGTCAGTGGATTTCAATATTTAATCATTATTTGCATGAATTCAAATAATTTGTGTTCTTTTAGAGTTTGATGAAATTACATAAGTGCTATTTACCTTGAACTGGAGCATAAATATTCAGATACAGGCAATCCTCACTCTGATTTTGAAGGTAGGGTAGTAATCGTTTAAGGTACTCCAACCGGCCACGAGGCATGCGCTTAAGCGCGGCAGTTTCATTACGCACATCCGGCAATCGTTGCGGACAAACGGGGCTAAACTTATCGGCAATCTTCACCCCCGACCAGAGAGCACCCGTCACCGGCGGCATAAAGCGCAAGCTGCCGAGCGGCGGACTTGCATACGGAATACCGCGGAACACCTCCACCGGTTCAAGATGTTTAGCATCCAATTGCACTATGATCCCACTGACATCGCCGTACTTGGTGCGCACGATGCGCGATGTCAGCGGCGCCCGATCGACACCCGGCGCCGGTTCGCACACCACCACCACCACCCACAGTACGGCGACCACAATAACAAACGCGCACTCTGGCCGCCGCATCGTGTGCTTGCTTGTGTGTCACTCTTGTTATCCTCCTCCTCGATGGATAATTAACGGGGGGTTGTGTTTAGATAGTCCTGGTGCGTCAACGCATTTATAGCTAGTGTATGCTAATGATGTAACATTTACATATTTTAGAAATTAATTTACCACAACGCGCACAACACAAACACGTTTGATGTTGCATTAGCACTAGGAGCTGAGATCTCCCAGCGCAATCAAACAATCAACACTAGGACAAAGTGGATCACGCAGTGTGATTGGACGAAATTAATCCTTCATCTTTGTCAAGTACAGCACCATTATTGTGTTATTCCAATATTTAGTAGCTTTGTTTACTACACACATTTTGCCAACTTAAGATTAGTAGTCACTCGATGTTTGCTCTTATTGTTTTATAATTATAGTGAGTAAGTTATGCACTTATCCTTGAACACACAATTAATTAGGCTTAGTGTATGCGTAAGCGGCTGATAGTGTTATCAATAATACGATTGATAATCAGTCACGATATTCACGCGCACGTAGCTATGAACGCCGATGCGACGCAATCGTCACGCGCCGATTCCTGCAGCCTGACTAGCATCCAAGGCGTCGCGACGCCTCGCAATAGTCCTGCATACACGAGCGCCCCCTTTGCGCACCCGCCTCCACTCGCCGCCGCCATCCGCACACAAACACACGGGAGGAATCCGAACGTCCCTGGTCGCATTTCGGGCGTGCGTTCGGTTAGCGGCGGCGGCGGCTGCCAGGCGAGCGGCGGCGCGCTTCGATTTGTTAATTTGCGAACGCGAGCGCGCTCCAAACATGACTTTGCTTCGTTCGCGCAACATCCATCGTTCATCTAGCAGTCGCGTCTCGTCCTCTGCTTATGCATGCGCCAAGGATAATCACAACCTGTGCATTATGAGTTCACATATCCTACCGCAATATTGTGTGCGAATTCAATTTAATTACGCAACCAATTCAATGCATGCTTATCCTCTTTTTCTAATCATCCGCTACGTTCATATTTCTTTTATCCTTGCTGAATATGATTTGCATCTGATTTGCGAAGAATGGAATAAATATTAGGCATATAATTGGATTACAGTAACAAAAAGACGTAAAATTTGTTAAGTTATAAGCAACATAATCATTTGGGGCACCTGATGAATTTTTGTAGAATTTCGTTAAAATTTTAATGAGATTCATACAAAGTTACTCGCTTCAATAATCCTGTCTTAAGAGGAATTTAATTACTTTTCTAAATTCACTGCTCCTAACGCCTGAGCCATCATTTTACTTGTTTTTCCATGAATCATTTTGGCTTTTCATAATTTCCAAGCAATTAGTGATCTGCGATTGTTTCTATAAAATTTGCGGTCTTCTCATTTAATTAATTTATTAGTTCTTAATGAGATAATCTAATGTATTAACTATTTATGTAAATGAAATATTTTGGCATATTTTTATTCATATTATCAATAAGTAACTGTCAACACTGTCGTTCATACAAATTAACGCCAATCCTTTTAGCACATCTGAGCATGACATTGGATTTTGATATAATAGGATCATCGGTCGGCGGTTACACCCAATATATTAATAAAGCAATGCAATGATGAGTGAATGAGTTGGACGTCCCAGGAAGACACAACAGTCTTAAGCACTGAAGCAAGAGTGAGGACGAGGCGACGAGATGGATGTATTAAGTTACCCATTACGTTCACTTACTTATAGACGACAGGACGCGCTGTTGACAGGCTTTTGCTCCTTGGCGGGCTGCCCTTGCCGGCCGCCGACGCCGCCGCGCGCTTTTGTGAGATATGATTGTCACGTCAGCGTCGGCGATGAGGATCGAGACCCATAGAGACGTGGGATAATAGATGAAAAGGGCACGCGGTGGGCATATCCTTCACTTGAGAGCGACAAGGAGACATGCACGCTTAAGACGTGTTCCCTAAATCTTATTAAGCGTTCGCCAAACAACTAATTGACGACCAAGTGCAACGTAATTAACAGGATGTTTAGATTTTTCCATTTCCATCACGTAGTCCGGAACAGGTGAACTGAAATGGGGTGCAAAACCGAGTTACGTATATCTGCATAGATTAAAGGAAAGTACGAGTGAAAATTAAATTATCTTTATTTTCCCTCAATGGAATGGAAGATTGATGATTAATTAATTGACAGCGCTGGGGAACTCAATTCAATTTTTTATGCATTACCTTGCGCTGTTAAATATTTTAACAAATTCGGTTTAATCGCTGGAATGCAACTTACTTTAAAATGTTAAACTTGAAGAAAAAAACACGAGTAGCAGAACAGTAATTACTTGTGTTTGGTAACAGTAGAAAGTTTTAATTAAAATTATTTGTAAATATAAAAAAGCGCATTCGAAGGGAAGGGTATCATTGTTCACACCTGCATAATAAAGAGTTCTTTTAGTGAGATGTATGTGCGTTCTCGAGCATGTAATTCAAACTGTGCATCATTAAAAGTTTTATTTTTTTGTTTCATCGGCAACGTTTTTACCAACGTGTGCTGTCGTACTGAATTTCGCGGCGCACATTTTGCGACATTCGCGAGCGGCGGCGGCGGAGGCACCGACTGCGTTTAAAATGTGTGAAAAGGGTTCTCGCACAACTATTACTTCAGGTAACAGTGCACGGGTGGGTGTATCCTTATGTGTGTGCAGTTAACATCATTGTTACATTGTTAAAATGCACGGACGTAATGCGTGCGTTGTTTCTTTTTTGTTTTGTTCTCGCATTCCGGCGTAGTCAACACTGTGGTTGTGCTTCGTCAAACAACAGGAGCGCGTTCTCTGTCATTCCAATCGCACACAGTGTCGCCCACATTCAGATAGAATATTCAGGTGCATTTGTATTTCTTCACGTTCATTTTTCACGTGTTGAACGAATCATGCTCGCGACTCGCGCTCGAAACTTTTTACCCGTCTCCGCGCTTGTTACACGCGCACTGGAGTGTGCGATAGTGTGTGGGTATATGCATATAGGTATGGAGAGAGAGTTTGCAGCAATTTGGCGAAATGATCTCCTTGTTTCCACTCGTCGTCCGCCGCGCCAGTTCATACGGAAATCCGTTAGGGTCCACTCAAGCTCGCGCTGCGCCCATCTCGCTTCCTCCTCCATCGGGCGCTTCCTGGGGCCCGCCGCCAGTAGTCCTGCGTCTTTTTTCTTTCCTTCGCTCTAAACTTATTTTCTTTCGTTTCGCCGAGCGAGCGCGCGCCCATTGTGTGCATGTTGCATGCATGTAGCGCCCCCCTCGACGGCGAAAAGAAAAATAATAGTTAAAGTGCGCCTGCCAGGAAAATAAAAAGAATGCAAAGGTGGAACGAAGTGCAAGAGTATTGCTTCTCGTTCCCCTCGCTCGGCATCGCTTTATAAAGACGTTGGCAGGCTGGCTGGCTGGAAAAATTGCATTCGCCCCAGCAGGAAAAGAGGTGCGTGTCCCGAGGAGGTTGATGGCAAACAAAAGGAAAAAGAGAACTAGACAGGCATAATGTTAAAAGTAAAAATGACATAAGACGACTTCGAAATATTATGCGTCATTTTTTACATACTCAAACAAGCGGCGGGAATGCGATTTGTTCGAATGGAAAATGTGCAAAATTTTTATATCCATCTCAGCAGTCGCAATCGACTGCCCCTCCGAGTATGATACCGCGCGCTCACCGTTCGAGGTTGCGGATCAATTGAGCTGATTGCTTCATCGCTCCATTTCGGGCGGAGGAAAGGTGCATGCACTTGGAGCGGAAGTGAAGCGTACATTGAAAGGCGACATAACTTGTGTCCTACACTTTATAACGCGCCATTCATTCCCTGCTATTTCCTTCAATCTTTGCACGACGCACAAGAAAGGTGCAAGCGGGGGAGGCAAACACGGCGCGTGCTGGAAAATCCTCGAAATATTGCCTCATCGTACGGCGGCGCGCCGCCGTTGCACGGCATTGCCGTTTTACGACACCTTTATATAAGATTAATGCCCTTAATTACGGTCCGTCATTTATTTTTGCAAGCACAGAACTAGAGGGAGAGAGTGCGAAACGATGCGCCAATGATGTCGGGCGGCTTAAACGCGAAGGAGTGAAAGAGGCGGCTGAACGGGGAAAAAACTGCGGGCAATAATGTTCACGTAATGGTTTTATTTTTATGTCATAACGGCCCGACTGATGCAGTCGGCTGAACGTCGTCAAACGAACGACTTGAAGTACAAAATTCAGATAATGTCATTATGTAATTACCTTTAAGATAGAGACTCTTTATTAAAACAAAGTTGCTTGTAAGTAAATGAAGCAAAATGTCCTTAAAATTCATCTAATTTAAATACTTTTTGCATTATTAATAGAGAGTTTCAATGAAAATGTTAAAATTGTATAATTATCTATCAAGATATAAGACATATCCTTCGAATATCCTTGTTAAACTGGCAAACAGAGTTGCCTACAAATACGTCCAGGCTATAGGAATACGAACGTACTGATGCTAAGAATAGGAGAAATGCAAGTGCACATGCATTCTTGGCATGCAATAGCATTTTAAGCAAGATTAATCACGCGCAAGCAACAATTACTTGATGCGCAATCAATTTCTCATCATCCACTCGAAGCATCCGCGTGCCGCCCCTTGCCAGAGCCAGATATAAATCATCGTGCATCCATTTTCAAATCACAGGCATATTCGGTGCAGGCAAAGAGAAAACGTGCATTTATCAAATGATGCATTCATGCATGCACCGTTATAATCTACTTCATATTTCGCTATTATTTACGACATTTAGCTGCACTTTTCGGTGGCGTGTATGCGCCGCAGCCGCTGCTGCCGCCGACGACGACGTCCAGACTGAGCAAATAGACTTAAAAATGCATCAAACTCCAAATTGCAGTCAACTAATCATATTATTTTTGAGTAGAACTAATGATCTCTTCTTAACTTGCATGTGGAAATGCAATTCCTCAAATTAATTCAACTTGACGTTAATAATTCATCGCATTTAATTTTCATAATTAATTGTGCAGACTTCTTTGATGACTGTGGTGTTTTTTGGTGTAAGAAAGGTCATACTTATAATTTATTGTTCGCAATTAAGCATCTAATAAATAAAAGTGAAACGTTTGTTTGCAAAAAACATAATTTAGTTTGGGGTAGTAAATCAAATTTTGTTGACGTACGTACTTTTTACTGAACGGTAACTCATTACAGTAATTATTCATAATTTATTACATATTTAAAAATACTTTGGAACTTTGCAAAGAATCGAAGTTTTTATGGGTTAGTTAGACTGAAGCATTTCTAACGTGAGATAGCAATAACAACTGATTTGTTTATTATTTCAGGATGGTAATCGAGTCAAAGTGTTGACTGGATTTGGCTTGCATGTTTTAAAAGGCGAAAGCTGCGGAAAGTCGCGTGTTGCGCGGCGAGCTTGCTTAGAGATTTATTATAAATAGCATAATGCCCAGCAATGTCTGCAATAAAATAAAGATGCTACTGCTTCGGATGCTGATGCTGAGTATGCAAGCCGGTGCGTCTTCGCGACCAGCAACATCTGTTCCAGCCCGTCTTAGTGTCATCTAATTTTAGCGTAAATGCATGGCCAAACTCAGATTTTTGCTACTTATTTGCTATGTTTGGTCTTTCAGCACGCGCGAACGCCACACAAGATGCAACAAGAAAGTCTGATAATCTTGCAAAATACTACAACTTATTCTATTAAAGCCTCGGCTGCTATTACAAAAATATATTAACATCGTATGTGATTTAAGCAGAGATACTTATAAAATGTGGTTGGAGGATTCTTGAAATTTATTTAATTCTTTGTACCTATGTGGCAGATAGTAAAATAAATTTATCGAACACATTTAGGAAACCTCATTATCGCGTGCTAATGCATTTTGGAGCAGCACGCACCGTCTATTTTTGTTTACTTGTAAACACATACACTACCGTTCTGTGATTGCTCGAAATAGCAATGCACGGCAAAGATGTCATTGCATGCGACTTAAGTCAGTGAGCTAAGCATGCTGATCATTTTCATCAGTCGTGTGTGCGCTCCCGAAACGCGCGGTGACGTGGTGTTTTGTGCCAATAATACAAATCGCGTCCTGGTTTTGTATTCTCATCATTATCCTAGGATTAAAGCAGTGTTTTAAACATTATGCATTGGAACACTTGTGCTAAATTCAATACTAGTGATAACAATACCATCAGTTGCCGATTGAACTACAACTAAAATGCGTTGTTTAATTTATTAGTGTCTGAACATTTTCCGGGAAATTTCGAACAACAAGTATATTATAATTTAGCAAATGTAGCCAATCGGACGTTGCATCGGAATATCATACACGCTACAATGCATTGCAT
This sequence comes from Aleochara curtula, assembly GCA_963978815.1. Lineage (NCBI taxonomy): Eukaryota > Metazoa > Arthropoda > Insecta > Coleoptera > Staphylinidae > Aleochara > Aleochara curtula. Next base: position 4,935,644 of record OZ022219.1, read on the forward strand.
GCTCGCATCAATGCTATTCAATGTGATTGATGATTAATTGCGATTGATTACTAGCAAAATTCAACCACAGCACGCTGCCGGAATTAAACTCTCTCGTCAGGCACGTGTATTTATTTCGGTCGGTTCCAACAAATACGGCATTGCGTTAATTGTTGGTTGTTTATTGAAATAATAATGCAATCGCACGAGCCTTACCGTTGTTGTTGTTGTTGTTGCTATTCGCTGGAACACTAAAAATGGTAAAGGTTATCTACTGTGTTTTGTTCTGGCTGGTGAGTTTAGTGCTCTCGGGTGACTTTCACGGACGCGCACGCGCTCAGAATTGCAATTTTGACACAGGCTATACACATAGCAGTCGTAAATACGGTCGTAAGGTGCATCTTAAGCAAGGTGTTGTGCAAGGTGTCATCGTGGAGCCACGCATCAATCACGAGCTACGTTCCGTGGAGCAGTTCCTGGGCATTCCATACGCAGCCCCACCAATTGGAGAACTCAGGTATGAAACTTTAATACTAAATTTTCGATAGCGAATAATTCTAACCATAAACTCACGTATGTAAACAATAGATTGTTGCTTAGAAAAAGATCAAGAACCTGCTAAAACGTTCGTGCTATTCGTGTGCTAATTGAGTAAATACAAACATCAGTTAAATATGTTGAGCAACCCACAAGGAAATCACCATAGTAACATAGTTTGATGCCAAGTAAGTAATAAATACTTTTTTTCGTGGAAGTTGCCAACATGTTTCACTTTTGTGTGGCGGTGGTATTTACGTGAATTCTTTGATTGAAACATTCATGGCATGTTCATGCATTACTGGGAAGTTTGAATAACTATTAAATTGGCATTTCCTTCGTCGGATAAAATAACTATAATTTTAGGATCACCAGGAATATCGTGAAACCATTGGGCTATAAAGTAATAGGTTGACAATTTGTGTAATGCTCTTATCAGAAGCAATTCCGGAAATGTTACCACTGCAATTTGCAATGACCTATCAATCAGTAATCTCTCAATAAAAATTGATTTGTGCAAACACGGGTCGTGTAACCTAAGCTTGGAATTGCTTCTTGTTAAAGATTTAGTACTGAGCAGCAGTGATTGTGGCGAAATGTTCGCAAATGTTTGCACGTCAAACCTGCATGTTTATGACTTTTCCGCCGACGATGGTGGCAGCAACGCTAGCAACAACTAGTAAAGTCTCTGTTTGATTGTTTCAGGTTTATGCCACCGGGAAGTGCGCCCGCATGGCCGGGTGTAAAGTGTGCGGACATGATGGGTCCGGTATGCCCGCAGAAAGTACCGGACGTGAATACCCTGGATCCGTCGCGCAAGGACTACTTCACCAGATTGCTGAAACTGCTGCAGAATCAATCAGAAGATTGTCTCTACTTGAACATCTATGTACCACTTCAAGGTAGGTGATACACACGCCCTTCAGCCATTATTACTTTAAACCGTGACTTGCGCTCCAAAACTTTTCTATGACAATTAACGTAATGAGAATGGGATTAAAAGGAAAGTGCGTAAAAATAGCCAACTGCAACGAGCACGTGCTATTAATAAAATAGAAACAGAACAAGCGCGCATCTTCGTCGTCATCGCATACTAAGAATATGTGCGTTCTATTTCGTGCGCTATTAGCAAATGTAAATATGTGTATGCAATGCACGCCGAGGAAATTGTTTTCGTTTTTCGCGTGCCGTACATAAATATGACAGCTATAATTAACCGACATCGCCGTCCATCATCTATCATGTTCGATAATAGGATTAAAGTGTCAACACTTTCAAACTTTCTTCCACGTCATCCGAGTGGATGTATTCGTAATTGACTCTTGCACTACTACAAACTCTGTTTTAGTGCAAGTCACTCCGCAATGTAATATCGTTTCAACTACAACGTATAAAAGGACAAAGGAGTAATAAGAATTTAAAGTGTGAAAAGATTCTATAAGTGTATACTTATTCTAATTGCTAATTCGTTACACGTTCCGTATGTGATCCACACGCATGAAACACTCGTGAGGAGAAATTGTATGAAAAGCGCATCATCCAAAGGAAGAGATGCTCGTCCTTTTCTGTGTGCACTTAGTGTGGATGTTTCCTTTGTGCGAACGTGCTTTAGCGGGTGCGCACATCCCCGTCTAGGATGCGTTTACATGTAACGGGAGATACATGCATGTAGTTGGATTTTCATATTAGTTTGCCTTCTAATCGTGTAATCTTAGAACCCCAGGTCGCTATAATTCAAGTGGTCTCGGCCATCCACCCCTTAAATTGCTATAATTGCACAAGGGGCGCTTACGCTCCGTTAAAAGGCGTTTTACCAAGGTGATAAACAAATTTAACCACTTCCTGCTAAATAATTCAAATGGTTCACTATTTATTATGGGATCATTTTATGAAAAGTAAAGCAATTTGAAGTAATTCAAAAAATAGTTTAGCAAGGAATTTTAAAAATTTTATTCGAATATTTCCGTCTTGTTTTACTTCACTATATGTTGAAAATTTCAAAGTTCATGATTGTCGCCGAGTAAATAAATCGTTTAAAATTTAAATTTACATGCGGTGTTTGCTTGCTGCTTGCTTTCTTGCTACGCACCGAAAACGTGTGCGTATTTTTAGATGAGTTTTTCGAGCATCCGCAAGCACGCGAGAGGCAAATGTGAGGCGGCAAACTTGACGAAATTTCGTCGTCCGGAGCTACGGTCGGCACGTTTTTCGACGCCAGAAGCAGAATAGGTAAACTAAACGTTGAACGCATTTCCATAGTTGATATTCACGCAGAAGATGTTCATATTTCTCTTCCACGGCTCGATTTTCCACGCATGGATTCACTTTAGAAATATTAAAGTTTTTTGCGCGTAACTCTGCAATTCTAATATTTTATTACCTTCAGCTATAGAATTTTTTCCTGATCTACTAAACATTATATGTAGCTTATGAAAGATGTAAGAAAATGTTACTTTAATTAGCTAAGAACTTGAAAGGAATTTCTTTTAATTTTATTGCATTATTCGAGCCGGATGTAATTAGATGCTTTTTGTCTACGCATCATTTTTCAATTTGAGCATTCCATAAACAAGCAATCGTCACGTATTTTCTGTACAAGTCACATTGAACGAATTTCGTTAGCGTTTTAAATTAAGACGGCTAAAAATAACACTTGAGGCGCATCTTCAGTTGGGTAAAGTAAAGCACAATGTAACATACGTTTGAAATAATGTATTCATTTAAGTTTCAAGTCCTCTGCCCTGCTTGGATTCCTGTATTAAGAATGCGTTCATCAAATTTGCGATAGATCAATTTATTTCTTTGTAAGACTTGTGAAAAATTCAGGAATTTTTATGATATCTTTAGTACTTTTCAAGATATCGCTGAAATTAGATCACATTTCTTATCATAGAAATTGTATTTTTAAATTAGTAATACAGAGCCCCAGATTTCATTACCTTCCTATATTTCAACAGACAAATATTTAAGTTTTTATGTAATACTTGAATTATCAAGTAAAACTAAAAGTTGAAGAATTTACATGATCGCTTCAAGTTCAGAATGCGTTCAACAAATTTGCGATAGACCAATTTACTTCTTTGTAAGACTTGTGAAAAATTCAGGAATTTTTTTGATATCTTAAGTACTTTTTGAGATATTGATGAAATTAGATCACGTTCTTATGACAGAATCTAGAATACCCCCTTAAACACTTCTAATTTGATGGCTGGCATCTGAAGCGCAAATTCGTATGCAATGAAATGAATAAAAGAGTCACTTACATTTCTCATAAGTACTTTAGCTACTCTTGCTGTGACAAGAGTTAAAACAGTAAGTGTAAGAGCCATTTGAAGTGCATTGTCATTGTCGAAAAACATTCACAAAAATGACACTTCATTGGGCGGAAAAACCACTTAGCGCGCGGCAAGACCCCGCTCACAAAGTCTCCGGAGAAAAGTGCACAACTTAACATTTCAACCGTCGTCATTAAGACTTTATCGAGTTGTTATTTATGTATCTTTCGCTGTGTTTGTTCGTTAATGATGTCTAATAGCGGGTGCGCTTTTCCTGCGATGCTGTGAAAGCGAAAAGGAAGTCGAATTCAAACAAAAACTCCGCCTGCGAACGAGCGTGTGCGTTTCCTTGGCGATTTCCACTTGTGCGCAAACAAGGACGAATAAAGTGTCGACGTAAACTTCAAATGAAAATGAAAGTGGAGAGGAACGCTTTTGAAACACTTGACGATTTCGTTCTCTCGTCCGCAATAAACGACCGCAAAAATTTACACATCTTTGGCCGAGTTGCTAAAGAGTTCTCCAAAAAAGGGTTAAATTATTCTATATATAGAGTGTTACTCCCACGTTCCCTCAAATGACAAGCCTATATTTACTTATTTATGAAATTTCTTAATTAGGTTTATTCATATAGTCAAAAAGAAATTATACAGAAAAATGGAAATTCAGTTTTTTAATATTTTGTGAGAAAACAAGATTGAAAATAAGTGCAAATATATTTTGCTTACTTATGAAACATATGGGTGCTCCAAGACATTCTTCATTTCTTTGTTCATATTTAAGCGCGTTTTTGTTTGAGCTTCACGAAGGGAAAATATTTTTGGGCAAGTGGCGAGCGCACGTTGAAAATTTCATGATATCATAATAAGAATGGGTATGAATCTTTTCTTTTTCATGCTCTGGAAGCATCTGCAAAAACCTTCCACTGAGTGTTACTCTAAGTTAAACAATGTATTATGGCCCTGAATATCATACCTAAACGTAATATTTCATTAGATACATTTCCGGCTAATGAGAATATTTTTGTGCGTATTAATACCAAATATTATTACAACTAATTTTTGTTGGTTTGTTCATCGCATTCGCGAATATACTTACGCGCTGTAATATAAATAATATGGTCGGGCAGTAAAATAATAACAATCCCGCTAGCCTAGCATAATATTCATGAAGAGGGATGTTCGGCGGGCTAATAAGTACGCTGAAGTGCGCCCTTCGTAGATCGTGACCGGCTGGTGGAATGAGTCCCTTAAGAGAGAATGTGGGCCAGGATGTATGAGGGCGACACGAGGCGCAGAGCATGATGATGACGTCGACCGTGTTCGACTTACCAAACCACCGCTGCCGTCGCCGCCGCCACCAACACGTTATGAACTGGAAAAGCAAGCCAACCAGCCCTACATGCTGGACACACCGAAAATAACCTTTTTCAGTTACAACCGCCTCGTAATATTTAATGGTCGATCTGCTCAGGCGGCGGCGCAAGGGACGAAGACGCTCTTATTACGTCGACTTTTCTACTTTTCGCGTTATTAACTATTACACGATGCAAACGTTTCAACAATAACTTATATTATGTCCTTTGCTTCGCTGTAATTTTTGGGTATGAGCGTATAAAACATGTGATAGTTACAAAAATATTAGCAATCTTTATGTTGTAACTTTTCCCGGAAATATATTTATTATCAGATTGCGCGAACAATGGCTAATATAACTAGCATTAGTATATGGGCTAAAACAACATGTATTGATTTGATAAGCAAAGTTAAATATTTATCTAGCCTCGCCATTAGTTAATGGGCGAGCGCGTTTGCTAAATTAACTCAAAACTTGCCAAATTAAATATTAATCAGCATATTCCTGTCGCTGCTGCAGCGATGCAAACCGACAATATTAAATTAAATTGATTTATATGGCATCGCGTATTATGTTACAAATATTGGCCGGAAATTGGTAAGGAATCTGTTTGTCCAATCCACGCGAACGCGCTAACTACTTAGTTGATTCCCCTCTAATAGATATCTCTGCGCTAAATCGGACACAACATGCGTTCGCGTCGTATTGTTTGTAAACAAATAAATCTCAACGCGGGCGGGCGAACGCTAACGGTGTTGCTTTTGGACGCAATCCTATTTGTGCAAAGCCCCTCGGAAAGCCTTTATAATGTTTCTATTTTCGACGAGCCGCACGCATCAACCAACAACCGAAGAAAGGGGGGCTTTCTTGTTGCGCTGCTTGTTTAGGAGAAATGCGCGAGGGATGAGAAAGGACACACGCGGTCCGCTGCTGTTCTAAGCAGTTTAATCATCTTGCAATTATGGCTTGTTTCGAGATGCTAAAGCGGCCGAACAACAAGCACCGGAAGGGGCTCGAAAGGATTGCAAACAAAACAAGGTCACGCATCCACTTGATGGGCGCTCGCATCGCAGTCGTCGACCCCCAAGACACTGAATTGCTGTTGGGGGAAATCAGCCCCGGATGAGCAAAGAAAACGTTTGTGCAAAATGTGTGTGGCCTACGTTTTACTAACCTAATTATTAACCCTTTTCTCTTATAGGGGCGTTTCACGACTTTAAGAATTGGCGGTAAAGTGTGGAATAAGATAAACGCACCGAATAGAGATATTCGCAAATAATTGAATGTGTCTTTAGAGGCGGTGAAACGAAGATAATTTGTAGTAAAGTGAAAAGATATGCAGTTATGGTAAAGTAAAAAATGTTAAGTGCTGTGGCCAAACAAAACGTCAATAATTTATCAAATTTTATGGAGAATTCGTGTCTTGCGTAAGTGAATTTGTCAAAAAATGCGGTGTGCATTGAATGAAATACTTAAAAATCGTTTTAGGTGACAGGCGAATGGGTTGACGGAGCGCGTGCGATCGATTTTATTATTGAATTCGTTACAGTTGCGAGCGCCTGCCATTTTCTGCTTTATTTCGTCGCTCCCTTAGCTTTTTATTGCTTCATCTTATCCTTCTTCGCGTCGCCTCCTTCGTCCTGCAGTTGTGATGCTCGTGAGTCACACGACCGCTCACTTTAAAACGCGCTTATTGTTTATGCAAAGCGGATGCAGATTGGATGCGTAAGCGAGAGAAAGCCAAATATATTTTCATTCCGAGGCGGCGGTGGCTGCGGCGCGCGCACTGATGAAGAACACGAAGCGCAAGATACATCACAGCAGCGAGATGCTGGATACATTTCGCTGTGTTGGATGTGTATATTTTCCGCGTGTTGCGTTCTGTGTTGACGTGTTTACGAATAGATGAGTCGTGCGCCGCCCCCGCAAGCGCTCAACGCCGCCAACTATTCAATCTTACACTTTCGCTTTCATCTCGCTGAACATGTGTGTGCGTGAACGCAATTTTTGCATTGCGAGCGGGGCGAGTAATATGCGTAATGCAATACAAAGAACTCGGAATGGGAATGGAAGGAGCAATGAGGAAAGAAAATGTGCAAATGGGCTTGAGTGAAGAAATTCAGCACAATGGAGAGAGAACTCGAGTGCGCGTAGGGCAGAGATTCTGATACCTTTTCGGATATGGGATTCTGGAATTTCAGCAACAAAAAACACAAAAAACATGGAGTAAGAAACAAATATTTTTGTATAAGAATGAAGAGAAGTGGAGGATCGACCTTATTCACTGTGGCCGCGAAAAGAATATTGCTTTTTCGACGCATTGTGCTCAGGTAACTTGGCCAACTTGTATTGAAAGAAGAATTGGCTTTGTTATTATGCCCTCAACAAGATAAATGAATGGGCTATTCAATATATTTGAGAGTTTTATTGTTGAAATTCTTCAGGAGCTTTAATTAACTTTTGATCTAATTACGAATTTCAACAATAAGGATAATAGGACTGCGTATAATTTATGAGTCGACAATTTGACAAAATATTATTATAATATTCGGATTTATCAAAGGCGAACCGGACGGATATTTCAACTCTGGCTTTTTCTTAGATTCCAAATGTCAGCGGAGGCAAGGCTAGGGATCATCCAGCTCTTTGTCACTGTCTAGATTTAACTGGATCCTCTATTAGTGTTTTGAAAGGCTCTTCGCACGAGTCGGAAGTCTTAATGGCTTGATCGTGCAAGACATTCATAAAATTCGAATAGTTTTACATCAGCAAAGCCAGCGAAAAGCTAGCTTGCAGTGCACTTAATACTCTATTAAATTTCAGTTTTATCCTTACGCGCATAAGCCAAAAATCAATACGAATTAATTAGCCGGCGATATGAAATTTATTTGAACGCGGCGCGTAATCCGAAAACGTACGATGACAATGTATTTCGCTCGAGTGTTTGTATGTTTGTATTGCGACTTCTATTTGTGTTTACAGATTTGCGAATTTTACGTTCGGTGCGCTACTGTGCTTGCTGCATTGTTGCTACTGCTGGCTGGCGGCGGCGGCACGGGTCTTTAATAGGATTAACGTTCGGGAACAAAATGGGAAACGTTAGAATGTGCAGTTTCCGGGACGCACACGCGAAACTTGCGTATAGTTGTATGCAGCGACGAAGTGCCTTGAAGGAGAACGTGGGGGCGAGTATGCCGCCGCTGCCGTTGCTTGTGTAGTCGAACAAACACTTAATGCCAGTTCGCAATGTGGCAGCAAGCAATAAGGTTGCATTTTTCGCTTTTGCTCGCTGTTGTTTGGCCACTATTGTTGAGGAAATTGTGTGTGTATGCGCACCTCGTAAATATATCTGCAGCTTGCTGAGCACGAGGCCAGAAGCCAAATTGACTAAGCTGATTAGTATGGACGATGGTGCACTATCAAAAAGATCGCCCGCACTTTTCTTTTTTGCGACTACAATGCGCACACACTCAATGCATTCGTCTTGTGCGCTATTAGACAACAAAAGGTGTGATGTTGTTAATTTATTGCTTAACCATTAAAAACTCTTAGCTTTTTGCAAAAGAAACCTGAGAGAGAACTATGGCTTATTATTTAATGATATAGAGTTGCATAGCTTTCTTGTAATTGCATAATAAATTTTGCTTGAAACTGTCCGATGAAGTCCACCTCAAATACATTGTTCTTCTCATGGTTGGCCACCGCATGCAATCACCAAGAAGTTGTTGTTCCTGTCTGTTCAATATAACTTTGAAAGCATTCGATGGTCGAACTGGTACGCATTAGATGGCAGGTGTGCTCAGGCCACTATTGCTTTGTGGTCGCATTCAGAGACCTCTGATTAAATCGCGTGTGCCGCTCAAACACAAAGTTTGCCGTCTCTCGACCACCGGGCGTTTGCCTATCGAACTTATTGAATCAACTGTGGCCTTACTGATGGACATCACAGTCAAGTGCATCACACTTTACTGGTCAATTTATGTTAATTTGCCAATAGTCTTTTTACCTCCTTATCAAGTATTTTAATCATCAATTTATACTGAATAATGTGATAAAAGAGTTGTTTTATTATTCAAATTTAAATAATTTTGAATTGACTTGCCTTGTAGAACATTTTTCGACTGATTTGAAATTATCCTTGGTCTACATTGTTTCTGTGTGTTTGGGTTATTTAGAGCTTATCTTGTCCTCTTGCAAAGGGCAATTGTGTGCAACGTTTTTTCAGTGTGAAATGAACGTAATACGAACGATTTTCGTGGAAAATGAGGGGAGTCGAAGAAAAAAAGCAGCGAGAGTCGGTTTATTATTCGGTGGAAAATTCGGTAACAATTTCCCGTTGGGCAATTGACGTGGGCTTCTGCGGCTTGCACGCTCGCTGATTATAGCTGTAATGTTTGCGGATTTTCCTGTGTTTGCACGATGATAATATCGCGAAACTCGTTGAGGTCGTTTCCATTGCGTTGACGCCGCATCGGAAAATTCTCATATCTGCTTAATGACAAGGTCCACTGATTATGCCCTCGTGTCTTAAGTTGCCTTAACGCGCAATATCAGCAATGTAATGATAATTAAGCACATTGATACGTTTTGTTACTAACTGGCGCATGCACCATTAGTAGTGTTTAGTGATAATGAATTAACGATAACAAGGATACTCCTTCCAAGTCCAAATTATTTTTGTTTCTAAAAATTGCTAAAATCTATATCATTTAATTTCATTTTAAATATTTAATTAAGAAATAAACCACAATTTGGTATTACATTTCGAATTGGTCCAATTCCACATGAGACATTAGTATCCTCGAGGAAAATCACACACCAAGAAGAAGAAAATTTCGTTCCTAACCGCACATATTTCTCCTAGTGTGTGACGACGACCAATTCAGCAGAGACTACTTTTAACCAAGTTTCATTTCGTTTCTGGCGAGTTATACCAATTCCGTGTGACATTTCCGGCCATGCTCTCCTGCGCTTGTACTCGTCGTTATTACTTTTAGTGCTTCGCCGAAAACCGCCAGCAATAGACAATTGCATTATTGCTTATTTCGTGCAAGAGTCACAATTTTGTGCCTGCTGCGAAAAGCACAAATAAACGCAATCAGAAAACAAAAGACTGCCTGCTTCAAATTTTAGAATACGGCCATCGTCTTATTTTGCAATCCCGTATTTAATATTGTCAAAGGATGAATAATTTTCTCATGACACACTCAATAGAATTTATCGACTTCACTACATTTTTTCACACCCCACATCAAATTTTACACTCAATACTTATACATTTTACTTCGTCTTTTATCCATGCAAATATTGGAACACTATTACCCTCAGCGACATTGCCCCATTTGTCACGTTTGACAGGCGATAGCCTCAAGAACCCATGAACATGACGTCTATATTAAAAACATATTTTTCATCATTACAGTAATAGATGTATTTAGTCATGTTCAATTTTTAATTGCGCGAAATATTTGTACGGGATTTTTGATAGTTATTTCGTTCATGTTATTCAAATTATTCAAATTACTCTATTTCTTATCAATTCAAGAAAATGAGCGTATTACAGTAACAACAAAAGATTATTCCGAATTGCTTTAAATGATCAATTAAATTAAGGATTATTATTCATTTATTTCAGATGGAAACGTAACGATAATCTCATATGAAATGCAAATAATTTCTTTGTACTCTGTGCGATCATGAAACAACTAATATAAAGGATGATATCGCGCCTGTGAACGTGGAGTAAATGCAAAGAGAATGTGCAAAAGGGGTAAAACAGCCCTATAAAAGAAAGAAATTCCTGCTTATACAAAAGTGAACACAAGGTATTAAGTCTTCTTATACTTGCGACTAATTTGCATGTGAATGGAATAAATTGAGTAGCGCGTTCCAAAAGCAACTCCAACTATATATGACAAAATATTTGATGCAACAATTTACATTCGCAAACGTGCTGCGGTGTTTATACTATGTACAGATCGTAAATTATTTAAGTGTCTTAAGTATTTTAAACAGTTTGAAAATTTACATAAATAAAGCGCGAATTTAAATTGTAAAACAGTACGCCAGTTTTTTCTGTACAAATGCCACAGTATATAAAGAATTTTTTCGTTGCATTTCTGCTCTAAACGCAAAAATGTGTATCAACGAACGGACATCAAAATTTGAACATGTATGTGCTGCGAATGCAATTCAGCGAGTGGGTAAAAGTTGTTTTTAGCGTATTTACGCCAAGCTAACTGTATTGTTTCCTTAATGGGCTTTTTAATCGACTATTAAAGTTTTTAATTAAGGCGTAAAGAAATTCCGGCGATGCGCAGCCAACGTCAACTTGAGTTATTATATTGATCGCTGGTTGCATCCAGGATTGCCTCGCAGCGCCAGTTCAAGTATAGTTCACGCATTTTCCGCCGGGAAAATTCAAAGGACTATAACAGGTTCTCCCTCTGCAGGCGAGCAGGATAAGGACGAGCAACTGTGAGTCCTTGGTAAACGCAGATCTCTACGTTATAGTTTACAAAGGACATTGATCCATAATATTCATGCAAACATCAACTTAAATAATGTAGTTTAATTAAAAATAGCAAACAATTTTCATAATGCATAATGCTTTTAGTATTAAAGCTGAATTTTCAATGTTTTAAATATGTAATTTACCTGTGGAAGCAACGAGTATTTTCACCGTCAAATACTTAACATATTTTATTTATAATTGGTATTTATGAAATTATAATTAAATTGTATTTGCCATAAGTTAGGACTTGTTTAAGGATTTCAGCAAGATCTATAAGTTAAAAATGGCTGGCGTCTTTTATCGTCTGGGCTGGATGTGGGAAGCAGAAAAGTAATTAACAAGTTTCGTTTAATCTCAGAAATTGGCCATCTCGCCAAAGCTTTCAGTTCTGGTATTACGCCTCGAGCCAAGATTACGAACACAAAGTATTGGGGCGGTCGGCTATAAATTCTCAATTTGATGTCAATTTGAAATGTATATAGAGTTACTCGCTCATTTCTATATTTTGCCCTATTATCAAAATTACCTTAAGCCATATACGACTGCGTGTTTAATTCTTTGTTTGTTTCAGGAGATAATGCAGCACGAACTTCAAAGTATCCTGTGATGGTCTACATTCATGGCGAATCCTTCGAGTGGAGTTCCGGTAATCCTTACGACGGCAGTGTTCTTGCCGCTTATGGCAAAGTAATTGTCGTTACCTTGAATTTTCGTCTGGGCATTTTAGGTAAGTAATTTTATAAGATATTATTCTTAGACAGCAATTCCATTCCTCAGATAAAATGATCATTTGTAAGAATTTACTACTCATCATAGACGCTTTTTTCTACAAATCGCTAAGCACATAACAACGATGGATTTCTTTCATTTCATTCATTTCATCCAGCAAACATATTCTTCATGAAGAACATTGCGCATCTGAAGGAACGTGGCATGTTCTTAGCATGCGCATCGCATGCGAACCTTCTCGAAAGGGAAATGCGTTCTGTCCGCTTGTGAGTGTTAGGATTTCCGCCGTGGGAAATTTATATTTCTCAGCTTGAGTGCGCGCACACAAAAGGCTCCTCGCTTGCGCTTATTCTTTAAAGAAAGCCTCCTTTTGCACCCCCGCACGCTCACACTTAACTGGCAGTCATTTACGGTCGCTGCGTTTCGTTTGTGCGCCGCTAACGGGGAAAACAGGAAAACAATGTCAAGCCTCAGATGCAAATTATCCTTGCTAATAACTTGCCCCTCCATTCTCGTATTGCTTGCGGACGCGTGTTGTTTACAAGTGTTTTTTGCTTGCCACCAGGCTTCCTGAAAGTTGGACTGGAGGAGACGTCGCGCAGTAACTTTGGATTAGTCGATCAAGTGGCAGCGTTGCTGTGGGTCCAGGAAAACATTTTCCATTTCGGCGGCGATCCAAATTCCATAACTCTGTTTGGCCACGGCACTGGAGCAGCTTGCATTAGCCTTCTGATGCTCTCGCCGATGGTGCCCAAAGAGGGAAAACGTATGTTTGCGCTTTCACGCCGAAAATATAACTCAATCAGAAGAGTGAAAAGGAAGAAGAAAAACGCCTTCCTTTCTACTTTAGGGATTATAGTAGGTGTTCTGATCATTTGTAATTTGCAGCATTATTCCATCGTGCCATTTTGATGAGTGGCACAGCCCTTTCCGATTGGGCATTAGCAAGTTCCTCGCGGCAGGTGACCTATCAAGTTGCCGAGGCTTTGAATTGTCCTTCCGATGACAAGCTAGCCGCATGCTTACGCAAGAAGCGTTTGACCGAAATCATGGATGTGGTGGCAACAACCAGCGACTATTCTACCAAGTTTGGGCCTATCGTCGACGGCCTTGTCATTCCCAACGATCCGGCGAAAATTATGACCAGCTATAATGACTTTTTCAAGCGTTTCGAATTGATGTACGGCGTCACCGAAGTGGAAAGCGTCCATTTACTGCCGCCCGTCGGTCTTGCGTTCGGCTTACTCGAAAAGGAACGCGACCTGGAGCTGCGGAAATATTTTTATACGCGGTGCGAATATCGGCCGGAAAATTGCGTCGCTCACACGCTGGCGGCGTATGCGTCGGCTAGCGGCGAAAATGGCACCAATGAAGGCAGAGGACGATTCACAGCGAATCAGCCGGACAAAGCAACGCTGGCACGCGATATGCTCTTGGACATGCTGTCTGATGCCCGAACCGTGGCGCCGATTGCGCTCACAGCTAAATATCATGTGGCTGTGAACCCGCAGAGCTACTTCTACGTCTTTGGGCACACCACGTCATCGCGTGAATTTATCGTAAGTGCATTTCGACGATAACATTTTTCATTACAACCGTACCGCCCGCATTGTGGTAGTGGTGGCGGCGGCGCGAGAAAGTAGTTATAACTTTACCACGCGATTGCGGAGCGTCATAACCGCATACACATCCCCCGCGCGCCCGAGAAAAACGAGAAAAAGGCTCGCAGTTTTGCTAACGTTTAATCGAAACACCCCCACTGAACGTACGACGCAAGGCGCTTATTTAAGTTTTCAATCTGCTATAAATTTCGTCGTGCAAGTGCTGCCATATCTCTTCGCGCTTCCGTCTCTCTTTTTTCCCGTTGTCGTCCCATCCCCCGCCTGGAGATTTCCTCTGGAATGCGGCACAGCCGCCTCCGCGTCGTGGTGCGCACGTTGTGTATAACTCGTGCGCTTCACAATAGTCACCTGCGTTCGCTGGCTTTCCCACTTTCCTCTATTGATGTGGTTCGCGTATACGCGATCGTAGGTGGAGAGCAAGCAAGAGCAGCAAGTTGAAAGTCGCACAAGCAAAGTCTTCGCTCCCAGCAGACTCATACATATCGACTAAAGACATTACTTTTCCCGTGCGACACATTAGCATCGAATGCTCCGGGAAACAATACATGCGCTCTGCTATACCTATACCTATAAATTCCAGTAACCTCTAAGCACATACGCAACATCCCTCAATCGACTCTGCAAATGGCTGCGAGTGTGACACTTAACTTGCTTAAATTGGCTGGTTCGTGGAAGTCGCATCGAACACTGGCGATAAACGAATAAGGAAAAACACTCGCCCAGTCAATATCCTTCAATTTTCGTCCTGAATAGTTAATACCAACGGTTACGTAGAGTACTTCGTTATTAGTTTAGAAATATTGTGTATTATTGTCTGATATTGTTATGTTAAAGCGCAACAAGACGACAAATGGCGAGGAACTTCCCTACGTTTTCGGGGTGCCGCTCGATGGTCCGAAATTCCACTTTGGGGATCATTACAATGGGCAGGAGAAACTATTTTCGGAAGTCGTGATGACACTGTGGACGAATTTCGCTTATTCGGGGTGGGTTGCATGCTAACAGCGCGAGTGTGCATTGCTCGTCGGCGAGCGTACAATGCCAATAAATTGATTCCATTATCGCATTGCTTTTATTGTACTGGTTCGCTCGGTGCACCATTGAATTGAATTACAGTCAACCCATTGAGGTCACGTTTTATGATTCAGTAAATTATTCAGTTTCCTTACGTATTTATCTTGATAATTAATGTACGCACTTTGCCATATGATAATCGCGGACATTTGCAGAGATCCAAACGTTCCAAGAAAAAATGGCTATCTAAGCTTGACGCCCCTAGAGTGGCGGTCCTATGAGGTTGACTGGCCGGAGTATGACATCGAAAATGAACGATATCTTTATTTGGGTAATATTTCTCTGGTTATGCTCTATCCTTTTTGCATTTGTGTTAATAATATGGCATTTGACAGGAATTCCCCTGCAGGTTCGAGAGCATTATCGAAGCAGGGAAGTCAATTACTGGAACGAAGTGCTGCCGTCCCTGGTGAGTAAGAACAACAGCAGTGACTTCTTCGCCAAGATGGCGGCCATACGCACAACAAGTCCCCCGTCGGTGTTTGCGCGCCCACCACCGAAAAACATCCCGAAGTGGTTTCCGTACGGCGCGAAAGCGTCTGTGGGTACGAACGATAAATTCGCGCGCAAGTTGCCGGAGCACAAACCAAACGACGAAGTCGTCGCCTACGGCAAGGTGAAGCTGGAGTCAGATATTGGTCCCCGGACGTCGACATCGAGCGCAATCGCTGATTTAAGCCGGCTAAACGCATTGAATCATCCCATAAATAAAGAGTTTGCAACCACGACGACGGTGATTAAAAGCCACTCGCATACGAAAACCGGAGGCACCGCTATGATTGTTTTAATTGCCGTTGGCGGCGTTTTTCTCCTGGTGAATGTCGTCCTCTTTGTTGCCCTGTACTATAAATGTACAAAGTTGAAAAATCGAGAGGAAATCCAGAAACGTATCTATGGAAACGTGCCGGAATTGAATGAAACTGTTTCGGATAAGCTGGACGATGACCCCGATAAGGGTTGCGGTCTCATGAAGATGATTAGCAAGTCGTCGCGTAGCGAAGATACGTACGAGGCGGTTAAGATTAGCGAAAGCGGAGGTGGTTCGTATAAGTTGTCACGGCAGATGTCCGCAAGCACAATTGATCCGCATACGAAGGTTCGTGACTGGATCGCACACGAAATTGTGCAGCGTTGCAGTCCAAAGTTTTTCCGGCGGCCGACCGGAGCGGAAACGTTACACGTTGCTACGATCAACAGCGCGCAAAAATTATTAAAGGGCGATCAGCACGAATTGGATATGCAGCACGTGCGAAGCGATTCGAAGACGACCGAAAGCTATTCGACGCTTGGGAAAAGCCCGACGCGTCCAGTAACTCCAAGCAATGAGATTGGCGTGAAGCCGAAAGCGCAAAAAGTGTCTGTTGGCATTGATGCAACACCTGCCGCCCGAAGTCCGAGTATTTTGAGGCAGCAGCCCATCGAATTAACCAAGTCCCTTGATTACTCGTCCGGCCATCCAAATGATGAACTCGAGGAAATGACGGTGGGTCTGAAGCGCGCCGCCACCGACAGCGACCTCGCAATGGCCAAGGAGAGCGCTTTGGACGCGACTATTGTAAAGATCGAGCACCACCACCCGCAGCATCAGCACTCCAAGTCGGAGCCAGACGCGTACGGTTGGTCCGCGATCTATGCGGCGCCCGGGAAACGAATGCGTACATTCGATCCACAATTGACCGACGTGAATGTGACGTCGCGCGACGAGGAGGCCGACTGCGTGCCGCCGCTCACGCCCGAGGAGTCCCTGCAGACAATTAAGCGACGCAATTTCCCAAAAGTCCTCCCGGATTATCCGGACAGGGCGAATCTGATCGCGCAGAAACGCCGCTCGATGCCTGTTGCCGGACCATTATTCATGCCTATACCTGAACACCCGTCGCACGCGTCCCAGCCTAACTCGCCGAATAGGTGCGCCACCATCGGCAACAGATACCAGCCGCCGGCACCGCCACCACGTTGCTCGACACTTGGCCGCAAACCGACAAATGCATCTCCGATCATTGTGCAGCAGCAGCACCAACCGAATATTCAATCACCGGTAAAGTTGGCCGAAGAACCGCCGACACCCCCGGAGCCTGAAATCACATGCAATAATTTATATGTCGGTCCGTTGATCCCCAAGGACAATCAGAATCCGGCCACTAACAATTCAAATCCCTCCCTGGATCTGCAGCCAATCTACGATAATTTACGAATAATTACGAAATTGACTGACGAGCATTTGCAGGACGTAGCTGACGAACAGCTACTGCAGCTAGCAAAGAAAATGCCAAGGACGATCATAACGACCGATCCGGATAATCCAATCAAGAAAGTCGATCCGAAAATAATCATCAAACCGACAATTAACCGCAATTTGCCGGGGCAGCATCAGCAGCAACAACATTCAAGTGATTGCAAAACGACACAATCGGGACGCGGCATTCCCAGGGTCTTAATGAAGGACAGCAGCACCAGTGCTGGCGGACATGCAAATGCTGCTCCCAGCGGCCACGAACAAAAGAACAACGCAACACCATGCGGAAATCAGTGCGCAGCGTCGACGACGATAACGAGCACGACAAGTGTTCCAACGCCGAAATCACAACGACGCATCGAGCAGCAGTCTGATGCGGAAGACGAAAAGAGTTCATCGCTGCCGACAACGTCGACAACGGCGGCGGCAGGCAGCCCCATTGCTAAAGTTAAGACGCCCTCGCAAATACCGAAACTAATTAAGAATTCAAATCCGAATCTGCACAAAGAAAGCAGCTCCGAGTCATCGCCGTCGGAGGAGTCTGAAACTGGCACTGTAATTAAGCGGATTTGAAAAAAAAATACGCAAGCGCATGGAATTCATAGCACGAACCATTCGCGGCTCTTAAACCGAAGAGAGCGCAAATTGGAATTGCCAAAGAATGAGAATAAATACAAGGAAACGGATCAACCTTTTTACCCTCATACCGATGTAGGTGTGCAAAATGTACTGAATATATAATAATCCTAGGTAGGTATAATCTTAATCAAAAACGGAAATTTCGTTCTCATTTAGTAAGTATTAATTAATATGCACCAGTCTGACTTAGTCATCTCAGTATTTTATTTATGTAACGTGTGGTTATTAAATGACTTTTGTAGGAGATTAATTTTATTACACCCTTTCCAGTTTCTGCTTCCGCGTTTTGCTTCTGCTTTCAACAGATATTTCAGAAATTCAAATGGAAACAGGAGAAATTAAGTACAATAGAAATTATTGATAAAATTCAATTAAATTTTTATTTATGTAATTAATATGTTCACATATTTAAACACCTTCTTAACAAGTTCGTATTTGAGTGTTTCATTAATGCATCAGACTATAAGATATATTGTTTAAATATTGTATAATTTGTTCAGTATCATTGCCTCGTAGGTTTTTTTCATAAATAGTCATATACATCATCAAGAAAAACTTAAACAACATTAAAAAACAACTATGATTATTTTGCTCTTGAATCATTATCTAGTTTGAGAATGTCAACAAAAGTTGAACAAGTTCATTCGTATATAAAATGACTTCAACTACGATGTCACCGTATTCTTTTAGTGTGTTCCTTTAGGGAGATAATGAGTAATGAATGAATGGTTCATGATCAAGAAATTTCATGACGAACGTGTTTATGTTGGTTGCTTTTACAATTAATTTTGTAGTACAATAGTCATCATAATATCATAGGGAATATGGTGTGTTATTCATGGTTTTCTCATTTCCATAGTATTTACAGTTTTTCTCATCTTCCTATATAAATTGTTAATTAAAGCTAGAAGACTATTTTTTCGTTGAAGTAACTCGCAGGTCGACCTGCTTATTATGTGTTTTCCTCTTAATTTGATTTAATACTACTCATAGGTCCAAGTTACTTGATTTATCATCATAGTAAAGTATCATCATCCATACGTTTTTAAACTCATCGTAGCATCATCAGCGCCATAGTAATTTAAATATTATTCATCATTCATTTGAGTTTAATATATACAAATGTGAATTAAAATTTCATTTAGTTGCGCATTCGGTTTAATTGCATTCAATATCAACATGTGCTAGGCATTCGTATTAAAATTTAAAATAAATCTGTATTCATATTTTTGATTCGGAATCAGCTAATTCGCAATTTGAATATTTTAATCTATTTAAATTAAGAGGAAATTTAATTTAAATTTTAATGCAAACCCTTGCTCAATACTGTTACGTAATGTAGGATTGTCCATTCTTCTTTTCCTTCATTTTTCAATATTGGAAAATATTCTGCGCTGAATTGCTCGTGGAAAAATGCACTTGAGTTTCATTAGAGAGCGCTTTCTTCGAGGCTTTATAAAACAAGTGCTCTTTTACCTCAATTTAAATGTATTTAATTAAAGGAAAACAAATATCCAACAAGTGTGACTATTCCCTCTTGTACGTTATGCTAACACGAGAACAAAACGCGAACAATATGGTTGCTACAGTAAATAAATGCAAAAGAGAGACGACAAAGCACTCTGTAATGAAATCATTCGTCGATGCCATGCACGTAATCTAATTAATACCCTTCAACTCATTTTTCTCCGCCGTCTTCGCGCCACCATTGTTAGATTTTCACTCACGTCCACCACTATCTCATTCCTGGTGCTTTCTTAGCCTTTTTCAGTGTTCACTTTGGCACAAATACAAAAGTAATTCATAGAAAACTTTGTTAATTACAGATCGTCGCTAAAATATATTTGTTTTGTTCCATTTCGTCGTTTTTCATGGCCTCATTTTCTCGCTGCCGTCCGCGCTCGTCCGCCAACTTTGCACCAAAGAAGTTCTATAATTTTTCACATTTTCACACGCTTCTCAGTCTTGTGCTGTTGTTATTGTATTTAGATATTTATTAGTGTTACTTATTAGTTTAATTGCAAAGTTTTGTTTTTTTATTACTAAGTTTTCTTTGGTAACTTCCCAGAGTTGGAGAATGAAATACTTTCGTACATTATCTCTGATGGCAGTTATGTTATTCATTTATAAATGACGATTTAACACAATAAATTGCTTGTTAAATTATTATACTAATTAGTGTAATAATAGGTTGCAATTATTTGTTACTTCATTGACTAAATAGTTGCACTGGTCATTTTAGGCCACGTGGACGTCTTTGTGTTGTTGCTTTTCTTACAGTTTGTTTCTTTGCGAACGAGGAGAGCAACACTGGTTGAACTTTTGTTTATTTATTTATATTTTTTTGTACGATATTAGTTTACTACGTATTAAACTAAATCGCCCTCGTCCGAAAGTTATCACACGCGCATCTCGCTCATGGCAGCCTGCGGGACGCGCATATTGCTCTTCTGATTATGGTGCGTGAGGAGCGGCTGCGACTCCGGCGGCGACTTGCTTCGCGGTGGTGGTGGCGGGCGTGGCACATTCATGTGCATGGTCGCGTTCCCGTTTGGCGGCTGTACAATTCCCTGCTGCTGCATCTCGGCCACAATGCAAGCCGTGTTGTTCATAAGCGTCGTGTTCTTGGGAAGTGTCATGCACGAATGTTGTTGCTGATGGTTGTAGTTGGTGGTGTAGTTGCTCGCGTTCTTGGGCAAGGTCATGCAATTGCTCTGCTGCATGACATTCGGACTGGGCGGTGGAGCCTTTAATGAGTTGGTCATCTGTATTGATTGCGCGCAAAGATGCTGCTGCATCTTGGTTTGCTCCTGCTGCGAGTTGGCGGCAAGAATCATGGCAGTGGTGTCTTGTTCAACATCGACAATCACATTGGCGCTTTGTGAATGCCCCATATGGTAATGACCGTGCTTCGAGATCGTCTCAAAATTTGCCTGGTTGCGGTTTTGCTGCTGTTGCAGAGATTTCACTTCCATGCGCGTTTTGTCTCGCTGGTAATAGACACCAGCGAAGATGAGCACATTCAGTATGAGCAGTGAACACCCGATGGCAATCGTAACACTAAGGGCTGTGCTGTAAGCGGCATAGCCAGCCGCCTCCAGGCTTGCAAGCGTATCGGTAGCGGACGCATTCGGGTTGTGGAACGTTTGATGATTGAAGTTACCAGCAGAGACGACATTCACGCACGTGGTGACAATCGTGTCCATCGTTGTGGGTGCCTCGATGCTTGTTAATGAAGAGTTGGGTCGTCGCCGGAAGAGCTCCATGGTCGGGTCGTAGTAGCTGACGCGTGATAATGGATCAGGCCGGACGGGGCCATCGTACAGCTCCGCGTTATTGTGGTTCCTGAAGAGATTGTGTCGTGCGACGACGTCCTCCATCCCAGCGCGATGCAGCTCTGGTATCAGGCGCAACCAGACGCTTAATTGATGAGCACGGAAGTGGTTCTTCATCCGCGGTTTCATCCCTGAAAAAATGTAAATTATTATTAACGAAGCTCCATGCGTTGCATAGTTTATTAAGCTGTTATGCAATTAGTATATTAACGACAGCACACAGTAATGTAATAATGTCAAGCTATCTTCGAGTAGAACATTTCTCAAGGGAGCTTTTTAATCATTCTCCTTCACGGGAAGAAGTGGAGGAATGGAGGAAATGTCTTAGGTTGAGGGAGGCCTAAGCATTAAAGCACTTATTCGAGCATTAATTGTATTAAGAAACAATTAATCTTTTGCGGTTGGGTTGAAGACGAGGATATTCCCTTAATGCTATTGCGTGCCAACCGCGGAAGGTCCTGTTAGCAGGGATAATTTATAATATACAAAGCAACACACGTACTCGGAAACATAATTCATATTCGGCTTCGTGTTCGGCTTAATTTAATATCATGATGATATCCTGATATCCTACTGGTAATACTAAAACATTTATGAATTGGACCGCGTCCCCAATAATATTATCAAAAGTGATACATTTTGCGATAAGCAAACAACATTTTCAGCTAATAGGAAGTAAGGTTGAATAAAAATATCCTGCAAGAAAAAGTAAAGAAAAATACATCCAGGTCGGATCGAAGGTCCTTTATTGGAAGCAATGAGCCCGATATCATTTCACGCTTGATTTGCACGCCATTCCCGATATTCGCGTCTACATGTCGCTCCCGTTGAACGAAAATGCCTATTCCCTTATTTAACTATCCTGGGGAATCCGTTGGGTTTGCGCGTCCAAGTTTTTTTTTACTCATATCCTGCCTCATATACCTACGATGCTCCGGGGCAACTCAAATTGAATCCCCAAAATCGCAAGCTTAAGATTAGCGAACACGCGTAAAAAACGTGGTAATTTATCGATGGCTTTATGTATTTATCACTTAAATATTTTCGCCAATTTTTTGCGCGCATTTCAGGCACCTGAATAGAGCGACAGCAAGCCTTTTGTAATCTTCAATTATTCTGGGATCAGTCGCTCAGAGACCTGTTAGATCTTTTCTTCAGCGAGTGCGCAGATTTGCACCGGCGTTCAATGCCTGGCCTCGGAATGACGATAATAAAACGCTCGACGAAAACGTTAAAATGGAATATGTTTTTCTTTCGTGCGCCAAATCGCGGCTTCGAGAATTGAACTGCGCTTTGAATTGGTGCGGCGAGAGGACGAGGCAATGGGGGAGCAAAAGTCAAGCGTTCAAAAGACTTAGTTTAAAAATGGATCGCAAGGGGGGAGAGTGCGCAAGACGAGAGCGTGGGAATTGTTCAGGACTTCAAAACGAAATTAGGTGGTTGGAGAGGAAGAGAGCACTATTTTTGTGTGTTCGCGACGAACACTCATGATCGCCCATTCTCAACCAACAAGCTCGTACGCACAAGATGGTTGTATTTGAATTGCTGCTGAAGACGTCTTGAGTGCTGCTGAGGCGCATTATCAGGAAGACGCAATATGTTTCTCGCTGAATGCCTATTCTTAATACGCTTCAAATGCGCACCCGAATAAAAATTACTATACTATCAGAAGAAATATATATAATAAATCAAATTTTACTTTAATATGTCATCATAAAATTCATCATTTCAATGCATCCATTCTTTAAGTTTTTGGAAGATTAATTTATAGTTTTGAGTTAAAATTTTTCAAGACAATATTGTTAAAATTCAAAAAACAACCAAAATGCTTGCTGTAACACTTGGTAGTGAGTACCAGCCCTCAAGCGTTTAAGTTGGTATCTCGTCAAGAGGCGCACGCCAAGTGTGTTAAATTCTCCTCCGACTGGAATACTAATCTTGAATGCAACTGTTGTCCTCCTACTCTTCGCATTGAGTTTTTCATTCAAAGCCCAAGCAACGCAAGCAGCCCTCTTGCACATCTTCAATGTTTCAAGTTATGCGGTGCGTGTTTGTTTTTCTGTTTGCCAAGAAGGCGAGTGTTGGAGAAAAAATACGTTCGTCCCCGTCATGCGCAAATCCCCAACGCCTGCTGGGAAAGTATTTTAATATAATTCCGCAAAATATGGAAGTCGTATAAATGTCGAAAAGTTTCTTCGTTTCTCGGCGAACACTTTTCTTATTCCTTCATGCCCAACGTTGGACATTCAAATTGTAAAATAAGTTTGTGATTTTGAAATGTTGTAAATCAATATTGCTATATTTTTAAATTATAAATTGGAAATAAATGTAAACTGAATTAAATGTCAAGAACAGGACAAGTTCCACATGATAATATTATTAATCATATATGCTTTATTAAACAGCTACTAGAAAAATATACATATATGAATTAATTAAATTTTAATTGACTTTAACGACGCAATTGCGAATTAATGGAAAAACCAATACACCTGCGCGTGACACGACAAGCGTTTTATGATTACATCCTTATATAGCGTCAATGGGCATTATCCGGTTTTATTTGTTTATTTATTTACTGCGTACTAGTTCTCATTAAAACGCATTAAATATTGAATGCAGTACAATGCTAAATGTATACCACACTAGCTGGAAAATTATTTACAACCCCTTCGATGTACATATAGGCACCTATTCG
The DNA here is from genome assembly GCA_963978815.1 of Aleochara curtula. Taxonomy (NCBI): domain Eukaryota; kingdom Metazoa; phylum Arthropoda; class Insecta; order Coleoptera; family Staphylinidae; genus Aleochara; species Aleochara curtula. The sequence goes on from OZ022219.1 coordinate 4,959,638, forward strand.
CTGCCGAAATTGCATTTCCTCAGCGGGATTTTCGAGCATAGCCTATTTTATCAAATATAATGGTAGAACATATATACAACGAACCATGTGTATTGTCAACGCTGAGGGCATGGAGGCGTTAAAATTGCCTGCAGTTAAAAGTCACGCGCGCACGCTCCGGTCCGAGAAGGAATTTAGTAAAAGGACATCCAGGACAACATGAGCAAGTATCCGGATACTTGATACTACCCCGGTACCGTGCATCTGTGCACATACATCAAAGAGACTGGGAGGCAATCGCTGATGGCACTAGCGATCGCCCATCCAACCCTAAAAACGATTCTTATAGTAATAAATGATCCTGTACGCGGACAAACTTTGAATATTGATGTTCGGTCACTTAAAACACCCATCGTTCACTATTGTGTTATTCTATCAGGATAAGCTGGCAGTCTAGTCGTGCTCTAAATCTAATACTGCTTTGAGTTTCATCTTCTTTCCTGACCTGTTTGTTGAATAACACGTTTCAAAATAGTAACATACTTGAAGCTTCATATCTTTGTTAGTTTAATCAAAGTAAATCAAATAAAGTATATGGCTTAGCTACTGATACTTCAAGACCAAGAAGTATCAACTATGAAAATGGATTTAAAATCATCTTACTCTCAACTCAGTATCAACTTCGTTCAAGTTCCACATGTGACACTTTTTACCTTGTGTGCAGCAAAAGAATTGAGAAAACTTTGTACGCGCAGAAAAGCATATTTCAGCTTTTCTGAAAGAATTTACTTCAACCAGATACCACTATACATCTTGTGCATCTAACATTTTTAAGAATGTGAGCAATGTTCAACTGTCAAAAGATGAACCGTGCTATGGTAAAAGACATAAGAATATAGAAAGTTTAGACTTTAGGTATCTTATTTAAAAGTTATTAAAAGTTTCAACACTGATAGTATAGATTTTTGATATTATCCGATGATGACGAATAATTAATTCTAAAAGAAAAGTGGCGTAAAATGCTTGAAAAGTTTCATAAGTTTTAAATCAGTTACAATAAATTACAGTAGAATTTGGGAGCAATAAACTTTACGTAGTAGATCTTACAGTACAATAATTCAAAGAAACTTTGGCTTCTGCTTTACATCTTCAAGATGTATATCCGAGAACAACATATTTGCCAAATTTACATGGCGCAATTGCCATAATTTACTGCTTGATTTGCAATGAGTCAAAAACAAATTGCTACCCTCTAGCATCCACCATAATATCTAACGAGTCAAGAATTTAAACCTGCTTTAAGATAACTAGTTTTAGTTGAAGTTTTTAAAATAGTTCACCTTACTGCACACCCAGTAATGTAAAGTATGCAAATCTTATCGTCGCCGCATGCATCCGCGTTGAAACTAATGGAATATGAAATATCATTTATTACGATGCATTAACAATCCAATCCCAACGGTTGAAATTGCATTGCAGAAGGGGAATGCATTAGGACACGTTTGCTCCACTCGCTTCAGGATCCGAAGCACATTGCGCGCATGCCAAAACATTTGCAAACGTACAAATTAAATGCGGCACACTTTCGTGGATTTCCCTCACTTACCCAACCACCATTGCAGTGCAAGCAAGCGTGGAAACGACGCTGCATAAAATATAGTTTTGCATTAAATTTTGACACGTTAAACAGCGCCCAAGCACTCATTGTGCAAACATTTTCACGCCTGCAAATTTTCACGACATCGTAATCTCCCATCAAGCCACTGACGCGCACCACACACGAATTTATTTTTATGGGCGATTGTGTGAAATAAAGGGACCCAACTTACCAATCTCCAAATACTTTTGATGCACCGAGTCGTACTCGTCCCACATAATCGAGCGAAAGCGATTGCGTTCTCTAGAGGCGGCCAGCACTGGTTCTTGTTTGTGGTGCTCATTGGGATTTCTGTAAATCAAGTAGAAAAAGGTCAATTAGTACGGCGTAAATGGTGTGCTAGGTCAATGCAATCGTGTGTTTTCGTTTTGGTGGAATGCGCGAACAAATTGAGCTCAAATTGCACTCAAACGTAAAAAGCTCTTTTGATGCCCTGTTAAATGAGGTGAATGATCCCAAATTCTTTATTTCTCTGCACCAAAAAAGATAATGAACTGTACTGTACTTAATTATCATTTCGTATCAATTTGGGGCAATTTAATAAATATAATTGAATTAGCATGAGTAAAATCCCAATCCCAAAAGAAAGTGTATTTAATTTCACTTAATTCAAATATATTATCCCCGGTGGTTTAGTACGCCAACCAGTATTGTATCCGAGCGCGTTGAATTTGCGGCTAGCCCCAAAAGAATAAAACCGTCTCCCCGCGCAAAACAAAAGGACACAGGGCGAAATTGAACTATATACACGGAATGGCGTACCGCAGCCATACAATGGCCGCGGCACTCCAGTGGTAAAAAGAAGCAAATAGGAAGCATGGTGTATGTATATGTCTTGCATTCAATGGTGATGTGCTTCTTGTCCGTATCGCACAAATGGCTATTGCACCACCATACAAAAAATACACAGCCGAGAGGCAAGTCTCGCGCGCACACGCTTTCTCGTTTTCGCGAAAAACCATAAGCGAATAAAAGAATAGATAGACGTGTTATTTATATGCGGGCGCGTTTGCCGACCGAAGCGAATACATTTGCTCGATGCGCACCAGACTTAAACTGCAATCGTCTCGTACTTTTCCCGTCCCGTTGTTTTGCTTTGATTGCTCGCCACAAAATTGGAACTCAAATAAATAGGATCACTGATTATTGCTTCCTCTTTTTTATGTCTCTGATTTGCCTTTTATATTTCGGAATATTGCTTGATTCTTAGAATGCAAAAGCAATATAGTATGATAGTAGTAAGGGTGAGATTTTGAGGTTGCTCCGTGGGAAATGCCAATATCCTATCGTTACGAAATGCTATGCAATTTACAAAATATATCAAATTATAGTATCAATTTTTAAATGTTATAATAAGTATGTTTCCATTGCGTAATAGCACTTTTCATATTAGTGATAGTAGTTTTTAAATCATTAAAATCGGTCCAGTACTTTAGAAGTTACAGCGATTTGAAATCTTTTCCGCGCTACCACCAGGACCAAGTTGGTAGCGCGTAGAAACTCGTCAAACCGCAGTTCTGTTGATGTTCAAAAAAACCGCAGTCTGGGCTTGATGTCCAGGCAGCACAACTGACATATCGGCATTCCGCCTATGTCGGCGATCCTCGTGGAGTCAGCGCTTGCTCAAACTTGACTCGGCCGAACTCGGTAGTACCTGCCGTACACTAATGAGCCGGCGATTACTGGTGTTGATTGTTGCATCAGTAACATAATGGCCAGCAATTAGCACTGCACATTTTGATTAATATCTCAGGAACTATAAGACATAACAAAATAATTCTTTCACTATCAGAAAGCTAAATAAATTTTTAACAATATCTCATGAATTCTTTAAATTTGGTTCGATAGATTGCGCGCAATAACCTTCTAAAGTTAAAGTTTATTTAAGAGACTCCGGCTTGTAATAATTGAATTTTTATTTCGAGAAATGATTATTTATTTATGCCTGGTGCTTCAAATGATTATTTTATCTAGTTATGTCATGATTTCCAGCAGTTACATACATTTAAAAATCATATCTATCTATACAGTTAAAGTAGTCGAAATTAATTCTTTCTTTAGCTTAACAAAGAATATTTGGTCGGTCAATTTCAAAATAGACACCTGGTTAAATAACATTCATTTTAAGTTTTTGTTAACTTACCTAAAGCATTAGCCAATAAACTATATTTACGAGTTAATTTTCACCTCAGAAGTTGAAGAAATTTCAAGTTTCCTTTTAACTTATTGTGTCACCATTACGAAATTGCAAAAAGCGAAGCATAACCGGCAATTGCAAAGTTTTCCCTGGCATAATCAATATTCGAGTAAATTTCATACCGGAAAATACCACATGCCGATAGCATGCATCCGCGCATATAGATTTTCACCGCTAGAAAAATGCAACCAACGAGGAGCACCAACAAACTTCGACGACGTATTTTATTATCGTTATTATCTATAAAAGTTGTGCGACATCACCGTGCATTTTCATTGATGCATTATCTGCACCTCGTAGTGGTTGAACGAGAATAAAATGGAAATTAATTCTTTGTTTATACAGCGCATCAACTTCATGAATTTAGTTATGAAACTTCTTGCCAATACTTTCAAAGGTATTTACTGTAAGTGGAAAATATTAATTTAGCAAGCTCTTTACGGTAAATATGCGCTTGAATTATGCTGCAGTTTCAGTTTAAGTAGTGGGTAATTCAGTAAATTAACCTTGCAAAAATTAACAACATTTCACGTTTGATTGCCGTGCACTTGTAGCTTCAGGAAGGCAGTCAATTTATAACTCAAGAAGTGCACGGTAAGTGCTCAAGAGTCATGAAACGTATACAAAACAAGATTGCGTCTATGTGAAGGAAGAAAACTTGCTCGTTTTACGAAGAGAGCACACACGTGCGCGCGCGGGAAAAACGGGTGAAAGGACGAAACACGTACCCGCCACCCTCAAGCAGTTGGGAGGACGTGGGTGACGCCACTAAAGTGACTTTACAGAGTTTTCCATTTAAGCGCGACCATCAACGCAACGCACTTGAATGCCGTGCACGAATTTCTTTTTCGTCGCCTGATGAGGAAATGCCCCAGCCATTCGGATTATCACCAGCAGGCGAACATAAAAAATAAGCACATCGCAAGCTCCAAGAATACATTGAATGCGTTGTAAAGAATTAGTGCTTCTTAGCACTGAGATTTTTCTGGAATATTACTTCGTCAAATTTCGCAGAGATTTGCCTAGATTTAACAAGCTAGATTGCCCAAGTTAAATTTTTAACATTTGCATTGAGGATTAATCTAAATGAAATCTCACTCAAGTAGGTAAAATGCATTCACAATTTGATTGATGGGAGATTATAAAACATCAAGTAAAGTTAACATTTAATTGTGCATTAGACGCGCTTTAATCGGATTAATTTAATAGAATAAGCAGTAATTAGTTTGCAATTTGCGTATGCAAGTAAACAAGAGCCTTGCAGCGTATTGATTTCCCAGAACATTCGCATCAAATGAAATTGCTTCAGCGATTGGCTGAGTGATAATATGCATCACACGATCACTGATTACCTAATCTAATGCGCAAATAAGATGAGCAAGTTATGTATAGATCTCCTGTCTGCGAAACTGGAAATCACACGTACTATTCACCACGTGTTGAACATGCATGAAGTGATGACAATTGCATGGAGTGTTTACAAACACGCGAGAAAAGTTCTGAATTTCTGACGCTTTAATTACAGCTTGGTTTGCATACGTCATTAGTTCATAATTATGATATCATGTTGAAAGTCTAATGAATTATCAAAGTTATAATGAGTGCTCCAATTAATCCGAAATCTTCAAAAGAATAAAATATGTTTCTAAATTAAAACAAGCGCGAGTTTTGGATTATCATAATCCAAAAGGATTTTAGATTATGGTAACGCATTTATGTAGTTGGAGTTATGAAGACATTTGGTATAGTAAAATAAAGGGTTGCTTTTAAGACACATTTTACTCTCCGAGTCCTGGCACATGCACAAATTGCAACCCCAACCCTCGACGGCCTAGATTTACGTAAGATTCAAGCATCTCGCGTTCGCGTATCAAAAACAATATATTACGGCAGAAATGTCATCAATATTTCATCAGCGCTCGCACCCGACTTAGGCAAACAAACGCGCCTTCGTTCTTCGTCAAGAAATTCAGCAAAGGAAGACGTTTATAAGATTCGCGCAAGATATTGAGCCATCTGCTAGACGACGCATGAAGGGTGAAAACATATATCCTCCTGGGCGCGAATTAAAAGGAAATTAAATCATGTTTACCAACGCTTCCCGTAATAATTTCTGAAATAGGTATATGAGTATCTTCAATTAAGGCATAAAGCACGAATAAATTATCACGCGTAAAAATAATGTTGTTGATTCAAAGCCGCGAGCGTAATCAGATAGGTGCGTATTGAGCAATCAAAGCCACTGAGAATATTATAGAAAATTAGCCTAGATGTAATGCAAACTAGTCATAGATAAAATATAGAGAACTGGATCGGTTTATACGCACGCATAAAGCGAACGAGAGCAAGCGCGATATGTTTGGATTAATTACGCTCTTGCAGGCGCGTTTGAAGTGCCTTTTCTGCATTTGGCAAAGCACTCGCGTCTCAAAGGAGAGAACGCCATTTGGCTACGTCATAAAGAAGGCAAGTACGCACATATTGGAAGGATATTTGTCGTTCCGAAACGCCGCTGCCGCCGCCAGGATGCGCATGCATGATGGAATGAGATGGCGCCTAACGATAGAGGGAGGCATGAGAAAGAGAAAATAGGGGCCACAGGTAGCCTACGGGATTCAATATTGTGATAACATATGCGTTCTCTCTGCACCGACTTGAGCAAATACTATGTAAATAGCACGTAAATGGAATAGAACAGCACAAAAGCCAATGTTGATTAACCCTACGTCGATACGACGAGTATAAACAAAACCCATTTGTTGGTGTTGCCCAAATTTCCATTAAGCCGCCTCCTCAGTCGACTGCAGTGAGTTCGTAAACGTGCAAATTCAACTTTGCACGTATTCATTTGGCATCAATTAATTATTCCGCCGTATTTAACTGCCAAGAAATTGCTGTGTCAAACTGCTGTTAATTGCTTCGACTTTTTATTATTTAGGTAAATATTAAAGTAACACATAGCTACATCAACCTGCAATAAACTAAGTAAACTAAAAGTTTGCAACGCACTGCAATTTCGATTAAAAATACCGCATCATCATAGTTGAGGAAGATTTCAGTAGGTATTCATTTTTCACATCGCGTAACATGGAAAACTTTTTATTATAAATGTTAAACATTGTATGAACAAGAACAGAAGCCAACGCTCTATAAGAAGCACTAAGGGTGCAGCTGCATATGAGTCTGATGTGTGCACTGGTTATATATTCGTCCTGCAGGAGAGAGCATGGAAGTGTATGTACTATGTGCAGCAAGCATGCTAGCGAGCAGGAATGTTATATGACTTCACAACTATTGCCACTGCTGTGTGGCAATAACGCTAAGAGTGAAGTACTCGAAAAGCAGTTGGCTCTTGTATACAGACTTTAATGTTGTGTTGCATTGCATATTGCACCAAATTGCACTACGATATGCGTATGTACTCAAGAACTGAGTGTTCACTGAAAAATTGGCTATTACTTTAAATATTCGCTGAAAGATTTTCAATTTTTTTATTTAGGCTTTGCGCAGCACAAACGAATAAAATTCTACTTCCAAATTTACGTTTTAATTATGTTTATTTGCATTTCTTGCGAAGCAAAAAAGAAAATGAAAAATTGAAATATATAGGAAGCTTTATTAGGTTGCTGGTTTGCTTCTTTCGAATGCATTGTGCTTCATCTGAATGTGCACAGCATGTGTACATTGTGCATAATATATGCGCACGATTTATATTTAAATTGCCTGTAACTTTTTCTTCCCTTTTGCTAGGGAGCACTTTATTTCTTTATATCATTTGTTCTTCATTGTATTGCGCTCGCGTTTGCCCTCGGTTTATGCGATTTACAAAATACTCTCTGGTGTTTTGTGCTTGCTTGTTTTCTGTGAAACGCTTTTGATATTCAGCTACAGATAAAGCGATCAATCATAATCCTTCAAAGCTTTTGAATTCTGTATTGACTGATTCCGTGATAGGCAGCGATTAACCAAAACTTTTATCAAGAAATATCTTCAACTTGTACAAACTACGCGTATTGTGTGCTATGCTTAATCAAATGTTTCATGACACGTGTTATTGCAATCAAAGACGGAAAATTATATTATTCTCTTCGAGGAATAGAGAACAATAACCGAATCTGAACGTAGAGAATCTCAGGAGCTGGATGCAAAACTAAATGTAGGATTTTATGCGTGTTTTGTGTTGTTCTTCACGCTCATCCTTGACTCCTTCAGGCGGACGGTGTAATTTGAGTTTTCATGGGTTTTAAGACGAATTGATGGCGCGGATTATGGCGGACCCGCGTACGAAAGCGGAAAGGAAAACGCATTCTCCTACATCAAACCAACGCGCTTGCTGTAGATCTTTGCCATGTAGATCTGTGTGCTGAAATCGCGTACTTTCCTCCTTGGAAGACATGACTGCGGGGCGTGGATTTTGCACTTATACACGAGCGCAAAGCGAGAGTGAGTCCTTTCAACTTCTCCAGTTGGAAGTTCCAATTTATGTGCGCATTGTTCCCTTTGTGGATGCGCCGAAGAAGGACGACCTCATCGTCAACTTGATGAAGAATGCAGCGAGCCTTTGCGCCCCTATTTCGTATTCATGAAAATTTGAATAAATTTTGCACAAAATGCTAATTTTGCGTTTGTGTTTACGCACGCAACGTACACATAATCGCAAATATCTACAAAAGACGTCTACGCACAGGTTGTCCTAATAAAGTCATTATTGTCAGCCATGCATTGAATGCATGACAATAAGGTTACCAAGAAGTCAAACAACAAACTTGCGTACATTTGATAAGCAGCATGTATTTAAAAATATTTGTAAGAACATTTGTATAAGTTCAGTTATTCCCTAATATGCGGCGCGCACAAATATGTAACTAAATCCGCAACACCTGTGCCTTGTCAATCAGCTGGCTATGGTGCAGTTCTAGTGTCGGTCGCAGTGCTTAGATACGTCGGGTTGTGTTGTGTTATTTAAAGGCTAATTAATTATATCGTGTTCGGTTTAATATTAGCTAAAACTTTGATTATTGAGTGCCAAATCATATAAACATAGTGCTACTGCCGTAAATCGTGGAGGACAGGTGGATCCAGAACACCAAACTGTTACAGGTTAGTGATATCTTTTTTTATTCTTCTATTGAACTGTACATCTATATTGCGTTGATTCATCGTATCACCATAGACTTAAGGAACTATCGCTTGCGTGCTGGGTTGAGGCAGCATGTATTTATTAATAGGTTTAGTGGTTAAATGCAATATAGCCAATGCATTTACGGTAATTGCAGTGGTCACCGTAAATATGATACCTCATCGAATGATTGAAACATTCCATGAATATTGTCTATTGTATGGACTAGAATATTTCTGTAGGACAAACATAGGTCACGTACTTCTAGTTATATATCGTGCACTAACCAAACTTTTGTTACTATGCACGTCATTTTGCCAATGTCCGTACAACAACAATCTAACTCAGCGCGCCAGAGCGCTTTACGAACAAGACTGAACTCGTAGGATAAAGAACCTAAATGACAATAAATGCTTCTCATTTAAAATTTAGTAAATTGGCAATTCTCGTAATAATGTTTTTCATATAAGTAAAAAACACGTTAAATATTAATAACCAGTCGTTGAAAAGTTATATCACGTTCCAGACGCGAGCGCATAAATAGAAACCAAAACACAGTGACTGTGCCCAGCCACTTTAGCGTGGGCGCTCGCAAAACGCGCACACAGTTTGGTGGTTTGTTTTAAACTTACGACAAACAATAAGTATATTGTAATTACACCGCATGTATTTGCGTGGAAAGTTTGCGGCGCGAAAGTTTGGATTATATATTATAAGCGCGTCTGGCGGACACGGCCGCGAACGCAATGCAATTGCTATGCCGACGTTAGTTGGGATTTCGCTGAGAGCGACGAAAGAGCGTACACCTCACACTAAGTATGTATATCCCCGACGCGAATTACGTATAAGGGAGCAATAAAAATATACAATCCCTGTAGGAAAAGGATGTGTGCGAATAAATGGAAAGCTTAGCGCCGCTCGCGCAGATAGATGGAAAATGGCGTGAGTCTTTGCATTAAATAGCGCTCGCAGCGTGCGAGAAATTAATATATTTAGTCACATAGCGAGCACCCTTGCGGGCTATTGTCTCGTGCATACACCACTCCACACAGAGGAATTTTCGGGCATGAGAATTATATTTTATCGTATTTGAGCGATAAATATATCGCAGCGCGGTTATGAGGTAAACGCATGCGATCACAAAATGTTAATTTAGCAGTTTTAATAAACATTTCACCGCTTAATTTTCATTTTGCATTGTCAGTATCTTTTTGCGCGACGAGGGTATTTATTCTAATTATTAATAAAATGTTTGACTATAAAGGAGATAATTAAAACAACTTTAACTCGCGACTATTCGCACATGAAATTCATTTCGGAAAATGATGACAGTTTGTCATTTAATTTAATTATCCAAATTGAACTATTACGAACACTGTCTGCACGTGAGTTTTATACTTTTCTATTCACGCTTAGGTGGATTAGTTTTCAGTAAAAGTTGTCCGTGCATTTTCACGTCGCGTACGTACGGAACGCATCCTTATTTAATTAATGTTTTAATTCAATTTGCATACACGCGAAAGTCTCAATTCTGCCGCTACGCATACGCGCCGCCGCCGCCGCTGCTCCGCTCGCTACGTATTGTTGATTCTTCTTCGGTGCTTGCACGCGGGGTTGGCGCACTCGTTAGCGCTAAGCAAGCAAAGGCTCGAATAATACAATAAATTCGGCGGCGTTTTAGCCGTGCGCTGCGCTCGCTGCTGGCGAAGAAGGGAAATCTCGGCGTTAGTTTAGTGGAAAACCGAATTAAACGCCGGAAATTTCAAACACATTCTATTATGATGCAAACACAATGAAATCTTACACCCGCAGCACGAACATCCGTAAACTGCACACACATGCGCCGCCGTAATCCGGAAGACTGCGAAATTATTATTTTCTACTTTTATGTCCATTCAAATGCACGCGCACTGCTTTCACGTCAGTGCGATTATAACTACAAATCCGCAAAGGGGTAGTTTTATTTAACTACCACCAAAAAGATAGGCGTCCGGATAAAAATCATCATTTTTAAAGTACCAGTTGGTTTGCTTATTAAATGTGCTTCAATTGCAAAACTTAATGCAAATTATGAGTTTATTTCGCCAGCTTTTGACGCAATGAGCAAATGTGACGAAGTGTTTCATAAGTCATAACAAAGTCTCTCGTAAGAGCCGCAGTGCGACTGAGAAGTTCATTAAGCGTATTGTGTGTGTGTTTTGCCTGCACGCAAGTGAGAAAAGCGGATCGGCATAGATTTGGCTGACTTACCCCGTTCGTGCGAAATTTGCAATGTAAATGATGACGGCTTCCGCCAGCGCTAATTCCGATCTGGTGTAATTCCTCGGAAAGTGGTTGAAGCCATCAACTAATGGTGCGCCGAAGATGTACGGCAGCTCCTCGCCATGCACGGTGCCCATGCGCTGTAAAAACACCGGAAAGCCATAACGTTAATTAATTAATATTTATATTTTTGAGCTTGCAATCGTTGCATGCGGAAATAATTAATTTATTTCAACGCACAACTCCTCATATAAATAATGAAGAGATAATTAAATGGATATTTGATTCAGTCGGAAAATGTAATAATATATTTACAACTGAACGTCAATGTTTAAGTTAATTAACAACAACAAGCCTGATGCATAATTATTCCAGGATCGACTTGACCAGTTATCAATTATTCCACGAAATTTCATAAATTATGTTTTTTGGTTTGGCTTATTAATAACTGTATTTTTGAGCATGTTCGGTGGTTTGAATTACTTTAATTAGGAACATGTTTGGCAATGTTATGAATATTTTGCCAACTCGGAATGGATGGTATCCACGTAAAAGGATAATTAATTAATTGCTTTGCCAAAATATTTCAAAGTAGGTATATGTTGTGTACTCGCGTACGTCATAAATAATGCCATGCGCAGGTGAAATGTAATTGTGAATTAAATGGCTTGTCTTGGCTTTGCACAGCGAACATGTGCGTCAAAATCATGCTCGAAGGTAGGTCTCTCCGGAGGGTTGTTAAGGCGATTACACGCGCTCCAAGTTCACGCATTGCTGCCGAGGACGTGCGCCAACCACGAAATTTCGACGCGTTGCGACATGTGTCTTATTTCCTCAAACCATCCACCCTCGCCCGAAATGTGTCTTTGTTCTTAGCACTAACACTGTATTTGGATTATGAGAATTGCTCTTAATATTTTCACAAATATTTAATTTTACGTAATTTGCCAACTTCGCAAAGTGAATATTCTCATCTTGGAATAGAATAAACAGAACGTTGAACGTAGAGAAAAGTAGTTTAGTAATCCACACTATTAGTGGTGGATGTAATTTAATTTGCTTTTATCGCAAATTCACCGTTTATTCGTTTTTACGCTTTATCTTATTCGCGCATCGAGTATCTTTCGATCGCCATTCAAGGCGGAGGGCACTTAGGAAAATTGCAAGGCAAAAATCGTTCGCACTCACCTGCGGATAATCGCCGTCCTTTGTCTGATAGTCGAAAACGTAGAAGAACGTCTTCGGCCCGGTTTGCTCCAGCCCCGGCTGCGGGGGTTTCGCGCTGAGCAAATCGCCAGTCTGCACGAGCGGCGCAACGAATTGCGCATCGCTGAGCGCCGCGACGGCGGCGTCGCGCGTGTTAATCGGATGCTGCACTGTTCGCTCCCAGTCAGTGTACTCGTTAACGACCGTAAAAAAGATCTCGCTCAAGTGATACGTATACGCGTTGCGCACGTACGTCCGAATAATTTTATCGCGGCGTTCACCCTCAAATCCGGCCTGAATGTCCGCCGCCGAGAACCGCCACATCGCTTCGCTCGTCACCACCCCGAACAGAATGTCATACGGATTCGTACCTCGTGGTGTTAAATTTGCCTCGCTACGTTTCATATTCGCATTCACAGGTCCAACAAAATTAGCCAGATCCGAAGGCTTGAAATACGTCACTAGCTCTTTCGCAAAGTCTGTTTTAATAACCACCCCGTCCACACTAGGACCAAACGCGCTAAGATACGCAGGAGCAACCACATCCGCGCCAAGTAGATGCTCTAGGGGTGTCTCTCGTAAACAATCCACGATAGCCTCGTGGTCCTTGCCGACGTCATCGGGTATTGTGCAGTTGACCTCTTTGGCCAGCTTCACCGCGTAGTTGACTGGATCCTCGACCAGCGCCCAGGAAGATAGCGCTGATCCAGATAGGAGAAGCGTGCGGTGAAATAGGCCTGGCATCACTGTCGGCGATATCATTAGGAAGTTGATGCATGCAGCGCCGCTGCCATGGCCCGCCAACGTCACATTGCTCGGATCGCCGCCGAACAGCGCAATGTTCTGCTGGATCCAATGCAGCGCCGCGATTTGGTCCATCAAACCGTAGTTTGCCACACGTGCCTTCAGATGCGGCGCCGGATTTGCATTTAAAAAACCTGAAATCAAGTTCGAGAGACTCACTCACTTCGCTTCGATCGACGTCGTTCGTTCGTCTGCGCTCATAACTTTGCCAACTTTTATCGCATGCATCAGCTACACGTGCCACGATGAAAATCTTCCGGATAAACGTCAAATTAATTGAATCGTCCGATGATTATCTAGTCTTCCGAGATGAATTTCATAAAATTTCATAACTTCCTCGCTCTTAACGCGAGAATAATGGTGCAAAAAAGTTGACATAATTCATCAACTTTCACATGCGGATTTATTAGAAAAGTTAACGTGAATTTAAAATTTATCAAAGTAACAAAAAGTTGTTGCTCTCCAAAAGAAATTTACATGAGATCATATCTGCACGACTTGCGATGAATATTCGGCTAAATTGTGGAAGAATTCAAAGCACACTTACCTAAAATACCTAAACGGTAATTGAGAGTAACCACCACTAAATCGGCGTAAGAAGCGAGTACACTTCCATCGTACGGATTGCCCGAATTCCACTCAAAGGACTCGCCATGAATGTAGACAATGACGGGATGCCGTGCCTCCGCGCTCACTGTAAGAAAACAAAACTCTCATAAGTGCGTTGTAATTTTTATACGTTTCATATACAATGTAACATTCCGGCGAAAAGGGAGCGTCGTTGGCTCAAAGAGGCTCGCGTTTATAAGAAACGCGCGTAAGCATCGCGAATAATAAGAAATATGAGCTGTACGCAAAAAGACAAAGCAAGATGGCAAATCGAACCTACTTCAAAAGACAAAAGAAACGCCTCAACATAACTCTTGTGAGATGACAGCAGCACAATAAGCCACGCGACAAAAACACAAAGGATGCGCAGCGCCGTTTAATAAAAGGCACCCTTTATTTAATTTTCATTTTTATTAAGGTATTACACTCTTCGTTGTGTTCTAATTTATCTCCTGATTTATGTACGACACGTGCGCGGTGCTCTACCTAAAATATGATATTTTATGTGGTTAAATTAGGTTTGTTTGGGATGGCGCAAGGAGTGGAAAGAGAATAAGCATTTAAATCGCAGCACGGAATCGAATAACTTAATTAATTTAATTAGATGATAATCGTGCTGTTGCATTCCAGTACGAGGTCATGCGAATTCAGGTGAAATGCAAGGCGGGGAGTCAAAATAAAGTAAAATGAAAACGAAATGAGGATGCGGTGTAAATGAAATGGGCGCGTATGGATGCAAGGACGAGCGAGTAATAATTGTACGTTTAAAGCGTTGCATTCGTTCGGTCGCCTGCGTCGCTGGTTTATAATGAAATTTTATTCCGAATACGCCAACATGCGCGTGTTTCACTTCCAGCTTAATAACTCGCAACATAAACCTTTATGCTAAATAGTGTACAAATATTATGCGAAATAATGGAGTTAATAACGCTAATTAGACTTGTTCGAACTGAGCAAATTCCAACTGCATTGCCAACTCGTAATTTCCGACTTGAATTTTAAATTAAAACAGATTTCTTTAGTAAATTATCCTGCTTTGTTATTAAAGTAGAAAATATTTCTTTTACATAACTTTGTATCTTTATTTAATTTTAATTAATTTCCATTGTAATATTTACTTGGGGAAATTTTAATTAGGACATTTTAATTACTGATTTCTTAAATGCATTAATGTTTTAAGTTTATACAAATTGTTTAATTATGGGTTGTTGGAAAAGAGTATGTTTCAAAGTAGTCAAACCACTGAAATTCTTACAAATACATTTTCAGCATTGGATTCATTTTTCACGGGTTTAATTTCAGCGCAGAAAGCAGGAAAGTTTGCACATTAAGTGCACTTTATGAACACGCTCATTACGCAGCACGCCGCGGATTTGCATTTACATTTCGCGCTCTTTATCTGAGACTTGAAACTATAAAGTTTTACTTTTTCTCAGAACAAGCAGACGGACGGATTTATTATATAAATTTAATTACGCCAAGAATAACGCGAAGCATCTATATAAAGATGATGAAATAATAATCAAAATAAGTACGCAAACTTTTTTAATGACCTTTAATTAAATACGACTAATGTGTTTCTTGGTGAATTTGTAGTAAAGTCGTAAAATTCGTCAAAGAAGGCACTTATCATAACAAAATACTCAAATCCGAGTGCGCCTAACTGGGATTATTAATCTTGCATTTATCTATCTGCCGAAAACCGCCTCAATCGTGCATGATTGCATCCAACGTCAACGTTGGTGCTGTACATTAGTCTAGCACCGCACGTGGAATGCGTACAGGAATAATATCGAAATTCCATGGGCGCGCTCGCACAAAACCGCCGCCGCTGCCGCCCTATGCGACGTGCATCCCGTGTACCAACATTTCAGCCACCGCACTATTGCAACAACAACGTCTAGTGCAATGCATTGTTCGTTCAATGCTCCATTATCTTTGCGAAACAATTTAGTTGCAATTACATTAACAAACTTTATTATTCTGGTAAATAACAATGGCGTGTTTGATTGTGTTCTCTGCCAAGTTTAAATGACGATGATATATTTGATTAAAGCTTTGTTCGTTGATAGTTTAATTAATTATGGTTTTCGTTTTGTTACAGCGCGGACATCTTCCAGGATTTAGTTAGAAAGACAACAAAATCAGGTTAGTGTTTATAGATTTTCCAATACATGTAGTAGCAATCAATTTTTGATTCCGATTGATTTTCTGCGGTGCAAATGTATTTTGCATATTGAGCGTAAAGCAAGGATAATAACACATGTTCCAGTACTCAGGATAATGACATTTAACCTCATTTATTGAATATGCGAAAAGAGACAATGCTGGTAACGACATAAAATTTTACTAGTTCATAACTATTGAGCAACAAATCTATATACCAGGAGTTGTGTCCTAAAATTCAGAGTATTTATCATAGAATTTGATATCAAACATTTTATATCTGAAATATTGATATTTTCGATAACGTGCGTCAATTGACAAAAACTTGTTGGTAATCGAGCTACATTCGCTATTGTTTATTTGGTAAGTTTTTGAAGCCTTGGTATAAACGGAAATTAGCATTCGAATGCCACGATCGTAAATTGTTTACTTCTTTTGCATACTGGCAGCGCAAAAGTGTCTGAAACACGTGTTAGCCACTTTTCGAATCGAACGCGCTTTTTGAAATGTTTTCAATCGTGCGCGCATCGTAGAGAACCGCCTCCGACGTGTTTGCATCCCTTCGTCGGCGAGGAACTTTAACACGTTAGCAACGCGCAAATACGGGACGCACACGACTTCAAACGATATTAACATAAACGCGTTCGCCCGCCGTTTGCGCGCAGATCGCTTTCCATCCACGTCCACACTATCAGCGAACTTGTTCTTTTTCCCATAAAAACAGCCGAGCCACAAAGGAATCTTTTCCCCCCATGCTGAGGTGTGTCGTTACGGCGAAACGAAATCTTGTCTTGTTTTTCCTATTTCAGCCCTCAAACGTTTACCTTAAAAAGTCGGCAGGTAGCTTATTTTAAAAATCTACAAAATAACGTCATTTTCAAGCTCAGCAGCGGAGGTCAGATGGACATTCAAACGCGCGAAATCAATAAATCAACATAAAAGTTTGCGACGATTTGAATAGCGAAAAATTTGTCGAAAACTTTAGCAGATTGCATTGTTCGTGAAATGGATTTACTGAGCCGATGAGATTTCGAAGGGAATTAGGTCGCCTCTGCCTAAGAGCCTCGAATATAGGAAATGGCTCGGATGCAAGGGGGTGGCGGTTGCGAGAACGGAATGCAAACGCGAGCGGCAGCGGCCGCGTATCACTTATGGTTGGATCGCTGCCATCGAAACTGCTGCTGCTTCTTGGGATGTTATTTGCCTCGCGACGCGTTTCTTTATTTTTCATGCGCTCATGCACTTTGTCTGTTCGTTGTTTTTTGCGCTCTTCGGCTGACTTTTTGTGCGCGCACAAGGACAAAAATCATGTCATGGCAAGTAAGCGCCGACAAGTTGTAATCTAATTTAATCACTCTGCGCTTCTCTGCGCGCCCCTCTGCAAAGTGATATGTTTCAATTTGCATATTAGTGCGCCCTTTGGATGTGTACTTTAACTTTGAAAAAGTTAATTTAATTATTTGCTCATGTATAATTAGGCTTTGTTCCTATACAAATAATTCGTTGGATCAAAGCATAAACAGGCACATTGTATTTTCAGGTAGGACTACCATAATTGGTTTAATTCCGTTTAATTCCACATGCGTGACTTTTTAACTCGGACTTTTTGCCCATTGAAATAATTGCGACAGGTAAAACACGAAATACGCATTCTCTAAATCAAAAAACGAATAATTTCGTTTGTATTGTCCTTTTTTTATGCGTGTTTTACGACTCATTGCCTTTCCACTCTTTTGCTCTCTGTAGCTTATCATGGTGGGTATTGGGAGTTTTTTCTTTTTGGAAAATGTGTACTGCAGCTGAGAGGGCGCTATGAGCCTGAGGGTTGCGAATATGCGTTGGGAATTTCAATGTAATAATTAGCAGAATGGCTGCGCATACGATAGCGTATATCGCAAACGCCATGTCGAGGAAGCGCTCGTTACGAATGATTCAAGCACATTCGACATGATTGCGGCTGCTGGAGGCGGCGGGAGGTGGTTGCTACATCTAAGTGAAGTTTAATAGCGGCGCTCATAACGCACGTTTTGTAAGCCACATTTTTCATACATGACGAATTTTAACACATCTAAAATACGATAAAATAAAACAAAATTCATAAATTCGGGTGGAATTAAATGCTTCGCCGTTTTTGGTGCTTTTCGAATTGTGAATTGTAACAAAGTGTAACTAATCTTCTTTTTTTGAAGTTTTCGAACACATTCAGTATGCGAGTGCATGAAATGTTTGTATTTATGCGATTTCATTTCGATGATTTATCGGGCTGCGTTTATATTGCAGGGCATTTTGCGGCACGTAGTACGGAGGTGAAGCGAACGTATAAAGCATTTCTATTAAAATCGCCCTCGACGGACGTATTATACCCATTGAATGTGCGCGCCCTTTTTTTGGTCGCTCACCGCAAACGTAACGCTTGCGTCGAATTGAGTTGAGTTACGTTTCGCACACGATGATACTCATTCGTACTGTGCTGCTGCTGGTGGTGGTCCAGGCCGCATTCCAATTAGAATTAGAATTTCATCTCTCGCATGTGATCGCTGCGCAGGGTGGCCAACAAAACAATTGGAAAAATTGCCGCGCGGAGAAATAAAATTTCGTTCGAACGTACGTGCAATGTAAGTGCTGCTCCAGCGCAGAACAGAGCAGGCCACAGCAGCCCCATTTCCAAGTGTGAAAAACATGGAGCAGCCACGAGTTGAAAAGTTGAACGCGTCCCGAGTAGTTGTTTCGCTATTTTTACTCTCTTTATTTGCCATCCCCGTGAACAGTTTGCGTGTTCTCCACTTGAACGTAGACTCGTCGTCTCTCACACAAAGTTTAATTTTCAAATAGAAAGTTTTTCAGCGCTGCTTCGCGGAACTGAATTGAATCAATTTCTTTTGCGTGTTGCACTTTTATATCAATCACTTGTGTTTAGTTAGCCATGCGGGAATGAGCGTGAAATGGAATTGTTTTGTGTATTTTACACAAAATGAACGCATTTAAAATTTTCGCCGTTCGTTAAATAATAGCGCAAAAAAATATATAGTGGTGAATCAATATAGCGAACAAATAGAATTTTGTCAAATGCAAATGTCGCGTGTAAAAAATTTGTGTGCAAATGCAATAAAGCGAAAAAATTGCTAACGTTGCCCGCAAAATATTAATTCGGTTTTTGGACGTGCCTCAAACGCGATTTTTGTTTGTTGAATTTTGCGCCCGCATATTAAAACTTTTTTCAGCGTTCGGTTTTCACGCCGAACGATGTAATTACGTCGGCGCGAATTTTTCCTAATTAATGAGACGTCAAATGCGCAATACGGATATTAATCAGTTAAGCAACCAAGTTTATTATTGTGTTAATTTTTAAAGCACTTTTGAAAATGTAGAATTAAACAAATCATAGGTATAATTTATAATTTTGTAATTAGGATAACGTCAAATAGACATTAAGAAATTAATGCGGAATGTAAACAATTTTTTTTCTCAAGTGCCGAGAACAAAAACTGATATAAATTAACGAATAAAGGAACAAGGCAACGAGCTGATAATAAAGAGAAATATTTTCAGTGAGACAAAAGGCGTGCCTTCCAAACGGTAGACACCAAAAAACATAAAGGCAAACGAAGCTTTCATAAAATAAAAATGAATATGTAGCAAAAAGTAGCCAAAGTGCTACTAAGATAAAAGGCAGCACATTCTATTTATTTTTCCGAATCGTTTGCAGCCGATTGCCCAAATATACGTTCGTAGAATTGCATCCCCCTTGCGGACAAAGATTATCGCAATGGCACGTAAATAATTCCTCCGCAATGTGCAAATTGTCGTTTTGTAAGTGCGCATGGTACGCAACAAACGCGTAATTCGCTTGTAAATGTATAATAGTATCAGAAAGAGGAACCCTTATAATTACGCGACACGAGCGGGGGGCGGCAGTTTGCTTCGTAACAACAAAGCCCGGGCCTGTCGTAAGTGCAAAGAGTGCCTGCTGTTGACGCCTTCGCATTCATTGCGCCCGACTTTGAAGCGGCGGCCAGGAACGACAGGAACGGTGCACACGTTCCTGCTCTCTTTTATATGCAAGGACAGTAATTAAGTTCCCCCGCCTCTTTTCTTCATTACGCGCCCGCTTTGATGCTCATTTACCTTGTGAGTCCTCGATGTCCTTCACTCTCGCCGGAACGCCGGACGAGGACATACAATCCATGTTTAGATGAGACGGAGGCGCGCGTTATCCTTACATTCCACGCGCGCGTAATTTAGTAATAAACGCAAATTGCATTACATACCTTGCTTGGCTTATTAGGTTAATAAAGTTACGACTTTTGAGGAGTAATTAAAACTGGCCATAACGCATATCTGACATTCTTTTTATCATTTTGCATTTTTAATGTAGGTACCTGTTGCAATCAATCAATTCGGCTGTTATCCTCTAGATGAAAACACCGATTAAAGTGTCATTTTAATTCAATTTCAATGCATCAGAAATAATGATTGACTTGCCTTCAAATTCATTGATTTATAATAAATTTAAGTATCCATCACACTATGAATGGAACAAACTCATTAATCAGTTGTCCACATTGTTATTATTATTCTGACGCGTCTGTTATGCGACAGGTTATTGTTTTCCTGAAGACATGAACGCAGAAAATTTAATAAAATATCACGAGCAAGTCAATGCAATGTTGGCGGGGTCTTTGCGGATGGAAAGCAACGAGAGTGAAGTGAATTGCATGTATTGAAAGGGGTGGAAATGTTACCGGTGGTGGCGGTTAGCGTATGAGCTTGTTATTTCATAAAATATTTGCATTTGAAATGCGCACGCCAACAAAACTGATGATGCATGCAAATACGGATGAAAGTGGCAAAACGTCGAAATGCGAAATGTTTTCATGCGCTCGCTGAACTGAAGCCGACGCGAAAAATTGATGTTTTGTTTCATCAAGGATAACACGCCATGCATACGAATATCGCTAGATATAATTTAATCACGTCGTTCTTTGGATAATAATACATATTTCATGGCTGTATTTATGAGATTGTTAGACAATAATATCAGATATGGATTGATTTGTGCAGAAAGATTTATAAAACTAAATCGAGATCATCTTCTTGCTTGGAAAGAAATGTTTATTTTTGCTTTCTGAAAAGTACATTTAATGGTAAATCCTGACGCGCAAAACACCGGCGACGGTCTTGTTGTACGAAACAACCATGACCATAGAAAGCTTCGCGGATGCGCCGTCACTCCGCCGGCGTCAGGATCCGCAAGGATAACGCGCGCTTACAACTCCAACTCCCGCACTGTGGGCGCTGCGCACCCTCCCGCCACTTAAGCTGTCCCAAAAACATGAACTATTGAGTCATACATCATTTCTTTACCACTGCGCTTTTTCCTTCCTCGTTTTTCGTCCGTATCTTTCATGCGTCCTCGAATGCAAAAGCACGCGCGCCCGGTCCCTATTCAAACATTACATTCGGACCCTGTTTCGCTCAATGGGCGCTTCTCCCGAGCGCGAATTGTGTTACTGTCCTTCCGTGTTTCACAAATTGTAAGAATTATTAGTTTTTCGGACGAGAATTAAGGCTCATAAGCGGTGAGCATTGCACACAATGCATGTAGCAGCACAATGAAAAATCAGGCTAATGGGGGCATTGCTTTCATGCATACGCCGCCACTGTAAAAAATAAGTTTTGGAAATTTCTCGCCGAAAAAACGTGCGCTCGTGGTTTGAGCAACAATGGCGTTGCAATATGGCGGACACGTACATCCTGCTCACGGCGGTGCGCGCAGGAAGGGCGCAAGCAGCTAAAGCCAGACAGATTAAATCGTGGATGTCACCATACGCGGAAACAATAAATCAACCGATAAAACCTTGAGCCGAGCGGCGATACTTTTCTACTTTTGCTGCGTTATTTCTTGCATCCTACGTGCATTCAGTTGTCTGCGCGGTTTATACCACCCTTAAAACACCTACTTATGAGCTTCGTCCAGAACGCATTGAGATCCACAAAGTGTTTTAATACATTTTTTGGCAGAAATCTAGTCTAGACATTAACCGCTCACTTCTGCAGTTTATCTGATATTAGTTTGAGAAATATTTTGGTTTATGTGTTGCCACACTCTGTATGATGAAATTGCTTAGATTTATCCCTGTTCATGAGTCTTATTTTTATTACATTTTCCCGTCTTCGCTCGACTTTCTGCGCGTGGACGAGACACAATAAATATAAATCGTTGAAGGAGATTTGTGAGCTTTCGCACAAAAATTAATATAATATATATAAGTTTGTCACTGATGCACTTAATCACCCTTATTATATGTCAACATATAAAATATACTGGACCGTCAAATATTACAACATGTTCCTCGTTTTTTCTGACATGATAATAAAGTTCTTTTACTGAAATAAACGGAAAATCGTATATATCAGGAAAATAATAATTATTCTTGAAAATATTAATAAACATGTTGAGGTTAATTATACTTTACGTTCAGTCATAAATTTTAATAAATATTTAATAAATATAAATGCAAAATTCTCGGGAAAAGCGCAACTTTCGGGGCGTGATGGAATTTTTGCATTTGCGCTTCTCGTGACCAAGACAGCTCGCGCATTGAAAACGTTGAGACTTTTCCCCAAGTTTAATTAACTCGGAGACTAATCGTTTTACAGAGTGCACACACAAGTGACGGCGGCGCACGCTCTGCAAGTAGCACAGGCGCCTCGGAACAAATTTACGCCGATTAGATGCGAAACAAAGTCTTTAATTAGACGAAATTGCAAATTGCGCTCAGCATTCGACGTCCAACAAACAGCGCGCGCCCGAATCAAATACACTTTTATATAAGTGAGTCGCGAGAGTGGCGGCAAATGTGCTCGTCTCCAGTTCATTCCCGCGTTCACCCCGTGACGACAGAACAAGACGTAACACATCGAAAATTCGGCGTAACTTCAACACTGAGTGCGAAAACGTTCGCGAGTCCGATCGATCTCCATTCTCTGCAAAACATTGCGTAAACACGGTGGTGCGCTAATCGGAAAGTTTAGCGGCGGTGCCCGCTCGAATCAAGGGGCGGCGCGCAATGACGCGGTAAGCGGAAGCGTCGCCATCAAAACAAAGTGGAAATTAATGAAATTTGATAGGATAATCGAATTTACATAATGGATTGAGTACACATTAGAAACTCGTGAAATTATCACGAGATTATCCTTACAATGAAATGCTTCAAACATTTTTGAATTCTTCTAAAAATTATTTTCAATTCATAGATTATGTCAACGTGAAATTTATTTATGCAGACAATTTGGAATTAAATTGCATATAGTTTATGCGTGAAGTAAATTTCCAGCGTTATTATTATTGCATTTCTAAAATATTGCCAATGACGTTCACAAATGCCTATGGCGTTTTAGATCGTGGTCATTAGCAAATTTAAGCAGGATGTAATAATAAATTGCGCATAACTATTGCGGTTGCAATTATGCAGTCAGCGTTATTGTTATTTGAGCTGCGCATTTAAAATGATTCAAACAACAGCTTGTTGTAGTAATGAAAGATTAATATTTATAAAATTTCGGTATGCATACTGAATTTAAATAATTCACAACCAGCGTTTTAATTAAAGCATGACCCTTTGATAAGCTTGAATGGATTGGCTATTAATAATGCGGTAATAAATGCTTATCGCGCCGTATTTCGATACAATATCACGGCGCATGTTAATGGTTAATTGGGAAAATTCGTCAACATGCTCCGGCGAGCAGTGGTAATAGATGATACTCCAAAGAGGGAATCGGTGCGAGCGACCAAAGTGGCGGCGGCAGTATTCCGGGACGGCTTACGAAACCTCAATTCGCGTGCCAGAGACATTCCGGCGTTACGGGGGTTGGCTAAAGACGACTACTATTCAGCCTAATGCAACAATCAATATCGATAATAATGACATGATATTACGTGCATGGCCAGAGTATGGTGTTTACCATGCGAGGATTAATCGCTGAGCTGCATCTGCGTGCTACAACAATCATCCGCATATTGCACATGTGCGCATCCTTCGCCTTCACCGTATGTTCGGCCGCCCCCTCACAAGCAATTGCAATTTTGCGCAGGCAGTCTCCTCTCGACGTTCAATTATCGCATTGATATTGCAAGGATTCGTACGCAGAACAAACGCATTACTAACGTACAATTGCATGCTGGTATGTCTTGTCCTTAATTGTTTGCCGGTTTGCCGTGTGTTCCACCAACGCACCTGCTAATTGACTAATAGCCTAATTAATCAATATCACTTCTCTCCACCATAACTAATTTCACATTAATTATCATAATTGTTATTAAATTTAATTCAATCCTTAGATGATTACTTGTCCAATCTCAAGCCTTGTACCGGACATGAGAAAGTCAGCTACTGTTCTGAAACAATTATTTCCATTTTTGTTTTTGACATTCCCCAAAATTAACTTGCCAATTCGTTTTTCTTTGCGAACTTGTCAAAAACTATTCAATCGAATTTTGGTCCAATTTTGCTCCACTCATCATCTTCTTTGAGTCCGAGACGCACCCACCCAGTTCGTAAACAGCACGATTACTTAGCCATTACGGACGGCTGGAAGGCAGGACACATCATTGATCTGCAATATTCCAGACACGCCGCTGCGTTTCTTCACTTCAGCAAATACATCATCGCGTGGTGGTGCGTGATGGCAGAAAACTTTGAGCCGGGAGGAAAAAGGAGAAGAGCGAAGTATGGCGGTAGTGCGCGCGGGAAAAAATCGAGCAGGAAGTTTGACTTGTCCCGGCTGAATGTATTCGCTTGTAAGTAAACTGGAATCGAATTGAATCCGCATTGGTTTTCGACGAGTTGTACGCGGGCACACTGGACGACTAATGGTTGCTGCTGACATGTAAGAATGAGATGGAACCACTCGAATTGTCAGAGCAATTAATCTTGCGCAAAAATCCGAGATTTATGCGTTTTCCGCAAGGAATTGCATTGATTACACTCTTGATACGCTCGCACTGCATTCGCTGGAAATTTATTAAGTGAAGTGCAAATATTTGTTCGCCAAGACAATAAATAAAAAGTAAAGTCGGTGAATAGATGGTATTCCATCGGTTCATTAATGTTTATTTATTCGGGCATCTGGTGGTATTGTTAATTGGAATATTCATAATTCCAAAATAAAATAACTAACTTTTGCATATTTTGCATATCGTTAAAATTAGCATATTTAAGGTACAAGAATTCAGAGAAGAATTGCGGCCCCTAATTGCTAATGGTCTGCAAATATTCAATTTATAAAATCTAAAATATTCAAAAGGGTTGAAATTCTTTGTGTGTTGACGACGCAAAATATTCGAAATTAATACAATTTATGTGAGGATATTATGACATATTATAAATTTTTTGTATGTTCAAAGTGCATTTATTGCCTGTACGTCTGGCGGTACAATGTGCGCGATTTTATTTTCATTATTTCGACGCGAGCGATGCACATAAAATCGGGTAAAAATCGACATGGGACATAAATAACCTATTAAATTAGGCTTAGTGCTTCATAGGTTTCGATTTCACGATATCCTCGAAACGTATTGGCGGGATGTTGTAGAAGGGAATACTATAAAAATTCTGAAAACACCGTAAAAACTGTGCGTCGTCTTTTCATACTTTGCCATCGACGAATTTTCGAATTTATGACCGAAAAGCAAGTGTGTAAAACTCTTTAATACCCACGTCGGCGCAAAACACATCCAAAAGGGTGGCAGCTTTGATGGTTTTCGAATCAAAGTTTTATTCGTTTTTACTGCCTCCCTATGGCCCAAAATATCAAACTTTCGGTTTCGAAAATATCACATATGTCTGAAATTATTATGCAAGTGGAATATTAATTTATTTATGCCGCCTAATGGACAATTAAAATTCATATCTAATGCATTATCCTTTTTGTTTCAGGTGAAGTTTCCATTCCGTTTGATTGAGTAGTGGTTAATGGGTGAGCACGAAATTAGGTAATTATTAATAACGTTCGTATGACACGAGACTTGGTAACAATGCGAAATGAACAAGCATAATGTAGGGTATTTCTAATTATTTTAAATACAACACGAGAGAAAGCATACAAGAAGGAATAATTCATAAGAATGAAACTAGTTCAAACATATATTTAAAAGTGAAATGAATTGCTATGAATTTGGTATGGAAATTCGCTTGCGTTTAAATCCAATGCTGATTCATCATTCACGAAGGACGTGATGCATTGTTGCAACGCGCACGGAAATGTGCGGATATGTAACTAACCGCAACGCGGAAAGGAAGTCAAGGTATGCTAATAGAAAATGGCAGCCGCGTATAAATGCACGTTTATAATCGTGATATTCCGCCCCCGTGTGTCTCGTTATAAACTGCAACTGTGCCGTAATAATAACAGCGCACAAAACGTTATTTGCTTTTTCGCATTTGCACCATGCTGCACGTTTACGAAAGCGTAAGATTCATACAAACATTGTATGTGCTAAGTATACAATATGTTCATATTTCAACTTTGACGTGCATTTCCAATGCGCATTATTGCGGTACATATATATTGTCTATGATGCATAATTTTACGCATACTTTACGTTTTGCTACTTTATAATGGAACCTCAAGTATACCAAAGAATGAACTTAATGTTTTATTATTGTTTTTAAATACTTCTAAAGCATTAAGTGCGAGCAACTAAAATTTTTTGAATCTTCGTGAAAATGAATAATCTGGGAACATATTTTTAAAACAATATAGATATTGAAAGGCGAATATTTTATCTAAAAGACATATTTCAAGTGTAAATTGAGAAAAGATTCCGGATGATTTGGTCCTAGGGATAAGGGGAACAGTTGTACACGTTTGGGGAATCAGCTGCTGGGTGTGCGCGGATTGTCCTTGCTCTCTTACATCTTCGCGTGCGTGCAACTGGGTGGCGGCGGCTCGAAAGTCATGCCGCGCCAATGGAGCATCCGGCATGCAGGTTTTACTCGGGATTCGCGTTGACTAACACGATCAATCCGGAAGTCCTGATTTATGGCGTCTATTTTGAATCCTTGCTTAGCGTTGCGCAACGCCTCTTCGTATTTATCTCACATATTTTCAACATATTTCAAGCTCTTCGCTTCGCGCGTTTACTTATTCGTCGCGAGCGTGCATGCAAACAATAATTGCATAATTTATTTCGCTGTAAACAAGGCGGGCGCGTGCGACTGCATAAAATAATGACATTATGGATGTACATCGCTGTTCGCAAGTTGGCGCACTAAAGTATTGTTATTGACGGCGGGCGTACTCGCGGTAATGCTGTACAAGGCGCAATGATAAAACGAAAGTTTTGCGATGTCGTCGCGTTCGATTTTTCAAGTGCGATTCAATAACACCGACATTTCGCGTGATATATGCGCCACGATCGTGTGCGATTTGTTGCCAAAAACTATTGGAATCCCAAGCAGCCAATGCGCTCTACCAGTATGTAATTTAAAATTAGCGAGCCGCGCAACGAACAATTCCAAGCGCCAACTAAGAGTTTGCCATCTCGCATTCTTGCGATGCGAACAATGAGCGCATTGCTTTTTACACATTGCTCCAACTTGCCGCATTGTTCGTTCGATATTGCATCATTCACAAGTTTGTTTCCGAATACACTTCACTATACTTTCAACTATTTTTTCAAATTACAAATGAATTACATTTTTACATCACTAAATTACTTCACGACAACTTAAACTCCCAATGTTTAGTTTAGGAGACATCTACTACTATTACATTACTATTTCTTGTTGATAACACAGTAATGAACAAAGTGAAATACCCTATAACTTAAAGTTTAATTGCTGATACGTTATAATTGCATCCCTTTGAATTTCAGCATGCATCGCTATCTTGTTATATATCAAGCGCGCTTTGATAATTTAATGATTTCCGTCTATATAATCTCGCGTAGTTTATTTTGGAGGGCGGTTGATTTTGCACGTATTTATCTACATTCTGCTCCATGAATCCTGAGTGGTAACTGAGCGAACTTCTAGTTTCATCAATATCCTGTGTTAATGCAGAAGTAAAACAAATTTACAACTCAAATACAAACATGGGATCTTGTTTGATATTTTGCAATGTTTTGTTTAAGAAAATTTTCCGATGGTGAACAACGTGTATGTTCCGAATACATACTGCCGAAACTCTATATGCGTTTAGATTATCCTGGCAAGGAAATACTCCCTCTAGTATCTTCGAATTCCTAGCTATTTAGGTGTGAAAGAATCACTTTCCACGGTGAATGTGAAAACGGCACGCGAAGCTATTGAAACGAAATGTAACTGAAAGCAAATGCACGCCTTCAATGTTTGCTCAGTTGAGAGTTTATGCAAATTGCAAACCTGCGCACAATCAGCTCGAAGTATGCTGGGAAATACTTTGCGTGTACTTCTTAAGATGAATACGTTACGTTACCTCATTTAAATAGAAAATATTTGCATAATTTGCGTGTTAATAAAATACAGTTTGCGGTGGATTTTATTTTACAAGTTTATTAAAATTCCTTTTTTTCGCATACAAACTTTCGGAGCACCGACTGAATTTGTAGAAGCAATTTAAATTGTGATAACGGATTACAGAATAAATAAACCAGTCAGAATTTTTGATTAGACCGTCTGCAACGCACTGACACGTACGATATGAAATGAAATTGAACGAAGTCGAATTGATGTACACAATACGGCGCGAGTTACGTGCGCACAAATTCCCATATGACAGTTGGAGTTAATTGACTGAATACAGAGCAAATAATACACGATGCGCGAATTCATTCATTTTCGATGCAAGCAGCTGGAAAACCAAAGCGTATCCCAAATGGGAGCGGCATTCAAAATGCAGGGGCGTAATTGAAGCGGACGCTCACATTGCCGCCTCGCGCGCACGCACGTCTGGATTATGATTGCGAGTACCGCCTGCACCCTTACGCGAATATTCAGTGTGCTATGAGCGAAGCACACACGTAATTCAAGCGTGATGATTCAGGAAAGCGCTGGAGGTGGGGGCGGCGATAACACAACAAACAACAACGTGATCGAAAAGTGTCTCCTAAACGAATTGTCGACGATATGCAGGTGATTTGTTTGTAAATTGGCAGTTATGATTTATTTGATTGCCAAATCGCTTTGCTTGCGTGTAAATCAAATCAATCAATCAGCAATTAGTGCTAGGCGATTATTGTCAAATCGGGATGTTCATTCGTAATTTAGAAAATCTCCAGTGACAAACACAAACGGAATTAATTAGGGATTAAACGAGTAATGTTAGAAAAACATTGATTTGGTACGTGCAGTCTGAGGATATTTCACCCTGGTTTAGTTTTCATGTTCTTTCATTATCATGATATCGTAAAGGTTTTGTGAAATATATTATTTGAAAACATGACGAGCAAGTACAATAACTTAGTGCAAAGTTAATCGTTTCACCATTGCACAACTTGTACAACACGTGAGAAAAGAAGCGGATAACATCCAGTGACCCGACAGATTTCTGAACAAATAGCATCACGTCGTATTAGTTGAAGTTGATTAATAGTCTTTTACGTTCAAAGCTCGTGTACGCCAGAGCACATTTTTTACCATTTTAACTATTTTTTCCCATACAACTTTATCAAAAACCTGCGTTATTTATCTTCGAATATATAAATTAAACGTGAAGGTTTTTTGTTGTCTATTGATATAAATGCTAAGACGTTCATTCAAAACATTCTTTTGATCGCACATAAAACACAAGAAACGTCAATTTAGTAAATGTTAAAAACGTGAAAAGGTAGAAACCGAGAAAAAATGATGGAAAATGTACTACATGGTCAGCTAGAAAAGCTTTGCAAAAAATTTAGCACAACTTAAACAGTGAAGCACATCAAAATGGGATGCGCGTAAAAAATTGTGGGAAAAGCCCACAGGAGTCGTGCACATGTTCGGCAAAAATTCAGCCAATCCACTCGTTTTTTCAACATGCGATAGTCAATTCATTTATCTAATTTTTGCTCCAATTTTCCGCATATGACAGATGAAAATAAAACATTCAGAGGTTGTTCGGGGTGTTCTCAATACACTATTCATCAGTTTTTGTATTGCATTAAACAGCTCGCTATTTAATAATTCATGAGACATTTTTCCATGAGTAAATTTGAAAACATGGAAAAATTGGTAAAAATTAAATGGAAATAATTTGCACTCTGTTTCCAACTACTCAAATGCAATTAAATACTTCGGGCAGAGTTCTCAGTCCATTTATTCCCCCTAGTGCGCAGTATGCCTGGACGAAATTAAGGAAGAAGTCTGTCAAAATCCCTTTCGATTTCTACGCGTTCTTCCTGTCAGCAAACTTTTATCGAAATACTATTTAGTTAGCGACCATTTGTGTGAGAATAGAGCCATAGGTTGAGAGGATCGGGTGTGCGAAAGCATTTGAGATTTCGCGTGAAACTTCCCAATATGTTCAAGGGGGGCGCATTCGACAATTTTGGGGCGACGTTTTCGGTCGAACGCCTCGTCCTTCATTTTCCCCGAAGGCTACGCGGACGGCGTGTGCACTGTTGTAAGTGCGAGTGACGCGGGGGCGGCTTTCAAACTGCCACTGGCCACAACCTATACTATGCTTGCTTTCGTCTCGCTTTCTCTTTACACGCAAGGTGCCCAAATCGAAGAATTGCTTACAATATATATGCGCATGCATGCTATATACTCCACTCCTTTTGAAATAAATCCTTTCCGCCACCGTAGCCGTTGCTGCCGCCACGTTTGTATATATCCTTCCGGTGCGGTCCATCGGTTTAAGTTTACTTTGTCCTTTCGTTTATTTTCTACTTTATAGTCGACTGCGATGAATTGCAAATGCTTTTAAAAGTCTCATTCCGGTCCTCTCTAAGTAAAGAATAGTTTGGAGTGTTAGCAATCCGAAAACTACTTAAGGATTTCATCATATCAAAAATATTATGCATTATTTATCATAGTATTGAAAAAATACATTTATTATTCAGTATCTTATAAAAAAACATATAAAAATATCAGTGGATGAATTTATACAACAATAATCAAAGTTTATTTGTACTGTAAACATGATTTCAAAGGGATCATTGCGTCATTCGAGTTTAACTCTGCGGATGGCAATATATTTAGAATTTCCAATAAAGACATCTGGAAATACAGCAAAATGTGGGGCGCATGTATAAAAAAGAGCTGACCCAATAGTCGCCCGGCATGCAAATGGAAAAATGCCCAGTAATATGTACGGAATCGTCGATAAAATCACGCACGATTCTTGTTTGCATTCTATTAATTCGCGAAATTGGCGCAGTAAAACATTTTACGACTGGTGAATGCGCTCGCTTGAGAATTCCGACTTCGCATTTTTTCCTCATATTTATGATTTATGCACAACCATATTGAAGTTAAACTCAAACACTAGTAGATTAAATTATCATGAATATTTAATCACATTTAAAGTGACAAAAAAATATAAGCTTACAGGCGAAGAGAAATAAAACTTTGACTACCACTTCATGGAAGTTGAAAAATCGATATGAAATTATGTTGTTAGATTAGAAATATAAAATCGCTATATTAAGATGCAACTTTGCACGTGTAGGCATTATGCACATGAATATACAACATGGAAGCATCCAAATATATACATGACCGACACGAATTGGTGGAGGATATCCTGATAATAAAAATACAGTGGGAAATGCAATAAATCCTTATGATGTGAATGCACCGGAAGCTGAAGCATCCCCCATTGTTAGACTAAAAGGTAGACCGCCGCTACCTGCCGCCTGGCTTTTCGGCGCAATCGTATCCTGCGTTCGTAAAAGAGGAAACGGATACTTGCATTACACGCTTGACAAAAAAGAGCGCGCCTCGTGGCAAATGTGCATTGAGATAGCAGTGCACATAGCATTTGCATCAACGTGCTACCAAACGAGCGCACTGAATACATTTTTATTTTCTAAACAATTTTAATTTTTCTCTTACTACGTATCCTTTAGAATACAAGGATAAATATTTTTTCATTATGCACGCGATATGCTTTATTATAATATCTTAATGTGGTGCTTTGTTGCAAAGTTTTTTGCTGTGCAATTTTGTGTTATTATCATATTGAATCACCATTCGCGCGTCGATCATTCACGTGTTGTTTATGATTATCAGGATGTCAATTCGTTTTTTGGCGCTTATCTAGCTGAACATGTTGAATGATTAATAGATGTAAGCATGATTTATGTGCATTTCGGATTGATTTTGCGTACAAAAAATACCAAAATTTATCAAGTTTCTCATTATTTTTGTAGGAAGCGGAAAATGTACCATATAATAAAAATATTTAATTTAGTTTTACAACGTGAACATTTCATTTTTAATGACGTGATAGGGTTGAAAACATTTTGATTATAAACGAAAAATTGAGCCATTCAAACTTGAGATGAGAACAAATCCAATCAGCAACGTAAAATCGCTACAGATTGAACTACTATTGACAATTGGTTATTTACAGGGTGTATTCATAAATCCATGTTATCTTACTTCAAACGAAAAGTTGTTTAAGGAATTTTTAAATGGTAATAAATAACGTGTTAGATGCCTGGTTGAAATGTTTACGTTTAACTTCACGCCTGATTTACGCAGAACACTTTGAAAATATCTTGTCAAATCGTCGAGTGTAGAGTGAGAAAATGAGGAAACAGCGGAAAACACAATGTGCGATTGGCTTCTCGCATTCCCTGTTCGTTCGAAGAAGCCTTGGGATAAACGCGTCGCCTAGTTTCATTCGGGCCGAGCTTCGATTGTTCGCCTTCTTGAAATAATACAATAACGGTGGACTATTTTACAGTTCAACTGGTTGAACCTCATCCTTCCCCTTTTCGCCACGCACCTCATAGAGCGCGCCGGCACTCGACAATACACACTGCCGCCCTTCATTCGCCTTTATATTAGGTACATGTTAGTTATATGCCCGGTTAAATCCCAACTATCCTGAGATTCGCACTATCGCGCGAGCAAAGGATTCACGCGACGGGATCCAAAATGGCGGCACTGGGCTTGCTGAAAAGAGGAAGATAGCGAATGCGAAAGAGGGTTCCATACGTCTTCCGAGGGTACGCTGTGTACTGAAAAGATAGAAAATCGGGAGGAATCTCAGCCGAGAAGCAATAGCAAATGGTCGGGTAGCGCGCGCACGACCGTCTTTGGCACATTGTGGAGTAAGGAACAGCGCGAGCATCTGCATGCCTCGCAAGAGATGCTTACTCGTCTTCTCTGCCTGAATACGGCTTAGTCTAATCCGATCCGCGCTGAAATCTTAAATCACAAGTTACAGCGCATTTCCCTGCCGCCTTTCCTCTTTCCTTCTGCGCTCGAATTGTCTCATTGCCTTATTTTTGTTTATGCCTCGATTTATCCTTCAGCGTAATCATGCGTTTGTCAAGGATTAAGCCCAATCCCTAATTTTTCATAAACTATTCGGCAGCTTTCATACCTATTTACAAAAATGTTTAAAGCTATGATGAAATTTTAATAAATTATATCTTTGTTACAGGATTATTCCAGCCGAATTGCCTAGATGCCAAATGCATCCATAAAGACTAAGTGGTAAGTGCCCTTATAATGGGAATATTTTACTACTTACACAAGTGCTATTCTTTGTAATTAAATAACTGGAAGGAATTTTCATCACGCCACACGTGTTCAAAGGGCGACTGTTTAATATTCGCTAATTTTTTTTAACTAGCCCCGTAATCAAAGTGGAAACATTAAACTTGAAGTGCATGCATCGTTATTGTAATAAAACGGGCACGTTGCATGTAGTGTAAAAAGGTTGATATTTAAAGAGGATGCGCATCCTTTCGAAAGTCATAAAACACCCATAAAGCCGCTTAATCTAGAGAGAGGCAGCGCCCTTTGGGGGCCCCTCTAACGTTATCTGCTTCCCTGCCACCGCGTCGCCACTATCACCCCTTTCGCTTCGCGCATCTGCCACACGGTGAAGTTCGCGAATACACATTTGAAGCGCATTGATGTTTAAGCACCACCCGCATTTTTGCATGCATTTTATTATTGACAAAGATAACTCTTCATTGTCCCCATGACCATAAGCTACATTATCCTTGCTTTTTACGCACTTTACATAGATTATTACGCTCTACTACAATGTAGGTACCCTTCCTTAAATGCACTTTTGCGAGCGGATTATTTAAATTACGGCACGACGACAACACGTCCTGAATGCTTAAGCATCATTAATATCATTAATAAGCGCGTCCATGGCAGGTATCCGTAATTTATCGACGTAAGCGTATGCAAAACAAGAATCTCAAAGTGATTGGCGATGCCTTGTTATGTTATAATTAAAGAGCCTTCGACGGCACCTGCAAGAGAGCATCTAGCTGACCCTTTGAACCCCAGCTGGACCGGCATCCTTGCTCCTTACGCGCCACTATTATGCGGACAACAGCCACGCGGCTAGGCGTTAACCCTCATCAGAAGGACGGTGGTCACTAGCGCGGGCGCCGATTCATTGCGTTATGTTGTGTGCGCGCCGCGTGGAATGAGGACGAGACCCGGAAACCGCGCGTATACGAAACGGCGAGTCTGCGGTCGACCGAACGGTACTTTGTTTAACTTTAATACACGAGCGGCCACCGCCGCTCCCAAAAACCAACGCTCTGAACGTGCGCCACACGGAAGGTGGGCGAGATGGTCCATGTTCGTTAACCCCACAACAGGCGCAGACCTTCGAAAGGGATTGCGGAGGTTTTTGCACTGGCCTTGCACAACAACTCACATGAATTTCGCATTTGTTGCACGCGTATTCATTAGATTACTTCAGGCACTACATGCATTCGCAAAAAGTATGACAAACATGTTTCGAGATGGTGCAAAAAATTGACTAACAAAATTATTTACATTTCTTGTGTCGGGAATTGCAAACACAAATAATCATTGGGACGTACTGCATAATTTTCAATTATTTTTTTATGTATTATTACTGTTTGCCAATTAATTTTATTTGTACGTTTTAAATAGAAAAGTTTAATTGCTTGAGATGGCGGGCTAGGTAAATTCAAGACGTTTTCACAAATTGTTGTAAATACATTTCGTTGAAGCAAAATTACTCCGGACCGGTCGTGCGCTCATTGCACTCCAATACTTTTCGTAACATTAGTGGTAATGAAGCAACTCGTTGCGCAGATGCAATACGCAAGCCGTTTTGGCCTCTAAAAGAGGCAAAATGCAACATTAATCTACTTAGCGAACACTCGACTTCTTCGCAAACGAATCACAAAAGCGTAACGATCTTAACTCCTGATTTGCACGCGCACCACCGGTCGCAAATTGACGACGAAGCGATAAAAATCTTGATGCATATTCTAAAGAGGATTTAAATTGATTTCCCTCGAAACTAACGAGTTTACAAGTATATACGGAATAAATGCGGATTTACATTCCTTGGAAATAATTTGCGAGTACACAAGACTTCAACAAGTGCTTAACTTCGCTGCGACTCTGTTTCGCATTGCAATAGTGGATCGGCCATTGTCGAAAGTGCACACCCCGCCCGCGCATAGATGTAAAACCTGCCAAGATGCAAGGATAACGTTACCCACGAGTGCATTCCACTTCAGCAATGCATAAAGAACGTATAACACACGTTCCGGCGCGTACACTTACCATAAAGTGCGCTCTCGTGTGCGGATGCTATACGAATATGTATGGTTGCTTTGCGAGTTGGTGGCTGAATGGACATTATGCGGGCGCTAGATAACCGACTGCTGAACACGTTCGCTTACAAGAAGTTGTAGCATGCGTGCCTTGAGATAAATGCAATGCAACTGTTTGTGCTAAACGCATGTGACGTATGGGCAAAAAGAAAATGAATTTTGGGAGATGCATAACTGAGGAAATAGCTTTATACAGGGTTAGTTCAAAAATGCATTCAATAGTAATGAAACTAGGTATATAGAAAGAAAACGTCAAGTAAATTAAGAGAAAAGTAAATTAAGAGTCTTGCTATGGGCTTTTTAAATTGCGATCTTTTGAATTTTATACATAACTAGCTAAAACTTACTTTTCATATGAAAAAAACCTCAAAGTATGCATATAAATTAGTGTGTTGTTTATCTTATCATAACTAATGTAATATATATTTAAAATTTTTATAATTTACATATTTGTGAAGAGCGGTAGATTTTTAACAAACGCTGAAAATTTCATCAAAATATCTTAAGAATTAAAAGAGTTATTAAAGTTTAAAATTCTGCAAAAAACCGCTTAAGTGCGGCGCGCACAGAAGCTGCGGCGCGCACAGAAGCCGCGGCGCGCACGGAAGCGCACAGAAGCGCACAGCAGCGCACCTGAGTGATAGAGATCACGTGCACTTTTGACTTAACGCTGATTGGCTGAAAATTCATGATGGCCGCTCTTATGGCCTTTGCATGCATGGTAACTAAGGAGATTCCCTAGCAACCACGACTGCGCGTATACCTATCTCTTTTCAACGATACTGCATTACTCGGGTCATTATGCGCTCATTATGCTCCCATAAGAATTACATGGGGGCAATTAAATATTCATAACTTTTGAACTATTTGAGATATTAGAATAATTTAAACGGATTCTGAAAGTAGAATTATTCAGCAAAATAATATAAAAAATTGAATTGAATTAAATCATTTTTATTGCTTAATTTTTCAATTAAACAACTAGTTAATAAAATTGCATCAATCGTAGTATTTCATTTCCGTAAAAAACGTGGTAGATGTATATACATTGTAACAAGTAGTACACCAATAAGGTATCTATTTATATATACGATTCATCCTACTTTAGTATTATTTAGAAGTACATACGTGCATTCAATTTCCATTTGTATTCAACGTGAATCTTTATAAATCATTCACTTTTTTATTTTTATTTCATTGCATAAAACATTTCATAAAATTTAGTAACATTCTATTGCAAAACATTTTACTTGTCTTTTTTTATATATTTTCCATCAAAATAAGATCGTTCTTTATTTTGCATTTTCGTCAGCATTAGATAATATAAAACATCGTTCCGCGCGACGGCAGATATCCGATTTGAATTTTGGTTTTTCAGTGCGCTTAGTTTTGAGATGTACAACAACATAAGTTTTTCCTCAGTTGTTGTTCGCTGGTGCGTCGTCTTCGCATTTCCGGCATTTTTGGTCGGGAACTGAAGGGAAGCGTGTAAAGGGAAATTCATATTTCACGGGGGCGCCGCGACGTCCTCGATTTTTTCGTTCCTTTTTCGCAGATGTGACCGCCTCGTGAACTGACAGCTTGGAAGTGCAGCTTGTTAGGGCGAGTTATAATGAATTCACAATGGATGCAATTTTTTTACTGTATAATTTATGAGCTTCATATTTTTGGAAACATCATTAGCACTAAAAACTTTAGAATTGATCGTTAATTTCAATAGCAAAAAGCGACAAAATATTAATAGAGTTTCATATGAAAATTTGAATAGATTACTCATTGACATTTCATGTTTAGCACTTAACACATACTGTTGAAAGCAGCAATCAAGATCCTTGATGCAAGTTGCCCGAGTTGAATAGTTGAAGAGCGAAAGGGTGGGGTTGAAAGACTAGGTGGCGCGCAACAATCTAGCAATTGATTACCTGGTTTAGAGGTGCTTAGGATTAGCGGTCATTAGCGAACCTAAACTTCAATTTACCTTTGCTCCTCGCGCTTAGCTTCGTCGTGCAAGCGACACACAACAAGAAGGGGCGGCAAAACCCAACATACTAGACGGTGTATGTAAATGCAAACGCGTTGGCGATGCGTGCTCTAACCACCCCCATTCCATCGTATGATCTTCACCTCAATGAAGAGGTACGTTTTGCCTGTATTTATTTGCCAATGCACAGTAAAGGGGTTAATTGTCTTGCTTGTGGCAATTATCAGCAAATTGCTCGATAATTAATTGCAAAATCTTTCTATATTCAAACGAACTTAATCTACCTCAAAATGTGCTGAACTAAGTTTACTTTTTATGATGAAATTTTAATTTCTTTCAATTTTACTCCAGCCAATTTCGCAACTATAAAAAAACCGTTTAAATCCTCCTGAACTCCAGGTGTGATGCGATGACGTTGAAGGATCGTGGGCGCATACATTGGAATTATATTTTAGCCTTGCGCCGGGTGTAAAATTAAGAATGTCTACGCTATAATTCAGTATTTAAATAATTAAGAACCATTTACACAACGCGCCAGAGAAGCACCAGGACTTACCACACGCGCAATGGAAAAATGAAGAAGCGCACACACGAAGGCTGAAAGGATAACGTTAAATGGAGGCGCGGATTACAGTCTTGTGATAAAAATGAGCATCATATCTCACAGGTGCTCCCTCCATGAGTTAAGACCGCGTTTATACGTTTCTTGGCGAGGGGAGGCGCGCGAATTTTTGTCCATTTGTGCGTGGCGGAATATGAGGTGTCTTGTGATTAAGTACAAAATTCTCTTCGTCGTAGTAGTGTGGGCGGCTGTTGCTCTACGTGGACCCAGAAAATGTCCGGATGACATCGGCATATCTCAGGGGGACGCACCGTTGCGGCGGCGGACAGCTCATAGGGTTTTCATACCCAACGCATATATCTCTTCAACCCCGGACTCTAACGTGCCGTACACTCGCGGAATTCTAAACAAGCCGGTTAATCACATTTCGTGCGAGTGTTGTGTGTATACGTCCCATTCGTTTCATTCGGTACGTGCCACGTTATGCGCTCTCGGTCACCACAAGAACTAAGCAGCAAGAACCAGGGAAGCAAGAAGTAGTCAAAAACCAGGAGAAAATAAAAATTACAGTGGTTGGGGAATATGTTCATAAATCATTGTTACGTAGTGATATGATAAGGGGTCAATGAATAACTTTATGGTCAACGCATTCAGAAAGTCTTAAGCAAGCATTTATTGGAGAATGGCATGAGGAAAAAATGTTCCTTGGATTATTCATGATTACCAGTAAAATGTCAAAACCAGCAAGAAGGGAAATTCAACTTATTACGGCAGAAAAACAAATATTTTGTGTCGTTCTTTATAATGAAAAGGTAGAACGAAATGGGTTGTTGAAAATTTGGTCCTTTCCTTCCTGGAAACACAAGCGTTAACCGTGGATAGAGGGAAAGTAAGACACATGTCCCCCTTTTATCTCTTTATCAATACGGACATGTGCAGATGCCACGTGGAAATCTATGAAATATATTGAAAAGTAATCAATCAAGCGTGAAAAAAGAAATCAGCCAAACTTTGTCGAAAATATCTCCCACTGCTTTTATATTAGATGGAAAACGTCGCTGGGTCCCGGAGTTTTCCCATCATATTCCGATTGCAAAGTTGAAAAGAGTTCCTCTCGTACGTTGCATTAAAACGTTGCCTCTCGTAGCATTGTCTTTTTGTTCTCATACATTTCAAGTATACAGGCATTTTTTATAATAAAAGACACTTGTTCATTAAATTCATGCGCTAAGTTTCTGGGAATATGGAAAAATTCTATTAGTACGTGACCTGCAATTTTTTGTGTATGAAAATTTGACACAGATATCATTCTAATGCGAAAGTAGTCCCCGGAGGGGAGGAATGTCTGAGAAATTTCCACTCTTATAATAAATGTGTTATGATCTCACACTGTTAAGTTGGCGAGTTGAAAAGTGGCATCGTCGCCGCAATGTTCGCATAGTTAACTGCTTGCAGAGCGAGAGTGCATGATTTGCGCGCACAGAGATGCGAAACTTGTAGCCATAGGTGTGTGTTATTAATAACGAACAACAATTTTCGCATGCAGTATGCGCGATAAATAATAGAGCTACTTGTGCATGAGTAACAGCATCGTTTATATGCGATATGAGAGCATTCCGCACGCGCGTGCTCCCGCGAAGTATATATGATGACGTCGCCGACGGGCGGAGGCGGCGGCCCTGCGGTGGCGTTTATTAAATAACATATTCGCGCCCGCCGAGTGTGCGGACAAGTAAAATGCGCCGCGCACAGCTCTTGGGGTTTCGCGCTCGCCGATTTATCATTGCGCCGTTGTCAACGGCAGGAATGCGCTAGCGCCCAATTCGCCACTTAGCACTAAATAAATTTCAGTCCGGGATTAATTAAAAAATATCGAAAAGCACTCCCCTATCGGCCAGCCGGTCATTACCGTGCGCTACAAGTTTATCTCATGCGACTCATTTATACCAACTGCCTCGCTATATGCAATGTCAACGCTGGTAATTTTCGCAAATTGGAAGCTGAATTGATGATAACACATACGTTATGAGGATATATAAACAACATTTTTGCGCAA